>CM076595.1:10470000-16390000 GCA_038430175.1 Ficus hirta | reverse complement strand
CCCTAAACCCTAAACCCTAAACCCTAAACCCTAAACCCTAAACCCTAAACCCTAAACCCTAAACCCTAAACCCTAAACCCTAAACCCTAAACCCTAAACCCTAAACCCTAAACCCTAAACCCTAAACCCTAAACCCTAAACCCTAAACCCTAAACCCTAAACCCTAAACCCTAAACCCTAAACCCTAAACCCTAAACCCTAAACCCTAAACCCTAAACCCTAAACCCTAAACCCTAAACCCTAAACCCTAAACCCTAAACCCTAAACCCTAAACCCTAAACCCTAAACCCTAAACCCTAAACCCTAAACCCTAAACCCTAAACCCTAAACCCTAAACCCTAAACCCTAAACCCTAAACCCTAAACCCTAAACCCTAAACCCTAAACCCTAAACCCTAAACCCTAAACCCTAAACCCTAAACCCTAAACCCTAAACCCTAAACCCTAAACCCTAAACCCTAAACCCTAAACCCTAAACCCTAAACCCTAAACCCTAAACCCTAAACCCTAAACCCTAAACCCTAAACCCTAAACCCTAAACCCTAAACCCTAAACCCTAAACCCTAAACCCTAAACCCTAAACCCTAAACCCTAAACCCTAAACCCTAAACCCTAAACCCTAAACCCTAAACCCTAAACCCTAAACCCTAAACCCTAAACCCTAAACCCTAAACCCTAAACCCTAAACCCTAAACCCTAAACCCTAAACCCTAAACCCTAAACCCTAAACCCTAAACCCTAAACCCTAAACCCTAAACCCTAAACCCTAAACCCTAAACCCTAAACCCTAAACCCTAAACCCTAAACCCTAAACCCTAAACCCTAAACCCTAAACCCTAAACCCTAAACCCTAAACCCTAAACCCTAAACCCTAAACCCTAAACCCTAAACCCTAAACCCTAAACCCTAAACCCTAAACCCTAAACCCTAAACCCTAAACCCTAAACCCTAAACCCTAAACCCTAAACCCTAAACCCTAAACCCTAAACCCTAAACCCTAAACCCTAAACCCTAAACCCTAAACCCTAAACCCTAAACCCTAAACCCTAAACCCTAAACCCTAAACCCTAAACCCTAAACCCTAAACCCTAAACCCTAAACCCTAAACCCTAAACCCTAAACCCTAAACCCTAAACCCTAAACCCTAAACCCTAAACCCTAAACCCTAAACCCTAAACCCTAAACCCTAAACCCTAAACCCTAAACCCTAAACCCTAAACCCTAAACCCTAAACCCTAAACCCTAAACCCTAAACCCTAAACCCTAAACCCTAAACCCTAAACCCTAAACCCTAAACCCTAAACCCTAAACCCTAAACCCTAAACCCTAAACCCTAAACCCTAAACCCTAAACCCTAAACCCTAAACCCTAAACCCTAAACCCTAAACCCTAAACCCTAAACCCTAAACCCTAAACCCTAAACCCTAAACCCTAAACCCTAAACCCTAAACCCTAAACCCTAAACCCTAAACCCTAAACCCTAAACCCTAAACCCTAAACCCTAAACCCTAAACCCTAAACCCTAAACCCTAAACCCTAAACCCTAAACCCTAAACCCTAAACCCTAAACCCTAAACCCTAAACCCTAAACCCTAAACCCTAAACCCTAAACCCTAAACCCTAAACCCTAAACCCTAAACCCTAAACCCTAAACCCTAAACCCTAAACCCTAAACCCTAAACCCTAAACCCTAAACCCTAAACCCTAAACCCTAAACCCTAAACCCTAAACCCTAAACCCTAAACCCTAAACCCTAAACCCTAAACCCTAAACCCTAAACCCTAAACCCTAAACCCTAAACCCTAAACCCTAAACCCTAAACCCTAAACCCTAAACCCTAAACCCTAAACCCTAAACCCTAAACCCTAAACCCTAAACCCTAAACCCTAAACCCTAAACCCTAAACCCTAAACCCTAAACCCTAAACCCTAAACCCTAAACCCTAAACCCTAAACCCTAAACCCTAAACCCTAAACCCTAAACCCTAAACCCTAAACCCTAAACCCTAAACCCTAAACCCTAAACCCTAAACCCTAAACCCTAAACCCTAAACCCTAAACCCTAAACCCTAAACCCTAAACCCTAAACCCTAAACCCTAAACCCTAAACCCTAAACCCTAAACCCTAAACCCTAAACCCTAAACCCTAAACCCTAAACCCTAAACCCTAAACCCTAAACCCTAAACCCTAAACCCTAAACCCTAAACCCTAAACCCTAAACCCTAAACCCTAAACCCTAAACCCTAAACCCTAAACCCTAAACCCTAAACCCTAAACCCTAAACCCTAAACCCTAAACCCTAAACCCTAAACCCTAAACCCTAAACCCTAAACCCTAAACCCTAAACCCTAAACCCTAAACCCTAAACCCTAAACCCTAAACCCTAAACCCTAAACCCTAAACCCTAAACCCTAAACCCTAAACCCTAAACCCTAAACCCTAAACCCTAAACCCTAAACCCTAAACCCTAAACCCTAAACCCTAAACCCTAAACCCTAAACCCTAAACCCTAAACCCTAAACCCTAAACCCTAAACCCTAAACCCTAAACCCTAAACCCTAAACCCTAAACCCTAAACCCTAAACCCTAAACCCTAAACCCTAAACCCTAAACCCTAAACCCTAAACCCTAAACCCTAAACCCTAAACCCTAAACCCTAAACCCTAAACCCTAAACCCTAAACCCTAAACCCTAAACCCTAAACCCTAAACCCTAAACCCTAAACCCTAAACCCTAAACCCTAAACCCTAAACCCTAAACCCTAAACCCTAAACCCTAAACCCTAAACCCTAAACCCTAAACCCTAAACCCTAAACCCTAAACCCTAAACCCTAAACCCTAAACCCTAAACCCTAAACCCTAAACCCTAAACCCTAAACCCTAAACCCTAAACCCTAAACCCTAAACCCTAAACCCTAAACCCTAAACCCTAAACCCTAAACCCTAAACCCTAAACCCTAAACCCTAAACCCTAAACCCTAAACCCTAAACCCTAAACCCTAAACCCTAAACCCTAAACCCTAAACCCTAAACCCTAAACCCTAAACCCTAAACCCTAAACCCTAAACCCTAAACCCTAAACCCTAAACCCTAAACCCTAAACCCTAAACCCTAAACCCTAAACCCTAAACCCTAAACCCTAAACCCTAAACCCTAAACCCTAAACCCTAAACCCTAAACCCTAAACCCTAAACCCTAAACCCTAAACCCTAAACCCTAAACCCTAAACCCTAAACCCTAAACCCTAAACCCTAAACCCTAAACCCTAAACCCTAAACCCTAAACCCTAAACCCTAAACCCTAAACCCTAAACCCTAAACCCTAAACCCTAAACCCTAAACCCTAAACCCTAAACCCTAAACCCTAAACCCTAAACCCTAAACCCTAAACCCTAAACCCTAAACCCTAAACCCTAAACCCTAAACCCTAAACCCTAAACCCTAAACCCTAAACCCTAAACCCTAAACCCTAAACCCTAAACCCTAAACCCTAAACCCTAAACCCTAAACCCTAAACCCTAAACCCTAAACCCTAAACCCTAAACCCTAAACCCTAAACCCTAAACCCTAAACCCTAAACCCTAAACCCTAAACCCTAAACCCTAAACCCTAAACCCTAAACCCTAAACCCTAAACCCTAAACCCTAAACCCTAAACCCTAAACCCTAAACCCTAAACCCTAAACCCTAAACCCTAAACCCTAAACCCTAAACCCTAAACCCTAAACCCTAAACCCTAAACCCTAAACCCTAAACCCTAAACCCTAAACCCTAAACCCTAAACCCTAAACCCTAAACCCTAAACCCTAAACCCTAAACCCTAAACCCTAAACCCTAAACCCTAAACCCTAAACCCTAAACCCTAAACCCTAAACCCTAAACCCTAAACCCTAAACCCTAAACCCTAAACCCTAAACCCTAAACCCTAAACCCTAAACCCTAAACCCTAAACCCTAAACCCTAAACCCTAAACCCTAAACCCTAAACCCTAAACCCTAAACCCTAAACCCTAAACCCTAAACCCTAAACCCTAAACCCTAAACCCTAAACCCTAAACCCTAAACCCTAAACCCTAAACCCTAAACCCTAAACCCTAAACCCTAAACCCTAAACCCTAAACCCTAAACCCTAAACCCTAAACCCTAAACCCTAAACCCTAAACCCTAAACCCTAAACCCTAAACCCTAAACCCTAAACCCTAAACCCTAAACCCTAAACCCTAAACCCTAAACCCTAAACCCTAAACCCTAAACCCTAAACCCTAAACCCTAAACCCTAAACCCTAAACCCTAAACCCTAAACCCTAAACCCTAAACCCTAAACCCTAAACCCTAAACCCTAAACCCTAAACCCTAAACCCTAAACCCTAAACCCTAAACCCTAAACCCTAAACCCTAAACCCTAAACCCTAAACCCTAAACCCTAAACCCTAAACCCTAAACCCTAAACCCTAAACCCTAAACCCTAAACCCTAAACCCTAAACCCTAAACCCTAAACCCTAAACCCTAAACCCTAAACCCTAAACCCTAAACCCTAAACCCTAAACCCTAAACCCTAAACCCTAAACCCTAAACCCTAAACCCTAAACCCTAAACCCTAAACCCTAAACCCTAAACCCTAAACCCTAAACCCTAAACCCTAAACCCTAAACCCTAAACCCTAAACCCTAAACCCTAAACCCTAAACCCTAAACCCTAAACCCTAAACCCTAAACCCTAAACCCTAAACCCTAAACCCTAAACCCTAAACCCTAAACCCTAAACCCTAAACCCTAAACCCTAAACCCTAAACCCTAAACCCTAAACCCTAAACCCTAAACCCTAAACCCTAAACCCTAAACCCTAAACCCTAAACCCTAAACCCTAAACCCTAAACCCTAAACCCTAAACCCTAAACCCTAAACCCTAAACCCTAAACCCTAAACCCTAAACCCTAAACCCTAAACCCTAAACCCTAAACCCTAAACCCTAAACCCTAAACCCTAAACCCTAAACCCTAAACCCTAAACCCTAAACCCTAAACCCTAAACCCTAAACCCTAAACCCTAAACCCTAAACCCTAAACCCTAAACCCTAAACCCTAAACCCTAAACCCTAAACCCTAAACCCTAAACCCTAAACCCTAAACCCTAAACCCTAAACCCTAAACCCTAAACCCTAAACCCTAAACCCTAAACCCTAAACCCTAAACCCTAAACCCTAAACCCTAAACCCTAAACCCTAAACCCTAAACCCTAAACCCTAAACCCTAAACCCTAAACCCTAAACCCTAAACCCTAAACCCTAAACCCTAAACCCTAAACCCTAAACCCTAAACCCTAAACCCTAAACCCTAAACCCTAAACCCTAAACCCTAAACCCTAAACCCTAAACCCTAAACCCTAAACCCTAAACCCTAAACCCTAAACCCTAAACCCTAAACCCTAAACCCTAAACCCTAAACCCTAAACCCTAAACCCTAAACCCTAAACCCTAAACCCTAAACCCTAAACCCTAAACCCTAAACCCTAAACCCTAAACCCTAAACCCTAAACCCTAAACCCTAAACCCTAAACCCTAAACCCTAAACCCTAAACCCTAAACCCTAAACCCTAAACCCTAAACCCTAAACCCTAAACCCTAAACCCTAAACCCTAAACCCTAAACCCTAAACCCTAAACCCTAAACCCTAAACCCTAAACCCTAAACCCTAAACCCTAAACCCTAAACCCTAAACCCTAAACCCTAAACCCTAAACCCTAAACCCTAAACCCTAAACCCTAAACCCTAAACCCTAAACCCTAAACCCTAAACCCTAAACCCTAAACCCTAAACCCTAAACCCTAAACCCTAAACCCTAAACCCTAAACCCTAAACCCTAAACCCTAAACCCTAAACCCTAAACCCTAAACCCTAAACCCTAAACCCTAAACCCTAAACCCTAAACCCTAAACCCTAAACCCTAAACCCTAAACCCTAAACCCTAAACCCTAAACCCTAAACCCTAAACCCTAAACCCTAAACCCTAAACCCTAAACCCTAAACCCTAAACCCTAAACCCTAAACCCTAAACCCTAAACCCTAAACCCTAAACCCTAAACCCTAAACCCTAAACCCTAAACCCTAAACCCTAAACCCTAAACCCTAAACCCTAAACCCTAAACCCTAAACCCTAAACCCTAAACCCTAAACCCTAAACCCTAAACCCTAAACCCTAAACCCTAAACCCTAAACCCTAAACCCTAAACCCTAAACCCTAAACCCTAAACCCTAAACCCTAAACCCTAAACCCTAAACCCTAAACCCTAAACCCTAAACCCTAAACCCTAAACCCTAAACCCTAAACCCTAAACCCTAAACCCTAAACCCTAAACCCTAAACCCTAAACCCTAAACCCTAAACCCTAAACCCTAAACCCTAAACCCTAAACCCTAAACCCTAAACCCTAAACCCTAAACCCTAAACCCTAAACCCTAAACCCTAAACCCTAAACCCTAAACCCTAAACCCTAAACCCTAAACCCTAAACCCTAAACCCTAAACCCTAAACCCTAAACCCTAAACCCTAAACCCTAAACCCTAAACCCTAAACCCTAAACCCTAAACCCTAAACCCTAAACCCTAAACCCTAAACCCTAAACCCTAAACCCTAAACCCTAAACCCTAAACCCTAAACCCTAAACCCTAAACCCTAAACCCTAAACCCTAAACCCTAAACCCTAAACCCTAAACCCTAAACCCTAAACCCTAAACCCTAAACCCTAAACCCTAAACCCTAAACCCTAAACCCTAAACCCTAAACCCTAAACCCTAAACCCTAAACCCTAAACCCTAAACCCTAAACCCTAAACCCTAAACCCTAAACCCTAAACCCTAAACCCTAAACCCTAAACCCTAAACCCTAAACCCTAAACCCTAAACCCTAAACCCTAAACCCTAAACCCTAAACCCTAAACCCTAAACCCTAAACCCTAAACCCTAAACCCTAAACCCTAAACCCTAAACCCTAAACCCTAAACCCTAAACCCTAAACCCTAAACCCTAAACCCTAAACCCTAAACCCTAAACCCTAAACCCTAAACCCTAAACCCTAAACCCTAAACCCTAAACCCTAAACCCTAAACCCTAAACCCTAAACCCTAAACCCTAAACCCTAAACCCTAAACCCTAAACCCTAAACCCTAAACCCTAAACCCTAAACCCTAAACCCTAAACCCTAAACCCTAAACCCTAAACCCTAAACCCTAAACCCTAAACCCTAAACCCTAAACCCTAAACCCTAAACCCTAAACCCTAAACCCTAAACCCTAAACCCTAAACCCTAAACCCTAAACCCTAAACCCTAAACCCTAAACCCTAAACCCTAAACCCTAAACCCTAAACCCTAAACCCTAAACCCTAAACCCTAAACCCTAAACCCTAAACCCTAAACCCTAAACCCTAAACCCTAAACCCTAAACCCTAAACCCTAAACCCTAAACCCTAAACCCTAAACCCTAAACCCTAAACCCTAAACCCTAAACCCTAAACCCTAAACCCTAAACCCTAAACCCTAAACCCTAAACCCTAAACCCTAAACCCTAAACCCTAAACCCTAAACCCTAAACCCTAAACCCTAAACCCTAAACCCTAAACCCTAAACCCTAAACCCTAAACCCTAAACCCTAAACCCTAAACCCTAAACCCTAAACCCTAAACCCTAAACCCTAAACCCTAAACCCTAAACCCTAAACCCTAAACCCTAAACCCTAAACCCTAAACCCTAAACCCTAAACCCTAAACCCTAAACCCTAAACCCTAAACCCTAAACCCTAAACCCTAAACCCTAAACCCTAAACCCTAAACCCTAAACCCTAAACCCTAAACCCTAAACCCTAAACCCTAAACCCTAAACCCTAAACCCTAAACCCTAAACCCTAAACCCTAAACCCTAAACCCTAAACCCTAAACCCTAAACCCTAAACCCTAAACCCTAAACCCTAAACCCTAAACCCTAAACCCTAAACCCTAAACCCTAAACCCTAAACCCTAAACCCTAAACCCTAAACCCTAAACCCTAAACCCTAAACCCTAAACCCTAAACCCTAAACCCTAAACCCTAAACCCTAAACCCTAAACCCTAAACCCTAAACCCTAAACCCTAAACCCTAAACCCTAAACCCTAAACCCTAAACCCTAAACCCTAAACCCTAAACCCTAAACCCTAAACCCTAAACCCTAAACCCTAAACCCTAAACCCTAAACCCTAAACCCTAAACCCTAAACCCTAAACCCTAAACCCTAAACCCTAAACCCTAAACCCTAAACCCTAAACCCTAAACCCTAAACCCTAAACCCTAAACCCTAAACCCTAAACCCTAAACCCTAAACCCTAAACCCTAAACCCTAAACCCTAAACCCTAAACCCTAAACCCTAAACCCTAAACCCTAAACCCTAAACCCTAAACCCTAAACCCTAAACCCTAAACCCTAAACCCTAAACCCTAAACCCTAAACCCTAAACCCTAAACCCTAAACCCTAAACCCTAAACCCTAAACCCTAAACCCTAAACCCTAAACCCTAAACCCTAAACCCTAAACCCTAAACCCTAAACCCTAAACCCTAAACCCTAAACCCTAAACCCTAAACCCTAAACCCTAAACCCTAAACCCTAAACCCTAAACCCTAAACCCTAAACCCTAAACCCT
This sequence comes from Ficus hirta, assembly GCA_038430175.1. Classification (NCBI taxonomy): domain Eukaryota; kingdom Viridiplantae; phylum Streptophyta; class Magnoliopsida; order Rosales; family Moraceae; genus Ficus; species Ficus hirta. The sequence goes on along the minus strand of CM076595.1, from coordinate 16,381,337 downwards.
AAACCCTAAACCCTAAACCCTAAACCCTAAACCCTAAACCCTAAACCCTAAACCCTAAACCCTAAACCCTAAACCCTAAACCCTAAACCCTAAACCCTAAACCCTAAACCCTAAACCCTAAACCCTAAACCCTAAACCCTAAACCCTAAACCCTAAACCCTAAACCCTAAACCCTAAAACCCTAAACCCTAAACCCTAAACCCTAAACCCTAAACCCTAAACCCTAAACCCTAAACCCTAAACCCTAAACCCTAAACCCTAAACCCTAAAACCCTAAAACCCTAAACCCTAAACCCTAAACCCTAAACCCTAAACCCTAAACCCTAAACCCTAAACCCTAAAACCCTAAACCCTAAACCCTATACCCTAAACCCTAAACCCTAAAACCCTATACCCTATACCCTAAACCCTAAACCCTAAACCCTAAACCCTAAACCCTATACCCTAAACCCTAAACCCTAAAACCCTAAACCCTAAACCCTAAACCCTAAACCCTAAACCCTAAACCCTAAAACCCTAAAACCCTAAACCCTAAACCCTAAACCCTAAAACCCTAAACCCTAAACCCTAAACCCTAAAACCCTAAACCCTAAAACCCTAAACCCTAAACCCTAAACCCTAAACCCTAAACCCTAAACCCTAAACCCTAAACCCTAAACCCCTAAACCCTAAACCCCTAAACCCTAAACCCCTAAACCCTAAACCCTAAACCCCTAAACCCTAAACCCTAAACCCTAAAACCCTAAACCCTAAACCCTAAACCCTAAAACCCTAAACCCTAAACCCTAAACCCTAAACCCTAAACCCTAAACCCTTAACCCTTAACCCTAAACCCTAAACCCTAAACCCTAAAACCCTTAACCCTTAAACCCTAAACCCTAAACCCTTAACCCTAAACCCTTAACCCTTAAACCCTAAACCCTAAACCCTAAAACCCTAAAACCCTAAAACCCTAAAACCCTAAACCCTAAACCCTAAAACCCTAAAACCCTAAAACCCTAAAACCCTAAACCCTAAACCCTAAACCCTAAACCCTAAACCCTAAACCCTAAACCCTAAACCCTAAACCCTAAACCCTAAACCCTAAACCCTAAACCCTAAACCCTAAACCCTAAAACCCTAAACCCTAAACCCTAAACCCTAAACCCTAAACCCTAAACCCTAAACCCTAAACCCTAAACCCTAAACCCTAAACCCTAAACCCTAAACCCTAAATCCTAAAACCCTAAACCCTAAACCCCTAAACCCTAAACCCTAAACCCTAAACCCTAAACCCTAAACCCTAAACCCTAAACCTATTTCGAGTTTAGGGTTTAGGGTTTACTAGTTTGGTTTTAGGGTTAAGGTTTGGGGTTTTGGATTTTGGAGTTTGTGGTTTACGGTTTAGGGATTGAGGTTTTCTGGTTTAGGGGTTTGGTGTTTGGGTTTATGGTTTTGGGGGTTTAGGGTTTGGTGTCTGTGGTTTGAGGATTGGGGATTGAGGTTTAACGGTTTGTGTTTAGGTTTTGGTGTTTGTGGTTTTGGGATTTGGGGTTTATGGTTTGTGGGTTTTGGGGTTGGGCCTTGAGGTTTTGGTTTTGGGGTTTGGGGGTTGGGGTTTAAGGTTTTGCATTTGGGGTTTTGGGTTTGGATTTGGGGTTAAGGTCTGTGGGTTTGGTGTTTGGGGTTAGGGACTTGGGGTTTGAGGTTTGTAGGTTTTGGGGTTTGGTGTTTGGGGTTTAGGGTTTTGGTATTTAGGGTTTCGGGTTTAGGGTTAAGGGTTCAAGGGTTTGGCTTCAAGGTTTAGGATTTTAGGCTTTGGGGTTTGGGATTTGTGGTTTGGGGTTTGGGGTTTGAGGGTTTGAATCCTTAAAACTTGCTTTAAATAGCACTTTACCGTAGAGCCAAAATTGGTTGGCTCAAAATTTCTTACGCTTTGGATAATTTAAATATTCTTTTAATAGTAATACAACGGTCTACTTTGTCTATAAAACCGACTCCTTAATAACGAGTTATGATCATATCAACATTTTTTCAATTTTCCAAAGGCTATAGCCTTCTCCAATGTGTAAATATTGGTCCGGCTCCAAATTTTTAGAACTTTGGATCATTAAAGCACGCTTGAAATAGCATTCTAATAGTCCACTTCGTGTCTATAGCTGATTGTTAGACTGTGGTTTAACGTCGTCTCAATATTTTCTCTGTTTTTTAAAGGATATAGCCTTGTCCGTCTAGCCAAAATTGATATGGATCAAAATTTCATGTATTTGGTATAATTTAAAAAATGCTTCTAATATAAATGCAACAGTCTAATCCATGCCTAAAACTAGCTTTTTAATCAAGAGTTAGGGACGTCTCAACATTTGCTCCATTTTACATTTCTTATAACCTTCTCCATTAAGTTAAAATTTGTTGAGCCCAAAACTTCTTGGATTTTGGATTATTAAAACATGCTTTTAATAGCAATCCAACGGTTCATAATGTGACATGCGGCCTATGATGGCCCTCATAATGTTTCGAACCTTCAAGTCTTCGGCCCTATGATGGCCTAATTACCTTGGCTTTGGGGTGCATCCGAGCCCCATTGCTTAGATGACTCCCCTTTCTTCTTTCTGCCCTGTTTGCCATCGCCCTCCTTCTTCTTGTCTCCCCCACTCGAAGAAGGTTCAATCTTGTAATCCTTTTTGTTAGTGGTTAATAGAAAGGTTGGGATTTTCCCGTAAGCCTGTTGTGTCGTGATTACTTACATGATTTAGCCTTGGTGTGTGTTCTGTTTTGCTTGTGAGTTTGTGTGATTGGCTGACTAAGTGGGCGACTTAGGCCATCATAGGGCCGAAGACTTGAGGAAAAAGTTTGACCCCGTGACAATTGGTATCAGAGCACGGTCGGCGTCATGGTGGACGGCGATCTGGGTGAACGTGTTGGTATCTTGGAAGATTTAATCGGTGCCCCGGCGCACGAGGCCGGAACCTTGGCCGAGCAAGCGGAGTTGCATTCGGCAAGGATATTGGAGATTCACAAGTTGATCTCGGACAACCAGAAAGACATGGTGGATCGCTACCACGATTGTCTTCAACAGTTGTTAGCCATTGCGGAGCGAGTAGAGGTGCGGTTCTCAGCCATTGAGAATGATATCGCTTTACTGAAAGCGACTGCTGTCGGTGCATCTAGCAGTGCGAGGGGTGGTGAAGGTTCAAAACTGAAAGTTCCGGAACCAAAGCAATTCGGTGGAAGCCGAAATGCGAAGGAATTGGAGAATTTCTTGTGGGACATGGAGCAGTACTTTAGGGCCGCTCGTGTGTTGGAAAGGGACCAAGTCACCATTACCAGTATGTACCTTGAGGGAGACGCGAAGCTTTGGTGGCGGACCCGATTAGATGATGATGCTAGCACGGGTCGACCGCGTATTGAGACGTGGGAGACACTTAGTATAAAAATACATCACAAGGTGGTTGACACCCCCAACCACGTAGGCACTAACTAGGCAACTAACTTCGTGCTTGGCCAGGTGGCGTCGCTCAGCCGAGCCACTTGGTCCACGCACGCACGCTTTCTTCGGACTGGGCAAAACCGACCACATGTCTGGCGCACAGACCGGCCACTTGGCACGCTCGCTGATCCCTCAGTCATGGCTGAATGCACTGGATGAACCTGGTCTCAATTACGGTCCAGGGCAGCACCAACGGCTATCTGGGTCATGGGCCACGTGTAGACGTCTCTCAGCCCACGCCCCCAGATTTCTCGGCCACTGGTTAAACCACTCAACCACTTGCACCGCATTTCACGCCCATCAACATCCCACGCCAACCAAGCGTATCTGAACATGCACCACGTCCGCCAACCTGCTTGACCACGCCTCCCGGACCTTGTCTCGGCCATCCTGGCCCCGAGTTCCGTAAAACCCGCTCACTTGTCCGAGACCCGCTGGCTAGGCCACCCAAGCCGATGCTCGCTTGCCTTAGTTTTCCCGCGCGCCTAACTTCTTGCCGCCATCATGCTTGTCCGCGAACCCATCGAACAAGACTTCACCAACCAAGTCCACTCGCCTTGGCTTCGCCACGCCTATGCCGAGGCTTGGCACCGCTCAACCCGCGCCGGTTCCCACGCAGGCCGCATGTCACATTATGAGTAATTTGTCACAGGGTCAAACTTTTTCCTCAAGTCTTCGGCCCTATGATGGCCTAAGTCGCCCACTTAGTCAGCCAATCACACAAACTCACAAGCAAAACAGAACACACACCAAGGCTAAATCATGTAAGTAATCACGACACAACAGGCTTACGGGAAAATCCCAACCTTTCTATTAACCACTAACAAAAAGGATTACAAAGTCTGCTGCAAGGATCACACAAAATGCTCAACGCCTCGTGTCCTTTTCCTTTCACAACTTAGTATAAAAATACATCACAAGGTGGTTGACACCCCCAACCACGTAGGCACTAACTAGGCAACTAACTCCGTGCTTGGCTGTGTGGCGTCGCTGTGTCGAGCCACTTGGTCCACGCACGCACGCTTGGCTTGGCTTCACCAACCAAGTCCACTCGCCTTGGCTTCGCCACGCCTATGCCGAGGCTTGGCACCGCTCAACCCGCGCCGGTTCCCACGCAGGCCGCATGTCACATTATGAGTAATTTGTCACAGGGTCAAACTTTTTCCTCAAGTCTTCGGCCCTATGATGGCCTAAGTCGCCCACTTAGTCAGCCAATCACACAAACTCACAAGCAAAACAGAACACACACCAAGGCTAAATCATGTAAGTAATCACAACACAACAGGCTTACGGGAAAATCCCAACCTTTCTATTAACCACTAACAAAAAGGATTACAAAGTCTGCTGCAAGGATCACACAAAATGCTCAACGCCTCGTGTCCTTTTCCTTTCACAACTTAGTATAAAAATACATCACAAGGTGGTTGACACCCCCAACCACGTAGGCACTAACTAGGCAACTAACTCCGTGCTTGGCTGTGTGGCGTCGCTGTGTCGAGCCACTTGGTCCACGCACGCACGCTTTCTTCGGACTGGGCAAAACCGACCACATGTCGGGCGCACAGACCGGCCACTTGGCACGCTCGCTGATCCCTCAGTCTTGGCTGAATGCACTGGATGAACCTGGTCTCAATTACGGTCCAGGGCAGCACCAACGGCTATCTGGGTCATGGGCCACGTGTAGACGTCTCTCAGCCCACGCCCCCAGATTTCTCGGCCACTGGTTAAACCACTCAACCACTTGCACCGCATTTCACGCCCATCAACATCCCACGCCAACCAAGCGTATCTGAACATGCACCACGTCCGCCAACCAGCTTGGCCACGCCTCCCGGACCTTGTCTCGGCCATCCTGGCCCCGAGTTCCTCAAAACCCGCTCACTTGTCTGAGACCCGCTGGCTAGGCCACCCAAGCCGATGCTCGCTTGCCTTAGTTTTCCCGCGTGCCTAACTTCTTGCCGCCATCATGCTTGTCCGCGAACCCATCGAACAAGACTTCACCAACCAAGTCCACTCGCCTTGGCTTCGCCACGCCTATGCCGAGGCTTGGCACCGCTCAACCCGCGCCGGTTCCCACGCAGGCCGCATGTCACATTATGAGGGTCTGACAAATCCACCCCCGCCGGATGAAGCCGACGTCCTCGTCGGGAGGGTCTCCATGTACTCATCGATCCACACATCAAATTGCCACAACACCGCGTTGCATTCCCACGTAGAGTGCGCCTCGCTACTGCCTTCCCACCGCATCAAGTAATCTAAGCGCCGGCCCCTCCGACTCGCCCTCTTTGTCCAATGGCCAACTTGTTTCTCGAACCCCTCCATCTCACTGGATTGGGCTCGCCTCACCTGCTGCCTATCCTGGTCAACATCCTCAAAGTAAGGCTTGAGAAAACTTACATGGAAAGTTGGGTGGAGTTTCCTCTCTCCCGGCAATTTGAATAGATAGGCCACCCCGCCCATCCATTTGATCACCTCTGATGGCTCACCACACCGCTGCACCGAGCCTGTGTAGGACCGTTTGTTAGTTAGCTCCTCGTGAGTCGAATACCGCATTCGTATCTCTTTGAGCTTTCCAACAACAATGGGGTGTCTCTTTCAGTAAAGCGATATCATTCTCAATGGCTGAGAACCGCACCTCTACTCGCTCCGCAATGGCTAACAACTGTTGAAGACAATCGTGGTTGCGATCCACCATGTCCTTCTGGTTGTCCGAGATCAACTTGTGAATCTCCACTATCCTTGCCGAATGCAACTCCGCTTGCTCGGCCAAGGTTCCGGCCTCGTGCGCCGGGGCACCGATTAAATCTTCCAAGATACCAACACGTTCACCCAGATCGCCGTCCACCATGACGCCGACCGTGCTCTGATACCAATTGTCACAGGGTCAAACTTTTTCCTCAAGTCTTCGGCCCTATGATGGCCTAAGTCGCCCACTTAGTCAGCCAATCACACAAACTCACAAGCAAAACAGAACACACACCAAGGCTAAATCATGTAAGTAATCACGACACAACAGGCTTACGGGAAAATCCCAACCTTTCTATTAACCACTAACAAAAAGGATTACAAGATTGAACCTTCTTCGAGTGGGGGAGACAAGAAGAAGGAGGGCGATGGCAAACAGGGCAGAAAGAAGAAAGGGGAGTCATCTAAGCAATGGGGCTCGGATGCACCCCAAAGCCAAGGTAATTAGGCCATCATAGGGCCGAAGACTTGAAGGTTCGAAACATTATGAGGGCCATCATAGGCCGCATGTCACATTATGAACCGTTGGATTGCTATTAAAAGCATGTTTTAATAATCCAAAATCCAAGAAGTTTTGGGCTCAACAAATTTTAACTTAATGGAGAAGGTTATAAGAAATGTAAAATGGAGCAAATGTTGAGACGTCCCTAACTCTTGATTAAAAAGCTAGTTTTAGGCATGGATTAGACTGTTGCATTTATATTAGAAGCATTTTTTAAATTATACCAAATACATGAAATTTTGATCCATATCAATTTTGGCTAGACGGACAAGGCTATATCCTTTAAAAAACAGAGAAAATATTGAGACGACGTTAAACCACAGCCTAACAATCAGCTATAGACACGAAGTGGACTATTAGAATGCTATTTCACGCGTGCTTTAATGATCCAAAGTTCTAAAAATTTGGAGCCGGACCAATATTTACACATTGGAGAAGGCTATAGCCTTTGGAAAATTGAAAAAATGTTGATATGATCATAACTCGTTATTAAGGAGTCGGTTTTATAGACAAAGTAGACCGTTGTATTACTATTAAAAGAATATTTAAATTATCCAAAGCGTAAGAAATTTTGAGCCAACCAATTTTGGCTCTACGATAAAGTGCTATTTAAAGCAAGTTTTAAGGATTCAAACTCTCAAACCCCAAACCCCAAACCACAAATCCCAAACCCCAAAGCCTAAAATCCTAAACCTTGAAGCCAAACCCTGGAACCCTTAACCCTAAACCCGAAACCCTAAATACCAAAACCCTAAACCCCAAACCCCAAACCCCAAAACCTACAAACCTCAAACCCCAAGTCCCTAACCCCAAACACCAAACCCACAGACCTTAACCCCAAATCCAAAGCCAAAACCCCAAATGCAAAACCTTAAACCCCAACCCCCAAACCCCAAAACCAAAACCTCAAGCCCCAACCCCAAAACCCACAAACCATAAACCCCAAATCCCAAAACCACAAACACCAAAACCTAAACACAAACCGTTAAACCTCAATCCCCAATCCTCAAACCACAGACACCAAACCCTAAACCCCAAAAACCATAAACCCAAACACCAAACCCCTAAACCAGAAAACCTCAAACCCTAAACCGTAAACCACAAACTCCAAAATCCAAAACCCCAAACCTTAACCCTAAACCCAAACTAGTAAACCCTAAACCCTAAAACCTAAACCCTAAACTCGAAATAGGAAAGACCAAACCCCAAACACCATAACCAAACCATAAAATCCAAACCCTATACCAAGAAAGCCTGCTGGATTATGATTTAAGGTCTTCCCAATATTTCCTCCGGATGAATTTTTTGACACAATGTGGACCGTTGGATTGCTATTAAAAACATATTTTAATGATCCAAAATCCAAGATCTTTTGAGCTGAACAAATTTTAACTTAATAGATAAGGTTATAGGCAATATAAAATGAAACAAATGTTTAAATGCCCACAACTCGTAATTAAAATGCTAGTTTTAGACACGAATTAGTCTGTTGGATTTCTATCAAAAGCATTTTTAAATTATTCCAAATGCATGAAATTTTGATCCTGGCCAATTTTGGCTAGACGGACAAGGCTATAGCCTTTTGAAAACAAAGAAAATATTGAGAAGACGTTCAACCATAATCTTGAAGTCGATTTTAGACACAAAGTAGACTACTATAATGCTTTTTAGAGCATGTTTTAATGATCCAAAGTTCTAGAAATTTGGAGCCGGACCAATTTTTACACATCGGATAAGGCTATAGGCTTTAGAAAATGGAGGAAATGTTGATACGATTATAACTTGTTATCAGGGAGTCGATATTAGACACAAAGTAGACCGTTGTATTGCTAATTAAAGAAATTTTGAATGATCCAAAATTTAGGAAATTTTGAGCCAGACCAATTTTCGCTCGATAGACCCTTGGATTGCTATTTAAAGTTTTAAGGATTCTAATCCCCGAACCCCAAAACCCAAACCACATATCCCAAACCCCAAAGCCTAAAACCCTAAAACCTGAAACCAAACCCTTCAACCCTTAACCCTAAACCAAAACCCGAAACCCTTAACACCCAAACCCCAAAACCCAAACCACTGAACCCAAACCCCCAAACCCACAATCCTAAAATGCCAATCTCCTAACCACAAACCCTTCAACCGCAAACCCCAAATCCTCAATCCAACAAACCTTCAACAACAAAACCCAAACCCAAACCCATAAACCCTAAACCCCAACCCCCAAACCTGAAATCCCAAAACCCAAACCCCAAACCCCAAACCACAAAACCCACAAACCTCAAACCCCAAACCCCAGAACCCGAAACACCAAACCCTAAACCCAAACCTTTAAACCTAAAATCACAAACCCCAAACCCCAAAGACAAATCCCTAAACCCCCCAAAACCTCAAACCCAAACACCTAACCCCCAAACCCTGAATGCCAAACTCCGAAACCCTAAACCCTAAACCCTAACCCTGAACCCACATCCTTAAACCCTAAACCCGAAACCAGAAATATCAAACCTTGAAACCCCAAACCCAAATCCTAAAACCATGCTGAATTATGATTTAAGGTCTTCCCCAAACACGAATCCCCCAAACCCCAAAACGTAAACCCTAACCTTAAACCCGAAGCCTTAAACCCTAAAACCTAAACCCAAAACCAGAAAGAACAAACCCCAAACCCCATATCCTAAACCAAAGCCCTAAAACCGAAACACTAAACCCTTGAAGCCTACTAGATTATGATTTAAGTTCTTCCAAATATTTGCTCCGGAGGAATTTTTTGACACGATATGAACCGTTGGATTGCTATTAAAAGCATGTTTTAATAATCCAAAATCCAAGAAGTTTTGAGCTCAACAAATTTTAACTTAATGGAGAAGGTTATAAGCAATGTAAAATGGAGCAAATTTTGACACGATCCTAACTCTTGATTAAAAAGCTAGTTTTAGGCATGGATTAGACTGTTGCATTTCTATTAAAAGCATTTTTTAAATTATACCAAATACATGAAATTTTGATCCATATCAATTTTGGCTAGACGGACAAGGCTATATCCTTTAAAAAACAGAGAAAATATTGAGAAGACATTAAATCACTATCTAACAATCAGCTATAGACACGAAGTGGACTACTAGAATGCTATTTCACGCGTGCTTTAATGATCCAAAGTTCTAAAAATCTGGAGCCGGACCAATTTTTACACGTTGGAGAAGGCTATAGGCTTTGGAAAATTGAAAAAATGTTGATATGATCATAACTCGTTATTAAGGAGTCGGTTTTATAGACAAAGCAGACTGTTGTATAACTATTAAAAGAATATTTAAATTATTCAAAGCGTAAGAAATTTTGAGCCGACCAATTTTGGCTTGACGGACCCTTAGAGTGCTATTTAAAGCAAGTTTTAAGGATTCAAACCCTCAAACCCCAAGCCCCAAACCACAAATCCCAAACCCCAAAGCTTCAAATCCTAAACCCTGAAGCCAAACCCTTGAAACATTAACCCTAAACCCGAAACCCTAAACACCAAAACCCTAAACCCCAAACCCCAAACCCCAAACCCCAAAACCTACAAACCTCAAACCCCAAGTCCCAAACACCAAACCCACAGACCTTAACCCCAAAATCCAAAACCAAAACCCCAAATGCAAAACCTTAAACCCCAACCCCCAAACACGAAACACCAAACCCCAAACCCCAAAACCAAAACCTCAATCCCCAACCCCAAAACCCACAAACCATAAACCCCAATTCCCAAAACCACAAACACCAAAACCTTAACACAAACCCTTAAACCTCAATCCCCAATCCTTAAACCACAGACACCAAACCCTAAACCCCCAAAACCATAAACCCAAACACCAAACCCCTAAACCAGAAAACCTCAAACCCTAAACCGTAAACCACAAAATCCAAAACCCAAAACCCCAAACCTTAACCCTAAACCCAAACCATTAAACCCTAAACCCTAAAACCCAAACCCTAAACTCGAAACAAGAAAGACCAAACCCCTAACACCAAACCCAAACCATAAAATCCAAACCCTGTACTAAGAAAGCTTGCTAGATTATGATTTAAGATCTTCCCGCTATTTGCTCCGGATGAATTTTTTGACGCAATGTGGACCGTTGGATTGCTATTGAAAGCTTATTTTAATGATCCAAAATCCAAGATCTTTTGAGCTGAACAAATTTTAACTTAATAGATAAGGTTATAGGCAATATAAAATGGAACAAATGTTTAAATGCCCACAACTCGTGATTAAAATGCTAGTTTTAGACACGAATTAGTCTGTTGGATTTCTACCAAAAGCATTTTTAAATTATTCGAAATACATGAAATTTTGACCCTGGCCAATTTTGGCTAGACGGACAAGGCTATATCCTTTTGAAAACAGAGAAAATATTGAGAAGACGTTCAAACCATAATCTTGAAGTCGATTTTAGACACAAAGTGGACTGTTCTAATGCTTTTTAGAGCATGTTTTAATGATCCAAAGTTCTAGAAATTTGGAGCCGGACCAATTTTTACACATCGGAGAAGGCTCTAGGCTTTAGAAAATGGAGGAAATGTTGATACGATTATAACTTGTTATCAGGGAGTCCATATTAGACACAAAGTAGACCGTTGTATTGCTAATTAAAGAAATTTTAAATTATCCAAATTGTAGGAAATTTTGAGCCAGATCAATTTTCGCTCGATAGACCCTTGGATTGCTATTTAAAGTTTTAAGGATTCTAATCCCGAACCCCAAAACCCAAACCACATATCCCAAACCCCAAAGCCTAAAACCCTGAAACCTGAAGCCAAACCCTTAAACCCTTAACCCTAAACCAAAACCCGAAACCCTTAACAACCAGACCCCAAAACCCAAACCACTGAACCCAAACCCCCAAACCCACAAACCTAAAATGCCAATCCCCTAACCACAAACCCTTCAACCTCAAACCCCAAATCCCCAATCCAACAAACCTTCAACAACAAAACCCAAACCCCAAACCCCAAACTTAAACCCAAACCCATAAACCCTAAACCCGAACCCCCAAACCCGAAATCCATAAACCCAAACCCCAAACCCCAAACCCCAAAACCCACAAATCTCGAACCCCAAACCCCAGAACCCGAAACCCGAAACCCAAACCCCAAACCCCAAACCCCAAACCACAAAACCCACAAATCTCAAACCCCAAACCCCAGAACCCGAAACACCAAACCCTAAACCCAAACCTTTAAACGTAAAATCACAAACCCCAAACCCTAAAGGCAAAACCCTAAACCCCCCAAAACCTCAAACCCAAACACCTACCCCCCAAACCCCTAATGCCAAACTCCGAAACCCCAAACCCCAAACCCTAACCCTAAACCCACATCCTTAAACCCTAAACCCGAAACCAGAAAGACCAAACCCTGAAACCCCAAACCTAAATCCTAAAACCATGCTGAATTGTGATTTAAGGTCTTCCCCAAACACGAATCCCCCGAACCCCAAAACGCAAACCCTAGCCTTAAACCCAAAGCCTTAAACCCGAAAACCTAAACCCAAAACCAGAAAGAACAAACCCCAAACCCCATATCCTAAACCAAAGCCCTAAAACCGAAACACTAAACCTTTGAAGCCTACTGGATTGTGATTTAAGGCCTTCCTAGTATTTCCTCCGGAGGAATTTTTTGACACGATATGAACCGTTGGATTGCTATTATAAGCATGTTTTAATAATCCAAAATCCAAGAAGTTTTGAGCTCAACAAATTTTAGCTTAATGGAGAAGGTTATAAGAAATAAAAAATGGAGCACATGCTGAGACGACCCTAACTCTTGATTAAAAAGCTAGTTTTAGGCATGGATTAGACTGTTGCATTTCTAATAAAAGCATTTTTTTAAATTATACCAAATACATGAAATTTTGATCCAGATCAATTTTAGCTAGATGGACAAGGTTATATCCTTTTAAAACAGAGAAAATATTGAGAAGACGTTAAATCATAGTCTAACAATTAGCTATAGACACGAAGTGGACTATTAGAATGCTAAGGAGTCGGTTTTATAGACAAAGTAGACCTTTGTATTACTATTAAAAGAATATTTAAATTATCCAAAGCGTAAGAAATTTTGAGCCGACCAATTTTGGCTCGACGGACCCTTGGAGTGCTATTTAAAGCAAGTTTTATGGATTCAAACCCTCAAACCCCAAACCCCAAATCCCAAACCCCAAAGCCTAAAATCCTAAACCCTGAAGCCAAACCCTTAAACCCTTAACCCTAAACCCGAAACCCTAAACACCAAAACCCTAAACCCCAAACCCCAGACCCCAAAACCCAAAACCTACAAACCTCAAACCCCAAGTCCCTAACCCCAAACACCAAACCCACAGACCTTAACCCCAAAATCCAAACCCCAAACCCCAAATGCACAACCTTAAACCCCAACCCCCAAACACGAAACACCAAACCTCAAACCCCAAAACCAAAACCTCAAGCCCCAACCCAAAAACCCACAAACCATAAACCCCAAATCCCAAAACCACAAACACCAAAACCTAAACACAAACCCTTAAACCTCAATCCCCAATCCTCAAACCACAGACACCAAACCCTAAACCCCCAAAACCACAAACCCAAACACCAAACCTCTAAACCAGAAAACCTCAAACCCTAAACCACAAACCACAAACCACAAACTCCAAAACCTAAAACCCCAAACCTTAATCCTAAACCAAACCATTAAACCCTAAACCCTAAAACCCAAACCCTAAACTCGAAACAAGAAAGACCAAACCCCTAACACCAAACCCAAACCATAAAATCCAAACCCTGTACCAAGAAAGCCTGCTGGATTATGATTTAAGATCTTCCCACTATTTGCTCTGGATGAATTTTTTGACACAATGTTGACCGTTGGATTGCTATTAAAAGCTTATTTTAATGATCCAAAATCCAAGATCTTTTGAGCTGAACAAATTTTAACTTAATAGATAAGATTATAGGCAATATAAAATGGAACAAATGTTTAAATGCCCACAACTCGTGATTAAAACGTTAGTTTCAGACACAAATTAGTCTGTTGGATTTCTACCAAAAGCATTTTTAAATTATTCGAAATACATGATATTTTGATCCTGGCAAATTTTGGCTAGACGGACAAGGCTAAAGCATTTTGAAAACAGAGAAAATATTGAGAAGACGTTCAACCATAATCTTGAAGTCGATTTTAGACACAAAATGGACTGTTATAATGCTTTTTAGAGCATGTTTTAATGATCCAAAGTTCTAGAAATTTGGAGCCGGACCAATTTTTACACATCGGAGAAGCCTATAGGCTTTAGAAAATGGAGGAAATGTTGATACGATTATAACTTGTTATCAGGGAGTCCGTATTAGACACAAAGTAGACCGTTGTATTGCTAATTAAAGAAATTTTAAATTATCCAAAATGTAGGAAATTTTGAGCCAGACCAATTTTCGCTCGATAGACCCTTGGATTGCTATTTAAAGTTTTAAGAATTCCGAACCCCAAATCCCAAACCACATATCCCAAACCCCAAAGCCTAAAACCGTGAAACCTGAAGCCAAACCCTTAAATTCTTAACCCTAAACCAAAACCCGAAACCCTTAACACCCAGACCCCAAAACCCAAACCACTGAACCCAAACCCCCAAACCCACAAACCTAAAATGCCAATCCCCTAACCACAAACCCTTCAACCTCAAACTCCAAATCCCCAATCCAACAAACCTTCAACAAAAAAACCCAAACCCCAAACCCCAAACTTAAACCCAAACCCATAAACCCTAAACCCCAACCCCCAAACCCGAAATCCATAAACCCAAACCCCAAACCACAAAACCCACAAACCTCAAACCCCAAATCCGAGAACCCGAAACACCAAACCCTAAACCCAAACCTTTAAACCTAAAATCACAAACCCCAAACCCCAAAGACAAATCCCTAAACCCCCGAAAAGCTCAAACCCAAACACCTAACCCCCAAACCCCTAATGCCAAACTCCGAAACCCTAAACCCCAAACCTAAACCCTAAACCTACATCCTTAAACCCTAAACCCGAAACCTGAAAGACCAAGCCCTGAAACCCCAAACCCAAATCCTAAAACCATGCTGAATTGTGATTTAAGGTCTTCCCCAAACACGAATCCCCCAAACCCCAAAACGCAAACCCTAACCTTAAACCCAAAGCCTTAAACCCTAAAACCTAAACCCAAAACTAGAAAGAACAAACCCCAAACCCCATATCCTAAACCAAAGCCCTAAAACCGAAACACTAAACCCTTGAAGCTTACTGGATTATGATTTAAGGTCTTCCAAATATTTGCTCCGGAGGAATTTTTTGACACGATATGAACCGTTGGATTGCTATTAAAAGCATGTTTTAATAATCCAAAATCCAAGAAGTTTTGAGCTCAACAAATTTTAACTTAATGGAGAAGGTTATAAGCAATGTAAAATGGAGCAAATGTTAAGACGACCCTAACTCTTGATTAAAAAGCTAGTTTTAGGCATGGATTAGACTGTTGCATTTATATTAAAAGCATTTTTTAAATTATACCAAATACATGAAATTTTGATCCATATCAATTTTGGCTAGACGGACAAGGCTATATCCTTTAAAAAACAGAGAAAATATTGAGAAGACGTTGAATCACTGTCTAACAATCTGCTATAGACACGAAGTGGACTACTAGAATGCTATTTCAAGCGCGCTTTAATGATCCAAAGTTCTAAAAATCTGGAGCCAGACCAATTTTTACACGTTGGAGAAGGCTATAGGTTTTGGAAAATTGAAAATATGTTGATATGATCAAAACTCGTTATTAAGGAGTCGGTTTTATAGACAAAGTAGACCGTTGTATTACTATTAAAAGACTATTTAAATTATCCAAAGCGTAAGAAATTTTGAGCCGACCAATTTTGGCTTGACGGACCTTTAGAGTGCTAATTAAAGCAAGTTTTAAGGATTCAAACCCTCAAACCCCAAACCCCAAACCACAAATCCCAAACCCCAAAGCCTAAAATCCTAAACCCTGAAGCCAAACCCTTGAACCCTTAACCCTAAACCCGAAACCCTAAACACCAAAACCCTAAACCCCAAATCCCAAACCCCAAACCCCAAAACCTACAAACCTCGAACCCCAAGTCCCTAACCCCAAACACCAAACCCATAGACCTTAACCCCAAAATCCAAACCCAAAACCCCAAATGCAAAACCTTAAACCCCAACCCCCAAACACGAAACACCAAACCCCAAACCCCAAAACCAAAACCTCAAGCCCCAACCCCAAAACCCACAAACCATAAACCCCAAATCCCAAAACCACAAACACCAAAACCTAAACACAAACCCTTAAACCTCAATCCCCAATCCTTAAACCACAGACACCAAACCCTAAACCCCCAAAACCATAAACCCAAACACCAAACCCCTAAACCAGAAAACCTCAAACCCAAAACCGTAAACTACAAACTCCAAAACCCAAAACCCCAAATCTTAACCCTAAACCCAAACCATTAAACCCCAAACCCTAAAACCTAAACCCTAAACTCGAAACAAGAAAGACCAAACCCCTAACACCAAACCCAAACCGTAAAATCCAAACCCTGTACCAAGAAAGCCTGCTGGATTATGATTTAAGATCTTCCCACTATTTGCTCCAGAAGAATTTTTTGACCCAATGTGGACCGTTGGATTGCTATTAAAAGCTTATTTTAATGATCCAAAATCCAAGATCTTTTGTGCTGAACAAATTTTAACTTAATAGATAAGGTTATAGGCAATATAAAATGGAACAAATGTTTAAATGCCCACAAATCGTGATTAAAATGCTAGTTTTAGACACGAATTAGTCTGTTGGATTTCTACCAAAAGCATTTTTAAACTATTCGAAATACATGAAATTTTGATCCTGGCCAATTTTGGCTAGACGGACAAGGCTATAGCATTTTGAAAACAGAGAAAATATTGAGAAGACGTTCAACCATAATCTTGAAGTCGATTTTAGACACAAAATGGACTGTTATAATGCTTTTTAGAGCATGTTTTAATGATCCAAAGTTCTAGAAATTTGGAGCCGGACCAATTTTTACACATCGGAGAAGGCTATAGGCTTTAGAAAATGGAGGAAATGTTGATACGATTATAACTTGTTATCAGGGAGTCCGTATTAGACACAAAGTAGACCGTTGTATTGCTAATTAAAGAAATTTTAAATTATCCAAAATGTAGGAAATTTTGAGCCAGACCAATTTTCGCTCGATAGACCCTTGGATTGCTATTTAAAGTTTTAAGGATTCTAATCCCCGAACCCCAAAACCCAAACCACATATCCCAAACCCCAAAGCCTAAAACCCTGAAACCTGAAGCCAAACCCTTAAACCCTTAACCCTAAACCAAAACCCGAAACCCTTAACATCCAGACCCCAAAACCCAAACCCCCAAACCCACAAACCTAAAATGCCAATCCCTTAACCACAAACCCTTCAACCTCAAACCCCAAATCCCCAATCCAACAAACCTTCAACAACAAAACCCAAACCCCAAACCCCAAACTTAAACCCAAACCCATAAACCCTAAACCCCAAACCCGAAATCCATAAACCCAAACCCCAAACCCCAAACCACAAAACCCACAAACCTCAAACCCCAAACCCCATAACCCGAAACACCAAACCCTAAACCCAAACCTTTAAACCTAAAATCACAAACCCCAAACCACAAAGACAAAACCCTAAACCCCCGAAAAGCTCAAACCCAAACACCTAACCCCCAAACCCCTAATGCCAAACTCCGAAACCCTAAACCCCAAACCCTAACCCTAAACCCACATCCTTAAACCCTAAACCCGAAACCAGAAAGACCAAACCCTGAAACCCCAAACCTAAATCCTAAAACCATGCTGAATTGTGATTTAAGGTCTTCCCCAAACACGAATCCCCCGAACCCCAAAACGCAAACCCTAGCCTTAAACCCAAAGCCTTAAACCCGAAAACCTAAACCCAAAACCAGAAAGAACAAACCCCAAACCCCATATCCTAAACCAAAGCCCTAAAACCGAAACACTAAACCTTTGAAGCCTACTGGATTGTGATTTAAGGCCTTCCTAGTATTTCCTCCGGAGGAATTTTTTGACACGATATGAACCGTTGGATTGCTATTATAAGCATGTTTTAATAATCCAAAATCCAAGAAGTTTTGAGCTCAACAAATTTTAGCTTAATGGAGAAGGTTATAAGCAATAAAAAATGGAGCACATGCTGAGACGACCCTAACTCTTGATTAAAAAGCTAGTTTTAGGCATGGATTAGACTGTTGCATTTCTAATAAAAGCATTTTTTTAAATTATACCAAATACATGAAATTTTGATCCAGATCAATTTTAGCTAGATGGACAAGGTTATATCCTTTTAAAACAGAGAAAATATTGAGAAGACGTTAAATCATAGTCTAACAATTAGCTATAGACACGAAGTGGACTATTAGAATGCTAAGGAGTCGGTTTTATAGACAAAGTAGACCTTTGTATTACTATTAAAAGAATATTTAAATTATCCAAAGCGTAAGAAATTTTGAGCCGACCAATTTTGGCTCGACGGACCCTTGGAGTGCTATTTAAAGCAAGTTTTATGGATTCAAACCCTCAAACCCCAAACCCCAAATCCCAAACCCCAAAGCCTAAAATCCTAAACCCTGAAGCCAAACCCTTAAACCCTTAACCCTAAACACCAAAACCCTAAACCCCAAACCCCAGACCCCAAAACCCAAAACCTACAAACCTCAAACCCCAAGTCCCTAACCCCAAACACCAAACCCACAGACCTTAACCCCAAAATCCAAACCCCAAACCCCAAATGCACAACCTTAAACCCCAACCCCCAAACACGAAACACCAAACCTCAAACCCCAAAACCAAAACCTCAAGCCCCAACCCAAAAACCCACAAACCATAAACCCCAAATCCCAAAACCACAAACACCAAAACCTAAACACAAACCCTTAAACCTCAATCCCCAATCCTCAAACCACAGACACCAAACCCTAAACCCCCAAAACCACAAACCCAAACACCAAACCTCTAAACCAGAAAACCTCAAACCCTAAACCACAAACCACAAACCACAAACTCCAAAACCTAAAACCCCAAACCTTAATCCTAAACCAAACCATTAAACCCTAAACCCTAAAACCCAAACCCTAAACTCGAAACAAGAAAGACCAAACCCCTAACACCAAACCCAAACCATAAAATCCAAACCCTGTACCAAGAAAGCCTGCTGGATTATGATTTAAGATCTTCCCACTATTTGCTCTGGATGAATTTTTTGACACAATGTTGACCGTTGGATTGCTATTAAAAGCTTATTTTAATGATCCAAAATCCAAGATCTTTTGAGCTGAACAAATTTTAACTTAATAGATAAGATTATAGGCAATATAAAATGGAACAAATGTTTAAATGCCCACAACTCGTGATTAAAACGTTAGTTTCAGACACAAATTAGTCTGTTGGATTTCTACCAAAAGCATTTTTAAATTATTCGAAATACATGATATTTTGATCCTGGCAAATTTTGGCTAGACGGACAAGGCTAAAGCATTTTGAAAACAGAGAAAATATTGAGAAGACGTTCAACCATAATCTTGAAGTCGATTTTAGACACAAAATGGACTGTTATAATGCTTTTTAGAGCATGTTTTAATGATCCAAAGTTCTAGAAATTTGGAGCCGGACCAATTTTTACACATCGGAGAAGCCTATAGGCTTTAGAAAATGGAGGAAATGTTGATACGATTATAACTTGTTATCAGGGAGTCCGTATTAGACACAAAGTAGACCGTTGTATTGCTAATTAAAGAAATTTTAAATTATCCAAAATGTAGGAAATTTTGAGCCAGACCAATTTTCGCTCGATAGACCCTTGGATTGCTATTTAAAGTTTTAAGAATTCCGAACCCCAAATCCCAAACCACATATCCCAAACCCCAAAGCCTAAAACCGTGAAACCTGAAGCCAAACCCTTAAACTCTTAACCCTAAACCAAAACCCGAAACCCTTAACACCCAGACCCTAAAACCCAAACCACTGAACCCAAACCCCCAAACCCACAAACCTAAAATGCCAATCCCCTAACCACAAACCCTTCAACCTCAAACTCCAAATCCCCAATCCAACAAACCTTCAACAACAAAACCCAAACCCCAAACCCCAAACTTAAACCCAAACCCATAAACCCTAAACCCCAACCCCCAAACCCGAAATCCATAAACCCAAACCCCAAACCACAAAACCCACAAACCTCAAACCCCAAATCCGAGAACCCGAAACACCAAACCCTAAACCCAAACCTTTAAACCTAAAATCACAAACCCCAAACCCCAAAGACAAATCCCTAAACCCCCGAAAAGCTCAAACCCAAACACCTAACCCCCAAACCCCTAATGCCAAACTCCGAAACCCTAAACCCCAAACCTTAACCCTAAACCTACATCCTTAAACCCTAAACCCGAAACCTGAAAGACCAAGCCCTGAAACCCCAAACCCAAATCCTAAAACCATGTTGAATTGTGATTTAAGGTCTTCCCCAAACACGAATCCCCCAAACCCCAAAACGCAAACCCTAACCTTAAACCCAAAGCCTTAAACCCTAAAACCTAAACCCAAAACTAGAAAGAACAAACCCCAAACCCCATATCCTAAACCAAAGCCCTAAAACCGAAACACTAAACCCTTGAAGCTTACTGGATTATGATTTAAGGTCTTCCAAATATTTGCTCCGGAGGAATTTTTTGACACGATATGAACCGTTGGATTGCTATTAAAAGCATGTTTTAATAATCCAAAATCCAAGAAGTTTTGAGCTCAACAAATTTTAACTTAATGGAGAAGGTTATAAGCAATGTAAAATGGAGCAAATGTTAAGACGACCCTAACTCTTGATTAAAAAGCTAGTTTTAGGCATGGATTAGACTGTTGCATTTATATTAAAAGCATTTTTTAAATTATACCAAATACATGAAATTTTGATCCATATCAATTTTGGCTAGACGGACAAGGCTATATCCTTTAAAAAACAGAGAAAATATTGAGAAGACGTTGAATCACTGTCTAACAATCTGCTATAGACACGAAGTGGACTACTAGAATGCTATTTCAAGCGCGCTTTAATGATCCAAAGTTCTAAAAATCTGGAGCCAGACCAATTTTTACACGTTGGAGAAGGCTATAGGTTTTGGAAAATTGAAAATATGTTGATATGATCAAAACTCGTTATTAAGGAGTCGGTTTTATAGACAAAGTAGACCGTTGTATTACTATTAAAAGACTATTTAAATTATCCAAAGCGTAAGAAATTTTGAGCCGACCAATTTTGGCTTGACGGACCTTTAGAGTGCTAATTAAAGCAAGTTTTAAGGATTCAAACCCTCAAACCCCAAACCCCAAACCACAAATCCCAAACCCCAAAGCCTAAAATCCTAAACCCTGAAGCCAAACCCTTGAACCCTTAACCCTAAACCCGAAACCCTAAACACCAAAACCCTAAACCCCAAATCCCAAACCCCAAACCCCAAAACCTACAAACCTCGAACCCCAAGTCCCTAACCCCAAACACCAAACCCATAGACCTTAACCCCAAAATCCAAACCCAAAACCCCAAATGCAAAACCTTAAACCCCAACCCCCAAACACGAAACACCAAACCCCAAACCCCAAAACCAAAACCTCAAGCCCCAACCCCAAAACCCACAAACCATAAACCCCAAATCCCAAAACCACAAACACCAAAACCTAAACACAAACCCTTAAACCTCAATCCCCAATCCTTAAACCACAGACACCAAACCCTAAACCCCCAAAACCATAAACCCAAACACCAAACCCCTAAACCAGAAAACCTCAAACCCAAAACCGTAAACTACAAACTCCAAAACCCAAAACCCCAAATCTTAACCCTAAACCCAAACCATTAAACCCCAAACCCTAAAACCTAAACCCTAAACTCGAAACAAGAAAGACCAAACCCCTAACACCAAACCCAAACCGTAAAATCCAAACCCTGTACCAAGAAAGCCTGCTGGATTATGATTTAAGATCTTCCCACTATTTGCTCCAGAAGAATTTTTTGACCCAATGTGGACCGTTGGATTGCTATTAAAAGCTTATTTTAATGATCCAAAATCCAAGATCTTTTGTGCTGAACAAATTTTAACTTAATAGATAAGGTTATAGGCAATATAAAATGGAACAAATGTTTAAATGCCCACAAATCGTGATTAAAATGCTAGTTTTAGACACGAATTAGTCTGTTGGATTTCTACCAAAAGCATTTTTAAACTATTCGAAATACATGAAATTTTGATCCTGGCCAATTTTGGCTAGACGGACAAGGCTATAGCATTTTGAAAACAGAGAAAATATTGAGAAGACGTTCAACCATAATCTTGAAGTCGATTTTAGACACAAAATGGACTGTTATAATGCTTTTTAGAGCATGTTTTAATGATCCAAAGTTCTAGAAATTTGGAGCCGGACCAATTTTTACACATCGGAGAAGGCTATAGGCTTTAGAAAATGGAGGAAATGTTGATACGATTATAACTTGTTATCAGGGAGTCCGTATTAGACACAAAGTAGACCGTTGTATTGCTAATTAAAGAAATTTTAAATTATCCAAAATGTAGGAAATTTTGAGCCAGACCAATTTTCGCTCGATAGACCCTTGGATTGCTATTTAAAGTTTTAAGGATTCTAATCCCCGAACCCCAAAACCCAAACCACATATCCCAAACCCCAAAGCCTAAAACCCTGAAACCTGAAGCCAAACCCTTAAACCCTTAACCCTAAACCAAAACCCGAAACCCTTAACATCCAGACCCCAAAACCCAAACCCCCAAACCCACAAACCTAAAATGCCAATCCCTTAACCACAAACCCTTCAACCTCAAACCCCAAATCCCCAATCCAACAAACCTTCAACAACAAAACCCAAACCCCAAACCCCAAACTTAAACCCAAACCCATAAACCCTAAACCCCAAACCCGAAATCCATAAACCCAAACCCCAAACCCCAAACCACAAAACCCACAAACCTCAAACCCCAAACCCCATAACCCGAAACACCAAACCCTAAACCCAAACCTTTAAACCTAAAATCACAAACCCCAAACCCCAAAGACAAAACCCTAAACCCCCGAAAAGCTCAAACCCAAACACCTAACCCCCAAACCCCTAATGCCAAACTCCGAAACCCTAAACCCCAAACCTTAACCCTAAACCCACATCCTTAAACCCTAAACCCGAAACCAGAAAGACCAAACCCTGAAACCCCAAACCCAAATCCTAAAACCATGCTGAATTGTGATTTAAGGTCTTCCCCAAACACGAATCCCCCAAACCCAAAAATGCAAACCCTAACCTTAAACCCAAAGCCTTAATCCCTAAAACCTAAACCCAAAACCAGAAAGAACAAACCCCAAACCCCATATCCTAAACCAAAGCCCTAAAACCGAAACACTAAACCCTTGAAGCTTACTGGATTATGATTTAAGGTCTTCCAAATATTTGCTCCGGAGGAATTTTTTGACACGATATGAACCGTTGGATTGCTATTAAAAGCATGTTTTAATAATCCAAAATCCAAGAAGTTTTGAGCTCAACAAATTTTAACTTAATGGAGAAGGTTATAAGCAATGTAAAATGGAGCAAATGTTGACACGATCCTAACTCTTGATTAAAAAGCTAGTTTTAGGCATGGATTAGACTGTTGCATTTCTATTAAAAGCATTTTTTAAATTATACCAAATACATGAAATTTTGATCCATATCAATTTTGGCTAGACGGACAAGGCTATATCCTTTAAAAAACAGAGAAAATATTGAGAAGACGTTAAATCACTATCTAACAATCAGCTATAGACACGAAGTGGACTACTAGAATGCTATTTCACGCGTGCTTTAATGATCCAAAGTTCTAAAAATCTGGAGCCGGACCAATTTTTACACGTTGGAGAAGGCTATAGGCTTTGGAAAATTGAAAAAATGTTGATATGATCATAACTCGTTATTAAGGAGTCGGTTTTATAGACAAAGCAGACTGTTGTATAACTATTAAAAGAATATTTAAATTATTCAAAGCGTAAGAAATTTTGAGCCGACCAATTTTGGCTTGACGGACCCTTAGAGTGCTATTTAAAGCAAGTTTTAAGGATTCAAACCCTCAAACCCCAAGCCCCAAACCACAAATCCCAAACCCCAAAGCTTCAAATCCTAAACCCTGAAGCCAAACCCTTGAACCCTTAACCCTAAACCCGAAACCCTAAACACCAAAACCCTAAACCCCAAACCCCAAACCCCAAACCCCAAAACCTACAAACCTCAAACCCCAAGTCCCAAACACCAAACCCACAGACCTTAACCCCAAAATCCAAAACCAAAACCCCAAATGCAAAACCTTAAACCCCAACCCCCAAACACGAAACACCAAACCCCAAACCCCAAAACCAAAACCTCAATCCCCAACCCCAAAACCCACAAACCATAAACCCCAATTCCCAAAACCACAAACACCAAAACCTTAACACAAACCCTTAAACCTCAATCCCCAATCCTTAAACCACAGACACCAAACCCTAAACCCCCAAAACCATAAACCCAAACACCAAACCACTAAACCAGAAAACCTCAAACCCTAAACCGTAAACCACAAAATCCAAAACCCAAAACCCCAAACCTTAACCCTAAACCCAAACCATTAAACCCTAAACCCTAAAACCCAAACCCTAAACTCGAAACAAGAAAGACCAAACCCCTAACACCAAACCCAAACCATAAAATCCAAACCCTGTACTAAGAAAGCTTGCTAGATTATGATTTAAGATCTTCCCACTATTTGCTCCGGATGAATTTTTTGACGCAATGTGGACCGTTGGATTGCTATTGAAAGCTTATTTTAATGATCCAAAATCCAAGATCTTTTTAGCTGAACAAATTTTAACTTAATAGATAAGGTTATAGGCAATATAAAATGGAACAAATGTTTAAATGCCCACAACTCGTGATTAAAATGCTAGTTTTAGACACGAATTAGTCTGTTGGATTTCTACCAAAAGCATTTTTAAATTATTCGAAATACATGAAATTTTGACCCTGGCCAATTTTGGCTAGACGGACAAGGCTATATCCTTTTGAAAACATAGAAAATATTGAGAAGACGTTCAAACCATAATCTTGAAGTCGATTTTAGACACAAAGTGGACTGTTATAATGCTTTTTAGAGCATGTTTTAATGATCCAAAGTTCTAGAAATTTGGAGCCGGACCAATTTTTACACATCGGAGAAGGCTATAGGCTTTAGAAAATGGAGGAAATGTTGATACGATTATAACTTGTTATCAGGGAGTCCGTATTAGACACAAAGTAGACCGTTGTATTGCTAATTAAAGAAATTTTAAATTATCCAAATTGTAGGAAATTTTGAGCCAGACCAATTTTCGCTCGATAGACCCTTGGATTGCTATTTAAAGTTTTAAGGATTCTAATCCCCGAACCCCAAAACCCAAACCACATATCCCAAACCCCAAAGCCTAAAACCCTGAAACCTGAAGCCAAACCCTTAAACCCTAAACCAAAACCCGAAACCTTTAACACCCAGACCCCAAAACCCAGACCACTGAACCCAAACCCCCAAACCCACTAACCTAAAATGCCAATCCCCTAACCACAAACCCTTCAACCTCAAACCCCAAATCCCCAATCCAACAAACCTTCAACAACAAAACCCAAACCCCAAACCCCAAACTTAAACCCAAACCCATAAACCTTAAACCCCAACCCCCAAACCCGAAATCCATAAACCCAAACCCCAAACCACAAAACCCACAAACCTCAAACCCCAAATCCGAGAACCCGAAACACCAAACCCTAAACCCAAACCTTTAAACCTAAAATCACAAACCCCAAACCCCAAAGACAAATCCCTAAACCCCCGAAAAGCTCAAACCCAAACACCTAACCCCCAAACCCCTAATGCCAAACTCCGAAACCCTAAACCCCAAACCTTAACCCTAAACCTACATCCTTAAACCCTAAACCCGAAACCTGAAAGACCAAGCCCTGAAACCCCAAACCCAAATCCTAAAACCATGCTGAATTGTGATTTAAGGTCTTCCCCAAACACGAATCCCCCAAACCCCAAAACGCAAACCCTAACCTTAAACCCAAAGCCTTAAACCCTAAAACCTAAACCCAAAACCAGAAAGAACAAACCCCAAACCCCATATCCTAAACCAAAGCCCTAAAACCGAAACACTAAACCCTTGAAGCTTACTGGATTATGATTTAAGGTCTTCCAAATATTTGCTCCGGAGGAATTTTTTGACACGATATGAACCGTTGGATTGCTATTAAAAGCATGTTTTAATAATCCAAAATCCAAGAAGTTTTGAGCTCAACAAATTTTAACTTAATGGAGAAGGTTATAAGCAATGTAAAATGGAGCAAATGTTAAGACGACCCTAACTCTTGATTAAAAAGCTAGTTTTAGGCATGGATTAGACTGTTGCATTTATATTAAAAGCATTTTTTAAATTATACCAAATACATGAAATTTTGATCCATATCAATTTTGGCTAGACGGACAAGGCTATATCCTTTAAAAAACAGAGAAAATATTGAGAAGACGTTAAATCAGCTATAGACACGAAGTGGACTACTAGAATGCTATTTCAAGCATGCTTTAATGATCCAAAGTTCTAAAAATCTGGAGCCGGACCAATTTTTACACATTGGAGAAGGCTATAGGCTTTGGAAAATTGAAAAAATGTTGATATGATCATAACTCGTTATTAAGGAGCCGACCAATTTTGGCTTGACGGACACTTAGAGTGCTATTTAAAGCAAGTTTTAAGGATTCAAACCCTCAAACCCCGAACCCCAAACCACAAATCCCAAACCCCAAAGCCAAAAATCCTAAACCCTGAAGCCAAACCCTTGAACCCTTAACCCTAAACCCGAAACCCTAAACACCAAAACCCTAAACCCCAAACCCCAAACCCCAAACCCCAAAACCTACAAACCTCAAACCCCAAGTCCCTAACCCCAAACACCAAACCCACAGACCTTAACCCCAAAATCCAAACCCAAAACCCCAAATGCAAAACCTTAAACCCTAACCCCTAAACACGAAACACCAAACCCCAAAACCAAAACCTCAAGCCCCAACCCCAAAACCCACAAACCATAAACCCCAAATCCCAAAACCACAAACACCAAAACCTAAACACAAACCCTTAAACCTCAATCCCCAATCCTTAAACCACAGACACCAAACCCTAAACCCCCAAAACCATAAACCCAAACACCAAACCCTTAAACCAGAAAACCTCAAACCCTAAACCATAAACCATAAACTCCAAAACCCAAAACCCAAAACCTTAACCCTAAACCCAAACCATTAAAACCTAAACCCTAAACTCGAAACAAGAAAGACCAAACCCCAAACACCATACCCAAACCATAAAATCCAAACCCTGTACCAAGAAAGCATGCTGGATTATGATTTAAGGTCTTCCTAATATTTACTCTGGATGAATTTTTTGACACAATGTGGACCGTTGGATTGCTATTAAAAGCTTATTTTAAGGATCCAAAATCCAAGATCTTTTGAGCTGAACAAATTTTAACTTAATAGATAAGGTTATAGGCAATATAAAATGGAACAAATGTTTAAATGCCCACAACTCGTGATTAAAATGCTAGTTTTAGACACGAATTAGTCTGTCGGATTTCTACCAAAAGCATTTTTAAATTATTCGAAATACATGAAATTTTGATCCTGGCCAATTTTGGCTAGACGGACAAGGCTATAGCCTTTTGAAAACAGATGAAATATTGAGAAGACATTCAACCATAATCTTGAAGTCGATTTTAGACACAAAGTGGACTATTATAATACTTTTTAGAGCATGTTTTAATGATCCAAAGTTCTAGAAATTTGGAGCCGGACCAATTTTTACACATCGGAGAAGGCTCTAGGCTTTAGAAAATGGAGGAAATGTTGATACGATTATAACTTGTTATCAGGGAGTCCGTATTAGACACAAAGTAGACCGTTGTATTACTAATTAAAGAAATTTTAAATTATCCAAAATGTAGGAAATTTTGAGCCAGATCAATTTTCGCTCGATAGACCCTTGGATTGCTATTTAAAGTAAGTTTTAAGGATTCTAATCCCAAAACCCCAAAACCCAAACCATATATCCCAAACCCCAAAGCCTAAAACCCTAAAACTTGAAGCCAAACCCTTAAACCCCTAACCCTAGACCAAAACCCGAAACCCTTAACACCCAGACCCCAAAACCCAAACCACTGAACCCAAACCCCCAATCCCACAAACCTAAAATGCCAATCCCCTAACCACAAACCCTTCAACCTCAAACCCCAAATCCCCAATATAACAAACCTTCAACAACAAAACCCAAACTCCAAACCCCAAAACCTAATCCCAAACCCATAAACCCTAAACCCCAACCCCAAACCCAAAATCCCGAAACCCAAACCCCAAACCCCAAACCACAAAACCCACAAACCTCAAACCCCAAACCCTAGAACCCGAAACACCAAACCCTAAACCCAAACCTTTAAACCTAAAATCACAAACCCCAAACCCCAAAGACAAAACCCTAAACCCCCCAAAACCTCAAACCCAAACACCTAACCCCCAAACCCCTAATGCCAAACTCCGAAACCCCAAACCCCAAACCCTAACCCTAAACCCACATCCTTAAACCCTAATCCCGAAACCAGAAAGACCAAGCCCTGAAACCCCAAACCCAAATCCTAAAACCATGCTGAATTGTGATTTAAGGTCTTCCCCAAACACGAATCCCCCGAACCCCAAAACGCAAACCCAAACCTTAAACCCAAAGCCTTAAACCCGAAAACCTAAACCCAAAACCAGAAAGAACAAACCCCAAACCCCATATCCTAAACCAAAGCCCTAAAACCGAAACACTAAACCTTTGAAGCCTACTGGGTTGTGATTTAAGGCCTTCCCCATATTTGCTCCGGAGGAATTTTTTGACACGATATGAACCGTTGGATTGCTATTAAAAGCATGTTTTAATAATCCAAAATCCAAGAAGTTTTGAGCTCAACAAATTTTAACTTAATGGAGAAGGTTATAAGCAATAAAAAATGGAGCAAATGCTGAGGCGACCCTAACTCTTGATTAAAAAGCTAGTTTTAGGCATGGATTAGACTGTTGCATTTCTAGTAAAAGCATTTTTTAAATTATACCAAATACATGAAATTTTGATCCAGATCAATTTTAGCTAGATGGACAAGGTTATATCCTTTAAAAAACAGAGAAAATATTGAGAAGACGTTAAATCACAGTCTAACAATTAGCTATAGACACGAAGTGGACTATTAGAATGCTAAGGAGTCGGTTTTATAGACAAAGTAGACCTTTGTATTACTATTAAAAGAATATTTAAATTATCCAAAGCGTAAGAAATTTTGAGCCGACCAATTTTGGTACGACGGACCCTTGGAGTGCTATTTAAAGCAAGTTTTATGGATTCAAACCCTCGAACCCCAAACCCCAAACCCCAAATCCCAAACCCCAAAGCCTAAAATCCTAAACCCTGAAGCCAAACCCTTGAACCCTTAACCCTAAACCCGAAACCCTAAACACCAAAACCCTAAACCCCAAACCCCAGACCCCAAAACCCAAAACCTACAAACCTCAAACCCCAAGTCCCTAACCCCAAACACCAAACCCACAGACCTTAACCCCAAAATCCAAACCCCAAACCCCAAATGCAAAACCTTAAACCCCAACCCCCAAACACGAAACACCAAACCTCAAACCCCAAAACCAAAACCTCAAGCCCCAACCCCAAAACCCACAAACCATAAACCCCAAATCCCAAAACCACAAACACCAAAACCTAAACACAAACCCTTAAACCTCAATCCCCAATCCTCAAACCACAGACACCAAACCCTAAACCCCCAAAACCACAAACCCAAACACCAAACCCCTAAACCAGAAAACCTCAAACCCTAAACCATAAACCACAAACCACAAACTCCAAAACCTAAAACCCCAAACCTTAATCCTAAACCCAAACCATTAAACCCTAAACCCTAAAACCTAAACCCTAAACTCAAAACAAGAAAGACCAAACCCTAAACACCATACCCAAACCATAAAATCCAAACCCTATACCAAGAAAACCTGTTGGATTATGATTTAAGGTCTTCCCAATATTTGCTCCGGATGAATTTTTTGACACGATATGAACCGTTGGATTGGTATTAAAAGCATGTTTTAATGATCCAAAATCCTAAAAGTTTTGAGCTCAACAAATTTTAACTTAATGGAGAAGGTTATAGGCAATATAAAATGGAGCAAATGTTAAGACAACCACAATTCTTGATTAAAAAGCTAGTTTTAAACACGAATTAGACTGTTAGATTTCTAGTAAAAACATTTTTAAATTATCCCAAACGTATGAAATTTTGATTCGGACCAATTTTGGCTAGATGGACAAGACTATATCCTTTAGAAAACAGAGAAAATATTGAGAAGATGTTAAATCACAATCTAGAAGTCGGTTCTAGACACGAAGTAGACTGTTAGAATGCTATTTAAAGCATGCCTTAATGATCCAGTTCTAGAAATTTGAAGCCGGACCAAATTTTACATGTCGAAGAATATAGGCTTTGAAAAATGAAAGAAATGTTGATATGATCATAACTCGTTATTAAGGAGTCGGTTTTAGACACGAAGTAAATCGTTGTATTACTATTAAACGAATTTTTATATAATCCAAAATGTTGAAAATTTTGAGCCAGACCAATTTTGGCTTGACGGATCCTTGGAGTGCGATTTAAAGCAAGTTTTAAGGATTCAAATCCCCGAACACCTACCCCAAACCACAAATCCCAAACCCCAAAGCCTAAAACCCTAAACCTTGAAGCCAAACCCTCGAACCCAAACTCCAAACCCCCAAACCCAAAAACCACAAACCCCAAAACCCAAACCCCTAACCCCAAAAACTCCAACCCTAAATCCTAAACCCAAACCCTTAAGCCTCAAACCCCAAACCCGAAACCCCAAACACCAAACCTTAAACCTCCAAATCCTCAAACCCAAACACCAAACCCCCAAACAAGAAAACCTCAAACGCCAAACCCCAAATCCCAAACCCCAAACCCTTAAACCCTAAACCCTAAGCTCTAAACTCAAAACCCTAAGCCCGAAACTAGAAAGACCAAACCCTAAACCCCAAACCCAAACCCTAAAACACAAAACCTAAACCCTGAAAGCCTTCTGGATTTTGATTTATGGTCTTCCTAATATTTTCTCCGAAGGCATTTTTTTGACATGATGTGGACCATTGGTTTGCCATTAAAAGCATGTTTTAATGATCCAAAATCCTAGAAGTTTTGAGTCGAACTAATTTTAACTTAACGGAGAAGGTTATATACAATAGAAAATGGAGCAAAGGTTAAGACAACCATAACATGTGATTAAAAAGCTAGTTTTAAACACGTATTAGACCATTGGATTCTATTAAAAGCATTTTTAAATTATCCCAAATACATTAAATTTTGATCCTGATCAATTTTGGCTAGACGGATAAGGCTATGGCCTTTGGAAATCAGAGCAAATATTGACAAGGCATTAAATCACAATCTAGAAGTGGATCATTGTAATGTTATTTAAAGCATGCATTAATGAACCAAAGTTCTAGAAATTTGGAGCCAGACCAAGTTTTACACGTCAGAGAAGGTTATTGGTTTTGGAAAATGGAAGAAATATTGATACAATCATAACTTGTTATTAAGGAGTCGGTTTTAGATACAAAGTAGACTATTGTATTGCTATTAAAAAAAATTTAAAATTATTCAAAATGCATGAAATTTTGAGTCGGACCAATTTTGACTCAACGGACCGTTGGAGTGCTATTTAAATTATGTTTTAATGATTCAAAACCCAGAACCCCAATCCCAAAAACCTAAAATCCAAACCCTAAAACCCTAAACCCTAAAGCCAAACCCTTAAACCCCTAACCCTAAACCCTAAACCAGAAACCTGAAACTAGAAACCCCAAACCTCAAACCTTAATCCCCCAAACCCTAAATCCTAAACCCCAAACCCCAAACCCTAAACCCCAAACCCAAAATCTCCAAACCACAAACCCCAAACCTGAAAACCTAAACCCCAAACCCCAAACCCACAAACCTCAAACCCTAAAACCCCAAACCCACAAACCTCAGACCCCAAAACCCAAACCCCAAACCCAAACCCAAACCCAAACCCAAACACCCAAACCCCCAAACCCCAAACCCTAAACCCTTAAACCCTACACCATAAATCAAAACACCCAAACCCCAAACCCCAAGCCCCAAACTCAAACCCTAAAACCCAAACCCTATACCATAAACCCTAAACACCTGTTGGATTGTGATTTAAGGTCTTTTCATCATTTGCTCCAAAGACATTTTTTGACACGAAGTAGATCGTTAGAATGCTATTTAAAGTGTACTTGAATGATCCAAAGTTCTAGAATTTTGAGCCGGACTAATTTTTACTCGTCGGACAAGGCTACATGCTATGAAAAATGGAGTAAAAGTTGATATGACCATAATTCATTATTAAGAAGTCAGTTTTAGACATGAAATTGACCGTTGTATGGCTACTAAAGCATTTTAAAATTATCCAAAATGCTTAAAATTTTGAGACGGACCAACCCCAAACAACAAATCCCAAACACCGAACCCTTAAACACTTAACCCTAAACCCTTAACCCGTAACCCTAAACCCTAAATCCGAAACCCCAAACCCCAAACCCCAAACCCTAAACCCCCAAACTCCAAATCCACAAACCCCAACCCCTAAACCTTAACCCCAAACCCCAAACCCCAAAACGCTAAACCCTAAACCCAAACCCTTAAATCCCTAATCCTAAACCCGAAAGCCGAAACCCCAAACCCTAAACCCCAAATCCCAAACCCCAAACACCAAAACCCAGACCCCAAACCCCAGACCCCAAAACCCTAAACCCAAACCCTTAAACCCTAAACCTAACCCAAACCTACTCCAAACCCCCAAATCCCAAACTCTAAACCTAAACCCTTAAACCCCAAACCCAAAACTCCAAACCCCAAATCCCAAACCCCAAACCCCAAAACCCGAACCACAAACCCCAATCCCTAAACCCTAAAAATTAAACCTTTAAACCTAAACATAAAACCTTAAACCCAAAACCAGAAACCCTAAACCTCAAACCCCAAACACCAAACCTTAAACCCTAAAAATTAAACATTAAAACCTAAACTTAAAACCTTAAACTCGAAACCAAAAACCCCAAACCCCAAACCCCAAACCCAAATCCTAAAACATAAACCCAAATACTAAACTCTAAATGCCTACTGGATTGTGATGTAAGGTCTCCCCAATATTTGCTCCAAATGCAATTTTTGACATGAACTGGACTATTGGAATGATATTTAAAGCTTATTTTAATGATCCAAAATCATAGAAAATTTGGGCCGGACCAATTTTTAATTAACGGATGAGGCTATAGGCAATAGAAAATGGAGCAAATGTTAAGATGACCATATCTAGTGATTAAAAATCTGGTTTTAGACTTAAATTAGACTATTAGATTTCTATTAAAAGCATTTTTAATTTATCCCAAATACATGAAATTTTGAGCCAGACCAATTTTGGCTAGACAGAGAAGGCTATGACCTTTGAAAAATGGAGCAAATATTGAGAAGACGTTAAATCACAATATAACACCCCTAAGCTAGTAAGTCATTCTATACTTATTCATTAGTAGCTAGTTTAAAAGGTGCCACATTTACAAATATAATCAATAAACATGAAATAAAATAAAATAACTTTCTAAATTTACATTTGTCATGGGACATTCGAATTTCACACTCAGTCAACCTCCTGTGATTCTAAAAGAAAAACTTGCATCACAAGAAACTATATGAACAAAATACCAATAAGTAGAAACATAAGCACGTATGTAATTGTGTGTAAAATCCTTGACTTTCTATTATACCTGTTTTCAGTCACTTTAAAACAATTTTTTGTCAAAACTGTCATGGACCCTGTCAAGTGTAAAATCTAACTTAAAACTCGATAGGCCATATGTTTCACGTAACCTGTTCCTTTTCAATCGTAGTGCCTACCCTTCATTAAAAACCTCGTACCTCAAGGGATGTTGCCACTAATATTTTGTCTCCACTGGTCCCTCCTGCGTCCCTTGCCTACCCAGGTACTAAACTATCTTTCACACTTCATTTAAAACATTAAATTATGGGTACAATAGCTTTTACTTTGTAAACATGTTCATGAAACAGTTCAATATCAATTATAATCATGCACATCGTTCAATCGTTCATGTAGAAAATAATTATTATCGCATGAAGAATCAACAACTTGTATAAGCTTGATAGTTTCTTGGTCTTCTGTCTCTCATCGAAGCTTCAATGTAAGTATATTGTGCAATGTTTCTATCTATTTCAAAATATTACAAACAACAAACATACAATGGCTTCTTATTGTATAAACAATCCAATACGTAGGAATTCTATATCGATATTCTATCTAGAAATTATTTCCTCAACTTCCTTTCTATTACTCGTATAACTTGAAATCTCTCAAATTACAACTATCCTGCTTATAACTTCATATAACATACACACACGACATCAATTTCTTTCCAATATCAACTCATGGACATTCAGCACTAAATAAAAGTGAGAATAGATATTAATTACCAACTATTTCTTCATTTTCTCCCCCACGTTTCAATTCTTCCGAGCTCTAACCTCCACCCATAGACAAGATAGTCATACAGATAACCAAACTATTAATTTCCATTATCCACAAATTAACTACAATATCAAAATATTCTTATACTAAAATAGAAATTAATAAAAAAGACATTTAAGCTTTGCATTGAAGTTTGGCCTGACTAAAAGGGCTTTGGCTTTCTTCGGATGTAGGGCATTTTATTCGGCAAGTAATTTTAAACTGTAGATTTCACAAGAACATAATAGAAAGAAGCAAAATTTACTCTTTGATATATTATGAGTAAAGGTCCACATCTTATCTTCCGGTTGGGTATAGGTTCTAATACTATTTGTAACGACTCATGCCTCCTTTTGGTATGATATTATCTGCTTTGGACCTCATTCCATCACAGTTTTGCTCTTGGGCTCACCCTAAAAAGCGTTATACCATTAAGAGGTGGTCTCTTAACTTATGAACTATCTCATATATCCATCTCCAAATAATGTGGGACTGCACAGCTTAACTTTTTTCTTGTAGAGATTGATGATTGTCACATTCGGAATTTGATTTCAGACATGAAGTTGGCCATTTGAATGCTAATAAAAGCACTTTTAAAAGATCTTTAATGAAATAACTTTTGGCAGATCACCTATTTTAATTTTCTATAAAGATTCGAGTTGCACTGTTTTTTACTCGATGAGGAAGGCTATTGTCTTTAGAAAATGAAACAATTGTTAGGAAGATCATAACTCATTAGTCAAAAATCAATCTTAGATACAAAATAGACAGTGTGGAAATGAATGTGAAACGAATGTGGACACGACCATAACTCATTATTAAAAAGTCAGTTTCAAACTCAAAATTGTGCTTGAGCCCGTATGCTAAGAATAACATGTTGGAAAAATGGTTTAAAAAAACCATTTTGAGGAACCATTTTGAGGTTCAAATTTGAGTGGGACCCACTTCGTAAAATTAACGGGTCTTGGTGGATTTGCGTTCTCCGTTGCGAGGAGATCGAAATCATATATTCATACGCTCAAAATGGTTTTCGGGTGAATGAGAAATTGATGCTCAAAGTGTGCCCATTGGAATGAAATTTTGTTGGAAAGTTGCTTATAAAATGTAGAGTCCCACATTGGTTAAGCATGAGAGTTAGATGGACTTTATAAGGATTTGCACTTTTAGACTTGGGTAAGATTGTGAACCCAAGATGCTCTTTCACGCGCAGGGGGGGGCAAATCCCAGCCCCGGTGGGTTAGGGGCCCAATGTGTGCGCCCGCACGACGTGGGCGACGCGAATGCCGGTCCGTCAAGCTTGCCCTTGCGTGGGCTTTGTTTTGGAATTTTTTTTTCTCTTTCCACCAACACAATTCCGAATTAACAGCCATCATTGATGTCTGTTGGAATTCGAAAATGAGAACGTTTGCAGAGCAAATGGGCAGTTTTAGTGGATTAAAACCAAGAGTTAATGGGCAGCTATAAAATCCAAATTAAAGCCTCTTGAATTCGGTTTTTGTAACACCCAATTCTAGCTCCTATAATTAGTTTAATCGGGTGGAAACCATAAAATCTATAACATTTCGTGTTTGTGGTTTGCATTTATTTACATGAATAAATGCTTAGAATTATAACGTTTTTTTTTTTAATTCCGATTATGGTGATTGCATGATTAATATTATAGTTATATATTAATGTTTCTTTCCAAACGTTAGTCCATATATATAACAAAGTTGCATGGATTTATAACATATTTTTTCTTCGGTTTATGGTTTTAAAACCGGTTTCTTTCCAAACGTTTGTATTGTTACATATAATATTAATTAGCTATCTTTAATTAGCCTTGGTGTTATAGTATTTATTTGCTATATTGGTAATTAGTTTGGTTCTAATATTTGGCTTGTTTTCAGAAATGCCTGAAAACATGAACATCGTGCCAACTGAGAATCCATCTGTGACACCGGTGCCATCACCTCGGGTAGCCTCGTCTTCAACTCAGCCTTTGGCGGTCTCGGTTCCTGTTAATCACAATGAGAAACCGGATAAATTCACCGGACTGAATTTTAAGACGTGGCAACAAAAGATGCTGTTTTATATGACCACTCTGAATCTTGTGAGATTCCTGAAAGAGGATCCTCCTATGTTTAGAGAGGATGAGGCAGATGCCCAAGTGGTGCATGCTTTTGAGGCTTGGAAGCATTCTGATTTCCTATGTCAGAATTATATTCTGAATGACTTGTCTGATTCACTCTATAGTGTGTATAGCATGAAGGGATCAGCCAAGGAACTGTGGGAGTCCTTGGATCATAAGTACAAGTCAGAAGATGCGGGTGCTAAAAAGTTCTTGGTGGGACAGTTCATGAACTTTAAGATGGTGGATTCAAAAACCGTCATCAGTCAAGTTCAAGAGCTGCAATTAATCATTCATGGAATTCATGCTGAAGGAATGGTTATTAGTGAGTCTTTTCAAGTAGCAGCAATTATAGAGAAGCTACCCCCTGCGTGGAAAGACTTCAAGAACTATTTGAAGCACAAGAGAAAGGAAATGAACGTGGAAGACCTCATTGTGAGACTTCGCATTGAGGAGGATAATAGAGGCTCGGAGAATAAGCACTCCAATAATGCTGTTGCCAATTCCGCTAAGGCTAATGTGGCGGAGCATAGTCAAGGCTCGAAGTACAAGAAGTTCAACAAGACGGGGTCCAATCTGGGACCTAAAGGTGGAGTTTCAAAGAAGCCGAAATTCCAAGGAAAGTGTTTCAATTGTGACAAAATGGGTCACAAGTCGGCTGATTGTAGACTGTCGAAAAGAAACAAGAAGAAAGAGGCCAATGTGGTGGACGCCGTCACCCAAGAGGTATCTGAAATCAGCCTTTCGGCTGTGGTTTCTGAAGTTAACATGATGGACTCCAACCCAAAGGAATGGTGGCTAGATACCGGTGCTACGCGTCATATTTGTGCAGATAAAGCTGCATTTGCTGACTTAGTTCCTTTGGAAACTGGGGAGAAGCTGTATATGGGTAATTCTGTAACTTCTGAAATCAAGGGTCAAGGGACTGTATTCCTGAAGATGACATCCGGGAAAGAAGTCAAGCTGCACAATGTGCTGTACGTGCCTGATATTCAGAAGAATCTGATTTCTGGAACTATGATGAGCTTGCATGGCTTCAAGATGGTTTTTGAGGCCCAGAAAATTGTTTTGTCCAAATATGGAATGTATGTGGGAAGGGATTATGTGAAGGATGGAATGTGGAAAATGAATGTAATGGCTGTTAAGCCCAAATCCATCAATAAGAACAAAAATTCTTCTGCTTATATGCTTGAGTCTTCTAACTTATGGCATGGTAGACTAGGACATGTTAATTTTGATACATTGCGTAGATTAATTAACTTGGATCACATACCCGCTTTTGAAATTGATTCAAAACATAAGTGTGAAACTTGTATTGAGGCAAAACAAACAAGATCATCATTTCAAACAATTGAAAGGAACACTGAACCACTTGAATTAATTCATAGTGATGTTTGTGACTTAAAGTTTGTTCAAACAAGAGGTGGTTATAAGTATTTTATCACTTTCATTGATGATAGCACAAAATATTGCTATGTGTATTTGCTTAAAAGCAAGGATGAGGCTATAGAGAAATTTGTTCTTTATAAGCAAGAAGTTGAGAACCAACTTAATAAGAAAATTAAGATGGTAAGAAGTGACCGTGGTGGTGAATATATGGAACCATTTGGTGAATTTTGTGCACAACATGGTATTATTCATGAGGTCACGCCACCTTATTCTCCTCAGTCAAATGGTGTGGCTGAACGCAAGAATCGTACCTTAAAAGATATGATGAATGCAATGTTATTAAGTTCTGGTTTGCCACAGAACATGTGGGGGGAAGCCATTTTGTTTGCTAACTATCTTTTAAATAAGATTCCCCGAAAGAAAGAAGATAAAACCCCATACGAATTGTGGAAAGGAAGGAAGCCTTCCTACAAATACTTGAGAGTATGGGGATGTCTTGCTAAAGTGATGATACCCGGGCCAAAGAAGATGAGAATAGGTCCTAAAACGGTTGATTGCATCTTTATTGGCTATGCCCACAACAGTAGTGCATATCGGTTCCTTGTGCATGAATCTAAAAACCCAGAAATACACAAGAACACGATAATGGAATCTAGGAATGCATCGTTTTTCGAACATGTATTTCCTTGTAATTCCAAGGAAGATGGTTCAAGTTCGTTCAAACGAACATACGAGACTATCGAAGAGAATAGTAAGGACCAAGAGGAAAATTATGAAACTGAGGAAGAAGAGCTAGACGAAGCAAAATGGCAAGGACAGAAAAATCATTTGGACCAGATTTTCTGACC
The DNA here is from genome assembly GCA_038430175.1 of Ficus hirta. NCBI lineage: Eukaryota > Viridiplantae > Streptophyta > Magnoliopsida > Rosales > Moraceae > Ficus > Ficus hirta. The sequence goes on along the minus strand of CM076595.1, from coordinate 16,342,446 downwards.
TATATGCTAGAGGCTGAACCTCAAACGTATAAAGAAGATATAAGCTCAACGGAGGGTCCTTTATGGAAAGAAGCCATAAAGAGTGAAATTGATTCTATCTTGCAAAACCATACTTGGGAGTTAGTGGATCTTCCGCCAGGAAGTAAACCATTAGGCTCTAAGTGGATTTTCAAACGGAAAATGAAGGCAGATGGAACAATTAATAAGTATAAGGCCAGACTTGTTATAAAAGGATATAAACAACGAGAAGGCCTTGATTACTTTGATACATATTCTCCAGTGACGAGAATAACCTCTATAAGAATGATTTTGGCAATTGCCACTCTGTGGAATCTTGAAGTCCATCAGATAGACGTAAAGACAGCTTTTCTTAATGGAGATCTTGAAGAAGAAATTTATATGGAACAACCCGAGGGTTGTATAGCTCCAGGACAAGAAAAGAAAGTCTGCAAACTTGTGAAGTCCTTGTATGGACTTAAGCAAGCCCCAAAACAATGGCACGAGAAATTTGATAGTGTCATGATGACAAATGGGTTCAAAATCAATGAGTGTGACAAGTGTGTGTATGTCAAGAATACAGAAAACGGATATGTCATACTTTGTCTGTATGTAGATGACATGCTGATCATAGGTAGCAATGATCGAATAATCAAATCTACCAAGGATATGTTGAATTCAAGATTTGACATGAAAGACATGGGACCGGTTGATGTAATATTAGGAATTAAAATCATAAGGTCTCCTAATGGTCTTATATTGACTCAGTCACACTATGTGGACAAGATACTTGATAAATTCAATACAGATGATTCTGGTGTGGCCAGAACTCCAATTGATGTAAATCAACATCTGTCCAAAAATAGAGGAGAAAGTATATCTCAAGTGGAATATGCTAGAGTAACAGGGAGTCTAATGTACTTAATGAGCTGTACAAGACCAGACATTGCTTTTACTGTGAGTTGTTTGAGCAGGTTCACGAGCAATCCAGGGGCTGACCACTGAAAAGCAATTGTTAGAGTACTCAGGTACTTACGATATACTCGTGACTATGGGCTGCATTATACTAGATTTCCTGCTGTTCTAGAAGGATATTCAGATGCGAGCTGGATATCTGATATACAGGATTCTAAGGCCACTAGTGGATATGTATTCACTTTAAGAGGTGCAGCAGTATCATGGAAATCCTCTAAGCAGACAGTAATAACCAGATCCACGATGGAATCTGAGTTTGTTGCTTTAGATAAAAGCGGCGAAGAAGCTGAATGGCTACGACAGTTCTTAGAAGATATTCCAGAATGGCCAAAACATGTGCCTACAATATGTATACATAGTGATAGTCAATCTGCTATGGGCAGGGCACAGAATATCATGTATAACGGAAAGTCAAGACATATTCGTCGTCGACATAATACCGTTAGACAATTAATCTCAACTGGGATCATAACAATTGACTATGTAAAGTCAAAAGAAAATATTGCGGATCCGTTAACCAAAGGGTTAAATAGAGATCTAGTTGAGAAATCATCAAGGGGAATAGGGCTTAAGCCCACGATATAATAGGTCGAAATAGTGGAAACCCAACCTAGTTGACTGGAGATCCCAAGATCTAGGTTCAATGGGATAACTAAACTGTATAGACCGAGTAGGATCACCGTGGGGGTTACCCTCCAGCTCATTCCTGTGATGAAAACAGTGATATCCGTATGAGATAGGTTAAGTTATGCTTTTAATGATTCTTAAGCGTCGGAAATCCGAGCGGAGTAATGCGGGATAATCTTGATTAAGAAATCACCTATGTGAGAGAGAAGTGGGGCCGCTTCAAAGAAGAATTGCTGGGGCTCAATTCTTTAAAACTCTTGCAGAACCAGGACGATGTCCATGGCCAAAATGGACATAACCATGAGAACTGAAACTATGTCAGGAAAATATCTGTGTGAGATATGCTATCATTTACACAAACGGCAGAACAGTTCAAGGACAACGTGTCTACTGATCAGCCAGTAAAGTAAGTATATTTTCACAAGGGAAGGTTCAAGGGTTAACACCTACCTATCCTATGCAGATGTTAACCGTAGAACTCTATCACCGTGTAGTGTCTTTTGTTTTTCCCTCGACGTTGGTCAATTTTCATTCATGTGGGGGATTGTTGGAAAAATGGTTTAAAAAAACCATTTTGAGGAACCATTTTGAGGTTCAAATTTGAGTGGGACCCACTTCGTAAAATTAACGGGTCTTGGTGGATTTGCGTTCTCCGTTGCGAGGAGATCAAAATCATATATTCATACGCTCAAAATGGTTTTCGGGTGAATGAGAAATTGATGCTCAAAGTGTGCCCATTGGAATGAAATTTTGTTGGAAAGTTGCTTATAAAATGTGGAGTCCCACATTGGTTAAGCATGAGAGTTAGATGGACTTTATAAGGATTTGCACTTTTAGACTTGGGTAAGATTGTGAACCCAAGATGCTCTCTCACGCGCAGGGGTGGGGCAAATCCCAGCCCCGGTGGGTTAGGGGCCCAATGTGTGCGCCCGCACAACGTGGGCGACGCGAATGCCGGTCCGTCAAGCTTGCCCTTGCGCAGGCTTTGTTTTGGAATTTTTTTTCTCTTTTCACCAACACAATTCCGAATTAACAGCCATCATTGATGTCTGTTGGAATTCGAAAATGAGAACGTTTGTAGAGTAAATGGGCGGTTTTAGTGGATTAAAACCAAGAGTTAATGGGCAGCTATAAAATCCGAATTAAAGCCTCTTGAATTCGGTTTTTGTAATACCCAATTCCGGCTCCTATAAAAGGAGGCCTCCACAAGAGTGTAGAATCACCTTGAACACACACACAAGTCCAAGAGAGAGCTCTAGTTTTATTTTGTTGTTTTCGTGTTTTAGTTTTCTCTTGTAGTGGTCGGGTTTTGAGTTTTGGTGATAGAGGGAAGACTTCGTTTCAAGTTCGCCGGAAGCGGTTCTCAATCGTGCTAGACTACCGCTGTTGTCGTTGTATCCTGGGAGGTAGACGTCCGTTGAAGCCTCGTGCACTTACCGAAGGGGACGAATCTGTTTTAAGGAAAGCGTGTGACACGTGCCTCGACAATTCTTTTTCTGTTGCTTCCTACGGGTTAAGGTTGAGTTTCGTGTAAACAATTTTCGTCATAATTTATTTGAATATACTTGTTCGTTGTTTATGCTTCCTTTGTTCAATTTACTAACATAACATACAAGATGTATTTATTATATTAATATAGCATTTTATGTAAATATATTCGTATTACATGTATTACATGTTTGCATATATCTATATACAAATTATGGGCACGGCTTTCAACCCCTGCAAGTTTACGTTTTCAAAAGAACGCGTAACATATATACATAGATATGTATATAATATTATATGTTTTCAATATATGATATATATATTTTATAGTAAATTTTCACATAAAGATAATGTAATCGTATCTTTTTGGTGCGAATGTTACTGTAACTCATTATTTAAATACGGTTTCAGACACGTAATATAGTAATATGATACTGTTGAAAGCATTTTTTACTGATCACAAATGCAAGAAATTTTAACTCACACTAATTTTACTCAACGGGCTACAGTTTTTGAAAAACTGAGTAAAAATTGAGATGAGTATAACTCACCATTCAGAAGTCAGTTTCAAACACGAAAGAAAAGGTTGGAATGATATTTAAGACATCTTTTAATGATCTCAATGCAAGATATTTTAAGCCAGACAAATTTTTTACACGTTCAAGAAGCTACAACCTTTGGAAAATAGAAGGAATGTGCAAACAACCATAACACGCTATTTAGAAATACGTTTGAGACATGAAGCAGAATGTTAGAATGCAATTGAGCAAGAAATTTTGAATATGATCAATTTTTACCCAACCAAGAAGGCTACAGCCTTTGGAAAACGGAATGTTGAGACGACCATAATTCACTTTTCAGAAGGTAGTTTCAGACATGAAGCAAACTATTAGAATGCTATAGAAATTATCTTTTGTTGATCCCAAATACAAGAAATTTTGAATCGGACCAATTTTTACTCAACAGATTGGTTTCAAAGGAGATGAAAACATGATGCGTGAATTGAAAGGGCCTGGGATGGGTATGGAACCAAAGGGATTTGTTCAGTGGTTATGGATTCAAAAACATTTAATTAGATTTTTTTAAGGTTTTAGAAAGTGGCTCTTGTACCATCTTATAAAAAAAAATACTATTAAAAAATATCATTCTTTAGAAAATGGAGTAAATATAAGACAACTATATCTTGCTATTTGAAAGACAGTTTAAAACATGAAGTAAACTGCTAGAATGCTATTAAATGTATTATTTAATGATCCCAAAAACAAGAAATTTTGAGCTGAATTAATTTTTACTCGATAGAGAATGTTACAGCCTTTGAAAAAATGGAGCGAATGTAAAGACAAGCATAACTCACTATTCGTAAGACAGTTTCAGACACAAAATAAACCATTGGAATGCTATTTAAAGCATCTTTTAATGATCCCAAAGGTAAAAAAGTTTAAGCCGGACCAATTGTTTCCTGACAAAAAAGACTATAGCCTTTGAAAAACGGAGGGACTGTTGAGACGACCATGACTCATTATTCGGAAATTAGTTTTAAATGCCAATTATATAGTTAAAATGTTATTGAAAGCATCTTTTAGTAATCCTAAATGCAAGAATTTTTTTAAACCGGACCAATTTGGCTCAACGAATAAGGCAATGGCCTTTGGAAATGAAGCAAATATTAAGACGACCATAACTAATTAGTCATCTGTCAGTCTTAGACACAAAATAGACTGTTGAAATAAGTTTGGAAGCATCTTTTAATTATTCCAAATGAAATAAATTTTGAGTTGTACCAATTTTAACTCGATAAAAAAAGTTATAGCCTTTGGAAAATGGAGCGAATGTTGAGAAGACCATTACTCATTATCTAAAAATTGATTTTAGACACCAAGTAGACCTTCGGATTATATAGAAAGCATCTATTAATTATCTTAAATGTAAGAAATTTTGAGCCGGACCAATTTTGAGTCCACAGAAGGCTATGACCTTTTGAAATAGAGCAAATGTTGAGAAGACAATAACTCATTATTTACAAGTCCATTTTAAACATGACGTAGACTATTAAAAGTTTTTTTTTTTTTAATGGTCCCAAATGCACGAGATTTTTAGCCGAATCAATTTTTGTAAGATAGAGAAGGCTGCTAGCCTTTGACAAGCAAAGCTAATACATATGCAACTAAATTATTAAGTGACTGAATGAGTTTGTTGTCGCAACCCGCCCTATGTAGGACCGTGACTTCGTATTTACTTAACTTAAATACCAAGTTTGTAACGACCCGATTTCGTGGAGCCGTTACCTTACCATGCTTACTTAAACATACTTTATCTTAAAACTTACTTTGGCTTTACGTAAAAATACAAAAATGTTTTTTTTTTCTTCTTTATTCTTTCTTCTTAAAATTCAATTTAAAAACTTAACTTATACTCATACTTATTTATATGTACTCACTCGAGTACCAAGTTTTCAAACCACATTTTGACAAATCATACTAGTTATCATATACTAGTACCATCGACTTATCATAATATAGAACAAACACATTTTACATAACATATTTTAAAAACCCGTGGTGGTGTCCAACTCAAATTTCACAGTCTGCAATGCCATCTCTCCATAGTCTTACATCAAGCATTGCCAGTAGGTTGCTTACCTATAACATGAAGGTAAGTTATGGGCTTATGCTCAGTAAGTACAACTTTCTATTCTGTAAAATACTTTTAGTAAAAGACTGCATGAGCTGATTATGCTTTCTTATGAATCAATTATGCTTTCTTATGTTAGTTTGGTTTTAGACCCCCTTACATCATATCATGTGTGCACGTACCGTGGCGCGTAGCCATAGAGTGATTGGGGTGGCCAGTCCAATCCAACTCAAACCATGAACCAAACCGTTTAACATGGAGTAGTTGGGGCAGCCAATCCAATCCATCTCAAACCATAGACCAAACCGTTTAAACCCACCCTCGTGGCAAGTCGGTACGACACAAGAAAACTGGCTTGTCTTATCTTATTGCATGAAAACTTGTTCTTGATTGATCATACTTGAAAACTTGAATTTTAACTATTTTTTACTTGAAAATCTAATCTTGTTCTTATCATGTGATTTATTATTAGTGAACATGCTTTCATGATGTCACAATAATAAACCATAAAACATAAAACATATGTACATCATGTAAATCAATGCATGAATTTTTTGAAGAACATGCAATGTAATAAAAACATTTTGCCCATGCTGTAGGCGGAGTTATACTTACAAATTGTCCTATGCTCTTGGTCTATCGTTCCATCAAGGTACGATAACAGGTGATATTCCTATTTCAAACAGGACATAAGATAAGAGTCGTTCTATCTTACTATAAACCATAACATACTAGATCGATATCCAATCCGATTACCTTTAATCATAGATACAAATTCTATCATAGTAATCCGGTATCCTATCCGATTGCCATCGGTACCTTAACATAGTAAATCGGTATCCTATTCGGTTACCATTGGTAATCATGGATACAGGCCCTAACATAATAAATCGGTGTCCTATCCAGTTACCATCGGTCATACACTTGTTATCATATGCTTATGTTTTGAAAATATCATAACTTTATAAACCAAGTATTATCTTGATTTATTTCTTACAATTGCCTTTTAAAAATTACTTGTGAACTTTCCAATGGATTAAAACCCCTTTAAAACTATTTTATATAAAGCCATAGTTTCTTTGTAAAAGAAGTTGTAATACTGTAAAACTTTGAAAATTACTTTTTAATTTGTGTGCAGGAATTTCCTGTAAACTGTATAGTTTTGAAACTCTAGTTTTGTCTTTAAATTAGTTCGGAATTTGAAAATATTTTCTTCATGAAAGTAGTAGACCTCATTGAACCTACAACTTTTTTTCTTTACCCAAAACTTAATTCTATCTTTAACTCATCCGTTTTTCCATTTGAAAATTACTGGCCGTGTATAAAACTGGGACCGACTAGGTTTTAAAACTCGATAAAACAGAGGTTTTGGGGTCTTATTTTCAAAAACTGTTCATGTTGTCCCCTAGAGTTTTCCATTTTCTACAACTTTACAGTTTTGACTTTTTCCATATTCGGCCTTTAATTTGCTTAAAATCAGGTTTCCAGAAAACTGTCCAGTTAAATCTGAAAATTGGCAGTTTTGTAGTTTGTTGGTTTTCGTTTAAAATTTCGCACATACTACCTCAAACGGTCGAAACCGTGAGCCTACATCAACATACAGCATGTCGGATTCGTATTTAATATTCAACCATACACTTGTTCATCTTCATGAAAAACACAATATTTGCTAACTTTCTAAACTTACCAAATTGTGTTTTTAGGTTAATTCCTTAACCTACATATACATCGTCATCATCCTCTTCATCATTCATCATCATTCATCATCATACATAACTCATCCATATTCAAAGATGTGAAGACATATTCACAGATACTTGGTAGGCACATGCAACCCTAAAACTCATTCTAGAGCATAAAAATTAAATTCATGCTTAGGGCTATCATTCAAGATATCCTAAGTATAAATCTATCATCACCAACCATATAAAAACCATAACACATAAAGAAAATAAGAGACATAAGCTTATGCTCTTACAACCCAAACTTGAAATACACATAAATCCTTAATCAAAAGTTTAATGAAATTCTTAAGGGGTCAAGAGGAATACCTCTAGAGCTTGGGAGGTTGTTCTAGATCTTGGAATGAAAACAATTTTACCTCCACACTTTACTACCCCAACCGGCCACTCTCTCTTTCTCTCTTCTTCTTCTTCTTCTTTTTTTTTTTTTTTTTTTCTAAGGTTAGAGGGAGAAGTTGGAAGAGAACTAAAAATTGGGAGGTTTAACTAAATGATTCAAGTTCAACCTCACAATACCTATTTATAGGTGAAAAATCCATAATTTCTAACAATTATTTTTTTCTTAAAATTGCATATTTGACCCTAAAAAAAATATTTACCCTTTAATCCCATGAGGAAGCCGGCCATGTGTCATAATTTATCCTGATCATTCATTGGCCTGAACAAAAATCATGATTCATGGTTTGGTCTTTTTCATCATAAAGCCTTATCCTTAACTTAATAAATTATCATTGAGTTTCATAATACTTATAAGAACTCAAACATACTCTGATAATCAAATCAGATCATGAGCTTCATGTTGATATACATGATTCAAACTTAGGTTTTCCTTATATCTAAGGAAATCATAAGTTCGTCAAAATTTTGGGTTGTTACATTTGTCGACAAGTATTGCTCATAATGATAACGAATATTTTTTGGGTGTTGTATTAATTTCATGTGAACTCTGCCATGAACAACTGTGCAGTGGATAAATGGCCTTTTCCGTTTGGGTACAAATACAATAGGATTACTCGAACTTGTCTATTTGTTTATATATATATATATATATATATATTGCACTTTTTTTCTTTTAGTTAGAAAGAGTTATTTGACAAAAATGGAATCTGAAGATTAATAAGTGAGATTAATGAGACAAGAGGTTGTATAAATCGAATTAACCCATAAGGACGCCCTTTTTCAGCATAACGCTGGTGTTCATGGGAAGTCTGATCAAAAGACAGTGCATAAGGACGCCCTTTTTCGTCGTATTCTTCTTGTGATTTCATGAAGCCCGAGAGCTGTTCCAGGTCATACATAAGTGTCTTGATTACCTGTTTAGGATCATCAACGTCCTTAACACCCTCAAGCGAGTTTTTGGCGTCGTCCACCTTGTCCTTTGCTCTCTCTCCAGCTCCTTGTTGTCGGCCAACGCCCTTGCTTCTTTTACACTATTCAAAGTCTTGAGACGGTTCTCCTCAATTATCAACTTCGGTATCTCTTTATCCGTCGCTTTCTTGCTGCGGGTTACTGTCGCGGTCATAGGAGGGGCTTCAAATGCTCGTTTTCCCTAACCTCTGCAGGAGCATATACATAAATATACATATATAAATATATATATATATAACATATTTATTAGCATTCTAACTCACTACCTCATGTCTGAAGCCGACTTCTAAATAGTGAAGTTATTGGAGTTTCAACATTCTCTTCTATTTCCAAAGGCTATATACTTCTTTGTCGAGTCAAACTCAAGATTTCTTGCATTTTTGTTCATTTAAAATTTCTTTCATTACAATTTTATCGGTCTATTTCATATCTGAAACTGATTGAATGGTGAGTTATGATCACATTTGTTTCATTTTTTAAAGGCACAAAAATGGGCCTTCTCTATAGACCTAAAAATTATCTGGCTCAAAATCTTCTATATTCGAGATCATTAAATGTTTCTTTTGTTAGCATGCTAATTATCTACATGGTTTTTGACACCGACTTTCAAATAGTGAGTTATGGTCGTATTCACATTCACTCAATTTTTCGAAAGTTATAGCCTTCTCCATCAAGTCGAAAATGAACCAGCTCAAATTTTGTTACATTTAGGATCATTAAAAGAAGCTTCTAATAGCATTCTAACGGTCTACTTTGGTTCTGAGACCGATTTTCGAATGGTGAGCTATGCTTATTCAGAGGTTATAACTTTCTCCGTCGAGATAAAAATAATCCGACTAAAAATATTTTGCATTTGTAATCATTTAAAGGTTTTTTCATGAGCATTTGAATGGTCTATTTCATGTTTATGTTTGAAACTGACTTCCGAAAAGTGTCGTGATCATTTAGCGAATAGTTAGTAAGCTTGATTGGTTAATATTTGTTTAGTATGGCTAGTGTTAATGTTGTTTTTCGTCGTTAAAGAACCAACAGCTTTATTGAACATTTTTGGCTGACTTGTTTCAACAATTTGAAAAGCAGGACTAATATTTTTTTTAATTTTTAGGAAAGCATCTAAATGATACAAATGTAGAGACCATTGTACGAATGTAACACAAAAAATTAACACTAGACTAGTATGAAACAAAATTAAACTAAAGTTTACTAAAATTTATGTCATGTTGGTCAAGAGTGGGGAATTTGTATTATGTTCATCAATAGATTAAAAAAAAAAGACAGTTATTTAGGTAATTTTCTTCCTTTTTTTTGTTTTTTTTTGTTTTTTGATGTTTACTCTGTTGAATAAATCAATATTAAGAGCCCATTTGGAACAATGGTTGAAGGTGTGTTTTATAAGTTGTAATTAAAATGTGTCTTTGATTAAAGTGTGAATTGGACTAACATAATATAACAATTTGATAATAGACTAATATGATACGAAATAAAACTAAAGTTTATATCATGTTAGTTAAGATGAGAGATTTTGTGTCATATTAGTCAATAGATTAAAAAAAAAGATTGATTATATGTTAGAATAGGTAAAATTATAAGAAAGTATTCAAAAAATGGCTCTCCACCTAGTTTTCTTTAAAAAAAAATAAAATAAAATAAAAATAATAGTTGTTTGAGCGTGAGTAATCTATTAGAGCCCATGGACTTGGTTGATATGAACTATGGGCCAAGATAGATGAAGTGGGCCTTCGAATCACGACTGACTCGTGGTTGGGTCCTACTCGTCCTACGTGTAAAAATATTCGAGGGTTGATTTTCATCTTTGGAGGAGGAGACGGAGGAGGAAGGAGAAGAAATAACCATTTTCCTCCCATGGGCAGTTGTTGTTGTTGGGTAAGGTCGGTGCAGTTGCACCTGCTCTCGCCGTTCCAATCGCACAGGCGCCAGAGCCGTAGGGTCGGATTTTCTCATTCGTCGGCTTCCGGTGTTGGTGGTCATCGGCGCAGAAGAATTGGAATCTATTGCAACTCCGATGAACCTACCCGCAGAGAACCAACTGGAATTCAACTCTACTCCGAGATTGAGAGGTTTGGTTTGGTTTTGCTTTGCTCTGCTCTGCTCTTGTCTGCTCTGCTCTGCTCTGCTCTTTATGATATATTTTTTTTAATTCAGATTACTGACGGACACTGTGAAGCAATCCCAAGATACTTGGGGAGGTTTAAGAGACTGGACTGAAGTTGAGGTATTTCAATTTCAATTTCAATTTCAATATCAATATCAATTAGACTTTTCTCTAGTTTTGTTGTTTCAATTAGATTTTTATTACACTCTATATTAGCTATGTTATGCAGAAGAAAACACATATCACATACCTTTCTAATAAGAAAGTATAAATCTAGTGGCTTATATAACATCCTAATTAACTCCATATGTATTAATTAAGTTAATACTCTTTTATTCATCAAACTGCGGTGTTTGACATATACATGCACATACATACATATACGTATATATGTATGTATACACACACATTTCAGGGAGCATGGGTTCTTAAACCAAGGACCTCACAACCCAAATTTGTTGTTCATTTTGTCGGTGGTATTTTTGTTGGAGCCGCACCTCAGCTTGCCTATCGTTTCTTTCTTGAGCGCCTCTCCGAAAAGTGAGTTGCCTGCCTTTGCCATTCATTCTAACAACGTGTTTCGGTTGACTAGACACTCGTGTAAAGTACTCCACAGCGAGGTCGACTTTCTTACCTGCATATTGTTTCTTCTATTATTATTCTTGTTGTTGTTGTTGTTGTTGTTGTTGTTGTTATTCCTGAGTATGCTTTCTGCGAAAACAAATCATTCATTGTCCTGTTTTGGTCTATATAATCAGTTCCCAACAGATACAAGAGTATATAACTGTTCTCAAGTTCTACAGAAATTAATATTTAACTTGAACCTTTTTTTTTTTCTTTTTAAATCTCAGGGGTGTTCTGGTTATTGCAACACCATACGCTAGTGGATTCGATTACTTCTTCATCGCAGATGAAGTCCAATTCAAATTTGATAGGTGTTTTCGTCTTCTTAAGGATACGGTGTGTGTTTTTATTTCTTATCTTCTTAAATATACACTTCTTATTTAACAGAAGACAAATATCTATAACAGTACTCAACATACTTAATTTTACAGGTTTCTGACCTTCCTACTTATGGCATTGGCCATTCTTTGGGATCTGTCATCCACCTTTTGATTGGTATGGCAACCTCCTTTTTTTTTTTTCCCCTCTTTTCCTCCAGCAACAGCTTGTAAGAGTGTTTATGATTAGTGGCAAGTAGCAACTTTGAATGAGTGTGACTAAATGTTTGACCAGGATCAAGATACGCTGTACAAAGAAACGGGAATGTGTTGATGGCATTTAACAACAAGGTATTTCCTATCTTCATGTAGTGTTAGTCCCTGTCTAACCTTACTTGGTAGAGAACTGAACCAACCCCCCCCCCCCCCCCCCCCCCCGGCGGGTCTTGTTCCCGGTTCTTACTTCAATTCCCTATATTAAGCAAAATGGATTGTGATTGCAAAGAATTTCTTCTCTTTTTTCATGTTTACTTCTATTTCCCTTTTATTTTCTCCTCTTACTCCTTTTTGGCAGCAAATAAATTAGTAAACTGCAAGTGGAAAAAATACTTGACATGAGAATAATAACATAATGTTGACAAAAGTTTCTCTTGTAATGTCACAGGAGGCAAGCTCAGCTATTCCTTTGTTCTCTCCCGTTCTTGTCCCCATGGCTCAAAGCATTGGCCCGATTTTGTCACAGATTGCATCATCACCAACAATACGCCTCGGGGTGAGAATCCAAGTTATTTCAATGTTTTACTATTTAATTTCAGCATGTGTGTGTATATCAGTAACATTGCCAATAACTTGCATGTCTATATTTCATTTTGTAAATTTGTGATTTCAGTTTGTTCCAAATCAGATGGAGGAGCTTGGACAAACATTTTTTTTTTTTTTAACTGAGCCACTTTTCGAATTTCCATTGATGTCACTAGTTAGATATTGGTGCAGGGCAAAAATGGTAAGATATGACCAACAAAAGGACATCGATAGTAGATCCAAACATATTACCAATTGACAATATCAGTGATTTGTGATATACAACAGGTGTCATACATATAGATTATGAAACAATGGAATTTGTCGTAAGTTGGGGTTTTATGAAAATTACTCGTTCAACAAGAAAAAAGTTAATATAGAACTTTAGTAATTTAATGAAATTGGCAAGGGCAGGGTTTGTTTAATACAGTGTAGATTTGTGAGCTATGTCTCCAACTTTCACATTTCCAAACTTTTTGCCTCCTTGAAATATAGTTTGTAGAATCTTAAATTATATGTTGATGGTAAGCCTCATAATCAGGTTCATTACTTTTGTTGACTCACGGTTTATGATTATCTTTGTTTATGCAAAAAGATATATTGTACACTTTCACATTTCCAAACTTTTTGCCTTCTTGAAATATAGTTTGTAGAATCTTAAATTATATGTTGATGGTAAGCCTCTTAATCAGGTTCATTACTTTTGTTGACTCACGGTTTATGATTATCTTTGTTTATGCAAAAAGATGTATTGTATTAGACTTTATTTTGGGTGTTATAAGATAGAAGGTAATCTAATCTTGTACAATTTGTTACAGGCGGAGATGACGATGAAGCAACTAGGAAACCTTAGCCCTCCCATCATGAAGCAAGTTCTTCCTTTGGTTGAGCAGCTTCCTCCTTTGTATATGGATTTAGTCAAGGGAAGGGAAGATTTTACTCCAAAACCTGAAGAAACTCGGAGACTTGTATGCAAAGCCCTTTAACTTATAATAAGTTTATTTTTTATTATTCATCATTGAGATTTAGTTTTAAAACACCGTCGTATCATTTTTTCACCACTTGACATAACGTTTTGTTAAAGCCCCTTAGTTACCTAGCTAGTGTTATTTATCTGTTTTAGACATTAGTGGAGTGGGATCTTGGGGTGGATCTTTTTTTCTTTTGTTTTTTTTTTTTTTGGTCGCAATCAGACATTGTATATACCAGAGGAGCAGAAACTTTCAATCGATTTTGTGGGTTTTGCTGCTTTTTTTAGTGGCTTGAGAGCATTGTATATAAGACTTGATTATGCAATTTGCAAATTTCTCTCGTTAAGCCCCTAAGGTATGTGTTTATTTATGACCATCTCTTCAGATAAAATCATACTACGGCATCTCAAGAAATCTTTTGGTGAAATTCAAAGACGATACGATTGATGAGACCTCAACACTAGCACAGGTGCTTAGTTCAGAAGCGGCTATTAGTTCAATGCTTGACATGTCGATCCGGCTCTTGCCTGGAGATCATGGGCTTCCTTTGCAACAGGTATAGTAGTTAGTTTGTTCGACATGAAAAATTCTAAAGATGTTTGGATGATTTAGATTTTCGGGGGAACAGGCATTTTGTAACATGGTCCATTTTGAAATGCAGGCCATTCCAGATGTTCCACCAGCAATGGCTGATGCAGTAAACCGCGGAAGTGAGTTTTTGGCAAATCTATCTGTAGGCACACCGTGGGAGAATGTTGCCAAAGAAGTTAGGAATACGGTAGGCACAGACTCGGGGATCCTTCGTGCAGAGATATCGAAAGACATGGACCTACTTGTGGACGTCATTACATTATGGATGGCTTCTAATATAGGTCAGAAATTTCTGAGGCCGTGATGGGGGAATTCGGAGCGTATTTTCATCCTAAAGAACAAGAATAGGCGATCCAACTTTTAACGCTGTCATGTAAATACAACTAAAAGTGTTTTACTCTCTGTGTATAGACCTCTTGAATTGTTAGTTATTTTGGAATTTTTTTTATTTTTTTATTTTTATTGTGTCAAAAATGGGGAGATTGTCATGTAACAATAGCTTTGTGCATATATTTATGTGTTTGTACGAAAAATAGTAATAGTAAAACTTAAAACTTAAAACTTCTTGATGTTTTTATGCTATAAGTTTCTATTCCCTGATATTTCAAAGTCCCCCCAGTCACGAGTTTTGTGGACGCGCTGGGCTGTGTAATGGAACTGATATTCAAACTCATAGACCCATTGCCCTAAAGATGCAAATAGAGAGGAGATATATTCATAATTATCCAATTCTTGACTTTTGAGAGACAAAAGATCGTAGTCCTTTCATTTCCTGGTCTTGAAACATGATTCGAAAATCCTTCCTTTTCTTTTCTTTTCTTTTTTTCCCCCCCTAAAAAAATTTAAAATAAAAATAAAAATAAAAATAAACCTATTTAAATTTAAGTCACCCAAAAGATTAATCCTTTTCCAATCAGATTGTAAAAAGACGGGAAGATTTTCAACCAAACTGTAAAAAAGACCAACATTGTAACTTCTTAGTGCTCACTTTGTATTTCTAAAGGCCATGAAAGTTTACACCATGACCAAGCTACACATCCACACTTGGAAAGATGGTCCCTTTTCCATCAAAATGCAAAACGACATGAAGATATTTTCTTTCACACATGGACTAGAAAAATATTTTTTACTTTTTTGACTTGCGAGTGATTTCACTGCTACAAATATAGAGACTTGTGTTTTTCTATTCAAACTAACAGACATAATGTTTATTTGCTAGCTCTCATATATTTATCCGTCCAAAAGGAATAGAGTATGAAAATAATGGTCTATTACACATAAGAAATAGTGCAAAGCTCACTTATCCCTCTGACCAAACAAACAGGATTCCGCTGGCTTAGGAAGATCTTCTACTCAGCTAACCGAAAAAAGAGAGGCAAAAAAAAAAAAAGGTTAGGGAAATGCCTTAAACTACATTTTCCGGACGCAACAACCAAATTTCCCACAACCTGAGACGACCAAATTCTTATCTGTTGAATATTTACATAATTGAAAGGGAAGAGAGTGGATTATCAGTTTTCAGCAAACTAAACCAACAGGAGGAAAAAAAAAAAGCGTCGACACAAGTTGGGAAGGGCAACCACGATGCTAGATTTGCATCTACTCTTCATGATACAAATAAAGGCCAAGGCCAAATCGAGCACATGCTCTGCAGAAAGCTATTTCCTCCGCTGCAGCAACTGGATCAGCGATGTCCCTGTCACTAGATGATATTGTTCCCGATGACTCACGGTATGCCTGTAACCGATCGAGTTAAAAAGTTTAAAACTATATCGAACTCTTATATGTTCAAACATGATAAAGAGTGAAATTAAGAAATGCAAAACCAAAAGAAGAAAAGTGAGCAATTCTTCAATGTCTTTGAATATAATTATGATGCCCTTTACACCATTATCGGATATGGTGTGTCAGCTGGTAATATGCCTTTGAAACAATAACGCCAAATGATAGAGAACATGATTTCCCAAAAAAGGAACAAAAAGAAGAAGAAGAAAGCGTACAAAGGCATTTCACAAAAGAGAGTATTTTGTTAGAAAAAGATTTTGCCAACAAGACAAAAGTGAAGTATCTCTATCTCAACTGCAAAAACATGTTGACAAACTTATTTGCATCTCATAGCCCTTGAATCTAAATAGTTGTTACTTTAGATGTGATTCCCATTACATCAATACAAGATGACTTTGGATTCTCAGACTGAACTAAAAGTAAATCATTGAAGATAGTAATTTCAAGGGAGTAACATCCAGAAAGCATCAGATGCGTGTGCGTGCATGCGGGCGTGTGCGCGCGTGCGTGCGGTTGTTTATCACTAATACAGTTTAAACGAGAGTGCCGCAGTCATTTGTTTAGCCAAAAATTCATATACATAGATATATATATATATATGTATGTGTGTGTGTGTGTGTGTGTGTGTGTGTCGTTTGTTTGATTGGGAGCAAGAGTTGAGATTCTCCAGAATCGTCGTCAATCAACTCAAGTTCCTTAAAACTAAGAAAACAAAAGAAAACAAAGGAAAGTTGAACTTGTTTCCATCGTATAACAAGAACCCCCAATTACTGAATCTAATCAAGCCACGCAAGTCCAAGTGTCCCAAGTAGTTGGAAGATGATTAGATTAAATATGAAATGCAATATATTATCCCCTGATGATCAATCTTAAAATTTGAAAGTAATAAAAGCAATCTTTAACAAGTATGAACATATATGGTACAAATACCTCGCCGTCAGATCCTCGAATAGTGAGACGATAGACAACAGTGACGGTGGCATTCTCAGAGTAGATGACATCACGAATTTCGCCGCACCATCCTGCAGAAGATTAGAATAATAGAAAGAAAAGAAAAGAGAAAATTAAATGAATTTAGGTTGAAATTGAAAATGAATCAAGAAAGGGAAAGGATATGCATACCAGGAGCATAGAAGCTCAACATGCGATTAGCGTGGTACCAAGGGATGAAGTAGTTGGGAGATGGAGATTGAGAAGAAGAAGTCTTGACGACGATGTTGTCGGGGATTCGCTTGTTGAGGTCTCTGAGGATCTCCGCCAGAGGCCGACTAGTTAGGGACGATGAGAATGTCTTGTCCAGCGGCACCACGTAGTTCGAGTTCGGAACTGAACCTCCTCCTCCTCCTCCTCCTCCTCCGCCTCCGCCAACACCTCCGCTGGCTTTCTTGGAGGCATCGCTGCCGTTGCTGTTACGGCTGACGGCGCGTATGCTGCTGCTCCTCCAAGAATGCGCAACAGCAGCAGCTGATGATGATGAGGATAAAGAATTAGAGGTCAACCACAAAGCCTTACTATTGTTTTTGGTGATTTTGGTCTGCTCCAGTTTCATCTTCATCTGCATCTGCATCTGCATCTGCATCGGCAACGCCATTTTCGATGAATTTTCCTAAAATAATTGCAAATTAAGAAGGCGTTTTTCTATCTGCCGCCCCTTACCTAACCCCTCTCTCTCTCTCTCTCTCTCTCTCTCTCTCTCTCTCTATGTATTAAAAATTAAACCGAAAGAAAAATAAATAAATAAATCAACCAAATTCTCTTTTTCTTGTTTTGTTTTTGATACTGATACGTCTTTCATTCAATTTTTATTGTAACAAAAAGGGGAAAAAAAAAAAAGGACAATGAAACAATACAAGCGTAACTAAAATAAATAAATATAAATTCAAAGACAACTACTAATACCTATCGTTTCTGGTATTGAGAATAATTATTAAATGCTCCTACTCCTACCTACCACCCTCCCGTTCCATATTGTATTTTTCTTCTTTATTTATTTTATTTTTATTTTTTTTCCCTCTCTCTCTCCTTCTACCAACCTCGTATACATTACTTAGGCCTTGTTTTTTAACACAAGATAAAATTAAGTGAAAAGTCATGTTTTAAATATATTAATATAATTTTATTTATTTTAATATTAAAATTATAAATTAGAAATATAAGAATTGTTTTTTAATATAAGAGAAAATTAAGTGAAAAATCATGTTTTAAATATCTCATTATAATTTTATTTATTTTAACATTAAAATTATAAATTATAAATATAAGAAGATGTCAAATTTATAACATTCTTACATATGATCCTTGGCACAAACGTGCTGTTAAGACAAACCCACTTTGCATAATAGTCATGGTTGCCACCTGTTTACTCACTTCACGTCACTGGAATTACTACAATGAAAGTTTATTTTGACAATCGGTTGTTTTTAGATGGTTGAAATTAAAAAGATACACCAACTAATTACAAAAGATATTATATCTGATTATTGTTTTTAAAAAAATTTGTTTAGAATTATCATAATTTACAAAACATGTCAAAAACAGTTTTTTTTTTTTTTTAAATTCTCTAGTAGCCCCCCTTAATATGGAAAATCCAAACGCCTAATACTCTTCAATGGTCTCTGGCAACTCGTGAATCTCAAGTGACAGTGGCAGTGCGAATCTCATTTATTATTTACTGTTACTTATTTTAAATATAATAAAATCAAGCTATTTACTTCTTTTTTTTTTTTTTTGTAAAAATGCAACTCAAGCAATATCCCAAAAAAGAAAGAGAACAAGGAAAGAAATTCGAGTGAGCCTTGAAGCATTAGAACGGCCATGCCCACATAAGCCCACCACCTTTATTATTAAAAAAAAATTAATAATAATAATAAAGAAAGAGCCCACCACAACCCAAAAGGAAAGGGGAAAGAGCCCGCCACAACCCAAAAGGAAAGGGGATTTCATTGCGGAGAAGGAAAGGTACAGATCACAACCAATTAAAAAATAAAAATAAAATAAAAAAATATGGGGTCACCACTGACGAGTCTTTTTGCTCTTGATTTCCATTTGTATCTTACTTATTATTGTTATCAATAATCATACATTACTGCTGAATCCTGATTGGAGGTAAAAAAAGAAAAAAAAAAAAAGAGCTTGTCCCTCTGGTTTCTCTCTACTCGTACAGCTTCTCAGATCATTACAAAAAACTGAGAAGTATACGTAAGGTATAAGTTATCCAAAATGTAATAAAAGTGACTAACTTAGGAGCAATGTTGAGGAAGGGTAGGATGTTCTTGGGACTTTCCCAGCTTGGAATGGAACATCACTTCCACTTGGCTGCGCAGGCTTTCCAACTCGACTGCATACTCCTTTTGATCTTCCTCTCCCATCAAATCCTCCAACCGTTCCCTTATCCTCTCCAATGCGATGTCCAAACCACACCCCTCCTTCAACACCGCCACTTCTGTTGTTCTTAGTAGTTGCAATACATTCTTAATTGCCATCAGAGCCTGTTCCAATAATAAACCAAACTCATGAACAACATCCATACATCGATTTTTAAGCATTTAAGATTATGTTTAATTTATTAGGACTACGTAGGATTTAGTCAAGTCAAGCTCCCATCACCTACTTCAATTATAGTACCAATATTTTAAAATCTTTACTTCTTTATCATATTGTTCCATACAATCAGAGGTAATATTACTAATTTCTGTTGTATTGTTCAATACATTGACGGACTATTTTAATATTACTAATTTCCTAATGATCCAACTGAGGGGAGAGATAGTGGCCACTTTTCTTTGAGCTTGATGCCTTCGAAATCGATCCCAATAAGGTCACGAGGCACAACCTGGGCTTCTCATACCATACATTAACATTCTTTAGCACGAAAAAAGAGAGAATGATTTCTAAGAATGTGCAATGCTGAGACTTGTCTCATTATCATGTTATGCTTTTCTGATTGTTGATTATATCCAACCGCAACACCTGTCGATTGTATTTTCACTTGAAGCTTAAATGATTGTCCAGCATCACAAGCCCTTCATCAATCAAAACCTCCGCACATTCTTAACCAGTAAGTTTATAACAACCAACAAACAAAAGTCTACCACATGCAGGAAGTGGGTTACCTTTTCCTGGAGATCAAGGTCAGAAGATACAGTTAGATCAACAACAGATTTCAACAGATTGCGACTGCTGAGAAAAGGTGCTGCTTCTTTATCCGTGTTGTCTAACTGGGACTCTGCAAGATCACTGACGAGAAACACAGCTTTCTTTTGCAATCTAATATCAGAGCTCGAGTTGCTGAGTATGTCCTGTAACAGATATTGCACATTCATTACATAGATACATATATATATACATGTGTGTGTGTGTGTGTGTGTGTGTGTGTGTGTGTGGAAATTAAAAGGGAAGGAAAAAGAAATTTAAAAAAAAAAAAAAAAAAAAAGAAAAACTGTCTAGGCTTTGGGGAGGTGACCTGGAGGAGCAAACCACCAGCTTGGGCACAGAAGAGTTGTTGAGCGTGTAGATTGTTTCGAATGAGAGCGGAAACGGCAAACAAGGCTTTGTTGGCTTCTTCTAGGATAGGGGATTTGACCATCCCCATAAGCTTGGGCAACGCCCCAAGTTGCAGGACCTGGTATGGCGAGATTTGACAGGAAAAGAAATTCAAAGAAACAAAATCAGTACATTGCCATTTGACCATTTTTACCATCTTTACCATCTTTACCATCTTTACCATTTAGCAGCAGTGATTGGAAAGTGGTGAAAAAAATGAAAAAGAGCAAGAGCAAGAACAAGAGCATGCCTGGGACTGAAGAGTGGGATTGTTTTGAAAGGCTTTGCCAATAACCCACGCACCCAGTTGCCTTGTAAGTGGGTCGGGATGATCAAGCTGTTTTATAAGCACAACCAGGCCTCCTAGTTTGTGCAAATCTGACCAGACCAAAGCCCCAACAATTTTTTTTTTTTTTTTTAATATGAATTAGTAACTAGTACTGTGGTTAGCTTAGTCTCTTAAAACATATCAAACCATACATTAATAACAATACTAGCTAGTAAAACAGTTTTTTTTTTCTATAAAAAAAAAAAAAAAAAAAAAAAAAAAGGAAGAAAGTAAAAAAGCAATTAAAAATGGTGATTTATAGGTGCAAGAAGAAGAGGGAAGAGTACCATTAGCATTATGAAGGGGCTCAACCAGAAAGAGAAGCTCGTGGAGAGCACGGTGTCGATCTTCCAAAGACAAAGACGACGAATCGTTGTTCAGGTCATTTATTGCTATTCTCATCAACTCTGCATCCGATGGCATTCTTAACTCCTCCATGATTTCCTATTTATATATATATATATATATATATAAATGGAATGGAAATGCAATTTTTGAATACTCATAATTAGAATAGTCTACTTTAGAATAATTAAATGAAATAAATATATAAGTGATGAAAGAAGAATGAAGAAGAATAGTTTTTTAGTTTACCTTGATTTCCAAATGACGCTTCTCGAGGTCATCGGTAGAAAGAGTGTGGACATCTTTGGCTGCTTCTTTCAATTTCGCAGGATCAGAGTTCCCTGTATTGATAATAATAATAATTATTATTATTATAATTCATCAATACTATTGGAAATTTTTAAATAGTGATTAAAAAAATATAGGAATTCATGAGTGATGAATAACAAAACTACTACTAGTGTTATTATTAATAATTTTATGATGGATTAAGATCAAGGTTAGAAGAAGATAGCTAATAACTTTTTTTTTTTTTTTAAATAAATAAAATAAGAGAGTGTAGGTAGAAAACAGGAGGTGGTAGGAAAGGAGTGAGTAGAGACCAATGGCCCACTGTAGCATGCTCTCGAGAGAAGAAAATCCGCCGTCCAAGGTGGAGGAGGCGGAGGAGGAGGAGGAGGAGGAATAATCTCCGTTTGATATGAAGTCGTTGGTGGCGGTGGTGGTGGTGGTGGTGGTGAGGCGCTCCGCCATTCCCAGAGTCAAAATGACAATCAGAAATAAAAACAATAAACCACTCCTCCTAGTCCTACTACGTCTTCTTGAACCTAGAATTCCATGCCCACGCCCCATCCCCATCCCCATCCCCATTTTCACTTAATCTATCTACTTTTATTCTTCTATTCTATTTTCCAATTTATAAAAATAAAAAAAAACATACCATCTCTTCCGTTTCTAGACATATATGTATGATTCTTTTTTCGCTTCTGGCTTGTGGAAAGAAGCTCCTGATCTCTCTCTCTGTGTCTGTATTCTGTACTTTCCCCCACCCACCGTCTCCTCCGTCTGTTTTAAAATATTCAACACTTTTCTTTTGTGGTTCATAAACACGTCACTTCCTCTAATCATCACCGTTGCTGCAGGATCTCGCGGCCCCTGTCAAAAATAAGTTTGATATAGTTTGACCATTTTCTCCTTCTTCTTCTTTTTTTTTTTTTTTTTCCTCCCCTTTCTTTCTTCTTTTTTAATGAATAATATCTTTACGAAAAGAAAAAAACAAAAACAAAACGACATGTCGTTTGTTTATTAGTAAGGAAATCAGTTATGCTCGGAATTTCCTTGATAGGGGGGGGGGAGAGTAAGAGTACGGGATAAACCCTAAACGAACAGAAAACCCCTCCCCCTTCCACCCCCGCAAAAAAATAAAAATAAAAAAATAAAAAAATAAAAAAAAGAAGAAGAAGAAGAAGAGATGGTGAGGCTGACAGCAGACCTGATATGGAAGAGCCCTCATTTCTTCAATGCTGTTAAGGATCGAGAGTTGGATCTCAGGGGTACGCTTTCCCTCGTTCCCTCCTTTTTTTTTTTTTTTTTTAAAAGCTCTCTGGATTTCTTTTTGCTTTAGAGTAGTTAGAGCAGACAATTCTAAAACCCTAAATTGTACTGTAAACTCTGGTGCACACGACACACATCTTTCTTTGGGTGGGGTTTTGGGGTGTAAATGATAGATTTTGTATTTTTTTTTTTTTTTTTTTTTGTGTGTGTGTAAATTGTCATCTCCAGGTAATAAGATCGCCGTAATCGAGAACTTGGGAGCCACTGAGGTCAGTACACAACTATTTCTTCTTCTTCTTGTTCTTCTTAGTCTTCTTAATCTTTACTATTTGTTTAAGTTGAATTTGGGTTTCTTTGCTTTGTTCGATTTGGATATAAATATAGATATAGATATGTTGAAAAATTTTATTAAAAAATAAAAAAAAAAAATGGATGAATTGATGGTGCAGGACCAATTTGACACGATAGATCTATCGGACAATGAGATAGTGAAGCTGGAAAACATGCCTTATCTCAACCGCCTCGGCACTTTGCTCCTTAACAACAATCGCATCACCCGTTTCCATCCTCTTCTTGGTGGTACGTTTATTTAATTTCCCTAATCTAATCCTCCTCATTCTAACAATGATATTTAATGAATTGATTAACAAATGATTTTGCAGAGATGTTACCAAAGCTTCACACTTTAATAGTGACAAACAACAGGCTTGTCAACTTAGCTGAGATCGATCCGCTCGCATCCCTTCCTAAGTTGAAGTTTCTGAGCCTGTTGGACAACTCCATCACCAAGAAACCCCATTATCGTCTCTACGTCATCCACAAACTCCCCTCCCTTCGTGTTCTCGATTTTATTAAAGTCAAATCCAAGGTCCTTTCTTCTGCATCTGCATCTGCATCTGCATCTGCTCTTCCTTTCCTTTCTCCTTTCTTTCTATTTTCTAACATTTACTCCTTTCCATTTATTTTATATATAGGAGAGGCTTGAGGCTAAGAATTTGTTCTCCACCAAACAACTTGAAGAAGACGCTAAGAAAGATTCCGCTAACACATTCACTCCCCGGGAGATTACCGATGTTCCCGAAGCTGCCGACGTCGACACTACGCAGAAAGTGGTTGCACCTACTCCTGAGCAAATCACTGCCATTAAGGTTTGCATCAGTCCACATTTTACTGATACTTTATCGGTGAAGTTTGCCACTTCCATAGTGTTTAGTTGCAGTCCACATTTTACTGATACTTTATCGGTGAAGTTTATCATTTCCGTAGTGTTTAGTTGCCGTTGGTGATTGTGTGATAAGCTATTAAACTGACATAAACTAGAAGGAAGAAAAAGGTCACTCGTTCATTTGAACTTGATATTCTTGTTGATTTCACTAGTGCTACTACTTAAACTTTTTGAATTGGAAATTGTATTTGACTGGTAAACATTATGTTCCATGCCTCCACTTGAAGCTTCATGGATATCATATCATTACAAAAATAAGAACAAGTCTCATGGTCAATGAATACTATTTGGTCTAGGAATATGGGATGAAGTAGCTTAGAATCTAATCAATGCTTCACACGCATAACACATCATGTCACGGCGCATCATAATTCAGGCACACACATTCCACTTCAAACTCTAGCACAAAAGACGCCACTCTATATCACACACAATCTACAAGACCATTGGGTATATTTCTATAGACCTCCAGCTCGGTAACTTGCAGATTTTGTGCACATTCCAGTAAATTGGTACAGCTTACCACTTTGCCACCTTTTGACAATTTAAGCAAGCTGCTGGGTGTGGAATGTTCTATACTAAGAGTTTCAACGGTTATGCTTTCAATGCTCCCGTCAGCACTAACTCTGGATCTTTCTGCTTGAAGACTTGTTCACCTTCACTTTTGTTTCTCTCTTCTCTCAATTTCTAGATGTAACCTCTTGGAGAAGTAAAATAAACTCTGCTTTCGATTAGAAAGTATTTTATTCTTGAAGATCTCTGAATAATCACTCTCGTGGCTTCAGATTATAACTATTTTATCACTATCCGTATATATGCGCGCATAATAATCCAGATGCTCCTTGACTACTATTTAGTAACATATTGCTTTGTTTGGCTTCTAGGCTGCGATTGTGAATTCCCAAACTCTGGAAGAGGTTGCAAGACTCGAAAAGGTGCTTTTTTCTTTAAATAGAAAACATATTATTCATGGACTTTTGACTTTTTATTTTTCCCCATTTGTGCTTAGCATTGGCATTATAATCTTGTATTGTTCATGTGAGCAGGCATTGAAGTCTGGACAGCTTCCTGCGGATTTCCAATTTTCATATGACAATGCTCAGTCGGGCATCATTCAAGGAACAAATGAAAGTAAGGTCCAGAATAATAATGAAAATGAGGCTGATGGTGAACCAACGGATGTGGAGGAACAGGGTAAAGATGAATCTGCACCCATGGAACAGGTATAAATATGTTTACCGACGACTTCCATACCATTTTTATGTATTGTAGCCTTATCATTATTATTATTATTATTATTATTTTTTAAATCTTGCATCACTTTCATTTTGCGAAAGTGGGAGTATTTCACCAAATTTTTTTTTTTTTTTTTTTAAATTTAGTTAGAATTTTGATGCTTGGAAACTTGGTATTGTTATAAATTATAATAATGTTCCGGTTGGGTTGGTTTGGTGCAGGAGTAGATCGGGGTGTGTTGTTTGTAATTGGTTGGTATTCGCCGTGGGGGAGAGCTACACCGGAGTTTTGAGACTCTCTCAATCACTTAATGAGCATGGCAGGGTTATGCTCTTTATGCCTCTTGAAATTCTCTTAGGCCTTAATTGATGCTGATCCTTTTTTTTTTTTTTTTTTTGATCTGTCCCTCTTTTCTTATGTGTTAAAGAGAGAGAGGGTGGAACATGTATTTTTCTTTTTAACTCTATTTATCGAATTAGAGAACCAACTGGCCTTTTTTCACTTTTGTATTTTGAGTAATTAGAAACTGCGAAAAGTGATTAACAAAGAAATGAATTCAAAACATAGAATCAAAACGAGTAATTACTGTCTCTATTCCTTTGACTCGAGGAAGATGGATATATATATATATATATATATTTTTTTTTTTTTTTTTTTTTTTTTTTTTTTTGGGGTGGCCCTCGAATGTGGTAATAATATTAACTAATTGTCATTATAAAACATCCTCAAAACGAGGATTTTGGTTGATAAAAAATCATGAACATGCATTTCTTAATGTTATCAAGTCGTTTATCGTAGCTTCCTCGTCGTTTGAAAGAAATTGTCATCTTCCTCAGTTATCGTTAGTAGGGCACGGGTCACAAACGACAACAACGGCACCTCTTCTTTTGAACTCATAATTGATAGTGGTGTTCTGAAACTATGACGAACCGTTTTCAATCCAAAAAATTGAACTCAATAAATCCGAAGAATTTTTTCACTTTTTCACAGAAAAACAAATTTAAAAAAAATAAAAAATATATATAAATAAATAAAGAGCAAAGTATGGTTACTAGCTGGCTCAACCACCAAGCATGCCATATAATATAATAAACCATATTGTTAAAACTCAAAACAACATCATACCCATAAATCACAAGTCAACATATTTTAAAGTCAAGGTCAACGTACCATACACAAGCATGGTCACTTATTTTTAATCCACCACAAAACACACACACACACACACACACACACACACTAGTTTTTTCACACAACATCAACTTAAACCGAAATAATAAAAACTTCAACAAAAAAACTTAAAAAAAGTAAATAGGGAAACAATAAGGGCTTTTCCACGAAGATGACAACCATTACACAGACAGGGTTGCCAAAGCAAAGCTTTTTGGGGGCATCATTTGTATTCTTCATCCAAAGTCCACTGCAGCTGACAACATCACTCCCATCTTCCACGGGATCTCTTCAACCACGACGCCACGTTTGTCGGCACAGCACCATGTCGTTCTTGTAGTCTCAGATGACACCACAATATCCTTTAAGAACTACGCCATGTGATGAATAATTAAAATAACTTGTTAGGAACCGTTCATTCAAAAGTTCACTCGAATTACAAAAACCAAGAAATATAATTAATACCTTCTTCATTAAGCTGTAGAAATATCTCGAGCAACACTGGAGCCGCTGCAAGTGCGACTCCTTGAGCTGGTGCAGGCTTTTTTTGCCCCCATCCTTCTGCACCAGCTTCAGGAAACAGTTGATTGATTGCTATTCGGAATCATCATAAACTTCTGCATCACTCTCGTACTCATCGAGTGTCCTCATATCGAGCTGGTAACGAAGAATTCCCCCTATCCCACCAAATCCACGGCAGAATTGGGACCCCTCCTGTGATTTGTTGGTCACGAACTCAAGTGAACATCCGAATTTCCTGTATTCATTAGCAAACCACTCCAGCAATGATATCTTCTCCTGAACCTCCAGCTCAGCATTGCTAGCAGGATCCCGGTAGTTGTTCTGATCGCTTTCCTGCTCCTTGTTCAAGTGTTTAATGACAATTTCACCACTAGCAGTGTTCTTCAACTCGTACCTATTAATGTCCAAGCTTTCCCACACAATAAGTATTTCAACAGCACCCATCTCCAAAGCTTTTAGCGTGTCATCCACACCAAAAACATATTTCCCAGTATCCTGGCTTATCTCCTCAAAGTATTTGCCAATCAATTTCTTCTCCTGTATAAACTTCACATTAGAAAGGATCTCAGACGACAGCTCAATTGCCTGATTAAAGCCATTTTCCCCTCCATAAGAAACGTCCACCACATTCAATATCTTAGCCTGAAGACGGGGGTCAAACATATCCGACTGACTGAGCTCAGTTTTGAAGTCGGCTGACCCAGCAAGTATTAATCCAGCGACATTGGGCTGACTGGTGGCAGGATTGATATAAAATTGTGTGGCAAGCTCAGCTGTCTTCCTCACATAGTTGTGACGCTTCTCCATTCGCAGACGAGCAAAACGCAGCGCTGACTGCCCTCCTCTTCCATGTTTCTTCGGGAGGTCAACGCTAAACTTGTGAAGCACCTCTCGTGTATTACCACTCAATGTCCCGAAAAGGGTCCCGTTACCGTCCATGACAATAAAACCAAACTTGTCATCAGATTCCAGAAGCTCGTTCAGAGCTTCAGTGTGAAACTTGTTGTCACAGAGGTAGAGGGATGCATTTATCGGCCTGAAAGGCTCAAAGTCAATGGTAACCTTCTTTTCCTTGCCATCTTCAGTAACAATTGTTCCTGTATAGAGAACAAGCCCATTTGGAGGAACCTTGTTGTAAAGCTTCAGCCTCTGCTGGGCGGATGTAATCGCACCTAAAACAGACTGACGATTCACTCTGCTTTTGATGTTTGACGCAGTTCCGAATTCGTCACCCAGCATCTTTGTAACACGAGATATTTGATCACGAGGAGGCATAATAAGAGAAATCATACTGGTGCCGTTGCCCCTTGCAGCCTCGAGTGCTTTGATCAATTTCTTGATCTTCCAGATCTCGATGTTCCTGTCAGTTTCATGAGCATCTGCCATTGCAAGCTGCTGACGAATCCTGTCATCAAGTCACAGAAAGAAGAAAAAATTGTCGGTATTTATGAAAATCAACACATTAATTCAATGATATATTATTATCAGACTGATTGATGCTGAAAATCAGAAGAAACACTAGGAATCAAAATAGAGCAGAACGTTTATAAGTCCAAAACTCGTTAGGAAGGATGAGAAAACAAGAAACAGGGTTAGAAGAATCAAAATGACCTTCGTCGAACTCAAATAGTTGTATTTAAAAATTAAAAATAAAAATAAAAAGTAAAGATGTGACACAGATACACATGAGAAATGCATCGAAAAAAAAAAAAAAAAGTAACACAAAATCTGGTAACTATTTCTAGTAAAAGAAATTGTGTACAATAACATTGGAGTGCTTCAGTTCATGTAAACTAAAAGCTAATCTCATGATGTTTTGAAAATAGTATGCATGTATATGTATGTGTATATATCTAGTAAAACCAAATTCCTTTAACTCAACTAGAGCAGTTGAGCGCAGAATAAGTTCATTTATAAATTTCTTTTTTTTGTTTTTTAATATAAGTTGTAATTAAGTTTTTTTTTTTTTTTTTTTTGGCAATTAAAAAAGGATTTAGAACTGATTTATAAAAAAAAATTTGTAAACAAAAACAAAGCAAAAAGAGTAGTGGTTTAAACAAGACAGAGATATGAGTAATGCAGTTTGTGAAAGCTAAAAGAAACCAAAATAAGTAGCACCGATTGATCAACACTACATCAACAGTTACAGCAATTCTTTATATATATATATATAAAAGAAAAATTCGAAATAAAAAACTTGAATGGGCAGGCATATGTGATTAAAAAAAATGAAAGGAAAAATGAAATCGGAGAATTCGGGATAGAAAAATGGCAGAAAAGAAAGAAACAAATCAAAAAGATGCAGAATTTAAGTGGAGCAGCCAAAATCAAACAAAATAAAAGGAATTAATAACGAAATATTTAAGGAAAAAAACAAAAGCAAAGCCGTTCAGCAAAGACAAAGATCCTGTTTTTTTTTTTTTTTAGGTTGAAATCACAAAGATCCTGATTATTAACCTAGAAACGAGGATAGAGGAATTAGATAATTATTTTAAAAAAAAAAAAAAGAAAAAGAAAAAAAGAAAAGAGAGGAGAATCGGAGGAAAGAGGTTGACCTGATGAGTGATACGAAGAGAAGAGAAGAGAAGAGAAGAGAAGAGCCCTCTTTTCGCACCCTCCCACAAACAAACCTTAAAACTCCAACAATCAAAAAAACAAAACAACACAGGAGCCTTCCGAAGGAGGATAGTACTAGTTAAGATTAGATAGATTCCCACAAGAACTGTTGTTTTATATAATATTATATTTAATAATATTGTAAGGCGGTGGTGGGGTGATTAATTTTGTGTCGTTTTTTTCGTTTTCTCCCTATTTGTATTTAACCCTAACAAACACGGCTCTTCCTCTTCCTCTTCCTCTTCCTATTCCCCTTCCTCTTCCCAGAATGGGCTTCTGGGCCTTCAAAGTAACACATAGCATTAAGTGGGCCTTCAAAGTTGGCCCATTAGATGGTCTCCGAAGGAATTTGAGCTGGGACTGGGAGGAGGAGGAGCGATAGAGTGAGGTGAGGAGTAGAAACAGAGAGAGAGAGAGAGAGAGAGAGAGATGGCGGAAGAAATAGTGGGGGTGAGGGTAGTGGAGAGGGAGGGGAGAGGGAGGGCGTTGGTGGCGTGTCGGCCTCTAATCGGCGGCGAAATCGTGCTCAAAGAATCTCCTATACTCCTCTACTCGGCTTTTCCTCTGACGACGACTGCTTCTCCTTACTGTGCCCACTGCTTCAGAAGCCTGTCATCTTCTTCGCAAGAGCAATCCCAACAACAGCAGCGACAAAGTAGTTATAGTTGCCCGTCGTGCTCTCAGGAGGTGTTCTGCAGCCTCGACTGCTATTCAGTGTCCTCAAAGAAGTCGCACACGCCCTGGGCTTGCCAAACCCTCCTCCGCCTCCGCCACTCCCTCTCCCCTCACGACCCCCTCGACCTCCACCTCCAAGCCCGCTTCCTTGTGGCCTCCTACAACCTCTCTCTCCACTCCCCCGACCTCTTCCACTCTCTCCTCTCCCTCCACGGCTCCTCCTCCGACCTCTCCTCCGCCGCCCACCTCCTCCACCCTCTCCTTTCTCCTCCTCCGTCTTCTTTCTCCGTTGATGTCTCGGCGGCTCTCCTGGCCAAGGACAAGCTCAACGCCTTCGGCCTCATGGAGCCTTTCTCTGTGGATCAAGGGTCGAATAGGTCGGTGAGGGCCTACGGGATCTACCCAAACGCCTCTCTCTTCAACCACGACTGCCTCCCCAACGCCTGCCGCTTTGACTACGTGGACACCGTCGACACCGACATCACCGTCAGGATGATCCACGACGTGCCTGCCGGGAGGGAGATTTGTCTGAGTTATTTTCCGGTGAATTTGAGTTATCGGATGAGGCAGAGGAGGTTGTTGGAGGATTATGGCTTCGCTTGCGACTGCGATCGCTGCAAGGTCGAAGCCAATTGGTCCGACCGAGACCAAGACCCAGAAGAAGAAGAAGAAGAAGACAATGTGATTATGGAGGAAGAAGAAGAGAAGGAAGGTGAGGAAGAGGTTATGGAGGAAGACATGGCAGAAGCAGAAGAAGAAGAAAGAGGAGATAATTCGGAAACAGAGTTCCCGCACGCATATTTCTTCGTGAGATACATGTGTAATCGGCACGACTGCGGGGGAACTCTTGCTCCTTTACCACCTTCCTTACGCTCACAGTCACAATTACTACGATCACCTTCTTCTTCTTCTTCTTCTTCTTCTTCTTCTTCTGATGTTGTGATGGAGTGCAATGTCTGCGGCAATCTCCAAACTCAACTTCTATGACCCTTTCACCATCACATTTGTAAGTCTGCACATTTTCTTTCTTTCTTTCTTTCTTTCTTTCTTTCTTTCTTTCTTTTTTTAATTTGAAATTTTTAATCCTTGCTTTGCAATTAGCATTATCCAAGTTTGATGATTTTAGCTTAATTTGATTCAAATTTTAAATTTTTTTCAAAAAAAAAATGAATGAATTGGAGTGTTTTTTTTTGTTGTGGTGGTGACAGTGACACTCACAGCTTTGAGGAGCGGATCGGTGTTGGCTTTTTGTTGCGGTGAGTGTGAATTATGTGGGTGGACTTGAAATTGAGATTATGGGACTGTTTTTCTTTGATTATTCCGCCCCCATTTGTTAGACTTTGATGGCA
The DNA here is from genome assembly GCA_038430175.1 of Ficus hirta. Lineage (NCBI taxonomy): Eukaryota > Viridiplantae > Streptophyta > Magnoliopsida > Rosales > Moraceae > Ficus > Ficus hirta. The sequence continues at coordinate 16,310,854 of CM076595.1, read as the reverse complement.
TTCTGTTTATTTATTTATTTTTATTTTTTTTAATTAAAATGGTGATGGTGCTTGTTTTGTCCCGAAGTGATTTTTAGCTTTTCTTTCCACAAGTTTTCTAGTATAAATATGCAGGTTGCTTGCTTGCATGTTAATATGTTATGTTACGTTATGTGATAGGCCTCCCATCCGTTTTACATAGGCTAGGAGGGCCAAGCGTGCTTAGCACGTGAGGGACAGGTGGCATTATGGGGTTTTTGGGGTGATTTTTCTGTTATGCAGTTAGTATATGATATTTTCTGTTTTTGTAAGGAATTAATAGGTGAGGGAAAGAGTGAGGAGGTCAGGAAGAATCTAGAGAGTGAGTACTATGGGGAGAGAGGGAGCCTCTCGAAAGCTCGCCGCTAGTGTGTAATTTTTCATATTTCAATCTGAAATTCCATCGTTCATTCATCTTCTCCTTGTAAACTTCACTAATTCGCACCGAAGCCTATCATTTTGGTATCAGAGCCGTTCTTTCTGGGACATGGCAGTCAAGAAGATGGAGGGCCGAATGGATTCTGTGGCGGAGCGAGTCGCTGAGATGCGGGGTGAGGTTCAGCGAGAGATGGAGTCAGTTCGGAGTGAGTTGCAATGCTTGGTTCCGTTGGAGAAGAGTGTCGAAACTCTCCTCGGCCGGATGATGGTGTTGGATCGAATGGACCGCTGGCTTTAGAAGGTCGAGGAGTCAGATCTGCGATGTTCGAGTTCGGGGGTGAAGGCGCCGCCGTCTGGGCAGGCGAACTTAGATCAGGGTAATGCGGTGGTTTCGGAGACTGCTGATTCCCCAACGCCAGTGATTCTGGGGGCTATTGGCCAGGACTCAGGAGGTGGCGAAACAATCGATGCGCCGTCGGGAGATGCAACGAGGACGGAATCGGTGAATCGGAAACTAGAAATGCCGATCTTCGAGGGTTGGAATCCAGAGGGGTGGATTTTCCGGGTGGAACGGTATTTTACGTTCCACCAATTAGGTGAAGCAGAGAAGCTGGAGGCGGCAGCAGTGAGCATGAAGGGCGAGGCATTGAACTGGTTTCAGTGGGCTGAAGGTCGCCGGCTGATTCGCCGTTGGCCGGAACTGAAGACTCTGTTGCTGGAGCACTTCGGACTCACCCAAGAGGGTTCCATGTGCGAAAAATTTTTGGCAATCCAGCAGGAGGGAACTGTCCGCGACTACCGTTGCCAGTTCGAGGCACTTTCTTGCCCATTGACAAACTTGTCGGAGGACGTTTTGGAGAGTACGTTCGTCAATGAACTCCGACCAGATATACGGGTGGAAGTTCGGACGATGAAGTCGAGTGGGTTGGCCTGTATCATGGAATTCGCTCAACGGGCCGAGGACCGAAATGCTTATTTCCAACCCAATAGATCTGGGTCGGGCACTGCCGGATTTCGGACCCATGGGTTCTCTAGCGTATCGGGACAGCGCGGTTCGGGTCTGATTGCTTGATACCACCCGGCAAATGTGGGGTCAGGCTACTTTAGCTCAGGCCCGCCCCCTTCCTCTCCTCATGGGCTGGGCCCAACTGCCCAATTTTCCTCCAGCTCATCCTTTCCTCAGCTCCCTTCATTCCAACGCGGTCAAACGGTGGTTCTTCCACAAACAAGTCAGCAAACTTCTTCCTCTTTCAAAAGATTGTCTGATTATGAGTTGCAAGCCAAACATGAAAAGGGGCTTTGTTTTCGTTGTGATGAGAAATACACCATCGGGCAGCGTTGTAAGAACAAGCAGCTTCATGTTTTAGTAGTCAATGATGAACCTAGGGACGAGGGACGAAACTGATAAGGAGAATCGGGCTCCGTCGGCAGACTCGACCATAACGGAGGTGGTGGAGCTCTCCATTAACTCGGTGGTAGGGCTGTCTTCCCCTAAGATAATGAAAGTTAAGGGCCGAATTGCTCAACAAGAAGTGGTTGTCATGATCGATTGCGAAGCCTCCCACAATTTCATTTCAGTGGATTTGGTACAGAAGCTTCATCTGCCCAGAGAGGGAACAACCCGTTATGGGGTGCTCATGGGGATCGGGGTCACTGTCTGTGGGGAGGGTGTGTGCAAAGGTGTGGTACTGACCCCACAAAACATTGAAGTGATTGCGGGTTTTTTGCCTTTGGAATTGGGGAGTGCTAACGTGATTCTCAGGATGCAATGGCTGGAGACATTGGGTGGGATGCACGTCAATTGGAAAGATCTTATTATGAAATTCCGGGTTGGGGGTGTGGCGGTTTCTCTCCAAGGGGATCCGGGGCTATGTAACTCGCGAGTTTCTCTTAAAGCAACGTGGAAAGCCCTCAAGGATCAAGGAGAAGGGGTGCTCCTCGCGTTGGGGTGTATGGAAGTACCCCTAGACTCGGCCCTGCCCACGGTGCCTCCTCTAGTCCTCACGGTTGTGCAGCAATTTCAGGACGTATTTGGCTCCTCACCCGATCTGCCTCCCCTAAGGTCCCATGACCATTCTATCACGTTTCAGCTCGGCACTGCCCCCATTAGTGTCTGTCCCTACCGTTACCCACACTTCCAAAAGGAGGAAATTGAGAAACTCGTGTGGACCAAGTTGGCAGTGGGAATTATTCAGCCAAGCGTGAGCCCATTTTCTAGTCCGGTATTGCTAGTTAAGAAGAAAGACGGTATTGCAAGCGTGCTTAGCACGCGAGGGACAGGGGCATTATGAGGTTTTTGGGGTGATTTTTCCGTTATGCCGTTAGTAGATGATATTTTCTGTTTTTGTAAGGAATAAATAGGTGAGGGGGAGAGTGAGGAGATCAGGAAGAATCTAGAGAGTGAGTACTGTGAGGAGAGAGGGAGCCTCTTGAAAGCTCACCACTAGTGTGTAATTTTCCAGATTTCAATATGAAATTCCATCGTTCATTCATCTTGGCCTTGTGAACTTCACTAATTCGCACTGGAGCCTATTATTATGCTATGTTATTTAATTCATGTTTCGATTACACTCAAGTAAATTTAATTATACTACACACATACATAATTTTTTTAAAGCCATAAACTATTGCAGTGAAAAATTATAACAAGTCATGATAGGTTGGCCTCTTTTGTCTTTGCTTCTATGAGTATGGACTATGGACTAAGGACTGAGGAGGAGAGCTGCCAACTACACACACACACACACATACACACATATGTATATGTAGATGCCTACTTAATTAGCCATCTTAAGAGAGAGAATAGAGATGTCTGCAATGATGATGACGGGTAAAGCTAAAAGACGCAACAACTACTTGTAAACATTCTAGAAGAGGAATTCACAGAGGTATCTCACTCTCTCTGTATATACTTCTTTGAAAAAATAAAAATTTTAAAAAAAAAAATTTTAAAAAGGTTTTTTGCCAACTAAAAAGAGACTCCAAATTGATCCCTTCCCTTTAGATGGTTTTGAGATCTTGCGATGTTTCTTTCTTGAGACAAATTAAGCATCTCTCAAAGATGTCAAAACTCAAAACCATCTAAAGAGCAGAAACCAATGCTACCAATCATATATGACGGAAACTATATACTAGGAATACAAGATTTTTTAAAAAAAACTTCTTCAAGAGTAGTGAGATTTCATAACCAAGCACGTCATGCACGGCACATGAATTAGTTTAGGCTTTAGTAGCTTGACTTTAGTTTAGTTAACCCTTACATAATAAAGTGTTCTGGTATGTGAATGTATTGTCTTCTGGGCAAATTGCACTTTAGTGGTTTGCTTGCTTGAGAAACCTTCTTCTTTATTTATTTATTTTTTTTTTTTGGTCCCTTTCTTTATGGTTTTTTACTGAAACTTTGAGAGACTTTACTAGTGAGGAGAGCGTTTATGATTTTGTCAAAAGTTGAAAAACAATGCTTGTTGTGATTAGTAAATGCCTAAATGGTGTTGAAGAAGAAATAAAATAAGAGGCGGAGGTGTTTGGAAGAGGAGGCGATTTTGTTGGGTAAATCTGGGTTTTGTGTTTTAAACCCATATTTGTTTGTTTTTTCTTTTTTCTTTTTTTTTAATTATTATTGTAATTTTTTTAATGAGATCTAATTAGTTAATATAAAAAATTAATTGGTTTTTAAACGAAATAAAAAATAAAAAAAAAAAAAAGTTTACAAGTCAAATGATAAGGTGATAATTATCTAATTTAATAAGATTTAGTTAGTTTTAAATTATTTAAATTAATTAGTTTTATAAGCAAAAATACATTACATTATTATGTATAACTAAACACAATAAAATTAATTATATTCTTGGGAATGTGATAAAAGATTATAGACATAACCAAACATATTAATTTGTAATGCCTGATAATCATATTACTCACTATTATTTTTTTAATAATATGATTCCTACTGAACACTACATACCAAACGTTTATGTAAAGGATTTTTAAAAAGTCCAAAAGTATTACCAAACTAGTCTATAATAGAAGAAGAAGAAGAAAGAAAACAGCATTAACAAGCAGGTTGGAATAAAGACCAAGTATGAGGAGTTGAATAAATTGACTTTTTTGTTTTAGTTGCATTTGTCGTTGGCTTTGAAATGTATGGAAATGAAAGCGCGTTTTGCAACTTCCACCAACCCCTACCCCTCCCACTACCCCCTCCCATCCGAAAGTCCACGACCCCCCCCCACCCCACCCAGCACTGCCCCTTACTAGTCTCCGTCAACCCTTTCCTTTCTCATTCATTCATTCATTCATTTATTTATTTATGAGCTCTCAATTCCCCATTCCTTCCTTCTTCTTCCACCGGCCCCCACACGGTCCAGTGTTTCTATTTTAAGCCGCCTTTTCATAAAGATGGGAGGGGAAAAACAAAAAAACAAAAAGAAAAAAAAGACGTGTTTGATATGAATTTATTTCTCCAGCAATTTAAATAAAATAAAAACTAGAGTTTTCAAGAGGATCGTGAATCCTTTACTTAGGCTATGTTTGGTTCACCATTCCAAACCTCAAATTTTCATCTCAGTTTTTGTCTTTTTCTGAAAAAGTTTTTTGTCTTTTCTGAAAAGTCAACAAAAATTACTATTTAAATTTAAAATTTTCAACCCAAACTAACGAACCAAACGAACCCTTATTCTATTCACTCTTGGAATCTTTTTTTGGTTCTACCAAACAATGTGAAAATTCTAAATGTCTTTCCACTATTCTTCTTACTATTATTATCCTTCCACTTTCCCATTTTTTTATTTTTTTTAAACTAACCAGCCTTTAATTAGTCCCATCCTATACTCTTTCTTTCTTTCCTTTGAAAAAATCTATAAAGTACGTATACTGGATCTTTTTTTTTTCTTTCCTTATTATTTTATTTTGACTTTGAGGTGTGTTGGAATTTGTTTCGATTTGATCATTTGCCTAGTCTTAGTTTGCATTTTATTCATTAATTAGAGATGAAATTTTTAAGTTAGAGTTAGTTGATTATTTAAAAATTAGTTATAAATTTTATTAATTTTTTTAAAAAAGATAAAAATTAAGATAAAAAATTATAATTTAGTTGGAGTTAAACTTGAATGTCTAACAAAGTTTTATATAACATATATATAGTCTACTATCCTTCTATCAATTTTTGGAGGATCATCCTTCTTTTTTATTTTATACTATCGATATTCTGATCATCGGTTAAGAAGATGAGAGAGGTAATGAGGTGGACTTAAAGCGGGCTATGACAACCACCCGGTTAAATACGCATTTAGTAACTCTTAAAAACGACAAAGTGTTTTAGGTTGTGCGCTTTTCTTTTTTTTTTCCCCCTCCCTCTCTCAATTTTCTCATCTCCTCATCCCCTCTCTCTCTCTCTCTCTCTCAATTTATTTTCTTGCATCTCCTTTTAAGTTTCTTCCAAGAACTCCCGCGCCCGCCCGCCCAACCCAATCCCCCCCCCCCCCCAAATTGATAAGTTAACAACCCTCTCTCTTTTTTTTTTTTTTTTTTTTTGTGCAAACTCCTCTCTCACACCGTGGTTCATATGTTTTCATGGATTGCAATTTTTTTATTTTTTTATTTTTAAGATTTTCAAATTTACCGATGTGGGAAATTTGAGAAAATTAATATTCCATTAAAATCGAATTAAGGAATATGGTGAAGAAATAATGGAAAGTTTGAATGAGCAAGCACAAAATGATATGTTATGTTATGCTTGAAATTCGAGTTGACAAGTACGATGAGTCATGTTATGGTTGTTTTATCAAAATATTATTTTTTAAAATATACATGTTATGATTACATTTACATCTACGAAAACATGAACGTCTATATTCACTTTAAAAATAAATCATATCTATTTTGGAAATTACAATTGCGACCTCCATCAATACACTTATTTACTGATTTCCTCTGTCATCTACAGTTTTTGACCTACTCCAGCAGGTTTTAAAGAGGAATACATAAATTAATATGATACCAAGACCCACTCAGTTGACAGCTTTACAACAAATGAAAATACAAGTTAGAATAAAAAGATGCCATGTTGGTGAAAGACCATCCTTCATGAAGGACGTTAGCAAGTACCTATATATATATATAAATATAATATAAAAGGAACAGCTACAGTTCATAAGGATAAACTACCAAGTTTTCCCATTCCGATTATATATAACCGTTTAGCAATGTTAAGTAAGCATTTTTTTTTTTTTGTCTTCATAATTACTAATAAAATGAAAATCTTATTAAAAAAATCATTTTAAAAAAAAGTGCGTGTGTATGTTATATATATATATATATATATATATATATATATGAAAATAACTAGAAACTAATGCAATCAACAACCGTGTTGTGTGATCCAGTCAAAATCATTGCAATTTGTATTCAGATATCGTCAACTCGCCACACTGGAACAGAAGAAGGAACGAAGCTTCCTTTACAAAAGGCAAAACAAAAGCAAAATGAAAACCAAATAATTGCTATTAAAGAGATATAAGAACTGGTATAAATATTACATACACATAATTGATAAGAAAAATAAGTACTTTTATATTCATACACGTATTAAATAATGCATTTAATGCCCAAATGCCAAGATAATATTAGACCATCTCCAATACATTTATATATATCAATGCCATATTTGTTACAAAATAGTATGAAAAATAGCATTATCTTACTTTATGTTCCAAAACTTTATGTTACTTATAATGATATTTTTACTTTTTGTCATTGTTATATGCGTTGAATGTTGTAAAAGTGAACTTTTAATATCTAAATAAATAAAAAATAAAAATATTATAATAATTACATGAGACAAACAACCAATAAGAATTAAAATTGAAATTTAGTATTGGCTATACCTTGTGACAAATTTACTATAAAGTTTAACATATGATAAATTTAACATGAAAGATAGCATTACATTGGAGACCACTTTTTTCATACAAATGTTAAAATTTGGCATTGACACACTAATTTAGCATTATATTGTATATGCTCTTAGTAGCCCTAAATTTGGTACTATAAGGATAGAGTTGTCAATAAGAGAGACATTGGGGTTTTAGGGCCCGTTTGGGGGAGGTACTGAAAATGGATTTTTTTTGGAGATATTTGTATTGGAGTTGATATGAGTTTTGAAAATGTGTGTTTTGTTGAAAAAATATATATTGTTTTGAGTGAAAAAAGTTTAAAAACTTGAAATATGTTCAGGAAAAAAAAATCAATATAGATCTTATTTCGTTTTTCTTGAAATTATATGTATTTTTTTTTTTACAAGAAAAAAAATGATCTCATTTGGACTTGAAATAGCAAAGTTTTGAGCTTTTTTACTGTTGAAATTTTGAAGATATGAATAGTGAAAAGTAGTTTTGAGTTGAAAAAAATACTAAAAAAAAAAAAATGGAAATGTTGTTTCCAATACTCCCCAAACGAGCCCTTAATTTATAAAATCATAAACTGGTACATAAGACAAATTAGTATTAATCTTGCAAAGATGTTGATGACAATATATAATTGTTTAACAATGTTCGGGGATACTGATGAGTAATATTAATAACCCTTCTAATCTATTCATTGTTGACATGTGAAACATGCCTTTAAATAGTTTCAGTTAGACCTTACACCAAAACACCCTTTTTCTTAATTTGTTTTTGGCAAAGGTTTGTTCCCCCTTTGATGTGAAATCATGAAATTACGCTTGAATGAGAAGCAAAAGTCCAAAAGAAAAAAGAACCTTCCAGCAGCTGAGTAGGGGGGGGTTAAAAAATAAATAATTGTATGAAAGGGTAATTTTATTAAGGAAGAAAAGGAATGAAGCTATGACTCGTGGTTTTATAAGTGTCACAAGTTGTTTTATAATTAACAATTATTTTAGAATTATAATTTAGTGAGATTTAATATTTTTCTTTTTTTGAAGGTCTTTGTAGTCAATCTGTCTCGTGGGATTGTGCTTGTTATTTATTTATGTGAAAATTAAAAAATAAAAAAAAATAAAAAAGAAAGAAAGAAAGAAAGAGGAAGAAGCTATGGAAGTAGAGTAGTTCCCCAAAAATGTGAAACATAATTCAAAATTTCTTAGGGTCGTCATATTTGTTTTGACCGTCGTCGCTTTCCTACAAGTTTCGATATTGCGTTACATATAATACGTGATTGACTTTGACTTTTTTTTTTTTTTTTTTGGGTCTCTTTTTTGTCAATTTTCATTTTAGCTTCTACTTTCTAGATGTATTTATATATAATACTTCTTCATGACCACAATGTGTAATGTAATAAGAAAAAAAAAATCAAAGGCAACAATATCTTTCTTCCCCTCGTCTCTCTCCTCTCATCTAGTATATATATAATATCCTTTTCCTTTTACCAGATGTATAAAGTGTCCCACTGATCGTTTGTGGTTGTCTGGTGGACACTTGCGAATTATTTTTGCCATTTTCCAAAACCTCCATTACAACCTTTCGTTCTTATCAGCACACACACACACATATACATATATATATATATATATATATTTTAATTATTATTTCTCTCTCTTTTTTTTTTTCAAAAGAGAAAGAAAATTCTATCGCTTCTCTCTTTCGATTTCTCATTCCACCACTTTTTTATAATCTTTTCATTCTTAGTACTTGGCCTTCATTTCTGCAATATTCGAAGGGGAAGAAAAAGAAAAGGAGTAGAAAGTGGTGGCCGGAGATGAAAAGCGAGCAACAAATAAGGAGAGCGTCAGGAGGAGGTAATAATAATAATAATAATAATAATAGTTCGGAGATTGGTGGAGAGAGTAAATGGAATATAATTGCTACAACAGCGTCAACAAGTACTGCAGAAGTAGATAATATTTACAGCGGTCCTCTATCTTTCTCTACAACCGGTTCTAATTCTAGCAGTACAATGATGAACAGATCTCTGTCCTCTCGAAAGAACGCCAACAATAAGTTGAACCTCCCAATATCTAATAATAATAATTCGTCATCAGGATCCAAAGACATTCATCACAATGTTCCAGATCAGGACTCATACGTCGAAATCACCCTCGACATCCGAGACGACTCGGTTGCCGTCCACAGCGTTCAGGCGGCGAGCGGCCAAGAAGACCCCGAACTCGCTCTCCTCACCAAGAAGACCCTCCATGACGCCTCCTCCAACAAGCCGTCCTCCAGGTCCAGCTCCAGCTCCTTCCGTAGCACCTCCTCCCGCGTCCTCACCCATGTCTCCCAGGAGCTCAAGCGACTCGCCTCCGCCTCCGGCCTCTCCATTCGTCCCTCCTCCGCCAGGCGCTTCGACCGCTCCAAATCCGCCGCCTCCCACGCCCTCAAGGGCCTCAAGTTCATCGCTGCCCAGAAGGGAGGCTCCTCCTCCGCCGTCTCCGCCTGGCCTGACGTCGAGAGGCGCTTCAACGACCTCTCTGCCAACTCCAACGGCCTTCTCCCCTCCTCTCTCTTCGGCGAATGCATTGGTACTCTTACTAATTTCAATATTATTCTTTCTTTTTTTTATTTCATCATTTCTCTACTTCTCGCTTCCTAGTAATTCCTTGAACTAACAATTCCAACTTTGAATTATTCTATAATTTTGTCCTAATTATTAGAAATATATTCTTAGACAAGTTCTGGTTTAATTATATATTATTTATCTATATATTTTAAATTAATTAGTTCGAAGAAGCTAAGCCTTAATTAGACCCAAAAGAAAAAAAAAATTTTTCTTTAATTATATGAATATTTAGGGCTTATTTGGACGCACAATCCAAACCTTAGAATCACAATTAAATTTTTGTTTTTTCCTTCAACTTCACTATTCATATAGTTTTATAACTCAAACTTTAAAAGTCCATAACTTTACATAGACAAGTTCAAATGAGATGATTTTTTTTAAATTGTATAGAATTTCGAGACGAATGAATCAAGCTCCATATTAATATTTTTTTTTCCTAATACATTTCAAGTTTTTATATTTTTTAACTCCTGCAATTCAAACACTTTGATAAACACACCATCAATTCAAACCCAAATTTTACAATTCGAACCTTAACACCAAACGAATGCTTAAAAAATTGACCACTTGGGTAATAACTATAACAATTATGATAAACAGGGATGAACAAGGAATCCAAGGGGTTCGCCGGAGAGCTTTTCAGAGCGCTGGCTCGAAGGCGTAACATAAATGGAGATTCCATCAACAAGGCACAGCTCCAAGAGTTTTGGGAACAGATCTCCGACGAAAGCTTCGATTCCAGACTCCAGACTTTCTTCGACATGTACGTCCGTACAGTTTATATTTATTTAAATATACGAACTAATTACAATTAGATGACCAGACCAGCCTTTGCCTTTCTCTATTTGATAATTATCCAACGTCATAAATATACATATACATTATATAAATATATATATATATTAATTCGTTCAACTATTATTACACGCCTTATATTCTCCGACCACATGATAGAGGGCCCACATTCACATGCACAATAGTTCCTACTTCTTAATTACCAACTGATCAGGCGCTAATCTTGTCCTTTAATTTAGTTTACTAATTAATATGATGAATGTAAATATATGATAATGCAGGGTGGACAAAGACGCGGATGGAAGAATCACAGAAGAGGAGGTTAAAGAGGTAATTGAAAAAATATATATGTATATATATATTATCTCTTTACAGTTATCTAGAATTAGTTAAGTAATTAGTTTTTGAAACATTGAAGCGGTCATCAATGTGTAATATTAAAATTAGTGAACTGTTTTGGTGTGGGGCAGATTATAAGCCTGAGTGCTTCGGCGAACAAACTCTCGAACATTCAGAAACAGGCCGAGGAATATGCAGCTCTCATCATGGAAGAACTGGACCCCGATAATGTTGGATACATCATGGTACTTACCTATAACAATTGAAATAATACATAATTAATTCTAATTAATGCTAATTGCCTAGCTAATAATTAAGGTGTTTTCTTCTATATATATATAAAAAAAAAGGTACAATATTATTAATAAGTAATGTTTATTTGAATGATACTAAATAATTAAAATTTAATTAGGTTCAAAACCTGGAAATGCTATTGCTGCAAGCGCCGAACCAATCGGTGAGGGTGAGCGACAGCAGGGTTCTGAGTCAGTTGCTGAGCCAGAGGCTGAAGCCGACGCAGGAGAACAACCTCTTCACGCGATCCTGCGAGAAGCTCAAGTACTTTATGTTGGACAATTGGCAGAGGTTGTGGGTTCTTATGCTGTGGATTGGGATTGTGTCTGGTCTTTTTGCCTACAAGTTTGTGCAGTACCGGAACAAGGCGGCTTTCGATGTCATGGGCTATTGCGTTTGCATCGCCAAAGGCGGTGCCGAGACCCTAAAGTTCAACATGGCTCTTATTCTGCTCCCCGTCTGCCGCAATGCCATCACTTGGCTCAGAAACAAGACCAAATTAGGCGTGGTGGTTCCGTTCGATGACAACCTTAATTTCCACAAGGTGATTGCGGCAATGATTGTTGTCGGGGTGGGGCTGCACGCGGGGGCGCATTTGGCGTGTGATTTCCCTCGGATTCTGAGCGCGACGGAGGAGGAGTACGAGCCCCTGAAGCCCTACTTTGGGGAGGAACAGCCAGAAAGCTACTGGTGGTTTGTGAAGGGAGTGGAGGGAGTGACCGGCATTGTAATGGTGGTGTTGATGGCGATAGCGTTTACGCTGGCCACACCGTGGTTCAGGAGAAACAAGCTCAACCTTCCAAAGCCCCTTAAGAAGCTCACCGGTTTCAATGCCTTCTGGTATTCACACCACCTCTTTGTCATCGTCTACGCTCTCCTCATTGTCCACGGCATTAAACTCTATCTCACCAAGACATGGTATCAGAAGACGGTTAGTCCGTACCCTTATGTATATATACCAGTTACGATGACGAATTATTAATTATTCGATTTGTCCAATGTAGTTAGTTGTCCAATATAGACAATTTGATCAAGTTCTAGATAGATTATATATTAATTGTGTTTTTTTTTTTCTTTTTTCTTAAAAAAAAAAAAAGTGAATATGTGTCATATATAATTAACTGATTTTTGCATGCAGACATGGATGTATTTGGCGGTGCCGATTTGCCTTTATGCGTGTGAAAGGTTGATAAGAGCATTCAGATCAAGCGTCAAAGCCGTTAAGATTCTCAAGGTTGCTGTTTATCCAGGAAATGTGTTGACACTGCAAATGACAAAGCCACAGGGCTTCAAATACAAAAGTGGCCAGTACATGTTTGTCAACTGCGCTGCAGTTTCTCCCTTCGAATGGTATGCACGCGTGCCTCTGCATCTTATTAATTATTAGCATTATTCTCCCTTCATGTTGTTGTTATTTGACTCATGTTTCATAATTAGTTTGACCTTGGACCCATTTAATTATTAACAGAGACTGATTATAATAAATCATTGCATGATAATATATAATGTGCATATATATATATATATATATATAGTGCTATTTAATTTAATTACTAATTAGCCGCGCGTACGGATGTTAATAATAATTAACTATGAACTACTGCATGCAGGCATCCGTTTTCCATAACTTCTGCACCTGGAGATGACTACTTGAGCGTTCACATTCGGACGCTGGGTGACTGGACACGCCAGCTCAAAGCTGTTTTTTCCGAGGTAACGCTTTTGACAAATATGTAATGTCAGATTTATATATATCATGATTGATATTCATCATAAGTAGTGCACTGTTACTTAAACATATATATATGTGTGTGTGCGTGTATTGAATAGGTTTGCCAGCCTCCGCCAGCAGGGAAGAGCGGACTACTGAGAGCAGATATAGAAGTAGGATGTGGGTCGGGATCGGGGAATAACAATAATAATCCAAGCTTTCCGAAGATTCTGATAGACGGACCATACGGAGCGCCGGCGCAGGACTACAAGAAATACGATGTGGTGTTGCTGGTGGGGCTGGGGATAGGAGCCACTCCGATGATAAGCATAATGAAGGACATCATAGGAAACATCAAAAAGGAAGAGGAATCTATCATAGTGAAGAGCAACAACAGATTATCACCGTCAGGGTTCAGGACGAGGAAGGCATACTACTACTGGGTGACGAGAGAACAAGGCTCGTTCGAGTGGTTCAAAGGCATTCTCAATGAGGTTGCCGAGATTGACGACAAGGGCGTCATCGAGCTCCACAACTACTGCACCAGCGTCTACGAGGAAGGAGATGCTCGGTCCGCTCTCATCGCCATGCTTCAGTCGCTCCACCACGCCAAGAACGGCGTCGACGTTGTCTCCGGCACCAGAGTCAAGTCCCACTTCGCCAAGCCCAACTGGCGCCAAGTTTACAAGAGGATCGCTCTCCAACACCCCCACTCCAGAGTTGGTATGTAATTATTTTTATTATTACTTGCAATTTCACTTTTTATTAATTATTTCCTTCCTTCCTTAATTATACCCCACCTAATTCACAAATCACAGGTATATATGCTTATATATATATATATATATATGTTTATTTTAAAATTTCATAAAAATATCCTTCGAATTTGTGGTGTGAATGAAAAGAGAATGTACATCTATGCAGTATTTATTTATTATTTATTATTTTTTTATTCCTATATAGTTGAGGTTAACAAATTATTTTGCAGGTGTTTTTTACTGTGGGGCCCCAGCACTAACGAAGGAGCTCAGGCAACTGGCCTCGGACTTTTCTCACAGGACATCCACCAAGTTTGAATTCCACAAAGAGAACTTTTAAACAGCACTACTGCAGCCCTACCACATATATATATATATATATATATATGCACACATGTTTATTGTGTACGTACGTACGTGTAGATAAAAGGACGATCATGATGAAATTATGATCATATATATATATATATATATATATTCACACACTCACATATAATATAGCTTGATTTCCTTCTGATGATCTGTAAAATTAATTACCAGCAGATCGATCGTGGTTCGTATGTTAGTTATTGTATGTCCTTCTTTTATATAATTATGCATCGTGAGAGAGAGAAGATGGGATAGGATATGATAGAATAAGATTAGTGACGGATCGAAATGATGATATGATAGAGAATATGTACATGTACTCCCCCCAACCCCACCGGAGTTCAAAAACACAGGGAGAGGGGACTAAAATTGTTGATTGATTATTCTTTAATTTTACAGTGAAAGTTGCAACCCAGAATATTCATATTCAAATATTATTTTCTTACAACACTCTCAACTAATATTTTAAATAATAAACTATTTCACACGCGTTTCACCCTCCAACTTGTAGTTTAATTTGAAAAGGAAAATTTGGAAAGATGACTTGATGTGTTGGGTTGCCTTACCTAACTAGCTAGTTGAAACTTGAAACTTAAAACTTAAAGCTTGAAGCTTGAAACTTGAAAGTAGTGGTAGTGATGACAGAGGAGTGGGAGCCACAAAGACTAAGTGGCAAAATAATTGTGCGATTCTATGACTACAAGTCTACAACTACAACCGATAACTTAACTACGTACAAGTCCTTTGAATCGAGACACCACTTGTAGCAATATTTACATCAACATATAGTAATGCCAAAAAATAGGAATTTAGTCTTAATTTGATAAATAATTTTTGCAATATTGATTCTTTTCTACAATAACAATAATAATAATAAAGCACGGTGATGAAGTTGGTATTGTTATAAAAGTTGTGATCAGATATTGGGAGTAATTGAATTGTACTTTTGTGTGAAAATGATGTTTTCTTGCCCTATTTCCTTTGTGATCTTTTTGATCTACATTTGTTCCACAAATATGCAGCAAGCACTATAATATATAAATAAGTTAGTTCAATAATATTCATCATTAATGTCATTGATAAGGGTGTGAACTGTAAATATAATTAAACTTGAAAGTACTGCAAGTGGTAGTGGAAGTGGAACCAACACAGACACAGACACAGACACAGACACAGACACAGACACAGACACAGACACAGATGATGAGGGGGTGAAAAAGGTGCATGTGATGGGGGTTGCGGGGTAGCTGTCGATTTATTCCCACAAAGGGATTAATATGATCTCACCAATACTGCTTCAGGTTCAACCTTTGAAATTAATTATTATGGTTTTACCAATAATTAATATTCTTTATATTTCTTCATACAATTAATTAGTAAAATATATGTGTGTGGATGAATTCTAACCTGCAACTGATCTCAAATAACTAGTTCACATCCCTTTTGCATTTAATCTATACATATATATATATAATTATTAGACATTATTTTCAACGCCGTAATACTTTTGGGATTGCCATCACAATTCACACAAAGATGTGAAAAAATAAAACTTGGCCAAGTCTCAGATGTTTTTCTTTTTCAGTTTGGTCCATTTAAACAAAAAAAACAAATTAGTAAAAGATGAACAATATTGTCGTAATCTTGATGTCATGTCATACCTCATCATCATGATATATATATATATATATATATATATATATAATGGGTTCATACAATCATACTCGTATATACCTCATATGAAGGTGGCGGCATTAGTTCAAAGCGCACTACTTTTGCAAACATATATTTATACATAATATGTTCCTGGCTGCCCCATTGCTGGAAAAATATTGGAATTACGTGTACCCACAAACAACACAATCCACACATCACCACTATGTTATGTCATATCACGTTATCTCTCAAAATATCTATCTTAAAAAACTACATAAAAAAATTCATAGACCAAAGTTATATAAAATTAAAAATTCAATAACCAATCTAGTAATTTAATTTTTTATTTTTATTTTTTATTTTTTATTTTTGATTACCTTATGTATAAATAGCTATCAATACAATAAATACATAAAGACCCCCTAAATTTTGAAAATTAACTTATAGTCCCCCAATTTACATTGTAAAGCCTCCCTTAAATTTGAAAATTTTTATCTTTTAACCGTACAATTATAATACAAAGAGGAATTCTACAATGAGTTAAAAATTCTTAAAGACCACCAAATTAAGATAAGACTTCCTATACATTATAAAACTTCCCTATCAATATAGAAAAAATAAAAAAATAAAAAAAATAAGATAAACAAAAAAAACCATCCACTAAGAACTCCGGCGAGTAAGTGAAAATCGACGGCTGCGAGACAATGGAGGATTGGTAATTCTATTTCAATAGAATTATTTTAGTAACTTTAAGGGTTCGTTTGATTCGTTAGTTTGAGTTGAGTTTTTGAAATTGAAATAGTAAATTTTGTTTGACTTTTCAGAAAAGACAAAAAATTTTTTGGAAAAAAGACAAAGACTTTTGAGGAAAAAAATAAAATTTGAGATAAAAAAGTTAAATTTAAAAGAGTGAACCAAACACACTCTAAGTTTATAATTTTATCATAATCTTAGTATTTATTTTATTTTTTTTCAAAATTATTATGTTGTTTCAAGTGTGCAGATTAATTATGTTAATAGTGTTAAAGTTACCTACTTTAGAGCACAAATCTGATAAAATGTGATTTGGAAACTCGGAGATAGCTTCCACCACTCGTGCAATTCCCCACGTATTTCCACGCGCGTTCCTGGCTGTCGGATCAGCCTCAGCAGCAGCCCCGATCGCGTGTGTATATCACTCGCCACAGCTGGAGGGTCAGCTATCGCATTAGGCCTCCTTAGGCTGTGCCGGATCTCGTGCACATATTCCAACCAGACCTCCCGTGTACCCGCTGCTGTAGCCATAACGATCTTGCCACTCGTCCCTCCTCCAGCGCATCTCCAACTGTTGCGTGCCAGCTGTCTCCGTGGACCCAGGGCTGCTTTGCTTCTCGTCAGCAGCTTTTGCAGCAAAAGAAAAGGAAAGAAAAATAATAATAAAAAAGGCGGAAAGTTGGCGGCTGGCTGGCTTGGTGGTTATAAAAGGAGCTTAGGGCTCCGTGCTGAAGGGGTCTTTGGCTGCTGGAGAGGAGCCGAAACCAATGAAGAAAAAGAGAGAAAATATTTCTTTTGAGTTTTAGGTTTTGTTTTTAAAAAATTTAGGAGAGATCATTGTGAAAAATCAAGTGGAGAAGAAGGAGATTAGAGAAAAATATCTAGAGATTTGTGACATTTTTGTAAAGAGGTTTTTCTAATTATTTTCTTATCTTTTGATTTTTAGAATTTAAGAATAGTTAAATTTTTATTTTGTAAATTTTTATTTATGAATTAATTTTCTTATTTTATAGGAGAGATGTAGCCGACGCTTGATACTATGTTTTGATTGTCAATTTAATTTATGAGATTTTTTATTCAATTTATTTATGTTATCTCATTTGTAATGCTTCTAATTTATCGGCTATGATTTAGATGATTTTATTTAGAATTTCACATTCAAGAGAGGGATTTTTAGATATTATTAAAGGGATAATATAACCTAGGATTTTATAGAGTTTGGAAAGTCTATTATTCTTTTGAAGTCATTTAAAAAGAATAATAGATCATAATGAGTTTTTAATTCTTGATTTTTATAGCGATATCGAAATTAGGTTTTGAGAATATTTTTAGCTCGGCACTCGAGAGAGAGAGAGTTGAATTTTATAGGATTCTTTGGCTTATAAACTCGAAATAATTAATTGGTAGTAAGTTGGTATGAAAAAGATATGGTTGACGGCCAGGTGAAATCGAATCTCTAAAAATCAAACATCTAGACTTTTTTCATATTGATTTCTTTTCAAGTTACTTTCCAAATTGTTTTGTTAGTTTTGTTTTTTAGTTCTTATGGTTCGTTTGATATTTGAGTTGAGTTTGAGATAAGATGGAATTTTTAAATTTGAGTTGGTTGACTTTTTAAAAATTAGTTATAAATTTTGTTGACTTTAAAAAAAAAAGATAAAAATTGAGATAAAAAAAATACAGTTTAGTTTGAGTTAAACCTGAATGCCAAATGTGGGCTTAGTTTTAATTATATTTTATTATTAATTTTGTTTCTCATATTGATTTTATTGTTAACCAATTTCAATATTTAGTAAGCAATTAATACTTATGGGAACGATACTCTATTTATTATTTTATTACTTGTTAACGATAATTTACACTTACAAATCTGCAACAAGGATCAACGGCTCAAGTGGTGGATCACGACGGTGCGGAAGTTGAAAAAAGTGGAGGGCAGTTGCTCCCGGCGTCAGGAGAGATTGCAGCTGAGCCTCAAATCAGTGACGATGACCACGATCTCGGCAGCGAGCCTCAGATCATAGGGCACGAGGCTCAGATCTCCACATCATCCGATCGTGCCTGTATCGGAATCCCTCGCAGCCTCCATCGCTATTCCTCGTGCTCAACTACGCGCTACTCTCATGGCAGTCGAATGGAGAATCGATCTCGTCCTAATGGAGAGTCGATCTCTTCTGACTCAAGCTCGTCCGAGTCGATCGCTTCGATCGGCCAGCATGGGAGGGGTTGAAATTCCCAATTATTCCGAAGCCGCTCGTCGCCAACGGCAACGCCAAGTAGCACAAGATGGCGACAACTTTACCCCATTGTAAAATTGTCCATAATACAATAATATGTATTGAGTTCAATAAAAATTATGTTGTAGTTATAACAAAACTTTATGACTTTGTCATTGATGGCATTATAGGGTTTTGCACTTCCAAATCCATCTCCAAAGATTTTTTTTCTCTCTCTCCCCTCACCAAGTCAATGCTTATGCTCCTCCCAATAAGCAGCCTCAATCGAGAAAATCCCTTTTGCATTACCTTTCCACAAAAGCTTGTCTTGTAAAGGTTCCGAGAGAGGGTGAACAGAAAGGATACGATTAGCAAAATCCTGGTTTAAAAAAAAAAAAAAAAAAAAAAGAAAGAAAGAAAGAAAGAAGGAGCCAAGCTATCAAATTGATATTACATGTCCTAGAATTCAACCCCAAAAAAAAAAAAAAAAAAGGTCGGTGACTATAACACCGTCGCCCGTTGGATCGAAGGTAGATTGCGAGGAGCAAAAATGAAAGCCAAGGGACCCAAAGAGGGTTGTCCATCACCAAACATTGGACTTTTCACCTAAAACCAATCTTAAAAAAGGCCTGATGGTGTCCCAAGCATTTGCTAAATTCCAAAAATATTCTTTGGATACATGCAGAAGGTTGCGAATGACAAAATAAGTTATAAATAAAACAGAAAGGGCCTTTCGGGAACGTTGAAAAAGATCCGTATTCCATGCTCTTGTGCAAGCCATGTCCTCGTCAAAAAGGGATCATACCAAAGATGATGGACACTTGATCAACAACAATTTCATGAATAATCATGTGTTTTTTGTTTTGTTTTTATGACTGTCTAGTCTAGTCTAGTACACAAGAAGTAGCGTAGAAATTATTTAATCATTCATACTACTTTTGTGTTTGGAGTCTTGAAGTTGGTCAGTCGAAGTCAGATCAGCAGAATACATTTTGATTCTCAAGGTAATAAGAATGCTTGACACTATCCCCAGAAGGGGCAAAACATAGGACCAAATGACGACACCATTCGCGCCTGATGTGGACGCAACTGCAGCACCGGCAAGGCTGCCTATAGAGGTGTTCTGCAAGATCATGGGCAGGCATCCTATGACCGTGGGCAGCAGAAAATCCACGAAGAAGCCAACGTTTGTCGCAGCCAGAGCATAATTAATAACATATGACGGCACAGGGGAGAAGCGAGCGAGAAGGACAAATCTCCAGCCGTCTCGCTCGACTCCTCGGGAAAGGACATGGAAGTATTTATTTCCATGGGCCCATTCCATGGCTGAAGTTGAACTCCTGAATACCAACCTGAGACAAACATGATCATCAAAAATAGCTACATCTAGTTTTAGTCATACATCTCAACTCAGATAGGGGGATTATCAGATACTCGGGCAAAACCACTCACCATTTTTTTTCTTTCTTTTTTTTTGGGAATGCGAATAATAATTTTATGAAAGACAAAAAAGACTAGCACATATCACACATTAACTCTTACCGTTTTGATGTTGTAATCAAGCATCGTAATTTAGAATTGCAATTTGCAGAGATTGAGTTGAATCAAAATGAAGAAGAAGAAGAAGAAGAAGAAGAAGAAGAAGAAGAAGAATTTCATGAGATGTTAACGATTGAGTTGAGATGGGCAATTAGCCATTAGGTAAACTACAACCATACAATCCTTCCTTTCCAGTTCATTTGATCAGAAAGCAATCAAAAGCTAACTACTGGTAAATGTCAAACTGAAATAATACGTACATATTATTCCCAGGCTAATTTTTAGTGTGTTTGTCTGCTTTCCTTTCTTCATTTCTTTTGTACAACTCCAAAGACAATTATAATTAATAACTGATTATAATAATAATAATAATCGAGGTATAAAATTCCAATTCACCATCTAATCACTGACATAATCGTGAATTTGGAGTGTTGACAATCCCAAAAACTCAAAGCCAATTTAGATATTATTCCCAATCTAATCTCTAATAATCTAGTAATAACATAATAATGTAGTTCAAAAAAATAAAAATAAAAATAAAAAAGAGAGAGAGTCAGGAAAGAAGTGACGGACCTGCCGAGGAAGAAGGAGAGAGAAGCGGCGAGAAGCTTGGCGGAGAAGACGCAGAGGACGCCGGGGAAGAAGCCGAAGAGGAGAGAAGCGGCGGCCTCAAACAAGACGGCGGAGGGGAGGCAGAGTGCCAGTGTCACCGTGTGGACCGCCACGTAAGCAGGGATGGCCCATATCCCAAGACGCTCCGACCACTCCCCCAACACCCTGACCGCCGACTCCTTATTTAACACTCCTCCGTACTTGCCCTTCCTTACGGCCACCGCCGCCGCCGCCGCTCCCACTCCCACCGCCACCCCCACTTTCCACCATTTCCCCATTTTCTTTCTTTTCCCCCACCTTTTTTTTTTTTTTTTAATAATTAAAGGCCACCTTTTTCTTTTCAGATCCCACCCCCACCTAACAGTAACACTACTAAAAAAAGTACTAGTACTGATAAACTACTTTTTAAAAACAAATGTGAAAGAAAAAGGCCATTACGCAAACAAATTAGGCCCGACATCTCATTCTATATGGGCTTCGTTTCAAGTATAATGTCCCAACACGTTCTCATGGGCCCAAAACAAAAACTATTCTACTAGTGGATTTTTTTTTATATATTTTTTTTTTATTGAATACGTTGTCGTTACTTTATTTGTAGCAACTTTACATACAAATTAGGTTTCTCTATTGTTTTCTGTCATTTTTTTTTTTAACAACTCTTAACAAAAAAAATAAATTAAAAAAGATTCATTTATGCAACTTGATAAGGAACCTTCATGCCACGTCACAGAGGTTCTCATATATTAAAATTAAAAATAAAATACGTCGTGTTGGGGATTTGTTAAGATTATCTAGTAAAAAAACCTAAAACTAAAAGTGATCTTAAAAACCAGTTACGTCCCAACTAAAAAAAAAAAAAAAATCTCAATATCATATTCGTTTAGAAGAGAAAACAAAAATGCACCCATTTACGTCTTATAAAACAACAATTACATATATACCTTAATATAGCCAGAAAAACAAAAGGATCAACATGTCTATTTTACTATAATTACTTGAAAATGTTGTTTGAATAACATCCTTTTTCGATTAAGTATGGTTTCAACTATTTCTGAAGCCCGGCAATTGGTTAACTATATA
The DNA here is from genome assembly GCA_038430175.1 of Ficus hirta. Taxonomy (NCBI): domain Eukaryota; kingdom Viridiplantae; phylum Streptophyta; class Magnoliopsida; order Rosales; family Moraceae; genus Ficus; species Ficus hirta. The sequence goes on along the minus strand of CM076595.1, from coordinate 16,288,823 downwards.
CATATTTTAGTTAATAGTTGCATAGTAACCCCAACACACTATTGCAGTAAGGGATGAACAAAACTCTTAGGGTGCGTTTAGTTCTAAGGTTCAAATTTAAAGTTTTTATTTCAGTTTTTATATATTTTTTTTAAAAGTCAATAAAAGTTATAACTAGTTTTTAAAAAATCAATCAACTCCAATATAAAAGTTTTATTCCAAACCCGTATACTAAACATAAACTTAGTCTTTTATTCAAGTTTATATTAATTCGTCCTCACATGGGAATTGGCAAAATCAATTCCAATATAAAATCAAATGAATAATAAATAGTAAACGCTGTCAGTTAAAAAAAATAAATGAATTACTAAATGTAAAATATTATTATTGTCAAACTTGAACATAAGTAAACTAAGAAAGATTCAAATAATTTTACCCTCCCTTTCACCTATATGAAGAGGCCCTCAAGAAGGCGTTTTATCCATGAATTTTTTTATCTCTCTTATGTATTATATATTCATGTGAAATAGATTAATAGAGAGATCTTCAAGTTCATTCTTTCCAATATAGTCCAAACTACATAAATTAGAATCAAGAATAAAGAAGTCATATCAAAGAAAGATTTAATTGTTACAATAATGACGTACTGATGTACGAGCATATTTGAACTTGGGAGCAATTTATGTGACTTAAGTCTTGAAGGAAAGCCTGAACAGATTCGTAGGTTAGGTGCCCTAAGGATTCGTAAGAGACTTCTTGAAATAAGGGTCCGAACGGATAATATTTGGTATGGATTTCTGAATCTGGTAGTAAGTTGCCAAAGGTTAGCTCTTTAACCATTTGAGCAATAGATGGACATAGTGAAATCATAATTCTATAATTTAGATACGTTTTTGTTTTATGGGGTCGTATTTTCATTGGCACATGTGGGTGGTTGCAATTCATTTTTGAATATGGCGAGTTTCTTTCTTCGTATTACATTTATTTTATCTATAGTATAATTTGTTGTTAGCGGAAAGAAACATGTCGCATGATGAAATTGATTGATCCCCCGATTCATCTGTATGTGCATGTATTGCACACACACATACACATATGAGTCACGCACATATTAGACATATTTGAGAGAATTAATCTAAGTAAAGAGAAATTAAATTAATAAGTTAAAAAATAGAGCTAAAAAAACAAAATACTTGAAAATAAAAAAAATAAAAAAAAGCATGATAAAAATAAATAAAAAAAAGATAAAAGGATTAAAATATAAAAAAGTGACTAATACATAAAAAAAAAAGAGACTAAAATGAAAAAAAAAAATTGAAAAAAAGGCCAAAAGAAAAAAAAAATTGAAGGGCTTAAAAAAAGGGCTAAAATTAAAAAAAGGCAAAAAGAAAAAAAATTGAAGGACTAAAAAAAATAAGAAAGTTTTTCGACCCTTTTGGACAAAAGTGAAAGTGTACTTTCACATTTCATATTATGTACATAGATACAATGTATATTTATGTAAGTAGACAACTAGTAGTACTTCCAAATCAGTTGATTTGGTTGTGAAGGATATTACAGAAACTTAATTTGAATATTCATCATGTATAGTTAATTTGACTTTATTAGAGTTTGGCGATCCGAATTTTATTTAACTCGATTTGAAAAGTTCGTGATGCGACATATATAGTTAAGCTTTTATTAGGAGAATTTTTAAGGTTCTGTGATGGTAGTGGAAGGATCAGGTCAATAAGATTTTGGATACATATGTATGATGTAATTTTAGGATTTAATTATTATATTTTTTTTACAGTAATTGTTTCTTTTTGTATCAATATTTGATTTAGTATATTTTTTCTTCTCTGTCCATAAATTTTTTCTCGTCTAAGATTTTTCATGTAAATCTATATATTCTTATGTTTCGATTTTCTTATTGCCTAAGTTGTTCCTTCATTTCATAACAGACTTTCTTATATTCTACATATATTATAATAGGATAGCTGAATATATTCATACATATTATATCGTCACTAATTAGTAATTAATTATATGAAAAGTACGTGTAAAGTACGTGTAGTAGGAATAAGGATATATAGCTATATATATATATATATATATATATTCTGTCGTTGTGCTTGGCCAGTGTCTAAGCACGCGGGATTGACCAATGGCCAAGTCACGAGTCAAAATTCAAACCTGCGATGCGATTTGCTTATTTGCTGAGCTAATTGTGATGTGTGTAAATGGTTATGGGTAAAAAAACACTCAAGTTTTGCCTCACAAAGAAATTCAACAGCAATAATAGATAGAGTAAATTACTTATTTAATTTCTGAATTTTTAATTTTATATAATTTTAATTTTTGAATTTTTTTTTTCATAACTGAAATATTCTATAAATTTTTAAAATATTACTACAATAGTTTTTTATTTTTATTTTTAATTTTTAGATAAAATATGTTAATAATTTAGTCAAAAAATAGTGCTAATTATGAATTATGTCTAAAAATTAATATAAATGATTATTATAGTAACACTTTTAATAATTTATGGTCATTCCAACTAAAAAAACATGAATTACCCCTAAACTGTGAAAATATTAATACAATATATAGTCATTTTCTATTAATTTTTAAACGGAATTCATTAGTAATTTGATCAAAAATGATATTAACTAACGAATTCCATTCAAAAATTACACAAAAGACTATATTATAGCAACATTTTAATAGTTTAGGGGTGTTTCAGCTATGAAAAAAATTCATTGACTAAAATTGTATAAAATTAAAAGTTTAGCGACCAACTTAGCAATTTACCTTAATAGATATATAAGAATATTGGGTAACTCCATTTAATAGGTTAGTCTTTTATGATGGAAGCTCATCCCTTTAGAAGTCTCAAATTATCTTATTCTCTCTAATCTTCACGTAATATTAGAGCCTAATAAGTTTAAAGGAGCATATCGATCCATTTAATACAAGATTGGTAACTCCAAAAATAGTGCTATTTTGCCAGACATGTTACATACAAGGATATAAGGTCACTTCATATAATAGGTTGATCTTTTAAAATTGAAGCTCAATCTATTATAAGTCTCAAATTTCTCTTAAGTTACATTTTGTGTAACAACTTCAATCCAAAAAACTCAACTCATTTTTGTCTTTTTATCTGAAAAGTCAATTAAAATTTTTAGAGAAAATTACTCAAGTAGCCACATTGTTTTTCATCTATTGACCAACACGACACAAATTCCTTCATTTTGACAAACATGACACAAACTTTAATTTAATTTTCTGTTTTATATTAATATAACGGTTTTTAAATTTTATATGATTTAGATGCTTTCTTCAAATTTTAACTACTATATGAAAAGTCAAATTACTCAAATCCAAAAAACCTTCGACTCAAACCTAACATATGCTTCTTCTCTCTAATCTTCATGACATATATATATATATATATATATATATATATATATATAATATTTAGATGGAAATCGAACATTTTGGAATTTGGGCCTCCAACTTTGGCTTTGGATAATTTACTAGTCTATATGAAAGACGACCTACACACTAGAAGAATCCAATTATGAATGTAAGAATATTCATCATTTTTATATTGATTAATGTAGATCGTTGTCGTCCTATCAATGGGTGACGAAGTCGTCGTTTATTATTATTATTATTATTATTTTTTTTAGCAGGTCCATTAATTAGATAGATATGTAAATATATATATATATATATATAAAATATTACTAACAGCATATAGATTCCTAAATCTTAAAGGGGCCAAATTTTGCAAGTTGGTGATGCGACTGATAAGGGTTCTAGTCTTCTAGACAGGTGCCTATTTTGACATATATATATATATATATATATATATATATGAAATAGTATAATAATATTAGTTTCCATTAATTTTCCGCATGCACGCATGGCATATTGCACGTGCTACTCGATCGTTCAACTTTCTTGTAACTCATCACTTTGATCGTTCGTTTTCTCTAGATTACATTTTCTCCTTTTTATCTGCTGAGATCTCTACTATTTTTACATATAATATATAATGTTATATTTTTTTGTAAATAATTAAAAAATAACAGAGTCTCGCATCTCAAATATATATAAGGCTGCATACATAGGATATAATTACGAAAATAAACATTACAAAGAGAAAGTTTAGGGCCCATCTTTAGGTCGTAATTGCGTTCGTTTATGAACATCAAAATAAAAGTTAAAAATATATAGGATATGTCTTATATGCGGGGCTTCATATGCGCCAGAAATCCGGCCTCTGTTTGTGGACCGTCCAATCAGAAATGGTGGGTGAAATGTGAAGTAGGTAAAAGGAGGACAATCTATAAATATGGTCTGATAAAGGCTGAACAAGTAGTTGGAAAACACAATAGTTTAGGTAACTACATTTTAAACAAAAATGAATAAATAAAAAATGTTAAAAAAAAAAGGAAAACAAAAGGTTCTGGGTTTCTTTTGTATTTTTTTTTTTTTTTTTTATTGTAGCTTTCTCTCTTTGTAGAGTAGCGGGTTCAGGGAGTGGAGTTGGTTTTTTTTTTTTTTTTTTTTTTTTTTTTTTTTTTTCTGATTTTGTCTTGTTACACAAAGTGAAAGAAAGAAAACATCTCTGATGGAAGTAATTTTTTTAAAATTTTGATTTCGTAATTTCACTTGAAATTGATATTCAAATAATTGTCATTCACAAACTGAAATGTTACAATATGTGGCTTATGAATACACATAAAGAAGAGCACTAAAAGGAAACCAAATAAAAAAAAGGGAAACCAATTATACTTAGTTGACACTAATTGACAATCCCATAATAAAATCTAATTATTCAGTTCACATTTAAATTAATAAATAGTCACAAAACGGTAGCTAGATGAATAATCAACAACTCAATCAATTATCCAAAATCTCAACAATTCGAGTGGGTGCCATATAAGGGAAGGTCTGAGTGTTTTGAGTCGAGGGTTGCGACGCAGCTAAGAGACCAGAGCATTTATTAAAAAGTCATCGCCGACGTCAAAGGGTAAAGGGAGGTCGGAGACTAACCGGTTTCTATCGTCGATAATTTAAAGGATTTCATACAAATTACTGTTTTCCGAATTGTTTCAACTCTACCATGTTCAGGCCACATCCACACTTTCTCACCTATAAAAACACATTTTTCCTTGTCCATCTTGATTAAACTTTGCTTTACATTCCTTTTAGCATTCGGTTACAATTCAACTATCTTTCACCGATATTTAAACTTTCCCGCTTAGTACATTGCATTTTGCCATGCCCTATATGCTAATGTAATTTCAAACACTCACATTGTTAAATAACTACAATTCACTTTCACACTTGTTTATAGTTCAACCATCTTTCCACCATATTCATGCCCGAATATATTTAAAAAATACCTCCTCACATTTTTATTAAGGTTGAAGTTACTTATATGCCCTCATTTTGGGGAAACAATGCACTGAACTTCTGACTACACAGCATAAAACTACTGTTAATTTAAATAGTAAATTTACTAAGAAAGTTGCTAGATTCTCAGATACGATCATCCCTTCTCTTTACATTTGTCAAAAGTTCATCACATGTAGACCTCCAGCTCATCATCGGATTGCCTACGCCACCAAGAATGAGACCATGTATGTATATGTGTGTGTGTGTGTCTATATATATATATATATATATATATATATATGTATACATGTTGGTCAAATTCAATTGGTATGTTTGGAAGATTCAAATCTCCAGATAACTTGTATCTTGTACCTGAACAAGTATATATGCAATCGATTTTTGAATAAATTAATACAAAATAAATAATTGGTTACTCAGCTTTTCAGTCGACAAAATTTAGAAACAAAAAAAAGACACAAATCCTTCTTATCATCCTAATTGTGTTGGCGCTTATGAGCGTATGGCTTTTTTCGGTACTTATGCGAACACGCACCCATCCCCACCCCTCACCGGAAAAAAAAAAAAAAATAAATAAATAAAATCTTCTTTTGCTGAAAAAATAAAAATTAAAAAACCAAAATTGAGTTCGGGGGAGAATTTTGTGATTTTCTCTTTTTCTTTTTATATGTACGACATCCATATAGCTTTTTTTTTTTTTTGGCAGCAATTACATCTTATAGTTTTAAAAAATGCTAGGGAATATCATGAGGTTTAAAATCACACTAATAGAGAAGTAGATCACGGGTTTTATATTGTGGGATCCATTCTTTATTAGTGAATAATATTAAACAATATTGATATTCCTAATATTGTTTTATAGTTTTAGAGATATAATGTTGCGAACATCAATTCTAAGTTTATTTATTTAAAACTGATAATTTTTAATACTATATAACAATTTAAAATGGAACCCTGTCAATAGGGGGTTTTTTTTTTTCCCCCTAATAACTAATTCTCCCACAAATTAAAGGATGAAAGGCAAAATCTAATATTGAACATGGAAGGGGGGGAAAAAAGAGAGAAAGAAAAAGAATAGTTTTGGTGTCTATATAGAGACGAGTTTGCGGTCAAACATTCGGAAAGAAAAACAAAATCATTTAATAAGGTATGCAAAGTACTACCGAGTGGGCAGGAAGCAAGAAAAGCTTTACCCGGTTCTCTACACCGTCCCAATTTCCGTAGAAACTTTCTGCACAAGTCCTTGTCTCTCCCAAGTCCCAACAGTTTCCACTATGTCTATATTGTTATAAGCATCATATATATATATATATATATAGACACACACACACACACACACACACACGCATACATACATATACAATATATGTTTGTATACAAGAGAAAGGAAAAGCACATATTAGGCATAGGAAACCCAAAAATATATATGTACATAAAGATACACTGATATGCAGGCATAAAATATTGAATGAAATCGAGGAGATCATCACCATCATCATCATCATAAAGATCATCAAGAGCATGGGGATAAAGATAAAGCTATCGATGATGAAGGTTTTGATGCACATGCAGATGCGGTGGTGCATGCACATAGAAGACGGTGATCATCATGATCAATATGATGCGCAGATTAATTGTGGATGCAAAAAAGCATCAAATCATGATAATGAACATCATCGGCCAGAATTGATATCGAAGAAAAGCAGAAGCAGAAGCAGAAGCAGAAGCAGATCAGCATCAGCTGCATCATCATCGTCGTCGTCGTCGTCGTCCGCATCAGCATCAAATATAGTAAAGGTGGTGAAATGGGAAGGAGGGGTGAAAAGGTATACGGGGCCTATAAGAGTGGGGGAGGTGACGATGGAGTTCCCAAAGCACATGGTGTGCCGGTCGGACTCCCTCTACATCGGACAGAAGATCCCGTCTCTCTCCGACCACAGCCTCCTGCAACCAGGCCAGACCTACTTCCTCCTCCCTTCCCACTTGTTCAACTCCGCTCTCTCCTTCGTCACCGTTGCTTCCATTCTTTCTTCTAAAAATAATAATAATAATAATAGTATGATATTGAGGAATAAGAATAGGAATACTATTACTACGAGGAAGCTGGGCCTAGGCACAGCCCCGGCCGCCTCCTGCCCACAGCCCTTCCTGGTGCAGAAGTCGCCTTCCGGGTGCTCCAGGATGCGCGTGTCTGACGAGTTCATTATAGCTCATCTCATTTATAATAATCATGATGAAGATCATGATGATGATGATGATGATGATGATCATGAGGAGCAAGTAGTAGTGTTAGGTGATGATTCATGTACTAATAATAACATGAAGAATAGGAAGAGCGGGTTGTGCACAACGCCTCAATTGCAGAAGGCGTATGCTCAGCTGGTGCCGTCGCGGCCACAGTGGAAGCCCAACCTCCCCACCATCACCGAGATCACCAGTACTGGTAAAACTACTACTAGTAGTAGTAGTAGGAGGAGGAAGAAGAAGAAGAATAAGCAGCAGCTGCAGCTGCAGCTGCAGCAACTTAATTCTTCTTCATTGCCATTAATGCCATCCAACCATATTATTATGACAAAGGGCCACACGAGCAGGAAGATCAAGATTTTCAAATCCCGATCGTCTAAATCATCATCACCATCCCATTCTCCTTCTAATTAATACTTAGCTTCTTCTTCTTCTTCTTCTTCTTTTTTAACTTTTTGTTAAATATAATTAATATTTCTTTGTCATTTTATATGGCTGCCCTCATCTTGATATATAATATTTCATAATTGGCTGCTACTTTCCAGTGATATGCTTACTCATATATATATATATATATATATATCAATGTCGGAACGCTAAACATATTTATCTATGATAGACTCGATCGATCAGCTTGCATCAAGCTTTAATTAATTACTCTTGACTTGTTATTACAATTTTCGATTTCATCTTCTCTTTGCACCACACCTTGTGCCATCAATATATAGCTCGAAACAATTTGTGCCCTATAATTCAGCTAATCAAAAGGAAAAAAAAAAAATGAAAAATACCATATAGCTAGTTATTTTACAAGTCCTTTTTGTGCACTTCAATATCTTAATCTTTGCAATAGATATCGCCTTAGAGATGGAGTTATTTTACCTATTTATGTAGTTATAGAAATGAAAGAAAGAAGGAAGGATTGAAATGAGGGGTTGGGCAAGATCAGATCTAGATCAGCAGAAGCTAATTATAAGTAGTAATATATTTCTTGAGAGAATGAGATTTGAATAATGGATAAATTAAAGAGCAAAAAGATTAAAAAATAATTAATAAAAAATTGTATTAGACATGAGGATCAAATATGAGACAAGTGGACAAAGTAAGGGTCAAATAAGATGGCTTTGAATAGTAAATATTATTCCATTTTAAATAGTATTAATGGGACGATGAACACGCCTCCTGCCATATGCTTGCAAGTTGTAGTAAGTTAACAGCCTTGGAGTTGTCGTTGTTTGTGTGTTGTATATTTGTACATACATATATATTAGTGGTCAAATCAATCACTCAACTCAATTTGCATTGCCAATTTAGTTTGGTGTGTTTTGGTCTAAATTTCTAAATTTATCTAATTATTGTGTCGTGTGTGTTTGAAATATGAATATAGAATATTGTCCTAAAATCTTATCTTTATAAGAATCACCTAAGTGGTCCCACTCAACATTCTCTCACATTGACCGGGTCCTCCGTCGATTTATTTATTTATTTATTATTATTATTATTATTTTATGAGTAAGAAAAAATAAAAATAGGAAAAAGAGAAACATGAATAAATATGACTTTTCACTTGTAAAATGTATCAGCTTTCAATTACCCCAAAAAAAAAAAAAATGTAGTAGCTTTATTCTCAATTTTTATATCTCCATTCCCGAAAAAAATTGGAGTTCTTATAGAGAAAACTCTCTAACACTTAAGTCATGATCAATGTATTTTTATAAACGAGAAATTGTCAGACTTTAGCTTATTGAGACATCAAGAAAAGCATACCTTTCTACCACCCGTTTAACTATATTTATAGATGAGCAAGTGCATGAGAAAAGATTCTCATATTTCATCTCTACCGTCGGTTCTTAATGAATTAATTCTCTATCCTTTGGATCTAAGTCTACTAGCCATCATTGATCTTCAATTACTTTTTACGCGATCTTCTACTTATTACTATAAGCTTGTTTGGTTTGGGTGTTTGGCACATCCCATTTTGAAAATGAGTTCCAATGAGATGAAAAGTCTTATTGTGTGAAAAAAAAATGGTTTCCTCTCATTTTTTGGAATCTTTTTCCATTTCAAAGTCCAGCCCTATTTTGCACAGTAACATTTTTAAGTTAAAAAAATTTCTCTACCCTATTTCAAGGTTTTAAATAGTATCATCTTTTTCATTTCATCTCCCATTAAGATGATTTCTCTTCCAATGTGTTCATAACGAAAAGATGAACAAATCTAAATCCATACCTTATTAAAATATGATAAGATTTATTAGAGTTTTTAGAAAACTATTTCTCATACATGGTTGTTTTTAATAACCATCCAAATACCATTTCAGAAATTATTTCATTTTCATAAAAATATTTTAATTACACATTCAAACGTTATTTCGAAACCAAACACAAACGCTTATCTCAAAACTAAACCTAGGAATCAATAGACCCATTAGATATATTATATAGCAAACTCCCATCACATTCATTGCATTATCCATTACATATATATATTTAAAAAGAGAGAGAGAGAGAGAGAGAGACTTGAGAGTACATTTTAAAAAGTAGATTATCTATTTATTGAGTATGAGATTCATCTTCTAGTAATGCATTATCATGTGTATCATTAAACATTTTAATTAGTTTATTGAAGTATCTCATTGTGGACTTGGAAATTGGAATGATAAGAGAATATGATATTATAAAATGATAATGTTATGTCCAAATGGATTAAAGTGGGACTTTTTATCAATGACATTCAGTTTAAGCATGACCTCAATATATCATTGATATGATATATGGTTATATGTAAATATACTTTTATCTGAACCACACAACCAGGGTTCTGGGTGCATCGTTTATCTGCTTCATTGTTAAAAGTACTACGTAGTACAGCTATATATACAAAATTCATGATAGACTGGGATGGTTTACTATATTACGTTATATGCAATTGGAGGTGTATATATATGTATATATGAGCTGCACATGTCTATATATAATATAGGGAAAAGCTCCTACATGACACAAATTTAAATATTATTACACTAACATGACATAAAAATTATATATTAGATTAATATGACACAAATCAGACATTAATAAAACTAAAGTTTGTGTCATACTAATCAAGAAGGAAGAATTTTTTTTTATATTGATCAATTGATGAAAAAAATTTAGATAATTTTCTATCTATGTTATTTCCCTCTTTCTCCCATAATAATATAAGAGAATCGAACCTGGAAGAAGATTTCAAGAGAAAATTACCTAAATAATCACTTTTTTTTTTTTTATCTATTGACCAACACAACACAAATTCTCCCATATTGACTAATATGATACAAAATTTAATTTACTTTAGTTTAATTTTCTATTATATTAATTGAATATTACTTTTTTATATCATTAACATGGTCATTAAATTTATGTGGTTTAGTAATTTCCGCAAGATTCAAATAAGCCAACAATGTTGACCAAATTTAGGCTTATGGCCCAAACCGGTATTTTCCAAATGGGCTTATAACATAACGGTGTCTATGTTATATAAATTATATACAAATAATTAAAACATACATAGAAAAAGTAAATAGAATATAATTTTTATGCATCTTATTAAATATTATATATATAACATAACAAGGGAAAAAAAAAAAGTACTTGGTTATACATATCTAGAATAATTGATATAAGATTTAAAGAAAAAGTAATAAATTAAGAAAGTTGTGATTCCTTATTTTAGGACAGCGGAATCTTCTGCAATATTTTTTTTCGACATACGAAATGTCTTTATCTAAGAAACAATTTCAAATTATGTGGTAGTACCAGAGACAAGTTCAATGCATTTTCTTTTTTATGTTGCCATCCAATTGATTGTCTGCCAATTCTCTTTTTGCAGACTTTCTTTGTTATCCAAAAAAAAAAAAAAAAAAAACTCGTTTTGCAGACAACAACCTTCGTCACCTGTTTCGTGTATCAGATGACAATCTTTTTTTTTGATCGATATCATTCCATTGTAAAGTCTCTTTTGTAACAGCCACAAATGCCATTTTGTAAGCTACAACGAGTGTCAACTTCTGAAGTTAAAAAAGTGTTACTCTCTATGATAGTAACGGGCATAATTTCAATATTAAGTTTACAACTAGTATCAGATGTAATACTTGTGTTATGAGCTGTAATAATTTTCGAGCTAGCACCAGCTTCAATCTTTGCATTATCACTTGCCAATTACTTCAGAGCTAGCAACCTTCATGTCACAAGCAGGAGTAAGTTCAAATTTACAACCATATTTATCTTTTGTAATCTCACTTATAATAATTTCAGAGTCATCACAATCATTTTGTACAGGAGTATATATCTCATTACTTCTCTTACCTGCGAAAAATGGTAGCAACAATATTGTTTTCAAATCAAATATTGCAGACCTTTTAAGCATTCATTGACACCTACTCTGCAAACCACACAAAAATGAAAACCGTCATCCCATAACAAATAAATATTCAAGAATACAATATCTTTCATTTAAACAACATCAAAAGAAGAAGGCCTAACTTTTTCACTTCTATTTTCTTACCATATGGCAGGTTCAATCAACAAACTCAGGTACACTCAATAAACAACAAGAAACATGTTTTAGTTTTAACGATGTGGTTTGTGTACACCACACTGTCCGCCGCCAAAAAGACAACACATTGATCATATCACGGTAAGATATATTTTTCTAATAAAAACAAAAACATTTGGTTATTTACATGTCAAAATTATTAGTTTGCTCTTCTTTTTTTTTCTTTTTTTTTTTCAATTGCAAAAACCAAAGAGAAAATATGCTTAAAATTTAGAAGGAAAAAATGCAAAATAGATTTTATTAGAATGTAAAATGGATTATATCATAGTACAAAACAGATTTTATCATAATCTGAGATAGAATACAAAATAGATTCTATCATAATCCAAAACAGATTCTAGTAGAATCTGAAAATCTAAAATGGATTATGATAAAATGTAAAACAGATTCTAAAAAATACATATTAAATTCTACTAGAATATTTTTTGAATTATACTAGAATACTTTTTGAATTTTACTGAAATACATTTGATATTCCACTACAAAATTACACCAACAATAGTCTTTAAAATTCCTTTCTATAGTAATTCCTAGTGCCTTACAAATAACGAGGAATTTATAGGGTGATAGTTTTCAAGTGCTATCATATTGTGTCCCCAAATGACTTAAAACTTATAGAGCAAATCATGAAGTAAACACTTCTCAGCATCTATACTAAGATCATAACTCTTGTTCCACATGAACACTGCAGAAGAAATAAATCATAACATATATTTCCAATAAGCAACGGTGGTCAACCATGAAGAGGGAAGGGAAGCAAATCAAGTACATAAATGCTTTCATAATGCCAAGTGTCCAACTGTCATAACCTTTATCCAAGTGTCCAACTGTCATAACCTTTATCTTCTTGATCTTTTGAGGGCCTACATTTGAGTAACTAAATGGTACAGGAGGTCATCCTCTGTTCTCCATCTTATTTACGGACTGCTTCCAATTTCCAAAGAGTATAGGTCAATGTTCTTTGTCCAAGTTGGCTTTCAAGCTCACTCATCTAATAAGAAAATCACGGAAAGGAAAAATTAAGGATGGGAAAATGGAACTCTTGAGCGACGAACAAGTGACAAGGGATGGGTCAAGACAAATCACTGAAGAACAAGAAGATCGAAACATAAGTAAAAATGCTTGAAAATATGACTCATAACATACTTCGACAAAGTCAAAAAGAGAATCTGGCTCCTCATTTTCCACTGGCTGCAATTAAGATAATCAATACACACAAAAAAAAAAAAAACCAAAAAAACCAAAAAAACCAAAAAAACCAAAAAAGAACACCAAAACCTGCAAATAAATTTTTAGAGGTCACAAACATCTAGACGAACTTGTTATAGGCAATTTAAGATCTTATGAAAAACAAAACAAAATTTTTCATCAGCATTGTCAATCAATACCAAAAATTCATGGCATTAGTAAAACTAAACCATTTTCAATTACTTTTATCTATATATATATATATATATATATATATAAACCTCCAAAAAAAAAAAACAAAAAACAAAAAAACAATGCAAGCAAAAGCTAGTCACCAAAATTGAAATCAAACATATTTGTATTTTGATTCCCAATTTAAAATTAGTCACAGACACTCTCTCTCAAATACAAGGCCAATCAGTACACTTTCTCTCTAGTACTGCGTACACTTTCTCAGCAGCCAAACAACAACTATTTCACTGGGAAAAAAAGAGAAGGAAAAAGAAAATAAAAAAACGAAATATCTGAGAAATCGAACTACAGATACAGTTTGTACATGCTCAGAGAAAGAGAAAGAGTGAGGAATGTGGCAAATGTGGTAAATAACTCACGATTTCTGTCCGTTCTACGAAAGATTTAAACGTCGTTATGAGATCTGAGATCGAAACCGATCCAAGCAAGATCTGTCGACATCCATGGAGATCCGGCTGTCAGAGAATGTGGAGAGAGATCGTCATGCTTGTGGCTCAAGCTGCAGTGGTGTCTTCGCTTGTCGACGCTGTAGAGAGGGAAAAAGATTCTTCGACATCTGCTGCCGGTGAGAAGACGAAACAGAGAGAGAGAGAGAGAGAGAGAGAGAGAGAGAGAGAGAGATTAGGATCGAAGGCAAAGAAGCCAAGGAGAGAGAGGGATAAATCTGGAGGAGAGAGATCGTGACTCCACGGCGAGATCGCGACTCTGGATATCGACTCTACGGCAGGATCTCTGGCGCCTCCTCCGGATCGCGACTCCACGGCGATCGAGTAAGCCGAGTCATCCACCAAAGCTGATGATGCTCCGATTGGCGTTCACTTCAGGATTGAGTGAGAGAGAGAGAGAGAGAGAGAGTTCGTCACGACGGAAATTGACTATAGCATTGGAGAGAAACCAGAGCCACTGGATTTGGCGTCGGAGATGAAAGAGAGAGGGAGGTTTTGGTGGAATGGGAAAGAGAAAGGGGAGAGAGAGATGTGCAATTCTAGAGAGAGAATGGACGGAGAGAGAAAGACACATTTGCAGAGTATTTGGAGAGAGAGGGAGAGAGACGCAAACGAAAAAAACAAAAAAACAAAAAACAAAAGAAAAAAGAAGAGAACAACAGAAATGAGTACAGCGGCACCAAAAATATATGTAGGGGCAAAATGGAAAATTTACGTTGTAATTTAAGATATTTTTTATTTAAAAAATCTAATATGACAAAATTATAATTAGTGTACTTAATACTGGTAAAATTATAAGGAGGTGTATAAAAAGTGGCATTTCCCCTGATTTTCTCTTATTTTAATACCCGAAAGCTTGAAAACAAACAAAGATCATCACTGTGAGCTTGGTTTAAGTTTCAACTCAAATTTAAAAATTTTATTTTATCTCAAATTCGACTCATTCATCAAACGGATCCTAAGTAATCATCAAGTCTTAACTTTCGAGGTATTTTCCCTAAAAAAAAAAAAAAAACTCGTGGTATTTTAATTTTTACATATCACAACCCGGGGGGGTGGAGAAGAACAAGAGGTGCAAATTTCGGAGCAAAATAAAACATCTTGTGCAAAGTTTTTGCTTCAATGGGTAATTGTAATAAAATCAAAACAACTTCCCACAAAAGATTTTGAATTTGGAAATATAAACCGAACTGAGAAAAATGAGTGTGGTTCTTTACTCCAAACAATGACGTAGAATTTGAAGAATATTCCATTCAAACTTCAAACAAAGATTGGAGAGTAGATATTAAGGTTTCCCACGTGCCTAAGTCCTAACATTGCTCACCTTGTCATATAAAATCTACCTCAATCACAAGTAAATTGTCAGCAATGGGACACTGTAAATCATCATATAATTAATTTGTTTTCTTCAAAAAAAAAAAAAAATTTAATGTAGATTCAAATAAATCTTGTTATTTTGTATGGGTATAGGTTGGGAATGTTTGGGCCCTTGTTGTGCCAATCCCATTCCATTCATCCTCCAACCAATTCCTTTCTTTCATGCTACTATTATATATTTGTTATTTGTTATTTTAACTTTTTTTTAATGGGGCTAAAGAACCTCCAACCAACTTCCTTTCTTCAACATGAAGCCAGTGGAAACACTTTATAATGCCGGCACTCTTTCCACCGTCACTGCAATATCAAAATATATAAAATTATTTAAGTTTATGTCCTTAAAATCGTTTTTATTTTATTTTTTAAATTTTGAATTAATCCCTGATTTGTATACTAAAATTACTGTGAAGATATATGAAAAAAAATGGAATTAAATATAATTATGTGGTCTTTTTTTTCATTTGTTTTTGATAAAAATCCGAACAAAGGTTTAGTTGGTGAGACAAATTCACCTAACTTTAACCAAGAATAAATATGTTTGTAACAAAAAATTTAAATAAACCTAAAGTGTGGGGGTACAAATGAAATTGGTCGTGAAAAAAAAAAAGAAAGAAGTAAATATGGGTTGCCAAGTGTAATAAGGAAAAAACTTGGGGGAGAGTACTGACAAGAGGAAAAATAGAAGCACGTGCGTAGCAAAATTGCAAAAAAATAATTAGGAGAGAGAGAGAGAGAAGAGAGAGGAGGAAAAAAAAAAAAAAAAGGAAGCGTGTGAAATGGGGGAGGAGAAATGAATAAATAAAGCAGAAGGAAGACTCTAGAACACAGAGAGAGAGAGAGAGAGAGAGTCTCGGCCGCTGTATCGGGTTGGGTGGGGGGGTGTTTGAAGAAAGGTTCCCCAAAGCTCCCAGGTCAGTCTCAGATCCATTATCGTCTCTTTCTCTCTCTCTCTCTCTCTCATTTTATTAGTATTTTATTTTATTTTTTTGGGAGTTTTTGGATCTTGTTGGTCGGTTTATATATATGTGTGTGTATATTTGGAAATTAGGGTTTTTGGAGATTATGGCGACCCCAGGGAGGAAGACGATGACTTCTCGGTTGTTATTGTTGATGTTTGTTATGATTGCTTCCTTTTCCTTTCAGATCCGCTCTTCTTCCGACGCTGTAACTCTCTCTCTCTCTTATGTACCCCAATTTCGTTTTTTTTTTTTTTTGGGGTTGTGATCCATCCAATTCGTCAAAAAGGAAGGATTATGTCAATTCAATTAGATCTAATGGTGTTTGGTTTCTGAGAAATTTAATTAATTATAAACTTTGGTTTTTTTTCTTTTTGTTTGGTTTGTTGGGTTGGACAGATTGTGTACGAGTCTTTTGAGGAGTCTTTTGAGGGACGTTGGATCGTCTCTGAGAAGGACGACTACAGTGGTTCGTTGCTTTCTCTTCCTCATTAGATCTACCATTTCCCTTTCTTCAATTTTTCCTTTCCCCCAATCTTTTTATTTTATTTTATAATATTTCTTAGTTTTTTTATTTCCATAAGAGATCTCTCTTAACACGGTTAAACTCGATCTCAACTTGTTAGATTACATTTTGCTCCTCTTCGTTTTTCCTTAATATTGTATTTGTGTTCTCTCCTTCAATTTTCTTCCTAATCTTATGAGCTTCAATTTCTAATCCGCATGTTAATTTTTCCCCCACCATTCATTTTCATCTCCAAACCCATTATTTAGTTTATTTTCATTATTCTTAATGAAAATAAATGAATAAATCTTGGAGGATTTGATGCTTCAAGTACTAATTTCTATCCGTGAAAATAATTCTCAATTGCTCCTTTAAGAAATGTATTGCCTTCTCTCTCTCTCTCTCTCTCTCACTTGATGACACTTCCTGTGAATTGTGATGGACTTGTCTGCATTTTAGATTTGACCAATGTTTGCTGCGTACATCATTGATAATCTGCCTCCCCCCACCCGGGTTTTATTTTAATTTATTTTTACAATATTTATATATCTAGTTAAAACTTGAAAATGAAGGACGAAATCCTACGTATTTTCTTTCTAATTTTAGGTGTATGGAAACTCTCCAAGAGCGAAGGGCATGATGATCACGGTCTTCTTGTCAGTGAGAAGGCTAGGAAGTATGCGATAGTTAAGGAACTCGATGAGGCGTTGAGTCTAAAGGACAAAACAATTGTCCTCCAATATGAGGTCCGGCTCCAAAATGGCCTTGAATGTGGTGGTGCCTACTTGAAGTACCTCCGACCCCAGGAAGCTGGATGGAAAGCAAAGGAATTTGGCAATGAATCTCCTTACTCTATTATGTTTGGGCCCGACAAATGTGGCTCCACCAATAAGGTTCACTTCATCCTTAAGCACAAGAACCCCAAGAAAGGCGAGTATGTCGAGCACCATCTGAAGTTCCCTCCATCCGTTCCCTCTGACAAACTCACCCATGTATACACTGCGATATTGAGTCCTGATAATGAACTTAGGATTCTAGTAGATGGTGAGGAGAAGAAGAAAGCGAATTTTCTTTCGTCCGAGGATTTCGAGCCACCATTGATCCCTGCAAAGACGATTCCTGACCCAAATGATAAGAAGCCAGAGGATTGGGACGAGAGAGCGAAAATTCCAGACCCGGATGCCGTGAAGCCAGATGATTGGGATGAAGATGCACCGCTGGAAATTGAAGATGAAGAAGCCGTGAAACCTGAAGGATGGTTGGATGATGAACCCGAGGAAGTAGATGACCCTGAGGCAACAAAGCCAGAAGATTGGGATGATGAAGAGGATGGTGAGTGGGAGGCTCCAAAGATTGATAACCCAAAGTGTGAGGCAGCTCCTGGTTGTGGTGAGTGGAAGAGGCCAACAAAGAAGAACCCAGCTTACAAGGGAAAATGGCATGCACCACTTATTGATAACCCAAATTACAAGGGGATTTGGAAACCTCAAGACATTCCAAACCCTGATTATTTTGAGATTGAGAAACCTGATTTTGAGCCTGTCGCTGCGATTGGCATTGAGATCTGGACGATGCAGGATGGTATACTGTTTGACAATATCCTTATTGCGGATGATGAGAAGTTAGCAGAATCATACAGGCTTACAGCATGGAAGCCCAAGTTTGACGTGGAGAAAGAGAAGCAGAAGGCTGAGGAAGCAGCAGAGGGTCTTTCAGATGGTCTCTCTGCATTCCAGGTAAATTTCGTATTCTGTTTTATATTTGTTTTGTTTTGTTTTTGTTTTTGGGTTTTTTGGGGGTGGGGTGGGGGGTTTTTGTATTTCTTGATACTTAATGACCTGAAAATCTTTGTGGTCTGATAATTGCAGAAGAAAATATTTGACGTTCTCTACAAGATAGCAGATTTGCCTTTCTTGAACGCATACCACCCACAGATCATTGTAAGTGGCAGCAATTTTGGACCTCTATTATAAGTCTCTTTTCAAATCGAACTTGGAACAGGGTTTAATTTATGAAATAATGTTTCTTTTCATGCAGGACATCATTGAAAAGGGAGAAAAACAACCCAATATTACAATCAGTGTCATTGTGTCCGTTGTGGTCATTATCTTGACGGTTCTCTTTAAAGTTCTTTTTCGTGGCAAAAAGCGAGCGGTATGAAAGTTGATCTGTTGTCGTAGCAATGTTTCTCTGCAGTTTTGGATTATATTTTCTAAATTCATCATCATCGTCATGATTTGTAGGTGGTGAATAATTCTGAAACAAGTATGCCCGAAGCGGCTGCAGAGTCTTCTAACAATCAAGGGAGTGGCGAAGAGCAGAAGGAAGACGAGAATGAGAAGGAAGATGCTGCAGCTCCTCCTCGTAGAAGGCCTGTCAGAAGAGACAATTGAGGATGAAATAGAATTTTACTGGTTGGGGAATTTTTTGAAATAGAAGTTTATTGCCGGATTTTAGCCTCGTTTTGTTATGTTATGTTTTGTTTTTTTAGACAGTTTCCATGAGTATAGACTTGTTTAACTCTTTCGATGATGATCTTTATTTTTGTATTTGGAATGTGTCAGTCTTTGGACGAGACTAGATCTTAATCTTATATGGCATTTGACGCATTCTTCTTAATTTTCTGGCCAACTATGAAATAAAATTTGAAAAAAAAAAAAAAAACATAAATTTGGGTGGTGTTTGTTTGGTATTGTTTGCATTTGTATTGGAAATGATTTTGTTTTTGGTATGACAACAGAAATGAGAATACTTTAGGAATGATGCCAAGATCAGTTATATTTTAATTATTATTATTATTATTAGAGAGATTGGTTTGGGTATATGAGAAGGGTATATTGTGCATGTGTTATGGTTTGGTACTTGCTGAGTTATTTGACAGGGGGGTGTAAGAATGATAAAGATGATAACTGGCATTACTTTTTGTATGCAGTAGTAGTTCATTACTTCATTATATTTCCTAATGTACTTTATATATGTATATATATATGTGTGTGTGTGTGTGTGTGTGTCTGTGTATGTTTAGGGAAGCAGCGTTCTTCGGAGTTTTCAACTGTTGTTTTCTAATTTACTTTTACGGGATAATTGATTCATAACATGTGGTGTCGATTGTTTTGAGCAAATTTAAGGAGCCAAACTATTAGATTGAGCCATGGACCGTGGTTGGTGGACTAAAATCACCCTTACTATACTCGTAGAGATGGTGCTAGTTAAATACAAACATTATGATACTCGGATCAGGAGAGCTATGATATAATCCACTGATTTAACAACCATAAAAAAATAATAATAATAATTATTATTATTATAAAAAAAAAATATATAGAAAAGAAGCAGATTTAAACAACAACAATTAATGCCAATACTGTATGGTATAATGCAGATGCAGTGAAGTAGAGTTGCAAGCAAACAAAGAGGATCATTCATTTATATATATATATATATATATATATATTGTTATTTTATTATTTGTGGGTAATATTAGTAGCAGCAGCAGTCGTCCCCAAGTGCATGCGTGAGGAGGCGAACATGGAGGCCTTTTCAACTGCATCAGACAACCATCCGCATACTCGCCCCGCTGCCGCCTCAGCTGCCCCTCCTATTCTTGATATTGTTTGCTCCTCCACCACCCCCACCAGTCTCCTTTTCTTCTGCAGTTCACTCTCCTTCTTCTTCAACATTTCAGCCCGTTTCCATGCCATATGGCCTTCCGCAGCATTATTATATCCTCCTTTTTTCTTCTGCAATGTCATATTGATATCGATTTTTCGATTTTAATCATCAAATTATATATGTATATATATTTTTTATTTGAATCGTAACTACATTTTAATATAAATTTAACTTATTATTTTTTCAATAAAAACTAAATAATTATGCTGCTACTCAAGTATTTAATTTAATTTAATTTAATTTTTTTTTTTGGTAATATTTCATACTATAGAATGTTTCTGGCTATATTAGAGAAGCTTTACCTCGGTCTGATGACTAACGTCTTCTTCTGATAATATAGGAATTGGAACAACCCCTGCTGGTAATACAGAAATTGGTTGATCTGCTAGTATAGCATCCTGCAATTAGTTAATTAATTAATTAGTTAGGGGGGGGGGGGGGGAGAAAAAAAAAAAAAAAACAGTATGATTTCTCAACTCTGACTTTTGACTTCGATAATATATATATATATATATATATATATAGAGAGAGAGAGAGAGAAAAGAACTTGAGTGGTTGAGCAGTTGCTGTTGAATGGGAGGATGAACCAAAAAATAGAATATAACAACGGAATAAATGGGGAGAGAGAGAGTGTGTGTTACATCAAGGAGAAGTGCAGTTTGGAAGGCATAGGGCTGCGTGAAAGTCACTAAAGCAGACTGCGAAGCCCCGTCTTTATTGCCTTTACTTCTGTCAGCACTAGTTGTGTTGCTACTACTATTATGAGAACGAACAAACAAACAAACAAACAAACAAAGCAAAGCAAAGCAAAGCAAAGAAGGAATCATAAAAACCGAATTAGCAAAAAATTACTGGTCGACACAAAAACATTAAAGGAAGCTAAAAAAAAAGTTAGGTAGGCAGGTAGAGAGAGGGTACCGCGAGATCTGAATATGGTCGACAGTTCCACAGCAAGAGAAAAAGGTGTTAATGTCCGCAAGAGTGAGCCTGGGAGAAAGGTTTAGAACTTGAATCGTCAAGTCCAGCCCCAGGCTTCGGGTTCCCATTTTCTTCTCCACTTTCCTGCTAACTTGTTCTCATCGCCACTCCTAAACCATCCTTTGTTGTATTTGTTTATTTTTGCCACTTTAATTCACTGCAGAATATAAGACTCAGAATTAGAATAAGAAAAGAGACCTAGTGTTAAAGTGTAGTATAGTTAGTGTTGTGAGTTGTGGGAAATGGGAATGAGATTCTCATAACATATATATATATATATATATATATATAAAGAATTTGGAATAACTTTACAGAAGGGAGCTAAGCTCGAGCCTAGACGTGTAGGAAAATTTGGCATCTTTTATCCCTCTTTCTCAATTTTAAAAAAATTAAAATAAAATAAAAACGAATTTTAACTAGTAGTATCTTGTGTTGAACATCAAATTTTTGCCTTAAAATATAAACATAACATTTCCCTCCGTTAATAATAACCTTTGTCTTCACTCCTCAGTCCTCACACACACTTTTTGAACATTCTATTTGTTTCTATATTATCGACTTACGTACAACATCACCAATTAATTTGAGTAGAAATGTCTACAATTTTGGAAAAATGGTTTTCGGCAGGAAAATCTATTTTCCCTTTTTGTTTGCGAAATGACATTAAAAAATTTATAATAATAATAAAAAAAAAATCAGGATTTTATTTTAGGGCACATATTTCCTTTATGTTGCTATAGACAATAACATAACGATATAAATCAAGGCCTTGAAAATTTGATTTAAATCAAGTGGCACGTATAATATTATAGGGACTTAAGATGCCTAATTTAAGTTATTAAATTGTGGTGGACAACCTAAAAAATGATGTGTGCCCATTAAAAAATTATTAAACACTGTCACACTTGAATGAAATTGTATGAGTCGTTTCCAAAATAAATATATATAGTATTGGTAATAGTCAATTAACTGTGAATTACTTAAAGCAAATAATAATAATAATAATAATAATAATAATAACAATAAGAGATTAGGAACTGATACAAAGTAGTGTGAAAAAAGATTGGATGGAAAAAGTCAGAAAAGAGCAAGAGAAAATGGACATGAACAAGGAGGGGCTTTGGAGTGAGGACTATTTGGTTATTCCAAGCTTCTTGCCTTGATAATTATTATATTCTTCCAAAGACCACCAAAAAAAAAAAAAAAAAAAAAGAACAGTTCTCGACCGTACCCTCCAAACTCTATTTATAGTATCATGTGCTCGTTTTAAAACTAACTTAAAAATTCTCATATTTTATTAATTCAAAAAATTTGATCAGAATAAGCAAGATGAAATTTCTTAAGTTAAAATATAAAATAAAAATAAGAGGTAAAGACGCTTATGAGTTACTTTTAAGAGGGTAAAAACATCGTTCACGTAGTTAATTTTTCATCTTTTGTTAATCATCAAGTATTAGTAAAAGGAGGATTAAAAGAGAGATGAATTCAAAATTTAAAGATTGTGGTACAAAATGGGAATAGGAGTAAAGTTTTGGGTGGGATGGGGGAACAGAATAGGAATAAAAAGGAAGGAAGAAAACAAAATAGGAGTAACTTAAGTCCATTTGTTTTTCACAAAGGAAAGGAAGCCCAAAGAGATTCTGGCAAACACACACACACACACACACACACACACACACACACACACGTCGGGAGTTGAGAACGCGTCGCTGTCGTGGAATTTCCTTTTTTTGACTTTCTTTTTCTTTTTCCTTTACTTTTTTTCCTTTTTTTCCCCTCCCCCCCCCCCCCCCCCCTCTGAAATCCTCGCAAAGAAATAGTAATATAAAACCTTTCCGCTAAAAAGAAAAAGGGTGGTAACCCCAGACATGCCCCGGCTCCCGCCCCCTCTCTCAGCCACTTTCTGCTGCTTTGTTTCTTTATTATTGTTATTTTTTATTTTTTGTTTTTGTTTTCTAAAAATAAAAAAATAGAAAAAAAAAAACAGAGAAACTATCAATTCGATAATAATAATAATAGTTATAACGATAATAATAGCAATATCAAATTGTTGAATAATTCCTCAAAAGAGGAGAGAGAAGAGGGGGAGGGGGGGGGGTGTGGTTTAATGAAAATTTTTTTAGAATCAAAAGACGTACCATCCATGTCCCATGTGAAAATAAAATCCTATTATTTAAAGATTGGGCTGGGTGGGTTTTTTGTATTAATTTTTTGGACAGCGCAAATCCGCTTTCAAGTAGGCTTGCTGCTGCAATTAAAAAGGTCAGCTAAATACTCATTAACCAACATTTAAAAAAGAAAAAAAAAAAAAGAAAAAGGCAAGGGTAAAGATGGTAATTTTGAAACATGGTCAGTGGAGCCGGAGCCTGACTTTAGACGATGAAGAAAAAGAAATACCCAAAAAAAAAAAAAAAAAAAAAGAAAGAAAGAAAGAGAGAGAAAGGTAAACATCGGTTAATGAAGTAAAATGAATGGCAATTTGGACCCCAAAAAAAAAAAAAAAAACTCTCTCTCTCTCTCTCTCTCTCTCTCTCTCTCTGTGATTCTGTGATTCTCAAAATCGGGAAAATGAGAAAGAAATGAGAGATCCCATTGTTGTGTTCATCAGGTACAGGTACGTTCTGGATATTGTTTGTGATCTTCCACTTTTATAAATATAAATATACATATATTTGTATAAATATTGAGTGCATTTCCATAATATGGGTTGGGATTTGGGGGGAATGAAAACTTTTTGATTTTGAGCTAAAAAATTTTGCATATTTTTTCTCAAATTCTCAATGGTGATAGATAAAGATGGTGAGTAGTGATGTCGATGAACCTGTGTGTAAGTTTTTGAGAATGAAATGAAAACGAGGATGAAAATGAAAATGAAATGAAGAAGAAGAAGATGAAGATGAAGATGAAGATGAAGATGACGAGAAACAATGAGGTGCCTTCTTCTGACTCCAACCGCCACATCATTGAACACGACGTCGAACCTTCCTCTTCCTCTTCCTCTACTTCTTCCTTCCGAGTTTATCAGCTTTGGAAAGGCAGCAATGTAACACTCTCTCTCTCTCTCTCTCTCTCTCTCTGTCTCTGTCTCTGTTTTAATAAAACTCAAATGTAAATGTAATTTATGGTTTTTAAATGATCCATCTCTTTGTAATCATGTTTCTTGTGATTCTTTCTTCATAATCTTGTTTGACAATGTATGTATCTAGTAATGATCAATTTACTAAATTATAGAAAAAATACATATATCGAAATTGTTGTCGTCTATGTTTTACAACAAAAGAGAAGCTGGAATTTTGTGTATGTTTCTTTCTCCCTACAGCCTACAGCCTACAGCCTACAGCCCCATCATATTCGTTTCCACTGATTCTTTCACAATTGTGTCATTGTGTGTTTGAGTTTGCAGATATTTTTGCTCAACGGACGACTTATTTTCGGTCCAGATGTGAGATCCTTATTCCTCACCGTCTTTCTCATCGTTGCTCCGGTCATCCTTTTCTCTGCTTTTGTTTCTCAAAGACTCATTCTGGAATTCCCCCACAATCTCGGCAATCTTATCCTCGCTATTTGCATTCTCTTCACTATCTATGTGAGTGACTTTCTTCCTCTTTTCCCACTTCCTTTTTTTCTTATTTTATCAATTACAACAATATTAATATTCCCCACATCATACTCTTGCTTCCTAATTGCTTGCTCTTCTTTCCCATTTCTAATAAGACTTGTTTAGTTTCAACATAAGCAAAATTCCTCTACCTTGGTTCACCTTTGTAAAGAGAATCAAACCCCAACTGGGACTTTATTGAACTAATGCACAAGACGAACAAGCAGGAGATGAGAGTACACAAATTCTGCTTTTAGGTGACAAATGAACGTTTCTTACTGATTTTTATTTACCCCCTTCGTGATGATATCGCAAGTATATAAATGTTTTTGCTTAGTATAATAACATCACATCATTAGTCAGTAGGAGTGTTTGTCTAACTTGTTATACTTCTCCTCCACATGATTTCAGCAAAAATTTGATAATTTTAATCCATGTTTAACCTAAGGAACATTTCAGCATTGACTTTCACGAACAGTCAGTCTCATATTTGAAGTTTTGGTTCTCAATCCAGGTTATCATTCTCCTCTTCCTTACATCAGGAAGAGATCCCGGCATTATTCCTCGCAACCAGCATCCTCCAGAACCAGAAGAGGGACGTTATGGCTCTAGTGTCTCTTCTGATTGGGCAGCAAATCACGATGGAGCTCCAAGTTTACCCCCCACAAAAGATGTAATGATCAACGGACATATAGTTAAGGTCAAATACTGCCAAACGTGCATGTTGTATCGCCCGCCGAGATGCTCTCATTGTTCTATATGCAATAACTGTGTCGAGCGCTTTGATCACCATTGTCCTTGGGTGGGACAGTGTATTGGGAAGGTATGCTAACTTTACTAACTTGGTCTCGTTCATAATTTTTCTCATCCTCAATATTTTGATAATGCTAGTTTGATCTTCTTTTTTTTTTTTTTTTTTTTTTGGCAGAGGAATTACAGATTCTTTTTCATGTTTGTCTCCTCCACAACCTTGCTGTGCCTTTATGTTTTTGGGTTCTGCTGGGTAAACATCAGGAAAATAATGGATGCTTACCATTGTAATCTGTGGAGGGCTTTTATGAAATCTCCAGTTTCAGGAATTCTGATTTTCTACACATTTGTAGCAGCTTGGTTTGTCGGGGGTCTCACTGTATTTCATCTCTATTTAATTTGCACCAATCAGGTTCCTATGTCCTCTTTTTATCTTCATTCTTGTTTGCCGTTCTCATGGCTTTTGAACACTAATCTTCTACTTCTGTGCAGACAACATACGAAAACTTCAGATATCGCTATGATAGGAAAACAAATCCTTATAACCGTGGGTGCGCTTGCAATTTTGTGGAGATATTCTTCTCTAAAATTCCAAGGTCTAAAAACAAGTTCAGGGATAAGGTGAAGGGGGAATCGTCTTCTGTGTTGAACACTTCAATGTCTTTTGGGCATGAGATGGACAGAACAAGTATAGAGATGGAGATGGGAAAGCGACATGCTGTTGCTGCCGAAGATTTTGAAGATTTACAGAGTCAGATGGACAGTGTTGGCGGATTGGAAAGGTGCGGTACAGAGCCAAGACATCATATGACCTGGGATCACAAAGCAAACTGGGAAATCACTCCTGACATACAGATGTTGGCTGCTGAGTTTGGAATGGGATATAGTTCGACGGACAGACAGAAAATCCATGGACGCCTTTGAAGTTTAATGGTATAGAGCTACTTCTGAACTGTTTGTTGTGCATGAACTAACTCAAGAAGGTTTTTTTTTTTTTTTTTTTTTTTTTTTTTGGGGGGGGGGGGGTGGGGGGCGGCCCAAAAAGGAAGTATTGCTCGGGTTCAGCTAATATGTTACAGATGTAGAGATTGCACGTTCAAGTACATGCTCTTTGGGTGATTTCTGCATTCTATCGTTTGAATTTTGATATATTTTTTAACGTTGAAGAGAGAGAAAAAAGAAGAATATTATTTGAACTTTACTTTATTCATCATTTCATTAGTGTTTTTTATTTTTATTTATTTATTTATTTTTAAGGAGGAGCTTCGTTTTGCTTCCCCCCTTCCCTTGACATTAGCATTTAGCAACCATACCAACACAGAAATGCCAAGTACGAGTCCAAAGTATTTTGTTTATTTATATCCATCAGCTGTCAATGCGTGTTTATATATATATATATATATATATATGTAAACATGATCCATCTCGTGCAATATGTAGTTATAAGTTATAACCAACAACACTGTATTTATAGTAAATATGAACTTCTATACCTACATCATATTGTAGGTGGTTCCTTGTTTGGCTTATATGTACAAGCACAACGCTATCAAAAGCCTTCTCACAAACCAAAAAAAGAAGAAGAAAAGAAATTAGTTTGCACCCCATCATGCATTAGAAGATCATTCACGATATCCTTATTTATAAGCACAACACATACCAACAGAAAAGAAAAAACAAAAACAAAAACAAAAACAAAACAAAACAAAATCCTGCATGTTATTCTGTGATCGTCTGGGTAATCATATGATGATATGAGGTAGATGGTCTCAAATCTCGTAAGTCATTCCAACCCTGAGAAGCCTTGTTGAAGGGATGGCCATGACCTTCTCTCCCTGCCTAAAGTTCTTCCTCAAGAAACTGTAGGCATAGTTCACCACTACCTTCTTCAACAACGACGAGTTCTGCGACGCCACCACTTGGGTTTCTCCCAACAGATACACCACTCCTTTCTCCATTGCCTGCTGCACAAACTCCGTCTCTTCTTCTGCCCACTTGGCCACTCCCGACATGGGCCCCGATGCAACCACTATTCCGCTTGAAGAATGGCTGGATTTGTTGACTGATCTAATGGAATTGTTAGCAGATGAACCAGACGATATCGAGGCATGATCATCACGTGATGCCGATGGTAACACTTCCTCCACATGAACTGTTGATGATGATGATCGTCTTGCTTTGTGATCATCATTACCATTGTCTCTGTCTTTGTTTTCGTCTTTGGTTTCAAGCTGTTCTGCTCCGGTGATGAAGCTCTGATAGCGAATGAATTCCTTAAGCTGCTCCAACAACTGTTGCTCAAACTCCTTGGGCTCCCCAATTACATCGTTGTAACCATACCTATGGTGTTTTTAAGAACCAATCAAACTGTGAAAACTGACCAAACACGATGAAATTAAATTGACTAAACCGGTTAAACAGAATTGAATAAACTGATTATATGGGTGTATGATTTGGTATATGGATATGTAGGTTTCTCTTAAAAAACTCAGACCGATTAACAAGTGGTACTAGTTCCTCCATGTATCATACCTGACCACGCAGCGGAACATGTGGTACTCCTTGGGGTCGACTTGTCGGAAGAGAAAGCGCTCCTCCAAGGCGACTTTGCTGATGGGAATGGACTTGATGGAGACGACGACCAGAACGGAGTGAATGGAAGGGATGTGGGTGATGAAGTGAGTGAATATGGGAGGAATGCCCTGCACTAGCTCAGAATACAGAAGGCCCATTCCCGGCACACGGTTGATGTTGGGGCTGCTGGCCAAATCTCTGACGTACTCAGCAGAGACCTTGTTCCTGAGCTCGAACATGTATCTTTCCTTGTGAACGTAGTGCCAAATCCACATGATAATCATGAGGAACAGAGAGAACACCAAAGGAAGGAAACCACCTTGTGTGAACTTGTACATGACAGACGACATGTACGTCAGCTCAATGGACCCAAACACCACGAAGAAAAGAGCAATCAGCCAGATGCTCGTCTTCCATATCACCAGCATTATCAGAGTCACCAAACATGTGGTCAGCACCATAACAGTAACCACTGCAATTCCGTAAGCGTTGCCGATCTTTTCGGTGGTCTTGAAGACGGCAGTGACAATAACACAGGCAATCATGAGCGAGTAGTTGATTTCAGGAATGTAGACTTGTCCCTCGTACTTGGCGGAGGTGTGAACGACTTTGACTCGAGGGAAGCAACCCAAACTCAGAGACTGAGATATTATAGAGAATGCCCCTGATATCATGGCCTGGCTCGCTATAATTGAAGCCGCTACCGCCACCACAAACATAGGCCAATACAGTGGAGTTGGTATTGACTTATAAAACGTATCACCCACCTCGTTTGGGAATTTGCGCAGGTAAGCCGCTTGCCCAGCATATGCAGTCAATAACGCAGGAAATGTGATGCAAGAAAAGCTCAGCTGCACACACACACACGCACACACATATATATATATATATATATATTATCAAAACAAATAATTGTTTGATTTTGTTCAAGCCTCATCATGTGCAATATTACTACGAAAATTTAAAAAAAAAAAAAAAAAAAAAAGGTTGGTTTGTATGTATGTATTACTTGAATTGCTGGGATGTTGAAGTGACCTAAGTCAGCGAACATGGCCTCCGCCCCCGTTATGCAGAGAAAGACACCACCAAGCGAAACCCAACCCTGTCTTCCATTTCTCTTCATGTACTCGATCATGTAATATGGATTAAAAGCACGCAACACACCAATATCATACTTGAATAAGTTGAACAGACCGATGCCAGCCAGGAGCGAAAACCACACGAAGATTATCGGAGCAAACGACGACCCTATTTTGTCGGTGCCGAATCGCTGAACGGAGAAGAGAATCACCAAGATTGCTATGGATATCACCACTACCACGTCTGATATTGAAATAATAATGCAACGTCATCATCATCGAGTAGTACTCCATACATATATATATATATATATATATATATGTATGTATGTAGTAATAAAATAAAAGTTAATTACCTTGGCCAAGAGACTTGATGCCACTGACGGCAGAGAGAACGGAAATGGAGGGAGTAAGAACGCCGTCACCGATAACCATGGAAGTGCCGGTGATGGCGACGAGGAAAAGGAGGAGGCGAGCAGGATGACTCTTCTCGAGCATGTGCTTGATGTTGAGAGCACGTCGCAACTGGTTGGAAGGAGTTTCGAGTTTGTAGTTGGAGAGTTGGGTGTCTTCGGGCTGGTAATTGGGAATCAAGCTGACCTTTGCATAGCGACAGATCAAGGAGTAGAGAGCAAAGGTACCGCCATCGCCGTTGTCGTTGGCGAACAAGACGATGAAGACGTACTTGAGCATGGGAATGAGGGCAATGGTGTAGATGATGAGGGAAAGCACCCCAAGAATGTCATCCTGATGATCAATTCTACCTTTGGTGAAAGTGGAGGAGAACACGTACAGCGGCGACGTCCCTATGTCCCCATACACGATTCCGATGCTCTGAAATGCTAATGTCAACGTCCTTCTCCAACTCCCCTGCAATCACATTTTATATATATATATATATATTCATGTTTATATATAACCAAAAGCTATACTTACGTATTAATAATCATCATTACTATCTACTAAGCTAGTATTTGATTAATAAGTACGTAATTAACTAGCACAATTACTTTTACCCCTGAAACAGCATGATGATGATGAGAGGTGGACATGGAAACCCTTCCCGCCTCCAAATGGAGGGAATCCACTCGCCGTAGCTTTGCCCATGATGTCTTTCTCTCCTTCATATTCTTATTATTCTTACTAATTATTTTATCATTCACCTGCTCCTCCTTCTTATGATTATTATTATTAATATTGTTCTCTACTTGATGATCTCCAGCTTCCTCTAATACTTTCTCTGCCATTTCCATATCCATGTCCATGTCCATCCTGATTATCTTCTGATCTCTTTATTACTATTATTTCTCTCCCAAGCACGTCCTTACACCCTCAATAATATTGCTTTCTCATTTTCTCTTAATTATGCTTCATCGCACCTCTCTTTAATTTATACCCATAAGTATAACCAACCCAACTTAACAACCTTAATTTTCTTTTTCCCTTTCAGCTTTTGTTTGGTTGTTTTATTTTATTTTATTTTTGTACAAGCTGTTCTGTATTGTATCTTATTATATACATATAGATAATGTTGTATTATCATAATATAATACAGTGTTTGGCATGTCATCTAACTTTTTCTTTATTTATATGAATGTCTAAAATAATACTATAAGGGCATGTTTGGCACGTCATATTGTATTATATTGTATGATGTGTATTGTATTGTATTGTTATTATACAATATGATGTTTGGTTTTGCATTATATTATAATATTATACAACATGGTACGTTGTTTGTTTGTCACAGTATTGTATTGTATTAAGAATTAAGCTTTCAATAGATAAAATTTATGCTATGACCCCAGGACCGGATTCAGGTTTCGAGATGAGGATCGAAGTTGGGTATCATGATCCAAGTCAATGTCGGGCTTCGGTATGGGGGATCTGTGTTGGGTTTCGGGGTTGGGGTTGATGTCAGTTTTTGAGATGGAAGTCAGGGTCAGGGTCGGGGTCGGAGTCGGGTTTCATGATGTGGGTCGGGCTGAGTTTCGGGATCGAGGTCATGATCGGGTTTCGGATGGGCGTCTAGATCGGGTTGGGTTTCGAGACGGGAGTCCGCGTCAGGTTTTGGGACGTGGGTCGGAGTAGGGCCTATAACCCAAAACTCAACTCCTGATCCCAACCCTATCTTAAAACCCGACCCGAAACCCGGCCTCGAGACCCGATCCAACCCCTACTTTGACCTCGACCTCGAAACCCAACCTCGACCCAGACCCAAAATCCGACCTCGATCCCTAACAGAAACCCGACCCAACCCACATCCTAAAACCCGACCCTACCCTCGTCTTAAAAACCGACCTCGATCCTAAAACCCATCTCGAAATCCAACCCCGACCTCTGTACTGAAATCTATTATATTTTATTTTTTGATATAATCAGTTAGATTAAATTATACAATATAACTTAATACATAGGTTTTTTCTCGTATAAGATATCACAGTCCGCATTGTATTAATTTTTTATTTCATATTAAACTTTACAATATAAAGATGTTACCAAATATTGTATTATTTAAATAATTCAATACAAAGTACTAATACGATATACCAAATATGTCCTAAAGGCTCTGTTACTCCTTTTCATAATAAATTGTATAAACATAAATAAATAAATGTTAAAAAAGAAAACAATAAAAAATTTCATACATCATAAAAATGTAAAATGAGAACCAACATTAAAATGTTACAAAAAAAAAAGCAATAAATTGCTAAAAATCTGGTTAATGAAAGTTTACTAATATTAAAAAGAATTAAAAAAAGGACGTTAATGATTATTAAAGAATGGGTTTCAATAAATGTTAGAATTATATCATAAAGAAGTATAAAACAAAATTTTCATCATATCATTAAAAAAATAAGTAATTTCATATAATATTTCAAACTTTAGAAACTAGCTATTAAAACAAGACTTATGATAATAGGGAAAAAAAAAAAGGCACTTTTATAATGATGTTATAATTATCATAAAAAATATAAATCATACTCAAGTAATATATTTCTAAAAAAACCTAAATCATGCTAACAAGTAGTCATTATAATAAAGAATAGGTTACTAAGACAAAGATATACAACAATAATAAAAAAACAAATAAGGAAAAAGTATGAATCATAATAAGGAAAAATGCTATTGAATATAGTAAAAGGGAAAAATTACTACCACAAGCGTTTATTTTTTGAAAAATAGACATTTACGTAGTATAATAAAAAAAACTTATATATTTTAAAACAGGATCTTAAAAATTAGACATTTTGTATAATTATTTCTACTAAATTAACTTAGGTCAAGGCATGGAGCCACGTGTAAGTGGCATACGGCTGACCCTTGCCTGACTCAAGCTAATCCCAACTCAACCCCTCCCTAGTTCCGGCCGACGCTAACCTTGCATGGGCCTAGCTTGACCGCGAACTCGAACTAACCCTAATCCATCCACCCGGGCCCAAGTCGAACCCTAATCCCGCTCCAACCCCATCTCCAAGTAGATCACCCTAAGTCCAATAGACCCCAACCCCAGACCTAAGCCAATCCTGACCTTGAGCTCAAGCATACTCATCCCCAAGCCCTGACCTACCCTACACCAGGCCCAGGTTAGCCTCGACCTTGACCCCGACTCTGACCTTAACCTTGATCTTTACTCTTATATGAAATAGTATAGTACAATATACTGAAAATGTACCATATTAGATATTAATTCACCTTTGGTATTAATCCAAAACAATAATACAATACAATGATCTAATACGGTTCACCAAACATGACGTTAGTTTATTATATTATGATAATGTATATGTAGTCTTGATTACGTGTCCCACCCAGCTGGTTTTAGTACTGCAAACGTGTTCATTAAGCATCGGAATGGATATCTGTATATTACATATTCTAATTTAGGTTTAAATTTTCGATCAAGTTTCCAAAGTCATATATTAGTGTTGCAAATCAAATATTTAATTAAAGTTCAAAGCAGAAAGCGCCAAATTAGTTACAAGCAGTACTTCAAGCCAATTTATTTAGGGACTAGGGTTATTAAAAAGAGACCAAAAAAAAAAAAAAAAATCGTACGTACCACCTGTAAAGTGTAAACCATCCGTGCAACTCCGTAGACATATGATCTGTTGTGTTTGAGCATATAACAAAACTAGTTTCTGCAAATTACACTGCAATTATTAAGCTGTCAATTTCAAGAAAAAGCCAAATGTTAAGCTGCCATATATATATATATATATATATTTTGCTATATATATATGTATATCAGTATATATATACCGTGTATTAAAGGGAGTCATGATCATATTTTAACTGTGAACGTTTTTTTTTTTTTTTTTTATGTCTATAATATGCCAAAGAATTAAGAATATAATTTTCCTAAGAATTTCTTGTATAGTACCTTTCCCTCACGTAATTAATTAGTGATTACAATATTAGAATAAACAACAACGAATGTGGCCTAACAGGTTTTGAGCTCCTAAAGTTGACTTTGTGTGCTCTATATATTCGAATATCAATATTAATTATTGCTGAATTATTGTTAGGTAAGTTAGTAATTTCTTGTTTGTTACATATATTATTTTTCACTCCCAAAAATATAAAAAAGAGACAAATTGTTTATGTTTAATAGAGTTGAGTTGTGTGTGGAGGTTTTTTTTTTTTTTTTTTTTTTTCTTTGTAAGTAGGAGAATAGGTTTTAAGCCACAAAAATATATAGGATGGAGTGTAATTACATGAATCAACACATAATTAATGGCACAGAATTAACAAAAGCATGATTACCATTATTACATAACGTGTTTCACTTGCAGAGCTTATTGAGAGTTGAAATAATGTCCATTATTATAATTACTTTGACTTGATTATAAGCCTTCGAGAATTATAAACCCCATTTGCGTTTAAATACATGTTAATTTTATTTTTAAGTTCAATCATTAAGTATAAATTATAATTGTCGTTTGTATTAATAATGCTTGCAATGAAATTAATTAAAGGAAGGTTGTATATGTTAATATGTATGACATTGCTGAAATCATGATAGTGAACCTTAATGTGAGAAATGATAGTTATAATACAGGGAATTATTGCAATCATTAGCAATATAATAACAACTTGATTGAATTGTGAATCAATAATTTATGTAAAAATCATAATAGTAATGATATAATTTTGTGAAATTGATATGAGTTGAAACCGTAACTCACGGAAGATGGGCGGTTAAGCTTTAATAACTTAAGAAGAAGAAGAAGTTGACTTTTTTGGTGTTGAACCTTCAAAAAGCTCGATCGCTTTCATTACAACTTTCCAATTTCCAGACAAAAGACTTATAAAATAAATAAATAAATAAATAAGTCAGCTGGGCTATATATATATATATATATATATATATATATATATGAAAAAGTCTATGAATGACGTGGCCAAATTAACCTAGGAAACTCAAAGAGAATATCCCACATTTCAGGCAAAGGATTAGGTGAACTTTAGGGCGTTAAGGGGAACTTCTCTAAATTTATCTCCAAATGTTTTTTTTTCCTTTAATTAAAAACTATTTTTACTATTTAAATATTCAAATATTTGCAATAAAGTAGGTGTGTTTGGAACTCAGGTTCTAACTCAAATTTTTCATCTTCATTTTTGTCTTTTTATGATAAGTCAATAAAATTTATAACTAGTTTTTTAAAAGTCAACCAACTTCAACTTAAAAATTTCATCCCCAACCGGCGAACCAAACGAAAGCTTAAATTTTAAAAGTCCATAACTTTATTATTTCAAGTTTAAATGAGATGTTTTTTTTTTTTTTCTAAATTATATAGAATTTTGAGAGAAATGAAATAAGATCCATATTGATATAATTTTTTAAATATATTTTAAGTTTTTTTATACTTTTTTGCTTCAAATAGTTATATATTTTTTTTAACCAAACACAAATTTCCAAAACTTATCTTAACTCTAATCTAAAACTCAATCTCCAAAACCTCCCCCAAACGGACCCTTGCTTTTATAACTCATAGACCAAATTTGATAAGATCTTTAATTATGTTTACACTCTCCTAATTATATACATATGATCCTACAAATTGTTCAGGTGATGCCAAGAGACTTTCCTTGTGGTTTTAGGGTACGTTTGATAAACCGTATTAGTATTATGTATTGTCTTATTTGAAAAAATACAATATTTTGATAATATTTATGTATTACGTAATTTAATAAGAAATAAAAAATAAAAATAATACGGACTATGATATTTAATATAATAAAATATGAAATCTACTATGATAAAAAAAAATCTGCATTAGGTTGTATTTTATAAATTAACCTAAATGATGAACAAAAAGAAATATATAAAAGATATGAAATATATCAAATTTGATACTAAAGTCATATTTTGAGGACGTGTCCGGAATCAAAGTCCGGGTTAGGATCATGGTTGGGTTGGGGTAGGGTTTCGGATCAAAGATCGGAGTTGGGTTTCAAGACGGGACATGGGTTAGGTTTTCAGGAGTGGGGTCGGATTTCGAGATGAGGGTGTGGGTCAAGTTTTGGGACCAGGTTGGGTTTCAGAACAATGTCAGGGTTGAGTTTCGGCACCAGATCGGGTTCGAGTTTTGGGATGGGGGTCGGGGTCGACTTTTGAGACAAGTTAAGCTGGGGTTTCGGGATGGGTCCAGGGTTGAGTTTCGAGATAAGGGTCTGGATTTTGAACAGAGTCAGTGTCTGATAGAGTCAATGTTGGGTTTCGAGATCGATGGAGGCGAGTTTGGTCAGGTTCCGCGAAGGGGACGGGGTCAGGTTTCGATATCTAGGTCGGGGTCCTGTTTCGATACAGGGTCGGGTTTGAGTTTCGGGACGAGGGTTAGAGTCAACTTTAAGGATAGGGGCCATGGTTGGGTTTCAGGACAAATGATGGGTTGGTCGGGTTTCGATACTGGATGGGTTACATTTAGGGAAGGGAACCGAGGCCAAGGCCAGGGTCGAGATATATCTCGAGACAAATTTCGATATGGTGGTCAGGTTTTAGTACTGAGATTGGGTCGAATTTCAAGACGAAGTTGGGGTCGAGTTTCATGAAGAGGGTTGCGGTCATGGTCGTGGTCGGGTTTCAATACCGGGTCAGTATATGGATTTGGTATTGGGGTATTGGGGTCGGGTTTCGAGATAGGGATCGAGGTGTGGGTAAGGTTTCGGAATGTACCAAGAATCATGTCGGCTTTTGGATTTCAAGAAACCTAACCCGCCCTGAATCCTGTCCCGAAACCCAACCGCGGTCTCGGTCCTGGTCCTAAAACTCAACCAAGACCTCGGTATCGTAACTTTACCCGACCCCTACTCCATCCCCGCCCTTGTCCTGATACCCCACCCCTATCCTCAGTACCAAAACCCGACCTTGCCCTAGTCCCAAAACCTGACCCTACCCGATTACCAAAACCCAACTCGATCCCTTATACTGAAACAAACTTAATCTCTAATCTTGAAACCCGACACTGATCCTAAAACCTGACTCATACTGTTGTCAAAAAATCCAACCCCGACTTTGATCCCAAAAATCGACCCCAACCTACATCTTGAAACTCGACTCAATCCCTATATCGAAACTCGATCCTAAGTCGGGTATTGAAACCTACTCGGTCCCCGTCTCGAAACCTGATCCCCATCTTGAAACCCTGCTTCAACCCCGATACTGAAACTCGACGACCCCGAACTCCACCTTGACCCCGATCTCGAAACTTGACCTTGATCTTGGTTCTGAAACTCGAACTCCGTCTCGAAGCCCGAATTAGTCCCGAAACCCATGCTTGACTGTAAACACGACCCCGACCTTAATCCCAGTCATGAGTCTCGATACTTGACCTCAGCCCTAGTCCTGAAACCTGACATCGGCTTTTTAGCCTACTCGGACATGATACCTGACTCCAGCTCCCATCCCAAAACCCAATTTCGATTTTGGAATCATAACCTAAATTTTATCTTTGAAAAGCTCAATTCTTAATACAATACAATATTGTAACAAATAAATCATATATAGTGTAGTACAATATTTTAATATGGTGTAAAATCAAACATCATATTGCATAACAATAAGATAATATAATACGATATTTTGTAATATAATATAATACAATACAATGTGCTAAATATGCTTATAGTGTCTTGCTTTTCGGGAGGGCCTCCAATTTGTTAAGGATTATGTCTTTCCTTGTGGCATGTTAGTTGCCAAAACAAATTAAGAGAAAATTGAAATCAAACGCATTTAATTTGTAAAAAGACACTTTGAATTAATTAAGATTGAGTAACTCAACCTAGCCTCTTGGGGGAAATTGATGGTAGCTGGCGTGAAGTTTCATCGAGGAAAGATGCTCTCTCTCTCTCTCTGTGTCTCTGTGCGTCTAGTATTTGTTTGGTAAATAAATTGCCTTGTGTTCTGGTGAGTGTTGTGTTTCACTCTTTGTGGGTGATATGTTTCTTCCTTTAAATTATAATATCGAGTCCGAGTGGATGCTACACGCCGTTTGGTCAAAGGGAGTTAAATAAATAAATAAATAAAGTTATAGTTTGTGAGCTGAGTTTTGAACTGCAATGCAAGGATAGAGTTGTTAGGAGTCTCTTTTTATTTTAGGTTATCAAAGAAATCTTTTTGTGAATTGTCTCAAGTACTATCCCCGTATCAATTTTTAGATTTTGTCATAGTCAATGAATTTGTTTTTTTTTATTAATATCTTCATTGACATTTATATATGTGAATTAACAAATTAGGAAGTGTTCTATTGTTCGGTATTTTAAGTGAATTAATTGCATGTTAAAAGTTTCTACAGTTGTACACCTTTTTCACGCTGAAATTAGAAGCCTACTATTCACAAGTAAAGTAGGCACCCCACCCAAGCAGGTCCTATTTTACATATATGTATATATATACATATATATATATTATGTTTTTTTTTTTTTTTCACTCGGAAGCCAATGGGACGAGGTCAAACAATACAAGCTCTAGAAAAAATAATGATCCCCTAAGTAGTAGTAGTGACTGATTCAACCATTTCACATTTTTTACATTTTCATTTTATAGTATAGCCCCTTTAGGAGGAGGACAAAATCATATACTACTATACCCTAAAACCAGACCTAAATCCTGTCATGTAAGCAGGTCGATTGAGTATTTGTCTAAATTCCAACAAAAAAAAAAAAAAAAAAAGAATACAGACTTGCATCATCACAAATACAATTACACAAAACATAATATATATAATTATAATAATATCGTGATAAGAATCACAATAGTATCGTTAATGATACAGATCATAAATGATATTGTGATATCCAATAATAATATGATCATATTATTATGATATATTAAATCACAATTGAAATTCTTCTTAATCATTATCACAATGATATGCATGCTGCTTCTTAGCGCTTTAGGAAATGAGATTCCAATCGAGAACAAAAGCATGAGCTAGAGCATCGGTCGCCTTTTTCCTCCTCTTTTTTTTTTTTTATTTTTTTTTTTAATAATATTTTTAGGGACAGATAGCTTTGGCACCTGGAGATACAGGCGTAGCACAGGGGCAGGATGGACAAGCTAACAATTCTAACTTTTTTTTTTTTTTTTTAGGGTAAATTATTAAGTTGATTCCTGAATTTTTGACTTTGTACAACTTTGATCCCTAAATTTTTTTTTTCGTAGTTGGAATGTCCTTAAACTATTTAAATATTACTATAATAATAGGTTAAAAGTTTAGAGATTAAATGAGTAATTTATCATTTTTTTTAAACAAATGATATGAACGTCAACAAACACGATGACACCTTTTCTTTTCTTTTCTTTCAAATTCCAAATATTTTTGTTTTTGTTTTTACAAATGTTGATTTCAGCTGTGTTGTCCTAGAGTAGAGAGACCTGGCTGGCTCCTGCTTTTTTTTTTTTTTTTACCTCTAATAATCTGAGAATCTCTGTTTGATGTTTGTAGCTATAACTAACTTTAGTGATTTACACACATCCAAATATTTTGTACACACACACACACACATATAGATATATATATATAATTCCATATTCCTAAGCACCATTATAATGAAACCAATAGAAATTAGAAGTAGGAAGATTGCTCTGGGATTACTCCCATCTGCCTAAGCACCAAGGCTGCTTTTTTCTTGAGCTCAGTGTCGTGAAGAAGTTGGATAAGGATCCTCTCCGATCTCTGAGATATTTGAGGATCACTCATGTTTGTATGTTGCAGGATCTTTTCGAACAGATCCAATGCTTTGCTTTTTGCAGATAACGTTCCCTTCTCCAACACCTGCAGGAACGCCACCACTCCCTCACTCTCCACAATGGCGGATATTGCGTCCGACAGTGTCGCATGGTCTATTAGCAGCGTCTCCAGTGCCATCAGAGCTGCCTCCGCCACCCCAGATTCCACCTCACTCAGTGTCTTCACCAGTGGCTTCACTGCATCCACCTTCACAAGGCAGAATGTGTCTCTTGCTGCGCAGGCTGCGCCGTGAATAAAGCATAAACTTGTGTCCTTCGATGGGCCCGAGCAGCAACACCCGCCACTATTCATGAGTAACTTCATAACATAAAGCAAAGGCTTCGCTTGGCTTCTCATGGCGGTCCCATCAGAGACTAATAGCCTAGTTGATTTTGATAGTTGGGCAAGCGCCATGGCTGTGCGCTGCTTTGCCAACGAGCTTCCTCTAGATAGGACTCGAACCAGCGACGGATACAGTTCAATTTTCCCCAATTGCCTCCGAAGTTCGGGCTTGGTTGGTTCGGTGTAGCGCAAGAGTGCCGCTAGAGAATTTTCTAATAGACAAATGTCTGACCTGACTGCAGCAGCTGCTGTTCTGCTGCTGCTATTTTCGCCGTCCATGCTGCAAATCACCTCGTGAATGGACTTGAGCGCTTCTGATTTGTGCAGTATTTCGTCGATTATATCATCATCGTTGGGGAGCTGGCTTATGATTCCTGCAGCA
This sequence comes from Ficus hirta, assembly GCA_038430175.1. NCBI lineage: Eukaryota > Viridiplantae > Streptophyta > Magnoliopsida > Rosales > Moraceae > Ficus > Ficus hirta. The sequence continues at coordinate 16,248,258 of CM076595.1, read as the reverse complement.
GAAGCCCTTTCTCCAATATCTAGCGAATTGGTGAAGATTGCTGCCAAGGTAGTAATGGCAGTTTCCTTTTCAGGAGAATTAGGTGGCAACGGAACCCCATCAGGATGACCTTCGGATATGCAATGTAAAAGCTTCATCGCCCATCTTCTGACTTCAGGCTGGTCGCTACGAATGGAAGAGAAGAGATGCGTAATGGCGTGCTCATCTATTCGTATCAGATCTCTAGCTGTCTCTGATTTGTGGCTTAGTTCAACCAGCAGGCGCAAGAACTCAATCTTGGTTTGCCCATCAGCACTGGCTACAAGCTGCAAGAGTAGACTAACGTTGTGCTTTGATTGTAGCTCCTGTAAGCCTTGACACTTTTGGAGCTCAAGGTGCTTACTGGCTTTAACAAGCAGAGCAAGAATCTCAGCGGCTTCTTGTTTCAAGCTCGACTCAGAGCCAACATACGAGATGAGACCTAGCAAATATGGTATGGTAACAGAGTCTTTTAGCAGTCGCTTCACCATCTTGTCGTAGGGTAGAAGCTTCTTGATGGATTTGAGGCAAGTAGATTTGCATGCTGGGAAGCTTGAAGATAGCATTTGGATTAAGTTGTGTGTGAATTCCTTGTCTTTCAAGTCCTTAATGTTGTTCTCCTTGAGTGGCATCTGTATCAACGCCGCAGCCATCCGTGCTCTTGTCTCTTGAGGTCCTAAAAAACAATACAGAGGAGGCAAAGTTTTTGTATTATCAGCATCCACAAATACAATGTCAAGTAAATATGTCTATATCAAGTTTCGACATTTGGATAACAAAATCGTTCTCCAACATAGTGCTCTGTGTTATAAAAAATTTGCAATATATATTATGCCAGATTTAGCACCTAGTATAGTAAATGCTAAATTTTGTCACTTGGTTGCTTATCGGTTAGGTTATTGTCTTTGGCTTTTGAGTTAGGAAAAAAAAATTTTAAAATTTTGTTAGCTAACTTTTGAAAGTTAAAACATTTCCTTTTACAACTTGTAAAACTAAAAACTATACGAGAAAAGTAGACTCAACACTAAAACAGCATTATGCAAGGGTATTTTAGAAAAATACATAATATTTACTCCTATTGTGTGTGTGTGTGTGTGTGTGTGTGTAAAATTTAACATTGGAAATAATCTTAAAAGAGTATCATCTTAAAAGACTGTTGGAACGTATGTATGAAGGGTTATCATATTCTTTACCTTGATTGAAGCGAGCAACAAACAGTTGGAAGTGGCCTACTTCGGCCATCTTGACAACAAAATGGGTGTTAGATGAGATGTTGCTCAACACTGCTTGAGCTTTCTCCGACACCTCAAGGTTGTTGTTTTGTAGAAGAGAAACCAAAAGAGGAATGCAGTCTTTTGCATTTCCTATTTTGTCTACCAAGGTTTCCTTTTGTGACAGCTCCAACAGGACCAAAAGTGCTTCATATTCTTGTCCACTTTTACACATGTGCTTCACAATGTGGCGAATAGCCCCTGCTTCAACAATGGCCTCCTGCAAAAACCAAAGCAACAACAAAAATACACTTTCCTGGTGTTTACTTCTATTAATAGGTGAAAAATGATATGGCAGTACTAAAACAACTCCATAATCTTCTTTCTTGCCTTTTGATGGTCATCGCATTTGGCTAGATAAAAGAGGCATCTCAAGGCTGCTGCAGCGTTCAACGCACTGTCTTTAAGGATTTCAACAATTGACGTTGCGAGTCCTTCCTCCGCAACTCTGACTGCATATTCAGGCATTTCCATTAAATGCTGCATCTCCTCTAAGGCCTTCTTCTGCCTAGAGTGGTCACCAGATTTGATTCCGAGAACAGCACCTTGAAACTTTATGTCCATGTCTCTATGCTTCCACTCATCTATCGAGCTCCGAAGCAAGAGGTTCGGTGTAAGATCCGTAGCTTCAAGATCACATCCACATTTTGGGCATTTCTTATCTCCTTGGCCGAAATATTCCAGAATTGCACTCCTCTCAAAGCTGTGGCCACATCGAATTGCTACTGGGTCTGTCATCAACTCGTTGCTTAGTGGACATCTGAATGAACTAAACGGTTGTTGGTGGTCTTGTGTGGATAATTCAGGTTCCTCTTCATCAACTCTCCTAACCATTTCTGTGTTGTACAACAACTGTATCAACTGCGAAAGCTGAAGTGCTTCTGCCTGCTTCTTTTGTAGCTCCATTTCCGCCTTTTCCTGCTTCAAGAGTTGAAGCTCTTTCTTCACCAAGTAAACACTGAACCTAGTCCCAGTGGCTTCTGCAATCTTCTCCAGGAGTCGTTGAGAATTCTCTCTATTCCTATTGTCGCATAATAACAACGCCTCGATCTCAGAAGCAATGGCTTGTGTTCTGGATGTGGACCCCAGTTCCATTGCCCTCAGATTGTCTGTAATCTGATTCATTTTGGTCTTAAGGTTGAGAGCAATATCAAGATTGAGCAGCTGAAAGGAGGAAATGGTGTTGGCGATATCTTTGGCGATGTCTTGTACCCGGGAAAGCATCGAGTGTGAGTTAAGTAGGAGGCGTAGACTGCTTCTGGATTTATAGTGGGTGATGATGTGGTGTGCTGTTTCCAAGTGCTGGTTTAAGGTTGCTAAGAAAGAGTTTGTTGCTTCTAATTCTGAACCAATGGCGTCTCGAACGCTTTTGGTGCTCAAAGTGCGGAGAAGGATGTTAAGCTCAGAAAGAGTGTTGGAGAAATGCACAAAGCTATCCTTGTTAATCACGACATCTCTTGTTTCATTGCCAAGCTCAACTGTCTGGTGCATCACCTTATTCCATAGTTCCTGCATCACAGCAACCCCGACATCCTCAAATCCAACGCCGAATTCCATCGATCCCAAGTTGCCTTATGCAGTGTGGATGGTCACTATTTCATTTGGCTCCTTTCCTTTTCACAACAAGTGCAGTACTATATGATTATATTATGTAGCATGGGGGAAAAAAAATAAAGGGGGTAAAAAATAACCGAGTCTCATTCTTTTTGTGTGCCAGTTATAACATGATATGGTGATATATAAGAAGCAAAGTGAGAATTATGTTGTTGATGGACAAGCAGTGCCTTTGGCCAAACCGCAGAGGTTACGGCCTTTTTTTTTTTTTTTTTTTTTTTTTTTTTTTTTGCTATATATGTATTTGGAAATTAAGTGGAGGTTACTAATTAGAGATGTCGTTAAAAGCAAGCACAAGAACAAAATACAGCGGAGTTAAAAGCTTTTGATTTCCTTTCAAAGAGGTGAAACATTAATCTGAAACAGCAAAAAATAAAAAGAAAAAAAAAATGAAAAATAAGACAAATGAATAAATTGTCTGCAAAACTTGGTAGAGGTGAAAAGGAAACAAATGAAGGAGAGAAGAAGAAACCTGCTGGGGATGGGATTGGAATCATTTGGATTGAAGGTTGGAGCCTTCATGTCGTGTTGTTATTGTGATTTGTATTGTTCACTTTCCAAAAAAAAAAGACAAGACAAGACAACAGGCCTGACTCCTGGGAGAGAAGAAGATTTAACAAAAGACTCCTTCTTCTGTTTCCTTTTGCTTTCTTTCTTTCTTTCTTTTACTTTCACTTTTTAGTCAAAAACCCAAAAAAAAAAAAAAGAAAGAACGAAAAGGCTCTTGTGTCTAAGAAGAATAGGCAAAATAGGCAGTACCGGCAGAGCGTTTACTTGGAAGTTCGGAACGTTTTAGTGTGTGGGCAAATGGAAAGAGGAATTCAATGCAGCCTCTCATTTTGATCTGGGTCTGGCGCCCGGTGCCTGGTGCCTGGTGCCTGGAGTGGTGGTCGGTCAAAACTCTTAAATGGAGATTGATTATACTACGTTTACTTTTCTCTTCTTTATTTCCATATTTATTATCTAGTTTTTTTTTTTTTTTTTTTTTTGAGGGGGTGTTTTGAGTCTGTGGTGTGAAAATGTAAATAAGAAATGGCATAGTGATTGCTTGGAAATTTCATTCCGCTTTCGTGTATATATATATATATATATATATACAGTTTGTGTGGTGTTGAAACTTGTGATTAAGAAATTGGTAGTACGTATAAAGTCACGTCTTAAAGGCCAAACTCAACAACCGAATCATCCTTTTAATTCCAAATTTTCCAAAAGCCGTGTTTGCGTCTTTGCTGGTCCCAACCCGGCCGGCTATTTTGCTTACTTTACTTTTTGACTCTTTCCTTTTCGATTAATTTCATTTTTGTCCGTTCTAATTTAGTATTAGTTCTTCAACTTTAAAATGTTTGAAAATAATTTCTTCAACTATCAATATATCTCACGCTAATCTTTCGATTCAAAACATTGTTCAAAAATAAATTTTATTTACTATGTAAAAAGATCAAAAGTGCATTTTAATAAGGATTTATTTTTATCAATTTTACATTCTAGAATCTTTTTTTCGAATATGATTTTAAATTTTAAAAGTTATAAATTCTCAATATTTAAACGTACAAATCTTTAAAAAATAAACTAATTACTGTCTATTTTTTAATAGTATTGTATTACTATTGTGGAATTGATTGATGGTATTTTAAAAGACTGATTCTAGGATGTTTCTTAAACTTCTTGAACTAAAATGAAATTGAAGATATAATTTAAGGACAAAAAAAAATGAAACAAATAATTTTTCTTTTTGAAAACGCCGGGTCTACCATATAATCTCATCTCAAGTCAAACGCATCAACTATTTCATATATTCATAAATATCAACATCACAATCCTTTTTTTTTTTCACAGACTCACTCACTCTCTTCGTAGCCGGCCTCCAAAACAAACTTTCATTTTATTCAAGTGATTAGAAAACTATTTCATTAAGAAACAATTATTAAAAAAAAAAGACTAGGGGATGATTAGAATACAAAAAATTAAGAATAAAAAAAAATAGGGATGATTAGAATACAAAAAGAAAAAAGAAAAAAAATATACATACATAAAGTGGAAATAGAAAGGGATTTATAGCTAAATAGTCTCTCTTTTTTTTAAGAAGTTTTTTTAATAAATTGTCAAAGTTATTAAAAATTAGTTAAAATATCATTTTTCTAAAATTGTTAATCAATTTTCTTAAATGGTTAATCAGTGATTGACTTGTAGTTCATCATTGATTAACCATAACGTAAATCACTAAATTTTGTAGTCAATCACTGATTGACCAAACCTGAAAAATGACAAACGACCATTTTCTTAAAAAAAAAAAAAAAAAAAAGTTCAGTCATCTATTATATTAAGTGATTAAAAAAGATCATCTAACCTAATTTTTGATTTATAACTAAATAACATTTTTTAAGAAGTTACCGAAGTTTTTAAAAATTATTTAAAATGTCCTTTTTTTTTTCTAAGATGATTAATCAATTTTTTAAATGATCTATCAATGATTAATCACATAATAGTCAATCAATGATTGACTTACGGTCAATCACTGATTAACCATATCGTAAATCATAAAATTTTATCAATCACTAATTTTCATAGTCAATCATTGATTGACTATTAGTAAATCACTGATTAACCAAACCTGAAAAATGATAAATTATCATTTTCTTAAATTAAAAAAAAATTGGATCATTTATTAAATTAAGTGATTAAAAAAGATCACTTAATCTAATTTTCTAAATAGAAAAGGCAAATAAGCAAGCAAAGTAACCAATCCATGATAGTGAGAGCAGAGCGAGCATTTTTCCTCGAATATATTGAGTGAGGAAAAAAAATATGAAAAAAGCAAGCAGCGGGAGTAGAAGTAGAAACTGGGATTAATTGATTGACTCATTGGTTTGGCTTTCGCTTTGGCTTTGGCGGGGGGGAGGGGGGGGGACAAATCACAAATTGACAAAATTGGAATTAGTCTTCTCTCTATTTTCAATAGTGATATTACATAATTATTTTGGAGTCTTCTCTTTTGGGTTGTTGCGGTTTGGAGTTTGGAGTGCGCTTAATATATATATATATATATATATATATATATATGATCATCAGATGTGGAACCTCCATTCCTTTTCCCCGGATTCATTCCTTTTTTTTTTTTTTTTTGGGTAACTACCTTGGAGTCATTCTACCATTACTGAGTTATTCTCTTATTATATATATAATAGTTAAACACGTACTTCGCGCGTATAAATAATAAATTACATAAAAAATATAAGAATTTAAAGAGAAAATTAAAAAAGAAAAAAGAAAAAAAAATTACAAAATGACAAAATAAGAAAAAGAAACAAAAAATCGAACTCCATACGAAACTTAAACAATAAAAATCAAAAAAATATTTAGACAAAACCATTTTCAACCGTATTAATAAAATATATAAGTTATTAATAGATATATTGAGGATTACGTATATGTGTGTATACAAATATGTAATAAGAAACAAAAAAAAAAGATAAAAGAAATTAAAAAAAAAAGATAAAAGCATAAAAAAATTAATTAGAGAAGAAAAAGAAAAAGGATAAAAGTAATTAAGAGAAGTTAAAAAACACCGGGTTCACACATGACAAAAGGGGAAAGTAATATTAATTTTTTTATATATATTAAGATTAAGATAATATTACGATTAAGATTAATATAAGATATATTCACGCACGCATATCACATTGCATGTATTATGTATACGGGGCCTCTCTATTGGTAGTGCGGTGGGACTTTTCAATCTTCCTTTTTTCTGGATCACACTAACACAAACACACACACACACACACATTCAGACACAGCAAGCGTGTCCATATTATATATATAAATAAATAAATATGAGGTCACTGTTGCAGGCCTAAGGACACATTTGATATATAGTATGAGATTGTTTTGTATTATATTATATGTATTGTATTATATTGTTATTATACAATATGATATTTAATTTTACATTATATTATAATATTATACAATACAATATGTTGTTTGTTTGTCATCGTATAATATCGTATTAAAAATTGAGTTTTTAAAAGTAAAATTTATACTATGACCCCAGGATTAGAGTCGGGGTTTGGGGTTGGAGTCGGGTAACCCGGTATATCAATTTTAAGAATACGGTGTACCAAACATGCCTTAATAAAGAGGTGGATCCCGTTAGTAAGCCTCATATTGTGGGATTCGTCATCTATAAATGAGTGATGTTTAACATCATTGATATTCTTTAATATTGTTCCTGATACTACTACTATCTAGTCTACGTACTACTAGCTAAACCAATTTATATATTTTAAGTGTTAAAAAAACTTAAAAACTCACGAGTATGAGTGAATGTATGATATTTGCTCAGTACCATACGTAATTGTCCTGTATATCTACAATACAAGATATATTTGCCTGCCCAGAAGCCATACTTATAATTGAAATTCATCCGAAACAAGCACTGGCGCAGCTAACAAAGTATTAATTAAATTGGTTTATATATACATACATACATATATATATATATAAATATATGTAGTATACTGGCTAATTATTTGCCAACGTGTTACTGTTCATTCATCATTGTGATCATCATATAAAATTCTAAAGGCCGCGAATACTAATTTATGGCTTCGCTTAACGCCTAAACCCGAAGCTGTCTTACGCAAAAACCCGTTTTACTGTTGAGTACTAAACATACATGACTGTCCGTAATTGTACGTTACATTTGAAGATAATAAATACATGATACGCACATATATGTATAATTATATGTGTTGCTTTTTCTGTTTAACTAACTACCATTTTTTTTTTTTTTTTTTTTTGTTGATAATTACTAACTACCACCTTTACTTCACAATCACAGGGAAGAGGAGGATCAATCATGCATTACTATATTACTGCACCAACCGCATCTTTTTATTATTATTATTATTGTTTTAGTGAAAACTTTGAATTTGATTTGAAGACGAAAGATCGGACTTAATCATCGAACTCAAGAACTTGGGAATTCTGTCGGTCCAATAAACATCATTATAAATTAAGAAAGCATAACTGACTAAAAAATGGGTTACATAATTCTCTTATCAGGAACCGTAACAGACACTACCACTATGGGCATTAGACAAATATTGTATAATATCTTTCACAATAGAAGCTTCTGGAGGCCTAGCAGCCGGCTTCGTGACACTTCTCACCATAGCAAATACCACACATAGCAGCCAAACGAGTCCCCTTCCAGACCGCCAAACATTCAGCAGCAACGTGAACTGTAAAGGAGATTGTAATCCGAAATGAAGAAACCGCAAGAACAGAGCCATTCCTGTCTCTAGCAACAACGCCAACGCCAACGCCAATAAAACCTCTATCCTTTCTTGCAGAGGCATCAACATGGATTTTGATTTCATCTCCCCAGAGGTGGTGACCAGTGAGAGCAAATTCTGGAATTAGGAGGAGGGGCGTACCTGATCAATAATGGAACAAGTATTGTAACCTGCTAAAAGCCAAACTAACTAATCCTTTCCTGGTGCTTCAATCAGCAGGATGCCAAACAATTCCTCATGGTCTAACATTCCAGAGAACTTGGTCTATAAAACCTTTTTTGACTTCCCAATTTGTTGCAACTCTTTTCTTTAAGATGGCTGAAAACACGTCTTTTGTCGTTGAGGCCCAATCAACCTGTAATACCTTTTTGTCTCTCCTCATCAAGATTGGGGCTGAACGAGATTGTTGTTCTCTGAAAATTAATAGCTTCTTTTTCTTTCTTTTTTTTTTTTTTATTATTATTATTATAATTGCTAATTCGAATTTAGAGTAAACAAAAAATAACACATTACAAATTTACCAATAACTAAGCACCCATCTTTTTTTTCCCTAATACTGTAATCAGTTTTTTCTTGTTACATGAAAAAAAAAATAATAATAAAATAATAAATTGCGTGCATTGGGCTTCTAAAGTCTGTCAATAATATTTTTTTCCCCTTTTGTCCTGATCGTCATCGGATCCTTCAATTACCAGGTGATTGGTGGATTTTTCAATGCAAAATAATAATAACAATTTGTTACAATCTGTTAATTTTCTTATCATAATTGTTAAAGAGCTCCTGTGGTATTGAGTATCATATGTTAATAAAATGTGGGTTTTAGATTATATAACTCACAAATAAAAATTTATCTTTTATTGGTAATGATAGTTAATACTGATCATGATACTCCAAGCAATTTTTCTAATCTGAATGATTTCATAAGCGGGCCCTTCTTGAAATGACACTTGGTTTGCTGGCATTAGAATTCTTGTCTGTATCTTAGTCTTTTATTTTATCTTTTTCCATTTACAACATGCAGTGCTCTATTACATCTATGTATACATGCGTTTGCTAGCTCTTTTATCCTAATTGTTTTTTTTTCCTTTTCTTTTCTTTTTAAATTTCTGTTGCACTTCCCTCCTTGAAATGTGTTTTGTCTCTTTTTATAACCCTTCACAGTTACACTTGCTTGAAGGCGGGGAGATGCTAATCTGGTTGGGACCAAATTAAGTAAGTTTTTTAGAGAGATTGATTAATTATTAGGCACTTACATACCACTTATCATAAAGTGTGTATATATATATATATATATTATATGTATATGTGTATCTGAGATTGGACAGTACATGTTTCCTTGTTGTCGAGTATTATCATGATTGTAAGAAAAGCATTTTAAGATACATAAACATATTGTATTCAGTCAACTAATTAGTTAACATGAGCCAAAGCCAGACGTCTAATTACTAGGTACAGACAATATAATCGATGGAGTCATACCATATATATATATATATATATATATTGGTCTATATATAGCTCATTTGAGACATGTTAATTTTGTGATTAGTTTTAGTGTAAGAGAGGCGTTAGTAGGTTATCTTTTTTTGTTTTTTAGTTTTTATGTTTTTTTGTGGGGGGGGGGGGCTAAAGTCAGTGATCTGGTTGAATATGGTAATTAATAAGCTTATCTCTAGCATATGGATATGCAAAGGCTATCTATTAATTGAGTTTGGTCTAACTCTAAACATAGAGCCTTATTTTTCATTTGATCATCCTACTTATAAGCTGATTGGAGGGGGTTGGGGGAAGGCAGCTGTATCTTGTTTTGTTGTTTTGTTGACCAAAATTTTTTTTTAATTTCATTCACAGCTTACCAGACAAGGCCACGTGTGTAGGACCTCCGTAGCTCTCTGCTTCTCTTGCATTTCCTCACTTATTTATTTATTTATTTTTTAAGAAACAAAAAAAAAAAAAAAAGGGAAAGGATTTTTGAATATATAAATCAATTCCGAAAATCCCCTCCACAATCTGTTATTTGAAGGTTTTTCCCCTCAGTCTCTCTTATCAGCAGCTACAACTGAAACACTTGCAAATTCCCCATTATAGCAGCTTCTATTTGATCTTGTTGTTTTGTTGCTTAATTTATCTCCATTGCTATTGATTTTTGGCTATTAATGTTCTTAGAAAGAAAGAAAGAAAAAATTAAATTCAGTAAATTCAGCCAACCAAAGAACATCATGTCCTAACTTAACTAAATTTTGTGATAGTTGGGGGGGGTGGCTTTAGCTGAGAATAGATTGGGTTTGGAGGGGGGGGGGGGGGGTTGCAAAAGGATGTCGTTGCCGAGCTTTGATCCAAACGACAACGAAGCCGGCATGAAGCTTTTGGAGGAGCTGACCACAAATGCACACCTACTTCAACAACACGTCTTGGAGGACATTCTCACCACTAACGCCACCACACAATATCTAAGCACCTTCCTCAATGGCCTCTCCGATAAGAAACTCTTCAAGACCAACCTCCCCATTATCGATTACGAACACATTCAGCCTTACATCGAACGTCTCGCTAACGGTGAAAAATCCGACATCATTTCTGCTAAGCCGATCATCGAGTTCCTCACAAGGTAACACAAACAAATGAGTTGTCACAATTTTTATTTTTTTATTTTTTTATTTTTTGTTTTTTTAATTTCTGTTTTGCTATTATTATTGGTTCAGTTTAGCTGTAAATTTTCAACATGTTTTATGCAGCTCGGGAACTTCAGGAGGGCAGCCGAAGATGATGCCTTCGACTGCAGAGGAGTTGGACAGAAAGAATTTCTTCTACAATTTGCTTGTGCCGGTCATGAACAAGTGAGACCAAACTGGTTATTCTGTTTACTAATTTTCTTCTCCGTATGTCCTTTTGTCATAGAATGTACAAAATTAGATCAGCATTATCGGTTGAGCGAGTTTAGTTATGTGTTCTTCTTCTTATTCCAAAATTTTGCTACTGCTAGTTTTAATGTTTATATGTTTTTCCATTTACTAGTTGGGTATGTTTTGCGAAAATTAATGAAACAGTCACGTAACTACAAAAATTTAAAATTGAAAATTCAGGTACGTGGAGGGGTTGGAGCAAGGAAAAGGAATGTACCTGCTGTTTGTTAAGCCGGAGATTCGGACGCGATCGGGGCTGATGGCTAGACCAGTTCTAACAAGCTACTACAAGAGCAGCAACTTCCGAAACAGGCCTTTAAACCGCTACAACGTTTACACCAGCCCGGACGAGACTATACTCTGTTCCGACAGCAAGCAGAGCATGTACTGCCAGTTGCTCTGTGGATTAGTAGAGCGCCACGAGGTTTTAAGAGTCGGCGCTGTGTTTGCCTCTGCTTTTCTGCGCGCTATAAAATTCTTGGAGGATTTCTGGGAGGAGCTGTGTTGGGACATCAGATCAGGCCGTCTCAGCGACTGGATCACGGATGATGGTTGCAGGAAAGCTCTTTCTTTTGTTCTGAAGAAACCGAATCCAGAGCTGGCGGATTCCATTGAACGAGAGTGCGGCGGTGGGAGATCGTGGGAGGGGATAATTCGGAGAGTGTGGCCGAGGACCAAGTTGGTAGAGGTCATTGTGACAGGGTCCATGGCTCAATATATTTCGACGCTTGAATTCTATAGCGGAGGTCTTCCTTTGGTCTCCACAATGTATGCCTCTTCGGAATGCTACTTTGGCATCAACTTTAAGCCTCTCTGCAAGCCGTGTCACGTCTCCTACACTCTCATTCCCAACATGGCCTACTTTGAGTTCTTGCCGCTTCTCGCTGACCACGACCACGACCACGACCACGACCACCGCCGCTGCAATGGCCAGGTCGCGACATCAGAAGCGGTCGATCTTGTTGATGTGAAGCTCGGTCACTATTACGAACTTGTGGTCACAACTTTCACCGGTGACTAGACTTCTTACTATTATTTAATTTACTACACTTAAAATATATATATATATATATATATATATATTTATATTGGTTCTAAGCTAACAATATTCTTAAAATAGTGAAAGTTACGTGAGAAGTAGATGTAGTGAAATTCGGAATTTTTGTGTTCCATTGGGATTTTTTTTTTTTTTTTTTTTGGCTGTAATACATATTTAGCTTGAGTTTTTTTGAGATTAAGAGACTTTATTATCCATCATAGTTATATGTTTATCTATTTAATATTTTTACGTCGAAATGTTATAAAAAAAAATTTTATTAAAAAAAAAAGTTAAATTATCCCAGGTTTCTGTGATGGCAGGCCTGTACAGATATAGAGTGGGAGACATTCTAATGGTGACAGGATTCCACAACAAGGCACCTCAGTTCCGATTCGTGCAGAGAAGAAACGTGGTGTTGAGCATAGACACAGACAAGACGAACGAGGAGGACCTGTTAAAGGCGATGAACAGTGCGAAGCAGTTGCTGGAGCCGCTGGGGCTGCTGCTGATAGAGTACACCAGCTACGCAGACACCTCCTCAATCCCGGGTCATTACGTGCTGTTTTGGGAGCTGCTTCACGCCTCCTCGAAATCGGAATCGAAGTCGAAGTCGAAGTCGAAGACTGCAAACAGCAACAACAACAACAACAACAACGAGAACCTTATGGACTGGGAAGGAGGAGAGGTGGTGGAGGGTTCAGTGATGGAGGAATGCTGTTGGAGGGTGGAAGAGTCGTTAGACTCGGTGTACCGGAGGTGCAGGAGACAGGACAACTCCATTGGGCCCTTGGAGATCAGGGTTGTGCGCCCTGGAACCTTTGACGCCCTTATGGACTTGTGCGTCTCTCGGGGATCTTCCCTCAACCAATTCAAGACTCCCCGTTGTATTAAATCCGACGAATCCCTTCACCTTTTGGATTCCAGTGTAGTTGCCAGATTTTTCAGTCAAAAAACTCCCTCATGGGAGCTCTTTGGAATCGACATTGCAAGCTAAAATAAATTTCCTTCTTCTTCTTCTTCTTCTTCTTCTTCTTCTTCATTTTATTATTATTCTTATTTATATATATATATATATATATATATAAGGGTCCTGTGTCATTTTCTTCATGTGACATGAGTTATTGGTGCCTTATTAAGTGATTTAGTTCTGTTTTCTTTTCAATTTTTCTTTTCGATTTCATATGCTAATGATATGACATATATATTAATGTTGTTAGGATGGGTTAGTGGTCAGATCCATTACGAAAAATTTATAAATAAATTAAAAAAAAAGTTTTTTAATAATATGAATTTTGGGGCTAGTCTAGTCCCTCCCTCCCACAAAGTGGAGTTTCAATGACTATCCCTTTCTCACACTATCCTTTTCTGCCAATCCATGTGGAGTTGGAGGAATTATTGTATCATATCTCGAATCTATATGGATAAATTCTTGCCTATTAAGAATTTTTTTTTTTTTTTTTTTTTTTTATGGAAAGTATCCTTGAGATGGTCGCATTTGAATTTCATAAAAAATTAATGTTCATCTTTTTTATTGATTAGTACTACTGTAATAGTATTAATATTAGTTAAAGAGCATTAACATTTGAACGTAACGTAAGCCTTATATATAATTTTGACCAAACTTTGATTCTATAAATTGGGCGTATCGAATTTGTTGATATTAAAATGAAGCAAGCAAGGACCTTCATTTGCCAATTGTCTCTGGAGTTTCTATGTTAACAAGACTTTGAGTCATAAGATATCATACCGACATATATATATATATATATATATGGGGGTGTGTGTGTGTGTGGGGGTAGTAATGAGCTTTCAAGTATTGAACGCCACATGATCACAAGTCATAAACAAATGATCTAACACCAAAATTAACCAAGATTGGGATGCATGGACGTCCACAATCTTTGTTTGGCCAAATATAATTATTTATGTATAAAGATAAAAGATATATATATGCAACTATTGGATGGGAATAGAGGTAGGGATGCAAATGAAAAGGCTAAAACGAGGCCACGACTTATGGGGGAAGGGGAGGGGAGAAATTTATATATATATATATATATATATATTATTAAAAAAAAAAAAAAAAAAAGGAAGGAAGGAAGGAATTGCGTAATGGTTATGGAAGCATGTGGGATGGGAAGGGGCGGGGACAATGAGAGCAACCCATGAGGGGCTTTTTATGTACATATTTAAAAGGAGTTAAAAAAAAAAAAAAAAAAAAAAGAAAAGAAAAGATGAGAAGAGAAGAAAAGGGTGGAAAGAGGGCGGGGGAGGAATTGGTTTGGTATTTGTCTGAAAGGGCATTTAATGGGGGAACACGGGGTCTTAACAGCCCACCAGCTTTATTCCATCTCCCAGTCGCGCCGCCCCACCCCGCCGCCCCCCCCCCCCCCCCCCCCCCCCCCCCCCCCGCGCTCAAAAAAAAAAAAAAATTTTCACCCCCTCCATTTTACTCTCCTTCCCTCCTTCATAGGACGGGAGGGGAGGGTAGGGTAGTTTATGTGTTAAATGGGCTTTCGGTTGAACTTAGGATCCTCAAAAGCTATTTTCAATATTTCAAGAAAGAGGGAGTTCGATCCACGTATGAATATCCACGTATGAATATCACAACAACAATAACCAAGTAACGTAAAAACTAACATTGTGGGGACAAAATTTACAATCAAACACATATTGTATTCTCAAATAAGGAATTGGAAAAGTGGGAGCAAATTACATCGTTCAGTAATAAAGGAAGGGAAGGGAAGGGAAGGGAAGGGAAGGGAAGGGGGGTTTGTGAATTGTGATGATTGGACGTGTCTGGGGGATGGCCAGAGGAAGGCGGGGGTTGGGGGGGCTGCACTAATCAATGTCTAAAGTGGAATGAGACCGATCATATTTCCATGGTGGTTGGGTGGGTGGGTGGGTTACCCAATTTTGGCTGTTTGTTTCCAACACACACACACACACACACACAGAAAGTGACTCTAATTGAGAGAGAGAGATAGAGGCACACGTGCGGTGTGTTGTGGGGTAGTGATGTTGGTTTTGGTTGGGAATGGAAATGGTTGACATAATTATTATTATTATTATTATTTCGAGAGGAATGAAATACTAGAAAGATGCCAAAAAGGGGCTGTGCTAAAGCTGTAGCTGTCGTTTGACTACCAGTCCCAAACCCTCCCAAAGTATTTTGCTTTTGCCAATTTCTTTCTTTTTTCTTTTTTTTTTTTTAATTAACATATGTGTTAGGATGGCGACTTTTCCTTGTTAGCTAGCTACCCTGCTAAATTAGTAATTTCAGTAAATACTCTATCTCTATCTCTATCTCTATCTCTATCTCTTTCTCTATCTCTTTCTCTTTCTCTATCTCTATCCCTGTCCCCGGTCCGCTGTCCAGGATAAAACTCGTGGTCCTTCTTCTGCCCTTTGTAACTTTGTACCAAACCCCCCAACTCTCCCTTCTATTCTCTACTGGGTCCTTCCTGCTTCTTTACCTTCAAATTCAATTACGAGAGAGTAGGCCTATATATGTATATGTATATGTATATATATAAATCTTGGGTTTCTTGTTTTTTTTTTTTTTTTTTTTTTGTTTTTACTATTTACAACTTAGTTTTAACTGCAGTACACACAAGCATCGCCATATATATATATATATATATATAAATATATATGCCTAGTAAGTACATCTTCATTAAAAGTGAAAACTTGAAAACCAAAAAAAGAAACAGGTAACTGGGTTTTATGTATTTTACTTAAAAAGAGTATAGAAGACAAGTGTCAAACCATATATAAATGAGAGTGAGACTCTTCCAGTTATAGTCTAGTTGTCTAATTGGGTGCGCTGCGTCTGCATGTAAATGTAATCTTTGGAACTACACTTTTCTGAACTGCAATGCATCGAAAAATAATATAGATGCATCCAAAATTTCGGCATAGGACCTGTTAGATACAGTTCCCTTCCTATTCGCGCCATTTCCACTCCGGCTCATGACAAAGTATCATTTCTTGACCTACTGCTACAAGAGGCAACAATCTGCAGAGTCTCAGATATGGAGCAGCCACTCTATTGTAATGTTAATATATATATGTTAAATAGGACGGAGAGATTGAGATAATTTGGTTTTAAGTAACAGCTAGCAGAGCCAGACAGATATTCACTTTTTTTTTTTTTTAATTTTTTTAGGACATGATATATGATATCACGCTTTAGCAATAGTTGTGGAAAGCTTTCCGACAAATAGTACTAGTAGTGCAAGCATAAACTTACTACTTGGCTCTATCCCCCGAGCTGCCATGCCTAAACTCAACGGTCGGTTTGTCCAAACTTCTTTAGCCGTCCTTATATTTATATTAAGAAGCTTGCGTCTCAATGCAAACACGAACGAACTTTTTCAAGGTTTAATTACGTTCCTTCTCAAAATAATTTCTTAAAAAAATAAAAAGGTTAATTACTGAATCTATAAAACTAGCTTTGTCTATGTTAGGATTAATTACTTTAAAAAGGGTTATTTTTTATTTCTTAAAAGCTATTATTTTTTTATAACACAGTAACAATAATAAAAAGATTACTTTATAATCATTACCTATTGTGATTATTTACTTTTTATACTCCTCTTACATTCTAGTTAACCGAATGGCTTTTGGTAATTATTTTAATTACTAAATGAAAAAATTACTCAACATCTATAGTTTTAGACTCACTTTTCAAGCAAGCTGGTCCAGTCCTGCCTGACAACATCAATTGCGTTGAGCCTATTTGTAATTTATAACGTCAACCTCCTTGTAAATTTGTCCTCTTAATCGTGCTCAATAGACACAATATAAATGAACCAAAAAAAAAAAAATGTATTGACTACCATATAAAACATTAATGTTTAGAAAAAAAAAAAACATAGCATATTAGAAAAAAAAAATTATTTCATTAAAAATTTTATCAAGTAAAAACTAAATGAGATACAGTCTTGATAAGGAAAAAAAATAAATAATTGTAAGCCTCATATGAAAATTATTATATAAAAAAGAAAAAAAGTAACATTGAAAAGGGCAACATTGTGTTACACTTGTCATGCCGCTTTTATCATGTTTGTACTCGGGTTTATCATTGTTGATGCCAAAAATCTTTGACACAACACCAGATGTGATCACCTGATGTGATCCGCCTTGTATCGTCGTGTTCCGCCTAGTCACTTACAAAAGAGAAGCACCTCGGAGTAAGGGAGACACCAGTGGGGTATCTGTTAAAGGCACTATGATGCTTAAGTCAGTAAGGGACACTGATGAGCAAGCGTAGAAGCAGAGTTTAAGCAAGGCCAAATTAGACCATACCTGAGTGAGTGAGGCACTCCTCTATTTATAGGCGCTTCCCACAAGTTCGGGTTCTCAGGTGACCCTGATGGATCGCGTTCCGAGTGGTCCCGGAGGGTAGATACGCTTCAGGTGTACAGAATCTTGACTTCCACTAAACGGATGCCATGTGCCCTACCATTCGAGTGATGGGGGGACACGGGTACAGGTCATCAGTACTGGTGCAGGTGGCCAGTACTATGTCAGTTCGGTCAGGTGGTGGAGGGTGGTGCCGGAGTAGGGACAAGAACAGGTACAGTGATATGTACCGGATGTCAGGTGTCAGGTGGTGCAGAGTAGTTAGGTGTGGCACACCCTGCCACAGTACGGTTGTCAGTACGAAACGATGCGACAGGGGCAGTCTGGGCCGACCATCCAGCAAGGGACTTAGTTGTGGTTGGTGAAATATTGCTCGGGCCAGTATATTGGAACCTGATAGTGATCTGCTCGAGGTTCCCAAAGAAGATATAGTTCGGATCAGCCACTCAACGGAGGTGTCGGTGGGTCAACCTAGTGGCCTGAGAATGGACTCTTTTTACAATCGCGACCCGACTTCTCTGGTCTAATTGGGTCTTGTCGGGTGATCGGATCTTCTCCATTGGCACGAGCAATAGAGCCTACCGATTCTCACGCGTCTCGTTCCCAGATGAATAGGTGGTCTCCAACGCGGGAACAATTACACCATCAACAATCATGTTGTTTATCATACTCGTACTCATTCTCATTTCAGTTTATGATTGTTGTATCTTTAGCGTGCTTCATATTCAAAAGTAGCATCAAGTACAACCCACTAAACATAATAGGTTGGATCCATTTAATATTGATCATGTCCATGTCATGCTCATATCAGTCTATTAGGCTCAGCCTATTTCACATCTTTATAAAATAACAAGACATAGTAATAGCATAAAAATACTAATAAAACTAGTGTTATATTTGAATTATTTATTATATACTTTTTTCTATTCATGGAAAATTAAACCCTAGATATTATTTCATTTTATTATTTTAAAAATTATTTTTATTAGACACTAAGGATTTTGTATTATTGTTTATTAGCACTATGCCTTTCAATCTTTTTTTTTTTAATTTAGATTAAAACGTTTATCAAACTAGGGTTGTTACATTTAATTAGCAAACTGAATGGCATCGACAAAAGCTTACTTACGTCAACCAACTAGACTTGTCGAATTAAAAAAAAACAACAACTAATATCAAATATTTTAATAGATTAGAGGCTTCTCTTAAGACGTTTTAAAAGTTGGAATCAAACAAAACTTTTAAACTACATTAAAGTACATGTATATAGTTGTAAATATGGACCGGGTTAGATAATGTAGGCATGTGGCTTGCCTCTTCGGCCTGTTGGGTGGCCTGATGCTCATTGACATTCCAAACGTCCTGGTCAGGTTGGGCCAAGATTTTAGGCCCACGGGTTGGCTTTTTATGTTAGAGTTTATTAACTTTTCAAAAATTAATTATAAATTTTATTAATTTTTAAAAAAATAAAAACTAAAATAAAAAAGTACAATTTTAATTGAAGTTAAATAGAAACGTTAAACAAAACTTAAATTTTTTATATATGCGGGTGGTTCCGGCCTGACCTAGTCTATGGCATGCCAACTATAGGGCCAGGTTTAGCTTTTGTTTCATCAGAACTGGCCCCTGGCTTGGCCCATATATCTTTTTCGGTCTAGGTAGACCTGGCTTGCTGAATATTTGGGAGGAAAGAACTAAAATAGCATTTTAACATGAAAATAATTTAAGTAATAGTTGTGTAAAACATTTAGAGTAAATATTAAAATTTAAATTTGCTATATAAATAACATATCTACATAAAGATAAATCAGTTATTTAATAAATTTACTATTTATTAATATCTTAAAATCTTATTATTTATTTTAATTATTTTACTAAATTTACTATTTACTATAATTTTTCTCATATTTACATAAGTATAAGGCATAAGGTGATTAAAATCATGTTTATTTATTACAAGAGAAATTACAATAAATAGGTTATCTTTTAGAATAAATAGTATATCTGAAAAAATTGGAGGTACATAAAATATTTATATTAATTTATTTTTTTTAAAGAAAATTTTTTTAGTTCATTTTTTTGTGAGTATGCTTTATAAATAAAATATTTTTTACCATCATAGTAAATATTTTATTTAAAATTATATATTTAAGATAATTTTATCATGTATATATATGATTCACAAATAAACTATTTATTACATATATATTATTTATCATTATCCAAAAGATTTTCTGTTATATTCTTAAAAAATAATTATACTATTGGTTTCTAAACTTTTTAAAATGTGATAATTTGATCCATATATTTTTTTAATTTTGATTGAAAAGACTCTAAACTCTCTAAATATTGACAATTATAGTCGTTTCCGTCCAAAACCATCTAGTTTTTATCGAAATCTGTCACGTGACCCAACACAAGAGTTCAATTAACTATCAAAGGATGAAAATATCCTTATTAAAAACAATATCTAACACCAATAACATGAAACAAAAAAAAAAAAAAAGGCTAAAATGGTCCCTGAAAAGATAACGATTTGATCATTTTTGTTTTTTAATTTTGACCGAGAAGACCTGAAATTCTCTAACGGTTTTGGTTAAAAACTTTAAAAAACATGAACCAAATATTTATCCTTTAATAATGTTACTCTTTTTTAAAAAAAAAATAATTTTACTGGTGTGAGATATTGTTTTTAATAAGGATATTTTCATCTTTTGATAGCTAATTAAGCTCATGTGATAAATCACGTGATACATTCTATTAAAAATTAACAGTTTTAGATAGAAAAGATTATAATTTCTTATATCTAAAGATTTTAAAATCTTCTTGATCAAAATTAAAAAATACAAAAACTAAATCGGTATATTTTATAGAGTTCATGGATCATTTTCGCGGATTTATTTTAATTACTAGACATTTTTGACGTATTTCTCTCTCTCTCTCTTTTTTAATCCCAATTTCTTACTAAACCAGGTCAAGAGCCCAAAGGGATCAAAGGTGGCCCCACTAAGTATGATCAACGGTCAGAACGCCCCCGAAACACGTCATACAATTCCCATCAGCCACTATCAAGTCAAAGACTCCTTTCTTTTATTTAATTTTTTTTTTCCCCCAAAATGCATACTACTAGCTAAGAGGCTAAACCTGTGTGAGTTTGTTATTCAAAATAAAAAAGAAAACAAAAAACCTGTGTGAGTTTGGTTATTGGAAATTCAGACAAAGACCCTCAGAAACCAGTAGTCGTCGTCGTCTCCGGCACCGGCACCGGCACGGCACCGGCGAAGATGATCCCGCCGGAGCTGCAACCCCGCTCCTTCCGTCCCTATATACCCTCTTCAGTTAGTGCTCCTTCCTTCTCTTCTTCCTCTTCGTCCTTCAACAGTAACAATTTCTTCTCCGATCCATACCCAAGCCCTAACCACTCCGATGCCAGCCCTTCCTCCCGCAGATCCCTCAACAACAACAATACTTCTTCGCGCGCCTCCTCCTTCGCCCACAACTCCCGCATCGTCGTCGGTCTCCTTCCCTGCGCCGCCTTCCTCCTCGACCTCGGCGGTACCCCCGTCGTCGCTACCCTCACCGTCGGCCTCATGATCTCCTACATCCTCGACTCCCTCAACCTCAAGTCCGGCGCCTTTGTCGGCGTCTGGCTCTCCCTCCTCTTCTCTCAGATCGCCTTCTTCTTCTCCTCCTTCTCCTCTCTCTCCTCCTCCTTCAACTCCCTCCCTCTCTCCCTCCTCGCCTCCTTCCTCTGCGCTCATACCACCTTCCTCATCGGCGTCTGGTCCTCCCTTCAGTTCAAATGGATCCAAATCGAGAACCCTAAATCCATCGTCCTCGCCCTCGAGCGCCTCCTCTTCGCCTCCCTCCCCTTCCCCGCCGCCGCTCTTTTCACCTGGGCCGCCATTTCCGCCGTCGGCTTCTCCGCCTCCTCCTCCTACTACCTCATGGCCTTCAATTGCCTCTTCTACTGGCTCTACTCCATCCCTAGACTCTCCTCCTTCAAGACCGACCACGCGCAGGCCAAGTTCCATGGCGGCCAGGCTCCCGACGACTCCTTCATCCTTGGCCCTCTCGAGAGCTGCTTCCACACTCTCAATCTCATCTTCCTCCCTCTCCTCTTCCACATTTCCTCCCACCACTCCGTCATCTTCTCCTCCGCCGCCTCCGTCGCCGACCTCTTCCTTCTCTTCTTCATCCCCTTCCTGTTCCAGCTCTATGCCTCGACGAGAGGCGCTCTCTGGTGGATCACCAAGAACGAGCACCAGCTTCACAGCATTCGTGTCGCCAACGGCGCCGTTGCGTTGCTCGTTGTGGTTATCTGCTTGGAGATCAGAGTCATTTTCCATTCGTTTGGGCGCTACATTCAGGTGCCGTCGCCTTTGAATTACCTTCTCGTGACGACCACCATGCTCGGAGGCGCGGCCGCTGCTGGGTCATTTGCTTTGGGAATGGTTTCTGATGCTTTCAGCTCTCTCGCTTTCACTGGTTTGGGTGTTGTTGTTAGTGTTGCTGGAGCAATCGTTGTGGGCTTCCCTCTACTGGTATGGGCCATCTTCCTTCTCGCTTCCTGATATGGAAAATGTAGATTCATAATTATGTCTCTAGCATGACCACTGATGAAAAATGTGTGAGGAAAGTAGGACTAAAAAAATAAGAACAAGAACTATTGATTTGATTCATCAGCTAATATGATTCGAAAAAGTCGAATACTTACTAGCTTTATGAAATCTTCCAGATGTTAATGGATACAAGGATTTGAGTTGGTTGCATCTTGCATGTGTTATTTTAACCGCCGAACAACTGGATTTATGTATTACCCGACTTAAATTCGTGAGCAATATGTTCCTTAAATTTTCTTCTCCACTCGGGTTGTCAAGAGTCTTTCTTGCGCTTTTGCTACTGGTTTCTTCTAGACTTTGCACTCTGGTGTTTGTCGTTTGGTTCGTTAGACTTGAGGCAGAAAAAGGTTAAAAATGAAAGATGGTTACAATCAAAACTAACAACCAACCCCATTGGATCTACCCATGCAATGTGTCATGTTACGTTATCAATTAAAAAGTTGGTCTTGTAACATGTTATGTCATCTGATACTCTAATTCAGATAAAACTTTCTTTTGGATGTGTGTGTGTCTTTAGGATTTAGTAGTTAACTGCTACTTGTGATTCGTTATGTTGCAGTTCCTTCCATTGCCTTGTGTCACTGGTTTCTACCTGGCTCGTTTTTTCACAAAGAAGAGCCTGCCGTCGTACTTTGCCTTTGTTGTGCTAGGTAGCCTGATGGTCATGTGGTTTGTGATGCATAATTTCTGGGATCTGAATATCTGGATTGCAGGCATGTCACTGAAATCATTTTGCAAACTCATAACTGCAAACGTTATCCTGGCCATGGCTGTTCCTGGCCTTGCCATTCTCCCTTCAAAACTTCAGTTTTTAACTGAGATTGGGTTAGTCAGTCATGCATTGCTGCTTTGCTACATTGAAAACCGGTTTTTCAATTACTCCGGTATATATTACTATGGCTTTGAGGATGATGTAATGTATCCAAGCTACATGGTTATCGTGACAACTTTTGTGGGTGTGGTCCTCACTAGAAGACTATCTGTGGATCATAGGATTGGTCCAAAGGCAGTTTGGATTTTGACGTGCCTGTATTTTTCCAAGCTAGCTATGTTGTTTATTACATCAAAGTCTGTTGTATGGGTGTCTGCTGTCCTTTTATTAGCCGTTTCTCCACCGCTACTTCTGTACAGGTATTCTTTCTGCTCCTTACATCAACAGACTTGTTTTCTTTTCAGCATTCTCTTAGCTTCTTTAACATGGAAATGAATTTTCAGGGACAAGTTGAGAACAGCATCAAAGATGAAACCTTGGCAAGGTTATGCACATGCTGGTGTTGTTGCTTTATCTGTCTGGTTTTGCCGTGAAACAATCTTTGAAGCCCTCCAATGGTGGAACGGGAGACCTCCGTCTGATGGCTTACTCTTGGGCTTCTGTATTGTCTTGACTGGGTTGGCTTGTGTACCCATAGTAGCGTTGCACTTCTCTCATGCCCTGGTATCTTTACTGCTCTTTCTCTCTTTCTATGTAATAATTTTCTTTGGTCCCTGAAAATTATTAGTCTCTAATGGAAACTGAAAAGGGAAAACCAATCTGAAATGTCCCCAAAAACTTTATACGGCTCTGTTTTGTCATTTTCTACTAAGGATTTATTCGGCCGTGGCATTAATGTTATTTTTCTTGTTTGTCTGCTGCATTATTATGGTTGGAACAAGAACTGTGAGGACATCTTCACTGACGACATATTCACATAACTTAGTGATTTGTATTGTTAGTTATATTTATTTTCCCAGCTCTACTTCCTCTCATTCTGTTTCTGTTAGCTTACTATTACTTTGAAAAGAGACCATTACCATTATTCATCTGTTATTTGTACTAATCTCTCTTTTTACGACATCGTTGTGCAGTCTGCTAAGAGATGGCTGGTGCTGATAGTTGCAACAGGTCTACTGTTTATTCTGATGCAACCACCTATTCCGCTATCGTGGACTTATCGCTCCGACCTAATTAAAGCTGCACGACAATCTGCCGATGACATATCCATATATGGCTTTGTGGCACCAAAACCTACATGGCCTGCATGGCTGCTTATTGTTGCAATTCTGCTTACACTGGCAGTGGTTACATCTGTCATACCGATTAAATACATGGTTGAGTTGAGAGTGTTCTACTCCATAGCTATGGGCATTGCTCTGGGTGTCTACATTTCTGCCGAGTACTTCCTCCAGGCAGCTGTCCTCCATGCCCTAATTGTTGTGACCATGGTCTGTACCTCGGTCTTTGTGGTCTTTACTCATTTCCCTTCTGCATCTAGCACAAAGCTCCTGCCGTGGGTGTTTGCTCTACTTGTGGCTCTCTTTCCAGTGACATATCTTCTGGAGGGCGAAGTGAGGATTAAAAGCATATTTGAGGATGGTGGAGTCGGAGAAATGGGAGAAGAAGACAAGAAGCTCACCACTCTTCTAGCAGTTGAGGGAGCAAGGACATCTCTCCTCGGTCTATATGCTGCAATCTTTATGCTCATAGCACTGGAGATAAAGTTTGAACTCGCTTCACTACTGCGTGAAAGAGCTGTGGAAAGGGGTGGAGTTAGACACGCTCAACCAGGTCACAGTACGTCTGCCAGTTTTCCTCTGAGAATGAGATTCATGCAACATCGACGTGCCTCAACCGTGTCCAACTTCACTATCAAGAGGATGGCCACTGAGGGAGCCTGGATGCCAGCAGTTGGTAATGTTGCAACCATAATGTGCTTTGCCATATGCCTAATATTGAATGTGAATCTCACTGGTGGTTCGAACCGTGCGATATTCTTCTTGGCACCTATTTTGCTGCTGCTGAACCAGGACTCCGATTTTGTAGCGGGATTTGGGGACAAGCAAAGGTATTTTCCGGTGACAGTAGTGATATCAGCTTACTTAGTGGTGACTGCCTTGTACAGCATATGGGAAGATGTGTGGCATGGGAACGGGGGCTGGGGCTTGGAAATTGGTGGGCCAGATTGGTTTTTTGCCGTGAAGAATTTGGCTCTGCTCATCCTCACATTCCCCAGCCACATACTTTTCAACAGGTTTGTGTGGAGTTACACAAAGCAAAAGGACTCGACGCCACTGATAACTCTGCCGCTTAATTTACCGTCCGTGATAATAACAGATGTGCTGAAAGTAAGGATATTGGGGCTCTTAGGGATAATTTATGCGCTGGCCCAGTATCTAATCTCTAGACAACAGCATCTCTCGGGGCTAAAGTATATTTAGACGAACACATCATACTCTGTAGACTGTACAATATGTTTTTTTTTTTTTTTTTTTTGGGTCAAAATATTTCAAGTTGAGGTTTGTCAATTTGCTTCTTTAAGGGATTTTTGAATGCGCCGCCCACCAAAATATCAAGTCACACTGGAACCATCCAGTACCCTTTTTGAGTTGCTGAGAGACTTTATAAACACGTGAAATAGGCTGGTTCCTGATTTGGCCCTTGATGCACTTTGTTGATTACATATGCCTTTAATTTGTTAAAAAAAAAAAAGAAAAAGAAATGAGCATACTCAAATGATGCGTTGAATTAAACGCCTTCCTTGCATCTATCAGGCTACGGAGATTCGAGTAGAGGTATCTTGGGCACGCTGAACTACTCGAATCTTGATCGACGTTTGTCGTGAATACCATCCAGGTATCAAAAATATGTCATTATGCCCTCCCTTGTTGGTTAATTAAAGTAGGATGTACAGGCTTTTCTTCCAGACTTGATTAAGTAAAAAGTAGGATGGGGTGGGGGTAAAATGTTTAAGAAGTCCTTGTTGGTTTGGAGTAAAATAAGTTTGGTCAAAAAGGAAAAAAAAAAAAAAAAAAAAAAAGACGAATAGAGAAGGTGTTGATGTACAGGCTGCGCTGTTGAAAAAGACTGTATGTATGCTCTGCTAATACCTGATCTGTGCTCTCTCATTGTTAACTAGACGTGTATACTAGTGTGTGATTCATGAATCATGCTTGTGATACTGATGCATTTTTCATTTTATTTATTTATTTATTATTATTATTTTTTTGGCCGCTTAATCTTACTTCCATTTCCCTTTTGGTTATACCAGCGTTTGTTCCTTTTTTTTTTTTTTTTTTTTTCTCTTTTTCAAGGGTCTTGTCTTGTTTTGTTTTGTTTTGTTTTGTTTTATCATGTTCGGATACGAGTATATTTTGTTTATAAAAATAAAAAATAAAAAAAAAATGAAAATGAGAGTCACGTCCAAGAATCTGTTAAAAATTTGACAGAAAAGGTTTCGATTGCAAACCTTTTGAGAGCTTAAAGGTTCTTTGGCCAAAATTAAAAGAAGAGAAATCAAACATGGAACTTCTACAATGGGATAAGGTTAATGCTACACCCTTTGATTTAAATCCAAATGCTAAAAAAAGTATGAAGTCCACCAAATTAAAGTAAATCTTCCAAACCCACCAAATATGGGGTCTTGACCTTATTCTCCAGCGACAGAGTTCGGGACGGCAAGGTGTGGCGCAGTGCTTTTCACCAAGGCCCAGGAGAAGAGCCGGAAAATTCAGTAGTTTTTACTTTATCAATGAGGTAAAAGTAATCGTAGAATTTTCCTATCATTTATCATCTATTATATTTGACTCTTTTACTTTTAACTATAAATGGACGAGTGCCTTTCGTCTTCCCATTCACGGGGTATTGTATTTTAAATAAATATTTTAAAAATATAAAAATATATATTTCTTTTTTTTTTTATTTATTTATTTATTTATTCTGCACCTGCGAGGCTATTCGATGAGTTTAAAAACAATGTGAGGACCGACGCCAATAGCTCAAAAAGTTTTTTAATGGAGTCTCTATATAACCTTTTTATTACATATTATTGTTTAAAATTATTATCTTAGTTGGATTGATTTTTTAAGGAGTGGATCCACAATGAAAATAGTTTTGTGTTACCACCACTAAATTGAAAAAAAGGAAAAAA
This sequence comes from Ficus hirta, assembly GCA_038430175.1. Classification (NCBI taxonomy): domain Eukaryota; kingdom Viridiplantae; phylum Streptophyta; class Magnoliopsida; order Rosales; family Moraceae; genus Ficus; species Ficus hirta. The sequence goes on along the minus strand of CM076595.1, from coordinate 16,221,220 downwards.
AAAATAATTTGTATTGTGAGTTATAAATGTTTTTACATAGATATCTATAAATTATATAATTACAAAATTAATGAAATAGTTAAAAAAGATTGTTTATGTTCGTTGGTAGTGTAAGATAGAAAGTCCAAAAGATGTGTGCCAGCCGACTACTAAAAAATAAAAAAAAAATAAAAAAAAATGAAATAGAGAAAAGGTTGGGTGAGTTGAATTAGAAGAGTGGAAAAGACCGGAAGAGTTGGTACTTATTAATGACTGGTTTGCTTAAAGACAAGCAAGCTTATTAGTTCCTACCCTCACTCGGATCTTCTTCTTTTCTTCTTCTTCTTCTTCTTCTTCTTCAATCTTCATTCTCTACTCACTATATATTTATATACTTATATCTATATCTGTATATATATACACACACACTCGAAACGATCCTGGTTCCTGATTCTTCTAAAGGTACGTCCCCAAACCACACTTCCACTCCTTCGTCATTTGCTTTCTTTGGGATTTCAATTTCCCATTCCTTAATTTGGGGTTTCTCTTTCCACCAACAATCCCATCAGAACCCTAATTCTCTCTATACTTGCTCATTTCCCCTTGCCCAACGACACGAATTTCGCTTCGCCATTGTCATTTCCATCTATCCCTTATTTTATGTTTGACCCCTCTCCCCACCAAAAATATAAAAAAAAAAAAGATTTTTTCTTTTTGCTTGATCATTGCGATGATGAGAATGTTGCATCAATTTGTAATTAATATAGTACTGGTTGTATTAATTTAAACAAATACATATTTGCTTATTTTGTCATTACCTGTTTTCTGTGCAGGCTAAAGTTCAGAGCTTTGCCCATTTTTGGGATAATCTAGATTTTTTTTTTTTGACCCTTTTTTTTTTAATTGGACTCATTTCGGTTGCTTTTGGGTTTTCATCAATCCTTTCTCCTGTCAATTGAAAAAAAAAAGGGGGGGGGGGGGGGGGGGGAAATGGGTGGTTTATGCTGTTGTCCATGTGGTGATGAGATAGAGGAATATTCACTTCCTAGCAATCCACTTTACAGGCATTGCATATGCCTCAGATCCTTTTTCCACCAGCTTTTCACCGGGGTATGTTTCGCCTTCATATTTCATTCTTTGTTATTGCTGCTATTATCTTTTTCTTCTTTGCTTTTCCAATGTAGGCCGTCTATTGTGATTTCATCAGTTTTTAAGTACTGGGATTTTTATTACTATCCAATTTTCTCTGGTGTCTCCGTTGTGGTTCATATCCTATGTAACAAAAATTATGTTAATTGCGGTTGATTGATAGCAATTCAGTTGAACGCTTGAGTGTGTGTGTGTGTGTGTGTGTGTGTGTTTTTTTTTTTCCTCCCTCTAAATATTATTTGGTGCAAATTCTATGCATTCAGTGAGCCAACTGAGTGAGTATGTGTGTTGTTCTCGTTCTATACATCAAGTAGGTGTCTTTTTGCTAGCCTCCTATCCTAGGCATTAGCAATTGTGTCTACATGAATCTGTTGGCACTTGAAATTTTGTAGTAGAGATTAGAGGAGAGAATGGACTACAATTTTAATCCTTTCGGATTGTAGGAGCATCATCCATACCAAACATAATAAAAGAAAGTTCCTTTCCTTTTCATCTTCCGTACCTAAGTTTTATAACTTTACCCTTCCTTCCTATTTTCTTTCCCCCTAACTCAACGCACAGCCTAAGGTATGCTTATCTTCAAAGGAGCATTTAATTTTTAAACATTTTTGTGTCATGCTTTTATACATCCTATCAATTTCTAATCCTTTCCCCTTGAACAAGCAGTATAGCACAACATTTCAAAGACTTGACGAGCGCTCAGTTTCATCACCTATGCAAGGAGCTACTGCTTTGACGACGTCATCAGGAATGACCCCAACTCTAGCAGACAATTCTTTAAATGACCGTCAACTCTCAGTCTCCAGGCCATTGCCCTATGATGCTGAGCAGAGATACTCCCGGCCACAGCGTGATGGCTTGATTTCTAGGCGTGATAAATCAATGACTCATCTGCAAGAAGACTCACAAATGAGAAGAAATATAAGCAGTTCCGGCCCCGATTCTTTGGGTTCTGGAAAGAAATGGAATGGAATTGATCCTGAAGAAGATAGCAAATCCTCGGAAAAGGCTTTGGCAACAAAGGTTGCTTATGGACATAATTATATGCAACCAGCTTCCGAAGATGAAGATGTCTGCCCTACATGTCTTGATGGTAGTAATCTCGTCACGTTGATGTTACAAAACAATACGGTTTAACTTCTAATATTCATTCATATTTTGTTCTGGTTTGTTGGGTTCAAAAGTTGTGCTTAAACAGTTGTTGTCACAGAATTGTAATAGTGATTTATTTATTTATTTTTGCAGAATATACTCCAGAAAATCCAAAAATCACAACCAGATGCTCTCACCATTTTCACCTTGGTTGTATTTATGAATGGCTAGAAAGGAGTGAAAGTTGTCCAATTTGCGGCAAGGTATATACTGAGAGGCTCTTTTAGATTTTCTAAAACTTCCCTTGAAGTCCCTCATCTCTGGTCTAATGTTGATTAGTCTGAAAGTGGATCCAGTTGTCCATTAATTTTATATTCTGATGTTATGAGAATAGCTTTCAAGGTATTTGATAATTGCTATTCAAAGAATATTTGCCCCATGCTGTTGTTTCACTCTCTATTGGAATGAGCTACAAAATTACTTTTTTAGCCTTTCTAAAATCTAACTAGTAATTATAGACGCAAGGACATTTTAATACTTAAAGCTATTAGGATTGCTATTCCTCGAGCTAATAAATACTGAAAGGGAATTGGCTACCTAGAGGTAAATAAACTTCATCGATGATCCTTTTTCTTTTTATTTCTTCTCCAACTCCTTTTGGTTTCCCATGACATTTAACTATAAGCTAGTGAACATGTCCTTTATGTTTTCATGCTAGTTTCTTGGAAATATCACCAGCTTTTTATACATGTTCAACATGTGGCAGTTCTTTTTTTTTTTTTTTTTTCCTGCAAAAAAGAACACTAGGAACCATAATATTCTCATTTGGGAAAATTTGTGTTTTAAAATGTCAGGAGATGGAGTTCTGCGAAAGTCCCTAATGTTTGTGCTTCTGACTTCAAAGCAATAGAGAAAATATACATATGAAGCGGCTGTCGTTGTCTGCAGAAAGAAGTTAAATGTGTATTTACCACCAAAAAAAAAAAAAAAAAAAAAAAAAAGAGAGAGAAAAAGGAAGAAGTTAAATATGTATATAAATCTTGTTCACACTTAAACAAGCTTGCATAGAGGGAACGAGCTGTTCATTTTGTGCTTGTTTTTTTGTAACATTTATGATGTATCTCAATGCTTGATGTTTGAGTTGACATTGGACGTCTTGTGCTTTCTGAATAGAAATCCACATGTATAGTGGCAAAAGTCATATGAACTCATTTTTCAATCCCACAAAACCTTCAGCTGTTTCTTACTTCTGCGACTCCGGGAAAAAAAAAAAAAAAAGCTATTATATCAAAATGTAGTACATGTTAGATGAATGTTTCGACCATGGATATAAAGCATGCCAAATTTACTATGTAGCATCTTGTGACAAAGCAGGTTCAAATTAAGAACTTGTCATGGTTTTGCCAGTTTTGTAATTGAATGTCAACGTATGTATATACACACACATATAGGAATTGTCTTTGAAACGGCCGGCGGATCCATGCGTTAGTCCGGTTTCAACCGTTGGATTTTCTATGGAAGGCCGAGATAAGTATGTGAGACCGAAGGGCAAGCTATTAAAAACCTGGAATTGTTAGGTGCGAAGGGGTCAGGCTGAGGTCTTAATTTTTGCTGAGAGGGGGTGGGTCTTGGTAATTAAACTGTTGTTGTTCGATATGAAATAAAAGACCAGAACGTGGGAAAGCAATTCGTGGAGATACCAATTAAGAGGTGACATCTGATCGGACACGTGGCTACCTCTCACCGTATCAAACCTTGTAAGTGTCAAATGTTATAATGCATCTTCTTCTACAACTCTCATGACAAACTCATCTTCACATTAATTAATTGAAATTCACAAAAAAGGTTTAAAAACCCAAACCACCCTCCCTCCTCTCCAACGTTGCTCTACCCATTTTGCTCTCTCATCTACTCATTCATCTCAATAACACATTTTGCTAAAAATATACAAACTTTTCTTTTCCTGGGATCATTGTCAGCTTGGGAACATATATAGATGGCTTACACGCAACGGCATCGTTTGATGGGGCTGTTCTTCTATATGGCGGTGGTGGTTGTGGGGTGACGATAGTCACTTGCAGTACCAGTTGCGACGGTATAAGCATGGGACATATGCCGTCGGCAAGACAATAACGACCATCCAAACCTGTCCCAACCGCAGTCGGATGATTTCTTGCCACTACAAGACTGCTACCGTCCGTTTATTTTGAACCCGATATCTTTGCCGGTTTCCACTAAGGCTTCCACCCTTCTCCCAGTCTTCTGTTCGCAGTCTGTCGTCCTTCGTTTACTCACTATGAGAATTATTATTGTTGTTTTCAGTTTTTCTCTTTCTTTTCTTACTATTATTATTACATATACGTCTGTACCCTTTCTGGCTTATTTTTTTTCCGTTTGTATCCGTATATTTTGACTTCTGACTGCTACATTCAGGATGAACCATCCGCTCTGATGGCCATTTGTCGCGATACGGTCCCACATTTTCTCAGCTCAGTATACAACGTCTGACAGGCCTACGGCCAATACTCCAAAACGTTTATATCCGATGGCGTATACTAGACTACGCCTATATATAGATATAGCCATAATTTTTCACTTACAAAAGTGCAGTCCATGAGATAGATGAATATGAGAGCTTACAAAATAAGTAATATTTTGCCTTCATATGCTTGCTTACAAGATGAGAAAATTTCTCGTCTTTTTCTAAAATGGTAACATGAATTATACTAGGGAAAATAGGCACATAAATTTTGAATCTCCTAGTTAACAACCACTATGAGAGTGTAGAACCGTTCTTCTTGGTCTTTTTGTTGACATTGATTTCAGCCTGCTCTACGATCTTAGGCGCCTGCTCTGCTCTGTACTTGTACCTCCTCGCTGAATATAGAAAAATGCAGAAATTGACCACACTCAGAGCTGTAAGTAGCCAGTAAAGATTATCAAATCTGCCAGAGTTGATATTCTGGGACAGCCATGAGGGCTCTCCTGTCTTTTGGTTCCCCGTGACGGCCTTCACAATGCTATTGATTATGCTGGCTGCAAAGCAACCCATACCTCCCGCGAGAGCAGCATAAGCTGTTCCTATACTTTTCATCGCGTCGGGGGCTTCCTCATACAGGAATTCCAACAATCCCACTATGCAAAACACTTCAGCGATGCCTATCAGGCAGTACTGGATCAACAACCAGTATGCACTTAAGTTTGGCATTGGAATAAAAACTATCAACTCGTATCCATGCTTTATCGCATAACTTCTTCGGTACCTTTCAAAAATGCCTGCCGACGCCCCCGACAGGATGGAAATCGCCAGTCCAATGCCAACTCTCTGAAGTTGGGAAGCGCCATGAGGGTGTCCCGTGATGCGCCGGGACAGGGGAACAAACGTGGAGTAATAGAGGGAGAGGAAAAGAAAAATGCTGAGGCCAGGAAACACGGGCATGCATGTTACTGGGAGTTTGAGACGACCAATGTGAGTGTTCATTGTGTATGCCTGCTGCACTGAGAGAGTAAGGTACTCCGTTAAGAGCACACTAAGCATTATTGTGCAAGCTGGTATCGGAATGAGCTTCACAAGGATCTTCACTTCCTCCACTTGAGTCACAGTGCAGAGCCTCCAGAGACTTGGATCAGCACCGTCTTCCTTCAGCTGCAGCGCCGCTTTGTCCAAACATCTGTAACAGCCAAACAAGTGCATTCGGTTACCATGTGTCGAGAGAGATGATTGAACCGTAAATATAAGTCAGAGAAGCTTAGTTAGTTGGAGGAAATTGACATGTTTCAGCTTGCTGGCTGTTATCAGAATTGTACTAGTTGAGGTAAGTTTTGTATAGAGTTTCATTAACGAGCATTCAGAAAGTTTCTTTCAATTTCCTTTCGGTTTATTTTAGTCTCTTTCTTCGAAAACACAAGTGCATGATCAAAGAAATTTGCGTACAAGATATACGAGTGAAAAAAAAAAAAACAACAACAACAACATATGCCGAGTACCTGAAATCATCAGTATGAGGAATCTTTCCACTACCCTTTATGGCAGATTGTTTGCCAGGGACCTCATACAAGCCTATAAACTCACTGCTAGAGAAAGACGCCTTTCTCTTCCGAAAGGCGGCAACCAAAACTTGAGCAACCCTTGTGAGAGGGCTGCCCCCAGGCAACCTATGCCTGTATAAAGGAGTACCAATAAAAAACACCAAGTTTGAGATTCCCATAGCTGCCGCCAGTGAGCCAAAGGCTGAACCCCACCCAAGTTTCATTTGAATGTAGACTACCGCCGTGAAGGCGATGATAGCACCAATCGTGACAGAAAGATAAAAGACGTTGAAAAACCTGTCCAGGTGGGACTTGTAATCTTTGCTTCTTTCATCGAACTGATCAGCCCCAAATGAAGAAACGCAAGGCCTAATACCAGCAGCTCCAAACCCAGTTATGTAGAGGAAGGTGTAGAGGTAAAGCATTTGCCATGGTTTTGCCGACTCACAACTACCTAAAAACAAGGATATCTGAGAGCATTTGTCTTGGTTCGGCACGAATACATCCATTGTAGCACATAAAGTAATTCCTGTCAAGCCCTTGAGAACAAAAAAAATTTTAAAAAAAAAAAAAAAAATCGAAAGCTCCCATCAGAACACCTCCTGCTTTCTAAATTATAATGGGAGGACTTACAAATAGAAATTCATATCAGCAACGGCAGTACAAGTTTAATTTCTCTTTGGTTGGAAAAGTCACTGCCTGTAGTTCAAGTGAATTGTAATGTTCAACCAAGAATTCTTAGAAAGTACAAACACAACCCCTCAACTTATCAAACTCTTCAAAAGATTTTGTCAAAATTAAACATGAGAATCATCTTCAAATATGGGAAGAACTAGCCGTGAAGAAAAGGATTTGTCAAGATAAAGGTAGTATCTTGTTCAGTGTGAAGACATTTTTATTTTGTATTTCTTTGACAAGGTAAGGTCGAACAACGAATTGGACTCGAACCAATAGGAGGATTTGAGTTTAAGAGTTGATGAATCAAAATAATGGAGTGAAGAAGGGATCCTACCACAAGATAGATTGTTGTGAAGATTGCAATGGTCCAATAACGACCAAGATATGCATCGGCGAGAAAACCACCGAGGACAGAGGACGCTTGTGATATCCCTAAGAAATTGTTGACGGCATTTGATGCGCTAGAAAAGGGTCTATGCATGACGTAAAACATGAAGGCAACCATATTAACTGATAGACCAAAATAAGCCATTCTCTCTGCCATCTCATTCCCTGAAAGACGGAATTTTCAAAACACCACCCCACTTAGCTTACAAGTTACAACACGAGTATATGACAGATTTTTGCAAGAGCCAGACAGAAAATTGTTGTTTTTACCAAATATGAAAAAGGCAGCAATCCAACCACCAGTTCTTGAGAGATCAGAAATCGGTTTGCCACGGATATTAACTGGCGTGGTTCCTCCGGTATAACCGCGGCCAAAAGCCGTCCGCCTATCATCAGATTCGATGAAGCAGATTCCAAGCTTCTTTCGCTGTAACGAATCAGAGTTTCCATTCAAACCAGTAGTACTACTACTACCTGCCATCTCTACAACCCCTTCTGGTGACTTGATCTCTCTTGTTGTCATATCTCAGCTTCCTGAATAACACACACACACACACACACCCCCCAAAAAAAAAAAAAACCATTAATTCTTCCGTGAGAGTCGAATCTGTTCGTAGTACAAGTTTCGACAGACAACCTTAAATATCTGAAAACAACCAGCACCAAGCTCAAAACCAAAAACACACAAATTCAATACTCTTTTAACACAATAAATTGAGTACTCTTGACCACTTTTATACCAAAACCAAGTTTCTGTTAGCTAGTAGCAGTAATAAACAACAAGGCAAGGCCAGTTTTTTGAAGTACAAAGTAAGCAAGAAGAATATAAAATTATACACACGGAGTCTCTTTGAAATAAAGTGGGGTGCGTGGAGGGAGCTAATAGTACTGTAGAAAAGTTTTCGAGTCACGGAGGGTAAATTGAGGAAGTTGGGTCTGATTCTGAAAAAGGAGAAGAGCTTTATCTATCTATCAATCTATCTCTCTCTCTCTCTCTCTCTGTCGGAAACAGTTGGGGAAGTAGCTAAAGTGAATTCAAACCAAAAACAGGGGGTGGCCACGCTTTAATGAAGGAAACGTCAAGATCCAGGAAAATAGAGTACAATAAATTGGGGAGGGGGGGGGGAGTATCCACTATCTCCTAATAAAAAATTTAATTAAAAAAAAATTGTCAATCAAAATATAAGATGGAAGAAAGAGAGAGCATTAAATGGCCAACTTTGTAGGCTGTGGTTGTTGTCTGATCTGTTGAAGGAAAGAAGGAAGAGGCCCTATCTTCTTTAATGGGGTGGGGAGGGAGGATTATTATCCCAATTCCCAACCTCCCCATTCTCTCTCTTTCTCTTTCTCAGTCTCTTTCTCTCCATTACTACTTGCTTGCTACTAGTATAGTCAGTAGTGTCTGTCAATAAGTATGATGCTACACCCAATCACTTTCCTTATTGCTTCTTCCAAGTTCCTACCATGACTGATGACCCCCCTCTCCTACTATTCTCTTTTTTATTTTATTTTTTTTTTTTTTTAGGGGGGACCAACTATTCATATTTTTTAATGCAGTTAATTACAGTTTACAGAAGCTTCCTCTTTATTTTCATGTACAAAAAGCCTTCTTTTTTTTTTTTTCTTTTTTTTTTAAGTATCAAACTCAAAGGCACTATAGTTGAACTTGAGGGTAGTAAAGTTCAACTAAAACCTTTTTGTTTTCTTTTTTCTTCCCTGAATTGGTAGCAGTAGACTAGACTAGAGTATACATAAGATGACACAATTACAGGCTGAGATTAAAATTTTTATAAAAAAAATTCAAAATCAAAATCAAATAACCTGTTCTGTTGGGTATTATCTTCTTGGGGTTGTCAGGTACAGCAGGCATGGGCTGAGGTTGGATTTTTCCCTTTGGATTTTAAATTGCTAAAAACGGGGTTGCCCTATTTGTTGAATGTTACCTTAAGTTTTCACAAATCAACTCCCCAACAAATTACGGGAGTGTTTGGTGCAACAACTTGAGTTGGAATTTTGAAGTTAAGTTTGAATTAAGTTAAGTTGAGTTTAAAAGTTGAGTATTTGGTAAAAAATTTAAGTTGAAAAGTTTAACTTGAGTTGAGTGTTTGGTAAAAAAATTTGAGTTGAAAAGTTAAAAAAAAAAAAACAAGGGTCCTGTTTGGATGTTCAAAATTTGAGCTAAACAATTTTTTTAGCTTTTTTAACATTCTATTGTAGACTTTAGTGAATAACAATGAAAAAAATTAAAATAAGCTCAATTAATAACACACATTAACTCGGGTCTGCAAAAGCTTTTGTAAAATTTCTGACATAGCCATAAAATACACCAACAAAAAATAAATAGTTTGTCGGTAAAAATTGTTAAAAATAAATTAATAATTACAATCATTTTTACGCACTGGTTGATAAAACTGAGCTTGATTTCACGTTGATTTATACCATGAAAATGATTGATATCTTTCCCACATATCATCAGTCATCATATCTCTCATCTGATTCATTGCACCCCTCGTCGAGTCATGTTGCTGTGTTACTGTACTTGGGCCAGTACCATCAATCCCGTCGTCAAACACGTAATCCGCGTTAACATCGATGTTCCCACCTACAAGCATACAATCTGCCGCATACTCTTCAAGAAATGCGTCCCCAACATGCACCATTGTTGATGCCCGAAATGATTCCGGTAACAACACCCAATATGGTCGGCTAGTCCGGTGGAAACTTGTCAGTCACTCCGCCGTAGGTCACCTGCAAAACGGAAGCACCTCGGAATGAGGGTGACACCGGTTTGGTTTCTGCCGTGGGCACTCCGATGCTTAAGTCAGTAGGGAAATAGATGAGCAAGAGGAGAGGCAGAGCTTTGGCAAGGCAAGAATGACCATACCTGAGTTTGAGACTTCTTCCTCTATTTATAGGTGCTTCCCGCGGGTCTGAGTGCTCGGGGCAACCCGATCGGGTCGGCTACCTAGAGTACCCGGTGGGCAAGTAGGCTTGCAGGTGCTATTGGTCCAATGGATCGACGCCACGTGTCCCTAGATCCCAACACAGTGGGTAGTTGGGTTTCTCAGGCGTCATCAACGGGGAGGCTACAGTGCCTGTCAGGGTAGGTGGCTGCAGGCAGCGACTTGACTTTTGGCAGGAGTAGGTGGGCGGCATCAGCAGCCAATAGGACAGCAATGTGACCGGTGTCACATCCCCGGCTGCTGGCGGAACCTGGTGCGAGGATGAGAGTCGGGATACCCATCAGTGCCGATCAGGGTGCTCGGAGAGTCGGCGGTCCGAGTACTCAGCTATGACCGCAAGCGCTCTGGTCTGCTCGGCGAGAAATGCTCCTAGAACGCTACGGACCGAGCAGACCCACATGACTTCGGTTGGGGGGGGGGGCCGTCCGACCAGTCGGGATCCCAAACCGGCTAGATACTGGTGTTAAGCGGCTGGCGCGTCCGCCCGAAGTGATCGGAGCTGATCGAGTCATCAACAACCATCCTTATGAAATTATGCACAACCGCACACGCCACGGGGATCATTTTTTATTTGTCCATTGGATAGCTGTTGATACCTTTAAGTATTTTAAATCTTGCCTTCCAGATACCAAATGTTCGCTCAATACAATTACGCTGCGATGAGTGCGTGTAGTTGAAAACTTCCCTCGTGTTGCCGAGCCCGACGCGATGTCTACGATATTCCGGTAAATGATATGTCTCTCATCGAAATGGGCTCAGGAAACAATCCTTATTGGCGTAGCCCGAATCTACTAAGTAATATTTTCCTACAAAATAAACATCGCAATATGAATTCGTGTCCAATATTTTATGACTAATTTATTATATGTGAATAATGATATAATTTGATAATTATGCTTACCGGATAGAGGTATTGGGAAACCATGGAATGCTATTGTCTCCTCCAACATTCTGGCATCATGACAAGATCCCTCATAACCGGCCAACATATATGTGAATTTCATGTCAAACGAACAGGTCGCTAATACATTCTGCGAGTGAAATCCTTTACGATTAATCCAAGCGTCAGCATTTTCGCGCTGTAGGACACACAAGTCCCATCTATAGCGCCAATACAACCCTCATGAAACATCAAACTATTTAATATGCGTACCAAAATTTACAATAAGACATTTTCAGGAAAGCTCTTTAATACCATAATGTGCTTAGTTTATATCGATAACGTACATCAAACCATGGCCGGTATTTTTCCGAATGCTCCACAATCAAATGTTGAACCGCTGTATAGTCGGGTGGCCTGATGAATTCGTCCTTTAGCACACAAATAACCTTCAACACTTTAAAGAACCAACGTGAAGTTGTTTCTTTAGAATGCTGGAATAAATACGAAATGTGTCGGTTTGTAGCGCCTTGTGTAATTATGGATAAAAATATGAACAACTGCTCGTTCACATTCATTTTATAAGTTGGCGTCAATAATTTCCGACTACCTAATAGGTTACTTAGTGCTCTGAATGTTCCTGTTTTCATGCTGATCATTACTTGAATTATTTCTTCATGGCCATTTAAAATCTCTTCGACACGCATGCTGCCAGTTAGTCTTAAATTATGCATGGGTTGTGGAGATCTTCGCCGTTATGTCTATTGTCTGTCCCGGCAACCACTGCCCTTGCAAGCATAGCGTCATCGTCTAGCTGATCGTTATATGATTCTTGGTGGTTTGCTTCATATTCGGGTGCAGAACCAGACTCGTTCATATTGATATTGCAGAGCTCTGGGATAAGTGTACTAGTTTACCTGTTATATATCGAATTCCACAAAACGACTTGAATTAGTCACCATACCCCCACTATAATTAATATTGATATCCTATTGTTTCAAAATCTATATGTACTTATTTAATTATCCACGAACTTTTCATCACATAACGTAATTTAACAACGATGGCAGAATCAAATAATGTAAAGTAAAAAATGTAAGTCATCACATACTGTAATTTAACAACGTAATTTAACCAACAATTTAGGCAAATGTTTGGTCGCTTAAAATCCTAAAAAACGTACCCATAATCCAATATAAAAAAATTATAAAATATACTCAATGTGATGGCAAAATTCAAAAGAAAGGAAAAAAAATGAATCGACGACATAAAAATCAATTAGCTGGTGGCGGCTGGGGCTTGACCACGGGGTCAATAATGCCCCTTCGATCGTCATCGTCAAGCTGGCAGAATGGACGCTGTAGTCATGGATGAGCATCAAAGTAGTGCCACATAATCGTTCGTTGATTTTGTAGAATACTCATTTGCTTCATAGTATTCATGCATTCTAGAATGTGATCCTTTTGGCATGTTTGATCGCTACTTGTGGCCGATTGCGAGTGACCCCGGAAATGATTTGCGATTTCCTGCATTGCCGAGAAAGTCATCTCGTCCGTTGCGTCTCTTTGTTTCCGCTTACCAGTACTTCCCCTGGACCATGAGGGACCAGCCTCGTTGGGCCCTCCTCTCGTGTTGCCCCGCCCCCTCCCACCGATGCTCGAACTCATATCCTCCTCAAAAACCGGCTGTGTTCCAGATTGGTCCATGTAGAAATCAAACTCGAATGATGGAGTACTGCCACCTCCCATCGTAACTGACCCGTACCCCGAGGCACCGGCTGTATGATTTTTTTCAAAAACGTTGTAATACATTTCCTTGTTGCGAAGGCTCTCGTAACGGAGATGGTTGCACTCCTTGAAAACCTGAAAATTGCTTATGATTAACATATACATGTACTAGTATCGTTGCTAATATACACAATAATATAGGCTGCTATTAGAAAGTGCAATTACTTGGACGAAGTTCTGTCACGCATCATCCGAGCAAACAACTGTATCCGTTGCCGGACCATATCCTAGGTCGGTGTGTGAACGCAACGCCTTCCAACCCCTATAAATTTTTTTCACCCTCTCTTTTTTTGTATATAAAGTGCCTCCATGAGCCGGAACACCACCAAATTGTGTGTTAAACTCATTGGCCCATAGATCAAGAATGTTGCTTGTTGGCGACTTACCGCCAGTAGTCGCCAAATACTGATCAAGTTTTTAAAGGAATAATTTTTCCTTCGTGGCATTCCACACGTACGTCTCACCGGAGGCCTTGCGAGGCATTTCCTTCATACATCGAAAATCATAATATGAAAATACACTAAAAACGTCAACGATTGGGAGGTCAAGTTGGCTCAGTATGTTTTGATTGACATATTGCATCTGAAGCATGTCAATGACCCGATATAATAGCAGCTACCATGGCATGAAAACCGATAACTACCAATATATATCGTGTTAATGACTCACTAGTTAGATGAAATCACAGTCCATGATAAGGGGAATGATACATCACAGCCAAACGTAAGGGGAATATTGAAACAGAAACGAACAAAGGCATTAAAAAGGCGTCAAACACCTGAGACGACAGTCCAAGGAAGGAACAAAATCGACATGTCGCAAAAAAATTCCCAAAACTTGAAACAGCTACTACAAACCGCATCTACCAACTGACAGATGAACAAAAACCACAAACAGCCTGTGTGGCCGAGTATAACATTTTGGAAGGGGGACAGAATATGATTAAGAAAGAAACGGGAAAAAGCAGAATATGTGTTGTAGGTAAAAACAACGAAACGACGAATTGACCTACTAACCGCATCAACCATCTAAAATCCGAAAGAAAACCACAAAGTTGAGGTAAACTGCACATAAACTGAGATTTGGACCATTAAGATGCATCAGCAATGAAACCAAAGAAACAAACAAAGCGAACCTATGGTTTAGGTCACGGAAAATAGATAACAACCCAAAAAATGCATCAATCATCTCAAACGAATCAGTCAAACTAAACCAACTCCAGACTGAGGGAAGCAATCAATTTTTTCTACCAAAAAACTGCATCACAAATCCAGAGAATAAATACAACCCACCCATGTGAGTTTGAGTTCAGACAAACATGAACTAAATGAACAAAACACCATGGGTGAACCAAACAACAGCAACAGCAGAACGAAAAAACAACCAGGATAGTAAAAGTACAAACAGCCCGAATCCGGATTCATCATACAACATCAACACAAATGGGAGTGGATTCCGAGAGTTAACAAAATCAACAGATATTCCGAAGCCGAGCGAAGCCCGGCCTTCCAAACACTAGAATCCTTGGACAATGAACAGCTTAAGTAAAAGGTTAAGAAAATATACTTGGGTTACGGAGTTCGAGCCGGAGGAGGAGTAAACGGTAGATGAAGGCAGATCAGGGCAGGAAGTAATCGGTCGTTGAGCTGATTTCGTTGCTCGGAAGTAGTGGGTAATACGAAACCGTCGTCGAGATTGCTTCGCGGACCCCAGTATGCGCCGCATTTGCCACTGGTGGTACCCAAGCCAGGAGTCCGATGTACAGACACGGCGGGTGCCTGAGGCCGATGACTAGAATCGACTATATGCTGAGGTGGAAGCAACCCTAGAAACGAAATTAGGGAATTAGGGATTTCGAAATCGCGATAGATTTCAGGCGATTCCAACAACCAGAACTCCGCATTAAACCCAAGGGAAGAGATGGGGACATTATTAGGGGTGAAGAGGAGAGCAAAGAACTCGGGGATTATGGAGGTACTGCAATAGCAGGGGCACAGTGAATCGAATATATTCGATTCCAACACCCACAGAACCAAGACCTGCCTTCGACAGAGGAGAAAAGACCGAACGCACATGGGAAACAGAAACGACAGACGAAGGAGTAGCAGGGAGGCGAAGGGGGAGGGAGACGAGGAGCTGTGGGGAAGAGAGCTGCAGAAACTGCTATTCATGCACTGGTTGAACAGTAAATTTTGCTACGATTACTGTGCAACGGTTCAGTGGAACATTTGAGTTCGACTCAAAACCCAAACGCCGAGAGTTTAGTTTGAACTCCAAAATGCCCATTCAAATGGGTGAACCAAACACCCTCGTATGGTTGGTCACAATTATCCTCTCATTATCATTATTGGTATTTTAATAAGGTTGGTTACTATTTTTGTTTCCAACTCCCTTTGCTCCTATTTCTCTTTCGATTCTAAAGCTGTAAAAGTCCCATCTAAATTTTCCATCCCGCATTCCATTCTCCATCTAAGAGGGTGAAAAAAGAGAGAGAGAAAAAAAAAAAAAAAAGTGAGTTAGGAAGCTCCAAAAAATCAAAAAAATAAAAAAATAAAAAATAAAAAGGACAAGAGTAATGGTCCATTTGGAACACCATTCACCATACATTGTATTCAAATACATAAGAATACAATATGCATATGAATGTTTTCTTCTTATATCGTATTCAAATATAACGTTTGTTTGGATTGTTTGTGAGAAAGAGAATGTTATGTGATTGGTAAAAATAAATTAAAAAAGAAGTAATGATAAAAAGTAACTTTATTGGATTTGCTAGTTAAATATATTTATATTTTAAAAAAAATATTAGATATCCAAACACACGCATTACACTACATTCGAATATATCATAGGATTGAGATGTCTTTCCAAACGTGATATAATGTAGGACCTTAAGATCTGAACGGCAATATTGTCCCATCCTAAGGACAAAGGCTTTTCCAGTTTTTTTTTCTTTCCTTATTTTTGTCTTTGTAGCTAGTGCTAGTTGTATTCTCACCCACTAATAATGTTGCGATCGATCTATTTTGATTCGTTCGTCCTCACAAAATGGTGTGACAGACAGGGGTTCAAGTCTTAGAGAAAGAGAGAGTGATTTTATTTTATTTGACAGACCAACTTTGTGCATGCTTGGTACATTTGCTCTAAAACCTTTTTAGGTCCATCTCACCTACCCTAAAACAATTAGATCAAATATGACCATATCACCGCTGTCTAATCTTGTGTTATTACCTGTGTTCAATAGAAAATCACACGTCCACGCACCTGAGCACTATAATAATCTCGTATTTGTTTTCAATGTTACATAACAAAATTGGAACATTATTGATTATGATAATTACGATAATGTTAACGTAATTAACACCAAGGAAAATGAGCCGAGGCCAACATTTTAGCCTCTTGCAGAGGGGTAGGTAGGTGGTGGTGATGCACATGAATTAGACAACAAAAAATAAAACAAAAAACAAAAATATAAAAAAAATAAAAAAAAATAAAAAAAAATAAAGCCCATTGAAAGACAAAACTAAAATGGTCCAACTCCAAAGGCCCAAAATAAAGTAACATAATATATATACTACCGGCTGGTTGCCATGAGATTTTGGCATGCATGCCTATTGCTATTGTGCCTAGGGTTCTGAGGTCTGTATGAGCAAAAAAAACCACATCTCTCGGATTTCAACCTGTTTTGTGCCCAGAATGACGCCCAAAAACAACAATGGCAGAGACACCAAAAAATAATAATAATAATAATAATAATCTGAGTTAAAAAAAACACAAATATCTAAACTCAACATGAAGCTGGAACACGATCGTAATACATCATCAACGTCTTTAACAAAGCATTTCCAACGAATTTACAGAGCAACCACAAAAGCCACCAGCTTTCTTATTATTATAATCCATAATGCACCAAATAACGTAAAACTTCACGAGGCTTTTTATAAGCCTCTCCTCACAACAACAATAACCAAACCTCTAATTAAATCACAGGCTAACTAGCTTTAGAGAGTTTGCCTTCTCTTGCAGCGTATCGAGCAGGCTGTCAAAACTTTTCTTGAAAGCATCCACTCCTTCTATCTCAAGTTGAGAACCAACGTAGCTCCAGTCAATTCCCAGCTTCTCAAGTGCGCTGTAAATGCCCTCAGCCTCCGACACATTTGAGTCAATTGTCCTTGAGACTGCGCCATGATCCACAAAAGCTTGTAGAGCTTGGTCAGGCATGGTTGATACCTACAAAAAGAATGATTGGTCGACTGCCATTAAACAGACTAGACCAAGCGATGAGCAAATTGAGCTTGAACAGGAAGTCAAATTCTTCAAAACACCAAAGCTGATTGTTGGAAATTAGAAAACATAAAAATAAAATAGAAACTTATACCAGGCATAAAAGATAGACCATAAGTAGTAGTATGTTACTTTATTATATGACATCTCTGTATGGTTTTCCTTGGTTCCTAAGAGAAGCTTATCTACTCATTTAAATATGCTGCTATGTCGAACTTTGACAACAGACTTGGATGACTATCATAATCATGAAATTCCAATTTCATGGCACAGGATATTCGGTTGGACTGCAAGCATTCTATGGCTCAAGACATTAGGTTTGAATCGGAAGATAGGTTACCGTGTCTGGACCAATAAGAGGAGCAACATATAAAGTGTCGGGGTATGCGGGATTCTTGACACTGGTTGAGGCCCAGAGCAGCCTCTGCTTCTTCGCTCCTTTCTTCACCAAAGCTTCCCACCTCGGGCCGGAGAATTTCTTCTGGTAGAGTTTATATGCTAAGGCTGCTTGAGCTACTGCAGCCTATAACAGTTATTTGGCATTACGTGAGCAAATCTCTACATTCTCAGTTCTAATAGGTCCAGAGAGACAGAAGTTGACTACAACACTAAGTTACCTTTCCTCGAAGATCAAGGGCCTCTGGTGTACCAATCTTCTCAAGCAACTTATCGATAAGGGTGTCCACCCTACTAACAAAGAAGGAAGCAACGCTAGTAACTCTAGAGAGATCGTTTAACCCTGAAGCCTCAAGGCCATCCAAATAAGCATCAATAACGGCTTCATATCTAGCAAGAGAAAATATAAGCTGCACATGCAAGAACACAAAGCTAAGATGCCTCCATGTGAATCTGGAAACCGTTTACAACAAAATTAGACAAAAATATATTGATGTGCTAAGAGGCCCAACAAGAACTCAGGCCTTACGGGCAGAATAAGCTTATTGTATAATACAGTATAACACATTGGTCTTAGTACTAATTCATCACTAATTGAATTGGTATTGTAGTCACATAGCTTATTGTAATCGAAGGACATAATGGGGGATTGGCTGTTATGGGTTTTCAGGGGATCTACATTTTTCTCAGCTTTTGTTTTCTTTTCAGTTCTGTTTTACTGTGACCTCTTATCCTCTTTCCAATCAAGATCAAGAAAAGAGAGTTTGGTATCAAATAAAAGAAAACAAAAAAGAAAGACAGAAAAAAAAACAAACAAACAAAAAACAAAAACATGTTCTTTAGCATGTTAGTCATATATTCATAGAAAAACCAGAGATGGTATGATTACTTACTGTAACATTGACACTAATACCGTGTGAAATAACTTGCTGAATAGAAGGGATGCAGGGGGCTGTAGCAGGAATTTTAATGTACACATTGGGCCGGTCGACCACTTTATGTAACCATTTTGCAGCCTCTATGGTCCCTTCAGTGTCATCGGCGAGTTTGGGTGACACTTCAACAGAAACATAGCCATCACCGCCGTCTGTTTCGTCATAGATTTGCTCAAACAGCTTGCAGGCATCTTGAATGTCCTTCACCACAAGTTCCCAGTATGCATCTTCAATGCCATTCCCGGATTGTACAAGTTCCCTGTTTCATTCCATTTACACAAGTTATAACATTCTAATGAATTGTTGGCAGCAGAATCTTATACGTACAAGGCAAATATTGAAAATCCCATCACTCACCAGTCACCACCCAACAAAGTAAATAACATGATAAGTTATCCAAGTCTCCTAACATCTTGGCATAAATAAAAAGATACTCCTATCCTATCCTATCCTATCAGACTAATGTTTTTTTCTCTACAGATGATTGTTAATAACAATAGTAATACCTGAACTGGTCATTGTAAGCATTAGAAGATGATATTGCTTTCTGGAAAATCTGCAATTCATACATCAAAAAGAGCAAAGTTAATGCAATTGCAACAAGCAGATGAAATAACCATAAATCCCCAAGTTTGTTCCTTTTTTTTTTTTTTTTTCCCGGCTAGAAAAGAGACGCCGGCCGAAAAGTTAGCTCTTTTACCCTCCTCCTCCTTTCAAGATTCTTTATTTGATTCTCAATCAAGAAAAACCAGAAAACCAATAGTTTTTTTTTTCAGGTAAAAAATAAAGAAGAGAAGATCAACAGTAAGTTGTTTTACGGTCTTTCAAAAAGTAAATTATTTAATCCTTCCGGTCGATTCCAGGGTTGTTTTTGGATTTTGAAAGAAAGAAAGGAAAAGATAAATTTGCATGCAAAGTTGAGAAGATGAAAGGAAGAGAAGAGAAGAGAAGAGAAGAATACCGCAGGGTTGCTAGTAACACCCCTGACGCCAGAGGAAATAAGAGGAAGGAGATCGGTGACTGGTCTGCAGAGGTTGTCGTACCAAGGACTCTGCCCTTCCTTCTCGTACAGATCATGCAGTACTGTTCTCTTCCCTGTGCTTCCGTTTCCTTCGCTGCTGCTTTGCGAACACTTCACCCTGATTATAACCATCATTCATTTTTTTTTTTAATCCAAACAAAAATCCAATTTTTTTCTCCCGAGAGAGAGAGAGAGAGAGAGAGAGAAAGAATGAATTAGAGCGACAAAGAACGAGCGAAACTTACAGTAAGGAAGCGTTGGAGGTTTTGCGAAGCGAAAACTTGGAGGAGGAAGAAGAAGAAGAAGAAGAGAGGTTGGCGTTGAATTGGGAAGTGGGTGCGAAGCCGATGAATAGAGAGCTGGCATTAGGGGAAGATCTGGAGGTGGGTCTGAAGGTGGGCGATGAGAGAGAAGAAGAACAAGTCCAAAGCTTGGAAATGGAAGCCATCGCAGGAGGAGGAGGAGGAGGAGGAGGAAGATCGCAGAGGAGAGAGAAAGTAATAGAGAGAGAGAGAGAGAGAGAGAGAGAGAGAGACTTGGGGGTAGGTGTTTCGCGGGGGTTGGTAAAAAGAAAAAAGGGTGAATGAGTAAAAGAAGAGAAGAGGCGAGGTAGAAAACCCAAAAGAATTTTGATGTTACGAAACCCAAAGTAAAAGAGACAAGGCGTTGGGAAGGGAATTTCAGATACGATACACGATACAAACTATGTTTTATACACTATTACACCACAACTCTCTGCTACTGTATCGCTTTTATTTGTTTTTTATTTGTTTTTTTTTTTCTCTTCCCAACTTCCTTTTCTCTCTCTTTCTCTTTCTCTTTCTCACCCCTAACCAAAACTCACAAACAAAAACATAATAAAAACATACAAACAAAAAGAGTTTTTTTTTTATTTTTTTATTTTTGAAATGAAGTTATTTTATCCATATATTCAATTAATTGTGTTTTTCCCGATGGCTGTACATCTCTCTCTACGAGGTTCTTTTTATTTATTTTTATTAATTTAACTTGTATATTTTCAGATGAGAAAAAAGATTTCTTAAAACCTAAGAAACAAAATTTAAAAAAAAAAAAAAAAAATTGGTAGAGATTTGGTCGACCTGAGCAGATGAGGGTGAGGCAGATGGTGACGTTGACGCACTGAGAAAGAGAAATAAAGAGAGGTGGATATTTTACCAAAATCTATGCACTTCCTCCATTCATATATTACATTTATATATATATATATATATATATATATAGACAATAAGCCGAAAACCATTGAAGTAATTCTTCTCATACACATTTATATTATTTGAAAAAGTAGGTAAAGCTTAATGTGGGTGGTGAATAATTGAAGTTTGTGGTATTATCATGATCTATGATTAAGGGTTGGTGGCCATTGGTCTCGTCAAACTAACCAGCCCTTCCTTGTAATTATCTTAAATATTTCTCAATTATGTTAAATTATTTTGTAAAAAGAAAAAATCACTCTTTTTTTTTTAACTTAAAAGTGTGGGGATTTAAATTCTATAACATGAGCTGAAATTAAGTTTGAAATTATCTCTAAATTGTACCTACAATACATAAAATTATATCTATATTATTTAATTGTTTCAACCGAAACCCAATACCTCTTTCAGCTTGTTTTTTATTTTTTATTTTTTCTTCAACTACTTGCATGCTTTCTTCAAAATCAGTTGCTTGCTTGTTTTTGCCCTTTTATTTTTTTTTAATTGTTTTTGAAATCTTATTTTAAATGTTTGTGCTGTGTCCAAAGCACATATTTGGATTTCTTAGATAGTATTGAGTTATTTACACCTTGATGACTGAGAGTTGAAGTGCTCTGGCTCCATTCGTTTATGGATGAGAAGCCTACATTGACGACTCAATTACGACGCACATCTCCTTTTTTATTTTCATAAATATTTCAACTTGTGATGTCCATACTTTATACTACATGTAGAAGAGAAGTTGCATCTGTTTTTCAACTTTTTTTTTTTTTTTTTTTGGTTCTAAAGGTTTATGACTTTCTAATATGTTTAGACTATTATTTAAATATATATATATATATGAAATTAGTTTTAATTTGAAAAAATATATATTTAGTAAAGTTTGCATCTCTATATTTGACGATGAAGATCCTATAGATGTTCATGAAGTCAACTCACGTTAGTAGCTGAGTTATTAGCATATCTAACTTATATATATTCATTATTCCATTTGACTTAAAGAATTGGAAATTTAAAAAAAAAAAATCATTTGGAAGAAAAAATAAAAATTGTTGCCAAATGGGCATGCCTAAGGCATGCTATCCCCTATGCAGTGCTCATCTCATACTACAAATTAGCCAAAAGGGATTTCCATATATTAGTAAATATACATGCCTTCAAGTAAACTTTTACCAATGGTGAGAAATAGAATTTTTTAAGAGTTAACACTTTGCTCCCTGTTTATTTATTTATTTATTTTTGTTATGTTGATCTTAAACCCTCTAAAAAGATGATAATTTAATCTTTTTCGTCTACATCCATTAAATTTATAATGAAATGAGTCATGTACAATATATGTGATCTAATTTATAAGGATATTTTAATAATCTAATAATAATTAATTTAACAAAAATAAAAAAATCACTAAATTTATAATGAAATGAGTCATATACAATACATGTGATCTAATTTATAAGGATATTTTAGTAATATAATAATAATTAATTTAACAAAAATAAAAAAAATCATTAAAAAAACAAAATTCATATTCTCCTTTCTCTCTTCTCTCTCTCTCCTCAGTTCTCAAAACCAGATTGACAAACTCGGGGAGGGCGGGGAGACGGCGGCGAAGACGCAGAGGAAGGGGGGGGGGGGGGGGGGGGGGGGGCAGCGACGACGACGGCGAAGGGGAAAAGGAGAGGGAGGAAGGGGAGGCGCGGCCCAGATCTGGAGCCTGGGTCTGGTGGGGGGGTCGCGGAGGGACCGTCGTCGGGGGAGGGGGGTAGGGGAGGACCAGGTCTGTCACTTGGGTCGCGTGGGGGCTCGTCGTCCAAAGAGAAGGGGGCCTAGGTCGACGGCGAAGATGCAGGGGGTAAGGGGGCACCTAGATCGATGTTTGGCACTGGGGCTGAGCTCGACAACGACAAAAACGTCGGAGGAGAGGAACTCGGCGATGATGAAGGCGGGCGTCGGATCATGGGGGTGGAAGAAGGGGGAGGCTGGGTTTGAGTTCAGCTCTCTCTATCTCTTATTATTTTTTTATTTTTTCAATGCTATTGATATGAATAAGGGTGTTTTTATCTTTTTGAGGTTAATTGAGCTCATGTGATGGCTCACGTGGCTCATTCCGTTAGAAATTTAACGGATGTGGACGGAAAGGATTAAATTGTCACATTTTTAAAGAGTTTAGGGTTAGCATGATCAAAAAAAAAACAATGATTAAAGTATCACCTCTTAAAGAGTTAAATGATCATTTAGACCAATTATTTATATATATATATATACACACGTATATGTATATATATACACATGTATGTATATATATATATATATATATTTTTTTTTCCCCCTCTTTGCGCACCCAAACTCAAACCCCAAGACTAGTAGCAGTAGTCAGACAAAATTGAGACAGTGTCACGCCAAAAATGCTCACGAGAATTAATGACAAGCATTTTGTTAATATTACTGTTAAAGAAGAGTTTTGCTTCAATCAACTTTTAGCTTTAATATAATATAAGTGTCAATAACAATAATAAATTTATGAATAGATATATTTTTAACAGCAAATCCGACCCTTATGAAAGCTCAAGGGTCAAATACCAAAAGCCAAATTCAGTAGTTTCATGTATGTGTGCTTTGCAAATACGCCCCCCTTGCGGCACTAACCACATCTCTGCCAATGCCATCCTCACAATCTCAGATATTCACTGATTCACACACCCACACCCACACCCTCATCTCTTCTCTCTCTCTTTTCTCTTGATTAGAAAAAAAAAAATCATAATCAGAATCATCATCACTTGCGACATTGCTAAAAAGACATGTTTCTTTAATTAACATTGTTACTTACAGCATTTGACAAGTATTGTTAATACTTCACACTTAGAAACATTAATAATTTTGACGGAAGAATTCACCACTCAGACGCGAAAGCTTTAGATGCCCCGGTTAATTTTCAGTGTTATTTAAAAAAATTTAAGGGGGAAAAAAAAAGAAATGGAACTAAACAAAAGTCCGTTGTTTGAATGAATCAAATAGTTTTTTTCTTTTTTCCAAACTTCTATAGCCCATGACAAAGCATATCCAGTGTGTGTTCAAACTATCTTTATATTAACAAAAGGAATGGAGTACAAGCAAGCACCTCTACAAAACGAAGCTTGCAACTTTTCTTCTCAATACGACAAAGGTTTAAAAAAAAAAAAAAAAAAAAATGAACCAGAGATTTACAAGCCAACATATTCTCAATGGGGTTTAACTTGGGAACTTAGTAGCTACACAAGTGTACTTTTTTGCATTTTCACCAAGGCTTCAGATCCCCCTTAGGCCCTGCAGTCCAATTCAATACCTTCTCACCAGGCATCAAGTAGGCACTCTTGTCATGGGGCAACTTGCGAGCCAGCCCGTTCAGTATCTGATGGAATGCGTCTCCCGGCTGCGCAGGCTGCGGGAACATCATGGCCCGCTTCATGAAAGGATTCGCAAGCAACCTCTGCTTCCTCAATATCACCTCTGGTGGAATGGATGTGAGGATCTCATCCAGCTTCGGCACATCTTCCTCCGCCACAAACACTCCTATTTCCTCCCATGG
The DNA here is from genome assembly GCA_038430175.1 of Ficus hirta. Classification (NCBI taxonomy): domain Eukaryota; kingdom Viridiplantae; phylum Streptophyta; class Magnoliopsida; order Rosales; family Moraceae; genus Ficus; species Ficus hirta. Next base: position 16,196,861 of record CM076595.1, on the reverse strand, counting down.
GATCGCGTCTGCAAAGGGCAAAACTATGTCATCGGCTATAATCACAGGGATGCACCCGAACACCACTGCCTCAACTAGCCTAGGACTCCACGGAGCCCACCCCAGAGGACACAAACAGAATATGGCTCGCTGCATGTCTTCGTAGTACGTGGTCGGGTGATTGGTTGAAATGTCAAAGAGAGGGTTGTTCTTAAAATTCTCCCACACGGCTGCTCTAGCACCCCTGTCAGCCAAATTCAGAGAGTTGTCAGAAACGACATGTAATGATCACAAATACTGATTCCCATCTAGTCTTAAGATTAAAAGGGACAAGGTTGTGAATCAATGATAGAGTTGGAATAATTTGCCATTCCCATCTCATGTAAAAATATAGTGTGTAGCCGACACATCCAATCAAACCAAAGAGGTACTACCAGTCTCCCTTTTAAGATAAGTCAATAGTGAAACATCAAATGTGAAGGGTCCAAATAGACCAAAATACTCGATACTTTCCTTATCCTAGATCATTCATTGGTGAGTTCTTGGCGAGTTTGTTTAATAGAGTGGCAGCATTTTTCTAGTCGAGGTCGCATCTTAATTCTTAGGAGCGAATCCATGAAATTTGGGCTTTGTTTCTATTAACAAGAAAAAAAACATCTAAACAAAATCCATGACTTTTACATATAGCAACTAACAAACTCAAGAAAGTTTGCTTGCAAACATACCTTGCATAGTAACCGCCTTCAGGATCGTTATTAACATCATAAAATAAACCACGAAAGTAGACAAAGATAGACCGCGGAGTGTCTTGGGGAATCAAGTGAGTTTGCATCTTTTGAGGGGGTGCATACGGTGGAATGGTGATAGAACCCTCATTCAAGCACACATGATTCCGTTGTCCGAAAGTTTGAACCAAAGTAGCACGCTGGAGCAGTGGAAGAATTCCCCGTTCAATCGCTTTCTCTTCCTACTCAATACGCAGAACATGAAGCTTCTATTAGCCATGACAAAATGAGAATACTCGGGATTTGGTGCTCTAAATAACAAGGACTAAATACTGAACCTGACTATGAAAAGTGAAAAAATTATAAAACAATCTAATCAAGCAGTTCAAATACTTTGCCAAATCTGCAACAAGTGAGCTTTTAAGGGTACACAAGACTTCATGCCTGTAGCGACAGTTTGGCACATCATGACCACTACTAATAGGCATGAATTCATCGTGTTCAAACACAGCTTCTGAGTTTTCTTCAGTACTGAACTATATTGTAATAAGTATTATTATGAAAACATTCCACTCAATCAGTTTAGAGACTTTCCCAAATGGTATTCTCTCTCTCTCTCTCTCCCCTACCAAAAACTGCCCAATGGTATGCTATAATATACAAGGGCATTAAAAAAAAAAACCCAAATTACCTGATAATGAAAGCAGGCTCCAAAATCATGGGGAACAACAAAGAAGTGATCAGCCCCCTCAGTCCTATTCCAAAAGGGCCAGTTTGAAGAGATGAGTTGAATGGCACTTCTCATCGTCCTTGGAGACTTGAAGGGCAAAGGCAAGCCATTGGGAGTGAGGTCACAAGTAGTATAAATAGGAGTGTAAAACCAGTCAGCTTCGTCGGGATTCAGAGTCCTAACAGGGCTGGAGAGGAGGAATCTGTGCATGAAGATCTCGGCCGCGAACATATGGTTGAGGCATCTGGGGTCCTTCTGAAGGATCTTCTTGTTGTACTTGCTTGGCAGTTCATACACATATACTTTCAACCTTCCTACCGGATTATCTTCCAATACATCTCCAGCACTTCCTGTTCTCCATTTATCATCATCAAATCTTCCATTTTTAGTTTTATATCTCCTCAAGTTCATTTGTAAGTGAAACGAACAAGGGAAATTTTACAAAATCCTCCTCCCCTTGCATTCAATTGAAATGCAATGTCCTAACTTTCATTTTCCGTAATTACAAAACCATCCACTCGGATCCCTCATCGCTTACAATTTACAAATAAAAAGTTTCTCAAAATAATGGTGCAAAAAAAAAAATTGTTAATTATTTTTTTTTCCTTTTACTTGATAAATATTTGATATGTTGCTGATAAATATTAGCAGAAAAAGGCCACGCACAACCATCTATACTGTAATATATAAGAGACGCAAAACTGCCTACAATTATTTCTAGCTGCTGCATATTAGATAAAAATTGTAGAATTAAAAACAATTTATATATATATTTATATATATAAACACAATTACATACCCGAAATCCTCTCCGTGCGGAAATTCTGATCAGCATGAATCCTGAGAGAAAAACCAGAAACTAAAAGAAGAAGCAAAACCCACATGCAAATATTCCAACTCATTTTTGATTGGGAATAAAAAACCAAAGAAATGGGTGTTGAGGAATGCGGTGGCTGAGAGGGTGTAAGAGTATAATATATAAACATATACATGTACAAATATATATATATATATATATATAAACAAGTGAAGAATGATAAGATGGTTGGGACGTCGTGAGGGTAGTAGTTGAGAAGTTATCTTAGAGTGAAGGTTTTTTATTTGTTTAATATTTTGTTTGTTTTTAACATATACATATTATGGGAAATATGAATGGAATGGAATAACAAAATGGAGCTTTTCATTTGAGGTTGGCACGGACAAAATGCATACAGCGTAGTCGGAAATTGCTTTAAGAAACGGGGAAGATTCGGTCTTTGTCTCTCTCTCTCTCTCTCTCTCTTCTTTTTTTTTTTTTTTTTCAAATAAAAAAAAATGTTTTGAAAGGTAATTTGCAGCGAACAAATTGAAAGCTTCGTTTGCTTTGCCAGTTTGATGCCGAGTCAATCTCACAAAGCTCGTCAACAAAGTTGCTTATTTCTGTCGTTTTCGTTTCAAAAGAAACGACATACAATTTTTGTATTAAAAAAAATTCAAAACCGTTACCATAATGGACGACATGTTTTGTTTTTCGTTTAATGATTTGATGCCGTTTAAGTAAATTGAACGACATGGCGTTTAGTTGTGAGAATCGACATGTCGTTTACTTTTATTGTGAACGACTTCTCATTCGTTTAGAATTAAACGACAAATAGTACTGGTATAACTGAACGACATTCGCCTCACTTGTATTGTTTTTCTTTAACGACATGTTGCTTATTGGTATGGTAAACTAGTTTTCTTAAAGAAAAATAATGGAAGACTTATGTAAATCATAACTAGTTTTGTTTCCCTTTCGTTTTGATTTTAATGGGGTTTGTTGAGAATTAGTTGGCGACCTAATTCAATATCATCAAGAGAAAATAAACAGAAGAAAATAAAATGTACAAAAACACATTAAGAATTTTTTATATAAGTTCATTCAATTGATAACTATATCATGTTTCTATCGTAGCATATTCCACTATGATAATGGTAAAGTTTTTACAAGAGATTCACTCACTCCTCACGATTGTGTGTATCTCTCTCACAACCCCCTCTATTTTTCAGCTCTCTCTCATGAATAAAAACCTTAATAAATGACTCCCTTTTTATCAAGAAAAACTAGGACAACCCAAATTACAAGTATGAAATCTCCAAAATCCTTAATGAATGAACTGTCTACAAGCCTTGTTAACAGAACATAGATCGGGGGAATAGATGTTAATTTTTAAAATTTAAGAGGTAAATTGTTACAATGTCTATAATTCAGGGGGGATTTTGTAATTGAACGTAGTTTTTTTGTCCAAAAACTAATGGTATGGGACATATTTGTTACCATTTTATTATTTGAAGGAACAAATATTACGTTTTAAAATTTGGGATAAAATATTATAAAAATTATAATTTAAGGAGAATTTTTATAATTAATCTTTTTTTTTTTTCCCAAAAGAGCCAGATATAAAATTTTATGTGAATTTATTGCGAGGCAAATGAATTCAGCTTTGGGTCACCTTCACTATAAAATCAAATCAGACAACGTTAAGGACTAAGGATGGAAACACACAACAGCATGATTTTTTTTTTTTAATTTTGTATTACCACACACACAGATATATATAAATATATATATATATATATATATATTGGAAAAGGACTAGGACTAGTCAAAAATGACGTCCACAACTTCTCTAGTTTTCTTCTCCACGAGGACCATAATAACGCACACTTTCTGGCATTAATAATAATAAATTAGCCTTTGAAATTTCAACCCTTACGCATTAAAAATTAAAATAATATTCCCTAAAATATATATATATATATATATATATATATATATAATGGTGGGAATATGCCAAAATTCGGGAGGGGGTTGCACATTGAAGTGGGTGGACACATGCACAACCAGCTCAGCTCAATTTAATTCAGCTCAACTGTCTTCCTTCTCCTTCCTTCGTATTCTTCTTCATCTTCTTTTTCTTCTGATTCTGAGATTATTAACAAAAATCTAATAATTAAATTAAATTAAAAAAAAAAAGGAAGAGCAAAAGCAATATCGGAATTCGGAGAAGAAACATGGACCAAAACGACATCAACAACAACAAAAAGGACAGAGACAGCAGTGGTAGAGACATGATGGAGATAAACGAGGAAAACAACACAAGCATCATCGGCGACTCGGAATTCGATGAAATCGAGAGAAGTAAAGTCTCCATCATGAGGGCTCTCGTCCAAAGAGAAGACCCTTCTTCTTCATCATCCCAGGTTTCTTTTCATTTGACTTTCTCCTCCGAATTCCATATCTTTTTGTTTTTTGTTTTTTGTTTTTTTTGTGTGTGATTGGGGGGGGGCGGCGGTGTGTGTTTATATATGTCTTTTGATAATAAACAAACAAACGTGAAACGACAGGAAGTGGATGATTACGAGCTGAGGAGGTTTCTGAGGGCGAGGGACATGGACATAGAGAAGGCGGCAAACATGTTCCTCAAGTACAGGAGCTGGAAGAGGTCGTTTGTGCCGACCGGCTCCATCTCCGCCGCAGAAATCCCAGAACAAATCTCCCACAACAAGTTGTTTATGCAAGGCTTCGACAAGCGTGGCCGTCCCATTGTTGTCGTTTTTGGTGCTCGTCACAAACAAGGCAAAGTCGACGACTTCAAACGTACCTTACCTTTTTAACTTACCCTCTTTTTTTCTTTTCTTTCACAATTCACATTGTTGAGATTATATCTGCATTGAGTAAAATTCTATTTTTTGTACTTGCTTTTTTGGCAGGTTATGTTGTTTTCTGTCTTCAAACAATTTGTGCCAGGTAACTTAACTACTCACTCTTACCATTGAATCCCATATTACTGTTTGTTAGCTCATCTTTTAAAATTTTTTTAAAAATATATATATATATATATTATTAGAGATTTGAGGGGGAGAAGTATGTGTAGAGAAAGGGTGGGGGTGGTAATGTAGATTGTTAGATTATAAGCTGCAAATTACATGTCTTTAATTAGGTTGAATGTCAAATCGGCGAATCTTCCAGCCAGATTGTCTTGGAGGTTTCTTCCTTTAGTTTTGTTAGGGCCTAGAGGGGTAAGCAAATTATTCAATCTACTTGGATAACCATCCGATCCGATCAAGTCAAACTGAATTGGATTAGATTGGACCTTGTATATGGATCAGATTGAATGTAACATTTTGAAATCCAATATAGTGTTGAATTGGATTCGTTGTGTCAAACCCCAGTGGATGCCAACCAATGCTCACCCTTTAGACTTTGAGTTGGTCATTTGAATTGAGGGGCTTTGAGCAGATGAGATCTTTTTTTGAGTTTCTCCTCTTAACAGTTTCGTTTGCATGAAGTTGTTTGCAGTCTTGCAAATGCTTTTTCACTTTCATTCTCATATTTGATGAAACATTCCCCAATAACAGTTTGTTTGTTACGGTTGTTCCAGAATGCCAAGAGGCCAGGAAAAGTTCACATCCATTGCAGATCTTCAAGGATGGGGATATGCTAATAGCGACATTCGTGGATACCTAGCGGCTCTATCAATTCTGCAGGTTTGTTTCATTCGACAATTAGTTCACTTCAGTTGTATCTGCATTTTGCTAAACTTGGTAGCAGGCAACTAGAAGTCTAGAACAGAGTTTGGAATTAACCAGAGTGGTGGTAAGTAATAAGTAAACGTACTAGCCAGTAAAGAGGTGAGCTTATATCTGGAATTGGAATTAATTTAATCATATGATGTTGGGGCAGGATTGCTATCCAGAAAGGCTTGGCAAGTTATTAATAGTCCATTCGCCTTACATATTCATGACTGCTTGGAAGATGGTCTACCCATTCATAGACAGCAATACCAAAAAGAAGGTAACCAGATAACAGAAAGACCACTTTCTTCCTCTTGAAACGTTGTCTTTTTGGACAAATCATAAGATTACCAATAAGGATCTAACTTTCCTGTTTGTTACAATTGAAATATTTGACAGATAACGTTTGTGGAGAACAAAAAGCTCAAGTCCACACTGCTAACTGAAATTGATGAGAGCCAACTCCCGGAAACATATGGGGGCATACTACCACTAGTTCCCATCCAAGACTGCTCTTCTCTTTAGTCTTTCTTTAAAACGATTTTCTTTTTTTCTTTTTTTTCTTTTTTCTTTTTTCTTTAAAGTTAATTTAATTCAACTATTTTTTTAGTGTTCACTTGGACATTATAAGTTATTTAAGGGATACATGGGAAAATATCTTCTTTAAAACATTGTATTGTTATATTTAAAGAAATGCAAACTAATATTTAATTTTAAAAAATTAGAATGGGTGACCTATTTTAGTCATCAAATTTAATAAATGGCCAAACTTTTTTTATTTAGCAAAATGATCATTTACCTTTTTTTTTTTTTAAATTTGGTAAATCACTGATTGACTTAAAAATTAGTGATTAACGTTATAGCTAATTAATGATTGACTATGGTGAATCACTAATTTATCAAATTAACAATGTTATGTAGTTAATCACTAATGGTACGTTTGGAAAAAATGTTTGAGATAAAATTTTTAGGTTAAAGTTTGTTGACTTTTTAAAAACTAGTTATCATTTTTGTTGACTTTTCAGGAAAAAAAAAAAAAACAAAAACAAAAACTGAGATGAAAAACTTAAATTCACACCTGAGAACCAAACGGAGGCTAATTGACCATTTAAGAAAACTGATTGACCATTTAAAAAAAAAAATGATCTTTTAAATAATTTTTAAAAATTTTGGTCATTTGTAAAAAATTAATAAATAAATAAAGATCTTAAAAAATGGTTGTATACCTCTAAATCCCTTTAATTTTGTAGTTAAGATGATATTTAACTTTTGTTAAAATAAAATTTAAGATAAATTGGTAAAGATAATCTTGATTTATTATTATTTTTAAGTTTAATTGCTTCAGGAATATTTTGTGACTGATTTTGTAGACACAAAGGTGTTTTGGCCATTTGTAGGGGCAAAAGTGATATTAAGACTAGATATACGGAGCGTTTGGTTATTTTTCTTCTAAAATAAACAGTTGAACATCTTGTTTTTAGGTAAATGCCCTCTCTTTTTTTTTTCTCATTTATGATTGTTTTATACTGAGATATCAATGGTATGCGTGGATAGATCAATGATATATCAGTGATAGATCATATATTATTGATTAATATTAATCACTAATAATTAATCATCAAATTTATCAGTGCTACATAATAGACTATTTAAAAGAAAAATCGAAACTTGAGATATTTATTAAAAATGAAAAAATATATATATATATATATCTAATCATTCGTCGGTTCTTTTTTACATGCAGAAAGCAAACTTTAACAAGATCGTCGTTTTCTTATTTGAAGGAATAAACAAAAATTTAAACAAGAAACGACATGTAATTTAGTCCCAGATGAAGAAGCCTAGAAAGAGGTTTAAGCTCACTCCTGTCCCTCCCTGTCCTCCTACATGAATCGTCGGAAAGCTGTCGCAGCGAATCAGAAGCTCCAAGGAAACTAACAAGGAAATCTTTGTAGTTTGGAGGACTTTGTTCAGAAGTCAACTCCTTCATTGGGTCGTGGAGTCTTGCAGGCGGAGGAGCAAAGCCATCCCGAGAAGAAGAAAGCTGTAGAAACTCTCGGCCCATGGCTCAGTAGCACTCTGTGTACATTGCTCTTGAGCTAGTCGTTTGAGACAATCTGACATAAAAGTTCAGAAGTTAAATATGCGTCTATCATATTATTAATTAGAAAGACACAAATAAGCAGATATATGGGCCGAGGTTGCTAATTGGATATCATGTTTTCTAATGGTCAGGTGTCAGGGATATGAGTGGAATGACCTTGGCAACCACTGGAAGCGGCGGTAAAGTTCGGTTGTTGTGGCAGTCTAACTTGAACGGTGTTTGGGATAAACTGGCGGCATTTTAACATGATTCATCAATTTGTTAGCATCTTGCAAAGTGATATTAAATTCGTAGGACATTATTTGCAACAATTAAATGTTCAATGGACAAACTTGGCAATCCAGTCAAAGTTAATATTCTTATTTTTGGATACTTAATAAGAGTTGGACCAATTTGTAGAGTAGCTTTAATGAGGCAACAGCTTGACCCGTGAGTAGAACTCATCAAGCATATCTGACCCTTTCCCTTTTTGGGGTTGGAGGGGAGGCGGGCGGGGCGGCGAGCAGAGGCCAGAGAGCGCCTTGACCTCTCTTCGTTTTGTTGTACATTAATCCATCCATCAAAAATCATTACTAAAATACCAGCGCGTAGGAACAAATCTGCCCCCCAACTCTAGTCTAGGCACCAACCAACCAACCAACCAACCAACCAAAGAAGTTAGTTTTGTGGCCGCCCTGTTGTGAAGTTTTTAATCAATCCCCTCTTCCAAATTCAACCCCCAATTTCACTCAAACAATTATGGCATGTTTACTTACGTGTAATCGGAGTAGACATGAATCGAAATGGATAGAATTCGGAGTAAGTTGAATTCGGAGTTAGAATATGCTGTTTACTTGGGTTTCAGGAATTGGAATCGGAATCACTGTCAATCACATTCATGTGTTTACTTAAAATAAAAATCATAATCAGTTGTTATAAATTTACTTATATACCCTTTCAGTTAATTTTGTGTTTTCAATTTAAACAAGTAGATTATATATTAATTATTTTAATACTAAAATGATTATTTTTTGTGCTACTAATTATAGAACTATTTTCTTGAAATATATGTTTATTTTTTAAAAACATAATGTTGAGATAAGTAATTTGTATGCTGATAGTAATTATATTATGAAGATTATTTTTTAAATAAAAAAGTCAAATTTTGAGATAAATAGTTTATTCTAGTAAATATATTTAAATTTTTTTGAAATATAAATTTGCTTAAAAAAAACATAATGTTGAACTATATTTCTAAAATTAAAATTTTGTTTATAGTTGATTTATTATGGCTCACTTTTTTTAATTTTGTTAGAGCATTAAAAAATTTAAAAAGCAGCATTAAAAAATTTTAAAATAAATATAGGATATGATATAATCATCTTTTAAACAAAATAAGTCTCAAATCATAAACATATCAAATAAGTTCCAAATTGGGAGTAAAGTAGTAATTTAACTTTAATATCAGAAGTGGGAGTGCTAATCTGGTGGGGGGTTTGGAATTGCCAATCCCTTTATTCAATCCCAAATTAGTATGGACCCCACACAATTTCACTCCCATTTTAAGATTAAAATAAGTAAGTAAACATGTGATTGATTCTCATTTCTTGTTCCGATTCCCTATTCCTGAAAAGTAAACAAGCCAATAATCACTTTCATTTAACTTGTGCCAATAAAGATGCCATCTATATTATCCACAAAGACGGTGGAAGAAAGAAAGAAAGAAAGAACAATTCTCTCTTCTTCTTTCTACCCCCCAGGGGAGGCCTAAAAAGAATTTAATGGAAGGTGCCATTTTCATAGAACACCCGGATCTACAATTATCTGGGAACTGAAAGCTAACCAGAAAAGGGTTAGTTCTAAGATCTGTACTCTCCAGCTTTAATAACTCGTCTGATCCTTACGAGCCTAAAGCTTTGAAAAAAAAAATTCAGTTGTGTATTATTCAGACAACGAAATCTGTCCTCAACCGGACAGCAAATACAAAATTCGAAATACTTCAAAGCATGTCCCCACAGACATGAATATAAGAAAGTTCTAAATTTTCAAGTTATCCTCCTCTGACACACGAGGAAACTATTGTTTTATGAAAATCTCACAATAAAAATACTACTCCGGAAAATTATCCAATTTTTATCAATCCTCACCCAATCAGCAGCTTGTCCTCGCTCAAAAAGCTGTAAATGGGTACCTCTAGATTGTACGGTGCAGGCCCCTTGCGGATCCTGCCAGAAATGTCGTAGTGCGAACCATGGCACGGACAAAACCACCCACCAAAGTCGCCAGCATTTGGCAAGGGGATGCAACCCAAGTGAGTGCAGACCCCAATAACAATTAACCACTCCGGATTCTTAACCCTCTCTGAATCCTCTTGTGGATGACGTAGGGACCTAACATCAACGTTATTGGCCAAACTGATGTCATCTTCAGTTCGACGCCTGATGAAAACCGGCTTTCCTCGCCACTTGACTGTAACGGTAGTGCCAGGCTCAATGCTGGACAGGTCCACCTCCAGAGAAGCAAGTGCAAGGACATCTTTACTGGCAGACATGCTGAGAACAAACTTGAGGATCAAAAGCCGGATCAAGGAGGCATAGACGAACCTCCCACCTGTTAGGACAAAATATGCAAATGCGCGCTTGCTGGGGTCGCCAGGTGGATAACGTTCGTGGTTATGCTCTTCATACACGATTTTCGAAGTGGGGTTCTTCACAGCCGCTACAGTAGCTGGAAGTTCCGAGATCACACCAATACCATGTCCAGGAACAAGAGCTTCAGAAGAAAATCCTGAAAAAAGAAATCAAAAATTTCAAATCAACTGCCATAATTTATAGAACCTCAAGGCAAAAGTAGTATATTATGTTTCTCCAAAAAGAAGCATCACGAGGCATATATTAAATATTAATAAACTAAAAACACACTACAATATTCTCGCTTGACTTTGAAAGGAACAAGTTACACAGATAACATACATAACCAAGCAGAAACTTATACAAGATCTTAAAGAGCCAGTTACATAGAAAATCGAAAGGGGTGTTTCTAGTAAAGCTGCAGAAAAGAAAAGAAGACAAACAAAAAAAAGCCATATGACATAGGTAGTTTCTAGAAACACAAACTGTACGATGCAGATTGCATAAAAATGCCAAAGTTGTCTGTTATTGCTGCCCTTCATATTGAGCTTAGCAGAAATTGTCAAAGCTCCTCCTACGTTCTTTAGATTTGCATTGGCTGCAAATCATCATTTATCCATCAGAGCAATTATAGCACAACCAAGATAACCGTCACAAATAGGACTTGCAAATTAAACCAAAACAAAGGAAAATTCTAAGCCTTTTAATATCAAATCCTACTTGATCATTCAATTCTACCAATCCGATAGAAATGAATGTAAATCAGAAGAATATTATTATTATTATTATTAAAACGATATTAACAACCAGAACCAGCTCGAAATTAAGCCTAAAACCACATCAATAAACAACAGAAAAACACACAGATTCCTGATGGAAGTTAACCAAAAGCATAGGATTCGATAACGAATATACGAGGAAATTCACGCAATAGTCATTAGTATTCCCAATTCAATCGACAAATAGGTTAACAGTTTCCACCTTAAAAAAAAAAAATTATTATTCAAATTTTGAATAAATCAAAACAAAAAAAAACAAATTGAAAACGTAATTTCGCACAAACAACATTTTGAAAGAAAAAATGAAGGAATAAAAAGCAAAGATGTTAAGGATTTTAGAGAAAAAAGGAAAAAACCCTAAATCAGAGGGGGAAACGGAGAGAGAGAGAGAGAGAAATGAAAGACCTCTGAGAAGAGGAGGAAGAGCGTAAGGATTAGGAGAGGAGGAGAAGAAGAAAGGAGATCTGGAAGAGGAGGAATGGAGTGGATGATCATCTTCGAGGGAAGGGCCATGACTTTGAGAGAAAGAGGAAGCTGCGGAGGACGATGTTGTTGTCGTCTGGAGAGGCCTCAACCATGGGATGGATGAGGACGAGGACGACAATCTCTTCCCTGCAATTCGCAGCATCCTTTCGATTTGGATTTGGCACGGGAAATCTGGAATTAGGGTTTCTTTCTTTCTTTCTTTCTTTCTTTCTTTCTGGCCTTGGCCTCCTTGTTCTTCTTCTCCTCCTCCTTTTCCAACGCAGCCTCCGAAGATGAAGATGAAGATGCTAATCCTACTCCTCAGACGACTGAGACAAAAATAATATTAATCCTACTATTCAAAAAAATAATAATAATAATAATATTAATCCTAATAACTTATTAATACTATAAATTATTCCCAAAAACGACGTTGTATGTGGGTCTCTATCAGTGAGATACGACATTTTTGTCAATGGTAAACCACGTGTTGGTTAACGCCAGAATTTTTATTTTTTATTTTTTTATTTTTTTTATAGTTTTTTTTTTTAAGAATTTATAAGAATTTGTTAACGCTAAGATTTGCGCATGTTCGCAGGTGTAAATACAAAATAGGTATATCTTCTTTCTTTTTCCTTTTTTGGAGAAAAAGTAACTGACATATATGTAACTGCAATACTAATGTTACAGTGTAGCATAGATGAATACTAATGATCCGGTGGAGCAGTTTGCATGTCGATTGCAAATTTTTTATAATTGTGTTTTATTTTTTTTTTTTCACACCATACTATAAAAACTCTCATCTCCTAAGCTCATATTGTCACTAGATATGCAACTTAGATTTGTATTCTTCGCAGTAGTCCATAAAATTCTCCTCAACGCTTTTTAACGATCTACAAAGAAAGTATGCGGTGGTTGTTATTTTTTCATCACGTAATGATTACCTTAAACGGTTTTGTTAACTTCAGTTTTACATTGAAGGCTAACTTATAATTTTGAATGTACCGGTACAAAATATGTGCTTTGCAAGTTTAGCGGCATTGTCACAATTGTTTACCATTCTAAGCTTGAGATAAAAAGTACATACACGCTAAAATTTTCTAAAAATGGGAAAGAGAGAGAGAGAGAGAGAGAGAGAGAGAGAGAGATTTGATTGCAACTCTTCTAAAGATTCTGGGTTTTATAATAAAATTTTGATAAATGATGGATACAAAATTGAACAACTTGACCAAATATTTTAATTTATATATTGAAACGTGAGTGTGAATAATAAACCACACACCCTCTTTTTAGTTTTTATATTGATTGATATAGAATCATAGATAGATGTATAAATATATAGATATAGATGTTGATTATGCCTTTTTACCCAACAAAACAAAAGGGCCTACTCTTCTCATTTGCTCACCCCAATAAAGCTAATTCGCTGCGATACTGTCGTCAAATCCAATCACTCGAACATATAACATTTAAAACAGAACAAACCCTAGTCACTTCTCTTCTCTTTAGCAATGCAGGAACAACGAAATAAACCAAAAAGAAAAAGAAAAAGAAAAAGAAGAAGAACCAAGAATAAAAAAATTCAAAAGGTAAAGTTCCATGTTGTGGGCAATGGTTGCAGATCAGCATTTTAGGCTCTGTAATAACCTTATACAGTTAATCAATTCAGTACTATAAAAATATGTCGATGCTTTGATTGAGTGTCAAAATGAGTGCAAGCAAGCTCAATCATCTGCAGTCGCCGAGGAATGATGAGGAAATGAAGACCACACATCTTCCCAAGTCCTGATACCCTCCGTTACCTCCTTCACAGTGGTTGCTGCCTCTTCCACATCGACCCTTATTTGATCCTTGCTGTCCCTCTCCCTTATCGTCACCGACGTTGTCGAATCCACTGTGATTGCAAACGGAACACCGAGCTCATCTGTTCTTGCATATCTTTTGCCGATGGAAGTACCTGCCAAAAGAAAAAAAGCCAGTCATCAGTCCACTACCCACAAAAAGCATAGCGACATACGACCAGTTCTGGAATTACATTCGTAGCTCTCAAAATGATCAAGAGAACACAATCTTCTGCCATTTGGTAAACCTGTTTTTGGCCATTTTATGAACTATCCTAGTCAGCTTTTAGAAGCAGTCTGTTTGATAATGATTCTGAAAGTGATAGCAATTGACATAGAATGCAACCACTTTTCACAGCAGTTTTGAGGAGCTAAAAATCCTAACTTATAGCTTCTACTGTCAGCTTATCAGAATAAAAACTTGTATAAGAAACACATCAGCGCAAAATCGGCCCCATAAAGTTCAACAATGATCACTTATCATTTAGATACGTTGGGGAAAAAAGGTAATTGAAGCGTGTGCTTCAATGCTCCTTCGTAATCTAGTCTACATGCCAAGGAAAATGAGTCTTTCATCTAGGTTGCAAACCTGTAATATCGATCTTATGAGAGATTCCAGCAGCAGTCAATGACTTGGAAATGTCTTTTGCAACCTTCTCATACTGTTCATTCTGAACCAGTGGGAAAACCGTGCACTTAATAGGTGCAACAAGTGGGGGGAACCGAAATACATTCAACTGTTCATCTCCAGCTTTGCTTGGTCTCATGTAGTAAGAGTGCTCGTAGAGGCAATATATAATCCGACCAATGCCAAAAGAGGGCTCGATTACGGATGGCGTGAAGACTCTTTGGTGCTCTTTCTTTTTCTCCTTCGTAATCGTCACCATGCTCTTCTTAATGGTTACAGCTTTTGAAAGAGTGCAGACGTTAAACTCCACCTCTCCTTTGGTCGCTAAATTGTCTTTCATATGCAAAGCTTCTTCTTCCTTCATAGCCTGAAACAGAACACAAAAAAATGCATCATATGTTGCAGAAAATACACTACATATAACTACAATGAAAGGAAGGACCCAAAGATAGGCTATTTGAAGACTCACCTCCAAAGCTTCAACAACATTCTTTTGGCTCCCCTTGAATGCGAGACCCAGCTCTTTCTTCACCGGAGTAATAACCAATTCCTGAAGCCACACATGCACCATCAGTCAAAAAAGGATAGCCAAAAACAAGAGGCGTGAAAAAAAAAAAAAAAAAAAAAGGTGGTAAAATATAGCATGACCTCCACTTCTCTGGGCTCTGAAAATTTTTCAGCAGCAACAAGTGCAATGCCACTTTTGTCCTGTCATGAAACGAAATTTCATTCTTATATTCCATATTTGGCCAAAAAAATTGTCAATATACCTGACAGACAAAATAAAATGCGAAACCATTTTGGTCCAACATAAAAGTGTTGTGAAGTTTTTTACAGAACATAAAGCAATTACTTACTGTATGAGCACGTAAATCATATGCAGATCTATCTGCAATACCAACACATTCTATCCAGCCGTAGGAGGACTCAATCTCAGCATCCCAACAGTCAGCAGCATAGTGAGCCATTTCATTAGCAAGGTGCTGGCGGAACCGTAAACGCTTCTCATCTATGCCAAGACGAGCAAGGAAAAGATATACTCTCCCAATGAAGTAGCCAAGAGTTTCATTGTTAACAGTTCCCTAAGTGACATTGAACAACACTGCTGTAACATGCTTACACACATTAGGAAAAACAACAGTAGAAACAATACTAAAAGAAACATGAACCAACCTGAGCAACAGCTCCACCCAGTCGAATTATCTTTGCAGATTGGCCAGACATTTGTTCTTCCCTTGGGAACATCAGAAACTTGAGATTTGCAACTTCTGAAAACTTTGGGTGAGATTTGTCCGCCGGATCAACAAAGTGCTCAATCTCAGCGAGTGTAAACTCACGAACTCTCAGAAGGCCTTGGCGAGGAGATATCTGCAGACAGAGAACACAGAGTGAGCCCGTGGTTATAGCTTCACTTGAATAATGAGCTAGACCTTGCATGACTGCTTAGGTCAACAACAAAAGTATTGGTCAGAAAAGTCCACGGCACCAAAATAAGGAACACAAAATGTTCACAACATAACCTTCTTCCCTACTCTGGTAAGACATGAGAAGGCCAAAATGGCAGTTTCAAGGACATCAT
Source organism: Ficus hirta (assembly GCA_038430175.1). NCBI lineage: Eukaryota > Viridiplantae > Streptophyta > Magnoliopsida > Rosales > Moraceae > Ficus > Ficus hirta. Next base: position 16,180,886 of record CM076595.1, on the reverse strand, counting down.
ATCCAATATATTAAGACACCACTTCTAAGTAGAAAGACACATGAACATGCTCTCGCACAAACGAGAAGTATGCAACCAGACATGTTAAGTCCTAAAAACAAAAATTCAAACCTCATTTCTGAAAGCCTGGCCAATCTGAGCTGCGGCAAAAGGGAGTTTGTTCCCATTGTAATAATACAAGTCTTTGAAATTTACAAATATGCCTTGAGCAGTTTCAGGGCGCAAGTACCTACAGCAAATGAGATTTAAATAGTGCAATCTCATTACCAAAACTAAACTGGAATAAAACTGCCCAAACACAATTAGTACCAAAACACAACATACTCACCCAGGGCTCAAGCCAGATGGACCAATGGATGTCGCAAACATCAAATTAAACGGATACGGATCCGAAAGCGGATTCTTTGTGTCTGGAGCCGTGATTCCATACTCCCTGATTTTTGCGCCAAGCTCTTCGGATGACAAATCATCCAAAGTAGCAAGAACGTGTCTCAACTCTGCAGCCTTCTCAGCAGAAATGGCGAGGTCCTTCTGAAGTTTGTCATTGCAAAAGTCCTTGAGCAAGTGATCAGCCCGGAAGCAGGTCCCGGTTTTCTCATCCTTGACCATAAGGTCAGTGAATTTATCCACATGACCAGAAGCTTTGAGAACAATCTCAGGGGTCACACAGGGACAGTCCACTTCCAACATGTTCTCCTCGAGAACAAAATGCTGCAATCCAAACCAAATCATGAATACACTCAGACACAATTATTATATTACCATTGCACAATTTAAGTTCAAATCACTATAAGCCCGTACAAACAAAAGGCTTTAAGACTATCTGAATTTTGATACTAGCAAATAAACTTCTTAAACTGCAAATAAACAAGGGAAAATTGGAAAAATATTTTCCTGTAAAAAGAAAAAATGAAAACAAAATCTAACCATTTGGTAGAATTTCCTTCGCAACAATCTACAAACTTCCATATATCCAAATTAGTTTAATATTCAAATGGTCCAATTCACTATAGCAAACTGCCCATATAACCACAACTTGTAGAAATAACCGACTCTAAGACAATCTCAATTCTGGTAGCTTGAAAATAAACTTCTCATACCGCAAATAAACAAAAAACGAAAACTGAAATCTCTATAGGCTATAAGGAAACAGGAAACCAAAGACAATCAAACAATTTGATAGAATTAGCTTGGGTACGTACATGATATGAATTTCCATATCCAACTGCGGCTTATCGTGAACCCGTGCTATGATAACAAATTTACAATTCTACTCATTGAAACAACCGGCTTTAAGACAAAATGAATTTTGATAGCTTGGAGACAAACGTAATATAAAGCAAACAAAATGAAAACAAAAATCAAATCATTTTAAAGAGTTACCTTTGGTGCACCTTATAAATGTCGTTGTCCAAATTAGTTTTGATGAAAGAAACGGATATCAGAGATGCAGATGTATGAAGAGAAGAAAGTCGACATGTAAAATCAAACAATTTCATAAAATTACCAAGGATACATATTATTGATTTTTGTATTTTCAAAGTGAGACTGAGTTTGATAATCCAATGGCCCAATTAACACGAATAAAATGGATATCCAACAGATATAAATTTATAAATATAGTTAGAGAGAGGGAGAGAGAGATGAAAGATAAACAAACCTGACGCCAAAACGCAAGGACATTAGACTTAACAGAGCAACCAGGGGGACCGTAGTCATAAAGACCGGCGACGCCGCGGTAGATCTTGAACGAAGGAATGTAAAACAGACGACGCTCCAGAGTGTTGACCACCGCCTGTCGGAAGGCCTCCTTGGTGACGGCGGATCCATCACCGGCGCCGCTGATAGCGGCTTGGAGGTTCCTCTCGATGGAAGCCTTCTGCAGCTTGAGGGCGTTGAGAGCTTCGATGGCGGCGTCGACGTCATGCTTGGGAGCGCCGGCGGCCTTCAGGGCGCGGACGCTGTTGCCCTGAGACTCGACGGCCGATTGCTTCTCGGCGAGAGCTCGGCGGAGAGAGTCCTCGGAAAATGATGTCATTGATGAAGCGGATTTGAAGTAGAGAGGGAATCTGGAAAGGGATAGGGCTTGGAAGTTGAAGAAACGGCCACCAAACGAAGAAGATGATATTTGGAGAATGCGCATGCGAGAGAGTGCGAACAACTTGAATTCTTGAAACCAAATGGAGCAAACGAAACCCCACTAGGGTTCTCTCTCTCTCTCTCTCTCTCTCTCTCTCTAGGAAATGAAAGTTGGGATATTTTGAGAAGTTTTTTGGTGCGGTCAAAATTACGCCTGTCTATAGTTATGGACCGTTGGAAAAGTTTTTAATGGTTTAGATTTATTACTTTTTTTTTATTATTTTTGCTTTTTAATCGTTTACTGCCAAGATATTTGACTTTGTCGTGAAGGAATTTATTTCTAGTGAAGGAATTTTCGTGAGGAACTGTTTGGAAACGAGAATTAACGCTACCCGCTCCGGGTATTTGGAAGTAGTGTACCCGCCTATTCTTGGTTGATATTTGTCTGAATATGGGCCCAACCACACTCGACTTGTTCGGGTAAGTTTTCAATCTTGGGCTTTCTTTAATAGCGTATTTAGTTCGCATGTCTTTTTATTTGTATCATCATTATTCCTTTAATAATAATTAATATAATATTTTAATTGATTTGTTATGATATCACATAAAAATTATATATATATTTAATTAACGTATCATTATATTATTTGTTATGATATCACAATAAATGACATAAAATTATAGACTATTATATTAATATGATACAAAAAGAATAATACTAGATTAATATGATATAAAATTAAATTAAAATTACTTAAAATTTATATAATATTGATCAAAAATAGAGAATTTATACCATATTGATTAATAAATGAAAAAAAAATGGTTATTTAAGTAATTTTCTCGGTTGGTGTGGTGCGGGATTGTAGGCATATATAGCAAAATCCAGACAACGAACTTGAAATTTAACGAAAGTTCCATAATATGCTAAAAATAATAAAATTAGAACTCGTAATTACGTAATAACCTTTTGATACCCTTTATATAAACTATTTTATAAACTATTTTAATTAGTAGCCGAATCCCTATAAATGTGAACTTACAAATGATGTATCAGTATTTATGTAAAACTCTCTCCATTTTCTCATTTTTACTACACCACTGCAATTTATTTCAAAAAAAAAACATAAAACAAATTTCTCCAATTTTTTGTTTAATAATATATCATTATAATAATGAAAATTAGACCTCATTTTTTTTGGTCAATAATTAGACCTCATTTTTTTTTTGGTGAATTCAAAGGATACGGCGGTGGTCCATCATTTCCAGGTTTTCAGCCACATAAGCAGGAATTTATTTCCCTAGATATAGCAGAGACATGTTCTTTTATACTGATTTTTCTCAGTTGGCCACCCGGGGCCTACTCTGCCATCACCAAACCATTCTTCAACAGTCGAAGCTGGAGCGAGACCTAAGGAAAGGCAATGAGAATCGAACCCGAATGGACAAAAGGGAGAAGTCTAGCAAAGACACCTACCTCTTTACCAACACATCCACCCTTGTGGGTGTAATAATTAGACCCCATTTGTATCATTGTATGCAACAATATCTTTTTGTGACTTATTTAATAATACTCTAAAAAAAAAAAAGGCATAATTACATTACGTGGGTTTCAAATTTCCAATTCTATATTAAACTTTTTCGCTCTTACATTTTCAAAAAATTTAAACTTTAAAAGTCTGTAATTTTCTTATTTCAAATTAGAATGAAATTAATTTTATGTCAAAATGCTCATAACGATAAGACAAACAAGACAAAATCCATATTTTTTTCTAAACACATTTCAAATTTTTGTACTATTTTCTATATCACCGAACTTTTTCAAAAGTTTTTCTCCCAAATACATATTTCCAACTCAACCTCCAAAATACTATATCCAGATGTTACCCCAAACGGGCCCTATAAAATAATACATGTGTGACCTGCTAAATTTAGGGACCTTTTGAAACACCAACTGGAATTTAAGGGGATGTTTGGGGGAGTGTTTCCAAAACATTTTCCTTTTTTTTTTTTTTGGACTTTTTATTCAACTTAAAACTACTTTTCACTATTCATACCTCCAAATCTCTCCTACAAATTCAAAATTTTAAAAATCCATAACTTTATTATTTCAAGTCGTGAGATGATTTTTTTTTAATTGCATAGAATTTCGAAAAGAATAAAATAAGATCCATATTGATATTTTTTTCAAATATATTTCAAAATTTTTACAATTTTTCACTCTAAACGATTATATTTTTCAACCAAATATACATTTTTAAAACTCAACTCAACTCCAATCAAAATATGTCCAAAACTCCGTCTCTTGTTGTCCTCCCTAACGGGCCCCTAAGACTTGGAAATGAGTTGAATTTTGAAAATACGTGTTTGGTTGAAATGAATTGTCTAGAGTTAAAAAATATAGAATCTTAAAATATGCTAAAAAAACAATATGGATCTCATTTTGTTTCGCACATCATTCTATATAGTTAAAAAAAAACATTTCATTTCGACTTGAAATAAGAAAGTTATGGACATTCAACGTTTAAGTTTTTTGAAAATGAAAAATAATTTTATGAATATGTAAATAGTAAAATGGGATTAGTTTTGAACAAAAATACCAAAAACATCTGGAAAACTCTGTTTGGAGTTGATGTCTCTAGTGGTCCTAAATATCTCTGAAAGTGAAGAAATTTTGGAAGAGAAAAAATACATTTACTTTTTCAATCTCATAGGTAAAATGGATTGTCCAATATCTCATTTTATCCCCCTTTTGTTACACCGACCAATAATAGATCACTTATATAGTGCATGGATTTGTTATATTGGGACACTTTAGTAAAATAATAAATTAACTAAGGATTAAAATTAATAACATAAAAAAAAACCCCACCACCCTTTTCACTCACCTCGCATGTCCTTTTTGTTTTCCTTGTTGGGATTCTCTTTCGATTATAAATGCAAATTGCTTATCAATAGAGGTTGCATCTCAAAACATTACAGAGATACTCTCGATGTCGAACTCGATCATCTCTTGATGGACTAAGTTCGCAACAAGAGGTTAGAGTTCACAACGGAAACGTGTTAGCGGCAACATAAATATGCTTACGATAGGGAGGTCGATCCCACAATGAGATGGCTGAGCTCGCAGTGAGAATGGGTTCATGATTACATGATAGGGCTTGTTATAACGAGCTCAATCTCACGATAGCATGAGTTCGCCAAAAGGCGGTATTGACAAATCTCATGGTGGTGAAGATAGAAGATAGAGGTCACCGTGAAAGGTAAAAGAGAGGCTTGTGGTGCCTCCAATGGAAGTCGCTCTCTGATCCCCCAATTCCTCCATAACCGATCACAACTCCATTCACATTCATTTTCATTTCCATAAATTCTCCAATCAATCCATCATAACGCAACCTTAGCTTCCACCTTCTAGATTTCAGCTTCTTCTCGTGGCAATTCGCTTCCACCTTCCATAAATTCTCTAATCAATCCATCATAACGCAACCTTAGAGAGAGAATGAATTTTTCTCAACTGAATTATTACTTCAGAGTAGTAGACTTTTATATAAGTACAGAGAAGGAGATAAATACAGCTATAACAACTAATTCTATTATAACAGAATGATTAACGCTCTAACAAGTTTACTTAACAGCCTAACTAATCTCCTCAATACCCTCTCTCAAGCTTAACTGTGATCTATCACAAATAAGCTTGCTATAGAGATACTCAAATCTAGGAATACTAAGTGCCTTAGTATAAATGTCTACTACTTGCTCTTCTAAAGGAACAAAACAAACTTCTACTTCCTTTGATAATACTTTTTCTCAAACAAAATACACATCAATTTCTATGTGCTTTGTTCTTGCGTGAAAAACTGGATTAGATGCTAAAGCACTTGCACCTATGTTGTCACACCACACGACAGGCACTTGGTCAAGCTTGATTCCTAGCTCTTTGAACAATGATTGCAGCCAAATTATCTCTGTAGTTGCTGAGGCCAATGCTCTATACTCTGCCTCTGTACTCGAACGAGCAACAACCTTTTGCTTTTTAGAGCTCCACGTTATGAGATTTCCTCCTAAATAAACACAGCACCTACTTGTTGATCTTCTGTCATCAATCGAGCTTGCCCTGTCAGTATCTGTGAAGCATTCAAGACTTATTCTAGAACCATGTCTGAACATAACACCAACTTCTTGAGTCCCTTTCAAGTACCTTAACACCCCCTTGCAAGCTGGCCAATGCTCTACAATTGGTGCTTATAGAAATTGGCTAAGTTTATTCACTGCAAAGGCTACATCAAGTCTTGTTAATGTCAGATACTGCAACGCTCCTATAGTGCTCCTGTAAACAGAAGGATTTTCAAAGTTTGCTATCAGTGAGTGACAATTTCTTGTTTTGACACATTGGTGTTGGATATGCTTTAGCTTCAATCATTTTGGTTTTTACCAAAAGATCATGAAGATACTTCCTCTGAGTAAGCCAAATTCATGTACTGTCTCGAAAAGCTTCCAACCCCGAGAAATAACTCACTGAACCTAGAGTCTTCAAAGTAAACTAAGAATTCAAGTCTAAAATTAGCTTTGCTACTAGAATTGCATCTTCTTCTGTCAACAAGATGTCATCAACGTAAATTAAAACCAGTAACAACTTTCCTTGAATTCTGCAAAAGAACAAGGAATTATCCTTACTAGAGTTCTGAAAATCCCAATCAATGAGAGCCTTATTGAGCCTATCAAACCAGGCTCGAGGAGCTTGCTTCAAACCATAGAGAGCCTTTTTCAACCTACAAACATAATTCAGCTTTATCTTATCTTCAAATCCTTCAGGTTGGGCCATGTACACAGTCTCTTGTAGAGTGCCATTTAGAAAGGCACATCAACTTGTTGTATATCCCATCCATAAGTCAAAGCAGAGAGAGCACTACTCAAATGGTTGATGACTTAACCACAAGACTAAAAGTCTCAAAGAAATCAAGACCTACACTTTGTTAGAAGCCTTTAGCAACCAGCCTAGCTTTAAACCTTTCAATAGCACCATCTGCCTTGTACTTTAGTAGAAACACCCACTTGTTGCTAACCACATGCATATCCTCAATATAAGGAATCAACTCCCAAATGTTGTTCTTCATTAAAACCTAAAACTCAGCATCCATAGCTTGTTTCCACTCATGATCAGACAAGGCTTCATGAACAGTAGAAGGTTCCATTGATTTCTCACATAGAAGTAACATATTGGGAAACTGTTTAGGGTTGAAATTCCTTGTTTAGATCTAGTGATCATTTGGTGTTTGGATGTACACGAAGTAGTAAGTGGATTTGAGATTATTGGTGAGTTGTTAAATGGCGATGGCTGGTCAGGTATTGAAAACTGGTTTGGACTAAGTGCAGTGGTGTGTTGGCTAGGACTAGAGGCTTGAAAACATTTAGTAGTGTTATTTGCAAGATTTGATCCATGTGCAGGAAACTCAAGCATAGAATTAGCAATTAGAACTGGTACAAATATACTAGTATGCTCAGAAGACCCTATGTTTTTATTGAACTTAATGAACAAAAGCTCATAAGGAAATTCAGACTCATTGAATTGAGCAGTTTTGACTACATATACACGACCAGAGGGATGTAAACATCTATAACCCTTGTGGGCAGAACTGTATCCAAGGAATAGGCACTGTGAAGTTCGAAATTGGAGTTTGTGAAAGTTATATGGTCTTAGGTAAGGATAACATGAACAACCAAAAGTTCTTAGAAAATTATAATTTGGAGACTTTGAGAAAAGGCATTCATAAAGAGATTTATGACCAAGTGTTGATGTAGGAAGCCTATTAATGAGAAAAACAACAGACACATAAGCATCCCACCAGAATTTGAATGGCATTTTGGCCTGAGCAAGAAGAATTAATCCTATTTCAACTATATGCTTATGTTTTCTTTCAACTTTTCCATTTGTTGATGGACATGAGGACAAGGAAGCCTAAATTGTATTCCTAAACTTGTAAGAAAGGGTAAAAGAGATCTATACTCTCCTCCCCAATCAATTTTAAACACTTTATTTTGGACTCAAATTGTCTTTCTATGAAGGAATTAAATTGAGTAAAAACTTTGAAACCCTTGGACTTAACTTTCAGAGGAAATGTCCAAGCAAATCTGGTGAAATCATCAATGAAGTGAATGTAATATCTGTAACCATCTACAGACAAATATGATGAAGGACCCCAAATGTCAGAATGAACTAATTCAAAGGGCTTAGAAGTTTGAGTATGAGACAAAGGAAAACTTTCTTGATGCAATTTTCCATATTTACAAGCAGAACAAAAAGACAAATCTTTATTGATTTTGAGGAAGGATTTACACTTGATAGTACCCTTTTGAGTACTTTTTCACAAGGATGTCTTAATCTCCTAAGCCACAAATCACTATTTCAAGACAAAAGAATTGACTAAGAATTTGACTCTTGCTTTGCATCAGTACAAGAAGCTATATTACATGTTGATAAAGAATTACTGATAGAGTCTTTATCGACAGAAGTACAAACTTGAGCAAAACAAGACACAAGAGACTGACCTATGGAAGACTGTGAGCAGACATTTTCCGGATCAAGTTGATAAAGGCCATGTTTAAGAGCTCCCTGTATTAGGATCTTCCTCGTAACCTTGTCCTTTATAAGACAACAATCAAAGAAGAATTCAATTACTACATCATTATCTTTAGTAAACTGAGATATACTAATTAGGTATTTGGTTATGTTAGGAACATGTAGAATATTGTGTAAAAATAAGGATTTTTGGCTATGCTGAGAAGATAAGAATATATCACCAATATGTGAGATTTTAAGTTCAGAACCATTACCAACAATGAGCTTGCCCTTTCCTTTGCAGTCACTCTTAATGCTAAGATTTTGCAAGTCTGCTGTGACATGATTGGTAGCTCCACTGTCAACGTACCAATTCTGATCTTCATTTACCGTTCCTGATGTTAAAGCAACATAAGCTTGATTCTGTTGCTGAGTTGAGCCACTGCCAGATCCTTCACTGCCATGGAAGCTAATGTCAAACCAATGATAGCACTTCATGGCAATATGACCAGCACGGTCACAAATCTGACAAATTAGTTATTGCCTCTGCCTCCTCCTCCTCTGCCACGACCTCTGAAGTTAAAGCCTTGACCACGACCATTGTTCTGAAAATTTTGAGGATTTCTAAAAGGTCTTCTAAAATTTGCAAGATTTGCAGACGAATTCATTTGTGAATCAACACCAGTGAGATTTAACTGATGCCCAATTCGCATTTCTTGCATTTGTAACATAAGCGCCTCCTCAAGAGAAACCGAGCCTTGTCTTCTTATGAGATGAACGACCACAGATTCAATTCGTTACCAAGACCAGCAAGAATGTACAGAACGAGCTCATCATCTGAGATGACCTGTCCTCTAGTTGAGTTGATCGAGTCAATGATGTTTCGCATCTTGACAATGTATTCTTCAATCGACATTGCTCCTTTCTTCAGAGTCTATAACATCATCCTCAGTTGTAAAAGTCACACCTTCGATTGAGTGTTGTGCAAAATTTCAAGAGTGTACCAAATCTCAGCTGCTCTGTTGCATCTTGAGACATAAGCTAACATTGGCTTAGTCATGAAAGAAAGAAGCCAGCTGACAAGAAACTGATCTTGTCGATTCCATAATACGAAATCAAGATTGATAGTGCGAATTGGAAGTGCACCTCGTTCTGCTCGAAGAACTGGATCGATGGACAACTTGTGCCGAGCAAGAAACCTTCAAGATTGTGAGCTCTGACGGCTGGCAAAACTTGTGATCTCCAGAAGTTGTAATTAGTCCGATCAAGACGCAGAGCAAGAGGATTCAGTGTGGATCTGAACAGATAAGCTTGAGCCTGACCACCAGAAGAACTTTGAGATCCTTGCGAGGAAGAGGACGCCATTGAAGTAGATCAAGAAAGCTTTGAGCAGAGAAACCCTAGGATCGCGATGAAGATGAACCCTAGGAGCTCTGATACCATGCTAAGAAGTTAAAGGGAGAGAGAGAGAGAGAGAGAGAGAGAAGACTTTTAGAGAGAGAATGAATTTTGCTCAACTGAATTATATGATTTATATGAATTTTGATTCATGTGTCAAACATCCACAAATGATTATTATCAGGTTTACAAAAAGAGACAATCTTGAATCTTGACATAGTGTATGGCAATGATTGAACGGTCATGCTAATATGCTATACTTGAGACTTGAATATATGTGATAATATTAAGTCAACCTTTTTTTTTTTTCCCTTCACATATGGAAGTCAGCAGAACATTATTGTTTAGGCATGGAAAAATAAGAGAAAACTTCAGAGAACATGATAAACGAGAAAGGGGCATAAATCAATATATGTACAATTGTAGAAAACACGAAATTAGTCCAAGAGAAGAGAAAAAATAAAAAGGAAAAAAAAAAGTTATTAAAGCTGATTAGTGAGGAGGAGAGGAGGTCCAGAGGACTAATTAAATTAGGATTTGTTTGATAGAGTAGTTTGAGTTTGGATTTTTAAATTTTAATAGTAAATTTTTTTAAATTTTCAGAAAAGATAAAAAAAATTTTGAGAAAAAGACAAAATTTTTTAAAAAAAAAGATAAAAAAATATTTGAGTTAAATAATTTGAATTGGTAAACCAAACTCACCTTAAGCCATAACGGAGTTTTTTTGGGTTTTATTTAATTATTGTTTATTGCTTTGATATTTATATTTATTTATTTTTGGTGGGGTCGGTGCCTCCATCATTACCCACCAATCCGGGAATTCCACATTTGTGGTCCCCACAAGCGTCAGTTTGGTTGCATATTTGCCAATTGGTCCCCCAAAAAACAACTTTACCAAAACCAGACCCAAAAAGAAAGAAGATGAATGAATGTGGGCACAAAAGAATACATGGGGGTGTTTGGTGGACTTTTGAAAAAGTATTTTCCAAAAGATTTTTTATCCGTTTTCTCAAATTTTACTATTCACTTTTTCAAATATCTCTTTCTCATTTTAAATTAAAATGAGATTATTTTTTTTAATTACATAAAATTTTGAGAGTAACGAAACAAGATTTATATTACAATTTTTTTCCAAGTTCATTTTAAATTTTTAAATTTTCAAAACTCAATTCATCTCCATTATTCAAAACATAGACTCTAAGTATCCCACAAACGGGCCCATAATCGATATAGAATAACTTTTTTCCATAAGAAAATGTTTTCCAATTGCATAGTGTGCATTTACTAGTAATTCAATTTGAAAAAAGTAAATTAAATTCTTGATTTTAAGATAGTTACTTTTTGTATTTATTACAAATTAAATGATATGGGTCCTATTTAAAATAAGAAATTAAATTCCTTCTTTTTTTTTTTCCTTATTCTTAAAAATAAGAACTAACTAACATCTACCAAATATACCTTTATTTTTCCTTTAAAAAAACATTTATTTTGATTTAATTCTCTTTTCATATTTTTGCAACTATTGTAATTATATTCCCAATACTTATTTCTTAACCAGTAAATAGTAGAATAAGAATTTAATTCCCCATGTAATTTAATACTTGATATATTAGAAAATATTTTAATGAAATCACGGTATTTAATTTTATGTAATTTAATTCTTTTTTCATGTAATTAATATCATTTAACACTCTAATAATGGAAAAGAATGATTATTTGGCTATTTCTTTTCCCAAACACCCGTTTTATGTTAAAAAATAAGTATTTAATTTTTAAAACACCGTTTCCCTAATTTAAATATTAATTTTGCCTCAAGTGAAATTATTACAAATTTTAAATAATTTTTCACTAATTTAGGTTAAAAACAAGAACTACTTTAATAAATAACAAACTCATTGTGTTTACAGGTATAGCATATATGTAATTCCACGCTTGACTATACCAAAATGTAAAGAGTTCGAATTCTTCCATCTCACAAAAAAATATAGTTTAATAGTAATTTCACATTTAACCATATCATATGATGTAAAGTTTAAATACTCTTATCCAAACTTTAAGATATATATATATCCATCGACTACTAAAAAAAAAATGGTAGTTATAGTTTAATAGTAATTTCACATTTAACCATATCATATAATGTAAAGTTTAAATTCTCTTATCCAAACTCTTCCACCGACTACTAAAAAAAACATGGTAGATATAGTTTAATAGTAATTTCATATTTAACCAGATCATAGTTTAATAGTAATTTCATATTTAATCAGATCATATGATGTAAAGTTTAAATACTCTTATCCAAACTTTAAAATATATATATATATATATCCCACAAAAAAAATTCAAATAACAAACATAAATAATTTACAAAGTTGAATGACTAAATCAATAACATCATGTTCTTGAAAAGGTCGGAGATGTCAAGGAAGAATATAAAGAGTCTTTTTTTTACCACGTAGATTCAATTCATGATTTCATGCAGAAATATTCAATCTCAGTAGATACTTAATAGGCATGTGAGTTGTTTTTAATATATTGAGTCTTTAATTCAAGTTCGGCCTTTTAAAAAATATTTGTATATATTTCATGTGCCAATATCCAACGCCCATTGTAAAGTTGTAGGTCAACTAATAAAAACCTCCTCGAAAGAGGAAAAGAAGCCAAAAACACTCTCAAATCCATAGTCTTGGGTTTGCATAGTAGGGGAGAGAGGTCAATCTGGATCAATCTACGGATAATGGTTCTTCGTGTCATGAAGGGCTCACATCATGGGTTGGGGGCATTACGGGGTTGCCGTGTGTAGTACCAGGTACCGGCGACGGTTATCGCGTGAAAAGATGACAAGCGATTTGGTAAACTTTTTGTACATGTTGTGCTGACAAGGTGTTGGCTTGACTACTTGCAGGGTGGGAGGCATGACACTACAAGAATCGCACTATTTAGCGACCAAAAATTATAGTGACATGGCATGTTAGAGTAAGGGTGCGCGGAAGCTTGCATATGACAAATGATCTTGATCCCCTTGTTCATTTTTTTATAAAAGTGTTGATATATTAAAATAGTGCTAATGTATTTGACATGCAAGTCGGATATTCCATAAAATTAATAAAAGAGAATTAATACGAAAAGTTAACTACATGGTTGTAGCTTTTACTTGATTTGTAAATATAACTCTTAGCAATCCCCTAAGCGGGTGTTTGGTGTATAAAAGTTGAGTTGAGATTTTTAAGTTTGAATAGTAATTTTTGTTGTCTTTTTCAGAAAAGACAAAAAACTTGATGAAAAAAGTACATTTTAGTTTGAAATAAATGTATATGTCAAACGGGCCTTAAGTTGAGTTGAGATTTTTAAGTTTGAATAGTAATTTTTGTTGACTTTTTCAGAAAAGACAAAAAACTTTTTTAGAAAAGACAAAAAACATGATGAAAAAAGTACAGTTTAGTTTGATATGAGTGTTAATACCAAACAGGCCCTTAGGTATAAAATGAACAATTTTAGTTGTGTCCATACAGTTGACACGTTACTTGCAGTTATTATTAGAATTAAGCAAATAATAATAATAATAATAATAATAAAGGCTTTAGTAGCACAATATCGAAACGATCATAAATCGTTAGCATAACGAAGTGAATGTTGATACATGACTAATAATTTAGTGTGACAGTACAATGAAAACATTAATCTTAAATGTGAATCTTGATAGTATGATAAAAACATGATAATATATTTGACACGTTACGTCGGGTTATTATTAGAGTTAAGCAAGAAAAGAAAGTTTTAGTAGCATAATATTAAAATGATCATAAGCAGTTAGCATAACGAAGTGAATCTTAACACATGGTTAATAACTTAGTATATGTCAGCACGATGAAAACACGAATCATGAACTTGAATCTATGCCAATATGATAACAACAAGACAATACAGTTGACATGTTACGTTCAATTATCGTTAGAGTTAAACCAAAAAAAAGAAAGTTTTAGTAACATAACATTGAAATGATCATAAAACCGTTAGAACAACGAAGTAAATCTTGATGTATGCCTAACAATTTAGCATGTTAGTACAATGAAAACATGAATATCGAATGTGAATCTTGATACATGACTACAAATATGTCATTACAATAAAAATATGAATTGTATCTTATGCACGATGCAACTAATAACTAAGCGCACAAAAACAATAACTAACAACTAAGTATACCAAGATGATAACTAACAAATAAATACGCCAAGATATGATAACTAACAACTAAGCGCGCCACGACAATAATTAACAACTAAGCACATCAGGATGATAACTACCAAATAAATGGGCCAAGATAAGAACTAACAATTAAGCGTGCTCAGATGATGACTGCAAATATGTCAGTATAATAAAAATACAAATATCGTATCTTAAGCACGATGCAACTAATAACTAAGCGCACAGAGATAATAACTAACAACTAAGCGTGCCAAGATGATAACTAACAAATAAATAAGCCAGGATATGATAACTAACAACTAAGCACGCCACGACAATAATTAACAACTAAGCGCATCAGGATGATAACTAACAAACAAAAGGGTCAAGACAATAACTAACAATTAAGCGTGTCCAGATGATAACTGCAAATATGCCAATATGATAAAAATACGAATCTCGTATATCAAGCACGATGCAACTAATAACTAAGCGCACTAAGACAATAACTAACAACTAAGCACGCCAAGACAATAACTAACAAATAAACGTGCCAAGATATGATAACTAACAATTAAACTTCCGTTTGGTAAATGAGTTTGAGTTGAAAAAGTACAGTTTGAGTTGAAATTTTTTATTGACTTTTCAGAAAAGACAAAAAATTTTTCAAAAAAAGATAAAATTTTTTCAGAAAAAGATAAAAACTGAGATGAAAAAGTACAGTTTGAGTTCGAACGCCAAACGAGACCTAAGTGTGCCAAGACAATAACTAACAATTAAGCGCGCCTAGATGAACACGAAATATCTTTCAAGGTATGGACAAATGAAAGAAAATAAGTTTCTGTTTGGGATCTTTAGTTAGAGATGAAATTTTTAAATTAGAGTTGATTAATTTTTTAAAAATTAATAATTTTTATTAATTAAAAAAAAATAAAAATAAAAATTAAGATAAAAAATTTAAATTCTAATTAAAAGACCAAATAAAAGATTAAAGAACATAAATATACAAAAATGTTAAAAAAAAAAAGCATAAATCAGAACATGCCCACAACAAGCCATTAATGAAAATTCATCTGTATATTTTTATTTTTTTCTTTTAAGGTAATCCATTCATCAAGATTCAAGAGAAGAGAAAAGGAATTTACCGAAAAAAAAAAAAAAAGAGAGAAGAGAAAAGGAAAGAAAAATAAAAAGATTTGAATTTGATAAGCAACGTATGAATAAGGCAATACGGGATTTTGGGGAAAACATGCCTCGATAAGCACCCACTAACAAGGGAACGACACGTGTATAGGTCCCACAGTAAAAAAGGTGAAAACAGCTGGGTTGCAGATTGATTTTGCATATTTGCCAATTGGCTCCCCCAAGAAAAATACTTTACCAAATACAGACCCAAAAATAAAAGAAGACGGAAAGAATTGAGAGGGAAAAAAATCTGCCCAAAAATATTTTGGAAAATCACGCGAAATAATAATCGCATTTTCAAAATGGCCCGCCCAATCCAATACTCCCTAAATTTATATATAAATACCCACCCTATTTCTCTTTTCATTTCACCAAGTCCAACCCTCCTCCCTCACATCTCTCTTTCTCTCTCCTCTCCGAGTCCAAGACCAAAAAAAAAAAAAAAAAAAAACCGTTTCGTTTTCCTTATCCTACGCCACTCTCACCCATGGCGGCGCAGGTTAGCAACAGCGATCTCCCTTGCGACGGCGATGGCGTTTGCATGGTGTGCAAGGTCAAGCCGTCGTCGATGGCCGACGAGACCCTCACGTGCAACACGTGCGCCACCCCCTGGCACGTTCCTTGCCTCTCTGTTCGCCCGGAGTCCATGGGCGACGCTCTCAAGTGGACCTGCCCTGACTGCTCCTCTCTCTTCTCTCTTCCTTCCTCCTCCGTCGCTGCTGCAGTCACCGCCGACCAGTCCACCTCCGACCTGATCGCCGCCATCCGAGCGATTGAGTCCGATGCTTCGCTCACCGATCGCCAGAAGGCCGAGCGACGCCAGCAACTCATGTGCAAGCGCGACGGCGACGATAAGACTGCTTCCGACGGCGCCGGCGGTCGCTCCGATGCCAATGCTGGCGGTAACGACCTCCTCGATCTTCTCGGCGGAAGCCTCAACTGCTCCATTTGCATGCAGCTTCCCGAGAGGCCTGTTACGGTAATGTCAACAGTCTCTTTTATTTTATGCGTTACGGAAATCGTTGCGGCAAATTTAAATTTTCTGTCACTTTCCTGGGAAAGAACCTTTCAGAAATTTTAAAACTTTTTTGCCATTTCAGTTTTTTTTTTTAATTTATAAAATTTTTGTTTTCACTGTTAGTCTGGTTTTGGATTCGATACAAAAGAAGACGTTGCGTTAGGAAATCGGGCCCAACTGCGGCAAAGTTTCGATTTATCTGTCACTTTCCTGGGAAAAGGACAAAAAAGCGGCATAAGAATCCTGTGTCTGTCTGGTGGAGTTATTATTATTATTAATTTTTTTAAAAATTTTAGTCGATGAACGAAATTTTCAAAGCAGAGATTGAACAAGTAGTACTCCTAGGCTTTCCATGAATGTTTTCCTTACGCGATTTCGGGTTATGCTTCTTTTTCATTTTATTTTATGGATTTTTTTTTTCTGTCTTAAATACATTGGTTAAAAGGAAGAAATAGAAGAGTAGAAAGTAAAGGTATCTCTTGGCATTTTTCTTTATATTGTTGCTGATTCTGTTGCCTTTAGATGTCTGGGGTTTATGTGATCATTGATTACTGTTAGATGTTTGCGTACTAAGGCCGTCTTTGATTGGATGAAGAGAAAAATAGGGAGGGAGATATGGTATACAACCTAGGTGAGGATAATTAAGGAGAGAGATTTCTGATTACTTTTTTCTTGTTGAGTTTCTAAATGGATTCCTTTGATACTTCAAATTTTGGAAAAAACAAGCACAAGTCACAAATCCTCACAGCCACTTTGCCCCTTTCCGATTTTCTCCCCAACCAAATAAGTCCTAAGAGTTAAATAGAAGATTGTAATGCATGGATTCCATTTCATTTCTGTTCTACTTGTTATTTGGTTGCTCTGTCTAGTCCGACACCTTGTGACACTTTGAAAGAAAATAAAAATAAAGGGGGTAGAAACAAGGTCATTTGTTCTGAATGTTGATGAGAGTATTGAGTCATATTATTTGTCTTGGTATTTATTTTCCTTTTTCATTTGTAGCGCGCTTTTATCACTCATCCTGTCTCGTTTTTGCATGAATTTCATTTCTTTTTCATTAATGTTCTATTTGTGACTTGGTTGCTTTGTGGCTTCAGACACCTTGCGGGCACAACTTCTGCCTTAAGTGCTTTCAGAAATGGGTTGGGCAGCGGAAGCGAACATGTGCGAATTGCCGCAATGCAATCCCAGCAAGGGTGGCAAACAATCCTCGCATTAATGCTGCACTTGTTATGGCCATCAGAATGGCCAAGATCTCGAAATCCAACGCTTACGTTGGGCAACCTAGGGTTTACCATTTTGTGCACAACCAGAACCGCCCAGACAAATGTTTCACAACCGAGCGTGCGAAAAAGTCTGGAAAGGCAAATGCATGCTCTGGAAAGATCTTTATCACAGTCCCTCCTGATCACTTTGGTCCCATCCTTGCGGAAAATGATCCGACAAGAAACCAGGGTGTGTTAGTTGGGGAATCATGGGAAGACAGGATGGAATGCAGGCAATGGGGGACCCATCTTCCACATGTTGCTGGGATTGCTGGCCAGTCAGCTCATGGTGCCCAATCAGTGGCTCTCTCTGGGGGTTATGAAGATGATGAAGATCATGGCGAGTGGTTTCTTTATACTGGCAGGTATTATATTGCTCACGTTATTGTGCTACATCTTTTGCTGTGTTAAATATCTTTTGGGTTGCTTGGTAGAATACTGATTGCTATGTTTTAAACTGAACTACTAATTGTAGGGTTTTAGTTTTCAGTTGGAAAATGATTCATTTTTGGTTGTTTGATTTTATGCTAATGTCTCAATACATCTTATATTGATTATTTGCATCCCTTTTTGTTTGACTGGATTTTTGTGTGCGCGTTTGTTATGGGAGAGGTGTTTTCTTTCTTCAAAGTTTTGATGTCTAATTTCCATCTACTGGTTTGTATTTGCAGTGGTGGGAGAGACCTCAGCGGCAACAAACGCACAAATGTCATGCATTCTTTTGACCAGAAGTTTGAAAAATTGAATGAGGCTTTGAGAGTTAGTTGCCGAAAAGGTTATCCTGTTCGAGTTGTTAGGTGTGTTGGCATCAACTAAAGTCGTCTTTTGGATTATGACTTTGCTAACCATGATAGAGTTTCTTTCTTGCATTTACCATTTTGCAGACGTAGAGAGCTTTGAATTAAGATCTCTCTTGAATCTCTTATAGGCCAATTATTTATGATATTTTCTCAAATTCTTTCTTTATAGGTCTCACAAGGAGAAGCGCTCAGCTTATGCACCTGAAGGGGGATTGCGTTATGACGGAGTTTACAGAATTGAGAAATGCTGGCGCAAAAATGGAAACCAAGTAAGATTGTAATGAAAATGATTAACAATCAGTTAGGCTGGCTCTTGCTTTTACATGTCCACTGATATGATTTTTATGGTTTTAGGGCTATAAGGTATGCAGATACCTTTTTGTCAGATGCGACAATGAGCCAGCCCCATGGACAAGGTCTGCTGATCGTAATCTCTCTCTCTCTCTCTCTTTCACAGTCTAATTTTTCTCGGCTTTAATACTTTGGTAAATCAATATGCAGCAATGATCGTGGGGATCTTCCTAGGCCACTGCCAGCAATTCCAGAGTTGAGTAAAGCAATTGATTTAACTGAAAGAAAGGAATCTCCGGCTTGGGACTATGATGTAAGTTCATTCTGTTAGAAACTCTAATTTTTAAGTATCTTTTACTCTCTTTTGTTGTCAATGATTTCAGTTTAAGTGGGCTAATAATGTAACATGTTCTATGACATGAACTAACTGGTACCATGCTTTTCAGGAGGAAAAGGGTTGCTGGTTGTGGAAGAAGCCTCCACCACCCAGCAGAAAGCGGGTGAGAACTGATGATTTGGTTGATTTCGGGGAGGAAATGAGGAAATATAAACGGCGTGCACGGAAGAATTCTGTGAAAGACAGGCTTTTAAAAGGCACAGTAGCGTTCTGATAATTTCTATATTCTCTACCTGCATTTATACTTTTTGGGGTCACCCTATTGCCCTATTTATGTATTTAAGAAATATATTTTGGATTTGCAGAGTTTAGCTGCACTATTTGTCGGAAGCTGATGACTCTTCCGATAACAACCCCTTGTGCTCATAACTTCTGCAAAGCTTGTCTGGAGGGTGCATTTGCTGGCAAAACTCTTGTGAGAGAGAGGAACTGTCAAGGCAGAAGAACCTTGCGAGCTCAGAAGAATGTTATGAAATGCCCACACTCATCCTGCACAAACGACATAGCTGAGTTTCTCCAGAATCCGCAGGTATGGTAGTCCGATCCTACACTCTCCGTTTAGAACAAGAGAAAAAGGAACAGAAAGAAAAGGTACAATAGTGAGATAATAGGAGCGACAGAAATGATTTTGGTTTTCCCAAAGTGTTAGATTGGTATGTAGGAGTAGGAGAAAATGTGTGTGTGATTTCTACAATTTCTGTTTGATATCAAGTTTCCTACTCAGTACTCTCCAACTATGGAGGATTAAAAATGCTGAGATCAACTAGTAAGTTTTTCCCTTCAATTTTCTTTTCCTTCCTACCACGGAAGTCATCATACTATCCTCCTCCCAATAATTTCTCTACCCTGTTCGCTCCCTCTTTTCCTTCATACTATCAAGTAATAATGCAAAAGTACTCCACCCCATTTCCAAATCTGTGTTTCAATGACAGGTTAACAGAGAGCTGATGAGTGTCATAGACTCGCTTAAGCAAAAGGATGCAGAGTCAGAAGAGGATAGCGAGACATCCAGTAACGATGGTGATGACATGCAGGAAGAGCCTGACGTGAGTGATGAAGAAGAAAACTCTACTGAAGACGGGGTTCAGGAGGAAGCTGAAGAGAACAGCAACGCGGAAGCTGACACTAATGGTAATTCCAAGGAGGAGAAGGCAAACAGCGGCAGTCCTAAACCGTATGTCAAGACATCCACTGAGCTGCATGATGGTGCTAAGGAGAAGAAGACAGGGAATCCTGTGAAACCTCGACATGGGAGGCCTAAATCGAGTGAAAAGGCATTGCTTGAGCAGCATACTGGTGCTAATGATGAGAACCCAAACAATGCTGTGAAACCTCAAGAAAATGCAAAAGTGAGCAAAGTTGAACGGACTCGCAAGCAAAAGAATTCTGAAGGTGGAGGCAATTTGCCATCGGTGAATGTTGGTGCGACGACTAGGAGCAAGCGGGCCAAACTGGCGGCGGCTTAAATGCTGAGTTTATGAGCATTGGTCTGTTTTGGTTTTAGAACATTGCAACTCCCGTTTTATTGTCTTTAATATTATTATTATTTTACATTAAATGTACTTTTTCGTTTCTCCTTTTTGATTGGAATGGTCTAGTGCTAGAGTTTGCAGCAAAAGGACATAGTTTTTGTGACGTAGCTAGTGGGGGAAAAGCTAAAGATTTATTATGGGACAAGCCATGAGGGTTTTTTTGTTTGTTGTTTTTGGATGAACTATTGCAGAATGAAAATGTCATAGCTATCTATCTCAAGTTACTTTCTACCTTGTTAAATATTTTTTTTCCGTCATGTTTCATTCTAATCAAGACTCTGGCCTAACTTTTGCTGCTCAAGCTTCTCAATCAATCCCTTTTTTTCATCTTCGGGAAGAGAATTGAACATGAAGACGGACTTGTCACCGATGTCATCCTGTGAAGAAAATATCAGTTTGTATGGATTAAATAGGCGGCATAGTGTTGAAAGCAAATCAAAAGGAAGTCATTAGATCAAAGTCACTTGGATGGAACTTGGAACGCTTACCTTTATGGGCTGAGAAAATTTCCTCCCGGCAAATATCACAAAAAGCGCCATCCATGAACCGAGCAGAGCAAGTTTTAACCCATCGTCCATCAAACCAGTCTGTTTCAAGCCAAGCTCATCAAAATCAAAGGTTGCTTGATTCGGATAAGTTCAATAAAAAACAAAAAAGAACGGCACACAAGTTCTGTTGGCAAATTAACTCTAGAAAGGCATTGCAAAGATTAGGTTTTAAGAAGAGACAAGAAGAATACCAGGTGACCAAGAAGAACAGCAGGTATTATGAAAGTGAGAATTCCAGCTTCAAGCTTTCCATAACAAAGACCTGTTTTGATATTGTTTTTAACCACATAATAATAATAATAATAATAATAAATTGGCCTGTGCAAAATATAATGAAAGAAGGAAGGATTTGAGTTCCAAACAAACATAGTAGAGTTGATCAAGAAAAGTGCCATTTATCAAGGAAGTAGCAAAACGTTAAAACTGCTACACAACAAGCTTAAGATTCACTTATTTTTAACTCTTTACAATGCAACAGTTCTGTATTTATTCACACGCATAATAATGCTTAATAGAATACCTTCCTTGAAGACGAGACCAGTGAGCGCTGCAAAGAGAGGACCAACAAACCAGACGGCGGTCGGGTTATCCACCACATACTGGACCAGCCCTTGCCCCGCTGGTGCAGCCAAGCTCGTGTACGTCACTGCGGACCCGACCACCCCAAGTGCCCACAAGGCTTGAAGTGTCCGCTTGATTTCAGTGACATAAATGTGAATCAAGACCAATGACAACCCTAATCCACCACCTCCCAGCACACATAACAAGTCAAGATTCTGCTCTATGAGACCCCTTATGTCATCCGGCAAGAAGGCAGCCGATGCTCCAACCACAAATGAGGCAGCTGCTGTCACTAGTCCCGATCTGTATAATATCACCTACAAATAATAATAATCTTGATTCAATACGATTTTTTTCTTTTTCTAAACACGAATCATGTTGAGAGAGGATTAGTTTTGAATTGTCAATGTCTGGTTGCAAAACAAGAATCGGTTTTTTTTTTTTTTTTAACCGAATAAGGTACAAGACGTATCGTCAAATACTAATTTCCTTCATGTAATAGATATATGTACTAAATTAAAATGGGAAATGATTTTTATCATGCAATCATGATTAATTGGATTGTTTAAGTGGACTCCCAATATGAAGCTTTTATAAAGCGCTTTTGTGGATATTCTTTTTTTAACATTCCTTCTGACAAGGGAGTGTTCCTCTGAGTTACTGAATGCTTTAGAATGCTCCTTTCCTAGATATATCTAGCAACATAAGCAGAACTTCCAACTTACTAAAATCTAAATAAAAAACCTAAAAACAAAATTGTTTTGACTTTTTATTTTTTTTATTTTTTTTGAGATTTAGTTTAATTGACTACCAATAAAGTTATCTGACTGAATTATATAGTTCTTAATTAATAATTCTAAACGAAAATAAAGAGTTTCAGCCATCAGGATAACATTTCACATATAGTTAATTATTGTAGGGGAAAAAACAGCACAATTTAGTGAATTAAAAAAAAAAAAAAAAAAACAGGTTTTAGAGCAAGAAAAGAAATTGCTATATATATATATATATATATATTCTATATGGAGAGAGAGGAGAATAGAAGAGCGTGCCTCTCGGACATCGGAAGGATCAACGGTCCAAGGACCATAAATACCCTGATAAACTGGGGAGCTATCTCCGACAGCGTTGCACTTGGTGTTGGTGTTGGTTGGAATGTTAATATTGTTGTTGTAGTGGAAAAGCTTGAGCTTCGAATCCGAGGACGAAGACAGCCTATTCCTAATTGCTGGTCTGTGTTTGCTGATCAGCTTCTTCTCCGTACCACTACCAGTGCGAGGACAAGAACACACCACCGTTGCAAATACCGCTACTACTCGTGACGCCGATGCCGCCGCCATTTTTTTTTTTTTTTTTTGGTTTGTTTGTTTGTTATTTGTTTTTGTTTGAGATTGTGGGTCTTTCCTATAATGAAAGTATTAAACACAAATACACAACTATTTTCTCTCTCCGTGTTTGTATGAGTTTGCCTTAATTAACAAATAACAACCATAAATCTATTATCCGCTTCCTGTTATCTTATTAAGTCTCTTTCTCTCTTTGTTTGTCCTTTTCTAATAAGGTACCTTTTAAAAAAAAAGAAAAAAAGAAAAAAAAAAAGATTAATGTTTTGAAAGTGCAAAAATCTAGAAACCGGGGGTGGTGCGGTGTGGTGTTGAGTGTTGAGTGTGGCTGATGATGATGATGGGCTGTGTGGAAGCTACAAGTAAACACGTGGCGATGATGATGATGGGCACAGAAAAATAAAATTATAATAGTCTCTGAGTTTGTCACTGCGTGTGTGTTGGGCCGAAGCTGATAGCCGGCCTAGGGGAAGGGAATTGCTGAACCCTGGCTCCTGGACTTTTACATCCATTTTTTTGTTTGTTTGGGCCATAATAATTCAAAACATTTGTTGGTGTTATTCAGCTGATTTAGCCCAACATGACTGAAGGCCTACATTTTACTCAAAACCCATCAACCCATCAGGGGAAAATAAATGGATTCGGATTTTTTTTTATTATTTATTGATTGGCCCAATGCTTGGGTCTCGGGTCCACTCACCTGTCTCTCTCTCTCTCTCTCTCTCACCGAAAAGCCAAAATGCATTTCCCCTCCCTCCTAGCCTCCTACTTTCAGCTCCTGCCTCGAAAATCTGATCTTCTTCTTCTACTTTTCCAGATGGAACAAGATTCATCACTCTTTTAACATTCAAAATACACTATTTTATTTATTCATAAAATATATATATATATATATATATCTTTCTTTAATATTGTTCTGTACTATTTTAGTATTTTTAATACGGTCGATGCATTACTAAAATGGATAAAATAGTCTTCTACTAGACGTAGAATTAAAAGAGTATTCTTCATTGGAATGTGGTTTTTAGACCGTCAACTCAATTTTAGGATTCGTTTGTTCTGTATGTATCATTGTACTATAATCCTCAAATTCAAAGAAAAGAAAAAGAAAAAAGGAGGAGATGAGAAAGTAATTGAAATGTGCATGAAATTATGCATTCGCGAGCGAGAGTGGCTGGCAGGTAATGGTGATGGTGATGGAGTCTGAAGGGAGAATAATTAGGCATCGCAACACTACCCTTTGCGCCCCTCCCCCCAAAAAAAAAAAAAAAAAAAAAAAAACCAAAAACCAAAAACAAAACAAGACAAGACAAGACAAGACCCAAAAAAAAAAAAAAAAAAAAAAGATAAGAAAAAGGGGCAAAATAATGGGCTCAAGCTGATCATCATTCACGAAGCCGCAAAAATTGACTTTTTTTTTTTTTTTTTGGGAATATATGTACTGAAGAAGAAATCCCAAGCCGAAAGCATAACCCCCGCCCCAGAATATAATAATAATCGATAAAAATAAAAAATATCCCATGTGTGTCTTTGTCTGTCCTACTCTTAATCAGGACAAGTGGACCCCCACGGCCATTGGCTTCATTTGTTTTCTTTTTCCTAATTTTTATCAAAAGGAAAAGACAAAAGAAGAAGGGAATCTCTGCATAGGAATTGTCAACCTTTTATCTTCAAATTTCAATCCAATAATTACGATTTATTCTATTCAGGTTCACGATCTAAAATGCGAGATGTTAAAAAGTTAATGTAACTATCCAAATTATAACTTATATAGATTGATTTATAACTTTTTTAATTTTATGTAACTTTAATTGTTGAATTTTTTTAATAATTAGAATGTCTTTAAATAATTAAAAATATTATTATAATAATTATTTATGTTAATTTTTGGATAAAATTTGTTAATTAACATCATTTTTGATCAAATTACTAACGGATTTCGTTTAAAAATAATATAAATGGCTATTATAGTAACATTTTAATAGTTTAGAGGCACTCACTGTTTTTTTTTTTCGTAACTGAAATGATCATAAATGATTAAAAACGTTATTACAGTAGTTCTTTTGGTTAAATTATTTAAAGAACCCGTAGTCAGCACCACTTTTTGACTAACTTACTAATTGATTCCGTCTAAAAATTGACGGAAAGAATTATTGTATTTTAAAAGTTTAGGAGCATTCCATCTACGAAAAAAAGTTAGGAACAAAATTACACAAGATTAAAAATCTAAGAACAAAATGAGCAATTTACCCTAATTATTGTAAAGAAAATCATAAGAGAGTTATTGGATATGACACAAAAAGTATCTTCTAACACTCAGTCACGCGGAGGGCAGACCAATTGCAAATCCTGAATGGGTGAGGGACGGACTTAAGGAACTATTCGACTGCCACGTCATTCTTGTTGCTAAGGAAAGCCATTCCAAAAGCGGCTACAACCTTCATGCACGCATCCTTAACCGGGATGCCTCAAAAAACACAGCAATGAAGAGAATAAGGCAGGTCTTCCATGAATGGGAGGGACGCACGCTGGATGTTCAATTTCACAGAAACTGGGCATCCATTTATAGGTACCTTCTCAAGCAGGACGTGCAACCCCTTGTGTGGGGCAAGTTTTCATTGGATGAAATCCATCTAAATTGCCCATGTTCACGCGAAAAGCAAAAGACAAAGAATACTTTTGCTAAAGATGAGCTACTCTTTATCTCGGGATCAGAAGGAAAGGCTAGGCACTCAGGCTACTTTACTACGCTATTCTTCCCATCTTCCAAGTAGGCTTGAACGCCTTTGGGTGCATTCCCGGTAAGGGAGTAAGGAAAGGAATTTATCCCCTCCTCATCTCTATCTCTCCCCATCGAAAACATGGTCACACAATGTGCACCAATAGAAAGCGAACCCTCGACTTTCCCCTTCCCCATTCTGTAGCCTATTCTACCAGCCTTTATTCCGCAAGGAGAATGTCGTCCCTTAAAACAACCCTTATCCCACCTTCCTCCCCGATCGTATCATTTTGACACTAATCAGGGATAGCTCACGACTGTGAATTCGGAATTTCTTCGCAAACTCAAAACCGCCTCTATTAGAGGGCAAAGACTTTGGTTTTGGTCACCCCAAATTGGCTAGTTACAACTAGCGAGATCACCCTCAAATGATTAATTAAATCCTTATAAACGTTCGCGACTGCGGCTCTCCGATGACGAAGCCATTACAATGAATTAGTCCATGCAAAAGATGAGTTTGAAGATCAAAAACAACATCATCCATTGGCTTATTCCACCCATCATCCATTGGAATTATCATATGATACTTTTGTTTCGAAACAAAAAGGTTACTCCAACCTACATCAACAAATTCAGAACAAACTCTACTCTACTCAAAAACCGCAATTCTCAAAATCTCAAAAAACCAAATTGAAATTTTATTTTAAACCAATAATCAAATTGAAATAAGAATGGAGCCTTACCACGCCGCAAAATGTGCATCGCCCAATCGTGGTAAGGTTTTAAAAGGCACTGTTTAACATAGTTACTAATGATATACAGACGCCTTTTACCCCCTCCTACGACCACTGAGGCCAACCTCCTTGAGTGGGCTTCTTCGCCATTGGGAGTGGTTCTTCACGAAGAATAGTTGACATGCCTCCTGACTATAGGACATCAAAAGTCAAAGTGGTTCGATTGATTTCTGAATCCTGTTGCTTGTGAGCTCCTTTCTACATTTAGGTCATTTGACCTTACCCAAATGAACGTGAACGATCTTGATCCTCGATCAAAGTTCTATATTTTAGCTTCCAGTATATAATCATCATAGGAGGGCTCTTAGTCTTGGTAGCTTGTAGAAAGAAAAAAATTCCGGGAGTAAGAATTTACTTTTTTTAATAATTTAGGATACAAAAAATATTTCAGTGGTAGATCTTTGTTGTTAACCGTCATATAAATGAAAAAATATTCATTCATTTTTTCCATTTATGTAAATGTTTTTTTTTTTTAATATTTTGATGTGATTTCAAGTAGTCCTACATTTAGAAACGTGCAGCAAGAGAAAGTTGCTGAAGACAAAAATCTGAAAGGGAAATTAGAACCCACATGCTCATCTTGCCTTGAAAAGCGTGTCAAGAATTCACGCGAGACCAGACCATAATAACACTGTTATAATCAACCAAAGGATGTGCATCTATCTTTCTTTGTATCAAAGCCAAAGGCCAAAAGGCCAAAGCCAAGCAAAGGGGAAGTTTCTTCTTCTCTTTCCTATCATCTTTTATGATTTCCCTCGAGTTTTCTCGGTCCCTTTTGTTTCTTTGTCGTTTTATGATGCTTTTTCTCTGTTTATTGAAAGTGAAACAAACACACACACACACATGCATGCACCAGAGATAACTTTTAACATGTGTTTGATATACAGGTTGAACTGAATATTTTAGATTTAAATTGAATTATGTGGTTAAATTACTAGTATTAAAAAGTATAAAAATTTAAAATGTGTTAAAAAAATATTAATATGAAATTTATTTTGTTCGTCTCAAAATTCTTTATAATTAGAAAAAAAATTATCTAATTTAGACTTTATGTATATATAAAATTATGGACTATAAAAGTTTGAGTTTCAAAAATTATAATAGTAATTATGAACAGTAAATCTAATCTTAATTTTTGAGAAAAAGACAAAAAAAAAATTGTGTTACATTTGAATGCAACTATTGCTCCATACATGGTATTAATCTTTTTTGGTTTCTTTTTTGTTTTGTGGGGGGGGGGGGGGGGGAACTTTTATTTATGACGATTTCCTGGTGAGACCCACTTAAGGCCTTACTTTGTGAGACAAAGTGGGCTTAATCCCCCACTACACATTTAGCATGCGTATTCCTTCTTGGCTCTTGCCCTTTGTAATCTGAGATGCTTTCAAAACCCAAAAATAAAGGCAAAAAAAAAAAAAAAAAAAACTATTTACAATTGTTGGTAATACAATTATTACATAAGTATATGTGTTAACATATTGGGATTTCTAAGAGATTCGATAAATTTATTTTTGAACGTGTAAACAAATATATTGATGTATTATTAATAATGATAAGTAGCAGTGCTCTCATGTTCTATATTTAATGCTTTATATTAATGATGAAAATCTTATGTTTTCATATAAACCAAAATTATAACTATTTGGTACTGAAATTTCCTAATATTTCTCAATATCTTCAAAAATATCTGCTAGAAAAAAATTCCAACATTAGGGTAGGAAAGAAAAGAAGAAGAAGAAGAAGCAATCCATAGTAAAGTAATGAAATTAATCGGTAGGAAGAATAGTATGGATATAGATTAAATTGTAGTCCAATTAAAGCTAAAAAAAGATTCTGTCATCTCAAACTCTATTGGATTGTCCACTTCTTAATATGTAATTAAAGTGTCTTTTGCTTTGTCATCACAACCAATCGCATATAATTATGATCTACCATGATTTCTGCATCTTAAAGTTAACATCCACTTAATTCTAAAAGTTAGATTATCATTCCACTAAGCGTCTCAATTTGTTTAAACACTTACTTTATTTATTTTTTCTTTTTTTGTTTCCCTTTTAAAACTTGTTGATGTTTAATGTAGTACGTACTACGTAGGCAACCAATGTTTCCACTTCAAAGTTTTCTATTTTCTTCTTATAAAGTTCTTAGGCGCTAGAGGTATTTGGATTGACAATGGCTTTAACTAAAAGTTGTTTAACGAGCCCTTTTGATAGATTATTCAAATATCCTCATATTATTTAAATACTCTCAGAAGTACTTTTTTTGGACTTCTAAACCAAAAGCAACCTCCAAGCCTATCCTTATAGGTTAGTGACGATGATAAATAGCAATACTTTTTTTTTTTTCCCTCCTTCTTAGAAGAGGGTAAATTGATTTGATTAAGGCAGTAGTCCAAAAATTCGTATCAAAATATTCCTCTTTCATTGAAGCGACGGCACCAACTCGATATTGGACTATTTGATTCGACTTTAATTATTTTCTCAAGACATATACAATGTAATCGACATGATGTGATTCCGCTAAAGGTCAAGTGAAATTTTGAGCTTCTTATCTAAATGAAAAAAAAAAAAAAAAAAGGTGAAATTTTGAGCTGATCCTTTAACGCTGATCAACTCTTATTATATATGGTTGTTAATATTCTTTTATTTTTTACAATACTAAAATATGAGTGATTGACTGGTAATATAATTAGTTTCTCATTAAACTAGTTTCCAACTTGTCCATGATGTATAAGATGCTTAGTACTTAGACATGCTCGTAAAATAAAAGTACTAAAAATAAAAAGAAAAAGAAAAAGAAAAAGGATGTTTAGAGAGTTTGGACAATCATGGGTCAAGCAATGGACATATAAATAAACCTGTCTTT
The DNA here is from genome assembly GCA_038430175.1 of Ficus hirta. Lineage (NCBI taxonomy): Eukaryota > Viridiplantae > Streptophyta > Magnoliopsida > Rosales > Moraceae > Ficus > Ficus hirta. The sequence continues at coordinate 16,151,347 of CM076595.1, read as the reverse complement.
GTCAATAACTCCTTAAAATCAAGTAGATATTTTTCTATATTATATTCTTGATCTTCTTCTTCAAGGAATTTCAACGATCACAAGGTGGTTTGATTAATGACTACTGGATATATATTATATGTTTTCCAAGGAAAAAAAAAAAGGAGAAAAGACAGATATTACATTTGGAGAACTCACAAGCCAAGCTTTTTGCATGCCTTTCACTAAGTGGGGCTGTAGGCCAGAATGTGTGTGTGTGTGTGTGTCTATATATATATATATATATATATATATATATATTCATCCATTAATACGGTGTAGTCTAAAAATAACCAAATCAAGATAGATAGAGACAACCAAGGTGAGTTCTATTTAAGGACATGCGCATTTGGTGATATGCTCCATGAAGATCATATCGTAAAATGAGAAGACCCACCACCATGTACCTTCCTTGGATTAAAAGGTTTTACAATATTTCTAATCATATATATCAAGTCATCAAGGTTTCACTTTCCCCACATTCCCAAATTGTGGGTTATTCCTTACACACACACACACACACACACACACACACACATATTTATTTATATATATCATGTATTAACACAGCCTAACCTTAGATTTATTTATTTAAATTATACGATATAGGAAATTGATCACAAAAAATAAAGAAAATCAGTCAAGTAAAAACTGCATGTATCCCATCGTGCTTTAAAAAAAAAAAAAAAATTTAGGTCAGTAATTAGCTGTCTTTTGCTTAAAAAATGTGATAAGTGGAGTTTTAGACCCATCATCTAAGGTTAGGTCAGTTATTTGGACGCAGTGAAAGTCGTACGTATTGAAATCCAAAGTGGATATCATTTGCTCATGCTTGTTATTGCCACCTTCAATATATAGGTTTCTATATTCTTTTTGTTTTTTGGAGAAGAGATTTAAACTCATATTCTTATCATTAAAGATGCATGTGAATTTATTGTTTTACCAACAGTACAACCAAAATATATATGTTTATTTTAATCGCATGATGCATCATATATATGATGAATTAAAACATAGTAGATTATATAAGAAATTCTTAAAAAGATTTACCATCACAAAATTGCTTGAGGATAATGTATAGTTGCCAATCTAGTGCAAGACAACATTAAAAAAAAAAAAAAAAAAAATGCTCAGAACAAATATTTGAAAAAGTACAACCGCGAAATACATAATTGAAAACATTATAACATAAATAAAATATGGTAATATAGCTAGCTAGTAGGATCAAAGTCGTCTTTGCCATGAGGGTCTTCTTGTTTGGGTTGGCCGGGAAATTGATGAATATCAGAAGAAGAGGAAGATGACAAAAATGAGGAGGAAGAAGAAGAATGGAAGCAGTGATCATTGTGGGAGGAAGAAATGTAATGAAAGGGAGCTGCTGATGATTGATTAAACAGATTGGAAGAGTGGAAATCAAACTCATGATCACTGTTGCTTGACAGTAGTTGTGCATAGTGGTAGAGGTCCGGGAAAGTAGTCGCTTCGGATATTGGCCATGATGAACTAAAAAAATTACTACCAGGATGAGGTTGAGGAAGAGACGACGGTGGAGGAACATTTACATGTTGTATTAAATCGGCACGGTTTAGTTCTTGTTGATGAGGAGGTTGGACGGCCATCATGTCACCTGATCGAGGAGTACTACTAGTGCTGCCGCAACCGCCACTGCCGCCGCCGCCGCCGCCGCCGCCGCCTGCAGGGAGATAGGGGTAGTCGGCATTAGGCTTGCCTTGAACACGTTCGGGAAAATTAAGCTTAGCCTTGGTGCCTTTGAATTTGAGAGCGGCTTTGTCATAGGCAAGGGCAGCATCCTCAGCAGTATCAAAAGTGCCAAGCCAAACCCTCGCTGCTTTCTTAGGATCACGAATTTCTGCCGCCCATTTTCCCCATGGTCTTTGTCTCACTCCCCTATAGTGTCTTCTTCGCACATTCCCTTCACAAATTCATTCAAATTACTCCATTATCATTGACATGGTCTTTGTTCATGTTTTATTATGATCAGCTACATTCCAATTATGTTACATACATATGTAATTCGTCAATCTAGCTTTCACACACACACACACACACATATATATAGGTCTTAAAATCTCATTTTAGAAAAGAAATGTAATTGCTACACATAATACACATAGAAATGGTTTATAAATAAATGTATGTATAGAATTAAGATTATTAGTGTCTACACCTGAATCACGTTTGTGTGCGTGTGCAATATAATGTATAATACATGGCTATTTATGTCATGTATATATAAATGCATGTGAGAGCATCTTGTGTGTTTGAATATTAAATTTGAAAATGTAGATTTGCGGTACTAGAGATACATGGCACACACGCCTCTTCCATGTTCTGCCTGCCATGCACTAGCTAAGACATTTTGTACACGGGACAGGCATACAATAATATAATTAATTAGTACATAAAATTAGACAAAAGAAAATTTGAATGGACAAAAAAGACTTGACATCCCACAGTTTTGAATAAAACATTAATATTCAATGATGTACACGCTAACTAACGTGTTTTTTTCAAAACTTTAAGCATCCTATCTAACATACTTGGGGTCGAATATACATCACGTTCAAAAGGGTTTATTATGAAAATAGAAGAGGTCTAGGGATGCAAAATCTACCGTGTTCAAGTCTTGCATAAACTATAGATATGTGTGTGTGTGTGTGTGTGTGTGTGGACACACACACACATATCATCTACGTAGATAAACATATATATATGTATGCAAAGGTTTTGACTAAAAAAAGGAAGGGTTGGAACGGCAATCCAGCAAGTGGAGTTGTCATTTTCAGGATTGAATAATAATTTTTTGGGGCAAGCGTGTGTGTGTGGTTCTATCCATTATAAATATATGTTTGGAATTTACAATTTATTAGAAAAGGCAAAAGTAGACAAAGTTAAGGCCAAAGGGTCAAAGACGGAGAAAGATGGAATTATAGTTGGATAGAAGCTCACGGAACTGATCATGATCGCTTTATTCCGGAATGTGACTACTTAGTTAGCTTCTAGTTGGTACTACAACTATATCTATAATCTACATATATATATATATAGATATAGATATGTATAATATAGAATCTGGTAACTAAAAACATGACTATCTCCAAACCAATATACAATTTTAATTTATTGAACGAAAAATATAGAGAAGAAGAGTTAACTCCCATTATTAACAGGTACAAATTGAGCGTGTGTTGCTCGGAGAAGATAATTGGGGGAAAAATTGAGTCATTGTTTAGGTATGTAAAGGCAATGCAGCTAGAAGTCAGTAGCATTTTTGGTTGCACAAAGAGAGATGAGCCCTTTACGGAAAGTTAGATACATTGAACTTGTCTAATAAGTGTAAAAATGCTTAGCTAGCTAGATCAGACACTTTGACCACCCCCCCAGAAATATATATATATATATATATATATATGGATCTTCTATTTATGTATGTATTGCACTTGTCCTACTACTGCATCTACTCATCCCCTACACACAAATATATATTATATATATATATATATTTTTATTAGATATAGGGTTAGGAACGACATAAAAATCTATTGTGATCTTCTTGGAGAAACAGATCAAGATGGAGACGGATCATGACAAATTCGGCAAATGTAAGTAGGCAACTGGCCGGTGGAAGGAAAAAAAATTTAAAATTTTTTTCAATAAAGATAATAAATTTATAAATCTACAAAAAAGAGAAAACTCACTAGAATAGTGTAGAAGCTTAATGATAGATTTACACTTACTTTCGATATTAAATTATAGAGTTTAAATCTCTTTTAAATCACTAAAATAGTGTAGAAGTTTCAGGAATATTTACCTAATAGTAGATTTATACTTACTTTCGACATTAAGTTATAGAGTTTAAATTCCTTATATCTTCAAGTTCAAATTAAAAGGAGAAAAAAAAGTCTAATAACCCAGTAAAATCGGAAAGTTAATTAAAGAGATGACCAAATTAAGGAGAGGTTAATTAATTAACCCATAATTAAAAAAAATTAATAGATCGAGCAGGTAATTTAAGTAGAAATGATATATATATATATAGTACCTTGATCTTGAGGAGGAGGTTGAGATGGGTGAGGATGAGCTAATTCTTGTTTAACAAAAGAAGTAGTAGAAGAAGAGTCATGAGAGAATATGGCTGAAGAAGGAGTAGTACTGGTAGGGGATTGCACCAAAGTAGATGGATAAACATGGGGTTGGTGATCATCATGAGCCCTCATCCTGAGATCAGAAGAACTCTTAACGGCCATGGCCGCTGATAAGTAGTCGGTGCTGTGGGACCAATTTGAAGGTGGTTGCCGATGATCATGATAACCATGATGATGATGAAATTGATGATATTGATCAAGCTGATCATCTTTGCTGATGATAATCTCTTTCTCCTCCGATGCTTCTGAAGGAAGTGCCCGCTTTCCATGCCTCCGATCCACCTTTCCTTCTATATTTATAATTTGGGATCAGCTTGATTTTAAGCTTTCCCTAGCTCTGTCCCCCCGCCCCACCCCTTTTTTTTTTTTTTTTTGGGTTTATTATGATCTTGAGTGTGTGTGTGTGTGTGTGTGTGTGGATGGATTTGATTTGCCTGCTACTAGTAGTTGTACTGCTACTGCTACCGGTACTGGTACTACTCTTCAGATTAAGACATCAACCATATGATATATGGTTCATGAATTTGGCCGAACGAGATAGATATAGAGCTCTAGCTAGTGTTTTTTAAAGATATGGTGAGCACTCGGAAAAAAAAAAAAAAAAAAAAAAAGGGTTTGGTCTAGTGCAAGGGTTTCTATTATTCCTCCAACTTTATTTATAATCTTCACAAATTAATATGAGGCTGATATTTCCTTGTTACTTTTCTTTTTGGCCTTTTTTTTTCGTTCTGTTTCTTTTTCAAATTTAAAAATTATAAAGATTAAGAAAGTATCTATATTCAACTAATGACACTATTCTTAATCAATACTAACGAGGCGTTTCAAGAAAAGATAAACTACTAAGTTAAAAAAAAAAAAAAAACTATTATAAAATTAAAAAATTATATTTTTAATTATAAATGTAACGTTAATTTTACAACTAACTTCATCATAATTTTTGAATTAAAAAAAAAACACACAATATTCCACTGTACTTTTATATATGCAGCTATTCCTTCATTTAAACAAGTGGCGCGGGTTAAGATAGCTTTTTTTCTTTTACTTTTTTGCTTCTACACTTTTTTGAGGTTTGCGGCTAGCTAGAGACTGAGAGAGATGTAATTGTCTATGGAGCTATTTGTTTGCACTTTTTAATTTGCATGGCATATAATGGACCGGAGGAACATATATATATATATATATATATATTTATATATAAGAATTAATATATGGTGTACTTCTTACAGTACACATTTTTTATAGCACTTACGGTACTTCTCTATTAAGCGATACATACATGCGCTGATGATGAGATCTACCGTTGAGTAAAAAAAAAAAAAAAGCTGATAAGGAAGTCTTTCCTTTGGGAATTAGATATAGAGTGTTGGAGTGGATTAGGATTCGAAGATCATCAGTTTTTCTTTTTTTCTTTTTTTTTTTTGAGGAGATCATCACCTAATATAAATTATATGTTTGGGTATTCATAGATCAGTTTGAAGTCAAACACTGCAATTATTAATATATATGCATTAGATATAGAGATAAGGTTGCAATTCTTTCTAACAATATTTGTCGTTATGGACATCTCACCTCGGTGTATGTGGTTCTACTTTTTTTTTTTTTTTTCTTTTTTCGGTTGCTGAAAATATTTAATTTGTCTGACCGTAGACAATAGTATACATGATCTGTGACCACTTACAAATGCATACGCGCGCAACAACTAAGTCCACGTATATGTTTGTGTATGCTTTTGCATATATGTATATATACATGGGTAGTGTATAAATTTTATCATCGTTAATAATACAATTAATATATATATATATAACATAACAAAGTAAGACTCAATTTAAAAAAAAAAAAAAATCTTTTCTCATGTTCTTTTTTTTTTTTTTTTTTTCTATTGACACACATATTAATAGTGATAAATAGCATTACTCAAGATATAGGAGTACTTATAAATAAAATACTAAAATTGTATCACTAATGAAAATTATTATAATTTTTATTCATTGTTGATGTAATCGTCATGAGTGTCGTGCGTAGTAGAATAGAACTTTCCTTTTTTTTTTTTGTGTATTTTATTTTGTTTATATGACTGTTTTTTTTATAAATGATGCACAGTTTTGTATGTTAATATTAGTAGGGTGTACATGGTAAAGAAAGTTGACTTTTGTAATCATAATAATTTGAATTTGAATTTGTTTCTCATAATCTTTTTTTTTTTTTTCTGATTTTAGAAGATCTGATTATGATATTATAAGTTTATTTAAATTTAGACATATTATTAAGATATATTGTGTTTTTCAATATATGAATACATATTATAAAGTCTCTATTGACAATATTCTTCACTAATAATTTTTTTTTTAACCTTCAAAAAAAAATTTTTTGGTTCTCTTCTTTCTTGTGCAAGTTAGTATAGTATATACGTGTCAGTAGCTTTGAATAGAAAGCAAGCGTTCATACTAATAGTAACAGGGACAAGGATTTTAGCATCTGCTTTCATATATATATATATATATATATATATATATATATAGCTAGACACACACGAATCTCATTTGTCTCAAAACGACAATATTGAGATGGGTTTTCTTTTTTAAATTAAAAAAAAAAAAACCCAACGACTGAGAGAGAAGCAAATATCTGCTGCTTTCGGTCCGCCCCCACTTTGTAAGCACATCATCGATTCGTAAAATTTTTGTCATTTTGTGACTCATCCATCATTACTATATATCTCATATCCTATCTATGTGCATGCATTGCATACTCGTAACTCCGCTCTGATCAACTACGCTCTGATCAACTACTGTCCATTCTCATCACACATATATATCTATAGACACACATGTATATATATGTCATCATTTCATTTACGCTCCTCCGCTCTTCGTACATATATAGATATATACAAATGCATGACCAAAAATTCTCACACACAAAAAATTTAACTAATTATCTCTATGCATTTGGGAATTTTTATGTGGTGAGAATTTTCTGTCGGTAATTCGTCATCCTATTATTACAACACAAACAATATTAAATATAACGATACATGAATTTATCTTTTATAATAATGTTTTTTTTTTCTCATTTTTTGATTTGATTTCAAAGTGATATAAGAACATAAAGTATTAATAGAGATATCCTGCTTATGAGAATGACCCTACCTATAACATTTATATGGTTTTAATCGTCATATAATTATCTGTATATATATTAACATGAAAATGGGCAGAAATTATTAAGAAAAGATGGAGAGAATGATAATAGAGAGGACATGGCCGTTTGTGATGCTGGGACGTCATACTCATATATATATATATATATATATATATGAAACATGTGAATATATCCTAGTCACTTTCTTAACACACTGATTAACTGAAAAATACTTTCACGCGTGCACATGCCCCTTCTGTCCTCTTTTTTCCTGCCCTTGCCCTACCACTTCCTACTTTTACTTATATCTGTCTTTTTCGCTCTATATACTTCTTCATCAATCTTTCTCAAATATCAAACCTATATATATATATATATATATATCTTAAAATGTTCACTTTTAAAATCCTAGTATGTGTATATGTACACACACACATGGGAATGTTTGTAATCAAGTACTATAAATAGTGTCTATTCCTCCAACATTATGTACATCTCCGATTGTCCTTTTTTCCTCTTTTTTAATCCAAATCAAAGCTTTAATTAGGCGACATCTAGATAGCTAAGAGCAAAGTTCACTTATTTATTTATATATATATACACACAAAGTCTTAAATTCGGTACCTGATGGAGTGTGAACTTCAATTGATGTTAATGTAAACTTCAATTATTAGAAGTATGAATTCATGTAAAAGAAAATGTAGTTAAAATGAATGTGAATTTCTCTTATTTTTATATTTTTTTCTATATAAATTCACATTTTTTGTAATTGAAGTCACATTTACAGTTTCTGAAGTTCACATTATCGGATACTATCAGGTATTAGATTTTAGACTATTCATATATATATATATATATATACTAGTTTAATACCCGTACGTTACACGGGGGACGAGAAAAATAAATAAATAAATGAAAAAAATTAAATACCATATAATAAAGGTAGTTGGTCAAGATAAATAATATAATTATAATAAGTTTATTTTTTTAGTACTTACTATTAAAATATTAGAGTATATACACTCAAGTTTATATTAAAATGTCGGAGTTATATATACAAACAAACACACATATATATATATATTTACAAATAAAATTGTCGCAAGTGGGACATTTTCAGCTTAAATGTTATCAACCATGTTTAATTTTCTTCAGCTCTTCTTCTAATCTGCTATAGTGGAAAAAAAATTAATTATTTTATATTTATAAATAAAAGTAAAATAAGTATGATTATATAATATGTAATTATATACAAAAGATAATTGTATCTTGTTTGCTTTCGTTTTTTGGATGAGTCAACTGAAGATGTTTGGATTTCTGTTGAAGAATGATACTGCTGAGGGCTGAAATAATAATAAATATATTTGTATGATAGTTTGTAATTTATGAATACATATGTTGAGCAAGGAAATTAAAAAATTTTGAAAAAAATTATGAATAGTAATGTATCTTGATTCAATTTCTTCTATTATGGGTTGGGTAAAACATAGTTTTTTTTTTTTTTTTTTTTTTTTTTTTTTTTTACAGTTTTTTTGCTTTCTGGTTGTGGTGTTTCTGAGTCCAAAGATACTAGTAGTGGTGGGATATCTTTGGGAGATTTTGTTGGTGGTGCAGGCAATAACATTGGTGATTCATCATCGTCAAAAGTTTTTATAACTGTTGCGTCAATAAAAGCACCTCTCAGATGAAATTGAAGCAAAAATATTTTTGACATGCCTTTAAGTTGATCGAGGAGAGGGGGAATGATGTTTGGATCAGTGTGTCCATCTTGAATTGTTAGTATGGAGCAAGGTTTATTTACCAGTGATTGGACAGTTTTTCCAAACATGACAATATTCATTCCATCAATGCTATCCTCGATTCGAGCATTGATTTTGTATATGTTATAAATATTAAAAATTTATTTAATTTTTTATTCTTTAGGAATTTTTTATTTTTTATTTTATAATAAAAGTAAATAATATTACCAGCTGACTGGCATTGTTGTTAAATATACATTAGTATCATACTACCATGAAGTCTCTGATTGTTTGACATGTCTTTAGCAATGTGGACATGTATTGTAAAACCAACCTTGTTGTGTATCAAGTTCAGTGATGCTTGCTTTTGCAGTAAATTTTGTGTCATGTTGTTTGAATAAAGAATGTTTAATAAATTATATTTTATAATTATGGTGTAATAAATGAATACTTACCTGATTTTAATATGGATCTAAGATTCGGAACTCTGATATCGTAATCTTATTCATAATCTTTTGTTCTTCTAATGATATTAGTTTTTTGGTTGATGCAGCAATAAAGTCTACCTTGAATGAAATGACTAAACTTATAAATAGATAATATATTAAACAAAGTAAATTTTTTAAAAAAATTGTAAAATATAAATAATAATAATATTCTTGCAATAAATATTTATAATACCTTTTTTTTTATTTTCTTTGATTCAGCGATGTCTGGCTCAAAATAAAATGAGGTTCCAGAAGTACTTGCTACATAAAATTCACCTGTCTATTTATAATAATTAAAATTAATGATCGAAAATGTTCATTATTGTTATTTAAGATAAATTTGTAATATTTTTTATTATATATATACTTTCCAAGATATTGTTTGGCTGTCATCGCTTTAAAGGCGATTACAATTGATTCGGACATTCTTTGAACTGTATTTTCATCGAATTTTTCTCCAATTTCTCCCCAAATAGTTATGTTAAGTAATTCTTCTCTGTGAAATATAATAAATTTAAATTAATAAATTATTAATAATTGATTGTCAATTTATTGAAAATATGTTTATAATAACATGTAATTTATAATTACCTAATATTCTGAATCATTAAATTTCGCCTTTTTACCGGTCTATAGCCTATACTAGATTATTCGATGCCTTTGACAGATATGAGACGCCAATGACATTTAACATAACATCATAAATGCAAAGTTATTATTTATTGATATTAATATTATAAATTTATAATTTTTTAGTTGATAAATATGAATATTATATATTATTTACCTGAAAGAATGTCATTGATGTCAACTCTTGATGATAATTGGTCGTACTCCACAAAATTAAATTTGTATTAAGGTATTTCTGGTATATCTTCTCCGATTTCTTTGAAAATTGTGGACCATGCAAACTGTAACGTTGCTTTGTGCGGAACAATTTTATATCTTTGTTTATTGTTTGTAACAAAGAAGTTGCTGATTTTATATATGCTACCCACTTGTATTTTGTTTGTTATTAAATCAGTATCTTTTGCACGAATGAACTCATATATTGCTTCATCCTAAATATATATATATATATATATGAATATATAATTATTTATATATTTATTAATAATGTAAATTGTTTATTGTCAATATATATAATTTTCATAAAAAATAAATTCAATTACCTGTTCGTCTATTAATAAGTAGTCAACGCTTATTAGACAATCAATATTGTAATATGTGTACCTCCATAAACTGCAAACTCGGACACAGATAGCCTCATATGTTTTTCTTGGTTTTAGTATTCGTAGTAGGCTGAACATTTTCTACAAATAACAAAGACATAAATACATTTGTTTAAAAATGTACGAATTGAGTTTGAAATTTAAAAATTATGACAATCATTTAATAATGTAATTATTGAAAGAAAATTTATTTTTGTTAAAGATTTGATTTTTCTAACAGATTATTAATTTTGATTAATATTATGTAGTATTTCTTTGTAGACGATATTTTTAATATGATTTGAATATTTATTAATTGAATTATGTATTAAAATATGTAAAGCTTTTGGTGATGTTACTCTTGATAATGTAACATAAATTGTCCATCACTAAAAATTCCATCTTCTAAGTAGAGTCCAACTTTATTTAATGATTGACCTTGACTTTTATTTATTGTCATAGCATAACAGATTTTTAAAGGAAATTGTCGTCTTTTTAACACAAAAAGGTATTTAGATTCATTTATTGTCATTTTTATTCTTGGTATAAACTTTTTCATTTATGTCATTAGAATTAATAATACGGCCTTCAACAATTTTGTTTGTTAGTTGTGTTATAATAAGTCTTATACCATTATATAATCCCATTGATTTGTTAAGATTTCGCATCAACATAACAGGAACTCTATCTTTTAATTCTAATTCATGTAGAGGTAGTCCATTAAAATTAAATGTGTGTAAAAATTCAGGAGGATATAAAATATTTAGTTCATCGAGATTTCCAGACGATGAAAGAATAGAATCATAACTATAATAAATTGTTTTTTTGTTGGTACTAAAAATAATAAGTATTTATTTAGGTGAATGAAAACAAAGTAGTCGGTTATCAGATGGTAACAAAGGAAACAGTAAAGGATTTTAGGTGAGTATTAAAGAAAAGTGAAAGCAGAGTACATGGCAAGATATATAAGGCACAGTAATTGTTGAAGATAAGAATAAAATAGCAAGTAAAAAAATACTCTATTTATAACAGAACACTCTAGTAAATGAGATAAAAATAAAAAAATAAAAAAGAAATTTTTTGTCAATGGAAAAAATGTAAAATCTGGGATTATATATATAACAGAGTCATATCTATAAAAAAAAAATAATAATAAAAAAAGCAGAAGAAAAGAGGACAAATATGACTAAATAACAGAATTATAGCAAAATTAACATATGACAAATCATGAAATATAAAACAAAAATATCAATAACATAGTTACCAAGTAAAAACTGAAAGAAATCCAGAGATATTTCACAATAAATATCATAATCACAGAAATATTTTATTTGCATATCACAGAAGATAATTTAGAAATATTAAATAGTAGGGACAGATCAGCAAAAATACAACATATAATCTCAATACAAAAGCTACAAATATGAAGCAAAATAGAACGTCTGGAAACCTAAACAATAAAAATTTGTAAAAATTGGTGTAGCTGTGACTAAGTAGTATGAAAATCCAACAAAACAGATAATATCTCTGAAAATATTGAGAGATTTTAGTGAGTAACATAGTTATAGATGAGAAAAAAGTATTTCAGAAACATTAAATGTCTGGGACAGATCAACAAAAAGACAGCTAGATTAAATATTATATTTACAGATCACAGAAGATAATTTAGAAGCATTAAATAGCAGGGACATATCAGCAAAAACACAGCAGACAATCTCAACACAAAAACTACAAATATGAAGCAAAATGAAACATCTGGAAACCTAAACAATTAAAAATTGTAAAAATTGATGTAGTTGTGACTACATAATACGAAAATCCAACAAAACCGATAATATCTCGCAAAAGATGAAAAGATTTTAGTGAGTAGTAGAATTACAGATAAGAAAAAAGTATTTCAGAAACATTAAATGTATGGGGTAGATCAGCAAAAACACAACAAGATATATCAGTTTTAAAAGCTACAAAAGCAAATAACATGAAAAGTTTAGAAATTTAAAGAATCAAAAACTCAAACAACTTATTCAAATATAAAGAAAGAACACAATTTTTACGTACAACATAGCTACATCTACAAAAAATTAATAAATAAGAAAATGACAGATCAAAGTATCCTAATTTAAAAACATTAATTCAGTTACACAAACCAACAAAAACACAACAACATGCTATAGTACAAAAACTATGAATGATAAGTAACATGAAATACTGACAGACTTAGATAATCGAATAGCTTAACAATTTATTCAAACAAAACTAAACAACACAATCTATACATAAAATAAAATCACACATACAACATAATAAAATTCAAAATACCAATATCATAATGGAAAAAAAAAAAAAAACCCCCACCTATGATTTAAAAACCAAACCATAAACTTCAAAAACGGCATGCAATCATAAACACATTAACCAAATAAAATAAAATTACCCAAGGTGGGAAAATTACAAAACCAAAAAATGTAATACATGGAAAACATAAAAAGAGGCCTTCAATATTTCTCTTCGTAATCCGAATACAATTATCTTGAATCATTGTTATTACAACCTAGAAAAATAAATCAACAAAAATCGAAAATCAGAATCAATATATATTTTTTTAAAACAAAATAATATAACAAAAACTAAAAACTAAAAAACATACCACATTTTTTTTTTATATTTCTTCAGCTCTTCATTTCTTCCTAAAATTTCTCCCAATATTGAAAATGTAAAATGAAAATGACGATAGTAATAACAATAATAATAACGAAAACCAAAGTAAAAAAATGAAAAATTCTTCTCGAGTCATACCCATATAGAGAAAAAAAAATTAAAATGAAAACAAAAAACAAAAATAAAGCAAAAAAAAAAACAAAAAATTAAAAGACAAAAATCTTGAGACTCAAAAGAGGGGAAAAAGCCAACCCTAATGAAAAATTATAACAAAATAAAAAATATATCCCATTTTTCCTTTGTTTATTATTTTAAAAAACACCCAAAAAAAAGATCAAATTTTTATCGGATTATATACATGCATAAGCCTAAAAAAAATATTTAAAAATAAAACAAAACAAACAAAAAACACACACACACACACACAAAAAACAACAACCAGAAAACAAAAACAAAAACAAAATGGAAATAAAGATCAAAAATTTAAAGTAAAAAATCGTTTAAAAATAAGAAAAAGTCAAAGTGACCAAAAACACAATGTAACAATAGATCAGAATATGATCTTTAAAATTTAGCATTAAAAAAAAAAAGGAAATCGATGTACAGTAGAAGATGAGAAAACAAACACTTAGGATTAGGGAAAAAAAAAAAAAAACAAACAATACAAACCAGAGATCAGGAAAAGAAGAAAAATTCAAAACAAAAAAGCTTTAAACCAAATAGAGAAAACAAAAGCATATTAGCATTAGAAGAGAATAGAGCATGAACAGTGCAGAGAAGAGGCAAAGAAAAAGAGATGTGAAGAAAGAGAAGATGAACAGTGCAGAGAGAAGACGAAGTAGAGAGAGGGAAAAAAAATATGAAATGAACATTCGAGAAAGAGAGAGAGAGGATATTCTAGGATTATAAGGGTAGAATCGTCCAAACACTGCACACACAACACACCATAGATTAATTTCGAAGGGCAAATTCATCCAAACACACATAAGAACGGCAAAAATATCCAACAACTGTAGCTTCTAAAGAAAACAACTATAACTGAAGGGCGAAAATGTCTATGCACTGTAAAAATAAGGGTGAAATCGTCAAACCACTGTTACCAATGAAAAATGAAACCACAATCGAAGGACAAAACTGTCTTTATATCCAAAAATAAGGGTAAAACCGTCCAAAAATTGTAGAAAGGGAAAATGCAACTAAAAAGAAGGGATAAAAAAGTTAACACACGGTAGAAAGAACCGTAAATCCCATCTCTTTTTAATATATAGTAACAATATGTATGTATGTATTAAATCTTGAGTGGACGATCTAAGTTCTCACAGTCTACTTTCCACATATGTAAAAAGAAAAAAAAGAGACGTTCGTCACATGCGGATGTGTGGGCCTGCAATTAATTAATTAATTAAGACATGTATATAAAAGGGGTTTTCAATTCAAAGGGTCCGATCCGGGTGCTAAAATTTCAACGTAAGCACTTACGATACGGGATTTCAAACTGCAACAAGTTTGAATATTATGGTTCAGAGGTTCTGAAGAAGATCAAACTGAACAAAATGCATTATTTTATATATATTTTTTATAAGTATATTATATATATACATATATATATATATAAATGAATGAAGGTGCAAGTTGCAGCAGGAGAAGGGTCGGTCAGTAGTTCTGACCGCGAAACCGGCCTCGCTGCGTGTTTGTCGCTGACTTATTCGGCCCCCTTTTACGTCACTGTTTTCGTCACTTTCCTCAACAACACCAAAATAAATATATATATCCCATCATACTCGCATCTAATAAATATATATATATTTTTTCCATTCTTTAGTTACATACTAATTTAATAATCGTACATTACAATAGAGAGGAAAATAAATAAATTAATTAATTAATTAATTAATTAATATTTAATAATGACAGTCGGTTATGATAAATAATATAATTATAATAAATTTTTAAAAATATAAACAAAGAAAAGATCTTCAATAGTTTTCTTTATATTTACATTCTAAACCATCATCACCGTAAGTTAGAAAAACAAATTAACATAAATCAAAAAGTGAAAAACAAAATATATAAATTTAGGGGGGAAAAAAAAAAGCTAGAAATAACTTATAAAAATCAAAAACAAAACAAAAGAAAGCAGACCATACCTATATTTTACTCCATCTTTTTTGTCTTTAATTTTTTTTTTCAAAATCTCTCTCAATCATAAAAATGTAAACTAATAATAATAATAATATAAAAAAACTTTTCTCCGGTGATACAGAGATAAAGATAGAGAAATAAAAATGATAACAATAATTAAAAATAAAAATAGAAAAAAAAACAAAAGGAGAAAAAAAACTCAACAAGGGAAAAAAAGATTTGAGAAAAACAACAAAACCAAAAACAGATTCTATTATTTTTTTATTTACTGTTTTTTACAAAAAAAATAAATAAATAAATTTCAGTTAGATTATATACATGCAAAACACAAAAATTAACTATAACATCTAAAAAAACGAAACCCAAGAAATGAAAAAGCCAAAAAAACCAAGCACAAATCGAAAAAAGAGAATAAAAAAAATTTGAAAATCGGAAATGTGGAAACAAAAATCATTAAAAATTATAAAATAACAAAAATACGAAGAAAAGATGAATAAAAAAACTAAACTTTAAAATTTAAATCTTAGAAAGCAGAAAAAAAAAAACTAAAGGAAAAAAAAAACTAAAAAGGGGAAAAAAAGATTAAAAAAACAATAAAATCAAAAACAGATTCTATTATTTTTTTATTTATTGTTTTTTACAAAAAAAAAAAAGAAAATAAATAAATTTCAGTTAGATTATATACATACAAACATTGCACTTTAATACATCTTTAATGGATAAAATCAAAAATACACATTAAAAGGGTAACAATATTCAGTTATTGTAACTATTAGAAAAAGCAACTACAAAGTAAAGTTAGAATCATCCATAAATAATTTTAGAATAACAAAATTGTCTCAACACTGTAATAAGCTGTAAAAGTAACTAAAGCCCAAGGGCAAAATTACCAATTGACCAAAAAAAAAAGGGTAAAACTGGAATAACACTGTAACAAAGGAAAAAGCAATTACAAAAAAAGGGCAAAATCATACATTAATAATTTTAGAAGGACAAAATTATCCCACCACTGTATCAAACAGTAAAAGTAACTAAAACCCAAGGGCAAAATTACCAATTGACCAAAAAAAATAAAGGGTAAAACCGGCATAACACTGTAGTAAAAAAAAAAAGTGATGACGGGCAAAAAAGTCATTAAACTGTAGAAAAAAAGTAAAAGTTACTGTATATTACTGTACATTACTGTAGCAAAAACAGCGGGGAAAAAAAAAAAGCAAAAGGTACTGTAGATTACTGGAGAAAAAACAATGAAATCCCCCATTCCTTTAGTATATTAGTATAATGTCTCTACACTCAGTTTTCTAAAGAAATGTTTCAGGGTTGATTAAGGTTTAAATCCATAATTCAAATAATAAATTTTAAATTTTTGTATGAAAAAATATTGTGAAGAAAAGTTTTAAAAAATGAATTAAAACAAAATGTCAAACAAGAGCTTAGCGTGCATTTGATTTTCCAGTTTGAGATGAGATTTTTAAATTAGAATTGATTAATTTTTTAAAAATTAATTATAAATTTTATTATTTTTTCAGAAAATAATAAAAATTGAGATAAAAAATATAATTTAATTAAAATTAAACTTAAATATCAAATAAAACATTAATCTATGAAGTTTTGACATACAAACTCTACATTAACCCCTCCAGATAAATAAAAACGCTCATATTAATGAATCTGACTCTTTTTCCAAGGCAACGAAAAGATGTCCAATAATAGTAGTTAATTTACTTTTTTTAAGCCATACATCACTATTTATGAGTAGGAAAAAAATATAACTATCACTGTTACATGAATTCATTTAAAGATACAGAGTTTAAATCTTCACAGTCTTAAATTCGAAATATATATATATATATATATATAACTATCGCATGACAAAAAAATAAGTCTTATCTTATGATGTGACAGTTTAATAGTTTTAACATATTGTCGTATATATGCGGTGATTCTATGGTGACAATGACGGATAACATTTTTCTAGGATGAAAAATGAACAAAGAGAGAGCTGGGAATGATCAAATTGAAGTTATTGCTTTGCCATAATATCTATATTTTCGTTCATTGCAAAAGATTAGTGCCAGACTATTTGATTAAATCTTTGATGGCCATAACAAAAAGGCTCATGAATCGTCTACGCTTTTAGTCAGAAGATAAGATGGGTCCGATTACGTTGACAAATATTTTTGCTGAGGCTTTTCGTGAAGATGCCTACTTTAGCAATAGCAGGCACTCTCCTGTGTTCTCTATCTGCTTCATCTTTAGTCTCTTCATTCAGCTGTATGTGGGTCAACACTTGCACTGGTGAGTGGTGATAAAAAAATTTATTAAAAAAAAGAAAAGGCTGCACAAAAATGTGTTGAAAAGGTCCAGACCCCGTTTCGTATAGTCTTTTTGTGCAAATCCCAATTCCAAAACCCGCTTGGCTGCTGCTTGAAAACAAAATGATGAGTTTGTGTGTGTGTGTGTATGTCTTCTCTCTATTCCAATCAGCACTACCAGGCATTCCTCGACAGATTCGAGAAAGAAATTGATAGCCAAGACGACTGCCATGTCACAAGTCACACAACTTACGTTTTGTACCCCAACTACCAAATTAGTAGTTATAAAGTTGCTAATAATAATAATCCAAAATAGAGGTACACGTATGAATGAAAAAAGAAAAAGAAAAAGAAAAATGTTTAGAAACAATATTTTGAAATGCCAAGTACTAGATGTATGCTGAATTAAAATTGTCAGCTAATTATTATGGTCTGCAACGCAGTTCTTAGGATCATGAAGCCATGGTCCACATTGCCATAATACTTCTCACCGCCTTTGATGTCTGCACGTCGGAAAAAAAGACACAGGATGAAAAATAGCAAGGCTCTATTATCTTTCCTACAGCCACAGTTCAAGAGAACCCGAAACAATATCTCTATTCGTCTCTTTTTCTCTCCCTTTTTTTTTATATTTTTTTTGTTTTGTTTTGTGGGGTGGGAACCAATTCCCGCCATATTACAGGCTATAGATAATGCCAAGAAAGATAATTTGCCAGTAGGAATGATAAGATGGTATATGACTAAGATGTGTAAATATAAAGATATGCATATGAGCTCTGTACGCATGAGTGAATTAGCAAAACATACCAACTCAGCTAGAGTTCCTCTTTCCTTTCAGGGGTAAGTTGGAGCAGCTCCAGAGAAAACATAACGAGAACTGACTGGCACATTTGACTCCGAACTTCCAGGAAGTGGCCTTTGAAGAAGATTGGCATGTGCCTGGCTCAGGTTTTCGTGCACTGGTTCAGGTTAATAAGGTTCGTGATGTGCTGGAAGCTCCCCTTGGTGACCAGCAGGGAGAGGCGGCAAGTAGGATGGTGGCGAAGCTTGTGATTGTAAGGTAACAGGTGAGCCCGTATCTGGAAAACGTTTAGCATAATTCTCGGGCACAAAACCAGAAGAAGGAATAGCATATTGACTTGCATTTTGAACAATGATATCCTTTTGAACAATCTCAAGTTGCGCCCTATAACTGGTCAAATTGGCATCCTCCAGCTTAAGGCATGTGCGAATTTAATCTCAATATATATATATATATATTTGACTTCGAATATATATTTACATATATCTATCAACAATATGACAATTGTTTTTCACTGAAAAAATCACATGACAATTTCATTTCACTATTCTAAGTCCCCCCCAAAGAAAAGGTCATTACACTATATAAACAGATTCAATAATAAGTTACTTTGAAACTAATTAAAAGTCTTCAAAAGGGGGGGAAAATCTCTTCAGCAAATGGACAGGAACTAATTAAACATAAATCGTAGAACCTAGAAATGTCACATTTTAAACGTAAGACGAAAATTATTACATGATACAGGTTATAACATTAAAACTTCATCCTATTTGGTTACGGGAGAAAAAAAAAATAATCATTCTATTTGTTTAATATGTTTCCCTCAAATTAGTGAAAAATCATGGTATTGGACCTTAAGGCAGCACTCTAAAAGGGAACAGTTTCAAACTTGAGCTACGAACCCTAAGAAAGACAAGATTAAGCAACTCCATTATTGTTAAATCTCATTATGGTGCTAGTATTGTGCTGGTACTGGACAAAATCAAAAAGAGGTGCACTACTTTCTACTTTCCACATGGTATTGTTATTGTGCTGGCTAATTCATAAATCGTAATAGATAATCGTAATGGAATAATCAAACATTAGGTAGTAAATTACCTTCCGTATGGATCTTGTAAAGATGAGGAAAGATTTTCATTCAAGTACGGGTTATGTGCATCTGCTACATAATGCGAATGAGCAGTCTGCTGAACAACATGCCCCTGCTCTATTGGAGAACGAATGCTTTCCACTGTTCCATATGGATCATGCTGAACAACATTCCGACGCTCCATAGGAGGTTGCATCATGGACATTGGTCCATATTGATCATGTTGAACTACGTTATAAGGAAAAGCAACCTGCTGAACCAAATTCTGATGCTCTATTGTAGGATGCACGCTTGCTGATGAACCAACATTATGTGGACGAGAAACCTGCTGAATCACATGCCTCTGCTCTATTGGAGAGTGAAAGCTTGCCACCGTTCCATGTTGATCATGCTGAACAACATTCCAGTGCTCAATTGGAGGTTGAATCATAGCCGTTGGACCATATTGATCGTGATGAGAAAAATTCTGAGAAAAAGCAGGCTGCTGGACGACACTCCGTTGCTCTCTTGTAGGATGAATGATTGCCGATGAATCAACTTTGCATGGAAGAGAAGCCTGCTGATGCTCTATTTGAGGTTGAGTGCTAGCCACTGGTCCATATTGACCATAAAGGGCAGGCACGACTACCTGTTTGGATTGAGTATCAGGGAGTTGGAATGCAGGATTATGGTGTACCCTTGGGGGTGGCTGGAACCCGTTTTGCTTAACCTGATATGGGAATGACTGGGGCATTGCAAAATCTGAAAGATGGGGTGCATCAATAGTAGGTGCAGTTGAATTGAGCGGTCGAAACAATGAAATCAGGTCTTTCGCCTTCAAAATCAAAATTTACAAAAAAACTACCATTACACATCAGCCAAGTCAGGAACAAAAGCAAGTCACTAACCAACCAACAATTCAAACGCAAGAAACTAGAACAATGGTTACCTGCGTACGACTAAGCTCTTGCCTAAACTTGGAACCGTGATAGTTGTCCCTAATTGCAACTTTAAACATGCTCTCGGGAAGAGGCAAACATTCTTTGTAGATCTCAAATCTTACCTGAACCAAGGAACATAATGTGCCACAAGTATCGATAACATCCCACAATAACCTTGTATCCCTTCCAAATTCTAATACAACAAGAAACTCCCAGCTGTCACCAGGACATCGTGCTTATATGGTGCACCCGCCCACTCAATAGTGGACATTTTTGGGTGATTTCTCCACGTCAACTCTATTTTTAATCATCTTCCCCTCTCGTATTGCAATTTACCTTGATCACCTAGTTATAATTTCCATAACTAGTCTACCTAACATTTGCTATACAAAATTTAGAGTTCCATACAGAAAAATTACTTCACAAAAACGTATGCAGAAGTCCAGAGCATAGGTTAAAGGGCATTGAAATGAAGAATATAAGAAGAAGGTTTTACCTGAGCAGGAAATCTGCCAAAGAAGGCATTGGGTTCCAAATCCAAGGTTCCAAGAGAAGTGGCCTTGTAGACACCATAAAGAAGCTTCAAATCAAAGTCATACAAAAAGAGTTTGGCACCAGGTTTGATTTCTTTAACAACATCAGATTTTGACCGAGGTAGCCCAAACACACGGTACCGATAAGACTCGGGTTTGGTTATTCCATTACACATGAAAATGAACCCAGAAACCGATTGCCCGCCTTTCTTCTTCTTCTTCTTCATCTTCATCGACTTCTCCTTGATCAACTTCCTCTTCTTCTTGTTGGTAGTTGAAGGAAGAGTCGTAGCAGCAGAAGAAGAAGAAGCAGCAGTATTGTTCTTCAGCTTCATGGATTTGCCTCAATTTGCCATTACACCAACACTCCTCACCAATTTTTTCTATAATTGCGAAAATGTTGGAGAAATT
The DNA here is from genome assembly GCA_038430175.1 of Ficus hirta. NCBI lineage: Eukaryota > Viridiplantae > Streptophyta > Magnoliopsida > Rosales > Moraceae > Ficus > Ficus hirta. The sequence goes on along the minus strand of CM076595.1, from coordinate 16,129,710 downwards.
TCCCTAAATGGGTTCGTAACCATTTTATGCAAGAAAACAAAATAATTAAGTTAAAATTATTATTATTATTATTATTATTATTTTAAGGAGGAGTGAGAAAAGATCCTACAAGTTGGCGGCGGAGATTTAAGCCGGGAAGGGGAAGCGGAACCGAGGCGCAGCTGCAAGGAAGAATTAGCAGAGAACAGTGGGCGTATTGGAAGCTTCGATTACACACAGATTCAATTTGAACTCAGTAGTCAGCAGTCATTTAATTTGCAAAATTTAAGGGCCTGTTTGTTTGTTTCGCCCATTCCTTATTATAGTTACGAGTCTTTGCCTTCCAAATTTCTATTCGACAATGGATTAAAAAGGGGCTCAACATTTATATATTTATATTTAAATGAGTAAAAATGTTGAAAATTATTATTTTATCACAATGGAGATGTGAAAACGACAGATCGTTTTGTTTTTATAATAGCATCAATGCATTTCGTTTGGTCGGAAAGGAAAGGGGTGGAAAAAAAAAAAAAATTTGTTGAGAGGAAACTTATAAAAATTAGAAAGATAAAAGGTAAAACAAATTTTAATTTCCTCTAAATTGTTCCGTATATAAATTAAAAAGAGAAAGAGAGAGAGAGAGACAGGGGAAGAGATTTATATAATTATTTTTTATTTTTGTTCATTTACTTATATAATTTTCTCTAAAAACAAAGATAAAAACGTAATTTTAATTGTAATTGTCCGGTTTTAAGTTTTTATGCAAAAATCCATCCAGCTATAGAAGTGGGACACCATATAACTAGATCCATCCAACTGTGTTATTTTATATATTGATTGGATGGGATTCTTTTTTTTCTTTATCTCTTCTTTCTCAACAAGGGGGTAATTAGATTTTGATTTTATGGGATCGTATGTTGACAAATGACATTTAGAAAACTGTTTATATCATCTCATACCTAGCTTTAGTCTATGTTTGGCATTTAGGTTTAACTCCAACTAAACTGTACTTTTTCATCTTAATTTTTATCTTTTTCTGAAAAGTCAACAAAATTTTTAACTAATTTTTTAAAAATCAACCAACTCAAACTTAAAAAATTTCATCTCATTTCAAATTCAACCCAAATACCAAACGAACCCTTACCTTTTTCCATAGATATTTCCACTTCATTTTTAGATTGTTTTCCTTTCAATGAGGTCCTACTTTTTATCAGTAAACTTTAATATTTTAAATACTCATTAGAGCTGGTAATCATAGATGTCTATAGTACCATGTCTATTCAGTATCATGTCCCTTTGACTGAAAAAGTGCCTTAAGGGTCCGTTTGGTGAATGAGTTTGAGTTGAAAATTTTAAATTTGAATTAAAAATTTTTGTTGACTTTTCAGAAAAGATAAAAACTTTTTCAGAAAAAGACAAAAACTGAGATGAAAATTTTGAGTTTGAACTTATTCACCAAACACACCCTTAATAACTTCTTCTTTTTTTTTTTTGTAAATTCTAAATTAATGAAAACTCTCTCTCTTTATTTTTTTGCTTTATTTTTTCAATGCAAATTCTTTTTTTTAATTACATTTTCAATGAAAATTCTAACTGATGAGTTAAGTAAGATTAAATTAAAATTTAGCAAAAAAAAAAAAAAGAAGATTAAATTAAAATTCAACAGTTAAATTAGGATGATTGTAAAATTAAAAAGATAAGTGAGAATGATACTTTAATATTTCAAAATTATCAATATTTAATTATTTATCAATTAAAAATTTACTTCATTTTTCAAAACAAAAATTAGTTTTTATGCCCAATATACATACAATTCTAAAAATCAGAATCGAGCGGGACAAATTATCATTTCAAATGCAGTAAAATGATGAGTTAACGACCAAAGGTAACGTATCACGTGAATGAAACGGAAAGTCTCAGTAAATTAATTTAAAAAATACCAAAAATAAATAATAAATAATAAAATGAGAAGACGAAGAAGAAGAAAAACGTCACTCCCGAACTCTGCTCAATAGACTACTCATCTCTCTTGGCCCTTCTTCTTCATCTTAACTAAAGAATAACTCCCCGGATCTCCTTAAAACCCTAGAAATCCTTCAACAATTCCCTCTTCTGGATTCAATTTCAACGAGCTCTGACCATTGGTTTCGGTTTTCCGGTGCCTGAATTTGGTATGCTATGAGCCACAATCGACTTTTCTGCCTCTAATCCCTCCTTTCTTTCGACTTCATTCTTAGGGTTTACTCGTTAATTTCTTGGAAATGTTTAGGATCTTGGACTTTTTAGCGACAAATTGACTACGAGTATTCATGTTTGATTGATTTCCAATAGGAAAAAAAAAAAAAAAATTTCTTTTGAGAAAGAATCGTGATCAATGTCGTCACCACAGTTTGCTTAGTCTGAATTCAATTCAAAGATCAAGAAAGCTACAGTATTGTTTGTTAGAAAAAAAAAAAAAAATTTGTTGGGAATCGGTGACTGCCTCAAGAAAGCTAGGGCAATTGAACTGTTTTCATACTCTCTCGGCAATGCAATTGAATTAAAGTTTTTTGGGATTCTTTACGAAGAAACTTCTTTTTTGCACATGTTAGGAATTCTAGCTCGTTTTATGTGATTGCACTAAACTATATGCTTTATGGCTTGTTTGGTAGGAGGGAAGAGTGGAAGGAGGGAGAAGGGTGGGAAATTAGTTGAAGGACTTTAGGACCTATAGTTGTTTCGTAGGAGGAAGGAAAAAAAAAAAAGGAGGGGTTGGATAATGGATTGGGGAGGAATTTCAAACTCTTCAAAGAACCCCAAACAAAGCCTTAATGTGGTGATCAAGAAAAGGGAAAGGTCCTTCCCTTCCTCGTTGGTTTGTATGGTGCTAGTTCCTAGAGACAAAAAAATGTTTATCAATGCCTTAACCCTGCTGTATTGGCCAGTAATCAATGTTATAAATTTTTGAACTGTTTCTGTTGTCAAGATAGATTGTTATTTAGTGATTCTTTTGGTAATATGTTCTAATTGGCAGCTATAGCTAAGTACAGCAAAGCGAAACACAATTATTGATGAATTCTTCGGAAGATAGTCAGAAAACACACCTTGATGCTGGCTTGTGTCAAGAGACAATGCAAAATCAGGAAGGGCTTCAAGCTGATGGGATTACAGAGTCTGTAACACCTGCTCCTAAGCCTGAATACGATGATTGGTTAACTTTTCCTGATGATGATGTGACACAGCAACAATCTGAATTTGGGAGAGAGGAAGCCGAGAAATTTCCATTTGTTGGTGACAAGGCAAGAGCAAGTTCTTGATTTCATTTAATTGACAGCATTATGCTTTTCATTAGTTATAGTTATGTATTTCACTTTCACTTTCTTCATATGCTTTAATTTTAACTGGTTTAGTAATAGCATAGCTCACTTTGTTCTCACAAATATGTTGGTTTTACATTGGTTGGGCATTCAGATGTTGTGGAACTAATTGACTCACGTGCCTTTTTTTCCTCCATAGCACGCTGCTATTTGCTTTGTTTCAACTGCTACTTTGTAATTCCTCCCCTTATTCTTAATCTTGTATTATTTGAACATCCTTTTAGTGATGAGATACATCTGCAGGAACCACTTTCTTCATTGGCAGCAGAATACCAATCTGGCAGCACTATCTTGTTGGAGAAAATAAAGGTTCTTTATGTTGTATGTTTTTCATTGTTAGCCTTGTTGTTATTTGGCTCCAGGGTAACTTTGTCACAACCTTTTTCTCAGGTACTTGGTGAACAATATGCTGCCATTCGGAGGACACGCGGAGATGGGAACTGCTTCTATCGGGGCTTTATGTTTTCGTACCTTGTATGTCTTAAAATAATCCTAGTCTCTTGACTTTTGTACTGCTCTCTCTCTCTCTCTCTCTCTCTCTCTCTCTGTATGCAAAAAGCAGTCTGAAATTCTCAGCTACCGATCCTTGTCTGCACAAACAGGAGCACATTTTGGAAACAAAAGATCAAGCAGAAGTTGATCGCATCAAAATCCATGTTGAACAATGTAGAAAAACACTTCAGAGCTTGGGTTATGCTGAATTTACTTTTGAGGATTTTTTTGCGGTAATCTTTTATATAGATTTACCATTCTTTTAATCTCAGTTATACATGGTACTTGTGAACCAAAATGTGCGCTCAATGCATGCTCTCCCTAATAATGATTACTTTTTTTAATGCACCGTAATATAATGTATATTTCAAAGTGCTTAATGTTTATAGTCAGTTTCTAATTACAAAAGAGAACTAAAACGGAACTTTATTATGAATTGTTGGAGTCCGAGGCCAACAAATTATAAGAGTTTTAGCTTTGAAACAATTTTTGTATGATTCCATTACTGCTTTACATGAAATAACTGGCTAGACCTTGGAAAGCTAATGATATTTATCATGTCGGTTCTGATTGGTCTATGGAACTTGTGCTAAAAATAAGTGAGAAACTTTTGTGATGACAACCTCTACTTTATAATACAGTTGGGAAGAATTGAGATTACAGTGGCTTAAGATGAAATGATGTCTGAACTCCAAGCACAAAGTGCGTTGAATGTTCCTTCCCTTATGTTAGTCTCGTTGGCAAGAGTGGTTTAGGTTTATGCATTTATGCTGAGACCAATTGCCTGATCTTTATGTACTACTACGTCATCTGAGTAGCTTCTAATATTAGGGTTTTCTTATTCTTAAAGTACTACATTTTCTCAGAAGCTTCTAATATTAATTCTTTAAAATTTAGTTCAATCTCTAATACCATGTGGAAATTTGTTCAGCTCTTCACTGAGCAGCTGGAAAGTGTTCTTGGAGGGGACGAAGCTCCTATTAGGTATTGATTGCTTCTTTGTGCATGTTTTGCAGTTGTTTTGAAAACGAGAAAATAATGTTGCATTTCGACATTATAGTATTCTTGAGTTGTATGTAGAAGAATTGACCTAATATATTATCCTTGGCAGTCAGGATGAGCTCTTACTTAGGAGTAGAGATCAAGCAGTATCTGACTATGGTGAGTGACTTTAAAGTACGCATTGGTTAATTTGCGCCTTACTATGTTTCCTGACAAATTTGTTTGGTTAGTTGTAATGTTTTTCAGATTTGTTACTGCTGGTGAAATAAGAAAGCGCTCAGAGTTTTTCGAACCATTCATTGTGGGATTAACAAATGGAGCAAATGGAACAGTAGAGCAGGTTTGTTCAGCAATGAATTGTTTTAATTTGCTGTACATTGTTATTGTGATCTTTTGCTGTCATTGCTTGTAAAAAAGTCATTATTCCATTTGATCAATTATCCATACATACTTTTATCAGGTAATTCCTCTTGTGTGCTCTAGCAAAGATTGTTTTTTTTTTTACGTTTTCCAATTGACAAAGGCTGAATTGAATCTACGAAATTTTAATGTTAGCTTCCATGCTCCATCGCTCAATAATATGATATATTTTGGTGCAGTTCTGCAAGTCATCAGTGGAACCCATGGGAGAAGAAAGCGATCATGTGCATATAACTGCACTTTCCGATGCATTGGGTGTGCCCATCCGCGTTGTGTACCTAGACCGCAGCTCATGTGACGCTGGCGGTGTTAGTGTAAATCATCATGATTTTGTTCCGGCTGGTGGTGATTCTCCTAATGCAAGTGGTAGCTCTGGCCCAATTACTCCGTTTATCACCTTGCTATATCGCCCAGGTCATTATGATATTCTTTACCCGAAATGACGTCCTCACCTGTTCCTGTAAGTTGGCTAGTATTATTATTATTAATTATTTTTTGTTTTTGGTTTTTGGTTTTTGTTTGTGTTTTTTAGACCATACATTTAGAAAAGAGGAAGCAGCTTAAAAGGCTGTTGCCACTTGAAAATCATATTTCTGCTTTAAAAGTCAATACTTGCGCATTTTGTTTCACATTGTCAAAACTTGTTTTCGGAATTTGGTGAGTAGTTGGTCGTACTAATCTTTACTTGTATGTGTGTGTATGTATCACAGAGCAACAGACCCCTGGTTAGTGAAGGAGGTTTTGAAGAAACGAAGCTGGAGCCTGGACAGGACATTCAGTGCTTTAAACGACGTTTCTGATGTAGGCTATTTTTCTCGAAAGTGTTGAAACAAACAAAACGTATACTCATGATGTGTGAGTGGTGGGACCATAACTCAAATGAGTGATCAAAGTGTTCCCTGACAAACCCTTTCTGAACTCAATGTTAAAGGGTTGTTGCCTCCCTACATCTTACATGTAATGGGTCTGTGCTGGTTTAGGTTACAAAGGCAGCCCAAGTCCTAACAATTTTTTGTTTTGTTGACCTTGTGGGAATTACTCGTTGACTCAGACACTTCTTAATCATGTCTTTTTTTTTTTTTTTTTTCTTTTCTTTTCATTTTGAGAAACAAAGTACTGTGGTTTTAAAAACTATTTTGAGAAGTGCGAGAAAGATACGTGGCATTAGCTCCTACTTTTACTGTTAGGATGTTTCAAAGATTGTCGTGTATTTAACGGTTCTATTTACTAATTAAAAGATGACAAACTCATCTTGACAAAAAGTCAGATTGAGAAATTGGGATAAAGGCCGAGACCTGAACACCAAACCTAGGCAATGGGTTTCTAGGATCGATATGTTTGGATTTGTTCATTTCGCTGTATGTTAACAGAAGATCAATGTAGAATACTTGTGGAATTAAACCCCAACTAGATTTTTACCTATGGCTATAAACTATTAGTTTGCTACTCTTTTAGGTTCTTAAAAAAAAAATAAATGAATAAACCCCGTTAGGTTCTTCGTGTGTACACCATTGTAAAATATTCAGAGACCAAATTAGGTAATCAAATCAAATACATCGACAATCAACAGTACCAGAGACAATGAAGTTCATCATTTCAAAATTTTCAACAAACATCTCACTCACAGCTGAGCAATTACAGGTGGGCCCCATGCCGGACAACCCCCACCCCCCCCCCCCCCCCCCCAAACAAAAAAAAAATACCCCACCCCAAAAAAAAAAAAAAAAGGTTAAAAAATAAACAGAAGAGAGAGAACAAATACTATAGCAGTTAAGCCTCCTCAAACTGTAGGCAAAACAATCTCCAGTGCAGGAACTCCTATACATGTCCAGCATTTTCTTTTTTCTTTCAACGTGTATTTGGTACGCTCCAAAATTTTCAAAGTTAAATCTGATTCTCATTTTTTTTTTTTTTTCACTTTTCTTATGTTTCTCCCTCTAAACATTCCAGAATTCGATAAGAAAAATCTCAAGAAAACTGTAAACCCAATTAGGATTGGCCAAGCATGCATGCCTCTAACAAATTAAAGAGTTTTCGAGTAAGAAAAATCTCAGACAAAATTGGAAAGCCACTTAGCCATTGTTGGCTAAGCGTTTCCTCTAAAAATTTTTTATCAGCCACCACGAGAAATTATGCCCTCCCTTTTGCCACCTCTAGTTATATGTCGGCCAGGTCTTGTGGGAGGATGCAGATTAGTACTTTAGTCCTATATTAAAGGTTAGTTAAGTGTAAACAAAAACTCGGTGGCTTGCTTAATCTGACTCCTTGGTTGAACCAGATGTCTCTCCTTGAGAAGAATCATCCCCGTTTCCGAAACTCGGCAGGCTTCCTTGATGGATCTCCTCATTCATACTCGTTCGAGCTTTCCCGGGTCTTGTGCGAACATTAACCCCCATGGGGAACGGAACCTATACCGGCAAAGTATTAATCCCTCGGAGAAATGATAGACATTATCTGATAATAACTATTACTGTCGTCGTCCAAAATATTCTATCAAGAAACAAATTGTAAAACAGAAGTTCTGTATGAAATCCGTCAGATTTTTAAGGTTTCTATGACAAATAAGGAGTCAGTTGTGTTTGCATACCTGATCACCTGCATTGGGCCCGTCTGTGTTGAAGAGAATGGGCCGGCATCGCTTATCCTCGTTCATCAAGCTTGAATTTTGGAAATGTGCAATTAGAGCAGATTTACCTTGAATGCGTGCATATGCTAGTGATGCCACCTTCTCACTATTAAACTTTTCCCATTTCTTCCCATTAAATGACTGCCAAATATGAATGTTAGTTTTAGTTTCCTTACACTCATCTTTAGCATTCAAGAGCTTATAAGAAAAAAACCTGGTAGAATGGAATAATCAGGCTAGGATCGGTCATATTGATGAATGCATACCCCACGTTGCATTTATTCTGTATAAAGGCCACATATTAATCCATCAAACGGAAATAGCATAGCACATTCACGATTAAACTACAAAATTAGAAGATACAGTCCAAACAAGAATGAGAACTTGCCTTGAAATCAATCGGAAGATAAATGAAATCATAAGTTCCTCGGTGGCGTTCATCAATTGCAGCCAAAAGCATCTTTGAAGTATATCTACATCATCACAAAATTAAACCACAAAATCATGATTGTGTACGATGACCATCAAAGGGAACTATTGACTGATTAGAATATCTCTCCTATTTGCTACATCACTGAGAAGATGCAAAATATGGCAGTGTCCATAAAGTCTAGATCCTAATTCATATAAATCGAAATGTTCACTCAAGTGATTGTGCATCAACAAATCCTATTACTTCAGTATCGCACTCACAACTGGGAGTCCCACAGTTTGGAATCCCCTGTAGGAACCACTTGCGTGTGTCGGTGTGATACAATGGAGGTGCCGCATAGACCTCAAATATTTCTGCCAGTCACTTACAACTTGAAGATCTGAAGCTTGTCTGAAACCTAATAGTCCTATCAATCTGATGCATCTCGTAACAGACTTGTTCAATATGTGATGATTCGATCAAGCAATAGAACTTTTATGGTAAGAAATATGACATAACTTCCAATCTTTTCAAGTATTCTCCCGTAATTGATGTCACAAGAAACTTACTTGTTAGGAATGTTCTTTATCATTAGTGTGGTTCGGCTGTCTTCTCCCCTCATTATGCGGTCAATATCCAACTCATATTGTTTCTTGTTGTCAATCTGATTAGAGTTGCCTTCGTTTCTACGACTTCTAGCACGTTCACTAGGAGGATCAAATGAATTCATGATGGGAATCATTTGGCCTCGGCCTGGAAACATCATACATCTTTGATGATGGGACTGGAGTCCTACAGATTTCGAAGGAATTGGCAGATCCATACCGTTCCCACCAACATGAGGAAACATGTTATGTGAAACAAATTCTAAAGAATGAGGTGAGTTTGAAATTCTCATGTTCCCAAGGGAACCAGGATGGAATCCAGAAGTCTCAGGGGATTCCCCTGCGTAGGAGTGTCGCCTGTCCCAAATAGAAGGATTGACTACCGGTGCAGACCCCACAGGGTGATTACTCATGGGTAAAGCTGGGTTCAACATATGAGATGGTGCCATAGGTAGTCCAGGAAGGCGTGCTTGAGGATGGGCTGCACAAACTCCATTGACAAATGTTGGAGAGTTCGGCCACATCATGCCTGGAGGTTGAGGATGGTATGAGTTGCTCCATGCATAATGATGTCCTGGAAGTGAAGAGCTACCATTTCCAGCAGATCCAAAAACTGAGGAAGAAAACAAAAGCAGAAAAATAGGAGTCATGATAACAAAATTTTGAAAAGAACAAAACCAAGCTCAAGTCTGAATTGACTTTAAACTTTTAAAATGGAGGTTCCAGAAAATATTTAAATCACGGACAAGAATAGGTGTTTTGCTGGTTTGTGTATAGCTTAGTGTCCTGTGGATCGATGAGAATATTATTAGAGAAAAATAGTTGCACACTTACCTTTCTCATTCAGTTCAATTGAGTTTGAATTTACTCGGCAAAACTGCCTACTATCAATTCTTTCTGGTGGTCTAGGATTGATGCCCGTAGACAAAGTTCCTGGAGAATTGGTATGTACACCATTGGCTAAACCATCATAGAACTCTGGGAGTGAGTGAGGATGAAAAGCCGATGTACCATGGATGTCAAATTTTAGTGGCCCTGGTGAGTGATTGGACTCTGCAAGGCTAGATTGGTTGCCAAGTGATTCAATTCTAACCAGAGAAGATAAGCTGTTTGGAACACTAGAAGATATCCCATGAGGAAATGCAGTTTCAAGGGGTAGAGTATGTATTGCGCCGTGTGCACCCATAATAGTTCCATTATCTACACCACTAGACGTTATTGCTCCATGTTGAACTGGGCCAGTTAAGAGCTCTGTGAGACAAGATAAACATGATGTATTGTACGACTGTAGTCAAATTGAGTAAAACATGATCTTCCTTTTCAAGGAAAATTGTGTACCAGAAAAACCAGTTGTCGAGTTAATAGGAGGGCTGCTCTGCTGCAAATAAAGACTGCATTCATCTTGCTCCAAGTCATTAGGGAACTGCTGTCCCAACCTGTCATCACAAGAAAGTTCATATTTAACATATCTGTCATCACAAGTCTGCACACCACCCATTAGTGCATGGTAACCGACCCCACAGCCCTGCTGGCCCATGTTTAAAATCTAAATGGAAAAAAAAAAAAAAAAAAAAAAAAAAAGAAAGAAGAAGACAGAAAAGAAAATGATTGAAGCTTTATATCCAATTCACATTGACGAGACACCTGTCCACCCTTCCTAAAGTTCTCCTAGAATCTTCAGACTGGTTGCTTCATGCCCAAAGTGGGCAGTGGTTTTGGATTACCATTTGACTGAGGACATAATTACCATTTGATTGGTGACAGAATAAAAGGACAAAAAAAGAAACACAAGGGAGAGATATTGGGCTTGGAAAGCATACCGTCTTGTGCCCCCAGGACGACTTGGCTCTAGCTTAATTTGCTTTCCAGCAATATCACTCCGGTTCAATGCACGAAGAGCAGCCTCTGCAGCTCTAACATCATAAAATTCAATAAACTTGTGATGACTTCTGTGTGGGGTTTCACGGATCTGCATTCCAGCAAGAAATGTAACCATGCATTAGAAGCATCCTTATGTATAGTTCAGCATACAATCAATGAAAAAATGACACATAAGCTCACCTCCTTGATCTCTCCATAAACACCAAAAATTTGACGAAGTTCATCATTTGAGACGGAAGAGTCAAGGTTAAATACCACAAGAGTGCCCTGATTAACATCTTTTTCAGAGGGATTCTCCTGGTAAAAGAAAATGAGAAAAATTGAATAACTAAATAAAAAGGCCACAAGGTAAAAAGTTCAACAAAGAAAAAAGTACAACATATTCATTACAAGATCACCAGCGTCCAATAATTTTTGTTAAGGTTACACAGAGATAACATCTTGTATTAGGAAGGACACAAATGGATAAGCTCACCTTTGGAATCGAGTAGTGTATGTCAAGTTTCCGACGCCTCAATGGCTTGTTCTGGAGTGCTTTCATCGCATTCCGAGCTGCTCTGAGATCATAATAAGATATCATAACAAAACCCCGATGCTTGCAGGCTGTATAAAGAGTGCGGATGTTCCCATATTGCTGGACAATGGAAATATGTAATTTTAGTAAGAACCCAGATTTATAATGCACATAATGCTTAATGAAACAAAAAAACCGAACAAACCACAAAAAAAGAATTGCACACCTCAAATAGGGTTCTCAACTCAGAATCTTCAACATTGCTATTTATGTTTCTCACAAACAGTGTCCTAGAAGGATGTTCGCCGTAAGGGTGTTCTCCAACAATTGAACCATTACATAGCCCTAGCTGGCCATTAGTAATTCCAGGAAACTCACTTTTTTGTCCAGCAGATGAATCATCATCTTCCAAATCCATCCCTCCTACACTGCTGAAAAGGTCCAACTCATCCATATCATCTCCACCATTGGATTGGATTTTATAATCAAGCCCGTCAATAACTCCAGAAAGCAAGTCATCATCATTAGGTAGAAGGTTCCCAATGGTTTGGGCCTCTATTTCTTCAAGGGATTCCATGATTTCCTCTTCCTCATAATGTGGATTAACAGTATCAACTGAGTGGCCATATACAGCATTGTTCACCGACAATCTCACTGCAACAAAAAGATTCAAGTTATATGCAATGCACTGTGAAGCAAAACACCAAGCACTATTCTATCCTAAATTAAATCATCAGTAAAGTTATTGGTATTTCACCATTATAAGTTCAACCACGTGTGTGTCACACACATGTACTTAAATAAGCATTCTGGAGAAAACTTACACTTCCGACTAAACAGCTCAGATAACGAACTTGAGAAAAGACTACTCTCGTACTGAGAACCCATTACATTGACTTTGCTGCCTTCCACAAAATAAGATGCTGCTTCTGCCTTTGTATTAGATCGTGCTATTGGATTAAGGTCTATGTGTTTCAACGGAGGTAATGAGTGACTAGATGCTCTTTCCGATCCGACGGCATGTCTATTTAAGCTAGAGATCACATTATGGTCTTGCATTAGAAAAGACTCAGGGGACTTCAGGTTCTGACGTTCCATTGGAAGGAATTTCTCCAGAGATAAAGACGCAATTGATTTCTCATTAGCTGTTCATGACAATAGATTATTAGCATCTACTTTTTTATTTTTATATATATAAACCGATTAACAGGAAAAAAAAAATAATATAGTATTGCACTTCAGACGCAGAAAATAATATCACATTGCAGATAAATGCACCACTATGACGGTTGCCACTAACCCCTGAAACTCAGTATTAACGAGCAATCTTTGATAGTTTAACAGCCTGCTTCAATTTTTCTCACCATGATTTGGAACATGCACTGTTATAGAGTAAAAACTAGACAATGCTTCACATCTTAGAAAGAAAGAGATAAATTCTTAATGAAACCTAGAAACAGCAGTACCCAAAAACAAAAGAGAAAATAAAAACTTAAAAAGGGGCACATCAGATTGGCATGTCTAACCAGTTTTATTCATTTCAACGTAACTCATAACCAAGAACCCCCTTTGTACAAGATGGCAACACAAACTCTTTTCTGCAAGCATTGCTACAACCTTTGGGACCGCATGGTCATGGAAAAAAAATATATTATCATATGCTCAGTTCACTTATATCTTGACGGAACGTTAGCCATCAATAAACATAACTGATATGTCTTGAATGAACAAACTTGATTGTTACTAATTTGATGTTGGCTTGAAGAAAATTTCTTAAATTTTCAATGCCTAGAAAAAGCTACACCCTCATGCCTCAAACCTTTGAGCATTTAAGACTTGAACTCTTCTACATAATTAGTTACTACGGCATGGACCAAAAGTAAGAATACAAGCATGTCCAAAACTTCAGTTCATCAAACTGGACTAAGAAATCAGTGGTGCTTATGCATAAATGAACATGGAAAAGGAAGCAACATAACCCCAAAAACTAGGCTTCAAAGAATTACGCCATTTATATTTCACTGTTCCTAACCCAAGTAATGGACCAATCAATGTGTGAAATACAGCATCTTTATCAACATGCCAATGCCTCTAGTGTAATATAATACCTAAATAGTTCACCACAGGTTCATTATGTTAAATATCTATACAAGAAGGCCAATGCCCTCAATGACAATCTTAAAATTCGAAATTCATGCCATGTGATTTACCACGGCGCACAGCTAGTCTCTCTTATTTAATGCACCTTATCTGACAACCAGACAAGAATCTATAGCGAAGAGAAAAGGGAATTGAGACATCAGCATATGGAAATGAGTTGATGACACATATAAATTTCCAAATGTGCAAAGAAGGAAAAAAGCTACTAGAGAGTGGAACTACTCTAAAATAGAGCCGATTCAAGTTTTTAGTGAAAGAGAAAGGAAATGGAGTCTAAACAATCCACAGTCCACTAAATATAAAATAGGATATGATGCAATTCAAAATGTTTAGAAGTCAATTAATTTACAGGTGCAATGCAAGTCATTAATGCACCGTGGTCTGTGGACAGTATTTAAGAACAATGTACATCAAGAAACTAGACAAAATTTCTATAACTATAACTCAAGCCTCGAGGTTGCAAGCAAAACCAGCCGCACCAAAATCATAGAAAGCAAAACAGTATTTTCCAGAAAGATGATACCAACCATCGTTATCAAGCATGTTGTCCGACTTCCAGAACCCAACCTGCCTCTGCAAAAGTTATCAAAACATAAAGGATAAAAGATAAGGACAGCAGAATTCTGGAAGATCACAAAAAAGAAAGAGGATAGGAAAAAAAAATTCTTAAATCTCGGTTTACCCTGGGATAACGCTTGAGTTCTTTAACAACCAACGTGATACGACATATGATATATCCATACATACATACGTAGAGATGTATATTAACATGATACAACATCTGCATAATTATGAATAAATTGAAGGGAAAATAAAATACAAATAGCAGTGAAAATGTACCTCGTTAGGAAAACATGCAGACTCGGAGAAGAAGGAAGATGAAGACAAGCCCTGCAAGTCCCTTATTTCAGACGGCATGATGAAACCAAACCCAGATTGCCTATAACCCAAGATTTTTTTTTTTTTTTTTTTTTTTTTTTTTTGCTTTTCTTTTCAGAAAACTTTCATATCCCACATCCACAAGCGCGTGAAAACCTCAATATTAACGGTAGAAACATCAAAATTTTCCGTCCAGCATAAAGAAAAGGAAAAATCTGCATTAAAAAATTACCAACAGCTTAAAAATTAAATTCTCTCCGAGATTTAGGGCATAAAAAATAAAAATAAAAAATCAGAATGCAACTATACCAAAAAATAAAAAAAATAAAAAAATAATCATTATGAAGAAAAACATACACTAGCTGAATGACCTTAAGATCTCGCAAATTAATCAATCAATTATGGAAACTGAGAGAAATTGTGAAGCATTTAAGATCAGTAAGTTGCTGAAAAAGTCATCCTTTTTTTTTTTCCCCCAATCTATATATATGACTGCAAAATAGGAAACGATCCAAAAGCCTTTTAAACACGAATTTGCGAGCAAGTTGTCTAGAAGATCAGCGAGATCACGAGCAACTATGACAGCAGAAACAAGAATTCGAGTTGTCGCTAGATTTCAAACCGAAAAACGCCTCGAAATTGAGCAAAAATAGAAGCGGAATTTACCTGGAAAGAAGCGAGAAAAACTAACTTAGAACTCCAAAGGGAACCGATGAGAGGATCGGAAAAGCGGCGAAGAGGAGAGAATTCAAGAGGAATGAGAAGGACGCAAACATTCAAATGGCGAATTGTGAGGGAAAGGTTGAAATGCTTTTAGAGAGAGAGCGGAGAGAGAGAGAGAGAAGAATTTAAAAGGAGAAAGAAATGGAATAAAATAGAATAAATTGCGGCATACGGCAAGGGAAGGGAAGGAAGGAGATTGAAGAAAGAAGAAGGGATCATCTAGGCATCTGTGCCGTGTAAGATCCTCCAAAGCTTCCTCTTTGATGGTTGATGCTCTTCGTTTTCCTGCATTGCACGTTAACCATCTCTCTCTCTCTCTCTCTCCTCCTCCTCCTCCTTTAATTTAATTATTTTTCTGCTTCTGCTTCTTCTTCTTCTTCTCTTTATGCTTTTATCTTCTTCTTCTTCTCCTCTTTACCATCAATTCTGCTCACAAACTACACGTTCTCTCTCCCTCTTCGTCGTTGAGCTCCACCAAACTTTATCTCGAGCTTGCTTTCGTCGGAATCTATGGAACTCCCGGCGAGTACTCCGGCGAGTTTCCAAGCCCTCGCCAGAGATACATACACAGAATCACAGAAAGAGAGAGAGAGAGAGAGACAGAGAGAGAGATTGATTTGTGGGCTTTGAATAAACAGGGAAAAATAATAGACGGTTGTTTTAAAAAAGAAAAGAAATAGAGAAAGAAAAAAATAAAAAACTAGTACAGACACACACGAGAAAAGAGCTACAGATTACGGAATTTGGCGTTTGAACCGTTTAACGCCGTTAAGTCTTCCAGAGCTGTTAGTGTTGTGTTTGTCTCTGTCCTTAACATAGTTTCTGATCGTACTTTAGGCTGTGTTTCGATTTTTTTTAATTTTCTTTTTTTTTAATAGAATTTATTCTATTATTAATGAGCAGCAAGTTTTAGGATGTTTTGGTACTAAAGTTTGAATTGTAGAATTTGAATTTAAATTATTTATATGTTTATCGAGGTATTTAAATTATTTGAGTTAGAAGGTGTAAAACCTTGAAATGTGTTCGGAAAAAAATATTAATATGAAATTTGTTTCGTTCATATCAAATTTTAATGTAATTTTAAAAAAAAATCATTTCATTTAGACTTATTTATGTAAAATTATGAATTTTTAAAGTTTGAGTTACAAAACTATATGAATAGTAAAACTGTAGAAAAATGATAAAAATTAAATAGTGATTCTAAGATTTGAATTGTATATCCAAACGCATGCTTATTTTCTCATAAGAGTTCCGTTCAAAAGCTAAATTTGAATCTTTAATTAAAAACGATTTTAGATAAGCAAAACTCTTTCAAAAGGTTGCTTTATTTTTTTTTTTTTTTTTTTTGAAGGAAGATTCTTGTTTATGTTTTGTTTTGGCATTGCTTTTTACAAGATGTTTTTGGTAGCCATGGATGCTTCCCCTATTTCCATACATATCTCCCTTTTTATCCCCTTATACTTATCTTATACCTGTCTAATTTAATACGAGTATAAAGATGGATAATCTTCACTAGGTGTGTTCTATCTATATCTTACACATTTACCCATTGAGAATTAAAAAAAAAAAAACTCAAAATAAATTCCTATTAGAGTTTTTATAAAATTTATTAGCATAATCACAAATATAATTAAAAATGAAACTAATATCATAAAAACAAATTCAAACTACAGGAATTTATAAACTAAATTCATAAAGCAAACTAAAACATTAAAATATTAAAAATTCACATTTATTTATACGTATCATATATAAATAAATGTTTTTATAATGATGAATACAGGCGAGATGGGGCGCGTATGGGGAGCTATCCCCAACCCTGCCCCGCACCCGTGTAGGGTTTAATCTTAACCCTTATTTGTCTACATTTTCATGTCCTACAATGGGATGGGTACCATCATCCATATATAAAAATGTTATCCCTACTTTTTGGTCTTTAGGATCCCATAGTTATTTTTTTTAATTGAATAGAATACGATTTAAAAAAAAAAAGAATACTACTTTTTTTAGTCATGTACAAAAAATTTTCAATTGGAGCCACAAAATATTACTTTTTTTTTAATTGGAGCTTTTATTTCAAATATTTTACAACTCATTTTCAAATTCACATATCTTTTTTCTCTCTTTTATTTCAAAAAACTCAAATTTTAAAAGTTTAAAATTTTCTTATTTCAAGTTGGAATAAAATAGTTATAATATTAAATTGCTTACAACGATGAGATAAATAAAATAAGATTCATATTATTATTTTTAACGCCTTTCAAATTTTAATACTATTTAAATATCTTAGCTTGTTTTCAATTTATATTAACCAAACATAATCTTCCAACAATAACTCATTTTCAATTTAAAAAAAAACTCCAAAACTCCAAAACTCCAACTCTAATTGGATTTCCAAATGCCCTTAAAGTTTTTTGAGAAAACTTTAAAGTTTGTATTATAGTTTTAATATAAAAAATAAATAAATTGTATTCCAACATTTTAAGTACTTACAAAAAATTTAAATATCATTTTTATTCATTGATAATTTAACGGATAAATTTATTATCAAAAAAAAAAGAAAAAATTTAGTTATTGTTTTTTAACTGATTAGATTGTAAAAATATAAGCAAAAACAATACTATACAGATCTAAAATCTTCTCCACAACTTGTTTTGGATCAGGAAAAGCCAAAAACTACTCGGAATAAATTAACGCCGAACAAATAGACCCTTTTTGTAAAACAAAGACACACACACACACACGCAGAGAGAGGAAGGACGGACAGGTCTCGGTTGCGTCTGGATACGAATATATATATATATATATATATATATATGTATCTCTCTCTCTGTCTGAGTGCTACGCTGGCAGAAAGGCCAGAGGTAGATCAAATTTTTTTTTCTTTTTGATAATTATGTATATGAAAAGATGACAATGCCCCGAAAAGAGATGTCATGATTGAAATTGGAGACATTTGAAAAGGTCAACTTTTAGGTAATAATAAGGATTAACTTCGTTAATAGCACCTGTAATAATTTTATTATTAAAAATAGTATCAATTTTTTTTCTCTTCATTACTAGTACTTAATATGGGGCCCAGCAGTATTTAATGTATATCAAATTACGGATTTACCCTCATCTCCTACCAGCTCAAATATCCCTCTCCCTCGCATGGCGCAAAAAATTTTTTCAAACCAACATCTACAGTATTTTAGAGAGAGAAAACTGAAATCTATAGAGAGAAAGAGTTGTCACCCACCGGAATCTTATTTTTTTCACTTTTCCGCCTAGCCCCCCACCCATTTTGAAACTCAAATCTTCATATTATAGAGAGAAACTTCAATCTAAAGAGAGAAACTTCCATTTAGAGAGAGAAACTCTCACTGTCGGAAAAAAAAATTAACAGTTCCATTTAACAAAAAAAAAATTTAAACAAAATCTAATATTTTTGGTCATTTTTGAGTAAAGGTTATTCCTATTATGACCACCCGGTCATAATAGTTATGACCACCCGGTCATAATAGTTATGACCTATGTTTAAAAAAAATTTTAAAAAAATCTAACATTTTTGGTCATTTTTGAGTACAGGTCATAACAGTTATGACCACCAGGTCATAACAGTTATGACCACCCTATTATGACTGGGTGGGCATAATATGAATGACCTTTACTGGAAAATAGCCAAAAATGTTAGATTTAAAAAAAAAATTTTAGACATAGGTCATAACTGTTATGATCGGGTATTCATAATAGGGTAGTCATAATTGTTATGACCGATACTTATATAAAAAGTGATCATAACGGTTATGACCGATATGACCGTTACACTTAAATGCAGGTGGTCATAACGGTTATGACCGGCATCCGGTCATAACAGTTATGACCAATACTTATATAAAAAGTGGTCATAACGGTTATGACCACACGGTCATAACTGTTATGACCGACACACTTACATGAAGGTGGTCATAACTGTTATGACCGATACTTATATAAAAAGTGGTCATAACGGTTATGACCACACGGTCATAACTGTTATGACCGAACTTATATGCCTGTTATGACCGATACTTATATAAAAAGTAGTCATAACGGTTATGACCACACGGTCATAACGGTTATGACCGATACACTTAAATGCAGGTGGTCATAACGGTTATGACCAACCGGTCATAACTGTTATGACCGATACTTATTTAAAAAGTGGTCATAACGGTTATGACCGATACACTTAAATGCAGGTGGTCATAACGGACCGGATGGTCATAACTGTTATGACCGACACACTTACATGAAGGTGGTCATAACGGTTATGACCACCAGGTCATAACGGTTATGACCACCAGGTCATAACTGTTATGACCGATACTTATATAAAAAGTGGTCATAACGGTTATGACCACACGGTTATAACGGTTATGACCGATACACTTAAATGCAGATGGTCATAACGGTTATGACCATCCGGTCATAACTGTTATGACCGATACTTATATAAAAAGTGGTCATAACGGTTATGAGACCACACGGTCATAACTGTTATGACCGACACACTTACATAAAGGTGGTCATAACGGTTATGACCACCTGGTCATAACTGTTATGACCGATACTTATATAAAAAGTTGTCATTTTTATAATGACCGGATGGTCATTTTCGTTGTGACCGTGTTTGACCAATACGAAATCGTATTGACTGTAGGCACAGAGGTCATAACCGTATTGACCATCTGGTCATTTTCATAATGACCGTCCACATGGTAATATCAAGAGTCATTTTTTTAAAAAATTACATATTTACCTTCATCTTCCACCCGCCCAAAAGTCACTTACCCTAATAAAAATTCCCAACCAGCCTCTACAGTGTTTTAGAGAGAGAAACTCCGATTCTAGAGAGAGAAAGCTTTGCAACCACTCGGAAAACCGCTCGGAAACCGTCCTAAACCACCCCGAGCACCCTTTACTCAAAAATGATCAAAAATGTTATATTTTATTTTATTTTTTTTTGTTAAATGGAAGTGTTAAAGTTTTTTTCCGACGGTGAGAGTTTCTCTCTCTAAATGGAAGTTTCTCTCTCTAGATGGAAGTTTCTCTCTATTATATGAAGATTTGGGTTTCAAAATGGGTGGGGGGCTAGGCGGAAAAGTGAAAAAAAAAAATAAGATTCTGGTGGGTGGCAACTCTTTCTCTCTCTAGATTTCAGTTTTCTCTCTCTAAAACACTGTAGATGTTGGTTTGAAAAAAAATTTTGGGCCATGCGAGGGAGAGGAATATTTGAGCTGGTAGGAGATGAGGGTAAATCCGTAATTTGATATACATTAAATGCTGCTGGGCCCCATATTAAGTGCTAGTAATGAAGGGAAAAAAAGTGATACTATTTTTAATAATAAAATTTATACAGGTACTATTAATGAAATTAACCCTAATAATAATAATAATAATGCTCTATTTGGGGACATATCTAAAGAATGTGTTTTACAGATTGAAGACGGTTTAAGTTTTAAAAATATAAATTTGATGAAAATAAATTATTTAAAATAAAAAAATATAAAAATTTAATATGTGTTCAGAAAAAAATTAACAATATAAATTTTGTTTTGTTTCTCTTAAAATTTTATGTAATTAAAAAAATTATTTTATTTAAATTTAAAATGATAAGGTTATAAATTTTTAAAATTTAAATTTTTAAAAAATATTTAAAAATAAATAAATAATAAAATTAGAAAAAAAAATGATTTAAAAACATAATTTCTAAAAATATTCAAAAAACGGAGCCTAAATAAAAAGATATAAAGATAGAAAAGGGAAGGTTTTGGTTTGGGTAAATGGCGTAAGTTGTAATAAGGACGAAACCGCTTTAGTTTTGGGGGTACCCTTTTCGGGGAAGTTCCTCTTTAATTGTTGGTGGGGTCCTCGAGATACGTGAGCTGTTCAAATTGTTGGGGAGGGAGATCCCAATCCTCTGCTGCCGAACCACATAGCATAATTCACACGTGTCCTGACGTCAATGGCTGAGGTTTCTCATCTCTTTGTCAATACTCCCTCCCTTAGCTGTAATATATATGTGTGATGTGAATCCTTTTGCTCCACGATTACACGGCGCCAATCATAGATCATCAAGCACGTTGATCGGCCGTCTTAGGCAACTAGAAAAAGCAGTACTACGGCAGTTCTTTACAAGGATATAAAACCAGAAAAAATACAATAAAATCTTTTTTTGATATTCTTAAGGATAATTATTTCCCCTCTACAAAATGTAATTGTAACAATGTACCACCTAAATATGAAAATGGTAACATCTGTTCCATGTAAACTTTGAATTGAAACTATTTTGTTTAATTTTAAGCAAAAATTATCGTGTGTCATGCATGCAAACAAAAAATTAGAGTATCTATTATAGAACCGAAAATAATTTGAGGAGACGTGTGGCATGGAGCCCTAAAGTTTTTTTTTTTTTTAATTACTCTAACTCTTTTTTTGAAAATTTTTTTTTTTTGAAAAACATACAATTCTGTCCACTTTTTCTCTTTGTAAAATTTATCGAACTAGTGAGCCACCATGCACCCCCCATAAGGTCAAATGAACCACACCGTGCTCGAAAGTGTGAAATAACCACAATTTTTTATAGGACATTAATGCTAGGGGTGGCAATTCGTGTCACGTGTCGGATTCGTGTCGTGTTTGAGCCGTGTCGAATTTTTTTTTCTCCAACCCGAACACGACCCGTGACACGAAAACGATACGAAACCGCGACACGAACACGACACGAACCCGTAACGGGTTGACACGACACGAACCGAACTTGACCCGCGACACGAAATTGACCCGTAACACGAAATTAACCCGCGACACGAAATTGACCCGCGACACGAAATTGACACGAAATTCAGGTTGAACCCGAAATTGACACGAATTTGACACGAAATTGACACGAATTTGACACGAAATTTAGGTTGGACCCGAAATTTATCCGAAATTGACCCGAAATTGACACGAAATTGACACGAATTTGACACGAATTTGACACGAAATTGACACGAAATTGACACGACATTTGACACGAAATTGACACGGGAAAATTCGTGTCAACCCGAACACGACACGAATTTTTCCGTGTCAATTTTGGGTGACCCGAACACGACACGACCACTATTTTTCCCAACCCAAACCCGTAAAATTCGTGTCGTTTTCGATTCGTGTCGTCGTGTCGCGACCCATATTGCCACCCTGCTAAAAACTTTATTTTTTTTTCTCATGTAATAGTGCTGAACGATTCATAAATTATATTACATTATCCCTTTTTTTTTTTTTAATCTTTTATATACCACATGAACTTTCTGCGGTAGAACTAAAATTATGATCTACTGATCCAGTTCATGTAATTTGTTAAAAAAAAATTACGAAAAATAGATGATATTATCCATGTTTATTTGCATCGAAGTGCTAGTTATAAACTTTGACCAAGCCTATTTTTATGTGTTCGGACTGATCCGGTCCATGTATTTTATAGAAAAAAAAAAGTTACGAAAAATAAATGATATTATAAATGTTTATGCCCCGAAGTGCGAGTTATAAACTTTGACCAAGCCTATTGTTATGCATTCAGAATAGCTGATTATCATATCAAAGAAAACGGGTCACAGACTAACTCATTTGGCCTGACTTACATTTATAATTCTATTAATGGTGATTCACATATGTCGACAACAATGTTCTCAAAGGCCCTCAAAGGAATAGATGGAGTGGTTATGAGTTTCTTCTTTTATATTTTTCACTAAAGAAGTGGTATAAGATTCAAGCGCCACTCCTGGATCTATTTATAAAAAAAAAAAAAAAAAAAAAACCCTTATGTTCGCAATGGTTAAACACTCATTTGTGGCGTCTATATTACATAAATGGCCCATTTGTATTTTCTTTTAAAAAAAAATTTAAAGATATTCCTAAAGTCCAATTAAATGCCAAACTACTAACCATAATTGGCGAGGTTGATTTGGTTATGCTTGTTGGCAAAGTGCTGAGAAATTTCTCAACGCTTTTCCCAAACCGATAATGTATATTTCTTTTTTCTTTTTCTTTTTCTTTTTTTTTTTCCCGCCTCTCTTCTCTTTACTCTTTTCATTTTGTGGAGACTCGTACAAGAAAATTTGAAATTAATATTATTTGAGGACCGACAAATGACAACCAAGTGGAATATTGCAGTCTCGGGGTATTAAACTGATGAAATTTTTTTTTTTTTTTGGTGATATATATAGATTTTATAATGCCCTAAAAAAACATGTTTTGGCTAGCAAATATATATATATATAATTCTCTTTGGTGTGGTATAAAGTTAATTTTGAGTTTTTATATAACAACATATATATATTTTACCTTAAGGATGAAATTCAGACTTTACACCTTATGATAGAGTTAGGTGTGGAATTACCACTGAATTATACGTATAACCATATATAACATTAATTTTACAGCACTCTAAAAGGTTAATAATAACAATAATAATAATTTTGCAACTGAGGCGTAAATAATCTTTTATTACCGTGCATGTTCTATGCATATATATGTGTATATATATATAAATCGGGTAATGATTTATCTTAAATTTCTACCGACTAAATGTGGCATTATTATTCTGTCATGTTACATTAGTCCAGATAAGATGATTACTAAGAGGAAGTAACCATTTAACCATTTTCTTTTACTGTAACCATATGAAAACAAATATACAAATAGAATAATATAAGATCTCTCTACAACATGAGATTTTGCAAACAAAACATAGGTGTACTTACTTTATAAGCACGAAACAAAAGAAGAAAAGTGAGAAAACCAAAAGGTACTACTACACACACAGTTTTGACAAAGTAAAGGCTCGTTGGCCCTACAACTTGCACATCTTAGTTTTTGCTGTCCTGTCCACTCCATGAAATTTGACAGCTTAACCACACACACACACACACACATATATTATGTATATATAGGTGTGTGTATAGCTATAGATATAAGACTCATTTGCCTTTAATTGTTTTTTTTTTTTTTTTTTTTTCAGATTCTGATATGAGTTTGGAGTTGGGTTGGGTTGGTTGGTTGTGTTATATTTATATGTACGCTTGAAGATAGCACTTTGGAGCCAACGAGCGAAAACCGACAACCGCATTTTCTGAAAGACACATTTGCATTTCAGTGCCCTATTATTATTATCATCTTATTAGAGAAAAAAAAAAAAAAAAAAAAAACCTTGTAATGTGAAATAATAGACGTTAAAGTACTCCGCGGCCCAAATGAAAAATAGATAGCATAACAGATCCCGTAAATCTGCCGCCGCATAAAATATATAATATAATATAAAAATAAAGAATAAGCCAAAGAGTGCCACGCAGCTGCAGCCAAAAAATATTGGCGGTTTTTGTAGCCCTTAAATCTTTTTTCTTTTTCTTTTTACTCGTTGAAGCCCTTTAATCCATTTAGCCAAATATATAAAAACAATACTAATAATAAAATGAGAAAAGATTATGATAAAGTCTTATCAAGAGTAACTACTATAAAGTTTATTTTTTAGAACGTTCAAATATTATATGATGATTAAAATATTATATATATATGATAATTATAAAACATATAAATAATTTGTTTGGTATTTGAGTTTAACTCAAGTTAAATTGTATTTTTTTTATCTTTTTTTAAAATTTTTTTTATCTTTTCTGAAAAAGTCAATAAAAATTACTATTCAAACTTAAAAATTTCAATTCAATTCATTCACAAACACCCTATAACTCATTGTATTATACATCAAAATTAGCCATGTTTGGCATACAAGTTTAATTCAAGTTAAACTGTACTTTTTTTTGTCTTTTTCTGAAAAAAATTTTTATCTTTTTTGAAAATTTTTTTTATCTTTTCTAAAAAGTCAACACAAATTACTATTGAAACTTAAAAATCTTAGGACCCGTTTGGTTGGTAAGTTTGGTTTAAACCAAACTGTAATTTTTCATCATATTTTTTGTCTTTTTCCTCAAAAATTTTTTGTCTTTTCTGAAAAAGTCAATAAAAATTACTATTCAAACTTAGGGCCTGTTTGGTTCACAAGTTTGAGTTAAGATTTTTAAGTTTAAATAATAAATTATGTTGATTTTTCAAAAAAGACAAAAAACTTTTTGAGAAAAAGACAAAAAAATTTTGAGAAAAAGACAAAAAAAAAGTTTGAAAAGTTTAGTTTAGATGTTGAACCAAACTCCCCCTTAAAAATCTCAACTCAACTCAAACTCAACTTATACAACAAACACCCCCTTAACTCAAACTCATTCACCAAACACCACAAAAATTTTCTTTTAAAATCTGAAAATGCTTTGTAGCCCAGTCCCTATACCCTTCCCTCATTCTTCCCCTCCCTCCCCGACCTTCCACCTTGCATCAGGAGGTCTGTTGCCGGCGCAATCAACAGAGCCACTTCTCCGACAACGTGGAAAGAGAAGCAACTCTGCAAGCAACTGTCGCGATCTCCGTTTGCATGTCAGCGTCTTCGTCTTCTCTGGTGAGATCTCCGTAATCTCCGTCTCCGGCACCACAGCGCGATTGTGATCTCCACGATGAGGATGACCTCGCGCAACAGTAGAATTGCAAGGACATCATAATCACAATTTGTATCGCAGGTCCTCTAATCACATAGTCGTCGGCACCCCGAGCTCGTCGTCGTCTCTAGTGACGGTCTTCTCTACGATGGGTTTGAGTTATGACGTCCTTCGGCTATCTAATCGCCCGTTGGAGAGTGCCCGAAGAGATCGCGATCATTCTCGTGAGATCCACCTCCTGAGGCACTGTCAGAGAAATTCTCGCAAGATCACTGGCGAGATCTACGGTGCAGAGAGAGAGTTGGGCTGAGGAGAGAGGACAAAAAAAAGGGGCGAGGAGACAATTGGGCTGGGGAGAGAGAAAAAAAAAAAAAACCATTCTAGGAAATTACTATAATATCCGGATCAGATGCTTTCTATCCCAAAATAACAGCATAATATCACCGTCCATAATGAATGAACATCAATTGGCAACCGTTGGATGGAACTCTATGAATAATTACTCTAAAAGAGCATCTATTACAGATTTTCCTAATAAAATGATCAAACAATTATTTTAATTATTTTGAATTTTTAAATGTTAAGTTTTATTTTATTTTTATTTTTTAGTTTAATGAACATTTCAAATTATATTCAATATATGTTGGAAATGACAATCTTGGTATTTTTTGAAATTCATTTGTTTATGGAATATTTTATGACTAATTTTTATAAACAAAAGTGTATTGAATTTTTATATAATAAGAAGGGTAAAAATGATATTTAAATTAAACAAAAGTGTTATTTGAATATTTTCCTATCCATTTATGTCAACACTATTTGTTGCACATTTTTCAAGTTGTTTTTACATATAATAAATATTGTGTCACAGTTTAACATGTAGCAGTCCTTTTGCATTACCATTTACAATTTTATTTTTTTGATAGAATAAAATATGTGTACTATCTTACAAATAATAATACTATGCAATTATTATCCGTTAAACTTATTTAATTTTCATATTTTTTTCACATTCAATTCCGATAAAATTTTATATTTTTCGTATAAATATTCCTCAAGTTTTGGGCTTCCACGTGAACCTAAGTATGAATACGTTGTTGAGATGTTGTTTTCACCGTCAATACCACACGCATTAACAACTGAAATCAACCCAAAATGTAGATCGTGATGTGTTTCTTCATTTTCAATTCATTTTAATCAAGCAATCTTGAAGTTATTTGTTTCTTTTATTTCAAAATACCTCTTTTTTTATCATAAATATATATATATATATATATATATATATCAAATAGTGTAAAGCATGTGCTATGCATTTTCTCAGGGAAAAAAAAAAAGCATGTGCTATGTATATGTAAGACAAATTTGAGAAAATTTATCTAAGTAGAGAAAAATTAAAGTAATAAATAAAAAAACATATACATAAAAACCCAAGAAAAATGCACGAAAAAAAAAACCAAAAAGATAAAAGGATTAAAATGAAATAAATTATCAACACAAAGAAAGACTAAAATGAAAAAACGAGAAAAGGATTAAAACGAAAAAAAAAAAAGATCAGGGAGAAAATGAAGGACCAAAAAATAAATACATAGGTAAAAAGAAGGACCAAAACGAAAAAAAAATTGGTTCAAAAAGAAAATAAAAAAGGACTAATATGAAAAAAAAAATGATCCAAAAATAAAATAAAAAAAATGACTAAAATGAAAAAAAAAATGATCCAAAAAAAATTAGAGGACCGAAAAGCAAATACAAAAATTTTTCGTTCAAAACGGTTCAGACAAGGAATAGTGCTACAGTTCCAGTTATTGGTACTTCTTATATATGTATAGATACATATATACATATCTATTTTCATTTTGAGTGAATTTGCAAATCAGATAGTTTACACAAGAGAAAAATGGCCTTATAATAATAACAATAATAACAACACGTGAATCACTAGCAGTGATAGAATATATATTGCTAATGAGGCTTAACAATCGACAGAAAGAAAAATACTAGAAAACATTAGTGATATTTAATATGATAGATAAATAGGTCCCATTGATAGATTCTTTATTATGAGATCCATCGTTTATTAGTGAATGATATTAAACATCACTGATATTTCTTAATATTATTTCAACAGAAATAGACATATTGTCTGTAGAAGTAGGAGCAAGCAAAAATTGTGAGGAAGCGGAAGAGATGGGAGATAAAAATTAAGGGCTCGTTTGAAGGACGTCTGGATATGGTGTTTTAGAGATTGAGTTAAAAATGTATGTTTGGGAGAAGACTTTTAAAGATATTATATGATATAGAAAATAATGTAAAAATTTAAAAGTATTTAAAAAATATATATATAAAATGAATCTTATTTTGTATCTCGTTATTATGAATATTTTAACATAAAAATCATCTTAATATTATGATTTAGGACGAGAAAGTTATAAACCTCTGACAAGAAGAAAGAAAAGAAAAAGGAAAACAACGGGGAATGAAATGATTAAAAGCAAGAACATCGTAAGGGGTAATGAGAGGGAAGCAGAAGAAGCCTGGATCCTCTGATTTCTAAATCCTACCTGGAGAGTCGGAGAAACTGGAGTGCTAAGCCAGCCTACGAGTAGATGAGATTCTCTCCTACATATATGAAGTGTTTGGTGTTTGAGTTGTATTTGAATTGAGTTGAAATTTTTAAGTTAAAATAATAATTTTTGTTGATTTTTTAAAAAAGACAAAAAACTTTTTTAAAAAAAGATAAAAATTTAAATTTAAACCTCAAATTTGAATTGGAAAGCCAAACTCCCACTTAATTTTCACGTGCGTTCTATGTATCTGCACTTGCTTTGCCTTGCCACTTTGCACTTTAAAACTCGTATCCCTATGTACTTGTACCGTGCTTTTTCAAAATTTTCGGATATTATTGTATATTTTTTTACTTGACCACTAATCCAGGAACCTCATTACTGTCTTTTTTTTTTTTTTTTTTTTTTTGGGTTCCCCTTTTTGTTTGTCATTTTTCACCCCCGTGGCCATGTTTTGTTGTTTTTAATATACTTTCAATATTTGTGAGTCAGTGTCGTCACTGAACTCTCTCTCTGTCTCTGTATATTTAAATTTAAAGTTGTATAAAACAATGGCATATACTGTAAGGTGCAGTGTTTCACCAAAAAGACAAAAAAAAAAAAATAAAACCCAAGAGAAAAATATTATGGACATTACAGAGACTTTTTCTTCTCTTGCTGAAAAACTTGTGTTGTCTGTACAATGCAAGCTAGTTAAATGTGCACGGGAAGTTTTGAGTAGTTTCCAAACACTTTTTTTTTTTTTGGCTGAAATTAAATAGATTATAGAGATAGAAGTTGGATGCCTAGATAATCCTGGGGAGATGAATGTCATCCTGCGTGATATATGGATCTCTCACGAAATGGATTGTCTACATATCTCGGCCAACGCGGTGATGACAACTCAAACCCAAACATTCAGCGAGAAAAACGAACACCTTACTAACCCACCTAAGGGAGTGCAAACCGTTAGTGATTTATACATATACAAATATATATATATATATATATATACGTATACAAATATATATACTCACCATCCTTCCTAACAAAGTAACAATGAACAAACACCTTGTTCCTTTGAACTCTGGATGAAAACCAACCTGTATTCACCAATTCCCCCAAACGTACAAAAATTCTCTTTTATCTTTATAAAAATAAATAAATAAATAAATAAAAAAAAACTTTGATGTAACTAATTAAACAAATTACTGGAAGGAATAAAAAATCAAATGAACAATCAAGTAAATT
Organism: Ficus hirta; assembly: GCA_038430175.1. Lineage (NCBI taxonomy): Eukaryota > Viridiplantae > Streptophyta > Magnoliopsida > Rosales > Moraceae > Ficus > Ficus hirta. Next base: position 16,100,323 of record CM076595.1, on the reverse strand, counting down.
ATTTTTGTTAAAAATAAATGGCAAAATATAATATTCTACCGTGATTGACTGGACTCCACAGTTGAAAACATTAGTCGTCTGCGAGCGAAATCTTTTTTGTCATCTGGTTTACAGTTTGTTGTCGTTTGAAAAACCATGCGTTTTTTTTTTTACCACTGCTTTACACTTGTTTGAATGAGAAAGCTTCTTCATATTCATCCTCATAAGAGGACATGTCAATCTTTGTCCAGAAATTTTGTGTCGTCTATAAGGAACACTAGCCTCTGTTAAGATGATTAATGGAGCGAACAAAATACATTGGATTCTTGTTCAAAGTTTGTTGTCGTTTATGTCAAAACGCGAACGAACCATGTTTTCATTTCATTTCTACTTGCATGATCAATGACTTTCAAACGCACTACTCATATAACTAATGTTTCAAACTTTCAATTGAGCACCTCTAGTATATATTGGGTTGGAAACCGCCACATATATTGTAACAACCTAATCGCCTTAGAATAAACTAAAAAAGAATGCAAAAGTAAATATTTATATGTGTCCCATTCGCAAGATTGCTCCCTAGAAAATACATTTATTAATTATTCTCCAAGCTATAATTGTTCTAATGATAATTAGGATGGAGGGTTAAAAATGTTAGAAGCAAGCATTGAAAAATGGGGGAAAAAAAGCATAAATATGTTTATTTAATGGGTTGTTTTCATATTTTTCTCTATTAATTTAATACAATATTCAATCCAATGTAACCTCTTTGAACGGAGGAGAATTTTACGATAACTTGTGTAAAAAATACCTTATGATCGACATGATGAAATTTTGACTCTTTAAATTTTCATTAAATTATTTTACATTATCATGATTCTTTAACTTAATATGATAATCTAAAACCTGAATCTATATCGTACAAATAGCTTTTATTTTATTTTTATTATTATTATTTTCATATTCATATTCCACGTACCCTTGTATATTTTTTTGTGTTACACTTTGCAGCAACATTTTCGTTTGACTGAAGATGAGGAAGAGGACTTGTGACATCTTCCAGAACACAAGCATATATTAAATTTTTTGTTATACCCAACATTGGATGACCTACAGTTAGCCAATATTGGTTGTTCAGGGTTCAACATACTTACAATACGCACACATATAAATATGATTTCCTCCTCTCGTGAGGAAGGAAAGCCCATTTCTAATCTCTTTTAAAATATATTTTTTTTGAAGTATTTACATAAAATGGCCAATTTTACTAACTGCTTATAAAATATAAATACTTTTAAACTTATTTGTAAAATTGAACAAATTTTGAATTCCATTATTTTTTTGTTCCAAGTTTACCCTTCCACAATTTTGGAAAGAAGTTTGTAAATAATCTCGTTTATTTAAGAAGAGGAGGTGGTTAACAACACATTCCAAATTTAAATTTCAAATTATGATCGTGTTTCACTTAGACATATCAAATAGTGGTTTCTATTTTTTAGGATTTTTTCAAAATTGTATTCCATTTTTTTTCATTTTCCTATGAGAGTTTACGAATTTTCAATTTTTAATAGAATTTTAGTTTCCTTTTTTTTTTTTTTAGTTTGAAATTTTAAATTACTAAACATCAACTTTTTATTTTTAATTTCCGCTTATTAGTTAATTTATTTTTAAGGAAATTAGACAATTATTTCTATTTTTTTTCCTTCAAAATTTCACTTTATATAAAATTATGTTTCCTAATTTTGTGATTGTGATTAATTTTAATATAAGTTTTTTTTTCCCTAAAATCACGCACAAATTATTTGTCTATTCTCTTTTAACAATTCGTCTCTTGTTCTTTCAATTGTGCTATTGGATAATCAGCTATAATGTAAGTTGTAACGCTAGTCAAGATGATATGGAACAATATTTGAAATATATTGACAATAAATTATAGAATAGATTAATAAAATAACTAGGTCATAGAAAACAAGCAATATAATGACCAAGTTATAGTTAAACAAAAAAATATGGTCAATATAGTATAGATAAAATTTTTTTTTTGTTAAATAATTTAGTATGGATAATTGCAAAACAAGAGATAATGACATAATCAAAGACATAAATTGTAATGACATAATTTACGAGTCATAAATCAAAAATTGCAAACAAGATAATACAGTAATAAAGTGCCTAAAAGAAAAAAAAAAAAACCAAAATATTGTCGATACAATAAAGAGTTGGTCTTTTTCGAAAGACAACTTCCGAAATGCAAAACATGATTTTTTTTTTTCAATAGTTTTTTAAATTTTCTTGTTCACTTTCCGGATATTTAAGATTTTTATAAACTGCAGTTGCATATATATAATACTAAAATGCCGGATGTTTAAGGTTTTTATAAACTTCAATTTTCTTGATTTTGCTGGAAAATTGTTGTTGTGATTCTGTGAGTGGCAAGCCGGAAGATTATTGGTGTGGTGTCGAAGACTAGGTGGCATGGGAAAAATGAAAGATAATTCCTAAGGAAAACAATGTCGCCAGCATCGGAAACTATACGACAAACTGACTGATACAGGATGAGAAAAAGAAAGATGAAGAAATTGATACAAAGATACTGAAAACTAAGGGTATGTTTGGCTCCCAAGTTTATACCTACGTTTTTCATCTCAGTTTTCATGTTTTTTCTAAAAAGTCAATAAAAATTATGGGTGTGACTGTGGTAGAGACTCATTGAGAGTCTCTACCCATAGAGTTATTTTTTGAACCATTGATATTGAATCCTATGATCTATATTTGAGGGTGCACATGAAGAACCATAGGGACACTCATACTATAACAAATTAAGTGAAAAAGAGAAGGAAAAAAAAAGAAGAGAGACACAGAAAGGGGAAGAGAGAGAGAGAGAGAGAAAGAGGGGGTGGGTCTTTCCTAACGTCGGCAACCCAACCCCGACGCCGGACCCCCCGCGAGGCCCTCCCCCACCACCGGCCCCAGGCCCGGCCGACCCCACCGCGGCCCCCGGCAACCCCCCCCCCCCCCAGCCCTCCCCCACAGGCACCCCGGCCTTAGCCCCCCTGGCGCCCCCCCACCCCAGGTCCCCCTCCCCCGACCTCCCCCCACCCACCCACCCCCGGCGCCTCTCGGTGTCCCCACCGACGGGGACCCCCACCCCCCCTCTCTCTCTCTTCTCCCCTCTCTCTTCCCGGCCCGCCTCCCCCACACCCGGCCCCAGCCCCGGCCGCCCCCCACCCAGCCGCGGCCCCCGGCAACCCCCCCAGCCCTCCCCCGCCAGCACCCCGGCCTCAGTCCCCCCGGCGCCCCTCCCTCCCCCCACCCACCCCCCCCCCCCCCCGGCGCCTCTCGGCATCCCCCCCACCCCCTCTCTCTTCCCCTTTCTCTCTCTTCTCCTCTCTCTCTCTTCCCGGCCCGCGCCCTCCCACCCCACCCCCGGCCACCCCCCACCCAGCCGAGGCCCCCGGCAACCCCCCCCCCCCCAGCCCTCCCCCGCCGGCACCCCGACCTCAGCCCCCCCGGCGCCTCTCGGCGTCCCCTCCGACGGGGACCCCCCCACCCACCTCTCTCTCCCTTCCCCTTTCTCTCTCTTCCCCTCTCTCTTTTTTTTTTTTTTCTTTCTGTTTTTCACTTAATTTGTTATAATATGGGTGTGCCTACAGTTCATAATATACACCCTCAAATATAAATCATACTATTCAAAATCAATGGTTTAAACAATGACACTACGGGTAGAGACCCTCAAAGGGTCTCTACCACAGACCCTTCTAAAAATTATAACTAATTTTTAAAAAGTCAACCAATTTCAACTTAAAAATTCAATTTAAAATACAAACTAAAATACAAATAGATAATTTAAGTGAGAGTCAAAACTTTCCTTGTAACTTTTTTTTTTCCGCAAAATTTTTCATTGTACTTGTCCAATTGGAAAAGGGCCGCTTGATACTAAAAATCATTTTCTTGCTAGGAGTATACTAAATATTATCTTTGAAGTATGATAATTTTATATATTTTCTTTTAATTTACTTGCAGCCAAGGATATTATAATTTTGAATGGAAACCAAATATTATGAAACCACATATACATATATTTTTTTTAAAGTTTGATTTGATAGTACCATATATATATATATATATATATTAGTAACATAAATTTTATGTTTTCTAAAAAATTTCTTGGGGCGTGTAATTGTGTTTAACACTCGGAAAAAACCATTTGAAAAAGGCATAATATTAGACAGAATGATCGATGATTAAAGTCACAGGTGCGTTTGGTACTTAGGTTGCACTGGTGGAATGATAATGGTAATAGTAATAGTAATGGTAATGGAAATGGAATAGAATGGAAAGGAAAATTGATTAATATGTTTTGGTTAGAATTTTACACATGTTATGGAATGCAATAACTTTGTTTTCATTTTGACCAAAGTGCCCTTATTTTTAAAATATTATAAAATAAAACAAAAAGTTTACGTTTGGTTAGCCGACTGGAGATAAAATTTTTAAGTTGAAATTAGTTGACTTTTTAAAAACTAGACAAAAATTGAGATGAAAAAGTATAATTTAGTTAAAGTTGAATTGAAATGTCAAATGAATAAAAATTGAGATAAAAAAGTATAATTTAGTTAGAGTTGAGATGAAATGCCAAATGAATCACAAATATTTTTTTTTAACAAATTTTTATAAGGTAATTCTTGATCAGATTTTTTAAAGATAATTCTTCATCAGACTGACTTTTCTTTTAAAAGATTTTTGTTGACGGAAAATAATTTTAATAGGAAGAAATTGGAAAAGGTCAAAAAGTTCAAGTTCACGTTTTTGAACTACTGTCATTGAAGCCACCATGGTCGACAAGCTCCAAAAATCCAAAAGCCACCATAATCGTCTTTGGGTATTCTGGCGATTACTTCTTTGGGCTCTCTTTCCCCATTTCTTTTGTAGACTTTTTATTATTATTATTTTTTGGTTTCAGATCTGGATATTTTTCCAGATTTGTTGTGCGCTGTTGACTTTGATGAGGGAAGTTCGGCGTCTTTGGCGAGATTTTTTCTTTCGACCTTTTATTTATTTATTTATTTTTCATTTTAGTCTTTTTTTTTTAATTTTTTTAATTTTAGTCCTTTTTCTGTAGCCCTACCAATTTTCTTTTCTTTCATCAGACAATTTGTTTTTTTTTTTCATGCTTTTTTTTTATTTTTATTTTTAGGTACTTCGTTTTTTTTACTCTATTTTTTGACTTATTAATTTAATTCCTCCATACTCAGATTAATTCTCTTAAATATGTTTAACATGTGTATGACATATGTTTTAGACTAGTATATATACATAGCTCAAAAGCAAAACCAATTGTTATAACAACGTAGAAAATGCAACCCAATGGCTTTAGAAAAAAGCGAGAGTAGAGTGAACGAGAGAAATAAAGAAGAGCGTTTTTATTAGAGGATCGGTGCATTGTCAAGTCTCCAACCTTCTAATTTTATTTATAAGTTTGATCGTCAGATGTTGAGTTCGGGAGTGGGCCATCTACAGCAGAGAAGTACTAGTGGATTGCGATTGGGTTGCTGTTGATCGTGAGGCATTATAGGGTGCTCCGGTCATTATCTCGACATGTTCTTTGAAGATTTTGGTCTATGAGAGGAGGTGAGTTTGTACATTGGTGCGTATAGCGGCGGAAACAACCTATTGTTTTCGTAGGAACATAAATTAAAGGACAAAGTTTCTATGGGTTATTTACGTTTTTATACTAGATATTTTGTTTTTATTTAAAAAATATATACCCTGTATTTTAAACTTTTACATTTATATACCATCAGATTATGCTTAATATACAAATTTATACAGTTTCTCGGTTAACATCCAATAGACTTTTGGGTCTGTATTTTGCCAATTGCTTGTCTTTTTTGTTGCTTTCTTTCGTCAGTGTTAATGGACCTTGCTTTGCTTGATGTTTTATATTTTGGCATGCGAATTTTATTATTTTTCGTTTGTGGTAACAGTGGTTTTTATTCCGAATAGTTTTGGTATTTCTCTTGTTTGGTGTTAGGTTTTGTTTTTCGTTAATAAAATTTGTTTCTCTGTGATTTGTTTTATGATTTTAATTTAATACTTGTGTTCTTTCAAAAATTTTTTTTTTTTAATACTTGTGATCCTGTTTGTTTTGCTGAAAGAAAAGTGTTATTTATTTTAAAAATCATTTGGCATCCCAGTTTAACTCCAACTAAAAGTGTTATTTATTTTAAAAACCGTTTGTTATTTATTTTAAAAGGCTTGTTTGGCATTTGAGTTTAACTCAAGTCAAACTGTACTTTTTTTTGAAAAAGTTTTTTATTTTTTCTGAAAAAGTCAATAAAAATTACTATTCAAACTTAAAAATTTCAACTCAACTCAAACTCAACTCATTCACCAAACACCTTAAAAGTTTATAACTATTTTTTAAAAAGTCAACTCAACTCAAACTTAAGGCTTTGTTTGGTTGGTAAGTTCAAACTTATCATTTTAAAATTTTTTTTGTCTTTTTCCCAAAAAATTTTTGTCTTTTTTTCAAAAAATTTTTTGTCTTTTCTGAAAATTCAAAAAAATTTACTATTGAAACTTAAAAATTTCAACTCAAACTCATACACCAAACGGACCTTAAAAACTTCAACTCAACTCAAACTCAACTCATTCATCAAACACCCTATTAGACTTAAATTCTTGTTTTAATCCTTAAAAAAAAAGGCTTATTTTAAAAACCTACTTTTGTAGCTATCATTTTCGGATTCAAAAATTAAAATAACTATAATTATGCACATATAGCTAAGTAGTTACAATTATCACTATGCTATGAGTAATATATTCAAAATTCAAAGGTCAAACTGTAGAGTCGTATTAGTGGCGATTGGCAGCCAGTAATTTTTTCTCTTCTTTCCAAAAAATAAAAAATAAAAAAGGCAAAAAAAATAAAAATAAAAATAAAATGCTAATGAATAGGAATAGGTGCTGTTAGCTGCCTTTTAAACTTCCCGCTCGCTGGGCTCTTTCAAACTTTCTCTTTTTATTTTATTAATTTTTATTTTATTTTTGTCCTTCTTCTTCTTCTTCTTCTTCTTCTTCTTCCAATTCCCAAATCATATCTTTATTTCTTCATTTTTCAAAAACCCTAGATTACGCCTCGCTCGACTTTCTCTCTCCTCCTCGCGATTGCTTGCCCTTCAAGCTTATTTCCTCACCTCGTAACGGTACGATTCTTGGTCTTTCTCTTACCTTTCATTTTTTTCCCCTTTCTGATCATTACTACAAACATAAGCTCCTATGATCGCCATTTTTTTTTCAATGCCTGTAGCTCATTCTGATTGCTTCTTGTTCTTCTTGAAGTCGTTAATTTTTTGTTTTGAAGTTCTTTTTAAGATCCTAAATGTGTGTTTCCTCAATAATGTTAGGAATTACTTTCTTTACCAATGCTAAAGAAATCGGCAATATGAAAATTTTTTTTTTGGTGTCTTGTTTGTTTTTTGATGTAGATTCTGGATTCAGTTAAAATCAATGGGTGCTCCGCGAAGGATAAGCCCAAGACTCCAGAACATTCCAGAAGAAAAGAGGCCTTATTATGGTCCTGACAGCAAAAGAACACGCAGCAAGGAAGAAGAAGAGACGAAACCTGACCACTCTGGAAAGCCATCTAGAAAAAAATCAAGGGTAAAAGATAAAGAAGATGAAACTGCTGTCGTGTCGGATGTGAATCCAAATGCTGGTGGAGAGACAACGATCGTTGATGCAAAAGACGACAAGAAATTGTCGGTAATGGATACTTCTCCTGTTGATGATGGAAAGACAATGATCCTTGATGCAAAAGACGACATGAAATTGTCCGTTGCTGATACTTCTCCAGTTGATGGCCAAGGAATCAATTATTTTAAAAGGGTGAAAGAGACATTGAGACTCTTTAATCTACATTACCTTCATTTCGTTAAGGTGATTTGATTATATCCCCAACGACACATTGTGATGCCTTATAAGCGGTTTTGTTATTCATACGATATTGTTGTCATAGAAGTAGTGATACAATTAAAACATGTATGCCCAGAACAACATTATTTCGATGCAACGAGTAGATAATTAAAAGTTTGCATGTTCATTACTAGCCACGTCTTTTATAAATAAGCTCATAGTTTGCTAGAAGTTAATCATAACTTACAACTCATAATGCCTTTTGCTCTGTGTGCAGATAGAAGAGGAGAGAATCAAGGAGGCAAAGGTTTTTTTTTTTTTACACTTTGATTTCTTTACATTTGTTTCTCTCGTTTAAACTATCTAGTGTTTGCTGCATCCGTTTGTTTGAGTGTAATGATATTGAACCTAGCTACATGATTAAAGTTTTTTGACAATTATCTCTGTGTATGTGTGTGTATGTGTATTTTTTTTTTCAAATAAGCAAAGCAATTAGCTAAAGGTTAGCCGTTTAAGTGCAACCTGACTTTGTTACAGAGTAATGAGTTCAAAAAGTTTTTGATGTGAAAGCTTAAACAGGATTTAATTATAATGAACGTTGTCTAGCCTCTCTTTATACCCCCTTTCTGGATTGGTGCGCCCATAGGCTGTATTTGGTAAGAGGGAAAGAAAATATGGAGGAGGAAAATATATATAACCAAGTGAGGAAATTGCGGAAGGCCTCTATGGATTTTCTCCTCTAATCTTTCTGACTTTAAAAGGATAAAATTTGGAGGTCCTGTAGAGGATTTTGAATCCGTCACCAATCCATTCCTGCCTCTATCCTACCAAACAACCGTAAGTCTTAAAATCAATTCATTAATCTCCCACCCCCTTTTCCCTCCTAGAAGGCATTGCTGCATTAGTAATTCTTCATAACTCTTTTGAATGGAAAGTTCCACTCATTTAATAACTAGATTCCTGCATATGCATACCCCATGGTATATGGAAGGTCCCTTTGAATTGGAATGAGTCTTGTAAGTTGGTTTTGTTCTTGGGTGGTTGAATATTGCTTCCTCAAGTTTGGAAGTTGTTGATAGTAGTTGTTTCTTCTTCATTTTGATTGTCATTTCATATTTATGAAGAGTAAATTACGGGACAGTTGTTGACCTTTGCCATCAATATTCATTATGGTCATGCAAATATTTGCAGAATCGCAGGGCAGATGATGACAATGTTAAGAGACCTTCCAAAAGACCTGATCTGAAGGCAATGAAAAAGGCAAGATGCAAGGAATAGTCTTGTACTCAGACAGTTAAACAATATGTTATTTGGAAGTTTTAGGATTTTTTCGTTCTTTGTTTCACACTTCTAAATAAAAGGTTTTGACGTCACGCCCTTAGCACTTATCCACGCCCTTCTTGGCATCCTACCTTTCTTCTGTTGCATGAAGTTTGCATATACTACTTCATTAAAAGGCTAAACGGAATTCATTTTCTTCCTTTTGATTTTGGTTTATTCTTCTTTGATGTTAACTTTGATTGTTCATAACTACTTTGATGCCTTAATACCCTTTGACCAAAAGAGATAATTATCCTTATACGTTCATGGCAGATGTTGAAGGATAAGACAGTTCTACACCCTAAAAAATGTTTCGGTCATCTTCCGGGTTGGTGATTTATGGTTTTATCATTTGATTATGCCACCTAGTTTTCTTGAAGGTTGCATTTTGAAATCACTTTCCCCACCCTTAGTTTCTTAATTTACAATGATATAGGTATTAACGTTGGGTATCAATTTTTTTCTCGGACTGAGATGGTGGCTGTAGGAATTCACGGGCACTGGTTAGGTGGCATTTGTTGTATAGGAGAAACTGAAGGCAAGGTACTGTATACTGTGCCTATGTATATCCATTGTCTTGTTTTATCTTGTGTCATTTAACTCTGCAGTAACAACAAAGCAGAAACCTTATTTTGGTGTGGGAGAAGCTGAAAATTTGGGTTGCTAATGTTATCATCAGAGCAATCTTTTTTGGACTTGACTACGTCTTGAATGATCGCGTGATCAAAATTTCTGTGTCAAAAACAATACAGATATTAAGCATCTCCTAAGGTTTGTTGTCAGCTGCTTTATACTTGATAGTGGTGTTTAGAGGAGATTAATAACATATCAAAGCCTTGTCCGTGGACAACAAAATTGAACCAATTATTGAAAGTGATAGTGTTGTTCCCAGCAAACTGATTGCCAAAAGAATCAACATGATATAGTCTTTCAAACGCCAGTACTAGACTGGGACTTTTGATTTTGCACTTTATAAAGATGTTCTCTTGTGTTAGCTTTCTAAACTTTTAAGAGATTTAATCTCGTCTGTATGCTGATCTTAAAAACATCGCAGAAGGATTTCAAAGACTCTGGCTATATCTTTCCACTTGCCGTAGCAATCGTGTTGTCTGGCCAATATGAAGATGATGTTGATAACTCGGAAGAAATTGTTTACACCGGTCAAGGTGGACATGACTTACTTGGTAATAAACGTCAAATTAAAGACCAAGTTATGAAAAGTGGCAACTTGGCTCTCAAGGTGTGTCCTAGTAATTACGATCTTTATTCTTGTAACTCCTTTTTGTTATTTCATATTTATTTATTTTGTTGTGTAATATGGAGGATACTCTGGCTTTGATAGGAAATTAACCGGGATGGGATAGTTAGAATCAGCTTTTACTTTGTACTCATTGCCTGATTTATTTTGTTCTATATCACGTCTTTACTGCTTTTGGAGGATTCCTTGTCCTCCTTCCCTTATAAGTGATATACAAATCAATATAAGATTTTTTTCTCATTAAAAAAAAAAATATGGAGGATGCTCTGGCTATTAAATTATCTAGCCTTAAAATCTTGTTTTGTTTTTTTTCCACTAATTCTTTCAGTTGTCCCTCAATTTATTCATGTAAGCTTTCTTGAACATAAGTTGTGGTAATGTAGCATCTGGTGGTGTATTATGAGTGTGTGTTTTTGTTGTTTTTTTTTTTTTTTTTTTTAAATTTTTATACCTTTTAATACATTGTTTCCAACATTTTCAATTTATCACATTGACATTGCGACTGATCTAAGTACCAGTGGTTGATCTTTTTCCCCTTTTCTGCAGAATAACATGAACCAGTTGTTACCCATTAGAGTAATTCGCGGAAATAAATGTCCGAATAGTATTACTGGAAGGGTTTATACGTATGATGGTTTGTACAAGGTCAGCCATTCCAATCCAAGTGTTGTTTTGCCTCTTTAATTTTTATCTCTTGCAGTTAGAATTTTGATCACAATATGTGAGCTGTTGTGTAAACCACTGAACTGAAGTAATCCATTGCCAAAACGAAGGTGAGAAAATGATTTTACTGAATGATAATTGGTGTGGTGTTCAATTGTAGAATGTTGGACCGTTAGATTGATATTAAAGGCAGTCATCATTAGACTTGAGAGAATAGATAACAAAGAAACATGTCAACCTGTTTATGATGATAACCATATGGAAGATATTCTGCAATAGTCCCTAATATACCTTTGTTTGGTTTTTTTGTTTTGGCAGTTCACATCTTGAGCGTTTCCTTTATGATTACTATGGTTCTAAGATTCTACCAGGTGGCTAAAAGTTCGAACATAATTTTTTGTTTTTCCTCTCTGCTAGGTCGTTCAATACTGGGCTGAGAAAGGTGTTTCTGGATTTACTGTATTTAAATACCGGTTAAAAAGACTTCCAGGACAACCTGAATTAGTCACAAATCAGGTTATTATAATCTGTTTTCCAAGTTTATTGAAGTTTTAAGTGCCTAATTATAAATTTATTCAAAGGGCCACAAAAATCAAACCAAACGTTCTTATTTACGTACTTGGTTTTGACAAGTGTAGAAGGAAACTTGCCTACTTGGATCAGAAAATATTTATCATTACATGATAAATCCCATGAAAGAGAAAGATGAAGAATATGCATCTTCACTAATGTACAGAAACTTATAAAACTTTTCAGGTTCAATTTGTTCGTGGAAAAGGAGGTCAAGCTCAGTCTGAAATACATGGGTATGAATATAAAAAGTTCTTCTCACTAATGTGCTTTGTTTCTTCTTTTTAGTATTTGGAAAAATACATACTTTAATGGTTTTTTTTTTATTTTTTTATAATTGTTTTCTAAGTTTGGTATGCAAGGATATTAGTTTTGGTCAAGAAAATATACCTATCCCTGCTACCAACATAATTGATGATTCACCTGTAGCTCCAGAAGGTGAGAGTCTACACAGTTTATTATATATTTCTATATAGTTTCTTTTTTTTTTTTTAAATATATATATTTTTATTGTTGGCTTACGTATTTCTTTTCTATTTTCCCTGTAATTTGTAGGCTTTACGTATATAAACTCTTTAGAAGTTGCAAGTAACGTTACAATCCCACCTAGTGCTCGTGGATGCAATTGCAAAGACAAGTGTACTGATCCAAGAACTTGTTCTTGTGCTAAACGCAATCCATCTGACTTTCCTTATGTGGCTCAAGATGGTGGCAGGTTAGTTTAGCATCCAAATGGAAAATAATAATTTATTTATAAACATACCGTCTATTTCGATGTAACATTCTATTTTGTGTTACAACTTGTAATGCTATTTAAATGATAAGTTGACTTTTTCTCATAAAATTTGGCTTATTATTAGTTAGTGAAAAAGCAATCCAATATCAACAGAAAAATGCAAAAGTAATATTAGATGCAGAGACAACAACGCTTGAGGGATGCGGTGATGACTTATCTCTTAGTTTTGTTTTGTTCTTTTCCAATTGCATTTTTTAAGCCCACCTGTTTGTTCTCATTATCTTTCCATTTCAGACTAGTGGAGGCCATGGATGTTGTTTTTGAATGTGGCCCAAATTGTGGTTGTGGACCTAAATGCGTGAACCGTACCTCTCAACAGGGACAAAAACACCGACTTGAGGTATTTTAAGTGCAAACCCGATGGAAGTTTGATATTGCATTCTACAGGTTTCAGTAACTTTCTAATTTTCTTAACAGGTTTATAAGACTGCTGATAAAGGTTGGGCTGTAAGATCTTGGGACTACATTCCTTCTGGTGCGCCAGTATGTGAATATATTGGAGTTGTTAGAAGAACTGATGATTTGGAAAATGTCACTGGGAATGAGTACATATTCGAGATTGATTGCTTGCAAACCATTAACGGTGTAGGAGGACGCGAGGTATAGTTATCATCATGTGAATCTTTTCAATATTTAATATGGTAATTTGATAATTAATTAGGCTCCTTGTCCTGTTTATTAATAAAAGAACTATCCAACTCTGAAGGTACCTCTGCTTCTTATTTGCTATCTTGACTGCATTACTTATAATGTTATGCGAGCCTTATTCCACATGCCTAAAGTTTGAAGGTACCCTATCTTATCATTTAACTGCAGAGGAGATTGAGGGATGTGTCTCTTCCAAGTAATGATGGTCCTCAAAGAGGAGGGAAGATATCCGAAAAAGGACCCGAATTTTGCATTGATGCCGGCTCCAGGGGCAATATTGCCAGATTCATTAATCACAGTTGTGAGCCCAACCTCTTTGTTCAATGCGTTTTCAGCTCTCACCATGACATTAGGCTTGCTCGAGTCGTGTTGTTTGCTGCAGATAACATAGTTCCTTTACAGGTGAGGCGTTTTTAATATATATGGAGTTGCCTGTTTGTTATTATTTTTTTTAGCATATTTCGAACCCATACGTGTTGTGATTGCATTATCAATGAATGTACTTATAACTCTCAAAGCGCCATTGCTCAAAAAGTATGTTTATCCATTGTGTTATTGTATAATCTATAGAACTGGTGTCATATTATATAGCCCGCGTGCCTTTTAAACACTTACAAAACGGGTGTTTTAAATGTGTCAAAGCAGGAACTCACATACGACTATGGTTTTGAACTTGATAGCATCGTTGGTCCAAATGGTAAGATTAAGAAGTTGCTTTGCCACTGTGGTGCAGCTGACTGTCGAAAGTGGCTGTACTAGAAGAGATTTCGAAGTTTCTGCATTTTTTTGCTGATTTTTGTTGCCTCCTGCATTACTCGTTAAAAAAGAAACATTAGTTTTGGCCATTTCTTTTTGTGGTGATGAAATTGGAACCCCAACTACACATACATGGAAATCATGTAAATTTCTTCTTTTGATACTATTTCTATTCTTGTACGAAGTATTTATAACGAGAGAGTGAGAGAGAGACTGTGCCTGGGAGGCCTAGGGGTACCATTGCCAGAATTACTGAGCATTTAATGCTAAACTTAACTGGTTGATAATATATGTTTTTTCAGCTCAATTCTCCTTCCCTCATACGCTTATTTGACATTATGCATTTTTTCCAGTATTTGCATAAGTTTGCCGTGGAAGAACTTTCAATGACCCTTTTAATCAGTTTTGTAACGTAGAGATTAGAAGCTACAAGATTTTGTTAGAGAGAGTGTAATATCTCTTCTATTACCATTGGGTAGTGGAAACACTAAAGTTCCACATTGGAAAAGCACAAGTAAGCATAGTGGTATAAATTGAAACAAGTGAAGTGTAAAGATTATTAGTGTATAGTGAGGACTATGCTATTACTATACACTACCACCACATGCACATGCGAGGGCAATTGGTCCCTTATTAGGGCGCACTTTGCACTTCGCACGTACGCGATCCTTTTCAATACGGTGCTTTTTCAGATTAAATTTGAACCGTTAACTTGATCGGGTACGATCTAAAAGTCGGATTTAAATGATTTCAAATTTAATTTAAACCGTTAATTGAATTATTATAATCTAACGGTCATAATTAAATTCTGATGATCAATTAGTATGTCTGTTGAAACATATATATTTTTGACGGAAAAGGCACCTTGTACCTTTTAATTCAAAAGACATAACTGTTGTATCTGTTGCAACTCTTCATGAACATATATGTCAAAGACTATAAAACTCCAATTTTTAATATCAGTTTCATATCTTGTTTTGGAATTTAATAAGATTGTTACTTATTAAATTCGTGAATTTGTTGTATTTTGGAGGTAATTTATCAAAACACCTGATATCAAACAGTTCGTAGTGGGGACAAATAAAACTTTAAGGAAAGTAATTTATATGTCTCAAATCCTTTGATTTTCTCTCTTTCTGTTTTGTTTCTTTACACCCAAACAGTTTTCCACCACTAACTGTTTTTCAACAAGTTGAAGGTTTTATTTCATGGAGGCCAGAAAGATGACTTCATTTTTGACTTTTGATGTCAAACTTGATCTCTTTGATGGGACAAATTTTACTCGTTGGAAGGGGAAACTGTTTTTCCTTCTCACTGTTTTGAAAATTGCATATGTCTTGGACTCAAATCTTCCTCCAATTCCTGAACTGAAAGATAATGATTCTAAATCATTGAAGGCCGAAAGGAAGAAAAGGTAAGAAGACGAAGTGATATGTCGAGAACATATTCTAAATACTCTCTCGGACAGGTTGTACGATTTCTATAATTCAATAGAGAGTCCGAAGGAAATTTGGAATGTACTCAAATACAAGTATAAAACAGAGAAGGAAGGAACATATAAATTCCTCATATTAAAGTATCTCGAATTTACTATGGTTGATACCAAGTTTGTTTTGGATCAAATTCATGAGTTGCAAGTTCTGGTCACAAAACTTAAGAAATTGAAAAGTTGAGATTTCTGAATCATTCCTAGTAGGGGGCTACTATTGCTAAACTACCCCAAAGTTGGAATAGTTACAGAAAGAAACTCCTTTATAGGAGGGATGACATAACTTTGGAAGAATTGCAAAAATATTTGAGAATTGAAGAGGAGACTAGATCTCGTGATCCAAAGAATAATTCTCACGATTCTTCCAAAGTTAATGTCGTTGAAGCAAGTAAATTCCAAAAGAACTTCAAAGTCATTAATGATTCGAAGTTCAAAAACAAGTCAAAAGATGGCTTGACGAAGTTTTCTGGAAAATAATTTTTTTCATGGAAAGAAAGGCCATCATCAAAGTGACTGCAGATTCAAGAAGAAAAAGGAAGAAAATAATTCCAACAAAGCCAATGTGGTCGAGAATCAGTCTGAAGAAATATGTGCTATGGTTTTTGAAATACAAATAGGCATGATCACTGAATTGAACATGGCGGCTATGACTAAATCCTCTGATGGGTGGCTAGACTCCAGTGCTACCATACATGTTTGTAATGATAAGGCATTGTTCTCTTCATATGCAGAAGTTAAGGATGGTCGATCGGTTCTCATGGGAAATCACAATGCTGCCAAAGTTGTTGGAAAAGGAAGCATTGATCTTCAATTTACTTCTGGAAAGAAACTGATTTTAAACAATGTATTTCATGTTCCAGAAATTAGAAAAAATTTGCTAGTTTATTATGTCAGAATGGTCTGAAAGTTGTATTTGAGTCTGAAAATTATTTTCTTACCAAAAGCGGGGCTTTTGTTGGGAAAGGGTACTCAAACGATGGAATGTTCAAACTTAATCTTGATATTAATAAAATTATGAATTCTGCTTATATTGTTGACTCTTTTGATACTTGGCATGCTAGTTTAGCACATTTGAATTTTAGATATTTAAAATATATGTTCAAGCATGGTTTAATTTCTTGTAGCAATGTTAGTCATGAAAAATACGAAATCTGTATTCAAGCAAAAATGACTAAGAAACCGTTTCCTAACGTAGAAAGAAACACACAAGTATTAGATTTGATATATTCTGATATTTCTGAATACAATGGTATTTTAACTAGAGGAGGGAAAATATATTTTATCACTTTTATAGATGATTGTTCTAGATTTACGTATGTATATCTATTAAGAACAAAAGATGAAGCTTTTGATAAGTTCAAACTTTTCAAGGCTGAAGTTGAGAACCAAAAAAGAAAATTAAAATGGTTCGAAGTGATAGAGGTGGTGAATATTTTTCAAATGATTTTGATGCATTCTGTAAAGAGCATGGGATTATTCTCCAAAGATCCTCTCTTTTTACTCCTTAGCAAAACGTTTTGGCCGAAAGGAAAAACATGACCTTCATAGATATGATTAATTCTATACTTCTAAATACTAGATTGCCAAATAATCTGTGAGGGGGAAACCTTACTTACTGCATGTCATGTTCATAATAGAATTCTTTCTATGAAAATACATGTATCACCATATGAAGTGTGGAAAGGTAGAAAGCCTAATTTGATATATTTAAGGGTTTGGGGCTGTTTGGCCTTCTATAGAATGCATGACCCTAAAACTTTAAAATTAGGACCGATAAGGATTAAAAGTGTTTTCGTGGGATACGCAAAAAATTCCAAGGAATACAGGTTATTGAATTAGATTTTAATGTAATTGTAGAATCATGAGATGATGAGTTTATTGAAAATAAATTTAGTAATGATTCTACATGTGAATTAAAGTTTGTTTCTGATTCGCCATGTAGCTTAACTCCTGGTTCCTTTACTAAAAAAAAAAAAAAAAAGTACCCGCAATACAATTTGAATCAAGGAGAAGTCAACGAGAAAGAAAAGAAAAGCTTCTAGCCCCTGATTTTATTTCATCACAAGCTTTAGCTTTTTTGGTTGAAGGAGATAGAAATAATGTACTTAATAAAATACCCTTATTACTTAAAATAGAAGTCATTACTAAATTTATTTTCAATAAACTCAACATCTCATGATTCTACAATTAAAGTCTGTTTCTGATTCGCCATGTGGCTTAACTCCTGGTTCCTTTACTAAAAAAAAAAAAAAGTACCCGCAATACAATTTGAACCAAGGAGAAGTCAACGAGAAAGAAAAGAAAAGCTTCTAGCCCTTGATTTTATTTCATCTCAAGCTTTAGCTTTTTTGGTTGAAGGAGATAGAAATAATGTACTTAATAAAATACCCTTGTTACTTAAAATAGAAGAAGATCCAAAAACATTTGGGGAGGTTATGTCATCTGGAGATGCTTCCTTTTGAAGAGAGACTATAAATGATGAAATCGACTCAATTATGTCAAATAATACATGGATCTCGGTTGATCTACCTGTAGGATCAAAACTAATAAGTAAGAATTAGGAATTTAGAAGAAAGTACAATACGGATGAGTCTATACAAACTTTTAAAGCTAGATTAGTAGCTAAAGATTTCAAACAGAAACAGGGTATAGACTATTTTGATACGTATGTTCCTGTGGCTAGATTAATATCCATAAGAGTGCTAATGGCTATTGCATCAATACATCATTTGTATATGCATCAAATGGATGTGAAAACGGCTTTTCTTAATGGTAATCTAAATGAAGTGATTTACATGGAGCAACCTGAAGGTTTTGTTTTGCCTAGAAATGAGAAGAAAGTTTGCAAGTTAATCAAATCACTTTATGGGTTAAAACAAGCATCAAAGCAATGGCATTAAAATTTTGAGACATGGTTTCAAACACAATAAAGTCGACAAATGTATTTATTCTAAGTTTGTAGATGATTTTGGTGTGATCGTTTGTTTATATGTTGATGACTTGCTTATCTTTAGAACAAACATGCATGGAGTTAATGATACTAAGTATTTAACTTCACAATTTAAGATGGAAGATCTTGGTGAGGTAGATACTATCTTGGATATCAAAGTTAAGAAACATAGTGGGGGTTACTCGTTATGCCAATTTCATTACATTGAAAAAGTGCTTCTCAAATTCAAACATTTGAAATTTAAAGAGGCGAATACCTCATTTGATTCTAGTATTAAGTTATTAGAAAATTAAGGTAGAGCAGTTGCTCAGCTTGAATATGCAAGTGCAATTGGAAGTTTGATGTATGCAATGTATTGTACAAGACCAGAGCATTTGTTATGTGAAAAATATATAGATATACAAGTAACCCTAGCATTGAGCATTGGAAAGCAATTGGGAGGATATTTGGTTACCTTAAAAGAACCATTAATTTGGGTTTGTTTTACAATAACTATCCAGTAGTACTTGAAGGGTACTTTGATGCAAGTTGGATAACTTATTGTTTGATATACAATTATCGCCACAACCGATGCTATCAATTTCTTTGTACTGTGATAGTAAAGCTACTTTGTCTAGAGCTTACAATAAGGTGTATAATTGAAAGTCTAGATATATTAGTTTGAGACATGAATATGTGAAGCAATTAATAACAGATGGTGTTATTAATGTTGTATATGTTATGACAAACAAGAACCTAGTAGATTCTTTGACAAAAGGCCTAGCGAGGGACCCAGTCATGGATACATCTAGTCAAATAGGACTGAAACTTTTCTTTAAAAGAATCACCGGTGATGATAACCCAACTTTGTAATAGTATTACTACTACTCCAAAGTTTAATGGGTAAAAACAAGTTACTGTTAAGTGATCGGTCGAGCATTGAAATTTAAGTTTGTGTCCCTTCCGGGATGTTCACTGTAAATAGCTACGTGTGGAGGATGAGTATAATCTCTTAATGAAGTTCAAGTCTTGAGTAACTAGGACATGCAATGAACTTCACCTAAGTAAGTATAAGAAATGGTGCCGTTTCTAACATGAGTTTGGTTTACTCGTGTAAGTGTTCATGAAACTAAGATAGAGCACATGGCTGTAATAGTGCTCATATAAATGGAACATATTTTGAAACTGAGATAGCTAATATGTGATGTATTTCTAGTACTAACATAAAGATGAGGTTTAATGCTTTGCATACCTTTGTCTTATGAGTATTTTAAAGTATAGTCACTAATTGAAGGTTTAAATCGAAAGATATCTTCTTGTAAGTATGAGTATATCGATGAGAAATTTGGAGAAATATTACAATCTAGTGGGGGATTGTTAGATAGATTATAATATCTCTTCTATTACCATTGGGTAGTGGAAACAATAAAGTCCCACATTGAAAAAGCACAAGCAAGCGTAGTAATATAAATTGAAACAAGTGAAGTGTAAGGATTACTAGTTTATAGTGGGAACTATGCTACTACTATGCACCACCACACGCACGCGCATGAGGGCGATGGCCGTTTAGGGCTCTTTTGGGCGTTTATTAGGGCTCACTTTGCACTTCCCATGAACACATCGTCGCAAGGAGTAAAGAAACACTCTCATTTTCAATGCGGTACCTTTTCAAATTAAATCTGGACCATTGATCTGATTGGACACAATCTAACTGTCGAATTTAAATGATTTCAGATTTAGTTTAAACCGTTAATTGAATTATGACAATCTAATGGTCATAATTAAATTATGATGACCAACGGGTATGTCTGTTGAAACAGATATGTTTTTTGACTGAAAAGACATCTTTTAATTTAAAAGGCATGACTGTTGTATCTGTTGCAACTCTTTATGAATAGACATTTCAAAAGTTATAAAACTCCAGTTTCGGATATCAGTTTCATATCTTGTTCTTGAATTTAATAAAATTACTACTTATTAAATTAATGTGTTTGCTATACCTTGGAGGTAATTTGCGAAAACACTCGATAGCAAACTGTTTGTAGTGAGAGCAAATAAAACCTTAAGGAAAGTAATTCTTACGTTTGAAATCCTTTGATTTTCTCTCTTTTTGTTTCGTTTTTTTACACCCAAACAGTTTTCCGCCACCAACTATTTTTCAACTGATTTTATGCTCAATTTGTGACCTCTTTTTTGCTTGCCCCATCTCGCTTCTCAAATGATAATATTATAGACTTGTAAATTTGTAGAATAATTTAAAAAAAAAAAAAAAAAGAAATACCTCAGCTTGCTTCTAACGAGTAAGGACTAGTTTACCAAGGCGATTTTGATATAAGAAATGCTACATGCATTAATAAGTGTCACAAGGGCACAATTTGATCCCTTAATTTCTGCAAGTCCCGTAACCATGGACTTACAACATTGCACAAATTAACACCGAGGACTTTTTCTTTAAAATGATCGTACAACCACTTGTTATTATTCTTAAAAAGATGGGTGAATCAATTTAGATAGTTGAAATTTAAGTTGTTTTTATCGTGCAACCAAATAACAAAAAAATTTAATGCTTCAAACTTTTTTTTTTACCATTTTTTAACGTGTGAAAAAGCATTGTTGAATCTTTTTAGATTAACTATAGGTTTAAATTCAATCGACCATGAGTTCTGTTTGATTTTGTTTGTATTAGTTTAGTTCAATTTGACAAATTATCTGGCCGAATTACATACCACAGTGTAATATTATCATAATCATTGAAATCACTTTCCAACACATGTTTATTTTATATTGTTTTTTATAAATTTTACTATTAGTAAAAAATGAATAACCAGATTTCGAACCTATATTACATACACTCACGCAATTTTCCAACACTTGTTTAAAATAGCTACTTAATAATAGTATTTTATATTTATAAGTTGATTTTTCATGAAAATATATATTTTGGTCCTTTTGTAATTTTTATTATCCATTTTTTTAACCCATCGTTAAAACACAATGATCTTGAGAACGTTGAAAGGCAGGAGAAAGTCAAGGATTCCAACCAATGATTAATAATTGAGTTGAGATTAAATATAAGTTTTAGCTTGTCCCCCACTTAAATACTTTAAAGCTTAGACCCAAAGGTCAAGTGGGTGAATGAAGAAAAGTAAAGCATGATTTATCCGTGAGAGAAAAAAAACTTTTTTTTTTTTTTTTTTTTAAAGCTAAGAGAACCCCTCGTCTAGTCCTTAGTTAGGACCCCCTTTTATAAAGTTTAACAAAAACTTTTTTTTTTTTTAAATTGACAAAATACAAATCTAGACCATCATATCCCATTAAAATTAATATCGAAATGAAAAATGTAATTTTAACTTAACAAAATCCCAATAAAAATCGAAAGGTTAACATCAGCGCACTACTAATAGTCTAAAGTGGTTTTTTTTTTTTTTTTTTCAAATCGAGAGAAAGTAATAAATATTAATTTTTTTTAATAGTAAACAGTTGAAGGAAAATGGATCATTTAACTAGTAAATTTACTATTTAATTTAGTAACTTATAAGTGACACGAGTACTCTTCCAGTAAACAATTATCTGAAAATTATAACTCAATAGAGTTTACTTATTGGTCCATTAAATCCCTCTTCTTGAACGCCCTTGTAGTCGATCTACCTCGTGAGTTGTGTGTATTTGTTTGCTTGTATAAGTATCAGAAAAATTTTATTATTTAATTCAAATATTTTAAAATTATACTATTTTTCTTCCTTAGTTAAAAAAATCATAATTATTTCAATTTGAATTTC
Organism: Ficus hirta; assembly: GCA_038430175.1. NCBI lineage: Eukaryota > Viridiplantae > Streptophyta > Magnoliopsida > Rosales > Moraceae > Ficus > Ficus hirta. The sequence continues at coordinate 16,078,219 of CM076595.1, read as the reverse complement.
CTTTTTCATATCATAAAATAAAATCATTTTTTCCCCGTAAGCCATGTGACGTTAGTATAGCTGTATAATATAGAATAATCCATATTGGCCAAACCTAGCCTTCAATTTTTCCCCCACTTCAAGTTATATCCTGCAAACTAAAGAATATCCTATTTTATCTTATCTGGATTTTTAGAATTTGTCTAATTATACAAAATTTTAGGTTATCCATACAACTTTAGTTTATACAAATTATGGTCTCAATCTATGAAGTATGTCCCTAGCCCTTTGACCATGACAGGAGTCAACCAAAAAAAAAAAAAAAGTAACCAATATTATGTGCTAGGAAAAAAAAAAAAGGGGGGGGGGGGGGTAAATTTTTTTACATGTTGTATAATACATTTGAATATTTTTGTTTTGAACTTGCCTTTATAATGAGAGGCCGAAGAGCCAAATGGCTAGTGGGCCAAATATTATTGACGTGAACTCCTTTTTACTCAACCCTTCACCCTCAAGAAAGAATATGTGTTGGTTCATATATATGATAAAAATCTCACTAATTTTAATTTTGAGTTCGTGGAAATTTTTTTAAATATTTCTTCATTAATGGGTCCCACTAAAGATGTGCAACACAGCCTTGCATTTTAACAGGGTCTGACCATGACCACAGAATTTTTAGATCCAGATTGCATCTGAAAAAAAAAAAAAAAAAAAAAAAAATCTATAAATTGGTAAAATTGAATTGGGATAATAAGAAAATGAAAGGAAATAGAGATGTCACAATTGAATTAAATTAAATTAAATTTGTCAAATGTCCATTGTGTGTCTTATTGCCACCTAATTCCGAATCCTATATATTTGTACCATGATCAATGAGATTATCACCGAATCCTGATGGAGTTGGACATTTTACCAAATACTGATTTTCTCTCTCTTATGGACCCCTAAAAAATAAAATAAAATATTTTTTTTTTCCAAAAAAGTAAGGATCTAATTACTTTTAGGCCATCTTAATGGCCTTGTGGCCTAGCTTCAATAATATATCAAGAAAATACACCCGTTGAACTAGCTCCTACATATCCTTTATCTCTTAAGGCTTCTTTAATTTTCGGTTTAGTAAAATTATAAAATTAAAAATCCGAATTATTACAAATTAGTTTGCTTTGATAAGGGACCACTATCTTTCAGTTTCAACAAAATAGACAATAATTCCTGTAGTGTTCAAAAGAAATTAAAAAATAATGTGTATTTATATTTTGGGTAAATAAATATGTATATTTCTTGTGGGGTTTGGATTCATGGAAATTATGGGATGGCAAGTTACATGTTTCTTCAGCATTATAGAACACATGGCATGTCAATAAATTTAATCAGACTTTTTTTCCCCCCCAAAATATGGACCCAAAAGTCTATTGGGTGTTGATCTTCTCTACCTTCTATGAATTGAGGGAATTGCCCATATTACCCCCGTGCATTGTCAACTTCTCTACTAATATACCCAGCACACCATGCATCAATAATGTTCATTAAAATTATTAAGACAACAAAACTATAGAAGACATGATTGAGTTGTTTTTGTCTATGTTGTGTTTGATAAGAGGGAAAGAAATAGAAAGGTAGGAATCTACAAACAATATGAACCAAGTCGTCAACATTTTAAGAGTTAGGGGCTGTTTTGTCCAAAATTAAAAGGATGAGGAGCAAATCGTCACCTTTTAAAGAGTTTGGGGATTATTTTGCCCAATAACTCTAATTATTGAAAAAAAAAATTCACTTTTCACTTTAATTGAGTTCTAGAACATTGGAATAAATGTGATTGCGTGCATAATTTATTGATAATTTCACATATGTTATACCATAAGGTGTAGAATTCGAATCCTCCAACCCAAGTTAAAGAAAAGAAAAATAAAATAAAACGTTAGAATAAATATACAGAAGTAGATCATCCTGGTACTTATAAAAAGAAGTCATGGACGCGTGCATGTAAATAGAATGATCGGGTGTTAAAAAAAAAAAAAAAAAGGTGTTTATTTCATAATTGTTGTGGTTGTAGACTAATTAACATTTAGGGTATTTGTCCATTTAGTCCTGAACAATGAACATTATGTAACTTTGGTCTCTGAACTTTTAAATTTGGTAAATTAGTCCTTAAACTTTTGATTTTTGATAACTTTGGTCCCTAACATTGAATTTTTTTTTTAATTTAGTGTATATAATCATGTTCCAACTCCATACTAACATGAAATTTTTCTAAAATAATTAAACTAAGTATAAAATTTTCCTCCTTATTCTTCATTAAAAAAAAAACTAAGACGTTTAAACTTAATGTTATAATTTCTTTAAAAATTTTAAGTTATAATGTGATAGGGATACGATTATTTACGTTAAATTTCGGAAATGGTCTGTTCATTTTAGTTCAAGGACTAAAGTGACAAAAATATATCCTCAAAATGGATATCGACCGTTGAGATGTAAATGGACAGTTGAGATCTGTTAAAAGGTAAGTTAATTGCATGCAACCGGCAAATCCGTCTAACCGGTTAATCTCAGTTAAAAAACGACAAGTCGTTTTGTGTGAGAGACTGGGAATGTTGAGGCCTAAGGGTTTCTTTTTTCATTTTTGTTACGTTTATTCTATCTTAATGTTATTTTTTATCTAAATATATGTTATGACATCGTCTAATATATCATATATTTCAAACATGATATTCACCTACAAGGATAAAATAAAATTTTAATTTAATTTATAGTTGTATTTATTAAGCATGTTAAAACAAAAATACAAACCACTCATTTTGTTCCTTGTTAAGTAAGTGAATAGCTGTTTCTATTAAATAGATCCATGGTTATCTTCTACTTAGATTAATGTTTTTTTTTTCCAACGATTGCAATGTTATTTTTTTTTAACAAAAATACAAATCCCTCATTTTGCTCCTTGTTAATCACTAGTTTATCAATGATTTCAATGTTATTTTAAAGAATTTAGTTCGTGCAATACTTATTCTATCTAAATATTATTCTCTTAAGTATTATATGCTATGACATCGTCTAGGAAAACATGAAATGGAACATTAACTTTAAAGAATAAATGAAATATATTTTTTGGTTTACAACTAGAGCACTTGATAGTACATTAATTTACTAATTTACTAGGTCATCTATTATGCTTTACCTACAACAGTCAGTTTCAAAATGTTTAAAATAAGTAAATAAAGAATTAATATATTATAAAAAATCAATTGATTTCGCAGTTTTCAGTTAAAAAACATGCCATATAGATGAAGAATGGCCTTTGAGCCATTGCCTATATATGTATATATCTAGTCCTCAAAACTTCCAAAGAGAATAATTATGCTGATGGTGATTGAATATAAAAGGGAAGAAAACACAGAAACAAAAATAATAAAAAAACATATATATAGCTAAATAAGCCTAGGACAACCAAAAGGGGTCATGGTGGGATTGCAAAAGGGGATAAACCTTGATGATACCCACAGAATCACAAGTGGAATGTGACCCGTCCTAACCCCCAATGGTCCCAACCACCCCTTCTCATGACCCATGAGTTATGTGCTTCCAAAAGCCTTTTTTTTTTTTTTTTTAAAGCTTTGGATTACTTATTTTTAATATATGATTATGTTCCTTGATTAAATCTTTAAGCAAATCTTTTATCTTTTAATTAGAGAGAGAGAGAGAGAGAGAGAGAGAGAGAGAGAGAGAGAGGCTTAGGATGTTGATGTATTGCTTGTAGGGAGGGTAGTGGTACGTACCCCCCCCCCCCCCCCCCCCCAATCAAAAATTTGTCTAAACTCCCACAAAAGAAATTATTTTAATAAATAAATAAAAGAAAAAGAAAAAAGGTGGCTTTAATAATGGAGGGGCCATCCATAAGCACAAGGATTAGCGATTAAGTAAAGATTAGGACAAATGATTCAAAGGGATAAGAGAGGTTGAGAAGGAAAGGAGAAGGAGAGGTGGAGAAAATTTTTACTCAGTGAGTGGTAGGGTAGGATGCCCTTATCAACTAATTGAGGCCACTTTCCTATTATTGTTATTAGAAAAAATTAATTAATTAAATTAATTTTTCAACCGTTTCAAAGTTCCATGATTTTCTTTTTTCCTTTTCAATCTTTTTCCTTTTATAAAATTAGAAACCGAAGAATTTGACCAAAGACACAATTGTCCAATACCCGGTGAATTCTATGCAAAGCCTAAAGGTAAAAAAGGCAGGAAAGTGGACTTTATATTAAACAAGAGAGAGAGAGAGAGAGGGGAAAAAAAAAAAAAAATTACTTCCAGAAAAAGATGGCCCCAAAAACCGCGTTTAATACAAAATTTGTACATAAAGAAAATGACTCATCCACAATCACCAAAAAAAAAAAAAAAGAAAAGAAATAAAAAAGAGGGTCGAAAATGGACAAAGTAGGAGGAGGAGGATGGGCTTGGAGATTCCCATCCCATGTCTAAAACAAGGACTTGAAAAACCCTTTGAATAGTAAAAACATCCAAAAAAAAAAAAACAATAATTAATATATAAATACACAGAGAAAAAAATCCCATCAAATTGAGATTTTGAAAGATATGACCCCCTCGATTAATTAATAATTTAAACCTTAATAAGGGGTTAAGGGTCAATGGCTGTATATTATAGGATACTATAGGATGTTAATAAAGCCTTGAAAAGCTTATAATTACTTTTAAAAAAAGAGAGAAAGAGAGAGAGAGAGAGAACCAACCCTCCCAAATCCCACCTCTCTCTTCCCCCTCCCCCATTAAACCACCCAAAAAACCCCTCAAAACCTCCCTTTTTCTCCTTCCTCTCCCTCTCTCTCTAATCTCTCTCTCCTAAACTAGTAGTAAGAAAAAAGATGAGCTGACCCTCTATCCTCCAAACGGCGTAACGGACCACCATAACGCCGTTACTTCCACCCCGTTCCCAAAAAAAAAAATATATTTCAGTCACGTGCGTCCTAAAAAAAAATAAAACACCCATTCATCTCATCCCGTTAATTAATTTAATTACTTAAAAAAAATTTTAAAAAAGTGCTTTTATTAATGGCTTTGGAGCAAGCGACGAGCGTTCCCGCGAGCGCCAACCCCGTTGACGGCGAGACTAACGGCGCCGTTACAGCCCCGCCGCCTCTGCAGTCTGTTGACGGCGTCAACGCAGACGACGGCAGCCGAGCCCCTCGGCTCCCGCGCTGGACGCGGCAAGAGATCCTGGTCCTCATTCAAGGCAAGCGGGTAGCCGAGAGCAAGGTCCGGAGGATCCGAACCTCCGGAGGAGCCGCCTTCGGGTCGGGTCAGACTGTAGAGCCCAAGTGGGCCTCGGTCTCCTCCTACTGCCGGATGCACGGCGTGAACCGCGGCCCCGTCCAGTGCCGGAAGCGCTGGAGCAACCTCGCCGGAGACTACAAGAAGATTAAGGAGTGGGAGTCGCAGAGGAGGAACGACCCGTCCGACTCGTTCTGGGCGATGAGGAACGATCTCCGCCGGGAAAGAAAGCTCCCAGGCTTCTTCGACAAGGAGGTCTACGATATTCTCGATTCCGGCACCAACCAGCAGGTGGCGGTGGTGTCCGTTACAGTGGCGGAGGCTGATGCGGAGGCTCCGGCTCCGCCGTCGGCTGCAGAGGAGGCGGATGAGACTGGAGCGATGTTCAATAGCGGGAGGGGGGCCACGGCGGAGGACGGAATGTTCTCTGATTTTGAGCAAGAGGAGTCTGGGAGGAGCTCAGAGAAGGAGGCACGGCCGCCGGCGCCGGCGCCCGTGGCCAAGGAGGCTGCTAGGGCTTCAGTGGGGATTCCAGCTATGCCGATTTCAGGTAATTTAATTAAAACAGAAATCTTTTTTTTGTTTTCCTTCTTATGATAAAAGAAAAAAGGTAGAAAGTATGTGAATTTGGCTGATGTTTTGTGGCATTTCTTTTTTTGATGATTGGCATATTGTGTTTATTTTTAATTTATCCGGAATTCTTCTTTTGTTCATTTGGTAGTGGAGTTTAGGACTTGGGTTTTTTTTTTTTTTTTTTTTTTTTTCATATTTAATGTTGTTCTCATTTTTTCATTCAAGTATATAATAATTGTATACATAAAATATGGTCAGTACATCAAATCGAAAGTGTACCACCAAAATTTAGGATGCTGTAATTTTAATTTTTATCTTATTTTTCTCAAGTGAGGTGGTCATCAAGTGATGGGATGAAATTAATGGAGAGATTAGTATTAGAGTAAAGCAGTTTGATGAGTGTAATTAAGCTGGGGTTTAAACTGGAAAATAAGGGAAACAAACCCTTTTTGCAAGACAAATCATCTCTGGGTTTTGTAGGAATGAACCAACACACCATTTTGACCAAATAGCACAGAGACGCCACATGGGGTTGGTAGGATCCTGTCCTTGCTGATATTTGATGATCATGATTGACAAATGACAAATTCCCCCCCTCCCTTTTTTTTTTTTTTAAACTTATTTTGATTTCCCAAAAAGAACCAATTATGAGTTTTTCCGACTGGATGGAGATACTGGTGGACATTCTACAACCACAGACTCTGATCAGGATTCGATAAATCATTCAAATAGAACTATTTACCACTTTTGAGATATTCCTGTTTTTGCTTTTTCTTTTTTTTTTTTTCTTTTTTAGTCTGCCCTCTCCATCCTATTTTTTTGTGGTTGTTTCTGACTCTGTCCTCTTTAACCTCTCGAGTACATGAAAAGACATCTATTGATCACCAAGACATCTATTGATCACCATTGATACCATGAGTACAATCTTTGAAGCTATTGGGGGGCTCTTCTCGTGGTGGAGCTTTTGATATGTTTTTTTCATGTCGACAATGGTGGTAAATGCGATATTGTGTGAGATTTTTAGATTCGCAAGCTTTGTTATTAATCTCTTCTGCATTTCCTTTTATTCAATCCTGTTTATGAATCCAACCAATTTTGAATTCGTAACCAAGTCCCGCGTTTGATGAAGCATTGACTGTGCTTATAATCTGTAAGTCTAGGTATTCAGTTTCTTGGATTTTTTTTTTTTTTTTTTTTTTTTTTCCGATCAGCAGGTGCAGCGGTGAACGAGAAACAACCAGCATCAAATCCCGACACAGGAGCCACGTCTCAGGAGGGAAGGAAGCGAAAACGATTCACATTCGATGGAGACGAGGAAACCAGCTTACAGAATCAGTTGATCGATGTGTTGGAGAGGAATGGAAAGGCGCTGAGTGCCCACCTTGAGGCTCAGAACACTCACTTCCAACTCGATAGGGAGCAGAGGAAAAACCATTCTGATAGCTTAGTAGCTGTTCTTAACAAGCTCGCAGATGCTTTGGTCAGAATCTCCGAGAAGTTGTAGTAGATTTGCAACCTCACAAACAAAACTCTAGTGTACATAACACAAAAGTTTCTCTACTTCTCTCTCCGAGACCAATAGATACTAGCGGTTCATTACCACAAGATCACATTCCAGACGGCATTCATATATCTTCTTCTTCTTCTTTTTCTTCTTTATATTTATATATACATATATATATGTATACATATTAGTTATTTAAATATATATATGTATATCTTTTCTGGGGGTGTATTTGCCACCTTTTGTGGCATATTGTCACCATCATAGTGTCCATACACAGATGATGATTTTGAGAGACTATTATAAAGGGTTTACCACATTTCTTCTGTTTCTATTGTCGTATATGTTACAGAAAAGGAAAATTTCATTGTAGTGTGTTTGTTCGGTATGTATAGGCTATCGATATATTAATTTGATGCATGTCTTACCTAATTCTTACTTACTGATGTCGTCTACAATTTGCCTCATTCTTGCAAGAAGTACGTATATGTGACTTTTCTTTTTTTCTTTTTTTAATTAATTTTTCCCCTTATGCATATATACTTTTTGTTTACCATCTCTAAGTGCTTGTTTGTGATCTCATTTTTTTTTTTTTTGCCAAAAACTTTCGTGAGAGGACAGAGAGTGGAATGTGGGGGCTCTATGCTTGGACACTTGCCTTCCAATTTCAGATTGTTTTATTTTCATATAATTTTACCAAAGATTTGCAATGGTAAAGCTATCATGTCCTGACGATCTTCTCATGCCTACTCATTCAATTTTGAAAATATTTATAACCTTCCTTTATTTGGAGAAAAATAACTTTTTTTTTTCTTACATGGATTTCGCCACCAATTTATATACCAAGATTTCACGGTGATTTATCACTATGCTTCACAAGTAAAACCAAAACTTGTAAAGTAGTTGCATAGTATCTTTCTTTTCTACAAACACCATATAATGTTTACATCATCATCCTCTTTTTTCTTTTCTTTGAAACAGACGGAAGAAAAATAGGCCTTGTTTTTTTTTTTTTTTCCCCTCTTTTTGTAAATAAATATCGTTGAAAGAAACTCCGTCAATATGTCGGTGCATCAAAATTGTCACGAGCAGGACCCTGTAAATTTACTATATTTATTGCGCCGCCACAAGTGTAGTGATGCATCACCGAGAAATAGTACCATTGCTCTTCTTACACACTGTTCTCGCAACCCAAACTCCACAAAGCTATGGTCACAAGAATATGCAAGCCCCACCCTTGAATGCTCTGAGAGTTCTGGCTGGGGAACAAAATCGAGCATTCCCTCAGCTGTTCAGCACCGCTGCCTTTCTCACCTAAGTATCAGAGTCATCTGAATTCGACGTTGTTCTGTACTTCCGACCAGGTTTTTGGAATCCAGTACCACCACCCCCATCTGCTGCTGCCTTTGTTTCTGGCTCATCTTCCTCGACTCCACTAGTTCCACCTTCGACTTCCCCTGCTGCAATGCCAACTGGAAAGCCCTCTTGTTGCAAGGACTGCCGTCTCTCGCCTTCCTTGTTCTGCTCCACCTCATTGCTATCATTTACTATTTTAGCATCACAGGTCTTTTTCTTTGGGATAAAGGTTACGGACTTGGGAAGCACGGTAGCAAATTTGTTCTCCAAGTCCAATCCTGCTTCTCCATTCAAATTCTTTACCTCAATAAGAAAGCCTCCACAAGCACGCATGTTGGAGAATTCGTCAACTTCACTTGTCGAATCGAGACTATAACATGTGTACTTGGAAGGGTTTACCAGATAATCCGGCAATCCAGCAGGAGCCTTAAAAACTGCCTCATTGGGACATGTTTCTTCAAAATCTTTTTCACACTCAACATCGAACCTGACTCGCTTTCTTGACCTGAAAACCGCCTCATTGTCTTTCCTTTTCAATATAGGCTTTGGCTGAACTTCATCTTTGGATCCTTTTGCATCAGCAGGCTCCTTTACTTCTGCAGCACGAACCAGATTTGGGCTAAGCTTTTGAGCTTCAGCTTCATCTTCTTTCAGCCTGTACTTTGCAGCAAGGTGATTAGCACGCGGGTCCTTTTTGTTTCCAAGCACATTTTGAGAATTTAAGAAAGCCCCCTTTTCAGTAACATCACTCATATACACGCGATCGCCGGCATTTTCTGTTCCCGAAGCAACTTTGTCATATTCATCTTCCTCTTGCTGCAACCACCAGTTTCAAGCAAATTGAATCATCAATGGAGACAACGACACTATTCCAACCATCAAGCATTTTTGTTTCTTGACTCTAATGCAAATCAAAACCTTAAAATGTTGTTCACTCGTGCCAAAAGTGTTTGCTTCTTTCTCAAAATCAAAACTTTATATGCGTTTCTCAAATGTCACTATATTACAAAACATAGTTACAAAAAGCTCCAAGGCTGCTACTTTTATTTATCTCAGTTCAAAACTAGTGATTGGTTACAATCTTCAACTCAAATACAGCACAAATTATGTCTCAATATTTCTTTTAATGAAAAAAAAAAAGAAAAAAGAAAGAGGCAAAAACCAATTTAATTTAGCTATGAATTATGATTTCTCCAAAAATCTCGTCACGAAATAACCAGGCAAACCATTAAATTATAAACGAAATTAAAAAAAGAAAACGGAAAAAAAATCACCTCGTAATCGAGAGTCCGGTCCAAGCCAATAGAGGATCGGATTCCCCATTCATGTCCAGCGCCGTCCTCATCGCGTTCGCCGATTTCGTCAGGATCCTCTTCTAGATCTTCTTCGAAGCCTCTCCGTCTCCGATCCTTCTTCAAGAACTCGTCGAATGACGAAGAACACGGGGTTTCGTCTCTGCCGGACGTGTCCTCGCACCGCCTCCATTCCCTGCGCTCGACCTCGCCGTCAGAGATCGACCAGAGAGAAGAAGAAGAAGAAGACACAGACGAAGACCGCCAAGAAGCGAGCGATCCGAACACCTTCTCCACTCGCGCTTTGAAGCTCTCGTCGGTCATGGCAATGGCAATGGCAATGGCAATGGCGGAATTTAGGCCTTTTGATTCTGCTGCTATTGCATAATATTGCTAAGACTTGCGTTGTCCTCCGTTTGTTAGTGAGCCACCGCCTTGCGGAGGTTATTTTATTTTTATTATTTTTAATTTATTTTATTTTTAAGTATTTGGGTCAGGCGAGCTGGGCTTGGATTTGGTAGGATGTGCTTTTTGGGCCTCTCTTGTAGGAACAATATTTGGAGCAAACAAGATTTTGAAACTGTTAATATCTCTCTATGCAATAGACAAAAGTCTAAACTATAAAAAGGTTGTACATGAATTTAAGAACATATAAAAAGTCATAGCGTATATACCACTTAATTTTTGTCTTAGGGAAAGCAGTCCTAGAATCAAACAAAGTAGAAGGGGCATTCTCTATTCGGGTTCGACAGTATTAGGGGGTTGTTTTACAACAGAACTAAAATTATCAAAAAAAAAAAAAATTTTTTTTTTTTTTAAATTTTTTTGGTCATTGACCAATGACGGGAGGCTTATTAAATCATCGTTGTTCGATCGTTTGTGGGATCTGTCGATTTGCACTAACAAGTTTGGCAATGGTGGCAAGAGAGGCCTGACTTTGAGGGCCAAATCCCAAAACTAAAATGTCCGAAACCGACCCCGAAACCCAATTGCTTACTGTTGGTTTTGGTTTTTTCAACGAGCAGTACTTGGTTCTAATGTATCATGAATCTACAAGTCTCGTTACCGATTTCAACAGGTCACCGATTTCCTTGCACAGCTTAAAAGAAAACTGCCAACTCAATATTTCTAGCTTAGAACTAGATTATGAGACGGCGAAAGTATTAGCTTTGGATGCTAAAACAGGGAGGCAGTGATACAGCTTTTGAAAACTTGAGAGCTGGAACCTGTTTTTTGTCTCTTAAGAAATTGTCAAAAAAATAAAAAATAAAAAATAAAATGCTGAGACAATATGGTCAGAAGCACTCCCTTCTGGTCAGCCTTGAAGTAGACCTAGGTTGGGCCTAGTTTCATGCACTGATTGGTACTGCACCTTTAGAATGAATGGTACAATGAATCATGCTTCATTTGTTCATGTTTACCTTGTTTTTTTCTTTTTTTTTCTTTTTTTTTTTTCTGTATTCATGTGTGTATCACTATCCATATTTTTTATTTTTAATAATCATATCGAATGAAAAATATATATCCGTATGTAATCAAATTTGATGAAAAAATTGATAATTCAAAATAGTGTAACGTATGTATCCTGTCGAATAATTCTCACAGCATGTTTTATGAATAAAGATTGCCAAAAAGCACATTTGAAATACAGGCTATGCCTTGTGGGGGTGGTCCTGATTAAGCGGGGAATTAACAAAGTTGTTAAGTTGACAAGAAACTCTTTTGATCGCAACACACAGAAAAAGCAACACTATTATATGTTTCACTTTACTTGCTTCTTATTGTGTGCTGTCCTTGTCTGTCGGTTCTTTAACTACCCTTTTCTTGCTTTTGCTTCTTTTTATTTTTCTCCCCCTATCTTTCTTTTTGGATTGATTTTTTTTTTTTTTTCCCTTATTACGGATTATGCATATGAATTAACTTTTTTTTTTTTATATAGATAAATGAATTAACTTTTTAAGCCTACATGTTTAGGTCTTGGTTGTCAAATTAATGCATTGCACATGTTCCATCTCTTTTTTTTTTTTTTTTTTTTTTACTAATAATGATTTGGAAAAATATGTATGGTGAAGCAGCTGATCAATTATAAAACAAAATTGGCCATTCCTACTTGTTACTCCCTAGCAACCTATTAATTGTTGACTATGGTTCTAAACTCTCCTCCTCCTCCTTTATATATATATATTTTTTTTATTTTTTTTAGCAAAAGAGAACACAACATAATAAAAACAAAAGCATCGAGTCCTAACTAAGGACAAAACAATCATTTTATAATTTTAACTTTTCTCTTATATTTTCTCTTATGTTTTTTTTTTTTTTAAGTTAAAAGAATTAAAAATAATAATAAGTCCCATATATTTTTACTTATTTCTTGATTTCTTCTTTATCAATCAAAGCAATTATCTTCGCTTTAAAATCATTCTAATAATTTATTCCTCTCACGTCTCTAGTATGTTAAGCGTAACATTAATCTTTACATGAAATTTGTAGGGCAAAGTGAAATACCACTTAGGACCTCAATGATGAAAGGCTGCTAGCATAGTGACACATTAAAACAGAGTGTTATAATTACTTTCGTAGAGTACCACACTAAACTCTCTTGAACTTTCTGCCCACTGTGCTAAAAGATTCCCACTCATCATTTCATATAGTACATGGAAGATTAATTTAAAACCCTTTTTAATAAAGTTATTTTACTAATGTTGATTAACATTTATCACAACAATTATTATTCCCGTAAAAATGGAATTGTCTTAGGTAAATATATAATATGCCGAATATCTTTGGGGAGTTGGAGCTAGAGCTAAAGCCATGTTTTATTTTATTTTATTTTCAAAAAAGTAAAAGGATTCACATTGCATTTTTGTAGAAAGAAACGGAAAAAGAAGTGCAAATGCCAAATGGTCAAAAAGCATACAACATTCGGCCATAGTTGGCCTCATAAAGTTTCAATCTTTGTCTCTCTTTTCTTTCTTCTTTCTTTCTTTCTTTATTTTTTTTTATTTTTTTTATTTTTAAATTTTCTTTTTGTTGGAAACAAAATTACACTCTCCGTCGGATCCACCAAAACCATCTTAATCCTATATGTTTTGTTGGTCCATTTACGATCCCATTGTTGAACAATGTCTTCCTTGTATTCGAAGAACAAATAGTAGATAATGTTAAAAAACTATATCCTTCACTAGCTTGAACAACTGTTTGTCCACCGTAAGGATTAAAACTATTTCATTTTATTTTATAGTTTTGCTAAAAATAAAATTTTCCTCTATATTTATTCTAAATATATTAGATTTCTATTGTTTATGATCATCTACAATGCAAATGTAAATCTCAATGCCATATTTAACATTAACATTAAATATGAATACCATATTTAACATGAAAATTATAGATTTAGCTTACTTTTCTTCAATGTGTTATGCTATTTTTATATGGTATATCTACTTTAACTCATAATTATAAGTTTTAACTTTAAAAATTTGTAAAACATAAAAATTAAAATCAAGAATATTGTTATTACTCAATGAAAATTTTAATAGATTAACTAATTATAAATAATTGTAAAAATTTTCAATAAGATAAAAATATTAAAACTTGTTATATAGTTATTTTGAGATTAGCGTTAAAAAGAAAATTTTGACATTCTACTACAGATGCATATATATATATATATATGTATGGTTGGTCTTCAATCCAATACTAAATGGTATATGATGAATGTGAACTTCAGTTACTAGTAATGTGAATTAATGTAGAAAAAAATGTAAAATGAAGAGAATTCACGTTCAATTAAACTATATTTTTTTTCTGCATAAATTTACATTTCTAATAATTGAAATTCACAATTACAATCACAATAACTGAAGTTTACATGTCGAATACTATACAGTACATAATATGAGACTTTGTGTATATATGTATATATAGTTTGTAAATGAGATGCTCATAAAATTATCTTCTACTTTTCTTCTCTTCAATTAATTACTTTTTAGTGGAAAGCATAAAATAAAGCGCGACAAGGAGTAATGTTTCCCAACAAAAATGACAAGTGGGCAGCCTCCTCCTAATGTACACATCCATTATGAAGAAATTGTTGAAGTCCACGAAAATATATCAGACCAAATTTTGTTGACACTTAATAAAAAAGGAAAAAAAAAAAAAAAAAAAGAGGAATATGAAAATTATATTAAATTGGTTTAAAAAATAAAAGGAGCCGTGGGGGCATCACAGACTGTATTTATAAGGTGTAGACCTCTAATGTTGCTTGAGCACTAATTAATCAAGAATAATGGTCAAGTGAAACCATTATTAATTTTTTCGATATACATATGCTATATATTTATATTTATGTAACACCTTTTACTGTAGCAATGCTAGTGGTCCAAGGTCCACTTCATTTTCGAGTAACTATTGTTCTGTCTATTTTTCATTTTTAAGACCACCCCCTCCTCTTGTGCAGCTTTCTCTTTAGAGTTCAGAGGTCCCACCTCAAAAGATATTTCATTTTCCTTTTTTGTTTATTGTAGATTTTTGCGATATGATTTAGATAAAACAGAAAAGAAATTCACCAAAAAAAAAAAAAAGATAAACAGAAAATAACATTTCTATTTATTACAGGTACGTTTTAATTATGTTTTATAGGTTGAAATATATATATTTCAATAAAAGAAAACTGAGATACACAAATATATATATGAATTTTTTTTTGAAAGTATATATATATATATATATGAATTTATATGAAGTCTCTTTTTTGTTTGCTTTCTTTCATTATTATTTAATTTTATTTTTCATTCTTCTTTTGCTAAAAAAAAAACTATCATAAATTACAGTTGAGTTCAAAATAAACTTAAACACCCAACGTAGGCTAAGATAAGTGAGGTTTTTTTAGTTAGATATTTTTTCTGAGAAAAAACAATTTTTTTTCTTTTAGAAGAAACAATTAAAAGAGTGAATAGTGATTGCATACATAATTTACCGGTAATTTCATATCTAACTCTATCATGAGATATAGATTTTGAATCATCATCTCCAAGTAAAAAAAAAAAAGGTAAATAAGGAGATTTCTTAATGTTATAAAAGAGCTGTACAATGTCAAACTGCTAATGTTTTTTAATTATGTTAAATTTTTATTTTAATCTTGGTAAGTACATAGTTATCCTACAATTCAAATTTAGCATTGGGTTTTCTAAAAGGAAAAAAAAAGATATAACTTCATTTTTACACATAAATGAAGAACAATATCATTTTAAAAGGGTAAAAATAAATTTTTTAAAACAATATGAAGAAATCCAAATTTAAAAAGAAAAAAAGGAAAAAAAAAAGTGGGATTAACACATGACAAAAGATGGAGTCATGAAATTTTTTTTTTAGACAAATACCATGAAAAAAAAAGTATTTGAGAATTAAGAGTCATAAAACAAAAATTAACTATCATATATTTAAGATAATTTTTTAGATAGATAATTTATAAATAAAAAGAAAAAAAATTTGGCCAAAAAAAAAAGAAGGAAAGGAAAAAGAGAAATGAAAGAAAGCCAAGTGAAAAAAAAAAAAGAAGCCAAAATTGAAAGGAAAAGGAGGGAGTGACACCTGGCGAAAAGATAAAGTAATTTTTGAGACTTTTCTAATTATATACAGTATGTCTGATGTATGGGTTGGATTCAAATGTAATTTTTATATATAAGTGGGATGATTTAAAAAAAAAAACATATAAAATTTCGAAACGAATAAAATAAATTATATATTAAAATTTTTTTAAAAAATATTTTAAATTTTTATACTTTTAACTTCAATAATTTAAACATCTCATCAAACACATAACTCAATTCAACTCAAATCCAATCCCCAAAAACTTAATTTCAATCCGTGTCCAGAAGCATGTTATATTTTCTGCTGGATAATTTTTATTGCCAAATAATTTGTTTATGCACAAATTAATTTTTATTTATTTATTTATTTTTTGGAAGAGGGATGACGTATAATATTTTGGTTTTGTGTTTTTTTGGGGGATTACTGAGCAATCGCGCAAGAGGAAGGTGTCGGGGAAGGAAAGAGGGAAATTGTATATATATGTGTATATAAAGAATATGAGGCCCCACCCTCATCAAGTGCTGTGGGCCCTCTTGACAGAAGCATCTCTCTCTCAGATTCAACACCTTTCCCACTCTCTTCTTCTTCCACACCAATGAGCGTCCTCTTCACGCGAATCACTCAGCCGTTTCATTAAATAATTTTGATCGCAGTACAACACCACAAAAGAGAGAGGAAAAAAAAAATCACTAGAAGGAAATTAAAGAAATTAGTGGGTTTTGCTAGCAAAAAAAAAAAAGTGGGATTAAGTATATAATAAAATAAATTATGAGTATAACTTGAATTAACATAATTAATAAAAATCAAAATTTAACAGATTTAACATTTAATTATACTTGATGAGAAATTTACCATCAAATTTGCAAATAATAAATTTAATATAAAAAACAGCACTTTGGTTTGGAGTTGTTTTTTACTGAAAAAGTGTGAAAAATTATTATATATATTAAGCGGATGCAAAGTTTTACTGTTTACTGTATAGTAATCTACAGTGACTTTTGGTTTTTTTTTTCATTTTCACTGTTCTGCTATAGTAACCTACAGTGAGTTACAGTAATTTACAGTAACCAAACAGTCAACTGTATAGTAAAATGACACTGTTGTCCTTCAAATGCACTGTATTTTCCCTGGCTGCATAGTGAGTTACCGTATTTACCCATTCTATACAGTAATTTACTGTTGCCCCTACGGTAGAATGACCGTTTTATCCCTTTTTTTTTGTTACTTTTCCCCTTCCCACAATGGGTTTCTGGTTTTACCTCTATTTAGAGGAGAAAGACCATTTTGCCCTTCAGAATTACACTCCGGTGTGTTGTGTGTGCAGTGTTTGGACTCTTTTACCCTCATAACCCTACAATGTCTTTTCTCTCTCTCTTTCTCTGTCTTTGCCGACTCTTCATTTGAGATTTTTCTTTCTCTCTCTAGCTTCCTTTCTCTCTCCACTATTCATCTTCTCTTTCTTCACAATTCCTTTTCTTTGCTTCTTTCTTCTACTGTGCATGCTCATTTTTTTTTCTAATGCAAATATGTTTTTAGTTTTTTTTTTATTTAGTTTAAAGCATTTTTGCTTTGATTTTTTTTGCTCTTCCTAATCTGTGTTTTGTATTTTTTCCCCCTTAATATTGTTTTTGGTTTTTTTTTAAATTTTGATTTTGCATCTTTAATATTGGAAGAGATCATGGGGAGAAATAAATATTCCAATCTATTGTTGTATTATGTTTTTGCTTACTCTACCTTTTTTTTTTTTAACGATTTCTTACTTTAAATTTTTGATATTTATTTCGATTTTTTTTTTTGCTTTCTGAGTTTTTTTTTTGTGTCTTTTTTTTTTCCTTTTGTTTTATTTTTTAACAACCCCCCTTTTTTTTTTGAATTATGCATGCACTTTTTTTTGGTCTTTTTTGTTTGTTTTGTTTTATATATACTAAAAGGATGTAAACTTTTACTGTTCACTGCACAATAATATACAATAATTTTGGGGTTTTTTTTATTTTTTCTGTTTTTGCTACAATTTTCTACAGTAATTTACAATAATCTATAGTGCCCAAATAGTAAACTGTACTGTAAAATGACGGTTTTATCCTTCAATTCTCCTGTATTTTCCCGGTTGCACAGTGATTTATCGGTTTTGCCCTTTTGGCATTGTCCGGTCATTAAAGAGAGAGAGAAAGAGAGAGAAAGAGAAAGACAGATAGAGATAGAGAGAGAGAAAGTAAAATATATTTATATCTACATTAAAATCAATTTTAAAAAAAAATAAAAATAGAAAAAGAAAAACCATAAGATAAAAAATTATATTTTATTAAATTATTTCCAATTATAAAAAATAAAATTATATACGTTAAATAATATTTAAAAATTTTAAATTTATTGAATTAATAAAAATTTAACAGAAAAAAAACAAAATAATACATTTAAAGAATAAATTAATACAATTAAATTATAATATTCAAAATAAACAAACAAACTAAAAATTTTTAAATTAAATAATAATTTATAGAAATTCCAAAATATAAAAAGGTATATAAAATTACAATAAAATTAAAAATCAATAAATAATTTTTCTACTGTAATGAAACGTAATTATCAAAAATATATATTTACAATTATTATAGATAAATTATTATTTATGTCATATATTAATATTATTATTTAGAATTAAATTTTTTAAAAATATTTAATCTATTTCTAGGTTTATTTATTGATTTAATTAATTTTGTTTAAATTTAATAAATTTACTTAAGTTATTAAATTTTTTTTTGACTATTTAAGTTTAAAAGTTTTTAATTTTATTTATTCTTTCTGATTTTTTAATAACAATATATTATTGTATTTTATTCTATTAACAATAATTCTTACACTTAATATTTTATTTTAATATTTGATATTATTATTTTTTTATTCTTTGACTTCTTTTATTTTTTTCTTCTTTTTTTTAAACAAAATGTTCAATAAATTTCTTTTATATTTATATATATATTCATCAGAAATAAATTTTTTAAAATTTCTATTCATTTTTATGTTTATTTGTTAATTCAATTGGTTTTTATTTTATTAAATTTACCCCGTAACTTTGTTATCCATTTGATTTTTCAAATTTTTTTAATTTTATTTATTATTTAAACTTTTTTATTTGAAGAAAATTACGCTTATAAATATGAATGTATGTATTTTAATATTATAATAGTAAATACTAAAAAAATATACTTACTGTAATTATAACATATATCTTAATTAACTGCTTTTATTATATAATACTTAATTTTTTTCATTTTTGTTTTTTCTTCCTTCCCCGTATAATTTATATCTTAATTAACTGTTTTTATTATATAATACTTAATTTTTTTTATTTTTGTTTTTTCTTCATTCCCCATATAATGTACGGGTATTAAACTCGTGTTTATTAAAAAAAAAAAAGTGTGAAAATGCTATTTTGGAGAGTGTTTTTTTTTTTAAATTTAAAACTTAAATGTCTAATGAGAGATCCGGATTGAAGTGGGCTCACTTTTTTCTTGAACTCCTGATACATGTACACGCTCCTGCAGGAGAGTGGGAAACAAATTGCTTCTCAGAAGCCTGAAAAGGTTACGACTGTCAGGGACTCTGAGTGATTGATCTCCGTTACGAGACGGACTCTCTCTCTCTCTCTCTCTAACTCGCCTCCATTAAAAATGTCTTTCTTTTCCCATCTCCCTCAATTAAAAGCTAAACCCCAAATCCAACACCACCACCACCACCACCATCACCACGCCCTCCCCCCAACCGGGCCAAAAAAAAAAAAGGCACAAATAAAAATAAAAAAGAAAGATAAAAGAGGACAGGGATTATATATTATACCATATCAAGACACAGCTTACAAAAAAAAAAGAAAAAAAAAATCTGTTATTTTGCTTTTATCTATGTAGTATTTTATTGTTTGAGGTTGTGTCTGTCTTGTGTCCGAGTCTCACACATGGTTTTTATACTTTTCTTTTTTTTTTTTTTCGGTTTTTTAATTTTAATGAAATGAACGCAAAAGGCTTTAATCAAATCCAACACACAAACACAAACACAAACACAAACACAAAAACACACTCTCAATTCCCAAGGCTCATCCCATAAACTCCCCTTTTCCTTTTCGGTCCCTCTTCTAGGGTTTTGAATTTGAAGAACAAATTTTTCTACAACCAAGAAGAAGAACCAGAAGAACATTCTGGAGAACTTCATCTCCAAGCTCTCTCATCAATGTCGTAGTTTGTTTTCCTCTTTCCTCCTTTTCACTCACTCACTCACTCAAGGAGCTCTCTCTCTCTCTCTCTCTCTCTCTCTCTCTCTCTCTCTCTTTTCTTTTTTCTTTTCTTTTTAATATTTAAAAAAAATTAATTTCCTTTTATGGTGATGGTGATGGAGATCGGAGGGAGGGTCTTGTTTGGTGTTGATGAAGAATAATCACCTGATCTTGACGAAGAAGATCAATTAATGTAATGGTATTGTTAATTAAATTGTTGAGCTTTGTTTCGGAAAGTTGAAGAACGAGGTCAATAATCGCAACTCTCCAACATGCATTTCGCCAAGCTCGATGACTCTCCCATGTTCCGCAAGCAGGTTCTCTCTCTTCCACCCCGCCAGCACCACACACACCCCCCCCCCCCTCCCCCCCCCAACTCTCTTTTCGATTGATGCTTATGTCGCGTTTTATTACCCTCGTGATTTTAAATGTCGTGTTTGGTTGCCGAGAAAATTTCCGATTTTTCTAGCTCATAATCGAGGATTAGGGTAGCATCTTTTATTTATTATTATTATTTTTTTTTTCATTTTCGCGGCGATTAGAGGGATCATATTATTGCTAACCTAGAATCACGACCGTCTACATCCTGTGAATAACTGAAATATTCAATCTCTTTTATGAATTATGGTAGCATTTCTAATTAGATTTTAGGTGTAGTAAGGGCTCAAGATTTTGGGCTTCTCCTGATCGGAGGAACTAGAAATATTTAATTTGTAAATTTTGTAACTTGCTCGAATTTCGTTGCACAAAAATTATCACATCTTCACCATAACATTGGAATTGGATTTGCAAAATCCTAGTGGTTTTAGTTCACTGGTGAATTCAATAACGAGTTGGTTAATCTGTGTGCTTATTTTGCTAAAGATGTCCTTTTCCAATGATGTAAGTCGTTATTTAAATTGATCACTAGGTTAGAGGAGTTGTAAATGAACCTAGCTATGCAATAAAAACGAAATTGCTATACAAAAATTTTTAACATTTAGATTCTATGCATTTGAGATGCATAACAAATTTGTGATAATTAGATATCTCATCTCTGTTAGAACATGGGCACTGTAGTTGTGTTCTCGTAATGTCAGTAGTGCTATTTTGATTGGTTTTGGACTTAGCTAAGCTAATCTTGCGTGCTTTAAAACAGATTCAATGCTTGGAGGAAGGTGCTGAATCATTGAGGGAGAGAAGTCTGAAGTTTTACAAAGGATGCCGAAAGTACACGTATGTCGATGCATATCTGTAATCGGAAAAATGCCATCCTCTATGATTAACTTAACCTCTTCTTCCACTTCATTAACATTTCCCATGATGGCTTTGATAGCTGGTCAAAAGGTTTTTTTTTTTTTTTTTTTTTTTTTTTTTTTTTTTTTAATAAATTTTTTAAGTTTTGGATATGGAAAGCCTCTAAACCTTGTATAAATTAACATAATTAGTATAGAATGTCAAACGGTTTTTATGCCCATTTCTTCAGTTTGTTGAATTTAATCTTTGTTCTCCTTAGACATTGAATGTATGAAGGATTTTAATTATGTTCCTTTTTCTGCTCACAGTGAAGGACTTGGGGAGGGATATGATGGGGACATTGCATTTGCAAGTGCTCTAGAAGCTTTTGGTGGAGGGCATAATGACCCTATTAGCGTGGCATTTGGAGGTATGCATATTTCTCAGTATTGCTTCAGTGGTGGCGAAACTAAAATCTACTTGTTAGGATTCCTGTAGGATTTACTAGTGAATCCTGGTTATGTGAATACTTGTGTTGAAAACTTTTGATTATTTATTGAAACATGTAGTTTTCTAGCCAAAAGATAGAGAAAAGAGTGGAATATTCATGTTATCATATAGTCAGCAATAAGTGAAAGTAAGTTGACCATGGATTTATGCTTAAAATTCTGTCTGTTTATAGGTCCGGTTATGACGAAATTTACTATTGCATTGAGAGAAATTGGAACATACAAGGAAGTTCTTCGGTCTCAGGTAATTGTTATGGCATACTTTTACCTAATTTCTTACTCGTGTGATATGAAGACAGTGCATCATGTATTTATGGATAATGAAAAGTTTTACATTATCTGACATGTTTCCTTTTCCACTCAGGTGGAGCATATGCTTAATGACAGATTACTACAATTTGTAAATATAGATTTGCATGAAGTCAAGGTACAGTGGGTTTTTTTTCTTCTCTGTTACATCCTTGTAGGCTGATTGTGTATATAGGATATATATTTAATTTTGATCATACATCAAGGAATTAAAGCATCTATTTGTTTCATGAGTCTTTCACGAACAGTTCATTTCCTGCCATCAGGTGTAGTTTGTCAAACATGACAGTACCATCAATGACAAATTGTGCACAATTATCGTATCGACTATCACTGTTGTCAGCTTTTGTTTTTTTTTTTTGGTCTTGACTTGGAAGAGATAGCTTGAGAACAGAGTAGATTTAGTTGTTATTTTTTATATGTGTATAAATTTCTCCAGTTCATGTTTGTGTTTTGCCAGTTTTCATTTTACAGTTTTGTCTTAATGCAGGAAGCTAGGAAGCGTTTTGACAAGGCTAGCCTTTTATACGATCAGGTCTTTCCTCAGTTCTTTACTTATCTTGCTACTGTAATTGATATCATTTGGCATGCAGTTTACATACAGTTCTCGTGTTTAATGTTATTGAATAAAGAAGGACCAAACTTTTGGTCTCTGGTATCACCTGAAGAAATAGCAGCTTTTCTCTTCATGTCAATTTAGGCTTGCATAGAGATAGAAATGTGTAGGTCGTGTAATTGAATTGCAATTTAATTGGAACCTAAAAAAGAAATATACAAGTCAGTTACTCAGGTTGGACAATTTGTTTTGGATGCAAAACTCTGGTGATAACATTTATTCAACTTGAGGTAGAGGTCCCACTAATATTTAACATTAGCGATAATTTATAGATGCACCTTTTTTCTGTTTGGACTATTTTCTTATCATTTGTACATGTACTGACAACTAAAAGTCATATTTCCTACGTTGCTTAAATGGATGGTATTGGTAGCGTATGAAGTCATGTTGGTCTAAATATTTGGACCTTGCTTTTTCAGAACTAAAAATATATTTGGAGCTATTATGAACCAAAACTCATATTTATTTGAGTAAATCTTATGATGCTGCTACAGGCCCGTGAAAAATATCTCTCACTGCGGAAAAGCACAAAAACCGATGTAGCCACGGTTTTGGAGGAGGTATTATACTCTTATTTCATGGGGTTTAAATTTTGATGTACTTGTGTTGTAAGTAGTCTGTTTTCACATTTGTGGAGATTCTTCATTCCATGCATTCTAATGTAGTTTTGAGATCTTCTAGGACCTTCATATTGCAAGGGCTACATTTGAGCAAGCTCGTTTTAATCTGGTAAGTTTGTTTCTTGGTTCAGATGAGCTATAAGTTGCTAGTCTTTCTGTTTCTAAAATTTCTCATTGCACTCGTTGGTTTTGTAATTTTGATCATTTCCTTCCAGGTGACCGCTCTTTCTAATGTAGAAGCAAAAAAGAGGTTTGAATTTTTGGAAGCTGTCAGTGGAACAATGGATGCTCATCTACGCTACTTTAAACAGGTGGATTTCATGGTGGTTATTCTCTAAGACGCATGTTTTATCACAAGTGTACTAATATTGGACATTTGTGAATCTGTGTAGGGTTATGAGTTATTGCATCAAATGGAGCCATATATTAATCAGGTACGAACAACAAATGCTGTCCATGTGGACTCATAGTTCTGTGCATACTAGAAATATGTTGGAATCTTTGTTTGCTATGATATGTTATATTTCATTGCTTGTTGATCCTGAACGTGGAACATGACGTGTCAAGAATTTGGCATGCTTAATCTTTTCTATCCTGTCACTCAAATGCTGGTTCTTTATTATTTCACAGGTCTTGACTTATGCACAACAATCAAGAGAAAGGTCCAATTACGAGCAGGCGGCTCTTAATGAGAGGATGCAAGAGTACAAACGGCAGGTTGATCGAGAGAGTAGGTGGTCTTCCAACGGCTCTAATGGATCTCCTAATGGAGATGGTATACAAGCTATTGGTAGAAGTTCACATAAAATGATAGAGGCTGTTATGCAATCTGCTGCGAAGGGAAAGGTTTAATCAAAGACTTTGCTGAGCACTTTGGCCCCAATTGCACTTTATCTTGTAATATCTTCTTAAATTCTGCATATAACACTCAAAGAAAAATTTCAGGTTCAAACAATTCGGCAGGGTTATCTCTCAAAACGTTCCTCAAATTTGAGGGGTGACTGGAAAAGAAGATTTTTCGTTCTTGATAGCCGAGGAATGCTCTATTACTATCGAAAACAATGCAGCAAACCATCTGTATGTAAAATATTGGAAAATATATATTGTGTAGGAAGTTTTTAAGACCATGAAAGCTTTTTCTTAACTTGTTTGGTCTTGCATTTGTGTATGCTTGTAGGCATCTGGAAGTCAACTTTCTGGTCAGAGGAACAGTTCTGAGCTCGGTTCTGGATTGCTAAGTCGATGGCTTTCTTCTCATTATCATGGTGGAGTTCATGATGAGAAATCTGTTGCTCATCACACTGTTAACCTGCTAACATCGACAATTAAAGTGGATGCTGATCAGTCAGATCTGAGATTTTGCTTCAGGATCATTTCACCAACAAAGAACTACACTTTGCAGGTTCGACTCAGGATTCACTTGCTCTTTTATGCTTTAAACTTCCTTCAATCCAATGAAAATCGATTACTTCTGAGATACCTTTTTGGGTGATACTTCCAAGAGGATGGTTAATTAGTTGGATGTGGTAATTTTCTGTCAATGATATCTATTCGTGCTTGTTGGTGCAGGCAGAGAGTGCACTTGATCAAATGGACTGGATAGAAAAGATAACAGGAGTCATTGCTTCACTACTCAGTTCCCAAGCTCCAGAGAGGGTAATTATCTAGTGGTTTTGCACTATTTTATAGCCACTGAGTTTTGTGGTTACTTGTGTGATTTGTGTTCTATTTCATTTCAGTGCCTGCCTGCTAGTCCCATGGGAAGCAGTCATCATCGTTCTACCAGTGAGAGTAGTTCATTTGAAAGTTCCGACTTTGATCACACTGCAGTAGAAGATCTTACATTGGAAAAGAATGCTGCTCATCTTGAGCGCCCATTTAGAAGTTCTCAACAGCAACGGTCTTGCATTAAAAGTGAGAAGCCACTCGATGTCTTAAGAAGAGTAATCGGGAATGATAAGTGTGCTGACTGCGGTGCCCCTGAGCCAGATTGGGCGTCATTAAATCTTGGTGTTCTTGTTTGCATTGAATGTTCTGGTGTTCATCGTAATCTTGGTGTACATATATCGAAGGTAGATTCTGATTTTGACTACTAGTCTCCCTTTGACATATTCAATCGCTTACTAATCAATCTAAAACTCTTGAGCAAAGTTGTAGTGTATTGACTACTGAATCTATATCCTTGTAAAGACAAAAAAGGATGCCACATAATCTAACATTGCATAAGACATGAGGGAGTGCAGGATTGATATTTGACTAAATGTAAAGCTATAGTACGAATGTAGAAAAGAAGCAAAAGTTGCATTTAGTGGTGTAGGATAATCAAATATACTATCTGATTTGATGCTATATTTATCCTTTCAATCATGTCATACCAATTGTCAGAGGATCTCAGATAGTAGTCTAGATCCTATTGCAGAAGTGGCAGTCCTCTCGATTACGTAGGGGATTATATCGTCATGTGTTACCAGGTTATCACATTTGAATGGCCAGTACGAAATAGGAGCTCTCATCAGTGGATAATCTAATTTCTTTCAGCTTTTTTCTTAACTGGGAAACTGTTCCATCAGTTAAATGGTTGACCACTTATTTTATGTATCATGGTTGTGCTCTCTGATACATGAGTTTTACATGGAAAGCTGTTTGTATGCTCGTGACGATGTTTCGTAACTGGGAAACTCTTCCATCGGTTAAATGGTTCACCACTTATTTTATGTATCATGATTGTGCTCTCTGATACATGAGTTTTACATGGAAAGCGTTTATATACTTGTGACAAAGTGATTGTTGGTCTTGCGGATATCAAACTAGGCTGTAGTATCGTGGTTGACTATTCTTTGTTTGCAGATGAGCTTAAATAGCTTCGTTATTTATCTGACATCTTTTATTTTGGTGACTTGCTTTTGTTTCGCAGGTAAGGTCTCTAACACTGGATGTTAAAGTGTGGGAGCCTTCTGTTATAAGTTTGTTTCAGTCTCTGGGTAATACCTTTGCGAACTCTGTGTGGGAGGAGTTGTTGCAATCGAGAAGTGCTTTCCAGGTTGATCTTGTCTCCACAGGGTAAAGAACCCCATTTATGATTGGAATAGGATTTCCCAGGTTACTTATTGTTGTTCTTTAATAAATGGCTGACATTTATCTTTCTTTCCCTGGTGAAGCTCATTTAAGTCTGACAAAGCACAACTATCTTTTATCAGTAAACCAAGTCATGCTGATTCTATATCGGTGAAGGAGAAATTTATTCATGCAAAGGTGTGATATTCCTCAATTAAGGTCTTTTATTTTCTTTTAATTTTTGATTAAAGATATAGTGAAACAGAGAAGTCCCTTGCTTGGTTATTACGAGCAAAAGAAATTGTAGAACTGATTCCTTTGACACCTGCAATTGATTTAAATTTTCAGATGCTTGTTGAAATTTGCATAAAACGTGGAGTTCTTTTATTGCAGTATGCAGAAAAGCTTTTTGTTCGCAAACCAAAAGACAGGCAATACCCTAATCTAGTGGCGCAACAGGTTTGGGAGGCCGTTCATGCTAACGACAAGAAGGCTGTGTACCGTCACATTGTTAATTCTGAACCAGATGTGAATGCTGTTTACAAGCAAGCATCTTGTGGCTCTAACTTAACTCTAGCGAAAGTAATGCTATTGCATGAGCAGCCAAGCCTTGAGCACAGTGCTAGCTGCTTGACAGGAGGGGATTCATTGGACAGGTCTTCAAGTAGCTCCTTAAACTTGGGTTGTACAAGTGGAGGCCAGACCATGGAGGATCTTGACGGATGCACTCTACTTCATCTTGCTTGTGAAACTGCAGACATTGGCATGCTTGAACTCCTGTTACAGTATGGTGCCTATATAAATGCTACTGATTCAAGAGGTCACACACCCCTCCACCGATGTGTTCTCCGAGGCAAAACGGTATTTATAAAATTGCTTCTTACAAGGTAACCTTACGATCCGGCTCAATCACAATGTTCTTGTACTTTTTTTTTTTTTTTTGAGTCTCCTATGTTTGCTTTCCTATGTTTAGTAATTTGCTTACATGCATTGTGCCATTGTCTAATTCCTGTTAGTTTACTAGTTATTTTATCGCATAATCTCACGTATTATATGTTACTGAGATAGCTCCCATTACACTTGCAGGGGAGCTGATCCACGAGCTGTGGATGGCGTAGGAAAAACCCCCTTTGAGCTTGTAGTAGATGCAAACTTTGACGATGGTGAGGTCCATTGTCTATTGTCAGACTCTAATATATGAAAAACTCCCACAAGGAATCCCTCATGGGCCAACTACTCAAAAGCTGGAAGATCTTGTCTTGAGCAAAAAGAAGAGAAAACGGACTAGAGAAAAAAAATACACGGGTATTGCATTTGTATAATTGTATTTTCATATAATTTGAAAGCTTTTATGCCGTTAGAAAAGAGGTCACCAGAAAGTGTTTTTGTGGGTTTTAGAGGAGAGTGGTAGGTTGGCTTTGCCTGCCCCATGGGGGCACCTGTGCAAAAAAGAGAGGGGAAAAAAAAGAAAAGGGTACCCCTAGAGTTGTAATTTATTATTTTATTGGTTCCATTTAATCCGATGAGAGCCTGGCTCCCATCGATCAGGAGAATCACGTAGCTCTTTAGCGAAAGGGAGCTGGGTGATATGTTTTGCGTTTAATGTTTTATTCCAGTTTGTCTGCTTCCTTTTATGGTGAAGCTGTGAGGATGTAATTTTAGGTCATTGTGTATTTGTACATTATTTTCTTTTTCTTTTTCTTTTTTTTTTTTTTTTTAGTGAAGCTTTGTTGTGGCTATAACTCTTTTGTAATCCCATGAATCTTCATCTTGTGTTATATCTGCCAGAAATGATATTCATTAGCAGCATCAATTTGCATAATTCGTTTTTTTTTTTTTTTTTTTAAATTAAAAAAAAAAAAAAAGGGAACCGTTTAAAATGGTAAAAAGTGAAAGATACGTGTGTCCTGCGTCAGTTTTCATGTAATGCTACATGGGTTGGGCGATGATGTAAAAAGCGATTAAAGCAAAATTGAAAATCCAAGTGTTAATGGATGATGTTGGGCAATGTTGTTACAATATATGGTTTTTATACGCCGAACACATGAGTCCGATGCACATGAACTTGTATTGTATTTGTAAAAAGGGGAAGGGGGCCACCTATATCTCTGTATCTGAGACCTGCGGTGCAAAAACGGCCTCATGTCTTTACCAATCTTAGAACAAGAGCTGAATTTTAAAAGCTAGGATCAAACTCCTTTGATTAGGAATCATCATTTGTTTTTAAGGTTGACCACTGCAGAGTCTGTATCGCAAACCTTCCTTCCCCATTGAAAGCAGAAGTTCTCCGAACTCGAGTATTCCCATTTCCCAAGGTCGTGCATGTTCAACGCCAGGTTTCAGAACAAACGAACGATAAGAAGCGCCCTTGTTCTTCTTCTTCTTCTTCTTCTTCTTTTTAATTGTTAATTCTGATCGATTAGAATGGAAAAATATGCAAACCTCACAAAACCTTCTACAAATATAAAAAGGAAGTATTTTTGTGGGATACAGTAAACTTCTTAATTTTAGTAATTTATTTAAAATTCTGATTGATTAAAATGAAAAGTACGCAAACTTAATAAAACCTTACAAATATAAGGGAAGTATTTTCGTGGATTACAACAAAATCTTAAACTTTAGCAATTATTATACTATTTTTTTTCCGATAATTTTGTTTTATTATTATGCAAAACAAAAAAAAAAATTGGGGGAAACAGCGGGAAGTTCATTATTCGATTATTATCATAATTTTTATCCTAGAGAAGGAAGGAAAGTAAAATCATAAAGAGAGAGAAACTTTAGAGAGAGAGATATGCCCAGCATATGACCGCAAGACACTCCCATTTTATAATATTTTAAAGATATATATACATGCCAAAAAAGAAAAAAGAAATTCAAATGAAAAATGATAAAACCCAACCCAGCACAAAAAACCGTGGTTCCATATCAACGGGCGAGATCTAACAAGAAAGACATCGGACGGCAGAGATATGATTAGTGATGGTTCTTGTTGGGGGTGGACACAAAGTTCGAGGTTTCGCTTTCGGTCTCGTGATGAAGACACGAGGGGGCTGGAGGTCCTGCCTACGTGGCAGTGGACCCCACGTGGCCTGAAAGGCGGGAAGCCCCAGTTTTGTCATTTGAGGAATCCAAATTAAAAAAAAAAAAAAAAAAAACACTAGTGGAAATGAATGAATGGTCCTCCAAAATCCTAATTCCTATTCCTATTCTTCCTATTCCTAGTCCTACTTCTGTCATCTATGAGATAAAGAGAGAGATAGAGAGAAAGACAGAGGAGAGAGAAAGAGGGGAAAAAATAAGAAAGAAAGAAAAAAGAGAGAGAGAAGAAAAGGGGAAGCTTCAAACAGAGAAACGGGCCTAAGGCAAAGGAGGTTTTGTTGTGAAGCTGAGAGAGAGAGAGAGAGAGAGAGAGAGAGAGAGATTTCAACAAAAGAGTCAAAAAAAACATAAACAACAACAACCAACTACTTCTACGACTTGTTGAGGAGTTGTTGATTTTCTGAAGAAAACAACTCTCTGCTTCTTTGTTTTGTTTTTGTTTTTGTTTTCGCTTAGTTGAAAGTCTCCAACTTTAGTTTTTTTTTTTTTTTTCCTTCTCTCTCTCTCTCTCTCTCTCTATATTATCACTTTGTCTTCCTTGGCCCTCTCTCTCTCTCTCTCTGTCCTAAAAAAGTAGGATTTCGTTGAGACGTCTTTGTTACCACCTAATCTAATGCTATTATTATTATTATCATTATTGTTATTATTTCTCTTCTTTATTTCTTTTCTTTAGTCTTTACCGCTGTTCTTAATCTTTTTTCTGAAAGAATTTTCTTTTCTGCGTATTTTGTTAGTATAATGTAGAGTGCCACTTTTTTTTTTTTAATAAAAATTTTGAGTATTTGAATAGTGTAGGTGTCTGATATTCTTCCTCAACAGTCGGGAGACAGAGATGGGAATCGGTTCCTTCTTTGCGTCTTTCTTCTGAAGTTTTTCCTTTCTAAATTCTCCCTATCACACTCTCTCTCTCTCTCTCTGGTTTCCGATATTCCTCCTCCTCCTCCTCCTTCTTCTTCCATGGGTTTTCTCAGCATTTCCCCGCAATTTTTGGAGCATTTTAGAACTGGGGGCGATTAAAATACCTCCAAAAGCTTCTACGTTTTTTCTTTCATTTTTTTTTTATGTCAAAATATTTATACGGGTCACCCCTAAGTGATTTTATTTTATTTTTAGCTCGTTGTTTGGTTTATGGTAAGGTTTGGTTCAAGCATTGAGCTTTCTACTCGCTTCTCTCACCAGGGTTGTTCAAAACCAAAAGCCCTCCAAAAGCTTCTACCTATTTCAACTACTTGAAGCTTCTAGGCTGGTTTTATGGTGAAAAGGACCAATCTTTTCAAGAGTTTCCATGGCTTAAAGCTCCAAAAACACCATCTGCTATGTGGGTTTGGCTTGGTTCAACCACTCGACTTTTCTTTACTCTCTAGGGAGATTTTCTTTCGACTCTGTGCTTCTTCCATGGATAACCAAAAACCCACCCCAAATATCTTCCCTCTCCTTCTGTTTCTCCTCACACTTCTCCTTCACAATCCAACTTCACTATCCCAAGAGAGCAATAATAGTACTAGTACTACTACTAACACAACCACCAAAATCCCCTCTAAATCCCCATCACAAAATGGCCTCAAGAGAATCATCCTAAGCATAGCTTTAGGCATACTCACAGGACTAATTGGCTCCCTTCTCTTCGCTCTCTTAGTCCGCTGCTTCGTCCGGTACATTAACCGAACCCCAATTCTCAAAGGCCCCGTCATTTTCTCCCCGAAAATCGACCCCAAGACGCTCCAATCCGCGCTTCAATCCCAAAACCAGTTATTAGGATCAAGCCCCACTGGAAAGTACTACAAGACTGCTCTAGACAATGGCCTTATCATCGCGGTCAAGAGGCTCGAACCCTTTTCGGATAACGGCGAGAAGTCAATGAAGAGACGGATTCAGCAGGAGCTGGAGCTCCTTGCCACTCTGAGAGATAGGAATCTGATGAGCCTGCGGGCTTATATTCGCGAACACGATAGGTTCTCTTTGGTTTATGATTACATGCCTAGCGGGAGCTTAGAGGATACAATGAATAGAGTTAGGGAGAATCAGTTGCTGCTTGGTTGGGAAATTAGGCTTCGAATTGCGGTTGGGGTGATCAAGGGGCTTCAGTATCTCCATTCATTTGTGCCACAGATCCTGCATTGCAACTTGAAGCCCACTAATGTTGTTTTAGATGCACAGTTTGAGCCGCGGCTGGCCGATTGCGCACTCACTAAGCTCACTCCCCATGTCAATCGTGCGACGACTGGTTATGATGCTCCGGAGTGTGTTCAAAATGGCAGGTGCTTATAAGTTATTATAATTGCTTTGATATTATTGAAGTTTTAGTTCCTGTGCGAGTTCAGTATAAAGCTCATTATGAAATATATGCATAGTTGGAACCAGTTTCCTTGATGTTTGAACAATTATCTTTCGACCTACATGCAAGATTTGCTCTTGGTCCTGTGTTTTTCTTCAAGTCCTCCATTTCCTCAATGCAGCAATTGAATTTTTAACAAACGAAACATCTGAAATGAATCACATTGAGATTTGTGTAATTCATCCTTGAGATTCTGTTGTCTTGTGGGACTTGGATCGGAAAGGTTGTTGATTTTATTGGTTTGTAGTCTTAATTTGATGTTTGCGGATTTTTGTTTTGGAGGAGTTGTAGTTTTAAGAGAATTGAAACTGCATAGCATTGACATTATATGATAGTAGTTAGGAAATCCAGGAAGCTAATGGTTAAAAGGACTCGTATCCTGTTAGTAGACAAATGAGAAATGCGAGAAAAAAAATAGATTTTACCCGTTTGTTTCTTTCTTTAGACATGGTTCATATGTGAGGAAGGTTTTTATGAAGATATTGCCAGATTGAAGGCAGATAGATAGATGCTTATGGATTTAGTATGTTGCAGGTATACAGATAAAAGCGACATATTCAGCTTTGCGATGATATTGGCTGTTCTGTTAACGGGTAGAGACCCGACTGAGCCATTCTTTGGGGAAGCATCTAGTGGGGGAAGTTTGGGACAGTGGCTGCGCCACTTGCAGCAAGCAGGGGAGGCGCGGGAAGCGTTAGATAAGAGCATTGTAGGGGAAGAAGGTGAAGAAGATGAGATGCTGATGGCAGTGAGAATCGCGGTTGTATGCCTATCAGATGCGCCTGCCGAGAGGCCTTCTAGTGATGAACTTGTTCATATGCTAACCCAACTGCACAGTTTCTAGAGGAAAAAAATATAAGAAGGAAAAAAAAAAAAAATTTGGTTTGTAGATTTTGGGAATAGACTTGGTAGTAGATTTTGCTTGCATGGAGAGTTTTTGTTCTGTAGACAATCATAATCCATAGAGTCGAACACGACGGGTAAGATGTGCAGTCACATATCGCCCCATCGCAAAAGTAAGGTTAAAATGAAGAAGATGCATAGGTTTGTGTTTGGTTCTGGAAAAATATTGGCGTGTACATGACTGAAATCAAGTAGTGTAAGTGAGAAGAATCTGGAAGTGAAGATTTTTGTAACCCCAGAGAAGAGAAGGACTTTGTTATCGGATTACTTATCTTACAACACAGGAATGGAGTCTGTAGACCGGAGACGTGTGCATTATTATTGTGTTATTCATCCTCTAAATGATGGTGGGGTTTCGTTGGCTGTCTTTTTCTGGACATTACTTTTTTTGAAATCACGGGTCCTTTTACCTTGAAAAACTAACTTTGACAGCTCTTTTTATGTATGCAACGAAAATATATATATATATACACACACACACATATATATAAACATGGTGTAGTAATGTGCATGATGTTGTGAGATCTAAAGTATGAAACTGGTCGCTTTTAAAATATATATATATATATATATATATTTAGCTTCATTGATCTGTCATGAACCAACTAGTACCTTTTGCATCCGAACCAACTGATAAATTTCCAGAAAAAGTGGGCCTTTCTTGCAAAACAAATATTGGCTCATGCAGCATCTTCAAGGATTCCATGTGGTTCACCTTGTGACCCTTCTTTTGTGTGTGTGTGTGGATAAGTTCACCTTGCGACTTTATAGAGTAAGGTACAGCATCTAAAAATGACATGCGATTTAAAGGGCAGAGTAGCTATTTGGTATCTTATTTGTTCTGTTGGAACATTTTTTTTTTCCATTTATTTTTTTTTTCCTAAGGATCAGAAAAATGGCAGGTTCTTTGCTTCCTATTTTCCTTTCTACTAAACAACCCGGAATTCACTTCTTTTTTTTTTTTTTTTTTCCTCGAATCCCTCCAATTTATTTCCACATTCTTTCGCCCTACCAAATATAGTGTAGCCGACCAAAGCCTTTTGTGGTTTTCTTATCAAGTTATATTATTTTTTCATTAGCGAGTGAAAATGTGAAGTAAACTCCTCTTTAACTTTTTTTTGTTCTTTCCTTTTGTCAACGATTTGAAAGGATTAGTTTGTTAACAACCCTAATAATGAGGTTCATAATGTTTAATTAAGTGCCTTTTTTTTTTTTTTTTGGTTTTCTTAGAATCACTTTGTTGGGGTGTATGTAATGTAATGACCTTTGATTATGTTCTGGAAGATGGGGGAGAAAAAGCAAAGTTTGTAATCGTAATTGAATTAATCTAGTTTGTCTTTTCAGAAAGTGTGTCCTCATGCAGTGTACAATTGCCTTGGAAGCATCAAAAGATTTTTGTAAATAGACATTTGAAAAAAGAGAAAAATAAAAGAAACAGAAAAAAAATAAAAGGTAAGCAAAAGACAGGTGGTGGGGAATGGGAACTCAAAGAGGAGTGAGGATTGAGGACCATAAAATAGTAACAATACAAATCATGCTTCTCCCAAAAAAAAAAAAAAAAACAAAAAACAAAATAAACAACGCTTGCTCAAGCCATATACTCTTTGAGAAAAGGGGCCAAAAAGCATGAGGGAACCTTTTTTAACATGTAATCACTTATATTTACATGCCCTTTTCTAGTTCCAGCTGTGAATGTTAACTCATAATTACTCCAAAATTTTTAATAATGAAAAACATACCAAGCAGTCCGAGGATGTTTTATATCACATGGCACATACATGATTTATCTCTAAGAAAATCTCATTGGTGTTATGTTGCATTGTTGGGCTATATTTAAAGTACTATATATCTACCGCTATCAGCACATCAGTCTGTTAAATTATTCAACATTTAACATTAATATAAACATTGGATGTCTCCCATATTATAATTGTAAATTTTTTTTTTCTTTTAACTCTTTCCAAAAAAAAAAAAAAAAAAAGCAAGAGAAATTGAAACTTCATATCTTAACATTAAAAGTAAATGTGAAAAATTGCTAGGTTAAAATTACAACTGTAATTTTTTTTTTTTTTTGAGTGAATAATAATAGTGTATAATTTCACACTTTTTTAGTGTTAAAAAAACTAGGATTTTTCGTAAGGATCAATTACAATTTAACATTTTTAATATGATGGTTGCAAATATAATATAAAATAAATGTAGACCTAATTCATCACAAGATGTGAAATCCAACTCTCCTCCCTTTAAGTTTGAAGAGGGGGGGGGGGGGGGGGGGAGGAACACAGACACACATTTAATGCATTAGGATATTTTTTAAATGTTGTCGTACGTATTTTTTGTTGTCTGAATTTAAAATGAAAGAAAAATGGACCCGACCAAATAACAAAACGAAAACGTCAAAATAGTTAATTTTTTTCCCCTTCATTATCTTAAAAAATTAGCAAGACAAGATCGGATATAAACATTGTCAATTCAACAGTGAAGACGAAGAAAACGTAGTTTTCAGAGTAGTGGTTGTAGTGAAGCCAACTTTCCTATGGAATATGACACCACCACTTGAGCTAAAATTGCAGTGCATTCCATTATGTATGTATACACAAGGATGAACATTGCATAAAACCAGAGCCTCTTCACCACCACATTTTTAAAGTCTAAACAGAAAGGCCAAAAAGCCTTATCCTATTCCTCTCCCCCAAAAAATATCTTTACATTACACCCAACCCACCTTATCCATCCAACTCACACACACACACACACACACACACACACACACACACACACACACTGCTAAGTGCCAGTGCCTAAAGTTTAAATCCCAATTCCATTCTCCATTAGATTTAGCACTCTCTCATCTATCTGAGGCATCAAAATGCAGGCCGCTCTCAACCTTCCACCACCACCACCGCCGCCACTCCGCCTTGTCACTTCCGCCAAATCCAAGGGCTTTCCATGTTATTGGAGCTCTATTCCTAAGCTCCAAACCTCCAGGCCTCCCCAACTCAAGGTTACAGCTACTCCAAATGACACTGAATCAGTTGATTACAGTTCCGTGGCTTCGTAAGTCCAATTCCTCGGAATTTCTCTTTTTTTCTTTTCTGAAGAACTCTTTTTCGCTAGATTTTCATCAAGTTTCGTTCATCTTGCGTACCTTTTTGGTTTTGATGTGATCTCACAGTCTGGAGCTATGCAAATCCTTTTTATGCCCAACCATACAAACCTTCTTGATTTTTCAATTTTTGTTGGTACGAATATTGCAGTGTTTTCCCAGCGGAGGCTTGTGAGACCATAGGAGGAGACGCTTGTGATGCCAATATATATCCTGAAGTGAAGCTCACTTCACGGCCCAAGAACACTGCTTCAGCCACTGCGACGGAGCCTGTTGACAGAGAGTATCTCGAGTACAACGGTCCCAAGACGTAAGTTCTCATCAATCTCAACTTCAACTCGACACTTCTTTTTTCTATCACTAACAGCAAAAACAAAAGGGAAAATAATAAGACTAGTTACAGATATAAGATTGTTGATGATTGGTTTGCAATTAACAGGGTGTTCCCGGCGGAGGCTTGTGATGATCTTGGAGGAGAATTCTGCGAGCCCGACTATCAGACAGGAGTCTACTAGAAGAACATCCTAATCTTATAAAGAATCCTTGCCTCTTTTTCTCTGTTAGTAGTTTTGTTGATAATAACTTCGTCTGTTTTGTGAATATTCACTTAACAGTTTGTATGGAAATAACAAATGTTTTTCATATGATGTACCTGAAAACTCTGAAGCTAAAAGCCAACTTTAGTTTCTGCAGAATACCCTTATTATGATCAATATTCCAGACTAGTTAGCACCTAACATGCTAAAATGAGTACAAACAAGCGAAAGAGAAACTGAATTTACGAGATGTCACATAGCTATTTCAGAGGACATATACATCAGACAGCTCAAGTATAACATAACAAGATCAGAACTCACAAATGTAATATACAAATTAAGAAAGTTAATTTTTTCATCAAAACCTCGATACATTTGTTGTATCCCAAAGTTTATGATTCACAATCTTCAGTGATCTCCTCCAAAAAAAGATACTGCAGAGCAACGGAGTACTTAGCAGTTTTCTTCGTCTCCGAACTGCTATTCCTGAGATTGCCATTACTTTTCAGAGTAAACGATCCAGAGCTATCACCTTCAGCAAAAACAACCAGTAATGTATTTTGCCATGTTATCATTTGTAACAAAATCCCCGACCTTAGATTGTATGACATACTTCAAAGAAGAACATGTTTTCTAACACAAACAAACCTTTAATTGTAAAGATGGTGGAAACCCATCTCTTGTAGATGAAGAGCAACCTCGGGGAGTCTCCGTGGTGTGTATCTGACAACAGAAGCTTGCAGGGTCTTGTTTTACTGCAAATTTTCATTAGAGATTCAAAGCACAAGCCAGAAATTACCCTTTTGGTTTAACGGAATGACCACTTCAATAACTAACAAGTCATAACAACTGTTCAATCGGTGTGTTCATCCAAACATTGGAAGCGGAATAAATCATTCTTTATATTCCTATCCTTATTCCCACTCTAACTCTCTTCCGTCAAACCAAAACTCACCTGAGAGGATTTTCCCTTGAAAGAATAAATTCAAGAATTCACTCAATTAATGATCGTAACTAGTTTAACTCACTTTGCGTGAAGAATGGCATTGTGACATAAAGCAAGCGTCCGAACCATTGCCAATTCTCTTCCGCGAGAATTACCATATCTCTCTTTGCAGTTCCTTTACTTAGAAAAGCATAAAAATGTCAAATTGAGCAGCCAAAAAAAAAAAAAAAAAAAAAAGTCGTTCTTGAATCAGTTTATTCCAAAAATCAGAAAGATGGAAAGGAAGGAAATAGAACCTCTCATCGAAGAAATCTCCAAAATCATCAATAATAATGGTGGAAGGGAATGTGGGATGCAAGTGAAAGGCGGCAAAGTACTTCTTAATCCCTTCATCATCCTCCACGTACCTACCATTCCAGACCCATGTAATCGACTTATGAGAAGACAGTTTTTTTTTTTTTTTTTTTTCCCTGATAGACTAGAATCACTTACTTCATCTGTATGCGCTTAAAGACATCTGAGGATGCATCGACATCCTGAATCATTTATAAGAAAGAAATGTTCTTTTGATTAATGCAGAAAGTGTATTAACAAAAAAAAAAAAAAAAAAAAAAAAGAGGAGAAAATGATGATAAACATCGTACATACATTACCTGGGAGAGAAAAGGAGGTTTGGTTTCTAACCTGCGGCGGCTGCAAATAAAGACCACGTCTCCGCTAATGATCTTCTGGGTTTCTTCCTCTGTTGCCGAGTTGTATGCAAACTGGAATAGCAAAGACGTCTTTCCACTGCAATTGTATGTATATGTTTGTGTGTGTGTATATATATATATATATGTGTGTGTTTGTAAATGTGGCAAGAAAGAAAGAAAGAAAAGAAAAGCAAGAGAAAGGTATACCATACCAGGAAGGAGGACCAGAGAGAAGCATAATAGGGTGGTGAGAGTGATGAGAATGGTTGTCCATTTGCTTCCTTGAGAAGAATCTCTCTACCATCATTCTTCTTCTTCTTCTTCTTCAAAAAAAAAAAAAAAAACATCATTTTTCTCCACTTCTTTTGACGCCTCCTCCAAAACCACCAGGCCTGGGCTGCTTCACATCAAGGCCCAACACAACAGGCGTCTAGTGAACACATGATCTGTGTGAGGCCCATCCACGAGCCCGAGAACTAGCCCAAAAATAAACAAGCGGGAGGGAAGCGCCCCTATCTTTACTTAACGGATCACAAACAGATTAATTACAACATCAATTCTTTCAATAACAGACAACGTTAATCTCCACAGCTCAGGGAGAGCTAATTGATCATTAACCTCTCAATTAGTGCTCCCTAATTAAGCTATTTATTAAATTAATTACAGAAAAAGTATTTTTTACCCAAAAAAAAAAAGAATTAAAAAGAAAAAGAGAAATTAATGGTGGTCTGTTGGTTGGGGCAATTAAAAGATGGATGCGTACGTACGTTACTTCACTCATGTCGTGTTTTTTTTTTTTTTTTTTTTTAAATTTAAACATGGAATTTGAACTCATCATCTTATAATAGAATTAAGAATTAAATTACTATTAGAGTGTTGTAATTTTTTTTAAATCGTTATAAGTATAAAATTATTGTTAGAGTACTGTACTTACAATCAAAAGAATTATTATTATATTATTACATAGATTTAATTGTTGAATTTAATAAAATCTAATAAAATTCTGATTATTTAGAAATACTTTGTGAAGATATTTCTCAATTAATATCTCCTATTTACGTATCTAATTTGTAATAGGTAAATGTTAAAACATCGAATTAATATTCATCCACCCAATATCATGTTAAGTTTTTAAGATGAATTGGTGAACTATAGAATGAGGGAGGTTTTTTTTTTTTTTTTTCACAATTGGATTAGTGAAATGAACTTACATGAACCCCAATTCAAGGGTGGAAAGATATGAGAGATATATATTGGTAGAGATTTAGTATCACAAACATAATTTATTGGCGGTTGGAAATATTGCTATCCCCTTTTATATATGTGGGCAGATGATATAGTACTAAAATATATATTATCGGGCTAATTAATTAGTTATATAGCATATATACATATGCTCATATTGCACTACTTTTTGACTCTGATATGATATGCGAACCATGAACCGCACATATATATAAGGTGGTTTAGTAATATATATAGTAAAAAAGTACTAAAAACTATAATGTGCTTTACTTATAAAACACCTTCATTAGTACGCCAACTTGTTTATACATAAAAAAACTAATAAACTATGTAACTTGAGATTCTTGTATCGGAACTATAAGGATATATATATATATATATATATATATATTGTGTGAAGTTTACTGTACTCTTTATTTGAAGGCAAGATTAAAAAAAATAAAATAAAATATGCCAAATGGGCCCGAATATTATAGTACAATAATACTGATCCAGAATAAAGTGGTTGAATGGATAAAAAAAAGTCTAGACTATAAATATCCTAATGTATGTTCCAACAGAAAAGAGTGAAAAGAAAAGGGAAATCCTGACCTTATAATTAGAAAGGTTCCTTTTTTTTCTCTTAAACCTGTTCCCAAAGCTTGCTGTTGGGGAATGACCATTAATTTCTATACATGATAGAGTATAAAACACTATAAGGATAATTTTATTCGGATCACATAAAATCATATTAGATTAATAACAAAAATAATAATTGAATAAAATTTGAGAAGTTGTTATGGTTAAGAAATTTTTTTTTTTTAAAAAAGTAAATAAGAAACAAAAGAAAGCCAACAAAAAGCACCCCCCCAACAAACCAACAAGGCAGAAAGGGGCAAAGATAGTACCTAAGTGAAAAGGCTTGAAAATTCAATAGTACAGAGATGGAGACCGCCGGGGTACGAGAGAGCGCCCATCTCGCTAATCTATGACCTATATATATATATATATATATATATATATGGTTTTCAATCCTCCGAATACAAATAAGGAGGAACGTACGGAATAAAAAATATTTTTAATCTCAAATTCTCGATCTTCTAATCCATCGCATTAATTTCTAGCTTAGCAATGTAAAAGAAATCATCAACAACGATCTCATAGCATCAACCTCAATATTTGTATATATATATATATATATATATATATACTTAAGAAACGGTTAGCTAGAAATCAGGCTTGAGGAAAAACAGCATCATGAGGGGCTCTACGACTACAAGCCCTCGACATTGCACCTATAGGAGTTGGGTCCCGCGCACCAAAAAAGATGCGATGCGCACGCCCCTGAAGTTTAGCGAACGAATAATATTTCATCCCATATTACTAATAAAATTTTTTTCCCATTAAATACTGACAGAACATTAACCACTACTAGTACTAATACAGGAAGACGAAGGCAGAAGTAGGACCCCCTCCCCTCTTCTTATGAATTGCACATAAACCAAACCCTTTCCATGAATGACACATTAAAAGCTGGTACTACGTACGTGAAAGACTGACATACGCATGCTTATCGTCTATTCAGCATCTCATTTTCATTGTTTCATCACATTCAGTACGACAAGACTGTCCCTTATATTTACGTTATTCATCAACTCTTTATTATTATTATTTTTTTCTTTTCTTTTTTAACTTTTTTCCCTTGTCGTTTGTTCATGTCAAATTACCGACGCTAGCTACGTAAGGACCTTATACATTTCCTTATTCAACTATCTTTAATATTGATATTCTCTTGAAATATCTTCTACTTTGTTAAATGTTTTCCTTTCTTCTATGGTAAGTACTAATGTTTGCATCTCTCATGTATTTTTTTTTTTAATCTAACTACGTTAATTAAACTTATTGCAAATATTGCATAGACTAATTTACCAAAAATTATTGCATAGACTAAATATTCTTTCCAACTATGGTTGTAGGTAGAATTTTGTAATTATTTTACATCAGAGTGTATCCACAATGTGTAGAGTTCAAATTCTCTATCTTAAGAAAAAAATGATTATATCATGACCTTACATACGTATCTTTTTTCTTTTGGTTAGAAAAAATAACTTTCCTTCTCTCAAATATGCAATGAACTGATGCTTTCAAGCAAAGACGTAGACTCGTGCTATTATAGCTGCACACTTGAAAAAAAAAAAGTGAATTGCTATTCAAGCAAAAGTAAATGATTCTCCCCAAAAAAAAAAAAACAAAAAACAAAAACTGAAACTAAAACAAAAGTCAATGATTTGGTTAGCAGAAAACTCAGACCATCTATCAAGATTTTCCTACGTAAGAAGACCGATTAAATTTATCCAGTATTTTTTTCCATTATATTTTGATCACCTATTTTAATAGATAATCCAACCTTTTTTAATTTAATAAAATGGTCGTTTACTATTTTTTTTAGTTATTTACTTGAAAAATGAAAACTGGTGATATACGTGATCAAATACTGATTTACTAAATTAACAATATTATGTGATTAATATTGATTAATTATTTAAGAAAATCGATTAACCATTTTAAAAAATGGTCTTTTGACTAATTTTAAAAACTTTGGTTATTTGTTAAAAAACTACTTAAAAAGACAATTTACCTCTAAAATCCCATTATTAATTTACATATTGCAATGATAGGCTAAACCATATATATATATATATATATATATGTATATTAAGCAAGGAAAAAAGAAAAACTTAACATAAATGCATTCTAAACTAAATCGCCTCTGAGAAATTCTGGTAAGGAACATCATTATCATCATTACTAAGAAGTATTAGGAATCAATTATATATATACACACACACACACTTGTCTAAAGCATGTGCTACATACATGTTGAACATATTTGAGAAAATTCATTGAATAGGGGAAAATTAGGATAATAAGCTAAAAAAAATAGACCCAAAAACGAAAAGAAAGCAACAAAATACCTAAAAGTAAAAATAAAATTAAAAAAAAAGCATGAAAAAAATACTAATAAGATAAAAGGACTAAAATGTTAAAAATTGATCAATATATAAAAAAGGACTAAATGAAAAAAATAAAAAAAAATGGGTCAAAAGAAAACTGAAGGACCAAAAAAGAAAATAAAAAAGTTTTTCGTTCAAAAATAGTGCACTTTCACACTTCTATATATAGTACTATAGATGCATGATATACATAGAGTTTAGACCTAGAATCGGACCATCTTTATAGAAAGAAAATAAAAATACAAAAGAGACTTTGTTTGTCTTAAAAGAAAAGGACTTATTTATAAGGGCGCGCTTTCTTTTTCTTTTTTCTTTTTAATATGCAATTAGTTATATAATAAGAAAGATAATTTTTGTTGCAGGCATGAAAAGATATTCATTAAGAGGATACAGTTTTTAATCTTTTTTTCTTTTTGGAGAAACTTTTTAAGTCATATAATTCGTACTATAGTAAATTAAGAATAACAGAATTATTAACAAAATTCGATAAAAAGTTTAACGAATATACC
This sequence comes from Ficus hirta, assembly GCA_038430175.1. Taxonomy (NCBI): domain Eukaryota; kingdom Viridiplantae; phylum Streptophyta; class Magnoliopsida; order Rosales; family Moraceae; genus Ficus; species Ficus hirta. The sequence goes on along the minus strand of CM076595.1, from coordinate 16,035,692 downwards.
ATACTCCAGAATTTCTGTAATAAGAAAGGAAAAGTAATTATAAATATTTAGGAAGGAAAAAAAATATAATTAACAAGAAAGAGAATCAAATTTAAAACATAAAATCACGAACAATATTAATTTTAGTATATATAGATCCTTCCAAAAATACAACGATAATTGCATCATTAACTTAATCAGTCAACACATACGAATTAAAAACAAAGAAACGCGCCCCTTCTATTAATTTACTTGTTTAAATCTACTCCTATAACTAAAAGTATGTAATGACACACCCAAACGAACTAAAAAGTTGACATTTAGGGACAAATTTCCCACCAAATATAAAAATGCCAAAAGTTGACATTTAAGTACTACTTTTAATTATTTGGCACTTAGATATAACAAAGGTGTTTACTCGGATAAATCAGGATATGAGATCACTAAAAATATGATTTAGTTGTCTGGAGTCTCTAGTGCCAATCTGCTCTCAGGATAATGGTCCGGTTTGTTGAAGCTTAAGGTGTTCTTCTATATATAGGTTTGGGAATGGGATGAGCCATCAGCTTTTTTTGTTTTTGTTAGTTTGAATTTCCTATCTTTTTGTTTTTGGCTTGATTCCGTCCCTTTGTTTTATTGAACCGGCTGTTTCTATTTACTTAGCCTGTTTAGGCTCTTCTTAATATTAGTCCATAGTTTGTCCTTAAAAAAGTCTATTTAGATATTGAATTTTTTTTTTTTTTTGAATTGCACAGATTAATTTAATTATGAGAATAGACAGTAGATTTTGCATTAGAAATAACAATATGTGTTAGAGTATAAAATATGATATTTATTTACACAAATTTTTGTGGCAAATATATTAGTGATATTGACATATATTAGAGATGATCTAATATATCTTAGAAATTTTTTTTCGCAAAATAAAAATGTTTTTAATACCCCCCCTTTTTTTTTTCCTTTTCAATAAAATGGTTCAAATTTTAGTTTTTTTTTTTTTTAAAAAGGTAATATCATTTGAAGTTTTTTGAAGGATTAATTAGACACAATGATGACATTTATTGATGTTTTCTATTTCTTTTCTTAATTTTAGACCAATTTAACAAACCAAAAAAAGAAGAAGAAGGAAATAAGAAAAATTTTGTCAAAAAAATCGACTTTAGACATCTGGAGAGATATATCGATTTCTTTTCTTAATTATGAACCAAAGTAACAAAAAAAAAAAAAAAAGGAACATTTATCCAGAATTGACTTTACGAATATGGAGAAATACATGGTAGATTTGTGACAGTTTGGAAATGCACAAGATATTATATGGTGTTTTTGGATTTCTTTTTCTTAATGTATGAAGCGCATATGAAATAGATAAAAAAAAAAAAAAAACATGTGACGATAATGTAGTCACCAGATAACTATGTGGCTGCCACATAATAAGTAACAACGACGTGCATGACTCTTTTAAATATAGATAAAAAATTTCGGACTAGTTTAACAATAAATAAATAAATCAAGTAAGGAACATTTTGCAAAAAATTGACTAAGAATATGAAGAGATAAATGATAGATGGACACAAGCCAATATATATTTATGGATCAGTTTAACAAAAAGAAAAAGAAATAAAAAATAATAAGGATATTTTGCCAAAAACCAATTTTAGGAATCTGGAGAGATAAAGGGTAGATTTGTAAAAATCTGGAGAGACTTATTTGATATTTTGGATTTCATTTCTTAATTCTAGGCCAGTTCAACACCAAAAATAAAAAATAAAAATAAAAGAAATAAAAAAAACAAGGAACATTTTGTCAAAAACCGACTTTAATAATCTGAAAAGATACAAGATAGATAGATACAAGCTATTACACATTAATTATTTATTTATTTTTTTAAGTCTGTATCAGTTTAACAAAAAACAAAATAAAAAGAAATACGGATCACTTTGCCAAAAACCAACGATAAGAATCCGAGGAGATACAAGTTACACAAAGTATTATATGTTATTTTTTTAAAACTTATTTCTTAATTATGGATCACTTTAACAAAATAAATAAATAAACAAAAAGTAATAAGGAAAATTTTACCAAAAACCGACTCTAGGAATCTGAAAAGATAAAGGGTATATTTGTAAAAATATGGAGAGATTTATCTATTATTTCAGATTTCATTTCTTAATTCTGAACCAGTTTAGCAAAAAAAGGAAATAAAAAGGAATAAGTAACATTTGGCCAAAAACCGACTTTAAGAATCCAAAGAGATACATGATATGTCGGCATAAGCCATTACATGTTTTTTTTTTTTTTTTTTCATTTATTTTCTTAATTCTGGATCAGTTTAACAAAAAATAAAAAAATAAAAAGAAATAAGGAACGTTTTGTAAAAAACCGACTATAGGAATATGAAGAGATAAAGAGTAGATTTGTAAAGATCAAGAGAGTCTTATATCATATTTTGGATTTCATTTCTTAACCCTGGACCAGTTTAACAAAAAAAAAAGAAAAAAAAAAAGAGAGAAATAAAAAAAGGAACATTTTGCCAAAAACCGACTTGAAGAATCCGGAGAGATACAAGATAGATAGACACAAGCAATTATATGTTATTTTTCATTTATTTATTTTTAATTCTGGGCCAGTTTAACAAAACAGGAAATAAAAAGAAATAAGGAACATTTTGTCAAAAACCGATTATAGAAATCTAAAAGAGATAAATGGTAGATTTGTAAAATCTGGAGAGACTTATATGACATTTTAGATTTTATTTCTTAATTCTGGACCAATTAAAAGAAGAAATAGAAAGAAATAGGAACATTTTGTCAAAAACCGAACTTAAGAATACGAAGAGATACAAGCTACCAAAAAAAATTTTTTTTTTCCCTTTTAAAGGTCATAATTTTAATATCAAATTATTTGATTTTATCTCTCTTTGTCAAAATTTTTGACATAACCATAATTATATTTTCATAATCCTTAATTAAAAAAAAAAGAAGAAACATTACAAAAGTTGCATTTTTTTTCTTTTTGTTTTGAGAATAAATAAAAGATACGAATTTGGCACAAGGACAATGTTCTTTTCCATACAGACAAAAATCTAATTCTAATTCACAATTATTAGTGAATTAGTTATTTTGGTTTGAAGTAAATATTAATATTTTACTCACTAATTTAAAGATTAAACAATAAAATTGTAAAAAAAAATCCCTTTTTTTTTTAATAGATTATAAATAAAAAGGGAAGAAGACAAGAGAGAAAGGGAGAGGGGGCGGGGGGGTGGGTTAGCAGGAAAGCGTAAAAAGAGGAAGAGGAGTGTGTTTTTGTGTAGCCACTGGTCAGCACTTGTACGACTGCTGGAGCCCCAACACAAAACAGACACCAAAACTAAACAAAACCAAAAGAAAAGAAAAGAAAAGAAAGATTGATGATATTAATGGACATGGGCGTCGTCGCAGCACCACCACCACCACCCCCACCCCCGGCACCACCACCACAAACCCACTCCCACCAAATTTTTTCTTCATTCTAATTAATCACATTAAAATATTTATACTAAATATTCCCCCATTTCCATACCCATTTCACCCATTCCTTTCTTCCCCCTTGATCTTCAGTCAGACGCACCATATATATATATATATCTCTCTCTCCCTCTACAGACTCTCTCTCTCTCTCTCTCTCTCTCTCTCTCTAGCATCATCATCGCCTCTGTGTCTCAATACTGTGTCAGAGCCAAGGCCAAAACTCATTGGTCCTCCGTCTCTCTCCTTCTCTCTCTCTACAAAGCTTTTCTTCTTCAATAATCCAGTGTAAGTATCAATCTTTCCATGAAGCCAGACCAGAATCGAAATTGCTGAGACAGAAAATCAATGGCTTCCAACAGTACCAGTACTCTTAACGGTAATTTCGCCACCAATTGCCCAGAGAGAGTCTCTCCGACTCCTCCAATGTCCCTTTTTTTTTTTTAAAATAATAATTATTGCGAAATTTTTGCTTCTTCTGGATGACTGAGAATCCGGTTTTTTTTTGTTTTTTTTGTGGTGTGAATCTGATGAAGGTGGAGAATATGAAGAGGCGCTGTACAAGGAGTTATGGCATGCGTGCGCTGGTCCTCTGGCGACACTGCCTCTCCGTGGCCAGCTTGTTTACTATTTCCCTCAAGGCCATACGGAGCAGGTTCCTCCTCTCTTCCTTTCAATTCACCATTCACCCTATATATACATACATACATAATCTGATATATATATTATATGAATTTTCCTGTCTGCGCAATTTGGTTGACTGTTTTTATAATGAAAGAGGCAGGGAGATTTCTGATATGTGAATTTTGAACGGAAACAGGTTGAAGCGTCGATGAATCAAGCGCTTGATCAGCAATTGCCTGCCTATAATCTTCCCCCTAAAATCCTCTGTCGCGTTATGAATGTTGCTTTGAAGGTTTAACTCCTCCTCATCAATTATTTTCTTAAATTTTTTTTTTTCTGTGCTCTGAATTTATTATTATTATTTTCTCTCTTATGATCAGTGTTTTCTTCCCTCTGATTTATTGGCATATGAATTTATTTGTTTATTTTATTTTTATTTAATGCAGGCTGAACAGGACACTGATGAAGTGTATGCTCAAGTGACACTGCTTCCCGAACTTAAGGTATTCGGTTGTTTTTCTTTCTCATGTTTGTGTGTGTGTGTGTGTGTGTGTGGTGCAAGGATGCAAGGACATTACAATGGTGTTGTGGGTTGTTGTTATTGTGTACCAGATAGATGAGGATTTGGCGGCTAAGGAGATTCCCCCGCCCTCCCCTCCGCGGCCTCGTGTGTATTCCTTTTGTAAGACTCTTACAGCTTCAGATACAAGCACTCACGGTGGTTTCTCCGTACTGAAACGGCATGCAGATGAATGCCTACCCCGATTGGTTAGTTGGCCTAACTTCGCTACTCCCTATTCACTTGATTCTGTCTATGCTTTTCTATTTCTTCGCTTGCTTAGAGATTTGAGCTTGCTGGTTCCTTGGCAGGACATGTCTAAGCAACCTCCGACTCAGGAGCTGGTAGCTAAAGATTTGCATGGCAATGAATGGCGTTTTCGCCATATCTTTCGAGGTAATGTCTGTTTCTTATTTAGTTACAGATTGTAAACAAATAATCAGTTGGTAACAGATTGTGCAGTCTATTTGTTTGTTCCCCACTTAATTCCATACATTTCTTGATGACCTTGCTCGGGCGTTGGCTGCTATGATATCCAAGAGAAACTAGCTTTTTGTTTCTTGACCATGTGTGTCTGATTGCTATTCCAGGTCATCCAAAGAGACATCTTCTTCAAAGTGGTTGGAGTCTGTTTGTCAGCTCAAAGAAGCTTGTTGCTGGTGATGCTTTTATTTTCCTCAGGTCAAGGATTTGTTTCTCTCAGAGATTTGCATTGTTTTTAATTTGTTCCTCGCACTATAAGCACGACCATGAGTTTGACTAGCAAGGCTTTGCACCACCAAGAAGTCATTCATAGATTAGCTTTGTTGATGAAATGGAAAGTCCATGGGTGCCTAACAAGTTTCTTGATAATAATTTGCAGGGGTGAAACTGGAGAACTTCGTGTAGGGGTCAGACGGGCTATGAGGCAACTGAGTAATGCTTCATCCTCAGTCATCTCTAGTCACAGTATGCATTTAGGTGTACTCGCAACGGCATGGCATGCTATTTCAACAGGCACATTGTTCATTGTTTATTACAAGCCAAGGTGTGTGGGTTCTGCGTGGAACAATTACTACATCATATCATTATCATCTTTAGCAGTAGTGCCACTACGGCTCTTGAAATCATAGAGCACTATATTTATCTTTAAAAAAACAAAGAATTTGGTGTTGATTAGAAAAAACAAATTATGCATTTATGTTAGGCATAAATATAGAAAGTAGAGTTTGTGCATTTTCCTCTTTAAATAATTCATAGTTTGGTTAGGTTTCCTCAAAACTATTTCAGCAACTTTCCCGTACTGATATTTGGTTAGTTTCATTAATGTGACTTTGCTTCTCTATAGATTTTTTATTGATAGGCTTTGCACAAAGACGTGATCAATAATAAAGAGTATTGTTCTTTCTCACCGTATTCAATCTGTGTATTTGATCACTCTTTTTTAGTCCTGTTTTTCTAGCTACACTTATTTTGCTTATTTTTGGATATCATAATTGTTTAGGATAAGCGCTGCCGAGTTCCTTGTTCCCTGTGATGAGTACATGAAGTCCATTGAGAATGACTATCCTACAGGGATGAGGTTCAAAATGAGATTCGAAGGCGAAGAAGCTCCGGAGCAAAGGTATAATCCCATTCAAACTAAGGAAGAATAAATAAACCTTGTGGGAAAAAAAATGAAACTAATAAAGCTGAGAAAGACTAAAAAGGGGAAGAGGAAAAAGAGAGTTTGGAAATGTCTTCCAGTTTTCTGTTTCACGTTTTTGTTTTTTTTGATTGACTAGGTTCTCAGGTACTGTGATCGGGACTGAAGATTTGGATCGTACGAGATGGCCTGGATCCAAATGGAGATGCCTTAAGGTGGTATAGAAAACTTTATGTTTATGTTCATTAGTTCAAAGCTACAAAAAAAATCCACTTATGTTTCATGTTCTTTCAGGTTCGCTGGGATGAAACTTCTCAAATTCATCGTCCAGATAGAGTGTCCCCTTGGAAAATAGAGCCTGCTTCAACTCATGCCCCAGATCCTGTTCCAGTATGTCAGACAAAAAGGTCGCGCACAAGCACGTCATCATCTACCTCTTCTCTCCATGCAGCAACAGAAAGTATAGCCTCGGTTATGCTTCATGAGAATTTTTCTTTATATCATTGCATGTCTGGCTTGTAGCTTGTGGAGAAACAAGTAACCTAGTAATGATGCATGCTTTCAATTTTATCACCAGGCTCATCTAAAATCAGTGTAGAACCGCCAACACAGAATGAGTTTTCAAGGGCCTTTCAAGGTCAAGATTTATTGACCTTGAGTGGCGGTGTCTTTTCTCGGAATCATGAATCAGATCCTGACAATGTCCTTGTGTGGACTCCTTCGTCGCAAGGTAAGAATCATCAAACAGACATATTCTTCGGCAACAGAAGGTTCGCTCCACATGATAGAGTTGCTCCGATAAAGCTTGGATCGCAGTGCGCAAATGAGACTTTAGGCCCCCAAGTTCAGCAGTTTCCCTACATGGCTAATTGGCCTGTTGATCGAAACCCAACCAACATCAACTGCTTGCAGAAGCTTCCCTTGGGAGATGTTAATGACAGAAGGCATGGACTTGAAGTCCAGTGGCAGCAGCCAGGAGATTGGTGGTTGCCTCTGCTGCAGCCATCAATTGACGACAACTCTAATCACCAAACGATTGTGAATTTGGAGGACCTGCCTCAGCAACAAGACTTGAAAACCAAGGCGAGAGGAGAATGCAAACTCTTTGGTATCTCCCTCATTGGTAACCCTGTCATGACGGAGCCAGAAATGCCACACTGGAACTCTACACACAGGCCCCAAGGTCATACTGATATTGCAATATTAGAGCATCACCAAGACACAGGATCGGGACAAGTGTTGAAGGGGTTAAATATTTCGAAGTTTGACGATACCGAAACTGTAGGAGATGAACAAGGGAAACACATTCAAGCTATAAAAAAAATTTCTCGTGATGGTCAGGTTAAGCTTCAGGGTTGTCCGACCAGAAGCTGCATTAAGGTTTTGAATTCTCTTCTTGTTGTTTTGGGCGCGCTAATTTTTTTCTTAAGAACTGAGAATGCAGATTTGTGCTGTTATCTGAAACCTATTGTTTACATTATTTGTTGATTCAGGTTCACAAGCAGGGGACAGCTTTGGGAAGGTCTGTCGACCTAAGCAAGTTCAGTGGCTATAGCCAACTGATAGCAGAGCTTGATCAAATTTTTGAATTTAATGGTGAACTATTGGGACCTAAGAAGGAGTGGCTGATTGTTTTTACTGATAATGAGGGTGATATGATGCTTGTTGGAGATGATCCCTGGGAGTAAGCAAACTCGTCTCTTTCTATCTAATTTTTCATCCAGTTACTTGCATACGTACAATAAAGTTATCCTAGATTAGCATAATTTGGAGTTATCGAAATTGACTTGTTCTAACTGAGTGTTTGTATCTGAACGACTTAGGGAATTCTGTCAACTTGTCCGCAAGATTTGTATCTACACCAGAGAGGAGGTAAAGAAGATGGACTTACAAACAACTAATTTAAAACTGGAGGTAGTTTCAGCAATAGCAGACAAAGGAACAGCTTCAGAAGAAGAGCGAAGTTCGGAGCATCCTTCAGCTGCAAGTCAATAGAGTAGAGAGAGTTTAGTTTTGTGTAAATAAGGTTAGAGGTTTGACCTTACTAAGTTCTGTTGGTATCATTGGTTCAACCAAAAAAAAAAAAAAAAAATGCTGAAAAAATTTGTTAGTTCTTTTTAAGTAAAGATTGTAATTCTTCTTTGATAATGCATTTGAGGGCACACAAAGAAGAGTATACTCTAAAACCCCATTTAATTTACAGGGTTAATGTGGAAAGGGGTTTGTTTAAGTTGTAGAGGCCTAAAATGGTGCTTTGATTAGCGTTTTAAATAGAACTCCCAAACATTTGATTAGATTTTTTCATACATTCAGAAATATTTGTCTTTTTTGTTTAGATAGCCAAGTTGGAAGCCTTTAAAGCGGACGAAAATGATGAGCGGAAGAAGTTCATCCATAAAGTAATATATAATATTCTCTCCCTCTCTCTCTCTTTTCGGAGTATATTTGGGGGAATTAAGGTTGGGGTGATACTTGGGATTCGTGTAACGTCGTCTTAAAATTACCTGATAATTACATAAGATTTTTGCACGTGTATGCACAGCCTTGTGGACGGTAATCTTCCTTTTTTTTTTTAATAATAATAATATTAATAATAAAAATAAAACAGAATAATAATTAGAAACAATGAGAACAGTTAGATTGCCCAGCAACATCATTAGAATACTGCTGTCACGTGGAGTCTGGGATAATGTTTGTTCCTGACAAATGACCAAGTTTCGAACATACATGCCACTTTATTGAAGAATATTTTCGAAACTATTCAGCATGATTGAAAAAAAAAAAAAAAAACAATATCTATCCATTCTGCACAATTTTGAATTTGTTGACACTATCTTCATTTTATAAATAAAAGAGATCTAACAAAAAGAAGTGTATGTTCCCAAAAAAAAAAAAAAAAAAAAAAAAAGAGAAGACTTCAAGTCTAAAACAGACTATTGATACCGCATTTCAAATTTTCAGACTTACAAGAAAGAATGTTATTTCACAAAATTGGAATGACAGAGTATTGAAGACAATTCGAAGGAACTAAATTTACCTACCATTATATTCCTCCTCCATTGTGGCATCAGAGTCACCAAGTTTCTACCAACATGCAGAAGCCAATCCGTTCTCAGATCCACAATCCTGTATAAGAAGCGTTGATAGGTCGCCACTCTCGAAAAAGGCTTGGTGAAGGGCCTTGACACACTTTTCAGCTTCACTATCATTTACAATCAACGAGATGTTGACCTGCTTTGCACCATAAAATGAAAAAGCATCCAAACTATCATTGGACGGCTAAAAAGAGTGAATTGCATATTCGTGTGATGAAATGAATTATATCAAACAGACCTTGGATGCCCCTTGTGAGATCATTTGGACGTTGACGTTGTTTATCCGAAGAACATGGAATGCCTGCAACAGAGTTAGTAGACCATTTGAAGAGAAGGGGCGGTCGGAAAAAGTTTGGAAAAGAATGACAAAGAAAGTAGAATCTGGTTCAGTAGTCTCTAGAAAAGTGTGTATGGAGGTGCAGTACCTTCTCCAGAATCAATGAAGAACGCTGCACGTTCCCAATGAGAGAGATGATTGATCTATGCTGCAGAAGCTTCACGAGTGCAATCTTTTCAAGCTCTTCCTCTACATTGTCAAGTTCCTGAACAAGAAGACCATGCTTTCATCAGATCCAAGATAAGATCCACTCGAACAATTTGGTGACTGGTTTTAAAAGTGTTGGTTCGGTTCGGTAATGCCACTTATCAACATTAGGAATCTAATCATCGTTTGTGGCAGGATATTAAAACGGCCATATATAAGAGAGACCCATTTTTTTTTGGGCCACGTGATAGTTCTCTCCTATCAATGTATGTGTGGTGATGTGAAGGTGTATAGAATAGCAGTGCTCATATATGAAGCACGTAATCTCATATCTAATACTGAAACACATAAGATCAGATGCTTGCCTGCTGGATTAGTTCTCTACTCCAAAGTTTTGAGGGGTCCAAAGTCAAAGATATACTAACTTCACTTGTAGCAACAACATCCACAGATATGCCCAAATCCTCGAAGATTGAGAACACCTAAAGAACAACCTTCAAGTTGTAGTCATATGACTAGTAAGTGTCGGAAACAAAACCACAACAACAATATCTCTCTCTCACCTTGGCAAGGAAACCCACTTGACCAAGCATGCGTGTACTCACAATATCCAACATGGTAACATTCCGCTTCAAAACAATGCTGGTTAGAACAGCCTGAAATTGAGTTCACAACGGTAAAGGAGAAAGAAACAGACAATTGAGTTCACACTTGGATTATTATGTTAGCATAAAGTCCAGCAGCTATAAACCTCAGTCATGTCTCTAGTTCTGGTGATGACGGTACCGGGAGCTTTTGGGTTGTATGAGTTTTTGACCCTTACAGGAATATCACCTTCCCTAGCGGGTCTCATGGATAGTGGATGCAGGACCTGCAAAAAGCTCATGGTAACTAAAATTCTCGCTTTGAACCATAGTTTTTAGAAAAATTGGAATATCTGCCGTCTTCCTTTTGCATAAGTACGATTCAACTCTACAACTAGTTAAAATCATGGAGAGAGGAATTTCCAATGACAGGCTTAGTTTACTTGATCATTTCTGCCAAGAGTATGATATAAAAGACCGTCAAACAGAAAAGAAAGAAATTTTACATTAAACATCAAGATATTTAAACCTGTGCACCGAAGTATGCGAGCTCAGCTGCTTCTTCAAAACTCAAGTTAGACACAGGCTTCGCATGTGGATAAATACTAGGATCACAGGTCAAAACGCCATCCACATCCTTCCACACCTATTATAGAATGTAAGACTTAGTTGTTAATAATATGGAAAAAGCGTACTGGCATAAAATTCATACAATAAAAAGAGTATAAGATACTTGTACATAATTTCACACGGAAGCATTCTCTTATTGTGGTATCTATAGAGAAGAAGATACCACTTCTAAATAAATCCTGTAGTGAATATCAACATGGTAGCATTCACATGTTCATATGAGTTCTTCCTGGTAAACGCACAAGGGTGTTGTCTGACCTGTATTTCTCGCAATCCAAGGGCTTTACCAATGGTGGTGGCTGTCAAATCACTACCACCCCTACCCAAGGTGGTAATTGCACGAGTTTTCCATCCCTGCAATCAAAATACACGACCTGTTTCAAGAGCTCGGCTAGGAAACCATGAACATAAAATTTACAGTCAAGTAGAAGCAATGAACAAAGCATCTAAGCAGGAGCACAAATGCAGCAGCTATCAACCTTTCCAAGGAACCCAGTAACAACAGGAATTGCAGGATCTAAAATCCAATCGCCATGTAACCTTTTAGCAACAGCTGGGTAAGTTGCTTCCAAGATGTCTGCATTTGTGAAGTCATCTGTGGTTATGAAACCCATGTCAAACGCATCATACTGCAAAAGAATGTGTAAGCGGATTGTGTAAGAAAATATATGGAATGACCGTCAAAAAGGAGAGCCAATTCGAGTATAAGAATTTCTTCAGTGTCCATAAAAGATGATCCAGAAATGGCAAAATCCCGCTTTTGAAGTCAGTCAGCTTAGATCAAATCAAATAGTTCACCAAAGAAGTGGGTAGAGCCTAAGAAACGCTTGCATGGTGATGAGTCTATGCAAGTTAATTGAAGTAACAGTTTATTTCATTTTTTTTCTCTTTTCAAAATTGTCAAAACAAATGAAATTCGGAACAATAACAAAAGAAGTTTGTATTCCGCTTAAAAACAATAGACGAGAAGGATAATTGATAATCAGGAGGTACATACTTGGCGTGCTTTGGCACCAATTTCATTAAGATAAGCAGCAAAGATTCTAGTGGACAAGCACTCTCCAAAAGAAACTAAATAATCCCTGGTGCGGGGAGTTAACTCCTTCATCATAGCTATGCCCTTCAAAAGTTGCTCCAGTTGTTCCAAATGTCCTGCAAAATATCTCAGAAACACATTCCAAAGAAAATCCAAACAACTGCCCTTACTCTATACATCTCATCTCATTTATATAAAAGAATCAACACAAAACAATGACCTTGTCGGATGAAGCATTAACGATACAACACCACAAGGCTCCTTTTTTGGGGGGGAAAAAACACGGGGCGTGGTAATTTAAGGAACAACTCGAATCAAATCGAATGACTAAAATTTAGTTTACAAATATATATAGAAAACATAGATAAATAAATTTTGACAAATTTAACGTAAATAAAGAGAAAAACATAAATAAAATAATACTCAAATCGTTTATCTTAGTTGTGATATTGCATATATGGATGACGTTTTCACTACACAATTCAAATAAGAAAATTATAAACAATCATCAGTTTGAAATGGTCCTCACCAGAAATAACGGAGCGATCAACTCCAAGTTCATCAGCAGTCCTGATTAAATAGAGAAAGGAAAGTTCCATAAAGAATAAAAGTAGCAAAATTTATCGAGAAAACTGCAGTTAGAAAATGGACCAAACCTGAGATGTAATTGTTTTATGAAATTCAACTCTTCAATTTCAGACGCATTGGAAACACCACAGCTGACAGCGGTCTCCCCAGCCTAAGCATTGATCAGAGCCATCCAAATTCCAAATTCCATCACTACGACATGAAGAAACCCTAACTCTAACCTGTATGAAAAACAAGCGAGAAAGTGAAGGAGCATTTACGAGTAGGAGATTGTTGGTGGTTTTCCCCATGGCGGAGAGAACAATAACGGGACGTTCTTCAGAAAAACTGAGAATTAAGCCAGCGATCTCCCTAATCCTGTCCGCAGAAGCCAACGACGAGCCGCCGAACTTCATAACACAAGTGAATTCCCCTGCCTTGTCTGAATCTCTCCCTTGTTCGTCTTCTCGGATCGCAGCTTCGATTCGGTTCTTCTTAGCCTTGATTTCTCTCAATGACCCGTTTCCACTTGCGTCCTCCATCGCCAAGAAGAGGAACCGAACTCGACCTGGACCAGGACCTGGCCAACAAGCGGACGAAAGCAAGGCCATGCGCGAGGAATGCGAGTTTGTTGGAGCACCGAAGTTGCAGGGAGTTCTAACGCAATGGAAATGCAAGGAAGACGCCATTTTTATGCGAATCTGAAGCTTGAATCGATGAAAGTTTCTGAAATAAATCAATTGAAAGGAAGAAGAAGAGACACTTAGATGAGTATATTCAATTTGTAGTCAACAAATGATTGTGTTAGTAAAGCAGAGATTGACAGGTTTTTTTTTTTTTTTTTTAAATAAAAATTATATGCCAATTCAAAATGATAATGATTTTTTAATAAAGAAGAATATTTCCCATATTTTTAGAGAGTGGTTGAGTTTGATGGGGGTAAAATGGCGGGGGGTTAAAAAAAAAAAAAAAAAGGCGCGCTCCGTAACCGTCGGTGTGTCAATACTACCAAATGCACGGGGTGTGCTGTTTTGGGTCCCACTATTAAAACTTCTCCTTAGCCTCATTAATCTTATTTATTTTTTATGTTTTTTTTTTTCCTTTGTGAAATTAGAATTAGGTTCTACTGGTAATGATGCACATATACATATTTTTGTTAAAACATTGTAACATCATAATTAGACGACTTATCTTACCCTGTTAAAGGATTATCACATATATAATGCACAAAGTAACATTAATTTTGAAAAGATATAATAATAAGTATGTCTAAAATGAAAAAAGTAATATGTTTAAGTTGATCAATTCTACGAAGGGGTAAAGATATTGTACCTATTAATGGAATAAAAATTTTTGACTGTTGATCTGTTTTAAACGGTTTAGATGTTCTGTGCATACAAATTTTATTGTGCATTCAAATATATTAGATTACAAAACAGTTTTAAAAAAAAAATAAAAAAGGAAAAAACTCTTTCCGTTTCCTCTGTGTTCGGTGTCGGAGGAGGGAAAGGAGGGGGCCACCGCTGTGAGATGCAAGGCATCGTGTGGTCGTCGCCATCGACATCTCGCCCCTCAAGAAGTCGTGGCGGTTGGACCTCTCTCGTCCATCTCTCCGTCATCCAAAACTTGCGGACCCCGTGGACGACCTCTCCCCACGTCGGAACAACGTCCGTCTCTCCCCACGCCCTCCTCGTCGTCGACATCTCGCCCCCCTCTTTGTCCATCGCAGAGGCCCGTGGGCTTGTGGACGAGACCGGCATTCCCCCCTTCCACCACCATACAAATCCGCCGGATTTGGCTTTTTTCTTCCTACAACAACCTCAAGCGACTTTCACGACTAGCCGGTGGGTTTCACGAGCCACCGCCACCTTGCTCGCCCCTCGGCCTTCCCTCGTCGTCGAAAATTCACTCTCCTCCATGCCCATCGCCGAGCTTCTTGTCGCTATTGGACAGTGGTTGGCTCGCGAGGCCGGCGAGCTCGCGATTCGGCGGTAAGTGGCTCGCGAGTTGTTACCATCGAGAACGAACTCCAAGCCGACGGCATTGACGCGAGGTAGCAATTCGGGCAGTGGGCGACATGGGATGGGTGGCCGACGATCGAGAACGTCGTCGTCTTCGCTCCTGGAGCCATCATGGTGGCTCGGTGGAGGTGGCTGCCGGTGGGGGGAGGGGCTTGCAGGGTTTTCTCTCTTTTCAAAAAAAAAAAAAATTTGAAATGTTTTGTAAAATGATAATCTAGTGTGATGGGTGTTATGATTCTTTGATACATCTTTTTAATCTTGATAGTTTAAAGATGATTAATTGTTAAAAATTTTTACATCATTAATAAGGTAAAATCACTTTATATGGTAGAATTCCCCTAATAAATATTGTGTCATACTTTTTACTCTACAATGCTTTTAAAAGGACCATAGACCAAGCTCATTTACGTCTTTAAACTAAGATGTGATGTTTAATAAATGTCATGATATACTTTTTGCTTTATCTCTAATATTAGAGGTGGGCAATGCTTTTAAAAGGACATAGACAAAATTGATTATCGTATCGATACATTGTAAACATGTGGTTTTTTGTAGTTATATGCATATATTTTTTTTAGGACATTTCAATGAACAATATAAAAGAACATTAAAAAAACATTTCCATAAGCAATATAAAAGAACATTAATTATATTGAACATTGTTTAAATAAAGAGTGAGTTTTACGATATGAGACTTACGTATAAATCCACCTTCTATTAATAATAATGGCTTGTCCACCAAACATTTTTTCAATTTCTATAATAATATACGCTTGGTTTATCTTATGAGCATAATTAATTATTTTAGTTATTTGATTAAATTTTAAATGTCTAGTCTATATTTTTAATGTGTACATATCTAGATCAGTGTGGTTGAGAAAAATAATCGAAAGGCTAATAAAACATATTACCTAACATTTTTCTTAAACAATTACTTAGGGGGTGTTTGGAGTAATGGTTCAAACCAAAATTTTCATATCATTTTTTTATCTTTTTTTGAAAATTTTTTTTATTTTTTCTGAAAAAGATTTTTATCTTTTCTAAAAAATAAAAAAAAAAATACTATCGAAACTTAAAATTTCCAACTCAAACCATATTCTATTTCTTTTTTCTCTTTAGTTTTTCTCCTTTCTCAACTGAATCGGCCGGTTAAATTTGGAATTTACACGTGTTTTTGTGCAAATTTGGATGCTTATTTTAGTCAAATCTAAGGAGAAGAAAGCATAGGGAATCTACACCATCATCAGTAGAACCCAACTTGCCTCTTTTTTATTTTTATTTTCATTTTCATTTTCTTTATTTATTATTATTATTATTTTTTTAATGTTGCTTGAAAACCAACTTGCCAATTTTATTGAGAGAAACCCTACGTAAAGTTAAAGATGTTCCTTCCCCATATTGATTTGGAATAATAAGTTTTAAAAGAAAAGGAAGCAAAGATATTTAGGCAAATGAAAATAAAATAATGGTGTTAGGAAACAGAGAATAGAAATTGTGGCCGAAGGCCAAACAAAGGATTCAATTTTAACAATTAAAGACAGATTTGCATGATCATAATAATGCCGTACAGAGAGCAGAATCCAATTGATCGAATCAGAAATATATATATATATATATATATATTTTACAAAATTATGAATTTCATAAAAATAATAAAATAAAATAAAATAAAAATAAAAAAAGACATGGATGATTGAATAGGTGGTTTTGGCAAGTTGTGGATGGTATTTGTTACTTTCAGTTGGCGCCAAACGACATCTCTCTATCTATCTATCTATCAATCTATATATTATATTATCCATTTTATTTTATTATTGTTATTATCTATTTTATTGTCCACACTTGTTCTACGTCTGTATATTTACTCCTTTCTCATTGTATTTGTCTCCCTTCTCTTCAAACCATTTTTCATTTTCTCTGTCGGTTTCTCTCCCTTCCTTTTTACAATTTCCCACTCTTTTCTGTTCTGGGTTTCCTTTTCCTTCTTCTAATTGTACCCCAGAAAAAAGAAAGAAAATAAAAAAGTTGAGCTTATTTTAGTCACTCCGAGCTTCACTCCTTTCTTCTCTGAGATTTCCAATTCGTTTCCTGAGGTGAGTTTAATAGTCTGCTGTTTCTTTTTTAACTAGTAATATCCCAAAAGATTCCAAGTTTATAAATTTCTTCAACTCTGTTTGGTGTTTTTGGCATGAGTATTGGCAATTATTTTGTCCAGAAATATTATGTGTGGTTCATGTACTCTTTTTAGTCACATTTCGACCCACTTACCTTTGAAGTGATCTGGTCTTCCACAGAGAACAGACCAAAAATCTATTTCATGGCTGTAATCTGGGAAAGAAAGATTTTGAAAATCCTGTGGTTGTGGTGAGGTCATGTGACCAAAAAAAAAAAAAGAAAAAAAAAAAAGGAGCAAATCTCAGTAAAACAGGATCATTCAGTTAGATTCGGAATCCGGTCGATGTAGACTTTGGAGCTTAATTAAGTTCCATTTTTTTTGGTTTTTCAAATGTGCAATCATAGCAAGTGGTATAATTGTTATTTATTTTTCAGGGATATTCTAATATACAAATCCATGGATAGTGGAGAGACAAAAGATACCTCAGGCTATGGAAAGCCACCATGGATATTCAAAGGAAGGTACAGCAAAATGAATATAATTAGCTCTTTTGCTTTTATTTATTTATTTATTGATTCTGCTTGACAACCTCTGTGTGTGTATTTCATTCTCAGTGCTTTGTATCAGCTCCATCTTGTGAAAGCCAAAACCGCACGAGCATGTATCCCGAAAGATTTCAGATTGGTTGAAGCATTTGGGTATTTTCTTGGCCCTTTAAAATCCTTGTTTGAAATTGTCAAGTGTTATCATGTCATGAATAGAGTAATTATGATATTTTGAATCTTGGACTTTTGTATTATTCGCCAATTAACTGTTGTTTGTTTGCCTTTTGCAGGTATACTCTTGGTGGATTCTTTCTTGCCAGCTACGATGACAGCCCTGCAGGAGTCTTTGATGAGGTTTTCTTTTTTCTTTTCTTTTTTCCTTTTTTTTTTTTTTTTTTTTTTTTTTTTTTTTTTGTAGCACTTGATCACTTTAGGATTGATCCTAAACCTGAAAACCAATTCGTTTTTTTAGTTCGAATAAGATAGTTTCGAGTTCATTCACCTAGTCACTAACAGCTATAATCGTGTCTCTTCCCAGCTTGTTGTGATCGCCGGACTTGTATGGAACCCGCCGACATCTTGCGCGTAAGTTTTTCCCTGATTTTACGTTCTTTTTTCATAGTAAATACTGTTCATCACAACATCTTGCGACAGAAGATGCACATCTTTCAACGTATGTCCAAAATTGATCGTCCTGTCACGAGATATGCTCAATTTGTTTGTTTCAATGAAGACAGCCTTTACAAGTCAGGCACCACACAGAGAACGAGTCATGACCTGTGAACCTTGTTGCTAAATCACTTTGTATATGGGTTTGTTTTGAGGCGTCAAAATTGACCTGCTTATACAAATTTAAGTGGATGCTTACGACTTAATAAATGGTACTGGCTCCTACAATCCGAGAAGATTTTACTAAATCAGTCAATACTTTATCCGTTTTTTAATCAAAATGTTTCCTGGGTCTTTAATTATTATTTAATAATATTGCCAAAGCAATTGTCTTTGTGGTAAATAAAGTTGATATACACTAGCTAGCTTGTATAATAATTTAATACAAGTGCCTTGTGCAAGTTGCTGATTGTCAATGAGTCACGTTCTTGCATATCCGTGAATCAATCAAGCTTTCCAACCTACCTAAAGCACTGCATTCCTATTTTTTTTTTTTAATATATCAGACAATTAACTAGTTTGTCATGATCTGATGTAGAGGTGAACGATTTGGTTTCAAAACGAGTAGTTTCAACGTGTTTTCTTCTTGTCAACAGATGGGCCGCTAAGGTGCTTGTGAACAGCGACGAAGCTTGCAAACATGGTCGAAAGGTGGGGGCTACAGAACTCTTAGCACAAGTCCAGATTATCTTTGTTTGGACTTGGGTAGTTTTTGGAAACATTTCCTCGAGTTTAAACATTTGAAATTAGACCAAACATGCTATGTCTGCTGGTTGATCAAAGAGAAAGTGTGGTGTCCAATTTAGGAAGAAATGGCCATTACCATGTATTTTCCATATAATTTAACCAGCAGAGATCTCCCTAGGCCGTGTTTCGTAAGAGGAAGATGGAGAGTAAGGAGAGGACTTTATTTTTAATGCGTTTTGTATGAATTCCCTCCCTCAGTCCTTCCAACGTTGAAGCATTCCTCACCCAATTGATTTCTTCCTCTATTCCCTCCTACCAAACAAGGCCTAAGTCTTGCTCGCCAACTTTACCAAGCTCTTAGTTATGTGGCAAGTGTTACTTTTCACATTTAAAAAAAAAAAAAAAATCTAAAATCTACGGCTTTTCGGTTTTTCTTTAGTAGTAATTCCAATGTTGTATGCTGTCACTTCTTGCAGGAAGTAGGGCTCCCAAGTCAGGTTGCAAGGTTCTCCAAGGTATTCCTATGTATAAATTTCAAGTCGAAAGCTTTTAGTACTCAGGTTTTGTCGTGTTTAGACCACATTTGCACCCAAAAGCGAGTTCGTATGTTTGTTCAGGATTATGCTTTCTGTTGTGAAGCAGAGAATTACAGCGATCCCAAAGCAACAAGATAGTAGAAGCATTGGATTTCTAAACATGATTGGCATGGGAACTAGCTTGTCTGAATCAAGAGATCGTATTGATGTTCAAGTGACTCAAATCAAGTCGGCAGAAGATAGCTCTTACTTCAACCTAACGTCTTTAGGTTGGTTACTTGATTCCATTTTCATCAATCTATTGCCTAATTTTAAATTGACCACCTTTTCTATTTAAAAAGAAAAAAAAAAAATCTAGATACTGATCTAGCAAAGAGTCTAGTGTGCTAAAGAATATAAAATTAGTGACCTTTAATAGAGCATGACATACAATATTGACTTTTGTGTAACAATTTGTTATGCCTGGTCTTTAGCACATGAAGAGCATGTCTCGTTTAGATTAAAAAATGGTTAGAATTCAAGACCAAAAAAAAAAAGGAGGGGTCAGAATTCAACTTGACGATCTTATTCTGAGTTCTGATGACCACTTTGTTATCATTAGGAAATGTCATGCATTTGCATTAGCTGATTTAGCTTTCAGAAGAAATCTAATAAAGGATTCTTAGTTGCTTGTCGTAGGAGGGAGAGAGAGAGAGGATTATTGACCACTGTGCTTTTGCAGCTTCCTTTTTCTGGATTCTCAAACTGTATAGTTGGATTCTAGCGTAGTTTCTTTGTTTGGTGCCCTCCAATCTCCATCATAGGCATGTTTGGTCAAGCTTCAAGGCTAGTTCACTTTGGAAGCAAAGCAGCTTTGGCCAAATGGAGGACACTTTGTTACAGATAGTTGAAATGCGCAATTTGAACAATCCCTCTCTTCTTGTCTCTTGCTGGGACAACCTCTTCTATAGCTCCACTACTACTTTTTTATTCTATAGCTCATATCATCTTGCCTTTCTTTGATTTCCCACTACACGCTGGCATTTTGGTTGGCTCTATGAAGGGCAATACTTTTTTTTATTTTTATTTTTCTCGCGTAGCTAGTTTTAACTTACATCAACTATGGATGTTGTGTGATTTAAGATCATAAGGGATAATCTTATTAAGAACTTTAAAAACACATCTGAGAATTTTCTTATTGTTTTATCAACTTTCTTGCCTGCTCACAACTCGCGAGCTTGATGATATGGCAGTGCCTGCATTCAGCTTGGACAAGTGGATGGGGCCAACCATCAAAATGTCACTTCCAAGTTTTAGGTAAATTTCTCCAAAGGCCCTAGTCTTTCCTTTTTAGAGTTCCTGTCTTTTTCCGAGAGTTGATCTTGTAGTTACCTCTTTATCTTGTGAAATTTTCAGTGGCCGTACAGAGTATACTCCTGACCTCCTCAAGTACTCTTGCAAGATTCACTGCAGGTTTTTCCTTCAAAAATATCCTACTTTCACTCAAATTCTGTTAAAAATTTTGTAGATTTTCTCGATCTGAATATGATTATGATGTGTTTTACAAAAGGTTTTGTTTGTCTGGAACCGATCAGACTTGATTTTAACTTGACAAGTAATGGTGTTAGGGTGCGAGCTGTTCATCCGGTAAAAGTTTCTGGATCAGCTGCCTTGCTTAGTAGTGATATGGAAAAAACATCAGAAACTCATAGTGGCTGCACTACAATGGTCCAAACCACCAGAGAATCCATAGACAATGCTGCAGATCTCAGCACGGCTGTGATGTTATCGAAGCCCATTTTTGCATTGAAATTCAGTTGTATGACAATGCAAGTTGAAGCTCCTGTTATAGTTTCTGACTGTCCTAAAACCTCCTTAAGAACTTGTTGATCATGTTATGCACCTTTTTCTCAGAAATTTTCCCTAATTTACGTGTCTTATTGTGCAGTGGCACGATATTAATATTGTCTTGTTCAATTAATAAGACCTCTAAAAATGCATTTCTCTTGGACTAGTGAAGTGATCAGTTACATGAAATGAAAGACAAACGAAGCGGACCACAAATATATATATTTTTTTCTCTTGAGAGATGTACAAAATTCATCTGCTTTCCAGGGCGTGGAAAGACTCTCTTAACAGAAGCAAAAAACGAACAAATGAAATTTTCGATGAGGTCAGGAGGATTATGCTGAGTCTCTCCAAAAGGAAACCAAACTCTACTTACAATCTCAATCTGAATATTCAAGCCATGCGTGATCAGAATTCTTCGGGCAAGGGTCGTCCTTGCAAGAATGACTTGAACAGTACGAGAGATCTCTCGGGCTGCGAGAATGGAGCTTCATGGGATGCTCCTCTTATGGTGGCAAAGGAAAGCATGTTACCATAAACTCGAGTCCATCCACCAACCTGTAAATCAAAAAGAAAAAGAATTGTCACATTGCACTAGTTGAATAAAAATATTTGCAAATCTTAAAGTCATCACCAATGAAAGTTCACCTGCTGCCCCTCAAACCAGACCCTGTAAGGCACGGTGGTGTTGAGGGCTAACTTCTCTGCAAGTCTATGTACTAATTTCCGACTTCCGATCAAGGGGATAACAGAATCTTGGTCACCACTATAAAAAGTAACTTGGAAGATTTAGTCAACCTCAATTAAACATGGATAAATGAAAAAAAAAAAAATGTAATGCCATTGGCTTAAAAGAATGAAAAAGACACATAATCTACCTGTAAACCAAGACCGGGATTCCTGCCTTGATGAGTTTGCCGACGATTGTGATTGTCGGTATCTCCACATCCAACAGCTCATAATCCAATACACTGTTACACATGTTCAAAGCAAAGGATACCTAATTAAGCTTAAAAAAAAAATGGGATAAAGTTCCATCCCAATCTGGTTTAAGCTTTTATCGTTCCAAAATTGTCATAGCGTACTGGGTCTCTTATATGGCTCGGGCATATAATCAGATATTAAGGAGTTGGTCATGTCTGTTCGATAATTTGTCCATTGTCTAGCCCACATGCGAGGAGGGGAGTGTTGGAAGTTACCTGCTGCAAACTAACCATCGACGAACTCTGACAAGCCGTGCATGGAGGGCCTTTTGAACGTCTTTCCTATTTAGATATTTCACAGTTTCATCTTCCACACAGACATCTATTGTCTCGGTAACTTGCTGCCAAACAAGTAAGAATCTATATCAGAGAAAAGTGGAACAAACAAAATCGACAGACACGTAAATGAAATGTGGCATTAATCACTATTGGCACATATGTGACATTGAAGCTGGCTGCTACATGACAGCACGAAAAACAGTTCTTTTTTTATTTTTTATTTTTTTGGGTACCATGTGACAGTTCTGTTTTATTGACAGTCGTGCGTAGAGATGCTGAATTACAAGTCCTCAAAGTAGATTAAGTGCCAGCGATACACACACTCACCTGGGGACTAAGGACTTTGGCTTGTGCAAACACAGAAGATATGCAAACATCAAGGGTAACATCATACTTGTCAACAAATCTACTGGTTTCTTTGCTCACTTGGTTCAACACCTTTGAACAGATTGGAGAAACCGAGCCTCTGTAGTACTCGCTCACATACCGCGAGTAGTTGCAAACCGAAGTGAACATTTTGTATGTTGAATCTGATATCAATCCATGAGACCAAATGAACTCTGCCCTTGAATTGAAATCTGTAGAAAATTCTAAAACAGGATTTCCCAGCTGCAATATTATGCCAAGAATAATGATCAAAAAGGCTAAAATTTATGAATCAATTGAATTTCTCTTGAATTCGAGACAATTTTACTACTCACAGCAATGCCTTTTAAATTGAATAATTTCTCCTTCTTGTTGAATTGGAGCATGAGTTCTGCCAGTTGGGGAACATAGTGACCTAGTTACAAATACAAAAAATATAGATATATGAGTTCATTTTATCTTTTTTTTTTTTCCTTCTTTTCATTTTTGTCTCTTAGCACTTGCAGATATGTCAGGGGAAGGAAAAAAAAAAAGAGCTGTAAGATCAGTCAAGTCAAAAATAATACCTGCATAGCTCTCTCCTGTGATGAACAAACTTGAGTTTCTGAATTGTGGAAATTTGGTAAACCATTTTTGCAAGAAAACCAGGTTGTCTCCGGCTGTAGAGATAAGAACGAGAGAGATTTTCAGAAGTTAAAAAGATAATGCTGTAAAGGTGAACTTTTTGTCAATTCAGAAACAGAAAGCAAAACGTGAAAAAAAAAAAAATAAATAAAAAAAATAAAAAAAATTTATATATATATTAAAAATCAAAATAAAACAAAACATCTACAGTCAGCAATGAACATGACAACTGTAAAGAAGAAGAAGAAGAAGAAGAAAAGGAGAGAAAAAAAAAATTTTAATTAAAATAAAAAAAAGAAAGAAAACCATAGGGCAAATGAGTATCATGAAATACTGTCTTTGCCCTTTTGTGTGAAAAGAACTCCAACGGAACTTTCCTAACAAACACACTTTATTGAAAATATTTAACAAATAAAAAAGAGTAGGAAAAAGAGAAGAGAAAAGAGCCAAAAAAAAAAAAAAAAGTTGACTTGAATCTTGGGTATAGGAACTGTGTTTCTAACTAATCTAATGTCTATTTCAAAAGAAAAGAAAAATTGCACACAAAAGTCCCATCTTCTCTTGCAAGGCTTCAATAGAGAAATTTGAAAGAAAGTTAAAGAAATGCTTTTTTTTTTTTCTAATTGTAGAGGCAAATTAAAACAGTGAGACATGCCTGTGATCTTGTCATTTACAGACTCATAAGAGGAGGAATTAACTGAATAGGAGAAACCAACTCCTATGGGGGTCTCTAAGTACAACATGTTTGCTTCTGCATATTAATATCATATACCAAACTGTTAATACCATGATTAATTTGCAAATACATATATATATACACACACACACATATATATATACTTTACATAGAAAGACAAGAATTGTAATTGTTGTACCTCTGTTCCAACTATATTCATTCCTGACCAATACTTCTCCACTAGGCCTAAATGGTCCATTCTCAGAAAATGCCCCAACTCCCAATGAAGAACACCCAGGCCCTGCACCAAGAAAAATATACTTATAATAATAGAATATATATGTATGTACATATAATAATGGAACTAAAGAGAGAGAGAGTGAGGACCTCCGTTGAGCCAGAGAACAAGGGGCTTGGAATGAGGGTCAGTTTCAGCTTCAACAAAGTAATAAAAGAGAGCTTTGTGATTATTGTCATCAAGGGAGACATAACCCGAGTACTGTTGGAACCCGACTTGGGGTTGACCCGGTAACCGGATGATTCTGTCTCGTTCAGAGAGAGAAAGAGAAGGAGAATGAGAAGGAGAAGGAAAAGGAGAAGCTTCTGAACCAGCAATGCAAAAACACAGTAGCTGAATAATAACCACTAATACAGCAGCCATTGCAATGGTTATTTGGCATGCTGGAGAAGAAACCATGGTTTTCTGTCCAAAGTGAGAAACTGAAAGAAAGAAAGAAAGAAAGAAATAAAGAGAAAAGAGCCCAGAGAAACCAACAAAACAAAAAAAAAAACAAAACAAAAAAAGGTTTGAAAGTTAAGATTGATCGAATGCTGCTCTTCTAAGTGGGTGGCACTATATATAGAGAGAGAGAGAGAGAGAGAGAGAGAGAGAGAGAGAGAGAGAGAGAGCGAGCGTAGAGGGACTTCAAAACTAGAGGTGGTCTTGTTCTTTGTAATTATTATGACTTGGCAACTTTTGTTCCCTTTCCAGAGCCAGATGTCTTCCTTTTTATTTTCTCTTTTTTCAATTTTTTTATTTAGATCATCATTTCTAATATTTACAAAATTATTATTTATACTGGGGGTTGAATATCATCGATCAAATTAAACTTTTTTCGTTTATCAAAAAGAGTTTTAACTTTTTCCAGCAAAAAAAAAAAAAAAAAAAAACTTTTTTATATAAATGGTTATAACAGGGAAAACCAAGACATTTTAACTAGACAGACGTCTCTAACAACCTCATTATTTACTCATCTCATATGTAATTAATAAAAATAACAATAACAATAATAAAGAAAATACAAAGAAGTTTTGTCCTAAAAAGCTTCCACTTAAAAAGGAGAGAAAATACATAAATTGTTGTCTTATAGATGTACTCGGACAAACCCAATGTTGTATTAAAACCCTTGGCCAAAACAAAAAAAAAGTAAGAAAAAAATTTGATATAGATAAAAAAAGCACATGATTCACAACAAATAAAACACCTAATAAACACGAAAGAAATCTATAAATTAAGAGAAAAATATCTAAACAACCAAATTTTTTTATTCATTTACCAACATAATACAAAATCTCTCTTCTTTATCAACATAACACAAACTTTTTTTTCATTTGTTTGTTTTGATTATTTTTTATTTTCTGATGTTGTAATCGTCCTTTTTACCCTTAGTTAGATGTTTCTTATCATATTTGTTTTTATTGTTTCTATGTCTTCATTTCTCTTGTTGGTGGTACAATTTATCCGACGGCGAAAACCCACTTTTCACGTTGAACGGGTTACGCAAGAACGTATAGGCCCATTTCCAAGATTGGTGGAAAAATAGCTGGTGGCTGTGCACATCCAACCAAATCAGACTGAGCGGACGGAGATGCTCTCCCGGGAACCGAACTGATCGACCACCATCTCTGCTATGCTGCTGCTTCCCGCTGTGGACCCCGAGCGGATCACAGTCGGGGATCCGTGGTACTGACCTTGGCAGCACCTCCTGGACAACTATTGAGCCCTCCCGGCGCTGTCGGCCCCTCACTGCCCGCGTCATGTCATCCTGTACCGGTTGATGATAGTACCCTAGCACGGCACCCCGCGCCCACCGCCTGACACCTGACACTACCTGTTACTGTGCCCGTCCTATCGCCGACTCCCACCGCCTGGCCAGACTGACACGGTACTCAACACATATACCAGTACTAGCCTGCCTTCGTGTCCCCCATCACCAGACCAGAGGGACACGTGGCATTAGCCCATTGGATGTATGACACTTGTACACTTGAAGCATGTCTATCCGTCGGGAACACTCGGAGTTCAACCCATCAGGGTCACCCGAATGCCCAGGCCCGCAGGGAACGTCTATAAATAAATGGTCAACCCACCTATTCAGGTATGAATAATTTTTGCTTGCCAAAGCTCCGCCTCTCTGCTTGCTCATTAGTACCACTACTGACTTTAGCATCGGAGTGCCCGTAGTAAACACTCCACTAGTGTCTCCATCACTTTGATATGCTTCTCTTTTGTAGACAATCAGGTGTAGAGTGACTGTGCAAGGCCGACCACGTCAAATAATCACATTAGGTGTTGAGTAGAAGATTTTTGACATCAACATCTTTTTCCTTCTCTCATATGTGCTCTCTCTGATCTCTCTCTCCCCTACTTTCTCTTATCTGTCCCAGTTGCTCTCTCTTTAATGGTGGCTAGAGCTTGCGCGAAGGCAGCGGAGAACTGCGGAGCTTGCAACAGCTCCGATTATAGATCAGGCCAGAGTTGGCGCACTAGAGAACGTGGTCTTCTTGGCCAAGTTATCCATTACCTGGGCGTCGATCTGGTGCCGAAGTCGTGGAGAATCTTGTGAAGAGATCCACGGCGTTGATGATCTGGCGCCAGAGTCGGACATATCTCATTGAACAAATCCTCGGGGTCTTTGCACAGATCTTGCGATTTGCGATAAACCTCGTCCTCCGATGAAGACCTAATCAGACGAGATCTGGAACCCTGGCGGCGAGAATACCATATCCAAGCCGCTGGCGATCTTCCGTGATTAGGCGATCTACAAGATTGGCAAAGTCCAATGTTGGCCGTGCGTTCTTGGTGCTCTCTTTCTCTCCTCCGTCTCTGGCCTTGCGATCTAGGTCAGCGGCGACTCCTACCACCAAAGAGGAAGAATATGAGTTTACTCTCCTGTGTTTTTTTTTTTTTATGCTTAAAAAAAATTTTAAGATTGAGTTCGTTGGTGCATCGATTTTGATTCATTCATAGTTTGATAAGTCTTTTGTGAAAAAAGAAAAACCAAAAAAAAAAAAAAAAGATTGTCCTCGCAGATGCAAATCTCTCTCTATGACCAGCTTGGTTATATCCAAGTAAGTTTGTTTTTCCTTCTAGTATTTGTATGGTGTGGATGTTGGAAGAAAAATTTGATGAATACGGAGTTTTTGATGTTAGACTAAGTTGATTTCTTCTTTATTTATGCTGAGAATTGTGAAGATTTGATTATTTGAGCTATTTGGTCGGTTTAGTTTTTGTTCAACTTTGGTGCTTTATTAAGTTTTTCAGTTCTAAAGTTGATTATAATGTATTGGATTGTTTCCTTTTTCATGTTTAATCTAGTTTATTATGGTCAGCTTTTATTATTTTACTGAGTTTTAGTAACGATTTCACATGTGATTTTTATTTTGTTTTGTTTATTTGTTTTTTGTTTGATTATGTTTCTAAGCTTTTCTGGATCTAGGTAATAGTTGCTAACTATTTTCTAAAGTAATTAACTTAATAATATTCGGGTATTGAGCAATAGACTATAGTTGAACTATTAGTTAGATGTGTTTTTGGAAAAATAATTAGATTGTTTTCAGTTGAATTAAGTTCTTTATCCTACTCTCAGCACCTTCGTTACCTCCTCCGACAGCCTCGGTCACCGTCGTTGATAACGGCAGGGAGGCGAGATCATTTTTGGAATGCCAGAATGGTATTGCAGCTGTGGTTATGGAGATCTTGTTGTCAGAGGACAACAAATCGAAATGCAGGAATGGTGTTGCTGCTATGGCAGTGGAGATCTTGTATTGAAGTAGATAAGTACCAAGTTATTTTCACTATAACTGGGATTCTCGTATATTTTGATTTATGGTTGAATTCTTACAGAATATATCTTGAATTCTGGTAGAGTATAACTGAGATTTTTGTAGAATAAGTAGTTTACTCTTATATAATTATGCATAACTGAGATTCTTGTAAAATAAATACTTTACTCTTATAGAATTCTGGTAGAGTATAACAGAGATTCTTGCAGAATTTTGGTAGAGTATAATTGAGATTCTTGTATAATAAGTAGTTTTTTCTTGCAGAATTCTTATAGAATTCTAGTAGAGTATAACAAGGATTCTTAAAAACATCCATGTTGAAAATTTAAAAGATTTAATAGAGGCCATCCATGTTGAAAACGTAAAATATTCTAGTCATACTCTACTAGAGTATTCCAGCGACCGGAGCTGGAAATATCTGACCATCCATATTGAAAACTTAAAATATTATTGTAGAGTGTACACTATACTCTACTAGAGTATGGATAATACTCCAATAGAGTATTCTGGCATTGATACTAGAGTATTCCGGTGACCGGTGCTGGCGGCTGGAGTAGGATACATTCGGCCATCAATTTGAAAACTTAAAATATTCTAGTAGAGTATAATAAAGTATGGACAATGCTTTAGTAGAGTATTCCGATGCCGGTACCAGTCTTCCACGGCTGGAGCTAGAGACATCTGGTTATCCATGTTGAAAAGTGAAAATATTCTAGTAGAAAATCCAAAATATTCTAGTAGAGTATGCATTATACTCTACTAGAATATACCGACGACTGGCACCGGTGGTCGGAGCTGGAGATTTTCGGTCATTCGTGTTGAAAACTTAAAATATTATGGTAGAATATCCAAAATATTATAGCAGAGTATGCATTATACTCTTTAACATACTCTACTAGAGTATATCAGCGACTGACACCGGCGGTTGGAGTCAAAGACTTTTGGTCATCCATGTTGAAAACTTAAAATTTTTTTAGTAGAATATCCAAAATATTTTAGTAGAGTATGCATTATACTCTAATATGCTGGTGATCGACACTGACGATTGGAACCAACGACCGGAGCCGGAGACATTCCATCATCCATGTTGAAAACTAAAAATATTCTAGTAAAATATTTATTATACTCTACTTAAGTATGCTGACGACTGACTCCGAGGGTCTGAGCCAGAGATATATGGCCATCTATATTGAAAACATAAATTTTTTTAGTAGAATTTCCAATATATTCTAGTGGAGTATGCATTATACTCTACTAGAGTATACCGACAACCGGGGCCGACGACCGGAGCTAGAGACATCCGGCCATCCATGTTGAAAACTGAAAATATTCTAATTGAATATCCAAAATAATATATATGTTATTATAATTGATTTTCTAAGTAATATGGGTAATTTAGGTAAAACAAGTTAGGTTGACCTTTAAATTTGTAGGTTGATCTTTAACTATAACTATTTTGTGTCATATTGGTGAAGTGACCAAATTTTGTATTATGTTGGTAAAGTGGTGTTAAAGTTTGTGTTATTTAGGTGCTTTCTACATAAAATAAAAACCTGTTATATTCCTATAAAATAAGGGGAGGATAAAATCCTAACCCGAAAACCACCATTGAAATTGATGATATTGAATCGAATGATTAACTTATCTATATGCAATACCATTTGCTTCACGAAAATTATGAGAGTCCCTAACGATCAAGTCCTCCACATAGCGCAAAAAATGAAGCCATCTACTACCGAACTTCCAATGAACTTTATTGATTTATTTTTTAAAAAATTGACCGCGTATATTGAGTCACATTCAATCTACAAAATTATGTCATTGAAACTCTCAAGCATTTTCAATTGGCAAAATAAAAGCATCAAGTTCCACCTCAAAAGCAAATGACATATCCTGAAAAGTAACAAAACAACCTTTAACAAAACTTTTGCGAATCTTGAATACGGTCCCACAACCTGCAATACCAAGAGCACCCCATACAACACTATCCGTATTCATCTTGATTCAAAGGAAGAGGCCTCCATCACATCATTGTAATATCCGAAGCCATACAGTGTTTACTTATAACATGAAATTTATAGATAATCAATATATTTTATGTAAATTATTCATACAATCAATATCAAGAAAATTAGTGCTTTTAACCGTTGCCCAAATCATGACCTTATTTGAATTTTGTTAGAATTACAAAAGTACATAAATTTAGTAAATTTTAAAGAAAATATGAATGAAAATTGCTTAATACCAATATATTTTTTTTTCCCTCTCAATCAAATTCTTTATCTGTTAGGATATGAAAATTGTCTTTTTAACAGTTAACACTATTTTTTTTTAGCTTAGATTGTATTATATTAAAACAAACCAATAAAAATTTAAAACTTAATAGAATCATATTTCAAAATTAATAAAGCCCCACAAAATGTAAATACTTTTACGATATTACAAAATTCTTCAATTTATAAAACCCTATTAGAGAATTCTTTTAAGGGATATGTTGGAGGATAGTATTTTTTTAAAAAAGCATTACTTTGATATACATCACAAGTTTTATGAAGTTAGAAAAATAACTATTTTATAAGAAAATAATTAATTAGTGATAGATTTGGTCTATAATCGTTGATTGACTTGACGGTTAATAATCGATTTACCGATATAAATAAGTGGTTAATTAATGTAAATGAATATTTCGATTGTAAAATATTATTAAATGGAACAAAAATATAACCATTGCTTCGTCTTCTTTAATCACCGACTTACCAATATAAATAAGTGGTTAATTAATGTCAATGAATATTTACCGATAGATGATTGTAAAATATTATTAAATGGAATAAAAATATAACTATTGCTTCTTCTTTAATCACCGATTTACTGACATAAATAAGTGGTTAATTAATGTCAATGAATATTTAAAGGTAGACAATTGTAAAATATTATTAAATAAAACAAAATATAACTATTGCTTCTTTTTTAATCAGATTCATTTAAAAGAGTGAGATCTAGTCACGACGGCTTTTAAGTATCAATATCCGACGTCGTGGGGGAAAGCGACAAATCCAGCATTGTAAAGGAAGTGAAGTATTGCGTGAGATTTGACTATTTTACGCATGTAATAAAGCGCGTGTGTTGATTGAATATAATGTTATAAGAATAAAAGAAAATACGAGTGAAAAGAAAAAAAAAAATGAAAAAGCAAAGCACAAAATGAAAAAATTAGAAGAAGAAGGGAATGACATGTGGGCGTGGATGAGGGACAACATGTTTCAATTAAAAACGCATTTTTGGGTCTAATATAAGGTTATTATACTAAAAGGGAAAAAAATTGAAAAGGAGATAGAACGTCATCAGGAATGAAAGGATAGAAAGAAAGGGGGAAAAAGATGAAAAAAAGCAAAGAAGAAGAAGAAGTTAACGGCATGTGGATGAGGGACAACACGTTTCAATTAAAAATGCGTGTTTGGATTGAATATTAGGTCCCTGTTTATGGATATGTTTATAAAATTAATGAGATAATTTTTTTTTAAAATGCATATAATTTCGAGATGAACAAAATAAGATTTATATTATTAATTTTTTCTGAATATATTTTAAATTTTTATATTTTTTTACTTCAAATAATTTATTTTCACAAAACACATATTTTCAAAACTCAAATCAATTTTAACTTCTAAAATATCATCTTCAAATGTGATCCAAAATGGCTCTTTTAAGTTAGAAGAATATAAAAGAAAAGAAAAGGGGTGTTAAATTATAAAGAAAAAAGAAAAGAAAGAAAGAAAGTAAAGAAAAAGTATAATAATCCAAGTATAATAATCCTCTTTTGCTTTCTTTTTCCCAAGTATAATAATCCAGGAACCAATAATCCAATCGATATGTATTTTTTTTTTTTTTGGAAGAAGAAAGAAAACCATAATGGAGAGGGTACAGCCTGGGTTGGGTCTGTGTCTCTGATTCCACCTTCGTGTTTGTGGGTAACTAAGATCTATTTAGAACTTAAATTCAAATTTTTTATTTTAATTTTTATCTTTTTTTTAATTAATAAAAATTATAATTATTTTTTTAAAAATCAATCAATTATAATTTAAAATTTTCATTTAAAACTTTGATATAAACGCAAGCTAAATACATATATAGATATGATATTTATATTTCTACCCAATATGTGTGTTATAATTCGTGATGATTTTATGCGTCAGCATTCAACAAAGGGTGTGACTGTGTGAGAGATTTCTGAGTCGTGACTTTTCTTCTGCAAATATCAAGTGACACACTTTTGTCCTTTAAAAAAAAAATAAAAATTTTCCACCCAAGTAGTAAATATTAACGAAGAATTTGTTAAAATGACTACTTTACAAACAGAAATTAGCAGAATGGTTATTTTTACTAGAGACATAGTGCAAATTTAAAACAAGATGTATAGAAGTTATTTTACGAAATAAAATTTTTGAAAAATCATTATGAAATTTAAACTTTTTTATTAGGTCATTCTAAAAATTTACTTGCAGTTTTTCTTTTTTTTTTTTTTGTTGCATCGAGCCGTTAAGCCCAACAAAGTACACTATACTATTTATAAAAGAAAATGCTCTCTTCTGATTTTAAAACAATGATGACGTTTTTCTTCTTCTTTTTTTTTTTTTTTTTCATAAAAACAATACGATTTAAAACAGTAATTTGATCCACTGTAAACTCTGTTAAACAGGAGCAAAAAAAAAAAAAAAAAAAAAGAGAGAGAGAGAGAGAGAGAGAGCTTTTACTATAAAAAAAAAAAAAAAGATGGTTTTTCTTTACATCTTTCTTAGAAAATAATGGACGTGTAACACAGTCAGTGTAATCATGTCTATAAGGAAAAATTTATCTGGAAACTTTCTTTTCTACTATTTTCTTTTTTTTTTTAATAGAAAAAGAGCACATAAATAGAACCCAAAATCATTACTTGATAGGGCCGATGTCAGCAAGGACTAAAGGAGTAAAACCCATCTGAGCCAGTAACTTAAATTGAAGAGAGAGAGAGAGAGAGAGAGCTACTTTCTTTTTCTAGCTTTCAATTTTCATGGACAATTCAGCCACGGAAATTGTAACAGTTACAAGAATTACGTTATTGCTATATACATAAATAATGCAATAAGAAGTTGTATTAAAAAAAAAAAGAAGAAGAAGACGAAGAAGAAACAGCAATAAGAATAAATCCAACTTGTACCTGTCATTTCGCTGTTGGAATTGCGGATAAATGGCGTGATTCATGGTACTGTTCCTGAGAAACCATTTGATTGGATGTACTTTACCTTTATATACCTTAATGATAATGATTAAAACTATCATACATTTTTAGTCAATTGTAATTTTTTTTTTTTTGAAAAAATAATAGAGATGAAACATTAGAATTTTATATATTTTAATTATAAATTTATAGATTATATTTATAAAAAAAATACTCATTATATTTCAAGAGCTTTCTAATGCTAAAATATATAAATATAATACATGTTTGATAAGTTAGTTGAAAATAAAATTTTTGAGTTAAAGTTAATTGATTTTTTAAAAATTAATTATAAATTTTGTTATTTTAAAAAAAAAAATTTAAAATTAAGATAAAAAAATATAGTTTAATTAAAATTAAATTTAAATACAAAAAAATAGGCTTAGTTTCTAAAATTCTTGAAAATATAAATATATCTTTTTCCTTTCCCCTTTTTTTTTATTTTTTATTTTTTATATTTTTTTTTATCTGCCCTTCTTCAATCGTTCTTCAGACTGCAAAGTAGGACAAAATATGCACTTGTTATGTCAATGTTATATCACGTTTGAATTTGTTTTCTTTGCAGCTATAATGGTCGTTAAAGTTTTATTTTTCCCAAGACATTTTGGGGAAAGTGACAAGAAACTTGTAAATGGATATGTTTATCTACACACTATTCCGCACAAATATTCATATTGTTTCTTTATATCTACCCTTTCCAATTTTTACAATTTAAGCCTAAGGTAAATTTTGGATTATAGTGTGCCAAAAAAAAAAAAAAAAAAAACTTTGGTTAGCACTTAGCATTTTGGTTTGGGTCACTTTGGAATTTGGATGGTGGGGAAACTCAAAAGGTTTTTTTGTGATCACCTTAAATTGGGAAATGTGCTTCGGGGAAAAAAATAAATTTAGGGTGGGAGCAACAGTTTCTTGTGTCTGTAAGTTTCCATATAGAAACAAGGATTTTTTTTTTTTTTTTTGGTTTATATATTTTTGGCCTTTGATGTGAAAAAGCTGAGTGACTTTTTAAACAAAAATAAGAAAACATTTTCCTTTCTTCTACTTGAGTTACAAATAATAGCCACACTGATAAGATATATATAGTTTGAGATTGGTCTCCCCATCAAAGTGAGCAATATTGTTGACTGAGTGTACGTGGACAAGTAAAGATGAATCCAAATTCATGTTTATTTTGTCATTGAGACTTTGAGTTGAGCCTCTTTTACTCTTGAAAGAATACAGGAAGAAATGTTCCTATCGACTCTACTAAGTTGAAGTTGCGTGCGTGGCTAATATGCTCATATTTATTACTGTGAGATGTCTTGAGAAATTTCATTAAAACTAATATCATATAACCAAAATTAAGGAACATAAAAAATCAATTGCTTTAAAAGAATACAAACAGAGAAAGCACTAACTTGGGGATGAAAAATATATATATATATCAATTTTTACTAACCAAATTAAGGAAAATTCTTAGTATGCTGTTTCCAATTTTAATCTTAAAAAAAAAAAAAAAAAAAAAAAACCCCCATAATCCATATAAAAACTATGCTATTTTAATTGCTTGATGACGAAAAATTAATAGGATTTACTAAAAAAATGAGAAAGAAAGATTACATGTTATAAGTGAAGAAATATTTTTGAACTAACTATGGAATCCTCAGATAATTTACTTGTGAGATGTGGCAATATGGATACTGAATGGGGGGGTGAAAACAAATGAGAACGACTATACATGTGCCAGCTGACAAGTGAAAAAGGCCTGCTAAAAAAAAAAAAAAAAACAAACGGGAATGTGGAAGAGGAAGAAGGAAATGTATACATATATACATATATATATATATATATATATGTATACACGTATTCTTCCAGAAAAGTGATGATGGGGGGTCAAGAGGGAAAATGATTTGCACTTGAGCATGTTGGAGAAAAATAATATCTCCCCACTCCTGCGTGCTTAGCTGCGAACATGCTTATTTGTCACCACATTTCTTTACCAAAGTTAAAGATCAGCCAACCAATTTTTCCCAAACACACACACACACACACACACACACAAAGAGAGAGAGAGAGAGAGAGGAAAAAAGGGCAAAGCCTATCTTCCATTCTTCCACCACACCGGCAAATTTCATCTTGGAAACCCTCCTCTCCTTTTTTACCACTTTGCCTTTTTTTTTTTTTTGGGGGGGGGGGGGGGGGGTGGTGTTGGGGTCTTAAAGGTGGTCCATATCTCAACTAACTTCCATAAGGGAACTTCGAAAAATGGGGATAAAAAAAAAGGGTAAGGGATTTATATTAATTTAGAACAAAAACTACCCAAAACATATCCCACTAATGCCATGATTTCAATGTAATAATTAGAAGGGGGAAAAATAATAAGGAAAAAAAAGGACTAAGTGGAAGGGTAATGCTCTTTGAATATCCTCACCTAATATGAGTCTTTTCAAAATGAAGGATCCTTTACTTTACTATCAGGTGGTGGGGGTGACGAAGAAACATTATAATTGTGAAGGTGTGCGTGTATAGGCCGGTTTAAAGGTATAATTTTCCTAATTATAATTTCAGGTAAAATGTGTCGTTGTTTGTAAATAAAAAAAAGGGAATTAGGGTCAAAATCACCTTTAGAACATGGGAGCTGAATATATATAATACATTTTTACTGTCTCTCTTCTTTCCCCATGCGCACCTTTTCACCAAACGAGATGCCTTTTTTTTGGGCTTTGCTTTTCTTTTTCCGAGTTTTTGTTGTCCCACCAAAGAAGGGCAAGGCTAGTTTTATAATCTTGTAGATTGCACGTGACCATCCATCCTGCACAAAAATTTTACCTGTTTTTTGTATATGTGTGTGTGTGTGTATGTGTGTGTATATACCCATATATATATATATATATAAAGAACAGTTTTAGTTTAGCCCTTGATCAACGCCCATACTAGTGGTATTTTAGTAGTAGAAAAGTAGGCAGCTGTTGTTAGAAAACCTGCAGGAGCGTGCTTAGTGCCATAGCCAAGCGTGAAAGAGACCTCACAATTACAGAGACAAAAAGGGTTCTGAGGAAGGCCCATTTTAGAGAGAGAGAGAGAGTCAAAAAAAAAAAAAAAGAAAAAAAGAAAAAAAAGATTCCAACCTTCTAACAACAGCCATTTTACAACCTTCCATCTGAGAGATGACAAACCCAATATCCAAGTTTTAATCATCTCTCTCTCTCTATGGTCCCGGGTGTAAAGTAATATATATATATATATATATTAGCTCCATAAATTGTGTGTCTGATGTATCCAGTGTATGTATAATTCATTTTACTTCTCCTCTGTAAGGTCTCGCGTACGGCGGAACTTTTTGGCCACATGGATCTGGCCGACGAAACATGTTCGTTGGATCTGATTTGCACGGTTAGGATTTGACGAAGATGTAAAAAGGGTGACCTATTAAACACTGAGTGTTTGTCAGTCATAGACTGCAATAAAGATAATTGCTAAATGGCTATGCGTTTCTCATCTCCGCATCAGCTGGCATACAAGTGGGACCCATACTTCTGTTGTTGCATTTGTTTTGTGATTTAAAAAAAAAAAAAAAAGATTCATGGGTCATGACTGACGGCAACATTCTGTTGTCCAACTCCTCAATATTGCCATGGATGACATGAAGATGAAGTAGCAACTCCTCTTGGAAAAGCCCGGATCTGGTCTTCAATGGAAAATTTACAGCATGAAACGAGCAAGAAGAGAAAAAAGGTCATGCCTTGAAAGGCCATACTTGGGGGGTACTCCCCCTTGAGAAGCCAATATCTGATCCTCGTCAGTGAAGATAAAGTAGAGTGAAAAATCAAGAAGAGCCCACTTTATATAGCGTGAAAGAAGCAGCATCGACTCCCCGAAAAAAAAAAAAAAAAAAACCCAAATCTAGTCCTCGAAGCAGCATGATATGATAACATAGACTCTCGGCGGAAAAATAACGCAGATGTTGTTACTGACGTGGACTCTCGCGGGTTCTTTCTGAACAAGTAGAAAACGATGAACTTTCGTTTTTCTATTTTAACGAAGCATTTTGAAATTCAATCCAAAAACTCAGTTCCATCACTTTTTTTTTTTTTTTTTTTTGGGTTTAAAACTCGTTTCCCTCTTGTTCTAAAACACATAACAGTAGGTGTTTTTTTTAATATAACTTCTGATTAAAATCCACAAATTTGATCTTGAAACGGAAACAAAATTGATAATTTCTCTGTGTTTTCCTTTCCTGTTTGTCTCTGATTTTCGGAGAGGACTGGGCCAAGATAATCAAGCCCGATTCCATGTCTCCATGGCTGAAGCTGGTGGAAAGAAAAGTTACAGAGCTTTAATTTTTGCAGGCCAGAGTAGTAATAGGGGGAAAGGGTTGGTGGAGAGCAAAAATGGGCGTGAGTATAGACCTCTATCAGTGCGTTTTTTCAGTGAATAACACACGTGAGACATTGTTTAGAGGAGGACGATACAAACTACGGCGCCTTTATTGCAATCTACTCCACATCATGATACAAAACCTGATTTCCCCTTTCACAGTTATAACCTTCATCCTACTCAAACTGTTGTCTAAAATTACCTTTTGACCCCCTCATCTGCTTATTTAACTCTTTTTTCATCTGACAAGTACGTTTTTCGCACTTATTTTATCATATAAACTTTGTGGCCAAGATCCATCCCTCTACGCTCGCCACCTGTCCAACTCCTGCCAATTATCTGACCTGCCTACACCGCAAGTAGGTGGCGTATGTACGCCTCTGCCGGATAATCGAGTAGTCTATATATATTACACTCACAGTAGGAGGTATTTTACATGCTACAAAGCTTCCATCAGTCATCACTATGGTTTCGTAATTTCTTTATATCGTGAATGTATATTATTGTTATTGTTTTTATTCTTTTGATTTTGCTCCAACTGTTTAATTCATTACAACAGTTGGTCATGTAATAAGTAAACGACTTGCCTCTTTTAACATAAGCGACATGAAGTTCAGAATGGCATAAAAATACGTTGTTGAGAAGTAAAAACGAAAATTCAAAAAAAAAAAGAGAGAAGAGAGGGGGGGGGGGGGGGGGGGGGTGGTGGGGGGAAGAAGAAGTAAAAACGACAAAACACAGATGACCGAAAAAGCATGTCATTATGCTTTGGACTACGTGAGACTCAAAATTACCAAAATTTGTCTAAAATGTCAAAAAACGACTATTCAAACAACAGTAGAATTTCTTCCCATTTCACGCCTATCAATTAGTGTCGTCTTGAGACTCACTTCAAACAAAGCATTAAACCACAAGAAATTGAACTCAGATGGTATGCCGTAGATGTTTAGACGATAACAAATTTTAGAGACAAAACGTGTAGTTTCTCCTAAGCATAAGCCAGCAAGCTTTATACGGGAAACAACATTCTGACGTTAAGTTCTTATTGAGTAACATCACGTTGTTTCATCAAACAATAATAGCATATGAATAAAAACTACGATGAACACTAAACTAAAAACGACACGTTGCTCGTCTTAGCCGACAGAAAACTCTGGGCCGCCAAACAAAATGTCGCTTTTCAGCTTAAACGACACTAAAAACGACAACAGATAACGACATGTTTTCGTGTTAAACGACAACAGAGGAAAACGACAACGGAGCAAACGACATGCTTTCGTGTTAAACGTCATAAACCTTCTAAACCAAAAACGACAAACGGTTATGTTTTAAATATGAAGCAGCCCAAGCCATTTATATTAAAACGACAAATAATTTTAGATTTCAAGGCCAAGTCGCTTTTTATCAGCAACGTAATCTCTCCAACAAAATAATGTTCATGATTCATAAAATATTCGTATTGAATTCTTATGAATATTTAAATATTTTTTTTTTCCCTTTTTATGTTCCTTTTTAGCTCGTGTAGACTTGTATTTGAAATAAATATACACCTCTCATAAGTTATAAACCAGAAAAAGGACGGCAAAAAAGAAAAGAAAAGAAACGAAAAGACAAGGTAATGTACTCTGCTCATGAGAGAATCAAAGAGCATCAAACTAGTTTTCTCATCTCATGCCGGCCAGAAAAGAAGGCTTTAAACAGAGGGAATAAAAAATAAAAATGGATAAACAGCAAAAATATTGAAGAGACAGAGGATGAAGGGATGGGCAGAGGACTTCAATGGGCAGGAGATTTTCGTGCAACAGAAGCGGTAGAGTCGTGGTCTATTTCTTTCCGGGATGCTTCCCATAGTCTGTGCTCAATCCCATATTTCCGGAGCTCCATCAAACCTTGCTCAACTGATAAAAAACACCCACAATTAATTACTCGTTTTAGCCAAAACTCCGAATCTGACTATAACACAGTACACACACACTGCATTGATTTTGCATGCAAGGATTCACTCACTCCTAAATTTGTCTAGACCAAGTATGCATGCAATTGCACATTCACAATAGTAGACGCAAAATCCGAACAACCTAATTCCTTAAAAATAAAATATTGAAATATAACTGAAGGTCCTTGACAACGTTCCACCACGATAACACACTTGATTTTTATTCTAAATTGAGGGCTCAAGGACCATAGTTGTAAGTACCATCGACGGCATCGTGAGAGGTTGGTGAATGTGCGCTGCGGTTAATCCAAAACTGAAGTCTTTCTTTGGCAATGTCTTCCTCTATTCCATTTACTTGGGCTCTTCTCCAGAAATATGTAAGCCATGCCTGTTCAATTTGAATGTGTGGGTAAATAGACCATTCCATGTAAGA
Organism: Ficus hirta; assembly: GCA_038430175.1. NCBI lineage: Eukaryota > Viridiplantae > Streptophyta > Magnoliopsida > Rosales > Moraceae > Ficus > Ficus hirta. Next base: position 15,995,628 of record CM076595.1, on the reverse strand, counting down.
CCATTAATCAGAGAGTAACAGGAGAATACTAGTAGTATTATGCATGGCAACAATGGTACAAAGACGAATCTCTATTTAACAGTGTTAGCAAACGGAAATGTAAAAGGATATATTAAGGTGGATAAAAACCAAAACAGATAAATAGATCATGTCCTTACAGTCTCCCATTGCCATAGGTACATGCTATTCGAAAACCGTAGAAAATTTACGAAAAAAAACTGTCATGAATATCAGATGCTTAACCAGAACCTACAGTTAATGGTACCATAATCAAAATACCAAGGATCGGATTGTTCAAGTGTTTGCAAAAGGACTACAACAGTAATTGCATTAAGGATGCCAATCCGTAATAAATTAATTTCTAGAGTACGTCCAAGATGAATGAGATGCAAATGCAATTATCTTCAAGGAAACACCATACCTCCTTGAAAAGAACATCCTCAGACTCCTCAGGGCTCAACTCTATAAGAAAACAAGTATTAGTATCCTACTAGTGGAATTTTTTTTTTTCGCTGGAAACATCATACTAGTGGTGTCATGGAAATAACTTGGACTCGAAGTAGCAGTAGGTAGATGACAATTATATCTTTTCTCTGTAACAGATCATAACAGCGGTTTCTGAAGCAAAATCCATTAGGAAGTACTTATAATAACTTACCAAATGCCTCCATAAACTTTGGATCACCAGGTGATTTGATTTCTGAAAACATCACAAATTTTTTTTTTTAGAAAATAATCATCAGTTACAGATTATGAAAAGCAGAACATCAAAGAAATCTTCAGAGCAACAACTTATTTATTCCTGGAAAACTAATTTTTAACAAATTGGTAAACAATCCCGTATTTCCAAAGTTTGCTTTATACCCTTCCTTTTTAACATTTTCCACATAAAGAGCTATAGAAGATTTCTATTATCATAATCGGTAAACAGAAACTGATTAAAACGACTTACAAAACTATTTCTACAAGCAGAATCCGTAAAAGGAACAGGCCTTATTCAAAAACTAATTTTATTTTTACATGAGCTGCTTGTCTCCAGGTGAAACAAAACGCACCCGAAATGGATAGGCGAGCAGAGTTAGGACGCCGCTGCTGGGCCAATGCAAGCACAATAGCATCCTCAACCTTCAAGTTGTAAGCACAACATTTATATTACTCGGTATAGAAACAACGCAACACCTTATCGATGAAGAAACTATATATCAGTGAATTTAAGATGGGCACCTTCAGGGAAGCAAGTTCTTTCAGTCCCATTTCAACGGAAAGCATGCTCTCAATATTTCCTTCTCCGGTCAGGTCATTCAAGTCCTGAACAAGTTTACCTCTCTTCTCTGTATCAGCATCACCTGGTCAAAAAAATAAAGACGACTAACACAATTTCAAGGAGCTATACAAGTCACTTAAGGAAAAATATCACAGCAAGGATAGATCCACAATGAAGAAAACCTGAAAAATACACACCTTTTTCCTGACATTCCTCCTTAGCCTTTTGTCCTGCAGAAACAACGACCTCAAATGGAAGAGGTGCTAATGATGACCAATGTTCATATTTTGTCAGTGCAATATCTGCACAGATACCTGGAAAGCAAAGAAGAAAATATGTATAGATGGTGAGGTAAAGGTAAAGGTGATCGTGAGCTGAAAAACCCTCACACAGGAGCACATTTTGTTAGGTCTGTGACTCAAATTAGTTTCGGGCAAGTTTCTATTTTATGAGTTTGGGCAAGTTGTATTATTGTGTCCCATTGAGAGCCTATAAATAGGTATGTTATGTTAAGAGTGTGTGTGTGTATGTGTTCAGAAAAATAGAGTGTGTGTGCCTCTTTTTGAGAGAAAGTAAGAAGAGAGATAGGCAAAGGGTGTAAGGGGTTTTGGATAGAGAGAGGTTGAGAGTGTTTAATGAGTGTGTAATTGTGAAAGTGTTAGTGAATTTATTCTCCCTCTCTCGCAGACGTAGGCAATTTTGCCGAACTACGTAAATTCCTTGTCTTATCTATATTTCTATTTTAGTTTATTTTTCTACTGCGCATTAGGTATAAGGGTATTTTCCCCAACAAGTGGTATCAGAGACAGGTTGAAGATCTGAAGAAAAAAAAAATCATGATGCTGTCTAGAGTAAGGTTTAATCAGATCGAGCATTTTGACGGAAAGAGTAATTTCAGCATCTGGCGAAGTACGGTGAAAGATATTCTGGTACAGCAGGAACTTCTGAAAGCACTGTAAGGGAAGAAGTCGGAAAAGATGAGTGATGAAGATTGGGAAAAACTGGAAGCAAGAGCGGTAAGCACTATTCAATTAAGTTTGACTCCTGAATTGAAATATAGTGTTATGAATGAAAAATCTCCTTCTAAGTTGTGGGAAAAATTAGAAAAAGTTTATACGTCGAAATCCTTAACAAATAGATTATATCTGAAGAAGTAGTTGTATGAGTTGAAGATGAGTGAAGAAAGTGATGTTAGAAATCATATAAATAATTTCAATAAGTGTATAACTCAGTTACTAAGTGTAGAGGTCAAGATTGACGAGGAAGATAAAGCAGTAATTTTGTTGGCCTTCCTACCCAAATCGTATGAGACTTTTGTAACTACGCTGTTGGTTGGAAAAACTACGTTGACCATGGATGAGGTGTCAACTGTTTTGTTGGAGACTGCAAACATGAAACAACCTAGTAGTTCATCTCATACTGAACAAGTTCTTGTGGTGAAGTCAGATGCGAGTAGGGATAGGAGTAAGACATGAGGAAGTTATTATGAGAGGAGAGATGACCGTTCCCAATCTAGTTCATGGAAGAATGTTAAGTGCTTTTATTGCCATGAGAAGAGACATCTTATGAGAAATTGTGAAGAACTGACAAGGCACCTTGAAGAAGAAAGAAGCAGAAAGCTCATGAGACAGAAGCTGCAAATGTTGTTGGTGACAGGTATGACAGTAAAGATGATATATATTCTATTACTACTGAGGGAGCTGATTCTGACTCTTGGATTTTAGATTCTAGTTGTTCATTCCATATGTGCCCACACAAGGAGTGGTTTGATTCTTATAAGCCCTGTGATGTTGGTACACTTCTGATGGCTGATGATTCGAATGCTAAAGCCATTGGAATAGGTACTGTGAAGGTGAAGATATTTGGTGGAGTTGCGAGGACATTGGCAAATGTTAGGCATGTTCCTCGACTCAGGAGAAGTTTAATTTCTTTGGGGGCTTTGGATACTTTGGGTTGTGAGTATTCCGCTAAGAGTGGTTTTATGGAAGTCAGAAGAGGTGCTTTGGTTGCCATGAACGGTGAAAAAGTGAAGAACCTGTACAAACTGATAGGGAAGACAGTTATAGGTGGAGCCATGTCAAGCAAAGTCTTTGTCCGTTGTGAAAGAAGTTGTAAGAGTGAAAGAGTGCAACAAGGTGAAGGTGACAACAGAAGACAAAACTTGGAGAAAGAAGAAATCAATTTCTCATGTCAAGTTCGATGAGAGTTTGAATTCGACATAGGTTTATTCTTATTAAGTGTGAGTATAAGGTGAGAGAATTTGAGTCAAGGTGGAGATTGTTAGGTATGTGACTCAAATTAGTTTCGGGTAAGTTTCTATTTATGAGTTTGGGCAAGTTGGATTATTGTGTCCCATTGAGAGCCTATAAATAGGTATGTTATGTTAAGAGTGTGTGTGTGTGTGTGTTCAAAAAAATAGGGAGTTTGTGTGCCTCCTTTTGAGAGAAAGTGAGAAGAGAGATAGGCAAAGGGTGTAAGGGGTTTTGGGTAGAAAGAGATTGAGAGTGTTTACTGAGTGCGTAATTGTGAAAGTGTTAGTGAATTTATTCTCCCTCTCCCGTAAACGTAGGCAATTTTGCCGAACTACGTAAATTCCTTGTCTTCTCTATATTTCTGTTTTAGATTATTTTTCTATTGCGCATTGGGTATAAGGGTATTTTCCCCAACACATTTTAAGGTCAGGATGTAATAAATCCCTAAAAAATACCTGGAAAGTAATTACAGAGGTTTAAACGTCTCCATAACTATCTCATGGGCCAAGAATGGTATAATATACAACAAAGAATAGTGAAAAGTATAAGAAGATTAGGTGATAATAACATGCCAATAGCTTACCGTGTTTTGCAGCTAAGCCCCAGTAGCGAGCAAGCCAACACCTCTTGAGAACTACTTCTTCCTGAAAGGTTGAAATACTAGATAATTAACGACTGCATGACTGAACAGGTTTTTGTCAAGCAACAACGTCAATACAAACCATCTCTTTCTGAGTCAATATCATTCTTTGTGTCATTGATCGAAGAGCTTTTACTTCAGATTCAGCTCCTTGCAGCTGCTGTAAAACTGCTGCAGCTGCCCCTTTTGCATTCTAAACCACACAAGAAACAGAAGATAAACTGTAACAGTAGACTTTGAATTACCTTTCTCAAAGAGTTGCTTTTTAAAGTTTATGTAAACGCTCCCAACAATTCTTTGAACTTTTAGCAGAAAGCTATCAGTTTTCTTTTTTATTTTACTACCTGGATAAAAGCACAAGGATGAATTGTAGCAGACTTACCACAACTTCAGAACGTAATGACGCAGTTTCCTTATCCACCACACCCTTTGACTGTTTAGTATCCTTGAGTGCAGCCTATGACAAACATATAACTCTTATACTCCAAACACTCCAATTTCAAGTAAACATGCAAAAGATATAGTTCCTACTGTTCAGTAGTATACACCAATTAGAAGAGGGGTGGGGGAGGGAATTCAAGGAAGTTATCTGACGTGTTAATGACAAATCTAGACTTCAAGTTTCAGTAGTTACCTCTCTCTGACGTAGTGCAGCTTCCTTTCTGCAAATTAAGTGGCAGAGGTTAACACAGATATGCAAATAAGGAGGAAGAAGAGACCCCACAAAGGTTGTTTTAAGTAAAGTCTTGAACTCACCTGCTCAATAGTTTAGCTTCCAAGGACACACCTTCCCCAAGAGCAGCAACCTGATGAATGCAAACAAGTAGAAAAATTCAAAAGTTGCTTCTGACACATTTCCTACATCTTTACACATGAAATTTTTTGTAAAACAAGTTACCAAAACAACATAATATACAATGAAGTTGGTAAAATTTTAAAACGCAAACGAATGCAGGTACCTGTTTTTCAAGTTCCCTAACCCTGGCCTCTGCCTCTTCACACTTCTCTTCCTCGTGTCTGAGCTGTATAACAAGTTCCAGAATATTTTAACTAAATATTAAATTTAAAGTAACTTCATTCACGAAGAAATAAAGAAAATCCTGCACCTTGTCAAGAATATTTTCATTCTCTTCTTGTAGTATATCAAGCTGCAAGGTCAACACTCAATCTCAGCATCGTCTTGACAGAAAACAAAATGTAAATCCCTTTTCAATTTCCTATTATAGAATTGACCAAAAAGTAAGATGACATTGCAGTTATGAAAGTCGATGTTCATACTTCATCACGAAGTGCAGAAGCCTCACGTTGATCTCCTGAATCCTTTGACTTGTACAGTCCTGTTTCTGACAAGAATCTGCAGTCACCAGCAATAAAGTATACTATGATGACTGGCTCAACTGTAGTCACCACCAATAAAGTAAAAACATGCAAGCGTTCATTTAACTCAAATGCCAATCCCGAGTCCATAGACAATTTAGATGTCTAATATTGTATCCGTTTATAGTTACAAAGTAAAAGTATGATAAGTATCAATATTATGGATTCGGTGGAGCGACTGTTGGACCACATCCAAGAAGTTAGTTTAGCCGTTAGAAGCTTTCAGTAACTCTAGTCTTAAGATAGTTCTTCCATATTCCAAAATAAGGTGTAAGCTTTTAATGAACGGTACATCTCATGCAAAAAGATTGCTTACCTATTTTCTTTTTGCCTATTGTTGATAGGACTATCCATGGGTGGCATAGAAACTGCAGTCCTTAGTGTTGTTTTACTTGGTGGTGCCAACGGTGCAGGACGAACCGACGGCCTTCCAGCCGATGTGGAGCGCGCAGATGGTGTTTCCTCTACAAAGTTCCGAGCCAACTAATTAAATAGGAGAAACCCAATTAGCTTTCTACTTTCAAGCTCCAACTTCTACCATCATTTATTACTCTAGATCCATAGATAGCAACAATCCAACTAGCAGAAATTTTACCCAAAAAATAGGCTTAGTTACAGGTTACCCTAATTATTAGGTAACTCTCAATTTAGGTAAAATGAAGACCTGATCTTTAAATTGGCTAAGAATAGAGGAAATTCAAACTAAGAATCTCCATGATACATCGTCCAACGACATACTCTAGCTCAACAAAGTAAGCAATTGCATAGATCGTAGGCCATACATTGTTTTGCCAAATTCGAAACCGATCTCTCTAAATGTCAATCAATTAATTCGTTTATGAGTACAATCCGAGATTTGGCGGCAACTAAATGCTGCTTCTACGAAGTAAATAAGTGAATTCTCAGTTAAAACCGAAATCCAGAGCTTAGTGAACTTTACTTAGCATGATCTTAAAAACAACGAACTCGTTGCTGAAGCTAAAAACCAGATCATAAGGCCACATTGTTTTCCATCAAATTCAAACCGGATCTCTCTAAATGCCGCACAAATAATACATTTCTGAGTACAATTCCGCTAACTGTAAAAGTGAATTTTCAGCTAAAAAAAAGGTTAGTGAATTTTACTTTACCGCTGGTGAAGGAGATCTAGTGGTCTTGGCAGGCGGAACGGCAGTTTTAGTAGCGCCGCTGTTGACATTCCTCGCAAGAGAGAGCGGTGGCGGAGCGCTGTATCGAAACCCTAAGTCTCCGTCGTCTTCGTCGTCATCGTCGTCGGCGGCCGTCTGCGAGGCCATGACCTGAGCGAGGCGCTGAGCGGCGGCCTTGGCCGCGAAGTTCTGAGTGCGCTTGATGTTGGAGATGCCGGAGGAGGACGAAGACCGCGCGTGGCGGTTACGCGCCGGAGAGATTACCGGAGACGACTGCGCTCCGCCGGAGGCAGCGGCGGTGGTGCCGGACTCGCTCCTCCATTGGTCGGCGTAAACAGGGCTGTCGGTTCGTCTACGCTCCATAGTGTTAGAGTTGCATATGAAGAAGAGAGAGAAAGCTTAGGGAATGTGGAGAGAGAAAGTCCTAGATCGGCGTGAGAGGAAGACGACACAGAAACAGTTGCGCGATGTTCGGCGATGTTGAGCTCTCGGAGTGAGAGAGAGAGAGAAAGAGAGTGTGCGAGCGAGTGAGGGAGAGATACGTGGCGATGTTTCTGCGAGTGCGCGCACTCACTCTGTGTTTCTTTTTGGCTTATCTTTTATGATTCCATATTTTTAAGAAATTACTAGTTAACCTACGTTCGCAGGTATTGAATTATAATTAAAATTTTTATAATGTAAAACATGAAAAATAATTTAGAATTATGAATAAATTCAAAATCTTAAAATTAATAATTTAATTAAAATATGAATTTATATTTTATCCTTCCAACATGATGATATTTTTTATTTACATCATAAAAGTAGTTAATTTTATTATCTCCACAGTCTTCTTTTTGGAAAACAAGAAATAAGACCAAAAATAGAGAGAGAGAACTTTAACAATTCTCTATAGTTGATTGGGAAGATCTAAAAAGATAAATAAATTTAATTATGAAAATAAGGAAAAAAAATATAGTATAATTAGACATGATCACAATTAAGGAGAAGAGTGTTTTTGATGAGAAAGTTAAAAAATTAAAAAAATTTAAAATGGTGAGTTTTAAATGAGGAGAAAATGAAAGAAAAAAATACAAGTAGAAGTACAAGCTAAAAAATAAGGAGAAAAACAATATATATATATATATATATATATATACGAATTAGAAAGAAGAAACAAAATAGAAGGCGGGTTAGCAGAAAAGAAAAGTTGACAAGCAAATAAAAATAAAGTAGAACAAAATTAAATGAGAAATGAATATCAAGATGGTTTTTCAATTAAAATAAAATAAAAAAACCTTCAAAATAGGGAGTAAAGAACAATGACGGGATGAATGAAATAAGATTTACCTTCATTCTCTTCAACAAAGAAAAAAACTAAGAGCTTCTTCTTCATTATATTTAATTATTTATTTTTACTTTAGCTTTCGCTTTGCATACCATTTTGAAATTAAATAAACCAATTTTAAATTAAGAATCTGAAATGAATTGGTATTTGCAATACATAAAAATAAACATGTAGAACATAATTGACTTCATCATAAGATGAAAACTGAAAAGTAAATTTAGATTTATTTTCAATTAAAAGTATTCATCTTATAAATAATGTGCTAATCACCCTAAAAAAAACGATTTACACTTAAAAAAACTGTAAGTTATAAGATAATTTTATAATTTGTATTAAAGTATTGCCTATTGGTCTCCTTTCCCAAAACCTTGGCAAACAACTTTAAAAAAATAAAATCGGAACCACCCCAACAAAAAAAGGGAAGAGACGAAATTGATGTGGTTATAATTTTTTTTAAAGGAAATAAAAACTTCGCTTAATATCATATAAATTAAAATAGTCACACAAATATTATCAAAAGTAAAGAAAATAGAATATCTATAATTAAAAAACCTTCTTTCATCTATTGTGAAAATTCAAAAAGACATGCATAAATTGTCATGAAAAAAAGAAAAGAAAACTTAATTAGAAGCATGAAAAAATTATTCCATTTCCAGTAGGAATACTAAATTCCAATTCTCCACAGTATATAGCTATTAAGATTATAAAAACAAATTAGCTTTTTGGTCATAAAGTTTATATTAGATATCAAAAGAAAAATCTTTAAGAGAGGAAATGATATATGGTATGTTGAGCTTCTAATGAAGAACAAAGGTATGAAAAATAAAAATAAAAGAGTTATAAGAAGAATGAAGTAAGAGTGAAAAATAGGAAAACATAAGCTAAAATCATTTAGACAAAAAAAAATAAGGGTAAAATGAAACAAAGTAAAATAAAAAGAGGTTAAAGACAAGAAACGGTGACAAGGAAAAAGAAAACTAAGAAAATGCACCAAACAGTTTTATAACTGATATATATATTTTTTTTTGTAGGCATAAATTCCTATTTTAAAACTAGGAGCAAAATTTCAACAATGGAAATAACAAGTAAAATATTTACCAAAAGAATTGGTACAAGTGAAATGTGACTATTTCGGTCAAAAAAAATGTGATTATTTATTTTTCATTTTAATATTTGTAACATTTGTGCTGTAACTTTATATGGGAAAAAGAATAACATATGCTGCTATTATCATGATGATATGAAAATAAAAGATATTTATGGGAGGGAGAGAGAGTGGTTTTATTTTATCATTGAAAAAAACATGGGTTTCATTTTTTAATTAAAAAAAAAAAAAAGAAACGTGGGTTCCACTTTTGTGAAAGAGATTTTATCGTTTCCTATGTACATGTGGAGCTTTGCAGTGTTGGAATTGGTACTCTACAGTGGCATATTGCTGAAGCAATCAAAAAGTTAAAGAAAAGGAAAGGAAAACAAAAAGGAGAGAGGGGCATCAAAACGAATCGTTTTTTACTACAAAAAATGAACAGTACACACCTCATCTACTCTTTTATTATAGTTAAGATTAAGATTAAGATTTACTTAAGTCAACAAAATTTTTGTTTTCTAATTTTAGTTAATCTTAAAATTGATAACAAGTTGTGATTTTTTTTTTTTTTTTTTGGCTAGTAAACAACAAGTTGTGAAATTTAGTAACGATAAAGACATATAAGGTGTTCCAAAATTTATTTAAAAAAAAAAAAAACTTGAAATTTTTTTTTTGTAATTTTTCTTTTTATGCCCTTCGGATTTTAGAATATTGTAGTCTTTTACTTCAACTTTCAAGAATTGCATTGTCCTTTGGCTATATACTATAGTAACTGAAATGAGATCCTTGTTTAAAGTAAATAATAAAATAAAAAGAGAGAGATATCCTTGTGGTGTCTTATTTCTTATTGAGCAAAATTATGCATTTTAACAAGGATGTACTATATTGTCCTATTAGATTATAACAAGATTTCATTGTCGTATAAATATTTATTTTTAATCTAATTTTATAGATACAGATTACAATACGAATGATCAGAATGAGAAACCAAAATTCACCTAGGAATGAAAGTGAGATTTTATTGTTTATAATTTTATTTTGGTACTCTTACTACAATATTTCCCTTTTTCTAAGAAAGAAAATTATGAAAATTATTGTGAGTAGGTGAAACAACAATGCTTTGCTTTGAAAAAACTCAAAAAAGTACTCAACTTGTATTTCCACTATCTTACCTGTCATCCGGCCAACCTCATTTATACATAATAATTACAAGCATTATCACCAGTTGACAGCAATATCAACCACCTTTATCGACCATTGTTTGTATCATGCTTTAGTTTCTAAAGAGATAGCTATATATATATATATATATATATATATATGCATACAGTTTATATATGATTGATTGATCGGCAACAAAATTGGGTCGCCAATCTCAGGAAAAGGAAATAGAGTTTAAGACCTATGCAATTAATGCTGCTCCAACCAATAAGGTTATATATCATGAGCAAAGTGTCTCCCTCTGTATCAAAATAAATAAAAAGGTTGCTAAATTAACCATATTTCTAGGGGGGGGGGGGGGGAAATGTGCATTTTTTTCAATATCATTCATGTTAATAAAATAGTACAAATCAAATAAGATAATGCAATGACCCTGCAATATTATGGATATGACCATCAACTGAGATCGATTTTACTAGTGAAATATGATACCATTTAGAGTGAAAAGTGCATATTTGAGATCAAAAAACGGGAAAATACCATAAGTTCACAACAAACTAATATCAAGAATTTGTAGTTGGATATTGATTAAAGTCATCTAATGTTTTTTTCTTGTTGAGTTTTATGGTGCCAGAAAGGCATTTGTGTTGCACACTTAAAAAAAAACGTCATAAAGGGGAAAAAAAGCATGCATTATTATTATAAATCATATATGCTACTGACAAACTATATACATTACAATGTTTTCAAAAAAAAGAAAATTATATATAGCAATTTGCAAATGCATCTTCTATATGAACAATATTTTATCTGTTTGAATTCAATTATTATATTACTTTAGTTTTTTTTTCCTTTTTTTCCTCGAGAGTTCAAAAAAGAGGTAACCAGTATTAACATATCTCCTCTACATTATTAAAGGGACTATCTCACATGTAAAGAAAAATGTTCGTTAAAGACTACTGACATATTCTATCCCTCGATAAAAATGGCGAGATAAGCAAGGTTTCAAGTTCGAGATTGGCAACGAAACAGCCTCACAAAATATGTTTGTGGTCAAATATGTGGTGGCATAATCACATACACGCTATATTAAGTATCGAGCTACATGGAAGAAGCTTTTTATATAAAAAGTCACCCAACATTTAAATCTTAAACCACAATCCAACTATGTCAATCCTTTAAGATTATACACCCACACTCAATGATTAATCTTATTGTGGTTGATATCTAACTTTGTACTCCTTTTTAAGTATTCATGAAACACAACAAAAATTGTTGAAGTCTTTACTTCATGGATAAAGTTCTCATCAAGTAAAAGTAGTGCATGAAGATCATACCATGCAAATATAAACTCAAGTAGAAAACTAGATACAAGATGAATATCACATAACAAATATCACATCATAATACGTCAACATATGCAATATCATATCAGTGAAAGAAAACAATGACATAACAAAATTTAAGTAAATAATTAGATTTAATTCAGTAACTACGTGACAGACATCATAGTGGTTTTATGAGATAGTGATAATGATAAATAGCATTTTGTTAGAAGAAATATTAGCTCGCGCATCCAGTGAGCTTTCCAAGAAAAAGCGGACTACTCTTGGATTGGTTGCGCTTTGACTTATCGACCTTAGAGCTCGCCAAACAACTCTTCAAAACTCCATTTTCATCAAGAAGCCTGTTGATCTGGCAACGAAGCTCATTTATCTTCTCTCTCTTCTCCTCATTTCTCCTTACCAACTCAGCCTGTTGCTTCAGATGATCCTCTATCAGTTCCGAGACCTCCTTCTGGCTCCACATGACAGCCTTGTCCCTCAATTCTAATACCTCAAAATCTCCACGGAATATTATCCCATTTGTATCCTTTTTTATGTCATCTGTCTGAAAAATGGTCTTCTTCGCATTGTTGAGCAGATGATGATCATGATCATCACATGTCTCATGATCAATACTAGTACTATTACTCTCTGAAGTTGGTGTCTCTGGCAATACTAGTTTGGCCTCGTAGTTTTGGATTTGTCTCAAGGATCTAAATGGAGAAAAGGATCTTGGATTACCCAAGTGATGATCAGATCGAAGCTGATCGTATTTTTCAGCGAGGGATCGGTATGATTTGTGCAAATCCTCGAGTACTTTGATAAGCTGAGGCCTTCTCTTGTAGTACATCTCGGCTCTCTTGGCAAACGAGTCTCCATCTTCTTCTATAATGCTCAGCATGACTTTGATCTTCTCATCCAGTTCTGCAATATCGTTTTCATTTATTAAATTACCAGCTTTTACGAATCCACGAGTAATTTAAAATTGTGCACACCACATGAATACATGACGTTAACTTATAGCAAAACTTTTCTTTTGTTAATTTCTTTCCCTCTAAATCTAGAGTACTAATTTAAATAGCAACATTTTTAATCTTCTGTCAATCATTAAGTTAAATAAAAAAAGGCCATAATAGGAAATTTAAAATAAAATAAAAACCAACACAGACAACTTCAATAGGTTTTTGGCTATCCTTAAATGAAATTGTAGATATGGAAGATCTAAAAGAAACTTTTCAAAACTATTAAGAACGCAATAGATTTCGTGGATTTGAGAAAATGTATGTATGTTATTTTGGGATCATAAGCGAGCTTATAGGAAGAAGATCTAGATCAGCATGTTTTACATATATATAGGTCTATATTATTGGAAAAGCATATCCAACCATGCGCCATTAAAATCCTTAGTCCCTAGAATAGTTCAATACAATATATATATAATCATGACAACATATAAAAATGTATATACGTGGATTATATATATATATATATATATATGTATATATGTGAGATCCAATGATAACCTGAGAGATTGGTTTGAAGCCACTGAGATTGATGGGGACGATTATGGCTTCTGTCGCACCACCATGAAAAGGGTTGAAGCTTCATGTCCTCTTTCTTCTTCTCGTTTGAAGCCATCGTAGTGATCTTGATCTAATCACTAAATTTACCCTCCAATAATAATATTACCTTCCGGTATATATTAGTATTTACACACACACACACACACACACACACACACATATATATATATATGTGCATCTCCGAATTCGTTTTGCCTATCAATTTGCTAGATTACTCAAATCCGTAATTAAATACTATTCACAATTTAATGTTTTTCGTTTACCACCTCCTAAAATTTAGCGGTTCAAATGCAGAAAAGGCTTTGTGAAAAATTGAAAATACAGTATATAACCAATGATATAAGGTGATATAGGGAGGTAATTTATTTTTCTAGTTGACATTTGAAAAACTGCGTTTGAATTGAAAAGAAAAGAAATGGAGATTAATGGAGAGGACCAGAAAACCGTACTAGATTTTCTCTCATTTGACTAGTCAATTGAGAATATTACTTTTTTAGGGAAGTTAATTGTGAGCATTTAATAAATTAATAAATGAATATAAACGTGTACAAATTTCTGCCTACAAAGTTCACGGCCAAATTAACCAGCAAAATCATATTCTGATCTTTCCCGTGTTAAGTTACTATATTCCTTTAGTAATTTTACACATAATAATTTCCCTAAAAACAACATAGTAGTAAACTAATTTTTTAGAATCGGAAAATTTTGATATAAATTTTATAAACTTGCAATAAGCATAGATATTCTCTTTTGCATGTGTGTGTTGCAAGATTTTTATTTTTATTTTTTGCATTTGATAAAGTGAAATGATATTACCCTCTTAAATCCACTAAACAGTATAAAAATATCAATGTGTCTCTAGCAATCTTGACTACAGTAGAATCAGTACTTTAATGCTATTTGTTTAAGTCACAATTCTGATTAAATTTAATCTCACAAGTTAATCAAAATATCAGTTATATGACACTAGAGTAACAGGCACCAAAGTTATTTCTCCTGTGAATTGAATCTTCAAGATTAACTCATAAGAGATTCCAATCAAGGCCCCTTTAGACCATTGGCCTACTTGGCGCGGGTTTACTCCCATTCAGACCAAAAAGGGACGTGGACACTTTCATAGCTCTTGATGATCTCTCTTCTATTAGTCGAGATAATGCTAAAAATATATATTTTTTGGTATAGACAACAAGCACACACATATTCACGGGACAGATCGATTACAAGGGCTTTTAAAAATATGAACCAGATGGACTCATAAGTGAATCAAAATATCAATTATATGACACTAGAGTAACAGGCACCAAAGTTATTTCTCCTGTGAATTGAATCGTCAAGATTAACTCATAAGAGATTTCAATCAAGGCCCCCTTAGGCCATTGGCCTACTTGGCGCGGGTTTACTCCCATTCAGACCAAAAAGGGACGTGGACACTTTCATAGCTCTTGATGATCTCTCTTCTACTAGTCGAGATAATATTAAAAATATATATTTTTTGGTATAGACAGCAAGCACACACATATTCACGGGACATATCGATTACAAAGACTTTTAAAAATATGAACCAAATGGACTCATAAGTGAATCAAAATATCAGTTATATGACACTAGAATAACAGGCACCAAAGTTATTTCTCCTGTGAATTGAATCTTCAAGATTAACTCATAAGAGATTCCAATCAAGGCCCCCTTAGGCCATTGGCCTACTTGGCGCGGGTTTACTCCCATTCAGACCAAAAAGGGACGTGGACACTTTCATAGCTCTTGATGATCTCTCTTCTATTAGTCGAGATAATGCTAAAAATATATATTTTTTGGTATAGACAGCAAGCACACACATATTTACGGGACAAATCAATTACAAGGGCTTTTAAAAATATGAACAAGATGGACTCATAAGTGAATCCCACCTAATCAATGGCTGAGGGAGGGAGGGAGGGAGGGGGGGGGGGAGGCCATGGCCCCCTCTAACTTTTTTTGAAATTTTTATATAGTGGGTTTTTTTTAATTTTTAAAAATTAGTATGTATAAAAACTAATCTTGACCCCTCAGTAATAAGGAGTTCTCTATATTTTATTGGACAAATAATTTAGATTTTAAAAAATAAAACAATTTTATTAAATCCATGTACATTAGTGAGTAGTCTCAAAATGAAAGTGTGTATGCCAAGCCTTCTATTCTCCACCTTTATCTTGTGCCCCGCTGTCAGGCTTCCTTCCTCCTTGTTGGAATAAGCTCTCCACGCTGCTAGCAAGTTAAACCGCTAAACTAAATTCCGCTTTGTGAGCAGCATCCAGTACCAAATCCAGAAAGAATTCCAATTTCCACTAGAGGCTTGACCTAGAATCTAAATTTGAATTACAATTTTAATAGTCCGGTATTTTAAAAGATCAGCCTATTATACTAATATTTTGTCTACACATAAACTAAAAGCTTTCAAAGGAAGTCAACTCTTCACTTTCACATTCCACTATTCCCAAACAAATTTGGAAATTTGCTTTATTGTTTGTGATTTTAATTTTTCTTCAGTTTCTATACTGGATTTCTTTTCAACTTGAGATAACTTTGTCTTGGTCTGTCAATTCATTTTTCTTCAATTTCTTATTTCTGTTTTAGGTCTGTATTTCTTTTTCTTGCTTCTTGTTCTGATTCTTTTCTTTTCTTTTTTTAATTTAATTATGATTTTTCTATTTGTCTTAATGTGGAATTGATGGGTCATGGTGCTAATGTTTTTTCTGATTTTTTTTTTATTTTGTTTGTTTTTATGTATATTGGTGATAATATGCTAATTCCGATTAGAAATTTGAAAATATCTTGCTTATGTCAGATAGATCGGCTTTCAATATAGAAGGCAAGTAATCCTTAAGGGTTTATAGAAAAAAGGAATAAATATCATTTATCTTTTGATCCTCTAAGACATTTTTATTAAAATCTATATAGGGAATGAGATTTGTTAGGGTAGCCATATGTTTATCTAACAATAAGTAACTAATAATCTGATAAGTGATTTTTAGTTTTTATTTTGAATTTTAGTTAGGAAAATTAGAAATAACATTACTTAATTCTAAATTTAAATATAATTTTTATTTTTTTTTTCAATTTAGTTTGGGATAAACTTAGACATGTTTTTTTTTTTTGGTGAAGAATTTTGAGCTCATGGACTGTAATGGCGTTGGTGCTATATAAAAAAGATAATTTTTTGAATGACTGCTTGATTGTCTACATTGAGAAGGAAATTACTGTAAAATTTAGTAGTAAGTCAATTATAGATGAGTTTATCTCTATGAAATATTGTTGAACACAACTTATTTTTAAGAAAAAAAAATGATATTTTGATGTATATGAATTTAACATAACCGCTCTTTTATTGAAAGAATAATATTATTCACAAGTGTATAAATTTTTTTTTTTTTTTTTTTGTATTTTTACAAGTGATATATTAAACTTGAAGTTCAAGATGTGAAACTTGAATGACTATGGAATCATGAACATATTAAGATCAACACTTCAATATCACGTTCTTTCTTATATTATTTTTATTTTTAATTACATATAACTGACAGTGACATGTTATTCTATTCAAATATAATACTGATGTTTTCATGTATCAATATATCATGAATTTGATAAACAAAAACTGTTATATATACAGATAGACATGTTAGTATAACCTTGATCTAAAAATTTTTTGACCCCCCTACAATAAATCCTGACTCCGTCGTTGCACCTATTATAGTAATTCTATTAGGTGTTGGTGTCATTGAAGATTACAACTCACATAGAGCGAATCCCACAATTCATGATGTCTCACATAGCCAAGAGTGAACAGATATAGGACTACCAAGTAAAACCATGCAACTAATACGTATAGATATGGCCTAATCATTTACTACCCTTTGACTGACAAAGCAAATTGTTAAGTCACCCAAGTTAGCTATACGTTGATGTTGACTACGGTCGCGTACATAGCCAAGCAAGCAAGCAACGTAGTTGAGTAATGGCCTAAAATTAGAAAAGCAAACGCACGCGCAAGTTTTAAAAAGTCCTGGCTCCAATTGCAATGTTCCTTCTACTTTTTTATGTTTCCGACAAAACCGTTGACCATCATTCCCCCTCCCCCCTACGTGGCAGAACTCGAACCAACCGTACTGAGAATGTCAACTGTCAAAAGCAACGGCCTATAATACAACATCACGAGACCACCAAGTCCAACGTTATTATTATTTTCTTTTTCACACTCGAGAAAAAATAAAATATGATGGAATAATGAAATCTGAAATCCGTTTTACGGAGTAGGAATTTAATATGAGCATTCTGAATCTTCATTTTTATCGGTTGAATTTGTGAAAACTAAATTTATCCCTTTTGTTCTTGGGTCCCAACACATGATATATAAAACCCCCACAACTTAAAATAGAAAAAAAAAAAAAATGAACTACAAGCAAATTTACAGGGGGGAAAAAAAGCAAAAAAAAAAAAAAAAGGCCATTAATGAAAGAAAACCCCTATGTTTTCTTCCTTTTTTTTTTCTTTTTGTCTTTTTAATATTCTTCAAGATGTTTAACTTGAGAGCCAAGCCAATTTAATTGGGTGGAATGAGTCCATCGAAAGTTAGGTCACCTATCAAAAATTTGGGAGCAATTTCAGTTGCCAATTAGTAGTGAACCAATATTGATCACCGAGTATCCATTTCCCACTTCAAGAGGCTCCATTCTACAGCCTCTGGTTTCCCTTTTCATGCCCACCTTTATCAAACTTATCATGGTCAGTTTTATTTGGCTTTTGGTTTCACTTGTTTAAAATGATTTTTTATTTTTTCCTTTCTTGTATTTAATCTTTCTTATCTCGAGCTTTCAATCCCCCAAACCTCGTTGTCAAAGGAGGCCACTACCATCTAATGGCGAAAATGCACGCAGGGATTTAGTAAACTTTGCTCAAATGGCCCCACGCTCAACTACCTATTATCACTCATCAGCGCAAAGCACTGCAGCAGGCTCACGGCTGGTTCATATGGCTCACCAAAACTCTTCGTCGGCAAATTGGCAGGGGTAAAATGGGGAGGTGAAGCTGCAGAATATACTGGGTGGAAAGAATTAACCCAAAACTCTCAAGGTCTAGCCCCTATCCCACCCGGCATGACCTGAAGAACACTCATCCTAACTCAAATGTGTTTCTTGGAAATCCTTTTTCAGTTTTGCCAAGAGAGATTAGGATGGTTGTGGTGGTTTAATGGCAAAGTCTTGCTCGTTTGCCCGCCGATAAAGCAAAGCTGATGCTTCTACCCTGGTTTAATATATTTGTTAAGAACAAGAGGGGAATAAATCATGTTAAATCCAGGTAGCTTAGAGAATCTCAGAGAAATCAAATTTAGCTGAGAAGATATCATACCAGCCAGGATGAACGGCAAATCTTCCATTGGAAAGAGCCCAATTCACCTGCTCAAAACAGTTACTGTCATGTTCAGAATCAAAATTCCAAACGATCATTATGATATATATATATATATATATATATATTTTTTCAATCATTTGTTTCCCCCCCAAGTGGCGGGTGGGGAATATTTCCCAGCTGCATTTTACAGCAAAGAGAAACACACAAGATTTGTGGTTCCAAAATCCAATGTTATTTATGTATCTATATATAATATTCCACTTCTTTTGGCTTCAACGTTTCTGAAGGTTATAAAAGCACTGAAAATTAGCAACATTACCTTGTCAGTCCCTGGGGAATTGGCAACCACATGGGTAACCTGGTCGTCTATCTGGGTGCTGCACACAGCACCAAACTGTTCAGCAGTTTGCCACAGCGGATGTAGGTGAGGATTCACCTCACTAACTGGAAACACCCTGCTAAATACTACTCGACAACCAGCCAAAATCTTCCGCTGCTCCGAGGCTAGAATGTTTCTGACATCTGCTTCGTCTAAGGAGTGATGGGAGAAAAAGTTCTGATGTATTCTCTCAATGACCTATTTGAGCCAAGACACAATTATGCAAAAGCAAAATGTATGAAAACTTGTGTGTGTGTGTGTGTGTGTTGGGGGGGGGGGGGGGGGGAGGGGGGGGGGGGAGAACGGGGAAAAAGAGAAACAAGAACAGGAAAAGTTCAATACCCCCAAAGAAGATGCTAGTGTCCCGTCTTCTGGTCTCTCGTCATGGTCAATCTCCAGAAGAGAAGGACCTGGAAGCCCAAATTGGCGTCTACTACAGGGAAAGTATGTATACCTGCAAGACAATTGCGGTAAAATCACACGAAAAGCAAGCAAGCCAGTCCAAATAACAAAAGAAGACAAGGAATGCAGTGTTTTACATTCAATGAAGGTACTGTTACCTTTCTACGACTATTAAGTTCAGTTTGTTATGCGGCCAGACCCGCACAGAGTCATCTATAATTACAACAGATGATTCCATGCCCAAAACTCCTTCCAGATCCTTACTCTTCGGAACCCTGTCATCACTGTCAAAAGGATCACTGTCATCTCCCCTGGAGATAACTCGTCCAGCAAACAGAGTCCCCTTCGGATCTAGAACTTTTGCCATCTCCGTAGCATAGAGCTTATTCCCCATAGTGTAAAGATGTAGCTCATAAAGCCTGCTAGCCTGATTTGCAGACATGACACGCATTGAGTTCTCCCTTTTGAACCAAGGCAAAAGTTAAATATTAAAGCAAAAAAGAAATCATAATTAAAACAACCTTCTCCAAAAAATTCCAGACCCCAGGTCGCAGTTTTGTCCACATTCCCATATGAGGGAAACGAAAGAGATGTCTTTGTGATTTTTCACGATCCTGTTCCTCTTTCTTTCTCAAAATCTCATCGTGCACTGGATCTACTTCCACAAACTGAAAAAGGGTGAATGGATTTATATCAGAATTACACTCTACAAATAGAGCATTCGCAGATCAGCCACGAAACAGATGATTTCACACATCCACCAGATATTACCTTAGCCGAATTAAGAAGTGTGTGGTCTAGATCCAATACAAGGCAAAGCTTGCGGGAGTCAAACATTTTCTTCTGTTCTTCTAGTCTCCTAGCCCTCTCTCTCTGAATAGCAGCTTTTTGCTGGTCATCATATCCTTCAAATAGATGCTCAACATCTCCCCATGCATTAGGTGTGCGAAAGGGAACTGCCACAGTTGTTTCAGGAGTTGAATTAGTATCGCTCCGCTGATCCTCGGTGTTTGAAACGATAGCTTTTGCATCCCCTCTATCTGGTTTAACTGCCATTGGCTGTGAAGCAAGATTCTGAGAAACGGTAGCTGAACTTGTTGATGCATGTGACACAGATATAAGATCAGCAATATTTCTCAGATTCTTCGTAAATTGCCGAGCAATGTCAGGTGGCACAACCGATTGTGAAGATGCTGGTTTCTTATCTGCTTGACCCTCTTGCATTGGGCCATACAGATTATCCTTATTTCCTGGGGCGGATGACACTGGGGACAACATAGGTTTGAATTGTTCATGAGCAAGGCTCCCACTTTTTTGAAGCATAGGACCATGGAGAACGCGACGAGGATCCCGGGGTTTCATCCGGACTTTTCCTAACTCGTCCTGTGTGTTCTGTAAATTATAAACAAAGCTTTCAAACACAAAAACCTTAAAAGTAAAAACCTCAATAAATAATAAACGGACCCAATACTTATACACTTAATTCTTACTGGAAAAAATAAATAAAACAGCCTTAGGCCCCTCACTATAATGCAAATTACTTTTATATTTTGTACTACTGGTCCACTTTAAAGACAATCAGTACAGTCCAACTAAGGACAAAAAGGACGAAGAAAACTGAAATTGTAAAAAATGAAAAAAAATAAAAATAAAAAGAGTAAGAGAAAGGTGTTGCCAGTTAGCAAATGGGAAGAGGAAACAAAAATTGAAATTTAAGCACGTATTCGACTCTTTATCCTGTTAATCCAGCACGAAAAAGATTAAACACTCACCACAGTAGCTACTTGTGAAGTGGCTGGAAGTGATATTGCTGGTGTCTGCAAAATCCCTGTAGTCTTGGGAGGAACAATGTTCACTGAGGGAGCTACTCCAAGAATTGAATTTGAGTTCGGAGGATGTGTTGTATTTTTTGCAGAATCAGAGTTCTGCTGGACGTCTGCTGCCAATCGCTGTTGCTGCCCTAGCTTATTAAGAATATTTATGAATATTGTTGGATTAACAGCTATATCCTTCAGAATTGCAGGCAAGGCATCTGGGGTACTCGTACCCGTCACAGGCACCTGCTCTTTACCAATATTTGGGCCATTACTCATCATCGGACTATGAACCATGTGATTTGATTTTCTAGGATCAGCTTCTACATTCTCCATGAACTGGCTTTTGTTCATTAACTGGGGTCCTGATGTACCATTATCCTCCAGCCAGCCACCTACCCCAGATGCAGTTTTGACATCAATCCCAGAACTTTCAAATGCATTTCTTTGCCTTTTTAATGCAGGACCATCCGGAATAGGCTCCTCAGTAGCCCTTTGCTTTCTTGAGCTCAGTGGGTCACTGGGTCCGCTGTGTACTGCAGTCGAGGGTCTTTGATTGAGATCTAAAGCACCTACATCCGAATTTGCAAATCGAAGCCTAGGGTCTCTACTTCTTGCAGAGGCTTTGATCGTTGGATTAGAGCCAGAACTAACAGGGGCAGCATTTTTTGCTGCAATTAGTCCTTGCATTGCGGAACTACTTACGGGGGCAGGAGAAGTGATAACTGATGGTCTCGGAACAGATGTCGCTGGAGTTTTTAAATTACCACTAGTCAAAGAACTGGAGACCTCCTTATTAGTATCATCATCCTCTTCATCACATTCTTCCGAAGGGGTTGGGCTTGGAAGCCTGTCCATCATTAGAAAGGAACTCCGGCCAAACTTTTGTTGATAGGTGGAAACAGCTTTGAGGGCCTCAGTTTCATAACAATGTAGTCTAGAATCTTCTGCTCCGGGCGCCACCTTAGCTGTAGCAGACCCTAATTTTACCATTCCATCTCCAACGCCTAATGGCTTCTGAACAGGAAAACAAGATGGTGCCTCTCGAGTAGGCGATGGAAGACTATCAGCGTCATGATCCTTGTGAAGGTCCAAGAGTGGGAGAAGAAGCCCCCTTCCCTTAAATGCAGGCGTTCCTGGTCTCAGAACTTCCGATGACGTAACCAGGTTACTATGAACCACAGATGCTATGCAGTCTTGAGGTGATTTAGCAGAAGTCGGTTCAAGGCTAGCATTTTCGGCACTTTCAATAGTAAAATTTGAACCCAACTCATGGACCCGCTCAATGTCATCGGTCTCTTTCTCTTTATCAGTCACTCCACTACTCAGAAAAACCTTAAGGGAATTTAGAGAGGATATCATGTTTTCTATCTGTGGAAAGAAATAGACCATATTATAATCTTCGCAGCATAAATATATTTCTTTTCTTTTCTTTTCTTTTCTTTCTTTTTTTTTTTTTCCTTTTTCAAAAGCTGGTAGCAGGTAAGGAGAAAATTGATTCTGAACTATCTATCATGGTATCTAACCTCTTTCATCTGCTCAAGTGAGAAGAGAGGAGGGTCACAGTCCTTTACAGAACAAAGTAACCTGAAAATTTGACAAAGGAATAGATTATTTAATTGCGCATTTCCAAATAACCAAAGGAAACCATAAATTTTAATAAAAACCTTGATAAAGTTTCCTTCTTTTGTTCCTTTTGATTCACATTCATGGAACAAAACACCTGCAACATACAGCAAGCCAAACATTTATATATTTTCTCACCCATCACATGAAAATAGTCCAGAATGTGTAAATAACCACTTGAATAGGAAGGAAAAAAAAAACTTGAATAGGACGAACTACAGTGTGCCTTACAGAGTTGACAACTTGAATAGCAGAGATCGACATCTGAATGATAACATCCTTTGTTGAAAAAATTAATTCTTTTTCCGAAAGAACTCCTCTTAAGCTCTCCAAAGTGCTCTCCAGCCGGGAACAAACTGCGTCAAATGATCTACAACAAAAATAAACCAGCCAAAATCAAAGGAAAGTTCTAACTCTAAGTGATTCCACGAAGTGTCCCGAACTGGGCAATCATCGGTTGAGTACACTCCCAAAATTCAGTAACAATCCCTTTTACTTACTTCTCAGCATCAACCACATTAACAGTCGCCAGAGTTTCCCGAATCAAGTCCACTCGCTTCTCCAACTCCTCACGCCTCGAATCAATCTCTAAGCCACCAACATTCGCAGGATCACAATTCGAATCCCCTTCTTCGCCTTCTTCGACGGCGATGGCCTTCTCCGCCGGCTCCGATTCCAAATCAATCTCACCCTCCTCGAGCTCCCCTTCCTCCATCTCGTCACCACTGTCATCAATCACAACTTTCTCCACTTCCTTCACAACATTATTCTCCTCTCTGCCGCCGCTATTCACCGTCGACGACAGCACCACTCTGGAGCTCTCGTCGGGGTCAACATCCGTGACGAAAATCTCATTGAGAGGCTTATTCTGTACGGCTTGTGCCCAGGCCAGGTTATACAAACCCGTCGTGTAGCCGCGAAAACCCGGATAATTCGCATAAAGATCGCGCATCGTCCAAACCCTATGATCAGGACGTTTCGAATGCGAATCGCTCATTGACACTACTTTACCAGCATTACCAGTACCACCACCACCACCACTTTCCTGCTTATTGAAATCCTCTTCACTGATCTCCTCCACAGAAGCCGAATCCGAAATCTCCCCTTCTTCAACATCTTCAACAACTCTTCCGCTCTCAATTTTTCCCATCACACTTCTTAAATTATTATCCTCAATCTCTTTAACACGATTAGATCCGAGAAAGACCATAAATCAGCTTGTGCGTGTGCATATATATACATACAAGCGCAATTATTTCACAAACAAGAAAGAATTTTTTACAAGGAGATCTCGCAGATCGAAATTAGGGTTTTTTTCTTTTCTTTTATCTTTCTTCCTTTTTCTTTCTCTCTCCTTTATTCGCCGGAGATCTAGAAAATTAGGTGGGGAACTTACAGGAAGATTGAAAAGTAAATGTTAGATTTTTTTTCCGAGAAAATTTTCATCTCAGATCCGCGCTGAGATCGCGAGCTTGGAATCGTTATTCTTTGGGATCGAAGCGAGAGGCCAGAGAGAGAGAGAGAAGAACAAGAACAGACGATGAGAGAGAGAAAGAGGAAAGCTGAGGAAGAGGAGAGTTTTACATATAAAGAGGAAGGAGAATCTAGTACACGGAAATTGCTTGAATCTGGACCGTCCACGTCAGTGATCCGAGGGAAAAGTTAAAAGTAGGATTGGGGGAAAGAGAAATTTGTAGAGGGAGGAAGGTCGCTTGGTCGTTTTGTGGGTCATGACTCATGACTCATGACCTCGATTGGATGCTTCGCTCCATCTCTTCACCATTTCCTTTGCCTTGGGTCCGTTCCAATCGGGGCTTATTTATCAGGAATAAGAAATAAAAGTGAAGAATAAAAATTAATTAATTAATTTTTTTTTTTTTTATAATGAGAATGAGAATGATAGATTATATATTAATTTGAGATTGAGAAATAATCTCACGTTCTCTTTTCAAATTGTCTCACATCCTTATTATTAACATTAAATTATCATTTTATTATTAATTTATTTGTAAAAAATTATATTATAAAATAATAACAACCTATATTAATTATTTTTATTAATTAAATATAATATATTTTTATTAATTTAATATTATATAACTATCCTAATTACTATTAATTAATTACTATTAATGTTATTAGAATAAATAAAAAATTTTTTTTATCATAATATATTATTATGTTTCTATTTTTATAATGTTTATACTTTACTTATTTTAATTCATTTTTTTTACTCTTCTTAATTTTTTTTAACAAAAAATTACATAATTTAATTTTATTGTTTTAATATCATAGAGATTATTTTACTTTTGATTAATAGTATGATAATAAAAAAAATTAATCATTTTTTTAATTTTTGAAAACACAACAAATAAAGAGGTATACAAGTAAATTTACAGTAATTAACTCTGATTCCGCATGAATGAGATAGACAATAATTCTCACTCCGATTCCTGGAACCTAAATAAATAGCATATTCTAACTCCGAATCCAGCCCACTCCGAATTCTAGCCACTCCGATTCATGCTCTTCCGATTATGCGTAAGTAAACATGCCATAAGTGTTGAAGTTTTACAGATTAAGGCTTTATTAGGTATTTAAGTTTAATTTTAATTAAATTGTATTTTTTTAATTTTAGTTTTAGTTTTTGTTTTTGTTTTTTTTTTTGTGAAAAATCAATCGACTTCAACTTAAAAATTTTATCACCAACCGGGATCACTAGTTGGAGTTAAAATTTTTAACTATAGTTAGTTAACTTTTTAAAAAACTAGTTATAATTTTTATTGACTTTCAAAAAAAAAAGAAAAGAAAAAAAGAGGTCAAAAATTTAATTAAAAAAAGTATAGCTTGATCGGAGTTGAACCTGTAAACCAAACAAGCCTAAAATTAAAACAAATAATTGATTAAAGCATGAAGTAAAAATTAATTACGATATAAAAATAATGTAAAAATTTGAATTGTATTTAGAAAAAAATAAGTATTATGGATCTTATTTTGTTCCCCTTATCATTATGTGTTTGAGTTTTTTGAAAATAAAAAATAGAGAAAGTGAGACGTAAACTTGAAATTGAGTTGAAAAAATTCCAACCAGAAATGTTGTTCCGAACGGCCCTTAATTTTCTTTCTTCTTAAAATTTTTATATAACAATAATAATTTTTGTATAAAATTGCCCATTTTAACCATAGATACGAACTGAAGTTTTAGTCGTTAGACCTATTTGGGAGGTCCTTTGGAGACTAAGTTTTAAAGGTTGGGTTGGAAATATATATTTGGATAGGACTTTTAGAAATAAACTCTAATATAAAAATATTGCAAAAAATTGAAATGTATTAAATATACATGTGTAAAATGGATATTATTTTGTTCGTCTCGTTATTGTTAACATTTTTGACACAAAAATAATATCATTTCAATTTGAAATGAGAAAGTAACTGATTTGGGATTTGAATTAAATGGTAAAACTTCGTTTGGAAAAGTTCATCCAAACGGGACCTAATGTCTATTTAGATCTTATAAAGATTTATGTTAAAAAATTACAGCACTCCACATAAATTTACCCTTAAATGGATGAACGTAACAATCTTTTTCTTTGCTCAAAGTTACGAAAAAAATACATATTTGTATTTACAAAAATGATTATCACTATTTACATACTTTTAAGAGGCAAGTAAAATCCATGGTGAAATTTTACCTATTTTTTAATTTACAGTACTTGAATAAATATCGCTACAATGGTAGTCTATTATAAAACTACCACAACATTTGTGAAAACAGAGACACATAAAAAGATTTAAATTTAGCTGTCACAACCTAATCATTGACCGTATGAGGTTCCAATCTCTACTTTTATTTCAATGAGTTCAAACGGACAACACATAACATAAGAAACTACTATTGAAATCTTGAAGAGCCAAAATTAAAACAGTTCGCAGTTTTTGACTTCATTTAAATTTTTTTTTTTTTTATAGCTTTTTCTTTTTTGGCTGATTAAGAAAAGTTGGGAGCTGTTCACATTCAAAGCAGCCAACACAAATATAAAACTGAAGCCTAAGAGGAAAGTATGACCAATACAAAAGTCTCGCGCAGAGAAACCAACCAAATGTTAAGTGATAATTGGCCATTGCCTTTCACCTAACCATCAGAGGTAACATTTGATCAAGCCAAAGGCAAAAATAAAACTACCCTTTTGCTTTGTGTGTCAAGCACACAGAGGTGAAAAATAATTTGATCTGAATACGTTAGACACAATTCTAATTCTTTGTTTTCTTTTCCGATATAGATCTTGTTTATGGATTTAAAACAAACGTGCAAAAGCTCCATTTGCCTTTGTCATTCTATTAGTCTCTTTCGTGTCAAGCACATAGAGGTAAAAAATAGTTTGGCATGAATATGTTAGACGCAATTATAATTTTTTATTTTCATTTTTGATATATATCTTGTTCATGGATTAACAAAAAAGCTTTATTTGTCTCTGTTATTTTATATTGGTAACATATCTTATCTCAAACTAAAATGTACTTTTTTATCTCAATTTTTATCATTTTTTGAAAAAGTTTGTCTTTTTCTAAAAAAATTTTTGTTTTTTCTAAAAATTTTTTATCTTTTCTGAAAAGATAATAAAAATTTTCAACTCAAACTTAAAATTTTCAACTCAAACTCGTTCACCAAACGGATCCTAAGTCTTTTTATTTTTGCCTATGGTATTGCCACTACCTTTGACAACATCCACTAATTCGTTTATATTCCTTTTCTAATAAAGCATAACTTCTCATTATGATAGTCAAAAGCTTTAACTTTTGGAAGAAGGACTACCCTTTATCGTTGTCCGTTTATATCCAACATGTAAAGTATGTAATAGCTAAGTTTTTTTTTTTTTTTTTGGTCTGAAAAGAATGTTATAGCTAGCTTAGTCCGACAAGTACAAGTAGTGGCATTCCATGCATTTGGCTCAAACATAACATAATTTGGTACCCACCCACTTGAAAAGAAAATGAGTTTCAATAAAAGGTCACAATGAGAAACAAGTCAATTTCCAAGACACTGAAAAATAAATAGGGAACATAAACATACAAATCCAAATATTAAAAACAATTACTAGGAAACCCACAAAATAAACTCATACAATAGTTATGCCTCGTTACTTCAAAACTTGAAACAGTCTTGCCATTACTACTAGTAGACTCGTTTGTCTAAGCTTTAGGCCTTACTTTGAACGAACTTCTCTATCAAATCAGCCGCTTCTTGAATGGTGGTTATGTTTTGAGAGCTTTCCTCTTCTACACTGATCCCGAATTCTTCCTCCAAACTCATTACTATTTCCACCTGCATTCCCATCAACATATATCAAATATCACTAGTCAGATGATTAATTAGGAGAATTATGTGGTAGAGTATCTGTATTTTAGGATCATGTATCATCAAATTATATTATAGAATTTTATCGAAATAATAAAAAAGAAAATTTAGTAGGACATGATGTGAATTTGACAATTGTGAGCTGCACGGTACAAAGGGGGTACTTTTTCATCCAAATCAAAATAATTGAGCAATAGTTTAGAAGATGGGAAAGGTAGGCGGTGAGGCCAACCGTGTCAAGAGAATCAGCACCAAGAGCAGAGAACTTGGACTCAGGGGTGAGCTCACTCTCAGCAGGCAATGCCAGTTGTTTCCTCACTATGTCACAAACTTTCTCAACTGTCTCGGGCTTGGCCTGCCAAACAGAAAACATATATTTTATTTATTAATTCTTGTATTTGAGAGCGTAGTACCTTCAACACTAGATCTCCCCATATAAAGTGGATGTAAAATTAATGCTAGTCTAAAGTCAATTTTTTTTTTTTTTTTTTATTGATAGAACATATGTGACGAAATCAGGTACTTTTCTTGTATTGGGTGCCAAGTACTCTTAACAACGTAACTTAGAAAAGACATTTTTACAGATTTACAAGTACCCCAAAAAAAAAAAAAAAAAATCCAGAAGGGAAAGAGAAGAAGAGAATATGGGATTACATACAGCACAAGAAACTCGGAAGCGGGAGGTTCTGAGTGAAGGGAAGCCATTTTTGGCCCAACCCAAAGAAACCATCTTCAAATTACAAGCCTTTCCATTATTCACCTGCATTGTCATAATTACTTCTTAAGTTTTTAGACGCCAAAAACTTCATTTCTAAGTTCTCATCACAAAATAACACAACTAAAGAAAAGAAGGGGGGGAAAAAAAAAACGAAAGGAAGAAGAAGAAGATAAATAAAGAAAAAGGCTAAAAGAAGCAATTACCTGAGAGGTGGGGAAGGTGAGGCGGAAAGGAGAAGTGAAGGTGGCAGAAGAGGCTGAGACGCTTGGCATTGGAGGCAGCGAGAAAATGTGAGGTGGAGAGCTTCACTGGGACAGAAGGAGAGAGAGATAGAGATAGAGAGATGAGTGAGAAAGTGGATAAAGCGTAGAGGAAGTGAGAGAAGCAGAACTTGTGATGGAAGGATAAGTAGAAACTAACTGTGGGGTTGAATTGTATTTTGTGTATGCAAATTGCAAACTGCATGATTGGAAAGTGGGACAAAAAAAAACAGATGTGCTACTTCACTTCTTCTCTGCTTGCACGTGATTGGACGGTCGTTACTAGATTTGTTCTAGCTTAGTTCCGCCACCATCATCATTTAGGAATTTTGGTCGGGATAATAACTATAAGAAAATTTTATTAAGAGGTTAGACTAAATTTTTAATATTTTAGGGGTGCTTTATAATATAAAAGTCATGTAATACTAATTTTAATAGACAGGTTTAAAAGGAAAAAAGAAAAGTTAAGGCACATGCCACACTTCGGACCCGTTTGGTTCTCACACTTAACTTAAACTAAACTGTATTTTTTTCATCATGTTTTTTGTCTTTTCTGAAAAAGTTTTTTATCTTTTCTGAAAAAGTCAACAAAAATTACTATTCAAACTTAAAAATTTCAACTCAACTCAAACTCAACTTATACACCAAACACCCCCTTCATCTTCCTTTTTTATCCCCCCCTTTTTAAGAAGTTGAACTCTGAGCCCACTACTCGAAATTTTTTTTTTCTTTTTTTTTGGTTGATGTTGTTCAAGTTTAAACCGACAAATCTCTTTTTTTGTTTGGGGGGGGGGGGGGGGTGGTGGTGTGTGTAACCCCCACAAATCATTTGTCCAAAAAAAAATGTTGTTATAACGACATGTCGTTTATCCCTGAAAATTTAGGTCGCTACAAGTTAAAAAACGACATGTAGTTACTGATCTTTCAAAGAGAAAACGACATGTAGTCGATTAACGTTGAAGTTTGTCTTCGATTTTTGGGCCGACGGCATGTCTTTTTATACCGTAAGCTTTTGTCTTCGATTTGTCATTCGAACGACAGCCTGTTCTCAGTTCCAGTTCCAGCATGCTTTTTATTTTTATTTTTATTATTTATTTTTTATAATTAATTGCTAGAAACATGTGTCGGAATTAGATGCTTTTCTTCATCGTCTGCGTCTTCTAGTTGCTGTTGTTGTTTTTAAAGAAAAAAAAAAAATTTTAATAAGTGATGCTTTTCTTCTACTGTTTTTTTTTTTTTTTTACTTCAAACTTCTATTAGGGAGATTCTTTTCTTATTTTTGGTACTTTTTAGGCTTAACTAAATTGGAACAGATGTGTCGACAGGTTGTCCTCCATTTCCATAAGGCTGTTGTTTATTTCATAAGACTAATGTCGTTTAGTGCAAGAACTTCTGTCGTTTACTTAATAAAACGACACGTCGTTTTAAAAACCCTTTGCTGTTATTTCTCTCTCTTTCCCACGGTGACCATGCGAGTGACTCGGTTAGTGAATGTGCTTCTCCAGACCCTAAAAAATTCTAATGCAGCCACTGCATTGCTTCCCCATATGCTTTAATTCGTGAACCACCGGATTTGAACAAAATTACAAATATATATATATATATATATATATATATATATTAATTAATGTTTCCTAGTTGGAGGGTAAACTGTATTAAAAACTACTGTTGCAAACATTTGCTGAACCTCCGGCAAGCTACCCAATGCCAGAAATTCATAGTCAATCCTTTTCCCAATTTTAGGCACAGAATCCCTCCCTACTTCCCCTTTAATGCATTCAAAAATCTTGCACACCCTCCATGATAACGCCACTGGGATAAATACCTGCAGAAAATTAAAGATAAAACCGAACTCATTAAGTCCGTTTGTTCACTTTATCTCTTCAGCACTGTTTGTACGTTCAATGAAAATCGATGCCTAAAGTGTTGGGGGGCTTACAAGGTCTGAACGTGGTGCTTTAGGAAATTTGATCATTGCTTGAGAAACATAATCGCAATCTATCATCTTGCATAACACGGTTTTCACTGACGCTACGAGATCAACGACCTCATCCATCAAGGCGTTCTTGGAGCGCATAGATACGGGTTCTAAAATCTCATGGAACCTTGTCTCGTGTGGTTGCGACATTGTCCTTGCATTTTCTGCAGCCTCAGGCAAAGATCCACCGTTGGAGACTGCAAGGCTAAATGCGGCAACAACCAATGGATCTCGAGGCTGGTCGACTAGGGCCTTGTGAAAAGCTAAGATAGCAATCCTGCAATTTATTGTCAAGTTGAATTCAAGGCATAAAAGGTGTTGGAGCACGCATGAAGCCAAGTTCCTAGGAAATTTCTTACCATAGGCTACTGTGACATGGCTGATTAGGTGCAACAAATTTATCAAGGTTTGAAAACAAGGACTGCATATTAGAAACCAAAATGGAGCTGTGTTAACCACAACTTTCAAAACAGTAAAAGTGCACTGGAAGAGACAAAGGCGGGAAAAAGAAGCAAGATTCAATAAGCAATCTTTTCGCTTAAACATGGAATTATAGTTTTTTTTTTTTGGAACTGTGCAACAGGATGAAAAAGAAATAGGATGTGAGGAACATGTAGAGAGGGGTTTTACATCGAACCAAAAAGAACATTTGCACTTACCAAAAGCATGTTAGACCTCTCATCGCGTCTTCGAAAACCTTGGGAAGCAAAATATGAGGCCTGTAGGATGTAACTAAATCTAAGATATTCAGGAAGAACACCGTGATTAAAAAACAAAATGGTAAAGTGAGAGAAGAACTGCGTACTTGGATGGGTAGAAGGAACTCTAGGAGCCCAAACCTCCATAGTAACCTCAGAGACGCCTCTGAAGAGCCAAATGCCATCATATAATTCATTTCCATGAGGATTCTTCCCTGTAACATTTGTAAACAAACATGACAATGATGACAATGAGGTCAAAAGGAAGAGGACTCTGTCTTTGTTACCTTGTCAAGTCTTCTGACAGAGAAAGACAATTCTTTTAAAGAAAGTGCTATATCTTTAGTGAAACGAAAACCTAATCGAGCTGCAATTCTGATCCCGCGTAAAATGCGAGCTGTAAGAGGAAACAGTTGAGTTGATAAGACATCTTATGCTATCCAAAATGTGGACACAGTTAATAGTATAATAAATAACACAAACCACTCCAGATACAAAACCCATACTTACCACAGTCCTCCGCAAAGGAAATATTTGCAGGTATTACTGTTCGCATCTATGCACAAAAGAAAAAAGGGTGAATGAGCATTGACTGTCCCTTAAACTTTTGGAACCGAGCCAAAACGAAATAGATGCTAACTTTAGATTTTCGAATATCTTGTATTCCTCCCATATAATCGTACACAATCTTGTCAAATGGATCGAACATCAACCTGTAAAAATTATCTGTTACTTCAATGCAACCTTAATTTCAATCAAACTCAGAACAATTTGTTAAGGCTAAACATCCAAGTAAAAAGTATTTTGTACTTAACCCGTTAATGGTGAAGTCCCGCTGTAAGCAATTTCTCCAACGGATGTAATCATGCCTGTTGCAGCCTGGAGGTTTTCCGAGCTTATCAAACTTCTTACTACAATTTCTTTCACAGGTGCTAAAACTAGAAACCTATTCAGTGACAGAATCCAATTAAGCTGTGAGAACATTCAGATATCAAAAAGAGGGAAAAAGGAAGAGTGACGAGATCACAATAACCAAATTAGTGACCTATTTCAAGCATATAAGGCATATACGAAGTAATTTAAACAAGTAAGCTCAGTAGACAAACCTCCACAGTGGTATCATCTACATGAACATGGCATATAGGAAACCGTTTTCCTATAATTTCACAGCGGGAAAATGTTTTCTTTACCTGCATTTGAAAAAAAAAAAAAAAAACCAAACATGATAAATTACCAATCAAATATAGAATTTCACACGATTCAATGAACTCAAATACTGATAGTCAACGTTTAATTTTGAAACCTTACTAAATATTAGGCAATAATTATATGCACAAACGTAAGTTATAAGGATTCTTATTCCCAAAGTAAGTAAACATTAACAAAGGAAACGAAAAGGTTTAAAAAAGCACTAATTTTTATTTGTTTGGACCTTAATCTTAATTCAGTAAACATGCCCTTGTCATATCAAGTATGTATACCCTTATCAACAGTACTAAGTAAAATGAAGCTTAAAGTCGCAACAAAATCTAAAAAGTGGTGAATATGGATAGAGAAATGACCTCCTTGAGTTCAGCTGAAGTTATAATATCAAAATCTTTTGGAGTTCTCTTTAGGATAAGATCGCGAACACACCCTCCAACAAGGTACACCTCGTATCCTTCAATTCAACACATACATAAATCATGCAACAAAAAACATATAAATATAAATATAAATATAAATATAAATATATATATATATATATATTCCCAATATTGTGAAAAAAAAGGAGATATTTTTCAAAACCTTTTTTCCTAAGGCCACTAAGAACCAATCTGGTAGGCTTCGAAATCAAAGACATCTTAATTCCGAGTTCCTTGGAACTGAGCTTCTTCCATTCAGGATTCTTCCTATCTTCACTAACCCTAAGTGGAGTAACCGGAGGGTCATTTTTCCGATCTCTTTCGCCGCCGACGCTCGGTGGGTCGGCGAGTGGTTCAACCGCCGAAGCGGATTTGCTGAACCGCCGTACCTGCAAAGGAAATTGAATTCGACACCGTTTGGTTGCAGAGAAAATGAGCAGAAGAGAAACAGGAAGGAAAACAGAGAGATAGAGAGAGAAAGAAAAAACCTTTCGAACGCAGAGAACGGGAAGATGGTGAGGGGAGAGGCGGCTCCGCCATGCGACTCCGAAAGCGGCGACCGTCATTGGTTGGCGGCGGAGAGTAGTTCACCATGTCATTGCAGAAATGACGAATGAAAAAAAATGAGAAATGGTGAAGAAGAAGAAGAAGAAGAAGAAGAAGAAGAATGGAGGTAGAAAGGAGTAGAGGAGGAGGTTTTGAGCTGCTTGATTTACCCGGGAGTGAGAGGAGACGAGGATGATGAGATTTTGCCACTGAATTCTGATTTTTTTTTTTTTTTTAACTTTTTATACGAAGAGTAGTCAATCTGGGCTCATAGAACGGCCCATTCTGGAACTTTGGTGTTTGGACTGGAGTTTATGAATGGATTGGGCCGAGGAGAAACCCAGCCCAACTGAAATCACATTAGGCAATTACTAGGATGCCACTGAAAAGACTCCATTTTCATATTTATGCCACTGTTTAGAAGTTTTATCTTTATACCACTTAAGAAAATGGGTCAAAGATCGTCCAAATTGATAATTTACTAGAGTATTACCCATATTCTACAAGATATCCTCGGAACCAACAATGAATATCGATAAGATAGGTTCTCGTAGCCGACGCTGGTTCTTTAAGAATACCACTCAACTAATGGGACAAAAAGATTGGTTAACGTTAACATATTTATATGTAGATTATAGGAAATTTATTCAATTAAAATTTCAAAACTCATTTGTCACACCAATTAGATTCATCAAATGAGTACCAAGGATGAAAATTGAAAATCTCTAGTATTATATTCTTTGCATTACTACTGAGAAAGATCAAACTGACTCCGGTACAATTCGTTAGTAGTTTAGTCTTTAATCCACTTGGATTTAGATCATACGAGCTTCTAGTCCTAAAAAAAAGGGGGCAAGAATCACAGAGGAATCAAATTTATAACATCCCAAACTCCAAGTCCTCCTAAAAATGGCAGCCTTTTCCCAGCATCTCCGCTTCTGTTCTTGACTCTTTTTTCGTGCCAAAGTCCTCAAACATTACATGTCTGCCTTATTCAAGCAAGAAGAGAAAAGGAAGGAAAAAAAAAAAAAAAAAAAAGGAGCATTATTTCCTGTAGCTTTCCCTCAGATTTATGCCAGGTGAATAAACTACCATGTAGAGATTTTGGCCCTGCCATGTCCAATTTCATGAAACCACAACTGGCCCTCTTCAAATCACCCCCCTAGTCTAGTCTCTTTCACCTCCACTATTCAGCTTTTGTTTGTAATATAATATAATATTTACACACACACACACATATATATATATAAAAACAACATCATTATTTATTGCCTCCTTATAGTAGATGATATGCACAACAGCACACACTCACCATCATCTTCTTCTTCTATGGAGAAGAGGAAGAAGAAGACAATGATCTGTAAGGTACATCACTAGGCACTAGCAACTTTTATCATGTAACGTTGTTGAACTATTTTATTATTATTATTATTATTATTTTTAATTTTTGGTTTATATATGTTAGGAAGAAAAGGAGAGCAAGTTAGGCAAGAAGATCAAGCAAAGGAAGCAAAATGGTGAGTTTGAGGCAAAGAAAGAAAACGAGGTTCGTGATAATATTTCAGTTTCTGATCGCCAGGATCAAGAACCGAAAGCAGGTTATATTCATGTGAGGGCACGCAGAGGTCAAGCAACAGACAGCCACAGCCTCGCTGAAAGGGTCATTTATATATAAACTTACTGTGTATATATGCTGCTTATGTTACTAAAGAAGTGGTTTCATTTTCTTTTGTAATTTGGTTTTTCCAGGCAAGAAGAGAGAGAATCAGAGAGAGACTTGTGCTTTTGCAGTCTCTAGTGCCTGGTTGTGACAGGGTGAAATTCATGAGCTTTGTTTACTGTGGCTTGATTATTTCATTTTATAATTTTCATTTTTACACTAATTCTGAAATGTGAAAAAGTAATAAATTAAAGGATGGTTATTGGTCATTGTATGTAGATAGCCGGCAAGGCTCAGGTACTAGATGAGATTATCAAATATGTTCAGTCACTGCAGAATCTAGTAGAGGTAAGTCAACCATTTTTTTTTTTTTGAGTTCAGGAATATATATATGTATATATCTATCTCCAAATACAGCTTTATTAGACAGAGGTTCCTTCAAAATCATATAAAAACCACATTGTGTAAACTCGTCTAGTCAATACTCAAATCATTTTTACATTCAGCAGTGCCTTGCAGCGAAGCTCGCTTCCGTGAACTCCATGATGATCGACTTTGAAGTTGACCCGCTTATGAACTCGCAGACGCCAGATCAGGCACCGCCCTCATTAAACGTAAATCATAAACAACTCCATTTATTTCCATAGATAAATGAGTCCATCTTATGATCACGCGCATCATGAATGCATGCCAAAATTACTGGTTTTTGTTTTTCAACCCTAACATTTTCATGATGTCCTATACGGATACCTCAAAATGTCTTACTGATTAACTATACTTGCTTTTTCTTTGAGTCAATAGTACTCGCTACAAATCTACACATTGACACCACATGATCTCCTCAGGGGAAATGTTGCCTGGAATTTCCATTTCAGAATGTGTTAGAATCTACAAGTTTTCCTCAGTTCGGGTCCTTTGCTGACTCCACCACTACCATACCTACTTTTGCGTCCACGGTGGTAATTCAGGTAGTGAGGCTTATTTGTTGTAGGTCTAAAAATTCATTCAAAATTCCAAATATACCAGTACGCATTTCCCAGAAAAAGAGATTAATAGCCAACAAAATTTGACAGTTAAATCATTTTCAGGATGATGCGGAGCTGTTTTCTGGCCCAGATCATGACCAAAGCCAGAATATCGATATCCCGTGTTCGGAGAACTTCCGCAATTTCTAGCTAGTACCTGATCAAAAGACACTAAAAGAAGAATATTTAAGGCAACTTTAGGAAAAACAAACTCCGAAGATTCAAGAGATTAAGCATAAGCCAAATGATCCTTCGCGATCTAATTCCGCGTGATCTCTAATTGAATGTTAGGAGATATAAAAATCTGAGATATTCTGTTATGGTGGAGAAGAATAGCATTATGGCTTTGTCCTCTGCTATTCTTCCGAGAATTTCAGGAAGTTCGTTGTCCTGGTACTCTAGTCTACTTATGTTCTGCTGAGGGAGTGCCTGTATGTTGGTCTTTGTTCATTGGGCTTGAGTGCCTGGATGTATGCTGATATATTTATATATATTTTTTGTGGGTTACTTTTAATCTTCTTATTACAACCTTTTTTTTTTTTTTTTTGTTTCTTATTACATGTTACACCGAAATTGGAACAAAAGCTTATGCAATCTGTATGTTTTAAATAGGGTGACTTAGTGAGGTTCATTAATGGATTACAATGTTATTTATTTGCGAAGGTGATTTATTAGTAGATTATGTATGTATTTTGGTTTTACATGTTCATCGAAAATCTTTTGCAATTGGAGCTACAATGTAATAAAAAACCACTAATCATGTATAATTTAGTTGATCGTTTGTTTGTTTTTTTGTTTTTTTTAAGTAGTAATGGATGTGTCACATTGTTAAATTTTGATATGGTCTATGATGATCCACTGGCACAAAAAAAAAAAAAAAAAAAAATTGTGAAATGGCTGCAATGCACCTAGGAACTTTATGCCATTATTGGCAGAGGAAGTCTCCTACTTTGAGAAAGTGCTGGTTGCAATCAAAACATTACAGTGACAAATGTCAGCTTCATCTGTCTTCCTCCTTTTTTTTTAAATGTGTAATCAACATCCTGGGATGAAAACTGATGTTGAAATTGGAGGGGTGTGGTGTTAATTTTACATGAATGTGACAATTGGGATTAGACTAGAAATGCGGTAGACACAGAGAGAGGGGTGCATATGAATATGGATAAATATGAACATGATTTTTCCCAATTTTCGCGTCTTCCAGTCCAACCCACCCTCTTGTGATAGCTCTGACAATATGTCTATCAATAATAATGACCCCCCCCCCCTAAAGTACACCTGTCACGCGTTTCGATGTCAAAGTCGAGCTTTTCTTTCACACAGTTGGTGTTCAAACTTCATGGAAAAATTGACTCAGCTGATCAATCCACGTTCATCCATGGATGAAATTTGGACTTCACATTTTGGGCAGACTGGGTTCGATCTAATTAAAATCTACTCCGTTCGGTTGATGACAGTCTAGAAATTAATGTAATTTTTCATCTGCACTAGTCATCAATATTCTTTATTTACATTTCATTCATTTTGCTTGCACTAGGTTTTTCTATTTAAATATTTTGACTTAGGCATATGTTGAATAGTGAATCGAATGGCACGCATTTGGGTTATTTGTTAAGAGGGTTTGAATCCGTTTTGGGTGTTCATATTGAATTTTATGATAAAAGTAATAATATTAATAATAATAATAACGACACTATAAAAAAAAAAAAAAAAGTTTGAACTTGCATTAAAGCCTTAAAAACAAATAATGATGTTTTAATTTGATCAAATTAAAATTTCATTGGATGGTGCATCCGTTCGGTTTAGTAATTAAATATACCTTAATTAAATTGGATATTAATCAGTTGATTGATCTTGAAGATATGAATTGAATAAGATGGTGGATGTATAAGAAGAAAGTTGTGCTTCACATGCTGAACAGGATTAAAGAAATATCTCATTTGTTACATAATTTTTTTTGTTAATATATAGAATTTATATATATATATATATATACTTTCAATTGATAGGTAAAAACAGAAAGTTTATTTTTTAATGGTAAGTTTCCATTTACTAGCGGCATCAAGAAATTATTTAATC
This sequence comes from Ficus hirta, assembly GCA_038430175.1. Taxonomy (NCBI): domain Eukaryota; kingdom Viridiplantae; phylum Streptophyta; class Magnoliopsida; order Rosales; family Moraceae; genus Ficus; species Ficus hirta. Next base: position 15,956,910 of record CM076595.1, on the reverse strand, counting down.
GATCAAAATGAATTAATGCTTGGAATTAATTTCCAAAGAATTTGTAAGAAGATTGAGGCTATTATAAAAAGCATTAATAGCAACGTCACATTTGGAAATGGAGTAACATTAGTAGTAGTGGCCCGGGGGGGGGGGGGGGGGGGGGGGGGGGGAGGGCGGGGCGCGGGGTTGGCAGGCCAGCCCACACGATGCCGCAATTTTCTTTGAAATGGGGCGGAGGCCGGGCCTACTCCGGTCACTGTCCATGCCAACTATGCTACAGCCATGCATATTCCAATGTCGAATTCACTCATGTCATGGACATGTCTTTGATCTGCATTACAAGTTTCCTCAACCTTCTACGTTTTCTTTTTCACCTTTTTTTTTTTTTTTTTTTGTTTTTTAATAAATCCCACGCATATAATTTATATATATGAACAGTACTTAACATATGCAAATATGAGTTGCTGAGGCATTTCATTGGTAATATAAATTTGGTTTGTCTCATGACATAGGTAGACAATACTGGACACATTGATCACTAGCAATTTCATAATTATATTGAACAACATTATTAATTTGCCAAGTAACATTATTAATAGTACTACAAATATTTTTAAGATTGGTCTTCTTATACCCAGCTCACTTAACACATATCTAAGAGCTAGTGTGTGTGTGTGTGTGTACACACGCATATATAATGGATAAGTATTGAAAATAACCTAGCCAACTCAGAAAACCATTAATTAGATACATTCAGACCATGGTATCTAGTGTACTAGATCTTTGATTTGGACATTTTGCTAGTGGCCTTTATAGCGTTTTCCCATGTGACCATCAATTTACGATTCTGTGTAATATATGTACACATTTGTCAAATATAGTAGTCACCACTTGAAAGTAATAATATGGTAATTAGATAGCGACACCATGACCCCAAGGGCGGTCTGCAACTTTTATCAATTAGAAAGATAATAGCAGGCTTAAATTTAATTGCCCCCAAGTCCAATAATGGACCAAGTTGAGAGCGCTATGGTGCCGGGGAGGTCCAAGTTTTGGGCTATTAAATGCATCATTCACGTAAATTTCTACACTAATTTTGGTTCTCTAAAAGAGCTTTCAGTTATCAAGTCATATAAGAAGACACACAGAGGATATTAACTTTTTTTATATATATAACAATGTTTCTAAGCATGAAACCATGAATTTTAGTCACCAGTTGAGACTGCTTTTTTAAAATTATTCAATAAGAGAGGATTAGTATTAAATCTTATTAGCTAGTAATACTAATCCATACTATTATGCAAAATTTATGATAAAAGTTTTAAAGTATATTCCTAAATAAAAACTTTTTATTAAAAAAGTTTTATCTTATGGTTTTGACCGAAAGCAATTTTTCTATAAGATCATTCAAACACTTTTAATTTTTTTTTAAATACCTCTTTGGATGCATATATGCACAGATGCTCATACATTTGTTCCCCTAATAATAATTAGAGAAAATTATCTAAATAACCATTTTTTAAAATTTATTAATAAACATAACACAAATTCTCAATTTTTGATCAAAATAACACAAATTGTACTTAACTTTAGTTTAATTTTATGTCATGTTCGTCTAGTGTTAAGTTTTTGTACCATATTAATATAATGGTCTTTAAATTTATGTCATTTAGATACTTTCCCCTAATTTCTTGTTTTGTATTTTCGGCCTGTTAATTAGACCTTGGCAGAAACAAAAGAAACCGATAGTACACTATATATATATATATATATATAAATATATATATATATATATATTGTCCTAAAATATTTGGTCGATTGGTCTTGGTATGATAGCTAGATTACTACGGCCCAGTGCCCATTTATAAAATTAAAAAACAAAATAAAAAAAGAAATAAAAAACAAAAACGGCCTAGTTAATGGCCCAATTATATGTTGTGGAACTTGAAGAATGGTATTATAATTAAGGCTTTGTTTGACATTTTAACTTAATTTTAAGGGGGTATTTGGTGTATAAGTTGAGTTTGAGTTGAGTTGAGATTTTTAAGTTTGAATAGTAATTTTTGTTGACTTTTTCAGAAAAGACAAAAATTTTTTAGAGAAAAAGACAAAAAAACATGATGAAAAAAGTACAGTTTAGTTTAAACCAAACGGGCCTTAACTAAACTATACTTTTCATATCAGTTTTTATCTTTTTCTGAAAAGTCAATAAAAATTATAATTAGTCTTTGAAAAGTCAGTTAATTCCAACTTAAAAATTTTATCTCCAAATGATAAACCAAATGCAAGCTAAGAGAATATATCTCCTACCTATATTTAAGAGTCAATGACTTTTTTAGTCATGACTTCCTTGTTTGTTGCATGATAGCTATGTGGTCACTACATTATCGTCATATGATGGCCACATCATCTCCACATATATATATATATATATTTGCTTGTTTATTATACACGTCGCGTGTCATACAACTACTTGAATTAAAAAAAAAAAAAAACAGAGGAAAGAAAGCACAAAACATAGCTAAAAACAAAGTTTTCATATAGTACCTTAAAGAAAGAAAGAAAAAAACTGATACATACATATGAGCAAGGATATATACAAGAGCTAGACAAGCTGACATTGCTCGATATGCTAGCTCTTTGTTCATTTTCCTTTGCTCGATATGCTAGCTAGACAAACTGTTCATTTATATTATTATGGCCTACATTTGTGCATTTGAACGTTAAGAGGTGTTGTTTGATTTAGCTCAAAAGTTATAACCATGAACTAGCTAATTAACATACGTAATGTACGATTCCCAAGATATTACAATCCAAATTACAGCGGACAATTTAGATAAAACGTCTATATATATATATATATATATAGAGAGAGAGAGAGAGAGAGAGAGAGAGAGAAGAGGGATTATTACTCTTGACATGATGAGAAATACCACCTACATGCAACCACTGCATATACGAGAGAGTTATTTTCACCAGAAGAACTGCGAAAAGTCACTGAATTCGGAGGAGGCCGAGGAGGCGGTTGGAAACTGTTGATCAAGTACAGCTAGTCCACCGAAGCCTGATGAGTAGGGCTGTGCAGGTGATCCAGTTGTACCCTGGACTAAGTTCTGATCATCATCCATTAATATTGGGTTGCCATTATGCAGGTTGCTAATATTAGTACTGATCGAAGTAGCGTTATTTCCATCGCCATTAATGTAACTAAGATCAGGCAAATTACTACCATTATAAATACTCACAGCAGGGTTAATATTCATAACACTCTTTCTCGTATTCTGCTGATAATTATCAGTATCATTCACGTCATTTGCCGCAGGCAGCTTAAATAACTCCATCATCGGTTTGGCGGTCTTCTTTCCTCGTATCACCTTACAATTCAGTGTCGGAATCAAAAAAAATTTCAGTGAAGCAGCAGTGACAATATTTCTATATATATATATATATATATATATTATTATATGTAAATATACTCACGTAGGATCCAGTCTCATCATCTTTGTAAACCATGATGTAGTCCTCGACTTCTAGTCTATGTGCTGCAACGAAGTCCTCTGTAACAATGCGAAATTTCATTCATTTTTCACTTTTATTTTTTGAATAAAAAAAGAGAAAAATTTTGTTTTTAGTTTGTTTTTTTTTTTTTGAAACAATATTTAAGCTTGTGCTTATAAACGATCATGATCAATGGAAGAGGGGTAGGGGTCTCACTCGTATTTTCGAAAACATACATCCTGCTGCTGTTGTTAGGCCAAAACCTGTAAGAAATTAATTAATGAGATCGATCTGAGTTAATTTGGGACGAAATTTTCGTCAGTCTATTAATTAATGGAAAAAGTAATAATAATAATGAGTTTGTAAACTTTGGCTGTTCATGACAAGGAGGAGGAGTAGTAGTCAGAGGTGTCAGACCTGAACTTTAAAGGCCAGACTCGGAATAAGTCCATGTCGTCCACATACAACCAAATGCCCTCCTTGGTTTCAAGTGCTGGAAGATGAAGCTCAGCTGCTTTCTGTTTATTAATTTAATTATTTATGTTGTCATTATTAGAACTACTCTTTTTGTTTAATTGTTTCTTTCGAGCAGAAAACATACGTTATAACCACCCTTTTTCAACTTAATTATATTATCTTTTACTTTACAAATTAATTCTATAAAGAACAAGTATTAGAGGACGATTACTCAAAAAAAAAAAAAAAAAAGTATTAGAGGACGATCCTAGAATGATTATGAAAAGTAATAATATAACACTTATAACTACTCTTATTTAAGTAGCTAGAGAGATTATATAATTACCTAGCTTTAAAGTATAGAAAAGTATATACATACATACATATATATATATATATATATGTATGTATCCAAACCTTAGGTATAACAATGCGCCCAGCAGCGCCGACATCGCTGTTGTGCAATTGCTTCCTAAACAAAAACCTCATCACTAATTGATTGATAACCTGAAATTAGCACACACATTATATACATATTTAGATTCTTCCCCAAAAGGTAGCAACATATATATATATATATAAATAAATATACGACACATATACACTAATAAAAGGATACTTAGTTGCCAAATTTTATGAATTTTTCTTGGTGATCATGCAAGATCAATCTCTTCCAGGAAAGGAATTTGGCGGCATTAGATAATAATTGCCAAAAATCAATGCTACGGAGTACTGCAGAAACACCACAATACAGAAATATGTATGGATACATGTACTACTGCGTCATATCTCTTTCATCAAATGTCTTTTTATATTGCAAATTCTCATACCATATAGAGTATATATACCAATAGTTTAATAAATTACATAGATCGAGTTCATTATCTCCTTCACTACAAGAAAAGGGATATCATGATGATCAGTACGAGCCAACAAGAAATCCACGGGCGAACAAATTTTCTGTCAGAGATTGATGATCACGTATATAGTAGACAAAAAAAAAAAAAAAAAAAAAAAAAAGAAACTATGATAATAATAATAATAAAAGCATAGAGTTCATCCATGGCTTGCATTATATTTATTCCGTTTTTAATTTAAATTTGTTGATGAAACTAGTATCTTGTTTATATTTTGACATTGATCTATACTCTCTAAATTCGGCTTTGTAAATGACTTAACCTAGCTCTATTTGACACATTTTAGTGAGTGAAATTAGTAACTGGTTATTATTGGCTATTAAATTGACATTCGTTATCGGATCGACACAGTATGACCGTTATTATCTTCTAATTTAACCAAACTTTATCGTATATTGTAATTGACATCAAAACAAATCAACATTCAATACGTGGTGTTATATAATTTGTTATATTTGAACTTAATTTGCCGCCTAAAATGGGCATAAAATCGTCACATAAAGTATAAATATTTTATGCATCTTAACTCCCATTTAGCACTCTGTTTTAAACTCTTTATCAAACTTTTTCTAGAGTGTTTTCTTTTACAAAAGTTTGAATTTACTATTAGATTGTGAGTTTAAATCTATTATCAAATGGAGCTTTATTTTTATTTTATTTTTACTGCAATAGCATCTCAATTTTAACTGGCTAGATTGAGCAGATCTTATATTGAATAATAATTGAACGCTTGAATAAATAATTTGCATTATAAATCTAATTGCCTTTTTTCTATTTGGAGAAAAAGGAAAGTAATAACGGTGAAAATATTTTAATTTTCTGATCACTTGAAAGCCTCCTATTTACATAAATTGATGCAGGTTGAACTCCAAAACGCATAGAAGAAATATAGTTTCGAGTATGTCAAGTTTGGAATTTTTTTCTCCTTAAAGAAAGTAAAGGACAAATTACATGACAATCAACATCTATATTCTTCTTCTTCTTCGTCTTCTTTTTATTTTATTTAATTTTATTTTTTCCCCCGGGAAGTGTTTTACTATCAAAATCCTAATTAAAACATGTGTAGAACAATAGAGGTAAATGATCCTGGAATCGAATAGTAAATTGAATAAATTTTTTTAGTCTACTATAGTGAAACCTCAAAACAAATTAATGACCATGGAAAAAGGGAACAATTTTAATTAATATGCAGAAACAAAAACCGATCAGAAAAAATATGCAGAAAAAAAAAAAATTTCAAAAAGAAAGAGAAACAAAAAGAGGGAAGTAAAATACTTGCACACAAAAAAAAAAAAAAAAAAAAAAAGAGGGAAGTAAAATTTATTAATAAACCATAAAATTGTCAGAAATAATATCTCCAAACGAGAGAGAGAGAGAGTGGAATCCAGAAAAGAGAGTTTAAATTATCAGTCAAGAAAGAAACGGCAATTCAAATTTGTTAAAGGTAGCAGACATAACTGATAGAGTAGAAGCGTTTCTGAGAGTAGCCATATCTGTATATATACATGCATGTATCTATATGTTCTCGAAACAGAAGACATCACCATCTGCAAATATTAAATAGTGTATAGACATATATATTGATGACCTGAAACGCATAGGGCTGCAGATGAACCAACAAAAATAAAAGAAGAGGAAGAAGAAGAAGAAGAAGATGCATACTCTGGGAGGAGGCGATGGAGGGGCAACGATAGGCACACGCGGAGCACGAGTGTATCTGGAGCTCCGCCTGGACCCTAATAGGCTCTGACCACTTGATGTTCCACCTCCATTCATCATCCCCTCAGATGGACGGCCCAGATCCACCACCATGGCCACTACCTCATCATCATCACCATCATGATCATGATTAGTAGGACAAGTAGTGTTCTTTAGCACCTGCACTTCAACACCTTCGGGAAAAGAAAAATCAAAAAATGCATCCAGATCTGCACTCATTATCATCTCCCAGTTAATACCATGATCATCATCTGTCATTGACGCCGTAAGAAACAAACAAAGGAAGCAAGAAAGGAGGTAAAAAAAAAAGGTTAAACGAGAGGACAAGCAAAACTGCTAGTTAGCTGGTAATGATCAGGGACATTGGGGGTCTCAGAAACAACCTCTCTACTCTCTCTCTACTCTCTCTCTCTCTCTCTCTCCTTACATGGAAAAAGAAGAAGAGAAGAAGAGGAAGAAGAAGAAGAAGAAGGGAAATCGGTTCTTAGGGTTTTTTGTCTTGTTTCGGGAGTGAGGAGCTTAGTGGACGTGAAGAGGCCTTAGTGACTGACGCTCGGCAGTCGCCACAGACCAGCGCCAGAATCGAGATATATAAATATAATATATATATATATATATATAGACACACATGTACATTTGCACATAGTCACAATTACAAATATATATATATATATATATATACACACACACACAGGTGAAATTCCAAATATGGTATGTGAGAGAGGTATCACATGGGACAGTGGAATCTCAACCCCTAAGACCCAACCGGGCATTAATTTCCGGCATTGTCGTTTAGAAGTCTATATATGGACTGTATATATGTGTGGTCGACGAAGAAAAGGGACAGATGGAAACGGGAGTTCAAGAGTACAGATGTAAGCTCCACTTTATATATAACTCCGACACGCATGCACTAATAATCTCTACCTAGCTGATCTCTCTCATCATCTGGAATTCTGGTTTTGCACATGCCAGAGACATAGCGGTTTTCATCTTCTTGTCACCCTGAGATACCTACAAAACCACCCGCACTTTCACTGCTTTAGCTAGCTAGGATTTGAAATGTGTGTGTGTGTTTATATATAAATATAAATATAGACAATTTATGAACTTAAAAAGAAACACAAGTTATGAATATAAAATAAAAGAGGCTTCTGCGAGAAAAAGAAAAAGAGGGGGGAACAAAAAAAAAGTACGCAAAACGACCTTCAAAACAAGCTCAAAACAAATTAACTGATGCTTTCATTCCTTTGGAAAGTTATAAAAGCCCACGTTAGTTGGGGCGCAACACTCATATTCAAAAGCTTTCAGAAAATAGTTATATGCATATCCCATTCTCCAGGGGGGACATGTGCCCCACTAGGCCTCTACTCCCTCCGTGCATGTGTTGGGTGGAAGGATTTGAGCTCAAAGAGTATAATTATATAGCGTTTGAGGTGTGTAGAATTAGCTCTATTTTAGATAGGCTACGTTTGTAATTATATTTTTGTGTTGTCTCTTTTGTGAATATAATACATTATATATATATATTAGTTGATATAATTAATTATAAATGAGATTCTTGATTTAAACTGAGAAGGCATGGATGTTTTGCAAGTTTGCATATGGGCGTGTGGTTTCGTTTTTGAGCAAATATGGAAGAATCCAATTACTTAAAAAGAAAAATGCTAGAGACACTAATTCTAATTCCAACTTTTGAGTACCAACTTTTGTAGCGTATGAGACGTTATTTTTTTTTTATTGATAAGTGTTTAAAGTATTATCACATTAATTAATTGTATTTACCAATAAAAATATGACATATGAGTTGGTACTCAAAAAGTTGATATTAGATTTGGTATCCCTAGTATTACTCTTATTTAAATATTGAATGCAAGGTCTAACTTCAATTATTTAATTAATATTTTCGTTGCGATTATCCTAAAGTAACGTCAACTTTTTTTTGTTTTTATTTTCATTTTGTTTCAACTAATCAAGGAATGACCTGAGATCTTTTGACAATTAGTGGAAGGATTTTGACATTCATGATTGTTTGGTAAGAGAGAAAAGTGAAAGAAAGGAGAGAGGTGGAGAGATTATAAACTAATGGTAGGATTTTAACAATCGTGATTACTTAGTAGAAGAAAAAAGTGGAAGAAATTAGAGGACGGACTAAATGTTTCACAACACTCCAATTTCGATCTCTTCTAAATAAGAGATATTATTTGAGAGATTTCATGCCAAATATCATAAGACTAGTTTGATCTACTACTTCATGCCTCCCACCAAACGTGCCCTTATAGGTTCTAACTTGTTAAGATTATTATTAGTATTATTTATTATTGGAAGGATATGAGAAAAGGATTTGAATATTCGAAAGTCAATAAGATATCCCCACTCATTTAGATTCATATGAAATATGTTTCAATGTTGTTCTTGTAAAAGGGTAAACTGTATTTTCAATGACAGCCTTGCTAGAGTGAGCGTCGTGACCAAGGTGCCCATGATATTGTGCGGTCTTCCAATAATTTGTTTTTTAGTAGTAAGCTGACATAAGGACTCACTTCATCACATCAACATATATCGTGATCTGTTTTAAGCCTTTTGAAATGATCAGGATCATAATGTGATTTGGTATAAATCAGTTTCTATAGTTTAGATTACTACGAACACGAAGATAGTCTCTATGTACGAGTGTCATCATTTTTTAGTGCCTAAACTAGCACACACAAAACATACAACCAATATATCAATCAACACTATGTTCATAAATTTAACAACAGCCTCTAAGTACATCTAACAAGTAACACCGATCCTTTTCTACCAAAAAAAAAAAATATATATATATATACCTCTAACACCAATTTTCATAACTTGCCTTCTAAGTAAACCAATGGGTGTTGACATGTTAATCTAAGCTCAATGTTGTGGCCCAGGTCATCATCACAAGGCCCATTAATACTTAACGAGGCCCATAAGTTTCACAGAATCTCCTCCCCATAATTGTGATAGGAAATTTTTATATATAGATAACAGCATCCTTCTTTTCTTCCCAAAAAGAAAGAAAGAAGAAATAAAAAGGGAAAAGTAGCATAGTTTTTTATGCTTCAGATTTTTTTTATATTTTTATGAGACATATTTCCATTTGTTTTGATATAATTTTTATGTTATTAAACGATCTAAAACCACATAATATTAATAGGTTTAAAAAATACTACTTCTTTTTTTTTTTTTTTTTCCATCCGAAAAGAATCAATATTAGCTCATCCAACAGCAGAGGATTGAAGATGATCACATAGGAGGATGAGATCTCTCCATTTACTAACTTACACCATCCTTATTCCACAAATATATTTTTTAAACCGTACCCATTTTCATCAACTTTCATTAAATTTACAAAATTTAAATCATGATATAATTTGAAAAATCAAAGCTGTAAACTCTACTGTGTTTTTTTAGGTGATAACCAATTCACATTTTCAACAAAATTACATAATACATATTTACATGGATAGTTTTCCACACATTTTATGCCTATCAGCATCTTCCACTAAAAAAAATTAACGGTGATGATCACTATGGATGATGTTTATATTTTCAAAATTTATTATATTATTTATTAATATATATTTTTTCACGAAAAGGAAGGTGATGAAAAAGAGATGATCCAATCGAACGGCGGAGAGGGCATAGTTGATGGGGAGGTAGAAGCAGGAGATCCCTCCAAGTAATAACCCCACAGCATCCTTATCCTGCGCACGCTCTGTAACTTTGTCTCTGTCACTTGTCTTATGGCTGATGACTTGCTCCAACCCCCAATCACCGCCGCCCCAACTACACTCCCTTCGCCACCGCCTCCGCCGCCACCAACCGCCACCGCAACCACCACAACAGCTCCGCCTTCTTTGTCAGATAACCAGCCAGGCCCTGCTTTGGCCCCCAAACGCCAGCGCCGCCCCAGCGTCCGGTTGGGCGAGATCGGCGACCCACCCTCCTCCTACGACTCCCAGCACCTCCGCCGTCCCAAGCCTAAATTCCCCAAGGACAACAGTTCCTTCTCCAAGGCCTCCGCCTCCGCCTCCGTCAAGGCCCGCTCTTTAACCAACCTCGTCAACGGCGCCGGCGATTATTCCCACGAAACCCTAAATCCCGATGAGAACGGCACCAATTTCGACCGGAGAGTGGCCAACAAGGCCAAGCGGAGGAGGGCCGTCCGATCGGGCTGGGTCTCCAATTCTAAGGCAGCGGCGGTGGCGGGGGCGGGGGCGGGGGCGGGGGCGGAGGCGGAGGAGGAAGACAGCGACGAGGAGGGATTTCGGGATATGGATCATCCCGAGTCGGAGAGTCCGGTGAAGCCGAACATGAACATGAGCCCTGCGCAGTCCCCGGACGACGGGGCGTTTGATTTGTGGAACGGCCACCGGAGGACCACAGGCGACGGCGGAGGCGGAGACGGAGTGAGGACGTGGCTGATAGAGCTGGGGCTGAGCCGGTACGCGCCGATGTTCGAGATTCACGAGGTGGACGAGGAGGTTTTGCCGATGTTGACTCTGGAAGATCTCAAGGACATGGGCATAAACGCCGTCGGTTCACGGCGGAAAATGTACACTGCTATTCAGAAGCTTCGCAAGTCTTTATCGTGAGTAGTTTTCTTTTTAATTTATATATTTTTCCTTTTTTTTTTTTTTTTTTTTGTTGGAAAGTAGTGGTACTAAATTACTAATGATGAGTGTGAAGTAGTGTAACCTTGATCAACATCTCATGATAAAAAAAAAAAAAAAAAGGTATTAAAATTCCCTCGGCCATGGCAAGAAAAAAAAAAAAAGTTATAAGTGAAATGTGAAAATGCTGGTCTGAGATGGGGAGCCGCTCCTTTTTGCTTCTTCTTTATCTCCAAAATAAATAACAACAACAATAATAATCACATTTTGCTTATAAAGTTTTGAGTGAAAATAAGAAATATTTTGTTTGTTGGTTGGTTTTAGTTTGTTTTTTCCCCATTTGTGGTGTTACTGTTATCCGTATCGGCAGGTGCCAAATCGGCAGCACCTTCTGAAAGATAGAAGGTAGTAAAGACGACAAAGCAAAATAAAGATGAAGACTTTTGTGTGGTTAATTTTGACCCAAGTTTATTTTGGCTGTGGCTCATGTCACCATTTACTCCTCATTTGTATGCCATTTTTCCCCTCAATCAACGAAGTGCCGCCTAAAACTTGATTCTAATTTTTCTTGATTGCCTTTTAATTTGGTCCTTTTTTTATATTTAGCTTAAAAATAAGTTACTGAGCTATAAAGGAAGTTTTGCCCGACATTGCTTCGGAAAATGGAGTGACTAACGATGAGTGATCAATTTGAAGAATGTTTTTGGATATTATTTTAAAAATATTTTATAATATATATATATATATTTTTTTTCTACATGTTTTCATTTCTAACCAAAGATTACCTTATTTGGTAAACCAATTCCAACAACTCAATTCAAACTTTTTTTTGTCTTTTTTTCAAAAAGTTTTTATCTTTTTCTCAAAAAATTTTTTGTCTTTTCTGAAAATTCAAAAAAATTTACTATTAAAATTTAAAAATCTCAACTCAAATTACTCTATCAAACGGGTCCTGAAAACACCGTGATTTCAAACGGACCATTAGTGGACACTAAATAGAAGTGGTGTAATTGTTTGGTTTGTGGGGGTAGTGGTGTTGTTTGGCATTGAACAAGGGTGTAATTGTTGCCTGGATGTAGGAATGGGAAAGAAGAAATCCCCTCCTCCACCAGCCGCAGCAGCCTGTGTTGTGTGTGGGAGTACCACTGTCAAATCAAAATCAGTCTGTCTTTGGCTGACTTTGACTTTGTTAACTCCTGCTGTGCACATTAATTAGTTCTGATTGTAACTAGAATCTAGTGGTAGGTATTCTTATCAGTTATCCCCACCTTGGAGGGACTGGGTTCATATTTCAAATACTCTCCTCTCCTGCCAAGGCTTTCTATCATGAACAAAACATATGTTAATTAGTTCTCTGATCCAAAGCAATGTCACGGCACACAAAGTCATGCATCTCTGCCGAGCCTGTTGGGTCTTAGAAAAATAAAAATAAAAATAAAAATAAAATGAGAAGGCTAAGCAAAATGAAAAGAACAGGGGCCGTATAAATCAATCACTGATAATTGATAATACTAATTTTTTAAGGAACAATGCTAAAGCACACCGATTGTTCAACAATGTCCAACACAAATAATACACTAACACGTTGAGGGTTTTATGTAATACAGATTCCCAACACTCTATTGATTTGATTGTGGTGCTCAACACTGTCATTATCCCCAATACATTCTTCCTGATTACCTAACGTTTTATATACTTTTACGTATCTATTTCTAACCGGTTTCCCTAAAAAATAAAAAATAAAAAAAAATAAAAAATAAAAAAAAAGCCTTGGCGACTACCACTAGTAAAAACAAGCATTTAATAAATGAAAAATTATGGGGAAGGCGAGCATAGTAAAAACATTAGGTGGAGATTTGGAGAATTTTTTGAAAGCGGACTATATATATATATATATATATATATATATATCTAGCAGTTTTAAACTTTCAAAAGCTTATTATAGTTTGCTAAATGTACATGTATTAATTTTGATATGGCGGTTTAAGGTAATTTAATGCTGACAGAGTATGAAAACTGATTACTTGCCTACAACTTTTAGCCACATCATTACACCCGCAAAATCAAACAATTATTCAAATTCGAAAAAGAAACAATCAAAGAATGGTCGGATGAAAAGCAAGAAACCCCAGCCACCAGTGGTATTTATTATGAGTCCACATTTATCCTATTCTTGAACGCCTTACGGTCGATATGTCCCGTTGAAAAACTGTGTGTTACTCCTTTGCGTGTAACGATAAAAAGTGGTACGTTTCTTGTGGGCAATTGGAAAGTTAGTTGGACATGGGCTGAAAGTGTAGGCCTACTGGATTTGGATTTGATAACCCAACTTGAACACCGTTTGCGGCACGGATTGAACCCAGTTTTTCTTTTTTTTTTTTTTTTTTTTTTTGGCTTTCGTTTTCTTTATCAATCAAAGCTCTGTTTGGTTGGATTCGTCTGTCCAAACTCCAAAGGCTCTATATATGTATGGATTCAATCTTCAAGACTTCGAGATAGGGCCTTTTCTAAACGGAAAGTGGTTGGACTTTCGAAAGCCGATCGAAGTCTTTAGAGATCCAACTCCTATGTCCCCTTTATTCACGTCATTATAATAATATTATGACATATCAATTAAAGATGTATATTTAATTATAATATCATAATAAATCAATTAAAAAATTACGTTAGTTACACATGTGTCATATTATTATTGGAAGGACATGGATAGGGATGCAAATAAACTAAATCCAAGTTGTTGCTAGAGAGTATAGACACAGAGGCATGACACAATGAAAGGCATTGAAAATTAAACAAGAAATATCTACATATAATTTCAAAGATAGAGTGAGTGTTGCATAACACATGGATTCCTTTTATAGTGGATTGTTCGTATATCCCGTCAATTCTGGTTGAGACTCACTTAAAAAACCAAAACCAAAATCTTATCGAGAAAAACAAACAAACTGTCACCAGATCACTGGAGGTAAATCAAACCATATAAATGGCAACAGATGACCACATTATTATTTGGGAAGTAACAAATGAATCAAAACAAGGAGTTCTTCGTACTTGTTAACATAAATGAGCAGACAAATATAAAGCCGGAATGTACGTATCGTAATTTGGAAATAATAACTGTTTCCTGGCTATTTAATTTCCTCATCAATTAGAGACTGATAAAGAAATGAAAGGGGGGAAAAAAGGAAGAGGACAAATAATAACAAACCACTAGCTAGCTAGAAGGGAGATAATACAAAGAATGTTGAGAAAATAATAAAGGGAATTAAAAAGGGTGGTTTATTTAAATTATAAATACAAAGACATGTACGAGGGAGGGAGATAAATATATAAATAATGGGAAAAATTGGATTTTTTTTTTTATTTTTTTTGTTGTTGGGGGGTGGGGTGGGGTTTAGGGAGTAGTCGACCTAGAGTAGTGCAAGACCATGACATGGTCAGTGGTGGAGGAAGAGGAAGAGGAGTCTGGAGGAAGCAAAGTCAAAGTAGTCGGAGCCCAAATGTTATCTCTAACATGCTGCAACGTCAAGTATGGTCTCAGCTCTTGCCCTCTACATGTTATCTCTATCTGCTTTCCCACGTCCATGCGTCCCACACCATCAAACAACAAACACCCATTAATTAATTAGTTAATTACCTTTTTATTAGAGTAATTTTACCAAATTAAACTCTAAAAATTAAAGATTAAAAAACAAAACTTTGTACGTCCCACAAGATCAGCAATAAACAAGATAGTAAAACGTTGAAACTAAATGTGATTGTAAACATAACTAAAGGGTAATTTTACACAATCTGGTTTCATTTCAAATGGCAAAATGAGCAAAAAAAAAAAAAATGTTGAACTAAATGGATTGACTATTTTTACGAGTAATACTATCTTGTAATTAAACAATCCCTATTGGTTTTGGTGAAAGAAAAGAAAACGACTATTATTACTATGAAAAACATCATTGATCTTATGAAACATATGCATGCCAAAACATAAATTTAAAAAAAAATCGTCACAAAGATTCCTTTCTATAAAACCGGCCATGATGGTGCAAATATTGTTAGAAAAAAAGAAAATCTATATCATTTATAATTCGTATCCTTTTTCTCTTACGAAAATTTGATTTTCCAATTAATATCAGATAATTAAATAATCTCCTAATTTTTTGCTACCTGAAATGCTTATAATTCTCTCAATCATTACATATACAACAGTGTCTTCCACTTCGTTCATCAGCCATAGAAGAAAGGAAAGAAAAAAAAGCAATAAATTCCTCCAAGCTACTTTTATATAAATTCTTGTGCATATTTGCTGGGGGAAAAAAGAACAGAAAATCATTTATATTTGAAAGCACCAACACGAGATAAACATAAATAAATAAATAGATAAAATGGAAACAAATATAAATGTATATAAAATGTACTTAGGGCTGAAGTCATGCTTTGTCACTGGGTATCACTAGCTTACGTTTTCCTCATGCTATATGATATGCCTCCCATCTATAGATATAAAATCTTTGTAACGTCTACTTTACCCATAAATTTGTCTCTCTCTCTCTCTCTCTCTCTCTCTACTTTTCCCCTTTACTCCAAGGGAAGAGAGGAGATTCCTCATTTCGGCCAAAAAATATTATGGTCAGCGGTCAGGCACATAAAATAGACCATTTATGAGCTGCCCGTTAATACCACGATCTCAAACTGCCCGAAGTTTAATCATTACAGGACCCACCCAGACTTTGCTCGTAAGCCAAAATCATAACCACTTTAGACTTTATTACTACATAGATATTATATATATTATTAGAATTAACTAATATCACAATCAAAATCCTCTTAAAATAAAAATTAAGAGATTATGCTCTCTCTCTCTCTCTATATATATATCTTAGATTAAAAATAAAAAAATAATAAAAAAAAGAACACGTAATGGATCCAAAAAGCACGGCGAAGAATAGGTGGAAACCATCTTAATTCTATCCTTTTTACAAAAAATGAAAAAAAAAAATCAGGAGGAAAGGACCTAAATAAATACAGTTTAATTCCTTGGTTTGTAATCTCTTTCATGCACGTCCCTTTCACGTTGCTTCTAAAAACCCTAATATATATGAAAGGTCAACATTCTTCCATGAGCACAACCAACATTAATCTCTAATTAATATTTTTTCCCCATTATTTTTAATAGTCACTGCTTAAAACCCGGCAAAACTTGGAAGTTGTTTAGGTGTCGTTTTTCGTATTAGCTAATGTGGACTATCCTTTAATATTATTTTAAGGTGCATGCATAGCATTCACCAACTACTCAATATATATTTTCCTTTTCAATATTATAATATGGCTCTTATCTGTCTGAGAATATATATATATATATATATATTAATATTATTTTGATATTTTATTGGACAACTTGAAATGATTCTGTTGTAGATTTTACCCTCATGCATTGCTTTCCTGCAACGTAAAACACGAATATATATATATATATATGTATATATATCTCCGTTAGTGTGCATTGTTTTGAGTCATTTTTTTTTCTTTTTGTGTGGTTGGTTGTTGAGGAGATGATGGGGTCCTTATAATTCCATCCAAGTGCACCACTTAAGGTTTTGATGTGTCTTTTTTAAGCACAAAAACTGTATATATGTAGAAAAATATATATATATATATATATATATATAGATATTATTGGGAGGACTAAAAGCTGAGTTGAAACAAGCGAAAGCGTGACGAAAGAGAGAGAGAGAGAGGGGGGGGGGGGGGGGGGGGGGGTGTGGTGTGTGAAGAAGAATTAATAAAACGCATGCAAAATGGGTTTTGAGAATGACAGGGTCCACGTGTGATCTTTGAGTCCCTACGATATGATTTCTCTCGATATGTTATTATCAACCTTTTCTTCATTCGTTTTTTCTTTTTCTTTTTTTTTTTTCGTATGTTTTATAATGAGTGTCGATTATCAACTAGTAATGCTAGGCCGAAGATAACTCAAAAAGTCGGGAATGTTTTTACATCTAAAAGTCAATAAGCCACTGATGATGACTAAAGTCTAAATAAAAAAGAAGAAACAAACAAAGATGTAAACCAATTCCACCAAGAGCCACAAACATCTCTCTCTCTCTCTCTCTCTCTTTTTGTCATTGATTATTATTGCTTTTTCCCATGCCCATGAAGATCAGCCAAAAAATATATATATATATATCTCTAAATATATTTGTAAAATTATGACTAATCATAATTGTGTGTATCAATATATACGTGCGTGGTTGGCATGAAGAAAAACTAATTATAAGGCATAAAGAACTCTATATATTTATGTACATCTATGTGCTGATTTGAAACCTAATTATCCATACAAAAAGAGAAAGAGTCTCCTAAATTTACGCTAAATTAGAAGACATTAGTTTTAAACTAAATATAAGTTGGACCTTACCTTTCAGACCCACTTATATAAACCTAATCATTGGTTATGTAGTTGCATGCCATGTGTGAAAGTTGAGGGTCGGCATTTTATATATATATATATATATATATATATGTATGTATAATAGGACGGCATGGAAATTTCATATTAGATGTAAGTTAATCTAAAATTCTAATCATGATTTGTACATTATTGGGCGGTGGATATTAAGGTACGAAGAAAATGCCCAATCAATGGTAAAAGGTTGACTTTAGAGCAAAGGTGTATGAAAAATTTGTGCGTAGAAAAGTAATAAGAATTGTTGTTGAATGTTCTACGCATCCTATATATATAAAATATATATGTGTGTGCGTGTATAAATATCCATCAAATTCTTTTTAATATAGATGCATGACTTTAATTTTTATGATAAGGGGTACATGATGTTTTAGATGGATATACATATCTATATATATATATATATATGTATTGAAAAAAGAAAATCAGAACTTGAAATTTTAATAGATTTTGGCCTGTTGGGATTAACTCAACGCATGAGGAAGGGCTAAGGGTTTAGGTCTCAGGTTTGATTCTGGGTTTTCACTTTTTTTTTTTTTTTGAAATAAGTTTTGATAGATTTTTTTTTTCCTCGGTTGTTAATAAAATTGCACAAATATATTCGTCAGTGAATCATCAAAATAAAATGATTCTGTCTTTATCTCCTTATCTCATGGCATGAACCGCAAGGAAATATCTAGAAATATATATACACACACACACACATATAAATATATCCACGTCGTGGGTTGACCTAAATATATTTGAAGTACTCACACGCTAACATCCAATCTCTCGTCTTATGATATATGTAACTATATATAGATTTATATACATGCATACACGCATATTATAAATATCAATGGAAGGGAATGTTGAGAGAGTTAATTCATCTTGAGAAGCAAGAATATCGATTTAAAGTTTTCTTGAAGAGTATAGGTGAGAGGATAGACAACGTGTACATGTCACAACTGGATGCCATATTAATATATTCTAAAAGACAATTTCAACAAACACTACGTGGTTTTGTCATGTAGCCAATCGGTTTTGTGTTTGAATCGTTACTATAATTAATTGATCACATTATTTTGTTCCAGAACTCTAATTAACTTGAGACTTAGCTAGCTACGAGGAAGGCAAAAACAGACGTGAAATATTCTTTAAATTCATAAACTAATATTAATTTGATTGTCCTCCTATAATGTTTGTCATTTGTAGCTTCCTATCATTTTCTAGCTAATAATGATTAACTAGTGTATCCTTTTCGATCCTTGTCTTTCTTATTAGTAATTTATTAAACTAGATCATGGCTAGCTCAAATACCCTCCCTGCAGGCATTGTATATTTGTAGAACACTAAACGACAGCACTATATGCATGGCTCTAAATCCAGCTTTGACAATATAATTTTGTTTTAACGATTTGATACTTTAAACTCTCTCGCTCAAGACGTTAACAAAAACATAAACAAAAACAAAAGTGTTCCAGCTAATTTTTTATATTATCTAATATAATTTTAGTAGAAACCTATAAAAATCTTAATTCTTATTGAATATTTAGACTAGGGAGGGCGTCCAAATTCTTACCAAGACGAGAATTTCCAAAATCCTACTTTTATCTTAATATGAATCTTTAAGATTTACATTAAGCTTTTAGTAATTAACTTCTGTTTTAAGTTTTTTTATCCTAAATATTCAACTACATTTATTTTCCATAATTTATACTTTTCTGCAGCACACATTTTATGTAATTCGTATCCAAAGTTCTAGTTCATTGCAACAGCTTTATAAACATATATACATCTTATTGAATTAAAGTTTTCCCCTCTTTCTTTTCTATCTTTTCTTTACGAAAGTAGTTTTATCCTTTGTAAAGAAAAAAAAAAAAATATATATATATATATATAGTAGAAACTTATTTGAAGTTACTTAATGAATTAAATATTACTTGCGTGATTTTTCGACGGCCTCAGCTGGTTTAGATTAACGTTAAATTTCTTTATTAGCTTTCAACTGTAATATACACATACATTTTTTTTGTTAAACCGTCCTACTGTAATATAAAAAAGTACAATTTGATTATCTTAAGACAAAAATCTAGAAACCTTAAATGTAGAAGTGATAGGTTTATAGCCATAAATAACGTTTCGTGTGCGTTAAAAGGAAACAAGTACTAATAGTTGAGCAAAAAACAAAAGAAAAACAAAAAACAATAAAACAAAAAAAAGGAACAAGTATTATAACGAGACTTAGCTTCGGTAATTATTAGGTAAGATATATAGTGATCGTGTACTGATGTTTCATGATGAAGTGTGTATAGAAAGCAAATTTGTATAAAGTGAAAAAAATGCCATAATTATATTTATATGCATCTAGCGTAAAATGATGTGACTTTTTTCTTGGTGCCTCTCGTGCGCAGATTATTTATTCACCCACACATAGTTTCAGAATCATTACTATTTAAGTACCATAATCTATAACGTATACATGAATTCCTATATATGAATTGTTAGCATGAATGCACGCTACGTATATATATTAAGGACAAGATAACTCATAATTAGAAGTGATATTAGTTCAAATATTTGGAGGGATTCCCTATAATTTATAGAAAATAGTTTTACAAGCCAATCAAAATTTATTCGTGTTACAAGGTACGACGACCCATCTCTTAGATTGCAATATTTTTTTAGTATCTTTTTCTTTTTTTTGCTTAGAATTCTAGCGTGTTCAATCAAGCGGTTTAGTTGCTCAAATTGTACTACCTACAACTAAGATTTGATTTAACTAGAGTGAAACTAAAAACTTATAATAAGTTTAAAAGTTTATTTAATTGCAGCCTATATATTAAACTCATTTGCAGCTTTTTAACTGAGAATCTCTTTCATAAACATTGATGCATATGCTTTAGAGGAGGGTGGGATTTCGAGCAAGCTGCATTAATAAACTCGGATTTCATCATTCCGTTGTTTTCGTTTGCCTTAGCTGTAGGGTTGTTTCTTTTTGGTCAGCCATTATCACTAATTTCTAAATTTAACTTTAACTTTGTATTTTTCGTATTTTCTTTTTATTCATTAATTAGAGTGGAAGGCTTTTCTCTCCATTTACATAAGAAAGATCATACCGTAATGGTAGTTCTCCTTAAATTTCCAGAAAACAGATAAGCGTGCATACTATTTAAACTGCAAATACTTTGTTTGATTTTATTAAGAAAGTTTGATAAATAATAAAAGTCTATTTCATCTAATACTTTCCTGAAAACGAACTCGATATGGAGTTAACTTCCAGGACAAATAAAAGATATATATATATATGTATATATATATAAAGGGAACTTCAAATAGAGTTCTTTCGCCTCCAAGAAAGGAAAAGGGAGGGGGTTCAATACATATCTTTGCTTCTAATTTCTTGAAATTAATTAATTAAGGCGCCTAATGACTAGGATATCAAAGATATTCCTAATGCCACATACTGTGCCTATGCAATTATTCAAAACTCACTGAGGAAAAAAAAAAAAAAAAAAAAAGAGAAACTAGCTATAGTCAGGATGCAAAAGGATAATATATAAATTTTTTGCTCTGAATGCAGAAGTATATTTTTTGCTACGTTTCTTTCTCTCTCTCTTTTTTTTTTTTTTTTTTTTTTTGTGAAATTATATTGCTATATTACCGTATAAATGTATAGTTCAGAAAAAAATTCTCCTTATCTAGGTTGCTCTATGAATCTGTCTTTTAATTTCCGAATGTTCAGTAATGTATATAAATATATATAAATATATAGATATGTATAAAGGAAAATGTTACTGCAAGATTTCTAGCGTGGTTATCCTTGTAGCTAAAATAAAGATTCATTCGTGGATTTCTCAAAGAGATTGCAAACACCGGGTTCAAATTTTATAGGTTTAGAAATAATTAGAAGCCTCCAACACCAAGACGGTACCGTCTTATTCTTGTAGTTAATTTAAAAATAAAAAAAAAAACCTTCTAGTTAGAATTATAGCTAGTAATTAATAAGCACTTTCTTTTGGTTTGTATTTTATTTTTTAAAACGTTAATCATTTCTATAAAACACGTTAAGTACTTATTCAATAGATTTTTTTTACGTTTTGTGTTTGTAATTTTTTGCTAGCACTGTCTCCTGCTTATTAATTATACACACACACACACACACACACACACAAACAGGTATTTCAAGACCATCAAAACGGTGATTGGTTAATATTTCTCTTTGATTAATTGGGGCTTTTGCAAAAGGTGTGGTAGGTAGTGTTTTCGTAGTTTATTGCCATATTTTTGGACTTCATATTTACTACTTATAAATCCCACCACAAAAATCTATATTATATATATAACTAACTAATTCAGCATAAAGCTGATAACTAGGAAGAGTTACATATTTCCGGGATTGGACAAAAGTTTGTGATCGCAAAGGAAAAGGCTAATAATAAGTACAGTAGAAGAAGAGAAAGCTGACTATACCTAGAAAAATACTTACCACCTAAATATGATTTTATCCGAAGAAACGAAATAGCAGCACTAGAGCTAGGCAACTCCCATTTTTAGTTCTTATGTTCCTTTCATGTGTTTCTAACACCAACCATGTCCGTATTCATGTAACTAAATTACGTGATCAAAACACTAGCTAGTTATGGTTTTTCTTTTTTCTCTTTTTGGGTTCTCCTACTTAATTAATTGCGTAGCCTAGTTTTGTCTTTCTCATTCTCAAACAAGTCAGACACGAAAATTAGAATATAAATAACCCAAAAAAAAAAAAAAAAAAAAGAAGAAGAAGAAGAAGAGAAGCAATGTTATTACTAAGCTAGCTAGCTAGCTACTTGAATATTATGGGTACCAATAATCATAATATTACTACTTATGAAGAAGTTGAAGTAATATTAATGGTTATACAGGCGTACCTCTGATTCGCTATCCAGTCTCAGCTTATTGACCAGATACTTTGTTATCAATCCAACTGTCATCCTTCCGTCCCTGCAGAATTTTTTCAGAAACGACCCCCCCAAAAAAAAAAAAAAAAAAAAAAAAAAATCAGGGAAAGGAAATTATGTTCTAATTTAGCTAACAAAAATAATGAAGATGATGATATATATGTATATAGGGATAGAAATTTAATATGATTTACTTGATTCTTAGGAAGCTCTTGGATATTTGAGGCAAGAACGGTTCCTTGGCTCTACATTGAGATACAAATTAAGCCAAGTTATTAAATAACCCAAAAAATTGAAAGGAAAAAAAAAAAAGGCATGTTAAAGTTGGTATCAATGTTGCACTTACTGATTTTGTGAAGCTTGAAGCATAAACCAAATGCCAGAATGGGGTCTCCGAGGAGGATTAACAACTCTGAAATCGACGCTGGGGCCGGCGGCAGTGGCGGCATCAACAACCGGAGGTTGGAGCTGAAAGTGGCGAGCCAAGTAGGAAGTGGAGGTGGTGAGGGTGGGGGTGGGGGTGGAACCCAGCTGATGAGGCGGCAGTGGCATCAGTAACGAAGAAGAAGGAGAAGCAGAAGAAGAAGCAGAAACATGATATTGTGGATGAGGATGATGAGCAATTAACGGCCTAAACGTCCAGTTATTAACTGCCTCCTGGTGATGAGGAAAGTTGGAAGTACTACTACTTCCGGGGTAGTACTGTTGGAAATACATTAACGATGTTGTACTAAAATTAGTACCACTCCCAAAATTGGTCATTGTTGGACCTCGACTAGGAATCCCTCCAATTTGATGATGTTGATGATGAAGATGATCATGACTAGCTCCTTCAAACATCGCTGTACTCGTCGACGACCTAATTCCTGCTCCTCCAGAAGGTAATAGCTCCAGCTCAATCGCGTTTCCGCCTCCACCTCTTCTGAACGCCGCCCGTTCTAATAGTACCTGATGATCATCATCAGGATGATGATGAGGAGGCGGAGGAGGAGGAGGAGGAGGAGGAGTCTTGTTTTGTTGCGTAATTCCGGTGTGGCCGCCTATACTCAATTGAAGCCACCCTTCGTGATCATCTGATTCTCTCTCAGGAAGATCTTGAACACCACCACCACCAACTTCTTCCTTGACGGAGTTAGTTGAAGCGGCGTCGTTGTTAAGACTGTTAGTTCTCGATTCATCTTGATCATCAGCCATTGGATATTGATGATATTGTTGATGATCACCAACCACTAAATTATCAGATCCTACGCAAGATTGATCAGTAGGACTACAGTAGTCATAGCCTTGAGGTGTTAATTTTCTGCTCATAATAAGACCACCAAATAAACTCTCATCTGTCGTATACTTGTTGGTATTAGTACCTCCTCCACAGCCACCATAATACAAATCAGCACCACTACTACTAGGACTACTACTTATAATACCTTTATGATGATGAAGATGACGAAAAAGATGATTATTATGCTGTTGTTGTTTGGATATCAGGTTTTGAGCAGGAACCATGGTCATAGCCGGAGCCTCAGGTACTTTTCTTGTCTGATCAGCTGCCTCTGCTTGCTGCCCTCGACGATGTCGATCTGATCAACAACTAGCAGAGCCATGGAGAAGAAGAAGTAGAAGAAATTTGTCGGTATTTAGAGAAGTAGGGGAAAGAGAAGGCCATGGGAATGTTTGGGGAAAATAAGAATGGAAGGGAAGGAGAGATCAGAGACAAAACCCATTAATTAACGTAAACGGCGGCCAGCAGATAAGGATTTTGGTTGGCTGTTTCGATCCTAGACGACTACAAGACATAACATCATCAGATGATCATCAGCTGGATGACAATAAACCTTGCAAGATCTTACTTTCCATTAATTCTCTTTGTTTGGAAGCTTGTGGTGATCAAATAGTTGCCACAACCAATTTAGGAGAGAGAGAGAGACACAGAGAGAGAGAGAGAGAGAGCAAAATAAATAAATAAAATAAAAGAAAGGGAGATGGTGGTCAGTCAGATTTATTAAATATTCCCTTACACAGGGTTTCTAAGTGTAATATTTTTTTGACTTTATTAAGACGAAGTATCTATGTTTTTCTATTGGCAAAAATTTCGGAGCTAGCCTAGTACAGCTTTAGGGCATATACATCAATATGTATATGTTATAAGACAAAATGACATTAAAGGCTCTATCTTTTTGGGATATTTCTAAAAGGTCCCTTTAAGGGAGTTGTTTTTTTAATTTAATTTTTTATATATAGACTTGTGTTGGATTTATGATAGCCTAATAGGATTCCTTAGGATGACATTTTTATCCATGGAGGAGGGTACCCGTGGGTACCCACCCCATTAGTTACATAGGGGCGGGTATGGAGAATAATATACTAGTATAGAGGCGGTTATAGGGGTTAATCTTAACCTCTCATGAGGGTGCAGGGCGTGGGTAGGGAAAACTCCCCCATACGCACACCCGCCCCCACTTATATTAACTATCATAAGAATATATATTTATATGTCTATATATATTTGAATTTTTAGTATTTTCATATTTTAGTTTTTTTTTTATGAATTTAGTTTATAGATTCCTAAAATTTAGATTTGTTTTTAAAATTCTAGTTACATCTGTGATTGTATTGCTAAATTTTATGAAAACTTTAATGAAATTTGTTTTGAGTCCTTTTTTATGATTTTTAATAGGTAAATAGGTAAGATATAGATATAGCACCCCCAGTAGAGATTACTCATATTAGAGGTTACTCACCCTCGTACCTATATTAAATTAGGTAGGTATGAGGAATAAAAAAAATTGCGGATATAAAAATGGGGGAAGTATACTCACCCCCGCTTCACCCCATTGCCATCGCTAGGATACCTCCTTATTAACTTGTTCCTCATGAAAACAGAATCTCATTTTTGATGGCTCTAGCTACTACTTGTATCGTACTACAAGCAAACTGTATTGGGAAACAAATTTAACATTTATTGAAAGATTTCGATATATATTTCAGATAATCATTTCCTAAAAGCAACCGGCTCAATAAATTCACATTTGTTTTTGCCATATTTATATATGGGTTCTAGAAGTGACAAATTAATACAATTCATGACAATAACACAACACCTTCAATTTAGAAAGGAGCTACACCAACTTTGCATGCATAGAAATTCCCTTTCAAAGTTCTATATGTACATATATATATATATATATATATATATGAGAATCAGTTTTCATCTCAACGAATTATAGCACGAAATGAAAGGGCAACCAGTTTTCTTTCTTGGTGTGGTCCAAGTTAAAGAAAAACAGAATTATTAAATAAATTAATTTAATAGACTGGTAAGTAATATAATTAACAATAATAAAACTTATGACAAGGGCCTGCATTAATTGTTTATTATAGATGATCAGTTAGTTAATTAGTTATTACATATGTATATTTGTGCCTAAGCCTAGTAGTTAATTAAGAAATGGCTGAAATTGAGAAAAAGATCGGGGAAAGTGGGCGGGCATGAACATGATCATGAGATTATCTGTCATATAGATGTTGTATATATATATATATATATATATATATATAAATAGAGAGACTTTGGCATGCATGATGATGGTGTTTCCCCACAAACCGATGAGAATAGAAAGAAACACAGCGACGTGGGCTTTTATTAATCTTGGCTTGGCTCTCTATATAATATATATGATCTCTCTCTCTCTCTCTCTCTCTCTCTCTCTCTATTTATCACTCATTCGATCCTTTCAAAACCCCCATGTGCCTCCCACCCTCCCCTGCTCACCCCCTGTAGTACGCCTCTACTCTCTCAACCTCTCTCTCTCTCCCTCTCTCTATGTGCTATTTTTATTGGACTTAAATTTTATGTTCCAATGCCAGGTTATAAATACATATGTATATTACTCAAAATAAAATTATGCTAATTAAGTTATATGTGTATATGTAGTTAAAAATTAAGGTTATAAGAACAAGTGATATATTTAAAATTGGACAAAATGGTGGCTGTTTTTGGCTGCAGCCTCTCTCCCTTTCCTGAAAAGCTGAGCATTTTCCCTTTTTTTTTTTTTTTTTTTTTTTTTTCCAGCCCATCATACATGGTCTCTATATATATATCTTTATTGTCTGTCTGTCTGATCATCGAAACACCTTTGTTCCCAAAAACGAAAGTACTTTTCAAACAGGGTCAATCACGAGTTAGTTCTCTCTCTATATATAAGCAATATATATATATAAGCTGAAGCCCTGGACAAAATATACCAAGAGATCATATATATATATATATATATTTATATATATCATCACTATTTTTTTGGGCGCCTAAATTTTAATATATATTTTATGGAGCGGGCGCTTCTTCAGCTGATGAGACAATTTAATTACCCCTTTAAATATCTCTTATATATGATGTTTTGTGACATTATATATTATATCTACATATATATTTTGTGTGCTTAATTTCTTCTTTATATTGTATAATTTTTTTTCCATCCAAATTAGGCGATGCAATGTTTTAGCTTTATTTTTCTAAGAAATTCAAAACTCTCAGTCATGTGGCTCCAAAAATATATATATATATATATATATTTGTGTATATAGAAAGGGGTAAGAAAGAAGTTGAGGTGAGAGAGAGAGACAGAGAGAGAGAGAGAGAGGCATGGCCTCTTGTGACAGTGCATGGGCATGGAATGACTTAAGCTTGGAATAAAAGCATGAAAGCAAAGGCCCTTTGATGGCGATTGCTTTGTACCAAAATTTCACCCTCAAGATTCTTTCGGGTGGGCCTGGGCCATTTCCTCCTCTTCTCATCTCTAATTAACTACTTAAATTAGGAGATCACTAATAATGCAACATATTAATTTTTTTTTTTATGTATAAAATATTATACGTATTTGTATAGACGACGATAAAGTAGAGTACAAAAACGTTGGAAGGACCACCGACCACTAGTAGAGGAATTGGCCAAAAAATAAAAGTTAAACTGAGCCCCAAAAGGGTATACAGTAAAAAAGGCAAAGAAAACTTAGCCCAAACCATGTCTAGGAAATTTATTAAAAAAAAAAAAAAATCCCTTTTGAATTATGGGAATGGAAAAAATATGAAAGCATCATGGTCTGATGTATACGTAATGATCATGCATGGGATGCTCTCTCATGACTTCGGAGACATGGATAGAGAGAGAGAGAGAGAGAGATGATATTTTCATGCATTAGAGTCCATTGGATTTTTGATTCAATAGCGTACTTAAGTGGGACCAAATTATGATAGCTTTTTTCCAAAGTGTGCATGTTCCCATTGAAGAAAGTGGGGGGATTTTGCGCTTCACTTGCCTTCCCCCACCACTATATGGTTGGAGCCGCTATGTTATTGACCATCAAAACCAAACCCTAAACATATATATATATATATATATATATATAATAACTAACAATAGTACTAGCCATATATCTCTATATACATACATATATATATTTATACAGAAATAAATAAAGAAAAGAAAGTGGTGTTGGCGTTAATATATCGTCACCGTATCATCACCAATGCCATCATTTTCCTCTACATACTACACACACACGCTACGAGATAGAATGATAGATATCCAATGGCAATATTCTTTTTCTTCTTCTTTTTTCTTTTTCTTTTTGTTTTTAGAAACCCCAATTGCCATATAATTGGGTATAGTTTGTGTCTGTCTTAAAACTTTTACATTGTGGCTAACCAATTGGTTACGTTGTGGATATATACATACATATATATATATATATATATAGAGAGAGAGAGAGAGAGGATGTGGCAATGGAAGGGGGGGTTTGTTTTCTGTTTGCATGGAGCATGTGGTATAATGAGTGGCAATGTCAGTCCATGCATGTGATTGTGAAAGGATAATTCAATTTGTTGAAACCGAGAAGAGCCAAAAAAAAAAAAAAAAAAAACAGAGTGCATGGCATATTTGCAGAGAGTTTTGTCAGGTATACTTTGTGTTATATTTGAGGGCCATTTCAATTCAATTCAATTTCGTTGGGCTTTGAATTGAATTGAGAATGCATGTGACTGCTCTCTCTCTCTCTATATATATGAAATATATATTCCATACAAACATATGTGCATATACACTACCAATTTCAGAGCCCGTCAAGTCTAGTCAACAGATCACACTCCTGCCTACTTTGCAGAACAACACTCAAGTAGAAAACTGCTTTTGTTTTCTTGTTTTTTTAGAGGAAAGAGGAGAAGAAAAGTATTACTTTCTTATGTTCAAAAATTATATATCCTTACCAAAAAAAAAAAGGGGAGGAAAAGGACCCTGGTCATTCACTTATTCTGATCAACCAACGTTTTCTTTGAATATTAAATGGAAAAAAAAAAAAGCTTCAAATTCTGACTCCATCTCTAAACCAGGTATATCTAATGCAGGTTTTTTAAATATTTTCTCTTTCAATTGAAAGTTGTAATTTAATAAGATCTATTATGAGTCCACTTAATTTCTCGTCTTAAAGATTCTTTACGATCGAAATGTCAGTGGATTTATATGTTATAAGTGAAAAAAAAAAAGTACATTTATCTAATTATAACTCTTCTTTCGTTGTAAAATTAAAAGCCTGTATATATTGATAAACCAAGTATCTTTTCACATTTCCAAGCAAAAAATTCAAAAAAAAAAAAAAACAAGAAAGTTTTAAGCACACTTGTTCCATATACATGGGGGGCTTTAACATGTCCCAATCCATATTTGAGCTTTTGAGACCAGATGCAAACTAGCGTCTGGTTTTATTTTTATTTTTATTTTTTATTTTTATTTTTTTCGGGGAGGGTAAGCAAATAGTTATTGTTTGCATTTTAAGGCCGAATTAGATTTATGTATAGTCCAAAACTTTATTGACTTTTCACATCTTTGCACTCACTCCAAGTCTCCCATTCATTATTTAACGCAGAGTGCATGATTAGTTTGAGAAAAGACCTAGCTACTCTCTCTCTCTCTCTCTCTCTGCACACACACACACACACATATATATATATACACACACATACATGTATATATATTCACTATTAATGCCGCGCGGGCACTTATCATAGGTCTTTAGATTGATCAATCAACCACTCCCTTTTAGTGCTTTTCTTGCATTTATTCAAAGACATCCCAAATATGGAAATTATTTATGCATCATCCTCAACTTCGATTTAAACAACACAAACTTCCCATATATATATCACAAATAATTTGTAAATATATATGTGTGTGTGTGTGTGTATTTTGCCGAAACAAAATCAACTACTTCGCCTTCAAAGAATCCGCTTGATATTCTCATTGGGTAGGATAGAGCTCTATATATATATATATATATATACACACACACACACACACACACTACTGTGCGGTTATTTTAAGAAGAAAAAAAATATTGTTGCGGTTCATTAATATATTTTAAGCTATGTTTATAGTACTATCTAATTTACAACTAATTATTCCTTAGAAATGTGAGACACGAGGAACTTTGCCCTCTAGTGACTTTGGTTATAATCACACACACACAAACATTTATGTACTTCATTCAATGTTTTAATTCATGTACACATTATCATTGCGTGTAACTTGGAAAGGGAGGAAAAAAAAAAAATTGGACCTTTCGTGTGTGTGTGTGTGTGTCCTCCATTGCAAGTTACAACCTATCAATGTCATAATTGATAAGCCTTATGAAAATAAGCGTTGACACGCCCTCCTCTGGAAGCAAAAATTTTTGTCCCTTTTTTGGGGAACTTAGCTTCTAAACTCGGCAATGAACAGGTGAAGTGAATGTAACATTATTATTCATTATAATCAGTAAGCTACAAGGCTTAAATATACAGTCATATATATACCACTGGCCTAGCTAGATACAGCATCAAATTAGTAAACTATCAAAATTTTAGGACTGAGGTTTTCAATATGATGGGAGATGAAGTGTATATATATATATATGTATATATCAGTACTATATATAAACAGGACAACCTAATGCTGCATACTGATAGGAATGAACATTGGGGGGTCTAGTTCATGTCTTGAAGGATTTGAGTAAAAGATTTTAACTAAAGTTTATACTGCAATAACTTGATCTAAAAAACTTTCAGTTTGAGTAGAAATATTAATCTTAAAAATGACTTGTTATACTTCGAAAGTACTCATGTATTTATATATAGCTAGTTATTTAAGTTCATATTGTATCCAAAAACTGACAGCTAGCACAAAAGATGAGTTTCACTAGCAATGATCTTGTGAAAAGGACTGGTCTTTGAGCGAAAGGGTAAGGGTTTCTTTCTATTGCTTGGTAAGCGGATATATATATATATATACACACACATAAAAATAAAAATGTGGAAGGATATCAGATGCCTTTTGTAGGCTTTAAATTGTTCAATATATATATATATATATATGTATATATATATGTAGATTTGGCAAAATTGGCCTCTCTCACATGCATATACATATATATATATATATATAGTGGGTTGTGGAGGGTGACAATTCCAAATTGAAAAGGGGGCCAACTTTCTATAAATTCCTCCTTTTTGGATTACCACTTTCACTTTGCATTGCATGTCCACCTTTCAACGCAAGAAAGCAAAATTCAAGTCTTGATCAGAATAACATTCTCTCTCTTTCTCATCTTTTTCACATAAACAACCGTTCATTTGAGCCACCCCCACCCCCAACCCCCTCATTTTTTACTCCTTAATGGCCACTCTTTCCTAGTAAAATAATGACTTTCTTATTGTACGTTCAAGCGCTAATTAAACCCCCTCAATTAAAATCTCTAAGTAGTGGTTTTCTCTCTTTCTCTCTCTTGGCATTGTCTGTATGATCACTACTTTGAGGCGCAGCATATAATACATATATGGTATGTAGATATGGTCTATGGAAACTGACAAAGGAGGCTAATAAATCAGAAAAAGGAAACAAATAATTATATTACAACATACAAATATTGGAAACTTTACTCTATATATATATATATATATGTATTGTTTAAAATGCAAATACATGCATACATATTACGGAAAAATAATAGTATTAGCATCATCACTAACGATGTGAATTTAATAACTATTTATATTAGTTACTTAGCATAGTCACATGACATGGTCTGAAAGTAAGTTGCACACAATTCTGTCACACACGCACACACATATACATAAATATACACAGTTCAGCATATATAAGTACACTGCGGCTCTCTATGGGAAGAAAAAAAAACACTTCTGAAAATTACATGCAGCAGTGAAAATTCCCTGCAAACAATCAGAGATTGGCGCAAATCAGACCTGGTGAGCATAATACTTGGGCAGTACATATATATATAGCTACATATATGTATATATGTAGTGAAAATAGGTAAACAAAGAGAGGAGGGGGGCTTGGGGAGAGAGTGGGGCAGGGGGCTGATCATGATCAGCAGCCCAATAAAATGGAGGGACGTCTTTTTGTTAAGTCATCTTTGAGAGAGAGAGAGAGAGATAGAGAGCAAAACAGTAGGACAGTGCACGCTTTGCTTCGTTTCATATATATATATATATATATATATATAAAAGCACACATGCATAGCATAGGGTTTTACAATTAGTGCAGTACTATTGCAGGAAATATATACACACACACACGGATATATGTATTTTTATAATATATATATATATACATAAATAATTAATATGAAAAGTAATTAGTAAGTAGCTAGAGAAACAACACAACAACGCAGTATATAGCTTGAGCGGCCTTTGCATGTCACCAAAACCAAAATATTCCGTTCTTTTCTATTATTCCTTTTTTCTTCCTCACTGCTTCCCACTCACCATCATCACCAAAAAACCTCATCATTTCCAACTCTTACAATTTTATTTATTTATTTAAGTTTTCAGTCCCTATATATAATATTATATATATATAAGTATATGATTTCTTTTTTTCTATAATGGCCGGCTGGTCCTCGGATATATAAAAGTTTTTTTTTTTTTTTTAATTGTTTCGCAAAACCTACCACTTTCTTCCTTTTTATCATTGTTTGCGTTCTGTCTCGTTATTATTAGTTTTACTACCAAAAGGGTACTTGCAATTACACTCAAATTGACTTGGAGTTCACCTTTTCACTTTTCTTTTTCTTTCTTCTCTCTCTCTCTTCTCTCTCTCTCTAACGTCGTTTCACATTAAGAATTAGGAACAAACCGAATCGCGCTGGTTAGCCCTACATCCACAATTAGTACTTTGGTGTGTTAAAAGTTGCACGAAACAGATCATTCATGACATTTTAATTTAATTACTTTAGTTTAGTTCTCTTGTAATCTTCAATTAATTAATGTGGTCTAATCCAAATTCTATGTATCTGATATTAAAATTTGAAAACTCAACTCCTTCAAAGAACCTAAAATAATTATTTGTAAATGTCTAATCTTTATTCATTCTCAAAGAGCTTACCTTCAAACAGAATATTTGTTCAAAATCTTTTTCTACCAAAAAAAAAAAAAAAAAAAGAATATCTGTCCTAAATTTTTGAACGTATAAATATTTCTTTAAATAGTCACAAATGGTACAGTTTGTAATGATTTAGCTGTATGTTTATTTTAATAAATAATATATCGTAACTCTTGATTCAGTCTTTCTTTTAATTTATATCTATTATATACCGCAACATGTGAACATAAATCACAACCCACATAAGCTGCGATTTTATATTCCTAAATATATCTTGATTATATTAGGACGACAAGACCAAATAGAAAGAAATTAAATAATTAATTGCTATAATTTTTTTAAGTAAAGCTTAATTAATTCGCTACTCGTAGAGACAAAAATCCAAACTTAATCCGGATATTATTTACATACATGTTCACGGCCCATATAACAAACAAAAAACAAATATGATCATGAAATCGATTAATGTTACACATATGACGATCAAATCATACATCCACCAGTTTTGCACACACACACCAGCACACACACACACACACACGCACACACACATATATATATATATATATATATATATATATTTCAAGTATACTTGGAAGGCAATCAAACCTTTTTCTCTTTTCTTTCCCCTCACTCATAATGGATGGATCGTTTTATATGGCTCCTAGTACTGCATACTTTATGGAGAGCCTCAAATTTAGTGTATTATAGCATATATATATTCCACAAAATACCATACATATATATATATATATATGTGTGTGTGTCGTCATTTATTACTTTAAAGTAATCTATGACAATCATGAATAGCTAGAACATGCATGTCAAAAATAGTACAATGGTTTTTTTTTTTTTTTTTCCCTACTAGTATACCTTGAACTTATCATATAGTTACTTAAATTTCCAATTTTGATAATTTACACCATGTATTTATAAATTTATAACAATTTACCCCTCAATAATTACAATATTGTTGATATCTTTTTACGAAAATTGACACTTAATTTACATATAGGGTTGTTA
Source organism: Ficus hirta (assembly GCA_038430175.1). Classification (NCBI taxonomy): domain Eukaryota; kingdom Viridiplantae; phylum Streptophyta; class Magnoliopsida; order Rosales; family Moraceae; genus Ficus; species Ficus hirta. The sequence goes on along the minus strand of CM076595.1, from coordinate 15,922,867 downwards.
ATTAAGAGTATAAAAGGTCCTTTTTAATCAATATTAAACCAAATTTATATTTAAAATAAAGTTAATTGAAAGGTTTCTACTTTGATAATACTTAATTAAAGATCTTAATTTAAATAAATTTCGGTTAAAATAGATAAAAATGATCATTCCTGTCATTAATTAATAACTTATGTACAAATCACATATCAATTTCCTTCAAAAGACTACATTGTTATCAATTAAGGGGAAATTGCTTTAAATTTATAAGTTTATATTGTAAATTGTTAAAATTAAAAGTTTATGATGCAAATTGCGACCGTGTGATAATTTTAGGGTGCACAGCTAAAAAAAAAAAAAGAAGAAGAAGAAAAGAGGCCTAATACAATTTATACTGTCAATTAACTAAGGCAAAAAGATAGAGATCAAGGGGGAAATTAAAAACCACGGAAGCATAAAGGGAGAAAAAATAGGGAATCAAATTAATTAACACGATAAAGCTTGTTAGGTTTATTAATTTGTACTCCTTCGAGAGTACTATTTCAATTTTTTTCCCCCTTATGTATCTTTTGCTACTTTTAATTTGAATGTCTTATCATATGGTGATATGTTTACCCTGCATATATATTTTAAGGCATGTTAGGGAAAATCTTTATTTTCCTTTTAAAGTAGTAGAGAAATTATTTTTCCCATGTAAAAGGGCATTAATATTTTCTCCGGTATTAATATTGCTAAATGAGACTAATAACAAAGAAGTTATATATACAATGTATAAAGGTCTAGTGGCAGAGACAAAGACGTAGGTCATGATTTTGCAACCATACAAGATTCTCTTCCTTTTGCAAATTATTTATCAAATACGTCCGTATCACGTATATTATCCCATCATGAGTAATTTTGTCAAAGTTAAACTCTGAAATATATATTATGAAAAAAGAATGAGGTTTTTTTTTCAAAAAAAAAAATATAAATAAATAAACAGTAAAACTAGATCACCCTAGCTAGGTCATTATAACCTCTCCACTAATGATTTAATTCAATCACAAAAAGGACAAAAAAAAAAAAAAAAATCTGCCCACTAATAATGTTGTTAAATATAATATGCATGCGTATCATTATACCTATAATGCACTCAAATAACTTTTTGGCCAGTTTCTAATCACAATATTCTGTCATTGAATACTCAACGACCGTCGACATATATATACATATATGCATATGATCATACAACCATTATTTAGACCCATTATAATCTACTTATTAGAAATCACGTTTCAAATATATCTAACACATAGTCAATATTTCATGAAAAATCTATATAATAAATTTTTTAATCCCCCATAAAAAATATAGGGTTTGTTTGGTTCCCCATTCCAAACTAAAATTTTCATCTCAGTTTTTGTCTTTTTCTGAAAAAGTTTTTTGTCTTTTCTGAAAAAGTTTTTTGTCTTTTCTGAGAAGTCAACAAAAATTACTATTTAAACTTAAAATTTTCAACTCAAACTGTTTCACCAAACGGACCCATAGATCATTATAGTTCTTGAACCTTGGAAACCTAGCTTTTTAGCCATCAAAATTCAAAGTTGTTAAAGTTTGTCTCATTATTTTACGATTACGAGGTACAGTGAAAAAAAAAATATATATATATATATATACATATATGTTTGTAGGGGGCGTGGGGAATGGTGTGTGGCAAAGACAGCCGTTAAATAAGTAACGGAAGGCCTCGAGAAAGGTGGGACGCTGATTCCGAGCAATGATAATAATACTGATGTGATGGTGATCGAAACATTTTCATGCGCAATATACATATATATATATATTTATCAGCAACATAATCCAGACAAATTAACAAAGAATAGATGATCCGGTGCGAACGGGCTCAGGATTAGAAACCGTGGGCCCTCTCAAAATTACCGACAAGGCCATAGAATTCCACGCTTTTTTTTTTTTTTTTGTGGTTTTTAATTTGCATGGACGTGCGTGGGGCTGTGGGAAGTGTGGGGCCCAATTCCCTGACTGCGCGTGCAAAGCCGGACTTCATGGGGGGCTCTCCTGTGGGTCCCACTCACCCCTTCTCACCCAACACGTATTCTCTCTCTCTCTCTCTCTCTCTATCTCCCTCTCTCATTGTGTGTATGTGCATATACACACACACACACACACACACACACACACACACACACAAAATATGTTTTCTATTACTGCCATCATTATCTTCTCTTTCTAAAAAAATATACATTCCGTACATTATTTAATTCCGTTTCACGTATTTTTTTCTTCTAAATCTATTTTTCTTATTGCCTTCTTATTATTTATTTCACGCAATCAAAAATATATATTATTTAATTTATCAAAAAGAAAAGAAAAAAAAAAACGAATGAACAAATACTAGACCTATATGGAAAATAATTAATTTAATTTAGTTTACAAACAAACGAACCTTGGAACCTCTTTTGCTCTTTACTATCAAAGAAGATGTGTTCATCTTTTCTTTGATCAATGAGGTGTCGTACTCGTAGTCGTAGTACTAATTAATGTAATTGTTTTTTATCGTATTATAATTACAAAAGAGATTGCTTAATGGGAACAAAAAAAATAAAAATAAGCTGATCAAAATAAAGAAATAAAATAAAATAAAATAAAATATGGGGAGGGGATGGATGGATGGGTTTGTCATGGTTGAGTCACGTCGACGTTTGATCAGTCATGAAAAGTGAAAACAGTTGGTAATGGGGACCCATGAACGAGGTGAAACTTTCCATTTTGCCATTTTCACTAATATATATATATATATATATATATATACATATGATATATGCCCCCGTACCATGCCAAATATTGTTCCTCTCTTGCTTTTTTTTTTTTTTTTTTTGAATAAAGGATTCAAATTATATCATAATGGAGTCAAGTGTACTATTATTATTAAATTATGTCTATAACTATTCCTTATTGTTAAAATTATTATTGATAATTTGACATATTAAATTAGCAAGTTATAAGCTCTTATTATTTTCTCTCGCCTTTTTCTTCTCTAAGACAACATATGTATACTTATTTTTATACGACCCGTATAAGCTTTTCAAGCTGGTATGTACTGCTGGGTTTTTTTTTTTTTTTCCTCTCTTTTTTCTTGTTGTGACGACAGAATTCATTGAGAAGAACATGGAAATCAATTGTCAAGAGAAAGTGCAAGAACACAATGAATAACAATTGTTATGAGAGGACGTAGGAGCACAAGCACAGCAATCATCAAGGGAGGATGCAAAGGCACAGGAAAGATTAGAGACTAGTTTGAATATAATCTCTCTAGTACAAAATTAAACATATATAGGGAAGACAAGCACATGAATCAACCATACAATAGGAGGGACTTGTTAGAGTATTAATCATGCTGATATTATAGTGAAAACGTTGAAGTCTACAGACTAGGAAAGATCTCTTGAAATCAATAGATTTCTTAAATTGAAAATATATATTAATAACTATAAGAATCCTAACTATATCGAATGGTAAATTTCCCTAATATCAAACTGCCCAAAAGACTAATATTAAGGGACTAACGTTGCTCTGTATCATAGACCAATGGAAAATATGGTTCAATATCAGATTCCTAGGGATTCACCCAAAAAAAATATAAAATTCATAGGAGGAGTTTATTTTCTATTAGTTGTGGTTTTCAAAAGAACCACCCTATTTCATCTCGTTTTCCTTCCCTTCTTGATGTGTAGGACAAAGTAGAAAGAAATGTGAGGAAAGGATTGTATAATGTTGTCACATATATTGTATAGTTTTAAACTGTTAGATCATATTAGAATTATGTTAAATCAAGTATACAAATTTTTAGAACTTAATGAAAATTTGACAATAGATGTTTCTTTTTTTTTTTTTTTTTTAAACTTCTCTAGACCTTGTGGTGGAATCACATGTAGAATTACTGTTAGACTATATGCTTGTGACTGCATTTTTGTCCTTTTTTTTTTTCATGATGAAGTTAAACACAAAATGATGATTAATTAGTTGCAAATATGGAAGACTATTTACGTTTCCATTTCTAACTATAAACCCTTAGTAGTTCACTTAAAGTTTGAGTTTAGTCAAACGTAAAATTGATTGAATAGTTTACTGTACCTTCAAATATTTATATACTTGATATAATGTGTCATGGTAGGTCGCTTCATCTCACCTGTAAAACTTCATATCGCCTCAGCTACCCACCACTCACAAGCATTAATAGTCAAAGAAAACATATTATTTCTTAGACCAAAGGTCTATTTTGATGAAACTACGATTTTTGAATTAAAAAAGAAAGAAGGTAAAAACAGCTTGCATAGCTTCCAAGATGACTGTATACCTTTAAAGTTAAAAAGGAGTTGATGAAGTTCACAAAGTAGTTATGCTACAAGACTTTTCATTGAAAGTTGGAACTCCAAAAATTGGTTGAGAAAAAAGAAGAAAGAAGGAAAGAAAAACATGCTCCAATCAAATAAGTCCGGTGGATTTGGACACTTGTTGTCGGATACGTTTTCATAAACTTTTGGTCCACGATGAGGCGTTCTTGATCAACCTCACAGAATGACCCTCTTCTTTCTCCAATTTTCCATTTGATTTGGAACTTGTTTATATCACTAACATCCCTTACATTAGAGGCCTTTCATGGCCAAGCAATAGTATTTCACTTCCATTTTTCCTTACATCTTCCATGGACTAAGTTGGCACTCCTTCATTTACTTTGTTTGTTTGTTTGTTTGTTTGTTTTTGTTCCTTTTTATTTTTCATTAAGTTTATTTTTTTTAATCTATTTTCCATTAAGTTTATTTTTTCTATATTCCTCAACTTTACTATCATTCCCACACTTTACTTCTTGAGTTTTAAAAATTCCCACTATACCTTTTAAATTTTGAATTAACTCCAATTAGTTCCTTCTATTATAATTTCAATTATGAATAGATGAAAAAATAAAAATAAAATAAGTTCAAGTGCAATCATTTGGGTTTTTTTTTTTTTTTGCATTAATTTTTATCATACTTCTCATAAAATGGGTTTTCTAAGACTAATTTCCCTATTTTCTTTCTATTTTTTTAATCATAATTTCAATGATAGGAGTTAAGTGAGGCAAATTCACAATTCAGAAAACAGAATGAGAGTTCTTAAAGTTCAAAGGCAAAATGAAACTAACCCCAGAGCTCACGTACATAAATAAGAAATCATTTTAATTGCTATGTTAGTATATCTTTAATGATCCTAGTCCTCGATATCATTAGGCCAAGTAGAACTTTGACTTCTCTCTTGAGCCTAAAAGACCCATTTGACAGAATTTTACTTTTGCTTCCGGCCAGTAGAAAAAGAGAAGCAAAAACTATAACCTTTCTGTAAGTATTTGGAACCAAAGAACTTTTGAGATCAAAATAATCTTTAAAGTATTTTACTAGGTAATAAAAATATTAAAATGAAGTTCATAATATCTAGTTTAAATTTTGTTATAAATTTTAAAGTCTACTCAGAAAAGTTTTTGTTAGAAGCCATATTTTTTGACTTTGACAAAAAGCACTTCTGGAGACTGGAAGTTCTTCTAACAGTTCATCCAAACACTTCCAGAAACTGCTTTTGGACTTGAGAAGCCAAAAGCAGCTTCTAGAAAGCTCTACCAAATAAGCGCTAACAATGGCCGAGACATTGGCCCGAGCAGCAATCACCAAAAAAAAAAAAAGAAAAGAAAAAAAAAGGGCAAATATAGCCACACCTGCTATTAATGGCATCTCGGACAGGAATTGTTCATGTTCAGAGCCCATGCATTTTACAGAGTTTGTTACTAAGCGGATACAAGAAACACAATAAAACACCAGCATACCAAGAATTTCACCAAGGCGGCTTAACTGATTCGATGTGTTCCACTGGTTTTCGATGTGTTCTACTAGTTTCTTACTAATCTTTCGCAGAGAGAAGGCATGAATACTTGCAACTCCCCAACAACCTCTGAAAAACCGGTGGCCACTCGATTTAGAGTCCGGAAATATCAAGTAGCTAGGCTTGAACCGAAACAAGATGTAGACCATGGTCAATGCATTAGGAAATTAGCTATCAATTGCCAGAACAAGTAAAAGCTGCCGGTATCACTTTCCCTGATAATAGATTTACCATGACGGGCATGTAAAGATTTGTTCCAGTCTGCAGTTCTCAGTTCTCGTGTCAAATTGGCTGCAACAATCCTATTGCCACAAATATCTACAAATCTATCGAGAGGCATCCACTGTCAAGGCCTGCATTCAAGCGTGAAAGATAAACTACTGTCACTTAGAAAACCATACCATGAAATGCAAACTTTAAGCAAACAAATAGAACATGAAACATGAAGATGCCCTCTCCATGTAAAGGAGAAACCTCAATCATATCATAGTTTTCTTTTTGTCAATTTACAGAGATGTGTTATTTGCCTGGTAAAACAGGTTGCGCCTCCAATTTATATAGCTCAATAGATTAGAACGTGTTTGACATTACCTGCTTTTATCATCAACGTTTAAAGAAACTTAGATGGGCAAAATTCGTGTATGGTTACGACATTACAATACAAATGTAACTGCATAAATCTATAGTTAACTTTAGAACTATCTTAAAGCTGTGCATAAAAATGAAATCAATCTGAATGAGACAAAATTGAAATTACTTCAAGTATAAATTCCATCGATAGTGAAAATTTTGTAGTTGGATTGTCAATTCTCTCTAGCTTACAAATAAAGTAGATCCTCTTCTTCGTGAGATGAACTGTTGTTTTCTGAGAGCAATATATTGTGTAGTAGTTGAGAAAAAAGTTAAAAGGCCAATTTTCTTCTCTACAAAAACAAAAAGATTTCTGATTATGGTGGATAAGAAGATACTACTTAAGACAAAGATAGAATGAAAAAAGAATGACTAAAATATAAAGTTTTAAGAGAGAATCTCGAACTAAAGTTTATAAATCCAACATTGATGTCTTCAGACTAAGCCAACCAAATTTCCTAATAGTTTTTGTTTCTTTTACAAACGTAATTCCAATTTCAAGCAAAACAAAACACACATATACACACAAACTCTTATATGGAACCATCATTGTTTGTGACGTCCGAGTTCTCTTGACAAAAAATAATCTCTAAAAGAACAGAAAGGCTTCCAGCCTCAAAACTAAATGATGTAATAAGGACTCTACAAAAAAGGAAAAAAAAAAAAAAAAAAAAAAAAAAAAAAAAAAAGAAGTAACTAGGAAGGGAGGGGAAAAACTCCATTGATTCCTGGTGTGGTTTTTTCTTTTCCTTTTCATTGGGACAATTCCAATAAGCTTGTAAAGGAGCAATTAAAAACATACAACATTCTTGATTGTGACTTTTCCCAATCCACTACCACCTACAACATTATGTTCCAGTTGAGACTCAAAAGTCAAAAGTTCATTATTTTAGAAAGTTTTCAGTTACGAATGATTAGAAATTTCTTCGTGTCAACTAGAGCACTTGTAATAAGATAAATTGCATCTTTCTTTCTTTGTGTGTGTGTTTGTATGCGTGATATGATGCCAACCATAATTGTTTGAGTAGAAAAGTTTAACTTGAAATGGCACTAACTGAGCACAATATAGCTGCCAAACATAAGAATACTCGATAGTCATTGCATCAACTGACAGTTGGAAATTTGCATGCTCTTGGTAAATTCTATTCACCTACAATTCCATTCATAAATAGATTTCGATATAAAATGCATAAAAACAACAACTGTTAGTCCTTCAAGCTTTTTTCATAACATTCATGTATTAGTAAAAGTCTAGAATACGCAGAAAATGCATTAAGATGCACACTATAACTAAAATCACATAAGTATTAAAACATCTTAGCAGCTTATTGAGCCTGAAAAAATCAGGAAAAAGTATATTTGAAAAGGAAAAACCTATAAAATATTAATAACGGTCCCATCGTGTGAAATTTACTCTGACTGCCTGCATCCTATTAATAGAGATATAATACTTTAAAGTGTAGACAAATCTTGAAATCGTCTCATTTCTGAAATGTCAGGTTCCATAGATGTGTGACTGAAACAATTGGTAATGGCTCAACATCATTACAAAATGGCAACATTACTCGTTATTTTAGCCATAATCTGATTTATAATAAGGCCACAAGACAGGACATTCTGTTTGGTTCATCACTACAGCATATGGTACTCCAAGGGGTGACTTAAAAAACGACTGATAAATTGCTTTTTTTTTTTTAATCATCTCTGTTATTAAATTAAGATAGTAACTCATCTTCCAGTCAAGCTGAATCTGACTAGGTGAGAGAGATTAACTTCAGGGGAAGCATAGCAGCACTATCCTTATGATTCTACCATAATGACCAATACATTTTGTCTATCTATCAAACCAAATACTGTCACTAGCATGCTTTTCTCTCTAAAGCCTAACCTTTTTCAGCTATCCCTTTTCTTCCTTGGTATCAACATCAAGAGTGAGCCACACAGCAGATATTGTCAGACCCAAAAATATTGCATCCCCATTCAAGTAAGAAATGTACAATCAAATTCAGACATTACAGATAGTGGTATAATATCACTCAAAAGAAAAATCAAATCAAGAAACAACTTTATTGGTGTTTTATACTATCATAAACAGAGAAATCACAGCCATACCTTGGTACATATCTGATCATTAATCGTCATCTTCGGATGTTCCCTCATCGCTGCTATAATCACTACTGTCGTCATCTTGGTCAATGATATCAAGCTGAACAGGGCGGACCTGTATTGGCTCCGGAGGTTTAGGACGGAACTGTTGCTCCCCAACTCTAGGAACAGGAAGAGATACCAATGGGGGCAATGGCACTGGGTCCCCAGGCTTCCATCCAGGTGGAGGCACAGGCAAATCGCTTGGAAGTTCCACGGGCATCCCAGGTTTCCATCCCGATGGCACTGTGATGTTTGGATGAAGCAGACCCTGAATTGCAGCCAAATTGGCAAGCGGATTGGGCTTCGTAGGTGCTGGAGCCGGAGGCTCTATCAGTGGCTCAACAGTCTTTTCATCACTCTCCATGATCTTAGGCAGACCAACATCGAGGGACGCATAGTTATATAGCTGAGAAGCACGCATTTGCTCTTCCTGTGGGGCTGGCGGCAATGCCCCGCGAAGCGGAGCTTGGCCAGCACCAAATTCAGGGGGTGCAAAGGTCGTGTAACTTATCCGGTGAGCATAGGACAGAATATCCGATAAATTCAACTGTGATGAGACGGTAGTGCTGGTGGGCGAACTACCATCATCGTCCGTAGAATCGTCATCCAATTTGGATCTCTTAGGGCGGCGATAATCAGAGTAGTCATCAACAAGAATGTCGAGAACCCGTTCGGCCTCCTTGACTTTGTGGGCAAAGGCAAGGAGGGCAGAGTCCTTGGAGCGGATATCGCGGGAGACTTTGTTCTTGGCGTCCTGGAGATCAAGAATCTCTTGGAGTTGGGCGACGGCCTCGAAGAGCTGGGTCTGGAGGGCGGTGAAAAGGGAGAGGATTTCTTTGGTGGAGGAAGGGGAGGAGTCAGAGGAGGAGGAGGAGAGGGACTGTTGTTGGGATTGGGAAGAGAGGAAGGGTGGGAGAGTGCCGCGGAATGAGGAGAGCCAAACGGAGCGATTGGGAGAGACTTCGAAGAGTCTGGAAGCGAGGGAGGCCATTTGGAGGAGAAGGGACTGAGCTCTCGGGAGTGGAGGAAGGAGGGAGAGCAATGTAGAAGAGGCGGTCGTCGTCGTGGTGGCGGCGGCGGCGGCGGAGGTGGACGGCAGAGTGATGGAGGGCTGAGAAGGAGGAGGGAGTTTCGGAGGGGTTGGGTTCTGGAGAGAGGGGGAATTAGGGTTTGTAAGGCCAAGCCTTGCTGGGGATTGCACTATTTGGTGTTGAAGCATCTTGATTTAGTAGGATCAATGGAAATTGAATTGACGAGGTGAAATAGAAAATCTAAAAATTGGCGAATAGATATATAATTAAGCAGAACGATGGCAGAAGCGGAAATTAGACAATTAAAGAGACAACAGTAATAGCTGCTTGGTTGCTGCGAAAATGAGGGAAAATAAAATTGAGGATGTTATTCTCCATCTACGATGTCCAAGATTGCTTAGAGAAGGGAAAGACTTACACAATAACAACGGAAAGGAGCAGAGCAGAGACGAGAGACGAGAGACGAGAGACGAGAGACGAGAAGCACGAGATCTGAGAGCGGTGGATCGATGGGGGCGAGCGACGAGCATGGTTCGCCATGGAAGATCGATCTGGGTTTTCTTCCCGTGGATGGACCCTAGACGGGCCAACATACTTCGTTACACCGGTAACCTGACCCGATGTTCAAAGCTCGGTCCATGTGGGCCTAGGCCCAGGTATGAGCCTTTATGGGAGCCCATGCTAATTACTTGTAGCAAAGCCCAGCCAAGCCCAACTGCATGGCAATTACTTTCTCACAGACCAATTCCGAATGAAGAAATTTGCTAGAAATTTTTTGATGAATGAAATTTGCTAGAAATTTGATCACTAGTTCCATTTTGTACTTCTTATTCCTCTGCAATCTCAATCTTTAGTTTTTGTGCCCTTTTATAAGTATTATGCTCCTCTGAATTTGATGTTACAAAGGGATTATGTAGACATATAAGATCCATTTAGTGAAACGGTTTGAGTTGAAATTTTTAAGTTTGAGTTGGTTGACTTTTTAAAAACTAGTTATAAAAACTGAGATAAAAAATATGAGTTTATCAGTCGTTTTTGTTGACTTTTCAGAAAAAAATAAAAACTGAGATGAAAAATGTGAATTTAAGATGTAATACCAAACGAGCCAATCGAAAAAACTAGTGAAATTAAGATATAACGAAAAAATTAAGAATATTTTACAAATAGAAAACAATCACATCATTAAAATAACTACTATGTGATTATATAATATAAAACTTGAACATCATAAATTCGTTGTAAATTTACAATACATAATCCGTAATTATGCTATTCCTAAAATGTTTTAACAAAGTTGCTATATTTTAATTACACATTTATAAACATGTTATGTAGTGTACATTACCATTAGAGAGAGAGTGTGTGTTAAAAAAAAGTGCAGAAAATAGATCATAAATCTACATGCCTCTTCTTAAAAGGGACTAAAGGAAAGAATTGGTGAAGGGAGAATTGGATGGAGAATGATAGAGTAGCTTGTTGTTTGTTATGTATGGCAAAATTGTGCAATTTACAGGTTGGTGACGCTGTTTTGCTATGTTTGGCAAAACTTTTTTTAAAGTAGTTTTTTTTTTTAAATAATAATAAATAAAGAAGGAAAAAAAATAGATTTTGCACTTTGCATCAAGGTAGATTAATCATTTCACAAAAATATATATATATATATATATATTTCTTTTTGGTAATTGCAATATACAAGCATAGTCTAACAATTTCAAAATTAGGAACATATTTTACAAGTTGAAATTAGCGGATCATGTTTTCATAGTGTTACTAGTTTAAGAGGAACTTAAGAAATTTATCTTCTTTTTTTTTTTTTTTTTTTGTTGAAACAAAAGAGATTATAGAAATAAAAGTTAACATGTCTAGATAACTCAGGGGATGGATGTTCCCCGTGTAATATATGAAGCATTCAGAGGAGTAGGAATGCAAATTTGTCATTTTTTAATACCCTAGTTGTCATAAATTAAAAAAAATACCACATCAGCAATCGACATTTGACTACTAGTATTCACAACTTCCTTCCATGTTTGAATTACACTTTTGTTTAATGCTAGCAACATACCGTGTCAATCCTTAGTACTTTGACTTGGCCAACAATAAATCATTATTGTTGTGCAGCTCAATGGGCCACCGCCTATATGTGTATATACACACGCACACACACATATGTATATATAGGCTGGGCTCAAATGGATTTATTCAAACTTAAAAGGAGAACGAACTATTTGGCTCTTTAGAGATATTTTGCATTCCTAGATTATTACAATTGAAAAAACCAAACCAAAGTCATTATATTCCCTAAGTTTGGATAAGTCATAAATATCACGATGGCATCTTTCACTATGAATTAGTTATAAGCAGGACATAAATATGAAAATTAAGCCATGGCATCTTTATCTTATATTAAACGAAATCTTGTTAAGTTTTGCAACACTTTTCAACTGGCGATCTTTTCTATCGGCATTTTCAAGACCTTTTCAATAGTAACAAGAAACGAATATGATTCCATTAAAAGACTAGAGGTTGGCATAATATGCTGTCGCTCGAGAGCGAATTTTTTTTTTTTTTTTTTATAATAAATTCATGTTTAAAATTCAAATTCCATTTGTTTGAAATTCCTATGTGTTTGCCCTACAGCAATTTGTTTTGGCCAACCACATGAATTTTCGCATGTTGACATTATTGCAAATTCAGTCAATGCTCTCTTGGTGTTTTAGAGAGACAGAGACTCATAAAATGACGGTCTTTTTAATTAAACTAGTTTTTTTTTTTTCTTTAATTCTTCTTCTTATTATTTTTCTTTAAGGACTTACTATCATTCTAAGGAAAGCATGCTTGGTTTTAGTTCCTTGTCGCGTAAACATATTTTATCCTTTTTAATGAAATATTTTTTAGTGATAATATTATTGGGAAGAGAAGACAACTTTTTTAAGAAAAGAATCTTCAACAGACAAGAACACAAATATAATCACGTTTTTTAGTTCTCTAAACATGTGAGTTAATTTCAAATAACGTGCTATTGAGAAGTCAACCAAAACAAACATGACTTGGACGACCAGCCTTCCCTACTTTCTAGATCTCCGCACCTAAACCATGATCCTCCCTCCTCACATTTATCTTCCCATTTATTTTTTCCTTTTTATTTTTATTCTCTTATAAAAAAAATATAAAAATAAAAAGTTGCTCGGCGGTCGGCAGAGGTTTTTGCCTACCAAATTTGTCTTTGACTTTTAATTAAAGATTTTCTCTTTTCTTTTCATGAATTAATTTTGTATTTCACGTTTATTTGTTTGTTTGTTTGTTTGTTTTTTTTTTTTTTCTTGTTTGCTTGGAGTATTTCACGTTTGTTAAGTTGGTCTAATTAATGGCATAGAATAGCTTAATCAATTAAAAGGTTTATACATAATATCGTTTAGTATTGACAAGCAACCAAACTATATGGATTGGGGTGTATTCTACCATGTTTGGAACCTATTATATTTCTAGATTCTTTTCCCCCCACTTAAAATAAAAGATTCACGTTTTTGCTTTCCTTTGGATCTAGATGAACAGCTTACGTGCTTAATTTAAACACGTAAATGATCAAAGAAGATTTTAATCCAAATTTCAGCTTTAAACAAATGCATATACATAGAGAGAGAGAGAGATATATATATATATATATATATATATGTATATGTGTGTTGAAGGCTAATTAGAAAAATGACAAAGAGGCAAGCTTCCACGAAATTCAAAGATAATATATATAGCACGGGCGAGGGTGGAAAGAATTGAAAGTTAATAATATACATGTGACATTAGTAATTAATATTTCAATCGTTACAAATAAAGAATGGCCTATAGACCACATTAGGAAGGTGGGAGGAAGGACACGGCAAATATTAATATTAATCCCTAAAAAAGAAAAAAAGAAAAAGTTTGAAGACCCCATCACTAAAACGTGAAACTGAGCGAACCCCACCAGGCCAATATTTTTCTACATAGCTAATTCATGACGTTTAAAAAGGAGGAAAAAATAGCAAACCACGTTTTGCTTCAGCTCCTTTAAAAAAAGGAAATGAGATTATATATGAATACTAGTATTATAATAAGTAATAATAATAATAATATATATATATATAAAAAAAGATTAATACATAATTGATAATATAATTATCTCTTCGTTTATCCTTTTCTTATCTTCTAGACTTGTGGAAAATGATCATCTCCTCCGACAGTCATCCTCTCAAAACGCGTCTTTGGCTTCTAGGTGTAGCAGGCATAAGGGGACACACATGTCATCCTGTAAAAATAAAACACACATCACTACATTAATAGATATACCGAACACGCGTATTGTTGATTTGATTTTCAAACAGCTTTTTCTTTTTTTCTTTTTCACAAGAAATTTTCATTTGAAAACAGCTTTTTTCCTTTTGATTTACCAACAGCTTGTACTACGTTAACCAAATTCTCAAAAGATCTTTGATAGATCGAGTTCCTACGTACGAGTGCTAACTATATGAAATCCTTTTCCTGCACGAGACACAAATGAAATTATTGTTTTTGCAATTTTGCAATCATTCCCTAACAAGTTTGCTTTTAAAGTTTAACCTTGATATATAACTCTCTAATTTTCATGACATTAGTAAATCTCTTTTAGCATTGAGACATTATAATAAAATTTCCTTTTATATGAATACATAGCATATTTTCTTAGAGCCAATACAAAGGTTAAAGAGGGAATTTTTTTTTTTTTTTAAATTAAAAGGTGTCACATGTTTCCCTACGAGACTATAATTAACGTTAAAGAACATGTCTCCCTTATAGACTAGTTTCCATCACGTAATGTATTCACGTTTCCGTTTGATAGTTAAATTCCTTAAAAATCAATAAAAACAAGTAAAAAAAAAAAAAAGGGTATAAACACAAACCCAAAGATTCTCCTCAACTAATTTTAGAACAGGATTTTTCCTTTTCTTTTCTTTTCTTTTTTTTTTTTTGTCATAATTCTCATCCTTGATCACATGATTCATGAAGTTTAATTTTGATAAAACAAGGAACTTCTAGTATCCACACACATTGATGACCATAATAAAACCGAAAAATGTCGGTCCATGAACGTTAAAAAAAAAAAGAACATTTGAAAAAAAAAAAAAAAAAAAAACAGACACACACACTTTTTATAAAGTTGAAAGAAGTGATTTTTACGTGGGGGGAGTTACCTCTCTTTGCGCTTCTCCAAGAATCTCTGCAATGACTTCCTACGTGCAATTGGCAGATCTGTGGAAACCAAAACACAATAACACATTAAATTATAAATATATATATATAATTTGAATCTATATTTAATTAATGAGTACATATATTTTCATATTAGTAGCCTGCAAAAAGAAATCTGAGAGACAGTATTATGTACGCACCTCCATTGAGATCGTGATCATCGAGTAGCTGCGTTTGGTTGGTGGAAGGAAGAGGTGGTTTAGGGTCTGAGCTTCCTTCCATCGCAAGTTTCAGAATGCTCTCCGCCTATTGAAAAAATCACATGATATTTATGGTCTCCATTTAATAAAGTAAGCCACATTAACAACAAGATTCTATACCCAAACGCATAAACATGAAAATTAGAACCGGAAAAAATAAATAAATTAAAAAAAAAAAAGAGAGACCTTGTCGCGAGGAACATCGAAAACAGAGATGGCTCCGTTGTAGAAGATGGTGAGAGGAGCTGTTTCTTGAACGTTGTCGTTGTGCGCTGCCCTGGCGATGGGAACATACACGGGTAAAGCGGGGAACAGATTTATCTGATCGGACTTGGGACTCGACGGCACTGACAACGCTTTGTTATTCTTCTCCGAACATCTCGGCCGGTTCGCCGACCCGGATGCGATCACAGATTTCAGAAGCTCAGGGTTGATCTTCGAAATGGCGCTCTGAATGTCTGCAAATTAAGAAGAAGAAAGATAATTAATTCTGTATTTTATTACATCACAATTTAAAAATAATGATCTTCAAAACTGCATAGAAAGCGAGAAGAGAGAGATGGAAAGACGAACCGCGGAAGCTTCGCTGGCGGTGAAGGAACTTCTGAAACTGGGATTTGGAGGAGGAGGAGGAGGTGGTGGTGGTGGTGGTGGTGGTGATGGTGGAGGAGGAGTCTCTCTCCAAGCCAAAGAAATCGAGCTCAACGGTTGCTCTAGACATATTTGTTTGAAGTATGTTTTGGTCCGAGGAACCACTGGAAACTAGAAAGGGAATAATAAAGTAACTTGAAATGCCAAGGCGGGAGATGAGAAAGCAATATGATTATAAAGAGAGGAGGAATTAATTGAACGAGGTGAAGTGAACAGTGAAAGAAAGGGCACGAGATTCATATGATGGTGATATTGATTGATGATGATAATAAATTTGAAAATCAAACACACCCCCACGAGAAATATGAGCGAGACAGAGAGACAGAGAGAGAGAGAGAGAACAAGCAAAATATAAAAGAAGGGAGTTCCTGTTCTTGGGTTGGGGTAGGGAAGGGTGGTGGTGATGGTGGTGTGGGGCCTAGTACCGGTTGTAAAAATAGCGCACGATTTTCACGAGGCCATCAATTAAAGAAACACCAACCCCCAGCCCCCAAGTCCCAAACCAAAAAGCCTAACCCCCCACCCCCCCCCACCCCCCCCCCCCCTCTCTCTCTCTCAAAGTTCAAAGCATGAGCAGTCATAGTAGGCTCTGTCAACCGTCTCTGCCCCTTCTTTACTCACTTGCCTGACTCATACGCCTTTGATTTATTATTTTCTCTGTTGAATTGTCTTTCCTCTCTTGACTTTCTAAACTGACAGTTTTACCCCCCCTTCATTTCCTTGTTTTTCTTCTTCTTCCAAAAGAATGATGGATATTATTAGGCCAATTCTACCATAGGCTGAAGCTATTGATGGTGTAAAAATTTTACATCCTTCGATTCAAATCAATGGGTTAGAAAGTTTGAGGATCACCAAATCAAAATAGAACCTCCTACACAGTGTAAAATCACTAATTCAAGTCAGATTTAATTTAAAAAAAAAAAAAAAAACAAGAACAAAGATCTACGACCCAGCCCCACCGGCGACGGCGAACCACCACGCGACCCACCCCACCCTCCCCCCCCCCCCGCAACGGCGAACCACCACCACGCGACCCCCTCCGGCGGCCCCTGACCTGCGAAACACACCCCCCCGTAGGCTCCCCAACCTGCGAAACCGCCCCCCGCTCCCAGACCCCGGCGACGACCCTCCGCGAGCCAGATCCGTGCGACCTTGGCCCCCGGAAAACCCCCCTCCCACCGCCGGATCTGTGTTGGTCGCGCTTGCAGCCCACCGGCGCGACAATCTCAAGTCATGACCCAGGCCAACCCCCTCCCCTCCGCTGGACACGTTTGCGCCGGTGAGCTCGTGGGTGACTCTCGGTGGGTGGCTCGCGACGGATTCAAACTTCGAGCCCCCTCCGCCGCTATTCGTCGAGCCTCCTCCGCTGTAAGCTGTCAAGCCCTCTCAGTCGCGAGCCGTCGAGACTGCTTCGCCGCAACCCGTCGAGCCCCCTCCGCCGCGAGCCGTCGAGACTCCTCCGCTGCGAGCCATCGAGACCCATCTTGCTCGATGGATCTGGAAATTTTTTTTTTTTCAGTTTTTTCCTCTCTTTTTTTTTTTTCGTGTAATCCAGTATAACAAATCCACACTTATTTTCATGAATCTTTTTAATCAGAACCGTTCAAAGGCATTCGAAAGGTTCAAAAATTTTACCTCATCCATGGGATAAAGTAAGTTAAACTAAGTTACCCGTAGTAGTTCCCTGTGAATAGTAATATGTATTTTTATTGATTAACTGATTAATAGTTATTTTTTAATTAAAAAATTTTCAATCATTTATTTTAAAATAGATGTTTAAAACCTACTTTTTTTTTTGTTAAATGGTGATTAACTATAAATGGTGACTTTTTACTGTAGGATTTTATGTTTTAAACGTCTATTGATAAGAACTGCCGTGTTTGATAATCTTCAAAGACACACCAGAGATTTTCTACCTAAATTTTTTATGAAAGAATCAGTATCACGCCCTTTTCTATTTCAAAATTTATCTCAAGTTCTTTTTTAATTTTTATTTTTATTTTATTGGATTGGTCTCAACTCTCAAGTTTCTACATGTATACGCGCTTTTAGCTCGCGGTCTCGCTATTCTGGATGCTAATAAGATAGACGACAATTGGTCAATTTCAAAGCTTTTAAACTTGCCTCTTTTTTCTTGTTTTCGAGTATCTACTGCTTTTGGATGTTCTTTACGTACATCTTTTACCCTTTACTTTCCTTTTATCATTTTGCGTGTTGCCAACGTATGAAATTAATTCTAAAATATATATATATATTCCTCCTTTTCTTTTAGGGTAACGTTCTTTCCTGGAAATACTAGAGGATCTTTCATTACATATATATATATATATAAATATAATTTTGTTAAAATATGAAAATCTCGTTAAGAGATATTATAATGTAAGTGCTGGGTAGCAAGAGAGTTGGTGAGGCCGAAATGTTGTATAATATAATGCCATTGCAAGATATAAATCATGTGCATTATTGTACAAATTGAATTGTGGTTGATGCCCAAACTTGACTGGTGCTCTTGTTAAAATATGCACGATATTATACAAGGACGAATTAGACCAACTTATAGACCTGACCACGTCTTTAATTTTAATGGGTATTACTTTTCAAAGTTTGAGGTGTCGTTATGGTGTGGACCAATATTAGGTAATGCCTATACATTGAACAAACACCAACAGTTGTACAATTTTTTTATTATTATTATTATTTTCATTATTACAATAGTCATTTGATGTGTTTTTTTTTTTGGGGTTAAAATTTTAATAAGAGGGACACTTCCGATCCTAAAAATATAGGATGACGTACCATTGACCATGTGGGTCTTCTAGCTTCTAATGTTATTGCCTATATACGCCTTTGGAAGGCGCCTTCAGTTTAAGACCCTCAGATGCAGCTATTCTCTTTATAGCCCAACCTCGCCTAATCACCACATTAGTCTAGTAGCGTAGGCTGTCATTTACTATAAAAGTATAATGATCTTTTTACAATAATGTCTCATAAGAGTGGACGTTTCTAATCATTAAAATTACGTGAAAATAATATATACATATATATATATATATGTGTGTATATACAAATTCTTGTTTTTTTGATACAGATATAACAACTAAAAATCAAAACCCCTAAACATTTTTTGAAGTCATGTTGAATAAATCTCCATGTTACAAAGGACAATAATGGAAAAACACCATTATTTATCATTAATCGAGTATGTTTATTGCAACCAAATTTATCGTTAAGAAATGTAAAAAAAATAATAATAATAATAATAATAAGAAAGGCGCTTTAGCTTTACACTATCTATAATTAAAAGAAATCATGTAAAAATTATAGGATTGTATCGCATGAGTTGCTTTGCATAAATTAAAAAATTAAAATAATAGTAATAATAAAGGAACTCTAGCCACTCAGAATATATGGGACGAAAATAATGTTATGAAAGCTACCTATGGAAATGACTTGATATGAAGCATTACAAACAATTTTTGCATGCGTACGGAAGTGTAGGTAAGATTGCGAAATAACAGATATTGTTAGGAGAGTGAAGAGGAAAAAAGGATATATAAAATTTTTTCTTTCTAATAATATTATTAAAAATTCTAAAAGAAAACGCTACTTCAAAATTCTAAAGAAAATATTACTTATATCTAAATATATGAATTTAAGGTAATTTAAGCAAATCAGTAAAAATAATAATAATAAGCACTGTTATTGCAATATAATTTCTTTATTTTTTAAAACAAAAATCTATCTAAAAAGATATTTTGTTGTGAGAATCAGGAGGAAGGTGTTTGGGCAAATGAGGAAAAAGTAAAAAAGAGGTTTCAGAGTAAAAAAAAAAAAAAAAAAAAAAAAAAAAAAAAAGGGTCATAAAGAGGAGGAGGAGGGTGCGCAATGCGCGGCTGTCGTGCATTAGCGGCGGGTAACGTGGACGCAAACGAAGAAATAAAGAAGCACGTGACTCTCAATTTTAGCCTACGAATATTAATATGAATATCATGAATATGATTAATGAATTCCACTGTGCCCACGTGTTTTTATAAATTGGGACTTAGGGGGGTCACTACCAAACACCAACAGTTCTTTTATTATTCGGTTTAGTTTAATTCCAACGCAAAAAGTTTCTTCCCACAAAAAAAAAAAAAAAAAAAAAAAAAAACCAAAGCCAAGACTAAAGTCTTTGTCCAACGTCAATACTCCATTAATATATCTCCAAATTTCCACAAAAATAATAAATTTCCTGTTTATGAAGTAATCGACCAAGTCTAATTAAACATATAAATATGCAACTGTTCATTCAATGTAATCTATCTACTAATACGTATTTTGTTATAGGTTTTATAATTAGGTTAAAAAAAAAAAAAGTTGTGAGTTTTCATTAGGTGGATTCTATATGTGAGGTTCAAATTTTACTTGATTAGTTTTTGTGATAATTGCTCCCCCAATCCACCCATAGAAATATAAATTGTGGTGGATGACCTTTTCCTTTATTAATTAAATTTTATAATAATTTGTTTAAATAGAGTTTATCCATTTTTAGTCATCATGTCGATTATTAATTCTTAGAAAAGTCGATATTTTGTTAACTTCATAAAATTAGAAACATTTATTAAAAAATACGTTAGAACCTTAAAAAAAAAAAAATACGTTAAAAAGGACCAGTTTTGCATCTTGGCATAAGCGGATCACAACGGTTAACAATTGGAAAGGAAAAAAAAAAAAAAAAAACTAATTATCATAAGAATTATTCTTATATTTCTAATTTATAGGTATTGTTATTTTAGTCGGGTCCCCTAAATTTTGTGACAGTCGCACCGGTCACGCAACATATATTCTGGGGTGACCGGTGGCTAGTGCAAATAATATTTGGGTTTTGCCGGCTTCTTTTTCTTATCTCTGAAAACTGTTTTTCTCAGTTTTAACGTGTTTCATCCCTAAAACGACATCTTTGCAAAGCTCAAAATTTGTTCCCAACATCTTCCACTTTTGGGCTCTGTTCATATATATACACACACACACACACACTAGTTTATAAACACATGCTATGCATGTGTGTGTTATGTATGCTTTTGTTTTTTTGTTTTTGTTTTTGGTTTTTTTTTTGATATTGTAAAAAATCTTTAAGTAAGAATGTATTTGAGGGAAAAAAAAATTATTTTGATATAAATAAATTATAAATAAAAAGTGCTTCATTAAGATATAGTTTTAAAAAATTAAAAGAAAATAAAGAAATTATAATGAGAAAAATAGAAGGAAAAAGTAAGGATAAACTAAAAAAAATATAATTATTTAAAGTGGGATAAACAGAAAGGAGAAAGTGTAAGGTTTCAAGAAAAAGAATAAATTTTTTTAAAAAAAAATTTATAAAATGATCAAAACAAATGGACAAAATGTTTGAATAAAAAACAAACGTAACAATTATATTAAAAGTTAACTAAAATATATGATAAAGAAAATAGTGTTTAAATTTATTTTTTTTTAAATAATGTTTAAATAAAGACACAATTGTCAAAGGAAATTTAATAGGACATTTAGAAAAATTTTGACCGAGGACAATATTTGAAGAAAATTATTTTATAATAAAAGTATTTTTATTATACAAATTTAAAAATTAAAAGTATATAAAATTTTTAAAAAAAAAGTAGAAAAAGGAAAAGATTAAAAAAATGTACAAAAAAACAAGAAAAGGCAAAACCCACAAAATCAAGAGAAAGAAAAAAAAAAACAAAACAAAACAAAAAACAAAAAACAACAACAATAACAACCAAAACGCTCGATTCAAATAATAAAAAGTATTGACACTTCTTGTATATTTATATATTGTTAGATTTTTTATTTATTTTGATTTTTACGCTTCTCTCTTTCATTTCATAAATTTCTTTTTCTTCTCTCTCACTTGGCCCCATCAATATATATTTCACCTCCCTTTTTATTTTATTTTATTTTTCCCAATCCATCCTCTCTCTCTCACTCTCTCTCTTTCTCTCTCCCCCCCTCTCCCTCTGCCTGCCTCCGTGTCTCAGCGACACATAAAGAAAAAGGAAAAAAAAAAAAAACTCTCTCTCTTTCTCTCTCCCCCCTCTCCCTCTGCCTCCATGCGTCAGCCACAGAGTGCAAAACGCACGTTTTGGACGAAAACAGTAAACTTTTTTCTCCCTTCTAATATATTGTATAGATATATATACAAATATATATATATATATATATATACTTCCATGGATCCCTCCCGACCCTTTTTAACTCTCTCTCTCTCTCTCTCATTTTCTCCTTCATCTAAACGTCACCATTGAATTAAATTCACATGACCTCGTTTATTTTACATCACCACATCTAATAAATTTTAATATTTACCTAACTTGTTTAACAGGTGTATACTCTCTGCGACGTACAGTTTACGATAGATCAAATGTCAGTGCGACGGCGATTGAGCATTTTCTCTATCATTTATCCTTCTAAGCTGTTCACTGAGAGTGAAAGCTGGTTATTCATATGTCGTGCTTTTTTTTTTTCTTTTTTTTTTTTTTTACCTTTTTGCCCTTCAATAGTGACTAGTTTTGCTTGAGAAATCAGTGTCACCACAGAAATCAGCAAAGAATTCATTAAGTTACTTTTTTTTTTTTTTTTCCTCCCCTTCAATGCTGAACAATACACGTTTATCATTGATACACACAACAAATTACATGTGGAACCTTTAATTAGTTATCACGTGTATTGTGTTATATGATAAAAGAAAAAATATTATGGGAGATTAATGTTGCAGAACATGTACCCTTGCTGGCTTTCATATCAAAACGCAATTGTAATGCCCCTTCATCATATCTGATCCTATAGTACAAAACAAATCAACATATATGTATCTTATAAATCCATATTCTTCTTATCGTTTTATGGTAGTGGCTTTTTCTCTCTGAAATTGTCCTGGATTAATATTTACATATATCCATCACTATATGTTTGTTGTTTTGTCTCTCTCTTCACAGCGCAAATCACTTCTTGATGTCGTTTACCTCTTATTTTCTCTCTCTCTCTCTCTCTCTCTCTCTTAAATAAAATCATTTCGAATAGGGGTTGTCCATGTCCTACTTGGAGCATGCATTATGCTTCGAATTGATCATAGGAATCTTGTGGTTCTCGTATATGTTTTTGGCTTCAAGTTTCTGGGATGAAAAATTTGTGGGCAGGCTAAGAAGCTACAAAGTGGAATTATTATTATTATTGTTATTATTATTATGGTAAGAGAATAAATTATTGAGGATGGGTTAAACATATAGCATTATATCATTTCTGATGTTGAAATATGCCAATAAATTTAAAATAGTTTTTGAAGATATTAAAAAAAATACATCTATATATATATATATATATTTAAAATGCTACTTCTAAAACATTCTTAAAAAATTGCTACCTATCAATTCCACTCTAATAAATATGTGATGCAATATTATTTTTCATTAGGATTAATTAATAAAATTTCCCCCGAACTTTGTTCTTTTTTTTTTTTTTTTGGCATATTGTCTAAAACTTTCCCTTTCGGTATCATAATGGATGACTCTTTATCACTAGATTTTCAAAACGCAACCTCCCAAAGTTCAAAATGTTTTAAAAATTCCCTTTTAATTAATTTTTTTAGATGAAAAACTCATGTGATAGTCATATAATTAACTCCAATTATATGGATATTTGGTAAATGCGCATCATAGGAGATGATAGCGTGGAAAATATACCGACTACGTGAGGAAAGGCATTTTAGAAAATTGATGAAAATAAGAAGGATCTTGTCGAATTCCTTCCTTTTTTATTTATTTATTTATTTTTTATTTGGGATTTGAAGATGCTTATTGACTTCTTCTTATGAATCGGCGAATCGAGTCATCCTTGTAGCTCTACTGCATGCACGGTACAGCTTTATACGTCGTGTGAAAGTATTTATTTATTTATTTTTCTTTTTCTTTTCATGCAAAACTTTTTTTTTTTTTTGTGGGATGAGTAACATCTGCCGAGAAAGAAAAAAGAGGAACTTAATCACATATTCACATTTACAAAAATAGAAGTTGCAATAGCGGCGAAATTACTTTTATCGTTTTCCTTTGGGGCAAGAGCACATCAGAATTTCAGCTGATGCAAATTGTTTTGTGTTGAAAAAACAAAGCTGATAGTGATGGTTATGTTGTAAACAAGTTCCCCTACAATTTTAGCGAGCGTTTGGTTTCAAGGTCTGAAAGTTTCATTTCAATTTTTGTTTTGTTTTGTTTTTTTTTTCTCTGAAAAGTCAATAAAAATTACAACTAGTTTTTAAAAAGTCAACCAATTTCAACCTAAAAATTCCATTCCAAATCGGTGCACCAAACGAGCATTTACTTTATTTCAGAACTCTGATTTTTTTTAATTTGTTAATTCAAAAGCTTGAGTACGTAACTATTGCATGAAAACTGTATTAATACGAAAAGAAAATATAATTTGAGAACCGTAAAATTTTTTTGGGAAAAAATTTATGATAAGAAACGAATTTTCTGATCGATCTATGATTGAAAGCAATTTTGTATATCGTGCTGTAAATTTTTAATGTAACACTCACAAATCAAACAGATAAAAACTTAATCTAATGGTTAAACCGTTAAAAAATCAATATCTACTAATAAAGTAAAAGTATAGAACTTATCAATAATTTTGCCTTATTTAAAGCATAAAAAATAGCAAATTTACTTTATAAATGAAAATTTTACTAGATAAATAACAAATATATCAGACATAAATAAACCATTTATTTGTTAAACTTTTTATTTGCTGTTATTAATTTTAAATATTTTAAGAACGTGTTAACTTGAGTTATTTCGGAAAACTACTATTTACTTCTTTTTTTTTTTTTTTAGGAGAAAGTTGGGCTTGGGTAAGCAACTAGATGATGAGCCCATAGATTAATCTTGGACGCTAAAGGTGGGCCTGTTAAAAGACCGAGCCTAAAAACTAGGCTAATATTGGACCAAAATAAACTAGGAAACCATCTGGTGTTTCACAAATCATTTTCTTGCTTGCATTAGGACATTGTTTTTTCGCGGGTTTGC
Source organism: Ficus hirta (assembly GCA_038430175.1). Taxonomy (NCBI): domain Eukaryota; kingdom Viridiplantae; phylum Streptophyta; class Magnoliopsida; order Rosales; family Moraceae; genus Ficus; species Ficus hirta. The sequence continues at coordinate 15,898,009 of CM076595.1, read as the reverse complement.
TTTGAACTCTATAGGCTTTTAGATCTGCATCTCACACCAGCATGCATGTTATCTTTTGCTACCATAATTCCATTATTTACATACAGATTTAATATAAGTTGGCAATGTTTTTTCGTCAAAAAAAAAAAAAACATATGAGTCATATCATCATGTGACTTTACTTAGCCACATATATTATGTGCATATACATAAAGCATATATATATGGTTAGTCTCGTATCCGATATTAGATGTATCAGGTAAATATGAACTTTAGTTACTCAGAATGTAAACTTCAATTACTAAGAATATAAATTCATGGAGAATGAAATATAAAATGAAAGAAATTCAGATTCACTTTAGCTATATTTTCTTTTAGAAGAATTCACATTTTTAGTAACTGAAATCCATATTCATAACAACTGAAGTTTACATTTCTAGCACATTTCTAGTATAGTCCTTTTGAAAATTATTCTTGAAACTATTGCTCCTCTGCCCCTTTTATTGTACAATTTTCCCATGTATTAGGCCATGATTCTTCCTGTACAATTAAAAATAAAACAAAAGAAAGAGTAAATGTGAAGATTTTCTTCAACATTGGTTTCTTTAATCACAAAAACAAAAATGACCATGAATGTTAAAAAAGTTAATACCCTGATCGTGAAAGAAACAATATCGTTCTGGCTTACAATAAACCATATCAACAATGAAATGACATCATTTGTTTTCTCGGTTTCAAATGAACCATAAACGACGAGATCCACAAAGGCAAACCATTGCAGCTCTAATCAATGACGACAAGTCTATGATATTCTTGCCCAGAAATGGCCGCCTCCATGATAGCTTCTGGGTTGATTTCTCCATCGTTATCCAGAAACATCTTCATCAAATTCTTTGAAAACCCATTCACCAACGCCACCCCCTTCTGCATCCCTGACACCGGCGTCGACCGTGAGTCCCTCAAGTTCCAAAAGACAATCTCCGGCACCGCTTCCCCGTACCCTTTCTCCGAGAACTTCCTCGTTATGGCATCATAGTCTGTCTCCCAATTGTTCGGGGAAGCCTGATCGAACTCCATGTCGATGAACACGAATACCCTCTTTATCATCTGCTCCTCCTTCAAATTCCCCCTCACAGCCATCTACAGAATCAGATTAAACACCTTCTGGAAATCAGTATTTTCCCTCCAATCCATGTTCTTTACGAACTTATACTTCTCTCTCAGATCATCGCCTTTGATAACATGAAGCTTTGGTTTTTGGCTGAAAGTGACAATCTTCCCTTTCCATGGCTCCTCGTTCAGCTCCGAAACTAGCAAACCTAAAGCCACCGACATCTCCAAGGGCTCCCCCCTCATGCTTCTGGAGATGTCGGACACGACGAGACAGTTACTCAACTTGCCCGACTTCAACAAATCATCCACCATTCTCTTCCACTGCAGCTCCCCAACCATCCCGTAGTCTTCGTCATCCAAGGATCTGATGATCTCGTGCGGAAGCAGAGCTCCGGCCGCGATTTTCGCTTTCCCGGCCTGTATGTCCTCCAGATACTTCTTAAACCGCTCGCCGTCGTGGTTCAAGAACTTCTCCTTATAAAACTTCATCGCTACGGAAGAGACCCCATTGTACAGCAACTGATCCCACTGATTCGCGCCTATGAAAGCTCCGGTAATTCTAGAGCCTTCCTCAGTGGCACGAGAACTTCCTTCCTTAACCTGTCTCAGACTCTGTATGCATAATGCGCCTCCTCTACTCCGTTGTATTCCGAGTACGATTCCCTAGGAAACAACTTCTTCGCGACGCTCTCGCAGAGTAGAGTCATGCGGTCGAACGACGAGTCCAGTGACGGACACCACTTCGACGCCAAGTTGATCTTCCTATACTCTTTAGATTTCAAGGACTCAATATCGGCCCTCAGACATTCGGCAAAGCGGTCGGTGATTTTCTCGTACAAAAATTGGAAATTCAAGTCACGGCCGTATTGCTCAATGACCTTCTTAGCCATGGCGATTTTCTTCTCTTCCCTCGTGGCTCTCGCTTTCTCCTCCTCCTCCTTCACCCTCTTTACCGCGTTCGAAATCCTAAACTTCCTCAGCACCGCCGACTTCTTAGCCTTCTTGACTATTTTTCCCATTCCCGATCTCTTCTTGGTGTACTCTTCGCGTCTGATAAAGTGTAAAGGGTCAGATTTTCTATTGCATTTGACACCTTTCCTTTACCTCCACTCCGACCTCTGGTTCTTCCTCATGTCGGGACCTTCCAGAAGGCAGTAGAGAATCTTCGGCAAGTCTTTGAAGCAACCGAACTCGGGAACGGGCCGACGCTAGAAGCGAGGGTTCTGGGGTGGTTTTTGTAGAGCCAAAAGACCGCCGTGAAGAAGCCTTCCTTGTCCGACTTGCCAGTGCCGCGCACACCACGGAGATGGAAAATCAGCTTGAGAGCGGTCAATGGGTGGTGGGCCTAGGCGAGGCGAAGCCGCTCCGTCAAGGAATCGGAGGGGGTGTCGGGGACGATGTGGAAGAAGAAGTCGAGGCAGGGGTTGCCGAATGAGAGGTACGTCAGAGAGTCGTTCTCGGTGAAGCCCATCCGGAGGCAGCCGGGGAGGGTGGAGGAGTTGAAGTGGGTCATCAAGAGGTCCATGAAAGGGTTGCTATTAGTGACAGTGGCCGGAGGTTGTTGAGTAGGGCATGGATTGGGGCGGAGCTCCGGTGGTCCGAGAAGGCTTGGAGGAGCCATTCTCGATCTATGCGAGATCTAAATAGTTGGGATTTTTGAGAGATATCAATTGGGATTTAGATTTTGATTTGAGAGATATCAGGAAACGATTAAAGAAAGGGCCGAAGGCTGTGGCTTATATATAGAAGTTTGTTACTTGGTCACCACGTTCTTGTAATTTATTTATTTATATATGGGGTGTCTTCCTTCTCCGGCGCATTCACGGTCGTAGAGGGACGTCGTCCCCGACCTCTTTCGCACAGATCCGAGATGGAAATGCTGTCGCTGCCCAACCGAGCTGTTGAGAGGCGCGATCGGACGAGTCTCACTCCGGTGCCGGAATCGTCGAGTCGACAGAATCACGTCGCGAGCTCGGAGTCCCTCTGCGCAGGTCGACGGCATCGGAAACCCCATGGTCTCGTCGGCGTTCTCCCCCTGCTCGCCGGAGTTCTCTCCCTCCCACTTTACTCGTCAGTTCTTTTCTTTTTCTTCTTTTTTTTGTTTTTTGAAATATTTGATAATTATCATGTGTGAATTTTTTTAAGCATCTGGTACATTATTTTTTTTTTGTCTCAATCATTAAATAATGATTTGATAGTCAGAATTTTTTACATCATCAATGGAGTAGAATTCTCGTTTTAAAAATCTTTGAAAATCGTAAAATTACTTTTCAAAATGTTTCTAAAACAATACTATATTAGGAAATACTATATTAGAAAAATTAGTATTAATATTAGGGAAAGTTATTATTTTACACATAATTATTATTATTAGGAATTTTTGTTTTATTTATAATTATTATAATTTACAATAAGTATTGAGGGGATCGCCGAAGATGGTGACTTTGCTGGGGGGTGGCGGCATCTCGGGGGGCTCACTGGAGATGGCGACTGCACTAGAGAGGGCAGCGTCTGGGGAGCTCGTCGGTTTTTTTTTCCCCCTTATTTTTAGTGTGTAATACTATAAGTTAAGATACATTATAATTATCATATATAAGTAATATCTAAACCGTTAAAATTCATTAAACGGTCTATAAAATGAACTCTACCACAGCTTCACCCTACACAAATGAGCAAAAAAAAAAAAAAGAAAGAAAAAAGAAAACTAATACATGAAACTCTTACGGTACGAAAATTATGATACATGAAACTTTTATTGTAGGGAATAGCTATGAAAATACAGAAATGTTAAAAAAACTACTTGATTATTTAACATTTTTTTTTTATTTGTCCGTGAAGAGAGTAGAGACTTTTTTTTTTTTTTGCATCCCCTGAGGAGTAGACTTTTTTAGATTTATTCTTCTTTTATTTGCTTTTTGGATATTATTTACTGGCAATATATACTAGAAACGACAAAGTAGTGGAACTGTACCAGCTACTAGAAACGACAACAAGCTAAACAACTAACGATAGAAACGACTTTTGCCTAAAAACAGCCGAAAACTAGAAACGACATTCACATAATCGGCAATGATGCAGAAAACAAGGACTTGTTATAGTCTCTGAAACCAAAACGACATGAACTCATGTAATGAAAACAAAAATAATAATAGGGATGAGAATAGGGCGGGGTGGGTATGCTTCTCCCACTTCCATATCCGTCACTCTTTTTAACTCCCAAGCCCGCATACCTGCATAATTTAATACGGATACAGGTACGGGTACGGTTAATCCTCATTGGGGATGCTATACCATACTCTACTCATTTACCCATTAAGAATTAAAAAAAAAATTCAAAACAAATTTCATTAAATTTTTCACAAAATTTTACAACATAATCAAAAATACAACTGAAAATAAAAATAAAAATCTTAAAAACAAATCAAATATTCAGAAAACTATAAATAAATTCATATTCAATTTATGTATATAAGCATACAAATATATACTTTTTAAAGTGTGAATATAAGTAGGGTGGTGCGGGTATGGGAGAGCTTCCCCCACCTCTGCCTCGTACTTGCGCGGGGGGTTTAATCTTAACTCCCTACTCATATATTATTTCTCATACCCACCTCTAATGGGGTGGGTATCTACAGGTATCCGCATCCATTGGTAAAGTTACCATCCCTAAATAATAATAATAACAATAAAATAAAATGACCCAAGCTATATATGAGACGACATAAGAAAAATTGGATAGATGAGAATGTTAGGGACACCAATTTTAAACTTTTGAGTACCAATCCATATGGCATATAAGTTGTAGTTTTTTCTTGATAAGTATTTAAACTATTACCATATCAATTGATTGTATTTACACATAAAAATATGACATATGAGTTGATATTCAAAGAATTAGGATTATAGTTGGTGTTTCTAGTCCTACTAAAAAAAAATTGCAATGACAATAGGCTCCACCAAAAGAATATGAAGATGTGAAAAATGACAGCAAGTTAAAAATAGGACAATAACATAAAAACAACACAAACTATTGGATCAACCATTGAAAACATGTAATTCGGTCATTAAGCCAGAGGTGTTTACTTTACTTGATCAATATTTTCATCAATCCTACCACGACAAATTTCTGGCATACAAAAAAAAAAAAAGGGAAAAAAAAGAGAGCAAAGCAAAGCAAAATAAGGCAGTAGTAAAGGCCTACTAACATAAAATCATATGCCATTTAGATTGTCTGTGTACAGAAAGCAAAACTCCAGCACTAATTAGGACTAAAACAAAGACCACGATTCAAGAAAAAAATTGTTGAAAAAGCTACATACTTAGGTTAATTACTAGTAAGCCAAATCAAGTGTTTGTTTAGATCAATCCACCACGACAAGTTTCTGATACTCCTCGCCAGAAATCGCCTCTTCCATCACCCACGCTGGGTCCAATATTTCTCCACTGTCGTCCAAAAATAATTTCATCATATTCTTTGAGAAGCCGCTCACCAACGCCACCCCTTTCTGTGTCTCCGGCACCGGCGTTGACCACGAATCTCTCAAGTTCCACAATACAATCGCCGGCACTGCCTTACAATACCCTTGTTCCGAGAACTTCCTCGTTATGGCGTCGTAGTCTGTCTCCCAGTTATTCATCGAAGCCCGATCGAACTCCATGTCGCTGAACACGAACACCTTCTTTATCATCTCCTCCTCATTCAAGTTCCCTTTCACAGCCACTTCCAGAATCAGATCAAACACCTTCTAGAAATCAGTGTTCATACCCCACTCCATGTCCATTATGAATTCGGTCTTTTTTTGGAGATTGTCGCCTTCGATTAAGTGGAGCTGAGGATCCTGGCTGAAAGTGATGATCTTCCCTTTCCATGGCTCCTCACTCAGCTCCGAAACCAACAAACCCAAAGCCACCGAAACGTCCATGGGGATCCCAACCATGCTTCTGGAGATGTCGGAGATGGCGAGGCAGTTTCTCAACTTGCCCGACTTCAGCAAATCCTCCACCATTCTCTTCCACTGAAGCTCTGCAACTTGACCGCAGTCTTCGTCCTCCAAGGACTCGATGATCTCGTGTGGAAAAAGAGCTCCAGCCGCGATCATCTTCTTCCCGGCTTTGACGTCCTCCAAATACTTGTTAAACCTTTCCTCGTCGTGCTTCAAGAACTTGCCTTTGTAAAGCTTCATGGCTAACGAAGCGACCCTGTTGTAGGGAATGGCACTCCATTGATTGGCACTCATATAAACCTCCGGCAACTCCAGAGCCTTCCTCAGTGGCACAAGCAGTTCCTTCCTCAGCCGGTCTCGGACTCTGTATGCGTAATGCTCCTCCTCTACTCCTTTATATTCCAGGTATGACTCCCTCAGAAACACCCTCTTCGCAATGCTCTCGCAGAGCAGGGTCGAGTGGTCGAACGACGAGTTGAGCGATGGACACTACTTGGCCGCCAGACTGATTTCCATGATATTATTCATCAACAACTCATGAACATCAGCATCTAAACGCTCAGCAAAGTGCTCGGAGATCTTGTCGTGCAAGAACCGGAAATCGGGGTCTTGTTCGTATCGGTCAATGACCCTCTTCGCCATGGCTAGATGCTTCTCCTCCCTCAGCTTTCTGGCTTTCTCCTCTTCCTGTTTTGCCCTTTCCTCGGCCTTCAACACCCTAATCTCCCTCGGTACAGTGGATTTAGCCCTAGTAGTAGTAGTGGTAGTACTAAGTCGTCTCGATGGTCTTTTAACCCAATAAGTCCTGCGTTTTCTCGGGTCATAACATTCGATGGGTTTCTTCTCATCCCACTCAGCCCTCTGGATCTGCCTCACGTTGGGACCTTCCAGAAGGCAGTAGAGAATCTCCGGTAAGTCCTTAAAGTAACAACCCGACGTTGCAAGCGAGGGTTTTGGGGTGGTGCTTTTGGAGCCAAAGCGCCGCCGTGTAGAAGCCTTCCTTGTCGGACTTGCCGGTGCCACGTACGCCGCGGAGATTGCAGATGAGCTTAATAGTGGTCAAGGGGTTGTGGGCCCAGGCCAGAGAAAGGCGTTGGGTGAAGGAATCGGAGGGAGTTAAGGGGATGACGTGAAAGAAGAAGTCGAGGTAGCGGTTGCCGAAGGAGAGGTACGTTGGTGAGTCGTTCTCAGTGAAGCCCATCGGAGGGCGGCTGGGGAGGGTGGTAGAGTTGAAGTTGGCGACCATGAGGTCGATGAAGGGGTCGTTCTTGTTGGCGGCGGTGTTGGGTTGTTGGGGTTGTGGCGTGGTGGGCGGCCGGTAGAGCTCCGGTGGTCCTAGAAGCCTTAATGGAATAGTTGGAGGAACCATTGATCGCAATCGGCATAGTGAACCTTTCATTCTTTTTTCTCCCCCTCCCCCCCCCCCCCCCCCCCCCCCACAAAATATATATGAATGTGTTGCCTGCAGAGAAATGGCTTAAACCCAAAACCCTGTGAGCATATTTACGTAGGGCTTTATAGCCTTAATTTCTTGCCTGGCTAGCAGGTTTCTTTTTTTCCTGAAATTTTTGCTTTTGCTTTTGCTTTTTTCCCGCCCGAACACCAACCCCCCCGCGCCCTCCCCCCCCCGGCGTATGCTAATATTCTAAGTATGGAAATCCCTTTTCAATAACGTTATACCGTTGTCACCAAGTGATTGGTGCATTGTTAAGGATGACTTCTTCTTCTTCTTCTTTTTTTTTTTTTCCTCTCAACATGATCAGTCGATCCTCACAATCTTTTTCATTTTATTGATTGCTTCTGAGATTTCCAAAATGATAAGAGAGATTCTCAAAAAAAAAAAAAAAAAAAAGGAGAAACATAAGACACGCGATGACACTTTCAATTCTCTTTATTTTAAGGGCAAAAAATTATATTGGGAGTAATTTCGACGTTTCATTTATTTATATTTTAAAACAATTAAAAATTAAACGAATGGTTAAAATACATTACCTATCGATTGTAAGTAAAAAAGAAAACGATATATATTTTTCAGGGAATTATCCCTTTTTATTTTTTCGGGCTTCGGAACTAGAATATCAGGACTGCTAGATTATGTTAATTTTCCTTCTGAAAACTAGAAGAAGCACCAACTACACCAGATCATATTTATGCCTCAAAAAGACGAATATAATTTTGTTCTTCTTGTATACCATTATTTTCTATCGGAGCATTATTAGTTTTATTATTGTTTCTCTTTGAAAAAAAAAAAAAAAAACAAATTGTCGTTTGAAGAAATTAAAATATATATACTAAAAAACGAAATTATTATTTTTTATAATAAAAATAAATAAATTATTAGGATTTAAAAACTTGTACTCTAATTTGGAATCTTTTATCTTGATTTGATTAATATTTTAATTTACCTCTAGTCTCCCGATTTTTATTCCCATTTTTTCTCAACTTATTATTTCCCTTTTATGATCAACATCAATCTCCATAATCAACCAGCCATTCGTTATAAGGAGACCTATTATTTCGTGATTTACATCTATTTCAATGGAAGTTTCTCTTAAGTAATTTATTTTTATTTGGTTGTCTTTTAGGGGTTGTGTGTTTTAGCTTTTTACTTAACCGGATAATAGCTCCGCACAAGACATAACATATTTTATATGGCGCTGGACAAGTATTTTTGTTCCGTTTGGTATACAACATAGGATTACATTAAATAAGATAACATGAAGGGATTGAATTAGAATGTATAGGAAAGGATATGATTGAATTTTATCTAATACTATCCTATGATTGGTTAGGATTGAAATATGTAGAAGTTGGTATATTATATGAGTACTTGTGGAGAAAACTTGAGAGAGAGGAGATGAGCTTTTCTAATTCCCTCATCTTGCAGAGGATAGTTGAATCCCCTTTCAAGGGGATTAACTTATGAACTGGACAACCTTTTAAAATTTCTCACCAAACACAGAATCAAAATCAAATCCAGTCTTATCCTCCTTAATCATGTTCACCAAACATGCCCACGTATAGTTTTGTCTTGATTCTAGTTTTGCTTCAATCAAAGGGAAGGGGGAAACGCAAAAAAAAAATAAAAAATAAAAAAAATTTCTAAGTTGACTAGTCCACAAATTGCTCACGGTAAAACTCTTTTAAAAAAAGAAAGTGAAGAGTTAAACACGAACTTATTAATTACCAAAAATTCCAATGATCACTTGAAAGTTGGGAGTTGGGACGAAGAGAGGAAGATACATGAGAGAACTGGGAACTTGGCAGAAATTAGAGAGTGAGATGGGTTTTCGTGGAGTTAGTTTTTTAATTAATCGATCCCTTCTTGAAAGTTGAAAGTGACATGTATTTTCGCATGCTCTTTTCCTCAGGCTTCTAACGATTCTTATACTTAGCAAAGCATTCTTTGGGGGCAAGTCTCTCCTTTTATGCAAGGAATCGGATGGCCGGCGATTGGGTGACCGTAGCTCTATACGGGATTTTGCTGATCCTTGGGTTCCTTAGGGTGACGAATTTTCGACCGATTTCAACAGCCTTGGCTAACCCACAGAATTTGGTGGAGTTAATTTCCAGATGTGCATGGGATTGGGACATTGTTAGTGAACCTTTTCTGGCCGGTGTATGTTATTTGCAACATTCCTTCGAGTTTGAGGTGTCCTATAGCTAATGTGATTGACTGAGAGAGTATACGGAAATGGAAATTGAATTCCAACATCAAGGTTGAATCACGTTCAAACCCATACAACCCAAGTTTGGATTCTCAGAAGCAAAATCACAGAAGAAACGACTCATATTCATCGTCAACAACAACTAGCTTACCAAATGAGCCCTCTGAACCTATATCCGCCAGCTGCTAACATAGCAGAAACACAGCTTTTAGGGAAAGCTGGAAAGTAATTACTAGCAACAAACGACAGCAAGCAGCAATAAAATTCATTTTATCATATTATTAACAATGACACAAAGGGGACTAAGCACAAACCAAAGACAGAGGACATGTCCCTGCATCAATGCCCTACTCTGCGTAAGGAATCGACCTCGAATCTTCAAGAAATGCAGGCACATCATCTGGGAGGCAGTACTTAAACAGGTTTGACACATTGAATGCCGGCAAAGAGTGATACTCCGGTAGCAAACCAAGGTTATAGAGTAAGTTTTCTAGTTGATCTTCTTGAGAACATGAAATAGATCAAATTTCATGAACTACATTTTCCTTTCAATAAAGAACTTAAAGCCAACAATGTTGAAATACTAGGACAGCTTGCAAACACCTTCTTTCACTAAAATCCCATTTGCTTTCCCCCAAAATTTTTTTTTTCTTCTTTGATTCAACAAAAACACAACACAAGAAAGGGATCATCAGAAACCATTGAAGGAAAATCAAGGCGTCGACTTTAGCTCACAAACAATTTTACTTTGATCGCAACTTATGCAGCATTGGTTGTACTAACACGATCTACCACAAGTAAACTACATTCACATTGCTGACGTGAAGAAACCAATTGAAGACATCCTTGAAAGCAAACATTTTTCATTCGGGATTTTACTCAAAGTTTCAATTGGCTCAAAAAACATCCTACCAATAAGAAACTTCCAGTTCCACACAATTTACAATAACCAGCAACAAACAGCAGTAAAGCAGCAAAGAGAAAAGAAACCGACTAAGCCAAACAACAAGTCATTCAGCATATTATTAACAACAACATAAAGGGAACTTAACACCAAAAAAAGCCAGAGGTGATGTGAAGAAAACAAGAAGAATTCTGAAAGGACCCAAAAACTACAATCATTACAAAATTAGAAAAGTTTTTAGAGTTCACCTTTTAAGGTGTTTTATTTGATCGATTTTTCATCACATCTACATTGAAAAGTTTCTGAAACTTCTCCCCAGAAATTATGGCCTGATCTTCCATTATCACACTCTCTGGATTGGATTGATTTCTCCAAAAACAGTTTCAGTAAACGAGAGACAAGAAAGCGTCTTTGGCTACGATTAAAAGGAACAATCTCAAGTAGATCACGATCAAATTGCGGGTGATTTCTTGGTGAACATAATCAGCCAAAATCTCTTCGACCCCATGATTAATGTGCCAGAATAAAGCCAGATTTGGCAGTAAAGTGAAAGAGATCACCTTCGGAACACTGGATGCAACCCCAGCAGTAGCAGTAGCAGTAGTAGCAGCAGCAGCAGCAGTACTAAATCCTCTCATCGATCCTCCAACGTTGCAAGCAAGGGTTCTGGGATGATGGTGGTGGTGGTGGTGGTTGTGGAGCCAAAACGGCGTCGTAAAGAGGCCTTCCCTGTCTTTCTTTCCGGTGCCGGGTACACCTCGGAGATTAGAGATCTGGTTGAGAGTGGTCAACGGGCGGCGGGACATGAAGGGGTCGCCATTAATGGAGGCGGCGGGGGGTGGTGGTGTGACGGCCGGCTGGTAGAGATCCAGCAGTCCCAGCAGCCTTGGAGTTGGAACCATCGATCGCAATCTTCTGCATATTAAACTCCTCATCGTTTTTTCTGATTCAAAGAAATGAATGTTTGATTCCTTTCTCCAGAGAAATTGGCTGAAACCCTAACAATGTTACCCCCCCCAACCCCAACCCCTTTACAGTGGTGGGTCCTCCTATTCATAAATTTTTGGATAAATTTCATATTTTTCCCTAAATTTTAGATCTTATAACAAAATGACCACTAAAGTTTAATTTATAACTTCCATTTCTTCTAAAGTTTAGAAATTTTTAAAATTCAACCCTTCTGTTAAATTTGTTTACGGAAACGCCAATGTGTATTTCATTGAGGCATGCCATATCAAATGTGTGATAAGAATTTTTACCCTGACAAATTCCATTAATAATATATTTAAAAGAATAATTAAAAAAAAAAAACTTCTGCCTTATTTGATACCATTTTTAAAAATGTTTTTCACGTTTTTTTGATAAATTTATTTTCAATAGGATTCAAAAATAACATTTGCTTTGTCCAAAGTCATAAAATAAAAACAAAAACAAAAAATCATTTTCATCTCTTGTTAAGAAAATGATAAATTGTAAAATGCTCCTAAATGAGCCCTTTTTCTTTGCAGCATTTGTTCTTCCAACATTTCTTCCTTTTGTTGCATCCCAGGTTGGGTTTGTACAAAGCAACAAAGGCTACTGATTAAAAATTCAAAAAAAAAAAAAAGCAATCTCACGTATAAACACCCATAACAGCCCAGCAACTTGACGATGTAGGCCAAATACAACTTCTCACACATGTTTTACGCATAGCATGTCATGTAAATAGGTTGAGATCCAAACTCATCATCGCTTGCAAAATCTGACTCTGATATTATATTAAATGAGTTTTGATAGAACTCATCCTCAAAAGTTAGCTGAATAGAAGAGATTGTCCAATCCATTTATAAATACCATAACAGCCTATTAACTGATTAATGGGGAACAAATCCAACTTCTAACAATTTCAACCCATTCTCTTAGTCCATCCATTCGACATATAAGTGGTTCGTAACCAAAATAAAAACAGATCCAATACTCTTCATTTCCTTTAAAAGAAAATTCTTTAGAAATATTGAAGTCAACTGAGTGGCAATAAAGCTCAATTTTTCATTTGAAATGTCGTTTTCTAAAATCAAAAGTAAGCTTGGCTTACTCCACCAAAAAAAGGAATTTATTCGACTTCAACAAATTTTGGATGATAACAAACTGTGAAATTGAATAATGTCGTATCTTGAAAGAGTTTAAAGGCATAGGTGTCTTTTGCTTCTTTTTATTCCCTTATAAATTGCTTCTTTTTTTTTTTTTTTTCCTTGGAATAATTTATTGTGAACTCTCCAATGCCTTTTCCGATTTGGGTTTTGCTTAGGGACATCTAATTGCCATTGAAAATTAGCAAATCGACCACCAGTTGGAGTCGTTGAAGTTCCTACTTCTGAAGTAAGAGAATCTCAATGCCCTCTCGGGGGAAAGGGGAGGGGGAACGTCGGAGATTCCAAGGGTTGGGGAGTATTAGGAATTAGTTTGTTACTAATTATAATTAGTTAGTTAGTTAGATTAGCTGGCTAACTCTGTTAGTTTGTTAGTAATCCTGTACACGTGGTGCTTTGCTATTGGTCAATAGCTTTGTATATAAAGAACCTTTGTAAGATATTTTTCATTAATCAGAAATAATTCTTTTCTCAATTCTCTCTAGAAAAGCTCGTTCCTCTTTTCTTTCATGGTATCAGAGCCCTAGGTTTGTCAATGGCGGATTCCGATTCTTCTTCGACAATGATCGGAGCACAGAGGTTCACTCCATTATCGTTCAACCATCCAATTTCTTCAAAGCTGGATCAGAATAATTTCTTGGTATGGAGGAAACAAGTTCTCGCGACAGTCAGAGGGCATCGGTTGCAGAATTTTCTTTTCAGTACAAATCCACCTCCAACGAAGTACCTCGCAGCAGGAGATGAGATTCTTGGAAGAGTCAGCACAGAGTATCTAGATTGGGAACAACAGGACCAGCTTATTCTTTCCTGGTTATTGAATTCTATGACCGATACGATTCTCACCAGAATGGTGAATTGCGAGACTTCTGCTCAGATCTGGAGGACTCTGGAGGTGTACTTTGGCCAACAGATTCGAGCCAAGGTAACTCAATACAAAACACTTCTTCAGTCTACAAAGAAAGGATCTTTATCCCTAAATGAGTATCTACTCAAAATCAGAGGTTATGTTGATTTGCTTGGGCTTGTTGGACAGTCTTTGTCTGTGAAAGAGCATATAGATGCTATTCTTGAAGGTTTACCGCCTGAATATGAGACTTTTATTGTCTCTGTTAATACGCGTACAGATCCATATACTGTAGAAGAAATAGAGTCTTTGTTACTGGCTCAGGAAGTCAGGTTCGAGAAGCAAGTGAAAACTCTGGAATTGGCTGCAGCAAATCTGGCTCAGTCAGGATTTCATACAAATCCAGGGAAAAAGAGGTTCTTTAATCCTCATGGTGGTGGTAATTTCCGTGGTTACTATAATCATTCCACAGGAGCTTCTGGTTATAATGGACACACAATGGGACGAGGTGTGAGCTCCAGAGGCAATTTTCTTGGAGATAGAGGCTTGTTCAATGGAGGGAGATCTTCTGGTGGCAGAGGACAGAGTTCAAATGGTGCTGGCAATGGAGGAAGAGTGCAGTGCCAGCTGTGCACTAAATTTGGACACGTGGTTCAGGACTGCTACTATAGATTTGATCAGTCATTTCGTGGGCCTTCTCACTCGTATGGTCAGGTTCAGGGTAATCTTGCTCAAATTGGACAATGCAATGGAGAAGATTTTTCACAGTCGTTTCCCTATTTTTTTGGGGGTGAAGGACCAGCTATGTTTGGAATGCTTGCAACACCAGATATTCTGACTGATGAAAACTGGTACCCTGACTCTGGTGCTACTAACCATCTTACTGCTGAGGTCTCGAATCTAATGGACAAGAATGAATTTCATGGACCTGAACAAGTCCAAATGGGGAATGGTAAGGGAATTTGTATTAGACACATTGGTGACTCTATGTTCTCTTCTCCCTTTGTTCCTTCTAAAACGTTGTCCCTGTCTCACTTATTACATGTGCCTGAAATAACCAAAAATCTTCTTAGTGTGTCAAAGTTTGCTCAAGATAATAATGTTTATTTTGAGTTTCATCCTTTTTCTTGTTGTGTGAAGGACAAAGCTACCCACAATGTCCTGCTGGAAGGGAAGCTTAAAGGTGGTCTTTATGTCTTTGATCAATCTCAAATTAAGCTCCAAAATGTGCAGAATCCAGTCCCTCGCCAGCTCAACAGCTCAAAGTTGTGTGCCTATTCTTCTTGTATTCCAGATTCGAATTCTTCTGTACATACCTCACATAGATCTTCTGTTTCCCTGAATAATGTGTTTGAGCTTTGGCACAAACGTTTAGGTCATCCATCAGGAAAGGTTGTAAAATCTGTTTTGACTCATTGTAATATCAAACATATCAATGAACAGCCTTCTTCTTTGTGTCAAGCTTGTTGTCTAGGAAAATTACACAAATTGCCATTTCCAATTTCAGATACTGTTTACTCAAAACCTCTCCAACTAATCCACTCTGATTTGTGGGGTCCCTCTCCTTACACTTCTTCTAATGGGTACAAGTACTATATCCATTTCACTGATGCTTTTTCACGTTTCACCTGGATTTTCTTACTTAGACAAAAATCTGAGGCTTTACAATCCTTTGAAATTTTCAAAAATCAAGTGGAATTACAGACTGGTCACAAAATTTTAGCCATTCAATCAGATTGGGGAGGTGAGTATAGGGCTTTCACTAATTTTCTTCAAATTCATGGCATTATTCATAGAAATTCTTGTCCTCATACTCATGAACAGAATGGATTGGCAGAAAGAAAACATAGGACAATTGTAGAACATGGACTCACTCTCTTAGCTCATGCATTTATGCCCCTTATACATTGGGATGAAGCCTTTAGAACTTCTGTTTTCCTTTCCAATAGGTTACCCACCACTGTCTTACAAGGAAAATCTCCTCTAGAAACACTATTCCACATAAAACCAGATTATTCTCAACTTAGAGTCTTCGGGTGTCTGTGTTTTCCTAATATCAGACCTTACAATGCCCATAAATTTCACTACCATTCCTCTCCTTGCACATTTCTAGGGTATAGTCTTAATCATAAAGGCTATAAGTGTTTGGACAAATCTGGACGTGTTTACATATCTAGGGATGTACGTTTTGATGAATCTGTATTCCCTTTTTTATCCTCCACATCCCAACTCTCTAGTCCTGTTCCTATTGTACAATCACCTTCTGTTGTATCACCACTTTATGTCATTCAGTCTCCTGCAGCAGATCCAAATCATGTCTCTGTCACAGCAAACCCCACTGGTTTGACTGTTCCTGAGAACATAGAATTAACTAATGCCTCTAATGCTACTCAACATGTTGCCTCATTAACTTGTCCAGATGCAGGATGTTCAGGCTGTCCACCAGAGGAGATTGCCAATGCAGTTGTGGAAGGAGGAAGAAAAAGAGCAGGTGATGGCAGTGGAGAAAATATTCACCCCATGGTGACCAGGCTGAAAGCTGGAATTGTCAAACCTAAGGTTTTCATGGCAACCACAGAACCGGATTCAGTTGAAGCTGCTCTTCAAAACCCAGAGTGGAAACAAGCAATGACAGATGAGTTTCTTGCCTTGATCAGGAACAACACTTGGTCACTAGTGGAATTGCCTGAGGATAGGAGGGCAATTGGCTGCAAATGGGTGTTTAAGGTCAAGGAGAATCCAGATGGGACTATCAACAAGTATAAAGCCAGGTTGGTTGCTAAAGGGTTTCATCAAATTGCTGGTTTTGATTTCACTGATACATTTAGCCCTGTAGTTAAACCAACTACTATTAGAGTGGTACTCACTATAGCTTTGGCATGTAAGTGGAATGTAAGGCAGTTAGATGTGAATAATGCATTTCTCAATGGAGATTTGCAGGAAGAAGTATATATGATACAGCCAACAGGTTTTGAAGATCCCAAGAGTCCAACTTTAGTTTGCAGATTGCATAAGTCACTTTATGGTCTCAAACAGGCTCCTAGAGCCTGGTTTGAGAAGCTGCAGACTGTTCTCATCTCTTTTGGCTTTGTGTCTGCTCGATCAGATCAGTCACTTTTTGTTAGAAACTCTGGACAGGGGTCAACCTTTATATTGGTCTATGTTGATGATATACTCATCACAGGAAGTAATGAAGTCTTTATCACTGATTTGATTACTCAGCTGAATAAGAAGTTTGCTCTAAAAGATTTGGGACTAATAAACTACTTCCTGGGAATACAAGTGAAGAAAACTGTTGAGGGATTGCACTTGTCACAGACCAAGTACATTAGAGATCTGCTTTGTAAGGCTAAAATGCAATATGCAAAGCCTACCACAGCACCAATGACACATGGCTTGAGGTTAACTGCCTATGGAAGTGATCCTGTTGAAAGTCCACAACTCTACAGGAGCATAGTTGGAGCACTTCAATATGTGACTATTACAAGGCCAGAAATTGCCTTTAGTGTCAACAAAGTTTGTCAGTTCATGCAAAATCCATTGGAGGCGCATTGGAAGGCTGTCAAAAGGATTCTGAGGTATTTGTCAGGGACTCTGGAGCATGGACTTCATCTTAGGGAAAGCCGCATGGATAATCTGAAGTTGGTTGGTTTTTGTGATGCTGATTGGGCTTCTGACGTGGATGACAGGAGATCAACTACAGGACATTGTGTTTTTCTAGGCTCCAATCTCATCTCATGGAGCTCTAAAAAGCAACACACGGTCTCAAGATCCTCCACTGAGGCAGAGTTCAGGAGTTTAGCTAGTTTAGTAGCAGAGATCTCCTGGATACAATCTTTGCTCGGTGAGCTGAAAGTGATGCCTAAGAGGATACCAGTGATATGGTGTGATAATCAGAGTACAGTGTTATTAGCAGCAAATCCAGTTCTACATGCTAGAACCAAACATATAGAACTGGATCTCTATTTTGTGAGAGAAAGGGTGATACAGAAACAGCTAGAAGTCAAGCATGTTCCCTCTCAAGACCAAGTTGCTGATGTCTTCACCAAGGCAGTCTCCAGTTCTCAATATGCTGTATTTAGAAACAAACTCACAGTGGAAAGTCTTCCCCAATGAGTTTGAGGGGGGCTATTAGGAATTAGTTTGTTACTAATTATAATTAGTTAGTTAGTTAGATTAGCTGGCTAACTCTGTTAGTTTGTTAGTAATCCTGTACACGTGGTGCTTTGCTATTGGTCAATAGCTTTGTATATAAAGAACCTTTGTAAGATATTTTTCATTAATCAGAAATAATTCTTTTCTCAATTCTCTCTAGAAAAGCTCGTTCCTCTTTTCTTTCAGGGAGCATCGACAACATTGGGGATGAGGGGCCGGGGCATGATAGGGGACTTGTGCACAATGTACTGTCTATGTTTTTTTTTCTTTTTTCTTTTACTCAATTTTATAATTTTTCCAGTGTTTGTAGGAAAAACTAAATCTCTAATTGTTATTATACTTGAATGAACTAAAAAAATGTCTACACATACATAACATGAGAGCTTTTCTGTGGATAATTTAACAAAAGGACGAAATTTGAAAGATTTCTGAAATTCAGGAGGAATGGTTTTTATAAATTAGAATTTGAAGGGCATTTTGTTATAAAGCTTAATGTTCAGAGAGAAAGTGTATCAATCTAAAAAAAAGTACGGGTAAGTAATAACAAGAAAAAGTATGAACTTCATTTAAAAAAAAAAAAAAAGAAAAGAAAGGAAAGAGTCTAGTATAAATTTTATGTCTAAGGGGGACAGGTCCACAAATTTCAGTCGACAACGTCATTATTCACACACTTAGAAAAAAAAAAAAAAAAGTGAAGACTTACATTGCACTAAAATTACCAGAAATCCCAGCAACTTTGGAATCTTCAAGACATTAAGAAGAAGTGTAGACGTAATATAACTACAATTAACTAGTACACACACAGAGACACATATACATATACGTATATGTATAACCAGCTGGTGCATCTAGTGCGCTAAAAACAGTGATCCAACAAACAACAGCAGCAAACCGTTGCCAAACTGCAAGACAGGTCAACGAGAAAAGTGAAATAAATAAATAAATAAATAAATACTACAATAGTATTAAGAGTGAGGACATGCAAAATTACATAAATTATTAGGAAAAGTCTAATAGAGAATTAATTCATGACGCCAATTATCAGAAGCCAATTGAATCATGAGATCAGTTGAATTATGGCTTGATTATTATTGTCTTTCTACTCTCTAAAAAGATCCTCCTTAATTTAAATCTTATATATCATTGGGATTCCAGTCTTGACCTAGATCTTTTTTGGGTTTTAGAGGCCTTTGGAACAAAAACTCCGAGGATTTGGTCCAACTGTCCAAGGGCTTGAATATTTATATGACTGAGTATGAAACATAACCTAGTTGATGGTCAAATATAGTCATGTGTGTGTGTGTATATATATATATATATATATTATTTTGTTTCAGATACAACATTTTCATATCCTATTATAGAATTTTTCTAATATAGAACCTAGTTTTCCAACTCACTGAATATGAAATAATTTAGTGGTTGATAGACTCTAATTTCTTGTACAAATGTGAAATGACCAAGGAATTTGATCTTTTAAATTGAAATGAGGAACTTGGAAATAACTCATATACTAGTTGCCTTATCAATTTCTTATACCAATGGCCAAAGAATTTGATCTTTTTAGATTGTAAAGAGGAACTTGGAAACTCATATATTGATTGTTAAAGTAACGAGGATTATCCCCTATAATAGCGAAGAAGATTAACAAAGTTGTAGTGATACTTCAACTTATTTTGGTATGAGAATACAAAGAGACAAAAATACGTACCAAGCCTTGAGGAAAGAGTAACAGACGGAGTGAGAATCGTCGTCTTCATCAAGCTGAGGAGGAGGTGGGGGGAGTGACCGAGCAGGTGGTGCTGATGGTGGAGGATGATTCCCGTCATTAAGGTAACCTTGATAGCTCGGTGGCGGAGGGTGCTGCGGCGGCCGCGGATAGGCAAATGATTCTGGCGACACCAAAGCTAGAACAACCAAACACAGTACTAGATATATATAAGATTGTTGTTAACAAACAAATGCAGCATTGAGAGTATAAACAAAGAAAAAAAAGCTAATATGATGACTTGCCTGCTTGTTTGTAATCCTCCATGGGAGGAACAGGTTGATAGCTCATTTTTGGTTGCTTAAGGACAGAAACGTGTAGCAAACAAACCTGCCATGGAAACTTATTATGGAAAAGTTTAAGGACTTGTTTGGAACTTAGGTTTGAATCTAAGTTTTTCATCTTAGTTTTGTATTTTTCTGAAAAATTGACAAAAATTATAACTAGTTTTTGAAAAATCAATCAATTTCAACTTAAAAATTCCGTTTCAAATCTTTGTTCCAAACACAGGCTAAGTTTAGCTTTTTCCACTTGCCTTTTTAAAGTAGTATAGGGTAGTCAAAGGGGCATCCAAGCCCCTCCAATTTTCAAGAGTACTCTCACTTACCTAACATATGGTACCATTAATTTGAAGGTAGCCCTGCTTATGTCATGAGCAACAAAGGTAAGCCTTCTTATTATGTTTAATTCCTTTTTTTTTTTTCAAAAATTAAAAAGGATGATAAAGTAAAAGGACCCATCTTGATTTCATCTGAATGCAATGTTTTTTTCTTCATTTTTCTTAACTATTCAATAGCTTTTTTTTTTTTTTTTTTTTTTTTTTGAGGTGAACTTTTCAATAATTAGCTTTTGAAAAGTGTTGATTGTACTTATTGCTTATTTACAAGTTTGTCAACAAAATAAGGAGAATTCTAGATTCAATCTTTAACCGTCAGCTCAAGTTTAAGAATGATTTTAAATAATCAATTTAAATCAAAATTATATTAATCTAAACCACTAACAACATTTAATAATGATAATTGATTATCTATCGACTTTTCCCATATCTTATTAAAAAAACCTTTACATAAACAAAGTAAATTAAGAATTTAAGATGGACCGGTTTATAATTATTAGACTTTTTTAGGGTAATATTATTTCAAATTTCTTGTGGAGAGTGTTAATTGTTGTATTAATACCGGCGTAACAATAAAATAAAAAAGTATAAATTGATATGGGCGTTAAACTTATGTTTATAAATTGGCATAGATTTGATCTGAGAATTGAGATTTATTTTAATGAGTAATTTCTTTTATGAGTAGCTGAAAATTGAGATTTACTACGAAGAAAGATCATAAGGTGCAACCAAGTAACTTCTGGACAAGATCTTTAGCATTGTTCCCAGGCGGCGTCTCCCTTATTTCAGAAGGGCCGACCAGGCTCCAGAATTGACGGAATTGCCCAATCCTATCTTTCCTTGAGGTAAGTCCGAAGCGGGAGCAACTTCTACATCAAATTCAGACTAGATCTTGAATCTCCATAAATTGGTATGACTGGTTAAGGTGACCAGCTTTGTGCGGCAACCACAAGTTAAGGTACTCTAAAGAGGAAGGATGCAACAAGAGAGCCTGTTAATCTGCTATTGAGACCAAGTCTTTTCCAAAAATATAACTTTATTGATAAGTTCCCATAATAATACATTTCTCATCAATAATGCGGCCAAATCTATTTGTGGGAGAACAAACTCAATATATCTCTTTTTGTCATTGAAAATTATTTCTATTCTCCCATGAGAACTGCCAACTAATACTAATTCAGTCTAATATCAGGTTTTATTTTCACAAATGATAAATTATAACATATATTTTTGAGTAAATTTTTAGATTTTCAGATAAATCTTTGAATTTTATTGTAAACTCTTATATTTCTGTATTTTCAGATAATTTACTATTACTTTTTTCAAAATTGTTGTTTCATTCTTTCTCTTTTTAATAAAGCTCTTTATGATTGGTATGTTTATAGATCATGGGTGTCTGAAAAGAAAAGGAAAAAAAAAAAAAAAAACTTCATGTTTGAGTGTGTAGAGGACATATCTGCCCTCACCACCCAATCCAACATATTTATCAAAAAACGTATTTATAAAAAAAGATGGATAAATTACTCCCATAATCCCTAAACTCTAGAAGAAGGTGCCGATTGGTTGCACCGGATCCGTCGAGCTCGTGCACACACTGGTCTTCACAGTGGAGGGTGGGCTCATCGACAGTAGGCCTGCGACCAGGGGGTGATCAGATCGGCATGGCTGCACCGGATCCGTCGAGCTCGTGCTATTCGTGAGCTGCTGCGATTTGTTCGCAACGGGGGTGGGACTTCCGATGGTCATCTCAAAAAGACGAGGGGCTGGGCTCGCGAAAGGACGGCGAGGGCTGGGCTCCTGATGGAGGTGGAATCTTGATTTTGATTTTTCTGGTTTGGATTTTGATTTTTTTTTTCTCTGGTGTGGATTGAGCGGGTGGAATCTTGTGAATTGTGAGGAGCATGGTTTGAGAGGTTCTGTGAACCATTGATATGTTTCTGAGAGGGGCAAAGGACGAAGAAGAAGAAGAAGAAGAATGATGTGGAATAATTTTTTTCTTTTTTATTTTTAGGGTTATTTTTATAAATTTGGAAAAAATTGATACGTCACATTAGGCACGTGTATTTTTCTGTCCAAATTTTAACTATCATCAGGGTTTTAATTTTAATTTTTTTTAATCTTTTTATTCTGTAAGAGTTCAGGGATCACTGAGCAATTTATTTAAAAAAAAAAAAAAAAGAGACACTATTTCCATAGTTCTTTCAGATGGTAAAGAACACGAAACCAACCTGGTGTGTTCCAGAACTATCTAGTACTAACATGCTCAGGTCGCTGCTGCTGCTGCTGCTGCTTCTTTTTTGTTTTGTTTTGTTTTGTTTTTTTTTTCAAGAATATGCACAGATAGCTTAAACCTTACACAAGCAAACCGTCTTTATAAAAATTAAATGGGGGTTTTTACGGGAAGATAAGATTTGAAATAAATATATATATATATATGCATGTTATATAATAATCCACTTATATTTTCTAATAAATCTATATCACGAAACTACCTATAGGAGACCCTGCAGTGAAAAGACCCAAAGTAATATCACTACTTCCCTCGGAAAATATCAATAATTTGCAAATGTCGCATGGGGAACATCCGATAAAAAAAACAATAATTTGTTACATATAAAACAAGAGTAGGACTAAACCGCATCCGATCAATCCTCTGTAACTGGAAGCTTCTTGATCTTTTCCGTGGATGTGATGACAACCACCTGTCAACATGACACTAAAAAAATAGTATACGAAAGACCAATTCATATTTATCCAAAAATAATAACATAAATATATATATATTTATATGTTTATATATGCACACGCACACACACACCTAATCCACTCGTTGATGTGCTTCCTTACAAAGAAATCAGAACAGAACCGCGTATTAACATTAATTCGCCGTTCAATAATTACGTATTAATCTCTCTATAAAAAAGCCGATCTAATTCCATTTCATCTCCTAAATCTCCCCTCTACAAAGAACGAAAGAAAAGTCCATAATTAATTCCATATTTTGTTAAAACAATTTCCATATCAATTAAGTATTAACCATGGCGGGAACGGGATCGGGAACGGGAACGGAGCAGCCTGATGTGGGTCCGTCTTCGAGCAGAGTCGGCGTCGGCGGAGAATCTCAGGAGGAAGCGAATAAATGGGGGACCCACGTGATGGGAGCGCCGGCAGCCCCCACCGTCCACCCCGACAACCAGAAGGCGGCGCTGTGGAACGCCGCCGACCACCAACAGCCGTATGTGCAGTACGAGCCGGTGGAGAAGCCGACCACCAACCCACTTGAGCCTGTGATCAACCTCTTCCACTCCTGGAGCACCAAGGCCGAGACCATCGCCCGCAACATCTGGCACAACCGTAAGCAAGCAAACCCCACCTCTTCATCCTTAGCTTCTGATAACTTCCACATCCTATTCTGTCGGTGTTGTGATGTCGTCTATATTTTATGTCGTTTGTTCACGGTGATATCGTTTAACATGGTTGTCGTTTTTTGCAATTTTGCCTAGACTTGATCATATTTGTCGTTTTACTACTATTAGTGTCTTCATCTTATGCTGTCGTTTAACAATTTGTGTTGCCGTCTCTATTAAATGTCGTTTTTTCAGTTTAACATTGTTGTCGTTTTTGAAATTTTCCATAGATCATGGCCCAAGCTTACTTAGCTTAGTCATGATCATGTATGTCGTTTAACTAGTATTTCTTGTATGTCGTTTAACGGTTTGTGTTGCTCTCTCATCGATGTCGTTTATTCAGGCTGATATCGTTCCATATAGTTGTCGTTTTCTTTTCCTGGTCGTTTTTGCAATTCCATTTGTTTAATAACGTATGGGTTGTCGTTTCTTTGTCGTGGCCGTTTTCTTTCTTTTTTTCACTTTCCTTTATAGGCTATTTATATAAGATTTGCTGATTATTACTATTAATTTTTCTTTGCCATTTTTCTAATCACCTCTTATCTTGTTATGCCGTTGTTTTGGACTCAGGGTCGTTTCTTTAATTGTAGTCGTTTTCTGAGGCTGACGTCGTTAATTGTTGATGTCGTTTTCATGTCAATTATGTCGTTTGTTTTGTTTTCCCTGAGCCCTCTGCTGCTGCTGGATCTATAACTATGTATGTATCTATATTTCAGCCAGCCAAATAATAGTAGTAATAGCTAAGAAAGAAAAAATAACAAAATAGTCAGTGTTACTTCTTTTTCTTTTTCCTTTTACTTTATTTGTTATTTGGTTTTATGTTACATACACCTGTGGAATATTGTAGCATGTCCTAGTATTTCCTATTGTCATATGTATCTTTTATCTTGTTATTTCATATTTGTATGTACCGTCGTCGTTTATCAAGTCGCGGCATCTCTTACCTTGTTGTCGTTTTGAATCAAGAATTAGTCTTAGTTTACTTTTTTCCCAGGATTTGTCATCTGGTAATACATTACATGCTATGTCTACGTTGTTGTTTCATTTATCTTTCGAAATGGAAATGCAGTGAAAACTGGACCATCGGTTTCGGAGGCTGCATGGGGGAAGGTGAATCTGACGGCAAAGGCAATCACAGAAGGGGGATTCGATTCTTTGTTCAAGCAGATATTTGGGAGTGATCCAAATGAGAAGCTGAAGAAGACATTTGCTTGTTACCTTTCAACTTCTACAGGGCCTGTCGCTGGGACTCTCTACTTGTCCACCACTCGTCTTGGTTTTTGCAGCGATCGGCCTCTCTACTTCACTGCTCCTTCTGGACAAGGAGCATGGAGCTACTACAAGGTATATCTGCTACGTTAAACATAGAAATTAGAGAAATTATGGCATAGTCTTTTCCATGGATGAAATCAAATATATGTACACAGATTACAAAATTCAAACTTTCCTTATCTAGATACTTTCCTTGAACTAAGGACTTGTTACAAACCTATATGATTGTCAAGAAGAAGTGATAGATTGATACTAGAAGTGATAGATTGATACTATAACATGGACTCAAAAATGGTGGAACACACAAACACAAACACATATATATGATGTTAATATTGGTTTGCGTATTTTGACATGTTGAAAGCTGTGTGGGATGAACAGGTGGTGATACCATTAGGGAATATAGCGACGGTGAATCCGGTGACAAGGACAGAAAATCCGCCAGAGAAGTACATTCAGATTGTGACCTCAGATGGGCATGAGTTCTGGTTCATGGGATTTGTTAACTTCGAGAAAGCCTGCCATCATCTTTTGAACACCGTATCAGATTTCAGAGCAACAGCAGGCCATGGGACTGGCAGTGGCAGTGGGAATAACCCCCTTCAACAATCAGTTGGTCTCTAGAAGCTCTTGTTGGTCTTTACGGTACGGTTTGAGTTTTAGCTAGAAGACACGGCTTGTTGTTGTTTGTATCATGTTGTTGTAAAAAAATAAAAATAAAAATAAATTTAAAAAATTTCTCGCCTCTTTTTCTATGTACAATCTGGTTTGATGTTTGTACAGAACTTACTATCTGGTTTGCTGTTTGTTCCGAACTTTTTGTTCTAGTTTTTTTTTCTCTTAAAAAGTTTTAGCATTTTCCACAGTCGGAATACATGTCTTGATCTATCAGTATGAGTTTACAAATAGACAGATGAATTTGGTTATCAAGCAGAAGCACGGCTAAGGGGGAACGGACAAGGTAAAACAAGCTAAATATTACAAACAAAAAAACAATAACAAAAACAAAAACAAAAAACAAAAACGACAACAATCTTGAAAATGACAATAACAATCGAATAAACGACAGACTAAAACGACAAAAATAGTGAAAGGAACGACAGTAATTACAAGAGCGTTAACAAGCAATTTTCTTGATTTCGAACTATATTCAGATAATAAAGTTTTCATTAAGGGGTCTACCTTAGAGTATCTCTTTCTAAAGTGGATTCACTCACTTACAAATTTTTTTTTTTTTTTTTTTGGTGGAAAAAGGGAGGGAAAAGGATCTAATTTGGTGTAGTCTCTTGTTCCTGTTTACAACAATAACAAGAAACGGCAACCTAAATGTTTATTTAAAAAAAAAAAAAAAAAAGGGAACAACATCATCGTCAGAAAACGACAACAATATAAGAACGACATCGGTTGTTAAATAACAAGTCTATTAAACGATACAGACTTTTAAGCGGCAACAACTATAAAAGAAAAGACAGTAATTACAAAAAGGAAGGCTAACAATTTACATGAAATGAGAAAATGACAACAATAAAAAAAAGACAACCACCTTAAAAAATGACTTCTAAGATTTGGTTTTATGTATAAACTAGTGGTGATTCCAAATATAAATTAATCTTAAGTTGAAGAGTTAAAATCCCTATCTCCAATTAAAAATAAATAAATAAACTAATAGTAAAAGAAACAACTCCGAAGCCAAATCAACAACATTTAAAGAAAGTACCAAAAAATAAAACACAGCACTCGGCAGTCAGACCACGCCAAGTTTTTATAATTCTACCTCCTAAAATATACTAAACGACATCATCCTTGACAAAAAAGAAAGTTTGGTGGAAAGCTTTCATTTTTGATACGTACACAAATGTGCATGATACAAGCTATATACAAATTCTAGTTGACTTCTCTAGGCTAATAAAAGGAAAGGAAGCAAATGAAAAGCTGTACAATCTCTAGAATTAAGGAAAAATACAAAATAAGGAAAGTGTACAGATTTGAGTCTTCAAATCCGTATTATAGCAGTTCAGTAAATCAAGGGAGGCAATCAAGCAATCAATTACGTTCTCCAACACCCCCCCTTCAAGATGGCAAGTGAAGGTTTTGAACGCTCATCTTGGAAAGAAGTCCATTGAAAGAATCAGTTCCAAGTGATTTGGTAAAAATGTCTGCTAGTTGCTGCTGTGAACGAACAAATTCCGTGCGAACAATGCCCCTTTGAATTTTCTCACGAACTAGGTGACAATCAATTTCAATGTGCTTAGTTCGTTCATGAAAAATAGGATTAGCAGCAATGTGAAAGGCTGCTTTATTGTCACAATAAAGAGAAACAAGTTGAGAGTGATTAATTCCAAAGTCTGTAAGCACGTAGAGCAGCCAACTTATTTCACAGCAGGTTGAAGCCATCGCTCGATATTCGGCCTCCGCAGAGGATCGAGACACAGTAGATTGTTTCTTGGATTTCCATGAAATGGGAGAATCACCAAGTAGAATACAAAAACCTGTTACAGAGCGCCTGGAATCTGGGCAACTCGCCCAATCTGAGTCGCAATAGGCGTGTCGTTGAAGTGAACTGGAGGAGGATAGTAGTATGCCTTGTCCTGCACTCCCTTTGAGATATCGCAAAATCCGTGTGGCAGCAAGGTAATGTGGTTGACGTGGTTGAGCAAGGAACTGACTTAGTATTTGAACACAATAAGCAATGTCTGGTCCAGTAACTGTAAGATAGAGCAACCGCCCAATTAATCGTCGGTAGGATGAAGGATCCGAGACTAGTTCCCCTTCTGATTTAGAGAGCCTTAAATTTTGTTCCATTGGTGTTTTGGAGGGGCGTGAGCCAAGAGCACCAAATTCCTCTAGTAGTTCAAGAACATATTTTCGTTGACTCAAATAAATCCCGTCTTTTGAGCGGGCAACCTCAATGCCAAGGAAAAACTTCAAGTCGCCAAGATCTCTTACTTTGAAACTGCTTCGTAATCTTTCCTTGATCATTTGAATTCTGTCAAGTCATCGCTTGCAATGATGATGTCATCTACATACACAAGAACGACAGTCAGAGTATTTTTCACCACTTTAGTAAATAGCGAATAATCTGCCTTTGATTGCTTATAACCAGAGCTCATCAGCTTGTTTGAGAGTTTTACAAACCACTGACGGGAGGCTTGTTTAAGACCATAGAGAGACTTTTGAAGCTTGCATACTACATCTCGACTTGTTGTTTCTTTGTAACCTGGTGGAAGATCCATATAAACTCCTGCATCTAAATCCCCATGAAGAAAAGCATTACTAATGTCAAGTTGGTGAAGGCTCCAATTTTTCACTGCTGCAATGGCTAGTAAGCAACGCATGGTAGTAAGCTTTGCTACAGTGCAAATGTTTCTTGGTAGTCGAGCCCCTCTTGTTCCTTTGGCAACGAGTCGAGCTTTGTAGCGCTCAATAGTACCATCTGCTTTGTACTTGATTTTATACACCCATTTGCATCCTATTGCCCGTTTATTTTGGGGCAATGATGTGAGTGTCCAAGTCTGATTATCTTCAAGAGCTTTTATTTCTTCTGACATTGCATTCCTCCAGTTTGCATCAAGCATTGCCTGTTTGAAACTCCTTGGTTCTGAGGTAGATGAAATGGATGCTTGGAAGGAACGATGAGAAAGGGAAAATTTATCATAGGAAAGATATTGATGCAAAGGATGAGAAGTACTTACAGGACTTGAAGAAGACTCTGGAGAGGATAAATTATAGGTGACCAACTGGCAGTGATAATCTTAAAGATAAGATGGAGTACGAGTTTCACGAGTGGATCTTCTAACCGGTGGTGATGTAGGAGGATGGTCATCAATTGTTTGGTTATTTCATGACTCAATTCTTCATCAATAGGCATGGTAGGCTGAGGATTATTGTGACTATGTTCAATGAGAGAGTGTGGCAGAACAAGGTTATCGGAGGGTGGAGTTGTCTGTTGAATGAAAGGAAAAATATTTTCATGAAATTGGACGTCTCTAGATATGAAAATTCTTTTTGTGTGCAAGTCATAGAGTTTATAACCCTTTTGGGCATAAGGATAACCAAGAAAGACACAATGAGTTGCTCTAGCATCAAATTTTGTTTTTGAGGCACTTGTATTTGTAGCATAACACAAACACCCAAAAACTTTCAAATGAGAATAGGAAGGAATGGAATCAAAAAGCATTTCATAAGGTGTCTTATCAGAAAGAAGAGCAGTGGGTGTGCGGTTAATAAGGTAAACAGCAGTCAAAATACATTCTCCCCAAAATTGTAAAGGTAAGCCCGATTGGAAACGCAAAGCACGAGCTACATTTAACAAATGACCATGTTTTCTTTCAACAATCCCATTTTGTTGGGGAGTGTCAACACAACTCTTTTCATGAATAATTCCCTTCATTCGATAAAAATCTGTCATTTTAAATTCCCACCCATTATCAGATCGAAAAACTTTGATTTTCTTATTAAATTGAGTCTCAACATAAGTGTGAAAAGATTGTAGAAGAGTGCGTGTCTCACTCTTACATCGCATAAGAAAAACCCAAGTACATCTTGTATAGTCATCAACAATGGTGAGAAAGTAATGGGCACCAGATAAAGAAGCCACATGATATTTTCCCCAAATGTCACAATGGATTGTTTCAAATGGTTGAAAGGAATTTTTATTACTTAGAGAAAAAGGAAGGCGAGTTTGTTTAGCAAGCAGACAGACTTCACAAACTTCATTTTGAACAGAAAATTTTAGATCAGAAACATAATTGGAAATCAACTTGAGACGTTTACGACTTGGATGTCCTAGACGTTGGTGCCAAAGGTTTGAAGAAGACACAACTTGTAGACATTTTGGATGAATAATTGACGGTGATTGAAATAGAAATAGGCCACCATGTAATTTACCCGCTCCAATCATCTTCTTCGAGGACTGGTCCTGTATGAGGCAGGATTAGAAAGGAATGTTACAAGACAATTTGCATCATGAATAAGCTTTCCAACTGAAATCAAATTGAATTGGAAGCTAGGCACACAAAGAACATTATTCAAGACAATATCTGGAGTCAACTGGACTCTACCAATGTGGGTAATTTCAACATCTACCCCATTAGGCAGTTTGACAGTTCTTGAACATGTAGATGTGACATGAGTAAGAATTGAAGAAGAACTAACCATATGGTCAGTTGCTCCAGGATCAATAATCCAAGAATTTGAATGTGGTAAGTGGACAGCATTAAGGGCAATACCTGACAAATTGCTCTGTGAAGCATCATTACCTACTAGATTTGATCTTGGCTGATTGTTAAGTAAAGCCAAGATCTGTTGGCATTGTTCCGGTGTGAAAGGGAAGGCTTGTGATTCTCCTAGATTCAACGAACATTGGTTGGCTGATGCTTGGCCAGGTGCCGATTGGTTTGGACCCTTGTAAAACTTGTGACCAGGAGGATAGCCATGCAACTTGTAACACTTTTCTTTGATGTGTCCTACCTTTCCACAATAATCACAGTTTGGTTTAGGACCACTGGGAGTGTTTTGCCTTGGAAATTTTCCTGGCCAATTATTTCCTTTTGCTGCTAAGGCAGTAGAGTCGGACATTGTTGTAGGTCTCGTATTAATAATACCGCGTTGTCTCTCCTCTTGAAGAATCAACGAGAAAACTTTTCCCACAGCTGGAATTGGATTCATCAATAAAATTTGGCCTCGCACAGTCGTATAAGTTTCGTTTAAACCCATAAGGAACTGCATAGTACGGTCTCTATCTCTGTAAGCCTCAAAAGTCTTGTTTGAATCACACGAACAAGGGGGTGCAGGAGAGTAAATATTTAGTTCATCCCATAAACTTTTCAACTTTGAATAATAAACGGTAATAGAGTCGTGATCTTGGGATATAGAAGTGATCTTTCGTTGCAGTTCAAAGATCCGCGGCCCGTTGATCTGTGAAAATCTTTCTTCTAGGTCAGCCCATAAGTCTCTTGCTGTCTCTGCATAAATAGCATCTCCTGCAATCTCTGGAGTCACAGCATTCACGATCCAAGAGGCAACCATGTCATCACACTGTTTCCACAATCCGAAACTTGCGTCTGAAGCGGATGGCTTTGCAATTGTTCCATTGACAAAACCAGACTTATTCTTTGCACTAAGAGCCTTGATCATGGCTCTACTCCACATGGTATAATTTTCTCCATTTAAAAGAGAAGTAACCAAAATGGCTCCGGGGTTGTCTGAAGGGTGTAAACCAAAAACGGGATTTTTGCTAACTACGTCTTTTGTGGTAGACATAGTAACAAGTATTTAAAAAAATGGAAGGAATTGAAAAGAAGAGTATGACAGGGTAACGATGAAATTAAACAGAACACAAGAGCATTAGCCTTAGCTCTAATACCATGACAAAAAATAAAGTTTGGTCGAAAGCTTTCATTTTTGATACGTACACAAATGTGCATAATACAAGCTATATACAAATTCTAGTTGACTTCTCTAGGCTAATAAAAGGAAAGGAAGCAAATGAAAAGCTGTACAATCTCTAGAATTAAGGAAAAATACAAAATAAGGAAAGTGTACAGATTTGAGTCTTCAAATCCGTATTATAGCAGTTCAGTAAATCAAGGGAGGCAATCAAGCAATCAATTACGTTCTCCAACAATCCTAAACAAACGACATCAAACAGAGACAACACCAACTCTAAAACGACAACAATTAAATGCACGACACAATCATAACATGACAGTAACAATAAAAAAAAGTAATTAAGAAAACAAGAATAACCGAAGGAAATGAAATAAAGAAAGAAAACAGTAGTAATTAGAAAAAGAAAATCTGAGTATATATGAACAAAAAACTATAATCAGTTAACAGAAATTAAAAAAAAAAAAAAAGGGACCGAAACAAGAATACCGCGATAAAATAAGAAACGACAAGAACTACTAGAAAAAAAGATACCAACTATAAAAACGGCAATACATAAAATTACGTATAGCCATTACCAAAACGACATGAACTCAGCAATCGAATTCGAAAGATGGAAGAAAACGAGAATATTGAAACGACCCAGATTAGAAATATGACAACATTAGAAAAGTTTCGAAGAACTCATTAGGGAAAAATTTTTGCAAACGACAAAAAGCCTCTTCCGAAAAGAAATGAGGAGGAAAAACGATAATTAACCAAAAACGACAACGCATTTACACAGACGAAAACATCATGAACCTCAGCAACTGACTAGAAAACGACATGGGGAAAAAGCCTATTCTTCGGTATGTTGACGAAGCCCAGTGTACCAAATTCTGATTTGGACCACTTTACCCTTTTTATAGAAGCCACCCACTACACATCTTATAACAGAAGCCATTTTTTTACTCTTTTTTTTTTTTTTTTTTTTTGGTCTGTACAGTATGTGTACCTCAAAAACTATTTTTGTTGCATGGCCATGTTGCAGGATAAAAATTAATGTTCTCCTGTAATTAGACAAAATTAATAATAATTTTCTGTAGATCTCTAATCTTTTGAAGACCTTTTATTTATTTTTTAATCGAAGTTAGTTTTCAACAGTTTACAAGATATCTAATATTCTTCTGTTACATGCCATAATGCGATTAGCTTTTTTATATGTTGCATAAATAAGAGTTACCTTTACTTGTTATATTAGGAACTCAAGTATGGTTATGATATAATTTTTCCTTCCCAGTTGATGCTTTCTACTAAATTATTACTAGAGCGAAAATTTAGAAAATGACACAAGTGTTTAACCCTTCAATGCCCAAATATTTCATCCTCATTTTACGGAACGAAATTCTACGATCCGCACCAATGTTCGGATTTGTCACTGTAGCCCCACGATATCCATGAAAGAATAGCAGAGAAAGACTTTCAATGATTTTGACATCCATTTAACTCGAGCTAATTCCACTGCTCGTCGAAGAGCCCTCCAAACTTATATATACATATATGTGTATGTCCCCCTTTTAATTGGTAAATGTGGTTAAGTTGTTGATTACTGTATTTTTCATATGTGCATTAAAAAAAATATATATATATATATATATTATTGTGTTACATTTAAAACTAGTATAGTTGGTAACATCCTAAAAGTTTTGAAGGAAAAGAGAGGAAAAAAAAGAAATAGGACAAAGAATATGGATATAGAGGCGGAGGAAGTCTACAAATAACATATAATGGTTGACGATGAAGGGAAAAGTAGACAAGTAGAGTAGTGGCGGGGAAAGCTGACAAAAAAAGATGCAAAATTGAAAGAAAGACATAAACTCAAGTGTTAGAGGAAGAAACAAACGATTACAGAGATTCTCTAGGGAGAGAGGAGGACCATAATTCGGACCGTAAAGAATATTATTGTTCTATTATATATCGTCTATTAAAATTATATATAAAATAATAATAATAAAAATAAAAAGGGAGGGAAAACAATTATTTTTGGGGGGGGGGGGGGGGGGGGGAGAGTGGGGTTTCGATCGGGTTATTTTCCCCCAGTTACTCGTTCTACGTCTGTGCTCTCTTGCCATTGACCAACTGATTATTAGAGAAAAGAAAGCTAGAGAGAGAAAAACACAAAGAACGAGAGAGAGAGAGGAAGCTTTGCTCTCTCTGAGTCTGACTCTCACAATATCTATAACAATATATATGTATGTATGTATACATGTATATGAATACGATATATCGCTCCATCACCCTCTCCATCTATCTCTTTCGTCACAGTACACAGTACTGCAAACTGTTTGATATTAGCCCTGCTCACTGCACTGCTTAGATTCCCCTTCTGCCAACCAACCAAAGTTAAATCCAAAACAAAACCAAAAAAAAAAAAAAAAAGTTCCTTTGTTCTCTCCTGTAGTACTCTCTCTCTCTCTCTCTCTATACACACACACACACACACACACATATGTATATGGGGTTTTGGATCATATATACATGACATGCCAACCCTAATTAAAACACCTATATATTCTTGGACCTTTCTTTCTGATATTGTATTTTTTTTTAATCTACATTATTATAATGCAAAATTTTGGTTTTGTAGAAAAAGCTAGCATCTCTCTCTATGTATTTCTGTCTCTGTCTCGAGCTTTTCTGTATTATTATTATCAAGTGGGTGGGTGTGTGTGTGTGTGAGAGAGAGAGTTTGGAATCTTTAAGCAAGGACGGAGGGCCTCACCACCACACACACCTATCAACTGCACCATATGTCACACCCCCCCCCCCCCCCCCCCCCCTCCCTCTTTCTTTTGCCATGCACTCTTCACCCTTTTTTTTTTTTTTCTTCTTCTTCTTCTACTCTTTTTCT
Source organism: Ficus hirta (assembly GCA_038430175.1). Classification (NCBI taxonomy): domain Eukaryota; kingdom Viridiplantae; phylum Streptophyta; class Magnoliopsida; order Rosales; family Moraceae; genus Ficus; species Ficus hirta. Next base: position 15,863,934 of record CM076595.1, on the reverse strand, counting down.
TCCAATTCTACACCTATTTACAAAAAATATATATATTTGTAGTAATATTTTTATAAACATATTTGTAGTATTTCGAGCTTCACGTATACACACACGTTATATGAATAGACAATTTGACTTCCATATGAGTTCCACATTTTCAATTATAGGAGAGCTTGTCCTTTTCTTTTTTTGCAGCACTTGTTTTCTATTTACAGCTCTACTTATCAGAAGACGGCCCACTTTTCGTTTTCTTTTTCTTCTTCTTCTTTTATTATTTTCCAGGCAAATTACGTTGATCAAACTGTGACATAGAATTGCTTTAATGAATTATGTTTGTACTTCCATGCCCCACACGCCATCGTATGTATATATGTGTGTGGAAATGTTTATCTCTTAATTAGCTTAATTATATGCTAATTAATCAGAGATAGCCCAAAATATGGATTATCAACTGTTGATGACAAAAATCCTTGATACAACACCCGATGGGATCACTTGACGTGGTCAACCTTGCACCTTTGTTCTCCGCCTAATCGCTTGCAAAAGAGAAGCACCTCGAAGTAAGGGAGACACCAGTGAGGCGTCTGTTACGGGTACTCCGATACTTAAGTCAGTAAGTGACACTGATGAACAAGTAGAGAAGCAAAGTTTTGATAAGGAAAAATAGTCTATACCTGAGTGAGTGATGCACTCCTCTATTTATAGGCATTTCCCATGGATCCGAGTGCTCAGGTGACCTTGATGAGTCATATTCCGAGTGGTCCCAATGGATAAATATGCTCTGGGTGTACTGATATTTGACCTCTACTAGACGGATGTCATGTGCCCTTCCAGTCGGGTGATGGGAGGGGACGCGAGTACAGATATTAGTACTGACGCAAGTGGCAAGTATTGTGTCAGTTCGGTCAGGCGGTAGAGGCTGGCATCGAGGCAGGAATAAGAACATATATAGTGACAGGTACAGAGCGTCAGGTGTCAGATGGTGCGGGGTAGTAGATGTGGCATGTCATGCCATAGTACTGTTGTCAGCCAATACGGGACGGCGTAGTAGGGACAGCGCGGACCGACCATCTCGAAGGGCTTGGTTGTGGTCGGGGAAGTATTATCCGAGCTAGAACCTTGGGTCCCGATAGCGGTCTGCTCAAGATCCCCAGAGGAGAGCTAATTTAGGGATTAGCAGTCCAACAGAGGTGGTGGTAGACTAACCCGGTGATCCGAGAGGGATCTACAACTAACTAGACTTATCTGATCTAGTCGGATCTATTCGAGTGATCGAATCTTCTCTATTGAGAGGAAAAATGAGCCTATTTATTCTCGCGTACCTCATTCACTGATGAGAAAGTGGTCTTCAGCGTCTGGAAAAATTAAGCCATCAACATCAACCTACCGACCAAATCAAGTGCAATTCTGTAAAAGTATTGTACCCTACATTAATGGCTTAAAAGCTAGCACTAGCTATTTGACACCCAGTAATTTTCCCCTCTTTTACATTATATTATTAACAGCTCACAGACACGAACACTGTTTGATATAAACAAATAGCATTAAGATCCTTACATATACACATGTACATGTCCTCTTTGTATATAAGATATAAAAAAAAAAAAAGTACGTTTCCAATATTTACATACAGTTTTGGACTACATTTTTTTTTTCTTTTTTTTCGTTCTAATATGATTTTGATTTGGTGTCACGTGTGGTTCAAAGATGCAAGTTTTTCTTTCTAATAACCTCCCACAAAATTCTCCAATTAACATATATGTAATATGATGGTCTGCAAAATAGAACTAATTAAAACTGTTGAGAATTGACAAGTCAATATAATATGTGTTGTAGAATATTACTGTGAAAAGGGGATAAAAAAAAGAAAAAAGAAAAAAGAAAAAGAAAAGGTGGGGAATAATAGAATCGTTTTCAGAGACACGATGACGGAGGAGTTGACAATATTAATCAAACAAAACAACACCCCGGCGGAAAGCGTGTGAAATAGGCCTTATTATTAGAATCATGTACTGAAATACAGTAGGTGTCATATTGCAATTGGCTAACACATAAAAATGTTTATTTCATAAATTTCCACTAGTGCATTGTGCATATATAATATATGGGCTTTATATATGGGTTAGGAGGTTTTATGATATGATTTCTTATTTATTAGTATTGATGGGAACTATTTTTTAAACAGTTAGATTAATTTTTTTGACAATATGATTTATAAATATCTATCTAAAAAATTTATAACATGTAACAAAAAAATACTCCAGTCATACATGTCAAAAATTAAATTAAACCAATAATTAAAATATAACAGTTCTTAAACACGCGACAAAAGATTACTTCAATCATATATCAGACTATTGAAAATTTAGCTTGCGTTTGGTATGTGGGTTTGAAATGAAATTTTTAGGTTGAAATTAGTTGACTTTTCAAAAATGAATTATAGTTTTTGTTGATTTTTTAAAAAAAGTCAAAAACTGAGATAAAAAAACTTAAGTTTAGACCTAAGAGCTAAACGAAATCTTAATCTAAGAACTTAAATATAATAATTTTTAATAATATTATAAAAGTCCTACCATAAAATGAATACGATGTGGAGTACATAGAGATTATTCTTAGAATATATGGACGGAGCAGATGAATTTTTCAAAGAATATGATCAAGTGTTGTACATATCATGCACGAATAAGACGGTGCTTAATTTATAATCGGGATTTGACTTTTGACTTTTGGCTTTTTTCATGATTTCTATTCAGCTCACCTAAATCCAACTTAAAGAACCCAAGTTTTTTTTCCCCCCCTTCAAAATGACGCGCTGCCTCATAAAATATCTCTTTTCTACATGGTAATATTATATTTTCAATAAGATTATTGGGGACAAAAATCATTAGATGTATTGGGACATTTAAATTAGGTTAATATCTCTTTAATATTTTTATCATTTATTTATCTCTAATATTTTATTAAAAATAAAAAAAAATAATAATAATTTCAATTCGATAATATACAAACAATTCACAAAAAGAAAAACAACTAAAAAATAAATACATATGAAAAATAGAGCAAAACATATCAAAAAATATAGCTGAAACTATATGGTAATATTATATGAAATATTGAAAGATTGATTTGTCCTTTTGTCTTTAAATATAAATCCAACTTCTTTAATATATATATATATATATATTAATCCAACTAATTCATACATATATCCGAAGTTTTCAACTTTCAAATCCCAGCTAGCTACGTTGCTTGCTCGTATATATGGAATTAAATTCTTCCCAATAAAATAATGCAAAGTTTCCTATTTTTAACCCTTTGACTTCTTAAAACAAATACTATGAAAATTTTGAGTTACTAAGCGATCACACTATTCACGATCCTTTCTCTTCAAAAATAATTAAAAATAAATAAATAAGTGCTGGTAACGGTGTGAGCTGATGATTCGGTGTATTAATTTTTTTAAAGTGTTTAGTTGATAAATTTATAACACGTCTAGTTTGATGGATTTTTTTTTTTCTTTAATGGACAGGAAATATAGAAAAGAAAGATTAGAAAATTATGCCCAAAAAAAAAAAAAAATCGCCAACTTACTTTCATAAAAAATGATTCACAAGACTTCCTAGACACATGATGTGATACAATTAATGCTACAATGTTAAATAGTTTGTCTAAGTTTTAATGCAATCACATCATTATATGTGGTAATACCATGTTTTAAGGCACTCATCAAGCGGTTGAATTAATTGACGCCAACAACACACCAAATTACTCAATAGCCTACTCAGCTCATTAGCACATCAATAATAGAGAGATTAATAGTTTAAACACGGGAACTTAGAGGGGGAAAAAACCCACCAAAAAAAAAAAATAATAATAATAATAAATAAAGAAGCAAGGAGAACATCAACAACACGTCGCAATCATTACCAATAATATTCTTTCCTCCCCCATTGACCTCACTTTCTGGCACTGTATAAGGACTCCTCTCTGTCACTTCCATGGATGTCTCAATGACCCCTCAATATTTAAATTAAAAAAACAATTATTAACTAAATTAATTAATAAATAAATGAAGTTCGTGGGAAAATGGATGTAAAGAACTTCTCATCTCGCATTGTAGCAAATCCACACTGAAATTTCCAAAGAGCACAAGGGGGGGTGGTTTACAAGGAGTGGAAAAATAAGAAAATAAAAATAAAAATAAAAATAAGAATGGGGAAAAATAAGAATTTAGAATAATTATTGTGGTCACGGATGATAGAAAGAGAAATAAGAAGTACTAGTCGTAATTCATAGAGAGGCATTTTCGGATCGATCAAAATGAAGAAGTTGACCACAACACTTGGGGCATTCTTGGACCTGTTTTGGGACCATGAAATACATGAAGCAGCTCTTGCACCCTCCCACCACCAACACCTGCTGCGCCTGCTCCTTTTTCTCTCTCCGATTCGTTTCCGACGACGATTCTTCGCTGTCGTATGAGCTATTCTCTTCTTCTTCCTCTTCCTCTTCCTCTTCCTCTTCCTCCTCGTCTTCTGAGTAATAATCTCCACTGTTATAGTCTGTCGTTGTCGTCCTTGGATCTTCTTTTGCTTTCCTGCCGTTCCTCCAGTTTATGTAGTAAATCTCCCCCGTCTGCACATTAAAAACGACATGTTACAATTAGTTAGTAAGTTTATCTTCTCTTCTTTCACGTCGTTTAATCTTCATGGAAAATGGAAAATGGAAAATTACTTGTTTATGAAAACATATAAAAATAAAACAAGATTAAATAGGAAAAAAAAAAACCCTGCTGATTTTCCTTTCCTAGATTGCTTCATTAATGCTCATCATTAATCAAGTTAGAGTCTTTGGTTGTTTGATGGAAACCATGATTGTTTACCTACGATCTAATTAGGGAAAGTTTCTTTCTTTTGTTGTTCAACTAAAAATTAAATGCAGCACCAGATAGTAAATACGAGAAAAGTTTTTTTTTTTTTTTTTTTTTCTTTTTTTCCTCTTTTCGTCTAAAAATAAGAAATGAAAAGTTAATTTTGTTTTTCTGTATGAAAAGGAAAAATAAACAAGCCCAAAGAACTAATTACCTTCAGAAAGCAGCAAAAAGAATATTACAGGATCTGCCTTATGTTTGAATTTATTGAAAGAAAAAGAAAGAAAATGAGAGGAAAAAAAGGACTAAAAGGAAGAGTTGGATTTTTTTTTTAACAAAAAAAAAAAAAAAAAAGAGAAGGAAATTGAAATTGAAATTGAAATACCTTTAAATCGAGGCATTGCTCCCAATGGTAAGGGAGGGAGATATGGGAGTTGAGCTCTAAGGTGGTGGTGGTGGTGGCGGCGGTGGTGGTGAAAGTGTCGGCGGCGGCGTGGGGGTAGTACTGGTGGTCATCATGATTTTGCGGCGCTTCATAATCATTAACATCATCATTATGTGAGGGGCGGTTTGAGGAGATTGATAATGATGCGGACCTTCCTCCTACGGAGTCGCCGCCGCCGCCGCCGCCGGAGTTACTCCGGTGGTGGTTTAGAGAGCAGTTCTGAAGAGACCTCTCTAAGGATGCTGTGATCGTGGCCATGTTTGGAGCTGCCATTTTTCAAAACTAATTAATCAAAATATATAATCCCCTCAAATAATTACTAGTTGCGATGACGAACAACAAGAACTACTATTACACATGGAATCAATCCCCAAAGATCCAACAAAAACCCAAAAAAGAAAAAGATGTTGAGAAAAAGAAAAAAGAAAAAAAAGGAAAAATATTGAATCACCGAAGAGAAGGGAAAGAAGAGAGAGAGAGAGAGAGAGTAGGTGGGATTTGGTTTTGGAAGAGGAGTGAGAACTGAGAATGGAAAGAAGGAGATTGTGAGAGGATCAAGAGAGAGGTTTTTTGAAATAGAGGGTGTGAGACGTACGCGCTATGGATGAGCGTGAGGATTAGATGTTGGACCCAGCTGGTGAACCCACTCTGGCGTGCCTTTTGTCTCTCCCACAGTCCACACCAATTGGTCTTCCCTTCCCTTCCAGATTAAAAAAAAAAAAAAAAAAGCCATTTATGAGCGTCTTTGAACAAATAACAAATATTGTTTCCTAACTATTAGGAGTTAAATGAAAAAAAAAAAAAAAAAAAAAAGAGATGAAGAAACAAAAATGCTTGCCGTCCCTTAAAAAAACAAAAAGACTAAAAAAAAATTTTATTAATTAAAGTATACGAAAGATATTTTTCCTGAAAAATTAAAAAATAAAAAAAGAAGAAGAGATCCGGTAAAAACGCGATTACCTAAAGAATGCCGGGACTTTCTTTAATACAGTTTTGTTGTTGTAGTTGTTTTTTGTTTTGTTTTGTTTTTTTTTTTTTTTTTTAAAGTTGGGATGACCTTTCCTAATGGCGGGACGACCCCCCACGCGCGTCTCCTTCCACCTTCCTTGTCCGCCACGCGCCGGCTTTGCTCGTTTTTCTTCAACTGTATTCATTTTTCATTATCTAAACAAAAAAACTATCTTAGTAGTATCTATATCTTGTGTCTATCTTTGTGGAAAGAAAATTTATGGATATTTGCAAATATATACAATATTGAGATCTGTATATATACATGTGCATTTTTAAGTAAAAGGATCGGGTTGATCAGTTTGCATTTTATACCTTCATGTTTACTGTGTTCAATCTCAAAAAGATGGCGTAAATTGTGCCTGCCAATTTAAATAAATTATATAAATATATCTTGCAGAAATCTAATGCACTTCATCATTTTAGATACATGCATTGGAATTAATGTATATTGAACGGGCCGGGAAAAAATTTTTGATTTCCTTTCCTTGTGTTTGAACGTGAAAACTAGTATCTAGATAGACAAGTTATTGGTCAACTTCATCTCTCTTAGACAAAAGTTTTGACCTCCTAATTATTATGTGACATTTCCATATTAAAACGAAATACGGTGTATGCACATTCAATATGCACTGAAAATTATGTAATATCACGTTCGTGGGAATAGATATCATCACGTGTGTGTATTTATATTATGATCACAAGTCTATATATATATAGTTTAGCTTAACTAGAGAAACAAAAAAAAAAAAAAACTTTTTAACGGGATACTCTTTTTTTCAAGTTAAATTTATTTATTTAAATTTTTTTTTGAAAGGGAAGTAAAATTTATTTAAGATTATATTAAGATTAAAAAGTATGTAAAAGTGATAGAACTTCTATATATATATATATATATGACATTTAAAAACATCGTATCAATGGATACTTCTTCATATACCCTATGTTTCGCTCTGTTTTTTATTTGCATTGAACAAGCGAACAGCACAAAAGGAAGGCTAGACCCCTTTAATATCCTACAATAAATATATATATATATATATAAATAGAAAAGATGGATAAGTAATTTAGTTGTGTATGAAAAATCAAAGCATAGGAAGGAATAGAATTGGACAAATAGAAGGAGACGAGGAGTACAGGCAGAATGTGTTGGGGGAGCTGCCGGGGGAGACTGAATGGCTGAAAACAAAAGAGAAACAATAATTATTTACTTATATTATTTTCCTTTTGAAATTAAGAACATATACAAATGTATATGTATATATATATATAACAATGCTATTGTACAATTACCAGTAGTACATACGTTGTTCATAACTAGAATGTTTTTTTGTTAAATTATTAGAAAAGAAAAGGAAAAATAATGTAAAATGTGTAAGCTTCACGAGATGGGGTTTGTCGAGGGTGGGATTAATAGGAGTGACCCATTTTATCAGTTCGGATTTTTCCTGCTTTGTGGAATCTATTCTGAGTCCTTTTTTTTTTTTTTTTTTTTTAAGCCAGTCCTGACTGACACATATGACCTTCTCTCTCTCTCTCTCTCTCTGCACTAATATTCCTTCTGAGACCAGCTAGACTCGACCTTGGGATGTTCCAATGCTTTTGTTTTCGTTTGTAATTTCCGAAATGCTTCACGGATCAAGATAAATTTCTTTTTTCTTTTTATATTCCACTCTCTCTCTAACTAACTAACTGTAACAACCATTAACCCCTTTATCTTTTCTATCTCATTGTAATATGTTTCCGATACAAATATGACATTAAAAAGACACACACGAACATTCAATCCACTCTTTTTGCTAGAAAAAATAAATCTAAGAAAAAACAACCGAGGTTAATTGGTACATCCTTCTAAGTGTTATATTTAAAAAAAATATATATATCATTATGAATGTTGGCTGAAGCTCCTAGCTTATCTCTTGAACAAAAAAGTGTTTATCATTTGACAATACAACAGTAAAATTACATGGTCACATGGTCTCATATATACATGCCAAACATTCAATCCATTATATTGGTTAATTGTTAAGTCTGTTAATTTTGAGGCATGAATTGTATACATATATTGTTAATCTCAAAGTTTAGGCCTGGTCTGACCGAGGAAGCGTTTTATTTATTTAATTATTTTTTAAAGTCATTTCATGAAGTAATAATGTAGAAATGGCGGGGTATGTTTTCTAGGGCGGGTTTCCCAAATCATTCTCCATGCAAAGAGAGAGAGAGAGAGAGAGAGAGAGAGTGTGTGTGTGTGTGTGTGTGTCTGAGAGATTGAGAGACTTGTAGTACTATTTTCAACGCACCAAGGGAACATCCTATAGTGGCCTCGGGCGTGCCCCTCGCTTATGCTGCTTAATGCTCTCTCTCTCTCTCTCTCTCTCTCTCTCTCTCTCTCTGTCTTTTTAACCTTTTATTTATTTATTTATTTATTTTTAACATGCCTCTCAATGCTGTCATCGACTGTTAATTTGCTGCGAGGTTAAAAAGCTTTTTACAAGCCATGCACCCTCTTCTGATCAAATGCTTTTCTCCATAAATAAATATGCTTTCTTTACTTACATAATTATTAATATACTTGTCTTAAGATTAAAGCTGTGACTTGCCTTTCCTACTACGCCTTTTAACATCTTTACTAGCTAGCTTGTAAAAAGCATATGCATGGCACGTTTTTGAGTCTCTCAAAAAAAAAAAAAAAAAAAAAAATTTTTTATTTACCATAATTGAGATTTTTGTTTAGCATATAGCAGGGGCTAGCTGCTTAATTAGTTTCCTTGAGATGTTCACGGTTTGAGATTAGGCCATGATACGATATAGTACCATCTTTTAAATAAGTTAACCAAAAGCATAAATAGTAAATTGCGAAATAGTGTATAATCTATCTCTTATGTGTCGGTTAGTAAGTCGATCATAATTTTCTTTTTTTGCTTTATTCGAGCGGAGAATTTCATACCAAAACAAAGAATCCCTAGACTAAGACAATATATATGTGATTCGAATATAATCGTAGCTATATATCTTCTTACGGCCTAGACATTTCAAGGTGATTGTCATTGAAAATTAAGATGAAAGCTACATCACTTTTGGGTCAAAACACAAGATGTTCACTTCTAACCAACGCTGCTTTATGATATCTACCAAAAACATCTCATTTCCATTATTTATGTCGGTATATATGTATGTCTGTACGAAATCAGAACATGGTTTTCTCGTATATATCAAGTTAAAATACTTCTCTAGATATTTCCAAGCAAATCTATGACGACTGCCGTGAAAATTAAAGGTGTTCCTCCTATGGCAATGTTCTATTTCATAGAATACTAACAAACAAACATGTAAAAATATAGAGGCAAATTGGCAATTGTAGTTGAAATATAGTTTATCTTATCTAAATTAATTAATTTTTTTTTAAGGGGAGTTGTTGTAGTAGTTTATCTGCCTGCTGTTGCGTAACATTAGTACATGTTTGGCCCTAAGCCACAAAATTTGTTAGAGGGCATTATTTTGGAAAGGAACAAAGTCCACCTTTCTAGCCCAAACTAAGGTAACGACTAAGAAATGACAAGGGGCATTATTTTGTAAGGTTCATTTGGGTTGAATTGCCATCTATCTCTTGCATTCAAATCATGATAATTATTGTTATATATATATATATATATATATATATAATTAAAATGATAACTATTGTTGACTGGTCAAGAATGTTTTCTAAGACCGTGTGGGTTTGATCAGTGTGAACTGTATATCTTAGAGCCTTCAAGGATTACTTGAAAAGAAAAAAGGAAGGTTCGTTTCTGTTTACTAATTGTTTTGGAATGTCAGATCTTTGGTACTTTATTATTCAAGTATTAAATGCGATCATTTCACAAATCATCATGCCAATATGAGGTATGAATTCCCTTCACCGGCGAACAAGGATTTGGCTCATTGTCATTTAATGTGGCCCCATTCTCTCACGTTACCCTCAAATAATATCGTCTCACATATTTAATTAATATCATTTTTAAATTAATGTGATATGATATTATAATTTATATGATCTTTTAATTAACATATCATGATATTATTTAAATGACATAAATAGAATAAAAATAAAGAGGCGTAGAAGTTGGACTTCCTCTTTTGTTAGATTTTTATTTTGAATTTTCTTTTAGAAATTATTAGACCTATAGAAAAATCTAATAACTGGAATTGAAATATAACAAAAAATTTAGAATATTTTATAAGTAGGAGTATGAATTATGTAACATAAAACTTGAAAATCCTTGTAATAATTACTAAGTAACTTTTATATTCCTAAAATATTTTAAAAATTTGCTATAGTTTCAATGGAATATTTGTTAATGTCAACCTCAAAATTTGAATTATCAAAATAAACTTTTTCATTTTAACATAGGAACAACCACGGTTATTCTTTGAAGTCATTTTGTTTTGTTTTGTTTTTGTTTTGTTTTTGTTTTTTTGTTTTTTGAGATTTTGAAGTCATTTTGTTAATAAAATTTTTTGGAAGACTATTTAACAAAATAAAGAAAATATTTGAGTTATTTTGCTAATTGAGTTGTACAAACATGTGATGTAGTGTAATTTCGTCAATGATAGAAGTAATAAAAATTTTATATAAATAATTGAAGTAAATTGTAAATTTTAAGAATATTTAGAGTGAATAATAATTAATAATAAATTGATCAAGTAATTATTTATTTATTTATTTATTATAAGTGTTATTATTTTTTAAGTAAAATTTTTATTTATCTAATAAACTTTTTTAATTTATCTAATAAAATTTTATTTACTTCAAAAAGTGAAATTATTCTTTAAAAAAAAAAAAAAAAAAGAGAAGTGAAATTTAGAAATGGGCTGGAGGGTAGAAAGAAGCCCAAGAAGGCCCAACTGAAGTTAGGCTGATAGGCCAGCTTAACAAATTCCACATAAACGGCCAGGGACATTTTAGTCAATCGAAGCTTCCGCGCATATTGACACTTTCAAGAAAGAGAGAGGGTGAAATTTCCAACGTGTGTCGCCGAGTCCGCGTCGTGAATAAAGATTTGTTATAATAAATCCAGTCATATTCATCGCCAGAGAATAATAAATCGTAATATTTCTTCGTCTCCATCATCATCTTCTTCCTTTTCTTTTCTGCCATCTCGAATTCATCCCAAAAACAGACCCCCAAAAAAAAAAAAAAAAAAAATTTCGAGAGAGGAAATTCCGTAAAAGATGTCGAAGAAGGAGGAACCAGTGGTCGGAGTGCCGTACTACGCGGCCCAGAATCCATACCAAGCAGGGGCCATCCCTCCGAACGCATTCGTCGGAGACCCAAAGGGAGTTCCCATCCAGCAAACAATCTACAGGGACACTCCCGCCCCTTTCACCTGCCCCTACTGTGCCAATTCCTCTCTCACCACTGTCAGGTCTTTTCCCATTTTTCATTCTTTCTTTCTTTCCTTTTCCCTTTGCATTCCCTTTCTGTTTCTTCCCCCCCTCCTTAATTTCAAAGATTAGACTAATTCCTTGTTATTTTACCGCTAATTAATCCCCGTCTACTCAAATTCGACCACCTTAGAACTCAGATAATTTTTCTGGATTTATTCGTTTTTGTCTGAAAATTATATGTTTTGTTCTCTTTTTCTTTTGTTTGACTCGGAAGACAAAGGGGGGAAAAAAAAAAAAAAAGATCGGACTTGGACTTGTATAATAATTTAAGGATGTAATGGTTAATCTGATTTTCATAAATTGCTTGGTTTTGGATGCTTTTCTTTCTTGCTATCCATCCCTATATGTTTATAAATTAGAGTACTAAGAAAATATCTTTATACATCTATCAGTGGTAATGGTATCATTCTTCATAAGTATCGAAATTTAAGATGAATTATCCAAGTATTGGATATTTTTATGCTTTTTAATTTTGCTGTTAGTGTGATCAGTAATCACTCTTTAGATTATAATTATGATAAATGTAATCCAGATCGAAGCCGAGTTTGGCAGCTGTCGTCGGTTGTATGATGCCGATGATGCTTGGATTTTGCTTTCTCTGCCCTTCCATGGACTGTCTCTGGCATAAGTATCATTATTGCCCGAACTGCAAGGAAAAGGTATCCGCCTTCTCTCTTTGTCATTTTACCATTCATTCTTCCTTTGCTGGATTGTCCCTGGCAAAGCGAAGATTTGATCATGGACTTAATTTTCTAACCTTAGTGTTTGTTATGCCGTATGGTTGTCGATGTAGGTTGCTGATTTTGAAAAATCGGATGCTTGTGCTGTGATGGATCCTCCACACTGGACTCAGGAAAGCTTTGCACTGGCTGCAGCAATATAAGTTTGTTCTTCACGTTGTATTAGCGTGCCCTTTCTCATCTCTTTGTTAGGTAGCACAAGGAACGATTTCTCGTACATATTTTTCTTAAAAGTGCGATTGTAGAAGAACAACGTTTTGTAGTTACAATATTACTATTCCGTTTGTGAGGATGTTATAAATATTGTTCATTGTTTATACAACTAAAGTTGCTGGCTTATTTTGCAAAAATAATGGCATCAAATGCTTGTAAGGTTGGACCATTTTGCAATTGATTCTTGCCTCTATTGATCCTTTGGCAATGTGGAGTTTGATTTAACATATTATTTGGCCGGTATTAGTTCTTGGAAGAGTTTGATTTATATGGTTGAACCATTTGCATGGTAACTCAGATAATACTCGTTAGTTGTCGGTTTTCTTGTCGAAATTCGAATGCGCTTCCTAATCCTGAACGAGGACTTGGAATCTTAGCTTTGGTAGTGTCAATGTGAAGTGCAGAACTTAGGGTTGAAGTTCTTACAGGAATTTTATAGTTTCTATATCGCATCAATGCATTTTGGATTTACGCATTTCGGAAATTGTGGGTATGTTCAGCCCTGTTTATTATCATAGCGCAAAAGTTGCCGTGCATAACTATAAATTCTTTAAACTTGATGCTTAAAATGCTTGGACCCTGGATCTACTTTTTCCCTCAAAAGAAGAAAAATGTGAAGAGTATTACCCAACCTTGAAACAAAGTACGTCATTCATTCGAAACAAATGCAGTTAGATTACCACATTGTGTGGAAAAAGCACCTAAGAACTCATGAAAACTTGAGTTCAAGAACAAAATGCATTTGAAGTGTTTATTGCAGCAACAACGAGACATGCTCAACTTCGTGCAAGAAGCACTCGAGCGTCCATTTGCAGTTCCATTTGAATTCTGCTCTCTCAGCAGAGTGAAGACGTAGTTGGTCAAGACTCTCAGTGTAGACCTGTAAAAGAATGACAAATTAGTGAAGTAGTTACCTCCGTTTTAAGGATGAACTATGTTTGTACGCTTACCCGGTGAGAAACACAACCAAGTAAGTCGACCGAAGTAGTTGTGGAAAAAGAGGTCCAGCATGAGAGACAAGAGCCTGTCTTGATAGCCAAGGAGACTGCCTGAATACCACACAAGGATACTCTTGACAAGATAGCCAATGATTAGGAACCATATTTTATCGTAAGTATTCATTTATCGATAAAGAAGTCGGTTTTTCAAGAGAGACCGAGAGTGAGACTCGTTGGAAGAGGTTGCAGGCGAGTCATCCTTGGCTACAAAACAAAGGCTCCTTATCCTCATGTAGGACCTTCCTTCCTCACAAACTAGATACTTCTTCAGATATCCATGTACAATAGATATATATATATATATATATGTATGTATAGAATAATAGTTATCTTCCTCAAGGGTGGATTGTCAAATGGGGTGGCCTGGGAAGCCCTCTATTTATAGGCATGCGGTGCGAGAGAGAAGTATAAAGTGGATTAGATTTTTGGGGGGTCATTCACGTAGAATGAATAAGCATCACCATAAAAAATCTGCATGATACGACCGGTGGTCGAGACGTACACCGCCCTTCTCCAGTGATATGGGTCAAGATAATGATGTTGGTGATGATCATCTTCAAGATAAGGGTTTTGCCTCCCAACAAATGCTTGTATTTGTCTTTTATTTACATTTTTATTTATTACTGCTCACATGTCACTCTGCTATTACTCAGAGACTTTTCGCCTCTTGGCTCAGCCAAAGGCCATTTGTCTAATAATATATATATATATATATATATATATATAAAACATAGATTTATTGCCATTTTCATTGAATCTTTTCCATTTATGGTAGTAGCTCTTTTCATTCGTCCAAATGGAGTTATACATATATATATATATATATATATGTATATAAATATATATGTTGCTGATCAGTCAGTACACGGTAGGGGGATAGGAGAACATAATCTTGAGAAGTGATAATTTGATCTCTTATAAATTGCACCTCCTTCACTTTCATTGCCTTTCTCCAATTCATGATTCTAGCCTCTAGGGAAGGTCAACCCAAGCCACATGTCCTCCATATCCCACGAGGCAACCACACGTATTCAACTATTTCACATATATAATAAATATGTATACATATTGACATATATAAATAATTCCATATGCTAATTTTCAGCAATCAGAACTTGACAAGCACATCCCATATTGACTGACTGCAACCAATATGGGCCATTTGGCAAAAGAAAGGAAACTCTTTGATTATTTGTGTGGATATCACAGTTTCATAGGATTCTTTGGAATTTGAACTCATTTTTAAAGCAAGACTTTGAATACCAAACTTCCACTATAAACAAAGAACATAAAAAGAGACCATACATACATACACATATATATATATATATATATCCTATATATTCCTGTTCTTTCTTCATCTGTTCCCCATTCAAGGGAATAAGAAAAGAAAAAAAATTTTAAAAAATTGGAGAGTAGTATTGCCAGCCATGCATAGCTCTTGTTGGCACTTGCAATTTTCAGGATCACTCGGTAGCCAACTGCACGTCTTTCCTCAGCCTTAAATTCATAACTTAGGAAGCAAAAAAACATACACACACACACACGCACACATATATATATATAGATATATAGATATATATATATATATATATGCTAAGAGGGGACAGAGGCCAATGTTTTCCCTTCTTCTGTTTTTGGAATATTTATAGACGAGCCCTATATGAACATGTATATATACACATAATTAGGCTTTTGCCATCCTCCTGATCTGTTGATGTATAGTCCAACATGTCATATGTCATGCCATGTTGTAGTGTCCAACTGTCTATACTCTTGCTTCAACTACAATTATTTCTTTCTTTTTTTTTTTTTTTTTAAGAGTAAAAAAAGAAAGAAAGAAACGAAAAGAACAGAAAAACCCCAGCATGTAAAACAAGAACTGTTTCAAGAGATCCGACGGTACAATGTTCAGTTGGCAGAACAGGACTTGGGTCATGTAACAATTCCTTCTCTTTCTGGTCAAGTTCTTTAATTTTTATCTGAATATTGATCATTGACTTTTATATATTGATGAACTTGGAGGATTGTAATTAGGTGGTGGTATTGGGCCATAAAAATCTACATTTATTGAGATTGACAAGTTGTGATGGTCCTTAATTTTTATTTTATTTGGAAACTATGATAAATTGCTTTTCAAATTCATGTTGCAAAGAAAACGTGCCTTCCTCATGCATTCCTTTTTCTCCTCTTTGTATCGGTTAAATATATTTTTTTTTCTTTTCTTTTTTCTTTCTTTGTCTTTACAAATGATTATCAAAAGTTAATACTTGGTTATATTTGCACCCACTAAATTTATAAATATCCCCATAATAAGATTTAAAACATTTATCCTTTTATATATAATATTTGTATGATACCTAATTTAATCCTCTCACACACCCACTTTAATTTTAAATTTGATTTGATTTATAACAATGAAATTCAAAACAAATCTAATTAGGAAAGAAAATAATTCGTATTTTAAAAAAAGCTATATAATAGAAGAGAGTAAATCCACGTTTTTTTTAACAACATTTTCGTAGCAAATCGTTTTCTTCTTCTGTTTCTTATTCTTGCGAATTGTCTTCTACTTGTTCTTCTTCATAATTTCTTCTTATTAAAAATAAAATAAAATAAAAACTCTCTCATTTAAATAAAAAGTGTCTTAATACTTAATGTTTCATTAAATAGTCGTAAAGTTACAACCACACAAAAAAAATTCAAGATTCACCAATTTCATATTCAATAATCACAAAATAATAAGGATGTCCATTAAATAATTGATAAATAGATATGATTAAAAACTAAAAATACATGTTTTAATATGGATTTATCTTCAAGAGATTGCTTTTTTTATTTTTGATAGAGAAACATTTAGGGTACAGAAAAGTTACATTTAGTATAATAAAAGATGTTGGGTATGTAGTTTTGGTCATTTGAAAAAAAAAAAAAAAAAAAATTCTTTTTATAAACCAATGTGGGGGTGTGCCGTATGCTTTCATTTCTTTTAAAACATATTGTATTTGTACGGTTAATGAGGAATATTTTTAATGGGTTTATTTGTAATTTCAGTAAGGGATAAAATTATTATAAAAGTAGTTTATAATTTGGTGGGGACATTCATAATTTTAATGGGTGTAAATAGAACCACTGTTTGACTTAAGTGGAAGTAAATTAAAAAGTAGCCCAAAATTTAAATAAATAAAAAAAAGTGTGATTGGACCCAAGTGAGTAGTGAGAGACAGCTTAGGACTCCTAATTAACTTATCAACTTTTAAGGCTAGGGCGATTTCTAGGATTGTCTATTTTAATATTTATACATTCCTATCTCAATTATAATAGTTATAATTTTTTTTATCATAAATATGGATGATCAAAATTCCAAATAAGATGATAAAAAAACATAAATATTGTTGGGGTTAGACTTCGTCTTCCCATTACGACGTTAGCTTCTAACAGTTTGTCTAACGAACGGCGAACGTATTATTTTTGGGCCGGACCCAACTTATAACATTGCCTAATCATGGGCAACAATCCATTCCATAATTGGGCCAGACCCAATCCATTCCGTTCAAGCTCGAACGATGATCGCTCGTTTAACATGGGCCGGACCCAGTTGACGACTCTAATTCATTACAATATAACGCTCGTTCATACTCGAACGTCGAACCAACAGATCAAACGTGATCTCTATATAAGCTACGAACGATGGATCGCAATATCAGGCTTGTGTCCTAGTCATCGTTCGTCGCTCGTTTGACAGATTAAGACATCTCTTCTATAATCGTCGAACTCAATATCAACAACGATATTACATCAATAACCGCCAAGCCCATTGTCCGAGATTAAGGTTTACCCTGGTAACCGTCTGTTCAAAATCTCCAATGGCATGCTTACACGTGTCCCAGATGACAATATCTGAACTGCCATGAGCAGTTACGGGCTCAGGCCCATCTTCCTCTATAAATAGAGGAAGACCCCCCCCACGGGAGAGGGGACTGAGACAGACGGAAGGATTCTGATTCTGAAATTTCTAACTTTCTTCTGACATTTCCCAGAAAACATACTCTCCCTCTGCAGAAATCTTCTCAAAAACCATTGAGAGAATTCTCAAACCTTCATTGTACTCACAAACATTCATATATAGTGAAATTACTCACTGACAGAGGACGTAGCACTTATTTGGGCGAACCTCTCTACTTCTTGGTGTCAAATTTATTTTCTGTCTTCCTCTACTTTCATTTTCTGATATGAAATTTTGTTCTTACATTGCTTTGCTAGATTTCATTACGATGTCCAAGGGCCCAATCAATCGACTATCATATTCTGTGTATTAACTTTTCTGTTAAATTTTGACTGTAGAAAACCGGCATCTACAAATATATTTATTTGAACAGTTGTTTCTATGATTTTTTTTTTTTAAAGTTAAACTTAAAGGTAATTGGTTTGATGCTCTGCAATAGTCCTAACAGCATTCACATTTTCTAACCATAAATAGACAGAGATGGGGGGTAAGGATTAATTAATTATCATATCTTTACCTTAAAAGATTCTTGAAATTTAAAAATAATAATTTTTTTTGGGGATAAAAATATTCATCCGTTTTCAAGCAAAACGTTGGTTTTGGCTGGAACACTCATTTTGATTACTTCTTTTTTTTTTCCCCCTCTTTTCTTTCTATTTTATTGTTTGGTCCTTTTCTTGCTTTTTTTTTTTCATTGCTTTCCCCTAAAACTTTATTTCTTTCATTTTGGGCCCCTTTTATTGGCTTTCCCCTTGAAAATTTATTTTTTTTAATGTCTATTTTAAATGATTTTTCTTCTATTTGTCACTATTACAATAATATTCTAAAAAACGTCCTGACTTAAAGATTTTTGTGCAATTTTATTAGTTTTTTAAAATCAAATGTGCCTTTTTTTAAACATCTTTTACCTTCTCTAATATAATCCATAAGTGATTTTCTATCTAATTTGTCCGGACAAAAAATATTTTAATCAGAAAGCATATAAGAAATTCAACAAATTAAACACACACGTGCATTTCACTCGTAGGTTTTTATAATCCTGATTTGTAATCACCTACTTTATTTGCTGACCTCAATAGACACCCATTGTTAGTAGTTTTCTTCTCTACCTAAGACACTGTCTTTTTTTTTTTTTTTTGAATTAGTTGAACAAGTCTATTTTTCCTTTGGTATTGTTTTACACAGATGAATGTATTGCATTTCTGTTTTTCTGCATTAGGGAATGAAAAGTGTCCGGCACAAGGACCAAAATGTTTGTACGTACATTAGCAGCATCTATATATATATATATATCTATATATATATATATGAAAGAGTTTTTAATAATTACTCTATCATTGTAACTATTTATATTTACAGATAAAATTATAAAATGAAATATATATCTTAATTGCATTTAATAATATGACATTTTATATGACTTGTTATAGCAAGTTAAAAACCGGTTTATCTTAAGCATTAATTAAAAATATCTCTCCCTCTTTTTTTTTTTTGTTGGAAATGGATAATAAATATCAAAATTACTATTACAATTACATGAGGAAACAATTGTCGTGATTGACATATTAATGTTGTTTTCCCCTCTTTGTATCTATTACTCTTTTCAATTTCCCTTCTCACTTTTGTTTACATACAAAAGTTAATTAGAATATCGCAACATCATGCTTTTTGCAGACAAATAATTCTTTTTTCTTTTTTTTTTTTGTAGATAGAAAATTATTTTCTTACTTGGCTTTCATGAACTATAGCATTTCTAAGGGGGGGAAAAAGTTCTTGACTAAAAGGAAAAAAGAAAAGGCAAGGAATATATAATAGGCAATAAATTGAAAACAAGCATTCCACCAAAAAAAAAAAAAAAAAGATTGAGAAATAAGGGATCAGGAAAGGGGGCAGTTGCAGGGGGGAAAAAAAAAGCATTGAGGTTTTGAGTTTTGACTTCAAAGGAGAAAAATATAAGAGAGAAAGAGAAAAGATTGTGAAAAGAGAAATACTAATAGGGCACTTTGATCATAGGGCTCTTTGGTTGGAGCTTGTGGGTAATGGTAATACTAATACTGTCGGGAGAAGACCTAAGGAAAAGCGTTGTTAATTTCATTTTAATCCTTCGTGGATGACAGATGAGGCTTTTAGGGCAGCTCTTCGTGATTCTTGGAGACCTCTGAATGGAAGAGTTTCTAGGGATTGTTGGAATGCTAGTTTGAGGAGATGTGCCAGTGATTTGCGGAACTGGAGTTCTCAAACATTTGGTAGAATTCCAACAAAAATTTGTGCTTTACAAGAGAGACTGGAGTCTCTAAATAATGCAGCCCCTTCACAAGCTAATAAACAGAGTATTCGATCATTAACGATTGACTTGGATCGGCTTCTTGCTTTGGAATAATACTATTGGCGTCAACATTTTCGGTCGAAATGGCTTCATGGGGGTGATAAAAATACGAAGTTTTTCCATCAAAAAGCTTCGCAACACCGACGGCGAAATCAGATACGAGGATTGGTGAGTGAAGATGGGAGATGGCTTACTGAAAAGGATGATATTGTGAAAGCCATGGAGGGCTATTTTGGTGGATTTATTCATGACTATAAGACCGGATCAAGAAGATATTGATGCTGTGGTCAATCTTGTTGAACCCTGCTTGAGTGATGATATAAAGAACTTGATGGATACACCCTTTTCTACAGAAGAAATTAAGGAGGCACTTTTTGGTATGGGTCCTACTAAAGCACCAATGCTAGATGGTTTCCACGCTATTTTTTTTTTTCAGAAGAATTAGGATGTGGTGGGTCGGGATCTGGTGGAGCTGTGTTCTGGGTTTTTGAATGGTGATGTTTCTATTGAGCCGCTTAACTCAACACATGTGGTTCTTATTCCCAAAGTTAAATATCCCAAGAAGCTTTCTGAATATCGACCTATTAGCCTGTGTAACGTGTCTACAAGATTGTGACAAAGGCGCTAGCAAATAGGCTAAAAGGAATTCTCCCTCATATTATTTCCCAAGAACAGAGTGCTTTTGTGCCAGGCCGTTTGATTACAAATAATGTTCTTGTTGCTTTTTAAGTTCTCCATTATATTTGTTGCAAAGTTAGTGGTAAAATGGGTCTGATAGGATTGACGCTTGATATGAGTAAAGCCTATAACCATGTGGAGTGGCCTTTTCTTAAGAGTATGATGTGACGATTGGGTTTTGGTGATAGGTGGATGCGTCTTGTGATGAGTTGTATCAACATATCCCGAATTTCTTTTACTATTGATGGGGCCCCTTGGGGATTAGTGAAACCTACTCGTGGTATTGGACAAGGTTGCCCAATATCTCCGTATTTGTTCCTAATATGTGCTGTGGGCTTGACCGGTTTGTTGCGACATGCATGAACAGTATGGAGGATTGCAGGCATATTAGTGGCTCGCCTAGCGCCTAAGGTTAGTCATCTTTTGTTTGCTGATGACTTTATTATTTTCAGTCGAGCCACTCTGGTGGATAGCCATACAATTGTTGAGGTTCTTGATAATTATGCTAAAGCTTCGGGGCAAATGGTTAATTTTGAGAAATCTATTATTACTTTTAGTCCTAATGTTAGGGAGGAAACTATAAATGAGCTAACGGAGCAAGTTGGGCTATTGGATAGTAATCTTTCTCACGATAAATATCTTGGCCTCCCATCCTTTGTTGGCAGGAACAAAAGGGCTACTTTTGATGCCGTGAAGGATAGGGTTTTAAAAAAGCTCAAGTTGTAGCGGGACAAGGTGTTTTCTATGGGTGGAAGGGAGATTCTTATTAAGGCAGTAGCTCAAGCGACAACCACCTATACTATGAGTGTCTTCAAAATCCCCCAAATCCTTTGTGATGAGATTCAATCGCTTATTTCTATATTTTGGTGGGGTGGTAATGAATCAGAGAGGAAGCTTCATTGGATTAGGTGGCAAAAGTTATGTCATCCAAAATTGGAGGGAGGGATGGGTTTCAGAGTCATTAATGCTTTTAATCAAGCACTCCTAGCAAAGCAGAGTTGGCGGATTATTAACTATCACGATTCATTAGTTGCTAAACTTTATAAAGCAAAGTATTTTCCAAATAATACTTTGTTGGAGGCAGAGGTCGGTAACAATCCTTCATTCACATTGTATAGCTTGCTTTGGGGTAAAGATTTGTTGAAGCAAGGTATCTGTTGGCGTGTGGGTTTGGGTATATCGGTGAGTATTTTTCAAGACCCATGGCTGCCTCTTCTAAGCTCGTTTCACCCTATTACTCATGCTAATGAAAAGACTGCAGATTGGATGGTGGAAGATCTCATTACCAACAGAGAGTGAGATAGAACGATCGTTAATAACATTTTTTTCCAGTTGATCAGGAGGTAATTTACAGCATACCTTTGAGTCATAATGCCTTATCCGATTGCTTAATATGGCGTTATGATCCTAAGGGATTATATTTGGTATGTTCGGGTTATCGCTTGGCAATGGAGCTGCATGAAGGATAAAATGTTTCTAGAGACAGAGGTGATACAAATTAGTGAAAAAAGCTATGGAATCTTAAGCTCCCAAATAAAATTAAATCTTTTGTTTGGAGAGCTTTTCATGATATTTTGCCTTGCTATGATAATCTTCAAAAACATGGAATTCCTTGTTTGGCCATATGTCCTCGATGTTCGGAGGGGGTTGAAGACGTGTGGCATGTATTATGGGATTGTAAATATGCCCGTAAAGTCTGGGATTCTAGTAGCTTGTGGCCAGCCATTAGTAATGCTAAGGCTGGATCCTTTGATGGTTTGTGTGTGATTTGGAGAAACATGGCTTCAAAGACCAACTTGGAGATCTTTTGCGTTGTTGCTTAGGCTATTTGGACAGCTAGGAATCAATGGATCCATGATGGTCCAAAGGTTTCAGCAATTGAGACTTTGGAGAAGTCTAGCTGCTTTCTTGATGACTATCAAGCTTGTTGTACGGCTGAATATGACCCAACAATTGTACCGCATAAAAGAAACAAACAGTGGGTTCGACCTCCTGAAGGGAAGATGAAACTTAACACTGACGTTTCGGTTCGATCTGGAATGGGTTTCATAAGCATGTGGCCTATTATCCGTGATTCAGATGAGACTATTTTGGTTTGTCAAGCAAATAAAATATAGGGCTCATTTTCTTCGTTTATGACTGAGTCTCTTGCTCTCAGGGAGGGTCTCTCATTTGCCAAGGATTGTGGGATTTGTATCCAGATTACTGAGGTTGATGTGACACGAGTTGTCCAAGCAGTTAATTGTGGAGATTCGCTTACAGAAAGAGGAGCTGTGATCAATGATATTCTTGAGTTGTTCTCTGTTTCACCCTAGTGGTCTTACTCTGTTATATGTCATGAAGCTAATAGAGTGGTTCATTGTCTTGCTGCTTCTATGTTTATTCTAGAAAATGAGGTTTATGGTTGGGATAAAGTTCTAAGATTTGTAGTTCCTATAATTTTGGTTGATTTAGACTATTAATTGCAATGAAGTTTTACTTAAAAAGAAGAAGAAATAAGAAGAAAGAAAAGAAAGCAAAAAACAAAAAAACAAAAGATTATGAAAAAAGGCATTATTTGAAGTTAGAGCAAAACATATAATTGTAAGAGTATTGAGCTACTTAACCTTTTTTAAATAAATTGAAAAAAAAAATCTTAAATGAATATCAGGAATGAGATTAAAAATCATTTGCAAAAATATATATATATATATATATATTTAAAAAGTCATGTTATTAGGTTAAGAATAATTTATTTATTCAAAATCACATTAATGAAATATATAACTTCAGTGCTCATTAATTGTCATAAATTTATTTGACCAATTATCTGATTCATTATAACTGTTTGATCTATATTATATTGTTAAAACTTAAAATAATAATAATCAGAAATAAATAAATATTAAAGTAATTATAAAAATCACACTCCATATATATATATATATATATATGTTAGGAAACTAGTATGATATTAGGTACTCATAGCTTAATTCGAGTTGAAAGGAAGACGAGGCCTTTTTGCATTTTGCAATTTTTAGCCAATCACATAGGTATATAGGCTCTTGGGGGACACTATTCTTTCTGTCGGTTAATTTCATTTTTTCATTAAATTTTCATTATTTTTTGTGTCTTTTCAAACGATCATCAAAAGTTTGTACATTTTGTCTTCAGTTCACTTAAATGAAAAAGAAAAAAGTGGGGGATGAAAAAAAGGGGAGAAGCAGTGGCGTATCCAAGGAAAATAATTTAGCCTCTGTTTGACAAAACGGTTTAAGTTAAGATTTTTAAGTTGAGTTGAAGATAAGTTAAGTTGAGAGTTAGAGTTGTGCATTTAGTAAAAAGTTTGAGTTGAAAAGTTTAACTTGAGTTGGGAGTTTGGATGTAAAAAGTTTGAGTTAAAAAGTTTAACTTGATAAAAGGCGTGTTTGTAACTTAGGTTCGAAGTTAAAATTTTCATCTCAGTTTTTGTATTTTTCTTATATGTTTAAAAAAATTATAACTATTTTTGAATCACCGACCAACTCCAACTTAAATTTTTAATCTCCAACTAACTTACCAAATGGAGGTTAACATGTCATTTTGTTGATTTATTTTGTTGATTTATTTTATATTTATTTTGTTGATTTTAATTATTTTTATTTTCTGGAATTGAAGTTACCTATTTTACTCCTCATACTTCAACAGATTTTCTTCTTTTTTTTGTTTTTTTTGTTGTAGTTTATTTCTTTCTCTTCAGTCACTCTCTCTCCTCCGCTTGTTGTCGCTCTCCCTTCCATTCTCTCTCCTCCCGCCATCGCTAGGTCACCGGAGGAGTGCAGATATTGTCGGAGGTAGGCCTCGGTCGCCAACGTGATGTCCTTCTATCTCCTCTCCCTTCATAATCGCCACTAAAGGAGAGCAGATTCGTGATTCTCCCTCTCTCTAAGACATCTGGCACCGTCGCCGAATCGCTCTTTCTCTCTCTTTAGCCTAGCGATCTCGGCCAATTGTCGCGATCTGCGACAAACCTTCGTCCTCCGATTAAGACCAGATCCGATGATATCCAGAACCACAGCGGCGAGAAGACTAAATCGAAGCCGCCAGTGATCTCTTCTCTTCTCTGTCTCGCTCTAGGATTTTATGTCTTTCTTGTCCTTCTTCCTCTGTCTCTCCGAAAGGAAGGTTTCTAGGGCTTCGCAACGACATAAGGTTGGGATTGATCGGAGATTTACACGCTGGTTTTCAAGTCTAGGCCTTTTCCATGGTGTGTTTTCTAGGGAAGCAGTATATGGGCGAGGAGGGAGGGAGAAGTCGGGCGGTGGGTGAACAGTTTGTGTCGGAACAAGTACAGTTTGCCTTGGATTGGTCGCACAGTAAACCAAGTTTGGTTTACTGTGCAACGGTCCAAATGAAAGTAGGAATCAAACTTGGACACCAAACAAGTTTAGTTGAGGTTGAACTCAAAAATTTGAGTTCAAACTGTTGAGCTAAACAAAGGCTTAGCTCTTGAGTATCGACTTGAAAGGTACGTAATTAATCGGATCTTTTTACCAAGTTATAATACGTTTGCAAGAGCCAAACAATATTTTCTTTTTCCTATGAAAACGGAGCCAAACAACATTCACATTTTCTAAGCATAAATAGACATTGATATTTCTACCCCAAAAAAAAAAAAAAAAAGACATTATTGATTTTTTTTTAGTTGGTTGAAATAAAGAGACATTGATTTGATAGTGCGAAGATAAAGTTTATCAATATCACGTTCTAGGTAACACTTTTTTTAAAACATATTTTAAGTTATTTAAAAGATTAAGCGTACGATTTCTTCCTTAATTAACCCATGTAACATCAATTGGCAATTACGTTTTTTTCCCCCCTTAAATGTAGTATAGTTTAATGTTTCTATTAAGAAAAATTATCATATTAGTGTTGTGTATTCTTTTTTTTTTTTGGGTATCGTTATCAGGAAAATTTAAAGACATATTTTAAGTGATGTTTACAATACAAATTATCATATTAAGAAAATTATTGTTAATATTTTCATATTAAGAAAATTATCATGTAGTATTTTTTAATGTTTCTATTAAGAAAATTATCATATTAGTGCTGTGTAATCTTCTCTTTTTTTTTCTTTTTTTTTTTTTGGTATCGAAAAGATACCATATTAACATGATCAAGGAAATTTAAAGACATATTTTAAGTGATATTTACAATACAAATTGACGCACTTCAGTTTGTCTTGGATAAGAGATTGGACAACAAAATGAAGTGAGATATAAAATACAATTTTATCAATTTGCTTCGTAAACGACACTTAAATTAAATTTCAAGATAGAGTAAGAAATACAAATTAAAATTAAGAAACATTTGTTTAATTTTTTTTTAATTGTTGAGGATTCTTCGTGATAAAAATAACACACAACAATACCAATACAAATATTATATCATTTTTTCTCTGTAAAGGAAAATATCTTCAACACTTCCCTATGTCAAGGTAAATAAAGAAGAGTTCTGCGGTAAATAAAAGGCAAATAAAAAAAATTAAAGAAAGATGAAGAGGGAAAAAAAAACTGAAAAATAGTAAGAGGACGGTGCGATGGCCGACGGTGGAAAGTCCGAACATAGTTATAGAGATGGCGTCATGCATGACGACCACCGCATTGAGAGCCGCAATTCGAATTCCAAGTATCCAGACCAGACTCTCTCTCTCTCTCTCTTTTTTTTTTTTTTTTCCCTTATTCATTTTTCTTAAAAAACAGACCCCACTGATAATTATTGATTAGCTAACCAGGTTTTTTTTTCTTTTTTTTTTTATTATGAAGAAATACAGTAGAAAATAGATAAAATAATACATATCAGCTATATCGTGATTCACGAATATTTGGTGGTCCCCAGTCCCCGTTGTGATTGTGATCTCATTTTATTTTATTTTATTTTATTTTACGTCAAAAATAAGATTAGTGCTGTGTTTGGTATCTTTTAAGTCTCCCAATCCAAAAAAAAAAAAGTCTCCTAATCCATTGTTATTTAAGGAGTCTATACGAATTGTAAATCAAATGGCAATTAGCTTGTCTGTCAAATATCACTCTAAGATTTGTAGAATCCATTAACAGATAAATTAATATTAAGATATAAATTTTTACGTATGATATGATTTAAATCTTTTATCTTTTACGATTTTAAAGGATCTCATTTGTTTCAATTTGTTTACATTTCATAATCATGGTTATGTTGCCTTTTTTGCTTGTTTTACTCATCTCTTTTGGCTTTGCGTATGATAATGATTCCACTCCCCCCCCCCCCCCCCTACTTTGGCAGGTTAACTGCTTAATCTCAATCATTGAGCAATTGATTATTAGATTTGACTCCCAACCCCACAAAACTTGTAATTCAATGAAACTCTTTGGCACTAACACCTCTTTAACCAATCTACTTCCGTTTCTGTCAAACTAATCATTTTACATTCTTCTCCTTGCAAAAGTATCTTGGAAAATTCTACCCATACTCTATATATCAATCTATTGAATTGTTAATATACTTTATTATTATTATATATATATATGTAAAAGGACTCAAAAATCCACCCAAAACTTACTCATCCCCAAATTATATATACATAAGAATTATCTCATATACGATACATTTATAAAACGACACTTATAACTTTTTAATTTGTAAGTTACTGTAACATTTAGTTGTTTCTCATGCTGATAATTCTAAATAGTATCGTTATCCAAAGAAAAGTTATATGTAAATCAATTAGTAATTACAAGTTTTTAGAGAAAATGTTATAAGTATTGGACAGATCGGACTATTGGATTAAAGAAATTTCCTATATATATATATATATATATATATATGTATTTTTTCAATTTAGGTTTTCTGTACACACAATGTCATTCTTTTTACAAAGTAATTAGGATTTGAATTATTTCAACCGAAAAAAATTAGGATTCGAATTAGTACCTTAATAGTAAAGTTTGGAGTGATTGTTACTCACCATACAAACTAAGCTTAAGGACGTAGTTCCAACTAATTTTTGCATTAAGTTTCGTGGGTTTTTTTTTTCTTTTTTTTTTTTAAGGCAACATATTTAAAACAGGTAATATATACAATGTTGTTATACAGTTAGGACACTTTAAAGTTTGCAAATACTAGAGAAAAATTATTAAGATTACTTGAAAAGAAAGCCTGCAAGTGAAATTAGTTAGGGCAAAAACATGTGCATGGTCGGAGAACTAGGCCGCTCTAAATCAAAATTTTAGTTCCCTCTTGATAACACATTCTAAACCACCTTTCAAAAAAACATTTAAAATATTTTTTCTTATAAAAATTTGAATTTATTTTTTGAATCTATAATTCAAATGGATATTTAGCATCACTAAAACGTGTTTTTAACTCTCTTTAATGAATGATGGCTCCATTCTTTCTCAAGAGGAGTGAGTGACACTTTTCAAAGCCAAAATGGGTTCAGTCTCGTATCAAACACAGACTGGACCACTGTCTTCCTTATTTTTTGTTTCAGAATCCAAGAACATGGCATTTTTTAAAAAATAATAATGAAAAAAACCTCTCTCGAATAGAACCTCATAAATCTTTACCACTCACTTGCCTATATTTAAAAAGGCCAAAGAGTAAGTATTATTGTGAATGATGCTACCCATAAAAATTAAAATTAAAATTAAAATTAGAGAGACAATTGGAGTTGGAATTTTAGAGATATTTGATTGGAGTTGAGTTGATTTTTAAAAACGTACGTCTGGTTGAAAAAAAAAATTTACAGTAAAAAAATATAAAAACTTGAGATATTAGGAGAAAAAAAAAGAACTCAAAAATCTATACAATAAAAAAAATTATCTCATTTTGACTTCAAATAACAAAGTCATGACTTTTAAAGTTTGAATTTTTGAGTTGAAGAAAAAAATTAAAAAAAAAAACATTTCGAAATGTGTTTTGGTGACGTCTCCCAAACGGGCTCTAAATGACAATTCTACCATTTTAGTGTTTAGAGAATATTACCTAAATAACCATATTTTTTCATCTATTGATCAACATGACGTAAATTTTAGTTAACTTTAGTTTAATTTTGTGTCATATTAGTCTATATTAATTTTTTGTGTCATGATGGTATAATGATATTTAAATTTGTGTCATTCAGATGTTTTTCCCATTAGTTTACAAACTTTTTCTAAAGAAAAATTGTTACTTTGATTTTAGTTATTTTATTCATTTGTGATTGAACATTGTTAAATCTAATGATGAAATGTTTTGATTTTGATATTGGTTCTGTTTTTCCTTTTTTGGAATATTATGGTTTATTATTTAATGGGGGATTCTACAATAGGGTAAAAACTTTTACCCCATCAGTGGGATAAGATCTAACGGATGAGAATGGTTATATTAATATGGTACACCAAATTATGGTGTAAGCTATAACATGTGATTATACCTAAAAGAAAACCTCTCTTTCCAATAGCAAACTTCCCAGTCCCCCCCCCCCCCCCCCCCCCGCACGCCCCTGACGATGACCCAACGCTCCCTGTAGGGACGGCGAACCACCATGCGACCCCTAGTGAGCCAAATCCGTGTGACCCTGGTCCCCCCGACATCAAGCCCTCAGCACCTCACCCCTAGCCCCGGCAACGATGCCCTCCTCCCCCCACTTGACAATGCCGTTCCCAGACCCTGGCGATGACCCCCCGTGAGCTAGATCTGTGTGACCTTGCCCTCCCCCCCCCCCCCCCCCCAACGTCGAGCCCTCTCGGCCCCCCACCACTAGACCCCGGCGACGATGCCACCCCCCTCCCCCCTAACCCGACTGTGCCATGCCCATACCCCATCGATTACCCCCGCAAGCTAGATCCATGCAACCCTGCCCAACCACACCCCCCCCCCCCCTCCCAAGTGATGTAGAGGCCTTGGCCCCCACCCCCAGACCTAACTCGACATGCTCTGCCTCCTTTGCTGGACGGTGAAGTGGAAGTTCTTTGCCAGCCGGTGAAGTGGAAAAAGATAGGGATTTTTTTTAATAAAGTTTTTCCCTTAATATGTGCTAGAATCAGATATTGGTGGTTGTTTAATGAATTTTGTGCAATTATTCCATCTCAACCGTCCAAATTAATTAGACGGTCAAGGTTATTTTACCCCATTGATGGGGTACAAAAACCTTGCATCATTGTAGAAAGCCCCTTATTTAATAAGTTTAAAATTTGAAAGGTTGAGATGACATTTAATGTCTCCAAAAAAGAGATGGAGAATGCCACAATGATATTTTCTCAAGTAATTAGATACATCAATGAAATCTTCCGAACATAAAGGAACTAAAAAAACTTTGAATTATATAGTTTCGAAATAACATTTTCCCATATAACCGAAAAATCTGATCAATTAATATCGGTGTGACTATTTAACTAAATTTGAAAATTATTGACGATTGAAAATTATTGACGATTAAAATTATCCTTAAAATATTTTTTGGCATACCAAACTAAAAGTTAGGAATTTTTATAACAGGACCTTCTATTTTGCACTACTAGTAGGGATTATTATTTCAATCATTCGATTAATTTTTCGATGGTTCGATTTATTATTTTGCATTGTAAATTTTGAATGCATATTTTCATTAATTAGATTGTTAAATGTTTTAATCTAACGGAATGCTTCTTATTAATTGTGTAAAATAAGAGGTCATATTATAGAAGATCCAAAATTTCTCTATGTACTTATTTTTATAGGGGAAAAAAGAAAAACGATAGATTATCCATAGATTGCATATCATGCAGTACATCGGCTCAAACTGTTGATTTTGATCAACTTCTGTTTGTTTCAAGTTGAATTTATTGGTTTTCAAAACTCGAAACAAGTAACCATTGGTTAGTTTTTCTCGTTTTTTGCTCGAGGGAATCTAGTGATCACCAAGTAATATATAGGGGTAATCAAGTAGTTTTAATTTTTTATTTTTCTTTTTGCAGTTTTTTTTAATGTTACTTACCAGAAAAAAAAAAAAATTTTGAAAAATGTTTTTTAGGTAATAATTTGATGTTAAACAACATCTAACCAATACATATGATAGACATTCAACCGTTTCGGTTTTAAAAGAACCCAACTTATAAAGTTCTGAATAAAGCTCTTTTTTTTTTTTTTTTAATTCAATTTCAGTTTGAAATTTGATATGTTTAACATGGCAGAAATCGGTTTTTAACCGGTCAGATTTTTGATTTATCGACTGCTGAATTTTGGTTTTTCGATTTTTTTTTTCCTCAAAAACAACCCTAACAAATTATCCGGTCACAACTATTGCTTACCATGATTCCTCAAAACAAATTGAAACAATGAGTTATATTTTTCACATGTGAATGACCCATCAAAACACGTGCCAAAAGAAACAAAAGAAAGAAAGGAAAAAAAATTAAAAAAATATATAATTATGGCTTTAAGCTAACACACAAAAACAAGACAATGACACGACAGTTGCCAGCTCAGCAAAAAGTTCACACCCCCAGATATTTTCTCTCTCCTCTTCTCAACTTAACCTCCCCCCACAACGACTTTTCGCGGATTCTGACATACCTATCCACTCTCTCTCTCTCTCTCTCTTACTTAACAGCGAACGGTGAAATTTTCTTACCCATACCATTCATTTACTCTCTCTCTCACTCACAAAAATAGAGAGAGAAAGAAAAACACTTTTGTTGAAGTAGTTTTGCAGAAGAATTAGAGCTTTGAAACTCTGAAGAAAAGGAAAAAAAAAAAAAAAAAAAAGAAGAAAAAGAAGAAAAAAGGAGAGAAAAATGGTGAGCCCAAATTCCCGGAGTCAAAACGACGCCGTGGCGTGCGACTTTTGCAGCGAGCAAGCGGCGGTGCTGTACTGCCGAGCGGACTCGGCGAAGCTCTGCCTTTTCTGCGACCAGCACGTGCACTCGGCGAACCTCCTCTCCCGGAAGCACCTCCGATCCCAGATCTGTGACAACTGCGGCTCCGAGCCAGTCTCCGTCCGCTGCTCCACCGAGAATCTGCTCCTCTGCCACGACTGCGACTGGGACGCCCACGCCAGCTGCCCCTCCGTCTCCGCCTCCCACGACCGCTCCTCCCTCGACGGCTTCTCTGGCTGCCCCTCCGCCCTCGACCTCGCCTCCCTCTGGGGCTTCAACCTCTCCGATCCCACCCGCCTCCCCCCCAAGTGCGCCGCCCCTGCCGCCCTCTCCTTTCAGGACGTCGTGGTCCCTGGGGAGGAGAACGCCGCCGTTTGCGGCGGCCAGCAGAGACAGATCGGGAAGAAGAAGCGGCTCATGTACAAGCAGCTGGTTGAGCTGCTGAAAAGGGACTCGGTGGCTGGCGGCGGAGGCATGACGGCGGAGGAGAGCGGGTGGCAGGGGAATGATGAGCGTGTACTGGAGGAGGAGGAGGAGAAGGAGGAGGCGCTGGGTTTGGGGAATGGTGGTGTTGATGATGAGGATGATGGTGGGGTTTTGTTGGGAGACTCTGTAATTAATAATGATCATCAGCCATGTTTGCAGCTGCAGCATCGTCAAGCGCCGTTCACTTCGCTGCTAATGATGCCGCCGCCGCATGCACAGTTGAATGACGGCGGCGGCGGTGTCGACGATGGCGATATGTTTTGGGATGTGACCATCCCCGATAATAATAATGCTCCGACCACGCAAGTATGTACATATGTGTATATATATTGCTTACAAGATTCCTCGTTTCTCAAGTTCCAATTTTTCTTCTATTAATTAAGGTCACAAATTGTCACTTCTGATATGTACACTAAGGAGATTCAAGGATATCTTGAGGTTGTGCTTTTTAAGTTTGAGAAGAAGTAGAATTGCATAAAACCTGCTTGTTTTAAACTATGAAGGTCTTTATTTAGGAATTTCAAATAGGAACTAGTTGTTAAATGGCTAATCATTATATTTTGCCAGGTTTAAGCACGCCATTTGCCAATGAGTACTTTTATTTATTAACTCAAACTCATTCACCAAACACCCTCTTATTAATTTTGTTATTGTCACTAAAGGTACAACCTTTTTTGACATTGGGATCACTGAATTTCGTGGCTACCCCTTGTGCAATTCATTTGCAAGACAAATGTATCTAACTATGTTACCCTTTTAAAAATTCCTTTTGCTGTGTAAAAGATTCTCATAATGCTCACTATTATGGGATGAAATTGCTATTTGTTCTATGTTATTTGTCGACAATTATCGTATGAGATCGCTGATTGAAA
Source organism: Ficus hirta (assembly GCA_038430175.1). Taxonomy (NCBI): domain Eukaryota; kingdom Viridiplantae; phylum Streptophyta; class Magnoliopsida; order Rosales; family Moraceae; genus Ficus; species Ficus hirta. Next base: position 15,831,051 of record CM076595.1, on the reverse strand, counting down.
CGGTCATGTTGTATTTGGTCGCGAAAGTACTAAAAACCAAAGTTGGTGTTGGGTTGCAGATATGGGACTTTCACTTAGGAAGGTTAAGGGTTCACGAAGAAGAACCAGAGGTTGCATTTGGTGCAAATGATGCGGGGTTTACGATAAAAAACTTCGGTGAACTCATGAGAGAAGCATCTCTCACAAACACAAAAATGTTGAGAGATGTTTATCACATAAATTGCATGTCTGCACATGACGACATGGCAACAAATGTAAGTCCTACCTCCAGCCCTTTCCTGTTTTATTTCTTCGTCTTTAACAAACCAAAACATAACTTACATAGCCTTCCCTACAATAAAAATTGACTAAAACTGCTCTATGATATGGCATTGTAGCATTTTGGTTTTGTTTTATCATGCATAATCACTTTGTTTTTTTTTTTTTTTTGGTTAAATTTGAGAACACAGAACCCAACTGCGAGCCAAGGGCCAGCAACATCCGAGAGCAACAACCTACCTATTGGAAGACCCTCATCGGGTGCTTCAGCATTCAGTAAAAGCAAAGGATCTAACGCCTTGAAAGACATGGATATCATGGAAGGACCTTTCCTTGCAAGAAGCGACACGATGAAAACAACCGCAGCAACACAGGTGGATCTCAAGCTCCTGGCGCAGAACAGAGGCAACGCCATGCAACGTTACAAGGAAAAGAAGAAAACCCGAAGGTATCTATTTGATAGAATAAGCACAACTAATTTAAATGTTATTTGCTACTAATGTTTTAACAAGTTAATTGTTGCATCATTGAGTCTTTAGTATCAAAAATTTTGGTAAACGAGTCGACGTTCCTAGAATTATATATTCCTCTTAAAACGTATGATACATTTACACTTTCTTTTTGTTGCTAAAAAAAAAGGCATTTGTTTCTAAATGTACATGTATATTTATTTTTTTGGATCATGGTAGATATGAAAAGCACATAAGGTACGAATCAAGAAAGGCAAGAGCTGACACTAGGAAGCGAGTTAAGGGCCGATTTGTGAAGGCTAGTGAAGCTCCTGATGGTTAAAGTTGAAGAAAAACTTGCTGCCATGGCTTTTCTTTTTTGTTTTTGTTTTTTAAACCATACATGATCACTGTCTGTAAGTATTTCTTATGTTCCTTCAACAGCGAAAATGTATAAATTATACTCTGTAGGCTTTTTCTTTCTTTCCATCAACTCTTTTTTCTCTGTGCGTGTGTGTGGCTAGACACTTTCTGTTTCATAGGTTTCGTTGTCGGGGCTTAGGTTTTATGGGCTTGGTTTTTTTGCTTGCTCAAAGTGGCTTATATATATGAGATAATTAGGAGAGATGCCAATTCAAATTAAACTGAATCAGACTGTTTATTATTTTTGGATTATTGGTTTATAGTTATTTTGATTGTTAGTTTGGTTTGGCTCAGCGGTTTTGGGATGTGCCTAAAAATATTCCTATACAAATTTTTTAAAGAATTTTTTTTTTTAATATATAACATTTTGATCTGTTGTTTCATGTTATTTGGTTGTACTAGTGAACAATTGTAATTTGGTTATTGGTTTCTTTAATAATTTGGACGGTAAACTTTAGACATTTCTTTATTTTGGAACTAAATTGTGAACTTTGGATGTTATTTTTATTTTCATAAAGGACAACTTATAATGTATATGAAATAAAAACATATTTTTAGTATTAATTCTAAACTGCTCAAACTGATTATAAATGATTTGGTCTGTTGATTTTTCTCTAAAATATCAAACCATCAAATAAAAAATGTTTTGGTTTTGTTAGTGGTTTTTTTTTTTTTTTAACTTGAGAAAACCAACCACTAACACCCTTTGATGCCACGCTTTGTGACTCTAGATTGTCTTACGGCTCAAACAAGCGAGCTGGTATGGACTAAAATAACCTTAAAATAGGGTGATTTCATGGTCGCGGATGGCAATCGATGGCCATCCGTCCTCTATGGCGATGCCATTCTTTTCCAATCAGGGAGAGAGAAGGTGAGCGGGGGTAAAACCGAAAACTTAAAAAATTATAGGTTAAATATGTTATTAGTTTTTACCTTTTAAGAAATCGTTATTTTGGTTTTATCCCACCTAGATTATGCTATTTCCGTCTTTCTCCCGAGTAAAAATGAAGTCTTTAAAATGACCTAAATGTACTTTGCGCACAACCAAATGTACCTAGAATACTCGTCGAGCAAGTAGGCTTGCAGGTGCTATTGGTCCAATGTATCGACGCCACGTGTCCCTAAACCCCTACACAGTGGGTAGTTGGGTTTCTCAGGCATCATCAGTAGGGAGGCTACAGTACCCGTCAGGGTAGGTGGCTGCAGGTTGTGATTTGATGTCTGACAGGAGTAGGTGGGCGGCGTCAGCAGCCAATAAGGCAAGAGTGTGACCGGTGTCATATCCCCAGTCCCTGGCGGAGCCTGGCCTGGGGATCAGAGCCGAGGCACATATCGGTGCCGACCAGGATACTCGGCGAGTCGGCGGTTTGAGCTCTCGGCTATGCGAGTGCCCTGGTATGCTCGGCGTGTGACGTTCCTAGAACGCTGCGGACCGAGCAGACCCACATGACTTTGGTCGAAGGTGCCGTCCGACCAGTCGGGGTCACAGACCGGCGGATACCGGTGTTAAATGACCGGCACGTCCGCCCGAAGTTGTCGGAGCTGGTCGGGTCATCAACAGACCCCAACAGTAATGTCCTCCAGAGTTGGAATCCGAATTTGGTGAATCCATGCGCCTGGTTTCACGTCTCATGCGACACCAATGACAGTGTTGTAAGGGGTGCAAGTCTAATTTATATAATATTGATTTCACTTATCTTCGACATTAACAAATATTAATCCCTTTGCCTAAACTTGCGATTTATTTCCTTAAATCTGTTTGTGAAGGGACCTTGGAAATGCTGGACTCTCTAGACCACTTGTTCCTGAGCTTGGAAACCTGACTAACCTTCAGTTTCTGTAAGTCAATAAGTGAAAGATATAGGATTTTCTTAAACTCCTTTACTAAACACTTCAATTTATATTGTATGTCATTAAGTCGTAAAGTGTTTTGTTTATGCATAATTTCTTACAGTAAGGTGTATGAAAATGTCCATATTTACTCTCAGTCCCCAAGTTTTTTTTTTTTTTTTTTTTTCAATTTTACCTGCTAGTTTATCCGTAGCCTTTGCATGATTTGCAGAGAATAGTAATAAATTTACTGGTCACATAACGATCGAGATTCTTTCACTGGTTAGCTCGGGCAATACGAGGACTTTGTAAGCAACTCATTTCCATATTGTGTCTTCCGTTGTCTCAACTTTCCATTTTCATCACTCTTTATTAAACTAATTATAGGAGAATAACTTGGGAGAATTCTTTGACAGGGTCAAAAAGAATACTTATTGTTTTGTTTATTTTTATACCACCTGATTTTTGCTAAATTTTGTTAATTTTTCATATTTTGTTTTTGTTTTGATACAAGATTATGATGTGTTTTAGTTGTTCATACCTGAAATAATATCGAAAGGGTATTGCTTTGGTTTCCCTAATACAAAATTACCCATTTAAATAAATCATTTTATAATCTTATCAGGAATATCTCTGATAATTTCTTACTCGGGACTGTCCACCACAACAAATTAACTGGTTATTAAATCATTTTACTATAATGTCCATTTAATATATACCTTTTTAATCTAAAGGATGAATTGCATTAAAAATATAGTTCAGGAGCCACTTCGATAATATGATATCAATTAATTAGTTAATTATCTCATTACCCTTAATTGACGTTTTTCTATTTTTGTTATTGGATTTGCAGTTACTACTATCATACAAGATCCCAAAGCTCAATAGTTTATAGCTAAATGGCCTTTTTGTAATAAGTTTTTAATAAATAGTCCAAATTTTAAAAAATTTTAAAAAATTAGTTAAAAAGCTTAAGTGTTTATAAATTAGTTAAAATATCTTTTTTTTAATAATCAATCAATCATATAAATAACCAATCATTAATTAATTATATTATACAATAAATCACTGATTGATCATTGATAAATAAGTAATTCATACCTCACAAAGTTTTATAGTAAATTATTGATTGATCCATAATTAATCATTAACAAACCATAAATAATATCATCAATTTTTTGGTCTAATAGTAATTACCTATGAGTAAATCATTGATTTATTGTTCAAAAAAAAAAAAAACTCTCTCTCTTCCCTCGTGATAGCCCCCCTACTCTCTCCCATAGACGCAACTGCAACCAGCCAACCCGTCCCCCCCCCCCCCCCCCCTCTCAATCTTACCAGCCACCAACTCCCTCCTCCGGCGTTCACGAGGCCGGCTGGATCTCAAAGGTGCTGGATTGCGAGTTCGCCGTCGGAGCTGGATCGCGGGTTCGCTGCTGGAGCTGGAACGCGAGGGGAGAGGAGAAATCTGCAGCCACGGAGACAGGTTTCCACGCTTGCCGTCGTTGCGGAGGAGAGAGAAGCCGTCAATTTCGTTGGAATCGCGAAGATAGCCATATTCTCGCGCGGAGGAACCGGAGTTGCCGAGATCGGAGCTTGGAGATCTCGTCGATCTCGCCGACGGAGAATGGAACTCGATGGGAAGATCGGAGCTAGTGGCGGAGGATCGGACATCGTCAGAGAAGGAAGAGAGAAACGGACAGAGGGAGGAGAGAGAGAGAGGGGGTGTTTGGAAAAAATAAAAATTAATTAAATAAAATGTATACATTATGCCATTGAATTAAATAAAAAAAAATTATGTTATCTATTAGATTAAATAGTAAACTTAAAGACACCTGCCCCAATTTTCCCTAGATGCATGTAAGAAATTAATAGAACAAGGAGCCTAAAAACTTTCAAAAGAGATGACCACTATCCGGCCGTAAATGGATATATATATATATATATATATATATATATATCTACATACACAAACGTAGTCACTTTAAGCTTCTTACAGTGTCTGAATGAATCAACTTTGTACTTCTAATCTATGCGTTATAATTGGAAAACGAAGAGGAAAGAAAAGAAAAGAAAAGGCTTTTAAAGATTTTGCTTTGTAAGTGTGGGCACAATTAATGCCGGCGTGATCATCTCTAGTATAGAAGTACTTTGGCCTTTTCGTCTGCCATTTTAGTTTGACTTCTTTGACTTTTTTTTTTTTGGTTTGATTCTTGTGTTTTTGTGGATTTGAGTATATCTATGTATATACACTTTTTTTTTTTTTTTTTTTTGTAAATTTGGTATATATATTTGTGATTGTGAATTTTTTTTATAAATATTTTGTGAATTTTTTAATTCTTCCGAGGAGATACCTAGTGGTAATTATGAAGATTATAAAGAAAAAGAAGGAATTTGACATTAATTCTCTAAGATTCTGATGGGTGGTCTTCAAACCAAATAGCAGTACATTTCATGCACAATAATCAAACGAGACAATGAAGACAGTCTTGTATGTCTTCTTCTTTAAGTTGGATTTGTCGAGACTTTAAACCAAACCAATTTTTGAGAAAAATTTTGCATTATAAAGATTTTAAATGGCTTGTAATTAGTTACAAGTCTGGGCATTCCCTTTTCGATTTCAGCATTCTTATCAACATAAAAGCTGAATAACTTCAAGGAAATTGACTTTTTTCTTATTAAATCTTCGTTTAACAAGTAGTTTATTTCCTTTTTACAATGTCGTAAGAGTTGTTGAGTAATCTTTCTCATATGGTAGTCATACCATGTGCCTTTTTCTATGCCAAAATGCATTCCGAAATTCAACACATATTAATTTTCTATTCTATTTTCAATTTCTTGAATTTTTCTTTTTAATGACTAGGTCAATAAGTCTCTACTCTATTTTATCTTATTTTTTTTGTAACGTATTTCTTCCTCAAGATATCTGAAATCTAATTTGATTTTCTTTGTTGGAAAATGGACTTTTGCATAATGCAGACTCTGACCATTTTTTGTTTATTTTGTAATTCATTAGCAAAATATAAAATTAGAAAGAAAAAAGAAAAATTAAAAAGAAGAGGAAGATACATGTGTGTGTGTGTGTGTGTGTGTATCAACCTTCAAATTTGGTTGTTGAGAAAGCGGGCCTATATCACGTTTAATTCCACATCTATTGCATAAATTAAATTAAACTCTTCAAACTTAGTGTTGACTTTGACTCGTTCCAGTCCACACACGACTTGATCAACCATTTTTCAGATTTGGAATCTGAACTTATTTGATGATTTAAAATCTCCACTTGAGTTGTGAACTGAACGACCACCCCTTGATATTGCTTGAAATTAATCCAGTTGACTCATCGATTGATTAGTTTGCTCTCTCTATCTTAACTTAATTTGTTATAATTGTGAATTATGATGAACTCTAGGCTTACAGTCTACTTTCTATTATCAATTGCTTCTGCTTTTGCTTCTGTGGAATGCAACTCAGAAGGTATATATGCTTCCGTTTATTAAGGATCTTGTCTACAACTCTCACTCACTCACTTCCTTGGTCCCTAACTTGGTGTGTCCGAGTGTGTTCCATTAATTAGGATTTTTTTTTTTTTTTTTAAGTACGGTCAGCTCTTCGTCAAGTTTTGTTAAATTCAAATATCATTTTGATGCGATCTAATTGTCAAACGTCACATAATATCAATGGGATTTTTCTTAGAAATATTGTTAGTTTCTCAAAAATCTTTGTCTTAGCTCCATTGTTTAAGTTGCTTTAAATTCAAACAGGGGACGCTCTAAATGCCTGGAAAAACAAGTTGATAGACCCAAACAATGTCCTCCAGAGTTGGGATCCAACTTTGCAGAATCCATGCACCTGGTTCCACATTTCATGCAACAGCCAGAACAGTGTTACAAGGGTGTACGTCTAATTTATATGATACCGATTTCACTTATCTTCGATATTAATATTAATCCCTTAGCCTAAATTTGAGATTTATTTTCTTAATCTGTCTGTGAAGGGACCTTGGAAATGCTGGACTCTCTGGACCACTTGTTCCTGAGCTCGGAAACTTGACTAACCTTCAGTATCTGTAAGTCAATAACCCAAAGAGATGGGATTTTTTTTAAGTACTCCTTTTCTAAAAACTTTTAATTTTATCTAGTATATCATCAAGTCGTAAAGTGTTATATATTTGTGCATGATTTCTTACAGTGAGGTATTTGAAAATCACATCAATGGAACCATTCCAAGAGAGATCGGTAAACTAAAGAGACTCATCAGTTTTGGTCTAGAATACAATTGTCTTTCAGGAACTATACCTAAATCTTTTGGGCACTTGAATTCCTTGAGATTCTTGTAAGTAGACATTTATTTATTTATCCCATAAATACAGAATAAAGTAGGAAAATACTTTGAACAAATGTTTATTACATTTAGGTGAAAGACAAATCAGTACTCATCACTTTTTTTTTTTTTTTTTCTAATGAACAGACGGGTGTCGGGAAACAATCTCAGTGGAGATATTCCAGCATTTCTTGGAAACTTGACATCTTTGGAGATCTTGTTAGTCCAGATTTCCTCTTAATCCCCATTTTAGTTTCATTTTATGTGCTTGTTTTATCTTACTCAGCCTTGCATGATTTGCAGAAATTTGAGTAGTAATAAATTTAGTGGCCGTATACCGATTGAGGTTCTTTCACTGGTTCGCTGGGGCAAATTGAGGACTTTGTAAGCAACTCATTTCTATGTTGTCTATTCTGTTTGTCTCAATTTCCCGTTTCCGAGCCGCTTTATTGAGGTCATTAGTCATAGTATCTGAGATTAGGAGAATTCTTTGACAAGGTCATAATGAATACCTTACTATCTCGTGTAGTTTTACACGGCCAGTTTAGATTTTTGTTCAATTTCGTTAATATCTCATATTCTTTTGTTGGTTGTTATAAGATCATGATTTGTTCTGTAGTTCATACCTGCATTATACTGAAAGGGTTTTTTTTTTTTTTTTTTTTAACTATCCATTTAAATCGTTTTATGATCTTATAATCAGGAATGTCTCTGACAATTTATTGACTGGAACTGTCCACCGCAATAAATTAACTGGTAAATTATTCTATTGTGATGTCCTTATGAAATCTTTTTAATATGAAGAGTGGTTGAATTGCATGAGAAATATAGTTCGGGGGCCATTTATGATAATATGGTTTTAATTTATAATTTATCTTATTTGATAATTTGACAATTGTCTTGGATTATTCTTAATTGACCTTTTTTTTTTTTTTTTTTTTTTTGGTTATAGGATTTGCAGTTACTACTATCATACAAGATCCCAGAACTCCAAAGTAGATGGACGAAATTGATAGAATAAGGCATATGAATAAATTGGGTTTACATGAGCCCAAAAACTTTCAAATAAGATGAGCACTATTCTTATGAAAGGATGGATATAAGTGTTCCAAATATTTTTGCCATTTTATCTTAGTGTTTGAATAAATCGACTTTGTACTTCTATTTGTTATATGATGGAAAGCAAAGCAAAGCAAAGAAAGAAAAGAAAAAGGGGTTTTTTTTTTTTTTTTTTTTTTTTTAAGATTTTGCTTTGCAAGAGTGGGCTCATTTTATCCCGGCGTGATCATCGCTAGCATACTATAATGCTGGCCTCTTCATCTGCAATTATGTCTGGCTTTCTTTGCTTTCATGTTTTTTTTTTTTTTTTTTCGCGCGCGCGCAAAGAAAACTAAGTTATTATGTAAAAAAAAAAATGAAAATAAAAAAAAATAAAGACAGAAGAAAGCTGTTAATATAAGGGGAAGATATCCAAAAGGAGCAACAAAGTTGGCTAAAGAAAGAAAGAAAAATGATTTTTGTATGAATTTGAATAGGGGATGTGGCCGGGACTGGGAGGGCCAACAAAAAGCAATCAACAAACTGTTTGCCTTTATGGTTAACATTGTTGGTGATCAGTTTTTCCATTAATTCAAACCCCGCAAAAAAGGACCCAGCTTTTCAGTTTTCACTCCCTCTGTCTCTCTCTCTCTCTCTCTCTCTTTTTCTCTTCTTCTTCTACTTCTTCTTCTTCTTCCTTTTTTAGACAGTCTCGTTATCCATTGCTGACCCTTCAGCTCAGCCCAACCCAGACTTTTCTCCAAAGTATTGGTGGAGCCACCAAAAAAATAAAAAAAATAAAAAAAGAAGGGTTTTTTGCATTGCACCTTTAAGTTATTGGTGTCTGTCAACTTTATTATTGGCAAATGGAACTTTGAGTTTGAAAATCCGTCATAATTTTGATCCACTAGCTAACGGAGGTTAACTAATGGAAGGAACTGCCCCATTATTTAAAACAAAACTTGACGTCATTATCATTATTATTATTTTGTTAAACACAAGGTATGTAAGAGATTGAACTTTCCATTACCACTAACTAGAAATTTATGATTCAATTTACATATGATCTTAAAAAAAATCAAGGTGCATTGATACACATAAGCAAATATATATATATATTGCAATATGAAAAATATAATAGGTAATTTATTAAACAAATAAATAACTATAAGTTTCTATTATTATTATGAAATAATACATTTATATTTTTCTAATTAATGATAATACAGTCAAAAGTTTACATATATAAAACTCAATAATTTTGAAATATGAGTGAGGATGCGTGGTCCATTGTTACTACCACAATTTTCTTTCTAAGAAACTTTGTAATTTGCCTAGAGTTAAGTAATGATCGGATTCAACGGTTGGGATTACGTTATTGTGCTAATTTTGAATCTAAGTACATGAACAATGTTTTAGTCAAATCGAAATTATGACAAACAAATATAGTAATATACCATTGAAATTGACTGAAAAAAGAATATTAATGATATTTTGGCTCTTTGAGGGTCAATGGTCAACCATTCAAATTGGCTGCCTCATTCCTTTTGAAAGAAAGTTGGGACCTTTGGCTTTGGGGTTAATAATGTCATGAGTCCGCGATTGTACACTCAACTATAATAGTGGTCATGACATAAAAGCTTTTGTCTTTGAAGAAGTTCATCAGTAGAAGAAGATGGCCTTTTATTTTTTTTCTTTTTTTCTTTTTCTCCTTTTTTTTTTTTTTTAACAGTTGATTCCACCTTTTTGCCAACCTTATAATGAAAGAACTGGCAAGAGGGCAGGATTTTTAATTTTTGTGAGTGCTTTTTAATTGGCTTGGTCAAGTCACTTCTTTTAAGAAGAAGATGGTGATCATGAGTGACATCTATTAATCCATCCAAAATCCAAAAAAAAAAAAAAAAGAAAAAAAAAAGCTGTGTGTCTTTAGTATGGGTCCCACACCCCCACTAATTAGAATTTACCAAAGTGTGAAATGGTATGGAACCCAACACAAGACAAACAATCAACATGCACATGCATGTCAACCAAAATGCTAGAGCAAATGACTAATGAAAGATGGACACCCCCCCCCCCCCCCCCCCCCCCAACCCCACAAAAAAAAAAAAAAAACACTACTATATATATATCTTTTTACTACACAAAACCATTAAAAGAAGAGACTCTCTCACATGCACACAATCACAATCACAATCACACCCTCCTTGTTCCTACTACTGGCTGGCTTGTGTGGACCTCAGCAGCAACTCATCTCACCCTTCTCTCTTGATAATATCTATATCTCCAAACCACTATTGTCCTTTTGTTTCTTTTTTGTTTCCTATATACATTTCTTTAATTTCCTTTTTTACCTTTTTTTTTTCCCCCCTTCTCTTTCTTGGGAGGGAATTTTGGGGGGGAAGGGATTCCTTTTGAATTACATAGTTGTGTAATAGTATGTGATTGTGAGTTTGGAGGTGCTTAATTAGTGGAGATAGAATAGAATCTCCATTAGTGTAGCACCCTCCAAAAGGAACCCCCCCCCCCCCCCCCCCCCCAAAAAAAAAAAAAAAAAAGGCACCATAATGAGCCACCAAAAGGCATGAACTCCCTGGCTTATTAGATTGGATCGTTTTCATTTTCAACTGCACAATCCCAAAGTAATGTGCCGACTTTAGCCTGAAGAATTCTACGGTGCGGGTAACGTATTGGTTTTGATCGTCAGATCTTGATTACACGTTTCATTACATACTACACAACTAAGATATATATATATATATATATATATATATTATATCCCATCACAAAATACTCTAACGAAATGACAAAGAATAAGAAGAAGGAAACGAGCGAACAAACAGAAGCCAATTAGCAATTAGCAAGCAAAATGCTTTTGGTGTTGCATGGTTGACTTAAGTTATATATTCTAGAATTTGGCTTTCCTTTAGACAGAGACCTCCTAGTGCCGAATCCAAGCATCAATGAGTTTTTTTTTTTTTTTTTTTTTCAAGACCCAATAACCAGTTGAAAGAATAAAAGCGGATTTTGCCATGTTTATTTATTTATTAATAAAAAAAAGAAGCAAAATCTTGCATTAAAATAAGCCATTTCAGAAATGTCTTCCCCGACCACCACCCATTTCCAAGTTGCATTATTCCCCTACTGTTTTTATGCCCTTTAAAATTGTCCGTATCTAAACTTTTAACCTTGGAACAAAGAAAGAGAAATAAAATCATAAAAAAGAAAAAAAGAAATCTAGTCTAGCTTATTAAAAGATTGAAAAAAAAACAGCTGGAGCAATGGATAAGTGTCAGTTTATAGAGCCCGGGTCTCAATTGACTCCGACAGAGTTCAAAAGATATGTCTGGATTCTCCCACCCCATCTCTCTTTTCAATACTCTTTAAAAAAAATAATAATAATTTACATACAAAACCGTTTAGATGTATTCTGTTTTTCCTCTATTTGCTTTTTCCATAATGTGTACGTGTTTTGAAACGTGCTTTTCTGTATAAATCATAGAGACTTTTATGATAGAAAAAAACATATACGAGTGTTAATTGTTTTACATTATTATAGAACATAAATCGTTAAAAATTTGATCTATTAAGACAACAATATTTATCAATAATAGAGTAAAAATATAGTTCATACCACAAATTTTGCACTTACAACGAATCCGAGAGAGAGAGAGAGAGAAACATAAAATGGCTTACTCACTGGCGCCACACCTTAAAGATAATAAGAAAGGAAAAGATACAAGTGTGTCACATGTCATTGGCCAGCTTGAAAATTTTGACCTCACATAACTTAAAATAAAGAAAGAAAAAAAGGTGGTAAAAAAAAAAAGCCTGTTCTATAGTTTTATCCTTGTGAATCTGTGATAGTTATATAGCCCAAAGGCGTTTTTCCTCTCTCTCTCACTACCCACTATTCAAAAAAAAAAATTATTTTTTTGGCCAGAAATGAAAAATTGTTCCCTCCCTCATTTCTAGATTCTCGGTAATGGCTTGTCATATCATTTTTTTACTTATATCCATATTTTACATCTTCTTTGTTCTCTCAAACCAAAAACCTTGAAAATTATGTACTAATACTATATTGGAAGATCAACGTTATCCACACTAGTTTTAGAACATGTTTGGTATAAGTTTCTGAAAGCTGTTTTTGACTTCTCAAATCTAAAATTACTTCTTTTAAAAGTTGTTGAAATTTGTTTGAAGAGTTAGACAAGCTTCTTGTCAAGTCATTAAATATGACGTCTAAAAAATTGCAATTTTTGTCTCTATTCTTTTATCGATTAAAAGCAAAAGCTCTTCTTTAACTACCAAACTCCAAATCGTATATATATTAATGGGGACGTAGCCAAAAAATCATACCTAGTGTCGTATGCCTTCTTCTTCTTTATTAGTTTTTTCTTTTTAAGTATAAATAAAGGCGTACGAGCAGTGGAATGAAAATAACCATAAACAAGAGCACAAAGACCCAAGCTTTATTTAAAACTTTTGGTAATTAATTAGAGAGAAAGAGAGAGGGAGAGGGAGAGAGAGAGGTGTTTTGGCAAAGGCAAAAGCAAGTCCTTTTATGGGCTCTATAAATTCTCCGACGTTTTGATTCCTTGCTTCCTTGCACTCAAAAGAAAGAGCCAAACTCCAAACCCCTCTCTCTCTCTCTCTCTCTCTCTCTCTCTAAAGCAAATAGCCATTAGTATCTTTGACTCTTGAGACGTCCAAGCTGCTTTGCAGAATATTAATGGCGATCTTGGCTCCAATATTTCATCTGCTTTCTGCTCTTGTTCTCATCATAATTCTGTCATGGCCTTTGCCACCAACAAATGCAAACGTAGAAGGTACATATATATATATATATATATATCTATATATATATAACTATATATATATGTATTATGTATGTACATAAACAACAAGCTCTATGTAGTCTTACTCTTACTAGTATGTGTGTGTGTATAAATATAGCTTCCGCGGCCATAATAATATTGTTGTATTAATATATATATATATATCTATATATATATGTATTATGTATGTACATAAACAACAAGCTCTATGTAGTCTTACTCTTACTAGTATGTGTGTGTGTATAAATATAGCTTCCGCGGCCATAATAATATTGTTGTATTAATATATATATATATATCTATATATATATGTATTATGTATGTACATAAACAACAAGCTCTATGTAGTCTTACTCTTACTAGTATGTGTGTGTGTATAAATATAGCTTCCGCGGCCATAATAATATTGTTGTATTAATATATATATATATATATCTATATATATATGTATTATGTATGTACATAAACAACAAGCTCTATGTAGTCTTACTCTTACTAGTATGTGTGTGTGTATAAATATAGCTTCCGCGGCCATAATAATATTGTTGTATTAATATATATATATATATAAATATTATGAGGAACAGGAGATGCTCTATACGCAATGAGAAGAGCAGTGAAGGACCCAAAGAATGTTCTGGAGAGTTGGGATCCCACTTTGGTTGATCCTTGTACTTGGTTCCATGTCACTTGTGACTCTGATAACCGCGTTACTCGACTGTAATTATCCTAATATCCCCTCTCTATTATCTTTTTTTCTTTTTTCTTTTTTTTTTTTTTTTTGAATTTTTTATGTCTCTGAAGTTCCTTCATAGATATATCTATAAAAATATATATATAGACTTTAGCAGTTGTAAATAATAATCTTCCGATGAATGAAAATAAGGGGGAAAAAAAAAGAATTAATTGTTGAGAGAGTTATTGAGAATAAGTAGTAGAAAAATTAACAGTTTTTAAGAGAGTAATAATAATAATAATAATAATAATAATAATAATAACAACAACAACAACATGGATGAACTGTGCAGAGACCTTGGAAATGCAAATCTGACAGGCAGTCTGGTGTCTGAGTTGGGGAAGCTTGAGCGCCTTCAGTATCTGTGAGTATCATCCATCATCCCTCAGATTCTTTCAAATACCAGTTTCATTTTCTTGTTTTATACATATCTTCTCTCCTTCTTCCTATGATGATTCTCTGTCCTCTCTATGTTTGGAGTTAAGGAATCATAACTGACTGTAAAATTAACTGCATCATTTGGTTCGTTGGTTAAAAATGAAATTTTTATATTAGAGTTAGTTGATTTTTCAAAAATTAATTATAATTTTTGTTATTTTTTCAAAAAAAAAAAAAACAAAAACTGATATGAAAATTTTAAGATGGAGATGTTATATCAAAAGCACCATAAATAATTTATTGGATCTTACATTAACAATATATTTGGTAATGAAGTCACTAATATATGGGATGAGTACTAAGGCAACTATTGTAGAAACTTCTTTTTTACCCGCTTGATTAATTGTTGAAGAAAGGTTTCTAACATGAAATCTAAGACTCTAAATCTTCCTTTTCCTCCGAGGTAGCCCGAGCGAGGTAATTATTGTAGTGACTTTGGTCTGTTGTTGCAAAAGAGACTAAAAAAATAAAAAATAAAAAAAAAGGAGAAAAAAGCTGTTTCTTGAGTAGTACAAGTTTCGTTTTCTTTCTACATCAACAGGGGAAGAGGATTTATGACGAATCTCACCCACCCCACCAGCCAATCAGTCCATTAACGATGGATAATAATGGATTCTGATGGTTAGAGTATTAAATTATCGGACATGAATATAAATATGTATATAGGTCATACATATAGTAAAGGTTCCGGTTTTAATCGTTAGAGCACTATTCAAGTGATTTTAAAAAACACGCACTGTCAATAAAATAAAAAATACTTATGGTAGAAAGCTCCTATTAATAGAGCACAATTTTGAATTTATTACAGGGAATTATACATGAACAACTTGGTGGGTCCCATACCAAAGCAACTTGGAGGATTGAAGAGCCTTGTTAGCTTGGATCTTTATCACAATAACCTCACTGGGAACATCCCTCCCTCCCTCTCCAAGCTCTCAAATCTCAAATTTTTGTAAGTTTTTATTTCTTTGGCTGTCCCTCCTAATTGTGTGACAGCAAGTATTATTTCGTATTTAAAAAAAAAAAAAAAAGTACTTGGAATGTGTTTTGCTTTTTTCTTATGAATGGTCAAAATCATGTACTCAACTTTCATTCCCTCATACATACATATGAAATTGGAATCTTTAGCACTCGTGCCCTTTCATTTTTTTATGGATTAGCATTTTCATCCCTGGACTTTTTTTTTTTTTTTCCCCATAAATTTAATCCTCAAATATTAATAGAGAAGAAATTATCTTCTATAGATATAATTGAGAGAATAAGGATTGTGTTGAGGAGTCTCACGTAAACTTCATGCAGGAGATTGAATGGCAATAGATTGAGTGGAAAGATTCCCAGGGAGCTTACTAAACTTGGAAACCTCAAGATTCTGTATGTCGTGATTGATCTCATCTCTGTGACTCTGTAGTTTCTTTCATTTTGCCTTTCTTTTAGACTCACCATTTTTATCTTTTTCCTTCTTTTTTTTTTCTTTTTTGGTGTAGTGACGTGTCCAACAACGATTTGTGCGGTACAATTCCAACCCTGGGCTCTTTCGATAAGCTCTCAGAGGAAAGGTGATTGATCAGATTAAACTCACTAATTTGAATTTCATTTATCATATTTTCATCAAATCCTGTAAAATTTGCATTTTATTTTTCGTTATGATACGTTCCGAAGTAATCGGTAGGATCATAATTTTCAAATTTTTATGTACTCTATTCACTTAGATATATATATATGTTTTTTTTTTTTTTGGGTAGAAAATTAGTGATTTAGATATCTAACTCTTGATGGGTTGTGGTGTTGTTGATTTTGTTTGGATGCAGTTTCAAGAATAACCCAAGACTAGAAGGACCAGAACTTATGGGATTTGTGAGATATGATGTTGGAGGAAGCTGTAAATGATGTGTTTAAAGAACAATCAGGGGCAACAAAGCGTTGCTAATTATATTACATCTATCTAAAAGGTCCTTTTTCAGGGAAGCCTTTATGGGTTTACTTTTATCTTAAAAAATAAAATTATTTAAAAAAATAAAAAAACACACAGTTTAAAGTTGCTTACCAAATTACTTAAAAAAAAAAAAGTGTAACCTGGCAAATCAAATCAGGACCAAGTTATTTAGTAAGAACAGTGAAGTCATGTCTGAATGTTTGCAATCAAATCGTTAAATCACTTTAGAAGGCCATTATTCAGAACAGTTGTTGCTGTGGAGATTATATTGCTCGTTTTCAGAATAGTGTGTTGGTTATTTCACATCATATTACACACACACACACACACACATGTATATGTATAAATAAAACCATCGATAGATCTGAATGATCCTGTTTAATGTCTGTGTAACAACTAGATTCTTATACCAAAACAATTGTGTGAAGCTAATTTGTTCGTTTTTGTTCTTCTTTTCTTTCTTGGTCAAGGCAATTTTAATCATATTATTTCCCAAGAAGAGGGGAAAAAAATAATAATAATTGATCTAGACTACGTAAAGGAAATACAAAAATATCGCACAGCAGCAGATTAACTATTGAATGCTTGGACAGAATACAAACTTCCTCAATGATGGAACACCACTAAACAAAATTATTCAACTAATCAGTGTCATGCGTCCATCATGGTGGATAATTAATGGATTAAAAAATGATAAAACTAATAATAATAAATTTAAAATTTAAAAAATTTAAAACTAAAAAAAAAAAAAAAAAAAGATTAAAACTTATCTGGACAAAAAGATATTTACATAGTGAGCACCTATACACGTCAACGAGAGAACAATCTATTTCCCCATGTGCTTTTTTGTTCCAAAGTTGGATCAAAATCTTGGCCACAAAGTTGACGATCTGCACGCACCGGTGTCAATTTCATATTATCAGCCACTTATAAACGAAAAACACAGTAGAATAATTAATAAATATGAAACTTCATTTAAGAATACATATATCACTACAAATACGTCATATGTTTCTTAGAAGAAGGTAAAACATGTGCCACGTTTTCATGCTTCACTTCACCAGTTGGATTTAACAATGAAAGAAAGAGTAAATATACTAGTGAGACATGAATTTTGTAGCTTTTCACAATAATTGTGATTTCTCTTTTCATCATAAGGTTCCCTTACACACACACACAAATATATATATATATATATATATATTAGGCATCTTTTACCTATCCTGATGTATCTTAGAAACTAAATCCGGGTTCTCATGGTCTTCTTACAAACCTCAGACAGAATCCCTTCTCATTCTAAGTATTTCCAAAAATGGCAAATTTTGTATCATGGAAAACAAAGACAAACACCAACTAGTAGCACAGAAACTCCGAAATACAATACTTATAGCTACCTTAAAACTTCACATCGAGGAGCGCATGCGTATTAAAGCAGGTGCTTTATGTTCTGAAACTTAGTAAAGTGCTAAAAGATTTTTAAGGGGAAAAAGAAAGTCAGACATTTAAGAAATCAAAGCAACTGAATTACCTCTGGTTTCAACAACCTCAAGATATCCCAAAACTGGTCGGTGATGGCTAGTTGTTAGATAAGATAATTGGTGATAAAGGAGGCGAGACAAGGTCTTCAGCAATCTGAGAGTTAGGAGAAACATCCATTGGTTTTGGCACATGCAAATCCACAATCCTGGGAACGGAGAAACTGCGAAGAATGCTTTGAGGAGGCATTGGAAGGGGAGCTTTTCTCCCTGTTTTTGTGGAAGAACCCTGAGCTCGAGATAATAATGGGCCAGAATAACCAACCAAAGCCGATGACCTTGAAGACTGGACGGAACCAGCAGGAGGCCTGGGTAGTTCATGAAGCTCACTGATTTTAGGTGAAGACATAAAAGGAGGGGAAGTACCAGGGGAGGCTTTAGGTGGTGAAGACGAAGGCTGAGGCACTGGATTTCGTAGTAGAGGTCCGGAAAATAAATGAGGATGCTTCAAGGCACCAGGCTTGGTGGGCCTTGGTTTACTTGTCAATGGACCAGAAAAGGCTTGTCTTTTGATTTTTTTGGAATGAGAAGTAACAAGTTGATCATGCTGTGAAAATATACTGCCATTGAACAACGGAGGAGGTAGCAGAGTTGATGCTATATTGTTGTTGCTCTCTTCCAGTACAGACTGTACTTCTACAACAGTTGGTGGAGGACCCTTTGCGTCAGCCATAATCTTTTCATACTTCTTTGGTTCCAATGGAGTTGAATGCCACAAATTCTGTGTACGCTCACTAAGACTTGTTTGTACCATGTTATTCACATGATTACCTGATCCAGTAGAAACTGATCCTTTTGTATCGATCGGAGTTGGTAGTACATATGAGTGGAACTTCCTTGACAAAGATGGCCGCAGCTGTCTCAATTTTTCAGTAGGATCCACTTTACTCTCAGCAAAAAGTGGGGCGGATTGGCTGCCTGTCCTACCCCTATAGGGAAAGTAACTTTTGTGGATTCTATCAAGATTACTCTGCAAGATACCAAAAACTTCCAAGTTAAGAACACTTGAGTCCCAAAGATAGAACTCTATGTTTCAGCAATGAACAAATCAAAGAAAATGAATAATCAGTAGACCGAGTTCCATGATTAAGTTCTAAAATTACATAAATCCAAATAATAAATTCGATCCACCTATAGAGCCATTTGATCCATTTATGCACAGCACAGAATGGGCCTTCAAACATATTACAATGAAATTGTGACAGAGCGATTCTTTTACCTTGGGATCTTCCTCCTTGGCAACCTTTGGAAAAGTAAGGTCCACCTGATCCAACTGCACGAAAAAGAAAATAGTTCACTAAAAGGAATATGATTAACTAAACCGTCAACATAATTTCTTGATGTAAAAAAGATACTAACTTAAAGGTCATCTTGTCTCAAAAAAAATAATAAATAAATAAATCTTTCCCCTGTCCCATCTCTGTTCCGTGTTTATCCATTTTCCTACATCAGCAAATTCCTATTTTTGATTGCTTTATATATACGACAAAATTATCCCCCATGTTTTGCGAAATTATACGACGCACAGTTGCCTCCTGCAGCAAAATGTACAAGATTCTACGACTCATCAGAGACATCATTTGACTATTGTTTTCTTTATATGCATGCTAAAGCATAACACAGGGCCGTGCGAGTGTAAATCATGAAAAAATTATTCAGGATTGCCAGTCTGTAAAAGACACCTAGATCAATTTTTTGTTGACAAAAGCATTTCAGAAAAGATTAACCTATAACTATTTCTCAGCTAGAAGTGAAAGAACATAATTTGACAACCTCCATTGAGCTTCGTGCTGAAGAAACATCCTGTTGCTGGCCAATTTGCCCGT
The DNA here is from genome assembly GCA_038430175.1 of Ficus hirta. Classification (NCBI taxonomy): domain Eukaryota; kingdom Viridiplantae; phylum Streptophyta; class Magnoliopsida; order Rosales; family Moraceae; genus Ficus; species Ficus hirta. Next base: position 15,811,430 of record CM076595.1, on the reverse strand, counting down.
AGTCAAAGCTCAATTCCCCATCGTCATTTGAATCATAGCTATCAAAATCATCATCACTATCGTCATCGTCACCGTAGTTGTACAGATCATCATCTTCAAGACCACCAAAATGGTAGTCAATATGCTGCTGTTCAGTCACCAGTTTCACATGTGGCTCTACTGCCTCAAGTGACCTGAGTGCCTTCTTGAAGAAGCACAGCTGGTTTGAGGAGAAAATAGTGCAAAACCCTCATTAGCCAACTCGAAGTACAGATAAATGTTTGATTATGCAGATGATAGAGAAAAAAAGTACCTGAGCAGCATGATGACGAGCTGCCTGTGTTAGAAGACTTCTAGATTGTCCTCGCTTCAGAGATTTCAAGCGGAAAACAAACAATGTTGCCTCCTCATCATATTCATCACGAGCCATTTGTAATTGCTGCATAGAAAAGCTCTCTCTTCTTGACCTACCCTTTTCTCTCTGCCTAGATTTCATGTATTCGTATACATCTCTGTAAACAATCTAATAATATTTTAGATATCCATTAAACAAATGTGTCTTTACGTGCGTTTGTATGTATGAAAAACATATATGATTAACCTCTTTTCATCACACTGCCGCTTCATCTCCTGCATCAAATATTACAGAAAGTATATATAAGTGTTCCAATGGCAAATACAGATAAACTTAGCTCTGTGATTAAAAACTTCACAGTCAATGAGAACCACACAAGGTAAACAACAAAAAGGGACATACCTCAACTGTCCGAAGTTCATTGAGAAGAGATTCTGATGGGACTGTGATGGTCTGGAATATATGAGAACGCTGCAAAATGCAAAGAAATAACTAAAAATACTACAAGGACAACTTCAAGTAAAAGAATCTTCAAATTTACACAAAAGTAAGGCCTTACATAGCTATCAACAAGTTTTTGGAGTTCATACTGCACTTTCCCTAGCATTAGTAGGACCTTTCCTGCACGAGAATAGAAGAAAACAAAAATATGATTTCCCCAACAATGGTAGGTCAATTCAAGCAAAATACTTCTGAACCAAATTGATGGAATTCATGCATTGTCCCGACAAATGTGTTTGTGGGTGTGTATTAGTGTGTGGCTGTGTGGAATAGTGAGACAAGCAATAAGTAAAGAATGTATCTCGCCAAGGACGATGTGGAATAACAGTAATTTGTAATCTTATGATGCTGACAGAAGACCAAATAATTGCTCAGGTTACAAAAGTCTAATATTAAGGTAAAGGAGTGAAACCTTTTAAGGAATTAAATCCTTTCAAAATCAACTGCATTTTATATGTGAAAATGATTCTAGTTCCCAAAAATAGATTTTGTCTAATGCGACAACATTTTTATGCGCTAGAGATAAAAGTTTAGACATCTCTTATTTAATTTCCAAAGGGGGGAAAAGAGTGAGAAGAATTGATATTCAGTCAGCAGACCTCTTATCTTTCCATCTTATGATGGAAACTTTTCAGTAAAACAAATGTTACGGGGCAAAACTAGAAGTAAAACATAATATTACTGCCAATCACTTTACCACTTTCTTCATCATCATTCAGGGCAGTTTTCTCAAGAAGACAAGCACCCAGTTCCCGCAATGACTCCGAGAACTCTGAAAACAAAGGGAAAGACATTAGACTAACAATGAATATAGATCACAATAAGTCAAGATTGAATAGCTTCTTTTACCAATTTATGGCATATTTGTCATTGTTTAGTTGAGCATTCGATATCATACACAAATCATCAAAACTACAATATCATGGAAGTTGATGAAAACAGAAAACAAAACTTCGAGTCACAATGCAACTTGAGAAAGCTTCCATCAAGACAACCATTTAAACTCCTTTCAATAACAAAATCACAACAGACATTCCAGAAGAGTCAAAAGGAAGAAAAGAATATCAAAGAAAAGGACAACACTATTTTACCGTATGCGCTATTTGCAGTAGCTGCAGCGGAGGAAAGTAAGCCATCATAGCAATCTCTCATGTCTTGCATGTCCTTCAAGAACAAGAAGACATAAATTACAAGAAAGTTCTTGACAAATCATATCCAAAACTTTCCAAAGGAGTTAGAACCATAATTCCAAAGGCATAAACATGGACAGTACCCCATTCACCAACTTCAACAACAACAGAAAGTAATACAGCACAAAAAAAAAAAAAAAAAAAAAAAAGGGCCAATGCAAACGCAGTTTTAGCTCATGGTCCATCTAAGTCAAAGTTTCATTCTTTATGATACTAAAAAAAAAAAACAATCAATGAAGAGAGAGAGTTTAAAAATCGTTTTCTATTTTGTCAGAGCCCTGGGTTTCTAATTCCAGACGTCCTTTCAATCAATTTGATTCAGTTTCCTGTAAGAAACATTGGAACGCTGTACGAAGAGAGGCGTAAAAAAAATAATTAAAATTACAAAAATAAACACAAAATAAACGCTTTAATTTCCAAAGCTTTTTTCTTTTCTTTTCCACTTTCCAATATTTTCTCGGCAACCAGACAGAAGGTAAATTAGTCTCCAGAAAGCAAACTCGAGCGCTATGGCTCGAGAGGAGGAGAAATATCAAATATCGTGAAAGTTAATGCTTTAAAAATCTAAGCTTCGTTTTTTTTTTTTTCTCTTTTATTTGTTTTAATTTTCTTCCGATGGTTTCTCGGCAACCAAACAGAGGAAAGCTTACCTGATAAGCCTGAGCAAGCTCGTCCAACTGAGGCAGAGGCCGGAGATCTCTCCGGTCCTTAGCGCCCTGCTTGTGAAGTGCGAAACCTCGCAATTTTCTCAGCGACGTTTTCATTTTTCTTCTCTTCCAACGATCCAATTCCGACACCAACAAAAAGAAGATAATTATACAAATTCAGAGAAATCAAAGCCTCAATATTCAACGAATTTGCCTTAATTTTGACAATTCGATTCAAGAATCTTAACGACGAACACGACGAAGACGGAGAAGAAAATCTGGGAATGGAATGGAATGGAAAGTCGAAAGCGAAAGAACGAATTTGAAAACACTAGAGTATTTCTTCTTCTTCTTCTTCTTCTTCAACTCCATTCTTTGGTCACGTCATAATAATTATATTTATATTTTTATTAATCCTCAGTGAGAATTTTCTTTTCTTTTTTTTTCTCTTTTTTTTTTTTTTTTGGTGTTGAAAATGAGAATAATGATAGTTATGTCGTAATTAATCTTTTTTTTTTTTAAGAAAAAAAAATTCTCAAGATTATTAATGGAAATGGAATTTTGCAGGAAAGAAGCAATCGTACCGTTTACTTTTTATAGTAAACTTTTTTTCCTTTAATCATTTTTTCTTTTTGTTTTTCCCCGGTTTTTTTTTTATTTCTTATTTATTTTATTTTTTAATTATAGCTGCCAAAAAATTAGGACAATTTGACCATATCTCTGTTGAGTCTTCCACAAGACAAAAGCTCTCTAGTAACTCCTACGCAACTACACAATAACCGCTTAATCATTTCTCATTAAGCAAAATAATAATAATAATAATTATTATTATTCCATCTGTCTTCCATTAAAATGAAAATTAATTTCACCCGGCCTTTGCAAGGACATAACATTAAGGGAATTTTTATAGTAGGCTTTCTTTGTTTTACACTATAAGTAAAAATTTAATTATAATTGTTACTTTTTTCAACAGTTTAATTTGTGTCGGGAGCAATTTTGCATAGCGGTTTATGAATTTTTGTAATGAACACATCATAAATAATATTATTAAAAAATTAATCCAAAATATCTAAATAATTATTTCTATCAATAACGAAAAAGAAGAGAATAAGAGATTATACTGTAAAAACTCCCAAAAAATGATAAATTGATTTTAGTAAAATAAATAAAGAAAGATATGTTTATAGCAACGTGAATATATGTAACAAAATATCTTAACATATAAAATTATAATAATTTTATGAAATTAAAAGTTAACGGTAAAGAAATATTTTATTGAAAAGATAGTGTAGTTTTAAATACAATTTTACATGTTTTCTTTTCCTCGTTTTTATTCGGTGCATAGAGATAGGAGAAAGCTGCGTTCAACAGTCTTGAAAAACGTAAGGTCTTATTGGTCAAGGTGTTGTGACTTTTTAAAACGTGAGCTTGAATTGTTGTGTTTGGTCTAAAAAATATTTGGTATGCATTGCTATTCATGTATTTTATTGGTATAAAAAATTATAGACAGAGAGAGAGAGAGAGAGGGGAGGGAGCTACAATCAAAGGAATCAATTTTACAATGTGATCATTCTATTTTTTCTGATGATCATATTCGGTTGAATTCAAATTTATCAATAAATCAGAAATAATCACTTGTATTTTTATTTTTTTATTTTTTTTAGATCCATCAATATTCATATTTTATTAAATTTCTTTTATATATATATATATATATAACTCAAAAACTCTCAGATATCGAAACTATGAACCTTCCTTTCCGATAATCAATTATTTTTACTAATGCTATTAGAACATGTTAAAACCTTTAATCATCAACATTTCCTAAAAAGAAATTGCTGAGCTCCTTTAATTTTAAACTTGAACATGTCCAATTCAACCCAATACTTACTCATATACTCCTTTTGCATTGTTCCACGTATCCAAAATGTCCCCTTCTACCCCAAAAAAAAAAAAAAAAAACACTTTTGAAAACAAGACATAACTATTAATAATGCACATTTCTAAAATAACATCTAGTTAAAATCACATCAAAATAATAAGAAAATAAAAACTAAAAGAATATGATTTGTTATTATGTTATCGATAGGTAGAATACTAAAAGAAAAGTATGAACAGAAATTGTTATATATATATATATATATATATATATATGTGTGTGTGCATTTTCTTACTATTATTATTTATTAACGAATGTTTCACAGAAAAGGGCGTCAAAGTTCATTGCGAGAACCACCCTAGGACCCTCAAGAAACAATAAGAGATTATTAAATGTGAAAATCGCAGTCCAAGAAAGACCATAAGAAAGACAAATGGGGTAGGGCGTGGTGGAAAATAAGAGAAGAGAAGAGAAGTGGTATAATAGACTTTTTTTTGGTCAAGAAAGCGTGTTTCGTTGAATCAAATCCAAGTCTCCTCTTTTTCTGAGTAAATGCTTTTTTTTTTCTTTTTTGTCGATCAGCTGCCTTGCCGTGATGGCTCATTGTTGTCTTTGTTTTTGTAAGGTCTGCTGCATTTTCCTATGAAACTTCTATTTAATTTATCGCCACTTTACTATTTTTACACACACACATATATATATATATATATATATTAACAGAAGAAATACAGGACTATTTCCTTCTGTCAAAATCGTTTTCAGAAATTATTAATTATTGAAAATTTTATAAGCATATGTTTTATCTAGATTGAAAAAAATGTCTCTATACTAATGTAGAATAGAATTATCCACCGCCTATACAATGTCATACTTAAAATGAAAAATGCAATAAATATCAACTCTAATTCTAATTTTTTGTATTAATTTTGAGTTATCTTTTTGTTTTTGATAATAATTGTCATGTGAATTAATAACAACATATTGTTTTTTACGGTTTTACCAACAAAAAAAGAAAAAAAAAAAAGGGAAAGTGATAACTCAAGATAGGTATAAAAATTGATATTAAAGTTGACATTTCAAATACGACTGCTCAGTAATTGCACGACCAAAGATCTGGCTCAGAAGTCATTTATTGATTAATTAAGCATCTTTGAACGCAAGCCTGATCGTTTAATCCCAATAGAAGAAGGACAATTTAGAGAGTGGCCCATTGACGTTTTACAATTATTGTCCCCATGAACTAATATGTTCGAGGAATAAACTAAGCATTATTCAAGTATCGCTTTCATTTCCTTTTTTCTTGTTTTTCAAAAGTGAGAAGGATGGTACAAATTCTCTTTAAACAACATCTTAATCTAATTTTATTTTAAAACACACACACACACACACACGCACACATCTTAAACAAATATTCTCTTTAATTTCGTTTATTAAAAAAAAGAAAAACAAAAAGAGAAAAATGCTAACCAAGCTACAATTACAACTACAACCTTGCCCGTCGTCTTCAAACCAACTACATTTGAGCCAAGGGAGGGGGGGTAAAAGAAAAGGATCACTATTGGTAAGATTAACAAGGACACAAACAGCATTTAATTTCTCTCTCTCTCTCTCTCTTTTTTTAATGGTCATATATTGAATGAACTCATATTATTGTTGTATCGTCAGAAAATGATATCACTTATGAGTTTTTTTTTTTTTTTTTTTTTGGGTCAATCATTTATTCCTCTTATTATGAATTGGTTATAACAACTGTTAGAATTGGAGATGCAGAGTACATAAAATCAGGGATATTGGATGTCCCACAATTTGAGTCACCAAATGGGTAAAAAAGAAAAAAATCAAAGAAATTCATCGGAAATCACTCAAAACAGCAGTTGCAGACCTTTCTAAAGGCAAACCCCTTGTATTGGAGATTCAAGCAAAAAAAAAAAAAAAAAAAAATCCCCCGAAAAATCGCTGCCTGAGTAGAACAGTTTTCATGTTGACTGCCAAAACATATAAATGAACAAAAACAGCCACAAAAATTTTTTTTTTCTCGCTCCGGTCAGAGTTCTCCAAGTTATTTGACAACCATATTCCTCCCCGTTTGTGATTCGAAGAGAATTAATATACAGTCCATCTCCTGAAGCCATTAACAATTATCGACGTCCATTAGAGACCTGCTCAACTAAGCTAATCCCCCGTCCATTTTTTGCCTTGCTCTCTATCTAATAAAAATGGGATGGGGGCTTGACAGAGAGCCCAATGTTGAATTAGTAGAACAAGAATTTCACCATAAATACTTACCATGGCGTGGAGATGATGTGCGGATGAAATTGGCAAAAACTAAGCAGTTGCAGCTACAGGCACGGCTCTGTAGCATGCTCTCTTTGCTGCGCGAACTATATCTTCAACCTGTGCAATTAAGCAAGTGAAAAAACAGACTAATTACCGAAACGAGAAGTAAATTTATATCAACCAATCACCAAGAAGATTAATACAAATGACACCAACTACTATGTCAAGGGAAGTATTACTCTACAGACCTGAGGGACAGCCATTCTCTCCAAGTTAGCTGCATAAGGCATGGGAACGTCGGCACCGGTAATTCTTTCAACTGGTGCATCAAGATAGCCAAAGCTATCCTCAACAACAGATGTGCTGTTTCGACGAGAAGTAAATGATGTAAGCTTGAGTAGTGTGTGCAAAATGCAAATTATACATGCAGGATAGAGGATAGATGCAAACCAGATTTCAGCACCGACACCATGCTGAGGAAATCCTTCTTCAACTGTTACCAGTCTGTTGGTTTTCCTGACTGAAGCGTTGATGGTGGATCTATCCAGTGGCCGAATTGATCGCAAGTTAATGACCTACATAGATACGAAGGGTCATTGCTGGATCTAAAACTAGTTCAGGGACTATGTAAGAGTTTCATGTTCTTTTAGCAATGATTTACCTCAGCACTGATTCCTTCCTTTTCAAGTATCTCAGCAGCCTGAACGTCAAACAATATAATTACTCCCAAATGGAGGAAAAAGAAAACTTGCTAAAGCAGGTCAAATAATGAACCAGAATAATTCAGGAAAATACTAAAACAGTTTGCATCCACACTTGGGGAAACGACCAAAGCAATGGGAACGTTAACACTATATATTTGGTAGGAAGGAAAGAAAATAAGGAGAGAAAAAAAGTAAGAGAGAGATAATAGGAGGGAGAGAGAAGATTTTGTTGTCGCATTTTGTTGTTTGGTAACTTAGGGAGGAAAGACTGTGAAATAACCTTTTTTTGTTTGATTTCACAAGTAAAAGTGGAAGGAAAGAAGTAGTGTAATTAAGAAATTTCTATTTTACTAGTACTTTTATCTTGTTTTTCAAAGATATTATTAATACAAGACGATCATTTAGTAATTTTGTTTGTTTTACTTTTTGGTCAAAGTTTTCCCTCCCCTTTCTCTCCAATTTAAGAGATTAAAAAGTGCAAGATATTTTATTCTAGTTTTCCTTTCCTTTCAAAAACCACCCCAACCAAACACCATAATTTTTCAATTTCCACCGAAATCCCTACACCTTCTTCCCTCATTCCACTTTTCATTCCTACCATACATAACATGTTTCCAAGCAAACTTAAAAAAAAATCTTATGTAATAGCACCTACTTAAGTTTGTGCCTGCTGGTCCACTGAAGCTTATTTCCCACCCCAAAAAAAAAAAAAAAAGGAAATTCTTTTGAATAAAGCATAAACGACAGTTGAGGATGCGTGCCAGACAAACCTTAAGAGCATAGCCGACCATTTTTGAAAAAGCTGTGATAGTCACGTCTTTTCCTTCTCTCTCAATCTGTGTTAATTAGATATTTTTAAGACAAACATCAGAACACCATGTCTACATAACAGTGTAGCTGTACAGGTGTTTAATAAATCAACAATCATTCGACACCTAATTCCATTAGCCTATTTGTTTACCTTAGCTTTTCCTATTGGAAGGCAAAAACTAGAATCAAGAGCTTCAGCTGAAACAGGAAATGATTCACCATACCTGAAGTACAAAAATTAAATCAACCAATAACATTTAGCATGAGAAAGGTAAATCTAAATTACAGTCGCCTAAAATTAATTACTTACAACAACTCATTCTCAAGGAAAACAACAGGATCAGGGTCTCTTATGGCAGCTTTCAGCAATCCACGAGCATCTTCAGATGAGTAAGGAGCGAGAACTTTTAATCCAGGACAGGAGGCATACCATGCTGCATAACACTGAATTAAGGAGGAAATAAATTATTGGAAGTTCTAATAAACTATGCCAAGCCAAAAGGTGCGTTGCTGGTGGATATATAAGAATAGAATGGGCTGATTTGACATACTTGAGAATGCTGAGCACCAACACCTGCAGCAGCCCCATTTGGTCCTCTGAAAACGATTGGCACAGATATCTGGCCAGCAGACATATAGTTCGATTTTGCAGCAGAATTAATGATGTGGTCAATCGCCTGCAGAAAAATCCGGAATGAGATTTCTGGCAACTATAATAGTAACAACCATAAATGAAGAATCTTATAGAAGTCCAGAACCTCTTCTTCTGAACTCAGCTTAACAACTGTCACGGAGCATAATGTATCTCCCATAAATTGACAGATTAGAAAAAATATACTTCATCCAAAGACTATATCATAAAGTAAAACTATTGAACCTGCATTGAGAAATTGAATGTCATAAACTCTATCACAGGCTTCAAACCATAGTAGGCGGCGCCAACTCCTATCCCAGTAAATCCAGCCTGCAAAGCACATACCAAAAATTAGGTCATGCAACAAATAAAGACAAATAAACTTATGAATATCAAAGCCAGTGAGAAATAAAAACAATAACACAACCTTATATCTATATCCTTTACTAACAACTAAAGTAACAAGGCAAATGGAATATAATGGAAATGATAAAAGGTAAGTCAAAGTAACAAGAATAACCTCTGTAATCGGAGTATCAAGAACTCTCTCAGGGCCATATTTATCCAGAAGACCTTTTGATATCTACAGAAAAAGGCAAGTTAAAAGGGCATTATGAGACAAACATTTTAAGTTCCAAAGAGGGCCTTTAAAGAAGTTATAGGTTTACAAATTCATTTCTTTAGCAAACCAATCTCACCTTGTATGCGCCTTGGTATTCACCAACCTGCATGTACAAAAAACACCAGGAAACACATAAGAACAGAAAGAGCAAACATTCTCGCTTAGGAAAAAAAAAATTGACATCTCCCCACCTCTTCACCCATCAAAAAGACTTTAGGATCGGCAGACATTTCCTCATCAAGTGCGGAGTTTAGAGCCTCTCTGACCGCCATCTGTGCACAATTACCATTTCAACAAAACTTAATTCCAGTATTATTCCTTCTAACAGCAAGAAACTCGATACCTAAAATTTAATCTATTATAAAGAGGAAAAAAGAAAAAAAAAACAGAAACTAGTTTTCCATGAGAGAGTATCCGGGAAGAATAGCAGCAGAAATACTCAAAAATAAGGAATCTTGAGATACTGAATATTAGAAATAAACATTCTACAATACAGATTCCAGAAACATTTGAAAAAATAAAAATAAAAATATTACATAGGCAAGGACCGTGACAATATATCAATAAACAGAAAATATACAAGTAAGCCACGATTACCTCTTTTGCAGCAGAAGAATAATTCCTCAAAGCAGACACTACTGGGCGAATTCTCTGCATAGACTGTAGGGAAACATTTTTTCATTAGACACACACACAACATATATATAGGGGAATTACAGTTAAATCATATGAGAAAATAAAGGTAATAATACCAGAGCAGATGAGCTTCCAGCGCCGACTTTTTGCCTCAATAACCCCCACATCTTTCTTTGTTTTCTTCACAAAATTCCTCCGATCACTGAAAGCATTTTTTTTTTAAAATAAAAAATTAAAAACAAGTAACTGGTAACGGATTGCACAAAAAAAAAAAAAAAAAGGAGCACAGATAATATTTGTGAATTCAAGATTCGTTTTTGTGGGATCATTACGGTTCGTTTGTACTTGAATGAGAAACTACAAATTAATTTCTAAGAGAGAGAGAGAGAGAGAGAGAGAGAACGTTAAGCAATTCCCATTTCACCGGAGAAGAACACACATCGATAACACCGAAAGAAAAGCAAAACAACAGCAGATGTGAAAAATTGAAAACAAAAAAAAAATGAAAAATGAAATTGGCGAAGCATAAGAACAGAAAGGAAATCTGGAATTGAAGCTACGAGCATTAAATTACTATGGAGCCTAATAAAAGAAATAAAGTAAAAAATTAGAAAGGGAAAGAAGAAGAAGAAGCGGAAATCAATTAAGATTTAAGAAGAGAAGAAGAACCTGAATAGGGTTTGGGTTTGGGGTCGGGATCAGGATCGGCGATTCGATGTGGAATAATCAAAAATGGTTTTGAGGTTAGCCAGCCAGCCAGCCACCACCCACTTCCACTCTTTAACTTGCGACCTCGCTTTTTTATTTCTTATTTATTTATTTATGTTTTTTATTCTCTCTTCTATTTCTTGACCATTTTTATTTTCTTATTATTATTTTTTTTTTTCGATAATGGTAATCATAATTAATAACAACAAAAAAGAAAAAGAAAAGTACTCCTCCTACGACTAGAGAGCTGTTTGTATGCTGACTGCTGCGATTATACATTATACATGTGACTTTAATGCAAAATAAATTTGTAATTTTCATTAAAACATGAAAATATAATATTATATTTGATGAATTAATTTTATTTAAATTCAATTTAAATTTTTTATCTTTATTTTTTTTTTTAAATCAATAAAATTTATAATTATTTTTTAAAAAATTAACTTAACTCAAATTTAAAAATTTTATTTCATCTCATTTCAAATTTAATTTATTCACCAAACAGATCCTAAATATGTATGCTAATGTCTGTGTTTACTGAAAATAATCTTCTCCGTATTTTTTGGATTCAAAATTTTGGAAATATTTCATTTTCCGTTTCTATATTTTGTTCGGCACAAAGAAGGATATTTGTTTTTGACTTCTTCTGTTACTTACCAGTTACCATCTCTGGTTTTTTTTCCCCCCTTTTTTTCTGGAGTTTTGTTAGTACGTGTTTGACCTTATACTTTTTTGTAATTTACAAGCTGTGAAAGTTGCATATCACAAGGGCCCAACCAAGGGTATGCTCGTCATTATGGTCTTCTTCCTCTTTCTTTTTCCCTATGGTTATGTTTGATAAACCAACTCAAACTTAAATTTTTCATCTCAGTTTTATTTTTTTCTGAAAAGTCAACAAAAATTATAATTAGTTTTTAAAAATTCAACCAACTCTAACTTAAAAATTTCAACTTTAATCGTAACACCAAACGGAGGCTATATTTTAGTATTCCTAATTAAACCCTCAAATATGGAAGAAATCTCCCTAAAAAAAAAAAGGAAGATATATCCTCTATGACTTTTTTGCTTTTTTTTTTTTTTCCTGATTGAAGACTTTTTTGTAATTTATTTATTTATTTTCCAATTATATATAAGAGATTTGAACTCTGCACTTTTAGATGGAGTAAAATGTGGTATTATCACTAGGATGTGCCTGTAACGACACTTTTTTGTAATTTATAATTTGTGACATCAGTTGACAAAATGAGAGTAGAAGGGCCAAACAAGGATCATGCTCATCATTTTGGTTCCTTTTTTTTTTTTTGGAAAGGATTTTAACTTTTTTTGTGAGAGTGAAGTTTTGTTAAAAAATAAAACAAACAATGTGAATTTAAGAAATATCTGATTAATGGTCTGGATTCGTATTCTTCTGGTATTTTTCTTTTGAAAAATGTTAGAAGCATCAACTCTAATCCCATTTTTCGAATATCAACATATGTAACATGTGAATTGTCACTTTTTTTTATTGATAAGTATTTAAAATATTGTCACATCAGTTATTCCATATATTGATGAAAATATGACATATAAATTGATATTGAAAAAATTAGAATTAGAGATAATGTCCTTAACATTACTCTGTTCTTTTTTGATATAATATAAAAAAAAGAATCTAAAAAAATGTTAACAAGGAGCTAAAAAAAAAGGTTATAAGGTGAGTGCCTGCATATAAATATAAATATAAAAATATAGAAATATCAATGTCAACGTATATATAAAAATGTATGTATTACATAACAAAGTATTAAAATGGTAGCTAGCTGGGGTATATCTATATGTACACCAAACGACCGTACTCCATCATAAATATATTATGTTTAATGAATGAGTTAAGGCATGAGAATAATATTTTAATTTTTAAGTGGATGAAAAATGATTAGGAGTCGCACCTAATCTCGGGGGGGGGGGGGGGGGGGGGGGGTGGTGCAGACTGGACTGCCATAGCTGACCTTCCCCAAATGCTCCACCTAATCGTCGTTTTGTTTTCTTTCCTACCACTTATTATTCTCTTTTTGTTGTGATGCAATTGACCGTTGATTTTTCTCATTACAAAGCTGCTAAATGTTGTAATTCGTCGTATTCAAATCATGTTGCAAAAAGAGACGAGACAAATGTGTCACAAACCATTTAATAAATAGTTCCATATATATGTCTATGCAACTTTTGAGGGTCTTTTTATTCATTGTTGTACATTTGTATACTATTTATTCCCATGTTGTGTTGTAAAAAATTTGTAAAATCAAAAGGCTCTCGTTGAATATCTTGGTGCTAGATACACCGCTACGGATTTTGGTGGATCCGGTTGCTAGGTGTGGCGGAAATGAACAAAAAGCAATCCAAATGTGTTATTTTTAAATCGATTGATTTATATAATCCTTTGGAAAAAAAATATCAGTCCTTATCTTACCATATTTTAAGTTAAAATTATTTCATATATTACAGAAAAGGACTTCAGACAACTTTAAAATTTATCGACGTACTTTCAAAAGAGCCGTCCTTCTCCCGTAACATAAATTTAAATGAAGCACCAAAAATTTAAGTATCACTTCAAACACTTCTACATGTTATAAGGGATGAAAATTTTTTTCCGAAAGCATCATAGAAAACTATATACATTTATAAAGTCTCATGTCTAACAATCGTACAATCCGACACATATAATATCAAAATTAATATAGTATAACACTAACTTATTAGTTATAATAAATGTATCGAAGTATAACATATTACATATAAAATTATATGTATTAATTAATAACTACATAAGTCTAAACAAAATTACATCCGTCCTATTTATATGGCTGCGATATAAGAAATTCATCATGTATATTAAGATATGTATAACACTAGTTTGAGGGGGTTAAGGACAAAATGATGGAAAGTGTTGGGTTCTGTTGTTCAGTTAGTGGAGCAAAGTGTCTCCCTCCTATTTTCTCATACTGTTTCATATACTCTAAAATAGTTATTAATCTTTACTTAAAAAAAAAAAAAAAAAGGGAAAATGAATGTCAGGGTTAAATCAGCCTAAAACAGAGGCAATAAAACGAGAGGGCTTGCCTTGGAGCTCCTGAGAGTAATAAACAAGAGAGAACGGCCTTGGCTAACAAATGAACAACCCATTCTGTTTAACCGAAAAAAAAAAAAAAAAAAAAACCCCATACTATAAATGTTGGTACACATTATCAATCTTTATCAAGTACTAACAACGTTATCTTTAAGCCAAAGAAAGAAAAAGGACTATAATGTCGTGTTACATTTTTCAACAAAAATAAAAAAATAAAAATAAAAACAATGTGTAGAGAAATTCATATAACATAAATGAGTGTTTACCGCATTGTGATTTTTTTTTTTTTGTGAATAAAAATGATATGAGGGTGGTCCCATCATTTTCTGATTTTTAACCCCAAACAAGAACCACTTTCTCTAGGTATGACAGGGAAACGGATTTTTTATATTAATTTCTCTCAGTCGGCCATCCAGGATCTATCCCTATCATCATCAAACCATACTTCAACAACTGAAGTTAGCGAGGTCTAAGGAGAAGTAACGGGAGTCGAATTCAGGTCGAAGAAAGAGAGAAGCTTGTAAAGTCACCCATCCTTACCAACTCATCCACCCCTATGGGTGTTAGTACATAAATGATTGTTAGATCATATTAAATTAAGAAGAATGAGCTAACTTAACAGAATTTAATAAAAATTTGACAATTTTAATCATACCATACCAATAAATATATATCGATATAAAACAATTTTCAAATAAATAATGACATGTATAATAAAAATCAACAGTTTGTTGTTTTAATAACAGAAGATTTCTGCAATAAGTATTGAAAACAAACTACCTACAGAGTTATGTTTTAAATCGTTTAATTTATAACAGAAACGGTTTGTTACTAAGATGGGCACTTGATCTGCAGTCCTTCACTCTTATATAGATAGGAGTTCTTAATTTCAAATTTTGAAAGTGTTTGTTTTTTTAAGTGGGAGTTATAAACCTACAACGTAAAAAATATATAGACATATTCAACTCCTATGTGCTTTAAAAAAAAAAAAACAAAAGAAAAATGACAAATTTTGCAATCACTTGATTCTCCTGTGGTTTGAGAGTATAGTTATGGCCAAAGTACTTCTTATGATAATAATCACGTGTGAAGAATTAGAGCGATCCGTGCTCTTTGACTTTTGAGAAATTAGAGATACTTTTTGGGTATAAAATTCGTGGTGAAGCAACAATTAGGTTCACGATTCAATAAATTAGCCATACTATAATATATTTCTCAACAAATAAAACAAAAAGATGTCCATCCTTTTATAAGTGGGGTTATCAGCACAAGATAAACACCATTAACGTTTTTTTTTTTTTTTTTGGCTTGGAAAAAACTCCATTAACTAAATAACATCAAAACTTACACACCACAAGTCACATGATATCAGAGATTATATATTTATCTTATGTCATTATTATTCTTATAATAACATGGTAATTTTTTTTAAAAATTTTTGCGAGCTAAAATTAAATATGTTTTAAAAATTGTTATGAAATTACTAATAGACTATACATACATCTACAAAATAATTCTCTATCATATTATATTTTAGTTCTGGTGGCAGAAGGTGACAAGTTTGGAAAGAAGAGTTGGATACATGAGAGAACAAAAATGAGATCATAAATGATATGCTTGTTAAAATAGCAAGCAATTGCGAGGCTAATCTGTCTCATAGTCCTCGATACAACTAATCTAATGCTAGAGACATGTATAAACATTTTTACTTCCATGAATTTTGTACTTCCACACATGTTAATTGTTATGAGTTGCATTTAGAAACTATACAATTTCGTTCTTTTTCTTTTTCGCTTGAAAAATAACTAAATGATTTTCATCAATATGCATAACCAAACAAGAAAAATACAAAATAATAATAATAATAATAAAAGAAAAGAAGGGAGATGCTTTTATATATATATATATATATATATATATACACCGACCTATAAAATGACCTCAAATACCTAAGTAATTGAAAGATATAAATAAAACATTACAACTATGTTACCAATGAGTATGATAAGAAACATCAAATTGGAGATATCAAAATTTTCAAAAATTAATAAACATACTTTCTAACTCAGGAGAATAAAAAGAGGAATACAATTGTAGATCTGCCAAGTTTTTTTTTTTTTTTCCTTTTTCCTTTCCTTCTTGATATCATTAGCATGAAAGAAAATTCTGCAGCGAGCATCACCAGTTTTACATCCAGTATTGCCTCATGCTCCGTAATTTGCAGTCTCTTTTTGCCTTTGCCTAGGAGGATCCATCTTCAATCCATAAATAATTATAAAAAAAAAAAAAAAAAAGGTGGGAGAGAAACAAAGAGCAATTAAAAGAGACAAGGACATTATTCAATACAACATTAATTGCATCAAAAAATAATGAAAAATTAACAAAATTACCTTATAATAAATCTTCACAACAAAATTCATTAGCAAAACTTGAGATTTATGGCAAAGTTTGAGACGCACACAGCGTGGCACCGTCACCTTTTTTTTTTTTTTCAAAATGAAAAAATAAGGGTTTTTTGATGGTACCACGCTTATGTGCGCCTCAAACCCCTCCATTATCATGTCCCATAAACAGAGCACTCTACAATCCTCTCCCAAGTGTACTCTAGTCTCTACTAGTTTGAATTTGAGAATTTCCCTTTGCTTTATTTGTAAGACAAACCCCCCAAAAATACCCAAAAAAAAAAAAAAAAAAAAGAAGAGGAAAAAAAGAAAAGAAAAAAGAAAAGTGTGTTTTTGGTTGGAGGTACTGAGGGCAAGCAACAATGGAGACACACGTGACATTTGTGGCGATTATTGGAATTGCCCTATGGGAAGCATAACCTACACCATTGGTCCCAATGCTGGAGAAGGGAGTTGTATTTCAGCTTTTTATTATATATATAACCAAAAATTTGAAGCATGGTTTTATTATCAAGAAAATCTTAACCGTTAACATATGTATTTTTCTATATGTTTTTGTTTTAATATGATTATAAGATGATCTGACGTTCAAAAACGCATAACTACGATGGAGAAAAAAGCTATACTATAGAAGTTGAAGAAAACTTTTAGAAAAGTTCGTTGATAAGTATGGGAGATTTGAGGCTTTGGCTTGAAGAGGCACACTCGGCCAAAAGACATGGGCGGCCACGGTTAGGACTCTTGTGCTGATTGAGGTCATCTCCTCCCATCCTAATAATGCAATGGCAAATGCCTCTCTCACCAAATATAACCCAAGTGGCTACTCCATGCTTGCTTGCTTTTCTACCTCGCCATGAAGAAACTGAATTACATCTCCACACGTGTCCTACCTTACTAACACACAGACAAATATATATATATATATATATAACTTAAATAATAAAATTTAAAATATTTTAAGTAAATAATATGTTTACAATTTTACTAAGTAAATAAATCATTATTTTTCGTAAATAAATCTTTTATTAATATATATATGTTATTTATTTCAAATATTTTAAATTTGTTATTTATTTTAAATATTTTATTAAAATAACATTTATGCTACAATGTCCAACCAACATTTAAAAAAAAAATGTGTCAATGCAGAAATGATAATGTGATGCTATTGGAGGAGGATTATTTGTTTCATTTGGTCCATAAGTCCAAATACATAAATTATTTACCTCAAATATTTTAAAATCAATTATCTAAGTCAAATACTTTTTTTTTTTTTTAATAACCTATAAGCTACAATTTCCCAAAAATAATTATTTAAAAAAAAAAAAAGTTGTCTTGTGACACTGTTGGAGGAGGATCATATCATTCGTGATTTGGTCCAAAGGTCCGCAGTACAAATGGGCCTATTACCATCTCCACCCAATCCATTGCTGTTTTGGGCATTTTACACGCTGGCCCATACCTTCTACATCATCAACAATTAGGGGAAGAGTAGAGAGAGTTTAGAGAAAGAGCGAGAGAGAGAGAGAGTTTAGAGAGAGAGATGGTGGGCGCTTTCTGGGGAAGCCGGGTGATGGAGATAGTGAAGAAGCATGACTCGGGAGGTCTGGTTTGGAAGAGAATTAAGCTCACCACCACTCGTAAGGCCAACGCCAAGAAGCGTCTTCTCCGTGTTTGGCAGGTCTCTCTCTCTCTCTTCTCATTGTTCTGATTTAGGGTTTTACCTTAGGGTTTTAGGTTCGGAAATCCTTTCATTTTTCTCATCATTTTTCAGTTTTTTGTTTTAATTTTTCCTATGGATTTTAGTTATTTCGCATGCTGAACTATTTACTATTTGTCTTTGTTGATCCTATTGTTTTTTTATTTTCATTATCTAAAAAAAAAAAAAAAAAAAACACTACCGAATTTGTTAAGAACTGGAAATTGGAATAATTCCAATGTCAAAAAGGTAATCGGTAGATAAGAAACCACCTTATAATGTCGAATGCGAATATTAATGTTATATTCAGTGAAAATATTGGTAAAAGTATTGTATTTTTTGCTCCAATTCATAATGCTACTTAAATGCTATATCATTTTTTTCTCACAAAGTTTTAAGCTTTGGAATTGAAAAAATGATAATGTTTTAACTATTAAGTGAATAGTCAACACATTAACCAATAATCAACCAACTGCCAAAATTTGAAGGGTTGAGAAACTCAGCACTACTATTCTTGAACAACTTGGAGTCGGGCCCTTTTTTCACACTGTTTCCTACGGATACAAAAATACCGGACAAATTTGGATTTCTTTGTTAACTGCTCCCATCGGACATGGGATTTGCTGCATATTCGTGCCGTAACACATTTCATATGTTTATCTGACACCAAGTAGATCATATGTCAAATTTGACAATAGATATAGTATTATATTAGAGAACGATTTTTTTATCCAACTGCCAAATTTAGCATTGACATAGGAGTTTTACATTGCATTGGAGATGCACTTTATGCTTTCTTAAGGGGGGGGGGGAAATCCCTCCTTGGAGGCCTTTCTTTTAATGAATTATTTCTTTTGTAGTTTTTTGGTTAAATTAATGTTGAATTTAGATTCCAAATTTCCAATGATATTGTTACCGGGATTGTTTGAATGTCTATAATATAGATTAAATTGTCAATTTAATTAACCATTCGTGATTTGCACCGGATTATCACGATACAAAGTTTGATTGGGTTACCACATGTTTTCTTTCTATGGAGTATGGATAGAATATTTTCTCTAAGACGTCTTCTGGTACATCGTAGATTGAAATTGAAAAATGATACACACGTTATACTCATGTGAAGAGCATTTAACACAAGCTCAATGAGTTAAAACAAAATGCATATGAAGCGTCTGAATTGATATTGGTGAAAAAATTCAGCAAATCTCTACCTTTTTGTAGATTCGTCATCAGTGCCAACTGACAGTCATTTATTAGGTGCCCTCGTTTTAAAATCTCATGGCCTATCATACCAAACAACAAGGGGTTTGATTGTTTTCTTGTTCCTGGGAGTTGGGACTTACCATGACCATCACCATCTACTAATCCCAGTTCAGCGATAGGAAGTGTGATTATTACTTGTCCTTTGAATGCCACCAGTTAGGTTTGGCAATTTATTTTAACCAGATTTTGAATGACACTGTTATCTAATACATCTTCACCTTATAAGTTCAAGGTGTATTTAGTTCTTTTGTTCTTAATGTATCAGATTGCTGTACAGATTCTGTTGCGTGTTGAGGTTTCTTTAAAAAAATGGCTGAGATGCAGTTCTACTTGCAGGCTGCTGCATAAGAACTCATTCAAATGTGTAAATACATGCTTTATTTGCCAACATACTTCTGAAGGATAGATACTGTTACGTTTTACTTTGAGCCCTGGTCTGAGAATGAAAAATGCTGGGACACCAAGTCTAATCTCTATTTTTTATACCAAATTTGAGTTGTCTTTCTTTTGTTGGTAAAGATTGCCACATCAATTAATAACTAGATATTGTATTTGACTATTTGTCAATGGCAAGGTGACAATTCGAAGTTGATACTAAAATCATGATTAGAGGTGGTGTTCCTAGCACTACTCATCTCTGAATATATTTTGTTTAATAACAAATTTGAAGATTGCGACTTAAAAGTTCCAATATTTCAATATTTTGTACCACCCTTGTTGCAGAATGAGGCCGTCCTGAAAGCGTGTTCCGAGCAACCTCCTTCAAAAACTGCTGCTGGAGTTGGTGAGAAGACAATGGGAGTAGTCAAGGAATGAGTAAGAACACTAGGTGAGCTTTTAAGGAGTAGTTTTAGTGATTGTCCGCTTCAAAAAAGCCTGTCTTTTCCTTCTATTTTTGGATGATTGATTTAAACTTTAAACCCAGACATTATTAACAAACCCCAATTTTGATCTTTACGTATCATTCTTAAACCATTTCATTTTATGGCAACTCTTTGGATAAATAGCATTATTAAAACTTGGTTACTGTTTTTGAACATCGGAATGTTGCTTGCTAATTTTGTGTATTTTGAACTTGGAGCTAACTAGTTTTCCATACAAATACGATTTTTTCGCCGAGCAAATATTCAAGGAAAAAAAAATTTTAATTAATTAAAAAATAAATAAATCTTTTGAAGTTAAAGCTCATTGAGATCAAAAATTTGATGGGGGAAATAATTTGAGGTTGTGGTGGTGTATGTGAGATAATTGAACAGATTGCTGGCTTTCTGGCAGTGGAAGTGGAACAACTCACTACTCACAGTCACAGTGATGTCAATGTAAGGTCGCGGTTTCGTTTACATTATTATTGTTTGAGTGATGGGTTTGGTGACCCGTAAATGGTTTTTGTTATTATGTTTTTATAAAATCGCATCAGCTATATATGAATATGACACGGGCCATGGAAAAGACCCCTTGTGGCTTTGAAGGGTCAAAAAAAAATCCAAAATCCAAAATCCTCGTGATTTTTCTCAGAGGAATCTTTGCTATTCAAAAAATCTTCGGAGGAAAGATAATACTGAATCTTGTCATTGAGATGAGGTGGTCCATCGTGATTTTTAAGAAAACCACCGAAAGAAAAGAGTCGAAAAATTCCATACTAATTCCTAGTCCCCCCACCCTATAGGTTGAAGACTGATTTTGACATTTTTGAAGAAAAATCAGAAATACTGGAGATTCAATATTCAATTGTGGGGTGCTAGGTACATGTTTTAAGATTTCATCTCAGTTAAAAAAAAAAAAAAAAAAAAAATAACAGAGTTTATGATACAAAGTTAATAGTTGAAAAATAAAGTCCTATTGAGGTTTTTTTTCTTCTTCTTCTTCTTATTTTTTTTTTTGGTGAACCATAGTTAGAAGAAAGAAATGTAATATGATATTTATTTAACATCACTTAATATAATATCAAATAATTTATTATCGTTAATTAATAAATTATTTTCTATTATTGTTATATCTTTTATTTTTTCTATTTCATACGGAATAAATTTCTTGTCATGTTTTTCATTTCAATATGCTGGAAAGACTAAAGGGTGTAAAGAAAAAAAAGAAAAAAAAGTCGTCCATGAAAATTAGTTGATATGCATTAGTGCATGTGTCGCTGTTAAGTCGTGGACTTGGAAGAATATATGTATATATATATATATATATATTTGGCCATTCAGTGACCGAGAGCAGTTTCACACTTTTTTACGCAACCCCCCTCCCCTTTAGTTGTTGTTGCTGATCTTACATGTGCACCCTTCAGGAAAAAAGAAAAGAAAAAAAAAAAAAAGAAAGAAAAGAAAAGAAAAAGAAAATTTAATGTGTGCGCTCAGCTAAACTTGTCCTTTTTGTCTTCTAATGGGATTTATGCTGCTATAAATCCACGATTGTGACATGTTATGTTTATATACACATCTGCAGTTTGTCGAAATGTTTCACTTTCTTACCACCACCGCCAAAAATAAAACCAAAAAAAAAATAATAATAAGTAAATAAATGAAAAATGAAAAGAACAGAAAAAAAAAAAAAAAAAAAAACTCTGCATCAGAAAGTACCTGTCGATATAAGGAGGGCATAAAAGGAAGAAAACTCTTGCTCTTATCTGTCCACTGAGCTCATCCACTGCAAATCCTTTGAATGCCTCTCTCTATGAATAGAGGCAAACAATATTACTGCAATATATCATCTTTGACCCAATTTAATTTCAACTGCCCACACCATTCATAATAATCTCCTGCTCTACTAGCTGTTACTTAGCTAGTTTTGCAGCCCACCTACCGCCCCCCACTCATTATTTACTTTAATTGCTCACAAACTTCTTTAATTAAACCAGTTATATTACATTACAATCATATCAGATCAAAACAAAATTACGATGAAAATCGGACAATTCATATTTGTTCCCTATCGGTCGGGTATGAAAAGAAAGCCACATGTGTATGAACATTTTTGTCAAACTTTGAATTTTTTTTTATTATTATTATTATTATTTTTTATGAATTGGGTTGTCTAGTTTGACAAGTACACTGCTATTTGGTACATAGAGATTGGCTTAGAGGTCCTTCATTGTGAATGAGGGGGCTCCACCCAACATTCAATAATATTTCTTTGGTGGGTATCGTGCAGTATTATTTTTTAAATTTATCGATTTATATCAGACCAAATTATTGAAAATATGGGCTTTTTTTTTTTTTTTTTTTTTTTTTGAGACGTCTTTGTTGCAGAGATACCAAGCAACCCACCCTTTTAACTTTGAATAAATATTTGTCCAAACAAGCAGCATGAAAGTAGTTGGTTTTTGAAGTGGTCAACTTACACCAATTGATAATACATACATTCCCCGTCTGTCAAGGTAATGTTTTTGAAAATGTCAAATTAAAAAAAATAAATAAAAAGGAAAAAAATAAAAATAAAAGAATAGTTAAAGGGCATCCATGACAGAGAACCCATATATATATATATATATATATTTTTGATAAAAGAGAAGTTTGAAAAGGAACGACTAGTTTTAGCAATATCTTCAATTGTTAAATGTCATATGAGTGGGTTTTATTTCTTGACGAGGAACACAGCACGACTAAAATTAGGATGTCCGTCGACAGAGACCCAATATTGCCCTAGTATGTGTATCAAAGGATAGGTAAGGGGGTTTGGGTTTCTTTTCTTTTTATGTGATTGACCTAATCAGGTGATCATATTTTGCCCTTCGTAGTTGTAGCTGTAAATGTGTGGTCTACCATGACGGGCTGCCCACGTGATTGACAAATATTTTGAGTACCCCCAAGTCAGCATTCCACAACCCAATCCAAATTCTATCTCTCTCTCTCTCTCTCATCTTTTATTTTTTATTTTTTTATTTCCCTCTTGTCATGAAAATGAAATTACAATATATATGGGAGGAAAAAAGTGACGTGAAGAACTCCAACAGCCCAAGGTGATTCTAAAAACCATAGTCACAAGAAACTCTTGGTCGGCGTATAATTTTTATTTTTTTTGCCTATTATCCCTCTTTAGTTTATTTGTTTCTCAACTTCCTATTATGGCATGGCAATTTGGCAATAGCCTTAATTTATAGCTTATTTGTACATTAAACCAAAATTGATAATCAAAGAAAGGGTTTACTAATGAATTATGTGCCGCCCTTTGTCCAGCCGGTGTCCACTTGGCGCTTTCCTATTGGGTTGATGGCCCACCTCTCGACCTATCTTACGTATTGATATCACTATCCATGTCTGCATAGGGAGACAACCTAACTTGTAGGTTTTGTTCTGCCATATTTTACTCATTTGCTTATTAAAAATAATCCTGTTAATCTTTATCATTAGCTACACAAACTTGCTCTCTTGGGTTTGATTAGTATACTAATAATGTAGCAGTCAACCGTAGCCGTCTTCCGGCCCCTTCATGTACGACACGTGTACTTCTGCATGACACAACTAGTTTGGAAGATTAATTAACATTTGATTAGGATGTGTTACAAGTTTCCTTTTTTTTTTTTTTTTTTTTTTTCCTTTTGTTGATAGAGTTGCAAGTTTCTTTAGTGCTTTAGTCTACAAATAAGTCCTACAACAGAATGCTACCAAAAAAAAAAAAGGTGGACAATAGACTTTCTTCAAGCTATATTCAATTTATGTATTTTCTTTCATTTTTAATACGATTATAATGTAATTAACATCAAGAACTGTATCGATTAAATACCCCCTTTTTTAAACTGTAACACAGAATTCTCCCTTAAAAAAAAAAAATCTCTCAAACACATACGTATACTTGTATACACACACAAACACATGTATATGATATGTCTAGTTTAAACTTTTAAAGTCAATGTTGCAGAGTAGTTGGAAGATAGTGGGAAAGAATATCGCTCTGGCTCCTTTCTAATATGCTCTATTTGCTGTCCAACAAAACAAATTCATTAACAAATTCAAACTACATAATATTAGAGATATTTTGCAGTGAAGTAGGTCAACATTTTTCTTGTTTATGCAAGGAAGTTAGAAACATAAAAATTT
Source organism: Ficus hirta (assembly GCA_038430175.1). NCBI lineage: Eukaryota > Viridiplantae > Streptophyta > Magnoliopsida > Rosales > Moraceae > Ficus > Ficus hirta. The sequence continues at coordinate 15,786,982 of CM076595.1, read as the reverse complement.
ATACAGATCATTAACACCGTTGACACTAAGCACCATCGTATAAGTCTTCTTTTAAAGTCATGGATTATAACTATAAGGCATCAGTAACGTATGCTTGGAGGAATCTACTAGAAATCATATAATATATATAGGAAATATTTCATATGCGGTATCACAGCACTTGCGATTTTTTATTTAAAAACTTGTAACAACTAGTTGATTTATATGTAACTTTGTGTTTAAAATCTTGTTATATGATACTATTCAAGATATTGATGTAAATGACAAGTATCATTGAAAAATATTACATTTGAATCACCTGATTAATACAATATAACAATCCATGTTATAAACAGCTTATGGGAGGGGGTGGCGTATAGGAGTCCCTCCCTATAAACATGTGTGTGTACATATATAGATAAACTTGGGACCCCACCCCATTACTCTTTCTTCTCGAATATAACTTCCTTTGTTCAAGAATGGATTGTATATGTTTCTTATAAGTCTCTCATATTTCGCCAACTAGTCTTGCAGGTTCAAAATTTGTATTGTTACCCTGTCTCCAGACGACAATTTATACCCAACTCTTCCTCTGCTTGTTGAAAAAAAAAATGCTAATTTTAGGATGACAGCTATAACAAATGTCCGTAGAAATTATGTTGAGAATGCTTATTGGGACAAGATTCCACCATTCTACAGATTTAGAGTCGATATGAAGACGTTGAGTTGGAGATTGTTAGGATCGGAATTCTCGGAGATTTTATCCATTTGAAATCAGAATTAAGGAATTGGGTTCTTATCTCTTTTTTTCTTGCTAGGGGAACTGATTTAGCCTTTCCCTAAAGGATTCTAGTCTCTAGTATAAGCTCATGGGATGGTGATCTTGCAAAGATCATATTCTTATTCCCTTCCCTATTCCTGCCCCAATACTTAAACCATTATTGCCTTTAATGATAGGAAGAAAAGAAAAAAAAAAAAAAAAGGTTCATATCATTTGCATATATGCCCTTCTCTTTCCTAGCCATCTCTCTCTTTTAACTTTGATTCCCTTTGAAAATAGTTTTGCCTTTTGGTAGGAGGGAAAAATGACTTTGCATGATAGGGTATAGGGAAACTTTCATTCCAACTATTAGGGATTATTCTTGGTGAGTAAACGATAATTTAGGAACTATAATATAGTGGTGTTCTATTTTTAACTCTTAAAACACACATCCGAATCATATCGAACAGAAGAAAATTTTCCGGGCCAAAATGAAAAACCGCTTTGTAATAACATTACATGATATTTTATTTTTTAATGCCTTACCACGTAATTCTCCATATTGAAAAGAAATATGAAAGTTTCAAAGTGCAGACTAATTAGCGAAAGGGAAAAGCTTGGGATTGTACAAAACATGAGAACCTTCTGTCAAACATCCATTGCTCTTCACATTACCGATTACAAAGTCAGTTAAATTGCCGTTTTTTTTTTTTTTTTTTTTGCTGGTGGATTTTTTATGTCTTTCTCATGATCAAGTGACAAGCACACACAAGAGACCAAAAGACCCTCATCATTTCTTTTTTTTCCCCCCGCTTTTTAGTCGTTATTCTAATTGAGAAACCAGAAGAAAGAAGAAGAAGAAGAAGCAGCAGCAGCTCCATTACTGGTACAGCAAAAAAAGAAAAAAAAAAAAAGAAAGGGAAAAAAAATAAAGAAAAGAAAGTGGGGTGGTGCTAATTAGGAATACTAATTTTAAATTAAGAGTTTTAATGACTAGAGTTGCGTTTTCTTCTAAAGTGAGGGAAAGTAGTAGTAGTAGTAGTAGTATTGCAACTACTAGTGCTGCTATCTTCTTCTTGGTGATCATCGCAAGCTTCTTCATTAGAAGAGACCTCAGTGATTCCACTCGAACCCGAAGACGATGAACTCAATGCAAGATTCAAGTCCGCTCTTGCCCTTTCCTCTCTCATGAAATCATAGAAAACAGGCCTACTTTGCGTTTGTGTTTGTGTTTGTGTTTGTGTGTTTGCTCTTGCCGATTTCCGACCAACAACTTGCTGCTGCTGCTGCTGATCACAGTTTTCTTCCTCATTTTTAGAACAAGTCCCTCTTTTCTTCAAAAATATGCGGCAAAGAACCCAGTTCTCCATCGGAATTGCCTCAGGGCTCTGCAACCCAAAATGTGTCAACAACAAAAGTTTAATCTTCTTTGAGCTAAAACACGAAATGGGATTTTTTTTTTTTTTTTGGTTTAAAAAAAAAGGAAAAAAAAAAAAAAAAGAGGAGTCTACCTGGGAAGAGGTTTTTTCAGGAGAAGAAACAAGGCGATACTCATGCATAATCCAGTCAGTTCTAGAGCCATGAGGAGGCTTTCCCCTATAGAAAACAAGAGTCTTTTTCATGCCTACAACTTGGTTTCCTCTACAAGTCATGATTTGCTTGTCTATTCCAGTTGCCTTCCAATACCCAGAACCAGTTGCCCTGTTTGATCTGTTCCCATTTGGGTATTTCGCTTCCTTTGTGCTGAAGAAGTACCTCTCTTGTTCTAAATCACCTGTTATATATATATACATATATATATGTATAAATATGTGTGTGTGTGTGTTGCAACATGACATTGTGAGAAAATCACTAATAAAGAGTAATAAGATTTAAAAAACGAAAAAAAAAAAAAACTAACCAGGTAAATCCCAAGGATCGGACTTGCAAACATCAACTTCAGGAATAATGGAAGCAGGCAAAGGGTGAGAGAAAGCCTTGCGTTTTAAGTACTGAACCACAAGCTCTTCATCGGTTGGGTGGAACCTAAACCCAGGTGGTAATCTAAGCACACCATTTTTCACAAAATTAAGCTTCTCCATCATCATCTGTTTTGTGTTAATTATATATATGCGACTTTCGAGAAACTAATGTTTTTGTCTTCTTTTTATTTTTTATTTTATTTGTTTCTTCCAAAGAGCTTAAGGAACTGACTAAAACTAAAAGAAAGAAAACCCAATGGAGGGAGGCACAAGAGAAGCAAAGCTCAAGTGGAGCTTTTATAGTCCATTTAAGAGCATAAAGAATATGACAAAGCAAATCAACAAGAACAAGAGGGGAACAAGAACAAGAAGGGAAAAGGGCAAGAGAGACAGAGAGAGAAAAAAAACAATAAAGTCGAAGGGTGGGAGGGAGGGAGGGAGGGAGGGAGAGAGAGAGAGAGAGAGAGAGAGAGAGAGGTGTGGGTGTGGGTATCGCAGAGAGAAAGTGTGACTTCTTTTATAGTAAAGGGGTATATGAGATAGAAAGAGAGAGAAGGAAAAAAATCAAAAAAAAAAAAAAAGACGGGCAAATAGGACGACCCATTTGGCGTAAACAAGACTCAATCTCCTTTCCTTTGACGCTATTCTAACAAAAAAGTTTCATATGGCTTCTTCACTCCACTCATTCTCTGTCTCTTGCAAACAGGTTGAAACTTCTTTCTTTTATATTTACTTACTGGTTACAGGCACGTCTCACGTATGTGTTTTATCAATCTGTTAAATAAAATATAATTATGAGATATTATTAAAAAAATAAAATTAATTGAAGGATATTTTAAAAAAATTATAGTTAAAACGGTTAAAATAAAAATATTTGAATAAAGATAGTAGGATATATTTACAAAAATTTATTTCAGTATGGAGAAAAAATAATGACAAAAAAAATTAAAAGCAATAAAAGAAAATAAAGTAGACGAAAATGAAGAATAATTAAAAAAAAATAAAAAGAATATAATATGTATGTTTATCAAATATTATGAAAAATATTAATTAAGAATCTGAGATGAGATCGTCATGAAAAAAAAAAATATAATGAGTATGTACTTATTTTAAGAATTTTTTTAATAAATTAAAGGAGAAAAAATTTTAACAACTGAAAAAAAAAAAAAAAGAAAGAAAAGGGAAAGGGAAAGGAGGAGAATGAAAGAGAATAAAAAAAAGAAAAAAAAGGAGAGAAAGACACGTGTTAAAAGGAAGAGGAAGCTTTTTTATTCTTTTATTTATATGTTATTATTAAGATTATCATTATTATTTTTAATTTAATTTAAGATTAATGGATTATTTAGTTCTTAAATTTTTAATTTTATATAACTTTGATTCTTTTTTTTTTTTTTAAACTAGAATGTCTTTAAATTAATGAAATGTTACTATAATAGTCTTTTTGTATTAAGTTTTGAACGTAATATATTAATAATTTAATCAAAAAATAATTCAAACTAACATATTTTGTCTAAAAATTAATTAAAAAGATTATTATAATAATATTTTTAATAGTTTATGATGATTTTAGTTAAAAAAAAGAACATGAAATGCTTATAAACCACTAAAATATTACAATACATGTTTATGTTAATTTTTACATAGAATCAGTTAATAATTTAATCAAAAAATAATATTAACTAATAAATTTTATTAAAAAATTAATATAAAAGACTTTTATAATGATGTTTTTAATAGGTCAAGGTCATTAAAAAAAAGAAAAAAGAGGAATTAAAAATGTATAAATTTAAAAATTTAAGTATTAACATAATAATTTACCCTTAAATTTCAATGCAACCAAAATGCTTTTTTAAAATCCTCCACATTTGAAAAGCTTTGGTTATAAAATAGACTACAGTGTATATAAACTTTGCCTTGTGACCTTTGTGTGTGGGAATAATCGAAGCTGTTAAAGCCCCTTTTTAACTTTTCTTTCTCTCTTTTTTCCCTTTGGTTTGTCAAAATAAATTATATATTTTTCTCTCATATGTCCAATTACCATCTTGGCCTCACCCTCCAAGTCAACACTTATGTGTCTGAAGAAGAGAATTTTGGACGGTGGCAGGGGTACTTTGGTCTTTGTGATGAGATAGGGTACCTTGTCCTTGTGATTGAGTTTTCTTTTTTAGTCCCCTCGTAAGGTTGAAGTCACCTTATGTCATGCTGACAGCTGGATTTCACCGATGGGCTTTAAGACAGGGAAATTGAAAGTACATGTATACCCCTAACTCCCACAAGTTTTTTTTTTTTTTTTTTTTTTTTTTTTTAAATATGAAAACAAAAAAGTTGGGTGCTATTGCGAGGGGAACAATATAGTTGGGTGCTCACCAACGTCTTTAATTACATAGTTAACGTACGGATTCTTTAGATGTCCACCCGTTTTTTTTTTCCTTCCTTTCTTTCTTTCATTTAGCATAATTATTGAACCAAACTTCCCACTTGAATTTTTTTTGTTTTGTTTTTTTTTTATTTACCAAGAAAGCGCCACAAACACACTTTGTTCTAAATTTGTATTCCAAGTATTCGTCCAAAATACCTTCCTTGTTTTTTTTTTTTTTTAACATTGTATTTCACTTTTACCGTAGACTTTGTTGGACTATATGGGGTTAAAAGTTTGGAATAACAATCTTGGGAATTTTAAATCTCAACCGAGGTGTGTCATAATTGTTTAAGATATAAATAAATTGGCTTAATTTATTTATTAAAATCAAAGTTTCACATATAAAATTAAAATATGATTATAATGAAGTCACGTCTCTCACTTTTAGCCCAAAATGTCATAAATTGGACATGTCACTCGACATTATTACGTTGATGAATAATAATAGAGAAGAAAGTGAAAACACTCTGTCTGGATCTTGTAATATAAACAAATATTTAAGTGCTAGAGAGAAATGAGTGTCTCAAGGAATACATTTAAAGGTGCAATAGGAGCTATTTTCTTTTGAATTAAATTGAACAAATGGTCCATAAAAAAAAAAAAAAAGAATTGTTAAATTGTCCATATCAGCATTTAAATTTTATTAACACTTTCTTATGAGAACTTAACTCTAATAATTAAGCAAAAAATAAATAAATATAGAAAAAAAAGTCCTGGATTGACTTAATGGTTTCATTTAATTTTTTTACTAGTGCATTTTATTACCACACCAGACGAAACCTACAGGGTAACTTTTTTATTTTCTTGGAATAGAATAATGGGTATTATGACTTTAGGAAATCTCAGTAAAGTAAGTGCATTAAACTTTTAAAGAGGCTAGAAAACGTGCGAGTATTAATTGTGCCTTCATATTTTGACTCCCGAAGTTACTTGTGAAAGTAGACAAAACCCCCCTCTAAACAATAAACAAGCATCAATTAAGAGAAGAATCAAAATGGGGAAATTTTGTACACCAATTAAACAAACGAAAATCCAAAACATATAACAACAACACAAAAGAAGTAAAAATAAATTCTACATTTTTCTTTTTTTTTTTTTAAATTTTTTATTTTCCCCCCTCCATCTTTTCTAAGGGAAATAGTTTTAGTAGAAATGGGGACCAATATTAAATTGAACTCATAATAGGGTGCACGCATAGAGATGCGTGTTAGACTAACATTAGATAATTTTTGTACAAAACGATGAAGATGATATGCCCTTGTAGAATTAGAAAGGTGGAGGGGTCCTTGAAATTGACAAATGAGGTTGGAGAGATTCTTCAATCTTTGGACTTGAGATTTGAGAGAGAATGGCATAAGGACCACTGGCCCATTGGCTCAATTCTATTGGCTTCTTTTAACTAATTTTTATCACATAAGTTCACGGTGAGGGCACTTTTTAATTAATCTTTTTAAATTATTATTGACCACATCTACATAATTTAAATTAGATGACACTTTTGATACGGGGTTTAAATATCGTGAAGACTTCTTTGATTAATCTAATTACAAAACTCATTTGTTTTGAATCATACATCTTATAATTTTATACGATATAGAGTTCAAATACCCTACTTTGAAGTTAAAAAAAAATAATAATATTTAGGTTCGAAATTTCTCTTTTACTTTTAGGCAATAATTATTTAGAATTTTTAACGGTCTACTTATAAATACCAACGTAAAATTGCTTAAAATCACTAGACCTAATGTAAAATGCAGTATCTACAGAATAAAAAAGTATAGTTCTTAACGAAAATTTTTACACTTTTTTTCACAATTTAAAAAAAAAAATATTCCCGTTCATTATAAAAGGAATTTTGATGGTGAGAGAGAGAGAGAAGAGAACAATTTTGGTTGGTATAGAAGGGAGGGGGTAGTTTGGTCATTTGAAGGAGAAGAAAGGGCAGTCTCGTGTGAGGGTGGGTAAAGGGAATAAAGGATAGGGGCCTACTTGCCCCCAAAACGACGGGCACCCACGTCTGATTTATGCTAACTGACAAAAATGCCACCTTCATTTCATGCCCCGGTTCAAGATCTCCTAAAATCTTCCTTGTCTCAACATTTTGGATCAGATTTCAATATTTCCTTTAGATGTCGTTCAAAGGATCTCTTCTCACTCAATGACACTTTTGCCCCCGCTTATTTCATTCTTTTTACATGATTTACTCTTTCTGATTCTCTCCCTAACTATTTAGCCTAATTACTTTACAAATCATTAATACCTCATCAATGAAATAAAAACAGCTTTAATCAATTAAATAATATATACTCAATAGGATGGGGGGTTAGTCACCGGCAGATTGAATATTTTAATTAAACAATCCAAATTCTAAATATATATATATATATATATATATTATGTGTGTACAATATCCTAATTAAGCCAAATGGCATATTCCTATGAATTAGAAAATAACATAGCTTAACAAAGATGAAAAGAAAGGAAAAAACTTGAAAGTATTTTTCAAAAATTTTACTTGTAAAAAATAAAAATAAAAATAAAGGAAGAAAACGTTGATGTTATGTACTTATAGATTGAAAATTCTGAATAAAGTCAATTTGGTAGAGAAGTTCTTTTGATCATTTTTAAAAGAACAATGCGAAGAGAACATTAATAATGTTAAATATCACTCATTAATAGATGATAAGTCTCATAACATGAGATCTATTAGTGAGACACATCTCTCTATTAATGGGATGTATAACATCACCAATATTCTAAGTAACTTTTTTTTTTTAATAGTAGAAAGATATCTTATTTACTTCTCTAATCCATCAATCAATCGCGCAATAATCATAACCAAAAAGCTTGATTAAGATCTTTCTTAGTAAGTAGTAGAAGGGATCTAACAGGAGGGTAGTTTGGGGATGCTGAAAAATGGAAGTGGGGGTAACGTGGGACGGTTGAGATTTAGTTAAACTGGAGCCTCAAACATTGACAATTGCTTGATTCCGTAGGAAGAAGGGAAACTCCCTTTGTTTTCTTTTCTTTTTTTTTTTTTTTTTCCCTCCCCACAAATTATTATAATTATTATTTCAAAAGATAAAATAGTATGTACTGAATTTTAAGAGGAAAAAAGGGCAAAAAAAGAAAAGAAAAAGAAAAGAGAGAGAGAATAAAAAATAAAATAAAAGAGGAGGATGAGATTCCCACAAGCAAATGCTCTATCACCACCCCCCCACTTGTGTATAAGAGTATGGAAAGAAAAAGTTGGCTTTCGTAAGCCAAATTGCGGCTATGATCTTTTTTCCCTTTTGTTTTTCTTTTGTTTTGAGGGTCAAAGGAGTTTGCGTGTGGATGTTGAAGATGTTTCAAGGAGACCCCCAAAAAAATTTCAAAAATGAAAATAAATAAATAATACTTTAAAAATTAAAAAAGAGAGAGAGAGAGAGAGAGAGAAAGAAACGTCAAAGGTTGCAATTATTGTGTTTTGAGTAAAATATGTTGTTGAGTGGAAAATGTCTTTTTTATTTTCTTTTATTTTTATGAATGAGTGGAAAATGTCTTTGCACTACTTATAATTATAACCTAATGATGTACAGCTTTTTTGTTTTATCTATTAATAAATGTACTTTTTCTTTTTTTTTTTTTTCAATATTTGTGTTGGGGTTGTGTTTGGGTTTCCTCCCTTTTTTCCCTACTACTTTTTTTTTTTTTTTTTTTTTTTCCACTTTTAGGGGAATTGGTCTTGTTGAGGTTGCTCTCTTTAGAAGCATCTTAAAACTTATATACCATTTTACACACTTTCTAATTCTTCTTCACATGTATGAGAGTGAAGGGAAGAGAGACTTTTTTTCTTTTTCTTTTTTTATTTTTTAATAATAGGGAGAGGAATTCTGGTATGCAATTGATATACATTTGAATTTGGAGAACTGGGTTTTGGAGGGGGGGAAAAAAGAAGAAGAAGAAGAAGAAGAAGAAGAAGAAAGAAAAGTGTTACTTGGAAGGAAGAGAAAACTTTGAATATATATAATCTATAGGCATTAGGAGAAATAGAGGTTCTCTTACCAGAAACTTTTTGTTTATCTATTTAATTTAACTGGAAGTTGCTTGCCTTTATCACATTCTAATTCTAATAGAATAGTGTCCAACCATTTTGTAATAAAATAGTGACAAAACATGCTTAGTGCACTTTTTTTTTTTAAATTAAAAATTAAAATATTCTTAGTGCCTTTATTTAAAGGTCTATAATATAATGTAGTCGATAGTTGAATAGAAATTAGCATAATTATTAGCTAATATTATTCCTCTTTCTGTATAATCACAAGTGAAAGAGAAAAAATGATGTTCAAGGAGAAATAATGCTTAACCTTTATGTCAATCATTTATCTATTAATTGTCCCTATCCTTTATTTATTTATTTATTGCCATCATTTACCATGCTCAAAAGTGGTGTCTTCATTGCGATGACTGAGTTTTATATATAGAGAATTTTGTCATAACATAATTGGAGTTTCGGAGGTTTGATAAATTATGAGAACGACAATTAGATAAATTTTATGTTTGAGCATAGATATGTATAAGCAAGTGATTATGACTTGATCTCATCTTGTTCCGGAAAAAAAAAATAATAATAATTAAATAAATATATGCAAGACAAACTATTATATAACTTAATTATGCATGTATATTATTATATATGTACATAAAAGCAAGCAATCACGTCTTATAAATAGACAGACATTTACATATGTTTCATTAAAATACTGTTAACTTATGTATGTGCATGTACGTTTTCGCATATATGTATTTACCTACAATTAATTGATAAATATCACCAACACACTCACACACATGTATACATATATGTATTGCATAATTAAAAAATATATATACATATATATGGTGCATGATCAACAAGTAAACGACTATTCAATAAGAAGAAATTCTAGAACAAGGGTGTAGAAAATTCAAAAGTCACCATAGATTTCAAAGTTGACTCAGCCCTTTAAAAAAAAAAAAACAAAAGATTTTTTCCTTTCTTTTCTTTAATTTTCTTTTAATGGAGTGCAATTGCCTTCCAGGGGTCATTGCTTCCCAACAGTATGTTTGAGCTCATTTTCTTCAATTTGAAGCTAAACCTTTTTTGTCAACCCTCCTGGGAGTAATCCATGAGCCTCGCATAAGGACACACATTATATATGTACACAAAAAAAAAAAAAAAAATATATATATATATATATATATGATATGATTTACATATGTAAGCAGCAAATAATAAAAAACAGAGGAATTTGAAGGCGGTGTCTTTCTTCAATTGCAGGCAAGCAAAAGGGTTTTGGAGACATTTTCTTTCGTAATTATAAACCTGATTTTATTGACGAATGGGACAGCTTTGGTTGTAATATTAGGGTGACTAATTCCCTTTCTTTGCCCTATTTCACTTGACTACGCAATCTACCTTTTAACCACAGTGTGGGACTTATTCCCTATATCCTGTCTCACAAAGGGTTTCAACAAAATACATACCAACCTATAATACTTGTCCCCAGAGGACCCAAAAAAAAAAAAAAAAAAAAAAAAAAACATTGGGGATCATCACCATAACAATATTTAGATATTTCTTCCCTATGTGTGAATCTATTTGAACATAAAAATTAGATATATGATTGTTGATTAGGACAATTTTTGACTGTCAATCATATTAGAATCATGATCTGAACAAACAACGACAAAGGGATTAACGGTAACGTGATAAAAATCCTTATAGCCATATGGTTACTGCCGTATGGTTACATAATGATGATCTACTCCCCTTTCCCATACGCGTTTATCTTGGTACCTAAAATCGTACACGAAAACGTACTACTTAACAATTCTCTCTCAGCCAGCCCAACACAGTAGTAGTATTAAGCGTTTTTAAGTTTAAACTGCCATATATATATATATATATATATATATATATATAGGAAAAGTTGCTTTCAAAGCTTTGCGAATCTCCGAAAGGCCTCTTTGCAGTTTTGAACACTTACAAAGAAACTTCCTCAAAAGGCCCATCTAGATCTACTAGTCCCTCCCAACAAACACTCGTGGTGTCTTGTTCATTCATGTGAATCCTGTACTACATATACATATATATATATATATCTACATATATATATATGTAATACAAGTTAGCCTGCCATATATAAGAGAGAAGAAGAATAGTGTTCTTTTTATCATGCTCTTATCAAAAAGTTGCGTGCGTCTTTAGTCCCTCATTCCACGAAACTTGCAAGGCACAGATTCTCCAATCTCTGAAGCAAATTACATCTTCCTCTTTTTTTTTTTTGGGGTAACTTTATTCCAGTTTTTATGGGGTTTTAGGACAAGCCCTTTTTAAAAAAGCCACTGTAATAAAAGGAAGGAGAACATGTTCATCTTCTTTAATATATATATATATTTTTTGTATTTTGTTTGTTTTTATGATGTAAATAGGCTTCAATTAGGCCTAGCAGTTTGGACAGAAAGAAACAAGTTTGTTGGCACCAGGTTTAGTTTAAGAAGCCCAATGCTATAAATTCCATTCTTAATGGATAAGCCCAGAAACTAACAGTTCAAACTGCTTGGACTATATACTGTGGGTCCATAATTTTCATCTCTTCATAAAGCGCACCTAAAAATTAATGACGCCTAGTTGATGATGTTCCAAATTTCAGCAACGTCTGCAAATTTTTCACTAGTTCTGAACTTCTGTAAATATAGTTCAATTGCAGTTTACAGAGAAAAAAGTGAATCAGGCGATCAACTAAAAGAGTATTATTATTTATCACCACTAGTGATATATTTACAATAGCGTGTGACAATTAAAACAACAGAGTTTCATCACAAAAATGGAGATATTTCAACTATGAAGTTTTGTTTTTCAATCGTTAGATATATATCAAAAATTATCTATTCTGCATATCTTTTTTTCATGTAATTTTACTAAAATGCAACACTAAAAAATGTGCACTATCGATAAGAGGCCGTACAATGAAAAGACCCCCCCCCCCGGCAAAAATTATGATATTTTTGAGTACCGGCGGTTTACATATAATTAATAGTGATAGAGAGTATTTATTGAAAAGAAAGTGATATAGTCCGAGTCTGACTCTGTGATCTAGAAAGTGATCTAGTATTTATTTAAATGGGCTAATTTCTTCACCCTCCTCCCCCGGATGGATATAGTCCGAGACTGCCTCTGTGATCTCTTGAACAAGGTCAACAATGACTCCGTCAACACCCATTAGGTGTTGCATGTACACTACCTCTGGCACATTACTGCGACGACAAAAAAAATGTCAATCTACTTACATTTGTGTTGCTGAGAGCCCAACAACCAAGGAACAACGACGCAATTATAAGGAGCGCGTAGAAACCACATCCCCCTCTTTCTTTCTTAATGCACCCGCACCCATAAAAGGATCTTATCAAATTTGTTCACGAAATTTGTTTAGACTATAATTACTGATCGAATAAAGAATTCAGAAACGCCATAGAAAATCATATGATAATTTGATTTCAGGAATAGAGGCTGTGTTTAAATAAAGCTTACTTCAATTGGCCGTAGGTAATAAGCTTCAGCATGGACTCTTTGATTTTAGCTATCGCACCTGGATCTCTAAAGATAGCTTGGACTTGCGAAACAATTCCTTGCAAACCACCTTCCAAGCACAGCTTAATGGCTTCTTCCAATGAGTTCCTTCTGATGTCTGTGTAAACCTCAGACCCGCCATTTGTCAGGAAAAATACCTAGCCAAAAAAAATAATAATAAAAAGGAAAAAGATCATAAGTTTGCCACGTAGCTGAAGTTATAAAGGAAAATGATTGTAAGAAAGTAAACTTACAGGATATGTGTCCTGCGCATTTTTCTGATCAACAAGGCGGCGTCAGGTTGAAAGCTTGAAAAGATGATTGGTCTGTCCTTAGCGTACTCGTTTACAACCTATTGAATGCCAAGCACAACATGACACTATCAGTGGTGTAGAATAAAAAGATCAGAAGTAGCGTTTCGATTGATAATTTGAATGAGGCTCAAATTATGAAGCAGCATACTTTCATTATGGCTTCAAGAAAGTTAGTGAGCTCTTCCTCCTTGTAGACTATCTTATTATCGTCCAACTTTAGTTCGATATTGAATCCCAAAGAATGTTCAACTTTCTCGAACACCTCTTGCAATGTGCATTGAGAATCATCCTTTTCCACTTTCCACTCAAAAATCCTCCCGTCTTTTGTTTTTCTATATAGAGGTTTTCCCACCTGGATGTTGATCAATTCGCAAGTACATATGTTAGTTAGAAGGAAATTAACACTAAAATCTACTCATTACTATGCAATTTTTAACCGTCACCTTTTTATTAAGTTCCATCTAATCGTCACCTTTTTATTCAAAACAATAGAATCCTCCCTAACTAAAACTACCCAAAAAAAAAAAAAAAAAACATGACAAAACAAATTTAAACAGATTGATAATTACCTTTTCAGGCTCTTTTTGGGGTCCGTAGGAAAGAAACTCCTCGAGAGTAATGTCCGAAATTATTGTCTCAATAATGACACCCTAAAACACCGATATCAAATGGATATGAAGGTGGATTAGTCTTCGGAAAAGGGACTAAGTTAAGTTGGTTTAAAAATAATCTTAATCAAGAATTAAGCTGGCATAGGAAAAGAACTAATTAACCAACCTGGTCCTGAGTGAGGATGAAATTGTCATGGAAAATGACTAGACAGTCATCTTTGGTCACCTGCAAAAATAGGTTTTTTGTTTACAGATTTTCGTCTCTTAAGAACCACCCAATAGTAAAACCCAAAAATCAGAGGCCCAAAGTATACTAATTAGTATACATATATTAACCTGACATCATATAACTCATTAATGTTCAAAGGTAGATTTTTTTTTTTTTTTTTTTTTTTTTTTACACGAAGCAAAATTGCCTTTTTTTTTTGTGGGACATATTTTTCTACAAAAAAAAAATTAATAATAATAATAAATAAATAAATTGTTTATCTGTCATTAAAAGATAGAATCTTGGTGGACAAACGAACAAGGTGGTGGGTCTGATATATTTATTATGAAAAATCCGGCACCGGAAGGTGACAAAAAAAAAGAAAAAGAAAAAAAAAAAAAAAAAAAAACGAAATGCCTGAAGTGTCTGGAGATGTCTTGTAACTCATAACCGTTAGTAGAAAACCCGCCAAAAATATAAACAAATAAAACAACCCCAAAAATAAAAGTTTTTTTTTGGAAGAAAAAACCGACAACAGGCCTGGAAAAACATGAGAAGAAGTGTAAGAAGCAGATAAGGTGAGGTTTTGTTGTGTACGTGTGTAGATGTCCATGAACCAACTCATATATAAATATCAAAATACACACACGTGCATATATGATCTGTTTAAAATCAGAGGTCTAAGACTCGTGATGACAATCTTCAGTAGTATTTTCCACGTGCTTTCAGTTTGTTGGTAATCATAAAATTAGAAAAAAGAGAGGCCTAATAATGGAGCAAGTGTTTTGGTTAATTAATAAGAGATTAACGATCAGTAGTCTCTAATTACCTGAACATCAAATTCGACGAAATCGATGGGGAATTTGGAAGCGTTATTGAAGGAGAGAATGGAATTCTCCTTCAAGAATTTCATTCTTTGATCAGTCGAGTACATCATGTTCATCCCGCTTCCCCTGTGCCCTATCACCACCATTTTCTTCCCCACCTCCTCACCACCTCCCAATAATAACATTCCTGTATATATACATCCATACATACATACAAACATACATATATATATATATATATATATATAACCCAACTTAACATATATTAAAAGAGTGATATTATATTATACAGCTACTGACCTTTGGAAACGATATTGGAAGTGGAATGGTGATGAAAAGCTGCATTTTTGGTGAGTTGGTGATCAAGATTACTAGTATTATGATTGGGGACGTCGGACACATGGACGGCTTTGATCAGAGACATTGTAATTAGTAATACTCTGTAAACGGGTGTAATTCGAAGATCAGAGGTTGAGGTTTTGGGTTTCAGAAGTAGCTGTACGTAGTAGTGAATTATAATATGTGGGGGAGTTAATATGGTTCCCGTACACAGGCACAACCCAGATAATGAGATATTCGCCTTCATCATGGATCTTGTCACTTTCCTTAATTTGTTTGCTTCTTAATTTCCCCCATTTTAAAAAAAAAATAAATTTAACTTCTTAATAAATGTACATTTTCAAGAAAGAATATTCGAGTTGTCTTTGGATGGATATTCCATAATCAATCGGTGGGTTATTTATTCATAATAATTAAACTGATTTGGGTTTGATCAGCTCTGGATTGTTCTTCCAAGCTACGAGGGATTAATTAGTGGAAGTGGTGGGAGTTTCTCCTTTTGTTTTTTTATTTTTTCAATTATTTGGATAATTGAGATAAGAAATAGACATAATTGTGGTTATAGAGGGTAAATTAATGGATGTGGTTTTAATATTTCCGCTTGATGAGTTAATGCTTCGAAATTTCGCAAAGAATATGCTCCTGAATATTTGGATTCATGTCCTTGACTTACCACACAAATCTAATATATTTTTTGGAGTTACTTACCATAAGTGTCTCTACCGATAATACTTTTTTTTTTTTTAAATTTAAAAGAAACAATACCTTAAACCAATATATACCCACACAAAGTACAGAATACACATCCAAATTATCTATAAGGATTGACATTCAGATATACATTATATTAGTATGCGTGTTCATTGTAGAAACTGAAACACCTAACAAAATAAAAATCTAACAGTGTGACACTTTTTCCCACTTAAATTGTTTAACTACATTTTCTGATTTATGGTGATAATATTCAACGAACTCAATTAATTAAGGTTGTTGATCTTGAAGTGTTGAACTCACCCTTTGATCACGAGATATATATGGTTGAACTATCTACCGGGCCCTTTGTAAATATCTCTTTCTAAATATAGTCTGCGAAAGACCAAGAATAAACACATTTCCTATATTTGGAACATAAACATAAACAACACACATATATATATATACACACACACACACACACACACACACACACACACATACATTTGGATTTTAGCACCAATTAGTGGTCAACATCAAATTGGATAGAGGCATGATGAACTTTCTATTTGGAGCATTAATGCATTTCCAAATGATATTGGTCCATAATTTGAATTACTTTTCTAGCTGGAAATTAATCAGAACATTATGATTAATATCACATTTCAATATTAAGGGATTACTTGGTCATAATGACTAACTTGTTCAAGTGCTCAAAGTCTTGTATTCCACCTTAATTAATTAGCTTTGTGGAAGTGGAATTTGGTGGTGGGATCACAATTTAAAAGTAGTGCACTAAAAATTGTTTAAATGTCTCAACATCAACAAATGCTAGTTGTATTAATTAGTATAGGCTTTTTCCTTTTTGACATAATAATTGGATGCAGATGGGCAGCCATATTTTTATATTAATTAAGTCAACTACCTTTTGGTTGGGACTAATAAGGAGACTTGAATACGGAACTCATCTGAGTGGATGATCCTTCACTCTCTTGAGTTTTTTGCGACTCAAAAACAAGGAGTTTTTACTCTTCTTTATCGAACCACTATTTGCCAACCGCAACTTTATGTGACATATTAATGCCTCTACACATGGCTAACGGGGGAAAAAAAAAGTTAGTGTTAGTGGGCCTCAGACTTCTTTTGTTAACTTGAATTTGTTTTCTTCGGTAAAAAAAACAAAAACAAAAAACAAAAACTTGAATTTAATTTGTAGAACATCAGTTCTCATCATTATTCTCATTCCATAAGCACAGAGATATGCAATATATTTATTTGGAAGGTTATTTTTTAAACCTATAATCTAAATAGACCATAAATATTTATTTGGAAGTTGTTGGGTTACTCCCACTGAAACTTGTTTAAAAAATATGAAGGGAAAGATGAAATTATTTGTTTGGATCACACATTTCTTTTATATTGTATTTCAAGATAATGGATATATTCTAATATGTATTTGGATGTTCTTTTCAACTATTGTATTTAAATAGAATACGTGTTTATATTGTTTATATTTGAATAGTCATTCTAATGTGTGTTGGTAAGAGAGAGAATAAGTAATATGATTGATAAAAATAGATAGTAAAATAGAATGTATAGATAGTAAAATAAGTATGTCTTTTGTTCAAATAAAGTTGTATTAAAATAAATTAAATGAGATACTATATATATATATATATATATATATATATTTTGGGTAAATTGTTAAGTTGGTCCTTGAACTTTTAACTTTGTACAATTTTAGTCATTTAACTTTTTTTCGTAGTTGGAATACCCCTAAACTTTTAAAAAGTTACAACACTAGTCATTTACATTAATTTTTGAATGGAATCCCTTAGTTAGCATCACTTTATGACTAAATTACTAACAGATTTCATTTAAAAATGAATAGAAATGACTATTATAGCAATATTTTAATAGTTTAAGGGCATTCCTTTTTTTTTTTTTTGTAGCTAGAATAACCATAAACTATTAAAAACGTTGCTAAAGTAGTTCTTTTCGTTAATATTTGAACGGAATCCGTAATTAGTTCAACTTTTTGATCAAATTACTAACAGATTCCTTTAAAAAATTTAATGGAAAGGATTATTGCAGCAATATTTTAAAAGTTTAGAGGCATTCTAGCTAACAGAAAAAGTTTAAGGATCAAATGTTAAAAATTCAGGGACTAAATGAGTAATTTATTCTTTTTTGTATAGGAATATAATGTAAATTGAAGATTTTGTTCGCCGACATGCATGAAGTTTGAAAATTGAAATACATCAATGACTAAAATGTAATGGAGAAACGATAAAGTTTAAAAAACGACAATGCCTGAAAAAAAGACAGCATCCCGTTCATGCATCTTGTACAGTCTCAAGACAGATATAATGTCTCTGCTTCTAAAAAGTGACAAAGAATCTTATCAAGAGGATATATTTGAACGACAAAAACGCACACATGACCTTATTAAAAGACGAAAAATTAGGACATGATTTTAAAGTTGTGACAGATGAAACAAAAATGTGAGAGCAAAAAAGAGAAAACTACTTTGACTAGTATCGGAAAAAGAATCCAACCTACTTTATTACCAAGAAGATTACTATCCACCAAGCTTTCAATGAAATTAACAAACATTACCATTTTACAGCAAACATAGTAAAGAAAACACTTGACCAAACAGATTTATTAGTCAGCAGTTATGAAATAATTATTTCTTCTCCTCTTTTTTCCCCCAATAAGTAAAGATACTTGTCCAAACGGAAGGCATTTCAGTTCAGCCACTGCCAACTGGAAGAAAACTAGCTATGACTCTAAAAGCATGCGGAATTAAAGTAATGGACCTCTGCTCAGGTAGCGGCCGCTTGTTTTTTTGTTTTTTTGTTTTTTTTGTTTTCTTCATGATTGGACTCCATTAACAGCGGCGGCCTATACAAGTAGTTTATAGTTTATATATGTCATGACCGTTACAGGTTAAAAAAAAAAATCTTAGAAGGTGAAAGGGTGTGACATTACCATGCCCTGCTTCCACTTGATGGTGGTACCACTTATCTGATCAGTCGTTCCTTCATCAGAGTAGGTGAAGGTTTTTGAGAGCTTTGCATCTTCAAAATAAAGGGTTCTCACAGAAATTCTGTAATTAATAATTACCCCAAAAAAAAAAAAAAATCATAAATAAGCATTCAATTGAAAAAGAAAGAAAGAATCAAGCTAACGCATGCTTGACGGGATGGATCTAAATAGGAGAGAGCGGAAGCTTACAAACGTGATGGAGTTTCCCGACTTTTTAATCTTTAGAGTCCTCCAAATCAAGAGTGTCAGCGTTGTTATATAAAAGATGGTAAATAAGATCACCGGAACAAATAACAAACGACAATGTAGCGTATGAAAACAACTTCGAAAAAACGACTTCATTTTGGAATTGACAAGACTTGTAAGGACAAATACAAACTTATCTTATAAACGACGATAACTTGAACACGATCGAGGAGAACACAAATGGCAATAAATTCGACAATTTGGTCAAATCTCAACATATATATCATAAACGACAATCCATTGGACTGACAGTTATACAAAAATTAACGGCATTAATCTAGTAAAAGCAACGTCACGTTAGAAAATTAATTTTGTTGTCATTTTTTATTAAGTAATTCAAATATTTGAGACTTTTTTTATTTTTTATTTTTTTATAGTTGTTTAATCTTGATCTATTGCAACTGATATTTTATATACTAACTTCCATGGAATGAACTTTGCAACGTGATAGTTGAGCTCTTCGTACAATGAAAGTATTCATAAAGTTTGCACATCATATAGCTTTCTCCCTTTATATTCATTTGGTATTATTTAATCAATAAATAGACACTTACATATATTGTTCTTGCCGAACTTGTATGAATCTTTCTCAAACGCTTTCTTGTCTAATTTTTAATTGCTTTTGGTTTTGGTTTGCTAACTTATAAAGCTTATTTGTTTATTTTTTTTTAAGAGTTACGCTATTAACAAGGTCATACACGGCAGGAAGATCATGGTATTTTTAATTGTTTGGCTTTGATGTGTTTACTCATAAAGTTAATTTTATAATTTCCATGAAGCTTCCTTGTGCTTGTCGTGGAAGCCAAAATGCATGCATACATAAGTCTATAAATAAGACTTTGTCTTGAGCCATGAAAAATCAAGTTCAGAAGTGTGCTTATGTACCCTTCCGTTGTGAGTTCAATACAATATATCACCTATTATTCTCTTCAATTTCAGTTGTGTGTCTATGGTTCAATTGCAGTTCATGAGTTGAACGTGTAAAAACTAAGTGTGTTGTTCTAAATTTTTATTTGTGTCCATTGTATTGTCCTACTCTTGCTAGATGTTCAAAGTCTATATAGCTGTTCTAGAGCTAAGTATTTGGGAGTATACCGTTACGAAGCTTAGGTCGTTGAATCCTGGAGGTTAGACCGCCGTGAAACCTATATTGCACCCGCACATTGTCCGAGAGGGACGAAATCTATCCTTAAGGACAGTGCCCAGCACGTCTCAACTTTTCTTCTGCCTTTTGCAGTGCCCTATTTTTTATTTTGCTTTTATTTGATTTTTCAATAAATCCCCAACAAATTTGAAATGAGAACTTTCTAAAAATAATAACAACCAATTTTTCATAGACGGCAACGTCATTGATGTGAAATAATAAGTGACGAATGAAAAGCAACGCCCTCTAAAAAATAAAATAAAAAATAAGAAAAACCCGACATTCTCATCCTCGTGATCTTTTTTTATTTTTATTTTTTTTAAGGTCATTCTCATGATTTCAGAATCTGAGATACTTAAAATTTTTCTTTCTCAGTCCGTGTTCTTCAATTAATTTTTTCCTAAATAAACTAAAAACAAATTATATCTAATATCTACCACTCTTATAATAATACTTATCGGTGATGGAGTCAGAAAATTTTTCAACGACATAAATTTAAATCAAAATTTTTAATTAAAAAAAATGCAACAATTTTTTAAACCATTTGCCTCTTTTTAACCATTTTCAATCTATTTGTATCCTCCTTTTCTAATTGATTTCAAGTAAACTAAGTCATTGTTCAAGTTTTACCCAGTTTTTAGATTGTATTGTCCACAAAAAAAAAATTTTTTTGGTTGATATTTTAAGTTTGAAATATAACATGTGGTTACAAACATGGTTTAGTTAATGATAATTTCATATCCGACTCGACTTAAAAGTGTAGAGTTCGAATCTCTCTATTCTAAATTTTTTGTTTTTTTGAAATATAACATTTAATATAAAGATTTGAAGTACAACCTAAACTCTTTAAAAAACCGTCATACGAATATTATGATTTAAAATTTTATGGGGGAAAATTTTATATATTAAAAAATTATTTTTCAAACTTGATTAATTTTTCATATCCGACTCCACCCTGAAAGTATAGAGTTCGAATCCCTCTACTCCAAGTCTTTTTTTTTTTGTTTTGTTGAAATATAACATTAAATGTAAAGATCTGATGTACAACATATACTCTTTCAAAAATAGTCATACGAAAATTATGATTTAGAATTTCATGGGGGAAAACTATATATATTAAAAAATTATTTGTCAAACTTGATCAATTTTTCATGAAGCACAAGCAAACTTTGGTGATTAAAAGCTCTAGAGGGTTCCAAATTTAAAGCTCTTGTTCAGAAAAAATCTCCCACGCAGAAAATGATGGGAAACAAAAGAGAGGATAGTTCAACCCAGAAAAATGATGAGTTCTTCCTCTTCTTTATTGTGGAAACAACAACAATATACAGACGACGATTTTTGAAAACGACAACCACTTTTGAAACTACGGCATGCATCTTACAAAAGTTTAAACGACAAGAATTTGCAAAATGATGATGTCGTAAAAAAAAAAGAAAAGCTTCGTGGAAGGACGCTTCCTAATGAAAACAAGTGCTTGAAAATAACATCATAAATGACAATTCTAAAAACGACATTGTATCTTATGAAAAAATGACATCATAAATGACAATTAACTTTTTTCGTTTTTCTGTTTATTATTATTATTATTTTTTTTTGTAATTTTTTGTTTATTGTTTTTTATGCTGAACTTGTTTTTGTTTTTTTTTATTTAATTTTCTTACTTTATTTTTTAAGAAAATTTCAGTTTGTTTTGCCTTTTTTTTACGAACTTTTTTTTTTTTTTCCAAAACAAGTTTGTACATGAATTTTTTTTTCCTTAAATTTCTAAAATACTATTTTATTCTAATTTTTTTCCCTGAAAATTTGTATTGTATTTTTTAAAATATGTCTCTACTTATATATTTATATTGTAATAAAAATATTCTTTTGTCTAAGTGGTAAATATAAATATATTAATTATTTACTGAAAATTGAGATGCAATTTTAACTGTTAAAGTGATAATTATTATGATGAAGGATGATTTGTAGAATTGTCCTTCAAAAAACACATCTATGATTTGTTGCACTAATTGTAATAAATTCAGTTATTTTGATCTCCAATTAATAAGTATGGAGGGTCAAAAATGTAGATAAAAATTAAAAAAATGACAAAAAACATAAACATGTCAATTTAAAAAGATTACCCCATAATTTTAGCCTTTTGACGACTTCCATTCAGTTTTATAAGTTTAATATTACATATTCAACTGTTTTCTTATTACACACAAATATTTGCACAAATATTAAAATGTAAATTATTATCATCAGTTTTATGAAATCTACACTATCATTATTATATTATATATACTACACATACTTTGCACGTGTCCTACCTTCCCACTAGTAGAAAAGGCAAAGAACCTGAGAATTTACATCATCAACGACAATATTCTAAATAGATGTGCCTCCTTTTTTTTTTTTTTTGATAAATATAGATGTGCCTCCTTGGAACCATAAATTTAGATAACAAAAAAGCCAAAGCGAAAATATTTTTTTGAAATGAATTTGAAAAAAATAAAAAATAATAGAAACTAAAATAAGTTTAATCGACAATTTATAATAATGATGTAAATATTTACATCCTTAAAATGAAATAACATTTCTCTAAAACGTCAATATCCAAAAAAAAAAAAAAAAACAAAAACAAAAACAAAACAAAACAAATATCTAAACAACGGCATTATTTTACAGAAACGACATGTTATCATTTTGAACGACAATTAAATTCGTTGTCGTAATAACTAGGTATTTTAATTCTGGTCAAGTTTTATTGCTTGTCCGAACTTCCATGGTTGGTTACTTTGTGTAAAACCAGGTCATCATGTTTTGAGACCTACTAAGATCACAACTAATGGAAAGTTTTAATGTTCTACTAACACAATAATACTAATAATAATAATCATTATAATTTTCAATGTGATGTGGCAATGTGGTGTGCGTGACATCACAAATATTATTGAATCCCCAAAAAAAAAAAAAAAGGCTCAGAGCTTAAAGAACACATGATCAGTATAAATACAACATTATTTTCCTTTCAAAAAAATAAAAATACATCATTATCATGATTGGGAAATGACGTAATCCATAGCTTGGAAAATGTTTGTTTGTTTGTTTTTTTTTTTTTTTAACTTTTGTCATTCTTTTTGTTTTGTCTTTTGTTTTGTTTCGTTTTCTTTTCTTAATTTTTAAAAAAATATTTTTACTTTTATTTTTCTCCCCCCCTAAATTCCTTGAATTTTTATCTCAAAACATGTTCTACATGAATGCTTTTCCTTAAATTTATAATTTCAATTGTGTATTGAAATACGTTTTTATTTTCATTTATTTTTATAAAATTGTACTCTTTAATTATGTTTCGTACTTAAAATATTTTTATCTTAATACCCAAAAAAATTATTTTTTCTAATTGGTAATTTTAAATATGTTTTATTAATTATTTAATGAAATAATTTTATCGACAATTTTGTGATGCAACTTTCAATAATTAACAATGACAATTATGATGAAACTAAAGACGGCTTCCATTGAATTTCATGAGTTTAATCGTACATATTCAACTTGTTAAATTAAAATTTATTATCACAATCTACATAATCTCCAATACTAAGTACCATGTTATATTTCAAAAAAAGGTGATAACTATGATGAAACTAAAGACGACTTCAATTGTATTTCCTTAATTTAATCATATGTATTCAACTCATTAAAATAAAAATTATTACGATTAATCTATAAAATTTACCCTATGGATTATCATATTGTATACACCACACATGCTTTGCACGTGTTCCCATCAATAGAAATGATAAGAACGTGAGAATTTACATCATTAACAACAATATTGTAAAAAGATGTGCCTTCTCTGAAAAGCAATTGCATTTCACAAACGCTAGCATGCCTTACAAAGACCATAAGTTTAATAAATGTTTGATTCACTGAAGTTAAAAAAACTCAAATCAGTTTTTGTTCTCTTATGAAAAAACTCAGTTTTATTATTTACGATTCCAATTATAATTTAAAAAATTAAATTTTATAATTTTATAATTTTGTATATACAAATTCAAATAAGATGATTTTTTTAAATCACCTAGAATTTTGAGACGAACGAAATAAAATCTATATATATATATATATATATATTCGAAAATATTTTAAATTTTCACATTTTTTAACTTCAATCAACTAAATCTACAACTTAACTTCAACTCAACTCCAACTCAAAATTTTTAATTTAGATGCTTAGATAACAACAACGCGGAAGCCAAAAGATTTTTAAAATGACAATTTACTTTAAAATAAAAAGACAAAAAAGTTAGAAATCAAATTAAGTTAAATCGACAAATAGTAAAAGAATGTCTTGTTAGGAAACAATAAGATCTGGAAAGACAAAAATGAAAAGTCATGATATCCTTAAAATGAAAGGACAGTCGAAGTAGAACCAGTGCTAGCTTAACCTCTAGGGGGGTTAAGCAATTACTTAAGGCCCCCTCTTTAGGGATGCCCCCAAATTTTTCCTCGACAATAGGTTATACTAATTCTATGATATTCTAAAAAATAAATAATTTACAATTATATAGGTTTTATGAGATTTTTTTCCTTCCTAACTGCAGGTTATTTTTTCTTTTTTAAAAGGGCTCATATTTAGGAAGCCCCTAGATAATATATTCTCATGAGATTTTTTTTTTTTTTTTCCTTCCCCTCAATGTCGTTTTATGCGAGTTAATTTTTCTTTTTTTTTTTAAGGCCCCTATTTATTATTATTGAGATTTTTCTTTTTTTCCCCCCTTAAAGATCGTCTTTCTCTAAAAACGAAATTGTTTGGGAACTACAACAGGTACACGCACAACGTTATCTTTTTACAAAAAAAAAATAATAATAATAATAATAATAATAATAAAATTAAAAAATTAAAAAAGAAAAGAGAAAACTAAAAATTAAAAAAAAAAAACCTGCAACGATATCTTTTTTCTTGTTCAGCTTCTTTGCATATATTCTCTCTTATCACCTTTTTAAAACTTTGCTTAAGGTCCCAGAATTCGTTGAGCCAGCTCTCAGTAGACCATTCACAATAATAATTCTACTTGAGATCATAAAAGAGGCAATCAAAATGGCACTCAAATATTCCATTTGTGATCCCGAGTTTCTAGACACATCGCACTTCCGCTAGGGTCGAGGCCGCCACTCAGCCCTAAGATGGATCAAAGAAGAGTGTATCTAAAAACGAAATTGTTTTACAAAATTGATATGATTTTATTTTGAACCACAATAAACGTCATTACATTTATATATTTATATCCAATGCTCACTTTTGTAATTAACTAGAGAATTGTAAATATCTAGATTTTTCTTTCTTTCTTTCTTTTACCAGAGAATCGTAATTAACTATTCCAACCCTATACTTCTTCTCTCCTCCTTGGTATGTGTTGTATAATTTTAATTCTGGTCAATTTTATTGCTTGTCCAAACTTCCATATTTGGTTATTTTGAGTAAAACCAGTGTGATAAGCGCCGTGCATGTTTTGAGACCTACTACTATGATAATAACGTCCAATCAAAAGTTTCATTTTCCATTAGCCAAAAAAAAAAAAAAAAAAAAGTTTCAATGTGATGTAGCAATGTGGTGTGCATGACATCACAAATATTATTCAAGCCCAAAAAAAAAAAAAAAAGTAAATTAAAAAGAAAGAAAGAAAGCAGAAAGGTCGGAGCTTGAAGAAACATCACGAGTACAAAAACAAAGATGATTATGATGACTGAGAAATGACCATAATTCAAAGCTTGGAAAAGGTTGGTTTTCGTTTGTGGATTTGAGCAGAGACTGCCTCAGTCAAATCATCAGATAAGAGCATAGAGGAATTCCACGTGGCAACATAATCCAGACCTTGCTCCAAGTTCATGTCCCTACTCCTCACCAACACTGCCTTTGTCCCACTCACTGCCAATGGTGACTTCGATGCAATTCCTACCACACCCCCACAAATAAATAATTAATTATTATTATTTTAGTTTATCAAATCCACACAAAATCATGCCGTTTAGTACTTTTCCCTCCCTTTTTTTCTTCACTTTTCTCGAAAGTAGATGTCGTTTTAGCTTCCCATTCCATTTTGTAATTATACAAACCAACAAACCGAAAAGACCCAAAACAAAAAAAAAACAAAAAAAAAAACAGGAGGAGGAGGAGGAGGAGGAGGAAAAGAAAGATAGAAAACGACGTCACGGCTGCTCCACTTGCCAAATTGCCCATGCAAAAAGCACGTGGCTAACTTTTTATAAAATTATTTTTCCTGAGATTTTATTAGAAAAAAAATATTTTTAATATTTCAAAAAAATTTTTAAGACCCTTCAAAAACAAAACAAAAAAAAAAAAAGGAAAAGGGATGAAAAGACGAAATTACCCTCGGCGACGATTCGGACACCGTCATCCATGTCTTGCTTGGATCCGAAGACTCTAGAGACCAGACCCATCTGCTTCGCCTCGATGCCCGACAACCTCCGACCCGTTAACGCCAATTCCATGGCGTTCCCGAACCCGACGATGCTCGGCAACCTCTGGAGCGTCCCGAGGTCGGCGGTGATGGCCAGATCGACCTCCTTCACCGAGAAGAACGCCTCCTTCGTGCAAAACCTTATGTCGCAGGCGGTGACGATGTCGACTCCGCCGCCGATGCATGCGCCGTGGATCCCCGCGATCACGGGCTTCCGGCACCGCTCGATCGCCGTCACGGAGTCCTGGAGGCCCTTGATGTGGCGGCGGAGCCACTCGCCGCCACGGCCGCGGTCGCCGGATGAGAGAGCCCGATCGGAGATGGCGTTCATGGATTTGAGGTCGATGCCGGCGCAGAAGTGGTCGCCGGCACCGGAGAGGACGACGACCCTGGCGCTAGGGTTTTGGTCAAGCGACGCGAGGGCTCTGGGGATCTCGGAGAAGAAGTCCGGCGAGAGAGCGTTGCGCTGGGAGGGGCGGTTCAGGTGGAGGTGAAAGACCGATGAGTTTGGGTTCTTCTGGACAATTTCTAGGGTTTTGAATTTTTCCATTTTTGGCAGAGATTGGTATTTTGGAAGAAGACCAAGGAAAGGGAAGGAAAAATTATGACCTGAGTTTTTATTTTTATTTTATTTTTATTTTTTTTGGCTCAGTAGGACCGGAGTTAAATAAATAATAAAGACTAAGGTGGTGTTTGGTGTGTAAGTTTGAGTTGAAATTGATAAGTTTAAATAGTAATTTTTGTTGACTTTTTCAGAAAAGACAAAAAACTTTTTCAGAAAAAGATAAAAATTGGATTGATGGGTATAAGTTTAAACTTACACCCCAAACAAGCTCTAAGAATGTAAAGAAAATTTCTTGTGGGGGTAAAAACTGAAAACAAATAAAACAAGGAGGAGCTAAAGAGAGACAATAATAGACAAAATACAATAGTGGAGAAATTAATTTATGGTCCGATTGTATTATAGATTGCACAAATTTTCATTCAAGTTGTATTTGTGTTTACACCTAATTAAGCATGTGTTTGGTTGGAGTAACCAATCAAACAATTTTAATTATTTTTTTGCCTTTTTATTTAAAAATAAATTCAATTTGATATAACTTATATCTTCAACTGTAACTTAAAACTCAAACTTTAAAAGTTCATAATTATGTTATTTCAATTTAAAATAATATATATATTTTATAAATGACATAGAATTTCAAGAATAACGAAACAAAATCCATATTGATATATTTTTTTGAACATATTTCAAGTCTTTTACATTTTTTATTACTCCAAATAGCTTATTTTCAACTAAACGAACAATTTCAAAACTTAACTCAATTCCTATCAAAAGAACTCTAAAACTTCAACTCAAGTGGACCCACCAAATGACCTCTAAATATGTGCTTGGATTATTTTTGTTAAAGGTACCATTTTGAATAGTGCAAAGGTAGAAAAATAAATGTGAAATAAAATTTTAAAAAGTGAAAATTTAGAAAGATTTTAATTTTGAGTTGAATTGTTGTAAAATAACAAAACATTTAAAGAAATTCATTTCAAGTAATTGATTAATCAAATGAATATTACATTAAGTTTGTGTTTGGTTCGTAGGTTAAAGATGAAAATTTTAATTTGGAGTTGGTTGATTTTTCAAAAACTAGTTATAAATTTTATTGACTTTTCAGAAAAAGATAAAAACTCAGATGAAAAAGTATAATTTAATTGGAGTTAAACTGAAATGCCAAACGAATCCTAAAATTCATTAATAATTAGAGTAATTGGCTTAAATAGTCCCTAAACTATTAAAGAAGTAACGATTTGGTACATGTTTTTTTAATTTTGGCCGAGATGACCCTAAACTCATTAAATGGTGACAATCTAGTCATTTCTATCCAATTCCGTTAAGTTTCTAATAGAAAAGGTCACGTGATCTATCACATGAGTTAGATTAACCATTAAAGAATGAAAATACCCTTATTTTTTGTAAAAATAATACCCATTATACATTAAAAAAAATAGAGGGGAGAGAGAGCTGACTAAAACCCAGGCCACCACCCCACCGTCTCTTTCGTCACCAGCCCAGTCCCCACCCCCCCGACCCGTGTCGTCCCCCTGCCACACCCGAACGAAGATGGAACAAACCGCCTCCCCCCCAAGGGATCTGGGCATCGGCAAGCCCAGCCCTCCCCCGCCCCGCACCTTTGCTGACGAGCTCGAAAGCCCCCCACCGCCACCTTTGTTGGAGAGCTGGAATCCACCCACCCACCCCCCTCTGAAAAACCTAGATCTGGGCTAGCCCCGCAACACACTCACCATAAATCGGCACCCCCCCTCCCCCGCCCCACCAAGCCAAGCCTCCCCCCACGAACCGAACTCAAACCCATGCCCTCTCATCACCGAACTCAAACCCACCCACCCCTCCTTCACCCCTTCGGACTCAAACCCAGGCCCCAAAAACAAAACTAGAGAGGAGAAAGAAACATGCTTGTGGCTGGGCATGAGAAACATCACAAATGAGGAGGCAAAACAGTGGTTGGGCATGGCGGAGAAGCCCCTAGCGGTGTGGGACCTCCTAGGGGCGAAGAGCTTCGCAATCCGCGTCCGCGAGGCGTACTTAGGGCTCCTCGACTAGTCCGTCGCTGACAACGCTGTTGCCATCGCCCCTCACATACACCGATTCAGTCATCAGTGCCCACCCCTATGCGAACCCCACCGCCCCTCCCCTCACGCCCCACCGTGTTTGCCAGAAGCTTCGAGAGAGAGGCTGGGAAAGAATGGGTTTTGGGACGAGGAGAGATGAAGGGAGGGGAGAGAGAGGAGGTTAAAAGAATAGGATTTTTTTTTTGTTTATGAGTTTTTTTAAATTAAATGTATTATTAGATTACTAAAATATCATCACAAATTAAATCATATGCATTGTACATAGCTTATTCAATTAGAAATTTAATAGACTTGAATAAAAATGATTATAATTGTCAATATTTAAAGAGTTTAGGATCGCTTCGACTAAAATTAAAAAAACAGAGATTAAATCATTACATTTCAAAGAATTTAGGGATCATTTAAGTCAATTACTCTAATAATTATTGAATTGGTTCATCCAAGCATATCATAAAGAAATAATATCCACTCAAAAATAAAAAAGAAAGAAAAAAAAGATTTAGAGGTCCTACCGGGAAAAAAAGATTTAGAGGTCCTACCGGGAGTCGAACCCAGGTCGCTGGATTCAAAGTCCAGAGTGCTAACCACTACACCATAGAACCCTTTTTGACCGCTGTAGCATACGTTTTATTTATAATAGTTTTAGACGGGGTGTGTATATGACGATAAAATATCCGCTTATCACATCTGACGTAAATCTGATGCAACGACAGCAACACATAAAACAGAATCAAATCATTTAAACATTACAAAAGCACAAACAATCCCGTAACCCTATTTATGATTAGATTTGAGAATCCATCTCAAATAATGTTTAGGGATTTAATTATTCTTGGGTATAAATAAAGATAAAAACGAATAAATTAATATATTTTAAAAAACTAAATTACAAACATGATTTAGGGAAATTATTCCATTACAAGATATCTAAAAACTTTTTTGTACTAAAAATTGAGTTAGGTAATTTTATAATTATTTTTCTTCAGATAAATTAAAAAAGAGATATGTTTTTACACCCTTCATCTAATTAGAAGTATATAATTAGACCATGGGAAGATAGCAAAGGATCTTGTTCCTAAATCTTCATCAGGTAAAAAATCAAGGGCTCAAAAAGTCCCTTATTAAATACATGCTCAAAATGACATATGCATGATGTATAAATTGTAACCGTAACACGAAGGCTCCAAATAAAACTTTTATTTTTTGGGTCATCATGTTGTCATCATCCGTCATAATTTTATCATCATTTCTTTTTTAAGAGATTATTAACTCTCAATTTTCCTTTAAGATGGCTTTTTTTTTTTTTTTAAGGGAATTTCTTTTCACATAGGATTTACACATATTTTCTTTTAGGAGAAATTTATGTTTGGAAGACTTTGTTAAAATATACATATATATAATTTTTAGAGTCTGTTTGATTGGTCAGTTTGAGTTGAAGACTTTTAGAATTATTTTGATTGGAGTTGAGATGAGTTGAGTTTTAGAATTATGCGTTTGGTTGAAAATGAACTGTTTTAAATTAAAAATTTAAAAAGTTGAAATGTATTAAAAAAAATCAATATGAATATTATTTTGTTCCTCTCAAAATTCTATATAATTTTTTTAAAAAATCATTTTATGTACACTTAAAATAACAAGGTTAAGGATTTTTAAGGTTTGAGTTGAAGATATAAATAATAAAATTGAGTTTATTTTTAACGAAAACGACAAAAAATAATTGGAATTATTTAGTTGGAGTGAACCAACCAAATACCCTCCTATGACCTGTTTGGATGGCATATTAATTTTCAAAATGAGCATGAGAAGACGCTTGACAACCCTTCTTAATCTTCTCACCTCTTAAAAAAAATCTTATCTCATTTTAAAAAGGAGATAACTTTTCAATTTACTATTTAAACATAATTTTAGAATCTCCCACTTTTTCAAGAAGAATATTTTTTAGACACCCAAACACCATCAAACCTCTTTTTTTCTCTTAAAAAAATATCACCTCATTTTAAAATAGAGATGATTTTTCAATTTACTATTTAAACATCATTTCCGAATCTTTTTCAATTCTAAAAGAAATTTTCTTTTTTACACATCCACACTATTTCATTTTTAAAATAAAATAACTTTTTCATTTTAAACAAGAAAATTCAACATTTTAAGAATGAGTATGCGATTGGTGTTTCTAATTGAAGTATCATAAAGGACAAAAATTGTGAAAAAGAATAAGGCTTTGTTTGGTATTTAAGTTTAACTCCAACTAAATTGTACTTTTTTATCTTAATTTTTATTTTTATTTTTTTAAAAATTTAATAAAAATTATAACTAATTTTTAAAAAATTAATCAATTTTAACTTAAAAATTTTATTTTTATCTGACAAATCAAACAAAAGCTAAAGAAACGAAGGGAAGAGTAGAGACACAGAAAGAGCACGTAAGGTTAGCGTATCAGGTTACGTAGCAAAAAGCAAATTTTCATTAGCAAAAAAAAAAAAAAAAAGCAAAATGGAAAAAAAAAAATTAGTTTTTTCAAATTGATTTAATACGAGAGAAAATATAGGAAAAAGAGTACTGAAGTAGGCAGGACAGCTTTAGCTTAAAAAAAAAAAAAAAAGGCAGGCAGGTACAGTAACAGATCAAGTGGGGTCATCTTTTAGAAAAGAAATAAAGAAAATATAAAAGAATCTTTTTAGCAGCACCGTGCATGTGGTTGGATCTCCTGTTATATTAAAATACTCGTTTAGCCTGAATGTTTATATTTAAATATAAAATTTAAATTGTGTTTTAGAAAAATGAATATTTGGATAGTTTTTGTTAAATATAATAACATTTGTATAATACAATTATAGAAAAATAAGTTTGGTATAGATTTCGAAAAGTGAAAAATTGGGATTTATACTTGAGTCAAATAGCGGTGAAATAATAAAATATTCTCTAATGATTGTGTAACCAAATTTATATTTATATACAAGTATTGCATTTGAATCAAATACCAAGTTGAATAAGTAATCCAAACAAATGACCCGTTTGGAATAATGGTTGGTGCTGGAATTTTATAGGTTAAAATTAAAATATGTGTTTGGTTAAAGTGTAAACTAGAAATGAGTTACGATACAGGGAATAGTGTAAAAACTAAAAATGTATTTGAAAAAAAATATATGGATCTCGTTTTGTTTTTCTCGTTGTTGTAAGAATTTAGAAACAAGAATAATTATCTCATTTCGACTTGAAATAAGAAAGTTATGAACTTTTAAATTTTGAATTTCTTAAAAGAAAGTATTCAAATATGGATTTGAGAGTTTTGAAGCTAAATAAATAGAATTACCATTGGAAGGTGTTCAAATCAGATTCTCAAACTCTTACCAATCTATAACTTGCGCCCAATAAATGAATTTAGTAATTTCTTCTAGACTTAAACCATGTAGGCCCATAAATTCAAGCATTCTCCCACAAGATCAATATCCGACCTTTAAAACAATATAATACCAATAATTAAAGTTAGATTAGCATAGTTTAGACGGAAATTGGGAGATTAAGTAAGACTAGTTAGAGATGTTTTGCCACTAAAGTGTTTCCAAATATACTATTAGTGGTATTCTAATACACACACACACACACACACACACACTATTTCTGGTGCATTCTCTTCCAATCTAGCTTAATTAGCTTTATGTTCAAGCCATAGAAAGTATGTCATGTGGCATGCGCGTAATGTGGGTGAAACCTGGACGCCTAACATCAAAATCAGGCTGATATATATATATATATATATATTTATATATATTTGAGTAGCTCCTTCTTGGACGTAATTATATCAAAGCAATTAATGTTCAAAATGAGTTCCACCTTCCCTATCCATATATAATTGCCAAATTCCAATGAAGAATACAAGTCCACATGTCAAAATCCTAAAAAGCCGCAAAATAATTAATTAAACAAGTAGCTCATTCTAAGTTGTTGCTCCAAAACTCTTGGATTGACAATACCAATAATTAACTCTTGCACATGCAATCAATATGTACATGTAAGAATTGCGTGGGCTTCTTCTCATTCCTTAAATTCATCATCAATTTATGAGGTTTAACTTACAATATAGTTGCCCTAATTTGGCCATGGAAAGTGGCTCAACTCAATCAAAGAATGAAATGAATGTATACATATATATAACATATATATATATATATATATATTTTTTTTTTCAGGAAGTGGGAAGTGGACAATGTCACAACCACATATTCAAATTTAAAAGTGATAAACTCTTCACCCTCTTCTCTCCTATCCTCTTTGTGATCTTGAGTGTAGTCTCAATATGAGATGGGGTCTCCCCCCCAAAATTCAATTATAGGAGATGGATGCAACCCCACATATTATAATATTATTCAAATCCCGTCAATTCCCCTTCCCACATATTCATGAATTATTATCAGCTTCTTTGATTGATGATGAAAAAAAAAAAGAAAAAAAGAAAGAATCCAGCTAGATCTTTTTTTTTTTTTTTAAACAAAAATATACGTATATTATATATTGTTGCTTTTGCTGCCCTGACTATATTCATTTGCTAGTACGGGCCATGATGATCTGATCTTCGATTGGTACTAGCCAATAGAACTCCATTGATAGATTGATCTCGACCACAAGTACCTGTGGTCATAATGCAGAAAACTAATGAGTTTAGTGCCTAAAATTAATGGTGTTATTAATTGTGAGAGGATGTTTGGATGCACAATTTAAAAATTAAAATTAAAATTTAATTTTTTGTTTTTTATTTTTTTTAATATTTATATATTTTTATAATTTAAATTTTAAAAATTCATAATTTTGTTTAAATAAATCTAAATAAAATGATTTTTTTAAAAATTATATAGAATTTTGAGACGAATTAAATAAGTTTTATATTGATTTTTTTTTCTGAATACATTTTAAGTTTTTATATTTTTTAACTTCAATAATTCAAAAGCCTCAATAAATGTATAATTAATTTAAATTCAAATTCTACCGTCTAAATCTTAATGCCAAACGCATGCTTAAAATTTGAAAAAAAAAATTAAAGTCAAAAAATTAAAACATTGTTATTGCCACCTAACTGCAAGTGATATTGTAATTAATTCCACGTGATCTTAATTTGTAACTTTAGTAAATCAAATTGGTGATGGGGACTCATCCATATATATATATATATGTATATATATATATGCATATATTATAACACATGCAATCGGGGAGCAGAAAATCGTGGCAACATTTCAAATCAAGTTTTTGTTGTATCTGCTAGCTTTATTTTATTTTATTTTATTTTTTGCCTCCCTTTCCTGTTTTCTGTAATGATTTCAATCTTTTTGCATCCTATTCTTCTACTAATGTAGACAAAAATAATTGGAGCCTGGTTGGACGTTGGAATGCTCAATGTTGATTGAGTGCGCGCGCGCACACACACACACACATACACACACACATATGTTAAAAGGGTAAAAGCCAATAAACATGTGGGCTTGGCTTTTTACATAAAATCATACATTCTCTATCGATTAATAAGCTATCATGCATGTGCATATATCTCCCTTTTTTTACAGAGTCAGTTTAGTCATTTTGTCCTTTTCTTTACTATGTAGACCGACCAAAAGAGTTGAATTTGCTGCTGAATTATGGCCAGTGTATTAAAAGCCAACTTAAATATAATTACCCACCAGTAGTGGTGGTAAATAATATCTTATCTTCGCTTGTGCCAGGTCATAAATTTGAGTCTTGCTATGCATAAAAGTACGTCAATTTTGTGTTGGCATAAGTCGACGCCACTGATGATCTCCTTTTTACTATATTATCAAAAAAAAGAAAACTTCAAAATTATTATTAAAGAGGGGTTAGTTTCTTTTAAGTTTAATGATTTTCGTCACTTAAAATTTTTTAATTATTATTATTTTTGCTTGGTACTTAATTTAAACATTGACAATGTCATGATTGAATATTGATAAAGATATATATTAATTAGTGAGTGGCATTGTATAGTTATTGGATAAGTAAATAAATAAACGGGTCCAAGTCATTGAATTATTGTATTGCAATATGTGTCGTGGCTTTATATATAGTCCTCCCAAATCATTGAGGAGATACATCTGAAAAGCAATCAGATTTCACCCGCATCCGTCCTTTTAAGGGAATGATATAGTACTTCATCAATCTCTATTCTCTACCTACGAAAAGAAAACAACTAATTAACACTCTGATATCCTTTAAACATTTATATATATATATATATATATTTATATACGTGTATGAATGTATATATGAGTGTGTTTGCGAAAAAAGAAATTAAAAATCAATGAATTTCCTAGGCTTCCCGGAATCCACCTAGCAGTCCCCAAAACGGAACAAACAATCAATACAAACAAAAATCAATAACAACCCCCTATTATCGTTTTGTAAAACACATACATAATCCTTGGATATTTTGTGTCCTTTGCTCTATCTATCAGATTTCAACCAAAAAAAAAAAAAAAAAATGGTTCGATCCTCTTATTTTTATGTACCAAAAGAGTTATAACCGTTAAAAGTGATGGACAAATATTATTACAACAACAAAAAAGGCTTTTCAAGAAGAGGGAAAAAAAGGTGGGATTTCCCTCTGCCACACGACAGAAACCCCTATTAATTTCATGAGCAGTGGAGTCACTAGCAAACAAAAGAGGAATAACTGAATATTGAAAAAAAAAAAAAAAAAAAAACAGAGAGAGAGAGATGACGCGGCGAGACGTGTTTCGTTTAGGGCTGAGTTGATCACATGAAAAGAGAATCGAACGGTTTACAGTCTTTAGCTTTCTAAAGGTTACGTGAATTGAGCTCTCTATTGATATGATAAAAACTATTAGACACCTTTTTTTGGCCTTTGGGGGTGTTATATGCTATTTGAGCATATTATTAGAGTGAGTACCGTAAATTATCACATCTGTCTTCCATCAATTTTAGTTCTTTCTTAACTTAAAAAAAAAAAAAAAAAAAGAGCTATATCACGCTTTCTAAAGAGGCGCGTGGCCTCATACATACACCCTAGTTTGAATTACAATATGACCCAATGTATATAGATACTACTCGGGCCTTGCACCATTATTAGTCCCATATCGGTCCTACAACATCAATGTACCACCATAACATGACAAATTATAACAAAACAAAAGGCGTAACAAGAGTAGAAAATTTTCTTTGGTGGGGTAAGAAAAAAAAAAACTTTTACCGACTAAACGTAAGATTCTCATTGGATTTCGTTAGTTTTTCAACTTGTTATGATTTTGATTCGAGCGACGATCACGATCGAGTAGAACTAGTATGAATGACCTAGCTAGCTAACGTAGAAAGACAGTTTGGATCACAACACAAGTGAGTTTCATCTTTCAAATTGTGGATGGCTGAGTCTCCGTCTCTCTTCTCTTTTGTACCTTTTGGACATTTGGTTAGGGATTTAACACACGCGACTAGGGTGGCACGTGAGGCTTGGAATATTGATTGGGTGAATGAATTTATAGCGCACTACCTACCAATGCTCCACCTGTCATGCAATCCGAATGAGCTCAATTTGCACACTGCCTTAATCTTAAAATCTTTATTTCTTATTTCTTATGTTTTTTTTTTTAATTTTTAATTTTTAATTTCCATTCCCTAATATTTGGCCTATGTGAATGTGTGTGTATATAAGAGAGGTTGCTTAGACCTAAATGTTAACCATCCTCAATTTTGGCATTCCATGTTTTGCATGACAACTTGAGCTAGCTAGGGGGTTTTTAGATTAGAGAGAGCTAGGGTTTTTCACCAGCTGAGAACCTACTTTTCTTTTTTTTTTTTTTTTTGCTTGGCTTCATCTCCATAGAGAAGTACAAGAAAGAGTCATTATTGTGCATTTAATTTATTAGGAGAGAGAGAGAGAGAGAGAGAGAGAGAGATCATGGCTATCTTCAACATTCAGCATCCTTGGACATTTACCTTTGGAATCCTAGGTATTACTTTCTTCTTCTTAAACCTACCACCCTTGTGCAGAACTGATATTCTCTTTGATCATGATCTCCCTTTTCTTTCCTAATTGTTTGAGAAATCGGACCGAAGTTTTCTAAGGCTACCGACCGCTAATGATTCAGTAGTGTCGACGGCCATCCCTAGTACTCCAATTAGTTGGCACGACACACATGATGCATATGTGTGATTTTTCAGTTTTTTGTGTGGTTCTCATGTCTAACTTGTTTGAGTGTTTCTTCGGTACTCCTCATTTTTGTATTATCTCACTTATTATTATTATTTTTTAAAAAAACTTACTTTTTTGGTGTTAGCCTTGTACATTTTGGTGTCTTATTATCTTCTTTTTTCTCTCGACAATGGCTGAATATATATAATTTTTCGTTATAATTATAGCTCATATGCGACATGTAGTGTGTATGTACATATATGTGCCATGTCTACATGAAAGAGATGATATGTTTCACCAGCTTCATTTCTGAGTTTAGTACAATTCCTAGCTACTAATACTTTTCCTACACCTCTATTAATATGTCTTTTGTTTGTTTTTTGCACGACTACTTGATTGGTTATGATTAATCATTACAAGTAACCTATTACATGTTAGCAACTACTCTATATGTGTAACAACAATTAATTAATGATTTGATATATCAACCTTATTCACAATAATAGAGCTAATCAATTTACCTTTATGTCGTTTTACATTTTATTAATAGATAATTAATTAATCAAATAATTAATTGTACTGCTGTTAATCTCCTTTGTTGGCAGGCAACATAATTTCCGTCCTCGTGTACTTAGCCCCTGTGTAAGTGTTCTAAGTTTCTTTTTGTTTTTGTTTTTGTTTTTGTTTTTTTTTTTTTTACCAATCCAAGAAATAAGTCATTTTATATTATTTAAATAATAAGATTAATGCACGTTGCATTGTCTCTGATCGATGTAATTATATTTGTTTTTTATTTATTTTTAAATCTCAGAGCAACATTTTATCGAGTGTATAGAAAGAAATCAACGGAAGGATTCCACTCGCTGCCATATTTGGTAGCATTATTTAGTTCTATGCTGTGGTTGTACTACGCCTTACTCAAGTCAGATGCTATGCTTCTCATCACCATTAACTCTTTCGGATGTGTCATTGAGATGATCTACATCACCATGTTCATTTTCTATGCACCAAACCATGCCAGGGTACGCCACACACATATATATATATATATATATATATATATTTGTCTTTACACCATATGGTGTGCTTATGAAATTAATGTGAAATTACTGTCAAACTAACTATGTGTACTGATCCAATATAATGTTCAAATTGTTGGTTGCAGAAATTGACCATCATGCTGTTTGCCCTAATGAACATTGGGATGTTTTCTTTGATCTGTCTTGTTACACAATTCGCTGTCAGACTTCCGTATAGAGTCCAAGCTCTTGGGTGGATATGTGTTGCCATTTCTGTCAGTGTTTTTGCAGCACCCTTGAGCATTGTGGTGAGCACAAATATATGTGTATTTATGCTTTCATGTCACAAATAATTAAATTCCATTTTAATTTTCATTAAAAAATCAATTATTTGTCAGTCAAAATTTTTCTTTTTGTCGATTAAACTTTTGGTAGGGTGATCTGAATAACCGTAAATCTAATCATATGATTAAAAGTAGATCATTTACATTGATCGCTGAACTAAATATGCCATACATATTTTCGCATGTCATGTCCTTGATTTTGCTTAATAATTTTATCTTATTCCTTATATTTCAGGCAAAAGTCATTCGAACGAGAAGTGTAGAATTTATGCCATTCACCTTATCATTTTTCCTAACGTTGAGTGCCATAATGTGGTTTGCTTATGGTCTCCTCCTTAAGGACATATGCATAGCTGTAAGCATAATAAGCAAATTAATAATCAATTAACCCCAATATATTTTTCTAATCATCTCTCTATTATTTTCCACTGCTAATTCTTGTATATTTTCAAATGTATATATAGGTTCCAAATGTATTGGGCTTCGTCTTGGGGCTCCTCCAGATGGTTCTATATGCAATCTACAGAGACTGCAAAATTACAGTAATGGATGATGATGAGGAAAAGAAGCTTCCGGAACAAGTGAAGAACGTTGTGGTGCTGAGCACACTAGCCACTTCGGATCAAGTTCATTCCATCGATGCTATCAAAACCGGTGACGATGTAAATAAAGACCCAAAGGAACATATTGATGATCTTCATCATGATCATCATCAAGAACAAGATCAGAAAACTATGGAAGTTGCTTTGGGTGATCTCCACTCTAATGAAAGCTGCAGTATAAATACTCCCATCATTATAAACGTGTCACACTCATCATATTAAAAAAACAAAAAACAAAAAACAAAAAACAAAAAAAAAAGTGCCCTGTAATCAGCTCTTCTGATCTCGTCGATATATATATATATATATATTTTTTTTTCCTTCTCTTTTTTGCAGCAGTTGTTGATTACTAAAAAAAAAAATGTAAGCTTGTTCACAAAATTGCATTAATTATTATTTTTCATGTCGTTTTCCGAGCTGATTATATATATATATATATATATTTATACACACACACGCAAATCTTCCACTTTTCCAGTATTTAATTCCAGAAGACCAAAAACAATACTGCATGCTAAATTATTAATTATATGATCTTGCACTTTCTAGAAGTATCCTGATCAGCTTCAGCCATCCAAACAGCAGACAGCACGAGAAATTCAGTATCAAATACAAGTTTGCCATTAGAGAGATGTAGAGGCAATCATTTTGGACTTGCGTAAGTAACTTTTGCATCATAATTTTTAATTTTTTAATTTTTTTAATTTTTATTGTTTTGTTTTGTTTTTATCCGTTGGGTACATTAAAAATCTTACAGTGGAACAAAAGCAGAGCTAAGTTGTGATGCGAAAGTGTGGACAGGCCTTGTCATTGCCACGTATTCAATTTTACGGCATTTAACTTTAGTTCCATTTCAAAGTACTCAGGCGGCTCACTTTTAGCTCCACAAAGTTTCTAGAAAAAACTTTAATGGTGTGTTTGGTGTACCGATTTAAACTGAAATTTTTATATTAAAATTGATTGATTTTTTTTAAATTAGTTATAATTTTTGTTATTTTTTCAGAAAAAGACAAAAACTAAGATGGAAAACTTAGGTTCGGACTTAAGAGTCAAACGGTAAGCTTGAGTTTAGTGCTAAGTTTGGATCGTAGAATTTATGTTTGAATTGAATTGTGCGTTTGGTGAGACATTTGAATTACTGGAGTAAAAAAGTATAAAAACTTGAAATGTTTTCAGAAAAAATATATCAATATGAAGCATGTTTCGTTCGCCTCGAAATTCTATGTAATTAAAAAAAATCATCTTATTTGGACTTGTATATGAAAAATTATGGACTTTTAAAGTTTGAGTTAAAAATTTATAAATAATAATCATGAATAGTGAAACTGAGGGAAAAAGACAAAAATTGAGTTATACTTTTAAGGTTCAAATCTTAACACCAAACGGGGAAAGTAACAACTATATTTTTACTATATCGATAAATACTGATATTTTTTTTATTATATCGATAACAATTTGATATGTCACTAAAAGGATTTTTGGATTGTTCATTGTGACTTTTTAATATGAACACTCATAAATCAGATTAAAAACATAGCAATAAGGGACTACAAGGGCTTACCCTCAAATTTTCTTGTTTGTCTTTTTATATAAGTACTATTTATATTGTGTGCGGCATAGATAAACAAAACAAAATAAAGTGAAAATTAAAAAATAATTTTTTAATCACGTGATGACTTAGAGACAAAGACGAAAGGTACTTTGTCTCTCATCCTTTTAATAATTAGTAATAGATTTGACCCAAGTTTACAAATAACCCCTACAAAATTCAGAATTACAAATTGAAAGAATATTAGCTTCTTTGTGGATCATCAGTTTGAGTTAAAATTTTTAAGTTGGAGTTGGTTGACTTTTCAAAAACTAGTTATAATTTTTGTTGACTTTTCAGAAAAAAACACAAATCCAGCAAAAAAAAAAAAAAAGTAATTTAGTTGGAGTTAAACTAAAACACCAAACAAACACTTAGCTTAGACAAAAGCCCAACTATTTTCCCCAAGTACTTAACAAGTTTTTTTTTTTTTAATACCTTACTCGTTGTTTAGATTCTTTATTAAAGTAAGTATATTTGTTATTTTCTCCCTCATT
Organism: Ficus hirta; assembly: GCA_038430175.1. NCBI lineage: Eukaryota > Viridiplantae > Streptophyta > Magnoliopsida > Rosales > Moraceae > Ficus > Ficus hirta. The sequence goes on along the minus strand of CM076595.1, from coordinate 15,745,521 downwards.
TCTTGTTTGTCGATTTTTTTTCACCAGTGTGTGTATATTTATATATATATATATATATATATCACCATTTGAAAAAGAAAGCGTACACAATAATTTTTGAGGGAAAATAATCAAAATTAAACATCATAACATTTTTTTATTAAATAATTATAATTGTTATTATTCTTTTGGAGATTTTTTTTTACCTAATTTGACTATTTTGAAGATTCATCTTATACAATCAAATGGATATTAAGTACCAGCATTAATGTAATGAGCTAAAGTTTTCTGTCAACAGTTCCCTTTCTCTCTTGCTAAACGAATGGGATATATTGTAATAGATGAATGATAACTTAGTTATGTATATCGAAAAATATTATGTAATATTTTAGGTCTTGCCGATATATTTATTGCAGTCACTAATTATTGTAGTCACTACTCCGTCAACAAAATCATTTATTTCGTCATTTAATTAAATCGTTAAAAAAGTTAATACAACAACTAAAATAACAAAATCTATAAATCAGAAAAAAAAAAAAAAAACTGTTTCTATTATTAGTTTACATAATACTTATCAGATATCGATGATACAATTGATATTAATAAATAAATGATAATAGTTATAACATAGTGTAATTTAGGTCTGTTTGATAATGATTTAGAATCAATTTCCATGTTTTTTGAGGAGTGCCATTAGAAAGTGGACTAAACTTTTTTAACCTTTTTTTAAGGATTGCTTACGTAAATGTCTAAATTGAAGACTATAATTTAAAAAATGTCAATTTTTTCTTTTATTTACATGAATGTCTAAATTGATATTTATAAAGACCATATTACCCTTTTATCAAGAATTGAAACTAAACAAATAAAGAATTGATTAAAAAAGGAAGGAAAAAATCTCCAAAAAAAAAATGTAAAACTAAACAAATCTTTTATAAAAAGGGGAAAAAAAACCATTTTACTTTCTTTATTAATTATAAAGAAAACAGAACCATAACTGATATTAATTGTATGATACATACATAGAAAATAATCATTATAATAAATAATTAGTCATTAAAATAAAATTCACAACGAACATATAAAAATTAAATAAATATTGTAAAGAAATATGAAATACTTTAAAACCTTATAAAAAATGTAATGATATAGTAATTATCATAAATAAAAAGACATCATAAAGATAGAGTAATATTATAAAGAAAAAAAACATAACACATTTAAAAAATATCATAATGATATAGTAATTATAATAAAGAAATAAACAATTTCATCACACATTTAAACTTTAGAAACTAACTATTAAAATAATACCAATAATAAATAAATAAATTATCACAATAACGTTACAATTATCATAAATAATCTAAATCATATTTAAAAAAAATAGGTTTCTAAGAAATATAAATCATACATAAGAAATATGTTTATAAAAAACATTAATTATACTAATAAGCCATCACTATAATAAATAACTAGTCATTAAGAAAAAGATACAATAATGATGAACAAATGATAAAAAAACGTGAATCATATTGAAGAAAAATGATATTAAATATAGTAAAAAGACAAAATAAGTACTACAAGCTGTTATTGTTGTTTTTTTTTTTTTTTTTTGAAATTGACATTTACATAAGATTATCAAAAAAACAAACATATTTTAAAATGAGACTCTAAAAATAGATTTTTTTGTATAATTATTTCTTTTTTTTAAAATATATTTTCTATGTTATAGTTCTATTTTTACTTCAATTATTGGCTTATAACAGTGCTCGGACAGAAATATTCCCATAGACACCAGCTCTGCATGGCTCTGGGAGCTCCATGCTTTACAAAGAGCTCAAAAAAAAAAAAAAAAGAATCTTTTTTTTTTCTTTTTTTTTTTTTAAGTACGTCACGTTTACGTGGGACTCACGTTTATATTTCATTTTGCTTTTTCAGTGTATATCGTAATTTTAGTTGTTGGATGAGGTCCTCAACTGATTAAGTGATTTTTTAAATGTCTAATTAGTTAGTATACACGTTAAAAATTCTACCACTTTTATTTTATTTTATTTTATTTTTTGTTTTCTTGTCTCTTGCATAAATCTATACCAACAAGGACTTTTTTTTTTTTTTGCCCCCTTCCTTCATATCGAACGCCATAGGAAAAGAAAGAAAGTCTCTCTCCAACTCTACTTCAATTATCTTATCTATAGAAATTATAGTAAATAACATTGTTACGAAATTAAAGAAAATAAATTGTAAGATTTTAAAATTTTAAAATTAATAACACTAGAGGTTTTCGGCCTATTTTCCTCCTCTCTAGTACTGATCAGCTCTCTTGTTTTCCAAAGCACTACAATTAAGTTCAACTCCTAGAATAAGGGGAAAACTAATAAATAAAGAAAGAAACAAGAACCATTGCTTGCGTTCTTCTTTAGAGTATTTTGGACCTCATAACGATAGTACATGTTCTAATCATTAAATCTATTCAAAATCATATCAAAATAAAAAGATAATATATAATAAATAGTTTCTGATACAGATAAGATGATTGAAAACTACAGCTCTATCTACAATACAATACATTTTTCGGCTATTACCGGAGAAATCCCCCTTCCTTTTACCGAAGACCTACGTTTCACATGGTACAACAATATAACCCCCCTATTGTCCATGTTATTTCATGTTTCTATTCTATTTTTTTTACCCATTCAACAAAATGAATATGACGGAAATATCAAGGTATCTTTTTCTCTTCTTCTTCCTTTTTTGTTTTGTTTTGTTTTGTTTTGTTTTGTTTTGTTTTTTGGTTGTTGGGGGGAGAGGACACAACAAGGCATAATAGGAAAGCAGAAAGAAAAGTAAGTTAAAAAGGGGATTTCCTGGAGAGTAAAAGAAACAAGGTAAAATGTCCATTACTTGTAAAAGATGTTTGAAGAAGACAACAAAGTACATATATATATATATATATATATATATATATAACAGGTGTTATCTAGTGTGCAAAATGTCCTACAAAGTCACACAATACAAGAAACCATTATCTCATCAAACCCCAGACACAGTTTTACTCTCAAAATTTTTAAATACACCTTTTTGTTATAATATTACTCTTCTCTCTCTCTCTCACCCTCTCTCTCCTAGCAGAAAATGTACACTCTCAAGTAGGGTTTCATCTTCTTCTTCACTTTCATCATCATCTTCTATTCTCCTCTACTTCATGATTGTAATGGAAGCAAAATGGAAAATTAAAAGGAAAAAAAAAAAAAAAAAAAAGAGTTGAAATTAGAAAACCACGTTGGCACCCAGTCACATTGAGCCCCTTTTGTCATTGTGCTCATTTTAAGCAGCAGCCTGAGCACTTATAGAATATAACAGTTCTCAAACAAAGCAAGCACAGATTCTGAAATTTCTGCGCTCCGTCTGGGGAGAAGGTGAAAAAGGAGCCAAGGCAGGAAGAAGGTGCAGCGTTGTACGCTAGAGCACTATGTATTGGTGCCATCGAAACTTCCTTGCGCATTCTGTCGTCTTTTTTCTCGCCAATTCTCTCCCCACATCTTTGCTTCCGCAACTGCTCGTTCCCTATCCAAATCCCTGTTTAACATTCTTGCAGTTTCTCTGGGAGAATCCTCCTTCTCCGATCCCTCTAAATCCCATCTACGACCAGAGCCAGCACCTTCCTCGTTCCTTAGTATCCTCCCGCCTTCTCTGGTTCTTTTGTCATCCTTATCTCCGGAACCTCTGTAGCCCTGCCCTGAAGTTGTGGTCGGGTCATATGCCTGATTGGCTAGATATGAGAGAGCAGTAACTACATCTCCGATGAGAGGACGGGTGGCAGCCTGCTCCTGGATGCACATTGATGCCACAGCCAGAGCCTGGTAGAGTCCCCTCATTGGATACCGGCCCTGCAACCGTGGATCAGCCAGTTTTGAAAACTTCCGGCGGTCATTGAATAAAGGGCGTGCCTGCACAGAAACAAAATCACAACAAAAATCAATTATTTCATGAACATAGAGCCTAATTCACCAGACCATTGCAGAACTACAAAGTCATATCACCCAATTTTCATACAAAATTTAGGGACTTACCCACGTGACAAGATTCTGCTCTCCGTGGGGTCGAGTGCTGTCAATGGCTTTACGTCCAGTAATCAGCTCTAAGAAGACTACCCCGAAACTGTAAACGTCAGACTTCACCGTCAGTTGTCCCGTCATTGCATATTCAGGTGCGCAGTAACCATAAGTGCCCATAACCCTGGTTGACACATGCGATTTGTCTCCAATGGGACCTAGCTTCGCAAGCCCAAAATCAGAAAGCTTTGGGTGAAATCCTTCTTCCAGTAATATGTTCGACGATTTAAAGTCCCTGTAAATAACTGGAGGATTTGCTTTGTCATGCAGGTATTCCAACCCTCTGGCAGCACCGGCTGCTATTTTCATCCTTGTATTCCAGTCTAGTGGTTCCTTATCGGGTGGAAGATCTGCAGTACAATCAATTAATCATAGTGGACGTGTTACCGTACATTCAGATCAGATCGAACAAAATGTATAAGATATTTATTTTACACATAAGTAAAACAACATTATGAGACCTACAAAGTAGACAAACATCTTTGCAAATGCAAGGACAAAAACATCTGCCGTTTATAGTCATTTACCATGTTTGGCATTGCACCCTCATTCACCGTGGTAAACATCTGTCCTGTTATTTAAATCTAAATGCATCAGAACAAAATCTCCCTGTCCATTCTGCCTCTCATAGTAAATATACCACGGTCCTTATGACGGCATTGACAATCATACATTATCTTCAACTGACATGGGTTTGACTGAACTTGAGGCTATAAATGCATCTTCAAGAATCCAACCATCCAGAAACTAATTTTTCCATTTACCATTCATTCGTATCATCTTTGACTTTCCTCCAACAATACCGCACTTCCCATTATTGAATAATCAATTTATTAAAGTAGTTAAACATGATTGCTCTACAGTTCTTCAGCATTAGAGATTTAGAAAAGGGTAAAATTCTAATGAGAGAAAAATAACAATTTGGAAAAAACTGTTACCGTGAAGGTGATCTTCCAACGATCCAAAAGGCATAAACTCATAAACAAGAAGTCGCTGATCGCCATCAGCGCAATAGCCAATCAAATTCACTAAGTTAGGGTGATGAAGGAGGCTGAGCATGAGCACCTCAACCAGAAATTCTCTATTACCCTGAAGGCCATTTCTATCCAATTGTTTAACAGCAACAACCTGTGAAAGCCATCATATAGCATTAAAAACCTTAAACCACCTCAAGCATGTGAGACACTTCTCCATTCATGACTCTTCAAGCCATTCAACATCTAAATGTATACAGAATACAAACCACTTTACAAAGAAATTAGAAGATGCAATAATAGAATGTTTTAGTGCGATCATAATCCTAACATTTCACTCCAGCATATCTGAATCTTCAAATTATATCCTTTCAAGAGAACATCCACGATCTTTTATTTGTTTGTTTTTTAAAATTTATGAGAAAGAGAGACTATTTATTTGAAACAGTACCTGTACCAGTGTTTTTTTCTTAAATCGTTAGAATTTCAACTTAAAATTTCTATTTTCTAATCTAATTATAGAATCTTAACGTGAAAGTCTACCATTGCTTCTATTTTCTGCCTAATGTTTTTCTTTTCCCCCTGAGGTCAGCCATCAACTAAAAGCTGCCCACACTGAATGTCAAATTTTGACCTCACAATACTGGAAAATGTTTGTTTTCCATCTCCACTCACTAAATAAGCGTTGGAGTTTTGCATTTTAAAAAAAAAATCCAGAGCTTAAATCAATTTTCTGAATTGTCCCATTGTACTTCCCTGTCTAGTTTGTCAATGCATCACCGTTTGCTATTTAGGATTCTAACGAACCTTATGGCCTTCAAGAGGAAATGAATTAGAGCATACGGTGTAGGATCAAAAGTTAAAAGATCCTAAATCAGGACATAAGCACTGATGCTCATAACATTTGGTAAGTCCACCACATAACAACACTACAGAATAGTCAATCTAATGAATAATCATGGACAGGCAATCCATGACTTCCACAGCTGTAGATGACTGGACTCACCATAACAAAATAAATAAATAAGCATTAGTAAAGGAGTTTACCTGACCAGTGCTCTCAAGCCGCCCCTTGTACACGCGGCCAAAACCCCCTTCCCCTAAGAAACATTCCGGCCTAAAATTCTTTGTTGCCGCTGCAAGCTCACGGAAAGTGAACGTTTGCGCAGCAATATGAACCCCCGGCACATCCTTTGGTAAGACCAATTCCCTTTTCGACCCTCCGTTGCTCCTTGATCTGAGTCTATCAGCTCCTGCAAAAAACACCACCATTACCCCCCCCCCCCCCCCCCCCGGCAAAAAAAAAAAAGGGTGCAGATCCATAAGCAATTAATGTCATTCCCAACCAGACATTCGGGATCAAGATAATAATATAATCCCCTAGGGATTCTCCAAATAGGAAATTCAATCAAGCTATAATCTGAAAATCCAATATGAACACAAGCATAATCCAATTTTGACTTTGAAAAGCTTCTGAGGCATAAGATTAACAGGTTTAACTAGTCATCAAATAACAAAAACAATGAAAAAATTTTGGACTCCATAACTCAGCACACCCAGATCGCCAAAGGCGCAATCAAATTCACCATGAGGTCTCATCTCATAACAAAAAATAAAAATTAAATTAAAAAAAAAAGACCCTTTTATGAAGGGTGTCAAAATCTAGTGGGGTCTACCTAAAAACGCCTTAAAAAATCTAGAAACTCATAAACCTTGTTGAACAATAAATCAGTTGATTACAAACAAAACCAAACAACTAAGAATAAAGTAGTATCACCATATTCTTCACAATTCTGAATCAATTAGAAATACCCAGATCAGATCAGGCCAAATAAATATATATAGATATAGATATAGAGAAGAAGAGTGGGTAAAAAGTAACTAACCAGAAGGCAATTTGGCGAGGTTAGAGGTGAGCGTTGGCTGTTGACTCTGCTTCTGATCATCGCTTTGCTTAACGGGATTGAGTTTTTCCTCCTCCTTCGAATCGAAACACGGAAAGCAACCCATTTCTTTTTTCTTTTTTTTACAAAATTAAAAAAAAATAATTGAAAGAGATTAGAAGAGAAAATCAGATTGCATCCGAAGAGCCCAATCAGAGAAAGATCATAGAAATTCGAATCGGAAATTCAGAGGAGTGTCATAAGATTCGCATCCAAACTTGTGGGTAATAATTCTTGTATTCTATAATAGCACGAAGATGAGTCGAGAGAAGAAGGAGAAGATGTCAAAAGGACAAAGCAAACGAATCCAAGTCCACAAATACCAACAACGATACCGAGGAAGAGAGAGAGAGAGGAATAAGAAAAGGCAAAGAAAAATGAAAATGAAAATGAAAAAGAAAAAGAAGAATGAAAATGAAAATGAAATGGTGAGTTTGCGTTAGATAATTGGGCAGTGAAAAAACAAAAACAAAACAAAAGAGCTGAGAAGAAGAAGAAGAAGAAGAAGAAGAAGAAGAAGAGAGAGAAAAAGAAAAAGAAAAGAAAATAGCCGGCTTGGGTAACACTAGAACTGTACACACGCACACACCCACCTTATATAACACTCCACCACCACCACCACCACCACCACCACCACCAACTCTCCCCCCACATTCTCCCTCTTTATTACGGTTTGACCTCCCAAAAAATATATATCCTCCCAAAAAATATTTTTTTTTTAATTCCAATTAAAAGATTACGAAAAAAGAAAAATAGAGAATTATTATTTAGTCAGATAAAAAAATAAAAATTCTAGTACTTAATTAGACAATTAATAATTACACAATAATTTTACACCTAATTACATCATATAATGTAAAGTTATAATTTTTATCTCCCAAATTAAAATAATAGTTAGAAACCTATTAAATGTAATAAGTAAAGGCTTTCAAAAAATAATATAATAAGCAAAGGGAGAGATCTCAAACATTTTTTCCTCAAGAAATCTCAGGCATATTTGGAGTTCTAGTTCTGTAAGTTGGAATCGAAATATATACTTTGGCTAAAATGTGAGTTAGAAATTAAATATGATACCTTTCAAAAAAAAAAAAATGAAATGTGATATAGTGGATATTGTAAAAATTTAAAATGTATTTAAAAAAGATATGCAATATAGATATTATTTCTTTTTTTTATTTTTATTCTTGTAAGTATTTAGACATAAAAATCGTCTAATTTCAAACCTTTTGAGATTTGAATTTTATGAAAATTTAAAAAATAAAAAGTAAAATGTATATTTGAAAGTTTTGAAGTTAAATAGGTAAAATTTCGATCAAAACCAGTATTCCAGACATACACTTAATGTTATTTATGTTTCATTTTCTAGTCTCTTTTTTAATTGAGGTAGAAGATTTATTATATTAGGGCTATATGTCCAAAATATAATAAAATATCAGTAGAAATCCCTTTTATACAAGATTGTGGTACTTTCGATACATATATATATATATATCCGATCAAAGAATTACTTTTTTCTAAGTTCTAGTAGAGGCAAATTTATTGAGCACATTGTTTTAATTTTGATGGATAGTAAAACCATAGAATTATTATGTTTATATGGTTACAGTTCAGTATATTGTTCATAATATATATATATATATATGTATATATATCTTGTTCCCCATCTTGTTTTACTGAAAAGGTGAGTTTTTAAATGTGAAAATAAATAGTGTTTACCGTGTGGTATTGAGAAAGTGGTAGAATAGAAACAGACAAAAGGGGATAAAAACCGGTAAACAACAGAAACGTGTCAATTGGCGGGACTGGCGGATTGCACAAGAAAGAACCGTAGAAGCATTAGTGGCAAAAAATAAAATAAAAATCAGATAAAATAAAATAAAAAATCAGATCATATAGTATGAAGCTGTATGAAAACACTTACCCCAAAAGGAGTCCATCAATCGGGATCCGGGTGCCGTTTTGTGCAGTTCGTTCGGTTTGTTTCCTTCATTTGGATTTGGGCCGCACCAAACGCGTTACATGCATTTTAGTCCCTGATAATGTTGCATTATAGTTTATTTACAACTAGTTTTTTTTTTTTTTTTCCTCCAAAAGTATTTGTATACAACTAGTTGGACAGTACACGTTCCGTGTATATGAGATAAATAAATAAAATAAAATAAAAATAAAAAATATTTAAAAAAATAAATAAAGTTATCATATGGTGAGTATTAGACCCAGATGAAAGATACTGTAAAAGTGCTTTCGAAGTATAATGATAGATGACAGATACATATATTCAATTCTTGAACTTGATATTGCTTGTATGTTATGTAGTAGATAGTAATACTTGTTATGTACTAGATAGTAAGATTATTAATTATATTTTTCTGTATCTCAATTCATCTTGATTATTAATGCATATTAGCACGTTTCAATGATTTGATAATATGGGACAAATTCAATTTTGAATGCCCTCTATCACACAACCTGTCATGCAGATATAACAAGATAAATGGGTTTGGATCTCTTTCATCCCTAAAAGCTAGCTTATATCGGAGATGATATTCAACTTATATATAAGTAACCCAACAACGAAGTGAGTTTATTATTTCAATAAGTACGTATACTGAAGGATATAATTTTAAGGGACTTATATAAAAATAATACCTTTAATTAAGACTGTAGCAAAAGAAACTTTTAAGGGAGACAAACTAAGTAAAATGTAAAGTTTTAAAAGTGAAATTAAAAAGGAAAAAAAGAGAAAAGTTTACTAAAGATAAAAACGCTCATTCAATTATGGGTGACTCTTTTTATGAACAGTCTATTAATTTGACAATACGATAATGGAAACAAATGCCGGGCAACTTGAGCAATTTTGCAGGGACAAATTGTGTAGTGAATTATTTAATTGCAACTGGTTCCGGTTCTTCTTGTATGGCTTCTTTTCATTAACCACGTTAGCTGTACGCAAAACAGGTACAGCTCAACTTGGTATCCTAACGTCCACTAATTAAATTATTAATTATGCTCCACTAATTAGAAAAAGGTCAATTAGATATATGTTTAGATATCTATTCACAATTATATCTACTTCTTTTTTTTTTCTTCTTCTTCAAGACCACTAACGAAAAAAGAAAAGCCTTTACCTTTTTTTTGGCTTTTTTTTTTTTGAACGTAAGCAAATTTTATTTCACACGTGTACATAAAGACTTTTATGTAAGAATAATTTTAGAAGAAGAGATATAGGAAAAACAATTGATGTTCTTACCGACAGAAATAAATAAATAAATAAGAGAATGTATAATTAAATTTAGTGGAGAGTGTGGGAGACGTTAAATAGAGTGATGGTTGAGATAATTCACCCAACACCATTAATAAGATATTGACTTGCAGTTGACAAATTAATATATCAAAAACAAAAAGGGTGGTAAGAATTTTAAGTGCTGAGTCAGGACAGTTAATGCAATTAAAAGTGGAAGTTTTACAAGCTGTAAATATATATCAATGCGATGGTAAGGTGCACAGTGCATATATATATATATATATATATATATGATGCATTATCATTTACATGAGACTAATTATATTCATACAAGTAAACACTTATACTACAAATATTGGTTGGGTGTTATATGCCCACAATATAAATGTATTGGTGATTATATATATAACCTAATTGTAACGATAAACTTATGATTTTAAAATTTAAATTCTTTGGTTTTTAATTTAAAAAAATTAATTATTTTACGTATTAATATTATTCCATTTAGTGGCAATGTTTTATATAGTGGAGTTTTCTTTTTGTTGGCACTAATTTTTCTTTTCATGGTCTTTTTGTTTATGTGTAGTTACTGGATATCACTCATCTTAAAATATGTTTTAGTGCTCCAACTGGAGGGTTATACACATATGGGTGTGATTAAAAGGAAGATATCTCACTCTTTTACCCGCAATAAATAAATATATATATATATATATATATATATTAGTACGTGACTAAATTGGTTTTGTATATATATATATATAGTGAGTAGGAATTAAATCTCTCACTCAAATTCATTAAAAAATAAAATAAAAATAAAAAAATTCAGAATATAGTCTCAATGGTATAGAAAACCAAAAACTTAAAAATAAAAAGCAATTCTTCAGAGAAGACATACACATTTAATAAAAACTTGGTTTATCCATATATCTTAAAACCTTTTTTAAACACAAAATTTGTAGACAAATTTCTTTTCAGAATCCGTGATTATGTCTTATTGAAAGTTATTCAGTTTCTTATATTTTCTTCAAGATCTTAAAACCATAATTTTCGTTTTGTTTTTATTTTCTTTTTTTTTTTAAGAGCAAGTCCATTATTTTTTTAAAAGTATATAATTGGATATTCCCTTTATTGCGAGAATCATATATAATGTGAACATCATAATTTGACGGCTTAACAGATGAATAGCAAATTACATCATTCTAAAACCTTAGTCATATTTCATCATCTACAGTCTACCACAATATAAATAAAAGTCAAAGGGAAGAAGAGAATAACATAATAGAATTATAATTATTCAACTTTCATGTCCAAACTTAATTTTATTCAATGATCAATCTTTTGTCTTTTTGAAAAGAAATAAAATAAATAATAAAGCTTTTTCCAGCTTATACGCGCAAGATCCTTATTCCTTGAGATGGTACATTTTGCACAACGAAACAAAAACAAAAACAAAACGAACATGCTGACTACAAATCCATTATTACTGTTATTATTATTATTATTATTATTATTATTTTTTGCAAAGGGGAAATTTCATTAAAAAAAAAACGGATAGTATCTTGACATACCATAATCGAGCATGGATCAACAAGGTTCTTTTCAATAATTCCTCTACAATCGATGGAAATTCTAGATCAATTGAGCGGCTGCTAACTGTAGCACAGAGACCATCACTAAACCCGTTTAGATTCATATCTGATAGAACTAAAATATTGCACAGACTCAAATGTGGCATATTACAAACCAAGTTATAAGGTGGGAAAACCACCATCGTTATTACAAATCATAATATAAAACAAAACATCAAAGTATTAAATCTAAAAGGTGAAGACAAATACGTCATTATTAAAATTAAAATCCTATGATAAACTAGGAAAATCTCACCACTACAGATACAATTATCGGCAACAACTCGGCCACTGCACCCGCCAAGACCAAACCAAACAAAGTCATTGAGAAGAAATTTACTGCTGAAAGACCAAGCACCCAACAATTCATAATCTTCTATACGCCATATCCATTCCAAAACGACTTTGAATATCCATGTTACAATCCAGATCGTTCCTATGATAATGAGATCTTCTTCACATAGGCCGGGAATTCGGAGGCTAGCCTGGAGGTGCCATCAAACTTTGGCTCCAAAAAAAAAAAAAAAGAGACAAGACTGCAAAACCTTAAGACAGAGAGAAAAGTTTAGAGAAAGAAAGAGCGGGTTTACTCATTATTATTGTTATTATTATTATTATTATTATTATTATTGTTATTGTTATTGTTATTGTTATTTTGAGCAAAAGTAAATCCATTATTATTATTATTATTATTATTATTATTTCCAATATTTTTCCCCTTTCTTGATGCCGAAAAAGTACTTATATTGAAGTTAACTTCTAAGATTTTTTTTAGGTAACTTTTTAAGAATTTCGTGATAACATACAAAACATACTTTAGTTATTAGGGTTATTTATATAGATATCTAAATTAAAGGTATTAATATGAAATATGTCCTTTTTTCTTTAATTTCTAAAAGAGTAATTATAAAAATAATTTTACTCATCATAAAGAATGAAAAATTAACAAATAAAGAAATTATCAAAAAGGAAAAAAAAAAAAAAGGAATTCAAGATGTTTACCAAATAAAGCTAAAGTTGATTTAATGAAATTGCAAAAAGAATTGATATAAAAGAAAATTTTAAATTTTTTTTGATTTATTGAAAAGAAGGTACTGTAAATATTCATAATGAACCAAAAAAGGGAATATTTTCTCAAAATCAGATTTCACATTAATGAGAAAAAGCTAAATAAAGAAAAAAGAAAAATCTCAAAAAAAATATTTCAGATAATGAATATGTCTTTATCATAAAGATATGTTCGATTTCATTTTTACTAATTTATATAATTAATAGTATGTTTTCATAAAGAATTTGATTCCATTTCTTATGTTATTCTTTAATTTGTTATAGTGGATTACATAAATAAATAGGTTTTTTCATAAATAATTTATTGATTTTTTTATGAAAAATATGAATATTCATCAATCTTTATCGTTAATATTTTATATTGTGTTTATTATTTAATATGAACTATCATCTTTATAGTAAATATTTTATATTTAATATAATTACTTTGATGTTTTATTATAATTACTTTGATATTTATAAATAATTTTGGTTTATTAAAGGTAATTTACATTTATCAACAAAAAAAAATACTCATCATTAAAATCAAAAAACAAAAAAAGGAAAATAAAATAATTTGTATAAAAATAAAATGGTGTCAATTATAATAGAATAGTAAAATATGTACTATAGACATTTATTTCTTAAAAAATAGACACATGTATAATATTGTTACAAAATAGATATATTTCAAAATAAGACTCTAAAAATTAACCTTTGTGTAATTATTTTTAGTTATTATAGATATAAACAGCACATCTTTTCTAAAAAAATATTAAATATAATAATTTCTCTTAAGCTAATAAAATTATGATGTGATGTTATGATTTAGAATGGTGGCTCCTCAATTTTTTTTTTATTTTGATAAAAGAGCTTGACGATAAATATATATATATATATATATATGTATGGCAACTATTTGAGTGATCATTTGGGTTCGTTTGGTAAATAAGTTTGAGTTGAAAACGTACAGTTTGAATTGAAAATTTTTATTGACTTTTCAAAAAAGACAAAAACTTTTTCAGAAAAAGACAAAAACTAAAATGAAAAAGTATAGTTTGAACTTGTTCACCAAACGAGGCCTTAGATATTTTAGATTTTAGATGATAATACAAGACAAAGCACCGACAACGTTCCACAAGCAAACACAGCAATGTGGGGAAACTTGATTCTTTTATCTCAATAGATAAATAAATCCGAAAACTTTTGACATTCCAAACTTTGCCCTCCTCCAAGGAAACTTCCCTCGTTCACAACTTTGAAAAAATTAAAAAAACCATTTTCCCCTTCATTCTTTTTTCCATTACTTATTATTATTATTATTACTTCGATAAAATTAGAGGAAATATATATTTCATATATGCTTATTAAAAAAAAAAAGCTTATTTACGAAAAGTAAAATAAGTAAATAGCATATTTTTGAACTTATAAACAAATAATTTATTTATCTTATTAAAAATGTATTTACTCTTTAACATGCTAATTATTTCTAACTGTCGTAAACATGTTATTTATTTTTAAAATTTTTACAAATATATTGTTTTACCTCTTTTCCCCGAAGTTGGATTCGACGGTTGTCTGATTCGGGACATAAATGGACTCTGTCCAAGTCTTTGACATGGGCACTGGGCCTTGGCCCACGCCCACAGAAAAATGTCCCTAGGTCTACGCCGAATGCGATACAATACTTCGTCGTCAATCGTAATTGCTAGGAAAATTACTACAAGTATTATTCATGTTAAATTAAAATTAGGATTAAATTAATTAATAATATATCATGAAAGTATTTTTGTTTTATTTTATTGAATACAACAATCTTCATATTCCTGATTTCAAGACTAAGGGTCCGTTTGGTGAATGAGTTTGAGTTGAAAATTTTAAGTTTGAGTAGAAAATTTTTGTTGACTTTTCAGAAAAGATAAAAACTTTTTCAGAAAAAGATAAAAATTGAAATGAAAAAATACATTTTAGTTTGAGATAAGATAACTTACCAAACAAGACCTAAAAACTACTATCCTAACTCATCCCCTCCCATTCACCGCGCCCCTCTAATTTTATCTTCAATTATTATATATGCGCCATTGCATTAAACTACTACATAATAACATAATCATAATCACAAATTTGATAATGCATTAACAAAAATGGTGGATAGAACCACTTGGTGAGGGATCCATGTATCATGTGGAGGGGCATTCTAACCTTTTTTTTTTTTAAGCAAAAAAGATTATGGATAGAAGGATTTTTTCGCTGGAGATGAATATATAGAAGTATTAAAAGCGGTATTTATTTGGTGCCACAACTCACGAGGGTATGAGAAATGTCAAAATGTGAAACAATTATATTCCTTTGGAACACGGAATTGAGATGAAATCTTTAAGTTGAACTTAGTTTTTTTTTTTTTAAAAAACTAATTAAAATTTTTATTGACTTTTCAGAAAAAAGTAAAAACTGAGATAAAAAACTTAGGTTCATACATGCAATCGAAACGGATGCTAAGTTTAATCCTACAATAATATATTAGTTTTTTCTTCTAGCCACCCAAGAGTTCAACAAAGCCAAACTTCTAGACTCCCAATTATAAATAAATAAATAAATAAATTTACACCTCCTTGGATAAAGACATCTCAAATGCCTGTAGTCGAAATAAAGCACTGGCATGGCATTAGCTATGTGCCACGTACCTAATACCTAATTAGTGAGAAGTGAGAAAATTAATTCAATAAAAATAAAAACAGAAAGTAAGAACACACCATTACGATTGATTGGTGGCCTTAAAACCACCAATCATGAGAAGTTTCAAAAAATGAAAAAATAAAATAAAACCTTTGCAATACTGCGTTTTGTAACTTCGGTAAAGGCCAAAACCTACCAAAGTAATTAAAAAAAAAAAAAAAAAATCTTTCGCGGCTCAAGCTCTAAACGGGTGGCTCTCTAAAATCACCAACGATCACAATCAAAGCTAGGATAAATGAATATTTAAAGATAGAAAGCTGAAGTTGGGCATTTAGGCCCAAGTTGTCTGTACCATTTGTTTCCCAAATAAAACAAGAAAGGCATGTGTGTGAGAGATGGATTGGAAGTCGTACTTGGGTACTAGGAGTGGATTTTGCTTTATGTACCATTTTGTGTATCTTTCTAGTCAAACTTGGTAGCAACTTTTAGACTCATAAGCACATTGCATGTGCATTCTTCATGTTTAGATTGACCAAACCATGAGCTAGAGTCCTAGACACATAAACCTAATGTTTGGAATGTTTTGAACCCTTTTATCGCCGACTGTTTTTAATTGCCTCCAGTATCATTCACGTAATAGGTCTCTGAAGTTGATTGTTTGACGTAGATTTTTAAAAGTTATTTTTGACTTTGTGGGTTTAAAAATTGTTTCTATAAGTGTTTGAATTACTGTCCGAAGAGTTTCCAATCTCTATAGGAGGTTTCTATCAAAGTCAAAATAAATACCTTCTGATAAAATTTTTTCTGAATCGACTCTAAAACTTGTAATAAAGTTTAAGTTAGGTATTATAAACTTCATTTTTATATTTTTACATTTTAATCCTATAAGCTCTTTGATTTCAAAATACATACTAAAAAATCATAGTTTTTACTTCTTTTCTTCTACTAAATGCAAAAGTAAAAGCAAAAGTAAAAAATTCTGTTCTCCAGACCCTTAACAATTAATTGTTTGCATCATTTGGGCCATTTCTTCTGGTCCACTATTATGTGCGAATCCCTCAAACAGAAAACAAAAAAACAAAAAACCCCTAATGTTTCTTCTTGGTAGAGAAAAATTGGTGGCATGCATATTTAAATTCTCAAAATTGTGATTCAGATTTATGTATGAGGTTTTCTATGGAATTTTTCAAAATTTCTCTCTTATAGCATTCCTTTAAAAACTTGGGAAATGTAGAGGAATGATAAATATTTGTTGTCGTTTTGTCGAATACTATAAGATTTTACTCTCATTTTATATCTTTATATATTTATTCAAGAGCAACCAAAAACTAAAGAAGTAAATTAAGGAATATATTCCTTAATTTCTGTCTATAAGATTTTACTCTCATTTTATATCTTTATATATTTATTCAAGAGCAACCAAAAACTAAAGAAGTAAATTAAGGAATATATTCCTTAATTTCTGTCTAAGGACTGTTTTTCAAATTTGTATAGAATCTATTGGCCTAATGTCATGAGGAGGGGGCTTGAGGAGCGCTTTGAGTGGGAGACTATTGATAAGTTAGTTTTAGACTAATTAATTGGATACTTTTAACTTATTATTTTGTTTATTTTCAATTTATTTCTAGGTTTTTTCACTTTGTTTTATTTTCTTTTATAGGATTTAGGTAAAAATGTGGGTTCATTATTTTTCGACACGATTGGAGCTAAAATGAAGCATTTGACATGTTTTGGTGTGAAGATTGTATTTTGAAGAGTATTGGGCGCCTACGCATCAATTTTATGGGGCCTAGGCACTTGAATTAAGATTTTCAGTACAAAAACCCGAGAGCTCAGGGCCTAGGCGTTATTTCAGTGGCGCCTGGGCGCCAAAAGAGATTTCCGTCTACATAACTTAGGGCCTAGGCACTGATAAATTTGTGCCTGGGCACAAATCGTAGATCCCATTTTAGGGCCTAGGCACAGAAAAAAGAGGGCCTAGGCGCCAGATGCGGGATTATGCGGGATTTGTTTTGATTCTCCGAATTTGAAATTCAAAAATCAAATCTTTCGTTCCATGGCTATAAATAGAATCTTTTTAGGGTTCCAAGAGGGGATTTTTTGCCAGAAAAGATAGGAGTGAAGGAGAGGAGAGCAATTGGTGAATTAGAGAAGAAGAGTAGCAATTCCGGAGACGGAGTGTGGTAATTTCGATTCATAAACTAGTTCTTTTCTTTTTCTCATCATGTTTAGAACTTTATTTAGGATTTTGTTTAGTTTCATCATGAACTAAATTTCTTTTTCTAGGGCTACATTGTAGCCGGATTATGATTGTTCAAATTTATTATGGTTTAATTCTATTTTGATGTTTATTCGTATCTATGCCGAGTGTTTAATCTAATCTTAATGCTTGTGAAAGTGTGCGTGCCTTTTCGCATTGATTTGTGATCTAATTTGAGACTGAGAAGTGATAATTGGATTAGACTTTGATTAAATCCCATGAGATTGTCATAGAATAGAGATATCTATGAGGCTTGTGTGATACTATGAATTTCTTATTCTTAATGAATCATGATAGGTTTGGAGTTTGAGACCGAGAGGTGAAAACTGGTTTATTGTGGTAATTTGCTAATGCTTGAGAAAAATTAGTGATTACATTAGGGAAGTTTGTCATCAGCATAGGAATAAGTGTTGAGTGATTAAATTTGGTATTTTGAGCAGGATTAATCCGGTGAAATCGAAAACCCTAGATATCCTAATATATTGAATTTCTCCTTATTAAATTCATGCGTTGTGTTTAATTTAATTTTCTTTTATTTTATTGCATTTCATAAATTTATTGTTCAAATAGAATTGGGATTAAAGTAATTCCGTACTTAGTGATATATAGTTCTCGTTGGAAACAATATCTTTTTATCACTTTATTACTTGAACCAGCTTGTGCACTTGCAAAAAATATCCTATCAACTGTGGGTTCAATCATTATTTAAAATCTTTATTTTCTTATTAATAGAATGACACATGTTTTAACCTGTACTTTCCTTAAATTAGAAAAATAAGAAAAAAGAACCTTAATTTCTCTCTAAAGCCTATTTTTCAAACTTCAAACAGAAAATGAGAACCCCGGAAAAATTTAACGAAATACAGCATTCGGGAATTTGCTTGTTTTTGTATTTAGATCAATGAACTTTTTATTCTTTTTTACGTTTATAGCCTTTTCATCTCAAATTTCTGAGTGTGTGGATAAAATTATCCATTATTCTCAAATATTCCAAAAATATTCTCTCTCTCTCTCTCTCACCCCCTCCTTCCATCCCTCCCGGCCTATTTTTATTTTTATTTTTAGTTTTTTCAATGTCCGCATCACAAGCATTGTTATGCTTTGTCAACGACGAACTCAACCGGCCAAGCCTCACACACTAGCCGATGTGGTTGTCACCCAGGTCTGGCGAGGCCTCACAACTAGATATAGTGGGATTTGTCCCATTTTGGCCAACTTGCACTCTAAAATGGCTTCGAGCTCAAGAAGCGGTCACCCCATTCATAGTGTAATTAGTATCTGATATTGAATGACCAATAAATTTTGATTAAGAGTATCGATGGGATTGACAATAAGTCACTAAGTAACTTGGCCGATCGGCTCTAGCAGATTAAAAAAATGTTAAAAAGAGAATAAACAAACCATAATAATCTTTGATGAAGAGCATATCTTTGGGGATGTAGAGATAACGGCATTCAGAAATTATATTATTATTTTTGTCAGTACTTTCATCCCCACTGATTTCACCTTGATCAAGATCTAATCGGTCACCTATCTGATGTGAGAGAGTTAAAATTTGGATAAAGATGAGATCGGTATCCTATCTGACATGGGAAAGCTGAATCAATATTGATAGCGTAACTAAATAAAAGTAAAGTAGATTGATGTCAGTGGCCTAGCTGGCAATTGAGGTCGGCCTCTTATGCATAACAAGAATTTTGGTCGGTGCCATTTACTGCGACATAACAAACCAACAAACACAACAACATTAAGGTAGCCGACTTGAATAAGTGTGAAAGATGAAGACTGAGTTGGTATTTTTAAGTTATCCCCCAAGAATCATAGGATTTTCACCTGAAGTTTTTTTTTTTTTTTTTTTGAACAATTTCAAACGAAGATAAAGATTTCATCTGAATTATATCAGCACTAAGAAGATTCTGTATTCATCTTAATTATTATATTATTATCTCTTTTTTTTTTTTTTTTTGAGGAAAAAAACCTCCTAAAAACCCAAAGTCAAGAAGACCCATTGCATTCTTACAATCAAGCCCCCATTATACATAATTCATCTTTTATCTTAAAAAATTTCAGTATTAAAAGAAAATATAATCTTCTTATCTTTTTTATTTTTTCAGCACTTAATTTCCATGATGAGATTACGAATGCATCGTAATCGTCTGCGAATTTTGACCTTCAACTGTTATTGCAAAATATAGAATAGAAGTATGGAAAACAAAAGCCCACGTTTAAGAGCAAAAATTCAATCAAGCCACGCACGATTAGCAAACTAATTTAATGTTTTTATTTTGTTATTTAAAAAAAAAATTGAAAATATTTTAGGGGGTGTTTGGTGAATGAGTTGAGTTGAAATTTTTAAGTTTGAATAGTATTAATTTTTAAAAAAGTAGTTATAAATTTTGTTAACTTCTTAGAAAAATATAAAAATTAAGATAAAAAAATATAATTTAGTTGGAATGGAATTTGTGTTCCAAACAAACCTTGATGTAGAATGGCAAGCAAATGGATGAGATGGGGATGGGGATAGAATGGATTTGTTGTGTCTAATCAAAAGGAAACACGTGGAAGGGGGGGGAAAAAAAACCAACATTAGAAAAAGTACTAAAATCGCCGAAGTGATCGTGGCCGTGAATGGCCATTATCAGTTTGTGGTGGACAATTAGACATTAACGACACATCACCAAAAGGAAGATAAATTATAATTTACTTATATTAATAATCTTAAATCTGTATTTTATACACTAATAAAATAATAATAATAAAAAAGCAAATTAAAAAAAAAAGAAAAACAAAGCTCCAGTTCAGACACTGCCAACGGTCGTGAGCGTGGGAAGCACTAAACACCCCCCCCCCCCCCCAAAACAAAAAAAAACGAACCTTCCCAAACGGGTCAACGGTCAACGGACTAACCGCTGCCTCTCTTTCATGGCCCTCCAAACAAAATAACCGAAACTTAAAATATAAAAAATTTAAAATTAAAAAAAAAAAAAAAAACGAAGCTGACTAGGAAGAAGAACAGTTCTACCTTCATTTTCGGCCATGACTGTTTTCTTCATCCATTCCCTTTCTTCCCAAAACCAAAACAAAATCCAAATCCAAATCCAAATCCATTTCCCCTCTTCTTTTGTTCCACACACAAACCTAAAGAGGAAAAAAAAAAAAAAATCCTAATTAGTAATGATGGAGAAGTCCGTTAACTTTCCAAAAGACGGGAATCGGAAAAACGACACCGCCGGCACGCCCAAACACGGCTCAAACGACACCTTCGATGCGAAATCGGAGACTGAATTCCCCGGCGAAAGAGAGGAAAACGACATCAATGCGGAAGATGATCATCCTTCGTCCGATTCCAGTACGAGCCTCACTCAGGTACTGGACGAGGTCGATCGGTTCTTACAGACTCTTGAAGACGAATCGAAATCTCCAGAAGCTCCGGATTCTGTGGATCAATTGTCGACAATGGTGGACTCCATGGTCGCGGATTACAACGACGCTAAAAGTGTGATACGGTTTGGGAATGATCCAGAAAACGACTCGTCGTTTCTCGAGGCGCTGAGCCGGGTCTCCGAGCTGTCGAAAAGGTTGGGGGAGTTTCCGTCGTTGGCCTCAAGTATGAACAACAGGAGCTCTGTTCTGCACCGAGCAATGTCGTTCTTGGACGAGGAGTTCCGGACTCTTCTAGAAGATTCCAAATCCGAAAAAGCGAAGACCTCCAGGACATCGTCTTTCAACGGAAAGAACAATGAGGAGCATTGCAATTCCGATCGTTGCACCATAGTCAATCAAAACCAGCAAGATCAACAATCCGATCAAAGAGAAGATCAGGATCAGGAGATCCCTCCCGGCTTCTCCTTCCTTCCCGAAACCGTCTCCAAACTGAACGCGATCGCGACGGCGATGATCTCTGCCGGATACGACGCCGAGTGCTACATGGATTACGGCGTCTCGCGGCGGAGCGCGTTCAAGTCGGCGCTCGACGATCTCATCGGCCACGAAAGCCTCAGCATCGACGACGTCCAGCGGCTGCCGTGGGAATCCCTCGAGAGAGAGATCACCATGTGGATCGCCGCCGTCAAATGCTGCTCCGCCATGCTCCTCCCCAACGAGAGGAGCCTCTGCGACGCCGTTTTCTCCAATTGCCCTTCCTTATCGCATAGCCTCTTCGGCGACACCGCGCACGCTGTCGTGATCAAGCTCCTGAACTTCGCCGAGGCGGTGGTGTTGACGAAGCGATCGGCGGAGAAACTGTTTAAGTTTCTCGACATGTACGAGACCCTCCGCGATCTAGAGAGCTCGATCGAGAAGGACGACGACGGAGGATCATATCCGGAAGAGATCGCTACGGAGGCGGCGGGGGTGAAGGCTCGGATAGGCGCGGCGGCGGCGAGCATATTCTGCGATCTGGTGAACTCGATCAAGAGCGACAATGGGAAAACCCCTGTTCCGAGTGGCGCAGTGCACCCCCTGACTCGCTACGTCATGAACTACGTAAAATACGCCTGCGAGTACAAGGACACGTTGGAACAGGTATTTCGCCAAACGGATCAAGATGTCAAGGATGATCATCATGATGATCATGATCGTCATGGTGATGGCGATCGCGAGTCCAAAACGTCGCCGTTTTCGAGGCAGCTGATGACGGTGATGGATCTCCTAGACGCGAATCTGGACATGAAATCGAAGCTGTACAGAGATCCCTCGCTCAGCTACATCTTCTTGATGAACAACGGACGGTATATCGTTCAAAAGATCAAGGGGTCCACGGAGATCCACCAATTGATGGGTGACACGTGGTGCAGGTAGGGACCGAACTATATTCTTACACATTAACTTTTGTTTGATTTACCAACTCTAATATAAAAATTTTAATTCAGTTTTGATCTTTTATTAAAAAATTAAAAAATTTATTAATTAATTTTTAAAAATCAACCAAAACTTTAATAAAAAAAATTTTTAAAATCGGCCAACTAAATGGGGACTAAGACTTTCTTCTATATTTGTTGTAGGCATGTGTCATGCTTGTGTGTAATCAATTTGTTTTTTATTTTTTGGGAAATTAAATTAAGAAGTATTGTGAGAAAAAAAGTTGAGAGAGTAATAATGATAAAAAATACAAGACTATATTTGGAAAAATATTTTATGTCAAAGTATTGAAAGTTGACATAAAATATTTAAGTAGTAATCAATTATAGAGAAATTAGTAAATCAAATAAAAAGATTAATTAGGAGGTGTAATGAGAAAATAACAGTTAAAAGAATCACCAAAAAAAATTTTTGGCAGTAAGGATACATTTAAAAAAGTTTATATCATTAAGGGCAAAAAAAAAAAAAAAAAGAACGAAAAATAAAATTAAAAAAAAAAAGAAAACAAAAAGAGAAAAATGAAGAAAAAAGAGGAAGCAACAGTGACGAAATTAGGAAGGAGACGAAAAACAAGCCCTTTGACTTTTATTTACGTATAGATATAGATCGATTCATGTGTTCTTTTCTCATAAAATTTATACAATTTTCTGATCAATATACAAAAATTGTCAAAGAATTCTGATTATTATTATTATTTTTTCCTTTTTCCCTTTAATTATCAACGTTTAAGACCAATAGAGATAAAATTTACAACCATAGATGTTTTGATGAGTCCCGTTTTGCACACACTGTCTTGAATTGAGAATCTAAAATAAATGTATATTCCGGAAAAAAAAAAATAAGTGTAATATATATTTCAAAAAAGTGAAAAAAAGGATCTGAATTTGATTTATATTGAATCTTTTTAGTACAAAATGGTATACTAAACACATCATTAAGTTACTACAAAATGCATCATAACCAATTTTATGTAAATACAAGATTGTTTTAGTTAAAAAGACAATGTTAATTATAGACTCGCCTCCACTAATATAAATATTTGAATCCGTCATTGTACAGGAAGAGATCTTCAGATTTGAGACAGTACCACAAGAACTACCAAAGGGAGACGTGGGGGAAGGTGTTGCAATGCTTAGGGCAACAAGAGGGGCTTCAGGTCAAGGGGAAGGTGTCGAAGCCGGCATTGAAGGAGAGGTTTAAGAGTTTCAATGCCATGTTCGACGAGATCCACAAGACACAAAGCACGTGGGTGGTGAGCGATGAGCAGCTTCAATCAGAGCTTAGGGTTTCGATATCTGCGGTGATGATCCCGGCATACAGGTCCTTCATGGGGAGGTTTAAGCAGTATTTGGATTCAGGAAGGCAGTCGGAGAAGTATATAAAGTACCAGCCAGAAGATATTGAGACTTTGATTGATGAGCTGTTTGATGGGAACCCAACTTCCATGGCTAGGAGGAGAACATAAGTATCCCCATATATCAACAAATTTCATTAATTGGTTCGTTTACCTTGATTAGAATCTTTTTTTTTTTGTTTTGTTTTGTTTTGTTTTTTGCTTTGTTTTGTTTCTTGGTTTCTTGATGATCCTGTATGCCAGTATTATTTGCATTGGTCTTAAATACACACACGCATACACGCACACACGCACACACGCAGTGTTTTGACAGGCACATCAAGTATAATTAATTACTCAAGTCAATGTAAAATGTATTTCAAGCATTGGAGCTTATGATAGTGTCTAAATCATTGTTCTTCATGTACATTTTGTGACATTCCATGCAGTTTAATATCTCGTTTGGTTCAATACAAAAATAAAAAAATAAAAAAAATGGAGATGTGCGTATGGTCTTATTTCAAATATACTTCCATATTAGTCACGCTTTAAAAGCAAGTTTTTCACTCAAACAGATACGAGTAATAGGCACGTGCCTTTTTCATTTTCCTTCCTTTTTGAGGACCCTGTATAATTGTATTGTATTGTTCTTAACTGTACAAGCAGAGTAAACAAATCCAATTTCATTTGAAGCTGATAATGTCTGAACATTCATGTTTTGTAACATTTACTACCATGTTGTCTATTAAAATGAGAGAGAGAGAGAGAGAGAGAGAGAGAGAGAGAGAGAGATTGGGGGTTTGATGTTGAAAATGAAAACATGCTTGTGCTAAACAATTAAAGCCCAGATTAACTGGAGAGATGATATAGCACTACTTCAACATGCATCTTAATTATAATTTTAAATCCTAAGCAATTCATTTAATTTTGCTATCTCATCCACTTTTCTTCTGTCTCTCTCAATTGAATAATAGAAAGTCAAAACAAGGGAAGTTAAAAAAAAAAAAAAAGCTTTCTTTTTTCTTCAAATTTTTTTTAAAGGGATATGAGTAGTATGACATTAAAAGGCTTGTGGCAGGCAGCCAAATTAACTTGCTTTTGCAAATAATTACAGTTTGCTCAAACATATTATGAATATTATGCAGGCTGGCTAATTTTAAAAGATGGAATATCTTCATTTTAACATTGAGTCAGATAATATTTTTCTTTTTAGGTTCATTTGCCTTCTGGGAAGGGGGTTTCTTTTTTCTTTTATCTTTGTTTGATTTGCCATGGTGGTTGGATAATGATTTTTTTAAAAATTTTGTTTCTCTCTTTTTTTTTTACAAAAAATAAATTTGAGTGAAAGTCTTAATTTCTCATCTTCATTTATCAAAAATTAAAAAATTTAAAAAAAAAACATCGAGTTAGATCATGCAGACCCCAACCATCTAAACAACCTTGAACTAGTTAATTCCTAAGATGGCAGCCTCTTTTTTTTTTTTTTTTTTTTTTTTGGTATGAAACTTTACCCATGTTAACCTAGTACTTGATTTCAAGTGTCTGGGAGACTATGTCTTTATTTACCTTTACATTAGCAAATTCAATTAGAATTGGGCCGTAAGCGCTCCTCGTAGAGAGTAGAGCTCGACAATAGGGCTTTTTATTAAAATTTGCATCAATATTTAGAGAGCCCCTTCCTCATATATAAGGGGATATTCTAACACTGATCGTCTTATATTTCTTTATTTGAGAAAAAAAATTTCCTACTTACGCTATTGTCATAAACCATAGATATTGATCATGATAATGATCATGTCCCATAACAAATGCGTGCATTTATTAGTCCTAATTCCTTTATCTTTATTACTCTATTGCTCTAAAAAAAATAAATAAATAAAAAAGAGCATTTTGTTGTTACCCTGATACATAAATATTTGCCTATTGGTGTAAACTTATGACACTACATTCCACGCAAAAAAAGGGAACTCATGACTCTACCTACAAGGAGACTAGAGAGAGAGAGAGAGAGAGAGAGAGAGAGAATGGGGATATGCATATAACAATATATGGTAAATGCATTGCAAAATTGCATGCGTAAAGGGAGACCGCGAGGAAAGAAACACCAGAGGGACTAGAAAACTAGAAAGTTAGTTTACGGTCGGATTTGGTAGGTAAGGCCAATAACACAGGAGCTAAAGAACCCAAAGACACAAAAGCACTTATATAATTGGTTATATAGATTAATGATGTGTAGTGCTACTAAATGAATAGTACTTAAGAGATATATATATATATATATATGTATATATATGTGCGTGTGTGTGATCTGCAAACGTCCCTTGTATCTCGCCGGTATTCGGCGCAAGACACCGTACTCATCCGCCGCCCAACTCAGTCTGAGGACTGATGAGGGGGCAGGGCCACGCCTCTCTCTCTCATCTTTTTCAATGCCTTCCTTCAACTGCCACTTTGTCACTGCTTTTTCCTAACATCCTTCCACAATTATATATGCCTTCAAACTTGCTTTCCCTTCTTTACATGCATGACTCCAAATTTTTTTCTATTTTGCTTACGTGGATCGCTTCTGCCAATTCAACTGCACCACGCTATAGCTATATCTATATCTATATATATATAGACACATTAGTGTAAAACATGTGCTAAGCACATGTGGAACATGTTGAACAAATTTGAATAAATTTATCTAATTAGAAAAATATTAAAATAATAAGTAAAAAAATACATAAAAAGACCCAAGAAAAAGATTTAAAAAAAAAACCAAAAATATAAAAGGATTAAAATGAAAAAAATTATCAACATAAAAAAAGACTAAAAGGAAAAAAAAAAAAAAAGAGTTAGGCCCAAAAAAGCAAAAAAAAAAATTAAATTGAAAAAAAAATGATCCAAGAGAAAACGGAGGATCAAAAAATAAATCCATAAGTAAAAAAGAGGATCAAAACGAAAAAAAAAGGTCGGAAAAGGAAATTAAAACAAGGATTAAAATGAAAAAAAAAATGGGTCCAAAAAGAAAATAAAAAAAGGACTTAAATGAAAAAAAATAGTATGAAAAGAAAATAAAAAAGGACTAAAATATAAAAAAAAAAACAAAAGAACTAAAAAATAAATACAAAAATTTTTCATCCAAAACGAACAGTTTTGGACGAAGTAACACTTATTGTGCTTTTTATAATATTGTATAGATTATATATCCTTAATATACACATACATATGTCTACATACGCATATATGCATACCACTGTTTTATCCCAAGTGAATTAATAGTGAGAAGAGTAATACATGACATACATACGTGGGTTTATATATCCAATGTACACTAGCTGGTATATTATATATTATTAATTAAAAAAAATGGGCTTTCTTTTACTAAACAGAACGATTATGCAGTTTGATTATCCACTACACATGGTGTCGCTCAAATGTTACTAAATCTTCTCTACTAATCATGATTGTACTTTACCTGTGTTCCACGCCATGTTTCAATATTTTTCTTTAAACCAACCAAAAAATAATAATAATTATTATTGGGTGGGGTGAACAGAAGGACTTTAGGCACTAAGGCCCTTAAACCCCCCCTCAATTTTTTCTTTAATAGTGTTTTTATATATGTATTTGATCAAGATTTACACAAAAAGTTAAAAAAAAAAAATATTTTTTATGCCTTCAAAAATTAAAATGTTTATAATTATTAGCTCTCCTCATTAAAATTTCTGACTTCAACTCCGAAACACTTTATCTAATACCTAGCAATAATAGTAAGAATTAATTCACCTTATTATTTTTTCTTTTATTATTATTATTTTTAGGAAATGGTTCTCATATTTTGAGTTGAGGATTGAGGTCATGTGTGTTCGTTCCTATATATGATCAGTTGTGTATTTAGGTAAACAGAGTTTTATAGTACAGGGAAAGCAGGGCCACACAAAAAAAAAAAAAAGCAAAAACTATTCAAACTAGTCTTAGGGGAAAAAAAAAAAAAGAAGGAATTTCAGTAAAAAAGAAAAAGAAAAAGGAAAAAGATGAGATGGTAGAGTGCATGCTACAAAGGCAATGGCACAGTGAGAGAGGTGAAGTCAAAGTGACGAACCCAAGAAGTCAGCAGCAGCGTTTGATGATGAGGACTACTGTATATGTATGTGTATCTATATATATATATATTTACATCTACTCGGTAAAATGAGGACATATTTATGAATGAGTACCATACATAAATAAATAAAATAAAAATATTGATATTGTTTTATAGTGTCTGACGAGAATCCAAATGAAGGAAACCAAAACATGCGCGTAAGGGTCACGTCAGAATGTCCAAAAGTAGTGTTGGTCCTAGTTCACCTTCCCCGACAACAAGGACCAACTCAGCCGTTTCATCTTTAAGAACAACATTACACAATTTATGTACTCTCCCCTCCACTGTCCAAAAGACTGTGCCCTTCTCTCTATATATACACATATATATATTTATATATGGGACAGCTTTTTTTAATACGACCAATATATGTATAGCTAGCTGATAGTTACTGTATACTGTAGTGTAGACAAATACTTCCCCGTAGCCGCCCTTCCATAGCTGATACCACTGTTTATGGGGTGCGTATATATATATGTGTAGCTTTGCTGTATATTTAATAGTATCTTCATATGTATATATATATATATATATATGTGTGTGTGTATGTGTATATATATTTCAATGAGTCTACGTTGTGAGTCCAGACAGCAATCCTATTAAAGCAAAAAAAAACAGAAGATCCTCCACGCACGCGTTGCGACAAGAACAGACAAAGTGTCTCATTATTACCATTTTACCCCCCTCCCTAATACAAATATCCAATCCCAATATAACCCACTAATTTCCCTATAAATATTCCCACCAAACCCGTTTTTCAATATCTCCACGCTTACTTCATTGCCTCTCATTCCCTCCACAGTCCACACACACACAATAACACTGCTATATACTATTTATCTCTTGGGAGGTTTTAAAAGTTTTAAGGTTAAAGGTTCAGGGTTTAGGGTGAACGGGATGCAGTATCAGGCGGCTGACCCGTGGGGATATTATGTCCCGGCAGCGAGGTGCATGGGAGGAGGGGACCCGCTGGAGAGGGTGGCGAGGCTGGCGGCGGAGAGCGCGGTGGTAGTGTTCAGCGTAAGCAGCTGCTGCATGTGCCACGCGGTGAAGAGGCTGTTCTGCGGGATGGGGGTGAATCCGACGGTGTACGAGCTCGATCACGACCCCCGAGGCAAGGACATCGAGCGGGCACTGATGAGGCTTCTCGGCACCCCCAACGCCGTCCCCGTCGTCTTCATCGGCGGCAAGCTCGTCGGCGCCATGGACCGCGTCATGGCTTCCCACATCAATGGCTCCCTTGTCCCTCTCCTCAAGGAGGCCGGAGCTCTTTGGCTCTGAATTATATTAACATATCAGACGTGATATTGTTTAAGAAACCAAAAGAAAAAGAAACCAAAAATATCAAATTCAGGAATATTGTTCAGAAATTGTAGTACTAGTGGTGGAGTTGTTTTGGTGATCTCCGAACTTTTAGTATTATACATTTGGGACTGTGTTTTTTTTTTTTTTTTTTTTTTTGTTTATTTGTTTTTTTGGGCTTAGTTTTTAATAGAAAAAGTATAAGAGGTGTGATTTGTTGAGAGGCTTTTAATGTTGATCAGTTGGGGCGGTGAGAATCGGCTACTAGTGTAATCAAATCCTTATCAGTGATCATGTTCCCTTTTTTTTTTTTTTGGGTATAGAAATGGAATTAACGCAAATTTTTTTTTTTTTTTTTTGTCTCTCTCAAGAATAAACGTAAATCACATATTTTACGCCGATAAAATTAACCTGGTTATTCTATGAGAACAGAAGGTCTTTTCCACATAAAAAAAAAAAAAAAAAAAGGTTGGCGTGCGTATGCCTGGCTCCTCCGAATTAACACGCCTTAATCTACGTTTCTTTCTATAATTAACCAAAAGTTATTTAACAATTTTTCACTATATAAAATGTCCTCTTCTAAGTTTTTTAAAAAATGTCCTCTTTTTATCTTTATTGATATTATATTCTTTTGCTGAGATATTATTGTATTTATTCCACAAGCGTTATGTTTCTATTTCCGTAAGTGTTCATTAATTTGTTGAGTTGTAAAAAAAATTTCTGATCACCAGGGAAAATTCTATTTCATTTCTGAAAACGACGTTATTTATGTCGGGGGTTTTTTTTTAAAATTTTTTTGTTTAATGTTGTTTCTTACTTTTTTGTGGTTTAAAGTTTTTGTTCCCGTTTTTTACTGTTGTCATCGTTTTTATTTTGTTTTACTTTTCACACGTTTTTATCCTTTTCTAAATTTCTTGTCGTTTTACCGTATGCATGTGCCTGTCGTTCACATTTTGTTTTTCTTTGTTAGGACTGAATTTCCGAGACAACACATGACACGACTGGAAATGTCATAGAAAACAAGTTTAGATGATCCGTTTAATTTTTGGGACATTTTTGAATTAATATGTTTAATGGCTTGTCATATTACGCCAAATACAAACATGATCATGCCCGTCTTTGGATTCCTAAGATGTTTATTAATTTTGCTGTCTTGAGGTTTAAGTTAATCATATCATGTTGTGAACATGTCAATCTAAATCAATCGAGTGAACACGAATTGTCTACTCTACTAAACACAACATAATTTAATATATATATTAAGGTAAATTACTTATTCTGTCCTCTAAACTCTTAAATTGATGATGTTTTGATTCATATTCTTTTTTGTTGAAATGACTCTTACCTCTTCAAAATAATGCAAAGGGACCAAACCCAATAAGAGATGTTAAATTTTGAATGGGAAATTAGTGCTCATGGCTAAAGTGATGTGTCAATTTTGGACTGGATTTAAAAACATTGACAATTGCTATTTTAGTAAAGATGGAACATCTTCTCAATTTGTATTTTGTGTGAATAAATATACTTGTAAATTTTCTTCACTAATTAGAGTTTTGAATGGGAAAAATTACCAAAATATCCCAAAATTTTTTTCATCTTCTGTTCAAATATTGATAGGAGTAGTTTTTTTATATTTCATATTTCGATGGGAACAAATATTACATTTTGAATATCTGAAAATAATGTTATACAAGTCACAGTTAGGGAAATTTACATGATTAATTCTATTAAAAAAAAAAACACATGATTAAAAGTACTAATTTTGAAAAACCTTTCTTTTATTTAATAGGCTTATTTCAAATTTTGCATAAGTCCCCCTTCCGGCCTTTTTTTTTTAAAAAGCTGAACAATAATGGTAAGAGGACAATAAGATATGTTTAACAAACGATAAAAGATAAAAAAAAATGATGATAATTTTTTATGCTTCATTTGTGACACAGGTTCCAACCTAAAAATTTTAACTCAATTTTTATTTTTATTTTTTTTATGAAAAGTTAACAAATTTCTTAATTAGTTTTTGAACACACCTTTAGAGAGTAGCCAAAATCAAATGACAAATTTTGCTACTAAGATTGACCAAAATTTAAAAAAGAAAAAAAAAAAAGAAAAAAAGAAACGGTAATAAGTTGAAAGACATGTCCGAGGAACGGCAATATATAGCTTGTAAAAAACAAAACATCTCGAACACAAATAAAATTATCAGAAAACGACAATTATCATAAGAACGACAAACTCACCCCTAACACTACTCAAGTTAGGAAAAACAACGGTAATTATTAGACGACATAACCGTAGCTAGTAATGACATCACCGTGAATGGCTCATTAAATCAGATATAATTTATTTGATACTAGCTGCTATTCATATAATTGTGAGAGTAATGAATCTCATTCATACAACAAATCCCGACTTTTGAAAGGATGCATTTATAGATTAAAAAATCAACACATACTCTTGTTCTGAAGATTTATAATAACTCGACAGATGATACGGTCATCATGCCGGCGACGTATCATTCAAATTTTTACTCTATTAGTTTTCAATGATGATAGGATAATGACCTATTATGTGGTTACAGGTGATTGAGAATTAGGGTTCAATTCTGTATAAATATTCCAAGAAATGGCTATCGCGTCAAAAAAAAAAAAAAATAATAAATAATTAAAAACTGACATTTGGCGTGCAAATTGTCCGATCGGAACATGTAGAGGTAGGGACACTAAATAACAATAGAAGAAGCAAAGGGCAACTTATTAGCTTTGACAACTTTTGAACTGTGGTGGGGTTATAGAGATTCTATACGAGCCGAGCTGCACTGTTCAAGGGCCCAACCTAGTGAGCCCAATCAAAGCTGTGGTGAATGTGATCGGCGTTTTCCAATCTTTTTTTTTTTTTTTTTTTAAGAAAAAATTACTTAAATAATCTCTCTTTTTTTTTCATCTATAAATTAATATAATATAAATTTTCCATTCTTAACCAACATGACACAAATTTTAATTAACTTTAATTTAATTTTGTATCATGTTAATATAATATTAAATTTTTGTATCATGTTGGTGCAGCGTTTTAAAATCAGTTTTTAGATTATCAATTTATTAATTAGTAGTATTTTAATTCACAACATTCTTAATGCATACATAGTAATTATTACCTAAAGATCATGTGCATCCATGATCATGTACGTTTTGAGAATTTATAGTTTTTAAAATTAAGATCCAAATTTAACAGAAGGTTTTAGGACATGAAAATAACAAAATTATCCTTGATTAAAGGTTCTGAAACAAAATTATCTTCATGTGATAACTATTTTACATTTTCTGATAGAGTTTTTGACCAAAGGAATATTGTTAGACGCTCGAATTGGTTCTTAAAATGTTTTAAGTTTAGGGATTACTATAGGATTGGATAAGATTCAGGATTAAAAAAAAAAATTAATCGAAAGAGGGGGTAAATAAAAAAAAAAAAAAAAAAACTATTAAGCGTGATATGATTCATGTGACTTCTACAAAGTTCTGACAAACCACGAAGCCAAGTAGAGGGGGATATCAGACAGTCACTTTACACAAAATGGGGGTTCTTGAGATATATATAGAGTTGAAAAAATAAGAATAGAATATATATATATATACACGTATACACACACACATATATATATATATATATATGAGATTCCAGCCATGAAAAACCAAAGGAGAAGCCTAGTATGGTCAACAAATTAGTGGGGAACAATTTGGTCTCGTGCCAGAATTTGGGTCCTTGGATTTTTGTCAAACAGGTGTGGAGTTCTGAATTCTGATCAACATATCATATATACTTTCTTATCAGACAAAAGTCCAAAACAGATAAGGAAGATCTTGGAATGAGAATGGATGGCTAATGTAGCGGTGATATATATGGTCAACAACTGAACACCCAGTTTGCACCAGCACTGAAACAATTTAGATCTAGTTACATATATAGATTGAATGTGTGTGTATTTTATATATATATATATATATATATATACCATCTACTCAACACCCAGGTTGGTCCAATTCAGTCTCTTAAATAACCAGTCCCTGCAGGTCATAACTAATCGTTCAAATCAAATAAAGGTTAAAATCAGGGGAAAAATGAATATTTAAAGATTTGTTTAGCAAACACCTATAATTTGTTACCCCTTTAATTTTAATATGACACATCCACATATGAGTAAAGAGTCAATTTGAGGATAAAAACATGGTGAAAAACAACTTTATAGTGATCCTAACTATTGAATATTCATCCAATAATAATAATAATAATAATAATAATAATAAATATTGAGTCGGTTATGAATTCTGTTATTGAGTTTCCTTATTTGATCAAACAACTCAAAAGTCAGTAATTCAACTATATCAGATAATATTTACGAGTCTTCAGTTTATTGACGTTTCTTTATGGTACCGGTAGTTGCTTAATTGAATTTTTTTAGCTCATTTATAAGATACTAATTCGACTTTGATGGTTATGAACTGGTGTGAAGATCTAGTATAGACAGGCAAACCTAAGAGAGACAAAACCGTGAAACTCAAACAATTTTGGAAGCTTCTTTGTTGTGGGATATAACAATAACATTATACCGTATGCTTTTCAGATGCAGGTGAATGAAAATGTGACTTCTTTTTTATGATATAAAATGAAATGAAATGCCTTTTTAATACCTTAAATTAAAGGAAATCTGAGATCTTCCACCTGCTAAGTACACAATGGAATTTAATACCTTAAATTCAAGTAAATTAAAGTATCTTCAGGAGAGTTTTATCCATAAGTCATATTTTTTGACTTTGACAGAAAGCAATTCTAAGCACTTCTAACAGATCATCCAAATACTTTTAGAAGATACTTTGGGATCTAGTAAGCTAAAAGCAGCTTCTAGAAAACTCTACCAAACAGGTCCAATATATTATTATGTTACTGTTGTTACAATTGGCTTGTACTCTAATGAGGTACTTTCACTGCACTCTTTTGCCTAAAGGTAACTGGAGATTGGAATTGTTTTTGTTACCAATTTAACAAATTTACCTAGTGTAATCTGATGGTTCAGGTGTTGTTCATTTCCTTGTTTTTCAAATTAAAAGCATGAAGTTGTATTGTTGACATCTTGTGGACATGAATTGGTGGGGCCCATGGCCATATATATATATTTGGAAAGAATAGAACCCCAATCAGGATAACGAAGTTGTAAACCATTAGATCAGGTCAAAATATATATGAGATAAATAAATAGATGAAAAGAACTATCAGTAAATTAAGGGTATTTTAAGAAGAAATACCAAGAAAAAAAAAAAGATAATAACAATAATCAAGTGGTTAAAAAAGGGCCTTGAAACGTCTCCTACCTAGAAAAACTCAAAGCAGGAGGATTATAAGAAAATCAATAATTTTCAATAGGCTGTCAATTTGCTACACAGAATCAAATCCCTTCAATATTCTTTTCCCATCCACAAGCAGCCAGAAGGGTTCTTCACATGTCTTTGTTTGTAGTGAAAAAAAGAAATGACTTTCAGCCTCTCTGATTGCAGTTTTGGTCCTACAAGCAAACACTCACGGGCTCATTACAACATGCTTTACATCCTCTTATATAGTTTCTCTTTTAGATGCACTGACTAGACTCCTCATATACAATTGTCTATATACATATACATATACACATATATATATATATATATATTCAAATTTATTTAGGCTTCACTAGAAGCTTCTCCCTACTTTCTCTATCCCATGTTCTCTTCCATGGATCAAATTATTTTCCTTCTTCTTCTTGCATCCTTCTTTGCAAACCCTTCTACTACGGCTGCTCGATCTCTACCGGCTCGATCAACCGCACGACATTCGTCTCGGATCACTGTAGTTGGAGCTGTTTATTGTGACACTTGCTCTAGCAATGCTTTCACTAAACACAGCTACTTCCTCCCGGGTAATGTATCTCTTTTAGCTGATGAAATAAAATCACCTTAGTATATTAGTATTAATGGCGGAGTCAGAAAATTTTTGGTGGGTGTATAATTAAGAATAGTTTGTTTACTCTAATTTAATTTGTTTTTTCTTGTCTTATTTCCTTTACCTCTTTTGTATGGCTTTAAACTTAGGATAGATTGTCTAGATAAAGTTTGGGTTCAAAAGTTTTTACAGATCTAAATAGAGAGTCTATTTTATTGGGCTATATTTTAATCGAGTAGATGACCGGGTTGTAATCTTTACTATTAAGTAGGGGTAAAATTATCATTTTTGTTCTTTAGTTGGGAAAAAGTTGAACATTTTCAAAAAAACTTTTGTATAGGAAAAAAAAAATTTAAAATCTTAGTGAGGGCACGTGATCTACATCGAGCTATGTTCATTTGTCACTAATTACTGACTTAACTTAGTGGTAATTACACACCCACTTCTAATATATTTAACAATCTTAAAATTTGAATCTCTTCATCCTAAGTTAAAATTGATTTTTTTTTTTCCCCTCTTTTTAAATGATTGTCCGGAAAAAGTTTGGGTTCAAAAGCATTGACAGATCCCAATAGAGTGTATTTTTTCAGTTGAGGAGATGGCATGGTTGTAATCTTTACTGTTGAGTAGGATTACAATTACAATTATTGTTCTTTAATAGAGGCGTAATTGAGCATTTTCAGAAAACATTGGAAAAGAAAAATTAAAATATATTTAAAATCTCGGTGAGGACATGTGGCCTACTTCGAACTATGTTCATCTGTCACTGAGTATTACAGGCTTAATATATGTTATAATTACACATATTGGAATCTCTTCATCTCAAATAATATAAAAATAAGTTTAAAAAAAGGGGTTAAAATTAATAATCATATTGGTGTGATGTTGCTATGAGCAGGCGTGGATGTTCAAATAAGATGCAAATTCAAAGTAAACTCACCAAAATCAACAGAGCAAGTAAACTACTCAGTCAACAGAACCACAAACAGATATGGAGTGTACAAACTAGACATACCATCCGTTGATGGGGTGAACTGCATCAATGGCTTGGCATTGGTGTCCATGTGCCAAGCAACTCTCATAGATCAGAGCTCCTCACCGGCCTACTGCAGCTTGCCCGCTCTGAGGACGACATCGAACGAGATATCGATCAAGTCAGAGCAAGACAACCTTTGCATCTACAGCTTGAATGCACTCAGCTTCAAGCCATCTAAGAGGAACACTACCTTGTGTGGTAACAAGAAGGAGGAATTGGAAAACTCTCTCAACTCCTCCAAGTGCTTCTTCCCCTGGCCTCCTCTTCCGTCGTTCAACTTTCCGCCTTTGCCGCCTCTCTCATCGCTTCCTTTCCCTTCCCTTCCGTGGCCATTTCAATTCCCTCCATCTTTGCCCTTCCCTTTCCCATCTCTCCCTCCTTTCCCTCCAACCACAACTCTCTTTTCACCACCCCCGCCACCGGCTTTTAGTCTTTCGGATCCGAGAACTTGGATACCTTATAATCCTCCCTCTCCTCCTGCTATACCTTATAACAAGAATCAAAACCCCTAGTATACCTTACATATATATATATATATATATATGTTTGATTTCTAATTTACTTATTTGTTTCCAATTCTTATCTAAGAAATAACTTATTGTACTTACTCATGCTTGCGAGTTTAAGCTTTTTTTTTTTTTTGTGCATGTGAGTGTGGTGGATGGATTATTTATTTCATTTCATATGAACATTGTTATCAAGGCTGGTAATTAATAAGTTTAATGTAGAAAATTATTGTGTGTTTATGGTGTTGGCATTTACAAATCCCACTGCAGAATCCATGCTTTCTCTTACAATTATGTTTCATGTTTTTGAGAAAATTTAGCTGATTTAAAGAAGGCTGAAATGCACAAGTTTCTGTCAAAAAACTGTAGATTCTATGATCGCAAAATCGCCACGCGATATATAATTTTAATGTCTAGCATTTAAAAAAAAATGCTATTTGTTATCATATTAAAACATACATGACAGTTTATTAAAACTACAACACGAGGACTTAGTTTTTACTTTTTTTCTGTGTGTTTATATATATATATATATATATATATAAATTCTTTATCAAATTTTGGCCATGTGAGTTTTGACAATTACCATTCAACTAACACATGGTGATGCATCAATAGTGGCCGTCTATTCAAAAAAAATTATAGTGGCCATCTATTTTTAATTTTTTTTAACTAATTAATTGTAAAGTAACGTTCTTTTCTTGTATAAAAAAAGTTACTCTCTGGTCACAACTAAACACTCTAATATCACTTTGGCATGGTCAGAAAAAGGTTGAACATAACATGAGAAAAGAGAATCATCTCTCTATCGGTCGATAGGAGAATTTCGACGAAACGTATGCCGCTATGAATTTGCTGTCTCTACTCTTCTCTATGCGGTGGAGTTGCTTTTGCAGTAGCTCAATCTAACTAATTTCAGCTCTTCTCATTGCTTTCACATTCGCCTATGGTGCTTGGCGTTGCCTTTATAGTTGTTGTTTTTGCGATATATTGTCGTTTCTTTAAGCCATTCTCGTCGTCAGAAAAACTCTGGCATATAAAGGCTTTCCTGATATATTGTCGTTTTCAAAGTTACTGTGAAAAATTTGTAGCTCTGTGGAAACTTAAACAGACTCCATAAGATTGCCATACAGAAGCTTCTCATTGTCGTTTTTTGGATGTTACCGTCGTTTCTATGAAATTTTGACTTTGTTTAGGACGTACCGATCTTTCTATAATTTCCGTCTTTTTGCAAAAAGCTTGTCCCTCAAGTACTATTGTCGTTCCTTAAAAAAAAAAAGCAAAAAACAAAAAAAAGAAAAAGGGAACTATTGTCGTTTTTTGGAATTTGTGTCCTAGCATAACTCTTTCATTTAATAGTATCATTTTTTATGCTCGTATCATTATCGTCGTTTTACAGAAATGCTGTACTTTTTGTACTGTTGTTTTGCCGGTGATTTAGTTGCTAATGATGTTTATGTCTAATTGTCTTTTTTTTTTTTTTTTTACTAAAGATATTGATGTCGTTTATAGGTTATTGTGTGATTTTCGAAACATATGAAGTTTTTAAGTAAACAATCTCTTTAATATAATTACTATGAAATGCCCTCTCTGGGGTGATTTCGTCATGATTTTCATTATTGTTGTTTTCTGATAATTTTATTATTGTCATTTTCTTCAAGATGTCTTTCAAGTCATCATAGTTTAAACTAAACTATGTTTGTTTAGTAAATATTTTCTATTATTCTAGCTACTCTACCAAATTTTTCGTTTATCATCTTTATCGTTTTCAAACATTTGTCGTTTCCCCTAAAAATTGTCGTTCTATCACTTTGGTCATTTTAGTATTTGTCGTTTTTAATCCCTTTTCATTTGTTGTTAATTTTTGTTGTTTTATGTTTTATTTTTTTTTTTCGTTTCTTTATATGTATGTTAAATTATTGTCTTTGAATTATTAGCTTTGCTTTTGTCCTCATCGTCGCTTTGTATTTTGCTGTGTCTCATCACTTTTGTCGTTTTGAGGAAAGCAGTTTTTTGTTATTGGCCATATGCTTTATGTGCATTGTGACCTCAATAAAAACACTGGCCTTCAGTGTACAAATGATATTACGATTCATACACCTGCCAGTGGAAAAGGTACATTTACCATCTCATGAAATAGACTTGCTGTTAGTTTTCGAATATCATTCATTCACACAAAATTGCAAGAATTAAAAGAGAAATAAAACTTTAAAAAAAAAAAAAAAAAAGGCCTTCTATCTCTACTTAATCTTAAAAGGGTTTGCTCATATCTAAATAAAAATATCATAATACGACTATATACAATCTGTTTAATATAGTTGGCACGTTGTAAAATTAATGTTGGCTTTGTAGTTTTGCAGCTTATGCTTCATTTTCCGGCTTTTCAAAGGGAGACGTTCGTTCCTTCAAGTTGTCGCACTTTCTCGCGCAGCTCATCAATGGTTTTGTTGGCATTCTGCACCCATAAGAATAATTAGTAAAGTGTATAGCTCTCACTAAGTAAAAGGAAACGAAAGCACTCTCAGATTTCGAACCTGTGAGCTCTTACACAAACTTAAATAAATTAGTACTTCTTAATATTTTCCCACACGAGATAGTCTTTTTCGTCAAGTTAGATTTATATACACAAACAAATGTAGTTCATACCATTAAATTCTTTTTTAGTCTCTCCTCTTCCTGTTGTCGTTGGGTCCTTTCCGCCTCCAGCAGCTCAATTAATACTTCTTGCTCTTTGTTCCCTTCTTCGATCTTTTGTACTGCCTCCCTAAGCTGCTTATCAAGAAATTAAACCAAATAAAAAAGCATAAGTTTCACAAAACGTTTTTCTTTTAACTGATAAAATCGACCAATGTCTGCAGTCTATACATATAAGATGCATAGCAACATAGCGTATTATATGGATATTAACCAAACGCAGAGTGACTAGTGGTTTTTTTTTTTTTTTTTTCCAACACAAGTCTGGCATTAAACAACGAGAATAGAGGAAGAAGGTATCATAATATCAACTCCGCACTTACTTTAGTTTCAAGGGATTTAGATATCTCTCTTTCACGGTCTAATTCAGTAAGCAAATTAACTGTTGTTGTTACTCCATTGTCCATTGACCTGCAAAGTAGACAGACATTGGTAAAATGTTAAAATTCGGTCTTCCAAGTGTTTTTGCACAAGCAAAATGATCCAGGCATCGAATTACAGTACCTTTCTCTTAAATCGCGTTTCTCTTGTTGCCCCTTGATCAGATGAGTAGCATTGCAATAAGCAGAACCTAGTCCTTCTCCATTACCAAGGTTGACCTGTATGTTAGGAAGTTAATAAGAGCATTTAGAACCAGAACAATAAGGAAATCGACTATTCGGAAGAAGCACGTGATGCTTTCGAATTATAAACACAACACAAGGTATGGAAACCCTTGTTTTAAGAAAATAAAGAAAACGAGGTGTCAGGCTTAGCTTAGTGGTTAATAAAACGAAAAAAAAAAAAAAAGGGAAACCAAATCGAAGAAAAGAAATTTTAGAATGCTAGAATTTCCATGAAATCCAAGATATTATGATTCTAGTTTTTGGTTTCATATTTGTTTTTTAGGTTTCAAAATATCAATTCCAAGTGACCATATACAACATACTACCTTTACATGCAATCTCCTAAACATTTCTTGGTCGCTTTCTCGCAGCGATGCAGTACCATAATTTGATACCTTCTTTCGACCAGGGACCGTCACCCCTGGTGCTAAAGCATGGGTGTTTAGTTAAAAGACAGGTTGTGGTTGCATAGAGGTGTTCGAAAACATATTACTTACAGCTGGTGATGGTTTATTAGACTCCTTATACGACGTTGTATTTGGTCCCACACTAGCATTACCATGACCATTCTGATCTTTCTGCATGGTTTTTTCTGCATTAGAAGATTTGGTATGGGAAGAACCCGTAGAACGCCGTCTTGGAGCATAGCCGACTTTCTGGCAGTTTGAAGACCTAACCAAAAGACCGTTCCAACAACTTAAGAAAAACTCATCATGTCCAATAATTTGAACACATGAAGACATAGATTAAAAAACAAACCAGTAGTTCTTTTGCATCGCAAGTAACCGTGCTTCAAGTCTCGAAAGCACGGTTGTGCGCTCAAAGCCTTGTTTGTCATGAGCTGGTTCAACAAAATTAGCTTCCAATACACCTGTAATATGAGAAAACATAATCAATGACATGGTTGTATAGAGAATTTCTAGTCATTATAACCCAAAAAAAAAAATATATATATATATATATATTTATAAAAAACAGAGTTGAAGTGCTGACAATACCTATAACCCCACGACCGTCACTGCCAGCAGCGTTCCAAACCCTCCAGAACGGCTGTGACAAACAAGAACTTCTATTAACCAACATTGAAAAACGAGAGTGACTAAACTTCAAGAACGTTACCACAAGTTGCTTTCCTTGTAAATTATCCTAACTAATTCTAAGAAACACTAATATACTTGGGGAAAATTACAAAAGTCCACCCGTCCAGTAGTATCCCTAATGTGAGATTCAATCGAAAAATTACACATGATAAATGCCTTCAAATAAGGTTTTATGAAGAAAAGGATTTGTCAAGATATACTAGGTACAACATATAAAGAAATCAAAATAACCTTAATCAGCCGGTTCTTGTGGTAGACATTAAAGCCTTGAACGTCAATATGAGCATATGCATCCTTCACGAACCCAATTTTGACATTGGCAAATATCTGTTGAGGAGATCGATATTCAGGAGACTTTGAGGTTGAAGAAAAACATAATTAAAATAACACTGAACTAAAGGCTAAATCTTCAGAACATTACATTTGGATTCTTTGATATCCCATCCTGAATTTGAGGTCTGTATGTCATCTCCTTGGCTAACATCATGTCATTCTCTATATTATGATGTTCAACATTTACCCCGCGAAGAATGATTCTGAACCCCGGTGGAAGCCTCAGATAAAGGATTGATGCATAACTCTGCAAGAAAAACGAAATGAGAAAAACAAATACAAATATATACAGTTTCGTATGTATGCTAATATTATTGGAAATTTAAGCATACATACTCTTAACGAATGCCGGTAAGTCAAGAAGTGTCTGGAGTTGGGATATTGTTTTGCCATTTGTATGTTCTTCTCATCCCGGTTGACTCCTCTAATTTGTATGTCCTGTGTAGACAAAAGTAACAGCAACAAGCAATCATATTTCGAAATTGTATGCCCCTCCTTTTTTGGCAATTTACACGATTCACAAGAGAAGGAAAAATAAAAAAATAAAAGTGCAAATAAAAAATCAGCTCACATGGGAATCTACATTGAAATCAAGTTCAAGTTGTTCTTCATCATCCTCCCAGAGATTATAAATTACTATGCGTGTAC
The DNA here is from genome assembly GCA_038430175.1 of Ficus hirta. Classification (NCBI taxonomy): domain Eukaryota; kingdom Viridiplantae; phylum Streptophyta; class Magnoliopsida; order Rosales; family Moraceae; genus Ficus; species Ficus hirta. The sequence goes on along the minus strand of CM076595.1, from coordinate 15,703,145 downwards.
CACACTCTTTCATGCTATTGAACTGCATTTAACAATAACGATGCAAATCATAATGAAGAGAAATTAGAAAATAGTGATCAACTAGAGGGAATAAAAATAAAAAATAATAAAAAAATAATAAAACAGAATAAATTAACATGATCTATACCTGCTGAAGAAGATCTTCTTCACTTAAATAAGGAGACCACTGAATGATGGTCGCTAAATTTCTATTCCAATCATCGACGGAAGTTCTCGTCAAGTTCTCCCAGCCGGCTTCGTGATCTCTTTTCTTGTAGTCGATCTTCAAAAGCATAATACTCAAAATCAGTCACAACAAAAGAAGGAAAAAAAAAAAAAAAAAAGAACTTCATACAAAAAAGAAAGGTTTAAAACAGTTGTGATCTTACGATCGGAACCACAATGTCTTCCTTTCCAGTGCCTCTCAGAAATGAATAGGACAACATTCCAATACTCTGAGTTGGCCTACATATATAAGTGAAATCAAACGGAACAATAGTAAGATTTGAAGTATATGTTCTAGCACTCTACATATATATATATATATATATATATATATAATGACCCGATAAAAAGACAGAATAAAATTTGTGGACAAATGGAAGGCCAACCTTCTTTCATTTTTCCCTGGACAGCGTGAAAACACGATTACATCTGCTCCAAGTCGCATAGTACTCGTCTTAAATCCATTTCCATCTATTTCCAAAAAAATAAAATAAAATAAAATAAAATAAATAGCAGAGAAAAAGTATAGATATGATCAGCAGTTTGATTGCCGATAATTACGATTATTTCAGTAGCCAATTAGGTGTTATACATAAATAAATTCTTTGCAAGTAATAATTTGACGGAAAAAAAAAAAGGCTTACATTGGCCAATAGTGTTGGCCAATTTACTTTTTGCTGAATAGCCAAGAGACATGCATTGTCGCATCTTATCAGGAGTCATACCGCCTCCATCATCTGCACCGAGTAATTGCGCAATATTAATATACATATTACGTGTGTATATTTAATTAAGAATGGTCTTATATCCGAAACTATCTGAAACATGTGAGAATTGAAGTTAATATATGTAACATTAGGTTAATGGTGTTTAACACTCACCTCATTGGCGTGTGTAACATTTTGGTTCAGTAAAAATATTACATCCTTATATGTAATGCTAGCACGTAGAGTTACATATTCGTTTAGTTACACATAAAGTTGCATTAGAATCAACTGAAAGTTATATAAATTGACTAAAAAAATTACAAGTTCCGTTTTATTGGAGGAGCTGGATACAAGACCAAACCGTATTTGTTATACTCTCCGCTTAATATCTATATTTGAACCATTTTATGTATGCATATAACATTAAATAACCGTATCATCAATTATAGCCGCTTACCTTCAACTAGCAACGTCTTAGAACCATCTTTCTCGTTCTTAAGCATGTCTACATTCACATAGGTTGCTCCATTGCAGACCTGACCAAATTAATTTTTGAAGTGTTACAATATATCATAAATACGAGGACAATTCATACACTTACGTGTTTTTAAAGCTTTTACAAACAATAACAGAAGTAATAATAAAGTAAGATCGAACACCTCGTCTAAAGAGTTGTCAAGAAGCTCTGCAAATGCTGCAAAAAGAAAATCCCATTTACTAAAACAAGAAGAAAGAAAGACATATCAAATATACGTATATACAAACACACACACACACACACACACACACACACATATATTATATGTATATAAATTACCTCCAAGAGCCCACTTATGACTGGTTGCATTCGAGTGTAGAAACTTCGGATGCACTCTCACATGATCCATCCCAACTGTAACGTCGTCATAAATAAAATATATCACTATTTTCCTGCTTATAAAAAAAAAAAAAAGAAAAAAGAAAAAGACAAATAAAACCAAGAAAACAAGAACAGTACTATAAAATACCAGAAGACGAAGCGGAGCTATCGTCGCTGGCACCGTCAAAATCTCCCGCCTTCCAGAACTGCTTGCAGTTACTTCTCCGACCAAACTGAGCCACGTCCTTATCGGAGATGGGAGCATTACTAATAACCGGAGGAATCACTGACAATGGCTCCGGATTCAGAACCAAAGTTCGACCAGACGTCGACGAAGGCGACAGAGGCCGGTGAAACCTTAGAGGCCACGCATTAATCCCCAAATTACCCTCGCCGCCTCTCGGCTTCTTCTTCTTGCCTGGCTCTTCATCTTCTTCTCCTCCTCCTCCGATCATATCCGATTCTCGATCGTGCTTAAACCCGCTCTTCAAAGTGTTCGCCATGGAATCGAAAAATGCATCGTTGTTCGTGTCGCTTTTAACACCGGAAGAATCTGAAGAACTGGCCGTGCTTTCCCCACCGCCGCCGCCGCCGCCGCCGCCGTTGATCATGATGGGAGTTTCGTCGGGTTTAGCGATTTCTTGCTTGAGGAACACGCTAGGATGATGAAGCATGTGGTTGAATGATCGACGGCTAGGATTGATTTGGGATTTTGAGTTTTGAAAAGAAAATCAATGAAGAAGAAGAGAGTTCGAGGGTTTTTTTTTTTCTTTTTTTTTTTTTGGGAAGAGGAAACGAGGGAGAAAAAAAAAAAAAACACGAAGGAAGTGGCGCGAGTTGGTCACAGAGGCTTAAGGTTTAGGAACGTGGTGTAACCGCCTTTTGAAATTCCTGTCCACGTGGATTTCCTGTTCCTGATTCGCCAATGATAAGTTCATACGACGTCGTTTAGTGGATTGTAAAAAATAAAAAATAAAAAAAAAGAGGAAAGATTTTGTCAAAAGATGGCATGATCTATTGAAGATAAAACTAACTAAAATCATATTAAAAAAATATTATTTTCATCCATGCCCAGAATTTTAAATTCACTCTTACTTTGTTAATTTTGAAAACTCTAACTTTATCCTTGAATTTTAACTTTAACCTCATTTTATCTTTTTTTTTTTTTTTGGAATTTCAATTAGAAATTGACGATAAAATAAGGGAATTGGTATTTTTCAGTCAATTTGTTAGGATTTCTACTAAATAATCGAAAAAACACCACATGACTGCACTTAGTATCTTTTTATCTGTTTAATTGTTTTTAACTGAAATTATAATAAAAAAGATAAAATGAAGTTAAGGTCCGTTTGGTGAATGAATTTGAGTTGAAAATTTTAAGTTTCAATAGTAATTTTTGTTGACTTTTTAGAAAAGACAAAAAAAAATTTCAGAAAAAGATAAAAACTTTTTCAGAAAAAGACAAAAACTGAGATGAAAATTTTAGTTTGAGATTAAATGCCAAATGGACCCTTAAATTCAAAAATCAAAAAACAAAATGAAAGTTTTTAAAATTTATGGATCAAAGTGAAAATGACCTTAAAATTTAGGGACACAAATAAGAATAATTAAAAAAAAAAAAAGAATGAAGGAGAAACTAAAAAGGATTACAATATTCAAAATACATGAACTTTCTTGAAGGGTTATTTGTATTTTAAGAAAGGGAAAACAAATAATTGATATTTCGAAACTCCAAAAATATATAATTAGATTACATATTTATGGAAAAAGTTTAGGAAACCTTACCGATACTGTTGGGGAATGAAGAAACATAACACGTGAATGAATCGTTAAATTCTTTTACTGGTGTTCTGTCTCTTTTGAATATAGGATGAGAGATTTAGACTGTATAAGTTATTTTATATCACACTAAATTGTAGATTGGTGAGCCAAAATGAAAGGAAAGCAAATCAGGCAACCTTAGATGAAAGCTTCCAATAATCTTGAGAAATTCTCTATAAATATATCTTCTCTCACTAATTTCCTTTCACCAGAACTCTCCAAGCATTGATTATATGTGGAGAATGGAGGAAAACCACTGACTTATAAGAGTGGCTAGGGTTTCTCCAAATTTGAATAGTACTCTTGTTGAGTTAATTACCTAAAGTGATTAAAGTCATTCCTTTCTAAATTTATTGAAAGTACCAATAATCATCAATATTCAAATTTATAATTTTTTAATAAGGGAATATATATATCTTTTTTTTTTAGGTAATATATATCTTTTTTTGGTTTAAAGTTGGAATGTGGAACTCGAATTCTACACCTTTTGATAAAATCAGTGTGAAATTACTGTTTGATTATACTTGCAATCACAAAAAAAAAATTATGTTTTAAATAATTACAAAAAAGTTGCTGGAACAAAAAATAAAATAAAATCATTATAACAAGCAATTGTCTTCTAGTAAATATATATAAATAGTTATATATAAAGTTTCCCATTGAGTTTTCTCTTCTTCTTTTTGCTGTTTTTTTAAATGTCTGGAGTTTCCTATTTTGGAGTTCTCTAAAAATTTAAATTCATTCGATTTCCTAATTTTCAAATTTAAATATTGGGAAGTCTATTGTCACTCCCCAATAAACTTTCTCACATAGCTTTTAAAATCACCCCTTAAATTAATTTCGAATTTGAAGTATTACTTTTTACACATCTTATTATCTAAAAAAAATTCCTTGCAATTGTAGATGTCGGTATTCTATAGTCAAAATTTAACAGAAAAGTTAGTATAGAGAATGTAATAATCGATTATTTGGGCCCTTGGACATCGTAATGAAATTTATAAAGCAACATAAGAACAGAAATATTCATGTCAGTAAATGAATATGAAACAGATAATCAAATCAGAAAAAAATGGATAGAAAATCAATTAACACCAAGATGTAAAGAGGTTCGCCCAACGATATGCTACTTCCTCTGTGAGTGAGTGATTTCACTATATATGAATGTTTTTGAGTACAAGAATACTTTTTGGGAGTATTTCTGTAGAGTAACAGTATATCAGACTTGACTCAGAAGAAAACGAGAGAGGTATATTGAGAGCGATCCCTGTCTGAAGGGGGGTCTTCCTAGAGGAAGGATCATGGGTCTGAACATGTAACCGCTGATGACAGTTTCAGATATTGTCCTAAGGGACACGTGTAAGCATACCATTAGTGATCTAGATTAAACGGTTACCAGAGTGAACCTTAATCTCAGAACGTGGGCTTAGCGGTTATTGATGTGATGTCATTGTCGACATTGGGTTCGATAGTTATGGGAGATATACCTTATTATCTTCGTCGAACACGAGTGGCGAACGATAGTTAGAAAACAAGCATTTGTCCTTGTAATCCATCGTTCGTAGATTATATGAGATTCAATGTGTGAAAGATCATGTTCGATCTGATGGTTCGATATTCGAATGCGAAATAGCGCAATTGATTGGGTCCGGCCCACATAATATGAGCGGTCATCGTTCGAGAATGAACGGAGTAATGAATTGGGTCCGGCCCAATTGTATGGTCGATCGTTATCTCGATAAAGCAATATCATAAGTTGGGTCCGGCCCAAATATGATAAAATATGTAAGATATTGTACATTTGAATTGAGAGTTCATCATTCGTCAGATAAACTGTTAAAAGCTAACGTTGTAAAGGGAAGACGAAGTCTAACCCCAACAGCAATTAATTTTTTTAATTACTTTTTACACATCATATTTTCTAAAATAAATTCCTTGCAATTAATTTTTTTTTTCTTTCTTCACCCACCAATTCATTTACTATATTATTCTTTTTTAGTTGTTAAATTTTTTTTCCCACAAGACCATATCAATTTATGAATTTCCATATTTGTTTAAAATTTAAAGTGGTTGCAGGCATATCCTTGCGATGGGAGGTTTTCTGAATTCATATCAACTAAACAACCAGTTTCTAATAAATATTTTTACCAAAAAAATGTTTATGAGTCCCTAAAAAATGGTCATGATAAATATATGCAGAATCATTTATATCCAAAATACAAATTAATACGATGCCAATGTACCATAGCAGTTTATCACTAAAAAGATTTAGCCTATGTTTGGTGAATGAGTTTAACTCAAACTCAACTCAAATTTTTCATCTCAATTTTTGTCTTTTTCTGAAAAGTCAACAAAATTTATAACTACTTTTTAAAAAGTCAACTCAACTCAAACTTAAAAATTTCATCTCATCTCAAACGAATATTTCAAATTAATACGATGCCAATGTGCCGTAACAGTTTATCACTAAAAAGATTTAGCCTATGTTTGGTGAATGAGTTTAACTCAAACTCAACTCAAATTTTTCATCTCAATTTTTATCTTTTTCTGAAAAGTCAATAAAATTTATAACTACTTTTTAAAAAATCAACTCAACTCAAACTTAAAAATTTCATCTCATCTCAAACGAATATTTCAAATTAATACGATGCCAATGTGCCATAGCAGTTTATCACTAAAAAGATTTAGCCTATGTTTGGTGAATGAGTTTAACTCAAACTCAACTCAAATTTTTCATCGTAATTTTTATCTTTTTCTGAAAAGTCAACTAAATTTATTACTACTTTTTAAAAAGTCAACTCAACTCAAACTTAAAAATTTCATCTCATCTCAAATGAATACTTCAAATTAATACGATGCCAATGTGCCATAGCAGTTTATCACTAAAAAGATTTAGCCTATGTTTGGTGAATGAGTTTAACTCAAACTCAACTCAAATTTTTCATCTCAATTTTTGTCTTTTTCTGAAAAGTCAATAAAATTTATAACTATTTTTTAAAAAGTCAACTCAACTCAAATTTAAAAATTTCATCTCATCTTAAACGAATACTCAAACACCAAACGAATACTTCAAAGCAGTACTGAGCTTCATACACAAGGCCAGGGGAAAAATAAAATAAAATAAAATAAAGAAAACAATTCGGGAACACAACAGGAATTATCAAGGAAAAAGAAACACACACACAGTTGGGTGATTTTGTTGTCATTGTAAGTATATTAAATTAGTTGGGTGATTTTGTTGTCATTGTAAGTATATTTAATTAACTTAATGCATGCTCGCCAAATGGTGAAGAGAGCTAAACCGTCATGAAAGCAAAAGAGCACCAAGGAACCAAACAATCATGGATCAAGATATTTTATTACTCAAGTTATTAGGTATAAAGTCACCAGAAGGTGAAAAGCTCCATCGTAATTAAAGAGAGAATATATTCTCAAATTGATGGGAGAATTAAACCCCTTTGTTTTAAATGTATTATAAATTTTCTTGTAAGGAGAAGAAGAATTCCATACACAATTTTCAATATAAAGTCTCATGACAATTATATATACTAGACTTTATATTTTAATATATTGTTCTTAATGTTTTCATACATTTGTTGAATTTTATTTAGCGTTCTTGATTACTTTACTTATTTAATCTTATTTTTCAGAGTTGGATGAAATTTTGCCCATCCACTTACTTTTCACAATTCTGGTTCATAATGGAAATTAACATCCTCTATTCTTCTAAAAAAATATTAGGGCATAGATTTTTTTTTCTTTTTTATAAAAATTAGTGCACAATAGATGATACAAGATATTTATTAACACCCCTCAATTTACTCTCCATATAACCTCTTTGAATAAGTTCTGTTGTTATGTAATTACCTATTAAAAAAATTTCTCTTATGGATAAAAGTGTTTTAAAAATAATACTTTTCACACACAACATCCTAACAAATTTTAAAAAAAGTTTATTGGAAGTTTGTTAGGACTCGGGGGACGGTTAATACACTCATTGTTTAGACAGACTTACACAACTGTACTCCGAGTTTTTTGGCCCGTTTGGGGGGGGGGGGGGGACTAAGACTATGTTTGGTAAGAAGAAAAGAAAACAAGAAGGAAAAGAAAAATGGAAGTGAAAGGAAATAAGAGAAAGATGAAAGATTTTGTTTTTCCTTTTTAGTGTTTGGTATAATGGAAGGAAAGAAAATAAAAATGTTGTGTAATTTCTATTTTATTTATATGTATTATTTTACTTTAAAAACAAGGACAAAAATGTAGTTTTAGTAATTATTGGGTTGGTTTTAGTTTTCCTCCCACTTTTAAAAGGAATAAAAAAGTGAATCTTACTACACTTTTTTTTCCATCATATTTTCCTTTCCCTTCTCTTTTCCTTCTTATCAAACAATCAACTACATCAACTTCTCTCTACTTTTCCCTCATCCCACTTCCTTCCTTCTTCTTTTCCACTCTACCAAACATAGCATTAGAGACGGAATTTTGAAGGCTGGTTTGCAAATGTGTGTTAGGTTGAAGTATGAATTGAAAATGAATTGTGATAAAAAAAATAGTACAAAAATTTAAAATGTGTTCAGATAAAAATATGAAAAATGGATCATGTTTTGTTCATATCGTCGTTAAAAACAATGGTAGAGGGAGGGGGGGGGCATGGTCCCTCCTAACTTTTTTTAAAATTTTTATATAATGCGGTTTTTTTAAATTAAAAAAAAAACTAATATGTGTATAAACTAGTTTTGGCCTCCCATAAATTAAGAGTTCTTTATATTTTATTGGATAAATAATTTGAATTTTAAAAAATAAATAGTTTTATTAAATCAATATACATTAGTGAATCTAGTGACTTGACCTAAAATCTAAATCTGAATTATAATTTTAATAACCCAATATTTTAAAAGACTGGCCCATTACAACTAAAAGCTTCCAAATGAAGCCAACTTTTCACTTTACTATTCTACCTTTCTCAAACAAATTTAGAAATTTGCTATGTTGTTCAAGGTGTAATTTTTATTTTTCTTCGGTTTACTGTACTGGATTTCTTCTCAACTTTAGACAACTTTGTCTTAATTTATCAATTTATTCTTCTTCAACTTCTCGTTTCCGCTCTAGGTTTGTATTTCTTTTTCACACTTCTTGTTCCGATTCTTTTGTTTTTCCTTTTTAAATTTAATTGTGATTTTTCTATTTGTCTTAATATGGAATTGACGGGCCATGGTGCTACTGTTTTTTCTGAATTTTTTTTTCTTTATTCTTCTATATTGGTGTAATAGGCTAATTCCAATTAGAAAATTGGAAATATCTCACTAGAAATTAGTGATTTTTATTTTTTATTGTGGATTTTAGCTGAGAAAATTAGACATAGCATTGGTTAAATATGGATTTAAATACAATTTTTTTTTATTTTTTAAATTTAGTTTGTGATAAACTTAGACATGCCTTTTTTTTTTTGTGAAGAATTTTGGACTCATAGGTTGCAATGGTTTTGGTGCCATATATGGAAGATAATTTTTTGAATGACTGCTTGATTGTCTACGTTGAAAAGGAATTTACTGTAAAATTTAGTAGTGAATCAATTATAGATGGGTTTATCTCTATGAAAGATCGTCGAGCACAACTTATATTTAAGAAAAGAAAATGATATTTTGATATACATGAATTCAATATAGCTGCTCTTTTATTGAGAGAATAATGTTATTTATAAATGTTTAAAACAAATATATTTTTTTTTCATTTTTATAAGTGATATATTAGACTTAAAGTTTTAAGATGTGAAACTTAAATGATTATTGTATTATTAAAATCAATATTTCAATTTTAGGTTCTTTCTTGTATTATTTATATTTTTAATTATATATAACTTACAGTAATATGTTATCATATTTAGATATAATATTGATATTTTTATGTATTAATATATCATGAATTTAATATATAAAAATTATTACATATATTGATATATATATTAGTATAACCTTGATTAAAATTTTTTTTTTACCTACTTATTAATAAATTTTGACTCCGTCATTGACTATAACTTGTAGGCACGCATGCCATTCATGATCCATGATCAAAGTTTGACGTCATTTCTGCTTCGTTTTCTCATTATCCAATTTGCATTCATACCAGTAGATAAATTGTACTTATTTGATTAGCTGACTTTTGAATAAATTAACATATTAACTCACACACACACATGTATCAGATAGTATTTATATATATATATATATATATATATTATGTAAGTACTTTTTTTTCTTTATATTTTTTTGTTGGTGGGAATACAATCGTTATTATTATTATTATTATTATTATTTTATCTCAAACCGCCCTGCCCTCCTGATAACCATTGACATTGATGATTCCCTACATGGACCGGCTGCTCGTTTGTTAATCAACAAATCAATAGGTATTATATAGTACCAAAAGCCGAAGCAAAAGTGTTTTTTTTTTTTTTTTTTTTTTTTGCAGAAATACAAAATATGCATATAATATGTATTGATATAATTTATAGTACTTCAATATTTTATTATTAAGTAGAATAACGAACTAGTTTTTCATGGTTCACAAGTAAACCACAGAGCTATATGTAGGCCCTTTTTCTTGGAAGAGATAAGGACGTGAAGGCTCGCTTCAGATGTTTTAACCCCGTCTGTTTCAATCATTTAAAAATATTTAAGACATCTTATTTGAATTGGCCATTCAAATAGGTATTTGGGAGCAAAAGTTTAAAATGTCATTTACATAATATCAAATGAATCATTTCCCTATTTATTAAGAAGAAAAATAAAAATGTCATTCTCTCTTATATTTGCTTCATTTGTGTATATATGCAATAATAACATTTTGATTCTCTTTAATGAAAAATATTTTGTGCTCTTCTAAATTTCAAAATATCATAACTTTTTTATTTCAAATCGATTAAAATGATTTTTTTTTATGCTTTCAAACTGAAAAGGAACAAAACCCTATCTATATACATTTAAGTTTTATTATATTTGTTAGAACAGTTTTCAATATCTGTCCAAACTCATATTCAAATACTACGTTCAAATATTTTGTTCATATTGCAAACATCTAAAAATCATTCAAATAATAATAATTCAAATGTTTTTATTCAAATATTTTCATTTCAAAGTGTTGTCATTCAAATGACTTCGCCAAACAGACAAAAATATTGTGACTTAAACATAAACAATGCACATTATAATTTTGAAAATTAAAGAATTATCATCATCATCATTATTATTAATGTTGTTATTATTATTATTATTAGGTGAATAATTTTAGAAAGAAAATGCCAATGGAAATGGATGGAAAAAATTTCCAAAGAGTCACATCTAAATGATAGATCACTCTTGCCCGTATCATATGTATACTTTTTAATCATGTCACTTGGATACTCTACGAAGGAAATTGATGTTACTGGCCTTAGCTTAAACTTTAACAAATAACAAGGACAAAAAATACAATTATTGAGTTGGTTCCTTCAAAAAATAAAAAAAATCTATATATAGTTGAGTCTACTAAGTTATGTACCCTCTGCATGGTTGCTGGTATATATAGTCTATTAAAACCGCACCCTTATTTTTAATTTTTATTGTTATGATCTTGAATTTGAATTCTTTCATCCGGAGTTTTTCTTTATTTCTTTGATTCGTTTTTTTTTTTTAATTTTTTAAATAGAGTTTGAATTGAATCCAATGGCCCGAGAATGATCTATGTGTAAATCTATGTATAATCAATGTTGTTTCCGCTATTAGATAGTTAATTAGTGGTCTTCCATAAATTTCACGTATAATTAACGTTGCTAGTGACATAAATACGTTAAGTGCTGTGAATGTTTACACAGCTGTTTGTTGAACAAAGAATAAAATTAAGATAGAAATGACCCTACTTAGCGTAGAATTAACGTATAAAGCAATTAATCGTTATGATTAAACATAAGAAAATTTGAGTGTTGGTGCTTTGAACTTAATTTGCAACTCTCTCATGACACATCTTTTTCAACATTGGAAAGTTACTGCTCATGAAGAATATTTAATAATAGTGCATCTTTTTTTTAATTTGAAACATCCGTATTTGATTCACTGGATCAACAATAACCATTGGCGGAGGGAGGGGGGGCCATGGCCCCCCTAAATTTTTGTGAAATTTTTATATAGTGCGGTTTATTTTTTAATTTAAAAAAATTAATATCTGTATAAACTAGTTTTAGTCCCTCTAAAAATTAAGAGTTTATTGAGCAAACAATTTGGATTTTAAAAAATATAAGAGTTTTTATTAAATTCATATACATTAATGAGCCCAGTGGCTTGACTTAAAATCTAAATCTGAACTACAATTTTAATAGTCCAGTATTTTAAAAGACTGACTCATTATACTAAGTAATATTTTATCTACACATAAACTAAAAGCTTCTAAAGGAAGCCAACTCTTCACTTTCCCATTCTACCATTCCCAAACAAATTTAGAATTTTGCTCTGTTGTTCAAGGTGTGATTTTTTATTTTTCTTCGATTTACTGTACTGGATTTCTTCTTGAGACAACTTTGTCTTGGTCTGTCAATTCATTCTTTTTTAACTTCTTGTTTCTACTTTAGGTTTGTATTTCTTTTTCCCGCTTCTTGTTCTGATTCTTTTCTCTTTTTTTTTCTTTTTAATTTGATTGTGATTTTTTTATTTGTCTTAATGTAGAATTGACGGGTCATAGTGCTACTATTTTTTTTTTGTTTATTCTTATGTATTGATGATAATATGCTAATTCTGATTAGAAAATTGAAAATATATCGCTAGAAATTAGTGATTTTTATTTTTTATTGTGAACTTTAGCTGAGAAAATTAAAAATAGTATTACTTCATATGCTAGATTTAAAAACAATTTTTTTTTTCAATTTAGTTTGTGATAAACTTATACATGCCTTTTTTTGTGAAGAATTTTGGGCTCATGAGCTGTAATAGTGTTGGTGCTATATATGGAAGATAATTTTTTGAATGACTGTTTAATTATCTATATTGAGAAGGAAATTACTGTAAAATTTAGTAGTAAATCAATTATAGATGAGTTTGTCTCTATGAAAAATCATTGAGCACACCTTATATTTAAGGAAAGAAAATAATATTTTGAGGTATATGAATTTAATATAGCTGCTCTTTTATTGAGATAATAATGTTATTTACAAATGTAAAAAATATTTTTTTTTTTCATTTTTACAAGTGATATATTAGACTTGGAGTTTTAAGATATAAAACTTGAATAGCTATGGTATTATGAAGATATTAAGATCAACACTTCAATTGCAGGTTCTTTCTTATATTATTTATATTTTTAATTTTATATAACTGATAATGGCATGTAGTCCTATTTAGATATAATACTGATGTTTTCATGTGTTAATATATCATGAATTTAATAAATAAAAACTGTTACATATATATATATATATATATGTTAGTATAATCTTGATTAAAAAAAAATTTAGCCCCCTACCAATAAATCCTGGCTCCGCATTGGTTACGAGCATTTTGACACAAAAATTATCTCATTTTGATTTGAATTAAAAAAGTTTATGATCTTCTAGTGAATTGAAGAGAAAAAAAATGAGTTATAAATTTGAGAGTTTTAGAATTAAAACGGCAAAATACTGTCCGGAGACATTGCCTTTTTATCTACCTTCAGCACCTCCTTCGTCTTACTCTAGATCTTTAGGTTGCAAGACAAAAATGTGAGACCAATGAAATTTAAAGCCTTTGGAGACGCTCATATTTTATCTCACAATTAAGCCCTTGAATATGATTCTCAACACGAGATCACTTAAATAATAAACTTCTAAACATGAGAATGCGTTTAGGTTCCTTCCACTAAATCTAGGGTCATATCTACAGATGATATAGTGTAACATCGGAATTGGATTGTTTCAAGAAGATTGTTTGAACATCTAGGTTCATTCTTGTTTTGATAGTGGTGACAACGGCTTATCTCCGACTTGTGCAGACAGTCTTATCTCCGGATTATGTTGACAACGCGAGATTTTTTTTACTCTAACATTTAAATTTAGAAAATCTTTATAAGTTCGAAATTTCAAACCATATCCGGATTTTTAATGTTTTTCTTGAAATATTTTGATAGATAAAAACAAATTCATTCAAATAAACAAAAACAGTTAATAACAAATAAATTTAGACACAACTAACCATAAATTAACTTAACAATTCAAAAAGAAAAAAGAAAAAATATATCTAAGATAATCTTCAGTTTTCAATAACTGGTGAAAACCTCAGCAATCCAATTTCAAATTTATTTTACAATCTAATCCACTTGAAATTCGAATAACAACAGAGCTTACCGCATATCTCTCTATGTAACGAAATTCAAACACAATTTGCAGATAGATTAATGAGTTTTTTTTTTTTCTTTAATGCTAAATGCCTAACAAAATTGCGATTAGAAGTGTCAACAAAATTCATCACGCCAGTTATTTCAACCTTGGTTTATTGTCTCATTCGTCAACTATTCATGGTCTCATTGATAGAAACTATAAAAATGACTAACAAGTCCAGATCTACTATCTTATTTCATTGTCTCGAAGATTGTCCCCCTCAATAGGCTTTTTACAATTTATTAATTTGTTTAATAATTATTAATATTTAGCATTTTTTATGAGGTTAAGTTCTAAATTCAGATGATATGGCATGACACTATTGGGGGGATAGCCAATGAGACGGGTAATTCGAGACAGCAGATATCAGTTAGGATTATTGTAGTAATATTTTAATAGTTTAGGGGTATTCCAGCTACAAAAAAAAGTTTAGGGATCAAAGTTGCACAAAATTAAAAGTTCAAGTACCAAACTAGCAATTTACCCTTTAATTTTTTTTCCAAATGTATCTTCATTGTTTTTCTTATTTATTTTTTTTCACTATTTTTTGTTTTATTTAACCTTTATTCTTCTAGTTATTTTTTTTTTTCCAATTTGTCTTCAATATTTTTCTTATTTAATTTTTTTTTCACTATTTTATCTCATCTTTACCATTTCGTCTTGTTGATTTTTTTTTTCAAATTTTCCTTCACTATTTTTCCTTATTTTTCGTATTTAATTGTTTTCATTTATGCCTTTTTTAATTCACGAAGATTATTTTTAGGCGTTTAGGGGTCGGGTTTTAGGATTTAGGGTTTAAAGTTTAGAGTTTATTGGTCGAAGTTTGGGGTTTGGGGTTTAGGGGTTAGGGTTTTGGTTTGGGGTTTGGGGTTTTAAGGGTTTAGGGGTCAGAGTTTTAGGGTTTTAGGATTTAAGGGTCTAGGTTTGGGGTCTAAGGTTAGGGGTTTGGGGGAGTTCGGGGCTTGAGGTTTGGGTTTTGGGTTTTAAGGGTTTAGGGTTCAAGGTTTGGGGTTTGGGGTTCAAGGTTTAGGGCTTGGATCTTGGGTTTGGGGTTCAAGGTTCGGGGTTTGGTTTTAGGTTTTAGGTTTTGGGGTTTGTTTGGGGTTTGGGGTTCAGGGATTTATGTAATTTTTTTTAAAGAAAATTGCCTAAATAGCCACCTTTTTGCATCCATTTACTACTATGATACAATTTCTCCCTTTTGACCAACATGCCATAAATGTTAGTTTTATTTTATATCATATTGATCTAGTATTAAAGTTTTGTGTTATGTTAATGTAATAGTTTTTAAATTTATGTTATTCAAATGCTTTTTAATCCCTTTTTTTTCCCCCATTTCCATATAAAAACACAATTTGCATACAAACATATGGATTGGGAGGCCCAACCCATGGTTCGCCAGACTATAGAGCAGGATTGGACTGTTGGGATTAGACTTCTTCTTCCCATTACGACGTTAACTTTCGACCGTCTATCAGACGAACAATGAATTTCCGATTTAAATCTACAATATCTTCACATATTTAGGCCGGACCCAGCTTATGATATTACTTCATTCAATCGTGAACAACGATCGTCCGTATAATTGGGCCAGACCCAATTTACCATCTCAATTCATTCATTTATGAATTGCGATCGTTCACACTCAAACATCGAACCTATCAGTTCAAATACGATTCGGCGTACATCGAATCTAATGCAAAGCACAAACGTCGTGTTTATAAGGCCCAGGCCTTGTTTCTCTATCATTGTTCGTCGTTCGTGCTTAACGAAGATTACAAGGGATATTTCCCATAATGTCAAGCCCACTGTTGACAATAAGGTGTTAGACCCTTTATGAAAACTGAAAAATTCATGATTGACAATGACGTCATATCTATAACTGCTAAACCCACGATCTGAGATTAAGGTTCACTCCGGTAACCATCAAATCTGGATCATAACTGGCATACTTACACGTGTCTCAAAGGACAACAAGTAAAAACCACTCACCACCAATTACGGGTTCAGACCCCCTGGTCTTCCTCTATAAATAGACTCCCTTCAGACAAAAACTTTTTGTCTGATTCTGACTTACCCTTACGCTACCAAAATTCACTCAGAAAATTGTAACCTACTGTATTTGAGAGCAATCATATATAGTGAAAAAGACCACACTCAAAGAGGACGTAGCACACATTTGCCGAACCTCTCTAATTTCGGTGTTGTTGAATCTCTTTTCATTTTTCTTACTTGATTATTTCAATACCGTAATGCTTTATGAGTTTCACTAACGATTTCCAATGGCCCAATTGACTGTTTGTTTCATTTCTTTTACTAACTTCTGTTAAAAATTTGACGGTAGATTCCCAGCATCTACATAGACCATCTTTTCCTTTAGGTTCGGTTGGCTCATATTTTTCTCTCTCTCCTTATGGATCTAGGATGGTCCATATTTACGCCACCAAAAAGTTGCTTTAAACAAGAGGGGGGGGGGGGGGGGTTGGGGGATGGGGATTTACAAGATTGCCCTAAATTTGACACCTCCTTATAATTTTGTCATCCATAAAAATAAAGTTGATAATTTTATTATTTCATAATATTTAATTAAATAATTAAATTAAAAAAATAGTAAATAGACAAAAATACACATATCTCTTTTTTTTTTCTTTTCTTGTTTATTTATTGGAATATTTTTTTTATATATCTCCGACTCCGTTTACCAGTCGGTTGTCGATCTATCTCCAATCATCGGAAATTTTTTTTTTTTCATATTTCAACAAAAATGATTGGATGTATCTTGCTCCGCTCGTCAATCACTAGATTTTTTTTTTCATATTTAAACAAAATATGACCAAATGTATCCGACTTCGGTCATCAATGTCGATGTTAGTTACCGGATATATTCTACTAGAATCCAAAATGGATTTTGACAGAATATGTATTTTTTGGATTTCAATAAAGATGGTCGGACGTATCCGGCTCCAATAGTCAGTGAGATTCTGTCAGAATCCAAAACCGTCGGATTCTGATAGAATACAAAATGGATTCTATCAGAATACAAAATGGATTCTACTATAATCCGACATTTTTCAATAAGGCAAAATGCATTCTGATAGAATGAAAGACGCATTATGATAGAATACAAACGTATTCTGATAGAATGCAAAATGAATTCTGATATAATCCAAAACGGATTGTCATAGAATCCGAGAAGTCAAAATAGATTCAGATAGAAAGCAAAACTAGAAAAACATATTCTAATATAATGCAAAACGGCCGGATTCTGATGCAAAACGGATTCTATTACAATACAAAATGAATTCTATCAGAATGTAAAAGGGATTCTACCATAATCCAAGAAGGCGTAATATATTATGATAGAATGCAAAACGCATTCTGATAGAATCCAAAACAGATTCTGATCGAATTCAAAACGGATTCTCATAGTTTTTTTTTTTCACATATCCGGTTGAAACAAAAAATTGTTAACGCTTTTATTTTCACACTACAATACCAAAAATTTTCCCGACAAACAAACGGAAGCAAGAAAACCGACAAACAAATCACCAAAAAACAAACCAAACCAACAAAAATAATTTTTCTCGGCAAACAAACCACCGAAAACAAGCAAATCATTTTCAAGAAAAATAACACATACTTCCAATGGATTCTATTGAAATGGTCAAATACTTTTCCAAAGTTCACAACACTAAAATCATTAAAATTCATTGTGCTTGTTGTTACATTTAGTTCTGTATCAAAGAAATGGTTTGCACCTAGTTGGCATCTTGATTGGATTGTGACCAATGATTCAATTGAAATCCTTAAAAATCTAGGTCATATTTTTCTTTAAATCTCTCCGACTTTATATTTAATTATATACATATATGTATATATGTATAAGTGTGAGTGAGTGTGTGCATATAATATATAAAATATGCAGTACTGAATAGAGAACATAGTTAATCGAATCAAGCAAGTAAAGTGAAAAACGAAATAAATTTATATCGATTTTCAAAACAAAAACTTCAAAATATTTTTCTCTGTACATAAGTTTTGCATTCTATTAGAATCCGTTTTGTATTTTATCAGAATCCATTTTGCCTTATCGGATTCTGGTAGAATCCATTTTGTATTATGATAGAATCAATTTTGCATTTTATCAAAATCCGTTTTGCCTTTTCGGATTCTGATACAATCCAATACCGTTTTGGATTCTGATATAGTACATTTTGCATTCTATCGAAATTCATTTTGCATTTTATCAGAGTTCATTTTACATTCTATTGGTGACCGGCCAATGACCAGAGACCTACCGATGACTGGAGACTGGCCGACAACCAGTGACTAGTGACCTGCCGGCGACTGGAGACCGACCAACGAATAGAGTCAGAGAAATATGAAAACTATTCCAATAAATAAAAAAGAGAAGAAACTAAAGAGATAAGTGTATTTTTGTCTATTTACTATTTTTATTTAATTATTTAATTAAATGTTATGAAATGGTAAAATTATCAACTTTACTCTTATAAAAGGCAAAATTATGAGGAGGTGTGAAATTGATGGCTATTTCCCTAATTTTGTTGATTAAAAAAAAAAAGATAGGACAAGGATAACTTTATTAGAACATAAGAAAATAGAGAAACACTATTACCATATATTATTACTATATACTAAAAGGGAGAAATGGTTTACTGTTCTTTCCACAGTGCACAGACAAATTTGTCCCTCAGTCAGAGTTATTTTTTATCTGTAGTGAGCGGACTATTTTACCCCTCCTTTATGTGTTTGGGCAATTATGTCCTTCTCAGATACTCTAAGATTGGTTTGCTGTATAGTGGATGGACTTTTATACCCCTGTAACCCTAGCATATCACGTTTGCCTCTCTCTCCACCGCTCATTTCCTCTTTTCATTTTCTCTCTCAACTGTTTGCTTTCTCTCTCGGTTTCTTCGTTTTCTCCAAACCCTAAACTCTGATCTCTGTGTTTTTCTTCTTGCCAGTTTTTTTTTTTCGTCATCTTTTTCCTCTTTTGTTATTGTTTCTTTTTTTTCCCCTTATTTATGTGTTTTTTGTTCATTCATTTTTCCTCTGATTTTCTCTCTCTACTGTTCATTTTCTTTCTCGGTTTCTTTATTTTCTCTAAACCCTAAATTTTGATTTTTGTGTTTTCATATCCTTGGTTTATTTTTTCCGCCATCCTTTTCCTCTTCCATTGTTGTTTTGTTTTTTCCCCCTTATTTTTGTTTTTTGTTTGTTGTTTTTATTTTCCTCTTTTTTTTTTCCAAGTTTTTTTTTTCCTGATTTTGGTTTTCAAACTTTACATTCTAAAATTTTTACTTTGTTGTTTTTTTCTTTATCGTTGTTTTGGTTTCGTTTTCTTTTTTTTTTTTTGGTTTTTGGTTGGCTTTTCATTTTTTTTTTCAATTTCTTTTTTCTTATTATTATTATCATGTTTATTTTCCTGCATATATATCATTCAATAAATTTTTTTATTTTTTTTATTCCTGTATGTTTTTCTCGATAGAATTTTTTTGTTTCTGCATGTTTTTTTTTTCTTTTTTTCTTTTCTCTTTTTTGAGTTCTTGGGTGACTTTTTCTTTTTGTTTGTTTTTTTTTAGTTTTTTATTTATTGTCATTTTTTTTCCTCCGCATGTATATAATCAGAAAAAAGTATTTTTCATTTTATTTTTACTTTTTGTTTTTCCCTGTTGTTTTTATTATTTTTTCCCCCTGCATTTACATGATTGGAAAAAATCATGGAAAGAAATGAAGAGTAAAAAATTAAAGAAAAAATGGGGTAAGGTCTTGGTTTTGTTATATTTATTTTAGTGGTTTGTTTTTTTTGTTTTTAAATTTATCTTTATCATTTGTCTTTATCAGTTTTGTTTTTTTTTTCTTCCATTATACAACGAACAGACATTAAATTAGTATTAACTAAAGTGAGCGTCTTTTCTTAGTACAACAATTTTTCGTTAAGTTATTATTAATTAATTGAAAAGGAGCATTATTTGATACTTCCAGAGATATTATCGTTGATATTATTTTTGTTTTTTCTGTTGACTTTTTTTTTTTGGTTTTTTTTGTTGGTTGTGACTGATTACATAGGTTCTATATATTTAGCTTTTGAAAGAACTGTTTTAACTTATATTTTTCTACTACTTATCAAACCTCTCTCCAAGTACTACAATATATGTAGAAAATACTTACAAGAAATTTCATCCCTAATTCCCTATAGTGGAAATTAGGGTTTTTTTAATTTTAAAAAAAAGTTGGGGCTTTTAAAACAATATGATATATATAAACTATGATATAGTTGACCCATGAGCAGAATAGTACTAATGTTATGCTTTTCAACCAAAAAAAAAAAAAAAGAATAGTACTAATTTGCATACTTTCTGCCAATAATTAATACAATTTGGCTTTGCTCTTACGGGATTATTATAAAGGATAAAAAAGGAAAAAGACACATGTATAATAATAAAATTTTCAATAGGCTATTTTTTTATTAAAAAAATTTAAAAAATATATATTTTTAAAAATATTTGAAATAAATAACATAATTTATGAAAAATTGTATTTTCACACGAATTTTTTAAGGTAAATTTTATTGTACATATACTTTATAAATAAATTATTTATCAAAACCATGATTTATAACCATAAATATTTTATTTACAAGAATATTTTAAAGAAATTTAATTATGAATATGCTTTGTAAATAAATTATTTACTGTAAATATGTTATTCATCCCAAGCAATTTTAAAACATGCTATTTATTTTATATATATATATATATATAATGTTAATTTTCTCTTTCTCTCTATAAAATAAGGTCATGTTTTGTGGTTGCAAGCATAACATAGACTATCTAGCCAAAAAAAAAAAAAACAACAAAGAGAGAGAGCATAATATATATTAACAATAATATCATATCTGACTCTACTTAAAGTTATATAGTTTGAATCCCTATATCAAAATTCAATAATAATAGTAATAATAATGATGATAATAATGAGACCGTGTTTTTATCTCTTACTTTTTGTTCATGCAATATAACGTTGACATTCGACT
Organism: Ficus hirta; assembly: GCA_038430175.1. Lineage (NCBI taxonomy): Eukaryota > Viridiplantae > Streptophyta > Magnoliopsida > Rosales > Moraceae > Ficus > Ficus hirta. The sequence continues at coordinate 15,682,104 of CM076595.1, read as the reverse complement.
ATCAAGTGGTGAATCAATTGAAGGCCATTTTTGACTTCATGAGTTTCGCATGGAAAATATCACTAGTTTAGCAGTGCATTTGTGGATGCACCTATATATCTTTTTCTATATGCTATTTATACTTGGCTTCGTACTAGAAATTATTTTTTTTCCTCCCTAATACCATCCTCTATACATGAGGCTTGTTTGACAAATAAAAAGTTATTTTAGCTTCCTAGATTTAAAAATTACTCTTAGAAGTACTATTTGAATGAACTGCCATAAGGATATATACATATACATATATATATATATATTTATTTATTTATTTGAAAGGGACTGCCATAAGGATTTTGATTCTTCATAAGATATTTCAATTAAAATTACAGAATATAGCTTTTGTTGAAAAAAAAAAAAAAACTGTTGTTCATAGATTTTGAAATTTGTATCAAATCAGTTTGGATAAGACATCACAAAATTCATTCCAACATTTTTTTAAATTATTTTTAGAATATTTGAAAATCATTTTAACTTATTAATTTTTTTTTCCTGAAAAGTCACAACTTTAATTTGCTTCTTTTCTTCTATATAATGATTGAAAACAAAAGCAAAACGCTATCAAGGAGTCCACACATAACACGGTTTAAAACAGATATATCGCTGAATGGGTAAAAATAATAATCGATTAATTTTCAGTTCAATATTATGTTGTACCAGCTAGGTCTATTTATTTTGAGCTCATTAGTGCTTTGTGTCATGTTCGTGCTTGTACCGGCCCATTTAATAAATGTGTTGTGTCGTTCTGTGTCCATTTTTCAATTTATAGCGTCAAGCCTGGCCCACGGTCCATTTATGAACGTATCGTGCTTTTAACATGCCCGTGCCTAAATTGTGCCTAATGCCAAAAATTTTAAATAGAGAAAAAAAATAAAATTTTGAATACAAAAAAAAAAAAAAAAGATTTTTAACAAAAACAAAGTATACTATTGAAAATAAACTACAACATTGAAAATCTTTATCAAGTAAAATCTCAAAGAAAATGAAATCTACACAAGAAAATTTATTAAAAAAAAAAAAACCAAAAGCCTTATATGAAATTGCCCTTGACGTGCTTCATGCTGAAAAAATCGTGTCAAGCACTGCTCATTTAATTAAACATGCCGGGTAAGGCCCATTTAACAATAATAGCATGCCCTGTCATATTTACTTTTTAGCGTGCTATACCCGTACCGACCCACTAAATCCGACTTATTTTGACATCTCTAGTTATGCATAAATCCCAAAAAAAAAAAAAATCACCAAGTTTCATTAGTAGGTTTTAATTATAAAAAGTTGAATAAACGAAGCATAGTAGTAGAAGCCGCCACACCCACTTATGCATGTAGTAAAATAAAATAATTGATGGAAAATTCTTGATCAACAGCCAATAAAATTTCATTATTCATTGAATCATTATAACTTCATACGCGTAATTTCTCATGATATAGCCTTAATTTGACTTGTCCAGCATTCGTTTCTTCGGCCTGGCACACAAGGAAAAAAAAAAAACGAAAGAAAAATAACACTGAAATAATATACTGTAGGCTATAAAGCTAGGATTAATTAATTAGAATCTGAAAAATATACGCTTTTCTATATAGCAATTACAGATGTGGGTGTTTGCTAGAGTTATTAGTACTTAATTCATTGGAACTACAGATAGAATAGGTGGAATTCTTTGGATAAAATAGGTTGAACTCTTAGGGAATAGCAAATTAGTTACTTATTCTCCGCCTATGGATAAAATAGGTTGTATTCTCTGGATAAAATAGGTTGAACAAATTGACTGCTAGGAAAATTTTGCTCAAATAGGAAGAACGTATATGTATATATATGTGTAAATAATACTAGGATAAGATCTAGAACGTTATTTTTAATATCGTCAGCTCGTGAGCTTCTACATGACAATTTGTCCACGAAGAAGACTAAATTAAAACCAGGGAAGTTGAGATATAAAACTCTCTGACGATTTGTTTGTCCTTTAGTTACCAAAAGAAACCAAGTGCAAAACCAACCCAAAAAGAAAAAGGTAAAGTGTATTAGTAAAATCTCCTTGTCCAATGTCCAGGACTTTCGCAATGTACAATTAATATACCCACAATAATGTCCAAGAGAGTTTAAAAAAAAAAAATCACTTATTAAAAAAAAGAAAACTATAACAATCTATCTATTAAACAAAAGAAAATTAATAGGGACTTTCTAGAGTTGGGAAGTGGTATATTACTTTAATATAAACTATATATGGCTCATAATGAGACAAAACAAAAAAGAAATCCAAAAAAAAAAAAAGAACGAAAGAAAGCCTGCAACTAGGCTTTATATATTATGCTAGCTGTGTACAACTTTCTCCATGCTTAGATTGCCCCAAAAAAGAGGCAAGACATAAAAGAGCACCATCTCGTGAGGGCTTTGATCTTCTTCTGATTCCTCTTTCCTTTTTTACCTTATTTATTTATTTATTTATTTATGCAATTCTTGTACTCTGTGGTTCTTAGTCATCGTTTGCCTTCACTTCTTAATCTTTCTGAATATTCTCGACTTTATGTTTTCTTTGTATATGGCCTTTCCTGTTTGTCAATCTAAGGAGGTATGAGTAACACAATGAGACCGAGGGTCAAGGTTGTTGTTTATCTTGTTTACGATAGGGGTTAACAAGCACAAAACAAGCTTTTTGAGATTTTTCAAAGAACAATTCGTTGATTTCTTCGTACTTTCGTAATTCATGGAACGTTGTGTTGTTTGTGGTTGTTTTTAAGCCCAACTTCAATTGACACATCCGTTTTCTTTGTTTTTCTGCAAAAGAAATCTAGAATTTAGTAGTCTTGTTTTGTTCATATACTCAGTTAATTAGAAAAGAAAGCAATGGAAACGATGATGAAGGAAAAAACGGCAAAGAAGGGCAATTTGATCAACAAAACATGGCAGAGATGCAAGTCCATAGGCCGCGGCCTCAGGAGCACTTCACCGGGTCCATCCATAAGGCGTGGCATGACAACCAAAAGCAAATCATGGCCACGGATGATCAGCGCGGCAACTGAAGAGGAGAAGCGGGAGAATAAGAAGGGGAGAGTCGCACCCGAGGGCTGCTTCTCGGTCTATGTGGGACCTCAGAGGCAGAGGTTCGTGGTGAAAACCGAATACGTGAACCACCCGCTGTTCAAGATGCTTTTGGAGGAAGCTGAATCGGAGTTTGGATATGACACTCAAGGCCCTCTAATGCTTCCATGCAACGTTGATATCTTCTACAGAGTGTTGATGGAGATGGACGACGACGGCGGTGCCGATAACGTCCGTCCGGGATATTGCGGCTTCCCCAAGCTCCATGGCTCTTATCATCTTCTTAGCCCCTCTCGAATGGTCGCCATAAATCAGTTTTAATTATGTGCGCTTCTATTTCCCTCTCTCCTTTTCTTTTCTTTTTCTTTTTCTTTTTCTTTTTCTATGTTCTAATTAATGAGCTTGTGCAATATGTACTAGTTTTGGTTCATATATATGTTCCAATTATGTTGATTTTAAGTTTCATACTTAATTAGATCATAGAATTAATGTCATGTAAATTGTACAAGAGGCCTGGCAAGGCTCTATGAGTAAAATACCAGATCTAGATACATATTCACAAATATATGTCTTAGATTTTGTATAATATACCGTCTGTTATAGATCGAATATATATTTCCCTGTTGGTTGTTGTAAAGAGAATTTTCTACCCCGTCAAATCAATTCACCTCTTATATACAAACTTTTGCTAGTTTAGACTTGGCCAATTAACGTGTACCTTTTTCTTTTTTTTCTTTTTCTTTTCTTTTTTTTTTTTTTTTTGGTGTGATGTACACTTGTATTATTAAAGGCCCTATTTTTAACAGATAAATATTAGTAGGTGGTTGATGTTGATTAATTATTCTTTGTTAAATATATGTTCAACTAACCATTCAAGTTGTTGTCATGAATCTAGCTAAATCTTATGTCCCCACGAATAGATGTTTTAGCCAAAAAAAAAACACGGTTTGATAAGGCTTTTTTTTTTTTTAGTACTAAAAAGTCTACCCGGCAAGGCTTGTTTTTTCTAATAATAAGGTTTTGTCACTAAATGCACTAAGTATGTGTTTGGCACCTTTGTTGAAGTTGAAAAAACTCAATTTAGTTTTCGTAATTTTCTAAAAAATCAACTCAGTTTTACTATTTATAATTCTAACTATAACTTAAAAATTCAAACTTTAAAAGTTCATAAATTCTATTAGATATATATTTTTTAAATTACATAAAATCTCGAAACAAACGAAACAAGATTTATATTGATATTTCTTTTGAAAACATAAGTTTTTACACTTTTTAACTCCAATAAACCAAACGCTCAACTCAATTTTAACTTAACTCCAACTCAAATTTTTTAACTCAAACGACCACCTTAAATACATGTTAAGTTAATAGGAGATAAGCCTTAACACTTAAAATTTTAAAATGATCATTCAACACTCGAATTTTTTATCATTAACCTCTCACGATATTATCGTTTGGCTTTTTCAAGGCCACCTCACTCAATGGTGACTGTTTGATAAGGTTAAGTTTGTTATTAATTAGTCATGCATGTTGAGATGAGATGAGATAAAAAGTATATAAGGCTTCCTTTTTGGGTGGGGACGGCTAATTAAATTCCCAAGTTTGATTTTTTTTCCCCTGAGCAACAGAACAAATAAACGAAAGCTATATAAACAAAGTAGTTGCTTTAGTTACTTTTGGGAAAAAGAAAAAAAAATATTTTAATTAATCTTTTCCTTTTTTTGTATTTTGTTTTTTTTTTGGTTGTTGCTGGAATAACCTTTTCTTTGTTTATTGTGTTATCAATCGCTTTGGCATTCTGTTGGGGATAAGAAGAAGATACAAAGTACCAATAATTATAGTGTATTTAGATTCTACACTCAATTTTAGTAATCACCCCTAACGTCATTAATCAGAATAATATCCAAATTAATGAAATACTCCTATCGTCAAAAAAAAAAAAAAAATCCAACATAACAAGATATCATACTTTGAACAAATCAATCTCTGATTAGTTTGTTCTCTTTTTTTTTTTTTAATTGAGGGTGAGGGTAGTTTGTTTGTTTTTTTTTTTCTTTTAAATTAAGAGCGAAGGATTTAAACTTTTCACCTTATGATAAAATTATATGTGAAATTATTATTAGATTTTACTTGCAATCACTAATGAGTTTATTCTTGATCGCCCACGTAATGAAAAACCTAGGATTAATTAGGATAGATAAATCGTTGGGAAGAAGTTATAAAGTGTATATATCTATAAACTATACATAGAAGGCACTAAACTTTCTTCTGTTCAAGACATTTTCATCCAAAATGGTTCACTTTGGACAAAAATATTTTGAATTTAATTTTTAGTCCATCAATTTCTTTTTTTTTTTTTGACCTTTTTTGACAATTTAATCCCTGTTTGTATTGATCAATTTTGTTTTATTTTAATCCTTTTATCTTTTTTTAGTATTTTTTTTCATGCCTCTCTTTTTTTCTTTTCAAATCCTTTGTTTTTTTTTTTTGTTTGTGAGTCCATTTTTCTAATTTATTATTTTAATTTTTTCTTATATAAATAAATTTTTTAAAAAATATCTAATACATACGTAGCACATGCTTTAAAATAAAAGCGACAATTTTCTTGGCGGCTTTTGGTTACCATCAAATTCAGCCGTCGATTGATGAGTTTCTTGGAAGGATGAGCAATCCTTATTTATTAGTCAACCCCTTTGTATTTATCAAAAAAAAAAAAAACTTTGTGCTATCCCTTAAAAAAAAAAAAAAAAAGATTCCTCTGTGGTAGTGGGTGGAGCCCACTTTTGATGCGTAATTTTTTCTTGCAATTTGCAATAACTAGTGGCTTACATTCAAAAGTTTTTTTATTTTTTCCTGGCCAATGCCAAGTTGCCAAACGCATCAGAAATGTATGAAACTAGACAAGGAAAAAAAAAAAACTTCGCTTTCAATTATTTAGGCATTTCTTCTTGTTGATCTTTTGCTGTTATGTGTTTAATTAACTATTTATATTCCGCGTTGAAAACTCATCAAGATGCATTGCCAATCGAATTCCACAATGATGAAGATTTTTTTTTTTTCTTGGTTTTTTTTTTTCTATAATACATGACAATAATTAAGTATTTTTGTATGGGCGTTTTCAACAAATATTCTCTTGTTTTTAATTAGCAATAAAAGCAATCGGACCCCTTTGCAAAAGTCATGCTCATACCAACTTTGTAGCTACAAATGTTTTGCTCTTGTATGCATTTCCTTCCAAAAAGATCGTCATTTTTTTTTTCTTGGAACATATAAAATTTTTTAAAATAACACTAATGTTGAAAATATATAAGTTTTAACAATAATATGAGATAACTAAAATTTTTATATTGAGGTTGAAACAATTAAAAATGTCATGTTTAAAATATGGGCCAAATTAAACTAGCCACATGTGGCAGGCCTCTTTGACCCGCGTGCTGACCTAGCTTGACCTAAGCCAAGGTCCGAGATAGGCTTAACTTTTCAGGCCCCATAATGACTGTTTGAATCGGCCTATCTGGACAAGTTGGCCTGGCCCGCCCATTAAAAAAATATTTTTTATTATCGGTTGATAATTTTATTTTTTAATTTTGTTAGATAGATTTTTTTTTATTTAGCTTGTTTTTGATTCGCCTGTTGGAAATGAAATTTTTAAATTGAAATTGATCTACTTTTCAAAAACTAGTTATAAATTTTGTTGACTTTTCAGAAAAAGACAAAAACTAAGATAAAAAAAAAACAAATTTAGTTGGAGTTAAATTTAAACGTCAAACGAAGCATTAGTTTCTAATAAATCACTGTCATTAAAAAAAAAACTACATTAAATTAAAACTTAGAGTTAACCACTGAAAAACTTCAAATTCAAGTTTTAATTTTATTTGTTATTTTTTCTATATTAATCATTTTAAAGAAAACTAACTAAAAAAAACACACACACACACACATACAACTACACATGTCCTTTTTCGTACCGGGCATGGCAAAATATCAAGTATGGCTAGGCCCGTTTAACCATTGAAATTAAGTTGAATTAAATTGTGTGTTTGGTGAATCGTTTGAATTTTTGAGTTAAGGATAAAAACTTAAAATGTGTTTTAAAAAAAATTAATATTAAGCTTGTTTCATTCGTCTCGAAATTCTATGTAATTTTTTTTTTAAAAATATCCCTTTTGAGCTTGTATATGCATAGTAATATACTTTTAAAATTCGAGTTATAAAATTATAATAGTAATTATAAATAGTAAAAGTTTGTTATTTTTTAATAAAGACAAAAAATTGTGGTTCAAACTGGATTCAACTAAACAAGCCATAAATCTTGCATTACCACTACGGGTAAATGGGTTGGACTAAGCCATCATGATCAAATGGTGGGCCAAGCCTCACCCGTTACTTTATTTTTTGCCAGGTCGGGTCGGGTCGGGTAAACCATCCGTTTGTTCAGCTACTCTTGTTATACTTTTTATTTTATATCCTACAAATATAAAAGAGTAAATATGCTCTTTACTATTCCTTTTTCGTCATAAAAAAACACGAGATTTGGCTGCGTTTTGGAGTTTAGGGAACTTCACTCTTTTTGACTGATCTTAACTGCAAGTATATTAATGCATGTTGTTGATTGAAGACATTATTTTACTATCCTAGATGCAAGTAAAGGAGACTGGCTTCATCATTTTTTTTTATTTTTTTTTTATTTTTTTTACATTTATATCCTGACAAGTTTTAAAATTTATGGGACCCACTCAAAGTAACTTTTGTTTTTTTAACCATTTCTCTCTCTTTCCCTCTTTATAACTATGTCTTTTTTTTTTCTTTTTTTTTTTTGCCCTTTCTTTACGTATTTCTTTAAGCTGTAAAGCATATAGGAGGGACAAAGGGAAGTAAAGTATATATTTTGAGACAGCGAGAAATAATATATGTACAATATATATAAAGAGTCCTTTATAGTTAAAGATATCTATCTTAAATTATATGTCATTTAAGGAAAATTAACTATTTAAATATGTTAACAAAGAGGTAATATTTTTGTTATTTTGCTACCAAAAAAACTTTTTGATTTTTTGACCGAAGATAACCATTTTAGTATATTTCTTAATATTAACCTAAATAAAAAAAATATATTGCATACAAAATGAAGAAAATTTTTTTTGGATAACAAAACCGAATAAAAGTGAGATCAAGATCAAATTAAATAAGAATTAAAAATAATAATTACTATATTAAAAGAATGGATATGGATTTACTATTCAGTTTTTGTAGTCAAATACACATCATTTTGGTGTTTCTTTCCTTTCTTCTTCTTTTTTTTTTTTTTTTTTAATGTTATCCTTTTCTTGACAGTTGCTTCATGCTTTGCCACCCACGTACTATTGCAAGTATTTTGGGACTTGAGCATAAAAAAGATCAAAATTTTAATATATTACAAAATTGTCAATGTAGTAAATAAAATACTAATATGGTTATATGATAAAATATAAATTATTAACTTAAATTATTATTTTTTAAGAAAAAAATTCTATACTATTAAAACTAAGATTTTCAAATTTTTTTTTTGTCTTTTTCTCAAAAAGTTTTTGTCTTTTTCCCAAAAAGTTTTTTATCTTTTCTAAAAATTCAAAAAAATTTACTATTAAAACTTAAAAATTTCAACTCAAACTCATTCACCAAACTACCCGATGTTTTACGTTATAAAAATCTCAATTACAATTCAATATATAAATTTTTTTTGTCTTTGATATGTATTCTCATGACACTGTACCCAATGGGGGTGGGGGTGGGGCCCACTAAATTTTTTTTGAAATTTTTATATAGTGTTTTAATTTAAAAAAATTAATATGTATATAAATAAGTCTTAACTCCTCATAAATTAAGAATTCTCTATATTTTATTGGACAAATAATTTAGATTTTAAAAAATAAAACAGTTTTATTAAATTCATATACATTAATGGACCTAATGGCTTGACTTAAAATCTAAATCTAAACAACAGTTTAATAGTCTAATATTTTAAAAGACTGACTCATTATAACTAAAATCTTACAAAGGAAGCTAACTTTTCACTTTCTCATTCCACCATTCCCAAACAAATTTGAAAATTTGCTCCGTTGTTCAAAGTGTGATTTTTATTTTTTTTCGGTTTACTGTACTGGATTTCTTCTTAACAGACAACTTTGTCTTGATATGCCAATTCATTCTTCTTCAACTTCTCGTTTCCGCTTTAGGTTTGTATTTATTTTTCTTCTTGTTCTGATTCTTTTCTTTTCTTTTTTTTTTTTAATTTAATTATGATTTTTCTATTTGTTTTAATGTGGAATTGGCAGGCCATAGTCCTACTTTTTTTTTTTTTTTGGTTCTTATGTATTGGTGATAATAGGCTAATTCTGATTAGAAAAGTGAAAATATCTCGCTATAAATTAGTGATTTTTATTTTTAATAATGGATTTTAGTTGAGAAAATTAGAAATACCATTACTTAATTCTGGATTTAAATACAATTTTTATTTTTTTTTAATTTAGTTTGTGATAAACTTGTACTTGTCTTTTTTTTTTTTGTGAAGAATTTTGGGCTCATAGGCTGCAACCGTGTTGGTGCCATATATGGAAGATAATTTTTGAATAACTGCTTGATTGTTTACATTGAGAAGGAAATTACTGCAGTGAATCAATTATAGATGAGTCTGTCTCTATAAAAGATCGTCAAACACAACTTATATTTAAGAAAAGAAAATGATATTTTGAAATATATGAATTTAACATAAATGCTCTTTTATTAAGATAATAATGTTATTTACAAATATAAAAAAAATTTCATTTTTACAAGCGATATATTAAACTTGAAGTTTTAAGATGTGAAACTTGAATGGCTATAGTATTATGAAAATATTAAAATTAACACTTCAATTTCATGTTCTTTATTATATTATTATTTTTAATTATATATAACTAACAGTGACATATTATTTTATTTAGATATAATATTGATGTTTTCATGTATCAATATATTATAAATTTAATAAATAAAAATTATTATATATATAAATATATATATTATTATAATCTTGATAAAAAAAATTTTGATTCCCTTATTAATAAATTCTGGTTCTATCACTGACAAGGCACGCATGCCTTTCATGAACCATGATCAAAGTTTGAAGTCATTTCTTCTTTGTTTACATTTCTTATTATCCAATTTGCATTCATAATAGTAGATAAATTGTACTTATTTGAGTAGCTGACTTTTGAATAAATTAACAGATTAACTCACACGCACACGCATGTGTCATATAGGTTAGCAGCAAACGTGAGGTTGACCGGCTAGTGTTATTTGTACAAGTGTAGGTATACGATTATATATATAGATACACACACACGCATACATACAAAAAATGTGTATTTGTATCTATATTATATAAGTACTTTATTTTTTTCCTTATATTTTTGGGTTGGTGGGAAAACAATAGTTATTATTATTATTATTATTTTATCTCAAACCGCCCTGCCCTCCTGATAACCATTGACATTGATGATTCCCTACATGGACCGGCTGCTCATTTGTTAATCAACAAATCAATAGGTATTATATAGTACCAAAAGGCCAAGCAAAAGTGCTTTTTTTTTTTTTTTTGTTTGCAGAAATACAAAATATGCATATAATATGTATTGATATAGTTTATAGTACTTCAATATTTTATTATTAAGTAGAATAACTAACTAGTTTATCATGGTTTGCAAGTAAACGAGAGAGTTGTATGTAGGCCCTTTTTCTTGGAAGAGACGAGGACGTGAAGGCTCGCTTTAGATGTTTTAACCCCCGTTTGTTTCAATCATTTTAAAATATTTAAGACATCTTATTTGAATTGACCATTCAAATGCGTATCTGGGAGCAAAAGTTTAAAATGTCATTCAGATAATATCAAATGATTCATTTGCCTATTTATTAAGAAGAAAACTAAAATGTTATTCTCTCTTATATTTGCTTCATTTGTGTATATATGCAATAACAACATTTTGATTCTCTTTAATCAAAAACATTTTCGCTCTACTCTATCTAATTAAGCTTCAAAATGTCATAACTTTTTCATTTCAAATCGATTGAAATGATTCTTTTTTCTATGCATTCAAACTGAAAAGGAACAAAACCCTATCCATATACATTTAAGTTTCTATAGACATTTAAGATTTGTCATATTTGTTAGAACTGTTTTCAATATCTATTCAAACTCATATTCAAATACTACGTTTAAATGTTTTGTTCATATTGCAAATATCTAAAAACCATTTCAAATGATAATAATTCAAATATTTTTATTCAAATATTTTCATCTTAAAGTGTTGTCATTTAAATGGCTTCGTCAAACAGACAAAAATGTTGTGACTTTAACATAAACGATGCACATGATAATTTTGAAAATTAAATTACTATTATTAAGAGTTCTCTATATTTTATTACGTAACAATTTAGATTTTAAAAGATAAAACAGTTTTATTAAATCTATATATATTAATGGGCCTAGTGACTTGACCTAAAATCTAAATCTGAACTACAATTTTAATAGTTCAGTATTTTAAAAGACTGGCTCATTTTACTAAGTAATATTTTATCTACACATAAACTAAAAGCTTCTAATGGAAGCTAACTCTTCACTTTCATATTCCATTATTCCCAAACAAATTTAGAAATTTGCTCTGTTGATAAATGTGTGATTTTTATTTCTCTTCGGTTTGCTGTACTGGATTTCTTCTTGAGCCAACTTTGTCTTGGTCTGCTAATTCATTCTTCTTCAACTTCTTTTTTCCGCTTTAGGCTTGTATTTCTTTTTCTCGCTTCTTGTTCTGATTCTTTTCTTTTTTTTTTTAATTTGATTGTAATTTTTCTATTTGTCTTAATATAGAATTGGCGGGTCATGGTACTACTATTTCTTCTAAATTTATTTTTTTGTTTGTTCTTATGTATTTGTAATAATATGCTAATTCTAATTAGAAAGTTGGAAATATCTCACTAGAAATTAATGATTTTTAGTTTTTATCGTGGATTTTAACTGAGAAAATTAGAAATAGTATTACTTAATATTCTAGATTTAAATACAATTTTTATTTTTATTTTTTCAATTTAGTTTGTGGTAAACTTAGACATGCTCCTTTTTTTTTTTGTGAAGAATTTTAGGTTTATGTGCTGTAATGGTATTGGTGCCGTATATGGAAGATAATTTTTTGAATAACTGCTTGATTGTCTACATTGAGAAGGAAAATGCTGCAAAATTTAGTCGTGAATCAATTATAGATGAGTTTGTCTCAATGAAAGATTATCAAGCACAACTTATATTTAAGAACAGAAAATGATATTTTGAGATTATGAATTTAACATAGATGCTCTTTTATTAAGAGAATAATATTATTTACAAATGTATAAATTTTTTTTTTTTCATTTTTACAAGTGATGTATTAGACTTAAAGCTTTAAGATGTGAAACTTGAATGATTATGGTATTATGAAGATATTAAGATCAAAACTATCCCTAACATACTAGACCAAGCAAACCATCTAAGACCGAACCGTCTTGATTAAAAAAATTTTTGACCCTCCCCACTTATAAATCATGGCTCTGGCACAGGCAATAACATTGACTATATGGAGCACTAAGCACAAAGAAAAAGAAAAACAATGACTACTGAAAATTGATGTTTGATTATGTTTTATCTTCAAAGCCTTTTATTGTTGTTCCTGTCGATCGGCAGTTAACGATTCTAAATATTAGATTTGAGTAAAATCATATCAAAAAAAATTTTTTAAAGAAAAAAAATTTGACTTATTTGATAAAAATATGATAGGTTATAATAAAGCCTTAAATTGGCTTCATATTGCTCTGATTGAATTTTTGTAGTCAATCAGTGATTGACGACAAACAAATTATTGATTGATCATAATAGTACTCATAAATTTTTGTAGTCAATCACTGATTGGCGATAAACAAATCATTGATTGACTATAATATTATTCATAAATTTTTGTAGTCAATCATTGATTGATCATAAACAATATTACCAAATTTCTGGTCAATCAATGATTAACTATTGGTAAGTTAATGATTTATCATTAAAAGAACAAAAAAAAAAAAAAAAAAGCCAACTCTCTCTCCCTCCCCTCCCCTCTTCTCCCCTCCCCTCCCAAGCTCTCACCCGTAACAGTCATCTCATTGATTCTCTCTCTCTCTCTCTCTCCCTCCCTTCCTCCCTCCCCTTTGCCTCTCTCTTTCTCACCGCCTATCTACCTTTGCCGACTTTATGAAGTCGCTGTCGCTAACCTCACCTTATCGTCATCCTCATCGCTGAGCATCCCTTCGGTGGTGATGAGATTGTAACAACAATTAGATCTAGAAGGCGACGAGATCACGACTTCGCTGGAACTTCAAGAACGACGAGAAGCAAATTTTGTTGTCGCATAACTCGGGATAGCCGTTAACCTCACTATCGCTACTTTGCCAGAATGACAAGCAGCCATCTTCGATAACGGCCAAGAAAGAAACGGGCAGAGAGAGAAAAATAAAGTTGGGAAAGAGAAAAGACAGACGAGAGAGAGAGAAGGGAGATGTTTGATAAAAATGAAAATTGATTAAATAAAACTTACACATTAAGCCATTTAACTAATTAAAAGAAAATTAGGTTATCTATTAGATTAGATAATAAATATAAGTCACTTATCTTAATTTTCCTTAAAAGTAAAAAAAAACTTTAAAAATAAGGGGAAAAAAAACTGAGAGATTTAGGACTTGTTTGGTGAGTTAGTTCAACTCAAACTAAACTGTATTTTTTTATCTTAGTTTTTATTTTTTTCTGAAAAATCAGCAAAAATTATAATTATTTTTTAAAAAGTCAACCAACTCAAACTTAAAAATTTCAACTCTTTAAAAAGGCTTGAAACTTGGAATCAAGTTGAAAGATATTGTGAGAATTGCTCTTTTAAGTTAGTTAGAGCATTTTACAAAAAAATTTAGTTTGAGCATGAAAACTGTTAGCAATTAGAGGAATTTGTGGGAATAAATAATATGGGAAATGGGAAAATTCACAAATGTAACTTCCTATTTAGTGTAGTGAAAGAAATTAATTATGTTTCGGGAAGAGAATCAGTAAGACAATCGGGATTACCTCAATGTTACTCAGTAAATTCTTTCTTGTCTCAATATCAGGACAGAGGGAGGGCTAGGAAACAACTACTTAGTAGTAATAGAGAGGCGGACTCAAACTAAGAGGAAGGATGAGAAATTCGACCTTGACGCACTTGCAATCGATCTTAAGTTAAGTATAATGTTCAATCTTACAATTAAATTCCATCTTTAGGCATATTCTTCACCTTCTATTTTATAAATTCAATCTTACAATTAAAATGAGTAGGTTAGTCATGCCCGAATTAACATTATTAATTATCATTGCTCTACTTAACAATTTAGTACATATGGTTAAGTAACATTTGGGAGAAAGGGGAAAAGAAAATATAGCTTAGTGTTAAGGATCTATTTGATAATAGTTAAGTGATGGAAAAAAAAAAAAAAAGGTGAGAGGAAAGGAAAGGAAAGAGAGATGACGTGTTTATATTGGTGTTCTAGCAAAAGCATGAAAAACTTGGAAGAAAGAACTGGTCACTTATCAAAGAAATAGTCACTTAGTTGTGGCATGTTAGTCTTCCTTTTTCTTTTTAAAATTTTTGTACGTGATATTGTTTCTTGTAGAACTAGTGTAATGGCAAGAGTGAAACAAGCTTCTATTCCTGACCCTCATCAGCGTGTGGAGGAGCAAGCTCGACGAGAAGACTGGAGCAACGCTCAGCCAGATTCTAATTCGAGTGATGAAGACAGTGAGGGGGTAGAGGCAACCTCAGAAGATGTTTCAAACAAAGAAGAAGAGGCCCCGACAATGGCGGAGCAAGAGGCGACAACAGTAGAGGTAAAACATTTGTTATTTTCAGCGAAAATATTATGAAAAAGAGCTCTACCATAAGATCGAAAATATCGGTGATTTGCCGACAAATACTCCAGTTGAGCATTCAGTCGAGCCGACCATTGAGCCTCATGTTGATCCAATATTCATTATGGTATGATAACTTATTAAACTTTTACACGTTTCAAAACTTAGAGCTTTTTCCCTTTCAAAAAAAAAAAAAGAAAAAAAAAAGGAAAAAAGAAACCCGTAGAGCTGTGATGAAATTAAGAAGCAGAGGGGTGCCCACTGCTCACTATGTTGAAATGTAACATGTTGTTTTTCTCCTACAGTTATGCCTCAGCTAATATTAATTTTTTGTGGTTTTTTGTTTTAAATATTCGTTAGTGTCACTAACTCTTTTTTTTATATATTCGTAGGTTGAAGAGATTGAATCCCTAAGGTTGATTTTGGCCGAAGAAGAGCACTTCTACTGCAAAATTTCTATTAGATCTAGATTCCATGATTATTGTAAGCATATCAAGGAATGTCTGCATGAGCAAGAGATGGAGCGTTTTAGGGAGACTCAATTTGGTCATCTTATTGACGTTCCTGATCACCATCAACATTCAAGTCAACTCTTGTGGTACTTTATTCTTCGACAAGTTAAGGTCAACAAGGAACAAGAAATGTGGATGATGGTTAACAAGACGGCAATGCGATTCTCTATGGAAGAATATGCAATGATCACAGGGCTCAACTTTGCTCTGGCGTCAGATATGGAGAAATTAAAAAAGGCAATGAAAAATTCTCGCCTATTGCAGAAGTATTTTGGTGGCAGCAATAAAGTACGCGTATCTTATTTGATAAGCAAGCTTGAGGAATTGAAAAATACCCAAAACAAGGACAAGATCAAGATCGCCCTTCTTTTATTTCTTTTTGGCATCTTACACGGGTATGAAATTTTTTTTTTGATTTTTCAGAAAAGATAAAATTTTTTTCAAAAAAAGATAAAAATTGAGATAAAAAAATACATTTTAATTTGAAATAAAATGAATCACCAAACGAATCCTTAGTTTCATATCTATCTTGCTTCGATCCACTTCAAGTTTTAGGTACAATTTGTCGACCAAATCCGCTAACTTAATCTCCGTGTCAATAACAAGAGCAATAGGATTATGATTATTCTCCTTAACCATCGGTACGTGCCTTCCTCTTCTTTCCATTCTCCACCATAACAAACAGTCATTACTATCTGGCCCATTGCCGGTAGAAAATGGTAATAAATAACTTAATCATGTTTGGAAATGAGAAGAAATCATCTAAAAAAATTCAAATTAATCAAATTTAAATAAAGACACTCACCATTTAGATTAATTTAAATTAATCAAATTAGAGAACACTCGCCATTTTAATACATGTTATCTTATTTAAATAAAGACATTAAAATGCAGAGACTCTTAAATTAAATTAATCTTTCCCGATTAACAATAAATAAAAAAAAAAAAAAGAAAAAAGAATCACACTACTATAACTATAAAAAAGAATCACACCATTCTAACTTGATTGTTTCTTTCCTATATGGAAATGACAAATCATTAGAAAAACATCAAATTAATCAAGCACTGACGTAACAACAGAGCTCTATAGAACTTTTAACAGCTGAAGTCTACCGACATAGCTTGCCTCTACTGCTAGACAGGATCTCTAATGCGGCAGTAGAGCTAATCATGCCATCTTTAAAGCAAAACTCTATTGTCTCTTTGAACTTGATTGTTGCTTTCATGTCTGTTAATGACAATAAACCATTAAAAAAATCTAATTAATCCACAACAAATGCAATAACGGAGCTCTATAAGATTTATGAATTTTGATAGTTGAATTCTACTGCTAAAGTTTTTCTCCACTGCAAAAACAATATCTCTTAACCAAAATCTACTTTCAAAAGAATTGAAACCAAAAGCTGCTATGAGCAGCAAGATTACATAATCGAGTTACATGAGTAGTGTTGATGACCCGACTAGAGCCGACCACCTCTGACGGACTAGCCGACCACTTGGTACCGACGATCGCCCCGTCGGGCCCAGACTGGTCGGACAGCACCCTCAACCGAGCACAAGAGGGGCCTACTCGGACTGCAGTGTTCTAAGGAAGTCGCCCGCCGAGCGTGCCAGGAAGCGCGCCTAGTCGGCTGCTCGGGCCGCCGTCTTGCCGAGCACTCTACTCGGTCTCGATATGTATCTCGGCCCGGACCCCCGTCCAGGCAACGTCAGGGACGGAGGATGTGACACCAGTCACATCCCCGCCCTGTTGGCTGCTGGCGCCGTTCACCTGCTCCTGTCAGACGTCGAATCACAACCACCCACTGTAGCTTCCTTATTGGTGACGCCTGAGAAACCCAACTACCCACTGTGTTGGGGGTCTAGGGACACGTGGCGTTGGCTCAGTGGATCAATAGCTCCTGCAAGCCTACTTGCCCACCGGGTACCCTAGGTGGCCGACCCGGTCGGGTTGCCCCGAGCACCCGGACCCGCGGAAAGCACCTATAAATAAAGAAATGAATCCCCAATTCAGGTACGAACATTCTTACCTTGCCAAAGCTCTACCTCTCCTCTCGCTCATCAGTTTCCTTGCTGACTTAAGCATCGGAGTGCCCACGGCAGACACCACACCGGTATCCCCATCATTCCGAGGTGCTTCCATTTTGCAGGAGATCGACGGCAGAATGACTGGCGAGTCTCCATCGGTCTACCCGACCACTTTGGGTGTTGTTGCCGGGGTCGTTTCGAGCATCAACATGTAGCAACTGGGGAACCCAAACTACCAAGCAAAACTCTCATGTCTTCCAGAAGTTGCGATCTGGTTAGTTTCGCGGTGGCCGTGCGATGGGGATGGCGGGTTGTCGGTTTGCCGACATCTGTGGCTGGATCGTAGGTGGACGGGTGGCCGACAACAGTGGGTGGATGCATCTTTGAAGGCATTAATGGCTGCCAAGGCGCACTTGGCGACGGCGAGTCTCGAATCTTTCCGCGTCGTCATTTGAGCAACAAACGGAAGGTGCATCTAATAGTTGTTTCGTTTTTGTGGTTTAGAGAGAGAAACCAACCTGATTGGTTTGTGTGTGTTTTTTTTTTTTAAATTTTAATTTCTGAGAGACAGAAAGAACCCTTGAGATGTTCTCAGACGAAGAAGATGAACAATGTCTGTAATGGGTGTTTTTGTTTTATTTTGTTTTGTTTTTTAGGGTTATTTTAGTAATTTTGACAAAAAAAAAATTTGACATTTCATTGTTAGTTACGTGTACTTTCCGTCCAATTTTAAACGGCAAACCCTTTTCAGAAATTCAGCACCAATCAATCAAAAAAAAAAAAGATCAATCGGTACCCTCAGGGATTATTATAGCAATTTATCCAAAAAATAATTCTTTCAGTTGTAGTTGGTAGTAGACTAGTAGCTACTTACAGAGTCAAAGAGAAACACCACCCAAGGCAGGGCGAGGGAGATTGTAGATAGAAATGGAAGCGACGGCGACGGGGACGACGGCGATGACGAAGACGGTTGCGATACTCCATAATGCGACCATCGTCACCATGGACTCCGAGAGCCGAGTCTTCTCCAATGGTGGAATCGTCATCGAAGACGATAGAATCAGAGCCATCGGGCATTCTTCTTCTATTCTTCACAACTTCTCCTCTCTCGCTCACCAGATTATCGATCTCGATGGCCACATCTTGCTCCCCGGTCCTCTCTCTCTCTCTCTCTCTATTTTCTTTCACTTTCCGAGCAGCCAAACTGAGAGGTTCTCGATTGGATAACTGTTTTCTTGTATGGCGTCTAGGACTGGTGAACACGCACGTGCACACCTCGCAGCAGCTGGCGAGAGGGATAGCGGACGACGTCGACCTCATGACCTGGTTGCACGCTCGGATTTGGCCCTACGAATCCAACATGACGGAACAAGATTCCTACATTTCCACTTTGCTCTGCTGCATCGAGCTCATTCGCTCCGGCGTATGAACTTACTTTCCGATCATGTCTCCGATTTTGCTTTTCAGATTTTTTTTTTTTTTTTTTCACTCTCTCTCTTTTTGTTAAGCTTTGAGAATCTCTGATGAATTGAAGTCAAAATGCTTTCATTGAAACGATGAAACTACACAGATGCCTTTACACAGCATTCTATCATATAATAGAAAGTATTGAACACCAGGTGTTTGTGAAAAAGAGTTTAAAAATCGTCTCTTTGCAGTGTAATTGTGGACTTTTTTGATGAAGGTGTTTGTGAATAGCCTTTCAGATTGTCTCTTTTTTGCAATGTATTTTGGACTTGATGGAGTTGTGTGAAGCTTTTAAAATGTCTCTTTAGAAATTGGTATAGTTATTTTGAGCTTTTGATGAAGGTGTTTGTGAAAATGTGGCACATCAGGTGACTTGCTTTGCGGAAGCAGGTGGGCAACACGTGTCCGAGATGGCCAGGGCCGTGGAGTTACTGGGCCTGCGCGCCTGTTTAGTGCAGTCAACCATGGATGCCGGTGATGGCTTGCCGCCATCGTGGGCGCTTCGAACCACTGATGACTGTATTCAGGTTCGACATAAATTTTATGGACTGTACTTGTTGGATTTCTCGTTAGTGATTGAAGTTTTTCTCTTGGAATCGTATTGATGTTTATAAGCCATGTGGGTGTCACAGTCTCAAAAAGAGCTTTACATGAAGCACCACAATACAGCGGGTGGGCGCATTAGAGTATGGTTTGGGATTAGGCAAATTATGAATTCGACCGACCGTCTACTACTTGAAACAAGAGATATTGCAAGAGAACTGAAAACTGGAATCCATATGGTATTCAGTATTCATCTCTATCCCTTTCTCCCTCTCTCTCTCTCTCTCTCTCTCTCTCTATAGGTATGGTTGTTTTCTGTTGGATGTTGTGTTAGAAATAACAGATTATGGCTTTGAAAGATTGTTATATCCTCGATATCTTGAGATGAGTTTCAAATTCTCTGTCTCCTTAGAAAAATGTTGTCAATAAACATCCTTGTTCCTGTATTTTCTGGCATAAGCATTGGGATCAAACCTACTTGCCCACTTCCTTCTTTAGTAAATTCTTGAAGTTTTGTCAAGATGGACATAAAAACGCGGGTCTTGTGACAAATAAACAGGGGAGAATGTGATGTTGTGGAATGTAAGGTTGATCCTTTTCACTGTTTAGCATGTTTCAGAGATAGCCTACGAGAACCAACATGTGGTTGAGAGACGAAAAGCTGATCATGGAACAGTTACGTATTTGGAGAAGATTAAGTTTCTGCAAAATAATTTACTAGCTGCCCACACTGTTTGGGTCAACAGTGCTGAGGTTAGTCGCTGCTTCTAATTTTTGTGTTGAATGCGAAGAAAGCCTAATAAACTAATGTAGGCTTTCTTATTAGCCAACAAAAAAGGAAAAATAATTATCTCATTTAGGCTTACTTGCATGTACAATTTGCAAACAAAGTAGTTTGGTAAGATGTAAATGATTAGTTGGTGAGTGATGCTGGTATAGACTTCTTGTTATTGATTGAACCCACAAGTACTCTTCTAAGAGTGTCCTTACAATTTCATCAATTGTGTTCATCTGTTTCGTCCGATAGTCTTTTTGTAACTTTATATGATCGAAACTATTCTCTATTTAGTTGTTTATTTATTTTTTCTTTACAATAAGAAGAATTCCGGATTTTTTAAGTTTGTAATCAGAGCTTTATAAATAACATTGTTATGTTCAATATTAGGCGTAAAATGTCCTGTCATTTGTTGGCCTGAAAGCTTGTCAAAGCAAATGTTTAAGTGCGGGGATAAAGATGTTGCTTCATATATCATATTCCTCCTGCTGTTAATTGTTTGACCTTTTGGTATTTTTTGTTTAGAAAATCTATATTTAAAAAGCTAATAATGGTTACAAATAATTGGACCCTTTTTTTTTTTTGGGTAACTATCAACTTCTTTTTCCGGTGTCAGTGTTGGTGACTGTTGTTGCTGGGTCTTTTTCAGATCGATTCTCTCTCGAGGGCTGGAGTTAAAGTGTCTCATTGTCCTGCTTCTGCCATGCGAATGCTTGGATTTGCGCCTATAAGAGAGATGCTTGATTCTGGCGTTTGTGTCTCTTTAGGAACAGATGGGGCACCATCAAACAACAGAATGAGCATAGGTTCGTCAATATTCTAAATCTCAATATTTTTACTATTTCCTCCATGTTTACCATTGTAATGTCTACATGGAAAAGCTGTAGTTTATCATCCATATTCTCTCGTTCTGTTACTTCCACTGGTTTTACACCGTAGTTTTATCATTTGATTCCAAGATAAACGGCCATATTTGTGTTTGTATAGGGAGTTTAAATAAGCAGGTCAAGATGGAGTTGGTTGGGAAAAAACTGAAATTTCTTGTTTGTTGCCATTCTGCATGGTTATATAGCCAGAAATATCGACTTCTTGTATCAAAATGTTTTTTCTTGATAGTTTGAAATGCTCAGTGGAAGAGTGATGGTTGTTCATGAGAGGATTTTCCTCCTTGCAGTTGATGAGATGTACCTAGCTTCCTTGATTAATAAAGGAAGGGAAGCTTTTGCAAAGGGTACTACTGATCCCACTGTTCTCCCGGCTGAAGTGGTTCTCAAAATGGCAACTATCAATGGTGCGAAATCTGTACTTTGGGATGATGAAATCGGTTCGCTTGAAGTAGGCAAAAAGGTTGGGTTTCTGGCCTTAAAAAAAGTCTGGTTTTATTTTTAAAAAAAAAAAAAAAAGAAGAAGAAGAAGAAGAATCACATTCTTAGGGGGTTCTATCTTTTGCTCTTTGTTTTTTCCCCTTTGATGATTATGTGTCGTACAAAAAACATATGGTTAAAAGCTGATAAATGTTTCTCTTGCATAATTTCGAAGGCTGACTTGGTTGTGGTGAATCCTTCATTTTGGTCCATGGTTCCTGTTCATGACTGGTAATAACCGTTCTTTAAAACTGTGGATGACAATCCATTTTCTAGTTATTCTACAAGAACATGCTTAACAGTCTTAAACTTGTGGCTGATAAACACCACACACACACACACATATATATATATATATATGTATTTATGGCTGATGGTTGAAATCTAGGATTGTTATAGCAGACTTCATTCTAGTGGATTAAGGCTTTTTTCTTCAAAAATATGCAACAGCATTTCTAGCCTTGTGTATTGCATGCGGACTGAAAATGTGGTTTCAGTGATGTGCAATGGCCAGTGGATTTTGAAGAATAAGAAGATATTAAATGTGGATGAGGTACTTTTGATTATCTTTTCCCCTTGGCATCACTTAGAAGTTAGATGCTAATAAGCTAATTTCAGTCGTTAATGGTCCTTTAATTATCTCAAGTCTTTTTTGAGGTAGTTTTCTTTTTCTTTTCTTTTCTTTTTTTTTTTTTTTTAAACAATTGTTATAAAAGCATATAATAGTGTTTATGCCCTTGTGGGAAGCTCCATTATGGTTTACTAAAATATATAACCAAAATTGTTAACTGGACAGGAAGAGATTATTTCACTGGCAAAGAGAGCTTCCATGGAGCTTCTGAAGAGGGCTGGCATTACAATTCCACACAGAATGAATGTCCTCTGATAGGCTAAAGTTTTGTGTTGTTTGTAGACCACATGACTACACTTCAAAGTAAAAGTTCGAATCCCCCCTCCTAATTTCCCAAAAATAAATAAATAAATAAATAAATAAGTGGAAGCGATATATATATATGTGTGTATAAATAATTAAATATACATAAGTAGCCTCTACACACGTCAAGAGATGGAGGAGGTATGAATGATGAACGATAATTGAGGCGTATTTTTGCCTTGCTAAATAAATTTGGGAAGAATATGTAATATATGAATACTATTTCAAACGAAAATGAATCTCACTGAAAATTTTAGAGCATGAATCACCGTCTTCTTTTGACAAAAAGCATAACTCACTATTTTTGGTGCACTTTTGTTATTTTATTTTATTTTGAATGTGAAAGTGGGAGATTCAAACTTTACACTTTATCACTTTATGATAAAGTGAGATATGAAATCTTCGTTAGGCTATTCATGCAACCACTACTGCACTATTAATTATGTTTTCTAAGTTCCAATAAAAATTAAAGAAAGAAAAAGAAGGCAAGTGCTCCTTTAACCAAAAAATAATAACAATGATAATGATAATAATAATGCTAGTACTAATAATCTATCTATATCAAATATAAAAGAGCGAATCATGCTCTACAGTGACCTTTTGGTCATTGCTGTGGTGTCAACATGTGGTGGCTCTTGTGGCCGTATTGTGGTAATTTTTTTTATTTTGTTTTGTTTGTCTATTTACGTGTGTTATTTTTTTTATTGTCTATTTCGCACATGCAAAACATGTGCTATGTAACTAATAATAATAATAAAAGATTGCATAAATTTATCTTCAATTTTTTTTTTGTCTAAATTTTTTTCAACCATGTAGAGAAGAAAATTAAGAGAAATTTTTAGATATCTTCTTGTACCTAATTTTTTCTTATTGTTATCCTCCCATATTCAAAAATTACAAAAATGAAAAACAAAAGAGAAATTACAAAAAATCTCTTCAAATTTTGAATTTTCTTCTGATCTTTATCCTTGCTTGATCAGGTTACGAAACTATGGGTTCGTTTGGTGTTTCGGTTGAATTCGAGATGAGATGAAATTTTTAAATTGAGATTGGTTGATTTTTTAAAAACTAATTATAATTTTTGTTGATTTTTTTCAAAAGAAGACAAAAAAACCAACCGTAAAATACAGTTGAGTTTAAACTCAACTATATCATCAAACGTGGGTTATATTTGATTTTGACTAACATATGTACTAAACTCTCTCGAAGACTACACATAGAAAGATTAGAAAACACCTGTTACTTTGAATTTAAGTGCTAATTTTTTAAAGAAAGAATTTAAGTGTTTAGTTGATACAAATTTATAAGTGTTTTGCTAGTTTTTTCTTTTTTTTAATCTCTCAAGTGTTTAGCTGTAAAAAAGTGTACATTAATTTGTTGGGATTAGCTCAATGGGTGAGAAAATAGTTCAAATTTGAGAGTTTTGGTGTGTAAGTTTGATGTGTAAGTTTGAGTTAAGATTTGTAAGTTTAAATAGTGATTTTGGTTGATTTTTTCAGAAAAGACAAAAAAATTTTGAAAAAAAAGACAAAAATTAAGTTGATGGTGATGAGTTTGAACTCATTACCCAAACATCCCATAAGATTTCCCCAATATGACCAATTAGAGAGATAGAAGTAAGATTTATTTATATAATTAAAAAGAAAAAACAAGATTTATAGCTATGAATTCATAATTTTGAAACACTACCGATCTTGAACCAATTTGGTAAAAATAACTTTTTTTTTTTAACATTCATGTAATTATTAATTGAAAATTTCATTTAAAATATGTTATTTTTTAATATTCATGTAGTTATTAATTGAAAATTTTTATTAATATGTTATTTATTTGTGACGTTTACTTTCTTATTTAATCAAAATGTTATAATGTTGGGCATGTTCAGGGGGGGGGGGGGAAACTTTATGTTTTTTTTTAAATGAAAAAAAAAATCAAATTATTAACATGTAGTGCACGTGCTTAGTGTCGACGTGGCAAATGAACTTGGACGGCTAGATCGCCATCCAAACGCCAACTCGGAGAGATTAAATAAAAAGCTTCCACGGCTTTCCAGAACTACCTCAGCTCCTTCTAATACATAAACATCCCTTCCTTCAAAATATTTCACCTGAAGCTTCCAGAATCTTCATTCCTCTCCTCGAAGATCCTCGATTCCTCCATAGCCTATAAATATCTCCTCAGCCATTTCCTTCTTCATCGAAAAGCTTAAAGACAAAAAACAAAAATACTTTCTTCAACCTAGAAAAGAAAATCCAAATCCGTTTGATTCTCGAGAAAATTAATCACTTCTCATCAACAATGGAGAGTCCGTTCTTCAGCAGCCATTGGAGCAACTTCCAGCCAAGTCCTCGCTACTCGCCGAATGTCAAAGAAGTTCCGGTCCACCGCCCGGCGGCGAACCGGTCGTCGTCGCCTAAGGTGGTTTCGATCCCCGTCCACTTCGTCGGATCGGAGCGGAACAGGTCCGACTCGGCATTGAAGATCCAGAAGGTGTTCAGAGGCTACCTGGTGAGAAAGAGCGTGAAGAAGATCGCGGTGATAAGAGGCGAGGTCGAAGAGATTGAGAGGAAGATGTCTCGGAGAGAGACCGCGGAATCGATTCGGAGAGAAGCCACGGAGCGGTTGAGGATGAATGAGACGCTGATGAGCTTGCTTTTCAGGTTGGACTCCGTGAGAGGGGTGGATTCTGGAGTTAGGGATTTCCGAAAGGCGGTGATCAAGAAGGCGATCGCGTTGCAGGAGCGAATTGATGCAATTGTCGCCGGTGATCAAGCCATTGATGCCGTCGATGAGACTTCGGAGGTCGCGAACGTGGAATCCATCTCTCAATCTGCTGATCACGCCATGGAGACCAGAGATTCAGGTGTGTATTCTGGAGTTGGTGGTGATGAAGATGAGGCTGAGGATCGTGCCGTAGAACCGGAACCTAAAGCCTCTGAGATTGATCAGTCGGCTGAATTAAGCGCTAATTGTCCGAATTCCTTCGAAGTTGAGTTGGATCAAACCCTAGAAAAGGAGGACCAAGCTACTGTGGTAGCAGAAGACTCCGATTTGGAGCTGCAGAATCGCGATGAGCCTATGCCTAATTCGACCATTGCAGAAGAGGTAGCTCCAGAAGAATTTCCAAAGACTGACGACGCGGCTGTTGAAGAAGAGGAGAAAGTAGAAGAATCAGCCATGGCAGAGAACAAAGAAACTTTGGTGAAAGATATGGAGGAAAGCATTGGAACGAGTAGTGGTGACAGCGAGAGCAGTGAGTGTGGATCCTCCGCGAATCCTCAGAGTTCGATCGGAGGTGCCATGGCGGTGAAGGAAGAAGGAGAAGATGGGATGGAGATTGCACAACGACACGACTCTGATAGAAACGGTGAAGAGAATTGGAGTCATCAGAGGAGGAGCAAAGAGCTGCTGGAGAGGATGATGGAGGACAATGAGAAGATGATGGGGCTGATGGTGGATCTGTTTGAGAGAAACTACACGCAAATGCAGTTGCTGAGCTCGCTGTCGCAGAGGGTGGAGCAGCTAGAGAGGGCTTTCGTGTGCGATAAGCTCAGGAAGAAGAAGAAGAAGAGATCTGCCGTCGATTGTTCGGGAAAGTGCCCAAATGCCGCTAAGAAGTGTGGAAACAGATAGTCTGAAGAGGACTAAGATGTTACTCAATGTAAAGATTTGGTTTCGTGTTTGCTGCTAATTTTTGCTTGAAAGTTTCATTCATAAAAGATCTTGTGATGATTTTCCAATAAATTTGATGTGAATTCACTTGTGGTAATGAAGGAAGGTGTTCAGTCTTGCAAAGCACTATTATGTGTCATTTCATTTGCAACTGGTTTTAAAAAAGTAATATAGCATGATTTTATTGGTGGGATGTTCTGTTTCCAAATGAATAATAACAATGTCACTCATAAAATGCAAGGGTAAACTTGTTGGAAAAATCGGATCCGATATCAGAGTTACGGCGCAGCGGAAGTTTTAAAATTTTTATGCCGATTCGGAAAAGAAGCTCATGATGCATATAACAATAAATTAAATTCATGATCAAGCGTACCTTATTTCTTGGATTCCGGAATTGCTAGAGCGTTTGACCAACGTGTCTTCTCTATTATTCTCGAGTTCCACGTCTCAGAGTGTGTGTGGGTACACGTTCTATGAATCCAAGTGACCGGTAATGCTTTTTGAAGTCTAGATCATTCCTTCTCAATTCCGATGTTCCTCGTTGAGAATATTAACCAACTTCTTTCTTCAAAATTGCAAAACAGGAATCGGTTAACCTCTTATGAAAATTATCACTCGATTTAACCTTCCTCACAATTTTGATTCAATGGAATTTTCTCTCTTTTTCTCACTCAAGAGTATGACCGAATTTTATGATGTGGAAGAAACCCAAATTATTTTTCTTCTCACTCCAAAAACGTTTTTCTCCTTAGTGAATGACCAAAAATTAGTTTTTCAAGAATTCCTAGCCTTTATATAGAAGTCCAATCCTTTTCAAAATTTATCTCCTTTAAAAAATAATTAATAATTATTTTTCTAGATAAATTTTGAATCAAAAGATCATACAACTTTAGGACTAGATTCATTGAACCTAAAAATGTTTTTCCAAGAGGAAATCTTTCCTCAAAAAATTCGGCCACCTTTGAAATTCAAAGGTTGATTGGTGGTTCAAATGTTAAATCAAGAATCTATACTAGTCAAAAGATCCTAGTCCTATCTAGATTCAAATTCCTTTTAAACCTTTTTGAATTTAAATATGATTCACTTATTTGAATTAAATATTTTCCACCCAACATCAACCATATTAATTAATTTAAATCAATGGAATATTTCAAATTTTCTTTTCTCACAAAAAAAACCGTGCACATCTTTTAAGGAAAGAAAAATCCATCAAATAATCTCCATTATTTAAATCAAATTAATAATTTAATGTTAGGAATATATTTGAATAATTTTGAAACAAAATTTTCTTCCCTCCACCTATCTAAAAACCGTGCACCACATTTAGATTAGGAGAGAAAAATTTGTTTTCCAAAATTAAATAATTCAAACACAATCTTATTTCAAAATTCAATTAACCAATCTCATGTTGACAAATCATATTATTTGTCTACACAAATCTCACATGTCCAATCCTTTCTGGATTGCATGTTAGAGAGTACCATGTCTTAATAGACATTACTAAATTCCATTTAAATTTACCGATCTCATTAGGAACAAATCCCGAGACGCTATACGGAACTATATGAGCTAATAGAGGGACCCGATGGAAATATGTAAAGATGCTCTTATAATTGTGAAAAATTAATCCCAGATTAATTATTCATCAATTATCAACTTCAATACTATTCCACTAAAAGTTTGAAGCTGAACTCTTGTTTACATACCGTATTACGAAAGCTCTCTTATGCAGCGCTTCTTCCATGATTTATTCATCGCTTGCTTAATCCCCATATGTTATCCATGATTGAATTAAGGACTTTTTCCGTTTTACCTTTTCAATCATTTTAACTTAATGTTCCATTATTCTCTATTGAAAGAATCACCAATTGTAAAACCATACAATTGGTAAACCACCAGAGAATACAAAGTAAACCGATGGCCAAGATCTTGTTATACTATCTTTCAATCCCCGAATAATGCCTTTAAGTAGATAACATTTACTATTGTTAAGATAATTATGGATTCCGTATCTATGAATCTTGATTTCTCCATCCATAAGTCATGCACCCAAAACACAAGTATATTGACCATGAATTAACAGTGTCTCACCTATAGTGCATTAAAGTACATAAGTCATGGATACGAACTCAAGTAATCATTTCAGGATTAAGATTAATGCAGGATGATAATCAAAGTGTTATTGATTCTTATAAACGAAATTATTAAACCGAATCAATTAACACTTTAGGTCCAGTCCAATGTCATACCTCAATACTGGTATACATTAAAGTTTCTACTCGGAACCTATCCAATGGTTAAGACAAACTATCCCTCCAAGGAAGTAGATAACCTTTACAATCTTATCATGAATAAGATCCTCAAATCTTATTCCATCGATTGCGGACTATTTATTTAGACTGTTATCAAATTACCACGTCTTCTATGTATACCCCGTATACATATGGTAATCCGATATATTACCAACTGTCAAGGAGTATTTTATGTTTGCTCAAAATAACCATACAATCAACAAATAAAAGTAAATAGGACATAACTTATTAAACATGAATAACCTCCTCTTATTAATATCAAAATGTCATATTTACAGAAAATCCCTAATATTGATTTTCTATCATTAGGACACATTTAGATCCCAACAAAACTTCATTACAAAAATTAAAAAAAAAATATGTAGATGGAATCTTACTTTAGGCGAATTCTATAGGACTTAGGTGAGGAAACTGGAGAGGAAAAAAGGGATGAAATTTGTTTTTATTGTGGTTGGTATTAGTTGGAAGGATCAGAATGTGAGTCCTAAGAAGGATTAACGGTAAATTTTGAAGACCCTTTACCAATCTTGGTATGCCACGCCCGTCCTCTCTGTACTTTTTTCTCCTACTAAGTAAGGCCTTTTGGCAAGTTTAGAAGAAGTAGTTTAGAAGAAGTGATGAGGAAATGGTTCTTACAAGGCCTTTGGTTAGAATCTAGAGCTGTTATCTGTACCCTTTCCCGTACCCTCATTAGCCATATCTGACTTTGGTTGCAGATAGACCAGACGAAGCAAGAGACGCGGTCCATTGAGCTGACTTCTGAACGTCAGGCCTACAGCAACAACTGATGCTGTGTGACTGTGGATCTTACAGTTGGGGACTTGAGAGTGGAATGCAGCTCTAGGTGGAATGAAGTTTTGATCGACTCTCTCTTTGATGACGCGATGGCAAATAGTATTAACCAGTTGCACCGTGCCAGGGAATTTCGTTCGAGATAAGTTTTATTTGGATTAAAAGATTGAAAAGGCTGCTTTTTGACCAAATTGGTGTATTGATCTCTCAATGCTTCATGCCTCTCTATTGCTATCGGTGCCACAATCACTCTTATGGAAACTTAGATATGGAGGATTAAGCTCCACGAGCGACAGTGTCTTCTTCGACGGAGCATAGCTAAATGACAGCTTACTTTACATTACAGGCAGGCTATTATTCTTCAATGCAGATGCTCTTTGTCCTCTGTGTGGCCAAAGGGATGAAGATGAGTGTCATGTTTTTATTTGTTGTCCATTCGCTTGGGGCGGAGATGGTGGACTACTAGTAATTAGCAGGGAGTGGATTTTGATTCTCCACTGTAGTTAGTGAACTGCTTTGTGGATTTGTCTTGCCTGATCCCACTGCTACGCCTTGTGTCTGTTTTTCATGTTCGGTTTTTGCATCTGTTTTGTTTATTCCACTTTTTGGTATTCTTATTTTCTCCTCTAGGCACTCTAGAACTTGTCACAGCAGATGTATAGTATTAAAAGCTTGTCTTTGTTGGAATGAAATACTCCACTTATACCCCCAAAAAAAAAAAAAAAAAAAAAACTTATAATCATTTATTTTTATTCTGAAAATAAAATGTTGCTGCTGCTACTTAATGGAAAGGGTGATTTGTAGGATTGTCTTCAAAAAAAGCACATCTCTGATTATTACCCCAGTTATAGTAATTTTATTATTTTAAACGTTCAATTATATAAGCATTAATGTTCAAAAATTCAAAAAAATATTTAGAGAGGACAAAAAAAGATAAATATGTCTATTTGAGGAGCTTTTTTCACAATTTTCTCAAATGGAGGGAGTAAGAAAGAGAAGGAAAAACTTTGGACAGGCTTGGGGCTGATAAGTGAGTTTGTTTAGCCATTTTGGGTTCAGATCAGAGGCGGTTGTCACTGAAAAGCAGAAGTTCATTAAAAGTAAGATCTTAATTGGGCCGGCCCAACATATACTCAATCGTGATCAAATATAACACAAAGGGATCAATAATGTCAACGTCTTTGTGTTGCTTCACTTATCAGATAACAGTCCTCTATAAAAGAATAAAATCACAAAAAAAAAAAAAAAAAAACTCCTCTATAGTCTATACCCTTAAATTTTAAGACATTTCTATTTTATCTTTTAAATTTTAAAAATTTTCACTTTATCCTTTATATTTGGAATTTATTTCCTTTTAAAAAAAATGAGAAAAGAGATTAGTGGCCTTATTATGTCCATTCTATTAGGATTTTTATTTAAAAAAAAAAAAGAAGAAAAAGAGAACATGACTATACTAACTTTTTTTTTTTCTCCCTTTCTGATTTTAACTGAAATTATAGGGTCCGTTTGGTGAAATGGTTTGAGTTGGAAATTTTAAATTTAAATAGTAATTTTTGTTGACTTTTCAGAAAAGACAAAAAACTTTTTCAGAAAAGACAAAAAATTTTTTCAGAAAAAGATAAAAACTGAGATGAAAATTTTGAGTTTGAGTTGGTGAAGCAAACGAGGCCATAGTAAAAAGGGTGAAGTGGGATAAATTAAAATTTAAGGAGTAAAGTGTGATTTTTAAAGTTTAAAGGATAAATGAAAATAATTTCAAAATTTTGGGGTATACATGAAAATAATTAAAAGAAAATATAAATAATTAAAAAAAATATACAAGTAAGCAACCTGAATAACTTTGATTAGTTCATTTGGCTGTTCTGACCACCACCCAAACAAACCCTTCCCTCAACTCACCCCCTTCTTCTCTCTTCTCTCTCTTTCTCTGTGGCTCTACAAGTGCTTGTACAAAAACCTGTTGTTTCAAACCCTAGATTCCCTGAAACTCCATCTCCATCTCCATCTCCATCTCCGTTTCTGCTTCTCTCTCTTCTCCTTCTCTCTCTTGCGTGTGCACTCGGTGCGTATCAGCGAAGCTGCAATCCAGTGTGTTCTGCTTCTCGTTCGTTTCGATCTCGTCAATCTCTCGCCTTGCTTCTTCGTTTCTCGACCGTCCTCCCATGGCCGACGGAAAGTTCGATCTACCCGACCATATCCTGTCCTCCAAACACTCCGATCAGTCTTGGACCGCCAAAGGTATCCCTTCTTCCTCTGCTGCTTATCTGATTTGTTTGTGGTTTTGCTAAATTTGTGGATTCCGATTTTTTTTCTGTCGATTTGTTGGATTCGGAGCTAATGTGAGAGTTGAACTTTGATTAATTTCTTGAACTTGGTTTGTTTCTTCGTTATCGAAAATTAAATTCGTCAATTGGTGTTTTGAGTATTGTCTGATATGCAAATTTCGTACATTTTAATTCCGTTTATTATTCTCTTTTCAGATCACAATTTCTTCTATTTTTTTTCTTCTTTTGACTTTTTCTTCTTTATCCTTTTTTTTTGGGTCAATTTTCTGGTGATAACCTGACTGGTTTATGATTTATTTTTATTTGCAAATAAATTCAATAAAAAATTTTGGTAATTTGCTATGAATCTTTGTAAATCTGTAATTCCAATGTTTTTGGTTTTTGTTTTTTTAATGTATTTATTTCAGAGATTCATTTCAGTTTTCTAGAGAAGTAGATAAGACGAACAAGGAATTCTGCATTGATTTGATCTTATTCTACAACTATGTAGCTTATTTACTAATCACTTATTATTATTATTTTTTCAATTCACTATTAGAATATATATATATATATATTTACGTCACTTAATTAGTAGACAAGCATTGCACTGCGAAAGTACACTAAATCGTGCTTTGTGATTTAGATCTATGTAGTTAACGAGAATTTCTTGCCTATGATGATGAATCATTGTAAATTGAGTGTTATGTTCAAGCTACTCGTAAGTGCTCACTTCGGCTCTTTATTCCAAAACTCCATTGAATTTTGTGAACTCTAAAAAACTAAAATTCTGATAACTATCATGAACAGCCACTCTGACAGCCTTAGTCATAATGATGGATTTGCCGTCAGATCGTGTCAAAATCACTATACAATGTTCCATTTCAGCAATGGATCCAAATGCATCGTATCCAATGAGTTTCTGATTAATAAAAGCAAGTGCAAATTAATGATTACAATACCAAATATTTCAAATCCTTCTTGGTTATGTTCTATTTTTTTCTCACTTATTTTGTTTTTCTTATTTCATTCATTTTTTACTATCACCTTGGTTTCAGAAGGAAACTGTCTTTTATGTTCGTTTATAATGTGTTCTGTTGTGTCTTCATGCTTTTTTAGTTGAAACTTCTGGAGGAAATGGTGGGGAAAAGGTGCTTACTGGGTTACTTGATGAGTCAAGAGGTAGCTTTATTTCCTTGGATCCTCTTTGCAATTGTTTTTCGGTCCTCCCTTGTTTGGCGGGGGATTGGGATAGAGCTTTGCATTTTGTTAATTTATTTCTTTAATGTGATTTACCAATTGCTGCAGATTTACCGGTCTCAGAAAGCAGCATACCTTTGTCTCCTCAGTGGCTATATGCCAAACCAACTGAATCTAAGATGGTATGTTCTTTGGGTTAATCTTGGATCATGGTTGCTTTCAGTTTCACTTTTATTTTTCTTTGTTTTTCTTTCTTGGGGAAAAAAAAAAAAAAAAACTGGATATGTAATACAGTCATAGTCCTTTATTAAATTGAGAAAGGAAAATTGAAAGGAACAAGTTTCTGTTTGTTCCCCCTTTTTAAATGTCAAACTTTTTGAAAAGAGTGAAATATAACTTCAGACGTACTTTTTGTGGTTCTGTATTGTTACTTTCAGAAAATAAATGATAATATGATTCTTACTCGTTTTGGAGTGGGAGAAACTTGTTTTAGCATCCTGGCTTGGCTTTCACCCCAAGATTTAAGTAGCTCAGGTGATTTAAAGGCTTCTGCAATTAGGCCCTTATATCACTGAGCCAGAGGCCAGTGAATTATATTCTGGTTTTTAGCTGTTGCTTTTTATTTCTCGTTACTTTGTTCTGTTATTTCTTAATTATTTTATGGAATGAACAGAACAAGCCTTTTTATTCCATATGTTCTTTTCCATAATTGTATTAATTTATCCACATAAGCTGCCCTTCTTTGGGTTTTTGTAACTATAGGTTTCTGTTTTTTAAATTCTTTTACATGGTAGGAAATGCGTCCTTCAAGTTCACTTGGACAGACCACAGAGAACAACCAAAAGGATGGTTGGCGTTTGGAAGGGTCTGAAGACAAAAAGGATTGGAGGCGGCTCAATGCTGATGGTGAAAGTAGCCGCCGCTGGCGTGAAGAAGAAAGAGAAACTAGCTTACTTGGTGGTAGAAGAGATCGCAGGAAACCTGAGCGCCGAGAAAATGTTTCGTTGAGGGAAACAACTGAGAATCGAGCTTTGGCTGCTTCTGACCGATGGCATGATGGCCGTAACTCTGCCCATGAAGCAAGACGTGATAACAAATGGTCATCAAGGTGGGGTCCTGAAGATAAAGATAAGGAGTCACGAACTGAGAAGAGGACAGATGTGGAGAAGGAAGAAGTTCATAGTGAAAACCAGACTTTTGTAGGTAGCAATCGGTCTGCTTCTGAACGTGACTCGGAGTCAAGAGATAAGTGGAGGCCACGCCATAGAATGGAGGTTCACCCTAGTGGGTCAGCTACATATCGTGCTGCACCTGGTTTTGGACTTGAAAGAGGAAGGATGGAGGGCTCACATTCAGGATTTACCCTTGGACGGGGAAGGGGAAATTTGATTGGGAGATCATCTTCTTTGGGCCCATCTAACGTTATTTGTCCTGACAATATTGAGAGTGTTCCTGGAAAGCCAAGGTACTCATCTGAAAATTTTTGCTATCCAAGGGGAAAGCTTCTTGACCTTTATCGTCTGAAGAAGTATGATCCATCTTTTGGTACAATGCCAAATGAAATGGTGGAATTACCACCTATAACTCAAGCAGGCTTCACTGAACCATTGGCTTTTGTTGCCCCTGATGCCGTGGAGGAGGTAGCAAATACAATTTTTGCCGTGAGTTTGTTTGTTTTTCCTTTTTCCCGTATCATTTTTTAAATTGAAATTCATTTTCTTTTCGTTTCTGGATCACAGGCCATCCTTAACAGCATATGGAATGGAAAGATTACAAGTAGTGGTGTAGCTTATAATTCTTCTAAGAAGGGGATATCAACAGAAAATATAACAGGTAATTTTTTTCAGCTTAGTGGCCTCTGACCATTGTCCAGAGCTCATGTCATTCTCATTCTTAAAGGTGTTGTCTTTTCAGATGTTGGAGAAGCTGAATCGGTTGGTCTTCCGTCAACCCTTGTTGAGGAGACTGATGATGCCATGCATGTAGCAGATGATGATAGTCCTTTGTGGAACTATGATTTGCAAAGGAAAATGGTAGAAGGTGGGTTGCAGTTTGCTTTACTTTTCGAATATTAACTCAAAATTCTAGAATTCCAAATAAATGATGTGTGAATAATATTATCTTTTCAGGAATAGATGTTAAGCATAAAGAGAAGGAAGGTAGAGCTACCTCCTCAGCGGATGGTCCTGGTGTATCGAACTCAATTAGTTCAGAAAGTAATGGTGTCTGTAGTGAGATAGAGATTGGTGGTGCCTACCGTAGTGTCTTTCAGCCCAATGCTGATGCAAATAGGCAAAAGGTAGATTCTTCGTTTGCCCGTCGTCCTTGCTTTGATGACACTGGTTCTGCCGAGCTACTTGATAATTCTAGTTCTCACTATATTTTGTCTTTTATGCAGCATAATCAGAATGGAAATGCCACTGGTGAGGATAAAGAGTTGGAAAAGAATGTCCCACCTGAGGATTTATGCTTGTATTACCTTGATCCTCAAGGGGTTACCCAGGGACCATATCTAGGGGTCGATATAATCTCATGGTTTGAGCAAGGTTTTTTTGGAACAGACTTGCCTGTCCGCCTGGCAGATGCTCCTGAAGGAACACCTTTCGAAGATTTGGGTGAGGTCATGCCACATCTTAAAGCTTGGGATGGGCAAGGCAATAGTATAAACCAAAGTTTGGAGATAGAAGATTCTGGAACCTTTGGAATAAATTTGGGGTCAACTTCACCTTCATCCGCTCCTGTTTCCGGAATTAGTGATTCATCTGTTGGAAATGAGCCCGGCCCATCATTACCTGAGTTCAATGGTCTCCCAGCTGAGCTTGTTCGGTTAAGAGTATCTGAACCCGAAGATCCACAGCAGCTGCCACATTTCAAGGGTCAAAGCTTTCATGAATTTGTTGCGCTGGATGAAGGTTTTTAACTTACGTCATTATTCTGTTTATGACTTATTTAATTGTTGTTAATTATTTTTTAAGACCCTGTCATAATACTTCTCTGTGCTTTCAGAAATTGTATTTCCAGGTAGACCTTTGAACCCTAGCTATCCTGTGGCGAAAGCTTCTGCGAACCCCCATGATCCTTTGGCAAGTTCCGGTAGCCACCTTCCTCTGCTGCCTGAATTTACAGAACCTGGTTTGCGTAATCAGACAGAAACTAAGTTGCATCCTTTTGGCTTGCTGTGGTCTGAGCTGGAAAGTGCTCAAACAAAACATGCAAAGTCATCTAGTACATCTTCTAGCCTAGGTAGGACTGTGTCTTTTGGTGGCATGACTGATCCAGCTGTTGTTGCTGACAAATGGTCTGACATCTATGGAAAAAACACACTTCCGGACCCTAACCTATATCAAGATGTGATGCCTGCCCGCAATCTATCACGAATTGAACATGAACCTAGCCATCTTGATTTAGCAGATCAGCTTGTGTCACAACAATTGCAGCAACAGAAGCTCCAACAACGAAACATGTTGTCTAATCTTGCGCAATTGAATGAATCAGTTTTAGAGCACTTGCCAAGTCAAAATCTTATTCACCCCCAACAGTTGGCAAGCCTTCCCGCACCAGATATAGAACATCTTATGACGCTTCAGCTGCAACAGCATCGACAGCTTCAGCTCCAGCAACATCATCAATTGCAGCAACAGCAATTTCATAAGCAAAAGCTGTTGCAGGAACAACAGCAATCTCATGCTCGACAGGTGTTGCTTGAACAGTTGTTGCATGGTCAAATTGAACCTGGACTTGGCCAGCCTCATGTTGATCCTGTAAGAACTAATAACGTTCTAGATCAGATATTTTTGGAGCACCAGCTTTTACATCAACTGCAACAACAGTCTCACCACCCTCCTAGGCACATGGATCCATCTTTGGAGCAGCTCTTGCAAGCAAGATTTGGTCAGACACCACAACATGAACATCAAAGAGATTTATTGGAGTTACTATCTCGTGCACAGCATGGACAACAGTCTTTGGAACATCAGATGCTTCAGCATGAGCTGCTGCAAGCGAGGCAGTTGTCAATGGGAATGAGGCAGCGGGCCAGTATGGAAGAAGAGAGGCATATCAATTCTGTCTGGCCTTCGGAAGAATCCAATCAGTTTTTCAGGGCCCACACTGGTAGTAACAGAGCTCACTCATCTGGATTTGGTCCAGTAGATGTTTATCAGCGGCAACAGAGGCCATTTCATGAAGAGCAGTTGAGTCATCTTGAGCGGAATCTTTCACTACAGGAGCGACTTCAGCAAGGGCTTTATGAGCCTGGCCTGCCATTTGAGCGGTCAATGTCTTTGCCTCCTGGTGCTTCAGGGATGAACCTTGATGCTGTGAATGCTATGGCTCGTGCTCATGGTTTGGATATGCAGGATTCAAGCGCACGTATGAAATCTGCTGGTCAAGTGGGATCATTTCTCTCTGGTGCCCACCCTCACAATCCTCATCACCCTTTAATTTCTAATCAATTTCAGGTTTCACATACAGATGGAATTGAGGGCCGTTGGTCTGAGAAGAATGAGCTTCTAGAAAATAGCTTTCTTGATTCTCGGTCTCAACAGTTGCATATCCATGTGGAGCGGCAGAATAGAGAATCTGAAGTTAAAGTGACGTCTGAGGATGCAACGTTATGGATGTCAGATGGAGTTAATGATGAGAAGTCAAAGCGATTGTTGATGGAGTTGCTCAATCCGAAATCGGGCAAACAACTTACTGATCCATTAGATGTGAGCAGTGGGTCGTCTTCTGATGGAAGGATGTTATTTGGCCGGTATTCTGGGTCTGGGTCAGGGTCAAACTCATCTGATATCCCTTTAAGTCAATCTAATTTAAGCAATTCATATGGGGTGAGATCATATAGCTCAAACCAACGTGAAACACCACAGGAAGAGCACATCAGCAGTGGTAAACCGCCTTTGATATCTGATTCTAGAGTGCCCTCTGTGAACAAAGAGCGCTTGGGGGCACATGGATTTAAAAGTGAGGGTGTGGCAAAAGGTCGGGATTTCGAGATCCAACAAAGCATGGTTGAGCAAGCAGGATTGGCAGATCGGTAAGTTCCATTTTGTATGTTCTTCTGTTGGAAACCACAAACAACTCCAATTGATTGTAGAGCCCTCGGGGACCAAAAAGCAATACCGAAGTGAATGGCTTATTAAGTTATTATTATTACTACTACTAAAATATTTAAAATTTTTTGGCTTTATGCTGATAGGGTGTCAGTCTCGCTAAAAGGGCAAGAAAATATTCTTCTTAGACGCCCTTCCGTGACACGAACGCCGTCATCCCAGGATGGATTGTCTGAGCTAGCATCTGATCCAGTTTCTAGGGGGATAAATTCTCCGAGTGGTGTGCCTGATGGTACGTTGATATCTCAATCCCATAATCCTCATGCCTACGTGCTGTTGTTATTGCACGAAACTGTTGCGGGAATAGTTGATTCTTTTCCTTTCTAGATGCAGTGTTCTGCTTCGTGTGGCTTCTTTTTTTTTTATTCCTCATTGTGGATTGGGATGGGGGACTCAGATAAAATATAGCCTAGTGATCAATTATAACTGTTGAATTTCAGGGGTTCGTCAAGATACAGCAGGAAATCTAATAAACCAAGGACCAGAAGTTGCGGCCTCTTCCAAGAGGGATATGCGTTTCCGCCGTACTTTGTCTGGCAGCGAGTCGGATGTCTCAGAGGCGTCCTTCATTGACATGCTGAAGAGTACTGCAAAGAAGGCTGCTCCAACAGATACCCATCTGACGGCCGGAATTTCAGATTCATCAGATGGAACGCAAGGCCGAAGTGGCAAAAAGAAGGGAAAGAAAGGGCGACAAATTGACCCTGCTCTTCTTGGTTTCAAAGTTACCAGCAATCGTATAATGATGGGTGAAATACAAAGAATAGAAGATTAGTGTCATTCATTAATGTTCTCTCTCGTTTATGTGTAATCCTTGTCTTTTGATAGTTCAATAGGTTCAGAATGTGAAGTATCCCTTGATTTTTATTTTTTATTTTTTTTTAATTTAACCCCTTTAACACTGTCGCGGAAATGGTGAACAAAGGGGTGTGGCAAAATTGCCTAGTTCACAAATCTGAGTGTGCAGCTACCGGATATAGTGTTGTATAGACTAACAAGATTTATAATGAAAATAATTGCCTAGACAGAGAAAAAAGAAAAAAAAAAAAACAAAAAACAAAAAACAAAAAAACAAAACAAAAGAAAGACCGTTCCATAGATTTGTACAAAACTGAATAAACAATGCAGCTAGATTGTTTCTTGTATGTGCCTGTTTTTCTATCCGCCCTTTTGTATGTGATTATCGGTTCGACTGATATTACTGTTCAACCATTCTTCACGCTTATTAACAAAACTACATTTTGGTAGAAGTAGAGGTTAACCTCTTGGCACCAAAGAAGTTTTCTTGTTGTATCTCTAAATGTAAGTTCTAGATAAGTATACAGCCGAGTGGCGCGTAGCAGTTTCGTCTCGACTAGTCAACTGGTATGGGAGAAATCGTTCTATCTTTTTAGTTAGACACTCGATCAAGGATACTTTTAGGATGGCGGATCGATAGAAAGTAACATGAAAATGAAATACTAATGCACATATTGACATTGATAATTTTTAGGCTATATCTATATGAATTCAATTATTAGAAATTGTTAAGCTTGCTTTAGCACATTTTCGTTTGTAGTTTTTGACTATCTAGACTCCATCCAATTTGGAAGGGTATTTGCGGGATTTTGTATTATATATATATTTATATGGTATTTGGATTTTTGAGAATTTACATATTTTATCTAATTTTAATATCTCAAATGATATCTAATCAATTATATTTTGATATATCTTTAAATAAAAATGTTATAATAATATATATATATATATATATATATATATTTTGAAAGTGATGTTACAGTAATTTTACTTCCGAGTTTGAAGGTGGTATAGGCGGTGTTCCTTGGAATTTCACGTACTTGATTTGGCTGTACCCAAAAGTCCCAAACCCTTCCTCACCCTTTCTCCTCTCTCTCTCTCTATCTCTATTCATCTCTTTCTCTCTCTCTCTCTCTGCAACTCTGCAAGTGTTGTTGCTCGCTAATTGCTGTTAGAAAACCCTAAAAGATTCTTTGAACCTCCAGCTCTGTTCTTGGTCCTCTCTCCGTCTTCCATTGGAGCTACAAAAATCCAGTGTCTTCTTCTTCTTCGTTTTTGTTGATCTCGTTACTCTCTCAACTTGTTCGATTATCGACCTTCCCATGGCTGATGGCAAGTTCGATCTACCTGACGATATCCTCTCCTCCAAACACTCCGATCGTTCTTGGACCTTCAAAGGTATTTCTTGCCCTAATTTCTTTCCAATTTTGATTTTGATCTCTCTCTCTCTCTCTCTCTTGGTGAATTTGTGCTTTTCAATGGGTATTCTATGAATTAGATGGATTTGGTAATAATGAAAGATTGGTTTTTATTGATATGGACTTGAAAAAATTCAAATTCGTTAATCCGTACGCTTCAGATCGCATTCTTCTTCTTCATTTTTTTTTTTTTTTTCCGTCTATTGGTTTTGTTATTTAATATCTTTGGAAAATATCTCAAGTTTAAACTATCTACTGATTGGTTAGAGATTTCTTTTATCGGCATATATATATATATATATATATAAATTATTGGCGTAATTGTCTGGTTATGATAGGTTTTGGCCTATAGTTTTATTTTGAAACTAAAGTATCGTTGTATATCAAATGTTATAAAATCTCAAAACTACTACTGCGTAATTATGATCGTTTGTTCGTGAAATGGTATCAATTATCGAATTCACAGTTTCTGAAGTAGCTAAAGATCACAATTTTTTGTTTCGTTCTTGCCAAGAGTCCAACTTCATTCTTGATAATTTGATTTAATTATAACACGGCAATTGTTTAGAAAAAGTAGTGATCACGTCATTTTGAGATTCTCTGAGCGCTCATTTTTTATTTAGTTGTTTATTATGTGTTTTATTGTGTGTTAGTTGAAAGCTCTGGAGGAAATGGTGGAGAAAAGATGCTTTCTGCGAGTCTTGATGAGTCTAAAGGTATTTATATTTTTCCTTGGATTTTTTTTTTCTTTCTCCTTTTTTTTAGGATGGAGCGTCTTGAGGGTGAATTTTGTTGGCTATTCCTTCTTACGTTATTTTTATTGGTGATTTTTCCAATTACTGCAGATTTACTGGCCTCCGAAAGCAGCATGCCTTTGTCCCCCCAGTGGCTTTACACCAAACCAGCTGAGTCTAAGCTGGTAGGTGCTTTTTGAGCCATCTTGGGTCTTGCTTACATTCACTTTTATATGGAATAAAAATCTGGAGATGTACTTTAGTATAGTTTTGTATTATCTTGAAAGTAGAAAATCGAAAGAAACAACTTGCTCTTTGCTTCCCCCCTCCCCCCCTCTCCCCCCCCCCCCCCCCCTCTTTTAAACGACAGTTTTTGACAGTACCGGATGATTCAAAATCTTTTAACACTTAGGCCACTTGATGGTACTAAGCCAAGGCCATTTATCCTGTGCTAAAATCCTTTTCAAGCACATGCAATTTTAAGTAGAATTCTAATTCTCTCATGGATTAATGAAATTGAAAAAGTATGTGAACATTTGTTTGATACTCGTTTATTCCATGTAAGCTACTGTCGTGGGCATTTCACGACTATATTTATGTTTCTCATGTCCTTTTAAATTGAAGGAAATGCGTCCTTCGAGTTCGCTTGGACAGCCCACAGAAAACAGCCTAAAGGATGGTTGGCGTTTGGAAGGGTCTGAGGACAAAAAGGATTGGAGGCGACTCAACGTTGATGGTGAAAGTAGCCGCCGCTGGCGTGAAGAGGAAAGAGAAACTAGCTTACTCGGTGGTAGAAGGGACCGCAGGAAAGCAGAGCGGCGAGAAAATGTTTCAATGAGGGAAACAACTGAGAATCGAGGAGCACCTGCTTCTGACCGATGGCATGATGGCCGTAACTCTGTTCATGAAGCAAGACGGGATAGCAAATGGTCATCGAGGTGGGGTCCTGAAGACAAAGATAAGGAGCCACGAACTGAGAAGAGAACAGATGTGGAGAAGGAAGACTCCCACAGTGAAAACCAGTCCTTTGCAGGTAGCAATCGGTCTGCTTCTGAACGTGACTCTGACTCAAGAGATAAGTGGAGGCCACGTCATAGAATGGAGGTTCACCCTAGTGGTTCAGCCACATATCGTGCTGCCCCTGGATTTGGACTTGAAAGAGGAAGGACAGAGGGTTCATATGCAGGATTTACTCTTGGTCGGGGAAGGGGAAATGTGATTGGGAGATCATCTTCTTTGGGCCCAACTAATGCTATTTATCCAGACAAAACTCTGAGTGCTCCTGGAAAGCCAAGAGACTCATCTGATAATTTTTGCTATCCAAGGGGGAAGCTTCTTGACCTTTATCGTCTGAAGAAACTTGATCCATCTTTTGCTACAATGCCAAGTGAGATGGAAAAAGTACCACCTATAACTCAAGTAGGCTTAACCGAACCATTGGCTTTTGTTTCCCCTGATGCTGCGGAGGAGGTAACAAATACGATCTGTCAATGAGCTTTATTTTTCTGCATAACCTTTACCGTGTGGTTGTTATTTAACTTGAAAATTGTTTTCTGTCTGGCATCTAAATAATAATAGGATATTCTTAGCAATATATGGAAGGGCAAGGTTACAAGTAGCGGTGTCATTTATAATTTATATCAAAAGGGGAGATCAACTGAAAATTTAGCAGGTATGTTCCAGCTGTGTGGCCTTTGATCTCCGTCCAGATTAAGTGTCAATCTCAGTCTTAAAGTTGTCGGCTTTCTAGGTGTTGGAGAACTTGAATCAGTAGACGGAGTTTTGGAAATTCTTCCTTCAACCCTCATGAAGGAGACTTGTGACACCATGCCGGATGGTACTCATTGGAATTATGATACACAAAGAAATATGGTAGATGGTGGGTTGCGGTTGAAGTTATTTTTAAATATTTCCTTATTACAAGCTTTTTATTTAATCCATTAGGATGGCATATAAATGTTTGCATTATATTTTATTTCAGGAAAAGATGTTAATCATAAAGAAAACAAAGATGAATTCACATCAGACAATGCTCCCGTTGGCTCGATCTCAGCAGTTATTAATGGTACACGTGGTGACATAGATACTGATGCTGCATATCATAGTGTCGTTCAGCCTAATATTGACATAAGAAGGCAAAAGGTAGAATCTTCTTTACCCAATCATCGATGTTTTGATGATATTGATTCTTCCACTTTTTTTCCCCTATTTTTTTGACATGAAGATACCTGATACTTCAAGTTCTCACTACATATGTTTTTACCATGGAGCACTATCAGAATGGCAACACCACCAGGGAGGCAAGAGAGTTGGAAAAGGATGTCCCACCTGAGGATTTATGTTTGTGCTACCTTGATCCTCAAGGGGCGATCCAGGGACCATTTCTAGGGGTTGATATCATCTCATGGTTCGAGCAAGGTTTTTTCGGGACAGACTTGCCTGTCCGTCTAGCAGATGCTCCCGAAGGAACACCTTTCCAAGATTTGGGTGAGATGATGCCACATCTGAAAGATTCAGCTGGTCAAGTTGATAACATTAATCAAAACCCAGAGCTAGAAGAATTTGGAGCCGTTGGAGTGAATTTGGGGTCTACTTTACCATCATCTGCTCCTGTTTCCAGGATTGCTGATTCATCTGTTGGAAATGAGGCAAGCCTATCGTTGTCCGAGTTCAATGACCTATCAGCTGAGCTTGTTCAGTTGAGAGTATCCAAACCCGAAGATCCACAGCAACTGCCACTTTTGAAGGGTCATAGCTTTTATGATCGTATCACACAAGATGAAGGTATTGTTTTAAGTCAGTAGTGCTTTTTGAATTTATTTTAATATCTCAACGTTTCAAGGATTTTGTTGTACATGAAGATGGTTTTAACCTGTATCAATAATTACTTGCCGGATTTCTGGTAATTCCACACTAATAGTTCTCTGTCTCTCAGTGCCA
Organism: Ficus hirta; assembly: GCA_038430175.1. Lineage (NCBI taxonomy): Eukaryota > Viridiplantae > Streptophyta > Magnoliopsida > Rosales > Moraceae > Ficus > Ficus hirta. The sequence continues at coordinate 15,638,209 of CM076595.1, read as the reverse complement.
GGAAGACCTTTGAATACTGGCTATCCTACTGCAACATCCACAGGGTACATCCATGTTTCTGTAGCAAGTTCTAGCAGCCATCTTCCTCCACGGCCTGAATTTACTGAACCTGGTTTGCGAAATCAGACTGAAACTGAGTTGCATCCCTTTGGCTTTTTGTGGTCTGAACTAGAAGGTGCTCAAACGAGACATGCAAATAGTACACCTTCTAGCTTGGGCAGGACTTCTTCTGGTCGCATTGCTGATCCAGCTGTTGCTGCCGAAGCATGGTCTGATGTTTATGTGAAAAATATGCATTCGGGTTCAAATCTGTATCAAGATGTGATGACTGCTCGCAATTTCTCACACATGGAACGCGTACCCAGCCATCTTGATTTAGCAGATCAGCTTATGTTACAGCAATTGCAGCAGCAGAAGCTCCAACAAAGGAATATGTCTACTTTTGGACAATTCAATGAATCGGTTTTAGAGCAATTGCCAAATCAAAATCTTATTCACCACCAGCAGCAGTTGGCGAACCTTTCAACACCAGAATTAGATCATGTTATGATGCTTCAATTGCAGCATCGACAGCTTCAGGTCCAGGAACATCATCAATTGCAACAACAACAATTCCATCAAAAGCAAAAGCTTTTGCAGGAACAACAGCAATCTCATGCACGGGAGGTGCTGTTTGAACAATTGTTGCGTGCTCAAATGCAGGATCCTAGTCTTGGACAGCCACCTGTTGACCTCATAAGAGCTAATAATGTTCGAGATCAGGGTTTTGTAGAGCAGCAGCTTTTGCATCAACTGCAACAACCACCTCACCACCCTCTTGAGCACGTGGATCCATCTCTGGAGCAGCTCATGCAAGCAAGATTTGGTCACTCTCTGCAACAGGAACATCCAAGAGATTTATTGGAGGTATTGTCTCGTCCACAGCATGGACAACTACAATCTATTGAAGATCAGATGCGTCAGCAAGAGCTGCTGCAAGCGAGGCAGTTGTCAATGGCACTGAGGCAGCGGACCGGTATGGAAGAAGAGAGGCATGTCAATTCTGTCTGGCCAATCGATGAATCCAATCAGTTCTTCAGGCATGACAGTCACCGAGACCGAGCTCAGCTTTCTGGGTTTAATCCATTAGATGTTTATCAGCGGCAACAGAGGCCATCTCATGTAGAACAGTTGAGTCACCTTGAGCGGAACTCTTCACTACAAGAGCGATTTCAACAGGGGCTTTATGAACCTGGCTCAATGGCATTTGAGCGATCATTGGCTTTGCCTCCTGGGGCTTCAGGGATGAACCTGGATGTTGTGAATGCTATGGCTCGTGCCCAGGAGTCGAGTGCACATATGAAGTCCACTGGTCAAGTGGGACAATTTCGTTCTAGCATCCAGCCTCATGGTCCTCGTTACCCTTTAACTCCTAACCAATTTCAAGGTTCACATATGGATACAATTGAAGGCCATTGGTCTGAGAAGAAAGGGCAGTTAGATGATAACTCGGTTGATTCCCGGTTTCAACAGTCGCACCTCACTTCTCATTGGCAGGAAAGGAATTCTGAACTAAAAGCGACATCTGAGGGTTCATCTTTATGGATGCAGGATCGACATAATGACGAGCAATCAAAGCAGTTATTGATGGATTTGCTCAATTGCAGGTCAGGCAATCAACTTACAAATACATTAGATGTGAACAATGCTGCATCCACTGAAAGAAGGGTGGTACATGGCCAATTCCTTGGATCAAGCTCACCGGATATCCCTTCGAGTCTTCATCCAGACCGAGAAGCTAATTTAAATAATTTATTTGGTGGGGTGAGAGCCTATGGTTCTAATCCATGCGAACCACTGAAAGAGCTGGCCAGCAATGAAAAACCACTCATTTTATCTGATTCTAGAGCATCCTCAGTGAGTGAAGAGCTTATGGAAGTGCATGGGTTGAAAAGTGAGGGTATGGCAAAAGGTCGGGATTTTGAGATTGAGGAAAGCATGGTTAAGCAGGATGGATTCGCATCAGTGAATAACCTAAGCAGGCATTCCTCCCTTGGAATCACAGGTAACTTGTTCTCTTTTTTTGTTTTCTTTATTCTTTAGTCACTTTAACAGGAACATATTTTTCATTCTTTTGTTTTTGTTTTTGTTTTTTCCCCCCCTTCTCTTGCGGCTTTGGAATCCCTTGCAAATTTCTAAGAAACTTGGTGGTGTTTTTTTTTTTTTTTCTTTTTTTTTTTTTTCCAGGTGGGAGTTCAGCCATGAACGATAACAAGTTTGGACCATCTAATTCGTTTTTGGAAGATGTTGCAAAGGATAGGTGAGTCCATTTCCGTACATTTTACGGAACCCCGAATATTTCAAATTTGTCATTGCATTCTGCGTCTTTATTGTGTGTAGAGGTACTTTGCAAAGGGGACGGCTTGGTATTAACTGGCATCTCTAGTACTTGTACATTAGTCTGCTCTATTTGAATGTGACAATGCTAGCCATATAGGTTTGTTAATACCTACTGGTACTGAGATCAATTTTATTTATAGGATGTCAGTCTCATTCAAAGGGCAAGAAAATGTTCTGCTGAGACGCCCGTCCATGCCAAGACCAGAGTCATCCCAAGATGCATTGTCTGAACAAGTATCTGATCCGGCATTGGGTGGAAAAAATTCTTCGAGTGGTGTGCCTGATGGTATGTTGCTGTGTTAATCGACTCTTTCAGGTTTCTGTATCTCGCTGGGATGAAGGGGATAGGTTGTGAACGAGGGACTAAGATAAACTCAGTTAATTGTACTGATCAAAGCAAAATCCATAATTTTCATTTTCAGGGGTTCGTCAAGATACAGTGGGGGGTAATCCAATAAACCAAGGTTCGGACATCATATCCAAGAGGGATATGCACACCCCTCGTACTTTGTCTGTCGGCAGCGAGGCTGATATCTCAGAGGCATCCTTCATCGACATGCTGAAGAGTAATGCCAAGAAGACTGCTCCAATGGATTCCCATTTGACTGCCAGTGTTCCACAATCGGCAGATGGAGCAGTGCAAGGCCGAAGTGGCAAAAAGAAGGGAAAGAAAGGGACGCAAAAAATCAATCCCGCTCTTCTTGGTTTCAAAGTTTCCAACTCCACTCGCATTATGATGGGTGAAATACAACGCATGGAGGATTAGCGCCTGATTAGTTTAAACCTTTTTTCTTTGTTGTATAATCATCTTGATATAGGTCTTTAGAGGTTGAGGGTAGGGTAAATTATTCCTTGTGAAAATTCTTTGATTTTTTGTCTCCCCTTGTACATCTTAGGGGTAAAATGGTAAAAAAAAAAAGGGGGGGTGTGGCAGAATTTCCTAGTGTCCATATCAGAGTGTGCGGTAACGGGATACGGTTTTTGTATAGACTTGCAAGGTTTATAATGAAAATAATTGGTAGATAGTATGTACTAGATAGTTATGTACATAAGAAAAATAAAGCTGCAGCTTTTAATTGTTGCTGATACTTGCCTCCCTTTTCTTCCCTTTCTTTTGTACCTATTTAGTTTTAAGGTCAATTGTTTGGTTAATTCTTAAAACTTTTGCAGTTGTGATGTTTTAATCCTTGGGTCTTATTTTTTTTTATTTTTTATTTTTTATATATATATAGTTGAAATGATGCTGAACTTTTTAAAATGTTGATATAAAAAGGCAAACTGTAAACTGCTATTTACTTTTTAAAATGTTGTTGTATATTAAAGCTTAATTGAAAGTAACGGTAATTTTACATTTAACCTTATTATCAGATATATTAAATTATAAAAAAAAAGTTTTAGAAAGTAAAAATTTGTCAAAAGGACTTTTACTTTTATTTATTTATTTCTTTTTTCGTCATACTGCAATTTGGGTCTTCGGCAAGTTATAAAATAAAAAATCAGCCAAAAAAAAAAAAAAAAGGTTAGAAAGTAAAAACTGCAAAAACGAATGCAACCAATTAATGTCTGCTTTATTCAAAGATGAATTTTTTTTGAACTTTAACAGAAAGCGATGTGCAGTTCGAGCCCTTTATAAAATCATGGGAAATTAAGGGTGTTGATCTAGATCCCTTTCTTCATATGTATATATATATGTATGTATATAATATAAAACAACTTAGAAAGACGTTTAAAAAAAAAAAAAAAAAAACACCTTAGAAAGATGTTTAAATGTATTAAAATTAACTAGCTGATTTTATGGTAACTTTCATATTTTTCCCATAAGTCGGCAAATAAATGGTATTCCCCAATCACTGCTAATGTAGTAATATGGAGTTACCAATATCTTGCCACGTACAAATCTTGTAACGAACATTTATTTTACTTTATTTAATTTAGGTAGTTAAAGGGTACATTGTAAAATAATCAAAAAAGGACAAATTATGAGAGAAAAACTACATTTTCTTTAATAACAACTACAACAACAACAACATAAATAAAACAGTTTTATTTATGTATTTATTTACTTTGGTTACATACAAGCAAGCAACACACACAATCCCACCACACCAAAGGAAAAAAAAAAAAAAAAAAATTGCAGAACAGAAAAATTTCAACCATTTCTCCATTTGGGCTTGTCATGCAATGCTAAATCTTTTAAGTTTGCGTCATTCAGGTTCTTTGCTCTTCGCTTAATAACAACATTGCTCATCCACCCCATCTACCAGGGAAAACTTCCGTAACTGTTCTTCCCATGATCCACTCGATATCTGAAGCTGATAAAGGCACTTGATTTGCAATAAGAGAAACAGCTTCTTTTGCTCCTTTATATCCACATTCAGGAACAACAAACGGGAAGTCACTGCACCAAATTCATTCACAACACCAAACTCATTCCTTTTAATGTTCTCTGTTTTATCTTGTTTCTCCTCAAGTACCTTCAAAATTGTTGGTCTTGTTGTTAGCTAAACAAAACACAAGAAAGACGCTTACCTGCCCCACATGACACGGTTAGCACCAAATGCCGAGACAACTTGGGACAAAGAGTTGGATAAATCCTCAAATGGGAATGGCTTCCTTGATACCCTGAAAAGGGCACTGAATTTTACATATACCTGTGCATTCAAATATTGATTTTGATTTCACATCAAGAATCCAACACAAACAACAAACATATTGGTCAGGCTACAACTGAAAAAAAAAAAACCATTCATAACGCAATGTAAAGTTACAATATTCAGACAAAAGCCTTTAAATCCTCCGATTGCTATCATGACACTCCATGCCTTGCCAAACAAAATATGAACTGAAGAATTTAAGGCACTTCAAATAGATGTTCTAATGGTTCCAAGCATGGCCTAACTACAATAATTCCTTTCCTGCCTCCAATGACGAGGTCTGGAGATTGAATCCCACTATCCCCAAGCTCACAGAAACCAATAAATTAATAAAATTGGAGTTCGAAAGAAAATATTAGAATCTCCAGGTTTAACATGTTATTTCAGAAGTTTCTAAAAACCCAATGAAGTTTTAGAGCTCTCCAACAGGGGTTACAAATGTGTCAAGGGTATAAACACGAAAGGGCTTCTCAAGATGGTGGTAACAGTTAGAGCAACAAACAGCGCTAGCGTACAAAAAGGAATGGTTGAAATGTATTCATGTCACTTATACCTGTGGGAATCTGGATAGGTTTAAAAGCTCGGAGAAAGCTTTACTCTCTTCATCATTGCTGCAAGATTACATCTTCTGATCTAAGAAGTGACAACAATAGAGATACGCTGGTTGGAGAGAACATTAGAGAAGAAAAACTCACGCCGGTGATTTGCAGAAAGCCAAATGGTCAAGCAACACAACAGTGGACGGAAACTCGGTGCACAATTCCTCTATTTCTGAAATATGAAGACTCAAACCCTGAAAAATGTCCCGTTAAAGTTATAGTTTCATTTTAGATATCTATATACACATCTAGTAACAAGGCAGAATAATACCTTCATACACATGAAACCCACTGGTATTCCAAGCTCTCCTGCCTTCGAGAACAATGCCTTTCCTACTTCATTTGTCATCTGCATAAATCCGCCACCGATTTTTCAAGAAAAAACAGATCATAACCCTTAAACACAATAACGTTAAAAGCTGACACTGATGAGAATTTTATAGGCTCCTTCACAATGTAATTAATTTAATATAGAAGGAACGAAATTGGATCAAGAACATTTCTGATGAGATATATCAAAAATCATGTCTTCTAAAATGAGTTGCTGTCTATATAATCTGTCATTAACATGACAGGTTTTTCATAAAGTTTTGTGAATTCTTTAAAGTGATTCACCATTTAATTATCAGTTAAATCGTATTTATTATTATTATTTATTTATTATTATTATTATTATTATTTTGTAGCAGTTAAAAGCATGTAAAGAGTTCCTACAATCATCTTATCATACAACACACGACATGTGTTATAAGCTCACATCAGATGAAAATGAGGATAAATACCTTTTGACCAGACGGCCATAGATACGGATTAAAGCGAACCGCTCGATAACCCTCCTAGTGTCAAAGAGTAATCTGTCAAGCTCATATGTTTTGGGGGGGGGGGGGGGGGGACATAATCACTGGGTTGGTTAGTAGATTATCTGAGTTTTATAGAAAAAAAATACCTTGGAAACAAGGTGCTCAAGCTGCTGAACCCCATTTCCATCTTCAGCTGGATCAGCAAGACAACATCCCACAAATTTGGACGGGTATTTCTCCAACACACTGTTCAAATAAATAAATAAAAATCAACTTTATGTTCCTTTGCAGCTTTTCAATGTTCAAAATTTGTTTACTTTCAAAAAACGAGGGGAAAGAAAAAAGTATTTCGAAATGAACGTTAAGAGTTAAGACATGATTTACTTTTATAATCTGACCTTGTCACTAGAGAATGGTCGAACTTGTGATTAATGGGCTGCACTATAAGTGCACCATCAACACCCGCTTCTTCCATGCACTGCCAATCACACACACACACACACACACACACACACACACACGAAACAATCACAAGAATTGGAAAATAAAAGAAAAATTACAATGATCAAATTTCATATTGGAAATGACAAAAAGTTTTATAAAAAAAAATGCGAACAAGCAAAGGAAAGATGGAAAGAGATACCTTGAGCAAGAAATCGACGTCGCCAGGTAAAGTGGGTTCATTTCCCGGAAAGTAAGGGTATTTATCCGCCGCCTATTAGCCAAAAAGAAGGGACAAAAAAGAAAAAAGAAAAAAAGTTGATCAAGAACGTTTTAGCCATACAAGAAAAAAAGAAGGAAAAAAAAAAAAAGGAATAAAAATGATGGTGAATAAATGGTGGGTTTGGATAACTATACTTGTTGAGGAGACGCCCAAACATGCAAATGGGAATCGATGATTTTGGTGACGTAGGATTCACGTAGAGAATGAGAAGAAGCCATTGTTGGTGAGGAAGACCTGTTTGTCTATAAATCTATCTTATAATCTATGATCTACAATCTATTAGATCGATAACTATATATAAGTGTCAAAAACCTATGCCATTCACGTCCTTCAACCATCAAATTACGCATATACTAATTATATATATATATATATATATAAATGTCAAAAACCCTATCCAAAACGAATATAATCATATATAAATATTAAAAACATGTACTATCCACGCCCTTCAACCACCAAAACGCAAATTATTATACACTAGTATAAGGGGAGGTTCCCATGTTCCCATTTTTAATAATTTCGTTTTGCATTTTTTAAAAAGAGAGGATAGATGAAATTGAGTAAGAATAATACTTCTTTACTATAAGAAAATCATTTTTTCTAATTATTTTTCTTTGAATAAATATAAATGATACTTGATATTGAATATGATAATTAATGTTACACTATAAAAAATTATTTTCTCTAGGTTAATATTAATTTATAATTTCAGTTAAATACGAAAATTTTTTTAATTAAATTTCTCTATGAATAATTTTTATGAGAAAATAAAAAATTCAATGTTGAAAAAAAAACGAAAGAAAAAATAGAACAAGCAACATAATGCAAAGAAGTGGAGAGTATTTATAATAAAAATAATAATAATTTGTCCTTTTATGGTTAGTAAAAAGTAAAAATGGTTTGTTGTTGATTTCTCATGGAGCTACTATATTGACGTGTAAGATATAAAGGGGGGGAAAAAAAAGAAAAAGGAATATGCTATGTGAATTAGTGCATGCCATTTGATTAAAATAAATAGAAAAAGTGTAAACATTAACCATTGGATGATAGATTGATGAATAAAAAAGTTACTCAAGTCCAAATCCAAATCCAAATTTTTCTTTTTTTTTTTTTTTTTAATAAAAAATCCGTACACTAATTTTCTTCTCTTGTAAAAAAATTAAGTGAAATATCTTTGAAAAATGTTACTTAAATGGTAAATTTAAAAAATAAAACATTTTAATAAAAAAAAAGTTAAAATGTTTTAATAAAAAAATGAAAATGTGATATTTAAGAAAAAAAAAAGTAGAAAAATCCAAATAAATAAATAAATAAATAAGAGCAAGCACCGTTGAAATATAAGCATGTAGCCTAAATAATAATTGTATTCGATTTTCTTCTTACATACCAAACTGAATTGTCGATTCTTGGCAACTTGACGTCTTTATTTATCAATAATAAGAAATTATTTCTGTTCTCAATTGTCGATTCTTGGCAACTTGACATGTCTTTATTTATCAATAATAAGAAATTATTTCTATTTAACAAAGACTTTGTAAAGTCTTTTGTTATTATGGTTTTGAGAATATTAAAACTTCAATAACAAAGACTTTGTAAAGTCTTTTGTTATATAGTTTTGAGAATATTACAACTTCAAGTCTTCAACCAACTTTGTACTCTTATCAGCAAAGATAATAAAATATTAAAAAGTCATCACAAGGTTTGGCTTTTTTCTCTTAAAACAACCTTCCTTCCTCTTTCAATTATAATTAATTAGAAATCTTGTTTAATTGGAATTAGCTAAGGATTAGAAAAGGACAGTATTAATATAATTTCTATTTAACAAAGACTTTGTAAAGTCTTTTGTATCTTCAACCAACTTTGTATTCTTATCAGCAAAGATAATAAAATATTAAAAAGTCATCACAAGGTTTGACTTTTTTCTCTTAAAACAACCTTCCTTCCTCTTTCAATTATAATTAATTAGAAATCTTGTTTAATTGGAATTAGCTAAGGATTAGAAAAGGACAGTATTAATATAACCAGACATTAATAACGAACGAAGTTGTCTAACTTGAGGCCCAAAAAAAAAAAAAAAAAAAATTGTAATAACAATAAGAAATAAAAGGCAAGGATGGATGAATAGAAGCTCACACAGATCATTCCTAGTTTGGCAGAAGATGAGGCTGGGATCATGTACAATAAACAGGATGAAATGGTTTACTAAGCAACACATGAGTTGTTAAGTGTGGCAAAAATCCTAAACATGTATACTAAAGGATTATTCTCACAAATTTTTTTTTTTTTCCCCTTCATAGTCAAGCGTATGACTGGTGTTTTTGTATTGAACCACGCGGATTACAAATCAAAGACGGCTGGTTGTGGTTGCTTGTCGTTTAATTTGCACTCACACATTTGCTCTTGGTAACTCATGTTACCGATTGAAGAACATGCCACTGCAACCAGCTAATTCATGAAATTTAACGGACAATAGACTTTGATATATTTAACACAGCATTTTCCTTAAAGATGATTATAATAACTACACCACAACTTTTATTTATTATTTATTTATTTATCTATTTTTACGTATTATCCAGCCAACAACAACAGAAAATACTACTAATATCCATTAAAATAATAACATTTTTTTTTATTTTTATTTGCAGAACAGAACAGAAAAAATTTGACCATTTCTCAATTTGGGCTTGTCATCCTGGCGCAGGGGCCATGCTAATCTTTTATTAACGGCATTGCTCATCCACGCCATTTACCAGGGAAAACTTCCATAACTGTCCTTCCCATGATCCACTCGATCTCTGAAGCTGATAATGGCACTTGATTGGCAATGAGAGAAACAGCTTCTTTTGCTCCTTTATAGCCACATTCCGGAACAACAAATGGGAAGTCACTGCACCAAATTCATTTAGAACACCAAACTTATTCCTTTTAATGTTGTCAGTTTTATCTCATTTCTCCTCAAATACTTCAAAATTGTTGGTCTTGTTGTTAAACAAAACAAGAAAGACGCTTACCTCCCCCACATGACACGGTTAGCACCAAATGCGGAAACAACTTGGGACAAGGAGTGGGATAAATCCTCGTATGGGAAGGGCTTCCTTGATACCCTGAAAAGGGCACTGAATTTTACGTATACCTGTGCAGTCAAATATTGATTAGGATTCACATCAAGAATCCAACACAAACAACATACATATTGGTCAGGCTACAACTCAAAAAACGATTCATAACGCATCGTAATGTTACAATATTCAGACAGAAGTTGTGACTGATAACCCCAAGCTCAAAGAGACAAACAAATAAACAAAATTGGAGTTCCAAAGAAAACACTAGAATCCACTGGTTTTTAACAACTTATTCAATAAGTTTCTATAAACCCAATCAAATTTTAGTGCTCTCCAACAAGGGTTACGAGTGTGTCAAGGGGTTAAACACCAAAGAGAATGGTTGAAATCTATTCATGTCACTTGTACCTGTGGGAATCTGGATAGGTTTAAAAGCTCAGAGAAAGCTTTACTCTCTTCATCATTCCTGCAAGATTACATCTTCTGATCTACGAAGTGACGATAGTAGAGATACGCTGATCAGAGGGAATTTTAGAGAAGGAAAACTCACGTTGGTGGTTTGCAGAAAGCCAAATGATCAAGCAACACAACAGTGGACGGAAACTCGGTGCAAAATTCCTCTATTTCTGAAATATGAAGACTGAGACCCTGAAAATGTCCCTTTGAAGTTAAAAATTTTATGTTATATATATGGACACATCTACTAACAAGGCAGAATAATACCTTCATACACATGAAACCCACTGGTATTCCAAGCTCTCCTGCCTTAGAGAACAATGCCTTTCCAACTTCGTTTGTCATCTGTATAATTCCACCAGTATTTCAAGAAAAAACAGATCATACCCTTAAACACTGTAATGTTAAAACTGACGCTGATGAGCATTTGATAACCTCCTTTGCAATGCAATTAGTTTAATATAGAAGGAACGAAATTAGAGCAAGAACACTTTTGGGGTCCAATAAGATATATCCAAGATAATGTCATCTAATATGAGTTGCTGTCTATATAACATTTACAGTGCCCATTAAAAGGCATTGGTTCTCTCTCTTTAACCACGCATCTAGTACACGCATGACAGGATTTTCATGAAATTTTGGGAAGGAAAATTTTCGGTGTCAACATGGATAATGAATTTACAGTGGTACATTTCTTAAAGTGACTCGTCATTCATCAGTTTAAATACGAAGGTAAGTAGAAAACTTTGTTGCTTTAATCCAAGACAAGAGGTTTATTGTTTCTAGCACTTAAAAGCATGTAAAGAGTTCCTACAATCATCTTCTCAAACAGGCAAGACACATGTTACAAGCTCACATCAGAAGAAAATGGTGATTAATACCTTTTGACCAGATGGCCATAAATACGGATTAAAGCGAACCGCTTGATAACCCTCCTAGCGTCAAAGAGTATTCTGTCAAATCTAATATGTTTGGGGGTACACATAACACTAGATTAGTAAGTTGATTATCTGGGATTTCTAGGAAACCTTTAAAACAAGGTGCTCAAGCTGATTAATCCCACTTCCATCTTCAGCTGGATCAACAAGACAACATCCCACAAATTTGGACGGGTACTTCTCCAACACACTATTGAAAGAAATAAATTAGAGGAGAAAAAAAAAAAAAAAACAACAACAACTTTATGTTCCTTTGCAGCTTTTCAAAATCCAAAGTTTGTTTATATTCAAAAAACGAGGGGACAAAAATAGTATTTCGAAATGAACATCAAGAATCAAGACATGAAATAAACGAGGGGACAATAATCTGACCTTGTCACCAGAGAATGGTCGAACTTGTGATTAATGGGCTGCACTATAAGTGCACCATCAACACCCGCTTCTTCAATGCACTGCCAATCATATACAAACATATATATATATATATATATATATATATGTTTGTATGTATACATAAACACGAAAACAATCACAAGAATTGTAAAAGAAAAGAAAATCTACACTGACCAAATTTCATCTTGGAAACCACAAAAATAATTTTAAAAAAATTAAAACAAGCAAAGGGAAGATGGATAGAGATACCTTGAGCAAGAAATCGACATCCCCAGGTAAAGTAGGTTCATTTCCCGGAAAGTAAGGGTATTTATCCGCCGCCTGTTACCCCAAAAAAAAAAAAACAAAGAAAAAAAAAAGTTGAAGATCGTTTTAGCCATAGAAGGGGGGAAATATGAAAATGAAAGCGGATTAAAAGTGGGTTTACTACACTTGTTGGGGAGACGCCCAAACATGCAAATGAGAATCGATGATTTTGGTGGTGAGGGCGTCAGGTAGAGAAGAAGAAGAAGAAGCCATTGTTGCTGAAGAAGAAGAGGACCTCAAATGGATTTTGGCCAAAAGCGACGCAAATGGCCGAGAATGATGAGAATGGCGAGGGCCGAGTGGAACTGAAAGCAAGAGCTTCAGCTTCTCTGCCATTTGTTTCGTTTTACGGTTTTGGATAAAAACATGGACTCTGACTGTGTAACTGTAGCAGGGAGGTCGACTGACTAATGTTTACCCGTGGGCCCATAACGGGGAGTAAACGACAATAAACAAGGTAATGTGTAAAAACGACAATTAACAGGAAACGACGACAAAATAGAAACGACATAAAAGTTCAGAAAAGAACAGATAGAGTGAAACGACAGACAATACGGAAAATGACAGTAAAGGCAAAACGGCATCAACATTTATAATATGTTAAAGGATGATACCAAGTGAGAAAACAACCATAAGTACCACCCGACAATAACTCCACTGACAGCAAATAAGTCAACGAAATTAAAGGGTAATCCACCTAGAAAAAAAAACGATATTTCAACAAAGAAACGACCAAAAAAGAAAAACGACAGCCAATGAGACAATCAACTAGAAAAAGATAAGAAGGACTAAAGAGGAAACGAGGACAAAATAGAAATGACGATTAAAAGGGTACAGCGAAAAAAATAGATGAAACCGACTGACCGAAAGAGAAAACAACAGTAAAATACCAAACCAAGACAATAGAGTAGAAAAAGACAATTAAGGAACAGAGGCAAACAGAAACGACACAATTGAGAAAATAACAATTAACAGGTAACAACAAAAAAGATCGTTTTATTGCCAAAAAAAAAGAGGGGGTTCGGGGGGGAAGGAAAAATAACACAACAACCCCGACAATGACAACAATTACGACAACAAATTCCAAACCACATCAAAATTCGGAAAACGACACCAAAAGAAGGTTAAAAAAGGAAACGACAATTAAAAAAAATAAATAAATAAAAAAGGCCGAACGATATTGAAAAAATTACGACAATGGAGCAACCTGAAGAAACATTAAAAAGACAGCAGGTATTCGGAAAAGTGCAATAAATAGGAACTATACTGCAATTTTAAACATAAATTGGCAGTAAAAAATATACCAGAGAAACTTGAAAATCGACATTAGTAAGAAAGGAAGGAGATGACGAAAAAAAAAAAAAAAGAAAAGAAAACGTAGACTAAAGGAAACAACATTAGATGAAAACAAAACAAAAAACAAAAAACTACTAAGTGGAAATAACAAAGAAACAAATAAACGACAGATGTATAGAAACGACGAGAAAAGGGAAACGAAAACCAGTGGCAAAGAGAGAAGCGATAGCATATGAGAACAGGAGAAAAAATATAAAATGACATTGAAAATAAGAAATGACCAATGTGTTTTCTTGATGTTCTCTTTTGATAGTGTATAGGTTCTCTTGATGTTTTTTTCTCTTTCCCATGTGGTTGTTATATAGTAAGATAAACACTTTTTTTTTTCTTTTTTTTCCCTTTTTAGGTTTTTCTCATTTGGTTTTATTAGCAAGGTTTTTAATGAGATATATGTTAAATTCTGATTTTCAAATGTGTAGTTTCGGCTATATCTTCTGGCGTCAGAATCTGTTTTGTCTTGTTTCTCATATGCATTTATTTTTTAGTTGTTTTTCCTTTTGTGGATAGTTTGTAACATGTCGGATTGGAACTATTATTATTATTTTCTTTATTTTTAATAAAATGTTGGATATATATAAATGATAAGGGTGATACAAAGGTGCCAACCTAGTTAGGACGTCTCGGTACATCTACTGATTTTTTCCTCCAATAACCTTATTTAAAAAAAAGAAATGACCAATGTGTTTCACAAGAGACATACAAAACTACAAGAGAAGGGATACAACAATACACGATAAATAAAACAACGACAGTAGAGCAAACGACAATAACGTAAAAACGACGAGAACTAAAAAAACTTAAATGTGTAGCAAACGACACTTGCAAAACAAGAGGAAGAAAGAAAACGATGACAAACTATAACGATGCTAATGTAAGTTTATCAAAATACCAATAAAAAAACAAAAAACAAAAAAAAAAACGACTTGTAGTTAGGATTTCAAGCTATTTGACATACCAAAAAGAAAAAAGAAAAAAGTAAGTGCATTTTTGATGTGTACGAAGTAGACGTATTTGCGAGTCTGGATTTTGAATAGTTCAGCCACATGTTATAAACCCAAAAATTTAGAGAAAACCATAAATATAATAATCACTTATTCATTGTATGCCAGTTGATCTCCCTTGTAGGAAACCTCGTTATATATATACATATATATATATATATGTATTTCCACTTGGCTCAGAAAGATAAACAAGAGTATCACAAAAGTAGAAATATATATAGTTTTTATATTAATAATAACATTGCTCGTAGTCATGGACGCCATTTATTTGGAAAAAGTTCCATCGCTGTTCTTCCCATGATCCAGACCAAGTCTGAAGCTGATAGAGACACTTGTTTGGCAATAAGTGAAACGGCTTCTTTCGCTTTTTTATAACCAGATTCAGCTAAAACATATGGGAAGTCACTGCATCCAAATTCAATTCAAAACATATTTCTATCTATTATTGAAAATAGCCATTCATTAGTTACCGCTAATAAAGCGATTGCGGACGATATCACATATGTAGCAATACATTAAAATTATCATGTAACATAGTGGGATCTGGTTATTTTACATTTTGTCATGTAACAGTTTTCTTTATCTTAATCCTTATTGAATGCTTAAACACTATTTGGCTTAATCAAGGTTAAAGTAATATAAAAAACACGATACGTACGTGCCCCACATGAGACGGCTAGCGCCATAAGCAAAGACTAGTTGGGAGAGAGGTTCAGCTAAATCCTTGTATGGAAATGGCTTTCTCGACACCCTGAAAAGGGCACTGAATTTTACATATACCTACAAATGCAAATTGCAATTCAATATTAATAATGAAGATTCCACTACAAACAATTGCATTACCCTAAAAGAAGGTACATATAAATAATTCTGATGAAAGTTGTGACTGATGATACTTATCCATTTTTACCATGATTTGGTAACACACTAGGCAATCCTCAATTCATGCCGTAGAAAACCAATTAGCTATTAACAAATAAGGTACTTAAATTGAAATGCCATAGTATTATTATAATAATCCCCAGATACGGCCACTTCTTGTTACAAGATTTTCTGAAAATGTTAAACGTGTGAAGTCTAATTACTTTCTTGACGTAAAATCAGCACACAGATAAATTTTTGTGGGACCCATTTTTGAGGATTAGAAGACAAAGAAATAAACACAAGAAATGTGAGAGGCTTGAAGTGTGTGTGATTCTCATGTAATTTTCTACATCATACAATACTGTTTTAAAGCGATTTAAACTCTTTATTCTCAATGAACTATTATAAATTTTGTGTATACTTGCTTATTATTATTATTTTTTTCGGTTTTATTGCTTTCGACAGTAAAGGATTTGAGACGTCTAATATAAAACAGGAAAAACCAACAAAATTTGGTGCTACTTAATAACATTGATCCAAGTGCCACTATGATACCTGTGGGAATCTTGATAGGTTTAGAAGTTGAGAGAAAGCTTTGCTCTCTTCATCATTTCTGCAAGATAATATATACATATACACACACTTATATATATATAACATCTAAGAAGCTGGTGATCCTAAAAATCTAGGAATTGTTTTTAGGAAGACAAAAAGGGATGGGAAAGAAAGCTGACGTTGGTGGTTTACAGAAACAAGTGATCAATAAGTACAATTGTTGATGGGGACTCTGTGCAGTTCCTCTATTTCTGAAATACACAGACTTCGACCCTGAAAATTAAGTGTGCAACATTAATTTCATATTTCATAATTAGACGAATACACATTTCTAGAAGATCGTGTTAGTTATACTAAGATGGTAACAATATGTATGTATGTATGTATGTATAATTTTGTATGTAATGATCACAAGGCACTATATATAAGTACCTTCATACATAAGAAACCCATTGGTATTCCATGTTCTCCAGCCTTGGAGAACAATGCCTTCCCAACTTCATTTGTCATCTGCATATATAAATCCTCAAGCATGATTACTACTACTACAAGGGTGTGTTTGATTCCAAAGTTCAAACCTAAAAGTTTCATCTCAGTTTTTGTCTTTTTTTTGAAAAGTCAACAAAAATTATAATTAGTTTTTGAAAAGTCAATCAATTTCAACCTAAAAATTTCATTCCAAATCCGTACACCAAACGCAAGCTAAATAAATAAACAATAATGTATCCTAAAAAATAAAGGGAAAAATTAGGAAGGTGATTGTTTTTTAACAACTCCTTTAAATATGTAGCCGGAGTTTTAAATTTTTTTTTTTAAAGCAAGTGGCCGTTTTTAATTTTTATTACAATAGTCCATCAGTGTTATACAATAGTCTATCACTGAAAGATCGGTTTATCACCGATAAATCAATAATATATCACTAATAGATCGATATATTATTGCTCTTGTTGATCAATTACTAACAGATCAATAAATCTATTGATGATGGACCATTTAAATTATAAATAGTTTATTTCTCAAATTAAAAAAGCTCGAGACATTAATGCAAAACTAACTTAAAAGAAAGGTCATTTTCTTGTAAACTTAAAACTCCAAAATAAGATGACAAACTAGGTGCAGATTAATCCAAGACAATAAGCTCATACTTGAATCTGATATAATATATATATATATATATATATATGGCATCTGTAAGGAGTCTCTTGTATTGTTCTTATCATAATATATACAAAGAAAGAAATCAAATACCTTTTGACCAGATGGCCATAACTCTGGATTAAAGCGAACGGCTTTATAACCATACTATCAAATGGTAAAATTTATGTTAATTATTAGCTAAAATCTTAAGGAGACATAATATGAACACTGATTAGTTATCAAGATGATTTAAGATTTCCTAAATTAATTAATAGGAGAGATCTTTGAAACAAGATCTTCAAGATGCTTAACCCCACTTCCATCTTCATCTGGATTAGCAAGACAGCATCCCACAAATTTGGACGGGTAACTTTTTAGCACACTATTCAAAAGATTTTCCCAAATATAAAAAAAATATAATTTAAATCAAATTACTTTATATGGTTAAGATGAAACATCAACTAATTAAATTACTCCAATATATATTGATGATATATTCCAAATAATTTACTCCATTGTCTGACCTTGTCACTAGAGAATGGTCAAACATGTGATAAATGGGCTGCACTACAAATGCACCATCAACATCTGCTTCTTCCATGCTCTAAGAAAACAATATGGTATATATAAATAATATATAAAATATAATATAAGAATGTAAACAAATTAAAAAAAAAAAAAAAAAGGAAAGAAAGAAAGATTTTGGTTAGATAGGCAGAGTAGTACTTCTTGTGGAGAGGCCCAAATGTGAAGATGGGAATCAATGGTTCTTTTGGCTTCAGTGCTGGAAGTGGAAGAATTAGCCATTGTTGCTGCAAATTGGTGGGCAGTATGTAACTGGAATATTTATCTTTCACAATTGCGCATTGTTGTATTTATCTATTCTTATTTTGAGTACTGAAACAACTTTAATTACTATCTCAGTCAATATATATATATATATATATATATATAAAGTTACTATGTAAAAGAAAAAGTCTCAATAAAGTTACCCCCCGCCATATAATGGGCCAGTTTTCTTCTTCTTCTTCTTTTTTTTTTTTTTTTTTTCCAGCTAAACTGGGGCTAAATAAAGTTAACCCTAATTGTCAAGTAATTAGGCGAGTCACCAACCAAACATGCACAAGTATCCTTACCTTTATTTGCAACCAACACATGCAAAAGACATTTTCACTTTGTATTTTACACGATGATAGAGGATTTTATTTCAAGGTGAAAAAATAAGTACACCTTCAGAGTATCAAATCTTAATACTATTAACTAATTAGTAGAAGCAGGTACTACACGTGCATATTCTGTTTGTTGAATTTTTTGATAGGTGAATGTGAAAGTTTCTTCTTGATTTGTTCTTCTCTTAAGGGTATCTTTGTGTTTTATCCTTTTTTTTTTTTTTAATCATAAAATACGTGAGGGATGATATTGAAATAAGTTTTTTAAATATAAAGAATATCTTAATAGTTTCTAAAAACATATGAATAAATTGAGAAGTAATTAGATTTAAAAGGTATAATATACTTTAAAAGATGTAATCTTTTGCCAAAAACAAAATATAAGACGTAATTTAGATGATGTAGACAATACGAATTGATAAAGTTACCATATTATCTCTAGTAAATAGTAATAGCTTGGAATGAGATATAGAAGGCAATTCCATCCATTCTTACGGTAGACATCACCAAAACTTAGGGCACGTTTGTTTTTGGGGGAAGGAATGGAATAGAATGGAAAGGAATGCAAGTCCTTTGTTTGGTTTGTTTTAGAATCAAGAATAGTCATTCCAAAGGAGTTGTCATTCCTTAATGAGATGAGTGGAATGGCAATTCCATTGTGCATGTCCTTTTTTTTTTTTTCCATAATTACCCTTCACCATTTATTATTATAATATATTTTTTAAGTCTCTTTACCACCTCCCCTGAGCAGTACCCCGATTACGGACTCTGCTCCTCCGATCTCAGCCCCCACCGCAGCTCCTCCGGCCACCTCACTAGTTCTCGTCAAACCGCCACCATCCTCACCTCGGAAGAGTTCTCCACTGATACGAACCACGCCAACAACGTGACGAAACTCGATACCAAATATGGAAACGACAACCCAAGATCTTTCAAGTTTGATCGAAACCGCGACCCGTTGCTTAGCGAAGCAAGAACCTTGGTATGATGAAGACGCCACAAACGGTGATGGAAGTCCGTTTGATAAGTCGCTTTGAACGCCACAAGGAATCCTTGATAAGTTCGAATAAGTTTCTTCAAGAACTCAAGAAGAAAAAACTCACAATATGAATAAACATCAAAATCTTTTTTCCATCATCTGAAATCAGCCTTATATAGGCAAAGTTACAATTTGTAAAATTCATAATCTACCCTTAAGGATAAACTTGAATAAAAACATAAAAAAAGATCAGATTTATCTAAATAAATTCGGAATTAAAAATATACCTAAATTCAAATTTTAAACTAAAACTTAAAATTCAAATAGGATTACAAAGAAATCAAATCTTGATCAGATCTTCTAAACTTCTTGAATTTTGTTTTGAATCTTGAACTTCTTGAAAACTTGAAAACGTAATCTTGACTTGATTCTTCGTTGGGAAAAACGTCCACATTATTCTTGGCTCTCTTCCGGGTCAAATTTGATGAGGAATACCAACCTTTGTTCATCCTCAGTAGTGAACACGCTCTCGTTTTGTTGTAGAACTCTCCGGACTAAGTTATTTAGCTCTTCTTTGAATCTTTTAGCTCTAGCCCTCGTCACCGGACCAATTGGAACTTGAATTGATTCATGAGTATTCCTAGCAGCCTTGATGTCCTCATCATTCCCCCCCTCTTGAGAAGGATTTGTCCTCAAATCCTGTAAGTCAGTAATATTGAAAGTAGCACTAACATTGTACTCACCAAGTAAGTCAAGTTTGTAGGCATTGTCATTGATCCAATCTAGCACTTGAAAATAACCATCTCCTCGGGCCAGCAACTTAGAACGTCTTTGCGCCGGAAATCTTTCTTTCCTCATGTGTAACCAAACCCAATCACCGGGTTCAAAAACCATCCTGTGACGTCCCTTCGTAGCTTGCTTTATGTATTGTTCGGTTCTTCTCTCTATGTTGAGCCGTTGTGAAATCAACGCTTGCTTAATCTCACTTGTTTTTGCATAGAAGTTTTTTTGTTTTCTCTCTGTTTTTACCTCATTTTTTCCCTCACTCTCACTACGCTTGGACTCACACCTCTTTTCACTCTCGTTCTTTTGCTCACTCAAGTTCTTTTGATCACTCAATTTTTACAACCTCACTTGATCCTCATACACTTGTTTTGGTGTCATCGGAGCTAGAGTGATTATCCGTTGATTGTGTATGAATGAGTACTTGTTGGTGAAGCCGTCATGATGCACTCGTCGATCAAATTGCCACGGTCTTCCTAAGAGAAGATGTCCAGCTTGCATTGGTACCACATCGCACAATACCTCATCCTCATATTTACCAACACGAAACGGTACTACGACCTGCTTTGTAACCTTCACTTCACCGCTATCGTTCAACCATTGTGCTTAAGTGTTGTAAGCCCTAGCTTTTCAACCATGGAAGTACTAGCAACATTAGTGCAACTACCGCCATCGATGATGGAAGTACTAATGATAATATCAGCCTCATATAGGCAAAGTTACAATTTGTAAAATTCCTAATCTACCCTTAAGGATAAACTTGAATAAAAACATAAAAAAAGATCAGATTTATCTAAATAAATTCGGAATTAAAAATATACCTAAATTCAAATTTTAAACTAAAACTTAAAATTCAAATAGGATTACAAAGAAATCAAATCTTGATCAGATCTTCTAAACTTCTTGAATTTTGTTTTGAATCTTGAACTTCTTGAAAACTTGAAAACGTAATCTTGACTTGATTCTTCGTTGGGAAAAACGTCCACATTATTCTTGGCTCTCTTCCGGGTCAAATTTGATGAGGAATACCAACCTTTGTTCACCCTCAGTAGTGAACACGCTCTCGTTTTGTTGTAGAACTCTCCGGACTAAGTTATTTAGCTCTTCTTTGAATCTTTTAGCTCTAGCCCTCGTCGCCAGACCAACTGGAACTTGAATTGATTCATGAGTATTCCTAGCAGCCTTGATGTCCTCATCATTCCCCCTCTCTTGAGAAGGATTTGTCCTCAAATCCTGTAAGTCAGTAATATTGAAAGTAGCACTAACATTGTACTCACCAAGTAAGTCAAGTTTGTAGGCATTGTCATTGATCCAATCTAGCACTTGAAAATAACCATCTCCTCGAGCCAACAACTTAGAACGTCTTTGCGTCGGAAATCTTTCTTTCCTCATGTGTAACCAAACCCAATCACTGGGTTCAAAAACCATCCTGTGACGTCCCTTCGTAGCTTGCTTTATGTATTGTTCGGTTCTTCTCTCTATGTTGAGCCGTTGTGAAATCAACGCTTGCTTAATCTCACTTGTTTTTGCATAGAAGTTTTTTTGTTTTCTCTCTGTTTTTACCTCATTTTTTCCCTCACTCTCACTACGCTTGGACTCACACCTCTTTTCACTCTCGTTCTTTTGCTCACTAAAGTTCTTTTGATCACTCAATTTTTACAACCTCACTTGATCCTCATACACTTGTTTTGGTGTCATCGGAGCTAGAGTGATTGTCCGTTGATTGTGTATGAATGAGTACTTGTTGGTGAAGCCGTCATGATGCACTCGTCGATCAAATTGCCACGGTCTTCCTAAGAGAAGATGTCCAGCTTGCATTGGTACCACATCGCACAATACCTCATCCTCATATTTACCAACACGAAACGGTACTACGACCTGCTTTGTAACCTTCACTTCACCGCTATCGTTCAACCATTGTAGCTTGTACGGGCGAGGGTGCTTAAGTGTTGTAAGCCCTAGCTTTTCAACCATGGAAGTACTAGCAACATTAGTGCAACTACCGCCATCGATGATGGAAGTACTAATGATAATATCAGCCTTACATAGGCAAAGTTACAATTTGTAAAATTCCTAATCTACCCTTAAGGATAAACTTGAATAAAAACATAAAAAAAGATCAGATTTATCTAAATAAATTCGGAATTAAAAATATACCTAAATTCAAATTTTAAACTAAAACTTAAAATTCAAATAGGATTACAAAGAAATCAAATCTTGATCAGATCTTCTAAACTTCTTGAATTTTGTTTTGAATCTTGAACTTCTTGAAAACTTGAAAACGTAATCTTGACTTGATTCTTCGTTGGGAAAAACATCCACATTATTCTTGGCTCTCTTCCGGGTCAAATTTGATGAGTAATACCAACCTTTGTTCACCCTCAGTAGTGAACACGCTCTCGTTTTGTTGTAGAACTCTCCGGACTAAGTTATTTAGCTCTTCTTTGAATCTTTTAGCTCTAGCCCTCGTCACCGGACCAACTGGAACTTGAATTGATTCATGAGTATTCCTAGCAGCCTTGATGTCCTCATCATCCACCACCACCTAGGCGCTGAGCTACTTTCACCAATACGATCTCTACCAAAGTCTGGATCCGCCAAGCCCGTTGTCGGAATTTAACGTTTCGTCCGGCCAAATCTTCCACCGTCCTCTCCTCTAATGGCCAGATCTACAACTCTTTGCCTGACATCGCGACGACATCGT
Organism: Ficus hirta; assembly: GCA_038430175.1. Taxonomy (NCBI): domain Eukaryota; kingdom Viridiplantae; phylum Streptophyta; class Magnoliopsida; order Rosales; family Moraceae; genus Ficus; species Ficus hirta. The sequence goes on along the minus strand of CM076595.1, from coordinate 15,615,344 downwards.
CGGTACAAAGAGACCAGCTCCGGCCAGATCTGCCAACTCTTCGCCTGACGCAGTCCCAAATTTGCGAAGTCCCGTCGGCGACGCTTGACTCTCCACCCCCACCAGATCAATTAGCACCCAGTCGTTCTGCGTCAAAGGCTGAGGTTGCTAATATAGTGAGAAAAATTATAACTTTTTGACCACAAAGAAGACAACACAAAATGCCAACAGGTGGATTATTTTGGCTGCTGATGAACCTGGGGAAATTTTTTTTAAGAGCTTGTTTGGTGTTATAGCTCAAATCAAGTTTTTCAAGAAAATTTTTGTCTTTTTTCCTAAAAGTTTTTATCTTGTTCTGAAATTTTTTTTTATCTTTTCTGAAAAGTCAACAAAATTTACGATTTAAACTTAAAAAACTTAACTCAAACTCAAACACCAAACGGACCCTAAGAAAAAAGTCGTATATGTTTGAAAAAGAGGGTTTTATTTTTTATTTTTTGGGCTAAGACCGAAAAAGAGGGGTAGTTGTGTCAACATGGAAATAATCAGATTTTTTTTTTTTGAGTAAGGAAATAATCAGATTTGATTCCTTCGAATCCTTAAAATTCTAACCAAACAAATGAAAGAGCTTTCTTTTCTATTCTATTCCATTATCGTTGTCATTACCAGTATCATAACCATTCCCATTCCTTTCCTCCCGACCAAACGTGCCCTTAAGGATGTAATTGAAACATATTTATCAAATCTAAAACACACCTCTATAGAAAAATAATAATAATAATAATAAAGAGATAAATTAAGAAAATAAAAAATAAAAACCAACTGTAATCATAAATCACCCACCCCACCCCCAACAAAATTAAAACTTAATAATTTAATTATAAATAATCATCCATGAGTCCTTCAAAAAAATAATCATTCATGAGAGGAAAAAAAAAAAAAGAGAATGAGCATAAATAATTAAAATAAATTATAAGTATTGAAAACATTTAGAGTAAATTGTTGTAAATAACAAATTTATTAAGATTAAATATCATTTACCTAGTAAATTTACTATTTATTTTATTTAGTTTTGTAAAAATATTATTTACTATTACTCTAAAAAATATATTATTTACTATGATTTCAAAAAAAAAAATTTACATGAGTTTGTCAAAAAAAAAAATTTGCATGAACATGTTAATATCCTATACATATATATGTAGGGCACAATATTATTTTTTATAGACAAAAAAAAAAAAAAAAAGAGGGGGGGGGGTGTTGGGGGAGGATAGCCAGGTATGGATATTTAAGCCGGAAACAGGAGGGTGAAATTGTCATTTAAGAAAAAGCCGAACTAGATATTCGAATCACTTCCCCTCAGCCTTGCAGTTCAACTTCAACTGCCGTTCCGTGAACTTGTCTCTTTGATTTTATCGCTTTCCACGAAGTAAGAGAGATAAAAAGACTAAATTACCCCCAACCAAACCAAAACACACACACACACAATAACCTTTGTATATTTTACAACAGCCACAGGCACTAGTGGTGTACTTTCCAGTAATCGCCTCTCAACTATTTGCCAAATTCTCTTCTCCTCTCCGTTCATCAATGGCCGCTCCTTTCACAGCCCTGGTAATCTCCGTTTGGTCAACTAGAAACCCTAAAGGAAAATCTACAAAAAGTTTTCTTTTCTTCTTTCCTTTCCCAATTTGTCTCTTCTTTTTATTTCCTTTTTTTTTTTTATAATTAATTTTGTTACATCTTATCTTATCTGCAGTCGAATGTCGGCTCGTTTCCGGGTTCGCGAAACGTTTCGCAGATGGGAGCTCTGAGCCCCGCAGCCGCCTGCAGCTCAACCAGGCTCCGGAGGGTCTCGTTGACTCCCTCCAAAGCGACGCCGTCTGACTTCCTCGCCGGCTTGTCTTCGCGTCTCTTCCCTCTCTCTTCCTCCTCCAATCTCTTCTCTTCTCGGAGAAAACCAGGTCTTTCTAGCTCTATCCGAGCTACTGCCGAGGTTAGTTCCTTTTGTTTTTCCCACTCGTGTTTGGATAATGAGAAAATTTTTGATTTCGGATTACGCAATTATTTTTAGGGGTTTTATAGAATTTGGGATTAGTGAGAAATTGTACAAGTTTGAGCCTTTGTCTTATTAACTGTTGGTCTAAATTTAGGTAGCACCTTTGCAATCAAAAGTGACCAGCAAGGTGTATTTCGACATCAGCATTGGGAATCCGGTGGGAAAGCTCGCCGGAAGGATTGTCATTGGATTGTTTGGTGATGATGTTCCCCAAACCGCCGAGAATTTCCGTGCCCTTTGCACAGGTTTTTCGATACGGGACTTTGTGTTGTTATAATTTTAGCTGTCTTCATTTCTTGTATTAGTGTTTTGTTAAACACGTTTTGATTTTAATCTGAATTGCGTTTCTTGATTAGGTGAGAAAGGCTTTGGGTACAAAGGTTCAACGTTCCACCGTGTAATTAAGGATTTCATGATTCAAGGCGGGGACTTCGACAAGGGGAATGTGGGTGCTCTTCTCATTGCTTATAGGCTCTTTTTTTTTTTTTTTGGTGCATTGCAAATATCTGTATTGTACTTCACATTTAGGATTGATATTGATGTGTGTTGTAAATTAAATAGTTTAAGCAAAACAAATTTTCAATCGGGAGTTAGCTAGGCCTTAGCTTGGGAGATGTGATGGACATGTGTGTGTATTTGTTCCGTCGAGCCCCTGGAAGATTCAAACAATGGCATGAATGTAGTGAGGCTGGAAAGGGTTTCAGGCTCGAATAGATGATCTACTAACTCTTGATTCCGGAATTTATTGCAGGGAACTGGAGGTAAAAGTATCTACGGACGCACATTCAAAGATGAGAACTTCAAGTGTAAGTGAATCCTTATCTTCCCATGTTTCTCTTGAGGCAAGTCGGTTGTGTCTTTTTTTTTTTTTTTTGGTTTGTTAGGGAAGCGAACTACAGGTTGGTTATGACTTGCTGAATAAAAGTAAAGCAGGAACATAAATTGACTAAAATGATCGGTATTATTTCATCTACTAGTTACTTTTCGTGTTGCCCATAAAATGTAGCAATTTGATATCTATAAATAGGTTCTTTCAGGGTATTTTTTTTTTAATTATGTTTTTTATTTCAATTTTCATGTTGCAGTGGTTCATACTGGACCGGGAATTGTTAGCATGGCAAATGCAGGCCCCAATACCAATGGAAGCCAGTTCTTCATATGCACAGTCAAGGTATCTAATTCCATTCTTTGTTACTTTGTAACTTGTAAGTTGGCTGGAAAATGATGCATACAATTTTTTTAAAATCAATTACGTGTAAATATAACCGCTTATTTTAGGAATTAAAGAAACAAAATAAGTTTTTTCTTATGGCTTTTTGACTCGAGACATTATTCTTATATGATGTTATCATGCTGTGAATGGCAGACACCATGGCTGGACCAAAGGCATGTTGTGTTCGGACAAGTTTTGGAAGGAATGGACATAGTTCAGCTGATCGAGTCACAAGAGACAGATCGCGGAGACCGTCCTAGAAAGAAGGTGACCATCAGCGACTGCGGTGAGCTTCCAGTGGCCTGATCTAGAAGCCTCGTCAGTTTTACTAAGTTATTTGCTTCCTTTTGGAGCTTCGGACTAGTCTATCAAGAATTAGAGGGCATTTTGTTCCGAGTCCTGTATTTGACAGAACACCAAAATTTTCTGTTCGGTTTGTACTCCTCTTAAATGATATTGTAGACAAATAACAATGAGTTTTGATGTGTTGAGGATGCCTAGCGTGTCCCCAAAAAAAAAAAAAGCTTTATGTTTCGAATGATGAACCCCCGTTTGGCTGTCATTTGGTGACATTGAATGGTCCACCCAAATGTGTCCAACGGGCACAACTGGAAATGGACCATCCAAATGTCTTTCAGGTTTTTATTCTTTAATGATAAAAGTCTTCCCCCCTCCAAAAAAAGAAGAAAAAAAAAATGGGCACATTCTAATATATATTTTAAAGCGATCTAAAGTAAATTTTTAAAAATCATTTCAGATATCATTGTTATCTTTCTGTCTTTTTAGATAGTTATTTTTAAATATATATTTAAATATTTTTATTTAAATATTATGTTGGAAATCTTAATATCTAAATGCCAATTCAGATGACAGTTTAGATATTTACATTCAAATTTTTTCATTTTAATGTTTTCTTCCCAGACGTCTGTATGATGCTTTCCTCATGCAAGCCCAATAAATCTGACACGTAATGCCAGTTGCACTTGCAGATGGGTGCAAAGTGGGCTGGGCTGAGTGAGCTAAGTGGGCTGAGATTAGGGGCGAGGGTGTAAATAGGGAAGGCCCACCCTGGCCCAGTTTACAACTTTCTTGAACTCGTCTTATCCAAAAACTCTCTCTCTCTCTCTCTCTCTCTCTCTCTCTTGGTTGGCTGGAATCTTTAACCTTAGTCAAGAAAACTAATGCTCAATGAAAATGCAACGTTCTTATCGGAGTAAATGCTATCACGTCTTCAAAAGTCATCTTTAAGTTTTAACACTAAGCAATGTGACAAGTGTTATTTTATTTATTTTTATTAGTAAAAAGACAGCTTTCGCATCAGTGGAAATATATTTTATCCGTACGTACCTCTTTCTTGAAAGCTAAGGAGTAAAAAAAAAGTCAAGCTAAATGTCATTCTAACTCACTTCTCCAACCAAGCTCACGTAGAGAAACATGAACCTACTTTCAGTTTTTTTTAGTCCAAAAACTTTATTTATGAAAAGGGTACTTGTATGATAGGATGTAATTTTTTGCTATACTGGTAGAGTAAGTTTTTTAAGTCATTAATTTAATTTAATGTTTGGATTTACGAGTAGAAATACTTTTGCATCATGTTGTGTATTTTATTTTTTAATATGTACATTCATAAATCTAATCACCAAAAATTTAATCTTATGATTAAAAAACTTATTTCATCTATAAGATAAAACAACATGTCATGTCATTGTCATAAAAGTGTCATTTTTAAAATTCTTGATGGGTTTTTCACAATAGTTTTCGCTCTTTAAAAGAGACTCTGTATAAAGTTACAAAATATATGCTCAGAAGATTTTGAAACTTGTTGAAAAGCTTGAACAAGATTTTTAGAAACTAAATCATAACATATTATAATAACTCATTAGAAAAATTTAAAGAAAGCTTGAACAAGATTTTTAGAAACTAAATCATAACATATTATAATAACACATTAGAAAAATTTAAAGTTTTAATCTTTGTCTCATAATTATGTAGTATATACTTTCAAATCACGAGTAAAAATCCAAATAAACAAAAGAGTCCTAGTATATTGTTATTAGAAGGAATGCTGCAAACACAAAGTTGTTTCTCGAGAACAATGCCCTCTCTTGACCATGCCACAATTGCAAGCGTCGGAAAAGTATTTTATAAACCCCTTTTTCTTCACATCATTGTCGGTAGTATACAATATACATACAGGTAATATCTATGTTTTTTTCCTCGTCCTCTTTGTGATTATTATCTTTTTGGTCCAAATAACTATTAATCTGTCAATGTCAATGATTCTATAATGGAAAGAAAAAAGAAAATAAAAGAAAAAAAATTCAAATTGGTGTCCCTTTTTTTTTTTTTTTTTTTGGGTGATTAAGCGGCTCTTGGGAGTGTCGAAACGGAAGCACAAGAATCCAAAGGAAAGGAGAGGTGGGGGCACGTGGCAGGAGGCGGATTCTGATTTGGGATGGGATTTTGAGCACGTGAGCGCTGCCGGTGGGACCACCCACAGTCAGAGTCACAGTCCACTCCAACTTGGCATTTTTAGATTGGATTGGCCAACAGCAGCGTCAAATGTGTCATATTATATATATATATATATAACCCAAATACATGTGTGTGTGTTTGTGTGTTCAAGCATGGAGATGTCTTGTGGGGCCTACTCAGGCTTCAGCAAGGTGGGCCCACATCCCAGGCGGCTGAATCAGAGCCACGCGTCCTGGAGGAGAGTGACGGCGACGGTACATTGTAGAGAGTGTGTGGGAATGCTCTCTCTCTCTATCTCTCTCTATGCTCAAAAGCCGAAAAGTCTCCCGCAAACAAAGTCTACTCTCTCTCTCTCTCTCTCTCTAACCCCGTTAAGATTCTGTCGGCGACTTTTTATATTTTAATTATTTTTTTTTTTTTTGAGGATTCAATTGAAATGTCTCTTCTGTTTTCTCACATGCATCTTCTTTAATGACAAAATCATTGCATTCATCAATGTCATCCTTCATTGCATTTTCTTTTTAATAATTATTGCTTCACATTTTATTTTACCCCCCTTCATCAATTTACTTTTCTTTTTTTCTTTTTGGCTACCAACCTCGATAATTTCATTAATCACACGCTTCAAAACTTACCGTAATTTATAAATTCCTTCAATCATATCAGAAATTGTTGTATTGTAAATTTTTTTTTATGTGATTTTGATCGTACCATTAGAAATTTCAATAATAAAAGATAAAGTCATTTTATTTTATACCCTATACTAAAGAAAATTAGTATCTTTTTTCTTTCTTTCTGTTGTTTGCTAAAAATTATATGTGTAATAAGGTATAAGAATGTAATGTACGTGCAACACTTTGTCGCAATCCTTTTTTTTTTTTTTTTATAATTTGTTTACGAGGAAAAGAAATAAAAGTACTTATGTATAGTGACAATTCTTGGTGTGTGCACGCTAGTCACGCCACACACGCAAGTAGGAAGGGAGGGGTGAAAATGCAAGTACATTTTTGCATAAATAGTGACCTTACCTACTCACACCACTTAGGTGGCTCATCCACAAATTGCCCCCCAACTGATTCCCGCCAGACACTCTCTTTCTATACACACACACACACACACATATATATATATATATATCCCTCTTTCTCTATCTATAAAGAATAATTATATGTTAACTTCCCAACCAAACACAAACTTGCATTGTCACCATGCACTCCTTTAAATAAAAAAATTCAAAAAAAAATTTAAAATCTTTGTGGGAAAAAGTCAATCGCGGCGGCTTTGGAGCCTTTTTTTTTTTTTGGTTTGTTTGTCTCTTTCTTTAGGATTAATGAGGAGAGATTATAGGAATGGGAAATGAGAGCATATTTGGAATCATTTGTAATATTTGAAAAAACAGACAAAATGGGAAATGAGAGCATATTTGGAATCATTTGTAATATTTGAAAAACCAGACATATTTTATCACTTTGATGGCAAATACGCCTTCTTAGCTATTTCTTTTTGCCAAAAAATGGAAAGGGCTACAACGAGGAAAATAGGTGACATTTTTTACAAGTCAGCTTGTTATGACAGATGACTCCAACTGACTTCTATTCTAACAAATTCATCTTCAGATACACCCTGATAATTAGGCAAGAAAAAAAAAGGGCATTCTATATCAGGCGTGAAATACGTAGTTATAAACTGCCAGATTTATCGAAACAAGAAAAGCATATAAATTCGATGAATTTAACAAAGATATGACGATTTTCGAATCAGATTTACTCTTTTAATGCCTGTTGTCTCAGGCAAGAACAGGTTACTTTGCTTTGCTTATTTCCAGTACCTTTTAAGATCTAAATATGAAGCTGGGGAAACACATTTATACATGAAACCGTGCAAGTTGAAATCTGATTTCAAAGTTTGAAGCTTGACCCGATTTCAGCACAGTAACTGAGCAACAGATTTCCATTACTGTCTAGTCCACACGTTACAGCTAAAAGCCAGAGTGTCCTAATATTTACAGGCACTGGGGTCGCACCTTGTTTGGCCGAATGGGAATGAACAAACTGCTCAAGAGTATGACTTGATCAATCCCAAGTTGTAAAGAAATTTCTCCGAGCTAGACCGAAAGAGATTACCCAAGGAGAATCTCCCTCCCCCCTGCAGAGGGGATTTTGAGCACAATTCTTCTTCCTTTACGCGAAGTATTGTCAAGCCAATCTCTTTCCTAACTGCCTCAATTGTCTCACTTCTCACTGGATTTCCCGATGCATCTGTCACGTAGAAAATGTTCACGGCTTGGGATCCTCTTGTTGTGACCTCCGCTCGAGAGACTGAAAGGCCATTCTCTCTGAAGATTCGAGTCACGTCGGAGAGTAGGCCGACTCTGTCTTCGCTACAAAGTTCTAGTCTTATACCCTGAATCCAAAACAAGAATATGAAATCAATATCTAAAGTAAGATTTCGGCAAAAAATTCTACAGGCATTTCATCAAACTTCTAAATGTCTGTACCTCCGAAGTTCGCCTTCTAATAGCAGCTTCCAAGCAATTGATTACTCTTTGCCTCTCGGCTTCAGAACTAATAGGGCAGCCATCTGTATGCCTGATGTAGTATTCCTATCAACACATACAAATTCAAATAAGTTAGTGACATGAAGATTTAAGTGGCCATTTTCAACGTGAAAAGCAAAATCATCACAACTAGAAAAGCAGACATTACACTCTAACCTGAGAAGCCTCTTGTCCTTCAGCAATTACGGTTGCATGGTAAACCACATATTGCATATCTGTTAACGTGCATACGGTATCAAAGAGCAGCTTAGGGCGGTCTGGACACCTCAAGTTCACAACTGTATATCCCTTATCGGTGCAATTCTCCACAGTTACAAGAGGCTTTCTGCGCTCTCTGGTTGTCCCACAATCCGTGTCATCTACATCATAATCGCGATCGGCATACATCATCTGATGCAGCCTCCTGTCCTTGTGAGTGGAACCCACAGAAACGGCAGTATTGGCGCTGCGCTTATCTCTGTCCCCCTTTAGAACATAGAGAAGAAGCTGCTTAATCTTGGCAAGATGATCAGCATCATCAATTGGCAATCCAGTCACCTCGTTGGTGATGTAAACAACAGACGCCATCCTTGAATTGTGCGTCCAGACTTCTGCTGCAACCACATTGCATTTGAGGTCTGCAAGAACAGCAAAGACCTCTGAAAGCAACCCCGGTCTATCTGTTCCTGTTAATTCGATGGTAGTGTTCTCTGTGGCAGCTTGGACGCCTACAGACCTTCTTAGGGACCGGAAACTATGCGCCCGTGGTCCCAGGCACTGCAAACACACGATTGAGAAAACAAATAAGAATTAGATTTTCATGTCTTTCCCCACAAAATTTAACTAACACACAGCTAGGCGTGCCATTTTTCCTTGTACTAATTATCCTCAAAACAGCAACTTGAGACTTTGGCCAGATAAGAATATTGCAATTTATATTCAAGACTTTGGCTTGATATTTGCATAATTATGACTTCTGTAATTTGATGAAACCAACAAATATGTCCGGAAATGCGCTAATCCTTTATAATCAGGCCCTCCACATTACAGAAAAGTCAAATTAATTATATATATTTTTACGAAATTTACGTTCCTCAATTTCACTATGACATTAGGAAAAGGCAAAGGCCAAGTGATTCTTTTCTGCATCAATTTTCTAGTTAAAACATAGCAAAGGTCACGGGTTAGAATGGAAAAGTTTTGGCATGGCTAACCTGTTGAATGCGTTCAGCCACATCATCTTCAGGTAGTTTTTTCCCATGTTGATCAGTGACATGAAACACTGCAAGAAAAGTGGTGGGAAAACGAGAGAAGAAGAAAAAGAAAATCAGTGATTGGCCTTAAAATTGAGATCTTGAAATTGGGTACATAAATTCAAAGTGAAGGCTAAAATAGCTAACCATCCATGAACCATTCTCCATCAGAAGAAATGTAGGCTCGTCTTATGATGAGGTTTAAATCAGTCAGAACCTGAACCACTTCTAGCAAACTTCCACGCCTATTTGCACTATCAATCTACAATTTTTGCCCCCCACAAAATAAGATATTATATTACACTTCTGAAAAGAAAAAATAAAACAAAAAAGAAAAAATACCCAAGAATTCAATCATATACCTTAATCAGAGTGGCTGTCCTGCTTGAGGCATTATCAACTGTGACCCTGAAAATCCCATTTCAAAAAGAAGAAAACATCACAAACCCTTTTCACCAAAAGACTCAAATATCACCAATTTCAGGTCCCAAAAAAAAAAACATTCATGCTTTCTTTGAATTTTAAGTTTAACTAAAATTAAATTATATTTTTACATATCAGTTTTTATCTTTTTCTAAAAAGTTAAAAAAAATTAGAACTAATTTTTAAAAAATCAACCAATTTCTACTTAAAAATTTCATCAACATCTAACTTAATGAACGGTCAAGACTTTAAGCAATAATAATAATAATAATAATAAGACTCTGAATTAAAAAAAGAAAAAGAAACAAAGAAAGATAGCAAAATTGAGAGAGTGAAACTACCTAGGAGGGTTAATCCGCAGCACGAGCTTCTCAAACTCGTCATCATTAGGGAGATAAGAAGACCAACAATCCATTTGGAAGGAAAAGAAACAAGAACAAGAACAAGAGATTTAGAACAGAAAACGAGGCTATGCTTGGTGTGCTTAAATGTGTGTATTTGCTAAAAAAAAAGTTTGATCTTTTTTGTTCTGTTTGATGCTGTTGTTGGTATTGGTGTTGGTGTTGGTGTTGGTGTTGGTGTTGAATTGTGTCAGCTTGTCGCAGGTTTGTTTGTGGGCTTGGCAATGAGAAGGATACAAAGAGGAAGAGGAAGAGAAAGAGGAGGGTCTATCACAGAGAGTTGTTTGTTATTGTGGGGTGTGTGGTGTGTTGGTTGGGTTGGTGATGTGGTGGCTCTGAGCTGGACAAAAAGAGTTTTAGAGCAACATCTATTACCTAATATATATACTCCAAAAATTGAATTAAATAATTTTATATCAAAAAAAAAAAAAAAAAAAAAACAAGAGTAAGAGAGAGAAAGAGAAAGAGAGCATGGGATTATTATCAATTTATCTTGGCTTGTCCCTCCTCATTATGGGTCCCACTCCCACCTTAACACATCCTATTACCCAATACTAGTTGGTTTCCTTTATTTATTTTTTTAATTCAATTCTTAACTTTTCTAGGTGTTAGTGTTTTTTATTTGACAACTTTGTTGTACCGTATGGCAACATACATACTGTTAGGTCTATTAAATTTCATTAAATTATTATTATTATTTTTTCGGTAAGAGGGAAAAATGAAAGAAGGGGAGAGAGATGAGAAGATTAGTGGAAAATTTTAGAATCCATGGTTCTTTAGTAGAAGAGAAAAGACAAGATAATGAATGGATTTGATAAAAGATTTTGAATCCTTTAAAAAGAAAACAATCTCGATTTTAATATCCTCCAATATGGAAGGTTTAGATTTAAAAGAGAGAATCCACATAAAACACAATAAGGGTGTGTTTGATAGAAAGAAGAAAAAATAGAAAGGAGTATTAGGGAATCTAGGCAAGAGAAATAGGGAAGGAGTGAGAGATCTTTTTTCTCATAATGTTTGGCATATAGATGTGAGGGAAAGAAAACAAAAATCATCAATCTTGTTAGGTATAGAGATGCAAGGGAGAGAAATAAATCTATTTATATAAATGTATATTTGTTTGCAAAATGACTATTTTATTTAGAAGACAAAATATTTCTAAAAGAAAAATCATTCTCACTTTTTTTTTAATTTTATTTACTTGACATTGGAAAAAAAACAACGAAAAGAACTTTGATTTCCTTATATAAAGGGAAAAAAAAAAAAAAAAGGTTGAAATGTACGCTGTCCAATTGGTGCTTTCTTTTGGATAATGGCGGGTTGATATAGCCTCGACGATTTTGTTCTCTATTCATTTCAAAACTTCCACAATCTTTTCCCGAATCAAACATGAATCTTTTAATTCATTTAACTCTCAAGCTTTCTTCAATTTAAAAGAGATTAAAATCGGGATGTTTTATAAAATTTATAATCTCTATTCTAATCTCTTTCTTTAATTTTTCTATTTTATCAAATAATCATAAATATCAAAATCCTCTCATGAAAATTATAGACTTGTCTTTTCTTCTTATATTCTTTCCCTTCTAACAAACACAACCTCAAATAGAACCAACAAGCAAGGCGGCTCAAAGTTTTATCCCTTGTTTCCCGTTGATTGTCTGTGTTAGAGATCCTCTAATATGGTATTTAACGTTTTCCATAAGTAGAACTTGCTGGGCAATATATTATGGGCACCCTACCCTATTAAGAAGCCCTTAACTTAAAGGTAACCCCATGCCTTTCTTTCTTTCTTTCTATTTATTTTTTTTTTCCTTTTTAATTTTAAATATATACTTGCCTTCCTTTCCTCAACAAGCAGAAATAGGGAAATATTTGGTTGTCTTTAGGAAATCCTTCTAGTAAGGATGGCAATGGGACGAGGCAGATGAGGATATGCCTCCCCTACTCCCATATCCGCCTCGTTTTTTACTCTCTATATCCACTTAATTTAATGCGGATACGGAGACGGGTAATACCTGTTGGGGGTACTATACTCATACTCTACTCATTTATCCATTAATAATTATAAAAAAAAAATTAAAATAATTTTTTTTAAAGTTTTCGTAAACGTTAACAACATAGTCATTATTAAAAGTGAAATTGAAATATTAAAAGCAAATTCAAACTTTAGAAATCTATAAAGTTAAATTCATAAAGCAAACTAAAACATTAAAATAGGGTCCGTTTGGTGAAATAGTTTGAGTTGAAACTTTTAAGTTTGAGTTAGTTGACTTTTCAAAAACTAGTTATAATTTTTGTTGACATTTCAGAAAAAGACAAAAACTGAGATGAAAAAGTACAGTTTAGTTTGAGTTGAACCGTTTCACCAAACAAGTCCTAACTTTATTATTCTTCTTTTATTATAAGAAAATATACGGGTGGGTGCGAGCATGAGGGAGCTTCCCCCACCTCGTTCCGCACCCACGCAGGTGATTAATCTTAACCCTCATACCTGTCCTCACACCCATATATTATCTCCCATGAGGCGGGTACCCATAGATATCTATATCTGTGGGTAAAAATGTTATCCCTACGTTCTAGTTTTAGGACCTCTCTATACTTCATCACTTTCACAGCATGGCAGGCTTTTGGATGGGCTTTAAGGGTTTTCCCCTTGTAGATTTGGTTAAGAATCGAGTAAGAGAATTTTTTATATTTTTTTAACTAGAAATTGAGAATTCAAATTCGGTATCTTTTTGTAAAATCAAGTATACAAGTACTGTTAAATTATATATGTAACTACAATTTAGTAAGAGAATTGTGTTGGGCTTTAAGCTTATTAAAGTCCTACAAATAGGCACCTCTACTAAGGTAATTAACAACAGCAACAGAAAAGCTGGATCTTCAATTTTCCCTTCCAAATTCTCAATCTTTATTTGTTTTTTCTTTTCTGCAAAAGAAAAAAAAATATTAAAAAAGCAGAAAAACAAGAAAGGAAATTAAAAAGTCTTCCAAATGCAGTATGGTGTCTGGCATTCTGCTTAGCTGGTGGAAAGGAATCCCTTTGTCCCACTATTTTAGTACTTGGCATCTCCCAATCTCTGAAATTAAATTTGATTTGATTTGAGTTGCAACCTGCGTTTAAAATCACTTACCAACTTCATGTACTTAATTTATTCTCCTCCTTGGCACATGCCACTGTTCTTCTGTTCTCAGGGGGGAAAAAAACACCAAAAGTGCAAAAAAAAAAAAAAAAAAAAAGAAAAAAAGAAAAAGTTCTTTTAATAAAGAGTGTGGGCTTGATATTATATTGATGTTCTTGAAAATGTAGCCCCATATTTCTTGCAAAGCTTTGTTATAAGTCTCTTTTTCAAGGTCGCTCATTTATCTGAGCCTGAACGTATCCTTCACAGCCTTCTTTGTAGGAGTATAGGGAATCTAATAATACATATTATTGTATGTATTGAGGAGAAAAGGATCTACTTTACATTGTTTTTATTTTAATAAGATAAAAAGCATGAGAGTGGACCCAAAAAGGAAAAAAAAAAATGAACCCACTAAACAATTTGACATGTGCTTTTCATCTAAATCTCTCAATACATATAAAGACAGTGGTGTACGATACTACAACTCACATATAGAATACTGCTCTTAAAATAATTAGACAATCCGAGATAATACGCAAAGCAAGAGATGTGATTGGTGTTAGTCAAAGAAATAAAGGGAAAGGGTAAATGGGGGAGAATGAGGAACCACATAAAGAGCTGGTGTGGTGTCTAACATTTAACTCACCTATACCGTTGAATGTTTTCACTTGACATAAACATTACTGACGAAGAAGAAAAAAGAAGAGGGGCTATTTGTTTAATTTTGTCTTCTTAACCACATGATAGAGGCACATGGGGGACTCACTGACGAAGAAGAAAAAAGAAGAGGGGCTATTTGTTTAATTTTGTCTAAAGGCTATTTGGAAAACCGTCCCCGTGTCCCATACCACTTTGAAAACACACCCTCCTTTAAAGCCGTGTGTGTGTGTGTGGGAGATTTTACACAAACAAGTACGGAATATTGAGTACTACAATCATTATTATTATTTTTCTTTTTCAACTTCACACTACAATAGCTTGATGGTATTCTATGTATGAGAGGAATATAATTAGGCTTGTAAAAGTCAACAGTGTTTAGTCGTGGTTGAGCTTACCAGCATGACAGAAAAGTAACCAATAACGTAAAAGTAGAAATGTTTCTAATCTTTCCATTGTAGGTCCTCTTTTATCGATGGTGTATGTTTTTAAACGTTAAATCTAATCAAAATCACATTAGATTTTTAAAAAAAAAGTACGTAAAACCAACAAAATCTAATGTAAATCTTATGATTCAAAACAGATCCTATCGTAGAATTCTCTTCATTTGTATAAAGTTATAATATTATCTTTTTTGAAAGCAAGCAGGAGATAGTACACAACATGAGGACGTGCAGAAAAGGGTTAATGTTAGGCCCGCATGTGGAGGAGGCAGGGCAACATTGGCATGTGATTGGACTTGTTTTTCTACATATGATTCAAGTGCATGGGACTTATATATATAGAAAGATTTTGCAATGCAAAGTGGCCTTCCATTGGCAATTAATTCCACAGCTATCTTCTGCATAACAAATTAATAAATATTACACGTGGCTGAGCCTGAGGGTGTGTATGTATATGTTCTATCTATTTATGTACATACATACATATATATATATATATATATATCATGTGCAATTCCATCTTTAAGCTGTGTGTCAGCCACCACCACCAAAGTAAAAAATAAATAAATAAATAAAGACATGTTTAGCTTACAACATTTACTGTATATTCTTCCTCTACTTTGTCTGATTACTTTGGCGCCAAGATCCTTTCCTCTTCTCGTGGTACTCAATATTTTTGTTGTTTATTATGTAATATAATTATTCTACTGTTATATATATAGTAATGCATCATCAATAATAAAAAATAATTGTTATTTCTTTTGCACTCATATTTTGTCATTCCAAATATTATATCACGTCAATGTCATATTATAACCGAAAAAAAAAATTTGCGTAGAACTTGACGAAGATATGACGATTTTCTAGATCAACTATGTGATATCTATAAGATACTTTTTTTTTTATCATACATTGCCTCCCAGTTCTCCATGTTGATTTTCATTGTTTAGATGAATACATACATACATATATATATATATATATATATGTATTCATTCCGACCACTACAGTTGGGGGTGATGAATGACACGTCAACAACGACCGGGGGACACATTGTGGAGCAAAAAAAGTCTCATTGTATATGATGGACTGGATCCAAATTGGACGTGGACCAAGAACCCAGTTGGGGTTGGAGGGGTGGACCACCTGTGGATCTTGCAGGGCACGTAGGCCCACTTTGCTCCTATCATCACTGCTTGGTCTTCTTTGGTGTTTGGTTATTGTTCCGAAAAGTTAATGTCAACCTGCAGTCTAGATACACATATTATCGGCCTATGCATTACAGCTGTGGCTAAGGATATCCACGATGTTAGCACCACATACTAATACAAGATGAGATCCATGATATAAGACTCAAAGATAGACCTGAAGGGAAAAAAATAGCCAGTACACATGCAGAAGTGTCTTTTGCTAGTTCTAAATCTGATTCACGATCTACACTGACTCTGAATTTATTGAATATAGACTCACGATACTCCATTAAGATGTCTATAATCTTCACATTCCAAACCACAATGCTCTATGCATACGAGCATCTTAATATCCTTGATTGCTCATGGTGTGTGGTTATTATGAAAGTAAAACTCGAATGACAGCAAAAATCAAAACTTAAGAACTATATGGAAGAAGACTAGGAGAGAGAGGAAAGAGAATATTTTATGTATCTTGCCTATCTAGATATACATGGGCACTTCTATAAAGAAAGAAAACGTATCTAGACAAGTACAATATATGAAAAATATCACCATCTTTAATTGGCAGAGAGTAAATGCTTTGATTAACTTAACCAGCTAAATATTGGGAATGTTAATTCCAAATCGATATTTTCACTACATGAATTTTATTCAAAATAAAACACAATATTGTTTGACTATGGGTCATACACCACTATGGAAGATCCAAAGTCCAACATCATCTTCTGTTAAGAAATATATAGTAAATAACATATTTGTGAAATTATTAAATAAATAATATATTTACTCTTTATTAAAAAAGAAAAAAGAAACGTATTTATAGGTAAATATGTTATTTATTTTAACTAAATATATATTATTTACTTCTTCTAACTTTCTTAAATATGCCATCAACGTCTTTCCCCTCTTGTATTAACGATGTGTGTAATATCGATAGTGCACAAACATTTTCTACAGATTATGGCTTAATACACCATGAAACGCACCTTTTATCTTTGTACACACTACAAATGTGGCCATAATGTGAGTATGTGAAAAATTTTGAGTACCACTATTTGGAATGTGCAAAATCAAGTTAAGACTCTTCCAAGGGTTGGATGTGATGGCTCACAAATTCAAGATGAACCAAACAACATTGTGTCAATGTTGGATCCATACACAAACAAAAATAACAATTATATGCTTGAGGGGCACTAACTTGTTCCATGGACCATACAAGAGGGCAATTCTATGGTATAGAATATAGAATCCCTATTAACACATGTACAAGGTTTTCATGACAGGAATATTAACGAGTAATATGTGCTTATGAATGTCACATCAAATTAAAATTAACTTTCATTACCCATACTACAAGACCATGCATGCAGATATTACAAGGATAATGTCAGGGATCCCGAGTTTTTTTATTTTTTTTTATTTTTACAATAATTTACCACATGAATTTCTGAGACAAACTTCTCACCAAAAAGAGTTTGGTCCACACAGTCGTTTGGTTTGTGATTGGTCTTTAATCAAACAGGAATGGCCCTCTTGGTACTTGTGAATTGTGATGCTGAAATCTGAATCAAGTTTTCTCCCACGGAAAGAAAGATGGTAAAACAAGTTTGGTCGGTTGGGCTAGGTTTGAGTAGATATGTTGTCTGAATGTCGTACAAGATGGACCAAAACCCCAAATCTGAATTTGGGGTTTGGAATTTATGAGGTTTAAGATTTGATGATACTAGGTTCTTACAAACACAGATGGTCTGATGTTTATACAACTATATATATATATATATATATATTTGACATTGTGTTAAGCGGAGCAAAAACGGAAATGGAATTTTAAGACTTCTGCTACAAACGTAGTAAGGTGTTTGACCAACAATGTGTTTTGCTTAAGAGTAATGATAAGTGTCTAGAGTTCTACTTCTCAACCACTAGATGCTTTTGAGAGACTTTAATCAGCAAGCAAGATCTCGCCTTTCGGCGGGTTGGTCATGAAAATCAGTGGTTGAAATCCGTTAAAAATCATGGATAAATTATCCTTGCAAACAAGCAAAATTTGCTGTCTTTTGAAATTAGTGAACTAACTTACTCAGCAAGTTAAGAAGAGCAAGCTGTAAGTGACAGATACTTCAAATTGTAAACTGTTTGCTAGTTTGAGATGAAATCAGTCAAAAATCCAGTGTTTTTGTCCAGGTAACCGAACAATATTTGGAATCTTTGGAAAGTAATAATCAGGAGAACATACCAGTTTACCATAGATAGTCTAAAGAAAATGCACGTTGAGATGGCGAAAATCACGACATTGCTTACGATATTCAGTAGGGTTACAGATAAAGCATTTACTTTGTGCTGACAAGCAACAAAGAATCAGATAACTTAACCATATATAGTCCCACTGAATTAATATATAAGCTTCAGCACATTCTCAAGTTTATTATGGTAAAATTTTGTTGTGCTGAGAAAGCAGAATCCAAGACACAACACTCAGAAACTCAGATAGAAGCAGCCATAATGGATTGCCAATAAAATTACTCAAGAAACCTGATAATCATTGATATTGTGGCGTTTAAAATCACTCACAATATCGAAGATACTTCACCTTCTCCGCCGTTCTCCGACTCTTTACTGCTTTCTTAACTTGATTTTCACTCCAGCAGATATCAAATAGCAGTATACATGCAAATTTCTAGTTAGAAATGAAGAACTGCTACCATTTTTTGATTGAAAAAAAATATTTCCCAGGTACAAAGTTTCTGATTATAGCACAACCTAACTGATGGATAAGCAGGGGAAAAAAAAAAGAGAAAAACATAAAAAAAAAAAAAAAAAGGCTTATTGGCTATCACAGCAATTAAAGTCATTAACTACAATTACACTCCTCAAAAACGAATAAGAAACGAAAATCCAATCCAACCTCTAAACTAGTTTCCCTACTTCATGATTTTATCCTGAATGGAACAAAATTTAACACTAGAAATAATTTCACATAAACAAGAACACTCATCTGCTTGTGTTGCAGAGAAAACACAAGAGTAGTAGGAACCTGGAGGAGACGAAACTTTTCCCGATTTGAAAGGCAGTAATCAACCCGGCAAGTCCCAATTCTAATCTATACAAGAACCAGAAACCATGAGATGATCTTTTTTGATCCATCATCTACTTTGCGAATCGTCTTTCTCCGGCGACTGATGCCTCGGAACCAAGGAGTCTCCATCACCACCACCAGATCTCTGCCCCATCTGCTGCTGTTGCTGCTGCTGAAACTGAGCCAAAGTTTGCGAATTCAAGACCCGAATATGGCCGTCCTGCGAAAGTCCGAGCTCCAACCCCGGAACTTGCTGGTTGCTTCCACCCGTGAATGTGTTGAAACTCACTGCACCCAAGTTCACACCAGGGGGGAAGTCAAAACCATGGAAGCCAAACTTCGGCAGCAACATGTTGGCGTTTTCGCCTCCGAAACTCGGCGTTGACTGAGCGGAATTTGGAACAAAACCCGACCCAAATCCACCAATTCCAGGCCAAATCCCATGAGATCTCCCCAAATTCCCACTCATGACTGCCCAATTGGCCCTTCCTAAATCTTCCATCCTCGTTTGCAAGGCAGAGGAAGCAGAGTTCCCCTGTTCTGAAACAGAGGAACCTGCAGCCGCCAGAGCCGTTGCCGGTATTGTCCCGGTCCCCGTGGCGGCAATAATCGACGGCTCGGCTTGCTGTAATAGCCACTGAATTGTTTCTCCATCGGATTTATGACCCAATTCTCTGGTCAACTGAAAGACCCTGGCTGCACAAAGAGCTGGCATCCTTATCCTCCTTCCTCGGCCATCAACTTTCTTGTGCCTGTCCTTGTTGGAGCTCCTCTTGGGTGCTAATTGCTGCTTCTTGGAACAACTGTTGTTGTTGTTAGTGTTACTATTATTATTATGGCTATCTTCTTTGTTGGCTATGACAATTTGGAAGTCCTTGATTTCAGCCGGCTTGTTCTCTGCCATGTCTGCTTTTGGTGGGCACCTCTTTGGCGAATTAGGGGTGTTTTTTTTTTTTTTTGGGGTTTTTTTTTTAGCCCTTTGGTTCCGTGAGAAACAGGGGTGATATGTGAATGTGATATGGGATTAATGGGACCTAGATGATTGCAGACTTGACCTTTTGGTCAGGCCTAGACTTTCATGACCACCCCCCTCCTCCTCCCTTTAGATATTATGCTATTTTGTCAATGGAATTATCTCTAGCTCAATTATTGGAACCATTTTAAGTCTGTTTCAAATTTTTAAAAGTTACCATTCATTTAACTGTTCACCACTCTTACTTTTCATTACTATCTATCTTTGAGGTTGACATTCATCTCCCTATTTATAGTCTCCAATTTTTTCCTTAAAAAAAAAAAAAAAAAAACCAAATTAGTGGTGTTTCTTCTTCCATTTTCCATTTTTCCCTTTTTCTTTTAGACATGACATCAAAAAGAGACAAATGAAAGGGCATTGTTTTAAAGAGAAATAGAAAAGTACTAAACATCCATATGGGTAATAGTAACTTATTCATTTAAAAAAAAAAAAAGAAGGGTAATAGTAACTTATCTTTTGGTGATGTTTTGGAGTGGTGGAACATCATTGTGCTAAACTGAATTATTTTCATTGTGAGATTTTTTTTTTTTTTTTTTTTTTGGAAACATGTCATAACTTGATTGTTGTAGTATGTGGTCTGAATAAATGAAGCAACAGGAGAGGGTGGGGTTACAACTGTATATCAGGTCCAGTCCAGCGGACATAAGATATTGTGTAATTGGCTTTAGGGTGTGGTGCTGATAAAGAAGTAAGTCTTAAAAAAAAAAAAAAAGAAGGGACATTCTTGCTGTTGGACTTTATGGGTCAATGGGTTGTGTTCAGTTTTCTTTTTATTATCGGACAGCCAATCATGAAACATGGTTGTGCAGAATAGCCCCATATTTGAGATAAGCAAACATCACTGGATCTCACACCTTAGCAGAGACCTTTTTTTTTTTTTTCAATAACCGAATCTAAGAAAAGATAAGTTATGTGGAGGATTATAATTAATGGTTCATAGGTAATTACATATTTTTTTGGGGGTAAAATTAAAAAGTAAAACTCTTCAAAATGGATAATATCATATTAAATATGAGAGTGAGATGTTATAAAGAATTCGACTCCGGTGTGAATTCTAGGCAGATTCATCTTCAACTGTATTTATGAGGAAAGTGAGTAGATGATGCCAGTGTCACATCCCTCTTGAAACCTGGCCATGGCGTCTCAATTAAGTAGTTAAGGACTTTGATCAAAATATCGTGTGAAACCAGCAATGGTCATGGAAAATTTTGGGTCAGTGTTTGTGGAAAAATAAATCCCTTCAAAGCTTTTCATTTCAAATCTTGAAAGTGGCCAGGGATGACTTTTCTTTCTTGCTAATCTTTAGCTTTGCTTTCTTGAGGAGATTAAAATAAATAAATAAATAAATAAATAAATAAATAAAAATTGAGGGAAGTAAATTCATTGGCGTTTCATAATGTAATGGGCAAGTGTGATTTACGTGTCTGGTTCTTATGCTGCCCACCAAGGAGACAAATTATGCCTTTTAAAAAGCTTGATTTGACATGCCACCCAAAAATCTCTTAAATTCAAAAGTTATATATCTTTTTTTTTTTTTTCAAAAAATATTTATTTTAAATTTCAACTTTAGCAAGGTTCAAAGACATTGTTATTTCTTTACAAACAAGGGAAAAAAAAAAAAACGGACATTGTTATTTTAAATAGATTGGACTTAAACCATAATTTGTCATTATGTGATCAATAAGTGAAGAAATTTGGATTACTCTAATCTATAAACTAAACAAAGTATGAATCAAATATAAAGGTAATTTTAATCATCAACCTTTCAAAAGAGCTTTTACGGTGGCTGCCAAAATACCAAAAAGTTGATTGTGGTAGTTGAATCCGAATTCCCAAATTGGTATGGTATGGTTTTTAGTCAATATCATCAGCGGTGGGCGGTGGCTAAACTTTCCCTACCCACGCCGCGCGGCGCGCCCCCCCCCCCCCCTCTTTTTCCATAGCTGTATTCAAAAATAATAAATTAATAAACAATAACAAAATAATATACAGAATAGGAAAAGATTAACTAATAAGAGCACAATATGTAGGCTTTCATATATATTTATATATAAATATGAGTTTAAAAATATAAAAATAGTAAAGTTAATCAAAATGTTAAAATTAATCTTTTAAAATCAAGAATCTCATATTTTCTAATATAAAGATTAACATAATAAATCAATCTAAAAAAAGGGAAATAATCATAAAAGATAATTTTAATAAATATTTGAGAATCTTCTAAAATTTTCGCAAACCATTTGTATGAATATGTGATTAAACAATACCTTGATACACATTTGACTCTTTTCTTAATCTTTATTGAAATACATGCATAATATAATAGTAATTTTATATCTAATTTCACTTGAAATTGAAATTGTAGAGAAACATTCCAAAACAAAAAAAGAAAAAAGTAGAGAAACCAAAAGAGTATGTCGTTTGGTGAGTTGATGTCGTTTTCTTACATTGATGTCCTATCTGTATGATGTCGTCTTTATATTATTTGTATTTTTGCGATAGAAGTCGTTTTAATACATGTTGTATCTAGTCGATGTGACTCTCCATTTGCTGTCGTTTTCTGTAGTGGAAGTTCGTTGTTTAGATTGTTGTCGTTTTTAATATATGTCGTTTCTGTGATATACGTCGTTTTTTAAGTCTGTCGTTTTTAAGCAGATCTCGCTTTTAGCATTGTCATTTTGAAATTGTGGATGCGGTTTGCGGTTTTATCTTTTCTATCTTTTTTCCAACAGATGTCATTTTTACACATATGTCTCTCAATTGTTGTCAGTCATTACGTTATTGTCGTTTTTACAATGAATGTTTTTCTCTCATAATGTTGGTATTTTTCTAGAGTAATTCTTTCTTAGATGAGTGTCCTTTGTCAAGTTATCATATTATTTCCCTTGCTTGTGATGTTGCCATCATTTTTTCCATCGTGTTGGGTAAGAGGTACAAGTAGGACAACAGATTAGAAAGATCAAAACTTGCAAAAAATATATCACGAGAATACAAAGAGGGAGAGAAAACAATTAAAGAAAAAGATAAAACATGACTTTTATTTCGATAAATTTATTGAAAAAGAATCCACGAGAATTCAAAAGACATCCAACCGTATTAAAGGTTTCATACGGTACATAATCTCTTAATTTAAACCATGACAATAACAAATATTAACAGTGTGACAATAAGCCTTCAGAAAATGCACCCCAAACGTTGTCTTGCATTGCTCGATACACAGGGGAGGACTGCACGGGTTCATTGGGATTGCTAAAATCACTTCCTTATATGTAACTTCTCCGGAAGCTTCAGTGCAAATTGCCACGAAAAACATCATTAATCCCAACAGAACAAACACGATATTGTTACTCCGATGCTTGCTTAGTCTACCTAACTCCATCACAAAACTAATCACCTCTCTCTAATTCTAATCTAATTCTAAGCAAATTGTGCGAAATATTTGTAGTACTTTTTGATGCTTCTACTTTGTATTTGCATACAATATATATAGGAGTCCAAACCAAAGGCCAAAACGATGGCAAAGAGGAAAAGATTCCGAAACAATACAAAAGATCTAACCAAATCATGCTTATTTAGTTGGTAGTTCATTTGTGATATGAAAATCTGATCACAGAATCAGTAGCATATACATTTTCGAGATTATGTTATTAATCCTTTAGGACATAAATGTTATTTCTTTGACTAAGATTGTTATGTATCGGGAAACGATACAAAAGATCTAAACAAATCATGCTTATTTAGTTAATAATTTATTTGTGATATGAAAATCTGACCACAGAATCAGTAATACATACATTTTCGAGATTATGTTATTAATCCTTTAGGACAATGATATTTCTTTGACTAAGATTGTTATGTATCGGGTAATAAACTTTTTCTGTTGATATCGGTAATAAAGTCATTCCTTTTTAGTCCGTGTCAAATGTATATATTTAGGGAAATAAACAAGCAAATTTGTTCCTTCTTTTTTTTTTTTTTTTTTTTTTTTGGGGAAAAGGATGTTTGTTTCCTTTTTATTTATTCATTTCCTAAGGAGTTTGTTTGTTTGTTTTTTTAAAGGAAGTTAACTAATGAATTAAAGAATATACACGTAGACTGTCGTCTAAAGAATAGATTTGTTTTCTAACGTCGTTGATGGATATGTTTGGTGTCGTTTTTCATTATTGTCTTCTTTTTTTTTTTTTTTTTTGGGTGCAAAATTTGTCTTGTAACTGTTTTCTAAAATGCACAGTTCACTTTTTTCTTATTCTTAACGAAAGAAATAAAAGTGAATATTATAGGTCCTAGTAATAATTTTATTTTAATGTGTTTGTCGTTTTGTTTTAGTTTTAGTTTTTTTTAGTTTTTCATATAATTGTCGTTTTGATCTAACGGATGCCGTTTTATCTTTACTGTTGTTTTTCCAACGGATGTCATTACACAGATGTTGTCTATTGTTGTTTTCTGTCATTATATTGTTTTACATCAATTATGGCATTTTCTAAAGTAAAAGTAAATTCTTTCTTAGATTGTTGCAATTTGTAAAGTTTAATTTCATGTTGCCATCATTTTCTTCATCGTGTTGGGTAATAGATACGAGTAGGACAACAGATCAGAAGAAACTTGCAAAAAATATATCACGAGAATACAAAAGAGGGAGATAAAAAAAATTAAAGAAAAGATAAAATACATATTTTATTTGATAAAATAATTGGAAGAGAAATCCACGTGAATTCAAAAGACATGACCAACTGTATAGTTACATGTGGATATGGAATTTATTATTGTAAACCATGACAATAACAAATATCAACAGTGTGACAATAAGCCTTTAGAAAATGCACCCCAAATGTTGCCTTGCATTGCTCGATACATGGGGGTGGACTACACGGATTCATTAACCCCACCAAAACAAACACGATAGTGTTACTACGACTCTTGCTTAGTCCACCTAACTCCATCGCAAAACTAATCTCTCTAATTCTAATTCTGAGTAAATTATGTGAAATATTCGAGTTTTTGAGTGCGGTAGAACTCTTTGATGTCTCTACTTGGGAGTCTTTTTTGTTTATTTTTTGCCCTGAGGATTTTCTTTTTTCAATTCAAAAACTTCTTCTTCTTTTTTTATTTTTTTTTATTTTTTTTTCTTTTTAGAAAAAAGATAAAAAACCAATCGTAAAATACAGTTGAGTTTAAAATAAACTCGAGCACCAAACATAGACTAAAGATATATAAAGTTCGAGTCCCTTCACTCTTAGATTTCAAGGAAAAAAAATATTGCACAAGGCGATAAATAAGATAGCCAAATAATGGGCAAAAAAACAAAACAAAACAAAAATTGCGAATTTATATTTTCCTTTAGTTCTTGGTGGCTATTTACTTTTATATTTTCATGTCAACCAAAGCCGTGTATGGTCAGAAATTGCCATGAAATATTCAATAGGCTCGACAAGAGAGGTCAATGGAACATGTCCTACTTATACTACTAATTGAAAAAGAAAAATGCAAATTGGAGATATTCAGACAAGCTTAGCAACATCGTCCTTTCGACCATTGATATTATAGGGAAGACTTAAATAATCTGAAGCTAAATAAAAACATCCCACTTTCAAAGTGAAATTCTTGAACGAAAGTAATATTACCAAATAGTATTAAAAGCCGAAACAATCCCCATAACGTTTGCGAAATCCAAAAGGCAGGTTTTCACGTACCTAATAATTTTATGAACTTTGAAGAGATAAATCAAAAATGCAAAAAATGAAAAGAAAAAATCAAATTAAAGGACATAGCCGACACCTAACACACGTACAGCAAAAGGGATTGTAGTAGTTACCACAAAGAAGCAACCTCTTTTGAGTACTTGCAATCCTAGCATATCTGCAGCCTAATTGAACTCGGCCTGCATACAAGCACATTTTCGAATACATAAAAGAAAAGGGAGAATTACACTGATACTGCATGTGTTTTGTTGTTTAATTGTTGTTAATTTCTTATTTATGTTTAATTTTGTTAACTTTTTATATTCATAGTTTAATTTGTTAAATTTCGTTAAAATTTGAGTTCAGAGAAAACTAGTTTCTATAAATTGTGATTTGTGGTATTTATATTTCAGATTAGTTTTATGTTTCCTTTTTAAAAGTAGTTTTGTTGTTGTTAAAATTTAATGGTCAATGACTCTTCTTCAGTCATAGTTGACTAAGTTTTGTTGTTTTATGTTTTTCTAAGGTAGGTTTGGAGGGGGTGTTCATATAATTTGTCAATTGCTCTGCGGTGTTAACGTAAAATTCTTTGGTCAAGAGGGGTGGCTCTGTAATTAGTAAAACACAGGGCTGTCAATGTAGTTCTTCTCAAAGAAAAGAGAAAAAAAAAAAAAAAAAAAAGGAAAAAAGAATGAAGTCTACGTGTTATGGCTGAAGAAAAATTTACAATCACTGCAAGACTTGAGCTGTTGAAATCATTCTCGTACCTTTGCAAATAGATGGTTTAAAAAGCTGCCGTCAACCATAGTAGCACCTCTTTTTGATCATCTGGACTGTATTCGAACAATAAAATAAAGTCACTCGCTATACTAATTGCCAAGAAATGAAAACGTAGGAGCACTGCCAACTATAACGTCCAAGCAAATAAATCAGGACTAAGACAACACCATAAAGTACTGATATTTTTAAAAGAACATCACACACTAAAATTCTACACATCACAAATGAAAAAAAAAAAAAAAAAAAGAAAGAAAGAAATTAAGAAAGAAAGAAAGAAAGAAAAAGGGGAAGAAAACTCTAATTGGACAAAGTTCAAGGTACTATTGAATGCAGTTTATCAATCTAGCACGTGCATATGTGAAAATAAAGAGATACAGCCAAGGTAGAAGATCAGTCTGTATAGTGTCAGTAATTCAAAGTAGCATATAGATGATATTAGCAAATCCAAATAAAAAAAGAACAAACAAGTGAATTTACAAACCTTACCAATAGCATCAATTTCATCAAATATAATGACATGCCCTGGAAAGAAAAAAAAAAATGCAAATCAGAGATTCACACTGAAGCTTAGCATTCCCACATATTGAATTGTCCGTTCGACTATGGATATTACAGGAGGAACTTAAATCTGAAGCTAAGTTTAGAGGGTTAGGGGGCAACAAAGAAGAGTAACAATATCCAAAATTCAAAGACAAATTCCTGAAGGAAAATAATCTTACCAAAGAGTACATAAAAGCCAAAGCAATCCTCATTTGTTTGCAAGATCCAAAAGGCAGGTTTTACGTACCTGATAATGTTATAAATTTGGAAGAATAAATAAAAAATGCAAAAAACGAAAAAAAGAAAACTAAAAATAAAAATCAGAATAAAGGACATAGCCGACACCTAACACATGCACATTTTCTAATAAAAGAAAGGGAGAACTACACCGATATCACCTATATTTTATAAAACACCCCATTGATGCCGTTTAATTTTTCTGAATGTTTAATTTTGTTTACTTTTTATGTTAATGGTTTAATTTTAAATTTTAAGTTCAGATAGAGTTAGTTTTGATAAATTGTGGTAATAATACATATTAGATTAGTTTCATGTTTTATGTTACGGTAGCTTTGTTTTCGTGATAAAATTTTAAGGTCAAAGATTTCCTCTGTCACAGTTGACTAATGGACGGGGTGTTTGTAATTTTATCATCTTTTATAGGGTGTTAATAACATAAAATTCTCTGCTATGTAATTAGTAAAACATAGGGGTGTCAATGTAGTTCTCCTGAAAGAAAAAAGAGAATGTATTCTACAATGCAAGTTTGAACTGTAACATAAACCTCTTTTGTTTTGACGCTTATATGTATTGCACGATGAACAATTTCCTTTGTAGACCTGAAAAAAAAAAAAAAAAAAAGAATACAATTGATAACTTAGAACTTTTATCCACATGAAGAAGTTTTAAGCCACTTCATTTGTTTTTCATTTATGTAAAAGCGTAATAAGCTGCAAACCCAAAAGAAAATAATTTTTTTGGCATAATCTTAACCTCTCGTTTTATCCTATTCTTTTTCTTCTATTTGTTATAAAGCCTAAATTTCCTATAGATAGCACCAAATACGCCTTATAATCTTAATGATTTTAGCTCTTTTAAGATTTTATAAAGTGCACACCTGTACACCAGAACCACAAAATTTGCAATTTAACTTTTGAAAATTTTTTTTCTCCATAATAACCAAACTGTCGTTGATATGATTTAACGACTATATTAAGATATCTTATAATCAGTTAGGTTTTGCAGTCTACAAATATTAGTCCAAATACCAAACAAGCAAGTAAAGTTAATTGATTAAGGCTTACTCACAATGTCATTACAGTCATGTACCACATGTAGCATAAAGCAGCTCCTCCATCCTAACCAGTTGGAGTGTACTTTCCTATCTCCAGAAACCCTAGTAACTTTTCTTATGATTTCACAAAAATCTAGTTAGACCACAATTATTTTAAATTAGAAAGACAAAAATATAATGACTACAGAGATCACAAGTACTTAGAAGGTGATACACTATCATCCCGATTATTGCGGAAAATATATCACGTTCCCTGTAAAATCAGAATTTAGTGAATTATAAGACAAACAAAAAAAATACATGCTAACCATCATTTGTCTAATGGACGCGTTTCACATTTGCAAAACCAAAATGATATTCCTGCCAATACTTTAATGTTTCAACAAGTAAAAGATTGCATACATAAATCTCACAAGTATTCATAATCGATGCACGTACCAAGCTCTTGAAGCTTCACATCTCTTCTTCATTTTGTTTGTATAAATCTGTAGATGACCATCATCCTAAGGAAGGCTTATCTCAACTTGAACTTCTAAGCATAGCTTTGTAGAATTATCAGACTGTCGCCAGAAATTTCTCATAGAGAAATGAGTTATTACTTGATTCCAGAATCCAGACTACGGTAGGCTAGGATTATTTAATTAACAAAGGATAAAGAGGGCACCTCAAAAGAGCTTCATGAAGAAATTCCTTTCCGTTAGTCAGTCCAATGAGCAGAACATCATCCAAAAGACCATCTATCTGGAAAGCAAGTAGTCTCTCAGCCTTGAAGATTTAAAAAAAAAAAATGTTGGTATTACGGGTTGCAACTACTCTCAGCGGTTGAAACCATTCTCATACCTCTGCAAATAGATGGTTCACACTGCTGTCGTAAGCCACAGTACCGCCTCCACTTGATCCTCTTGACTGTATTCACAAATTCAAATGAGGTAAATTATAAACTTTAAGCAACAGAAATCAGGACTAAGACAATAACACAAAGTACTCATATTTTCAAAAGAACATCACTGTCTTTATTTCTACACATCAAAAATGGGAAGGAAAAAAAATAAAAAAGAAAAAAGAGGAAAACTCTAATCGACAAAGTTGAAGGTAGTATTGCGTGCAGTTTATCTCTCTAGCACATGCGTCCAATTGAACAAAGAGGTATAGATTAGATTACCAAAAAAAAAAAAAAAAAAAAAAAAAACTGTTGAGAATAAAAAATGGAAAATTCACTATAGATTAGATTACCAAAAAAAAAAAAAAAAAAATCTCAAGACTATGTGATACTATATAATCTATCCATACAGCAATTTTTACCTTACCTATGAAACGATGCCATATGACTGGGAAGAGATATAAAAGGCCTTTTTCTTAAAAAAATTGCAAAACATTAACCCATTTTTGGCCACTAACCAAGCAATCACCTGAATTTTGTTGGGACGTTTCCTTCACAAATGAAAAGAGTATAGTTCAATCAAATGTGAACTGGTATCATCCGTTGGAGAACAAACTTAAAAAAAAAAAACAAAACAAAAAAGTCAAAAACAAAAACTCCAAAATCTCTTGTTCAAAATAAAAGACTTCAAATTGCAAATCTTGATAGCAGTAGAAAGAGAAGCCAAAGAATTTCCTCCTACCTGAGTTAAAGTTAAGCCTCTTGGTTGCAATGACACTCTTCTCTATCCACACTCTTCAAGGTATCTATATTAATAATAAATAACAATGTTAACCCCTGAAAATTACAAAGCCATATTCACGTTTTAAACTAAAAAAAAAAGGGGTTAATAAATTGGTCAACAATAATGCAAAATAAGCAAAATACCAAGACAGATGTCCCCAACGAACCCACTAGATCTTCTTTCCTAGTCGGAAAGTTACATGAAAAATCCACCTTTGAGACAATCTATATACAACAAGAGATCACATGATCAGTCAGCTATGGGAGCACAAAAAAAAAAAAAAAAAAAGAAGGAACTTAAGTCCAAGTACAAGTACCAATAACAAATAAACGTAATTTTACACAAAACTTACCTTTAACCCAATCATATTTTCGCGATGCATGTAGCATGAAGCAGCTTGCACTATGATAAATTGATTCAACATCCTCAGTTCTCTCCCGACATAGGCACCTAAAGATGATAAATTCCTTCAGCAAAAAATAAAATAAAATAAAAAATAAAACGATAAAAAATTCTTTAACCTGAAGGGCTAGGATGGCAGCCTGTGTATTCTTTTAAATATCAATCAATGCCCTGCTACACTTTCTGCATTTGACAAAAAGACAAGTTAATCCATGCAAAAATATACATAGAAAACTATGCAACAAATAGTAGTCGAGGTCTACGGATCACACCTTTCAATCCTTAAGCTTACTTCGTAAATTTGGTGTCTGTTCTTTAAACATGCTATAAGCAAGTAAAGGCAAAATGAAAAATTGATTACAATTAGCCGAGAAAAATTAAAGCAAACGCAACTATTTGACAACATAAAAAAACCTTCGACAAAAAGAAAATCATTTTAAGTGAGAAAAAAAAAAAAAAATATATATATATATATATATATATATATATATAAGCAGCAAGAAAATAATCAAGGAAAAAAATTCACCAGGATAAAGTACACTACATATGGTTAGAAGACCAGAGGGTGGGGAAGGAATATGTTATTGACCAAGAGCTCCGACAAGGACTCAACTGCTAAAATTTCCTGAAACCACAAGAGAGCATTTTATGCACAAATTAGTTATCATAGAAGTATAATCTGCTGCATCAATAAAAGAGAAATTACGTGCAGGAAAATAATATTGCTAAGAGCCTGATAAGTAAAGTAAAAAGTGTGTATAACAAGTTGCCAAAAAAAAAAAAAAAAAAAAAAAAAACTTCTATTGAGTGCTTGGAATCCTAGCACCAGTCAAGATGTGCAGCCTAATTTTGAATTCAGCCTGCAGACAATCACATTTATTTAATTAGTGAGAGAGAGAGAGAGAGAGAGAGAGAGAACAAAGTACATACTAATCTAAAACTCGTTCCTGACCATTGTTCACAAATTAAAAGAAGGACACTACACTCCGAATCTCTTCTCCAATATAAAAGACTTCAAATTGAAAATCTTGATAGCAGTAGAAAGAAGCCAAAGATCCGACTCTTACGTGAGTTAAAGCTAAGCCTCTTGTTTGCAATGACACTCTTCTGTATCCACGCTCTTCAAGACATCTGTATAAATAAAATAAATGAATAACTTTTTACCCCAGAAAATTACTAAACCACATTCATTTTTTAAACTGACAAAATGATTAATAAACAACTCAACAATATTGCAATAGAAGCAATATACCTAGACAGATCGCCCCTAACGTACCGCTAGATCTTCTTGCCTAGCCAGGAAGTTACATGAACAATCTACTTTGAGACAATTTATCTACAATGAGAGATCACCTGATCAGTCAACTCTTAGAAGGGGGAAAAAAAAAAGAACTTAAGTTCATGTACCAAAATATATATAAAGGTAACTTTATATAAAGCTTACCTTAACCTCAATCCTATTTTTGCATTGCAGGTTGCACGAAGCTTGCACTTTGATACATTTATTCAACAACATCTCAAGTGCTCAGGTATGATATGTTTAAATGACTACAACAAGGTAAGATGATTAGTTAGCTCTTGCCGCATATGTATAATATTAGACCGAACAAACAATAAAGTAAAGTCAGTTTGATTAAGGCTTACTTGATCCACAATGTTGTGTTGTATTTTCACTCATGTACAGCATGTAGCATAAAGCAGCCTTGCATGAGCTCCATCCTAATCAATTGGAATGGACTTTCCTATCTCCCGAAACCTTATGTAGCCTCTGTCTTAATTAAAATAAAATCAAGTCCGACTGGTAATTCCTCCGTTGATTAGCAAGACAAAATATAATGACTACAGAGATCACAAGTACTTACAAGGTGCAAGATCAGCATCACCTCAGTTTTTACCAAAAACACGTTGCATGCCCTGTAAAATCAGACTAGAGTAAATTATCTGAGAAACAAAGTAATACATACGAATCCAAAACTCATCCCTAACCATTGTTGATCCCTTCGACTATTTTCACAAATTAAAAGAAAATCTCTATACTAATTTCCAAGTAACGAAAAGGGGATAACACTTCCAATTATAAACATCAAGTGGACCAGGATTAAGACAATAGCATAAACTACTAATATTTTCAAACAAACGTCACACTCTTCAATTCTAGCATCACAAAAAAAAAAAAAAAAAAATCCCAAACTCGACAAAGTTCAAGCAACTATAAGATGCAGTTTAAGAATCTAGCATGTGTCCATGAAAATAAAGGGACTGATGATTATTAGAAAAGAAGCAAATAGTTTGGTCATTCAACCGTGCTAAACAAAAAGTATGCAAGGCATTAAGTTAACAAAAGAAACTTCACCTGGTTGACAAATCTTTTTCTAAGCTGGTTAGGCAGGACAACAGCAACAACCTACAAATACAAAATCAAAGACTTAACCACATACTCGCTTAGAAAAAAACAATAACAAATAAAGGTTAAGTGACATCGTGAATCAGAGAACAATCTAATCCATGGCAATAAAGTTTTTCGTTACCTTGAACGTGATGCGTTATGATTGGGACATAGGCATATGAGGCCTTAAGCCTTTTTCTAGAAAATTACTAACATAAAAAGCCATCTTAGCCCACTAACCAAGCAATCACTTGAATTCTGGCAGGAACGTTTCCTTCATATATGAAAATAGTACAGTTCAATTGAAGTTGAAGTGGTATCATCAGTTAAAAACAACTGAACAGTAATAAAATATAATCAATCCACCTAGATAAACCAATGAACCGCTAGATCTTCTTGCCTAGCTAGGAAGTTACATGAAATATCCATCTTCGAGACTATTTATCTACAATAAGAGATCACATGATCAGTAAGCTCTTAGAGCCAAAAAAAAAAAAAAAGAGAAAAGAAGATCTTAAGTCCACGTAGCAAAGTATAAATATAGGAAATTTTGTATAAAGCTTACCTTAACCCCAAACCTATTTCCACATTACACGTTGCATGTAATGGCTTGCACTTTGATATATTTTTATCTCAGGTCCTCACCTGAGCATAAGCGTCGAAAGATGATAACTGCTTTCACCGGCAGGATGAAGATAGCAGCAACATTAATCAATGCCCTTTTACACTTTTCTGCATTTAACAGGAAGAACCTGTTTAATACAAGCAATAATACACTTAAGAAACTACGCAATAAACATATGTCGAAGTCTATGGATCACACCTTTTAATCCTTAAGTATACTTCGTAGATCTGCTATCTGTTCTTTATACATGCTATAAGAAAGAAAAGGCAACATGATAAATTGGTATATTAATAGCCGAAAAAAATATAGGACAAATACAAATATTTGACTACATAAATAAGCCTTTGTAGAAGGATAATCGTTTTCAGTAAAAATAAATTAAAGAAAATAAAAAGCAAGCAAATAATCGAGGGAAAAAAAAAATCCATATGTAGAAAGTACACTGTACGGATAGAGGACCACTGTGGAGAAGGAATCTGTTATTGTCCAAGAGCTCCAACAAGCGCTCAACTGCTAAAAGCCCTGAAACCTCAAACAGAGGCAAATAAGTTATCAAAGAAGCATATTCGGCTGGATCAATAAAGAGGAATTCGTGAAGGAAAGTAATATTAGTAAGAGAGCCTAACGAGTAGAAGTGCATGTAAGTAGTTACCACAAAAGAAGCAACCTCTTTTGAGTACTTGGCAATCCTAGCATCAGTCAAGATATGAAGCCTAATTGAATTCAGCCTGCGTACAAGCACATGCTTTAATTAGAGAGAGAGAGAGAGAGAGTGAATTCTACAACACAAATAAAGAAATAGTTTGTTTTTCCCCAAACCTTGTATCTTTTGATACTTCTAGTATGTCTTTGCAGAAAAATGTATTGCACGACCATCGATTTCATTTGTAGGCCTGGAACAAATAAGAATAGATTAAATAACTCAATCACCCAAAAAAAAAAAGGAAAATCCCTAATTCGACAAAGTTCAAGCAAGTATAAGAAGCAGTTTAATTTAAGAATCTAGCAGATGATCTACGAAAACAAAGAGACTGATGTCAATTTGAAAAGAAGTAAAGAGTTTGGCCATTCAACCATGCTAAACAAAGAGTACACAATCACAATGTATTAAGTTAATTAAAAAAAAAAAAAAAAAAAAGAAAGAACTTTACCTGGTTGACAAATCTTTTTCTAAGCTGGTTAGCCAGGACAATAGCATCAACCTGCAAATACAAAATCAAAGACTTAACCACAGACTCGCTTAAAAAAATAAAAATAACTAAAGTTTAAGTGGTATCATCAATTAGAGAATAATCTATACATGCAATAGATTTTTTTTTCCTTACTTTGAACATGATGCCTTATGATTGGGGACACAAAGACACATGAGGCCTTAAAGCCTCTCTCGAGAAAATTACCATCATTAAGTCATTTTAGCCCACTAACCAAGCAATCACTTGAATTTTGGCAGGAACATTTCCTACATAGATGAAAAGAGTACAGTTCAATTAAAGGTGAAGTGGTATATCAGTTAGAGAATAAACTCCAAAAAAAAAAAAAAAATGCAAAAATGTATCCAACCTCTTCTCCAACGTAAAAGACTTCAAAATCTCAATAGCAGTTGAAAGAGAAGCCAAATACCTGTCTCCACTCCTACCCGAGTTAAAGCCGAGACTCTGGGTTGCAATAACATTCTTCTATGTCCACGTTCTTCAAGACATCTATATAAAGAATAAAAAATGTAAGCCACATTCATATTTTTGTTTTTAGACCAAAAAAAATGAATAACAAACAAACTAACAATAATGCAATAGAAGCAATATACCTAGACAGATCTCCCCCAACGA
Organism: Ficus hirta; assembly: GCA_038430175.1. Classification (NCBI taxonomy): domain Eukaryota; kingdom Viridiplantae; phylum Streptophyta; class Magnoliopsida; order Rosales; family Moraceae; genus Ficus; species Ficus hirta. The sequence goes on along the minus strand of CM076595.1, from coordinate 15,580,283 downwards.
ACCGCTAGATTTTCTTGCCTAGCCAGAAATTTACATGAAAAATCCACCTTTGAGATAATTTATCTACAATAACAGATCACCTGATTAGTTAGCTCAAAAGAAAAGAAAAAAGAAAAAAAAAAAGAACCAAATGATAAAGAAAGTCCTTCACCTGCAGGGGTAGATAGAAGCCTAAGTAATTCTCTTAAACATCAATCAGTGCAATAGCCCACTTAAGAAATTATGCAATTAAAAAAAAATATGTCGAAGCCTATGGATCATACCAGTCAATCCTCAAGCTCACTTTGTAGATCTGGTTTCTGGTCTTCATACATGCTAAAAGAAAGTAAAGGCAAAATGATAAATTGGGGTATAAATAGCCTAGAAAATTGAAGAAAGCGACAAATATTTGACGTTAGAAATATACCTCCGACAAAAATATTATCATTTCCAATAAAAATAAAAAATATAGATTTTATTATAACAAGCTGCCAAATATTGAAGGGAAAAAAAAAAATCCCCCCGGAGAAAATACACTATTGGGTTAGAGGACCTTTGTGAGGAAGGAATCTGTTGTTGTCCAGAGCTCCAACATGGACTCTCAACTGCTAAAAAGTCCTGAAACCACAATCAGAGCATTTTATGCACAAATAAGTTATCAAAGAAGCATATTCACCCGCAATTATAAAAGAGAATTGGAAAATAATCTCATTGAGAGCCTAACAAGTAAAGCAAAAGTGCATGTAAGTAGTTACCATGAAAGAAGCTCCCTTTCGAGTACTTGAATCCAAGCATCAGTCAAGATGTGCAGCCCAATTGTATTCAGTCAGCACACAAGAACATTTTTTTAATGATAGAGAGAGACGGCGGGAGAGACAGAAGGAATTCGACAAAGCAAGTAAAGAACTAGTTTGTTTTTCCCGCAAACCTCATATTTCTTAACACTTGAAGTATGCCTCTGCGGCAAAATTTATTGTGCGACCTTCGATTTCCTTCGTAAGCCTGGAACAAATAAGAATAGAATAAACAGCTCAAAGAAATAGAATTTCCGAACTTAGAAGTCATTACAACAATATAAGTTATATCCAGCATGACCCCAGTTTTACGAAAAACATGTTGCATGTCCTGAAAAATTGGACTTGAGTAAATTATCTAGTCTATGAGAAACGACAAAATAAATAATAATCTATAACGCATTCCTTACCAGTGTTGATCCTTTTGACCGTTTTCACAAGTAAAAAGAATGTCTCTATACTAAGTAATGAAAAAGTGGCAACACTGCCAATTATAAACTTCAAGCAACATAGATTAGGTTTAAGACAGTAGCATTGCTGATTTTTATTTTAAAAAAAAATAAAAATAAAAAGTCACACTCTTAGATTCTATCATCTCAAAAGTAAAATGAAAGGAAAGGAATATCCCCAATTTCAACAAACCTAAATCTAGTATTAAGATGCGGATTAAGAATCTAGCACATGCATCCATGAAAATAAAGGGGCCTATGCCTATTTTCGACACGAAGTATATCATTAGAATTCTGATAATATCATCTTTCAATGATAAATATATATAATATTATGGACACGGCCTTTAAGGCTTTGCGCAAGTTTATGTTTTTAAAAGAAAACGTAGCATATATACATAATACGTATGAATGAAAATCAAATTAGATAGTTTCATATATCCATGAGCTATGGTTCCATCAGGAATTTCCCTTGCAAGACAGAATCACTCTGATCAAACAAAAATTATACAGTCAAGTAGTGCAGGATGCTCGTATAAGATTATTTATACTAAAAATCGTCTAGGTTCTCATCTATGAATACATATTTGGTGCAGAAAAACATATAATAATCTATTAAAACTTGAAAATATTTAAACTAGAGAAACCTCAATGCAATAAGCATTGTATATGAAGCAGCAAACACAAATAAGTAAGGACTTAGTTTGCGTTTGATTCATCGGTTGGAGATGAAATTTTTAAGTTGGAGTTAGTTGATTTTTCAAAAACTAGTTATAAAATTCGTTAACTTTTCAAAAAATAAAAATAAAAACTGAGATGAAAAAATATAGCTTAATTGGAGTTAAACTTAAATGTCAAACAAAATCTTATAAAAAAAAAAAAAGAAAGACAAAAGACAAAAACGTAAAGACTTATTAAAAAAAAAAGTTACTTACAATTAATTAATTAAGGGAATGAAAACCAACCAATGTTAATCCTACATATATATATATATATATAAGAGTACATAAAAATCTACTATTCCTTTTTGGTAGTCAAATACGTGCTGTTTTCGTACCTTCTCCCCCCTTTTTTTTTTTTTTTTTAAATAATAATAGTTGTCCTTCTTTCCTGTATAACTACTGTTTTGCTTCAGTTGGCAGTTGCTTGGCCTTGTACGTGTTTCAAACTCTATTCAATTGCACATATTTTGAGACCTTTTTCTTTTACGGAAGTATTTTGAGGCTCCTTAAAAGGGGACCAAAATTTAAAACATATTACAGAATTGCCCTAATAACTTAACAAATTTTTGTTTTACTATTTTTTTAGGGATTTTTTTTTTTTTGAAAAGGTTGTAGTAGAGTTTTATTTAGAAACTCTATCGGTAAAGCTTATTTAATAGACCATTTAATAAATTTTAACGGTTAAGATATTATTTGTATATGATAATTGTGATGTATCTTAACTCATAATAATATAGTCTAATAAACTTTAAAAAAAAGAAATTAAAAAAAACACAACGTTCCACCGTGGCCCCCCCTTTTCCCCGTCTTCCCCAGACCTACAAAACCATCCCCCGCTCCCGATCTCTGATGAAAACCAACAACCCCCTAGTGCCAGATCTGCGCGGCCCAGGGCCCTCACCGCCACCCCCTCTTACCGCGCCCAGACCATAACGACGGGACACCCCCATGCCAGATCCGTGTGACCCAGACCTACCCCCACCCCCTCCCCCCAACCCACCCAGACTCGTTGGCGTGACGGCTCCCTCCCCCCTCCCCCTCTGTGCCCAGACCCGGATATTTGTATTTATTAAAAGGAGTGGAAAATATCCAATTTGAGTTGTACTTCAATCATCATCATGAAGCTTTGATGTTCATCATCATCATTAAGTTTTTAAAATTATACGTAAAAGTAAATATTTTAGTATTTTAATAATTAAAAAATGATAAAATTGTAATGATTAGAAAAAAAAAAAAAATTGAGCACCAATCAATAGATTAGAAAATCAAATGTCACTTTAATATTGATTATATTTTGTGAGGAAATTTATCATCAAGTTTAACATTCAATAAATTTAACATCAAAATTAGAATTTTATAAGAGAACATTTTTAACCTAAATATCAAAATTTATCATTGAAATATCAATTAAACACTACATTGAGAATGCTTTTAGTTATCATCAAAAGAAGGGGGGGGAAAAAAAAACCATTGAGAATGCTTTTACGCCATAGGAAAAACGTGATAGGAAACGCTCTTGTCGTTTGTTGGTGAGATAGAAATGAGATGTCGTTTTTGACAAAGGTAGGTAGTCGGTAGGGCCATCAGCCAGTGGTCAAGATTCAGCCCAAGTTCTTAACGACTTTTGGCCCAAGTAGGAGTTAGGTGTCTAGTCTCCATCCACGGCCATCATCAAAAATGAATAATTCCCGGTCAAACTAAATCAATTAACAAAATTATTAACAAAAAAAAAAAAGAACACAAATAAATAAATAAAACAAAAGAGAAAAAGGCAATCAAAAGTGCACTTGTCTTGTATTCCATTCCATGCATAGGTGAGAGAAGAGAAGAGGAGAGAAGAGGAGAGAGACATAAATAAGAACAACCTTTCGGAGATCTCAAAGGTTCTATTTCATTTCTTGCACAACAACAAACACCCCCTTTCGACGTTTCCCATGTCCCTTCGACAATTCAATTAATTTCACCCCATTTAATATATTTATTTTAATATAATATATAACTCTCCTTTTCTTCTTCATCATCACTTGTAATAATCGAGCACCCCCCAAATTCCCAATCTGACAGCAGATGATAATGGCGGCTCTCTCCTCGGCGCACTCTTGCCCTACCTATTCATCTTTGCCTTCCTCTTCCTCTTCTTCTTCTTCTTCGCCGTCGTCGTTGACTTCGCTTCAGCGAATCGCCGTTTCTTCTCCGACCACGAAACGTTTTCTTCCGGCCAAGCTTTCTCTGCAATCGCAATCGGTTTCGCATCGCAATGTCCTCCGAATGCAGGATGGTCCGTTCTTTTTTCTTTTTAAGATTTAAATTTATTCATATTTTTGCTCCCTTTTTTTTTTTTTTCCTGATATTAATTTTGCAGTTATTTAGGTAAAAACATAAATTGGAAAAAACATATAAAAATTGGTGCATGTTTTAATATCTTTGCAATTGAAAGATGAATTTTTTGTTCATCAATTGAACAGCGATTATATCTTTGCTAGAAGAAGAGGAATGTATATGTATATGTGTATATTGGAGGAAAATGTTTAGTTCCACCTGGTAAACGTGGTTAGTTTTTATACCGCTCAGATTTGGCTTGGTTTTTTAAAGTCTTATTTGTATTTTTGCTAGAAGAAGAGCAAAAGTTTGGGTTTTTAAATTTTCTAGAAAAAAAAATTTTTTTGATAGAGATTGGAATTGATGTTCTTAATAAATTGCTCACTTCAGCAGGTAAACATGGTTCGCTCCTTAAATTTTTATTTTTGGAGGAACTAAACAAGTAAACATGTCAGTTTTGTAGCATTGGTATTTTCCTCGATTTTTTTAAAGTCTTATTTGGATAGACATTTTTTTTGTGGTGTAGGTGCCGTGGCTACAACAGTCACACCAGTTGAAAATGACACTCCTTTGAACAAATTGAAAGAAGGGATTCTTTCGGTTACATCCACGGAGGAAACTAAAGAGACAGCTGGGATTGATGATGACTGCGGAAATGAATCGACGGTCAGCATTACAGTTGTTGGGGCCTCTGGGGACCTTGCCAAAAAGAAGATATTTCCTGCACTTTTTGCACTTTATTACGAGGATTTCCTCCCCAAGGTTTGTCTTCTCTAGTTTTCTGAAAAAAAAAAATGCTATTTATCATTGTTGGTAATGTGACATTGCATCAAAACTGCGACAGAGTTGGACCAGGTTTCTTGGCCTTTTTTGCCATGTGAAAACTTTATTTCACTGACACAAGTGTAGGTGATGTGTCACCAGTGGTGATACTGATAACTAGCAGTGCTGTAGTTTTGTTTTCCACATTTGAAAGAAGTCTAGAATCTGTTGAGTTCATGTATCATGTGTGTCTTGTCAAAGTTATAATGTAATTTGGGATTTTTGTATGTTGTGGCAGCACTTTACTGTGTACGGGTATGCAAGGAGTAAGATGACTGATGCAGAGCTTAGAAACATGGTTAGTAAGACCCTTACTTGCAGAATTGATAAAAGGTGAATTTCAGTTCCTTGGTCCTCATAATGTATTTCATTTTTTATTGTTGTTTATGAACTTCCATATTAATTTGAGCGTGAAATATTGGTTTTCTGATGTCAGGGAAAATTGTGGTGAAAAGATGGACCAGTTTCTTAAAAGATGTTTCTACCATTCTGGTCAGTATGATTCACAGCAAAACTTTGAAGAGCTAGACAAGAAACTAAAGGAACATGAGGTAATATTTTGTTTGGGCTAAATAGAGAATTAGATGGAAATTGATATGTGTGAATGTGCAACTTCTTTCCATATGAGAAGGGAGATTTTTATGAAGAGATGTACAGAAAAAGACTGCAATTGTGCACTATTATATATTACTTTATTTTACTCTTATATTGGATTTCATTCAATTAGTCTGACAGTGGTAATTTTCTCGTAGGCCGGTAGGGTTTCTAACCGCCTCTTCTATCTGTCAATTCCTCCAAATATATTCGTAGATGCTGTAAGATGTGCAAGCTTGTCAGCTTCCTCTGGTAATGGCTGGACCAGGGTCATTGTGGAGAAGCCCTTTGGTCGAGATTCAGACTCCTCTGCTGCTTTGACAAAAGCCCTAAAGCAATACCTAGAAGAGGATCAAATATTCAGGATAGACCACTACTTGGGAAAGGAGCTAGTGGAAAACCTCTCTGTTCTCCGTTTCTCTAACCTTATTTTTGAACCTCTGTGGTCAAGGCAGTACATAAGGAATGTCCAATTGATATTCTCTGAAGATTTTGGCACCGAGGGTCGTGGAGGGTACTTTCTCTTTCCCCAGCAGACATGACTTAAAATTTTATCCCTTTTCCAGGAGCTTATGAGTTATTATCTTCCTTGATTATATCTAGGTACTTCGACAATTATGGCATAATAAGAGACATAATGCAGAATCACCTGCTTCAAATACTGGCCCTTTTTGCGATGGAAACCCCTGTCAGTTTGGATGCAGAAGATATCAGAAATGAGAAGGTTTTTCCATAATATCTTGAAAATGGCTATTTTAAAATGGTCACACTCTGGTTATTTTGTTATCATTTATTATTCTGCTTCCTCGTTGCTTTCTGAACCATTAAGCTGATTGTTGCCAGGTGAAAGTTTTACGTTCAATGAGGCCTTTGCAACTTGAAAATGTGGTTGTAGGGCAATATAAAAGCCACACAAAAGGTGGTGTTACTTACCCTGCCTACACGGATGACAAGACGGTACCCAAAGGCAGCTTAACTCCGACATTTGCGGCAGCTGCCCTCTTCATAGATAACGCAAGATGGGATGGAGTGCCTTTTCTAATGAAGGCCGGAAAAGCATTACATAATAAGAGGTCTGTCTGTCAAGGAATATATCTTCTTACTCTTTTCTTTCATCCCTCAATTTTTAGTTGACAATTATTTCCCACTGATATTCGACTTCTGTACATTACTTTTTCCAGGGCTGAGATAAGAGTACAGTTCAGGCATGTTCCTGGCAACTTATACAACCGAAACTTTGGGACAGATCTTGATCGAGCTACAAATGAACTTGTTATCCGTGTACAACCTGACGAAGCTATTTATCTCAAGATCAATAACAAGGTCCCTGGTCTGGGAATGAGATTGGACCGCAGCAACCTAAACCTTCACTATGCAGCAAGGTTAATTCAAACTTTCTTTTGAAAATTCCAGTTCCCCGTCCCCGCCTCTAGATTATTGTTAATTAAATGAGGGGATATTCGAATTATATATTCAACTGTGGTTGTGAAAGTCCTTTTTGTTTTTTTGCTCTGAGTTATGAAAGTCCATTACAGTGTTTGTTGTTCATTTGGCAAACTCAGCATTGGGTGATTTACGTTCATTTGGGTAACTGATTCATTTTCGCCCTGCCCCTTAATGAAATGCCATTTTGTTTAATCAAAATTCATTTGGTTCTTTGTAGATACTCAAAAGAGATTCCGGACGCTTACGAGAGGCTACTGCTGGATGCAATTGAAGGGGAAAGGAGGTTGTTTATCCGTAGTGATGAATTGGATGCTGCTTGGGCGTTGTTCACACCTTTGTTGAAAGATCTTGAAGAGAAGAAGATAATTCCCGAGTACTATCCGTATGGTAGTAGAGGTCCTGTTGGGGCCCATTATCTCGCAGCACGATACAACGTGAGGTGGGGTGATGTTGGTGTAGAGCAATGAATCTGTTGTTCTTTTCAATTCAGGTTTGGCGAACAACCATTTTGATTTTGGTAGTTAATTAGTGGTTCTGATACTGAGTGATTGTGGAGAAAATTTCTCTAACCTTGTCTAGGGAGAATGAGAAGTTAGTTGGATAAGCAACAAAAATTCCGTCATCTTTTGTTTCAACTCATTTTCATCATTTGGTATAAATATTTTCATTTTCCTTGGTCTGAAATTGGAATTATAAGTAGGATCAGTGCTTGATGTTTGCCGTTAGCCAACCATGACTTGTATATTTACGAAGGTTTAATAGATTTTAGATACTTGCTGCCGGGCCAGAAGTTCCAGCTATAAATACCATCTGCATTTTGCCTCATCAACTGTTGCTTAATGGAATCAATGTGACTAGTGAAATGAAAAAGAAATGAAAACAATGGAATCAAGATTAAGATGCCATGTTTACTTTTAGCGGATCGACAATTATTAGAATATCAGGTAACCCCGTCATGTGGCCTAACACCAAATGTTTCGGCACTAAACTGCTTATTATCTATGTTTGGAAGAGAGTCCCAAATTAAGTAACATTCTGTACCCATTATTTGGCATCTTCCTCAAATGCATGCACCTCTGAGGATCCACAAGAACTGTGAGAATGGCTGACCACCCGGTAGTTTTAAACAGAATTGAGGCAAAATGTCACATTCAAAACGGAGAAATGTCCTCAGGCAGATCTTTAAAAACATCGACATCAACAAAGCAGCACACGAGCAAAATGTCCACTAGATATAATCAGTAGAGAGCCTCCTTAAAAAAAAAAAAAAAAAAAAAACCGAACAAACTCAATAGTTCATCCATTTGGTGAAACTCTTGAACACTTCTATTGCGACCTTTAATAGAAAAGGTTCAGACCAGGGGGTGTATTCACTCCCCGTTTACCAATCAGCGGAGTGAGAACTGAGAAGAGTCCTTATTTATGATCTTCAGCGGAGTGAGAACTGAGAAGAGTCCTTATTTATGATCTTCCCACGGGAAAGAGCCAGAGAGATTATTCAAAATACATTTTCCCTTGTCTTTCAAGTCGGGTTCATTTGGTGTTCTCAATCTTTCTTGAAGAGGATCAACCTTGGTAGAGCTGCCACTTGTGGCAGACCCTGAATCTGATTCACCACCCTGGCCCTGCTTATTTGCATTTTCATTGCCAAGATGAACATGATCACGCTCTCGATACTCAAGCAACGATGACTTGCAGTGGTTTATCGTTTGCTTGAGCTCTTCCTCATCATGGCGGTACACAAGACGGAGGCCACACTTCTGCACAGACAAGCTTTCGTAGTCACTTGCAAACAAAGCCTCCATGCTGATGCAGTGTTTCAGCTGATCCGGAAACCATCCCCGTGGTAAGTACAACAGCCAAATGAATCGTCCGCTGTCAATTAACCACTTGAACTCTTCATTGGTTGTTTGGTAGAAATGTGGATTCGCTAAACTACCTCTCTCAGTTTCCAAATGACAAATAAGGTGCTGAGAAATTTGTGTGTCCAAGTTATCACTGAAGGTAGTGGGATGCTCATAAATGGGGTATGAAAAATACGCGCATAGAGCTAATCCAATCCAATTATCCTCACCAAATAAATCTGGGGGAAGCTGGACTTGAGTTGAAGGGCCCACCCTATGATTCCTAAACCAGTCGAGAACTTCAGTTGGAGGAAAACATGAGTCATACACCAAGTTTTTATCGAAGTCCTGTATTAGAATAAAAATAGGTATGAGATCAACTGAGAAATGTAAGAGATAGAAGAATTTGAATACTAAGAATGTCCTACCAATTGGTCATATTTTCCCGAGTAGAGATGTACGTCTTGGCTGCAAGTCTCACTGGATGCGCTCATTCTAGCATTGTGTGGGTTATCAGAAGATCTGTATTTGGAGTCTAAAGCAATGTCCTTCAAAAGGCAAACATGATGTTATGAGAAAGAAACATTTTAAGGGAGAAATTTAAGAAAAATGGTTGGTGTTGGATTGTGGTGTGAATTTACATGAGAGCAGTTGCTCCCTTTATTTACCTCATGACAAGCGGATTCTTCGGATCTTTTATGCTGTTGAGACTCCACATTAGAGTTCGCAGAACCTCGTGTTACCCACTTATTAGCATGACCCTTGTTTCTATATTTTTCTCCGAGATATTCATAGATAGGATCCAAGTCATCAAAGAAGGAGGTCAAGCACTGTATAATCGTCTGCTCGAACTCTTTCACGTTTTGCTCGTACAAAAGATTAATGCCACACCTTTGCACTTCCAAGCCAGGACAGTCACTGTGAATTGCAATCACCAGATGACTTTGTTGGTTAATGGAATTTGGAAATGACCAACGGGTCCTGTAGGTGAGCCAAATGAAACCACCAGTATGCTTCCACTTGAATTCCTCTTTCGGGATCCTAAACATGGAATTCACACAGTGTCCATTGATGTTAAAGTGACACAACAGGTTGACATGGATCTCTGAACCAGCATTGTCCAAGATAGCTGCTGGATTTTCATGGACTGTAAAGGAAACGCATATAGCAAATCCCAACCAGCCATCATCGAATAGTTCGATGATCATCTCCGGTCTGCTGTTCTGAAACTTGAACCATTGGGGAATTTCCTTTCGGGGGAAACAGAAATTGTAGTTGAAGTTGGGCTCGAAACCACGGAGCAAAGAAATTTGATGTTCCATAAGACTCAGCCTGATCACAAGAGAAACCTTGAAGAATTTTTTAAGCAAATTCTCGAGGTTTCTTTTCCATTCGCTTATTGAACAATGGCTCTCAAAGAATGGAGTCTCGGCCATTATATCTAGAAGAACAAAAGTAGGTGCTACATGACTCGAACTACCTTGTGTAATTGTTTGATCCGACAACGTCTCTACTGAAGCAGCATCCTTTTCTACAAGAATTTCTTGGACGAGATCCCAGTCCTCCAAAAAAACTTTTGCACTGTGTTCTATCATTAACTCAAACTCTTCAGCATGTTTCCCATATACAAAGCTGAGTCCACATTTTTGCACACGCATGCCTCGACTTTCGCTTCCAAATGAAGCCTCCATGAAGCTGCATTGATTCAGCTTATTCTTAAACCAACCACACGGTATATATGATAGCCAAATGAGTCCTCTTTTCCGATGTAACCACTTGGATTCTTCATTTGTGGTTTGATAAGAGTATAAAGGTTCCAGGGTACCTCCATCTGTTTCCAAATTACAGAAGAGCAAGAGAGGAACACCCGAATCTTGTTCCTGAACGGTTGGAGTGGTAGATTGTTCATTGATTGAGAAAGAAGCCCATAGAGCAAGTCCTATCCAATTTCTCTGACTATAAGAATTAAGAGGTAGCTGAATTCTCACTGAATAATCTTCATTCTGATTGTTAAACCCCTTTGGAATGTCACTTGGAGGGAAACACAAGTTGTAAATTAACTCTGGGTCAAAGCCCTGCAACAAGTAGAATATGTAACAAGATCGGACACATGACGAGAGACACAGAGAGAGAGAGAAAGAGAGGGAGACCTGGTAGTATTTTTTGATAAGATGGCTTGTAATGTCATGCCCATTCTCAGTTGGCGTGTCCATTTGACTACCAGCATATCTTGAATCGCTTCGAATATTTTGCTGTGAAGTTGGAACCTCAAGATCTTCAGGTACTTGCTCATACAAGGATTCTTGCTCCCTACAGCATTCGACATAAATATCATATCAAGAATTAAGCAACATATATCTGTTCACTAGCATTATACATGCAAATTGGTTTCCAAATGACACAATTTAAGACCAAGTGAGTCCTGTGTTACCACGTGATACTACTTAATGCCTTTTAATAGTGAGGAGTTACTTAATCGTTAATGGATTTCAGCATCAAAAGAGTTATTTCTAGTGAAGAGTTAACCTTTGAGAAGAGGAATAGAAGTAACCCAAATCAACCGCCTTCATGGGTTCTTCTCCTTCCATTACATTGCACTCACTACTTGTTCCAGCTTGGTGAGGGATCTTTTTCTCCATGTTTTCAAAAGTTTGATAGTAACGCTGATGGTGGACATCAGGACTCTCTAGTGAGCACTCCGTTATTGTTTGGATTAACTCTTTCAGATCTTTCTCATAGACAGTGCGAATCCCGCACATTTCGATCTCTACATGATCTGGGATTGTAGTGGAAAACAAAGCGCTAATTTGCCAACATTGATTCAACTCTTGCTGAAAATGCGTACGAGGTACATAAAATATGACCAGTCGATGTTCTGACCCTATTAAACCATCTTTTCCGAGGGAAAACATTGTTGTATGCTGCACTTTACTTCCATTAGTATGCAAATGAGCAAAGAGGAAGGGAGGAAAGAATGGATCCAGATCTTCGAGCGAAACGGAGGGGTTCCAAGTGAAAACAACGTATACAGAAAATCCTATCCACGTCTCATCATCAAATAAAGTTGGAGGAAGGCAACAAAGCACCTGGCTTCCTACGCATTGATAGGTGAACCAGCGCAAGATTGCCTTGAGAGGAAAAATGCAAGCAAAATTGAAATTACGTGCATAGCATTCCTGTATAATGACAAATCGTTCAAGAGAGGAATAAAAAAAAAAAAGATGGATATTAATAAAGATAGAACTAGAGCCAAAGACCGACCTTAAAAAGCCTTGAAAGCGATGCCACTATCTCTCTTCTGAGGTCACTTTTGTGGTTGGTTGAACTTCTATGTCTGTCGGTCTGTGCTTCTATGTGAATCAAGAACGAGTATAGTGAAATAGAGTCTTCTTCTGTTTCTTGTGATGTCTCTGCTGAAGCGCATTCTCGCTGTTGTTCTTCTATCTTGTCGATAAATTTTCTTTCCCCTATGATAGAATCCATCTCGTCAATAATGGCTGATTTGCTTACATGATCTACTATTTGCTGATAATGACTGGCCAAAGCCATGGCCTGCTCACTAGGTTGAAACAAATTCTGAGCAAACTTGGTCACGTTTTGCTCATATATTATATGTGCCCCGCACATCGTCACCTCCACTTCTTGGCTGTTGGTTGAAAATGAAACTTCCACTTGGCTTGCTTTGTCCAGTTGCCCAGCAAACCATTCTCGTGGAATGTACTTGCAATGTCCAAATGAGCCTCCACGGCGATCTATAAATACTTGAAAGTCCAAGGAGTTTTCAAGTGGACCTTCAATGGTCTCAAAACGACACGAAAACTCTGTAATATCGTGATCAATGCTGTCTCCAGGCGGTGGTGGATCTGAATTCTCCTGCTTCTGACTCATGTAAACAATGCATAGAGCAAATCCCATCCATTCAATCATATCCAAGTCAGGAGGTGGTTTGATTGTTATGGAAGACCCGTTACCTGAATTGTCACTGCACCAGTTAGGAATTCCAGTACAAGGAAATGCATATTCAAATCCATTTCCCTGACAGACTTCATCCTGGAGAAAAAAAACAAAAACAAAAATTTAAAGAAAGCATTTTTTATTTTGTGTGTGTGTGTGTGAGAGAGAGAGAGAGAGAGTTTGAGAGAGAGAAAGACAGAGAATCTTACTTCAATGAAATTTTGTAGCTGCAGGTGAACATGTTCTTCGGCTATTGGAATCTTGTGAAATGTTGGACCTTTATCTTCACCAGACTTTCGGCAATCTAGGAGACATAAACCCTTCTTTGAAGTCCATATGGTGTACTCATTTGAATTTCTAAGATTAGCACATTCACGAGCAATAACTAGTTTTATACTTGGTGGAAGATTCGGCAATGACTCAAGCTGGTTGCATCTATTTAGGCTGAGTTCTCTGAGATTAGAAAGTTGGGAGATGCTTTGCGGTACTCTTCTAAAGTTGTTTTCACTCAAGTCCAACTTCTCCAACAAAGATAAGCGGCCAAGATCATTAGGGATTCCTCTTTCTGGTAGATTGCATTGACTTAGATCTAATGTTTTCAAAGAGAATAAACCCGTGAAGGAAAGGGGCAATTCCAAGCTCGAGCTCGTTGATTCAGATCCTTCAGAAGGAAGCAAACAACAGCAGAAGAGAGATTGCCATATTGATCTATTTGGCAGTGGCATATGACCCTTACATCCACGAAGAGATAATGTTTCAAGGTTCTTTAGGAGTTGGATTGAGGAAGGTACTTTTCTTATGGAAGTTTCACTTGCATCAAGCTCTTTCAAGCATTCCAAGCTCCCGAGGTTGTTCGGAAGTTGGTCAAGATGTGAACATCCTGACAGCATTAGAGTTCTCAGCGATGTCAAACTACAAATGACATCTGGAAGACTTAGAAGGTTCTTGCAGTCTTTTAGATTCAACAAAATAAGGCCAGTCAAGTGCTCGATTGACATTGGAAGCTCTGCGATCGCAGTGCCTGTCAAATAAAGTTCAGACAATTTTTCCATTTTTTCCCCAATCTCTGGAAATTTTCTAAGTTTTGAACATCCCGAAAGATTCAAAGCTTCTAGAGATTCCAAGCTGATCTCATCGGGAAGTTTCTCAAGACTTTCACAACCTTCCAGATTCAAGAAAACGAGTTTTTTGAGATCTCGAATTGATGTGTCAACCTCTGATAAATTTCTACAACCCTTAAGAATCAACTTCTCCAGATTTCGGATCTTACTCAAATCCGGGGTCTTCGTTAACAAGTGGCAATTTGTAAGATTGATCACTACCAAATTTGGCAAATCCTGTTATGTAATTGACAACATGATAAGTAGCCATTGAATACGAGTACAGAAGGCAGCAACAAATTCAAGTCTTACCTTACTTTCCTCCCAGAGTTGTTTGATGCAGCTGTTAGACAAATTGAGCTCGACAAGTTTGTTGGGCTGAAAACTTGATGGCATGGATGTTAATGGACATCTATGCCATTCCAAAAGCCGCAACTCGTTGGAAAGATATCCAACGCATCCAGAAATCTTCACATTCAAGATCTTCAACAACCTTAGCTTGGACATCTTCTGGAATGGGTCAACATCCAAACGCACCTCTTCTTTTTTAGGCGTTATTAATAAAATGCCTTCAACAGCTTTTGTTCCCTAAACAAACAAATAAATTATATAAGTAAGAGGTAAGAAATATTAAATATTAGTTGGTTAATAAGTTTCTGAACCAAATATTTTTCCATTATATGAAATAGATCTAATGAATAAGATTCAAGATCTTACTGAATTCTCTTCAAGAACTTCAAGGACATCCTTATGAAGCGACAACCTGCTGCGTTTTCCGGGCTCTTCTGGAGGTTCCCCACGAACAATTTGCCGACCTAATTCTTGTAGTAGATCATGCATCCATATTTTTCCTCCAACAATAGTTATCAGAGATTTTTCTTTTAGGACAGGTATGTCGATGCCCTGATAGACACCGTCACATTCTTTCAAAATCTTTTTCACACGAAATTCATCTTCTCCTTTGAAGAAACAAGCGATATCCAAAAAGGTTTTCTTCTCCGATTCTGATAATCCATCATAACTTACTCGAAGCGGGACCATGATGCCTTTCTCAGGATATTCCTTTAGCCTTGCCAAAGTGTCCGACCACTCCTCTTGAGTTCTTCCATGCAAGAATGACCCCAAAACTTCAAGAGCCAAAGGAAGGCCACCGGCATATTTTACAACCTCCCTGGACTCGTTTCTATACTCATCTGCATTACGGTTATTCTTGAAGGCTTTGTTGCGGAAGAGTTTAAGAGCTTCTTCCGTGGTTAGCTTATCAACCTCACATATGTAAACGTTTTCAAATTTCTTCAACACTTGCTTGTCTCTAGTGGTCACAATGACTCTACTCCCTGGGCCCCCCAAATCACCCTTTCCAGCTAAAGCTTCTAATTGTTTGAAATCATCGACATCGTCTAGGATTATGAGCACCTTCCGATGACGCAGTCTATCCCTTATTATGTTGATTCCCATCCTATCACTCTGTATGTTTGCTTCGCTTTCCAACAAGAAACTGAGGAGAAGCTTTTGTAAGTGAATTAGGCCGTGCTTATCAGATTCCTCTCTGATGTTTGGAACACAGCAACATGCCTCAAATTGGTCACCAATCTTTCTCAAGACTTGTTGCGCAAGAGTAGTTTTCCCAATACCAGGCATCCCCCAAATCCCTACAACGCGAACATCATCCGACCTCCCTATATCCAACTGCGAAAGTATTTTCTCCATACGGCAATCCATTCCAACTAAGTCCTCGTCAACAATCGAGGACGACAGGTTCAATTTGTTCAAAATAGTTTTTACTATCTCGTTAATAACTGCTGATTCATGCCTGAAAAGAAGGTAAGCAAACAAAGCCCAATTTCTTTGTGAGCCACGAATCATTGAAAGAAAATTCTCTTTTTCTTTCATGTCCAAGACATTACTTTTTATGGGGAAAAAACAGTTCAAAATAAATTATTTTTACATTAACTAATGCACCAAATGGCTTGCCTTTTTTCTTAGTCTCTTATGTTAAAGATATTAATTTTAAGAGGGAAAAAACAAACAATTCAAAATAAATCTTATCTTAATTTTAACATATATAAAATATCAAAAATTACTCAATATAGTAGTCATATATTTTCCTCCTTAATATTCTCTCAACTGTTATTTTTCATAATACCTCTTAATATATTTTTTTATTTGACAAATTGATTAAACACGTGCCACACATGTGTCTACAACTAGTTATTTTAAAATGAGGGAGAATGAACGGATACCCCTGCCAGGGGAATAAACAAAACAGAGTTTCATAAAAATTAAAAGGGATATGTGACTAATGACCTTTTCTAAAGAAGTTTTTTAATAAGTGGTCGTAAGTTTGTAAAATTAGCAAATTGGTTGTTTTTTTAGAAGTGATCAATCGATCACTCAGTTATCGTTCCTGATTAATCATTTCTAAAATAAAAAAGATTTCAGCCATTTATTTAAATAAGTGTTTAAAACATGTCTATTTGCCTAATTTTAACTTAAAAAAAAAAATAATAATAAGAAAAGAGCAGAGTAAAAGCCAAACACAAACATAGAGATATATAGTGTTTTCCCATGGCCCCTTACCAGCTAGCCATGTACTTGGTTAAAGAATTGCTAGAGTTTAGACAAAATAAACACATGGATATAATACATAGATTGGTCCAAGAGCATGAGAAAATATATTAAATTAAAATTTTTTTTTATCAATTTTCAATAAATAAAAAAAGTCGAAACTAATTACTACTATAAATGAAGAAGAAAATTAAAGTAGAGGTTACCTATGTTGCAGATCCCAGCCTGAGACATCGGCTATCTCAGTTAAGGCTTCCCTCCACTTGTTCACCTTCCCCAAGTTGTTTTTGAAAGCCTCTTCATGCTCGGCGAAGGCCTTCTCAAAAGCACCTTTTTGCTTTCTGATTTCTGAGGGTTCCACATGGTAGAAAATCGGAATAACCGTCTGTCCAGTCCCTTTCATGCACTCAGCAATCTTGGAAACTTCATCCAAACACCATGTCGAAGAAGCATAATCTCTCGAGAAAACTACAACAGCGAATCTCGACTCTTCAATTGCTTTCAGGAGTTCGGGCCTAATGGTCTTTCCCCTCTCAAGCTTCTCATCATCTCTATAAGTGCAGATTCCCTTCTTGTCCAGAGCTCTGTACAAATGGTCAGTAAAGCCTCTGCGGGTGTCCTCGCCTCTAAAGCTGAGGAAGACGTCATTTTTCCATTGAGGGGTTGAAGAAGAAGCAGCACTTGAAGATGTTTTGGCTGCCATGGAAAAAAGTTTTGGTGAATATCAAAGTGTTTTGGCTTGGATATTAATAGTGTTTGCGTGCGTGTGTGTGTGTGTGTGTATATATAAACACACACCCATTAGACCGCGTCTTGAGAAAGAAAGAGCACCGTTATTCATCACCACTAGTGATGCATCACATCAAAGAATTAATCGTTGGTACAAAAAACTCTTCTACTATTAATGATGTATCATCACACGTAAAAAAAAAAAACTAGATAATTGGGTCCAACTTTACTACATGATAATTCTGACATATTGTCACATGTATAGTGATTGCATTATCATTAATATTCCTTTGAGAGAGAAAAAAATAATGTTAATTGTTAAAAGCTCTATTATCTGCATCATCTAAAACTTGCTTTTCCACGTATATTGAAATTTTCAAAACGTGTGGAAAGCATATGTTCTTTAAGATTTTTCCTCGTTCAGATGGTCACAACAGTATTGAGAGTATAGATTCTTAAGTGGAAATACAAAGACTAGTTTGAGTAAAGCAACTGACGAGTGTGCCCTTTCAAGTCTTCCAAAGCTCCACAGTGTTAAAAAGCAAAGGGAAAGAAGGAAAAACGAGAAAAAGGGCTAAAAAAAAAAAAAAAAAAAAAAGGTTGATAGGAAAGAGTTGATGAGTTTCCTTGACACAATAAAATGATAGTGAGAGGTCGGCAACGCGCTTTAGTGATCAAGTACATGGATGTTTCGTTTATTTAAATAAATAAAATAAAAAATAAAAAATAAAAAAAGAAGTTGATAGGAAAGAGTTGATGAGTTTCCTTGACACAACAAAATGATAGTCAGAGGTCGGCAACGCGCTCTAGTGATCAAGTCCATGGATGTTTCGTTTATCTAAAAAAAAAAAAGGTGCATGGATATTTCAAATTATTATTATTATTATTGTCTTTTTCTTTCTTGTTACCGTATTGGGGAAGGATTAGAAGGGGAAAAAAAAAATAAAACAAATAAAAAAGGGAATATTGTAGCTCAATAATGGAAGTTTGCTTTGTTTAGTTTGAGAGAGAGAGAGAGAGAGAGATGGGGCGAGTTGAACCTTCATTTTGTTTGCTTTCTTATCTCCAATTAATAGAAGACTGGATACGCTAGAATTTATAGGGTGAGAGACAAATCTTGAACGATTTTCGCTTTTTTTTCCTTCTTTTTCTGGGAATTCTATATGTTCATCTTTTTCGAGCTTCTTCGGATATACTATGTGACACTGACAGTTATTAATCCCTATAAGAAAAAGAGTAAAATATGCGATCTTATATTATTTGACAAATAATATATTTGATAGTTTATAAGTAAAGATACTGCCTCCTAATACTGTGAGGGCTTTTGGGGTGAACCTAAAGGAAAACTGTATGGACAAGAGATCCAAAGCATACAATATCATACCAAAAAAAGCTATGAGTCATTATAAATGGTATCAGAGCTTATACCCAACAGAAAATGTGACCGTCAAGGACGTTGAGCTTCAAAAGGAGGAGTGATTGTGACCGTCATAAGTTCTTATAAGGAAAATAGTAAGTTGTGCAGTACCACATTTCTTGAGAATAGATATATATAATGGTTCATAAGTAAAGATACTCTAATGGTATGATCTCTTTTGGGATAAGCCCAAGATCAAAACCGTGTGGATATAAGACCCAAAGCGGACAATATGTGTAACGACCCCTTATAAATCATTACAGTTGACTTCTCTTTTCAATAATCATCTATTATTAAATTGCAAAAAATAATAAGTTAGAAATTAAAATCTTGACTTGTCGAAAAACTTTATTTAGATAATTTTAGAAAATTCTAGAATTTTTTTAACTTTATCAAAATAACCTTCATAATTAAAATAATTAAAAAAACCATTTCATGAAATTAAATTTAAGTCCATATGAATCATTTAATCAAAATAATAATAAATTAATTCAAACAAAATAATAATAAATTAAAATCTCAAAATTTTATTTGAAATTAAAAATGTCCATCTCATGATCGTTTCTCCCGTTTTTTTTATCACATATCGTCCCGCTTTCACTCCAAACTCCTCCAATACTACAACTTACCATTTTCTTTATATGCAACATGAATTAACTTATATAAGCAAGACTTAATAAATACTTAAATCTCACAAATGTAAATAAATATTTTTCTTTTATCATCATAAACATCATCATAAATATAAACATCATTTAAAAATTTTTTAACTTTTAAAACCATCATATATTAGGCCCGGCATTGTATCGTCATAGAGCGCTAGTCACGGAAGAAGTAGGGTAGCTATTCTCAAACCAACGGTGACAGCATCATCATCATCAAGGGTGTACAATACCATTTTAAAATATGAAAATACATATACATACATGTATATATTTGTACTTTTAATCAAAACGTCATTGTAAAAGAAGTATTAAAAAGCATCATAACATTATCATCAATATCAAAACATCTACTTCTCAAAACTTTGATTCATGTTGCAGGTGAGAGTGTATTTA
The DNA here is from genome assembly GCA_038430175.1 of Ficus hirta. Classification (NCBI taxonomy): domain Eukaryota; kingdom Viridiplantae; phylum Streptophyta; class Magnoliopsida; order Rosales; family Moraceae; genus Ficus; species Ficus hirta. Next base: position 15,560,488 of record CM076595.1, on the reverse strand, counting down.
CCTATATGCCTTACTTAACCTTTTTAAATTTTTTCGATGGTGATGTGTGATTAAGGTCTCAAGTGCTTGCTTTTAGAACTGTTCATGCCATAAATAATAAATATAACAATTCATAGTATCAAAAAGGCTTATTTCATCATTTTAATAGCATCAAAATACAAAAATTGAACAATTACACAAAATTACAAAACTTTACAAAAACTGGCAGCCAGACATTTGTTCCTTCAAAAATTCATAAAAATTTATACAGGCCTCTAAATGACCTGAAACCAATGTTTAAAAAAAGAAATAGACATCCAGAACTTCCAACAATACCAAATTTGTTAAAAATAGAGTCCGTTTGCATCCTCAAAAATAGTTTGGAAAATTTATCTCAAAATCTGGAATTTCCAGTAGCAATGGTCAAACCCGAAAATTCATTAAAAATATATAAATTACCACCACAACGTACTTGGTTCACACATATACATAAAACAACCCTAAGATATGTTTCTAACATATAAAATTATTAAATTACAATTTCAACAAAATCATGAATCAAGAGATGAAAAACCTTTGAATCGTCCAATTGACAAAAATTAACCATTCACAAAGCCTAACATAATTGTAAAGCAATAAAGTATTGTCAATCACTTATAGCATTTTTAGATCATCATTCCGTGGATATTATTATCATATCCTCAAATTCATAAGACGCCTTTTGCACAGAGTACCTTAATTGTATTGTGTGCATGTGCTATAGTATTAGAATATCTACAACACCGATTTGACACACATGCCCGCACGCGCACATATAAGTATATACATTTCCAAAATGTATCCTGCATCAACCTCAATATGTATAAAATGAATCTAATGTTTGGTTGGATTCTATGTCTTCTGTGTTGGATTCTTTACTTTTTGTGATCATTTTAATAAATTTTAATTGGGAATTTTCCTCTTCACATATTTGTGTGTGTGTATATATATATATATATATATAGAAGAAATGTCTTCAAACTATCAAAATTCGAAAACCACGACCATTACAGAATTACGACAGAAAAAGACGTCACCATCGAGAGCGGCATAGCAAGAATTACATAAATATAAAATGACAACATGAAGACATATATTGAAAAATGACATCTAAAAGAAATATTGGATACGTTTAAAAATTAGAAAAACAAAAACAAAAACAAAGTGAACACTAGCATTTTGCTAAAACAGAGGAGTGCAAATGGCAAAAGAAGCATCCAAAATGTGAAAGAGAAAGTCAGACATAGATTAGCAACCTAACTTATTGTTGTGTCCTAAAAGGAAAGAAATTTTAATAAGAGAAGCCCCATAAAATCATCACAATAAGACCAAGAAAAAAGAAAAGCAAATTTTTGTTTTATCTGTATGGGAAAATGAGATATAAGTAGCAAAAGGAGAAACCAAAAAGTTGAAAAGTGGAGTAATATTTAGTTTGACACTCTAATATTTCTGAACCCTAGAAAGAAATTTAATAACAGATTCTCCTTAATTAAAAAGCAATATCACAACAATGAGATAGGGGTAGGTTTTGATAGAAACAAAATTAAACTACATACTAAATAAGGTTGATTTGTGTAGATATTTCTATTGCTTTTAGGATATATACACTTTCATTTGTGTGATATTCTCATGAACGTGACCATTGGTTTTTGATGACAATAAATAATTTATTTACGCATACACATCACAACAAGTACCAAGTAGAATTTATGGAAGCAAAAAATTAATAGCACAAATCACTAAACCTATTTGCAATGGAACAAGGTCAAGCGTGGGAACAAAATGGTGTCAGTTATGTTAGCAATATTAATGTTGTTGGTTGTTGCGACCGAAGCAGATCCCAAACCCGTTGTCGTCCAAGGTCTTGTATCTCCCTGTAATCAACAAAACATGTGGTCACTTTCGCGGATCACACTTAGGCCCGTTTCTTCGTTCTTTTCACCGTGTTCAAGGGAGTAATAAATGTATCTGCCTTGGGATTCGCCCGCCGGGAGTAGAGGAATATTATATATTACATGAAACCTAATCATGTCATTTTGATTACTGTTTACTTTACTTTTACTAAACATATGGAATAAAAGATTAATAAATATTTAGCTTTTTATTTGGTGTTTTAATTGAAATTCAAATTTTTCATCTTAATTTTTGTTTTTTTTCTCCTTAAAAAATTAAAAAAAATTATAATTAGTTTTTAAAAAGTCAACCACCTCTAATTTAAAATTTTCATCTCTAACTAACGAACCAAATTGAGGCTTAGTTTGTTTTCTCTGTCTTTTGTGATATTTTCGTCTCAAGTCTCTTGTGATCGTTATATATATTTATTTTAAACCAAATTTTATCAAAATTAAAAATTTGAGTAAAATTCTTTTGCATAATTAAAAAATAAAAGGCTGATTGATTTTAATTTATAAAAAATAACCACTCATGTTCTTCATTAATGACCAATGAGCTAGTCATACTCATATCTTAATAGTGTTTTATGCGACACATTTACAAATCCAGAAGTTAATTTTGAGGACAAGAAAGTTTTGAGGACATAATATACCAATGTACGAAAAGCTCACAGAACAATAGTGTAAATAAGCTGAGATAAATAATTATTTTAGTAAAAATATTCAGAGGGAGATAAATAAGTTTGAGTTTTAATCCACACTTAATTCATATATATTTATATCCATCTTCTCATCGTGGCTTTCCAAACTGTATTCTACATCGGCTTCAATATGTATAAATAAATTTGATGTTTGGTTGGATTCTATGTCTTCTGTGTTGAGTTGTTTTGTATCGTTTTAATTTTTTGTTTCTTTTGCCTTTGAGGTGGGATTATAGATTTCTTTACTTTTGTTTTTTTTAAATCATTTTAATAAATTTGATTTGGGAATTTTCCTCGTCACACACACTCACGCATATATATATATATATATATATATATAGAAGAAATGTCATTAAAATATCAAAATTTAAAAACTGCGTCCATTATAGAACTACAACAGAAAAGACGTCACCCGAGAGCGACATAGCAAGAATTACACGAATATTAAATGACAACATCTTGACATCTATTGAAAAATGACATCTAAAAGAAATATTGGATACATTTAAAAATTAGAAAAACAAAAACAAAACCAAAAGTGAACACTAGCATTTTGCTAAATCAGAGGAGATGCAAGTGACAAAAGAAGCATCCAAAATGTGGAAAAAAAAAAAAAAGAAGGTCAGACATAGATTGGCAAACCTAACATATTGTTGTGCCCTAAAAGGAAAGAAATTTTAGTAAGAGAAGCCCCATATAAAATCATCGTAATAAGACCAAAAAAAAATATAATCATATTTTTGTTTTATTTGTTATGGGAAAATGGGATATAAGTGGCAAAAGGAGAATCCAAAAAGTTGAAGAAAAAGGAGTCAGATTTAGCTTGACACTCTAATATTTCTGCATCCTAGAAAGAAAATGATGGTGTTTGATAATGTTAGCAATATTAGCGTTGTTGGTTGTCGCGACCGAAGCTATAGATCCCAGATCCATAGTCTACCGACGTCGTGTAGTTCCATGTACCGAAGACACATGTGGTTGGCTTTGCACATCACGCTTAGGCCCAAAGCAATTCATTCTTATCACTGCGAACAGGGGAATACATGTACTTGCCTTGGGCATTTCGGGTAATATATATTATTTCTCATAAAACCTTATCATGTTGTTGAGAGTGTTTACTTTAATTTGACTTAACATATGGAATAAAAAGTTTGTTTGATATTTAGTTTGTTTTCCTTTCTTTTGTGATATTTTTGTCTCAAGTCTCTAGTCTCTTGTAATATATTCATTTCGAATAAATGTTTATCCGTCAACAAAACTAAAGAAGAAAAAAATTTGCTAATAATGTTCCAAAGTTACGGAGACATTTTGTGACAAAGCTCAATGTTTGGGAGACGAACGCAATATTTTGTTCTCCAGTTTCATTAACTAAACTAATATAAAGGGAAAATTTGCAAACATTTTAAAGTTCAAAAGAAACGGATGTTTTATTTAAAATTTTGTGAACCATATTTTATGACAATGCTCAAAATTCAAAGGAAAAACATCAAATTTGTCCTTTCTTTCCCTTTTCTTCAACTTTTTCTGAAAATAAAATAATTAAAGTACGCCTAGATTCATATTCTCACCAGAAGAGGGGAAAAAATAAAATAAAAAATAAAAAACATTTCACATTTTTATGCTTACACGTTGGAGGCAAAGGCATCAGTAACAAATTTCATGATTTCCCCAGTTGACCCATTTTTATGGTGTTTGAAAAAGAATAAATAAAGAGCTATCTTTAATATATATATATATATATATATATATATATATGACAAGAGTAGAGAACTAACATCAGATGAAACATAAGTATTTTAATTACGCTGACACGCAAATTTCCTCATCCCGCACTAAACCCCCGGCCCACAGCTCAAATATTATTAGGAAAAATTATTATTTGTGTGATTTTCTCATGTTGTGATTATTGGTTTAATGACCCCACATATATATATATATATATATATATCTGTGTGTGTGTGGGTGTGTCTGCATATATGACACACCTACGAACTAGAATAACATAAACAATAAACAATCACAAATCATATGGCAACTGCAACTGACGGATATAAGTAGCGAACGAGGGAGCAAAATGGTGCTTGTTATGTTAGCAATATTGTTGTTGGTTATAGTGATCGAAGCGGATCCTCCCAATGCACATGTCAAACATCCCAAATTTCCTTTCAGACCTCCCAAAGCACATCCTGCACCTGCCAAACCTCCTACTACAGTCCACCGACTCCATCTATCTCCATGTCATAGCCTATGATCATATGTACTAGACACTGCGATAGAATCTTGGCACAAGACTTGTTCAAAGTAGGTGCGAACTAAAGGGATATATCTGTCTGCGACGTCGGAATTCACCTCTCAAGTAGAGAAATATAATACATGAAACCTTATAGTAGTCATGCATTTGTGATTGTGTATTGTCCTTCGATTAAGCATATCAAATAAAAGTACAAGTGATATTTCGCGTTACTTTCTTTCCTTCTCTCGATATTTTCATTCTCAAGTCTCATGTGATCATTTTTTTTTTAAATCTATTTTTACCTTTTATTGGGATTAAGTTCTTAATAAATTTTATCAACATCGAAAATTTTGAGTTAATTTTTCTTTAAAAAATAATTAATTGAATTAAAATTTTACAAAAAAAAAAAAAAAAGTGATCACTCATATCCTTAATTAATGACTCTATAAGTCACATGTCAACTACTACTAAAATATTATTGCTGTTAAATTTTATGTTACATATTTTTTTGACTTAAAAGGATTAATTTTTCAGAAAACAGTTCAAAAAATAAAAACTTTATATATATATATATATATATTCATGTATAACAATAACTACTCTTTTTTTTTTTTTTTTTTTGCTTTGATTCATCTTTTAACCTCCTAATTATGTTTTTAAAGTTAAAAAATGATGAATTTGTGTTATAGTATTTTTCATCATGATCAAACTTATTATAACATTAGGACAATGAAACAATAAACATAAGTTGCGTAATTATTTTTGTTTAAGAAAATTAGGGAAAAAAAAGTAATGTTGAAAAAAGTTACATAATATTTTATCATAATAAAAAAGTTTATCTATTTTAAAAAAGCTAATAGTAATTATATAATCATACAATATTAAGTAAATAAAATAATCACAGAAGGAGCATCTTGACCCAAATAATATAGATGGGGGAATATTTTGATACAAATATCACAAATCGGGGGTACTTTGATAAAATATTGACAGAAATGTTAACAGCAACAGACGAAGGGCTATTGGAAATTAGACAGATAGACTAAAAATATATATATTCATATGTATGACTTTTTATTTTATTTTATTAACAAACGTATTTTCTTTTTTAAAGAATTTGTCCACTTATTAATTAGGGTATTTGTTCCTTTTCATACAATAAATATGGCTCTCTTTCATGAGAGTAGACTTTTATGGGTTTTTATGTCTATGAATATAAATTGAGAGATACCTATTTTTCCCCCTCGAAACACAAAGCAAACACCTAGAGGAGGTATTTTAGTAATTACACATTAAGAATTCTGCAAACAAAGAAATAGTAATAGTTCCTAATGAGCGGACAAAAAGAGCACCAGATGTTCACATACTTTTATTGGAACACAGGTCCAAGTTTAAGTAATAAATGACAAAAAAAAGATATTGGAATTTTGGATTCCTTTGTCATGGCAAAATGAGGATACAAGTGGAAAAATGATAAAGAGAAAAAATAAATAGTATGATTTAGATTGAAAGCTTAACATCCATTTTCATAAAATGAAAGGAATTTAACAACATTAACCTCTTAAAAATCATCATAAAATATATATATATTTTTTAAAATACTAGTTTTTCGTTTCCTGAATCCAAAAATGTGAAAAGAAAGTAAGATTTAAGTTTACACCATCACAAAATACAAAAAGAGGATCATATTTGGATTTATCAGGGGAAAATAGGGATACAAAAGAAGAATTCAAAAAGGTGAGAGAAAGTAAGATTTAACTTTTCACCCTACGTTTCTATTCTAAAAGAAAATGAATATAATTAAAAAATCTCTTAGAAGTTTTCAAAAGGACAAAAATATATATATATATATATATATATATCAAATGGAAAATCGATATTTGTCGTGGGAAAATGATGACACTAGTGGCAAGGAAAATCTAAAGGTGAAAAGAAAAATATGATTTGGATTAACTATCTAACATTACCGTGTCCCAAAAGGAAAGGAATTTAATAACATTGGCCCTTTAAAAATCATAACTATTAGACAAAAAAGAGAATCAGACTTGGTTTCTTTTGTCATCGAGAAAATAGAAATACAAATGGAAAAAAGCAAATCTAGAAAGTTTAAAAAGAGAGTAAGATTTAGTTTGATTGATACTTTAATATTCATGTATCCTAAAAGGAAAGAAATTTAATAACAGATTCTCCTCATCATGCATGATCATTTTGAGACATAGGTAGATTTTCATAAAACAAAAAGATTAGACTACATATCAAATAAAGTTGATTAGTTTAGATTTATATGTTGTTTTTAGGATACTTTAATTTGTGGGATTCTCTCATGATGGTGGTTCATCTTGACTTGAGAGGTGGTGTCCTTTGTCTGAACACGGCGATGGAAATGACAGCAAATGGAACTAGAGCGAAGGCGACAAACACGAAGGTAGCACAGGTGGATTGATGATGCTCAGTGGTTTCCCATGGGTTTATTTTGATTTGGAGGTTTTGGGATGAGTTTGATGAATTTGTGATTTGCTTGGTGTGAATTTGCTGATTTGCTTAATGTTTTCAAAGATTTTGATGATGGTATTGAAGGATGGGTTTAATAGGAATTTTGCTAGGATTTGCTATTTGATATGCCGATGTGCGCTTTCATTTGTGTTTGGTGATTTGTTCTTTTGCTATTTTGCTCTGTGCAGTGCATGAAAAGATTTTTTTTCAGTGGCTCTCATACTAACTTAATTTGGGATTCAAATAATTCTCTCTCACAAATGAAATTGTACAATACTAGGTTGATAATTAATACACATAAAAAGAGCAATAACAGGAAATCTATTGAACTTAATTGACAATCTTATAAATAAACATAATTATTCTGTATTCACACCTAAATTAAAAAATTATCACAAAAATATTTGTATATTCACGCCTAAATTAAAAAATTATCACAAAAATATTTGACACATTTCAACACAAACTTCCAATGCTTTAATTAACCTCCTTTGGGGAGTCCTTTTCCAAAATAAAAGGCAATATAAACCTCCTTGGGGAAAAAATAAATAAATCAGAAGAAGCTCTTAAAGTTCCTTTTCCGTTTGTTTATTTCCCTGAATGTAAAACGTAAGTATATATATATATATATATATATATATATATCATAGCCGATTGCTGTCAACATAAAACTCAAGCAATTATATAAGAACCACATCCATGAAATTGGAGATGAATTTCTTTCTAGCTTGATGGACTAAAAAGAAATCAATTTCTTTTTTGGGAACTAAAAGAAAACAAATGGATTCCTATAATTCTCTTGGTCTTTTATTTTTTTTTACTCTTTTCATGCTTCCTCCTCTGCACCCCTCCTACCAAACATAACCTAAACAATAAATGAAGCTACTCTATTAGTGTAGATCCTCTTCTTACAATAAATTACGATAAAAAAGATATTGGAATTTTCGTCCTCTAACGCGGGAAAGATACAAGTGCTTAAATGAGAAACTAATTAAAAGAAAAGGAAAAAAAAAAAGAAGATATGATTTGGATCGACAGTCTAACTTCTACGTTTCTTGAAAGCAAAGGAATTTAACAAAACTTTCTCTGTCTTAAAGGAAAAGAATTTAATAATAAAATCCCCCTTAAAACCATCACAATGACACGAAAAATAGGATCAGATTTCAGTTTCATTTGTCATGGGAAAATAGGTATACAAGTCGTAAAAGCATAATCCATAATAGGCGGAAAAGAAAGTAAGATTCAGTTAGATATATCTTTAACATTTATGTGTCATAAAGGAAAAAGGAGTTTTATTAAATAAGCTCCTTCCAAACCACTCCCATATTAATATATAGACAGATTTTGATAAATCGAATAGGAAAAAAGAAAAGTAAACTACATTTTTGTGATTTTTTCATGCGTGTGGTTTTAGTGACTCTATCTATACGACACTACAAGGACTTTATTGAATAATAGAAGCAACAAATTCATTCTAACACAACAACTTGGCATATTTACAATGAAACAATGCAGACGTCTAAGCTTTGTCGTGTTGGCTGTATGGTTATTGGAGGAAAATAATTAGATTTATCTATTTAATTATTTATATTTGCTTATTTAAATATTGAGGATTTAGTTTTAAATTTTGTATGTTTATCTAATTAGTTTCCTAATAATTATATTAATAGTTTTCTTATAATTATTTTGTTAGTTTATTTAATTTTTGAGATTTAAGTTATTCAATCAGGATAATTATTGTAAACATTACATATATATTCAGTTTCTCAATGGAAAAGGCTATGCCATCTTTTCTCATCTATTATTCTTCTATAATGGCGAATAAAGCAGCTCCTACCAAATCTCCTGAAGTTCCTTCCCAAGTTCACCGACATCCTGTGATTCCATGTAATAAAAATACATGTGTTGATTAAGCCATAGTATTTGTGGCATGAGGTTTATTAAATGTAATTGCGAGAAGAGAGATATATGTAGCTGCACTGCTAAACTGAGTCTATCAGATCCTCAAGTAGAAAAATATAATTCATGAAATCTTATCATATATGTGAACTTATTATTGAATAAATAAATAAAATAATAGTACATTTTCAGGGCCAAAGGTTCAATGATACGCCTAGGGAAGTCCCCCAGAACTCCGGCCGATCAACTCACTTTCTTTTATCTCTTTCACGTTTCTTTTATAGGACCAGCGCCTACTTTTCCTTCAGATTTTAAGAGAGAAGCTGTTAAGCTTAGAAGAGTTTTTGGCCTTTTGTTTTGATTACTCTATGATAACAAGAAAATTAATTCAAAGTAGAAGCAGCAAAGAGTACACTACAAAAAAAAAAAAAAAAAAAAAAAAAAAAAAAGGGGGTTGGGGGGCCGCGCGCTTTAATGACATTGAAAAAATGTTGGAATAGAGATTTACGACATTTCTACGAAGGTCATTGAATTGGGGTGCCGTGGAAAGTCTCAAAATTTTAGCGACTTATATATATATATATATATATATATATTGATTCAAGTCGTGATTTCCTATTTCAGGACATTGAAAAACTGTCATCTTAATATTTTGATTTTTTGGATGTTTATTTTATCAACAGTTTGAAAATGTCGCGATTAATATATATTGACAACTACGTAATGTCGTTGGATCTTTTCACAACATATCATAAATGTCAGTTTATGGAATTTAAAAACTCTACACTTTAATTAAATAGATGACATTTTATTTCTACAATATATAATTACAGATTAGTAATCTTAAAATTTTAAATTGATGATTATTAGTGCACTTGCTTGGATATTTCCCAAAAACATAAAAACTCAAAATTCGTGTCTAAACCCCAATTCATACTTATTTCTTCAAACATTTAATAGGCATCTCATATTTGACCAAACTAGCAACTACAAATCATCCAAGAAAGAACCAACAAAACAAATATCCTTCAAGCAAGAAAGGAAAAACGAAAAACAATAAAATAATAATAATAGTAATAATAATAATAATAATAATAATAATTCGAAATAGAGATGGCCCATCTTATGTCTCCCATACGTCCCCATCCTCTACAAGATCTTTGACTAGATCATCGTAATCGCTGCCAACAACTCCTCCATGGACAGTCATGTCCAGGCCGTATTGAGCAAACTTAATCAGCATCTACATTAGGGGTGACGAATTTCCCGTCATCTTCTCGACAGAGCTTGTCATTGAGACCACTAACGGCAAGCACTAGAGGAAGTACAAGCAGGTATGCGCTCTCTACAAAGAAATAACTCATCTTTTTAGATTTATTTTCTAACCAAATTGTATGATTGAATAATTTGAAAGCATAGAATGTAATATAAGCTATGTGTGTACCTGTAAGCGAGCCAAACAGAGATCCTATGAAGGAAGAGTTGGTTGGAGTATCCCTTCCAGCTGTGGCAGACAAGGGGAAGACCAGATGGTTTTTGAGTGAAAATCCACTCTTTTGATCTGTGGATATCTCTCTTGCTGCAGAGCATAAAAAGAGTAGAGAAAGAAGAAACGAGAAGGTGTTGAATCCGGGATGGAATACGTGGGAAGTTTATAGTAATGTTTTGCAATGGAATTAGGAGGCCGACTAAGCAAGTATTAGAGTATTATTGTGTTTGTTTTGGGGGATTGATGATAACAAATTCTATTACCATTTAATTGTATCCTCTCAATTCCTGTAATAAGTGAGAAAAAAAAGGATTATTAAATTTTGATTTCATTTGTTAGCGAAAAATGGGGATACAGATAGAAGAACGAGAAATCCAAAAAAATAAAATAAAAAATAAACTAAGGTAAGACTTGTATTGATAATCTAACATTTTAGTATTTCTAAAAGGAAAGAAATTTCATAACATAAACTTCTTAAAAATCCTCACAAAAGAGAAAAAAGAATCATATTTTGGTTTCATTTGTCATGGAAAAACGAGGATATAGGTGGTAAAGGGAGAATCCAAAAAGGTTAAACAGAAAGTAAGATTTAGTTTGACACCCTGACATTCATTTTTATGTCCTAAAAGGAAGGTAATTTATTATTAGATTTTCGTTTCATTTGTCATGAGGAAAAGAAAAACTATATGGGTAGATTTGGATAAAATTAAAAGGATAACAAACAAAATAAGTTCTAATTTAACATCCTAACAATTATTTTGTCCTACAAGGAAAGGAATTTGATAACAAAATCTCCTTTAAAATCATCACAACATTGAGATATAGGTAGATTTGGATAAAATAGAAAAGGAACAAACAAAATTAAACTACATACTAAAGAAAGTTGATTTTGTTTAAATTTACCTGTTTTTCAGAATACTTTCATTTGAGTGATTTTCTCATGGTTGTGGTCATTGGTTTGATGACCTCTATATAAGTGTGTGTGTGTGTGTGTGTACGTTCATATATGACACAACTACCAACTAGAATAACATAAGCAATATACAATAACAAACCCATATGGCATTCTCAATGGATGGACTAAGTTGCAAGCGCGGGAGTAAAATGGTGTTTTTTGTGTTAGCCATATTATTGTTGGTTACGGTGATCGAAGCAAGTACTAGTGGTTCCAAACCTGGCAAAAAACCAAAAATTCCTACCAGACCTCCCAAACATCCTTCACGTCCCACACCTTCTAACATAGTCCACCGAAGCCGTGTATCACCATGTAATAGCAAATCATGTAGTGCCTATTGTAATATTATATATGGCACAAGACTTCTTGAATGTTCCTGCGAACCAGGGGACAAATGTGTCTGCGTCGCTCACCCGAGCCCGCCGCCTCAAGTAGAGAAATATAATACATAAAATCTTGTCATATGCTTGAAATTATGTACTTTCCTTTGGATGAGCATTTGAAATAAAAGTTTATTTTATATTTTGCATTGGTTTCTCTTCTTCTATCGTGATCTTTTCATCTCATATCACCACATGATCATTTTTTAATCAATTTTTACGTTAATTAATGAGACATGCCCTTCATCAATGACTAAAGTATTAATTAATTGTCAATTACTGTCAAAATTTATTGTTATTAAATTTTATGTTACACATTTTAGACTTTGGGGGTTAATTTTATGTTACACATTTTGTAACAGAATAGTGTAAGTTTTCTGTCCTAAAGGATTACACAGAATCCCGCAAAAACCTGTTAGTATATTACTTATCAGGAACAACGTACCAAGGAACCTTTGATTTGTTTAGATATTCTTTTCTGAATTTTGTAAAAACCTAATTATAAATGGCTGGGAATACATATACTACGTAAATGGTCGATTTTTTAAATTGACCACAATATGCGAAGCATATTATTAAATAATAATGATGATATTATATTGACAATATGTCGATGATATAAAGACTATGCGAAGCATATTATTAAATAATAATGATGATATTATATTGACAATATGTCGATGATATAAAGACTATATGTATTTTGACAATATGTCTATTAAAAATACATATTGACAATATGTATTTTGGAATGATAATTGTCATTACAAAATAGAAAAGTTTGACTTAACTTTTTCTTTAAAACATAATTAAATTAGTTAAAATTAAAATAAAATAAATAAATAAATAAATGATAAGCAATAAAAACGGCGTAACCTAAAAACCAATGTTAACATGAAGGGGGAAAAAACTTTTTTGTACGTATATCTTTTGAACTTCTAGAATTTGATAATTTAGTCTTTAATTTTTTTTCTTGACAACCAACTCTTGAACTTATAATTTTTGGTATCGTTGGTCCTTTAGCTCACATCCATTAAATGCAAACTTTTTTTTTTTTTTTTTCACACATGACAGCCCAAAAAGAACTTTTTGTTTATAAGGAGAGTCCTTACCAAAAGTTAAAATAAACTATAATAGCAACTACCACGTGGAATGGAAAAACAACAATTCATAAAACGACGTGAACTTAGAATAATAACATGAACATAGACAAACGACATTATTCTGCTGAATCGAGATAAACTCCAAACCTACTTTTAAAAAAGAAATAATAGGAAAATGGCAACAATCTCAATAAAATGGAAAATAAATTACGACAACTACATCAAAAACGACTTTTTTTTTTCTTTTGTTTCTCACCCGAGATATGAAGAGCTCGTAAATATTTGTGTCTTTAAAAAAATTAGCATTTGGAGTTGGAGAGTGAAAATTACGCATTTGCCATGTGTGCTTGGGCTTGGCATGACAAATAGATGAACATTATATATAATAGATTCTCAACTTTTCGTCGTATTTCTACTTCAACTTGTCTTTTTTTCTCTCTCTTCGGTGCTAAGGAAAGAATTTTCATCCCCTTTGGAGGTCAAAACTTGCCCACTTATTGGTGGTGGGGTATGGCTGTCCCTGTACAAATCCAATGGAATATAATACCTTCTATACCTAGAAAGAGGACTGAGTATTCGGGGAACAGGAGATTTTACTTTACGTGATCCAAATTAAAATGGAATTTTACTAGTCATTACATTATAACCATGAAAATATAGACGGCTACTTTTCCCGAAGGAGGAAAAAAAATTATGAAGAAGAGGAAGAAAGAGCAATAACTCAACAAGAAGGCATGTAATTAAGAGCCGTATTTAAAATTATAGTAATTACGATTTGAGGAAGTAAATGAAATACCCTACAAAAAGATATTATGCTAGAAATACCAACTCTAATCCAAATTTTTAGAGTATCAACTCATGTGTCCTATTTTTATTGGTAGATGTAATCAATTAATGTGTCAATATTTTAAACACTTACCAATAAAAAAATAACAACTCATATGTTACATAGATTGGTACTCAAAAATTAGAATTATAATTGATATCCCTAGTATTTTTCTTACCGTAACTGTTTATTAAGTGGTAATCAACATTTGTAAAGTTGGTGACTTAAAAGTTAGGGGGGGGGGGAAAGGTGGGCATTTTTTTGTTTTGTTAATTTTAATTTTAATTAAAAAAAAAACTTTTTTTCCTTTTAAGTTGTTGTGTGGTGGGATTCAAATATCCCTCTCTTACATCTAATAAGAAAGGATCTTTCGGCTAATTTGTCAGATTATCCTTTAAAAAGCATATTTCTGAATTATTATTAATTGTCACAGATATAATAGCTTAAGTTTTTTTAACTTCTAATTAGATAAGTATAGAGGGTCCAAAATTCAAACAAGTATTTAGAAGAGACCAAAATAAACATGTCTATTTTGAAGAGTTGTTTTTACAAAAAAAAATTTTCTTCTTTTTAATCTTTGATAAAATATTATTCACTTTGGGACTTCTAAACCAACTAAAATCAATTGTAACTTTCATTTTTTATATATGCTATGTGTCATTGAATCTTTGCCAATTTGTCTTATAAATTAGTTGCACGTGTCTCAAGCAATACAATATATGATGGAAAAAATTTATTACTGAAAATTTTTAATAATTTAATTAACAAATCTAATGACACAAAACTAAACCATAGTAGCACACTCACATACATAAACTTCCACTAAATAAATAGATACAATGATCAAATTGATCAATGAAATAAAATAACCAGAAATGGTGATCTACTTTTCATTTCTAAATTGTATCCGATATATCCTAATTAGGCTTGACCACATATCAATATTCTAGCTTCAAGCCGCCTTTGCTTGTTAATCCTTGCAATAAAATCTTCAACTCTTCGGTTTAGTTCCTCCGCCGGCATACCCTCGGACCCTTCTTGGCCATCTCTTTCCTCATATTCATCATTGTTTTCAGCTTCTTCGAATTCTTCATCATCAGCTTCTGCTTCTTCTTCTTCCAACTTTTGATGATCATGTTTGTCTTCTTTATGTTCAAGGGCTATTTCTTTATCTTCATAAACAATTTCCTCACTCACATGCAATACCTCCAAGTTATTATCTTCCTTATTCTCCTCGCCAAGATCATTAAAGTACTTGTGTTGTACACCTCGAAGCCTCCGACTCCTTTCAACGTACTCCTCGTAAATATCATTAGGCGCCGGAGATGACTCTGCACCAAGGAGTTTGGATTCACCAACGAGGAAGGCAACTATGACATTAAACACTATGAACATGTACTTGGGGTTAAGGAAGGAGGACCAAATATTTGGGACAGAGATGAAGAGGAAGTATTTTATTGAAGAAGTTAGTGATGCAAAACCAAAAGGGTGTGAATAAAAGAAACTACAAGTTAGTGCAACAAGAGAAGAGAGGACGAGGTTGTAGACAAATCTGCTGTTGTTGTAACAATTCATGGCTCTAAGCTTTTCTGATTTTATTAGGTCCATGATTTTCAAATGATAGGAAGAGTTTATGTGGGGTTTTTGAGATGGTTTTTGGAGATGTGTTTGAGAGAAATTTTGGAGGGAAGAAGAGAGAAGAATTCTAGTTAGGAGGCAAATGAAGATTCACATACATCTGACTGAACATAAAAGTAGTGAAAACAAGGACTTATATAGGCGCGGGAAAAGTTGGGGTATTTTGGTGGAAGGCACACAAACACTTTAATAATTATTGTCATGTATAGAAAGTTTACTTTATGAAAAGCCAATGTGGCAGGCTGAGAATGTGTTCATTTTAGGTGCTTTTGTTTTGTTTTGAGCCTCCAGTTGCTTTCCACTATTCCTGTTGATGGTTTTGAGTTTTCCTCTTCAAAGATGCTTAGCATACACAAATTTGTATCACCAATAATTAAACCTCCGTTTGATTCAACGGTTTGGAGTTGAAATTTTTAAGTTAGAGTTGGTTGACTTTTTAAAAACTAGTTATAATTTTTGTTGACTTTTCAGAGAGAAAGAGAGGGGGAAAAAAAAAAAAACCTAAGATGAAAATTTTGAATTGGAACTAAGATACCAAACAAAAGCTAAGTGAAACTAGTTGTGAAGATGATGGTACAAGCGTCCCACTGTATATACACGAATATATATATATATATATATACATACACACACCAAACAAGTAGTACACGTACATATAACATATATAGATAAATATATGATAAAACTAAGATACAGATGCAAGTTATTCCCTTTTAAACATTAGACACAGTCATATAAGAAAAAAGTAGTTGTCAATAAGTTATTTAAATATAATTATTTATCGATCGACTAAATAGCTCCAGGAACAAATTGATCTGAATAATAAGAAGAAGAAAAAAAGGAAAAAATACCTTTTATATTTATTTATTATGGTCCGAAAGAACATGTTTTTACAAAACCTACAATTTTATTTTTATTTTTTGCTTTAGGGGACAAAACCTAGAAGTTACTTTTAGGTATCAAAGCAAAATATATGTGACATCATGCAAATATTGCATGCTTTTCTTTTGATAGGTAAAATAATATTTATGGCATGATGATTGTTGTCAAAGATATTTATTTCTCTTGTTGTACCACACTTACTTTCACAATATTTTAATGTTAAAATTATAGAAGTCACTCTAGAAAGTGCACGCTTCATGCTTTGGTTGGGTAATGGGTACGTAAATATGAGGGACCGGTCCACTGACAAATATCCCATGGACGGTCATTTCAAATCCTTGCTTTTTCGTCATAGTAAAATAAGCAACGTAGTGATATCATGAACACTAAAAATGTTGCGTTACTATGTTATGTCGTTTCCTTCCTTTGCAGTATATATGCTTTTCTTCTATAATTGAAGCAGGTACAACACGTGTTCAATGAATCAATGTACATGACTTGCGAAGGAAAGTTAGGGTCGTTCTCAACGTGTGTAGTTACAGTCATAATTAATTAGAAGGTGACAGATTTCATAATTAATTGGTTCCATTAATCTTTTTTCTATTTGAAATTATCAAGGGGAGAATTTCAACTTTAACCTTAGCAATAGAAGCAGGAAGTGAAATTATCACTAAATTAAGTTTGTAATTATAATCGGTTTAAGAATTTAACACAACAATGATGAAGTCATGTTTATGGAAGTGGAATCCCCACTCGGATTTTAAAGTTTTAGCCTCCGTTTAGTAAGTTAGTTGGAGATGAAATTTTTAAGTTGGAGTTTGTTGACTTTTTAAAAACTAGTTATAAATTTTATTGACTTTTCAGAAAAAGTCAAAAATTGATATGAAAAAGTATAGTTTGGTTGGAGTTAAACTTGAATACCAAACAGGATCTTGGATTGTGTCCTTAATTTTTTTTTTTTAAATAAAATTTCAGTTGTGCCCTCATCAATAACTTTAGTTATGCCTCTATTTTATAATTAGGAAAAATTATGATAGTGTCCCCATTTAATAGAAAAAATACATTAAAATATTCCTCATCAGAAAAAATAATCGATAACTTTTTCATAATACCCTATTGAAAAATTTCTCTAGTTCCGCCATGAAGCAGTGGCACTTTTCTTCTTGTATTTTATGTAAGTACTTAACCTAGAAACATCGAGTCTAGTAAGTTCAACTGGAAAAAAAAAAAACAAAAAAAAATTTTCCAATTACGAAAATGTAGAAGATTTGAAAAAGAATCCAAAGAAAGAAAAGGAAATGGGAAAACAAAAAGGAAGTTGAAAGAGTAGGGAGTTGGCAAGTTTTACTTAAATTATGTGATGGTAAGACCCAATTAGGACCATCCAGTTGCAAAGTTCCTTTCCCCAAAAAATACCACAATATCTTCAATTTATGATTGACCCTGTCTAAGAATTCATAAGAATGTACCAAGATATACTGAATTAAAGTGACATATAAATATGGTATATTATTGTTGCTTCTTTTTGAATTTCATGATCACCCAAGGTTCAAAAGGAATCAGCATATAATTTGCTTTTGGAAAACTGGGAGTTTTAGAGAAGATTCCCCCTCCAAAAGAAACTCTAGCTCTCCACCTATTACTACAGGTAAATGAGAAAGGTTGGCTTGCCATGTGGAGTACTACTTAAGAGAAGCTTCACAGAAATAGACTCTTTGACAATGTGACTAACCCCCCCACCCAAAACAAAAAAACAAAAAAAGGCAGTGCTTTCGTCTTTCTGTGTTTGTATACGTAACTATAGATGTTGCTTTCCAAACAAAAGGTACATCTACTCTCTATAATTTTCCAACCACAAAAAAAAAAAAAAAAAAAAAAAAAGAGAGAGAGAGAGAGAGAGAGAGATCTCAATGGATTTTTAATTCCACGAACAACTACCCCGTTGTCCTGTATGTTGTTAAATGATACATGCAAAAGAGCAAACCAATTCACCGGTCAAGCCCCTAGATGATCAAATATTTAGGTAAAGTTTATATATTTGGGAGGATTCTTGTATAGGATATTAAAAACAATTCCTTTAATTGAATTTGTAATTTTGTACTTTTTTTCTTTGATATAATTTTAAACAGTGTTGTACAATCTTAAAGCATTATTTTAAACTTCTTATTATTTTTCCTCCTTTGATTTAATTTTAAAGCACGTTTGTCAAACAATATAAGAATGAGTATCATTTATTTATTTGTCTTTTAGATGATGTATTAATGGAACACTCAAATTCTAGTTCACTAAACTTTTTTTTATATATATAGCTAAATGACCTTTTTTTCGTAGATGCCCAAGTTTTTAAAAATTAGTTTAAAAACCTAAGCATACATTTGGTGTTAAGGTTTGGATTATAAAATTTGGGTTTGAATTGATTGGGTATTTATAGAGGCGTTTGAATTGCTGAAGTTAAAAATTGTAAAAACTTGAAATGTATTCAGAAAAAAATATCAATATGGGACTTGTTTCGTTCGTCTCGAAATTCTATGCAATTTTTTAAAAAAATCATCTCATTTGGACTTGTTTATGCAAAGTTAAGTACTTTTAAAGTTTAAGTTACAAAACTGTGTGAATAGTGAAACTGAAAGAAAAAGACAAAAACTGGATTGTAATTGTATGATTTGAATTGTGTGTCCAAACGCATGCTAAGTTTTTAAAAATTAGTTAACATGCCAATTTTTCTTAAAATAGTTAATCAATTTTGTAAATGGTCAATCACTGATTGACCATATTTTATGATTAATCACTTATTGAATGTTGGTTAATCACTGATTAACCACGGTCAGTCACTGCCATAATATTACTTACCAATTTTTATAATCAATCACTGATTGATCATATTAAAAAAACTATTAAAAAAATGCAAACTCTCTATCCCTCCCCTAACCCCCACCCGTGACAATCACATCCTCGATTCTCTCTCTCTCTCTCTTCATCCCTCCCTCCCTCCCTCCCCTCCGCCTCTCTCTCTCTCTCTTCCTCACCGCCGATCTACCCTTGCCGACTTTGTGAAGTTGTTGTCGCTAACGTCACCTTGTCGTCATCCTCGTCACTGGGCATCCCATCTGTGGTGATGAGACCGCGACCGCAATCGGATCTCGAAGGCGATGTGATTGTTACCTCGCCGAAACTCCACGAACGACAAGCAGTAGATTTCGTCATCGTATTGCTCAAGATCGCCTTTTGCCTCGCGATCGCTACCTCACCAGAACTCCACGAACAACAAGCAACCATCTCCTGCAACGGCCAAGAGAGAAACGAGCAAAGGGAGAAAAAGAAAGTTGGGAGAGAAAGAGGAGAGAAGGGGGAGGTGTTTGAGAAAAATGAAAATTAATTAAACAAAACATACATATTAGGGCATTTAACTAATTAAAAGGAAGTTAGATTATCTATTAGATTAGATAATAAATATAGACTACCCACCCTGCATTTAACTAATTAAAAGGAAGTTAGATTATCTATTAGATTAGATAATAAATATAGACTACCCACCCTAATTTTTTTTTTTAGTGTTCACTAAAATAATAATTGGTAACTTTATCAATATAATTATTAGAATATTCTTTCACAATTAAATAATCATTCGCTATTTATAATAATAATAATAATAATAATAAGGATTAATTTCAACAATAACACTCCCTAAAATTTTATTTTCAAACCTAGCACTACTTTTCAATATTTTCATTTCTAACACTATCATTTCAGATTTTGTGGATAAAATAATGGTTGGCCTAGAGACAAATCTCCATAACACTATATATATATATCTATGTATATATATATATATATATCTATGTATATATCCCTCTTGGGATAAAACTGAAAATGTCTGCAGGCACGTGGAGGAAATTGTCAATGAAGATTATGCCCGCACCGGTACAACTACCTGGAAGAAACCTCATCTTCTCAACTGCAGAAGGTCATAATTAATGCAATAACTCCGATCCTATCCACAACTACAAGCAACACCAACATTGAATATAGACCTTAGCAGACAAGCAATCAGAGCTCACTCCAACTTTCTGTTCCTAATAATAATTCAACTCGTACTACTTGGGAGAATCCCTAATTCGTTACTACTTACTACAATAAACTCCAACAATAATCCAGTGTTGGGACACACGGATGTAAGGCGAAAAAAAAAAAAAAAAGTATGTAGCCTCTTTCATTGAACTGATTAAAATAAAAAACACCAGTCTACGATACAACATGGGCGCTGTTACTGCTTGGACGAAATAGCGTCTTGCAATACAAGCCCCCCTCCGAAAACTCAACATCGACGATGACACAAATGCCGTATAAAATCACTAGAAGTGCTACAAGGGTTGCTCAAGTGCAGGCAAAAAGCCTGCCAGTTGGGAAGAAGGAAGAGAAAAGGCAGGGAGGGGGAAGGACTACCAACTCTAGCTAACAAAAAAATGAATGGTATGCAACGAAATTCTCCTAGCCACCCAGAAATGAATCGGGAGAATTGTACCGCACGCCGAAATATTAGAAAAGAAACAAATAAATTTAACTCTACTTCTATCCAATCTCTCTACGCCGCAAAACTTAAAAACAATAATTGTCCTCAGAGAACCATGGCAACTTTCTCCGAGGAAACGAAAGAGCAAGGATGGGCAATTAGGGGTTCATAGTGATCGGCTCCGGCACCACACCAACCTGAGTGAGAAAATAAACGTGTTAGTTGATGACTTATTAAGAAATTGAACAGTTACCAGGATGGTAACTTCCTTTTTTTTTTTTTTTTTAACAAGACCAATTTAACCACCATGCTAGACAATAAAACAACGGTGATATTCCATATTAACCAAGCTGAATTACCTGTTCCTTTCATGAAAAGGAAGAAAGGGGGTTCACAAATCTGACTCCTCGGACGGTGTGGGAGAAAGAAAACACAGTTTTCTTCGTCAACCATTGCGTCTGATCCATGTGCCTGGACCTGTTATTGATTAAGAGAGATAGGAAGCTCAATTACAATCTGACATTTGATAAAGAGAAATAACTCTATCTATCTATATATATATATATATATATATATAAGCAAATTCTTAACAAGAAAACAGAAACTAAATGACGAACTTAAAACCTCGGAAAATAGGAGTCACGGCAATATAAATATTGATCTTTCCCAAATTAATGACCATAACATCCCATCTTAAAGCAAGTAAGATAAAGACAGGTCATATTCATTACAGTCGAGGAAAGCAAATTAAATCGTACAATTAAAATCCCAATCCAATTGTTAAAGGTTTTTTTTTTCATTTCAGAAAAATCCATTAAAAAACAAAAAAAAAAATCTCGGACTGGAATACCGAATGATATTTATAAAGACAGTCCATAACCAAAATATTATCAAAATATTATCTAGTCCCTCTAATCGCAATCCTAACCTTACAAAAGCAAGTGAAACACAAACCGGTCTTAATCATGCATCCTATGAAAGCAGAACAAAAACCAACATTTATATCCCAATCAAATTTTGAGAAATCACAGAACAAAGAGAGACATCTTTCAGTCCAAATTCAAGTCCAAGTGACAGTTAAAAAACACAAACACACGCAGGACAAAGAGAGAAAGCTTCACAATTCTCAGTCCAAGCAATTTACCACATAGATCTCTCGCTTGAACTCCGTGGCGAGACACTCTATGGCGATATCATCGCCGAACGCAGCAGCGTGACCTGCTCGATTCTCATCCACAGATAACAAACCCTCCTCCGTGTATTGCAAGGTGATTATATCGTACTCGTCGTCCGGGGAACCAGAGATTGACATGTACTTCGCCCAACTCGGCCCGTCGCTCACCGGCAAACACCTCTCCTTATATATAGACTCCGCCGCAGTTTCTCTTCAATCAGAAAGCAAAGTAATTTATCAAAATAAACGAAGAATTTCATGTCAAAATCAGCATTTTGTAGTTTCTCTTTGAAGATTCACAGAGAAACAATAAAAAAATACCAGTCCAAATAGCTACGAAGTCGGTAATTTTATTTTGTTGAACTAGTGACAATTCAAATATCGAGAAAAATAAAAGATATAATCAAAATCATACGAGGAGATAAAATAATTTCCTTTTTTTTTTTCCACTATTTAGCTTCAGAAACCTAAAAATTATGGCTTTCAATTTGCAAATGAGCGGATAGATCCAAGAAAATACCTCTGCATTCCGAGCTGAAGGAGCTCGTCAATGGCGGAATCGAGAGCCTGACGATCCTCTTTCTTGGCCAACAACTTGACCTCCTGAACGACGTGAATCCCCCAGCCGCTCCTCATATCGGGCGCGTACATGTGCCGAATCGCGTCAGTGATCATCTCCGTCTCCTCGGAGGTCGCGGATCCGAAATCCTCCAGAAACCTCCTGACAGTGCGCCGCCGCAGCTCGCGCGCGTGGATCTCACGCGCCGCCGCCATGGCCTTCTGCGACGCCGTGAACAGGCAGTTCCCGTCCGAGGAGACCTCGCCGCCGTGCGAGAGTCTGAAGACCACCGAGGCGGAGCCGTCGCCGTCGTCTCCCTGCGGGTGCTTCCACAGCACGCCCTTCGCGTGCAGCCTCTGGAGGTGGCGCCTCTGCTGCTCCTCCAGGCCGAGAACGTCGTCCCACGCCGCATGCCCGACCAGATCTACAGCTTCGACGGCGGATTCGAGCGGCGGCGCCGGTGTTGACTCCCTCCACGGTAGCGCCGCCGGCGAAGAGGCTTGAAATGTCTCTGCAACGGTCGTCGAATCGCAAAGAAGTTTCCCCATTGCCCGAACCTTTTTTTCTCTCTTCCTTTTTCTCCAAAAAAAATATATCTTCCTTTTTCCTTTTTTTTTTTTCCCTCTCTTTTAGCTCTTCTTCCTCTTCTTCTTCGATGGAAGAGTTGCAGAGGAGAGAGAGAGAGAGAGAGAGAGAGAGAGAGAGTAGGGTTAACGGATGGATGCGAGAAAGAGAAGAATTAAGACACGTGGAGAAATCGGGGCGTTAAGGAGTCTACGACTATTCTGACCGAGCGAGAGAGAGGAACAGACATGAAAATTTTCAAGAATGTCTTGCATTTTATTTTAATTTGACTTTAATGCTTCCATTTTCAGAATTTCAAAATTTATACTCTTTTTGTTTGTTTTGTAAAAATGTTAACATATTCTTTTTGAGTCAAACTCTACTTGCCTTTGGCAAACATGTGTAGATTTTACTAAATCAATCGGATAATGTATGTGTTATCAGTCTCTTTTTTTTCTTCTTCTTCTTCTTCTTCATGCGAACTTCTCGAGATCTTAAAGAGGTCTATTGACTATTTTAAGGATCATTTTGACATTGTTGTGTTGTAAAAAATTTTTACAGTAGCTGTGCTGTGAGTCTAAAATTACTGTGACTGTAGGTAGGTGTTTGGTAAATTTTTTTTCAAAGTTACTATGAATACCAAAAACAGAATTATAGGTGTTTGATAAACTATAAATAAAATTATTATACAGATGTATAATGACTAAAAAGAACATACTATATTTTTGTCTAATAAACACTCTACTATACATATTTGTTGTCCAAAATTTTAAAATTTTACACCGCATTATAGATATATACAATTTTTATTTTGTAATAAAAATGTCTAAAAAAATTAGATTAATTGAATATGATAATTTATACATTAACATAAAAATGGAATATAAGTTATAATAAAAGTTTTTTTTTACAACAAAAACACTACAAAATAAAGATATAAGTTATAATTCTACAATATGAAATTATTTTTAAGAGGAAAATAATATATAAATCTTGACTAAATAGTTTTAATGTTTAGTATGTAGATAAATAAGGGGGTATATTGGAATTATTATTTATTGTTAAGGATATTTTAGTAAATTTGTAAAAAGACAACAACAGAAGTAGTTATGTAAAAGTAATCTCTGACATGCTTCTTAAATTCTGCTATACTGCAGTAATTTTTAAAATCAGCTAAGTAGAAACAGGGTTTACCAAACACCCTTAACCTACTGTAGAGCTTTTAATAATCTAAAAATAGCTTTCAAAAGTAATGCCAAACGGGACCTAAATGAGCAAGATAGAGGAAGCTTAAGAAAACTTATTTTAAAAAATACTTTTACATTTTATTGTGATTCATCATTTCTACTTTTATTTTTAAAACTCCGAAATATATTTTTTGTGTCTTTGTATAGGTCAAAAGCATCCCTTCTGAGTCAAATTTATCCGGATAGAGTCAACAAACATAAGGAAGTTACATTCATGCAAGTTTTTCACATGTTTTTGTAAAATGCCAATCATAAGCTTTGAATTTTCGGAAACATAAGAGATAAAAAGACCAATTAAACCAAATGCAGGGTGTTATCAGCAAATCTGCGCCAAGATTTTTTTTTAGTATTATTTTATTCCCCACTAGACGTTGGTGTTGGTTGGCATATGCTTCCCCCGCCTCAGGATTCGAATGTTATTATTATTTTTCTTCTTCATTTTTTTTTTTTTTTTTTGAGAAAAATGTTTTGCATAAGTTTGGTGGGGGAAAAAAAAAAGGGCAGGTACACTGGCGTGGCTCTTTGGTTTAACCAATGAGGTTCCTAAGATTAAATGACAGCCAATGAAGTCCTGACAAGTTGGACAGGTGATCAATTGGGACCTGGACATTGATTCCTATCTAGATCCACTGTAGGAGAGGACAGGCAGACTACAGTACAGAGGGCTTCGCCTAACGAGGTAACGGTAATAAATAACGTGGCGATTTTTGATTGGTAAAGTTATTTCTCTTTCTAGATGTGCGTTACTACTGGGAGGCATTGAAAGCTTAAAACCTTTTACTCCGCCCAAAAAAAAAAAAAAAAAAAACTTTTTTGGTAATTATTTTATATATTTATTATGCATAAATAATTCCTCAAATAAATACCATTTGGATTAATTATTTTCGTAAATGACAAAATACGATATTTACTAATAATGGCCAGACAAATTAAGGGCCCGTTTGGTGGAGTAGTTTGAGTTGAGATTTTTAAGTTTCAATAGTAAATTTTTTTGAATTTTCAGAAAAGACAAAAAACTTTTTGGGAAAAAGACAAAAACTTTTTAGAAAAAAGACAAAAAAAAGTTTGAGTTGAGTTGATGGAGTTGGTTTGCCAAACAGGACCTAAGGGTATGTTTGGAAAACTATTTTAGATCAAAATTTTTATCTCAATTTTTATTTTTTTTTTGAAAAAGTTTTTATCTTTTCTGAAAAGTCAATAAAAATTTACTATTAAAATTTAAAATTTCCAATTCAAACTCATTCACCAAACGAACGACTTCATATTTTCCACAAATTGCAAAGTGGGGACGCCAAGCTTTTTTTTTTATTATTATTATAATTTTGAAGTAGGTGGTTGATGGGGATCCTAGCTGTAGTGTGAATATTATATTTGGCCAAAATTAGCTGGAAACATTGTTGACAAGGCAAACTCATAGTCACGTTGTTGTGTCTTCACTAAAATTTATGCTTTTTCTTTTTTTCCTAAAATAATGTGAGTCACATTTTTTAAAAGTAGATGAATCACAATTAAGATAGAAAGAAAAAAAAGTGGATATACGTACATGTAATTACATAATACATTAAAAATTTACATTACATTATACTTACATATTCTGCAAAACTATAAAAATATATATATATATATATTCTGTATTATTCTATAATCCCAAACCAAAAGAGAATTTTGTAATAGAGTACAAAATATACCTCATACCATTACACATTACATGTTTGACTTAATGATAAGTTCATATATAATTTCATCACTAGAGCAAGGGATTTTATTTTATGTGTTCAAGTCCAAAAAAAAAAATCATTAATGATATTATTATTAAAAAAATCTTATTAATCTTTGGCGGTTTGGATTGTTAAAAAAAGTTCTAAAAATATATATATAAGTTTAATTGAATATAACAAAAATCTAACGGTTTATGCAGGAAAGAAGATTATTTTGTATACTTTCCACAGATTGGTAAAATAAATGTGCCTCTTTTGCATTGCCAAAGTCGTGCAAAAAATACACACACAGTTGACAAGCCAGCATTTTTCCAGGTCAGGGGAGATTAGAAAGAGGAATTAAAGATGTGATAATCCATCAAGAGAGAATATTGTTCTTGGAAAAGCTTCAAAGAAGTCAATGCCATGTAATGATTGGCTCATAACGCATCATTGTCATTTGTATTTCACGGAGCCAAGATGTGGAGGGACTATAAAGCTTAAAATTCATCCACTCTTCCTTCGGCAAAAATATAATAATATAAAATGGAAATTCGTCTACTCTTATATCAAAAATAAATAATATTAAAAAAAAATCATCTTTTCACCAGCAAACATGATTCTACATATATATTCCAATTTGTCCCTCTTTTTTTCTTCGCTTGAATTAATCATCATACATAACTGGCTCTTCTTACTATCAATAACCAAAGCCCTTCCTAAAATTTAATTTGATTTGGTTGTCATAGCATCAATTGTGATAAAACACATTATTGGTCTAATTCATTGCTCCGTAAAAGCTACGGAATTAAAATATTTAAAAAAAAAAAAAAAAAAAGCATTTGGGGACACTAATGTTATGATGCACCACAACTAATTAATAATGACTCTATTACTATTAGTATAGTGCTAGACACCCACAGAAGAAAGGATCATTAGAGATTTCCATTTTCTCCCTAAATTAGACTCCAGTTCCTAGTTTTTGTAACAAGGGAGAATTGAAAGGAGAGTAAAGGATGAAAGGATTAGCTTATAGAAAATAACACAGTGTGACTGATTGATAAGCGGATTGATCTGAATAGAGAAGAAATTATAACATATTTATATTAGTCCAATTTTTAATCCTTGCATCTCGGAGATTTTTATCCTAATTCTTCAACTCACAAGTATGCCTAACCATATTATGTACGTGTTTAGTCCTTACTAATTTTTAGATTTAAAAACATAAAATAATTTTTAGATTTAAAAATACAACCCACAAAATGCCACCATCAAAATTGTATTGTGGTTATAAACAAGCAGCCGGCCCTAGGAAACGAGAAAAAAAGAGAAACAGAGAGAGTAAGTCGGTCGGAGTTCTGGGAACGCTTCCAGGTGCATCGTTGGACCTCCAGTCTTAAAAATTGGTTACTGGGCTCATATCATTGTGAGTTATTTTATTGTAGTGGCTGTGTTTGGTGGGGTGATTTTATTAGAGCGGATCTGATGTCGTTTAGAGGATGGTTTCCAGATGGCTTGGAGGACGCTTTTCTCATCTGGTGATTATACTCTTTTAGAGTTTTGTTTCGAATAGTGGTGAACTTCTTGTAGAGGTGATGGTTCTGGTTCTGAATGCTAATGCTGATAGTAGTAGCACGTGTATTTCACGTTCTGCTATTTGAAGGCATCTCGTCGGCTTGCCGCTTGTTCCCCAAAGTGTTCCTCCTACTCTGATGGTCCTCTTGTTTGTTGTACTTTTATTGAAGACTTGCGACGGTCATGCTTTAGTCTTTAGTTTTTTATGTTTTAGTATAATAAAGGTGCTGATATTTCCGCCATATAATTTTAATATTTTTGTTATAATAATGGAGGTGGTTCTCTCATCGTTTGAGTTTGTTTTTTGTCCGCCAGATTTAGGTCTTGGCAAGTTAGAAGTTCCGCTAGCTATGAGTCTTAGCGGAGATATTTGTGGCCTTGGTGCTACATGTTACACGCCCTCGATAGATTGAAAGCTTCCATTGATTGCAGTAGTTTCAAAAAGAGCCTTATGCGTGCTCAAATTGATGTGCTGAGGAATTTTCCTAATACGCTTACATCGTTTTCAATGCGCTTCATATCAGATTTTACTGATGGAATCGGTTTTTATCGAGTGGTTTGTATTATATATCACAGGGTCATCCGTATTGTGTTTGGCATCTGTAAGAATAAATTTTACTTAAAAATAAAATAAAATAAAATAAAAGAAGAAACGTAAACATTACTCTCGGATTTTGTAGTTTTCATTCTCAAGCTTAGTACCACATCCACCTCATCGTTGAGGTCTAGTAAATCCTCTCACCTTTATTTTTTTTTTCCCCCCCTTAAAAAATAGAAAATAATAACCAAAAAAAAAAAAAAACACAAGAAAACTTCTCTCTTTTTTCTTCACATTTTCGTTTGATATCCCGCACTTATTTCCTCTCGCCCTCCTTAGTCCTTCATTCTTTTTCCTTTTCACACTGTGGAACATGAGAAAGGATTTTCATCACTAAACATGTGGTGAAGGCACATACATTGAGGAGAGGGCTGGGGAACACTTTGCCACTTATATTCCCACATTACTAGGTCCTTCTTACACCAATAATTCTGTTGCTCGGTTTCTTGGTGCAAAATTTCAGCATGTTTTCCTAGTCTTTTCTTTATACATTCAACGAGCTTTTGTGGATCAACTATTCCCCTCACTGTCACCCTCGAGCTCTCCATATTTGGCTCCACCGTCACAATTCCTAACAATATTGTATCAAAAGGGATTTTATGAATGTGATAATAAAATATATAATACACCCAAAGTAGAAGGAAAAGAAGAAAGAAAATTACATGACACGGGATGAAATCATACTCGTTAAATATATAATTCTTTATTTTTCTTTTTTCATTTTGATATGATTTTGATTAGATTTAATATTAAAAAACATGCACTACCAATATGATAGAAAGCTCTAATAAAGAAACAAAAATCATTATTTTTTGGTTGAGATCACAGTAAGATATTGAAGAGTGAAAAGGCCAAATGGAGTCCTATATACCTCTCATTCTCTCCAAATCGCTCTTGATATCATGTGCACAGCCTTGACAATGCATTTTCACTTTGAGCACCACAACCTTTACTTGTGCCTGTTTAACAACATTCTCAAAACAAGTTCAACAAAAAAAAATACGACACAAGGACAAAATTAAAAGCATGGGATTTATACGTAAATGAGACCTTGTCCTCTTTCTTTTCTGCCTCTTTCGTTTCTTTGTTCTCTAGCTTAACAAATTTTGGAGAGATGAGTTCAGCATTTCTACAGTACTTCTTTCTAAGTGTCCCTAAAACCTTCAATGGGTCAATCTTTTCTCCTCTCACAATCACTTTATCGTTCGTACTATCGACCTCAACATCTTGAACGCCTAATAAAATAATCACATATACTAGAGATTATCATGCCAAAAATGATATAAAACAACAATGCAACGTGCGCAATGAATCGAAGATCAACATACGAATGATAATTACCATCAAATCCTCTCAAGCATTTGGAGACTTTGTCTTTGCATCCTTCACAATGTATGTGTACTTTCACCACAATTTCGTTACACATTGATTCTTTTCAAGCTTGAAAATAATTTCTCCAAGGTAAAAATGTGAGTGCTTCTCATTTCAATGAAAGATTTTAAGATTTAAATAGGTGATATCGAGCCTACAAATATGAGATATACGTTTTTATTTTGCATCTAACTTGCTGGAACATAACTAATTTTGACAAGCAATTTCAAAACAGCACAAAACTATTTTATTAAAGATGACGAATGAGTTATCATGTTACCAATTTTAGTTGATTCACTAGTGCTGGATTGTATCTTACCAATTGGACTATAGGTAAAATTTCTTAACTGCGTGTTTTAATTTCTCAACTAGTTATGGAAAAGTAATTAAGGCTCTTGAAATGTCCCTCAAGCCAACTCATTTCCCATTCTTGTTAATAAATATCAAAGGTTTAATTATTTAGGTTGTCCATATCAAAGAAACTTTTGGCATTGCTTCTATATATAAAGATTCGCCTTTACAAGGAAATGATAAATCTCTTTGGAAAATTTAGAAAGTTCATAAGTTCTTTTTTTTTTTTTTTAATGGGGCTTGAGTTGTATTATTAATAATTACGAGTCATATCGGCACTTACAGCAGACAAAATACAACTGGGAAGAAAGTTCATAAGTTCTAGAAAAAGGAAAAGGACAACCAAATGGTGTCATGTAGTCTAAAATCATCCTATTCAATTTTGGCAAATATTGTGATCATATTCTTTTCCCACTTATTTTCATATGATAATATTGCACATTGTGCATCATGATATCAAAATCTAGCGGTTAACACTAGCTTCTGCATTGCACTTTGCAAAAATGTATATAGTCCATCTCAGGGGTCAGGTACTCGATCCCGCTCTAGTGAACTTTTTTTTTTTTTTCTTTAATTAAGTATGTTCACATTTTGCTCGTATTAAAAATTGATTATCCAGTTATAAGTCTATAAAAAATTTACCATTTTGTGAACACTCACATTCAAATAACTAGTGTTTTTTAGTCTTGGCAATGGACTCTCATGGTCTTCTATGTTTAATCATTTTCCAATTCCTTATTTACATGTATACATACTTACATATAGTGGCGGAGCCACGTTCTCACCGGTGGGGGCTAAAAGTTGAATTTTTAGCCCTGTTATACTCCCATTTTATAAGAAAAATTACAACTATCCCTCTTTAAATTTTGAGATTTTAATTTTTACTCCAAAAATATATGTAAAATTTAACTATGCACCCATTCTATAAAAAACTTTTTATTTTGCCCATATTCAATTGTTATATTATATATATACGTCGTTCTTTTATGAAAAAATAATCCCTAATTTTTTTATAGCGCTCTCACTGAAATTATTTTCTGCCTTCACCCGTGCTTACATATATATATGTGTGCATGTGCGTGCATTTGTTACATGAGAAACACATATAAAAGACGTTAATGGGTTGGAGAAGAAATTTTCCAAATCGAACGAAATTAAGTTCCTTATACTGTGAAATAAGAATTAAAATCTATATTATTGAAAAATTAATAAAATGCAGTGAAATAGAATGAATGTGTTGTTGCAAATAAAACCTAAACACAATCGTAACAGTAATTCTATATTTTATTTTCACCGAAGATATAAACTTCGAATTCTTTTATACCAAATTAAAATAAGAACAATAATAATAATATTTCTCCCAATATCTCGACTTGTTTAACCGTTCTTACTTCTTTTGGGATTGACTTGACTGCGGGCTCTTTTTCGCATGTGTTTCTACACTGACGACAGTTACCACCTTCTTAGATTTTCTCCACAAACGCTCTTTTAACTTTTCAACTTCAAATGCTCCCTTCACTGTCGCGTGTCCCTTCACCCTATCGATTTCCACACTTTCAACCCCTAACCCCAAAAAAAAAAAAAAAAAAAAAAACCGACAATTATTTATCTCTTGAAATGTCCCTGTATATATGTTCTGATATATATTAACCATACCTTCGCTTTTCTCACACGATTTCTTGAACTCATTGGCACAATTCGGACAATGCATGTGAAACTCTAACACAGCAGTCACCTTTTCCAAGAACCCAAAATAATTTTTTTTTTAAAAAAAAGGAAAAAAAGAGTTTAAAAACACGTAAAACATTGGAGGTCGAAAAATAAAATAGACATATATATATATATATATATATATATCAAAAAGTAAAAAGAACCTCATCTTGGTCGTCCAGAAGCCCATGGTGCTCATCTTTCTTAAAGAAGTTTCCAGCCTTCAACCACTTATTCAATGCCTTCATGTTTCACGACTCTTTAATTTCTATCAAACCTAACTCCAACAACCTTCTGAGCTTTCTGAATTCTTATATTAAATTATATATAAATCCATTAATTTTCTTATTGAATTCTTATAATTGGAAACTTGAAAGTTTCTTCATTTGTATGGACCGGAATTACTTTTGCAATTAGTCAAGTTACCCTTTTTATTTTCTTTCCTCCGTTGCACTTTTTTCTGTCAGCCTTCCCATTCAGGTATGTTGCTTTGTTAATGTGAGATAATAGGAAGAAAAGAAGTAACATTTTCACAGTAAATAAATATTTATTTAATTTACCCACTAAATTATTTAGTTCTATTATTTTAAAATCTTTTTTGTTTCCATTATTTAGCATCTGTTTGGATGAACTACCAAAATAATTCATAATGCAATGCGTGTTTGTTACACAACTACTAAAGTACAAGTGTTTTATTATTTCACGATTTTACAATTATTCACCACAAATGTAAATCTCAAATTTTCACTTTTTAAAAATCCATATTAAACACATCTATTTTTCTATTTTCACACTATTTGAATATTATTTTTAATAAAAATTTTCCAAACATACATTTTATTTAAACACAATTCAAATTCAACAAATATGTATGTTGAATAGACATTTAAAAACAATAGTGTATCCATACGAAAATGCCATATACTACGATATTCCGGATATACTAATAAATTTGGGCCGACTTTTAGGGAATTGGGCCCTTTTCTCAACTAAACTGGGCTGCTTGTTTGTTTACATGGGCCTAGGCCTGCACCCTTCTTCGGCTAAATCAGTCTATTGGACACCGTTATCCCTGGGTTACTGCCAAAATTTTGACAAGAAAATTACCTAAATAATCACCCTTTTTTTTCATTTATTGATGTCACAAATTCTTCATTTTTGATCAATGTGATATAAAATTTTAGTTAATTTTAATTTTATTTTATATCAGATTCATCTAGTGTTAATTTCTTATATCATAATAATGTAAGATCTTTAAATTTATATCATTCAAATATTTTTTCTAAATTTAACATATTCTTATATTTATGTCTATCATAATATTAAAATTAATAATTTTATTTTTTATAACACAAAAATTATTAATTTTAATATTATAATAAATAAAATTATAAAAAAATACTCAAAACATGAGTCTCCGTATAATTTTCTCTATATCTTTTTCTTTGTTTATTTTTTTCTATAATTTTTGGAAATCATTATCTTTTCCATGAAAGTGAATGTCATTGAATAATACGACTGACACGTGTGGATGCAGAGGTCTTCCACCTTTGACAATTTTTCCACGTGTTCAAATGTTAAAAACTACACGTTGAACAGGATCACAGTAATA
Organism: Ficus hirta; assembly: GCA_038430175.1. Classification (NCBI taxonomy): domain Eukaryota; kingdom Viridiplantae; phylum Streptophyta; class Magnoliopsida; order Rosales; family Moraceae; genus Ficus; species Ficus hirta. The sequence goes on along the minus strand of CM076595.1, from coordinate 15,527,011 downwards.
GCTAGGGGTGGCAATACGGGTCGCGACACGACGACACGAATCGAAAACGACACGAATTTTACGGGTTTGGGTTGGGAAAAATATTGGTCGTGTCGTGTTCGGGTCACCCAAAATTGACACGGAAAAATTCGTGTCGTGTTCGGGTTGACACGAATTTTTCCGTGTCAATTTCGTGTCAAATGTCGTGTCAATTTCGTATCAAATTCGTGTCAATTTCGTGTCAAATTCGTGTCAAATTCGTGTCAATTTCGGGTCAATTTCGAGTCCAACCTAAATTTCGTGTCAATTTCGTGTTAAATTCGTGTCAATTTCGGGTTCAACCTGAATTTCGTGTCAATTTCGTGTCGCGGGTCAATTTCGTGTCGCAGGTTAATTTCGTGTTGCGGGTCAATTTCGTGTCGCGGGTCAAGTTCGGTTCGTGTCGTGTCAACCCGTTACGGGTTCGTGTCGTGTTCGTGTTGCGGTTTCGTATCGTTTTCGTGTCACGGGTCGTGTTCGGGTTGGAGAAAAAAAAATTCAACACGGCTCAAACACGACACGAATCCGACACGTGACACGAATTGCCACCCCTAGTAATAGCCAAATAGTCAGCGCTTTTTTTTTTTTTTTTGAATTTTTCTTTTTTAAGCAAAAATCTCGAATGCCGACTTCTAGCTAGCTCTTACCCGGGAAGGTTTTGAACAAATCATTTGTCAGTCCTTTATGATTTACTGATCAAATTCTGCTCCTATATATTCTCTTCTCTTCTCCATTTCATTTTTTCTCCTTTTTTTTTTTTTTTTCCCGTTTCTGGAGAATCGTTAATTTGCATGCCAACACTCTTGCAAATCTCTACACACGAACTTGGCCTTTCAGGTTGGTAATTTATTTTTGGTACGTATTTCTATTCTCTCTCTCTGTTTTTTTTTTTTTGGGTGTGTTAAGACATCTAATTAATCCATGTTGTTTTCTATCTCTCCGATAGTTTCCTTTTGTCCTTGTCTGTTTTCTCGTCATATTTATATGAATTTGAATATATACTTACATATATATATATATATATATATATATACTTGTGTGTGTGTGTGTGTGAGGTTATTGTCTAAATCGGTTGATGGGTACACTTCTTGAACCACCAATTTTGTGTTCCATGAATGAAGAACAACAGCTATATGTATATTGAAATTGCATCAAATTATGGAAGTCTTTAATTCGCGGCAGTCATAGTCACCATACACATCGTTGTCTTGATTCAACATGTATATATGGAAGATTGTCACACACTTGAAAAGTCTAAAAACGTCACAGTACTCTTCTGTTTAACTTTCTATCTTATGCGTAGTATAATCGCTGTAGATATATGATTATTGTGTTGTGTCTTGGAATGATTGAAATGTAAATCACTTGTTATGTCTCCCTTCATGTGCAACCAACAAAATCCCTTTGTTGCGCTTGAAGACATCCCTCAAGTTGTTTTCTCACTATCGCCCTTTTTGTTCATGTAGTCTTCTATCATTACTAGCTTTATTGTCAAATGACATGGTACTAGACTACTACTGGTGCCTGTGTCTCTCTTGTCATCCTCCGGTTTTAGGCTTTTAGCCTCCATTGCTATTTAGCCTGTTTGACAGAGCCTCTAATAACTATTTTTGGCTTCCTCAGTCTTAAGTATTCTCGAGTCCAAGTACTTAAAAGATCTATTAAAATTCTTATAGCTTTCCAATGGAGCTCAAGGCCATAAAATGTGGATCCGAATAAAAGATCTTTCGAATTTTCCGTGAAAAACTTGTATAATTTTGTGTCGGGGTTTTAGTAATATATTATAAACCTTATTTTAGCATTTTTACAGCTTATTAGAAAGTTTTAGAATCATTTTGATTTACAAAAGCTTTTTTTTTTTAGCTTTTATAACTTAATTTCAAGCACATACTGGCCTTTTTTTTTTTTTTTTCCCTTCTCTTATTCTATTAACAAAAGCTAAAACAAAAACAAATATTTTGTCAAACATGTCCAAAATTAAATTCATCGACCCACTTAATGTCTAACAAAATAAGGCTTTCAGACATGGATAATGTTATTCGACTACATAGTATATATATGTTTTTTTTTTCAAATGCTACATTAGCGTACATCATGATCTTGAGTATAAATCCTTTACTTAAACAATTTTTACTTGCAATTTACACGTCGAGTTGTTCATCTTGCTTTTAGGCTAATTTGTACCAACTAATTTCTTTTTTATATTTCATACAAAACAGAACTATATATAGGGCATACCCATTATCTCCATTTACAAAAACAAGTAAAACCATCAGATCAACCACCTCACACAGAGTTAATATATACACATATATGTATATAATTTACATTAATATTTGTTATGTCATATTTTGAGTTGATCATTTTTCCTTCGGATTCATAATTTATAAACTAAACAACCCCATTGAAAATCACAGTAATATCAATTTAATTTCTTTTTTTTTTTCGGTTACAGAAACCACATTTTCAGAAGCAACCACACCTAAACAAACAAATTACAAAAAAACAAAGACAATGTCAGGAGTATCCCTTGCAGTGTCTCCACGTACAGAGCCAGACCAAGCCAACATCACAGAAAAACCCCAACAGAAACCACCCCCCAGCCGCCTTCAAAACACGCCGGAGCAGCCACTCCTCGGCGGCGTCGGCCCCGGCGTAATGGGGTCACTCCGGATCATAGAGCTGCAGCTGGTGGCCTTCATCATGGTGTTCTCCGTCAGCGGCCTGGTGCCACTTCTGGACCTGGTGTTCCCGGCTTTCACCACCGCCTACCTCCTCGCCGTCGCCCGCTTCGCCTTCCCGTCCCATGGCCACGCCTCTTCCTCGGCCTCTAAAGAGCTCTTCCAGGGAAGCAACCTCTTCAGGCTCTATGTGATCATGGGCACCACCGTTGGGCTGTTCTTGCCCTTAGCTTATGTGCTAGGTGGCTTCGCAAGAGGTGACGAGTACGCTGTTCGCTCCGCGACTCCTCATCTTTTCCTGCTCTCGTTTCAGATTTTGACTGAGAATATCATCAGCGGGTTGTCGCTGTTCTCGCCTCCTGTTAGGGCTTTGGTTCCGATGCTCTACACGGTGAGGAGGATCTTTGTCATCATTGACTGGACCAAGGACGTTTGGGTTAACAAGACCCTGCCTGCAAATGCACAGCTCAAGGTACGTGATTGCATAATATTAGGATCTTAATGTTAATTTTCAAATTTCAATCGAATATTATTTGAAAGAAAGATTGAAGCTACAACAAGGACATTATAAACGGAGTCATAATTTTGTAATTTACGTTATAAAGTTCCGAGAATTATATGATAGGGTACAAAATATCCTAGTAACGTTATAATAGTGTAGGTCTGGATACTTAAATAATCTAATTATGAAACTAAATTGAAATTAACATGAAGTATCTAAATTTAGGAGCGCGAAGTTGAAGATTTTAAAGCATAATTTAAGCATTAAACATGTATTTGATTTGTGTGATCGTTTCCTTAGTTCTATGTCGTTAATTTTTGCTAAAATTTCAATTATCTCCGGGAATTGGACTAGGGCTTGGCTTGGTATTGGTTTGGGAGGTGCTTGGCAATGGCCAATCTGGTGTACTTTTCGATAAACCTGTTTGTGTTTTTGATTCCCCGGTTCCTTCCGAGGGCTTTGGAGAGGTATTTCATGGAAAGGGATGAAGTTCATGCCAAGATGGCCGAGGACAAGCGATCTGCAGCCATGAATAAGTCCCGGCCAGCGGACAAGAAAGATGATTGATTGAAATTCAACCGGATCTTTATATGTATACCGTTTGGTAAAATTTTAGGTAATCTTTTTGTTCATTTAATGCATCTAACAATCTAGTTCTGGTAGCTTTAGGGGGTGTTTGGCCCGTAAGTCCAAACTAAGATTTTCAAACTTTTTTTTGTCTTTTTCCTAAAAAGTTTTTGTCTTTTTCCTAAAAAGTTTTTTGTCTTTTCTGAAAATTCAAAAAAATTTACTATTGAAACTTAAAAATTTCAACTCAAACTTACACACCAAACTCCCCCTTAAAGACAAAACAGATACATATCTTTTTTAATGTATGGTGGTGGTTAAGTTATGCACACGTTTGTTTAAAATAGCTGCTTCGATAGGGAGATACATAAGTTAGGCGTACGTTTTCTTACGATATCATGAGGAGAATTACATGGGAAAATGTTAGGGAATGATTGTGAGGAGTATTCCAATAGGATTTTGTGTGTCATAAAATTGTTTCCGAAAGTATTTGAATGATCTCTCAGAGAAGGTTTAACATTTCAAATGAATTTTTAATCAAAGCTACAAAAGTGGTTTTAAACATTTTTGTTGAGAAGCTTGTCACATTAGAATATTAAGTTATGTGGAATGAGTCCTCAAATAATTCTAAAGAGGCAAGATATTTTTGCTTGGTATATACATCCTTCTCGAGATATGAACTCGAAGTGAAGACCTTATCTTAGAGAAGGAACGGTTCATTAGCCTATTGAATAATGAGGTGGTGGTTCTGCACATTTTGATTGTTATGTTAGATAGCCCTCAAAAAAGGAAAAAAAAAATTAAAAAAAAAATAAAACACCACTTCTATTTAAGATAAATTAACTAACTATTGCCAATAACTCGAAATATTTTTTTTCCCTCAATAATAGTTTCAAATATAATTAATTATGAAAAAAGGAGTGCAACCTTGGAAATATTTTTTTCCCGAGTCAAAAAGAATTTTATTGGGCCTGCAACTAACTTTTTGAAGATATATAAATTCACATACATATATTATACGTGTGTATGTGTGTGTGTATATATATATAGAGAGAGAGAGAGAGAGACATAAACACATACGTATATTGCTAAATCATTATGCAGCAAGGAGGGATTAGTATATGGTGTCTCATTCCGAGATTTGCACGGCATCATATTAATTTTAAAATCTACTCTTCGACAACATATTAACATTTAAAAAGAGTTTTTTAGGAGGGAAAATAGAGAGACAAATGTTTGAAGAACTTGGTCAAACAATGTATGGAAACAAAGGGGGGAAAAAAAAAAAAAAAAGTAATGTCACTCCCACTGTCGCTTTCTTTATATTGCGAATATACATTTAAAATATAAGTTAATGCATAGTTTTTTTTTTTATGCTTTATGATTTTTGAAGGGTCCACAATTTAAGTCCAAAGAGGGTAATTTCCTGAATTAAAAATGGTTAAAGATGCGATGCTGATGATTCAACTAAAGCATCGCATCTGGGCATTTGATAAACTGTACCTTTCGGCCTCCAATAAAAACAAAAGGAGAACCAAAGAAAGAATGATGCTTTGCCAGTTGCCACCTTAACACGAGTCTCAGATTTTTAGTATCTGTGAACTGTTTCATTACTTTTATTACTATATAAATCGATGAATATAATTGTTTTTTTTTTTTTTTGGTAGAATATAATTATTAAACTCCATTATATTTTAATAGTTACATACCGTATGGGTATAAATAAACGTTAACATTGCTTTCACGTGGAATATATCCCCTTTGAAAAGATAAATTAATAAAAGTCACCCCCTTTTTATTTGTGATTTCTGCTCAACTCCTTTTGTTTTCTTCAGTCAAAAAATTACCCAAAATGGCCAATACAAGACATGGAGGACCAATTTCAGCAAGGAAAAAAATTGGAGGACCAATAGTGTAAACAATAAACTTTAGCAATAACTCCAGCGATTATCCTTCAAGCAAAAACTCCAGTGATTAACCTTTTTTTTTTTAATTTTTTGTTTGGTGGGTTGGGGGGGGGGTGGCCACGAAAAGTTTCAGGAATTAAAAAAAAAAAAAAAAAAACTACCACAAAAAGTGTACGATGACAAAACCAGAAATATGATTTACCAAAAACCATATATATATATATGTCTAGGGAAGTTAATAAGCTTGGCAGAGAGAATTTTTAGCATTGATACCGGACGGTAAAATGTACAATTTAAGTAATAAAATAACGAGATATTAGAAATATATTAAAAAAAAATATTAATGAAATAATAAATCTTTATTGCTAAAGAAATAAGTAATGCAAATTAGAGGAATAAATAAAGTGGAACCAGCTGAGAGTAATATTGGCACCGCTCACAGTGGTTTTGGTCGGTTGTCCTTATCCAAATGGGCGGGGGAGGATTGTGTCAGATTACTATTTTACCCCTACATAGTTAAACCAATTACCCGGCGCTGTACGTCCTTTGTCTGCTGCGCGCTATCCCATAAAGCGGAAAAGCTCTTCTTTTGTTTTTTGTTTACTAAAAAATTAATAATAAAATCAATAATAGTTTTTTTTAATTTAAATAAAATGTATATAAGCTGGAGGCCTAAAATTGAGGGACTGTCCGTAGCTGATCATAGGCTCCTCCCTGTCCACAAAGCCACGCGCTCATTACACTTTTCCCACCAACCAGTCAAATCCAAGATTAAAGTCTTTATTATTATTACTAAATTACTTCTTTCCCAAGCCTATTCAGACAAAAAAAAAAAAAAAAAAGCTATTACTTTTGTTTGGTAAAATACTTTTTTCTTTTATATGTCTTATTAGTTTCATGAATAGATGCTATTAATAATTGGACATCAAGCAAGTTTTAAGTCAAATTTTGAATTGAACATACTGTCATTCACTTTCCCTAGCCCAAGGCATGTATGAGAAAAAAACCCACAACTTCACCAAGCCTTGGCTGTATTTCTATTTGAACTTTTTCCCTAGCTTAATGTATGTAATCTTTATAAAAGCTATTCTTCTTTTTTTCTTTCCACATGATATCAAACAAATTCATAAATACCCTTAATCATTATCGAATAGGAGAAAGAAAAAAACTGGAATATACATGATAAGATAATCTAAAATCTAAAATTACTAGCTCTTCAAAAAATATTCAAAGTGAAATTGAAATTGAACTCACTCCTTACACCTTCACATAAAAAGAGATGTAAAGATTCGATAGGTGTTTTTAAATGTGGAGAATTGAACATTGCCACCCTGAGTTATATTCTAATGACAAGCCTTTTTTCTTTTTTTTTTTTTTTTTGACATCGTATCTAAAATTCATATTAAAAAAAAGTGTTTTGTAATAATATTGTTTATTTTGTAATATTAACAATATTACTGTACTTTCAAAAAAAAACAATTATTGTTTAAAAGTATTAAAGCCATTAATATTAATCTTAAAATTTAAGTACCAACTTATATTATATATGAGTTTAAAAATATTAAAGGTATTAATATTAATTTCAAAATTTAAATATCAATCTCTATTGTATATGATTTGTCATTTATTTATTGAAATGATTGTCATATCAATTGATTATATTTACTAATAAAAAATGACAACTCATTGTCATATTAGTTGATACTCAAAAATTGATAATAAAATTGATATCCCTAACACTTTTCTTTTTAATATAAACACTCTTAATTTTTTTGAAAGGTAAACATTCATAGATTATTATTATTATTATTATTTTGCTCAATAAATTTGATTACTAAAAATTAATTTAACTTAGAGGGTGTTTGGGAAACATTTACAAATATATCTCTATTTTTTTTCTTCAACACATAATTACTATTTATTATTTATATTTCTAAATATATAAAATAAATTTAAATTTTAAAAGTCTTTTAATTTTATTATTTTAAATCTAAATAAAAAAATTTTTATTTAAATTATATAAAATTTCAAGAATAACGAAACGAAACAAGATTTATATTAATATTTTTTTCTTAATATATTTTAAATTTTTATACTTTTTTATTTTAAATAATTTATTTTTATCAAACACATATTTTTAAAACTCAACTCATTTATAACCTCTAAAACACTATTATCAATCATCCGCCGGAGGCCATTAAATTTTTTTTTAATTATTTTTTAAACTAATTCCTCTAAGATGCTGTAGCGGCAATAACACGCGCTGAGTCAGAGCGTGAACAGGCTTCTTGAATTATTAACCTCAAAAAGCTATCCTTCAAAAAAACCAAAAAAGAAAAAAAAAAAAGTGACCTCTCTCTGCCCGACGTATACTTCACTGCCTTCTGTACCTAGCAAATAATAATAATAATAATAACAATAATATCAATAACTCATTGTCACCTCTCTCTCTCTCTCTCTCTCTCTCTCTCAAAACCAAACTCACCAGACCACACCAAAGAACCTCCATTGATTAGAAAGGATAAAGCTTCTTTTTTTTTCTTTTCTTTTTTTTTCCGCTCCTATCAGCAAAACCATGAAGATAAAGAACAAAGGTAAAGTTCACCCATCTCCATCTTCATCTTCATCTTCTTCTTCAAACGACAGAGAAGTCGTTCTCTCGGTGCTGAAGCTTCTCCCGGCGGCTATTCTCGCTCTAGCCTCCGTTCTCTCTCTAGAAGACCGCGAGGTCCTCGCTTACCTCATCACCAAGTCTCTCAAAACCCCTTCTTCTTCTTCTTCTTCTTCTGAATCGAAGAAGAAATCCTCTAAGAAAGCTCTGAACAGTACCAACAATGGAGGTGGTGGTGGTTCGGCCCATAGCCACAGGCCTCCCATGTTTGACTGCGACTGCTTTGACTGCTACACTAGTTATTGGGTGCGGTGGGACTCATCGCCCAACCGTGAGCTCATCCACCAAGTCATCGAGGCTTTCGAGGACCACCTCACCAACGGCGAGAAATCTTCCTCGAAGAAGATCAACGGCCGGGGAAAGAGGAAGGACAAGTTAGGCCGTTCCCGTGAGGCCCATAATGTGGTGCTAGCTCCTGCCGATGGCCCGGCCCAGCCTGATTCGCCTCTTCCAGAGAGTTCTACAACCACCACCACTGCTGCTGCTACTGACACAGCTTCGTCGGAAACGACGTCGTTTGGTTGTGAAACGGCTGTCGTTTCGATTCCGGAAGTTGAGAAGATTACGGACGGGCTCGAGAGAAATGAGGTGGAGGAAAGCGACGTCGTGGAGGCGACGGAAGAGGAGGAGCTGCTTTCCGAGGCTGCGGATGATGACGTGGCGGTGGTGCTCCGGACAATGGCGGCGAGCGACCACAAGGGTTTGGCGAGAAAGGTATTGCCGGATGTGTTGGGGTTATTGAATTCCCGTTTATGGAGCCTTTGGAGTCCGAATGCTTAACAAAGTTTTTTTTGTTTCCAACAAAAAATATTATTCCTTTAATTTTTCGAGCTCATTAAAAAAAAAAAAGAAAAAAGAAAAGGTGCAGTGTTATAATTTCTGGTAATAGGTTGTTGTCGTTGGTGGAATATGGGTATGGTCCCTGTTGAAAGCAAAACTGTATCTTTATTGCTTCCTCTTTTTTTCATTCCCATTTTGCCCTTTGAGCTCTTTGAAAAAATGGAAGTCGTCGCCGGCGGGGAGTCATTTTCCCGGCCGTGAAGGTGGTTTGGATGTTTTTTTCCCCGGAAAATGTGTATACGCTTCTGTTACTTTTTTTTTTAATTTCTTTTTTATTATTATTTGAGATTTATTTTATTTTTTTGCTTAGGAACCAAGTTTTGTGAATTATTTCGATTCCTAGTTTTGTGAATTGTTGAGTGGGGGGAAGATAAGGCTTCGGGTTATGTCTTTGTGAAATGGGGTCCAAACGAAGTTGAAAAATGGTGCAATGGTTGATGGTGGAGTATTAAAATATTGATTAGCGAAGTACAATAATGGTGATAATTGCATTTATTATTATTTTTAATCTTTTATGGTTCCTTTATTTATTCGGTGGTCTTTCTTTTAATGTCAATGGATGCTGTTTTCTATGCTTTTTAGTTTTGGTTTTGATTTTGATTCGTTTTTCGCCATAAGAATCGTTTGAACTTTGAAGTAATAATTGTGGGTCTTCTCCTTTGTGATTTATTCATATACCTTCCCAAGGCGCACTAATTTGGGTGAGGTGCCTTTCGGTTCTGACATATATAATAAGGGCACCTAACATCTAGGGGAAGGAGCGAAAATTCCATAATACCCTTCTCTTGTTTTTTTTTTTTTTTTCCCCCCGCTCCCCACGTATGAAATTATGCCTTTCAATTTTGGTGTGAATTGGGATTTTTTTTAATCCCAAGTTTTTTAAATTGAACAGTTTTTCTTTCTTTCCTTTTTTTTTTTTTTAAAGTGAATTTCAAGGTTTTCTATTTTTTTTATTTAAAGATTGGATATGAAAAAAATTATGGGTAGCTATAATGTAACCTGTTATATTATATATATCAGCATCATATAGGATAGGAATTAGGATAGAGTAATTTGTCGGATTTTTTAAGTTTAATTGCATGTAAGTTGTAACACATCGCTGGTTGCTGTATGCATTTATTTATTGACCATATTAATCGAACGGTTAGTCATTTAATTACAATTATTTGTTTGAAGGGGCTTTATTTAAGCTTGTCTAGTAGAATCTATGTAGTTTTCTATTGAAAACGGTTGTTGGAATTTTGTACCAACCCCAACAAATTGAACTACGTTTTGTTGAATGACACGTACTAATTTTGTGCAACCTTCTTATATATAAAGTAAAATTCTCAACGTTTAATTCTGCTTTGCCTTAGTCGGGCAATAATTTCTAATCCAAAAAAAAAAAAAAGAAAATTTTATATATAAGGAATAATATCACTTTTCCAATTTACAGGTTTTAAGAATATATTTTTAAAAATTATTACAAAATTATTAACCAAAAAAAAAAAAGTTTGGCAGGCGCTACATGTACGAGAGGCTAGCAGCCAAACTCCTCCAAAAAATTAAAAAGCAGAGAAATGATTCTTCATATTATGAAATGCTATTATTAACTTTGCTTGAAGTAAGTCCATCTAAATTTCCGAAAACTTCTTAGGTATTCATTATAATTATCCTCATTTTTATTTATAAGAATTGAGCATTCTATAATTTCATTCAATATTTTAAGGACATTTTTTTTTTTCAGCCACATAGTTTTAAACTGTTTGATCATGTGAACTGTATAAGTTTTTTAAAAAAAAAGTGTTTGATAAAATTTGACGAAATCTTGATGGTTCGAAACTCCGCCACATTCAATATATATATATAGGTTATATTTATTTTTTTTTCCCACCTTGCAAGGCATAAGATGTAAAATTTGCGTGGGTGGTAGTTCGTTATACTATGACAATTACTTATTCTGATATGCTGCTATTGATATTGGAAATGGACTCACAGAAGTCCCTAACATGCAGACACATTACGAGTAACATAATGCAAATGATGAAGCGGGCCCTTTGCCAAGTTAAGCTATGTTGTCTGCGCCTGCTGGTTCTTAATTTGTGGTGGTCCAGTTCAGTCGACCTTCCGATTTACTGCATTTTTCCCCCCCTACTATAATTACATTCAAGGACAATCATTCCAATTTCATTTTGGGGCTTTCAGTACTTAGTAGTCTATTATCCATTTCACATGTAAATATCATAATAGTTCAGTAGTTTTGTAACGTGAGATAAATTTAGAATATAATATTCTCGCAAATGAGCCAGGGTCTAAACCCACCATCACATGCAAAGTCCAGTTTTGATTCCATATTAAATAGGTTTTTTTGTTATAATTCATCCTCAAAAAGCTAGTTTAGGTAGAGATATATGGTGTCTATTTTGTATACCCATAACACTACAACAGCCCAAGAAATTATTTTCTTCTTGCAATATAGTTGTAAGATTAGGTAAAAATCATGAGAGTATGGCACGGTTTTCAAGTGATAATGAAGGCTGATTAGTAATTTATTGTTTTGGGCAATTATGGACGTTTCCAAGAAGAAGCGCTATAAAATTATCAAATGTCCCTAGCTTGTTCCCCTGATCCTTATAAAATAGAGCTAGCTGGGCAATATCTACTAATTAATGGGTCGCTTTAAAAATCCAGGAAACGGAGGCAAAAGAATTAAATTATAGCTACAGACCGCTTTGTCTGTTATGGCTTGTTTGGTTTGTCACAGACAAGCTCAGCCATCAGCCTCAGCTGTGCAGTCATGGATGGGTCAGCTCATCAGCCTCTTTCCCACAGGAGAATATGACTGGACCATTCTCATTTGTTTATCACTTTGGTTGTGTTATACAACAGGAATCTTATAGACTTTGCATCTCCTTTTCCATTTCTTGTATTTCTTTTTTTATCCAAACTCTCTCGACGTGTTGTCTGTTATCCAAAATCAATCAAACATAACTTACCAAACAATATTGAAGAGGGGTGTTACAATTATTGTCATAGGGTGTGTTTCTAATTGTCGAATATATTTTCTCAAAATCACGTCAAGCTAATAATTAAAAAGAAAATAAAAATACAAAACATATAATTTCTGATACGGATTTGACGGATGATAAACGGAGCCCTAATAGCCAATAGAAAATCTCCGTGGAAGTATATATATATATATAGAGGCATTTGTTTTTGCAGGTAAAAAGATGTACTAGCAGGTGCTATCTCAAAACATGAAAAATCTGACATGACTAGTTGTCAACTTTGAATAATTCATGAATTTTCATTATCAAACTTGATTGAGATCAACAAAAGAGAAATACCGTGCATACTTGTTCGTTAGAAATGGACACTGACTCATAAAGCAACATCCAAAACCACTTTGTTCGTACACATCTCCAACTAGAACTGTGGTTTAATTGAGTATTTATTTTTTGTAGGTACATTAATTTTGACAATCAAATAGATCTTCATTAAGTTCAGTCAATTTTTTTTTAGATATGATTTTGATATGATTTGACATTCAAAAACATGAATATATATATATATGTATAATTTTAAGGACCAAAAATGATTCATGACTGTTGAGTCGGCAAAGGAAAAAGATAGCTATTGAAGATTTTCAATCCCAGGCAACAGTACTACCATATCTAGCTTTGCTCTTGAAAACCAAAAAGAAGGTGCCAAAAAATACTTTAGTTGTAAATTTTTCTTTCCTCACACTACCACCACTTCCAATTTTTTTTTTTTTTTTTTACCTGCAACCAATCAATAAGTGATCATTTGGTGGGGGTTGGGATAATTAGTTTTTTTTTTTTTTAAAAAAAAAAAACATAAAAGAAATTAACAATGAGAGAGAAAGACTTGCAATGCTATAATATTGGCATGAAAGACGGTAATATATATAGTACTAAAACGTAAGGCTGGTAGCTCAACTAACATGATCCAGTCGTAGTTATAACTCCTCAACCGAATCTTTCTTTGATTTCTTTTTAACTTTTGTCAATATCGCAATATGCCCGTTTTATCTATAATTTTACAGTACGCACATGCGCCGGTACTTTCTATTTTTGATTCTTTATAAACCCATATTTGGTCTTTATTTGTACGCTCATCACTGCCTTTCCTATATTTACACACACGAATCAAGTTTGCATTTTTTTTTTTTTAAGGTGATATTTAGGATTGTCTCTAAAAAAAATACATCTTTACATTATTACCCTACTTACAATAGTTTCAGGTTTTTTTTTTTTTAACTTCCAATTAAATAAGTATAGAGAGTCAACAAAAATTCAAGTAAAAGGGTAAACACTATAATTTGAGAGGATATTGTTTCCACAGTTTCTATTCTTTTTTTTTTTTTTTTACCTTAGTAAGCAAATATAAGAAGCACTAAATCCTAGTAATAATAACTATATTAACACATGACATTGTTTTTAAAAGCAGGTCTACATATTTATTATAACCATATATTAAGAAGAAAATGGATATTCCTAATCAACGGGGAAAAGACCAAAAAGAAGAGAAGTAATATAAAAACATATATATATATATATATATATATGAAACTTACGTACGTGGAAAAGGAGAGAGTTTGATTTCCGCAGTTGCATGAACAAGTAGGGCAAGAGGTTTTAGATGCCTTGATAATCAGAAGATAAAAACATACAACACAAACGTTTTCTTTTTTTCTTTTTTCTTTTCTTTTTTTTTTTTCCCTTGAATCAGGCCTATAGTTGCATACCACCTTCCAATAACTCACTCAAAATTAAGATACGTACTTGTTATCTACTTGAAACTATTCTTGTAAGAAAGACATATAGCTATATATTATTATATTAATATAGTAGCTATCTTTTCTAAGGGAACTTTCATATGACTAAATCACTATTCTGATAAATTAAACTTCACTGTTTCACAAATTCCTATCCAGTTCGGAATGTTGTATTTTGTCTGATATATATATATATATATATATATAGGATTATTAATTCTCATCGATGTGTATATTTTACTGCTATTTTATGTATTGCGGACAAAAACGAATATCTTTAGCCTTGAGTGTCAAAAGAAAAACGAAGAACTGTGATAAATAATCTAATAATATTTTTTCTTTTTTTAAAAAAATTACATGCTCTAATTTTATTCCATTTTGGAGAAGAAAATAGATTCACCGCCCGAAAGCATGAACCATGCATGCATGTCCCATCCACAGAAGTGAACCAGGTGGGGGCCACAAGCTGAGCCTCTGAGCATGAACACTCGCCACGTGGCATCAACAAGTTTGTAGTTCCTGGGAATCCGCCACGTGGTTTTTTTTGGCTGGTCGCCCCACCAACAGTGATCTGAAACGCAGTCGTTGATTTGTCGTTTCCTTGGAGCCTAGTAGTAGTAAGTTGCTTCCCTTACAACAGCCGTCGTTCTTATCTAAATGTGGAATGTCAGCCGTCAGATCAACAGTCCGTTGGGATATCATCCTCGAATCTGATACAATGCAGTTGTTGGTGATATTGATTATTGATCACTATCTGTAGAGAGAATCAGATCAGGACCGTTCGATCAAAAGAGATAAGAAGGGTTAGAAAATTGGAAACATCATAACCGCTGAAACTTACCACATCATAACCTCTTAGTATTTTAATTAATTTAATGAATTTTTATCGCTAAAGAAATTGTAATATAATTTATTCAACTAAATGTGTTTACATAATTTTCGTCCGTACTTGAAAAGAAAATGATAACAAGTCACCATTGATAACGACACATCTGATACTATTAAAGTACCTAGAGAGCTCCCGGATTGTATTGGTAGAGATTATCTGCACTACTGTTGGAAATGTTTTGCTTCATGTTCATCAAAGATAGAAGAAGTGTATCAATTTAGGACCATACATTAATTGTGAGGATGAAAAAGCACCACCCACATATAATATTGTGTTGAAGGAGGTGGTGATCAAGGATACTTGTGCATTAAAATTGTGTTGGACATTGTTGATGCCAGCAAAAATCTTCACATCCATGCTCCCCTGGAAACCACTTCGACACTAAAGTGATCTCTCAGATATCGAAGGTGGTTAAGGAGTTAAGACAAACAACATGACCCCAACATAACAATTATATATGTATATGTATATGTATATCTATATATATATAAAGCTTACCGACTCATGATGCAGTACAGTAGTGTGTACTACTGGCCAAACCTATAAGAGTGTCACTGTTGGGTTTATATCACGCAACTGCTACTTTAAAAGGGCAAACGACAATACAAAAGGTCTAACAGGGATGATACGTACTTCAAGTGTCAACGGCCAATTGTATTAGCTAGCTAGGGGTGATAAAAAAATATTTAGAATCATACACCCTAATTCTATACTAATAAGAGTGATAAAAACTCATAAAAGAAAAATAAATATTAACAAAAAAATACACAATAATTATAGAGATTCACCTTAATAAATTACTTTCTTTTTCAACCATTTCAATATATAATTCATTACGATGTTTAAGAATTGTTTACAAGAAAACTTGCACACCCTAAATTTTCAGTACCTTTTTTCTGAGATCTCTCATAATAAATCCAATGCCGACATCCCTTATTTAAAATAAAAACAAAAAACTAAAAAACTAAAAAACTAAAATAATCAAAAAAACAAAAGGAACCATATATAATGTTTAATGCTCACACATATATATGGTTAAGGAAAACAAAAGTCCGGGGGAGATTGGAACTGTCATGATATATATATATATATATATATATATATATATAAATGTATATCTATAGCATCGTAACTGTGGAAACAATCATTAAGGAATTATAGGAGATATCATCATTACGTAGGGAAAGGAATACATGTCATTCTTCATATTTGAAAAAGTATAAGAAGAATAGAGAGAATATGACACGCACCACACACACACACACCAAAAAAAAAAAAAAAACAAAGACATTAAAAATAGTTTTCTGATCTTTATTCTAAAAGCAGTCACTTAAAAAGCCTTCTAACTATACAAACATTAATGAACTTTTTGTATTTGGATTACAAGAAAATAGATGGAAAACCAAAGGGGAGATATTTTCCGTCATAGGAACCGACCAATTTAATAAATTAATCAAATACTATATATATATATATATATATATTATACCTCGACAATTTTATCATCATGACATGTACTCAAAAAAAGGCTTTACCTTTACAAGCCGGTTCTTATATACTAAGATATTTATTCCTTTCTTTTTTTGTCCGGTAAACTGTACATACACGGGCTACTTTTATGATAAATAGTCTGCCATATAGATTAATTTGATCTTTTTAATCATATATATTACTGTATCATGCTTCAACTATCACAACTTCAATTGATCCACCAGTGTTTATTATATAGTCTGTCTCCCAGTTTTATGTGTGTGTGAGTGTGTGTCTCCTGCTATTCATGACTTAATCTAATCAACAATCAACAAGAAAAGTGAGATATCAATATCTAGCTGGATCATGTTTGATGAAAAACAAATGCGAGTGTGACAATCTATAAGCAGAGCTGTAATTTATTTTAAATTTAGACATCTGTCCTTTGTTATTACTGTCATTATCAATCTCAAAATCTTAATCTGACTTTTCACGCAATAAGATTATTGAAATTGCGGATCATAAAAGTCCGTTTTTGTGAAAAGTTGTTCATCCCCACACCTTCATAATTCTACAACATCAACACAAAAAAATTAAATAAAATAAATAAAAGTGACTTGTAGATAAGAAGGTTAATGAAAAGGGAAAATGTAAACTGTCTTTAAGCTCCTCTCTCTCTCTCTCTCTCGATATATATATATATATATATATATATATATGCAAATATATAGATCTACGAATTAAAAAATAAATAAAAAATAAAAGAGAGAGAGAGAGAGAGAGAGAGAGAGAGAGAGAGAGGAAGAAGTGATTGGTAACTGATTAGGCACATTAATCGCCTAGTTACCTTTGAGATAAATTGATGAAAACAAGTCCTTTCTCAGGAGTTGACAAATCAAGTTTTAATAGTTTAAAGTTCACTTCTGCAATGACTCTAAAACAGCCTTCAATATAGAGATCGCATGAAATTATTTAACGCAAATGAAAGATATTGTTCTTCTCATTCTTTTATTAATCACAAACAACAAGAGCTTTTTTTTAATTATTATATAAGATACGAAAAAATACCTCACTAATATAATGTTCTCTTTTTATCACCGTCAAATTTTTAAGATATTATGATTATATTAGTAGTTTTTTAGTCATACAACAGAACAAATATATTCATTAATACTAATTGAGTATTATCTTTTTTATACTATGGCATAAAATTATTTTCTAAAGAAATATTATGAGAATATATACTTGAATAATCTTATCAAATATATGGTTCTGTCACGTTGTCACCTTGTCTCTAAGCCTAGAACCCTTTTCCCAATACCTTCTTACTCGAAAAGATGCTCGTGGGACACCAACTTTGTAAAGCCAACACAGCCCTGTTCGATTATGATTGTTACATAAATTTAAAAAAATATATATTATGGAGAGAAAAAAAGAAAAGATGAGTGGCCCATAATGAGAAAAAACTAGACCACCCCATGTGGCAACTTTACTATCCCGAAGTGTTTTTTTTTTTTTTTTTTTTTTTTGCGACAAAGTCACAAAATCTTGTTCTAGATATAAACGATGGAACTAGAACTTTTTTTAATGTCAGAAAGATGCTTGAACATTTATGCATGTTTTATTGTAGTGTGCTAAATGCAACATATGTATGCATAGTATATATATGTTTATATTTCCACATATCACAAATGGAAAGTTACGACAAGTTTTTTTTTTTTTTTTTTTTTTTGTTTATCAAATAGTACATCAATTGTATTGACCATTAAAATAATTAATAAGACACTAAAATAATAAATAAATAAATAATACAAATTCACTCATGATAAGATTACAACCTAAAATCTATGACCAAACTATGTTAGTTAACTGTTCATATTTCCTTCATTCCATATCGGTGTGCTCCCAAATACATGTAATTGTGATCCGTTTGAAAGAGCGAAGGGTCTACTGTAAAAACTTTCATGAACAATGGTTTTTTTTTTTTTTTTTTGCCCCTCGCTTTTCACAGCTGCTCCTTCTACACCTTCGCTTCCATGACAGCGGGTCTGCTACAAGTATAGTTGAAAAGCGTCCAATGGCTCTCGGAGGGCCAAGTTGACTACAAAGATTTAAGAAAATGATAGGTTTAATATTTTTGATAAAGGCCAAATAGTAGGAGATTTATCAAAGGAATATAAAAGATTATCATGGTCCATTAGATAAGGTACTTTGGATTAAAAAATAATAATTCACACAAGAAAGATGGACCAACCGAAATCCAAGAGAGCCTTAATTTCTTACAAAGTTCATGCGTCTTAAATAAGAAAAGATCTAAATCATTGTCGGATTATGTTTGACCCCATTGGTTTCTGACAAGATATTCCCTACAGACGTGTCCATTGTAATTGTGTGTGGGCTCCTCCCACCAAATACTTCGGTAATAAAAGTAACACTAGGCATTATGTGATGATTATTATATAATAATTCAACACGTCTCATGATCTTTCCCTGAAAAGTACATGTGCATGAACATGTTATCAGAAATGAAAACCTCAACTCAATTCACTCGATAAGGAACGTGTTAATTACATCTCTATACTATCTACACCAAAAACTAGATGGTAAGATATGAAAGAGTATCTTCTTTATAAATCGTATTATGGTTTATCATTATATCACATTAAATACATATTAAAAGAAAATTAATAAAGACATAACGTGTTTTTTAATAACTTATCACAGAATTCTCCTGTTTTACGACAGTGTGCATAATGATTAATTCCGAATTATGTAACAAAACATCTCAAATTAACCCTACGCGACTCATGATCTCTTGGGACAAAATGATCATCATGTGCATGAGTGGGGGAATAGTCAAAATCTTGGTGGGCTCCACTTCTCGCTAGACATTTGACGACTTGACTTGATCCTATTTGTATTTATCTCCATGTATCCTCCTACCTACCACTTCTTGGAACGTAGAGGGTCCTTTTTAGAAAGAATTTGACAATCTTATTCATAAATTGCACTCAATACCAACTAGGACAAGAAGCTCTTTTATCTCTCTACTACTGGATCTCCTTAATTCCTCACTAACCAAAGTGTGCGATCAAAGCTCTCTCAAGTTTTTCTCCTGATACAACAACAAGATGAAGGTAAAGTTTTCTTCTTTTTTTTTTTCCTCTTTTTTAACGGCCGATCTTATAGTTAGGATAGACGAAAAAACTGATCAAACTGAGAATATGCCGATCGGTTTACTTCTTTTGTTGCAGTTACTTTGTTGGATGCATCGGAAGTTTCGACAGAATACCAATGAAGCTCTTAAAGCTCTCGTCATTGGTAAGTGTTGAGGTGTCAGATATACTACTTTTTGCTGATTTGTTTTCCGAAAGTGAAGATCAATTAGGAGAAAATGCTCATCAACAAGTCTGTCTCTTTATACGACCATCTTCTTGCGTATAAATCAGATATATTATGATACCAAAATTGGCCATCAATTTCTTTAAGTTGCTGGCTGATTTCGCTACATTTCTTACTAAAGAATGATTTCATGGCCGAACTCTTTCTCTATATGTGTATATCAATAATGGCCACCAATTTAATCCCAGGTTTTTTAATAACTATTAATGTAGTGTAATATGTGAGTTGTCATTTTATTTTACTGATAGATGTTTAAAAGATTATCATTATAATAATTAATGGAGTAATATTAAGGACACCAAGTTTAATCCCGACTTTTGAATAACAACTCACGTGATGATAAATTGTCATCTTTTCATTGGTAGGTACATTCAATTAATGCAACGATTTTTTGAATATCTACTAATAAAATAACGATAACTCACGTACTACATAAATTGATATTAAAAAATTGGAATTAGTGTTGATATTGCTAGTATTTTTCTAATCAAATAATATATTGTATCTATTAGTGGAAATATGAAACTCACTATCAGATAAATAGATGTAAAAAAATTAGAGTTAAATTTGGTATTCTATGCACTACTCTCTATACACATATATAACAGATCTATCCTTAGAACCCAATTAAAAATAGGTACGAACAAATAGTATATACTTATAAAGAGAAACATACCCATGTGGTGTTAAGTGAACTCTGCTATCATTCAAGTTACCTTCTACACATGGCAGGCTCAAGGGTAAGGCCACCAAGAGCCGTTAAAATCAAGATACTTCTACGCCTTAAGTAGACAATAAATAGCCATATGTTGTGGTGATTGATTGTTATAGGTTTATAATTAAATATGGATACTTCTTCAACTTTCTAATCAAAACAATTAATAAAATTTGCTATATTTTCCTATACATATGTG
Source organism: Ficus hirta (assembly GCA_038430175.1). Lineage (NCBI taxonomy): Eukaryota > Viridiplantae > Streptophyta > Magnoliopsida > Rosales > Moraceae > Ficus > Ficus hirta. Next base: position 15,506,373 of record CM076595.1, on the reverse strand, counting down.
TATTCGAAACATTATTATTCGACAGAGTCATGTGTGGAGTGACATATAATATGGGATATATTCGAACTTTATACATTATGATAAAGTTAGACGTGAAATTATCATTAGATTATGTTTACAGTCAAAAATATAATCTTTTTACTTAAGGCATTTCAGTTTTTTAACTTTTAATTTAATTCTTATTAGTTTCTCTAATTGCTCTACGAGTGTAATTCTTTTTCAAAGTGAAACTTACCTTTAATTCACACTTCCTATTCAATCTTCCTTTTAGTTCATTTTTTCCCTATCAATTTTTCAAAAAAAAAAAAAAAAAAAAGGGTTACTTCCGCTTTTCTTCTTTTATATGGCATTGTTATCTTTTTATTTTCTCTTTCTTTCTTTCTTCACCAAAGGTTATGCCTAAGCTTATGCCTCAGGCTGCCTCGTGTATGTGTATGTATATCAATATGTAGATATACATTATATATATAGATGTATACATTCTGACACAGGTCATTTGTGTACTGCTGGTTTTTTCAGGACAGTCATCACTTGATGACCAACAATACTTCCCAAAACCAAATTACGGCAGTAACAGACCTCTGAAACAAGCCCAGAGAGACCACAACAGCAACAACCACAACCACCACCTCCGAAAATCATTCACCGGTCTCGAAGCAGTGAGGGCTGGTCAAGAAGAAGAAGACTACTACGAAGACGAATCCTCCGACGCAATCTCCGACCTCTTCCATGGCTTTCTTGCCATTGGAACCCTCGGATCCGACCAGATCATGGCCGACCACCCTGCGACTCCGACATTTTCCATCTCTGTCGAGAACATAACCGAGAAGGAAACGGAGGTTACCGAGAACGAACTGAAGCTGATTAACGACGAGTTGGAGAAGGTTTTGTCTGCCGAAGCACCGGATGACGGCTTCAATGACTCCTCTGGAAGGAACAGCCATGTCAGCAACGGAAGAAGCAGCCATGGCAGCATCATAACACTCAGTGGCAAGGGTGATGATGGGAACGGGACTACTGTCTGTCCACTACAGGGTTACCTCTTCGGGTCTGCGATCGAGTTGTCGGAGACGACGACGACGGTCGGGCAGGCCAAGAAGGAGCACAGGACTTCTCTTGGAGAGCTGTTCCAGAGGAGTAAAGTTGTGGAGGAGAGTGGCGCTGGAGGGAAAAACGACAAGGAGCTGGAGAAGATCAGGTCGGAGAAGGAAGGCAGCGGCGGAGGCAGCGGCGGCGGTGGAGGTGGCGGTGGCGGTGGTGGTGGTGGTGGTGGTGATAAATCCGCCATGAACATGATGAAGAAGAAGCTGAAGAAGAAAATGCTCCATGCTTCTTCTCGAAGCTCGACAGCAGCAGGAGGAACTACAACTACTGCTGGTAGTGGTGGTGGACCAGCTGATTCGGCTCCAACCGAAACAAAACTGCACAAGGTATGGCCCACACAACATGGTTTCCAAATAGAAAAAATTATATATATATTACTCAATTATTATAACAATGTTAAATATGACTTCAACATCATCTGCTAACAAAAGGTGAATTTAAAGATGAGAATGGGACGGATTCAGAGCAGAACGGTTTTTTTAATTTAATTAATGGTTTTTCCTGTTCGAACCGATCATGAACACCCCTACACTAGATCAGTCTTTAATCCCTTTAATTTACTTAAACTGCAAAATAGCAATAATTTGTTGAGTTAATTAATGCTTTTTCATGGTACTGTTTGGTTGTAGATACTTCATATGTTCCACAGGAAAGTTCACCCAGAGACCACAGCATCTGTGCTGAAGTCTGGCAAGCCCCAAAAAAATAATGAACAGAAAAAGAAAACAACTTCTACACATGAACATGGAAGTAACACTGGCAGCTATGGAGGTCAAGTTCACCCAGACGAGGATATCACATTATGCCCTCAGAGAGCTCTCTTTCTTAAGCAGAAAATCCGGCGCTACCGGAGCCAATCCAACCCGCCCCAGTTCACATTTGGCAGCATTGACTCTAATGGGAACAGGGAGCAATGGATCAAAACTGATGCAGACTGTAAGACCCTTTTTATATGCACATATATATATATATATATATATATATACACACACACACATTTCAACATTCTAATTAGTTATGGGACAACTCAACACATAATTTAAACACTGTAACAACTAACTCGATAAGTGATTCGTCATCTTTCTATTGGGAAGAGACAAGAATATTCTGATGCCATTCTGATATAACAACTCTTTAAACACATACTAATAAAATGATGACAGTTTTGCCTATCACGTCAATCGGTATTAGAAAATTGCAACAACAAATGTGGCCGTTTGAATATACGAAAATGTTCCTGCTTCAGTAACTGTGCTTTTTTAATTTTATTTTTAATTTTAATTTTATTTTTATTTTTCTGTAGACCTGGTATTGGAGCTCTGAAGTGCAGAGGAAGGAAGCAATTGCAAGTTGGCTTATAAGTTGATGAAAGCTTGAATAGTAAGAAGAAATGTCGTGCTTGTAAAATTTTTGTGGTTGGGAAATATTGCCATTACTAAAGTCTAAAATATCTAAGTTGTTGTGTGAGCTTGAGTGGATGAAATAAATAAAAAGAGGTCCTATTCCTCTTATGATATAAGCAAGTTATCTGAGTGGTCAATGTATAAGTGCAAGGTATATATCACTTTGTAGTTATAAACTCTCCTTTTATATATATTTTCAAGAAATATATAAGCACGAACTGTCAAAATGTCATCTACACAGAAATATTACAAGTTTATTTTCCTCTTTTTTCTCTTCCCTTGAGGAATTCAAGATTTTCCTTTGAGCTCCTACTGTTATGCGTGATCATTTATCTTCATCTAAATGTTAAAAACGTTAATTTATATTTTCCGATCTTTTTATTCATTAACTAAAAAGTAAGAACACCTTTTCAGCCGATTTTGGTTTCATCTTTTCTTTTCTTAAAGTTTTAATCTAGTTTTCCTAAAGTAACACAGTTATTTTTACTGCATCGTCGTTTAGGGCTCAAAAGCTCTTGGTTGTAATTTCAGCACTAAAACTCTTCAAATCACTTGGTTAAAGTGGATAGGTAAGGTTAAGGAAAAAAGAACACGATCCCTAGACCAAACTTTATTCTTCCAGCTTAGATCATAATCCTCTAGAGGGAGAAAATAAAAAATAAAAAATAAGCGGTTTAAAAGTAGAACTTTGGATGACTCCCTTACAGGAAGTTAAATGATCGACAAAACGACGACTAAAACTAAACAACAAAACCTGAAATACGATACTGAGTAAAAGAAACGACCCCGGAAGGTTTTTATATGTAGATATATAAGTCATAAACGACAATTGAAGTAGAAACAACATCAAATCCACAAACGACGAAAAGATGAAAAACGACAGTGTGCCTCATAATGAAGAGAGACCCTGAAAACGACAATAGCAATAGCATAAAGAAACAACAGTAGAACAAAAAGCAACGCCGCATAGAAACGACAATAAAAATGAGATAAGACAGCAGTCAAGAAACACAACGGAAAAAACAAAATGAACTGTGTGACATATGATAACGTCTAAAAACGACATTAAAAGTAAAAGAAAAAAAGGACAACAACAAAAAAAAATAAAAAATAAAAAATAAAAAAAGGAAGAAAGATAAGGGAAAGTGAAAAAGGAAGACAGACTTGAGAAACAACAAAAAGACTGAAAAGTGATACCAACTACGTGCACAACAATAAAGATGAAAACGACATGAAAAGGGAAAAAGATAGTGACCTTAATTATTGAAGACAACTAAAGAAACGACAAGAGAATGTATAAAGAAGCGGAAAGAAAAAAAAAAGTCACACTATAATGTGAAAACGACGCTATAAACAACATGAAAATATAGAAACAACATTAAAAAAAATTAAAAAAAAAAAAAAAAAAACCAGTATTGTATAAACAACAAATAATGACCTTAAAAATGATGATTGCCTAAAGAAACGACACCAACGGTAGAAACGAGATAGGATTGAAAAACGACAGTAAATGAGACCACGACAAGATAACAAACGACAGGAACTAGGGAATGACGACGAAAAACAAGTATAACCTAAATAAACGACAATTAATTATTATTATTATTTTTTTAATATCAATGACACGACAGTGACCAAGGAATGACCACGAAAAACGACTAAAATCTGAATAAACGACAACTAAAACAAAAAAAAACAATATCATTGAAAAGTCAATGACATGGGAAACGCAACGATAATTCAATAACAGTACTTGGAAAAACGACAATGATTAACTAAACGACGATAATAGAATAAAACGACATGAAGAGAGAGAATATGTATTTTCGCTGTTTGTAGCCGTTAGTACTCTCTCTTTTTTTGTTTTTTTTTTTCCTCTCCTGATTATGTCATTGTTCTTGCCGTTGCAGATATAAGGACGGAAATAAAATAAGTTAGCCAAGGCTCAAGCAAGGGATGGAATAAAAGCATCTCAAGGAAGATAACATTATTCTATTATTTCTAATGCCCTTGTCAAGAACAAGATTTTTGTGAACGGCTTACGTATAAATTCCATCACAGTATATATATATGTGTGTGTGTGTGTGTGTGTGTGTGTGTGTGTGTGTGTGTGTGTGTGTTCATAATTCACAGTTTTGAGATTCTAAATAAATGAAAAGGGCTTACTTCTTTCACTGCTTAAACTCATAAATTTAGGTGCAAAACATAACAAATGGTCGATATACAAATGAGCTCGACGGAAAGCGAAAAGAATGCCTCTAGTAAGCACTATCCATGTAGTTTACCAGCAAGTCCTGAACCATGACTCTGTCCGGCATTCTCCCTGCAGCGCCATATATGGGAGCTAGCCCTCCACTTATGGGACCTGGATTTTCTCTTACCTGAAAGTACGTCAAAAATAGAAGGAACCAAAAAGAAGGCAAACTCAGATTGGTAAAAGGAAACAAAATAAGTTCAGTTCAACACCCAGTTCAGTTTTTTTTTTTTTCCCTAGCTCGAAAACTACATACCATTTTCACTGATTCCCTCAAGTCTCTAAGGAACTCCTCAACGACTGGTACATGTTGAAGGGTTACACATATATGAATGCTGATTCAAATCACAAACAGAAAAGAAATCAGCATTTATATAACAGTCTGTGGTCATAAAATAATTAATTTCACTTTCGGAAAACATGCAACAAATTTAGAGAGAGACAGAGAGAGTCCACCTGTTGGGTCTCTGAAGTGCATTTAAATGCCAGCCTTTAGACGACAACATGTCATTCACTTCAAATATGTCCAAAACATCTGACCCAAATGCAACAATTGTCATATCTGGCCTTCCAATGACGAACAACTCCGGAATGTCCTTTGTCCTGCACATGGGACAGAAGTAAAAAACCAAAATTTGAATCTTCCCATTCACCTCCAAGGAAGAGAAAAGCTTGAAAGAAGAAGAAAAGTGAAAACATGCTGTACCCTTTCTGTATTCTCTTTGACACATCCATGATTTGTTTCGTGTTCTCCAAGTACCCTATGAACATCAGAGTGTCAGGAAAAATAATGGAACTTCGGATAAATTACTTGCAAAAACGAAAATATACATAGATGTTGTTTTGTCTATACATAGGTAAAGTTTTCTTACCTTCTTCTCCCAAAGATATCATAGCCGCCCATGCCCCAGCTACTAAACCACCGGGCCTGCTTCCAGCTATGGTTGGAGACACATACAGCCCACCCGACCACTCAGTAACTGCAACATGAAATATAAACAAGAGGGAAATAAAGCACAATCAGATTAAACGCCGTAAATTAGCAAATGCAATTACAGATATCAATGTTCATTCCTGATTGTCCATCTCAAAAATCTTTCTTCTCATTCCTTTTTATTTATTTATTTATAATTTCTTTTCTCCTGCTTTATATGCAAATTGAATTCAAGGTGAAGGAAAAAAGGCAACACAATCTTTTCGCTCGAGTTAAAAGGAAAGTGTTTAATTTTAATCTTTTTTTCCCCCCCTCTAGATAAGTCACAAACGCTGAAATCTGAATAAAGAAAGAAACTTACCTGCTACAAATTGATGCTGCTCAAAAGTAGAAAGCCAATGTTCCCATCAACCAGGATGCCATGAATAGGAAAAGCACATTAGACTACTTATAGCAAGCAACTTAAAAGGAAACTGAGCCAACCAATGCTATTTGATTTCAAATTCGAGAAAGTAAGAGTGGCATAAAACAGGCCTCCATAACAATATCCGAAGTAAGTTTGTCAAGGATTTACCAAAAACAAAGTTTTACCTTTCTAATGTCATGATTTCTGTATAAAACCACACTGGTTCCTTTAGGAGCCAACCCATACTTATGCACATCAGCTGATATAGAGGTAACTCCTTTGACAGAAAAATCAAAAGGTGGAATAGGATATCTGAAAGGAAATTATCACCATGAATTTCGAATATGAAAATTTTCAGACACACATCTACATCTAACGCAATAAGTTAACACAACTCTAGCAAGTTGATTGTTGATCCACATAGCTCATATGACAGATAGACTAGCCTTAATGAGCAAGGTGCTAGGTCAAAATAAAACAAAGACAATGCTGGAAAATATTCTCTTTGGAGCTTGTTTGAGGAGCATTCATTGAAATCGTTTTAGATTGGGCTGGCGAAATTAGAATTCACAGCTGGTTTCAGCTCATAAAGAACTCAGAAGATATACCCAAGTTTACGAGCAAAAGGTAATACAAAGCCACCAAGACACAGGTCGACGTGTAGACAAATCCCATAGCTAGAAGCTAATTCACCAAGCTCCTGCAAAATATTTTTCCACATTTCCCACAATTAAAAATTTATCTATAGATATATTAGTTTCATATTAACAAGTCGTCGCCGGATGTCTCCCTTAATTTAGTCTCACCCCCTTCTGCCAATCAAACAAAAGACCAGAAGGTCACTTACCTCGATAGGGTCAATGATGCCATGAGGGAAACCAGGTGCAGATCCAACAATCTGCAGTTTAAAAGAATTTGGTAAGTTATACTGGTGAGCATGATCTTTAGATGGGAAATCAGCCTTGCTACAAAAGAGCCACCCATGACTTCTTTATCTTCATGGCGAGAATGGATAAATTAGACCCATTATCGTCATGTTACAAAAGAAAATGCTCAAAAAAGTGAAAAACAAAGAAATAGGACAAAGAAAATACCAAAATGGTGTTTCGATTGATATATCTTCTAATCGCTTGGACATCAGCTTGAAACTCTTTATTCACTGGGACACGCCACAACTTGATGTTAAAATACTGTGCCGCCTTGTCATATGCTGAATGTGCAGATTCGGCTATTATCCTGTGCTTGGGAAGCAAGTGATTCATTTTAAAACTGTAAAATAATTTAACAGGAAACATACAGAAGTCAAGTTATCACAATAAACATACATTTCAGGTCTTGTTATTCCTTTCTTGGACTTCATATAGTCACGTGATGATTTCACAGCTAATAGTATACTCTCAGTTCCTCCTGAGGTCATGTTACCACATATTTGAGACTTATCTTTACCACCAAGTAACGAAGCTGTCATGGCAACCACTTCAGCCTCAAACCGCACTACACTTTTGAATACATCCAAATGCAACGGATTGGTATGTGCAAACCTGGATGAAGATTAAACAAGTTCATACACGAGGAAAGGGAGTCGAGGAACTGTTCTTATTAGAATTGCTATAAGACCTAGCAACTATTGATTCAAGAAAACAAAAGGACCATTAACACACTTTATTGAGCACAAAGAACATGATGAAATAAATAAGACTAAGTTAGATGTAAATGTTCCACAAAACAGCATACCTGTCAAAGACGTGATTTTAATGGTACATACAAAAAAAAATTTTAAAAATCAACAATGTACTATCTATTTCCAACTATTTAAGTAGAAACTCTGTAATCTAAATTAACATCTTCAAACGGCATAAAGTCATAAATAGGAAAGGAATAAGAAGCTAGTATTGATAAAAGAAACTAAAGTAAACCTCAAATTCCCAAGTAACAAAAAAAGCCCCCTATGTACATCCTTTCTTTTCACTTGAACCTTGAATGCATCAGGTTTCACTTACTAATAAAATCCAAGTATGCTAATGTTAATCAGAAGCTAAAAAGAAAAAAAGTAAGTTAATGGTAAAAACCAAAAAAGGAGGAGAATAATTACAGAAGATTCAGAGATAAACTTTTCTTATAGCGGAAGTGCTAGACTTACTAACATTGAACATGCCTCATTAATCACAGAAAAGTGTCCTTCGCTTTCACTTCCTCCAATGTAGCTGCAAAATAACCAAAAACATTGAAACTCAATACAGGAAAAGAAATGCCATTATCTTCATTTGAGGATATGTAATTCCAAATTTCAAATGCAATTAATAAACAGAACATACATGGTACCGGAGCATTTTCCCTGCCAAACCGCATCTTTCGCTTTCTCATCTTTCATTCTTTCTATGACTGCTGCTCCTAAGCCTGCACTAGGCAACTCAGTCCTCCAACCTTCTCTTTTTGATTTACCACCAGAATTTAATTTATCCACAACCTGTTTGTTCAGAAGAAATTATTTTCAAACAAAGAAATTCGATAGAAATTGGGCAAAAATAATCAAGATTGAATAAAGCTAACCAAAGGGAAATTGAATTTAACTTAACCATCTTTCTACCAAAAAATAAAATACTAAAAATAAAATGAACTATCTAGAAACCATGTTGCAAATATTTAATCAAGTTCTGGGCACCATAGGTCAGTAAATATCATTTACTAACACAAATCGAATATTTACCACCAGTAAAAAGCCCAAAGGTACTACTACTAAACCAGTAACTATGCTCCGTTTGGATTATAAGTTTGAAAAGTAAATTTAAATAATAAAATTCCGATTTTTATGAGAGAAAATACTGTATAAAAAAAAAACTTTTTAAATAATGTTCAAAAACAGTCTCCAATCCAAACCGACACTCGAGTCTCCATTTCTCCTAACATAATGGACCGTCCGATCAAACCATTGAAACCTTTCCACCGATCAATTTGACGGGTATATTTTCCCTCACCCAGAAAATAAAACAAAATAATTATTAAAAAAAAAAAAAAGAAGCTATGTGAAGCCCCAAAACAGAACAACTCTGGACAGACAACATTGAATGCTAGTCCCAGAAAACGCTAATATCAAGAAACCTCAATAATTGATCCAAAAAATTCTCGACGAATTTCACAGTTACGCAGTAAATGCATATTCCTCTTTCCATCTCATCTCAGTTTATTGAAAAAATATCAGAATTACGAAACATTTAATTAAAAAAAAAACACTAATAATAATATCGAACAAAAACTGATATACAAAAAAACAAAAAAAACGAAACAAAAAATCCATGGAATCCGAATCCGAAATGAAATCCGACCTTCTGTTTCTCTTTATCGATATAGCTCTTCACGCCAGGAACCAATCTGTTTAGCCATAATAAAATCAAATCAAAGCGATAAATTGGCTTAAAAAATTCTCAAAAAACACACAAAAATGGACCAAGATTAAACATTTTTTTAAGGAGAAATTATACTTGAGGAAGTTCATGAGAAGAGCTAAGACGGTGGGTTTGAGTCCATTATCGGAAACAACGCGAAGAGCCGAATGGAGGATCGAAGCGACGGCGAGAGCGAGAAGAGGAGAAACGACAAGAAGCAGAGGCTCGTATTCCGATAAGTGTGAATTCGCGGAATTTCTATAGCCATTCAATACCGACTTCAAGGACGAAGAATCCATGGCTGTGTGTTGTGTTGTGTTGTGTTGTGTGTGAATAATTATCAGATAACCCAAACCAAAACCAAGACGACTAACAACGAAAATTCTATCGGATTATATTGTCGTATTTATATTATTACTAAAAGTGTTCGTGAAAATTCATTTAGTTTTGGGTTAAAGCGTGCAAGTTTTGTCTTCTATGCTCTCTCTAATCCAATACTAAAATTCTTTTTTTTTTTTTGGCGTGGAGGCTAATTTCGAGACAGCATTTGCCAAGTGGATTTTTGTATTATTTCTTTCCTGTAATTTTTGATTTTGCAATTTTACTATGAAGGTGTTTGGTGAATGAGTTTAGTTTAAAATTTTTAAATTTTAATAGTACTTTTTTAGAAAAGATAAAAAAAATTTTTAAAAAAGATAAAAAACTTTTTTATAAAAAGATAAATAACATAATGAAAAAAATACAGTTTAATTTAAACTAAACTTACAACCAAACGGGTCCATAATAACAAAAAAGTGATTTATTGTCCAAAACTACAAAGTGAAGTTCCCACGGCCAAGCAGTCGTTTTAGTGATCTTATTGTGATTTTGGTCCCCATGGAAAAGGAGTAAAAAGAGCAAAACAGTCCTTTATGTACTTTTACAAGGAGATATGAAGCAAAACATTCGTTAATCCGTCAAGAAAAAACGGGACGGGCCCAGATGTTTGCTCGCCTAGACCCCGTTTTTGGGTAATGGGTACCTCTTCTGATTTCAGTTCAAGGCCCAAATTGTTGGCCCAAAAATTCAAGAAAGTTGGGCCTCCAGTATGAACTCGAAAACATTTAGGCTCACGGGCTGTACATGCCGACAACTCGTGGGTCGTGGTCCAGATAAACAGAGAGAGAATCTTCTGGACTTGGTCAAATTTGGCGACTGTCGAATGTCAAGCCGTGTAAGCCGAGTTCAGCGCATGCTTGAATCACTTTCCAACTTTTCTTTTTTTCTTTTTTGTCCTTTTACACGTAAGCTTTTTTAATTTTGAAAAGTAAGGTATTTTAATTTAATTTCAATAATATTATATTTTTTTATTTTAATTTTTATCATTTTCTGATAAATTAATTTGAAAAGTTAGTTGAATTTTTAAAAGGGAGAGACTGTGGTAGAGTCTCTCTCAAATGACTCTATCGGTAGAGTCAGTTTTTTAACTGTTAGATTTAAATCGAACGGTTGATATATCATAAGTGTATCATATTATCATACACCTTACCTCATTTAAACTTTTCCACCCAAAATTTTCTCCGTCGACGGCGACCTTTCCGCCGCTGGCGACGGATGCCGACGACCCACCCCCAACTCCGGCGACCCACCCCCGGCCCCCCACCACAGGCCGCCGGCCCTTTCTCTCTCTTCCCCTTTCTCTCTCTTCTCCTCTCTCCTGCTGCCCCACCCCCCCCCCCCCCCCACCACAGGCCCCGGCCGCTGGCCGCCCCCCACCCAGCCTCGGCCGCCGGCGACCCCACCCCTCTCTCTCTCTTCCCCTTTCTCTCTCTTCTCTTCTCTCTCTCTCTCTCTCTCTTCCCCTTTCTCTCTCTTCTCCCGCGGCCCCCCAGCCCCGGCCCCCACCCTGGGGGTGAGTCGCCGGCGTTGGGGTGGGTCACCGACGTCCGTCGCCAGCGGCGGAAAGGTCACCGGTGATGGAGAAGATTTTGGGTGGAAAAGTTAAAATGAGGTAAGGTGTATGATAATATGGTATACTCATGATATATCAACCATTCGATTTAAATCTAACGATTAAAAAACTGACTCTACCGATAGAGTCATTTGGGAGAGACTCTACCACAGTCTCTCCCTTTTTAAAAAACTAATTATAATTTTTGTTGACTTTATAGAAAAAGATAAAAACTGAAATGAAAATTTTGAGTTAGAGATAGTAATCCAAGCGACCCTTACATTCATAATGGTACATTTGGATATTCTATTATATTTAATTTTGTATTCTAGTGAAATGAATATACTTTAATATACGTTTAGATATCCCCTTAATTATTGTATATAAATAAAATATATATTTAGATTGTTTATATTTAAATAGTAATTCTAATCGATAATTGAAAAAGAGAGTCTGTGATGCAATTGACAAAAATAGATTAAAAAAAAGAGTGAATAAATATTAAAATGAGTATGTGTAATATTTAAATAGAGGTGTATTAATCGAATATAACACTTTGAGAAACCAAATGAATATTATTTTGTATTAAAATTGATGGGGTGATCCAAATAAAGCATAAATTTTATTTAAATTTACCCTTTTTAAAATATATATATATATATATATCTATATATGATAAATGAAAATTTCATAAACTAGATGAAAGTCATATCGGCACTTACAATAGACAAATAAGGAATTTTTTCTAATCAGCACTCCTAAATACAGTTCTTTTAATAGACAAAATGCAATACACAAGCAATATTTTTCTTTAATTAAATTTCATAGAAGAATAATGATTCAGTTCCATAATAAGCAGAAGTACACTCGATACAAAATACCGATCACCATGAATATTCCCTTATTTTCATCAGTAATGACTAGAACTTAAAAGTAAAATACCAAAATTTATCTTACGAGCGTACTTTCTCCCTTGTATTAAAAAGAAGTTAGTAGAAAATTTACCTACAAAACTCCACAAACCGTAAATTTGAAAAGCCAGGAATCTCCTAGTTAGCCACAACTTCGAAGACTAATCTTAGCTCATAAAAGCCGTCGGACAGTGCTCTCTTTTTCAAAACTAAACTTTTGGACTACAATATAGTCCTATATATAAATATTTATATAATCGTCAAAAAAACTAGTTTATGTTATTGTAAACATTATATAACAGTGATTTCACATATGATAAATGTTGAGTTTAAATCCCACCCTATAAAAACTAGTGTCTCGATGAACGAATAATAATTAACAAAAAAGAAACTTGCAGCGCTAATTAAAATCCTAAAGTTTCAGGAATTTGAACAAAGATGATCTCATGACGCCACCAAATTTTCCAACATGTTGACCATCAAACATTATTAATTCTCATAATTTACTGCACTCTTTAGCAGTCCGTTTTGACTGCCATTAATTTTGAATAAGAGAGGCTTATCATTTTTTTAAAATTCTTATAAGATTAGAACTTTCCTATCTAAGCCTAATTAGTACAAGTATAAGATATAAAAATGGTCACACAGAGACAAAGGATAACTTAAATGTCTGTGTGTTTGTATTTTTTAATAATTTCGTAAGAGATATGGCTGCATAATATTTCACCTTTCTTCGAGATGATCTGCACAAATGCGATATCCTCGTGACGACGATGATGATGAGGATAATATACTATTCAATCTTTTTAGCCTACAAACTTTGACGGCATTTAAGAGGAATATATATATAGCAGCCATGTACATACCTAACTTTTATAATTAGATGGCAATAAAGTATCTAATAAATCACAACTTTTTATTGCCTTTGTCCCTTTGAAGAACATGATCATCACATTATGTTATGAAATATCATCAGATATAACTATGTATTTGTATCCCATCTTTTTCCTTTTTTTTTTTTTTTTTAGTATAATTGGTATTTTTTTATGCCCTTAAACCCTAATTTTTTTAAAGGTATGTATATGCGCAAAAATGGTCTTTTATAAAGCATATCTTTAACGAATGTCCATAGTTTTATTTTAAAAAAAAAACTTCAATGGTCATCGTGATATCCAGCACAATTAATTTCTCTAATACTAAGGTAAAGCATTGAATTTCATTCATGACTGATTATTCTTGTTCTTGATGTTCAAAACATTCACATCTCTTGGTAAAACAATACATGCATGCGCTAACATCACGATAAACCTTTGAATATAATTTAGCTCACTCCAAAATGTCGGATTTAGCTTGTCATTCGTCATGTACGAGACACCTTCAACGTCTCTTTCTTTTTTCTTCTTTTTTGAGTTTAAAAGTGGGAAATTGAACTCTTCATCTTATGGTGAAATCAGATGTGAAATTATAGTTAGACTATATCCGTAACCACTGATCAACATCTCTTTCTAAGATAACGCATGCGCTAACGTCATGATAGAATTTAATTTTGAATATAATTATCTAATTTAGCTCACTCCAAAATGTCTAAAAATTGAATGATGGATCCTGTAATCTTTTGAATAATACACGACATATTAATTGTATGCAAGTTGGTAGTTAGATCTTTGAAAAAAAAAAAAAAAAAAAAAAACCCTTTTCCGTACTGCAAGAAAACAATTAGGGATTAAAAGCAGAAATGTGAGATCAGTTCAAAAGAAAAAAGAAAAACATATATTTGGCATATATATATATATATATAGAGTTAATAGTTAGGATCACGTTAACATCGATATATAGGACATCGTATGCCCTGACGAGGGCTGATTTTAATGTATGCAAGTTTGACTGATATGCAATTTTCAAGTTGTTGACAAATATTACAGCCAGCATCAGATTATTAATTATGCAGTTCAAAGCTACAAAATCCGTAATGAGCTACTAAATATTTCGATCTCATATATATATATAGTTGTGATTTCGATGGTTACTCTTTTTTTTGTAATCATGGATAGTTACAGAAAAAAAATTATAAAAAAAAATATTTTTTTAATTACATTTGATGATGTGGTATTTTATGTAATTTGTTATTGTAGATTAAGTAACCTACTAACTTTTTTATAAATATAATCAAATAGATTTTTTTACATGAATTATTATTTATATAAATACATCTTGTAGTTTATTTTTTTATATTCAGAAACTACAATAAAATATTTTGAATTTATAGAATTAACGAGGAAATTTTTTTTTTTTTAACCTTTTTCCTCTCTTTATATGTTCGGTTAAAATTTTACAAATACAATGGAAAGGAATGTAATTATTCCTAATTTGACCAAATTACCCCATCTTTTAATTTGATTTCTTAAAATGGGGAAATGATAACATCCACTTCAAATCATTTCCATAAGGTGATATTAGAGGTTTAAATAAGGTGATATTCAAATTCCAAACTCTCTTGTGTGTGTAAACTTGTTTTAATTAAGTTGCAATTAGGATCAGCAAAATAAATAAATAAATAAATAACGTTGCAATGACAAGAGCTAAAAAAATTAAATTCAATGGAAATTCACCTAATTGAGAATAATGGGGGAATGATGTTAAAAAAGAAGATGTATATCTATTATTTATCTATTATCTATCTATTATTATATCTTTGAAAGGATGAATGCATTATCACTAATATTATCGTCATTTTCCTAACCTCCAGTCATCGCCATGTGAATTTTTTTTTCTTTTGCTTTTATTTTACTTTGTTTATTTGTTTGTGTGTGCTTGACAACTAATGTATTATACATACTTTGTTTATTTGTTTGTGTGTGCTTGACAACTAATGTATATGTATAATGTATATGTATATATATATATATATATATATGCAATTGGACCACATGCATGATCTATAATTTCGAAAGTTTGAAGCCTTTTTTGTCTTTGTATGTGCCTAATTGCTTTCAACACGATGGAGAAAATAATTCATGTAGAATTTTAGAAACCGGTCAATTCAACCTGACAAAGCAATTCCATTTGTCATTTTCTTTTTCTAATTATAACATTCGTTCACATTTGTGTGTATATATAAAACCACGTCAAACGCATGGTAACTGGCAAGAGTAAATATATGTACTGATAAAATCCATTAGTTTAAAAACCGCTTCAAATACATGGTATAATATATATGTACATATGAATATATTTATAATATGAGATTTTATGATTTTTTTAATTTTCAAATTTAAAAACTCTTACGTTATTCTTTTACCCGTTAAATAGTCCAACGGGATTACTTATATATGATTGGAAACATATTATATATATATATATATAAGAAGCTCATTTACATTGTCACACCTTTTGGGAGTTCAATTTGAACGATGTCATTTCACGTGGTAGACATATGTACGTGGAGTGGACAATATAAGATCTGAAATTGCTGGGGGTTTTTTTTTCACTCATTTAATAAGTCGAAGTTAATAATTCTCTCTCTCAATTATAAGGTAATTAGTACTAATGGTCAGTTTTGTACCGGATACTAAGTTGAAAAAAATTGAAGATCGAGTGAGATATTGAAAAGTCTAGCACTCCGTTTGGCAAACCATCTTAAACTCACATTTTTCATCTCAGTTTTTGTCTTTTTCTGAAAAATCAATAAAAATTATAACTAGTTTTTAAAAAGTCAACCAACTCAAATTTAAAAATTTCAACTCAAACCGTTTTACCAAACGGACCATAGGTCCTTTGTAACTTATATTAAAATAATACTAAAAATATATCAATCTAATCAGAATATCTTCATTACACCTATTAGTTTATGTTATCATTACTTTATAAAATTGAAGTGTTTATTAAAATATTAAAAGAACAAAAACAAGAACAATTTCTGGCCTTTGATGTATCAAACTATCTATCGAGCATTCAATTAATATAAGTGGGCAGCTTATTTGATGAGTGGGTTTAGGCCGATAGCTAGCTAGCTAGATGGTTAAGTTAGCTTATACATACAACGTGAGTGAGTTTAGGGTTAGGATAGTACTTAGTGCTAGCTAGGTGCAAGGCCGGTGATAATTAACTAACTAATTGAGCAATTAATTATCGAGAGCACAAAGTCTCCACCTTTGAGCCAATTTGATTGGATCGACCAAAACCCAAGTTATAAATTTCCAACCCTAGAAGACCAGAAATCATAGGAGTAATGAGGCTTTAGTTATCTATTTTTTGTAGAACCTAAAAGTATTCCTTTTGTGATAGCAACTTAGGCTTACTAATTAGATCTAATTGATTTGGTAACATAGTATCAATCAGAAGACTATGCACAGTCTTTGGATATATATATATATATATATATATATATATACACACTAGTTTAAAAGCATATGCGATGTATATGATTAGATATATTTAAGAAATTTTATCTAAATAAGAAAAAATAATATATAAAAAGTAGATTAAAAGGTATAAAAAAATATCAAAAAGATAAAAGTAAAAAAAGATTAAAAATAGACCAATACATAAAAAGGTCTAAAATGAAAAAATAAAAAAATTTATTTGGAATACAATATTTTAATATTTTAATGAAAAATATTTTCTTAAATCAAGGTAATTGTAGTCTTTAGGAGATGTTTGGTAAGAGTGAAAATGAACGAGATAACCAAGATGATGAAAAAAAAAAAAAAAAAAGAGAGAGAATTTCTCTTATAATATTTGGTACGAAGAAAGTAAAAACAAAAAAAAAAAAAAAAAAAATCTCTCTAGTTTGACATAGAGATCAATGGGAAAGTCAAGAAAACTCGTATCAAATGCACTCTTAGGGAGAGATTAATCCCTCAACTCATATCTAACTATACGTTAAAATATCTAAGGGCTAAAAGAGGACGTAGAAGCAAACACCAATATGTATATATATATATATATATATATATATATATAAATTTATTGAGCAAAATCTTTTATATTTTTCTTTTAACCTATTTCATATAACTATTTCAAGATACATACATATCCATGTATGAGGAACTAGCTCCTACCTCTTACAAATGCGCTCATATTTGTTGTCACATTTTCGTTTTAATGATTGATCTTAATATTATCTGGACGACTCATCACTTACTTTAATATATTTAGTACATTTAGTAATTTTTTATATGATTAAATAATGGTATTCAAGGAGTCAAAGATTTGCTGAGAATTCCGAATCGAAGAACAAGAATCAAAATATATGGTGATATAAATGGAAGATGCCTATGGAACTTGTTTTTGTGAATTATTAAATTTGCAAGATGCTTATAGGCAGAAGTAAGGACAACTATATATCTTATATTTAGATGGTATAACATTAACATTATTGAGGGATAATCAATTAGACAGAAAATTCGGGATAGCGTGATCTTAACTCCTTAAGGATATGGTAAAAATAGGTGGCTTCGTTGATTATTGAAGAATATTTTTCAAAGTGTTGCTTGATTAAGATATGGGAATATATATTGGTTGTGTAAATTTTTGGAAAAATCCAGATGCATATTCCCATATTTATCTGTTGGTTTTTCATGGTACCGACAGAATCACAAGATTTAGAAGGAAGTAGATGAAGATTTGGCACGTACGTAATAAGATTGGCCACATTCATTAAATAAGAGATCAAGAATTTTGGTTTGAATTTTCTGGACAAGGAGGCTGCAAGGAGAGCAAGGACCACCACCAACCCCCCGGTTCAAACGTCCAATATTATCACTACAATGACCTTTGAATTTCCCATGCTCCTTTATATCTTCGTTAGGAATATTCAAACCCGCACATGTTTATGTGACTTCTCTTTCTCTCTCAGCCGTCTCTATCTCTACCTAGCGAACAAAATAAATTAATTAAATATATATATATATATATATATATTGTAAACAAATGCCATTTAGTTGAGACTTTTGCAAAACATTGAAATTATCTTTTTCGTAGTTATGAAAAACAAAAAAAGAGAAGAGATTTTTTTTTTGGTAGGATACAAAAAAAAATATTGTATTTGGTGGTGCAATATTGATCACTAGATCCGTTTGGGGTCACTTTTGGAAACACTTTTCCAAAAGTTTTTTCTTTTTTTCTTTTTCCTCTAATTTATAAATCATTTTTCCAAACATGTTTCAAAAAACCTAAATTTTAAAAGTCTATGAATTTATCATTTTAAATCGATATGAGATTATTTTTTATTTATTAAATTACATAGAATTTTGAGATAAACGGAAAGATCAATATTATTTTAATTTTTTTCCAAACACATTTCAAATTCTTTTACACTTCTTCATTCCAAACAGTTCATTTTTACCAAATACACATTTTTAAAATTCAACTCATCTCCAACCAATAAAACACCATATATATAATACGTATAATTTAGAGTTCAGATGACGTAGGGTTTATGGTTGATCATAATCTCTTTGCGTTTTCCTCTGTTTGTTAGTCAAACAACATGGACTAGGAATAGTTGCTCCTTTACATTTTCCACATTCATTGAATCTTTCAAAACTTAATTAACTTAAATACTTTATATTGTACTAAGATATATAAAAAGGCGACATATATTACCTATACGAAAACACGTGCACCAGGAAACGTACATGAATAGGAAAATACATGTAATTATATTCACTTATACTGATTGTGTGTATGAGGGGAAATTAGAAGTTTTAAAGAGTAATAATTTATGCAATCTAGAAAGAAATATATGGATAATGAACCAAAAAAAAATAACAGAAAGGACAAAAATAGGTTTAATGATTAATTAAGTTGCATTTTTATGTTAATTAAATTGCTGAATTTAAAAAAAAAAAACTTTGAAGCGATAATTCAAATTATACACTTTTTAATAAAATCAGTATAAAATTATTGTTAAATTATACGTGCAACAATAATTACATATTTTAATACATGGAAAGGAACTCGATAATTTGCTAGCACGTGTTTGACCAAAGAAAACTGTTCTACATTGTGTCACGATATATATATATATATATATATATCCATATATAACGTGTTCCATACAAGTACGGCTTACCAAATTACTACATTACCTTCCAGAAAAAAGAAATGTATCTTTAATACGCTGCATTTTTTTGGCTAGCTCTCAAACACGGGAGGCATAAAATGAAAAATCACCTTTTTATTAAAAAAAAAAATCTATTTTATTCATTAAAATTGAACTATTAATAATAAGGCTGGTTTATTGATTTTAAAACTAATAATTAATTTTGTATATCCACCATGACTTTTTTAATATTATCACTTTGAATTCAAATCCAGAAGAAAAGTATACCCGCACGAAATCAAAGTTCGGTCAAAACCAAACAAAGAGATTATTATAATACAGTAAATGAAACATCAACAGTACATATTATCCAATTACTTTTGCCCAAGCTTCATCATGAATCCTCCCAAATATTTAACTATAGAATGATTTTGTATACATATACATATATATCAATATAACTGTACTTTTTATTGCTAAGAAAAAAAAATTGTAACTATACTTTTACGATCATCTAGTAAAATCACTAAATTACGTGCCGTTTACGACATAATGAATAAATGTAGTAGGATAAGACAGGCCCCAATTACAATGTTAGCCTTTAGATCAGCTCATCTATATAGATATCTAGCCGCCACACTATATATATAAATATCTTAAATAATTTCAGTCAAAAGTCCTATATATATATTAGCCATATAAACCAACCTTCTTCTCTCTTCTTCTTTACACATATATTATTAGATACGCCTATAGCTACAATATTATTCTCTCTCTTTCTCTCTCTCTCTCTCTCTCTCTCTCTCTTATGGACCAGAACAACTATTTCCCGTTTCTTCAGTTTTCAACAACATCTCCATCGCCACCATCTTCATCTACAAGTACTCATCAGTTAGCGAGTAATAATTATGGTAGTACTACGGATCATCAAAACCAAAAGCTGTCGAATGGATTCCTGGGATTGATGTCGGAGATGGATCAGCAGGTGAACATGATCCACAATAATCTTAACATTAATATCCCAGAAGGTGGTTCCATAATTAACAACGTAAGTACTAGTACTGTTTCTCAGGGCTCTGAATTAGTTCAACAATATGGGAAATCGGAGAAGAAAATTGTAAGTGCTAACAACAAGACCGGACAGAAGAAAATAAGAAAGCCCAGATATGCTTTTCAAACGAGGAGCCAAGTTGATATTCTTGACGACGGCTATAGATGGAGGAAGTACGGTCAAAAGGCTGTCAAGAACAACAAATTCCCAAGGTCTGTACAATTATTTATTATCCAATCATTTCATTACGAATCATAATCTTATTGCTCTTTTCTGTAACTTTTTTCCTTTTCGATTTGTTTGGAAATATGTGGCTGTTGGTATATCTATATATATACATATATACACATATATTACTGTGGGAATTATGCGTTTTTGCGGTTAATTTGGAAATATTCTACTTATCTTAATCATTTATAATATTGTTGCCAATAGTAGGTAGATATTCGATCTTATTTTGGGCAAAAAAATGATTCAAGTGTGAAATCTTTTGATTCATACCAAGAGATATAAGTTTCTTTAAGAAATGGAAATACATATATAATATGCATTATTTTGGAAAATCATATTTAAATTATTGAGGATGTAAAGTACTACAAGTAATTAGAATGTAATAAACATTAATTGATATCGGCATCATATCAATTACTGAAGAAAATAACAAGAATTTCAAAAGGTCAATTTTACTACGGCTTAATTTTTATTTTTATTTTGAAAGTCTACAGCTTAATTATTCATGCATGGTTTCAACTTTAATCAACACACTTACACATGTGTGTGTAGTTATATATACATACACACACACACACACACATAGAGAGAGAAAGAGAGAGAGAGAGGGGGGGGGGGGGGGGTGTTGGGGGAGTAGCTGAAAAAGATATGTTCTGTCTGATGTTTAGCACTTTCGCTAGCTACCTTTTTCCATATATAGAGCATGAAGAAGATATTTTCCGTCTCTATTAAATTCATACTCGTGACAAATTGCAAAATTATAGGAATTTCTTTGAAAATAACTTGATTAATATCCTCCATTCCAAAAAAAAAAAAAAAAGATTAATATCCTCAATTAATAATCTGTTTTGAGTTTTGCCTCTGTCCATGATTCATCACTTACACATCTTAATAAAGCCTATGCAGTACTACTCTCTTGCCATTTTTCGTAACTATATATGATATGATTATATATTTGTATACATATGTGTGGGATGCAGGGACAATTTATATGCTCAATTAGTGCAAGTCAAATATTAAAAGAAAAGGTTATTAATTGGAGGAATA
Organism: Ficus hirta; assembly: GCA_038430175.1. Classification (NCBI taxonomy): domain Eukaryota; kingdom Viridiplantae; phylum Streptophyta; class Magnoliopsida; order Rosales; family Moraceae; genus Ficus; species Ficus hirta. Next base: position 15,484,674 of record CM076595.1, on the reverse strand, counting down.
TATATATATATATATATATTTATATTTATGAGTCTAGTTCTCATTACATATATTCGCGAGTTTATATATAGATAAGATATTGTATATAACAATCACGTTTGCCCGCTAGTTATATTTATACAATAAGTATGATATTCTAGTAGTTTAATATGCTTCGAAAACTATTTTCTATTTCCAATTTTTTTTTTAGTCTGGGCAATCACTATAATATATGTGAAACAAAAAATATCTAACTACATATATATCTTGCTGTCCATGTATATACATATGCTTTTGTAAATTGACTAAATTATGTTTGAATAAACCTTGAAAAGATAACATATGAAGGACGAAAATACTCTTCTTAATTAGCTACGCATATCAAGACGTCCTTGTCTTTTAGACGTTTCGTCATGGTGTATTAATTTATAACGTATATATAGAGGTCAAGGCAATTCACCTTCTCATGTTCGTAGTTTACTTTATCAATAATGAGTGATATCTTATTCGTGAAAAAGAAAAAGAAAAATTGTTATTATGTTATGTATGTCTCCACCAAATAATGGTCTTTGGTGACTTACAAATTAAATTATTAGCTCCCACCAATGTATATATACATACTAATATACATGGATGTGCATATAATGGTTAATAGGCATTGCAAAAAAGTAAATAAGATAAAGTGAGAACGATCATAAAACTTATTAGGCATATATAAAAATAATTCTAAATAAAATATGATAATTTAACAAAATCTATTGATAAAGATAATTGTGTCGTACAAATAATTCAGGATTTTCCTTAAAAAACGATAAACTATGTTAAATGTCTATATATGAGTTCCTTCCTTTTCTAGAAGTATAGAATTTGATGGAATTAGAATAGTTTATATTAACATGTTAGATAATGTAAATATGATGAGATCCTTGAACACATATATTTATCATCCGTATATATGTGTGTGTACATAATATGTATATATGTATACTAGAGCTAGCTGGCTTAAATTAATTTGATTTGTGATGTGCAGAAGTTACTACCGGTGCACGCATCAAGGGTGTAACGTGAAGAAACAAGTGCAGAGGTTAACTAAAGACGAAGGGATTGTGGTGACGACTTATGAAGGCATACATTCCCATGCGATTGAGAAGTCAACTGACAACTTTGAGCATATTTTGAGTCAGATGCAAATCTATACCTCCTTTTAATTAACTCTCTAATTTGTGATATAGAGAAAACCTTCCATCATATATATATATATATATATATATATTCAACTCCCTAGCTATATCTAGTTACCTCATTACACAAACATATATATATATTTATTCACATATACACTTGTGTAAATTAAACTTTTATTTATATATGTGTACTTTAATTAGATCATAAACCAAAAGTTAGATCCATTAATAAAATGGCTGGTTGTTAAACCAAATGCGATTTTACCTATTATTAGACATTTAACTATTAATTATTAAAGACATTTTTGTTTCCAAAAACTTACTCGTTTTATTGTTGAATATATTGTGGCGACAGATTTTTCACAAATATTACATCAATATTGGATATATAATATCTTCATATATATATATATATTGTTTTTCAGTTCTATTCAGTGATGATCACTGAGATTGCCGCCAATGGTTTGTGTGCAAAACATGATATAAGTATTTGTTGATGGTTGTACTAGCCATTTGTCTCTTGATTCTAGAGCAGCTGCAAATGATGTGATTGACATATACTCTTTTTTTATTTGGTATTAACAATACTAAAGTCACTACAATACTTATGGCGTGGTATGTTTGTACTTAATTACCTGTGGGTTAAAGGACCTGTTGAGCAGGGTCCCTGTAATCATATCTGATCTACTGTCAGTTGAAGTTGGTCTCGCGATAACTCTATTTAATTATTAAAAAAGTTATCAGCACCTAAAGGAAGTCAGGACTTTTATTTAAAGTATTCTTCAGTTGTTCCTAAGAAAATAGGATAATCTCTTTCCCAGAATGAGTTAAATTATAAGAATTCATTCATTTCTTAAGAAAAGTGGGCATTACAATTGTCACAGTGAAAATTGACAACTTGTATGCTCAAGTCAGTTCGTCATTTCTTATAATTTGGTTTACCTTAAGAAAAGTAATTAAGATACATACATCGTATTTGCCGATTCACATTTACGATCCATTATGCTATATCTTGTACTTATTAGTGTTGCGATAATTAATCGTTGATTTTTTGTTCATGCTATTTCCAACCAGTAACCTTTTTTTTTTTTTTTTGGGGAACTACAGTAATTATATGTTTTTGCTTTGATACTTCGGATTAGTAATTATGCATAAGTATTATCCATATAAGTATCATTATTAATTTTAGTCATAAAAGTATATAATTAGTTTTTACTTTTATGAGATGATTCACATATATTATTATCCTTGTTCTTATCATTATCATTACAATTGTAATACTATATAATCCACATTTATTATGTTTTGGGGTTAATGACAAATATGGATGTCGTCTTATATTTGATCTTCGCCCAAGATCGACCTAGCGAGCAAACAAATAAATAAAGTTATTAAAACAAATAGAGACAGAAAAATTTATAGCAGTTCACTTTCAGTACGTGAGCTACGTCCACAATAGAGCCCCATGCAGTGAGAAATTGAGTAAAAGAAGGCTTGATAGAGAGAGAGAGAGAGAGAGGGAGAGAGACAGAGAATAATGGTGAGTGGATCGGAGACGTTGTAGAGAGAATGGTGTATTTAGGGGCAATTCAAGGTCTGTAAATTTGTGCTACGGTTGAAAAAAGACCACACACTTTCTTTTTTATATATTTGTATTAGAGGTCCAATGCTTATCAGTTTGCTTATTTGAGCAAGATTCCACACTTGAATTTGAAGATTCTTTCCTTATCTTAAACAATGTCCATTTTCTTTGTAAAATTCATATCCTTGGAGATTAGGAAAACCATATTCCAAATTGGAGTCTTCATAATTCCTGGAAAAAAACTTCTAGCCAAATATTCTCTAAATATTTTGGAAAATGGTTGATTGAAACTTTTTATTGTGCAGACACAGTCGACTATCATTAAGTTACAGTTATTTTCAGTTGATTTGTAATTTGGGTCATCTTCTAATTTGTATAGTTTGATATTTGATCTTTATCGTCTCCCGACATTGTTTTCCTTGCTTTATTACTTATAGTCGACCCAAGATGGCACATGGATGCTAGTGATTGAGGAACCAAATATGACACTAACTTTGAATACACACACACAGATAAAAGATATGTGAGTTTGTTCTGTAAAGCTTTTTAAAAGCTATTTTTAGATTTATGGATCAAAAAATTACTTTTAGAAGTGTTTCGATGATCTATGAGATGAGCTATAGCTCTAAACAAGAGCTTGTAGTCAAAATCACAAAAAATGACTTCTAAAAACTTTGAAATGAGTTTTTAGAAGTCATTTTGTTTTTGTTTGGTTAAAACTTTGAAATTCATATATATAATAGTTCTAACACGACATATATAAACTTCTTTTTAACATATGTAATTCTAATTAGAAATTTTAATTCATATAGGGTAAACGAGCTGTAGTACTTAGATCATCTCCACATATACCAACGTCTACGCCATATTTAACACATAAAGTGTGAAAATAGTACATTTGAGATGTTATATTATTTGACTTTAATATATAATGTTACTTCTAATATTATATTTATCTTTCTTAGAAAGGACAATATCGTATTGATTAAATGAAATCAATAACAATCGAATATCAAAATTTATATATTTTTTAAATTAAACGGTAAATTTACCATCAATTCTCACATTTAACAAATTTAACACCAAATATAATAATTTATTAGAGAAAAAATTTTCACTCGGATGATAAAATTTGCTATTGTCACGTCAAATTAGCATTCTATGGTTACATTAAGACGTTAAAGTTCAATGTTGACACAAAAATAATATCGGAAAACCCATATGTAGTCCTTTATTTTAATGTCGTTTCTTATTTTTCCTCTTTTTCCTCCTTTTTTTTTTTTGCTTAAATTTTTAATGTCGTTTCTTGATATAGGGAGTTATCGACCCGCCCATAGTCTTTTGTTGTAGTTTCTAAGGGCAAAAAAAGGAAGAAAAAAAAAATCATTCCTTTTCAGTTACGTTACAAAACGATCTGTTATCGATTCAATCATGCCTTTCAATCGAAGTCCATTGTCTTCTGTTGTCGTTTTTAAGGGCAAAAAAAAAAAGAAACAAAAAAATCATTCCTTTTCAGTTACATTACAAAACGATCAGTCATCGATTAATCGTGCATTTCAATCAAAGTCCATTGTCTTTTGTTGTCGTTTTTAAGGGCAAAAAAAGAGAGAAAAAAAAAAAAAATCATTCCTTTTCAGTTACGTAACAAAACGATCTGTCATCGATTCGATCATGCCTTCCAATCAAAGAAACGACGTGTCGTTTTTCAATGAACCTTCAACTTACTCACGTTACGAAAACGACCAGTCATCGTTTCAATTATGCTTTCCAATCAAAGAAACGACACGTCCTTTTTAAATGATCCTTCGCCTTACAAGTTACACTACAAAAAGGTCGGTCATGGTTCCCTTCCAGTCAAAGAAACGACGTGTGGTTTTTCAACGAACCTTTTGAGATAAATTGCAATGTGTCGTTTTTACCACAAAAAACGACATGTCGCACTGAGTACGTTAAGTGCGAAAAGACGTAAAAGTGCCCCAGAAGAAAGCCACAGGGGCATTTACGTAACTCAACAACTAAAAGCAAAGCATATTCCTTCGAATAGTTAAACGCTAGCTTGGTGGGGCTCAGCTGTGATTTACAGTGAAACCCAAAGGGGCTTTTCTTTACTTCTGCAAACGCCAAATAGGGTTGTTGTTGTTGTTGTTGTTGTTGTTCCAGTTTTTGGCGTTTGCCTTAGAGAACTCGGTCACTCAGACTCGATTTGTCGGTTTTCTCAGCCAGTGCCTATTTCTTGTCCGACAATCTTCCCCCCAAACTCTTTCGATTCCCGACGAGGTTTCCCCTTTCCGAATTCCGATGACCCTCTCCGCCTAGCACTCTCGGCGGCGATACGACGAAGGTAGCTGAAGTCACAAATTTTAATTTTCCCGGCCATGGCTCTCACCCTTGGGAAGCTCGGCATTCTGGTCGGAGCAGGTCCATACAAACACTCCTCCATTAATTCTAGTTCCTAATTTGTTCAATTAACTCTTATTTTTGTGTGTTCGGAGCTGATTACTGCTTAATTAGCTTCCTAATTACCGCTATTAATCTTGTTTGATGAAAGTTTAGGGTTTTGGATAAACCCTAGATCCCCTTGGTATCGTAATCGCGCGAATTGGATTTTGCGATTTTGAGTTAAAAAAAATAAAAAAACCAATGTACAATTAATCTTGTACATTGGTTTATTGTTAATTATGCTTAAGAATCATAGTTAAAGTGTGAACTTTTTCGCGTTATACGAGTTTATATTTTTTTATGCATTATTGTTACCCATAATAATTAGATTGTTAGTGATCTTAATACTAGTTTTAAGTTCGGATACTATTTGTTTCTCTCAATTTCTGTTGTTTTTATACTAATAAATTGGTTAGCTTTGGATAAGATGACTTATATTTAAGTTGTTTTAGGTATTCTTGGGTCTGTTCTTGCGAAAGAAGGACGGGTATCTGATATTGTTTCCGGTGCTTTCAAGGTACTTTTTTATCTCCCCAAATTCATCACATGATTGGGTTCCAAAAAGCGTGGGACTTTTTGGCATATTCACGGTGAAATTGCTATGTTTTACATGTGTGCTCGGTTTGCATTCGAAGTGTAGGGTCTTGTTTGAACTTCGAATTTTTTTAATGTTTCCGCTTTCTAGCTTTCTATTTAGCTTAAAGCTTTGCTTGCATACGTTGAAGTGTTTTTAGAAGCAATTTATGGTACGTTGAGTTGGTCAATTTGTGGAGTCCTACAGGTTTTTCTTGTCATTTGTTTTCATACTCTTGGTATGCTTTCTTTATGGAATTAGGTTGGTCCATGAGCTACCAGTGTAGTTTTGGCTGCATAGTGGCCTTACTATTGTTTTTGGATTCATCCTAACAATTTCTGATGATTTGGCCTCTTACCACAGATTGCTCTGAAGCAAATTAAACAAGACGAGACAAGCTCGTCAACAGTGAAGAAGCCCCATAGTGACTTACTGATGGCTCAGGTTTTTAATTGGTCTTATGTTTTTCAAAGTTCATCAAAGATTTCTGCTATTATGCGTTAATGTAAATTCAGGTTCCGACCTAACTTTTAAGTTTTGCAGGTCAACAGCCTACGGCAGGAACTCCAGATCTTGGCATCCAACAGATCAGTCACAATTGTAACTACAAGTCGATCTGGTAGTGATTACACGTCTCTTTGCCTTTTAAGAATAACTTTGCTAATTTTTATTCTAATGGCCGATTGGCATCTAGCTGCAATGACAGTATAATTAACACAATCTATTTCTATTAATCCGTTTGTTATCATTTTTTTTAATTGCGTGTGATTTGTAATTGCTTATGATCATCTTTTTATGAACAAAATTTTTAGAATAGGGAAAATCTCTGGCAAATTATTTGCAGTTTCTAATGATATACGGTATCTATAACTTTTCTGTACTGATGCATTTTTCCCTTTTTGGTAAATAATTCAGGTACCAGCAAGTATAGTATAATTGTTGTTACAATCGTGGTAGGATATGGCTACATTTGGTGGAAGGTAAAACTTTTGTCTTCAAGAGTTTATTGTGCCAGCTGATAAGATTCTATTAAAGTGTCTTGATATATGAGCATGTTTCTCATGCAAACTTGAAGAGGAGTTCAAGTGTCTCGGTATTTATTTTTTATCAATTTCCTGCTCGGTTTTCAGCTGGTAGTGGTGCATCTCTAGGATACTTCTGTTGAAAAATTTAACTGACAGAGTAGGAAATTCTTGGTCAAGGCTCGTGCTATTGCGGCCTATGTTGGTCGTTCATCTTTAATTTTCTTTGGCTTGCTTTAGTTTCTTTCAGCCGTATCTTAATATGGTATTTGTCAGCCTATTATTTTTGCAACCTTTTTAAGTTGTTGAAAACTGTATGTTCTAAGAGAGTACAAGGTGTTATTGGTGTGTAGCCTCTGCCCCTTTCTAGTCTTCTTCTCATTGTAACATATTTGATGCTACATTATTGTGGGAATTCCTTGTATCTTTACAGGGGTGGAAACTACCAGATATGATGTTTGCTACACGGCGTAGTCTATCCGATGCTTGCAATTCTATCTCGAAACAGCTTGAGAATGTTTATTCATCAATTGCGGCAAGTTCTTCATTCTTTTAATTTTGATGAGGGTCACTCTAATTTCAAGTTTTCCTAGGTTCAACGGTTCGGATCTAATTCTGGTAAAAAAGGCAGACGATGCTTACTAAGGTGTTTTTTCTTTATTTCCAGGCTACCAAGCGAAAATTGTCCTCGCAAATTGATGGCCTTGATCGTGGTTTGGATGAATGTTTAGAAACTACTAATAGAACACAGCAGGAGGTGGGCTTTTGTGAGATGCTAGTAATTTGGTAGCAGGAAAAAAAAAGTTAAAATACTTTTTAAGTATGGAAATCTTGAGCATTTCATTTAATTTAATTTTTTTCATTAGGTTTCTGAACTACGGGGAAAAACGGATTCGATTGGTGTGGATGTTAGATCCGTTCATTTCGCCGTCCAGACTCTGGTGATCCATTTATTCACGATATTTAATTCCTTCCCTTTCTCTCACAAGTTAATATATGGATGTGGATTTTCAATATTGATTTTCTTTTTATTTTTCCTTGGTTTCATAGGAAACTAAAATCCAGAGAATAGAAGGGAAGCAGGTATCTTCAATTATTTTTATTGTTAATGTCAAATTCTTACGAAAAATTATGTAATTCTATTCTAAGAACTAATGCCTATGATGACAACCATTTGTCCCAATTTTTTTTTTTTAAATTATAATATTATCACATATATAGGATATAACAAATGAAGGAGTAAGGAGGTTATGCGACGTTGCCTGGAACATAGAAAATGACAGAGCCACAGAACAGATTCAGGTGTGTTTTGAAGTTTTAACGTAGGTCACATGTTCTACTTAATACGTGTGCAAGATCATGTATTCACATGTTCTACTTCAGCTCTTAAGCCATTCTATCCTGTACAAACTGGTACTTTCGGGATAGTTTAGCCTTCAAAAGTATCTAGTTCTTCTAAGATAATTCCTGATCTAGCTCCAGTTACTGAGTTTGGTGATCAAGAGCCTGTAAACAAATAAGTCAAACAAGGGTCTCTAAGTATATTTTTCTTCCTTTTTCTCAAACTAGTCGGGGGTTCATCAAGATTACTTTGTGCTCTTTCTATTTGTAGATATTGTTGTTTTTATCCAAATTCCAAATTAACTTTTCTTTCTGGAATACACAGACATTACCATCCAGTTCCTCGAGGCTGGCTCTTGAGCTACCACCAATTTCACCATCAAGGGTAATTTTAATCTCCAGGCCTTTAAACATTAGTTTTGCAATGCTCTTAATCGATCTTTGACTTTTTAACTTTGTGGAAGATTCAAAGCAAATATTTGTCCGGGTGTTATATTAAAGTTGTCTGGTATCATGTGCACACAGCTAGTATCGTGAGTTTGATACTAAACAACTCCTTTTACAGATGAAAGTGCATTAAATTCATAGATCATTTCTACTTTATTTAGTTACTTGTTTATTTTAATAGCTATTTCTAACAAGTTTGTATTTGATAGTTAGAATTTCTACTATTCTAACAAGATTGTATTTGTGCTTTAGCAGACTGGGTCCTTGCCTCCTGTTTTGATTTCGGAACCAACCTCTGATTCCAGTGGATCCCGCCAGGTTCATTAAAATTACAGAGTCATGTTCTGCTTCACATATTTTGTTTATCTCAATTATCCGCTTGGCCTATTATGTGATGTTAGCAATAATTCCTGCATTGTGACTATTTCTATGATGATGCGACTAATGAACAGTGACGCATTGTCTTACAGGACTTTAATGGAATTTCAGAAGCCATTGGGGCATTGGATGGTCATGGGCTTACCAATGGGATTGGTGCTTCAGAAGACTCGAACAATGGAACTCCGGGTTCTGGTCGGTTTGGGATGATGAGATTTCAGGGCATTAATGCAACATTTCTAACAAGAACCCGTAGTGCGACAATCGGGATGCTACAGCAAACGCGTTCGGCAGCTAGTCAAAGAATTTGATGATCTTTATACATACAAATAAATAAAAATCTATATCGTTGATACATCGTCGCTAGATTCTCTTGGGGGAAGAATGTCTACCGAGGTTGATTCGAGACCCTCCCAAAAATACAAGAAGTGCCCAAGCCAAAAATAATGGAAAGGACAGGGTACTGAATTTTGTAGAGCAACTAGTATTTACCTTTTAATTAGGACCATTTTTTTTAGTAGTGTAAGTAAAATTACAAATATTTATTTTTTTTTCCTCTCTTCTTTTCTGGTTATCTATATACAACTTGGCTATGGGTAGGGGGAGGGGAAAAAGGAAAGCAAATAGGAAGCTTTTTTTAATCTTTCGGATTCCTGGTAAGAGTTGTTTTTGCTTGATGGCCAAGCAACTTTGCTCCTGAACAAGTAATAATGCTTTTCCGAGTTTCTTTTTAAAGATATATTCTTGTGGCTGTCGATTAATGCTAAGGTACAGACTAATAGGAATTAACTGTTTAATCTTATTCTGCATTGTAATTATCGTAGATATTTTCCTTAATTTGCGACGTTAAGAAGCAGCTGCTTGTATTTATGGTGGGTTAAGAGTAGTGTTAGGGTTTATTCTTTCTTTCTTTTTCTTTTTTTTTTTTTAATCTTTATAATTGTGGTTTTATCTTTTTAATATTAGTTTACTTGGGAAGTTTAAACACCTATCAATGAAAAAAAGATGATTTACATGTTCTATCAGTTGGTATGGAAAATTGAGATAAATTTTAGACTCCTTTGTTTTAGATAATCTACAATGTTAATGCTCATGTTATATTTGGCAGGAAAAATAAGGGAGTATTGTAGATTTGACATATTATTGTATTTTGTGTTCAAAAACTTTATGCTATATCTATTTTTTTTTTAATATCAATTCTTGAAACTTGTAAAATTAAATTTTTAGTTTCAAAAGCCACTTGGAAGTGGCAATTTGTGATTATTAAATTGAAAAGTCACTAGACACCGAATTGTCAAATTTGACATAGGCTAAAGCTACACTTTGTCAATTTACCACAAAACTATTAACATTGTATAAAAGATTTTCTTAAACTAAAATAATAAAGTGTAACATTGACCCATTCATTTAATATTGCATTGTGATGCCATTAACATCCACAGGGGTGGATAAGGTGGTAAAGGAGGGTGGAGTCTTTCTTTTTGTCTCTTCGTTCACTCAGGTTCGATCCTTATGAAATTGTAAAAGACTGTGTTAGAGGGAAGTGTATCCCATCTGTGAGGCTGAAAATAAGGCGATGAGAGGGCTACCACCGAAGACTTTTTTTTCTACAAAAAAAAAATTACTACATTGAGATGCTATTAACTCTTAATTATGCGCCGCGCCCGAACTCTCAAAATTCTAGGCAGCTCAAGGTCTTTGCTGCTATCGGATTATTAATTTATACTTAGATACTCATTAAAAGAGCTAATGACTCTTCTGGCCCTTTTTTTTTGCTTGCCACATGATAATCATGTCATCGTCACATGTGACTATATCATTGTCATGTGGAATTTTTTTTTTTTTTTTGGTCTGTTTATTGCATGCCATACAACTAGCTAAAAAGAAAAGGACAGAAAAAATTTTTAAGAAAAATAAAAAAGAAAGAAAGAAGTGGATCGAGTATTTAGACCATTTCAGAAGTTGGGCCGATAATTGAGCCCAGAGCCAATTCAGAGTCGCAAGTCCAAAACCAAGTCACGTGATGCATTGGCATGAAACATGTGCGGAGCGTCTCCCGCCATTCTTAAGCCTCCTGACATTCATTAGCGCGGGAAAGACGGAACAAAAGAAAGACAGAAAAAGGGTTCTCCTTCTTCTTCTTCTTCTTCTTCTCGCTCGGCAAAGTGAAAATCCCAGAGGTCTCCGAAACCTCAAATCCATGGAGACCGTTCGATCTCACAAGAAATCCTTCCCCAACGACGTCGTCTCCACCCTCCCTCTCTACCGCTCGGCTCCGGTGCTCGAAGTCCGCCTCGAAGATTTCGAGCTTTTCGCCATGGATCGCCTCCGAGGTCTTCTTCTTCTTCTTCTTCTTCTTCTTTATCTCTCTCTGTTTCTTGTTCCGATTTTCTTGTTTTTAGCTTTTTTCTCAGATTGATCGCCGAGGTAACTGAAATTCTTCTTTAGTTAAGCTTCTTATGGATCTTCCGCTCAATTTATATGAATTTGATCAAGTTATAGGGCAAAAAACAAAAATCTATTCCTTAATTGAGCTTCTTATAGATCTTTTGTTCAATTCAGATAAATTCGATGAATTTCTACAGCAAAAATGAAAAAAAGAGAGAAATAATTACGTATTTTTGGAGATCTAAACTTTGTTAGATTTTTATTTACTGAAGTATTTTTGGTAAAATGTGGCTATTATTACCTTTTGCAGTGCTCAAAGGGATTTCAGATGGATTGTCCAGAGGAAAGAAACCTGAAGAAATGGAACAATTGGTAAATTTCTTGTAGTTTCAGGTGAAATATTTTTTTTCTTTGTGATTTTAGATTTTTTTTAGGTAGTTGCTAGTGGGTCTTTTTACAGGGAAAGGATCTATGGAGGGCAAACATGAGGCATCCAGAGGCGTCTGAGGTTGTCAACAAGGACATAATCTCGCACTTTGTTCTCCGACTCGTGTATTGTAGAACGTAAGAGGAAAATCTTCCATTTTATTGCTTGAATATGTTTCTTACAAATAGTTCTTCTCACTGTTTAATTTTATCTCTTTTTTAAGGGAGGACTTGAGGAAGTGGTTTCTTTCCATGGAAACCGCCTTATTTCGCTACCGATTTCTTCGCGAAAGTGCTGAAGCTCAGGTATGATCTGGTTGTTCAGTAGCGGTACTTGGTTCTTTGTATTCTATTTAGATACTGAAGAATTGTGTGCTGTTCTTGTGAGGTTTGCAGAGGGCGCTCATGACAAAATTTGGCCTTCCATACAAGGCAGTTAGTAGTTCAGAATTTGAGGTAACTACAATTTGTTTACGTTCTTTCCAATTATATGATATTGATTTCAGCATTCTATGCTAAATATACGATTTTCGGTTTTTCATAGTTGGAAACAGTTTCTGATAGTATTGTGGTTTTATCTGCAGTGTGTTAAAGATAAGTTGGGCCAAGTTGCACGTTCCCTTGGTCAGCCTTTACCCGCAGGTAGGAACGTATAATTTGTTTACTTTTTTGGTCATTTGTCGAATTCGTATTTGTGGTTCTTCAAGCTAAACAACGTGGTCACTCTCGGTTATTGTGCATGTAATTTTTGTTACTTTACCTAAACTTTTGTTAAAAAACTGTTAGCTAAGCGACTCTTTTTTTCAAGGTCTCTCCTAAATTATAACCTTTGTTTGTACTACCAATTTTCAACACTTTTCTCATCAGAAAATTCTCCTGTAACAAAGATGGTCCATCTTTTTTTCATTATTTGATTTTCTCCTAATTCAAGTTTACCTTTTATGTCCACCCTTCTTTTGCAGCTGATGCGATATTCTATAAGGTATGTTTGTCTTTCTTTGGTTCTTTTATTTTTTCTGGTTTGCTTGCCATAATGACAGAAAATTTATCCTTCTTGGTTTCATTTGGCCCTCATAAAAACCTACTGCAAGTAGGTGGACCTAAACATTGCGCTTATTCCTTTTTGGATAAACAAAAATATAAAGAATTGCAACTCGTTAGCCAAACATTGAATTCTGTTATTACCATCCATTTCCTACCTCATTCTGTGTTTCCCTCTATTGATTTTGCACTGTCAAAACAAACATTTTACCAAAATGAGTCCATTGATTTATGATCGCAGCATTTAGTTGCCTTACGGGTGTCTTTCGTCTTAATGGTTAAATGGCTGTACTGTAAAGATTTCCCGTATTATAATTTCTTCAATTTAGCAGCTCATCTCATTTTAATTATCTTTTTCCCTACTGAATTTCTCTCTCTCCCTCCGGACTCCGTAAATGAAGGTACCTTTTGAAGAAGTTCCAGAACTTGTAGCTGGTCGGAGAGTGTTCATCCATAAGGGGAATGCTTACATAGCTTCTACTCAGGTTGGAAGTTAATACTTTTTACTAGTTGTTGCCTACCAAGTTATCATTCATCTCGTCTATGTTTATTTATTTATGTTGTCCCTCATCCTTGTAGGTGGTTTCACTTGTTGCCACACAATTTCGTAGTCATCTATCCAAGGCACTAATTTTGACAAACAGGTTAGTTTATACTCTCAGCTATCTCGCCCATGGTCGTCTTGTTGGTTTTGTATTTTTGTTCTTATAGTTGTCGAAACATATAAATGATCATTTATAAATTTACAAGTTTTGAAGTTGTAAGTTTTGCATGCAGAAAATGGACATCTACAATGAGAGAACAAGAAAAGGATCGCTTGGCACCCGTGAGTATTTAATTGTCAAAGTCGTATGTCAAAAACTAAATTATCTTAAGGTATGATGCTTGATATTTTCTTGGCGCTCTTTAGATTGTGGAAGCTCTGTGCACAAGTTACTTGGGTCCTGACTATTCTCAGGTAGATTATCTCAACAAATTAATTCATCGAGTAACTACAAGTAACGGGTATGTTAGTTAATGCTTGTCTATTTTTTTGAATGCCTCTGTAGCCAAAAGGGTTTTCCGAGATTTCAGTAAAAGACATTGATGACTTGGCTAAGAGTTCATTCCCTCTGTGTATGCGCCACCTATTTGAAAAGGTAAGATTTTGAAAATCAAATTGGCCCTTGTATTTCATGCTATTTCGTATGTGTTTCCTTTATTTTACCATTGCTTTTGGTTTCATTGCACATCTTACTTACATGCAGCTGAGGGAGGATCATCATTTAAAGCATGGGGGGAGAATGCAATTAGGTCTCTTTCTCAAGGTTTGTATCATCTTTCTACAAAAGCGCACGTGTTCTATGCTCTCTAACATGTTTGTGTTAGTATATGTAACAAGTCGATGGGCTTCGAGTCTTGAGATGTTTATGCTTTTCCATGTAGAACATGTGGCAGATAGGGTGCTTTTAGGATTTTGGTATCAAAATTGTGTTGCGTCTGTTTTAGTCTGTCTACCATGTTGTCTACAAAAACCTGCAATTAGACAGCAAATGCATACCTAGATGCGCTTGTCGTTTTTACCAACACTGTTAACTTCTGTAAGCTAATTTTTTAACAAGAGTCATTAGCTTTGTGAAAGTTTTTCACACTAACCGTTGGTTTAATAGGGTTTGATAGAGTTTCAGGCTTAGGATATGTGCATAAAGAACAGGATTTGTAATGAGTATTTGAACAATGTATTTGAATTATCAACCTTATTTATATGGTTGCGCCCTCCCATATGTGTATTCTACACCATTAGGCAAGAATTGTTGATGGCCTTATGAATTTGTTTGTCGAGATCCTTTTTTCCCAGTCATTACTTTATTTTACTTACTGTTTTTCTAAACCTGACGCAGGGTGTTGGCTTAAAGCTGGATGATGCAATTGCGTTTTGGAAAGCTGAGTTCTCTCAAAAGGTGAGTTGGTAAAGCAGTATTACAATTATAAAATAATGTCCGCATAATATATATTTGTTTGTCAATTATTGTCGTTATCTTTATTTTTGTTGATGCATGCTCTATTTTGTTATATAAGTTCCCCTCTATTTTACAGTTGTTGAAACATCTGCATTACTACAAGCAACTTACGCTGTATTGCAAGTTACAAAACACAGAGAATTTTCTTTTTGCTTTTGCAAAGTTACTCAATTATCTCAAGAATACATGATGACAAGTTTGTTGTAAAAATGTGTGTTTATACTTTCGTTACTTGTTGTAAATCCATGTGGAGATACATCATGATAAATTTTCAGTAAAAATGTGTGTTTATACTTACTTGCTTGTTGCAAATCCATGATCTAACAGGATTCTAGTGTCTAATCTTTTGTCATAGGTTGGTGCAGAGAGGTTTGACAAAGAATACGCGTATAGCATACGCCATAATTATGGAAGAGAAGGCAAGAGAACGGTATGATGCCAAACTCTGCTTTTGAGAGTTTTATTTACTAGAAACTTTCAAAAGAGTTTTGAAATGCATTCATCTGTTAGAAGTAGCACAAGTGCTCCTGATAATATTGAAGCTTGTAAAAATAAGTATTGAAGAGAGATCCTTTAGTTAGGTTTGAAACTAGAACGTAAGATCTCTTTAGAAAAATAAATTGTGGAATTCCAAAGCTGAGTCCACCACAAGGTGGAGTTCAATCCCTCCACCCATGTTTATAATAATTATAACAATAATAATAAATAGTGATGACGTCAGAAATGTTACTGATGACTTTCTATAACCTAGAAGAGCTGATAAATTTTCCTACTTTTGAAAATCTTGATTGAATTAAAAGCGTGTTGTTACTATCATTGCAGGACTATACACCTTACTCTTGTCAAAAAGTCATCTCATCAACTCCTGGTGTAGGAGATCACCATGGGTGCCCTTATCGACATTTCAGGTAATTTCTATAGCGGAACATCATAGTTTTTATTTTTGACTAGGAACGAAAGGACCATATAGACTAAATGAACTTCTTAGATTGGGTTCCAATTTTGAAAATCCTAAAGAATTCTTCGTCTCTGATAGACAAAAAGCCGCATTCCACTAAATCTTTTGTTTATCCCCAATTTTTTTACTAAATGTTTTCAGATCTACAGTCAGGCACTTATGATATACACCATCTAAATCAACAATAATCATCAAGTACATATCATATCATGACTTCCCATTGTTGCTCTTCCTACAACATCCAAGTAGTCGTTGATTATTAGTTGGTTTTTTGTTTTTGTTTTATTTATTTATAAAGTTTTCATTGTTTTTGGTTGCACTTGTCTTACTGGATATCCAAGCAACCAGCTTCAATAAACAAGAGGTTTTGTTAGCTCTCTTAAGAAAATTGCTTGGAGTACTCCAATCCTTGAATTTGTTATTCCTTTGTTAGTACTCAGTGGACATGAACATGGTACTTACTCTTTAGATGTGATGTAATTGTCGGAGGCTCTAAGATACCATAATCCACTATCCTGTGTAGCAGTGCCCTAATCTTCTCTTTTATTCATTTGGCAGTGAAGAGAATCTTAGAGCGGCTCTAAATAAAATGGGAGTTAACAGCAGAGCAGTGGAAGATATAATTAACAAAGTGCAAAACAGACATTATCAGGTCTCAAAATTACCATCTGTATAAAAATTGCTTTCCAGAATGTTTTGTTTTTGTTCTAACGTGGGGTTGATGTTTACAAAATATTTGATTAGTTGGCATGCACCTTAACGTTTGAAGCTGTTCATAACTCATCGTGCGATGCTGGGATTAACCATCCTAATCAGTATTTTAGTGACAGCCAGAAAATCTTGCAGTCAAAGGTAGATTCTCATATATATATATTTTTTGGTAGCCGGAATCTATCACATTATGTTTTAGCGTATATTTATCGGCGTCTCTTTTGCAGAACCAGTCTGCTCCTGAAATAAATAACTAAATTGGGAGCTCTCGAGACTCCATAGTGCTTTGCCCCACTTGTAGGTGAATCTTTCTTATTCTATTCTTTTTTTAGATTTTCCGAATTCAGGCGGTGCAGCTCCCTTTCTCTCTCTATGAAGCTTAAATGACAAGTTGTGTTGTACTTGGTGGCCTAATAATGCCCATCATAATAGAGCATTCGCCTGACAAAATCCGTTTATGTATATTAATCCTCATCCTTCCTTTTGCTTTCCAAGTAGTTCACAAAACCTCGTGTTTTCTTAATTTAAGAACAACAATTTTTTTCATTAGCCTTGTCTGATTCCTTCCCCCTTTCCTTTTCTTTTAATATTTAACTCGAGGAACCCTTTTTAGGCTCTAAAATTTCCATTTTGTGCTTTAACTTAAAAAGGTTCGAAAGGGCATTTTTTCTCTTGGAAATAAGAAAAGGGCACTTCTACTTTCTCCCCCGACCTTAAAGATTTGCTCCACTACCTGCATAATATTTTTAAATGTAACATGTGCACTGGAAAAGCTTGTTCTTTTGCATAAAAATCCTAGAATTCTAAATCATCACTTATAACTGTAGGGCGAGTAATGGTTCACTAACGGTCTACAGGAATTTCATCACAAATTAAGTACGAGGACAGGAAAATCTCCCATCTAGCATTATTTTTTTCCATATGAAAGGAGGAACTCATAGTTCACGAGAAGGGATTATAGTGAGCTTTGAGACGCGGGACCGATCTCAAGTTAGTTAATCTGGCTGTTTTTGGACTTGCTATTATGAGCTCATTGGTTTGTTTGCTTGTCTGGTCTATGGTACTTGGAATTAGGTCCACCTAATAATCAAATATGCATTCTCCCTCCTTGATCAGGAATGGACATTTCTTATAACAGATTATTAATGAGTCTTTATTTTATTTTATTATTATTATTAATATTTTTTTTTTGGTATATATGAAAAAATGACTTCATTATTTCCGGGTTAGAAATACATTTGACATTTTTTTTCCCCTTAGTTGTCAATTCATCAGTAGATTCAGAGTTTTATGCAGGACCTGGCTACGCTGAGTGAATGCACTCATGGTCATGGACCATTTTTTTATAATGACGCTTTCAGATTATTCCTTTTTAATTGGCGATTTTGTACTTTATTTCCCCATCGGCTTTCATTCATTTATTTGTGCAATTATTCATTCTTTTTTATTTTTTATTTTTGATAGTTTTTGTGCATTCATTGTGCGTACGTAATCTACTTACATACCTTGGCAATATGCACTTTGTGCTAGTATTATTGGCATTCATTGTTTCTGGTGTTCAGCAGATGTCTCTTATTTAAATGTCAAATTAGGAGATCATTCAACTCATTTAGACAATCTGCTGCTTGAAAATATATATTCTTGCAATAAAAAGAAAAAACAAACTAAAAGTTTGCATGTTTTCTTTGAATTACCTCTTGCGTTAAGTCTTTAATTATCGTTGTTTATGTAACAATTCTATATGGATATAATATACGTGCACACACACACACACACACACACACACAAACCAAGTTCACAACAGACGTGAAATTGACATGAGCAGACACGACACTTTAACAGGAAATGTTCTTGTTATTTGGAATTTCTACGATCAAAATTCTTGTTCCTTTTCTTAAAGAAAGACCTAGTTGTGTATTATAATGAAGTTTAAAGTAAACTATAACCCCAAATATTTATATATATATATATACATATAATAATATGAAAAGGCTACAAATCTCCTTGGAATATTCCTCAAAAAAGATGGAGAAATGTAGTGTGGCGCTATGATGTCCATGCGATATAAAATGGGGCCTTGCAATAATTCATGAACGAAAGTGTGGCTGTTATAAAGATGCAATAACTTTATAGGGCTAATTTCATTAAATTTTTAAGCTTCTAGTCTCTAGTGACTAGTGGTAGGGGACCATTAGCTTTCTGTTAGAGAAGCGTGGAGGAAAATGCTCTCTCCACGTGGTGGGGGATGCCTATAAGTTAAAAAATATCACCATTATGCTGGCAAAACGAGGCTAAAAGCCTCTACTTCTAGAATGTTTGATATGATTTGAAAAAATATCTTATTTTATAATTAAATTTTTAATCAAATTCTGTTAATTTTACAGGTATTAAATCATTTTGATATTATTTTAATGATATGTGATGGTTCAGAACAATATTGTATAATATGATTTTTTTTTTTAACCTTATCATAGAATTCTCCAACCAACTTTTCAATAATTTGTGCTTGGGAAAGGCATTCTTATGTTGGTCCATTATCATGTTTCCATTTTTAGCTCGACGATGTTATTAGTTTGTCCATCACCGTATTTTTAAGTAGAGAAAATAATGCAAAGGATATCTGGACCAAAAAGTTGTGGATAGGCTTCCTTTATTTTAAACATGTGTTTTCAAAATGAAAACTTGATTGGCTTCAAAATGGTTTCTTCCTTGTGGGGTTGGAGATATAGCTCCACCTCATATGTCCCAAGGAAAAAACCATAAGAAACGACAATGATTGAGTGAGGAACTCTCAAAGCCAAACCCTTAATTGAATTTCTTGACTGCTCTCTTGGACGCAAAGGAATGAGACACTAGAGACAAGGTCATAATATTTAATTAGTTATGAAAAAATCATATACCCCATTTAAATATACATATATATATATATATAAATGGTTGAAAACTTGTAAGTTGTAACTGATATGATTTGATTAGTACAACCATACAATTTGCATATGCCGTACAACCTAACCAGCAGTTAATTATACTAATGAGGAACCCCCATGACCGGCCTAATATTGTCTAATTGTCAAATTTAAGGAAACCATATTTTGAGACAACTTGTTCTTTTGCTTGAAAGTCTCCCCACCTCACAATGTAGTAATTTACTTAATAAAGAGAACTGTCATGAACAACAATTTTAATTTTGCTTCTAATTGCTAGCAATGCTTCTAACTTAGAAGGTTTCTTAGAGGGCGTAATCTAATTATCTTTTATTTTTTATTTTCAAAAAATAAACTCAATTTCATTAATTATATTTCCAACTCTAAATTAAAAACTCAAACTTTAAAAGTTTATATTGTTATTTTAAGTCGAAATGAGATAATTTTTTTTAATAATTTACATAGAGTTTTATAGAGTAACGAAATAAGGTCCATCTTAATTTTTTCTTCCAAACACATTTTAAGTTTTTACATTTTTTAACTTGAAAACGGGTCATTTTCAAGGAAATGCATAATTCGAAAGCTCAATTCAACTCCAATTAAAACAACTTCAATTTTCCAACTCAAATGCACCAATCGAACAATTTTTAATTGTTGAAATAATTACACAAAAAATCTATTTTTAGGATCTCATTTTAAAATATTTCTATTTTTTTAATAATATTACATTAATATCCATTTTTATAAAAACAACCATTCATAGTACTTATTTTGCCCTTTTACTATATTTAACATCATTTTCTCTCATTAGGATTCTTATTTTTTTTCCCTTATTTATTCATCATTGTTGTATTTTTATGTTAATGATTAGTTATTTATTATAGTGATTGCTTGTTAGTAAAATTTAGGTTTTTTATAATCTATTTCTTAAGTATAATTTAGATTTCATAAAAAATCTAATTTGTAGTATGATTTAGGTTCTTTATGACAATTGTGACGTTATTATGATAATTTGTTTTATTTGTTATTATTGAAATTGTTTTAATAGTTAGTTTCTAAAGTTTAAATGTCAAATAAAATTACTTATTTTTTTATGATAATTATCATATCATTATGATACTTTTTTTAATGTGGTTTTTTTTTTTCACTTTATGATTACTATATCAATGTGATGTTTTTTTCTTTTATGATAATTGCTATATTATGATGTCTTTTTTAGATTTTAAAGTGTTTAATATTTTTGTACAATATCTATTTAATTTTCTTTATATATTCATTGTGAATTTTATCTTACTGATCAATTATTTATTATAATAATTACTTTTTATTTATAATACAACTAATATATGTTATGATCATTTTTTTTCTTTATAATAAATCAAGAAAAATGGTTTTTTTCTTTTTATAAAAGATTTGCTTAATTTGATTTTTTTTTTAGAGATTTTTTCCTTTTTTATCAATTATTTATTTGTTTATATTCAACTCTTAATAAAAAGGTAATGTGATTTTTATTAATATCAAATTAGATATTCTTATAAATTAAAAAAATAGATATATTTTAAATCATAATTTTTAATTTACACGTTCATATAAATAATCCCTAATTGTTTCCTAGCAAGACCACATACTTGTCTACCTTTCCCAAAGGAAAAATCCCCCAGCCCCTTGGTTGTGCTTCTAGTTCTCAACCATTAGATATTTTTAATAGTTTTATGTGGATATGGGTTGACTTGAAAGTTAGAACAGACAAAATCAATCGGATAAGGAGAGGGTTAAAACAAACAGTTTGGAGTGGGGATAATACTAGAGGAGCTCAAGACCCAAGGGGGGAGAGAGAGAGAGAGAGAGAGAGAGACGTGATGGAATGTGAAACACAAGAAACCCCTCTCCATACTCCCCCTTTACCTCCCCCACTCCTTTTGTACTTTTTCCTTTCGCTCATCTCACTTTGTAAAGTTGAAAGCAACTAAGTCTAACACCCTGTCCCTTTCCTTGCCACTCGTTTTTTAAGTTTTTGATTTCTCTTAAAAATAAAAAAATAAAAAAAATTCCTAAATAAATAAATAAAATCATTTCTTTATCACTAACTTTTCGCATTACTTCTCTCATTAGTCATTACAAGTCTACAAGTCTAAAAGAAGAAAGGGAGGGGTAGCATTATAGCGTTTTGAAGATGACTCATTTATTTACTACTCTCCCATGGGCTCTCCATTTTCTCTCCCTCTCTCTCTCTCTCTCTTGATGAGTACATTATCCATATTCTTTCTGCTCTCAATAATTCCAATATAAGGTCCTTTGGAAGAGCACTTTCTTTGTCCTGCTATTTGGCTCTCTCAAAGCTAAACGTCTCTCTCTCTCTCTCTCTCTCTCTAGACTCTTGTTAGTGGAACTATCTATCCGGAAACTGATGGCTGGGAAGTCCAAACCAGTCTTGCTTTCAATTTTGGCTACAACTACTTCAATGGTTTGTTAAGTCTACAAAGTTTCAACCTTTTATCACACTTAAATAGTTCTTTCTATTTCCTCACCTCTTTTGGAAGCTCCTCTGCCCTTGGACAAATTTGAAGTACCAAAACAAAACTGGTTCTTCTTCAGTGCCTGTTTTTGGGGTTTTCTAAGGTATACCCATAATTCTATTCTCTTTTATTATTATTATTATTATTATTATTATTATTGTTGTTGTTGTTGTTGTTATTATTATTATTATTATTTCTGTCTTTCTTTTTTACTCAGATTGTAGTTTTGTTTCTATTAAGGTAATAACATTATGTGCAAAACTTAAATTTATTTGGGTTTTTCCTTAGGCTCTGTGTTATTGCAGTGGGACTGGTTTTTCATGATGAAAGATAAAATTCCACAAAAGTGGCTCACAACAACAGTGACAATTACAAGAACACAATCACTTGTGGGGTTGACTGGGCAATAAAGACAAAGGAGCCACTAGCAACTTTATCTGTAACTTTGAAATATTACAACAGATTAAAAATAAAAAATTAACTAAGGATTATAGTGAAGAGATTGCATCAAGTTGAAAATGATTTGCCATGAAAAAGTAGTACTATTTCCATTATTGAAGCCTAAACCCAACTGGGTTCAAGGAATTCTGTAGGAAAATAGTTTATATATGCCAATAATTTGAGGGAAAATTAAACCATGAGTCTTGAGATAATAGCCTGCTTGTGATTTTAGGATAAGACTCTGACTCCCATGATGAGACAAAACCCACTCATAAGTTTTAAATGTAAAAAAAAGTTCAATGTTGATTGATGAGATGTATGCCTACTAGACTTATTTTCCAGCTTATTCACTCAAATTTTCTTTCTGCTATTTAGATGTAAATTATTTCTCTTTTGGAATTGCAATTTTGTAACACAACTGAGTCGTTAAACATAATAAATTCAGGAAACAGGAAGATAAAATAAAGATAATCAGCCATTTTACTGTGAGTGAAAACTAAAATCTTTTTGTTGTTTGATTAGTTGGATGAGAAATAGTCTAACAAGAATGTTAAGTATGCCATCACTGAAACAAACTTTGTCTCCATTGCTGGCTTTGGCAGCTTAGGAGGAGTGCACAAAACTGGTGGAGACGTCTCAGAAGACTTTTTCTAATTTTGAAGCACAGGCAAATATGGAGGATGGATCAAGGACAAAGTTAAAGGATCCAGGTGCGTCGGATCATGTGGAGTCATCTTCGTCTTTGCCGTTGAAGAGAATTAGAGGACCCAGCAATGGAGTCTTAGTCCCTTCGTGCCTTGTCGATGGGTGCAAATCAGACCTCAGCAAATGCAGGGACTATCACAGGCGCCACAAGGTTTGTGAGCTCCATTCAAAGACCCCAAGGGTTACAATTGCAGGTCACGAACAGCGGTTCTGCCAGCAGTGCAGCAGGTGAGAATTCAGTTCTCGAGTGTTGAAAAAAGCGAGCAGAATCATCAATTATCTTGTCATTTAATCCTTTTGTGTGTATAGAGATAGATACATATGTATGGGCTTGATTGTAGTTCCTCAGATGGACTATGTATGGTGTGTTGCGAAATCCTATATGCGTTTTCTGTTTATGTTTGTGCCGTGTGGCCTTTATTTTCTTAAGCTGAAAAGTTAAAAACCATCTTGTGATTGCATTCTTAAGGTTCCACTCCTTGGTGGAGTTTGACGAGGAAAAACGAAGCTGTAGAAAACGACTTGATGGGCACAACCGACGCCGACGGAAGCCTCAACCGGAAGTTTTCCCCATAAATTCAGGAGGATTCTTCTCCAGTTACCAAGGTTTGAATTCCTCATTTGGAAGAGTTCTCCTCATTTCACGTTCCATGTAACTTAGAGAGCCCTACTCTTGTGCAGGCACGAGATTCTCACCATTCCACAGCCCGCAAATATTTCCAAATGCTGCAACGAGCCCTGCTTTGGCTATGGCTGGAGCTGCAAAACCTGAGTACGACATGGTGCTTTACAATAGCTATTCGCAGTCAAGTGGCATGAGGAAAAACGACCCTTTTACTGGATCTTTGAGCCGTAGTTTTAGTGGAGCGAAGGAACTTTCATTCTTACAAGGCTCAAGTTGCAGCCTCCCACAAGCTGTCATCTCCCAACCCCATCTGGACTCAAACCCTGCATCGGGCAACTCATGTGGCCACAGCCAGAAAATGTACTCCGAGTGGTTATACCGAGACAAAGACGACATTGAATCCAATTGTGCTCTCTCTCTTCTGTCAACCACACCAACTGATACCTGTAAAGAGATCGGCTTTGGCCACATGGTGCAGCAGTCCAATTCCGACTCCACAAGGCTGGCTCAGCCCTTGATCCCCAGCCTTCAGTACGGCGGTATAGGAATGGTGGGTGAACCACTTGTAACTTCTGCTTTGGCTTCAGACGGCAGTGAAAGTGGCAACCTCCGTTGCCAGCAGATGTTTCTAATTAGGCCTGACGGATCTTCATCTCGCAGTCATCGCCATAGTTCTCCTGGGAGTCATATACCTCCATAGTTTTCAGGGAAAAAAAAAAAGAAAAAAAAAAAGAAAAAACACTCTGCTTTGAAATGTGCTTGGTTGAGTTTGTTTCGTTGGTGAAGCAATTCACTGGCTTTATCAACTGTGACATGTTCAACATGTAAATTGTGTTCGAATATTTATCTTTCTCATGATGCTGCATCTCAAGAATGTAGTTTATCTGAAATCCTAAATCGGTAACTTTTGTTGTTGCTCAGTAAAACAGGCTTAACCAAAATGAAAACTTTGAAATACCCTTTAAAAAAAAAATTTCATAGTCCCCCCCCAAAAAAAAAAAAAAAAAAAAAAAAAAAAAAAAAAAAAAATCCTTTCCTGTGTAATATACTAATATGCGTGGCTGAGTTTGTTTTAATAGGGAAGCAATTCACTGCCTTTATCAAAATATGACATGTTAATTGTGTCACTTGTTTGAACGATAGATTAAATATAAAGGAGGGAGAATGTGAAAGTAGGAGAGGATTATAGAAATCTTTCAAGTTGTTTGGTTGTGAGAGTTAGAAAGGATTAATGGGGCCAAAAGGGGTCTTCATTTCTTTATTTCTCACCTCCTTTCGGCTTTAACTAAACACGTGATTGGTCATCTCTGATCTACCTCTCTCCCTCCCCCAATTTAAATAGATTCAATTTTTATGTCTTTTTATTTACGCCCATTTACTAATTCATGAAAGGTTAATTAAAAATGTCATTTCAATTAAAATTTTATATCACGTTAACTAAAATGTTTTGTTAATTAAATATTTGGCACGATATTCTTTGATGGACACAAATCAAGAGACAAATGAGCCGAGTCCCAACTACAAGCAAGTAAAAAAAGAGAACAAGAAAACGTTTGAAGAGAATGAAACTTCAAAGAACTTTCATAACCTTAAGATGCTTAAAATTCTTTTTTAACTAGATGAATTTGGTGCTTTCATGCAAAATAGGCGGTAAATGGTCTATATATGGTGTATTCCAAGAAAAAGAAGTCTCACGATGGAGCATGGAATGGAATAAAAATCAATATTCTTCACTATTAGGAATAAAAGCCAATAAAACAATGACGGTTTCTTTCGGTATAGGAGATGAAAATAATGGGTCTTCATAGTACTTGAAATCTTTGCTCTTTCCCTAGTATGAATCCCCGGTAGTTGCATGTTTATCTTAAGCTCTTATCTCTTAAAAAAAAAAAAAAAAAAAAACACACACACACGCACACACACAACTACAACAACAACAACAACAACTTAAGCTCTAAGGCATGAGAATAATGGGTCAAAAGTCTTTGAAAGGTCCCATTCAAATCATAGCAAGGATGGACCCAGAAAAAAGGGACAACTTTAGGCGATAAATACCATCTGGTAAGACATCATGAAATCAAGAAAAAGAAAAAGACACCCTCCCAAATCTTTCAGGGTTGGCTAAATAAATTAATTAAAAAAAAAAGAGTATTCCCTCGTAAGTTATAAACTCAGAAAACAGTATCAAAACATCTGAACATGTTTAGATTGGGGCATATTCCTCACCCATACACATTATACAACGCTATCTAGAAGCTAAAAAAAAAAAAAGATGTGCAAGTGCAACCCTATCCATTCCAAACCCACATTAAAAAATAATAATAATAAATCAACAAAAAATGAATTAAAAATAAATTAAATTCTACATATAAAAGAAGATATAAGGTTTCTCTATCTTGTATCAAGCAGAACTAAACTTGTCATCTCTTGTCTTGAAAATTAACTAGAAAAATGGAGAAAACCCAGAAGAGAAGATCATCAGGAGGAGGGTTCATGAGAAGCCTCTTCAAGGCAGCTGTGAAGAAGCCCAGCTCATTTGCAAGGTGTGAAACCAATAAGGTAAATCCAAGCCCAAGTAAAGATAATAATTTTGCTTCTAATTTTGGTCTTCAAAAGACTACTACCACCTTTTCCAAGCCTAATAATAATATTAATAATAATGTTTTGCCTAACTACTTCTACTATTATGAAGCTACTTCTTATGGTGTGAACAGCCAAAGAGATAATTTTAGTAATAATAATTATTATTATTACAATTATAATAATGGTGGTGATGAGAATGTGGACGTGAAGGCTGCTTCATACATTTACAACGTTCGAGAGCGTTTCAAGCTTGACAAAGCTGAATCAGATCAAAGAATGTATTGATGAAGAATATGTGTGTACACACGCACACACACACACATATATATATATATATATACACACATATTATTGCGCATGTATTTAGTCGCCGTTTATTTTCGCTTTGTAAGTTTCCTTGTTGTTGAGATCGATAAGATGTCCATCCTAAGTTTTGTTTTTGTTTAGAAATTATTGGCAAGTTATGTGTTTTCGCCATTGTTCTGTTTGAACTCTAAAATTTTTTAATCTTGAAATTTAGGATACTATACTAAATTTGATAATTACTGAGAGTACAGTCTAATCGATAACAGACGTCAATTAATGAATGAAAATTAGGAAGTTATATGCTAAAATTAAAAATTTCTGGATCCAACCCACTTAGGAACTGAATAGGAGATAAGGTTGAAGAGGACGCCATAGATTCTTTGAGCTCTGTGGGTGGATTTGACAACTAAACGAATGAGCTAAAAAACGACAGAAATATTAGAACGACGAGAATAATAGTTAACGACAGCAAGATTTAAAAATGACTGATAGCTAAAACTGACCAAGACAACCACCTATGAGTTATGGCTACTAATGACCAAACTCCAAAGGTAGTGCGTTTGGTTGGGGTTATGGAGAGTGGAATGGAATAGTCATTCTTAGAGATTAAGAGCCGTTTGGATCCTTGTTTGGAGACTGTTTTTGGATACTATTTAAAATTTTTTTCTACAATAAGCCGAAGATGAGACCCCAAAAACAACAGTAATCTTTAAAACAACGACAACGTTTAAAATTTAAAATAACACAGGAAAGGACAACAAGAAGAAACGGAAAAACTTTAAACAACAATTTTTTTTTTTTTTTTTTTTTTGCTGAAATTAAACGACAAGTACTTGAAGAACAACAACAAACGAAAATGCACTATAGAAACAACAATTTTAAAACGACAAGAAATAGTCTGAACACGACAGCAATGCACTCTGAAAACGACAACAATAATAAAACGACAAGAAATACTTCAACATTTTGAAACGACGATTAAATGAGAAAGATCAACGACAAGAAACATTTTAGAACGACAAATACCAGGAAAAAGCGACAGCACTCGAAAACGGAAGCCACATTTAAAACGACAAAAAAACCATTAACGACAAATACTCTGAAAACGACAACAATATACCTGTAAGACGACAACAACCACAAGCGCCAGTAAAATAGAAAACGACAATAAATACAATAAAGGTAAAACGATTATGAACGATACAAGTAAAACAGAAATGTTTTAAAATGGCAAAAACCTGAAAGTAGGGCAATAATAACATGAAAAAAAACTACTACAGAAGTCGACAATAAACTTTAAAAACAACTATAGCAGCAGCAACAACAAAGAAAAACAAATCTAAAAACAACAAAGGAAAAACTTTACAAATGTTTTGATTGCAAATATAACTTTAGCGATAATCTCACATTTAATTTTATCAAAAACATGTAGAGTTTGAATCTCCCATTTCAAGTTAAAATATAAAAAATAAAAAATCAAGAATTCTTAAAAACTTGAAAGACGACCTAATATTAAAAAAGAAAAAAAAAATTGTGGATCCTGGTAACTTCAAAGCAAAATGTTGGGCTTCTAAACATCTCAAGATGCTTTATATATATTTTTTTTTGTGGTCTTTTTTTTTTTTTTAATACTTAACTTCAATATTTGTGGATCCTGGTAACTTCAAAATAAAATGTTGGGCTTCTAAACATCTCAAGATGCTTTATACTTTTCTTTTTCAATGGTCTTTTTTTTTTTTTTTTTAATACTGAACTTCAATATTTTTTTCTTTATACTGTAGTTGCCACCCCCCCGGCTCCTCTCCCTCCCTGATACATCAACACGTAAGATAGCAAAATTATAATTGACATATTATAAAAAGAAATAAAAACTACAGAGTTCCATGATTTATATGGGAAAAAATATATAATCTATTGGTAATGTATGTTATACCTCAATCAGTTAGGTCAAAATCAACTCTTCACGTCATCAACATGAGAGTTGAGAACCCCTTAAGAAGACTTTCTGAGCATTTGAGTCTATATTTAAAATTAATAAATATTATAAATCTCTTATATCCTTTTATTTTAGTTTTCAATCCGTTTTTTTTTTTTTGACTAAAAAAAAAAAGATTTTAGTCGAAGAGGTTGAAATAATTAGATAACCCTACAGTCTCGATGACTCCCTACAGTCTCGTTGGCTCTCTGGATGATATGTTATATTATTTCTTGCCACATATCATGATCTATATAATGGGAGCAACTCGAATCCAAATCACATAAGAAGAGGACGAGAAATCAGGCTTCAATCTCAAAACTAGATGTATCTGAAGTTTGACACGCTATACTGTCTGTATTTATAGCAGAAAAAAATGCTTGTTGGTGGGACATATCATCTGAAAAGAAGAAAATGCTGGTTTCTAGTTGCAGTACTGTAGTGACTCTGAGTTAATAATCACGAATTGGTTTACTTGTTGGTTAATATTCCGTGTCGAAATCTAAACCCACCCAATTATGATGGTTTGCTATCAAATATATATAATTATAAATCTGAGCTGAGTGTGACGTGCTTAGAAAAAAGGGCCTATGACTACGCTCGTATGGCTTCCTTGTGATTGGCTTCTCCTCCCGTGTATCACTCCGATTTTCTATCAATTTAATTTATAAGTATTCAGATAAAAATTTTCAATAAACTGGAATCTCATATATGGCAAAAAAGATGCCTTCCGGCGCCTATTCACCATGTTAGGAAGAGACTTCCATGTTGGCCGCCAAGACAAACTCTACATAATGGGTATCGTCTCAATCTAGAGAATGTACATCCTTATAATCAGATGAGACAGTAATGCCTTCAACTGAAGAGCGTATACCTGAATTGATATGAAATTAGTCGTCTTGGTTATACTTTCAAAGAGTGATACAGACGGTCTTACGGTTACGTACCTTTATCAACTTAAAAAGAATGAATTAAGATAGATACAATTTCACAGTCCGATCAGACATTTCAACATCATTGTTAGTACAAAATTGTTCTCAATTATAAATCAAATTATTGAATAGTTAATCTAACAATTAAAACAATTACACCTACCAATTAATAAGGTAAAAATATAATTCTTATCATAAGTTTTTTTTTTTTTAATTTAAATTTTGGTTGGAGAATCAAAATGAATCAGACCACCTGATCATAGGAGCAATAATTGGTTTTTGTAGCCTTCTATATATAGCTTGTAGAATATACATATATAACATATATATATATATATATATATGTATCGCATATAAATAGTTTGATTGGCCCTTAATTTGCAGGCATTCCTGAATATATATCCCTAACAATCAAACATACGTTATCAGTACTCTTTCCTATAGAGGATAAGCCATCTACCAGTGGAGATGTCGCACATATACACGCTAATAAATCAAGCACGACAACGAAAAATGGCCTAACATAACATCTTAATTACTCTAAATAAACGTAAGCCTGAAATGTTTTGTTAAAAAATAAAATAAAATTAATGCACTCTACCAAATTGTGAAAGAGACTATATATACAGGTCTCCTGGAAAGTTTTAAGACTAAAGAGTGCAATTGGAAGAATTTATTTCACACATATATATATATATATATATATTTATATCGCTCTATTAAGGCCTTGTGCCATGCTATATTACCAATCATGGACTTAAATAAATCTTTACATTATAATGGTAAAGTTATTAGAATTTATCTGCGCTGAGCATGGAAGAAGTACTCCCAGAAAATCCTATAAAAATTAGATATATTCTCACTTCCTATTAGTTCCTTTTCTTTTTTGAAATGATAATTTTTAAAAAAAAAAAATTTAAAATCGATGAGACAACTTTCATTGCCAAAATCTGCCATTGGCAGATATCATTCAGCGACTACATTATTGAGTTATTGCTACGAATGTGTTGTCACTAAAAGCTTTCTTTTATCGACAACATTTTTGTGATATTAAAAAAAAAAAAATGTGGCTGGAAAACTCTTTAGTGTGGCATGGTCAACATATGGTGAGCCAGATAGCCAATGAGGGAGAGCAAAATTCCATTATATAACTTAATTAAGATCAGTTGTCCAATTTTTCTGTTTTATTAATTGTTCCCTAATATTATTTTGACAAAGAATTTAGTAATTATTATGTGATTAAATTCTTAAATTTGGCGGAGCTATTAAATACTATTAAAAAGATAACAAATAGGACAAGAAATTCCCGACATTATATATAGATATTAATTGCTAAGCTAGAGGCTAATCCTTCGGCACAAACTCACTCATACACGAGAATTATAAAATTTGGATTTCAACTAAGGTAGCATCTTTCTACAGGAACACAATTTATATATTGTGAGAATGTTTGTACTTGATATTGTTTTTGCCCAAAAACATAACAACAATAATAGTTGGCATCCAAAATTTGGTAAGAGTATTGTACTATTACTCTTTTTATATATACATAACCTTTCTTTCCCCACAAAACTTCTTTTATATCTGCATGGCCATTTATGAATATTGATGTAGACAGATCAAAAATATTCCAATCGTGGCCAAATTTGTTCAAAATTGAAATAGAACCAAAAAAATAATTGCTTTAAATTAACCACTCCAAGTTGTAATTAATCTGCCCACCTGTATATTTCAGTGGGTAACAGGTAATGATCAATCAACAGCATTGCACAAAGTATACACGATGTTGTAATTACCCTCTCTATTGCAGTGCATATAATCATACAGTAAGCTTCAATTAAGTAATTACTTCTTTTAATTGAACAATATGTCCAGACGTATTACGTATTAACAAAGAGCGGGTCTCAGTTTTTATAAGTTCAACCAGTACTTAACCTTGAAATTATTAATTATTTAAGTAAATTGTGTTATACTAAGCGCAGGGTGGTACAACATTATTGTTTTGTTTAAATTGTATCATATATAATTGCCTAGAAACACAAGGGGAGAAAAGAGCAAGGAGACAAAAATGATCAAAAATATTTCTTTAGAGTGATCTAAATTAGCACCATAATAGAAGTGCATCTAATGGGGAATATTTTTCCATTATCTTTTTGCTTACTTCTTTTTTCCAAATTTTGGTGGTTGATGAGGGTGCTATCTAAAGTGGAGAACCATTTTATTTAGCGAAGAAAGTAAAATGAAGTTATTTCCTTTAGCACATATATAAAAGCTCTTCAAGTCTTTTAACCACAAATTGCAAAACAACACGCGTATACACACACACACACAAATATATATACAGATATAAATTTATATATATATATATAGTTTGAGATTAACCTCCAAAATCGAATAGACACAAACATAATTTTGAAGTTTAGTACAAGTGGTTATTCAAATGTTGAGGGTATAATAATCTCATGCATGGCTTATGATAATCTCCACACAATACAATATGTGGAGACAGCTGTTATTATTATCTTTTGGGATTAACAAAATTGATTAATAGATAAGTATAAATAATGCTTTAAGTATTTGTCAATGATACGACTCTTACTCTAAACTGCACATCCTTGTTAGAAATTATACTCTGTGAGGATGCGCTTCTTATCTGTTTGTTTTGACCTAATTATGATCCAAATTCTTAATTTGAATCACGTCTGCCCAATTCCGTTGAAAAATGTTAGGATCCTAATCAATGACGAAACCAAAAATTTTGATGAGAAAGGCTAATAATTACAAGTTTTTAATTTTAATTTGAAATAATAAAATGAAGTTTTAAATTTTAAGGGGGGCTATTTGTAAATTTAAGACAATCACACCCCCCGGGGCATTAATGTCTCCTTCCCCGATCCTAATGTGATTCACAATTTAATTGACTGTATTTTTATTTTATTTTTATATATAATTACATATCCTCTTTTTCTAACATACATGTAGTGACCCAGCACTAAAAATGTTAAATAATGAATATCAATATTATCTTTAATTAGATAATTACTAACTATAAAGATAAAGAACATGTTATTTTAATCATAATTACTATAACTACAAAGATTAAAAAAAAAAGGTCATTTTAATTAGTGATACAGAATTCACCATACATTTTACAACATATCAAGACTGTGACACAGTTATATAGGACTCGACCTTTATATATTTTTGTTATGTTATGTACCTCTTTCATTGTATGGCCAGAAATATAGTAGTGCATAAATATTACTTTTGGTCAAAAGAAAACTATTTAGAAGTAGCATCAGTGCTCATGAACACCGCAATTAATAGAAAATATTGAGTTTAGTTGTAAATCTCATATAATAACATTCATGATTCATCTTCTTTTGATGTGTGCTGCTCCTAGCATCAATGGTGGAGCCACTTGAGTCCAAGGAAGGCAGAAGTCCCTATTGAGTTTTTTGTTTTTTGTTTTTTTGTTTTTTTGTTTTTTTTTTCCTCATTGAGAATTGCATGCATTTACATCTTTTTACTTTTTATACATATCTATACACATAAATTACAAAAATCACCACGAATGATTCCGCCGCTTCCTAGCAGGGATAGAGTTATAAAGGGCCGAGTGGGGTGGTCGACCCCACAGACTTTCAAAAAACCTAAATTTAAGGTCTTGAAAATTTCTAATTTCTTCATTTTTACACCTACTGTGGTTTAATATTTTAATATATGCCCCACTGAACTTTATCTTTTTCATTTCTAATCAATTTTTTTTCAAATATAATTTACTTTATTCTTTTTGTTCCTGAGCTATTGAAATATTTATTTTTTATTTCTTATTCATATATATGTTTATGAAAACTATTTATGAAAGAGTATCTCCAATGATAGTATACGTTTATGTATGTTAAATTTGATCTAAAATCACATCAAATAAGAAAAATATAACACAAATAACTTTTGTAGTGGATATGATTATTCAATATTGAACCATGCTAGTATTATATTTTTGCAATCTTAGCATATAATTCTCATAATTTACATGATAATTTTTGAAAAATACTCTAGAACAAAATTTTTTCCCATTCTCTATGGTATTTATATTTTACAAAGAAAATTAATATACGCCCTATTGAAGTTGAAGATGGGCTCTGCCACCGCTTCTTAGCATTTGCTTGCGGTAGAAAAGCAATGTTGCAAAATACAAAAGCTTGTTCAGGGTTACTTCATTCCCTCTCCACCACATATGATGATCACAGAGAAAGGCCGAGGAAGCCGCAAGAGATGGTGACGTGGGTCCCACCAGGGGAAAAAACAAAAAAAAAAAAAATCATCAAGCAGCTCTAACGTGAGATTTGTACAATTGACCATGGGCCTACGCGTATGGGGGGGAGGCGATCTTTCAGCCTGTTAGAAGTACTATGTATGTGTAGAGAAGGGCTCCACAAGACGTGACTTCCTTAATGAAGGATTTCCCAAACTGGAAAGTGGGTCCACTTGCCATTAACGCTTGACATCGACCTTGTCGTTCCTAAAACGGATAACAAATTTTGACATCAAAACCAGTGTGGGGTCCACTTGGAGTTTATCATCATCTCTAGCCGTCTGAGTTGATAAATTTCCAATCAGAACCGGCCTTGCAGTCGCATATGAGTTTCAGTGGTCCCCACCAGCCATCGCATCATAATAAATTAAAGATCCTTTTGAGACTTTTTCTTCTTCCTAGTCTTCTTTACACTATTTTGAGATTAAAAAAAAAAAAAATTTTGAACAAACAACAAAGTCAGGAGTCTCACACACAAAACAAACACCCATGTGCGTGTGTGTGTACGTGACACATACGCTATGAGACTGGGACTTTCAAAATAATTAAGATACATATTATTAAGATTAAATTAAAATTTTAGTTATGAAAATTGATTTATATATTTATTAGATTAGTAAAATTATCCCGTTTTTTCTTTTAAAGATGATCAAAATACAGGATTAGATCCTCCCATGAGTCAATAACTCCCAAAATCTAATGTCTTCCTCTATTATGTGGTACAAGATAAACTCGACCTTTTGGTGCGTCACGCAAAAAGGCGACAAGATAAGAAAAAAAAATAAGTATGGCGGGTCAAATACTAAGTAGTTATCAATACCTTTTAAAAAAATTTTAAGTCGTGAAGAGACTGGTCGATAATACTTTTACACTATAATAATCCCCCTTATGTGTAGGTTAGATAATGAACAAACATACGGAAAAAAATATTAATATTAAGTAAGAAAAAATCCGGTGAATATTAAAAGTCTAACATAAGACGCTGTTGAGGTTTTCTCTTATATTTGGGAAAAATAGAAATGAACGAAATTAATTACTTTTGTGAGAGACTATGAAAAATTAAGAACATGAATAGGATCCATTGAACTCTTTTACATTTATCTTCTTTGTTTGACTTGGATTTTGGATTGAAATTGTGATCTTAAGATAAAAACAATTACACAAAAAACTTATATCTATAAATTCCTTGTTATTTGCTCAAAAAGAAGCAATCTAAATATATTTGATTGAGAAATTACTGTACATATGTAATTCAAACTCACGTACAAGTTTTTTTTTTTTTTTTTGGGGCTCAAATCCTTCATGTAGAACAAATCAAAAGAACTATTGCTTTGATTTTGAATTGAAATAATATATATTTCGGTTGAGATTTTTTTTTTTTTTTAAGTGGAAGTTGAAGGGCATGATCAGTGGAGGGTGACCCACAGTGATTGATGACGGGAGAGGCGGGAATGAAAGGCGCCAAAGTAGTGGGCCTAGTGCTCGGCAGTCGCCATCCAATAATAGCTGTAGTTCAGATTCATGCATTTACATATATTCATGCGCATATATATACACACATACACATTTATATATATATTAGCTAACTTTTGTGCTTCAGCAGATCAGAATCGTATTCTAGCTAATAGTAATATATTTGAGCGACCTATAATGCATTTTGTAGGGAGAACAAAGAGTAGAGTGTGGCCTTTTTATTTTTTATTTTTTTAGTAGAGTATTTATTTACGTATTTTATATATACATATGTATACAACAGTATACTAATTATATACTTTAAAAAAAAAAAAAACGATAGCTGTAGCTGTAGGTTGGCATATCCAAGTATAATCACTACAAGATAACAGGTCTTTAACTACGATTAACTTATTTTGCCAAAAAAACCAAATATATATATATATATATATATATACACGGGACGAAACTTTTTTAACATGTCATCACTTAAAGTGAATTACCGTCTCTAAAACATGTTTTCTAGTAGTGAATACTGATTAACTTTTGTGCTTTTTTTTTTTTGCTGCTAATAAACTGAGAGTACCTGTAAGGTGCATATACAGATAAAGTGTAGTACTCGGCTAGTTACACTAGGTTATAATATATATATATATATATGCACGTATATTGATAGCAAAATTCTTTAGTCTTTCTAGATATAGATGGATCATAGAACTGGTTATAAGGGACAAAAGAAATCAAGATTAAAAATCACAGAAATGGTTTCTACCTCTAGTCCGGGGAAAGCATATAGGAACTACATAGCCATTTTCCACAAAACAAATCGACAAAATATATTAAAAGAGAAAAACCTTTGACATTCATTTTTTATATATATATATATATATATATACAAACACGTATGTATTATCTATATAAACTATAGTTTGCCTTTGGCATTCTCTTTACAAGAATGTGGTATCTAATTAATTGATGATTGGCCAGTTTCTAAGGTCCACGTACATACGACTTTTTGGACCACACTTGCACCTATAATGTAAGTAACTTAGCTTTCAGAGGAGAAGCCCATGTGCTCTTGATTTTGTCTCAACGCAAGGATATATTGGTCCCCCCTCCTCATCTATTCGCCAATGGCATTCATATATATATATATATATATATATATATAAATATATATCTTACTAACCTTTTTGCATTATTCATACATATTATCCTACTATATATAAACATATATATATGAGCGTTATATATGCAAACACTAGTAGTGTTCAAAAATCAACATAGTTTGTTTTGTTCCCATTAATTAATGTCAATTTTTTTTCATGTGAAGGAAGAAAAGGAGAGATCTAAATCATATCTACTGTGAAGGTATCAAATATTGCAAAGTACACACACACACACACACACACACACACATATATGTATATATTGGTTTCGGTCGTCTCCCACGATCTAGCAAAAAAGGAACACAAAATCCTAGAGCTATCTTGTACGTATGTTTAAGGTGCGTGTGTGTGTGTGTGTATATATATATATATATATATTTGTGTGTGTGTGTGTGTGTGTGTGTGTTGGACCTGCTTTTTTATATCATCGTACTTCCGTCTTGATGATTAAAAACTTTCACGTACATGTGTTAGAATACTCGGTTGAGCATCATTTTCCCCTATAAGTAGGCCAAAAATTAATGTACTCCTTACAAATACGTACGTACATACATATATATATATATATACAAACATTATATTTTTAGCTTATATATGCTTAAATATTTGATTGATCCAATTATGAAAAAGTTTCCATTTGTACTCATAGAGATTGGTAATAGTTGGAATCGAATCAGCTTATTTGGAGTGGTTTTGTCTATATTTTCATCTCAAAACTTGAACTTAAATAGGGATCTTCATATCTTAATTCCTAAACTCTCAAAGTGGATAACCACTTAATAAATCAGTACAAAGGAAAAACATGAGACATAAGTTTCGTTTACTAATCAATGTGTTCATTAGTATTTGTTAATATTCTTAAGAATTAGACACCTTAATTTCATTACTATCAAGAACAATGAAATCGTAGAAATAAATAAATAAGCACACACAGATTTTTAGTAAAGATCCATATAAGTATCCACTATATTGACTAAGAAAATATCAAAAAGAAGGTTAATTTGTATTCTGTTTCTGTATCAAGACAATAATTAAGTTGATTCAATATTGTTTGTCCTTATCTGAGATTGATTTGTATTTTGTCATTGTGAGTCATCCATGTACACCCTCCATTATTTTGCTTTAATCAAACCAAGTGCCACAAAAAAGATGAAGCATAAGACGTAGGTATATAATTAACCTTTGAAATAATTGCATATATAATATATATATATATATATATATTGATTGCTGTCTTTGGTATTAATTCCAAGACTAGCAAATGAAAAAAAGCCTTTTTTTCCCTTTTCTCAAAAATTAATAAAAATCACACCCCTTTCCACACAAAAAAAAAAAAAAAAAAAAATCCTCATTTATGTTTTTTGTCAATTACGACGAGTCAGAATCGTGAGCTAGCTAAATTATCTTTCTGATCACTTTTGCTTTTTCCGTGACTAAGATGGAGAATTATAAACTATTTTTCATTTATTTGCTAATAAAGATCAGATATTTTCTTTATTTGACATGTCCATACTAGTAGAACTTTAGTACATAACTTATCTGGCATATTTTTATATGGAGAATATATA
This sequence comes from Ficus hirta, assembly GCA_038430175.1. Classification (NCBI taxonomy): domain Eukaryota; kingdom Viridiplantae; phylum Streptophyta; class Magnoliopsida; order Rosales; family Moraceae; genus Ficus; species Ficus hirta. The sequence goes on along the minus strand of CM076595.1, from coordinate 15,446,690 downwards.
TACATATACACATTATTAGAGCTATATACACAATACCATGTTCGTACGAGCCATACCATGTAGCATAATTAAGATCAAGTAGAATTCACCGTGTTATTGGAGAAATGATATTGCTTTAATTCATGACTGTCTAGGCTATTCTAGAAAATAGAAATTATGGTGTTTAATGTGTTTGTGAGATGATGATCTTGTGATTTTCTCTAATCCGAATAGAAGTAAAAAAAAAAAAAAGAAAAAAACAATCGTTATATAATAATATACTATATATAATTGACCTCCATTAATCTTAGCTAGTTCCACGAAGATTAACAAAATTATTTAGTCAGTAAGTTTCAAACATTTCATGTCGGAAACTTCCAGGTTAGTAGAAAACTATAGATACTGATAAAAACAAGCTTAGGACTTCATAAAATTATATATATATATATATATATTAGCCAAAAAAAAAAAAGAAAGAATATCAAACATAGATAATAGTCTTAAGTTATGTCAGCAGGCCAATATAACACGCAAAAAAAAAAAAACACTTTATTTATTTTTTCCAATGAAGACATGATCAAATTTGATATACTTGCGTTTATATATGTTAAATGGATAAAAATTGGAAGTTACAGTTTGATTTATGATTATCAGGTCAAGTAGGTGGGTGGCTGGTTTACATCATGCATAATATTTGCACAAAACTTAACCCATGTATTTTGTGACCCGAAATTGCGGTACAATGAAATATCAAGGAACGAAATATTGCCTTGTACTTGATTTTAGTTTAATTCATTAACAATAGTGTATTTTTGTTTACATCTAACCAACTACATTCAACACACATTTTCTGAGCCAAAAAAAAAAAAAAAAAAAAAACTACATTCAACACATCAAATTGAAGAGTAATATCAAAGAGTTTCCTTCCATTTTTTCCCCCTCCTTCCTCAAAGTGGTTAGAATATGTACATGTGGGTCCTATATCCGCCGGAAAAAAGTTTACAACGACGCCTTCTTTTACAAAAGTAGATCGTATATATATATATATATATATATATATATATTTGTTATTTCCGATGCCGACATTATATATTTATGTTGGTTCTTTGCTCTTTCGAGAGTTGTTTTTATAGGTCAATTGTAATATAATCTCTATATCTATTTATTTTAATAAATTTTGGAGTTAGAAGAACTTGATGGTGGAATTAAGTAATTAATAGGTGCCAATTTAATCATAATGTACTAGTTATTTTACATTAATTATCCTCTCTCTACTCATATATATATACACACACACATACATTCATGTATGTAAACTTCTATTGATTTTACTTACAATTGGTTGGTTTCTTCACCAAAGTTTTGAATTTAAGTGGCTCTTACTAGAATATATAATCAAATACTTTTATACATACCGTATAGTATATTAATTTTAGCCAGAGAACTCTTATACAACATACTGTTATAAAGTTGATCTAAGTAACTAAAGAAAAAACTTGCTACGAGAATTGGACAAAACATGTCCTAGTCCTTAGAGTTTTTCTTGTAATAAGCAAATTTTACTGACCGACCACAGAAAGGTATAGATGGGATGACAGGCAGGTAATAATTACCCGAAAGGGTATTTCGGTAAAATCGTATTAACATGCGGAAGGCTCACAAGTTTTAAGGTTTCGGTCATACAATTTGCCCGAGCCGGAGTAATGTCAGGTGGATCATCAGGTGGTTCCCGACTTAATCTATCGACACGTGGCAGATTCAGTCCATTGCAGTCTCTCCTAAATATCCTCCGTTTCTATTGGTGCAGCTATAATCCCCTGCTCTTCCGCTGTTTATTCCCCTCGATCTGGTCCACTCGTTTTCCCATATCATCATCATGATTCATGATCGAACAGTTGCGTAAAGAGGACGTTAAAAATCCCAGTGATAGTTTTCATGCTCTTACTCTGATTCTTTTGTCTAATTCTCTGTCTTAAAGTTAAATCAGAGAGAAAGTATTAGGGCAAAGAAAAAGAGAGAATTTTTCTCAAGAAAAAAAAAAAAAAAGAACATTTCGTAGATATATAAATATCGGTGTACATAAAATTAACTGAAAGAGAAAAACTTGTAGCCGTGCCTGACTTGTTCTGGTTTCCTTAGAAAGAAAGAATTTGTGTGTGTTTTAGAGAGAGAAAGAGAGGAGAGAGGAGAGAGAGAGAGAGGAGAAATGGGAAGGGGAAGAGTGGAGCTGAAGAGGATTGAGAACAAGATCAACAGGCAAGTGACTTTCGCAAAGCGAAGAAACGGACTTCTGAAGAAAGCATACGAGCTTTCCGTTCTTTGCGATGCCGAGGTTGCTCTCATCATCTTCTCCAATAGAGGAAAGCTGTACGAGTTTTGCAGTAGCTCAAGGTATATATATATATATATATATATAACATATCCACCAATATTTACACCAGCAAAAACATGATATATTTGTATATAACACGAAAAAGTAAAAGAGAAAGGAATCTTGATTTTTATTTTTATATTATTTTTTTTGTGTATTCAAATTTTCCGATCCGTGATGGCTTTTGCTGTTTTCAGTCTCGGCGTGAGAATTGATAAGCTGAGGAAAAAGTTTGTGTGTGTGTGTGAGTTTTTTTTTATTTATTTTTTGGGGTTCAATTTTGATGTTAAAGCGTTTTTTTCTTTCTTTATTTCCGTTTTTGTGAATGTCTCCGCGTTTTTAGCAGGCTTTCAGTGTATGTGGTGTTTTGGCTTAGCTGTTAGATCTGCAACTGGAAACGCCATAAAAGAGAGAGAAGATCGATTTTATCACTGTTGTATTGCCTCTTTCGACTTATGTAAACACTTTTCTCTTCGTGTTTAGCGCTTCGTTAACCCAAAGTCTTCTCCTTTTTCTCTTTCCCCTCTTTTTGCACCTCCATTAATGAATATTTTTGGAGTTATTTTCCATCTTCGCTCAATTAGCGATCGAAGAGCTCCGATCTGATCATCATTTCCACAATATGAAGGCTCATCAAAGCTTACTGGTAAAAATTTCCTAATTCCATAAATCAAAATGTTTGAGCTTCAGCTAGGGTTTGGTTTTTCTTTGTTCTCCATTATCATGTCCTCTTCTCTTGCATGTGCCATTTTTTTAAAAAAAAATTTTCAATTTTATTTATTTATTTATTTTTCACACGAAAGTCTCTTTCCCGGCCTCAGATTGCTCTGTTCCTTCACTGCAAAATTGAAAGTAGAAGCGTCGATTTTTCATGTGTTTTTTAGGCTTTAAAATTTTTTAAATTAAAATTTTTTTTTTTTCATTCTATGCTTTCTAATCGACGGTCTCAGAGGTTGCTTATGGCTACAAGATTCCAATTAAATCTTTCTGTGCTTCAGATTCGTCTTTTCACTTTCAGGTTCTTTATGTCTTTCTATCGATTCAATCTCTCTCTCTCTCTCTCTCTCTCTCTCTCTCTCTCTCTCTAACCAAAGTGCAGACAAGGATGTTTTTCAATCAACAAAAGTCGACACAGACATTCGACAACTCCTTCTGACTTTTAGGGTTTTCATTCTTCAAAGCTTCACCTTTTCTTTTTCTACTCCCCCACCCACACCCCCACCACACCCGCGCCCCGCCCCCCCCCCCCCCCCCCCCCCTTTTCTTTTCCTCTTCCGGTTTTATAACTCGTTTATTAATGATAAATTTCTAAGCTAATTAAATTGTTCAAGCTTGCTGTAATTCACCTAACTTCCAAGAGGTAGTTTCTAATTAATTAGGGAAAGGTCAATTAATCTTTGAAGTTCCTAAGTAATAGTGTTTTGTTATAAGTGATTTAACCAAAAAAAAAAAATCCTCAAAAATGGTGATTTAAGAAATATCAAATCTTTGTTAATTAATATACTATATAGTTTTGTAGTTAATTTCAAAATTTTTTTTTTCTCCCTAGGTGTTAATTAGTATGATTGAGAGACTACGAAATTGTTATAAAAGCAAACTTAGATCTTGGTTATGAAGGACAAAATTAATCAGGATCTGAGTTTTGTATAATTAGTGTTTATATAAAAGGATTCCCGAACTTGATGAGTCAACAAAAATAAGTTATTTAAGTGGTACTTAATTTGTTAGTTCCCGATTCTTCTACAAAATGATTTATACACATAACAGTTGGTGGTTTTGAGATAATTAATTAAAGAAACTAAAACAAAGCAAACGTGCAAAAAGCTAAAAGGAAGACATCATATTTATCTCGCTTGGTGCTATTTAAAAAATAATAATAATAATAAAATAAATTCTGGCCGCCGATGAATATGATTGTTGAACTTAATTATCTATCCCTCTTAGCCCCAATACAATATAATTTGTTCATGAATTTAATTCCTGAAAAAAAACATACTTTCATTTAATGAGTTAGCTTTGCCATTCTTTACATGCTATTCACTTTTCTCTTGAAGTTAGCCAAGGATCCTTATTACTTATATTGTTTCAAGATTAACCACTTCTTTCAGTAAAAAACCGACGATGAATAATTAAAAAGAATGTTAAGTATCTTACATGGCCTTTTATCTTGAGAACAGCATGCTGAAAACGCTTGAGAGGTATCAGAAGAGCAACTATGGAGCCCCGGAGCCTAACGTTTCTGCAAGGGAGGCGTTGGTAATGATCATTGTGATTAACTTTTATCATAACTCTAAACATGCGTTAATCTTGTCATATCTTTCTTATTTGGTTGCCTATATATCAGAGAATAGGCAAGAGTTGTTTGTAGATTATTGGAGATAAGAAAGATCTTTCAATTTTGTTAACACGTCTAATGTAAAATAGTGGAAATAAAAAAATATAAATGCAATCAAGAAATTTACCACTAAATGTGATATGATATGTATCTAGTTGTGTCAAAGTTTACAAGTCACTTAAGTGATGCGGCTGCAGATAATTTTAGTGTCAATTTTTAAATCCCGTGGATTATAGCAAATAAAGAAGGACTAATCTAACAGTACTTATGTATAGTAAAAAAAATAAAAAATAACACACACACACACACACACACACACACACCCCAAATTGCAATATTGATGATACATATATTTTATTTTCTTTATCATCTTTTCCGTACACTTGTATCTATCTCTTGAAGTGAGCTACACCGGAGTTTAAATGAGACCTCATTAGCTTAAAGGCTCAAAACGTTTTTGCTTCTCTTGAATATCTCCAGAGGTTAACTCAGAGTTTTTTTTTTTTTTTTTCTTTCCCCCTTGAAGAGAACTCCAAGAGAAATACGCTTTTAAAAACTTGAATTTAAGACTTCAAAAACTTAATTTAAGCCACTTTTCAAAGATAATCAAAGTAAGATGACTCAAACTCATGCAGTACATAAAATGCAAGTAATATATGTCATAGCAAAATGATTTATGAGAAACTTCCTGTCTTATCAAATAATGTCGCAAGCATATGTAGGGTAAACCTTTTTCACTTTCTTTATGCCAAAGAGTTCATACTTCTAGTTCTACCATGCTTTCAAGGCAGAGGAGAAGTACTAAGAAAATTAGTGATTAAAGCATGTTAATGGAGTATTTATCTCTTTAAGCCAAAAATATTGACTAGTTAAAGAGGGGAAAATTGCACTAGAACTAGTTGACATACAATTGGATTGTATTGAGATATTGGAGACTGAATTGTATAGTAGTTTTTTTTTTTTTTTAATAGAAAAATGCATGGTACTTGTTGCTACAATATAAGTTTGACTACTTTTTCGTGAATTAGAAAGCATGATAGCGGTAGATAAGATGGTTTATTATAATGAATGGTTGCAATTCTGTGCACCCTTTAATGGTTAATCGAGTTGTTTAACTCAAAATCCAAGTATTCCAAGATTTTCGGCTTCAGGTAATATTTAAGATTCTGGTAAAAACCTCGAGAGCTTTTACTTGACACTAACAGACTAGAAGACCATTTGCATTAATTATTTGTCCAGCATGGTATAATATCATCTTTGCATGCACTTTTTAAGTGGTTTTTTACTGCTGTAAAACACAGGAACTGAGTAGCCAGCAGGAATATTTGAAGCTTAAAGCGCGTTATGAAACCCTACTAAGGAATCACAGGTTTTTTTTTTACCTATATCATGTCCTAATTTTTATACCGAGTAGTTAACCATGAAAATATATGTATGGGTCATGCGTTTGCTTTTTGTTACACTACTAGAAATCTTATGGGAGAAGAACTAGGAGCTTTAAGCAGCAAAGAGCTCGAATCTCTCGAGAGGCAGCTGGATATGTCACTGAAGCAGATCAGATCAACACGGGTATTTGACCTCATTGTCAAACCATTTATTTCTCCTCATATGATTTTAAATTTATTAAAATGATTTTAAGTCCGTGCGAAATGTATTTATTTCAATATGTTTAATGATCAGAATTTTTTGTATGATTATACTAATTATTCCCGGAAGTAGGGGAGAGACTGGATTGTAACCACATATAGTTCATAAATATATGCTTAATTGAAATGAAATGGATAAAAACATCTAGATGAATCAAGTATTTTTTTAATTTTCTATACTAATGTAAAGGTGTCGTGTTTTAATTATGTGTATCATAGAAGGGTAACTAATGCGATTTCATGTACATTTTTAACTTTTTTTTTTTTTTGGTTTATTGTAGACCCAGACCATGCTCGATCAGCTTACTGATCTTCGGCGGAAAGTATGAAATTAATGCATGCGTTCATTTGTCCTTGACTTTCTTTTATTTTCTCTCCATCTTTCTCGTCAACCAACTTAATTATTCTGAATTTGCTTGTGCATATTCGCAGGAACACATGCTTAACGAAACTAATAGGACCCTGAAACAAAGGGTGAGCAACAATATTTCAACAATTTAATGTGACTAAATACTGGCAATTGGGATATATATGAATGTGGTTATCAGCTATATTTTGCTTTTACATCACTTTTGTCTTATGCTAAAAGAGCATTTACCTTGAAGGTTAACAGGAGTAATTAGTTTGTTCCATTTTTCCTTTCTTCTTAATATATAGCTAAATCAAAAAAGTGAAAAACTATACACCCTCCATAATAGTAACATGGTAGCTGGAACTTGAGTTTTGGACTGCTTTGTTTGCAGCTGGTGGAAGGATACCAACTAAGTTCACTCCAACTGAATCCGGGTGCCGACGACGTGGGGTACGGCCGGCAGCCTGCTCAAGCTCAGGGTGATATCTTTTTCCACCCCATAGAGTGCGAGCCCACCTTACAAATCGGGTATGTACCACCATTTTTATCTACATATAATCAGGAACCTAAAACAACGAACTCATACTAATACTGTTTCTCATACTATTTTTCAGTTCATATACCTCCTTACAAATTGGGTATGTACCACCATATATATGCTATTTTTCAGTTATACAATGTTCTTGCTAAAAGTTAAATTTTGCTCTCTATATGCTAAATTGAACATAAATTTCAGGTACATGCTAGATCTTTTTGCTGATTTCAAAAATTGCCACCATAAAAACAAGCTTTTATTCAGTAAATATATGCTAGTTGGAATATTGTTGGTAGTTAGATGTTTCGTTTTGAGAAACAAATTAGGATAAAAATTGAAATTGCATTGTGTTTATAACTATTATTTATTTGAAATGGCATTGTGTTTATCATTGATAGCATTGGAGCACCATAAGAAACCAATGTGCTAAATTTAGCATACTAAACATAGATTAGCATGCCTTTTTTGCATAGGATCTGGTCAAAGCCTAAGATGCTTATTTTTTATCTTCTACGTTAAACGATGATTCCAGGAAAATTTCACCAGTTTTTCGGTTTTTATATAGGTATATATTTAAGTTGAGGCTACAGATCAGACCAGTCCCTCAAGTTCAAGTCAAAGCTAATCATTAAAAAAAATAAAAATAAAAAATAGAAGAAGAAGAAGAAGAAGAAGAAGAAAAAGAAGAGAGAGAGAGGGGCTTAGGATTAAGAAAAAAATTCAAATTTGTTACACAAGACTCTCGATTTGTTACCTCTCTTAACTATAGTTGTACATATTAGGGACTAGTCTCTCTGAAGAACTACAGTCTATAGCATATGTAGATATAAATAAACACACACACATATAAACATATATGAACTTTATGGTTAGTTTATCAAATCCCACAAATAGATGATATACTTTCTCTCTCTAGCTCCATTCGTTTTTATCATGGTGAAGCAAAAGTAACTCGATTATCTTATCTTGTTAAAATCGTAGGTATCAAGCGGACAGTACAATATCAGTGGTGACAGCAGGGCCAAGCGTGAGTAACTACTTGCCAGCAGGATGGTTGCCATGAAAAAAAAAAAAAAAAAAAAAAGAAAATAGAAAATGGTCATTTACTAGCTCCTCCATAATGGCACGCTTTTCCTTAATTTGATAAGGATCAGTGGAATTTCCTCGTTTTAGTTATATATAGTTTGGCCAATGGACCATTTTGTATCTTTCAATTTACATGTTGTAACCCAGCACCTTATGGGCTCTTTGTGTGCGTGTGCGTGTGCTCAACCAGAACTGTGCTTCTTTGTTTTAACAGTTTAGCAGGCTTTGCTTAATTCCAAAATAATTGCTGTTTGTATGTACTTGACTTTGTAAATCTTTTCTACGTTTTTGCATTTCCCATACTCGCCTACATAGTCGCATCGCTAATCTAGTGTCGAGTTAACTTGTCACTACCAAAAATTTAACATTTGGGTTTGAATTAACGGACTAGACTGTGAATCTTGTCTACGTTTTTGCATTTCCCAAAACATGCATATGGAATATATAAATATATATATATATATATATGTATATATATTTATAAATATGTGTAAGAGCATCTCTTGTTTAGTGTTGAATTAACGTGTCAATACCAATATTTAACATTTGGGGTTTGCAAACAAATTTTCATTGTAGTATTATTTGGTGTCAAATTTGACATATATAGATATGATGTCAAATTTAGCGCTAGTATAACTTTAGTGAAATTTTGAAATTTGATTTGTTTTTCGTTAATAATTATTATTGACATTTTTATCTTTATAATGTTATTGGAACACAAAATTTAAAAAAAAAAAAAAAAAAACAGATCACATATAGTTATTTTTTCGTTTACGTTTTATGTTAATTATAGCATTGCAATTGAAGATGATCTCATTTTCAACAAAAATTGAAGATGGCCTAATATATATATATATATATATATATATATATAATACAGAGGTGAAGGTTGTAGTTTATTGAGTTATAGAATAAGTAGATTTGAACTCTTTACCTTTTGATTTAGTCAGGTATAGAATTATTATTAAGTTTTTAATCCAACTATTTAAATAGAATAGAAGTTAATCTAATAGGTAAACACATTTGAGAACATGAAAAAAAAAAAAAAAAAAAAAAAACTTGAGATCTATTACGTATTTTTCTTTTTCTTTTTTTTTTTTTTTGGGTTCTCTCTCCAAAATGTTTTGGTTTGAAATACCTCCCCTAATTAGAATTTTAAAGCCATGTATATGTATACAGGGAGGGGTTTTTATTTTTGTCATTTGTGACGTGATTTGTTTTATACAATATTAATCAAATATTTTTCAGTGATATTTGTCCTTTACACTAATATGTAAATAGTTCATGTGATAAAATTCCAAGTGAAAATGTTATATAAAAATCAACGTTAAAAAATTTTTAAATAAAAAGTTTTTAAGTGAAAAGTACTTTAACTGGACTTTGTAAAAGAGTGATAGGAGCAGAGGGATTTGGATCTTTCAATTCCATGGACTCAAGAATGGGCTTGGATCATTATGAAGCTGGTAAACTTCCAAAATTCTTTTACCATGCTTCTTCATGGCATTCTTCTATCTATATCACTATAGCAATCATTTTCTTGAAATTTCCTTAGGTTATAACTAATTTGGTCTAAGGTCTCAAATAGAATAAGTCTTGGTTTCCTTGATCTCCTTATATATATATATATATATATATATATATATATATTTGTACATTTTAAAAAGAGTAACGTGGAGGAAACCTTTAATCTTTAAAATCCCTATATCTTCTAATTTATGATGTAAAAACCCCTGCTTGCCCTTTAAATTTGAATTAGGCGGGATTCAACCCATTCTATTAGAAATTCTACTAAAAACTAACAAGAAATATGAGAACCATATTAGTCTCACTTAATATTTGGTATTAAAACCTCTATTAAAATCAAACATAAAGCAACAAAACAAAGCATATGTTTGTGCTTAATCTTTTTTTCAAGTCTAGTTTAGTGAAAATTTTCATAGAAAAAATTAAGTGAGACTAATTTAATTTAAGAAGTAAAATGATAATGATCCTAAAGTTAAAAGGTGTAAGAATAATCCTTAGAATAGAAAGTGTGGAAAGCATTTAAATATTGAAGCTTAAAGAGAACTACGTCTCTCAGCTTTAATGATTAAATTATAAAATAAATAAATAAATAAAAACTAGCCGTTTAAAGTTGCTAATTGAGGCCAAAAAAATAAAAATAAAAATGAAGTTAGGCTAGATTGTTTGTTTTGGTCACCCAATCTAATAGATGATCAAAAATTTTTTTTTCCCTTATATATATATATATATATCATGAATCTAAAAGTGAAGGACATAAGTTTTTATATCCTTTTAACAAAGCATTTCACTAATTTTCTCAATCAAAAAACAGGTAAACCGGATTGGCCTCCGGAGTGAATAATACTTCTGATTGGAGAGAATCACCATGCGCGTGTGTTTTAGTTCACATACATATATATTCACCACGCAGTTTTAGTTCTGGTTTTTTTTTTTTTTTTTTTTTCCAAAAAATTACCTATATAACCACCTTTTTTTAATCTATTGATTAATATAATATAAATTTCAGTTAAATTTAATTTAATTTTATGTCAAGTTATTCTAGTATTAATTTTTTGTATTATATTAGTGTAATGGTATTTAAATTTGTATAATTTAAGTGCTTTCTTGTTTATTGTAGGTATGAGGCACTATTTTCTGCCTGGCAATGTGGTCCTATTTTGGGGGCCCAGATGGAGGGATAAAGGTTGGACCAGAATCATGTTCGAATGGGCCAAAGTTAACCTGAAAAGCCTTGTAGTGGGCCTGCGTAAGGTGCCTTCTTTTCTCTTTTTCTTTTTCTTTTTTTTTTTTGAAATTTTTTTTGTTAATTTATTCACTCACTCACTCTCTCTCTCTCTCTCTCTCTCTCTCTCTCTCTCTCTCTCTCTCTCTCTCTCTCTCTCTCTCTCTCTCTCTCTCTCTCTCTCTCTCTTCAAAAATTATAGTAAATAACATTTTTAGGAAACTAAAAATCCCTGTACTATTCCCTAATATTCTCGATGCCTTAAATTATGAAAAAGGTATTTTATACTTTGAAACCCCTTTAACTTTTAAGTGTGGTACAAGTTGTTATATGTTTAATTTATCTTATCCAAAAAAAAAAAAAAGTTGTTAGATATGTGTGTGTGTGTGTGTGTGCATTTTTTTTCCTTTTTTTTTTTTTTGTGATGTTTTCCCCCCCTTATTAGAAGTGCAATTCCCTTAAAAAAAAAAAAAAAAAAAAAAAAAAAAAAAAAAGAGTACAACGACTTTAAAAACTCCTTCACTCAATAACATAAAGACCAAGTAAAATCCCCAATGCCAGCAAATTGTTGGGAGTGACCTGAAATGTACGTGTCCTTCATCCATTATATCACCATCTTTGGACGGACCATTCTTGCCTCTATGTCCTAATATGTTAAAGAAGATAGTAATACGATAGGAATTGTTCTTTTTTTACATTATTAAAAACTGTCTTTTAGATAAATTTTTAGCCCGGTATATGAGTATTAGTATTAAAATTTACAATACATGATAAAAAAAATTGTTTATAATCATGAATCGAACTATTGAAATATTAATCTAACAACTAGAAGATAAATTTTATTGATAATGAAAATGTGATTTTCAATTGAAGAAGTTCATGTTAAGAATTCCTTAAATAACCCATTTCTAGTTCGTTGTTCCTTCGTTTCAAATAGTCTAGTATGGTTTCTCAACACCATCTTGACTTGCTCATATGCCTCTTTTTTTTTTTTAAGTTAATCTTATTTGGCTCGGGAATAAAAAGTCAGTATTGTCTCAATTTGAGTACTTATTTCCATTTTTAATAAAATGTACTACCATGACATTTGAATTTATAACATAAATAATCATTATGTTACTAACAACAATGGAGGCAGAAAGAGCTCTCAATAAGAGCATTATGAAAAAAGTAATAACTAGATATCTTCAATACGTTTGCTTATATCAATATTGTATTTGTCATAAAAGAATGAAAATTAATATTATCTTACTCTTCTTCAATGTCAATATTTCTCTTGCGATTTCTATTTTTCATGATCATTATTATGCTTTGGAACTCATAATAATGAAGTTTTAATATTTAAATAAAAAATATTATAGTAATTACATTGAAAATTCAAGACAATCAATAAGAATCAAATGTAAAATTTCATTCTAATTATATATTGTGACAAATTTGCCACAAAATTTAACATATTATAAATTTTACATTCCGTTATATAGCATATTTTTAATCTACATATCAGATTTTGCTATTGGGAAATGTTTTTAAATAGCATGAAAAATAACATTGTATTGGAAAGTAATTTTTACATTTAAATATCAAATTTGACATTTACATCTATTTGATACTGCCTTGAAAAGCCAAATGTTCATATAGTATAGAAACACCACACTGAAAATGCTAAAAGATATTTTTTCTTTTTAAGGCCATCTTAGGGTCCGTTTGGTAAAACGGTTTGAGTTGGAAATTTTAAGTTTAAATAGTAATTTTTGTTGACTTTTCAGAAAAGACAAAAATTTTTTTCAGAAAAGATAAAAAACCTTTTCAGAAAAAGACAAAAATTGAGATGAAAATTTTGAGTTTGAGTTGGTGAAGCAAACGAGGCCTTAAAGTGCTTAATACGGTTGTTCCTTAAATAAGTTATGAAGTGAAAAAATAAAAATAAATAGCGAGGTAAGTTACAGCATTTCGAGCACCATTTTTCACCTCCATTTTGCTTTTATACCCCCCCCCCCCCCCCCCCCCCAATTTTTTTGTGGGCTTAAATTCAAAGACCCTTTCACCCTTACAAATAATAAAATTAATATTTTAAAAAAAAAATTTTGTCTGCAAAACGAAACATGCATGTATAGAAACTTGAGATGAATCAGAAATAACTAAAATCTGGGCCAACTGAGTAGTACGTGGCAATCTTTAATAGGTTATATTGAAGAGCTGGTATGAAGCTTCAGTTGTAGACTTCTAGGCAAGACCACCGTAATGAGGTCCTGACCGATGTGGCTGCTTTCAGCTCTTTCATCGACTTTTGCTTTCTTTTTTCTTTTTTTCTTTTTCTTTTTTTTTTCTTTTTTCATTTTTTATAGAAGAAAAAGCTTTCTTCTACTTTCATCGACTTTTGCTTTCTTCAATCCTAGTGTTATAGTTTTGTTAAACCAGAATTGTGTGCGTTGTAGAAGGAAAAAAAAAATTTTTTAAATGCAATTTTAGATAATAAATTTAAGAAAAAAAAATTAAAAATTCAAAATATATTTTCATACCAAATTGGATGGTTCAAATATTTTCTATTTCCTTTAGACTTATAATAAAGTAAATAAAAAAAAATTAACAATGCAAGTTTAAATATATAAGTTATAAATCACAACAAAAACTAATCAGAATATACTTTATAGCTTGTTTGGTATTTCTTGCGTAGACTTTTTTTTTTTGGCACTATTTAAAAAGATTTTTTTAATGTTTTTTTCCACTAAAATTCAAATTTATTTTTGAATTTATTTTTTAAACACATGATCCAAATCGAAGCTTAAAGTATATTTTGAGAATAAATAAAACTTGTGACGGGTTGCTAATAATTGAACCTAAATCCACGCTATTAAAAGTCGGATTGGATGTGTCAACCTCGTAAATTAGGTTATAAGTTTTTTGATCACTCTTAGCGAAAATTATCACGTGTCCTTCACATAGGATGTAAAATCTTTAATATATAAATAAATGCACATATAACCCAACAAATAGAGTCCACCATTGCCGGATCAGTTGTTGGAGATCTATTCATTGGGTGGGTCTCGCCCATAGCCGGACCAGGCAGCTGCTTGTTTAACATCTACCCCACCACACCACCGCGCGCCGCGTCCCCCACCCCCCGGCGGCGCCACCTCATCATGATCTCATAGATTATTTTTGTATTGTTTTAAATTTTTATGATTTATGTTTCGCTTGTATGATTCTTTTTTCTTTTTCTTTTTCTTTTTTTTAATTGTATGTGTTGGGATTATTGAGTCTATACTAAATTTGTTTGCCATTAGATGTTAACTTTTACACTTTCTAACTAGAACTATGATATTGATTTCATTATAACTATGAATGGTGCTTTATTTGACATTTGATGAGCTTTTATAGTTTAGAAAAATAATAGGTTTATGTTGATTATATTGAAAACAAGACTACTAATGATAATAATTTTATTTTCCATACTCTTAATTCTTTTCTTCCTAAAAAGGCATATTTAGGCTCGATAAAACTCACAAACTATCCGCATCTTAGAACTTCCCCGTCGATCATGTATAATAGGAGGTCTCGAATTGGATTTGTCACGGATCACCTTGTTTTTCGATATTATTCCATTCTATTTGTACCCATCAAACCATTATGTACAATATTCCTCGTGAATGTTATGATTTGTAAAAGTCGTCGCAAAAAAGAAAGGCTAAATTAATAAACCTAGTTCACAAACGAACTATGCTAAATGAAAAGTGTAAGTTTTTTTTTTTTTAATAAATTATACTTAGTGGGACCAATAGAAGAGTTAATTATATAATATTATTGTATTGGATCCTTAATCCATACTGTTAGATCTGTTTTAATCAATTTACTAAATTTGATTAAATTATTAATTTAATTAAATTACCTAAAATAAGTAAATAAAAGAGAGACAGGCAATTTTACGAGGTTCGGTCACACTTACTCCTCGGGGCCACACCCAACTATCGAATAATCTACTAATATCAAATGATCACATGCACTCTCGGACATATACAACCCATAGACTCCATATTCCTATTGTCGCCGGTCATCTTGAACATATTAGCCAGATCTATTCGGCGAGTACCACCTGTCTTATCGTTGAACTCCCTTCAACTGAAAACGCATTCTCCCGAAAGCTTCAAGTTCTTCTCCCGAAGAATAATAACGTCTTCTCCCGAAGACTCCAAATTCTTCTCTCGAAGAATGATAGAACACCAAAACTTCAAAGTCTCAAGATCCATGTGAATAACTATGTGTTCTACATTTTGCAAACTATTTTTGAGACTTTATATAAGCAGCAACATCAAAACTCTAAGTAGATCTCGGATCTATACTTCAAAATTCATATTTTATTCAATTTTTAAACTTGTTACAGATAATGTTGAAATATATTCTGTAACAACTCCAAAATTCGAATTTCAAATCTATTTATTTTAGGAAATGAATTTTGTTATCATTATCTGAGTATTTTCTCAATATATTAAACATCAATCTTCAAAATCCTCTGCATAATAATCTCCCTTGAAATTGCAACCATTTAATGAATAAATCTTGGATTTTTGAAATCCTAATTTAAATAGGATTAGGAGATCCCATTTAAACTAGACTTTCCTTTTTAAAAACAAATCCACAATATTTCCCTTTTTATAATTATGCAGCATTATACATTCCTTAATTAACTCTCCAGATTACATTCAAACTGAATTCGCCACATCATTCTCAATTCGAGTCAAATTCTTAAAAGTCTTCAAATCACGATTTACTTTAACCTGTAACAAAATTGTTGCAATATTTTGCAACACAACCTGCACTTAAATTCCTAAACAGTTTTTGGTTTTTCCTAAATTACCATAAATACCAATATTAAAAACCTAACAATCTCCCACTTTGACATTTTTGACCTAAAATAAACATAAAATCAAAAATAACAAATAAACTCAAAAACCAAAAACTATACTACTCCCTCTAAAACAATACATGCAAATAATTAGAAAGGAGTGCCAAAGTGAGAGAATATTTTTCAAAAGTTTATCTTATTGTCGTGGTGAAACTGAAATTGGCCAACAAATAATTAGTTCCTTGTTTTCTTTCGGTAGAATAATTATTCGAACTGTTAAAATTAAATAAGAAGGTGGTGGTTAGGACTAAGAAAAGGACATGGGAGTACTAGTGGCTCGACGTATAACATTTTATTAAAGCGAGAGAAAAAGGAATTTTCAAAGGGTGTTTAGTTGGTTCACTCTATTTATCAAATATTTTTTTTAAAAAAAAATTAGTCATAGTAGGAGTGCCTTGTATTATGCTTCGACATTATACCTGGAAAGAGTCGACTACTTTTTGAAAACCCAAATCAGTAGGTTTCTCCTGAAAAATACTTAGAAGCTAGTAGTGGATCATCTATTATCGGGCAGCCAGCCCACTCGGCATCAAAGAATACAAAAAAGGTGGTTAACGGTCCCCGAGTAATGGTTAGGCCAAGGCCATGAGAACCGTTCAGATATCATGAGATGCTACAGCTTGGAGATGTACGGTGGTGAGATCGTGCATGACTTGATAAACTTGAATAAAGTTTTTTTAATGTAAAAATAAACACAATTTTACTATTCACATATTTTAGTCTTTTTTTCAAAACTCAAATTTTAAAAGTTCATAAAAGTCAAAATAAGGTGATTTCATCTAAATTGAATAAAATTTCGAGAAAAACGAAATAAAATCCATATTACTATTCTTTTTTCAGATGCATTTTATGTTTTTATATATATTTTTTAATTTCAAACAGTTCATTTTTAACACAACACATATTTTCAAAATTTAACTCAACTCCAATAAAATATATTTTCAAAATTTCAACTCAAGTGGACTAACCAAACGGACTCTTATTATTAAACATCTCTATTTTAGAATGTTAAGTTTAAATCTGAATTAAAAAAGATTTGTAAAATTGATAGAAGTTAATGGACATAGAGATTTTTTTTTTCCATATTTCATTACTCAATTTTTCAGAAAAAGGAAAAAAAAAATAAAACACCTAATTGATTAAGAACCGTTGGATCATCACGTATTCAATGAATATATATAATGACTAAAAATATAAAGACTTGAAATTTTATTTTGGACTAATTGATTGTCTTTTATTGTAATAATTTTAATATTAGACTTTTTTTTTTTTAAAGAGAAGACTCGATAACCGTAGATGCCAACTCGAGTGAACCTGCGGAGAGTGGCCCAATAATATCTTATCCATTAGGGTGGTCACAGTGAAATAGAGTGGTGAAGCTGGGTTTCGAATGAAAACGGTGTTTAAAAACTCATGGATTCTCAATGCCGAGCAAAATGTTGTCTAATTAAACTACGAATAGGGGAAGTACTTGAAGAGAAGAGTTTACAGGAGGAAGGCCCATGCTTTTCATCCCAAGTGAAATACCAAAAGCAGCAAAGGGGCATAGCGATCGTCGTGATTACAAAGCACCAAGCGTTGGTACTTTGCGAAGAATTCCGGGTACACTTTAAAGGTACTTCTCTTTCGAAATCTCATCGACGTTTAGTTCTGTTCTTCTCCTAGTTTTATAGCACACCCATATGGAGGGGGCGTAATGAACGACGAAAATGCTTCGGGGAGTTGAATATAAGTGGAGATATGGAGATTTCCAACAAAAACGGATTGTAATTATATAATGGTATCTGACCCTAAAACGTTCATAGCATCCTAGTGCGTGTTAATAAATTTTGTTGTTAAAAATTTAATATTACGATTTTAAGAATAGTTCTAAAGTTTGCTTAAAAAATAAATAAATAAAAAAGAATAGTTCTAAGTGACACTGTACAACGGATAGAAGTCTCTTTGAAGAAACAAGAAGTCTCATTGAAGAAGTATCCAACACAATGAATAAGAGGGAGACAAAACAAAATTTATTAATTATTAACGAGAAAGAGGACAAAAAAGAACGGCGGTTTTAGGAGGCGGAAGCAAATGAAAAGGATGTAAGTGAAAGTGCCACGTGTCAAACAAAGGTAAAAGCCGTCCCTGTAAAATGACCGACTTCTTAGTCTTTAGCTTGCTCACTGCTCTCTCTCTCCGTCTCATACGAAAATCGATTCGAATCAATTCAGTCAGAGAGAGAGAGAGAGAGAGAGAGAAGTTAGGGCGCAGAGAGAGAGAGAGAAATGGGGAGGAAGAAGGTGGAGCTGAAGCGAATCGAGGACAAGAGCAGTCGTCAGGTGACCTTCTCGAAGCGTCGCAACGGCCTCATCAAGAAGGCTCGCGAGCTCTCTGTTCTGTGCGACGTCGACGTCGCTCTTCTTGTCTTCTCTAGCCGCGGCAAGCTCTACCAGTTCTCCAGCGGCAACGGGTTAGTTTTCTTCTCCTTCCTCCTCCTGATCTTCTTCCTCTCTCTCTTAATTCATCTGTTTGGCTCATCAGAATCCGAACAAAATCCGGAAACAAACCAAAAAAAATCGATCCGCAACCGCGTTTTCTTAATCACTATTGTACGGCTTTTCCCCTATTTCGTTCGATTTCGTTTCCTCTGTTATCTCTGCAACTTTCCTTCATTTTCTCGGCAATTCTCCTTACCTACGTCCTTCGGATTTCGATTTTCCGCCGAAGGCCTTGCGAAACCGTCGCTGATTTTCCACGATTTCCGATAGATCGCCCGAGCTGTTTCTTATCCTGAATGTCTTTTCCTTTTTTTTTTCCTTTTTTTTTTTTGAAATTTAGGAATTTTTTTGGTAAATTCTTTCTTATCTAATTTCTAGGCACGGAATTGGTGTCAGAAGTCATCTTTCTTGTAATTTTAGGTTTCTTTCCATAATTAGATATTTCTTGACCTTCCAACTTTACCATTTCAGTATATGAATCTTTTCATGTTTCCGATGCATGTTTTTATATTCTTTTTCCCTTTTTATTTATTTATTTATTTATCCTCCTCGTGCTTTTTGGAAACACATGTGTGGTGTGCTTTTTGAATGATCGATCTAAATGATCTCGAAACAAGTGACAGTTTAATCTTTATTTTATTTTTATTTAGTTGAGATGATCATGAATTTTTAGAAAATTGATCATTATAATTATTTTTATCCAACACCATTAAATTTCTAATAAAATCTTACTTAAGTCATAATTTTGTAATAAAAAAACTGAAGTACCTCTTAATTTTTTATTTCCTTGCTCATTTATTTTTTCCGTCAGTTTTTCTTTTTTTTTTTTTTCATGTTCAACCCACAAAAACATCAAACCTAGAAAATTATTTCTGGGCAGGCAAAAAACTCATATAAGCAAAGAGAGAGGGAAGGAGCCGACGGAGGGGCAGGGGAGAGAGAGGGAGTTGCCGGAGGGAGGTGAGAGAGGGAGCCGGAGGAGTGGAGGGGGGAGAGAGGGAGTTGTCGGGGAGGGAGGAAGAAGAGAGAGAGTCGTCATCGGCAACGAGCCCACTCCATCCCACACTGCGCCAGATCTATGCACCCCCGACTGGTTGGCCGATCGGCCACGTAGAAGTCGTTGACGAGCCCCCCAACAAAAAACCCTTTACTAAACCCCGAACCGATCTGACCCCTTTACCAAACACTGATCCAGCGCCCCCCACCCATAAAACCCCGGTTTGCGTCCCCCCAACAAAACTTCGATATGGGTAGCACCCCGCACCGTAGTCGAGCTCGAGCCCCGACCCCCGAAACCCACCTACCCACTCCTCCCCCCTCCCCCCGCCAGCCCGCCCGCCCGCCCAATCCACGATTTGAGGAAAACCGAATCCAAAGCCCCCCCTCTTGTGGTTCCGATATGGGTTTCGACCCTCTAATTAGGATCTGGGTCTCACCCCCCGGCGTGCCCCCACCGCCGCAGTGATCTAGGTTCGGCTCCCCCCTCTCGTGGTTCCAATCTGGGTTTCGGCCCCCCAGTTTGGATCTAGGTCTCTCTCACCCCCTGCGAGGCCCCCACTACCGCCGGGATCTAGGTTCTCCCCACCCTCCCTCAAAAAATCTCGATCTGGGTTTGCTTAAAAATTTGCTATTGGAGAGAGAGAGAAATGAATTTTAAGTTTTTATGGGTTTTTTTAATTATTTTGTTAAATTAATTATTAATAAATTATCAAAATATTCTCTCATTCTTTAGAAATTAACAGAATCGGATGAAAAGTACTATAATGGTCAACATTTTAAGAATTCAGGATTATCTCAACCAAAAAACTAAAATATGAATCAAATCATCATCTTTTAAAGAATTCAAGAATTACTTGGATCAATTACTTGTGTTTTTTATATTGTGTTTAACCGCTTTCGCAAATCAATATCATATATATACACACACATTTTTTGGTTTTTTTTTTCCTCATATATGTGTTTATAATATTTCAAGTATAGACGGCTGTGTTTTCTCCACGTTGGTTTGTTCTCTTTCTGTTCCCTTTTGTTGTTATATATATTTTTGTTCCTTAAAAAATTTGTTGGTTTTTCTTGGCTATAATTTCATTCTTCGGGCTTCGTGCCAACAACATTTGATCAGTGCAGCAGAAAACACCTCAGCAAGTGTCTTTTCTGTGAGTGATAAATCTGATTAAAAAGTTTTGCCGTGTTCTTGATATTATTTTATTTTATCTTTGTCGGTTACTTTTGCTGATATTTATCTTTGTTGATACTTGTCTCGTTTCACATTTAATCTCAAACTCAAAATTTTCATATTAATTTTTATTTTTTTTAAAAATTTTTTTTTATCTTTTTCTGAAATTTTTTTTGTCTTTTCTGAAAAATTAATAAAATTTTTTAATTCAAATTTAAAATTTCCAACTCAAACTTATTCACCAAATGGATCCTAACCACTACCTTGTAAGGCTCTCTTTCTCTATTTTTATTGCAAGTCAAGTAATGTATTTCAAAATTGCAATTTTTGTCCATGTGATAATTAGTAGTTTGGCATGTTTAAATAAACAATGT
The DNA here is from genome assembly GCA_038430175.1 of Ficus hirta. Lineage (NCBI taxonomy): Eukaryota > Viridiplantae > Streptophyta > Magnoliopsida > Rosales > Moraceae > Ficus > Ficus hirta. Next base: position 15,425,707 of record CM076595.1, on the reverse strand, counting down.
AGGTTGTATAATTTGTCTCATAAAACTTTCTAAGAAAAATTCAACATAAAAATCTCGAGATTATCTTATGTAATTTTGGCATAAGATTAATGACTCTTAACTTTATCAAAAATAATGAAAATTTTTATAGATTTTGAATCTAAGAGCTCATGCCAAATCTCCACACTCATCCGTTGGGCTAGTTCCTACAGTGTAATCTTAAGATTATATATGATTAAAAAAATAATAATATGTAGGTAACTGAAATAAACTAGAACAAGAGGTTTAGATGTTTGTGAAATGAAGGTAAGTGGTACTATCAATAATTAAGAGAAATTGATCATAAAGATCTGTAGTTTGTGAATACCTCTAGTAGGATAGGTATATTTTAGAACGTTTGCATGCAAGTAAAGGACAGGAACATTCTCTCCTGGTCATTTGGATTGGCATAAGGTTTTTAAATAAAGTAGAAAGAAGGAGAGGAAGGAAAAGGACGTAAAGAAAGTATAAAAGAATTTGAAGCATCCGAGAATAAAGAGGGACAGACAGCATACATTATTGGAATATTCTACCACCTCTCCGACTCGCTTTGGTGAAGAGAGATCACAGTAGCTAGTGTTTGGATACCAAAACGGTAAAAATCACAGATGTTTTGGTAAGATGATTTGATGGTTGCTGCATGCGAGTCGAAAGGAATCAAATGAAGGTTATATATATATATATATAGTTATATGTATATATATAAACATCAAGGAGAACAAGGTGGCAACCTATTCTCCAGTGTCAAGTTTGTCGAGGGGATGGCGTGGTTTTACAGTTTGAATGATTCTTCAGATGGGCGAGTAGTGAATAAGCTACTGTTGAAGTCCAATTGTATCATTTCTATTATTTTCCAATTTGGCAAAAATATTGCTCCATTTGGGACAACCATCCGGATTGTAACATTTGGATAAAAGTATTTGAATAGAAACATTTACATAAAAACAATTAAATTGTCATCCAAACTGATGTTTGGATGTTAACATTACATTTAAACAAAAATATTTGAATCTACATGCATTATGTTAAGGTGGGCATCCAAATGCTCCTTTCAGATGTGCAGAGTCCAAACACACATTTGAATAAATCATTCAAATAGAATGGCCTAAATTGAAGCCTATGATTGCCTGAAACAGAGGCTTTGCCTTTGGTTAGATAGTTGCTTGGTGAGTTTCATAGTGGTTTAGGGAATACACGTGCCCTAAGGTAACTTTAGATTGCTCTAGGATAGATATGCTTGTTGGTTAGTGAAAAACGAGCACATATTTTTATTTGCACTAGGTTACACGCTATTAGCTCTTTAGAATCCGTCTAGAGATAAAATTGTGAGATGGAAGCTAATTGAATAGCGAATCCATCATTGTAAAATTGTATTTATGGGGCCCATCTAGTAATATGTTTACATTTGTTTTTAACCTGTAGAGAAAAAAGTAGAAACTTTTCAGCAATGCATAAAATTATATTTTTTTGAAAAGAATCCTATGAGGTACGAATGATGTTTAAGTTCTTATAAGCATTCAATGTTAGAGTGAAAACAAAAGGTTGATTTGGTAAAATTTCCTAGAAGTTACTTTTGGCTTCCGAAGTTCAAAATTAACTTTTGAAAGTGTCTGGATAATTTGTCGGACGAGATTCTAGTATATAGAAGTGCTTTCTATCAAAGTAAAAATATGTAGTTTCTGTTAAAGATTCTTATGAGTAGATTTTAAAACTTGTAACATAATTTAAGTCACACATTATATATTTTATTTTTGTATTTTTATTACTTATTAGAAAATTTTAAAGTTATTTTGAACACATAAGTTCTTTAATTTCAAACACTTATTGATAAATCATAAATTTTGCTTCTCTTCTTTTACTAGCTAAAAATAAAAGCAAAAACCTTGCCCATACAGGCCTAAGGCCTAAAATCTTATTGAAGCTTTTGTATAAGTTTCAAAATCTTATTATTAAGGTGATTAAAGGTGGAATCGTGCCTCGAGGTGTTTTGCCTTTGTTAGATGAGGTGCAAGCCTTAAGCCGCTTCGTGGCTAACGAATAAAAATACTAATCATAGCAATTTAAAAAAAATTAAAAGTCATAATTATATGAAAAACGTGAAAATAGCCTTATTCTCTATTGGAGTCGAAAGAAGAGTAAATAGTTGAATCCTAATTATGCTATCTCTGATTCGTTTGAAAGACGACTAAATAGTCAAATCTTAATCATGCTATCTCTGATTCGTTTCCATTGGAGTCAAAAGAAGACTAAATAGTCGAATCCTAATCATGCTATCTCTGATTCGTTTCCAGAAGCCTAAGATCTCTCATCCCATCATCACTAAGTGGATCTTCAAGAAAATCATCAGCAAATATATATATATATATATATTTAAATCCCTCATCGTCCTCAAATTCATGAATAAAGCACATAAGATATGAGCAAACATATAATATGTCGTTTATAAAAGAGAAAAAAGCACACATGATGTAGAGCTTTCTAGTATCTAAATAATGTGGACAAACACATAAACAAGTCAGCTAAACACCTTCACCTCGAGAGTACTACTAACTTGAAATTTGGGAAAACTCTATTGGCTAGTAGATTGAACGGGGTGATGAGTATAGTTTAGAAACTTGTGGAGGCGCCAATGGAACCTGGCAACAATGATAGTCTGAATTAACCATGGAATGTTCTGAGCTTCCGAACAAGATTTTGCGAGCAAAACCCTAGAGGGGTGGTGGCGCGAGCGGGAACAAGGTGGCTGTGGCGTGAGCGAGAAACCAGCGGTGACACTACGTAAGAAAAGGCCCAACGGCAGCGGTGTAAGAACTCGAGAAAGACATGCTATTCTTCAGGATGCCTATGAACAAAGGAAGACATTCTTTCCAAGAGAAGTACACTTAAATAGATTCCCAAAAAAAAAAATAAAATAAAATAAAATAAAATAAAATTATCTAGGCACAAAAGCCCTTGCCATTTAAGTGCATCCTATACTTTTAGCCATGAGCTATTAGAATAGCTATTGTTATACTCAAATGCAATAAGTAGTTTGTTAGGCCATTAGTGGAGTGAAACTATTTAAATGTTTTACTATTTCACAATAGTTTGACTGAAATTCAAATCCAAATTTTTATAAATCAGTTTCAGACTTATTTTTTTATTTTTAGACAAATCAAATGTTACCTTTAACAAAAACTATCCAAACAAAAATTTAATAGTAATACACAATTCAAATTCTACATTTGAATACAAATATTTAATTTAAATGAATATTCAAATGCTATTTATAATCTAAATGGGCTTTTCCTCTTGATAACCATTGCTCATAGTGCACGTTGTTCAACTTCAAGTTCCTAATGCTTAGACTTCAATTACATTCAGTTTAGGGATGGCAATGGGGGGTTCAAGGTAGGGCACTCTTCTCGCCAACCTGCCCCGAGAACAAAACTCCACATACTCATCTCGTAACCTGTTTAAATTAACAGGACGGGGCGAGTTTTCCTCATCACGATTTGGGGTACTCATAGGATGCCTTTTTAACCCAATTATCTATTTTAATCATATGAAAATAAAAGGTAAAAATTAAAAACTAAAAACTAAAAACTAAAAAAGCATAAATATGAGACTTTAAGTTAATAGAAATAAAAAGTATAGTATTCAATTTTCCACAGATCATATATATTATAAAACATCTTGTATGAGATCTATAGTATAAAAGTAATATATAACTTAATGGGACGGGTAAATAAGGAACCCCTAAACCCGTCCCGACCTCGTAATCTGTTATGGGTTAAATTTTTAACACGTTTAGATCAGATTTTCTCCACCCCTTTTGATGCAGGTCCCCGTGGATTAACGGGTTAACGAGGAAAATTGACATCCCCAGTTTAGTTTTTGTCATTGCTTACCAAGCCACTGAATTATCCCTCCTATACCACTCCCTCCCCTTTTTTTTTTTTTTTTTTTAAATTTCTTTAAGGAGCCTAGTGATTGATCTCATGGTTTTTAAGACACACAGCTGTGTGGTTGGAGAAGTCAATTGCGATGTAACAGGTGAAAATGTGTTGTTTTCATTTGTTATAAGCGTAAATCTTGCCACCCGACTTTCAGCTCAAGCTCTAAGACGGAAGTCCACAAGGGGAATAAATGCTATGATTTTTAGTTAGTTTTTTGGGACTTTTTAATAGAAAAGATCAAAATTAAAACGATATCTAAATTTTCTGTAAGCAATAAATATACTATGATTATAATTTTTTCCAGTCTTATTTTAAGAGATTTTTAAAGAAGTAAGGGCGTGTTTAGCAGAGATTTTTAAAAATTGCTTTTGATTTTTTTGTCAAAAAATTGCTTCTAAATGTATAACTGTCAGAATAACTTTAACTCTCTAGAAGAACTTTTAGTCAAGTCACAAAATGTGCCTTCTGATAAAAGTATTTACGAACAAACTTTGAAACTTTTCGATCAAATAATATAAATTTAATTTTAAAATTTGTATTACTTATTTTTTTAAAACAATTTGACCTATAAAATTTCTTTTAATTAGTTTATAGTGCCAAACATTGAAACCTACGTGATTTTGTTTTTCTCCTTATACTGACTAAAAAAAAAAAAAGAAAAATATATTATCAAACGGATCCTGTATCACTTTGACTAGAAGCTACTTCTGAAAAGTTTTCCAAAAATTCCTAGTGGTAGTTTTTGACTTGAGAAGTTAAAAATAATGTAGAAAATAATGCTAAACTTACAGATGAAGAATTCGAAATTCAGAACTAATACGACAATAAGATAAATTAATTGCATAAGATTGTGATGAGCAAAGAAGCCATAATGAATTAACTTTTTAAAGTAGAGGGACAAGGCAACAAAAAGATAAAAAGGAGAAAACAAACAAAACCTATGGCAACAATTGCAAAATTCCCGTAGAAGAATACACAACTATCTTTAATTGCATCTTAGATTGTTAAGTAGATAGCCATTATTAGAATCCCCTCAACATTGTTCTAATGGCTTCTCTCTTTCTGAAAAGTATGTTCTTCTCTTCGTTGTGTTTATGCATTTCATTAAAGTAGGGATGAGAAAAAAAGTCATCTAAATGCAATTAAAATGAAATAAAATAAATTAAAATAAAAGAAAAAAGAAGGAAGGCCTATGAAGATTTCTTGAAAATGTAAGTGGGAGTTCAGCTGAATAATTTGTCACTATTTAGCCCATTCCATTGGAATTGATGTGTTCGACAACTACAACTTAGATGCATGAAATTTGACTATTGGAATATATTTTGCATAGTACCATTGGCAAGTATCATTTTCTCTCTCTACTCAAATAATTCCCTTTTTGCTATCTAGACTTTAAAATGTTAACTTTTTATTTTTAAATTCGATTAAAGACGGATTGTTAAATGTATTCAGAGTAACCAAAACAAAACAAAACAAAACAAAACTCCACCCATACTCTATGAAAGTCGGCTATAGACATTAATTTTGTAAGATTTGTGATGTGTGTGTGTGTGTGTGTGTGATAATTCCCTTTTTGCTATCTAGACTTTAAAATGTTAAAACTTTTTTATTTTTAAATCCGATTAAAGACGGATTGTTAAATGTATTCAGAGTAACAAAAAACAAAACAAAACACACAAAAAAAAAAAAAAAAAAAAACCAAAACCAAAACCAAAACAAAACTTCACCCATACTCTCTATGAAAGTCGGCTATAGTTAGTGTGTGTGTGTTTAAAACAAAACAAAACTCCACCCATACTCTCTATGAAAGTCGGCTGTAGTTAGTGTGTGTGTGCCGCGCGCGAATGTTATATGAAAACGAAATTTTCATTCCAAGTTGGAGATATAGGCATTAATTTAACGCGAATAACTCCATAACACAAAGTGATTTCACCTTGAACATATGTTGATTCCACCGGTAATTTCGAATGAACCGCTCAAGGGTGAAGGATATATTTTTTTAATAGTTTACATACTTCAGATTTGATACGCAAAACAAAAGTCTTCGGCCCCCGGGCCGGAATGTGCTCTTGGCTGCATGGCCAAACTTTATCTATTGTCTTGTTGATCTGAAAGAATGTATACCAGGTTCCAACAACGGAACCTAATAGGCATGCCAAATCTAGTACACATTCATGGCTCTTTTAATACCACATTTATAATCGAGAACTCCCGATCGGTCGAAGACAAGAGACCAACAACACTAAAGTCATCCTCAGTTGATATAAACAAATCTAGGGACTAGACACCCAATCATCATCCGAATGGTGAGACCACCTCTGCTCTGACACAAACAAAACCATAAATAATGCAAAAACACACTAGACCACACAAATATTGTGAACATCTTTATTAGATCAAAATAAGTACTAAAGACGAGAACCAAGTCCTAAATCACCCAAAAGACACCTATGTTGACGAGACATCTTCCGAGTCGAAAAGGGATCGAGTGAACGACACTACAAGGAACTAAAAGAGCCATTGACAAACCATCGACAGACTGATGACATGATGCTAACACTGGGCTTTAACTAGAACACGTTCTACCAGTAGCCTCACAAGGCCAAATGGACAAAAACTCAGAAATGCGGACTCACTGGAGTTCCGACGTGCTAAGATCTGAAGGCCAAAGTCGTGACGACCTCCACCCAAAAAGTGCGAAAACCCACCCAAATCCTCGAATCTTGTACTCAACCACCACCACCACCACCATGACCAAAAGACTTTCCATGTACCTCGAGATGCTTTTATCAGGCTGGAAGTCCAGTGGCCTACCTAGAGACACCAAAAAATTCCGACATCTAGAGGACGACAGAAGAAACAAGGTAGAGCATAAAACCTACAAGAAAGAGAGGCTTCGTCTTTCCTTTTCTCCGTTGTCAAAGGAACGTTTACTTGTCATATAATGGAAAAGAAAGCTATAAATGTTTTTCTTTTCTATTTGTTCATATGTTTTCTTATTCAACAAGCCTTACTTGACGTAAGGAATAAAACAAAGAAAATATGACTTTACTTTTTCTCCTCTAAAGTTAGTAAACACTACAAAAAGAGTTGGATTGTTTCTAATTCCTTCCTTCCTAATATAGAAAATAAATAAGAAAAGAATAAAAGTAATAAGAAAAATAAGTGAACCCAAAGATATTTAACGTGGATGTGTTTATGTCCACGGACTCAGAACAAGGAATTCATTAGTAAGAATCACTATGAATGAACTCTCATATAAATACAAGTTTACAAGTACAGGATCATGTAAGTTGCCTAATACTTACAAATCTAGTAAAATCAAGACTTATTCTAAATTACATTAATTACAAATAAATCAAAAGTTCCTAACAAGATAATTACATACAAAATTATAACTTTTCTTAATATTAATACTAACTTTCTTAATATGCCCCCACAAGATGGAGCTCTGACAAGAGGTCCAATCTTGAACTATAATAGAAGAAATTTAAATAAATAAATTTTTCCTTTTTTTTTTTCTCTTTTTTTAAATCTATAGAAAAATAATAATTAAAACAATAATGAAACTTGGACGTCAATCATCAGAAGATGAGAGAGAAGGCAAATGGCACTTCGGTGCAGAGACGACAGTCGTCAGAAGAGAAGAGAGAAGTTGACGGGCACTTCGTGTCTTTGGTTGTCTTCGTTTCTTGGCTCCGTCTCTATTCCAAACACAAACTTGCTTCATGTTCCGTTCCTTGTGTCTTTCTCGGCTATTCCCTCACTCAAAGTGCTTATCTTTGTCTCGATCCATCTACCAATAAACTCTATGTCTCCCATCATGTCAAATTCGTTGAATCCATTTTTCCTTTCTCATCTCTTTCGAGTCATGCTCTCCGTCCTAAGTCTACCACCACTAAACCAGTCAACTGGACATATCAAACTGGTCAACCGGACCGCTATTGCAGGTCCCACGGTGTCTCCAAAACCCTACATTGGCTACTGTCAGGCTTGCAATGCCCAAGGTCACATAGTCAAATGGTGTCCCACCTTTCACCTAATCGCGCACCCCCAAGCATCATGGTAACCGTGTGCTCACTATGCCACTACTAACACCACCAATAGCTCCAGTTGGCTTCTTGATAGTGGAGCATCGCACTATGTTACCGCTGAGTTGAGTAATCTCCCCATTCATGCTCCATGTGACGGTTTCAAAGACGTTGTGATTGGAGATGGCACGGGCCTTCCTAGTACCCACACCAATTCCACAACTCTTTCTACACGTTCACGTACCTTTTGTTTAAATAATGTTCTTTGTATTCCTACCATGCAAAATAATCTTATTTCGATATCCCAATTTTGCAATGCAAAGAAAGTCTCCATTGAGTTCTTACCGACCACTTTTCATGTGAAGGATCTTCGCATGGAGACATCCCTCTTGCAGGGGCGAACTAAGTATGGCGTGTACAAGTGACTGGTCTCTTCTGTCTCTTCTGACAAGCATCCACCATTAGTTGCCTTTTCAAGTGTCAAGACCACTTCCATTCAGTCCTCTTATCCTCCTGACACCTTATTTTTCGATGTGTGGACTTCTCCTGAACATTCCGCTGATGGGTTTAAATACTATGTTATCTTTGTTGATCACTACACCAAATATATTTGGCATTACCCCCTCAAACAAAAATCTCATGTTCTTGATGTCTTATTTGCTTTAAGGCTCTGTGAAAAAGTTCTTTAACTGCAAAATCATTACAATATATCCGGGCTTATGGTATTCATAACCTTACAAAGCTCTTATCGACAGAGTCGTTTGGCACCTCGATGTGGACTCATCACATCCTGGGGTTGAAGAAAGTCCCAATTATATCCGTTTTGAAAGTATAAACCAACATTAGGTTCAAGCCTATATTTCGAGGATTAAAGAATGAGATTAACCATAGGAGTTGAGATGAATCTTCAAAACTCTACTACCTATTTGAGTTGCCCGACTTTGATTGGATTTAATCATATGATAGATAAATCTTGTAAAATATAAAACTAATTAAGCCTGTACCTAGGAGTACGAAAGTATAATTATAGGTTGATCTTACAACTTTTAAACTTTATCATAAACTTTGAATATTTAAATGGTGTATAAAGTTTCCAAAAAGAAGAAGAAGAAGAAGATAGGACGTAGAAGTGGCTAAAAAGTTGTTGGATATCGTGAGATTCCCACCCAAACTCTTTCTAATAAATGAGAAAGTAAGCAGTCAACCAACACTGGAAACACGTGAAAAACACCCTGAATGGATATAATTTGTTGATGTTCTCATTAATAACCTAGAACCTAGATTCATTGTCTATAGATATATCCGAAAATAGAAGTTTGATGTCTGACCTTATGCTGTCTAGTATACTAAGAGAACTGAGCTGTCTGACCTACCATGATTGTGGAAGCAACTTAGAGTTATTTGTATAGTGCATATCCCTAGAAAGATGGTGGTTATAGTTTACTGGAACTTATAGGTTGTTTGACATGGATTATTTTGGGTACCATGTAAAAAGTTTTTAAAAGTATTTTCTCTCGCAAAAATTTGAATTTATTGTACATTTGGATTACTTTTCAAACCTATGATCCAAACTAGGCGTAGGGTATCATGTGACTGGAGTAGATTCATATAACACATTTTACTTGGATTTAGAAAGAGCAACTAAAACAACCGTCCACCTAGACAAGAAAACCACCATATTTTTAAACACCATTAAGGTACGTTAAGGATTGACCTATACACTACCTAGCAAACATTCTTGTCAATTTCCTATCAAAGGAGCCCAGTTTTGTATCTGCAGTTACAAACATATTGTATTGTTCTTTCTTACCAAGATATAACTTTCAGGTCCTCGTTGTAGGATGGAAAAGCGGAGAGAGACTAGCAGATGAATTTCAAGACTTCTGGTGGTTTGGTATGAGGGATTAAATAGAGAGTAAGGGCCTGTTTAGCAGAGTTTTCTAGAAGTTGCTTTTAGCTTCCTAGGTCCAAAAAAATGGTTCTGAAAATGTTTGGATAATCTGTCAAAAGAACTTTCAGTTTCTATAAGTGCTTCCTATCAAAGCAAAAAAATGTGACTTTCGTAGCTCTTTTGAATAGAATTTAAAAACTTGGAATAAGCTTTTTATTTGTTAGAAAACTTTTAAGATCATTTTGACCTCATAAGCTTTTTCATTCCGTACTCTTATTGAGAATCATAGCTTTTTCTTCTCTACTTCTACTGGTTAAAATCAAAAGCTATGTCAAGCGATCCCTAAATTGAATGGGAGATTCCAAATCTATATACGGATGTTAAGCCTTATGGTTGCTTGATAAGAAGAATTAAAAACGAGTGAATTGGATGAAGAATACAATATCTACTGGGGAAGTCCAATTTTGATCATTTTAAGTTGAAAGGGAATCCATACCATACACAATAAGTAAAAGCTTTTCTCACCCTTTTCCTCTTCTAAACTATTTTTCTTCCTATTTTCTCTCCCCAACTGAACACAGTTTTAGGGTGGCAAGTATAGAGTTCAACGAAAGGTCAGTTTACTCCATGCCCACCCGTTTTCTAACATAAGGTCAGTTCTCTCCATGCACACCTGTGGTCGAGCAGCATTTAGTACTAGATACTAACGGTGGCTTACTTCTTGTCAGCTTAAGCTTTTGGAAGAATTAATAAGCTAACGGCATGTAAAGAAGATTCACAACTTCTTGTGTAGATGTATTTTAAAGGAAACTGTGTAGCTTTCCGGGTGAAGTAAACAAAAACAAGGTTAGCTAGCTCCTAAAAGATTATCCTAGTTAAGCATAGATCCATATAACACAACCTTCGAGGTTGTGAAGTGTGGGAAACGTTGCCTCAATCAAACCTTATGAGGCATTTGAAGGTTCATCCTACTTCTCATGTTAGCTTTCTGAAGTTGTTTCATGGGGATAAAGAGGACAAGAATTGGAAACCAAAAAAAAAAAAACAAAAAAACAAAAACAAAAACTCTGATGACTAGGAATGAATTTGAGAGATATAGAGAGAGAGAGTTGCTTTGCTCATATAACCTTGGGGCCAAACAAGAAGAACTGGAGGACCTGTTATCTTATTTCGTGGAGGATAAATCGTGTTGCTGATGCTCTATGGGAAAGGGCTACGACACTCTGATAGTTTGAGGACAAAATCAACTCTTACATGAGAACCTAGCCAATGAGGACATCGGCTTCTTCCAAAGTGGTCTTGTATTTGACATCCATGATGGCTTCAGGGCAGGATGCACCAAGGCCACTGGCATAGGTGCCAAGGCATGCTAGTAAGTGGCACGGCCTTGAGTTGAGCTAAGGATGGTCAGAAGGGCGTAAAGGTTAGGCACACATGGCGTGAAGCATGCATGGAACTATATTTATGTTGGATGACACAACCGTTGGCTATAGGCTAGACTGCCGAGTGCGAACCTTTCCTAACATTACCCAATAACCCGTGCTAAGTAATAAGTTTTAATGACCTGGACAATTTTGAAGCTATCATTCACTATATAAGTTTCCACTTGAAATTTATATGACCAACACCCAATAAGAACCAATAGAACTTGTTACTTTCCATCTTTAACCCTCAAGCATGGATCCAAAGTGATGTTCAATTTCTTTATGAGGTTAAATATTTCAATGAAACTACCAACCCAAAGTTTTGACACATATTTGTTACAATATTATTTAGGCGTTATTCAGATAATCAACATGAATGATTGTTTTGATGAACACTATCCGGACATGCATTCAAATGTTTATGTTTAAGTTACTCTATTCAGATTGTGAGTATCCAAATGTTAGTTCGGATGACAATTCAAATGCTTCTGTTTCAATTTTCCATTCAAATGTTTCCATCTAAATTACAACCATTCGAACACGCTAACCAAAGGGAGCCTACGGATTAGTTTGGGTTGTGTTTTTCACAGAATTTCTACTTTTACTACTAGCAAAAGGAGAAGTAGAAGCTAAAAGCAAAAGTTACAAATCCTAACTTCCCCAAATAATTGTTAAAATGCATTGGTGTTTGTGTAAACGACTCTTGAGCACTTATACCAAACACAATATTTGCATCGTAGTTTGTATAAAGGACGTTTGGGGTCTCCAAAAGCATTACCAAACTAGCCCATGAGGTGGTCCAGATTTTTATATGATGCCTCAAGACTATTATCTATTCCTTCTTAGCATTGGTTTTTACGAGTATGATACATAGCTTCATGGAATTTAGAACACACGCTTGCTTGTGGACCAAAAGAGGTGGTATATATTACTCTGTTTCATAAAAGTGTACAAAAAAGAGTATTGGTGTAGGCAGCCCCAGAAACTTTGTAAAAGTAAGATCAAAATGTCTCCAGGTAACTAGAGAAACATGGTGGTAACATATTGAACTTGATTTAATTCATCTTTGCACCGCCGTTTTATCAACTTACCATACTTAATTAAATAGCTACCGATGACCATCATTGTCATCTAACTAGTTTCTATGTTTTCAGTCTGACCAGCATACTGCAGCGCTATCGCAGACGATATGAAGATGACCGCAACAATGGAACCGTAAGTAATCTTCTTTTTAGTATTGATCTTGCATATTTTACTAGCATTTAGAACGTCTTCAGCATATGGCTGTCAATGATTGATCATCGGAATTGTACTTGATAAGACTAGCCTCATAAAAAGCCACTAGCTAACAGTACTTTGTAAAACATTTGTAAGGGAGAGTTTCAGTGGTATATTCCTCCAAAAACCACAAGGGATTGGAGTACGCCTCTCAACCTTGACCATATTGCTAGAGCTCTGTAGACAACCGAGTCTCCTATGGATGGAGTTAGCATTTACTAAGTATATACTATAAACCAATGTGTCTGCACGTCAGTTTGGTCCTCAGAAGTTGAGTTTGGAAAGTATCAATGATAAGCCTGTCATCTCCCTCTCTCAGAACGAAGAGCCTAATCTAAAAGTTAACCGTAGCATATGAATTAATCTTATGGAAACGAACCATACCATCAGTAGCATTCTGGTGAACAAACTCGTTCGGAATCAAGGTTTGGCTAGTGAACCTGTTGATGCTGCACCTAGATAGTAAATAACGTTCTGTGCTATCTTTCAACCTAGATAGTAAATTTCAACTTCATTCTAAACTAGATCTCTAGATGCAAGGCTTTTTCTGACCTTTTTTCTTCTGCCTCTTTGATTATTTTGTTTGTTCGTTTGTACTGGTAATGTGTTTTTTTTCCCCCCCTCTCCCCTCAACTCTATATGGCATTAAAAATTTTTAATTAGGAAAAGGCAAAAAACTGAGATTATAGATGTGGATTTTGCATGGACCACCTCGGCCTAATTCTTGAGATTTAACTACGATGAATTGTCTTCAGAACCATGTTTTGACAAGTTCTGTGTTATCACCATATGAAGTGCAAAACAAGAAATTGAGATCACTGCGTGTGGAAATTTTTGCCTAGACCACCCAAAATCTATATCTCTCTATAGACTCAACAGATGCAGTTTTAAACTACTATGATTTCTTGTCTTCAGAGGAATGGCGCTGAACGTGCAACTTTATTGACACACTCTGAGATTCAGCAAATAGTTCAAAGGCAACCTACTACTACAACTTTCTATCTATTATTAAAAATATTAAGTGCAGAAACGTAACATACAATTGTTCCTACAGGTGTCTTCGAGAGTCGGATCTTGAGCAGCTAAATATAACTACTCTGCTGCAACTAGAGAAACAGCTTGATGCTGCACTTGCACAGACTAGAACTAGAAAGGTACGTTTTTAGATGATTAAGGTAGAACAAAAAGTGAGTGGTTTTCTTACTCGCTGAGTTCTTATTCTTATCCTGTATCCTCTAATCTCTTATTTCTTTTCTAGTGGTTTTGTTTCTCTCCTGTGGTTTTACTTATCGTGGTGATAAAAAGCATCGGGCACCATCAACGGTTATATACCCGTACCCCTAGATAAGCCAACTAAAAATTGTCTTTTGATACGCGTAAATACCAGGGTCAACTGCAGTGAAGTGGGAAACTGGTCAATCAACTACCGGTTGTGTGTCTTAGTGACCAAGACTTGGTGTTTCTATGTCCTTGATTCTATGAGGAGGGATAGACAATTTTACTATACTTTTGAAATGATTGGTTAACAGATGCAAAATAAAAACGCGGGCGTGGGCATTCTAATAAAGTTATCAGACTAGTGTATCATGTTCAACTGCAAGTGCAACACTGTTTTTGTGTACCGTTTGAATGTGTTAACTACAGGGCTAGTTCAGCTTAATATGCTATATATATTCCGAACTTTCTTTTGCAGACACAACTCATGATGGAATCTGTAATTGCCCTCCAGGACCAGGTATGCAATTGAAACTTTTTTAGATTAAACACACAGAACTAGAAAGGCTTGATGGGAAACTTGGAATTGTTTTTTTATTTGAGAGTTCCTCTCTATCCTCCAATCAAAGATCGACGAGTATTGGGACCTAAAAACTTTGGTGCTTCAGGATCACAGTTAGACATGTCATTTCTTTTACCGAATTAAAGATTTTTCATCCCTCAATACCTATTGGCTTGTTTGCCTTTCAAATCCATCCCCCCAAAACTCATTTCCTCATGCCTAAAAAAGCATTCTCCAGGTCCCTAGGGTCATTTAGATATGAAGTTTTCACTAATTTTTGCTAAACTAACTATTGTAAAGAAACTGAACATCTTCACAGTGTTCGCCATTTCCCCTTCTAAGTTTTGGGAATCTAATATCAGAATCTCTGTTCTGCTCTGATCCTAGGCAGGGTCTTGTTGCACTTATCGACATTGTGAGTCCGGCTCACTTTGTATTCATGTTCAGCAACAAGTTTAACTCTTCCTCAAATCCAACAGCCAACTGCTAACACTTGTCTCGGCAATCCTAACACTCCTGAGATAAGAATCCTTAGATGATCCATACACACCACGATTTCTTCATTGTCTGCCGTTGAACGGAATTAGCACAATAATCGTTATCAGGACTCTGTAATTGTGCCAAGTTTAAGTTAAGGCCATTTTTATACCATGCAATAGGAAATTAGTACAATGAACTAAAAGAATAAAACAGGAAAATTCACTGCATCAGGAAATTAAAGCTTGCTGATACTCTTGAGAATCAACTGATTTAATCAAACTAACAAGAAGAAGCAACCACATAAAAAGTTAAATAATGCAAAGTGGAAGGGATTCCTTATTTATGTATATATATAGAGAGTAAAACTTGCTTAAATTTGATTTGGCTTATTAAACTAGTTTTAATTTTAATTATTTACTCTTTTCTCTCAAATAGGAAAAGATTCTGATAGAAGAAAGGGAGCATCTGCAAAGAGAGGTAAAAGAAAAGAGGGGAAAAAAAAAAAAAAAAAAGATGTCTCCAATGAATATTCATGTCAAACATATATGCAAATGGCATATATGTAGAAATGAATATCAGAGTGGAGTACTATTTGGTCTGATGATCAGTTTCTACTATCAGATTGCAGCAATGGAAGCTAGAATCAATGACAACAACAACAACAACAACCAGCAGATGATGAGGAATGGCAATGAAGACGACAAAGACCCGCCGTTTCACTCGCAACAGGCAACACTTCGTCTGCTTCAATTATAGACCATGATCAGCCTCTTGATCATGATCATCATGATTGAGATCATCATCATCATCATATGGACTAATTTGGTGGGGTATTCATTAACACCAGGTACGAAGCCACCTTTTGAACAACCTTAGAACGCTATTGTAATGTGATCCTTGTATTTCTTCACAATACCGGGATGTGGTCCATCCAAACGGGGTAAAAAATAATAATAATAAGCGGTAACAAGCTTTTTCACAGCTCCCCCATAAAAATGCTTCCCTTCAAACGTGGTACTAATTGATGCCAAGATTTATGTTAAAGAGTGTCTCTAGCATATAATTGCAAGTGTGTGTAATCCTAGCTCTTGTTTGTAACTTTAGTAATATTCTCCTCGCATGTAATGTGTTATTAATTATTAATTAGCAGAAGGGCTGGTCCTTAGAAACATTAGTCTAAACATTCTTTACATATGCATATAATATATATATGTGTGTGTGTGTGTGTGTGTGTGTGTGTGAGTGTGTATATACATGCATACATACCTCTTTTGAGTACATTTGAGAACCATGGTTGTAGGATTGACCACACGGCAAGATTCTTCACTAAACCCTTCATGTCATCTCTTCTTTAGTATAGAAAATGCAAAGAAAAGAATGGTGATACATTAGGGCCGGCATAGCTGATATACATCATATATATATATATATATGAGAGGGAGATGGGCACCGAATAAGGCTAGGAGGGAAAATGGCACCGAATAAATAAGGGGATACAAAAAAGTTGAAAAAACAAAGGTGGTGGGTGCATGTTGACACTTAAACACGCTCCCAAAAAGACAGACGTGGGATTAGTTAAATTTATACGTACCTTGTGCTTTGCACTGCCAAGTGGGTTTCCTATAATCATTATTACTTCTTCTCATAATTGTGATTACGACCGTTTTTGCTTCGCTTTGGTCGGATCTTTTTCCTTTCTTAAACGGTTCCCACACTTAAGGTTTTCTCCGAACCTTTTTTTTTTTTTTTTTTTAACCTTTTTTTCTGGATACAAGTCATCAGCTGTTGCTTTCTTCTTCGTTCCTCCCCTTTTTCACTTCGATCTTATCTAACCAGTACGATCTTTAAAATAATAATAATAATAATATTATTATTATTATTATTATGATTTTGGAAAATTTATGTAATTAGCAACTAATTTATATTTTTAGTTTATAGAGAAAATGTCATCTACTTTAATCTCATCAAATATATACCATTAGTCCTTGATGTTTTAAGTTTATGTGATAAAGAGGTTAACATTTAATCTTGACTATAAAGATGAAAATACCCTCAAAAAATAAAAGAAAAATTTTATTCAAAAAAAAGAAACCCGAAACAAAGAAAAATATTCCTTTCGTTTTCTTTTTGTACAAAATCCTTTTTCCTTTGCTTTGCTTTGCTTTGCCATTTTTTTTTTTTTTTTTTTTGTATTTGGATGTTTCTATTTTTTTTCCCCCCTTATTTCTCTCAGAACATTATCATCATTACATAATCAAAATTAAATAGCTGTACAAATTTATTCTTTTTCCTGGTATGTATTTGTTAAGCTGCAAAATAAAAGATATATTATCCATCAAAAAAAATAAAATCATGTAAACTTCTCTCCAAACTTTAATGAATTGTTGGGTACATAAGAAATTATTTGCTGACGTAAGTGTGGTTAAAGTCAGCACCAAAACGATTTCGTTTTATAGAAGAATGTCTAGAAAGAGTAGGATATATGTGTGTGTGTGTATTTAAAATAGACCTGAGATAGGTTAGGTGTATATGGCTTACACGTTTAGAGTTGATAAAATCACAAACCAAAATCGAATAGAAAGACAGAAGAGAACCACACTCACACGCCACAGTTTTCAACGTTAATTAGCTGCCTTTGTCTCTTTCCCTTCTCTTCCTTCCTTTCTTTGTTGAGTACTCATATAAATTAGCAATTGCTGTCGGTTCTTCATTTCATTATCAACAGAAAGGGGGAAAAAAATAAAAATAAAAATAAAAATTGGTCACTTTAATTGAGTATTGAGCTATAGCTTTTGTGGACCAACTTTCACTTGTCCCGGCGGGTCATATAAAGATTCGGTTCACGTCTCTTTCTTTATATCATTTTTTTAATATATCATATCATATGTTTAACTAATATAATTTTTTAATTAATGTATTTAATCAGAAAAACAATTTAATTAAGATAATATGATGTTTTATTCTCTATTTATTTCAATCATTTCTCAAAATTTCAAATGTTTTTCATTTACCAATATTTTAAATGAACGTTTGATAGGTAACAATTGAAATTGTATGAAATATTATAAATTATTGCCATTTACATTTTAGGCAAAAATATAAATGTTATGAGCAGTAACAATATTTCAAGCATTTGGATGTTTTTCTATAATGCTAAATATTGTCATTCGAATGTTTTCATCTTCTTAAATGCTTCTATCTAAATTTTCTCCCAAACGTCGGATTCTTAATTGTTTAACGGGACAGGAGGAGAACATGGAGTCGAATTTGTCCATAAGACGTACTTTAAAGACAAAAAAAGTTTTTTTTTTTTTTTTTTTAAGGCAAATTGCAGTGTTTGCTTGTTAAGCATGTTTTCCTCGTGCGTGTAAAGGAAATAGATCTCGCAACTCTGTAGGACCAAGAATAAATTCGGATTTGACATCTAGGGAAGAAAAACTTTGATCCGAGTATTTAAGGAAATAGCCAACAAGGGAAAAAAAAATCAACAAAAATTAATAGTAGGACTCTGAGATTTGATGTTCGTTCGACATAATTTGGTTTTCTTCTTCCAATTCTTCTCTGTTGCGTTTGCGTCAGGTGACCATTAGAGATTTCAACTTTGAAAACGTAATAAATCAAGCAAATTAGTAGCTAGAGGTACAGCTTGCTCTACAAAGATCATTAATGGTTGTATGTAACTAATCTTTTGAAATTAGTTGATGATACAATTGATTTTTTTTATTTATTTTTTTTACCCCTTTATAGGTGGGAGAGTGATTGACTTTCACTTATTAAAAAGAAATGAAAATACTTTTAATTTCAAAGAGAAAATCTCTTATCTAAACTCCTCTCCTTCTATCCGCTAAACTCGACAGCAACAATTGATAGTTAGACCTAATCTTCATTAATAAAGTAGGCTATTTGTTTATTTCTAGCTGTCAAATCCCTCGAGCATGGACCTTATATCATTAACTACCATTTACCTAACGTGGGACAATATGTTTGCTGACTTAAGAGATCACTTGAGAGAGGAAATTGTCTTGTGTAGGGACATGGATTTGCAATTCCAGTTCCACTATGTGTTGAAGTCCCACATTCTTCTACCTAAAAAAAAAAAAAAAAAAAAAAGGGGAAACAAGTCCCGCATTTTCTTTTTTAATTGGTACAATACTACCAATCCGTCGCAACCTTCAATTATTTTCTTTTCTCTTTGTTGTTTTTTTTTTTATTTTTATTTATATGGATTATATATGGGAAAATATTTATCGTAAAAAGCCTTTTAAGAGTTATAATCATGATACTGAATTATTTGTGATTTTTATTTGGTATTTTATTTATTTATTTATTTATGACAATGATTTGGAAATGGAAACATTACCAGCCAATCTCCTTTGTATGCTTCCAGCTTTCGATTAGTGCTTGCGTGGAATTCTCACGGCAACTGCCGCTTAAACAGGTATTTGTGATCTAATCAATCCCGAATATAGATAAGAGTCTAGTCTAACACATAAATTTTTCTTTCAAGAATTGCGTTTGACTTTTTCCAATTCAAATCCGTGTAAAATCTTGTAAAACTTTAATATATAACGAATACTCTCTTTTTCAGTATTAGTTAAAACTATTTTTTAGCCGTTAACTTATTTTTTTCACGGTATAATCTAACAAATATATTTTATAAAAAATTACGATATACAATGCATTATTATTTTTTAATTATAAATCAAATAATTAAAAATTAATTCAACTTAATTAGACATGAATCCGATTTAGGCGACGCAAGATACCCACCCACTAGAAGGAAGGTGCGAACTGTGAAACCACATGTTATGAGAAGAAACTTAAAAGAATTGCCCTTGGATTACCTTTTCATTTCCTCTTCGTATTTATGAAGTGTGTACGCAAGGAAAAAGTGAGCAATAAGATTTATGAACTGTAATTTGCTAGGTTGTTGACCTCTAAATTTTTTATATTTGTGTAACTCTGATCTTTATTCTTTTTGGTAATTGAAATGGGTTTAAATTATTAAAAACGTTGTTATAATATTAGTTATTTTTGTTAATTTTTGGATAAAATTATAGATAAATATTTTCAAAATATTACACAGTATATTAGAGAATTCCACATCGCATGCTTAGAATATAAGATGGTTAGAATTAAGTAAAAGTTCAACTATTCAACATTATGCATTATTGCTGTTTTTTAACGCATGGAATTCTTCGTGATTTAGAGCTTTATTTTAAAGTTATTTTTTGACTAAAGCCATTATTTATAACTTCTTTCATCAGAGAAAAAGGAAAAATATGGTAGAAGAGATTAAGCGCAACTACAAAAGTATTTTCACTTGAAACAATATCTGTAATTATAGTTAGTTACGTACGTTGAGAGATCAAACATGCCATTTTAATGTTATCAAAAGCATTGAACAGATAATATATGAAAATAATCTCTGGTAAAGTCATGATTTAGAGCTCCAATCACGAGCAAAACATTATTCTTTGTATGTTTTTTTTCCCTTTCATTAAAGTAATTTCCCTTTCTTTAAAAAAAAAAAAAAGAAAGAAAGAAAAAAGAAATTGCCCATATTTTTTGGAGGCCAGTTAGAAAATATCATTTAATTTAGTGACCGAACTAATAATTAAAATTTTAAATTTTAAATTATGATTAATTAATTTTTTAAAAATTAATTATAATTTTTATTAATTTTTATAAAAATTAAAAATTAAGATAAAAATTTTAAATTAGAATCCAGATACCAGTGAAGGCTTAGTTATGCTTACGAGTCAAACACATTCATTCCAAGATTATCCTCTCTATCTCAATTCGGATATATTAGAAATTTTCACTGCTTCACGCGCTTCTCCAAAGGTGCATGAACATCATTAATTAAGGTCTTCTTTAGTGAATAAATTTTATTTAAATTAAATTATATTTTTTATCTTAATTTTTATTTTTTTAAAAAAAATTAATAAAATTTATAATTATTTTTTAAAAAATTAATTTAATTCAAATTTAAAAATTTTATCTCATTTTAAACTTAATTCATTCGTCAACCCGGAGGAAATAGTTTACTACATTATGGGGCGGTCGTTTTTTCGCCAGAGAGAATTTGAAAGAAGATAAGGTACCACGTCACCTGGTCCCACATTATCACCACCACCGATTTCCATATCCACTTCAATCCCCATCGAGTGTTGTACACGCGCCACTCCTCTTTCTCTGTGGGTCCCTTTGCCCAACGCTTTTTCTTTTTCTTTCCCTGTATGTATGTTACTTTTCTCTCAATCCAAACACCACCAAAAGAAAACGTCTGAGAAAAGCAAGGATTACACCGCCGCGTCCTTTTTTTTCCCCCCCTCTTTATCGAGAAACTGGACACGAATTCCCGAGAAACAAACAAAGTTGTGCCTATTAGAACTCTCCACTTGTATCTCTGCATCTGAATTTCAGAGGTTAAAAAAGGAAAGAGAAATCTCCCCAATCAAATCGAACGCCAGTTGGATAGAGTTTCTGGAGTTCTATTCTATCCATTTGCCTCGACTTTCGCAAAACCATAGAATTTTTTGTTGATATTTTTTGCTTCTTCATATATTTTTTCCACCAGATATTTTCTATTTTCTTTTTTCATTTTCTCGCGAAGAAAAACAAAGTAAGGAAAAGAAAAGAAAGATGATGAGAAGGGCGCAGCAAGATCAGCAGTCCGGGGTTTTGTACGAGCTCTCGTCTCTAGTCCTCAACATCCTGCGATCACCTCCGTCGCCGATGCAGTTCTCCGATCAGTCTCTGCCGGTGCCGGCTCCGCCGCCGCCGTCTTCATCGTTGTCGAGGCGGTCTCCGCATCAGATCTCGCCGGCGGGATTCGCTTCGCTGCTGTTAGGGATTTCGCTGGCGCTGATGCTGTGCGGGTCGGTGACGTTCTTCATCGGATTCATACTGATGCCGTGGGTTCTCGGATTGGTGATGGTGTTCTATGTGGTCGGGATTGTCTCGAGCCTCTCCATGTTGGGACGCTCGATTCTTTGTTACGCCACGGCTCCTTCCAACCCGCAGAAGGAGATTCCTGGTACGTTTGATCCTTTGACTTTTCTTTTTTTTTTTTTTTGGGCTGGATTGTTGATCTTTTGACTTTGAAAGGTCGTGTTTTGATATTATCTCTCTCATGATTTGTGCTTTTTTACACGAACTATGACATGAACTGATTTTTGTGGTGCCACATTATTTGTCTTTTCTTTTGATCCTAAGTTTAGAAATTAGGAAAGGAGGAGAATTTCTCTTTTGAGAGAGGGAAAAAAAAAAGCCATGACTTTTTTTCTATTTGTTTTTTTTTTTATTATTATTTGAAAGACTATGGATTGGTTTTCCTTCACACATGTTTCATGTTTTATATGTTTTCTTACAGTTCTCTTTGTCCCTAATTATCCCTGCTTGTCCTGGTATTGTACTGTATTAATCAGTTCATAATTGGATTAGGAACTACTAAGCCAAATATAAGTACATAACAACATATCATGAAAAATAAGATAATTTCACGAATTAAATGAAATTGAAATATAACTTTGATCAGGTAAAGTTTGGGAAAGCAATGCAATTTTGGTTTTATAGAATCATAAAATTTTGACACATACTTAAAAAAATGGTAAGTGTCATTACTTTTTACATCATGACACAAACATAAAGTATTTGTTGAGCTATTAAATCCCGTTGTTTCAAGGAGAATCGATCATGTCTTACCTGGATTTTACAGTGTGGGACCTAAGAGCTCCTACCCAAACCATTTTCCCCCCACACGCCGAGCAAGTTCCGGCGGGATTATGTCTTACTTGGTTTATATTGCTTGTAGGCGAATTAAATGAAACAAAACAACACCATGACAAAAGTATATCAGTTTATGACCTAGTCCTCGATATCATACTGTCCTTGAAAAAACAGAGGTGTTAGTAGGAGTACCTCCCCAGAGTATCATAATGAGTATTAGCATGATATGTTTGATTTTTTCAACATGTGGACTGAGAAGAGATTATAATCTCACTTATCAAGATGACAACCATGATTAAGTCCTCTACCTCTGCATGTTTGTGGCAGAGCCCATTCGAACTAGGCTTGCTAAACAATTTCAAACTAAATAACTTAGATTGTCAAGTCCAAAGCCGTTAAACACGACAATAACATCCAACAAATTTGATAAAAACAGAGAAAGAAAACAAATCGCCATCCTCTCCCTTTGTTTATCAGCTTCACTTTCCCTATAATGTAGGTTATAGAAAGACGTTTGTGGGAATTTATGGTAAAACTTTATTCACGTTTCCCCTTTTATATGAAATAAAAGGAGCCTCATCTGTTTACAGAGAAGTTTTTGTTATACATGTTGCCCTATATACTCTACCCTATTTGGTAGGAGCCACCGAATATCTAGTAACGTTTTTTGCTTATTTTGAAGATTGCTCATTTACCCTTCTCATGATTTTATGGCTGCAGCATGGAAAGTATTGTGAATACGAGGACTAGGAGGCGGATGAGACAGAGAGAGACGGAGCAGCACAAAATGTTGTTGTGATTGATTTGATGCATCTAGAAATATATGACAAACTACTGAAGTTATAGGATCTTCTTCAAAATATTTTCCTGCAGGAGAACTGTACATAACCGTCTTATCAAATCATACTGATATGTGGATATGGCTTCTTTTGTTAAAAGTTGAAATAGCGAAATCAATGATGGTTTCTGATTACCGCCACCAGCCATTTCTTCCTTTGCTCTAGTTTTTTTTTCCCCCCCTTCCTTCATGTCTTTTTCAATTTGTAAATTTATTTGTAGACATCGTTGTAGAGATTGAAGTAAAACGTGAAATCTAAAAATGCTAGACGAACACGACTCAGAGAGTCACGTTTTAAGAGAAAAAGAGTGGGTCCATTGATTCTCTCTGAGTCGGGTAATTCAGAAGTGCTTAAACCTTTTTTCAATCCTGATTTCGTTCTTATTATACGTACCGTCCTTTTATTTTGTCCTTTCTTGGTCAGTATATCTCAGAAAGTTTTGGTTCTCACTCTCTAGTAAGATTTGTGGGGCCAGGAATGGGAGTAACAGATAATACTGAGCCTTTTGCCTGTGATATATCACACTCGGTAGGCAGTTCCAATTGCGATGGCTTCTGCCTAAGTGCATGGTCAAGTCTGGTTGAGATAAAGATGCATTAGAATTGGACCATTTCGAGAAATATCAAGTGGTTACTTCATACCTGTCGTTTCCATCATTTCTTTTGGATTTTCCTCGACTTTTTGTGTGCAACTCACGGGGGTCGTCATTTATATCCCCAAGTTGTGATTGGTGCGAGGTTGGTGGTTGACCTCATTGGAAACATGGCAAGTTGATTGGAAAATAATAATAATAATAATAATAATAATAATAATAATAAAGGTGAGTATATTGACATAGATTTATATGGCATGGTAAATTTTAATTTTATAGATATGATAAAGACGGGAAGTGATCGGATTATAAGTCGAGCAGCAGTATTCTCACTTCTATGAAGACCTACATCTGGGAGGAGAGCAAGCGGAAAGAGTCTCGTATCGAATCTTGAACTTTGATTTTTCTCAGAATTTTTGATACTTTATACTTTGTATAAGATTAAATGTTCTCATTTTATTTTTTCACTTATTTTTTAAAATCACTTATAAAATTAATTTTAAAATTAAATAACTACTTGTTTTATCTTTTAATTTTTTTTAAAAAAAATCTTCATAAACAAATTATTTACTTTTTTCTTTCTCTTTCTATTATAGTCTAAATCTCTATATATTTTTTTCTTATTTTTTTAATGTTCTATTTTGTTGTTATTTTTTAATTCATTTCGACAAGATTCTTTTTTAAAGATAAGATTATTTTCTTTTGATTGTTATTGTTCTTATTTTTCAATAGTTTTCATAGTTCTATGTTATAAGTAGTTTTTTGTTTTCTAAGAAATAACAAGCAAATGGAAAATATATATGCATGATGTGGATACATAATCAAATATATCGATTTGATTGATTATTTATTTTATAAACAATTGAGATAAATGATTAGGAATTTATGTAAACTCTGAATTATGAATTTTTTCTAATTATCTAATAAAAATATTAATCAAATTCATAACATTTTCAACCATACTCGTGGAATACTCAGTTTCATTGGTATGTTATCAGTAAGTTTCTATCGTCTCAAGAAGAAGTATACCAAACAATCAATTCGTAGATTTTTATCTCAACATATAAACTGATGAAGAATTTTTATTGAATATCTTAAAAGAAAAAAAGAAAAAAAAAATCTCATGAGAAAAATTTTTTAACAATAGAAATAAAACAAAACATATTTTTTAAAAAAATTGTGCAATGATTTAGATTTACTATGTGGAGAAAAAAGAAAGAACGACAAATAATTTAGTTGTAAGGGTTTTTTGGGAAACTAAGGGATGGAACAAATAATTTTCCAATTATTAAATTAATATGACAAGTAGTTTTAAAAAGTGGGTGGGAAAAGCAAAATGAAGAGTGTCAATATACCCACCTTAATAACAATGGTTGCACAAGTTATGTGGTCTGTTAATAGTTGAATTTGTATGACATCATTAAGGGGGAAAGCACGTAAAGGATAAGAATTTAGAGATTATTACACCGACATGACACAAAAGATTAACACTAGACCAACATGATACAAAATTAAATTAAAATTAACTAAAATTTGTGTAATGTTGATCAATAATGTATAATTTGTGTTATGTTGGTCAATAGATGAAAAATAAATTATGGTTATTCAAATAATTTTCTCAATAAAAAAGATTAAGTGATTAGACTATTGTAATATTTGTATATAAATTGAACTTTCAAATCCATTTGTCAAATTTTAGAAAATGGGCTACTCTAGCGAAATTCTTAACCTACAGTCATATTATTCGGCCTCCATTTGGTATTCGAGTTTATTTTGAACTCAATTGTACTTTACGATTAGTTTTTTGTCTTTTTTTTTTAAAGTAAATAAAAATCACAACTAGTTTTTTTTTTTGTAAAAAAAAGTCAACCAACTTCAATTTAGAAATTACATTTTATTTTAAACTCAACCTGAATATCAAACGTACTCTTTGACGTTGATTTTCAACCTATAGAATTATTAGGAGGGTAAAGGGCAGGTTTGGGGCACATTAATTTGTTTAAATCAATAGAATAAGTTTTATTTTTTTGTCATGATTCAGAATATCTGTCATTTGTCATATTAAACTCATTGTAAGATAAAATCTCCTTGTTGATGGTAATATCGAATTAAAATATAAAATAATAATAATAATAATAATAATTGCTACACAAGATGAGTAATCAGATAATAATCGGAATCTCTAAGTCTATCCCCGCCTCCTAATCCACCACAAAAATCCGATTGTAGTCGGGTTTAACCCGCTTAATTCAAAACCAGTGTTCATAAGCCAACAGATTCACAGTAAATTGCCATTCCCAAAGCCAATGTACTAATGCCTGTCAGCCTGTGTCCATGGACGTCTGATTTTCATTTGGAATAATAGCACGGCTCTTTATATATCACTCCCTGTATACATTTTTCAACTCTTGTCTTTTTCGAGCCATCTCATTTGGTTTTCTTTTTCTACAATCTTTTGTATCATTTTTAAATTGATAATTCACTTTTGTGGAACTATAAAAACAACTCTTTAATGCCCACACGTAGATGGACGACGTGTCAAATGTTCAACGGTATGGGAAATGGTCCAATCAAAAGAGGACATCAAACTGCCATATGTCCTTATATGGAGAGAGGGCGTGTTCTTTTACCTTTCTCATTAGATTAGTGTTCTTCTTTCAATACTTTAATTATCAAATAATCAAGTTTCATAAACCATATTTATTTTTGGTTTGAAATACAACATCATGGAAACTGTTGAATTGCTCCACCGCTAGCAAATAGTGTCTTAAAGCTATCAATAATAAATTTTTTTTTAATTCCTTAAATTAACTCAACCCTGATTTTTACAATATTAATTAGGGATTTTCGATCTATCAAAGTTTTTTTTTTTTTTTTTAATCCATTCAATGGTAAAATTTCGACGGATAAATACGGTTTTCTTCTTATTAAAAACCACCAAGATAAAAAAGATTTTAAAATTGACTTTACTAAGCCACACATTTTCCTCGCATATCTTTTTCTCTCAATTTTAATTAGCCCTACCGAAACCATACATTATCGCCGCATGCATGTCTTTTTTTTTCTATTTTAATTGATGAATGAAAGATGAAATAACTAATTTATGATAATTTCATGGAACAAACACGAGACAATTTAAAAGTTACAAATCAAAATAAGAGTTTTTAGATACTTTCAATCATTTGTTCAGAAACTAAAAATGAAATTAACCTCAAGTTTATATAACAATGTTTTAAAAGAGTTACACTCGTCAAATTATTTGTATTTGTCCTTTCAGTCATCGCAATTTGCATAACAAATAACACTACTAGTCATGAAAAATACCACAAAACACCATGAATCTTCACTCTTGAAACACAACATAACAAGTAACAACAATTGGAAAGTAGGGAGTATTTTCTTCACACCAACAAAACAAAAATGAAAAAAAAAAAAAACAATAAATTTAACATTTAATAATCAACAGGGTGTGTAGATGATAGATATATATATATATATATATATATATCATCCAGTGTAGATGTGAACACCAATGGCAATGAGGAGGATGGTGATGAGCCCAAAAAAGATGACTGTATGAACAAGAATGGAAACCCCACTGGTCTGCATGTTCCCAAACTCCACCACTCTGTTCTTCCCAGGCAACTGGATTAACAGCCCTGGACTTAACAGCACAAACAGCACCACTGCTATCACCACTGGCCCCCAATCCGCCATTGATCTGATCTCTCTCTCTCCTCTGTTTCTCTCTCTAAAAGTACAACACTCTGGAGATTATATTTGTGTGTCTAAAATAGATTGAAAGTGAAGCACGAGCTAGATAGGGGTAGAGGTATAAAAAGAGAGAGATATATAGATGTAAAACTACTATGTTGATGGTAGACAAGAGATTGAAGAAAAGAATATGATCAGATCAGTGTTGGAGAAGAAAACTCTATTTTTCTTTCAACTATTTATATATAAAGCCTTCAACTTTTTTTTTTTCTTTTTTTTTTTTTTTTTGGGTTTTAGAGCCTTAATTTTGACAAATAAAATAAAATAGAAAAAGAATGTGTCTGAATCAAAATATGATGAGAGGCTTAACGCTAGTTTATAACGCATTTACTTTTAATAGAAAAGTCAAGAGGTCAGCTTAAATTCAATCAATAAATAGTAATAATATAATGCGAATGTTGAGAATTTATTCAAATACATAATTTTTTGACATTGCGAAACTTTAAATTGTAAAATTTTATATACTCGTATTTTAAGTAAAAATATTTAAATTTTATATCTTATTATAAAGTCACGTGGTAAAATATCCGATAAAATCACATAGTTATGATGGAATGTGTAACCAAAAAAATACTAAAGCGGTCCATGCTATTTTACGAACAATTTTTGTATAATACCTTATCATATAATCCTAAAAACTTACTAATAATTTAACAATGGAGAAAGTAAGTTAATTATTATGTCACGGTCGGTGGCTTAAGGAGAGATGCCAAAGGCATGCCCACGTGGCAGCATCAGAAGGTGAGTTATTCCAACAAGTCACCACTTCCTTGATGTTGACGCCATGTAAATCTTTATTTTATTGTAAATCCACATTCTTCTTTTCATTTATTTATTTTTTTCTGTGTGTTAAAGAATAAATCCACATACTCTTGTGAGTGTTTGTTTGTTCTTAGTTTGTTGCACAGGTCAGTGTGTCATATATATATATATATATATATATATTTAGTATTATTTTTTTTTTTCAAATGAAAACAATATTAATCGGAATGTTTTTTCCAGCGAAAAAGAATGCAATTTGAATGGACAAAAAGTTCTTTCGTAGTGATTAAACGAATTTACAGCACAAGAAAAGGGAAATATGGAAAACATACGACTTATGAATCTAATTAATGACTAAACACCATGCGGAATATTCTTTTACAGCAAACTGTAATTAGCACAAGAATGGTTCATTATTGTCCTTGTCAAGAGCAGTATTTTTTGAAATGAATTGTCAAGAGCAGTATTGACAGAGTAAATTTTTTAAATCATAGTATTTAATTTTAACGATTAGATCTATAAATGAGAACGTTTTAATGACGTGAATTATGTTACACTGTCAGGAGTAGATAGGCCGAAATCCGTAAGTATACCTTTGTCAAATACAAGTAACCATATGAAAATCACTTCACTAATAAGAGGGTTTAAAAAACTACAAATATGATAAATATTCACTTCACTAATAGAATTGTTCAAAGATGTTACTTTGTTACTTGATGTGCTGAACCCGAATGGTCTAGAACTATAAACCCTCGTTTTGCTTATAAGTTTGAACTCACGATTTAAAATTTTTTTTTTTTCTGTTAGTGTTTTCTTTTCTAATTATTTGGATTTTTTTGGGTTAAATTTTACTGTTCAAATCTATTAATCAAATGGGTATAAGTCTATTTCTTTGTCAAAATCAAATATGCAAGTGATTCTGATCCAGCCCAACAAATATTATTCATTTGTGCAAATTCAGTTCATGGAATATATATGTAGCGTAGAAAATGCCCATATTGAAGGATCTCTATCATGACACTGTCTTTAACTATGGCTGAAACAGTATGTATGGAATATTTCGTTCCATAGATTTCTGACAAAGTGGTCTTTTTTTCCCTATGTTTCTTTTTAACTTTGTAGGTGATTTATAGTTGGCTTGACTACTTGGGAAGATCTTTCTTGTCTTGGTAAGAACATGTTGGTGTAGCCCTTGATAAAACTACATGGCTAGCGGTAATATTTGATTATTATTTGAAGAATGATGATACACATCAAGAAAAGTTACTATAAATTTTATAAAACTGAAATTATTGCTATCATTCTAGTTTTTTTTTTTTTTTTTTTTTGCTTGCTAAAGAGTTTCACGTTATAGTTTAGTTTCATATGTGTCATGATAATATATTTTTCTGACTCAAAACATGAAAATCGACCAAGTTAATAAACCAAGGCATTGATCATATTATAACAAATTTTTCCTTGATTTATATTAAAAAAATATATATGATACCAAGGCCAATATTTATAAGTGAACTACGTCCACATCTTTTAGTAGGCAATGGTTTTATCCATTCACGAGCTAAGCCAATGAGTGATGAATTAGGTATATGTCCGATATTGATCCAAACCACACAAATTTTATTGCTAGTTTCACAACCTCTCGTTATCAAGTTGGTCTACGTTCCGATATTTGAACTAACATTCTAAATTCTGATGAGATGATTGTATGTATAGTATTGTTTAGTATAGTAATAATTTAATATTTGATTCATCAACAAATTAAGTTGTACCATGTTGATTGCACGTATAATTTAACAGTAAATTTACACCTAATTCCATCATAAAGTGTAAAGCTTATATTCTTTACCTTTAGGTTAAAAAAAAAAAGATAAAAGAAAAGGAAGTTCTTCCATCATTGAGGCAAAGAAAATGTACTTATATATTGTTCTAATAGATTAATTAGTTAAATAAGGAAATATGTGTTTGTAGAGTTAGCGTACTGGTATTGTTATTATTATTTTTATTTAATGAATTAGTATCATCATGAATAATTATCAATAATTTTAATACCAAGTAAGTCAAATATTATGGACACTGACAAAATATCATTAAACAAAATTGTAAAATTGCTTCTTCTTTTATTCTTTTGGTAACAAATTATCATTAAACAAAAATCGTAAAATTACTTCTTTTTTTTTTTTTTTTGGGATTGCCAACAATAATCCGTCTTGATTTAAGAATCCGATGATTGCATAAGTACACTGATGATGATCATTAAGCAAAAGCCAAATGAAACGTAGCAAATTAATGCAAAAGGAACTCGAATAAAAGCAAAGTCTCAAATCTTATTATTCCAAAACAAGAACGGATCACATTTTGCAGTACTCCAAAAACAGAAAACCACAACATGCAAGAGAAATAATATATAGTAGCCTAATACAACAGTAATTAATAGAAATAGTAGTAGTTTTTGACCGCTTATAATAATAATTAGATATTTAAGAAATGTACAAATGAATCT
The DNA here is from genome assembly GCA_038430175.1 of Ficus hirta. Lineage (NCBI taxonomy): Eukaryota > Viridiplantae > Streptophyta > Magnoliopsida > Rosales > Moraceae > Ficus > Ficus hirta. The sequence continues at coordinate 15,394,669 of CM076595.1, read as the reverse complement.
TGATGGCAAGCAAGAAAATGCAAATGAGGCCAAAGTAGAGAAGAGAGTGGATCAAAATGGAAGCACCACTCGTCTGGAAGTTTCCAAACTCCACACATCCATGGCGTCCTGGTACCTGAAACAGCAGCCCCGGAGTCAGCAGCACAAACAGCACTACCGCCACAAACACTGGGCCCCAGTCCGCCATTATATAATCTCACTGATTATATATATATATGTGTGTGTGTGTGTGCGCTCGCACGGGGAATATTTAGCTAAATATATTGGTGTGGTTTGGAGGAGTGCTAGCTACTACTACTTTGGGGATTGGTGTAGGGGTGTGAGTTTAGAATTTATATACATGTGTTGCGGTGTGTGTGTATATATATATATATGGAGGAGACTTTGATGGGAAGGAAGGAAAGAAGAGAGAGAAAACGAGGAGAGAGAGAGAGAGAGAAACACGGAGTGTGGGGCGGAGGCTTGGAGAGACAGGTCACTTGGATTCACTACTGCCACATAACATTTATAAATTAGTGTCTGGCAGGCACACATGCATGATCTATATCACTGTGGTAGAACTAGATTGGGTTTGGCATAACTTGCTGGTTATGCCACTTTTTTTTCTTTTTTCTTTTTTTCTTTTTAATTTATTTGACTTCAAATGTCGAATTAAGATGGTTTTAAATTTCTTCTATTCACGCAACACAAGCAATTACCTACACGATTTGGTCACAAAATTTAGAGTTCAAATCTGTTCTGGACCAAATAATATGTGATATGCAATCTTGCGATATCAGGAATTACTAAAGTATTTCTTCATACTGTCAATTTCTGTAAAATTCATCTCTTGATATCTTTGATTGATCTAATATGTATTAAACTTAGATAGAACTTCATGTTTAAATATCCCTTAATTTATTTGAAGGCAATACTCGTATCGAATTTTAAATGAATCTCACTCTGAGAATGAAATTGTTATGGGATTGGCAATATATAAGGTATTGGCAATGTAAAAGTTAGAACTTCATGTTTAACTATCCCTAAACTTACTTGTAGCTTGGACGTAATCCAATCTTCTGGAGTTTCAAAAAACAACGCACCTGCTATCGTTCCCAAAGTACCTGTGATCTATTGTGATAACGTTGATGCAACTCATCTCTGTTCTAATCTTGTCTTTTATTCACACACAAAACATGTTATTTTAGATAATCATTTCGTTAAAAGATCAAGTACTTCAGAGTGTTGCTCTCCATGTTGCCCATGTTTTGACTGAGGATAAGTTAGCCGATACTCTTACCAAGCCTCTTTCTTGCAAACGCTTTCTCAAATTCAATACCAATATTAGACTCTCCTCCTAAAGCTTTATCTTGTGGGGACATGTTGGAGAATGTAAATAATTATAATTGTTATTTTATGTATTTCATGTAATTACGTATTTAGTTTCCTATTTTAATTTTAAAGTTACTTTATTTGTAAATTTCTTAGCTAAAGGAAAGTGTCTAGATTAGAAAAGTTTGAATTTTGTAATTTATGTATAGATGTATATATATATATATATATATTTGATTTCATCGATAAAAAAACCTGTCATGTTTCTCAAAATTCCGTACAAGGATACTTTTGTTATTGCTGAAAAAGCAATGTTACATAAATACAAGAGGATTTTATAATCACAAAATTTGGTAGTTTTATTTACGGCTTCCAATAACATAATGTATACAAAAAACAAAGAGGCCTACTAGAGTCTGGAAATATACGACAAGTAGTGTCACAAGAGCTGGCATTATAATACGTGGTGTGGGATGGTTGAGACTGACAATCAAACTGCGGGCTCCCAGGGTTGCCAATGGACCAGCCTAAGATTAATCTGGTCAAATGGGCTGGGCCCATCTAAAACTGTCAATTTTAAGGGCCCGTTTGGGAAATGGAGTTCTACCAATTCCAACTGTTAATATGTGTTTTGGGGTAAAAACTTTTGGGGAAAAAAAAAAAAGTTATTTTGGACTTTTATGTTTAGTGAAAGAATAATTTTTTTAAAAAAAGAGAGAGATGTTTTGTGATTCGTGTTTTATTGATTTTTATATAAAAAAAATATAAAATAGTAAATTTTTGAAAAAAAACTTTTGAAAACTCGAAAGTCCCCCAAACGTTTATTTGCAAAGCAGACGGTGTTCTATCATTTGGAAAAGTGTTCCCAAACAAGGCCTAAAGCTCTTCTCTTTTCTTATTTTTTTCTTATGATCTTCCCTTTCATCAAAACTATTTTGAAATTAAATTCTAGAAACTTTAGTCAACAATTCCATCCCTCTTAACAATATTCTATTATGTTGTCCAAAACATAATATTTTTAAATGGAACTCCTATCGCGATATATACATACACACATATATACATGCACACCATAAATCTTTCAACGTTAACATGATTTATACGTGCTTCTTAAAAAATAAAGGAATAATTTAGAGTTTAATTCTTCAAACACATTATTTTCTTGTTGATCGGGTCAATACAAACTGCCGACCCCGTTGAAATACATTTTTATTGAGTTCCCTTTTTTTTTTTTTTTCCAACCTATGAGATAAATAAAAAAGGGAGTTTTGGCCACTGAAGATAAGGTTGGAGGTCCTTCAAAAAGAGAGAGAGAGAGAGAGAGAGAGAAGGTTGGAGGTAAGAAAGAAATACGGAAAAAAAAAAAAGAAAAAAGAAAACACATCTCACAAAAAATATACACTTTTTAAAATAGGGACATTTTCAATTCTGAACATTGTGCATATAGTCCATATATAAGGTGAGCCTATCACTGTATGTATATAAAGTGGACGATATTAATAATCTTATCCACGTGATTGTTATCTTCTTGTTTACCCAAAGAAATGACCAAATTGTTGCTGAAATGTGAAACTCTTGACCCTGTTTTTTTATTTGCCAATTGCAACCCACCATGGTGCAAGTCAAAATCATGTGGCTTTGAATTTTGATGTGCCATAAAGATATTAAACCCATGTTCTTTCTCTCTCTCTCTCTTTCTTTGAAGTGTGTTGTTGGGTTCACATTGTCAATACTTGAAATATTACTTAAATAAGAGCTGGTAGATATTACTGTGTATTTGTGTGGTAATCGTTTTATACTTTTGATATTTTTGAGTATAGAACAAAATTTGACATAACTTGTGATAATTAACAATAGGGAAACCTTGAACTAGTGAATTGACATCCATGATCCAATATTATATCTTGTTTAGTTGTTATAGCTAAATCAAGTAGAAATTGTATGAATGTTATTTACATCTTCACAATATTAAGAACTATTGCGCCTTCATTCACCCAAAACAAGGGTAATATTAGAGATTCAAATTGATTTATTTTCCAATAATTATTTTTGATCTTGTTGAAAGTTAATTACTAATATATCACATTACTCAAGGAAAAAAAAATTGTTATCTATTACCATCAGTGATACAATCATCATATAATAAGAGAATTATATCAGAATTGTCACATAATAATGTAGGATCTAATTGTCGTATTTTTTATTATGTGATTTTTGTTATACATATAGCAATGCATAATCAATAATAGTAAACAACGATGTCAAAGAAAAACAAAAATAGATTACTATCCATGTTTTATGGTAAGATTTACCTCAAAAAAGGATTTGAAGAATTGCATCTCTCTTCATAAGTAATTACACGCATGCATTGCAGTGCAAGTCGTCTCTCTTCATAAGTAATTACACGCATGCATTGCAGTGCAAGTCGTCTGTCTACCAAACAACCAAGTGCCTTGCGAACAAACATTAATGATTTTCTTGGATAGTAGAATTGGATAGAAAATTCAAAATTTTATAAAAGAAAACATTGCAAATAAAAATTTATGAATTATGAATTTAAGAGCACGTTTGGAATCTACACTCCAGTTGAAGTTTTGTAAAATTTTTTTTATCTTTTTCTTTAAAAATAAACCAATTTTACTATCACATCTTAAGATATATTTTTTTTATATTCAGAAAACTCAAACGTTAAAAATCTATAATTTTCTTATTTTAAATCAAAATGAAATGATTATTTTTAAATTGTATAGAATAATTAATGCGAGGAACAAAATAGAACATAAATTTTTTTATTTTATTCTGAATACATTTTAAATTTTTAAAATTTTTAATTATCACAGTTTATTTTTAATCAAATACACATTCATTCATTTTTAGTCAAAATATTTCCAAAATTTTAATTTCAATTGGTGTTTCAAACGCCTCATATATTTATACTCCAAACGGAGACGGAGAGAGACAAAGACACACTAGTATTTCTCGGTCAGTATCCAAAAAGCATTTCCATTTCCATGGTTACGATATTGGTCCAAATTTCAAGCCGACAAGCTTTTTGGTGGACCTGCACTCATCACTTTGTGATTGTGTAATCTCTTTAAATTTTGGTTAATTATCACCAAAAAAAGAAAAAAAAAAGAAAAAGAAAAAGAAAAAACTAAACACAGCCTAGCTCTCCAACCCAGCACAATCCCAAACACTTGAGAATAGCAAAAATGTGAACATCATGTTAATACCACAATTTTCCACGTGTGTTCTTCTTTTATAAAAAAAAATTGTTTATTTGACTAATTTGAATATTCTCCTACAGTTGACTTTTGTCGTTACCCGGGGAGGTAATATCGCCGAAATTACACTTCAGAGATAGACAGAATTTTTTGCTTTGTCCCTTCTCAGTTTCAACTCGTACGGAGTCCACGCTTGCTTTTACCAAAATACCCCCACTACTCGCCAAATTTTATTTCTCCGCAGGTCACGGGATAATTCCCCGTCACGTTTGGCCGTCTGTCTAATTCGTCCGTCCAACAGGGCTAGAGCAGTAATTTTACAGTCCAGTTCAGCTGCGGCTGAGCTTATGATAAGAGTTTCCGTTACATCCCAGGATCGGACATCTAGCGCCTTATTGTCTGATAATCATTGTTTTGTGTGATTATTTATTAATTTATTTTTCTAAAGATTATTAAAAGTGATTGGATAATTTCTTGCATACTTCGTTTTGGTGGCTTCTTTGTCTGTTAAATATATATATATCAAAAAATAAAGAACTCAACGCGACTGATTTCAAGTCAAGTCTATCACACTCGCTGATCTGGTTTCGGGTCGGGTTTAGTTTTGTGCAACCCGGAAAATGATTGAACTTTGATTTCTTTCTCGTTGCAGTCCAGCTTAACTCCAGCACCGGACAACCAAACGGCTAATTTCGCCTTCAAATGACTGCAAAGCCTCCTCTGCAGTTCCTCCAGTTGTGAAAGCCTTTTCTTTTATTTTCTTTTATTTTGTTTTTTTTTTTGGTTTTGGTTTTTTTGGGAGAACAGAAATGAACCGGACGCAGTCAGGTCAGTTCTAATTTGAAGATTTTTTTTAGTGGAATTGAGGCTTGTTTTTTCATTTTCATTTTGTTTTCTTATGGCTGTTGATTATGCAATTAGTTTATGTTGCTTCTTTGTTTTTTTTTAAGGCGTGGATGTCAAATTTTCAACCTTTAAATCTTTTGATTAATTTTTTATTATTATTTTTTTATTTTTCTTGAATCTGTCTTCTATGTAATTACACCTTAGGTTCCAACTATGAGCTAAAATTCAAAGCTTTATAAGCAATTAGTTTGTAAATTCTCAAAATTTGTCGCATAATTGCTTTAATTTACATTTTTCTGGCAGGTTTTGTTTATTTGGTTTTTTTTTTTTTTTTAAATTGCTGATTAGGGTTTAGGGTGATTCAAAATCTTGTTTGAGACTAGGTTGAAAATTAGTGTGAAAAGGCTTGGTTTTTACCTAGTTCACTGCCATTTGCTCTTTCCTTGAAAAGTTTGTAATGCATTTTGATTGAGGTTTGAATTAGAAAGTTATTTTAACAACTATGCTTTATAAAATCTCAGAATATGATATTAATGAACTGTATCAAGAAGCTCAGTCCCGTTGGCTGAAGCCCGCAGAAGTGTTCTTCATTTTGAAAAATCACGAGAAGTATAAGCTCACCCAGGAGGCGCCTAATCAGCCGACGAGTAATATCCATGATCTTTCTATTTGATTCATTCAGGCAATAGTTATTAGACATTGGATGTGTTAACAGTGTTGTCCTTATTCTTGACTGGACTATTGGACAGGTGGATCGCTGTTTCTATTTAACAAGAGGGTTCTTCGGTTCTTTCGTAAAGACGGTCATAATTGGCGTAAGAAGAAGGATGGGAGAACTGTTGGGGAAGCACATGAACGTCTTAAGGTTTGTTAAAAATGTATCTGTAGTTATGTTTATCCTTCTTTTAAGTAAAGGGAATTTCGTTGGGAGCTTGAAATCTGCTAGCTCTTATGTTTTCAATGTCTTTTTGCTCCACTAGTGATTAAAGCCTTCTTACTAATTCTTTGGAAACTTGCAGGAAATGATTGAAAGCTCAACTTTTTTTTTTTTTGTGGGGGGGGGGGGGGGGGGTGGGGGGTGGGTGGTGGGTGGTTGTTGGGGGGTGGGGGGTATAGATCGAAAGCTCTTTTCTGGTGGTTTTATTGTTAAGTTCCCGCATTCCTATTTATTGAAAAGGTTTTGCATTCCTAGTCTGTGGCTGTACGCTGTCCGAACTGGTTGTGTTTTCATTTTAATACCTGGTTGCCCCGGGTAAATTACATATTCAAAGTTAGGAATCCAAAAGCAATCTGTAATTGATCTGGAAAATTATGAGTTTATCAAAATATGGTGCAAATAAGTATATTTTAAGAAAAGAAGTATGTGAAAAAGTATTCCTCTGTCATATAGAATACATTTATCCCAATGACTTGGCTAAAAAAATGAAAATAGTGGCTATCTTATGTTAAATGATTCTGTGCGTCCATAAAGTATGATTATGGTAGGAAAAATAGAACAAAAAAAAATGGAACTTTTCTCGGTGAATAAAGTGTTTCAGTGCAGAATTGCACAAGTTAAGTCTTCATTTTGCTCAGTTATTGTCTTGTTTTATGCAAATACTGTTTGGTTGGAGTATTGATTTTGTATTGATTTCTTTACTTCTTGGGGTAACAGTTTTTATGTATGGCCAGGTTGGAAATGTCGAAATGTTGAACTGTTATTATGCACATGGGGAACAGAATAATAGTTTTCAGAGACGTAGCTATTGGATGCTGGATCCGTGAGTATTCTAGTTAGTATTTATTAGTAGATTGTGTCCACCTTTATATGGTTAAGTTTCTTGCTATTGCATCTGTTTAAGTTGTTACACTAAGATTGTCATTAACAGAAATTCACTACAAGAAATGAGAAATTTGGTTTCCCATCTGAAAGTAAATGATAGAACTGTCATTATTTGCGGCTTTAGCAATTTGATTTGAACAACTTACATTACACATACTCATTTTTCTCTTTTAATCTTTATCGCAGGACATGCGATCACATTGTTCTTGTACATTACAGAGACATAACTGAGGTTCGTTTTAGTGAGTAGCTAATATTAGTTATACCTGATCTCTCTATGGTAAGGCAAACTTGTCCTTGATTTTTATTTGCAGGGTATTTCCAGTTCTGGATCTGGCGGTGCCCAATTATCATCAGGATCATTTTCATCTTTCAGCCAGAGTCCGAGCCCTAGTAGTACCCCTCAGAATGCAGGCTCTCTCTCCGTTAGTGATTATCAGAGTCTAACCAGTCCAGGGTCTATCGAAGTTAGTTCAGATCCAGTATTCCAAATTAATGGAAAGGATCACAATGGCAGTGTAGCTGGGACAGGAGAGTTAGGTGGTTCAACAGAACTTGAAGTTAGTCATGCTCTGAGAAAGCTTGAGGAGCAATTAAGTCTAAATGACGACAGCTTCAAAGAGCTTAGTCCACCTTGCAATCAGGTCGAAGAACCAAATGATTTGGACCTCCTGGAATACAAACAGGTGATGTTGAATCAAGATCAGTTCGCACACTTTCGTGGAACAGAAAATGCTGTGCGTGATCAATGTTATTCTGGACATGTTGGGTTGCAAGGTAATACAAACCATTCCATGCTTCTCAGATTTAGGTGGTCTTATTTGTTCTCATTCTTCTGGTGTATAGAAGAATTAAAAATGCATCTACTGGTAGACGTCATTCACCATTTTTGGTCATTTTGCTTCCAGACTTATGATTGTTATCTGAATAATTTGATTGTTATAGGCCATTAGCATTATGCTTTAGGAACCAATAGCTTGTGAGGAAAACAGAAGTTGTACCAAAAAAAAACGAAGGGTGATTCGGGGAAATGCAGAGTTTGGGGATGAATTTAGAAAAATGGCCGAATTTTTGGGTTTAAAAAAATAGTCGTTTTCTGTAAATCAATTGATTTATTTCGTACCAAATAATGGATAGATCACAACTAATGGATTTACTCATTAAATCCAATTGATTTACGCTGTAAATAATGGGTTTCTGGCCATTTTCTTCAGTTCAGAAAAAACCAACCTTTTATTTTCAAGCAGTGGGTGGCTTCATCCAGTCACTGCAATTTCTTTCCCAAAAACAATAACCTCTTCTTGAATCTATAAAAATTCTGCACTCTTGTTGTAACTACTGCTAGTAAAGGAGCCACAAGAAGTTAAGTTAGAAATGAAGAGCCGTTGTTGAGAACAATAAAGAAAATTATTCGTTCATACTTTCAGAAACGAGCCAAGTACTCCTTGTAGATCATGCAGTAGTAAGTTGAAGTAATGATGAATGCTTAATCAAATAACAAATAAAGCGCCAAGTTAATGTGGGTTCATTTTCTTAGGTGGCGGTGGTGGAGACCATCATCATTTCTTTGGGCAAGAATATACATATGAAAGGAAAGAATCTTTATCGTGGAGTGACGTTCTGAATTCATGTAATACCTCTACAGGTGTTGAGTGCCAGCAGAATCATTTATCATCATACAGAAATGTGAGTATCACAATGAATTTAGAAATGGCATTACCCTTTATACCTGATGAAAGCGTCTCATTAATTTTATCACACTTCTTTAGTATGGTTTATGCCCTATGCAATGCACTAAATTTCACACGATGACATGTGGAGCAGGAGCCAGACTCTACGAGAAATGCACCAAGAGAAGAGCTGGAACACCATCAATGGCAAAATTGCAATGGAAGCAGTGTTAATAACGGTATGATAAACAAAATACTGGTAAAAAACTGTTTAGCCTCTTTTGGAATTGATGGATTTATTCCAAGTTCTGACCAGTTAACAAGCTTCATCTATTTTCAGCTTCTCAGTCGTTGTGTCACGGGGTTGATGATTTTAAATTTTCTCCATATCCTTCGCCAGCAGAAATCCGTGAAACCAACTCAGCCTATTATGCGATGTTGTTTGACCAAGGCCAAATTGGACCACTTGAATCAGACATGAATTTGACGGTTGCACAAAAGCAGAAATTTAGGATTCAGGAAATATCCCCAGAATGGGGTTATGCCACTGAAACCACGAAGGTATGTTTCTATTGTTCTGTGTTTTCTCTTGCTGGCAAAACCATATAATCAGATTTAATAAGGGTAATCCATTCTCTTGCTTGCAAAACCATATAACCAGATTTAATGAGGGTAATCCATTCTTCCAAAATACGTAAACACAAATAATAGTAGTCCAGACATTGTTTTAATAGTCTTTTAGCCAATTAATGCTTAAATCCCCAATTATCTTAAATCTCAAATGTATTCTAATCCGAAATCTTAAATCTCAAATGTTTTTTTCTTCCTTTTATGCAGATCATCATTGTTGGGTCATTTCTTTGCGATTCATCAGAATCTGCATGGAAATGTATGTTTGGTGATGTTGAAGTTCCTGTTCAAATCATTCAAGAAGGGGTAATTTGTTGCGAAGCTCCTCCTCATCGTCCTGGAAAGGTAACTGTATGCATTACTTGTGGAAACAGGGAATCTTGCAGTGAGATAAGAGAGTTTGAGTACCGTCTTAGGGCTGGTAGTTCTATTGAAGGTGATTCACATTCAACTGAATCAGCTAGGAGTCCTGAAGAGCTGTTATTACTTGTCAGATTCGTTCAGATGCTATTGTCAGATTCGTCCAAACACAAAAGAGATGTTATAGACTCGGACATCCTTAATAAATTCAAAGCCGACAACGAATCATGGGAGAGTGTCATAGAGGCCCTTTTAATTGGTAGTGGAACTTCATCTAGTACTATTAATTGGCTTCTTGAAGAGCTTCTGGAAGACAAGTTACAACAGTGGTTATCTTCTAGATTCCAGGAGCAGACAGGATGTTCTTTGTCCAAGAAAGAGCAAGGGATAATTCACATGGTTGCTGGGCTGGGCTTTGAATGGGCCTTAAACCCTCTACTTGGTTCTGGAGTGAATATAAACTTCCGTGACATTACCGGATGGACTGCCTTACACTGGGCTGCTCGCTCTGGGAGGTAATAGAAATTGTAGTGTTTTTATCAAATAATTTTTTCAACTGAGTGGGGCATTTATCTTGCACGAATTGCTTGGTTTTGTGCCATTAACTTCCCGGTTATCTACCACTGAAATGATATCATCCTGTTACAGGGAAAAAATGGTCGCTTCACTAATGGCTTCTGGTGCATCAGCTGGAGCGGTGACGGATCCCACTTCCCAAAATCCAACAGGTTTAACAGCAGCCACTATAGCAGCCACCCATGGGCACAAGGGACTTGCTGGTTATCTTTCAGAGATGGCCTTAACGAGCCACTTGTCATCCCTTACACTGGAAGAAAGTGAGCTTTCTAAAGGTTCTGCCGAGCTTGAAGCGGAGGAAACTGTGAACAGCATATCGAAGCAAAACCTCATTGCATACGGGCATCAGCATTCACTTAAACATACCTTGGCCGCAGTCCGCAATGCAGCTCAGGCCGCAGCACGTATACAATCTGCTTTCAGGGCACATTCTTTCAGGAAACGACAACAGTTGGAAGCTGATGTTTTTGTGGATGAATATGGAATGAATTCAGCAGATATTCAAAAGCTTTCAGCGATGTCAAAACTGAACTTCGGAAATCCACGTGATTATAATTCAGCTGCATTATCTATCCAGAAGAAATATCGGGGGTGGAAAGGGCACAAGGATTTCCTAGCATTCCGCCAGAAAGTTGTCAATTTACAGGTAACACATTTTCAAAGAGAAATATACTTGAGCGGTTGAGACTTTTTTTTTCGCTGAAGCGAGACTTTTCTAATTCGTTTAACAACATATCGACTTCTCTTCTCTTTGCAGGCTTGTGTGAGAGGTTATCAGGTTAGAAAGCATCACAAGGAAATCTGTAGGGCTGTGGGAGTTTTAGAAAAAGCGGTACTAAGGTGGCGAAGGAAAGGAGCTGGTCTACGTGGTTTTCGACCCGAGACCGATCCTATTGAGGAAAGTGAAGATGAAGACATCCTTAAGGTGTTCCGTAAGGAAAAAGTTGATGGGGCAATTAATCAGGCTATCTCACGCGTACTATCTATGGTTAAGTCCCCCAAGGCTCGTCAGCAATATCATCGCGTTCATGAGAAGTACTGCCAAGCTAAGGTAAGTGAGCCACATTTATTAATATATATAAATCCAAAGGATCTATATATCATGAGTTGTTCTCAGAACTCTCTCTTTCACGTGTTTGGGATAAGAAGTCATCGATGAAGGAACCCTCCTCGTGTTTTTGGTCTTTTTATGTTTTGCCCTTATAATGGGATGGTCTTGCTCTTGCAGGCTGAACGCGGTGGCACCAGCGATGAAGCAGAGGAGTCAACCGATCTTGCTGATTTTAATGGGGTGGAAGACATCAATATGTATCAATTCCCATATCAGTAACTTCTAATCATCCTAACTTCTGTTAGATTTACAGGCCAAAAGCTACCTGGTAAATGGTTTCTAGATTCATTATGTACATAAGTAAGTAGCCGGGAGTAGAATAAACAGCTTAAGTGATTTGGCTTGATGCTCACCGGGTTCTCTTTCCTTTATACTGGTACTGTAAATGCTGCTGCTTCTTTAGTCATTACTGTAGACGGATTTTTAAAGTAGTGTTTTGAGTGTGCTTGTAATTAAATATCTGATTTTTTTTTTTTTCAAAATAGGCACTCTTTACGTGAATTCAAGTTTCATAACAGATCAGAAGAATGAAAAAAGAAAGGGTTAAAGTAAAAGGGTTGTTTTGCGGTGAGGAGCTTGGGGGATTGTAAACATCATATTATCCGTAGTTTATTTTTTCTTATTTTATTTTATTTTTTGCTCTTCCCCACTAATTATGTGAGTAGGGAACAAAGAATGGAAGTGAACTTTTTCACGATTTAATCATCATCAATTTTAGTTAAAATGTTGGATTTTTTATTCTAATTTAATTCTAATGTGATAAATACAATACAAGGTGTTAGTATAAAATTTTCATCGCAAAAGTTTAAAGGAAAATAATCTACATTATAGTTTTTATACTGTATTTAAAAAAAAATTGGGAAGTGAGGGATTTAAATTTTATATCTTGTAATGGAGTCAACTGGGTAATTTATCGATATAACCATCCATGTCATATGTTGAAAGAATATGTGAGAAAATAGTTTTTTTTTTTTTTAATGAACATATCAAGTTTTGTGAAATGAGAAAAATTATCATTTTTTAAAAAAAATGGTGAATCGGTGGTTATCCGCTTGTGCGTATTTAATCACTAAATTGACTAATTTCAAAATATCATATCTTTTATATAAATAACGTTAACTATCAATCATTTAAAAAAAAAAAAAAAAGAAGAAGAAGAAGAAGAAGAAGAAGAGTAAATTCAGTTGCTATTCTCTTATTTAAGTATACAATTTTTCCTCCCAAAAAAAAAAAAAGGGTAAAACTTTGGAACTTATCGCTCTTTCAATTTATGATGCAGACCCAACCTAACCTATTCAATAATTGTCCTCCATTTCTCGTTGTTTCGTATATATCTGCATTGCGGAACACATTACTTCACAGTAGTATCAATATTATCATTTATTTTATAGGGAAAAAAAAAAAAAAAAAAAGAAGAGAGAGAGAGAGAGAAGAGTCGGATAAGCTCAACTTGGTCCGATCATCCAATCGCTGTCGGAAACCAAAACTTGACCGACCATCAATAAAACGACAAACAAAGTGACGTCGTATCAATTACTTTTTTACACCGCCCCCAACAAAAAGCAAACAAAAGCCGCACTTAGCACCGAGCCAAGCCAAGACGGCTCACTGCCACGTGTAGTACGGATAAGGCGATCAAAAGTTTTCGACGTTCTTTCTCGAATCTTCTCTTATGCCCCCAAGAACAACACCCACCAACAAGGAGAAGCTTTGTTTTTTTTTATTTTTATTTTATTTTTTAATTGTGTTCTCTAAGAACCAGCCATGGATTCTGGAGATGAGAATGTGGAGCTTCTTAACATCGCGATCCAGAGACTGATAGAAGAGAGGAAGAAGAAGAAGAAGAAGAGAGAAATCTCCGGCGTTTATCTTGATGAAGATGACGATGAACAGATCCTTCTCTACCGATTGCTCTCTCAGGTTTCGTTTCAATTCTAAACGAACTCTAACGACTGTTCTGGATTGTGCTTAATTGATGTTTTTTTTTATTCATAATTCCTTCTTTTATAAGGATCTTAAGTAGAGAAAAAAAAAATAATAAATAATTATATAGTTTTTTTTTATCTAGCTTTCGAGGATGAGTTCTAGGTAAATGCCTTTGGCTTTATTGGCAAGGGAAATATAGTTAGTTGACATTGAGTAAAAAAATGGTGCTTTTTTTTTTTTTCCCCCCTTCAAACAGTTGGAATCGTTAAAAGCAGATAGAGTCCTTCGCCAACCAGAGGCTTCAAAGGAAGAGACAGAGATTGATGATAAAAATGCGGGTGGCGAACATGAAATTGACAAAGAGGAGATTGTGAAGGAACTTAACAAGGTGAAGAAACAGAACACCGTGACTCACTGGCTTCTCTCCATCATGATTGTCGTCACTGTCGCCTGGCAAATATCGGAGGTGTCTCTCATTTTGAAACTTAAAGAAGGAGTGAGCCACCCGTTTCGCTCCCTCGGAGGTTTCTTGACAGGGATGTTGAGAGGCCAAGGTAGGAAGGGTGAGGCTGAAGACAAACCTAACCACATTCAAGCTCCTCCATTGCCTCCGCCGCTTAAGATTCCGGAGATACCGCACGTTGAATTGCCGGATTTAAGTTCCAACGGCAATCGACATTGATGCCATCCTTTGTTATTTGGATTGAAAAGTTTAATCCTCGAGTCTCTCTCTCTTATGATTTAAGCAGAGAGAAAGGTTGTGAAGTGTGAATCCTTTGTCTTTCAAAGAGACCCCTCTTGCTTTGTTTGTTCGTTTGTTCTTCTTAAGAAGCAAATTGTAAACACGAAAGGGATCTTCGAAGAATTACATTTTAAGATTAGATGACGAGTCGGAGCTTTAGCAGAGTCATTAAGGTCGGATCGAATTATGATACAGCAGGAGAAAAGAGCAGAAGAATAGAATATGTTAGATGGCTCTGCGAGTCATTGAAAATAAAGTTTCACTCTTAAAAGTGCGAAAGAATATTGCTCAAAGTTTATTCCTTTCTTTTTTTGGGGGCGTAAAGGGTTGTTATTCCTTTGTTTGTCTTCTTTCCCTTTCTGTGTGTCTTTCTTTGGCCTGTATAAACAACAGCAGTTTTTCTCTACTTTGTTTTATTTATGCTGAATATTCTAATTTATTTATTTAGGTTTTTGCTTTTTTACTTCTTTTTATTCCAATAAAGGAAGATACAATTTGGACTTGGTCATAACAATTTTTGTTGGCCAAGTTACAACAGGGAAGATGGCTACAGGCACTAGAGCTCGTAGCCATGAATTAGCACAGCTTGTGGAGGCGACGTGAATGGTGACATATCTAGATACCATTCCCCAAAAAAACCAAGCTCTTTTAGAGTCAAAAGAATAACAATCATTTATCACCGTTGGTAATGCATTATTTTAAAATAAAAATATAAAACCAGCGCACGACCAAAAATACCTGATATTGTTTCGTGACAATTTTGATGCATTAACACATACAATGTAGCATTTTTGTTTCAACATGAACAAATGACATTCGGGAATCGATTAAATGAAAAACACAACTATGATTGGCTTGTACGCTATCACTAGATAGTGAAAATTGAACCCGTGAGAAAAAGGTATTACTAACAAGAAGGCCTTCGAGCCTTGAATACTGAATTCATTTCAACAGTCATCCAGGAAGGTATCTTACATCCATTCGACCAATCACAACCAAGAAGAAACTCTAAATTCCGGAGATAGGATAGGCACATTGCAAAAAAGTAAAACATAACCAACAATTAAATTTTTTTTTCAAAAAAAAAAAAAAATCCCCTTTTCCATTTGAGATTGTCTAAAATAAACAGTGACAAGCAAACTGGTCTCACAACCCCTGGGTCCCCACGGTAATTTGTTGAATATGAGAGGCTCTCTTCAAGCATAATTCAACCGGAAGATGTCATTCAACACGTAAAAGCTGCCCTGTGGTGTTGGTATCAAATGGAACATCTGAAAATGGAAACCATGACAAGAAACTTGGTTATCCGAAAAGAACGGCTTAACAAAAGAACACAAGAAAATGCAAAAACTACACCGACTCAGAATTCAAGCAAAACCCAAATTGGGAAATATAGAAAGATGAAGATTAAGCGAATTTTGTGAGAGGGTATGAGAAAACACATACTAGTAGGAGAAAGTTTATAACAGCCAGATCATAGAATTATTATTTAAGGAAACTCAATGAATATCTGATAGTTCAACACTGTATCCTACCTGTCTACGCTACCAAAGAATTCTTCTAATTAAAGACTAATCTCGACACTTACGTTCCCTTCAAGAGAAGCAAGAGAGCAACCAAGTTTTCCAACCTCCTTGTAAGCAAATACTTTCTTATCTTACAAAAATTATATATAATATCTCACAAAGCAATCCCAAAAACTACCCCCTTCCAAAAAAAAAAAAAAACACACACACACACACACACACCACCAGAATACCATCCAAACGCACAAGGGACACACCGTGAAAATCTACCGAATTCCACAAATATGAGAAATCCATAACAACTATCAAGTTCATCTAACGAATAAACCTGGCGATTTCATAGGATCCTAAATCAAACAAAATCAAAGATGGAGCAAAATGAATCGGATTCAAAATAGTCACTGAAGCTAGGGCAATTCCAACCTGGATTTCGAGCTTGGATATCAAGTGAATCAAGAGCCAAAAAAATAATCTAGATTAGGAAAAATCAAAACCCTAACCACTAGAAATCCAGATAATTGATTGTTCATTATTCCATTCCAAGCCAATTGACAACAGATCAGATCAACAAAAGGCAATCCGAAACCCTAAAACCCTGACAAAGCAGATTAAAACGAAAAAATCGATCAAGAAAACAAACATATACATACAAATATATATAGAGAGAAAGAGAGAGACAGAGAGAGAGAGAGGACCTGGCTGAACTTGAGAGCGTGCTGCTCGCCGGCGAGTTGGAGGTTACCGGA
Organism: Ficus hirta; assembly: GCA_038430175.1. Taxonomy (NCBI): domain Eukaryota; kingdom Viridiplantae; phylum Streptophyta; class Magnoliopsida; order Rosales; family Moraceae; genus Ficus; species Ficus hirta. The sequence goes on along the minus strand of CM076595.1, from coordinate 15,378,179 downwards.
GACGAAGACGAGCATGCCGCCGGCGGGACCGGAGGGCTGGCAATCGACAGTGGTGATGGAGTGCTTGCACTGCTGGAAAGGGAGGCTGGTAAGCTTGGCAACGATGTTCTGAGAACCCTGGATCTTCTGGCCCTCGAAGGTCAACATGGAAGAATCCTGGTAAAGATTCGCAAGACCGGCTCGGTTAGCGTCGAACGTCGAGTAGTAGTGCTCCACGAATGCCTTCGCCACCGCGTCTGGATCCATCTCCGCCACCTCCGCCGCCGCTTAAGCTTCACGCTAATACTCGCCGCAGAATGAGAGAGAAAAGTAAGAGAGAGAGTTCTGCTCTTCAGAAGGCTATTAGGGGGTTTACTTTACTGTGATGTGAGGGAATGAAAGTCGCGAGTAATCTTTATTTTATACTCGCGATTTAAGAGTCCTTTGCTTAGATCCATGGGCTTTTTTCCTCGTTTCCGGGCCTTGCCAATTTCTCCCCCTTTTTTTTCCATTTATTTTGTTTTAAAAAATCAAATTAAATAATTCCTTTTTTATAATTATCATCTTTTTTTCTTTTTATATATATATATATATATATGGGAAACTCGCATTTTACAAGGGGACCAAGTCATCTTAAAATCACATTTACACCAAACAAAAATCAACCGAACTAAAAATAACATAATTAGTTTAAAAGCAGGTTACATCATTTCTGTCAAAAGAGATGTAGAAAACATTATCATTATTAAGCTTCTGAAAGAAAAATATATATTATGTTCGATAATATTTGATTTCCAAACCCAGACTACCGGATTTTGGATTATACGAACAACGTTCATAGAGTCGGACTCACAATTCAAGTCTCAAAGCTCCCACACGTGGAGAGAAACTGCCTAAAATATATTTTTTTTCCTGATTATTAACTTATTAAACTCTCTGGAATTTTGTATTTTTATCAGTAAACTCACATCTAATTTGAAGATTTATGACGGGGCTATGGGTAGAATAAGCTTTTTCTACAACCGAATTAAAATTTTTAATGATAAGATATACAACTGTCGGCATTTTAAAAATGCATCATACAGCACAAAATGCTATCGCTTTTTAAACACTAGAGCTGAAAATGACATAGTTCATCAACTATTGAGTCCCTATAATCATGATTTTTGCATATACAAGCTGCAAATAGAAGTGCATTTTCTGCTCATATATACAAACATATATATATATATATATATATATTAAAGCTCTCATAGACCATTAATATTTAGTGCTCCATGCAACACACTAGAGTCAAATCACCAAATCATTTGCAATAATGACCCCTCTTGGAAATTAATAGCGTTTCAACTTCCATTTCAAAAATGCCCAAATCCTTCAAGCATATTTTACACAAGAAAATGTAGAACCACAGATAACACAAGAATCATCGAGAGTATTTCCAATTTCGTTCACTGTATTAGTTACATCAAATTATGAGGGGACAAACTATTCGGAATTGTTGGGGGGAAAAAAAGAATAGGGGAAAATGAACTTGTTAAGATTACAGATTTTTTCCCCTTCCTTATTGTAAGTGGACTATACATTTCCCAATTTTCCCCTTTGCTTCAGAAAAAAGAAAAAAGAAAAAAGAAAAATTTTCTAATTTGAATATTTCTATTGAATTGAAAACCTTCTATGATACACTACATTCACAGAAACGGGTGACATTTCTCTGTCGACTGCATCTCTTGTTATTATTAACATCGCGAAGAGAACACAAACTCCGAGCAATTCTATGGTACACCAACGTCGTTGTTCTTCTGCATCGTTTCGTAGTAGAAGTTTTGGTGTTGGAGTTCCATTGAAGAGTTTCACTGGAATCTTAAAATCCCAGATTACCAGCTTCAGTGAAAGGCTTGGAAAGAAGACCTTTTTTGTTTTTTCAACTTTTCGAGGAAAAATGAATCTGCTTCGACATCTTATCTTCTTCGCTCATAGGAAAATGAACAGACACTCAAATCTCAACGAATCAATCAAGCAGGGCCCTTTATATATATACACTCATGCCACAAAGCAAACTTTTTCTCTGGAGAAAATAAAAGAAGCAAAAAAAAAATTCAACAATCTTGTCATGGAAAACTACGGTATGTGAAACAATGAAAATCTTGGTTAGTGCAGAAACTTACTCTTGAGAAGAAACCTGAGTCCATTAGGCCTTCCCAAAATTTCTTCGAAGACCAGCTCGTGCTTATGTCAGTTGGTGTGCTCATTACGATCCTCCCTAGATGCTCCCATTAATAAGAAGTGAACTGGAAAAAGCGCGAGACTTCACGGTAAAGCTGCTCGGCTTCAAATGGTTTGGAGACATAGCCATCCATTCCAGCTTCTGTGCATGCCTCATGAGTAGCCTGGATCACATCCGCAGTCATGGCCAAAATGGGCACGTGCCAATTCAAAATATTTTCGCAAGCGTCGGCAGTAACTTCTCCCCGTTGAGTACGATCGTTGAAATCCTTTTCCATATCACGAATTCTCTTTGTAGCTTCAAATCTGTGGGCAAAGAAGATTAGACAATCTCCCAATGTTTTAGAATTATTAGCATAATAGATACAATTTGCAAAAAAGAATGCTGACACCGAGATTTATCGAGAATAAACTAACATAAACAGCCTTTAATTATGCGAGGATCAGCAGAAACAATATAATTATCAATTCCAAGAAATAGAAGGGAAGAATGAAGCCATTAATTCTCAAGCGAAAAGGCTAAAAGCAATAATTATTACATACCCGTCCATTCCCGGCATCTGAATATCCATGAAGCAAGCATCAAAATTGTTGGGTGGCTTAAGGAGTTTGATTGCCTTCATTCCACTGTCTTCACAGACCACGTCGGCACCGTATCTTTTCAAGGCACCGGCAGCCACTTTGAGGTTCACGGCATTATCGTCTATGACAAGAATTTTTCTCCCGCGAAGAAGACTGCGGAGAGACAAACTGGGAAGCTCTCCGTTACAGGGATTATTACCCTTGTTACTAACGCCCATCACACGTTGTAGTGAGGCTGCAAGCATGCTTGCCCGTAGCGGCTTCATGATGGCAGTTGGGGCATGGACACCGGAACTTAAGGCGTTTGCTCTAGGAGAGCTGATGGAATTCGCTAGAAGAAACAGTTTTGCAGAAACCCCCTGATCATTTTTCAAATTACTGATAGCGAGAGCTTTACCCCCAGAATCCTTATCCCAGACCTCCTGTTCAACAAGGATCATATTGACAACAGCACTCCCGTTGTTTATGATTGACAGACACTGATTCAAATCAGGAGCTACTTGAACATGAATTCCTAGCCGCTCGATATGGTATCTTGACACCTTTACCCTGACAGCTCTGGGGTCCACAACTACAGCTCTCATACCCTGAAATTCTGAGGATGCAGTATTAGGCTGGTTGTTGATTTGCTGGCTCTTAAACTCGTTTGAATTGCCACAGGCATTGGTAAAAACAGCAGTAAATGTAAAGGTAGCACCAATCTTTGGAATGCTCGAGAAACCAATTTCCCCATTCATAAGATTAACTAAACATTTGCTTATGCTCAGGCCAATGCCTGTTCCACCATGCGTCCGCGAGATGGATGGCCCAACTTGCATAAAAGGAGTGAAAATACGTGGTTGGGCTTCTAGGGGGATCCCTACCCCTGTGTCTTCAACGGAGACAATGAGGCTGATGTGGTCGGAGGAGGACGATGATGAGACATGGCAAGTTGATCCTTCTCGACTGAAAGCTCTAAATCCTCTCCAGCTATGACGTTTTTCCGCAACAGGGAAACCACTCAAGGTGTTCTTTGAGGATGTTTCCGTCTCAACATCGATCGAGTCTATTAACTCCTCAACAAGATGAACAGTGACAAAGATGTGTCCTTTCTCTGTGAACTGTAAATTATCAAACAGTTCCATTGCTTACTTTGGTGAACAGAATTTGTGTCTAGATTTAGAGTTTAAATTGATATTATACTATTATGAATGGGCAACTATTAGAAAACAAGATTTTCCAATATAAATCACTTCCTTTCTATATCGCCAATTTTTTTACAAAATCTTATTTGTACGCCATAAAGAACGGAACTTCAAACACAAGGCACTACATATTGAACATATTTTGATAATTGCGGAATCTGATTTTCTGAAGCTTAGAATCCAGAAGAATGGATACTTACTTTTATTGAGTTTCCCATGAGATTGGTAATGATTTGGCGAAACCTTCCTGGATCACCGATTAGCATTTCGGGAACCCGATCCGAGATGTAAACTGCCAACTGCTCTTTCAACAAATTTTGTCATGCAATTTCCAAATGTCCATATGTTAGAAAATGAAGATTTAAAAGAATAAAAAAAAATTGGAAGAGGAACTGGACAAGAGGAGAGGGAGAAGGCATTAAAAGAAAGAAACATATATTACCTCTATTCCTTTTTCTTGAGACTTCCCGGAGAAAAGTGACAAAACATCATCAAGAATCGCCCGCAGGTCAAAGCACACCGCCTCAAGCTCAAGCTTTCCGGATTCAATCTTTGCCTGATCCAGAACCTCATTTATAAGTGAGACTAGTGCTTTACCACTAGCCTGGGCAGTTCTGACATAATCTTGTTGAGTAACGTCCAGATCTGTGTCCATAAGCATGTGCAGCATTCCTGAGTAATGAACGGAACTACTACGTCACATTATGTCGAGCGTTCCTCAGATATTCTAATTTTCCTCTAAGATTGGAAGTAACCGCAAAACAAATAAATAATAAACAAATAAATAATAAACTCCAGAACTCACCGAGGACACCATTCATCGGGGTTCTGATCTCATGGGACACGGTGGCAAGGAACTACATAAGATTTAAACCTGATTAGGGCAACATGTGTATGGAAAAATCCTAGAGAAACGTTCATTTGTGACTACAATCAATAGATACCTGGGATTTGGCAACATCAGCTGCTTCAGCCCGTTTTTTGAGCTCCATCATCCCATGGTAATCATCCTCCACTTTGGCAATTCGGTTTACGGTTGCATGGAATATGTAACCAATAAGCATAGCAATCACCAAAATTCCAAACGAGGTTGTTATTGCTAACCATGGCCACGGCGGCTTATGCTTGAACCTGAGTTAAGAAGCAAAGTGTGTGAATTCACACTGACCATTTTACTTACACTCAACTACTAATGAATTGCAACTTGCAGCTTCAAAGTACAGAAAGCTATGGTTTATGAGATCAAAGCTCAACCCAAGATTTTATCAAATTACCTGCAATGCATTTCATGCTTCCTGAAAGGATCCCCAAAATTTAGACTGCTGACATGCTTCAACCCATCATCCGAAACATTTGAACCGTACATGCTGATTGGGTGCGAGTAATTGGAGGTATCATACACATTCACGAGTATGGTTTGCTTGCTTGCAAGTTGTTGCAGTAACTTCTCCACTAGCGACTCAATATCAAAGATTCCGCCAAGATACCTGCTTGGCAGCAGCGGGGTTACTACTAGAACTCCTTTATTAGATATTATTAGGCTAGTTATTTCACCTTCCAGAACTCCTTCATTTTAAGTCATCAATTGAAGGTCGTTCTACTATCACTACCAAACAATAAAATACTATTGGAATCTACAATTATTATTATTATTTTTTTTTTGGTCAAAGGATGATTTCAAAGTAGATAATAGAACCTTTAAATTGCCGGTTTCATTGTTCTTTTTCTTTCAGGGGGGGAATAAGAGAACAAAAGAAAATTTCTGTTTATACCCATCAGTAGCTTGAATTCTTTCATTGGGAGTCGCATTCGATGGGAGATCTCTCTTGTAGACGGCAAAGGTCAGTATAACTCCAAGGCGGTTTGTTTTAAGCAACGGAAAAGGAGCAGTTAGAACCCCTTTTCCCGATACCCTTGCACGTAACACGTTTTCACGATCTTCCTGTTAGATCATGAGTAAAACGTTATGACTAAAATCACACATGAAGAAAATCAATTTTCTTTCTCTGCACGGCAATGGAACGGCATTCCTACCATTGAAGGAAAACGTTCAAATTTGTTGAAAATGAGTTAGAGAATTGAGTTTGGCAGTTTGCATGTGGTTTGATTCAGTGAAGACACTATTTTAACTTAATTGACAACTAACTACTTACCTCCCCAGAAAGCATGTCAAGAGAAACCACATGCGAAACGGTGTCCTGAGCAAAGATGACCGGAGCATATTCTTCCTGAACCGGGGATGGCTCCGATGTATCTTGTGCATACTCATCCTTATGAACCGGGTTCTTCTCAAGGGAATCCATCATCTTAATAGTCCAACCTTGCTGCTTCTCGAATTGTTCCCTCTCAGAGTGGAGCACCCTCACAGCATATGCCACTCCACTCGTGAGAGGCCTCTCAAAAGCAGTTCTCTCTGTGTACCTTGCAAAAGTTCTCTACAGGTTGTAAAAGTTAGGTCGTCTTTTCGACAAGAGCCTAACTAACAATCCGCTATTTCATCGGTTAACAAACAGAAGAAACGATGCTCAACATTCAGATCTAGTACTAGAATAAGCTGATTAGACAAACAAATCAACACTCAGAATTACAAGCCGCCCTATTCTCCTAATTTAACATATTGTACAATATCCCAAAATAATAACCATAAGGCTACGCAATTATGTCCCGTAATAGCCAGACCCTGAAAGTGAAATCGAGCTCTATGAATGAAAGCTACCATTATTGACCAAATGGCCATGACATGAAAAAAAAGTTCAAGACGGCAATAAGTATGAGAAGCAGATCTAGTACTAGAATAAGTTAAAAAGACAAACAAATCAACATTTGGAACGCAAACAAACTTTTAACAAAGGGGTTTTATATCCCAAAATGAATTATAAACATAAAAGTCTATCCAATTTAGTACCACAAATAGGACGTGAATTTGTAGAAGGAAAAGATCCAATTACCTGATCAATAGCAGAAGGGAACTTTCCATGGTGGAAAGTGGAAATCAGGATGGCCATGGCCTGAACATGGTTCATGCTGACATTAAACTGGTCCTGCAACATTCTAGCCCTCTCATCACACATACTGGCAAGAGTTTCTTTCCTCTTGTCAGTGGCTTGAGAGTTCATATAACAGAAGATCCAAAGAGAGGCAAGAGTCCAACCAAGGACCCAACAAAGCAAGACCCTCTTCCACCACCTTTTCCTGATGGATTTGGAGCCTATGCAGTGGTAGTAGTGGTGGTGGATCTTGAAGATCTTTTCCCACCATTTGAAGCACATCTTGGGCAGAAAACCATCACCAAGTGTTAAACCAGACTTGGTCTCCACAATCCCTGTGTTGTTAAGGAACCAGTTCATGGAAATCACATATAAAATCCAGTAACATAGCATCCAAAGGAGATGCCCCACCCTCAGACCAAAACCAAACACATGAACCAAACTCATCCACAGCACCTCACCAACACTACTAGACCACAGTTGCCCAAATATTCAAAGTGGGTCTAACCCCCTTATAGAGAGAGAGAGAGAGAGAGAGAGAGAGAGAGAGAGAGCAGCGAGAGACCCACTATCAAATCTACAGAAAATGTCTACTTGAACAATAAATTGAGGGCAAATAACCCAAAAAAATTATTCAAAAAAGTGTCAAACTTGGAAGCTGAGGAGGAAGAAAGGGAATGAGAATGAAAATTACAAAGGCCCCAAAAGGGAAATATATATATATATAACTATGAGAAGGTGAAATTGGAAAGGGATTGTGAGATGCTATCTTATCCAATATCCAATCCAAGTAACTTTCAACTTGAGAATGCAACAAGAGAAGAACACAACAAAAGGATTAGGAAGACAAGAAAGAAGAAACTAACATTACCCACAAGGAAGAATCAAGGAATCCCAAAGATCCTGGTTTCTAATTCCAAGCAGATTTTTTTTTTTTTTTTAATCTTTTATCTTGTTAGCTAACTAACCAAACAAAGCCGCAACAAGGAATGGGCCAAAGTGACAAACAAAGATTCCAAAACAAAAAAAAATTTCACTTATCAAATCAACCCCCAAAAAAAAATATGGAAAAAGAAAAGAACGACAGACAGACCCTCCAACAAAGAATCTGACAGGAAATCTAGTATTACCCAAGAGACGTTTCTTAAATTCCTGAAATCGAAGCTAGAAGTTGTTCTACCATGTGGGTGTTTGAGAGGTTTGACTGTTGCTTTGAGCACTACAAGAAAAGAAAAAAGAAAAATAAAAACGCCAACCGTTGTGATCTTTGCACAGGGAGAGTTGAACTTGAAACAAGTTAAAAGGATCAGAACAGTAGTGGATGATGATGATGAAGATGCAGCAGTTTTCTCTTTTTTTAGGAGGAAAAAGAAGCTTAGAAGACTGAATTCATGGGCATTAATAAGAAAGAAGAAGAAGAATCAATGAAAGAAAGAACAAAAAATATAAAAAATTAAAAATAAAAATAGAAAACTAAGAAAGAATATGGTGGTAGAAATGTCTGCTAGCTACACAGGCCATTATCTCTATCCTATACTAATCCACCCAAAAAAAAAAAAAACGAAAAAGACTAAAATAAAAAATTATTTATTTTTTTATTTATTCACTTATATACATACATGTAAAAGTATTAAATTGTTAAACAATAAAATAAGATTAAGGGCAGGGCAGTAAAGATATGTTGTTATTGTACAGTAGTATACTTCCCACTAAGAAGAAATGACTTCTTTTTTTTCTTTTTTCTTTTTTTTTTTTGTTTGCTTTTCAACTTTACTTTGTGTTCACATCCCTATCTCTCTATATCATCTATCTATCCCTGCCAAAGTAGACAAATTCTACACGCTAAGTCGTTAAACTCTCTCTCTCTCTCTCTATCTTTCTCTCTCTTCTCTCTAGTTTCTCTCTCCTCTAAATGTGTTTGTCTGTATGGCTGTACTTTTGCCGTTTGGACAAAAGTACCCTTGCATGGGAACGGAAGTCCAAAATAAACAACAACTTTCCAAAGTGTGTTTCTTAGAGACGTTGTGATTTTACGAAACTGCCCTTGAAGGAGCAATTAGTCAAAAGAGTAGGTAATGATAGGAACTTCTCGAGGTATTATTATGCTTTGCCTTTCCCTGTTTTGGAATCTAATCCCCCCCTGGTTTGGCTATATAAAACGAGTCTTTTTTTCACGCTTTTGAAATTATATATATATATATATATAATCTGGATTAATAAAAAATATTTCTTTAAAAAAAATACTTGAAGTGCTTCTTTCTTTTAAGGTTAAAAATTTAGATCAATTGTTTAATGTTAAGGTATACTATCAATGGAGGAATTTTCTCCGACCAAATAATTATGTTGTGGAGTTTAAAGACAATTGTTTGGATTTTGATTTTTTTTTTTTTTTTACTGCAGATAAGCTAGAGGAAATTTGTGTAACAATTAATGTTAGAACTTCTTAAAAAAAAAAAATGTGGCAATACTTCATTAGTACGGCAACTTATCTCAATTCTTAAAACAAGTTTAAAAAAAAAAAAAAAAAAAAGAAAACCCCCACCCCACCCCACCAATGATAAAATAACCCTTTTATGGTACCAAATGTAGATGTAACCAACCTCCGCATCCTTTTTATAATAGGTGGTAGTAGGGGAAGGCATCTTTATAGCTTTTTTATAATTAGTTTACCTCAATTAGGAGGTAACAAGACAGAACTAAATAAAAAACAACACGTTTATTATTATTATTTTTTTAATTCCTCTTTTTTTAATCAGATCAGAAAATCAAATACGTATTATATGATATTTATTCATTAAAAAAAGACAATCCAATACAAATATACCAATATAATGAATTTAACAAATTTAAAAACCGACAAGTTATATCATAATGCAAAATAAAATTTATGGAATTGATTGATTTCGTAGAGGTTTTATTTTTATTTATTTATTTATTTATTTTATCCGGTTGACAAAAAAGTAAACAACATAAGTTGGACAGAGAAGTGGGCATTGGAAGTAAAAAAGAACCGAATTGCGGGCAGTATACAAAGAGAAGGTAGGGGATAAGCAAATAGTGGAAAGTGGTTAAACCACAGCAGTGGCAGAATAGCAATTAAAAGAAAAAGGGGTGGCAAAACCAGGAGAGCACTTTAATCAAGGCTTTGTCACCTTAGTGATTAGGCCATCACTACTACTACTATTACGAGTTACTCACTTTTTTTATTTTTTATTTTTATTTTTATTTTTATTTTTTTGGGAGGTCCTCCTCTAGGGGAGGGTGAGGGATGAGGGGTGAGGGTGAGGGTGAGGGTGAGGGTGAGGGGGGCAAAAGCTTTACTGACAGCGACGTCCGACGTCAGCGCACCGGTTCTGCAGCTACAGCCAATAGGATATTCCAACGTGTCAAGTTTTATTGGCCTTGATGAGCTACGTGTCACCTGTGGGGGAAAGGATAAAACTTAACAGCATCTCTCTCCAACGTGTATTAAGACCCACTTAAGCTCTTTGAACCACCTTGTCGGCTTCTCTAATTTACCCACTTTTTTTTTTCATTTTTTTTTATAAAATAAAAATCTTGAATGACCCATCATTTTCAGATTTTACAACTCTACAAATAAGATCACTTTCTTAGGTATAATAGAAATATTTTTTTTACATTAATTTCTCTTAATCATTCATCTTAAACTTATCATATCATCATCAAATCATATTTTAATAGTCAAAACTGAAACGGAAACTTAAAAAGAGACAATAGGAATCGAACCAGATGGACAAAGATGACATGCCTACCAAAGGTTTCTCATTCCTTTTGTCGTCTCATCCACCCTGTGGGTGGTTTTTTTTCGTATTTTTCATATCATTTATACTTTATGTAATTTATGTCTAATAAATCATTTTTATTTAGATTATTTATCGATATCGATTTATTTAATCATCTTCCTTTCTATTAATGTATTTTAATTCAAATTATTTAGACATAATTATCATTCCGTTGGAATTAACTCGGCTGGTGAGAAGGAATTTTAGAAATTAAATATCAAGTTCAGAACTTCTAAGGATTTTTTTTTTAATTAAAAATTGCCCAGGGTTTATAACCCAAAAAAAAAAAACTTAGACACAATTGTCAAAGATAATATACTTAACTCTTCTATTTATTAAACAAAATTGATATGGATAAATAAATGAAATATAAATTTTAATAGAAATGAGTGTATTTTGTTAAGTAATTTCTCCTCTTTTTTTTTTTAATCCTACTACAAAATTCTCAACTCAAGTTATCAAAAAAAAAAAAAAAAAAAGCCCCAATTGTTTACATCTCTTTCCTTATCTGCAAATTGTTGTTTCTTTTTTCAAGTTTTCTACTTTTTCATCTATTGGTGCTCAAAATCAGTTAAGTCACCATTTGTAGGCGTTTGCCAAAAAAAGAAAACCAGCATGATCTGTCTTCATTTAACTCAAAAGAAAGAAAGAAAAAAAAAAAAAGGATAAGGGGTAAAAAATAGCCAGCACTTGTATAAAAAGCTTGTTGAAGCTCGACTTGAAGAAAGTGACCTCCATCTCAAAATTCTACATCGGCATGTCCTTTGATTAAGACATTTTTATTGGACCACTTTATCCTTTTTCATTAAGAGGTATAAAGTAAAGTTTAAGTAGTAATCCTATAAAATTTAAATCCATAATAAATTCTTATCCTTATTTATGAAAATAATTACATGCCATGTACGACTCAAAAATCATTGGCATTGAAGACATTGTTCATTTATTATTTCCTTAAATATATCATAATGTCCTTAATGTTTGAGAAGCAATATTTGCAAGTCTTGTAATAAGCAAGACACACGTGATTAATTTTTCTAATGTGTCAAAAAGATATTATACCACTTCTCCAAATTATATATGTAAAAAATTATAGACAGTTAAGTCACCATTTGTAGGCGTTTTCTAATGGATAAATTTTATTGTTTATTTTTACCACGAAATACCATGTCACATTTAGCAAATGACAACACAACAAATATATATTCTTATAAAAACACACACGCAACAAATATATATATATATATATATATATTAAATATGAATATATAATATACTTATAAAATGCTTGTTTGGTCCCACCAAAAAGAGATAGAGAGAGAAAAAAGGACTTATTTTTTTCCTCTAATTTCGGTTTTGGTCGGCAACAGGTTGTAGTTGGTGTGGATGATAATATATAAGTATATTTATTTTAAGGGCTATTTACTTTCTCCACCTCTCTCTTAAATTATCCACTTATTAAAAAACTATATTTGTTTTATCCTAATAATTTCGTGGATTCCCAACAAATTAATCATCTTGCTTTTGATACATGGAATAACAAATTGAATCATCAAAAAATTATGTTATATCTTGTTATTTTATCTTTTCCAGTACAACTATTTTCACAAGAAAATTACGAACCATAACTTACAATACATATATATAACAACGATTTTATTATTATATAAAGACAAATAATCTATATAACGACTTTATCCATATATGTATGTATATATGTCTACCGCGTTCAAAACAACAAACTTCATAAGAAAGAAAAAAAAATAAAGAATAATTGAATTTCTTTATAAAAAAAAAAGTCAAAAATAAGAAAAACAATAAATGATATAAAAAGGATTGCTACAAAAAAAAAAAAAAAAAAAAAGAGAAGAGGGGGGGTGTTATTTGTTGATCGGTGGGGTGCCAAAAGGGTTAAAAATAGAATTAAATTATAGGAATTATTGTGGAATAATAAAAGGGGTATAATAAGTAGTAATGAATATTTAAATTTTAATTGGGGAATAATTTAAGAAAGAGAGTGGAGAAAGTAAACTGAGAGATATCAATAGATGTCCTTTTATTTTAAATTTTGTTCTCTAAAGCAGTATTTAATACATTTGTAGCTTCCGAAAGTCATTTATTTTTCTTGAAATTAGCGGACAGAATTAGAAATTTGAAGACATTTTAGTATGGAGTGTTTTCATGAAGGATCTCAACTAAAAAAAAGATTTATTAGAAAACACAAAGTTTAAAACTTTTTTAGTAATTTCTTAAATTAAGAAGGACAGTTGGCAAGAAATCTTAAATGGTTCTCAACTTTTTAATCCCACTGTTTTGAAAACCAGCCATGATTCCCATATAAAAGTTATAACATGATCTACATTGTCTCAAGTAATTTTAACTTTTCAGAATAGGTTGATCAAGGCAAATATATTTATGTATTATATACATACACATATGTAGAGGCTGATTAAAAAATTGCTAATTAATATCAAGTATTAGCTATTTTATTGGATCCATAGAATGAGCTGTTTCTAGGATAAAATTTATGTATGAATAGAATATACTTACTTGTAAGGATTCAGCTACGTTGTCCTTGTAGTGGAAAACTTCATAGTTAGATGTATATTATTAGGCCGGCTCTGTAGAAAAATTGTTCCATGTTAAAAACCTATTCACTTTCAGCATGTCTAGAAACATATTTCCTTAAATTGATTTGTCTAGCTTCTATACTTCGACATAGTTTTATGTATTTTTTTAACTATAAGAATGTTATGAGTGGATCGGAGTGTTCAGACTCGTCATTTTGATCTACCATTAAAGAAAAAAAAAAAAAAAAACCTGAAAGGAGGTCATTTTAAACCTTGCTCGAATCCATTTGAACACATAACAATCAAACAGGGATGACTTGAATAGCGTCGTCGATGGCATGTTCTATATGTGAGGGACTCAACGCCTCACTTTCCAACAAGTGCCCGACAATAATTGGTAATCTCCTCGTGTTTCATGTAATGAAATTCTCAGCATGATGAGAATAGGGACACACGACATCAGATTAGCACATCCTAGACCTACTGGTCAAATCGGATTTATACTTAGCCCTACAGTGCATCTTTGAAATACCAAGCGACTAAGCTCATTGAGGTACGGTTACTCTTGCCTACTGTTATTCAGCCCCTCTACTTGCCTTCTTGTTCAGCTTTCTAACTTGAGTATGGAAGAGTCCTTCACAAACACCCAACTGATATATTCTTTCTATGTCTTTTCTCTTTCTTTATCTATGCTTTCTAAGCGGAGTACTTGTCGATCATTGTGCACGGCTATAATAATATTGTATGATTTTCCAACACCAACAAATATGTTTTCAGTTTATAAATAAGAAGAATTATGTGATAGAATAAATAATAAGACTTTGTTTGACACTCAAGTTTAACTCCAACTAAACTGTATTTTTTCATCTTAATTTTTATCTTTTACTGAAAAATCAACCAAACTTATAACTAATTTTTAAAAATTTAATCAACTTTAACTTATAAATTTTATCTTCAATTGGCGAACCAAATGCAGGTTAAATATATTATCAATATATCGATCAAATTATATTAAAATTATATTGTAACAAAAAAAATGTAATTATAATATAATTTAATTCAAAGTCTAAAAACAAATTTGCAAGGTTTAAAAACAAAATTTCTCATTTCTCCTATAAATTAATACCAAAAAAACGGTGGAATCCACGATGGAAGACGAACCGGCTTACTTCTTTGTCCTTTGTTCTTTGTTCTTTTTTTTAAAAAAGAAAAAAGAAGCTTATTTATTAAAAATATGGTGGCTGTCGAATTCTTGTTGGTTTATATTGATTATTTAATTTGGTTCTTGGTACCATGGGTTAGGTTGTTTTGAACACGAAATATCAAAATAATTAGTGTACTGTGTCCTTATCATAAGTATTATCAAAATATGACATTTAAGGACGAAAATATCAATTTCAACTATATTATCATTGTGTCATTTGATTTCAAATTATGAATGGAACTCTATTTATGCATATATACATTCAAATATATATTTAAATATATATATATATATATATTTATCTGTAACTCCATAACGTCATGAACTTTTCTTATAACAATCGTAATTTGTCCAATCGCAATCTTTTATAATAGTTTTGTCTTAACCAATGTAATTTGTTTACTTACGCTTTGTTTCTTCTTCTTCTTCTTCTTCTTTTTTTTTTTTTTGGTTATCCGTTGAGAAGAATTTTGGTTAAATAATTTTGTTTAATATTTGAAAGTACTAAAATTCTTGAATATGTTATCATTAACAGGTGCGCACGCGCATTCCATTTTCAAATTCTAGTTTCGGAATAAAACAAAAGGATAATTCAACTTTTCTGCTTGAAAAAATGAAAAAGATTTTATTAATCAAGTACTTAATACCAAAATATATATATATATATATATATTAGGCTCCTGTCGTGTATTTAACTGTATACAAATATAAGTGGAACATGTTCTGAATCTTTCAACATATAAAAGATTATTGAATCTTTCAAAGTACTTAATTTGGAAGGTTCCATTAAGTACAAAACTATCCTCCTAAAGAAAAAGAAGGAAAAAAAAAAAAATCAAGTTAAAAAAAATGTAGGGAGAGAGCATACAACAATATTTTATAGAACCCGACGAAAGTTTGTCCAAAGCCCAAACAATTCAAACTCATACATATATATATATTTATATATAATGGGTACGATTAAATTAACATAAAGTGGTAGAACACAAAACGTGGAAGAAAACGACATTTCAATAAAATTTATGTAATCTTTAACGGTTTAAAACTGTATTTACTAATAAAATTTCATGAAATTTTCTCTCTTAATTAGAATATATATATATATTTAAAATATTATATATTTGTACAGGGTTCATAGGAAGTAAGAAACATACAGCTTGTGGGATGCTGTCGTCAACAAAGGGGGAATAAAGGTTTTAAAGTTATCAATGAAGCATCTCATTAAAATCTAATAATTTTTGCTCGTATTTTGATGAAAATATATACTTCTCTTACGTCACAAACTCTATTGTTATGGACACGAACCTAAATCACAGCTACAAAATTGATATTAAATCATGGTTATTCTCCTCAACTTTTTGTGGCATTTGTCTTTACCGTTAATGTATTACATTGTTCACACTTCTTTTCATTCTTTATTCTTTATTCTTTTTTTTTTTTTTTGAATTTTTTAAATTTTACTCGTCTTGTAGCAAATGGAAAGCAATGTACGATAGCCAAATTCAATTGATGCCAAGGGCACGATCGTAAATCCGACGGCAGCGTGCTTAGCACCGTTGGATCGGTGCAAACGTGGAAGGATGCCATTGAAGGAAATGAGGAATATGAGGACTAACCAAAATTTTTTTTTAATAATTTATTTTTCTTAAAATAACAATTCAATTCAAATGGTTCAATCACTTGGGGGTTTTAAATAATGGAGAAAATTGGTTCACGGAACATTTTCCTTGGTGGACCAAGAAGCCCCCACTATGTGTCTGCGTGATGGAGATGTTTCCAAATTCCACGTGATCCCATTGGTGGGAATTTGCCTAATCTTATTCCTTTCCCTCTAATCCAACATCTCAACACCAAATTTATACGTTTACATATATACAAAGAAAAATATTTTAAAACATCGGTGAACATCACAGTTAATAAAAAGTGGATATCATTTATAGATCTCATCTTGTGAGCATACTATTTATTAGTGTATATAGTGTTAAGTATCACTTATATCTTTTAATATTATTCTATACCTAAAAATGAAGTAAAAAATATAATTTTGTTACAATTTTACTGAGAAAATTATATCTATATCAAGTTTTGTACACTTGCTAATAAGTTTATAATAGAAAAATTATCGAGAAAAAAAAAACTGACAAATTTATAATGAGGCAATCCAATTATAAGGTTGTAGATCATAACAACGCAATTTAAGTCTATGTTTGGTGAATGAGTTTAACTCAAATTCAATTCAAATTTTTCATCTTAATTTTTATTTTTTTTCTGAAAAATCAACACAATTTATAACTAAGTTTTAAAAAATCAACTCAACTCAAACTTAAAAATTTCATATCATATCAAACTCAACTCAAACGCCAAATGAACCCTAAATTAAACAATGCTTATAATATTAAAAAAATAAAAATTACAAAGGTATTTGTATTAATTAAAGAATTATCTCACAATATCTAACCTCTATGTCACATGCACCGTCTAATTTAACACATGTCAAAACTAGGAATTATTTTTTCGGGGGGAATATGCCTAACCTAAGCGCCCGCAGGGACCGTCACATCACTTATGGTTTTAGTTGTGTTTCATTTTCTTGGATGACTCACACCACAATAACCACACCAATCATAAGCTCCTTTTTCTTTATTATTATTGTTATTTTAATTATTCTTTTGAATTTAATATCACACACCAATCAGGAAAGAATAGCCCTTACTATTCTAACATTTCGGTGGGGTGGGGGGGAACTGGATTCCCAGTTCTTTGGGTCCGAGACTTTAAACCCAATTGATGATAATTAATGTCATACCATAAATAATTTTACAATTTTCATAATGCTCTTTTTTTTTAATTTTATAATTGTAATGCTCTTCCTATGATAGAGTATGCTTTCGACAATATATGGTTTTTAACATTAAATCTATCATAATCACATTAATATGCAAAACGGATAATTTCTAATATAAATCTGACAGTTAATTAAAAATACAATATCCTATCGATACAACACTTTTTTTTGTCATACCCTATGATAAAAAATAATGCCTGTTTATAATGGGTGTTGTTGTTACTTGTTACGATGCTATGAAGTTTTTTTTGTTTTTTTTTTAAATAATAGTGAAGTACTTTTCTTTCTTTTTTTTTCTTTTTTTTTTGAGGAAATAGTGAAGTACATTTCAAATGTAAAGAAAGCAAACATTATCCATTGTGTAGTTATTTTAAAAGTGGAAATCAATTTTGTAACTATAACTTGCTATCTTTATTTTAAATTGGCGATCATTATGTGTCCAACTTTTAAGTGTATTAATGCCGCATTAAATCCGATATTTAAATTGGATAAAGAATCTACAACTTATCCATAATGTGAATTTCTCATAAATCATGTCATAAGAAAAAAAAAATCTACCATTTCATTCTCTAGAAAATTTGATTCTACTGAAACTTTATTGTTGCCATGAAAGCAGTTTTTTTTTTTTTTCTTTCCGAAAGTGAAAGCAGTTAGATTGAATGAAACTCATTAATACTCTCTTTTTTTTTTCTTTTTTCTTTTTTTGAGAAAAAAGAAGAAAGGAGAGAAATTGGGTTATTATCCTATATACATAGACAGGGACCAATAAATTCACTGACGGTATTGAGTAATGCGGTTGGCAGCAGAAACGTGTTAAGGGAAAATAATTACCCAAGTGTAGCAACACACATTGCGTAGCACCCTACAACATCATTTTCATCTCTGCCCAGTACTGCATATTAAAAATGATGGAACCACAAGGACGTCTGTTTCGATCAGTTTATATATATGTGTGTATATATATATATATATATCTATTCTCGTATCCGGTAACCCATTTTTATTAGACACATACAAAGATTGTTGAATATGAAAATAAACGGTGCTGATGAAAAAAAAAATGGACAGTGATATAACTTCTCAGGTTATATAATCTCTTTCTCTTTCTCTCTGTCTCTCTTGCCGCACGTCCGACAGCTAAACAACACGCCTATTATATATATATACATGAATATGTCTCATAAATGTATCGTATATCATGTGATACTTTTTTTTTTTTTTTTAGAAACTTACAACAATTAATTGATATACATATACATAACGTCCTGTTTAGATTTTGTCATATATAGTATTATTCATATATTAATGAAAAAGATAAGTATCACTGTAAAATATTATATCTGAATCACTTTATTAACACAACATAATACAGGTCACGTTACAAAATAGCGTATAGGGATAGTGCCACATAGTAGATCCTCCATATATATATATATATATATATATATGAAAAAAGAAAAAGAAAAATATAGATAAATACCTAAATTTCCTTTGTGTTTCATCGTAGTGTTGCATAACCATCTTCTATATCTTCTACTTTCATTTAAAAATCTCTTTTCTTTTTTGTAAAACTTAGTCAAACTTTAATATGCAAGAAGACTAATTGAACCTTAAGGATGACCAAATTTGTCAAAAGTAAGGTGTTTCGATATACGTTAAATTGATCTTTTTGCAGGAGAGCATGAAATTAAAAGCACATAGTTGGCGTTTTTAAAAATACGGTACAAATCATAAAATTATGAGAAAATACATGTCAAGTTTAACCTAATAAAAATAGTAGTTCTTTTGATTTGTATTCCAAAAGTTTTGAAAGGTAGGTCTAAAAACATGATTTAATATTCTATTAAAAAATCTTTTTTGATAGGATGTTTTTGTTATGGGTCATGTTGGGATTTTAAGGGGGAAAAAACATTGCTATAAGGCTTGTTGTTTTTCCAAAGGGTGATATCTCGAAGTATTGTTTCTCTCGATTTTAAAACACTTCATACCAAACAAAATTCCAACGGCTGATTTTCGTTTTTGTTATCTATATATAGATGATAAGCATTAAAACAAAATTAGTGTGGCAATCATATTTTTTCACAATTGATGGAAAATAATTACAGTTAAATTAGCTTTCGTCTTTTTCAACGGTCTAATTAATAAATACAAGTAATTTTATATATTGCATTGTAAATTTATAACTTACTTATATATTAAACTGTTAAAAAATTAATTTAATAATTATAATTATAATTAAAAATTACTAACATAGAAACTCTTTTTCTTTTTTGGTCGAAAAATAAACTTGGGTTTGAACCGTAAACCAACTTGCTTTCATACAAATGTATACACGGATGAAATGTACTTATTCATCAAAACCATACTAGAACAGGCATAACATAAAGAATGCCACATAAAGCTAGACAATGCTGTTTTTTTTTTTTAATTTTTTTTTTAAAGTTTGAACATGTGAATTTGTATTAAGAAACAGATTACATATAAGACAACAATAGTTGTCCAAGAGATTTTTCCAAAATAGAATACAATACAATTATTATCTTCTTTTAAAATTCAATTTTCTTTTCTTATTCTCAATTGCAGGGGAAAAAAGATAAAAACGACAAGCCGCGTGGCACGCTACGGTGAAAGAGAGAGATCAGAAAAGCGAGAAAAAGAAAAGGAAACCTTTTTGCTTTTACACGTGTCTTTAATTAGTTGAGGAAGAATTATATTAAATGGCCAGCGAGGGAAAGCACTTTCAAGCAATTTGTGAAGTGCGAATCCTCAACAAGCTGTCACATGAAAATAAATAAAAATAAAACAACGCGTTACATATCCTTTCGTATTGTGTATTTATGAACGTTTGATATATATATACACACGAAATCACTAAAATCTAAAAACACTTACGGTTCGAAACAATGCAATGTTGATAGAGTATTTTCTCGTATTTTATTGATAAATTCTTCAAAAAGGAACCCTTCTCGGCCTATTGAGCAAAGTTTGAAAATGGAACTCAAATGGGTCCTCCAAATTCTGGTCATAAATCTGCAAGTCGTGAAAAAAAAAAAAAAAAAAAGGGGGTTCATTTCAATCATTGTTAAGGTTTCAGATCAGCCAAGAGGAAAAGCAAAAGAGAATATATAATAACACGACCAACAAGTAGCCAGGAGAGAAACACCCTACTACCACCCTAACTCCTAACTCCTCTTTGTTATCAAATCATTTGCCAGCAAAAAAATGTGCCCAATATTATACATATATATATATATATATATTGGAATTTACCAACCAATTATATGTGAAAATTTGGACCACAATAATACAGAGAATTTACAAAAAGGCCAAGTTCAATGTTGGGACTTGAGAGGGATGAGGAATATATCCTTCCCCCCAAGTAAATGGGGTAGTGCGCTGTGGCTGCCTCATCATGGATATGTAGTACTAATCATAATTCTTCCTTTTTAATCACACAAATTGAGGGTGACTTTCCCACCCCCTAAGCCAACTAGTCTCATCATTGACAACACCAGTACTACTACAAGACTTCTCTTCATGCCCAACCCACTTTAATTTGATCTTGCTTGGTTGGAAAGGATAAGTGAAAAGGGTGGATAGGAGTGAGGATACACACACACACATATATGGGAGGGGATTGATCCATTGTGGGCGGGCGGATTGATATCACTTCTTACACTCATGCACTACGGGGTGGTCTAAGATTCGAACCGTTATACTCTATCTTAGGGTGTTTTTAAATACGGAGAACTGAAGTAATGTCTTTATTATACATTATATCAAGAGATTCAAAATTATTTACCGGATTCGAATTTTGATCCCCAGTGTAAGAGATAATTCATACAACACAATGAGAAATATCTTCTCCTTCCTCTTTATTTGCCTCGTGATCCCTAGATTATTTATCTTGCCTTCCTTCATATTTAATTTCCTCTCTAATTAAACAGCCTTAGACCTTGTTTGGTAGGAGGAGAATGTAGAATAAGATATTTAGGGGTGAGAGGATTAGAAGATGAATTTTAAGTAATTTGTGTGGAGGGGTTAAAGAAGAGAATGGCTTGGATGCAGGATTCTAAAACCTTTACAAGACTCCAATTTGATTATTCCAAGTTGAAAAATTAGAAGAATAAATTCATACAAACTCATAAGAGAAAGGTGACCTTTTTTTAGTTTTTATTTTCCTCAACTAAGTTGTATATTTGTCCTTCTTATTTTATTTTTAAAAATAGGATACAAGTTGTCATATCATATCTTTATTGTAATTCGTTAAAATGTGTATGTTACTTGTGTCTGATATAATTTTCATGTTGATTTAACGTCCAAAAAAAAAAAAGTATAGATACTCCATCATATAGGTAGCCTAGTAATAATTATTTTATTTTTCAACCACGTTTATATCATGTACGATTGACACATTAGGGGATAAAATTAATAAGTGTTTTCTTTTGAAACTATCTATGTGATTAGTTGGAGTACAAGAAAGGGAAAATAAAATTTGACTACTCTACATTATTGAGGGCCCAGATGTGGTGCAAACTAATTGGATCCAGGTGTTGATGCCGGAAAGCAATAGGACTAGTAATGTTTATTTATTAGTTCTAACACGTAAATTTTTTTTTTTTTTTAAATTGCTATATTAGCTAGGTCATATGTTTATTGAAAATGTAATGGATTTAATGTTTATAAAACTATGTAATATAAGTTAAGTCTTCCTATATAAGTTAAGTCTGCCTGTCCTTGGTTTGCCAGCTGATTAAAATGTTGCTCATTTTGCCATTTGATTTGAGCTATTTGAAAATGGTCTAGAATAGTTTCACAGCTTGATTTTTCAATCTCCAAATAATTTCAAATTCTCAATATAAGGTCATTAAATCGTGATGGGGCTTAACCCATGCAACTATTACATATAGAGACTTTTGAGATCGTTTTATAATTCAACGTAAATATTTCTGAACAATTCATTTCAAACGAACCAATGTATAAGAATGAATTTAACATAATATATCATCAATTTTTGTTTAACATTCTAAATGAGTAAATGGATCACTTCTCATATTTATATATCATCAATCTTATTGGTATGTTTATAAAAATTCACATATTTTGTCACCATTTTTATAACCAAGAGTCCAAGACCAGCATTATATAGTTTGAAGTTTTGCTCTCCACGCAGTAGAACTTCCCTTTCAATACCGGAGCCTATATCTAGTCCTTACATTGCTGAACCATATTGGGAAGCATTAAATAGCAAATTATTAAAAGCAAATGATGGGCATGTGCTCATATGCATGCGTATATATGTGTATATATACTTACGTGTGGGTGTGTGTATGAATATGTATATGTCATAGGTAGAGTTCGCTTGGATGATCATTGTCCATTGGCGTGTAACAATATAATGAGCTTATATATATATATATATATATATATATAGCTTATTTACCTGATTATTTATTTTGGAATTAATGGCGGTTGATGGTGGCATGGAAATCTCGTGATTTTTGTGGTCAAGATGAATTGATTTTATTTGTAGTTGATCACACCATCCTTATAATGGAACATAAAACTGAGAAACATATTAATTATAATATTGATATGGAAAGAGATAATTAATACTGAGATGACAATAATTTTCTTTATGTTATATGTTCTCAATGTTAACATTGGGTTGAAATAGTGTAATAATAGTGTGTTATTATTAATTTCATTTTTTTATGCTACATTTTTTAAACATCAGTACAATGTTAAATAAATATCATGTTATATTTCTCAATATTAATATATATATATATAATAATAATTATGTATTACGTTAAAAGTATGATTCTCTCATGAGGACTATTATATAAGTTTCTGTATGTATAGATTTATATGTACTTGAGTTGGTTCTTCCCAATAAGAAACAACTTAAAATGTATCTGAATTTCCATTATCGTCAAATCTTCTCAGCTAATCATGATTTATTTGAGACCATATTCTCGTATGTCAATCACTACGAATGATAAAATCAATAGTGATAACAAGTGATAAGTGATAACTGGTATTTTTATTTTGGAATGGGATTAAGAAGCTAGCTTAAAGTTAAACTGACCTTAAGGGCTTAGATAATCTGTTTTTGCTAATTTTTAGATGGAGCAAGTCCAACTGGTCAGTTGGTCAGGGCCTCATTTGGTTCCACGCCCACCTTTAATTGTTGCTGGACCCAGATGGAATTTGGGCCCCAATTAGAAATTTTTTTTTTTTTTTTGGGACCCCCTATTAGAAAGTTGTTGGTATGTATGTTTGGATCTATTTTGCAGCTGTTGATGAGAATAACAAAACAAAAGCATCACATCTTTAGATCACCAGGCAAAAAATGAACCATGAAATCTCCTTCTTCTTCTTCATTTTTTTTTTTTTTGTTGCTATTGCACTTTACGTGGTATTATATATATATATATATATATATATATGAGGAAGTGTTCATTTGTAAGAGGGACTACCTGGGGGGGGGGGGGGGGGGGGGAAGGACAGAGATGGTAGTATCTTTTAATAGAAGGATAAAAAAAAGAAAAAGGAACTAACATGGGCAGATGGAGTTGCATAAATACCAAAGGGTTACATTGGAGATTTTTTTTTCCTTTTTATTCTTTGGAGTGTTTTTATTTTGGAAAGGGTAAGAAGAGTATCCCGTTAGTATCGTATAATTAAATCTTTATTAAGTTAAGTTAATTTTATATTTGTTTTTACTCTAATATCAATTTAACGTGATTTAATCTTTACAACATCGATACGATTTATTTCAGAATAGAGAAGCAAAATCTTAAGTTGAAGGTATTTGGATGAATAAAAAGGCAAAAAAAAAAAAAAAAAAAAGTTTAGCCATCAAAGTATGTTTTAAGAAAAGTAACATGGGAAATAAATTTGCTTTGCAAACCATAGTTAAAATTTAACCATGGTGAGAGTTTCCAACCAATGAGAAAAAGGGGTGTGGAGTTAGGGTTAAGAAAAATACTTTATAAACGAGCCAAAGCCCATATTGTGCTTATTTATTTTATTTATTTACTTATTTTATTTTTAATAAAATTTAAATAATGAATGATTTTATTTAATTGGGATGGAATTTGGGAAGCCCTGTTTTTATCTTAGGCTGTGAGAGAAGTTTTGACAAAAGGTCCAGTTTTGGGGATTTTTTAGATTTGGGTGAGAAAGGAGGGGCCAAAAAGAGAAAAAAATTGGTGATGGAGGTCCGTCCATGGTGGCTCTCTGTGATTCAAATTTCTCAGCCAACAGCGACACTCTCCTCCTACCACGGTAATCCTAATCCATTTTCACCTTCTTCCTTTTCACTCTAAACCGTTCCCTTTTTCTTCACTTCATCGCCGATTCTAGGGTTTTGCCGACGATTTTCTTTTTCTTTTTTTAATTCTTTTTCCGATTACCAAATTCCCGATTTTTGAGTTGATTAACGTAGATCCATGGACGGAATTGTTGTTGTTTATTTGGATTCTGCTTGCAATTTCGTTTGTTTGTTCCGTAAAATAGGGAAATTAATGCGAAGAACTATATTTTCGTTTGCATTTCCATTTCGGAAAAAAGAATTTCTCTCTGAGGTCGTTTATTTTCGTAAAAGTTCATAAATTTGGTGTTTTTCTTGTTGTTGCATGGTTGAAATTCCGGTTTCAAAAATGTTTGTACTTTAGGATTTGGTTTTAATGATAATTGCTTTCTCGGAGTCCGGTTTTACGTTCTGAGAGATGGTAAGTCTGCAAAGAAATATATTCGCGTTTGCATTATGTGTACTAATGATGTACTTCAAAAGGGTTTGTTATTATTATTAATTTGATTCTATATTGATCTCTGTGTTATTTCATTTAATGGAAGTTTTGTTTACATGAACCGTTCTTTTTTTTTTTTTCCTTTGATGAATAGGATTTGCTATTTTCTTTTGAGGCATGAGAAAACCCAGAATTTGTGGAGCCGTGTTGTGGGGTTGCTGTGCGTTGTGAGAAAAAAAAGCAGTGGCCTTTGTTTTGACAATAGTACAAACTGATAATAAGCCAGACAAGGAGATTTGGCTGGGGAAATGGAGTGCAATAAAGATGAGGCCACCAGAGCAAAAGAGATTGCAGAAAAGAAGTTTGCTGCAAAGGACGTTACCGGCGCGAAAAAGTTTGCTTTGAAGGCTCAAACTCTGTTTCCCGGGCTTGAAGGCATTCCGCAAATGTTGTCCACCCTTGATGTATATATTTCTGCTGAGAACAAAATAAACGGGGAAGCAGATTGGTATGGGATACTCGGTGTGGATCAGAAAGCGGATGACGAGACAGTTAGGAAACAGTATAGGAAGTTAGCTCTTATGCTTCATCCTGATAAGAACAAGTCCATAGGAGCTGATGGTGCTTTTAAGCTGATTTCTGAGGCCTGGACTTTGTTGTCGGATAAAGCGAAGAGGGTAGCCTATGACCAGAAAAGAAATGCAAAAACGCAGGCTGCGCAGCAGAAAGTTCCGAAACCAAGTGGGGGGTCATCAGCAACACCGGGGATGAATGGCCATGCTTCCACAAAAAGCACAAAATCTAGCACAAAGCCTCCGAAAAGTACTGCCCCTCGACCAGGGCACTCCTCAACACCTGTTCCAACTCATAAGCCGAAACACAATACCTTTTGGACAGTGTGTCATCGGTGCAAGATGCAATACGAGTACCTCAGAGTTTATCTCAATCATAATCTACTTTGCCCCAATTGCCATGAGCCTTTTTTTGCCGTAGAAACAGCCCCGCCTCCTTCGAATGGTTCTAAACCTGCAGCCCCATGGAAATTTTCACAAAAACGGCAGAATTTGAACAATCAAACAGCTAACAAAAACGCATTTAATTCAGGAAGGAACTGTACTGGCTCTTCAAATGCAGGAACAGGAGGGTTCAGTGGTACTGATACGCACAACCAAAACAATTTTCAGTGGGGTCCATTCTCAAAAACAGCTGGTTCTAGTGCTGCTCAAGCTGCAAGTGTGGTTCAGCAAGCCTATGAGAAAGTGAAGAGAGAACGCGAGGAAGCGCAGGCAGCGACAAAAAGAGAGGAAGCTATGCGAAAGAAGCAACAGTCCTCTAAGAAGACAAGCGGTAGTTCGTCTACAGGGCAAGCTAATGCTGCAAAGAGAAGAAGAGGTATAGATGATGTCAGTGCAGGCAACCATCAGATGAGTGGGAAAGCCGGAGGAGCTTCTTTCATGTCTAAGCATGTTAATGCTGAAAGTGGTAGGGGCAGTATCACAAGAGAAATCTCCCAGCTTGAACTTCAGAAGGCATTAATGGAGAAGGCCAAGAAGGAAATACACAAGAAACTGGATGAATGGAGCTCAGCTGCTGTAAGCAAACCTGCAGCCAACGAGGAGGGGAATCGGAATGCCAAAGCAAACGAGGGAGAAGAAAAACCTTTGAGAAACAATGATACTGGGCTTGAGCAGAGCAACTGTACAGAGCCAGTGGATACGGATCTTGGTGAATGTTCGAGGAAACTTCCTGGCGTGTCTGGTGCCAACTTGGTGCCAGAAAGAGTGGAAACAATGTCGATAAATGTTCCAGATCCAGATTTTCATGATTTTGACAAGGATCGAACTGAAAGGTCTTTTGGAGAAAATCAGGTGTGGGCTGCATACGATGGTGATGATGGGATGCCTCGTTATTATGCCCTGATTCATAGTGTCATTTCTTCTAATCCATTCAAAATGCGGATTAGTTGGCTCAACTCAAAAACCAACAGTGAATTGGGCCCGCTAAACTGGGTTGCTTCGGGTTTCTCAAAAACATGCGGAGATTTTCGTGTAGGCAGATATGAAATCAATAACTCGCTGAATTCATTCTCTCACAAGGTTAGGTGGTCAAAAGGCGCACGTGGGGTTATTTGTATATATCCGAGGAAGGGAGAAGTTTGGGCTCTTTATAGGAATTGGTCGCCTGACTGGAATGAGTTGACAGCGGACGAAGTAATACACAAGTACGACATGGTGGAGGTGCTTGAAGACTATACTGAGGAACTAGGGGTAACCGTTACCCCCCTTGTCAAAGTAGCGGGTTTCAAGACAGTTTTTCACCGGCATTTGGACCCTAGAGAGGTCAAATCAATTCCGAGAGAAGAAATGTTCCGGTTCTCGCATCACGTCCCTTCGTACCTCCTCACGGGTCAAGAAGCTCCGAATGCTCCAAAGGGTTGCCGAGAGCTGGATCCAGCTGCCACTCCCGTGGAACTTCTTCAAGTAATAGCAGATGTTAAAGAAGAAGAGATTATGGAGACTGATGAAAAAGCCAAGGAAGATAGTGAAGTAGGTCGTGCCGAAAAATCTAGCGACAAAGAAATGGCAGATAATTCCAATGAAGTTAGCAGAGAAGAGAAGGGATGTTCCGAAGATCCGAAGGTAATAATTATCGAAGAAAACTCCGAGGAATCGAATAAAGATGGGCGGGTGGATCATACTGAAAAAGACCAAGTTGGTTGAGTATTTAGATTCATGTGAGCTTTACTTTGATATAATTATTGACCTGGTCTGAAATTTATCAAGAAGTGACTCGTCATTTTTCAGCATCAACACCTTCACATTGTTGGGAGTCTGCAAATTTTAGCTCAAAATAATCAAATGTGGAAAAGATCTCCTAATAATCCTAACCAAATTGTTATCTGCAACTTGAAGATAGCACAGTACAGCTCTGAAGATTGAAAAAAGGAACTCTGTTTCTAGGATGTTAGGCTTTTCAAATTGTTATCTGCCATGAGTTGCTGTTCTCTCTCTCTCTCCTCATATAAATATAAATATAGTACTTGCTCAATTTCTAGGATTTACCTGACTGTTTATGAAATCATATGTTCTTTTAAATCTGCTTCTAGAAATTGTACCGTTTTTACTTGTTAGTTCTGATTAGAAAGAAAGAAATAGTGTAGATAGTGATATGATTTTGGTTCTTACGATAAATCATGTTCATTGGTAAATTTATTCATTATCATCAAGTGTGCTGGAATTCGGGTTCATTGTTTCACTTTTTTCTTTTTTTCTCTCTCGCTTTTTTTTTTTAATGATATTTATGATTCCTTTTTTGTTGTTTATTTTTTCTTTCATTGGAAATTTGATTCAATTCATTTTAGTCGTTATACAAAAAACTATATTTTGTTGACAAAAAAATATATCTAAAGTGATTACAAGTATAAACTTATGATAATATCATATTTGACTTCATCACATGATGTTGAGTATGGGGATAGTTTGAATCCCCTTCCTTAATAATAAAAAAAAAACAACAACAACAACAACGGTTAGCCATGCTATACGCGTGAATACACAAGACATCCCACTTGCGTGCCAGCTATTCCCAGCATGGATTAAGACAACTTACGCCTAATCTGGTCGAACAATAAAAAATAGTCTTTCCAATTTATTAATTTACCTAAAGAATTCTGAACCATAAAAATAGTTGATAAAACACACATCTCACACATGTTTTTGGCATCACAAAACGAAGTGTTAAATATTTAATGATACAAGTCA
Source organism: Ficus hirta (assembly GCA_038430175.1). Taxonomy (NCBI): domain Eukaryota; kingdom Viridiplantae; phylum Streptophyta; class Magnoliopsida; order Rosales; family Moraceae; genus Ficus; species Ficus hirta. The sequence continues at coordinate 15,349,284 of CM076595.1, read as the reverse complement.
ATGATGCACTTTTATCATACAATCTTCGTCCTTCTCGGACCTTCTTGCTTGCTTGGATCCTTACCTTGTCTGTGTTCTTTGATGGTCTATTAATGTTTTTGGTCATGCTAGATCATATCTGGTGTGTTGCGGTCACTTTAAATTCTACTAGCTGCGTTTAGGTGGATTTTGCTCGTTCTCTCTTTCCGAATTGGGAGGTTTGTTGGTTTGGTTGTATTGAAGTGAACTCCGTTCCTTCTTCTGTATCACACAATTTAGCAATTTAAGCATCCAATATATGCTCTCACACCCCGCTTTATTTTTAGTACTTACCCTAAATAGGTGATAGTCATATAGTCATTGCCTTGAATCTTTTTATAACTCTTACAAATAATATTTAGAAATAAGGTTTTGATTATTTTATTTTATGTCATTGTTATGATAATCTACTAATGGTAATCTCACATATAATCATATTTTTAAGATGTGAATTTTGAATCTCTTTCATCTCCTCTCTCAAGTTTAAAATAGTTATATATATATTTATTTAATTGTATAATAAATTATTGTGACTTGCTTTTTTTTTTTTTTTTTTTTGATAATGTCACTTGCTTATTAATACTAGAAGAATTTGGGGGGCAAAAAAAAAAAAAAAGTGTTATTTTTGAAAACTAAATTAGTGTTATTTTAAAAATCGTGCCGTGGTGGTTGACACGTTTATGAGACGGACGGAGTGGGTTGCCCTTTTCAAGTTGAGAGCTATCCAGATCCACGTAGGCGCGAACTGTCACGCCATCTAAGCCAACGCGCGCATAGACAACCAATAATTACACGCCGCGTATACCGTAACGACGTGGTAAGTCGGATGGTACTGGAAGGCTGTGATGAAAGTCAGTTATGTTATCATTCTCTTTCATCCCTCTCCTGTATATAAAAAGGACAACGACATCTCGCTGGGTTAAGATTTTTGCAAACAGAGGAGAGAGAAAGAGAGAGGATTGAGAGAGAAACAAGGGCGAGAAATTGAAGTCGCCTGAAGAGAAAGCGGAGGAGGAATTGCCTGCGACGTTCTTTGTGCTCCGACCCGTGCGGCCTACCGGATCTTTGCGTAACCATGGTAGATTTCACCTTCCGATCTCTGATTTAGTTTCCTAATCTTGTCGTTTATTTGCTTTAGGTTTAGTTTGTGTCCGTTTGATCTGATTACTTTTAATGTAGTTTTGAACGATTCGATTTATCTGACGAGGGCTACCTATTTTTCCTTTTTCTTTTTTTGCCCCCTCAAAATCATGATCATGAACTCAAGAATTCTAGAAAGACGAATATTTATCTCGCAATTTAAATTATTTCTGTGCTGATAGAAATATTTCTAGAGATAAAATTATCTGCATGTAGTTTTAGATCAGCCTTAATTGTTCCATATAACAAAATCCCAAACGTTATTTCGCTAGATCTCGTATGCTTTGGTGTTAATCTTCAAATTTTTTCGGCCCTTTGTCAAAAATTATGTTTTTTTAGGGCTAAAATTGGTTGAATAAAGAGTAAAATTGTTGATTTAATGTGAGGTTGGGTTGTGCAGACAACATCAAGGCGACTTGCAGACAGGAAGGTGGAGAGGTTTGAGAAGAACATAATGAAGAGAGGAGCAGTGCCTGAGAGTACCTCCAAGAAGGGAAAGGACTACCCTGTTGGCCCTATTCTTCTTGGCTTCTTCATTTTTGTCGTCATTGGATCATGTAAGTCCCCCCCTCCTTTTTTAATTTTTTTAAAGTGAATGGATTTAGCACGCTAGTTAATAAGTTCTGGCATTTATGTTAATTTTAAGTACTGAATTTTATTGGAGAAATTTAGTATTAGGATGAGAATTTAGCATTTGCATTGAAGATTTTTTTATAATATATGCTTGATTGATCAAATAGAACATCACCCATTTTATGGATTCTTGTGTATATGAATGTGTTTTCCTTGTACTGCTTGGTAAAGAAGTTGCTGATACACTTTGTGTTGTGATGTGTAACAGCTCTGTTTCAGATAATAAGGACAGCTACAAGCGGAGGCATGGCTTAATTTTGTTACCCTGGTTCGAGGAGAGTGATGTTTGGTGGTCGTTTGTCTTTTTTAATTTTTAATTTTAAATTTTTTTTTTTTTTACCATGATATTTTGTTAAGACAGATGGAAATCAGTATACAATACATGACTACTGGGTTGTTCATGCTGTGAAGAACTTTAATGTTTTAAATAAACAGACCCCCTTGTTCTCATCTTAATTCTGCATTTCATTTTGTTTTTTTAAAAAAATATTTTTGTTTCTGTTTTAAGACCTGGAAGACAATTTTTCCCAACGATATGAATCTCTTTATGGTGCTATAAGTAAAAAGCTCGTATTGAGGGATGGTGGGATTGGATTGGAATTTTCTAGATGGCTCGTGATTTCAGATTTCCCACCTAGTCAACTCTTGTTTGATGCATAAACGACGTTGCATTGATTAAAACGACATCGAATGAAAAGGTGGAAACTGCACAAACTAAAAAAAACGACAAGATGTTTTCTGAACCAAAAAACGACAACATGTGAAGACAGCTCAATGCTTACCTAAAGAAAAGAAAAATGTAAAAACCCAACTTTCTATGCAAAAACAAGGATATAGCTGCTAGAAGTTGGTTGACCAGCCCGTGGGGCCTTAGACCGGATTCCTCCACCATACCGTCGATGGCAAGCTGGTTCGAGTGTTTGTGGCAAATCCAACCTACTAAGTCCTCCAATCTGCTGTTGTATGCTTCAATTGGATTGGATGCAGTTTGGAGGACTCGCAATGATTTCTGTTTAATGGAGTCCAGCCGGATTTTGTCCAAACGAAGAAAGCCATTGACCTCTCATTCGTGACCTTTAAGGAAGCTCTCTCTGCTCCCCCTCCCGCTCCGGTTCTCCCCCCCGACCACACCCCCCCACCCAACCTGGCTGGAGTCCCCCTCCGCAGGGTTGGATAAAGATAAACTTTGTAGCAGCCATGCAAGGGGATTTAGCTTATGGTGGCAGCGGTAGCTCGGGACCAGGACGCTCGCGTTCTTTGGGTGGTGAGTGTGAAAGTCAATTCGTCCTTGCCTCTTTTGGGAGAAGCCCTGGCAGCTGTTTTAGCCATCAAGACTGCTGTCTCTTTCAACTCTGGCTATGTTTCTTTTTGAAGGGCACTCTTCTTCCCTTGTTGCTGCTATTCAATGGAGCCCCTATAGCCCGAATTGGGAGATTACAAACGCTGTTTCTGATTTTATGTATCTTTCTTCCTCCATGTTGGCTTGGTCTGTATCTAAAATCCCTAGGACTGCTAATTTTATGGCCCATAATTTAGCTTGTTGGGCGTTCTCTTTTGGTATTGAGGGTATGGTGCCGTTGGCCCCTATCCGCCAGGCAGTTCTTTCGGACTCTCTGTTTTTGGCGGTGTCTCGCCTTTTCGTTTTTCTTTCTATAATAAGTGATGTTTTCGCCCCAAAAAAAAAAAAAAAAAAAAAAAAAGGTTATACACATTAGATAGAAATGTAACTACAGAAGAGAGTCTTGAGAAGGTCAGAACATTGCTGGGATTCCTTCTTGGTTAATATTCATTTTTCTCCCAGGAGTTAAAACTAAAACCAATGTTTCAGAGAACAGTGAAGGAAAATAAAAGTTCCACCCACCAAAATCAATTCCTGTTTCCATAAGCAGGTCGCTTCTCTTTCTTGTTTTCCATCGCTATTGGTTGAGTTGAGCTAGAACGTCCTCGATTCTTTCTCGCCTGGGCTAGCAATCCGTTATTGTTCCTCTTAATCACTGTTTATCTTATTGCAGACCCATTATATTTTCTAGTCATGCGACAAATGAACTTCGACAGAATTCATCTTCAAAAATTAGCTCAAGGGAGGAAAGATCTCAATACACGTAAATATCACAACAATAATGTGAGATAAATTCGCAATCCAATGCTCTTCCTCAAACCTAATACGGAGAAATTCACAATTTCTTAATTTCAATTTTGTCAACTTCATATGGATACAACATCATATAATGAATTATAATTTATTTACCTAATATTTCTTACCTAAAATTACACTATTAGATTATTATTATTATTTAATAATACCTAATCTATCCAATCCAACTTTAATTGGGTAGGTTGATTTTTTAGAACTTTAGATTGATTGGGTAGATTAAAATATTTTTCCGAACTCATCAAATGATCACCCCTACTCGGGGTGCGTCCTCGAGAAGGCTCATGCCTGTTTTCCACCATGTGCTCGTCTCTTGTCTTCTCAAATCATGGTGATTGATAATGAAAGTCCGCCAGCACAGGCAGAGAAATGACCCTCATCTTTTAGATTTTTTTAAAAAATCTTAAAAGTTGTCTCGCCTATATAAAAAATATATATATTTAAAAAAAAATGTAACCTCTGGGTGACACAATCCACGAAGCTTGCGGTTTAAGAAAAGTTCATACCTAACAAATTGAATTGTTTAAGCTAGTTTAGAGAACAGGTGTTGAAAGAAAGTCTGTGAAGAACATTTCCAACATATTTGAAGATTCACTTTCATACAGTACAGCTGACATTAAAGTAGCAAATGTAAACGGTCTTTAAAGCAACGTGACTTATTATCAAGTTTTCTACATAAAAAGAGAGGAACTCCCAAATACTATGGTATTGTCTACTTCAAAAGAGAGCAATAACGAAAATTGGGCTGAAATAAAACTGAATGCTAAAGCTTTCAGCCACCCATTAGGAAAACGGTAGTGAACATACCATCCCTAAAATTCAGCAGCAAGAAACACGGAACTGCTTTACTCAAGCCAGAGCAGTCAAGGATGGGTGAAATGCAGTGCCGCACGCAATCCATTGTCGCTTCCTCCCTCGAGGCACAACGCACCCGGGAACCTTCAGCCATTCCCTGCTCGACACGTTGTATGTAACCAACCGATTCATTTGTCTCGATCTCAAGGACAGCATGAGCAAGCCTTTGTTACCCAAGCAAGTCATTCTAACGTGCTTTCCGTAAAATTCCAAGCACCATATGTTTGGCATTCTGTCAACCTCCTTCCACAAGAGTGTCATCTTCTGTAGCTCCCATATGCACACGCATGTGGCAGCGTTTTTTGTCAGCAGCCCGACAAGCAAGATCCGGCCTCCAAACTCAGCTAGTGTGTGGTCGGTCAAATGCAGAGGGGCTGGAATTATGTACTGCTTCCAATCCCCCGTGACCATATCATACGACACAACTCCTTCAGGGTCTGATCGCATGAAGTACAGGGTGCCATCAATGGAAACTGCTTGTGACCGAAAGTTCAGACATAGCGGCAGCTTAATACCCGAGGGCATATTTCCTGGACGGTTCCAAGAGTTGCTGATTGAATCATAAACTTCATATTCCCCATTACATCCCACCCATAGGATCTTGTAACTGCAGCTACCCGTTGTACTTTTGTTTAGAGTCATCCCCACAGCAATACGAGACCAGACTTTAACTGACCTTGACGGCAACTCTTTGAAAGATTGAGTCAGGGGATTGCAGACATAGAAGTTCCTATGCCCGACATCATTCCTATGCCCAATATCATGGAAACAAACTAGGCCCCCTGCTGAAGCCACGGGCAAAAGGATCATCTTTGTTGGCAGAGTCGAAATGGTAGGATGGTGCCATTTCTTTAGGGAAGGGTCATAGATGGCTCCGGAAGTCACGTTTTCATGAGTTATGGTGTAAAACCAGGGATTGGCTCGTTCGACCTGGGCACACTGCTGAGAGAAACTTTCAGAGCTGAGTACGGAATTCCATTTTCGACAAACAGTTCGAAAACGGAAAAATGTGGCAATTGGAAGTCTTGCAATGACAGCTTCAAAAAGGTCTTCTGGGAAGTCTTTCCAAATTTCTTGTTCCATAAACTCAGTAGTGTTGGTCACTCCCGATGATTTACCCCAAATCCGCTCCTTACGGGATTTCTTAGAAGGTGGAGGCTTGTTAGATTCCAATAACTTCAAGCCCCCGGATCTTTCAGCAGCCATTACGAAACTATAATAATCGTCTACAGAGCTGTCGTCGGCATTGAGAAAGCACCATCTGCACAAAAAGAGTAGCAGAAATAAATATGCATCTTATTTGAGGATATTTGCTGCAGCAGTTCATAAAAGTTAGGCCAAAATCAGGGATTTCTAGAAAATATTAAGCACCATCTGCACAAAAAGAGTAGCAGAAATAAATATGCATCTTACTTGAGGATATTTGCTGCAGCAGTTCATAAAAGTTAGGCCAAAATCCGGGATTTCTAGAAAATATTGCACGTAAAAGTCAATAGGAACAATCTGAAAGCAGCACCAGATACTAACACATTACGGACCATTTACTTAAAACAAACCAAAATCCAAATTCCAAGCAGACCAGTGACAAACAAGTTTTTCTTGATTCTCTTCCTAGTATAACTTTGTCAAATCATCCCATGTCTACTTGACCATCTCTCCCCGTCATTAGTAATATCTTTATAACTAGTCTCGAAAATATATTTATTCCAAAGGCCAACTAATCTATAAAGAACATTCAGAGCAACATTTCAGCAACTTGATTTTTTGGACACAGTAAGAAAGATCCAACCTTTTGGATCACAGTCATTACACTGCAGAAATTTAGGTGTCCGCAATTTCTCAACCGGATAAAAGATATTTAAAGCCAAAATCTTTGGAAATGTTTGGCAAGAGTGAATTGAAATAGGAAGGAACCATATACAACCTAGGTGAGGAAAATCAAGAGGAAGGAAAGAACCTGTCTCTTACAGCGTTTGACAATGGATTTCTTTCCCCAATCCTTCTAGCTATGTAAGGATTTGAATCCCGCACCTAATCAAATCCCTCCTCTAATCGCTCCTAGTCTCCAACCAACAACCATAAGTCTTAACAATTCCTTCAACAATCCTCCTACTCCTATCCTTCCTTCCACTTTTCACGGCTAAGATATGCCTCGAAATAACTCTGAATCATCTTTCAACATGTTAAGTTTCCAGGCAACATATGCAAATGGGATAAAATAAAACAAGAAGCTGCCAAGTTAAAAAGCTCATTCCTAGAGCACATGTGAGGGTGTCCCTAGGGCCTACTATTTCTGACCACAACCTTCTATTCAAACAAAGGACCAAATAACACTAATACAGCCAGACAATTATTTCATGACGAGCCATAGAATTTTCTCTCCAAAGTTATAAATTGGTTTTTTAACAAATTTGTTAGTTTAAAGAGTCTTTTTCCACGTCTCAGGAGAGAACAAAGGAAAGGACAAATTAAGATCTTTAGCCATAGAATTTCAGAAACTCCAATTGGAACACCACAGCTTAATAAGATTCAAGCTTCCACTTTTAGCAATCAACCTAGCATGATTCTCCATCCACAAAAAATAAAAATAAACATAAACATAAAAAATAAAAATAAAAATTTAAGTGATGATTAATGTATTCAAGTTTAGATCTTTACATTAAATTGTCTTTTTTTTTTTTTTTTCCCCTTTATAAGTCACCCAATTAGCGTCTCCTATTATTGGTAACAAGAGTACGCTAGTTCAGGGGCATTTTGAGGCGGTCACGCAACAAGAATCAACAGTTTCAAGAAAGTCCAAGAACGAAAAGCAATCAATCAACCAGCTCAAAACTCAAAAATGGGTTCTCAAAACGAGTAACCCAGCTCATAAATTTTGTATCAGTGAGCAAAAATTCAAGAAAAGCTTAAAATATAAAAAAAATAAAAAAAAAAAACCCAGCTTCAAATGGCTCACATAGGAGATAATAAAAAATTAAGCGTGATTTTCCATCCAAAAGAGAGGAAATAAAAAATCACGAAAAAGAAAGGAAAAACCTAATAAGCAGCAATCTCGAAATCAAGAAATCCAGGAGAAGAAACGAACGAAAAAAGTTAAGAGGAAGAAAGAAGCAGAACAAAATCCGAAACAAGTGATGAAGAGAAACTGAAGAAGAGAGAGAAAGAGAGAGATTTTGGAGGGGAGAGAGAGAGAGAGAGAGAGAGACCTGTGGTTGTTGTTGTTGTTGAGTTGGTGAAGAAGATGAAGAGGATGATGATGGTGATGAAGAGAAGAGTAGTCGTAGAGTTGAAAGAAGTCGTGAAGAGGACCGATGAGCTGCCTCAACGTAGCCAGCCCTTCCATGTCCGCCCCACCACCCCCCCGCCCGCCCGCCCCCCCTCCTCCCTCCCCCAGAGCCCCTCCTTCCTTTCCTTTCCTTTTCCTTCCCTTTCGTTTCTTTTCTTCCTCCGCCTATATAGAATGAATATCATTCATTTATCCCCTTTCCTTTCCCTTCCCTTCTTCTTGTAAGTTGTAATTATTATCATTCCACTCCCCTACTTAACCCCAAATCCAATTCATTACACTTTTCATTTCTCCAAAATTTTTATTTTCTATTTTTTTGCTCAAAGTAAATTTCTTTTTTCTTTTCTTTTCTTTTTTTCCGGCTGGAAATAGTAAATTTCAATTTATCCCCTCCATTATAGTGCCTCTTACACTTTATCCCTATAAAAAGTTTTTGTCACATTATTCACTATACTCCCCACTCTTTTGGAATACCAACCATTTGTGGACTTCTATCAATATCTATGTATTATATATATATATATATATATATATATATAAACGTAATAGAAATCTAGAGAAATATCCTTCTTACGTAAAGGGGTGTAAAGATTTTTTTTTTTTTTTCAAACCTTACAAGTTTATGTGTATTTTCTTTTTCAATTCATAATTGTAAAAGAAGCTAAAAAATAAAGAACTTTATTAATATAGCATATTGACTAAACAATCGTGTTACTGAGAAAAAATAGATTTTGTTAGGAACTATCAAGTTGGAGACAAATGTTTTTGTTTTTATTTAATAAATTTATATTACTCTTTAAAAGCATAAATATGATTTTTCGTCATCTTCTCCTTAAATGTCACATGACAACCAGATTATTTCCACATAACTATTTACATAACGGCTCAATCAATACCACATGAGATTTCTTTGTGCTTTGTTCGTCTATTTTACATATTCAAATTACGTGCTACACAACTCTAATAATAATTATAAGTTCCACACTCGAAAAAAAAATGAACTTAATTAATAGCAACTACATTGACTTGTTTAACAACGTATGGCTACTTAGTACGGAAATATGGTGATATATATGTATATATATATATATATTTCTAGATTTCCAAATGGCTCTTTTGTGGGCTTGTCATAATGATTTTTTTTTTTTAAGTAAATTTTTTGAGTTTCGAATTGTCATTGTTGAGAAGTCGATGGGGAAGTACAAACAGTAGTGGAAGGTTTTTTGGTGGAAAAGCATTCAAGAACATTAATAGAAGTTGGCAAATGGTTGACATTACAAAAGAATGAAAAGTATAGAAGTTAATGTGTCAAAAATTTGTTTGTAGGGGATAAAGTGTAATTTACCAAAAAAGAAGAGAATGAATGGATGGAAAATAGCCAAATCTCTCTCTCTCTGTCTCCCATCTACCCAAGTCTCCATGGATCAGTCACCTGCTTTTCTTTTCCCACGTCACCAATTTTCATTACTTTACCCTCCAATTTACTCGTAATTAGACTTTATGACAATATTAACGTTTTACAGGATTATTGAATTGCCGATTACTCCCCTGCCCCTACCCCTACCCCTAGCCGTACCTTAGACTCTGTTGTGAGTAATAATCATAAAAGTTTCCTTAATTTTTGTTCTAACGTATAATTAATAGACGTGATATCTAAATTTTTATTAATGGATTTTAAAAATCACTGCATCCATTAATATCATAATATACATTCAAATTAGCGTAAAATATCATATTTTATTTGTTACCTAATCCGTATTATAAAAATTAGTGAATTTAGCACCACTCTATTGAATATTTTGTAACAGAAAATAACATAAAACTAATCACCTTTTTTTGTTTATTGATTAACATGATATAAATTCTTTATTCTTAATTAATATGACACAAATTCTTCATTCTTGATCAACATGATATAAATTTTAGTTAGTTTTAGTTTAAATTTATGTTATATTGATATAATGTTAATTTTTTATGTCATATTTATACAATGGTCTCTAAATTTATCTCATTCATATGCTTTCCCCTTTATGAAATGACATCATTGTCCTTGTGGTTGTTACTTGTTAGCTTTAGGCTACGTTTGGTAAATCAACTCAAACTGAAATTTTTCATCTCAGTTTTATCTTTTTGTTAATAGTCAATAAAAATCATAACTAGTTTTTAAAAAATCAACCAATTTCAACTTAAAAATTTTAACTCTAACTACAACACTAAACGGAGGCTTACTTTCCTCATATTTAAGAGGAAAAATAAAAGGAAGACTTTCAAATTTTTTATTTTACATTGTCAAATAATTAGTATGATAATTTTCATAAAAAAAATTATTAACACGGTAAATTTTCCAAATTAAAAACATTAACCATTGCCTAAAAAAGACATTAATTAACGATTTTAATAAAGATGAATATTTAGGAGTAAAGTAAAGTCCATTCCACGTGTGCCAAGTGTGAACGCGAGGCTATGATGGTCAAGAAGACCACAGAATGAGAGGGACATTAGCTTTTGAACCAGCAAAGCATAGCCCTTTTAGGTGAATGAACGGCTGAGATTTCATCTCTCTGGTCTCCTGGCTTTCTTCCTTCCACGCCCACGGCAAGATTGTCGGTCCCACCTCTTTTTTTTTTTCTTTTTTTTTTTTTTCAATTTTATTGATATGATGATTTTGTTAGAATTACGGAAGTACCTACTCCATTGCCTTTTGTTCCTCAATTTCCATAATTACCCCTTCCCTCCCAATCACTACTTTGCTATTATCATTTTTTCCCCCCGCTTGGCCCTTTTTTCTTTTTCTTTAATTTGTTGCTTTTGTATTTTTTGTATTTTAAATTCAGTGATATAATCATAGCTGATTTTTTTTTTGACCAAATAATATTGACAGATGTTCTGCCCAGCTTTTCTGTAAATATATTTGCCAAAGTTTGATAAGAATTATTTGAAATCATTGCCTTTCTTTTAAGAAAAATCTATAATAATGTTGATTATAACTTTGTATTCAAAAAAATGCAAAAAACAAATGTTGGAATAGTATACCACTTGTTTTTCATCCTTGGCCTCTTCTTTATTTGGTCTTTCGGGAGTATAAAAAAATGTTATAGCAATATATATATATATATATATATATTATTCCTCTACACAGACAGTAGCTAATCTAGAATACTACTACTTTTTTAGTTAAAAGGTGATATGTTTATGGTTGTAGACGCGGTTAGGTTATTTCGATTAAATGGAACGTATTTCCTTTTAACAGAGAAAAAGAAAAAAAGGGTTTCAAGATGACCTATATATTCTTAAAATGAGTGGCAGGACATGGTGGGGTTTGGTACGTGACATATCCTCTGATGATGAAGAAGGTAAATTTGCCAATTTTATATGTACAATTTTTGTTCCTTAATTATATACGCACTCCTGTACTAATGCAACCAAAAATAAAAAATAAAAAATATAAATACTTGCATATTGTGATGGAGTGGGAGGACACTATTTAATTTGTTTAGTGTGAATTTGTTAGTCATATGTTGTTTCTTTTCAAATTAGCTGTAGAAAAAAAAAAAAAAAGTTTAGATACGTGGTAAGGTGTGAAAAATAACCTATTGATAGGATTGTGTTTTTAATTATCATTTTTGTATTAGATTTTTTTTCATTTTTTTTATATTTCTTTTTTGTTTAATGTTTGGTTAGATTTATGGTTAGAAGCATATGATACCAACATAGATCGATTACAGTAAACAAGCTCTTAAAAATAATAATAATAATAATTTTCTGAATCACAAATCTTCGGATACAAAATTGAAAAGAGAAAATCAAACGAGGTACTAACTTTCAATCTCTAAATTTTGGTGCCGTTATAAGTTAAAAGACCAACAAGAAGTAGAATATATATTATAGGAAAAATATATTGAAAATGTTACCATCTGAAGTATGTTTTGGTGTAGGATTAATAAACGGTTGTGAATAAACTTTGATACGCCATCTTGATTGCTTTCCTACTTGAGACCCATCCCAACAAAAGTCATGCACTAAATGATAGGAAACTATGGCTCATAACTACATAATTGATTTGGCTCTTGTGACTTGTTAGGAACCTAAAATGAAAGATAGGGCACGTTTGGTATTATAGTATGTTAAGAATTAAATGGCACCTCTATATAAAATATTTAATCAAACCAAAGATTTGTGATGGTTTAATATCAGCGTGAGAGTTATATTTTATTTCAATTGTTACAGTAATTCATAAAGATTCTCATACCTCTTAAACCATTTTGTTTTTCTTTAATCCATATAATTACAAAAAATAGTATTAACTCGATTAAAAAAAAATCAAGACTATCGAAATTATAAACATGAAATCTTTAATTTTTCTTTAATTATATCTATGACAACATATTATTCCTAATAAGAGTCTAAAGATGTAGGCTTGCTTATTATTTGGTTATTCTATGTTTTACAGTGACAAAATAAGTAGTTATTAAATAGGGAAATGAAAAATACTTGCAAGTTAGGTTAAATTATACGTAGAAGAAATGTATATACTTGGAATCAAAACGTACGAAACATACGAGTTGGTAGGTTGTGCTTTTCAACATTGGTATAAAATATGCTTTTGTTGGCTTAACATCTAAAATCTAATTATTAGGTTTTTTTTTTTTTTTTTTGGAAAAATTATTAGTATCTTGTTTATTTTATATTTTTGCGTCGTTCCGGGTGGGGGTGAGGTAGAGTAAGTTTCAAAATTCCAATGAGTTGAAAGAGATGGTAAGGAATGGCACAAAAGTAATTGAAGAGAAAGAGGAGGACAATATGGTAAAGGTAAAGAGTCATGATGAGAGAGAGAGAGGATAAAGTTAAGGTAAGAGAGAAGTGGCAGGGGGGGTTTTAATGTTAATGATTAGGTTTGTCAAAACCAAGAGTGTGAAGATGCGGTGAGTAATCATTTCATCTGCATAGGGAAGACAGAGTTTGGTCGTTTTGAGAAATGAGCAATGAGCTTGTACCCCTCATTTGTTATTATAAAATTGAACCATCTGAATAAATCACTCTAACAGTCTGTTTGGTTATAAATTTAAGTTAAGATTTTTAAGTTTAAATAATAAATTATGTTAATTTTTTTAAAAAGATAAAAAAATTTTTAAGAAGAAAATAAAAATTTTAAAAAAGAAGACAAAAAAAAAATTTAAAAATATTAATTTAAAATGTTGAATCAAACCCCTCCTAATTCTAAGGGGGTGTTTGGTGTGTAAGTCTGAGTTAAGATTTGTAAATTTAAATAGTGATTTTGGTTGACTTTTTCAGAAAAGACAAAAAACTTTTGAGAAAAAAGATAAAAATTGAGTTGATGGTGATGAGTTCAAACTCATCACCCAAACACCCCCTAAACTTTTAAATATGATGTTACATTAATTAATATAATAATATTTTAAATATTTATTAATAAAAAATTATTTATTATATAAATTAATATTTAAAAATTAATATTAAAATTTATGTCCTTATTATTTCTTTTTAATAAAGATATATATTTGGTGGCCATAATTTTGCATCATGCCTCGTCATGATCACCATCATCATGGATTCCCTTCTTTTACGTGTGCCCTTCTCCCAACCGTGCGCTTCCTTTTTCGAATCACTAATAATGTCAATTAATTATAAACTATCCGTCCGTTTTTATATTCGTTTTAAATCATTTTTAAATTGAAAATGCTGTAAAAAAAATTAAAATTTATATCTAAATAGCATTTTTTTAATTTTTTAATAAATAACTAAAATTTTTAAAAATTAATTAAAAAGTCATTTTTTAAATGATTAATTAATTTTTTAAACGATCAATCAGTGATTGATTTACGGTCAAATATTAATTTAATCATATCGAAATCACTAAACTTTATAGTCAATCAATGATTTACTATTAGTTAATCACAAATTTTCATAATCGATAACTGATTGGTCACATCTGAAAAATGACAAACGATCATTTTACTAAGGTTCCGTTTGGTGAAACGGTTTGAGTTGAAATTTTTAAATTTACGTTGGTTGACTTTTTAAAAACTAGTTATAATTTTTGTTGACTTTTCAGAAAAAGACAAAAACTGAGATGAAAAAGTATAGTTTAGTTTGAGTTGAACTAACTCACCAAACAAGCCCTAAATAAAAAAAGTTTAGCAATCTATTAAATTAGATGATTAAAAAAGGTTATTAAATCTAATTTTCAAAAAAAATTTTGAATTATGGATTTAAAACCTCGTTTTAAACTGGGCCTAGGAGTCCGCAAACCTCACTTTTAATATATATATATATATATATATATATATATGTGTGTGTGTGTGTATTTTGCATGATCATTTATAGTGTTTTGTAATGTTGGTATCAATGTTTTTAGTTTGAATGTAATTTTTCTTTAAATTTTTTTTTTTTTTTGGATGAAAAACCAGGAAGCCGAAAGTGGAAAATGTGAAACACTTTTTGTTAACGTTGCAGTGGTGGAACAATATTCGATGCTTATCTAGAATTACTCAACTGCCCCTTTCGCATGAGATTTGCAAGCATTAGAAAATGATCCAAAGTGACTGTGAAACTTATTTCTATTCTGTCATTTTTGATAATTGATATTATATGGACATAATCAATTATTTTAGAATCGAAGAAAATGCTCATAACTTGATCAGAACCCGGCCGACTAGGGAAGTGTTTCCACCATAAACGCTACACCGTCAAGGTCGACTCCGATCTCCTACTTGCCGGACAACACTGAGGCTAGGTTTGCCGTTTTTGGAGTGATGAAAATCGACGGGAACATGAAAGACGACAACATACTAAGAAAACGACAACGTAAATAAAAACGACATCAAATTGGAACCCGATGCAAGCGTTAAAACACGACAAAAGAAGGTCAAACGACAGAAACATCAAAAACGACATGCATGTTTAAAAACGATAACAACATGAATAACGACAGCATACAAAAAACGACAATAACAGCAAAAATGGTTCACGACAAAGGGAAAATGACAGAACATAAAAACGACAAAAAAAAAATGAATAAACAAAAAAGGGGGAAAAAAACGACAAGCAAACTCAAAAAGCAAAGAATATATAAATATAAAAAGGACATAACATGATGTGAGATAACAGCTACGTCAAAAAGAAAAAAATAAATGAAACAAAAAAAAAACGACAACAAGAAGAAAACGACAAATGGAGAAAGAAGTGGTACCCGCTGTAGTTAAACCATCCAGTAATTGCTTAGAGGAAAAAATGATTTAGTAAACGGAATGTATTATTTTATCTATTTATGTGTATCATATTATCTACACACGTCTAATTAAAAAAAAGTCAACGGGTTTACTAAATAATTTCTCCGATAGAAGAAAGTTATGGTATCACATGATCATTGCATGATCAACAAGGAATTTCTTTTCCCTTTTGTTGGGTCTAGTATCTCCAAGTCGTTGGAAAACCAGCAAGCTTTTGAGACGCTCAACAACGCCCTTCATTGTGGGACGGTTTTTGGGGAAGAATTCAGTGCAGCGAATTCCAATCTCTGTTGTTGTAGTACCATCTTCAGAATTGTAGCCCCAGTCTTCCACAAGGCTTTTGTGGGCCAGCGAACAATTGGGCCTATATTCGTTTCTGGCCCAACAATGTACCAGATTGTCAATTACAAACTCGGGCCTGTCCACTTTCTCAAGGTCCAAGACTCTCCTGGATATTAGGCCCAATAGAATAACACCAAATGAGAACACGTCGCTGCTGGTTTGCCTGTAGCCAACTACAATGTTGTGCTAAATTAGTCTTTACTGCTAAAACAAGCACCTTTTTTTTTTTTTTTTTTTTTTTAATAAAAAACAAAAAACAAAAAACAAAACGAAACAAAAGAAATTAAGATGTTGGAGTGAAATTATTTACTAAAGTAGCCTAAAAAATATTTTTGCTCATAGAGAAAAACTAGCTCATCTTAGATTCTTAGTTGGGATAAATCCTACTAATATTTTGTAGTTTTAATTGTCAGATTTTTATCAAGTTTCATAGCATTTTTATATTTATTTAATTCTGAAGGAACATGATGTAATTGCATAGTGCAATATAGATAATTTTTTTTTTTTAATCTTCTGCTCTAGAATTCACATTTTTTCTTTTGGAGAATACTTTAGTATGGTATGAAAAAATATGTATACATACAATGTACTATTTTATATTGTCATATTTTCATCAGTTTTCTTACTTACCTTTTCACTCTAATACGATTTTAATAAGATTTAACATTTGAAAAGACGTAGATAGAGAGTCGCTCAGAAGACCCATTTTCTTTTGGATATTGGGCAAAGGAGTTGGGAATGGGTTAGTACATGCAAACCTCAATGTCTTAGAATGGGGGAAAAATACCTCTTGTTGCAGAGAAAGGATCAGCATAGCCTATAGGCATTGGTATCTGCTTCTTTAGAGTATTGATTTCGCCCATGGTCCCTCCACTAATGAGTCCAAAATCACACAATTTCGGTTTGCAATCCTGAAAAGTGGAATTAAGCAGAACAATTTTAGAGATCAAGAGAAAATAGGAAGATTTCTAATCTAGGAAAATAAGTTCAAGTATTAACTTATTAATGAAAAAGGAATTGCAGTCCCAACCCAGTCCAGCAATATGTGGGATCCACTGATATTAAGAATCATATAGGGCTTGTCTTGAGTGTGAAGATACTCAATAAGGCTAGCAAGTTGGAGTGTAATGTTGACCCTCTGATTCCAATTGAGATCATCTGTCACACACATGTATATATATATATATATATGCAGAGAGTTATTGTCCAAGAATAGTCCGAATTTTTTGATAAAGTACGAAAAATGTCTGAATTTTAATAAAGTTTTGTCAGTTTTATTTACTTTTTCATTTGACATGATTTTAATATATATATATATATATATATTGTTTATGGACAGTAGATCCAGATAATTGTACTCTCCAAAGAGAATAAATATTACTCAAAGAACCATGAATTTGGAACATGGATTGAGAATTTTTACCTTTTGGGATCAAATTGTGCAAAGTGTCCCTTGGATTTAGGTCATAGACCACACCCCTCACTTCTTTTTCACAACAAACACCAATCAATTTGACCAAGTTGGGATGACCATTCATGGTAGGATGTGTTAAAAATTTCACTTCTTCCTGCCCAAATCAAACTATTTATGGTCAGTTACAAGCTGCCAATTCCCATATAAAAACTTTTCAAAATTAAAAAAAAAAGAGAGTAAAACTTACTTTGACCATCAAATATTCATCAGAAACTAAACTAATGCAACTTGACTTTTCGTCCCATATCTTCACAGTTACATCCGGACCTTGTGGTTGAATCCTTCCTCTAAATAACCTACCAAACTGAGTAGTTCCAATCAAGTTCTTCTCATGAAAACTCTCGGTGAAAGATTTCAAGTCGTCGGATGTAAAAACGACGAGGTTCGAGGACTCCATCATATGTTGCTGGCCTGCAATTCAGCCACCATTAAAGAGTTTTTCATCACATACATAGCAAACCAAGAACAGGAAGGGCTTCTGAAGAAGAAGACAGTATTGTTACCTGTTAAAGAAGAAAAATAGAATCAGATATTGTTGAAGTGTTCCAAACTTAAGCCAATTATTTAAAATATAAAATTCAATAAATAACTTAGCCCAAAATCTTCCTTAGTCTATTTCACCAAGATGTCATTTGTATTTTTTAATAATTCATGTCTTTGTTTCTTCCTCTTGACATTGTTTACAAAGCCCGATTGTTGACAAGCTCCTCCAGCCAATGTTATGTCACTACCATATATAAAAATAATATATATATATATATATATATATATATATATATAACCTTTAACTATCGCAATTGGAGAACGTGGAATGCGGAATTTTTGTATCATGTCTTAAAGATAAAGCACTTGCTTCCTTATTTCATGGGCATTTTCTAGTTTTTTTCAGACAAAAAAACAAGAGAGAGAGAGAGAGAGAGAGAAGCAATTTCCAATGACTAATTAACACAGCGGGGTTTGGAAAAGTTCTCTTCTGGGGGGATAAAAAGTTTAAAAAGTCAACATGCACAAACATGTATAATTATGTTTTAAGAGAATTATGTAGAAGGATACACTCATAATCGTCAGATCATGTTAAAAAATGTACGATGATTTATGTTTATACTCTACCCAATAGATCATATCAAACATGTTTATGTATATATTTTAACGGTCTGATTACATATATATATTTTTGGTTGAAACGGTCAGATTATACTAGACTAAAAAAAAAAAAATTTACTATAGCTTATCGGAACTGGATAAGAAAAATATATATGTATATATAACAGTTGTGAACAGTCCCAAAGAATTCTCCATTATTTAGGGGGTATTTGGTGAATGAGTTTAGTTTAAAATTTTTAAATTTCAATAGTAATTTTTTAGAAAAGACAAAAAAAAAATTTTAGAAAAGATAAAAAATTTTTTCAGAAAAAGACAAAAATCATGATGAAAAAAATACAATTTAGTTCAAACAGAACTAACAATCAAACGGGACTTTGTTTGGTATTCAAGTTTAACTCTAATTAAATTGTACTTTTTTATCTTAATTTTTATCTTTTTTCTAAAAATTTAATAAAATTTATAACTAATTTTTAAAAAATCAATCAACTCCAATTTAAAGATTTTATTTTCAACTGACAAAACCTTAATGCCTTTTTAATTTTCAGAAAAAAAAAAAGCACCTTTGCCGTGTAAAAGTCTCAAAAGTCAACGTTATATGAACCAGATCTCAAAAAAAAAAAAAAAGTACCATTTAACTACCAGCTGTCATTAATAATTTAGAGAGAATCCTAAAAATAAAATTACTAATCTTACAATATTCTAAAAGCACTAAATAACAATGATGTTAAAATGCCACTTAAACTATTAATTAGTTTGAGAATGTCCCCCTAGATTAGAGATAAATGCCAAATCTATCTAACAGTTTTTTTTTTTTTTGGTAGAAAACAAGCTTATTTTACCAAAATCCGATTCTTCTGTGGGAATAATAGTACCAATTTATATTACCTGGAAGCTTTAGCATCTGATTTCTCTGTTCCTTTACACGTGATGCTGTATATACTTCTTTGTTTTCAGAGCATTTTTTAATTATTAATAAAAACATATGATAAGAAATGCATTTTAAATAATTTGTTAGAACGATAATCTAAAAAGTAAAATTAGCAACGTGATCTTTTTTAAGTTTTACATTGAGTGTCTAGATAAGACACATATTGTAAAATAAATTACGCATCAGAGTCATAATATTTTTACAAAGTCTATTTACAATCTCACTAGGTCACTCTACAAAGCACTCTTAGCATGTGTTAGATACACAGGTTGGAATTGAATTTTTTGAGTTGGAATTGAGTTTTATTAAGTTATGTGTTTGGTGAGATATTTAAACTACTGGAGTTAAAAAGTAAAAAAAAAACGTGAAATGTGTTAAAAAAAAATTTAACAATACAGAGCTTATTTCGTTCATCTTAAAATTTTATACAATCTAAAAATATCCTATTTGGACTGGTACATGAAAAGTTATGGAATTTTAAAATTTGAGTTATTAAGTTGTAATAGTAACTGTGAATAGTAAAACTGTGGTTGACTTTTCAGAAAAAGACAAAAAAAATTATGATTCAAATTGGACTAAATGGTTATACCAAATAAGCTATTACAGTTTTTGCAAACTTATAAATACTGTTGTTTTATCTTTAAATCAACATTTTAATATTTTGATATGGGACAGAAAGCAATTTATGTGTCGTGTTGTAAATTTTTAACTTGTACACTTACAAATCAGACCGTTAAAAAATTAATCAAACGACTAAAATTAACACTAAAAAAAATTTAGTATAATAATTAGGAAATCCAGACTATAAGAAGTATGTATACATTTATATCGCCAATATATATATAGTGGGAGTAATAAATATCACCATGGTTGCCGACAATCACATGTAATAACTTTATGTAGTACTGAATACTAAATATGGTCAGGAAACTTCAAGTAGAAGAAGAAGAGGTGACAGAGAAGAAGAAATTTAAGTGGTACACAGACAAAAGATGATATTTCGTTTTCATGCAAGCCTTCCTCAGCCAAAGGGATAAGAATTGGTAAATAAGAAGTTACTAGCTAGGGAAGACAGTTGTGCATGCGGTAACTTTTTTGAGTAAAAATTTCCCCCTTTATGTGTTTATTTATTGTTTTTTAAGGTACTTGGTTGTTTAAGGCATTCTATTCACCATTCAGGTTGCACCAAAACAAAAAAAAAAAAAAAGATTATTTAATTTTGAGAAAATTCTTTAGTAGGATAGAAAAAATATCATATTTATAAGATTGTTTTGAACTATCACATTTTTATAAGAGTCTACTAAATCGTTGATTTTTTACTTACTTTAGTATGATTATAATATAATTTGACACGTAAAAGTGGAGTCTTATCAACAGAATATATAGTTATTTTGATATTGCTGGTTTGAATTTGAGACTCATCTCTCTTTGTTGGCACCTTGTGTGCCAACTACTCTCTCTAATTCCTTTCTCAGTTAATTAGGAGTTCATTATTAGTGGTCCCAAATCTCTCCTATCTCCTCTCTCTCTCTCTCTCTCTCTCTCTCTCTCTCTTTTTTGGTCATGGGAAATAGTTGTTCCTGGCGTGGTCCCATGTTGACGTCATCATTGAGTTGTTGTAATCTGGAGATAAGCCTAGTACATTTTGGGTCATCACTAGATATTTCTTTATGTCAATGGAAGCGAAATCAGTTTTGAAGATAGTTGTACTTTGACATTTCAAAAAAATGAAAAAGAAAAGAAACTATAATTTTTTAACTAGGTGTTGGAATACCTTTATACTCTATTTCCAAAAGGAACTGGAGTTGCCCGTATTTTCCTAGATTTACCCACCAGTCGTGCAGTATTCCAGTGAATCTTAGGACAAAGCGGGATAGAATTTGTCGAACATCAGATCCTGACTTTTGTTCTTTGAGTAAGAGCTAAGATTTAAATTCGAGCATTCTTTCTCGCCATTTTGATGGTGGAATATCATCGAGGATAAAGGTGTGAAACGTTGATCGGGAAGTGCCCTCCGAGGGTCCATCTGGCATCTCTACATGTGATGTCCGAGTACTTGTTGCAATATTCAATTAAGTCAATTTCCGGATCTCGAAAAAAATAATAAAAAAACGAATCCATTTTTTATTTTAAGACTAAGCAATGAAAACACTCTACTTTTTTTTTTCCCCTTCCTGTTTGGCCCACAGAAACACAATGCCGGTTCACAAAGTCCCTGGCCTGAAATCTATCATAGACAACACAATCAACTTAAGTTAAACAGGCAAATTTCAATGTTCGTTCATAGTGAAGCAATGTGATGCTGTATACAATTGGCCAAATCCTTATCATGCTTTGCTATCCCAAAAAAAAAAAAAAAAAAAAAAAAAGGTGCAAATCATAATGTGTCTGTATATATAAGATTTATTCTCACGTGTCTCCAATTTAAGCCCATGCTAATTTTATCTTTTAAATTTAAAAATCCCTCATTTTATCTTGGGATTATCACTAAAAGCATATAGAAAAAGAGAGGATTAAGTACAATTACATGGTTTTTTTTTTCATTTATCTTTAATTGAAATACGAACAAAAAAAAAATAATGAGGCCGTTTAGTTAGTCTGCTTGAATTGGAGTTTTGAAGTTATTTTGATTGCAGTAGAGTAGAATTTTGAAATTATGCATTTGATTGAAAATGAATCGTTTAGAGTTAAAATATGTAAAAACTTGAAATGTGTATAAAAAAAATAGCAATATCGATCTTGTTTCATTACTCTGGAAATTCTATACAATTTAAAAAAACCAACTCATTTCAACTTAAAATGACAAAGTTATAAGACTTTTAAAATTTAAAATTTAAAATTAGAGTTAGAAATATAAATAATAAAATTATTTTTATTTTTAAAGAAGAAAACAAAAAATAATTGAATTTATTTGATTGAAGCGAACCAATAAAAAACGTTGAGAGTAATTCAAAAATAAAAAACAAAGTGAGAGCTTTACTATTTAAAGGATAAAATGTAAATAATATTATATTTTTTTGCTAAAAAATAACATTAAAATTTGGACATAGGTAAGACTAACTTATATATATATTTTTTAAATGATAATCTTGTAGGTAAGACAATGATGATAGCTACATACTAATCAATATTCACGGGGCATGGCAACAATAGACCAATCTTCACGACCCACATGCATATATCACTAAAATATTTAATTAATGCTCCCTTGAAGGGTTCTAAGCATAGGCAGAGTTACATTAATTTGATTGGGTACGGTCATTTTTATTGACTTTTAAAAAAGTTAATATGAGATATTAAATATTTGTTTCTTCTTTTTTTTTTTTGGAATGACTATGGTAAAATTTTTTTTATATACATTATTAATAGAACTCATTTTAAACTATTAAAATATAATTGAACGGTTGAAATATTATTTGTATATAATAATTATAATACATCTTATTTTATATTAGTATAGATTAATAAATAATTTTTTTTAAAAAAATTTATAAAAGACCAACCCTTTTCACCGACGCCAATGACTTCCCCGCCGACACCGACGTCTGACCCCTCCTCCCCCCGAGCCAGATCTGGCCCGCCCCCACCCCCCCTCGTGTCAGCGTCGACCTAACCCCCTCAACGCCGACCAACCTAGTTTCTCCCTCCTTTCCGACCCCAACGACAGAAACCTCCCCTCCCCCCTTCCCCCCAACCTTCCACAGATGAAGGTGGATTTTTTAAAAATTCTTTTTTTAAAAATTTTTTTTAGTCAAATATTACTATAATATAAAATGTATGATAATTACCGTATACAAACAACATCTCAACCGTTTGAATATATCTGAATGATTTAAAAATGAGCTATATCAATGAGATATATAAAAATGACTTTACCACAGTTTTATCATTCTTTTTGTTCCTCTTATAATTTAATATCTTTATACAGAGCGAGTATGTAGTAAAGTCCATTTTGTAGACATATCCGTGGTTATTATTTGTAAGCCATCGAGATTTGATCAATGGGCTGGACTGAGACGTTGAGGGTGTATAATAAACAAAGTAAGCATTGTTATGTAGGATTGCTGGAAAAAACAAAAAAAAAAAAACGAAATTTTTAGAAAAAAATCCCGTCTGAAATCTTATCTCCATGGCTTCGGGTCAGATAACCCCCCTTACGCCGGCCGGCGCTCAACTCCCGCCATCGCCGGCGACCTCTATCTCCTAACTAGGGCTTCGACGGCGAACCCGAGAGGTTTGCGAAGAGCTTCGCAGTCCCAGTCCCATGAATGTCATCGCCGACCACCTTTATCTCCGAGCCGGATCCAACCGGACTCTTGTGGGATCAATTATAACTTCGAATATTTAATCCTTATTATAGCATTTGTGCTTGAACTAAGCTGCGATTGTGAATTCCCAGGCTTTGAAAGAGTTTTTTTTTTTTTTTTTTGTTTTGGTAAACGACTTCGAAAGAGGTTGCAAGACTTGAAAAGGGGTGCACAGCCCTACATTTTTAAAGTAACTTGATAATAGCTTTCGGATGGAATATCATGGACAGTGCCATTCAAAAAAAGACTTTATCATTGTGTCTCCCTTTTATTCATGCCACTATTGAACATTATCATTTTTAATTTTTATTTAAATTTTATAAAATTCACTTTTCTCTTTTTATTCATGAGCTATTGTAGTAAGTTTTTTGATTTCTTATGGATATATCTATAACAATTATTTATGATAGGATATCCTAATATAGCACATTTATAAATGTTAGACTGTCAGAAGCACATCAAATAATGTAAAAGAATGTAAAATAAATAATTTTTGTAATAGAAACAACGGCTTAATATAAAACTCTATTAGTATGATATTTTTTCATTCCCTAATGTAGAATTCTCAGAATATATATATATATATATATATATGATAATTTAGTATGATATTTTTTCATACCCAACGTAGAATTCTCAGAATATATATATATATGATAATTTTTGAAACATGACGTAATACAATTTATTTTATTTTATTTTCCATGACATTTATTTTTTTATAGAGAAAATTAGTATATGTCCCCATTCTAATACTAAATTTTTTCTCACCTATCACCTAAAGTTAAACAACCTTGTAGCTAATTATAGGAAGAATAATTTCCATGATTTAACTAACTTTTATTACCACACCACTTTCGTTTCTTGCAAACTCACTCCTTCATCCACATTGCATGAATTAGGATCTCAAAAACCACTTACAAGAACTAGTACTACTCTTCCTACTATAAATTGCAGACCACTCCCACTAATTTCAACCACGGTAAACGAAGCTATGGAAACTAGTCCACCACTAAATCCACCACAAAATGACGATGAACACATTTTTCGGAGCCGGTATCCGGCGGTCCAAGTGCCGGACAACGTCACGCTTCCCGAGTTCGTGCTCGGAGGTTCAGAAGTCTTCGCGGAGAAAGTGGCGTTCGTGGAGGCGGTGACGGGGAAAGAATACACGCATGGGGAGGTGGTGAGGGACACAAAGAGGTTTGCAACGGCCTTGAGGTCTTTAGGGCTAAGGAAAGGGAATGTGGTGATTGTTGTGCTGCCGAATTTGGCTGAATATGCAATAGTGGCTCTGGGGATTATGTCTGCTGGTGGAGTGTTTTCTGGTACGAACCCAACTGCTCTTCCTTCTGAAATTGCGAAGCAGGTGAAAGATGCTGATGCCAAACTCATTGTCACAAATGGCCCAAACTACGAGAAGGTAAATTCGATTACATTTTTGTCATTTTACCGTACCGTT
This sequence comes from Ficus hirta, assembly GCA_038430175.1. Taxonomy (NCBI): domain Eukaryota; kingdom Viridiplantae; phylum Streptophyta; class Magnoliopsida; order Rosales; family Moraceae; genus Ficus; species Ficus hirta. Next base: position 15,324,333 of record CM076595.1, on the reverse strand, counting down.
TTTACCTACAGATCTATTGAAGTGTGTTTCCCTTTTTCTTTTTTTATTTTTGAACGTACTTTATACAACTAATTAATGATATACTTGACATATTTTACATCAGAATTGTATAAATCACGATATGCATTTAACTTTTTAAGTTGACTACTATAACTCATACATTTGAACAATAAAAATTACGAATTTTAAACATTAAAATTGTATAAATTATGATGAACTTGTACAACGATATTGGAGCTGTGACAATATACATGTATGTTTTACCCTTCATTGTAAGTGTACATACGTTGTACATATATGTTTATAGACCCTGTAATTTACTAATAAATGTGTACATATAGTGCTTTGAGCTAAATGTTCCTTAAAAAAAATTGCTATGAAGTAACTAAAAAACATATCTAATTTCTATTAAAAAAAGAAAAAAAAGCTAGTACTTCAGTAATTAGAGCTCTAAGTATGGTGTTGTTGAGTATCATGTATTGAGCAGGTAAAAGGCTTAGGGCTACCAGTGATCACAGTTGATGAGGAGCTAGTGGAAGGTGCAATCAACTGGCGCAAACTGCTCGAAGCAGCCGACCGAGCGGGTATGAATCATGCGAAAGAGGAAGTCCTTCAGACGGATTTATGTGCACTTCCTTTCTCATCAGGCACCACAGGGGTGTCCAAGGGCGTCATGTTGACACACAAAAACCTCGTGGCCAACCTCTGCTCCACGCTCTTCGCGGTGACGCCTGAGTTGGTGGGGCAAGTCACGGTGCTTGGGCTAATGCCCTTTTTCCACATCTATGGCATCACGGGGATTTGTTGCGCAACTCTCAGGAACAAGGGGAAGGTGGTGGTGATGGGGAGGTATGATGTCCGGACGTACCTCAATGCACTGATCACGCATGAGGTCACGTTCGCTCCAATTGTGCCACCGATTATCTCCGACATGGCCAATAATCCGATTGTCGATGAGTTTGATCTTAGCAGGCTCAAACTCCAGGCAGTTATGAGCGCTGCCGCCCCTCTTGCGCCACACATCCTCGGCGCTTTTGAGGCCAAGTTCCCTGGCATCCATGTCCAAGAGGTAAACATAGCCCTTTCTTTTCCTAATATAGTGCACCTTCCTAAATTCAAAAGATTTAATCAATATATAGAATAATTCTACTATAAACTTAAATTTTGGTAAGAACTAGCTCAATTTAAGAACATAGGATGATTCGATTTTAGTTCCTTAAAATACACTCCAATTATAAGTTAATCTACTTCTATTAACTTAAAACTCTTTTGGACATTTTATTTTTTACGTTGATTACTTCTTTATTGGACGTACAATTTTTTGCTAATTGAATTGTATGTCGCTGAAAAGTATAACTTCAAATTGTTGGAACAAAAATTTTAATCACATGGGATTAGAGGAAGTCATCTGAGTATAAAAACTCTTATTAACTATCACTACTAGCAAATTTTGGTGGGACATTTTCCTTTGGTGCCTCGTTTTTGCGCCATCCCCATTGCGACGAAAGATTTCATCGATAAAACTTCTGTACGATATATATATATATATATATATCCTTGCTGAAAAGCAGGCTGGCTAGTTCGATCAAGTCTTAGCACTGAAGAATTTTTTGTCCGTAAAAATCATCTATACCGATGAAAAAATTCATCTTTACGAGTGTGTAAACTCACATTCTAATGACTGATTCTAGCAACAGTATCATCTTCTAAATCAATCATGACGAGCGCATTGTGCTAGTTTTCTTGCTAAAATTAATTAATTAATTAAATAATTAATTGATAAAATTGTGAGCGATGATATTTATAGGCATATGGACTGACGGAGCATAGCTGCATAACTCTGACGCATGGTGACCTGGAGAAATATAGCAGAGCCAAGAAGAACTCTGTGGGTTTCATTCTTCCAAATTTGGAGGTCAAGTTCATCGACCCCGACACCGGCCGGTCTCTTCCCAAGAACACTCCCGGCGAAATCTGTGTTAGAAGCCAATGTGTCATGCTAGGTAAAAAAAAAATATATATATTTATTAGAGATGTCTTTAGCAACATTAAGAGCTTGTTTGCCTAGATTCAGTGACGGAGTCGCATAAGATAGCGATCGAGTTTTGAATTTTGCCCCTAAAATTTCTTAAAATTCAAGTTGTGCTCTAATTTTTGCAAGAAAAATCATAATCATACCCCACTTAACAAATAAGTACAAATAAGTACATGTCTCTATTCAATAGAAGAAATTATCTCTACTTTTATTCTTAATGTAGCACCGAGAAAAATTCATGGCTCCGTCATTACTTGGCTACATGATTTACTTTTATATATATATATATATATACTTCCTATATATAAATATATACTTCCTATATATAAATATTGTCTCCCTACCACCAAATGAAAAAGGGCTAAAGTTGGAGGCCTTTGTATTGATTAGGTTACTACAAGAACAAAGAAGAGACCGAGAGAGCTATAGACAACCATGGTTGGCTCCACACTGGCGACATTGGCTACATTGATGACGATGGAGATATTTTTATCGTGGACCGTATCAAGGAAATGATCAAGTATAAAGGTTTCCAAGTAAGATTTTCTATTTTCTATTGTATATAAATACATAGCGTTACCTTGATTATTTATGGAATTTAGAACACTATATAATTTAACGAAAGATGACTAACCAAATCTCTTATTTTCCCAAATTTTGTCCAATACTCTCTCTCTTTCTTTTTTTAGGTGGCTCCTGCTGAATTAGAAGCCATCCTTCTTACTCATCCTTCAGTTGAAGATGCTGCAGTTTTTCCGTGAGTATATTTCATGAACAATAAACTTGTTGACATAATATATATATATATATACACACACACACACATATATATGCAGTGGGGCAGAGACATATCTAATTCAGTCGGAGCAAGCACCTCCGCTCATATTTTGTAAAATTGATTTTTAACTCTAAAATTTTTGTAAAAATTTCTTTTGTTCTCTCATTTTATAAGAAAAATTATAACTGCATACACACTCAAATTTTGAGATTTTATATTTTACTTCTAAAATATATATAGAGATTAGTTACGTACTTATTTTTATAAAAACTTTTAACTCTACCCACATTTGTTTATTAGAATATAAAATTATGTCCTAGACTCTATTTTTATGACGTCTTCACTAAAACTATTTTCTGACTCCGTTGTATGTACATGTGTCTATGTAACAACTGATATGGTGTAATGAATATATATATACACACACACACATATGTATATATATAAATGGGGGTTGTTTATCAGACTGCCAGACGAGGAGGCAGGAGAGATACCAGCTGCATGTGTAATGGTGACCCCTGATACAGAGGAGATGAGTGAAGAAGAAATAATAAACTTTGTGGCCTCAAATGTGGCTCATTACAAGAAAGTCAGAGCCGTCTACTTTGTGGACTCCATCCCAAAATCACCCTCTGGCAAAATCATGAGAAGGCTTCTTCGAGATGCCAGAGTAAATGAAGCCTCCACCACCAGCCTCAGAAGATTTCTCTTCTGAATTAATTTTATGTATCAATAATATATTTAACTACTTACTATCGCCATCTTTGATATATATACATATATATCTATACTTTTGTTATACTATATTACATATATATGTGTGTGTGTTGACCAATGTGAGAAAAAACTTCACAAGATGTTGCACCTACTATGGTCCTTTTTAGTGTTAGAATTGGATTTTTTTTTTTTTTAAATTTTAATTTGTCCCTTTCACCCGCTACGTTAGCTCTAATGGGTTCGGATATCCTACTAATTAATCACATGATGAGTTCTATTAAAAGTATATCCTATTAATTAATTAGTTTGGCTTGTTAAGTTTGGATTCTTATCCTACATTGCTTCGTTTCAACCGAAAATTTAAGTGTGAACTACTTTGAAGAGTGTACGAAAACCCAAAACATCAAATTAACTAAAAAGGAAATTAAAGGGTGTTAAGAGAAACACAACAATTTCTTTCAAAGTGCCTCCTAGTCCTCCATCTACATCCTTCATTTTCAATGGCTCTTTAAATATTTTCAATTAAATTTTTTTTTCTTTTTCTGAATTATAAAAGAATAGAGAGGTCAATGTGTATATATATAATCATGGCTACTTTACAGATCTGTTAGTACTCTGAAGACAGTTAGACCATTAAAGTAGGGACTTTGCGATATATTAATTTTTAAGTCAGAGATACAAGTCTTACCAACCGACCTAAATTATGGGACGATGAAAGCAGCATGTTTCCTTAGTCTTAGTGAACAATAATTTTTCCCTAATTTTGAGCATGCACACGTGTTTTTCAATTGCACTGCAAAAGCTTACAACATGATTAAAAAAGGATATGTGAGACGATGGGGACATATTGATCGGGGATTTCAATACCTTCACATGGCTTCCTGACCCACCGAGTCTGCATGATTAGCAAGCCAAATAACCACTAGTTCAGCATACTGAACCACTTTCTTTCTTCTTCTTCTTCATTTTTTTTTAAAAAAAAAAGAACCACTTGGTAGTTGAACCGCCATTACTTACCTCCGTCGATTAAATACCATGTGAAATTGACTGTCGTACACCAGACCTCTTTCAATAGAATACGTAGGGCAGTAAAAAAGAAAAACCATCAAAAGAAAGAAAACCCGAGATAAGAAACCAATTCGGGTATTCCTGGTGTACATATTTGTGGCCCATAGCCCCATACCAAATGTAGCTACAAACAGTGGCAGAGCAGCTTTCTAGTTAAAGGCGTATCTTAAAAATTAAAACCTGGACGATAATTTCATTTTCGAAATGTTCAAGAATTTATTATTTGATATATACTATCAATGAGCTTATACGCAAAAGAGTAAAGTCTTAGGGAGGGTTTATATGAGATAATTGATTTTGAATGTGGAGTGTGGACAAGAGGCAAAAACACAAAGTACTTTAAACTAAAATTTAAAGTAAGAAAAATTGAGTGGGAACATGTTTTTAATTAACGAAAGTAAAACAACAATATGTCACCATTACATGTGACTATATATTAACATTCAACTGTATGCGTGTTGTGAGTTTATCCTTCATGGTAATTGGTAAATTCATACCATTTGTTAACGAAATTTAGTGATGTCACATGCAAATTTTCCTTTTTTTTTTAGAAAGAGCTATTTAGATAAACCATTATATGCGTCAGATGTGAAAGAACTTTGTGATAGAGTAAATACATATATATATATATATATATATGTCGCTAGTGTTGTATAACTATTTTGGGTCTCCTGGAAACTGTTAAGGGGATACTGTAAATCAGAGACAGAACATCAATGTGCAGTAAAAAAGTATGAGAAATGCAATCAAACACCTCCTCAAACGAAAATCTATCCTCAAATGGTTAAAACCAGAACAAACAAGATTATGAGCGACTCTATTTCCCCCATAGGAAAAAAAAAAAAAAAAACTTGAAGAACAACATATTGTGTAATTACCTGCTAGGCGCTAGAGGAAAAAAAAAATACCGTTACAAATTGTACGACCTTCATTGGCATGAAGGTCAAACAAGATAATAATGACGACGGCGTTCTTCTCATTTTTTTGTTTAAAAAAAAAAAAAAAAAAAAAGTCGTTCTTCGCATTGGTTTTCCACAGTCAGAATGTTGAGACCTGCTTCAATAGCAAACTTAAGATCTTCTTTGACAACGATGCATTCAGCATAAAGCCTACCACAACTCTCTTAGTCGCAACACCAACAATGCCTTCCAAGTGGTCCCTAATCAAATTTTTTTGTATTGCTTTAGACAAATTCTCAGGGAGCATTACGAATATCAATTGGATTTAGAATGTTTCGAAATACGCGTTTGATTGAAAATAAATTATGATAGTTAAAAATATAAAAGCTTAAATTATGTTTAGAAAAAAAAATTTTAATATGGATCTAGTTTCACTCCTCTTGTCAGGCTATGTAATTTTTAAAAAAAAATCATTTCGACTTGAAATTAAAAAAAAAAAAAGACTTTTCAACTTTGGAGAATTTTCTGAAAATGAAAAAGACAGATTAGGAGATATGAATAGTGAAATTGGTTTGTTTTGGAAGCAAAAGACAAAACATTTTGTAAAACTTCAACTGGAGTGGAGATTTCAAAAGGGCCTTGTAAATTTACATGCTATTTTTAAAGTAAAACCCTAAAATTTTAGGGATAAAATCTCTAAGTTTAGTTTGGTGCTTGGATTTTATTAATCTCATTATTGAAACCGTACAAATTACTAAATTTGAGCTTAAAGAAGCTTTTCTAAGACAAATCTTCCCAATTTTAGTGAAAATACATCACTTTTCTCCACTTCATTTAATTAATCTAATCTATAAAAAATAAAAAATAAAAACCAGCAAAGAAGCATTACATCACGTGCTCACGTGGACCTTCTCAACCGAGCAACATCACGAGATCTTGCAAACAATATATTAGACTAAACCAAGAAGTTACGAGATTAATCAACTTGAATGACAACATCTGTCAATTCGGTTTGAATTGAAATTTTTAAGTTTGAGCTGATTGACTTTTTAAAAACTAGTTATAATTTTTGTTAACTTAAAAAAAAAAAAACAAAAACTGAGATGAAAAAATACAGTTTAATTTGAGTTAAACCGTTTCATCAAGCAAGTCCATAATATAATATTGTTCAAAATAGGGGATCTGAACATTTTATTAAATTTATCTAATTGTTTATTTATTTATTTTTAACATATCTGCCTGGAGTGCATAACCAAACTCTCAATGTCCAACTAGCAATGCAAAAACGGTGACCCCATAGGAATATTTTTACTTTAAACAATACCAAGTATGTGATAAATCTTATCGATATATTTTGATTTCTGACTGTCATATATCATCAAAATCATATCAAAATTAAAAAAAAAAATATGAAAAGCTAATGGAATATGATGAAAATTAAAAATATGAAAAGTAATGCGTCATGAACGGTGAAATTTTGGTATCATACCAAAAAAAAAAAAAAACCCTCAATTCATAATTTATTCCTTTGTCCACATCCCACATGAATATCTAATGCTTTTCTTTGGCAATTTGTGACCACAAAATGGAAACCCCTCCGCCGGGGTAGTTCATTCCATTTTTATATCAATCATAACGTCAACTAGTCCAACTTGCTCTTGGCCTCCCTAAACTACACACAGACACACAACTTGTTGATTAAAAAGTAACCTGGGTTTATTTTGTTTTGAACAAATGCTAACGTAGAGACTAGGCTCCGTTTGGAAAACGGATTTGAGATGAAATTTTTAGATTGAAATTGATTGACTTATCAAAAACTAGTTATAATATTTGTTGATTTTTTTTTAAAAAGACAAAAACTTAGATGAAAAACTTAGGTTTGAACTTGAGATGCAAACGCATGCTAAGCATCCGTTTGGTTCACTGGTTGGAGATGAAACTTTTAAGTTAGAGTTAATTGATTTTTTAAAAACTAAAAATAATTTTTGTTAATTTTTCAGAAAAAGATAAAAATTAAGGTGAAAATTTTGAGTAGGATACTAAAAACCAAATGCAACCTAAAATATGATACCATTCCATTTCAAAAGAGGGGAAAAAAAAAAATAAAAACCATTTTTCTAATTCATTAGCTTATAATAGACATATCATACTTTACTTTTCAGATGCAAAACACCAGATTTTCCTTAAAACTGCGAACTTGTTACTACTTTTTGTGTCAAAGCAAATAACATTCTTTCTAAAATAAAAATAAAACATACGTGTAGTGGAGCATGATCTTTATTCTTTCGTTGGTCGGCGTGGATATGAGAACTGAAATAATGAATAAGTCTACAACTACATCACATTTTGAGTAGATTAGTGATAATGCAACATTATTTTATAGTAATTATACATTTTTTTTAGCTAAATACTGAATTTTACTATTGTATATTTGGTATTTTTCCACGTTGTTTTGCATATATATATTTTGGGTTTCAGGGGAGGTATTTTAAGTTTTGATGAACACAGGAAATACATTTGTCATCATTCAAAATGTAAACAACAATTAAGCATGTAATTATTACATTTTTAAAATTTTGTTTATGAAAAGTTTAACAATAGACAGTGACATACTTTGATAATTTCTGGAGATGGGACATCATTATGTTGTGTATAGATCTAAAAAAATAAATTATCCACATATCCCTCAATATTATCGTAACAAATAATTTGAATATACGAATTTATACTTAAGGAAATTGATAGGTTGGAAAAACAATATTAGAAAAGGATGATTGAGACAGAAAAATAACACATTGGATCTCAACTCTTATATATCTTGCAGTAATTACAAGTAACTTATAAAAAAGAATGAGTAGTTTATCACCCTACCAAATGACCACTGGTTATCCCAATTCTTAATACGAAAACCTAATAATGAAAAACTCTCTCTTTTTTTTTTTGGGTAGAGACTTGAGATAATTACAATGAAATTTGTTGACCAAAAAAATAAAGAAAATGAAAGAGAGTCAACATTGGAACCAAGAAGATGTGAAGAGTAGAGAGAATAAGAGAAATTTGAGACTATTAATAAATTAAATTTTCATATTAAAATATCAATATTTTAAGTGGAGCGATCCGATATTTTATAATATGAGATTTGAGTTTCTTTTTATTCTTAACACGCCCCATAAGATGGTGCTTTCTTTGGAGCTATCAATCTTGTATTTGATGAATCGAATCGCTTGTTTAATATTGTTGGGCTCTGATATCATGTAAAGAATAGAGGAAAAAAAAAATTTTTGAAACTGTTAAATGATTGAACTTCTATTTTAAAAGCTCAACTTTTTAAATAGAGTGAAACAATACATTTATGTATCTATTATTGTTATTATGTGTTTATGATTGAAACTTGAATTTTTTTTTATTCATATATTTAGAAAATAAAAATAAAAATAAAAATAACATTGTTTTTTATTTGGGTAAATAAATAAATTCGTTGAATAATAGGAATAGGAATTATCCATGACATTTTTGATTGATTATTTTAGTTTGGTAAAGACAGAGAGAAGAGATCTTTAGGGGGGGGGGAAAAAACAGAGAAGAGAAAAGAAGACGAGAGAGAGAGAGAGAGAGAGAGAGGGGAGAGAGAGGGTATGAGAATGGAGTTGTAAATATGTGATAGACAGAGGAAAAAAAAATAGAAGCTTTTTGTTGTCTCTTCAACTTCAACAGTTGAAATAAATTATCCCTCTTTCTTCTCTTTTTCCTGTCCCCAAACCCAAACCCCAAATCCAGACCAGACCCCTTTTTCTCTCCATTCAATTTCACACCCTTTTTCTTCTTCTTCTTCCTCCTTTTTCGCTACCATAAATCAAGTAAGCTTGCTAAATTTTTTCTTCTCTCTCTCGCTTTTTTTTTTTTTTTTTGTGTATTTTTCTTAACCCCTAAGACTCTAGATTGGGGGAAAAATTTTTTTTTTTTGCCCTCGACTTAGAATGGTGAAAGTTTTTTCCTATCATTCTTTTTTTTTTTTTTTCTTTTCTTTTTTTGGATGTAGTGTGGGTTTGAACCGGTAGGTGGATTTGGCACTTTCGGAGAATGATCAAATATTAGTAATGATTATCGAATAGTGGCTTACTAGCTTTAATGGGTTTATTTTAGTTTTAAGTTTTACCAAACTTATCTCCTTTCTCTCCCTAAAAGAGGGAAAAAAAATGTCAATGAATTAATCAAAATTACATCTTTGTTTTTGGGTTTTCTTTTTATGTCTCATTTTTTGTGTCGTGCGAAGGTTGTTGACACCGATTTTCAGTAAAACTTGTATTGAAAAGAGACTTGTGGGTTTTGTTGTTGTTGTCGTCGTTGTTGTTGAATTGTTGACCGATTTACATTTTAACATTGGCTAATTAAGCTTTGATGGGTCTTCTTCAATTACTGGCTTTGCGAGATTGTCTGCCAATATTACTATTATTAGCCCTAATGAAGAAGCTCTCAGAACTTACTGCTTCTGAGTCCTGACGGCTTTGATTATTTGGAATAACTGAGGAGAGAGAGAGAGAGAGAGAGAGAGACTGAGAGTGAGAGAGAGGGGTAAGCTCCAAATATGGTAAATTCCAGATGGGTCTGTTGGTAACTTTTTAAGTTTTTTGTTATTATTTTTTTTTTGGTTAAAATTTTTTCACCCAATTCTTCTTTTTTTGTCAGTAGGAATTTGGGCATAAAAATCACCCCCAAATTGTTGCAGGGAAATTGGGAACACTTGCTAATCTTTACTGGGGGCTTTTAAGTCGATTGTACCCTTGTGAGTGATGGGACTTGTTAGGTACCAGAGTGGAAAACCAAACAAAAAAAAAGAAAAGAAAAGAAAAGAAAACTTATGGCTGAGATATGTAGAACATAATCAGTGGACCTTTGGATTTATGTCACCAGCTTCTCCATTTTGGTCATCACCATTATGGAGGAAAGAGGGGTTTTCTAGAGAGGTGGTTATCTTGGATTTGGTAAATTCTCTTAGGGTGGTGCTTTTAGATCCTTGGGGTAAAAGGAAAAAAAAAAGGCATTTATTTATGGCTTTATCAGTTGGCTAGTGATGTTTCTCTAAATGGGATGCTTGGTTCTTTTTTTCGTTTTATTCAAAGTTAATGGTTTTATTGTCTTCATTTCTTTTCGTTGAGCTGTGAAGTCTGGGCAGATCTGAGTAGTTTCTGTTTCTTCAGATTGATATGCTGGATTCGCTTCCTTCTATCTGTGTTTTCCCTTTCGAAACGAAGATGCCTGGCAATTCCATAACGTGAAGCTGAAAGGTACTATTATGCGAATTCTCGATTAGCCAATCGTTCTGCAGGTTTTTTGTAGTCTTTCTTGTTCTTCTCCTTCCTTGGTATTTATGAGCTTATTAAATCAACAGAGCAGTATTTCCTGTCGTTTCCTTTTGCAATCCATGTCTTTGCTTTTCGGTCTGTCGAAATTTATACGGATTTGAATGTGTAGTTTCAGTGTTTACAGCATCTAGCGTCCAGTTTGCTTTTGGATTCTTTGGAGAGAAGTGGGCGAAATCGATTTTTCGTTTTTTCCATTTATTCTGCTGGTTATGGAGTGGAATTCAAAACCTTCCTCCTTGTGGGACTGGGAGAACCTTTTTGAGCTCGAGACAAAAGCAACTGAGAATCCTAAGAAGCTGCAACGAATGGATTGCTTTGTTGAAGTAGATCGAGGAATTAGCTCCGGATCTCTACATTCACCTGGAGATGGTGGGGGTAGTAGTGCAGGAACTGGTGGTTCAGGCTCCGATTTGGGACATGCTTCATCGAAGAGTTCCATATCTGCTTCTAACAATTCTTCATCAATTGGGGAAAGCAAGACATCCAACAAATTTACATTAGAAGGTTTTGAACCTTTTCCGAAGGATTTGAGGAGTGAACAGGAATCAGCCCGAGTTCAACAACCTAGATCTTCACCAACACTTGAAATTTCAGCTGGCTCTGGTGAACCATTGCTCAGTCTAAAGTTGGGCAAGCGGATGTACTTCAAAGATATTTGTTCAGATAACAATGTCAAGTCCTCTTCCCTGTCTGTGGCGGCTATTTCATCTCCTACAACGGCAAAGAGAAGTAAGTCCACTTCCCATAGTAATCTCATACCACGCTGTCAAGTTGAAGGCTGCAACCTTGATCTCTCATCTGCGAAAGATTACCATCGAAAGCACAGAATTTGTGAAAGTCATTCCAAATCTCCGAGGGTCATTGTAGGTGGTGTGGAGCGTCGTTTTTGCCAGCAGTGTAGCAGGTAAATCTTCTTAAACACTAGATGCTTGCAAGTCACGATAAGATAAACAAATCCAGATTTTTTGTACTTTGCTGTCAATTTTATCAAGTTTCTCAGTGAATCTAGCTTGGATGTATGGCTCAGTACTATTAGTTACTTTTTCTTTTTCTTTTTCTTTTTTTTTTTCTTTTTCACTTTTGGTCTTAAAGTCTTATCAACTCGGTAAATCAAAATCAGTGTTGGTTTTTCCTAGCTTAAATCAAAATCAAAATCTCCTTGTGTATGTAAAGCGGATGGGAGGCTTATCAATAACTTAATATGCAAAACCGCTTTGTGATGTACAGGTTCCATGGTCTGTCTGAATTTGACGAAAAGAAGAGAAGCTGTCGTAGGCGTCTTTCGGATCACAATGCGAGGCGCCGTAAGCCACAGCCAGAGGCTGTCCGGTTAAATCCTGCTAGACTTTCTTCACTATATGGTACAGTTCTTATAAATCGAAACTTCTTTACATCTGGCTTATATGGTGTTTTTGCAACGAATCATTTTCGTGGGATGTTATGCTATCACACTTGGTACTTTATCCATGCACGTGCATCAAAATTTTTCTGATTAGTGTGTGCCCTTTTACAGACGAGACACAGAAGATGAGCCTTGTGTTTGACCAAGCCTCGCGCCTTTATTCAAGGCACGCCACCAATTTTACATGGGATCATAGCAGTGATAGCTCTAAGTTGGGGCACACAAGGGAGTACTTGTCAAAGCCAGCAAAAACAGGAGCCGCACCACCCGGACAGCTTCTTTTGCCCGACAATGAAATGCCTGGCAGTATCACCATGCTTTATCCTCACAATTCCAGTAGGCTAACGCCAAAAAAAAGCACTGCTCCTGAGGTTCTCCACTCAGGTTTGTCATTCTTTCACTACAGAATTGTGCCTTTCTGATTGTAGAAATAAGCCGAGTGATATTCAGTAAGAGCTTGTTTGGTAGGAGGGAAAAGTGGAGGGAGTTTTAGGAGTGGGGTAGTAGTGGAAGGATTTTAGGACCTATGGTTGTTTGACAGGAAGGATTAGAAGACATAACAGATTGGGCGAGTAATTTAAAATAATCTGAAGAACCTATTTTTGAAATTCTTGGATGAAACTTGTCCACCTTATTAGATTAGTGTGTCAAATTACTTTTTAACCCCACATTATTGAGGGAAACTGAACCACCTCCAAATACAGTAATTTGCACAAATAAAATTCTCTCTTTTATATGGATATGTATAAATATACAATTTATGTATGTGTGTACCAAATACCTTTAAGAAAAAGGACCTCTCCCTTGGTTAATCCACCTCTCCCTCCTACCAATATAAGGCCTGAAGTTCAGATATAGTAAAAGCTTTGGCTGATCATTAAAGTAAAGCGAGTAGATTTTCTTTTTGTCAATGTTAAAAATTTGATTGCGAGTAAGACCATGCAGGGTTAGAAGAATCTGTGGTGTCTTCGGAGCTAAATGCAACACAGGATCTTCATCGTGCTCTCTCTCTTCTGTCAACTAGTTCTTCATGGGGTTCACGTGAGACGAAGACTGTTTCTCTTGATACTTGTTCTCCTCCTCTCCACGACACCAATCATCACAATAGCAGCAATATGGTTCAACCTACCACGCATCAAATGCCCGCCACCCATGGCACCTTACCTCTTACTTCCGAGTACTGGCCGACCCAACAGCCCACCATTGATACTGCATCACCACGCAGTAATGCCAACGCCAACACCAACGCTAGTGCCACCACCCACTTTCAAGATCTCCATTTGTTCAAACCTCCCGGTGACTCTGGCTTTTACTCCTACAACTTTAATTAGTCGACTCTTGTTGACCTCTTTTAACATTTCTATGGTATTTCACATTTGCGGAGGTTTTACTTTTATTCTCTGTTTGCTCTATGTAGAAGGCTCTTGTTGTACACTTTTTTTTTCTTTTTTCTTTTTTGGTGTGTGTGTTGGGAGCGAGAGATGCTCACACTTACTTCTAAAGTAGCTGAGACATTTACTTTTTTGCCCCTCCGTTTGACCAAGACATGTTTGTGATGTGTATGTGAATTCGTTTCTCAATGCTGTGTCCACTCGTTGCATGATTTCTCCACCATCGAGTTAAAAATCCTAAAGGCATGTTCACCGACATTTTTTTTAGCTTTTATCTCTTTATCGTTTGTTAGGGTAATTATATAAACAGTTTTTTAAATTTTATTCCCAAGGAACTAGTTTGCTCCTATGTCTCAAAAAGCCACGACCTCCTCTACCCTCGAGCTTTTCAAATCTTGTAATTTTGGTATTTTCGTTATTGAAATATAATTTTTTTTTTTTAACAGACCGCATAGCTTATGGTACTAATTGGTTGAGTGCTAACCAAATAAACAAAACATTAAAATAAAGGAAAAAAAAAAAAAAAATCAAATTCCTCCTCTTGCCAGCCCGAGTCACTTCCTCCTTTGTTTGTGTACCACGCATTTTTATATTACCTTTTACCAAGTATTCATTTTACCTACTTGTTTACATCGCTAGAAAATCGTTTCAATTATGAAAGTACAAAGTTAAAAAAAAAAAAAAAAATCATTGCAACTTATGATAAGTTGAGGAGAGCTATGATATTTTAAGCGTAGTGGTGGGGTGTAAAGTGAGACGCCCTTATTATTCCGGTACTAAAATAGAAATTTAACCTTCACATAGACATCATTGAAAACATACTGATACAAAAATTGTAACTTCTTACCATGTACGAGTAAACGCACAAACTGCCCTCAAAAAAATAAAATTAAAAAACCCGAAAAAAAAAAAACAAAACAAAAAACCACCTCTTTCATTTAATATGTATATAATAAAACAAATCGACATTTGTAATTCGCTTGTTTCTTTAGTTTTTTTTTTTAATTCTTTTCTTTTTCAATGATATTTTGGTATTCAACATTTTGGTATTATTATATTTATTATTATTATTATTAATTGGCTATGAAGTATGAACAACTTTTACGTGCTTCAAATTCATTTGTCTAATTCTCAAGGCTGCATTTTCATTCATCTCAAATTCTTCGTACTGATGTCAAAAAATACTTTTCCCTGCAGAAGAGACAACGTAGGAAGTCGAAGAAACCTACAAATCTCGATTCTGTACAGGCGAGCTCTAACTGATCTTCTCGCAGGCAACTTAATAATGAACATACAGACTAAATTTCCTTTTCTTTTCCTAACGAGAGACGGAACAAAACGAAGAAAAACAAGAATATGAACAAGACGAGAGAGGAACTTATTTTTTCCCCCCGTTTTTTTAAATGAACATGCGCCACATAGACTGCAAAAACTTATAGGAAGGGCCAACACATCCATTCCTTCCAGAGAGGCCAGGGCATTATTAGGCCACTTTGTGCGATCGTAGAGCATATTTGGAAATGGCAGGGGGTGAGTCTAGGAAGAGGGGGGCTAAAACAATGTACTACGACTGTAAGACATTATGACGCGTATGTAAATTGACCTAAATTAACTAACAGAGACATGTTGACTCCCAAAATTAGCTTAAAGTGCAAGGGCCTATATGACGACAAGACCAACGAGATCATAATCCATTGATGCAGAAAACCAAAACCAAGTTCAGCCACCAATCACTTTAATGGACACAACCTGTAGAACCTTAACCTGTGGATCCACAACGTCACTGGCAATCGAAGGGAGGGGAAATTTCAACCCTTTCATACTAAAGCAACTGATTAATCAGCCACATTTTCCTCCAAACAACACATTGAGGCCTATTTTGTTAATCAAACTTGGAACGTTATCACGCTTCTATAGAAGAAACCTCTATTTCTTAAAGATACTAGATCATTGAAAACCAGAAGTGCAGACCATAGAAATCTTCAGCTAATGGGAACGTTTCTAACATGCACGGCAATTTTCCGACCATAGAATCAATGAATAGATTCCAAAAGTACACGACCTAACTGATAGAAACCAGAACCAACCTGTAAATCTTTGCCAGATCATACTGGCTGACACAAGATGTATTGTATGATCCACAAAGACCACAAATACCATAGCAGTAAAATACAACTTGACACACATCATGAGAAGGTAGAGTAACTTGACAACCGCTGCAACATGAGGACGACAAAACTGACTTTCAGACACCCACATTGAGCAATGCTGGACGACTCTGGACCTTCTCAACCCTCAAACATGTCCTAGAACTCACTGGAACAGTAGATAATTTTAAATTAAAGGATGCAATTGGTGAGGTAGGAAAAGAAAATTAGAAAGGCAAGTCAAAACCAACAACAAAAAGAATTAACAGAGGGCTAAAAGGAGGAAAAAATTGTAACCTTCGTTGATCCTTTAACATGAATAGTTCAAATAAAATACCAAACATTGTACCGTCTAATTGAGTAGCAAAATGCCAAAAGAACTTCCAGATTGAAGTGGAGAAACAGAAAAGGTGTGGAGCACAACGAACCTGGTCGTTTTCTTCTGGTGTCGGTGAAGGGGACTTCTTTGACTCAGCTGGCTTATCAGCCCCACAGTTCTGTCTATTACACTTGGTTCTGAATGGATAATTAATGTTATTACATTTCTCACACTTCCAGCTACCATCCGGCATCTTTTGTTCTGACAAAAGAAAGATAAAAGAGTTAATGTTACAACAAAAGAAAAGCAACATTTTGCAGATTTAAACAAAGAAGGAGGAGAACCCAATAGGATGGCAATCAGTTATTGGCTAACTTACTAGAATTTTTTTCAGACTTTGATGCCTGCATTACAAAAGAACATTTTTTTTTTTCATATCAGAGAAATTACAAAACAAATTGAACTTGCCCAAAAGGATAAATAAATAAATAAACTTCATACATGATACATGATTAAAAGAGAGAAGACAAACCTGAGAACCAGGCTTCGGGGTGTTGCATTTTCTCATGTTGCAGACAGTTCTAAACGAAAAGTTGATATTTCCACATTTTGGGCATGTCCAGTCATTATCACGTGTGGCATCTGAAATGCATCAGAATGTTTTTAAAAAAGAAAATAAAAACCCTCAAATTAGTTAACGAGGCTGGCATTCTGATAAGCAACTAATGAATAAGACTTCAAAATCATGCTAAAAAGAGGCTGACCTGCACCCTTCTTTAGAGATTTATCCTCTGGAAAAAATCCAGGCCTTGGCCCCTGTAAAAAAATATCACTCATAAATTGTACCACATATACACCCAAATGAATCTGTTACCTCCAAGTAAAGGAAAAATCAGACGGACTTCCCATTACAATGATAAATGTTAACTGGCATCTAAAGCACCTATTGCCAATACAGGAAAGTAAAATGAAATTTAGCATACACAACTCCAATTCTGGAAAAGAACAAAGAAGCATAAACTCCTCTTACATACCATAGCAGCCGGACCCATAGGAAGACCCAGGCCATATCGATCCATCATTGGGGGCATTCCATACATCCCACCTGTCAGAGAAGAGTGAAAAAAGAGAACCAAAGACATCATTAAGACACCAGAAAAACTAGACTGCCTTCAACAGATAAAAAATAATAGAAGTAAAGTTGAGACATGTAATGTACTGAGAAATTTATACCAGTTCAATAATATGACTAATGTAGTAAATTAGAAAATGCACGAACACAAACAACATAAACATTGATATCAGAAGTAAAGGACTGTAAATGTTAAGATCATTAGCAAACCATGAGATAGATAACCCCAAGAAGAATTTAAAAAAGCATACATCGTTATTACCATTACCGATCATTGATCCACTTGAATAAGGTGCTGGTCCAGATAAATGCAAAGGTCTGTAAGGGCTGCCTGTAGATAAACGGCTGCCGTAGTTGTAATGATATGCTGAGCCCCCCGAAAATGGAACATCATATGGAGGGATAGATGATCCGTTGAAGAGAGAAGAGCCATATGGAGGCACACCAAGATACATTGAAGATGGTGCACCAGAACCCAAATAAGGAGCAGATGATGAGTAACCTTGTGGGGCTTGCACAGGCTTAGCAGCTGATTTCTGAAGATAGAAACAACTTGCTATGAGTCTTTCTTTTGTATTCATATTAAGAAGAATAGCAAGGACAAAATAAAAAATGGAGAGAAGTAAAACATACACCCCCAAAGGAAAACTTAACACCCAAAGTAGGACATGCTCTTAAATGTATTCTCACATCACATCGTTTTGAAAAACGTGGGTGAAGAATGAAGAGAACAATGTATACAAAAACATCTTATGTACTGGCATTATTAGTTTAAATCGATAAAGCATTTTGTAATTATAATTAATTTTATAATGTAGAGACCCCTCAAAATGGTCCTTCTAAATAGCCTCCCGCTGCAAAAGACAATATCAGTATTATTGGTTCTTCAACAGATATTGTAATTATTATTGGTTTAGTATTTTATATAGAAGAGTTTACAAAAAAAGGTCCTTCAAATTAAATTGATCCTAGAAAATTTAGGTATATTCATGGTTCCTGCAGCTATCAGATGCGTTCATTCATCAAATAGCTTCGATGGTAAAATATAATAACAGTGTTAAAAACATGAGGCCAATCTCTTACGGAGTTATGATCAGCTGGCCTCGGCTGAGTGCAATTACGCATATTGCATGTTGTTCTAAATGAAAAGTTGACATTTCCACAGCTAGGACAGGTCCAATCATCTTCCCTTCGACTACCTGCAACATTGGAGATAAGGGAACGATGAGGGAAAATAACATCAACATCTAACATCATAAAACACTATTGAACTTTAAAAATATAAACAGAATTAAAAAAAAAAAGGTTCAAAATATCTTAATCCCTGAAGGGCTCTTCAAGTCTTGTATTAAACCTAAGTCTAATTGACCGACATATGATAAACAGAGTATAAAATAAGCTAGTTTGCCAAACAAAATTAATAATTAACGACAGTGAAGCTCAGATTGACATAAAACCAAGCACTTCAAAATGGAAATCCAAACGAGACCAAATAACGAATCACAAGAAAGAAAGAAAAAAAAGAAATTGCATACCATCAGTTCTAGCACGCTTAGCGGCTGAGGAATTTCTGTTATCGACCTGAACACCAGAAAGAAAGAAAGAAATAAACACAATTTACGACAAAGCCCAACGAAACCAGCTCGTGTTCCGCTATAAAACCCTAATGCTTTGGATTTTCCTGGCGGCCAAACATTAGAATCGGACCAATCGCATCAAATGCACATTAATTCCTCCAAATTCAAACGAATTAGCAATCGAATTGAAACAAAACTACCCAAGTACCGGAAGAAGATCCAAACTTTAAAATATATATATATATATATATAGAGAAAAACAACTGAAAGGAAATATATTGAAGGAATCGAAGAAGAAACTTGAGAAAATTGCAGAATAATTACCTGAGACATATCGAGAGAGAGAGAGGCTAATAGGTGAAATAAGCCCTACAAAGCGACGGAAGAGAAAAAAGAACGCTGTGCGTGCGCGCGTTGGCGATAATGTATCGAGGCTGCGAAGATTTTTCTATACACTTTTATTTACTGCTGATCTGAGTCAAAATGTCCACTTTAAAACGCACCGTTTTAATGTTTCCCCGGGAGATACTTCGCGGTTGATCAGATTCTAGGTGGGTCCCCCTGGGAGCTAGGTACGGCTGAAATTTGATCTCTAGATTCTCATAATATAATAAGGGGAATTAATTAAAAAAAAAACAAATAAGAAAATCGACTCTCTCTCTTTTGCTAAAATTTCTTTTTGTTTTCCTTCAAAAAAATTTTTTTTCTTTTTGTTTTAGTTTTTTTTGAAATTTGAGGTAGAGGATTGGTACTTTATGTATCTTGCATGGTGTATCAAGTATAAAATTACTTTTATATTATAGATGCAACCACAAATATTAGACTAGGTTATGTTTTTTGAAATTCACAAAAATGTTTGTATGTCAATCCAAATTATATATTTTTCAAGTTCATTTCATATTTTAAGTTTAGACATAAATGTATATTTGTAAATGGAGATCTTAGTATATGTGGGGGTAAAACTCCTTGATCAAATATTGCACTTTTTTAATTTGGAGGAACATTTCTCTTCGGACTTCATAGCAAGCTTCGCACATTTATGCTTTTTTTTTTTTTAATAGCACATTTTTTCTGCTTGAAATCCGCTAATATTATTTCATCTTCCAAAAACAATAACATTAATTCCATTAAAAAAATAATAAAAGTAATTAAACTATAGTAAAATGATAAAACATTTATTAAAGAATATAAAAGGAAACTTAAAAAAAGATTAACTTTAAATTTTAAAAATTTCATAAAAATAAATTTAAAAATCTTTAAATAATTTAAAAAATCTTATGATTATAATATTTAAAGTGAAAGATAAATGTATCAGTCAATAATAATCAAATACTAAATTACTCAAAAAATAATTAAATATTAAATTTATCGTTTATTAAGGTGCATTTAATTACAAGATTCAAATTAAAAAATTTTATCTTAATTTTTATTTTATTTTATTTTTTTTTAAATAAAAAAAATTATAATTAATTTTTAAAAAATCAATTAAAATTTCATTTCAAACCCGTAGATCAGACACAAACTAATTCTAGATTTGTAAATTTGTCACTAGAGTGATTTTTTTTTTTTTTGGCTTTTCTTTTTTGTTATTTTATATTTTTCTATTTATACCAATTAGGTGCCTTTTAAGTCCCGAGTGGAAGGTTCTTCTCATTTCTTCTACACGCCCCAAAGGCAAACCCCCTTCGCCTTCCTCTTCTATCTCTCTCTCTCTCTCTCTCTGTTACGTTTTCCCGATTCCGCTATTCACAAGAAAGGCCAAAACCCAGTCTAATGTTTATAATAGAAATTTGCTTGTAAAACGTTCTCACCACCTCCATGGCTACATCCCAGCAGATTGCTGATTCTATAACCTTAACTGGTACGACAACCAAAGCAAACCACCGCTTCTCTTGTTTTCCTCGTACTAAAAAGCAAACATTAGACCTCCACAATATTTTGCGTGATCTTTCAAGCTAATTCTATATTTTATATGATAGATTTTTATGGGCATAATTGAATTTTATTTTATTTTTTATTTTTATCCGACCCCAGATGAGAATATTGTTGTTTATGTTTTCGTAAACTGAAATTCGTGAACAGCACATTGTCAAAGAACAACATTCGAATTCGTGAATTTATTTTTGTCGAACACGTTCATCACGTTTAGAAATGACTAACAACTCTTAAAGTCACTATATTCCTGATTTCAAAACGTTTTACCTTTTCGTTTTCTGTTTTTTTTTTTTTTATTAGTGAATTTATCTGTGGAGTATATTTATTTTCATGCCTTTTAACTCTTTGCAATGGTATAATATGAACCGAAATTGGAATCAGCTTTCTTACATGTAGTAGTGATAATGGGAACTTGCTTTTAGCTTTTTATTTTTATTTTTATATGATCACCATGTAATCTTTGTTAAGACTCAGGTTCTGAGAACACAACAGGTTTATGGGACAAATATCATCCACTTGCTAATGTTGAAAGATTGGGAAATTGCACTCCTGTGAGTATGACATGGACCTTTAGTTTTTGAGTACCATTATTAATCATCGCTGGTGATGCATCAACACGTGTGTGTCGTTAAGATAAACTGTTAGGTCTGACATTGTTATATGATAGTTTTGATGCCCTTATGTAGATGACATTTTTCTTCTTTTGCACTCTCAAGTCTCAAATTTACATGTTCAATCATCTTATTCATATTTGTACTTTAACCTCGCTCCACCCGAATAATGCAGGGTGTTAATGATCAAAATCCATCTGTGATGTCTCGTAGTTTTGGATACGTCCCTCATATGTCACAGAGACCGTGTGCTCCGCCTTCATTTTCGTCGTCTTCTCTAAGGAATCATGGTCACTTATACTCTACTCAGCAATTTCCCACCTCAGATCCACCTTACTGCCATCAACCAATTCCTCCAAATGTTCACTATGGTGCTTCACTAAGTCTGGTTAATCGAGCACCAATACCATTAATTGATTTAAGTCAATCAGGGAACAACGAGAACTTTCAATCAAGACCCGTATGTGCATCTCCATTCAGATATTCTGGTAGAGAAAGCAACCTTTACGGAAATTCTGGTGGTTTTAATTTGATGCACAAGGAATTTGAGGGGTTAGGATTCGGTGGATTATGTTCAAACTTGTCAAAACCAATGCCCCCAAAACCAACTGATTTACTGAGACTGCCTGGGAGTACTTTTAGAATGGTTAGTTTAACATGCATATGTGAATTGATTGCGACAGAATATCAACATGTGTCATGCGTAACCGCACTTTTTAGCTAATCAAAGCATGATTTCGCTTTGTATTGCCATATCATGATTTGTTTTAAGCATCAAATTTAAAACAAGTTGGTAAAAACGATTTTCTTTGAAGTTTGGATGCCAATCATGCTGTGTGGAAATTTTAGAATGTGGTCTAACTGTTAATATCATGTAGGCTTCTCAACAAGAAGGACCTCTATATGGATACAGATCTTTTACAAGTTCCTTCCATAGAGGCTGCTCTAGTAATGATCGCGGCTGTGGCTACCGAAATGTCTCGGATTACAATCCTGGAATTAGTGGTCAAAGCTGGTTTATAGGTAAGGAGGCTAGTGGAGGTGGAAGGATAAGTGATCTCTTGCGCAGTTGTCCTGGTATGGCAGCCACACAAACTGCTCAAAATAGGGGACCTAGGGCGTCAAAGCCGAAAAGCGTGACAACGGCAAATAGTTCCACCGGCTATGAAAGCAAGAATGGAACGCCTAGTAATGTTCAGAACAAGAATTTCAACCGACCAGATTTTGCAACTGAATACAAGGATGCAAAGTTCTTCGTCATCAAATCTTACAGTGAAGATAATGTTCATAAGAGCATAAAGTATGGTGTTTGGGCGAGCACTCCTAGTGGCAACAAGAAATTGGACAATGCATATCGGGAAGCGAAAGAGAAAGAAGGGGATATACCAATATTTCTCCTGTTTTCAGTAATTTACTATAACCACCTAGTGTTACGAAAACAAAATTTTAGTTTCTTTAAGTTTTCATGAAGGCTTGTTGCATTGAACTCTAGTATCTGTTATAACAATGATACAGGTCAATTGTAGTGCCCAATTCTGTGGAGTGGCCGAGATGGTAGGACCTCTTGACTTCGACAACAGCGTGGACTATTGGCTGCAAGACAAGTGGACAGGGAAGTTCCCTGTCAAGTGGCACATTATAAAAGACGTTCCCAACAGTCAGTTTCGGCACATTATTGTTAAAGATAATGACAACAAGCCCGTCACAAACAGCAGAGATACTCAAGAGGTAAGTAAAGCGTCTACTTTGTATTTGCAAATCATTATGAAGCATTGAAATTCCTTGTAACTTTTCTAAATTTGAGGACACGTTTGTCATAGCTTATTTTCATGTCTTTAGGCAGCCGAAGACGGGAAATAAAAACCATGGTTTTTCTTTAGTGGCTATAGAGACTCTAAATGGCAAGAGAGAGTGTCCTGAGGGGTGGTATCAGGACTTTAGCGTCTATTTATGTCTAATTCGGGATGTTTCAGTATTCACGAGGTAGCCCCTGCTATGTCTGGCTGTTTACTCGTTGAAATTTGATCTCAGTACTATTCAGGAAAAAAAAAAAAAAAAAAAACATGGTTTTTACAGTTAGTATTTAGAACAGCATTTTTGAAAGATTTTAATAAGAGGAAAATAAAATATATCCAATTTTTAATAGGCAATAAAAGTGTTCGAATGATGTCTATAAAATCTTGTTGAAGCCTCGTACAAGTCTCAAAGATTTTTCTAGAAGAGCTTTTTCGAGAAACCATATTTTCTCGCCTGAATGAAAGCTTGCTAAAGCTTTTTGGGAAGACTATCCAAACATGCCCAAAAGTAGCTTTTTGGACCTAGAAAGCCAAAAGCAACCTCTAGGAAACCATGCTAAACCGGCCTTAAAACAAGTAATTCTGATGCCAAGTTCCGCATCGCTCTTGCATAGCCATATCTACCACATGACGGGTTTATTATGATTAGAACAGAGGATTTTTGACACAGATTTCTACTTTCTTGAAATTTCAGGTGGAACTGAAGCATGGGAATGATATGCTCAAATTTTTCAAGAACTATGAAGCTTGTTCATCAATCTTAGATGATTTCGATTTTTATGAACGACGGCAGAAGGCAATGGAGGAGAGGAAAGCCGGCCTACAATGGAAACCAACCTCTATTCTATGTCCGTGATTGGAGTTGATGTGTGGGAACATGCCAATGTCCAATGTCGGTTTCCCATGTCTCTCTGAGGACCATATCTGAACAGCTGCTTTTTTTTTTTTTTCAAGAAACTTCATGTTTGAGTGCAAATAGAAAAAGAAAGTTCGGCTGGTTAGAAAAGTCAACCATTTTGATTGAACAGTTATTTCGTAAATAGACATTTTGAGTAAGCGTGTCGGAACCTGACATCTTGAGTGGGTAAACCTTTTTCCTCTACTTATGATGCTTTTTATGCGTTTTCTTATTGTAATTTTTTGTTTTTGTTTTTGTTTTGATAAATGAATGTAGTTTTTGTTTGCTCTCTCACATTTATCATTCCATGTAAAAAAAATCATTCAAATTGTACGCCAATAACTAGCATTCCTCGTCAGTTTTGTAGGGGAGGAAAAGATGAAGACAAGAAAAATGAACATCATGCGGACTTGAAACAATCAACTTCCTTTGTTGTTTTTTGGTCGGCCGTACATTTTGGCCCGTTTTATTAATTGCTAAAATGGACCTTAAGGGTATGTTTGATAAGAATCAGATATTTTAGGAAGAGATAACGATATATCACCTAGACGAGATAAATAAAAAAAGAATTTTTTTATGTTATTTGATAAGAAATCCCATCAATAATCTCTATAATATATTAAAATAGGCTATTCTTTTCTCTCTTACTAAAATATCATAAATGTAAAACGTCTTCTACTAATCCCTTCACTTCTTTTTTTTTTTTTTTAACTTTTCTCTCTTATCAAACCCACTCAAGGAAGACCTCGCCGTCATAACTCAGTCCATTAATTGGTTAATTAAAACTCCCATAAAATCTACCACCGTTTCTCGTCAGGTTTGGCCCCACACTGACTCTCTAATTTCTCAACAAATTAACAGAGTTAAAAAAAAAAAAAAAAAAACCCTTAGGAATAACAGCACACTTGGGAGTACAGATTAAAGGTCCAGAAAAAGCATACACAAAATTCAACGAATTTTGTTGGATGTCCCTAAAAACTCTTAAAAGAACTCTTAAAAGCATACACACTGAAATGTTGGATGTCCCTAAAAACTCTTAAAAGAAAAGGAAAAAAAAAAAGAAAGAGTAATTAACTCGCAGTCTTGAATAATATTCGATGCTACACAACTCAAGGAAATGCAGAGAGGGCAATGGCAGAGACAGCCATGACTAGCAGACCAACGAGGTGGGTCCCAACCACAAGGGTGGACCCATTGGAGGCGTCTTTAGTATTCTGTGATTGAGAAGTTCCTGTTCCTGTCGCCGCCGCTGTTGTTGAAGCTGCCGGGACTGCCGTTGAAGCGTTTGTGAAGATGGCTGCGTCTGGTGAGTTGGGAGATAAGCCTAGCAGCTCTGTTTTTTTTTTTTTTTTTTTTTCACAATTCACAAATTTGCCACTCTAGTTAGAAAAAAAAACACCTTTTTTTTTTCTTTTTTCTTTTTTGGTTTGAAAATAAATA
The DNA here is from genome assembly GCA_038430175.1 of Ficus hirta. NCBI lineage: Eukaryota > Viridiplantae > Streptophyta > Magnoliopsida > Rosales > Moraceae > Ficus > Ficus hirta. The sequence goes on along the minus strand of CM076595.1, from coordinate 15,298,825 downwards.
GAAATGTAAATTTAACTCTTACAAATAGGTGCATATTATAACAAATATATACAATAGTAGAATTATTGACCAATTTTAAGTAGACTATATGAGAAGAAATGAAGCTAGTAGCTGAGTTGCTATAACAAGTGAGGAAGACAATCTTCCACACACGCAATATAAATATAGGTAAGGACCATAAGGTCTTTAAGTTTGACAGATATTCTGATACATGTTACCTGAAATAAAAGTTTCAAAATATAACATATTAAATTACATAACATTATGAGTATGTTAACTAATAATTAAATGAATCTAAAAGAAAATATTATATTTATCAGATTGATACGGTGGTCAAATTTAAAATACTAATCTTATAGGTAAATATATATATATATATATATATTTGCCATAAACATGCCCAATATTGTGCACAAAGATAAACTTCTAATTTTCAAGAGGAAAAAGAAACGGCTAGCTATTAATTTGCTGTGTGTGTTTTTTTTTTTTTTTTTTTTGGCTGAAAAAAGCTATCAATGTGTAATTGAAAGCACGAAATTAATTGCTTGATCAACAGGCCATACTTCTCAACTACCAAGATTAAATATCACCTAGTCTTCTACTCTCTCTCTCTCTTAAGCTTTAAATTAATTAATAGAAGAAAAAAAAGTTTATAATATATTATTTGCATATTCCTTCAGCAAGTTCATTGTGACACGGCAATGTAGATATATCAACAGGGTTTCTGGCCCCCATAGATATAATTGTTTTGCTGAAAAGAGATCACTAGATAATCTAGTATTATACATGTAAAACGTCTACATGAGTTTTTTTTTTTTTTAATGAAAAAACAACTACACCAGATGGCTAAAGGAAATTGACTACCACGCCCACCCTACATGTTCATATACTTACTTGGCTACCTCTCAGATTCTCGATTCTAATATGTTCATATACTTACTTGGCTACCTCTCAGATAGAGGGGATGTTAAAAATTCAACCAGCTGACTACGTAGGATGTTTTTAGTTTTTACCGCAAGCCTGATCAATGATAAATATATTATGTTTATAAATTAGCGGATAATGCTTTTATTTGACCGTTCTTACTCCTTACCCAGGACTCAAATATTCTGACAAAATTTGGCCAGATTTTAAGGTTGAGAAAGAACTTTTTACCCACAGCGCGTATTTGGCAAATTTTTATTAAAAATGAAGATTTAAACATGAAATCCAAAAACACAAGAGATAATTGCGAAATTCCAAAAAATAAAACATAAAACGTGATATTTTGATAAAACACAGTGGAGATTTAGATACTTCTTCCACACCGCCGGTATGTTTCAAAAGTTCTTAAACTCTTTTTCGTACTTAATCACGTGAGATGGGTCATAGTTTATTAACAGAACAAGCATTGATAGATCCGAGTGTGTGTGTGAGTGTGAGAGTGTTTGTGTGTGTGTATATATATATATATATATATATAAGTTAGAAAAAGAAGAGGAGGAGGGAGAACTGACTGGGGCATTCAGTGAGGCTAGCGTTCTTCACGGTACAAGCAGAGGGGAGAGAGAGGAGCTTAGTCTCCTGGATGCCCATGCTCTTGATCTTGTCGTTTCCGTTGTGGGTCTGCTGCATTATATAGCACAGGCACTCCGGCTCACTGTCCTTTATCCCTTTCACCGAATCACAACAGTCCTTCGACGGCTTCTCCGCCTTCCCCGTCGCGTACGTCAGGCACACCGCCAGCTTCTGGAAGTCCGCCCCGCACTTCTCCTCCGTCGTCGCCGCCTCCGCCACCTCACTCCCCACCACCACCACCACCACCATTATCATCATCATCACCATCATCTTCATCTTCATCTTCATCTCCATCTTTTTTTTCCCCCCCTTCTTTTTAATGATTTGATTTCTCAGTACTCAACACAAAGGAAATATATAGAGATGCTGTAAGTGTTATAAATGGGAGTGGTTTTTTGCATGATCAGGCCGTCCACGTAAGCAGTTTGATGGAAAGTGGACGGTCGAGATGAGGGTCGGTCAAAGTTTTTAATTCCATGGGAACGCTGAGAGGGGGTGGTTAGGCCGCATTTAAGTTTGAAAATACATGACTCTATATTCTGTAGTGTAGTAGTGGACTTGATTCAGTACTAGTCTCATGGGAAGTAGAAACAGTTGAGTTTGCCGAGAACTCCATTATTTTTTTTACTTTAATGACGCTGAGCAGTACTGCTCACACGTATCCTTTCTTCAATCCATGTGTTGCCACGCGGTGTTTAATATACACCTTTCATGACAACTGTACATATATGTATATAGGCTTTGTTAATGGTCCATCCTCAACACCATCTTTAACGTAACATATATCAAGTATACAATCATATTTATATTAAAGAGAAAAATAAAATTAAAAAAACTCGAGTCCCACGTCATAAAAACACAATGACGATAATAGATATATAAAGATAATAGATAATTTCATTTAACATGTTTGACTTTTTTTTTCCCTCTTCTTCTTTCTAATCTGACGATTTATTTAAATGAATTAATAAGAATTTGGGATAATTAAATTTTTCAATGGTATATCAATGTTCTAACAAATAATGAGTAAGAAAGGTGTACTAAAAATATGAGATAATTATAAAATTTCTTAGTCTTACGCTTTTTTGGACATTCATCATTAATAAATGTCATACTTTCTCCAAATCGTGTAGTTGCAACGCATGTGATAAGTATATCTGAAAGCTTGTTTAAGTCCTTTATTGAACACCATCCTTCTAACATACTATGCCAATTTAGAAGTAGGAGATATGGCATGACACTGACTCGATGTTTTTTATTTTATTTTATTTTATTTATTATTATTTATTTTTGCCAAATAACACTTACTCGTCGTTAGTAAACGTAAAATGATGCTTTGAAAAACTAAATTTCTTATAAAGGCGTAAGAGATAACTGGTCTTGCACTCTTTTGACATTGTATGTTAAATAAATGTTACGTTACCCACGTATTAACTTTTATATGTTACGTGTAATTAATGTCATATTATGCTCTTATATTTTTGTATATGTTATGGTCATACTAAATAACCCAAGTAAAAGTCTTTGTGTATATACATTGTCTTCTGGTGAATATAAATATAGATTATGATATACAGGTCATCCGTGTCCACTAAGGTTTTGGTCTTTTAAATAAAACATCAAATCGTTATTTGATAAACATGTCCCATGCAAAAAATCAGTTAAAGCATTATTCATGATATTACTTGTGTCGCAATGAATGATAAAGAGAGGTAGTGCAACTACTAACCAGTAACCACTACAAACTTTTTTTCGCCCTGGAACAAAATAAAACGTACTAAATGAAAATTTAATAAACTTTAGCAAACTTTTTCATTTAAAAAAAAAAAAAAACATGTTAGAGAAGTACCTACGTCCTGTCTGTCACATATTAAAATGTTATAAATGAAAAATAATTGGTAGTGAACATGGGATAGAAGAGAACGGTGTCGGAGTGACTAGTATATTGGATGCTTTTATCAAGGAATGGCCAATAAATTATACCAACACAACGCGATTGGGAAGCTATAGGTCCAATTATAAGACATGGGATAGGAGTAAGGACAGCATTTTGCAAATATTGTGACCTACTTTCTGCTCCCATATTCATTAGGTTATTATCATGGCGTGCATTAAATTCCGTAGCTGTTTCCTTTACACCAAAAAGAGAAAAAGAAAAGTAAATTTAAAAATAAAAAATTTATAACATTTTCGGACCTTCTCCCTACTATGACGGATAGGGTGTTAATGAAGCTGGATACTATTTTTAAAGTCTAGTAATTCATTTGTATTATTTTAATATGGAAGTTAAGTTTAAAATTTTTTAAAGTAAAAATATTACATTTAAATTGATTTTTTAAAAGTTATAATCTTCTAAATTACTATGCGGAAGAAAGAACAAAATAGCATTATTGAATAACGTAATAGTAAATTGTTGCATAAAATTTTAAACATAATAATAAATAATACAAATATATAATCAAATTTATGATCACACAATTTCAAAAAAAACCCATCCTTCCTCATCTCTCTCTCTCACTCCTCCTTTCTCTTTCTCTCTTTAATAGAGATGTCAAACATGCCGGTCTGGTCCGACCTGACCAGACCCGCCTATTTATTTTGAGCACATTAGTGCTTTGTGTCGTGCTCGTGCCGGCCCATTAAATAAATGTGTCATGTCGTGCCATGCCCCTTTTTCAACTTATAGCGTAACGCCCAGCCCAGGGCCCATTTATAAACGTGTCGTGTTCTTAACGTGCCCGTGCCTAACATTAAAATTTGTGAATAAAGAAGAAAAATTATTTTAAATCCCATATAAAATATTGATTTTCAACCAAAACAAAGTATATTATTGAAAATAAACTATAACAATGAAAATCTTATCAAGTAAAAACTCAAAATAGATGAAATCTTCATAAGAAAAAAAAAAAACACCATAAGTCTTATATGAAAATTGTTAAAAATATTATATAAAAAGTGTAATGTTATCATGTCATTGTCATACCCCTTATCGCTTTTGTGCTCACGCTCATGTCATGTCCTTAATGTGTTGTGCCGTTAACGTGTTTCGTGTCGAAAAATAGCGTCAAGCACCCATTTAGTCAAACATGTAAGGCAGGATCCGTCTAACAATCGTGTCATGTCGTGCTGTGTCTTGTCCACTTTTTAGCGTTTCGTGCCCATGCCGACCCACTATGGTCGGTCCATTTTAACCTCTCTACTCTCTAACATGAAATGTTACACAAATTTGTTATTAAATGTTAATTGTAAATCGATCATTTTCTTAAAAAATTCAAGAAAATATGTGGATTTATCAAAACATATACTATAATTTATTATCTTTTAAAAAACTTGTTAAAAACTTAAAAAAGTATCTATAAAAAATATTTTATTTGTTACACTTCTCTTAATAGGCGAATTTGTAAGGGCCCAATACAACCAGAAGCAATATCGGGGACTGGGCTCTAATTATTAATTTTGGTCATAGGCTTAGGCTATTCTGGGCTTTTCGGGGAGACTAGGGTCCTGTTGGGCCACTTGATGGTCTTAAATGAACTTTCTCTGCCTCCATCATCAGAAAATAACGAGTCAAGAGAGTACAGAAGAACGTAGAAGACCTTAAATGGATCGTACATTCACTTTATATTATATTTTATTATAATAAATATATTTTGATATCTATTTTAATTATTGTATTCAAATAAAATATATATTTAGATTGTTTATATTTGAATAATCATTCTAATGTGTAATGGTGGGAGAGAGAATATGTGATATGATTAGTAAAAATAGATAAAAAAAAATAGAATTAATAAATAATAAAATGAATGGATATACTGTCAAATATAACTATATTAAATATAATATATGAGAAATTAAATGCATATTCCTATGTTGTTTTGGAATACAATATCAAGTGAGGAACACACCATTAAACACTTTAAGATTCGTAATTTTTTCTTGTTTTGTTTTTTAAGAATCAAATTTAAAAGGATCACAATGATAAAAAGAAATAATAAGAGAGAACAAAATTCAAAAAGGAAGTTAAAAGGAACCATATTCATTTGAAAATTCCATATACATACCTCTCCATTAGAAAATAAGTACGCATTTCTTTAATTATGCACCAGACATGTCTAAGAAAAAAGTAACCTCACCCATCAAGTAAAAACATTGTTTTGTTTAAATACATAGATAGAGTGAATCACATTCTTTATTCAATTTAGTGTATCAATAATATCTTTTATTTCTTAATATCCGAGTATATTAAATAACATGATGTAACGATATTTATTAGATAAAATATAAAACAATTTCCAAATCCATTTAAACTTAAAAAAATACTTGGACACATCATAACCAATAAAGAAACCCTCCATTCGTATCCGACATTGGACACCATTAAAACTCTTCAACGTCGTTATTTCAATCTTTGTTTGTTTTCTCCAATATGCAATGCACATTTCAAGGCTTTTACATTCTAAATTAGTTACCGAAATTCTCAACCAAAAAAAAAAAAAAAATTTCTCCTTTAACTTTTTGTCATGTCATTACGCGCGTGTCCTTGCTCTTTTGCAAAGTAAAATGTGGAAAAGAGTGAATTTGAATCATCGGGGTTGATGTGCAACTATAGAGAGTCAAATTATCAAAATAATATCAGACATGGTGATTTGGCAGGGAGCACATTATTATATATTTAAATTATATTTTGTTTTTGTGCTGGCTAATGGGATGGGATACCACGTGGATGTAGAATCATGTCGATAACACAATCCTTTTGAAAAGTGATTGACCTCATTCTAGCTGGGCCCAATTATTTACTTGGTCTCTTTTTTTTTTTCTTTTTTCTTTTTTCTTTTTTCTTTTTTGTGTTGAGTAATATTCATGTGTAGTCACATTTGTCATAGGAAAATGGGCGTGCAAATGACAAAAAAAGAATTCAAAAAGATGACAAAAGAAAATCAAAATAGATAGAAAAGACAGTAAATAATTTGATACTCTAGTATTTTTGTGTCCTAAAAAGAAATAAATATATTAAAAAAATTCTCCTTAAAAATCATCACAATATTGAGATTAGAGTAGATTTTGATAAAACGAAAAGGAAATATCAAAATTGAATTACGTACTTAATAAGGTTGATTGGTTTAGATGTACCTGTTGTTTTTAGAATACATTCATTTGTGTGATTTTTCATGAATGTGGCTAATTGGTTTGATGACTATATAAATAATTATATATATATATATATATATATGTGTGTGTGCACATTACCAAGTAGAATAGTAGAAGCAATGAACAGCCGCAAACCAGATGACTTTTGCAATGAATGGACTAAACGTCAAGCGCGGAAGTAAAATGACGTTTGTTGTGTCTGCAATATTGATATTGGCTACGACGACTGAAGCATCTCGCAAATTCAAATTCATCAAAAGCCATGTGGCTCCTTGTAATGAGGGAACATGTGGTGATTATTGCAAAATACGCTTTGGCTTAAGACCTATTACTTTTAACTGCAGTAAGAGGGATACATGTACCTGCATATATCGCCTATACATGGATCTCCAAGTAGAGAAATATAATAAGTGGAATTTAATCAGGCCTCTGAGAGTGTTTACTTTTCTATGAACAAATGTATGGAATAAAAGTTTTTTTTTTTTTTTTATTTTGCTAAATTTTCCTCTTTCTTTCGTGATATTTCTATTCTCATGTGATTAGAATTTCCCTTTTTATCACAAGACGTATTGCAGTGGTATGGAGATTTTTGAGCCATTTGATGGCTGCGACGTGTTTCAATTAGTGATCCATAAAAAAGTCCTAAACATATGTATTCTATCCATTGTCTTAAAATCTTAATGGACTCCATAGACAATAATTAAACTTGAGATCTGCTCCGATGCCAACCAGCTGGCTTATTTCCTGAGCGTTTTGCAGCACTATTTCTATATTAAAAAATATTTATCTATTAACTGCTTCCTTGATCTTTCCCTTCGCGTCCAACATGATTTTCAATCTTTTTGCTCATATCCGAAAGTAGTTTAGTGTCTTTTATATATATATACTAAATCAAGTTTTTTTTTTAATGTATTAAATCAAGTTTTTTTTTTTTTTTTTGATAAGTTAATGTACTAAATCAAGTTGCGTCTATCTATATTCTACTTCCATGATAAGTTCAATCAAACTTTCGAAAGGGGGCTCTCGGTCATTATTGGTTGGTTAGGGTAGAATTAAAAGAACTTGCGCATTTAACCTGCTTATAATTCTGATTTACAAATAAAACATCTCTTTCTCTCTTTTCTTTTTTTTTTTTTTTTGGAAAAAGAAATTGTGCTTTACAATGACCCGTTTAGGGGGGGCACGCTTGAACATCTTGTTTCCAAACCTTTTTTTTTTTAAATTGCATCTCATTTTTAATACAAATTACATCTCCAGAACCTCCTCAAACAAATGTCTATAAAGTCACATACCCAAAAAAAAAAAAAAAAAGTGTTCACAACACCGAGAGATTGACAACACAATGTTAACTGAAAAAAAATTTTCAGACATATATTTTATGTTGAGTTAATGTCCCAAACTACGTACCAAAATGGATGCTGAAAATCAGTTTAAATGGATTTTCTCGTCATAGAAATCTTATGCGGAAAGTCTTTCAACATGTTTTTCTTCCTTCTTTATTAACCGAAGAAAAAGAGAACTAACGGAAAGGTTTTAGACACATCTTATTTTGGTGCACTTAATTCGTTGTTTATATTGAAAGCTACTGATGATTGTACCATCTGAACTAAACTATCTTTAAAAGGTTAGAAATCCAATCTCAAAAAAAAAAAAAAAAAAAAAAAAAAGAAAAAGAAAAAGAGGAAAGTAATATCTGTTAGAAGATTTTATATAATTGGGTACTAAAATATGAACATTTAAATTGTATGACTTGCTGATATTATATATTATAAATCTTATATCAGAATCACATCAGAATACAAGATGAATACAAAAACTGAAAAAATTTGATGGGTAATTTATGAGGTGTTTGGTGAATGAGTTTAGTTTAAGATTTTTAAATTTCAATAGTAATTTTTCAGAAAAAACAAAAAACTTTTTCAAAAAATGACAAAAATCATGATGAAAAAAATACAATTTAATTTAAACTAAACTTGTGATCAAACAGATCCTTAAAACATATCCAGGTATTTTTCAGGTCCTATCGTAAAATTTTTGTGATTTTGATAATGAGGTCATATAAAATCTGTCTGTTTCACTTAAATTTTTGTTTTTATTGTGATTTTATCAGATCTGACAGTAAAAATGCAGTATCACATGAGGCCTTAAAGTAAAAACAATAATGTATGATATTCTCGTAGTGAATATTTTGGCAAGCCGCATCATATCTATGCATTTTCGTCGCAATTTCACCGTGAAATCGAATGATAGTCCTCAAACGAATTGGACGAAAGAAAAGAAAAAAAAAAAAAAAAAAGGAGGTCGGTGAAAATATCTTCATTATTATAGCTTGTCTGGTCCTACATGCTTTATATCAAAGCAGCATTCACATTCAATACTTTCCCGTCCCGCTTACTCACCAAAAATATATATGTATACATACACCCAAATATATATTCCACGAAAAACGGAAGGAAAGATTTCAAATTGTTATTCTGTATTTGCCAGAAAAACAGCAAAAGCACTTCAGGGCCTTGATATACGCATACAGAGATAGAGTTATTCCACGTGGCAGTTGACGTATTGCTCATACAGCCGCCGATATGTCCAATTTTTTTCCCATTTTGTCAAAGCATTATAGTCGACCTTACACCTAACAACTAGACAAATTTGCCCCATAAACATGCCTGCCATCCCTTTCCATTTTCTTGTTACTATCAAGGGTATTTTTGTCCTACTAAAAAACAAAATAAGTTCACTTATCTAAATTAAAAAAAAAAAAAAAACTCCCCATCTATCTCCGTACTCTCCATCTTCTATAAGTAAAACTCACAGACAATCTCCAATTCAAACTCACCGGAAAACTTCCCCACAAAAAAAAAAAAAAAAAAAAAAACTTTTTTAACTTTTTTTTTTTTAAGAGTGATGAAGAAATGGAGTTTCTTGTCGGAAAGGCCGTGGTTCATGGGCTTGGGCCTGGCCTGCTTTGTCGCCGGGGCGCTCCTGATTACCAGCTTCATGAGATTAGATGACGTCAGCTCCAGGCTATGTTCGTTGACGGGCGCCCAGATCAAAACGGCCGACGATCGGGAAAGCAATATGCCCACGCCGACGCAGCTCCAGGCGATCCTCCACTACGCCACGTCGAGGGTGGTGCCCCAACAGTCATTGGAGGAGATAACGGTGTCGTTTAACGTAATCAAATCCAGGGAGGGAGGTTTTGGGGCGCCCTTCAACTTCCTGGTCTTCGGGCTCGGCCACGACTCGCTCATGTGGGACTCCTTTAATCCACGTGGCACCACGCTATTCCTTGAGGAGGACCAGAAGTGGGTCCAGACCGTCCTCCAGAAGGCCCCCAACCTCCGGGCTCACCACGTCCGGTACCGGACCCAGCTCCGCGAGGCCGACGAGCTCATCTCCTCGTACCGAGCCGAGCCGAAGTGCGCGCCGTCTGAGGCGGCGCCGCTGCAGGGGAACAAGAAGTGCCGGCTGGCGCTGGATAACCTCCCGCAGGAGGTCTACGACAAGGAGTGGGACCTGATCATGATCGACGCGCCGCGAGGCTACTACGCCGAGGCGCCGGGGAGGATGGCTGCAATTTTCTCGGCGGCGGTCATGGGCCGCAACCGCCGGGGATCGGGTCCCACCCACGTGTTCCTGCACGACATCGATCGGAAGGTGGAGAAGACCTTCGCCCAGGAGTTCCTCTGCCGGAAGTACCGGGTCAACGCCGTCGGGAGGCTCTGGCATTTCGAGATCCCCTCCGTCGTCGCCGCTAACGTGAGCCGTCCCGCCGCGAGCCGCGACACTTTCTGCTAATGTGCGCCGCGGGCGATTATATGGGACAATCTTTACAATGGACGGTCGGATGGATTCGAAAGCGAACGTGAGTTTTTCTTTTTTAGATTATTTATTTATTTTACACAATAAATATGATATTTATGTTATAGTTTAAATTGAATATTATGGGTTGTTTTTGTTTTTGTTTTTTTTTTTTTCACCGGTAGAAGAGATCGATGATTTTACTGTCCTGTTATTTTCATAGTGAGAAGAAAGAGTAAAAATTCTGACAGTATACATTGTAGACAAATATATTTCGACATTTTCTGAAGAGTAATAGTAACAGTAATAGTAATTGTGGAATACCAATCGAACGGGGTTTTTTTTTTAGGGACTAATAATTAAAAAAAGTTTAAAAAAAAACAATTTTAAGTAAAAGTTCAATAATTAAAAAAATAAAAATGTATTACGGCAAATGGTGTTATTAAATTTGGCGGCTTTCCATTTTTATACAAGGACTACTAGATTAACTAGTACCAAACATTGCCTGTTACATATACTATCTTAGATATTAGGTTCTATACCTACTATTAGATCTGGGTTGATGTGAAGAACTCTTTCTGAGCTTGGTAATCCTTTTCCTAGCGTATATAGCCTTAAAATTTGATGCTTATAAATACATAAAGCCCTCCCTAGCTACTATCCTTTTCCAAGAAAAATGGGAAAGAGAAGTATAGGAGATTTTCCGCGGTTAAATATGAGCGGATGCGGTACTGATAGAATTTTTTATTTTTTATTTTTTAGTCATTGTGTAAGAATGTCTGTTTTGGATGTATTTTTAACCAGATCTAATTACAAGAAAACATACATTTTTAGCGCTCACATATCCCATTATCTTTGTCCACCGATAAGTATTTAATTTATATGATCTTGTGTGATATTTTTAATTAAAAAATAATTTTATAAGCGTATTATTAGAGGATATGAAAAAAAAAAACGAATAATAAATAATAAAAAAAAGACCCACTGTACTTATATAGAATGGTTGCCTTGTCTGTTTATGGTCGTATTCAGTATTGATCACTCGGACTCTCGGAGATAAAAACTATCTATAGTTGGGATTATTTGGCAACCCCGCATTTTAACGTCAGTTTGGTGCTGGTGTGGACCCCAAGGAGTGAAAATTCCTTTTGAGAAAAGGAAGGTGGATTTTCCTTTCACGACTTTTCGGGTTTGTTTGGTGAATGAGTTGAGTTTGAAAATTTTAAGTTTGAGTTGAAAATTTTTATTGATTTTTTAAAAAAAAATAAAAAAATTTTCAGAAAAAAATAAAAAATTAAGATAAAAAAATATATTTTAATTTGAAATAAAATGAATCACCAAACAAAACCTTATTTTAGAAGACTTGGAAGATTGCAATTAAAAGAGGGAAGAAAGTCAAGGCCTAATGGATCCGGTTAATTGATTGAAGAAATTTTGTTTCAAAGCAAGGCTTTTTCTTTACGGCTCTCTTGTAGGAGTTATAAAGATCGCCACTAATGGGAAAGAAATGTCGTAAAGTAATGGAACTTGCCTGAATGCAATGTTTTTGTTTTGAAATTTGCAATCTTGAATATTTTTATATATATTTTTGCCAGTGATGAAAGAGAACTTTAAGGCAATTAATAGACCTTATATATGAAAGGCTTTATTTTTAGTTCTATAGTAAAATGGATGAAATTGAAACCTTATATAGGAAACCCATTCGGTTTAGCTAGTACGATTAAAAATTTTAAAATGTTTTCCTCAATGGTGACCTTTTCTATTAATTAATCCATGTTTTTTTTTTTAGCTAAAGATATAATCCATGTTTTCTCAATGGTTTTTCTCCTTGCAAATGATAAGTATGTAATCGATTTTATATATAATGGCTTAAGTTAAAAAAAAAAAAAAAAAAAGAAACTCGATGAAAGTTAAAAGTTAAAAAGTCTCATTATCATCAAGGAAGGAAGAGAGAGAGAGAGAGAGAGAGAGAGAGAGAGTGGAGTGTGTTTGTGGGTTTTGTTTTCTTTTTTCAACTGTAAAACACGTAAGGAAGGAAGAGAGAGAGAGAGAGAGAGAGAGAGAGAGAGAGAGAGAGAGGTTGGTTGGGTAGGGTACTTTTTTTGGATTATTTTTTTCTTTTGTTCGAGGGGAAGGGAGGGAGGGAGAGAGAGAGAGAGAGAGTGGATGAAGTGAGAGAGAGAAGAGAAAAATAAAAATAAAAATAAAAATAATGTTATATTATTCAATAACCCCCCTCCAAAAAAATAAAAAAAGAAATGAGGATATGGTTGTGAGCAAAACAAACTATGCATTTAATATTATATGTGGTGAAAAATCATCGATAACGATGATGCATAGTGGTATGTAACTAATCATGATAAAGAGAATAAAGGAGTGTTTTGAGAACAAGTTAAACATTAATTAAATTATATTTTTTTATCTTATTTTTTTTTGTTAAAAATTTAATAAAATTTATAATTATTTTTTAAAAAATCAACTCAACTCATTTACCAAACACCCTCTAAGTTTAAATGTAAAAAGGTTAGAAGTTCACATGGACAGCGTTGAAAGACTTGATTACAAAACCCTAACGAGACGATTCTACCACCAAAAAAAAAAAAAAAAAAAAAAGAAGAAGAAGAAGAAATGATGGAAGCGTGGAAATATGAAATCTATTTGTTGGCCTTTTGTTGCAGATTAAAAAAAGTGGAATGTGGCTGCAGTGACATGTTGTGTTATTATTGGTCAATTGTGCATTTTCTGAATCACGAGAGCTTTGAAGGTATTGTTGGTTTGGTGACCACATCTTCTTGTTGTGCATCTCCACAAATTTAAGAGTAATTAGTTAAAATATTTCTTAAATTATTTAAAAATTGATGATTTTATTTTTATTTTTTTTAATTTTAATTAAGATAATTTTAATTTTTTTTTGATAATTTTAATTTATTTTATCTGATTTTATTAAAAAACTCATGAAATAATCACATATGTTGTGTGTTTTTTGAAAGTTAAGTAGATGATTTTATACCCAAATCAGATGTGATAATTGGGGCTAAAGTGGGAGGGTTTTCCTCGGTGGTTTTTGTTTTTCTGAAATTAGAGATTTGGAGTTTGATGGGTTTTTGTTCTTCAGGCCCCTCCCCGTCATCTCCCTCTATAGCTCCATGGGGTTTTGTTCTTCAACGCCAGCTTCGTCATCTGTTCTGGGTTGGCTTCGCCGATCACCGCCGCGAATGGCGCTGCAGACCTATGGTTGAAGAGATTGCCCGGAGCTGCTCTTGTGAGGAGATGAAAGCGTCAAGAAGCTTCCGAAGTGGTCCACCAGCCCGAGGAGCTCCTCAAGGTTGGAGATTCCGACGAGTTCAGGGCCGTCGGTGACCCGAGATCCGCTCAGATCTGGTGATGTGCGTCGGAGGAGAAAATCGCCGGGCACGTCGTCGCCATCGTCGTCGGAGGAGGACAAGAGCTCAAGGGCCGTCATCGCGAGATCTAGCGTCACCGTCGTCGGACGCCGTCGCAAGTTTGAGGTCCCTTCCTTCGCCGGAGATGGACGCCGTCGCCGGAATATGCAGAGGTAGAAAGGGAGGGAGAGAGAGAGAGGGCTTTAGGGGAAATAAAGGGAAAGAGAAAATTAGAAGGTATTTTAGTATTTTTCTAATAAAAATGATCACTTTAATAATATTTCATTAGAAACTTTACAGACGTCAACCAAACGACTATAATTATTAATATTTAAAAAATTTAAGATTATTTTAATTAAAATTAAAAAAATAAAAATTAAATCCTCATTTTTTAAATAATTTAAGTATCTTTTTCGTTAATTACTCTAAATTTAATTAGATATGAATTATTATTAAGTAATATTTTATAAGTTTGTTTCACCGTGTTGCTGTTTGACAAAAAGTTTTACCGTATTGGATTGTAGTACCACGTTACCACGTAGCTATTTCAAACGAAATAACAATAATAAATAACTAAAAAACTTTAGTCAGGAATCTAGCTGTCGGAAGCTATAACTGGTCAAGCAGCCCTGCAGCTCAGTCTTTAGAAAATTGATTAAGGGTTCGTTTGGTTCATCAGTTTGAGTTGAGATTTTTAAGTTGAAATAGTAAATTTTGTTGACTTTTCAGAAAAGACAAAAAACTTTTTGGGAAAAAGACAAAGACTTTTGAAGAAAAAGACAAAAAAACTTTTTGAGATGATAAGTTTAAACTTACCATCCAAACACACTCTAAAAAAGTAATGAGACAGAGACATAAACCCAACTGCTAAACCTTTCAAAGACTACTCCGTTTGTTAATGGATTATTTATCTTCAGATATGTGGACAAATACTCTTTTCTTTTATTTGTAAGGGGTATTTGGTAAAAAGTTTAGTTTAAATTAAATTATATTTTTTTATTTTTTATTATTATTTTTTTAAAATTTTTGTCTTTTTTTCAAAATTTTTTTTTATTTTTTCTGAAAAAATCAACATAATTTATTATTTAAATTTAAAAATCTTAACTTAAACTTACACACCAAACTTAAACTTAGTTTTTAATAAAAAAAACTTTTATAAAATTAGAAAAATAATCATTTTTTACATAATAATCAATTATTCATTAATTGAGTATTATTAATCAATAATTGATCAATAATAATATATATTTTATGTTGATTGATCATTAACCATTAATTAATGATATTTTTAAAAAATAGAAAAACCGTCTATTTATAAATTAGAATATATGCATGTTAAAGTTGAGTTTTATATTATTAAATTATCTTTAATAGACATGAAATTATTCACTCTTAAAAGAAAAATGAATAAAATAAGATTATTTACCTTTCTATACGGGGGGGGGGGGAAACTATCTACCAAGTTATTTCTTCAGGAAGTTGGAGATGAACAAGTCGTTGGCATTGTTAAAATATATATAGTAGAGATTAGTTTTCTTTTTTCTTTTTTAATGAGAAATATAGTTGAGATTAGTTACTCATTATTTGTTTTTAATACTATTTCTATTAATAATCAAGTGTATGTCACATCATTCCTTTAAAAAAAAAAAAAGATATGTCACATAATTGGGATTTATAAGTTATTTATTTATTTATTGAAATTGACTAATCAGCTTTTATCTTCTTCTCTATAACTAAATATGCGTCACTACTCAATAAATTTTAGTCAGGAATCTATAAATACCGTTGATTATTGAAAATTCTGAATTGATCGTGTTAGGAAATGGGGGCTATTATGTACGAAATTTAAATGGGAATTGGAGATAGATAAGCGAAGCAATCAAGAAATTAAAAAGTTGTGACGGAGAGTGGTTCAACTTGTGGCAGGCATTTAGATATTCAGACTGCTGCTCTGACAGTTTCGGAATCGCAGCAGGTCGGTGGAGAGTGAAACAAACAGTGTTCCACAGCTTTTAAACAAAAAGAATCTAGTTTATATATATTATAAAATTTATAGGAGATATATTCTTGGTAGCTAAATATGAAGGATAATTTTTAGGAAAAGCACAAGAAAATAAAATGCAACGTTCTCTTTTTCTCTTCTTTTTTTTTTTTTTTTTGTGAATAATAAATGGAACTTTTTTACGAATTGTTGGATGTTCGTCGAATTTCATCGGTTTTTCGTATATTTTCATTTTAATTTAATTTTATTATGATTTAACATAAACACGCAATCGTGATTTGAAATACTTTTTATTAAAAAGAAAAAAAGAAATCAACGAAGAAAGATTATCAGTGACAAGATGTTTTGTCTAGTAAGCAAAGGTGTTGTGATTGCAGACATATTGGGCGTTTGAATATCCCATTCAACTTGATATTGTATTTCAATAAAATAAATATATTTAAAAATGTATTTGAAGGTTTCGTTTAATCATTATATCCAAATAAAACATGCGTATTTTTTCAAAAAAAAAAAACATTTGAATTGTTTATATATGAATAATAAATATTGGTGAAAAAGAGAGAATATATGATGTTATTAGTAAAAGTAAATAAAAAAAAGTGAATAATATAATAAGTGAGTATACTATTTTAATGAAGGTGTATTCAAATATATTATCTGGATGAACCAAATGAATATCATCTTGTATTTAAATTGAATAGATGATCAAAATATAATTTAAAAGTAATTTAACGTCTAACTCCCTTTTAAAGCGTGTATTTCAAATATTCTAAACTTAAAAAAAAAAAAAACAAAAAAAACAAAAAAACAAAAACTTCAAAGATGCTGCAGTCATTATCAAACAGGCAATTTTCTCTCAGCCCATGGGATCCTCCCCTCAGGATTTTGGGCTCGAATTTACAAGAAGCCCAAGAATTAGAGCAGCAGACTTCATCTCAAAGACTTCTCGGCCCAGATGATCCTGGGCCTGGAATGTTTATGGACCGCCTGACAGCTGACGCAAAGAGGGTGATCAAGGTGACATATTTTCAGAAATGCCCCAAAAACACCGGGAGAAAGAAGTAAATAGCATTTTTTTTTACAAAATAATAATAATAATAATAATTAAAATAAACAATAAGTTTTAATTTTTTTAGAATAAATAATAGAAAATAACAAACCTAACAGGTAAATGATTTTGTATATTATTTATCTAATAAATTTACTATTTGCTTATAATATTTTAAAACCTTGCTATTTAGTACAATTTTTCAAAGAGACGTCACCTTTAGATTTCGATCCCGGATTTTCAAACTTAAGATTTTATCATGCTCATGGACTTGATTATGTGATGGAAACCTAAACTTATGATTAAGTTCTGATATGAATCTAGGATATATAAGAATTGTGAGATGTCACCTAAATTTTTCTTAAAGTGAATAGGTGCTTGAACCGGTTATGGTCATGATCACAGTCAAAAGTCAATGTTTTGCACTGATGTTTGTGTTACTTCAAGTAAATAATGGTATGAAACAGCACTTGTTATGCTCCATTTACATTAAAAGAAAAAAAAAAAAAAAAAAAGCCCAACAAAACTATATATTATTATTTACTCAGGGCATAGCTCCCATAGTTCATAAATATGTATTTATTTCCTCCGATACAAGAGGGAAGTAGATTTTTGATTGAAGAAGAAGAAATGGCAAACACAGGCTATATTCATCATAAAGTTTATTTCGAGTAAAATGTAAGGGTTAATTAAAACATCTTCATTATACTTTTACCCTTTATCACAAATAACCCGATGTTTCTGAAAATTATAATTCAATACCATATAGTTTGATTTTCTTTGCAAGTGCATTAGTCACTTCAATTTTGATAAGACCTGGTGAGGAATTCACAAAGAAAATCAAATAATATAGTATCAAACTCTAATTTTCAAAAATCAAAAGGTAATTAAAGAAAAAGTTAAATATATACGTACATGTATGTTTTTGTAATTAACCCAACATATAAGTTACCTAACTAGCAGTTGCCAAAGTATCAAATGACTTCCTCCTAACCAAGAGGCAAGTGATAATGGATGGTTGGGCATGTGCATGAGTGTTACTGAGGCTGCACAGCACAAAATCAGGCTGGTGAAGAGCAAGAGCAATCCGGTCCTCGCCGAAAACCAAGCCCGTGGCATCAAGAAGAACGTGCCAAGAGTTCCTATGGGCCTCCGAAATCCAGTGCATAGAGTATCTTGTACCATTCACTTTGGCAGGATAGGAGAAGAGTCCCTTGGGGCTGTGTTTGCACTTCTTCCTAAAGTATTGACTAAGTTGTGAGCCTTTGATCCTTAGATCCAACCAAGTTTCCGGGGCTGCAATGACCTTTGACTCTTTTTGTACCGCAAATTCCCTTATGCAATCGACTTCCTCGTTTATGATCGACATGTACAAGTTTCCCCTGAAGAACGGGTAGCTCTCTCCTATCATCATCATGGCATCCTTGTAGTTGGCTGTGAAAAGAGCCAAGTACTCCTCCTCTGCTAGCCCAAAGTGCTTCAAAGCTCGGTTTCTCGCTTGGACCTCGGGGATTGATACAAAATTCCCTTCAAATGAGGACTTTTTTGTGAGGATGTCTAGGAGTCTTGAAGGCTCCAATTGGGTTCTGTTAAGGTCAGAAAGAGTGTTACTATTGAAGGAGAAAGAGGACAATTCTTTTGGTATCGGAGACTTGGGCTTTTCATGGGGTGGAGTTCCTGAAGATTCCTCATTGATGGAGAGGTTTTCGGTTTCAAACTTATCTCCAACTTCCACCAAACCATTGCTGTATTGTGGATACTTTGCAAACACATATTGCTGAACATATTGCATTTCGTTTGGTGTTATCGGACCCGACCACCTCAGGTCGAGGCCAGGGAGTGTTGAGATGGCCTCAGCTATCAAGTGGGCAGGAATTACAGTATGTGCCTTCTGTGATTTAATCAAGTTTTATCAGATCCAATTCAAATTTGGAATGAAATCAGATAAAGATATTGCTATTCATCGCTATTGGTGATCTATCAACCCATGTATGTGTCAGTAATATGATTAAAAGTAAAAGAACTAGATTCTACTATATTATGTGACAGTTTTGATTTGTTGTTACATATATAATGATTGCATCACTAATGGTGATAAATAGTGTATTTCAAGATTAAAACACTACTAACCTTAATAACCATGCTGCTAGGTCTGCCATCTTGAGTTGGTGACTTTTGTACAGAAGCCATAGTCAATTCCTCCACTTCACCTATTGCGTCCTAAAAATATTTCCAAACGGGGAAACTGTTAAATCAGAACTACAACAACTTTCAAAGAAACTTTAATATAATCTCAGGACAGGAAAATCAAGAAATACCTTAAGTTTTCCATCCATGATACCCTTCCCTTCTATGTTTCTTCCCATGATGAAATTAAGAGAGACAAAGTTAGAGGGAGAAAGTTTAGATAAGCCCTTCGTCACAATGACTGTTGCTGCTTAATTTGAAGTTGATGGAGGTATTATAGTGAGTTTAAATCCTGACGACAAAAAGAGAGACTCCATCCTTTGACGACAGCAAATGTCCCCACACATTTGTCGTCAAATTAAATGGCAGTTGTTTTGATTATTGTCAATTTCATTAGCTCAACGAAACGTTATTATCAATATCAAGATTTTAATTTGAACTCTTTGTATGTTGTAGTGTCCCATAGTGTATCTGAACCTCTAATTGCTTTACAGTTCCATTTTTTTTTTTTTTTGTTTGCTTTTTTTGAAAGGAAAATTTCTTTGGAGGAAATATTGTAATTGAAAATCTTAAAGTAATGAGTAAAAACGTATGATTACCAAAATGACAATCTTACAAACTGAAATTAGCAAACAGATTTTTTTTATAAAAAAAATTTTATTTTTACACCGAAAGACTCTTGTGATCGTGATGTATAAAAAAAGGGTCGTTTAAAATCATTCCAAAATCATTTTGCTAATTAAAATTTTTTGGAAATAAATATAACTTTCTGTTAAGATTATTTTTAGAAAGCACTCCCTCCTTCACCAATCAATTGCAATACACACACATACATAGATAGATATGAGAATATATATTAATGTATGCATATATAATATAATATAGGAAGTTTAAAACAACGAAATACCAACAAACGGAATATTTTAGTGACCCATTTGCAGTTGGTGAGCAAGAAAAATCGTGGGAGTTGGAATCTTTTGAACTGAGAAGGACTGGTGATGAAGTCAGCATATGACTTGATTTCAAAGAATGCTGATATAAATAATGCAAACAAGCTTCTTTTCATCATAACTTGAGCTTTCAAAAAAGCGAATCTAATAATGCAATACTGGTTAACACATCGGCCAGAAGCCAGGTAGGTTTGTAGTAATTGAGAAATATTCAGATGCAACCAAAATGATAATAAGCTACTTTGTTTCGATTATCTTTGTGGGTGGTGGGATTAGGTATGCTGCTGATCAACATACTGCTTAATAATGGTCCAAATTATTCAAATCATTTTTCCCGTTCTAACAAAGGGATTTATGCTTTTATGAAATCTTATCCACCATTTTATGGCATTACTATTGGAATATGCTACAAGCATAAATCTTGGAGATTTATTATTTCGTTTTCTTAAGCAAGCATGGCAAGTGGGTAGGTTTCTTAGGTTGGTTCTATACTCCTCGTATTAATTAAAACTTAAAAGTTGACCAATGACAACACCCTAATTTTTGGATAATTAAAACTGTTAAAGTCTCTAAATTACGAGTATTGAGCCGCTTACTGTTTTAATCCGTAAAAGAGGTTATCGTGCTTCCATGATGTTGTAACTTGAGATGTTATAGCAATAGTTACATCAAGTACAAAATGTTCTCTTACACCGTTGTTAAAAACCTCGAAATTTAGAGCAATTTATAATTAGGATTTCAATGAAAGCAAGGTCCATGGCATCTTCAAAATGTTAATAAAGTTGATGATTTCAACTACTTACTATCGATCGCAATGTGGCATAGGTCGTGGGACATACCCTAGAACCTATTTCCGTAAAATTTTTAGTCATTTTGAAATATTACCATCTATGTTAAATTTCATAAATCCTTCGTCATCGATGACCAATGACATAATACTCTTTTAAGTGTGACCAAGACATTATGTTTGCATGCATTCACATTACATTATTGGAATGTTGCTGAAATGGCATCTTAGAGTCCTGTTTCTACCACTAACGTAGCCATGTCACATATTCACATTTTTTTATATGACGATGATGCAGCTAAGGAGAAAAACAAAAATCATTGACGCTTTACTATTATAGAATAAGTCTAATGGATTCTTATGTTGACTAGAATTTTAAAATAACCGGTGAGAGATGATCGTGAAAATTTGGAAGAAATTTCATTTTTATAAATCTTTGAGATTGTCTGCCTATATTATAAACTCATGGAGAACTAGTATACCACCTAGTTTCAGATAAACTAATTATGCAGCGCTCGTATATATAGGAAATACAAGAGCATTAAATTAGAACCATGATTTCTCAGCCAACTGCAACATAATGAATGACTAAGAAAACACAAACAGACTAGCAGCAAAAGATGGCTACAAAGCCCCAGAAAATTGACCTTCTGTACAAAATATGAGAAACATCCCTACAAAAAGTATTTCATCCTGTCATCTCTCCTCATGGCGTTGTAAACGGCTTGAACCTGAAAACCACAGCAATATCCTACGTCAAAGTCGTTTTCTTCATCATTGCGTTTGTGCGTCTGTGTGTGTTTTAGAGAGAGAGAGAGAGAGAGACCTGTTCACTAGAAACGACTTGAACAGGTCCAATGTTTACAGATACGTATTTGCCCCTCGACGATAACTTATGTCTCACACGGCCCTGATAAAATAAAGACATAAAAATTAGTGGTATGTTGATTATTTTCCTCCCCTCTATTCGTGAGTGGACAAGACTAGATACAACCAATGATAAAGTTTGGACTCAAAAGAACCACTAGCAGCTAAGCACTACGTCCTTAATCTGTCTTCATATAATAAGCTTTGAAGGTGGGTCATTTTCGTCATGCAGTAAATTAATAAAGTGAACAATAATATTAACAATTAGCAGAACTGCAAATAAAGAGATTAAAGTAGAGCCAAGAAAAAACAGACACCGTTTAGATTGTCCGGTTAGGTCATGTCGAATCAGAAGGCAGAATTACCCACGGTTAATGGCCCGCAATACTAGCCTGTGTTTTTGTAATGGTCCTATGTTACCATCTGGTAGAATCTAGCTTTTTTAGAAAATCACAGTAGGGAAAACAGAAGGAATGGAAATAGTATAGTACTTGTATTGAATGCGAGAAAAATGAAAGATACGAATGTTGATAAGATTTTGACAGCCTATTCACTCCCACAGCAAAGCTGAACCAATTCCCACTATTTTCCCCTCTCTATCTGGGTTCCCCTCTCATTTATACCACTAATTGACCTCTAAAAAACTGCCAACAGCACTACTAATAATCCTACTAAGTTAACTACCTTAATTAACTCATAACACGTGTAACACTGTCCTGAGTTTACACTTAAAGAGGCAATTTTTCATCCTAGTTAGCTGGGCCTAAGCCAACAATATCTCCTAATTACATCAAGTCATCAACAATCTTAATACAGGGTCGAACACAGTATTTAGAAAAACTACCAAAAGCAACTTGCACCGCCACTTCCGAAATTCATCGACATGTTAATAAAATCACTTTCCTTCCAGTCACGTACTGGCGCTTATGCAAGTACTTGTGCTTGTAATAGAAATAAAAGATCATAACTTCAAAACTCAAGGCCCAGGTCGCCCAGGTCAAGCTCTTCTAGACCTTACCCATCCTCTTCATGTGCTCTCAACTTGGAAATATTTTTCTCATCCCATCTAATGAACACTCACAAATTGCACCCACTTCCCCTTAAAAGTAAGGACTTAGACTTACTCAGGTTTTATTAAAATATGTCCTATGCACGAGGTAACCAGTGCCCGTGTTAGGTACAAGCGGAAGGAAAGAAAACAAAAATCACATTTCTTGTTTTGTAATATGAAACAGAAGGAAAATGAAAGTTTTTTTTTTTCCCTCCAACATACAATCATCCTCAGTTGTTGGTTTTCTTCAATAGTAAGGGGCTAAAACAAGGTTAATTTGAATCTCTCACCAATCCATTCCCTACTCTAATCCTTCCAATAATCCCCCACTTCTATCCTTCCCTCCACTTCTTTCTCCTTCCAAACAAGCTCTCATTCTTCATTTTCAGTATTCCACTTGAAAGATTAAACTTGTGGTTTAGAAATTCTTGTTTAACTCTTCTCTATAGTGCAAAATTCACAATTTTTAATCAAATTTATCAGATAATGGCCTTGCTAAGCTACTAAAACAATAATTCTCGTAGCTCAATTCTAATACCAAGCATGTTCAACAGAGAGGGAGGAAAAAAAAAAAAAAAAAAAACCTCAACAATCAACAACGACGACGACGAAATTCATACCTCGGGAATAGGTTCTTGGATTACCGATTCAACGGCAAATACCATGGCTTGCACAAAATCGTCACCTCCTGTTCCAATGGCTGTGAATCCCCTAACCATTGGATACGAATTTACCTGTTAATTAACCAAATCAAAAGATTAATCCTCGAGAAACGAGCAATTAATCATTGAACCACCAATCAAATGGGAGTTATCTCGATACCTTCTGATCCAATTCGAGCCATTCGTTTGTAGAATCATCAGTCACCGTACCTCCAATGACCACATTCGTCGTCTGCCCAACCCTACCTTCTGTCTTCGACACCTCTGCGCCAAATTTCACCACAAAGTCAAGCCAAACATCTATCTTTCTCGGAAAAAAAAAAAAAAAAAAAGAGAAGATGAGGAACCTGATATTGCTTTGAGAACAGCTTCCTGAGGCGGACCTTGTTCGTCCTGAGACGAAGAAGACGACGATTCCGGAGTTTCGTTGAGGCAACACCTGAGGTGAGCCCGTTTCGCCGAGTGAGAATCTCGAGCCCTAGTGGTCCTGCAATTTCCGGCGAGCCTCGTCGCCGGAGGAGACCCGAATGCCCTGAAGGAAGCGAAAACGGAGCTCCGACGAAGATTGACGGGTCGCCATGGCACCGTTAACAGCACCGAACGAAACACAACAGTTCTGCTCGCCATTTCTGGTTCTCGTTTCCGATTGAACAAGACCTGGGTTTTTCGATTGTCTATCTCTCTCTTTTATTTTTCCCTTTTTTTTTTCAATAAAGAATTTATTTTCCTTTTGTAGATGATATTTATATATATATATATTTGTTTATTTTATATCTGTAACGAAACTGAAAATTGAAGATTTTATCTTGCTTATATGCGCGCCTTAACTCTATGGGACAATTTTGCCCTTGCTTATAAGTCGCATTTATGGTTTTCAAGCAAGGGCTTAACTATATTTTCGTGAACTTAGATGGTAATTAACAATATGGATTGGAGTGTTCATATCACCTTTCATAAAGCGGGTAAATTTTGCAGTTTTGAGTTTTTTTTTTTGTTTAAGCAATAGCGGGTTTTAGACCCCGATAACACATTGTCGTGTTCAAAGACACGACATCGTCCATCAACGACACGTCGTTGCACATTGGACGACATCACAATAATACATAATTTGAAAAACGTCGGTAATCTATAATATACTAAAAAAAATCAATACCTTTTTTTGATCTTCTTTTTCTCTATTTGTCACGTGACAATCAAGTAATTATCACATCATCACGTAATGATCACGTTATTATTAAGTGAATTTTTTTTTCTTTGTTTCCCTCTTTTGCACAAGTAGTAATATAGAGAAGGCAACGTTGTAGTTAAGAACGACAATGTATAAATAATGAAAAAAAGTAGATGGAAAAGTCATCCAAAAAAACGATAACATTAGAAAACAACAATTTTGGAAACGATAATTTCAGTAAAACGACAAGAATATAGAAAAAAAAAAGTGATTAACTTTGTAGATGATGTAATATCAGAAAATGAAAATAATGAAAAACGATAAAACGATAAAAAGAAGGGGGAAAAAAGAACACTAGAAAAATTTAACAGAAAAGTTCAGGACTGAAGTTAGGAAACGACAAAATTAAAAAATGACATGTAACAGAAAACAACAATAATAATAAATAAATAAATAAAACTGGAACTCGACATTAATATATCCAAAGCCGCATAAAAATCTTAATGAGGGAAGGACGTAATGTATTTGATCAATTGCCACATCATTTTGCGGCAAAAAAGTACAACGAGAGTTTTGATATCATGTTAGAACATAAACGACAGCTCAAGCAAGGAACGACATGTAGCTTTCAAATTTTAAACGACATTTAATTTTGAGTTAAACGGTATGAAATTTTTAAAGCAAAGAAAATGTCGGCCGCAAACTTTTTACTCTGAGAGGACAGTTAAAACGACACAGATTTTTTAACGACTAAGGATATTACAACGAACAAAGACATTTTTCCCTTTAAACGACATAAAATTTAAAATACCAACAACATATTATCTTTTTTATGATAAATAAATAAATCATAGTAAAATCTGAATCCATGCAACATGTCATAGGAAAATAAGCAGCAAAGCACAAAGTAATAAACGACGGCAAACTTTGGTTTTATAAAACGACATGCTTCTATTCGACTTAATATACAAAAATATATATATATATATATGTGTGTGTGTGTATGTATATATATATCGTTATTCATTCTCGAGGACAACGTCACCTGAATGCAAGCTAAGCATGAGAGCAAGGGAGCAACATGTGCTTTGCCGAAATAAAAGACAGCAGTCAGTCAGCAAGCATCCGAACGACAAAAGGCATGTCGTTTGTGGGACTTTTTTGGTTAAAAACAAACGAGCTGTTGTTTTTTAGAGTAAAACGACAACAAAATTCTACCCAAAAAACGACAATGTCATCGCCTTGGCGGTCTGCACACTTTGACATTACAATGCCCACAGGCACGGACAAACATGCGAGGGAGGCAGGGCACACCGCACAAACGCCCCCCCCCCACGAGATCCGTCCATAGAAACCCTAATTAAACCTCCCAACAACTCCAATCGGATTTGCTCGTACCTCCTTTATACAGTACTAGTGATTACGAGCTAATTTCTCCAGAAAATGTACGGATCTGATGAAGTTCCCGACGACTCCGAGCGAACCGCTTTTAGAAGAGCAGAGAAGCAGTACAAGCTCTACTACGAATCCAATTCCAAAAAGTAATCTCCTTTTTTTTTTTTTTTTTCTTTCTGTTTTCTATTCTCATAATCACTTCAGATTATGGTTCATGTTTGATGAAAACTGAAGAATTTTACCTCAAACTCCATCTCAGGAAAAAGCAACCGAAGCACGTGGATTTATCCGATGCCCTCGACTTCAAGAACATTCTAGAATCTTCCAATAACAACAGAGAGATTCCGCCTGGAATCGTCCCTCTTTCTTCCGATTTTGGCCACCCTGTGTTCGGTTTGGAAAATCGTCCTGGTACCAGAAATTGCTATTTTTTTGGAAACTTTATTATGATTATTATTTTCCGAGGAAGATTGATTTTTTATTTTTTAATTTTTACTTAGGATTTTATTTTTTAATTTTTACGTAGGATTTTATTTTATTCCTGGGGCGTTGAGCATAGAAGAACAATGCAGATGGATAAAGGAGAGCCTAATCAGTTTTCCGCAGCCTCCAAATAGAACGAATCACAATGCGTTTTACGGGTCGATTCATGATCTGTTTGTTGCGGCCAAAGAGAAGAAATTTCTTGTCGAGGAAGAGAGTTCTGAGGATGTTGATGATGTTAAAGAGTGGAAATTGGTAGAGGAACATCGAGTGTCTTCAAGAGGAAAGGCTTGCAAATCAGTTCCAGCTTCTGTTCTACTCCGGAAACTGCGTTGGAGCACTCTCGGCCTGCAATTTGACTGGTCTAAGGCAGGTCACCATTTTTCAATTGTTTCTTCTTCTTCTTTTTTCTCTTAATTTAATATTTCAAATCAATCTAAGTGGATAATTCGAATTGTGTGTGATATTTCATGAAGTGCTTTTCTTTGACGATGAATATCGTTTTTCCCTGTTGAGCTATTTTCTTTTCTTGATGAATCTTTGTTTGATGTTGTAGAGGAACTACAACGTGTCTCTTCCGCATAACAAAATACCTGATGCACTCTCTGAACTGGCTAAAAGAATGGCCGCTCCTGCAATGCCTAACGGGGAAGAATTCAAGCCAGAAGCCGCGATAGTAAACTACTTTGGCTTAGGTACTTGTTCTCTTTTCATTGCACATAATACTGACTAAGAGATTTAAACAAAAGTCTTGAAATTGTATTTATCTGTTTTATTAAGGTGATACTCTAGGAGGTCACCTTGATGACATGGAAAAAGATTGGAGTAGACCTATAATAAGCATGAGGTACGTTACAATTGCCCATCTTTTTTCTGGTTCTTTTGGTCAATCATGTAAATCAATATAACTTATGGATTATGGTTGTATACTTACAGTTTGGGCTGTAAAGCAATATTCCTTTTGGGAGGGAAGTCCAGAGAGGATCCTCCGTTGGCAATGTTCCTGCGAAGTGGGGATGTTGTGCTTATGGCTGGAGAAGCAAGGGAATGTTATCATGGTAAGTCAGCTAGCTTATACTTTTGTTCAAGTCTGTATCTAGATCGGAGCTTGTTTTCCATGTTCTTAATGAGATAATATGATGTTCTCTTCTCTTTACGCTTTGATAAAATGTAGCCGATCAATTATTAGAAAAAATGTTGCAAGTTATACCGTGTCAATAATACTGATTCAAAGGACCTTTCATTTTTTATAGACGATACTTACATTAATCAAGAGAGCATTGTAATTCATCAGTCATAGTAGGTGACAGTTTTGATGTACTGAACTGTCATTTACGTTGCGGTTGGTTGTGGTTGTTATTTGCATTAAGTGGGTGATCGCCTTGAACAAAATCGGCGAAGCATCACCTTGAAGAAACTGTGTTGCCAGACTATTTGAAATGCATAAACCTCTTGGATAACAAAATTCTCCAATAAGTTCAATTAATTATTTCTCTGAGTATCGATTTGCTGCAGCCTCATAAGAGATCTGCTTTTGGGTTCTTGTGTTGTAGGTGTGCCACGAATCTTCACAGACAAAGAGAACGCTGAAATTTCGGCTCTTGAACTGCAATTCTCACAAGAAGAAGATTATTATTTCTTAGAATACATCAAGACTTCAAGAATCAATATCAACATTAGACAAGTATTTTAAGTTTTTTTATTCCCTCGTTATCATTGAATTTTTTTATATGTAAGTTACAAATTTGCGACTGGAGAATGCAGTATAGGTTCTTTCCTTTGTTATCAATTATTGATACGGCCGGCCATTCGTTTAAACGACATGTCGTTTTCTATGAATTACTTGAAGAAACGGTTGTCCAAACTTCAAACCTCAAGCCGTGACGTTTTCTGTTTATCAACTGCCTGCCCTTTCAACCCAAAAAAAAAAAAAAAATACCTGTCTTTTTGAATGCCACTGAGATCTCTTATAGCCCAAAAAAAAAAAAAACAAAAAACTTAAAAGGATGTGGAAAGTGGGATTTGAACCCACGCCCTTGCGGACCAGAACCTTAATCTGGCGCCTTAGACCAACTCGGCCATCTCCACGTTGCTGAAAGCAGATCTAATGATATGAATTTCACTCTACTTTCTTTCCTATTTTTTGGTTATATTTTCTCTAAATTTGATGAGTTTAATTTCCACTTTCCCGTACTTCCAATTTCTTGTCTGATAGTCAGTCACTCCTTACGTTCTTTATTTATTTATATTTTATTTTTTGTCAACGTGTA
Organism: Ficus hirta; assembly: GCA_038430175.1. NCBI lineage: Eukaryota > Viridiplantae > Streptophyta > Magnoliopsida > Rosales > Moraceae > Ficus > Ficus hirta. The sequence continues at coordinate 15,270,063 of CM076595.1, read as the reverse complement.
TTAAATTTCAAAGCAATTTTATAATCAAAATTGAGAGGCTCCGGCGACTATTCCACAGGCGAATGGGGTGATTTGGGGCGGCGCAGCGCAGGAAATAAACACGGGTTTGAACAAGTAAAAATAGACTGTCCAACCAACCTTTTTGGTTGTGTTGTATGTTGCCGACTCTTAAGCTCTTTCTACTTTGAAAGTCTCCAAAAAGTCGGAACTGATGACATATTCCAGTCAAAACAACTTGATTTAATGTAATGCCAAAGGTAACAACTCTTGTTTGACCCTTTGTTTAACTTCACTTGTCAACCCGCAAATTTCCAATTTCTATATGAGAAAATACTATAACAAAAAATGAATCTTAAACTTCAACAGTTATTGCAAATTTACTAAATTCGAATGTTGTAAATTATTTAAAAAAATTAACTATTTCTACAAAAAAAAAATGAAAAGGAAAAAAAAATCTTAGGAGAATAGGATAAGAAACGTGGGTGAAATGGTCCTTGGTATATCAAAAACCATATCCACTAATTTTTTGTCGCATAAATGGATGAAAGATATTTCATTCAATTCTATTTTTTTTTAAGAATAATTGGCCTCAACAGTCCTTGAATTTTTTTGAAGATGAAAGTTTGGTTTCTTTTTTTTTTTTTTTAATCCCAAACTCCCAGTTTCTTGACCGTTTCAGTCCTTTCCATCCAATTCCGTTAAATTTCTAACGGAATCTTACTCAAATGATTATTTTAATAATAAAATGATTAAAATATCCTCCAATCTCTCTCTCTCTCTCAACAACCCACATTTAGTACGTCTCTCTCTCTCTAACCCCCCCCCCCCCCAACAACCCAGATCTGGGCCGTCGGCGAGCTCAAACGCACCCCCAGCCGGTGAGCATGAATGCACTCCCCTCCCAGATCTAGGCTCGCCGGCAAGCTCGAATGCCCTGGCCCCCCCCCCCCCCCCCCCCCCCCCCCCGAGCTTGCCCCGCCCCTGATTTTGATCTTGGCCCCTCAGATCTGGGCTTTGGTTTTGAGAAAGAGAGAGAGAGAGAGAGAGAGAGATAAATTTTTTAAAAAATTTATTATTAGTAAATTATTAAAATACCATTTTATTCTATTAGAAATTAATGAAATTGGATGGAAATGAATATAATGGTCAATATTTTAAGAGTTTAAGATCATCTTGGCCTCAAAAAATAAAACAGGGATCAAACCCTCACTTTTTAAAGAATTCAGGAACTATCTGGACAAATTACTCATTTTTTTTATTAGTAAAAAAAGGGTTTTAGGAGTAGAAAATAGTGAATCCATATAAATTCAGGAGGAAAGTTTCTTATGTGATATATTACTCTCTCTTGAAGTGGATTGTATATATATCCCGACCATCATGACAATAATGCCTTGAACCCAAAATCTTTAATCGAGAAAGCAAGCACCTTGCAACTCCACCTGATTATTCAGTGGCATTCGATTCCATTCACTCGAATGTGATTGAGTCATTCACAAGCAAAGAACCCATACGAGGGAATACACCAGATAAATGCACACCTAAAGTCTGGAGAGATCTAGCGCAGCCCACACGGGCACTATGATTCAATCTCGACCGTCCAAACAAGAGGAGGAGAAAGAAAGAAGAGAGAGAGCCAAAAGAGAAAACAAATTACCTCTCTTCTTTTTTTCTCTCTTTCCCTCACTCACTAGGATCCAAATCCAAACACCCCCTTAGTGCCACCAATGCACGCGGTCTACGTGTACAATTCCAACACCTCTTTTATTCTCCAAATCTTTTAAATATTACTTATAAACTTCCCACCCAAAATAAATAAAAATAAAAAATAGGAAAAAATCTCTCTTTCTCTCTCCATCTCTCCCCTCTCTCTCCATTTCTGGCTATTAGTGATTTGCTTTTGCTCTGCTCTTCCAAATCGTCTGCGGATTATCTCGTCGTCGGAGAATGGGGCCGATCGTGTTGACTCAGGTGGCGACTGGGCTGAGCGTGTTGGCCGGAGCGGTGCTGGTGAAATCGGTGATGGACCAGAAGCCCATGGCCGGCCCATTCCCGAGGTGTCTGAGCTGCAACGGCACGGGCCGGGTCACGTGCCTTTGCTCGCGGTGGTCGGACGGCGACGTCGGGTGCCGGACCTGCGCCGGGTCGGGCCGCATGGCCTGCAGCAGCTGTGGAGGGTCCGGTACGGGTCGGCCCATCCCGGCCCAAATCTCTGTCCGGCGTTCGAACACGCCGTCATGAAACGACGACGATGACGAAGAAGAAGAAGACTGATTTGTTCTTCTCAGTAGAGATTTATTTCTATAGTTGTTGCTATACAATCTTCCTCTCTCTTTCTGTTTTTTTTCTTTTTTTCTTTTTTTTTTTTTGGAAATTAAAATTAGTTCTGTATAATATTAAGCTGATGAATGATGATACTTTGAGAGAGGGAAAGGATGAGAGATTTGCTAGGATGTAATGAACTCAATTGTACTGAATTTCCATGAAATGGGACATATTATAGCTTATTACTAACTATTGCAAATTAGGTAAATTTTCTGTACATTTGTTTATTGTCTTTGAGGCTCTCTCTATATATATAAAACAATATATACATATATAGAGATAGATAACTTGAAGTATGAGGAAAAAGAAAGCTGAGCTACTCTTTTGTATTACAAGATTCCATTTTTGCCTTTTTTTTTTTTTTTTTTTTTGTAACTATTTTTTCCCAAGTTGGGTTGTGTTTTGTGGTAATTGGTGTGCTATATTAGAGTATAAATGATAAAGTTTGGTGCTTTATCTTGAAGTATGGTATGATACTATAGAATATTGATTAGACAGGATAATTGCTTTGGTCTCAAGAAGATGATGATAATAAGTGGTGTTACACAAAGACTTAACTTTTAGGTTAAAGGAGGGAAATAAAGGAGAAGCTAAAATCTGCTAAAATAGATAGGGAGTTGGCTTGAAGGTGATATGGTGACAGATTTGTTTCATTTTTCTATCACTAGTTGGAAACCACTCAGTTTTGAGATTTGAAGGCTTTTTTTGTGGCATGGGAATTGGGAAATTAAAGGCTTTAAGGTAGAGCAACTTTGGTGGTACTGGTATCAACATAAACATTGGATGACTCTGCGCAGTGACTTGAACAGAACTTGCAAAATAAATAAAATACACACACACACACAATTGTATATACATAGTGTGCTATATGACATCAGTTTATGGATTTAACTTATAATTTCCTATTTTCTATCTTACTAACACAGGAAATCTTCATCTTTCTTAATGACAATTAATTAAAACGAAAAGAAAAGGAAACAGAGAGAGAAGACTTCTTTGCAGCTCTGTTGACTGTGTGTTAGCTTACTCCTTATTTTGTAATTAAAAAAAAAATGAAGCATTTTCCTTTCAAACACTTTAGGAGATTCTTATTCAGGTACTTTTATAAGAGTAATGTTAGGGATGTCAACTCTAATCTAAATTTTTTGAACACTAACTCATATGTTATTTTTCATTGGTAGATACAATTAATTGATATGGTAATACTTTAAATACTTATTAAATGAAAAACGATAACTCATACATCACATAGATTGATATTTAAAAATTAGGATTAGAATTGATGTTTCAAGTATTTTTCTTTTTTTTAATCAATAACGCTGAAATAGAAGCCGCCATGCCTATACCAATAGTTGCAAACCTTTTTCTTTTTTTATATATTAGGGTCGAAAGCAATTAGTGAGCCTAGACTAAACCCATAACGAATAGGAAGAAAACTACTAAAAAATATTATCTTGGTCCATGTTTAATTATTTTAGTTTCCCATGCGCTTCTCTGCTTTTCTAAATCATAATTACGGTGCAAATCTAAAAAAAGAAGACGTTAATGGCAAGTAAATAGGAACTTGATGCTTGTAAGCCAAATTATTCTGTTGCTTTTTTGTCTTCTTGTTCCGTGGTTATGCCGTCTTGGCAAATGCCTTTGACCTTTCAAACCAGTTAGCTGACCTACTTGTCATTTTCGTCATATTAACAAACAAATGATTTTTCATTCCATTTATCATCTTTTTCTCTTTTTTCCCAATGAGAGTAGTTTGAGCTCTTGCGGATTTCAGTTGTTTGAGCTTTTTCCCAATGGAAGTACCAAAGTTTCAACTTTAAATAAGCTACGAAAGGGAAGTTTCGTGCCATTTTGAATTGTAAGGGATAAAGTGAGAAAATCCCCCCCCCCCCCCCCCCCCCCCCCTTTTTTTTTATGGGTCAAACTTGAAATTAAACCAAACAAACATGATCCGGTTATATACTTGTAGCTTATTACAGTTTTTTTTTTTTTTTTTTTTTGAAAAGGATATTACAGTATTGTTCAATTACGAAAATACTTAAAATAAAGAGCAGTACTATGCCTTTTGGTGACCAAACATGTTTGTGAACAGCAAGGGAATGCAAATGAAAGGATAGAAGGTTAAACGGATGGAACTCGAGAACTTTTTTTGACAGAAACCAAGAGATTAGTGAATATAAGAATTGTTATCCCATTTTATCATTGTTTTAAAAATCAAGCCAAAAAATTGTTATTCCCATTTTACCATTAAAATCATTGTTTTTCCTCTCATTTTAAATCATTGGTGTATGCCAAAAAAGCCAATTAAGCCCGTAATTGTGGTTTTTTTCTTTTTTTCCGATTTTTTTTTTTTTTTTTTTATAGCTGGTCGATCCATTTTTGCTACGTTCTTAAGAAGAACATAGGGTAATATATAGTATATATATTCTAACAATGGTGTTAAATTGCCTGAAATTTTGTTAATTTTGTTGGTTTCAAATTAGGTCCTATAATCAATAAATTAACTACTTTTTACTTACCGTGGCTTTTTCTTTAATGTGGTTTTTTTAAAATTAAAAACAATAGAATTTACATTCTTGCCGGCCCAGCTGTGTTTGCTTGGGTGTTAATGCTCCTTCCTTTTGCTGTATTCCTGTGTAGTCATTCGAAAAGGAACTATTTAAAGAGCTTTTGAGGAAAACGCATGTAGACTGCAGTTGAAGCCTGAAGGATATCTTTAATCCTCTTAATTTGCAGGTTTCTTTTATTGCTCTTGATACTCCTCAAGACTGTCTTAAATTAAATACTTTCTTAATACTCCCTCAAATATATATATATATATATATATATATCTGTAGTAGGGGGTGCAACATGCAACGAAACAAATTTCATTCCTATAATTAATTTTTGCTTCATGTTAATCTAATCATTAAGTTTTTGTATTGAACAGTTTGAATACATTCCGAATGCATTTCTATAGGGAAAAAAAAAAAAGTTATAACGTGACTAATTTCCATTAGGACATCTAAAACAAAATTAGACATGAAACGACACACATATTCACGATCGAATTAACTTTCATCATGTTTAGTAACACATATCGATAATATATATATATATATATATAGAGAGAGAGAGAGAGAGGATTAAAGATAGAGGCAAAATAAAACCTAGAAAGACAACAATAAAAACAAAAAACAAAGAGGCAATCCCTTTAAATGTAGTTTAGCAGGCACATAATAAGGTAGCTAGGAAAAATATCTTAAAACAAACTATACTACTTCCAAGTAACACAACAAAGAGTAGAAACTACGAAATTGGCACTAAATGAGCAAAAGGAGTAGGGCTCAGAAAGTTCCTGAAAAGCGACATTCACGCTCCATGCATGGAGATGATGTCTAGGGCAGATGGAGATCTTGCCCAAGCCAACTCATCCTCTAAATGTTTGTAGCCGCAAACGGGGACGTGGGCATGAAGTTGGCGGGGGCAAGAATTTGGGAGATAGTACTAGCTAGCCAAATGGGTATCACCGGGAAGCGCCTCCATAAGGCGGTTGAAAAGTACTAATTTGTCAGAGACATTATTAATGTCGTCACAATGGGACGGTTGTTTCAGATATACGGGAGGAATTAAGGTTAACATAATAATTATATAACGAGAGGGAAAAAAGAAGAAGAAGAAGACGAAGAGACAGACCTGACTGTGATCAACGGTTCCAATTATAAAAGGGCCTGGAAAAGAAAAGGGTGGGTAAGAATAGTTTAAACCATGCAACAGAATTAATACAACATAAAACTATATATATATAGCTACGAGGCAAATAAAATTATCATATTAATTTGCTAAAAACAGGACAAGCATAAATTATAAAGAGGACCTCGATTAATGACAACAGCCGCTAGTAAAACGACGATACAGAACCCAAGCACTATGAGGCCCATGGCACAAGATTGAAACCGAAGCTCATCCTTTATATGGACTCTCTTTGAGGTTTTTATTTGAAGAGCTTTTGGAGAAAAAAGAAGACGACCATCCGACTATAAAACATGGATTGTCCTTAATTTATATATTATTATGATTAAAAAAGAAAAAAGAAAAAAAAAAAGGGAAGTACTGAACATTTGACAAGGAGCTCTCATCGAATATGGCTAGCTATGCAAAATGCTTAAGATCATTAAAAATTTCCTCGTCATTGCATCGGAATACGAAATGTCGTTTTGTTGTTGTTAATTTCCAAATTAATTATTGCACTCTTTGTGCTCTTCGATTGCTTATTAAACTTATGGAGTACTTCAACCAACATTCCTCATGGGATTAATGTCATGGATCGGAATGTAAATTACGGTTTGTACTACTCGTGACCTAACCCTATTTTACTAGTACATCTTAGTCTTTACTAATAATTTAAGTTGTTTTAAAAATTAATTTATAAAATAAATCAACTATTTATTAGTAAATCTAGTATTTTTGTTGATATTTACAGAATATGTCCAATGGTTATTGATAAATCATCCATTTATTTTAACATATTTTATAGATTTAATTTATCTAGTAAATATATATTTACTAGGTATTCCGTTATTTACAAATTCAAAACTAAAAAGGAAAAAAAAAACACAAGGTAAAAAAAAAATTTTATCAGGAAATAAATTTACTTTTTTATTAATTCTAAGTACCCAAAAGCTAAGGAATGCGGCTATCGATGGGACTGCATCCAATAGGGGAAGAGTCTGGTTTCTGTTAGAGCTGGGATAAAAAAAAAAATATCTGCCTCTATAAAGATTCTAAAGAAATTACTGTCGTTTGATAGTTGTAGTTCAACACTTATTGTCGTTTCTCGATGTTGTCATCGTTTGTCTTTCTCGTTTCTTAAATCGTTGTACATCGCCTTTTTTTTTTTTTTTTGCAATGGACTTTGACCAGTGGACTTGTTTCCTGCAAAGCATCTTCTCCTCAAGAAGTATTGGTCATCGTAGAGTGAATATAAGAAAAGTATTTTAAAAATCATACTGGTCAAATTGCATCAATTTTTATTTTTAATAGGGTTCAAATCAGGTGCCATCACCATAAGATGTTCGCTTATTGAGGTTTTTTTTTTTTTTAAATAGGTAATGATATGTGTGGGACACATTTTTATTTCAAAAAATTAATTCAAATCCAATTTAACTCTGCTTTTTCACTTTTGTGAAATCCAAATCACTTTAAGGGGGTGTTTGGTGAATGAGTTTAGTTTAAGATTTTTAAGTTTTAATAGTAATTTTTCAGAAAAGACAAAAAAAATTTTAGAAAAGACAAAAAACTTTTTCAGAAAAAGATAAAAAACATGATGAAAAAAGTACAGTTTAGTTTAAACTAAACTTGCAACCAAACAAAGCCTAAATCTCTGCTTTTTCACTTTTGTGAAATCCAAATCACACTCATTTTTCTTTTCCATACACCCATTCATTTTAAATTCTCAATTCAAATTGAATCTTTTTAATTCACAACGGTGTGTCAAAAGGGGGGCTAAAATTTTTCTTCCTTGCCTGGTTTTGTCGTGTGTATTTTGGGTGTTATTGGTCCTCTCTAGTTATATTCCAGTGTAGAATGCTAGAGTACTAGTAAAAAGGAACTACAAAAAGATCAGCTTTTGAGGAAAACGCTTATGGAATGCAGTTGAGGAAACTAAATTAATTGTTAAAGCTCTTTGCTGGCTTAACTCTTAATTACTTTACTTGTTTTAGTCGTGTCTTAGGGGGTGCGAAGTGCAGCGAATCATCAATCAAGGACTAATAAATTCATCACTAGCCGATTACTTTTATATGTTCATGGCAATCTTAAAGTTTCAAAAGGAACGTTTTGTACATTGCAAGAGCATTCTATAGAACAAATTAGGCGAGCCATTACAAGTTCTAACGAGACAAATTTCCCTTAGAACAAGTACTGTAAAACAACACACTTCCATACGATCCTAAGCCCCATTTCCAACCTGTCCCAGCATTCTTCCCAGCTTCCTCATTTGTTGGTGAAAGCCTGAAACCAAAAAAATAAATTAAATAACTAAATACCACAGTCTAAATTCAAATTTAAACATATATAACAACATATCAAAACTGTCACATAATAATATAAAATCTAATTAACTGTCGTGTTTTTTAAATCACGTGACTTTTTATGTATACTACTGCATGGTGTAGCGAACACTGTAACGATGTGCCATTTGATGGTTTATAGGAATCTTCTAAATTGATCAAGAAAGAGTGCCTTTTTTTTTTTTTTTTTTTTTCAAGTACTTACAGCAAAAACGGTGGCGTGACCAGGATCAGCAAGGTGAGCAAAAAGGTTGTCAATTGGGCCAGTGCCGGTGTAAATGTGTTGGAACCAAGCACCAAACACAGCCAACATAGCCAACCTCCCATTCTTGATCTCCTTTGTTCTCAACTCCTTGATCTTCTCGGGGGACCCAGTTCCCCACCCAAGAGGGTCAAACCAGAGCCCACCAGGGTAACCCACATCAGTGCCGGTCAGCTTGTTGTTGGGGAAGATTGGGTCGGTGTTGACTGAACCGGGTTTAAGGATGTCTGCCCAACGTCGGCCCTCGGCCCAACCAATGAGGATAAGCTCAATAATGAAGAGGGTAGTTGTGTCCGTGAAGTACTGTAGCTCTCCGGCACTGTACCACGACGGGGTGTTGAGGATTCCAATCTTTGTCAAGAATTCCGGAATGAAGATTCCCGCAGCTCCCAACATTGCCCATCGGCAGTGCACAATCTCCGATTGCACGTTCCATCTCAAGGTCTCAGGGTCAGATCCTATTTAGAAAAATATTAGTGTTGAATTTTTGATCTCATTGATATCCTCGTAATAAGTCATATTTGCTTTTATGTCTGATCCGAACTCAACACAAGTCGAGATAAATAGAATTACTCAAAATAATACATTCATTCCGACCTGAATTAAGTCATGATGCGAAATACGTATTGAGCAATCCTATTCATCCCAATTTGGACTGGGTCAGAAATAGATGTATAGTGTAAATGGATCTCATTATGTTCCTCACATCTTGAGGTGATTTACCATTTCTAAATATTTTGAGATCAAATATATCACATTGCAACAATTTTAAGCATAATTTTAATGTCAAAGTGATACAGATGAATGACTGTGTACTTTAAAAGTGATGTACATATTTGTTGATGCATCACTAACATATCTGATGATTAAGGTCTACAAAATACTGAGTAGTTACTAGTTTTGAATCAGCATGTTATATTTTAAATGTTTTTTTTGGCATCAACTTACCAAGGCCAAGAGGATCGAAACCAAAGTCTCCGGGAAGGCTGCAAAATTACAACATAAACATATTCAAAGTAACATAATTAGGATACTTATATATATATATGTCATTTGGTTAAATATGTAGAGAATGATAGGGTTGAGCAGAGAGATGAGATGACCTGCCATCGAGCCACGGAGGAGGGATGCTGCCTGGGAACCAAAGGGGTCTGTTGGGGTCAGCAGCAGCACACACTGTTGAGAAAGATCTAGATGATCTGATTGGTCCTGTGTTGTTTCTCACTCTCAGTTTCCTTCCTCCAAGGAACGAACTTGCAGCCACATTAATCTTCTGAGAACTGCACTTTACGTAGTTTTATTCCACGTTATTCACTTAATACTACTTATTGTTTCCTACCTAATTATGACCACGCTACTAGCAAAAAATAAATAATTATTATCATTAGAACCACATCAAATAATGTATTCTTTTTTGAAGGTACAAGTTTTAGATCATATTATTTTGTTGCACTAAAAGTCAACATCCACAAGATTTTCTTAAGATCCACTTGACTTGCATATCTCTCTAGAGAACTTGCTCGAGCTAAATATTCATTTTACTAGGCACAGGCTATCAATTAATGAACACATATATTTTAGTTGCAGACTTATAAGTCTAGCAGTAATTTCGCAATATGTCCAATGTTGATGTTTAAAGTATAAATCCCTCGCCTCTACAAATTTTTTTTTTTTTAGCTTTTAATTTTATTTTAAAAAAGTAGTTTCCTCCAGATAATATGCGGCATAATAACGAGTATAGAAAATAAAATGTGATCATTAGATTGAACAGAGAGATAATTGGAGTAAAATAAGACACTAAAAACGCATGGCTGAGAAAAGAACTTGCCTGGGAGAAGAAATGGCCACAGCTGCAATAGCAGAAGATGCACAAGCGGATGCCATACTTGTGCAGGTTTAAGTCCAGAAGCCTTCAAACAAAGTTGTGTGTAATGAATGTGTGTTGTGAGGGTGATTGGTGATGATCAATAAGGGGAAGAAAAGCAATGCCCAAAAACACACTTGTAAAAAAATCAGTTAATCGGTATGGACAGCCTTATCTTCTAGGATAGGAGTGTGGATGTCGGATTGGTTTCTGGTTCGCCACGTGGCATGAAGAATCTGATATCGTGACCACATCACCTCCTATTTCTCTGGCTTACCTGGAATAATCACAACCTGGTGGTTCACATTTCATCTCCGTGCAATTACTCGGAGATTTTAGAATCTATGGGCCCCATTTTCATCAAGAAAATCCCCTCACAAATGGTCCCCTTTATCCTGGTTTCTTCTGCTTCTGCCATGCAACCGAATTTAAGTTGGTTATTTTTCATGAAATTTTTTTTCTCATTTGTGTATGAGTTAGTTACTTTATCTTTTGGGCTTATAGTTTTTTAACTGTTATGACCCATGTTTGGTTTTTTTGACTATGTTGGTCCAATTCTTTTGTTTTAGCCCAATTTCCTAGGAAAGCCTACTTCTCATTGTCATTATTCCATTGGAATGCTACGTGTGGGTGTAATTCATTGGTTTAAACATATTTACGAGGAAAAAAAACAAAAAGACAAATCACTTATTATATATCATCAACATACAAGATGAGTCTTTGTCCAACAATCGTACAAGTTTTGCAAATGTAACTTTTTTTTTTTTTTTCAGACTCAAATAACTATTAGTCGATCTGTATGTAAAGTGATGTAATCTTATTTATAGCATGTTATGTTTTGGAACGTTTACTATAAATGAAAAGTATAATGTGTTAATGTTATATGATATTAGTCTTAATATTACATATGTCGTATCGGACAGCCGTTTAGATAAGAGACTTTATCTAACATTATAAGATTTTTTGTTTTAGTAGTTTTTGACGCTTGAATATTACAATTTCAGCCCAATAATTATGTTCTCCCTTTGTTTACCCTGCCAATGAGTTGTTATAGCAAGGACAAGAACCACCTAATTGGACTCATCAGGGTTCAGCAAGTCCAACCCAACCACTTCACCTTTTTGGACTAGAGAGAACAAATATGTGCCAAATTCTAAAACAAATTATTTACCAAAAAGTTTTCTAACTAATGAACCATATACATTCTCTAATTTCTCTTGGCTAGTTTATATATATATATATATATATATGCATTACTCTTCCTTTTCATCTTTGGTTTTCTTTTTTGAACCAAATATTTGAATTAGACTAAAAAGTGGGAAAATAGAAATGACCAAGTCAAGATACTATTAAAATGATATCTCCCACATGTTGTGCTCCCAAAAAGATAGCCATTATCCAAAGAATCACAGACCCAAGAGGGAAAGAGAAATGATTGTATTGTTCAAAAGAAATTCTTCCGGACCAAACGTACACATGAAGGAAGAAAGGAAAGCCCTAACCCCACAGAAGGTGGCTGGCTAGCTAGTTGAAGTTTGAAGGATTTGAACAGGATCAAAATCTGACCATCCTTGTATGCCACAACAGCTTCATTCTTATCTTCATTCACCACTTGTCACTTGCCACTTGCCACATGCCACGGACCAAATTATAACCCTTACTTGCAGCGGTCATTTGAGGTCAAGTAGCCGCCGTCGTCCTCACTAACTTTTTGTATTTTGAAAATAAGTTCAAAAAAATTTTAATTTCTTTTTCTGCTTTACTCCCACTAACATCATGAAGTTTTTATATCTATGCGTCCACCGAACTTTACATTTTTTATTATTATTTCTCTAATTTTCTAAAAATAATTAGTATGCGCCCCAAAAAAGTAAAATGTTGACTCCACTGCTACTTACTAATGTTTCTACTCCATATATAGCTCTTTGATATATGCCTGTATATACATATTAAAACAAAAAAAAAACAAAAAATTTAGTAAAAAACATCTTTACAGAAATTAAAAATAAGTAAATAGCATATTTATGAAATTGTTAAAAAAATAGCATATTTATTAGTAAATAAATTATTTATCAAGTAAATAATTTATTACTTCTAATAAAAAACGTATTTATTCATAAATATATTATTTCTTTTTAATAGTTTTGAAATTATTTTGTTTATTTCTTTTAGCTTCTATAAAGATACTATTTACCTCTTTCTCCCTTGAAAAAAAAAAAGATAAATTTAGAATATAAAACACTAATATTTAAGAAGTACGATGAAATTCCATGTTTCATCTTGACCACCTTCACATTATTATGCTAATTAATTTGATAAATTTAACCCGTGACTAACTTTTATATTTGGTTACTGTAACACCACTTGTCCAAGTTGTGAAATTTAGTTGTTACACATAAAAGCAATCTAGTGAGATATGGAAATCCATAACTAGTAATTGATAGGGAACATTAAAGATCAACAAGTTTTTAAGTCAAGATGGTTAAAAATTATTTGACATGATATTCAAGCAAAGGGTGCATATGAATTCACACTTCAAAAGTGCTACAAGATATATATATATATATATATATATATAATTCACTAAATTTGGTATACGAAAAATGATAATCCACCGATTTACTCGTATGGGTAAAGCGCCAACCGAGATATTTGTGTTGGTGGGCGTGAAAAACAGGCAAATTTAAGGAAGCAAGTTGGAGGTTGTTGCTTATTAGCATTTAATGTGTCTAATTGTAATCATAAGCGATGTTTTGCTTGAGGTCTACCAACAAAATCAAGGCATGTTAATTTGATGGGAGATTTTTAGCAAAAACAAAATCCTTAATGCGAAACAGATCTTGGTTTAATATTTAGTGTGTTGTACTTTTTTACTTACTCTCGCTTTGGATTCCTTATATATCTTGCATATATGTTTTTCCTCATGCAAGCATGTGCTAGCCATCGGTACCGCAATTATGCTCCAAAAGAATTATAGCATAAAACAGCCTCTTTATTATGTCTCGTGAGAATATTTATTATAACCCATATAGCAGTCTTCAGAATTATAACCACATTCAAAATCTTCCTCTCTCTCCCTCTCCATAATAGTGGGGGTCCATGAGTTTACCATAAAAGTTATATATACATATAATATATATATATATATATATGTGTGTGTGTGTGTGTGTAGACACAAACACAAACACATAGTTGCGGAGTCAACAAGCGAAGACGCAGTCTTGGCGAATGATTGACTATGTGGAGTAGAGAGAGAGAGAGAGAGAGAGAGACGGCTCTCTTTTTTGATCTCAAATGAGCTATGTTCTGAAAGTACTAGATTTAGGCAATATTTGGAGAGTGTTATAATGACTAAATTGCATTTCAAAAATAAAAATTAGATAAATAAAATAAAATAAAAAAGAGAAGAGATTATTGTGTCGAATTCTCCATCTCAGCTTGGCCCTACAAAAGGGGCTAATGTTCACACCATCCATCATGCACCTCACATGATGGTAGGGTTTTCACCATAATATTGCTCATTAAAATAATTACGCTTCAAATGGAAAAAAAAAATGTGGCTGTGGGGGCAATCCAACCCCAATTATTTTTGTTTCTTCTACTGAATTATATATATATATATATATGTTTAGACTTTGAAGGATATATACATATTTATATGTTTGCGTATATATATAAATGTTCTTATTGTATATGTATATGTGTCTAAGCACTCTGTAATTAATAAATGTTATGGCTTAGTTCATGCTTGAATTTTTCTTTATAACAAGCACCCCACTCAGGAGAATCTTTCATATGAAAAATTTTAATTCAAGATGTAATATATATGCAACAAAGAAATGAAATACATAATTTTGTTTTATGTTTTTTTTTTTTAAGTTGTTCATAAATCGGATGAGAAAGAAATCATTTGAAAGTCAAAGCTTAAAAAACTGGGAGAGAGGTAGGAGTACAAGCTTGAACCCACGTCATGAGTATGAATTTAACAACTAAATCAATCTATTTAAATATATCTCTTTGATCAGCTAGATTCTACTTTCAATTTCTTTATTTATGATCATGACGCTCATAGAATTGGGTACAACATGATTGTCCATCTGACAAAGAATTATGTACTAATCATGATCAAACTATATACAACCAATCTTTATGCATCATGAAGTGGGTTTCTAGCCTTCAAATTCTGTGTTTTAATAATTCCGACTCTTTTTTTTTTTTTTTTTTTGAAATTATATAATACTGACTGATTATCTATGAAAAGTACTATTTTCATTTCCCCTAGAAATTGCAATATTTTTGTGGTAAATAATTTATCTGTCTACATAATAAATAACTCCATAGAATATCTTGCATGTCGAGCTTAATTAGAGTATATGCGAGGTTTCAATTTGTTTCTTATGTCCCACCTCAAAATTTTCAGTTTTAACCCTTTTTTTCTTATCCTTAAATCCTAATCGTACAATCCAAAATGAGGTCAAATTTGTGCTATTCTAGTTCTTGTAGTTGTACTACAAATGTACTCTAGGAAAAGTACCCTCTATTTTTCACACATTCAACTACTCTTATGCCAAACTTGTGGTCTCTCTCGTTTCCCATGACCTCCTTTTGTTACCAAACTTTATATTACATACCAACCAAACAGATTCTCAAATGAGCTTTAAAAAAAATAATAAGAAAGAAAATAAAATTTTTGATGAGATATGGAAAAAAATAGTAATAATTTCTACTCATAAGACACAATTTTAACTGTTAGATTTTCTTATTGATCTGATAATTAAAAATCGTATCTTATTGATGAATATTTATGTTCTACCATAGAATTTTCCAAAAAAAGTAAAAGTATGAGACCTGCTACAATTAACAAATGAAAACCTGCTACAATTTTGGCACAGGAATATTAGTTTCTCCACCACTTGACTCATCTATAGTGATTAACACAACATGAAAGGAAATATACCCCAAAACAATTGGCCGGGAATCAACAACCTAATTTGTTTTGCTGATCATCTTTAATCAAGATTAGACGCCGACCTAACATCATGATTTTGTTTGTATTATGTAAATTGATGGCTCATAGGCTGTACCCACCTAATATCAATTTCTACACAAAGAATATACGCTTGTCGGTCTTTTGGACGGCCTGCATAACATCATGATCAGTGTGTAATGTGTATATATATATGTTTCAATGTATATATGTGTATGTGTGTGTGTGTGTGTGTGTGTGTATTCAACGTTTTTTTCTTGATTATCTCTATAATTGTCGTTATTCTTATTATTATTATTATTTGGACAGTGAAAGGCCTTACATAATGCCAATGGATGAATATCAACACTATAATTTAATTATATGTTAACAAGTCAAAAAAGAGATAGGAAATTAAGCAAAAGTTAGATAAAATGGAGCTCTCAAACCATGACGTCCAACTAGTTAGCTAGTAGTGCATGAATAAAGCCCAAAGTGCTTGTGAAGAGCTAATTAACAATTTGATCAGTATGAGGTTAACTAGTTACAATTTTCTTGCAAGTCGGAGAAAATTAATCTTATCTTATGCGTCATTTGTTTGGGTTCTAAATGCTTTTTAGTAGTTGTTAATTTTAAGTTCAGAGTGAAAAGTAATCTTATTTTAATTATGGGTGAATTGACGTATTGTTTTTGTGTTACATATACATACAAATATAAACAATGTAATCTGATAAGCTCTTTGCTTATTATGCTATTTTAAATGAGTTGATCATTGCTAATCTGAAAATATATAACTCAATTTCAGGATTTATTTCTAGAAGCTGCAACATCAAAAAGTATATATATATATATATATATATATATATATATATAACTCAATTTGAGTATTTATATGTAGAAGCTGTTACATCAAAATGACATTTTAAATTTAGAAAAAGTGCAGAACTATTAATTAAAATAATTGCTAGAGATATACGTCTCAATTATCATTTCTTTTGGCATTTACTTGCCGTAACCTTTTTTTGTTTTTGTTTTTGTTTTTTTGTTTTTTGTTTTTTTTTTTTGTTTTTGTAGTGAAATTTATTCAAAAGTCCATTTCAATCTTAGCTCATTATGCATTTATGAAAAATGTTGAAGATCATGCCGTGAAAATGAATGTCATGAAGACAAACGAACCACGACAGAGATAATTATAAACAAGGGTGAAATATATTTAACCCTTAAGAGTGGTATATCTGAAATTAATAGAGTAAACCAGTCACTTTTTTTTTTTTTTTTTTTGGTTAGGAGTCTTCAAATATAAAATCACGAAGATAAGGTGTCCTTTTAATTATATATATATATATATATATATATCTTGTATTATTTTCTAACAGAAATTTTGCTGAACTCAGCCAAGTACGTAGCAAGGTTACTAAGAGCTAGTATGAGAGGATATATACAAGTTAATAGCTAGCAAATAATACTAAAACATATAATACGCAAAAGTAGCTAGCAAGTTGGTAATAAAAGAAGATAATGACAAATTGAAAACGTAGAAAAGCGTAGAAATTAAACTAAATATAAAGTGCAAAACGGGAGTTATATTTGATATTAAGTTAAATAGTAGGCCCAAACATATAAAATTTGCAAAATCTTACATTAATACCTTTTTTTCTCCTGATAATGTGAGTTTTCCGCATAATTATAATAATAAACTATACAAGTTTTTTTTTTTTTTTTTTGAAACCGGCATTTTCAAATCCATGAGAATGGTGTGAAGTAAAACCCAAAAAAAAAAAAAAGAGAGGAATTTTAACCTAACTAGCTAGTACGCGCATTAAGGAGAGTACAACTAATTAATTAATTAGATCTTAGAAATAAATTAATTAATTAAAAAAGGACATGTAGAACGATTCACAAATACAGACAAATTTGTTGACAATTTGAAGAAGATTGTCTAATAATAAACCCCAGTTGGAAGGCTTTATTAGTTAGTTAAGTTGAGAAATTTGATTTTGAGGTCAATATCGATCACTAACATACTTACCATGTAAGTAAAGCGTGTCCCAATTCTGGCTGGCAATAAGCAATCTTACTGCCCAACTTTTGTTTTTGTTTTCTGAGATTTTAATGTCAAGTACTTCCTTTCAAACTTTGATGATAAATATATACTATATGTCTCTAAAACATATGGTTTTCGTTGACATTAAACCCCCCCAAGTTACGCCGCAAAATGACGAATATAGAATTGTTCTTGTAATATTTTTTCTTCTTGGAATTAAGTTTACTCTTTCATGACCACCACCTACTCCACTATCACTTTTCTCAAGTTATTCATTTTAAAAATAAAAAAATAAAAAAAAAATTGTTTTCAACAGCTTCATCTATAACATTGAGGAAAAATTGTATTTATATTCTACTTTATTAATAGGTAGTACCATTATTTTAATCTTTAAGTCAATTTTTTCAATGGTCTGATTTATTGATTGAAAGTAGTTTTATATAATACATTATAAATTTTTAACATGATGAAACTCAGAGAATATACCGCTAAAAATGTAATCCAATAACTAATTAAATAATGGTACTTACGGATAGAACAAAAATTTTGTACCTTATTGTATGTTTTGCCCATTAAAAAAACTAATATAAACACGGGTTAGGTTAATTATTTGAATTTAGGGAGAGCCATATGGTCAACAACATATGCTTTTAGGGGGTTATTGATAATCATTGAGCCATACGAGGTCTCTCTTTTTTTTTTTAACTTTTATTATTATTTAAAAAGAGAGAGAGAGAGAGAGAGAGAGAGAGAGAAAAGAATAGGCATTATTGGGCACTATTTTTTTTTTTAATTTTTGGGTGAATCATTATTGGGCACTAGTTGTAAGTGGCAAAAAGGCCCCCCCAAAATTGCTTTGTCTGCTTGACCCTTTGATTACTTGATCAACACAGAACTCCTTTGCATCCAAAGGTAAAACTGCTTTGCTTTAATATACATATATATATATATATATATATTGGGATGTAAACTGTAAAGCAATGAGAACCCTTTTCTTTTCCCCATGACAAAGTAATTTAATGGGTCTCCCTTTGTACCTTAAGTTAATTAATCCTAACGAAAGAATTTTGATTTTTATCCAAAAAAAGTGGGGGGGCGAGGGGGAGGGGGGGGGGGGGGGGCGGGGGGAGATTGTGATGAACAGAGAATGTCTAGATTCCTTGAAGATCACTCTAACCATTTGGGCCAGCACGTGTGCACGCTTACTGGGATTTTGCACGTCGCACGAGAGAAAGAGAGAGTGAGAATTATACATCAAATGAAAAAGGTCTCTCAAGAAAACAGATGTCAAATGCGTTAAGCAACGTTCTTACTTCTCTCTCTCTCTCTCTCTAATTTTGTAATATCCCATTCATTTATAGTTCGTTACGCTAAATTCTCACTAATCCCCATTACTTAAACTAATAATTATTTTAGAGTATTTAGGAATGAGAATGATAGGATTTTTACGCTACCTTGAGCTGCCATTTTGTTTATTATTTTTTTATTAAATCAATTAACCATATGCAAAATTAATGCGCCCATTTAGGGTTTATAGGATCAGATTTTATTTTAACCTCTTCTCAACCCCTATACATATTGCCTGCATCATTTAATTACTTTCTTTTATTTGGTCAACACTTGATGTGGGTTTTTTTTTTTTTTTTTTTTAAGATTATTATGGGGATGAATAAAATCATAAAAAGGAAAAATATAGACGGCCATGTGATATGGTTGAGTAGTTTTTGAGCACTAATTAATAACTTGAATATGAATATATATACAACAAAATTTGGGAGTAGCTCGATCGCTCTCGTTTTTATTTGAGGAGTTTTCTTTTTCTTAATTAGAAATGTACTTAGGAATGAAGAGAATAAAAACGTGAACAATCGGACAACAGTGGTTAGCTATAGGACGGTGGGATGTCATCCTTGGTGTGTCGTTTGCCTTAATTTAAGGGTTGCTATATGCTCTCCTCGTGATGTTTAGTTAGGGTTAGTCACCGGCCTTAATTTATATTAAAAAAACTTCGTGACTATACTATAACTAGATTTTATGCTTTTAAACCAATATGTCAATTATATTCTTCGAATCAAATCAATATAAATATATTTATATATACACACACACATTTTGTATATTTTATGGCAATGACACTGACTTTAAGAACTTATTCGTTTTACACGCCTATATGAAAGTTAAAAATGGAACGATAAATATCAAAGGAAAAAAAAAAAAAAAAAAACCTCCCCGAGAGCCTTACGTTTGTAATTACTTTTGATCACAACTAGTATTATTATAAGCCGTTTACAAGTATTTTTCACTTTTTGTTGGGTGGTTCCCACATTCTTAATGTGAAAGTTGAAGAATGAGTGAATACCATAGGCACAGCAATGCAAATCCATCGACTTTATGCCAAATTGGAATCGATATTTGATCTAAATGGAACTACATACGAATCTTTCTTCTTCTTCTTCTTCTTCTTCTGTTTTTTTTTTTTTTTTTTTTTTGGATCCATTTTGTTAATAACACTATTTTTCCCTTTTTCCTTTCTCTTTCTTCAAAGATTATATTGATGGTCTCCTCTTTTTTTTTTTCTTTTTTTTTTCATACATAATTAACAATCTTTTCATTGAATAAGTATATATATACGTACATTTTGGTTCCCGGGCCCGAGCACCTTACTTTGTGATAAAGATGTTTTCTTTCTACGTTGTGTTTAAAAGTTGTATAGATTTCATGCATTTTGGCTCTAGACACTTTCCTTCCATACAAGTAATTTATTAGTTATGTTTTTTAAAACATGTCCACCGATTTTTTTTTTTTTTTTTAATAAATCATCTTCTAAAGCCAAATTAAAAAAAGGGTAAATTAACAAATTAAAAAAAAAAAAAAAAACTTATGATAAACATGTATGACACAATATCCACATCCAAGGCCTAGCTATAGCTATAGGAGGAAAGTTGAGAACATCTGTGTTCCACCCACTACTCCACATATCTTGATAACGTTATCACTTGAATAACAAAACAACAAAACAAACACTTGAAGAAAATCCAATATATATTGTACTGCCAAAGAGTAAAATTCATGTCACTCGAAATTTCCTGTCTAGTGGTAGTACTATAACGTGGACTTATCCAATTGGCTAATTTGAAAAAAAAAAAAAGAAAAAAAATAAGAGAGAGACAGAGAGAGAGAGACGCTGACCCCATACTCATACAGGACAGCAGTGATTGCTGGTTAAGAATCCTGTGGGAAACAATAATTACCATGCTTAGAAATAGAGAGCTCTTTCGTAAATTAGTTTTTACGAAACCTCACTTATTAATTAATTACCATGCACGTAAAGGCAATCTCTCTCTTCTGCTTGTCCCATTACTAGGAAGCATAAAGCAACCCATCACTCCTTGCTTGCACGGCGAACCAGTTAGCTATCTATATACCGACGATACATACATATAAAATGTTTCTCTAATACTTACTTTAACTACCAACAATGCCCCTGCATTTTTTTTTTCAGTGAACGACCATAATTTAAGGGATATTCCTGTCTTTTCAAGCTTTTGCATTGCCTTTACTCTAATGAGTAAGTGAGATATTATATTATCTATATTTATATATATATATATATATATGTATTATGTATGACTCATGTGATGAATTATCACTCGCAGTGGCAAAGACAACGTATAAAAGATGATCAGTTCCACCTCAGAGGCGTGAATGAGCTTACGTTGCCGTGTCTATCCACTCGACCTTCAACTTGTCGAATATATATATACATACATATATATATATATTATATTAAAAGAAGAAGAAAAAAGTATTATATCATCACACGGTCTAAATGGGTCGGTCAAAGCTCTGTCAGTCAGTGACTTAATAGCTAGAATATCCTGTCACGTGCAAAATCACGGGGATCAAATGTGTCGTAACATCACCAGCAGATGTTAACATAGAATAATGTTCGTGCATGCAAATCACATAGCTCGATATACAGACATATATATATATAGACAATATATATATATATAGCCACGCTTGGTCAGCGAACATTGCAGGGGTTAGCTGCTTCACATGATATGGAAAGCTGAGGAGTATTAGATACGCACACTAGTTATTTGACTCTCTCCTTTCTGGGTAAAGATGGGCTTCGGATTCAAAAGAGTTCTGTGTAAGTTCAGGGGCTCTATATATATATATATATATATTTATTTATTCATGGACCGACCAACCAAAATATGCTCGTCTCTTTTTAAATGACTGTGGTCATTTCTGAATTCTGATATTTAAGATCAGTAAAGTATTGGTGTTGATGATGATCAAGTACCACATGTCAGTGAATAATTAAACAAGAAAATTTGTAATTCTCAATAAACAACGCCATACCTGTGACATAAAAGATTAATTTCAGATCTCTAGCTACAGAGAATTGTAATTTTAGTGATATAATTTATGAGTAATTTCGTGTTTTGTACAATTATTTTTTAACGTGCACACTCATATATATTAGAGCATTGAAAAGTCTATTTAAAGATTAAAATTGGAATTCCTTCCTATAATGAAAAAGGGTATAGTTCTTATTCTTTTTTTTTTTTTTTTTTTTTGCTGATGGAATTATGGCATGTATCAAAAGTACACACAAGTTAAGAAGGAAAGAAATATGGCTTGGACGATACTCAACCACGAAGAAAGCGTCACGTGCCCACGCAGGTGGGTTCATTTCGTTACATTACTTACGCCAGTTCCGAGGGGGGTTGGGGGGGTCCCTTTTGCTAGCTTGCTACCAGCAAATGCGTTAAGCAACATCCTCTGCATTGTCTCTCTCAAATTCTCTGGTTTTAGTCAGTGCATTAAACTAATCGAGAGAGAGAGAGAGAGAGAGAGAGATTGGGGAAGGAAGAGAGAGAAAGAGATGATCTTTTCCTTTGAAGTTGGGTTCAGTTGCAATCGTTTTTTTAAAAACCCAACTTACGGAATGATTCATGAAGCATGCGATTGATAGTTCTCTACGTAATAAATCCCATTTGTCTATAAATATCGCCCTAGTTTCTGTGACGATCTGTCAATATTGTTGCCCTAATTATTACTCCATAGACTTCTTTTTCTTTTCTTTTCTTTTTTTTTTTTCCCAGGATATATATATGAATCAAATCAGATTTTGAATATTAGAATTCCAATTTAAATTTATTCACTCGCACCCGTTGAACTAGTCCTAACAGAGCAGGATATCCTATATAAGTATCATACCTCTTTTTGAAAGAACCATTTCCCAACATTTTAAATTGACATTTGGGAAGTAACATTTGAAATCATATATTCAAATGTTGTCATTTGTAACTTTTAGACAAATATTTTTATTTAGATACTTTTCTATAGTATTAAATATTTTCATTCAAATATTTTTTTTTATCCTAAATATTTCTATTTAAATGTTTATACCAAATGGAATCTATATACTTCTTTGGTTTTCTCCATCCGGTGGCTGTGAAATATTATGTTGAATTTCATTATTTTAATATATATAATATATAGGTCAGGATATTTGGTCCAACCAACAAATCTTCTTAATTATTCTGTGAATGCATAGTATTCTGGTCTCACGCCCACTACCTCCTTTTGAGTTTTGAGTCCAAATATAGGCAAAATATCGGTCATGCACGCAGCTTATAAAGGACAGTCGGAGAAGGATTTAAACCTTAGAAAAAGGATAACGTAGCCAAGCATTCTTGACTTTTTATGTAAAAGAAAAGAAAAAAAGATAACTACTTGCTGTGGAAATATATATATATACACACTATATTTATGATAAGCGTGAAAGCAATGGATTTGTGGTCGTAATATTTTTCACAAGAGTGAGTGGTGCGTATATGAGCCAACATTGTATTTGTTATCTTATTTTTGTCAACTCTTTGAATTTGACACATATCTCTCCCTTCTCTCTCTTTTTTTTTTTTTTTTCAGTTCGGATTTTTCTAATAATATTTTAATTTTTTTAATTAATATGATAGTATATTAATAAAAAGATATATAAATAAATAAGAATAAGTAAACATATAAGTCGAATCTGTCTTTTTATCGCTAGCCGTTTTCGGTTGTCCGGAAAAATGATAAAGAATTTATAAAATGATCAGGAAAATAATCATCACCAATTGGAGTTGTTACTTTATAGACAAATCTTGTGCGTGTCCACTTGAAAAACGGCCCTCTTCCCATCCCTGTCAAATAACGATAGCTCCACGCGTGTACAAAAATACACATTATATAACAAACATTACATACATTTCCATCTTTTATTTTCATAGTATACTTTTGCTTTCCAATGTCTTATTTAAACTAAATGAAAATTTTAACTTTTTCTTTAACCGTTTTCTCCTAAAGAAGTTATATAAAATAAAAATATATAGCCTCTCCGGTCTCCACATGACAACTTCATGGAAAACAAATAAATTAATTAATTAATTAGGAAAAAGAAAGAAAGCATCTCCTTGAGAAGAAAAAAACAAACTTTGCAATCAAGTCCATACAAAAAAATGTAAAACATTCCCTCTACATATATATTATCTGCAAAACATAATAGTATAATGTAATACACATGATGCATTCTTGTTTCTTTGGGTATATATATATATAAATATATATATATTTTATTTTGGTTGGCTATATATGAAGAATTTGCACTTTTTCTTAAGTACATATATGTTATTCAATTTGTTGTTGTTGTTGTTGTTTTTTTCTTTTATTTTCAGTGTTACAGATAAATGGGAAGAGACCAAATGTATATATAAAAAATTAATAATTTAGTCAGAGACTCAAAAAGCAAACAATTGTGAGGGGTGGCTTGAACTTTAGAGTGGAGTCAAACCGGTTGACTCATAAATTGGGGGAGACAATTAAGACTTTTATGGGCTAGCCACCTATACTGTTGCAATGGACACATACATACATATATATACATATATATATGCTCACACGCACACGCAACACACATTTATATATGTATATATACATAATTTGGTGTGTATTGAGATTCATATTTTGTCTTGCGTGGCATGCATAAAATGTGCCATGGGGAGGACACGTGTCCCTCAGAAGAGAGTCGTGCGACGCTTAGAGGGAACTACTCAGCTGTCCGTAAACTCCCCAACAAAATTGTGGGTCCCACGTAACAGCTCTCTGTAACAGATTCTGTCGAAGTTTGGCCAAAAAAGGGTTATTATACTCTCTCTCTTTCTCTCTCTCTTCAATTTTTTTTTTCATTGGAGTTGTTTCTTGTTTCCGTTTGATGAGAGGCTCTCGTCATTGGAGTTACTTGGAGCCCACCTCATTCCTGGCGTCTTCCCAACCTCAATAAACCTCTAATTTTAAACTTTTTATATTAAAATTAATTGATTTTTTTTAATATTTGTTAATTTTTAAGAAAAAGATAAAAATTAATATGAAAAATTTAGATCTGGACCTGAGAGTTAAACGGAAACTTAATCGTTTGATAGATTTTACCATTTCAAAAAGTAATTAATGAGGTTAATTACCACATCATAAGTAAAAACTTTTATTTAATTAAGTTATCATAAAAAATAAATAATTTATCAAACAAGAATAAGAAATATCAATGTTCTTAGAATGAATCTTGTGAAGAACATCTATTCAAACAGTTTCAATGAAGGAACCATAAAACTTGCTTGTCATCCTAATGAATCTTATACATGTTCTTTTTCTTTAGACTTAAGCCACACTTTGAACGTACGTGCATGATTCCCTTGGTATAGTCTTATTCTTGATGTTCTTTCTTTTTAATTAGATCAATTTGCCTTTTAAAGTTGGATAATGTACAATAGAAAACAGATGATGTCACTTGCAGTTTTGGAACTCAAGTAATTGCTTGTACGGTCATATATTTGCTTTATATGACATTTATCTTAATTTACTTTAAAAAAAAATAAAAAAAAAGGGAGCAAAATTTGGGCCGTGTTGTAAGTTGTAAAAACTTGGTGTTCCCACTGCCAGTAATTGTCGTTTCACAATAACAAAAACTGCTCATGATCTAATATTATGCTTCAAAATGAAAATTTTCACTTTCTTTTTTCATGTGGGTCATGCCTTCTAACTAAGTTAATAATTACAACATTTATATATATTCATTGGATTAGGGTAATTGCAATGACTATTGACTACAAGTTGATATAAAACAAGGTATTTAATGCTAATAAATGCCAAAATCTTATATCAAACACCAATATTAAATATTGTTTAAACTTTTTTGCTGAGTAAAGAAAGTGTGGATCATTAGTTTCATCTTTGTTTTTCAACATAAAATTTTAAAGGTTTAACGACAAAACGAAAATGATCTAACTCAATTTTATTCTATGAATCTAATTTCGCTTAGTTTATTTATCAAATAGAATCTTAAAATAGAGCTCTGGAGTATATCTTGGAAGGAATTCAATTTTATTTTATGTATACAAATATAGGTGAATCCTGGTTGCCCAATCCATAAGTAGAGAAGCGGTTTAATTTGATATCGATCATATCCCATGCTGCTCTTCTGTAAAGTCATGGGTCTGGGGACCATATTATCATGCCACGTGGAACACACTTGAAATATACTCCAAACATTATTTATAAATAAATAAATAAAGAAATAAATAAAAAGAGTGGCAGCATGAATGAAGAAGTGAAAAAATTAGATCACACTACTACTACTTTTTGTTTCGTGAGATAGCGTACAACTCAAAGTGTGTTTGGGTTACTTAACTTGCATTTGATTCTGAGTGACAAAGGTATCACACGACGTGGAGTTTTTTCCCTTCTGCTTTTATGCATGTCATTCAAATTCTTCAACTTAGTCATTTAATTTTCCCACCCTCCTACTTTTTAGTATGCTTCACTTGGATTGCCTATTCCATTATGATATAAAACAGTATTTTTGTTTAATTACTCGAATTATTATATTTTGATGAATACATACTTCCATTCCATATAAACAATACAATATTAATCACTCATTTTACTATTTATCTTTTTTTTTTTATTTTTTTTTTATCAATCACATTACAGACTCTCTCTTTCTCATTAATACATATTAGAATGACTATTTAAATGTAAATAATCTAACACATATTTTATTTCAATACAATAATTACAAAAGACATCAAAATACATATTAAAATAAAATATCAAATAATATAATAAGAGATCCAAATGTAGTATTGAAATAATAACAATAAATTATTATTTATCTCCTTCATTAAAAATTTATTTTCTTGTTTCTTAAACCAACGTTAACTAATTCAGTGATGCTTGTCTGACTAATGGCAGAGAAGACAAGTTTTGAATTTAACAAAAAAGAAAGCAAAAGATAAGGTAAGCTATCTTTTATTTATTTATTTATTTATATTTTATTTTGCCCCCTTCCTTCTCTCTTTATGACAAGAAGAAAAAGAAATATTCATTTTTGCTCTTTATCCCTAATTCCCTAATGTGGAGAAGGTATCACAGTAGGAAGCCACTTGACATGGTTCTCCACCTTTGCTTTCAAATCCAAATGACCTTTTGTTTAATCCTGGATAAAGCGGAAGCATCTATCTCTCTCCCAGTGCTGTCACACGTACGTGTCACTTGCAGGAAAAGCCTAATCCAAAGCCCATTGTTTGTTTTACAAATAAACCTATGGAAATCCAAAGGAAGAGTCAGCGTCCAACAACTTGCAAGCCTACACCTACCTACATCATCTCCATGTTCCACTTTCTAAAATATTTGACTCACTTATAATAACACTAACTCTACCAATTCTAATTTTGTTGTTTTTATAGTAATTGATATAGCACTATTAGAATAATACTAACCATATCAATCCTAATCTTATTGTTTTTATACTAATTGATATAATATATAGTATGTGAGTTGTTTTATTTTTTTATCGATAAATATTTAATTATAAATTTATCATATAATATTATTAATTAATAATAAGAAATAGTATCTATCAATACAATAATGAATGTTATTTATAATAAATTAATAAAAAAAATTTAAGATTAAAATTGGAGTCTATAATATTACCTTATGATATCCCATTAGATTTAGCAATCTATATAGTTTATTTTTTATGACATGCATACTATTTAATAAAATTAAACATGCCCCCCAATGAAATATATAGTTGACAATATGGGAATATTGTGTATAAACAGATTGAGAGACATAGTTTATAATAGGATATTTTTTTAATTACTCTAAATTGTATCAACAAAATCATGTAAATAGTTAAAAAGATATAGAAATTTAATAAAAATGACATGGCTCTTTAAAATTATTATTCTTTTAACATAGCATCTAATAGATATAAACGTGAAACGTATGTATATATATATATATATATATTACCTTTATTTAAAAGGACGAAAGGCATTAAAAATACATTTCGTCCTTACCTCTCATCTCGTCATGTGATGGGTCTTGAACCCGTCACGTGTTATTTTTAAATAAAAAAATTAATTTTTAAAAATTAAAAATTTTAAAAATTAATTTTTTTTTGTTTTGTTTGTTTTGTCTATTCCGTACTGATTCTAAACTCGTCATATTGAAATTTTAAATAAAAAATAAAAAATAAAAATTTTATTTATTTTATTTTATTTTATTTTACTTTATTTTATTTGTCTATTTCACATGTGCTTTGTGCTTACATTTCAACTAATATATATATATATATATAAAGATTGAAAGTATTTCTTTTGGATTTTTTTTTTTTTTTTTAGAAGACGATTGAAAGTAGTAGTTTCACTAGGAGAAAAGTTTTAGAAAGTCCGCTCTACGCCGGAAGAGAAAAATAATTTAATTAGTAAATGCTCTCATTAGTGAGGCTCAGGATTCTACTTTTAGTCAAAAAAAAAAAAATACACATACATAAATATATCTACTTACCCTAGAATCATGCCTTGTAAGATAGGAAACTCATTAATTTTCTCAAGAATTTCAGAAATTGTATTAGTCAAGCCGTCGGTTTTATTTTATTGCTAATATAACATTCCAACTCCAATTATATGAGTGAGATATATATATATATATATATATATGTATGGTGGTAAAGTGAGATATAATGAAGACAAGAATAATTGAGAAAATCATCGAACAAAGACCGATGCGATCCCATCGATGAGACAACAAAAGCAAAAATCCCTTGTGGGAAATCTTCTTTTTATAGAAAATCGAAGAAAAAAACAGGAGAGATGGGGCTCTTATCTAATATTTCTTTGACCCTTTTGAGAAAACCACGTGTTAAAGTTAAAACCCGGAATTTCCTACTTTTAAGTTAAGGAACCAATTTGTCATTAATAAATTATTTAAATTTGTTAATCATGCATGCTTATCACATGAATGATCATGAACCTGATCAATATTAATCACAAAAGATTATATTGTTATATTACTAAAGCAGATAGGTAGCGTACAATAAAATATATTATATATATTTGAATTTCAATAACCTAATAATTATATACACAAGGCCGCCAATTAGAAACTGAAATTTTATCATGATTTTTCTGAAACATCTGGTGAAATACGCGTATGTGAAATAATGTAGTGTCTAATATTATAAGAATTTAAAGAGAAAATTAAATAATAATAATAATAATAATAATAATAATAATAATAATAAAACAGCAAGAGGAAAGAGCACAAATCAACAAAAGATTAAAAAATAAATCAGACTATAACTCCCTTACGAAACTTTAAAAAAAAAAAAATCGAACTCCAAAAAAACTTTAAACGAAGTCCTTTTTAATCATGTTAAAAAAAAAAAAACCAGGACGAAACTTCAAAAAAAAAATTATTCTCACTTTTAATTGGTAATAGATAGTTAATAGTTAATAAAAACTATATCGGGCACAAAAGAAACAACATAAAAGCCAGATATTAGTGTATTGAAAATTATTATAGACAACATGAGGTTTATTTAAATAATAGTAGTTGTACTAGTCCATTTCATCCTCATGTTTTTTGTGAATTCACAACCTGTCTCCTTCAAAAGACGTACTGCTCTTATCCTAATTATGATGATTTTTTTTTTTTTGGGTTAATAATTTCAAGGGATAATCTCCGACCACTGTTTACTATTGCTCGGTCATGCGGTTGTATATGCACTACCTATATCGTTGAAATGTCTCTTTTTTATAATAGAAATAGAAATATTGTTGTAATATCATATATAAATCTATTACAACTTTTTTAATATATATATATATATATATTTATAGATATATATGTGTGTGTGTGTCTTGAAATAAGTATTAGTGGTTTAGCCAAATCTTAATCCTCAAACACGGAAAATGTATTTTCACACATGAATTAAATAAATTTAGTTACAAAGTTTAGTGAGGGGATCATTTAGAGGTGTTAATTTCTTGGATAAGGCACTTACAAAAAAGAAAAATTAAAAATTAAAAATACTGGATAAGGCCTTCTTTAAACCAAAAACAAGTAAAACGTGGGAAACAAATTGAGCGTGCATCGGATCCTTTAGAGCCATTGAATTTTCATTTGAAAACAAATGGCTTTCTTGTGTAATTTAGTTCTTCAGTTCAGACTATAATCAGATATTCAATTATTGGTTCTCATGATATTGCTTCTTTTCCTCTGATTTTTGTTGGGGTAATTTGTATTTTCTCAATGATACGTTTTTTTAGTTTGTTTTTACTTTTTCTTTAGGGTATTTGTTTTTGCTTTTTGATAAAAACCAACGTCTAGTCCTTTGAACCATTTTTTTCCTTAAAAAATAAAATAAAATTACGGGACCAAACCAGCACCACAATATTTCGATTCACTAAAGAGTTTCAATTAGAAATTTAATTAATTGAAAGAGTTGGGTATGTTTAAACCAAATCAATAATCATACTAGTACAGCTAGACTGTCTATAATTCTGAAATATGCATTTTTTAAAAAATTTTAACTAAAATTGTACTTAGTTTTTGTTTCTTTGTGTATCTTGAAATAAGATATATAGTTAAAATTTTTGCAGGGATGAAGTTCCATATTTGAATTATTAGTTTAAAATTCTCATATAACTTAGAAGCCCCCTGTACGATACTTTAGCAAAAAAATTTATCCATACAATATACTTCTTATTTAGACACCTTTTTTTTTAATATACTAATTCTCATTAAAAAAAAAGATGGAAATGAATAGAACTTGATAAATTAGTAGTTTCAGGATAATTTTATAATCAGATATAAGAGAAAAATATATTATTCATAACTTAAAATTATAATTCATTGAATATTTATCAAGTTCAATTTAAAATTATCTCATTATGATTAGATATTTTAAATCTATATAAGCTTTTTTTCACCCTAATACATAATTTTTTTAATGAATATAAATACAATCATAAAGATAATATCACATTTGATTTTATAAAAAAAATATAGAGTTCGAATCATCATTTTTAAATAAAAAACAAAAACAAAAACAAAAAGTAGGGGTCAAATTATAATTAAACTAAAAAAATATAAAACCAACCAAAAAAAAACAAGGCTTCCATCCAACATAAACATATTTTATAATCTCTACACTGGTTAAAAAAAAACAAAACACATCCGTCTTTGGGGCCAAGTAATATGTAAGAGCTAATGAGGGAGTGACACGAAGGCAAAGGTGGGTTGGGTGGCAAGAAGAACACGGTGTCTAGGTGTGAGTGGTTAGTAGGTGATAAAAAAGGGGACCCATTAGCTCTTCGAGAAGGAGAGGGGAAGGGGGGACAGGTGGGGCCATGCATGGTATGACATGAGTGGTCTACATCACTTCTTGAGATCCACGTCACTTCGTTTCCCAACTTTATTAACCTTTCCACTGCACCCCCGCCTCTGCTCGCCTTGTACTACTAACTACTGCCTCCCAAATTATTATATTATTTATAAAAAAAACAAAAAACAAAAAAATAATAAATAAATAAACAGAGAGAGAAAGATAGCTTCATTGGATCGTCGCTTAGGAAGCCCACCCGCACACCCTCGCCGTCGCTTGGACATTTGGATGTGGAAAAAATTTTTACACGTTGAAAACAAAAATCTTTAAACGGAAGAGATAAATTTTTAAATTTAAAAATATTGTTATGCAAAATATATTTGAAATGAAAAATATTCCAAAATTATTTTTTAAAAATTACGAAACTTTTTAGGCTTCCAAACAACATTTAAAACTCATTTTTAAAACGAGATGGACTAAACAAATGTACCAAATAATCCGTAAAAGAGTCAGCTTTAGAGAGAGTAAAAGAAGCACCATCTAGGTTTTTTTTTTTTTCCTTCCTGGGGGATTCGAGCTCACTTTAACCTATACTCTTAAGTTGGGTTTACATGTAGTGAAATATACATTTTAAGAAATTGCATGATCTATATTTCATTTAACAAAAGTAGTAGAAAATTTTATATGGTATTACTGTTTTTTTTTTTTTGTTAAATACGTATTTGTGATTACATATATAATTTAACAATAATTTAAAACTTAAATTTATCAAAAAGATAAAGAATAGTGATTACATGCATAATTTAACAGTAATATCACATTTGATTTCATTTTCAGATATAAGAGTTAAAATTCCCCACCTCTAAGTTCAAAAAAAAAAAAAAAAGGCAAAGAAAGTAAATCTCCACCCCAACTTTCAAAAAGCGTAATTTTAATTTTTAAATTTAATTAAAAATTTGAACTAATTTCATTTTAAATACTTTAATGAACTTTAATGGTTTATTTATTCATTTTTTCTAAACCTTCAAACTTTACATATCATATATAAGGAGTTTTTCTTTATTAATAGAAAGTTTGAACTACAACTTTAATAGTTGGATTAACTTTTTAACAATCTTATAATACGTGATATAAAACTATCATTATTTTTAAATAAGATCATTGAAAAGTACATTTTAATTATCAAAATAATATTCCTATTGTCAGTGAAAAAATACAATAACTATTAATATATAAAAAGTTTTTACGATAAGAATGATCATTTTTCTTTATCAATAGAAAATATGAACTATAGCTTTAATGGTTAGATTAACTTTTTAACAGTCTTATAATACGTGATATAAAATATCCTCATTTATAAATAAGATTGTTGAAAAGTACATTTTAATTATCAAAATAATATTTCTTATTATCAGTAAAAAAAGACAGTAACTATTAACATATAAAAAAATTTTATGATAAAAATAATTATTTTTTTATTAATAAAAAATATAAATTATAATTTTAATAATTGAATTAACTTTTTAATAATCTAACAGTCTGTTATAAAATTATTCTTATACGTAAATAGAATCGTTGAAAAATATATATTATAATTATCGAAATAATATTGGCATTATTAGTGAAAAAAGACGGTTACTATTATAAAAATATGAAAAAAAAAACGAAGAAAACCGTTCAGTGACGGACAACAGGGGCGAGGTTCGTATTATATAAAATTAATATATTTATTGTCAAATGTCAATTGTTTTTTTACATTTAACAATAAACAAAAACAAGAGAAAAACCTGAATCTTAAAAAGAAAAAAAATAATCGAAAAATCAGAAAGGGGAGATTATACTGTCATCCACCTCACTGTTTGACGTGACGGGAATTGATAAATTTTACGGCGACGTGACAGGAGGGCCTACGTTTTTACGTTCTTTACGCGACCTCCAATTTCTTTCTTTCTTTTATTTTCTTTTCTTTATACATCCACAATTATACAAAAAAAAAAACACTTTATTTCGCATTAAAATTCAATTTCAATTAAATTAAATTTTTTATTTTTATTTTTATTATTTTTTTAAAAAATTAATAAAATTTATTAAATTTTAAAAATTATTCAATTCTCACTTAAAAATTTCATCACCAACAATCTAATCAATCATCCCTCTCATGAAAACCTCCACTCTCTCGTATTGTTTGTTTTGTTTTATTTAAAAAGTACCCCTGTCATGATTTGGTCAAAACAGAACCCTTCATCAAAGAAGACGAAATTTTTGACTTCTCCTTATACAGTAACGAGAGGAAATTTTTACCGTCTTTTCTTCGTTTTCTGATTACACTTTTAAGGTGAGTATACTTATCTTTAGAGATTTATCTTTTTTTTTTCTTTTTTTTTTTTTCTAATATAAGTATTTGATATGGTTTGTGAATTGTATTTTCAAATATAACAACTGATTTGTTAAAAAATAAAAAATCAAAATAAAAAAGTTGACTGGAAAGAAAAGTTGTATTTAATTAACACAGCTCTTTCGTTGCTGTAAAAAGAAAAGCCATAAATTTTTTGCAAGCTATTAATTAAGAATAAAGAGACATTAATTTGTTTTGATGTTATTCGTGACATTCCTTTCCATTTATACAATTATATTATGGGACCCAAATGATATTAAAAACAATGAAAATACTTAATTTGTGATAATGCCAATGGAAAATAAAGCATATAACTAGCTAGGGATTTGTAGCCATAATTACCTTATTGAATTTACTAGTTTCTAATTATGGGGCCTAATTTAAAACTGAAATGTAAAAAAAAAAAAAAAAAGGAAAAGAACTTATTAAAATAATTACATTTAAAAAAGATTAAAATAAAAGGATTTAGAGGTAAATAATCTTTTTTAGGAAGATTTTTAACCAATAGTTGATGTTTTTAAAAATTTATTAAAATGTTTGATTTTTAAAATGATCAATTAATATTTTTAAATGATTAATTAATACTTAATCACATAATATTGTTATTTAATTATATCAATCATAATCAATCAACTATAACGTAAATCACTAATTTTTACTATCAAATCTAAAAAAATGATAATGACTGCTTTGCTAAATTGAAAAAAAAAAAAAAAAAAGTTTGCCTGTTTATTTGATTAGGCGATGAAAATATATTATTCAGCTCAATTTTCCTAAAATAAACAGTGATCGCTGCCATTGTCAATTGTGGCCAGTAAGTAAGATCTAAACTTGACTCCGAAAGTGGGAGCAGTGAGGGCTAGAAAAAGACCCCACCAAAAGTGGTTGATTTCCTTCCTGTTATGGCTACGAAGAATCACGTTTCTAATTTTTGCCGTAAGGGTTTTGCTTTCCAACAGTTTACCCTCCCTTTTTAGTTTTTTTTTTTTTTTTTCAATTTATTTTCCTTTTATAATTAGGGGTAGAGTGCAAAATAGTTCCACACAGTTAAAATTGGCAAGGAAATTAAAAACTATCGGTAAGGAAACAGACAAAAGATGTGAACTAAATTACATTCTCTGTTAAACCTTATAAAATGGAGGAAAAAAAATATATATATATATATATATATATATATTTTGTGTCATTAATAAAGTAGAAACATAGTAAAAATTTCATATCATTCACCTTTTACTGTATTTAAAATGTTTCAAGAAAAATAAAATAGAATTTACCAAAAAAGAAAGAGAAAATAAAATAAATTTACTAAAACTATTGTTCTCTGTTTTGCCAAAAGTTTTCAAACTTTCTACCCTTTATGTAAGTAACTTCTTTAAGGCACTAGTGTAAAACATGTGTTATGCACATGTGGAATAAATTTGAGTAAATTTATCTAAGTAAGAAAAAATTAAAATAAAAAGTAAAAAAAAAAAAAACATAAAAAGACCCAAGAAAAAGGCACAAAAAAATCAAAAAGATAAAAGGACTAAAATGAAAAAAATTATCAACATAAAAAAGGACTAAAATGAAAAAAAAAAGAGTAAGGCCCAAAAAAATGAAAAAAAGTATTAAAATGAAAAAAATGATATGAGAGAAAACGGAGGACCAAAAATAAATCTAGAAGTAAAAAAGAGGACCAAAACGGGAAAAAATTGGTCCGAAAAGGAAATAAAAAAGGACTAAAATGGAAAAAAAATTAGTCCAAAAAGAAAATTAAAAAAGGACTAAAATGAAAAACAAAATTGGTTCGAAAAAAAAACCAAAGGACTAAAAAATAAATACAAAAATTTTTCGTTCAAGACAAACCATTTTTGGACGAAGTACGGATGCACAGTAACACTTATTGTGCTTTCTATAATATTGTATAGATACATATTTGAGAAAATTTATTTATATAGGAGAAAATTAAAATAACAAGTTCAAAAATATATGCCCATGAAACAAAATAACAAAGGACTTGAAAATAAATTTAAAAAAAAAGAAAGAGAGGTATAGAAATATACAAAAAGGATCAAAGGATTAAAATGAAAAAATTGACCAATACAAAAGAAATGACTAAATTGTAAAAAAAAAAAAAAAAAAGAAAGAAAATTAAAGGACAAAAACTAAATATGAAACATTTTCGTTGAAAACGAACCGTTTTGAATAAAAACGTTTCAATAGTATAGATTATTGAGCCTTCCATATAATGTATAGATGATGAGTACATGAAAAATATAGCATTTTATTTTATTTTATTTTTTATTTTTGCTAATAGAAAATATTTAATCCCAAATTTAGAACCTGATTGTACAATTACGATTAGATTGAATATGAAACCACCTTAACATCTTGTAAGCTTAAAATCAATGCAAACGAAAAATTGGGACAGACCATTTGTCTTTTGGAATTTTGGGAGACGGGGTTGAAGTCATATGTGGAAATTAACTTTTATTTATTTATTTTTAGGTTATAACTTTAATTTCTTTTTCTTTATACTTGAATCAAGAATTAATTATTGGTAGTTTCAAGAATAGACTTATTACAACTGTTATCATTATAGAGAAAGAAGTAAATAAATTTTTTTAAAAAAATAAATAATTATTTTAGAAATAGTTGAGGTAAATATATATATTCTGCTGAACATGTTAAAAAACATATTTATGACAAAATTAGCTTATATACATTATTATAAATAAATTATTTATTATTTAAAAAATGTATTGTTTATCATAAATATATTTTAAAAATGACTTGTTTACTGCAATTTCGATTACGAACTAGTATTAGTTGGGGGTGAAACAAAGTTCCATAATCAAGGTATGCTATCCTGCTATATTAGTATTGCATATAAGACTGTTTTGGCCCAATTATTTCGTACTAGTCTGGCAAGAATGTTGGTGACTTGTCAGCAGCATAATTAAGACTTGACATTTATTTTCCTGTTCGTGCAAGGAAAATGATATAAAAAGTATCATGACATTTTTTTTCTTATAATATAAAAATATAAAATATGTATAACATCATTGTTACTTTTAACTCGACATGTACATTTACCCTTTGGGGGGGGGGGGGGGGGGGGGGGGGGAACTAGATGATAGTGTTTTCAAGACCGCAAATTTCACTGTAAGATGAGAAAAATTTCA
Organism: Ficus hirta; assembly: GCA_038430175.1. Classification (NCBI taxonomy): domain Eukaryota; kingdom Viridiplantae; phylum Streptophyta; class Magnoliopsida; order Rosales; family Moraceae; genus Ficus; species Ficus hirta. Next base: position 15,233,270 of record CM076595.1, on the reverse strand, counting down.
CTTCTACAATTACTTTCTGCATGAAATACCTATTTTCATTTGACGTGGACTATAATTAAGTGACCAAAATATTAGTTATATATATATATATGTATATTGAGCATCAACCAATAAAATAGTTAAACAACTTTAAGCATAACTATAATTGCATTGGAAAAAAACTTACATTATGTCGAGCAAAAACTTAATAAATTTGATAAAAACGATTTAAATTAATATTTAACATGCATTTGATTGATATGTTAGAGTTGTTTGACTTAAAAAAAAAATTAAAAAAAATATTAACTTAAAAAAAAATCAAAAGATGAATTAAGTTTTTTCTTTGGATTGAAATATCAAACCTTAATATATTTTTTGTTAATTATACAACGTTAACTTTTTTAATTTTTGATAGATTATAAATTGTAAGTATTGTACTTCTTTGTACTCAACCATTTTTTTAATCAAAATTTTCTCAAAAAATTTTGGGTGTATTTGAGACTTTCACTCAAACTAAAATATTTTAACTAAGTTTTTATCTTTTTTTCAAAAAATTTTTATCTTTTTCCAAAATTTTTTTTATCTTTTCTAAAAATTCAAAAAAATTTACTATTAAAACTTAAAAATTTCAACTCAAACTAATTCACCAAACTCTTCTTTTATTTAATTTTTAAATGAAAAAACAGAATATGTCAAGTAAAAACAAAAGAAGAGTAACTGAACCTCTGTTCAGTGCTGATTCATACGTTTGACCATCATTTACGGTTGGGTCGTCGAGCAGTAGCAAAGAACCCAGAAACTCGCTTATTACCTGAATTTGAGTTTGTTAAAATAAAACAAAATAAAATAAAGAAAAAAGAAAAAAGAAAAAACCGCTTTCGCCACTCGCATCGGCAAACGCTCACCAAACCCAGGCTCTCCTACAGTTTTCCCCGTTTTACGCGCCCGAAGTGATAGCTGTGTTCTCTTTCACCAAAGCGTGTGAATTTTCTCGAGTGAAAACTGAAAACTCAAAACTGAAAAAAAAAATAAAAAAGCATTAATATAACCGAAGTTAGTTGTTTTTACTTCCAACAAATTAACCGCCTCCAAAACAAACCCGAAATAGTTTTTCATAGAGAGAGAGAGAGAGAGAGAGAGAAAAAGCCTCCTCCACCTGTTTACCAACAAACACAAAATCAAAAGTGATGGGAGTTAGAGTTACCCTTCTCTCTCTCTCAAAAGCGACTTAGACAGACAAAGAGAGAATTTTGTGTTCAAAAGCGTGCAGACAAGGGAGAAGGATTTTTCTTTTTTATTTTCTAGTCCTATTAAAAAAATGAGATTTTTTTTTTGAATTAATTAGAAAATGAGAATTTTTTTGGTAAGTTACGAAACACTACTTGGTGATAAGATTCTATTTTAATTAGTTATGTCCGTGTTATTATTGTGATTAACATTTGAGAAACTGTAAAAAAAAAAAAAAAAAAAAAAAAAAAAAGAGGACGGATCTGGGTCAACGGTGTTTGACCACAAATAGAATAACTGGAGGGCTAAAGTTGCAAATAAGCAAAAAGTAAGCCCAATTGTTTAATAAATAAATTAATTAGTATTTTTATTTAGTTTGGTTTCAATGCCAATAGTTTTATTTATTTGATTAGAAGCCTTCGGCTTTGTCGTTGTTGTTGTTGCGGTCGGCCTTTCGTTGAAGAAGGCGCTTCTTTTAATCTCTCTCTTTCTGTCTCTCAATATATATATATATATATATATATATATAGGGCTCACTGGCCATTTATTTCCTCTTCGCTTTATCATTCACAGCGAGAAAGAGAGAGTGAAGAGGGAAGGATAGAAGGGAAAGAGGCGATACAGAAGACAAGAACAGAAGAACCAAGTGAAGTTTATATCATGAGAACAAGGAGAGGCCATTGTTACCCTAAGGTCGTCGTCGGAGGCAATTCCATGTGCTCGGAGACGAAGGTGTTCAGCAAGAGAAAAGATTTCTCCGCCGGCGAACGGACTGTTAACCGGAAACGGATTAAAATCTCGCCGGATATCGCCTCCTCCTCGTCCTCCACCGCTGGGCCGGATTTGTTCGACTCCCTGCCTGACGATCTTGTTATTTCTATTCTCACCAAACTTAGCTCCTCCGCCACTTGTCCTTCCGATTTCATCAACGTTTTGATAACGTACGTGCTTGTTAATTCGTTTCGTTTGTTTTGCTTTTTTCTGTTCTCCTTCTTATTCTCCCTTTTTTTTTTTTTGGTTCTCCGGCGAAGAATTTCGCCCGAATTCCACAACAGAGCGGAGGAATTTCACGCCATTGTTAGGAGTTTTTAACTACTGCTCAAGATTTTCGCTAGAATTTCCTTTTTTGTTTTTCAAAGAAACGGAAAGAATTTTTTTTTTTTTTGGGTTAAAAATTTTATCTTGTTTTTCTTGTGTTCGGTTTCAACTAATCTATATTTCGGTCTCGTAATTCCTGAAATCTGGCGTTACTAATTGGATTGCATGAAAACAGATGCAAAAGATTAAACGGATTAGGTCTCCATTCGATGGTGTTATCCAAAGCTTCTCAGAAAACGTTCGCCATTAAAGCTAAGAACTGGTCCGAGTCGGCTCACCGATTCCTTAAACAGTGCGCCGATTCCGGAAACGTCGAGGCCTGCTATACTCTCGGCATGGTAAGTAAATTTTGTTAGAGAATTCCCATTAACGAATATCCATAATACTATGGAATGAATGAATAACTAATACTTTTTTTTTTTAAATTTTTGTCTTCCCAGATTCGTTTCTACTGTTTACAAAATCGAGGAAGCGGAGCCTCGCTGATGGCCAAGGCGGCGATTAGCTCCCACGCGCCGGCGCTCTACTCCCTCGCCGTAATCCAGTTCAACGGCAGCGGCGGCTCCAAAAACGACAAGGACCTCCGAGCCGGCGTGGCCCTCTGCGCCCGAGCCGCGTTTCTTGGCCACATCGACGCGCTCCGGGAGCTCGGGCACTGCCTCCAAGACGGCTACGGCGTCCGCCAGAACATCGCCGAGGGACGGCGGTTCCTCGTCCAGGCCAACGCGCGGGAGCTCGCTTCGGTTCTCTCCTCCGCTTCGTCGTCCGTTACGTCTATCCCCACGCGCCAGTGGCTGACGTGGAATCCACTTCCCCATCCTCACCCTCACCCGCATCCCCAGCTTCGGCACCTGACCGGCTCGGGCTGCCCGCTGCTGAGCGACTTCGGCTGCAACGTCCCGGCGCCGGAGGCACACCCTGCGAGCCGGTTCCTGGCGGAGTGGTTCGCTGCGCGTGGTGGCGCGGCGCCGGGGCCGGGGCTGAGGCTTTGCTCGCACGTGGGGTGCGGGAGGCCGGAGACGAGGAGACACGAGTTCCGTCGGTGCTCGGTTTGTGGTGCCGTTAATTACTGCTCACGCGCGTGTCAGGCACTCGACTGGAAGCTCCGCCACAAGGCCGAGTGTGTCCATGTGGACCGGTGGCTCCATGACGACGTTAACGGTGACGTTGGCGGTGACGGTGACGGTGACGATAACGTTAACGGAGCGGTTGATGGTGGTGGCCTCATCGCAGATAGCTAGAGGTTTTTTTTTTTTTTCTTCTTTCTTCTTTTATTGAGGCAATAGGTAACTGCGTGACTGTTACGGAAAACAGTAATTGGTCAATACGGGTTGAGGGATGACAAAAAGAAAAAGAGGAAAGAAAAAAAAAGAAAAAAAGAAACGGAAAGGGGAAGCGAGGGATAGAGTGCTACAGGTAGGGAAACAAAGTTGGCCATTTTTGGTGGGAGCATAGATTTTAAGTTAATCATGGCCGTCGGATGAAACGGAGTTTTGTTCCCCGTTGGTGTATAGTGGCGGTTTTCGGTTAAATGATGGTGGCCATTTTTTTCCTTTTTATTTTTTTTTCTCTTACTTTTTGTAATTTTTTGTACAATAGAGCAACTGTCGGCCTTAATTTCGGTACCAAAAAAAAAAAAAAATTAAACTCCAAATTTTCTTTTATTATTATTATTATTATTAAATTTTATCAAATTCCGTCCCTTTCTAATGAATCTCAATTTGGTAGTTTGGTTTTGGTAATGGGATGCAAATTGTTTGTGAAATCAACAATGCGGGACTTTGATCGTAAGAATTACAAGAAGTCCCAATTTTGTGGACTTGTTTGATCCACGAGTTGTTTTTATCAGAAAAATCTTTCCAAAATTTTTTTTGATTTTGATGTATAACCGAGCAACCATACTCTCATTTATGGTTTCTCAAAAAGGCTTAGCTTTGGGGTAAAGAAACAGGCCTTTTTTTTTTTTTTGCTTGTCTTAAATGTTACAAACAGAAAGGGACGCTCGAAATTCGAATTCAATTTACAGTGTTGAGTACAGTTTTTACCCTGTGACGGTCAAAGAGCCTGTAGGGATCAGGCCACAGCCTTGTTGGAGGCCGAAGGCCAACGGTACCAAAAAATTTTATGCATTATTCTGCCATCCTCAGTTAACTTTCTTTTCTTTTCTGGCTTTTGGGTAGTCAAAAAAGAGTCAGACACGTTTAAGTGATTGACCAACAACAACAAGTATAGAGAAAAAGAAGGGGGGAAAAAAAAAAAAGGAGAAGGGAAATGGAGAGTAGTGGGAATGAGGGACAAACAATTTGCAGATTGGTGGATATGGTCGTTCGGGAAAATAGCTTTATGGGCATCAAAAAAAAAAAAAAAAACCAATTGAGTGGGAAAAAAAAATTAAAAAGAAATAAATTCAAAATATTGCACACAGCCTAAAAAGCATCTCCAATGTGGGAGTGCACTTATTCTCTCTTTTATCATTGCTATTATTCTTCTTCCTCTTTCTTTCTTTCTTTCTTTTTTGGAATTATATTGGGGCCAAAAAACAGTTTCAAATATTGCTAGTCAAGTTATTTTATTTTATTTTATTTTATTGATTCTGATAGGTGGTCCAGAGCTGAAGGCAATGGTTGGAAACCCAGCTGTGATTGAAAACAAAATTTGCTCTATAACCATTTTGTGCAATAAGTGCTGCACCTTACAGAGCAGAAGGTTGCAGAAAGAGATAAAAGAAGCATGCTGCCTCTAAAAACAAAACAACAAAAAAAAAAAATAAAATAAAATAAAAAGGAAAAAAATAAAAAATAAAAAATTGTAGCATCCGATGATGGATTTATTTATTTGCTTGTTGTAGACAGGTTTTTTCTTGGAAAGAGATAGGGTTAGGTCTGAGAAAAAAGTTATTAATCTGGCACGTAATTAAGCAAAAGGAAATGTCGATTTGAATTTAAATGTACATGTTAGAGACCCAAAAAAAAAAAAAATAATAATAATAATAAAGAAGCTTGTCTCTTGAGAAAAATGATCTAGGAGAGTTGCGGTTGCTGATAGATACTGATGGATACTAGTCTCTCAATTGTCCATCTCTCGACTGGCATGTGACAAATCTGGTAGTTTTGGTTCTGCACCAACTCGCAATACTTATCCCGTATTATTTTGTATTCTTATCAGCACTTTATAAATAAACAATTTTTAAACAAAAGTGAGAGAAACTTACCTTCTATCACTCATGAATAAGTCAAAATCTAGTTTGGTTTTTTGATTTTTAAATGTTGTCGAATGAATACCTGATCTTCTAAGTTGTCTTAGGTTAATTCTTATATTCAACAGTTAAAATCTCGATGAAAACTGAACACCACTCCTTCTAATGATTGCGGCTTGCATAAAATACAATACCTCAAGAAATTGCACACGGTTCCGATGTGCCTCTTTCTCTCGAGATTTTAATATTTGGACGAACGAACAGAAAAACTAATCCGAGGCAAGTTTATAGATTGGAATTCGCTCAAAAACATTTTGAACCTCAAGGTTCAAAATAGAATTTAGCTTATAATTTGGAGACTAAAAATGACTTTAATCGTTTTAATTCCTACTCTTCTGCCTCAGCCAGTTTATTGATTTTGTAGGGCAAAAAAAAAAAAAAAAAAAAAAAGATAATTAAGAGACGGTGGTTTAATAAATTCACGGCGGCCGTTTCAAAAGACATTATTGACGACCTAATTGACATTTAAAGTTCTGAGTCTTAGGCTAGAGTAGTATATACTTTAGAGAGTAAGTAGGCCAAGCCACTAGATTAAGTTAAAGAAAAGCCAAAACGTTAAAGTTTTCAACTGCTTAGTTGGAAGCGGCAAATCTTTTATTGACAAGCCAACAAAGTGCTAATTTGAGCTTAAAGTTACGGGGATAGTTTCATAAGTTAGCAATTACAAGGAAAAATAAAAAGGCTTTAAGTAGGAGTTTGTTGGACATGTTACTTTAAAAAAAAAAACGATATGCCCGTTATATCTTTGCAAAACTTTTAGATTAACTCAAAAATTTATCATCACTATTCATTTATACAATCATCCCTGTCATAGATAATGCAATAGTTTTTTTATTATTTTTTATTTTTTATGAAGCAATAAAAATTCAAAAACACATGAATTGAGATTCCATGCAAAGGCCTAAGGGAGTGGACACTTTCTGGATCCATCTAATGCCCACCTCAAAAAGCCTATTTCAGAGTTTGGATCCAAAAACCCAAAAGGCCCATCCTGAAAAATTTGGACCCAACTTGTAGGCCCTCAGCTTTGGCCCAACAAAAGCCCAGATATAACCAATGAGTATTTTTTATTGTTATTTTTTGTTTAATCGGACGGAGGGAAAGGTAATCCTCGATTGAGCTGCCTGCGAAAACCAAATAATTCGAAGAATCGCAGAAAAGCTTCGAATCTTTGAGCAGGTAAATTGTTCAAATCAAAATCTGTAAAAGAAGAACCCATTTGATTTTCTTCTTCATGGACCTGAACACGAATTACTACTACTAATCAGTGTAAATTTTTTTTTTCTTTCTGTTTTTCGCATAAATTTGTTTGATTTTTCTTAGGGTTTTAGTTATCGTAGCTATACGATCTGTTTGGCTGCCGGGAAAACATTTTCTTTTCCTTTTTTCTTATCGAAATAAAATAATGGAGAAATAGAGTAAGGATCAGAATCTGTGGGATGTTGTGGACGCAGGTTAAAGGAGGAAAAGAATGGGATTCATAATGGAATTCGCGGAGAATTTGATACTGAGGCTGATGGAGGACCCGAAGGAGAGGGATAGGAAGTTCAGAGAGCATCTGTACGCGGTGAAGGACAGGTGCAACAAGACGAAGGAGATGTGGAGCTATCCTCTGCGTCCGTACGGATTCTGGACCTTCGAGCGCCACAACGCCCAGCTCCGTTGGGATGCTCAGATCAGCCAGGTCCCCGGTCGCCGTGACCCCTACGACGACCTCCTCCAACAGTCCTACAACTCCTCCTCCTCCAAATGAGGTCTTCGTTCTTCTTTTTCTCTCTCTTTTTTTAATTGTCTGAAATATTATCTTAAACTTGACTAATCTGATAGAGAATCTGAATTTACTCTGGAAGACAATTGGAGTAAAATTAGGAAATGGGAATGGGTAATAAGGTCATGAGCTCAAAATGAGGTAATTAGTTCAGCAACTGCGTAATAATGGGTGGGTTCGATTCGATCATAGGTTCCTTTTTCTATATGACAGTTGAATTCAATGTCTATTATGTTGTTTGTGACATGGCGTAAGATCATCTCCGATGTAAATGTGAATGCTAATGCTATATTTGTTAAAAAAAAAAAAAAAAGTTTAGAAATAGCATATTTAGCTACCTTTCGTCATCATCATTAAGCTTTGGATATTTGCCAAAGTAATTTTAGTATTTATATAACTTAGAAATAGCAAAATTTGTAAGGATTAGATGAGAAAGTTTTAGACATCAACGAATAGCAGTCAAATGCCAAACTTGTCACTAAAGATAGCACTCCATTGGAGGGTAATTTTTTCACTCGAATGCCAAAATTTGGCAGCACATTTGTTTGGCATTCCATTGGAGATGTTGTTTAAATATTCTTCGGGATTCTTTGGTAGTGTGTTTGTTGGAGTTTGGATTATCATTTTGAGAAAATAAGGGAAATGAACAAGAACAGAAAGAACCCTCCACGATTAGAAAGGGAAAAATCTTACTGTGAAGACTATTCCTGAGAATTATTCTCTAAAATGTCTATTCAATTTAGAAGATTTTGGGTTAAATCTACTACAGGACATTTGGACCATGTTTTTTTTTTTTTTTTTCCAGTAATTTAGGAAAATTGATGTAAAACAAAGAATATAGACCTTATATTTAGGGATATTCAGTCTAAAAGTTTTTCTTTTCTTTTCCCATTTTGCTTTGTGATTCAGCAATGTAGATAACTGTCTGCAGGATGAGTTAGATGTCTCTTCGAGGAAGAAGGCGAGGGTGCTGTTGTGCTGTTATTGTCTTTACTCTTGAGATTTATCATCTTGTATGCTGCTGAAATGTCAGCTGGGACTTTTAGACACTATCCCATGTTTCAATAAGCATCGCAAATCTGTTCTCATCGAATATTTTTATTTCCCATGTAACTTTGTCAAGTTATTAGTTTGAATAACATTCCATTTTATGAAGTACACCTTGTTTATGGTTCAGGTTTATCAATTTTCGATCCACTGTGTTCACGATTGAGGATCCATTAAAAACTACTATGTTTTCATGAAAGCTCAAAGGAGGGTAACAAACTAGAAATACAATTCGGTTGAGGTTATGTTTTTTATGTCTATTTCTAAAGCAGGATGATAAGATTCCTTCTCATGAACAAAAGTGGTTTTGGTTTTTCTCTCTGTAAATTGCAAGACTGCCCTATGTTTTGGCTCCGCTAGTGGACTACATGCAAGGATTTTTAGGCATGTGTTGAAAACAGGTTTTTGGCTAATGCAGCAAGCAAACTGAACTGGACTGGAGAAATCATGGATAGATCGAAACACGATATTGGTGTTTGAAGTAAAAATCCTAGGGCAAGTTAAGATCTATTTGAATATCAAATAACACATTAATGATTAGTTTGATTCACCAATTCCAACCTAAAGATACCAATTTAGTTGGTTTCTAAGAAATCAATTAATTCTAATTTAAAAATTTCAACTCAAAACGGCCAACCAAAAGGGGGGCTAAGTTTCTTGTTTTTGGAATTTAAAGCTGATGTGTGCATGTTAGATATGTAACGATTGCAAAACTTAAAAGAGAGATAACATGTCATACCAACAATGGCAATATTAGACATAGGGCCATTTTGGGACAGACTCTAAAGCTTTGTTTTTGACATGAGTACAAAATTTCTAGGAAAAAAGTGTTTTGATTGGAAAATTATGAAGTGATCGGCACATGACTTTCATACTTTACACAAATAATCAGTGTACTTGTGCATCTGTTTTAGAAGCAAGCAAGAAATTGCTTTTTCAAAAGTGATTTGACACAAATAAAAGCAATTTTAAAACCTAAAGCAATCTCAAATTGGACCCAAGGAAAGGAAAAAACATGAAGGTAACTTTTTTGGAGGAGTTAAAATACAGTCTCTCTCGGGAGATCCAAGTACAACAAATAGCAAAACATCAAAGATTGGCAGTGCATTAATCTTGTATAATAGTACTGACAAAATTTACTATACTCTTTATTTCATACAGATATGATGGTTTTGTATAGGTGAAGTGCTCATATGGGTGGTGTGGACGGAAAAAATGAGGTATACAGATCAAAACCACCCAAACATAGAGCCTCGAAGACCCAAGATAAACCGGAGTCGTCCCTTCCAGAAAACACTAGCATATTGACGAGTACCCAGAAATTGAAGAATGTGAAAAGAAACAATCATAACAATTCACTCAGAAACCCATCAGAGTTAAGAGCATAGAATTCATTTACATAGTAACTAGCCGTCCGCATATTTTAACTTACACACAAGAAAAGAAAAGGAAAAAAAAAAAGATAAATAAAAAAACACGATTAGATTACTTTTTCTTACTAGTCTCTGTAAGAGTGGCAAACCAGTTGAGGAACAATCCACTCCTTCAACCTTACATAAAAGCAGGGTTATCTTTTGCCTTGAGTTCATCCAACGGGTTCGCATATGGTAGGCCTTCTTTCTTCTTTAGTATGTCGAGTGGATTAGGCAGTGACGAACCAGGCAATGTTGGAAGAGGCAGTGATGGAACAGGCAGTGATGGAACAGGCAGTGAAGGAATAGGCAGTGTAGGAAGAGAAGGCATGGGGAGCGTGGGCAGGGAAGGAATTGGCAGAGAAGGCAGAGGTAGTGAAGGAAGAGGCAGTGAAGGAACGGGCAGAGAAGGAACGGGCAGAGAAGGAACGGGCAGTGAAGGAACGGGCAGAGAAGGAACGGGCAGTGAAGGAACGGGCAGAGAAGGAACGGGCAGTGAAGGAACGGGCAGTGAAGGAGTAGGCAGTGAAGGAACAGGCAGAGAAGGAACAGGCAGGCTAGGGACAGGGAGTATTCCATGTCCATCAGACGGTTTTAGTTTCCTCGCTATCTCATCCGCTTCCATTGCAGCCTTCAAAAGTTCCACAGGAACCAATGGCAACTTTCCGAAAATTGGGAACTTAGTTCTCATGTACTTGACAAAACTATTGTACTTCTCACCCCACTCCACAGCCAAAGGCAAGAGATAGGGCCAGAGTGCCTCTCCAATCTTCAGGATAAATGGTTGCTTGCGTAGCCAATTCCACAGTTCCAACGCAATGTCAAAGAACAACTTCTTTAGATCCGATAAGGCGGTCAGAAAAGAGTCATGCAGCCCCAAAGTGTAAAGGTTGCCAATAAATTTCTGAACCACCTCTGAGATCCTCACATTGAGATACCAGAGTGCAGAAACAATAATCTGTATAAAGCTTGGAACATACTTGTGAAAAAGGTAAATATGACCGTATAACTGCAAGGATTAAAACGAGTTGTTTAGTTATGTTGAAACTTGCTAAATCAATAGTAAATTGTTTCAGCCTTGAAAGTAAAGCTCTTTGCAGTTAAAGCACGTACAAGGACAGAATGTATAACTCTTGAGTGTCCAAGAGCTCCTATTTAGCAAGTAATCACAACCAAGCAGCACCATCCTTTAGTAAATGGCTAAAAACATCTTCTAGTTTTGTTTTGTTTTTTTGTCAGCAAGATGAATATCTCCTACGTTTGCATAAATATATATATTATGATTCTGTGGAATCTACATAAATCAAAGATTTCATGCTAAAATAATGGAGGTTATTCGTCAAATTTAACGGTTTACAGCCTTAAATATTGAGTATCAGAACTTATATGCATACATAAAAGAGTTTCATGGTACAAATAACATATATGATTCCTCATATTCTACAAATAGAATATTATTCTTGACAATTTCACATGTTTTACATCCATAAAATTAGATAATCGATTTTTAAATGCACTAATTAAAGATTTTCATGCTAAAAATAACCGAGATTATGTTTTAATTTTTCTCATATTTTATATTCTTAAATTTATAGAATAAGTATTGTCAGAAGTATCTATATTTTTGTGCTTGCTTTCGACCTGAAAGCCTTTTTTTTTTTTTTTTTTTTTTCAATTTACTTGTAAGTCGGGCAACCAAGTACAGTTACATTCAAAGATGACAACCCCCGTTTTCCCACATGACCACATCCTTAACTATCTTTCGTCTAATACTATCAATACTTCCACAATTAAATTTTTTATTTTATTCAGTTGCTATACACACACACATATGTATATAACTGTTTTCACCTAAAACTTAAGTAGTGGCTTAGGCTAGCTTGAGACATTTCAAGATCAAATTTCAAGAAAGCAGTATATTTGTATATGTATATATAGGGTGGGGGGTGGGGGGGGGGGGGGGGGGGGGGGGGGGGGGGAGGAGAGGAGAAGGAGTACATACCTTGAGGTCCACGAAAATAAGGATATCATCTGGAATTTCCTTAACCAAGTTGTAGATTGGACCAAAGACGGTGGTGGTAATGCTCTCGTAAGTACTCCAAACAGATTGCAGACGACCAGACTTCCCCTTAATGGAATTGTACACATTCCACCAGAACATCAGCAGCTGAACCGCCGTGGCCCTCACAAAACCCAGGTACTTGAGTTTTGGAGCACTACTTTCGCCCTCGCCCCCGGCCAGTCCCAGCCCCAGCCCCAATCCCAGTCCCAGTCCGAACTAAAATAAAATAATATGAATGATTGAAAGAGAAAGAATTGCATGTGTAATAAGGTAATAAAATCCAAAAACCAAGGTTAATTTGAGGAAAATAAAACATGTTTCATGGAAAAATAGACTAGGGAAGGAATTCAAGTGATCACTTATACCTTGTTCAAAGATATGAAAAAAAAAAATACACACACACACAGATATGTAAAGGAACTTCCTAAGAATACAAGCCGATCAAGAAAATAAAAATTATGAAAAAAAAATGAAAAAGAGAAATCTGATCACTTACCGGCTTCTTGTCGGCCATGGTGTTGGTCGACTTTTGATTAACTGAAAACTCTATGAGTACCCTTGTTCAGCTTTCTCCTTAGTCTCCAATGTGAAATGAAATATCAGGGAGTTGAAGTTGCAGGGTTTTATTTATACCAAGTAATTTGATGGAATTTAATTATATATATTTTTTTAAAAAAAAGTTGATGGATTTTCGTTTGTGTGATCTACGGTGGATATGGTGTTAAATTTCATAATGGTCCCATTGATTTTTATTTTATGTTTCCTTTAAGAAAGTTTGGAACTGATTCTGGAACTGTTTTTGGTTTTTTCCCACATTTTAGACAAGTGTTAATTTGGTGAAATAATTCACAAGTAACTTCGGCAGAAATGAATAGACTTTTGGCAAAAAAAAAAAACATGATTGCACTTCAATTATAAAGCAAAAAAAAAAAAAAATGAATGAATGAAAGCTCTATTACGAAGCAAGCATGAGATTTTTTTTTTTTTCCAAAAATGATTTGACATTTTATAAAAAGTAAATTTAAATATTAAAGCAACCTCAAACCCGGGCCTCGACAATTATAAGCCAACGTATAACTTTTCTCTTCCTTTTGCATGGGTTCATGGATGTGGGACCTACTTGGCGAAGTTTTCAAGGCGAAAGTCAAGGTCTCCTCAAGGACACGTGGCAGTCCGTACTGCAACTGTTCGTCATAGATCCGGGGCATACAGTTTGTAGATCTTTTTCCTTTGCATGGGACCCGGGAGGCACGTACTCAACAGGAGTCTGGCCTTTTCCGTACCTCATTTGGTCTCACATTTCTCCCTTGTCATAAGGCTTTATTCCAAATCTTTAAACTTAAACTTTTGCTCAAAACATGGATTAACATCCCGCTAAGATCAGTTCTCAAATCAAAGTAATCCACCGATGATATTATTAAACCGACCTCGTGTTGGCTTTTGGCAAACTATTTTCCATTCCGAGGGTAATAATATTTGGTCTACTTTTGAAACTACTTGGAGAGGAAGGAAATGTCACTATCATAGCAAGTAGATATACCAACATTGCAAATAAATTATTTAAAAGATGGCAAGTCATCATTCGAGTTACTTGGGCAAATTGCTTCGGTACTATGATATATATATATATATATATATATAAAAGGAGGAGGAAAAAGGGCTTGTGTGAAAGAAACCATATAAAGATACAGTTGTTATAATAAAACTGTCCATAAAACAAGTATGCAACAGGCAGGCACCAACCTTAAATTTCTTTCGAAATAGAGATCTCCCTCCAAGTCCAAGAGTTTTTTAGGCACAAATAATCAGGGAATCTTCCCAAAACGTAGACAATAAATCCTTATAAGACAAAAGCATAGTAATCCAGCTACTAACATAGGTTTTCGTATAGCATGGAGCACATGAAGCATTCCGAGAGCGTTAGATCTCTAAGGTATGTATGTTGATATGTATATCAGTCATGACAGTTTTTTAGCTAGATTCTGAAATTTCTCCTTTGTTTCAACAATTTTAAGTGGTAAAAAGGAAGAAATTAAGAAAAGCAGTGGAAGAACAAGTGTTCGTCTGTTGCAACAGTCCCGAAACATCTTAGGGGGCTTGAAATTTCTGGCGCTTCATGTACTGAAGGATAGGCTCCTTGACCTGCAAGAAAAAGGAAAATCCCAAAAGCCCCAATGTATCACCTTAGAAACAAGGCCTTTTCACAGTCTTGTGTACTTGATACAACTGCTAAGTTAATTCAGGCCATTCTAACTTGAGAAAATAATCAAAAGCATACCGTGCTTCTTTTTCTGGTTCGCTTGTCATCTTGGCTTGACCGAGGGGACAGAATCCCGTTCACCTCTTTGCAGTCATTTGTGTTCCCATTCGCTGCTGCAAAACTCTCTCCGGATGCTACTGGATGCTGTTAAGTTCCAGAACAAATAAGTTATCTATTATCCATATAAGCAGTGCACGATACAGTAGACAAAATCAACGAAGAAACAATAAGGGTAGAGAAGCTCATGACAGCACTTGCCTGGGCCCTGCTCGTGGGAGTGTTTCCAGGCACTTTTCCTTTCGAAACGGTTTGCATTGAACCATTTTGGTCGAGATCAGATCGTACTTTCATTCGCGTCAGATCTGAGCCAATGGAGTGAAGGAGACCGCATGTGGAAAAGTCCCTGTGGTTGCTTCCTGATATACCAAAAGAGCAGTCTCTCGCTGTTAGTGCTAACATTTATATATGTATATAGCCACACACACACACGCTCACACAAAACATTTGGAGTTTTATAATGCTGATTCCATACCCACAGTTTGGCTGGCTAAATGACTAGACTTACCTTGTGGTTCAATGGTATCCACATCCTGTTGAATTATAAAAATATATATATTAATATCGTGTGGTTCAGGAGGATACAAACACACGCATGGTACAATAAGAAAAGGCTTTACAGTCAATTACCATAGCATCCTTATTCAAGACTTTCTTGACTTCCATTAGCTTTTTCTCAGTCATGACAGAATGGATCACACGTTTGCCTAGGATACACAAAATCATTAATATAAATAAGTTAACCATAATCCGATCCTCACTCATTAGCTTTTGCAATCGAAAAGTTTGGCTGCAAGTGCACGCACCTAGCCTTCGGTTGCTTTTGGCTTCAACAAAACCATCCCGAGTCATTTTATCAATCATCTTCCGAACTGTATTCTGATTTGCTTCTCCTTCAAACTTGTTTTGAAGTTTTGAAATTGTCACATAATTCATCGGAAGAACATAATACAGAGCCTGCAATAAGATAACAAAGTCAGGATAAGCACGTCGTAAAACGATATCAGTAACTGGTCGGCCGACAAGAAAAGAAAGAAAAACACACACACACACGCACGCAAGCACAATACATCTACTTGAAAGAAACCAGTTTCTGACAAGCAAAAACAGCAAGAGATGATTATTGACAATTGATATTTAGTATATAACTTTTAAGACCTTGTTCAATAGACCATATAAAGAAAGTAGGCGACACAAATATTTGAATCATTGGTCAATGACCAGCGCACCGAATTTGAAATGGCAATTTCCTAGTTAATTCAAAAGTAACACAGGTATATATGGTTCATTTTAATGATAAGGTATGGATATTATGAGGAGTGCAGTTAAACTTCAGATAAAGAAAAAACATGAAGAGACGGAAATGCAATCACCTTCATGTACATCAAGTCATCATCGTGCAAAGCTTTATCACCAGCTAGACCATCCATTTCTTCTTTCACCCTATTGAATTCAAAGTCAATTGTCTGACTTTGTTGCTGTCAAAGAAAGAGAAGAATGAGCACAGAAGCTAAACACAGTGAAATCTGAAATAAAGTGACATAAAAATTGAGTAACCTTCCGCTTGTTGATGACATAATTGTCAGCTCCTGTTTTTGATAGGACACCTTCTTTAACAAGCTTATCCATAATTTCTGAAATTCAATTAACAAGTATAAACCAGAAAGTCATAAAATCTTAACCAAAATATCCGAACTGAGTTTGAATTCTCTTCGAATTTCACGCATTTAAATTTTAGGTATACTTACCTTCAGTTAGAACCTGCATCCAACAATGGAGAAGAACATTAACATACCGTATGATAAGAACTAAAGATAATAAACTGCAGGAACTTAAGGAGTAATTAGCTAATAGCTAGCCTGTAGCATTAACTATCAGTTTGCAACTGCATATTTAAACGACAAACAGACCAGTGGAATCTTACCACTGAGATGTCTGGGAAATTAGATAGAACATCAGTAAGTTCAACAGTGTCAAGGTGACGGGAATTTATCCATTCCTTAACTCGGGTCAATTGTTGCTCGTCCTCCATGGGGTCCTGCGTATCGTCTGCATAACAAAGAACGAACTCATCAGACCCGTCATCCTCTTAAATTTAAGTCGGAACAAGTTAGTGGGTTACTATCCCAGGAAAAAGCATCTTGGGAAATAGAAATAAGAGAATGAATGGTCAAAAATAAGAGATAAAAGAAGGAAGGAACCGAGAGAGAGAGAGAGAGAGAGAGAGAGAGAGAGAGAGAGAAGGAAACAGCTCAAGAGTATGCTGAATATTCAAGTTCAACTTTGTGTCCTTCATGTTCATTATGCTTGATGATTTTCTATGCGCACTTGAAATTGTGCAAGTTGTTCAAGTACCTTCATCAGCTGAGGCATTATCTTGCTGATGTAATTTATCTGTCCACAAAACCATTGTTACTCCCAGCAACAATTAGCAAAATAAATGAATTTCAAAACAAAAAGAAAAAACCAATTATTCCCACAAAAAAGAAAGACATGTCTCATGTAATTCGTACCTACTGGCGCAACTACATATTGATCTTCTTGTGAATGGTTAAACTGAAAGTCAAACAAGCCTTATCAAGTTTATATATTTCAATTTCTCACAGCAACTTATAACAGAAGAGTTAAGTAAGTCTTCAGTTCACCTCACTGTCTGAATCAGAATAATCAGCCCTTTGCACAGAATCTCCTCCTACACTCCCTTCATCATCCTGTATATCTTCATTTTCATCCTCACATGGATCAAGCACACTTTTCACCTGAATGAAATATTGTATACACATACTTAGTCTTTCTTATGTACCGCAGATCTAATTTCAATCGGTTTCCAAGTAGGTCCCAAACCTTACCTTAAGTGCTAAAACCAAATGCTTGCTGTTTACATTCCCGACCTCCATTTTCAATGGACTTTTGGTCCATGGATTGTGAGCTTCCTCCTCTGTACAGCCTCTGAAGAATGGAGGCTCGTAATCCGCTGGCTGCATCATCAAATCATTGTTTTTAACCACTCTTTTCTTCAACATCTATTTCTAAAAAGCTAAAGGAAGAAAACCATTGCAAAACTCTATAAAATTTGGAGGAATATCGAATTCTTAGAGAACGCAAAAGGATATTTTAATAGAGATAAATTCAGAATTGGTGATCAACGGTGCATCACATTGTATATAATGAAAGCTGTTGAAAATGTTAGAAAAGGACATACCGTCACATCATCATAATAGAGTAGTTTCATAAGTATGGTCCGCTGAAACAGTAACAAAAATTATTAGTAAGCAAGCATGGAAACTACTAATAATATCAAACAATTAGAGCATATTTTAGACTTACTTCTTCAGGCATCTTATCCAGAGTTCTCATGAGTTGAACCAGAGTCCTGACCATCTTACAAGCAGAGCTCCTGATATAATTAAAATCCACCAGAAGTTTAGAGATCAGAGCCAAACAGGAAGATAATGAGAAGGAAATCTCTAACAACTTTGGAATCCAATTAACCTCATCTGGTTGGGAGTGATTTCTTCAGTAGAGCTGCACTTGAATGTTCCACCTTGTTTCTTGCTTCCACTACGATTGATATTCATTGAAACCTCCTGGCTATCAGATCCTGAATAGTTGAAGGAAACTGCAGGCGAAGCATATCCAAATAGATCAGCTCTCTCCTAAACATTGGCTTTCAGAAATTCTAGACACTGAAATATCAAATTCAACCAAAATAGAAATGGTTTTACAGTGTCTAACTAGAATTGAGCAAATAAATATTATGACTTAACTGTAGTGTCGTGATTGACTAGGTTCTGCGGTCTTAGCATCTAGTCTTATGCTCAAAATAAGCAAGAATGAGAAGGAATTTGAAAAAAGCTTACATGCATATTCCTCAATCATCGGTCCATCTACTGCTTTACATACGCAGAACAAGAGCGTCTTCAGGTACTTCCTCTGTATTGCATCATAGACACCTGCAAAAAAAAGTAGTTTGTGTGTGTGTGTGTACACATTTATATAAACACATGCACACATTTAAGATCAGATCACAATTGAAATAGGCTCGATGAACCTTTCTCCATCCAATCAATAAGTCTACGAGACTCTGCATCCATTGGCATGAGCTTTTTAATCTTCATATCTGTTAACATTTTCAAGATTTCAAAGAGAATCAGCTCCTAATTCCCAAGCAATGAAAAAACTAAAAGAAAATAACGAATAAAAATACTTTTACCTAGAGCAGCAACAGACTTATCAGTGAAATACTTGTCCGGAAAAAGGCCTCTGATGTAGCTGATATTGAATATAGCAATTCGAAGAAGGTTCCTCGTCTGATCTCGGAGCAGGTGAAATAAGACAAACAGAGTCAAATTCGTTTTACTAGCGAATATTTGGTTCTCACAAACTAGAAGAATCTTAAGATCTACAAATGCGATGGTGCTCATGAGAATTTTAGCCGTTTTTAAACCGAAATTACTTTATGCATTTCAGCATAAACCACAACTTTCTAAATTTAATGGAACACAGCAAAACTTCATGACATCGAACAGTAAGCTTGTCTAACACGAAATCATCAAAACTACTTCATGAAAGCCTTAATTTATCACGTTAAGAAACTTAAACTTGCATAAGCATTAAATCGAAATATTCCTTAAAAGATCAACTCCGAATTTCGCAAAACTTCAAACCGGATCAATAACGTTTCCGACAATTTTCGTTTCAAATCAAGCAAAATTCATCTCAAATTCAACAAAAGCTACAGATCTTCGGATCCGATCGTACACGCATAATACATGTGAAAACGCTTCCGAGAAAAACCAAAACAGAATTGAAAACAGTACGAGACGGATCAAATTTTCCATAAAATGTGATGAAATAGAAAAGAACGAGTGAGTGAAAGCCGATTACCAGAAGAAGCGAATCTTGCTCAGTGATTTCTGCTTCCTTCAGCTTCTGTGCGACGACCTAAAGAAAAACAATTACATCAATGAGATATGGAGGAAGAAATGAGCGACTGAAAAGTGCGAAGACGACTACGACGACGATGAAAATGCAAGGATTGCTCGGAGAGCTTCGTTTCCTCACCATTGTTACAGGAACCTCCGAGAAACGAGAGAGAGAGAGAGAGAGAGAGAGAGAGAGAGAGAGAGCTCTGAGCGTTTGGTTTTCAAAAACTCGAAACGAAGGGGAAAAATGAGGAAATATGGCGGGAGGGGAATAGTTGAGGCTATTTATAGACTTTAAATAGCCTGGATGGCATTATCGTAATTTATGAGAAAATCAGGAGTAGTTTACTTGAATGGACCTAGAAAAGAAAAGCTTGCTCGTTTCTGTTATAGTCGGGGTGGGTCCCACTCTCAACCGCATCACGTGTTGAAGGCTCCCTTTTGCTCGGTTAATTTGGCATCGTTGCGGATTTGCTTCTCCCACTCCTACTCGTTCTGACTAAGCTTGCTTTTGGTGTACGTTACGGGATTGGACTGAATTTTTTAAATTAAAATTAATTAATTTTTTAAAAATTAATTACAATTTTTTTTTATTTTTCATAAAAGGATAAAAAAAAATGATATGAAAATTTTATATTTGAATCTTATAACTAAACACACGTTAAACCCATTACAAGAAAATGTTTCGTTTAGGCGAGTTTTTTACTTTTATTTTTAATTAGTGAAAAAAAAAATTTATTTGGTTTTTTAACAAGTGTTTGTCAAATATCTTTAAAAGAGCTTAAATAGATTATATTAGTATTTAAAATTTCTAATAAAATATTATAATGAAGTTTTTAATATTTTTTCAGAACTCTTGATACAAGTTTTAAAGTTTACTCAAAAGAATTTTTAAAAAAAATCATATTTTATGATTTTTAAAGAAACACTTCTACAAATAGTTTTTGAAGTTAGGAAAGCAAAAACAATTTCTGGAAAGCTCAATTAAGTAGACCCTAGTACAAAAAAGTTCGTATAGTCACAAGTTTTCTAATTCGAACAGAAATCTTTTAATTTGGATAACTTTTATTTTTATTTTTATTTTTATTTTTTACTTTTTTGCACCAAAGAAAAAAAAAAGTTCTGTCCAAATTAGAGCCTAGTATTCTGTGCAATTATTCAAACGTACGGGTGAAAAAGAGTACAGATTCTTGTTAATCAAATTCCTAAGTTCAGCACCCAAAATAATAATAGTAACATTAATAATGACAACAATAACAACAACGAACGACGATAATGATATTAATAATAACTAGCTTGAGCAAAGTGACAATTTACCATCACCCTTCAACAAATGATAAAATGCGCAAAATCCTTTTAAATTATTTTGGTTCTTATTTTAAATTGATCAACTATCAAGACGCAAGCGCTTATGCATCTTCATTCTTCCATGTATGGGAAGTACCAGTTGCTGACAATGGTAAATACCCTTTTGATCATATCTCTCATTGTTCCTATCCTTCAGTTAAAATAACATAATTTCACAACAAACAGAATGGTGTTCCCAAAAGCAAATGTCTAAATTACAGGGAAAACCCAAGACCGGATCTAGCTGTAAAACCGGACCTTCAGAAAAAAAGTATCAGCTCTAATTGAATGAATTTAGAGGATAAACAGCGGCAGCTATTCTCTTTCGGAGGTTGAATTTCCTCGCTATCAGCGGCCGAACATCTTCAACTCCAACCAAGCTCTCCAAAAATGGTAGCAATGAAAGCAATTCTCTGTCCGAAGGATCATCAAACCAGCTTTCAATTGGTATACCATTGTCCACTTGGAATCCAAATGCCTGAAACAAAAACCCATCTGTCAAATTCCTACAGTTTTCAGGTTTTTAAACATTTTTGTCAACGGAAACCAATTTATTTCTATACAAGAAACAGACCAATTTCTGGAGTTTGCATTGTTTCCCACAAAAGAGCAAAATCACAAAGTTGCACCCTCATTTAAGTTGCCAATTTTCAGAGGAAAAAGAAAAAGTGTAGACTACTAGAAGTCCCACCACACAACTTAACGAATAGTTTCGCAAAGGGCATTCACTACAAAAAACGATACTGATAAAAACTTGATATTAAAAGCAAAATGTACCACTGGTAAGTGGTAACAGAAACTAGAGATAATTTCCTTACGTGTTAGCTTCTGACTACTGGTCCAGAATGAAAAACCAAAACCAAATGCTTTTAAATATATAATATCTCGCTGGTGTTTTAGTCCTTCTTTTTCTTTGGTGTGAGAGAAAAAGAGATGGGGGCGGTACCTGTGGAGAGTTGTCGATTATGATAACACGTGATAAATCGCGACCAAGAATTGACAAATCCTTGAGGTAATTCCCCTCCACAAAAACGCAAGAATCACGATACACACGATGACGAAATATCTTCCTTTTTGGGTCAAGCACATTAAGAAGCTGCTCTGCATAAATACTTTGACTAGCTGTAAATATAATAATCTCAAAGAGACTCGAAACTCTCTCCAAGAAATCTCGGAGATGAGGACGGCACCGGACATAGACGGTGTGCTCCTGAAGGTTAAAATTTACAGGAAATGTGAAGTCTGCATCACCACAAGGTTCTAACGTTGAGTGCACCAGCGTTTCTGCAAAATCAATGTTCCATAGGAAACAATGTATAAAGAGCATTTGACAATTTTACCAAAAAAAAAAAAGGGACTAGTATGGAAAAGATGGTTAAATATGAAATCTAAATTAATTAGCCATCAGAATGCATGTATAGTCATAACTGATATGCTCGCTTTAGTGCCCAAGATCAGTAGTTAACCAAACAGAGTAAAAACCATTAGAAACACTTCAGAGTTAGAATTACATACAAAAGTAACATGAATTCTATCATGTGTTCTCTACAAATATTTCATTGTTCTCACCATCTAAGTCCAAAACGAGAGTAGTAGGAGGGCAACTCCGTGTCTGTTTTGGCAGCAACATGGGCCGAAAAGTTGGAACAACCGTTGATAAATCAGGTAAATTCTTTATGAATAAATAAGGATCAAAGTCATCAAATTCCTCATAGTCATCATCCTCCACGTAACCATCAGTTGACATTGGATCTTGACCATGTTCATCAACACATTCTAACTTGGAATTTTTCATGGCAAGATATATAGCCGAGACTTCAGACGAAAGAGCTACTCCCCCTACATCTGCATTTACAGTAAGAATTTACGTCATGGGTACCTAAAATAACATAAGCATACAGTGATAACAGAATATTCTCATCTAAACCCATATCAAAGGGCCTTTTTTTTTACTAAGAAAAAAACAATAGTTTAATAAAAAAATCCATATGACACGGAAAGAACATGCACACAATAAAAACCACAGTTTAATCTACCTTCAGTGGTTGCTTCCCCCTCAGCATGTTTAGCTATATGAAAGGTAGGAGAGAATATAGTTTCTAACACGTGATCAGTAGTTTCGGCACCACCACCCTGCAATGGGTAAAGAAAAACTGTCATACAGGTATGACACCGGGAATTAAGTGTGGTTTCCAACACACATACCCACATAAGTGAGCCTGCACTTGCATACTTATGGTATGGTATGGCTAGTGAATTACCTTATAATCCATGGAATCATCGTGATTTCCATCATGCCCCAAGCAGGCATCGTAAACCTCATTACGCACCAAGTCACATTTAGTATCCAAATTTGTTCCTACAGCAGTTTGCCCATTCTTCTTTACTAAAGTGTCAGCTGAAAATTGCAGAGGGGAAGAGAACAATTAAATTATAAAAAGAGTCCCAACTATTATCTATAAAAATCAATAAATAAATCGTCTACTAGGACCTAATGCCTGATGCAGAACAAAATAAAAAGTATGGGAAGTCAATAAAGCCCATAGTTAGTTAAATCATTTGAATACGATGGTAGTTACAAAGATAAAATACACATTATTCAAACTATCATTCGTCTAGAACTTGTACAGATTACCACCAATGAGTTGTTTGATAACCTACCAAGACTCTGCTTTCTTGCTGAAGATGTAATCAGGTCAGTAACTTTCTTTTCCGGATCTTGCCCATTTGCAGATATTTTCTTCTGAGCCCTAGAAACCCTTGTTCCAGCATTCTCTCGACCAGCTGCTCTTCCAGAACTCTTTTTCTTGGTTTGCATTTCGTCGGGAAGAACGTGCTAATCTTTAGAGAGCCTATCAGATAGCAGTTCAAAACTTCATCGTAGATCAAAAGCAATTTTTTTTTTTTTTGGGTAAGTACCAACATAGCATAACAATTTCAAATCTCACTTAAAAATCCCCACTAAACAATATTAATAACAACATAGTATAACTATACCCAAAACTAGAATAGTCATCAAGAAAAAAGAACAAGTAGTTTAAACATGATATTCAATCTCATTATCTTAAAAATTAAAATAAATTCCACAGGAAATCACTATTGCCACTAATTATCCCAAAAACCCAGCTTAATCAAAACAACAAAAGTGTCGTCGAACTAAAACCCGAACTATACAACAAGAAATTGTCGGCAATTAACAAACTCTTAGTACAAAACTTAAAACCCTAGAAAGCCAAACCCAGAGCTGCTAATCGCCATTTTCGAAAATCATAAGAAAGTTTTAAGAGCGGGAATTCAATAATCCTTAAATTAAAGAAACAACATAAATTCTCGAGTACTAAATCACACTTTAATCGAGAAAACGAAAGATTTTAATGCAAGAAAACCCATGAATTTCTCACAAGCTCCTCAGTACAACTCAAAAATAAAAACTCCACAGCCAAACAAAGATTCGAGAGGAGGAAAATGAAAACAAACTGGAAACTCTAAAACCGTTACCTGAGCCGAAAATCGAGCACTGGAACTGGAGTTTTCAGAAAAAAGCTGAAATCAGAATATCAAGAACACAGTAAATTAGTTCATGGAATAGAGAGAGAAGACAAGAAAAAACCAAAGAAAGACAGGAGAAGCGAAGCTCGAAGAAACAAAACCATTACCAGTAGAAGCAGAGGGTTTGGGTTTAGGGCGTGTTTGGAGACTCTTTTTCCCTCCAAACGCTGCGAAAAGAGAGGGAAAACTCGGAGGGATCGAAAACGAAAAATATTTTTGTCTGAAAAAGAGGATGAGAGGAAAAAAAATTAATATGTTTTTATAGAAAATTTTTCTCTGCAATTTTTTTTTTTTTTTGTTTGAATAATTTCTTACAGTGGAGTTCTGAACCAATAATTGCACACTCATCGTTGCTACGCGTGTTATTTACTCGCTCTGTTTGATTGCCACGTAACCAATGAAAAAACTAGACGGTTCCGATCGAGTCTTTTCTTTAAAGACGCCTGCTTGGGCGTGACGAAAAGATTTTCATGTCCTTTTTCTTAAATTTTGGAAAACACAGTCATTTTGCCATTGAAATACGTTTCGACTTATTTTACAACTGATCCTCCTTTTCCTGAATTTATGAACTTGGCCCCATTCATTTGAAATTAGAGGGTGAACATACCTTTCATTAATTTTTTTAAAAATACAAATAAGGCCCTTAATTTAAGGGTGGACAAAGCCTTATCAATAATCTTAAATTGGATTCAATCAAATGTTTACAAAGTCTAAAATTGGATTCAAATGTTTACGAAGTCTATAACTTTATTTCTCTACTTATGAATCTGTCCTTACATTTCTTATAGTTAGGTTTTTGTATACTTTTTCTAACTACAAAATACGCTAGTACATAACAATAACATAAGGAATGGCTAGTGTTGAACAAAGCTTAGTAAAATGAGAAAATGATTTTTGAACGGTACTTATTCGTCCCGTTAGACCATGACTGAGCATTTATATGTGTCCTTAGTCATCCAAAACAACATCTTTGTCTTGATATTTAAAAGAAAAATATTAAAAACATCAACTTAAATCTCAATTTTAAAATATTAACCTATTTGATATATGATTTGTTATTTTTTAATTTGTAAGTACTTAAAACATTATTAAATCAATTGATTGCATCTACTAATAAAAATATGATAAATAAATTAGTACTCAAAAAGTTGATATTAGAGTTTGTGTCTCTAATACTACTCTATTTAAATAGGAAATCAGTATTCATTTATAATTTAGAACTTTAATCAAAGTTAAAAGGATGAATATTTATTATGAGATCACTATATCAATAATATAGGTTTGTGACTGTTACTAACTAATTTTTTTTATTTCCAAAATAAACTATATATTTTTCCAAAAGTGAAATTTTTTTTTTTAGTGGGGGGATTTTCATTAGGACTTATTTGTCAATGCAAATGAATAATATGCCATTTGTTATTTCTTTGATCTTGTTGAGGGAATTGTTCTTTTTTAAAAAATAGTTAATGAAAAGGATTTCTAATATAACGAAGAAAATAAAATTTAGAAAAACATAGGATGGAAATCAACATACTCCTTCTTTGAATGCCGTATGTGAATGTAGTGGCTAGTACTCAGATAAGGACCGGTTTCAAAGTCAAGCGAGTAGTGACAAATTTGTCAAAGAAAAAGACTGCCAACGGATACTGCAGCAATTCAGCTAAATTGTAATGCTGGTATTTACAGTTTTAAAGACTCAAAGGGTGGCTTTCGAAATATTATAAAGATTGCCTCGTGATGAGAATCTTTTTGAAATTTTGAATATTGAGCTCTCACCTTAAGCGAGGTGCGCAGAGTCTTAAAGTCAAAAAAAATAAAAATCAAAAAACACAGATCCATCTTGTCATCATATTATTCTGCCAGAAAACTGCCACACCGCATCGCAACGCAAATGTCTCAGTTCCACAAAGCGGCGGTCAATGCAGGCCGACACGTATGACGTAACGTAATCAGTTTACATACAAATGGTTTACAAGAGTTTGGGCTTCTCAAATTGGGCTGTGAGCCCAAAACTTTGGGCTTCCCACACTGATATTTTAGGCCCAAAAAAAACTGGGCCATTTTTGACATTTGGTGGGCCAGTGATCGAGTCCATTCTGCGAAGGCAAAGAGCTTCCCGCAGAAAACGGGTAAATAATTATCTTTATATTATCAAGTATGTTGCAATTTTTTTTTTCTTCTTTAGGAAGGGCATAATAAAAAAGTTACAATAACTTTATATTTTAACATTTAAGTGGAGGTACGTGTCCTTTTAACTCTTTGTTTAGCTCTACGTGACTCTGTCACTGTATCCTTTCGAAATCATTTTGACTTTTTTTTTAGTTCAAGCTCTATCATTGATTATTTGATTGTCCAAAATAGATTATCTATTAACATTAAGAATATCACTACATTGGAGAATAGTTTTCTTGCTCAAATGTTAATTTTAGCATTGATATTGCATTGGAGAGACGGATTCTACATAATAATTTTTCATTTTAATTTTCCGACTATAATAAAAAGGTCATTGCATAGAATTTAGGTAGAAACTTTCATTAAACATTTGAATAGCTCTTAAGAACAATCTTGGTGGAAATTTGATTAAGTCGTGTTGCCTAATTAATGTCCTATGCAGAAATAGTACATGAATCGACCTCAGAGAAAGAAATATAGAGAATTTGAGAGTGTGCGAATTTCTATTATAAATTTCTTGATCATCTTAGTAAAATTACTACAAAGACTGAAATAAAGACATGATCTCACATTAAGATAAACGTGTATAAATTGTGTTCATGATTGTTTACTTTTTATTTGCAAATTGTATTACTTTCGGTGACATATAATTAGAGCAGATAGTTCTTAAAAATCTTTGTTTGGTACTTTGCCAAATTTGGATTTTGAGCTGCCCATATGGACAGTTAAAAAAAATTAAGGGTCCGTTTGATGAATAAGTTGAATTTGAGATGAGATAAAATTTTTAAGTTTGAGTTGAGTTGACTTTTTAAAAAATAGTTATAAATTTTGTTGACTTTTCAGAAAGAGATAAAAATTGATATGAAAAAGTATAGTTTATTTGAGTGAAGTTGATTCACCAAACAAGGCTTAAAAATTAAAAAAAGAAAAGAAAAGAAAAGGAAAAGGAGTTTGATTGCTTTAACATTGGTGGTCGCATATTTGCTGTAAAAGCGGTATACTTTCTTGTACAATTTAAAATTCATGGATGGATAAAATGGTACACGATGACACATCCTTCACATTTTAACTCAGAGAAATGCTTTTATATATATGGCGGGTCCCAATTCAATCAAACAAGAGTAATGTGGAGCATTAACACGCTAATTGAAAGAGCTTGCTTATGTGAGCCAAATATATATATATATATATATATGTGTCTACATATATTAAAAACAAGACAAAAGCTAAAGGGTCTTTTTTTTTTTTTACCCCTCTTGCCTTTGATGGTGTAAGGTGAGGAAAGAAGAAAAGCATAGACCGAGAGATTTGGATCTAAAAAAGCCAAAACTTTAGGGCATGCCATACAAAATATATTTTTAATTATGCACAAGTTTAAGGTACATGATTGGTCCAAAAGAGCACATTCTACCTATATTTTTGTAACGAAATTGCATAATCTTAGAATGTAAAATGACTTTGCAATAAGGTCATTGCGGGGCCTCTATCTAGCCCCAATATAAAGAAAGGTGAAATTACGCATTTTTGCTTTTTTTTTTTTTTTTTTTCCTTGACTAGTTAATGACTAATGACTATAAACATGTTCCACACCCTTTCGTCATCTGATCATCAGTCCATTAGAAAGCAGCAACTAACAATAAGATAAGCAAAAACTACATAACATTTTTGGGATTAAGATTTAAAATATGAAACACCAAAAAAAAAAAAAAAAAAAAAACCTTAGACATTAAACAAAATTGTTTATTATTATTTTTTAATTTAGATAGATGTCTTTCATTTCATGTATGTACGTGGACAACTTTAGGGAAAGAGAAGTAAAAAGACATAATAAAGGTGATGCGTTTTTTTGCGGTCCATCAAGCTTGATCATTGAAAATAGTCCTATTGTACATTGTTAAATAGCTTAATGCCTAAGCGTGGGTTGGTGGTGGGACATGTACCAAGCCAAAAACTCACTGCTTTTTGTTAAGGCTAGGCTTCTTTGTTTGTTTGTTTGTTTTTGTTTTGTTTTTTTTTAAAGAATCTTTCTGCTATTGCCTTCTCCATATATCTGCTTGGAAAACGATTTTGATGTGAACTTATCCACATTCCTTTCTCCATTCGGCCATGTATTTCTACTCCGTGAAGTACCTACCCGGCCCTTATGCCTTATGCAAACGTTATGGTGGTTGATCGGCATTGATCTTTGCTGCTAAATTAATAGAGTATAGCATATAATATATAATCGTGTTAAAAAAAATGAACCTAAAATAAATAGGAATATCAAAATTTATAGTGATTCACTCTTAATGAAAGAGTAATATCTATGATGTCTGATAGTTTCATTATGTAAGACAGTAAAGTATGATAGTGTTTTCAAGTATCGAGAAAATTGTAAAGAACTTGGTGGCTGTCTTTGAAATTCCTTAACGGTTAAGTCACGTGTTTATATCCTCAGTCTGCACAAGAACGTCGTGGGAATTAACTCCGATATCTATGAGATGAGTTGATAATTCCAAAGATACAAGTTCAGGTTGACCTAATTCGATTGAACAATCCAGCTTAGTCGAAGGGAATGGTTCTCTCATCTTTATTACTTGTATAAAAGGATCATTACCAAACGAACAAAAAGATGGCAAGGACGCGGTCAAACGAGGTAGCAAGGTCTTCAGGCCACAAAAAAAAAAAGGAGAGGGTAAAGAGAAGCAAGTCAAAAAGAATTGTTCAATCAGATCAAGTGAATTTAGGTACGTATTTATTTGCGTGGACAAAAGGATCAACCGACGATCTAGTCGTTGATTAGCTTGTTATAGCCACATGAGTAACTCGAATTAATATGAAGTTGAACTCCGAAAATTAGTGATTTGGATATTAAATTTGATGAGTAAAAGTGTCATCTCTTGCTATATATAACTTCTAGTTATGATAGTCATTCATACACAAGTGATTACTCCATTCAACACGAGATTATATTAGAGATCATGAATTCATGCGCACTCACTTTTACAATTCTCATGGAGGACTTGAATATGGCGGGACTACATCAATAATTTCTTACTTTATGATAATCATAAGTCGTTAATTAATATATATATATATATATATAAAGTATTATAACTTCTTTTGTATGCTATAGTTTATTTTTAAGTGAATAATTGCCCATGCATGGTCGTTTTGTGTTATAATTAAAACTTTTGGTAGAGAGATCAAAGAAAAGTACTACTAGTGATTTGGCCACAAAAAACATGAATTTTAATAACTCAATTTTATTTTCACAAAAGCTTCTTTTATCCATTAACATCCAGCATCGTGGAACAGCAAGTTGGCCAAACATTTTTTTTTTTTTTTAGCCTTTTTATTGGTATAATAAAGCCCCATAATTAATATGTGTCATGTCGGCTTTGTCGTGATATCAACCCATGTCTTTGGAGCACTTTGAGCTATAGCTAGCCTATTTCATACTTCAGATTTTGGCAACCTGGCTATGACCTGTTCATGGCGGCCCGCACTAGATGCATATTGGCGGCTATGTTTGTTATTCCTTGCTTCCTCTTCTTCTTCTTCTTCTTTTTTTCGTTTTGTTTTTTGTATTTTGTATTTTGATTTTTAATCCTTTTTTTTTTCTTTTTGGTTTTTGGAAGACAAGTAATAGCTTTTGTTTAATAATTCCCAACTTAAACCTTTGAAATCCCGGAGGGATAATCAGATTAGAAAGGTAGGATATAAAGACTATAATATTGCGCCGTTTAAGACCACGAAGTTACTTATATATGTGTGTATATTTCCAACTTAACATATAAATAAAGAATTGCATTAATAGGATAGTGTGCAACGCCAAAAAATTTTAGTTAAATTATTGTTACACACTTTGAATGTTGGGAGGATGTGACACTGAGAAAGTTATCCTGCATTATTGTTTACACTCTTTTAATGTCAGTGTTATGTTAAAATCTAATAGCCTAATTGGGATGGTAATTTCAGATGGCAAAATATTATCTGAATCTAAAAATCTCAACTTTATATCAAATTTTTTCTTTTTTATATTTTTAGAAAACTCAAACTTTAAAAGTTCGTAATTTTCTAATTTCAAATCGAAATGAGATGATTTTTATGTTAAAATGCTCGTAACAATGAGACAAACAAGACAAGATTTATTTTGCATATATTTTTCTGAACACATTTCAAAATTTTACACTATTTTCCATATCACAGAACTTTTCCAAAATTTGTTTTTCCCCAAACACATATTTTCAATGTAACCTCCAAGACACCATCTTCAGATGTCCCCCCAAACATGCCTTAATGGTAAGGATGGTTTTCCTAGAAACACTGCATACAATATATCTCTCTCTATCATATACAACTTGCTATAATCCTTTCAGGAGAATCATATAAAAGTGAAAAACATCACATGACAATTACATAATATAACACCAACTTTAAAAAGGAGTAAAACCAAGAAATTTTAGCTATTCTAAGCTATTGTTACTCTTTTAACATATGTGTTTCTTCAAATAACTATCATATTATTCGTTTTACTTCCATATACTATGGTGAGAGTATAATCCTTCCGAAAGGACTATAGCAATGCCACTATACGTTTTCATATCATCTCATGATTCATGACTATACATCAGTACACATTGATTTCCCTTTTTCTTTTTTTTTTTTTAATACCATGCCATAAATTTTTTTTTTTAAATTTACTACTATCCACTTTTTTCTTTGTGGCGACAACAGAACATGAGGGAATATGCTTGAAAATGACTCGGGAACTTAGGATATAACAGTATTAAATAATGTACAGTTACCATAACAGATTATTACAACATGTTTATTACATAGAAAACACTCCAGGCCGAGACTTAAGATTTGACTCTCTCGCCTTTAACAAGCTTATTATAGCTAGCCACACACACACATTGTAGAAAAACCACGTACATACATTTTTATGAGGTCTTGTACGATCTTTAGTCCTCACATTAATTAAGATTAAAAAGAAAGCAAGTATATATATATATATATATATATATATATTAGCTTTTCATCACGAGCTAGCAATGTTGTAACGACGAACCACGTGGCACGCTAGTGGCGTCTTCATTTCCATGGAAAGCCTCAGGCACTCAGAGAGATCCACTAGCTGAGCTGGAAGCCACGTGTACTGTTGCAGAAGCCGAGCGAGCCACGCGTGCACCGTGGCTAGGCCCAGTGCCTTTCCCGGGCAGACCCTCCGGCCTGACCCAAATGGAGCGAGCCTTAGATCCGAGCCCATGATGTTCACCTCCTCTTCGACGAACCTATCGGGCCTGAAGGCCCATGGGTCCTTCCAGGAGGAGGGGTCGTGGGCTATGGCCCACATGTTGACCATGGCGGTGGTGCCGGCAGGTATGAAGACGTTGTCCACGTGGACGTCGTGGACAGCGAGGCGGGCCCACGAGAGTAGTGGGCCCGGAGGGTGTAGTCGGAGGACTTCTTTGACTACGGCTTGGAGGTAAGGGAGGTTGGGAATGTCGGAGTCTCGCACGTGCCTGTTCTTCCCAACGCACGTGTCAATCTCAAACTGGATTTTTGCTTGGATGTCTTGGTGCAAAACCATCCTGGCCATAATCCATTCCACAAGTATGGCAACCGTGTCTGTCCCTCGAAATATTAATTCCTTAAAATAACAATATTAAATAGAACATATTAAACAAAATGATATATAAATGTGTTAGTTATTGAATATAAAACATACAATGATACAAATAATTAGCGTGTGAACAGACAAACAGACCAAAAACAAATATATCTCGATATTGTACGTATTTAATTGGATTCTCACCATAATAAAAATCTTATGCAGACAAATATTAATCCTAGTATTATCAAAATAATTGGGCCCACCAAACCCGGTTAAGACTTAATTAAGAAGTCCCATGAAAAAAAAAAAATGTTTGGATGGATGGAGAACGTGGCAAGCACCTTGCAATTTTTATGCATTTTAAGATTCTCAGGCTTGATTTATATTGACCATATCAAAATCCTAGATTTGCATCAATTTTTTCTGGATTCAATCGCTGCCATTCCATGAACTAATATATATACATATATATGTACAAAAATATCACATTTATACGTGTGGATATATATATATATATAATCCACTTCAATAAGGCTATAACTGTCTGTTCATTTTAAGTATTCGAGTAAATAATGCATGGAGCTTATTATTAGGAGTCGACCTATATTATTGTAACTAATTAAGGTGGGTATTAGACCTAATAAAAAAAAAAGTTAAAAAAATAAACTATGATTGAGAACTTTTTCGGTCAAAAACCTTCGGGAAGTTGTGGAGTCATGTCACAATGATTCATCCGAATCTTGAAAACTGTTACTCCGTCTTTTCTCCTGAGATTGACGAATGAGTCAACTGCTCTTTGGCTGTTCTCAACTCTCTTTTGATAAAGAATTTATGGTAAAATATCTAGTAAAGCCCCCTTGAACACAGTCCTAAAATTAACCTAAAAAGAAGAGAACAAAGTAGCTTCTACATATATGGACAACCTAAAAGCTGCAAAAGAGAAGCACAACCTGCAAACTTCAAGAACAACGTATCTATAGTTTCTCTTTTTATAAAAATATTTTTTTTTTGTTTTGTTTTTTTTCTTTTTAAACACTGAACAGCCATCCACATGTTACAAACACCTCTACCAAAAAAATAATCAAAAAAGAAAAACTTATAGCATACGATTTCAATATCTTAATTACCCCATTTTGTATACAAACTCTTGATTAAACTATATATAAGCTTCTACATATGCATGGCATGTGATATCGTTGGATTTTAGTCACAACTTAAAATATATATAGACAACATATATATATATATATTTTGTGTACTAGTACTCTATCTATCTCGTACAATAACCCAATGGGATCAAAAACCTTTTTTTTTTCCAAACGTGCGATTATTATGTATGTTTTGTAAGAGAGAGAATAGAAGAAGAGAGAGGAAGAGTCCTTACCCACGATATAGCCACCATGTCGGAATCACTGAGCTGATCCTCCTCAGGCAAGGAAAGCAAAGCAGTAAGAAAGTCATTACTATTTTCACTAGTACTATGATTTTCACGGCTGATCATATTTTTTCTCTCTTTCACTATTTGACCAACGACACTATTAACCTTAGCCGCCAATTTATGGCACCTTCTCTTCACACCATGAAAGTCCAAAAACCCCAGAGGAAAATAATCCTCCAAATTAAACGTCGAAATCAGTTCATACCCTTCTTTGACCATTTGCCCTAACTCACCAAAACGACAACTACCACTACCACCAAAAACACTCTCTAGTATGTTTGTTAGAGAGCCCTTCTGCAATACCCCTCTCAATCCCACCACCCCACGTTCCTCCATCTCCACCCCCACGCGCACCAACATTTCGTCCGCCACGCGCCGCCGCAGGCCCTCCAGTCCGTTTACCGTCCTCGGAGAGAACATGTGGACGGCCGCGATTCTCCGCAGGTGGCGCCAGTGGGTCCCGGCGGGAGCGAATCCGATGGCCCGCTCGAACATGAGCAGGCGAGCGGACGCCTTGATCGGACGGTCGGAGAACGCCGATCCTGCGAGGATCTCCTTCGCCGTGTCCGGGTGGCTGCTGATGACGACGCGGGTGGGGCCGAGGCTGAGCGCCATCAGCCGCTTCGCCCCCAGAGAGGCGGACAAGTGGGCCAGCTTCTGGTGGGCCAGCCCAGAGCCCATTTCGGGTAAGCTCCCCAGCACCGGCCAGCCCATTGGACCCCGGATCCCGCCGTGGCGGTCGTGGCAGTTTGACCATGCAAAACCGCCCGGGACTAGCCAGTGGTTGAGAGAGAAGAAGAGGAGAGAGAAAAGAGTGGAGAGAGAAAGAGTACTAGTGAAAGCCCATGAGGTTTGGTATGACCATATAATCATGGTTAATCCAAACCAGATTAGGATTGTTAGTAGGAAGATTAACTTAACGAGATTAGGGGTTAATGGTTTCATTATCGTATGAAGTGAAATGGGGAGGGTTTTGGTAATGGGAAAAAGAAAGGCTAGTGAAATTGTCTAGACTTGGACATCTGTCGCGAGAAATGGTTAGTGTATATATAGGGGGTTTTGTTGGTGGGCAAAAAAAAAAAAAAAAAAAAGTACTTGGGTTAAGCAACATGTGGTTAGTTTGCTAACCAGGGTTAAGCAACGCCCTCGTGTTGTGTTTCTTTTGTCTTGGCCAATTACTAAATAGAATCAGAATGCGAATCGGGTTAAGCACGTGGTTAGTTTGCTAACCTGGGTTAAACGCACGTATGCTCTCGTGTTATGTTTGCCTGTGTTGGAACAATTTGTGTATATGTATTGGAGGGATTTATTTATTTAAATAATTAGGTTTTAGTTTCAAATTTTGTATGTTCATATAATTAGTTTTCTAATAATTATCTTATTAATTTTCTAATAATTATCTAGTTAGTTTATTAATTTTGAGATTTAAGTTATTTAGTTAGGATAACTATTGTAAATATTATATATAGTCAGTTTCTCAATGAAAAAAAGGCTATGCCATCTTTTCTCATATATATTTTTTCTATATGATATCAGATCCTAAGCTCCTGAAATCTTAATTTTCTTTTCTTCTTCTCACTTTCTTTTCTTTGGTGTCTACTCTCATAAATCTCCCCCCACAAACATCATAATACTTTGCCTCCATTCAACGCCCACAGATTTATAAAAAAAAAAAAAAAAAAAAAAAATCTCCAAATCGTTCACGGCATTCCCTTTACACCACACTCATATACACATTCCTTTTCATAAACCAATCCACCAAGCTACCGCAAATATCACGGCTACCGACAACAACCAAGTAACCATTTCCAATGCTCAGGAACCCACCAAACCCCTCACTGTTATCAATATCAATAGTCATAACACTGTCAAACTCATCTCCGCTAATTATCTATACTGGAAACTTCAGATTGAAGCAATTCTTATTGGCTATGATCTTCAAAAATTCGTCGATGGCTCTCATCCTTCTCCTCCCACCACTAAAACTGAAAATAATGTCACTATACCCAATCCAGAATATTAAACTTGGCTTCATCAAGGCAAATTAATTTTTGGTGCTCTCGTAGGTTCCCTTACCCCATCTATTATTCCCCTCATCATTCAAGCCAAAACTTCTCGAGAGGCATTGACTATTCTTGCCAACACATATGCCCGACCTTCTCGTGGCCTCGTCAAACAAATCAAGGAACAAATCAAACATGCCACCAAAGGTTCACAAACTATTTCAAAATATATGCAATTCATTAAAAGTCGTGCCGATGAACTTGCCACTCTTGACAAACCCATGGATGATGAAGACCTCATTGAAAAAATTCTAGATAGACTTGATGATGAATACAAATCTATTGTTGATGCTATTCAAGAACGTGAGACTCTAATCTCCTTTAATGAATTTCATGAAAAATTGATTAATAAAGAGGTTTTCTTACCCGCCAATCAGTCCACCTCTTCACCATTACCTGCTTCTGCAGACCCAGCAAACACCTTGCCTAATTCCGGAAACACCCATTCCGGCCCCCCTCGGCCACCTTGGGCGTCATCCACTTCGTCGCTCGCTTTCGTGCCCCACGGCCCCTCTGCCATCCCTCGAGGTGATCGCCCTCCTCCTCGTCCTTATCTGGGTAAATGCCAGGGTTGCTGAGCTCAAGGACATACAGCTCAACAATGTCCTCTTTATCGGTTATTGTTATTGACTCCAAATTCCACTCCGGCTTCTCAACCACAACAACAATAGCAACCTTGTCCTCAACACCAATGGCAACCCTGGCCCCCGCAACAATGGCAACCACGTGCAAATCTTGCCAACACCACTGCTCCTGAAAACTCTAGTTGGCTTCTCGATAGTGACGCATCGTACCATGTCACCACTGACTTGAGCAATCTATCTTTTCATACTTCGTATGATGGTTCTGATGACATTATGATTGGCGATGGCTCAGGTCTTCCTGTCACCCACACCAGTTCCACTTCTCTCTCCACTCCTTCTCTGAAATATTTACCATCCGAAAAGAGGAAAAAACGGGGTCTTTGTCTAAAGAAATGCCTTGAGAAAGGGCAGATGTATAGAACCTTTCAACGGGATAGTGATTAAACGTTTACCTGATGGCTCTGTTGACAGCTACAAAGCACGCTTAATTGTAAAAGGATTTCATCAACGTCCTAGAGTTGATTATCATGACATGTTCAGTCCAGTTGTCAAGCCCACTACCATTCGTCTTGTTCTCAGTCTTGCGGTTACTCGTGGT
Source organism: Ficus hirta (assembly GCA_038430175.1). NCBI lineage: Eukaryota > Viridiplantae > Streptophyta > Magnoliopsida > Rosales > Moraceae > Ficus > Ficus hirta. Next base: position 15,196,826 of record CM076595.1, on the reverse strand, counting down.
TAGTTGCTTCGTCAACTTGATGTGAACAATGCCTTTCTCCAGGGCCATCTTATAGAGGATGTATTTATGGTTCAGCCGTACGGATTCATTGATCGTGATCATCCTCATCATGTTTGCAAATTACACAAGGCTATCTATGGTCTTAATCAAGCACCACGTGCTTGGTATCATGAGATACGCCCGTTTCTTGTCATCTCTGGCTTTGTGAACTCTCATGCAGACTCCTAACTTTTTGTCTTCAACACCAGTGGTACCATGATCTATCTTCTTGTTTATGTTGATGATATTATTATTACAGGTGACAATGATGGGGCAGTACAGAACTTTATAACACTTCTTGCTGAACGCTTTTCTATCAAGGATCTTGTTCCTCTCATTTATTTCCTTGGAGTAGAAATTACTTCCCATCCACATGGCCTACTTCTCTCTTAAAGCCGTTACATTATAGATCTTTTAGCTCGCACATGCATGGCAGAAGCAAAGCCAATTACTACGCCACTTGCTACTGCTCCAACTCTTGATCTTTACTCCGACACAGCTCTTTCAGATCTATCTGAATACCGAACTATTGTTTGAAGTCTGCAATACCTATTTCTAACACGGGCTGACATCGTATACGTAATAAATAAATTATCTCAGTTTATGCATTGCCCCCGTCAATGACCACTAGAATGCTGTAAAGCGAATATTATGGTATCTCTGTGGGACCCTTACTGATGGTCTTCTCTTATATCGGCAATCTCCTTATCACTCCATATTTTTTCTGACGCTGATTGGGCAGGCAATAAGGATGACTATACTTCTATTAGTGTTTATCTTGTTTTGTTGCTGCTACTGCTGCAGAACTAAGTTGGATTTGTTCTCTACTCATTGAACTTGGTGTTCCTTTATCTGTCTCTCTTGTAATCTACTGCGACAATGTTGGTACTACAAATCTTTATGCGAATCCAGTAATCCACTCACGTATGAAACATGTTGCTTTGGATTATCACTTCATTCGTGAACAAGTTCAGAGTGGTGCACTTCATGTTGCTCATGTCTCATCGGAGGACCAGTTAGCATTTGCTCTCACAAAACCTTTGCCGCGAGCTCATTTCCTTAATCTCAAGACCAAGATTGGACCCTCTTCGTGGAGCTCCATCTTGCGGGGCATATTAAAGGAAAATAATTAGATTTATCTATTTAATTATTTATATTTGCTTATTTAAATATTTAGGTTTTAGGTTCAAATTTTGTATGTTTATCTAATTAGTTTCCTGATAATTATCTTATTAGTTTTCTAATAATTATCTAATTACTTTATTTAATTTTTGAGATTTAAGTTATTCAATTAGAATAACTATTATAAACACTATATATATTCAGGCTCCGTTTGGTGAAACAGTTTGAGTTGAAATTTTTAAGTTTGAGTTGGTTGACTTTTTAAAAACTAGTTATAATTTTATTGACTTTTCAGAAAAAGACAAAAACTGAAATGAAAAAGTACGGTTTAATTTAAGTTAAACTAACTCACCAAACAAGCTATCAGTTTCTCAATAGAAAAGGCAATGCCATATCTATAATATGTAGATAATAATTTTTATCGTACAATATAAAAATGAGGTGGAGAAAAACTGTATATATCTATATAAATAGGAAAACTTTCTTACAAGTGAAATAATCATAACCGTTCCTTTTCGAAATCAAACGTTCTTAATTTGTACCCCTATATGTTCTTCTCAAGTAATTAAACAACCAAAAGAATATATATTATATATATGTATTTGTGTATGATAAAATGAACAAAATGCATGCTATTAAAGTTAAGAATTTTGCATAAATAAATCGTTTATATAGTTTTTTTGTGCTTAAGTGGTTACAAGCAGTACTGAACAATTATATATACGCGTGTTTTGTACGTAGCTTGTGTACATAAATATATGCATTCAGTAACTTACTATCGAATATTTTATGGTGCAAACATGTGAAATTTTGAAAATCTGCCAAGTATAAACATGGAAGAATCATTAAACAGCGTGAATATTAATAGCATATTATTGCTTGTTGCATGCAGGTTTTATTATTATTGCTTAATTTGGACTTTTTGTTTTAATGTAATTTGTAGTACTTGATCTTTGAATCTCGATCGGACCTTTTTTTTTAAAGGTCATCCTCTCCTACTTGTATGTATAAACTGATGATATTTACGTACATATATATACACACACACACAATCAACCCCATGTGTATACAATATATATATCTAGGGGCACAAAAATATAAAGTAGTCATCATTTACATATAAGTAGACAAGACATCTAAAGTTTTATCAAAATATTATATATATAATGACAGAGCCATGATTAATTGGTAGGGGGTCAAAATTTTTTTTTCGATCAAGCTACTAGACCTACTAATGTTTATAGATTTAATAAAAATATTTTATTTCTTAAAATCCAAATTATTTGCCCAATAAAATATGAGTTGTTATATTTACACCCACAATAATAATAAATATCATCATCTAATAAATGTTTACTAATATAAACATAGTAAATCTATCCTTTTATAGATACTTTTTATATAATATCACATTTAATCCTCTCATACAGCCGTTTTAATTTTAGTTTTAATTTATTTTGTTAAAAATAAATTAACAATCTAAATAAGAAAAAAAATATATTTTCATTCTTAAAAAGAAAAGGTATCTTTAAAAAAAGGAAGGGTAATAATAAAGAAAAAAAACTCAAGTAATGTCTAAATCAAAAATTAAGGAATGTCATATTGCATTTAAAAAAAATATATAAATATATAATAATGTAAACGAACATAGCAACAAAAAATAAATAAAGAGAATAATTATATTAAAAACCACAAAGAATCATTTTCAAATAAAAAAAGAAAAAAAAACACATAATACTAATGAATTAAAAAAATTACAAATACAAATTTCATTAGTTGTTGACTCTTCAAGAGACAATTTTTTTTTTTGTTATTATTATTTTTATTTCACTTGAATCTTCTATTGAAATTTTTTATGTAGTTATAAAAATCTCTTAAGAAAAGAAATTGATGAAGAGCAATTTAGAGTTTATAAAATGAACAATTTAGATTTTAGAACAATTTAGAACAATTTCTTAGGATTTTTTAACATTTTTTAATATTATTTCTATTTATGGTTAATGTATTGTATGTTTTTTAATTTTTTTTAAAAAAATATTTTCATTTATAGGCATGTGGAGCATGAGCATTCTTAATAGTTTTAAAAATTTCCCTAAAATATAGAGAAATATTAATTTAAATCAAAATTAATTTATACACATACACATTATATTAAAATTAAAAAATATATTATATTAAAATTAAAAAGAAAAAAAGATAGGGGCCATGGCCATCCCTCCGTCAGTGTGTATAATATATTCATATATATATAATATTGTATAAGGAGGCCAGCCTATTCATTAACTAATGGTCTCCAACTACTTCAATATCTTTTTCAGTACAAGCTTTAAGTCCGCCCCCTCCTTTTTTTTTTTTTTTTTTTTTTTTTTTTTTTGTCGTCCTTTTAATTTTGTTCCTAAGAGGTTCTGTTTTATATATTATTGATAGTGAAAATATGCTAACTCAAATCATCCTCACAAAGTTACATTCGGGATTATCTCTTCCGGAATTATCTCTTCCGTGAATCAGTATAAGAAAATGATAAATATAGAGAGATTTATAGATGTTCGCCTCAATGTAGACTACACTCTCTCTGTGTCTGGGGGTGTTTTTCATTATGTTCTAAAAAGTACAAGTGTCTTCTCAGTTCTCACTTCTGAGAATCACTGTCCTCTAATGGGACTTTTCATACAATAAATACCCCTTCTCGTATGTCTAAGGTGGCTATTCTTTTCAATATTATAACTGTCTAATCTCTCTATACCACATATCACTTGCATTACCCACGTCTAGAGGCCCCAACTGTCATTTGGGGGCTACCTTCCTGAATATTTTGGGGTAGTGGATGGGCAGTTAAACTTCTAAAATTTCATTTGACTCTACATTGACGTATATTCATTATCGCCAGTTGGTGAAATAGTGACGTTGTCATCAAGGCGCCATAATTACTCAGCGTAGGTAAATAATGTTCAAAAGCTGGCTCCTTATAAATGCCTCATCGAAAATCTTCCCGTTTATTTTATTAGTCAACGTTGAGATTGGGTTATATCTTGTCGGTGATATGACATATATATATATATATATATATCTCTCTGTTTTTTGAAATAACGTTGATTGCCATGTGTGTGGAAAGATCTTAAGATGCCATCCACAATATCATAGTGGACTCGACGTAAAAGTTAAAACAAATATCTTTCCCTGCATATACTTTATTTCTTTGAACTCGACTCATCGGACTCGTTCAAATGGTGATCCCATTTCAAGAACTTTTCCCGAACTTCTATGATTTCAATGTGGAAATTGACGTCCTTCACTTCCAATATTTGTCTCTCTCATTCCCATGTATAACTACTAACTACAGACTACTAAATCACCGGTGATATTGACATTGCGATAGTCAATATCTTTTTTAAGTCTACTTCAGTCTTAATTTCAAATTTTGAATCCTCATTATCTTAGTTTTAAATTCAGTGTTAAAAGTAAAATTTCTTATGAGAATTATGCATTTGTCATATTAAACTGGATGACTCTAGATTAAACCTGGTGAGAGAATCATATCTAAAATTATTTCACGAGGAAAAAAAAAAAAAAAAAAAAAAAACAACAACAACAACTAAGGAGCACTAACAAGGCAAAAAAATTGAAACTTTGGGCCAATCCAGTTTGGAAAAGCCCATTAGTTATCTACAATGCAGTTTACGCCCTTTTAAAATCCGGGCTTGGTCTTTTAACCCAAGTGCTTCATTCCATCTTCCAAAAACTGGACCATTAATTACTCAAAGTTGGTTTGAGAAAAGCATCCCAATGAAAATATTTGAATGAAAAATTTTGAACATAAATATTTAAACTGTTATCTGAATTGATTTTAGATATTAATATTTTGAATAAAACATTTGAACAAAACATTTAAATGTACGTTTGAAAGTAACTATCTGAAAAGATATAGAGAGATAGAAAATTAATATCTGAAATGGTTTTCAAAATTTTCTTTAAAATCACTGTAGAATATATATAAGAATTGAGGTAAAAAAATTTTTTTTTGGCGGGAGGGACTTTTTGCTATTTAAGAACAAAAACTCAAAGGATATTTGAATGCTCCATTTCCAATTATTTGTAAAAAATGTGTATTTGGATGAATTATTTAAATGGAATGGTCCAAATGTCCCCAGATGAATGCACCAAACGAGGGGTCAAGTATCCCAGCCCAAGCCCCAATTCGTAGCAAAATTTTTCATGGTAACAAGATAGAGATTCTACAACGCCTTCGGTTACATGGTGACCATATATATAAAAGTTTCATTAATACAATTGTTTATTAAATATTAAACATTGCACTATTAGTACGGACGACATTGATGTTCACAGCTCGTTTTTCTGGCAATATTCACCGAGCACAAAGGAAAAAGAAACATTATCCTCATTTAAATAGACCCCCCGTAAGCATCATATCTAAGAAATAAAAAGGATCCTCCCTAGAATACTATAATTGTGTAAATACATAGCGTAAAGCAAACCACTAGATTTGCAAAGTGATAAACAGCCAACAATTGCAATTCACTAGATTTCAAATTGTCATGTTTAGTAGACCCCTTAGCAATCTTAGCTTGTAGACCTTATAGTGCTACTGTCCTTCTCACTCAAATTTAAAATTCAGGCAATTAGTGGTTTGAGGGCATTAAAAAGCTATCATACAGCCCAACCATTACTTATACAAGGAAAGAAAAGAGAGAGAGAGAGAGAGAGAGAGAGAGAGAAAGAATAACATGCTCTTGGCTCACCAAAAGGCCAAAAAAAAAAAAAAAAAAAAAAAAAACTTGTATTCTTTCTCACGGACGAGCTTCGCTAGAGAATGAGTGATAATAACATCATCCATGATCCAACAGAACCAATTGCATTTCCCAACAATTCCCATTTTGCTATCTTCCATTGGCATCCAATATCTTTGGGACCATGAGGAAAGCTACGTATCATGTTACAAGGGGATTAAATGGCCAATAATAGCATTCCATTAAAAAGGAGCCAAATAATACGCGTGGATGCCTCTTCATTGGTAAAAGTCTCCATAACATATAAATATAATGTACACTATATTATATTAGTGTTATTATAGATATTAATTATTAATAACATTATTATTATTATTACTAATTTAATTATTCTTTAATATGAGGGAGTTGGGGACTTTCCTTTGTTGAAAGCATGCTCAACGGGAAAATGTTAAACAATCCATAGAGATCCAATACAACTAGTGCAGACTAATAGTTATTGGAGGAGGCAACCGAATAATTGCCCTATGAGCCATAAGGGAGTGATTAAAAACAAATCTTGCGACAAAGACCACCATTTAGGAGACTTAGCCAACAGGGATTAATCCGTGACGATTTCTTATTATTTAAAAAAAAAAAAAAAAAAAAAGAAAGAAAAAATGAAACTGTCCTAGCAGATCCTTCTGGGGGGGAATCTCCAAGAAAGACAACCAAAAAAGCCAATTCCAAAGTGGAATGCTTTGCTTTTTCTCATACTTAAAAAAATATATTTATATATATAATCGTATTACTTCCCAACATCCACACATAAACCACTGTGCATGTAGAAAAACAGGATTTAATTATTGGTCATTATCTTGGTCCAACGAGATCTCTTTCCACTAATGAGAAGGTGACCAACACAAATCTGCCAGCGTAACCCATCACTTCATACCATTAAGAGAAAGTGGTGGGTCTGCAACGGCATTATATATTATATTCTCATGTGTGTGTGTATATATATATATATATATGTTTATATATTACAAAAAAGACACTCATATTAATTAAAACAAAAGCCTGCCTTGCCTTGCTATATGTATTATAACTTATGTTTCCCTTGAGCCATATTCTATCTTTAAGTCTCGCCAAATCAAATAGAGTCGACCTACCTGATCACCTTCATTCTTTTGGGTAAGAAAGTTAAGCTAATGGGAAGTTAATACTTAAAAAGGAGGGCTTTTACGGTTGGCTTTTTAAGCATACGTATTGATTTTTGGAGACAAATTACTACATTAGAAATATGGCAACCATGATCGTTAATCACAATATAACAAAGGTTAAAAAATTGGGAGAGAGCGAGAGAGAACAAAAATAGAGCTTGCAATCTTGAAACACCTAGATAAGAAGTGCTTTTTTTTTTTATATTTTAGGGTCATAATAAGTGAATGATAGGAGCACTACAAGGACAATGACAGCAGTTTTTTCACCTTTTTTTTTTTAATTGTTAAGAATAACAAGGTGAAAGTGGTGAGTACTCTGTGTGAGCTTATAAAATAAGTATTTTACTAAAAATATTAATGTCAAGAATCTCAACTTTTAATCCCATTTGATATATGATATGTGTTGTCAATTTTTGATTGTTAAATGTCTAAAAAAAATACATAATTTAAAAAATACTTTGGAATATCAATGATGTTGAGTATCACAATTAATAAAGAGTACGCGTCTTGCCATCACAGTGTGACCCATATTTCATTCTCCAACATTATTTCTCAATTAATATTGTAAAATTGAATTTACTTATGAGAAGATGACAACTCATTTTTCACGTGAATTAGTATTAATAGTTGGAATGAAGGCCAAGACGCTAGTATAGTAGCCATAAGGATCATGACCTTTCTTGGCCGATGATTGACACTAGGAGCCGGATTAATTAAGAAAGTGTTCATTACTAAAAGAGGAAAGTGGCTCCGCCGGCCAGAAATTGGATCCCACCACAAAGGAGCCAAAGAGAAGAGAGAATACATGTAAATCAGCTTATTAAAGCAATTAGCTTTAACAGTAATTATGTCCACTGCTTTATTCTCAAAGAAGGATTTTCACATAACTTTTTGCATATATCATCCCGAGAAGGAGATTTGCTCTATTGAAATCTTATAAGAGATTTCTCTTAAAAGAAGACACGGAGTTCTAAAGTCAGAATAAAATGATTATTGAGGGACAAGGATTTGGTCAAGTTTATAGTACTAGCTTTTATGCAACGCTAACATGACTGACAATTTGACACATCATAAAGAGCAATTTGATAATAATAAAGATAAAACGGGTCCAAGCAAATCTTACAAAACTATAAAAAATAAAAAATAAAAAGATATACATTTGAAGCAAGCAAAGGCGCAAAAATTTATTTCTCTACTAACAGCCATGTTATCGTGTTGATATGACGACAGTTCATCAGTAAACCTTCTAGAAAGTCTAATTAGTCTGTTAAAAATGCATCACTGAATAGCAATGCTATCTATTAAAATGAGCTTAGTTAATATCAGACAAGCCATACAAGTAAATGCAATATCAACGGCCTCTTTGGTTGTTAAAAAAAACAAAAAACAAAAAAACAAAAACAAAAACAAACAAACCACAACACTGCTATGGCTGTTGGATGAGGATTAAGTTGGACTCAAGTTAATGTTATCAATGACAATGTTCCCTGCAGTTCTAGTGGCATCTTGTATGAAGTATGAGCCTGTGACTCCCACTTACTAAAAAAAATGAACACACTCCTAGATTTTAACCTGAGAGCTTCTAGCTAAACTGCTCACCTCCCATCTGTTGAGCTAGCTCCAAACCCCCAACAAAGTTTATTGACACTTCAATCTTCAACCATTAGAAATGAGCCTTTGAGGAACATTTTAAGTAGCTTGGTTTCAACCGGTATCCAATTTAGGCAAATCATATCGTATATATCTTAAAGAGTGTTGCTAACTTGGAGAAGGTAATAAGAGCCCTTTACATCCTAAATTCATGATCATAATTTTAATGGGGATACCAACATAACATCACGTTTGCTAGTTGACTTAAAAAAAAGAAAATTGTTTTCTGCAGGTGGTGGCTTGTTATGAGTTTGGGTTCACATAAGTCGGTCGATATAGGTTACAATGCTTGCTTCATGATCGATCAGGTACGCACTCTTCAAAATGCAAGTAACACTGGTCACCACCTTTGGGAGAGGAAATCAAAATCAATGTTGATGCCGCTGTTAGAAAGGATAGAGGCTTTATTGGCGTGGGGGTAGTCGCTAGAGACAGGAATGGCACTGTACTTGTGGTTCTTCAGTTCAGATTCCAGGTTGCTTCACAGTTCATGTTGCTGAATGTTTGGCAGTTAGAGAGGGGACTCGTTTAGCTGCAAGTTGTGGATTCCAGAATTGAGTCATAGAATCGGATGCAATTAATGTGATTAATGTGATGAGAAGTAATAAGATGCCGATTGCTAGGGCCCCGGAAGATTCAATAGTGGCAGATATCATAGAAGCTATATCTATTGACAATAGTGGTAGTGTTTGCTATAGATCCCGTCAAGGGATTTCTGTAATCCACTTTTTAACCAGCTATGCTTTTTAATTTGAAATGATGTTTATTGGATTGATAGAGTTCCCAGGTTTTTGGGTCCATTGATCAGATCCTTTCTTCTTGAAATAAAATCCAAGCATTCACCACGGTAAAAGTTACCTCAAATAACTTGGTTCAACAATATTCAATTTTTGCCATGAAAAATGAAACGACAATAACCGTTGAATGTTCACAAATTACTACGATCGAACTAATTTGAATCAGCATATTAATCTTAGATAATGGATGTTCTACTAGTTCTTTCCCTAACTTCCTCGAAAGGAAAAAAAAAAAAAAATTCCTTGAACGAAAACAATGACAATAACAGGAATCGGAAAGTGCATGACGTTCATCAAACTACCCCGAGCAGCTTCAATGCAATAAATGAAAAGGGAAGCTTAAAACCAGTTAAATACTGGTGCAAGCACACGGATGAAGACTATCCATAATCTGTAATAGGATGAAGCTGACAAATATAAATAGTCTTTCTTAAAAAATAGCACCTAAAGAGCGTACCATAGTCATACTCGAGACTAGTTAGAATACAAATGAATTATAACTCTTAGCACATAAACAAGGGTGATAGTGATAGGCCTTTCAACAAAAATTTGAACCTTCCAGCGATTAAACCGGTAAGGTTGCCCAGACAATACTCCTGTAGGGTTTATCGAGGGGGAGGTGGTGGCATGTTGGATTTTGCCATTCCAACCCATGCAACGATTCCAACAGCAAGGATGACCCATCCCAATATGTCATACTTGAGATCGCTGCTCTTCTTCAACTTGGAACTCTGAGATATATTTGGAAAAAGGAAAGGTAAAAATTTAACGAGGAGTGACATTCGATCAAAGTTGGAATCATCCAGTTTCAGAATATAACAGGCTGATTAAGCTTTTATACCACTTGATGCAAATATATTATTTCCGAAATAATGTTCTACCATCTTTCAGTATAAAACGGATTCAAGGACAGAAGATACAATTGTTTGAGTTTCTTTTATATCACTGGATGTAAAAATATTTTTTCTGAGTTAATGTTCTACGACCTTTCAGTATTTGACAGACTAAAGGACAGAAGGAACATTTGCGTACGTTTAATTTTAACAATCAGATTGTTACAATCAAGTCAAGCCACATAGATAACAAGAGCACATAAAAGAAACTAGGCACTAGCTAATGTCCAACTATAAGAAGCTTTATGCAAAAAAAGCTACTAGCAATCCCAGCACAAGTTGCAAGCTCATCTTAAGAGAGCTGCAACTCTACGAGGACTATTACTTCCTATCACTAAAAAAATCCACTGTAATTCTCGCAGATCTTGTGATTTGTTAACCAATCCAAAATCAGATGGAATGAAGCAAGTCAAACTTGGATTTTTCAAATTAGAGTAAGTAATAATGTGATATGGCAAACAATGGGGAATAACCTTGAAAACAGATAACAGTAATTTCAGTAAAGAAAAGGCACATTTAGAATAGCAAGTTGAAGAACACACCTTTGCACTACCAAAAGAAGCCTCAGGTCCTGCACTCATAGTCTGCTGACCAAGTCCATTCTTATGGATCTCCATGTGCAATTCTGGGGCCTAGAACAATTAACAGTCACATTCGTTGAGTCGTCAAACTTGAATTGTAAGATTGTAGACATAAAATTATTAGACAGTAACACCAAAACTCTTAACATCAAATAGTTTCACTAAACACGATTGATTAGAGTTATAGTTCAACTTCAAGCAACATGTCATACACAGCCTTTCTCATGGCAAGGTATTACTTTAACCTTCAACAGTTGCCATGTAGAGACCTTACTCCAGCTCATGGTTCGCCAAGGTTGCATTAATAGCAAGACTCGATCTCATACCCAAAGATAATTGATTTCTTCTCTAAAACAGAGGCTACTCTCAAGTCTTCCCAAATTACGTCCCACTTACATCTGGTATATATATATATTTTTTGATCCTTTGGTATCTATATACATGTGTGTCTTCTTTCGTCTCTTATAAGGTTAGTTAACCAGCGGTTAGCCCAATCCCAAGTATCATGACTCTCTGTACTGCTTAACAAAATGCCATGTTACATAAAAACAAGCCAGCACAAATCACGTTTCTCTACCACATTAGCAAGAGCTAGATTTGAAGATCTAAGATTAACGAAATCATAACCTTATTATGCTTGTCCCAACATCAGATGGCCATTAGAACAACACTAAACACCAACACGTCAACAACAACTAAATACGAATAGATTAACTAAGCACAATGCTGCCAAGCATTTAATTAACTTTCACATAATTCTAGTAAACTCATCATAATTCAGCAACTAGCATTACGTGCAAGCTTGATCCAATGTCATTTTCTCCATTACACGCCATATCAAAAATGGCCGCCCAACCAACGAGCCATAATAACAACATCAAAAGAAACAGTACTTCTTAAATTCGCGTAAAAACAGAAGTAATTATTTTACCTTAGCAGTGACTTCCAAAGACTTGACATAGAGCTCATTACTCGGATCCTAAGACCAAAAAAACAAAAGCTCCACAATCAAATATTCTCTTAAAATCTAAAAGTTTAAAAATCTTCAAAAAAAAAAAAAAAAAAATCTAAAACTTGCGAGGTAAATTACCTCGTCGACCGCCTTTTGGAAAAATTCAGATGCTTTATCGAAATAAGGCTTGGCCTCATCGAAATCAGGCGTCAGAAATGCATACGAGGTATGAGCATTTCCCAAACACCACAGAGCATCATGCTTCGAGGGATTAATAAGCAAAGCTTCCTCCAACTTCGAAATCGCATCTATATAATTATTAATAAATCAATTAAAGAATAAAATTCAAATTCTCACTGCAGATTTCACTGACCAACATGTCAAAGTAACTGTTTTTTTTTTCATATATTTATTACGAGAACAGTGTACCATTAATCATGGCTTTTGACTCTGAAACGCTTTGAAACTGTGATAACTCCAGCAATGCTCCTCCCCATCTCGTTAAATTCTGCAAAAAAAAAAAAAAAAAAAAAAAAAATCTTAAGATTCTAAAATTCCGAAAATAAGTGTTGATTTTTGAGGAAATTATTCATTTCGATGCATATATATATATACACACACAGAGATATATATATATATATATATATGGAGAGAGAGAGAGAGGGGAGACAGACATCGGCGTCGAGAGGGTCTTTGGCGTAAGTAGCTTCGGCGGATTTGCGATTGTGCTCGAAGAGGAGGAGGCGATCGAAGTCGTCTTGAGAGAACTGCATGGCCATTGATTAAGGTAAGAAGCTCAAACAGGGTGGGTGGGTGTCTCTCTCTCTCCCTTCTTCCCCTGTAAATCCTGCCGCCCAATCAACCGCTTTGGAGTTAGGGTTTACACCTAACAGCTACAGGGAACGAAGGAAAACCCCTACTATTTTACAATTAATTTTAATTTTAATTTTTAACAAGATATAAAAATAAAATGATAATAAAGCGAGGGAAGGGAGAGAAACAAAGAAAAAATTTTGGGCCATTTTCCACTCGTAGAACGACACCAAGAAACGGGCCACATGCTCACTCCGGCCCTCTTTGGGCCCAGAAGGTCTCTTAAGAGGGACAATTTGTGTAAGGCTCGTCCATGAAGGGGGGGAAAAAAAGTGATTTTCTCAAGAAAAATTATATTTTATTTTAAAAATTTAAGAATACTGTTATAAAATAAGCAACGAAAATAGACCACAAAGAAAATAAAAAACAAGAACAAATAAATTTACATAAAAAATCCTAAACGGAAAAAAAAATCACGGACAGAGGAGAAAAAATCCACTAAATCAAATTATTAGTACAAGAGGAGCTGTCACTGCAAAAGAACATAATAATAAAATCCTAAAATTACATAATATATATATATATATACCAAAACCCTGAAATTTGATCTGAGTAAAAACCGGGTCCGCTACCACCACAGAGCCCCAAAAAATCTTATAATTAAAGTTCCACCACAAATGTCGCACCGCGAGCTTTTGAACCGGGTCAAAAGAGAATTCGGGTCACCAAACTCTAACAAATACATATTTGAGATGTTATTGCTATTTGTAATGTCATAGTATTTAAGCAATTTAAGATGACAGTATTAGAATAATTAAATAGAAAAGTCGACCACCAATCAATTGCAATCAATTAAATTGGATTTTTTTAGAGCAACTCCAATGAAGGTAAAATTGATGGGCCAATGCCTACTATTGATATTTGGATGAAATTATCATCAAATTTGGATTCAAGTATAAATTTGAAAAGGAAGGGGAAGAATAAATGAAACGTATAGCTCTAGTGATATCAACTTTACACTCGGTACAAAATACGTGCAACAAAAACGCCAAGAGAGTTCGATGAGCCATCTAAGTTTCAATGCTGATAGTCTCTCTCTAACAATCTCCTCCTGAACTATGATCCTAATCTTCTTCCATGATACGCCGGGAATGGAGAATAATATCCTCAAATATAGCTCTTTAAGGACCTGAACTCTCATGTGAGATGTAAGTAAGAAAACCAAATGCCTTCCTTCATCACAAGCATCTACTTCGCAACAATTTATCAAGCAAACTTTGCATCATAATGCACCGAAAAAAAAAAAAGGCGATCGGCACTTGGTCACTGGCCAGTTGCAAGACTGCAACAACAAATAGCAGCTGATGCGAGAAAAGATCTAATTCGCTGCAAAAACTCGGCCTTCACTGAAGGAACAGAATCTGCATAATCCATAAGCAAGGAAAAGAAAAACCACACGACATATTTATTAGACCAAGCACAATGAAAAACCTAATCTGCATAATCCATAAGCAAGGAAAAGAAAAACCACACGACATATTTATTAGACCAAGCACAATGAAAAACCTTCCCGATCTGGAAAGAAAAGATCTATAACTAAGATCAGTGCTTATAAATTCCTATCAGACTCCAACTTCTTGAGTTGCTTTGTTGAAATCAATACGTTTTTGGTTTTAATCTTCGCTGAAAGTTAAAACATGGAAAGAAGGTTCTAACTACCAATGAGACATTGGAATGCCAATGCACTAATCTCAGCACTTTCTCACAGAATAAAACTGCCAAATCTATCATCTCCTTTGTTTGACATTTTAATACCGAAAAAGAACATAAGATTCAAATAATGATTCTCGAAAACATGGAAAAGTTGAAAAGACCCCATGAGAAAGCATTGTTACCCACATAGCAAATGGAAGCTAGCAGATCTCATCTAATCCAGAATTTTCAAACTCACCTCTGCCTTTTGGGGGAATGAGTTGTGCAAGATCATCCACTGCAACATTATTCCTTCCCTTCTTCTTTGCAACTGCCCTTGTGAGAGGAAACGTAAATGGGGGGAATAAAAAAGAGTCTCAGAAAAACCGTTTCTCTGTATACCAGACGCATAAAATGCACGAGCGATTTTGTCAAAAGATAAAGCAAGCAAAAAGCTATTACCAAGCACACTTAACTGGAGCTATTATTCTAAGATTAAAAGGCAACATGGATAAGGTTTGAACAGTTCAATTTGAACAACTTGTCCGAGTTTGACGACCAAGAAAACCAAATACGAGATATACTTATTTGAAGCAAAATCTAATTCTACAGAAGCAAAGACTAAACATCTCTTTCTATCAAGGCATAAGCAATAAAGACTAAACATCTCTTTCTGTCAAGGTACAAGCTCCTGACTACTTCAATCCTAATATTGTACATTAACAAGAAATATACCATCAAACTTAAACATTAAGAAGCTAAGTAATCTGAGATCCTCTCCCGACTGAGCCAATGCGCACTTTCTCCCTCCATTCTAACAATAGTTACGTTTATGAAGTTTCGGTCACTTACTTCAACATGATTTTGAAGATACTCAAACCAGGACAAGACCTATAAGCTATTCGATTCGGCCTTTGACTATGTCTCAGAAATAGACATCACGAATAATTGAAAAAATAAACCAAAATAAAATAAAATCTTTGTTTTTCCCCCAAAAAGAAAGAAAAAAAAATAAGACAATCTTCAGGAGGAGAGCAATAAGTGGAACCTGCAAAGAGCTTTTATTTCGTCCCTCCATTCACATTCTATAAGCCTTTCCCTCAAAATCTCCTTTAATCGTTCCTTTTCACCACTCTCGATCAACTACACAAGAAAAGGAGGATCAACACACCAAACACCACAATAACTATATATATATATATATATATATATATATATATATGTTAAGAGACAGAACAAGCATGCAAAAGTAATTTACCTACTTATTGAACATGATTTGTAAATTATACCCACTAAACAGGGGGAAAAAAAAAATAAAAGAAATGAAATTGAACAAAATCTAATTCCCCGCCATTGTGTAATCTAGCATATATGGTAATTATAAAAAACTTACGGATATCAACTAGTTGAGAATATATTTCTTAAATATTAATAATAATTAAAATAGTAATTATAATACTAATAATAACCTTGGTGTTGATAATATCTTGGAGAGTGAGCTGCTTTTCTTGAATTTGCTCCTCCCCTACATCCGGGCTAGGAGGCCGATTGATCGAACCTCTCCAGTATAAAAATATCCATAAACAAACTATTAATGGAAATTTCAGTTTTCTCTTTTTTTTTTTTTTTAAGGAAATGGCGAAAATGACTTACATTTTCAAGAGTAGACGGATAATATTTGCGGACTTGGCTTTTAGCTCGTCGAATGCAGAAACAATTTTATGAGGGAAAAGGAAAACGGAAGTTTGAAGATTTGAGCATTTCAGCTAAGAACAGAGAAGGTAAATCCGCTGCAATCAAAGTCGGAAAATCCAACCGACCTCAGCATCACCAACAGGCCATCACCGTTCTGCTTCCAAAGCGCACAGACTACTCACGACACAATCAACAAAACCCCACATCCTGGCCATCTGTAAATGAAGAATAATGGGAAACGACGATAAACAGCAGAAAAAACGACATGAGACAGAGAAACGACAGCAAATATAAGTTACATCAACAAGCCACGCTGAAATCCAGAAACGACGGCAATAAGATAAACGACACAAGACAGAGAAACGACAAACGAAAATAAGTAACATCAAGAAGCCACGCTAAAATCGAGAAACGACGGCAATAAGATAAATGATAATTAATCTAAACCCAACAAAAACAAATGAATGAGAAGAATGCAGCATAGAGAAGTACCATAAAACGACATGACAATGAACAAAAAGAAAAGACAAATAAAACGACATCCTCTAGAAACGACATGATAGAAAAATGCGATCACAAATCAAAACGACGATAACCGAACAGAAACAACAAAAACTCTAAATCCTCCCAAAACGTCGTCATAAAATATCAACTGTCGTTTTCAGAAAAAAGGACGACAACATGTCGGTTAAAAAAAAAAATGTTTGTCGTTTCTAGAAACGAAATAATTTTTCAGGCCTCAATACAGCCTGTCTTTCATTTGCGCAAACACTCCAGTCGTTTTTAAGGGGGGTTTGATAACCAAGTTTAACTCTAATTAAATTATACTTTTTATCTTAATTTTTATTTTTTTCTGAAAAATCGATAAAGTTTATAACTACTTTTTAAAAAGTCAACTCAACTCAACTCAAACTCAACTCATTCACCAAACACCCTCTTATGCTCCATTTTGACTTTTCAGTTCATCTCAAATAAAATTATGTTTTTTCATATTAATTTTTATTTTTAAAAAAAATTAATAAAATTTATATTTAATTTTTAAAAAATTAATCAATTATAATTTAAAATTTTCATCACTAATTAACTTAGCAAACGTGGCTTGATCTTTTATTTTTTAGTTTCTTTTGAGGGAAAAATTTCCCGCCATCTCGAAATGTCACCCGCCATTTTCATCGTCAACTCTCCCTCCTCCCAAACTAAGCAGTAGCAGCCAAACCATCCATGGCGGAAGAGGACACAGAGACGATTCGACCTGAATTCCCAACTTGCCGGGTCAAGAAGATAATGAAGCTCGACAGAGACATAAACAAGGTCAACTCAGAAGCCCTATTTCTCGTCTCTTGCTCGGCCGAGCTCTTCCTCCGATTCCTCGCCGAGAGATCTGCAGATGTCGCGATCGAGAAGAAGCGAAAGATCGTCAAGCTTGAGCACATAAGGACGGCCGTGAAGAGGCACCGTCCGACGAGCGATTTCCTCCTCGACTCGCTTCCCGAGCCGCCGCACCCTTCCGATAACAAACCGGCTGAGCGCAATCGCTCTCGCGCGGTGGCCGAAAAGCCGGTTCCGGCTGGAACTCGTCGGATTGACGATTTCTTTCGCAAGCCAGCAAATGAAGAACCGGTCGAGATCAACGAGTCCTGAATCCCGTTTGTTTTGTTGAGCGGAAAATGGAATTTGGTGTTGCCTTATGCTTAATTTTTCTTAGAGTCACTTATATTTATGAGTTTGATCCTTTTGGTTGTAATCTTAGTCAGAGGAAATTGATAAATATGTTGTTTTTCTAGATTTTCTTATATATTTGTCAAATTTTATTTTCATATCCATATAATATAGGTGAAATCGACCATTATAATGTGCATTGGCGTGTCTCGTTTCTCCCAAAACAAAGTTCTATTGTATTATACTGTTTTGAATCTTGCTTGCTTAGGAGGAATTCAGTTTTATCAATGTCAAATTTATGTGATATAATATAATTACACCATTTACATTAGGTAAAGCTTTCAGGCTTCAGTTCCTGGCCAATTGGATGATATTTATTAAATTCAGAATTTATTTTTCATTGTATGGTTATGCACAGAAAGGCAAGGTACTTAGCCATGGAAAAGAGGTATTTCCTAATTTGCTTTTGCCTATATTTTGGTTACTTTACTATACTAAATTGTTTAGTTCCTTGTGGTGTTGAAGGAGCAAGTAGGTGCATTCGCTGGCGGGGCAATAGGAAGATGCATTGCGAGTTTAACTTCTGGCAGCAAAACATCGTAACAATCGCCAAACAACTTTTTTCTATAGATTTTATATGCTAAACATCTCTGGTTTTCCCTAGTTGTAGATATATGTTGTTGTTTGAGCTTTGAATTGAATACGCTAGGCAAAGGTTTATGTGTAGTATGAGGCAGTTATAGCTAAGACGGTTATACTTTCTATGTGCTTGGCAATCACATATTATTTAATTAATTATTTGAGCTCAAGCTCGGAGAACATTATGTTTTACAGATTCTATATAGTTGTGAATTTGTTATTGCACACTCTGGCATGTTTCGTAGAGAAAATCTAACAATCCTAAATCTTATTCAACAGTCCTCGTCTAGCTCTGGCAGCTGTGCCGGTACAGGGGTAAGTTAAATAGAATGGCTCTTTATGAAGCCATGGACTCTCTTAGAAAAGAAACTAGGATAAGAGGCTTGTTATTCAAGGAGAAAATGGCCCGGAAAATGGCCCAGAAAATGTTGATACCACGGAAGCTGTTTCATCTCTAAAGTTAGAAACAAGGCCAGGCCGTGAAAACAGCTTATGTCCCTGTACTTTCTTTCCTTCCTTCGTAAAGGACATGCCTTGTGTGGTTGACATGATGGTGTTTGATCCAAATTGCTGGGTTCCAAGAGAGACCCTTCTGTTTAAAGGGCTGGCGTTTGTAAAGCCTCCATTCAGGCTCCTGTCTGAAAGTCGCCGACTACTTGTGCCTGGCCTTGTCCCAAATGCATAATCTTGCGGAATTACTACTTGGTTTTGGACCTTCTTCTTTTCCTGTGATGAAACAAACTTCCTCATCAAGGATCTAGTGGTTATAAGAATAGGTAAATCTCAGGATGTTAAGCACAAATGACAAGTAACCGTAATATTGACATGTTTTAAGTGATCATATGAGCCTTCCAATGCATTCTTATAACAAAACTTACCCTTTGTCTCTGCTTCTCCTCCTCCTTTTCCTGCCTAGATACGTTGTATTCTTCCAGCATTGCCAGGAGTGGTACCTGTGTATGACTTGGATTATGAATTTGCATTTTTCCGTTGACGTGTGATAACAGAAATTTAGGACAAACGACATTTTTTAATCTAGTCATTGACATCAGAAACTCTAGTTGGCATATTGGGCTTGTTTAAGTAGCAAAAATAGATTCTGATATTGGAAATGTAGCTGACAGTTGACACATTCGATGCTAATCTGTCTAAATTATCTTTGCAGCTGATATGTTGCTGCTGAAAAAAAGTAAGAAAAAGACAAAAGGTATCAAAAAACCTCCCCGAGAGATAAAGTTCTTAGTCTAAGTGTTATATAGAATTCAGTTGTATGGCTAGATTTTTTGTCGATCCATTTTTTGTTTCATTTTAACCTATGCCCTCTCTGGGTTTATTAATCTGGACTAGATCTTATTTGCATTTTCAGCCGATGCTTTCGGCAAATAAGAATAACATTAATCAGACGAAATAATTTTGTTAGAATACTTAAAAGGTAGTTTATCGTACCTCGTCATACAGGAAAGCCTTCTTTCTTTCTGCTTCCCAACTTTTGGTCTTTTCAATTAGTGAATCCACCAAAGCTGCAATTCATATGGTTTTAATTTTTATAAGTTGGTTTGAATATGGATGATTTTAGGATGTCAGATGCTTTAAGTCTATTCAGAAATCAGAATGTAATTTTATGTGCTCTAGTTTCTTTTATTGACACTTTCCTGTTTAGGAAAGTACTGCAAACTTTCAGTTGTGTGCTTTAATGATATTTAAATAAGCTTTTGGTGCATTCCTGCTTCAGAAACCTGTCTTTAATTTTACCTGGGATTTTGTTAACTGCTATTCTAGCACGTTCAGCTCGTCTTAGGTTTTTATGGCCACCTCTGCTGACCGAGTATCGGTTTTCATCCTGAAAGTATACAGGCACATATATTAGTACCTGTATGGTTCACTTTTACATCAATTCGAACAACTCTTAATATGGCTCAATGTAGGGGAAACATACCATGCTGTACTCTTCCAACCAACGCTCTTCATCGTGTGCAAGCATCCATTTCTCCGCCTTCTCCATGATAGCCTTTCTGCTGTAAGATTCTTCTTTTGCTTTTGATATCTGTTCATCCATACTGACGAGGAGATCGGCATGGTCAATCTCCCCTTTTATACATGGAAGTCAGTTTCTGGGTGACTCAAATCTTTGACAAAGAGCAACAGATCCTTCAAAAATGGATATTCAACACTGCCTACCAGAGTTAATGAGGTTGATTATGTTTTCCATTTCTGCTCGGGAAGGAATCTCCATGTGCGACCTATGACATATCTCCTCAAGCTCTCTCTGTTTCTTGAGGAATAGTTCTTTCATCTTGCTTGCTTTTAACTGATCCAGTCTCTTGACTTCAGCCTCAGTCTTAGAATTTATTTTGAATATGTTATTTCCTGATTTCTTCTGATGCTTTTAATGCATAATGAATATCAGTTAGTAGTTACCTGCAGGAGTATATTTTGGGTAAGGCTTCCTGGATCTGATATCTCTGCTGATGACACTGATAACAACCGAATAACATGGGAAAACAATCGACGTTCTTCATAGGGTGTATCCATAAGATTCCACAAGTTTGTTAATGCTTTACCGAGCTGGTGAAGCTGCATTGATAATATGCAGGAAATGTATCATGATGGTGCTTTATTTGTCATAAAAGGAGTAAAACGAATAACAAATTGCTGAAGCTATCTTGCTAAAAATGTTAATTATATTTGCTTTCGACGTAGATAGGCTTTTTATGTGCTCTTATCGCTATTTTTCATCATTGAACATGTGTTTGGCTTCAACACAGGTGCCACTAGTTATCTAGTATGTAAATGAAGACAAATCCAACAGCACAGGTTGTTCTCACCTTTTCAAGCCGCTTTTGCTTTTCTTCCTCGAGGGATTCCACTGTGCTGTTGAGTTTAGCCAAGACATTGTTGCTTATGTTTTTTGAAATCCCACACAGGTCATTTAGGCTTGGGTGAACGTCGGAGATGATGTTGGTGGAATCCAATCCCAAAATTGTAGACAGCTTGTGGACCCCATCTAGATACTTTTCCACCCTCTGGAGCCTCTCGTTCTTCGGAGCAAGCAATACAAAGGTAAAATGAGTTAAAAACTTATTGACTAACACAAAATAGTCCGTTATAAATTTTAACGTCCACAAAATAATTTCTAAGCCGTAGTTTGTAGATTACCTTCTCGTTATGCAGTCTCTGTAGCTCAATTTGATACTCCTCAAGTTTCTTTAATGAAAGATCGTTCTCATTCATTTTGAGATTTAATGACGAGTCATTAACCTCTGACCTACCTGCTATTTCTGCAGAAATTTTCTGAATCTGGCTTTGCACGGATCGAAACTGGTTGACCCTCTCTTCTTTCTTCAAGCGCATCTCCCGCAAGGCCGGTGTGATTGAATCTAGTTGCTCTTTCAGTGTTCCCGCCATTTTCTCTGGCTAATAAGACAGACACATAAGAATCAACTCATTGAAGTTCACGTAACAAGATTCTATCTAATGATTCTAGATTCCTTAATCTGGATCCTAACTACCATTCACTTTATGTACCAGCATACTACAATGACGTACTGTAAGATAATCATCTGACTTGAGGGAATGATCGTTCACCAAGCGACAAAAGACTTGACACTACAGAGGGACTTATAAATGAATTACCCGTCCAGGGAATGATCGTTCACCAAGCGACAAAAGAAGATGGGTGAGTTCGGCTTCAGCTTCTGCCAATTCCTGATGGAGGCGAGCTCTCGATGTATTTGCTGCATCGACTTTTTTCCTATAGACCTCCACACACTCTTGTTCCAAATCGAGTAAAACCTTCTCCCTTTCAAACTTATCCTCTCCTACTTCATTCCATATCATCTGTCAAAATTTAAGTAAAAGGAAAGAAATCAGAGAGAAAATCATAGAATAAGTGTTTTTTTTTTTTTTTTTTAAATCTAGTAACGGAACGAAGCTCTTGCCTGCAATTCTTGAAGTAGATATCCACATGAAGTTTCTATCATCGCGGAACTTCGCGTTCCTATTGACGTCTGAAATGAACTCATGGGATGCTGGTTTTAGTTTTCTTTTATGTGCAGATCTCAGATAACCTTTTTTTTTTTTCTTTTTTGGAGGTGAAAAGAGGTTAAAGTAGAGTGAAGTTCCTTGATTGGCAACAAAGGAAGGAGAGGCAGAGAAAAGGGTGTTAGGGAGAGAGATGTAGTGGAGCTTTGGGTGTGAGTTTTGCTTAAAAGAAAAGTGTTGGCAAAGGTAGGTAGTTTCTAAAGCTTTGGGTTCAAGAATCACCCAGTTAATGCATTTGCAGCTTTTGCCTTTCCCTCTACTTAACATTTGAACTGAAAAAATGTGCTAAAATGGAACCATCTCCCAACTCAGTAAGTTAAAGTCTCACATTCAGAAATTTTATTTTTCCACTTTGCACCATACTGAATAGACTTACGTTCCCAAAAAAAAAAGACTTGGTACAACGTAAGTTTTAAGTAACATGTGCCTTTGGTGAAGAAGTTCTGAGTTCAATTTTAGAATGTAGACGTTTGCTTTTCATGGTTGATTTACCTGTAAACTAATATTTGATGAACAGAGACTCAACGATGGGCCACTGCTTCTGCAGGAGAATAAGAGCCATCTGATCTGGTGATGAACACCTTTTTTAAAAAATTAAAAAAAAATAAATAAAAGAGCGTGGGACCTATTTTTTTTAATTTGAAAGAAAACTATAATATCTTTAACATGAGATCCTGAACTCCTTCTCACTCGCTGAGCTAGTTTCGATGGGGTAAATCTGGTGTGATCATTGATCAACTATGAGGTTCTTTACTTAAATGATTAGCACATAAGTCTTTGTGATTAGCTCATCAATTACTTCAAAAAAATTTTAATTAATAATTTGTTTTTCTTTTTAATCTAGACAAAAAGGAGCAGGTAGTACTCTTCCATCTAATTGATTAATTCATATTAATACATATTAGTTTCAAGATCTAATTATTAATTCATCTTTAGCTTAAAAGATTAATTCAAAATATTATTAGTTTCATATTATTTTCTTTTTATTAATGTTCTATGATTAATTCATATTAGTTTCAAGATCCAAATTAGGCATCATCATGACGGGATTAAGGGCTTAATCTGGTATATTTGCAATAAAACAACATACTTTGTTTGCCTTTCTAATATATAATTATTGTAGATTTGAGCGATTAAACTCTTGCACATGAAGACTTGGATGTGGGGACTGGTGGAGAGAGAGTCCGTCACAATTGGATACCATGAGTGTCAGTGACCTAATGGTAGGATATAAATGTTGAAAATGAAACATATTTCGCACTTTGAACAACTTTTTTTTTTTTTTTTTAATAATTTACTTTGAACAACTTTCGAATAAAAAAAGATGGACTCTTGATAATAAGGTCCCCTACTATTTTGCTAATCGAAAACGAAATTTGCAATGCAAGAATTTGGGCCACCAATTGATAATATTAGGGCACATTGTTTGTTGCTGTACCCAAAGAGCAAGTTTTTTAATTATTAGATTAAAATTTTAACTGTTTGATCTATATATATGATGTATGTTTTATTATTTTTAATGTTGATGTTCATCGATCATATGGTCAATATTTTATCAAATAAAAAGTAAAAAGTGCACTTGTTTTTCCCTACAATAAAAATTTTCCTTGTTTTATTTTTTATTTTTACAATGAAATGTAATAGAATTTTACTGAATGAAAGGATTTATTCTTGTTCCATCGACAGAGCAGTAGAATTATTGAGTCAGTGACCTGTGGAGTTGGAATGAGTACTACATCTTAGCCATTCCCTACACTCAAAAGATGGACATGTAACTTGTCAGATAAGATGACAGCAAGAAAGGAAAAGGATAGAAAGGATCTAAACATCTTTCTATTTATCCTACGATGAAAGTGTCGATGCTGGTGGAAGTGTCAGAATTTTAGATTAAAATTTCAGAAAAATATCATCGTTAAAAAAATTATTAAAAGTATTAAATATTTGTTTCATAGCTTAGTATTTGTTTTGTTTTTGTTTTTAGTTTTTAGTTTTTAGTTTTTTTTTTTTTTTTCCAAAACTTAGTATTTGTTTTTGTTATTTTAGGATTTAAGAAACATATTATATATATAATATTTATACAAGTTTCAAGTAGAATAGAAAATTTCAATTCCACTTGAAACTTGTATGACACAAATATTTTTTGTGTTTTTTATATCCTAAAAGATTTTTAAAATTTGTATATTTCAAAAAACTTTTAAAAATATTTTAAAAACAAATTTTGTGTTATAAAATTACCTAATAATTACTATCAAAATATAATTTTTGCTATTTGTAAATATTCTATTTTTTTCCCTTCCAAAACTTTTTTTTTTAAATTATGCCCTCCATCTAAACTTTCTCATCTAATACTAAGAGATAAATAACATTTTTTTTCTGAAAATATTTATCACAAATAATATAGTTTAAATTCATCTCAAATAATGTATTTTAAAAGTATTGGAGGAACAAATTTACGGTAAATAATTTATTTATGAAGTATACTATTAAAAATTATCTTATAAACATTCTTGTAAACAAATTATTTATTTTAACTTTGTTATTATCTAAAATATTTTAAAATATATAACTTATTGGTATAGAAAATTATGGGCTAAAGGTCGATGGGTCAGCAATTATATTGGAGCCCATAAGTTAACGTTAGTTGGGCCCTAACAAAAGGTAAAAGCTGGGGTGCCTCTGGCGAGTCGCATAAAAGCGCCATTCAGCAAAGTCATCCCACATCGAAAGTTTATGAAGGTTATTGTGCTTTATAAACGAAGACAGCGAACACAAACAGCGTCCCCTCGGGGACATCCGATAAAATTGGAACGATACAGAGAAGATTAGCATGGCCCCTGCGCAAGGATGACACGCACAAATCGAGAAATGGTCCAAATTTTTTTCTTTTTACCCTGATTTTCCTATTTTTCAATCTTCCCACACATGCCTGCAGTTTATTGCTTTTTCCTGTATTTCAACCTCCATCTATGTTGTCAAATGGTCCATCTATTTCCACTTTTCCTCTCTTTCAGCTCTTAGAACTCTTCACAAATATGCTTGCAGTTAATTACTTTCATGTATTCCATTATTTTCCCATATCTTTTTCTACCTTTTCTCTGTTTCAACATTCTGTTACCCCACCAAGATATCTGAGAGGATCTTTTTCCTCCATATATACATCGACTAGCAGGCGGGTGGCGTGCTTATCTCGTGTAACAACACTACACTGAGAGTGGCTCTTCTAGGCGGGCAGCTGTGTGACAACACTACAGAGAAAGCGACGCTTTCATGTAACATGCTCTGGTCTCAACACCCATACGAGGTAGTGATGACTTTCATGCGCTCTAAGCCCGGCCATTATATATGTTTATCTAAGAGGGCGATTGTACTTGTGCAAAATAAACTGATCACAACAGAGGTACTCTCTTTTTAGTACTTGTACCTTATTTTTCAATAGAGAACATATCCCAGCTCCTTATTCCAGGAATCCAAACTTTTACACCAGATTAATATTTCGCTAGTTTAATAAAAAATTCGTTACAATTTGCAAATGTTATAAGACACCAACTGAGTTTCCTGTCTTCAACTCTTCAAAATAAAATCTGCCAGTCCTCAAATATACACAATTTTGACCAATGGACATGAAGACCCTTTGCGGAAATGGGAGCACTTTGAGCAGTCAATAGGGTATGGTTGGAGTGGTGGAATCAACCAAGTGGAAGATGCCACGTGTCATTCAGAAGATAGAGGTGAGAGAGATTGTACAATTCTAAGATCATATGGAAGATAATTAATCAGATAAATAAAACTGTAGTTCTTGACCCGGCTTCTTTGTTGCTTGCCATTCAAGAAAGAAGGCTGAAAGATGGCATGTCTTCGATTCGAAGGACGTCGTCCATTAAAAGCTCCCTCTCCAATTGAGCTCGAGTAGATTTCAAAACGTCCTGTAAAAATATGTACAGGTTTAAAGACTCGACCGAGACATAATTTTCCCTTGATTGTCTAAGGTTTGGTTTAGGTGAAAATGCATTGGTTGTGTCTCTGCAAAGTATTCTTATGCATTTTTACCAAACACACTACTTGTATCGTGTTACGTCCAAAGGGCGTTTGGAGCATCTAAAAACAATACCAAACTGACTCTAAATTTGTTAACCCGTAACAATACAAATTTCGTGAAGCATGAGTTGTAACCACAGCAAGGATTCTTACATTGAACTCCATGTACGTCGCATTTCTCTCAAGCCATTGCTTGTCCATGACGACGAAAGCCACGCAATAAAGCAAGTCAAAGGCCCACTCATTTTCTGAGAACACATTTTAGAATCACAATGTGAATGTGAAAAAATATCGGTCCACAAATTTTAATTAAACAAGAATGCAATTTCAGGCTCTTACCTGACAACATCTGTAAGAAAACTGGCCTGACGAAAGTCCTGGGTTTTACTGCAAATGAAGAAGTCGCCCTCATAAGCAAAGTTTAATAATAGAATTAGTTATTCCAATTATGAAGCTAATCTTCGCTTATTCATAATTGTACATACGGGCATCAAGGTCAAGCATTTGCATGATCATAAAGGTGATATTTACACCAGCAACAGCAAATGGATATTCCCAAGCAGCTCGCTTTCCGCCTTGCTTCTTCAGTAGACGCTGAAAAGATGTCTGCAGCAGTACGTTGCGGAAAAAAATGTAAATACAAATCTACTTCATCTCGATGTCTGAGCAGATCCCATTGACTCAAATGAATGTTACTTTTCAATTTTCGTACTTCTATTTTTGGAATTCAAACTGAATACCTACCGAAAATGTCTTCGCAAAGAACAGGAGATTCTCCAATGAAATGAATCCAGCTCCTCTGTTCAAGTAAAACAGTTAGGAAAACTGAATTGGTTAAAGAAAACCAAAGGCCAGAGAAGAGGAAGAGAAGTAAATTTTAACCTGAAATCGGTTGACGGATCTCTTCCCTGCCATCCCATTTCCTTCCATTGATCAGATATCAAGCCGTGAAGCTCCTGATTAGGGTAGGTAGCAGACCATAGAGCTTTCAATGCTTCCTGTTCTCAAGGAATTTTCATAGCAAAAAATTAAAACCAACTCATGTAGAACATATATTAAAAAAAAAAAAAAAAACCCCTCATAGCCCTATTGGTTAGTTCAATGGGTCATGTGAGAAGAGCAATTTGTTGCGGGTTTTTTAAGTTATTGTCTCCAATGGACGAGACTTGTATTAGGAAAAAGTTGACAGATGTACTTGCACGGTTGTAGTTAATTAAGAGCATGAAAAGACCTGGTGATCTGGTCTTGAAGCATCAAAGTAAACCTTCATTCGGTGCTTTAGCCGCTTCAATTTTTCTTCCTGCGAGTTATTGAAAAATTCAATATGGGAAGCATAATATTTAAAAATAAAAAAAATAAAAATAAAAAAGGGTAAGAACTGAATCTTAAATTCAGGGAATCCACCTTATTCGCTTAACAAATTTTTCTTTCAAAGAAATTTCTAATCGAATTTTATGATAGACATTTTGCTGTTACATCAAATTTACTGAAGATAACTAGCTTTAAGCTACAAAATAGTTTTTTGACCGCTGGTTTGCTTGCCTGTTGGGGTGTCAAGTTAATGCATATTCGTTCGTAATGTCCCTTTCGCTTGAAGCAAACACAAGTAAGGCCCTTGCCAATCCATGTAGGCGTAACACAAATTGCATCATCTGCATAGTTTAGCTTTTATTTTCCTATCAGTATATTGATTGACACAATACTTAAAATAATAAATATGCATTTCACTTCTAATCTCAGCTCCTGAAGAATTGAAAATTTGTTACAAAAAAATTCAGCAGACAAAAAATCTTCAGCGATCTGAGACAAGAGCTACACCAAGGCATTTTCATAACAGCAGCGTGTTTTAACACTGATATATTTTGGTGCTTCCATTGAATTTTTCTGTTTCACAGGAAAATAGGTTTTTTTATGCTAGCCAATAGATCCAACGCGCAATCTAACACCAAAAGAAAACAACATAAAACAGAACACAAAATGAAAAGAAAAAAAAATTAATTACAGAACTCAGTCGCATTATTAGTGTACGTTTTTTTACCACACCTATCACATATAAGACATAATTTGCATTGTATAGCGTTGCTTTAAAAATCAACACAATAAAAATCCTATGTTGAATTATGGGGAAAAACTAAAAAGGAAAATTCATGAATTTGATGTCTCAACTGAGGAAAAAAAATGAAAAAAAAAATCATAGAAAGTGTACCTAACTTTATACTCTCCAACCAACACCAACCACCTCAACCATTTTTTATTTGTCCAAAAATTAAAAAAAAATAAAATTAAGAAACACTATACTGTTTGCACAACAAAAACGGTTAGTACACTAATAATTTGAAAATGGAAATGCTATCTCTAATTATTGGGAGAACCGAGATAGTGTCTTGATCTCTTTATCCGGATGACATTATGGACACGTTCTAGAGAGATTTCAAGGAGACACAATCAAATGGTTTTTTAGCATGTAGCTGTGGTGTACTATTCTTTGTCATATTATACTCCATCCTAACGCATGTAGTGTCGTGTATAGCTCCACACAATTATACCAACAATAAAAGCTATTTATAGTTCCAACCAAAAAAAAATATGTAGATAAAATGGTTTATATATTGGATGAGGCTAGTTCCTAATAAGAAATTTTTATAGATCTTATCGTTACACTCACTTTAATCAGTGTTGTTGATTTCAATACTTTCGTTACATTTTATGTATTTCAAGCAACAACTCCAATATTAAAAACTCAACTTATTTTTATCTTTTTTCTTAAAACTCAATAATAATTTTAACTAAGTTTTAAAAAGTCAAACAGTTTCAATCTAAAAAATTCGACTCTAACCTATACACCAGACGCATGCCGGTCAATAATGAAATTTTTAGATTAAAATTGATTGATTTTTTTAAAATTAATTATAATTTTTATTTATTTTTTAATCTGATAAGAAATTAAAATGGAATTTTTGCGTCCTAAAAGGTTTTTCATGTTAGACGTACTAACATGTGGTT
Organism: Ficus hirta; assembly: GCA_038430175.1. NCBI lineage: Eukaryota > Viridiplantae > Streptophyta > Magnoliopsida > Rosales > Moraceae > Ficus > Ficus hirta. The sequence goes on along the minus strand of CM076595.1, from coordinate 15,167,268 downwards.
ATTTTGTTGTAAAAGTTTGGTTGACCCCACGTAATTGACGACCGGTCCAATTATCAAGGACCGTCCGCATGAGATGGGTCCCACACTAAATGCGAGGGACCAATTCCAGTAAGTGGACGGTCAATGAGTAGATCGAAACGCACAGCTTTTACACACACACACACACACTGTACCAAATTTCCGTCCAATCCGCCACTCCCAACTGATCTCCAGATTGCAATCCAAACCGATCTCTCTCCATTTCTTCCGAAACCCCAAAAAAAAAAAAAAAAAAAAAATTCAAAATTGCCAAAACTATGGATAATATCGATAAAGGCCACAACATTAATATTTATATACACAAATAAATACAAACGTAGACAGAGAGAACCCAGAAAAAAAAAAAAAAAAAAAAGAAATGGTGAAAGTGATCGATGCCTACCTAAAACTACCTAGAAATCCCACAAACTAACTACTAACTGAAAATTAAAAGGATTTGAAGAAGTGAAATCAATGAGATCAACATGTGGGCAAAACATTTTAACTCTTTGAACATAGAAATAGAATTATAGATCGAGATCGATTGTAAAGCTTAATTTTTATACACTCATATAAACATATATATATATGATACGTGTATGTGTGTGTGTAGATATATATATATATATATATATAGAGAGAGAGAGAGAGAGAGAACCTGAAGAAGCAGAGTCGTGACCGCCGCAACGGGAACTGGTGGAAGAAGAAGAAGAAGAGGGAGAGATAGTACGGATGGCCGCAAAGCTACCTTGAGTTCTAACCACGCTCATCTCAGCTGACTCCTAATCCACCGGCCAATTCCCTCTTCTTTTTTGCTTCTACACTTTTGGTTCTCTCTCTGACACCCTCCTAGAGAGAGAGAGGAAAAAGAGAGAGAGAGTGTGTGATGGGATGTGGTCTTTTGGTCCCGACTTTTGTGAGCTAACTTTGAGTAGTGAGTACTAACGTGCAACGGTGCAACCAGAAGGGGCTATCTGTAAAATGACAAACAACACTTGTCAAATACGTACCCTTTTGATATTTTGTTGTCCTTTTATCCAAAAAAATTAGATAAATAAATTTCAACATTTATTCCTCACTATTTTCTTTTTTCAGCAAAAGAATATTAAGTTGCCATGTGCTGTATAGTGTAAAAGAGACGAATTATACATAAAATAAAAAATAAAAAAAATAAAAAGCAAAAAATTATATAGCTGCAGTCAAAGACTAAGGTCTCGTTTATAGTTTTAACTTACTATATTTTTTTATCTTAATTTTTATTTTAATTTTTTAAGTTTTTATTTTTTAAAAAAAATTAATAAAAATTTTCAATTTATATTATACTTTTTTAACTCAAATTCATTTATCAAACGGACTCTAAAAGATTATGGGTTCGTTTGGTAGTTAGTTTATTTTGAACTAAATTATACTTTTTTTATCATGATTTTTATCTTTTTCTAAAAAAATTTTTTATCTTTTCTAAAAAAGTTTTTTATCTTTTCTAAAAAATTACTATTAAAACTAAAATATCTTAAACTAAACTCATTCACCAAACACCACATATGACTTCATTTTTCGTAATGGTTGTTGTGGGATCTTTTGTATTTTGCAAGAAATAGTTAAACAAATAATGTCTTATAAAGGGTAGTTTAGACTTTAGGATTTTTAATTATTAATTTGTTATTAAATTCTTTTTGCAGTAACAAAGCGAGACACGTATTTCTGGTTGGTTGACAAGAAGTCCAACACCGTGAACAGATTCCACATGGCAGCCCTCCCTAGAAACTCCCGGCTACGTACTAAAATATTTTGCATTAACTTTCCTCTGGGCGGAATTACAAAAGTACTACAACAGCACAACCACGCGCTTTTTCAATCAATGACACCCTAATTATTAATTTTGAAAATTTGTTTTCATAATTTATGGAAATATTACAAGGTGTAGATTGGTCAAGGATCTCAAGATTTACAAGAAAACATTATATGTACGTTTGATAAAACGGTCTGAGTTGAAATTTTTAAATTTGAGTTGGTTAACTTTTTAAAAATTAGTTATAAATTTTATTGACTTTTCAGAAAAAGATAAAAATTAAAATGAAAAAATATAATTTAGTTGGAGTCAAACTGGTGAACCAAACAAGGGCTATATGCTTATGTAATGTAACAAGAGGGGTGATTTATCTACCAAATTTCCACTATCACCCCAAAAAACCAATTCTGCCTTCCGTAAAATTATTAGAGAATGCTTAAACTCTAAAATTAAAATTACTACTTACATACTTAGTATTAGTCATAATTTTGAAGAACATTTTGTAGTCTCAGTAAGACGGGAAAAGGATTAAGGATTTATTCGGTATGAGATATCATATTATTCGAGAAACCTAGATGTTATTGGAGTAAATGATCGTCAACAAAGACGTTATAGTGCATTGTAGATTCTTATCCAAGACTTGTATCATTTGATGATGCTATGTGAGTCAGAAACATGTGAAGTGTATGATTAACCCCATAGCGAACATTTCGTAAGGAAACCAGAATAGGCTATCATGAAACAAAAGATTTTCTTTTCAAAAAAATATTACTTTTTAACTAAACAATGATTTAAAAATTAAACTTTAGAGATTTATACAATAAAAAATATCATTTTTAACTATCGAAATGAACTACCTCTATAATGCTCAGATTAGTTCTCTAATAATTCGATAAATAAATAAAAGTTTTTATGCAACATGCATTATAAAATTTTTAATGTCAATACTCATATATCAAATCATTGATAAATTAGTCCAACAATTAAATTTATGGTTTTATCTATAGTGAAAAAAATATATTTATTATCTTATAAACTTCCTAGAGCTTTTTAATACTTCTATTGCTTGAGTAACAATTATGTGAAATGGATCTTCAAAATTAGAAATTAAACAGGTTCTCAATAAAATGATTGTTTTGTAAAGTAGACGAGTGTTGGTAAGAAGTGAGATTGGGCGCGTGAAGTAGGAAAAAGGAGGGTATGGGAGATGTTTGGCAGGAAAGAAAAGGTCTGACGAGAAAAGCAAAGAAAAGTTTTGAGAAGCTATGTGTTTGGGACGTAGCTCCCCTGGCCTATAATATGTCGCCATCTAATAGGTTCTTCCTCTGAATATCAGAAAATAGATATGACTGCCAGATGGCAGTGAATGCGACGTCTCCAAAAAGGCCTAAGTGATTTATGACTTATTTAGTGGAATGGTGTAACTTAAATTAAATTATATTTTTTTATCTTAATTTTTATTTTTTTAAAAAAAATTAATAAAAAAATTATAACTAATTTTTAAAAAATCAACCCATTCAAATTTAAAAATTTCAATTCAAATTGTTTTACCAAATGGACTCTTAGAAAGTAATGAGTGAGAGAGGGGCCTTTTTTTTTTTTTTTTTTTTTTTTAACCTTTTGGAGCATTAAAGACACGGCAACTTGCCCCCAATGCCCAATGTGAATCATGGATGTTACCCACGCCACGCTGCGCCTCAAATGGCTCTCTCTCTCTCTCTCCTCTTATTTTTTACAACCACATGTCCTGTTACGGCTGAAGCTTTTGACATTTCCATTATAATGATTAAAAGAAAAATGCTCCAGAAACTACTATATTAAGGTTCGTCTGGATAGAAAGTTTAAATTTTTTTTTTAGGTTTATTTTTATCTATTTTTAAAAAATTAATAAAAATTATAATTAATTTTTAAATAATTAATCAATTTTAATTTAAAAATTATCTATTAAATCTGTATTCAAAATGCATGTTTAAAGATGATCTTTATTTTATATCGTGAGATTATAAGTAATATTAAAGTAATTTAATATTATCTGTATCTCTCAATAGATTTTTGATAAGTATTGTCTCTCGATATTATTCAGGGTTCGTTTAGTATTTAGGTTGAGTTTGAGATGAGATATAATTTTTAAGTTTGAGTTGGTTGACTTTTTAATAATAAGTTATAAATTTTATTAACTTTTTAGAAAAAGATAAAAAATAAAATAAAAAAATATAATTTAATTAGAGTTAAATATATGTGTCAAACATAGGCTCAGTTTAAAACATAATATCTTAAAAATTCCTAACCCCAACCCTTTAAACAATTATCTTAAAAATTCCTAGCCCCCAACCCCCCACCAACCATAGCATGACAATGGAATCACGCCAAGATTTTTTTTTTTTTTTTTTTTTTGAGAAATCACACCTAGTTTTTTTTAGGTAAAACTTACAAACTTTAATTAACTAGTCAAATCGATACAAATAACATCTCAAAATATACATAGGCATAAAGTTGTTGTTGAAATATAAAACTATTGTTGGCCATCTTTTAATAACTTAAGCTTTTAGAATAGATTAGTAAACTAACATGATAACAAAACGGGAAGTTCTGAGTTTGAATTTCTTTGATTATACTCTTTAACCCTTTTATCGACCTAAGAACCTTTAAAAAAAAAAAAAAAAAAAAAAAAAGTTGCAACAGAAGATGAGATTTGGGCCATGGAGAAAAGCCCATATTTTCTTGTGTCTCATTTTGTAAGTACAGCTGGGCCAGGTCGAATGAGCCGGCCTGCATATTGTGGCGGGCTGGGCTAGGCTTCATGGCCTGGCTGCATAGCGGTTTTTAATATATATATATATATATATATTATTTATTTATTGTTATTTTTCTTACAAAATGAAAAGGAAGAAACAACTAAAGAGTATACATATCTATGTAATACATATATATATATATATATATATATATTTATATTAACTTGAAAAGGTAAAGGACAACGAGGAACTTTGGACCTGCTCCAAAACTGTCTTTGGAATATATGTATTATGATAATCATTCGAAAGAATATACTTGTCTTGTATATGTTGATAAAGGATTTTCATTGAGCAAAAAAAAAAATGTTGATTAAGGATTTTTTTAATTTTAATTATTTTAAAGAATGCTATATTTGATAGGATGGAGAAAAGGAAGCAAATGGAATGAGAGAAAAGTGAAGGAAAAATAAGGGAGTTGATTGTTTGGTAAGAAGGAAAAGAGAAGAAAAAAGAAAATGAGAACCAAAAAAATTATATGTTTTATCCTTTAAAAAATCGGTGGAAACATAGATGCATTAAAAGATAACTAAAATTTGTTATCCTCTTTTAAATAGAAATAATATAAAGAAATGAATAATATAATAAATTTAGAAAATTATGTGCTTTCCCTTTTATCTTATATCTATCAAACAATTTAAAAGAAAATTAATTTCCTTTCTATTATTTTAATTTTTCAAATTTTATAAGTTTCTCTTCCTCGTATTTTCATTCCTACCAAACGGTTATACTATTACCCTATCGAAAATTGGTAATAAGGTCCTGAACATTACATGAACACTTCAATTTCTCCCTACAGAGTCATAATCTCATTCACATATGACTATAGTATGATAAATTGAAAACATTTCTATTTCAACTGTTAAAATACTATATATCCACAAACATATGTTAACTTAAAATGAGTCAGTTAATTTCGAGTATTAACGGGTTCTATAGCATTTTCTAAATTTTAAAGGTAGTTCTAGGTGCATACCTTTATCTTTCCAAGCAAAAGCAAATAATAAGAGTATCATTAATCCGGTAACACGATCTCATTTAGATCATCTCTAATGCATTTATATATGTCAATCCTGTATTTATTATAAAATAATGTGAAAAAAAAACATTTTTTTATTTTATGTTCCAATATATTATGATATTTCTAATGTTATTCCTATATTTATTATTAAATAGTGTGAAAAATAACATTATCTTACTTTATACTCTAATACATTATGCTATTTCTACTTTATGTCATTGTTATTGTGCTTTTTGGAAGTTATAAAAGTGAATTTTTAATACTTAAATAAATGAAAAATAAAAATATTGTAATAATTACATGAGATAACAACCGATAAAAATTAAAAGTGAAATTTGACATTAATTATACCTTGTGATAAAATTTTCATAATATATAGCTTATGTTAAATTTAACGTGAAATATAACACTTCATTAGAAATTATTTTTTTCATCTAAATGCCAAAATTTAGACACTAATTTAGCATTGCATTGGGATGCTCTTAACATGTTTAGTTGTAGGCAACCATAGACATAACACATACCCTATCAGTAATTCTACAACTAAATATGGATTTAACTTAAGATATAAAGTTCAAATCCAAGTTTGAATCATCAACCTGTAATAAGTTAAAAAAAAAAAAAAAAAAAAACACTGTAAATAAACACACCATAGAGAATTTCTATCAGTCCAAAGGTACAGAAACAACCAGATCTGCTGCCATTGTGACGAACATAGATTTTCAAAGGAGACGCCTGCAGAGGGTAAGTCCATCCCCAACAGAAACAAGAGACGATTCGATACGAGGATCGGCGGCTAGAAAACTATTCAACTCCCGCAGGCATTTCCTGTTTCTTCGAAGACAATTCTCCACTTCATCGTCCTCAGAAATTGCCACAGAGCCAAACCATAAGGTGTTGTCGTATGCGATTATTCCGCCAATCTTAACAAGCTTCAGCAGGAGTTCGTGATATCTGAGGTAGTCCTCCTTGTTTGCATCCACAAATGCAAAATCAAAACTCCCGTCTTGTTTGTCCTGCAATTGCATAGTTTAAAACTTCCACTTCAGGCATATCTAGGACCCGATCGAAGTGAAAAAAAAAAAAAACAACAACAACAACGTTCGATGTATATAAACAAACATGATTTTATTTATTTATTTTTTTTTTGTACCCGTCCAATAAAAACTTTCATTAATAATTTGAGAGGATATCACCAATTTGCATCTTTGCATCCTTCCCCTTTTCCGGGCAAGAATTTCAAAAGATTTCCATCTAATATGAATCAATTATGTTGTGAAAGGATAAAAGTGTATATGAATAAATTCTGTTCTCATTTTCTCTAGCTTATGGATTAAGACGATAAAATTCTATCATTTTTTTTCCCTTCTCTTCTTTTTTTCCAAACAAGTACTATAAATGTTGCAGATTCCATTCTTATGCCTTTGAGAGGACATCACCAATTTGCATCCTTCCCCTTTTCCAGGAAAGAATTTCAAAAGATTTCCATCTAATATGAATCAATTATGTTGTGAAAGGATAAAAGTGTATATGAATAAATTCTGTTCTCATTTTCTCTAGCTTATGGATTAAGACGATAAAATTCTATCCCTTTTTTCCATTCTCTTCTTTTTTTCCATACAAGCACTATAAAATGTTGCAGATTCCATTTTTATGCCTTTGCTTTACCGGAGAGAGAAGTGGAGTGGTGTGTGTTTTGTGAAATCAATATGAATGTTATATATACATACATACATATATATATATATATAGGAACTATGCACAAAGTGAGAACTTACAGTAATGAGCTCATCAAGGGCAGAGAAAGCATTGGACTGAATAAAGTTGATTTTGTGATCAACACCCGCTTTTTTAATGAACTCCAATCCAAAATCATAGGTTTCTCTGTTGGGATCAATTGCTATTATCTGCCAAAACATTGTAATGAAGTACTGATTTATTTCTATATTAATTAATCCCTCGATCATGATTATAAATGAGTTATGGTCACGTCAATTACTTTATAAAAAAATTATAAATATATATATATATATATAATGAACAAGCTAACTAGGAAATTAAGAAATTTACGTTGCCATCGTCAGGAAGCGCAAGAGCAGTGGTCAGAAGAGAATAACCAGTGAAGACTCCAAGTTCAAGTGTCTTTTTTGCGTTCATCACTTTTAGTAACATCGACAGAAGCTGCCCTTCGTCCACAGGCACGGTCATCACACTCCTGTCACGTGCATTTGTATGTGCATCATATATGTACATACATTGTTTATGTATTAAATATATGTGCGTGTATGTGTGTTCATCAGCATACAAATAAGACAAGGTTAATTTCAGAAAAAATGGAAGAGTAAAACAACATTGATGGTAGATTATAGCAACTTTTTTGGATTATTATAATTATTAGTAACTATTAATTAGGGGGAACAATTGGATACAGAGTTTTTGAGATGAGTTGAGTTTTTAGTAATGTGCGTTTGGTTAAAAAAACTGTTTAGAGTATACTGTAAATTCTTAAAATATGTTTGGAAAAATATATCAATATAGATCTCATTTCATTCCTCAAAATTCTAAGCAATTTTAAAATATATATATATCATTTTGAGCTTTTAAAGTTTTAGCTAACGGTAGAGATTTGAAGTTTGACTTTATTACTGAGATTTAAGTAGAAGAACAAGACAAAAAAAAAAAAATGTACTCCCCCAACTGAATTGGTAAGAGGTGGGGTGGGTTAAACGAGGGATCGAGGCTTAAATTTTGGGAATAGCTAAGAACGTCAGTGATATTTAAAAAAAAAAAAAAAAAAAGGACTTATTTACATGAATGCCCCTTAAACTTTTTGAATTTGATAATTTAGTTTCTAAAATTTTTTCTTGGCAATCAACCACTAGAACTTTTAATTTTTAAAAATTCAGTCTTTTTTAACTTAAATTCATTAAAATTAAGACAATTTTTTACACAATACTTACACATTATAGGTCAAAAAAGACAATATTGATATTTTTGCTTAACTTCAATACAAATTTCTTTTAAAGTTTAGATTTAAGTTTGAGTATAATATTGTATTAAATTTAAGCAAAAATATCAACAATGCTCTTCATGGACTATAATGTACAAGTTATGTGTAAAAAATTATTCAAATTTTTACGAATATGAATAAAAAGGATTAAATTGTCAAAAATTATAAATTTAAGGGACTGATTACCAAGAAAAAAAGTTTAGGGACTAAATTGTCAAATTAAAAAGGTTTAGGGGTATATGTACAAATAAGTTGAAAAAAGAAAAGGTAAATGTACTGATAATATAATACCATAATTTATGAACACACCATTGTGGAAATTTCTGGATAGTGGCTTCCCTCAGTTCTTTCAACTGTTCATGTTCTCGTGGATAAGCGTTTGTCTCGAATATGTACTGCCATGCCATACATACAAAAATTTCAGTCATGCATGCATGTCTCATATATATCTGATTAAACAAAAACTGAAACAAAAAATATGTAGATACATTTCATGTAATAAATACATGTATGAATATATAAGTTTCTAAAATGAAGTGAAGAAAACTGAAGCATATACAAAGAAAAATGCGGCTTTTTTGTTCAACTAATGAGGAGAAGTACCATCTAAAACAGATCTATATCCTAAATCATGCATGAAACTCTCCCCTTCTCTCTCTCTCGTCCTACAAAAATTTCAGTCATGCATGCTTCATATATCTTGACTTAAAAAAACCATATGAAAGTAAAAATATATAAGATACTAAAATAAAACAAAGAAAACGGAACCATATAAAGAAAAAATAATGCAGCTTTTTTGTTCATCTTGGGGAGAACTCATATAAAACTGATCTACATCCTAAATCATGCATAAAACTCTCTCTCTCTCTCTCTCTCTCTCTCTCTCTCTCCAAATAACTTGCATGAATAAAGAGAGAGAACTAAAAATGAGCAAAAGAAAGAACAATACCTGCAGAAGAGTTGGGCTGGTAAGGATGCACTTAGGAGGTAAACCACCAGTCATTGCTGAAAAAACTGGTTTTTTTTTTTTTTTCCTTTTTTTGAAATGAAAAACTGGGTAATTTTGCGAGATGGAGAAAAATAGAACTGAGAATTGGTAATTTATAGTTCAGAAATGAAGTAGTGAGAAGTGCAAAACATGTGAGGCTTAGAGGCTAGGCAGGGGAGGACGAACTCATACTATTGAATGATTGACATTTGGCATCCAAAGGGGCTGTTTGATATGCCACCACTTGAACATGCATATGGAGGAATCTTTTTTAATTAAACTGATAATGACAGCTGGTTTTTATGCGTTTCTCCTACGTGGACGCCTTGAAAGTTACGAATTTCGATTAACGTTTCCCTTTGAATGAATCCCATTATATTTTCCAAAAAAAAAAAATTATTCAAAAAGTATTCTTCTTCTTCTTTTTTTTCGCTTTTTTTTTTAATAATCAAAATAAAACCATATTGGTCACACTCTTTTCAGCATCCAAAAAACCTTTCACAAAAAAAATTAAAAAAAAAAAGAAAAGCAAGTTAGGTTACGTCCTTGCTTTTCCTTGCTTGTATTAATTAGATATAACTATTGTAATTTCATGTTTTGAATAGCTTAGGTTGGAAACATGCAATTTATGAATGAAACAAATATAAAAAGGTTGCATACAATAATAGTTTCCAAATGTTGTACAATATAATGATTCGCAACTCTAACAATTATAGTTAATAGCAAATTGGAATGTTAATTATTGAATATAAATCGAGAGAAAATCTGACCACTCATTCTTTTTTTTTTTGAAATGGGTAATCTGACCATTCATTCAAGTAGTAAGTTTGAGTCCCACAAGGTGAAGTCAAAAATTTATTTAGAGGAGTTTGAATTAAACCAAATTTTTAACCAACTTAATATGATAGCTTCGTCCATCAGTGGTTAATGTGATTGGACATTCTCCAGTAAAGAGCACGTGAGCAACATAAATTTAAAGACTATTTTATTAATATGATATAAAAAATTAATATTAAATCAATATGGTTTAAAATTAAATTGAAGTTTATTAAAATTTATGTCATTTTAGTTAAAAATATAGAATTTGTGTCATGTTAGTTTAATAAATAAAAAAAAAAGGAAGTTATTTAAATAATTTTCTCTATATTTTTCTCAAAGTTATACAATGAGATGGATAAGTGAATTGGTTTATGATGATTAATAGCAATTGCGAGGTTTTTTTTTTTTTTTGCTGAAAAAAAATTAGGTTACAAGGATAAATGTTAAAATGTCCATATAACCCCGTTTATAGGACAATTAATCCATTTATTTTATCTCATTTCACGTATTAATTATAACCAATATGGTCCCATTTTAAGTTCGTGATTCAAGTATTCTTACAACTATGTACTCTACTAGGACTTTATGTCTAATTAACACTAATGTTTTTTTTTTCAAAACACCACACAACAATCAATAAGAAAATATTTGGATTTGAACTAGATGTAAATGGGTGTGTGTGTGTGTGTGTACATATATGTAAGGTATAATAATATTGAAACAAAGCGTCTTAGATATCTACCCATGCCTTGTGCAAAATTTTATTCGGTAGGTTAAGCAAACAAGTTCTTGGTAGGAGGCAAGTAGTCTTAAAATGTGCCGTCATTGATGTATTAAAAGCCAGGACGAAACTAAGAAAATTTTTTTGGAGTGGGTTGAGTTAACTTAAGTTTTAAATTAAAATTTTAAAATTAAATTAATTGTGTAATAAAATATAATTAAAAGAAATAATTAAGACTTGAAATGAAACTTTTTGTCTGAAATTAGAATTAGACAAATTTAGGGGGGCAAGGTATCAGCTTTAAAGGTAGAAATGTAATCTTTTAAAATATTTAGCATAAAAATTTGGAATTAGAAAATTCTGTATAAAACTTAGAATTAGACAATTTGAAGGGGTAAAGTAACAAACTTTAAATCAAATTTAAGGATATAAATGAAATCTTTTAAACTATTTCGTACAAAAATTTGGAATTAGAAAATCCTACGGGGGCTAAACAAGAAAAAATAGGGGGAATAAAGTACTAAAGTTATGATTTTAAAGTCAGTTGAGCCATCCCAAATAATAAAATTTTGAAAAGGACGGGGTGGCCCTTGGACATGGCAGCCAACATGGGAAAAAATGATGATGAAATGACAATTTTTGTGTGAGGAAAAATGTTTGAGGGGGCTATCAACATTGAGCGCCAAAACAAATAGAGAAAGTCTAATATGTAAATTCCATGCTTTAAGACTCATCAAGTCTATGGTGTTCGTGTGCCTTTTGCATTGTTCTTCTTGCGTGAAATTGGGCCAGAGAGAGTCAAAGACTAGTTATTTTGAAGCATAAATAAATAAAGTGTGACCTGAGAGAGGAATACGTGTATAATTCAACAAGTCTTCATTTGATTCGTTAGTTGGATATATAATTTTTAAATTGAAATTAATTAACTTTTTAAAAATTAATTATATTTTTGTTAATTTTTTATAAAAAAGATAAAAATTAAAATAAAAAATTTGAATTCTAATTGAAACATCAAACAAAAATAAGAGTGTGTACGGACACACTTTTACAAGATTTTTTACCTTTTGACTTCTAACTTACAATAAATACTGTCCTTCAAAAAATAAAATAAAATACAAAATATACTAGCTCTTGACTTGTTAAATCCGATCTAAACAGGCCCTTGTTCACCTGTCCATGATAGTTGGCCTAAATGAACAAAGGCTACACCCGTAACTCATTAAATGTGAAAGGTAAGTCTAATTGGCCTTTAAAACCGAGTGGCCAAAAATTCACATTAGAATCCCCCGGAGTCAAAATTAAAATTCAAGATTTCAAATTTAAACTGAATGGTTATTCCTGTTTAAGACGATCATCAACTCTAGCAGAAAAAAGCTTTAGTAAAATGATTCGTATAAAAAAGGTAAGAGGGGGACGAGAGATAAGTCATAAGATAATTCAAAGATAAAGGAAAAAGCAGACAACCCCATTCATTTGCACTAGAAAACCTTAAAATGTCGAAAAAATACAATTGTAACAAATGAACATCGTCTCCAACAAAATCTGAACGTGTAAATCCCTGTGTAATTACAGTAGAAGAACTCACCTTTCCATGTGGAAGTCAGGAAAAAAAAAATATTTGTCAGCCCCCAATGTTATAGACCATCATCGTCATTAGAGGTCACTCGACATACGAATCTGGAACGCGAAGATGATGCCAAGCAATCTGGAACATGTACTTGCTCAATCTAGGGTTTGCAACTATCTCTAGTTATTCTCCGCCCACTTAAGGGTTGAAACTTGAAACTACGACGGTAGAGAGATTCTGAATGTACAAAGACATTGGACCCCTGAAATCATCTTTTCCTTTTCCACCAATCTGGAATTTTCAACCTCTGGCTTCTATGTACACCAAGTTTAACTCCAGGAAGCTTGTGCTTGACTTGTCTCCACAACATATCTACAGCATCTTCCTTTTTTGGCGGGTACTGGAATTCGAAATGACGTGAGATGGCCTTAATCCGCCTCCACATTTCAACCCATTTGTCCTTTGGAAAATTCCGGAGCTGATTAACAATATAACCAGGTTCCAAAGCCTCTTTGAATGAGAAGAACAATGAGAATTCGCTGTAGTCAATTTCATCCTCAAAAGGGAGCTCAATTTGATCGCTCACTATGACAGGAACACAATGGCTCACAATAGCATCGAACAAGCGACAAGATGAAGGAGTATCTCCGGCAGGATGCAAGCAGAACTTTGATGACCGCATTCCTAGTGAAGACTGGTATAACACAGGCAGAAAAAAATGAGACGGGCAAGATAAGCATAATTCATAAAAAGGCAAACAAAAATTTATACAAAGAAAAACAGCACACGCTGTTTTGAAAAGAGCATTGGGGGTGAAAAGGCAGTGAGGACGGGGGTGAAAAGTATACTTGCTTGATTCACTCTAACAATTTCTCTTTCCGATACCAAGTCCCCCACCCACCCAAATGAAAAGGGAGAGAATATCAGAATAAGAGATTGTCTTAAGCTTAGCAGGATCTTGGGTTTAACTACAATTAAATCAGAAAATGCGCCTACATATTCGGATAAAACAATTAGTAAGTATGTATGATATCTAAGAATGACAGGACAGTAAACCATTTCAAGCAACTAGATACATGCCACTCTCTTTGTGGGTCCAAGATAGACTAGGCATATGGCACAAAACGAGCACATAACAGCATCATTCACATCTGCAAAACTTCACCACGTACCGCTTTTATATTTTCTCCAGTCGCAACACTCCTTTCGTAGTGGACATCATCATAACCAGCTAATACCTTAGCCAACTTTACACGAACAATACCTTCCTGAACATGGAAGGACACAAGATAGTCAGTTCTGCTCAAAACATAAGGTTCCAGGACAAGTTTTTCTATTCATCTTTAACGTACATCTTTCCTGAATGTCCTCCCTCGAAAGAAAAGAAGCGTGGTCCGAGACTCATATGGGTCCGAAAGCTCATCATCAGTAAAGGAGTCAACAACATGCACATAAGGGGCTACCACATCTTTGCTCAAATTTGACATGGTTCTGGGATAGCGGCCGAAATCTACAACAATCTGAATCGAAGCATTTAACTCCGCTCGAAGAAACCTGAAAGCATTAGGGTGAGTCACCGGGATCAAATGGTCTCTACCTCCATATCTCTTCCAGTACTTAGATTCCGCCAAGAATTTGAGCAAATCAATCTGGAATCAGCAGCAATTGGACAAATTTAACCATAACAAGAATAATAAAGCTCAGGAAGAAACAATATCAGTATAGTGGGATAATTATACTGCGCAAGGAAAGCATAATTCAGGGGGAAAAAAATTTGTGTTACTGAACAGAAATCGCTCAGCTAATGACAGAAGAATAGTACAAGATTGGGAATTTGTCAACATACTATTTCAGATACTTTTGGAGTAGAAATTATCCAAATAACGACCAAAATTGGAGTCAGATAAACTACAAAGTCGAATCATAATCTTAACTGATTCCTAATGGAATTGCTTTGTTATTCAACATCAGAAATTTCAATCTCACCGCAAAATTTCAATGCATACTATCCAAAATCATGGTTGAGAACAGAAAATTCAAGTGCATTTTGTCTCTTCAATACCAATTCAGAAACGGAAGTTGGAACAACACGACAAGGAAAAAAGATTAGATTTCGGAACCAATCGGAACACCTGCAATTGACGATCAATCCGGGTTTTCGGATCGGTCATGTTATGGCCGTGAGTGTTGAAGCTGAGAGAGGAAAAGAACGGCACAAAGAAGGCTTCAGCCATTTCCGGATCCGAGACCCTAACGACCTCTCTCCCGTCGCCATCGTAGAGAAGCGAGCCCGTCATCCAATACTCGACGCTGTGCTGCCGCTTCAGACCGGATTTCTTCGGCCACGGCGGCCATGTCAGGGAGGTTACCGGCGTCTGGTCGGTGCTCCGGCGGTTGAACATGCCGACGTTGAAGCGGCGGGGGAGATCGTACATGAAGACGCGGAGAGGGACGGGGTTGGTTGCACAGAGGGGGCGTGCAGCGGCAGGTGACTGTAGCTGGGGGAAGAAGTAGGATCGGAGATCGACGGTCCCGATTGAGATTGAGAAGAAGATGACGAGGACGATCACGAAGGCCAGAGAGAGTGCGGCTCTTTTTGCGTACATTTTGGTGGATCTGGCGGTGAGAGTAGCACTGTCTCTCTGCAGAGTGGGAGTGACTATTCCATGGATTTTGGTGAGGAGGCGCAGAGGAATATTGGGCATAATTATCGCTTTTTTCGGTCGCAACGTGAATTGGTTAAACGAACAAGACGATACCAAAGCCTTCTCCATTCTATTAATTCGGGGGTTTTTATTTTTTTAATATTTTCTATGATCATATTTTGTGTGATATTTTATAGCGTAATTTTGGGATAATTTACCTTTTTTGAGGTTGCAAGAGATTATTACATATGGAGACGGGATAACTACAAATGGTGACTGCCAGCTGAGGCCTGATGAGTCTTTTTCTTCATCTTCACTCTTTTTTTCATTCAGTAAATCTTTTTTTTATAATTATTTTTAAGATATGAAGATTGAACGAAGCTGAACGAAGCCAATTGCAATGAAGATTTTAATGACCATAGATGGAACGTTTATGCGTTTGCAGTTCTTTTTTTTTTTTTTTTTTTTTTTTAAGGGAAATGTGTATGAAATAAGACTCGATGCAATGGCTGTCCTGTTTATTTCTGTTTTGTGCAGAAGAATTGTTATCGTCTATTGAAATTGGTTGCATCCCTTGCTAAAAAGGTGCCAAGTGTAAAATCATTTATTTTTTGTCAATGAGTATATCTTAATTTTTTTTTAGCTTGCGTTTGGCATTATATTTCAAATTCAAATTTTTCATCTCAATTTTTTTCTTTTTTTAAAAAATTAATAAAAATTATAATTAATTTTTAAAAAGTTAACAAATTCAAATTTAAAAATTTCAACTCAAACCGTTTTACCAAATGCACGTTTAATATCGAATCAAGTATCAGTAAGTTGTATATATATTTTGTTATAAATACAATAAATTAATATGATAATATTTTAAATATATATCAATAAAATAATGATAATTTAATCTATGTTTTATTTGGAGGTAATCTCTAACATTCTTCAAATTTATGCTTTCACATCTGACAAGAAATGAATCTTTCAAAAAGTCAGATTAGTTTGAGTCCCATTGTTGATGAGGAAATTAGAAGTGAAGTTTAGGGAGGAGTATCAAGCTTGCCCGATAGTTGTCTTTCACATATAAACATTTTGTGGCTTTTTTTTTTTTTTTTTTAATTGTGGTATCTTATAGCATTTAGAATTATAGAAAGTTTGGCAAAAAAATTGCAGAAAAAAAAAACTTGTAATATCTTGTTCTGGTTCAGTAAAATGTTATAGGCATAGAATTATGGATGTTTGGAAAGACGTTTTATTTGAATTCCGTTTTCATTGTTTTTGTGTTAAATTTAAAGTATTTAAAAGATAATTCCAGTTGAAGCAAAATTTTTTTTTTTTTTTTGTGCTAAGGTTCTTACAAGTTTCTACTGTTAGAAATGTGATTAGAATGATTATTCGGTGACTTTATTTATCTACTTTGACTTTTTGTTTCAAAATATTCAAGAATCAGTAACATTTTCATAACAGTTTTATTTTCTTTTATTTTTCCTAACTTGTCAAACGTCATTGGATACTTAACTTTAGACCGGAGAATTGTTCTTCATCTTTATAAGTGAAGACTGGAACATTTGGTGCCTATGAACCTGAAAGTGTTAAATGGAAAATCGACCCAACTAGAGCTTATCCTAATTACCAATACATGATTGAGAACAGTGATGTAAGCCTTCGGGTTTCCCTTTATCCTTGAGATAATTAATTTTCTCATACAGACAACAGTATATATATAAAGACTGCATTCTAATTTTGTTTATACATGACTCTGTATGGTTAAAACAGAGATTTTGGAATTGAATGATTTGCTTTTTGTTACCATGGCTTGTCAAGATATACGTCTATGTTTTTTTCTTTGCGTTGGATATATTGAGTTGCTAATGTTGAATTAGTACTTTGATGGTGCCAAATAATTAATTTTTTATTAATGTTAGTGCATACATGTACCTCTTTTGTGACTTGTATGCATGAAAAATCATTACTGGAAATGAGAAATTCGTTTGTAAGTTTATGTTTTGCATCGGTACTTCTGTGACTTACCGTTCTTTTTCCCCTTTTTTTTTTTTTTGTTTTTGTTTTGTTTTGGCTTCTTCCTTTTTACTGCTGTTCGAATGGAAAAAAATGAGAAAGCGTAAAACAAATGTTGTTGTAGATATGACAAAAGAAGCAATGGTAGATTGTAATGTTCTTTTGAAAAAAAAAAAAGGGGGAAAATAATGAACAAAATAGTCACTGAAGGGAAGTTGATGGATCATTCTAGCACTAATTTGAGCAATTACTTTTTAAACAAGTTTTATCACCCCTTTTTTTTTTTTAATGACTTTCATCTGTGCATATAATATTTGAAATTTAGATATTGTTTATAATTATATTGAGTTTCTATGAACGTGTCTTTTTTATTTATTTTTTATTACAACACGATTTTACAACCTTTATTTTTTACAGGTGGTAAAAAAGAAAATCTATGCTGTCTTTGTAAATGCTTATTACTTGATTATGCATTCTTTGTAGTATTTAAAGTTGATATACCTAAACTAATTTCTTTTTCAATGTCAGGAGTACATATACATGATTATTTGATGTTTGCATAAAGTTTACATTTAAGAAGTTAATCGACAAATTCTTTGCTACGTTGTTGTGTTTCTCTCCTGTTTTTTCCATGTTTCACATTAATCAGGTTCGATTGTACGTGTGTATATATGTATTTTGCATTAATCTTTCAGCTCATTTGTTGGCTTCCTATTTCAGAGGAAGTTGTTTGAAGCATTCCAAGCATTTACTATAAACTATTTCACCCTGATCATCGTATTTGGTTTTGACTTCTTGCTCAAAATCATACGTCAATATGCAAATTTTGGTCTTGTGATTTCCACGTAGGAGATAAACCTTTGTTAGGTATCAAAACCTAAATACAAAAATGTGTAAGAAAAAGAAAACATGTTAAATACTGAATTTCACCCACCAAAAAAATACTTTACTTAACCAAGAAAAAGATTATGTGTTTACTTCTTTTTAAGAATCAAATAATTGAAACGTCTAATTAAATTTGTATTATTGGACCCGAGTCACATAAAAATATTAAGCTTAATATTTTTGAACTCATATCACCATGCAACCGGACCAGAAATACAAGTAAATAAATATATAATATATGTGAACCATTTTAGATTTTTATTTAAATAAATATATTAAATAGGCTCTTTAGTTGACATAACAGAGAGAACTAAAATAGTTAGATAATTTGGGGAAACACATATATAAATAATAAGCATTTACAAAGACAATATAAATTGTTTTTCTTACCACCTGCAGAAAGTAAAGGTTGTAAAATAGTGCTTGGCCATTTTGCCAACAAGATTCAAGTCTTGCAATAATCTTAATTAAAAATAAATTAAAAAAACTCAGGAATATTACTGAAATCGAATCATGAGTAAACTTTTTAAGCACTAAAAGAATTTCGTTGGTAAGGTGATTTCAACATGGCAATATGTGTGGAGTATGTTCTCAAACTAGTTAATTAACAAAATTGATATTTTGGTGGTGTTTGATTTTGTTTTCAAGTGCTTTTAGAAATATTTATGCATGTTTTTTGAGGTGCGGAAATAAAAACATTTTCTAAGGGTTCGTTTGGTGAATGAGTTTGAGTTGAAAAAGTACAGTTTGAGTTGAAAATTTTTATTGACTTTTCAGAAAAGATAAAAATTTTTTCAGAAAAAAACAAAATTTTTTTCAAAAAAAGATAAAAACTGAGATGAAAAAGTACAGTTTGATTTGAAATCTTAAACAAGGCCTAACTAACGTTTGTCTAGTATATTCTTTGAAAACGATTAGGAAAATCAAAAATAGTTTTTTTGAGGGAATGAAAATTTGTTAAAGTTAGGGCCCGGCACCATTCCAGATGATGTCATTTCCGTCACTTTTCTAAACTTGTATTTGGGTGGATTTGGTTTCCAAATCCCCTTTTTCAAAAATTTACCATTTCACTTTTAAAAAAAATTAATCTTTTATTTTTTTGGTATCCAATCAACAATACACCTACCATCAAAACAATGTTTTTTTTTAATTATTATTCCATCAAACCCAAAAATCCAAAACAACTTTTTTTTTTTCTAAAAGTATTTATCCCAGATTCACACTCTCAAAATTCATCTCAAACTCTAAGCAAAACATTTTTAAAACTCCACTTCCAGAAGTACCTTCCAAATGGGTCCTTATTTTCTTATTTTCGTTTTAACATTATATATAACTTAACGCATGTTTTCAGAAATATACACATAAATGTATATTGAGCTTTCGTTTGATATTCAAGTTTAACTTCAACTAAATTGTATTTTTTTATCTTAATTTTTATTTTTTTTTCTTAAAAAATTAATAAAATTTATAACTAATTTTTAAAAAGTCAACAAACTCTAACTTAAAATTTTCATCTCTAACTAATTTACCAAGACCGAGTTTTTTGTCCACCAAGACATGACCATTGTAGAGTATGTGCAACTCTCTTTTTGACGCCGTCGGATCAAATTCAATGGGTGTAATTACGGGTCCCATCCCGTCTATGAGGCATAAATCAACACCCCGTCGTTGCCTCCTCCATTTTTTAAAAGTTTCCAATCCTTTACGTTTCCCCTTGACATTCTTTTGTTTGGCTCGCACTGTCGCACAAACACAACACAAAGCATATTCGTCAAAGTACGCCTTAAAAAAAAGAAAAGAAAAAAAGTTCTCATCGCGGGAAGGTCGTTTACATTTGTTCACATTTGTGTAGCTTTCTCTCCACAACGCTGATCTCAATTCACTTCCAAAATCAAGAACCTTCCCAACTTCCAAGCATCCTCCTATTTGTCAAATATTTGGGATATCCAACTCCAACACGCTTCTCTCTTCTCAACACTCTTCTAATCTTTCCCAGTTTTTCATTTCTTATATAAAAACCAAATCAAACACTCCACACTCCACATTTCACCCCTTCCGCGTGTTCTTCACGACATTAGACTTCTGGAGAGAGAAATAGAGAGAGAGAGATAGTGATAGAGAGAGAGAGATTTCTGGAGCTCTCCAAGGATCGACAATGGCTTCTAGGTTTACTCCCGCGGATTTCTCCGCTTTCAAATTCCTTTTGGTTCTGGCGGTCGTGTACGGACTGCTGTCGGCGCTGTCCTACTCGATCGTCAACATGAAATTCATTGAGCCGCAGAAGATCGACGCTCCTCTTGATCGCTTCTCCGAAGCCAGAGCGATCGAGCATGTCCGAGTTTTGTCCAAGGAGATCGATGGACGCCAAGTGAGCCTGCATTTTCAATTAACTTCTAATCTTTATTTATTTATTTATTTTTTGGTGTTCAATTTGATTCTCTTCCGTTTGGTTTTCGAGAAGGGGTAGGAAAACGACACAAGTGAAATTCTAATTGTGAATTTTCATTAATTGCTTGAAGATGAAAATATATATATATATATATATATTTACATATATTTTCTTGGATCTCAGTTTTTCATGTAAGCTACTAGGCAGAGAGTTACTATAATTGTTAGTGAGAAATTGATATTTGTTAGAGAGCTTATGTTGTTTGTTGGGTTATTTATTGGTAATTTAGTTTGGTTGTTGGTAGGAAGGGCGACCTGGTCTTAGAGAAGCTGCTCGTTACATTGAAGGACAGTTGGGAATGATAAAGGAGCGATCTGGATTAAATACGAGGTCGGTGTAATTTTACAATGAGGTTGAATTATGATTTTTAGTACAGTTCGTACTGTTGATTTAAAAAACTACAATCCCAAGATCTTTTATCTGTGTACACGAGTTTGACAATCCCGTTTTATGTGTAGGATTGAGATCGAGGAGACAATTGTTAATGGGTCATTCAATATGATGTTTTTAGGCCATAGCATATCTCTCACTTACAGAGACCACATAAATATCATCATGAGGTACCTTCCTGTTGTCATGCCTATTTATTGCACCTTTCCCTTGGTTGTACTAACTATTAAATTTCGACACGAGGACCCGCTTTATGCATTGATTATAATGCAGTGTACCATACTGCTTTCATCTTGTAATATTTGCGAAAGAGCAATGCTATTTGGCGTCAATGGCCTCGGCCATCACTACTCATAATGAGTAGCTTCCACACATGAGCCCTCAATACATGGGGCTTACTTAGTGTGAGTAGCGGTGTCGGGGACCAGTGAGGCTCTTTTTCGTTATTCTTTGAGAAAATAGTATTGAGGATTAACTGTTTTGTAATGGCAGAATATCATCGGCAGATTCACTAGACTCTGACCCGTCGGTAATGTTGAACGGCCATTTTGATAGTCCACTTGGTTCCCCCGGTGCGGGTGATTGTGGTTCATGTGTTGGTAAGTGCACAAAAGAAAAAAAAAATCCATCGTTGAGCTGCGGGATAACTTGCACAATTAATGTCTTGTAGTATTTTGTTCTTTACCTTTTTTTTTTTTTTTCCCCAGCGTCAATGCTGGAAGTGGCGAGACTTATAGTAGACTCGGGTTGGATTCCTCCTCGGCCTATTATTTTTCTTTTCAATGGGGCTGAGGAGCTTTTTATGTTGGTAAGATGTTATTGCATTATTCTTATATTATTAGGCCCTTCAATGATCCTAAGCTTAAAAAGGACAGTTGCATTTGTTGATTCAGGGAACACATGGCTTCATGAGAACTCATAAGTGGCGTGACACAATTGGAGCTTTTATTAATGTGGAAGCATCTGGGGTAGCCGGGCCCGGTAGAATTTTTTGGTTGCCAATATCGTTACGTGCACAATGCTAAAAATCTAAAGTATGCACATAATTTGTTCCTTCTTTGCCAGAATAAAAACTGACTGGTCAGGGTTGTCATTTACTCCTGATCAAAGAAGAGAGCATCTTGTAATTAAGAATTTGAAAAACCTCTTTTCATTACCAAGTCCAGGATAATATACTATCACTTCATATATCCTTATTAAGATAGTAGCAATTGCTTCAACGCTATTATGAAATGTGAAGAAAAGTTAACATGTTTGGTATGTTTTCTTAAATTTCAAAGGTATTGAAAGCAAGTTTTTGCAAAACTATACACACACACACACACACATATATAATGATAAGCACTTCGATGCTGCACCAGTCTTGACTTATCTGTGTGTTTCCATATTTGCAGACTTAGTTTGTCAATCTGGACCTGGTCCTTGGCCATCTGAGATCTATGCTCAATCGGCAATATACCCAATGGCACATAGTGCAGCCCAGGTTATTTTCTTTTCAAACATTTCAAATCACTGTGGCAACCATTTAATCTTTTTCATCTGTGAGTGAATGCTTGATACCGGCGTCTTGGTGCTGATGTGGTTTTATTTAGTGAACCTTTTTTTTAACATTAATCTAGTTATCTATTTGAGGAATATCATCTTTTATAATTGCAGTGTTTATGAAATAACGACCGTGTTTGTCCTTTACTGATTTGATCTTGAATGTGTACCATATGCAGGATGTTTTTCCAGTTGTTCCTGGAGATACAGACTACCGGATATTTTCGCAAGACTATGGAAACATTCCCGGCCTGGACATTATCTTTCTCCTTGGCGGTTATTTTTACCATACCACCTATGATACAGTGGAGAGACTATTGTATGCATCACAACTGCTATTTTGGTACAGATTTACTTAAATGGAATTTTCATATCATCTCATTCCAAAGAACTTCCTCTGACTCATCCAAATACTGACAGACCAGGAAGTATCCAAGCACGTGGAGACAATTTGTTTAGCATTCTCAAGGCCTTTGCCAATTCTTCTATGCTAAAAACGGCCCATGAAAGAGAATCTCATGAAGCTACTACCAACTCAGAGAAGAATGAACGTGCTGTTTTCTTTGATTACTTGAGTTTGTTCATGGTATGCTACAAAGTTGATGATCAGTGCTGCTCATTAAGTTAATTGCATAACAAGCATCTTTTAAAGTGATTCATACCCTTTTTTTGTTGGCTTTTCTCTCTCTTACTGTTGCTTTCATCACAGATATACTATTCAAGAAGAGCGTCTCTGGTACTCCACAACATTCCTCTTGCCATTTTCTTCATTATGCCAGTCCTTTTACATTTAAGGTCCTCTGGGCTGCATTCTTGCTTTGCAACTTTATTTGATTTTATTAAAGGTACATAGTTCATTTTTGCTTACTTATGTGTGCACTTATGCATATGTTATTATTTTTATGATACCCGTGGCATTCTAGCTGATGTTCTTATCCTATAATTGTACTTTTTGTCCCTATTATTCTGTTTCAAAACCTTATTTTGGGTTCAATGCCCATTGAGAATATTAATAATGTTTGCAAAATTGGTAATTTTCAGGTATGTTATTCCATGCAACTGGGATTATTTTTGCAGTCATTTTTCCAATAATCTTTTCCGTCCTGAGATTGCTGTTTACAAGTCATGCAATGAATTGGTGAGGTTTATATCTTTATGTTGTATGTATATCAAAGGCTATTACCTTCATATTTTCTTTGAGATTTTAATCTTAGAACAAGAAATATACAGTTGTCCGTGAGGTTTTCTTGGTGGTGTAATTTATATGAGATGCATTTCTTGTAACGTTCATTACTTTTAGAAGAATTTCAACTTTTATCATTGATGAAAGAAATGCCCGTTATGCATGATAAATTTAAGAAAGAGCTTGTATTCAATCTAGCTATTTGGAGTAAATTTACTTTCAAGAGAGCTTTCTCCCCAACTGTGAGTTGTTTTGCAAGATTCTTGTTGACATGCATGACTTCAAATGCAGGTTTGCTCATCCATACTTGGCTTTCATCATGTTCATCCCTTGTGCACTGTTTGGTTTGTCGATTCCTAGAGTTTTTTGGAGTTGCTTTCCCCTCTCGCAGGATGCTTCAGTTCTCCAGAAGTCTAAGGAGGTACTAATACATATAACTCTTGACCAAGGTCAAGTAAATCAATTCTATTCTTCTTAACAGTCATTGATTTATGCTTTGTAACAAAGGGAGAAAGAATTAAAATTAATTAATTACCCCAATTGGATTTTGGATATAATAAATGTTACTTGATGGATAAAATTTTATCTTCATAGTTGGACCAGCACTTTCTGGATTATGATCTTTTCAACTAGCAAAACTGAGTCATCCGAAACTGGTGGGGGTTAACCTATCTTCATACCATATTGAAGAGCTTTTAAAAATGAATTTTAGGTGAAAAAGAAAAGAACTCTTCTGACACAATTAGTTTCACTACTATATTGACTATGCAACTTTTCAATAAATAGAAGTTGGATGGCTTGGGGTATGTTTATCTGTCTTAAATTCTCTCGGTGCATTGTGCATCACGTTGTGTAGCCATGGTAAATTCATATATACTTCAACCTTCATACTATCATTAATAATTTGAGGGTAGCAAAAATTTAATTGGACGTGTGAATCTTACAGGCACTATCTGTTGAGGCAAGATTTTGGGGAGCTTTTGGGTTATACGCTATATTATCTACGGTATGTGGTGAGACTATTGCTATAATGTTTAGTGAACAACTATGGATTAAATGCAATTAATTCTTGAAGAGATGTCTACCTGAGATTAGGGGTGGCAATTCGTGTCACGTGTCGGATTCGTGTCGTGTTTGAGCCGTGTTGAATTTTTTATTCTCCAACCCAAACACGACCCGTGACACGAAAACGATACGAAACCGCGACACGAACACGACACGAACCCGTAACGGGTTGACACGACACGAACCGAACTTGACCCGCGACACGAAATTAACCCGCGACACGAAATTGACCCGCAACACGAAATTGACACGAAATTCAGGTTGAACCCGAAATTGACATGAATTTGACACGAAATTTAGGTTGGACCCGAAATTGACACGAATTTGACACGAATTTGACACGAATTTGACACGAAATTGACACGACATTTGACACGAAATTGACACGGAAAAATTCGTGTCAACCCGAACACGACACGAATTTTTCCGTGTCAATTTTAGGTGACCCGAACACGACACGACCACTATTTTTCTCAACCCAAACCCGCAAAATTCGTGTCGTTTTCGATTCGTGTCGTCGTGTCGCGACCCATATTGCCACCCCTACCTGAGATATACGACCTTTTAGGTGTTCTATCAATTCTTTTTATTTCAAAATCTGAAGCAGCTAAAATTAATTAAGTGAAAGCAGGCATATCTTGTATCTGGGCTGAGTGGAGGCTTCTTGAGTTTTGTTCTATCGGCTTCTATGCTTCTTGCATGGATTTTATTTTGCTTTGCAGTTAAATCTTGTGGTCATCAATCCCTCAGGTATTGGTTTCTTATGCTGCTTTTCTTTAATAGTCTCGTTTTGTATTAATATTTTAGTCTTGTTTTACTGTTTGCGTAGGAACTGCAACTCATGAAAACACACTAGCAGAGTAGTCTGATTTTTATTGCTTCTCTCTCAGGGCAACGATGTTCTACGTGATACCTCAAATTCCATTCCTTGCATACTCTGTTTATTTTGGTGGGTTTCTTGTCCAATTCTTGGTTGAGAAGATGGGCATGATGGGTTCTGTTCCACCCCCATTTGGTGAGCCTTCCTCAACTTCTATCAACTCCTATGTCGATTATGATTTATCCACTCTATTTATTAATACAAGTGTCATTGTCGAAGCATGATGCAATAGTAAGATTTTGCAAGATCCAAATTGGTACTGAACTGCTTGTTAGCTTGAAGGCCATTTTTGTGTGTATGTGCGTACGCGCTTGCACATGTCTTGGGCTCACATAAACGGACAACGTGTAGAGTGAATTCGATAATATACTTTTCATAAGCTGCAATGCTTGACACTAAAGGTTGATGTTGCTACTTTTAGGCTTAGCACGTAGCCACAAATTCTACAATTTACTAGTTTGTTTACAAGATTTGCAGGGGCTCTTAAATGGATTTTGAAAACTAATTTGGAGATGCTAAAAATGGACTTCCTTTGCATGTAGGTTATTTCATTCCTGATATCGTAGTTGCGGCAATTATTGGAGTTGTTACGGGTTGGTGTGTTGGCCCTCTTCTACCTGTTTGTGGTCACTGGTTAGCCAGGCGGTCTGTTATGCACCTTTTTCTTCATCTTACCTTTCTAGGCTTGGCTCTCTCATCCCGGTTCTTTCCATACACCAACGCTGCACCTAAGAGGGTTGTTTTTCAGCATACGTTTGTTACTTCAGGTACAAAAGCTAGCAACATTAGTGTTAAGTAACTCGCATGATTTCAACTCTTTCTAAAAGTCCGATTGTTGTTTTAGGATTATATAGCTTCACAATGATTTTTTATTACTATAACCTAGTTTAGATGGTATACCCTATGCAAACGATCCAAGCTTTTTCCTCTCTTTGGCTTATCCTCAGAAAACTGTTTTTGCTTTTGTGATTGCAGATTCAAATCAAGTTGTCGACTCCAGTTATGATCTTGCTGTGGTGGATTCCAATTCCTTACTTTTTCTTTTCAAACATGCACCTGAAGTGGCAAACGAATTGAAAATTGGTCCAGAGTTCTCATTTGAAACTGCAAAGTTGTCTCACCGAGAGACTTGGATGGTATGTGGCAGTAAGTTTGAAGATCATAGATAGTTATGTCAACTTTTTGATTTGGGTTGGTCCTTCTATGCCGACTTCATTGCTTAATTATCGAAGAGCAAGTTCTGCCTTCTAGCATGCAAAATGCAAACCGGTTGAGTGCTATGTCCTGTGGTGATTTGATACACTAGCTGACGTTTGTTACCTTTTGTTCGAGTGATTAGTCATTTATCCATGTCCCCTGACCTTGAAGTGAAGCAATCACTACTTTCGCTGAAACTTTAATCATGGTTGGAATTTATTGTGTTTCTTTTGTCTTTTGCAGGCACTTTACCCGGTTTCCTTTTTGTTTTCAAGAAGTGTGAAGTTTCCAGAAAAGTGTGATGATGTTTTGAAGCAATACAGACAATTTCCCCTTCTCTCTACTCATGAGCCCCATACAACCTTTAGCAAGGAAACTCGAAGAATTCACTTAGAACTTTTCCTGGGGTAAGTAGAACGAGACGCATGTGCTATTGGAGTAATTTTGATCAGCATACATGAGACAAACATTCCAAACTTCTTCATGTTTTACACTCTTGTGAAGTTGAGCCACTGTTGTCTTAGATCTTTTAACTGCTAGTTTCTTCATTTTAGTTACACTGTTGTGAAGTGAACCTGTCTCTGATACCAATTGATAGGAACCTGGAAGTCTAGACATTGTATTGAATCAAAACGGAAATACTACAATGGAAAATAACATGATAACGGAGGGAATTCGAGGACCCCCAGGCCTCCCAATAGCCTCAGCCAAACCCTTACAATCACTCAATACTCATTCTCCCCTCTCCCAATAGCCCTCAAACCCCTTTTATACTAACTATCCTAATCAGCCCCTCCTACTAATACTCAGCTACTAACACTAATATTTAGCTACTAACACTAGGTTCCTAACAGGTACTTATTGAATTGGAAGAAATTTATCCTGATCTGCAATTATGTAATGACTGGCTCTTCTTCTTACAAAAACATTGTTTGATTTCTGCAAGAGAGTACTGTATTTTACAAAAACGTCTCTCTTTTTCCTCCATTTATTTGTGTTGATACAAAACCAAAGATGCAACCTAGGAATGCAGTCTCAATCTAGAAAGTAACCTCTAGTATTGAGGTAGCCTTTCCATCAATTCAAATCGCCTCCAAAATCTGGGATAAAGGTTGAATCGTGACACGGAAATTATTTTTTCTTTTAAAGCATCTGATATATGATTTATTCGCGGGTGGTTGAATGTACATAACATACTGTTCGAAGATTGAATGTTAGGTTTTTAGGCTTGGTTTTCTGGGCAGCATATTTAATTGCAATCACTCTCACAGCTTATTGTATTTCTTTCAGATCCTTGAAGGAAGTTTGGGTGGCAGTCCTCAATATTACTGGCCCATTATCTGGTTGGTCATTTGCTGACAATGTGCTTCCAGGTACATAGAAGTTTTTGATTTATACACTTGGAATCTTAGGTTTTTCTCTCCTCCCTAAACTCTGACCCTTAAGAAATTGGTACAGCTCCTGAAATATTTGACGGAGGCCCACCGTCATACATATGTCGCCTTAGCGGAGCCAGTCATGAGAATTGGACCTTCTGGTTAGAGGTAAAATTGAATTCTTAGAGGCAGTTAGTTTGTGTTTCTACCGTTCATACAGCACCAATTCTTTTCTCTTTTCCTGAAAAAATAAAATAAAATAAAAAAGTAGTCGACTCATTTGTATGTGATTGTTGCAGGCTAGCAGTGGCGAAGACTTGAGAGTTGAAGTTGCGGTGTTAGACCAACACATGGTTGATGCAGCAAAGAAGCTGAAAGGCCTCTTCCCGGATTGGGTGGATGTCATTGCTTACTCTAGTTTTTTATCCAGTTATGTGTTCTAGCTACATTACCAAACATCCATAGGTCGATTTTCATTCTTTAGTGAAAGAATAAGGTAGCCTATATGGCTTTGAAAATCAATTTTGTATGGCATTGTCTTAATGGAAACTTACAATACAAGTTATTCAGTTTTAGGGTGCATTTGATTCTTTCATTACCCTCTCCATTTTAATATGTTTTTCCTTTCGCTTGACTACATGCTGCCACAATGACCTTGACTGAAAAAGGAAGTTGTCTTTCGAGTTTCGTCGCTCTGCTAAATGGGCACTCATAGCTCTCGTAAGAAACCTCGTTTGTGCTAATTTCGTCGCTCTGCTAAAAGGGCACTCATAGCACTCGTAAGAAACCTCGTTTCTCGTTTGTGCACTCATAGCACTCGTAAGAAACCTCGTTTGTGCTAATTTCGTCGCTATGCTAAAAGGGCACTCATAGCACTCGTAAGAAACCTCATTTGTGCTATATAGGCAAGACTTGAAAAAAAAAAAAAAAAAAAAAAAAAAAAAAAAAAAAAAAAAAACCACACACACACACACGCAAAAAACAAAAACAAAAACAAAAACCGCTCCATAGTGTTACTAAGTTACGTTGGGTTTTAGTTGGATAGGTGTTAGCTTTTAAACTTAATGAAGCTAAATAATAAAAGAGTAAAAAAAAAGTAGAAAATCAATTGTGTTGCTTGTGTAGTTTAGCGATGATTATATAATTGACTGCATAGTACTTAAAAAAAAAAAACACTATTGTTACGTAAACAACAAAAGTTTAAGAATATAATGGTTGAAGGTAGAATCTAATATTAATTAAGTGATTACATCATAAAATATAGAGTTTAAATCCTCTATCTTGAAATTAAAATAAAAAAAGTTTACAAATGTAGATATATTATCTTCATTTTTAAATTTTTTTTTTCCTGTAATATGTGTATGTGTAAAAAGAACCAGAAAAGCAAGGCAATTAACTGCTAGTTTTTGTAGGAATAAATCGCATTACAATAAATATCTACAAGTTACACCATGAAAAAGCCTCTTCCCCGTTCAGGAAAATAAGCTATCGGAATTTGTCAATTCGCAGTTATTTTATTTATTAAAAAAATAAAATCTCATTTTATCATAAAACAAAAAATAAAGAAGAATGTATGATGAATAGTTGCAGATTTAAAGTGTTCTATGATTAAAAGAGCTGTGGCAATATAATTGTTAAGCACACTCAGTTGATTATATCTAAGCGTGAACAATTCTATGAACGAAGGTAAATTATGAATAACTACCGGACAATCTTGAAATTATGAATAACTACCGAACAATCTTGAAGCTTTTATTTTGTTTTATTTTATCATTACTAATTTTTGGCTTTATAATCAAATTAAAAAACTATTGCACACAAAAATTTGGTACTAGAAAAATTAAAATTTGTGTCATTTTGATAAAGGTAGGAGAATTTGTATATGGATGGTAGATAAAAAAAAAGTGGTTATTTGAGTATTTTTCTCTATAATTATATTGGAGAAAATACATGCATGACACAAATTTTACAGATTATTGTATCAATATAATACAAGAAAATAACATTAAACTAATATGATATAAAATTAAAAGTAAATTAAAATTTGTATTATGTTAATCAAGATTAGGAAGTTTATATTCTGTTAGTCAATAAATAAATAAAAATTGTGGTTATTTGAATAATTTTCTCTTATTTTTTCCTTTTGGGCCGTTTTGCAGATACGACGAGCCCAATACAAAAGTTTAGCCCAATAGAAACCCATGGTTCTGTCAACTGGTGTTAGGGTTTTTATTAGCTCTGAACCCGCCTCTATAAGAGCAAACCCTACCGCCTCCATTGTCTTCTCTGTGAGGCAAAAATACTAAAACCTTCTCTCAGGCTGTAGCAGCTCCGTTCGCCGCCCGCCATGGTACCCTCCTCATTTCTCTTCTTCCTTTCCATTTGATTATCTTTTCTCTCATCAACATCTGTTCATCTTCCGTTCCAAATCTCTTAACCTCCATTTTCGTTTCTTTTTTTGTTTGAAAATTTCAGGTGAAGTACTCCAGAGAGCCCGACAATCCCACCAAGTGTAAGTCTCTCATTCATATTTATTTTCTTTTATTGTTTTCGTTTTCTCTCTCATTTTGTGTTTGATTTATTTTTTTTAATTTGATTTCAGCATGCAAGGCTAGGGGATCCGACCTCAGAGTTCATTTCAAGGTATTAAAAATAATCCGTTAATTGGAGTATTTGAATATTGATTTTGGTTTTTATTAGATATTTGGAATTAGTTGGGAATTTTGAGATGTGTTTGTGGTTGTTGAACCTGATGGAAAAAAAGCAGGGGTCTATTATTGTCTTTGTGAATCGGCCTCTCGTAAACGTCAGGGAAATCAGTAGTTGAGCATTGTTATTGGGTGAACCTCTGTTTTGTTCTTTGTGAGCTGTGGCTTAAGGTTCAGTAAATGATGCTACATTTCTCTAGTTTTTTAGTCTTTTTGGAGTTTTAAGCTTCTGTATCCCTTGCAAGTTTTTTTTTAATATTTAATTTGGGACCTTCTGAACCTTTTTTTTTTTTGTCGTGGTAATTTAGTCCTTGAATGCATAGTTAGTAAAATTTAAAAAATTAAATTTTTATCAGTGCTGGTTTAGATAATCATTTGCATTTTTGTCAGTTGCTTGCATAGCTTAGTTAAAATAGTTCCCCAAAATTAAACCCCCCTTGACAGATGGAGATTTTTTTTTTTTTACTTTTTTAAAATTCTGGGGTTAAATTGCCAAAAGAATTTCTGTACTAAAGTTTCAAATAACAAAAGGGACACAAGTGCTATTTATATACATTTTTTTTAATATATTTGGAATTTTTAGATATGTTTTGATTGCTTAACCTGATGATAAAAGCAGGGGTCTTTTGCCTCTGTGCATCGGCCTCCCGTAAACATCAGGGAGATTACTCTGCTTTGTTTTTGGGTGAATCTCTGTTATGTTCTTTGTGGGCTGTGGCTTAAGGTTCAGTAAACAACGTGACATTTTGTTTCATAGTTGCTTTAGTTTTTCATCTTTGAACTGTTATTTTAACCATACTGATAACTGTTATTCCAAACCTTAAGTGCGTTTGATGATTTGAAACTTGATGACTACGCTCGGGCCATGTTGCCTCTTTTGTGAACGGCTCCTTTGTATTAATCAGGAAAATTACTTCCATTGTTATTGGTCAATATCATTCTTAATTGTTTGGCCAACTTCAGTTTTTTCTGTGACTGGAATGGATCTATAACAATGGCACATTTGCTTCCAAAATTAGGGGTTTTTTTGTTCTTCCCTTTTTGTCAACGATCTTGTTTTTCTTTCTGTTTTCTTTTCCTTTGTCATTCCAATTATTTTTCTTTTGTGCTCTAATATTTTATGTGCTTGCCTACATTGTGGAATGATAGTAATCACACTAAAACTGATTTAATCTTTCCAAATCTTAAATTATTGCTTTTGATACTTTTAAATCTGATGCACAACCGTGGGCTATGATGCTCTTGTTATCTTAGCTCATCTATTACATCAGAAAAATTACTTCCATTGTTATTGGTCAATTCCTCATGTCTTAGTTTGGTCAACCTCAGTTTCTTTTTGTGACTGGAATGGGTCTGTAATGATGGTACATTTGCGTCAAGTTTAAGTTTTCTTTTTAATTTTTCTTCCCTTGTGGTCAAACATGTTGTTTTTCTTTTATTTTTGTTCTCTTTCCCTTCTCCCCCCCCCCCCCCCCCCAACCAAAAACAATGACACTGAAAACTGCAGGTTTCTTGCTAAATCTTACTTATTGATTTTGATATTTTGAAATCTGTTGACTGCATGGGTTGTGATGTCTCTGGTTCAAATTGACTCTTGTTCTTATCATGAAAATTATTAACATTGGGAATTGGTGAACCTCTTTGTTGTTAAAGTCTGGAATGGGTCATTAATGTTGATGTAGTTGCGCCCAAATTATTTTAGGGACTTTTTTCCTTGTTTATTCCAAGGAAGTTGTCGTTGAACTCTGTATGTTTTAGAAGATAGGTTGCCGTGGTTTGTTAAGGGTAACTTATCTCATGTACTGATGATATGCAGAACACTAGGGAAACCGCATTTGCTATCAGAAAGCTTCCCTTGGGCAAGGCAAAGAGATACTTGGAGGATGTTCTGGCCCACAAACAGGCCATACCATTCAGACGGTTCTGTGGTGGTGTTGGGAGAACTGCACAGGCAAAGAACAGGCATTCGAATGGGCAAGGTCGTTGGCCAGTCAAGTCTGCAAGATTCATTCTTGATTTGCTCAAGAATGCTGAGAGCAATGCCGAGGTACTGATCTGCTTGTCATTGATTTTATCTGGTGTTTTATTTGGTCTTAGTGATGGTGCTGATTTTTTTGTCTATCTTCCAGGTGAAGGGTTTGGATGTTGATTCGCTCTACATCTCCCACATCCAGGTCAACCAAGCGCAGAAGCAAAGGCGTCGTACCTACCGTGCTCATGGAAGAATCAACCGTAAGTTAATGCTATACAAGGATTTGTTTTTGTTTCATGTCTTGGAATTTAAATTAACGTTAAATCTTAATTTCTTCCAGCTTATATGTCATCCCCCTGCCATATTGAGTTGATCTTGTCTGAGAAGGAAGAGCCTGTCAAGAAAGAGGTACTTCGGTGATTGTTTATTTCTTTATTACATTTTTACATCCCATATGAATGTTTTTATTGCGTGCTAAGGGCTTGCTTGGTTGACCAAACAATGTAATTGTTTTTGCAGCCTGAGACCCAGTTGGCAACCAGCAAATCAAAGAAATCTTCGGCTCTCCGCAGTGGCGCTTCTTCATGAGTTCCATTCGTTCAGTCCGATTAATCGAGGGCTATCAGATTTTTCATTTCTTTTGCTCGTGGAGTTTTTGTTGCTTTTCATATAGCATGAAATGTCATGTAGACAATTTTCAGACAATTTGTTTTGTTCCAAATTATGTTTAGCTTGATGGTTCTCCGAGAATTTTTCGCTGGATTTTTTGTTGTTAGCCAACTCTAGAGTTTACATATATGTTAAAGGAGTTTTCCAGTAATTAACTTTTTATGTCATATAAAACCTCGTTTAATTAAAATGCTTTCGTAGCTCCTTTGACCTTTAAAGTACGGTCCCAAAGAGTATTAGTTAATCAATCATTTTCCTCCTCTAATAATCGTTGATGGCATTGATTTTTTTCCCCAACTAATAACACTATGGAAAATCCATTTTAATGTCGATTTCTTTTTGAATTTTTCCATTCATGCACTTGTAATCTGAGAACTTGAAGCATAGAAAAGACATGCTTGAGAGTTTTGGCCTCGGTGAGAAATAAAGCTTGACAATTTGAGCTGGTATCTTTAAACTCGAGTGACTATCAAGTATAATGAAATAGTCGTATTGACGAGTGCAACCAAAAAAAAAAAAAAGGCCCCGGGGGGGGGGGGCCGAGGTGGTAGGGGGGTGTGGAATTTAAAAATGGGCTCATTTCTTTTTACCCCACCGATGTGGTCAAAAAATTTTGGCCACTTGATTGAACTTGAATGGTTTAGATTTATTGTGCACACAAAACTTACAGTGCATCTAAGCACATGAAATTCTTGCAAAACTCTTAAGAACAAAAAAGAAAAAAAAAAGTTTGTTCTTCATCTTCTAGTTCACTGGCCGGCGAAGGAGGCAGAGCAATCGCTAGAGAAGGGGAAGCTCTCCAACGCCTCCGGCCATGCCGTTGTTGCCTCCGCCGCGAGCAGGCGAGCCCCCAACAGCCAGCGACGAGATCCGACGACATCGCCGACATCTTGTGAAGGAAGCAAGGCCCACTGCGATCGTGACCTCCAGATCCGGCGGCGTGGGGCAAAACCCAGAAACTCGAGCAGGGAGGGGGGGCGAACTGAGTTGTGGTGGCAGGGCGGGGGTGAATCCAATCGCGGTGGGGGGAGGGGGGCGAGAGGGCTCGACGTCTGTCGAGGGTGCAGGGTCGCTGTAGCCGAGGGGGGGGGGGGGGGGGGGGTGGTGGGTTGGGGTTCGGGGGAGTTCGCTGGTTTTTTTTTAAAGTATAATTACATGTAAGCACTTATACCCTAATTTGATATACCTTCTCAATCTACATGTTTCCATCCATTGGATTGACCCCATTGGTGGGGTAAAAAAACTTGATCCCATTGTAGAATTCCCAAAAAAAAAAAAAAAAAAATATCATCTTATATGTTTATGTGGGGAGATTATCTAAATAATAAAAATTTAAAGATCATTACATCAATATGATAAAAAATTAATATTAAATTAATATAACACAAAATAAAATTAAAATTAATTAAAATTTATATCATGTTGATCAATAATAAGAAATTTGTGTCATATTCGATTAAAAAATGGTAAGGCTAACCCTTTTTATATACACTAGGTATAGTTTATTTTTAAACTGTTCAGATGTAATTAAACAACTGTGATGTTGTCTGTGTATGATAATTATAATATACCTTACCTTATACTAGTATAGATTAATGAATTAAAAAATAATATATAAAAAATAAATAAAAAAAAAACTAATATACTCCTGACCATGTCGTCTAAGTCCCCCCACCACCACCACGATGCTGGCGACCTAGTCCCCCACCCCCGGATGACGCCCCCACAGTCAGATCCTGCTAGCCAGGTGACTTGGGTCCCGCCCTACGCGTGACCTTCAGCGAAGTTGCCCATCTCCGTCGACAGCAAGAAAATGTCCCCCTCTGTGACCTTCAGTGACCCCACCCCCCCATGACCGCCTACGACCTTCGCCCCCCCACCCCTTGTGTTGACCCGACCTATGGCGTCTTCCTTGGGGTCCCGCGACTGTGAATCACCTTCTCCGACAACCTTCCACCAGCCCCCCTCCCTTAATTGACAAAGAAGAAATCAGAGAGACTTAAAAAAAAAAAAAATTTAGCGCAATCTTTTATATATGTGTATATTGTAGTTATTGTACACACTTAATTTCATATCCGTTCGATTAAATTTAAATGGTCTTAGATGAAACTCTAGCGATATGGTATATTAAAGAGTATTTACCGCAATCTTACCCATAAAAAAGTGTGATTATTTAAGGTTTTTTTTTTTTTTTTTCCCTGTTACTTGTTTTAAAACTCAAATATTAGTGTCACACAAAAATGAATGTAAAAACATGGCATGTCCCCTAAATTTCTTGCAATAATTTAAAATTACAAAATCTTCCTCTAAATTCATCTCTCTTGATTCTATCATGAGAATCAGTCAAATTTAGACCGTCTAATAAACGAAGGAAAAAGCATTTCCTGCCCTGAGAAGCCGTCGAGGTCCGAATTCGGTGGCCTTTCCGGCCTACCACAAGGCCGCCGTCCCACTAATCCTTTTTTATTTTTTATTTTTTATATGTGTTTTCAACATCGCCATTTAAATATATTTTATTATATATATATATATATATTTTACCGAGAACTAATTAATTTTTAGAACTCTTGATAAAGTGGAGTGGGCCCACCTACTTGACCAGATAAATCACCCCCAAAGAATTCATTCTGCATTTCTTTCTAACAAGGAAAATCCGACATCCTCTCTCAGCCTTCGTCTATCTTCGCGATTCCAGAGCTTGTCTTCTTCATCTCAGCCTGATAAGGTACACTCAATCTTCATCGTCTTTCTCGCCAAATTCAATCTGATCCCAATTCCAATCGCGATCTCTGATCTAGGGTTTGTTTATTTTGCTTCAACAATTATGATTCTTTTTCGTCTCTTTTGTGTTTGTGTGTGTGTGTATAAGATGGATTGGCAGGGGCAGAAGCTGGCGGAGCAGCTGATGCAGATAATGCTGTTGGGATTCGCAGTGGTGGGATTCTTGACTGGCTATGTGCTGGGATCGTTCCAGATGATGATTCTGATTTACGCCGGAGGTGTGTTGCTCACCACGCTGGTCACCATCCCCAATTGGCCCTGCTTCAATCGCCACCCTCTCAAGTGGTTGGACCCCTCCGAAGCCGACAAGCATCCCAAGCCCCAGCCCCAACAGTTCGTCTCTTCCAAGAAGAAAACCTCTAAGAAATAGGTCTGTTTTTTTGATGAATTGGTCGAAACTGAACTTGGAATTTGCAGGGATTTCAGTCCATGATTTGTGATCTTCCTGTGATGAAAAGACTGTTTTACTGTAGTGTACTGTCTCGAGATTTTCCTTCTATAGAGAATGACTTGGATTATAATATCTTGGTTGGTTCTTGACGGCCTTACTTTAGTCACACCCCAATCTTGTCTTTGTTTAACATACATAGATATGCTTTCTTTATGTTTTTTGGGAAAATTTTGGATGATTGGTTCGTTTTTAGGTGTGTATAGCCTAGCCAATTTGTTTGATGGAACAATCAAATTGCTGTCTTTTCTGTGAAACAGAACGTTTTTGGTACTCACAACGTGCAATTGCTGACAAAACGATGCGGCTATAATTTGTTTAGGATAGATTTATAGGCTGCTTATGCTGTGCAAAAGTTTCTTTATGCATGTTTCTCCCCCAAAACAGAGCCCTACTAGGTTGCCCCAACCGAATGTCGCCTGCTGTAGGCGGTTGATAGCTTTGTAGGTGCGGATTTCTGGTTTTATAATTCGTTTTTGTGGTTATTTTGGAATTGGGTACTAGAATTGGCGTTTCTGTTTAGTGTCTTGTTAATTTGTGGTTGTAGCTAGAACAATTTGGTGTAGGTTTCTTATCATTTATTGGATAAAAGGGATCAGCATTGTATGTCGGTACGAGATACGTGATAATCCACACCATTCTGGGGCAAAAGCGAGAAGTCATGGACAACATTACGTGATAAGCTTTAAAAGCAACTAGATAGCTCAAGGGAAAATATGAAATTTCATTATACGCTCAACATCTGGCGTGATTTGATAGACTTCTGGAATCTGCTTTTTGTTGTTACTATACCGCATATGTACAAAAATTTTGTTTTCATTCCACCAGGAAAAAAGAAAGTACAGGGCAGATCAGTTGAAATGTGCTTTTTATGGATCATTTGGCTTCATTACTTTCTCTAAACAAAGATGGGGTCCTATTACTATTTACAATCTTGACCAACACACTACCGGCCCTCATTCCCAATAAAACCTTTGATCTGATCATCATCGTTGTCATCCAGCTCATCTAGTTCATCAAGGATCGACTGGTTCAGGCTCTTGCGAGATTGTCTCCTATGCTTCTTGAGTTCCAACCGTGGTTCTGCTTGTTGCACCCCTCTATCTCCCACCTTGTACCTGCAAAAGATGCAAGGCAATTGATATTCAGTAATCTTATTACTTTTTAGCAACAAGTATGATACTGTTCCACAGATACAAGATATCAACATTCTGTGTCATCCCTTTTTCTTCACTTGGGAATTCGAGAATTTTAAGAACCATTCTATGATTATCAAGTGCTCACAAAGAGAGACAACATAAACATTCTCAGTAACACTAAACTGTTAAATAGGTTTAACATACCTTACATCACCCTCTTTTTTGGTTCCAAATGTCCTCAACTGAAATTCCTCCCTGATTCTTATCTCATCGAGAAGTTGAAAATAGTACGAATATCTTTCCCAATCCCCATTGACAATGCATCCTGGTTCCCCAAGATGCAAGCAATCGTTGAATGAACATCTTGCAGGATCATTGGCATTAAGAATTTTCGGGATCTGAAGAGGAAATAAACATAAGTCAGCTGGAACAGAAATATTGCAACCCATGCTAAGAATGCGAGGCAAAAGAAATCCAAGCGATAAATGTAGTACTAAACAAACCAACCTCTGGGAAAGCTTGTGCTAGAGACTGCTTTGTTACTTTCAACAAACTAGGCTGGTTAAAACCCGGAGTATCAGCAAGATAACCCCCTCCAGATAATGGAAGCAAAGCAACATTGCGGGTGGTATGCTTCCCTCTGCCACTTCTTGTTGAAACTTCCCCAACCCGCTGATCCTCAAGCCATTTACTGCCTAAGATCTGGAGTAACAAAAAGTAAAGTACATGAGAAAGTTGGTAATTTGATATCACCATTCACATATGCAAACGAGAAATAAGAGAGAAAAAAAAAAACACACAACAAAGTGATAAAACTCACTGTGTCAAACCAATTATCTTCGGCATCACGCGAAGCAAGCTGGTCATTTCTTAGAGCATTGATCAGACTAGACTTACCAACTCCACTTGGACCCACAATTACAGTTGTTTGGTCTCTCAAAATAAATGCAAGGGTGTCGAGTCCATGTTTGGATTCAACACTGCAAAAGATTGGTTCATAGCCCCAGCTGCGTAGTCTCGTCTTCCATGAAATCATTGTCTGCATATTCCATCAACGGTTACATATTTAAGTGTTAATATTGGCAACATCATGCATATTTAGATGCTTATTGCCTAATAGTTCGTTATAGTCGAGATAAAATGCTGGGCAAGAAATAGATGGATTCAACCTGCAACAACACGATAGGACCCAAAGAGAACCCCAACAAGAGATTAAGAGCTTTGCTTGGTAGGAGGGAAGAGTGGAAAGAGAGAGAGCGGTGGGAGGATTAGTGGAAGGATTTTGAGAGCCATGTTTCTTTGTAGAAGAATAGATATTAAATGGGTGAGTGATTACAAAGAACTCCTAATAAATCTCTCCAAATAACAATATGGAGGGATTAGAGGGAAACCGAACATAATTAGAGAAAAGTCCTCTCCTTCCTTTCCATTTTCCTTCCTATGTTTTCCCTCTTACCAAACACAGCCCAACTGAATTCCAAACCCCCTTACATCACACATAATCTAATTCTAGCACTAATCAGGCACATTCTTATTACAGCATAATCAGTTTTGTAGCAACACTTCCATACTGCAATAGGACACGTTTAACTGCGATAACCTTCCAAGAATCAACTTCTAGTTCCTTGAGCAGAATAAACTAACGATTCCGTAGAGTTGAGGTACTTGTACGTTTATCTTCAAAATCCATTCCTAAAAAATGGGGGAAAACACTACCATAGTGATCAAACTAATCCAGAAGAGCTTCAGCTGATCCATAACTGTAAGGACCCTAGATTCTTCTGTTAGTTGTAATCAGTAGTTACTTTAGTGACCAAGTGGGCTTAGAGTTTGTTAGCGTACTAAACTCTAATTATAAACTAATGTACTAGTTAGTTATCAGCTAATACAATGATTAGATATTTCTCTCTCGGATTAGTTTCTTCTCCATTTTCATCCTCAGACTTATTCAAAGCAATTATTGAACTATACAAGAGTCATAATAGCAAAGGAAGCAACAATTGAAAAAGCTAACCTCTTCGTCAACAAGCTCCGACTTGTTCAAAGCGAGGGTGAGAGGAATCCCAGTGGACTCGGCCTCAACCAGAAACCTAGTAAGCGTGAAAGGCTCCGGCTTCGGCTGGTCCAAGGAGAAGAGCACGAGAAGATGATCCACATTGGCGACGGGAGGATCAAGGATCTCGGAGCTTCTCTGAAACACGTTCTCGATCATTCCCCTACGGTCCACCCAATCAATGGACCCCACCACCACCTTGTCCCCAACCAGAACCCTCCTCCTTATCTTCTTCAGCACCGCCTTCACCACGCACAGGAGCTCCATTCCGATTCTAGAAGAATCGCCCGTACTACTCTCGGCCTCGAAGCTTCTAGAAGGTTCCTCGGCGGGGGCGCGGGGCTGGACGATGACGCGCATGAAGTTGGCCTGGGCGGCGGCGACGGTGCCGATGGCCTGGGTCTCGGAGAGGGGGGGGACGTCGTTGGGGGAGAGCACCGGGGCGAGGGAGGAGAAGTCCTTGACGGTCTGTTTGGCTCGGAGGAGCTTCTTGCTCGGCTGCTGCTGGAGCTTCTTGGAGACGCTGCCCGGGTTCTGATGATGCTTCGCGGCGGCGATGGAGAGGCATCGGACGGCTCCGAAGAGGCGGAGGACGCTGGTCAGGGCCGGGAGAGAGGCGGTGTGGACGGCGGCGCTGTGGCGGAGGATGGAAATGGAAGCGATCGGCATGGCGATGGCCGATGGGAGATTGATTGATTGATAATTTTGGGGTTTGGGAATCTGATTGGGAGGTAAAGGAGTGAAAAACGTAAAAGGAATTAGGTTCGGTGAAAAAATGGAGTTTGTGAATTGGGCATGTTATTATCCGTTTTTCTGTTGTTATAAGGGAGTGAGTACGGACTTGTTTGGACGAAAAAAGGGAAGAGACGACAGTGTCCAGTGGTTTTTCCGTTGATTCGCGGGAGTGCCACTGCATTCTGGCGGTTCCCGGTCAGAAAGACTCATCCGTCTTGTTCTTAAGAGACTATCTGAAACGATGTCGTTTCAGGAGGTCCAAAACTTTGGGCTGGTCCAAGTCCAGGCTCAAAGTTGCACTGGATTTGCCCGAATCAATGGCAGCCCATTTGAGCCCTTTTTCTTTGAGAAAATTGTCTTTTATTCTATGCTTGCTTGAATTTTTCAGGCTTCAGAATTTTTTTAATTGGAGGTGAAAAACTGAAGCTATTATAAATGGAACAATAATTCATAGATATGTGCTTTGAGTGGCCATCCAACAAATCACCCTTTTTCTTTTAACACTTTTCATATGACTATTTGAGAGAGATATGAGGGTTTTTTTTTTTTTTTTTTTTTTTTTTTTTTTTTTCAGCAGGCATACCAGTCTTGTAATGGGCTTTATTCTCATATCCACCCCAATTTCATGCACTATGAACAAGACAGTAGTGGGTTACATTCATTGAAAAAGCAAAAGAAAGAAATAAAAATAATACTAGAGATACAAACTCTAATATTTAACTTATTGACTCACATATCAAATTTTTATTGATAAATGAAATCAATTGATGCGATAACACTTTAAATACTTATCAATAAAAAATGATAATTTATATACCATATTGATTGGTAGTCAAAAATTGATATTATAATTGGTATTCTTAACAATTTTTCAATAAATA
This sequence comes from Ficus hirta, assembly GCA_038430175.1. NCBI lineage: Eukaryota > Viridiplantae > Streptophyta > Magnoliopsida > Rosales > Moraceae > Ficus > Ficus hirta. The sequence continues at coordinate 15,125,535 of CM076595.1, read as the reverse complement.
AATAACGGCCCCATATCATTTATATTTCGTGATGAAATTCAAACAGTGTCTACGTAACAGCTACATTCGCACTAATACAATGTCTCTTTGCCGTGCATGAACCAAAGAAAAAGTCTCTTTGTCATTATCAAACTATTCTTTCGGATTCGAATCTTACGTGCAATCGAAACAATAGCCACAGATCTTTACAAATCAATTAAACAAGTGATATTACTGAGGGGTATACTGCACTTTGTCAATGAAAACTTTTTTCTTTGTTTCCAGAGTGGAACACGAGCTAGCTTATAATGTTCCCAAATGGGCAAAGACAAATGAAATGTGCCCCATAAATGAATGGTTTGAATTCCCTAATAACTTGTTTTATATTTTTGTTGCGGCGTTTTTTGTTTTGGCGCTCGCGTGTGAGCGGTTGCCTTACTTATTTAATTATTTTGATAAAAGTTTTATTTTTTTTTAGGATTCTCATTTCTTTCTTTCTAGTAATGAAAGCCTGCTTCTAACTTTTTTTTTTTTTTTACTTTCCTTTATAAATTACTTACTTATAATTTATTTTTCATAATTTACTTATAATTTATTTTTCTTTTACTTTTATATATTCTATCAAAGTTTATCTGAATTGGTAACATTTTTTTTTTTGGTAGTCAAAATTCAACTATTCAAGGTTGAGTGCCAAGGAAACAAAAGTCACATAAACTATCAAATTCCTTTGAAAAATCTTTTTTTTTTGTTGTTGCTTAATTCCAATTGCTAACTAAAACTGAGGACCAAATTATCAACAACTGATGGAAATTTCGCACTAGTACAATTTAAGGAACAAAAGGTATAGTTTACCTTATCATCATTTCAGTCTTTGGACCAAGTACTCGGTATTTAAGTCAAAAGAAAAAACTTAAAGATGTCCATGAATTTCGTAGCATGCATGTTCGGGCAACTCAGTTATACGTCAGACTTTAAATCCTTATCTACTCTCAATGGTATAAATTTATGAAATATATACCATGACTAGATAAGAATTAAGATTAACCTCTTTAAAATCTATATAAAAGGGCCTCAAACCAAATAAAAATGAGTACGTCTTACCAGTTCAAAATGATTAAGATACAAGCAACCCAAAAAAAAAAAAAAAAAAAAAGTTATACGAATTTGGATGATTCCTCGTAATAATATTTTGAAAAATTGTTCATGCCTTTTCAACATTGCAAAAGTCAGACTAAGAGAGCCAATCCTTAACTTTGCAAAACCTCTTTCCTCGCCAACAGTTTCATAGGGACAAATAAGGCGAATAAACGACTTTTGGATAACTTAGATGTGATTCTCTGTGTAATCACACCATAGAATCTCAATATAGCATTTTATAAATAATATACATATATATGAAGTGACAAATTCAAACTCTGAATCTCACTATATAAAAATAATAACGTTATGTTTACAACTAGTTTAATACTATAATTGATAGAGGTGAAAAGTTGGAGAAGAAAATAATAGAATGATTTTTGAAGAGAAAATAAAATTGTAGCTTATCAGATAGGTAAAAAAAAAAAGAAAAGAAAAAATTACTCATAGTTTCACAGCTTTTATCTCTCCAAAAGGGAAGAGATTTTTGCAGAGAAAACTTATTACATTAATTTAAATGATAATCAAATTACTTTTTTCTTTATATTAAACAAAAATAATATTAATTAATTGATAAATAATTATTTACTTAATCATTTATTTTCTTTCAATCCAATTGTATCAAACGAAAAACAAGAAAAACAACTTACTTTCTCTTATTCACATTTTCTTTTCTTTACATTTTTTCAATCCCTCCCCCTTTTCTTTACCAAAAAATGAGTGTAAAGGAGATTTTAGGGAAGTCCTAAAAATTAAACTGGCAAGATTAAACTTTGCATCAAAAGTTCGAAACTGTTCATTTTTCTAAGTTTACTGGCGACACTAGGTGTGGTCTTTAGACTTTCAGAAATTCTATATCATAACAATAATTTCCCAAAAATACGAAATAATATTCCAAGATTTTCTTGTGATTTTTCAAATAATTCATCTCTCACCTCCAATAAAAGGCAACATTAAACAAAAAGAGAACAAACTTTCAGCGGACATTATTTAGAATATTTAAGGAAGAAATGATAGCATCTAAAAAATGGGTAATTGTCAATTATAAGCTCAAGATGTTCTCCACTAATCACTCGCCGACAAGCTCTCCCAATCTTTTGATCTGCAATACAGCTGTGGCAAGCAAATTTCAGCCGTTAAAGTCTATACCAAGCGAAGGTTTGCCATTTAATAATGAAATATGCTACGTTTCAGCAAAACGCAGTAGGTGCGCAGTCGGTGGGCGACCCACTTTTTCTACATATTTATATATATACATATATATATTTATATATATTAAAAAAAAAAGAAAAAGAAAATAAAGTTATGAGGTGTAGGATAGGCGTACTAAATAATACAAAGGCGTCATACTATATGAAAGAACTGTTAAGGTACTCCGATTATCACAATATTAATTCTAATTTAACTCTAGACTTCTTATATACGAGATGAATGAACTTATCATCCCATCTTAATTTTTGATAGTCTCTCCACAATTACGTAAATCCTAAACTTCATTTCCTAATTCTTAAAAATTGAAACATCTCCAATACAATGCTAAATTAGTGTGTTAATGGTAATTTTAGTATTTAGATAAAAAAAAATACTCTTCAATATAATGCTATCTTTCATGTTAAATTTGTCATACGCTAAACTTTATGGTAACTTTGCCACATTAAAATATAACTAGTGTCAAATTTCACTTTTGATTATTATTGATTATTGTCTCAAGTAATTATAGTAATATTTTTATTTTCATTGATTTAAATATTAAAAGTTTACTTTTATAACTTTCAAACACAACAATAATGACAAAAAATAAAAATAACATAATGCATTGGAACATTAAATAATATAATGTTACTTTTCACACTAACAAATATAGCATTAACATACCTAAATGCATTGGTGATTGGATTAGACCGCCCTTTTCCAGTAGCAATTGAAGAACGTTCCTATCTAGTTTTCTCTTTTCACAAAATGTCAAATTTTAAAGTCTTGCATCGATTTAAAAAAAAAAATAAAAGTCTTGCAACGATAATTAATTCCATTAAAGGCCATCATTTTCGGTCGTGGAAGAATTTATGGTTGTACAACTACAAGATAGTTTAGTAGTGAAACATTGTTTTTAAATGAGAGTTTTATCTAGAGCATTCTTGATTTTTTGACTACGAAACTTGAGAGTTATCTGATTAAATTTTGACCAATATTAAAAAAAAAATGATGACACGACATAAAAGACTAGGCAATTAGGGAAAATATTGAGGTTACTTCTTTGTAGAAGGGTGGAATATTACGAGCCACTGCCAGATAGTCATATTCTGATCGTATTTTATTAAATAAAATTACATATCATTTAATATTCTAGTACTTGGGATGTTAGTTTCAGTAGTATATATAATATTTACCAGAAAAAAAATTTCCAGTACTATTTTAATATTATGATAATATTTAATAAAAAAACAATGTTCAATTCCTCTAAAGAAAATTAACATTGAAAATGTAAACTATGGATAGTGATTACATGCATAGTCTAGCGGTAATACCACAAATGACTCAACCTAAAAATGCAAAGTTTAAATCCCCATCCTGTTTGTTTGTTTGTTTGTTTTTTAATGTAAACTATGGATAGAGATGTTAATCTCATAGAATTCTTTGCATTTGAGCACATTTTCTTGGGAAATGCTTCATAAATAAGCACACAGACGCGGTGACGGAGCTATCTAAAGACAAGGGGGCAGCTATCCCCATTATTAGTTAGTTTGTTTTTATTTCAGAAAAAAAAATATATGTTCTATAAAATTTATAGTCGTTTCGCTTTACCACGCGTATACCTTCGTCTTTCATTAAACTTAACAGTTTTCATTTATATAGATTTAAAAAAGTAATATATATACAAATATTTTCTTAATGAAACAAAAAACGGATTCCATCGTTGCATGCAGGCTATACATACAACAAAGTAAAAAAAATAAGCATAAAGCGGAGTTAGCAGAGCCGTTTGGATCACAAGAGGACAGTTGGACTAAAGCTAAAAAGCTTGAGAGATGCTGCTGCTTCTATCACAATGCTTCAATTGCACATGCTATCCTTCCACGAAAAATTGTGACCCATCAAAGACATAAAAAAGCTGCCCTGCCCTGCCCATAACGCCTTAACGGGCGGGACAAGCCATCCCTATCTGTTCCGTCCATTCACCCTTCCACTGCCCGTTGGGTCCCACCAACATTCGAGTGATCCAATGGTTCATCCGCCATCAATTTCGACCAGTGTACGTAGTCGTCTTCAATTGACCCAAAAGCCAACAGACAAGTCGACGACCTTATCGCCAGTTATCTCACCAGTTTAATTTTTTTTTTAATATTAATATTAATATTATATTTGAAAGGCAAGTCGTCTCCCCACCAGCCATCACCTACAACGTTACCTTCAAACTTGACTTTACTAATTAGTTTTTTTAGGGCATCTGTTAAGTAGCTATTGCCACGGGCAACTGAAATACGATAAATTAATCAGTAGATCGGGTATTTTACATTATCGTAATTATATGATATACTTATTTAATTAAAATTTGATATTTAGATACTTTATCTATATCAACCTTTTGTTTTAGGTTTTTCTTTCTTAATAAATATTAGCTTAATTATTGAATCAAAAATCACCATAGATATCTCATTTAAATTCTTTATAGTAATTTTTTTCTAAAAAAATCCTTTATAATAATCAATTGACTTCAAATAAATTTCGTATCTCATTTTTAAATCTTATTTTTTTTATATATTTAAATTTCTTTAAGATTGAAACAACCTTGTAAATTAAAAAAAAAAAAAAAACTTGCGATTACCTAAAAAAAAATGTTGTTTTCATTTATATAAACGAAACTTTTTCCTTTTAGTTATTTTTGTTTACGTTACATAAGAAACCTCCTTGAATTATTAGTTGTTTTCGAACGAAAAGTTTATTGCTTGAAATGAGGACATTTCCTCATACAAATAAACTAAAAATCAAGAAATAGGAGGAAAAAAAAAAAAACTTTTGAGCAATTCGGTTAAGATCCTCTCGTGTTTTCATGAATGAAGTTTTGTTTTGTTTTGTTTGTTTGTTTGTTTTTTTTTTTTTTCCTAACGGTATGAAAACAACTAATCAAAACCTTCAATAAAAGAAGAGAAACCTTTCAAAACAAAACAAAAAAAAAAAAGGGGAAAAAAAAAACTTAAATAGATGTTAAAAACATGCTCTTTTCAATTTCCATATTGATAGGTGCTGAAATATATATCTTCTTGTTGTATTTCAAATTTAATAATTAAGGTAATACTTATTAGAAAGAGAAATCTAAAACAAAAAGGTGACATGATTAAAGTATCCAAATGTTAAATTTTAATTAAAAAGGTATATTACATATGCATGATGATGTAGTACACCCGGTTATTTACTGAATAATTTCTCCTGAAAGTAGTAGTAATTTTTGTACCACCAAAGGTCCATTGCCATTTGCCAGCATTGCTAAATATATAATTTTTTTCCTTGTAAATGTAAACGATTATTAATATCACTTCATTATCTATATATCCTTGTCGTCAAAGAATTTATTATGATATCATAATCATTAAACATGAATGTCGTGACCCCAAAAAAAAATGTATAATTTCAAGTAAATTATCGTAGTTCTAAATCTGATCAATTAATAATTGTTAATAGAACATGATTGTCTAAGGATACTTTCACGAGAGTTGAAGCCACGCATGTCCACCCAAATTCCTGGATAAAAATTCCACGCCCAACTTTTGAGGAATTATTACATCACTAACCAAACACATGGCTAAGTACTTTGGGAAGTGGTCAACTATATATGATATAAATTGTGGCTTCCATTATTTGGTAAACTTGTCGTGTATTATTCTCTGAAAACTGACTGTTTAATCAATCAGAAACATATATTTTCTTATGTGACGCTTGTGTTCTAAATTCCATGGAATCTCTTGTCTATTCCACCCAAATGTTGGAACTTTTAATCGAGTTAACTTCTAGATAACATTATTCCTTTGTTTTTGGGTCCAGATTGTTTGGACTTTCTACTGTTGTTTGGCATTTTCTTTGCCCAGATTCTGTCATGACTTGTGGTGGCACAGGTACCAGGCATTAATTCAGATCCGACATTTTTTTTTTTTGGTTGAGCAGATTATACATAGCTTGAGAAACAACAACACTTCGTGAACCATAAACGTCAGGGGTACTTTGATAGTTAAACTTGGATGACTAGCTGCAGAAAAAGATAGTTACTTAAATTTGATTTGGTGATATAATAAATAACGAAACTTGTGTCTTTTTTCTCGCTTCGGAAATTGACTGTCCAATCGAGAAATATTGGCCATTCGCTTGGTCTTTTTGCAGAATAGAAGATTATTATTGAAAATCAAACTAGACCTTCATGGACCAAAGGGGACCTCCCCTAGAGAAAATTGGACATAGATAAAGTTCTGTTGCTTCAACAGCCTCATTAACCGCTCTAGCACAAAAATAAAAATACAGCAGCAAATTAGTTCATAAAACAGCCATTGTGCTTGACCAATGAATATCACGTGTTAGGAAAAAATAAAAATTCTCCCCCAACAACCAAAATAAAAGATAAATTTGACTTTATGTGAAGGCCACAAGTGATTAGTGATCCGTCAAATCGACCCTAACTTCCAAGTTACACCAGATTCACATATATATAATTTTTAACCATAGTTTATGAAAAAATTGTGGATATAATTTTATTTTTAACAATCAAATTTAAATTAAAAGAAAGCATTCAAAATTTATTTATTTATTTGTTTTTTATTTTGATATGAGCTCAATCAGATTTACAAGGGAGATTAATTCTAGTTAGTTACTCTATTTTTCCACAATAGCTTACCACCTCGCTCTCCGACACGCGTTGAAATCATAGAACCATAAAAATAGTTCAAGCGTACGACGCGGATCTCGTGCGCAGGAAAATCATACCCTCTGAGAATCTCACCTTACACACATTTTCAGATTTAAAAAAATAAATAAAAATAAAGAATTTCCTAAATATATATATAACTCTCTCGGTCTCTCCTTTATATTCGGGAACACAACCACACTAGACAATTTCTGTCTCCCTCTTCTAACCGGTTAGGAAGAAATTTCGTTCTGACGTGGTCGGGCTCTGTCAGCTCTATCCTTCCCATTCCTCCATTCCCCCATTCCCATCCCCTACTCTTTTGGATCTTTATAAATCATTCCTCATAATTCCCCCCCACTCCCTCACTTTCTCTCTCGCACCCCTTTCAAGCATTAACCGCTTTTTCTGTATATTTGTCTCCTATTTTTCAGGTAAAGATATTTCTTTTCCCGTTTTAACCTGTCCAAACTAGATTCAGATCTTTTCCTTTTGTGAAAATGAGGTAATTTCTTGGATTCGTATTCAAAATACTCTTCCTTGCAGTTCTTTTTTTTTTTCCCTGATTTTTTTAGTTCATCTTCGTGATTTACGCATGGTTTGGTCTTATTATACTGCTGCTCTGCTTGAGCTAACAATGGGCGTGGATTTAAAATTTTTTTTCCTTCCCTTGTAGCGTATTTGTGTGTTCAGATCACGAAACTTGAACAAGTAGCTCAAAAGTTTGGACGATTTTCAGTATTGTTTTGTGTTGTTGTAGATTTGGAATCTGATAATTAGATCTTTTAATTTGTTGTCGTAAAAGTAGCTTTAGGTTTAGTACTCGCGAGCTGAGATTTCTGTGTTCATATGCTTGTCTTTTGCTCGATTAGAATTTTCATTGATTTCCGATCTACTTTGTTTTTTTTTTTTCCTGTGGTTTTCAGATTCTGTGAATTGGGTTTTAGATCCGACATAGCTTCAAATTTGGATATTGATATATTCAGATATAATTTTTTTAACTGACAGAGGACACTGAGGTTAAACCGTAGTCAAATGTCATGATTTTTAGCTTCGCTTATCAATTTTGTTGATGAATCCTGTTATTTCTATCATGATTTTATTTACCCTTCATTCTCTAAAATCAAATGATGGTGACGGTTGGGTTGACCATTTTTTTTTACCTTCGTGTACGAAAGTATAGGTGATTACCACATTCAAGAAAATGGATGTTTCCGGAGGCTAAAACCGGGCTATATGGCATTGCTAGGTATGATTTCTGAAACCTCTTAAAATTCCGTGACTATAAAGATGATTTGATGAGAGTGGATTGTTTTTTGTGTTTGTCATGTTGCTGTAGTTAAGCAGTATGATTTATTTTTGTAGATATTTGGGAAATGTGTGGAGGACTCGGTACTAGTGGCTTAGGAAATAGTCTGCGTGAAAGAAGAGGAAGAAATTTTTCTAAGAGCAGAGCCCGTGGCATGGAATTTGAATTCGACTGGACAAAGCACAGGATATTGATGGCATTCACCGCTGAAGTGATTCGTTCTGCAACATGTTTTATGCCTTGGTCTTGTAAAATTCCTATAGGTGATGGATTTCATGAATTTCTTTAATTAAAAGTGTTGTTGTAAATTATTGATTCGTCGCTTGAGTTGTATAACTGATCAAGGACGAGGAAGCTTCTATTGATCTATATGCCTCTCGATCTAATTACCTGCTCAACCCAGACAGTGCCAGATTTTGTGACTGAAAAAAAGAGATTTAAAGAACCAAGTATGATTTTCTCTGATTCACTCGAACAGGATACTTCAGTTCGCTCGAAAAGTTATCCTAGTTTGAATTCTCGATTGCTAGATGATTATGACAGCCCCATTCTACCTGGGCTGCCTGATGACGTGGCAATGTTATGCCTAGCGCTTGTGCCTCGTTCCAACTTCCCAGCCATGGGTGGTGTGTGCAAGAAATGGAGGTCCTTTATTCAAAGCAAAGAATTTATCACCGTGCGGAAGTTAGCCGGGGTGCGTGAGGAGTGGCTTTATATCTTAACTGTGGATGCTGAAGCAAAGAAGAGCCACTGGGAGGTTTTGGACAGTGTGGGGCACAAAAACCATACTCTTCCCGCCATGCCTGGTCCAGCTAAATCTGGGTTTGGTGTGGTTGTTTTAAATGGAAAGCTTCTTGTAATGGGGGGCTATTCAGTGCTCAACGATGTTGTCTTTGCATCACCAGATGTTTATCAATATGATTCTTGCCTAAACAGGTATGTTTCCTTCCTCTGTTAAGAGCGAGAGTTGATATCTTATTTAGAATGCATCTATTTGAAATAAGCATGCTTTTGTAAAATGTGATTTTTCTGCCTGCTAAGTGTAAGAAGAATTCTTTTCCCAGTTGTGTGACACATTATTTTTATTTGCAGCTGGAGCAAATTAGCAGACATGAATGTTGCTCGATATGACTTTGCTTGTGCAGAAGTCAATGGATTGGTTTATGCAGTGGGAGGCTATGGGATGGACGGCGACAGTCTATCTAGTGTTGAGGTGTATGACCCCAATAAGAATAAATGGGACCTTATAGAGTCTCTTCGTCGACCTCGATGGGGCTGTTTTGCTTGTGGATTCGAAGGAAAGCTGTATGTCATGGGTGGAAGGTCAAGTTTCACAATTGGAAACTCTAAGTTTGTTGACGTCTACAACCCTGAGAGGCACACTTGGTGCGAGATGAAGAAAGGCTGTGTCATGGTCACCTCTCATGCTGTGATAGGGAAGAGGCTCTTCTGTATGGAGTGGAAGAACCAGCGGAAGCTCGCAATTTTTAATCCAGTAGATAATTCGTGGAAGATGGTTCAGGTCCCATTGACAGGGAGCACTAGTATCGGCTTTCGATTTGGAATACTGGATGGGAAACTCTTGCTATTCTCACTGCAGAAAGAGCCAAGTTATCGGACTTTACTGTACGATCCGAGTGCAGCCCCCGGATGTGAATGGCAGACTTCCCAGATCAAGCCTTCGGGTTCATGCTTGTACTGTGTAACAATCAAGGCGTGAGTGCTAGTTTATCTTAATATTTACTAAAGTTTTTGGATCGGTTTACGGTACTTTTATTCAAAACTCTCTTGTGCTGTGATGTTAAATTTGTTGTTGTGTTTCAAAGTGCTTTTGTAGAGCAATTTGGTTTGTGGATACTCTATTAAAACTTTTATTACGTTTGGATATGAACTTTTATGACTGGAATACTGTTTACAGTACTCGTACCCAAAAATAACATCATTTGAGATTTTTCTTCTCACTTTTTTTTTCCCTTCCCTTGCAGATTATGTTTGAGGTTTTTTGTTTTGGTTTTGGTTTTTTTGTTTTTGTTTTTGTTTTTAAAATTCTGGTAGAAGTTATGATTTTGGCAGAAGGATATCAGTTTGAAAAGAATCAAATCAAGGGAATATTAAGGAATTGCGACGTATGATTGAAAAAGCAAATTATTATTGCCATTATAAATTTTGAGAAAATAATATTCTACTAAAACAAAGAAGAAAATATGGTATTCCTAGATTTTAAATGCTAATTTCAGTTCATTAAAAAACGTAATAAGGGAAAAAATCCTAAAAAAAAAAGAAAAAGAAATTACTTGAAAAAAAAAAAAAATGGGTGAATGAACCAAATAACATAATCCATAATCCAAGTATAAGATTTAACAAAATAGCAGGTATTTGAAAAGTGGAAAACTATAGCATATCTGATTTTAATTTTTTTTTTCAAATTCCCGTTTTACCCTCACGGCCTCACCCCATCGTCTCCAGCTCAGATATGCGAACCCGTCGCTGGCGCCGGCGAGTGGCGACGTCAAAGGCGGGCACGACGAGAAACGCAGGGGAACACGATGGCGAGATCTCGAACGAGAATTGCGGCGACATTCAACCACGATCGTTGGAGAGATCGGCGGAAAATGGAGAGGACCATCGCCGGAAAATCCTGACGAAAAACGGTGTAAAATCGAGAGGAAATCGCCGCCACAGGTGCTTTGGTCAAGCTGAGGCTCCGACGGGAATGGCGAGGCTAGTCGACGTCGCAATGGTGGGATCGCAACGACGATAAATCGCAATCTCAAAATCGCGTACTGTCCCCGCGAGACATCGTCGGAGCGGCGAGAGATCCCGGCCGTCTGTCCTCGTTGCTGTCAGCACGGGACCTCCGGCCTCCTCGCGCTGGTTTCTTCGACGGTCGCCGGGTACTTTTGTCTTCTCCGGTGAAGCTGGCTTTGGGTTAGGGTGGTTTTAGAGTTTTTAATAAGTTTAGGGACTATTATTAATTAACAATATTCTATAATTCTCAAAAAAAAAAAAAGTTAGTAAATAAATTTATTTTCAAATAATATATTTACTATATAATACTATATCTACTGACATCCATATCCGATATTTAAAAGTAACAAATCCTGTAAATCTAAATATTTATTAATAAATCAGTAAATTCAGTATTTATTAATTATTGGGGTTAGATTTCATCTTTCTTTTACAACTTCCAACAGTTTATCTAACGAATGATGAACTCTCTATTTTTGGGCCGGACCCAACTTATGATATTGTTTTATCATGATCAACGCTCGTATTCGACAGATTATAAGATGTATCTCTCATAATCATCAAATTCAATGTCAACAATGACATCACATCAATAACTGTCAAACCCATTGTCCGAGATTAAGGTTCACTCTGGTAACCGTTTAATCTAAATTACCAATGGCATACTTACACGTGTCCCTTAGAATAATATCTGAAACTGTCATCAGCGGTTATGGGTTCAGACACACAGGACTTCCTCTATAAATAGAGGAATACCCCCCTTCAGAGAGGATCGAACTTTTGGAAATCTTCTCTTCCTAATCCGAAACATACGTACTGTTATTCTGTCAAATTATTCCCAGAAGTATATTCTTGTACTTACAAAACACTCATATATAGTGAAATCACTCACTCACAGAGGAAGTAGCACATCGTTTGACGAACCTCTCTATATTTTGGTGTTGATTGATTTTCTATTCATTTTTCTGATTTGATTATCTGTTTCATATTCATTTACTGACATGAATATTTATGTTCTTACGTTACTTTATAAGTTTCATTACGATGTCCAAATGCCCAAATGATCGATTATTACGTTTTCTATACTAACATTTCTGTTAAAATTTTGACTGTAAAAAACCGACATCTACATTAATAAATTCAAATATTTACTACTAAATATAACATTTCATTTTACTTTCGATTTTTTTTTTAATTTTTACTATGCAAATCTTGCATGTACATTATTGATAATTTAATTTTTTCAATAAATCCCCATATTTACATAATAGTATTTACTAGTAAATCCACATCTTTACTTGTAAATGTTATGTTTATTTGATAAATTTGATTATTCTAAATATTTACACTGATTTTAAAACATTATATATCTAGTAAATCATAATATTTACAATTTTGTTAATCAAAATTATAATATATCAAAAGATTTACTAGTATATAATTAAATTTACATTTTTTTAGATTAGATTTATCAGTAAATGTGGTATTTACATGTAAATTTTTTATTTGCATTGATAATTATATGTAACCAAATTCAATATCTAATTTTTTTTTCCGGTAAATTCTCATATTTGCATTAAGATATTTACCAGTAAATTCATATATTTACTAAACAAGTATGGTATTTATATGTAAATTCTATAATTGCCTTGAATTTTATACTTTTTGTATTTTTTGTAAATCCAATGTAAATATCAATAATTTCATGTAAATATTTTAGTTCTCATTAAATAATTTATTTTTAATAAATAATTTATTTAATATTTCTATATATTATCAAAGTTTATTAAATTACAAAATACACCCAAAATTATTCCAAATTCAATAAACCCTAACCCTAACCTAAAATCCCAAAATCCCTAGTCGTAAATTGCCGCCGTTGCCGCTGCCACCGCTACTGCCATCGCCGCCTTCGCGGACCGAGCCGCCTTCGCTGATCGATCTCACGAGCCTCAGGTGGAATGAGCGCTAGTCATTGTAGCCGCAGCCGCAGCCGCCGTCGAACTCAGCGTCTGTAATTGCAAAGAAGCAAAGGCCAGAGTTCGCATTGTAGAGCCCAAAGATCAAGGCTCGCAGAGGTTGAAGTCTCGTGATGGAGAATCGCGCCCTCGTCTCCACCGCCATCGCGAGATCGGACAAAAGGCTTCGCAATCGTCTCGGCCGCCAGAAGCGAGACCTTGTCTTCGCCGCCATCGCGAGATTAACAATAGGCTTTGCGATCACCTCTGCTGCGTCGGCGAAATCGTTATCTCCCCGTAGATGGAGAAGACCTGGCGCCGGTGATGAAGAAGCCGATGACGAAGATGCCAGAGATGAAGAAGACAAGGGCAGTACCGTAAATTCAAAACCTCTCTAAAATAAATATGCTATTTTATTCTCATTTTAAACTAACCTGCTATTTTGTTCAAAAGGTCTTTATGAATTATGATTTTCAAAAAGAGAGAGAGAGAGTACTGGAATTGAAAGTGAAACAAAAAAATTGAAGTGAAAATAATATTCTTGTATTAATTAGTGAGTAATATCTTGTGTTTTCCTTAGTAATCTGTACTTCGCGCCGACGCCCACAACAGGCAGCCCAAGAAAAGCCCATTACGATCTCAATTGAACACACAACCAGTCGAAATCTCCCAACGGCACCTCCTGCCGCTTGTAAAGTTGAAACACCGCGGGGGTTTCATTTCCTTAATTCTCTGTGAATCTCTCATCTTCACCAAACTTCCCAACCATGTTCGGCACTCCTTCGTCAACGCTGGCGTTCGGAACACCTTCGTCGACTCCGGCGTTCGGAACTCCTTCGTCGACTCCGGCGTTCGGAACTCCATCATCAACGCCGGCGTTCGGCGCGTCGGGCTCAACTCCAGCATTCGGAGCGTCGGCCTCAATGCCATCCTTCGGCACTCCGTCGTCGACGCCAGCCTTCGGAACTCCGTCCTCCACCCCGGCGTTCGGAACTCCGTCCACCACTCCGGCGTTCGGAACTCCGTCGACGCCTTCTTTTGCCACCGGCGGCTTCGGCTCCTTGCTCTCCACTCCATTTTCTTCGCAGAGTCAACAACAACAGCAACCACCGCAACAGACTTCGTTGTTTCAGCAGCCGCCGTCTTCCGGTGGCTTTGGCTTTCAGTCTTCGCTACCGACGGTGCCGCAGATCTTTCCCTTCCCTAATTCGCAGCTCACTACTCAAATGGCTCCTGTGGCTCCCATCCCTTTCTCTCTTGCCGATCGCGACATTCAAGTTAGTACGATCCTTCATTTTGTTTCGAAACCCTAGGTTTCCTTCATATAATCTTAATTTTCTGTATTCGATTTGCCGTTTTGAATTTCCCTATTTTTTGTACTTTGAGTTAGTTATCAAGACTATGGAAACCCTGGTTTTGTTCACTTCTCTTAGGTTTGCTTTGTCATTAGTAATTTCTGTATTTTTGCAGTATGAATTGCTTTCGTTCGAAACTCCAGAGGTTTAGTAGTTCGTTCGGTCCCAATATTCTCTATTTGGCTTTTGATTTCTTAATTCTGTTTCTGTAATCTGAATTAGGCAATTGTTGAGGCTTACAAGGACGATCCTGGAAACCCTAAATATGCCTTCAAGGTGCGTTTTTCTAATTTATGTTTCTGTAATCTGAATTAAAATACATTGTTCTCTGCTCGTGTTTTGCATTATATGCTCTGCAAAAGTCGGTTTGATGCATCACTTTGTGTGTTGATTTTTGCAGCATTTGTTGTTCAGCGTTACTGATCCGCAGTTTAGAGTGAAGCCTGCTGGTGTATCAGATGTGAGTTTATTCTTTTCCGTTCCTTTTCGTGGTATCCAACGATGTTCCTGTTTTGTTATGAGCATTACTTATCTCTGGTTTCCAACTAATTTTGGAGAATAGTTTGCAATGCTAGATCGTGTGGGCAGAGGCTATGGGGAAGCTTGAGGGTATGGAAAGTACAGACCGAGAACGGTTATGGCCTCAGCTTGTTCATGGTTTTAAGGATCTTTCACAACGCCTAAAGGTATTTTTGTTATTTTGAAAGCATTCGTTTATATAACTTCTTTGTTTGTATTTTGTATGTTGCTCTTGTCATTGATTGGGAATACTAAGCAAGATTAAAAGGTGCTTTTGAAAAACAATAACATCTCTTGGATATTCATCATGTAACTTGTTGGATTAAATATGATTGTATGTGTGAAGGTGAATATTACTTTTAACTCTGTACTGTAATACTGTTTGTTGAAATCTAAAATTTGCACATGCAGTCAAATAGTTCTTTTGTGTGTACTGACAAAGAACTTGATTGATGTACAATTGCTAAAAGTAAGAAATTATTCTGATTGTCTTTCTGTAGTTGAATTATTCATTATTCATCTCAATAACTTGCCAAACTTTCAAAACACATGGCATATTAATATATGAACAATGATTCACGTTAGACATGGTAATGTTTCTGCTAGCTCACGTTGGAATTTCACTTTCTTAGATCTTTGATACACCATTTGCAACCATAGGTAGCTATGGCTACAGTAGTAAAAATTAATAATCCTGAATGTATTTGCTGGTTAACATATATGCTTGAGATCGTTCCCTTTACTGGATATACAAAAACTGAAGAATGATGGATTAGTAGACATATATTTTAACCAAAATAATAAGCAGAGTTTAACTTTATGCTACTCTTGGAGTTGTGTGCTTTTTTCATTTTTTTTAGTTGTGTTGGTAGCCTAGTTGCCTGAGATATTTTCCTTTCGAGGATTTTGCTTTCCTTCCTTCTTGTTATCATTGGCTCTTGGTGGCTTTCTTGTTGGAGTCTGAAATTCTGCTTCTGTTGTTTCAGCTCCAAGACGAAGTCATTCTTTCAGATTCTGAGAGATTGAGAATGACCCAAAGCAATGTGAAGATGGTATCATACACTTTTCTGATCTGTACGTACTGCTTGTTAATGGGAAAGTATGCCTATCATTTTTAATTTATCTTTTTTTAATAATCTGCAGCTTCAAAGGCATTTTCAAGCAGACACTTTGCCACGTATAGAAAGAATGAGACAGAAAGAGCAAGGTCTTCAAAGGCGCCTTTTAAGGGTGGGACAATTTATGCTTCATGTTAGAGATCACTCTTGATTGTTTGTACAGTTAGAGCTTGCTCATGCTGTTTTAATTCATCTTATTTGTCATGTGAAAAGGTAATGAAAATAATGGAGGCATTAGAGGGAAAGGGTTGTCGGCTACCCTTAATGAAAGGAGAAGCTGAACTGGCTGAGAAATTAGCTGCAATCACTAGACAGGTAGCTTTTTTTTTTCTTCTTTTTTTGGTCCTTTAACCTTCTGTGACGTGTTATAGCATCTGTTACTGAAAAGTATACACATTTCAAATTTGTAGTTGAAAGGATCTGGTGCAGAGCTCTCTAGAAGGGTACAAAATTTGCTCACCATTTCCCGTGTTCAAGCGAATTCTATTGTTGGTGGTGGTTCTGTTTATCTTCCTGGATCAACCAAAATACATGAGCAGAGTCTTGCTGATATGCAAGAGGTAAGATAGCGGGCTTCTTGTGTTTTGGGTGGGTTTTGCTTTGTTATTCAGTTTCTCGCTATAGACAAAAATCATTTTCTGTTTTTGAGTTATGCAGGCGACTATCCAAAGTATCCTCTTAGGACCTTAGGATTAAAGCTAAGAGTTCTTGGCCTGTTTATTTTATGTATGTTATTAAGTTTGAAAGTGTGAATGTTAATGTTGCCTGATTAAGGTATGAAAAGAGCTTTTCTGCTGAAATATCTAAAATTTGGGTTATTGGCCATCTGAAATTGTTTGTTTTATTATATTTTCTTGGGAATAAAGAGTGGTGATCAAAGATTTGTTTCGTCGTGAAACCTGCGGATCTTGATAACAAACCATTCTTTTTGGTGGGATGCAGGTCTTACAACAGCAGACGGAGGCAATTGCAAGACTTGGCAACGTGTTGAAGCGAGATATCAGGGACATGGAGATTATAATGGCTGAAGACACAGAAATGACTGATGATGTAAACTAAAAAAAACCTACATTCATCATCACCACATCTTTTAAAGACTTCCTTTTTCTGTTAAGTGAGACAGTAGATTAATTGTTTTTATAGCGGAAATGTTTCTTTACTGGTTCTAGATCCTTAGCGGTGCGGTGTGCGTGTGTGGGAAGCTCTTTCTTTCCTTTTTATTTATTTATTTATTTATTTTTTTGTGCCGGAACAATTCTGCTCATGTAGAATTGTTGGAGCACTCCACCGATGGGTACGGATTGGCCATGGACTCGGAACGCCTAATGAGGTGTTTCAGATTAGCATTTTGTATGCACTTCTGGGCCTGACTTGGGATGATATAATACTAACGTCACTTCAGTGTCTATGGCTCATTATTGATAGTGCTAAATAAGTGATCTTACCGTATAAGTTTCTTTATTTATGTTGAGAAATTGAAAATCAGGGCAATCTTGACTTACTATTGTAAAACTGTTCCATCACCGAAATATTTGGGCCCAGTTGTTTAGTTTCTGCGGGCTGGGCCTATATTTCGCTATTCTGCCCAGTAGGCCCAAAAAAGTACATCTAGAGCTCGTTTTGACACCCACAAAAGCTTGTTTCTATTTTGTGAGGCCAGCCCATCGTTAGTTGCGGCCCAATAAAGGGGCATTGTAATGGGCTCTTATCGCCCAATAAGAGCACACTGGGCCTGCTTGGAGGTTGACCTATAGGGGCCCAATTTGGTCTATCTCGTGCTCATTCCAGCCCAATGAAAATTGCTGTGAGCGCAATGAGAGCCCAGGTAGGCCCAATTAGTTCATTTTGGAGAGGCCAGCCCCTCGTTTAGTTGCTGCCCAGAATGGACCAATGGGCTTCAATTGGCCCAAAAATAGCACTGGGCCGCGTAAAAATGAGCCCGATAAGGGATACTGCTTTGGGCTCATATCGGACCAAAAAGGAACACTGGGCCTGTTTCTTATAATTGGGCCCAAAAAGGACTGTAATGGGCACACATCGGCCCAATAAGGAACACTGGATTGGACCTAATTGTAACAGACCCTGTAAGGGCACTTAATGGGCTCACATAGGCCCAATTAAAGCACATTGGGCCTGCTCTAGGAATGCTGACAAGTAGTAGCCCAATTGGTCCATCTTGTTCTCGTACTGGCCCAAGAAGCTTTCTATTGGCCCAATAAGAGCCTACGTTGGCCCATTACTCGAACGATAGGTATTCCTTTCATTCCTTTTACGCTGTTAGTCTATAAACATTCTGTTCAGTTGAAACGGCCATGGTATTTTGTTTTTGTTTTGTTTAGTTTTAGTTTTTTGTTTTTAAATCTTTTCAAATCTTAGATTCTTTCCTTAGACAAATTCTTTTCGCAAATGCTTGGAAATCCTTATAATAACTCAGAAGTGCTGTGACTTTATAGCCGACATCTTCCAAAGAAAGAAAAAGAACCCAAATAAATCAAACTTATTTTTAAATTAGAAAAAAAAATCAAACTTGCTAAATGCTTTGTTTTGTTCGTTTTTGTTGTAAGAAACAGATGGTGGGTTCTTCAATTTATCCGATGTCTAAGAAAATATGTAAGTACCAATTATAGTGATGTGATCTAACTTTCAGCATAAGCTTCTCCCATCATCAGTAGCACGAGAGACGTCCAACCAGTGAAAAGGCGTGTCCCTTTTCCCTTTCCGGTTTTCTGATCATATTGTTCCCACAAAAAGCCAGTTTGGTGATAATTGCGAACCACATTTCTACAGCAATGGACAACGAAATTAAACCTTTGAAAGAAAACTGATAGCATTAGACAAGCAAAATATGGGAGAGAACACGTAACCAGTACCTGATCAGATTGCCCCTCAAGTCATCATAGATGGTTCTCGCTCTCTTTTTAAATGGCCCCTCCTCTGGAACAAATCAAACAGCAAGTTAGACCGAATTGTGTAATCTATCTTCAATTGTTTCTTATCTGTGAAGCTATACCTTTAGAGTAATGGTCAAGTGCCGACAGAATCATGTAATTCATATTCATCCAAATTGGACCCCTCCAATATGGAGGATCATGCTCTGTATTGCGTTTCATGTATAAGGAGCTGTATACACGATACATTATTTATATCAGCTAAATCAAGAATCTCAAGCAGTTTGTAGAAATTTGCTACAAGGAATACCAGTCTCATACTAACCTTGTTTTGCTGAGAGAGCGGATGCCAAAATCAGTCCATAAGATACTCCTGTTTGATATAAGGTCGAGCTGTTTTCCCAGAATCCATGATTCCTGTGTCATTGACAAATACAAAAAATTGATACTCAAAGCAAGAAAACAAAATGAGGTTGCATCGAAGATGTCTTAAAATCACTTTATTTGCAAACAGATTAGGCGCAACTTACAGGTGGTATGATCTTCCTCATAAACGGGAAAAGACTCACATATCCAACATGAGGAACCAGTCTCAATTCGGGTTTTTCTAATACTTCACGAACAAGCTCTCGACTTGCATGATTGTTTCCAATCTCTACTTCTTTCCAACTTAAACGAACCTTAGAGAATCAAAACAACTTCAACATAAGCAGGTAAATTTGGCAAAGCGTAAAGGAAAGGGAAAGGATATTCATCTCAAATTATAGTGCAGTGATATATTATATAGTGATCCAACAATATATAGTAGGGCATTTTATTTTGCGGGCAATGATTTCCTATAAGACAAAACTTTGTCTGCATCTACAAAGGAGCAGAAGACGATAGTACGTAACACTAACAGACTAACAAGATCGAGTTCAGAGCACATCATTTCCTTGTAATTGTAAAATATCTTTAACCAGAGAATAAAGAACACACATTTTTTGTTCTTTTAAACAGCTGAAAAGAAATACACTTCTCCAGATCCAATTCAATAGGTCAATAAAATAAGCACTTGGACCTATTAACTACACGGAGCTCATGTTGGTGCTCATTCAAGAAGAAAAGGCTTCCTAGTCTTGGATGATAAAATGTAGAAGGCAATGCACCTATTCTTGGATGATAAAATGTAGAAGGCAGTGCATACCTTCTCTGTATGGTAACCAAAATCAAAATATGCTCCGTGGGCATCATCGAAGTGCATCTGTTAAAAGTATCAAGCACGAAAGAGATTAGGCAACTGATCCATGACCGCTTTTGGTAGACAGATGGAAACATCTATAAAACAAGCCTCAATATGCATAATAATCACAATCGCATTGAAGTACAACAGACCTCCAACATCTAAACCTAATAAAAAAATCAGGCACCAAAAAGAATAATACTAGAATCAGAAAAGGTTGACTAAGAAAATAATGAATCTGAAGAAACCTGATTTAAAAGTTCAAAATCCGAAAGAAGCTTGGCTGTGCTACCATAATCCTGCATCATTTTATTACAAGGTTAATACAGCAACGTGTATTCTAGTAACTCTTGCATACTGTTTTTCATTTCCATACCTCTCCAGACTTGGTTTTCTTCCCAAGCAGCTCAGTAATAGAACGCAAGCAATCGGCTGCAAGGAGCATCCAACATCTAAGATCTACGTGACGTTCATCCTCAGTTGGGTGTGACGCACGTGGATAATCATCCAACCCAGAAGAAAGTGTCTGGAGGTGCCAAAATGTCAAACAGTTTATTTTTCTCTTCGTAAAGAAAGCTCCAATAATGCAAATACTAACAAAGGGAACTACTTAAAACAAGAAAAGTCCGCATTCGTATGATGTTGAGATATCACTTATGTCAATAAAGCATCTTAATCACAAGAAGTTACCGGAGGAATTCCAACTAGCCCAACTGGTGCAAATCATATGAAGTATTTGGTGTCTATTTATAATCCAAATACCAAACAAACCTAGAACCCAATTTATAGCCCCAAGTTGAATGATAATACTACATCAGCATCCTTAAGGTAATCAATCTTTTGCAAACAATTCTTAAAAAAATAAAGCCCATACCCAATACCTCTAGCACTTTATAGCACATGATCCCAAAAATTATAAGGTCCGTACATAAGACAACAAAGGGAAAACAAAGAAGAACACTATTTATGTAAAGCTGACAATTTAATATCAAGTGTTTCCAGATAGAACCTTTGGATTTAGTTCCCGTGTTGTTGAATTGTCTCTCCCATGCCAATAGTAGCTACTAATTTCCTTCCCTGTTACAAAGATAACAGTTCAACTCAATCAAGATTCACACTTTTTTCCCCTAAAGAGACTCGCAACATGTCGTGTGTGTAAAAGAGAGTAAAAGAAATGGTTCTTTATGACTCTACATATATCATGTGTTAACACAGATGTTTCCTTTAGCAAACCGATGAGTACCGAATGTACCCCAAAAACCACCCTTGGGGGACAAACAAAAAAAGGCAACGAAACGAAACAACAGGCAGTTAAAAGGATCATATACCTGATTGAGTCGTATTGAACCATTGATACCATGCTTCTAAGCGAACAAAAGCTCGCTCCAGGAATGAGGAGACGTCATTACTTTCAGTGGAACTAAGTTTGTTTTTCTTTAAATCACGGACCAGATCTTGAAAAAAAAGTTTTATGCCACATTAGAGATCATCCTTTCAACAAGACAACAAAAGTCATATATGGAACATAAAGGCAGAGAAAGAGGAAAACGATAAAGATACAACATCTAAATGTGCATCACAATCAAATAGTAGCGGAAAATGTTTATCAATCTCAAGGAAACTGCAGCACACCTGCAGAGAAGGAAGGAATAATGAATACATGCGCACATTACTTGATTTTAGTCTACATGAAAATAATTCCCTTTAAATCTACCTGAGGGAAGTTTGCAATTTTGGTGTAAAAATGATAATATCACAGGTAAGCTGGAAAAAAAAGGAGGCAAGTGTGATCACCAAATATATTACTCCAAGCAAACTTTTTCTATAATTTATATTATAAACATCTACCCGATCCAGACAACTAAGGTATCATAAGGAAGAAGTTGCTCTTTGTTTTTCCAGATTTAGATCACGGCCAATAAGAGCATTACTCTCAACAAACTAGTAAGTTCACCAAATTAGAGAAATGAACTAGACTTGTTACCATTTAACATCAGAAATAACGTTGGTGGATTGCCATTTGTTGGATGCTGAGCAACAAATTCCTCAGGGACCTTACTGTATAAATACAAACATATACACACAAAAGAAAGACTTAAAAATTAGATTTTGAACATAATTAAAAACGCCAAATGATGCATGTAGTTGACCAAGTATATCACCTTAGAGCTTCAGCACCTAAAATTTGTTCACGTGGAATCCATCCATCGATGTTCATTAGATCCAGCCAGTGTCCAATAATATCCAAGGAAATCCGAATATCCCACCGTCTGCTTAATATTGGAAAATTTATAAAAGAGTTGTCTAACTAGAAAGTAATAATAAAAGAAGAAGCAATTGAACTCTTATCCAGTATTTTACAAAATAGAGGTGAAGGAACATACTGGATCAGTAGTTGGTGAAAACCTTCATCCCACAAAAATCCCCTAGGAAAGAAAGGTCGACTTGGAACAGCTGTGTAAAGCTCAGCAGGCCAATATGCAATAAAATTATTACGACTTCCCACCTGCAAGAGAAAATTGCCTGCTGTATGATTTTTGTCAGATGTTCACATCTATGATTTCTGGTCACAGGCACAGAAAAAAATTAAAATCAGAAAAAAAAAAGAAGATTTCATGTATATATATATAGAGAGAGAGAGAGAGAGAGAGAGAGACGTAAAAACGGAAGTATTCATAATAACGTCAGATACAATGAATAGTTTTTTGTGCCACTGTTAATAAGCCGAACTTCCAAGGCCCAAATAAAAGTAACTTACAAATATCAGCTCCGTCTCATTACCAAGGTCCATAAAGATGTTCAATTGTCTAATTCTAAACAAAATTTTCACAAAAACAAAAGAGGCAATAAGTTACTCGGCTAGGAATCAGTAGGTTCTCTTTGGATGGCGACATAATAGTTTCTTTTCTTTAGGTATCTTTCTCCACAAAATCATGGAAAAAAGAAGAAAACAAATTACTTACATTGGAATCTTTTGGAAGTGAAATTTTTGACTGGCCATAGAAGTAGCCAATGCCACCCAACATGTTTGCAATGGCAGCCTTACCAACAACAATAGAGTCCAAATCAAGCTGAAAAATAACAACTTGATGTCAGAATTCTTCTATTTCAGAGAGCATAGACACATAGGTGCGTTGGAATTAAAATTGAGGGAAAACTAACATGAATTTCTCATGACTTCACTAACATCTCTCTTTTTGAATTTGGGAATTCGAAACAAAAAATTTTAAAAAAATCTTGGCTGTATGGCAGTTGCAACTCTAGTAATTTACCATTAAAATCACATGCTTCTACAATCTAACATGATGCAATAGTAAACTGTACAGTAAATAGAATACTTTTTAATATACCTTGTTGGCCATATTAAACTTCTTCTGAAACTCTGTGTCAAATTCTCTTTTCTTCTCTTTCAGTTGACTGGTGAGTGAGGTACCTTAAAATTACAGAGTTTAAAGGATTAAACATAGGTTCAACTGAATCAACTTTCTTTTGGGACAAGCTTAGCTGGAAGTCAGTGCCAGCGCACATACTAGACATCTACATGAGTTATGTATAAACAAAACAGAAAAAGACACTGCATCTGTATGCACCCACCCGCTACATAAATCTACATGAAAGCTGAGGCTTAGTATATTCATTACTACGAGGGAATATAGAAACACCTGTAAGGCTGCTGATTCGTTCTTCTATTCTGGAATTCTCTGAACCAACCCCCGAGAGAAATGCAATATCTATCTTGAATGGCATCCTGGAAGAAATCTGCACAGAAACAAATTTTTCCCAGAATAGGTTAAACGGAAAAAGTAAAGAAAAGATAAAAAGCTGCCAAGGTTCAATGTAAGTATCACTCATTACCTCCATGACAACATACCTGAAAAACTACAATATTTGGAGACACGTCAAATGTGTCGGGTAGTTCAAGTCGACCAAACTTTCTAGCCTTATAAAAGGAAAAAAAGGAAACAAAGTCAGAGTTGCCAAAATATTTGTATGTATATATATAATAAGTCCAAAGAACATTATACTAAGTAACAATGTTAAAATACAGAGTCATATTTCCACATACTTGCGTAGCGAGATTCTGCTGCACAAGATCAGATAAGTTGTGAATATGAGGTGTCCTAAAACCAGAATAATGAACTTCCAAATCTTCCTGTGCGATGAAGAACAAAAAGACGGCCACACAGTTTATTTTCTACAACACTCATCAAAATACATCAAGAGAACAGGAAAATAACTAGAATGAAGTGTACTTGTAGTGACCAGTATCTAGTGAGGGTCATAAATATCGGAAGTGAAAAGGTTAGGACTAACTTTTATCTGAATAACTCTGCAAGAAACTGATAAATTAGAAGGCTATGGTTTTAGCTAATATATTTGAAACTATTTGATTGCCAAAGGATAAACAGATGGTACTCCACCGGAGAGTTCCTCTAGTTTTGTTGACCAAGAAGGAGAATACTTAAAAGTTCAAGATAGTACACCTTGGTCTCAAAAAGACAAAGATAGTGCTCTTCTGGTAAGATTACCTGTGATTTCAGATGTAGCTGCCAACTACCAACATCCCCTCGCGAACCAGATGCGAGCAGAGGATTTCCATGAACGTCCAAGGTATCTCCACTCAAACTTAGAACACTTCCATCTTCATCAGCTAAATAGAAAAAAAGATGTCCAGTATTTCTCCATGGTTCCTCGCTATCAATAGCTCTACAAACAGAGAACAACAAAAGTTACCAAAATCGAATCGCATTAACAATGTACCACTAATAAAAGCAACCAATTTCGACCAAGTTCAACATATCATGGTTCTGTACAAATTATGCAGAATAGTTCTGAATCTCATTTTCAAAACACAAGCCAGAGAAACTATAAACCCTAACCGGAAAAACTACTGACCTACAGTCCCAACAGGTCCCTAAAAGGCTAAAACCAAGGTTTAAACAAATATACAAAATATAATTAAAAAAAAACACAGGAAAAATATACCTCTCGTTTTGCACATCTATCCGAACCGCCCAGTCTCCTCCATAGCCGCTTCCCTCCGGCTTCGACTTCAAGAAACTCGTGGCCAAGGTCATCTCCTGGTCAACAATGACTTGATGTCCAAAATCGCGTCCATTATGGTGAGTCCAACCATATTTGCTCATCTCATCAGAATCTTGGCACACGTGCCTCATCAAAAACCTTCCGTCCTTTACACCAATCCACATCAATCCAGCGATCAAAGAACGAGGAGTCCTAAACAGGCGCCAAATCTAAGTTACCGCCAAAATCGCATCACTTGAAATTCATGAAGATCGATCAAAATATCGCATCAAATCATACAGAAACACGATTCATGAGAAAAACGAGAGAAAATTCTTCCAACGAACTCAACAAACAAGGAAATAGGCGCCAAATCTAAGTTGCCGCCAAAATCGCATAACTCGTAATTCATGAAGATAGATCAAAATATTGCATCAAATCATACAGAAACACGATTCATGAGAAAACCGAGAGCAAATTCTTCCGACGAACTCAACAAACAAGGAAATACCTGGCACGAATTCCGAGATAGACGTGAGGGCGATATGTTCCCCAATACAGGTTCTCCTTGTGATCGCCATGAAACTGTAGAGGAGAGAAAAACTCAACCAAATTACAGAAAATAACTCGGGAAAAATGGAATCTAGGTCACGATTCTTACCTGAGGAAGGTCCATGACTTTGGGAGCAGGGAAGGGAGTGACGACCCTAGGTCTTCGAGATTGTTCGGCGGGAGTGATGAGGTGGTAGATGAGCAGAATGATGGCGAAGAAGGCGATTACGCTGATTCCTAGCATGAGTTTTATATCGACATTGAAGATTCGAATGGAGTCGTGAGTTCTACCTCTGTCTCTGCGGGGTCTGGGAGTTGGTTTTGGTTTTCGCGAAGAAGGAGGTCCGTCTCCGCCATCGGCGTCTGCGGAGGACTTGACTCTGCTTCGAGCGCTTGCTCTGCCGCCTCCGGTCATTTCAGACCAGGATTCACTGACGTCGAAATTCGCAGGCGACTCCGATGAAAGTTTGAGTCTGTCTGAGTGATCAAAATGACTCACGTAGCGGGAGCAGAATGTTCGGACCAACTCCGGCCCGGTTGATTGAAATTAAGCCCAAGCTCAGGCAACTTTCACCTGCCCAGCTCTATACAAGGTTTTTCTTTTTGGATATGGTAAAGGGAAAATTTACAAACCATTGCACAAACAAAAAAAAAAAAAAAAAACTAACACTAAATCAATATAACACAAAATTAAACGTTAACTAAAATTTATGTCATATTGATTAAGAATGAAAAATTTGTATCATGTAAGTCAATAAATGAAAAAAAAAAGGTTATTTATGTAATTTTTTCTATGGGGGTAAATGATTGTGTTTTAAGCTTTTATTGGGAAAAAAAATTCAAAGTTTTTTCAATTTTTGGTAAAATGGTTAATCAAATTTTCAAAACAGCCTATTAACAATTGATCATGTAGTATGGACTGATTGAGATCACTATATGTGGTTTAATCGGTCTGATTGACCTATTCGATCAATTAACATTTAGAAAAGTTAGATAAATAGACAGTTTTTAAACACTTAAACAAATACTAAGATTTTTTTAATTAGAAAAATGATATTTAATCAGTTATTGATCATAGCTAATCAGTGATTGACTATAACTAATAAATAAATACATATTAGCATTGGTTATCATTGATTCATTATTTTTTTGAAAAACGATCATTCTCTTAATTTTTAAAAACTTCTTGTGTCCGTTAAATTTTTTTTTTTTTAAATGTCATTTACCCACACATCCTTTAGTATTTTAATGGACAGGGTCATTTTTTTAAATAAAAAAAAACTTTGGCCTTTTAAAAAAAAAAAGTGTAATAAACATGTCTATTTACCTATTTTTCCTTTCTTCTTTTTCTGTTTTAACATAATTATGTAATTATTAAAGTAAGCAAAATGATTTAGACATAATGATGCTTCAATAAAAGTTATAGTAAATAATATATTTACGAAAATAATTAAAATAAACGATAACATTTTAAAAATTTTGAAGTAAATAGTAAATTTGTAAGGTAAATAAAAAAATTTTTGAATTGATTATTTACATTATAAATTAGCTATTTATTTCAAATTTTAAAAACTTACTATCTATCTCAGTTATTTATTGAAAAGTGTTATTTACTTGTCCTCCATAATTCAATTTACAGTTGGAAATTTACTTTTAAAAAAAATTGCAGTTGGAATTTCTCCAACCAGATGCGTTTGTCATCCAACATTTAGAAATACCTAGCAAATTCATGACCTTGTGATAGGAAAATAAAGATAAAAAACTTGTATACATTCAACCGTAATTTTCAAACTCATTGTAATATTTTGTGAGTAGGCTAAAGAGCTTGAGCAACTACTAATATATCTAACGATTGGAAATTTAAACCAACATATTCGTAGCATTGGAGGCTGTAGATAAATGTTATAGTCTTTTCTCACGTGCTTTTCTTCATGGTTCAATATTCTGGCGTGTTAGGTGTAAAAGAACCACACAACAATCCTCTCTACTGCAGCGAGGATATGGATTATGGGCACTAGGAATCGTTCAAATAAATTTTTTTTTTTCCTGGCCCTTCCAAATTTAAAATAAAATTTTCTTGTTTCTGTCAGGAGGTTTTTTTTTTTTTTTTTTTTTTAATGTGGAATTTTTAAAATTCAAACTTGATGTTGGTTTTCCATTTTCGCATAATCTGCCACTGAACTAAGAAGCAAGTGCATCCATAACTGAAAGCCTTCAAATTGACGAATAATTTTCCCAATTCCAATATCTTTGTGTTTTGAATTTAGATAAATTAGCCACATATATACTTTCATTTTATACAATCCTTTAGAGAGTGAAAAAGACCAAATTATAAAATCGGAATCAGTTTACTTTTGTAGGCTTAAATGCATCATTCTTTTTATTTTTTGTTTTTATTTCTAAAACAGATGCATCAAATTATAGAAGTAAAACGGTTTATGCACATATAAAACACTATGGACAAACTTAAAAAAAAAAAAGAGCATCAGAGAGTGCTATTTAAAAACTTGCAGGGTAATTTGGGGGAAATTGCCATTGACTTTGTTGACGTGTTCTCTGACTTATATTGTTGTGCCAATCAAATTCTGCAAGGTATTTTTATCTTTGCACAACATGTTACCTCATTCATACTAATATACCTAATTTCGCCAGGTGTACTATCTAAAATGGTTTAAGACGAGATTGATTATTAATACTACCCCTCTTTCCAGGACATTTCTTCTAGGAAATATATAAAGTAAATAGAGGCGAAGACTGAAGAATATTATTCCATATATATATATATATATATATTTATATATTACCTACGACGTGGTTTGTAAGTTCTAAATATTATTGTTACCGAAGACTATTGAAGAAGACAAATGCTAGATAGTGACCCGTTTCGACAACTAGCGAATAAGAATCCCCGAGAAAATTCCTTTATTGACTCTAGTTTAAAATTTCGTCATGTAGACTTGAGTAAGATCTAATGAAGACATGAACATGAAGTATGAATGTTCAGAGTCAAATAAGTATTTGAAATTATATAATGCTTTCCATGTGGCTAAATCTCAAGCTATCCATCTTACAACTGTAACTCTGTCCTCATTTTCAGGAATGTCAAGATTGAAATTCGTGGCACAAAACCATTTTCTAAAGCCTTCTCATTCTGTGCAATTTGTTGGATGTCTTGACTAGACAATATTATATAGATCTTCTGTCCTATAATTTTAAGATACTTACGTGTGCTTTTTCTTGGAGACTTCCAATCAATTAAACCAAAAAAAAAAAAAAAAAAAAATTTACATTTGGATGACTCGAAGTTCATGCCCGGCGTACAGATATAAGTATAACATCACCAATGGCAATAGATAAGTACAAAATTAAGCTCCAGTTTGGCTCCCCATTTTGAACCCACTTTGTTCTAGAGTGTTTTCATTCACAGTCCTATGATCCAAATTAAGATGTCTAAGTTTGGCTCTTTAGAGATGCCTAGCAGAAAAACCTTTATCTACCCACTAGTGATCGTTCTTCTGCTTACCTTACTAGCTGAAAGAAACATTGTTGGAGCTATATTGTCCAATTCCAAAGGTGGAAACTCTAGTCTTGGTTGCACCAAGAAGGAGAGGAACGCCCTTCTTTCATTTAAAGAAGGTCTTAACGATAGTTCGAACTCTCTTTCATCTTGGGTTGGCGAAGATTGCTGCACTAATTGGCTTGGTGTAGTTTGTAGCAACCAAACAGGTCGCGTGACAACACTTGATCTCCACCACCAGTTCTTCTGTAATCAGGTAGAAGAAGGCAACGAAACGACTTTTTCATGCAAGGAAATGTTGTTAGGTGGTAAGTTAAAGTCCCTCTTTACTTGAACTTGACTTGAAATATTTGACTTACCTGGATCTAAGTGGCAATGATTTCCGTGGAATTCCTGTCCCGAGTTTCATCAGTTCTTTCACGAATTTGAGATACTTGGACCTCTCAGATTCAAATTTTGCGGGAATTGTTCCTCCTAGTCTTGGCAATCTATCAAAGTTACTCCACCTTGATCTCAAAATTTCCTACTCAAATCCAACTGCTAGTCTTAGGATATCAGACTTGAATTGGCTCCCAAATCTCTCTTTGCAGTATCTCCATCTGGGAGGAGTTAACCTCAGCAAGTCAACAACAAATTGGCTCCAAGCTGTTAACATGCTTCCATCACTATTAGAACTACACCTGCCCTTGTGTAATCTTTCACTACATTCCTCAGTCTCTTCCATCTATTAACTTTACTTCACTTTCAGTTCTCGATCTTAGTTACAATCATTTCGACTCTCTTTCAATTCCTCACTGGTGTTTCAACATCACTTCCCTCGTTCAACTCACACTTTCCTCAACCTATGTCGAAGGTCCAAGTCCTAAGGTTTCACAAAGATACCTTTGCAATTTGCAAAGTTTAGATCTGTCTGGTAACTTCTATATTAGTGGTGAAATAGAGGACCTTATCAATACTTTATCGAAATGCAGCAATGTTAGCCTTGAGGTTTTAGACTTGAGTTCTAACAATCTTAGAGGGAATCTGCCTAATTCTCTAGGATACCTCAAGCACTTGAAGCAGCTTGATCTTTCCTATAACTTGTTTTCGGGTCCAATTCCAGCTTCCATAGGAAATTTGTCAAATCTGGAGGAACTACACCTCTCAAACAACAATATGAATACCATCGCGAAGAGCATTGGACATCTTTCCAGTCTGGTAACTCTAGATCTTTTCTGGAATCCCTGGGAAGGAGTCATAAATGAGGTTCATTTGAAGAATCTTAGTCAATTATTTTCGCTCACCTTATTGATAAGTTAGTTTTATACTAATTAATTGGATACTTTTAACTTATTATTTTATTGGTTTTCAATTTGTTTCTAGGGCTTTCACTTTGTTTTATTCTCTTTTGTAGGATTCAGGTAAAAAGATGGGATTCGTTGTTTTTCGGTGCAATTGGAGCTAAAATGGAGCGTTTGGCATGCTTTGGTGTGAAGATTGAGTTTTGAAGAGTATTGGGCGCCTACGCATCAATTTTATGGGGCCTAGGCGCTTGAATTGAGTTTTTCAGTACAAAAACCCGAGGGTTCAAGGCCTAGGCGCTGTTTCAGTAGCGCCTAGGCGCAAATCGTGAAACCCAGTTTAGGGCCTAGGCGCAGAAAAATAGGGCCTAGGCGCCAATGCGGGATCTTGCGAGATTTGTTTTGATTCTCCGAATTTGAAATTCAAATTCCAAATCTTTCGATCCTTGGCTATAAATAGAATCTTTTTAGGGTTCCAAGGGGGAGATTTTCGGAGATTTTGAGAGGAGAAAAAGGAGAAGAGAGCAATAGGAAAATTGGAGAAGAAGAATAGCAATTCCGGAGACGGATCGCGACAATTCCGATTCATAAATCAGTTCTTTTCCTTTTCTCATCATGTTTAGAACATTATTTAGGATGTTGTTTAGTTTCATTATGAACTAAATTTCTTTTTCTAGGGCTACGATGTAGCCGGATTATGATTGTTCAAATTCATTATGGTTTAATTCAATTTTGATGTTTATTCATATCTATGTTGAGTGTTTAATCCATTCTTAATGCTTGTGAAAGTGTGCGCGCCCTTTCTCATTGATTTGTGATTCAATTTGAGACTGAGAAGTGATAGTTGAATTAGACTTTGATTAAATACCATGAGATTGTCATAGGATAGAGATATCTATGAGGCTTGTGTGATACTATGAATTTCTTGTTCTTAATAAATCATGATAGGTTTGGAGTTTGAGACCGAGAGGTGAAAACTGGCTTGTTATGGTAGTTTGCTAATGCTTGAGAAAGATTAGTGATTACATTAGGGAAGTTTGTCATCAACATAGGAATAAACACTAGTTGATTAAATTTGATGTTTTGAGCAGGATTAATCCGGTGAAATCGAAAACCCTAGATATCCTAAAATATTGAATTTCTCCTTGTTAATTTCGTGCTTTGTGTTTATTTTAATTTGCTTTTAATTTATTGCATCTCCTAAATTTATTATTCAAATAAAATTGGGATTAAAGTAATTCGATAATTAGTAGTATATAGTCCTCGTTGGGAACGATATCTTTTCATCACTTTATTACTTGAACCGGCTCGTGCACTTGCGAAAATTACCAATCAAGTTTTTGGCGCCGTTGCCGGGGACTATTTAGTCCTACTAATATCGAGTCAAATAATTCTAATTTTACTTTGAATTTCTTTTATTTATTATTGTTATTGTTTCTACATTTCAGGAGTATTCTCTAGGTGCATGCGAAAGTTTGGAAGCGAAAACTTACTTTCTTTTGATCCTGAAATCGAGCGTTCTTGTCGACGTAACAGAAGGGAAAGAAGAGAAGCAGTTAGACATTCGCAAGAAACTATGGGTGATACTGGTGGAATGAGAAACGAGAACAACCCGCCACCTGCGTTGCGGGACTATGCATTACCTACTGCAGTTGGTTTATATTCGGCCATAAGAAGACCGACTATGGCTGCAAACAATTTTGAGATTAAGGCGGTGCAAATGCAGATGATACAAGCAACTCAATTTAATGGGCTGCCTTCTGAGAATCCCAATGCTCATATTGCAAGTTTTCTTGAAATTTGCAATACATTCAAGTATAATGGCGTTACTGACGAAGCCATTCGCCTTGTACTATTCCCGTTTACTCTGAAGGATCGAGCAAGAGATTGGTTGACTTCCTTACCTGCAGACTCAATCACTACTTGGGAGGATTTAGTACATAAATTTCTAGCAAAATTTTTCCCACCAGCAAAAACAGCGAAACTGCGTATAGAGATCAACAATTTTGCTCAACAGGATGGCGAAACATTGTATGAAGCTTGGGAAAGATACAAGGAGCTGTTAAGGAAGTGCCCTCACCATGGATTGCCTAAGTGGATGATAGTCCACAATTTTTATAATGGGTTGAATGGCACTTCAAGAATTGTAATTGATGCATCTGCAGGAGGATCTTTCATGAAGAAATCTGAAGAAGAAGCTTATGAGTTGCTGGATGACGTAGCCACCAACAATTTTCAATGGCCAAGTGAGAGGACTGTATCAAAGAAAGCAGCTGGAGTTTATGAGATTGATGCTTTGACTGCTTTGACTGCTCAGGTTGCCTCTCTCACTAAACAGCTTCAGAATAATCATTTGGCAGCCAATTCTATTCAGAGTGCTCCAATTATGTGTGACTACTGTCAAGGGAACCATCCCACCGAAGAATGTCAAATAGGAGCTCTCACTCAATCTCAGCCAGAACAAGCACAATATGTGGGAAATTACAACAGGCAACAAAACAACCCTTTCTCCAATACATTCAATCAGGGATGGCGTAATCATCCAAACTTCTCTTGGAGAAATAATCAAAATATGAGCCAGCCTCAGCAGGGAGTGCCACCTCAGGAGAAGAAGTCGGAATTAGAACAAGCTATACTCCAGCTCACTAAGCACACTGACAAGTTCATGGCTGATACCCAGACCAACTTCCAGAATCAAGCTGCACAGATCCGAAATTTAGAAGTTCAAGTTGGTCAATTGGCCAACATGCTCAATGGTCGCCAACAAGGTAACTTGCCTAGCACTACTGAAGTCAATCCAAAAGAACAATGCAAGGCGATAACCTTGAGAAGTGGAAAAGAATTGGAGAATCCTTCAACGGTTGTAAAAGCTAATAAGGATGGTCAAGAGCAAACAGAAACCATCCCTGAAACTAGGCCATTGCCTCCTCAAGAACCAGCCCTCAATGTTCCTTTTCCTCAGCGTCTCAAAAAGAGCAAACTTGATAAGCAATTTGCCAAATTCTTGGATGTTTTCAAGAAGCTTCACATCAACATCCCATTCGCTGATGCACTTGAACAGATGCCAAGTTATGTGAAATTCATGAAAGATATCTTATCAAACAAGAGGAAATTGGAGGACTATGAAACCATTGCACTTACAGAAGAGTGTAGCGCTATCATCCAGAGAAAATTACCCCAGAAACTCAAAGATCCAGGGAGTTTCACTATTCCTTGTTCTATTGGAAACTCTATTTTTTGAAAAGGCATTGTGTGATCTTGGTGCTAGTATTAATTTAATGCCTTTGTCTATTTTCAGGAAGCTTGGATTAGGTGAAGCTAGACCTACTACGGTCTCATTGCAGTTAGCTGATCGATCTGTTAAACATCCGAGGGGAATTATTGAAGATGTCCTTGTCAAGGTGGACAAATTTATCTTCCCTGCAGATTTCATTGTATTAGACATGGAGGAGGATAAAGAAATCCCTATTATACTCGGAAGACCTTTCTTGGCTACCGGTCGAGCTCTTATCGATGTGCAAAAAGGTGAATTGCGGCTTCGGGTACATGAAGAAGAGGTAACTTTTAGCGTATTCAATGCTATTAAGTACCCAGGTGTGAGTGACACTTGCTTCCGCGTTGATGCTCTTGATGCATTGGTTTCTGAACACCTTGGCCAACCAAAAGAACCCTTGGAACTGAGTTTGGTTCATCCACAGCCATTCCTCTTGGAAGATGAAGAAGTTGTAGAGTTTGTGAATTGGTTGGACTCCTTCGGTCCCAACAACAGGAGATACTTTGAAGATTTGGGAACGGGTCCATCAAAACCACTTCCATCAATTGAGAAGCCACCAGTTCTTGAGCTTAAGCCTTTACCGGATCATTTACGCTATGCTTTTCTGGGAGAATCATCAACTTTACCGGTAATTATTTCTTCTATGCTTTCTATTGAAGAAGAAGAGAGGTTATTGAGAGTGCTGAGAAGATATAAGATGGCTATTGGGTGGTCTCTAGCGGATATAAAAGGGATTAGTCCTTCTATGTGTATGCACCGTATTTTGATGGAGGATAATAGTAAGCCGTCGGTGGAGGCCCAAAGAAGACTTAATCCAACTATGAAAGAAGTAGTTCGCAAAGAAGTGCTGAAATGGTTAGATGCTGGAGTTATTTACCCTATTTCTGATAGCTCATGGGTAAGCCCAGTGCAAGTAGTTCCAAAGAAAGGAGGCATGACAGTGGTGAAGAACAAGAACAATGAGTTGATTCCAACAAGAACCGTCACTGGATGGAGGATTTGTATAGACTATCGGAAATTGAACAAAGCAACTCGGAAAGATCACTTTCCATTGCCTTTCATTGATCAAATGTTGGATCGGTTAGCGGGTCATGAGTACTACTGCTTTTTAGATGGCTATTCAGGGTATAACCAAATAGCCATAGCACCGGAGGATCAAGAGAAAACGACGTTCACATGCCCTTATGGTACATTTGCCTTTCGTCGGATGCCATTCGGACTCTGTAACGCACCAGCTACTTTTCAGAGATGCATGATGGCGATTTTTTCAGATATGGTGGAGCGGATTATAGAGATTTTTATGGATGACTTTTCTGTATTTGGGAGCTCATTTAATCATTGTCTTTCTAATTTGGAGTTGGTTTTGGAGAGATGTGAACAAACCAACTTAGTACTTAATTGGGAAAAGTGCCACTTTATGGTGAAAGAAGGGATTGTCTTGGGTCATCGGGTCTCATTTAAAGGAATAGAAGTGGATCGGGCAAAGATAGAAACAATAGAGAAGCTTCCACCACCAACTTCGGTCAAGGGAATTCGGAGTTTTCTTGGTCATGCGGGGTTCTATAGAAGATTTATCAAAGATTTTTCCAAGATCTCCAAGCCTCTTTCAAGCTTGCTAGTGCATGGTACTCCTTTTGAGTTCAAAGAAGAATGTGAGAAGGCATTTACTGTGCTTAAAGAAAAGCTTGTGTCAACACCTATTGTTGTAGCACCAGATTGGGAGTTACCGTTTGAATTGATGTGTGATGCAAGTGATTACGCAGTAGGGGCGGTTCTAGGACAGCGGAAGAACAAGGTTTTTCATGTCATTTATTACGCTAGCAGAACCCTAAATGATGCTCAACTTAATTATGCAACAACAGAAAAGGAATTACTTGCTATTGTCTTTGCTTTTGATAAGTTTAGGCCTTATTTAATTGGCAATAAGGTAATAGTCTTCACTGATCATTCAGCCATTAAATACCTTATGGCCAAGAAGGATGCAAAGCCAAGGCTTATTCGTTGGGTGTTATTGCTTCAAGAATTTGATTTAGAGATAAAAGATAAGAAGGGCACTGAGAATCTTGTAGCAGATCATCTCTCTAGACTCGAATTATCAGAAGAAAAAGATTTGCAAAAATTTCCCATTGATGACCACTTTCCAGATGAGCAACTCTTTGGTATTTCTTCTACAAAGAATCTTCCTTGGTTTGCCGATTATGTCAACTTCCTTGCAGGCAAGATTGTTCCGTCGGACCTTTCACAACAACAAAAGAAGAAGTTCTTTTCTAATATAAAGCACTACTATTGGGAGGAACCAGTGTTATACAAGCATTGTGCGGATCAAATTATAAGAAGATGTATACCGGAAGAAGAGATGGGGGACATTTTACGCCATTGTCACACACTTGAATGTGGCGGGCATTTTGGAGGGAACCGAACGGCTGCCAAAGTCTTGCAATCAGGTTTCTATTGGCCTACTTTGTTTAAGGATGCTCAAGCCTTTGTTGCCACTTGTGATAGATGCCAAAGAACAGGAAATATTTCCAAAAGGAACGAGATGCCTTTAAAGAATATTCTTGAAGTGGAGTTATTCGATGTATGGGGCATTGACTTCATGGGTCCGTTTCCTTCATCATATAACAATAAATACATTCTACTTGCAGTCGATTACGTGTCAAAATGGGTAGAAGCAATAGCAACTTCAGTCAATGATGGTAAAGTTGTGCTTAATTTTCTTCGAAAGAACATTTTCACAAGGTTTGGCACTCCAAGGGCCATAATAAGTGATGAAGGGTCGCACTTTTGTAACAAACAATTTGAGGCTCTTTTGCAAAAATATGGAGTCAGACACCGAACTGCGCTCGCTTACCATCCTCAAACTAATGGACAAGCAGAAATCTCCAACAAAGAAGTTAAGTTGATTTTGGAGAAAACGGTTCATAGCTCTCGCAAGGATTGGGCCAAGAAGCTAGATGATGCATTATGGGCATATCGAACTGCGTTCAAAACACCAATTGGAATGTCTCCCTACAGATTGGTATATGGCAAGGCTTGTCATCTTCCGGTAGAATTGGAGCATAGAGCATATTGGGCAATGAAGAAACTGAACATGGAATTGCAAACAGCGGGTGAGAAGCGTCTACTACAACTCAATGAAATGGATGAATTCCGCAACGAAGCATATGAGAACGCCAAAATCTACAAAGAGCGGACAAAAGCTTGGCATGACAAACACATCCAACGAAGGGAGTTCTTACCCGGACAAAAAGTGTTGCTTTACAACTCAAGGCTTCGTTTATTCCCCGGAAAACTCAAGTCGAGGTGGTCGGGTCCATTTACTGTGGTGAACGTGTTCCCTCATGGAGCAGTTGAGCTTAATCATGCAGAAAAGGGAACTTTCAAGGTCAACGGTCAACGCTTGAAGCCGTACATTGATGGTGGTTTTGACAATCAGAAGACCACCAATCTTCTTGGATCTTCATAGGATGAGAAGAGTCTGGCTGAAGACTATAAAACAAGCGCTACTTGGGAGGCAACCCAAGTTTTTAATCTTGTTTCTTTTATTTTATTTAAAAAAAATTTTTCAAAAACTTGATTGGTAATTTTCGCAAGTGCACGAGCCGGTTCAAGTAATAAAGTGATGAAAAGATATCGTTCCCAACGAGGACTATATACTACTAATTATCGAATTACTTTAATCCCAATTTTATTTGAATAATAAATTTAGGAGATGCAATAAATTAAAAGCAAATTAAAATAAACACAAAGCACGAAATTAACAAGGAGAAATTCAATATTTTAGGATATCTAAGGTTTTCGATTTCACCGGATTAATCCTGCTCAAAACATCAAATTTAATCAACTAGTGTTTATTCCTATGTTGATGACAAACTTCCCTAATGTAATCACTAATCTTTCTCAAGCATTAGCAAACTACCATAACAAGCCAGTTTTCACCTCTTGGTCTCAAACTCCAAACCTATCATGATTTATTAAGAACAAGAAATTCATAGTATCACACAAGCCTCATAGATATCTCTATCCTATGACAATCTCATGGTATTTAATCAAAGTCTAATTCAACTATCACTTCTCAGTCTCAAATTGAATCACAAATCAATGAGAAAGGGCGCGCACACTTTCACAAGCATTAAGAATGGATTAAACACTCAACATAGATATGAATAAACATCAAAATTGAATTAAACCATAATGAATTTGAACAATCATAATCCGGCTACATCGTAGCCCTAGAAAAAGAAATTTAGTTCATAATGAAACTAAACAACATCCTAAATAATGTTCTAAACATGATGAGAAAAGGAAAAGAACTGATTTATGAATCGGAATTGTCGCGATCCGTCTCCGGAATTGCTATTCTTCTTCTCCAATTTTCCTATTGCTCTCTTCTCCTTTTTCTCCTCTCAAAATCTCCGAAAATCTCCCCCTTGGAACCCTAAAAAGATTCTATTTATAGCCAAGGATCGAAAGATTTGGAATTTGAATTTCAAATTCGGAGAATCAAAACAAATCTCGCAAGATCCCGCATTGGCGCCTAGGCCCTATTTTTCTGCGCCTAGGCCCTAAACTGGGTTTCACGATTTGCGCCTAGGCGCTACTGAAACAGCGCCTAGGCCTTGAACCCTCGGGTTTTTGTACTGAAAAACTCAATTCAAGCGCCTAGGCCCCATAAAATTGATGCGTAGGCGCCCAATACTCTTCAAAACTCAATCTTCACACCAAAGCATGCCAAACGCTCCATTTTAGCTCCAATTGCACCGAAAAACAACGAATCCCATCTTTTTACCTGAATCCTACAAAAGAGAATAAAACAAAGTGAAAGCCCTAGAAACAAATTGAAAACCAATAAAATAATAAGTTAAAAGTATCCAATTAATTAGTATAAAACTAACTTATCAAATACCCCTAAACTTGAGACTTTGCTAGTCCTCGAGCAAAAGAAAAGAAAGACACAAATGAAGAATTGAGCATCAAATTTTTAGTTTTTCATTATAATGGCCTCAAATATTGCATAAAGTACATAATTCAAAGGCAACTCTAACCATCACAATCATGTAGAATTTCAATTCAAATGATGATCTTACCATCCCCGAATTCCTTGAGTGTGTGTGTGCAAAGCTTTTAACACTTACTCATCTGCCTTCGGATTGGTTTATGTCAGCCAATTACTTTTGAGAAGATCTCAGGATAAAGAAAATTTTTCGAACTCCATAAGCCTATTTTTCAACTCACTCTCCACTAATGTCGACAAACATATTATCAAGGATCATTAGGACTTTTTAAGCTTGTAGTGTTAGGCTATGGTAACGGTATGATATGGATAATAATGAGGCTCAAATCACCCTAAACATGTAACCATTCTAGGATCTTTTGTTGAGCTTTCTTAACACTCCCAATAGCACCCCCAAACTTGATGTCAACTTACTTTGTCAAATTTTTTTTTTTTTTTTTTTGATATTTATATATTTTTCGTATATATGTATGTATATATATATATTTTCGTTTTTTTTTTTTTTTTTTTTTTTAATTTTAATTCCATCCATCCTCCCAACTTTTAACATAGCTCAAGATAAGTCATAGAATGGTCAACATGCTTAAGATTAAGGGTTAAAAGGTTGGAATTTATTAAAAAGCTAGGCTTAAAGATATGGGTAACAAAGAAAAGGTAAAAATTAAGCTCAAATGGGTGACTAGGGATATGCATATGTAAAAAGGTTAGCTAGAAAGGCTCAAACGATCCAAAGATGGCCTAAATCATGTCCTTGGCAAAGTGTAGTCTGGGATTTCGCCTCAAGTGAATATCAAATAGGTTCTAGAGTTCGTTTTGAGATTAAAAAAATTACTCAACCAACATAAACTTCGTCTAATTAACAAATAATCTAAGTGATTATAGCTCGGGTGCTCATAAGTGTCAAAGAATTCAGAGCATAGCAAAGCCACACAAGAATCAAGCACACACACAAAAGCAACAGTTTTCATCTTCTTAGAACCATGTACAATTTCAATTAGTTTCATATCATCGGCCTCCTACGATTCAAACTATAATTCATGCTAATTTTTTTTTTTTTTTTTTTTTTTTTTTCAAATACGGGCGCACAACCTACCTAAGCGCCTAATTAACTAAAGACACAAAACTTCAAAATAAAATAAAATGAAAATAAAAATACCAAACCAAAAACTACCCCCAAACTTAAACGAAACATTGTCCCCAATGTGAAGAAAAACGAAGATAAAAATGGAAAGAAAAGGAAAAAGAAAAAATTACTCCCCCAATCGAAGGTCGTGAGTGCTCAATCTTCTTCCTCGTCATTCTCCTCATTGATGTGAAATCCGGTGACAGGGCGAAAGTTGTCGGTGTTGATATTCAAATGCGCAGCCATCTGTCGTAACATATCCGCAAGATTGCATTGATTTTCCTCAATATGGTCAAGCCGATCGTCTATATACTCCCAACGTTGTGGTACCGTCATAGTGCTGACTGGACGGTGTTCTCGAGGAGGTTCATCTTCAGCTTCATCATCATCTTCTTTATAGCTTGCTATAACTCCATCATCGATGGGATGACGCGGG
The DNA here is from genome assembly GCA_038430175.1 of Ficus hirta. Lineage (NCBI taxonomy): Eukaryota > Viridiplantae > Streptophyta > Magnoliopsida > Rosales > Moraceae > Ficus > Ficus hirta. Next base: position 15,085,194 of record CM076595.1, on the reverse strand, counting down.
CCTTCCCAAATCTCGTGTCCCTCCCAAGTAACCTCCGCTAGCTTGCATAGATCGGTGATTAGCGATGGAAAATATAAGCCAAGCGTGGAATTGCGCACACTCTGCATAATTTGATGGTAAAGCACTCGACCCACGTCAATAGACTTGTTGGTAAAGATTGCAAACAGTAAGATAGCCCTGTCTTTAGTGATGTGACTAACGTGCCACACCGGCATTAATTTGACACAAACAAACTGATGCCAAGCTTTCCCGTATTTATCCAAGCCACGAGACGAATTTTGACTGGAACACCATTTCTTCCCGTTTTCCATGCCGTGTTAAATGCGCAAATTGTTGACTTGACCTCATCAGTATCAACGTTCTCCAAGTACTTTTGATAATCGTCTTCCTCAATATCTTGGAGCCCATAATACTGATTGATAATAGTCCTACTTATCGGCACCCATTTTCCTCTGACATATACTGCTCCATTCTGTGGAAAATAAGCATTCGCATAAAATTCATAAACCACTGCTGGGACGCTTGATTCTGGTTGCTTCGCAAAGTTTTCCCATCCTCGATCTGCAACGATGTCTGTTATTCGCCTATTGCTAGTATGGAAACCTCTCTCTGGAATGGAAACTTTGGTGTCTAAAAACTTTGTGTGCCGATCAGCAGCTGCCTTGGAGATAAACTTAATGGTGTCGTAACCGGCTGATGCCGATGTGGATCCCTTGGAACGCTTCTTTGGAGGCATCACTTTCACTCCCTTTTAAATACAACCAAGCAAAATATACCACTTCTAAAATACCAAAATCACCAACCAAACTACCCAAAATTTCTCACACACCCTTTTCACGTTTTAAAGTGCACCGTGGCCTTCTTTATAACTTCACCAAAATTCTCGAACACTACCTCTCCTTATACTCACAATATCACCTATGCTTATCAACCAATCACAATAAGCTTCAGTCTAACAAAACTTTCATCGAACACTTGGTGTGCATTCAAAGTGTAATTCCAATCAAAACTTCGAATTGTCCATATACGAGCCAAGAAAATCCAAAATTCTCACAAAGCCACAAGGTTAAAGAAGAGAAATCACTTACTAGAATGTTGCTATAGATACCCACAAATTTTCGGATTTTCTTGAAGAATATCCCAAAACTCTTGCTTTTGATGCAACGTTATGTTGATGATCACAGGTGATGGTTGGAATCGTCAATGAACGGAAATTATGAGCACCAATGATGCGGAGACTAGAGTTTTTCGGCGTGAAATTTCGAGTGAGTGGATGGAGAGAAACGGTGGTGGAGGGGGATGAGCGAAAACGGAGAAGAATGAGAGTTGGATGAGATTTTTGGCTTAAGTGGATGGTAAGGTCAAGAGAAATAGAGAATTTGGAGAAGGAGATGAGAGAAAACGAGGGAGAATGAGAGTTGGCCCCAATTGTGAGGAAGGAGTCATAAATGAGGTTCATTTGAAGAATCTTAGTCAATTATTTTCGCTCACCTTATCATCACCGAAAAGCTCTCTCGTTTTTGATATGCCACAAAATTGGATTTCTTCTTTCAATCTATATACTCTGTCGATCAATGGTTGCAAAGTTGGTCCAGCGTTCCCTGCATGGCTTAGATTTCAAACAAGCCTGACAGATTTAACTCTGTCCAATGTTGCGATTTCGGGCTCATTACCCAGTTGGTTTTGGGAATTGTCTCCACAGATAGAGGATTTAGATCTTTCTCAGAACAACTTAAGAGGAGACCTTCCTAGTTCATCATACGTCAGTACTTTATGGTCCCTTGATTTGAGTTTTAATGAGTACGAAGGTTCAGTTCCACTTTGGAATAACATTACATTTCTCTATTTAAGCAACAACCTATTTTCTGGACCAATACCTTCAGAAATTGGCCACGAAATGCCGAACTTAAAAGTCATCGATCTATCCTCGAACTTTCTAAATGGTAGCATTCCTCCTTCGATAAATAGACTAAAGAATCTGGCATATCTTTATCTATCAAACAGCCAATTATCTGGAGAAATCCATAACCACTGGGAAATAATAGACCTATCCAAGAACAACTTAACTGGTGGAGTTCCCAGTTCATTGTGCTCACTGCCTTCCCTATACTGGTTGCAACTGAGCAACAATAGTCTTTTCGGAGACCTATCTTTGTCTTAGCAAAACTGCAGGGGAGTTTACACGCTTGATCTTGGAGGGAACAAATTTTCTGGGCCTATACCAAAATGGATTGGTGAAAGACTTGTCTCCACGGCTGCACTACGCCTAAGAAGCAACTTTCTTTCTGGGAATATTCCTGAAGAATTGTGCCATCTCAGTTCTCTCCATGTGTTGGATCTTGCACACAACAAACTCTCCGGGTCAATCCCCGCCTGTTTGGGCAAGTTGGAAGGTTTCCAGAATTCGGGCCTTTATATAAAGTTACTACCCTCAGAACACCAATACCCCTCCAGCTATATGGACTTGGTTCTCAAGGGAAAACAAGACGGATATGCAGATCAACTTGTGATAGTATACATGATCATCTTTCTGTTAACAGTCTCTCTGGCGAAATCCCGACAACATTAACAAATCTCTCAAGATTGATCACCTTGAATTTGTCCATGAACCTGTTGACAGGAACAATACCAGAGAAAATTGGGGGCCTCACACGTTTAGAAACTATTGACCTCTCTTGGAACCATCTCGAAGGTCCCATTCCCGAAAGCATGTCTTCTCTAACTTTCTTGAGTCATTTAAACTTGTCGTACAACAACTTGTCTGGACCAATTCCATTTAGTAATCAGTTGAACTCGATATATGATCCATCCATTTATGAGGGCAATTTAGGCCTTTGCGGGCCTCCGCTGCCAAACGTGTGCTCAGCCTCAGGGCATACTGATGGCACTGACAAAAGTAAAGAAGGAATCGGTGAAGAGGACGAAGATGGACATGACAAGTTATGGTTCTACGTGAGCATGGGATTGGGATTCATCGTGGGATTTTGGGCTGTTTGTGGCAGTTTGGTGATAAAAGAGTCTTGGAGACATTCCTATTTTAGGTTCATCGACAATGTAAAAGAGAAGCTCCTTTTAATCATTGCCTTGAATGTAGCTCGTTTGCAGAGAAAGATGGAGATGGGAAGACGCCAAGGTAATTATAGTCGCATATCAATACACATTTTGATTTTTTTTTTTTTTTTTTTTTTGCCAATTTTGATTTTTTTTTTTTTAATTTTTGTCTTCCAGTGCAGTGAACGTGGTTGGTTCATCAGCCTAAAAGAATTTGGAAAGGGAGAAGGTTGCTGAATAAAGAAGAGAATTATTGAATCTTTACATTTTAAGTTGTACTTATCTATGCTTTTCATCCATGCATTTGTGGTATTAATCTCGACTTCATAATCGTGTGCTGATGTGAATGATAGTATTATTGTACTCTGTTATCATGTATTAAATTATTACTAGGTTTGCTTCTGAAAAGAAAAAGAGAGGCTTATTTGTATAATTCAACTTCTTGTTCATTGGTCATGTGCCATTGAAAAATATATATATATATATATATATATATTTTTCGACACGGTAACCCTTAAATTTGGAACTCATTGTGAATATGTGAGCATGCTTAAGAGCTTGAACAATTGCTAACGTATCCACCTCCACTGATTGGAGATGTAAACCAACGTCTTTAGCCCATTGGAGGCCGTGAATTAAGGCAGTAGCCTCAGCATCCTTCAGATTTAATCTGCCTGGTAGCAAGTGCAGCTTAACTAGTGGTGACAACTTGGGTTCTAATATACAAATCTAGGGGTAAACACACCCACCCACCCACCCATGAGACAGATTTGTGTATTCCATGACTCGGAGAGAAAATTTAACAGCAGAATTCATGGAAACATTCGGGTAAGACGATTGGTTAAGGCTGATAAAAAGAGATTAGGCATCTAAAACGTCTTGCATGAAGACTAGTACGCAGTCAATAGGTATAGGGCAAACAAACAAACTTGTTTTGTGTTCCGATTGGGCCTTTCATAAACATGAATCTATGCTTTATTCTAACATAAATCAAAAGTATAAAAGTACTAGATGCATTAAGAGTTTCTTCAGTCATCATTCTGTGGCAAGCATAGTTCCAACAAATTGTTAATGCTTTATTAAAACTAATTCTAGCCTCGAGCTAGGCAATCAGCACACAGAGCCATATCACACCTGTTTGATATGTATTTTTTCATTCACATGCAGGCCGACAAGATCAACAATATCATACTTCAGATGTTTCGCACTTATAACGAGAACGTAAGGAACGACTCTGAAAACTATCCATCCTATTTTCATAAGCAAGCATGTCGTATGATGGTTGCCATCATCATCATCATCATCATTATTGGTATTGTTATTATTATTCGCTATTGCAATATAGCTGTTGCTTACAACATTTTTGAGACTCAACTATTTTTCCTTCCTAATTGTTTACTACATGTTTCTTAAAATAATGCCGGAAGGATACAACAGTCATACAAAGTCATCCTTCTATGCCTCATAAAGCATTCCAACCTCAATACATTGAGGCAACGGCACGCCCAAAGCTGGTAGCGCAGGCCTACAATTATTGTGCAAGATTTCATAAAATGCAAGCATGGTTTTGACAAACCAGCTACAGTTTTTGCCGACATGAAACCTCGCCTTTCCTCGAACATGAGCAACACCAGCATTCCTTGCTTCTTCCAACTCCGAAACTTGTTCGTTGATTTCCAAAGGGTCGGAAGGTAGAGAGCTCGAGCCGTTCATGATGTGTGCTTGCAAGGTCTCTATAACTTGCCTAACAAAATCATCTCCTTCAAAGTTCAGGGGATCTGCATACCCATACTGAATCACGCACCTATACATTCCTTTCAAGCCCAGTTTGTTGACAACAATTCTGTCTGGGGGTGCAACCTTGGGAACCAATAAATATCGAAGGGTAGTGAAAATTGTAACCTTGGGAAAGGATTTCATGTTTTTAACATAATGTCCGAGAATAGGAGTAATCCCATCTTGAATATTGGTGTAGAAGAAGCACAAACCAGGAACCCTCTGGACACTGGGATCCGATATTAGTTGTGCAAGTCTGTCTGTGGTTATTTTATACGTCAACTCATATTCCATCTTTCGCTGTCTCCCATAAAACCAACAGAACATAATGAAGGCGAGGATAAGAGAAATGGCGAAAGGAATCCAGCCACCTTGAGGGATTTTAATAAAGACTGCACTCATATAAACTCCTTCAATTACGAAAAACACGGAGAAGTAGAGACCGGCAAGAAAAGGTGGTGTTCTCCATATGACGATCATGACCAATGTCAGTAATATGGTGGTGATGAGCATGACTATAATGACAACCACACCTGAAATCACATAACCAAAAAAAAAAAAAAAAAGAAAAAAAAAAAGAAAGATTAGACGACTGTCTACTAATTATTGACTATATTCTTTACTAGAAAAAAGGAATGCAAAACGGAAATTCGAATCTATCTTTACATGTTCTGTTTCCCGAATATTTTGAATTAAGATTCCTATTGTGTTGCATCAGTAGAGATAAAAAAGAAAAGATATGTCTCGCATCTTCACAGATAATTCAACTGTAGAACAAAATCATATTTTTAAAAAAAATTATTTTTATTTTTGTGCTCTTTTTTGTTACATTCTAGCTAGGGAGATATGTTACAACTTTTATAAACCTAGTGTGAGAATCTCACGATAACCCTGAATGTAGTCAAAATTAGTATGAAAAGTTAATTTAGTTACCATAAGCGTTTCCGATCTCTGTTCCACTTCCAAATACAAGTATGACAGCAACACAAAGAATCATGAGAATGTAGTTGACTTCCGGGGAGTAAACCTCGCCTTCTTTGCTACGCGATGTGTGCACAATCTTCACCCGAGGAAAGTAATCAAGCACCACGGATTGCTTGATCACAGAATAGGTGGCTGATATCAGAGACTGACTTGCAACTATTGCAGCCGAAGTTGAAATGACAAACATAGGCCAGTATATCTTTGTTGGTATAAACTTGTAGAACCCGTCACTATGGTCATTAGGATTCTTGATTAAGTATGCTGTTTGCCCAGCATATGTCAGAACCAGAGATGGGTAAATTGTAAACAAAAATGCAATCTGTTGCATAGAAGATGTATTAGAAATTTCTTCAAATAAACGGAAAAATGCGATGGCAAAATGGATGTTTTGTTTGGAAACCTGAATCGATTTCCGATTGAAATGGCCCAGATCTGCAAACAATGCTTCCGAACCTAAGGAAATAAGATAGAAATGATTAATTGGATGAAGAAAGTGATATTCACAAAATATGAAATTCACTTTATATTCACAAAAATGCTTGATAATTTAATCCAAACTAATCAAGTTTAACTTCCAAACTAATTATTGCAATCGTAATAATGAAATTAAATACCCGTGATACAGAGAACAATGCCTCCGAGCAGTAACCAACCTTCCTTTCCATTTCTCAAAAAGAAATGGAATATGTAGTGTGGTGAGATGGACTTGAATACACTTGGATAATAACGTATGATGCTATAGATCCCGACCAATGGGGTACTGAAGGTCCATGCAGCCATAATTGGAGAAAAGAGGAAACTCACTCGAGATGTACCAAACTTTTGAAACAGGAACAAAACAACAAGAACCGCCGCAGAAACTCCTTCTACCATAGCTAGCAACATTTAAACCAGCCAAACATGATTTCAGTTTAAAAAATAAAATATTGATACAAGAAACAATAACTTCAATTAAAAAATTAAAAAAATTGGCATGATATCATCAAAGCCGAGAACATCACGTGCAAATTCATCTAGAAAAAACGGCTGAATTAACACTTCATGGCTATCTTGTTAGGAGTTTTTATATCTTTAACACTCCTCATTCACACGTAGGTGTATAAGTTCGAGCATATGTCCTTAGCCGATGTATCTGAACTCGATACTATCTGTTCCGTTTACTACTTTTGTTTTGGTGCTATAAGACTAGTATCCTTATCTGGTTTCGATTAGTCACACTGGTTAATTTTGTTTCTCCGGAATTTTCCATACTCATGTAAGATATATGCAATGTTTTTTGTTACTTACATTTCTTGATTGAAGGAAAGGGTCCTCTTACTCCATCGATTGCGGACAGAACTTTAAATTGCATTCAAGAAAGTCAATAACATCAAAATGTACACAAAACTATTCAAAGCACAGAAGACGCTGCACCAAACCTGAAATTGCAGGTGTGATTATGCCATCTCCAATTAGCATGCACATTCCTAATATAGGCAAAAAAAGCAACACTCTTCTAGCGACCATGCTTCTCTCAATAGACTTCCTAATTGCACTTTGGTTTCTTGTGCCGTTGTGCTCGGAAGAATTTGAAGATTTTGGAGAGAGGATACTGATATCCATGTTCCTACAAAGTAAGGAATACAAGGCAAATGTTCCTCCTGCAATAAATCAGTCTCTAGACGCTTCAAAAGATATTCGCGCAAGGTGAACATGGAAAAACATATGCTTCAAGTATTAGCGAAAACGATAGATGTAAATTTTTTGGCATCTCTCAACTTCTTTCTGCTTTTACGGGGGTTAAACGCAGATTCGATCAAAGAGACACTTATGGCGTGAAAACCAGAGGCCCTAAGAAGGGCCAAATCGTTTGTCTCTGTCTAATTAACGAAAACAAAAAGAAGAGATGATCTTCAATACTCACTAATAAGTAGTAACATGCATAGTCCATGGCTTAAGCTAAGAATGCGAAGATAGCGGTTTTAGGCCGTCCATACCTTCGCCTTGATCATCCGCTTGGAGAGCAATGAAGGCATTCTTGACAACCCCAATAAGAGTGAGAGTCCAAAACATAATGCTATAGATGCCCAAATAGTCATTTTCCGTTGGAGATTTCAATGGCATTGAAGAATACACATATAATGGAGATGTTACTAGTCCTCCAAATACCACTCCTAGTGTCCTGTAGGCAAGTAGCAAATCCCCCCATCGACTCTTTTCCTGTTTCAGATAATTTATTTTCCACAAAACACTTTATTTTTCACATCATTAAAAATTCAATATCCCACAAATTGGATTTTATCTCTTGTCCATGTAACTTTGCCTATCGAAGGAACCATGCTATAAGCTCTAAACTCTGTTTCTAAGAAGATTTGTCCATTTTTCAGGAAAAAAAAAAAAGAGAAAAAAAGATTTGACCAGAGAACAGTGGACCCGTGTCTGAAAGGAAACAAGATGGATCCCACAGTGGAAATTTATAATAACAACCGTATGGTAACGGTTTGAACATCATTTTGTTTTGATTATGAAAAATATGTATAAAAAAAAATTGAGAATTTTTTAAAAATGATGTTGACATTATTTAATAAATTTCATTTGATTGTGTTTTTAAAGAGATTGGTTTGACTATACCAAAAGGTGAAATTGTGTTTAGATATAATTATGAAAATATGTCTTAAACTATAACTCCTAAAAATTGAAACTGGAGAGGGGAAGAAAACAGCCTTCAGTCATTTTGTTTATGTTTTCAGAGTAGATGATAAACAAATGAGACTTAGTTTGTATTTGGTTTTCCGGTTGGAGATGAAAATTTTAAATAAGAGTTGGTTGACTTTTTAAAAACTTATTATAAATTTTGTTGATTTAAAAAAAAATGATATAAAAAATACAATTTAATTTAAGTTAAACTAAAATCCCAAACAAAATCTTAGAAAATGATTTCATTTTCACACTTCAAAATATGTGTCAAAACATTTTTAAAATAGTATCGAACACCTTTTTTATATTAGTACTAGAAAGAAGGACATATCAAAAACCTGGGTGTACGAATTGTTTTTAATATATTTAATCACGGGATTCAAGTCTCGGGTGATAGTAATTTTTTTTAAGCGTCTCACATTCCTAAACCTCCTGTCGACCCATCACCATAGCGAATTAAAAAATATATATATCTTCACACGCCAAATCCAACTCAAATCTATCAAATGATCAAGTAAAAAAATAATAATAATAATAACAATAAAAAAAAAATTCAGAACAGCCAAGCAATATACATATAATTACTAGAAAACCAAGAGGACCTGGTTGTTGTCTGTGTAACGAATGGAACCATCATCAGTGCGAAGCTGGTGAAGACCAACATCGGTGTGAGTAGCATCGACGACTATCTCCGATAACGTCACCGGCGAGGCCAGTGAGTTCGGGTCAGAATTCATAGAGTCTTATTAACTTTTTTTTTTTTTTTTTTTTTTTTCCTGTGAACGGAAAAGGAGGCGAAAAAAAAGTAGTCAAGGTCTTCTTGGTATACTCGCTTCGCCTTAGGGTGATTTCATTTGCTATACATGGGGAATTTAATTGTTTCCAAATTCCAATATATAATGCCACTTCCAATTTGTTTTCTATGTTTGTAAAATTCTATCGTCTGCATGTGATTCTTTACCCGGTATTGTTAACGTTCATTTTCAGAGCGCGAAAAAGAAAAAGAAAAAGAAAAAGAAAAAAAAAACACACGCTGTTCATTTATTTTATTTTATTTTATTTTTGCTACGAATCGCTAAAACTCTCGCTTTTGATTGCTACATATAAAACACATGACGCTATCATTTCACTGTACTTCTTTTTTCTTTTTTAAATTTAGAGATTTTAAATAAAATCAGATAAAATATTACCGTTAGATTATATATGTAATTCTATAATTTAAATTGTATTTTTAAATTAAGTAATTTATACTGCACTGATAAATATTGATAAGCAGTTTTACTTAATTCTATCAAATTTATTTCAATACGTGAAACAATTTGGGTGGAATCTGAGAAAGTTTGGTCTTTGTGAAAAGATGGCCTTGATATGATGCCATCCTAATTTTAGCATAAAAGTTTTTTTTTTTTTTTTGTAATTTTTATTTTTTACCAAAAAACTTTTTTTTATTCTTTACCAAAAAAAAAAACCATATTTTGTTTACATAAAAAAGAAAAAAAAAAGTTGGTGCAAGGGTTTTTTTTTTTTTTTTTTAATAATTGGTACAAGGTGTTTTATGCTCCAAGAAATGATATTATCAATTTTTTTAAATATCATATTTTTCTTTAGTGACGGAGTCATGATTTATTGATAGGAGGGCCAAAAATTTTTTTTTTCAGTCAAGTCATTAAGTCCATTAATGTTTATGTTTTTAATAAACTATTTTATTTTTTAAAATCCAAATTGTTTGCCCATAAAATATGAGTGGTTATATTTGCACCTATAATATTGATAATATCCCCATTACTAAATATTTGCTAATTTAAACATAGTAAATCTATTCTTTTATAGATACTTTTTTATATAATATCATATTTAACCCTCTCATATACCCACTTTTATTTTAAATTTAATTTATTTTGTTAAAAATAAATTAACAAATTTAAATAAGAAAAAAAAGATATATTTTCATTCTAAAAAAGAAAACATAAAGTATCTCTAAAAAAAGGGAGGAAAATAGTAAAAAAAAAAAACTCAAGTAATGTCTAAATCAAAAATCAAAAAATATCATATTGCATTAAAAAAAATACATAAATATAGAATCATATAAACGAACGTAGCAAGAAAAAATAAATAAAAAGAATAATAATATAAAAAAAGCACAGAGAATTATTTTCAAATACTAAAAGAAAAGAAAAAAAAAGGTTAGTACAAATGAATTAAAAGTTTAAAACATAAAAAAAGTTGTTGGTTTTTCAAGAAACATCTCTCTTTTATTTTTATTTCACTTGAATACTTCATTAAAATTTTTCATGCAGTTATAAAAATTTCTTAAGAAAAGAAATTGATGAAGAGCAACTTAGAGTTTAGAACAACTTAGAATAATTTCTTAGGATTTAAAAAAATATATATTATTTCCATTTATAATTAATGTGGTGTTTGTTTTTTAATTATTTGATAAAAAAATTATTTTCATTTATAGGTATGTGAGGGTATGAGCATTTTTAATGATTTTAAGGTAATTTTTTTGTAGGGTAAAAATACATTAAAAAATTAATTAATTGTTTAATAACTCTTGGTAAGTCATTAGTTGTTGGTAACTTTGAGTTCGTCTTTAAAAAATTTTGGTTTTTGTAATTCTACCCCAACTTGACCTACTTTTAGCTTATATAATGTGGGAAGGAAAGAAAATATGAAGGTGATGGAAAATAAATTATTTATTTATTTATTGTTTATTTGATATGAGAGAAAGAAAAAAAAGTTTAATGTTCTCATTATTAGTATATCAGTTACAGAGTGAGAGTTTAATGTTCAGTTTATTGTTTTCTTTCCGTAATTGTATCTCTATTAGTTCTATGTGATGACGATAAAAATTTCATCTATGCCAAACTTGAAAGAGATGATAAAGCTGGAATAAATGTTTCTTCCTCAATAGATCCATATTTTGAGAGAGCTAGCTTTTTCTAGCTTGTTGCCATGATTTCTGAATAATTATTAATTAATGACTTCCCAAAACTTCTTAATCATCAAAGAATATTAATAAGAATTTCAATACATTGCAATTAAATAGAAATTGAGTGAAAAAAACTGGTTGAACATGACGGAGCAACGACAAATTATATGAGAAAAGAGTTTTACAGAACAGTGAGAAGAAGCAAAGTGGCAAAATTACAGAGGTTCACATCAACGTAAGAAAAAGCTGAATACCTTCGGGTGGGTCCAAACACCCGCTGATACTTACTATGCCCATGCCAATATGCCATTTAACTAAACGCTGCGTTTAGCAGGGCTTGCAGGAAAGCCAAACAATGGCAAAGTGCAAACATAAATAGGTCTAAAGGTTCAAACGACATAAGCTAAACCAAAACGACACGAAACTGAAAAAGCGGAATTACTCTTCTCTCTATCATATTACAATAATAAACGCTAGAATTATAACGGGTATGTTTGGTTATTCATTAGAATGAAATAAAAATAATATCTATTTCGATTAAAAAAAATACCAGTTAGTTCAATACTTAGTAGTCTTTTACATTGTAGTGGGACGGATAATTAAGGATACATACTAAGATATTTGAAGAGATAATTTAGTATAAAATAAGTTTAGTTGGTTTCAGAGTTAGAATGAATACAGAGATATGTGGATATATCTATTTGACATCAAAACATAGATTTTATTTATTTTTATTTATTTGAACAGAAAAGTATTCACATACGTTAACAAAAATAAGGGTAACTGTTATAAAATTAAAAAAAAAATTAAAAAAAAAACTGCATGGGGCACATGCTCCAACTTATTAAAGAGAATGAAAACACTCCCAGTTTCAAACTTAAAAGCTCTTACCCAAACCGCTCCAATCCCCTCTCAGCTGTTGAACTGGCCCCAGTGGGATTATTAGGGCAACCGTTCTTTATTCCAATGGTCGTTTCATCGAATGCGTACAAGAAGGCCGGCAACTCCTTTGCCTGATATAAACATCTGGGAGGAGAGACATGTGAGTTGATAGGAAGACCTAACAAAGAGTTATTCAAAACTGTGATGCCGTATATAAAATAAATTTTACAACTACTTGACATGCGAATTAGGCAAGTCCATTGATGCACGAGCATGTTCAACATGTGAGACGGCCTATGTGATTTGGACCTCAAAGAAGTCTCTAAGCCCATCCATTGAATGCACCCACATATTCTTAAGGGACTCTTCAAATTAAGAGTCCAAATGAATAGTACTTATGATTGATTTCGAGTCTAGTAGAAGATGGTGTTTAAAAGAGTTGATTAGACCTCTTTCATTAGTTGTGACTTTTGAGAGTAATAAGTCCATCACTCCTATATCATCCATGCATGGACCTTGCGATACTTTTCAAGCCGAAGAAGAGCTACGGACTGGGCCCTGGTTAGCAAGGTCAAATTTATTACTTTATTGCAACAACGGTTTGGTTTCCAATCAGCTTTCATTGCGTGCAAACACAAGATAGGAATCCAACAAGGTAATGTGATTAGTCAATTTAGCCCAATATTAGTTTAGGTGAAAGAGAAAGATACCTAAAGAGACAGATACCTACTACCAAATGTCATTTTTCCGTGACACTTTTGCATGCTCAAACTTGTCAAATTGTACAAGTAAACCTTATATTTATAATGGAGCAACATTTTGAACCATTCAAGAGTCTAGGCGTCTATAGGAAATTTCATGACTTCTTCATGAAGTTTAGAATATTATTTTTGTTCTGTATTATTGGCAAATTTTGAACAGTCAACATATTGAGCCATTCAAGACGTCTAGGCGTCGATGTTAATAAAGAAATTCATAACTTCTTCATGAAGTTTAATTAGTGTTATCTATCATTGGAGAATTTCAATAGTCAATAATAATACGTGTGACTTGTTTTCTAAATACGCCGAAAGTTATGATTTGTTCGTTATTTTCATTTTCTTCCCAATTTTGATTTTCTTCCTTTAGTTTTTAGTACATATATATAGTTCAATTATATATAGTGAAGAATTGTAGAGTTTGTTTGGTTCATGAAATCTTAGACTGTGGTTCAAATGTAGTAATAATCTTTACTCATAATATTTGAAAAAGGTATTGTATATTAGTATCTTTCTTAAGAATTTTGTTTTGTTTCTTTATTTTCATATTAAGAAATCTCACACATAGACATTACAACAGCCAGCTCCTTCACTTCTGGGGTGTCATGCACATAGTTAAATTGGCTTGGGTAGAATTCAATAAATAAATACCACAACATCCCAATAACTTAACATGTGGCATTTCAAGGAGAGAAGGAAGGAAGGAAGGAAAAAAAAAAAATATTTAACATGTGGGACAAAATTCACAATCTAATATTAAAAAAAAAAAAAAAAAGAAAAAAGGAAGAAAGAAAGCTAAGAATAGTTGTATATAACAGCATCACAATTGTAAGTTAATCAGAGAAAGAAAAAACTTTTAGTCTTTTCTGTATTTTGGAGATGGCTAGCAGAAAAACACCTCTTCAAGTCTTTATTCTACTTTTTCTGGGCTTACTAGCTGAAAGAAATCTCATTGAAGCCATAACTTGCAGTACGAAGGAGAGGAATGCCCTTGTCACATTTAAGGAAGGTCTTAACGATACTTCGAACTGTCTTGCTTCTTGGATCGGCAAAAATTGCTGCAATTGGCTCGGTGTTGGCTGCAGCAACCTAACTGGCCATGTAATCAAACTTGATCTCCATGGCCAATATTTTTATACTCCGGTAAAAGAAGGCAACAAAACACCTTCTTGTAAGCATTTGAGTTTGGGTGGTAAGGTAAGTCCTTCTTTACTTGACCTGAATTATCTCACTTACTTGGATCTCAGTGGCAATGAATTCCAAGGAATTCACATCCCAAACTTCTTTAGTTCTCTGACGAATTTCAGACACTTGGACCTATCACATTCATCTTTTTCAGGAATGATTCCTCCCACTCTTGGCAATCTATAAAGATTGCACCATCTTGATCTTCAAAGTTCATATCATTTTACTCTTTGGCCCATAACCCACAAGTCCCAGGATTGAAACCTGACTCTGATACCATATAAAAAATCAAAAAACCAATTTGGGAGCAAGAGAAAGCTAGAGTTTCTTATTTCAATTAATAAATCAAAATAATACATCAAAAGAAGTTTAAATAGGCTAAATAGAAAAATATAAAAAAAACTAATCTACCCTCAACTGTTGAAAAAAAGAAAACCAAATAATAACAGGAAATAAGCAATAAAATAAATATAAAACTATATTATCTTACAGCATTGGCTCCCTAACCTTTCTTCTTTGCAATATCTCAACTTGGGACACGTGAACCTTAGTAAGGCAACGACTCATTGGCTCCAAGCTATTAACATGCTTCCCTCGTTGTTGGAGCTACACTTGACTGGTTGTGAACTTTCTATTTTCCCTCAATATCTACCATTTGTTAATTTTACATCACTTCAAATCCTCAAACTTTCTGACAACAACTTCAGCTCTTCAATACCTCCATGGGTCTTCAATAATGTTGTACCCTTGTGGAACTCGAACTTTATATTTATGAACTTAAAGGCAACATTCCTCGACTTGCATGGGGAAACCTTTGCAGCTGGCAGAAGTTAGACCTATCATTCAATTCAATTATCGGTGAGATAAATGAATTCATAGATATGCCTTGTCTGAATGCAATAACAGTAGCTTCTGGGGGTTAGATTTCACTGATAATAAACTGGAAGGAATTTTGCCTAGTGCCGTGGGGTTCTTCCAGTGTCTAGGGTTCCTACTATTGTCGAGGAACTCCTTCTCTGGTCCAAATCCAATATCTCTTGGAATTTGCCAAGTTTGAGTATGCTAGACTTATCTTTCAATAAGTTGAGTGGAATTGTTCCGGAGAGCTTTGGCCAACTAACGAAATTATTTGACTTTAAGTCTTTGGGGATATTCCTGGCAAGGTGTCATATCTGATATCCATCTCCGGAACCTCACACGCTTGCAATACTTTTCCATATCATCCGTAAATATCTCTGTAGTTTTCGACACAAAAAATGGATGGATACCTCCCTTCAGTGTAGCATCCATTGAAATAGATGACTGCCGATTGGGTCTTACTTTTCCAGCATGGCTCAGAACTCAGACTAGTCTTGACACAATAACACTCAGACGTTCTGGCATTTCAGGTGTTGTGCCATACTGGTTCTGGAAAATAACACCAGGTTTTTGGTGGCTGGACCTTTCTAATAACCAACTCAGTGGAGAGCTTCCCAACTCCACTTATCTTACTGTTGGACCATCGATTCTTTTGGGCTTTAACCAGTTTGAGGGTTCCAGCCCAATTTGGCCAAACGTGACACTCCTCTCGTTAAGGAACAATTTACTTTCAGGATCAATTCCATGGAACATTGGCCAAGAGATGTCGCAGTTGGAAGATTTATATCTTTATGATAATTTCCTAACTGGTAGTATTCCACCCTCCATCAAAGAAATGCAGAATTTGAGTACTCTCGATATTTCTTCCAACTTTTTGAGCAGTGGATGGGTTTGGAAAAACTTTGGTTCCTTGATTTGTCATACAACCATCTTTCTGGTGGCATTTCAACCTCAATATGCTCACAACTACCTAGATTGTCCTGGCTGAAACTGGGTGGTAATAATCTCTCTGGGAGGCTTCCTTCATCCTTTCCAAACTGCACTTCTTTGGTTGCACTTGATCTTCGAGAGAATGGATTTTCTGGCACCATACCAAATTGGGTCAATGCTGAAGACATGGCTTCCCTTAACTACTTAAGTCTACGAAGCAATAGGTTACATGGTGAACTACCGGAACAGCTCTGTTATCTTCCCTCTCTCCATGTTCTGGACCTAGCTTATGACAATTTATCGGGGCCAATACCTAAATGTCTGGGCAATGGATCGGTGAGAATGAAAAGCCCGGGATATTTATTTCATTTCATGCCATTAACACGACAGTTACAGTCCTCAGCCGATTTACAGTTTATAGTGAAAGGGAGGCTTACTGAATACTCCAAAATAGTTTCACTAGTAAATTTGATAGATCTTTCATGCAACAATTTATCGGGAGTGATACCCGAAGAATTGTCTAACCTCTCAAGATTGGGTTCTCTGAATTTATCTCCCAACAATCTGATGGGAAAGATGCCGGAAAGTATTGGAAAGTTGCAGCTCTTGGAAAGTCTTGACCTCTCTTGGAATCATCTTTCAGGCCCAATTCCACCAAGCATGACGTCCATGACAGCCTTGAACTATTTGAACTTGTCACAGAACAACTTGTCGGGTCAGATTCCGTCTTTCAACCAGTTCCAAACCCTCAATGATCAATGGATTTATGAGGGTAATCCAGGACTTTGCGGACCTCCATTGCCAACGTAGTGCTCGTTTCCAAGCAGTGACGATCCGAGCAACAGAGACCAAAGTGCGGACGAAGATGACGATCATGAAACATTATGGTTTTACGCGAGCATAGCTTTGGGATACATTGTGGGATTTTGGGCTGTTTGTGGCACCCTGTTGATGATTAAGTCTCTGAGGCATGCATATTTCAAGTTCGCATATGCCATGAAAGAAAAGCTCGTGGTCTTCTTTGCAATTTGTGTGGCTCGTCTCTGCGAAGAAAGCTGAAGATGTCAGTAGATTAACCGAGGTAACGACTAGAAATTAGATTATAAAGATAGGCAAAACTTTTCCCCCTTGTTTAACGTCAACTCTTGTTTGTTTTTTTAATCTCGTTGTTGCAGTGAGTTTGGGCTTGTCCTCAATGGTCAGAGAGAGAGGACGAAGGGGAACTCCGTTATGTGCTTAGAATTTCTTTAGCTACTTGTTTTATGTAAATTTCCGGTTAATCGATGGAGTTTCAAATAAATTTGGGGTTGTATTTTGCAGTGTAAAAGATTATGGAAGACTGTACTGTTTAAGTAAGGCTTGTACCCATATATATATAAAATAATATATGTCTCTGTTCATACTTCATAGCATCCACTTTTGCAAAATTCAGTTACATGATGTGCCTCTTCTTCACAACTGATTGTTTTGTTAATTGTTATGCATGTCGTTTGTTCTGAGTTAAAGACAGTCAACGACTTTAAAAATATAAACGACGAGTCGTTTTCCAAAGTAAAGGACGAGACGTGAATATAGACATCAAAAGACTAAAACGTTATTTAATATACGGCAGCTAATTTTATCACAACCAGACGTCGTTTCTAGTAAAACCATACAACATGTCGTTTTTCAACTGAAGAAACAAACATTTTAATTTTTGGGAACGCACCAGTGTGCAGTAGTGGTTCTCGTAAGGAAAACTAACTAAAGAAACGACAGTAGTAGCACAATATTTGAAACTTTCAGAACAACAGCGTTTGGTCGTTGGCTCCTGACAATTTAATAGTGGCAGATGTAATTGGCGGTTAGGGCGTGGTGGCTTTTTTTTTTTTTTTTTTTAATAAAGTTTCTTCTTCTTCTTTTATACGTACTCCAAAAGTTTTATATTTTTCAACTTTGTCCTCGTTAAAAAATTAAGAAGTCTCACAAAACCCCACAAAAATTAATTCTGTCACAAAGTTTTATGATTTTTCTGCTTTAGCCCACTAAAAATAAAAAATTCTTGAATAGCCCCTATTAAAATTTTACTTTTTAATTTGTATACTTTGATGTTATTTATTTTGTGCTTAAAAAAAATTGGTATTCGCACTCTCTCAAATATATGTCTTGCTCCGGGACATAAAATAAACTTTAAAGAGACAGAGAGAGAATTGAAGATTAAAGTAATTGGCAGCTTAATTTTTATTCCATTTTCTCCTAACACCAAGACAACTAGTGTGGCTTTCATTGCATAAAGCATGTGAGAGCCAATTAATTTCTTCTGATAATTATTGGTTATTGCATATTGGTTTTGCTAATCTCCCTGTGGCAAATGGAATCTGTACAGCCTTGGCATTATTTGATTTAATTTCTATAAATCCCATGTGGCGTCTTGAAAAGAGAAAACTATGCAATTACATATTAGTTTAATTTTCCAATTGAGCCATGTTAATTTTGCAAAGTGATTCCAATCGTGCTGATATGAAAATGGTAAATAACTGACGAATGGTACAGAAATATTTCTATCACTTCCAGTTAAATTGTCATTTAGGTTATGAAATTAAAGTTGTTTTGAGTATTAAAAATAAAAACTGGAAATTGAGCCCAAAAAAAAAAAAAAGTACGTGAATTTACTAGGAAGAAAATACACTATTTATATATATGCTATCATTTACAGAAGTATATGCGAAGTTTTTATCTAGGCTAGCAAAATTTTGGATGCCACAATTTGGTGCACAAAGAGGGATTTTCTACATTCTAGTAGTTGAGGATGTTGAGAAGGGAAAATCGAGTCTTGATTAAACGCCTGAAGAGGCACTCTAGTCTTTCTTCAAAGTCTTGAACGCACTGCACTAGATTTTTTAGCTCAATATGCATCTCGTGACTCGTGAAGAAATACAAAGCGGCATCCACCTTTGCGAATTCATTGGCGTGTTGTGCTTCTTCTTCGCAGCCAACTCTTTTGCCATGCATAAGCTTGGAAACTAGAGACCAACCACCGAGCTTAGTTTGAGCCTTTGGTCCATAAATAAAGGCAACAAAGACTCAAATACGGCGAGAGTTACAGCTTCCACATCTCTTAATGCACTAATCAAGGCTGTGGTTTTTCTGTCTTTGTTGGAAGGAGAGAACGAGCTTTTTCTTTCAACACTCTTCAAACTACTCAGAGCTTTATGGATTGCCTTCTTCACCACTTTCCTCGAGGCTGTGTATTTCTTAACCTCACTCTCTAGACCAACTTCAGCCCACCGTCATCTGCGCATGATAGACTGAATTTCGCGTGTGCATTCCTTTGTATGCAAAACGGCGTCCTTGGCTGCGCTGCACAAATCCAAAAGCCTAAGAGAGCCATCCACCAGTTGATCAACCCACTGCTCTTGGCGGCCTTGGACAAAGGCTTGTTGAGTGGAGGGTAGTAGAAGCAACTTTTCGACACATTTGTGCAAGTCCTGAAGACTGCTAGTTTGTGATTTATGGATGTTGATGAAGCTGCATCAGAATTCTCCAATCTACCCAATCAGTCGTTGCATTGCTGAAGAAGTGGGTGTGATTTTGAGGGCAAGCTGTTTGAGAGAACATGGAAGTGGGATTTTGAGGCTGCCGTTCTTTTCTATCTCAAGAAAGAAATATTGACATTGAAAGGAAATTTGTAAGTGTTAGATTTGCAAGTTTTGACTTTTCCATTTGCCATCTGCTATATGTTTATATTTCATGAGATGAGATGGTGGACTCATCAAGCATTTTTTTATTCAAATGACATGTGTGATTCAGATTTGGATCTGAACACTAATCGCCGATGTTCCTGCAATGTTCCCCGACCACCCATGTCTCCAACTCATTTCCCTTTTTTTTTTTTTTTTTTAATGAAAAACTCATTTTCCAATTGTATTAACTTGCAAAAATCTCAGAGCATCTCTTTCCATGATCGGGAATTGCAACATACTAGATGCTACACGAGTGGGGTTGACACCATTTCAATAATTCAGGGGGAGTATTTATTTATCTCAATTATTAAAATGTAACAATCTTGCGGGTCTGTTGCTGTGCAAGTAGCACGCAAGATCCGCATATCCGCTTATTAAAAAACATGTTTGTAGAGGTAAGCAGGGTTCAAGAATATCGTGTGCTGCAGCGTCAATATCGCCACTAGTGCATTGCAATTTTGATTCTATTCTGCAATGAATTCCTTATAGTAAGGTATGATGCCAAACTGAGGCATATGTCTTATATTAAAACTCAAAAATTGTTGGAAATAAATCCATACCTGGTGGTGGGGAGACATATAATAAGGCGTGTATATAAAAATCACAATCATTTTAGCCTCCAACTCTATAATGCAGAAGATGAGATTCCTCCCGTCTCCCTTACCCTCTTGATATATGTACAGAATTGATGCCAAAAGAAAGCAGGGAAATTATTCATAAAAAAAAATAAACAAAAAAATGAAAGCAGGGAAATTGTAAACGACAATTGAACTTTGAACAAATTCTTAGCCTCAAGGGAAGTGATGAAGAAGGCACTCCATAAGGCCATGGAAACAGTGACGGAGCCACGTTTTACTACTCTAATTTTAAGAATAACTTTCTTTTTCCCCTAAAGTTTTAGTTGTGCCTCTACTTATTGGAAAAATTATAAGTGTACCTCCACTCGAATATTTTAAATATATAACTATGTTTCCATTTGACAAAAAGTTCTCTAATGACATATGCAACAGTCCTCTGAAGAAGGACAAGTGGTTGGTCACTAGTTTCCAACGTGATGCACTCAAAAGGAGTATTCACTAAAATAAGTGGGAGTCTGCCCAAATTCCGTGGGATCTTGTCAATATTTGATGCAGACTCTACTCACTAGCAACTCCGAATTTCAGTGGCAGAATTCCAGGGAGTATTGGCCAGTTGATGCAATTGTATGAATTAATAGTCCGTTTAGCAAACAGGTTTGAACTCACAATTCAAACTCACTTTTTAACCGTGTTTTCTCCAACAAAAATTTAAAATTTCTGTCCTAACCCATGAACCAAACACGCCACCTGCCTTTAGGGAAGTTTCCTATGAAGGAATGATATCTGAAGTTCATATAAAGCTTCCCAAATCCATACAATTCTCTTTTCTGTTCTTGGAAATTCATTAGTGACGTACCTTGGCCTACTGTGACGTACCTCTTGTTGAGGAACAATTTACTTTGGGGACCGGTTCCCTCAAGCATCATCGAAAAGATGTCGTAGTTGAAAACTCTAGATCTTTCTAGAAACTTCTAAGTGGCAGCTTTCCATCTTCCATTAGTAGTGTAAGGAGATTGAATTTTTTTGCTCCGGCGTCCAATTGCTTATCCAGAGGACTCTTTAAGCAGTAGAACGGTATTGAAAATGCTTCGGGTCTTGGATCTGTTAAAAAACAGTCCCTCTGGTGGCGTTCCAAGCTCAATAAGCCCATAACTACTTTCTTTGTTCTGGTTGAGACTGAAAGGTAATAGTCTTTCTGGGTGGCTTCCTTTGTCATTGAGGAAATACAATCATGTGTTCACACTTGATCGGAGAGAATGATTTTCTGGAGTCATGCCAGCTAGGATTGCAGAAGACTAAAGTCTCCTCAACTATTTAAGTCTACGAAGCAACATGCTAGAACAACGATGATCCTTTCCCTAAATGTCTGTGGTTTAGTTCGTCTCCCCATGGAAGTTCCACAGCATTTCTATGCCAAGGACCCAAAAGGAGTCGCCTCGGAGTGTTTAAAGTTTGTCGCGAAAGGAAGACGCTGAATGCACAAGAAATGATGACTCTCTCAAGGTTGGGTTCTTTGAATTCATCCCGGAGCCACTTGGTGGGAAGGATACCAGAAAACGCTGGCAAAATGAAGCTCTTCGAAACTCTTGACCTCTCTTGGAATCATCTTTCAGGCTCATGTCGTGCATAACTTCCTTGAACCATTAGAACAAATTCCATCCGCCAACCAAGGGACTTGATATAGGCTAGGAGATTAGTGGAAATCCTGTCTGTGTGTCATAAAATTTTCGTAAAACAAAATTCGAAATAAAGTTTGAATTATGGTATGGAGTGTATAGAAGACCCCACTTCTGAAAAATAACAATGATAATTATAATTGGCTGCTCGTATACACGTGTTCATTTCATATATCTCCACAAAAACAGCTTTGCTAGAACTTCTAAACAGGACATATTAATCGATTCACGCAAAAATAAAACTACAAAAACTCTCTCTCATTTACATAATCTCAGCAGTGGTTGTGTTCTTTTCTCATCCATTAAAGCAACGAGATGGGAAAAACTCAGCTAGAACTCGGCAGCCAGCACAAAATCCAATCTCACGAATCAATCAATCACTCCAAAGAAAAAGAAACTAAAGGGAAAGAAATTTGGCTGCACCTGTTAAGGATTCCAATCCAAACTTCTTTATGTTGCTACAACATCAAAAAGCCTAACAGGTTACCTACCACACTGTATCTAAGCGGTATCAAGCGCCTTCTTCTTCTGGCTAAAGCTCAGACTTTGGACCAGATTCGGAAGACATGATTTTGCAGGCCTTCTTCCGTTTGTATTCGTTGGATTGGAATGTGTTTTGTTTTGAGTTGTTTTACCTCTACGAACACGGTTTACTAATGACACAAAAGAGCCTTTATTCGCCGACTTTGCAGGGAAGTTGGCTTGTTGATCCGGCTCCTGAACTGATATTTGATTGTCATCGTTGTTGAAGCTCTCGCGATCAAGAAACTCAATTAGAAGCTTGTTTGAAGAGGGTTCGTGTTGGGAATCTGTTGAATCATCTATGTGAATGGACTTATCGGGTTGAGCAGTTTCCTCTGCTCTGCTTTTTCCGATTGACGTTTCGTCTAAAGACGGTGTGGTATCTGCACAAAATGTCATTATCAACTTTACGTAAAGAAAAGGGCGGGAAAAAGAGTAAAGTGGCATTCTGGAGGTAATCTTACCACCATTGGCACTGTAAAAGTCTTCACAATCGGAGTCTATGGAGAGATTAGTATCATAAAACACCTCGTCTTTGCTACCTACAGAGAGTACAGAACACATAATACAGCTTTGACATATAAAGAGAGCCGGATTGGATGCAATACAACAGTCATTTGTATGCAAATCTCAAATAAAAATAGATTGCTTATAGTCAAAAAGTTTTTGAGAACATCCTTTTCTGCTCAAGGAAAAGTCATTGATTGAGATAGAGAGGTAGCTAGTAAAAAATAAATAAATTAATTAAAATAAAAATAAAAATAAAAGTAGCAGCTTTAAGCACTTGAACTTATGAGAGCACTAAAGAATTGGATCGCTTTGAATTGAAAAAAAAAAAAAAAAAAATTCCACAGAATCTAGTCATAAACACTTAAAAGGTCTAAATCATGCCAAAAGAGATAAAAAGTTGGTAACAATGCATGAAATATAGAAAGCTTCTAACAATGGCAATAAATAATAATTTAACAAATCGCTTTTTCATTTAAACCATTTAATAGCATTGTAAGAAAAAGCCTGACCTGAGTCTTATCTTGAAAAGTTATGACACGCAAAAATATCACATAACCAACATAAGAAAAGGAAAGGAAAGGAAAGGAAAGATATACTACTTTTCATAGAAAAGATTTACTACGGTGAAAGGTAAGAATCATACTTGGTTCTCGGAAACTCGACTCCTGCAGCTTGATCACGCTGATCTCCGACGTCTGGAGTTGGGAACTGGCAGCGCTTCCCTGAATCGGAGACTCGATCGTTATAGATTCTGTACTGGCATGGCTCAAGCATTCCGAGGCAGTGTTTGTAGCTCTCTCAGTTTTAATACAATTGCCCATTTCCAAAAGAAAAGAAATACCAGCTACACTAGTCATATATAAGAGAAGGCCATTTTCTCTCTCTCTTTCTCCGGAAGACTTTGCAAATAAGAGGAGTTAGTTGGCTCTAGGCTTAAAAGGAATTGAAGTTTGCTCAACTAAAATCTGGAAAGATAGGGTATTGGTCTTGAAAGCAAAGTAATGGCTATCCGCTGAGAGTGGGTCCTCTTGTGAAATTTCTTTCACTGTAAGCTTTCTTTGATATCCTTCTTCATTATTACTTCTTTTTAATGGGCTAGCTGCAAATTTCTTGACTATAAGAAAGCAATTATCAAAAAAATCTATGAGAAAGCTGCTTTCTGGATCTCCAGCTAAAAAAAAAAAAAAAAAAAAAGGAAAAAAAAACGAGGTGTGCTTTTTGGAGTGGTTGCCCATTGGCCAGGTTGGTTGTGTTGCATGCTGCCGTATAATTTTTCTTTACGACTTTGAACACTGACTCAATGATGGTGTAAAAAGTAAAATTTTGCCCTATGTCAATGATCTTCATGTCGGAAACATGTCACAAGTAACTACTACGTGAGATTTCTAATGTAGCAACTGTCTTCTTCTCACTATTGGTACGACCGTCAGTTTTAGTTGTTTGTTTAATTTTTCAGGAGTTTGAAGTCCGATTTTTGTAAGTGTTTATATTGAAAATTTACAACAGATGATATAAAATTATTCTTATTTATAGATTACACTGAAAAATAAAGAAATTAAGTCAAGGTGGTAAGAAGAAGTGAAAAATAAGCAAAAACAAGTCCTCATCACGAAAAATAAGATAATGGTTTTGAAGATCTTCGTAGCGTTATAGCCAAAGCTGCTCATGATTTCATGCTTTTTGTTGGTTTTGAAGGTTAAGAGGGTGTTTGGTGAATGAGTTGAGTTTGAGTTGAATTAAAATTTTTAAGTTTGAGTTGAGTTGATTTTTTTAAAAATAGTTATAGACTTTGTTAACTTTTCAGAAAAAGATAAAAATTGAGATGGAAAAATACAGTTTAATTGGAGTTAAATTCGGATACCAAAGACCCTCTAAGACTATATATGTTAATCATTTTCAACGTGCCTTGTTGGGTAAGTGACAGTTTTCCAGAGGCAACAACCTTAGTAATTTAAGGTACATACATTGATGCCTTATAATAAAAAATAAATAAAAATAAAAAAGCCTAAAGATAACTTTTTTTTTTTTTTCTGGCCAGGATTGATGCGACACATATAGTGTCCCCCTGACGACATTCTGCTTTTTCTTTTTTCTTTTTTCTTGGTCGTCTAACTGTAATTGCTCAAGGACACTCTAAACAAATAAGGTCACCATCCACCTTTCATCGTTTTCAACGTGCCTTGAGGAGCATATTCACCCAAAGTTAATTTGCATAGCTACTACTTAACAAAAAAAAAAAAAAGAAAAATCCGGATAGCCACTCAATACTCTCCAAGTAACTGTCTCTCCATTTGGAAAGCTAAAATAAGATGTTGACAATTTGCATACATTTGAGGACTTTTCAAACCGTAATGAAATACACACACATACACACACACACACACACACACACACATATATATATATATATATATATTTCAACGTAATGTCCCGCTTTAACACATTAAACGTCGTCAAAAATAAATTAAAATAAATAGTAGAGGAATATTCACTTCAAACACAGGACAGGCCAAATACAAGGTTTAACCATCGTTTTCAACTATGAGTTATATTTCTTGTTATTATATCCTCTTCCCCCTAGGATTTAACTTTTTGTCAACTTCGGAATTTCCTAAACCCAAAACTTTCCTCCAATTATAAAACCCTCTGCTTTATTTGAGCAAATTCCATACTAGCTCCTTCTCAGGCATCGATTCCAAAGGCGGCACCGAGATGAATGGGATGCGATCGAGGAGCTTCCGCGACGAAGACTACAACACAAGGAGGGTGTTCTTGAGGAGCTATCCTCTTCAGTGGGGAGGAGAGGAAGGAACAAATGAAGAAGAGTTGCTGAAGATGGAGAGCAAAAACAGCACTACAAAGAAGTATATAAAGAAGATGATCCTAGAAGTGATCCAATGGAGTGATGGGAAGGCTTTGGTCTTGAGGAAGGTCAAGAACAAAATCGCTATATATGTCGTTGCTTGTATTCGGATTGGCTTCAAGCCCCCAACTGCACTTATTTCCGCTTAAACATCCATTGTTTACTGTCATACTGACATTCTATAGTTATACTTTCCATATATATATATATATATCAATATACCCTTCTTTATGTCAAATGGCTGCAATTACTGCGTGCAAATTCTTCAAACATCTATGGTAAGGAATTTCATCACACAACAGAAACTTCACTACATGAATGCCGTCTGTCTTTTTGCCAAAAAAAGAAAAAAAGTGACAGGTTGCCTGAGTACCTCATTTCGAATGGTTTTCCCCATTTTTGAACAAGTCTTCAGCAGAAAAAAGAAGCCCCGAAGAATACCTCATCGCATGATTTTGCATTTATTACTTGCAATTAAACAGAACAAAACTGCACAGCGCACAAGAAGCAGCAAATTTAATGCGAAAAAGCTAAAACCATAATTATCCCATCTACCGCAACTAATCACAAGGTCTGCAGATTTAAGAAAATATGTACCTGTTTTCCAATCAAGGATATCAGGAAATTGCATCTTCAACAACTGCAGGTACAAATTCTCAACACCACCACCGTTAGAATCGAGTGAAAGAAAACTGGAGTGCTAACCAAGAAAAGGCACTTTCTAAAGTATATGTTAATGAAATAAGTTGAAATTTCCCATTGCACTGCATAATTTACAAACTTTTTGGAAAGGGAGGAAAAAAGTAAATACGAAGTTCTTATTTTCTTTTTCAATTACCCTTTTTCACTTGAAAATAAGGTAAAAACTAATGTTACAACAAGACTTGCCTTTCAGAAAACCAGATTCATCTAATTAGCACAGTATATTTCACATCTACAAACCGAGCCTCCCTGGTCTCTTTGGTCTCGGATAGGCAGAAGGTCCCTTGGGCGGCAAACCGGGCATTGACACACGTTGTTGTTGCTTAGCCCTCTTTTCCCTCTCCTTCTCCTTGTTTATTCTCTCTGCCTCAGCCTGCTCCTTCCTCAGATTCTCCATCTCTTCCTCCATAGCTGTTTTCTCTTCCTTCTGTCTCTTCTTGTGCTCCAACAATGACGTGTCGGAGTCCTTAACAGAAAAGAACATAGGCCCCAGCTCGGCCAACCACTGCGGCTCCACCGCTGTTGCACATTGCATATACTCTTTTGTCGTCAAAATCAATTCATGGTAAACTAAATACTCTGGTGTGCAACCCATGCCATAGAGAGCGCTGCTGGGATGTAAATGGCATGGCATTCCGTTTCTGCAATTGACATACTCCCCCACACCCTTTAATCTTGCTGAATTGTGAAAATATGCCGAACAAATGGCTTGTCGCACAATGTCCGTATCGGGCCAAGATGATGTCAAGGGAATTTTCAGCGTCTTCAAAATATCCAGCAGCTGCGATCTAACCTCTCTAGCTTTTCTTAAACCTTTAACATGCAAAAAATGGTCATTGCACCAATCTCCTCGATAATCATGTTGTTTCCACTGCTGATAAACATTATAGAGTGTCAAATGGTCCGACTCTGGGATGAAGAATTTCTCACGTGCAGCATCACTCTCCTCTGCCCTGTCTTTGGGCCTGAAGAATACTGATGGCACCGAAAGCATTGAAACAATAGTCAAAACCTCATCTACACATCCTAACTGTTCACCCATCAAAAGCATCTTAGCAAGAGGGGGATCCAATGGGAACTCCACCATCTTCCATCCAAGGTCGGTCAAGCTTCCAACATTGTTAAGAGCACCCAAGACCCATAACTGGTACATAGAATTTAGGATGTTGTCTTGGGGAGGCGGATCCATGAAATCGAAATCAAGTAAGTTCTCGACTTTCAGAGATTTGAGCAACAAGACAACGTTTCCAAGGTTGGTCCTTTGGATCTCTGGCACAGGACTGGGTAGCATTTCATTTAGGTATGCACTTTCTGTATACAAACGATAACATGTACCGGGCCCAGTTCTTCCTGCCCTTCCCGCACGCTGGTCAGCAGCAGCACGACTGACAGGGAATACTTGCAAGGCATCCATACCCATCCTAGGATTGTAGACCTTCATCTTTCCATATCCCGTGTCAATGACATAAAATATTCCATCCACGGTCAAAGACGTCTCAGCAATGTTTGTGGCCACAATACACTTGCGTGCTCCATCTTCAGCCTTTTCAAATATTTTTGCTTGCAAGTCAGCAGGAAGCTGTGAATATATAGGGAGTATCAAGAGCTTTGGAACCGCTTTCTGTGTGGATGAAATAAGTTGTTCCATGCGTTCCGCTAAGGAATAACAAGCTGCCTCAATTTCATCTTGGCCAGTCATAAAAATGAGAATGTCACCTGGAGGACTAGTAATATGGATAGTCATAGCTTGCTTTACTGCACCTTCAACATAATCTTCACATGGGCTTTTGCTGTACAAAATATTTACAGGAAATGTTCTCCCAGGTATGTGGAATACAGGAACACTGCATCAAAACCCAAAAATGAATGTATCAATTCAACAAGTTGATGACAAACAAAGATGACCACAAGACCAAAATCTGAAGAAAACTTACCTTCCAAAAAAATTTGAAAATTTTTGTGCATTGAGAGTAGCAGACGTTACAATTAGCTTGAAATCTCGACGTTGGGCGACAACTTTTTTCAAAATTCCAAAAAGAACATCTGTGCTTAGTGACCTCTCATGGGCTTCATCCATCACAATGACCCTAAAACAAAAAAAAACAGTAAAATGTGATGATTTTGTTATGGTTGCCATAACCAACGAAGTATGAAATCAATTGGATATAAAATTGATAAATTACCGATACTTCTCAAGATCAGCATCCTTGAGTGTCTCACGCAGAAGTACTCCATCCGTCATGTACTACAAGCAAGAAATAGACAGATTAAGCAGATAGTAGTATAAAGTGGAGATGGCAGCCTCTGAAATAACTTTGTGCCCCCAAGAGAAAAATTAAAAACAAAACAAAACAAAAAAGAAAGAAAGAAAACAAAAGACTTGGAAAACAGATCATAGAAAGTCGCAATTCAATAACCATAATGAATAATGAGTGCCTCTATGGGAACGTATCACTGAATATTATTCAAGTAAGCTTATAATAATAGACAGTGGAAGAGAACCTTTATTAAAGTATTTGGCCCTGTCACATCCTCAAAACGAATAGCATAACCAACTTTGTCACCAAGCTCAGTCTCCATCTCCTCGCTGACTCTTTTTGCAACACTCATTGCTGCCACACGTCTCGGTTGGGTGCATCCCACAATCCCATTTGAAGTATAGCCATCTTCATGTAGATACTGTCCCCAAAAAAAAAATTAAATAAATATATTTAAAAAAAAAATCAAATGCCAATTGATGAAGTACACACACAACCCTCACACGTCTTTAAAAATAAACCCCACTTTTGTGACAACAAAAGAAGTGTAAGTGAACCTGCGTCAATTGAGTTGTCTTTCCTGAACCAGTTTCTCCGACGACGACAATGACCTGGTTTTCACGAACTACCTGTACAGCAGAAATTCAAATTCAAAATGGAATCGGAAGTGCACAAATGAGACTTATGTGCATGCGAGGATGCAACTGGACACATAAACAAAGATCAATGCTCAAAAGTATATCAAAGGCACAACCAACTGGAAAAAAGGGTAAAAAATTCAAATTTCTTCAACTACATATAAAAAGAATAACACCTCACCTGCAGTAACTCGTCGCGCACCGAGTAGATTGGCAGATACTGTCGTTGTTGTGATATTGTTTTTGTCTTCGCAAAGTCACTCACAGCTTCCCCCTTTTTCAAATGTTGTGCAAACTTTGCTTCTTCCTTGAAATCAATTTCACCATCTTCACCTACAGCTGCAGTATCTGCATCTATCTGAAAAATTATTGAAATCATTAGAGTTTGGGAAATGAGGGATGATGAATCAATGTCAAACTTACAGCCTCATCTCTAAAATACCTGCTCTGCTGTTTTCTCAACACCGAGGATATCACCAAGTTTGGAGCCTGCAAGCTCCCAAAAGCGCTGGCGAGATTTGTTCATACTTTGTTTCTCATGGATTTCCCTCACTAGAGCAGATCCTTTGCGTGAAATTATAGCCATATCAGATGTAGGATCCTTTATCGGCATTATTGGCTCTGCTTGCTTGGTGAAAACAACCCTCCCATCTAGGAAAGGAGGTTTTGTATCTGGTACAAGAATAGGTAAAGAACGGTTAGGTAAGTGAGATAGCGATTTCTTTGCAGAAGTTGCAAGTTAACCATATTACACTAAACAACTGAGCTGTCTCCTTGTGGATTTTCTTACCATGTACTAGAAGTATGACCTTGCGTTCATCTTCGTCATCAAACTCAGTCTGTATCTCAGTGCCACGAACAGCTCCAGATCTCAATAGTTGTCTGTCTTCCCACTGAGCATTATCAGCAGTGCGCTGAGACAACTTTTTGCTTTGAGCAAGTGTCATCTTTGTTCCATCTTTCCGCACCTGTCCCAGAGATATAAAATTACATAAGGAGGGTGCCAGTAATGTGTATGAATATATATCTATATCTGGAACATTTAAGATATAACGAAACAAAAAAGTGTTATAAAAATAGCAAAACAATGAAGTAAATCAATGTACCAAAGATGGAGAAAAATAGTTAAAGAAAGCATAATTGTCACATACGCAAAGTTTAAAATGGTATCAGAGGCAGGATACACCATTACAACTGTATTAGCATAAAAGATAAGAATTTAAACTTCATATCTACCTAAAACTCAATATCCCACTCCCGTAGATAATCTTATCAAGCATAACAGTTATGCACCAAGCAAGAAATAATTCAGACAAATCAATAAACAGACAAGACAGCTAAACATACCAGTCTTTTGGCTAACTCTGCTTCTTTCTTTTGAAAAGAAGCCTCATCTCCAAGAAAAAATGATGAACTATCAGCATCAAACATTGCGTTACCTTCTTCTCTGTCATACCTGTATAACAAGGCTACATTAGTCAACTATACTGCCTCTAAAGTTCATCATCCCCAAATCCCATTATACAGATGCCACAATGAAGTCAATGAAGTTATTTACATATATATAGAGTTAAAAGATAAAAAATAAAATAAAGCAGATTGTCTATTACCATGCACGGTCAGCGTCATATTCCATCTCTAAGCGCATACTTTCAGTAATCTCGTACTTGTGTTCTTCGGCTGAACCATTTTTCCCCATTTCTTCATCCTGTAGACATTGACAAGGTCAACATAGTAATTGAATAGTATGTTGAAGAAATTATAAAAATAAAAATCATGCAACCATATGATGAAAAACAAAATCCCTCTCTTTTTTCCTGAACAAAGGAAGCACAAGACATCTTATTTCCATGAATGAAGAGATGCTAACTGGATGTCAAAGTTTCCCAGATTGTCCAAAAGAATTTTACCTCGTATGATTGTGAAGCTTCTGTAGAATTATGGAGTTGATGGGACCTCCCACTACGTCTAGAACTTGAAGTTTTGACTGATCCAGAAGCGCGTATTGGAACTGGTGATGGTGAGATGTTGTCCCAAGCAAAAGCACTAGAACCTACATCAACCCAAGGTCAATCTATCAGCCTGAAACAATATAAATCAAAACAGTAGCTGGTCCATTATCCAAGTAACGTACCAGTAGAGTACGGGGTATGGCCACCTAACCATGGGGAAACAAGTCTTGCATCAGGTGAGGCCCCAACCAGCATAGGGGATGGTGAAGGTTGATGGCGCCTGCTGGAATTAGAATAACTATCTCGACAGGGAGTATCTTGCCATTCCCATTTCCCATCATCCCAGTCAGATCTGCCTGAAGTTTTTGGAGGTAAAATCAGTATAGCCATGTATTGCTAAATATACAGATAATATGTAAAACAGATAGATGGTTTAAATAATTAAAACAAAACTTTGGAACAACTGCATGATAAAAAAATTTTTGCTTAAAATGTAGACGCAACAGTAGCACAATGCAAATATATGTTTTTGCTTTATTTATTATGTCTCTAAGAATTTAAAAGTCTAGAAATAGATACACACAAGGACAGACCACGTACCAGATCCGCTCTTTGGACTTTCATATCTACTTTGTGTCCTTCCATAATCTCCATCATACCGTTGCTTATATTCGTCCTGGGTTTCCCTTCTATAAGATTGACTATTGTCATCATTACTATGCTTCTGTCTTACCCTCCTGTTGTCAGTCCTGTCATCCCTGTAACCTCTTCTCTCACCACGACTGTCATACCTGTCATAGCGCGACTTGTAATCTCTGCCATGACCATCTTTGTAATCCCTATACACTTTTCTCTCACTAACTTTCTCATCTCTGTCGTACCTAGGGGTTCTTGACCGAATGCTCTGGGAACCCTGCATAGATATAGCTGAAACCTTCAATTCTAACACATTAAATGGAGCATTTCAGAATCAATATACGACATGTTTTAAAAGTTCTTATCCACAACTCATAGATACCAAAACCAAACTGATAAGCAGAAGAAAACAGTTCGGCCCGGAAAACATAAAATGAAGCAAATTTGAGGCCTTTGTTGTAGCAAATAAGGAATGAACATAAGCACAAAATACTGACAAAATAGCACTTGGTCAGAAAAACTTACTTCTGAAGGTCTATGTTCTCTAACTTGTTCTTCTTCAGTTAATATACTTTCTGCAGTCCAAGGATCCCAAGTTTCATTAGGCCACTCAAAAGAGCTATAGAAAAAGAAATACAAGAGAACACCACAATATACCAAGGTAATAATATGAATAAAGTATCAAGAGGTCTTAACTTTGTAAAATTCAAAAGAAGGTTGATATAATAAAAGAATCCATTGATTAATCTAAGGTCAACAAGCTAATTTCTCCCAGGTTTTTGTAACCAAAGGATCCAATAAATTAACCATCATGTTTGTCTCCTTGAAACGCCATCTCATTATCAAACACCCACAAAGCACGCCTTATCTCTTTCAATGATAAACTAAACCTAAGAACCGGACATAACCTAAGCCAACTCTTTAATGAAAGCCAAAACTTAAGGACAAGCAACCATCGTGTAATAATGGGATTTAAAAAAGAAGTGCCGGTTGCCATGAATAGAACTAAAAATACCAAAAAGAAACCAAAAACTACAGATGGATCTTTATTTTAAAAAAATATCAATAAAATGTAACATCCAATCCTTAAATTCAGATAAATGCTAGTTGAATGTAAAAATCTATCTTCCCCCTGCCAAATGAAGAAGTGAATCCTCAAATATAACCCATCCAAACAGGTTTAGGCACGTAGGGATTCATACATAAACAGTACTCCAAAAGTTCTGATCTGCACTCTGCAGATGACTTTACTCATCATACAATAATCCATTGGCAAACTAATTAGAAGTAGTATCAACCTTTGAAAAACAAGATCAAAAGTCGTTGATTAATTTGGATGATGAAACAATATTTTCATTTTTCTAAGCTTAAGGGGGGACTTTAAGATATACCTAATCAAGATTATTGTTTTTTTTTTTTTTTTAATGACAAAAACCATTATTGCATTCGTTTACATGTAATAGGGAACATAAAGACGTTCCCGGATTAGGTTATCAAGCCAGGCAGGGAAAAGTAATCATGTCCGTGATTTCATAAACTTTATAGAACAGGACATATAACCTGACTAGAATAATCTTTATAACAATCAAAAGAAATTAATCAGTTGACAAAACATAAACAAAAACCATACCTCTATATGGTGTCTCATTTGCAGCTACTTCACGATATCGCCTGTTAGCAGGGTTACGCTTACCAGAGAATGCATTACTTGTGTCATCTGTTACAGTAGATCCATTGTTTTCCTCATCCTCCATAGATGCCACAAAAGAAGAGGCAAGTCTATCTCTTGGGACTTTAAAGCTTCCATCAACCTTCGACTCCCCCCGCTTCGCATTAGCTAGGATATCAAGCCCTGTTACATCACAAAAATTCATCAATTTGAATTGTGAAGTTCTTCCAGCTAGCATCGAAGCAAGAAATTACCCCAAAAAAAAAATCTTTGGACAAAATTTAGGTTATACCTAGTCGGGATTTCCTCTCAGGAGGTTTAAAAACCACCCTGTCCTTCCCGGGAAGGTATAAACCGCCACCACTGATCTTCTCACCTTCCAAAGTCTCCTTTGTCTTATTGAGATCAATAGGCGCAGCATTGTTCTGAAAGAATCAAACAAGAACATCGACAGATAAGAAAAGGAATGAAATAATATTCATATTTGTTGATTATTACACAAACATTTCAATCTCTAGCTCAAATTTTAGATTTCAAAAAATACTAACCTCCATTATATAGTTGAAGAAACTATACACTGAACAGCACCACAAAAATGGCCGACCTGCATGTGGCGCGAAAATGTAAGTCAAAAACAATCTCCCAAAAAAAAAAAAAAAAACTCATTAGTTCAAGCAAAATGAAATGAAGGACCGAAAAATAAGCACCGAATTGAAAAGATTTATAATAAATAAAGACATAAACTAGTTGAAAACTTGCAGCAAAATTCTAGGGCTTCATGATTTGTGATTTCTAAACTAAGGAAAAACGCCAAGATCAAACTCAAACCAAAAATTACATAAATATATACATATATTAGAAATCGATTCCACAGTAAAACATAAGAAAAATTATATATTTATATATATATGGTTTTTCAAATTGAAAAGGAGAGAAAGGTACCTGTGAGATTGGATGACAATGGTGAAACAAAGAGTATCAGAAAAGACGGGCCTCTGGTCTCGTCGTCTTTAATCTAATCATTAAAAATAAAAATAAAAATAAAAGTTTAAATTGACAAAGGCGGCGAATTTTCGACCACCGACTTTAGATTCAGTTCCCTCTGGTTGATTAACATTTCACAACGATGGCATGGCACTCTTTCGTCTCTCTCTTCCTGCTTTCTTTGGAAAATTCAAAAACGTCCCCTAAATTTTAACAAATTACACAATTTTTCCTGAAATTTTTCTTCTTGAATATTTTTTCCTGAAATTTTAACTAATAAAAAATTGTTCTTAAAGTTTTCTAATATCTTATAAAAGGACCCTTATATCGGTAAGATTTTTAAATTATTATTTCTCAATTTGTGTGCTTCGTATTTGGTAATCTTTTATGTGTCGTTCTAATTTTGTTAGATATCCTTAAAATGATCAATTAAAAAAAAAAAACCTATAACACCTTCAATAGTGCCTACTAACAAACAAAACAATATAAAACTAATTATAATAAGAAATTCTTTCTTATCTACCAAAAACAACTTATAAAGAAACATTCTAAACTAAAATCCCTGAACATGAAAGTCACGGTTAGTTAAAATTCAAGGGCATTTGAAGTATTTCGATCAAAATACTGGGATATTTTTTGAATTCCCCGTACCCTTTTTTTTTTTAATCCCCTCTATTACAAAAAAGGAAAAATAATAATAAATTATAGTGTTTTGAAAACTTTGCTGTCGTGTAGGTCAATAAACGATGTCCAAATTTTTATAAATTCGTCCTACAAAGACAACCAAATTTGGATGTTGTTTATTGTTGTCCAAGACATCTAATTCGTCCTACAAAGTTTGCTGCAGCTTAAAATAAAAGAAAACGCTACCGTTTTGTAGACGTGGTTGTCGCCTATGCAACAAACGACATCCAAATTTTTATGTGAAAACCACATCTAATTTGTCTTACAAGGTTGCCGTTTATTTAAAATTGTTGTCGTTTGCGTAATTAACTACATATCATTCTTGTTTTTTTTTTTTTTTTTTAAACCTGTAGTTCATAGTTTGTTTCAAATCAAAAAGTCCAGGAAGTCTTTATTGTGTGACCAAAGAGGCTTCCCAAATATATAGAAATTTTTACTGAAAACTTTCCTTTCAGATTTTTATCTCTCAACTAATAGCTCATTATCTCACTTCTACCGAATGTACAGATGATAAAGAAACATAAAGTGTGTGAACAATATTTCACATTTAAGATCCTTCAAAAAAAAATCCAACGTTGGAACCTTTGATCACATGCCCACTGCTGTAGTCCATTAACGCTAGGTTGTCTCACTTGGTGATCAGAGTTTAGGCTTCAGAATTAGAAGTTTGCTCTTAAAAGTCAAAGGAACGACAAGCACTCGTGCCAAATCTGCTCCTTGCAACTCTAATGTTATTTCTTGTCTGAAAGGATTTTCAATACTTGTCGTTGTTTAAAGTGAACTTTATTTATTTATTTATTTATTTTTTGGCTCATAGGAAAACAATTAATCATCTCTATTTTGCATGTACGCTGTCTTTTGTGTCAAAACAATATGTGTCGTTTGCACTTTGCAAAATGAATGACAAGTCGTTCTATGAATTGCAGGGAAGCCTAAATTTTACCTTAAGCCTACAGTTAATAACACGACAAACATTAAAATTTATCTCCCCGTTAAACAACAGTAAAGTTTTTCTATGAAACGACATGTCGTTTAGATAGCACAGAAGACAAGAAACTGATTACAGACAATATGTTGTTTCTTTAAAAATACTGAAAAAAAAAATTGTACTCTCTTGCGATATCCCGACTCTTTACTTGTACCAACGACATGTCGTGCATTGATGCTTAACCGGCAGTAGTTCTTATGAAAAAAACGACGGTATTATAAACAAAAAGAAAACAAAAAAGACCTGTCGTCCTGCAAATTCCAACGACAATAAAACGTCAAGAAAACAAACAACATGTCAGTTCCGCAAATAAGGATTACAAAACCATATTGAAAAGATAAATTCGTTCGGCATTTTTCGAGTGGCATAAAGAAAGTAATTATTTCAAGTTCACTCTTCAGAAAATGCTGTTACATAGAAATTTAAATTACAAATGGAAGCTACTTCTGAATTGTACCAAAAGGCGAAGACAAATGTATAATCAAATAATGATCTAAACTCCCAAAACTGCTAGACATTTGGAGATTAAAAAAAAAAAAAAAAATTCCTGGGTTGATCAGGAACAAGTTGGCCTTTCAAAAGATCATCTTGATCACATTGAGCCCGATGAAGATTCTAAACCCCTACCAAGACCATGTTCAATTCAACATGAATCAAAATGATTAAGAAGTTATATCATAGAACTTCACGAGTAGTACTTTTTTATGTCCATTCCTCTCACGTTCCAATCCTGTCAAGATTTTCTGAGACGGTTTTCATCCTAGGCCTAACTTCGGGGTCTGCCTCGGTACAAGCCAGCGCCACATGAAACACCGCGATCACCTCCTTCTTCGCATGCACTTCTTGGAGCAACAAAGGGTCAACCATGTCTGAAAGCGGGTTTTCCTCCTCGAACCCCTTCCTCACCCACCTCACAAGATCGGGAACCTCCAGCGATGTCGACGTCGTTGGGGAAAGCTCCGGGGACTTGCCGGTGAGCAATTCTAGCAGGACAACGCCGAATGAATACACGTCCCACTTTTGTGTAGGCCTACTGCCGGGAACACGAGCCTCGGGAGCTCGGTAGTTGTTGGTTTTCTCTGTTTGGACGGACTGCAAGTAAGGAAGGGCTCCACCAATGAAGCCGCCCGAGGAGGGGTTGTTGCCTGTGATGCTGATGAGTCTGTTGAGTCCGAAATCGGAGATGTGGGGTTGGAATTCGTTGTCGAGGAGGATGTTGGACGGTTTGATGTTTCCGTGGACAAACTTTCTGGGGCTGCACTCGTGGAGGTAGGCCAAGCCCCGGGCGGTTCCCTTGGCGATTCTGAGCCTTGTGGCCCATGACAGGCTCGTTGATGGCTGACCACTTCTACCTGTCAAGAGGCATAATTGTCCATTCGTTATCTTGGACTCGAATGCATAAAAATCTAAAGGGTTTTTTGGATTATAAACTGCAAGATTATAAGGTAATATTAAAATTATATCAGAATATATATTCGAAAATAGCACTAGTAAGTATTCTTTTTGTACCATGTCAAAACAAATTTTTGAATATAAAATTGAAAATGTTTTCCATCTAATGTATGCCAATTGATGGGGTAAAGTGGAAGTAACTTATAAATGTCGGAAACATATGGACTATTTTCAGGCTATAGATTTGATGGAAGATTGAGAAAGTTTGGAACTTGAAAAAGCATAAGCTTGTTTCTGAGCAACAAAAGTTCTACTTTTTGAGGCTCTTGATTGATGCTTCAAAGCTAAAAATTTTCAAGAAAAAAGCAAGAAAGAAAGTGGAAGCAAATTTCGCAGTAAATTCCAAACCAGAAAAAAAAAAAAAAAAAAAAAAAAAAAAAGGAATTTAGTAGCAGACGATTTCAAGGCCAAAAAGCTAAGGTGGTCTACAGCATTTATTAAGAGATGAGAACAGAATGCCGAAAACAAGACTCCGGGATTATTATCTGGGCCCACCCACCATATGCTTTAAACGACCTCTAAGAGATGCTCAATAACATCAGCCACGTGGCCACGGAATAATTTTGTGGGACCAATTGTTTATCAGGTAGATCTCACGCCAGATGAGAGTCGTGCCACCAAATTTACTACCCAACACAAGTCCCTTCCAAGACACACTGTGCTCTACCAAATTTACCCAAGTCAAATAGCTTCAAGTCTAAACATAGGGGATTTATTATTATTATTTTTAGCTTAGAAATAGACAAAAAAAAAATTAAAACAAAAAAATTCAAAATAAAAAAGACAAAAAAAAGTGGATTTTTTTTTTTTAAACAAAAGGCGTGGACAAAAATTCACATTCTTTGAGGCATAAATTTGTGTTACCGGATTTGGTATTGATTTTAGTTAACTGAATTCAGAAAAATATAAAGAAGATAGCAATGGCAGCACAATTTCTCAATATATAAACCCAAAAGGCAAACAACTTTGGGATTGCATAAGAGAGAGAGAGAGAGAGACTGTAAGCCCCGCCCATCCACCCATGCGTGTCATCAATGCCAAGACGCATGGTTTAAAACAGATCAAGATTAGTAGCAAATTTGCAATTTTCTAATCTCTTATGAAAGAAACACAAAAACAAAAAAACAAAACAAAAACAAAACAAAACAAAACCAAAAAAAAAAAATGCAGTCCCACAATACTCAATGCCTGATTAGATAATTCTAGGCACAGGTGTAATTACCCTTTAGTCGCAAATTTGCAATTAAACCGAACACATACTGAATCTCTGGCCTACTGGTACCCTTCAAATAAAATAAAATTGATTATAAAAAAAAAAAAAAAGACCTCCCAGAATCGCTAACAGACTGGAAAAAGACAATCAAAGCAGACACAAAAACAACAGTAGACCTAACGTTCAAAGTTTCAAAGTCACGCTGAAAGACGTTTTTGTATTTTTACTCTCTGCTAAAATTCTTAAAAAAAAAAAAAAAAAAAAAAAAAAAAAAAAAAAGAGCAAAGAAAACGTACCGCGAAGAGCAGTGCCCATATTGCCATTGGAGACGAAATCACTAATGAGAAGCTTCTCATCCGGAGCCCAATAGTAGGCCCTGAGCTTGACAATATTGGGATGCTTCACCTTCCCAATGGCCTGCACCTCCGCCGCAAACTCCTTATACCTCTGATCGCCGCCCTCTCCAAGCCTCCGCACGGCCACCGGCACGCCGTTCCCCAACACAACCTTGTACACAATCCCCAACCCGCTCTTCCCCAACACATACGCCGACGCCCTCAGCAGCTCGTCCAGCTCAAACGTAAAGCCCTTGTCAATGGCCACCAAGTCCCCACCTCCTTTCCCGCTCTCCGACTTGTCAAGCTCCTCCGGCTCCGAATCCTCGTTCCCGAAGCCTCCGACACAAGCACACGAACACAGATGTGTCTTCTCGTTGTCTCCGAACTTCCTCTTCCCCGAACAGCTACACCCATTGGCATTGTCCTTTCTTTTCCAGTAAACGTAGACAATTATCAGACCCACAATCGCCACCCCAGCCGCGTCGGCTAAAGAGATTAGGATTATCGCGCCTGGGCTCAGGCCTTTCTTCGGCCCATCATCGGATTCCCGAGCCGAACTTGGGCTCCCAGGCGAGCTCTGAGCCGTG
This sequence comes from Ficus hirta, assembly GCA_038430175.1. Lineage (NCBI taxonomy): Eukaryota > Viridiplantae > Streptophyta > Magnoliopsida > Rosales > Moraceae > Ficus > Ficus hirta. The sequence continues at coordinate 15,045,190 of CM076595.1, read as the reverse complement.
TCCTTACAGGGCTTTTGGAGGGGGAAGCCGCATAAGAGAGGATTGTCGAGGAAAGCCGTTGGGCCTTGGTTTGAAAACGACCCCGTTTCGGGTATCTCACCGCTGAGATTGTTGTGCCGGAGATCGAAGCTAACTGTCACCGGCAATTCGCCGAGGGACTTCGGGAGCTTCCCGTAGAGCTGGTTGAAGGAGAGGTTTAGGGTTCCGGACAGGGACTTGAGGTCTCCGATGCTATCCGGGATTGAGCCGGTGAGTTCGTTAGAGGAAAGGTCGAGCTGGACGAGATTATCCATCTCAGACCAGATTTCGGCCGGAATTTCGCCGGAGAGTTTGTTACGGGCGAGGATCAGCCTCTGCAACTGTTCGCATTTCTTGAGGTCGTCGGGGATTTGGCCGGAGAGAGAGTTGTTGGAGAGATCGAGGTTTTGGATCCTCGGGAGGGTGCAGATCGAGGGGGGAACCGGACCGGAGAGGTTGTTACCGTAAAGGAAGATGCTGTGGAGGGAGGTGGCGTTGAAGAGCTGAGAAGGAATGGAGCCGTGGAAGTTGTTGCTGTGGAGGTTGAGTCGCCGGAGGTAGAGGAGAGTGCCGAGCTCCGACGGGATGTAGCCGCGGAGATTCTTGGCGGAGATGGCGATGCCGACAACGCGAGGGTCCGGGGAGCCGGTGATGTTCATGCAGGAAATGCCGGTCCAGCGGCAGGGAGTGGAGTCGTCCTCGTTCCAGTCCGAGAAGACGGAGCCGGCAGAGTCTTGGTCAACGGCGGATTTCAGAGAGAGGAGAGAGAGGCCGTCGGGGGTGAGAGAGAAAGTGAAGCTCAGAAACTGAAACTGGACGAGGAAGAATATCTGAATTAACGGACGAAAGCTCTTCTTGTTCTTCCTCATCACGTAGTCAAAGTGGCCGTTGAGAGATGATTTTTCGGCCAAAGTTTTGGTCCTTCTTCTTCTTCTTCTATTTGTGCTGTTCTTTTCCTGCGAAAAAGGGAAGATTTTCACTTCTATAGTTGACGTTTGTGAAGTTGGTCTTAGAGGGAGAAAGTCGTAAGAGGATAGCTTAGAGAGAGAGAGAGAGAGAGGGGCGGGGGAGGGGGGGACGCTGTGTTTGTGGGGGTCGGAGGTGGTTGGGACTTGGGCGAAAGTGGTATTTATGAGAAAGAGACTTGGGACAGACGATATTTTGATTGGTGGGGCCCACCTCCCGCCAAAAAGAGATTAGCAAGACTTCCTAATGGAAAGGGGGAAGTAGAAGAAAAGCAATATCCACTTCTGTTTCTCTCTCTCTATATATATATATTTACATATATACAGTTCTGTTTCTCTCTCTTTATATATACCTTATTACTGTTATTATTGCATTAAAACTCAATCACTTGGAATATAAGAATTAAGATGTCCTGTGGTTCCTTCTGTAGTTTGGAAATTATATGTACTTTCTTAGTTGTCACTTAAAAAGCCCACCCCCCTCCTCTTTTTTTTTTTGTTTTTGTTTTTGTTTTTGTTTTTTTTTTTTGTTCTTTCCTTTCCTATCAGTGAATGTCTGCTGTGAATTCTTGGTGTGGTATTTGATGAAAATGATTTATTTTGTATTTTCTGATTACTTGACCAGATATGGTAAGACTGGTTTTATTTTGACTGTTGGAATTATGTATATCTGATTGTCATCAGCAAATTTTGTAGTCTGTCTGGCTCTCCCTCCCTCCCCCTCTCTCCCTCCCCCCCCCCCCTCTCATTTTGTGTAAGTGTTGTAAGTTGTAACTATGTGGCTGTGAAAATCATTTTTAGTGGTTGAGAATAAGAATCTTCAAATTACACCAATTCACGGGACCAAATAAATTTTCAGTTTCTCAAGCCAACACAAGTTTCTCTTTTGTATTCTTTTTCTTCTTAGCCAATGTGCAAGACAATGATATAATTTTTATATATTATTGCATTATCAAAAGGGTATATTTGAAACGTGCAATAAAATTGTTAAATTAATAAATGGCCCTTCTATAGTTTGGTGTAACCAATAAAGACAGCTATAGTTAAGAGATGACAACTATAATGTAGTTTCTACGCCGTAGAGGAGATACCCTTTTATAGAGGATTCAAAAGATAACTCATAATATCACAGAAATTGATGTTAATTTAATTTATGATATTTTCATGATGTTAAAAAAAAAAAAAAAAGAAATCGGTGATATTTTCAAATTCTCGTATGTGTCATTAGAAAAATCTAATAAAATCATACATGAAATGAAGATGATTCTAATATTGAATTTTCAATGACCATCGACTTGGAGTCTAAAAGATCTAACATATGTTTATGTCAAGAAATAAATTCTTATATATGATATGACTCAAATTTTTGAATGAAAAAAATTAGAGTAGGTTCTAAATAAAATGTCCACATTACTGTGTCACCACGATTTGTGATGTATTTTCGTGATGGCTGTTTTTTTTTTTTTTTTTTTAATAAAGATATTTCAATGATAGGTGCAGAAGCGAGTTGGCTGTTTGAACAAATCACTATCGTACAACCAACGCCACTTCCGTTTCCACTCTTAAAAGGACTCTCTCATCGATGACTCTATTTCACAGTCTTAAAATGCAGTGCCCTCCTTCTTTTTTTCTTTTCTTGTCTTTTTTTTCCCTGAGTGATTCCAAATAGTACAGCAGCAAGTGGGGTTTCAGCATGATGACCTCGTAAAAAGATAGAGACTGAATTATTTTATCGTTGAGTGAAAATGAGTGCAATGGTTTTTTTTTTTTTTTAATATCTTATTCTCAATCATGAAAACATGCTTAGAAGCTAACTAAACAAAGACAGACACAGAGAGAATGTTTTATCCAGCTTGTTGTTAGGTGTAATTATATTGTGTCTTGTTTTGGGTGGTTGAAAAACATTGGAATCTATATATATATATATATATATATATATATATTATGTAGTTCTCTCGATTTTTATTTACCCTTTAGGATATGATGAAAATGGGGATTCCCATCTGATGCTATTTACTTTTTTTTTTTTGGTAATTTGAAAAAAAGGGCATTACTTGCCTAGCTATCAATTTGCATGCATTGGCACGCCAATTTATGAATCTGGGACACCCTTTTTCTTTATTTGATTTCAATTTTTTAACTTTTAGGAAGCATTTATATCTTACATGTAATAATCACTTTTGGTTTTTTGTTCTCCATTTTTTTTTTTTTAAGCGAAGGACGAATAATAAATGACCTTCGAGGGGCAACATTCGCGGACAAAAGTGAAAAGAGTAGGAGTAGAAAAAACAAAAAGTCCTTTACTTGGTATTTAAGGGATTGAAGAGCTGTAAGTATTAATTGAGTTGCCACTCTAATCAGTGTTTGGTATTTTTGATTGGTCAACATGATCATGAAGAAAGTGGGTCCCACTTGCATTAAAATTTCAATTTGGTTGCACGATTTGGCTTGTATTTCATCCTTTCCCCTACTTATTATGTACACAGTCTCGGCCTCTTCTGAAGCTTGATGAAATGAAACCTTTAACAACAAGCAGGGGTAGAGACAGCTGGGAATTCGCGAAAATTCACAACGAAAAATTGCCCAACTCGGGGATTCTGAACCTTTAACAGCAAGCAGGGACAGAGACTATCGAAAATTCAGGACAATTCACAACGAAAAGGACCCCACTTGGGGGTTTCAGAAGATACACAGTTTAAGTCGCATTCGTCTATCCATGAACAGATATCTTACCCCGCGGTGTCATACCAATAGCAGCGCTTTGCTGGGCTGGGGCTTCCAGGCAAGCAACTTTAGTTCAGACTTGAATTCAAAATCCACATTGATTCTAGTAGTCATCCCACTGCAAAGACCCAACAATAGTCCACTCCCTATTCCATAGGAACGCCATAATATTTCTTCTCCTTAAAATGCCCTGGTCATGTAGAAGGAATCCTTGGACAAAGTTCGATGCTGAACCCCACCATCTTCTGACCCCTTTTTGGCACTTTCAAAGTTTCATTGATCTTCCCAAACATCAAAATTCAAATGCCATTGAAACCCGAAAATCATTGCAACACGAACATGCACAAAACCAAAATGGTAAAATCCATGTATGATCAATGAGAATCATAAGCATGAACACTATATGAGACAATAAGTTTTGATTCTAAAAACCCAGGGACATCAGAGACAAGAAGCGACTAAACAATCAATTGTACATGAAAAGATCACAATGGGAGCGCTTTTACAGAAACAACTTCAACAATCTTAGTCCTATGGACGAAATGTTCCACGGAGCATAACATGCATAAAGAAATGTGTGGCTTCCTTAGCACGCTTTGGATTCTGTCTCTTCCTTCCGATGTCTGACAAGAAAAACACCTCAAACCTGGTCCAGATGAACAACTCTATGCCCCAGATACTTCAGCCATTTCTTGTTCAACTGTCCCTGCAGTTACTGGATAGTATTTGTAGTGCATTTCTCCAACATCATCACCAGATAGCTTCTTCCATCCGTCTGGTCCCACGTAATAAACTGACAAGAAACAAATCCCGCAAGTAAACTCATTAGTCTAAGTACTTTCCCAGGCTATTCATACATACACGTATCTATGTTTGTGTGTGTGTGCGTGACAGAGGAGATAGAGAGAGAGATAAGAGGAGAAAAGAGGGTACCGCTAGCAACTCCACCACTGGCTCCATCGCGGAAGGTAGCATGATAAATAGCTCTTCTAGCCAACTCAGCTGCTTCATCAACTGACATGTCATACCGATATCTGTGTCCCAAAGCAAGAGAACAACAAAATAAACAAATGCAATAACACATTCAACTCAAAACAAATAATGCCTGTGAAAAAAAAAAAAAAAAAAAAAAAGGAAAGCGTGACACACTAAGATTACAAGAGCTATCAAGAAAAACAAAATGTAGATGAAGAGAAAACATTTCAAAGTAACTACAATCTTATGGAAAGACAGTCAAGCAAAAAACAAAACAAAAAAAATCATATTGAAAGACACGGAGTGGTAAAGTTCCTTGCTCATTCACAATACTCAAATAGATTTCACTTCTCAGTATCATTGCCACTTGCTTCTTGCCTATTTATAATCTGTTATTTTTCTCGTCCCGTTTATATTTAGAAAAAATGGCATCCTTGCTGATTATTTGTCACTCATCTGATAAAAATAGTCAAAGAATCTTCTTTTGTTTCAACAAGTGGGCTCTACCCCAAAGCTTTGATCGCAACACAGAATTTGAGGCCAATGTCACTTAGGTATTCATTAAAGTAAGGTCGACAATGTGAAAATGAAAGGGGAGAATGCACACACCCATCATCCAGTACACCATAAGCATAAGGTGAACCAGATCCAACTGAAAATCGTGCCCCTTTTAGCCTTCCCCCCTCACTGTCCACATAATATAGTCCAGGACCCTGCAGCAAAAACAAGCAGAAATTAACACTTCAAATGTAAAATGTAGCATTCTAAAATAAGCTTCCAAGTTTGAATTACCGTTTCATCCCATCCAGCTATCATGGTCCCAACAGACAGACCCATGCCACGATATGAATACAGAATGTTGGCCAACAGCTTTGATGCCCCTGTAACTGAAATTCTGCGCTTGTTTGCTAATTCATGCAGGCGGCACTAACCATGGAAGAAATTGTCTGTTAGCACTTGATGTAAAAGAGAAGCACGTAACATGTTTTCATATGCCTTTCTACACAATAAAAATTGTCAATTCACAACTAAGAAGTTGCAATAACTGGGCGACACCAAAGGGTAAGATTATCTTCCATTGACAGGGAAAAAGGAAAAATGGGCAAACACTTCATATTGGGCTAGCCAACTAATAGAGAAAACATCCCTAAGCTCAATTTAAAACAGGTAAAAAACTGTTGTTAATATCTCCATTTTCCATGAAGACGGTAAGCAAAAAGGAAAAGGGGAAATACAATAAATCTAAATTTCCAGAACAAACTGCAATTCCTTAAGAGGTAAACAAGAATACAGAATACAAGTTCATCGGATATTGAATCGTTTTAGTTTATCAAGGAATCAATAGTATTACTTTCTCATACCTAAAGCACCGTTACTGAGGGCTAAATTCACCCATAGAACATGTCCTTTAGCTGAAAGGCATAAAACTGCAAACTTTAACATGAATAAAAGCAGTACACTACCTTAATCCCAAGATTTCTGTGCCAAAATTGGCAGTCGGCTGCTCCTCCAGCCATTGTCCCGAGCATGTAAGGATTGATTTCAATGATTTTCTTTACAGATTGCGACGCTGAAAAATTAGAAAGAAAAGGTAAGTTTACTCTATACAACATTGCATTCAACACAAAATGTTGAGAATACACCGGCCAGGAAGAGCTATAACCTAAGCTCTCTAACCTAACGCAAGAAAGGGCCTAGAACCAAAGCTACAATATCACACTTTCACACACACACAAGCATTTTCATTTACAATCGAAGTCTATCACTCGACTGTTAGACACGATATACGACTTTGAAACGCGAAGAAATCACGTGCAGGCAGTAGAAATATTAGACTTTTTTTTTTTCTTTCTCGAAGATATCACATCCGTGCAGGCAGTAGAAATATTAGACTTTTTTTTTTTTTTTCTTTCCTTTCAAGTCAGGAATCACATACATATATAGCCTCCCATGCTAGCTCGAGAATCAGCAGCGACCATGACACCCTCCTTGAAAATGAAAGCGAGCGTGGTTGTCCCCTTCGCCGGCTTCACCATTTGGACCGCCTCTTTCAGAAACCCATCAAGCTGAAATATAGGGACACAAAGTTCATAACCCAGTGAACACTATACTTATCTTAGTGTCATAAAAAAACCCAGATAGGAAAACATTACAAAACTCACATCAACATTACTAGGAAGATCGAACGAAGGGGCAGTAGATAACCCATCATGAAACTCATTGCTTCCCCCAAACAACGGTGCAGTTGACTCCAAACCGCTAGTGTCCAGCTTCATGATTAAAATCCTGTGAACAAAGACAATGAAAATCCCCCGACCGCAAAATTTGACACAATACTTTACAGTAAAACACCAGTAAATGAATTCTAACTCGATCAATTTCTGAAATTTTGCTCCCTAAACATGAAGAAAAACTCGTAAATTTTCGAAAAAAGATCTTTATCTTTCTCCATATACGATTGAAGTGGATCGAAATTGAAACCCTAGATATGGAAAATTGTTCCGGTCCGTTTACGAATTGAGTCCTAAATGGTCATGAAATTCGCAAATCGGGAGTGAAAAAGAGATAATGGCCGTACCTTGGTGATGAAAAACGAAGAAAACGAGGAAGAAGATGAGCGCAGAGAGAGATCGAGCAGAGAAATTCAATGGAGGTTTTGTGATGTGAAGTTGCCGAAGGGAATGGGTTTCTTGTGCTCCAGGTCAGTGGGGGAATCGTGGGCCCCATGTAATGGGCTTCCTTTCTAATTTTACTTTGGGCAGACCTATGAAGAAGAAGCCCAATTAACCATGTGTTTCTGGCCCAGGCTTTTTTTGACAACCCAACTTGGATGATTGGCCCACAAAAAAAAATCCTAAGGAGGGAAATTATAGTGAATAGCATATTACGAAAATAATTGGAAGTAAGCAGTAATGTTTCTAAAATATTCAAAATAAATTAGGAATTTGGTAGGTAGATATAAAAATTTATTAAGTAAACAACCTATTTACATTTAATTAGAAACATTTATTAGATAAATTTATTATTTACTGTTATATACTTAAAATATTTTTAAAACATATTATTTACTTTAATTATATATGTAAAAATTCTATTTACTTTTTTTCTAGGACGGTGCGGCTGGTAATAAGTATATGAATAGATTATTTGTAGAATTGTTTTTTAAAAAGCACATCTTTATATCATTATCTCGATTATAATAGTTTTATTTTTTTTACTTTTATTTTTTACATCTAATTAGATAAGTATGAGCTTTATACTGAATCAAAAATCTAAATAAACAATTGGGAATGATTAAAAAATACGAATATGTTCATTTTAAAGGATTGTTTTCATAATTTTCTTTGCATTTTTTAACTATTGAATAGATATGTCCAAGCCTAATGTCATTCAAGATCAATGAAGTGGAAATAAATTTCAACTTTTTCCTTGAGCAAATCAGGTTTTGGCTTTTTTCGACACAACAGTACAAACAACTCTTTAATTCTCGAAGTAGTTTTCATGCAAAGAATGTGGACACTCGCAATGTCACATGCAATCCATGACCCACCAATGAGACCCATTTATACAAGTAGGTCCTAGCGAATTTGATGAAATTTTGATCAACAACAAATAAAAATACGAAAGAAAAAAGAAAAAAAAATCAATCAACGAAATATTTCAGCGATTAAGTGTTTTTGACAAAATAATCCATGGTATATTATTGAAACTCAATTTCGGGCTTTTCTTCTGAATAGCTTAAACCTTGATATGATTGATCTATTAACATTGTGTCAAGATAACGTGTCATTAAGCTTATAGATGTTAAATTCTTTTATGTCAATATTCGATAATTAATATGATTTGTAGTTGTAGGCATAATCTAACGATACACCACATTTGATTCGAATCTCCAACACTCCTATGATCAAAATAAAATAAAATAAAATAAAAGTTAATATGATTTGAATTTGAGGAAATCACTTTCTAATAAAAATGTTATCAGGGCCATTTCTAATATCATGCAAAATTTTTATTTCAATTTCAAATTTGACATTCCGATAAAAGGAAAATTTTATTCTCCAACGTGAAGCAAAATTTATAAATGAATGCTAAAATCATAATTTGGCGATATAATGTTGTACTTAACATTAAATTTGATTGGGTAATTTAGCACCAAATACAACATATTTTAAATTTTGGCATTTAAAATATGTTGCTTCTCCAACGTGAAGCAAAGTTTATAAATGAATTCTAAAATCATAATTCGTCAATATAATGTTGCACTTAACATTAAATTTGATTGGTTAATTTAGCACCAAATACAACATATTTTAAATTTTGACATTTATTTTTTATCGGTTAAAATATTGATTTCTTTATTTAACAATTATAACGTTGTCATTTTTAACTAAGTAAAATAAAAAGTGTGCTTAAATCTTAACATGTATGATAAAAAGTAGACATAATATTGATAAAAAGTAGACGTAATAGTGAGAAAGTTTTGTGGCAATATAATTTTTGTATATCTCTAGATATATGTCATAAATTAAGTGGTTCAGATTTCTTGGCATTGATCTAAAGTGATATTTTTTATGAAATTTGTGAAAATTTCTCGCTAGTATTTGAAATATCAACATGCATTACGACACAAAAAATGGATTTCCGGTTTGCGTCATTACTGGGCGGGGCCAAGCCCTCTTTCTTTAGATTCAACTGAGACGATTAAACTTTCAAACCTCTTTTTTCCCACTAACTACAAGTTAAGGCTCTATGGCCAATTTAACTCATTAAGTGTGTGCTAAATTTCTACTAAAATGTTCATATGTTAACAGTATGAAAACTCGAAGTTCAAAAGATTTTTTTTTTTAATTCACTGTGTGTGTCATTTCTTTTATTTTCTTTTTTATTTGAGGATGGGAGAGATCATCTTATAATGGAATCAGTTGTGAAATTATCACGAGATTATATATGCAACCATCTACAGGTGTCATTTCTTTTATTTTCTTTTTTATTTGACGATGGGAGAGATCATCTTATAATGAAATCAGTTGTGAAATTATCACGAGATTATATATGCAACCATCTACAGGTGTCATTTGAACAAATAATAATGATGAAGATGACGATGATAACAAGAATAATACTTTGTTTGCTAAATTTTTACTAACGTCATTTTAAAAAAATTACTAAAATGGTCATGTGTGTTAACGGTCTAGTGTATCATTCCCACAAAACCCACAATTCAAAAAAAAAAAAAAAAAAAGAGTTATTTTAATGGTCCACTTACAGGATCACGTTACTCTTGTGGGCAACGATAACTAAAAAAACAACAATTATTATGAACCAGGTAAATGGGATTCCTAGCCATGTTAACTTCCTTTTTATTACACATTCTCATCATTTTTTTTTTGGGCACACCCCACCTTGAAAAAATAGCCAACAAGTGTTTATATATCTCTTTTACAATGAATTGGACGGTAATAATAAGCATAATTTATGGTGTTGCAGAAATGTCCAAAGCTTTGAATATTCACAGCCCACCAGAAAGGGGAAAAAATAAAAAAAGGGTTCAAAACTAATAAAGGAAATTGTAAATGCAGTCAACGCAAAGGGAAAGGGATATATAATCATGTGGTGGTGTTTTATTTAATTAGGACCACAGACACTCAATGATGGGCATGTACCATAAGAAGAAAATTGCATGGCTGTTGTGATGATGAGTTTTCTTCGTCATCATTTTCATCTTTCATATAAACATAAACGAGGTTGTAATTAATTTTTGCTTAATTTTATCTTCCACGTTTTTTTGAATTTATTATCATGATTAGCATTAGATAAGGCACAATTGCAAGTGGTAATTATACTGGCCGAGTTCACCGACATGCATGTTCCTGTTCATTTACACGCCGCGCATAATAAAGTAATAACATACCCATTGACATATCTCATAAACTTCCCTTTTTTTTTTATTATCTTTTTTTTTTTTTTTTCCAAACTTATCATATTAAGAACACGTTTCTTTTATGACCCATTTGAACTAATGATTGAAATTGGAATTTTATAGTTTAGAATTATGTATGATTTAAAGAAAAAAAAAACTTATCTTATTTTAATTTGAAATAAATAAGAAAGTTATAAACTTTCAAAATATAATTTTTTTTTGAAAATGTAAAAGAGAAAAAGTAAATGTAAATTTATGAGTTTTGAAGTTGAGTTGCAAAATTTGTCAAAAAAGACGTTGTTCCAAACAGCCCTATATATTTATGAAGGCCCTATATTTTAAAATAGTAGAAAAGATAAACAAAAACTGTGTTTTTTCTATGAATATTTAAAATCTTATTTAAAAAAAAAACTTAAGTGATCAAAATAATTTTAAAATTTTTTTAATCAACAATTAAACTGTTAGAATGTAATTTATAACATCATATGATTGGTAAAAGCAAATATGCTTACAAGAGTTTTATTTGAGAAGTTACATTTTACGTATTTGACTAAAAACTTTTTTAGAAAGTAAAAGTTTTTTTTAATAAATCATTTAAATACTTTTAAAATAGATTTTAAATCCATTAAACAAAAAATCAACTTATAAAAAGATTTAAAAATTTAACTATGTTAGGTATTGTACAACCATTTAATTAACAATCACAAATATAATTTAATTGTAATTTCATTATTTATTTTTATCATTACCTATAGAAGTTGACTTTTTTTTCTCTAAATTCAAAATTAAAATTATTCCAAGATTAAAAAAAAAAAAACAATAAGAGTTGAACTTGATATTGAAAACATAAGTTTATCGATATTTTTTGTTTCATGTCCTTTGTAAAAAAACTCATTTATTTTTTGTAAGGTTCACGCTGAGTTGGACATGAACGAGCAAAGTGCCTGGAACACTCACCATGAGAAACACCCCACCAAATGAAAATAATGATCCTGATGGCTATGTTTTCCAACATTTTACATACATATTGTTTATAGGCCCAGCTCCCTCCCTAGGAAAATAAAAACACCTTTTTTTTTTTTTTGTAATGTAACACATCACATAAGAGACCCCTCCACTTTACTTCAAAATTGTCCCCCGGTAAATATCTATCCTTTAATTTGTCTCCAAGGTCGTTTATTTATAGAAAATAAATGCACTAAATTAATATGTATTTTATTTGGTTGAGGATTTTTCTCCTATAAAAATCATAATTGGGAAGCCAGCCGCATGTTAGATGCACAATCCAAAAATACGATTTTGACCCAAAAAAGATGCTACTCATTTTGGTCTAGTGCTCCCCGGAACAAAGACCTTAATTAATTAATTTTAATTAATTATTATTATAACAAATAAATAATATATATATATATTTTGGCTGAACAAGGACCTTAATAATTTGGTCAGCTTTGAGAATCTTGGTCCCACAGTTAGAGATGCCAAATCTTCTAGAAAGAGGAAATTAATTTTTCCCTTTATTTCTTCAACCATTCTGATGATAGATATCTTACTACAAGTTGATTTGCAACTTACTTTGCTTGTTGGTTCAATAGGAGGTTTATGTGGTTAGATAACTTTCCAAGAAATTCAACTAGATATAAATACTATAACCCTTTTATTCCAAAAAAAAAAAAAAAAAACACTATAACCTTTATTAGTGTTTTTAAAATTTAGACTCTAGATCATCATTAAACTCAAAACTATGCAAGATCCATTAATTGTTCGATACATATAGAAAACCTTATATGGTAGAACTTAGAAGATATGATCAAAAATCTCATTTAAAAAACACAAAACCAATGAAATTTTGATTTAGACAACAGCTAAAAACAAAACTGTATTGATTGAGTATTTTTGTCATGCCTTATCCTAAAATTCTTTTAGTCTTTCTCAAGATAGAACAATGTCAAAATAACATGTTACTTCAATTGGTTAGAAAAGTGATTATATTTCTTGAAAATTTAGGAAGCTTTGGCCTTTACGTTTTTCTTTTTGCTTTTGTTGAAAATATTATAGTGAGTTTGGTTAGGACAATTTCTTCAACCGGCCATGGATTGAAATATTTGGATTCATTGAGAAAAATAAGAGTGTGTTTGGTTCACTCTCTCAAACTCAATTTTTCTATCTCAAATCCTCAAAAGTCTTTGTCTTTTTCCTAAAAAGTTTTTTGTCTTTTCTGAAAAGTCAACAAAATTTACTATTTCAACTTCAAAAACTCAACTCAAACTAACGAACCAAACGAACCCTAAATCAAAGCGTATCAATCAGTATCATCCTATAAAACCGGATTACAATATTATTATTATTATTATTATTCTTTTTAAAATTGGGCCTCTTATTCCTGACATTTTCTCCTAATTGAACAAGTGGAATGTCAAGCTGAGAGCGGCCCACGTGCAATTCATACATAAGATGTTGACGTGTACCGGTTGAAAGTACTATTTTCTTTTTTCTTTTTTTTCCCACTAAATGAAAACAAAAAATTTTTTGAAAAATAAAAGCCAAAAAAAAAAAAAAAAGGAAGACTTTGAGAGGGATACAGTTCCACGCGCGAAAATGAACACGTCCTTTCACCACCGTGTGTCGACATGGCGCTATCAATGAAATGGCCTTCAATAAAAGAAACAACAACATAATTTTAATATTTTAAAATATGATTTTAAAATTTACAACATAAAGACAGAAAGAGAAAGGGTATGTAAAAGACATTTTATGACCAAAAATGACTCTAGAATGTCAAAATGATATTTATATTTTTTAATGTGAGGCTACCATTTTAGTATTTTATTTAAAAAAAAAAAACCAGAAACTCATATAGTAATTACGAAAAATTAAGATATGAAAATGATTTTCTTTAAGATAAAAACTACCTTATTGGTACTTTTCTTTTCTTTTTTTTAGAGAAACAAATAATTTTTTTCTTTTCTTTTACTAATGTGAAAGGAAAATTGTGGATAGCCCACCTAACTGTTGGAAGTGTGTGTATACTTTTGAGCACAGCACGAATCTTTTACCATCAATATAAGACAACTATAGTTTATACAAGTAAGATGCATTAATAATAATAAGTAGGACATCGATGAGATTTATAGTCTAATTCTAATTTTTTTTTTAAAGGAAAAGGATCGGAAATACCCTTTATGTTTGGTCAAAACACTAATTTTGTCTCTTTTTTTCCTCCTTGAAAATTCTTAGAATTTTGATCATTTTAAAATTTACATTTAAAATTTTAATTTAGAGTTATTTAGAAGAATAATATAAAATAATAGGGATAGTCTTGGTATTTTTTTAAAATTTTAATTATTTCAAGGAGTGGTTCGTAACTGATTTTACAAACAAATAAGATGTTTTTAGGTACTTGTATAATAAAAAAAAATTGTACTTACATTTAGTTAAATACAGAGGGTGTTTTGTGTATCTTAGGAAAATAAATAAATTAAAGAAGAGTGTTTGTTTTTTGTTAAGCAAAAAAAAAAAATAATAATAATAGTAATAAAGTAGAGATTGTTGGTGATGGGGGTGGAAATGCGCGTGCGAAATGTTTTTGACAGAGGGAGAAGAAGAGATATTTTCTTTATTCATCCCTTATTACTGGGGGAAAACCACAGATAAATCCGTGAATTACGGATCCAGGTGGGACCCCATACGTAGGGGGAGTTCTAACAGTTAAAATTGATGGTTAAAAACACAACCACGTGGATTGTTGGCGAGCCCACTTTTTTTCTTTAATTTTTTTTAATGTCCGGACAGCATTGGGGATTCCTGTTTCCGTACTCCTGCCTGGGGAGTGGGGACATCCCACTGCTCATGAAATCATCTGTGTCACGAAATGACGAAATGGCGAAATGACGAAACTACCCTCTTTTGGAATTTGCCACAAAGCTCCCTTTCCATTGGAACACGTAATGGATATTATTGAATGCATTAATAATGAAGCAAAGGACGACCTCCATATCCAAATTCAAAAGAGAGAAGAAGAAAATGGAGGCTGACTAACTGGAGATTGGAGAGACCTTATCCTCGTGCTTGATCTTGACCAAACTTTGTGGTCTTTCTTTTTCTTCTTTTATGGTGTTATTTTAGATTATGGAATCCACAAAGGCACCTTTTGTGAAATTAAACAATAATTGACTACTAGAATAACAAAATAAGGAAAAAAAAAAGAAGAAGCAAATACCTTTATTTTTTAGTGTATATATTGTATCTAAACAATGTTGTACAATTATATTGTAATCAAATATTACAATTATATGGGTTCGAGTTCACAGACTCCCACCCCATCATATTCCTTTCCTAACCCTCGTTTAAATTTAGGGTTGATATTTTAAATTTTATCTTACGATTAGTCAAAATACATGATTTTCAATAAATCATGTACGTAATCATAAAGTAATGTTATATATTTATGTTGAATGTCATATTTTTTAATTACCTTCTTTTACACAATCATTAAATGACGTGATATATTTGTTTTGAATATCTTATTTTTCAATTATCTTCTATTACGTCCCATTTAAAACTAAAATTGCCGTCAAGATCTAAAGTTTTTCAACTATTTGTTTAATGAACTATTATTTATATGTGTTGAACAACCAAGGCTATAGCCTTGTGATGAGCAAAGGAAAAATATATCGCATCATTTTATTTGACTTTAAAAAATTGATTCATCAATAGTCCGAATGAAAAGTCAAAAATGATGTCAACTACCATCAATTTTCAAACTTAAAAAGACATGGCGAATCTTTGGAAAAAAAGCAATGTAGATCTGTTTCTACTACAGACCACTCCCCGTTTCCTAAGGAAATTAAAAAACAAAATAAAGTAAATCAGGAAATGAAGGCCACGACAACTTTAGTAAATCAAACGGAAAATCTATAAAGAACGATGTGACAAAGCAACTTTTTATGTCTAGTAGACTAGTAGATTATAGTTGAACCAAAAAAAGAAAAAGAAAAAAAAAGACTAGTAGATTAGAGGGTATTTTTAAGTAAAGGAGAAACTTCATTAGACTCCTTAATCTACATAACATCAAACACATGATCTCGAAGTACATGAGATAAAAAACTTTTAATGTACTTCGAGATATTAAAAGAAAAAGATCTATATTTGAGACCTAATAATAATAATAATAATAAATATTTGACGTATTGATTAGAGTTTTACATACGTTCAATTTCAATGTGTAGAGGTTTTTTTTTCACAAAAAGTACAAAGGTTAATTAAATCCTGTTTTATGGCTTGAAATTAGACTGAATATGCTTCAGGGATAAATGGCTAATAAACTTGACGGTGGTCCCAAGATATTAACTTGTGTATTCTTCCCAAGACAAGAATGGGAAACTATTAGCTTCCATTTGGTGTTACAACTCTAACTTAAATTTTTAAGTTGGAGTTGGTTGACTTTTAAAAAACTAGTTATAATTTTTGTTAACTTTCAGAAAAAGACAAAAACTAAGATGAAAAATTTAAGCTGGAGTTATAATACCAAACGAAAGCTTAGTTTTTATTTATTTATTTTAACCATGGTATTTTTTTCGTTTTTGGCAATGGCAAAAGAAGGAAACTTGCTATTAGTGTCCAAGCATCAATATGGCACCCCATATGGTACATTAATAACATAAAAACATACCAATTCTGTTTGACTTGCTATTGAAAAAAAATAAAAAAATAAAGGGGCTAGGACTTTTTAGTCTAAAATGTTGGGGGTGAAAAAATTATCCTCGTTCCTATAATTGTTACTTTGTTTGATTCTGATTCTTTAAATTTCCTTAAGGGAATGAGGGTTTTTTATAAAGAAAAACTTTCAGGCACTTAAAAATTGAGACAAGATAAACTAATCAAATAGAAAAAGCAAATTGAAATCAAATGAAATCTCGTCTGAATATTTTAATTTGCAAAGTGGATAACACATTCAACTGATGAATACAGATTATCACTTACTCACGCATATACATATATGATGTGGATTCAAGTAGTTGAAGGCACATTTGTTGGCACATCTCCTTGTTGTTGTGACATCAAGACGCAATAGCAAAATGAAAAAAAGATCATGATCTAACAAAATATTTGCTTATACCAATAGCCCACTATTTTTTTAGAGCACATTATTACACAAACAAATAAAAACACTTTATAACTTCCCAAAATAAAAAAAAAAACATTTTATAACTGTCTTTTTTTAATTTTATACGTACATTAAACACGAGTGGTAGTGTAGTGGACAAGTGGGGAAGTTCAAGCTTCCCATAAAATGCCAAAAAGTTCAATTTATTCATAAAATATTACCCAAAAAAATAATATTTATATACAAAAAAATTTCCCACGTCTACAAGGGCAATTTGGTAATTTAGAATCATTAATGACAGATCTGCTAACCGACAAACTTGGTGGTCGGCAACTGTCGGCCGGTGAACCGGGGAGACAATATCGGCGAAAAATTCCCATCAGCGACTGCCAAAATTTTTTTATTCAATAATTTTATTTTATTTATTAATTCCGCCCCTATTATTATATATCTATATAAAATATACCTCAACTCTCGCGGTTAATATTTTATTTTTAATTTTTTCCCCTCAAATAAGACCCCGTTATTTTCAACTATTTCCAATATTCCCTTACCATTTACGCCCACCGGGAAGATTAACCAAAAAATCCAACCTCTCTCTCTCTCTCTCTCTTCTGTCTCTGAGCTCCGAGAAATTCGCTCTTCTTCGATTTGAACTACAAAGCTTAGCTGTAATGAAATGGGAAGGTACAGATCATTGTAGGAACTCCACTTCTTTTTCCGTTTGTTTCCCTGGATTTTGTTCCTGTGTGTTGCTATTTTTATGAAGCCTCATTGGCTCGCTTCGTTTCTTCTGGTACTTTGTTCGTTCCAAACCCTAGCTGGGATTTCTGCGTCCTAGAGATTTATGTCAACACGTATCTTCGCAATTACGAGCTGTGAAATTGTTTATGGCAAAGGAAAGGATTTTTTTTCTTTCGAAATTTGTTTCCGTGTATAGTGCGTTTGGATTCCGTGTCCGAATCGCATTTTTGTAAGGAATTCGCGCCGTTTTGCTGAAATTGCCTTTTTTGAGTGTTTTCGTTTCAGTATTTTTGTTCTCTCGTTTTCTTTTCCCTCCAGGTGTTTGGGATATGGAATTTCTGTAGGTGAGAGGAATTTTTTGGATGGCTGTTTTTGAAAATTTTCTTCCTTGTAGATTCCACTTCGAAATCTTGAGATTTGATATTTGAAGGAACGCCCAGTCAGCCTGTGGGATTTTTTTTTTTCTTTTTTCACATTTCTTCCATGGCTTCTACAATTGGTCAGGTTTTCTTTTTTCATTGTCCGGATCGATGGAGCCGTGCTTATTGTGTTTCTTAGTTCCTGATCCTTTCGATAAGATTTTGTAATTTTTTTCGTTTGGTTGCCGAGAATGTTTTACTAAATTCAATAACTTGTTTCTGAAAAAAAAAAAAAATGAAGAACGAGTTTTGCTACTGAACTAAGCCTGAAATAGCTATTTCGTTTAGTTAAAGTGGATTTAAATTTCTATATATGTTTTCGGGTTTCCAATGAAAGTGGATTCAATAATTTACTAGCACTTTACATTGTTGGTCTCTTCTCCAAGTTGCCTTTTTTTCCTCAACACTTGATATTGTTGATTCTAGCTGCTTTTGCCAAAAGGAACTAAGGCTATATTTTTTTGGCATGTCCATCTAGTTAACGCAACTGAAAATTTGTGTGACCTCTTGTGATTTCGACTTCTTTCCGTCTTTCTTTCTTGCTGGCATTCATTACGTGAGATTTCTTTTCTCTTCTGTCTGTTATTTAATTTTGTTCCTTCTTTCAAATGCAGTCGGTGTAAACTTGTGTGACGGTTTTTTACTGCGAGCTTAAATCATGGATGTCATTGATGTTGAAGAAAATTTGTTTGCAGCTAGTGATGCAAAGGTATGAAAGCCAGATGCCGGAAATTGAAATTTTTTATGGTTTGCACATATTTAAATTGCAGTTCGAAAATTTGGAATATCTGTAGAATTTCGTATGCAAGAATTTTGGCTTTGGATTGTTAACTCATGAATATTATGATTGATTTAGTTTTAAGACAATTAATTTTCTATTATGCCTTTTGTAGTTACATGGAGACATGTGCAAGACACTTTCTGCAATTTATTGCAAAATAATGTCAGTTTTCCCTTCCTTGGAAGCGGCTCGACCAAGAAGCAAATCTGGGATTCAGGCTCTTTGTTCATTGCATGTAGCTCTTGAGAAGTCCAAGAATGTTCTTCAACATTGCTCCGAGTGTAGTAAACTTTATTTGGTAGGTTTTACCTTATGCATTCATGGTTTTATGCGGTGAATGGTTATACAAACTGTTGCTTATGTAATGTTAGATGATCGATATCGTCCATTATGATCAGTATATATTTTTCTAGAAGCTTATGCAATAGCTCTTGCGATGCAGGCTATAACCGGAGATTCAGTACTTTCAAAATTTGAGAAGGCAAGATGTGCTCTTGAGGATAGTCTAAGGCGTGTTGACGATATTGTTGCACAATCTATCGGTTCTCAGGTTAGACTGATTTTCTGGTGGTGGATTGGAATGTTATTGCATACAAAGCAGACAGCATGTAGGGATTTTACAATACTAAAAGCAGAGATGTAACTTGGATACGTTAAACTCCTGTTAAAAATCTTGTTAACGCTCCCAATTTTTTTGTCTATTTGTTTGGATTTTATTGACAGCGGATGCAGTGCTTTATGTTTCCATTTCAAGACTTAGAGCTCCCCACTAACACAATTTGATCTATCTTGTTTCAGATTCAAGAAATTGTTGGTGAACTTGAGGGTACTGTTCTCTCACTTGATCCCTTGGAGAAGCAAGTAGGTGATGAAATAATTGCACTGCTCCAGCAAGGGAGGAAATTCGACAACGGCAGTGACAGCAATGAACTGGAATCATTTCACCAGGCTGCTACTAAACTTGGAATTACCTCTTCCAGGGCAGCTCTGACAGAGAGACGAGCTCTAAAGAAACTAATAGAAAGAGCCCGTGCCGAGGAAGATAAGCGGAAGGAATCCATTGTGGCTTATCTTTTACATCTTATGAGAAAATACTCTAAGTTGTTCAGAAGTGAATTCTCGGATGACAACGATTCACAGGGTTCTGCTCCTTGTTCTCCCACTGTTCTCGGTTCTATCGATATTGTTGGGCCTGGGGGAAATGGTCAAGCCTTTGATAGACAACTATCAAATCTTGGTTCTTTCAATTTCAAGCCAAACAGTAAGAAATCAGGGCAGATGCCCCTCCCACCCGAAGAGTTGAGGTGTCCAATATCGCTTCAGCTTATGCATGACCCAGTCATTATCGCTTCTGGTCAAACTTATGAAAGGATTTGCATTGAAAAATGGTTCAGTGATGGGCACAGTACCTGTCCAAAGACTCAACAAATGCTGTCTCATCTCTCTCTGACTCCCAATTACTGTGTCAAGGGCCTTGTTTCTAATTGGTGTGAACAGAATGAAGTTCCTGTTCCTGATGGTCCTCCAGATTCTCTTGACCTCAACTATTGGAGATTGGCACTATCGGAGTCTGATTCCACAAATTCAAAATCTGTGGGTAGCATTGGCTCCTGCAAGGTAAAAGGGATTAAGGTTGTTCCTTTAGAGGAAAGTGGTACCTTAGAGGAGGCTGAGGAAAATGCTACAAAAAATGTTTTTCCACTGGAGGAAGAGTCTGAGCTCGACTTGTTCGAAACTTATCAGGAATTTTTGACCATCTTGAATGAAGGGGAAGACTTCAGGCTAAAGTGCAAAGTGGTGGAGAAAATAAGGCTCTTGCTTAAGGACGACGAAGAAGCTAGGATATACATGGGGGCTAATGGGTTTGTTGAAGCACTTATGCAGTTTCTTTACTCAGCTTCGGCTGAAGGAAATGCTACTGCTCAGGAAAGCGGAGCCATGGCTCTTTTCAATCTTGCTGTCAACAATAACAGGTGTGCTATTTTAAACTTTTGCAGTTTTTAAAGGCAGATTTGAGTAGTGAAAGTAATGTAATATTGTATCGCTGGACCAATTACAGCTCTCCAACCCAAAAAAAATAAAAGGAAGGACTGGGGTTATTATCTAATAGCAAAGCAGAAATCTTAAATCTTTTTCCAAACAATGGAGATGTATTTATTTTTCTGATTTGAACTTCCTTCTCTCATTCCAGAAACAAGGAAATGATGTTGGAAGTAGGGATAATTCCATTGCTGGAAGAAATGATCTCCTCTACCAATTCTCATGGATTTGCCACTGCCCTTTACCTAAATCTCTCCTGCCTCGAAGAGGCCAAGCCGATTATTGGCTCATCACATGCTGTTCCTTTCTTAACTGAGCTCCTTCAAGCTAATACTGACATCCAATGCAAGCTGGATGCCCTCCACGCCCTATATAATCTCTCGAGCGCCCCCTCCAATATCCCGAATCTCCTTTCATCTGGCATCATCAGCGGTCTTCAATCCCTCGCAGCCTCTGGTGACCACACACGGACAGAAAAATGTTTGGCAGTCTTTCTAAACTTGGCTTCAAGTCAATTGGGAAAAGACGAAATGATGTCATCGCCAGGTCTTATCAGTGTGCTGGCAACTATCTTGGATGCTGGTGAACCCATAGAGCAGGAACAAGCTGTTTCATGTCTCTTGCTTTTATGCAACGGGAGTGATAAATGCAGTCAAATGGTCTTACAAGAAGGCGTGATACCTGGACTGGTGTCGATTTCAGTGAATGGGACCTCAAGAGGAAAAGAGAAGGCTCAGAAACTTCTGATGCTTTTCCGTGAGCAGCGGCAGCGAGACCCACCATCCCCGGAGGTCCAAATGCATTCTGAAATTAATGAGGTGTCTGTGCCCGCTCCTGCTCCCGAATCTAAACCTCTATGTAAATCTGTATCAAGAAAAAAGATGAGCAAGGCTTTCAGCCTTTTCTGGAAGAGCAAGAGCTATTCGGTTTCCCAATGTTAAGCCTCATGGTTCTCTGTAAAGTTTAGTTGTATCAACTTTTTCTTTCTTTTGTCCTCCTCTTATGGGCATTATTATTATTTTTTGCTTTTGAAAGAGAAGAATGTACAGGCCCCTGTAATTTATGAGTTTTTGTTTCTTTGCCTTGACTTTCTCATTTCAGCTAGGAATACGTGTATTATGAATATCATAATTTAAGTGTTAGATTACATAAATATATATTTTGGTTTCTCATTACTTGAGCCTTGGATTCACTCTCTTGGAGAAGAGAAATATGAAAATTTGTAAAACAGGACTTTATTTTATTTTCTCTTCCTCTATTTGATAATGTGGATGCGGTGGTGTTCATTTTTCTTCATACTGCAAAAGTGTTTTCGAAACGTAGTAGATATATTTTAGGATATTTGGCATTGATATTTCCCAAACTTGTTACTCTTTGATAAATTGTTTCTTGAATTTCACATTTAACATTTTCTCCCCCAACTTATTAAATTGTTCCAATATGTCTCAATTTGTTAACTTTCCATTAAGTTGAGAATTTAAATTTAGAAGATTTAAATTATGGTGATTGTATTATATTTGAATATTTTGAGTCGGAAATGGTGTTATTTTGTCTGTACATGAGGTGTATGTGTGCTATTTGTCATCAATTTAACAAGGAGTCGAGTCAAATGGAACACAATGTTACAATTTAGGAGTTTTAGGTGATAAATTTCAAAATTAGAAAGTTTAGAGGGGAAGTTATCAAAAGGTAACAAGTTTGGGAGCAACAGTTTTAATAAAGAGAACAGAAAATTTAACAATGCTTTAATTGATTTACGGAAACAGAATGGAACTTATTGGAAAATAAAATACAGATCTCACACAACGATAGAAGTAGACATTATCTCAACATCTGCGTCCTTTTCTTCTTGCTTTCTTTGATTTGTTTTCCTTAACCCTCTTCTTCTTACCCACTTTAACGTCCATGGCCTGTTCAACTTCCCCTTCTTTGTTACTTTCTTCTTGAACAGTAACTTGTTCATCAAGCTTCATCTCCTTCTTCCGCCGAAGAAACTCAACAAGTCCCTCGAGGGTGACATCCGCTTCATCACTTTTCATGAGCTCCTCAGCCACCTCGGCCGGAGTCACCTCAACCTCCTTAATCATTTCCTCAATTTCTCCAAACAAACGGTGGCTTGTAATCTGGAGACAGTTGAAAGCAAGGGTCTTGAACCCACATGGCGTGCAATAGGACATGTGGATATGCATGTCCATTCGACCAGGTCTCAACAATGCAGGATCTAGTTTGTCCTTATAGTTGGTTGTGAAAACTATTATCCTTTCATCTCCACAGCTTGACCACAGCCCATCAATGAAATTAAGCAATCCAGATAAAGTCAACTGCCATCGGTTGGAATTAAACAAAAAAAAAAAAAAAAAAATCATCTTTACTGTTTTAGTCAAGGCAGCAAATGAAATTGATCTTTTAGAAAGAGATCAGATGGTGTGAGGTATCACCATCCGTGATTTATAACGTAATTTATAACGTATGTGTGGCAATAAAACATATTTTTCTATTAACAAGAGGTGTGATATAAGTCTCATTTTGTTGTATGGCAATCTAACATAGTAGATGCCTTGCCACATAATATTTGGGAGGGAGTATTGTCGATGTTAAATACCACAACTAATAAAAAGTTCATCAATTTATTTGACAGTTTCACAAAATTATCTGTAGTGTCACATAAATAGTGATTATGCTAGTCTCTGTGATGATATCTAGCAGATTTTATTAGACGAGCAAACACATTGTCCAAATGATGAATCAAAACAGAAGAAAGAAAAGCTAAACTAACCTGGCTGTCACTTTGATTGAATCCTCCATTTCTTCGGTCTTGCAATTCAGCACTGCAATCAATGTCCTCAATCACAATTATTGACCTGTTTTCAGTGGAGACTAAGAGCCTCCTGAGATCTGAGTTGCAATGCAGATTTGTGAGCTCCAAGTCATAGATGTTAAACTTGAGGTAATTCGCCATGGCCGCAACCAAGCTCGACTTCCCCGTACCAGGAGGGCCGTACAACAAGTACCCTCGTTTCCACGCCTTCCCAACTCTCTTATAAAAATTCTTCCTCTCAACAAACCTGTCCAAGTCCTCCACCACCTCCTTCTTGAGCCTCTCGTCCATCGCCAGCGTCTCGAATGTCGACGGATGGTGAAAGTCTACAGAACTCCACGAATCTCCTAGCGAGGACAGCTTCACCACCTTCTTCTCGTCACTTATGAACTTTGCCTTCTCCATTACGTAAGGCAGATAGGAGTTCATGACCTTGTCCTTGAACATCTTGTCGAAACTAAGCTGAAACGTCTTACGCTCGGATGTTTGCGTTGACTGCTCGTAAGTTTCTATGTCGAATTGCGATTTCGTGGTCTCGGTGCAGAGGAATTCCCACACCAAGTGGATTCCTTCGAACTCGTCGAAGATCTTCTCGCCTTTGTCGACGGTCACAGAGATGTTTCTGTCACGCGGGATCTTGAAGACCTTGAGGTTTTCATTGGAGGGCGTGATTCTTGTGCTCAAGTAGGTGTCGGAAGCTTGGTACACTTCGTTTATGGAAAGGCCATTGTACTCGTCGATGGTGAGAGTTATTCGGGGCGAGAGGTTGCCGAGCAGGCCTCCGATTCGGGCAATGATTTTGTTTCGGAGATCTTGAGGAATGAACTGGCTGGTTAGGCTGTGTAGCTCATTGAGTACCGTACGGGCCACCATTGCAGAGGCTGCAAGTGTGGTGTATGTTGATAGGACTGCTGTTGCTGAAGGCATGCTTGTCGCGGAAAACATTTCAAAAAATGTTGGAAAAAACAAAAAGAGTTTATTTGAAGGGATTTTTGGCTTGTAGAGTGGAAGTAAATTCTCTCGGTGATTGTGTGAGTATAATTAAGTGTTGAGAATTATATATATATATATATATATGTGTGTTCCGGTTGATTTCATGCTTCCTGGGTACGCTTCCCTCCTTTTTAAAAAAATAATAATAATAATGCTTCCTGGGTACGCTTGTTGTTGCTGACTTGAAGGGATTTTTGCTGTGCAAGGTTCTTCCACCAAAAGTTTTGGACTCGTCAAGTGGTCAAGTAGAGAACCAGGTGATTTGGCCTTTGGGAGTCAAATAACTTCCCAAAATTTTGTTTTGTTTTGATTTTAATTTTTGTTTTTGTTTTTTTGTTTTTTTTGGCAAGGATTCTCAAGGAATTCTTAACATTTCCGATTTCTAGAGCCTTTTTTCAAACCATCTCTTTCTTTCTTCGTTTAAAAGAAAACATGACAGAAGTTATAGTAGCATTTTTAAGAAAGTAAAAAAAAAAAAAATTGTGGGGGATTTTACAAGGGAACCCTTTTGCTTTTTCCTGACGTAAAAAAATTTTGACCATTGGATGAAAATTCGAGGGCTAAAAAAAGCTAAAGACCATCTAATGAATATAAACCCTCCCACATACAATTGTAGCACTTACCCTATATTAAAAAAAAAAAAAAAAAAAAAAATTCCTTGGACTCCACCCCCTCTGGCGAAAGAAGTCGGCTCCATCCGAGCCTCGATTCCCCACCACCACAGCGCATACAAATCGGAGGAGATCTGCGAGTAACACTCACCGCCGGCGTTTGGACGGAGGAGAATGCTCGGGCCGTCGCCCATGGGGGATCGTCCAGATCGGAGTTTTTCTCTCCAGACGAGCACCGTCGATTGCGGGGGATGAGGTCGGCGTGGGGGTCATTTGTGGCGTCGAGGGTTCAGAGGCCACATGGAAGACACCGGAGCAGCCCCAGACGGCAGCGGAGATGGCGGAGAAGACGATGAGGCGGCAGCAAGAGGGTGTGTCGGCACCAAGGAGAGAGAGGAGCTGGGAGGGTCGGATTTCGGGAAGACAGTAGGGGCAGGAGGGAGGTGTCAGGGCCACTCGCCAGGGAGAGAGAGGAGGTCGGAGAATCGGAGTTGGGGAAGGCAGTGGCGGCAGTAGGGGGTGTCGGCGCCGGGGAGAGAGGAGGTGGCAGGATCGGAGTTGGGGAAGACAGGTGTGGTTTGTGTCGCCGCGAGGAGCGTTGGGTCGCCGTTGCCGCCGGGCGGGGGGGGGGGGGGGGCGCCGCGCTCTGTGTAAGTTTGCTTTTGGGCCTTGAGTTTTTTTTTTAAAAAAAACTAAAATAAAATATAATCACATATTATAACTTACACCAATTACGATGAAGAATATTAATCTATCAATTCTCATTGAATCTAAGGGTCCGTTTGGTTCGCAAGTTTGAATTGATATTTTAAAGTTGAGTTTGAGTTAAGTTAAGTTGAGTTTAAAAGTTGAATGTTTGGAAAAAAATTTGAGTTGAAAAGTTGAGTTTGAGTTGAGTGTTTGGATGTAAAAAAGTTTGAGATAAAAGTTTAAAAAAAACAAGAGCCCTGTTTGGATGTTAAAAAAATGAGTTTAACAAATTTTTTGTCTGTATATAACATTCTATTGTAGTTTTTAATGCTTGTTTGGTTCACAAACTTAAACCATAATTTTCAAATTTTTTTTTATCTTTTTTCCAAATAGTTGTTGTCTTTTTCCCAAAAATTTTTTTGTCTTTTTTGAAAATTCCAAAAATAGAATCATTAAAACTTAAAAATTTCAGTTCAAACTCATGAACCAAATGCATGAAGAAAAACGGATAAATTAAAATACTAGTGCATCAAATAACACCTATCAACTTGATCATTAAAATTTGATAATAACAAATTAATTTCCTCCACATTTTCCAGCTGCCATCACCACATCACCACCACCACCACATTTTCCAAATTTCAATTTCCTCCCCTCCAATTTTATTTTAAAACAAAAAAGTCTCCACTTATTTTTTAATAATTTAAAACTGATCCCCCCTTCCCCATAAAAACGCTTCTTCTTTGTCCCCTTCTCTCCTCTTCATATATTATACAGCTTTCTCTCTCACTCCCAATCACTCTCTCTTCCTTATTCTTCTTCCCTTATCCACCACCCACTCTATGCTTATCCTGCGCCATTTGGAGAGAGAGAGAGAGGAACAATGGGGAAGGGCGGGTCTCTGAGCGAGAGCGTGGTGAAGAAGATCCTGCTATCTTACGCCTACGTCGGCGTGTGGATCTTCCTGAGCTTCACGGTGATCGTGTACAACAAGTACATCCTGGACAAGAAGATGTACAACTGGCCCTTCCCAATCTCCCTCACCATGATCCACATGTCCTTCTGCTCCACCTTCGCCTTCCTCCTCGTCCGCGTCTTCAAACTCGTCGAGCCCGTCTCCATGTCCCGCGACCTCTACCTCTCCTCTATCGTACCCAATCTCCCTCACCAGCACATGGGCGCCGGAGTGGAGGCGAGTGATTCGGGCACAGGAGCTGGCACGGGCGAGACAGAAGGTCAGGGGAGATTCGATGAACAGTAAACCCAGTTGGGGTTACTGTATAACGGTTCAAACTCACGTTGAAGATGCACTACTTTGCCAAACACCATCAGTTGAGACCAAACTAGGAAAACACCGTTTGGACTGGTGTTCCAAACATGCACTAACTTTATTAATGGGGTAAAACTTTTTACCCTATTTCTCCTTAAAATATTGAAGTAAATAAAAAATAAATTAATAATATTAAATTTCTTTGAGACATGTTATTACTTTAATTATTTGTGTATTTACTTTCTTCTCCTCAAAGAGACTAAGGGCCTTGTCAAAGAGAAACGGCCCAATCAATTGGTACATGATTTATGGTAGCTTGATCATTCACGAAATGACTTTTTTTTTTTTTTTTTTTGAAATACAAAATTAAATTATCTTTCTTAACAATTGTAAGTTTGACTTAAAAAAAAAAAAAGAAATTTTTTTGTAGATTTGATCTTTGTGTTTCTTAACGAGAAAATGAATAAGATAGTCTCTTTTGTTAGTGTAGTTGCCTGAGAATCCGAGTGGAGAATGTGGAATTTTTAATTTTTAATTTTTTTAATGGCAAAGTATGCGGCAAAGACGACAGCACCAAAACTAAACAAGAAAACAGAGCAAAAGACAGCCAAGCTCACAAAAATAAGGAAAACAACTCCTCAGAAACGGAGAAAGGAAGGAACAAATAATAGAGGTCGTATAACACTAATTTTTTTTGGTAAGTATAACACTATTTATATAATACAAGATAAGATATAACACTATCTATAGAGCATAAGAAAAGATATAATATGATCTTGAACTCCAATGCAATAAAATCTGCCTATCCAGGTCAACCGGTTTGGCAAGCTGGAGAAACCTTTGAAAAATATGCGACTAACATTTGTTCTCAGCTAAGGTTCTTGACGCCAACATGAACATGAGACACAACAAGATACAAGATCTCCTATCCGATGTCCATAGGAGGCTCAAACCGGTGAGGCGGTGGGAATTGGGAAAGCCGCCTTCAAAACTACCCTGAATCTGTTGTCCACCACTTTTTTCTCCATGGATTTGACTGATCCAAATTCCGACATCGTGAGAGGTCAGAGACACCGTGTGGAGCATCATGGAAGAGGCTGGAAAACCATACTTGGCCGACTTTTTTCCGGTGCTTAAGGCAGAAGGAGGCGTATGACTATCTTCCTTCAGAAGATCATTCATGGACTGGTTAGGCAATGTCATCAACCAGAGGCTGCAACTGAGAGAGAAATCCGGTTCTACCGAAGAGAATGGTATCTTAGATACTCTCATCAAGGTGATGGTCAGTGAAGATAATAACACTGAAGATAAGCTTGACAAAACCACAATTGAACCTCTTTTATTGGTGGGCTTCTAAAATTCTCTCATGTTCTTTAATTTACTTGATATGAACATTCATAATACATACATACACAAAATTTACACACATACATACACGAGGCAGGCTCCTTTACTATTAGGGTAAGCATATCATAAAATATTAATGAAAGCCGTTAGATTGAGCTTGTATTATTATAATCTTATGTTGTTAGGAATGTTACATGCAAAATTAAAAGTTCACGTGCCTTTATTACCAATTCTTGTATTTTTAATTTTTCTCCTTTTTTTTTTTAATTTTATCAAATGATCAACTTATTATTTTCATTTTCATATCACAATTATGATTATCTTATATTATCAATATATATTACATAACAAATTATCGATTTTAAATAAGAAATTAAACATCATTTACGAGGCCAATGATACAGACCTCATAATGTACAAACTATTGGCTTTTCTTTTAATTTTATTCTAATTTGTAGCCTTTTCGACCTCTATTCTATGCAGTCCTTCCCACGGCTTTGTTTAATTTTTTTTATGCACATAAATACAATATCATATATATATATATATATATATATATTGTATGTCATATAAACATTGGTTAGCCCAAGCGGAGCTAGATCAAGTAATTATTGGAAAAGGAAACCAAGTTAAGGAATCAGACATAACTCTGCTTCCCTACTTACAGGCCATTGTCAAAGAACTAAAACCGATGCAAAGCTCTCCGATTATATTGTCCGTATGGGTGCACAAGTGCTAGTGAATGTATGGGCCATTTCTAGAGACTCGACAAAAGTTCTTGCCAGGGAAGTTTTTAGAATCTGATATTGATGTGAGAGGAAAATACTTTGAGCTCACTCCATTTGGTAGCGGGCGACGAACGTGTCCTGGCTTGCCTTTGGTGATTCGGATGCTACATATGATGTTGGGTTCTTTGCTTCATTCCTTTGAGTGGAAATTGGAAGACGGAGTTTCACCAGAGACTTTAAACATGGAAGACAGGTTTGACATCACGTTGCAGATGGGTCAGCCTTTGCGAGCTATCCCTAGGTCAAAATATGCATGATAATATGATATATGTATTAGTATTTGAAGCGAAACGATCAGACGACTGTATGTTTTGTCATACAGTCATCATATCTTGAATATGCACTACGAAAAATGTTAGGGTCATGATTACACTTAAACTGTGTTTAGATAAAACGGTCAATTATAACATAATGAGAACGGTCGATTTTACAAGAATGTGACAAAAATAAAAACAAGACAGATTATTAGAATTAAACATTTTAAAGAAATAAGCACTATAAAATAAAAAGAGTAAACATTTTTTGATTTTTGAAACAATTAAATAAATAAATAATTAAAAATAAAGAAAGAGATTGAGAAACTTTGAAAGCCTTTATTCAACACCAAAATTCTAATCTTATAATTCAATCACAAGTTTCACGTCCTAAACTTGTAATTGGGAAATATGATTTTGAAGCACAAATATTAATAAAAAAAGTATTTGATTTAATTAATCTCCTCATATTAAAACAAGCACAATTATTATTACAAATTATCTTAAAACGATAAAATACCACCAGCAGAATACAGTAAAAGATATTTTTATAAAAATAATTAAAAGAAAACCACTTCTCACTAGTGATTATGTGCCTAGAATATGATAATTAAAACCATTGTCACTATGAAAATAAAAATCATAAATATTAAATAGAAGAGATGCAAGAAATCAGAAATAAGCGTTAAGAATAAAAGATATTAGGAATTAAAGGGAAGAAAGGTTGCAGACAAAAATTCCTCCAACTTAGCCTTCTACTAGCGATATCTCACTCACAAAAAGGTGTGTCACTCATTTCACACTAATAAAAAAACTAAGGAAATAAGAATTAAAAATAAACTAAGGGCCCGTTTGGTTGTTAGTTCTGTTTGAACTAAATTGTATTTTTTTCATCATGATTTTTGTCTTTTTCTGAAATTTTTTTTTATCTTTTCTGAAAAAGTTTTTTGTCTTTTCTGAAAAATTACTATTGAAACTTAAAAATCTTAAACTAAACTCATTCACCAAACACCCCCTAAGAGCCCGTTTGGTTATTAGTTCTGTTTGAATTAAATTGTACTTTTTTCATCATGATTTTTATCTTTTTCTGAAAATTTTTTTTATCTTTTCTGAAAAAATTGTTTGTCTTTTCTGAAAAATTACTATTAAAACTTAAAAATCTTAAACTAAACTCATTTACCAAACACCCCTTAAAATTTAATTAATATTGAAATCTTATAATTCTTGAATAGCTAATACAAAGATAGAACACTTTATTTATAGAGTTTTAAAGATTCAACCAAATAGAAAAATAAAGTAAAATAAGAAACTAAATATTACAAATAAAAATAAAATAGATCGTGAGAGGAAAATAAATTAAACTAAATTGAATAATTGAGGTAGAAATCGGATCCCATTTATGTCAAAATATGATTTACCTTGATTGGAGCACAAAAAGGGATGTGCTGATGAAGAAATAAGGAAAGCAACACACGATTGGACACGTGGCACAATATGATTGGGCTCAAGAAGAAAGTGGCCGACAACTGGAACTCGCTGCACGAAGAATAGAGCACTGATTGGTTGCAAGACTGACTCCCTGACGCAAGCGGGGCCCACCGGGTGCTGAGGAATCTTCAGCATGCGTGGGTGCGGCTGATGACGTGCGCAATCGGCTGGGAGCACATACGTGGAATGCACGTGCCTTGGGCTGCTTGGTGTTCGCTGGAGGAGCTTGTGCTGCTGGGGTCCACCGTCTGACTTGGGCTGTTTAAACGCCCCCGTGGCTTGCTTTGATTGGTGGAAAAGAGCTGCGGCTTGGGCTTGGGCTTGACTTTGGCTGGTGGCTGAATTGGGTGGCTTCCATGAAGCAATTGCATGCCTCTTTACGCATGATATTTACATTTATTTAAAATTTGTAAATATTTAAACAAACTACATATTTTCCAATTAAAATGTTTTCAATAAAAATCAAGAAAATGTCTAATTAAAGCTAAAATATTTGGGGTCCATTTGGTGTTTGAGTTAAGTTTGATATGAGATAAAATTTTTAAGTTTGAGTTGAATTGATTTTTTAAAAAGTGGTTATAAATTTTGTTGACTTTTCAGAAAAAATAAAATAAAAATTAAGATAAAAAATTTGAGTTAAGTTTGAATTAAATTTATTTATCAAATATAAGCTTAGCAATTAATCTACAATAAATATCAAAGAAAATGCACTTTCGTGTATTAATCAGGTAACTTGATAGAATAGAATTGAAGGGTAAAAACGGTAAAGTAATGGGTTATTGTTATATGGTTTCTTTTATTTTTCATTTATTTTTGTTTTTGTTTTTTAATGAAAAGTGAGATGGTAAATGGCAAGAGGAGAAGTAAGAAAGTGAGAAATAAAGTGATCAAATAAGTGATCCTATATCATTTCTCTATGCACTTGTGTTCTTATGGGTCTTTGCCCTTATCGTAGTCATTTATATGAACGCGGTTCAATAATAGAATCCAAAACTTCTACTAGTAATTCTAATTTTATTATGCTTTTGTACTAAGAAGAAAGATCAGGGCGTTGAGTGCGTAATTTACTTGAGCAATTCAATGACTTGGTATACCATAGTTATTATATTTCGTTTAATCAATAATTGGCATTTGGTGATTTGTCTATACACTCTATAAGTTTCATTACTTTATTGAAAGGTCTTATGTTTTATTTTATTTAATCATCTTTCTCTCATAATGTAATTTTTCTTAAATATTTTGTTATAAAGATTCCACCTAAATGTAATATGTTGGCTAGATTCAAATTTCTCTCTTTTGAATTGAAAATGAATATAGCAATATCCTTTTCTACATCAATGGTAATAGAGAGAGATACCTTCTCTAGCCAATAATGACGGGCACATATTTGGGATTGTTTTTAGTCGACGCAATAATTACTAAATTTAACTTTTTTTTTTTTTCTAATTTTGGTCACTTTTTCCTAACAAATATATATATATTTTGGTAATTTTCTTAGATTCGATGACACCGACACCAATCGCGACTACAATGGGTAGTGCTTGCTGGAAGGGGCTGAGTTGAAGGGAATTATTGTATCAGTTTCTGATCATGAAATTACTAATTTTATCTGTGTTCCTTTTAGAAGAGTTTTGTTTGAGATCATCTCCTCAGTGCAGTTTAGTTGCCGGAAAAGGTTGGACCTCCGACAGAATAGTTATAAAATTAATTTGTATAGGGCTAAGTTGCCCGTCTAGCTCAGTCGGTAGAGCGCAAGGCTCTTAACCTTGTGGTCGTGGGTTCGAGCCCCACGGTGGGCGCTTTCTTTATTGTTATTATTGTTTTTTAAATCTTTGTGAACGATTGTTCATCAGTTCATGTGACAGCGTGTTGTGTGTATCTTATTTATCGTAAAAAAGAGAGGGAAAAAAAAAAAAAAAAATACGTGTTGTGTGTGTTGTTGTGCTTTATCGTATGATACATGTACCGGACAAAAAATTTCTTTAATTTTTTTTAAAAAAAAATCTTCGTAAACACTGATTGTTCATGTAACAACATGTTGTGTGTATCTTACTTATCAGCCAAAAAAAAAAAAAAAAAAACGTGTTGTGTATGTTGTTGTGCTTTATCGTATGATAAATGTACTGGACAAAAAATTTATTTAATTTTTTTATTTTAAAAGACTTTCTTAAATTAAAAAAAAAAAAATCTTCGTGAACATTGATTGTTCATGTAACATCCTGTTGTATGTGTTGTGTTTTATTAGATAATTTTTTTTTAAAAAAAATAATCTTTGCTAACACCGATTGTTGAGGTAACAACGTGTTGTGTGTGTTGTGTTTTATTAAATAATACATGTATTTCTATTAAAAAAAATATCAAATATGAAATTTCAGAATTTTGAAGATCCCTGAAATATTTATTGTAAGTTACCATCAGTGATGTGGTGGCATGATAATGAATGATTTTTTTACTTAAGGTCTTTGTTTCTATCACGCTATGGGTTCAAGCTGATTCTCGAAGTTCATGACCTTCTTAATTAATGAAAATTTATAATCAGGATCCTTTATCATCTAATCGGTGATCTTTGTGATTATCGCATTTGCAAATTCATTGGAGTAAGAACAGGTAGACATAACTGATTTTTTTCAAAACGAAAAAAAAAATATAAGTTCAACTTTGATGCCCTGGCTCTTAAGTCTTAACTATATATATATATATATATATATATGTATGTATGCCCTGAGTTGGCCTCTTATATATTATCTCCTTTACCCTCTTCAGCATGAACTTCATAGAGTTAGTGTTATTGTGTATTTTTCTGACGTCCTGAATTTACTAATTTACTGGACTGTTGTAGTATTTATAATAAGTGTTAGTGTTAGCTTACAAATAAATATTTAGAAGAAAAAAAACATGAGGATGTATTGGCGCGCAATTATTAATGTTGGCCGCTAAAAGGTAAATGTCATAATTAATGAGTATATAAACTTAGTAAAATCTTTTCAAAAAAAAAAAAAAAAAAAAAAGATTGAACTCTCTTTTCTCTTGACCTAACTTTTGAGAATGAGTTTTACTCAAGACCATTTAACATAATATCATAGTCACATTTTGCAAGCGATGATTTTATATGACACGTTAGGCTTAAGAGAGGATGTAAGATCGTGTATTTGTCTCACATCGCTAAATTTGTTGTGTTGTTTAGTAATGAAGTCAAGAAATTTTGTTAGGCAGACTAATAACTACATAGATTAATTATAAGAAATATGGATTTGTTTTTTCATTGTTTATGAGTGCTTTTTGTAATTTTCTAAATACATACTCATATCTATATAAAGGTAAATAAGATGGAAAACAAGCTTGAGGGGGGCTTAAGCCGCTAGGTGTTACTTGCCTTCGTCCTTGTGGTGTTTATATATAAATTGGACTCCCCAATTTTTTGAGTTAATTTTTAGATATGAGTTTTACTTAAAGTTCATTTACCAATAAATATTTAGAAGAAAAAAAACATGAGGATGCAAATATCATAATTAATGAGTATATAAACTTAGTAAAATCTTTTTTTAAAAAAAAAAAAAAAAAGTAGATTGAGCTCTCTCTTCTTTTGACCTAACTTTTGAAAATGAGTATCATAGTTAGATTTTGCAAGCGATGATTTTATATGACACGTTAGGCTTAAGAAAGGATGTAAGATCATGTATTTGTCTCATATCGCTAAGTTTGTCGTGGTGTTTAGTGATGAAGTCAATAAATTTTATTAGGTAGACTAATAACTATATAAATAAATTTTAAAGAATATGGATTTGTTTTTTCATTGTTTACGAGTGCTTTTTGTAATTTTCTAAATACATACTCAAATCTTTATAAAGAAAAATAAGATGGAAACAAGCTTAGGGGGGCTTAAGCCCCCTAGATGTTACTTGCCTTCGTCCCTGTGGTGTTTATATATAAATTGGACTCCCCAAATTCTTGAGTTAATTTTTAGATATGAGTTTTACTTAAAGTTCATTTACCAATAAATATTTAGAAGAAAAAAAACATGAGGATGTATTGGCTGGCAATTATTGATGTCGTTTGCTGAAAGGTCAATGTCATAATTAATGAGTATATAAACCTAGTAAAATCTTTTCAACCGAAAAATAGTAAAAACTGTGTGATTTATATGAAAATTCTATCGATGTGATGAAATTGCTTTATCCAATTATCATAGTTCTTGGGGCCTTAATTTTCTTTTTCGGCTTAAGCACCGAATGATTACTAGAAGACCAAAAAGAGAGGCTCCGTTAATGTAGTGAAACTGGACAAGATCGGTTTCAACTTGTTCTTTTCTTGAAATCTCTGCAATCTTTCTTACCTAGTCAAATTTCATTAGCTTATTAGATTGGTTGCTAAATAACCTATTTTGGCAAAGGAAAGATCAGAACAAATTCAGATTGTAGAGATGGAATTCTTGAGCTGTTTATTTTATATTTTTCTCATCATTTGGATCCTATTTCAAGCCTCCAAACTAATTTCTTTTGTAAGATTAGGCAAAAAACTTCCACCGGGACCAAAGCCTTTTCCCACATAGGCGCTTATTAGGCGCACTCGGACAGAGGGTGCATGACACATAGCGTGTTGTGATTAAACTGCTATTAAATAAATTATATATTTTTTTTGAATTTAAATTTAAATTCAAATTTGAAAAACATATGTAATCATTAAAAGAGTTACATTTTCTCATAAAATATACGTTAATGGTAGTTGTTTCCCAAAGGATGTCACTAAAAGTTGTCAGATTTCTATAAAGAGTTGTAGAGAAATCAAATTTCTAAAACTAAAAAAAAAAAAAAAAATTGAATTCTCTCTCTTTCTCTCCTATTGTTATTCTTTTAGAAACATCGTGTTCTCTTTTTTTTTTTTTCCTACTTGAATTTCACTTTTATTTGTGTCAAAATTCATTTAAAGGCTTGTCATATCCTGGAAGCGATTTGCTGTTCAACCTGAATCAATCTCATTTCGAGAAGAGGGAAATAACGCTTTAAGGAAAGCGTATTTGTTACGTGTTTCAAATCTCCGTTTTCAGAATTTTCCAACACTAAACTTATGCTAAGAAAGCACAAAATCCACATGACATATACACAGTGGCGGAGCCAATAATGTTTTTCAATGGGGGTGTATACTAAATTTTTTTAAGATAAAATAAATTTTAATGGGGACTATGTGAGAATTTTTTTATTTTAGTGTGTTTACATGATGATTTTTAATTTTATTGGGGACAAAATAATAAAAGTATAAACTTTTTTTTAATCAGAATTAATATTAGTAGGGGTTATGTGAAAATTTTTTATTTTTAATTGGGATAAAATATGGACTATATGAGAATATTTTATTTTTAGTGAGAACAAATTATAAAAATTAGAAAATTTTTAGAACAAAATTAAAAGAACAAAAAATTTGAGTGGGGCTATAACCCCCACTCACATCCCCCTCCCTCCGCCTCTGCATATATACACACATTTATATAAATATATATATATATATATATAGTATGTTAGTGCATATATTTTTCTTACCCTATGGGTTCCATGTCGTGAGATTCACATTCAATTAGTGTATAGTGTTTAATACCACTAATACTCCACTGCATTTTTCTTTAACCGTGCTTATATGTGTATGTTGTACGTGCATGTATATGCAATAATATTGTTGCTCCACAAAAGAGAAAAAAATTGACATTAGAACCCGAAAAGGCTTACAAATTAGGCTCTTTTTTTTTTTTTTTTTTTGGGTTCAAAAAAAGGTTAACAGTATGAACATATGTATCTATGTCTGTCTATATATATGATCAAGTAATTTAAAGACAAAGACAGAATGTACTAAGAAGCTTGCCAGTAACAGATATTCAATTGTGGCTCCGTCAAGCTTATCTTCGCTGTTATCTTCACTGACCATCATCTTGATTAGAGAATCTAATATATCATTCTCTTCAATAGAACTCCGTTGCAGCCTTTGGTTGATGATACGGCCGAACAAGTCCATGATCTTGCGAAAATAGATGGTCGTAGGTCTCCGACTGCCTTGAGTGTGAGTGTAAAAAATCTTAAGCACAGGAAAAAAGTCAGCCAAAGTTTGGTTTCCTGTCTCTTCCACGATGTGCCATACAGTGTCTCTGAACTCTCTCACGATGTCGGAAGTTGGATCGGTCAAATCCATGGAGAAAAAAGTGGTGGACAGCAGATTCAGGGCAGTTTTGAAGGCGGCTTTCCCAATTCCTACAGCCTCACCGGCTTGAGCGCTCTTACGGACATCAGACAGGAGATCTTTTATCTTGTCGTGTCTAATGTTCATGTTGGCGTCAAGAACCTTGGCGGAGAACAAGTGGTAGTTGCATACTTTTCGAAGGTTTCTCCAGCTTGGTGAAACCGGTATCAATGGCATGCCGAGCTCGCTGTGTTTAACGGCGGAGATGGCGTCCGGGATGGTCCGGTTGCAGAAGAGACGGTATTGTGTTTGGAGGACTTCTTTGGCCATGGGTGCGGAAGAGATGACGATTGTGGTTACTCGGCCAAGTTTCTAGTGCATGACGGGTCCATAGGACTTGGAAAGCTTGGCCAAGGACTTGTGGGGCTTGTCGCCTATAAAAGATAGGCCTTTAGGAAACCTTTTGTAGTTCAAATGTTCCAGCCAAGCTACATGAGAGTTCCTTAGCAAGAACTCTCTCTAACGAAGAACATATCCAATTCAATGTGCATCGTTCAAAAGTGGAGCACTGGATTTGCAGCGAGGGACACTGCACCCAAATTATGAACCCATATGATCGGCGATCTGGTTTAAGAAATCCTCAATTCATGCAATAGAGACTTGAGCCAGAGAATTTCAGCAGTAGAGTGGGCTAAACTCCGGTACTCTGCTTCAGTGCGAGAGTGAGACACAGTGGGTTGTTTCTTCGAGCACCAAGTGATTAAATTGGTTCCTAAGTACACACAAAAACCTAAGGTAGAACGACGATCATCAACATCCGTGGCCCAATCAGAATCGGAATAGCCTGTGAGATTCAGATGAGAGGATTTGTGAAGAGTCAATCCATAATCTTTGGCGCCTGCCAGGTACCTGAGGATGCGCTTTACAGCTTTCAAGTGAGGATTGAGAGGACATTGCATGCATTGGCTGACTTTGTTAACACAATAAGGGCACCCACTATACTTCGATAGATAGTACTGTCTGGGAATGGATCTCCAGTGTGAGCAGAGAGAGATAGAGTGGTGACCATTGGTGTAGCAATCCCCTTTGCATCAATCATCTTTGCTCGAATCAGCAAGTCCTGTATATATTTGTCTTGAGAAAGATGAAGACCAGTGGAGGTCTTAGTGACTTCTATTCCCAAAAAGTAATGGAGTTCTCCCTAATCCTTTAAAGAGAAGGCATTGTTGAGCATGGTGATGAGTTGAGTGATGGCACTGCTATTACTTCCAGTGACTATTATGTCGCTACATAAACAAGCACGAGAAGACAAGAATGAGGAGTGAAACGAATGAATAAGGAGTTGTCGGCTCTAGAGGAAGTGAACCCTAATGACTGGAGTGTGATTCTCAGCTTGTCGAACCAGGCTCGTGGGGCTTGTTTAAGACAGTATAAGGCCTTGTGTAACTTGCAAACTAACTGCTTCTTGTTGTTGTTGACTTCAAAACCTGGTGGTTGCAACATGAACACGTCTTCCTTAAGTACACCATTCAGGAAAACGTTATTGACATCCAGTTGATGAATTTTCCAAGACTTGGCCAGGGCAAGAGTGATAACTGTTCGAACTGTGGCAGGCTTCACAACCGGGCTAAATGTCTAAGAATAATCAAAAATAGCAGTTTGGTTGAATCCGTTCGCTACTAATCTAGCTTTGTAACGAGCTATCGAACCATCAGCATTGCGTTTAATCTTGAAAATCCACTTACACCCAATTAATCTCCTGTTTGTAGGTGCTTGCACAATTGACCAAGTATTATTTTTCATTAAAGCATATCTTCATTGCAACCCTCCATTCTTCAGGTTGCAAGGCTTCTTCAACTGTCCTTGGTTCTATTGGACCTGTAACCGCTGCATGTAGAACCCGTGGTTTGAAAATACCAGCTTTGCCTCTTGTGATCATATGGTGAGTTGAAACTATAGTCTTGGAATGAACTGATCTGCGGGGCATGTGAACAGGATGGGCAGAGGACATATTTTGCTCTGGTGAGTTCTAATTATTAGGACGTGTTTGGTCTGAGTTTGGGATGGACGTGGTTGGCACATTTAAGGAGGGTGGACTAGATAAATTTGATGATTCATCATGAGAAGAAGTTGGATCACACCTGAAGGTTTGAGACTCTAGGAGATCTAAAGTAAGACTCGGTTGTGAATTGGGTGTTGAGTGTGACTCTGACTCAGACAAATTAACATCAGAAGTGGATGATTTATTCAAATAGGGAAAAATAGACTCATCAAAGATAACATGCCTCGATATAATGATTTTCCCATTTGGTAACAAACATTTGTATTCTTTATACTGATTACCATAGCCAATAAAAATGCTAGGAGAAGACCTGAATTCAAGCTTGTGTTTGTTGAAAGCTCTAAGGTGAGGATAACATAAACAACCAAAAGCTCTGAGTCTGTGATGATCTGGTTTGATGTTGTGAAGTACTTCCAGGGGAGTTCTGTATTGCAGAGCCTTTGTTGGTAGCCTGTTAATGAGATACACAGCAGTGGAAAAGGCATAATCCCAGAATTTGAAAGGCAATGATGCTTGGGCAAGAAGAGTCAAACCAGTTTCAACTTTATGTCTATGTTTACGCTCAGCCACTCCATTTTGTTCTCTATGAAGAATGCCAGTTTCTTGGAAAAATCTTGTTAGACCCCTATACTCACCTCCCCAATCACTCTACATTAGTTTGATTCTTTTGTTTAATTGATTTTCAGCTAGAGCCTT
This sequence comes from Ficus hirta, assembly GCA_038430175.1. NCBI lineage: Eukaryota > Viridiplantae > Streptophyta > Magnoliopsida > Rosales > Moraceae > Ficus > Ficus hirta. The sequence continues at coordinate 15,005,319 of CM076595.1, read as the reverse complement.
GAAATGCATGTAGACATTGTAAACATCTGATTTGGATTTGAGGAGGTAGAACCATGTAAATTTTGAAAAGGCATCTATAGAACTCACATAATAGCTAAAACCATTGGAAGAAGTAACAGGAGATGGACCCCATAATCAGTGTGGACCAATTGAAGAGGTTCAGTGTATTCTGCGAGAGAATCAGTAAAGGGCAATTTGTGACTATTTCCTTTTTGACAAGCTGAGCAAAGCTGCAAACTTCTTTTCATTGAAAATGTCAAATTACAGACAGAAATTCCTCACCCAATTCGTCAAATTTTCCTCAACCAAATTTTTAGCTCCAAATGCGTATCCCTAGTCAGTTTGTTAATTAACCATTACCGCCAAATGTAAAAAATGGGATCCACCTAAACGCAATCATAGAAAATGGATGTAAATATCTTACCAATTGAATTAATAATTGGCAACTGTTAAAATTGAAGGATCTACTTTTGGCGGGGATGAAAACGATTTCAACCACACTGGAATGGTCGATGGCGGAGCTGCTTAACAACCCAGAGGTCATGTCGAAAGGCCGAGCAGAGCTTGAGCAAGTTATAGGCAAAGGAAACCAAGTGAAGGAATGCGACATAACTAGACTTCCTTACTTACAAGCTATTGTCAAAGAGACCTTGCGTTTGCACCCGGCACTTGCCGTAATTCCCCGTAGAGCCGAAGCTGACGTCGAAGTTTGCGGTTATGTCGTCCCGAAGGGTGCACAAGTGTTCGTCAATGCATGGGCCATTGGGAGAGACCCAAGCATTTGGGACATTAATCCCGCCAAGTTTAGGCCGGAGAGGTTTCTCGAATCTAATATTGATGTTGGAGGCCGGACCTTTGAGTTTGTTCCCTTCGGCGGTGGGCGGAGAATATGTCCAGGCTTGCCGTTGGCAACTCGGATGTTGCACCTGATGTTGGCTTCAATGCTTCACTCCTTTGTTTGGAAGTTGGAAGATGGAGTTACACCGGATACTATGAACATGGAACACAAGTTTGACGGTGGATCAGCCTTTACGTGCTCGCCCTATAGCAATCAATTAGTCGGCCACGTTAAATTAATAATGCGTTTTTCGATCGAACTACAATAAATTATAGCAATCAATTAGTTGGTCACGTTAAATTAATAATGTGTTTTTCGATCGAAAACTATAATAAAATATTGTGTGTTTATATGTATATATATAATTAAATAATCTATTACTAGTTTTTGTGTCGGTCAAGTATCGTACTTTGAAATTATGGCTCCTAAGTCTCGAATCCTCCTTTCCTCACCATTGGACTGACCCCCCAATGGCTTACAATAAATTATGTGTTACATGATCATGTGTTTTGTCGTATGAATGTGTGTTGTATTATTTGGCCTTGGATCTTTGTCCCGCATCGGGATTTTTCTTGTAATGTGTTTTTTCTAGTTTATCCGCATTTAATAAAATATTATTTAAAATTAAATGTGTTGTAGATGATGTTCTATACTCCAATACAACTTTAACTATAAAAACCTTATCATATTTGATATACGAAAAATTGAAAGCTACAAAATTTTTTTTTTATACTTAAACTTAAAAATATTTTATACCTGTAAGTACTCAGGAAAACTAGTCTCATATTCATCAACTTAAACAACATAAATGGGTAGTGTTTTTATTTGAGGGACGAGTTGACAAAAGACCACCTCAATCTATACTTCCTGATTTTGAAAAATTAGCCTTTTGTTGTTTAGAAAGTTACTAGTGTTTGAGTCAACATAACTGAAATATTTTTTTTCTTTATTTTTTTAATATTAAATCAAATGTTATTTCCTGTTCGAAATTCATTTTGATGTCGATCGTCTAATAAATTCATGAAAGTCAAGTTACTTTTTTTTTTTTGGTTGAAGAATGTCAAGTTACTTATTGTACAGATAATTTTGCATTTATAAGTTGAAAATAAACGACCGTCATAACTCTTGTTTTGATGTCGTTTTATCTACTTCAATTATGTTGTCGATTTTAGGCAAACATTAAACAAGCAGTTGGGGCATGTTTGTTGAGTGGCACCTGGCAGGCAGGTTGTAAAATTTTCAAAATTTCGAATCCCAAGGCCGCCCAATGATGTAGATGGCGGTTAGAAGATGGGCTGTCTGCTGGACGGTTAGATATTGGAAACAATAATTTTGGAGTGTAAATTTAACTTACTTAAAATAATAAAAGTCTCATTTGGTTTACTAGTCCATATAGGATTCTACTCCATACAAAATTCGAAGTCCATAGCTAGTGACAAAGCCACGTTCATCCGAGAACAGTTTTAGATTTTACCTCTAATTTTTTGGTTTATATATTTTAGTGCTGCCCTCATCTTATATAAAAGAAAAATATATAACTCTTGGTAGTTGGAATATTAAATTAGGTTCTCATTCACGGAAAATTTATCTCTATATTTTAATTACGCTCTTGTTAAAAATTTCTGGATGCACCATTGTCCACGTATCTTCATATATTATAATAAGAGGGGTATATACTACTTTAAGTCTTGAGCTATTAGTAAACAACCAAAAAAACTCAAATTAGTAAGTGAAAAATAAAAGAGTTGAAAGGGAAAAAAAAAAAAAAAAAAAAGAGAGAGAGAGAAGGTTTGGTGAGTAGGCGGGTTTAACTAACCAACCGAATGTATAAACGCACACTCACTCGTAAAAAAAGACTGGCGGATTGAAGAGCCGCTCAAATAGAGACGAGAGATGACATATATACATGTTTCTGTAATATTAACGAGGACCATGAGCAGGGCATGCAGATGGTTTGAACGGGTAAAAAAATGTGGTAATAAATCTATTTACCATCTCGAACATGTTATTTTGACAATAAATTTTTCGCTCATATATATATATATATAATTACATATATCTTGTGCTTAACTGAAAAAAAAAAAAAACAAGAAAAAGAAAAAGAAAAGATACGACTTACGACCCCCAAGATTTTTAAACTAAACGTCGTTTTCTTATAAGTTTGCACGTATAATTTGGCTGAAAAGAAACTAACCCTTCGTCATGCCTCACACTTTAATGTTCTTGTCATTTATCTATTTGAAGTATCAGGTCGTTTAAGTCTGCTTTTAGGCAAACAACGCTCTCGAACATGCCGTTTTAATGGGAAATTTTTAAAGAGAAATTTTCAGTACTGACAGGGTTGTAGATGAGATTATTTGTGTGTCAAGTATATATACAATCTCAATACCAACCACAGAAAAAAGAAAAAAAAATTTCCTATATTTTCGAAATTTCTCTCAAAAATTTTGAATTTCCAAAATACTGAAATATTTTTATTGTGTAAAGAAATTTCTCCAATTTTTAATAGATATATGTATCGATTTTGGTGAAGTTGTACCAACCAAGAGACATGTAGGAAAGAGTTCTTTTCTTGTGAAATAAATGAAATTTATACGAATGCACTAAACTTCCTTGTCTAGATTTGGATATAAAAAAAATAGATATATATATATAATTATATATCTCATGAAAACAATAAAAGTTGAAATTCCAAAGAAAAAAAAAAAGTAAAAAACAAAAAGCAAGTTGGAGTAATGGAGGAAAAGAACAGATGTAGAGCCTTACAAATATCTGATCATTATAGTCTCCCTTCCCACAAAAAAGTTGACTAACAAGTGGTAACAGTCTTGTCCTCGCAAGGTAAGCCTGATCTTCATATCAGAAAACAGATACTTGTAATTTCTTTTCAATCTCTTACAGTATATTGTGTGTAGAGACCATAGAGATGGCTAATAGCTCGAGTTTGAGCTTGGTTTTATCGTGTCTTTTTTCCGTCATTATTATTATAATATGGATGCTAATTCTCCAAGCCTTCCATATTAATACATTTCCGAGAACCAATAGGAAAAATAATCCATCGGGACCAAAACCACTTCCCATTATAGGAAATCTCTTGGAGCTTGGTAACAAACCCCACAAATCCTTGGCCAAGCTTTCCCAGTCTTATGGCCCGGTCATGTGTTTGAAATTTGTCCGACATAACCTCAATTGTTATCTCCTCCTCAGCCTTAGCCAAACAAGTCCTCCAAACCCACGGCCAGTTCTTCTCCCACCGAACCATCCCCGACGCCGTCCGGGCCCAGGATCACGACCGGTTCGGAATGGCTTGGATCCCAGTTTCCACACCTCGTTGGAGAAAGCTTCGGAGATTATGCAGCAACCATTTGTTCTCCGCTAGGGCTCTTGACGCCAACCAGAATTTGAGGCAAAACAAGGTACGGGAGCTCTTATCGGATGTCGAAAAAGGTGTCGAAGCCGGCGAGGCAGTGGATATTGGTAGAGCGGCTTTTAGGACTTCCCTCAATCTGTTGTCCACCACTTTTTTCTCCGTCGATTTCGCCGGTTCGAGCAGCTCTGACATCGCGAGGGAGATCAAGGAGACTGTGTGGAGGATCATGAAAGAGGTGGGGAAGCCCAACGTGGCTTACTATTTCCCGTTGCTTAAGTGGATTGACCCACAAGGCATTAGGAGGCGAACCAATGTGCAAACCCAAAAACTCGTTGACTTGTTTGATAGTGTCATCGACGAGAGGTTGCGTGTGAGGGAAGTGTTGGGAAAAACCACCAATTGAACTTTTTCCCTCTTTGTGTGATAAAATGGGCTCTCCAAAATTAAGTTTCAACAAAGCCAACTAAGCAACCAAAGCAATAAAAATCAAAACAATCAACCACGCAAGAGACAACGATTTTTACGTGGAAAACCCTCCAATGCGAAGGGAAAAACCACGGGACCGTAGTCCGATATCAACTTCCACTATATCAACAATAATGGGATTACAAAGTTCTCTCTAGATACAACTAGAGGCTCACAATCATCAAGATAAAACACAATCTTGGCTAAACAACAACGTTCATCATCAACAAGATGGATTTCAACACATAGCATAAAAATAAATCAGTTTTAGGTCTCAAGTGGGTATTTGGGAAAAACACCTTAGAGACACCAATTCGAAAATCGGAACCGGTAGATGAGAAGAGCTTGTCACAAGGATTCACCACGTCAAATTTGAGCACCAACGGACACCGTTTCACCGCTCAATCTTCTTGTACAAACCCAAAAACTCCACCTTCTCTCTCTCTGTTTCTCCCTCACGCTCTCTGTTTCTCGCACACCCACAGCCCACTGTTTTTTTCTTTTTCCTGCTACACACACACGGCTTGTTCAACAAGCCATTAATACCCTTTTTTTTTTTTTTTTTCTCAAAAGCTATTGGGCTTTTGGCCCAATATTGTCCAGCCCACAACATGGGGCGGACAACTCAACAATCCTCCCCCTCCGCGTCATGTAGTGGGCTCGACCAAACCCGCTCTCTGCTTGCACGCTTCAAGCTTTTCTTTAGGCAAAGACTTTGTCAACATATCTGATCCATTCTCACTTGTATGAACTTTCTCTAAGTGCATTTGCTTTGTTTCAAGTACATCACGAATCCAGTGATACCTAACATCAATATGCTTTGATCTTGAATGGAATGTTGAATTTTTGGAGAGGTGGATGGCACTCTGACTGTCACTGTAGACAATGTACTTCTCTTGTTGCAGACCCAATTCTTCAAGAAACTTTTTCATCCACAAAACTTCTTTGCAGGCTTCAGTAATTGCAATGTACTCAGCTTCTGTACTGGACAAAGCAACACATTTCTGTAACTTAGACTGCCACGAGACTGCTCCCCCTGCAAAGGTCATCAAGAACCCCGAAGTGGATTTCCTGGAATCAACATCACCTGCCATGTCTGAATCTGTGTACCCTTCTAAAATAGGCTCACCACTGCCAAAGCATAAACTCACCCTGGAAGTACCTCTCAGATATCTCAATATCCATTTCACTGCTGCCCAATGTTCTTTTCCAGGATTAGAAAGAAATCGGCTGACAACTCCAACAGAATGAGCAATATCTGGTCTTGTGCAAACCATGGCATACATCAAACTGCCAACTGCAGACGCATAGGGAACTTTACTCATTTCTTCTTTTTCTTTCTCACTTGTTGGACATTGCTTAGAAGTAAGCTTAAAGTGCCCTGCAAGTGGAGAACAAACTGCGTTTGCCTTGCTCATATTGAACCTTTCAAGAACTTTTTCAATGTAACCTTCTTGAGATAGCCACAGTTTCCCATTCTTCCTATCACGGGAGATTTTCATGCCGAGTATTTGTTTTACCGATCCCAAGTCTTTCATTGCAAAAGACTTACTTAACTCCTTTTTAAGCATCTCAATCTTGCTAGTATCATGACCAACAATCAGCATATCATCAACATATAGCAGGAGGATAATAAAATCATCACTGGAGTGTTTCTTCATAAACACACAATGATCAGATGAAGTTCTAGAGTACCCATGACTCACCATAAAAGAATCAAACTTCTTATACCACTGTCTTGGTGCTTGTTTGAGCCCATACAAACTCTTTCGAAGTTTGCACGCATGATTCTCCTTTCCCTTGACTTTGAACCCTTCTGGCTGCTCCATATAAATTTCTTCTTCTAAATCACCGTGAAGAAATGCAGTTTTCACATCAAGTTGCTCTATCTCCAAATTCAAGCGGGCAGCTAGACTAAGAACAACTCTGATGGATGACATCTTTACTACCGGAGAAAATATCTCTTCAAAGTCAACACCTTTCTTCTGACCAAATCCTTTCACAACCAACCGAGCTTTGTACCTTAGTTGTGAGCTATTGTTTTCAGCTTTCAACCTGTAAACCCATTTGTTCTTGAGCGCTTTCTTGCCTTTTGGTAACTTTACCAAGTCGTAGGTATGGTTCTCACACAAGGATTTCATCTCTTCCTGCATGGCATTAGACCACTCTTTCTTTTGCTCATGAGAAATGGCTTCTTGGTAAGTTTCAGGCTCTCCACCATCTGTAAGCATCACATACTCACTTGAACTGTATCTTGAAGGAGGTTGGCGCTCTCTAGTAGATCTTCTCAATGGAGGCTCATCTGGTGGCAGTGACGGTGCTTGCTCAACTTGTTCAACTGGAGGGACAACATCATCAACTGGAGGGGCCTCTTCATCAACAATATCTCCACCATCTTCTTGCATGTCTCCCCCATGATCAGTATTCACTACAGGTGGAGAAACTGGATTCAAATTGACAGGAATCTCAACAGAGGAACTGGTCTTTTCAACTTTATCAGCATCATCACCAAGTTGATCTTCAAGGAACACAACATCTCTGCTTCTGATAATCTTCCTGTTCACTGGATCCCATAATCTGTACCCAAACTCTTCATGACCATATCCCAAGAAAATACATGATTTTGCCTTATCGTCAAGCTTGGATCTCTCATCTTTAGGAACATGAACAAATGCCCTGCAGCCAAAAACTCTCAAATAACCATAAGAGACATCTTTCCCTGTCCAAACTCTGTTAGGAACATCACCATTCAAGGCAGCTGCTGGGGAAAGATTAATCAAGTCGACTGCAGTCCTCATAGCCTCCCCCCAAAAAGACTTAGGAAGCTTAGCATGAGAAAGCATACATCTTATCCTTTCTTCAATGGTCCTGTTCATTCTTTCTGCCACACCATTTAGCTGAGGTGTCTTTGCTGGAGTTTTCTCAAGCCTGATTCCATGGGCTTTGCAATAGTTTTCAAATGGCCCCCTGTATTCACCACCATTATCAGCTCGAACGGACTTCAACTGCTTTCCTGTCTCTCTTTCAATCTTGGCATGAAATTCTTTAAAGACATCGAATACCTGGTCTTTAGTTTTCAAAGTAGTAGCCCAAACTTTTCTTGAGTGGTCATCAATAAAAGTCACAAAATAGATTGAACCTCCAAGAGTTTTAGTTTGCATAGAGCAGACATCAGTATGAATCAAATCAAGAATATTTGATCTTCTAGATGGAGGGTGTGAATGAAATGCAACTCTATGTGTTTTTCCAGCTAAACAATCAACACAAGTTTTAAGAGGCATACCATGCAAACTGGGGAGGAATTGCTTTCTAGCAAGAATTTGTAGTCCTTTCTCGCTAATGTGACCAAGCCTCTTGTGCCAAAGATCAATACTTGCATCCTTCTGAATAGCATTTATCTCTCCCTTGTTGAGCTTTGCTTGTGTGACATAGAGCGTATTCATCTTCTTTCCTCTTGCAATCACTAGAGAACCTTTGGTGAGCTTCCATTTACTTTCACCAAAATAATTAATGAAACCCTCGTCGTCAAGTCTGCCTGTAGAGATCAAGTTGAGGCGAATATCCGGTACATGTCTGACATCCTTGAGTATTAACTTGCTTCCAAGATTGGTCTCCAAGCAAATATCACCAATACCCACAATTTTAGAGGCATCACTGTTTCCCATCTTGACATTGCCAAAATCACCGGCAGAGTAAGAAGTGAAGAAATCACCATGAGCAGTAACATGAAATGAAGCACCAGAATCAATCACCCAATCACTCTCCTGGCATGCGAGGCTAACATAACTATCATCACAAACAATGACAACATCACCCTCAGTGGCTACTGTATTAGTCTCTTTCTCATCTTTCTTTCCTTCACCCTGCTCTCTTTTCCAAAGCCTGCACTCTTTCTTCATATGACCTGGCTTGTTGCAGTGGTAACACTTGAAAGTTTTTCTATATTGGGATTTTCCTCTAGGTGTATCCTTTTTGCCATGACCTTGAGAATGCCTGCTTTTGCTTCTTCCACGCCTTTCATGTTTTTCAGAAACAAGTACCTCAGAAGAAGATTCACCCTTTTCCTTTCTTCTGGCTTCTTCATTGAGCAAACTGTCCTTAACCATTTCCATGGTTAGCTTTCCTTCTGGCGCTGAAGTACTTAGTGACACCACTAGTGTTTCCCAGCTTTCAGGCAATGAGCTGAGAAGTAACAAGGCTTGTAGCTCATCTTCAAGTTTCATCTTCATAGTTGTCAACTGGTTCACCAAGCCTTGAAAGTCGCTTGTATGTTCAGTCATACTCTTCCCATCTCTGTACTTCAAATTCACAAGCCTTCGAATGAGCGTGGCTTTATTTCTGAAAGTATTCTTCTCATACATCGCCGCTAATTTTTGCCATAGAGCATCAGCCTTGGTTTCTTCAGCAATGTGATGGAATATATTGTGATCAACCCACTGCCTTATTGTAGCAGCAGCCTTCATATGCAATATCTCCCAGTCCTCATCACTCATTTTTTCTGGCTTTTCCTTGCCTAGAACAGGCCTAAACAAATCCCTGCAATATAGCATGTCTTGCATTTTCCGCTTCCATATGGAATAATTCGACGGGGTTAATTTTATCATCCCAAACGAATTTTGTTCATCCATCTCAACACACAAGAATTTTTCTCCAGCCAACCAAAAGCTCTGATACCACCTGTTGGGAAAAACCACCAATTGAACTTTTTCCCTCTTTGTGTGATAAAATGGGTTCTCCAAAATTAAGTTTCAACAAAGCCAACTAAGCAACCAAAGCAATAAAAATCAAAACAATCAACCACGCAAGAGACAACGATTTTTACGTGGAAAACCCTCCAATGCGAAGGGAAAAACCACGGGACCGTAGTCCGATATCAACTTCCACTATATCAACAATAATGGGATTACAAAGTTCTCTCTAGATACAACTAGAGGCTCACAATCATCAAGATAAAACACAATCTTGGCTAAACAACAACGTTCATCATCAACAAGATGGATTTCAACACATAGCATAAAAAGAAATCAGTTTTAGGTCTCAAGTGGGTATTTGGGAAAAACACCTTAGAGACACCAATTCGAAAATCGGAACCGGTAGATGAGAAGAGCTTGTCACAAGGATTCACCACGTCAAATTTGAGCACCAACGGACACCGTTTCACCGCTCAATCTTCTTGTACAAACCCAAAAACTCCACCTTCTCTCTCTCTGTTTCTCCCTCACGCTCTCTGTTTCTCGCACACCCACAGCCCACTGTTTTTTTCTTTTTCCTGCTACACACACACGGCTTGTTCAACAAGCCATTAATACCCTTTTTTTTTTTTTTTTTTCTCAAAAGCTATTGGGCTTTTGGCCCAATATTGTCCAGCCCACAACATGGGGCGGACAACTCAACAGGAAGTTATGGAGAGTGGTTACACCGAAGATAAGGATATGTTGGATACTCTTATCAACATGACCAGTGATGAAGATTATAGAATGGACCATTTTGACAGAACCAAAATTCAACATTTGTTGCTGGTAGGTTAATTTAATTTCTACTTTTGTGTAGACATATATATTGTTGATTGTTCGTGGTAATTTGTTCGTATATGACGTTTTCTTTTCATTAGGAACAGGGAATTAAACTTAGATTCAGTATCAAAAAAAATATTTTTAACTAATGAGATCACGAACAATTAGCATCAAGAAAAATCATTACTACATCCTCTAGGTTGACTTGATTCAATATTAAAGATAAAGTAACATTTTTCTGAGCATCAAATTATAGTTGCGACCACATTTTTTACAAAGAGAAATGATAACCCTTTTAGATTTCGAATCATACCCATACCTCTTCTCTCCCAAATAGATGTCAAACTATAACTAAATCACTGTTATTAGATCTTTTAATATTCATTTTTATAAAGTAATAGTATTAGGACAAATTAAATACATCCCAACTAGTAAGGTTATGATTCCATATTAATGATAATTCGGTACGACCATTTTTTTTTTTTTTTTACAGTGTGGTTTAAGACTCATCTATTAAAAAAAAAAAAAAAAAAAAAGAATACACTTTGAAATTTCGAATACGAGGACTCCAGCCCAAACTGCTCTCCCAAGTCCCACCCATTGGTGGCTAGTTGTGATCACAATTATTAGAAATAGACCTGACAAGATCAATCAAATAAATAACTAGCATTGATCACTGCTATTGGATCTTTCTTCTGGGTTGTTGATGGTGATGTATAACAGTATGTGGTCCTACTTGAAAGTTGACAAAACCAACATTTACAAAACACAGGACCTATTCACTGCGGGCACCGACACGACTTCATCGACACTAGAGTGGTCGTTGGCCGAACTATTAAAGGCCCCAGAAATCATGTCAAAGGCCCGAGCAGAGCTGGAGCAAGTTATTGGAAAAGGAAACCAAGTGAACGAATCGGACATAACCCGGCTTCCTTACTTACAAGCCATCATCAAAGAAACCTTGCGGTTGCACCCACCAACTCCATTACTGCTTCCCAGAAAAGCTGGAGCGGACGTGGAAATCTTGGAGTATACAATTCCCAAAGGTGCTCAAGTGCTAATTAATGTCTGGGCCATTGGGAGAGACCCGAGCATTTGGGACAATCCGAACAAGTTTACGCCGGAGAGATTTATTGAATCGAGTATCGATGTTAATTAGAGGAGGGCACTTTGAGCTCACGCCCTTCGGCGGCGGAAGAAGAATATGCCCCGGCTTGCCTTTGGCGATGCGAATGTTGCACTTGATGTTGGGTTCTTTGCTTCACTCCTTTGACTGGAAATTGGGAGATGGGGTTGGACCAGATGATTTGAACATGGAAGACAGGTTTGGTCTCACCTTACAAATGGCTCAGCCTTTGCTAGTTATTCCTATATGTCTACTATGTAATAGTAATATAGTATTGTTTCCGCGTTACGTAATACAAGCTTGAGTAAACGACAGTACTTTGTTTGTCCTCTAAAACAATGTATTGTTTGGCATCATGATTTAAGTTGTACTTTTATGTTATTTTATTTTTCTTAAAGAATGAGAATTGACATGATGTTTGTGCCCAAAAAAAAAAAAAAAAAAAAAAAAAAAACTTCTTGTGGTTCTTATTTTATAAAAAATTGAAATTTGTTGTGATGTTTCTGTTTTGATGTTGTATCTTATAATTATTCGTTTTCATTTCGTTTTAGGATGGGGGATAGTACTAGTGACTAGTCTTTAACTCGAGTCGTTTGTCAATGTTATTGTTATTTCCCTTTCATTTTTCTGTTCATTTTCGTTTACTTTCTGTTTCTGGTCGTTTATCTCTGTGTGTGTGTGTGTGTGTGTGTGTGTAAGTCCGGTCTTATCCGTGTCATGTCGTTTCAGAGATTGTTGTTGTTTTAGCTGTTCATAACCATTTGAAATCTTTTTGTTGTTGTTTCCTATTATGTCGTTTTTAATGTCCATGTCGTTACGTTGTCATTTATCCTTGTCATGTCCTTTATGAGGTCATTTCATTTTCATTTTCCATGTCGTTTTCTTATTTAATCTTTTTTATGTTTTCAGTGTCCATGTTGTCTTTCTATCCTTTCTAGTCTTTTATGTTGTTTGGTTTTATTTAATTGATTTCAGTCTTTTGTTGTTGTTTGTCCATTAATGTCGTTTCCTCTATGTCATCTTTTTTTTATGTTCATGTCCGTTTTCGAATTTTATGCCGTGTTAATCCCTTTATTTTTTGGACTTATCATTTCGATGCAGGAGGAAGACGACAAATTAACATGTCGTTTCATACTTGGGTCTCAACAGTCCATGTTGAGAAGTCAAGGGAAGAGAGTGAAGGCTTCACCGTGAAGGGGGCATTTCTCAATCCAATTTGCAATATCCTTTGAGATTTTTTTTTTTTTTTTTTTTTTTTCCCCTTCAGGCTAGCTTTCAACCATGATGTGGGCTTCAATTGTCGTTTTTCAAATACTGGCCTTTTTTGCTTAATGGACGTGGTTTTCATGGTGTGCGTGCTTCGCTCTTTTGAGTGTTGTGTTTTTCTAAACCTTTACATTGCTAGCGTTGGATTCTTTTTACTGACTGCGTGTTCTCACTAACCACAACCATAAATGAATTGTCGTTTTTGGCATTGAACGACAGCATGATTAAAGAAAGAAAACGACATGTCGTGCCCCAAACAAATAACCGCAAAAGAAAGCGGTTCAAAGACAATCATAAAGAAGAGAGAATTTTAAAGGCATGTCATTTTATACCACTTGAACGGCAAAAAAAAATTTTGGACCGCAAATTATTTAATTTCCAGGCTTTTTTTTTTTTTTTCGACATGAAACTTCTTTTAATACCAATGCATGTGAGCAACGTGCATGGTCTTAGGGGGAAAGTTTGGTGCACACACTCAAACTAAGATTTTCAAATTTTTTTTTATCTTTTTCCCAAAAAGTTTTTGTCTTTTTCTCAAAAAGTTTTTTGTCTTTTTTGAAAATTCAAAAAAATTTACTATTAAAATTTAAAAATTTCAACTCAAACTCATTCACCAAACTCCCCCGCATCTTTATTTTATTTTATTTTATAATTATTTCTGCTCAGACATGGTCTTACTAGTTTGATAATAAGTCTTCAATTTTGTACAAATAAAAAGAGGATACTGAGGAAATTTACAGTTGAATTACAAGTAGTTCTTTGTTTTAATTATTGTTATTAATATTGTGTGAGATTTTATGGAGGGTCTGAAAAATACATTATTAGAAGATTCTTCTGTCAAAATACTCTCAACAACGTGAATAATGAAATAAGATCCATATTATTACTTTTTTTTAGAATACATTTATGATTTTTACAATATTTAAAATCTTAGTTTATTTTAAACGTACATTTCAATCAAACAGACACAGGGTCCGTTTGGTGTTTGGGTTTGAGTTAAGTTTTTTAAGTTTAAATAGTAAATTTTGTTGACATTTCAGAAAAAACAAAATTTTTTTTCAGAAAATGACAAAAACTTTTGAGGAAAAAGACAAAAATTATCTTGAAAAACTTGGTTTGAGCTATAACACCAAACAAGCTCTTACAAACGTTCACCCATTTCCAATACTAAAAACTCCAAAACTCCAATAAGAGTGGAGTTCGAAAGTCCGCCTTATTTCAGTAACGCTGAATAGGGAAAGGGAATGTAGCATCCATCTTTATTTAGGGGTGGAAAAAAATTCCCTCGTGGAAAATAAACACCAAGCACCTTGTTTATATATCTGGCTATTATGCAGTGGAAAATGCAGTCCCACTACACAATTTTCACAACCTTCGAAATAAGGAGTAATTAAGAGATGGATATTTTCACATCCTTACTGTTTCTTGCTCTCGTCCTTTTTTTTCTCAATTCAAGCCTTCTCTTCATTTGCATTTCCTAAAAACAAAAAGCTTCCACCTGGTCCAAAACCTCCTCCCATCCTAGGAAGCCTCTTGGAGCTCGGTGACCAACCCCAAAGGTCCTTGGCCAGGCTTTCCGAGTCTTACGGCCAGCTTATGCATTTGAAGCTCGGTCGAGTCACGACGGTTGTCATTTCCTCAACCACCATGGCCAAGGAAGTCCTCCAGGCACACGGCCAGGCCGTCTCCAACCGAACAATCACCGACGCAAGTCGCGCACACCGACACAGCGATTTCAGCATGGTTATGTTACCCGTATCGCCTCTGTGGCGAAACCTTCGGAAAATAAGCAACTCACACTTGCTTTCCTCCAAGGCTCTTGATGGCAACATGGAGCTGAGAAACAAAAAGGTGCAAGAGCTCCTAAATGATGTCCACAAAAGCGTCCAGGCTGGGGAGGCCGTGGAGATCGCGAGTCTTTCTTTCAGGGCTACTCTGAATCTCTTGTCCACCACATTTTTCTCTATGGATATGGCTGATTGACACCAATTCCGTCACTCTAAAAGAGCTCAAGGAGGCTATGTCGCATATGATGGAAGAGTTGGGGAAGCCGAACTTGGCCGACTATTTCCCTATTCTGCAGAAGATTGACCCCCAAGGCATTAGGCGGCGCAACACGGTTACTTTCCGGAAACTGATCAACTTGTTTGGTCGTATCATCGACCAAAGACTGAAAGTAAGAGAAGCGAGTGGTTCTTTGAAAGATGATGATATTTTAGACACTCTTATCAACATGATGGTGGTGGATCAGGAGAAGAAAGAGGATCAACTAGACAAAAACATAATCGAACACTTTTTACTGGTAATAATTGAGCTCTTATGGTACCTGGATAATCTTTAGATTAATAATTAGAAATGGCCCCTTTGAGAATCCGATTTGTTTTACCTTGACATTTTATTTTGAAAATTTTACCACTCCGATGTTCTGAAAATTGACAAAAATGATCAATATTCTATTACAAATCTTTATTTGATTATTCTTCTAGGGCCATTTTCGAAAAATTATTTTAATCTTTATTTTGGTTAGTTGATTGTAAAATCGGACTGATCATAATAATTTTGTGAAATATAGGACTTATTTTCTGCGGGGACCGAAACAACTTCAACCACATTCGAGTGGGCAATGGCTGAGCTAGTAAAATCTCCGGAGATCATGTCAAAAGCCCGAGCGGATCAAGTTATAGGCAAAGGAAACCAAGTGAAGGAATCAGACGTATCTCGACTCCCTTACTTACAAGCCATTGTTAAAGAAACCTTCCGCATGCACCCTACAGCTCCATTATTGATTCCTCGCAAAGCTGATTGAGATGTAGAAGTCTGCGGTTACACCATCCCGAAGGATGCTAGTCAATGTGTGGGCCCTTGGTAGAGACTCAAGCACATGGGAAAATCCCAACAAGTTTATGCCGGCGCGGTTTTTGGAGATGGATATGGATGTTGGGGGTAGGGATTTTAAGCTCATTCTGTTCGGTGCTAGACGGAGAATCTGTCCCGGATTCCCATTGGCAATGCGAATGTTGCACTTGATGTTGGGTTCTTTGCTTCACTCCTTTGATTGGAAGTCGGAAGATGGGGTTGTACCAGGTACTCTGAACATGGAAGAAAGTTTGGCCTGACCTTGCAAATGGCTCAGCATTTACGAGCTATTCCAGTCGTGACCACGTTGAGTAGTATTGTTTCCACGTGAAAACCTTTTGATACATACATATATACATATATATATATATTGCCATGTATTTCACTGTAGGATAAAACTGCTAATATTGACGATGGTGTTGATAATAACAGTAATATTATGAGAATAAAGCTGGTTTGTGCATGACATTTAGAAAACCACGAAAATAAAAAAATAGAAAAAATAAGGAATAATAAACCTACTGAGGAGAAACTAAATATATACTAGATTCAGTAGTTTGATCATATCAGCTTGCAACCACGTTAGTCTGTATGTAATTCCTATATTTTCAGGCTTATGTATAAGAATTTATTATATATATATATATATATATATCTATCTATCTTGCTCTATCGTTCATTTAGTTTTTTTTTTTTTTTCTTTAATATATTTTTTATTTACATAAGGTGAAGAGCCTGCAGTCTGCTCAACAACTGGAAAATTAGATAGAAATAGTGGGAGAATTTCCTTCTTTGTTTGTATCTCTATCAAGACTATCACACTGTCTCCTCACTGTTTTCTAAATTGTTGGGTTCCCGCAAGTTAATTTCTAGCCATTCAAAATGCTGCAGAGAGTATTAAAAATTAAAGGTACCGATGTCGAAGGATCTACATCAAAAATAGGCTTTTATAACATGACGTTGTAGTAGCGTTTCTAGATTAACGTTATGATGAGTCCTTAAAAAAAGCACATCCATTGAGCGGGAACCAAAGTCCACTGGAGGGGAAAATCTTCACAAGCCAAAAAAAAGTATGAAATAACAAAATAACAAAAATCATTTTTTTAAAAAATGGAGAGGCTGTGGTAGAGCCTCTCCCAATGACTCTACCGGTAGAGTCACTTTTTTAACCGTTTAGATTTAATCGATCGGTTGAAATATTATTAGTGTACCATATTTATTATACACCTTACCTCATATAATCTTTCTCACCTAAGTATTTTTCGTCGCCGGTGACCTTCTTGCCGCCAGCGACGGATGCCGGTGACTCATCCCCGATGCCGGCGTCCCACCACCGGCCCCAGCCCCTACCGGTCGGCCGCCGGCGACCCCCCCTTTCTCTTTCTTCCCCTTTCTCTCTCCTCTTCTCTCTCTCTTCCCCTCTCTCTTCCTCTCTCCTCTCCGGCACCCCCCCCCCCCACCACCGGCCCCGCCGACCCCCAGCCCCCAGCCTGCCCCCCGGCCCCCCCAGCCTGCCCGGCGGCCCCCCTCCCCCGGCCTCCCCACACCCCCCCCACCTCCCCCCTCTCTCTCTCTTCCCCTTTCTCTCTCCTCTTCCTCTCTCTCTCTTCCGCTTTCTCTCTCCTCTTCCTCTCTCTCTTCCCTTTCTCTCTCTTCTCCTATCCTCTCCGACAACCCCCACCACCGGTCCCGCCGACCCCCAGCCCCCAGCCCGGCCCCCGGCCCCCCCACACTGCCTGGTGGCCCCGCTCCCCCGGCCTCCCCACCCCCCCACCCCCCCGCCTCCCCCTCTCTCTCTCTCTTCCCCTCTCTCTTTCTTCCCGACCCTCGGCCCCGGCAGCTCGGCGCCCCCCCATCCCACCCCCACCCGCGACTCCCCCTCTCTTTCTCTCTCTCTCTTCTCACGTCGGGGGTGGTGTGGGGGGGACGGGGCTGGGGTGGGGTAGAGAGAGAGAGAGAGAGAGAGGGGGAGGCGGGGGGGTGGGGAGGCCGGGGGAGGGGGGCTGCCAGGCAGGGTGGGGGGGCCGGGGGCTGGGCTGGGGGCTGGGGCCCGGCAGGGTCGGTGGTGGGGGGTGCCGAAGAGGAGAGGAGAAGAGAGAAAAAGGGGAAGAGAGAGAGGAAGAGGAGAGAGAAAGGGGAAGAGAGAGAGAGGAAGAGAGAGAGGGGGAGGCGGGGGGTGGGGAGGCCGGGGGAGGGGGGCTGCCGGGCGGCCAGGGGGCGGGCTGGGGGCTGGGGGCCGGCGGGGCAGGTGGTAGGGGGGGTGCCGGAGAGGAGAGGGGAAGAGAGAGAAAGGGGAAGAGAGAGGGGAAGAGAGAGAAGAAGAGAGAGAAAGGGGAAGAGAGAGAAAGGGGGTCGCCGGCGGCCGGCCGGTCGGGGTGGGACGCCGGAGGTGGGACGCCGGCATCGGGGGTGAGTCGCCGGCGTCCGTCGCCGGTGGCGAGAAGGTCGCCGGCGACGGAAAATACTTGGGTGAGAAAGATTATATGAGGTAAGGTGTATAATAAATATGGTACACCAACAACATTTAAACCGTTCGATTAAATCTTAACGGTTAAAAAAATGAATCTACCGATAGAGTCATTGAGAGAGGCTCTACCACAGCCTCTCCCATTTAAAAAAATAACTGCGAATGCCCCTACGTTCCTAGTGGGCCCTATTTCCTATTTCCGCTTTCGTTCTCTCTCTCTCTCTCTCTCCTCTCTCCTCTCCCTTTCTTTCTTTATTTATTTTTTTTTCC
This sequence comes from Ficus hirta, assembly GCA_038430175.1. Classification (NCBI taxonomy): domain Eukaryota; kingdom Viridiplantae; phylum Streptophyta; class Magnoliopsida; order Rosales; family Moraceae; genus Ficus; species Ficus hirta. The sequence continues at coordinate 14,987,148 of CM076595.1, read as the reverse complement.
GTGCAATCAGAAGAATTCAACAGCACCAACCACAATTTCCATTTTCGACCCATTGCGTTTGAATCGACAATCAAATCCCGGTGAGTCGGTTGGTAAATCTTATCACCAAAGTAATTTTTTCTTTCAACTTTTCCATTAAAATCTATAAGTATTTGACAACCTCAACCCTAATTTTATTGCGTCAGGTTTCAATCCACAACCGATTCCAAGAAATTTCTTATATATTTGCAATTTTGTTCTCTAAATTTGTTTCTTTGTCATTTTATTTTAGAAATGGGTCGTCGAGTTATTTTCTTATTTGAATTTTCATCTTTTCTTTCTGATTTAGGGATCAACACTCTCGCAAAAATGGTAAAAGAGGTATGAGTGCTTGGCAAATTTCTTTTTCCATTGGGATTCTTATTTCAGGCTTCAAATCTTATAATTATGTTTCCTTTTTTATTATTATTATTATTCTTCCTCTTCTTCTGATTATTATTAAGTTGAGTTTTTCGTTCATTAATTGCGTCATTAGCATATTTTAAAACAGGATAATCCATGAACGGTTTTCGGTTAATTAGCTTTAAAATTTGATCTATATATCTTTTCTCCTTTTTTTTTTTTTGAGAGAGATCTTTCTTTTCTCCTTTATTATACCTTTTATATTACTTGATTTTTGAATCATAGGTTATTGGTTTGTGAAGAGTCTGTAATTTTTAACATATATTCGTGTAATCGAATTTCAAGTATAGTAGGGGATATGGGTATTAGGTAAGTTCTATTTAATAGAGCCAATACACTATTTCTTAAGCATCATGATATCTGTTATCCTTTTACTATTGTCCACTTCTGTGAAATGACCGAAAGGTTTTGGATTTTCATGACTGAAAATACAAAAAATGATCAGTTGTAAAATAAAGTTGATCCTAGTTAGAGTTTGAAGTGAAATGGGCAAAGTAGTGCTGTGGAAAGTGGAAGAATTGATAAAAGCTAAGTCAAAGTATAAGATTTTTCATTCAAGATTTCTTTTACTCAATCATTTTATTTTGTTATTTTTTATTGTTGCTCATTTTCAATTCGATTTATTGTTTGCTTATTACACTGTTGCATTGTTCTGCTACTTGTGAAGAAAATTCCATCTAAAATGGGTAATTGTTTGTCTTTGTTCCACTATTTGTTTTTTGGATTCTCATTTAATTGTGTGTTTTATATCAATTTACTAATGTTTATCTTTATTTTTACAGGTATGAAAGTTTCAGTTCAATGTACAAATGACGAAGCTGAAAATCACAGGTATGAAATTTTCAGGTCTGCTTCCACTTTCTGTTGTGTAGATATACATGTTTCCTCTGTGTGTATCTGTTTTTTGATTGTGCTGAACCAATGTGATTTTCATTTTCAAACTTCTTGTTGCCCTGTTGCTGTTGTTTTGTTCTTTAGTATTTTGTCCTTTCTTACTTTTAAATATGATAAGATAGTAGTTAGAACTATATAAGAAGAATATACCATATGAGGTTAGTCCAGTTTTGAATCATTTTAATTTACTTAAGTGTATTTACCTCTTAACATAACTATGAACTTCTTTTAATAATTTAACTAAGTTTTCAATACTCACTTTATATAGGACTATTTTGTTGCAGCACTATCTGATGTCCTTTTTTATTCTGTTGTGTTTAGTTGAGGTTGAAAGATGCAATAAGGTAATTAAGTTTACAACCTTTGTTTCTAATGACACTGATTGGAAATTATGATAGCCTAGTGGGTACAATACAACTGCTTAGAAAAAACCATGTTTTTCAATATTTTTTGTAGGAAAATTTGCATAACATGAACGGTTTGATAGTAATACAAATTATTTTGACCGTGTATTTTATGTCATTTGCTATGTCTTATTTTAGGAACTCTGGAGGCTTTACAAGTTGGAGTACATGTTAAATTTTTGTCTATTTCAAACACTGTTCAAGGGTTGTTTTCAGCATTCTTGTAGTCCTTCTTTAGTCAAGATTGGATTCAAATCTTAGCTGGTTTTACTTTTTGAATTTAGATTTCCTTGTTGGAAACCAATATTTATCAATTGTAATTGGTTTTGTTTCTTGCACTTATGAATCGATGTATTAGATTATGTAGCTGTTGTTTATATAATAAAATTTCATTTTTGTTTTTATTTATTTATTTGGAGATGTCAAATTATTGTTATTGTATTATATAAATTATATGAGTACTATTATAATTAGATATGTAGTAATGAAAAAATAGTTTATTTAACTCATCTCTTAAATGATAATGCCTATTCTGTAATAAAATTGGATTTCATAAGACCAACATCACGCTATCTAAATGTTCTAATAGCACCGAAAATCTGCTATAGAAAGAGTAAACATAGCGTCAATAAAATGCTATTATAGGCCTATACTTATAACATTAGCTAATATAGCGTTCAATAAAATGCTATTATAATTGTTTCCATAGCGTTTTTTTGGTGCTATGGAAGGCAGTTTTTGTTGTGGCATGTGACAAATAATTCCGGAAAGAAAAAGGAGCTCTTTAGGCTCAAAGTGAGAAGGGTCTTAAGTTGTGTGAACAAGACCAGATTAATAGATCATGTAATATTTTTTCCGTCTGCTCTTCCTTCTTTTTTTTTTTTTTTTTTTTTTCACTAGAGTTTTAATTAAAATGCCTCACTTAATTGTTTTTATTAAGAGAGAAAAGATAATTTTTTTCATCCTGGTTGTTTTGCTCTTTGTGAAGGGTTGATTCTTCGTTATCTTTCTTATTAATTTCTTGAGTTTCCCTGATCTCTTTGTTTTCTCTCTGCAAATTATCAAATGTGTAAACTATAATTAGGTGCCAATTAATTACACCTCATGTAAGTTATTAAAAAAAAAAAGGAACTTGAGAGCATTACAAATATGTTAACTAAAATAATTCTTAAAAATACCACCATAAATAAAAGGTGAATAATATTTGTGGACCTCATTTAGAGACGACTCATCTTGTATTAATGGATGATCTTTAATAAGTTCAACTCATGTCTTTAAATGTTTTTATCCTATTCCAAATTCTAATAATAATATCACATTACATATGAATTAAAATATCATATTAATTAAGAATTATATCATCTCAAATAAAATAACGTATTCAATAATTGATATGACATTATATTATTATAGGGGCACAAATAAATACACTAAATAGAGTCATATTGATACTTATCACTATCGATGTTTATAGCATTATTAATTTGAAGATTAATATCCACGTGAAAGTTCCTAATATATATGCAATTCGTTTGAAGATCAAACTACGGACACCATTAAAAGCGCTTCGATCAAAAGGTCCACCGGTGGCAGGCACGAAGCCATACAAGCCCGGCCCCACTCAATTGATGTTTGCTCAAAAATATATAAGAAAAATATTAGGGATATCAATTCTAATTTTAACTTTTCAGTATCAAATATATGTGATTATATGAGTTATTATTCTCTTATTGATAAATGATTAAAGCATTGTCGTATTAATTAATTGGTTCTATCAATTAAAAGATAACATATAAGTTGGTACTCAAATATTAAAGTTGAGACTAAAATTAATGTCTTTAACGCTACTCTATAAATAATTATGCTGCTATTAATATACATATATGAACCTTGTTATATAAAAAAAAAATCTTATAATCCTCATAAATTTTTTGTTAATTTTTTTAATTTATCTTTACTTCTTTGGTCTATATTAAAAAAGTAAATGACACATTTATAATGTCATTCATCCACTCCTCTAAAGACATTACATGATTATAGGGAAATTCACCGAATTCACCAATCCGCTCAATCCAGTCCAATCTTTTCTTTTTTTTTTTTTTTTTTTGGTAATTGCTTAGGAAAAGTGGTTGTTTCCTTCCATTGAATTCCTTTATTCCTTTTTTTTTTTTTTTTGTCATTAGGTTACGAGCAACCGGATGCAATATGTGAAAATAAATAACTATAGTTTTTTTTTTTTTTTTTGCCAAACGTTCCTTAGGTGGTTTAGTCAGCAATTCATCATCTTCGTTGAATACTTGGGTTTAAGCCATCACCACCGCATTGACCGGAGTATATAGGTAATCCACTTCATGAGAGATCCATATATCATGCGATGAGGCATCCACCTTACTGGGGTTATCTAAATATTTCAATTTCTACCCCTATAACCCATTTTTATTGAACAAAACAAAATTACTCTAGTTTTTTAGGAGCAAGGCTGTGGTAGAGACTCTTTGAGAGTCACTATCGATCATTACTAGTAGAGCTCTTTTTTAGGCCGTTAAGATTTTATGAGATATCATAGAAATTGAGGTGCATATAGTTTTTGTATGTACTGTCACATAGTATTATAGAGTAAGTGAAAAAAAAAAAAAAATAGGAGAAGGCAAAAGAAACCCCACCCCTACCTACCTTCCACCGTCGTCCCCGCCCCCCATCCTCCTGCAACTTCTTGGCACCCACCGGCCCTGGACCCGTGACCTCCCCCCACTGGAAATCGCCTTCTCTCAGGTGGCCAACCCCTCCCCCACTCTCCACCCCCTTCCTCGAAAATCTCCTCCTCCCAAGTGACCATCCCCACCACCCCCTACCCACGATCACACATTTGCGAATCACCCCTGCCGACGAACGAAATCGTCCCTCACTTGTTGCGCGACCTTCGAGCCCCCACCGGCGCCCCCTCCCCGGCAGCCTTCCACTGTCTCTTGCAGCCCTCTTTCAAAATTTTTTTAATTTTTTAATTTTTAATTTTTCATTAAAAATATTTATAAAAGAAGGAATTTAATTTTTTATTATTTTTCTATGATTTAATAGATGGATGTTTCTTTTAGTTATTGTGCACCCTCAATATCTTGTCCATTAGATTAAATTTCAATGACCTTAAAGAAAGTTTTACTGATAAGGTATATAAAAAGTGTTTTACCTTATAATCTCCCATTTTTTTAGAAAAGAAAATTACTTTAGGGGGTGTTTGGTGTATAAGTTGAGTTTGAGTTGAGTTGAGATTTTTAAGTTTGAATAGTAATTTTTATTGACTTTTTCCGAAACGACAAAAAACTTTAAAAAAAAAAAGATAAAAAATATGATAAAAAAAGTACAGTTTGATTTAAATCAAACTTACCAATCAAACAAGTCCTTATTCAGAAAAAAGGAAGGGAAAAAAAAAACCACTTAAATTTTTTTATTTTTTTTTATCACTTTCTTTCTACAACCCTGGATGCTGACTTTGTCGGGTTTCTAGAAATAGCAGAGAGAAAAGAATACGAATGTGCATGATTCCGGAGACGACACCTGTATTGGGGGGTGGGGGGAATCTTTTGGAATAGGCCAAAGAAAAGGACAAGTATCAAATTGAGGTCCCCGTCAGCGTTTATCGAGGAGATCTTCTAGAAGAAACTCACAAAATCGTCCTCAACAAGAATTGTTTTTCCACATTTGTACCTGATCTTAATTTATTAGATTTATTTTTCTCTAAAAAAGAAAAAAAAATATTATAGATATATACTTGATCTGCATTTATGAAATCAGAAACTAAAAAATCACTCTCCCTTTTAATTTGTGTTTGGTTTGTCGGTTAGTGATAAAATTTTTAAATTGAAGGTGATGAATTTTTCAGAAAATAATTACAAATTTTGTTAATTTTTCAGACAAAAACGAAAACTAATATGAAAAAATATAATTTAGTTGGAGTTAAACTTAAACGTCAATAAAGCCTAAGCTTTTATTGAAGAGAGCTTTTAGAAGAAACTCACAGAATCGTCCTCACCAAGAAATTTTTTTTTTCCACATTGTGTCTAATCTTAATTTGTCAGATTTTTTTTTTCCCTAGAAAAGAAAAAAAAAATTTAGATACTTGCTCTGCATTTATGAAATCACAAACTAAAAAATCACTCCCCCTTTAGCTTTTATTGAAGAGTGCTTCAAGCAGAAACTCGCAAAATCATCCTCCACCAAGATTTTTTATTTTATTTTTTCACATTTGTGTTCGATCTTATCTATGTTTGTTTCAAATGTTCATTTTCAGAAATGGAGAAAAAAACAAAAAAACAAAAGAGTGTTTTTTTCTAACTTTCTCTTTCATTCTTCTTATTTTGAAAAAAAAAAATGATTTCCATTTCAAACTTCTTTTGTACAGTACACTTTTAGAATTTTTTTGAAATCTTTTTAAAGTCTTTACCCATTGCACTATCCACAATATCATTTTTTTTCATTTCAAACAACTTTTTATTTTCAAGATGGAAAATTTTTAACACATCTAAACACCATCTTATTCTCAAAATGAAATAACTTTCTCATTTCAAATAAGAAAATTTTCTTTTCTAAAAATGAACAATCGATCAAAATAAGGTCTTCATTTGTCAGATTTATTTTTCTCTAGAAAAGAAAAAAAAAAGATACTTGCTCTGCATTTACGAAATCACAAAATAAAAAATCACTCTCACAACTTGTCCTCATGTAACCGTATACAAGTACACGTTCTTTAGAATTAGTTAGACAGGTAAATGATTTTTTGGGTTAATTTTATAAATGATCCTTGGATTATATACCTTATGTGTTTGTTCTTAATTTTTTTAAAATTTTATACATCACGTTTTTTTTTACTTTTTATTTATTTATTATTATTACGCCAATAATCTATCTGTTAATATTATGGTAAAAAAAAGTTAGAAATTGAACAAATTTGATTTGTCGGTTAGAGATAAAAATTTTAAGTTAAAATTTATTGATTTTTTAAAAATTAATTATAATTTTTATTAATTTTTTAAGAAAAAAAAAACAAAAATTAATATAAAAAATTTGGATCGGAGATGTAGAACCAATCCTAGTTAGTTTCAATATACTCACATGTTTAAAACATGACATTAAGTTATTTTCGTTTGCCAAGCAGGGCTGAGTTTGGTAAAGCAGATGATCAATATATATATATATAGATATATATATATATATATTTCCCTCGTGAAAAATAAACATCAAGCACCTAACATATATACCTGCCAAATATTGTAGTCGAAAAGGCAGTCCCATTCCCAATCTCCTCATCCTAATTAAGGGGCTCTTCTTCCACTTCTGCAACAAAAAGAAGAGACCACCGAGAAAATCAGGAGTAAAGAGAGATGGATATTTTCACCTCCTTACTGTATCTTGCTCTCATTCTTTTCTTTTCTCTTCAAGTCTTCTGTTCCTTTGCGTTTCCTAAACACAAAAGGCTTCCACCTGGTCCAAAACCACGTCCCATCATCGGAAGCCTCTTGGAGCTCGGCGACCAACCCCACAGGTCCTTGGCCAGGCTTTCCGAGTCTTACGGCCCGTTTATGTATTTGAAGCTCGGCCAAGTCACGACGGTTGTCATTTCCTCCACCACCATGGCTAAAGAAGTCCTCCAGGCAAATAGCCAAGTCGTCTCCAGCCGGACAATCACCGACGCAAGCCGCGCCCACAGACACAGCGATTTCAGCATGGTTATGTTACCCGTATCTCCTCTGTGGCGAAACCTTCGGAAAATAAGCAACTCACACTTGCTTTCCTCCAAGGCTCTTGATGGCAACATGGAGCTGAGAAACAAAAAGGTGCAAGAGCTCCTAAATGATGTCCACAAAAGCGTCCAGGCCGGGGAGGCGGTGGAGATCGCGAGCCTTTCTTTCAGGGCTACTCTGAATCTCTTGTCCACCACATTTTTCTCCATGGACATGGCGGATGACACAAATTCCGTCACTCTAAAAGAGCTCAAGGAGGCTATGTCGCACATGATGGAAGAGTTGGGGAAGCCGAACTTGGCCGATTATTTCCCTTTTCTACAGAAGATTGACCCCCAAGGCATTAGGCGGCGCAACACGGTTACTTTCCGGAAACTGATCAACTTGTTTGGGCGTATCATCGACCAAAGATTGAAAGTGAGAGAAGCGAGTGGTTCTTTGAAAGATGATGATATTTTAGACACTCTTATCAACATGATGGTGGTGGATCAGGAGAAGAAAGAGGATCAGCTTGACAAAACCATAATTGAACATTTTTTACTGGTAAGTGAGCTTTTTTAGTACTTGGATATGGTCCCTAGAGAATACAAATTTGTCTCACTTTTTACCTTGACTTTTTGTTCTAAAAGTTTTGCTACTGCGATGTTCTGAAAATTGACAAAAATGATCAATTTTCTTCTACAAATCGTTGTTTGACTCTTCTTCAAGGGCCATTTTTAAAAATAATTTTACTCTATTTTTTGTTTGGTTGACTGTAAAATTGGACTGATCACAGCAATTCTATGAAATAGGATTTATTTTCAGCGGGGACTGAAACGACTTCAACCACGTTGGAGTGGGCAATGGCTGAGCTAGTAAAAGCGCCAGAGATTATGTCAAAAGCCCGAGCAGAGCTAGATCAAGTTATAGGCAAAGGAAACCAAGTGAAGGAATCAGACGTATCTCGACTCCCTTACTTACAAGCCATTGTTAAAGAAACCTTCCGCATGCACCCTACAGCTCCATTATTGATTCCTCGCAAAGCTGACAGTGACATCGAAATCTCCGACTATATCATCCCGAAGGATGCTCAGGTGATAGTCAATGTATGGGCCATTGGTAGAGACTCAAGCACATGGGAAAATCCCGACAAGTTTATACCGGGGAGGTTTTTGGACATCGATATAGATGTCGGAGGCCGGGATTTTAAGCTCATTCCGTTCGGTGCTGGTCGGAGAATATGTCCCGGATTCCCATTGGCGATGCGAATGTTGCACTTGATGTTGGGGTCTTTGCTTCACTGGTTTGATTGGAAGTTGGAAGATGGGGTTAGACCTGATGCTCTAAACATGGATGAAAAGTTTGGCCTCACCTTGCAAATGGCTCAGCCTTTGCGAGCTATCCCGGTGCCGACCAAGCATTAGTATTGTTTCCACTTGAAACACCCTTCTCTAGGCTTTATGTTACATTTCGTATTCATCGTCTTCCATTTTCAATCAAAAAATATAGCTAGTAATAATTAAACCATAATAAAGGTATGGGATGTAACAAATTCCTCTAGTTAATCTGCTTACTTTTGGCAAGAAAATAGTGCAGTACTTAAATATCAGTTTGATTTTTGTAAGAATGGTTGAATATTAATATATTATCTTCCTTTGTTTTTTAAATCGTTTAATTATGAATAGATCTCGTGGCTTTATGTGCTCCATAGATGGCAAATATGAGATGAGAAATAAAGGTGACACAATTATTGCTTTCTTTTTGTCTATCGACCAGACTAATTAATTTCTTTTGACTTTATTCAAGCCACTCAAAATACTGCAAAAGAATAGCCAAGTTGCTTTGTTTGATGTCGCGTTCCTTGATTTTTTTAATCTCACTTTCATGTCCCTGTGTCAATAATGTATGTATAGCTTGAATATCACGTACAAATAGCACGTTATTGATGTGAAGTCCTAATGTGATGAAAATTATGTTGGTAACGTAAAAGTCTTAGTATTTACCCAAAAAAAAAAAAAAGGTAAAAGTCTTAGTTTCTTTCCCCTAATTTGGTTTTTATAATAATACTTGCAATGAGTGTCTTGAAATTTCCTTCCACGTTGTGTGAGGACCTTCAATCTCTCATTGCCCGGTTTTAGTGGGGAGGAGGGCATAAGGAAAAAAAGATTCATTGGTTCAAGTGGGATGCTTTGGTGAAATGCAAAGATGAGGGAGGAATGGGATTTAGAGACTTTAATTCTTTTAATCAAGCACTTCTTGCAAAACTCAATTGACAGATCATTAATAATCCTAACACTCTCATGGCTCATGTCTCCAAAGGGAAGTATTTTCCAAATTCTGATCTTTTTAGTGCAAGTATGGGCCACAACCCCTCTTATCTTTGGAGAAGTCTTCTCTTGGGACGAGATCTTCTACAAGCAGCTGTTAGGTGGATTATGGGAGATGGCTGTCGCGTTCGGGTGTTTCGCGATCCTTGGATCCCGAGGCCTCATCTCTTCAAGCCGATCACTCGACCAAGACCTGATGAGGAAGAAATGAGGGTGGCAGATTTGATGGATGCTACGAGTTGGAGATTGGACAGAGTTGAGAAAGTCTTTTGGAATGTAGATAGGCTTGATATTTGTAGCATTCCTCTGGGTTACCGGAGTAGACCGGATTCTCTGGTTTGGCATTATGATTCTAAAGGTTCCTACACGGTGAAGACAGTTTACAGATTGGCTATGACGCTCCGTTTTGAAGCGGGAGGTTCGGATGGAAATGCAAGATGTCTATGGTGGAGGAAATTATGGAAGGCACACGTGCCAAATAAAGCTAAGATCCATGCGTGCTTTTCAAAGCAGCACCTTATTCGACAAGGTATGAATATCTCTCCCCTGCGTCCGCTCTGCCATGTCGAATTCGAGACCACGAGTCGTGCTTTTATGGTATTGTGGATTGACAAAGGAGGTGTGTGAGAAAAGTGCTCTGTGGCTAGTTCTGAAAACTTTTTGTGGTGACCCTTTTAATCTTCTTTGCTCCTATATTGAAAAATATGGAAAGGATGAAGATGTGGAGATTTTCTCCATGCTGAGCTGGTATCTTTGGAAGGCAAGGAATTCTTTTGTCCATGAGGGCCGAATTATAGATAGCTTCACCATTATTTGCCAAGCGGGTGAACTACCGGGAGATTTTTTGCTGTGCAATGGCTTCGATGGTAAAAAATTCACAATGACTCCGTCCCCCATCAAGAAGTGGAGGAAGCCACCATCTCGTATAATCAAAATTAATGTTGATGTTTCTATTAAGCAACACATTAATTATGCTGGGATAGGTGTGGTTATCAGGGATGATGTTGGGCGGGTCCTCTCAGCTTGTGCGAAACGTATAATTGAATATTTCTCTCCCCACCTCGCAGAACGTTTGGAAGCTAAGGAGGGTGTCCTGTTGGCAGATGCGCTTGGTTTCCAAAGTTGGATTATGGAGTCAAACGCTATCAATGTCGTAAAGGCAATCCGTTCCCCTGCTCTCCAAGCTTCGGAGGCCCTAATCATTCACGACATTAGAGATGTCATGATTCATGTTACTAGAGGCAATGTTTCTTACACTTCTCGCCAAGAGAACGCTGTAGCCCACTGTTTGGCAACTTTTGCTATCTCTAACTTATAATATTGTATGGTGTGACTCGGTGTCATTGTTTCTTGGCTATCTTGTAAAGGCTGATTTGCTGCTATAAGTAATAAAAGTCACTCCAAATTTCAAAAAAAAAAAAAAAAGGTTTTTATAATGAAGCTTAGCCTGCTATTTCCATAACACTCACTTAAATGACAACAACTTGCACCATAGCAAACACAATTGGAAATAATAATGATGATGATGATGATGATGGTGATGATGATAAACATGTCTATATGATGAAGACGTTAACCTTTAAACAACATACCAATAATATTAAGGATAAATTACCCGTTTGATCTCTAAACTTTTTACAAACTTGTGATTTGGCCCCTTATTTTTTTGATTAATTAAAAGTTCTCTAAACTTTTAAAAGGGTGTAATTTAGTACTTTTCACTTATTAAATAAAAAATTAGATGATATAGATCATTTGTATAACATATGTAAGTTGAATTATATATATTTTTTTTCTCTTAATGACCCTTAGAGCAAATATAATCATGTGAAATTAACATGAAAAACAAATGGCAACTTTATAGGGACCTAACGAGTGATTTGAAAACATATAGAACTTTGTTAAAGTTAAACTAATCTTATAAGCATTTTTTAGTTTTCTTTATTCTTCCCTTCTTTCTCTCTCCTCTTTATTTGTCAGCGGGAAAACATAACCTGGCCAGCCATGTGCACCGAGCGCCATTTTTTGTCAGCTCTCACGTTGCAATAATTAACTATATATATATATATATATATATATATATATTCTTTTGTGTCATTTTCCGCAGAAAAAGAAAAGGATAAGATAAAAAGATTTGTGCCTTCCAAGTTGGAATTTTATTTAGGGATTTTTTTTTTTTTTTTTTTTTTTTTTTTTTTTCGGAAGGTAGGTTGGAGTTGTTTTTAACGTGCTTGTTGTAGATTGTGTTGGGACCTATGATGATTCTCTCTCTCTCTCTCTCTCTCTTTTGTGTGCGCGCGCGCATGTTTTTTTTTTCCCTCTTATAACAACAGAATTTATCCAGTGCGATCCAGATATGAAATCAAGCCAGAAAAGTAAGCAGTACGGCCCACCCGTAGGAACGAGATAACTCTCAACGTTTTTCCTCTCTCATAGCTTCTTAGGTATTATTTAAAAAGTATTTTATAGTGTGTTTTTTCACAAAAACTTGAGTTTATTGTTTCGATTTATATTTCAATTGAACTTAATTTATCAACTTCATATGCATGACGTTAAACCATCTTCAATGTAGATATCAATGTCAATAATATATTTGTCATTAAAACATGTGAAAAAATAATGTTATCACACTTTGTGCTTTAATGTGTAGTGTTATTTTTACTCATCATTAAACGTTGAAATTTGTAAAAATAAATTTTTAGTAAAAAAATAGGCAAAAAATTTAATAACTAGAGAAAGTCATGACACCAACTAAATTCAATCAAAATGTTATATGACATCAATTATATTTGATGATAAATTTGTAAACAAGTTTATCATGTGTTAAATTTGACAACATAAATTGTACTTTATTGAAGATCATTTTTTTAATCTAAAAATCAAAATTTATAGTTGGCACATCAATTTACCACTTACCACGTTATTGGTGATGTTCTTAGTGACTGTAGATGCCTTTTCAATTCTTAATGAAAATCAGCAAGCATTTTACTTAAAACCACAAGCTCGGGCACATTAATAAAAGTGGCTCGATTCGCCACTAATTTGGTGAAAATTTTAAGATCGTATGTTGATAAACTAATTTTACATTGTATGCAGAAACAGTTTACATAGTTTTTACCAACTACCAAGTAACGTGTTAGTCACAAGTCACTTGACTTATACTTGAATTTTTTATTTTTATTTTTATTTTTTGGTATGAGATCTTTTGATTATCCATTTTTTTTATTTTAATCAAATAAAATATTTGAACTCTATACCTTATGATATATTGAGGTGTGTAATTGTCGCTATATTATACATGTAACCATAACATTCACTCTTTCTAATTTAAAAGAAAATCTTTCATATTTCAAATCTGCAATCTATGATCTTGTGCACTCTTTCTTACTTGTTTAGTCAGTCGTCACGGATGCTTTTCAATAATTAAAAAAAAAAAAAAGTCAGTCCCAACGGGTTTTTAAGATCTAGAAGATTGACTGGTGAGGCTATATATATGCTATTGAATTTTCCAAACCACTATTAATTGAGTAAAATTTCTAAATTCACCTACTAACTTCAAATCACGTGTTTCATAATTTTTTTCATTCTTTTTTCTTTTTCTTTTTCTTTCTTTTTTTAATCTAAGTTTTAGCCCGAGGAATAAACATGAAATAAGGATGTAAAGGTGTGTCTGTTGTTTTTAATAAAGTATCAGTTTACCAGCTTAAAAATAAAAGATTCCGATCTCTTCTGTCTCATGTAAAATAACAAAATGTCGTTCTCTATTTTTTTGTCTGAAATTCAACTACCAATCTACCACATAAACCTACCACCACGTGGAAATAATGGTGAGAGTGTTTATTGGTGAAAAAAGAAGTGCGGTACGTTTGCAGACAGTGACTGATGAATCTCAGCTTGTCGTGAAAAACCAAACAATAACATAACAAAAATAAAAAAAGTCTTTGGAAAAAAAAAAAAAGAAAAGAAAGAAAAGTGGAAGTAGAAGCAAAATTAGAAGTGCAAGAACATGTCATCTAACACATGAACAAGTGTTTTCTCAAAGTTCTTGTGATCAATCTATTTTTTAAGATGTGTGTATTTGATGTGAATACAAAAAAAGCAAAAAAAACTAAAAAACTAAAAAAACTAAAACCAAAACTAATAAATGGAGTGTTGTTAAAATAATAATAATAATAATCGGCAATCAGCCAAAAGAAATGTTAAAATAAATAAATAGAAGGAGTCAAAGTAAGATTATTCAAATACAGATTGACATTTTTCCCTAAAAAGGGGGGCCGTAGGGATCTGCACTTCATAAGACGAGATTGGTATTGTGGGATTTGAATTGGGTATGGGAACAAAATTTTGTTCCCAAATCGTAGTTGGAACGGGAACGGAGGAACACTTTCTGTCATTTCCATTTTGATTTATATATATATGAATTGTGTTTCATCCGACGGTACAATTCATGTAGGAGATCGACACAATTCGAGGAAGTTAGCGGCACAACCCGCTAGATCAAGAGAGAGAAAAAGGGAGAACTCTCTCATCCGATGATCCGACGGTGTAGTACATAAAAGTTCTCGTATATATATATATATATATATATATATTAGAGAAAGAATTTAATCATATTGTTGATTTTTTTCGTGTTATTCAATTTATATTTACTTTTGTTAGGAACTTAGTATGTTTTATGAGAACATTGAATGCAAAGAAGCTTTATGATGAGTTTCAATTTATTTTTAATTATCAACTAATTGAAGCTTTGTTGACAATAAATATAAGATTTGAGGATTGAGACGCATAGAGAGAATACATTAATTACAATAGATATTATCCGGTTGCATCTTCATTTCTCCTACTGCAAGGATAAGGATTGCGACCAAGACAGAGAAGCACTTCCAATTTCAAACATAGAATAAATTACTAATATAAAAATAGAAACGTAAATTGCAAATAATACCTTAATGTATATAGAGTTGGTGCTGAATAATCTTAATTATTACCAATTTAATACATTTCTAGGATATAGACGGCAAAAATATTCCAAATTCCGTGCCCCACAGACTGTCCTCCAGTCTCTTTACTTTTCATGCCCGGGCCGACAGTGTCGTTTCCCAACAAAGTAAAGGTGTGTTTGATGCAGTGATATGTACTGCAATTTTTAAATTGAAATTGATTAAGTTTTTAAAAACTAATTTAATTATTACTGACTTTTTAGGAAAAAAAAAAAAAAAAAAGACAAAAACTGAGTTAAAATTTTTAAGTTTAAACCTGATGTCCAAACGCAAGCTAATAGATCTCTCTCTCATCTATTATTTCTCACTTTCTTGGAAGGTGGTATGGTTGAAATGGAAAGGTAGTAAGTAGGAAAGGAAAGAGACTATCGAGTATTTTACTCTTCCGAACGACAAAAACGTGAATCAATCTATATCTATATAATTTACCAATAAATATACATATATATATCTAACAATTAATGAAGTGGAGAAACCAAACTACGTCTAACAATTCTTCTCAGCCTTAGCCTCCTCTTCCATTGTCTTCAAGGGAAGAGACTAGCTAGAGAGATCCCAATAAAACAAAAAAAACAAAACGAAAAACGAAAAACAAAAACCGAGAAAGCAGTGATAAAATGGATTTGATCACCTCTATATTGTGTTTTGTTTTAATCTTATGTATCTCGATTAAAGCCATCCGTTCACATTCAAATCCCAAATCAAGCAAAAAACTCAATATTCCACCAGGTCCAAAGCCCCTTCCCATCATAGGAAACCTCTTTGATCTCGGCAACAAACCGCACCAGTCCTTGGCCAGGCTTGCCAAGTCCTATGGCCCTCTTATGAGTTTGCAGCTTGGCCAAGTCACGACGATTGTCGTCTCTTCGCCAGCCCTGGCGAAGGAAGTCATAATGGGACAGAGCCAGTTCTTCTCCAACCGATCAGTCCCGGACGCCGCCCACGCCCTGGGACACTGCCAGTACAGCATGGCTTGGTTGCCTGTCTCAAACTACTGGAGAAACCTCCGAAGGCTAAGCAACTCCCAGTTGCTCGCCGCTTCGGTTCTCGACGCCAACATGAACCTGAGGCACAACAAGGTTGAAGACCTCTTACGTGAGGTCCAGAAAAGTGCCGAGGCTGGCCAGGCCATGGAGGTTGGGAAAGCCGCTTTTTTAACGACTCTAAATCTCTTGTCCACCACCTTCTTCTCTATGGATTTGTTAGCGGATCCGAATTCGGAGACTGTTAGGCAGTTCAAGAAGGACGTGGTTGGAATCTTTGAAGAGTTGGGAAAATCCAACATTGCTGACCATTTCCCGTTCCTTAAGAAGTTTGATCCCCAAGGCATTCGGAGGCGAACCGAATTGTACTTCCAAAAGATGTTGGACTTGTTCAATAGCATTATCGACGAAAGGCTGCAGCGGCTCAAGGAAGCGAATGGTTCTGTGAAAGAGAATGACATATTGGACAATCTCATCAACATGATGTTGGCTGGTGAAGATAATAGAGGATATGATCAAGTAGACAGAGCCGCAATTTCACACTTTTTACTGGTAAGAGCGAGCTCTTCTGTTATAGTACTTCTATAATGTTTAGAAATTTTATCCTGTTAGGAGTTTAGGTTACACCAAATCTGATATTAAAAAAAAAAAAAAGAAAAGAAAAGAAAAAACCCTAGTCCATATGGAATGCTAGAGCGGTATTTAAACACTTCAAACACCAATTATAAAATGAAAACACTCTATTTACATAAAATTATGACAATTCACCATCATATGTTGAAAGAGTAAGATCAGAGTTGGTTTTACTGACACTATTATTTTCAAAAATAGCTCCTAACGATTCAATTTGCCTGAATATTATTTCCCCGACCTTTTCATTTTACTCTTTAACCATAAGAGAAGAAAAACGTGAGATCATTACTTTTGCACCATAATAAAACAAAAATCAATTGGTGTATTCTGAACTCTTCCACCAAAAAACAAACATGTATCTATAGGAGAAAATAAATAAATATAAACATTTATTTTCTCCTACAAAATCAATTGGTATTGAAAAAGGGGAAAACAAAAAACCCTTTCGTTGAGCTTTTCCACCAATAACAAGATAAAAAAACAAAGATGCGAGATTATTAATTGGTATAGAGGGGAAAAAACATTCCTTCAACGTCTTTTCGATCATAACAAAAGAAAAAGCAAACATGTGTTGTGAGGTCAATCCGTAGGGGGAAAAAAAAAATCTGTAACTGAAAATTTTCACCCTAACAAAGACAAATAAAACATGTGACGTCAGTTAATTTAGAAAGGCCTTTGGTTGAACTTTGTCATTGAAACAGATAACAATTTTGTCAATATGTTAAAATGAAAGTCAGAATATATAGTAGAAGGTTGAAAATTAGAAAATCAGAGGAAGACAAATTGATCAATTTCTTAGGGTCATTTTCTCTTCTCTAATTTTTAATTTTTAAATTTTTTTTTTCAATTAACTAACCCTAGGTAACACTTAATTTGCTTGGTTGATTGCAAAATTAAATAGGATCTATTTCCTGCCGGGACTGACACGACTTCAGCTACGTTAGAATGGGCAATGGCTGAGCTAGTAAAAGCCCCGGAGATCATGGCAAAAGCCCGAAAAGAACTAGAGCAAGTTATTGGCAAAGGAAACCAAGTGAAGGAATCGGACATAAACCAACTCCCTTATTTGCAAGCCATTGTCAAAGAAACCTTCCGCTTGCATCCCGTTGCTCCATTATTGGTTCCTCGCATAGCCGATGGAGACGTTGAACTCTACGGCTATAGCGTCCCAAAGGATGCAAAAGTGCTAATAAACATATGGGCCATTGGTAGAGACGCAAACGTTTGGGAAAATTCCGAAGAGTTTATACCGGAGAGGTTTTCGAAAAGTACTATTGAGACCGGAGGTCGGGATTTCGAGCTCATTCCCTTTGGTGCGGGGCGGAGAATATGTCCTGGGATACTGTTGGCGAACCGAATGTTGCACTTGATGTTGGGTTCTTTGCTTCACTCGTTTGATTGGAAATTGGAAGACGGGGTTGAGACTGTAAACTTGGATGACAAGTTTGGCCTGACCTTGCAACTGGCTCAGCCTTTGCGAGTTGTCCCTATAGCAATCGCTTAGTATTGTTTTTTCAACCGACAACATTTTGTTGGACACATGTTACATCATATGTATTTTCGTCCTATATATGTAAACCATCTAGCAACAATTAATATATAATAATTATGATGTTGTTGTGATAATAACCTTGTAAGTCTGCTTACTGAGGAAAACAAATAACATGTAGTAGATCTCTTGTTTTGATCATAGTATACTATATATTCTCAATTTGTTGTCCCGTGTCCCCTTCGCCGCTCGCTCTCAAAAAATCAGCACTGGTCTCTACAAAACTGTCTATACAGCAAGTATGTATGCATTCATGAAAAACACCAAAACTATCCCTTTTGTTCAATGTTAATTTCACTTTTCACCTCGTACTTTAAGAAAAATTAAAAAATATCCCTGTGGTTTTAGCCAAATTACAAAAAATAACCTCATTATCGTTCAAGATTCTAATAGTACTTTAACTACCCTCATTAATATGATTTAAGTATAATCATAAAAAATTCAGAGAAAAAAAAAATCATCAAAAGTTAACCAATAAGTCAAATAAAAATGCATTTTAAAACCAAAAAAAAAAATTCTTAAAACTTAAAAACAAAATCCAAAAAAAAAAAAAAAAAGATCCGTCGACATCCATGGAGATTCGGCTGTCAGAGAATGTCGAGACAGGTCGTCGTGCTCGTCGCCCAAGCTGCAGTGGAGTCTTCGCTCGTCGGCGCTGCAGAGAGAGAAAAAGATTCTCCTACATCTGGTGCCGATGAGAAGACGAAACACAGAGAGAGATTAGGATCGGAGGGAGAGAAGCCAATGAGAGAGAGGGATAAATATAGAGGAGAGAGATCGCGACTCTGGATCTCGACTCCAGGGCGGGATCTTTGGCGCCTCCTCCGGATCGCGACTCCACGGCGATCGAGTAAGCTGAGTCATCCACCGAAGCTAATGATGCTCCGATTGGTGTTCACTTCAAGATCACGTAAGAGAGAGAGTCCGTCACCATGGAAATCGACTGTAGCATCGGAGAGGAACCAGAGCCACCGGATTTGGCGCCGGAGATGAAAAGAGAGAGGGAGGTTTTGGAGGAATGGGAAATAGAGAGGGGAGCGAGTTCTGCAATTCTAGAGAGAGAATATTTGGAGAGAGAGAGAGAGAGAGAGACGTAAAAAAAAAAACAAAAAAACAAAAAAACAAAACAAAACAACGGCACCCAAAATATATGTAGGGGCAAAATGAAAATTTTACCTTGCAATTTAAGATATTTTTAGTTTAAAAAAATCTAATATGGCAAAAGTACAATGAGTGCACTTAATACTAGTAAAATTGTAAGGAGGTGTCCAAAAAAGTGACATTTCCCCTAATTTTCTCTTTGCAATAAGATCCACAAATGTTGGACACTCATAACACATCCCATTCCTAATACAACAAGCAAACTGAGATAATGTGTGTGGACAGCAACGTTACACTGTCGACGCACAAAAAAAAAAAAAAAAAAGAAGAGAGAGAGAGGTATACCATGGTGTCAAAAAGGGGGGGAAAAAGATGAGTTTGCAAAAGGCAGGTTGATAATAGAGGATAAGGACATATCGGGCAATCTGATCAACATGATGTTGGCCGGTGAAGATAATAGAGGATATGATCAAGTAGACAGAGCCACAATTGCACATTTTTTAACCGATAGTAGCTCTTCTACTGCTACTATATATTTAGGATTATCTAAAATACATTGACCCCCTAAAGGATTCAATTTGTCTCATTATTTTGCCCCCAAACTTTTTGTTTTTGAAAGTTTTATATAAAGCATGCATTTGGTGTATAATTTGTAATCAAATTTTTAGGTTAAAATTTATTGACTTTTTTAAAACTAATTAAAATTTTTGTTGACTAATCCACTGGTTCAAAATGATTCTCTCTTGCCCTAATTTAAATGGTTTAGATGTCTACAAAATTTGTTATTTCTCTTAGACCTCACACCTCAATATTTCATACAATTATTTCTTCTAATTTAAGATTTAATTGGCCAGAGTACTATATCTTATGATGGTAAAGCTTCTTGCCCAAGTGATGACTCTCTCTCTCTCTTCAATCAAAACCCAAGTGATCATGACTTCCACCTCAATATTTTCTTTTTCTTCTCTTATGAAAAAGGGATAACCTACTATCTTTTCTTGCTTCTTAATTCTTAAACACGTACAAGCACATAAATAGATAGAATGATTCTACAATTTTTTTTTCGCAATTTCTAGGTATTATTTCTATAACTTACAATTTCTAGGTATAGTAAGTTATTGGAAAAGAAAACTAACAGTCAAGGAATCGGATAAAATACAGCTAACTACTGGAGGACGGGACCCTAATTACCTAACCTCGTTCAACAACCGCGGTCGCCAGTAATGGAGGCATTAGGGTCTGGGGGCACCCTAACAACACCCCCCCCCCCTCCCCCTCCCCCTCCCCCCAACTTCATTTTTTTTTAAATTATGTTTATATATATTTACCCTAAATTTACAAATTCTACTAACAAAAATTTACTTAATTGTTCTGAAAAATAAAAATTTGTAGTTCTTAGTCTCCACCAAAATTTCTAGCTTCATCACTGACGGTGGCAAATAATTCATGGCTTGTTGTTGGTAATGCACATGTTGCACTTGATATCTGAGTTCTCTAGTTCACTCCTTTGATTAGAAGTTGGAAAGATGAACCTTTGCGAGCTCTTCCTAGGCTTCCTACATTACTTGGTACCTTCTCTTTTTTTTTATTTTTTATTTTTATTATTTGATAGCATGGTACCTTGCTCATTTATTGATATGAAGTGGTCTAAAATCTATTTGTCTTTTCCCACGGATTTGGTTATTTTATAGCATTTATAAAGTGACAGATTTTGATGTTGTGAAAAATCCCACATTGAGAATATATAGACCAAGAGAATTAGGAAGGTCTATAAATCTAAAAGGCAATACGTGCAACATACTTACTTGGACGGGGTCAATGGGCGATCAAGAAGGCCCATGGCCTAGATCAGTGACTTCCATTGCACTTAGGAAGGGTGCTGGGCTAAGGTCTACCCAAACCGGTGGAGCCTACGTCATTATTTGTGGTTCACATTAGAAATTACGTAGTGAAATAATTCTGCAGTAAAAAACACTTGAAAAAGTTAAAACAATGACACAAAATGACAAATCAAGAAAACAACAGAAGTATTTTAACAACATGGGAAGCAACGAGTAATAAAACGACACGACACTCCCCTAAAATATATACGACAATGACTTGCATAAAGGTATATTTGGCAGAATCTCACAGAGTAAAAATGTAAAATCACCATTCACATATTAAAAAAAAAAAAAAAGCGTAATTGGCCTAAATAGTTCCTGAAATTTTTAAGAGGTGACATTTTGGTCCCTGTTCCTTTTTTTTTTTTTTTTTGGCCGTGCTGACCCTAAACTCTTTAGAAAGGTGACGATTTAGTTATTTCCGTTCACCTTCATTAAATTTCTAACGGAATGAATCACGTGAGTCATCACATGAGCTCAATTAACCTTAAAAAGATAAAAATACCCTTATTCATATCAATAACATTAAAAAAATAAAGAACTAAACTCAAACCCAACCCCCCCTCTCCCACCCCCATGATCCGACGCCAGCCTTCACCGTCACCGAGTTCTGCCCCCCTAATGTCTTCACCGTCACCGAGCTCTGCCCTAATGCCAAACACTGATTTGGGTGCCCCCTCCCCCCCCAATCCCCCCCACGTCTTCGCCGTTGACCCAGGCCCCCTCTCCCCAGAAGACAAGCCCCCTACGCAACCAAGGTGCCAGATCTGGTCCAGCCCCCCCCCCCCCCCGTGATGACAGTCTCTCGCCAGATTTGGCCCCTCCCGCCCAACGACAATCTCCTTGCGACCCCCCTCCCATGCGACCTAGGCGTCAGATCTGGGCCACGCCTCCTTTTCCTCCCTCTCCCTCTCCCCTTCGCCATTGTCGCCCCCTTCCCCCCCCCCCCCCCCCCTTCCCTTCTCTTTCGCCACCCCTTCCACCTTCTCCCTCTCCCTTTGCCATCAGCCCCTCCTTCTCCCTCATCTTCCCTTCCTCCCTCTCCCTCTCCCATTCGCCGTCGCCACCCCCCCCCCCCCCCCACCCCCCACCGGAGTTCTCAAATCTAGGCCCCCCCTTCCTCTGTGTCTTCGCCGCCGTCAACCCCCCCTCCTCGAGTTGGCCGATCTGGGTCCCTCCCCCCCCGGGGAGTTCGTCAATCTGGTTTTGAGAAATGAAGAGAGAGAGAGAGAGAGAGAGAGAGAGAGAAAGGATAATAGGAATTTTGTTTTTTTTAATGATTTTTTTTTACTTTTTATTAAATTAATTATTATTATATTACTAAATTAGATCACATGCATTGTACATGGTTCATTCCATTAGAATTTTAACGGATGTGGACGGAAAAGACTAAATCGTCACCTTTTTAGAAAGTTTAGAGTCAACACGGTCAAAAAAAAAAAAAAAAAAGACTAGGGACCAAAGTACAAGAGCTTTTACATGATGTCCATAAAAGCTGCAAGGCCGGTGAGTCTGTGGAGATTGGAAGAGTTGCTTTCATATCTTCTCTGAATCTCTTGTCCACCACATTTTTCTCCATGGATTTAGCTGATGACACAAATTCCGGTCTTGAGAGAGCAGAGCGACCCTTAACCTTAGGACACCCAAAACGAGCTCAAGGAGGCTATGTCGCATATGATGGACACTCTTATCAACAGGACGGTGAATGGTGAAGAGAAGATAAGATGAACAGCTTGACAGAACCACAATTGAACATTTGTTACTGGTAAGCAAGCTCTTCTACTACTTGGTTGCTTTTTTTTAAAAAATAAATAAATAAATAGCCCCGAAAGGATTTAATTTGTCCCAAAGGATTTAATTAGTCTCACTTTGACCCCCTACTTTCAGTTTTGAAACCATTTTTTTTTTTTAAAGAACAGGAAAATTTATCGAGTAATGTTTGTAAAACAACAGCATATGAAACGTTTACTACCCTGATGTTTTTAAAATGGATAGAAGTGGACATTTGGTCACATTACCAACAACTTGTTGAAATGTTTAGATAGATAGGATCGTCAGAATGTTAATTGCTTAACTCCTAATCTGAAGACGGAAATCAAAGAGTGTGTGGAGCAAAAGTACGCTAACATCAAAATAAGTTGACAAAAAATTTGTTTCTTGGTAAATAAAAATATAATTTTGTTTCTTAAAAAATAAAAAATAAAAAATAAATAAATTAACTCTTCCTCTATAACATAAGGAAAAACCTATATTGACGGAATATTAGATGGCGTTATATAAAATAGAAAAAGAAAAAAAAAATTTTTGAGCGGAAAGGTAATGTGGCGTGACTAATTCTGTCCAGTTCTAAACATCTTAATAGTTTCAAAACCTACAAAACCAAAAGTCGGGGCAAAAGAAAGACAAACGGGATTTTTTTTTTTTTTTTTTTTTAAACAAAAGGTATCCAATAATTATTTTATTAGTTAATTGTGAGATTGAGCTGGTGAGAACAAGTTACGAAATAGGATTTATTTTCTGCGGGAACGGAAACAACTTAAGCCACGTTAGAGTGGTCAATGGGCTGAGCTACTAAAAGCCCAAGAGATCATGTAAAGAATCGGACGTATACCATCCCGAAGGATGCTCAGGTGCTCGTCAACGTTTGGGCCATCGGTAGAGAACCAAACATTTGGGAAAATCCCAACAAGTTTATGCCAGAGAGGTTTTTGAAATCGAATATAGAAGCCGGAGGCGGGGATTTTGAGCTCATTCCCTTTGGCTCCCGGGGGAGATTATGTCCCGCGTTGCCATTGGCAACGCGCATGTCGCACTTGGTGTTGGGTTCTTTGCTTCGCTCCTTTGAATGGAAGTTGGAAGATGGGGTTGGGCCAGAGACTCTGAACATGGAAGACAAGTTTGGCTTGCACCCTGCAAATGGCTCAGCCTTTGCGAGCTCTACCTATGGCAACCAATTAGTATTTGCTTTCCTTTGTGGGCAACATGTTACATATGTATTTATATATATATATATATATATATATATATATATATATGCACTAGCAACTAATAAAAACGATAACAATGATACTGTTAATGACGATACTATTACATTTTTAGGGGATTTATAATACCATCTTCCGTGAATAAAGTTTTGTGATTTGTACAACTACACATAAAAGAATAAATTGAAGACCAAAATCTTTATTATCCTTTCTTTCTCATTTATTTATTTATTTATTTTTTTTCAAACTACATCTTAGTATTTATCGACAAGGAGATCCCTAACCTAGTGTGCTCAACAATTCGCAGAAGACAAAAATAATGAGAGAATTACCTTCTTGATTTCTACCTATACTTTATTTTCTTCTGACTGCATTTTATTACTTAGGATACCAGCCAGTTGATCATATAATATTCACCAGTTTTTTTCCCGTAACACCAACGCTTATCCCTCTTAAATATAAAATTCAGAATTATGCTCTATAGATTTTTTAAACTACAAAATTAATCCTTTTACTGGTCTGATGTTTTTCTTTAAACTACACAATTAACCCACTTACTGGTTAAAATTGTAAAATTACTCAAATATTAAGTGTTACCAATTTATGATAAACATTATATATTTAACCAAAAAAACTAAATAAAATGAAGCTAGTTTTGAAAATATCTAAAATCACAAGTTGCTAGTATTTAGAAGATTGACAAACGACAGATTACAAAACGACATCAAATCAGTTATTATTATTATTATTAATTTTTTTTTTGGTGGGTTTTGGGGGTGGGGAGCGGCTAAAGCAACAAACCAAAACCGAATAAACGAGTATGCTCACTGATATTAACGGGAAACGACAAAACATTTAAGGACGATGATGATTTTGTAAAGGTCAGTGTAGCCAAAACTACAATATTCAACTCGGATATTTTTCAAATACAATATATTATTTAATTGACAGTGTTCTTTTTTTTTTTTTTTTTTTTTTTGAAATTGTTAATTGACAGTATTCTACAATTGAATACATAAATTTTGAAACAAATTCAAATATAAATACTAATCACCATATTTATATATATATATATTTATATATTTAATTACACCTTTTTAAAACACACCTTTAATTTTATATGTATTTAAATGAATTCTAATATTAATATCCAAACGTATATTTATTGAAATACATGTACTCAAATTTAAAAATGTTACATACAAACGTATATTAAAATACATATATTACATTTAAATCAAATACTAAGTAGTTATCAATCCATTTTAAAAAAAGTTTAAGTCGTGAAGAGGCCGGTCGATAATACTTTTACATTGTAATAGTCCCCCTCGTGTGTAAGTTAGATAATGAATAAACATACGGAAAAAAAATAATATTAGTTAAGAAGAAATTCGATGTATATTAACAGTCCAACACAAGATAACAATATTAATAGAAAAAAAGTATAAATACAGGAATTTAAACTTAGTATCTTCTATTTTAACATCTTGACAGTATATCTATTCATTCTAAAAATGTAAACTATCAAAATGTGAGCAAATAATAATTTTATATTATAACTGAAATGTTACAATAACACCAAAAAATGAAAACAACAACATAGAAAGGATAAGGACACATATAACACTGCCATAAAGGATGACAACTTAGAAAACGACCACGATGCCCAACACGATAGAATGTTGTTTATCTTCCGATCACCATAATATAATTGGCATAATATAAAGCAAATGGGACAAATAAATGACAATCGCAAAATAGTGTAACAATGTAAAAGACGACGACCACCGAAAAAAACTACTTTATCACGAGATTCTGTTTGATATATTTTATAACAAAGATAACATTATTGTACGAGATTCTCTTTTTCTAGATGGCTGACAGTTGAGTGGGAATTTAGGGGATTTTAAATTCCAGCCATTGTGATTGCAAGATTCTGGGTTCAATTGGAATTGGAATAGTTCAATAACATGCAATGAAATATAATCGTGATTTCGGGGGGAAAAAAATGCCTACAAACATATTCCAACCATTGCTCTGAAGGTTAAAGTTGTAATCGACTTTTTTTTCTCCCCTCCTATTGGGGCAAACCTCCAGCACCATCTCCTTTTTGACCATCTTCTTAGTATTAATGTCTATTAAACTTTTCCTTTTTTATCATTAGAATCAGATTATCTGTACAATTTTATGTATTTTAAATAATGTCTAACTAATTATATTATATCAAGTTATTTAACTAATTACATTGTGTCATGTTATATTATTTTAATTATAATTTTTTTAAATATTATGATATAATATAATTGACCGAACACCATTTAAGATATTAAAACTTAGATAAAAGATATGAGTACATAATCATCATATATGTATTGTATGATCACAAAGAGATGAAAAAAAAATTACGAAAATATTTTGTTTTGGGATAGAAATATAGAATTAAAGTACTAGATGTGATACCAAAGACCTCTGCCCTTCCCTCGGATAGATGTACAGGGATGGCATGGGATCTTTGACATAAATAAACGCATCGTGAGTTTGATAAGGATTACTTCTCAATGTAATTTCTTTCAAATTCGTTAAAATTTTATGTAAGGGTGGGGCAAGTTCAGAAAGGAGGTGGGGTTAGAAGCCCATCTTCGTGTATATAAATGGTGAAAATGACTATTTTAGAGTGTTCTTAAAGTAAATGACTAAATCTACTATTTTTCTTAAAGTATAGTTAAATGGCTTGTTTTAATTAATGACAAAGATCAAAATAACAGTATTAAGCTTAAGAAAGGTTCATTGCCATTATAGGCACGTAGATAGGAACACTTAATACTAAGTGGGCGATTTATGAAGACAGAGAAAATTGATCTAATATTTTTGTGGTTTAATTTTGTCATACTCAATTTTATGGCATATTTACTACGACTATTTCAAATTATTTGTTCTGTGTATTAGTGAACTTCAAACAAATTTCCAGTCCGATAGGAGGGCTGCAAGTACGATGGACGTTGATATCTTTTGCTATTGGTCACGCAAAAACTGAATGAGAAAGGGGATGTCCAACATTTACTTTTCCTCCTTCAAAATGAGAAATGTCAAACGATCTAGATGTATTATATTCAAATTAAAAGAAAAGGAAAGAAATTATAAATAAATAAATAAATAAATAACAACTATCAAAATTTTATAAAACAAAATATAAAAATCCATTAAGTTCGGGAGTTTAAAAAAAAATTAACCTAAACTAGGTTATGAATGAGAGCTTACTATTAAATGGATTTAGATAGAACTCATCTTTAAAAGCTAGCTCAAGGGGAGAGGGAGCTCATTCCACGTGTAAAATCTATAGCAGTCGCATAACTTAATGACGTGGGCCAAATACACAATGTAATATTCTTCCTCACGTCTAACACAGGTCAAAGACCAAACCAACGATCGCCTGCAAAACATGACCTTGATACCATATTAAACGGGCTTGGATAAAATTCATTCTCAGAAGCTAGCTCAATGGGAAAGGGAAAATATTATGTAGAAAACCAAAACACCAAGAATCCAATTTAGGAACAAGAGAAAACTAGGGTTTCTTTTTCCAATAATAAAAATAATATATCAAAAGAGATGTTTATATAGGCTAATTAGAAAATATAAAAAGACTAATCTACCATTAACTGCTGAAACAAAAAGAAACCTACTTATAATAGGAAACAATATAAATAAATATAAAACTGTATAATCTAACACATTCCACATTTAAATACCATGTAACAGCTCTCGTAACTTATTATGATGTACAACAAATACACAATTCAGTCCTTGTATCCAAGTACCCACGTAATCATAAATTACAATAAAATAACATTTTTGTGAAACTGAAAGAAGTAAATAATAAAAATTACTAGGTAAAATATAATCTATTAATTTTTAATAAAATAATTTAGTTATCTAATAAATTTACTATTTGTTGTAATTTAATCTTCAAATATTTTAAATATATATTATTTATTTTATTTATTCGTCGTAGAGATGGTCTTATTTTCTTCTCCTATTATTGACGGGAGTGGTGGTCTGCGCTCGCACGGCCTTACAAGGTCAAAGATTTTTTTTTTCCAATTCTAAACAACAATTACGTAACAAAACTACGAAAAAAATCATAAAATTGACCCAAAATAAAAAATAAATATTGACGGGACACTACAGGAAAAATGGTTTTTTGCGACCAAAAAATTGGTGGCGAATTTGTTTATTTTGGTCGCAGAAAGTTTTTTTGCGACTAAAATTTTGGTTGCAATAGCTTGGTTGCAGAAAGTTTTATTTGCAACCAAATGTTAGTCGCCAAAAAACGCGTCTTTCTGCAACCAAAACTTTAGTCACCGAAAGTCAACTATTTGGTCGCCAAATGTTTGTAATTTTGTTATCATAGGCAACCAAACGATTCTTTTTGCGACCAAATGTGACATGTTTTACTATCAAATAGTTGGTCGCAATAAGATGTTGCACGACCAAAATATTTGATTGCAAAAAAGTTGACATTTTAGCTACCAACTTGTGGTCGCAAAAGGACTTTAATTTGGTCGCCATTTAAGTCGTGCCAAGGAACACGACTCATAGTAATAGAACTTTTTGCAACCAAAATTTGGTTGCAAAAAAATTGATATTTTAGCTACCAACTTGTGGTCGCAAAAGGACTTTAATTTGGTCACCATTTAAGTCGTGCCAAGGAACACGACTCATAATAATATAACTTTTTGCAACCAAAATTTGGTCGCCCAAAGTTTTTTTTAATTTATTTTTTATTTTTTATTTTGCAACCAAAAATTCACGGTGATAAAAACTCGTTTCGTTCTAAACCTATTAGAACCTTTAATGACTAAATATTTGGTTGCTAATTGTGTAATAACTTTTCATTGAAAATAATTGTAAAAACAAAAAAAAACAAAACAAAAAAACAAAACAAAACAAAACTTAAGTAGAACAAATTACATTATTTGATGTACATACTATTGGTAATTTTACAATGAACTAAACTAATATATAAATTTCATGTATGCTCTATTTGTAAAGTATCTCATAGAAACATCTGAAATAACTTAAATTTAATCATCACCAACTTGTATGCATAAGCCCATTTGATCTGATTTTTTACTTTTCCAAATCTTTCACCCAAGTAAAACCATCGTTGGAAGTTTCCGAATCAGATGCATGCCCATCAATTTCAGTCCAATCATCATCCATAAGAATTTGAGAAAATCTGTAAGAGTAGCATAATATTTTTGTTAGATTATGATCACTAACTTTACTTAAAAAAAAAAGAATCACTAACAGTTTTGTAAAGATCTTATCAATTAACAAAAGTAACATAATCTATAGGCAAAGGTAACTTATAGATAGCTTGTGCCAACCTTTCAAGTGTAAATGCTGACATATTCTTACCCGTTTGTATGCCAAATGCATGAATGGCAACATTAATGAAATAACTCATAGCAAGCGGTAGATGTTGATAGCACTAAAATAGTTTTCCACTTTGCAATATGAATTAACCATTTAACCAAGTAGTCCAATAATAGGTTATAAGTATCAGGTTGGAGAACTTCCTGTTTAATGTTTTGGGTGTGAGTGCACAATATCAGTGCAAAATAGGACCCTGTAATTGGGCAAGAATCAAGGATTTACTAGAGACGATGACATTATGCATATATTGATAGAACCCAATTTTAAAAAAAAAAAAAAAAATCATATACATTTATACCTATTGTCTCAATTAGAATGCAAACACAAGAAATTAAGCTTTAGTTTGTTCCATTACCAACCTTGATGTAGTTTGCTAACCAAATTACAATGACCCATTCACAATTCACATTTCCTTTATATTACAGGCAACCAATTATAAAGCTCAAAAAATCACAAGGAATAAAAGAAGATAAATCGATACCAGCACAAGGCAAGAAATCTCTCCCTAGCATGCTTTCCCACACAGACAATTTCCTGAAACTCTATTTTCCATTAAAAAAAAAAAAAAACCAAGAAGCATTATATGACAATGCAAAGAAAACAGAAAACACTAGAAATCACAACAAAATCAACAAATCAAAAACCAAAAGGAAAAAAATTGAGATTATATGTAAAAGAACGCACGATGCAACGACCTCTATTTTCTTTAAATAAGATGGCGGACCTGAGAAGTGGAGTTCGACGATCAAAGAGAATCAATAAGGGGCAAGAGACTCTGGCTATTTTAGTTCCATCTGCTCTTCCTAGTGCCAGAATAGGTAAGGGCTCTAATAACCCACTCTAGATTATAAAATTATTTTGATAGGATAACTTGTAAAACTAATTATAAATTTAATCACCAATTATGGTTGAATTTAATAAAAATCCGGCAACATAACGGCTTATTTTTCTTAATAACCGAAAATTAAAAGGTTAATTCATAGAGATGATCTACTACCCTCACAACAAAACATAGATATGATTTAACCAACCTCCACTAGCTTCTGCTCACTGCTTGAGTGTCGGTAATGAGAAACTCGATCCCTCTCTCTTTTCAAGCATTCCTCAGCTAAAACCCATAGATGTTATAGTCATGCAACCTACGCGAAAATCATACCATACAAGATGCACAACAACAACAAATTACCTTCAACATGTAATCAGGACAAGAATCCTCCAAAATCCAGTTTGATGCTTTATGGTTATAATATGAACCAGTATCTTCAAGCATCACTGCCTTCTAAACAAGAGGTTCAAAACCAAATAAGACTCAATATGTAAAACCTCAAACAATAAACAGTATTTGGCACAATACTACAGTGAGTCACACAGAGAATTTAAACTGTAAAACTCTTCATCAAGATTTTGAATCATCAAGACATGAGAGATTGAAGCTACACCGCTCTCATCTACCCTACTACCTCCTAAACCGGTGAAACTTAAGGGGAAAAAAAAAAGATAACAGGAAAGAGATTGCGTTCCTATGATTCAGCATCAATCATTTATGAACTTACATATTTAGGCAGCATGAGTGGCATTCTTTACTTAATACATTTCCATGCTTCAAAACATAATCTTCAAGGCCTGACTTTAGACGTTCAAGATGTGAGGCTGAGAAAGGCAAGGGATTACATTCATTTGCTAAGAAGCAAAATTCATCTCTTGATCCAGGAGTATCTCCACGTTCAACGACCAGTTCAATCGCAACATTCTGGAGCAAAATGAATTTGAAAACCATGCAGGACATATGTTATAACCCTTTTGGCATATTGGAAATGCAATGTTGCTCATTAAAATAATAGAGTAAAGAAGCTTCAAAAACGCTATCTATAGTCGCATCCTTTAAATCTTGTAAACCACCCTCTAGAAGTATATTTGAATTGCCAGTTCATCCTTTGACTTCTTCAGTGAGGCCTATGTCATTGTCAATAAGCACCTTTTACATGCAAAACGTAAAAGTTGCAAATAGAACTTACAGGGATTTTTAAAACGAGCACCCTGTAAAACAATAGGTGACATACTCGTTTTAGTAATCAGGAAAAAACAAATCCTGTGGAAAATTAAAAAAAACGGCACAATCCATCAACAATCCAATCACTTGATTAAGGCGTGGCAGGAAACTAATCTATTTACAGATAAACGAAGGTAAGTCCACCATATTACGAAGAATTTTTCTGAACCCTTTGACAAAGCAAATCGTAGAAGGTTCAAAGAGAGGCATTAGACCTTTTGAAAGAAGCGCTTAATCTCTCCCACCAAGACATCCTCAGTTTTGGTGACTGATAAGCACACGTCTGTGCCACTGCAAAATAAACAAGCTATGAAGCAATTATAACCCCAAATTCCTCAAAAATGAGTTAAATTTTTGTAAAATTTATTCCCTCAAAAGACAACGACCTAACAGATTAGCCAATTACATATGCAAATAGCCAATATATGATAAGAAAACCCATTTCTGGTGGCGATTTCTTCAAACGGCGTTCGGCTTTCTCGAAAATGTAAGAAAACGGACTTGAAGATGGAAGCGGATTGGGAAAATTTCCTGCAATGATCAGAGTGGTGATGGACTGGGTTTTGTTCCTCTCGACAAGTGGAACTCAACGAAACCAACGGCTCGCAAAATAGAGGTCGGATTACACCGAAATCTTGCTTAAAAGCTTATGTTAACGAAAATTTCAAAGCATTTTTCCGGCGAACGGCGGCGAGTGATACTACCAAACTCGGACTATTGGACGCTCGGGTGATGGGTTACATGGATCACCGGCGCGTGCGAAGGTGGCTGGCTGGAGATGGGATTTCCTGCGAAGGCAGCAACTGGCGTGACAGAGCGGGAGAGAAGAGTGAAAAAGAAGAGAGAGAAGAGTGAAAAAGAAGAGAGAGAGGGAAAAGGAGGTGGCAGGCGCACTTTTATTCAAAAATTTCATCCTTTTTGGAGGCAAAAATAAGCGCCAACTTCACTTAAATTTTTTTATTCTAATATTAATTATTATATTTTTAAAAATTATTATATTTGTTCATTAATATTTATGCCTTCTTAAATTTTTAAATATAAAGAAAATTTGAAACTTTCAACTATAAATCAAGATGCTTTTAAATATTATATTTTCTGCGTTAGAGCATTTATACTTTTTTAAATGTTAAAGCATTTATATTATTTAAATATTAAAGTATCTATACTTTAAGCAAAATAAAAGGATTTTTTCGCAAAATTATGAAAAAAAAAAAGGTTGAGAAAGTTATTACACATGCATATATATTGAATTCATTATACTCTATCTGTTTTTTTTTTTTTTTTTTGGAAAGTTAAATTCTATCAGTTAGTCAATTTAATATCCATAAGAATAATATAAAACTTTTTTTTTCTTTTTTTTTTGGAGTGAAAAAATAACTTTTCAAGTTATCAGCTCTACTAGAATAAACTTGATGTTGAAAATTGCACGTAGAAAGTTTGAGCTTGAAGATTTGTAATTGTAATTTAAATCACTTCAAATTTTGAGTTGATATTATTTAGAAACGGGAGTGGAGGGAGGTTAGAGTTTCATTTTTGTCTCTTTTAACTTTGAAAATTACATTGATTTCAGTAGTTTTTTTTCAAATATAAAAACATATTTTACAACTTTATCCATTATTTACCCTGTTAAAATTCTTTTGGTTATAATATTTACAGATTCTATCCTAAATTTTAATTTTAAAATATTAATATTTACAATGTAATAACTCAAATAAATTAAAATCGAATATATTATTATAAAATTTCACAACTTTTTTGAACTCTAAACTTTAAAATTAATTAAACTCTATCATAGTTCATGCAGGAAAAAAAAGGGGAAAAAAAAAAAAGAAAAGAAAGAAACAAAGACACAAATAGATAAAGATGGCAAAAGAAGTATTGTAGTTTTGGAATAAATTTTTTATTCAATTCATGCTCCTTGCAAAAAAATTTTCTAACTCCATCACTTGTTAAAAACTAGCACATGAAACAACTCTAGTTTAGTATGTACATAAGTTCCATGACATCAGATTCCCAAAAGAGATTCAGCCCGCCACTATATCGCTTTCTCATTCTTGCCTTCCTCACATGTACCATGAAACTTTAAAGTGAGCTAAAAGCCCAGTAAGCGGAACATAGTTAAATACCAAAAACCTTTAAACTACAATCTGTAAATAAAATACAGTTTTCAATGGATTTCAAATCTTCTTACAGTAAATAGAAATCCAAATCAACTTTTAAAACATATCATGAAAACCATTGAGATATGGCACAAATTGGGCTTAAACTATAGAATCATTTACCATTCATTGCTTTTAGGCTTGGCCAAATACTTTCATTACTGTCATTGGGATCCCAAACGTTGGTATCAGTCATGTCCCTTTCGGGACCCATCCGTGGGTATCAGTCAGTCCCAATGACACCATTATAATGGGGTTACACATTCCGTAGATATTCCCATCATTTCATATGCCACATCTAGAATTTTACAAACCTTTAAAACATTATAAACATGTCATAAAAGCTTTCAATAAAGCATACTTTTCTTTAGCTTTTCTACTTGCAAATCATACCCTTTCCAATAAAGAGAAACATTATATCCATAGTCTCATTTGAAATGTTAAACATTTGTCAAAAACATTAAAACGCTATATCATATACTTTTTTTTAAGTTTCTATGAAAAAAAAGTAGAATTCCTACTTACCTCTTTAAAATTGAACTTCCGCAGAGAAATTGACTCCACCGTATCAAGGAAGTTGATCGTGCTTGTCCTAAGATTCATGATCAAGTCATTTTACATTTAAAAGTATCTTTAATCCATTACCAATC
Organism: Ficus hirta; assembly: GCA_038430175.1. Classification (NCBI taxonomy): domain Eukaryota; kingdom Viridiplantae; phylum Streptophyta; class Magnoliopsida; order Rosales; family Moraceae; genus Ficus; species Ficus hirta. The sequence goes on along the minus strand of CM076595.1, from coordinate 14,952,937 downwards.
ATATAAAATAGAAATATATGCATTATAGTATCACTTTTAATGTTTTAGACCATTTAAGGTCCTTTAGGACAAATTCTAAGCACAAACAAAATCTCTACCTAGTGGCTATCCACAAATTTCCAGCTATAGAACCCAACTTTTGAAAATTCACCAAAAATCTGTTTTACAATATTTTCATGTGAAATTTTGTGGGGAGCAAGATTCATATGTACACTTTAACTTCACAAAATTTCAGCTTAAATACAGGGTATAAATAGAGAAATGAAATTCGAAATCCTAGTGCCCTGTTTTAGAAATTTCAGTCAAATATTTTCACAAATACCTTCTATACAAATTCATAAAATACTTTAAAAACAATAAAAGCTCTTTTCCAATCAGACCTCACAATGTTTTGTATCTCAAATAACATAGAACCATCAAGTATCTTGAATAAAATCAGAAGTTACACATTTGGATTAAAATCAAAGCACACTTTTAACATATGGCATCTCAAGTAATTCTAATCACATACAAATTAAAACCTCATCTCTCTAGCTTTGAATAGAGAGACCAAAACTCTTATAACAATCTCATGGACTAAGCACATCAATCAATTTCACTTCCGGTGGTTGTCAACTCTCCTTTGCACAGTTATTTAAAAAAAAAGTGTAGTTAAACAATTTCTGTAGTACATAAATTCTTAAAAAAAAACACACATTTCATATAAAATAATTAACATAACTACTAATGAGCACTTAATAATAATACTAATAAGATACCAAACATATTTGTTGAACTTAGTTATTTTAAATTAATTAAGCTCGGCGTTATAGTTTTAATTTTAATTTTGTAATAAAAGAGGTAGTTCCCCCATTTCATTTTTGTTTTTGTGTGTGTGTTCTGCTTGAGTTGTTTTTTAGCAGTATATGTCTATTGGTTCCGCTAGTGTTATGACTAGGCAGAGTTTGTTGCAGTCTTTGTGTAGCAAGTGACCGTCTCTCTATTGATCAGAATATTCTATCGATTGTAAATATTTTTTTTTAGAAAGAGCTTTGTATATGTTCGATTATAAGATTGTCGAGGAATTTGAGAAATTTTCCTGTCATCAGGTTTCGACTTATGTCCTGCTCATGAGCTTTATAAGATTTTATTGATGGATTAGTCGGAGATTATGTCTCTTGTTCCACAGAGTTGTTTTTAAGGATAGATATTGGGTGTTTTTTTTAATAATATTTTTAAAATCAACAGTCAAAAAAATCAATACCAAACATAATTTCAAATATAGTCTTAACACATTTCTTAAAAAAGTTTATTTAATTAATAATATAAAAATACATTCTCTGTCTATTTTAATCTAGATGTGTCTACATATCTTATCGTGTTGGTCAAACTATGTTTAAGGTTTAAAGATATCTACGTGAGGCTTAGAATCTTAATTATTCCAGAAAATAGAACACGTTCAGATAACTCTCTCTCTCTTTTTTTTTTTTTTTTTGTTTATTCATTTTTCTTTTTGGAGATGTCCTCCCACTATTACATCTTTTCTCACTCAGGATCAATAAAATCATGGGGTAGTTACTCTTTTTCTTTTTTATTTTTAATTACTTTCCAATCTTCTTTTATGAATAATTACTTTTGAAATTAAAAGACAAGTTACTTTAAATAAATAAATAAATAAAAGACAAGTTAATGCCCACTACTCCACGTTCTTTCTCTCCCTCATGATCAAAAGGTCATGGGTAGTTCCTTTGTCCCACACTATTCCACGCCACCATCCCTAAACTCCTCTTCTTCAAATTAGAAGTGTATTATAAATATGATCTATTCTTCTTCTGTATTTTAACTTAAATTTCTTATTAAATCGTTTAGTTGCCCCATTTTTTAAGTAACAATAATAAATAAAAAAAACACTCTCAGATGTTTTTAAAAAAAAAAACTCTCAGATCCAACCTTTAATAGTATCATTTTTTTAAAACAATTTGATAGTATCATTAATAATCGTATCTTAATTTCAAAAAAGAAAAAATACATCATATCTTCAGATTCTGTTTGAAAAGAAGATACTGCTTTAATTATATATCTATTTTGACTGAAAATAATTTTAATTTTCAAAAGATAAATACTAAATGTCTCTAGGTTTTCTTAGATAGATTTTAAATATCTATTACCCCTAAAAAATGTCCGGTTAATTCATTTAAAAAAAATATCCGGTTAGTTTTCTTTTCTTTTTCTTTTTCTGTAAAAAGTAAACATAATAAAAATAAAACTTTCAGAACCGACATCTGATAGTATCATTAAAATATCAGTTAATATTTTTTTATATTTTAATACTGAACTAAATACAATTTTCATAAAAAATTAATAATAATTTTCTTGAGAAAATACAATTTTCATAGACGACATTCAAATTTTTTTAAAAAAATAATTATAATTAATTAATGATATGAAAAAACATCGTCCGTCTATTTAATCTATTTACGTATCTTATCGTCTTGTATTATTTTATTATATGTACGAAGGAATATATAGTTTAGAAATATTAATACCCACTTATACACATGGACATGGGGTATTTTTGTTTTTGTTTTTTTATTTTTTATTTTTTTTTATTTTTTTATTTTTCCTATGTTTAACATTTAAAGTTATCTACATGGGACTTAGAATCTTTAATTATGCCAGAGTATCCTCCGACTATCCCTCAACTTCTTTTTCTTCTATATTTTTTTAAAAAATTACTTTTCAATTTTCTTTTGTGAATAATTACTTTTCAAATTGGAAGCCAAGCTATACCCATGACTACACCTTCTCTCTCCCCCACGATCAAAAAACATTCCAGTTTCCTGTCGTGCCGCCACCATCCCAGACTCTCAGTCATATCGCGTACCTCTCCTCGAGCCCACCTGAATAAATTGTTTTGAAGCTTGAATTTGAAACTGTCACCACCCAAACGCAGGTATCCATTTGTTTTGAAGAAACTTTGATTGAACGTAATTGGTTTCAGAGGTCTTTTATTGTTTTTCAACTCTACTTTTGATTGAATGTAATTGGATTATTTGGTGTTATGATTTGTCCAGAAGAGTTGCTTAACTTCATCTCTTGTGTGATTGGCATATGATGAGATCCTACAAAAATCAAGTGGAGAAGAAAATGATGATGAGGAATCACTACTTGGTGATACAGAAGATATATCTGAAAGTGAAGAAAGTGATTGATTATTAAGGTGTGTATTTTTGTAACTTTGATTTGCTATGTTGTATTAGAAAGTGCAATACAAGTCCCAGTAATAAAAATCAAGATCTTTAATTAGTTGACTTCATTTATTTATTTATTTTTTCTTTCAGGTTGGAGGCAAATAGAAGTCGAGAACTCAAGACTTCTTCCTAAAGCCTTTGTGTGCAAAATAAATCTTTCAAAAGTTGATCCAGGATGTAATCAAGAGCATCAACATGTTTTTTTTTTTTTTAAATTAGTTTTCCTTTTTGAAGTACTGATTTTTAATCCTTTATTAGATTATATTTGTTTTCTTGCTATATTTGCAAAAAGAGTTTAATTGCTTCTGATAATTATTAATATGATTTGAGTACTTGGAGATAATGCCAATAGGTTTGGTTGCTATAATTAGTCTCAAAAAGAACTATTTTAGACCAAGCAAAAATAGTTTTTTGCGACTACTGATTTGGTTGCTATAATTAGTATCAGATAATACCACATTCTGCTTCCGACATTCCTTAATATTTTGGTCTCAAAAAAGACTAAAAGTTTTGCTACCAAAATATTGGTGGCTGATTGCCTACTTTCAGCAAAAAAAAAAAAAAAAAAAAAAAAAAAAAATGTTGCAGAATACTTATTTACCCATCTCTTTTTATCCATTGGGTGTCGAAATTTTTGTGGCAAAAAATTAATTGGTCGCAATAGGTACATTTTTGCGACCAATTATTTGGTCGCAGAAAAACATGGTTGCAAGGTGATGTTATACCCAACCAAAAATTTTTGCGACTGAAAATTTGGTCGCAATAAGCTCTCTTTTGCGACCAAAATTTTTGGTCGCGAAAACATTTGGTTGCGACAGGTGTGTTTTTAGAATTGGCCGTCGAAATTTTTGTGGAAAAAAATTAATTGGTTGCAATAGGTACATTTTTGCGACCAAATAATTGGTTGCAGAAAAACATGGTTGCAATGTGATGTTAAACGCAACCAAAAATTTTTGCGACTGAAAATTTGGTCGCAATAGGCTCTCTTTTGCGACCAAAATTTTTGGTCGCAAAAAAATTTGGTTGCGACAGATGTATTCAAATATTTTAAATATATATTATTTATTTTATTTATTCGTCGTAGAGATGGTCTTATTTTCTTCTCCTATTATTGACGGGAGTGGTGGTCTGCGCTCGCACGGCCTTACAAGGTCAAAGATTTTTTTTTTCCAATTCTAAACAACAATTACGTAACAAAACTACGAAAAAAATCATAAAATTGACCCAAAATAAAAAATAAATATTGACGGGAGTGGTGGTCTGCGCTCGCACGGCCTTACAAGGTCAAAGTCTTTAACCTCGTTTTCAAGGTTAAAGACTTCCCAGGAGTCTTTAACTTGAAAACGAGGCCAGTAATATTTTCTGAAGACGACAACAAATTGAGAAAATAACATTAAACTTTATAACGTCAACATGAAACGACAGTGGGAAAAAGGCGAAAACTAGAACGCCACTCTCCGAAACGAAAGTGACTTGCAATATTGGATAGAAGTATTATTGTAATTAGATTTTTCCAATTATTTGTAATTATAACCTTTTTTTTTCTTTTTTAATTAATAACTACACTAGTATCATGGTAATTGATAACTTTGTTTATTTTTCATCAATTAGTTCAATTTATGTGTCATCCTGCTATAATCAAAGATAATTTTGTAGTTTGTTACCAAGAATAGTATGACATGTGGACTTTGATAGCTAGAAGGCATAATCTTGAATTAAAAAAAACAACTAGTAGTTATAGAGGAAGGCCAGTTTTCCCTTAAATCATCCTTTATTGAGAGTCACATTAGAGGACTGTTTTCCTACGAATGAGTCCTCAATATATAAAGAGGCACATTAGAGGACGGTTTTGTAGATGGCCTCCTTAGCACCCGATACCACAAAATAGAAAACGGTGTTGGTGGTTATAGATGATGGCTACATAATCGTCATCTACAGTACACCCACATAGAGGATGGTTTTCAATTAAACAATATTAGAGAATATAAGTGATATTTAACATCAATCTTTAATGAAAGGTGGGTCTCATAATATAAGATTCATCAGTGAAGCTCACTTATTTATTAGTGTGATGTTGACATCACTTATATTCTAAAGTATTTTTCGTTTCACTTACTTTAAATGACGGGTTTGAACCATCCATTTAGTAGTGTTTTTACACGACAATAAAATTACCGGAGAAAAAAGCGCACACATGGCTCAAAGCAGTTTGGCAGTGTTAAGTCACATCCACATTAATCATTAAACGACATACCAACTAAAAAAAAACGAGGAAAGCAATTCTATATGTTTAGTTGCAGAGAATTAGAAACTCTGACATGTATCAAATAAGGATAATTCGGGGAAACATTATAGCTTGATAGATTATTAGTCATAGTCAACATAGGCAACAGGTATATAAATCCAACGGTCCCTTTAAGTGGGATGTAACCTAGAAAAATGACAATTCATTGGTGGCTTTACGCGCTTATGCTAAAATTTTCAAACCAGCCGGCTTGTCCTTGTTGCTCTAAATTTAGCCACACAATTCTAATAAAATCTTTTAACATGATATTTTTCAAATTTTATGTCGTTTTGCTGTAAACCTATGTATGTTGTGTAATTATTGTTCAATAAAGTCAACGGGGATGTCAATAAAACATGTTCGGGGGCGGAATGGTCTTCTCGTCAACCAACCCAAACGAATAATAACACTTTTTATATCTGCCGTGTAACCCATTTAATTGACAAGGACGGGGCAGGTTTTCTCTATCGTAGGTTTGGGATAGTCGAAAGTTGCCCCATCAACCCTATTATCTTTTTCCATCATATGAAAATAAAAAATTATTATTAAACTTAAAATGCATAAATGTGAGACTTTAAGAAATAAATCAAACTAGAGTATTCAATTTTTTTTGTATATATATCAAATATGTTGAAATTTAATACTTAAAATCATACCTTGTATAATATCAATAATATAAAAATATCATATAACCAAATCGGGCGGGTAAACCCATCCAATATCCACCTCATAACCCGTGACGTGTTAAACTTTTAACCTGTTTAACAATCCGAACTTGTTTTGTTTGGGGTTTTTCCATCCCATTTAAGACGGTTCCTGTTAATATTATCATCCTTACCTAAATGTCAAACAAACAAAATTTCTATTCCGAAAGGAGGGCTGCAATTACGGCGAGCATTCCTAGTGGTCACGACTCACGTTCACATTCGTTGAAGATGGATATTTGATAATTGATCTTGACGAGTAGCTAGCTACGTTGCAAAGCTTTTTTTTTTTTTTTTTTTAAATCTAAAAGCTACGTTGCAAAGCTGAAAAAGGCTAGAGGGAATGTCAAACTTTTTTTTTAACAATTTTTCTCTAAAATGTACGACAAGTGTCAAAGTCAAAGAAGATCAGCGTATATTATGTTCATAAAAGAAAGGAAAAAAAAAAACTGTCTATATATATCTGGCGATTCATGAAAAGGGAAAAATCAGTCCTGATAACAAATTTCCTGGAGAGATAGAGAACGGAAAGAGAAAAAAAAAACACAGAGAGAGAGAGATGGAAATTTTAACCAGCTTACTGTTTCTTGCTCTAATCTTTTTTCTCTCAATTAAAGCCATCCGTTCATTTGTATTTCCTAGGAGCAAAAGGCTAAATATACCACCCGGACCAAAACCTCTTCCAATCATAGGAAATCTCTTGGAGCTCGGTGGCAAGCCCCACAAGTCCCTGGCCAAGCTCTCCGAGTCGTATGGACCGATCATGTGTTTGAAGCTCGGCCAAGTCACGACGATTATCGTAACTTCACCATCTATAGCTAAGGATATCATTCAGAAGAACAGCCAGTTCTTCTCCAACCGAAAGGTCCCCGATGCTATCTCCGCCTCGGAACACCAACATTTCAGCCTGGCTTGGTTACCTGTCTCGAACTTATGGAGAAACCTTCGGAAAATAATCAGCACTCACTTGCTTGCCGCTAGGGTTCTTGATGCCAACATGAACCTGAGGCACAACAAGGTCGAAGAGTTCTTACGTGATGTCCGTAAGAGCGGCGAGGCCGGCGAGTCCGTGGAGATTGGAAAAGCTGCTTTCATGGCTTCTCTCAATCTCTTGTCCAGCACATTCTTTTCCATGGATTTAGCCGATTCGAATTCCGACACCGGCGAAGAGATCAAGGAGGCCGTGCGCGGTATGATCGAAGAGATGGGAAGACCAAACATAGCTGACTCTTTCCCATTTCTTAAGATGATTGACCCCCAAGGCATCAGGAAGCGCAACAATATTTACTTTCGAAAGATGCTGGACTTGTTCGACACGATCATCAACCAAAGGTCGAATCTCGGGGCAAAGAGTGCTTCTGGTAAAGATACTGATATATTGGATATTCTTATCGACTTGACAGAGAACGCTGAAGACAAAAGAGTACATGAACAGCTACAAAAAAGCACTATTGGACATTTGTTACTGGTAAGCAAGCTCTTCTACTGATTTTGGTTAAAAAAATAAATTAAAAAATCCCCCAAAAGATTCATTTTATCTCCCTCGGCTTTCAGTTTCAAAACTTTTGGTAAATTGTAGTTATTAGGACTCTTAATGCTGAAGATGAAAATCAAAGAGAGTTTTGAGGAAAAGTACACGAATATACAATTAAGGAAACAAAACAAAAATATTGATTTTGTGGAATAAATAAATTTTAATTTTGTCCATTAAAAGAGTCCAATATTTTTTAAATCTGAGTTTCGTTAAAACTTATGCGCATAAATATAAATAGGCACTTTTTGATTTAGTCCGTCAGATATTGACCTGATAAGAATAAGTAATGAAACAGGATATATTTGGCGCGGGGACAGAAACGACTTCAGCCACATTAGAGTGGTCAATGGCTGAGCTACTAAAAGCTCCAGAGGCCATGTCGAAAGCACAGGCGGAGCTAGAACAAGTTATTGGCAAAGGAAAAAAAATGAAGGAATCAGACATACCTCAGCTTCCTTACTTACAAGCCATTATCAAAGAAACCTTACGCTTGCACCCTCCAGCACCATTACTGGTTCCTCGCCTAGCGGAGAGCGACGTCGAAGTTTGCGGCTATACCATCCCGAAGGATGCTCAAGTGCTGATCAACGTTTGGGCCATTGGTAGAGACCCAAACGTGTGGGAAAATCCCGACAAGTTTATGCCGGAAAGGTTTTTGAAATCGAATATAGATGCTGGAGGCCGGGATTTTGAGCTCATTCCGTTTGGTGCTGGGCGGAGAATATGTCCCGGGATGCTGTTGGCAAACCGAATCTTGCACTTGACATTGGGTTCTTTGCTTAACTCGTTTGATTGGAAGTTGGAAGATGGGGTTGAACCAGACACTCTCAACATGGAAGACAAGTATGGCCTGACCTTGATAATGGATCAGCCTCTGCGAGCTTTCCCCACGGCGACGTCCACATAATGTATTGTTTTCACGTGAAACATTTTGTAGGCAATATAATATATATATATATATATATATATATATATGTATGTATGTATGTTTTTCTTTGTATACCATTTAGCAGCGGATAAAAATTATCATAATGATGGTGATAGTGGAGAATAAAGTTTTGTAATATGTAAAAGTACACAATAAAAGAAAGACAAATTTCTGTTGAGCTTTTTTCAGCAAGTATACATGTAATTCATAGCATGAATAGCAAGTAATGAAATAACTGCAGGAAAAATTACCTCATAATAAAGGCCAGTCTTTTGCTATAATCTCGTATATTATGAGGCTAATAAGGAAGCTCTAATTTCCCATATTATTTGTTCTTCCAAAGCTATTTGCTATTTTTTTTTTTCTTCTTAGAATCTTTTCTATTTTTCGTGCAATCAACAATTTGAGATTTTGATTTGTAAGAAATGGGCTGAAATATAGGATGAAAGAAGTAAATAGAAGTTTTCATATTAAAAAAAATTGAAATAAATAGTAGGTTATTAAATTTTTTGGAACAAAGAATAAATTTATCAAATAAATGATTCTTGTCAACATATTCTTTATTTAATAAATTTGTTATTTACTTAGTAAATTTTCTATCTACCTCAAATATTTTAAAATCTTGCTATTTACTTTAATTATTTTCTTTAAAATGTTGTTTACTGTAATTTTCCTAAAAGGTACTGTAATTATTTACCTGAAAGCTCAATTGATTAGTTGTGATCATAACTCTAAAAATTAATTAAGATTTAATTGATGTGATGTATACCCAAAAAAAATTTATTTGATGTGATGATTTAGTGTTCGTCTAGAATTTTATAATTTGTGGGAAGGGAATCTCTATAAGACCAGCTAGGTCCCTTCATCTTTCTACAAACAATGACATGTTTGTCTCATGGAAAGTTAAGAGAAGATGGAGGAAATTCTACGCTTCACGTGTGCACACAATCTTCGTCTATAAGGTACTTGTTTTACAGTTTTACTTTTAAGACTATACCCAATCAAATATCATGAAATCAAAAGATAATTATCTACTCATATATATTCTTGTATTAATCTAGTTTGATATTGACTTAATTAGATTTTGTTGCAAGTGGTATATAATCTAATACATAATCAAATAGGAACAAAAAATCGTATTCAATATTCTCCTCTTGATTTGAGACTTGGATCTTCGGATATTATTATATATATGTTTTTATGATAAATAATGGTTTTACTTACGCATATGTTTGCCCTAAGCCAATAAAATGGTATATGTGGCTGGTTTACTTTCAAGAGAAATAGAGAATACGATGTTGTGGGGGTTTTTATTTTTTATATGTTGGAGTTTAAAAATATAAATTTTGTAAATTTTTTTTTCATTGCCCTAAGCCAATAAAATTTATAATTCAAACTCTTACACTAAACGCATAATTAAAATTTTAAGATTTATATTTTATATCGAAAATAGGGCTTCACCCACATTAATAATTTAATAGTTTTAATTTATATGGGATATTGTAATAATTTAGTAAATTTATTATAACAAAGTCAAAATTAGAAGTTTGAAAGACAAGTTATTAAAGAATCAAGATATATTGTCCTGTCTTATTGATTGTCGCTCAAATAATGGTATGACATATCATCTGAATTTAAAAATTTAGCCACATAAAAAAAGCTAAAAACTAAAAATTCTTAAATAAATTGATAAGTTATCACTATTAAGAAAATAACTATTGAGACAGAAAGATAAGATAATAAATTTAGACTTGAGATAAATTCAATGGACATCAATACTGAATACCAATTAGGAACCAGACCCTCCTAAAACGGCAACAACGTGCAATAAAAACCACCAAGTGCGATTTATGAATGTGGATTTGACAAAATTGTGTGGCTCATGCTTATGCACGAATTTTCAAATTTACCGACTACTTCTTGTAATTTCAGCCACTCAATTCTTATCACATTATTGAATATGATTTATTCACATTATTTGCTCCGTACAAGTAACATGAAATATGAAAATGACATATACCAAACAACCTTGGACATAGTAATTGGAAAAAAAATTAAATAAAAGAGTAAGAAAAATAAAACACTACGCAACCAGTCCTAGTCTCAAATTTAATGATCATCCAAGGTTGCTTGTTACAGATTTTATAACGCAAGTGTACGCTATCGTTAACAAGTAATAAAATAGTGAATAGAGTATCATTCTCACGATGAATGATTGCTTACTACTTATAAAAATTGGTTAACCCTAATTTTATTTGAATAAACCGAAAAGGAATTTAAAATAACAATAACATTAAAAATCAAAATAAAAACGAAGAACTCAAAATACTAAAAACCTAGGGTTCTGATTTCATCATAATTATTCCGCATTAATTATTCAATCTCTAAAGCCTCAATTTATTTTCTTAATTGATAGTCGAGAATCCCTAATCATTCACTAGCCCCTCGGTCTAACAAAAATATCCTTAGAAGCTAATCCACTATATCCCTATATGAATTAAAACCAATAAGAACTCATTAAGATTTGTGGTTCCCATGTAGTGACTACACAAGCCTTGAAGGTTTATTCATATCCCGTATGCAACCTATGGCAGTCAACTCAATGAACTAGATACAAAAATCTCCTTCCGGTTTCATTATGATTAACCAATCAACTAAATAGTGACCAATTATTTAGAAGCATTAAAAACAATGAAGAGCACTCAATCATGGAAAATAAATCAATAATTGAATTGAAAGAATAAATCAAAACATTATAATTAGGATACACTGGATTCCTAGAAAAAAAAAATTAATTCATAAATAAAAATTTATAAAACAAAGATTCAATTATTATCAAATTACAAAAATCAAAAAATAATAAAATAATAAGAAAAACCCATTTACGGAGGCGTCACAAGTCTCCAAGATTTTTCTCTAATCTCCTCCTCCCTCTCCTCTTGATGACTCAAGATGATCTCTCTCTAAATTGGTAGAAAACTAAACCTAAAATTCGAAGTAAAATAAAATACTAAAACCTAAAATATTTTTTTCTTTCTTTTTCTTCATTGGTTTACGGCTTCTCCCGCAGCCAAACACAGTGGGCACAAAAGCCCTAGGGCTTCTATTTATAAGCTTCCAGCCAGCCGACTTTAGTTCCCAACTTTGCCCTTTTTTATTTTTTTTTTCTTTTCTTTTCTTACTACAACTGCTGACGCAAAAGCAGCCCTTGGGGCCCATGGAGACAGGTGGCGACAAACTGTTAGAGATGGGCTGGAATTGGGATGCGTGGTGTGCTGGCGTTGGCTGGAAAAGCAGGTACAAGTGAACACGGTGGGACACGAAGTGCTGGATCTGGCACTGCCCTGGATTGCTGACACGCGACTGGCAACGCTCCGGGAAGGGCGAATTAAACGCACTCGCCATCTGGGCCGCAACTAAAGCTGATCTAACGGCTAGGATCGCGCGTGGGAGCACGTGAAGGAGCTTTCGAATGGTAGATGATTGCTCCAAATTTCCTTTTTGTAATTTTTAAATTTTTTTTTAAAAATTTTTGCTCTAAATTATTATTATTTTTTCATTAACATAATTAATTTACATTTAGGACAACAAAATAATTTTGAGGAAAAATCAAAACAAATTATTAGATTATAGTAAAAATATAAGTTCTAGAATGTCAAAATAACTCTGTAAAAATAGAGTTATCATTGCTCTTTCACTCTCTGCAACATGGAATTAGAAACAACTTGGCAGAGAGAGGAGGAAACCTCCTGGAGCTCGGTGACAAACCCCACAAGTCCTTGGCCAGGCTCTCTGATTCTTACGGACAGCTTATGCGTTTGAAGCTCGGCCAAGTCGCGACGATTATCGTTTCATCACCAACAATGGCTAAGGAATTCATACAGAGACATAGCCAAAACTTCTCCAACCGAACGATCCCAGACGCAGCCCGCGCCTTTAATCACGACCAGTTCAGCATGGTTTGGTTGCCACTTGCTTGCAGAAACCTTCGCAAAATAAGCAACTCCCACTTGCTTGCCTCTAGGGTTGTTGATGCCAACGTGAACATGAGGCACAACAAGGTACAAGAGCTCTTACGTGATGTCCGTAAAAGCTGCCAGGGCGGTGAGTCCGTGGAGATTGGAAAATTATAAAATTTGAAATTTGAAATACAAGTTGTTTAGGATGACAAGTTTAAGGGACATCAATACTAAGGTTTCGTTTGACGTTCAAGTTTAACTCCAACTAAACTGTACTTTTTTGTCTCAATTTTTTTTATTTTTTATTTTTTAAAAGTCAACAAAATTTATAATTAATTTTTAAAAAATCAGTCAACTCTAATTTTAAAATTTTATCTTTAACCGACGAATCAAATGCAAGCTAAATAAATATCAAAGAAGGACGACAGAACCTCCTAAAACGACAGCAACGTGCATAAAAGCTACCAAGTGCATGCTTATGCTTATTGTAATTTCAGCCACTCAATTCCTTTTTTTTTTTACAGCAAGTCAATCCTTATCACATTATGCTAGAATTTTCAAACTACCGACTGCTTCTTGTTGTAATTTCAGCCACTCAATTCCTTTAATAAAACAGCAAGTCAATTCTTATCACATTATTTAATACGGCCTTTTCACATTATTAGCTTTGTAAATACTTTCCATCCGAGCTGCAAGTAATGACGACTAAATGGGAAAGGGAACGCCAACCATTAGATTTTCCTTATGAATAAATGACAAATGTCATACAACCTTAGACATTTAGGCAAAAATAAATAATTAAATAAATAAAAGAAGTAAGAAAAATAAAATAATCTACCCCACATCTATATACATATACATATATATATATATATATATATATATGTAAGTGGAAATTCATGAAGGAGAAAAACCAGTCCTGATCTCAATTTTAATCAATCCAAGGTAGCTCTTCCACTGTCTGCAACACGGAACTAGAAACAACTTGGCAGAGAGAGGAGGAGAAATAAGCAAGTGGAAGATATAATGGATATTTTCACCAGCTTAGTTTGTCTTGCTCTAATCCTTTTTATCTCAATTCAAGCCTTCCGTTCATATGCATTTCCCCGATGCAAAAATCTACTTCCACCTGGTCCCAAACCTCTTCCCATCATAGGAAACCTCCTGGAGCTCGGTGACAAACCCCACAAGTCCTTGGCCAAGCTTTCCAAGTCCTATGGCCCTCTTATGTGTTTGAAGCTCGGCCAAGTCACGACGGTTATCGTCTCTTCACCAACAATGGCTAAGGAATTCATACAGAGACATAGCCAAAACTTCTCCAACCGAACGATCCCAGACGCAGCCCGCGCCCTTGATCACGACCAGTTCAGCATGGTTTGGTTACCGGTCTCAAATTTATGGAGAAACCTTCGCAAAATAAGCAACTCCCACTTGCTTGCCTCTGGGGTTCTTGATGCCAACATGAACCTGAGGCACGACAAGGTACAAGAGCTCTTACGTGATGTCCGTAAAAGCTGCGAGGCCGGTGAGTCCGTGGAGATTGGAAAAGCTTCTTTCATGGCTGCTCTGAATCTCTTGTCCACCACATTCTTCTCTATGGATTTAGCTTGTTCAAATTCCGATACTGGCAGAGAGTTCAAGAAGTCCGTGCGCTGTATTCTAGAAGAAATCGGAAAACCAAACATGGCTGACTTTTTCCCGATTCTTAAGAAGATTGACCCCCAAGGCATTAGGAGGCGCACCGGTATTCACTTCCGAAAAGTGCTGGACTTGTTCAATGGCATCGTCGACCAAAGGTTGCGACTCCGGGAAATAGGAGGTTATGTGAAAGATGATGATATATTGGACACTCTTATCAACATGATGGCGATGGGTGAAGAGAAGAGAGAAGACGAAATGCTACACAAAACAACAATAGGACATTTGTTAATGGTAAGCAAACCCTTTTACCTCTTGGTTAATTTCAAAAATATCCCCGAAAAGATTCAATTAAGACCTTTAATTTTGAAACTTTTCTACCTTGACATTTCATAATTGAGAGAAATGGTCATTCCTCACAATACCAAAATCGTGGATAAAAAGTGACCTGGTTGGTTGTTAAAATGATGTTTTTGGAAATTGTAGTTATTACTCCTAGTATTGCTGGAAATGGAATTCAAAGAGAGTTCGAAGTAAAATTACACTAACATAAAATAAAATAAATAAATAAAAAAAAGGAATGATTTCAGGGCGTAAAAAAAAATCTAATTTTGTCCATTAAAAAATTGTAACTTTGGCCAAGATCACTACTGTTGGCAAGAATTATAAAGGAGACAAAATTACTGGAGGAGCAAAAACCACAGCAATAGATGGTGAAAACTGTATTTTTCACTGAAACTGAGGAGCAAAGTCACGTAAGTTTTCCATCCACAATTTAACATAATCGTGGGGAATGACCAATTCTTTATTGTAATGGAATGATCAATTATGTTGATTCTTGAAACGTTTGCATGATAAAACCTTCAGACTAAAAGTTGGGGGCTAAAACTAGACATTCTAAATTCCTCAAGGTACATATATATATTTTTTTAAGGTAACCTAATACTTGTTTTGTTGGTTCATTTTGAGATTGACCTGATAAGAATAAGTAATGAAACAGGATATATTTGCCGCGGGGGCAGAAACGACTTCAGCCACATTAGAGTGGTCAATGGCTGAGTTACTAAAAGCCCCAGAGATCATGTCAAAAGCCCGAGCGGAGCTAGAACAAGTGATTGGCAAAGAAAACCAAGTGAAGGAAGCGGACATAACTCAACTCCCTTACTTACAAGCCATTGTCAAAGAAACCTTACGCTTGCACCCTCCAGCACCATTACTGGTGCCTCGTAAAGCTGAAAGTGACATCAAAGTTTGCGGCTATACCATCCCGAAGGATGCTCAAGTGTTGATAAACGTTTGGGCCATTGGTAGAGACCCAAACGTCTGGGAAAATCCCAACAAGTTTATGCCAGAAAGGTTTTTGAAATTGAATATAGAAACTGGAGGCCGGGATTTTGAGCTCATTCCTTTTGGTGCTGGGCGGAGAATATGTCCCGGGATGTCATTGGCAAACCGAATGCTGCACTTGACGTTGGGTTCTTTGCTTCACTCATTTGATTGGAAGTTGGAAGATGGAGTTGGACCAGATACTTTGAACATGGAAGACAATTTTGGCCTGACCTTGCAAATGGCTCAGCCTTTGCGAGCTCTCCCCATGGCGATCGCATGATCACATATTGTTTCCAGTGAAACCCTTTTTTGGGCTACATGTATTATATATGTATTTCATCGTATACCTTCTAGCAACTTATTAAAACGAAAATTATATGTTATGGTTAGTAATATATAGAACTACACAGTAAAAGAAGTACCTTCTGTAAATTGAGCTTTTCCAGCAGGTTTATATATATACATGTAATTTATAGCTTGAATAGCAAGTAATATCTAGTCCTTCTTATTTGAGGACAAGAACGCTCTGTTTTTCCTTATTAATTTCTCTTCCAATGTCTGAGAATAGATCATGGATTTTCTAAGCTATTTGCCATGTCTTTCTTGTAATAATTTTTTCTACTTTTCATGCAATTAATACTTGGTTGAAATATATAGCTTAATTATTTACCTAAAAGCTCAATTGGTTGTCTATGATCAAGTAACTCATTTATCTATTAAATATATTAAATTTGTTATTTATTGATATTTCTTTCAAATATTTTTAAAATGCGTTATTTACTTTAATGATTTACAGCAAATATTCTAGTTACTTCTTTCTCTCTTCAAATTATATCTCAATGCCAATCTCGAAAACTTCTAATATATACTTTGTACCCGTAATAAAACCATTTTCTCCCAAAAGAGAAAATTACTTAAATAACCATCTTTATTTTATCGATTGATCAACATGACACAAATTTTAATTAGTTAACTTTAGTTTAATTTTGTGTCATGTTAGTCAAGTGTTAATTTTTTTATATCATGTGGTGCAATAATCTTTAAATTCGTGTCATTCAAGTGCTTTTCCCTTTTCAAAATGTTCCCAAAATGACCCATGGTTTTTTTTTTCTTTTTTCTTCTTTAAGCAAATAAAAACGACATAACATTACAAAAAAACTTTAGAAACGACGATCGCAACCAGCAGGTCCAGCACGAGAGAAACATTCACAAACGACAACAACAACTTATATTTAAACGACAAAAGCATCAAGTGTGCCAGAACTAAAAACGACAATATTGTTTGTCAACGATGGGAAAAAAAAAAAAAAAAAAAGCAACATTATGACGACAACAAAGTGAAAACAGCAACATATAAAATGGACGATAGCTTGAAAACCACCGACGACCAGCATGACAGACTCACCAAAAACGTCAATAATTGGCAGAATAGCAAATGGAACAAAGGACAATCAGAAAACATTCAGTAAAAATCTAAAAACTACGATAAAAACTGATAGATTCAAAGGTTTTTTTTTGGATAAAAAGATTCAAAGGGTTTGTTATATGTGATTATAAATATAGTCTAGTAGTAATTCTGCACATGACTTCACCATAAGATTTAGATGTCGAATTCCTTGCTTCACAAAAAAAAAAAAAAAAAAGGTTTGTCACAGTGGACCAACTTTGGTCAATTATTATTTAATTGAATCGACGAATTAAATATAGATTCGAAAGGCTTCACGCCTACGACACGTAATTTATAAGCGATCTAGGCAATCAACTTCTGTTGTGCGCCTGACTTTTTGCATTTGGTAGTTTATTCAAACTAACCTATCGACTTATGGTTCTAATTGATTAACGAAAACAAAAAACAAAGACCCAAAAAGAAAAAATAAGTTTATTCAAACTAGCCTATCAACTTATGGTTCTAATTGATTAACGAAAACAAAAAAACAAACACCCAAAAAGAAAAAATAGTGATTCTAATTGGAACGTTGCTTTCAAGTCACATAATTCAACGACACATAATTCAACGATTTTGTCTAACTATTTGATCCATATATACAAAAAGATAATATCAATAACAAATGTCAAACTTTTTTTTTCCTCTCTTTCTTTGGACATGAATAATGAACGTCGAAGACGTAGATATTTTAGCCATTAATGAAGTGAGAAATGCAATCTTATTCAAAATTTTCTCAACCATAGGTAGACAGGGCCGCAATTGCACATTTTTTTACTGGTAGTAGCTCTTCGACTACTACTATATATTTAGGATTATCTAAAAAATATTAACCCCCTAAAGTATTCAATTTGTCTCATTATTTTACCCCCAAACTTTTTGTTTTTTAAAGTTTTATATAAAGCATGCATTTGGTGCACTGTTTATAATGAAATTTTTAGATTAAAATTAATTGATTTTTTAAAACTAATTAAAATTTTTATTAACTAATCCAATGGTTCAAAATGATTCTCTCTTGCCCTAATTTAAATGGTTTAGATGTCTACAAAATTTGTTATTTCTCTAAGACCTCACACATCAATATTTAATACCTTTGTTTCTTCTAATTTAAGATTTAATTGGCCAGAGTACTATATCTTATGATGATAAAGCTTCCTGCCCAAGTGATGACTCTCTCTCTCCCTCTTGCATCAAAACCCAAGTGATCATGACTTCCACTTCATTAGATAGACCCTATGTGTAGACGGTCAGAAAATTTTGATCCATGATTCTTTATTTTATATTATTTTCTTTCCTTTTCTTTTTCTTCTCTTCTGAAAAAGGGCTAACCTACTATCTTTTCTTGCTTCTTAATTCTTAAACACGTACAAGCACATAAATAGATAGAATGATTCTACAATTTTTTTTTTCTCAATTTCTAGGTATTATTTCTATAACTAACAATTTCTAGGTATCGTAAGTTATTGGAAAAGAAAACTAAAAGTCAAGGAATCGGATAAAATGCAGCTAACTACTGGAGGACGGGACCCTAATTACCTAACCTCGTTCAACAACCGTGGTCGCCAGTAATGGAGGCATTAGGGCCTGGGGCATCCTAACCACCTCCCAACTTCTTTTTTTTTTTTTTAATTATGTTTATATATATTTACCCTAAATTTACAAATTCTACTAACAAAAATTTACTTAATCGTTCTGAAAATTAAAAATTTGTAGTTCTTAGTTTCCACCAAAATTTCTAGCTTCGTCACTGACAGTGGCAAATAATTCCTAGCTTTTTGTTGGTAATGCACATGTTGCACTTGATATTTGAGTTCTCTAGTTCACTCCTTTGATTAGAAGTTGGAAAGATGAACCTTTGCAAGTTCTTCCTAGGCTTCCTCTATTACTTGGTACCTTGCACTTTTTTTTCAAGCACTTTTTTTTCAAATTTTTTTATTTGATAGCATGGTACCTTGCCCATTTATTGATATGAAGTGATCTAAAATCTATATATGTCCTTTTTCCCCTTGATTTGGTTCTTTTATAGCATTTACAAAGTGACGGGTTTTGGTGTTGTGAAAAATCCCACATCGAGAATATATAGACGAAGAGGATTGGGAAGGTCTATAAATCCAAAAGGCAATACCACAAACAACATACTTACCTGGACGGGGTCAATGGGCGATCAAGAAGGCCCATGGCCTAGCTCAGTGACTTCCATTGCACTTAGGAAGGGTGCTGGGCTAAGGTCTACCCAAAGCGGTGGAGCCTACGTCATTATTTGTGGTTGTGGGGGCCTGCGTTCGCGCGGCCTCTGCCCCAATTACTAGTATAACGTATAGACAAATGAATAAATTGAATTTTTTAAAAATTAGTTAAAAGTTTTTTTAACTAAAATAGTTAATCAATTTTCTTAAATGGTCAATCAGTTATTTATCATAACGTAAATAATCAAATTTCATAGTCAATCATTTATTAACTATTAGTCAATCACTGCTTAATCAAATCTGAAAAATGACAAACTTAATTTTCTTAAATTAAAAAAAAAAATTTGAGTCATCTATTAGATTATGTAATTAAAAAAAGATCACCAAACTTAGTTGTCCTATATTTATGTTTTTATACGAAGGAAATGGGACCATACAAAGTGCAAAAAAGATGAGCTGCATTAGAAATCACTTTTTGTTACTCGTGTAGAAAATTGCACTAAATCTGTTTATATACACACATACAAGAGAATGTCTAGAACAAAAAAACGGTTCCTTATTGCAATCTTGTTGTCTTCATGCAGAAGAGACAGGACGAGAAATCAACCTTCATTTTCCTCCTCTTCCTCGTTTCATAAGCCATCTCGACTCGAACAGTTCTATTATTGGATCATCCTTAGGGCTCTCATTTCCGTCTGCTATTTTCCCCTTTCCCTCTCTAAATTTTTCTTGGTCATTAATGTTCTGATCAGTTCCAACGTCGTTCTTTCCCTTCTCAAAGACATCCTTGTAAGTACTCTTGATACTATCTTGCTTAGCATCCACACAAGCCGTGTCACTTTCGGCTTGTTGGGTTTCAGATACAGGAGGAAACTCTCCCTTGGAACCCTCATTCTCAGAAGATTTTGTTGGTTTGTTGTCAGCTTCAATAACTAGTTTTGATCCATGTTCAGCTTCAACAACCAATGCAGATTCAGATTCGCCTTCGCGATTATCACAGTTTTGATCGACCATAATCTCCTTCTCCCTTGTATCTTCCGATCCCCAATAAGCCAATATGGTGATCAGAATTTCTAGCAATGAGATAACATGTACCAATGCCCAATTTAGAAAGGGGACTTGGTGGATTATGGAGGGGAAACTTTTTACAGCGCGATCAAATTTTCCGGGAAGGTTTTCCACGACTCGGACAAGGTCATCAATCTTGTTGAAAATATGCATTGATGGAGGGAATGTTTTCTCTATAATGTCTTCAACTGCTAGGATATGATCGTCGACGGAAGAGAGAAGGACTAGCCATAGATATAGCAAGGCATGGACAAATGGGATTGCAAATGAGACAATTTCAACAACCTTTTTTGCCATTGAGCCTAACGGTCCACTGAGATCTTGGGCTGCACCAGAGGCATTCATGGCTATTTTTATTATTGAAACACCGCACGTGTGTAATGGCTGCCGTCTATAACTCATTTTGGATTTTCTGCTTATTCCTGAGAAAGTTGAAACCCAATGTGAAAATAATAATTATGATAATTGAAAAAAAAAAAAAAAAAAAGATATTGCATTGAATTGTGTAAGAAATGTAGATGCAGAGATGGATCATTTACATATCTCTGTCTTGTGCTCTGAAATTCCACAAAATAGACTATTTTGACATATCTTGGATCAAATAGTCTAAAAATACAAAAAAGAAATTGCTGCTTCTACAACCATAAGTACTTGAGCAAATAACTTCCAAAAAGATGTAAATTAGAGATTGGTAGGAAAATCAGATGGAAACCGAACAGTAAATGGATCGAAACAAAATTCGAAAAATCATATAGAAGAAAGCAATAATATCATTACAAAAACTAATACAAAGATGCCCATGAAAAGAGAAAACTTTTGTATTCTTGGCAAGGTAAAAAGAGTTTCTTTAATCTACCTCCGGCTTAAAAAGTATACCCCGCAATCTAAATATCGAAAATGAACCCGCAATAAATGAACTAACAAGGATTTCTCTTACAAGACGATGAAAGTTGAATTTTTTTTTTTTTCCCCTTTTTGTTGGGATATATGTGGTGAAGCTGAGAAAAGGAAGAGCGGTTTGAAGGGGGTTGTTAATGGCCGGAACAAATTTTGGCGCGACCGTACGTTTATGCACACGTGTACGATTCTAATTGGTTGCAAGAACTCTGTTTACTTTTGTTCAGATCATCTGCTCCATGCTGCAACATCTTATAGTATTGACAAAGGTACGATATTGACACGTGTATAAGTCATCTTCATCTTCAAGAACAGAAGAGAGAGAGTAGAGGAGAGAGAGAGAGCTACTCTGGACCGCTCGAGGTGCAGAAAGTGAAAAAGGAAATGGAATTTGATTCGAGCAAAAAAGTCGCCTGTGCACCACCACTTGTGGGGCTCCATTTCAAAGTTGTGACCATATTTTTCACGGTAATCCTTCGTTTGCTTTTCAGAATCAGAGTTATGAACCGAGAGAAAAATGAGAATCCATCTTTTTCACAAGCAATTTCTGCTTCTCTGATTTGATCAATGTTTATAGTTTTCCGATTCGAACAATGCCGAAACCGGAAGCTCTGCTCGGTAACAACCCCCGCTTAATTTTCTTTACGTCTTACAATTCACAGGACGATGATCATAATGATGATGTGAAAAAACAAAGAAAGTTTCAGACTTTATGAATTGATCAAATTTGTAATCTGTATTTTCAATTTTATATGCTTTTCTTCATCAGCTCAAATTTGATTTGGAGTTGATTCTTTACTTGCACCTTTTTTTTTTTTTTTTTTTCCTTCTCGCTCTCGCTCTCTCCTTATTGCCTTTGTGCGCTTTTCTCCTATAGTTGGGGTTTCGTGAACTTGTTTGGCAACTTTTTGGTCATCAATATGGATTATGGCTTTGGTTTGTTTGCTTCTGAGCTATCTTTTATTTTTATTTATTATTATTATTTTTTTAAGTTGCAAATTCATTATGCCTGGGGCTAATAGTGATTGTAATATGGGGAAAAAATATATAATTTTTTTTTTTTTATGGTACAGGGATACCAGGTGATGGAAGATGTTTGTTCCGGTCCGTCGTCCATGGTGCTTCCCTAAGATCTGGAAAGTCACCTCCAAGTGAGAGCCGTCAGAGAGAACTTGCAGATGAGCTCAGACACAGAGTACAAAACCAACTCTTTTTTCATTTCTTTTTTTTTTCCCCCCCCAGCCAAATTCACAAGGAGATATATTGTTTTCTCATTTGTGAACTGTTTGATTTGATATGAGAGACACAAGTTTCAACGGTTGGATGAATCAAGTAAAGTGAATGTGTTTTTTACCATAATTTTGTTTGCATTTGAACGTCTTTGCTGTTTTCTACCGAAATCTTTTCGTGTTCATAGAGTAATTTTGTTTATTTTTGTCAAATTCTTCGCTTTCATCTCGTTCTAAAGCGCTTAGAGAAACTTTCCATGGACAGGTTGCAGATGAATTTATCAAGCGGCGGGCAGACACTGAATGGTTAGTTCTCTTGAGAATCCTCGAGTTCATTTGATACTTTTGATCCGTTATTTAGATGGTTGTTGGGAAAATGTAATATAGGAGATATGACAAGAAATAGTTTACATCATTAACACGTCTTATTAATATTTTATTTTATTTTATCTTATTTTTAGTTTGAAAACTCTTCCATGGGCAGGTTTCTTGAAGATGATTTTGAGACGTATGTCGTACAGATGAGACAACCTCATATTTGGGGGGGCGAGCCAGAGTTGCTCATGTCCTCGCATGTTCTGCAGTAAGTCCTTTGTCTTCTCTATTAATCCTCATGTCTCCATGAATCATTTGGTTGGTGGAATTTTCTTGCTTAATTATTATTTGCTTATCATTAGTGTAGCTAATTGCTTTTTTCAAACCCGTGATTGGCGTAAATTTGGGGTCAGTTCTCACCTAGTGTCTCGATTCTGTCTTTGCCTTTATTCCATTGATTGAAAGATTTGTTTCCCTGCAGTGAGGAAACAGTAAAATGTCTTTCACTGATACGTCTTTACTTTGTTTTTATGGAAAACCTTCAAGAAAATGCCACGAGTACGAAATATATTTTACTAAATGAGCAATATTACCCGTTTCTAGGATGCCAATCACAGTGTACATGCGAGACAAGAATTCTGGTAGCCTCACGATCATAGCTGAATATGGTCAAGAGTACGGGAAAGACAATCCTATCCGCGTCCTTTATAATGGTTACGGACACTACGATGCATTGCGGAGTCCTACTGGTGGTGCACGATCAAAGCTGTAAGATTTCCTCGACTACCAGTCGCTTTTGTTTTCCAACAAAATTTTGCTCTTCTTTTCTCTTGGTTAGGCTTCGGAAGCATGACACGTGAAATCGGCAGGTACAACTACAAGCTATGGTGAACGGACAGTGGTCACAGGGCTTGGTCATGTAACTTACTGGGTTTCTATGGTTCTGGTTGTATATTCTTCAGATATTGGAAATTATCCTCAGGACTGGAAACTATAGTAATAAAACATCTCAGATTGAATTGTTTCTCTTTCTCTCTCCTGCTTCTTCTCTCTGGCTTGTCCGTCGATCGTTATGTATAAATTGTAACTGAATTTTGATGACTAATTCTTCATTTCAGTGTCTGGCATCATAGAAAACCTGCATGGATACTTGAAAAATCAAACTTCTATATACTCGAAATTCTCGACCACTCATGGGCGAACAAAAACCACAACTTAAAACCCGATATTTACAGCTCTCAACCAATGGATCTCTGAAAAATCTATGTGGTACTATAAATATAGTTTTCTGTAAAAGGGAAAATACAACAGATTAACCCAACCAAGCCCAGGAACTGAAATACATATATGACCTCTACAACAATGGGTTGAGAGAAAAGCGATATATGATCATTCACTGTCCTTCCATACTTCACGGAGGAGTTGGTATCTGACGACTTGTCGATCACTCTTTTGTTTTTCCTTGAAATTGTCTTTGATGATTGAAGTAATAGGAGAATCCAGCTCATCGAGCTCATCATCACTGGTGTATGATTTTCTGAGCACTGATCCACTCCTCGAGAGAGTTTGACTTCCCACTTCTCCTATAATGCGAGCTAATGAAGCAGCTGAAGGCGGTGTATAGATGGTGGGATGTGCAGTACATGGGAAACTTGTAACAGATTCTTCATCAACCTCAAAGTTATCCTGAATTAAAGGGAAACAAGGAACAACATATTTTAGTGCAAATGAATTAAAAGCTCAACTCCGAGTTTGGATTATCTAAGGTTCTATTAGAATATTTGAAAGAAATGCATGAGTAAGCAAGCCTAACATATAGTTACCTCAGAATCCAAAGCCTCAAGAACTGCCTCCGGAATGGGGTTAGGGCAAAACTCATCCGGGACAAAAGTGTAAAGAACCATCCTGATCACTGGTGGACTAAGTGCGGGGCATACCTTCAGAGAGTTATCAAACAGTGATGAGATTACAGGGGAAGGAGAATAGAAAAGTTAAATTAACGTGGAAGAAATATATACCAAGTGTTCTAAGGTTTATACCTCTTTCCGAGTGGATTTATCCGCAAGCATTTCAAATGGAATCATCATGAGGTCACTCAAAGCATTTAGCAGACGGAAAGCTTTGAAGGATGTTTGAGACTCCGGCTTCTCTTCATCATTGAGTTCATTTTTATCTTTAGGAGCATCATCAATGTCAAATATGTCAGTGAGGCTCCAGGACCAACTCCCAATCTGTAAATATGATAGAGAGGAAAACGTTCTTCCATTAGAGCAAAGCACGAATATTGCAATGATTTTGCTATTCTTATAAGTACCAAACCAAAGAAGTGGTTCATTCTTTAAGAAATTTCTGTAACTAGTCGGGACTTCAAACGGGTACTAGTATAGGTGAAATTTTCATGGATAACATTGGTCAAAGCTGATCGATTCCAAAATAAGCTCACACAACAAGGCATCCATAACACTCACTGCATTTTTTAGTTGTGCACCAGCCCCAAAGCTTGATCTTCCAGCAGCAATCGGGAGAACCTTAGAGTCACTTATGGGGTCAGATACAGGATCTGTTGGCATCTCTTCGGCATTTTCACGAAGAATAGCATTGAACATTGCCACATCTAATCTATCCACCAACTGCTCCATAACCTGATACATGACGGATAATATATTGTTCAAAACACAGTTTCAGTGTCTGCATCAATGAAAATAGTCAAAACAAAAATTATTTCGGGACATGCTATATTAGTTTGTGCCAATTAAGAAGCTCAACAATCCAACAAACATACCAAGTGAGCAAGCACAGGCAAGCAGCCACACTCATGTCCACCGGCTCGAGCAGGACAAAGCCTTTGACAGGCATCTTTGAAAGCTTTCTTCCAGAGCTCAATAGAGAAATTTCCCTGTTCATGATCACCAAAACCATGCTTCCTTCCAGAAGCTTTCCTTGAGCTCGAGCCCTTTGCAGCCACAGGCTGCATATGTGGAGTTATAGTCTGCACAGCAAACACGAGAAACGACATCAGGCTTGATGGGTAGATTTGTGGATTTGGGCTAAATACTCATAGCAACAAACAAAAATGGAAAAAATTGAAAGAAAAAGATGAAGAAAGATAGAATATATATATGTTTGTATGGATTTAACCTGCCACCAGACGGACTCCACAATTCGGGAAAAGATCCAAGATTCAAACTTTTCCAATGCAATAAGAAACGTTTGGTGGTCATGCCACTCATCAACATTTTCTTTCTTGTCATTCTTCTCTTCCCTACGAGGAGTGATCCCATTCTGTCCCAATCCACCACTACGGTCAACACCTGGTCCACCCAAAAGTTTCCCAACAGTCTGACTGACAATAGCTCTTAACATGATTGAATTTGACAACCAGAAAGTCAACCTGTTGGTAGATAAAAACATTCAACAAAAATGTCAAATACCAGAGAGGATAAATTTCATATCAGTGGGAAATCTAAAACTCAATCCGTGAATGATAGATTTGCTAACAGAAAAAAAGGGGATAAATGACACAAAGGTCCACGGACTTCATTTAGAAATTTGTGTGATTTAGCTTCTTCTGTTTCAAGACATCATCTTGGCATACCTTGGAACATCATTGCCACATGCTTTAGAAACCAAAATAAATCCAGATACAGCAGCTCTAGCTGCATTTGCCTTCTTTGCCGGGGAGCTTGCTTTGCAAGCATGAAAGTAGAATCTAGAAATACGTCGAGCAGGAGCATGTATTTTATTAGTGGAGCTCCCATGCTCAGCAACAACAGAGTATAGACCAACCTCAACAGCCGCAGCTTCCTTCAACTCTTCCTTGAGCATTTCGATTTCAGCCTTGAGCTCACCTGTCCTATCAGAAAAGAGTTTTGATGTCTCTTTTTCTTCACCTAGTGAACTAGTCATACCACCATCCCGAGTATCTTTCGTGATGTCAGTTCTCATTGGCTTTTCAACAAACTCAGTATTATCCAACACTAATGGTGTATCCTTTTTACTTGTGTGAGAAGGTAACTGTACAGATTTGACATGCTTTAATTTGTTATTTTTGACAACATTATGAGGGACTCCAATATCACTAGAGTCCTTTGAGCTAGCCTCCACCTGGCCATTTTTGGTAACATTTCTGTAATCCTCTTGAGTGAATTGAGAATCCGTAAGGTTTCTTTTCGCACCCTCCTGGCTATGCATGGTTGATGATGGAACTTTGTTAGTGATATTTGAAACAATGTTCTCTCTACGGGATTCCTGAGCATATTCTGGCATTTGGCAACTGCCATCGACAAGCCTTCTGTTAACAACCTTGCGTGGATCATCAGGGTAGCCTAGCGATGAAGAAGAAGACCTAACACCATGGGTCACAGACTTTTTCAGGATTGGCACTGACCTATCTTGAGGAATGTAGGGAAAAGCATCACCATCATTTGCAGGATTCCTGAGATTTGAGTAGGGAAGAGATGACGAATATGTCAAACTTTCTTTTGGGGGGTTCACTGTTTTAGCCGGAGAACTTGGCCTTGTATTTGCAGGTTCACCTTTTGCAGCTACACACGGCTCTCCAAGATTCCTTTCAACTTCATCCTTCGTTGTTTCTGGTTCAATCTGCAACACAATGGCACAGTTTTATAACAAGTATATAAACTGTATTTGAGCATAACAAATTAAGAAACCAAGAAGAATCGAAATAGTTAAGGTTAAACATTTTCTATACATTGTCACTGCATTGACAAGATTCAACAAGAGCATATACATCCTAAATAACGTATTTGATCGGTTGAACTCAAGAAATGGGAATATAAAAGCCAAATTCTACTCCACAACTACTGGTTAAAGGTGGAATAAAATCAACTTTTCAGGTGTAATTTCACAAACCAATACAATCAGCACTCATTACAATAAGTGAAAATGCCGCATAATCCATCCCATACCTTTACACTATTTGGTGTTGAATTAACTGCTGTCTCGAAAGCAGAAGAGTTAATGGTGCGTAACGAGTGTGAAGAGACATCGTCATCAACATTGTCCTCATCATCAGTGAAAGAGGCGATCTCAGCTTCTTCGTCATTCTCGTCAAGCATAGCTTCCGAGACAGACTCGCTTCCATCATTATCTAGAGAAGCTTCCTTTGACAAAAAGCTTCCCTTGGGCGATGAGCTGGAGCTACCATTACCGAACGGCTGAATATTGACATAAAGAACCGGCTGTCCCGAGTTCTTAGAACTCTTCTTGCAGTTCATCGGAGCAGTCACACTAACAGCTTCCCTGATGACTCCATAATCTGCAAGGTTAATCACAGCAGACCCCAAGAATTGACCTTTCATTGCCTTGTCCTTTCGAGGTTCATACAAGTAAAACTCCAAGTTATTCTTCTGGTAACTTTCCCGGGCTTGGCCTTTCCTTGACGCTTCCTTACATAACGTAACCGGAAGCCTAAAAGACTCGGCGAACTCGATCTTCCCATCTCCAACACCGGAAGTTAATGACCCGGAAACTTGATCACCATTTTCCCATTGAAGAAACACAGACTGAGCTGATTTCTGAGACTGAGACAAGGGCCAAGGCTTGATCTCTTGGACTTGGATAAGGTAATCAACCGGAACCGCAACATTTTTTCGACTCTTCGATCTTATGCCAAGAACCATGGTTTTTTTTTTTTTTTTTTTTTTTTCTACTTCTTTTGGTGAAATACTTGGAATTGCTCTTACTGGGTACGACCAAATACAATGCCTCTATCCATGGATCTAAATATACAGAGAAAATTCTCAGAAAATCAGAAAACACTGTACAAAGACAAATGGACACTGCAAAAAAAGATCAAACAAAATGAGAGACCAATTATTTTCCTAACATATAAAATAAAAGTGGAGACTTGACTATATATATATATATAGAACATATAGATGGAACAAAGGAGAACGTGAGGAGGTATTACAATATTTTCTTTTCTTTTTTTTTTTTAATTTGGGGTGTGACCCACAGCACTCATTCAGGGCATCAAAAAGGATCGACCTAGTACCAACTACGTTTTGGATTGGCTGAAGAGAGACGCCATAAACTACAAGCTAATCAACAAGAACATGATTAATTTATTCAATCAATTACTTCACAACTCATTATTAAAATATTAGAGAGAGAGAGAGAGAGAGAGAGAGAGAGAGAGAGAGAGCAAGTCAATTTCAGTTGGGCAGAGCCGACCAGAAAGATTAAAAAATAAATAAAAACATTAAATTAAAAAAAAAAAAAAAAAAAAGAAAGAAAGAAAGAAACGAGATTTAGATCTACATTAATTAAAGCTCCGCCATGAACAAAGTAAAAACTGAAAAGAAGAAACGAAAAACGACAACCAGATTTTGCAGAAGAGAATCCTGGAAAAGAGAAGGAAAAAATAAAAAACAATAATGATGAGAGCTCAGACAAGAAATGTACTTACACTCCAGAGAGAGAGATACATATAAATGTCTATATACATATATATGTGCGTGCATGTGTATTTATTTGGTTTGGCTAAGGAATCGGAGAAGAAGAGAATGAAGAAGGAACTAGGTAATATTGTTGCTGTTGTTATCTGTACATGTTTTGTCAGAGATTGGCAACCCACACTTTTTTTCTTTTTTTTTTTTTTTTTTTTTTTGGTTGACAGATTTTTGTGTGAGAAGAGAATTTATGAGATTTCCTTATTGGGTCCAAAATGTGGAAAATGGATATGAAAAGATAAAGCGAAAGCTGAAAGTTAAAGAAAAAGGTCTTGTTGTTGAAAATGAATGACGTGGATGAGAAGCGCGTTTCACGGGGGGAAGGTATCCAAAGCCGAATTCCACTACTTGTTGTCTTGTGACCCAGTTCCTGACCCATTTTGGCCCATTTTCCCAACCTATTGGGCTTCTTCCAACCCTACTCTTCGGCCCAAAAACTTGTGCATTACCTCATCTAAGTTTCTTTCAAATTTCGTGTCAGAAAAATATCACAAAAATCTCTCCAAACTTATCATAAGTTATAATCTCAGTGCTTTCGTCACTCTGACAATAACTTTAGAGAGTTTTTTATCATTTATGTTTGTCAGATTACCAACACATGATTAATATTGTTAGAAAATTTGACCCTCGGACTTATGCATGATTGAAAGCATTAAAATTCGATGTTTTAATAAAGAAAGTAGCCAGGTTGCAACAAAATGATAAGCTAGGGTGGTAATTTTGTTCCATTTTGAGTTTGTAAGGACAAAGTGAACAACCCCAATTCTTATTGCTCATGAACAAATCTATTACTAACGCTTCAAGTGTTCAATGTGACAACAGATGGTAAGGACCTGTCTTTTTACCCGGATTATGGAAAATCACATTTTATGCTTATGCTAAACCAATAGGATAAACTTCTAGTCAGAATTGTACTCTTGTTTTACACGTAAATATTATTGTTTTAGTAATTAGATTAATTTTTCAACAATTTAATTTGAGTGTCCACATTTAAGTTTAAGCCTTTGTTTGGTATCTTAATTTAAATTCAAATTTTTCATCTCAGTTTTTATCTTTTTCTGAAAAATCAATAAAAATTATAACTAATTTTTAAAAAATCAACCAACTCCAACTTAAAAGTTTTAACTCCAACCGTCGAACCAAACGGACACTAAGTTTTATAACGTAACACAGAACTACTTTCAATCATAAATGATCTTTGAAAAGTTAAACTAAGATTAAAATACCAACCAATTGGGGAAAAAATGCAGTTCCTATTATAAGTTTTTCCTAACCAATATCATGATTAGTTTTAGGAAGAAAAAAATCCCACATTTGAGACAAGGCCGCAAGGGATCGGTTAAAGAAAATTAGAACATATGACCTTCAATTTTTCTCTCTTTTAACTCAAAATAATAAATAATAAAATAACATGTCTACTATGGCACATTGAAGAGCCGATGCCTCCATCTCAACATCAACAAACCAATGATTGAAGTTTGGTTATTTTATTGATGAAACGCAAAAGAGAGAGTTTGTGTCACATAAATGACGGAATACAGATATTAACAAAATTCATCGAACTGTATAAGGGCAACCAGAAAATCCCGAGCTAAATCATAGTTTCATCAGGACGGCAATGAACTCATACTTGATACAGCTGAAAAACAAATAAAACACCAGCAACACTAGAACGGATGCTGGGTCATTTAATCTTCCGCAACCTGGAGCACTAAGCTTTTCTTTTTATTTTTTAAACTTCCTTTCTCCTGCGAGATCCACCGATGTAGGAATTTTCCTAGAAAGTGGAAGGAGAATGGATTATTAGATAAATGAAGAACATAAAAGAAAGTGTCTAAGATATGTAAGCAGCACCCTCATGATGAAAAAACGTAGATTACCTGATAGACAGTAGTACTGGTGCTATTTTTCGACATTAATTTTGTATTTTAACATGTGGGAGTGTTTTCGAAATAATCAAAATATATAGTATGGCAGAAGCCAACAGCAATTAACAACATAACTCCTCGCAGTCATCACCAAACTGACAATAACAACATAGTTACTAAGTGTCGTCATTTGACATTTTTTTTTCACCTCAATTGCCAAAGTACTCCTCACAGTTAGGGATGACATTTTTTCCCACGGGTACCTGCCCCTCCTGGGGTGGGTATGAGGGATAGCATATGGGTGTGGGGGGGGGTATGGGGTTAAGATTAATCACCCGCGTGGGTGCAGGGAAGGGGTGGGGGAAGCTCACCCATACCCAAACCCAACCCCGCATTTATTCCCTTATAATAGAAGAAGAATAAAGTTAGTGTCTTAATGTTTTTGTTTGCTTTATGAATTTAATTTTATGGATTTCTGAAATTTGGATTTGTTTTTAATATTTCAATTTCATTTTCAATTATGACTACATTATTAAAATTTATGAAAACTTTAATAGAAGTTATCTTTTTTTTTTTTTAAATAATTCTTGGTGAGTAAATGGGTAGGGTACCCCCAACGGGTATCACCCGCCTCCAAACTCGCATTAAATTAGGCGGGTATAGGGGGTAAAAAGGGAGGCGGGTATGGGCGTGGGGAAGGCATACCCACGCCCAACCCGCCCCATTGCCATCCCTACTCACAGTCATCACCAAACTACATAAACAACACAGTTCTTCTGTGTCATCATCCTTTTTTTTTTTCCTTACCTCAAGACTGCGGTTTGAATGACCCAGATCCTACAGTGCTCCTACTTCCACTGCAGAAACTCAAACAATAATGACTCATAGCTACTATACTACGTGCCAATGCATAAACTTAACCATCCACACCTTTTTTTAGTTCCCAAACTCTGACCATTCTGCATAATTTATCCGAGAAGTGGTTTTTTCATCTTCATTTACCATAAAAAAACACCGAGTAGATTACAACTTCATGAAAATAAACAAATGAAAACATCCTAGCAAGCACGTTTCTCCATTTTCTGCCTACCATTCTTGTTAGCATTCAAAATCCTCTCAAGAAATGAAATCAGAATAGAAGGTGCAAGAGCTACCTGAGGGACAACTAAGCAGCAGCAGCCTCGAGCAATTCCCTCTCTGCACGCTCTCTGATCCTTCTCTCAAGCTCTGGCCTAAAATGCCTTATAAGACCCTGCACAGGCCAAGCAGCAGCATCGCCCAATGCACAGATTGTGTGCCCTTCAATCTGCTTGGTCAGCTCCTGAAGCATGTCAATCTCTTCCAACTTTGCATTCCCAACTTTCAGTCTTTCCATGACCATCCAGAGCCATCCTGTTCCCTCCCTGCATGGTGTGCACTGGCCACAACTCTCATGCTTGTAGAAGTACGAGAGTCTTGCAATTGCATCCACAACATCGGTCGACTTATCCATCACTATAACAGCTGCAGTTCCCAATCCTGATTGTACAGCCTTGAGTGCATCATAATCCATTAGGACATCATCACAAATGTGCTTGGGAAGCAGTGGGACAGATGAACCACCTGGAATTACAGCAAGTAAATTGTCCCATCCCCCTCTAACACCTCCACAGTGCCTCTCTATCAACTCTTTCAGAGGTATACTCATCTCCTCTTCAAAGGTGCAAGGCTTATTAACATGTCCTGACACACAAAACAATTTTGTCCCCGAATTGTTCTTCCTCCCAAAACTGGCAAACCATTCTGGCCCACGTCTCAAAATGGTGGGTGAAACAGCTACAGTTTCAACATTCGTGACAGTGGTGGGACAGCCATATAAACCTGCATTAGCTGGGAAAGGAGGCTTCAATCTTGGCTTCCCTTGTTTCCCTTCAAGACTCTCTAGAAGTGCTGTTTCTTCGCCACAAATATAAGCACCAGCACCATAATGGATATGAACATCAAAGTCATAACGAGATCCACATGCATTCTTTCCCAGCAATCCAGCTTCATAAGCTTCTTTTCTGGCCCTTTCAAGGTTTTTGCGCTCGTTCACATATTCACCTCTTATATAGATGTAAGCAGCAGTAGCCCTCATTCCCACACCAGCAATCAAGCAACCCTCTAATAGTTTGTGTGGATCATGCCTCATAATCTCCCTATCTTTACAGGTTCCAGGTTCACTTTCATCAGCATTAACAACTAGGTAGGAAGGACGGCCATCAGATACTTTTGGCATAAAAGACCATTTGAGGCCCGATGGAAAACCAGCACCACCACGTCCACGAAGGCCGGACTTCTTCATTTCATTAACAATCCAATCAGCACCCTTGAGTACTAAATCTTTGGTTCGATACCAATCGCCTCTTTTCATAGCTCCTTTGAGAAAAGGGTCGTGCAACCCATATAAGTTGGTAAAAATTCTGTCTTCATCTTTCAAGCCTCCAAAATGGGTCTTCTCAGGAGGTGGGGGAGGTGGTGGCGGTTGGGGGGCGGGAGCACTAGGAGTTGTGGCAGCCTGGGTGTTAGGAGGTGCTGCCCCCTGAGTGCTAAAAGATCTGAAGCAAGTTGCCCACTTCTCATTGCAATGCTGAGCCAAAGCTACCCTTTGAAGAGAAAGAATACCCCTGATGGGTGCCTGTCCATGTTTCGTATTACCAAATAGAGGAATTCAATAAGTCGACTTGCCCAACAAATCATATATATTGCCACATCATAAACCCTTCAGATACCAGTTCATGAAAGAGAAACTAACTGCGGCTCCAAGTAGCATCAAAGAAGGTAAAATGGTTTGAGAGAAAAACAATATCTCCATGGCATAATTCTTTGTTAATCACTTAAAGACTACAGTTTTTTCTTGCTAGAATTCCCACAAAATGATAACTATACTAACCAGACTAACTAGAAGACTACACCTTTAATGCCTTTTGTTTTCAGCATTTCTGAAATCATCTTAAACGTTTTCAAATTTAAAAATAATAATAGCTAAAAGAAAAAACTATTGACGACATGATCTCTAGTTTCCAAAAAAAAAAATATATATATATATATATATAAATATATCCAAAAAATTAACGCTTATAAAAACCCAAAAATTACTCAACTTGAGACTTCCAGACACCAAAAAAAAAAAAAAACCGTCAAAACCCAATGCAGCGTTTAGCAATGGCGGCACAGAGACTTCAAATCACATTTCATGACCGAAAAATCAAAGCTCTATCATTAGCAGAGCCACATAAAACACTTGAGCTAAGCTTGATTACAGCTACAAGGTACCAAAAGAGACCGAAATTTCACTTTCACAAACCAAACTGAAAGCGATGAGATCAAATAAGCAGACAAAGATCTATTGGGAAAACAACACTTCACAATCATTTCACATTGTCGATACAAAATAAAGTTACAAATCGAAACAGGAATTTTCTTTCTAAGAAAACAGATTGAGGAAATGAAAGACTACGATGAAGAACAACCGGAATAAAACCCTAATTCTAGTAAAGAGCCTGATGAGCCTGATAAGAGAGAAATGCAAGCCAAGAAGAAGATTGATAGCGTACCATGGCGAGATGTTGCAGAGGAACCTCGATGCAGTCACTGAATCGGGCTATCGAAGAGAGAGATTTTTAGAGAGAGAGAGAGAGATAGAGAGAGATTATGCAGGTAGGAAAGAGTTCACCATTCTCGTGGACGTTAGGTATGCAAGATCGACGGTGGGCATGAACTGCTCGTATTCAAAGTCGTCAATCGTACGGTTTAGATTGACTGTAGTTTTGTGATGACGGTGATGACACGTTGAGACCATAGGATGTGGCCTGATCTACGGTTGTGATTTGTGCACCTAGATACATTTTTGGGCTACGAGAGATTGGCCCAAAGTCAATTCAGTTTCTGGACGAAAACACGTTGCTAGGTGGGCCTTTTTACATCAGTAGGTCCAGGAGGTACTTTCTCGTCGTTTAAAATGCTTGACTTGTCGTTTATATCTGCATTGGCAATAATTTTTAGAAAAAATAAAAATATATATTGTTTACATTTTATTATTATCGTTAAATCCATGTTCACCTTTTGTTTAGTGTTCAAATCTCTCCATTTTTAAATTTTAATAAAATAAAATAAAAAATTTTAGCAATTTATGATTTCAACTTTAGTCCTTCAAATCCCTAAAGATTGGAGGCATAACCTAACGATAATTATACCTTTGACTATATTACAAGGTGTACAATTGGAATACTCCTTACTCGCAAGTTCAAAAAAAAAACCCTAAAAAAAGACTATGGTCCTTTAAGACTAGAAGTTGTCTCACTTTATTCTCTATAATTCAAAATGGAATAAAATTATTCTTAAATTTAGCATGCTTAATCTAGTAGTAATACTACACCTGACTCCATAAAAAATGTGCAGAATTCGAATCCCCTACCCAAAGTTCAAAAGAAAAATTATTATTAATTATATTTTTATGATTCTCTATTTAAAGCGTTAATTTTTAACAATTTTAATCACATGTACGTCAAATGATCGGTTAATGAGAGACAATTTTTAAACAATTTTAATGACAAATAAATTATCCGACAAGCACATATAATTAAAGAAAATGACATATTCAATGATGGATATACCAATGTCGTAATTTTTGATAAACTTAAAAGAAAATTTTCGTTAAATTTTTAAATTATAAGGAGTAATGTGAGATATCCTTACTTTTCAGGAAAAATTTGAAATTCACCCTAAAAAAAACAAAACAAAACACATATTTGTCACGCGAGTATCTCTTTGACAGCTCTTGGCAACAATTATTCCTATCAATCTCACCTCGTTTTCATTTTTTTATCCCCCACTTTTCCGGCTAGTTTTTTGAAGAAAGCGGATAGACGGCAGGCCACCAAATATTCCTACTTGTTTATTCTCTTCTTTCGTAAACAACAAACCAACAACTACATTGTAAAGTAATTTTGTTTATAAGTACCATTGAGGCACCTTATCATTTTAAAAAGAATATTGTCTTTTTTCTACGTAATTCTTTTGTATAGCTCCACAAGTCCAACCCAATTAAATGCAGGCCAAATCCGGCCATGGCTAACTACAAAATACAAGCATTGTAATACCAACATGTGGGCTAAAATCTTGTGGACAATGACAACTACCATAAACGGTATAAAATCGTCTTATGTTAAAAAAAAAAAAAAAAAAAACATTAGTCTTATGTCCCTCTCACTACTTAATTATTTGGAGTTAGCATCAAATGTTGCAACCTTGATACCCTTTTTTCGGCTTGGTGATTGCATTTGCGAATTAACCAATATTAGAACAAATTTGAGTAAGACAAATTGTGGTTGGCAAGAATATTGCTTGATACAAGTGAATCAATGCAACTTATCGGTTCATGTTGCATGGAAGAATATGTCATGTAAATAATAATTAGTGCATAATATATTAATAATTCAGTACGTCATTTTATTATAATAAGATGTAGAATTGTACTCGCTATATTTCCAAAATTATTAAATAGAGAAGAGGAATGGAATAAAAACTCATATTTCTTTTCTATAATTTAAACACTGATTCATGTCGACCAATCAAATTATATCCAATGATTTGGATGAAAATACAGAAATAGAAAAGCAAAAATCATTGTTTTTAATTTTTAAAAAAAAAAAAAGAAAAAGAAAGCAAAAATCTCGATGTTGATTCATTCGATTTAAAAAAAAAAAAAAAAAAACAATAAGTCCACTAATCACAACTGCGTACTTCTTCCTCAAACCAGCCTAAATTAGAGGGGAAACGTTCAATTGCCTTAAAAAGCCAATGTTGTATTCCCACCCGTTAGTGTGGACTAGGATAATTTTGAATCCAGTGCCTAATATTTCACGATTCTCTTTTAAACTTCATATCACATTTTTTTATAAATAAAAACTTGACATTACCCAAAAAAAGAAAAATCATATATCAGAATGAAAAAACATATACCACATATATATTTAGTAAACCTGGTGAAAATATATAATGGTTTAAACTAACATTTTATCTCCCCTTAAAAAAAGCAGCACTGTATTAATAGGATTGTTTTTTTTCCCGTATACAACAAAATAATTTTCTTAATTATTTCTTGAACAAAATTTGGGTTCTTTCTTAGACATAAATTCGAATGAATTAGCTAAGAACATAAAAGAGAGAAGCTCGGATGATGTTCATTTCTTGTTGGCTTGTCGCAACCACCTAGACGAAATTCACAACGCAGATTATTTCCCCCCTCTCTCTCAATCTTTCTCAAAATAAATAAATAAATAAAGTGGACCCCACGCTTTAAAAATCCAAAAAAATAAAAAAAATAAAAATAAAAACTTGCCTCAGAACCTATCTTCAACTTCTTCTAGTAAACCAAAATTCTTCCTCACGCCAAACGTCTCTCACAGAGAAACTCAGCTAGATAGAGAAAAAGAGAGATATATCAGAGAGGGGGAGCTAAAATCACAGTAACAGTCAGTCACAGTCAAAGACCGGTGAACGATGATAACGGTGTTCGGAAACTCCAACTCCAACGTTGGAGGAGGCGGTTACATGGCGGGAAAACAGGTGTTCCCGGTCGAAGACTACGAGGCGGGGGTCTCGCAGCGCCTCGTGGACGCGGCGCATGCAGACGACGCGAAGTCGGTGTACGAGTGCATTGCCGATCCTTTCGCCGACGTGAACTTCGCCGGGACGGTGAGGCTGAGGTCCAAGAGGACCGAGATCGCCCTCCGCGGCGAGTTGGCTCACGAGGTCCAAGTCGAGTACGACGAGTTCAACACCGACGTCACTGCTCTCTTCCTCGCCGCTCACTCCGGCAATCTCGGACTCGTTCGGAGGTTACTCGTAAGCATGTCTTCATTTTATTTATTTATTTATTATTATTATTATTTTGGGTAAATTATTAAGTTGGTCCTGAACTTTTAATTTTATATAACTTTGATCCCCAAACTTTTTTTTATAGCGGGAATACTCCTAAAGTTTTAAAATGTTACTACAATAGTCATTTACAGTAATTTTTGGACAGAATCCATTAGTTAACATTACTTTTTGACCAAATTACTAACAGAATCCGTTTAAAAATTAACAAAAATGACTATTGTAGCAATATTTTAATAGTTTAAGCGTATTCCCTTTCATAGTTGAAATAATTATAACTATTAAAAGCGTTATTACAATAATCTTTTTCATTAATTTTTTGACAAAATCAGAAGTTAGCGTCGCCTTTTAACCAAATTACTAACAGATTTCGTTCAAAAATTAACAAAAATGAGTATTATAGCAAATTTTTAAAAGCTTAGTGGCATTTCAGCTACAAAAAAAAAGTTTAAGGACTAAAGTTACACAATGTTAAAAATTTAAGAAATAAATGAGAAATTTACTTCTTCTTTTTTTTAAATGTGTTGTTCGTTCGTTGAGATTTATTTGGCTGTTTTTCTATGTATAAGTTGCTGAAAATAATTTAGTTTAAGGAAGATTAGCATCAAATTCCGAATATGCAAAAAAAATCAAAGTCTACTAGTAAATTTATATCTAACTCCATCATCAGATGTATAATTCAAATCCCCTATTCCAAATTCAAAAAGATACCTGCTATAGAATATCGTAGTTACCATATATGTTGATTGTAGATGTTTCCTTTTTTTTTTTTTTTAATTGTCAATTTCATGCTCTTGAAACTTTCAAAATATATATATATATATATATATATTTTTCAAACAAAAAGAGAGAGAAAAATTATATTCATTGATGCTAGTATACGGGTTGTTCTAATGGGAAACTTGTGTCGTTGCTGTGATAATCTCATGATGAAGAATAATGGTCAACAAAAAATTTTGAAAATATATCGTTATTATTTATTGAAATATGTTACCTTTCTTGTTGACATAATCAGCGTGGAATATTACTATGTAACTGACGCGAGAAATGAGCTGGAAGAATATTCAGTAATTAAATTCTTTTGGTTTTCACTATCACTCTTTGCGTAAGTAAGTTTACATCCTCGAAATAAAAGATTACATGACGTCTAAAGATCTCTTTCGATGACAATCACCGAAACCAGAAGAACCCAATGAAAACAAAACAACAACTATAGATATTTAAAATTTAAAAAAAAAAAAAAACGATCATAATAGTAGTTAAAAGACTGATAAAAATTTTAGTACTGGTGATTTAATTTTGTGAATGCCTGTGTTCGCAGAGTGTTGGAGCCAATGTTAATCGGAAACTGTTTCGAGGCTATGCAACGACAGCAGCAGTGAGAGAAGGCCACACGCAGGTACTGGAGGTTCTGATAAGTTGCGGGGCGTCTCAGCAGGCGTGCGAGGAGGCTTTGTTGGAGGCGAGCTACTTGGGGCTGGCCAGGCATGCCGAGATCCTAATGGCCTCCGACATGATCCGCTCTCCGGTCGCCGTTCACGCCCTTGTTACCGCGAGTTCTCGAGGGTTTGTCGATGTGGTTTATGCACTTATCAAGGTTTGTATTAGTATTCACAGTTCCTATGTACTTGAACAATTATGAATTTTGTGATGACAGAGATAATGTGATCTTGATTGTTAGCAGTGTGGAGTGGACCCGAACGCAAGAGATCGTTTGCTGCTTCAATCTTCGGTGCCATCTCTTTACGCATGTGTCGATTGTTATGCACTTGTTGCTGCCATTGTTAGCCGGCAGACAAATGTTGTCAGACTCCTCTTGCAGGTAAATTATATATATGTATGTT
The DNA here is from genome assembly GCA_038430175.1 of Ficus hirta. NCBI lineage: Eukaryota > Viridiplantae > Streptophyta > Magnoliopsida > Rosales > Moraceae > Ficus > Ficus hirta. The sequence continues at coordinate 14,913,107 of CM076595.1, read as the reverse complement.
TATAGCTAATACATATGGTTTATATTTCATGTAATGGAGTGGAAGATATGACAGTTAGTCATTGGCATCAAACCAACAGGCTGGAGTGAGGACAGACATAAAAGTGAGCCTGGGAGCGTGGTCCTGGGACACGGACAGTGGGGACGATTTTCGGGTTGGTGCAGGTCTCGCCGAGGCTTATGGCGTCACTTGGTGTGCCGTGGAGTACTTTGAGGCCAGTGGTGCTATCTTGAGAATACTCCTCCAACACATTTCCCCAAACGTTCCTCACTTTGGGAGGACTCTCCTCCACCACGCCATCTTATGCAACAATCCAAAAGCCGTAGACGTGTTGCTAAACTGCGGTGCAGATGTTGAAGCTCCAATCAAGACCACTTCTAAGACCGAGTTGCACCCAATTCACATGGCTGTGCGGTTCGGATCAGCTCGGATTCTTGAGCAATTGATCAGAGCCGGCTGCAACATCAACTCTGCAACGGGATATGGAGAAAATGCGCTAATGATCTGCGCTAGATATAAGCACGAGGAATGCCTTAAGATTCTAGCTTCAGCCGGTGCTGATTTTGGTATGGTTAATTTTTCTGGTCAATCTGCAGGCTCAATTGCAGAGTCAGGTAAATGGACACTCGGATTCCAGCAAGCAGTTGTGGATGTAATTCGAGATGGTAACATCGCTCAATCGAGTAACAAGACGGTGTTTTCTCCCCTATTGTTTGTGACAAGAGCCAATGACATTGAAGCGCTGAAAAAACTCGTAGACAGGGAAGAAATTAATATTGATGAGCAAGACGAAAATGGTTTCTCGGCTGCTATGTTGGCTGCAAAAGCAGGACACATAGGGGCTTTCGAGCTGCTTATCAAAGCCGGGGCTGATTTGAATCTACAAAATAAATTTGGCGAGACTGCGTGGAAACTCTCGGAACCATATCAAAATAGTGAAGAGTTTGAGAAACTAATGCTCAAACACGCACTCAAATCTAGACACAAGAGTCCTACTACTCGATTCTACGCCCTACACCGTGCAGCTCTGCGTGGAGATTTTGATCATGTTAGCACATTTGCAAGCCGGGGTTGCGATGTTGATGCCACGGATGATGAAGGAAACACCCCATTGATGTTGGCAGCTAAAGGAGGGCATGCTAGACTGTGCGAGCTATTGATCTCTTTCGGGGCTAATTGCGAGATGAAGAATGCTAAGCATGAAACCGCGCTCTCTCTTGCGACGAACAATGGGAAAGGGAAAGAAGCGGAAAGAGTGATATTGGATGAGCTTGCAAGAAAGCTTGTTGTGAGTGGAAGTCGCTTGAAGAAGCACACGAAGTGCGGCAAAGGGTCTCCTCATGTTAAAGTTGTGAGGATGGATGGAGGAGTTGGGGTGTTGAGGTGGGGGAAATCAAGAAAGAGGAATGTGATATGTAAGGCGGCGGATGTGGGGCCAAGCGACCGGTTTCAGTGGAACCGCCGGCGGAAACTAGACGGCGATGAACCGGGGTTGTTCCATGTGGTGACCACAAAGAACAAGGAGGTGCATTTTGTGTGCGAAGGTGGTATTGAGATGGCGGAGATGTGGGTGAGAGGGATCAAGATTGTGACAAGAGAAGCTATTTTCGGCAAAAACAAAGTGGCTTAGTGGTTTCAATTTTGTAAGGCAGATTTTTGAAGTAGTTTGGGAAAATGCCCTGGAAATTGAATGTCTTGGTTGAAGGCTGAAGTGAAGTTAGAGGGGCAAAATGGTTTTTTAGCAAGTCCAAGACAAGCGATTATGAACTGTATTATCTTCTAGGATTGTCTATATATATATATATATATATGATGAGTCTGGCTGCTCTGATGAACTAATTGGTATATATGTAAAGAAATTTAGGTCTACATCTTGTAATCCAGGTGGTGTTTGATAAACTCAAAGATCTCTTTAAACCCTAACCACTCTTGGCGATTAACTGAACTTTATAGTTATTTATTTATTTATTTATAACTCAATTTTTGGATCTTCTTTGTTTTTTTGTTTTTTTTGTTTTTAATATGCGTTTGATAATGGAAGATCATCTTGTACGGGCTATCCACTCCCTTGAAAAAAAAAAAAAAAAAGATGACTTAAAATTTGTATTGTTTGTTTGGTTCATATGTTTGAAAAAGAAAAATTGTATAGAAAATTTTTATGGTATAATAAAAGTGCATAATTGTGATTGGAAGTATAGTGCATAATTGTGCATAAATTCATGCCTAACTCCATTACAATGTGTAGAGTTTGAATCCCTATCCAAATTTTTTTAAAAATGTTTTATAATTGTGATTAAAAATACAAACAAAACGACACCTTAACCTTTAAACGACACATCATTCACACTAACGACAACAAACACCAGCGCACAATGTTGAAATTGTATTTATCGTTTTTAGGACTACAAATCATAAACGGCAGCAGTATGTAAATCAAGATCATGAAATTCTAAAATTCAAACATGTCGTTTAAAAGAAATTATTAAAGTGTTAATTTCATTAATAGCACTTGTAGATATTTTATTATTAAAAATAGTATTACTTTTTTTTTCCTTCATTACTAGCACTGCCACATCATCAAAGTCTATGATATGTGGGACCCAGCAGCATTTAATGTATATCAAATTACAGGTTTACCCTCATCTCCTACAAGCTCAAATATCCCTCTCCCTCGCATGGCCCAAAAATTTTTTTCAAACCAACATCTACAGTGTTTTAGAGAGAGAAAACTGAAATCTAGAGAGAGAAAGAGTTGCCACCCACCGGAATCTTATTTTTTTTTAACTTTTCCGTCTAGCCCCCCACCCATTTTGAAACCCAAATCTTCATATAATAGAGAGAAACTTCCATCTAAAAAAAGAAACTTCCATTTAGAGAGAGAAACTCTCACCGTCGGAAAAAAAAAAATTTAACACTTCCATTTAACAAAAAAAAATCAAACAAAATCTAATATTGTTGGTCATTTTTGAATAAAAGTCATTCCTTTTATGGACCTATGCCTAAAAAAAAATTTTAAAAACAAAAATCTAACATTTTTGGTCATTTTTCAGTAAAGGTCATAACCGTTATGACCGATAGTCTAATATGCTAGTGGTCATAACGGTTATGACCACCCGGTCATAACCGTTATGACCGTTAGTCTATTATGCTAGTGGTCATAACGGTTATGACCACCCGGTCATAACCGTTATGACCGTTAGTCTAATATGCTAGAGGTCATAACGGTTATGACCACCCGGTCATAACGGTTATGACCACCCGGTCATAACGGTTATGACCGTTAGTCTAATATGCTAGCGGTCATAACGGTTATGACCACCCGGTCATAACGGTTATGACCGTTAGTCTAATATGCTAGAGGTCATAACGGTTATGACCACCCGGTCATAACGGTTATGACCGTTAGTCTAATATGCTAGTGGTCATAACGGTTATGACCACCCGGTCATAATCATAATGACCGTTAGTCTATTATGCTAGTGGTCATAATGGTTATGACCACCCGGTCATAACCGTTATGACCGATAGTCTAATATGCTAGTGGTCATAACGGTTATGACCACCCGGTCATAACCGTTATGACCGTTAGTCTATTATGCTAGTGGTCATAACGGTTATGACCCGGTCATAACCGTTATGACCGTTAGTCTAATATGCTAGTGGTCATAACGGTTATGACCACCCGGTCATAACCATAATGACCGTTAATCTATTATGCTAGTGGTCATAACGGTTATGACCACCCGGTCATAACCGTTATGACCGATAGTCTAATATGCTAGTGGTCATAACGGTTATGACCACCCGGTCATAACCGTTATGACCGTTAGTCTATTATGCTAGTGGTCATAACGGTTATGACCACCCAGTCATAACCGTTATGACCGTTAGTCTAATATGCTAGTGGTCATAACGGTTATGACCACCCGGTCATAACCTATGACCGTTAGTCTAATATGCTAGAGGTCATAAAGGTTATGACCACCCGGTCATAACGGTTATGACCGTTAGTCTAATATACTAGCGGTCATAACGGTTATGACCGTTAGTCTAATATGCTAGCGGTCATAACGGTTATGACCACCCGGTCATAACGGTTATGACCGTTAGTCTAATATGCTAGCGGTCATAACGGTTATGACCACCCGGTCATAACGGTTATGACCGTTAGTCTAATATGCTAGTGGTCATAACGGTTATGACCTTTACTGGAAAATTGTCAAAAATATTAGATTTTTGTTTTTAAATTTTTTTTAGACATATGTCCACAACAAGAATGTCTTTTACTCAAAAATGACCAAAAATATTAGATTTTGTTTATTTTTTGTTTGTTAAATAGAAGTGTTAAATTTTTTTTTTCTGACGGTGAGAGTTTCTCTCTATAAATGGAAGTTTCGTTCTTTAGATGGAGGTTTCTCTCTATTATATGAAGATTTGGGTTTCAAAATGAGTGGGGGGCTAGGTGGAAAAGTGAAAAAAAAATAAGATTCCGGTGGGTGGTAACTCTTTCTCTCTCTAGATTTCAGTTTTCTCTCTCTAAAATACTGTAGATGTTGGTTTGAAAAAAAATTTTGGGCCATGCGAGGGAGAGGGATATTTGAGCTGGTAGGAGATGAGGGTAAACCCGTAATTTGATATACATTAATGTTGCTGGGCCCCATATTAAGTGCTAGTAATGAAGAAAAAAAAATATTATTTTTAATAATAAAATTTCTACAGGTGCTATTAATGAAATTAACCCATTATTAAGTATGTATTTTCAACTACATGTCGTTTTCTGATTCTGCAGAGAAAACTACATGTCGCATATTAGACTACAGTTAAGTTTACCCATAAACGACTGAAACGTCCAAAAAGAACGACATAGAACCAAATTTATGCTACAAACCGACGAACGACCGGGAATCCTAATTATAGTGGAAAGAAAACAACAGAATAAAACTCCGACAAAGGGCGAAAGCACCTTGAAAAACGACGAATTAATCTTCTAACGACACCAATAGTTAAACGACAATTACATTAATAGCTTTTCAGAAAACAAAAACTAGTAGAGATATATATTGTTTAATAGGAATGAAAAACGACAGGTAATTTTCGAGGAAGCATGTCATTTAAGCCACGAGCGACATGAAACTTTCAAACCGATTTGCTCTTAAACGACAGGCGTTTTTCCTCTTAAACCTCTCTTTAATCAAAATAATAAAATAGTAATAAAAAAAAACCCTGTCCTTCACTCAGCGACTGCGAGCTCGAGCTTCTGCCTGGTTCAGCCATGGCGAACCTTCCAATCGTTCAATTCGAAGAGAAAATCATCGAAACAGTGGAACAGAACCCGGTGGTCGTAATCATCGGTGAGACAGGTTCGGGAAAAAGCACGCAGCTCTCTCAGATGCTTCACAAAAGAGGCTACACCAAATCCGGAATCGTCGGCGTCACCCAGCCCCGCCGTGTCGCCGCCGTCTCCGTCGCAAGGTATATAGCCCATAAGAGTACACATTTTCTCTTTTTCATGGATTCCTTCTTCTTCTTATTCTCTTTTCTACACGATTTTACTGTCCACAGACGTGTTGCGGAGGAGCTTGGTGTTCGTCTCGGGGAAGAAGTTGGATACGCCATAAGATTCGAAGATAGAACTTCGGAAAAAACCCGCATCAAGTAAAATGATCGGAATTCTACTGAAATTTGACTTCAATTTTAGAGTTCTTTCCTTGTTTCATTGTTTCTGTTCGCTCTTTTTACTTTATGCTTGTGAATTGCTTTGCTTAGGTACCTAACTGATGGAGTTCTTCTTCGCGAGAGTCTGGCTAATCCGGAGCTTAATCAGTATTCAGTTATAATACTCGACGAAGCTCATGAGAGGAGTCTAAACACGTAAAGCTTTCTACACTTTAATCTTGTAACTCATTTCTCTTCACCGTCTGAAATATTTGGAATCATAACAATTTTTTTTTTTTTCCAATTTTACTTATTTAGAGACATATTGTTGGGATTGGTAAAACGGTTGATCGAACTGCGTAGATCAAATCTGAAAGTTCTTATAACCTCGGCAACTCTAGATGGTGAAAAAGTTTCAAACTTTTTTTCGAATTGCCCTGTACTGAATGTTCCCGGGAAGCTTTACCCAGTTGAGATATTGTATAGCAATGAGCGGCCTAAAAGCTATGTCGACTCGGCTTTGAAAAAAGCTCTAGGTATGATCAGGATTTTAGTTTGCTCCTTGTCAGTTTCATTACTATGTTAGCTTTTTATGATATATTGTATCTTCACCATTACTTACTAGATATCCATGTTCGGGAACCAGAAGGTGATGTCCTGATATTCATGACTGGGCAGGTGTGATTTTTGACTTATTTTATTAATTATGGCTTTATAGTTCTTCTAATAACGAAAAGGTGTCACTGCACATAGGATGACATTCAGAAGTTGGTATCGAAATTGGAAGATAGAATAAGAAGCCTGGAGGAAGGATCGTGTATGGATGCCATAATCCTTCCCCTTCATGGTTCTTTGCCACCTGAAATGCAGGCAAGTGCCTTAGTTCTAATTTGTTTTTCTCCCTTCTTGGAGGTGCTCATGCATTTGATATGTAAATACCTTTTTTGCTTGATATTTGTATTCTTTACCCGACAGGTACGTGTGTTTAGTCCACCACCTTTGAACTGTAGGCGAATAATTGTTGCCACAAACATTGCTGAGACTTCCTTGACCGTGGATGGTGTTGTGTAAGAGTATATATTTGTATTTTCTCAGTAGTTGTATTCGTTCCGCCAATTTAAGTTTTATATTTCGGTTTATTGTGGGACAGTTTATCACTTTTAAGAAATATGTACAGGTATGTAATTGATTCTGGTTATGTGAAGCAACGGCAGTACAACCCGTTAACTGGAATGTACTCCCTTGACGTTGTTCAAATTAGCAAGTAAAGAATTCATCTCTTCATTACGATTGCTTACTGTCCAAAGAATATTGATAATTGATTCTTTTGTTTGTTTGACTTTCAGTATGCTATAGTGATATCCACTAACATATAGTGCTTATATACATATACATTCAATTTGGAAGGTTTTATTTTATTTAAGTTTGGTTGAAAATTTGATGAGGAAGTAAAAGGCAGCCTGGGAATTGAGTTGTCAGATCTGAAATGCTGATGTGCTTCTATTATTTTTATTTGATTACTTTTTTTAACAGTAGATGGTTGCTAATTAATTCCCTATTTGTGACTTCGATAGACTTTGATAGACTTTGATTTAATTTAATTGCAGAGTACAAGCTAATCAACGTGCGGGGCGAGCTGGAAGAACACGCCCTGGGAAGTGCTATCGACTATACACTTCCGTGGTTTACAATGATGAATTCCTTGATGTAACAGTTCCTGAAATACAGCGATCTTCACTAGCCGGAAGTGTTCTTTATTTAAAATCTTTGGACCTTTCAGATATTGATATTCTGAAATTCGATTTTCTTGATCCGCCTTCCTGTAAGTATCAGTATTGTTATTTTTCATTTTTTCACCATTTTCATTGCTCGGGAATAAAATTTCAAATTCCAGGTATTGTTGTTCAAAACTTGTCGTCTTAATGGCAGCTGAGTCTTTAGAGGATGCTTTAAAGCAATTATATCTCATTGACGCAATTGATGAAAATGGATTGATCACATCAGTTGGACGAACGATGGCAGGTAACATCCTCATCCACTTTTGAAAAAAATTTAACTACAGTAACCACAGGTTGCTATCTTTTTGAAGTATGCATAAACTTTCTACAATTTATTTTATTTTATTTTATTATTTTTTTTTTTGGGTTTCTTCTGAAATGCTTAGGTTTTGCATGTGAGATTTCTATCTAACCAGATCTCAATCCTCATTATGATGAGGACATCACAACCCAAGATCTTTCAAGTTTGACTGAAACCACGACCCGTTGCTTAGCGAAGCACGAATCTTGGTATGGTGAAGGCGCCACAAACGGTTATGGAAAATCCATTTGATAAGTCGATTTGAACGCCACAAGAAATAACTCACAATATGAATAAACATCAAAAAATGCTTCCATAGTCTGAAAATCAGCCTTATATAGCTGAATTTCAATTTGTAAAATTCCAACGTCCACATCAGCCTTGGCTCTATTCCGGATCAACTTTGATGAGTAAAATCAGTCTTTGTTCACCGTCAGTAGTGAACACACTCTCTTCTCGTTGTAGAACTCTCCGGACTAAGTTATTCAACTCTTCTTTGAATCTTTTAGCTCGAGCCCTCGTCACCGGACCAACTGGAACTTGAATTGGTTCGTGAGCATTCCTTGCAGCCTTGATGTCCTCATCACGTTACCCCCACCCCCCCTCCCCCTCCCCCTCCCCCTCCTCCTCCTTCCAGTGTTAACTTATATGTTTTCGAAACATAGGAATACGAGTTTAACTTCTCAAACTTAAATGCTTTCGGCCATTATCTATGTTCTGTCTACATATCGATATTAGATAGTGTAATCCAATGATGCATTTGATTAAATTTTCTCTTAGACCCAATCTTGGAAATTCAAAATAAATAAATAAACAATGATTGGGCTATATTTGCTTTGAATTCGGTACTTTATGTTGAATGATTGATGTAGTGTTCGGCAATTTGTGATTGCATTGAATGTTGATTCTTTGCAGAGCTTCCTCTTGAACCATCACTTTCAAGAACCTTGATGGAGGCAAATGAGTATGGTTGCTTATCCCAGGCTTTGACCGTTGCGGCTATGTTATCTGCAGAAACCTCATTGCTTCCTGGTCGAAGGTTAAGACGTGAACTTTTCTCATATTGACGTTCTTAAAGGATGCCATGAAAATATATATATATATTTTCCTTTTCTTTTCTAGATTGTAACTTCTACTAGTTGATCCTAAATCCTGAATTGTAGTTCTTAGGAATGGACTCTTTTTTAATTTCTTGCTACTTGGTCATGGTGTCTCCTTTTCTCCTCTTACCCTTGCTTCTCGAAACAAGATAATCCAGTCTTCTATTTTAGTTAGCAATTCTTCAACCACCGTGAAGATGAATTTGTAAACCTGAGAAATAGGATGCATTCCTTAGAAATTTTTTCTTTAATAGTTTTACCTACGTTGCAGCCAGCATACTGAGAAGAAAAGGAAACCGAATCATTTGGACCTTCCTGATGGTTCTGGCTGGGGAGATCACATCCAGTTGCTACAAATCTACGAGTGCTGGCATCAGACTGACTATGATATTGACTGGTGCAAGGAAAATGGGTTGCAGGTATTTTTTTTTGTTTTTTTATTTTTATTTTTATTTTGACAAATGAGGGAATCTTTGAAAGAATCAGTCTAAGATGAGGTGTAGAATTTGTACGAGCTATTAAGGCCTAAGCACTTAGGTTTAGTCACAGAGATTATCTAACAGCTATTAGATGACGAGCCTAATTTTTCGGGTCCCTACCATAAATTTATACATGTAATCCATGCCTTAGATGGTGTTCTTGAACTGTGGTCTGATGTTTAACATTGGATACTTCTCATTCATTTCTATTATATAACTTCGATTCTTTTTTTTTTTTTTTCTTTTTTCTGATTTTTCATTTTCCAAATGTTACCCATTGTAGGTGAGAGGGATGAATTTTGTCAAGGATGTCCGGAAACAATTGTGGCAGATTATGCAGAATATTTCAAAGGGTTGGTAAGCTACATTATTGCAACTGTTAAGTAGATAATGTATCAGCTGGATATATCGTATATTTACAGTTAGCAGGATAAGTTTTGATAGAATTTTTGCGTACACGTCCATCTAGAGTGTTGGAAATGTACACCTACGAAGGATGGAAGTATGGTAAACCTTGGTGTATTTGAAGTCTAGAAAATTTTCTTTCCAGTTCTTTGTCATCTTAGTTGCAGTTTCCCCTCCCATGAAGGTACCGCTTTGACATTTTTGTTATGTTGTTTCTCAAAACAGGACCGTTAGACCTACAGACAAGCAGAAGATGGAGGGGAAGCCAACAGGATTATTACAATTTGAGGAAGGCTTTGTGTGTAGGTTATGCAAACCAGCTTGCTGAGAGAATGGTATATCACAACGGGTATCGAACATTAGGTTTCAAGCCCCAAGTGGTACAGGTATTCACTTCAAAATTTAGTAAAAATGCAATATCCGATGAAATTGTGGCCAGTTATATAATGTTTTAAAATTAGTTGGGGCATTCAGTACTGGGTCCTGTTCCTTTTTAAAGCTTAGCTACTGTTTTTTAAGTAGACTACTTTTTCATTTTAGGTGCATCCATCCTCTTCTCTGAAACCAGATGAGGAAGGAAAACTCCCAGACTATGTTTTGTACCACGAGCTTGTCGCAACTACACGCCCATACTTGCGTAATGTATGCTCCGTTGATGTTAAATGGGTGACACCCATCATAAACAAGGTCAATAAAGTCAATATCAATAAACTAAGGTAAGTGAGTTTCTCCAAAAGCAATTTGTTGGAGAGGTTCATTTTGTTCATGGTCTAGGTTTACATTTGAACATATACGAGCTTGAGCTTTTTGCTTATGTGCAGTGGCGGGATTGGTCACACTGAAGACGGAAGTGATGCAAAACACTCAGACTTGCCAAAGAAAGAGGTCGCCACCACCCGGGCTGATGATGATCACGAAAATAGAATACGGGCAGCTAGGGAACGATTCCTTGCTCGTAAAGGGAAGAAATAAAGCTCATTCATCATCTGCTGATGCTTGGTAAGGCTCTGCTAGTGCTTGTGGGGTGTGACTTGGGAGCCTGTCCACATAAATTAAAGCCGCCGAGAAGCGTAACCTGTTCGACCATAGCGAGTTTCAAATTTCTAATGGTTAGACTTATCTGAAGATAGAATCTGTTGATGATTTTTCGAATCCCATCGGCGTTTAGCAAACCAATGACTTGGAAGTATCCTTTAAGGATTCATTATCATGGAGGCATGGTGAAGATTGAGACGCCATTGTCTGTGTGTGGATGGGGTGTTAGGTCATTCTGCATCATATCCGAAAGGGGAGACACGAGGCCCAATGGAGCCATGCTATACATGCATATTTGTAGGCGAAGATTTTTTTTTTTTTTTTCAATGAAAAATTTTTCACAGTTTGGAATTTATTTCACCCTCATGAGCTCGGAAAACTAATGCAAATTGGTGGGCTCCAAGCTTTGTTTCCAACCCTCGAAAAAAAAAAAAAAAAAAAATTGTTTCTACAGTAGCATAAACTAGACTGGTGTTGTTGTCATAACGATTAAACGGAAAGGATTAGACATTTGACTAATCTCATCTTTAATGAATCCAAGCATAGTATTTCAAGTTCAGATCAAGTGGGGTTTTTGTTTTTGGACAGTGGGATGTGATTAGAGTCAATTACACATGGTCAGTGTTTCACCAAAAAAAAAAAAAAAAAAGCCACTATACATGGTCAGTGAACGAAATATTAGGGTGATGTGATTTTTTTCTTTTTATTCCAAAGGAAAAATAGGACGTACTTATCTGGGAAAAGAAGCATCTAGGCACTCATCTATGATATATTTCAACTGCATCTAAAATTCTATTACATTTATCCTCATTTAGAAAAAATTAGATAAATAAGGAATTTATAGCTAAATAGTTTTTTTTTCTTTTTTTAAGAAGTTTTTTAATAAATAGTCGAAATTTTTTAAAATTAATTAAAAAGACTTTTTTTTTAAAAAATAGTTAATCATTTTTCTTTAATAATCAATCAATGATTGACCACATAACAAAACCATAATGTAAATCAATTTCATAATCAATCACTGATTGATCATTAATAACTCATTAATTTTCATAATTAATCACTGATTGATCATTAGTCAATCATTGATTGATTAAATCTGAAAAACAACAAACCGTCATTTTACAAATTACAAAAAAATTAAGTAATTTATTAGATTAAGTGATTAAAAAAAAACTACTCAACCTAATTTTTTCAATAAATAAATAGTTTTTAAATAATTAGTTGAATAAATTATCGAAATTCTTTTATTTAGGAAAATGGACGTTAAAGAACATAATAATCAATGTGGTATGCTTTTAAAAACAGTTATTTTCCTAACTTTATAAATCTTCCGTTATTTATTAAAGAACTTTTTAAATCAATAATATTTACCTACATATCTCTTAAATTTATTGAAACTTTCTTGTAAGCACATTCGAGTGTAAGTCGATGCTTCCTTTTATATAAAAGGAAACACCAGGAAGCACCAAACGATGCATAAAACATAGAGGCAAACCAATGATATGTTTCAATTTTTTATTTGTTTTATTATTTCAAGCTTATTTTTTAAACAATAAAAATAAGAGGAAATGTAATACATTTAAAAAATAGAAAAAAGTGCTGAATATATTGATATAAATACAATAATACATTATAGTAGTAGGTAAGAGCCGGCGGGCAGTGGGATCCACTAGTCACACGCCTTTCAAACCAACAACCCACCAAAAAGGGAGACAACCACCACCTACCCCCGACGTTGGTTTCCTGCGTTTGAAAACTCTGACCACTTCATCTTCATTTCCGTCTTTATTCTCAGCTCTAACATAATAGCAGTTATAGCCATTGTGCTATAGAAGACCAAGCACAGAGTAAGACAGACAGACAGACAGACAGACAGACAGACAGACAGAGAGAGAAGAGAATGGGGAGCTCTGCAGTTGCTTTGGAGGACATTCCTTCCGTTGACATAATGACTGAACTCCTACACCGCTTCAAGTGCTCCTCCAAACCCGATAAGCGTCTCATTCTCGTCGGTATTGCTGCTGCTTCTTTTGATGAATTTTAGTACATGAAAAAAAGAAGAGTTTGTTTAGCTTTTCTGTGGTTGAATGATTAAAAGGGTGTCAACGTGTTTGTTGCTTTTCAATGTGTTTCAAAAATATTGAAATGTGTCACTTTCTACTCGCATCTGTTGTAGTGTCTTTTTAAGTTTTCTGGATTTCCTATCTCTTTGGACGGAGAGCTTTATATGCCTAAAAGTAGTACATCCAATTTAGCCAGTTAAGCTATAGCTTTTCGGTTAGTGTTTGGAACCACATTCCGGAGAGTGCTTTATGGGACGAATTATTAAATGTAATGAGAGAGTTTAATTCTGGTACACTTGACACTTTGTAGCACCAGAAGCTCTTCTAGAGGGCCCAAACTCTTCTGAAAACCTATGCAAACACTTCCAGAACTAACTTTTGGACTCAGGAAGCCAAAAACATCTTCCCGAAAAAATGCCAAAAAGTCTCAATTATGCGATAAGTTTACATTTATAAAATTGGTTTCAAGTCCAATGTGCATTTTATGAGATATTAGATGAATGGCAGGCCCACCTGGATCCGGAAAAGGTACACAATCTCCCATTATCAAAGACGAGTACTGCTTGTGCCATTTAGCCACCGGTGATATGCTGAGAGCTGCTGTTGCTTCTAAAACTCCCCTTGGAATTAAGGCCAAAGAAGCCATGGATAAGGTACTTTGCTTCCATTTTTTTTTTCTTTTCCAAAATATTTATTTTTTCCTAGTTGATGTCTAATCTTGTATGCTATTTTAAATCGGTTTGGCAGGGAGAACTTGTATCTGATGACTTGGTCGTTGGTATAATTGATGAAGCTGTGAAGAAACCGTCGTGTCAAAATGGTTTTATCCTGGATGGCTTTCCAAGGACCGTTGTCCAAGCTCAGAAGGTTTAGTTCTCTTCCCTATCATGCCATGTCTAATTTTGTCCGCACTTCCATCACTTTGTTTCCGTTGCCTTAATCTTTGTTAGGCTTTTGCTCTTCTTGAAGTTGACTTGTTGTATGTTTCTTTAATTGAGTGACAGCTAGATGAGACGCTTGAAAAGCAAGGCACCAAAATCGACAAGGTTCTCAGTTTTGCAATTGATGATTCCATATTGGAGGAGAGGATCACCGGTCGATGGATACACCCTTCCAGCGGTCGTTCTTACCACACGAAATTCGCACCTCCAAAAGTCGTTGGTGTGGATGATGTAAGTTGATTTGTTTATTCTTTATTGGTCAAATGTAACCATTGAAGATTCTTTGGATTTGCATTTTGTTATAGTCTCAATGATTTTAAGTTGAAGCTTTATGTGACCGAATAAAAACTTGATCTAGTTTTCGAGCAGACTAGCATTTCAGGACCAATCTACCAAGAAAGATCCTGAATTCAATCTGCTATCTGATATATGATTGTGAAAATATTCAACTGCTGAACACTCTGATGCATGAATTCTTTTACCGTCTTTTATTCTAGATTCTTATTTCCTTTCTTGTCTTAAGGTCACGGGCGAGCCTCTGATACAGCGAAAAGATGATACTGCAGAAGTTCTCAAGTCCAGGCTGGAAGCATTTCACAGACAAACAGAACCGGTATGCTTCGTTCTCCTAGCAATAGGCTATTATACATATGGCATTACAGTTGTAATGGCCAGACAAAGAGTTGAAAACTGAAATCTCGACGACGTTGTCAACAAGCTGTCCTCTGAACTCTTCTTTTTTCACTTGCTCATGCACCAGTCCTAGGCCTACTAGAACAATAGGCACCGATTCGTAACTCGGGGATGATTTTGAATTATGCTAATAATTTAGTTTAGAAGCATTTATGCATGATCAATTTGTATAACTCTTTGATTTGCAGGTCATCAATTATTATGCCAAGAAAGGTGTCCTCGCCGAACTGCACGCAGAGAAACCTCCGAAAGATGTCACTGCTGAAGTTCTGAAAGTCCTCTCCTGAAGGGAATGCATTGCCTATGGAATGAACCCTCACTTCTTTTGCCATAACTTTTATTTTTTGATGCAAAGACATTGAGCTCGGTTTTCTGACTTCCAGAGCTATTTTTACGATTTTTAAGAATAAAATTGGACAAAAATGTCTTGGAAATTTTGTGTTATTTGATCATTTCTCATTGGTTTTTGTCTCGGAAATTCGTGTTGTTAGACATCAGAATTTGAGCTGAAACTCTACAGAGTGAACTTTCCATGTCTATCGATGTTCCATGTGAAATTGTGAAGCCGAAATAAATGTTAATCTACTGATAAAGATATGAATGAGCTTCTACCCAAAATTTCACTAGCTTTTATAGGCTTAACCAAGCAAAAAAGACCATTCGCAATAGAATAATTACACAAACGAGTATGCCTCCAACATATTATTCATTTCCAAAAATAAAAAATAAAAAGGATTTAAAAAAAAATCCTCAGTTTTAATAGCGGAACCCTTACCACCACTAACAGTACTTAATGACAGTGATGAACCACCCACCAAAAAAAATGATAGATGTTTCATAAATATATTTTTTAAATAATCCTAAAATAAAATTTAAAAAAAATGATCTCAAAGTAACCATTACTTTACACCAATTTTTAACATTTAAAACCAAAAGTAGGGGTATTTACGTAACAATAAAAAAGTTCGGGGTACTTTGATATTTAAAACAAAAATGGAGGGACGGACGAGAAAAAAAAAATGACATTACTATATATGTTTAGTCACACTGGTTTGCCGCTACGTGCCAGCCGTGGCTCGACTCCTGGGCGGTAGCTTGTTCAAATTTCAATTAATTTTTTTTTTTAGTTTAATGGAAAATTCGTTTTGTTTGGTATTATCAGAAACAAACAATAACAAGAAAACAAAGGTACGACGTGATAAACATATTTGAGGAAAGAGATAGATAAGTACAAACTACACCCATTTCAGTACAGTTCAAAGGAGCTGACTTTCCGCTTTCATCGGACTACACCATTTTCAAAGCTTCTCACAGGTAATTATTCTTATTATTCTATTTTTTGTTTTAAATTCACAACACTCTAAGTATTATGAATTTGCAATCTCTCTCTCTTTTTTGTCTTTTTATTATTATTTTTTTGTAATTTTCAAGGATTTGACAATGAAATTGACGCCAAGAGAAATCGAAAAATTGGGTCTTCACAATGCTGGATTCCTGGCTCAAAAGCGTCTTGCTCGTGGCTTAAGGCTTAATTTCACTGAAGCCGTAGCACTCATAGCCACACAGGTTTTCTTTTTTATTACTCTTTTTTTTTTAATTGAAAGGATTTTGGAATGGGATTTTGTGATGTGGATTTGCTGAACTGGAACAAAAATGAGATTTGACTGATTGTTAGTCAACTGATTTCGTTTGAAGATCTTGGAGTTTGTCAGAGATGGTGACAAAACTGTGGCAGAGTTGATGGACATTGGGAAACATCTTCTGGGCAGGTAATATAACGTGAAATTTTTCATTCGATTTTCTCTTTTGTTTTTACAAATCATTTTAATTACATTTTACATTCTACATTTGGGTTTTTTTTTTTTTTTTTTTTTTTTTAACAGGAGACAAGTTCTTCCTGCTGTTCCACATCTCTTGGATGCGGTACAGGCATGTATATGCTCATTAAGACTGCAATTTATTTATTTGTTTTTATTTTTATTTTTTTTGGTGTTCCAGTCTATAGATGTCATTTCAAGTTATTGTTTGGTATATAATATGCTTGTGTGTGGAAGAGAGAGAAGATATAATGTTGTTGTTGTAGGTTGAGGGGACGTTTCCTGATGGGACTAAGTTAATCACCATCCACGACCCGATTTCTAGTGAGGATGGAAATCTGGAGCTAGCTTTACGTGGTTCGTTTCTTCCAGGTAAAGGTTTAATTTCTATTGCAAAGATCGAGTTCGGGATGTTTTTGGAACCGATTGGCTCTCGTCCATGGTGATTGCAGGCTTAGCTTTGTGCTAGTTCTACACCCACCCTTGCTAGAGCTCAAATCCCCCCAACCCCAAATTCCAAAAATAATAAATTAAAGGCTTTAGTCTACGTTTCGTACCAATATTTTCAAGTAGTCCAAACGTCTCATGGAGATATTAAATGTGCAATCTATGGATGCCTTGAAGTATCATTTAGAGAGTTTCTGGAGTAGAAGTTGACAATAAGTTTGCCTTTCTTTGCTAATGTATCGATGTTAACAAGAGGAAAATTGTTCTGCAGTCCCTTCATCAGAAAAGTTTACCAGGACGGAAGATGATGTTTATCCTGGTGAAATAATCTTTGGAAGCGGAGACAAAATGCTTAATCCTTACAGGAGAGCAGTAGTTCTCAAAGTCATCAATACTGGAGACAGGCCGGTTCAGGTCTTTGTTATAGTCATTCCTTGTCCATTCAGAACACGTTAAATAAATCGTGTTAAACATTAAGCATTCTTCCAGATTGGTAGCCACTACCACTTTATTGAGGTCAATCCCTCGTTGGTTTTCGATCGAAAGAAAGCATATGGCATGCGCCTCAATATACCAGCGGGAACTGCCACAAGATTCGAGGTTACTTTGCAACCGTCTAACAGTTTAAATCTCTATCTGCTTTATTAATATACAGCATGCAACTATAGATGTTTAGTCAATCTCTATTGCGTTAATATTCTACACTCTTTTTTTTCTTTCTTTCTTTATTCTTATTCCATAAAGTACTTCACTGGCTTTTTTTTTTCCAGCCCGGGGATAGCAAAAGTGTCAAACTTGTAAGTATTGGTGGTAAGAGAGTAATCAAAGGAGGTAACGGTATTGTAGATGGTCCAGTTGATGATGCCAAGAGGGAAGAAGTCTTGGAAGCTTTAAGTTCAAGAGGATTTGGAAATAAGGAAGAAGAAAACGCAAGGTTCAGACTTTATACTTTGCAAATTAATATCGCTTGTTTTGCTTTTGTTCTGTTGTAGCAGCAACCCCGTCTGCTCAGATAATCCTATATGTCATCATGATTAAGGATCGATGAAGATTTCTTACCCCAAAACTGATTTTTAGTGAAGGTATTACAGGAGAAAACTTGGATTTCACTGCAGTAATTTCTCAAGAAACATATGCAAACATGTATGGCCCCACTACTGGAGACAAAATTCGGCTTGGTGATACTAACTTGTATGCCGAAATAGAAAGGGATTTTGCTGTTTATGGGGATGAATGTGTTTTTGGAGGTGGGAAAGTTATTAGAGATGGGATGGGACAGGCATGTGGGTATCCACCGGCTGGCACTCTCGACACAGTTATAACTAATGCTCTGATAATTGATTATACTGGAATATTTAAGGCAGATATTGGTATCAAAGATGGTCTTATAGTTGCCCTTGGGAAAGCTGGGAATCCAGACATTATGGATGGCGTATTCTCGAACATGGTTGTCGGGGTAAATATCGTCTCATTTTGCAGCAGTATTTAATGTATAAATTCTAATCTTACCATGACAATGGCACGTCCTTATCCCTCTTTATACGCAGGTTAACACTGAGGTCATTGCGGGAGAAGGAAAGATCATAACTGCAGGGGCCATTGACTGTCATGTGCACTTTATATGCCCTCAATTAGCCTATGAAGCTATAGCAAGTGGTAAGCAACGTGATTTGATGTTCATTGTTTGTGTGCATGGATCTAGATAAACGTATTCCAGGAAATATAAGGATATTATACATGTAGATGAAGTGCAACACGTGCATATGTTTGTTTAAATTCATGAGCTGTGGAAGTCATTTACAAGTGAATGGTGATGGGAAAAACTCTTACAGGAAATATTTTGGAGATTCTCGTCAGTTTGCTATGTTAATGTCACAATGATATTATGCTTTAAAAATAAACTATGTATCTCCTTTGTTTATTACTTGGATTAATTGTGTAGGAATCACAACGTTGGTGGGAGGCGGAACCGGACCTGCTGAAGGGACTCGTGCAACAACTTGCACCCCAGCACCATTTCATATGAAACTCATGCTGCAATCAACAGACGATTTGCCTCTAAACTTTGGTTTTACGGGAAAGGTCAGTTACTTCTTTGTCTTCTTTAAATTTTCTACTTTACTATTTTTCGTCATTAAACATTAAAAAATTAACCTAGTGGTGTCATTATGCTGAAAAATGAAAGGGATGGCTTGAGCATTTACCCTTGAAAATTATCCTCCTCCTCTTTGTTTCTGTCTTGTTCTCACCATATATGCATGTGTATATATATATATATATTAAATTTATTATTTTTAACTACAGGGAAATGGTTCGACACCTGATGAGCTACAAGAAATAGTCAAGGCCGGGGCAATGGGACTGAAGCTGCATGAGGACTGGGGAACTACCCCTGCAGCCATAGACAATTGTTTAGCTGTTGCTGAACAATATGACGTCCAGGTACTGTGTTTGCCATGCCATTCTAGGTTTTAAACGCGTTAATGATTTTAACGTCCATCTACCTCAATTATAACCAGCTTCCTCTGATCATCTCAATTTTCGACAGGTTAACATACACACAGATACCTTGAATGAATCTGGATTTGTGGAACACACAATTGCTGCTTTTAAAGGAAGAACAATTCATACTTATCATAGGTATATAAGTAGCACATTCTATCTTCCTTGTTAGTTGTTACACAAGCTCAATTACCAAACATAAAAAGTAGGTACTCTTGTCATGAGGTTATATAACGATTCCTGAATAGAAAAAAACCTAATTGCTTGAGCAAATATGTCTGTTGATATTACATTGAATGTACTTTGAAAATACAGAATAAATGTATTGTTCTCGGTGAAAAAAAAAAATTAATAATAACACTGCGTGCAAACTATGTAGACTAAAACTTTGTTTTGGCATATTTGGACATTTTTACCTTTTGCTACGAGTACAGAGCCTATTGTTTTTTGGATTGCTTTTTTAGATATTTCAGGTTATTTTCTTTGTCTTGGGTGTGTCATACGGCAGTGAAGGCGCGGGTGGAGGTCATGCTCCTGATATTATTAGAGTTTGTGGTGTGAAAAACGTCTTGCCTTCATCAACAAACCCCACACGGCCCTTCACATACAATACTATAGATGAACATCTTGACATGCTGGTACTAGAATATATAGAAAACACGTGTGATATATGACATTACAGATGTTCAGTATGCTCATTTTTATCTCTGGATACATGCAGATGGTCTGTCATCACCTTGACAAGAACATTCCGGAAGACATAAAATTTGCTGATTCACGAATTAGGAAGGAAACAATCGCTGCAGAAGATATTTTGCATGATATGGGAGCAATCAGCATCATATCTTCTGATTCGCAAGCTATGGGACGCATTGGAGAGGTTTATCTTAAAGCTTTTGTTTGAAACACCACTTTCTCCTTCCTCGTTGATTAGTTGGGACCTGATAAGTTGACTTGATTCTAAGCATTTCAAGTTGTTCAACCCAAGAAAATTCCAGTTCCTAATGAAAACCTGAACGTTATAACAGTATTTAAGTACATGTATAGGAGAAAAACATCGCCTTTGAGACATAAATTTTTATATTTTAAAGTTGCTTATGGAATGTTAAAACTGGTTTAAGTGCGTACTTATCATTAATTATTATGATATTTTGTTTTCTAAAACTTCACTAGAGTAGCTCCCCGCCTTTTTCTTTCACATTTGATAAGTAATGCATCGCTGATAAGCATTATTTCCTAGGTGATAGCTAGAACTTGGCAAACTGCTCACAAGATGAAGTCACAAAGAGGGTCAATTGAACCTAGTGGATCTAACAATGACAACCTTCGGATCAAACGATACATCGCAAAGTACACTATAAACCCAGCAATAGCAAATGGGATTTCTCAATTTGTTGGTTCAGTAGAGGTATGTTACTATGTTTCCATAGCACTTGATTTTATAATTCAGTTGAGCTTGTTCGGTAGGCGGGAAAAGTGGAAGGAGGGAGAGTGGTGTGGGGTTTAGTGGAAGATTTTTGGAGTCATGTTGTTTGGTAGGACAGAAAAAAGGAGTGGATTCGGTGAGGGATTTCAAATCCTTCAAAGAACCCAATTTTAACCTTCCAGTAAGGAAGGCCTAGAGGCCCCATATCAAACACAATAAGAGAAAAATGTTCCCCTTCCTCTCCATTCCCTCTCCCTTTTCTTTCCTTCTTACCAAACATGAGCTAATGGGGTTACTCTAACTTTTCCACTCGAGTTTCAACCCCTGCAGGTGGGTAAGCTGGCTGATCTTGTACTGTGGAATCCGTCCTTCTTTGGGGCAAAACCAGAAATGGTTATCAAAGGTGGTGTAATTGCATGGGCTAATATGGGTGATCCTAATGCAAGCATCCCCACACCTGAACCGGTAACGTTTTTATCTCTTTCCACCTCGTTATATACATACATATACATTTGTGTGTATCAAAAGGTGTTATACATGCAGATATAATCTGACTGACTGGAAGTGGAAAGTGATTCTGAATTACTTGTTATCATGATTGTGTTGATACATGTTTTATGGTCTTTTACTTTTCTAGAATATGCACTATAAATGACTGATTTCAAGCGTTGAATGAGGCTTTACTTCCAGCGGATACAGTGAAAAGATATATATTTTTTCTTTGTATTAGTTTCCTTTTAATTTCTTTCCAATTTCAAGCTCTTTTCTTTCTATGAATTTCCTTGCTCATGCAAACATTTGATTAACCTTTCTATGGTATCATCGTTTGTTCCACTTTCACTGTCGTCTGTCAGGTTCGTCGTTTTCCCTTATGTTGTCGTTTTTATTAGATTTTGTCGTTTATTTGGTATGTCAATTTTTGGACTTGTGGTCGTTTTAATTTTTGTCGTTTGGGTGTAATTATCGCTTTCTCTATGATATTTTCATGCTTAGTAGTTTTTGTCGTTTATTTGATAATGTCGTTTTTTAGATTCGTAGTAGTCTTTGGATTACTGTTTTGTGTAATTGTCGTTTTATTAGTTTATCTCGTCTATGTAATGATATCGTTTCGTTTTTTGTTTCGTCTTCGGTGTATTGTCGTTTCTTGCTAGTTGTTGTCCTTTTTAATGACATTGTCGTTTAAAGGAGATTGTGTCTCTAAATCAATGATGTGTAGTTGTCGTTTTCCTAATTTGTTGTCGTTTTTGTAAATGTTATCGGTTTATCAGCTTATCTTGTCTCTGTTATAATAACGACATTATTTGTTTCGTCCTCGGATTGATGTCGTTTCTTGCTAGTTTTTGTCTTTTTGATGACTTTGTAGTTCAAGGGAGATCTGCGTCTTCGAATTAGTGCTGGGTAATTGTCGTTTTCCTGAAATGTTGTCGTTTTATTAGTTTTTCTCGGTTGTGTTATAATATATCGTTGTTTTGTTTTCTAGTGTTTTCGGTTCTTGGTAGTTTTTGTCTTTTTGATGACTTTGTCGTTTAAGGGAGATCTGTGTCTTTGAATTAGTGCTGTGTAGTTGTCGTTTTCTGAATTTGTTGTCGTTTTCTAAATGTTGTCGTTTTATCAGTTTTTCTCGGTTGTGTCATAATATATCATTTTATTATTTGTTTCGTTTTCGGAGCGTTGTAGTTTCTTGCTAGTTTTGGTCCTTTTTAGTGACATTGTCGTTTAAAGGAGATCGTGTTATTTGTAGGACCTGATTTTACAGTTTACACTGGAGGGGGTATACTTTCTTTTCTTGTTTTTGAAATCTCTTCCCACTCTGCTCCCACACCTACGTAGGAATATACATAGGAACCTCAGATGTCTTATAGTAAATAAATAACTAAATAAATAGATCTAGATCCTTCAAATATATCTCAGAAGTTTGAATAGTCGTGATTTTCAGCCAAAAAAAAAAAAAAAAAGGTTCGAATGGTTGGTTGAAAACGGTAAATTCGTCTTGGAAATAAGTTAACTTAGATGAATAGTTTCGCTGGTTGGGCATAGTCCAATGTACTAAAGATTATTTAAATTTGACTTCGGTTTTTTAATCATGAATCCTTGCAGGTGATAATTTAAATTTGACTTCTGTTTTTTAATCATGAATCCTTGCAGGTGCTTATGAGACCCATGTTTGGAGCATTTGGCAAGGCTGGTAGTGCCAACTCTATTGCTTTCGTCAGCCAGGCATGGACGATTCCTCTCTCCTCTCTCTCTATATATAAATATATGGGAGTTCTTAGCGTAAAACCTCTTGTTTTGCACCATCAATAGGAACTGTTATTTAAACCATTGGATTAATTCTTCAACAGTCAAATCTTATGACTAGAGCAGTTATGTGTTGCATGTTGTACCAGAATGTTAAAAAATTAATCAAGCGATTGAAAAACAATCACTATCAGTAATGCAAATCAGCAGGTCCTACCGTAAAAGCTCTGTACTATTTATGTGGGAGAGAAAAGTGATGATTTTTCTGTTTTCTTGCGAACAGGTTGCTGCAGAAAGTGGAGTTAAAACCTTGTATGGACTAAACAAGAGTGTGAGAGCAGTGAACAACGTGAGGAATCTAAGCAAACTGGACATGAAGCTGAACGATGCCCTCCCAAACATCACGGTCGATCCGGAGACATACACGGTTACGGCAAATGGCGAGGTTCTCACCTGTGCTGCAGCCACCGCCGTTCCCCTTTCCAGGAATTACTTCCTCTTTTAGGCTCCCCTTGGCCTTGTTGTTCTCTCTTTTTAGCCTCGGTCATTGTCGCTCAATAAGTTTTACCCATCGAAATAATGAATGATCACTTGTCACGATTAAATTGAAACCAAATATTAATTTTTTGGAATAAAGATTTTCTTTTTCTCATCTCTTGAAAGTGCTGGACTTTTTTTTTTTTTTTTTTTTTTTTTTTTTAGGGGAGTGCTATATGCTATATGCCACGGTAATCATAATCATATATTGTGATAAACTGAGAATGGAATTCCATATTCTCATTGTTTTCTGACTGAATTATACACGTTTAAATAGCAAGGAAGGAAAGAATCACTTCCTGAAATTAAGGAGCTAAAAAAAAGAAAAATAGCTAATTAGGGAATTGGTAACTTAGTACCCATATCCCTTATTCTAGTAAACAAATCAAACTGATTCCTAGAAATCAGGTTACAAATCATGGATTTCCAAACTCCCCCTCATGCTAGGTTGTAGATGTTGAGTAAACCTAGCTCGGAATTAAGATCCTCGAATGTCTTCCTAGGCACGGCCTTAGTAAGGATGTCGGCAATCTGTTGGCTGGTCAGGATGTACAGGAGCGATATCATGTCTGTCTCTATCTTTTCTTTGACCAAGTGTCTGTCAATCTCCACATACTTTGTTCTATCATGATGTACTGGATTCTTCGCTGTGCTGATTGCAGACTGATTATCACAACATTTTCATAGGACTTGCGACTGGAATTCTGAGCTCGCAAAGTACCATTTTTTAACCATATTCCCTCACAAATGCCGTGTGCAAGAGCTCTTAACTCTGCTTCTGCGCTGCTTCAAGACACCACAAATTGTTTCTTGCCTCGCTAAGTTACCAAATTTCCCCAGACGTAAGTGCAATAACCTGAGGTAGATCGTCTGTCAGTTTCAGACCCTGCCCAATCTGCATCAGTGAAGATCTCAACTTCCTTGTTTGCTATTTTTTTGAAGAATAATCATTGACCCGATGTCATCTTTAAGTATCTCAAAATCCTATATACAGCCTCTATGTGTCCTTCTGTTGGATTGTTCATGACTTGACTTACCACACTTATAGTGACGCTGATATCAGGTATGGTATGAGAAATATAAATGAGTTTGCCAACCAATCTTTGATACCTCCTTTTGTTAACGGGTGCACTATCATCCTTACTTCCCAATTTTGAGTTGGAGTCCATAGGAGTGTCGGCTGGCTTGCATCCAAGCATCCATGTTTCTTTCAAGAGGTCTAACACATACTTCCGCTGTGAAATTGAAATACATCTTTTTGACTATGCTACTTCCATGCCAAGAAAATACTTGAGATTGCCCAAATCTTTGACCTCGAATTCTTTGGCCAAAAACTTTTTGAGCTTGAGTATTTATTCATCATGGTCTCCAGTTAGAATGATGTTGTCAACATAAAAGATGAGTATTGCCCTTTTCCCAGAGGATGAGTGTTTGACAAACATAATGTGGTCTGTCTAGCACTGATCATACCCGAACTTCTTGACAGCTTTGGTGAACTTGTCAAACCAAGCCCTTGGTGACTGCATGAGCGCATACAAAGACGTCTTGAGTTTGCAAACCTTGTTTGATGGTGGCTGGAGTATCAAAACCAGGGGGTATCTCCAGGTAAACTTCTTCTTCCAAATCCCTGTTGAGAAATGCATTTTTCACATCCAGTTTGTATAGTGGCCAGTCTAGGTTGGAGGCAAGTGAGAGCAACACTCGAATGGTATTGAGTTTATCTATAGGGGCAAAAGTCTCCTAGTAATCAATCCCGTAAGATTGAGTGAATCCCTTAACTACGAGTCATGCTTTAAATCTGTTGATACTACCAGCTACATTATGTTTAACAGTGAAGATTCACTTGCAACCAACAAAACGTTTCCCTGATGGTAACTCAAATATCACCCAAGTTCCATTCTTTTCCAGAGCACGAATTTCTTCCCAAATGGCCGCCTTCCACTCCGGTACACGAAGAGCTTCGTGTATTGATTGTGGAACCTGTATTTTGTTAAGATTGCTAACAAATGCACAATGACTGGGTGACCATCCTCCGTACGAGGCAAAATTAAAAATGGGATGAAAAGTGCAAAACCTTACACCTTTTCTCAAGGCGATAGGTCTATCATCAATAGGGGAATTGCCATAATTGGGACTAGTGTTACCTGGTGAATTTTGAGGTTCCATAGTCGGATTGGATTCATGGCTTTGATCAGGTGGCTACAAATCTTTTCCTTCTTGAGTAGTGTTTTTCCTAGAGTAGACACGTAACTCATTAGTTACCGCAGGTTGTGTGTGAGTGAGATGCTAGGGTGTTTGGGATTCTGTTTGGGAATTGGACTTGAGTTGGATGGCAGGAATTGGACTTTGACTTTGATCTGTTTGAGATGGCTGAAATGACTCTGTCAAGTTCGGGTTAAGACCGTTGGATGAATCCAAGGCATTAATATCCCAAAGCTGATATTCTAGAGTGGAGTTCTCCCCTGAATATCAGCTTTGTAGTAAGGCTATTGTTCAAAGAAAGAGACATCCTTGGAGTTGTAGAATCTTCGTGTGGCCGGAGAGTAACATTTTTACCCTTTTTGATTTGAGGAATATCCAATAAATATGCATTTGAGTGCTTTTGGATCAAGTTTACTCCGATGTTGGGCATGTATATGGGCAAACACAAAACAACCAAAGACTCTCATGGGCATAGTAGACAGGATACGAGTGTTAGGGAAAGATTGTCGAAGGACTTGGCAAGGTATTTGAAAGTTCAAGACTAGAGAAGGCATCCTATTTATTAGATAAGTGGCTGTTAAGACTACCTCACCCCAGAAAAATTTAGGAACATGTGTGATAAACATAAGTGACCAAGCAATTTCTAGGAGGTGTCTATTTTTTCTTTCTGCAATCCCATTTTATTGGGGTGTGTCGACACATGAACTCTGATGAACGATCCCCTGACTCATGAGGTAATCACCCAGAATGGTCTCAAATATTCTTTTGCATTATCGGTTTTCAACACTTGTATTTTTGTTTGAAATTGTGTTTGAATCATAGTGTTGAATTTTCTGAAAATTTGGCCTATTACCAATTTTTCTTTCATAAGGAAGCCATGTGATCCTAGTGTGATCATCTACAAATGATACAAACCACCTAGTGCCAGTGACATTTTTTATTATAGATGGCCCCCATACATCATTGTGAATCATTGAAAACGGATGAGATGCCTTATATGGTAGAATGTGATAAGAATTACGAATATGCTTGGAAAGTTGACACACCTCACATTGAAAAGTTTTCAGATTTTTATTTCTGAACAAATATGGAAACAATTTTTGGAGATACAAAAAATTAGGATGACCTAAACAATAATGCCATAACATGATTGCACTATCCTTATGGAATTTTGAAAAGAAACAAGACTTTTATTAGATTGAATTTTTGACTCAACACATGCTGCATTATGAGTTTGTCTTCTAGGAGATTCACTGAATTTGAGAAGAAAAAGTCCTGAGCATACCGTAGAATTGCCAATCGTCCTCCCCAAATCCAAATCTTAGAATTCACACAAATCCGAGAAAAATTTAGCAACACAATTATGTTCTTGGGTGAGCTTGCTAATTGACTAAAGATTACAGTCCAAATTTGGAACATGAAGTACTGAGTTTAGAGTTAGGCCCTTTGAAACAATGATAGAACCTTTTCCAGCCATTTTAGAGAAGGACTCATCAGTTACTTTCACTGTAAGATTTTCTTGGCATGGTTTGTAATTATGGAAGAGTAAGGCATCTCCTGTCATATGATCAGACACTTCCAAGTCTACAATCCATGGACCTGGTTTTTCTGAATTTATAGTGAGAGCACTCAAATAATTACCTTCGTGTGCTAAAGATCACGTTCCAATGGTACTTTGGGTGGGATTTTGTTGTGAGAACATCTTTTGTAGGACTTCAAGTTATTCCTTGCTATATAGGCTGGATTCGGTGGTGGCTGGTCCTTCATCAACGAAGACATGGTTTCCTCGGCTTTCCTTGTCAGGAGCATGTCTCAAGGGCTTCCAAACTGTAGGTTTGTTGTGGATTTTCTAGCAATTCTCAAGGGTACGACTTGGTTTTCGGCAGTGATCATACCACGATCTCCCCCTTCTTTGCCAATTGTCATTGTTGTTGTATTGGATTCCTCGAGCAGCTAAGGCAGAATTTTCTGTGATAGGAACAGTAGGAGACTCTCCTAGCATTACTTTTTTCCTGCTCTCCTCTCAGCGTACCTTAGAGAAGACTTCTCGGATGCTCGGCAAGGGCTTCATTCCCAATATTCGTCCTCGAACCTCATCTAGATTCTTGTTAAGTCCCATTAGGAATTTAAAAATTCTTTTCTTTTCGATGATTTCTCTAAACTTATTTGCATCATCTGAACAGCCCCATCGATGTTCTTCGAACACATCCAGTTGTTGCCAGTAACAGATGAGGATGTTGTAGTATTGAGTGACGGAAAGATCTACCTGTCGAAGATCATGGAATTTGGTTTCAATCTCGAAAGTCTCTGAAGTATTCTTTGATCGAGTAGAATTCTTCTGCTGAATCCCAGATTTCATTTGACGTGCTGTAGAGCAAGAAATTCTCGCCAATTTCATTTGTCATGGAATTGACCAACCAGGACATGACCATGTTGTTCTCTATCTTCCAGTGTTTGAATTTCGGATCTTCAGGCTTTGGAGTAATGACTTGGCCAGTGAGATACTCATCTTTTCTTTTTCCACAGATGTACATCATGATGGACTGAGACCACTGAAGATAGTTGTTCCCATTCAACTTACGTCCTGTAATGGGAATAGGAATGCTGTCTGATCCGCCATGGTTGCTGGAGACGAGAGTTTCGGAACCCGAGGCTACTTCTGATGAGGACATGGTTTGTTTTTCCATGGCCATGTTGTACTTTGTCATCGGAAAGAATGGTTCAGAGGAGGCTCTGATACCATGTGATAAATTGAGAATGGAATTCTATATTTTCATTATTTCTTAGACTGAATTATACACGTATAAAAAGGAAAGAATCACTTCCTGAAATTAAAGAGCTAAAAAAAAAAAAAAAAGCTAATTAGGGAATAGATAATATAATACCCATATCCTTTTATTCTAGTAAACAAATCAAATTGATTCCTAGAAATCAGGTTACAAATCACGAATTTCCAGATATATTTTAAATCAATCATAAATTTACATGTTATGTCTGTTATTCATTATTTATAATGCAATGTTTCATGAGGTTCATGTCAACTCTTAACTAAATAAAGGGTCATATAATAGGCCTTCTTATTATGCACTACCAATAAATACAATTTTTAACTATTGGATTAATTTTATTATTGTATGATATAAATATATACTCACAAAACTACTTTAATCATGATATAATTAGATCATTAAAAATTTAATCTAACAATTAAAATAACAGTTAAATATAATGTTCTATTATAGAAATTTTCAAGTAAATAAGCTGATAACTATATTTATTTATACACATATGTTTCAAAGCCTCGGGGATAAATGAGACAGGATCAAAAGAGTGGGGTAGTTAAAAGAGTGGTCCCCTCCATTCACATATTTTCGTCATAGATGGTGTGCGGGTAGATTACTTCAGACTCAATCCTTATTGGTCTTCCACTTTGTGTCAATTTTGTGACATAGGGAATAAAAGGAGAAAATTTTAATAAATAAATTTTAAAAAAAAAAAAAAAAACAATGGATATGAGCAAGGTTATAAATCATTTATGACTCGAAATTCTGTTGGAAAGCTTCTGGGTAGGCTAGTTTTGAGCATATTTAGGGACTCGTTATAAGATTATGACTGGCCTATGTTACTTACGAGGCCCCATTATTTATTTCTATCACTCTCACCACTTAATGTGATATATGACTGAGTGAGGTGCAAAGTGGGTATGGTAGAAAACCCACTATATAGAAATATATGCATCAATAATTATGATGTCCCATTGTTTATCTATTATCACCTGTAGTTTTCTCTTTTAATTATACTAAATATTTATGTAAAGCTAATTACAAACTAAACCTCCTAATTTTATTTCTTTTTCTCTCAATTTATCTCTCTGTTTCTAGAAACTACAAAGGTAAGGTGATATTCTTTGAATTTTAAAACTTATTTTAATTTCATTTCATCCTTTACCTACTTTGTAGAAAAAAGAGAAAAGACAAAGATCTCCTTAATTTGACCAAATTTATTTTCAAAAAATAAAAGTTTAAATATTTGGAAAACGTAAAACTCATGTTCTTTTTTATTTGTTTGAAATTTTTATGTTTTTGCTTTAGGGTTTTTTGTTTTTCTAAACATATAGATAATATTTTTCTTAAACTATTTAAGATTATTTATGTCATTTTATGATTTAAAAAAAGATTGTTTATGTCATTTTTATTATTTTTATTCACAAAGGACACAAGAAAAAAATTGAATAACTTTTTTGACGTCAAAAGATATCTTTTTTTAGGGGTATTAAAAAGATATCTTGGGTATTAAAAAGATATCTTTGTAACTCATTAAAAGGGATAAATTAAGAAGTAATTAAAAATTATAATATCTAATTATGTAACTAACTCTATTCATGTATTGACATGCTGATAGGTGGAGAAGGATTGTTGGCCGCGGTCCTCTGTCGGTGCTAATAGAAAATTGTTTCTCCCTTTTTTTTTTTTTTTAAGGTAAATAGACTTAACCTAAAATATTGTTAGTTGGTCTAATTAATGTTATTTGTATTTGTGAGAGTACCCTACAACCTGCAAGAATATATCTTCTGAGATAATGCTCTATGGCAAGACTTGGGAAACAAGAGATTATCTCACTCTAAATAAAGATTGTCTCAACTTAAAATAATCTGTTCATGAACTTCATGGCATATTTGTATATTTTATATTATTTCAAAATAATCTCTTCATGAACGTCATGGGATATTTGTATATTTTATATTATTTCACTTGGAAACTGCAAATGAATATAAAATAATACAAAGTTCATTGCCGTCACTTCTTTTCATATTATAAATATAAAATTGAAGTCGCCTTCGTTATAAACTGCAAATGAATAATCCAAAATGATTTTAGCTAACTTGATATTCTAAAAAGGGATGTGAGAGAAAGGTGTACATGGTTTTGTTGGGACATAAAGTTGAGGACTAGTTCATTTTATACAGTTTTAGTTAATTCTGTTAGTCAAATAGCCAAACAGAATATATCAAGGGAGTTTCATCATTGAATCTTCTAGTTCCACCAACTTTTTATTGTTTTCTCCGAACATAAACTTTCTTTGTTTCAAAATATTTAATAGTTTTTTTATATTTTTGGTAATTGTTAATGGGATTGAGCGATTGACCATGGATTCCAAACTAGCTTTAACTCATCTTTCATAGTATAGTTTCATTTATACTTACGTATGCCACGTTATATTCTTACTTATACATATAATAAATACCACATTATATTCTTATAATTTATACATGTAGGATAAAAGTAAAATCTACTTTTATCAACGTTGACATGTTGATGTTTAATGTGACACAGGCTATTAAGAAGAGTCGACTCTTCGGAGGTGTTTGATGTTGTTTCCAAGTGTTTCCGCACGTATAATGAGGTGCGAAAACGTTTTCTAAATAGCATTTAATGTTTAATGTTTATTTAGCATTTAATGTTTATTTAGCAAATGTTGTGAAAACGAAAACGAAATAAAAAGTTATAAAAATTGGTGATAAAGATATTTGTGAAGAAACTGAAAAATGGTTGAAAGTTTTTTTTTCATTTTCATTTTTATTTTTAGGCTATATAACTTAATACATGTTTTTAAAAACATATTGAAACACTATTTTCCTTTTCTTTATACACAAATTAATATATCTAAAAACACAACCAAAAACAATTTTAGAAACAATCTCAGTATCATTCTCATGATATTCTCATTTTTTTTTTTACACAAAAAATAATATTATTTTCAAAATAAATAAAAATAATACTAAATAGCACAGAACATGCTTGATTGCCAAGACACGTTTTTGCCGTTAATAGAGAGGATAAACCCTATAAGCTTCTAGGACAGTTTTCTTAATTCTTCTACACCAATAGTGGTGTTCTAATGCCAAAGAGTCATTAAGATTTCACTAATTATTCCTCTTCATCGCCACGTAAAAGTGTTTACACAAATTGGCACGACGCCACAAAACATTGGATTTTGGAACCTGGCCAAAGCTCATATTTGCTATTTTGGTTCAAAGATCTTCATCATTTGGTCTCTACTAAAAATTAAAAATATACTCTTTTAATCTCATTAAACTTATTAAATTTTAGATTTAGTTATTAACTCTCATTGGTAATAATTTATGACTCCGTCACTCATCATTATTAATTATTGCATGTTTGGAAACATAGCATACAATACAACTAGGAATCTCACTATTTGTCCTTTGTTGATATGTCTATATATAATTGCATTTTGTATCAGTTGACAGAGTGCAGAAGAGCTTGGAAAGTGCACTTGGTTAATGGAAAAGTGCACTTGGTTAATGGAAAAGTGCATTTGTCTTTGAAATTCTATATTTTTTTTTATTTACTTATTTTTTGGTAAATTTTCTGTAAACTCTTGGAGTTTAGTGCTTTTATCTGCGGCCTAATTAGTTTCAGATCACCTAGCTTGTTAGTTAATTAATATCTTTCTAGACTTCTCCCCCACCCTAATCTTTCTTTTAGACGGATTACATGTTGTGATAATATATTTTATGGGGAAAAAGGCAAAAGTATCCTTTGACCGAATGCATATTAAAATTATAAAGACGATTCTATTAAATTTTGGGATAGATCTCAATATCTATATCGACACAAATTATAAGAAATAATATGAATAAGCTGGGGTCACAAGGGGGACAAATTGTCCAAATATATAATTTAGACACATCTTAAAAAGGATGAGGCTTGGGGAAAAAAAAAAAAAAAAAAAGGCCCTGCTGAATTTATTTATTTATTTTATTTAAAAAAAATAAATGGGTGCAAATTCATGATGAAACGCGTATGACAGAAGAAAAGGAACAAATTATTTAAATCAATAAAAGAGGAAGAAAAGTTGAAGATCCTTTTTTATTTCTAGTCACAACCTCAAAATGCTGTTTTCTTTTCTTTGGGCGCTAGAAAGAAAATGAAAGATATCTACTTTTGGGAAATAGCAAAGAATAATTGCGTTCTCTTGTCTCTTGGAAAAGTCTCACTTTCATACCATAGGAGAAGTGGTATCAAGAAGCACAATTTTTAATTTTTAATTTTTAATTTATTTTATATTTTGCTTGACACATAATACTAATGGTATGAAAGAACATGCACGTAATCATAAGGCAAACCACAAGGATAAATATTAGTGCATTTGCCCACAAGGTGTTTTTTTTTTTTTTTTTTTTTTTTTTTGATACGTAGTTTCGAAGTAAAAACACTAATAAAAATGTGTATCATATACGTTGAAGGTTCTCAAAATTGTATCTTTAAAATTCAATTTCATAACAATTTTTCCATTATCTTTGATCAAATGCTGGTTTTGGCCACTTATATGATGACTTGACTTGTTGTAAAGGTATAAAGTAAATAAGTTGGTGAATAAGTTAATAACTATTTTTAAAGAGTAAAGTCGTTATGTAATTTGTCAAAATCAACATTTTATCCATAAGAGGCATAATTTGATTTGAATACTAGATCCAAAGTTACAATAGGACACGTTTTTGATAAGCTTAAAATACATGGTACGGAAATTGAAAATAACCCACAAAAATTTTTTTTTTTGATTCAATGAAGAGAATCGTGCTTAATTTGACTAATTGGTGTTTTTTTATTTGCCATCACATTCTTATGCTAATATTCCCATAGTAATTATACTTTCTTGGGGGATACGCTTATTGAACGAACTGTTGGTCACATCCATCGCACGTTTTTTTTTTTTTTTTTTCGGGTAAGCTCACAGTTCACACAATTATATCATGACAACTTTTTTTTAATATATAGGCATATTTTCTTATTCAGTTTACCGGATGTGTAATTTTTTTATACATTAATTTGATAATTAGTTGATTATATTGTAACTTTTTTCATTGTTACTTTTCTTTTATACCAATAATTATTGAATAACACCATATTACATATAATCTTACATAAAATTATAAATAAATAAACTAATTATTACAAATAATTAATTAAAAAGTTACAACTGTTAGTCAAAAAGAAGATAATTCTTATATGTATATATTTTTATCATGACATATAACAAACCTATAAAAGTCCAATGTTTACAATGATTTATCTACCAAAAAATATTAACCATGACTAGGTCTAGTTTAAGAATAAACAAAAGAGTTAATGTATTTTTTTTTTTACAATAAAAATTTAACTTTTTTGGTTGCTAGCGAACCGCCGAAAAGTACTTAATTATTAGGTTTTTTTTTTTTGAAATAAAAAAATCTAGGGGTGGTCCAATCATTTTTAAGTTTTCAGCCCTAAGACAGAAATCTCTTTCCTTAAGTATGACAGGATAAGTCCTTATACTAGTTTCTCTCAGTTATTCATTCAATACCTACTATGTCATCATCAAACCATACTTCAACAACCGAAGTTGGAGCGAGACCTAAAAAGAGATAATGGGAATCAAATTCAGGTGGACGAAAAGGAGAAGCCTAACAAAGGCTTCCCACTCCTTCGCCAACCCATCTACGGTGTAGGTGTTAAGTACTTAATTATTAGTTTTTACTTAGGTGGTCTTGTTGGTTGATTTAATTATTTTTAAATCCAAGGCTGGTAACAAACAATCATATTAGGTTGGTCAGCTGTCATTATTCACTAGAAGCTCTATTCTTTAATGAAACCATGGGTTTGATCTATAATCTATGGTCTCCATATGAAAAGTTTCATTTTCTTTATTTTATTTTTTAACATCATTAAACTTATCCGACTATTTTTTCTAGAAAATGAGAAAAAAAAAAAAAAAAAAGAGAGATTATCCCAAAATATCCAAGTTAATCAAACGGGTAACATGGGTTGTGATCTTCTTAGGAGATGTTGATGAGGCGTTCCCCATGTGATCTGTACACGTGTCAGCATCACATTAGTTCTCAAACCATTACGAAATTGTTAGTTCTCCAAATTTCAATTCTTTTTCTTCCTTTTTCAAATTTCCACTCATATATACATTGCATTATTTTATCTGCACGTTTTACACGCTCATTTAATTTTAAAAAAAATATATATTAAAAACTAGAACATTAAAAAAAATGGTGAATTCTTTTCTTCTTTTAAGAGTTTTTACTATAGAACCTTCTATTTAACACTAGATAAGAACTATTTCTTTAAAAAAAATGTTGATTTAGATGTTGAATTAAAGTTTTAACAATCTAATTTATGATCAAAATGATTCTGTGTTGCATGTTATGAATATTTTTATAAAAACTTTCCACTATCAAATGGTTAAAGAATTAATCTAAAAATTACTTTCAAATATCAAAACATTATTCTTTATAATAATACAAAATATTCTATTTTTAAAGACTTATTTGTACATGTACTCTTGAATTTTTTGAATTTAGTAATTTAGTTCCTAAATTTTTTTTTCTTAGTAATCAGCCCCTTAAATTCATAATTTTTGACAATTCAGTCTTTTTTACTCAAATTCGTCAAAATTTAAACGGTTTTACCCATAACTTGCACATTATAGTCCAAGAAGAGCATTGTTGTCATTTTTGCTTAACTTCAATACAATTTCCTTAAAAATTTTAACCTTAATTTAACTATACTCAAATTTAAACCCAAACTTTAAAAGAAATTTGTATTGAAATTAAGAAAAATTGATCAATATTATCTCTTTTGAGTTAAAATGTGTAAGTATTGTGTAAAAGATTATCTTAATTTTAATGAATTTAAGTAAAGGATTCAATTACAAAAAATTAGAAGTACATGGGGTTTAGCAGGAAAAAAAGTTTAAGGATTAAATTGTCATATCTGAAAAATTCATGGGGCATTCATGTAAAGTCATTTTCAAAACCAAAATTACTTGCACTTTCACTTCCATTTTCTACTCTTTGGCCGCTAGTAGACCATATGTACAACAACCACAAGCGCGTAGTTCGCACGCGCCATCCCTTAAACTTTGGTATAATCATTAAAAAATTAATAAATAACTAAATGTCACCAATCTCCATTAAGAAATGTCAAACACCAGCCAGCAGAGCACGATTATTAAACTAGACATTGCACAGAGAAGATCCCACACCACCTTCATCATTTGTCTCCGTAAGCTAGTTTCTTTTTCATTTTCTACTCTCAACAGCCATTTTTCTTCAACCAAAAAAACACTAACCAAAACTAAACTTCTAATTTCCTTTGTTTAACTTCAGTTTCGGGAGTTAACGAACCAAAAAAGAAAAAAAACTTCCAGTAGAGATGTTTGCGGTCAACCACACCACTCCTCTTAAGTCAAACATCGCCGGCGACCAGCGTCTCCGGCCGATCTCCGGCGCCGGAGGTAATGGCAGCCACCGGAGTAAGACGTACGTGAGACTCAACGGACGTGGAGGATCGGTCAGAGCTGCCATCAGTAAAGGAGACAAAGCAGTGGGGAGTTCTGTTCCGGTGCAGAGAAAAGACGCAAATGGTTCTCTGATATCTTCTTCTTCTTCGTCGTCGTCGTCGTCACCGTCGCCGTCGCCGGCCGGTGGGACCGAAGTCAGAGCGTTGGTGACGATCAGGAAGAAGATGAAGGAGAAGCTCACCGAGAAGGTTGAAGATCAGTTGGAGTTTTTCATTAATGGGATCGGCCAGGGGATTCAGATTCAGCTCATCAGTGAAGAACTTGACCCTGGTAATTTACTTTTTTTTTAATCAAATTTTTTTTTTCATAAATAAAAATTATTATCTGGGTATCTCTGCTTCTTCTCAGAATATTCTTCGGTCTCTGCTTCAAAAAAAAAAAAAAAAAAGAAGCAGGACCAACTTTAGAACTTTGAATTTTTATTCTTTACATGACAAAATGTTTGATTTTAATGGTTTTTTTAATGTGTTTTGAAGTCACCAAAAAGGGAAAGAGAGTGCAATCATCAGTGAGAGGGTGGTTGCCAAGGCCATCGAACCAAATGCACATTGTAGAATATGCAGCAAACTTTAGTGTCCCAAGTGATTTTGGATGTCCTGGTGCTATTCTTGTCACAAATCTTCATGGCAAAGAGTTCTACTTGTTAGAAATTGTCGTTCATGGTTTTGACAAAGGCCCCATCTTCTTCTCTGCCAATACATGGATCCATTCACTCAAGGACAATCCCGAGAGTCGAATCATCTTCCGAAATCAAGTAAAAACATATTGAATTCAAATCTACACTTGCTTTAAAAAATTTAAAAAAAAAAAAAAAAAAGTTTCAAACTTGGATTAAATGTAATATATGTTTTGTGTCATGTTGGTGAACAGGCATATTTACCTTCACAAACACCGCAAGGACTTAAGGACCTTAGACGGGAAGACTTGGTGAGCATCCGAGGAAATGGGAGCGGAGAGAGGAAGCCACATGATAGAATTTATGACTATGATGTTTATAACGATTTGGGCAATCCCGAAAAGGAAGATCTCGCTAGGCCAGTCCTGGGTGGTGAGAAGAGGCCTTACCCTAGGCGCTGTAGAACAGGACGGCCTCCGAGCAAATCAGGTATAATTGTTCGATTTTTTCTATTTTGGTGTAAGATCGAGTTTCTGATGTTGCATGTGAGTGTAACTGTTGCTAAATTGGATTTGAACAGATCCTCGTTCGGAGACTAGAATCGAAAAGCCTCATCCGGTTTATGTACCTAGAGATGAGACTTTTGAAGAGATTAAGCAAAATACTTTCTCCGCCGGAAGGCTGAAAGCTCTGCTTCACAATCTTATACCATCTCTTGCTGCTTCTTTGTCGAATTCGGATATCCCTTTCTCATGCTTTACCGACATTGATAAGCTGTACAATGACGGTTTCTACTTGAAAGACGATGAGCAAGATGGAGGTAGTAGATTTCCGATTGCAAGCAACTTCATGAAGCAGGTCCTGAGCGTTAAAGAAAGGCTGTTCAAATATGAAATCCCCGCTGTTATAAGAAGTAAGTGAATAAACTACTTAATAAGCTCTCTTTCGTTACTCGTTCTTCCTTGTGTTGTTATAAACTTTCTTGCATTCTTGTCTCCTTGAACTTCAATCTGATGTTGTGCGTTTAATTTCTTCCCAGGAGACAGATTTTCTTGGCTGCGTGATGACGAGTTCGCACGCCAGTGTTTAGCCGGCGTTAATCCAGTTAACATTGAGCTTTTAAAGGTATACAAGTACTGCCAATTATTATTGCACTAGATTATATAAGTGAAATGCCTTTCTGAGAAAGCTCAAGTTAGGTTCAATTTCGCAGGAGTTCCCAGTTCTCAGCAAGCTAGATCCTGCTGTATATGGTCCTCCAGAATCCGCTATCACGAAAGAACTGATAGAACAAGAAATCAACGGAATGAGTGTAGAAAAGGTATTGATATCCCTTTCTACTGAGAATCTGAGAGAAAGAATCTTTCTGGAAACCATTTCTTTGTACTCCAACTAAATAAATATGTGACCCTGCTTTTTTATTTTTTGGTGGATATAGGCTATTGAGGAGAAGAGACTCTTTATCCTTGATTTCCACGACATACTTTTGCCATTCATAGAGAAGATGAACTCCTTGCCCGGGAGAAAGGCTTATGCTTCTAGAACGGTTTTATTCTGTTCCCACACCGGCGTTCTGAAGCCAATAGCCATCGAGCTTTCACTTCCCCCCTCACCTTCCTCCCTTCAAAATAAGCATGTCTATACACATGGGCATGCTGCGACAACACATTGGATTTGGAAGCTAGCCAAAGCTCATGTTTGCTCCAATGATGCAGGAGTC
This sequence comes from Ficus hirta, assembly GCA_038430175.1. Taxonomy (NCBI): domain Eukaryota; kingdom Viridiplantae; phylum Streptophyta; class Magnoliopsida; order Rosales; family Moraceae; genus Ficus; species Ficus hirta. The sequence continues at coordinate 14,874,778 of CM076595.1, read as the reverse complement.
CATCAATTAGTAAACCACTGGTAAAAATCAAGGACATTGGTTTTTCTCTTACTAAATCAGATTAATTCAGGGCAAAAGTTGGGAAGTTTGGCAAAACAGAAAAACGACGACTCATCTTCCGCTAGAAGCTTTGGGAAAGAAATTTAGATGTGTGCATTTATAATCTGTTTCGTATTTGTTATGTGTAGGCTGAGGACTCACGCATGCATGGAGCCTTATATAATTGCAACTCATAGGCAGCTCAGCTCGATGCACCCCATTTACAACCTCCTTCATCCTCACATGCGATACACTTTGGAAATCAACGCCCTTGCACGGCAAAGCTTAATCAATGGAGGAGGAATAATCGAGGCAAGTTTCAGTCCAGGAAAATATGCCGGGGAAGTTGGTGCCGCTGCATACAAAAGCTGGCAATTTGACATGGAGGCACTTCCAGCTGATCTGCTCCGTAGGTAAGGCTCACTTTGCAGTTGAATGAGTTGATAATCACATAGTAGTTTGGCATATACTAATGTTAAGCTTTTCAGGGGTATGGCTGTGGAGGATCCGTCAGCACCTGGTGGCGTCAAACTTGTAATTGAAGATTACCCCTATGCCGCAGACGGGCTTCTTATATGGTCTGCCATTAAAGAATGGGTAGAGTCTTACGTCGATCATTACTATTCCGAGCAAAACTCTGTAGCAACTGATGTTGAGCTTCAGGCATGGTGGGATGAGATCAAGAACATGGGTCACCCTGACAAGAGAAACGAGCCGTGGTGGCCAAAACTGAAGATGAAAGAGGACTTATCTGGTATACTCACCTCCATGATTTGGGTGGCTTCAGGTCAGCATGCGGCCATCAACTTTGGGCAGTACCCTTTTGGAGGGTACGTGCCTAATCGCCCTACGCTAATGAGGAAACTCATCCCACAAGAAAATGACCCCGACTACGAGAAGTTCATGTTGAACCCACAACACACTTTCCTGACTTCGCTGCCGACCCAGCTTCAGGCCACCAAAGTAATGGCCGTTCAAGACACTCTCTCAACTCACTCCGCAGACGAAGAGTACTTAGGTCAGTTGAACCCGCTTCATGCCCATTGGACAAATGATCATGAAATCCTCGAGCTCTTCAACAAATTCTCTACTAGATTACAGGAGATTGAGGAGATCATTAACAGAAGAAACAAAGATATCCGCCTTAAAAACAGAAGTGGGGCGGGTGTTCCACCATATGAGTTGCTGCTTCCTTCATCAGGCCCAGGGGTAACTGGTCGTGGAATCCCAAATAGCATTTCCATCTGATGATTTTTGCTTGTTTGGGTGATTTAAAAGGTTTTGAACTTAGTAGACGCTTTTGTTGCTTTAGCGAGTAGATATATAGATCTTATGAACAACACTTTTTTTTTTTTTTTGGTTTCAAATAAATCTAGAGATCTTACTATTCTGTTCAATTCTCACTTACAAAAATAACAATAATTATAAAATAGAATAACAACAACAACTACAACTTTGAAGCCAGATTTGACGATGCAAGTTTGATCAGCTCCCTCCTCAACACCTTACCCTGGGCATTCTTTGGTATTGCATCAATAAACTTTAACTTTCTTATCTTCTTATATGGTGCAACCTACAACAGTATAGTTTATCAAAAGAGGAAAGAGAAGATGAAGGATAATTCAGTAGGAATGGACGTAAAAATTGGCGGAATTGCTAGTAATTAACTAGTCTTGGTTCGTTAACCCTGTTAAGGTTATGAGAATAGCAAAATAAGTACCTGTTTAGCAATGAAATCCATAATCTCTGATTCATGAACGACGCTTCCAGCGCGTTTCACCACGAAGGCCATAGGAACTTGGCCTGCTTCCTCATCAGGGTACCTGCTAATCACATGAAAACTTCAATCTTGAACAACAGAAATAATCCCAATCAACGCATTAATCACATTGAATTAAAAAATCAGCAAAATTGATGTAATGAAATCACGTACGGAACCACAGCCGCATCAATTATATCTGGACACGATTGAAGCAGATGCTCGAGTTCTGCAGGGGCAACCTGACGTATATATGAACCACAAATCATGAGCATTAAGATTTAAGAGTGAAAAGAAAAACATATTATAATAGATTTTTCAGAACATATAAATACCAGTTGGCGTAATTGAGTTAAAACAGACGAACCTGATAGCCCTTGTATTTGATTATTTCCTTCAACCGGTCCATGATAAACAGATAACCTTCGTTATCAATGTAACAAAGGTCACCAGTTCTTAGCCATCCATCTGAATCCAGAACCACTGCAGTTGCTTCTTTGTCACCAACGTAACCTACACTATACAATAACAACATCAACATTGGAAGTTGAGTGAACCATTAAGAAACAAAAAAAATTTTCAGATTTCGAACTTGAGAGTTCCTATCCAAATCCCTCCCCTCAAACCCGTCGAGAGTAGTACGTACCCTTCATTACGAATGGTCCTTTAAGGTAAAGCTCGCCAGGAGTTGAAGGAGGCAAAGAAGTGCCAGTTTCAGGGTCGACAATCTTGGCTTGGAAGTTAGGCATTAGCTTCCCCGTAGCACCTTCTACCAAGCTTTCTTTCAAGCCCACGGTTCCAAACACTCGCCCTGTTGACTCAGTTAGCCCATATGCCATTCATAGTTCATCACAATCACAATTTCAGACTTTTTTTTTTATTATTTTTAATTAATATGGGAAGTTCCGAATAAACTCTTGAATTTACATTAATCGTCTAAAGAAAAAGAAGAAATAATAATACATGTGAAAGAACTTTATCACAAACATCATATAAACGGATGTTAAAATTCTACTACTACTATGGTTGTTAAAAACCCATAAATAAAAGGCGCATGCCTTATGGTGAATTATGGATCAAGGTTTTTTCTTTTTATTTTATTTACTTTTTTTTTTTTTTGAAATGATATTTTATTTACTTATTTATTCGTTGTTTTAGTGTATTAAAAATATGCATTTTTGTTCATGAGTACTGAAATAAAATTAGAAGGAAAAAAAAAACCTTAATACAAATGCATAGTCTATCCAACAATAAAGAACATTGCTATTTATCATTAAAAGTAACGCATTACCATGATAATGGTAAAACATTCAGGTTAGATCTTATACCATTTGGTGACTATTTTTAGAAAACCACATCTGTAGTGTAGTGATATATCATTAATCACTAATTCATTGGCAAAAAATCGCTAATCACTAATTACAGTAAATATGAGAATTCTATGAGAATGGATGAAAATACTATATTCGGAAATGTACGTATTTGTAATTTTAATTTTAGACATTTATTTAATATACTAAAAGGGTGTAAGGGTTTCACTGTTACTTTAACAGTAATATACAGTACATTTTGTTTTTATTTTTTTTTTCAATTTCCACTACTTTAGCTACAGTAATATACAGTAACTTTGTTATAGTAATGTACATCACTTTTACTTTTTTCTACAATGTATTGACTTTTTTATCTTTCATCACTAATTATTTTTTTCTTCGCTACAGTGTTATGTCGGTTTTACCCTTTATTTTTTTTATCAATTGACAATTTTACCCTTTGATTTTAGTTACTTTTACTGTTTGATACAGTATTGGGACAACTTTGTCCTTCTAAAATTATTAATTGACGATTTTGCCCTTCATTTGTAGTTGCTTTTTTCCTTTGATACAGTGTTATTCCGGTTTTACCCTTTTTTTTTCAATTGGTAATTTTGCCCTTGAGCTTTAGTTACTTTTATAACTTGCTACAGTGTTTGGACAACTTTGTCCTTCTAAAATTATTTATGGATGATTTTACCCTTCCTTTGTAGTTGCTTTTTCTGATAGCTACAATAACTGGACATTGTTACCCTTTTAATGTGCATTTTTGATTTTGTCCATTGAAGATGTGTTAAAGTGCAATGTTTGTATGTATATAATCTAACTGAAATTTATTTATTTTCTTTTCTTTTTTTTTTTTTTTGTAAAAAACAATAAACAAAAAAATAATATAATATGTTTTTGATTTTGTTATTTTTCTTTAATCTTTTTTTCCCTTTTATTTTTTTCTTTTTTTTCTGCTTTTTAAGATTTAAATTTTAAAGTTTAGTTTTTAATTCATCTTTTTTTGGTATTTTTGTTATTTTATAATTTTTAATGATTTTTATTTCCAAATTTCTGATTTTCAAATTTTTATTATTCTCTTTTTTCGATTTGTGTTTGGTTTTTTTGGCTTTTTCATTTGTTGGGTTTTGTTTTTTTAGATGTTATAGTTAACTTTTTTTGTTTTGCATGTATATAATCTAAATAAAATTTATTTCTTTTTTTTTTTGTAAAAAACAGTAAATAAAAAAAATAATAGAATCTGTTTTTGGTTTTGTTGTTTTTCTCCAATCTTTTTTCCCCTGTTGAGTTTTTTTCTCCTTTTATTTTTTTTCTATTTTTATTTTTAATTATCGTGATCATTTTTATTTTTCTATTTTTATCTCTGCATCACCAGAGAAAAGCTTTTTTTTATATTATTATTATTATTATTATTATTATTATTATTAATTTACATTTTTATGATTGAGAGAGATCCTGAAAAAAAAAAATTAAAAACAAAAAAGATGGAGCAAAATATAGGTATGATCTGCTTTCTTTTGTTTTGTTTTTTATTTTTATAAGTTATTTCTAGCTTTTTTCCCCTAGATTTATATATTTTGTTTTCCGTTTTTTGATTTATGTTAATTTGTTTTTCTAACTTACGATGATGATGGTTTGGAATGGGAATGCAAAGAGAACTATTGAAGACTTTTTTTTTTTTGGTTTATATTTTTAAAAATTTATTGTAATTATATTATTTACCATAACTAATTATCATTATTAAATATTATTTAACTTTCTTATTTATTTATCTATTTATTTTTCTCTCCTGTGCAACGCACAAATATTAAACTAGTATTTACTATAAAAATGTACGAAAATACCATATTCAGAGATGTTTGTTTTTGTAATTATAATTTTAGACATAATTTAATAATTATTTCATGTCTCACTCCATCCTAATTGAACTCCAGAATTTTATGTCTAAGGGGGTGTTTGGTGTGTAAGTTTAAATAGTGATTTTGGTTTATTTTTTCAGAAAAAACAAAAAATTTTTAAGAAAAAAGATAAAAATTAAATTGATGGTGATGAGTTTAAACTCATCGTCCAAACACCCCCTAAGTTCAAAAGAAGTACGGTTTTTTCTCGTTTTGTTTTGTTTTTATTATTTTTTTATTATTATTTTGACGTGATTTTAAGCTATCATTAGTAAATAACATGGACATCGAGTCCGTATTGAGTCTTGCCTGTGCCAATTGTACGTTGGGCAGCCGCTTCCTCAACTGCTCAATCACACTCCTACGCAGCGGAGCACCGCCACAGCCAACGACCTCGAGAGAACTCAAATCGCAACCGTCCGTCACGCTCCAGTCCTTCGCAATGGCCACGATCATCGGTGGGGCCATCGCCACGCGTCTGATCCTAAGCTCCCCGATCGTCCTCAGCATCCGCCTCAGATCAAACCTCCCCGTCACCACCACCAGCGTCTCACCCAGCGCCAACGCCCTCACGCAGTACCCGAACCCGTACACGTGAAAGTACGGAACCGCACACAGCACCACCGCAGGAGGGGGCTTAGCCTGGCCGCCACGGACCCCGTAAGCTCCGGCCAACACGGATATCCAGTTCCGGTGAGTCAACTCCACGCCTTTGACTGGCCCGGTCGTACCGGAAGAGTACAGGATCGTCGCCGTATCTGATTGGCTCACCTCGACTCGGCGAAACTCTCCGATCTCGCTCGTCATCATGGACTCGAACTCGGGAGAGTCGATCAAGACGACGCCGTATCGGAGGGAGGGGATTTTCGCTGCGGTTTCTGAGGTGGCGAACGCGACGGCCGGCTTACAGAGCTGGATTTGGCGGGAAATCTCGGAATCGGAGCTCGCCGGATTGGAAGGTGAGATGACGGCGCCGAGGGAGAGCAAGGAGTAGTAGAGGATCGGGATGTGGATCGAAGTCGGGGAGAGGACGAAGGCCGAGTCGCCGGCGGAGATCCCGAGGGTGGTTTGGAGAGAGGCGGCTAAGTTTCCGACACGGCGGGTGAAGTCCGGGTAGAGGATTCGGCGGCCGGTGGAGGTGTCGATAAGGGCGGCGGTGGAGGGGGGCGGAGGAGAGGCGTGGAGGTGGGAGAGGACGTATTCGGCGACGGAAAGCGGCGTCTTTTCGGGAGGAAGCGTGGATGGAGGTCTGAGGCTGTGGAAGGTTCCGGTCTCGGAGCAGAAGCCGCTGGTTGGGTCTATGGTGGAGGTTCTGTCTTGGTTCGGAGACGCCATTGCAAAAGAAGAATGAAGGAGGAGGAGGAGGAGGGTTTGGCTGTCACTTCAGTTGTCAGTCTAGGTTTGTAGGCTTTGGGTTTTGAGTTTGTTGCTCAATTGTGGCATGCCACGTTTCGTACAACGATGAAGCGGGTGGGGTGATGAACACGAGGACTAGACTGTGCCACGTAGGAATTAACGCTAAATACTATAGTTTGACACGGCGCTGTTGGCATGAGTTGAGAAGAATAGGTGTTTTTACTAATTTTCTATCTGGATTCGATTTTTATGATTTCTTTTTAGCTTTCGCTCCCGTCTTTTTTTCCAACCATTAAAAAAAAAAAAAAAAGCACGGCGCTGTCGGCCTCTCTGCTCTTGTTGGTCTGCGTGTTGGTCGAATGCTTTCTTATAAAAATAAAACGACGCTATCGAATCATTTTGTGTTATTCCAGCCAAAAAAAACAAACAAACAAACAAACAAATTATATATACCAATAGTTTCATATCGATATTTTTATAAAAATATAATTGTAATTTTTTATATTAATATAACTATCAAATTATTGTAATATTATATTTTCATTGATGCATATTATTAATATCAATAATTCTAAAAAATATTATGCTGTAGATAAGTTTATATAAATTTATTATTTGGAGATATTGTGTATATATATATATATTATTTTCTTTGAAATGCAATATTTCTTCGGCTCTCAAGCCAAAACTCAGGTCATGTTGAGGTGGGAATCACGAAATTTGAGTTGATTAAAATATATAAAAATGACTATTTTTGTCTATCATCTATGTGTAATTGGTATTAAAAAATTGTAACTATTAACAATTGCAAATGTTGTGTTGAACATTTTTTAATACACAAGATAAATTATCAAAATTAAAAATATAACCAACTGTACAATGAGTCAAAAAATACAAGTATAATGATAAGAAAAATAATAATAATAATAACAAGCCTGTTTTATAAATCTTATAATATATATCATTTTTGGTGGATTACTAATGATGACTTCTAAGCATCGGTAGGTTTTATGTTCGTCCAGGTTTTATTGAAAGTATTATATCCATATCCTATACGTCCACTCATTAAAAAAAAAAAAAAAAAAAAAAAGAAGCTCGGTTTGCTTTGCGCATGGATCGGCATGAACAAAGTCCCAACTACAAATCGTGTCACTAGTTAATGTCAGATTCATGCGTTGATTGGCCCCTCTTAATCTCTCTTCCTTGGCGGGAAACTTACAAAAATTATTATAGAAAAAACAATTCGTCTATTTTTTTGTTATCATGTCTCTATTCCGTTCGATTTCTTCTGCGGCCAGAAAAAGAAAAATTAATTAAAATAAAATTAAAGAGAGCAAAAGATTCCAAGTTCCCAAGTTGAGAAGTAAGCATAAATGAGGGAAAAAACGATGTCAAAAAAAAATATTAAATTAAAATAATGACAACAACCAAAGTCAGATGCTGTGAGTCCCTACCATAATCTTGATCTTTCTGATAAATCCTACGGCCAAGGTAAGAACTTTGGACTTGCTATATTCTGGTTTGGTTTGTACAAAAGTTCCGGACTTTTGTCACATGTACATTAAAATTTGCTATTTTTTATCTGATTTTGTTACAAGAGGATCTAAAACTCAACAGGGTGTTTACCCAATTCAGGTCCAAAACCAGATTTCGTAATCAAAATCCCAAATAAGCTCCTCATAAACTCATATGGCCGATCCTCATGCAAAAACAGACTCACCACCACCTCCAACTAGCCAAACCCCACTTCTCAATTCAGGTCAAAACCACAACCACCGAGAAGAGAGAGCGCCGAGGAGAGAAGAAAACGACGATTTGAGCCGAACCCTTGAGAGGCTAGACAAGTTTTTGACCTTCCTTGGCTTCAACCAGTCTTGTTTGTTGAGATTGGTCTTGTCTTGGGCTGCTTTCTTGCTCATCGGCGTGTTGCTTCCGGTTCTTGTCCTCCAATTCTCCGGATTTCCTGGTACTGAGAAGTACCAGATTAGGGATTTCGAGCTCGAGATCGTGGCCTCGCAGGCGTGTCTCGCCGCCGTCTCTCTGCTCTGTGTCTCCCACAACCTCCGCAAGCATGGCATAAGGAGGTTCCTCTTTGTTGACCGACATACCGGCTATATGTTGCGATTGAAAGAGGATTACATCAAGCAAATATCGGTGAGAGCATTTTGTTTTTTGGTTTGGTTGTTCGTGAACTACGATGTTCGATTTCGTTGTCTTTGTTGGAATGGGAAGATATGCTGTTTGTGCAGGTATTTTAGGAATGTCATGTTTAACTAATGCTTATGTCTGTGTGCGCGGTACGGCGCCCATTGGCTCTCATTTATTATAGAGAAACGGAAATACTCTCAGGTTTCAAATCTGAGAGCTCCTAATCAAATCAAGGCCTAGCAGGGTGCTTATATTTGTGTATGTGGTTTATACAAATTGTGGAGGACTTTATTTTTATGCCTGCAGGTGAAAAAGAAATTGCACATTGGTTAACTGATGTTTTTGAGTGTTGAAGAATGTTTCTCTTGCTAATTCTATGATTAGTAATCACCTTGATGTTGTGAAGAACAAATACTTTATTTAAGGTTTCTGGTATTCCAAATTTAAGTAATTGGATTTGGTTTTGCAAACTTTGAATTTTGTTGGATTATTTGTCTAAAACAAGATGATTAGTGCTAATCTCTATATTTCTTTTCCAAAGATAGAGTGTCATGTCATAAGCATAAAATGCTTCCTTGATTGCACCCATGTCGATGTGTTGAGATCTATGTTCAAAAGTTTTAAGAGTTTGGTTTTCATGATTCGCCTGATTTATAGTTGGTGTTCCCAGTTCTTTTACACTCAAATTGTTTGTATGAATGATACTCTTGCAGGATTCTTTTCGCTTGCTTGTTCTTTGGGCACTTCCATGCTTCCTTCTGAAAACCGTGCGCGAGATTGTACGCATGTTATATGTAGAACGTGGTTCAGGGTGGCTGTCTATTGCCATCTTAATGGCGTTGTTGATATCCTGGACTTATGTGAGTACAATCTCTCTAACAGCCAGCATTATGTTTCATTTGGTCTGCAATTTGCAAGTTATCCACTTTGATGATTATGGGAAGCTCTTGGAAAGAGAATCTGATGTTTTGGTCTTTATAGAGGAGCACATTCGACTGCGCTACCATCTCTCTAAGATAAGCCACCGGTTCCGAATCTTTCTACTCCTGCAGTTTTTGGTTGTCACAGCAAGCCAATTTGCGACCCTATTCCAGACCACAGGATATAGTGGGATTATTACTCTAATTAATGGTGGCGACTTTGCTGTAAGTTCAATCAAGCACTATATTCTTCAGGGGAAAAAAAAAATTCAAGCACTATATTATTCGCACTTCTCTAATTGAGAAAATGCATAACTCAAGAAGAATACTGATTCGTTCCCTACATTTTAGGTCTCCTCAATAGTTCAGGTTGTTGGAATCATTCTTTGCCTTCATGCGGCGACGAGAATTTCGCACAGAGCACAAGGCATAGCATCACTTGCAAGTCGATGGCACGCATTAGTAACATGTGGTTCTACTGATCCATCCAACCACAGAGGTTCAAATAATAATATGCAAAATATGGAGGCCGCCCACGCATTGAATTCGCTAGTTTTAAGTTACTCGGAGAGTGATTTGGAGTCAATGGATTATGTCGCGATGCCTACACATACTCAACTGGCTTCTTATATGTCCTCGTACCACAGAAGGCAGGCATTTGGTAAGGATTCCTTTCTTCCATTCTACTTTATGCAAGTTTCCCTTCTCTAGTCAGTCAGCATATACGGCACTTACAAATCGCAAAGGTTTATGCTGATTTAGAGAACTGTCTTGTGTATGACTGGTCGATTTTGACTTTAGTAAAAAAGAAAGGTGAGCCAGTGATTTAGATAGTCTTTTTAAAAGGAGGATTCAGAAGGTACTTGTTCGTCATTACTAATAATCATAATGCCTTGGTAGCATCTTACTTTAGCTCTTTTGGTTTGTTGAACTTTTTGGCTCAAACTTGTATTCTTTGGTTTCCTATGTCGTTTATTTAATTATTTATTATTATTATTATTATTATTGCTGAAAATGTCTTTCAATTTATTTGGCAATGCAGTGTTGTATTTGCAAACCAATCCAGGTGGTATCACAATTTTCGGGTGGACGGTTGATCGAGCCCTAATCAACACCATCTTCTTCATTGAACTCACTCTAGTTACCTTCTTGCTTGGAAAGACCGTAGTTTTCACAAAGTAAAGAACTCAAGTAAAGGACGTCTACAACGCCATGGTTGCTCAACATCATGTTTTTATGTCACGTTCCTGTCAAAAGTTACAAGAGTGTACATTGATACGAGACCAATTGATTCTCCTGGCCATTTTTTGTTTCCAGCTGCTCCAGATAGTTTGCACTGAAGCCACCGTGGTTCGATCGCAGCACTTTGCTGATTCTTGAAAAACTCTCAGAAGTAGCCAACGTTTCGTTTGGGGGTTGTGCCCGTTTATCCTATCCTAATTCATGGATAATGCCAATCCACTGATCAGCGAGAGTAAGACTTCCCGTTTGTTGTCCGTCATGTTACGAGATTAGAATGAGTGACCTTCCTGAATTACCAATTATTTATTTTGTAAATCTTGTGCTCTATTTTTTTTTTTTTTTTTGGTCGGTCCTTTAAAGGCACTATACCTGTCGATGTGTAAAAAAAAAAATTTTCCGGCACGTTTTCTCTTCTTTTTAGATAATTATGGGAGTACATAGTTTGATCAACTATAAGAACCAACCAATTGCCTAAAGCCTTGGCGGAAAAGAAAAAAGAAAAAAAAATTGCCCCAAAACGGGAAAATTTTAAAGAGAGAACGTGGGAAAAAAATGGTGACCCAAAGTTTAAAAATACACAGCCAATTATGTTTATGAATTGATTTTTGTAACCGGTTCAGAGGTTGATTGGTTTTTAAACTAGTGCTCCACTTGACACACACACACACACACACACACATATATATATATATATAAAAGAAGAAGAGGGAATTCAATTTTTAGAGCAAGGTCGACTAAACAGATTTGTATAGTTTGCCTACTGATTTTTTTATTTTTATTTTTATTTTTTTTCCTTTCCCTCTCTGGTCTTTGAGCAAAATTGAGGATACTAGTAATTTGTATTGAAATAACTCGGATTCGAGTAATTTAGCCGTTCGCAAAACAAAATTTCCCGTTAGAAGGGCAACAGGCAACTTGACTCCCTAGTTCCACCCTCTACACATCACCACTCCTAAAAGGTGCAAAAACCATCGACACAATGTTAGGTTCATCAATTATTCCCGTACTGCGCCACGCCACGCCACGCCACGCCACGCCACGCCATGCCACGGCACGGTTTCACCCTTCGAATTTGCAAAATCTAAACCAAAGAAAAAACAGACCAATTCCCTCATACTACGCTACTGTAGTTTACCCCATGGAAGCATGACCAAAATAACTCCCATTGCGCTTGTCAGACAGATAGACCAACAATGAAAGCTGAGTGAGCTAGAACAAGAAGATTTCATCATGTTTACAGAAGTTAAATGGTGGAGATGCAGGCCATCACTCGTTTGTTAACATGATACAGTACAACCCAGGACATCCCAGGTAACGTCTGTTCCTGTGAGGATCCTTATCAGCCACCGCCACCGCTGCCACCACCACCTGTAGAGAGCATATTGCGAACTCTAATATCTACGCCAAGTACGAACATACGAACATACATAGCGTGCCAGCATAATCTCAGCAGTACCGCCAGTAGACTAATATGACAAAAGTAGCTACATACTCACAACCCTAAGCCCAAGGATAGGCCTCAAATGCTCTAAAACGGTAGGCGAATGGGAAGTGGACACACTTTCTATTCCATCTCCAAGCAACCCATTCCTCCAGCCATGCCGCCTATAATAGAATTGTACCAAACATAAGCAACCATGACCAAAACATGGAAATAACAGGATTCCACACATATCCCACCCAACATACACCATTACATGGAAGATGAAACTTCCCGTTCCGCGCCTCTACTCGACAATACAGTATTCGCTTCTTGTATAATATTTCAACCTAAGGAAGAACGTATTCAGAAAATATATTGATGCTAAGCTAATCAGGCATACAACCTCAAGTTAATAACTCAAATTACCCATCCCAAAATGATTGATTAGAAATTCATGAATCTCACAAGGCAAAAGCCAAGTTCATAACATATACGCACGCACATAATCAGTTTTAAGTTCCATGAGATGAAAAATAGGGACCTAGGATGTCGACAATGAAATATAGAAATTACACAGTTCGTCTTTCCAGTCAACTCTACTAACACAGATTCCATGAAGGCATGAACTGATTATTCACTGACACAACTGTTAGAGCAATGTTTCTACTTGCATTTTTAGATTATAGAAATGCACTCTCTAAACCTGATTTGTGCCAATTTTTAAAATAGGTCAATATGCTTTTTAATGGTTCATAAAAAAAATTAAAAACATATATATATATATATATATATCTAAAACTAGAGTGCAGAACTGTTGTTAAAATGCTAGTTTGACTCTCATTTCAACACAGTACCTTAGGCTCTTGACAATTTTCAACATGACTGGAGGTTTAACTTTCCCTTTTGTTATGTGACATTAACAAAATTTAAGGTCATCTATCTCAGGACCGTGTCAATGTCAAGGTATAAAAGTACAAAAAAAAATCATCAGTTTCTCTTTCCAAATCAACCTTGACAATTAATATTCATTAGACTTGAAAGGTATTTATGGAGAGGAGCTCAAGAAAACGAAAGTTCATGTGTTTTGATTATTGAACTTAGTTTTAATGTATTGTAACAAACCAAAGTTTGTAAAGTACCTCTAGTGAGCCAGAAGGAACTACTAATTGAAGTTCTATGTATTCCGGACGATGTAGGGAACCTCTCCTCAACCTGCTTGCTTTGATACTGCATTGACATTTGCAGACAAATGTCATGTAAAATTCTGGGGCTAGTGAAAGTTATCTTCAAAACCACCAACACAAAGGATGAGGAAAACAAGAACAGAGGAGAGCCAATCAATTTTTCATTCACGTTTGTATTTATGGAGGTGGCATAACTGACCCACGGACTAGTGAAAGGAGCACAAGTACAGTTTTCAAAGAAGCACAACACAAAAATATAGCATAAAAGATCAAGCTAGTATCTGACTCTCAGAATCTTGCAAACAAAAAAATTATCTCTTAATTCAGGCGATAAATTTTCACAATACAAATGTAACTCAATCGTTTTGGACGACTAACACCTACTCAGGTCAGGGAAAAAGTTCAATCAATTGACAAGAAAGAAAAAGAAAACCAAAAGGTTGTCACATAACTAACAACAACATAAAATGTATTCAAGAAAATTGATTGTTTAAATTAACAAGAGAACAAAAATCAACATCCAAATAGCGACATGTTAGACAAGACAATTAAATAAAATTAAGCGAGGGAAAAAAAAAAAAAAAACACATATATGATAAGTGACACCTTATTGATTTCCTAAACAGAGTTTTCGTCCTACTTAAAGGAAAACACAAATAGAATCACCACGTACAAGACTTGGTCCCTTCATTATTCATATCAGTAGTGATTCGTGCAACTACTAAGCTAAGTACCACAATAACTGAACCAACACCACTTAAGTACCGTATGCTTTACTAAAAGCAGATCCAATGAATCACATCCCTCACGAATCAGAAGCACAGAACTGTTCCATGAAAAAGATTCCTGATATCAAATAAAATTACCTTACAGAGTACTATGGTTACTGTCAAAATTGTTGTCAATGAAAAGCAAAGAACGTCTCCTCCACTTCCTCCGTTCACACCAACAGACTCTTGCAAACACAATGTGAATATTAAATACGTTCTAATGTAACTGTAGACTAATATTCAAAACCAAATGTAAAAATGTTGTTTACAGTGTACCAATGAAATTATGTTACATACACAAGTTTCAGCTGAAACTGATTTTCACTCTTTGAAAAAGGCAATTATGCCCAATCTCTCAGGAAAGTAGTGCTACGGAAGCATCTTCTTATGATGACAAAAGCTGAAAAACAAAGTTAACCTGCAACAATCTGGTTGAGAGTATGCCGAGACTGCACAACTCCCAGCCAAATCATCACGAAGTGCCTGCTAAAAAACAGCACGAATGACGTCTAACATACAATCATTGCAACTTCCGCTCAAGGCATGTCTCTCACCTCAACCGTGAACAATCAGTCAGTGTCGTAAATAATTGAAGTGCAGGGATCAATATCACTGTCACCAGTATATTTTCTCTTTAGCCAAATACACCACCAGTCCCCAACTCCCCCTGCTGCAACTCTTTTCTGCGTTGCTCTTCTAGAGGATCTGGACTCTTCATTATTCTCCGCACACGCCTGGTTACAATGTTGACAACAAAAATTATTACAAATTGTATTTCAAAATAAACAAGAATCAATAGAATTTTAACAGAAAATATCAAAACACCTGTCTTGCGCGTGTTGAGCCGGAAAGGTAGGCATGAACTCTTTTGATTTGGGTAGAGGAACTTCACGGAACCACTCATGATTCAGAGCATCCTCAGCTGTAATTCTCTGCAAAGAGAAACGAGGCACCTATAAGTCACCGTGATAAGTGATAACATTATTAAAAAGTAACAAAGATAAGTAAAAATACCCTCTCAGGGTCATAAGTCAGAAGCCTGTTCAACAAGTCAAACCCAGAATCAGAGAGAACTGGAGATCCAGTAAATGATGTTGCCGGAAACTTCTTACGCAAAAGGTTATACCTGAAAGAAACAGGTCAGCTGTTAATACACACACACAAAACAATTGGGAAACAGACATTCCACCAACGGAGGCCAGATAGCCAGGTCAGAATCACCCAAAGCTGGAAGCCTGGGAAAACAGCAGCAACAATAAGAACTTAGTGTCACATTCAAAGAAAAAGTACTTCCAGAAAATAATCATACTTACTGATGCTTGACAAAGTTGACCTTGACCCCAGGCAACTTGGAATATCCCGGCCAAATTGTCTCATTTGGTGTCCCAAGAATTTTGAAAATCTGCAATTATTTGAAAAGGAAAAAAAAAAAAAAAAAAAGCCCTAAGAGATAGAACAGCTAATGAACCGAATGATCAAGGATATTAACTACTAAAACATACCTTGTCAAGTTGATCAAATTCGGTTTTCCCATTAAATAATGGCTCCTTTGACAATAATTCAGCCATGATACAGCCCAAAGACCACACATCAATAGCTGTTGAATATTGCTTTGCTCCCAGTAGAAGTTCGGGTGCCCTGAAAAATCAATAATATAAAATAATTTAATATGTCCTGATATCCGATGTATGCAACAAAAAGTACATACAAAAATATAGGGTACAAAAAAACAATAGGATAAGATGAATTTCTATAAAAACCAGCCTCCCTATAAGCAAAAACAGATGAACATACTAACTTTGACAAACATGAAAAACAGCATCAGCTAATAATAAGGAGATTGATCTGTGGGAGAGAGAGAGAAAGAGGAGGGAGAGAACACAAGAGAGGGACAGACACTACAAGGGAAGGTACAAGACCAAACTGGAGAAGTAGATGATGAACAAACAATAAAATTAAATAGTACAAAAAAAAAAGAGGGGGGGGGGGGGGGGGGGCGGCGCTTAAAAACATGCAATTGCAGCTCACCTGTACCAAAGAGTTACGACCAAGTGAGTATAAGGCTTCAATGGGCTCCCATATTGACGAGCCAACCCAAAATCACAGATCTTCAACTCACCCCGATTATTCAAAAGCAAATTGGACGTCTTCAAATCCCGATGAAGCACCCAATTATCATGAAGATATTTTATTCCTTCCAACAGTTGAAGCATTAGGCATTTAACCTCGCTCTGACTGAATGGTTGCTTCATTGTCTCCATGAGTGCCTTCAGATCATGTTCCATGTACTCCATCACCATAAAGATGCTATCCAGGCTACTACCCACCACCACTTCTTTCACATCGACAATTGACGGGTGGTGAAAAGAAAGAAGAATGTTAATTTCCCTAAGCGAAGTCAAAGGGAAACCTTCTCTTTCCTTCTCCATCTTTACCTTCTTCAACGCTACAATTTCCCCTGTTTTCTTATCCCTAGCTCTGTACACAACACCGTAAGTGCCTTCATCTATCTTATTTAGTCTCTCAAACTCATCAACACTTCTACAACCCTGAAGCATGTTTACACTTCTTTGTGGAGGAGCTGCAGGCTCTGGCGGATGAGGAGAATCACTTTCATCCTCAGAATCTGTATAGGAACGACTCCGACTACTATCATTATGCTTGTGTTCGTCATCAACTTCCATGTAGTCATCCTTCTCAGACTCATTATCCAGATAGTCATCCCTACTCGAAGACCGAGTACGAGGACCTCGTTCATCAGATTCTGTTGATCTTCCTCTAGACCGTACAGAGCCATCTCTCTTCAACTCCCCAAGCTCAGGAGTCAATGACTTGTTGCGTACGCCCAATGACTCTGGAACAGGCACTCTCCTCCTCCTTTTGGGCATTTCCTCATTATCCAAAATTTCTCCTTCATCACCAGGAGAACTATTTCCTGCGGCCCATCTGGAAGAAGATATATTCCGGGTTGGGACGTAATCTTCATCTTCTGGTTGCTCTGCTTGTCGACTGTTTTCTAATTGCTGCTCTGCTTCTACTGGAGAATCAGTCACATCATACTCATCAGACCTAGCCTCTGCCGAAGGCTCAACCAGAGGAGAAGACAGCAGATCCTCATCCTGTTTGTTGTTAATTGGGGAAATCTGTACACTACCATCCGGAATAACAGATTGACGATATACCTTAGGCAGGGGCGGCGGTGGAGGAAGCACAGTAATTGCTGCTGGAGTCGTAGTCCTACCACTTTTTGTCAAATTAATCACTCTTTTGTCATCCCTATCCCATATTATAGGTGAAAACTTCCTTTTCCTCTCTGCGGGAGACTTGGTCCCATTTTCCACCACCTTCAAAACCTCAGTATTTTTAGCAACTGATTCGGACTCAATGGCCTCATCAGAACCACTTTCACTTGACAACTCACCTGGCTCTCTATCCACAGGCTTGGCAGAGAACCCACACCGCTTGGGAGCTCGATGACCGTCCCCGCCACTGCCGCCTCCGCCACTACTGCCCGAATCACTCCTACTCGAAGGCATGCGATTCTCGCCATTTACTGCTTCCCTCTCCCGGACATCCTTCTGCCTAACCCTAATCCTATCTCTCACATCCCGTACTCTACCCCTTCCCCTTTCATGGTTTCCATTCCTAATCCTCTCGTAATCCTCCTTAGCAGTAGCAAAATCCCGCCTGGACAATTCTAAATTGGACTCCCGGTCCCTAAACTCGTTGTCGCGATAACCTCCGTGCCTTCCAGCCGCCATGAATATCTCTACCTAAGCTCTAAGCACCAAAAAGGTATAAACAAACCTAATTCGAATTGAACTACGACAACCCTAAACCAAACTCAGTTACGAACACCAAATTCCCCAAATTTCAACCCAAAAGATTAAAAAAACCACACAACATTGCAAACCAAACCCCAATCTAGAAATACCAGATCTAAAGCAATACAAGAACGAAACAATAAAGCGTAAACCACCAAAAAAAAAAACTCAAAAAAGACCACAGACAGTAGAGTTATTCAGCCTCGCGACGTTCGTGATGAGATTGGGAGCGAAAACCTAGAAATTGGGGAAAGAAACGAAGAGAAACCCTAGAAATCGCTGAAAAAGTAACAAAATTCTTGGCCGGCCATGCGAGATAGTGGGGGCTTACCGGCGAGAGAGAAGGGCGAGCGCCGCTCCGGCGGATAGAGAAGGCGGCGTGAGAGAGAGCAGAGAAGAGAAGAGCACTCTATCGAGGTCAGAGAGAGAGGTTTTCGATGGGGATTGGCTCTGGCTGGCTGGCTCGTCTATTCTCGACTTTTTATTCTCTTTTTGTTTTTTTATTATTTTAATTTTTATTTCATTAATTAATTAATCAACTAGTCCATTTATTGATAGAATTGGGATTAAAAATACATGTTGTGGGGGCTTGAAGGCTCTCAGCCGGTCAGCCTCTCACTTTTTTTTTTTATTTTATTTTTTATTTTCCTTTAGTTTTCCTTTTTCAAAATATTTTCCTTTTCTTAGAGAGAAATAATTTTTTCTATTCCGTTTGTTAAATTATATAAATATTTTTCTAGATTCATTTTAGCATCGATCTATATAAAACTTAAATTTTCATTTTTAAGTTTTCAAAGAACTATTATATTAATTAAAATTAAATTATTACATCCATCATTATAAAAAGACAATTTATGATTACGTGAGTTTGTATTTAAAAATTGATATTATAGTTGATGTTTTTAATATTATACTAAGTTTATGTTTGGTTTGACATTTCTAACTCAAATTTTTCATATCAATTTTTGTCTTTTTCTGAAAAGTCAACAAAAATTGTAACTAGTTTTTGAAAAGTCAACCAACTCCAAATTAAAAATTTAATCTCCAACTAGCAAATCAAACGCACCTTAAAATTAGTTATCAGTATAACAAAATCTTTTTACGAGTGTTTGATTATCAATGTGACATAGATGCAGTATGATAGTAATTTTACATCTGACTTCACCAGAAGATGTAAACTTTGAATCCCTATCCTATAATGCATTTAAAAAAAAAACTGCACTGCAATTAAACATAAAAGGAAAACAAAAAAGATTTGCAATATGACTGCAATATAGAAAAATGTTAGGAACATCAATTATAATCTCAAGTTTTGAATATCAATTTATTTAGTAAGTGAGATATCATTTCTCTAGGTATTTAAAAGATAATAATATTAATTGATTATATTTTCAATAAAAATATGAGAACGCTCCCCATGTAAGTTGATGCTCTCAAAATTGCATATTTTCATGCAAAAATGATGGTAAATAGAAAAACGACCACAGATAAAAAAGAGGAAAAACGACACCAGATGAAAAATGGCACCAAATTAAACGACAATGACTGAAACACGAAAGTACACAAACGACATCTTATTAAAAATACGACAAGTAACTAGAAACGACGTAGGAAAAACAACATCAACAAACGCAGAAAGGACATTGACGACATACGACAATAACTATAGTTCAGGATGATAAACTCAAAAGGCTATAGACCACAAAATTCAAAAAAGACAATAGAATAGAAACAAAAATGCACCAGGAAAAAAAAACCCCCGAAAACATGACGATAAACCAAAACATGACGATAAACCAAAACATAAAAGAAAAAATCAACCTTTAAAAAAAAAAAAAAACAACAACAACAACAAAAAACTGAAAACGACGTCATAAGAAAATATGACACTAACCAAAGAGTAACAGCAACCTCATATAACAACACGAACCAGAAAGCACTAATTAAACTTTGGAACAAGTCACTGTAAACCGAAAGAACGACCTAATATGGAAAGAGAACAATCTCAAAGCCAACGACAAGCAAAAAGGACAACAAGTAAAAGAACAATCGCCAAACGCAAAACCAACGTCGAAGGAGAAAACAAAAAAGACAACAAGGAATTGGAAAACGATAATAACTTGAAAATGACATTAGTAGATGTACGACAATGATATCAGAAACGACAACAATCCACCGTTAACCGACAACACAACATTATTTTGAGAACGACAGGGATAAAGAAGTCATCCCACTAAAAAACAACGATAAACTATAATGACCACAACAAACTGAAAAACGACAATAATTACGAACGACATTGACAACTAATGTTGAAAGGGCACCAACATTAATAATGAATATAAAATTCAGAAAACAACATGAGTTTGGAAACGTCAATGAACCAACTAAAACGACATGATTGAGAAAACGACAATCCACTAAAAAATAGCACTGACAAAAACGACAAAAATATTGAAAGGCATTAACATGTAGAGAACTATAGAAAATAATAATATAATAATTATTATTGTAATAATAACAATTATAATAAAGGTCTACAAACTTTTTACCAAAAAAAAAAAAAACGACAAACATCTTGATAAATGCAAAGGACCGGTGCGGAGGAAAAATCTGTTTATATAGCAAATTGTTTTTGTCTCGTCATGCTAAATTAAAATATTAAATTAACCAGCACTCCCAAGGAAATTAAATAGCTATGGACAAATGATTGATTGTGAACGAAGTGAAAAAGGAGAGAATAATTAGTACAAACAATGCCATAATTTATTAGGGCTATAAACAACAGTCTCTTTCCAAACCCAAAACAAAGAGTTTCCAACATTATCCTCAAAAAACAGGATAGAATAACCAGAATTCAAAACAAGATAAGCGACATAAATTAAACGATGGTTTTGTGTTTGTCCATGTTCTTGTTGACAAACTGTTGCTTCATTTGAAAGGGCCCTATTTTAGAGAAAGGGTACCTAAATCATATACAAACATCATAACATGCTAGTAACTTAGCGATATGAGACAAATTCAACTTCTGAATGACACGAATAAGTTGAGTACCAAAAAAGCAAGGAAAAGGAGAATTATACTTTTAAACAAGTAACATCAAGTTTATTTAAGTACTTAGCATAGTGAATTCACAACAAAATGCAATTTAATTCAGAATCAAGTTTTTTATTTTTTTTATTTTTCTTAATAGAAAAGGAGAAATTGGCACTTGAAGATCTGCTACCAGCAAAGGGAAGGTAACTTGAAGGAGAACGATGAGGGCAAGTGACCAGTTCTTCTGATATAATCTGCTCTTTCAGAAGTTCTAAGAGCTTTCTCATTGAGCTCGGCCTCTGCATTTGCGCGCTTTTCTTCGGCTATTCTCCTTGTTGCCGCGAGCTTGTTTGCCAACTTTTCTTCTGCCCTTGCTTTGATTCTCTCAGCCTTCACCTGAAATGGTGACAAATATGCAGTTCAAGAGCTGAAAATGCAATTGTTCTTGCATCTCTCGGTCATATATATATATATATATATATAAAACTATAAATATTAAAAAAAAAAAAAAAAACTTTGGTTTATAGGTTGGTATTATGGTATTGACATGTCAAGCTCAATCCACCTTTTTTTCCAAGCTATTGAATTTGTGATTTTTCCCTCAAATTATTAAGATAAAGGATTTTATTTTTCTCACACATGGTTAATTGATTATATGTACAGCTAGATATGCATTTTTCTTCAATTAACAGAGAGAAATCCAGTACGGTTTTGGTTCTTCTAGTTTTGATGCAAGACCAAAACAGAAGCAGAGGAGGCTTTCTTAGACTATGGGTGCGTTTGGACACGCAATCCGGACCTATTTAATCCAGTTTGAATTGGATTATCAAAGCTCGAACACCTATTTAAATTCACAATTCCAATTCAAACTTTCCAATCCTAATCAATGTGCCAAACAACACCTATATGCTTCGATGTACCTTCCTTGTTTTGTTTTGGGCTACATTTTAAAGGCGAATTTACGAAAACATTTGAAACCAAAATAAATGGAGACAAAGGCAAATGTGAATCTGGAGAAAATGTACCTCCATTTTCCTCATCTCCATCTCAGCTTTCCTCTTCTCATGATTTTCCCATGCTTGGATCTTCACCTCTTCGCGCTTATACCTACCGAAAAAACGAACACAAAATCTAGTTCATTGCTACATTTTTTTTATGAACATTTTTGTAACATTAAAGTAGAAAACACTCAAACAACTCTGCCTAGTAATTAAAAGAAAAATCACCTTGCCATGTACTTAGCACGCTCAGCCTCATCCCAAGCCACTGCCCGGGTCTCCAACGGATTCAGCTTATTCGTGCCCTGATCCGAGCTTTCGCTCTTCTCACTCTTACCCTTGCAATCACCTGATAATTCTTCCACATACCTTCTAGTACTCGAACCATTGTTGCTACTATTTCCCCTACCACAAGCCTCACCCCCACAAGCATGCTGTCCTTCGGCAGTCCCGCGGTGCTTACACCGCATCGGAGTGGAAGATCCCGAGGATATCGGGCTCCTCGCCACCGGAGTCGTCGCTCTCAGAGGAGTGGTGGTTCGGGAAGGCTCTTGGCTCGCAATGGGGGTCATCTCTGTCCCCATGTCCCTTACACATATTGATCTGACCACTGCATTGTTGTTGCTCATGTTATTGTTCTCCATGACTACTGGCTTGTTGACGCGCCAAATCGATTCTTGCCCGTCGACATTCTTCGTCTCGACATCGACATTATTCCCATTGTCTTCTTCTTCTTCTTCTTCTTCTTCTTCTTCATCTTCACTGGAGTACTGATCTTGTTCTTTTTGTGGCACTGGAGCTATGAGTCTGAGATCATCTGCGTTTGAGTTCCTAGGCTTGCTACTCTTGGACTGGCTTTTCGCCATTTTCTCTCCTCCTCTTGACAACCCCACTAGCCATTTCTGCGCATCATCCCATTTTGACGGTGTAGATTTGCCCAAACCTCTTCTGTGATGATGATTATGATTATGATGAGAAGACGCTAAATTTCCACGGCTAGCTCCAACATTACTAATGTTGTTCCCCTTGTGAAACTCAAAGCTAATCAAGCCACTTCCACTACTTGATATACTACTCTGATCTTGACCTTGTCCATGGTTGTAACCCTTATCCTCTATAGATCTCATTTTTTTTCTTAAAAATTAAATAAATAAATAAAAACCTCCTATATTCTTCTAAAGACTCGAAATAGTACTCCAAAATGCTTTATTGGAAATTTAATGTGACCCCTTTTATGGATACAACAGAAAAAATAATAACAATAATAATAATTTCTTTACATAAAAGTGATGTAGCCAAAAATGTTATATCAAACAAAAAGCAATAATGTCTAGTGTTATTACTCCATGGAAACACACGAATCATCTGAAACTTCCGGCAGTACTGTTATGCCCCGAGAGGGACCCATCTGGGGTTTATGATGATCCAGAAGCCATTGATTTCATTTCACATCACACCATTCAATCTTGATGGAGGATGGAGAGAGAGAGGAAGAGAAGAAGAAGAAGAGAAAAATAAAAAAAAAAATATTCACACTGAAAAAGGGTAGAGTGAGTGACGTGAGTACTGGTGGGGAATATTGCCAGGTGGGCGTGCAGAGAGCTTGACGACTAGTGAGATAGGAAATACCTTAAACCACATGGAAGTTTGAGACTCAGCAGGAGTTAAAAAAAAAAAAAAAATTTGCGAGTTCAGATTCACTGTACTGGAAACCGTTAAAAATACTATAATATATATATATATATATATATGAGAAAGTTCACTCTTTTGCATGGTTGAAACTTGAGACAGGCTACACATGGATGGCAGCTTATAGTAAAAAATATATATATGTTTATATATACATATATGTTGCATAAGAAGCACGTTATGTAAAGTGATGGAATATGTTACTAAAAATAGTAATAACAAAAAATATATCGTAGATTTCTAAAATAAAAACTGTCTTTGTTTACCGCTGATAAAATTGTAATTTTTATCATTAGATTTATTATTGAACCATTTGATTTACAAGTAGGAATAGTTTTATATTGAATGTTGAAAAATTTTATTGCTAAAATTCATAATACATAAATCAAATAATTAAAAAACTAATCTAATAATTAATATTATAATTGTTGACAATAAATTACCGTTAAAAAAATACTAAACTAGGTGCAACTCACGTCCACCGGCTACAATCACAAACGGAATCTTGGGAAGAGTAGAATTTAATATAATAATGAATATTGTACTCTGCTGCTACTGCACAGTTCCCAGAGAGAGGGTGGGGGGGGGGGTTTTTTTGACAATTACATTCGGTCTGTCCTTTTAACGGCTACTAGGTGTTATCTGTTACTGTAGAGGAAACACGTGGACGGTGGAGATGGAGAGCGGTTGTCAGTTTGATCAGAGAGGTGTCTGGATTTCGATGAAATGAAGAAGGTGGGTGTCTGGCGTTTTCACGTGGCCAGAATGGGCCTGACTCTGAGTCTCTGAGTTTTTATCTGTTGGTGTGTTGTGGTATAATTTTGTTTAATAAAATGATTGTTGGGGCTTCTGTCTTGTATGTAATTGACCAGATTCTGCTCTTCTTTTTTTTTTTTTTTTTTTTTTAAGATTTTCTTCTTTCTGCTTCCTGGAAACTGCTCTCATTTTCTGCAGTAGTGGATAGTAGATGCTGCTAGACTGATAGTCATCTTTGATGCTATGCAATTTGCCAGGTGAAAAAAATTTTGCCAGTCTCCTTGTTTCTTTATGACGGGGTGTTTTTATTTATGTGTAATTTAAGAGACCGTTTGTTTAGTACAATTGAATTAGAGATTTTGAGTTATTTGATTGAAATTGAGTTAAGTTTTGAAATTGTAGTTTTTTTTTTTTTTTTTTTGTTGAAAATAAACTTTTAGAGTTAAAAATGTAAATATTTAAAATGTGTTAAAAAAATTTAGTATAGATATTATTTTATTTCTCTCAAAATTCTATTCAATTTTTTTAAAAAATTCATCTTATTTCAATTTAAAATATCAAAATTAAAGACTTTTAAAATTTGAGTTTTTAAATTAGAATTAGATATGTTAATTAAAGCAGGTTTACTTTTAAAGAAAAAAAAAAAAAAAATCATTTAGTCAGAATGACCCAACCAAACACAATAAATCTAAATATATTGGATATTTTCCTTTATGTAGACCACCAATTTTATTTTAAGCTTTTTTAAACGGATATTTTTGAATTTTTTGAACTTTTTCGAATTGGATAATTTAGTTTCTACCTTTTTTTTTTATTCGCAATTAATCCCCAAGCTTATAGTTATTGACACCGTACATTGTTTTTCTCGTATTCATTAAATTTTGGATGATTTTTTACACGTAATTTACATGTAATAGTCTTAAAATGATATTACTGATCATTTTTATTTATTTGTAATATAGAGTTATTTAAAATTTGAATTCAATTCAACTATAACTCAAACTTAAACTTAAGCTTTAAAATGAATTTATCTTGAAATTAAATAAAAAAAACTATCTAAAATCTGTGCAAATGACTGGTGGTACTAAAAATCATAAGTTTTGGGGGGTTTTGATTGCGAAGAAAAAAAATTTAAGGACTAAATTACTAAATTCGAGAAGTTCAAAACATATCCGTACAAAAAAAAAACTATTTTTGGTCAATTGAGAATGATATATTTTCTAACAACTACATATTTTGATGAAATGTATAATATTAAACCCCTGATTTAGAAATTGATTGTCTTTCTAATAGGTTAAGTCTAGTAATGCTTTTGGATACTCTAAAAGTCCTTTATATAAACTACAATATATAAATATTGTATTTGGTAAAAGTATTCAAAAATCATTCACATAAACATCAATGCATTTTAATAGTTATTTAGATCAATTAAAATTTATAACTTTTGCTTTTAATTTCTACTTCTCCTTTTGCTAGAAGTAAAAGTTTAAATTATGTCGAAAGCACAACAATATATGAATAGTTTTTATCTTCATTGATAATACTCGTCAAATTAAAGGGTCAAGAGAGAAATATAGGTGGAGAGTCATGTTTTTAGTACGCTCTTATAATTTTGCTCCATATAACATTAAAATTGATAATTTTAATGTTATAAAATAACAAAATTATAAACTTAATGTTACGATATATATAAATATAAGGAGGTATCAAATTTATGGTATTACTGTATATAATCCGAAAAATAAAGACTCCATGATTGGGGGTCCTTCTTCTCAAATTAATGGTCAAGAGAGAAAATAAATACTCCATGACTGGGGGGCCCTATTTGAAGGTCTTAAACATGAGAGAAATAACATGGTATGGTAAGTTTGCTGGAGTTACATTGAAAACAAGTACCTAAAATATTTTCTGTATTTGGAAATCACTCACAAAATAACCTCTTGAAATCGATTAAATAACCTTTTAATTATGTGAAAATCATATATTTATCATATGGATGTAAATGTGTTTTTTTTTTTTTTTTTTCCAAATCACCTAAAAAATAGCACAAACTCGTAAAACGCCTTTTGCTGACAACCTAATATGAAATATCTAAGACAAACTAGACAATTTCTTTTTAAAAACATCCCAACTTTTTAGTTTTTAGGAAAATGGTGAGAGAGCTTGAGACCATCCTCATCAATGATCTTCACTTCCCTTCTGCCGCTGATAACTTCCGAAGCTACAATCTTGTCACTGTGAGGATAGAAATCGTTGTGATTCATTTTAATTATTAAAATTTCCTCGTGATTTGTAAGACTGTGATGATATAAGTATTCAACATCATTTATATATTTCCATTTTATAAATGTTATGTATCTATCTGTTAATTAAATAAAAGAGAGAAAAAGAGGGCAACAATAAAATGTAATCAGACAAATTTTTGTCCACAGAAAATGTAACTAAAGGCTAAAATATTTGTCATGCTTTAATTCAACTCAAATTAATCTGTTACATAGTGTAATTTCTCTCATATTTAGGATCTTTAAAT
The DNA here is from genome assembly GCA_038430175.1 of Ficus hirta. Classification (NCBI taxonomy): domain Eukaryota; kingdom Viridiplantae; phylum Streptophyta; class Magnoliopsida; order Rosales; family Moraceae; genus Ficus; species Ficus hirta. Next base: position 14,847,890 of record CM076595.1, on the reverse strand, counting down.
AATACATTCTACACTAGAATCTTAGATCACAAATAGAACAAAAGATCTTTAATCTGTAAATATATATATATATAATAATAATAATAAAGAATATTATTTTATTGTGTCAGATACCGGTTTGTTCAATTATGCAATTTTGTTCATAAGGGGACTGTTTCTACGCTCTTAGGATGAGTTTAATAGGAGTGATGAATAGTAATAGGTAGGATTTAGGAATGGTAATGCATTTTGTTAAATAAAGAACATATTATTTTTTATGTTGATAAAATTATTCTTATCTTTAATATATCTAAAAGATTGTTTAGTAGAAAAAACTTATTAAACAAATAAAATTTAAAAGAAATAACTTAGTAAGAAAAAAATTAAAAAAATAAAAGCAAATTGAGGCCCTCCAATTGATTGTAAGGCATAATTTAGCATTAATATCATGCGGTCCATGCCTGACCTGAGTCCACTGAAAGTGCAAATTTTGAGGAATTCCCCACCCTTAAGCTCAAAAAAATAAAAAAATAAAAAAAATCCCGAGTACCGATTCCGCCAGCAGAGAGCCCATAAGAGGCCCAAAACGTGAGGCCCGGTGGACCAGCAGAATAAAGTCACCCAAGGAATCGACCATAGAGGCATTCCCACGTCGTCCAAAATTTTGTTGGGCCTGGCCCAAAATTAATCGGCCCGGAACCTGTGGCTGACCCAACCAGCTCTGCTTCTTCATTCACTTTTTCTTTCTTCCATTCTTCCTTCCATTTCCATGGCCATGCTCTAGACTTCGTTCCAGTTTCTGGGTGATGGGTCTTTTCAGGTTTTTCAGAAGCTTCCATGGCCAACACATGGAAACTTCCAGAACAGCAGCTTTATCACCCGGGTACATCCAGAGGCGAGCCTTGTCAAGCTCCAAGTTCTTCAACAATGGCGACCGTACGGTGCTTCCTGTTCTCATTGTCGGTGCAGGGCCTGTGGGTCTCGTCCTTTCTATACTTTTAACCAAATTAGGTAATACCCACCTTGCTCTTTACATTTCTACTTCACAGCTGTTATATTTGTTTATAGTTTCTGTGCTTTTTTTTATGTGATTTGATAGTAATTTGAATGAACAACGACATGTGTTATGGAGGCGTCAATATTCTCCGAGTTCGACCAAATTGAATTTAACAATGATATTTTTAAATTCACTTTGATGGCTTATGGTTATATATACGTGTACATATTTACATATAAAAGTAATTCTACATATATAGAACTCGCAAAATTTTGATTTCACTTGCTTTCATAACTTTAATGATGTGTGTCATTGTTCATTTTGCGTATATATGTGTATATTTATTTATGATGAGTGTCATTTTGCATTTTGCGTATATGCATCACTGAATTAGCATTAAGGTGATTTTGGCAATAGATATTTGGTTTAATAGGAATATTAACTTTTCCGTCAGTACAAGATTGAATTTTGAGTTTTACACAAAAACGACTAGAAGATTATGTCTTTTCAAGTTTTGACATATCTTGTTCTATTAGTTTATATTTATAGATGATGCGTTTCAATTGATTCCTCTTGTTGATGTACCTTGATTTATTGAAAGATGCTTCCATACGTGTTGAGTTGGAATAAGCGGTGAAGATAAACTATTTGTCGTGTTCTAAATAGGGGTCAAATGTGTGGTTTTGGAGAAAGGCAAGAATTTCTCGAATCATCCCCAGGCACACTTCATCAACAACCGATCCATGGAGGTTGATTTTCTTACGTGGGAGATATTATTTAATGAGTTACATGGTATTTCAGGCTTTATTCATCTGAACTGTCTTGTTGTTAGGTGTTTCGCAAATTGGACGGCCTTGCAGAGGAGATCCAAAGGTATCAACCACCAGTAGAACTATGGAGAAAGTTTGTATATTGTACTTCGCTCAATGGTTCGATTCTTGGTTCAGTTGACCATATGAAACCTCAAGGTGCAAAGTTGATCTTCTTTACTTTTCCAACCTTTTACTTTCTGGTCTGCGCAATTTTAGGTGTTAGGATATTGTGATAATTCAAGGCCATTGTAAGTCGTGTAATATGTAGTTGATAAATGTTTATTGTTGTTCTTTTAATTACCAGATTTTGAGCATATTGTTAGCCCAGTGTCTGTTGCACATTTCTCCCAGTACAAGTTGATGAGGTTACTGCTTAAGCAGCTTGAAAATCTTAATTTCCAAGTTCGTGCATCTGAAGAATTGATAGGCCTCAACCACGGGATTCTCAGAGAAAGGCAGATTTTGATGGGTCATGAGTGTTTATCCATAGATGCCAGTAATGACTGTGTAACTGTAACTGCATCTTTTTTCAAGAACGGAGAGTATATGGAGAGGAATATCAGGTGTGATATCCTTGTTGGTACGGACGGTGCTGGAAGTACTGTACGTAAGCTTGCAGGAATAGATATGAAAGGTGAAAGAGAGTTGCAGAAGCTTGTAAGTGTCCATTTCTTGAGCAAAGATCTTGGCCAATACTTGCTCAACGAGAGACCTGGCATGCTGTTTTTTATTTTCAATACTGAAGCCATTGGGGTACTTGTTGCACATGATCTCAAGGAAGGTGAATTTGTTTTCCAGGTATTCTGCTGTCGAAAATGTTCTGAAAAATGGTCAGGTCGTTTGAAATATGCAAATTCTTTGATTATCTCCCATCATCTTGCAGATACCATTTTATCCACCTCAACAAAATGTCCAGGATTTCAGTCCCGAGGTACTCTCCAATCTCCATTTGTTATGGATAGATTGCTCTACGATCATTCGTGTGGCATCCCATTACAATTTTTCTTGTTATGTGAAGAATGTGTACTGGATTGAGAGTCGGAAATGAGAATGAGCTATTGACATATTAATGTGCTAGAATGGGCCTTTTAATTAAATTTGCTAACGTGAATATCTACTTTATTCTTTTAGATGTGTAAGGAGTTGATCTTTAAACTGGTTGGTCGAGAGCTAGAAGACTTATTTGTGATTGATATAAAGCCATGGGTTATGCATGCTGAAGTTGCGGAAAAGTTTCTATGTTGCGACAACCATATAATACTTGCCGGTGATGCTGCTCATAGATTCCCTCCTGCTGGTGGCTTTGGTTAGTTGTTCCCTGTGTGGAAATATGAATGTTGATTTAAATTGTTTTGTTGAATATAAAGAACAGAAGGCATCTTTACAATTCTGCCTGATTTATGCAGGAATGAACACTGGAATTCAGGATTCTCACAACCTGGCCTGGAAAATAGCTTCCGTTGTAAAGGGTATTGCACCATTTTCAATGCTTAATACTTATGAAACGGAACGTAGGCTGGTATTGGTTTTGTCTTTTTCACTTTTGTAGCTTCACACTTTTTCTTTTCCCTTGAACTCAAGTAGCTTTTTGACATGCAGACATATGTTTTCATGTCAGGTCGCCATTTTCAACACGGAACTTAGCATTCAAAACTTCAAAGCAGCCATGGAAGTTCCTGCCGCACTTGGTCTCGATCCAAGTATTGCAAACTCGGGTAAACCAAACAGCTTATCGCCTTAGATTTTATTCTTGATCTAGAATTTGGCGGACACCACGGTTATCAAAAAAAAAAAAAAGAAGGACCTTCAGCTTGGTGATTTGTTATGCTTCCTTTTTGGTTTAAATGCATCTGTTGATTATCATTTCTTCATTCTCAGTGCATCGTGCTATTAATGATGGAGTTGGTGCTGTTCTACCATCTGGACTACAGAGGACAATTTTGGATGGAATTTTTGCAATAGGACGTGCACAAGTTTCAGAATTTTTTCTGAATGAAAAGAACCCACTTGGGTTTTTAAGGCTGGCTAAGCTAAGACAAATATTTGATGAAGGAAAGAGCCTTCAACTTCAGTTCCCTGCAGAGGATCTTGGTTTCAGGTAACCACGACTTCTTATAAGGCCGGTGCCTAAATATAATCTGCATCCTTTCAATCCAGTTTTAAGGTTTTTCCACTGAGTAATTCCGTTGCTCTTTATAACTCATTGGTTTAGTTAACCAACTTGGTAACTGGATCATCGACGAAAAAAGCATCTTTACAGTACATCTAATTCTATTCATCGCTGTTAGATACCTTGAAGGAGCACTTGTTCCTGCCTGTAATAGTGTTGCGGGTACTCCTGAAGCACCTACTGGTCATCGGAGGGACTATACTCCTATTGCAGATCCGGGGTGCAGACTGCCCCATATGAATGTGAGAGTATTTTCGAATTCCTCAAGTAAGGTATGCTGGCTTTATGATAATCAATACGTCTAATTAGTTTTCACATTTTTGAGTATTCCATAATTTCCCTTATGGTTTAGTAACACAGCATGATTTTTAATGGCAGATCATTTCGACCCTGGATCTTATATCCGGGGACAAAGTCGAGTTTCTTCTCATTATAGCGCCTATTGAATCGTCTTATCATCTAGCTCGGGCGGCATTAGAGGTGGCTGAGGAATTCAAAGTTTCTGTCAGAGTATGCGTGCTTTGGTCTGACAAGAATTCAAAAGGAATTGAAGTAGGAAGTGAAGCATCATTGGCTCCGTGTGAGAATTACATAGATGTTAGGGAGGTTAAGAAGTCACCCACTTCACCATCATGGTGGGATATCTGTAAGATGGCTGCCAAAGGAGCCATCCTTGTTAGGCCGGACGAGCACATTGCGTGGCGCGAGAAATCAGGACTTGTTGCGGACCCTAAAAAGGAAATGAAAAGGGTTTTCTCTGCTGTTCTTGGTTTCAAGTAGATGACAATGTAGGAATCTTGCTATTATTCACTTGTACTAAAAAATTTTTAACGTTCCCCATATACTTTGCTTGACTACTTGTAATCGAAATTGAGGACAGTGCAAGCAAGCATTTGGGTCTATACTAAATGGTTTGAACTGTCAACATGTACATTCGTCAAATTGAAGCCTCAAATCAATCAATACAATTTCCCAATTCTAGTCGTGAACAAAAGTAGCAACAAGTCTAACACGAGCGAGCAATGTTACTCCTATGCAAGCCTGAACCAACCCTGTAGTTTACTATTGCTCTTTGAGTTGTGATACTGTCCAAAGGCGTCATCGAGGATCTAACCATTGCAGATGCGACCAGAAATGCTGCCAAATAGTGTCTTTTTCAGACATCAAGTTTGACCAACAAAGAAGATTATCAAATGGCCGATAGCTGCAGTGATAACTCCAAGCAATCGGCCAGCAACAACCTGTAACTGGTTCGTATTAGAGAAGGAAATGACAATCCGTGACGGTGTAAATGTGCGTCGAATAAAAAAGGGAGTATCAATCTATATAACTTGCATAAGAATCTTCTACAGAGATACCATTAGCCCTAAAGATGTTTAACCACATAATCAAGTTTCTAAAAGTAAAAAGTCGAGTACAACTACAAGCCTCTAGATGAATTAGGATAAGAAAACTCCAAATCCATCAAGTCTAGCAAAGCGTATGCTCCAACTTTACTCAACTTTATTCTTCACGGTGTTTATAACACATCACGTGTATAACATATGATATGACTAGGGGAAGCAAAGGAACAATGTGAAAATAGGAATTTTCATCCTCAAAAATAATTTCAAAGAAAAGGTACTACAGTAAACCAATTAATAATATATCCACCGATACCATTAGAAGAAGTTATGGGAAACAATCTAAAGCAATGCGACAAACCTGAGGAGGGGTGTGGCCAAAGAGTTCACGCAGGGGTCTGATCTCAGCTAGAGGATGCTCGGCAGGAAGTTCATAAACAATTTGATTTAGAACCTGAAAAATTGAAATTGAAGTTAAATACATGAAACCAAGTTGGTCAAGAAAGAGAGATATTAAAGGTTAAAACTAGCACAGCTTGCAAGTGCGTAAACAGAACTTCTCCAAGTCCAGATATTACGATTATAAAAACTTGAAAGCACTTGAATTGAAACCATAATTTCTAAAAATGCTAACTCTTATACAAGGTCTTGAAACAGAGACAAAGGAACAAGAAGAAAGAGGTGTGCGGTGGCTGTAAACAGAACCAAGAGTGGATAAGCGGCAAACCTCTGCTTGGCGTCCAGCATGTAGTCTTACACCAGTGGCATCATACATAACCTGCCACCAAAATATATGCATTAGATATCTCCCCGCAGGGCCAGAACATGAGCTATCTTCTAAAACATGAGAATTATAAACATGTGCTTCAGACGTTTCTGAAGAGCAACGAAAACTAAACAAGATTTTCATTCGTATCAGTTAGGGGTCATACAACACACGCTAGGATCAATGAAATGGCAAAGATCGACCCTCCAAAGCCTGCCTGGAATCCAACGGCTGCAGCAAGAGCAGTAACAGTTGCAGAATGAGACGACGGCATTCCGCCGGACCCAACAAGTTGCTTGAGATCCCATCGTCTTTCTTTATACCAGCAAATCTAAGAAAGCATAAGACTCTCAAAACTTTCACCTTTAATTGTTATCCATGGTTTAAAATAGATCACCCACTAGAAAAACTACCATGTTTTCCTAACAAATCTCATTTTCCTTGCCCATATCGATTGATGAGAAACCATGATAATAGGCCAACTGAAGTCGAACAATCGGACTCATTCCTTTAGTTGATCTTTACCGTTAGACCCCCACAATCAATGTTGATATCATGTCATAGATAAATCTGCGGAAAAAAAAAAAAAGGAGGGGGCGTTGTTGTAATTACAGCCTTTTAAAAGGATCAAAATCAAAATATTTTGAGGATCTGTACAACAAGTAGAAGGCGCCCCATTCCAAAAATTTTCCCACCCTTTTGCAACATCAGTCTACTTTATATAGAGTGGGTTTTTGCTCTTTTCCATTTTGAACTTCTGTCTCTTTCTCTGAACCAGGTAAATCTCTCTGTGAATCAGACAGCCACATTTCTGTTATTTTAAATTCCATCACATGCTACTGTTAGATTCTGATTTGGGTTTTTGTTCGTCTTCTTTCTTTCGATCCTGCGTCAATTTTGTTGTTGCGAAAAAAAAAAATCAGTGTTTTGGGATCCGTTCTGTTTGGAACCTGGATTTCACGAGAGAGGAAAAAAAAAAAAAAATTAAAGGTTGCAAGTTATCTCGTGTTTGGAATCTACAATTTTATTTTTAATACATGAAATTACAATGAAGTTTGTTTTTGAGGAAATTGGATAATCGGATATTTTTTAGTTGGTTAAGTGTGGGAGAAAGGAAGCAAAGAGAAGCAGAAAGAGAAAGTAAGGAGTGAGAAAGAGAGAAGAGAACCGCTTTGGGTAGACGTTAGCCCAATACCCTTCCTAAGTGCAATGGAAGTCAGGCCCCGTCCAGGTAAGTATGTTGAAACGCGGATCATGTATTAATTTTATAGACCTTCCAGTATCACAGCTTATTTTCTCCTTAACTCAGGAGAAAAGGAAGCTCCTTTAAGAAGAAAAGCAAAAACTAAAGAAACTTCTACAAGATTCATCTGAAGACGAAAATGACAAAGAAGACAGATCTCCACTATGAGTGAAGATAGTTACAAGGCTGTTTATGGAGGACCATTTGCCCAGGATCCTTACGAGGATTACAAAGATTTGTTAAAAAATAATAATAATAATAATATTTCTTTCCTCTTTGTCGGTAATTTTTTGATTGTGAGAATAAACTCTCCCAAAGACAGCCATCAATATATTATACAATCAAAGTTGCCCTTTTTCTTATCTAAAATCAGCTCACCTAGAGTCCTTCAGTTCTTTCAGGACCCACTTTTTCCCTTAAACAAGATAATATCCTAATTTTTTAGGACAAGAGCCTTTCACTTCCCATGTGAACCAATGACCCATATCTTTGTCTTGTTCCCTCTACTACTTAAATAATATCATAACTTTCTAAGACAAGAGCCTTTCACTTTCCATGTGAACCAATGCCCACATCTTTGTCTTGTCTCTTATATTACTTTCTGGAGAAAGCATCCATAAGAACAAAATCTTCACGTGAACCTACAGACTTACCTTTGTCATCTCTTAATTCTCGTGAACTTGCAGATTTACCTTTTTCTTCTCTTGTCAAGAATACTCCTTATCAACAGGAGAAAAAGTTGTTCAGTCCATCCACCACAAGCTACTGTTCAGATTCAAAAGGATGTCCTAGCTGTCCCCTATAAAGCCTGTTCAAAAACCTTGAGTGAACCCGTTAGTATCAACGCTGTCAACCAGGTTGTTGAACAGAATAACTATACCAATCTTTACCAATCTTCGCCGAGCTCCAAGAGGTTTCCTACGAGGGGAAGCGGTTTCGGACCAGGCGGAAGCCTTTTACTTCTGGGATTAGTTGCAAAGAAACGGAAGGTTTGAACTGAGATACAAATTAGGATTGGAACAAGACACACTAAACTGAAAATGTCCATATCTTACTACTTTCTTGTGCTCTGTCTCTTCTGTGTTGTATATTCCTTGTTGCAGACAGTGGAAGATATAGAGCACCCTATGGTTGAGAAAATTTTGAATAAGATTGCATTTCTCACTTTGTTAATGGCTAAAATATCTACGTCTTTGACGTTCATTACTCATGTCCAAAGAAAGAGGGGGAAAAAAAAAGTTTGAAATTTGTTATTTATATTATCTTTTTGTATGGATCAAATAAATAGACAAAATCGTTGAATTATGTGTCGTTGAATTGTGTGACTTGAAAGCAACGTTCCAATTAGAATCACTATTTTTTCTTTTTGGGTGTTTGTTTTTTGTTTTCGTTAATCAATTAGAAAGTCTGAATAAACTACCAAATGCAAAAAGTCAGGCGCACAATAGAAGCTGATTGTCTAGATCGCTTATAAATTACGTGTGGTAGGCGTGAAGCCTTTTGAATCTATCTTTAATTCGTCGATTCATTTAAATAATAATTGACCAAAATTGGTCCACAGTGACAAACTTTTTTTTTTTTTTTTGGTGAAGCAGGAAATTCGAGCTCTAAATCTTACGGTGAAATCATGTGTGTAATTACTATACTGGACTATACTTATAATCATATGTAACAAACCCTTTGAATCTTTTTATCCAAAAAAAAAAAAAAAAACCTTTGAATCTATCAGTTTTTATCGTAGTTTTTAGATTTTTACTGATTGTTTTCTGATTGTCGTTTGTTCCATTTGCTATTCTGCCAATTGTTGACGTTTTTGGTGAGTTTGTCTTGCTGGTCGTCGGTGGTTTTCAAGCTATCGTCCATTTTATATGTTGCTGTTTTCACTTTGTTGTCGTCATAATGTTGCTTTTTTTTTTTTTTTTCATCGTTCACAAACAATATTGTCGTTTTTAGTTCTGGCACACTTGATGCTTTTGTCGTTTAAATCTAAGTTGTTGTTGTCGTTTGTGAATGTTTCTCTCGTGCTGGACCTGCTGGTTGCTATCGTCATTTCTACAGTTTAGTTTGTCATGTTATGTCGTTTTCATTTGCTTAAAGAAGAAAAATGAAACCAAAAAAAAAAAAAAATCATGGGCCATTTTGGGAACATTTTGAAAAGGGAAAAGCACTTGAATGACACGAATTTAAAGATCATTGCACCATACGAGATAAAAAAATTAACACTAGACTAACATGATACAAAATTAAACTAAAGTTAACTAAAATTTGTGTCATGTTGATCAATCAATGAAATAAATATGGTTATTTAAGTAATTTTCTTTTTTGGGAGAAAATGGTTTTAATTATTACGGGTACAAAGTATATATTAGAAGTTTTCGAGATTGGTATTGAGATATATTTTGAAGAGAGAAAGAAGTAACTAGAATGTTTGTTGTAAATCATTAAAGTAAATAATGCATTTTAAAAATATTTGAAAGAAATATCAGTAAATAATAAATTTAATATATTTAATAGATAAATGAGTTATTTGATCATAGACAACCAATTGAGCTTTTAGGTAAATAATTAAGCTATATATTTCAACCAAGTATTAATTGCATGAAAAGTAGAAAAAATTATTACAAGAAAGACATAGCAAATAGCTTAGAAAATCCATGATCTATTCTCAGACATTGGAAGAGAAATTAATAAGGAAAAACAGAGCGTTCTTGTCCTCAAATAAGAAGGACTAGATATTACTTGCTATTCAAGCTATAAATTACATGTATATATATAAACCTGCTGGAAAAGCTCAATTTACAGAAGGTACTTCTTTTACTGTGTAGTTCTATATATTACAAACCATAACATATAATTTTCGTTTTAATAAGTTGCTAGAAGGTATACGATGAAATACATATATAATACATGTAGCCCAAAAAAGGGTTTCACTGGAAACAATATGTGATCATGCGATCGCCATGGGGAGAGCTCGCAAAGGCTGAGCCATTTGCAAGGTCAGGCCAAAATTGTCTTCCATGTTCAAAGTATCTGGTCCAACTCCATCTTCCAACTTCCAATCAAATGAGTGAAGCAAAGAACCCAACGTCAAGTGCAGCATTCGGTTTGCCAATGACATCCCGGGACATATTCTCCGCCCAGCACCAAAAGGAATGAGCTCAAAATCCCGGCCTCCAGTTTCTATATTCAATTTCAAAAACCTTTCTGGCATAAACTTGTTGGGATTTTCCCAGACGTTTGGGTCTCTACCAATGGCCCAAACGTTTATCAACACTTGAGCATCCTTCGGGATGGCATAGCCGCAAACTTTGATGTCACTTTCAGCTTTACGAGGCACCAGCAATGGTGCTGGAGGGTGCAAGCGTAAGGTTTCTTTGACAATGGCTTGTAAGTAAGGGAGTTGAGTTATGTCCGCTTCCTTCACTTGGTTTCCTTTGCCAATCACTTGTTCTAGCTCCGCTCGGGCTTTTGACATGATCTCTGGGGCTTTTAGTAACTCAGCCATTGACCACTCTAATGTGGCTGAAGTCGTTTCTGTCCCCGCGCCAAATATATCCTGTTTCATTACTTGGCTTTGTTTGGCAATTGACTCTGTTTAAACTAAACTGTACTTTTTTCATCATGTTTTTTATCTTTTTCCTCAAAAGTTTTTTGTCTTTTCTAAAAAAATCAACCAAAATTACTATTTAAACTTACAAATCTTAACTCAAACTCATACACCAAACTAACCATTATTCTTATCAGGTCAATCTCAAAATGAACCAACAAAACAAGTATTAGGTTACCTTAAAAATATATATATATGTACCTTGAGGAATTTAGAATGTCTAGTTTTAGCCCCCAACTTTTAGTTTGAAGGTTTTATCATGCAAACGTTTCAAGAATCAACAGAATTTGATCATTCCATTACAATAAAGAATTGGTCATTTCCCACGACTATGTTAAATTGTGAATGGAAAACTTACGTGACTTTGCTCCTCAGTTTCAGTGAAAAATACAGTGTTCACCATCTATTACGTGACTTTGCCAACAGTAGTGATCTTGGCTAAAGTTATAATTTTTTAATGGACAAAATTAGATTTTTTTTTTACGCCCTGAAATCATTCTTTTTTTTGTTTATTTTATTTATGTTAGTGTAATTTTACTTCGAACTCTCTTTGAATTCCATTTTCAGCAATACTAGGAGTAATAACTACTATTTCCAAAAACATCATTTTAACAACCAACCAGGTCACTTTTTATCCACGATTTTGGTATTGTGATGGAATGACCATTTCTCTCAATTATGAAATGTCAAGGTAGAAAAGTTTCAAAATTAAAGGTCTTAATTGAATCTTTTCGGGGATATTTTTGAAATTAACCAAGAGGTAAAAGGGTTTGCTTACCATTAACAAATGTCCTATTGTTGTTTTGTGTAGCATTTCGTCTTCTCTCTTCTCTTCACCCATCGCCATCATGTTGATAAGAGTGTCCAATATATCATCATCTTTCACATAACCTCCTATTTCCCGGAGTCGCAACCTTTGGTCGACGATGCCATTGAACAAGTCCAGCACTTTTCGGAAGTGAATACCGGTGCGCCTCCTAATGCCTTGGGGGTCAATCTTCTTAAGAATCGGGAAAAAGTCAGCCATGTTTGGTTTTCCGATTTCTTCTAGAATACAGCGCACGGACTTCTTGAACTCTCTGCCAGTATCGGAATTTGAACAAGCTAAATCCATAGAGAAGAATGTGGTGGACAAGAGATTCAGAGCAGCCATGAAAGAAGCTTTTCCAATCTCCACGGACTCACCGGCCTCGCAGCTTTTACGGACTTCACGTAGGAGCTCTTGTACCTTGTCGTGCCTCAGGTTCATGTTGGCATCAAGAACCCTAGAGGCAAGCAAGTGGGAGTTGCTTATTTTGCGAAGGTTTGTCCATAAATTTGAGACCGGTAACCAAAAGATGCTGAACTGGTCGTGATCAAGGGCGCGGGCTGCGTCTGGGATCGTTCGGTTGGAGAAGTTTTGGCTATGTCTCTGTATGAATTCCTTAGCCATTGTTGGTGAAGAGACGATAACCGTCGTGACTTGGCCGAGCTTCAAACACATAAGAGGGCCATAGGACTTGGAAAGCTTGGCCAAGGACTTGTGGGGTTTGTCACCGAGCTGCAGGAGGTTTCCTATGATGGGAAGAGGTTTGGGACCAGGTGGAAGTAGCTTTTTGCATCGGGGAAATGCATATGAACGGAAGGCTTGAATTGAGATTAAAAGGATTAGAGCAAGACAAACTAAGCTGGTGAAAATATCCATTATATCTTCCACTTGCTTATTTCTCCTCCTCTCTCTGTCAAGTTGTTTCTAGTTCCGTGTTGCAGACAGTGGAAGGGCTACCTTGGTTTGATTAAATTTGAGATCAGGACTGGTTTTTCTTCTTCATGAATTTCCACATACATATATATATATATATATGTGTATATGTATATAGCTGTGCGTAGATTCTTTTATTTTTCTTACTTTTTTTTTTTTGGCTTAAATATGTCTATGGTTGTTAGACATTTGTCATTTATTCATAAGGAAAATCTAATGGTTGGCGGTCCCTTTCCCATTTAGTCGTCATTATTACTTGCAGCTCGGATGGAAACTATTTACAAAGCTAATAATGTGAAAAGGCCGTACTAAATAATGTGATATTGACTGGCTGTTTTAGTAAAGGAATTGAGTGGCTGAAATTACAACAAGAAGTAGTCGGTTAGTTTGAAAATTCTAGCACAAGCATAAGCCACACAATTTAGTCAGATCCACATTCATAATCGCATGCACTTGGTAGCTTTTGTGCACGTTGTTGTCGTTTTAGGAGGTTCTGTCGTTCTTTTTTGATATTTATTTAGCTTGCATTTGATTCGTGGAGATAAATTTTATAAGTTAAAATTGATTGACTTTTTAAAAATTAATTATAAATTTTGTTCACTTTTTAAAAATAAAAAATAAAAAAACTGAGATGAAAAAGTATAATTTAATTGGAGTTAAATTTAAATACCAAATAAAACCTTAGTATTGATGTCCCTTAAATTTGTCATCCTTAACAACTTGTATTTCAAATTTCAAATTTTATAATTTTCCAATCTCCACGGACTCACCGGCCTGGCAGCTTTTACGGACATCACGTAAGAGCTCTTGTACCTTGTTGTGCCTCATGTTCACCTTGGCATCAAGAACCATAGAGGCAAGCAAGTGGGAGCTGCTTATTTTGCGAAGGTTTGTCCATAAATTTGAGACCGGTAACCAAAAGATGCTGAACTGGTCGTGATCAAGGGCGCGGGCTGCGTCTGGGATCGTTCGGTTGGAGAAGTTTTGGCTATGTCTCTGTATGAATTCCTTAGCCATTGTTGGTGAAGAGACGATAACCGTTGTGACTTGGCCGAGCTTCAAACACATAAGAGGGCCATAGGACTTGGAAAGCATGGCCAAGGACTTGTGGGGTTTGTCACTGAGCTCCACGAGGTTTCCTAGGATGGGAAGAGGTTTGGGACCAGGTAGAAGTAGCTTTTTGCATCCGGGAAATGCATATGAATGGAATGCTTGAACTGAGAAAAAAAAGGATGAGAGCAAGACAAACTAAGCTGGCGAATCTTCCACTTGTTTATTTCTCCTCCACTCTCTACCAAGTTGTTTCTAATTCCATGTTGCAGGAGAGCGGAAGAGCAATGATAACTCTATTTTTACAGAGTTATTTTGACATTCTAAAATTTATATTTTTACTATAATCTAATCATTTATTTTGATTTTTCTCCAAAATTATTTTGTTATCCCAAACGTTCAAGTTAAATGTGATAAAAAGAAATTAAAAATTGCAAAAGGGAAATTCGGAGCAATCATCCACCATTCGAAAGCTCCTTCATGTGCTCCCACGCGCGCTCCTAGCCGTTAGATCAGCTTTAGTTGCGGTCCAGATGGCGAGTGCGTCCCATTTGCCCTTCCCGGAGCGTTGCCAGTAGCGTGTCAGCAATCCAGGGCAGTGGCAGATCCAGCATTTCATGCCCCACTGTGTTCACGTGTACCTGCTTTTCCAGCCAACGCCAGCACACCACACATCCCAATTCCAGCCCATCTCTAACAATCTGTCGCCACCTGTCTCCGTGGGCCCGAATGGCTGCTTTTGCGTTAGCAGTTGTAGTAAGAAAGTAAAAGAAAAAAATAAAAAAGGGGAAAGTTGGGAACTAAAGTCGGCTGGCTGGAAGCTTAAAAAAAGAAGCCCTAGGGCTCCGTGCCCACTGTCTTTGACTGCGGGAGAAGCCGGAAACCAATGATGATCCCATCTTCCTCTCCATGTCCTGTCACCATGTATTTCCCCTCCCTTTTCATCCCTGCTCGAACTTTGAAAAACATTGTTCTTGGGTAGGCTTCAGCTGCTTGTTCCTCGACAGCTTGCATATTGGTTTGATGAAGCAGGGGTGTGCTGTTTGATGATACAAAGTGGTCCATCATCTCCTTGTAACGCATCCATGACAGAGACATGTCCAGACGACGGACTAAGTCATAAAGATTTATCTTCACCCCGACCTTCTTCTTCAACAATGCATTCATTCCTTCACATCTTTGGGTGGTAGTCATGCCACCAAAGAAATTACTCCTTCAATAAGTTTCCGCCCAATTTGCCCGCGTATCAAATAGACTTTGCCCCCATTCATTTTCCCCCTGTCGGAGTTCCCTAATTTTTTCATCCCATTCCTTCTCAAATTGTATGGGGGAAAGCAACCTCTTCATAAGCCTCTGCACAGCCTGTAAGAACCTTATATCCTTTACATTTTTTATTATATTTTGCTCAATATGCCAGCTACATAAGCGATGCACAACACCAGTCATTAGCACACCAATTGCCTGTCGCGTAGCATTGTCTCCGTCAGTTACAACAGTGAGTGGCTTCTTCCATTCCATGCACTCCAAAAATGACTCAATTACCCACTTATAGGTGTCGAAAGTTTCATCAATAAGAAGGGCAAAACCGAGAACAGTTGATGAGAAATGGTGGTTGATTCCAACAAAAACTACTAGCGGCTTCCCGTATCTATTTGTCCGGTATGTAGAATCAAATGCAACCGCATCACCAAAGCATTGGTAGTCCATTCGGCTTCTTGAATTCAGCCAGAAAATACTCCTTAACCTGTCCCGATCATCCTTTCAGAACCTTCCAAAAAAATCAACATCATTATCCGCTTTATGTTGGAAGTAGCCAATGGCTCTTGATGCATCAACATCAGTCAACTTTTTATCTGCTTCACTCAACTTATTTTGCAGGTCCTTTGTCGTGAATGGAATGTTTTCATAGCCTTGGAGCTGCAATGCCAAATATGACATTATTTGGCAACTTTGTACCCCAGAAGCTTTCATTGTCTGGGCAGTTTCAAGAGCTCCCCACGAAACCACACTTGCAGATCTCAGGAATTGTTTATACTCTGATGGTACCAGCTCATGAGAATGTTCAGTTCGAAACTCCCTTACCACCCACGTATATGTCTTCCTCAGTCTATTGATCCGGAACAAAACCTTGCACCCAGACCTTGTGATACCCTTCGGCTGTTTTTTCCTATTCAAGACATTAACATATTTGGCCAATCTAAACCCTTCACGAGAACACATCCAACTCCGAAACCTAGCTTCACCAGCTGCATTCTTCCTCCTTAAACCTTTTCTCACAATGAAGCCAATGTACTCGGCGAATAGAGTGAAGAATTGTTCGGCTCTTTCCTCAGACTCGAATGTTTTGTTCAACATATCATCTCTACACAGCTCATCAAGATCCTTGTGTTGTAGTCCAAGCTCCGCCATAATACTGATCCATTTATCCCAATCCGTCGGTAGTTTATCTTTTCTCATATCCTTGTGGTCAATAGGAGCTTCAGTAAACATCACCAGCTCACTATCATACCTTTTATCGCTACGATTTTTCTCGTCGCTATCAAAACCCGCCTCATGCCTATGCATAACCTCTGGACAAAACGGTAGGGTCATCTATAAAGAGATCAGCATATTGGTAGCCCAGTACTCGTCCGACCTGCTCCGTTTCTATTTCTAGTAGCAGTTAGCACCTAAGGTTTATATATCATCCATGACATTTAAATTAACACATATACATGCTCAATAAATGCATAGATTAAATCATCTGCAGCATCAAACTTTATATTTGTAGAATTTATTTAGGTAAATTGGTATCGCAATACATGCATGCACAAACAATCCTTAAAATGTGAACTATAAATTCATTAAATATTTCGTTTGTTGGTTCAATATATCTTGATTACAAGTTTTGGCGGACGCAAAATATTGTTTCCAGGTGGCCGTTTCCTACCAAATAATGTGGTCATGTTTGCAGAAAGAATAAGAGTAGTTTCGAACCTGTGTAACGTAAAATCTGCCAACCAGTTCTGTGCACACTTTGGAGTCTTGATGGATTTAGCTATGTTCGAATGAATAAACCACGGAAGATTAGTTTATCTCATAAATGGAAGAATGGGAAAAGGAACATGTCTAACTTCATACAAGAACTGGGTAGTTCAGCAAGAGTGACGTCCAGTCCATCAACTGCTTCCGGGAAACATGGGAGAAGTTTGAATAATTCTCGGATTTTATAACCATTTTACAAATAACTTGTCCACTTGTTGCATCGCATTTAATACGGCTGACATATAATATTCATATTCTCATAATCCACGTGGTGTCCTTTACACTTTGTAATTGTCAAATGGTGCAAATATTTCATGCCATACATATGAGCCCAATCTGTTTAGCTGGTCAGTAAATTTTACAACCAAATTTAGATGCTGAACTCCCTTTACGAAGGTTTCATGATCCCCCAAAAAAAAAAAATTTACGAATGGCTTTGACATTCGTAATTAATATGTTGCTTACAAGAGGAAAAAAAATTATACTTGAACTTGTTTATCAAAATTGTTTGGTTAGACACAAATACATAACTTCAGTTAACATGGAATTAACCAAAACTATTGTAATGTTGGTATCAAACTAAATTTCAAAATCAGTTGGATGGAATTCGGCAGCAATTTCGATAAATATTGATGATTAGAACTGCATTTCATCCAATAAAATTTAGTTTTAGTGATAACTTCCTTTCGTACATCTAAACTTATATGGTTAATGTATTAATGATGACATAAATAACAATCTGTGAGCACTGATAAAATGGACTTAATTAAATTTTTATATTTATTTTATTTTATTTTTTGCAATATTTATGTAAATATTGAGTTTAACCAAGAAACTTGGATTTTGCTTCCAATTAGACCAATTGTATAGTCCATTTCTTTAAAGTAATGCTACTTCAAAAAATTAACATAGATATGAAAAAATACTTTATCAATACAACTAGTGTAGTTTGGTTGATCAACCTATTTTACTTGTTTTGGGAAAAAAATTTTGTTAAGAATGACGAACATTCTGCATGTTGGTTTCGAAAGCCATTTTCAAAAATGTACCGGAAGCATTGTACGGATCAATATTTCATATGAGAATTTCTCACGCCATGGTTTTGGGAGCAATTTTACTTGTATTACTTGTAAGGATGTTGCACATATTTTGGTGTTTTTTATTTTCTTCAAATTGAAGAATTAATCCATGTCCAGTTCGTTACTTCTTCTTGTAAGCTCACGTGCGTCATAGTCTTAAAAAGACACTAAAAACATAGTAGTTCATAACTTTGGTCGCTGGGTTACATTATTAGACCATGCTCTAATACAAACCATATTTTTACTTACATATACACAGATTTTTTGGCAAAAGAGTGGCAACAACTTGTCAGCAATCTTACTGCTTCATATCCCCATTAAATATTTACTGCATGGTTACGTCACACTAACACTTACCGATTCAAAATCACATAAATACCTTCCCAAATCCCAACCCAGCGAGCCGCCAAAAAACATCAGGCTGGAACCGACTCGAGAAGTTCCTTTAAGAGGCTTCGGATTTTATCGGCATTCGCCTCCATCTTCTCCAGAAGAATATCAACCTTCTTCAGAGCCTCTTCTGTTGCTTCAAACTGAGCAGCAAGTGCGATGAGCTTCTCATCCGTGTCGTCAACCTATCAAAGCAAATCTTTCTGCATAGCATTAAGCTTCCCCAGTTCACTTTTCTCTGCACTTGCCACCGACGTCGAGACTGATTTCGGTGGAGGTCCCTGGGTCAGAGGCTCGGTGATCTCCATGTCCTCTCCATATCCAGTGTCGGCACTGTCGGTGTCGGACACAACTTGAGACTCTAAGTTGTCCATTACCAATACGTTAAGAAAACTTTTTTCTCTCTCTCTACGGTGTTGCTGGTGAATTTTAGTGTATCTTGAGCTAATAAGATAAATTATGTATAGGATTTCCACCCCCCACAAGAAGAGTTGCTGAGTCATTTTTTGGCATTTATTCTACTAGGATGATTTGATATTTTTCATATTCAAAGTTAATTGACAGATTTGAAACGTTAAATTCGGGACTGTAAATACAATCACAAAGGTTTGTACTAGACTTCTGGATAAAGTGAATCCCTACAATCCCTACTAATAAAACTTTCAACCGATAGCCAAACTTTCATTTTAGTAATTGAGTAAACTACTACATGACAGTTTTATTTTCTCATTGTGACTACCAATCCAACTGTGAGCTATTTCCAAAATTCTTTCAACATTGGAAAGAGCCTTTACTTGTCGGAAAGCTCCTAACCCAGCCGTGCTTACTACTGCGACGTGCGCAAAGGTGATGTCATACTGGAATAGGCCATACTTTTCCCAACCAAACTTCTATTTAGTATTTTGTAAAGCGTTGGTAAATCCCAACGAAACTCTTGGTTACAGAAATAGGGAAAAGAGAGAAAAAAGGGCATAGGCCATACTTTTCCCAACCAAACTTCTATTTAGTATTTAATAAAGCGTTGGTAAATCCCAACGAAACTCTTGCTTACAGAAATACCGTACAAAAAAATATTATGAAGTTGTTGGAGGGAAGAACGTGAACTTATTAATTCATCCTACTTTAAAGCATGTGCCAGGCACATATAATCTAAGATATATGTAAGAAAATTGCTTTAAGCAGGAAGAAATTCAAATAATAAGTTAAGATAAACTAACAAAATAAAAAAACCAAGAACGAAGTACCTGAAAAGAAAAATGAAAAAAAAAATTATTTACTTTTCAGAAAATACAAAAACTGAAATGAAAAAAATCTTCATTTAGTGGGTACGTGAAATTTCCCGTGCAATACAAGCTTATCTACAATTATTAAATATCCACTGTATTGTATCTTCTTTCAATTAGTCAGTACATATTAACTATATATAAATAACAATTCAACTGTGGCTTGTGAGTTAGTAGTGTTACCATAGTAATTGAACTATAATAATGGTCCCTTGAGCATGTTTATTATGGAAGCCTAAATGATATTAAATATTTAGATTTTACTAACAAAATTTAACATGAAAAATTTTTCTCGCCTTCGTTGTTACTATAATAGTATGATTATAGTAACCCAATCAAACTCTATATGTGAAGTTCTGTTATAGCGTTTTAATAACATAAGAGTCATAATTTTAAATAAATACAAGCTAATCCATTTTAATAATTGATAAAAACTATAAACTTAATAGAATAAAAAGTGAATTGTCACTTTAGCAGTAGAATCAATATGGTAATAGTAGTGTCATACTCGTGTCTTGTTTCTATTGATGAGAAAAGTGTAAATTAAGACTCCATTTCATGAATCGACTCCTTGGTCAATTTTTTATCTTGATTTTTGTCTTATTCTGAAAAGTGAATAAAAGTATAACTAGTTTTTCAAAACTCAAATAAATCAAACTTAAAAATTTCAATTCTAACTAGTTAACCAAACACACACTAAGTAAATTATCAATTTTTCAATCACATTTAAAAATTTCAAGTGTAAATTCCCTTTACCATTGTGCAAGTTAGTTGGAGATTATTAGGAATTAGTTGACTTTGTAAAAATTAATTGTCAATTTTGTTGACTTATAAAAATAAGGAAAAAAAACTGAGATTAAAATGTTCAGTTTAATTGGAGTTAAACTTATACCCCTTATAAATCATTACAGCTTGAGTTACAAAACTATATGAATAGTCAAACTAAGAAAAAAGACAAAAAAAAATTAATTTATAAGTTTAATGTTTATACTATGCATGTAAACGCCTGCTAAAATTTCCGATGTTTGTACCTGTATAAAAATGAAATTATAAGCCAGTGTCACAACAAGAAATTGAACTTTTAGGGGCCGGGTCTTCCGCGACCCAATTTTGGTAGCAGAATAACACATTCCTGTGCTACCAAAATTTAATCGCTGTAAAATTTAATTTTGAGACCTGATATTTTATCGGTCGCCAATAATAGAGCGCGGAAAAAAATAATTGGTTCCTGCGGAAAACATTTAGCAAACGACACAATATATGGTAGCGGAATAAATTTTCGCCGACCAAAAATTGGTAGCAGAAAATAACCATTTGGGTCCAAATTCGTTTGGTCCCAGTAAATTGGCCGCGGAAAAAAAAAAAATCTTGTGCCAATTATTTTCCAAGACCAAACTGCGATTTCATATCAGAACATTGTCTTTCACTACTAAATATTTGGTAACGGAATATATGTTTCTGAGACTAAATGACTTTGGTCGCAATAGACAAAGATACTTTGCAATATATTTTTATTTTGGTGTCAAAAAATTGATGTCCGCTACCAATTAATTTTTTGGTAGCAAAATGTTTACAATGTTTAGTTAGAAAAACAAAAGTTAACTTTCGGCTAGTAAAATACAATTTTGGTAACATAATGATGCAGGTTATCCATATAAACCAACCCATTCTTCTCTCTACTTCACGTCCAAAGCATGCTTCGACCTTTCTCTTTTTTTTTTTTTTTTTAACCATCTTCATCCCCCTCTTCAATTATACCTTTTGCATTCTCCAGCGTATTTCGTTTTTGTTTCCCGTTTTTGTTTCCCTTTACTTCACCTGCTCTACTTCACCTACTCTGTTATGTATGGATTTGCCTTCTTCTCCAATTTTTTTCCTTTTTTTTTTTCTCCTTCACCTACTTTGTTATAATATAAGGTAATGCCTATAAATAATCATATACATCCTCAATATCTATATCATCTAATTCAATCTATGTAACCTAAAAAGAGACTTTACCTCTACCACAATCCTCCCCGAAGAGCTACTACCAGTAAAAAATGTGCAATTGCGGCCCTGTCTGCCAGTAAAAATATCTTAAATTGCAAGGTAAATTTTCCATTTTGCCCCTACATATATTTTGGTGCCGCTGTTTCGTTTGTGTTGTTCTCTTCCTTTTTTTCTTTTCTTTTTTCTTTTTTTCTTTTTGTTTTTGTTTTTGTTTACGTCTCTCTCCCTCTCTCTTCAAATACTCTGCAAATGCGTGTGTGTTTCTATCTCTCCTTCCATTCTCTCTCTAGAATTGCAGAACTCTCTCCCCCCTTTCTATTTCCCATTCCTCCAAAGCCTCCCTCTCTCTTTTCATCTCCGGCGCCAAATCCAGTGGCTCTGATTCCTCTCCGATGCTACAGTCGATTTCCGTCGTGACGGACTCTCTCACTCTTACTCGATCTTGAAGTGAACGCCAATCGGAGCATCATCGGCTTCGGTGGACGACTCGGCTTACTCGATCGCCGTGGAGTCGCGATCCGGAGGAGTTGCCAGAGATCTCGCCCTAGAGTCGAGATCCAGAATCGCGATCTCTCTCCTCCAAATTTATCGCTCTCTCTCTTCTTGGCTTCTCTCCCTCCAATCTCTCTCCTTGGCTTCTCCAGAATTACAAAAAAATTCGATCATTTATTAAAACACTTCTTAAAAAAGACTATTTAGCTATAAATCCCTTAAATATATACACACAATCAAAAATTAGTAAGGAATTATTTTTCTTTCCACTTAGCTTTCAAAATGAAGCCTTATAATTCATCCCTTATTTAGGTAACAAACTATTGTGTTTGAAAATTAATCTCCCTATTGCTTATGATCTCAATTGTTTATTCATATGCATTTTTCCCCCCTTCTTTGCAGATTACAGGTCACAAAAGATAGATGGTCCATGCTTCTTCTTTTACTGTTTCTAAGGCTTTGTAAGATATATACATATACATATATATTTACTTTATAGTCGTTGATGAAAAGTCAATTAACATCCCAAGAAATTGAGTGAATTAGAAGAAAATTAGACATAGAATAGTATGCATTTGTTGTTTTGGAATCATAGTGCTTTTTGTATTTTATATTATCGAATGGATAGATTCCTAGAGCCAAATAGGTTTATTAGTAAGGGTTTTGATCCTTTCTGAAATGCCCCATTAGTATCATTGTACTTTTTCACTTTTGATAGACTGTACAGCTGAAGGCTTTCGTTTTCTAGGAAATTTGGTGCGATAACAGTACAAAAGTCATTGCATCATCGGTTGAACTGTCCCCAAAAGGGTTCTGTTAGGTTTATTCAAATGGCAAATAACCTCAACTCTAACTCGAATGGCAACAACAGTGAGTCGAGAGGTGCATTGGTTGTTCTAGAAGGCTTGGATCGTTGTGGAAAAACTACGCAGTCTAGCAGATTACATAAGTACTTAAAAGGACTGGGACATGCAGCTGAATTATGGCGATTCCCTGACAGAACCACGAGCGTTGGACAAATGATATCTTCCTATCTTTCTAATCAATCACAACTTGATGATCGCGCTATCCATCTACTTTTCAGTGCCAACCGTTGGGAGAAGAGGTTTGCGTTGTTCTAAATCCCTAATGCAATGTGTTTCTATTCTTGCTTTATGGTTTACATATATAAGCAGAGCAGATTGTTCTTATCGATTGTGGTTAGTAGTAGTTGTGCTGGATTGCTGGCGTTTTGATCTAGGACCTTTAATTTGCTAATTTGTGTTAGGATACTAGTTCGACATTGATGTATTCTTTCTACTTGAATAATATTTGAGATGCTTGTTCTGTGCTGAGATTATCATTGTTATGGTATAAGCAGCCATGTTTGCATGTTTGCTGACTAAAATCGAACTATGACACGAATGAAAACAGCGAGTACTGAAAAGTTTGATGTGTTTGCAGAACATTGATGGAAACTAAGCTGAAATCTGGAACCACTATCATTGTCGACCGTTATTCTTATTCTGGGGTCGCTTTCTCTTCTGCCAAAGGACTAAATATTGATTGGTGTAAGGTGAAGACGAGCTAAATTATTAATTGGAAAGTTTGTGTTCCATAGTTGAGCTCTACTAAACAATGTCTTCTACTGTAGGCTCCAGAAATCGGGTTGCTGGCTCCAGATCTGGTATTATATCTTGACATTTCCCCCGAGGTAATTAGTATTTTAGGTTTTTCGGACTATTAGGAAGATACAAACTGCCCCAAATTCTTTCAATGTGAATTTTCGTGTTATAACCTTATTTTTTCCTGTACATGGCTTGCCTTTTGATTTACAAGCATCTTAAAAATAAATAAAAAAACCATCAGAAAGCTGCCCCGTTTGATCTGTTTGATTGCTTCTTTGCAATATATAGAAAAAAGAAAGTTCTTGTTTTTGTTCCGGTTTTTGGCTGACCTTTTTGCAAAGGTGAGATGTGCCTAGTGCTTTCCTAAACCTTCTTTTGAACTGATTCATAATGTTACAATTATCAGAAAGCTGCAGAAAGAGGAGGTTACGGAGGAGAAAGATACGAGCAGCTAGAGTTTCAAAAGAAAGTCCGGGAAAGCTATCAGGCTCTCCATGGTGCTTCTTGGAAGGTAATATATTGCTTCTTGGAAGTTGTGAATCTGCTTTGGTTGTAATTCTTTCTAAAGGGCTGTTGGAACTTTTACATCAAGTAATTTTGTAGTATCATGTCTACGTATTTTCGTAATGGTAGTTAAAGCATGACAATAAAGAAGCTGCATCTGCTTTTCTCATTAGCCTACCTCGAGGGTTTGGGTAAATTTTGCTGACTTATCTGCTTTTCTCATTAGTCTATCTCGAGGGCTTAGGTAAATTTGCCGACGGTATAACTTTATATACAATTATACACATACATAATAGAGTTATAGACACACTATACGCATACAATCACACTTGTACATACACATAATTATCATGTCTACTTGATCTTTTAATGGTTGCTGAAGAACGAATCCAAGACCGAAGAGTTGAAATGCAAGTTGCACGAGACATTTGTGCATTTTTTGTGTCACTTGCTTTTCCTCTTGATATACGTTGCCTTGTGCTCTACTTCTCAAAAGGCCTGCATAAGAAAATCTGCCTAACTGACCTGAACCTAATCCTGATCTGTTCATAACTAGAATTCCTGATTTGGTCTTTTTCAAACTTCTCGTGTCAAGTTATTTCTTTATGTTGTCCAAGATATGAGTGTTCCGCGACAATACAAGACAAAACGAATTAAGTCGTTTTTACCAATTTTGAGTTATTGTTGGTTTTGATTGGCTGGAGATAGTGTTTTTGATGGCCAGTATAGCCATGCAAGATTTGTTGTTCTTTTAGAAATTGTCTCAAGTGCCATCTTTCTATTCGAGTATTGTGATACTAGATCACAAGTTTAAGTGTTATAATATCCGTGGAGGAGAGTTTTATTTCTCAATACAGTGAAAGATTTTACAAAGGTAAATAGTTTTCGAGTCTCAACCCCTGACCGACCAAACCGACTATTTTTGTGGTTTGGTTTCCTTTGGTTTTTCTTTTAAATCTTAAAAAAATGATCAAACCCACCAGAATAAAATATTTTACTTGGTTGGTTTGGTAGTTTTTGCTTTTAAAACTGATCAAATCAATCATGAACACTTCCGGTCAAAAGCAGTCTCATGCCTTTGGGGAGTCCCCTTGTCAGATCCGATATTTAGCGGTTAAAACTGAGATGTGAAACCCATTGAGCCTGTTATACAGTCAAAAAACTTCAAACTTGTCATTTTACCACACCGTTTCTGGGTGATTTACTTTGACTTTGCTAATATGTTGTCTAATTTCTCGTTGGGACTAATTGCAGATGATAGATGCTTGTCAACCACTAGAAGATATTCAGAAGCAGTTGCAGGAGATAGTTTTTGACTGTGTTACAACATGTCAAGGAGGGAAACCCCTAACCTGTCTCTGGACAAGTTAACCCGTCTCCGATGTTAAGATCGGGCACTGAAGAGTTGTGCAGTTGCGGTATGCTCTGATAAGATTTCTAGGATGGTCATGAACGAAACTTGGGTCATGTTTTGAGGGGAATCGATGAGTGGGAGGAATGTGAATCTAATTCCTGGATATTCTCATTTCCCATATCTAGATTTTTGTATTGATGTAAGTAGGAAACTTTATGGTTAAAGGGATGACAACTTTTCCCGTGAGTATGGACCTTGTGGTACCTGTCGTAATAAAACAGGGATGTGGGATTGTTATTGGATTGTTGACGGGGAAGGAGATAACTTATTTTTAATCAGAATCGGAATAGGTACGAGGAGAATACTCTCGACCTTGTCCCCATCTCAATATACATATTCAACAAGGTAGGTATACATTTTAATTATTATTCTAGCATTAATCGTAACATTGAAATTTGGAGTTTGTTTAATAAGAAATTGAATTTGGATTTAATTTAAGGTGAATTCTAACTTATGTTTTTTGTTTCTTAACACATTGAAATATTCGTCGAGATTAGTATCATGGTCTTGGGGATTGGGTCTTTTTTTAAATCAATTTGAAGTCAACTAAACAAAAAACGTCAATTTTAAATCAGAAAGTAAATACTTGTCACAAATTTTTTTATTTATTAATTTAGTCGTTTAAACTTAATTTATTGTGTCAGATCCCGGTTTGTTCAATCATGCAATTTTGTTCATAAGGGGACTGTTTCTACGCTCTTAGGATGAGTTTAATAGGAGTGATGAATAGTAATAGGTAGGAATTAGGAATGGCAATGCATTTGTTAAATAAAGAACATATTATTTTTAATGTTGATAAAATTATTCTTGTCTTTAATATATCTAAAAGATTGTTTGGTAGAATTTCACAGAAAAAACTTATTAAACAAATAAAATTTAAAAGAAATAACTTGGTGAGAAAAAAATTTAAAAAATAAAAGCAAATTGAGGCCATCCAATTGATCGTAGGCATAGTTTAGTATTAATATCACGCAGTGAATCCACTGACGGTGCAAATTTTGAGGAATTCCCCACCCCTAAGTTCAAAACAATAAAAAAATCCCTAGTCCCGATTCCATCAGCGGATAGCCCATAAGAGGCCCAAAAAGTGAGGCCCGGTGGACCGGCAGAATAAAGTCAGCCAAGGGATCGACCATGGAGGCATTCCCACGTCGTCCAAAATTTTTTTGGGCCTGGCCCAAAAATAATCGGCCCGGAAACTGTGGCTGACCCAACCAGCTCTGCTTCTTCATTCACTTTTTCTTTCTTCCATTCTTCCTTCCATTTCCATGGCCATGCTCTAGACTTCGTTCCAGTTTCTGGGTGATGGGTCTTTTCAGGTTTTTCAGAAGCTTCCATGCCCAACACATGGAAACTTCCAGAACGGCAGCTTTATCACCCGGGTACATCGAGAGGCGAGCCTTGTCAAGCTCCAAGTTCTTCAACAATGGCGACCGTACGGTGCTTCCGGTTCTCATTGTCGGTGCGGGGCCTGTGGGTCTCGTCCTTTCTATACTTTTAACCAAGTTAGGTAATACCCACCTTGCTCTTTACATTTCTACTTCACAGCTGTTATATTTGTTTATAGTTTCTGTGCTTTTTTTGATGTGATTTGATAGTAATTTGAATGAACAATGACGTGTGTTATGGAGACGTCAATATTCTCCGAGTTCGACCAAATTGAATTTAACAATGATATTTTTAAATTCACTTTGATGGCTTATGGTTATATATACATGTACATATATACATATAAAAGTAATTCTACATATATAGAACTCGCAAAATTTTGATTTCACTTGCTTTCATAACTTTCATGATGTGTGTCATTGTTCATGTTTATCCTTATGATTTGTAATATGTGTGTGTATATATATGTGTATATTTATTTATGATGAGTGTCATTTTGCATTTTGCGTATATGCATCACTGAATTAGCATTAAGGTGATTATGGCAATAGATATTTGGTTTAATAGGAATTTTAACTTTTCCATCGGTACAAGATTGGATTTTGAGTTTTAAACAAAACGACTAGAAGATTATGTCTTTTCAAGTTTTGACATATCTTGTTCTATTGGTTTATATTTATAGATGATGCGTTTCAATTGATTCCTCTTGTTGATGTACCTTGATCTATTGAAAGATGCTTCCATACGTGTTGAGTTGGAATAAGCGGTGAAGATAAACTATTTGTCGTGTTCTATATAGGGGTCAAATGTGCGGTTTTGGAGAAAAGCAAGAATTTCTCGAATCATCCCCAGGCACACTTCATCAACAACCGATCCATGGAGGTTGATTTTCTTATGTGGGAGATATTATTTAATGAGTTACATGGTATTTCAGGCTTCATTCATCCGAACTGTCTTGTTGTTAGGTGTTTCGCAAATTGGACGGCCTTGCAGAGGAGATCCAAAGGTATCAGCCACCAGTAGAACTATGGAGAAAGTTTGTATATTGTACTTCGCTCAATGGTTCGATTCTTGGTTCAGTTGACCATATGAAACCTCAAGGTCCAAAGTTGATCTTCTTTACTTTTCCAACCTTTTACTTTCTGGTCTGCGCAATTTTAGGTGTTAGGATATTGTGATAATTCAAGGCCATTGTAAGTCGTGTAATATGTAGTTGATAAATGTTTATTGTTGTTCTTTTAATTACCAGATTTTGAGCATATTGTTAGCCCAGTGTCTGTTGCACATTTCTCCCAGTACAAGTTGATGAGATTACTGCTTAAGCAGCTTGAAAATCTTGATTTCCAAGTTCGTGCATCTGAAGAATTGGTAGGCCTCAACCATGGGATTCTCAGAGAAAGGCAGATTTTGATGGGTCATGAGTGTTTATTCATAGATGCCAGTAATGACTGTGTAACTGTAACTGCATCTTTTTTCAAGGACGGAGAGTATATGGAGAGGACTATCAGGTGTGATATCCTTGTTGGTACAGACGGTGCTGGAAGTACTGTACGTAAGCTTGCAGGAATAGATATGAAAGGTGAAAGAGAGTTGCAAAAGCTTGTAAATGTCCATTTCTTGAGCAAAGATCTTGGCCAATACTTGCTCAACGAGAGACCTGGCATGCTGTTTTTTATTTTCAATACTGAAGCCATTGGGGTACTTGTTGCACATGATCTCAAGGAAGGTGAATTTGTTTTCCAGGTATTCTGCTGTCGAAAAATGTTCTGAAAAATGTTCAGGTCGTTTGAAATATGCTAATTCTTTGATTATCTCCCATCATCTTGCAGATACCATTTTATCCACCTCAACAAAATGTCCAGGATTTCAGTCCCGAGGTACTCTCCAATCTCCATTTGTTACGGATAGATTGCTCTACGATCATTCGTGTGGCATCCCATAACAATTTTTCTTGTAATGTGAAGAATGTGTACTGGATTGAGACTCGGAAATGAGAATGAGCTGTTGACATATTTATGTGCTAGAATGGGCCTTTTAATTAAATTTGCTAACGTGAATATCTACTTTCTTCTTTTAGATGTGTAAGGAGTTGATCTTTAAACTGGTTGGTCGAGAGCTAGAAGACTTATTTGTGATTGATATAAAGCCATGGGTTATGCATGCTGAAGTTGCGGAAAAGTTTCTATGTTGCGACGACCATATAATACTTGCTGGTGATGCTGCTCATAGATTCCCTCCTGCTGGTGGCTTTGGTTAGTTGTTCCCTGTGTAGAAATATGAATGTTGATTTAAATTGTTTTGTTGAATATAAAGAACAGAAGTCATCTTTACACTTCTGCCTGATTTATGCAGGAATGAACACTGGAATTCAGGATTCTCACAACCTGGCCTGGAAAATAGCTTCCGTTGTAAAGGGTATTGCATCATTTTCAATGCTTAATACTTATGAAACGGAACGTAGGCCGGTATTGGTTTTGTCTTTTTCACTTTTGTAGCTTCACACTTATTTTTTTCCCTTGAACTCGAGTAGCTTTTTGACATGCAGACATATGTTTTCATGTCAGGTCGCCATTTTCAACACGGAACTTAGCATTCAAAACTTCAAAGCAGCCATGGAAGTTCCTGCCGCACTAGGTCTTGATCCAAGTATTGCAAACTCGGGTAAACCAAAGCAGCATATCGTCTTAGATTTTATTCTTGATCTAGAATTTGGCGGACACCACGGTTATTTAAAAAAAATAAAAAAAAGGACCTTCAGCTTGGTGATTTGTTATGCTTCCTTTTTGGTTTAAATGCATCTGTTGATTATCATTTCTTCATTCTCAGTGCATCGTGCTATTAATGATGGAGTTGGTGCTGTTCTACCATCTGGACTACAGAGGACAATTTTGGATGGAATTTTTGCAATAGGACGTGCACAAGTTTCAGAATTTATTCTGAATGAAAAGAACGCACTTGGGTTTTTAAGGCTGGCTAAGCTAAGACAAATATTTGATGAAGGAAAGAGCCTTCAACTCCAGTTCCCTGCAGAGGATCTTGGTTTCAGGTAACCACGACTTCTTATATGACCGGTGCCTAAATATAATCTGCATACTTTCAATCCAGTTTTAAGGTTTGCCCACCACCTAATTCCGTTGCTCCTTAAAACTCATTGGTTTAGTTAACCAACTTGGTAACTGGATCATCGACGAAAAAAGCATCTTTACAGTACATCTAATTCTATTCATCACTGTTAGATACCTTGAAGGAGCACTTGTTCCTGCCTGTAATAGTGTTGCGGGTACTCCTGAAGCACCTACCGGTCGTCGGAGGGACTATACTCCTATTGCAGATCCGGGGTGCAGACTGCCCCATATGAATGTGAGAGTATTTTCGAATTCCTCAAGTAAGGTATGCTGGCTTTATAATAATCAATACGTCTAATTTGTTCACACATTTTTGAGTATTCCATAATTTCCCTTCTGGTTTAGTAACAAAGCATGATCTTTAATGGCAGATCATTTCGACCCTGGATCTTATATCCGGGGTCAAAGTCGAGTTTCTTCTCATTATAGCGCCTATTGAATCGTCTTATCATCTAGCTCGGGCGGCATTAGAGGCGGCCGAGGAATTCAAAGTTTCCGTCAGAGTATGCGTGCTTTGGTCTGACGAGAATTCAAAAGGAATTGAGGTAGGAAGTGAAGCATCATTGGCTCCGTGGGAGAATTACATAGATGTTAGGGAGGTTAAGAAGTCACCCACTTCACCATCATGGTGGGATATCTGTAAGATGGCTGCCAAAGGAGCCATCCTTGTTAGGCCGGACGAGCACATTGCGTGGCGCGAGAAATCAGGACTTGTTGCGGACCCTAAAAAGGAAATGAAAAGGGTTTTCTCTGCTGTTCTTGGTTTCAAGTAGATGACAATGTAGGAATCTTGCTATTATTCACTTGGTACTCAAAAATTTATAATGTTCCCCATATACTTTGCTTGACTACTTGTCATCGAAATGGAGGACAGTGCAAGCAAGCATTTGGGTCTATACTAAATGGTTTGAACTTTCAACATGTACATTCGTCAAATTGAAGCCTCATATCAATCAATACAATTTCCCAATTCTAGTCTTGAACAAAAGTAGTAACAAGTCTGATGCAAGAATATGCTAACACGAACGAGCAATGTTACTCCTATGCAAGCCTGAACCAACCCTGTATTTTATTATTGCTCTTTGAGTTGTGATACTGTCCAAAGGCGTCATCGAGGATCTAACCATTGCAGATGCGACCAGAAATGCTGCCAAATAGTGTCTTTTTCAGACATCAAGTTTGACCAACAAAGAAGATTATCAAATGGCCGATAGCTGCAGTGATAACTCCAAGCAATCCGCCAGCAACAACCTGTAACTGGTTCGTATTAGAGAAGGAAATGACAATCCGTGACGGTGTAAATGTGCGTCGAATAAAAAAGGGAGTATCAATCTATAACTTGCATAAGTATCTTCTACAGAGATACCATTAGCCCTAAAGATGTTTAACCACATAATCAAGTTTCTAAAAGTAAAAGGTCGAGTACAACTACAAGCCTCTAGATGAATTAGGATAAGAAAACTCCAAATCCATCAAGTCTAGCAAAGCATATGCTCCAACTTTACTCAACTTTATTCTTCACGGTGTTTATAACACATCACGTATATAACATATGATATGACTAGGGGAAGCAAAGGAACAACATGAAAATAGGAATTTTCATTCTCAAAAATAATTTCAAAGAAAAGGTACTACAGTAAACCAATTAGTAATATAACCACCGATACCATTAGAAGGAGAAGTTATGGGAAATAATCTAAAGCAATGCGACGAACCTGAGGAGGAGTGTGGCCAAGGAGTTCACGCAGGGGTCTGATCTCAGCTAGAGGATGCTCGGCAGGAAGTTCATAAACAATTTGATTTAGAACCTGAAAAATTGAATTGAAGTTAAATACATGAAACCAAGTTGGTCAAGAAAGAGAGATATTAAAAGTTAAAACTAGCACAGCTTGCAAGCGCGTAAACAGAACTTCTCCAAGTCCAGATATTCCGATTATAAAAACTTGAAAGCACTTGAATTGAAACCGTAATTTCTAAAAATGCCAACTCTTATACAAGGTCTTGAAACAGAGACAAAGGAACAAGAAGAAAGAGGTGTGCGGTGGCTGTAAACAGAACCAAGAGTGGATAAGCGGCAAACCTCTGCTTGGCGTCCAGCATGTAGTCTTACACCAGTGGCATCATACATAACCTGCCACCAACATGTATGCATTAGATATCTCCCCGCAGGGCCAGAACATGGGCTATCTTCTAAAACATGAGAATTATAAATATGTGCTTCAGACGTTTCTGAAGAGTAATGAAAACTAAACAAGATTTTCATTCGTATCAGTTAGGGGTCATACAACACACGCTAGGATCAATGAAATGGCAAAGATCGACCCTCCAAAGCCTTCCTGGAATCCAATGGCTGCAGCAAGAGCAGTAACAGTTGCAGAATGAGACGACGGCATTCCGCCGGACCCAAGAAGTTGCTTGAGATCCCATCGTCTTTCTTTATACCTGCAAATCTAAGAAAGCATAAGACTCTCAAAGCTTTCACCTTTAATTGTTATCCATAGTTTAAAATAGATCATGCACTAGAAAAACTACCAAGTTTTTCCTAACAAATCTCATTTTCCTAGCCCATATCGATTAATGAGAAACCATGATAATAGGCCAACTGAAGTCGAACAATCGGACGGAATTCCTCAATGGCCCAACCAATTCTGTCTGTGGCTCAGTCAGCTAGAACCCTAGAACTATCTCTTCAGTAAATAAATACCTAATAAAAGTTTAAAAAACATTCCCACTTCCAAGAAGAAAGAAAATCAAGAAGGAAATAACAATTAATAGAGATACAAGAGAACACGGAAATATCTAAACGTATGTATAAAAAACATTCCCACTTCCAAGAAGAAAGAAAATCAAGAAGGAAATAACTATTAATAGAGATACAAGAGAACACAGAAATATCTAAATGTATATGTACATAAATATATATATATATATATATATATATTTCTTGAGCTCAAAATCCTGGGGATTAAAGGAAAGTATAATAGCTAAATTGATTCTTTTCCACAATAAGATATGTGCAAAGTAACCAAAACCTCCACCAGAAATTAGATCCAAAGAAACATATAATCAATTACAAGAACGTTAAATGCCGATCACAACACAGCCTTTTCAATTCTTACTCGTTTTCAATCAGTAAAGATTCTCAATCAAGATTCATTTAAGGAAAAAAGAACATAAAACAATAAATTTCAGATCCGGATTCGAGACGGCTCACGAAGCCGAATAACTTATATACATACATACATATATATATATATATATATGTATGCATAGAGAGAGAGAGATAGAGAGAAATACCAGGCGGTGAGGAACTTGACGAATTGAGCAATTGCGAAAGCAACGAAAGCGCAGAGGAGAGGGTAATTCGTGAAGATTGAAGAGGACGTCGATGAAGCACCTCCCGTCGCCGCCGCCGCCGCCGCCGCTGCCATAGCCGACGTTGCCGTCATCTCATCCATTGCTTTCCTCTCTATCTCTCTCTCTCTCCGTCACTTCTTTTTCCTTTGATTTTTTCAACGAAACAAACCCCCCTCGGAAATTTCCTTTCAAATTTCCGAAAAGAAAATGACGAAAAAGCTAGCTCAGAAAGAGAGAGAAAATGAGAGAGATTGGTGACGCAATCCAACGGAGTTTCAGGCTATGAGAGAGTTTTGCAAATTGTTGTGCGTGTGTGTGTGTGTGTGTATGGAGAAGGGGAGAGAGAGAGAGAGAGAGAGAGAGAGAGAGAGAGAGGAGTTTTGGCTTGGCATGTTTTGTTGCTTCTTCCAAGTTCATATTTAACTAACGGTCTTCGGTCCTCACTTTCATTTAGGTCTCTCTCTCTCTCTCTTTCTCTCTCTCTCTCTCTATTGGTTTCTCTCTCTCCAAGGTGAAAGAACTGAATATGCCTCTCTCTTTTTCAACATGTACTAGAATATACCAATATCCAAATGAATCCCTTTTCTATAAAATTCTCATTGTGGTTTTATATGTATTCATCACAAAAGAAATAAGTGAGAAAATGGCAAATCCATTCAATAGTATGGCATTCAATTATTTTGACATCACAACTCACAATTGGATTTAAGTATTTAACTTTAACTCCACGTTACTTGCCTTTACTTTTTCAGCATTGAATGAATAATTGCACTCATAAGAAAAAAAAAATATTTATATTTTAAATAAGAAAAAAAGTATATATTATACATAAAAAAAATAAACTTTTAAAGAATGTTTGACTGAACAATCTTGCAAATGAATTTTTAAAGGACTTTAAAATGCACAAACAATCGCGTATGGATTACTATTTTATTAACAATTTTTAATTTACAAAATAGATGACCACTTGTTATTGGAGAATCCAGATATAATTGATTGTGGAAAAAAAGCCAATCACTAGATGTCTTTTTAATTTAAAAAAAAAAACATATATAAGGTAAAACTATAAAATGCTTTCAGTAAATCAATTGGTGTCCCAAACAAGAAACATCAAAAAGTGTTACCACTAGGAATGACAATATGGGTCGCGACACGATGACACGACTTGAAAACGACAAGAATTTTGCGGGTTCGGGTTGGGAAAAATAGGGGACAGGTTAAATTTGGATCACCCGAAATTGACACGGGAAAAAACGGATCATGTTCGGATTGGACCCGTAGAACCCGAACACGACACGTTTTTTTTCGTGTCAATTTCGGGTCAAATGTCGTGTCAATTTCGTATCAATTCGGATCCAACCCGAATATGATCCGATTCCAACCCGAATTTCGTGTCAAATTTGTGTCAATTTCGTATCACGGGTCAAGTTCAGTTCGTATCGTCTCAACCCGTTACGGGTTCGTGTCATGTTCGTGTCACGGTTTCGAGTCGTTTTCGTGTCACGGGTCGTATTTGGGTTGGGGAAGAAAAAATTCGACACAGCTCTAACACGACACGAATCCGACACGTGATATGAATTGTCACCCCTAGTCACCACCCTGTAATTAAATCTAATGAACAACAACTCAACATCTTTCATCATCGTTGTTAAAACGCCAATAAATCTTAGAAGTAAACATCACTATGAAAACAGTAAACATAAATATCAAAAGAATAAAAACATTTATTTACCCTTTCACTAACTAGCTCGCAATTATTACAAACAAAACTCTAACTATTAAGGACATAAATAGCAATTTACACAAGAAATTACTTAAAATCTCGTTACAATAAGAAATCTCCTCTTTTACAGCTTAAAATGTTGCGATTGCAAGGAAACCAACAGATGTCCAAATGTCAAGCCCTTGCTCTCCCTCCAATGTCCGCCTGAGAGAGTAAATGAATTGTCATCTCTTCACTACTTTATATAACCATTTAACTTAAATTGATGTGGTAATCTTTTAAAAACCAACCAAAAATAATAATAATAACAACTCACGTGACTTGTAAGTCGATATCCCATGATTTACGAATTTGACTTGGAATAATCACTTTACTTAATAGGCAGCTTGACTACCATAACTTGGCTGCTGCAGGACCTCAACGAGTAAGCTTTATAAACATCTTCTATTTTTCAGTCTAATATGTCAACCCTTCTGTTCTACTGTACTTTATCTATCTGATTCCTGAAATGAAGCAAAGGGGACAGTAAATTCCAGTTCCAACATGTTCCTTCTAAATAGAAACTTTCAATATCTTATAACTAAATACTAGATTGTAATTTCAATCATGCAATCACTTTCAGCGATCCATCTGTAACAGTGTGCCTGATTTTATATGCTAGGTAGCTTCCTTTCTGACGAAATTAATAAGTTCTGTCTTCGCCGCTTCCATTACAACCTGGAAGTCGATTTTTGTATACCTTCCCCTGCAGTGCAGAATTACAATATTAGCTCGAGCTTGACTGGCCTCCAAGTCAGACGAACTCCACATATTCGAACTCTATATATTCAAAATGAATTGCATTGTTTTGTAACCTACCAGAAGTGAGTTTTTGACCACATTGTGGATGGATAGGCAGGGCTTGCAATGCCATGCATTATCCTTGCAATAGCTCTGGGAGTGAATTTTGCTTGCGAGTTACTCTGCAGAAATACCTGTCATTCCAACAAAGGGTGCCAGTTCAA
Source organism: Ficus hirta (assembly GCA_038430175.1). Classification (NCBI taxonomy): domain Eukaryota; kingdom Viridiplantae; phylum Streptophyta; class Magnoliopsida; order Rosales; family Moraceae; genus Ficus; species Ficus hirta. Next base: position 14,811,802 of record CM076595.1, on the reverse strand, counting down.
ACCACTAGTCAAGCGCTGATTACAGAATCCAAGTACAATGTTGTAGCTTCTTACTTTTATGTCCGCTCGCAAGAATGAGCTGCAGGTGAAACGATAATGCAATCAGCATATGATGAAATGGAGATAAAGAAAAAGGAAAGGATTCATGTTTACAGATATCAGTTTATGACAAGCTGGGTATTAGAGATTCCAACAGAATAACACTAAAAGTAAATATCTGGACAAACCTGCTTTGACCCGTCTTATTAGGGAGATCATAATTATCATCATTTTCGTTAAAATAATCCAAAATTCTTCTTTGCAAGCATGGCGTATGTTGGGCTCCACAACAACCATGCAATTTCTCACACGAATTAACAGCGAATGCAGCAGCATTAAACATCGCATCCAATTTCCGTACCTAATTAAGAAGACAGAACATAAGTTATTCATAGGTCAAATTCCATGGAGAGCAAATATTTTTTGAAAATTTACCAAGAACATAAAAATTGTGAGAAGCCAACCAAACAGATTTTGTAACTCGAGAAAGCAAACATGATTACGAGTCATGACCTGGGTTTGTTGAACCGATTGACCTGAAAGACTACAATGGCGACTAAATGATGACTCTACTTCGGAAGAATCTTCATCTCTAGCACTAACAACTAAAAAACGTAGAGAAGCAATAACAGGAAAAAAGCACTTCAAAGGAAAAGTGACATCTCTCATAATAAAAGCTACAGTGGATAGAACTTTAGTCCACTCTATATTGAAATTGCACACAGCCTTTTGGCCCACGATATGATAATAACCTTGCAAGTTTCCACCTCTGATAGCCATTTGACAAGATGTGCTGATAGAGAACAAAGATCTGCAGGAACTTCAATAATCGTATAGCAGTAGGCTTGATCCTTCAGCTCGTACCTTACTTCTCCCTTGAACTAAACAATATCAAAAACGAAAAGAGAGATTTTTTTCTTAAGTATTCTTAGTATACATAAAAAGAAACAAATGCCAAAGTCGTACTTGTTATCCTAGAAAATGAAACACATCTAGCTGTAGTTTGTTCAGAGCCCAATTATCTAGATGCAATGGCTTCAAAAAGCTACCAAGATGATAAACGTTCAAAGAAAAACAAAAATAGACTAGTTTTATTTTATCTCATGCAGTGACGAGGGATAAGGTTGGTATAAATCTTTCCAACCAAAAAAAATAAAATAAAATAAATAACTTGTAAATTTCATGATCCTAGCATTTGAAGTGAGGCTTTGCGATAACTTGTAAATTGAACTTTGTTTTTAGGTCCAATGGCTAAAATGGTTGAGAAATATTATCTTCTTAAACATCCAGACCTTGAGATTCTGTAACTGATTTGATAGATCAGTAGTAGTAATTCCAATTGCGTTTACCACAGTTGGTATGTCAAACACGTACTCCCCTTGCTTCATTTCAGACCTGAAAATCTCAATGGTCAACATTTGTTTAGCAAAATCTTGTTGACCTAGAGTATTATTCAGTTAGTTTTGGACTTTAAACTACCAAAGACACTCACTGCTTCAGAATTTCAGCTACCACAACATCCCTCTCAGCAAGCACGTCGGGAGGGGTCTGCATACATGCAAGTACGATTACGGTAAGTTTCACTACTTTAAAGAAACAATAAAATAAGTCGATAAAAAAATATTTAAAAAAAGAAACGTGTGAAAGGAAATTGCTCTCTCAGCACAAAATGTGATCGTAGACTAACACCATGGAACTAAAGAGACATGCTATGTATGTTCGTACTTAGATTGTTTCATGAGATCATTTAATACTTTCATTTTGTGCCAATTATTACATGATAACAGCTTCTGCCTGATGCTGTGAAGGACCTGCAGGAACTCGTATTCTCACATGCAAGCAAGCTAATAGAACTCCCAGATAAACAAAAGATGGAAACAAACTTGCTACCTACCTTATGGAAACTCAAACTGCAAGTTACATTTATCTGAGGGAGTAGACGCAAGAATTGCACTTCACCCAATTCCAATTGTGTTAGAAGTGTGAACATGACCTGATAAATACAAAAATAGTAAAAGAAAGTGTCAGCATATAAATTATACCTTAGGACCATAACGAGGTGCTCCAATACTAAAACCACAGCATGCGTGATGAAACACTTTACAAATTAGAAAATTGAACAGGAATAGTAGCAGGGAAAAACCTCTTCTTTCATATCAAACTTTCGAGAAGCAGGTTCTTTTACTAACGAGCAAACTTTCCCTTGTGACTTCTTGTCGTTGGTGAAAACTTCACAAAGGAATTTGTCTACTGTATATTGATCGACTCCTTCACTAAGAATAGGAAACTGCAATATTAATTTCTCTGAAACTCATATGGAAAGTAAACATACGAATATTATTTAACCACCTGAACTTGAGACTTCGAAGCTTGAAGTATGTGTCATCCTCTAAAAATAGATGACAATAGGATGACCTCCCATCCCTTCCAGCTCGCCCGATTTCCTACAAAATCGTATCACTCTTTTGTCAGGGAACTTTACTTTAAATATCTCCTCAAATAGCAAGTGTTTATAAATCACATTTCTACCTGAACATACTCCTCCAAGCTTCCAGGCAAGCTGTAATGAATGACCTGAAGCAGATGCTGTTAGCAAATCACAGTGCTAAATACTAATTCATAACTTATGTACAAAAGAACATATAAATATTGCAACGCAAAGATCCAATAATAATATGCATGTGTGTAATGGACGTGTGCTTTGCACGGATACAAATGTAGATAGACAAAGCAGAAGGACATCTTAAGAGATCCAGAATATCAGATTTAGGGTCTATGTTATACCTTATAAACATGACAACGTTTCTTTGTTCAGGAAATATGATTTCTTCAGTTCCATAAACTTAAGGTAGATCTAGTTTGATATAAAGCAATGCAAAAAATCAACACTACAATGTGAATAGTTTTCTTACAGCGCCAACGTCGCTCTTGTCAAGCCCCATGCCAAATGCCACAGTTGCAACAACCTTTGATTAGAGGAAATAGTTAATGACATAAGAACATGAAAGCCGTTCACTATGTTTATCGGAAAGCCAATAGATAGTAAAATATAAAGCCGCCCTCTTTTTTATAAGCTGAAATCAACTGAATAGGTTACTCACCACTCGGATCTTGTTCCTGCAAAATAACTCCTGTATACGGCTGCGATCTTTTGCAGGTATACCACTGTGGTAACCCTGAGCAACATTTTACATATGGTTAGGCGTAACAATTCCGCAACAAGACTTGAAACAAAATTGTACCAACTGAGAAAATGAAAACTAACCTTCGCCGATATGCTGTTATCACATAAATATCTGCTTATTATGTCAGTTTCAGACTGCAACAATAGAGCGCAACAATTAATTGCCAATTTAAGCTAGAAATACAATAGGAGAGTAGTATGCTGATCTAGAATCAGGAGCCATTTTACAAGAAAGAGGGATATATAGACCGAGTTGTGTGAGCTAGTCTGGAATGGCGTTAGATACACTTACTATACAAAGTACGCTGCAGAGTGTTTAAGGTCAATAGAAGAACAGAGAACATATGAAGTAGCTTTAAATATACCTGAAATTTGCAATATACAATGATGCTCTGGATTTCCGTCAATGGAGAAGACTTTAGCAGCACCAACAGATCTTTCATTCTAGTTTTATTCAAGAAATTGAATATCATGGGTGAATTCAATATATTTAAGTTGACCATTCAAGAAATAGAACGCTAGGAAAGAAACACAAAGCTGCACTTGCCTATTTCTACACGATGAAACCGAAAATTGTAAATTGTCCCTTAAGTGGGGTTTTTGGATGATATTGGTTGAAGGAATCTCTAGCGCAGACATGATAGCTTGCAAAGTTGTGGTTGTGGCTGTAGCTGTCATGGCAAGAATGCAATCAACATTGAGCTTCGCTTTAAGTAACGAAGCTCTTAGCCTCATGTATGCGGGCCGAAAATTGTGTGACCTGAAATCAATAGTTCATACAACATAAACAAATGCATTATGACAAAATTCACCCATAAAAGCAGGAGAGAAGTAAAAAGACCAAATATTGACAAACTGATGCCTAAGGGGAGAAGTGCTAGTTGCGATCCCACTCACCATTCAGATATACAGTGAGCTTCATCCACCACAACAAGCGATACAAAGATGTTAGCAGAAAATATTGATAAGAATTCCGCATTCAAAAACCTTTCTGGTGACACAAAAAGCACCTGAAATAAACCCCGCAAAGGAATTAGCTTTACAAAAAAAAAAAAAAGGAAAAACACTATACATCAAATAAGCACCATAACTTCTAAGCATTTCCTCTTTAGAAAAGTAAAAATCTCAACTACTGCAATGTAGGAACACCACTACGATATGACAAGAGACAACAATAATTCGGGAAGCAAATTTAACAAAGCAATAGAGATATTAAAAATGCAATCCAACAAAGGAAATAAATTGTTGGTGAACCCACCTTTATGGCACCTTGTTGCAGCAACCGCAATGTCTCTGAGGCTTCTTGAGGTGTCTAAAACGAGTTAAAAAAAAATCTCATTGTTATCACTACCAAGATGTTGTTTCTATGCATGAGAAAAACAGAAAGAAAGAACCACCTGACTGCTACAAAAAAGACCACCATGAATCATGGGAGGAAGCTGTTTTAGCTGATCAATCATCAATGCAACTAAAGGACTTACGACCAAAGTTATCCCAGGCAAAATCATGGCAGGCAACTGATAACACAGAGATTTTCCAGCACCTGTAGGCAAAACGAGCATCGTAGATTTCCCAGAAAGAACCATCTTTATTGCCTCCAACTGCCCTTCCCGGAACGAATCATATCCATGAGTTAGGCTCAACAACTTGACCAAATTCTCATCAGACGGTTCATTTTGAACTGCCGAAATCGCCTCTTCGATCATTTCGCCGTCCATTTTCGCTCTTTTACCCTCTGCCCGATGATTATTTTGCATTGTCGTGTCGGTAACTAAACCATCTTCCTCACAAACACCCTCCTCCGTCTTGGCCTCAACTTCTGATCTAAACTTTTTCTTATACCTTCTATAAGATCGCCGGCCACTCGAATAAGAAGAACTACTTCCTCTTCTGTTCAAGAACTTCCGCTTACTCCGCTTCATGTTCAGCCTCACGAAATTCCCTTCACGACCACATTTTCGAAGCTTCACTTGCGGAAGAGGCACATTGCTTCCGATCAAATTAGAATGCTTCCTTACTTTCGCCGCACTTCTTCCATTACCAAAAGCCGCTTCGTCTTCGAGTTCTTCCGGTAACCAATCGGCCGCCGAAGAATCCGGCGCGGAAATCTCATCAGCCTTGGGCTGCGGAATCGGCGCCGAAGAAGGACACGTATCATCCTCAACGCGATCGAAACTGAGACTGGACCGTCGGATCTTCGAGAACGACGCCGACTTGGAAAAGAACCCTGCGGGGAGGTTTTCAAGAGTGCGATCGACTGCGGAAGCCGTGCGGCTCTGATCGGACGGTCGGCTGCGGATTTGGAAAGGCAGAGTGGTGGATAGAACTGGAAATGCGTCGTCGGAGGCCGGCGATGGGTCGATCCCGGTGGGAATTGCATCGGCAGAGGAAGACTCGTGAGAGGACTTCTTCTTCTTCTTGCGATTGGAGTGAGGAGAAGAGGCGGTTCTAGCCCTAATTCTGGATTTGGTGGAGGAGAAGACCGACGACCTAAAAGTCGGCGGCGCCAGTGCCGGCGGAGGCAGCGGAGCTGAGGGGTTGGGGTCTCTTGGAGGAGTGGCGGAGACGTGAGAGCCGTCGGAATCGGAATTGGAATCCATGGAAGAGAGGAGGTGAAAAATGGAGAGAGGAAAACAGGGAAAGCCCGCCTTTGATTTCTGAAATCGTTTTGTGTTTTCCCGCCTTGTGATTTTCTTTTTCTTTTTCTTTTTTCTTTTTTCTTTTTTTGGTTGAGAAATGCTTGTCGTTTATTAAAAACGACATGTCGTCACTGTTAGAATGTTTTCTGTCGTTTTTTGACTGAAAGCTTGCTGTCGTTTTAATCAATAGCAGTCGTTTTTCAGCTCGCATTTTGTTGTCATCCACAAGACATGTGCATAAATGTTATCATTCATATTTGTAAATTTTGTTGCTTTTTGTTGAAAATTTTCCAAATTTAGTGTTGTCGATAACTTAAAATTTTATCATTATAGACATAAAAAAATTATATTTGACATTATCTAAAAATGCAACGGTCGAATCCTCTAAGTTAAAAAAAAAAAAAAAAATCGTTGTCGTTTCTTTAAAAAAAATGTATCCTTTCTTGAAGTAGCTTTTATATTCAATTAATTTGTTTTTATGGTAATTGTTTCCCGTCGTTTATGCAATAAACGATTTAATTGCCTCGTTTTCATTGTTGTTTATCGTCTCAGATCTGGTCGTCATTTATCTTCAAGAGCCACATCTTGTTTTCGGCTAAAACGACATCTTTTATACATTGTTTGCTTTTCTTTAATCCAAAACGACATCTTCAAGAACATCATTTGTCTAAACGACATGTTTGTCCTATTTCATTATTTTCTATTTATACTCAAACGAGAATATTTTTTTTTCTTTTTTTCTTTTTTTTTTTTGGGCTGCTAAGACGTCTTTCTTCTTTAAACTCCAATGTTTACGCTTATCATAGAAACGACATCAAATTTAGATCCTTTACGTCTAATCAAATTCTATTTAACAATGCTTACCCAAACGGCAAGTCGTTTTTAATCTCACAAAATGTGCTTCTTTCTAAATCGAAGCTTTCCTCTGTTTTTTTTTTTTTTTTTTTTTTTTTTTTTTTTTTTTTTTTGGCAAGGTAAAATCGAAGCATGTTAGGGAAATAAGAATTCTGATCTCTCTTTGTTAAAATGGAACAAAAATGGAGGTATATTCTTTCACAATCACAACGAATATGAATGGGTGGTTTTTTTTCACTCACACTTTATCTCTAACCGGGATAAACTGAACCAAATCGGAATCACCAACAAGAATGTGGCATCTGGAGCAAACACAACCCTCCATTGCCTTAACTAATAATAGCCTAGTGATAAAAGGGTAGGGAAAAAAAAAAGAAAAGAAAAAAAGAAACTTTACAATTTCGTCACCGATAGAACGTGGCATTTCTTACAAATAAATGGGAACCAACAGAAACAATCGACATTATCCAAACGGCCCCTCAAACAAAAAGCCAAATACAAGGACTCGGCTCCACCATCGCGCTTGATATATGCTAACGGGGTTGGCGGAGACGCACGGTGAGCGCCGATCGATCTTTACATGATGGTGCAATTGCACTTTGATTCCAGCTTTGGGGGCTTCAAACTGTCTACCTTGTTAGGAGGCTCAACATTGCGTTTCAATGGTTCAACAGCATTCTCATCATTCTCAGTTGTGGTCGGAGGTTTGGCATCGGTCTCCATACGCCTTTTCCTCGTCTTTTGGGATTTTGAATAGCGATTGCCAACGGTTCTGCCGCGTGGAGGATCCTTCCTATCATGATTGGATTTTCCCAATATTGTAACCGTCGGCCGGGAACCTTCTAATGATTCTGAGCTTTCCTTTTCCATTGCAATAGTTGCAGCCTGGTAGGCTAGATCATGGACAATAGAGCTACAGAAAAGAATTGTATCCGTCGCCTCTTCGAGTGTTAGGCTTCTAGCCTTGCTTCCCTTTTGACACTCTACCATTATCCTTGATTCTTCGTCTAATAAATAGACATATTTTGTCAGTCAAAAAGGTGAAAACACAAAAGATGAGGAAGTAATCACAAGAAAATCCTACTTCAAGTATAAACTCATCTCAGGAAAATCCCACTTCAAACAGAACATCCGAGAATAGTGTATATTCAATAAGATTTGACAATAAGGCGTAAACTAATGAAACAGAATAATAGAAATCACAATCCAAGATAGATCATACCTAGGATGTCACATGCCTGATCTGGAGCAGAAGCTATCATTTCCTTGTCGGAAGGGGTAAAAGGTGAAGCTTCCAGAAGTTCCTCTCTGGTGCTTTTTGATGCAAGCGAGACGCTTTCACTTTGTGAACCAGGGGCGCCATGATAATGCTTTTCAACTTCTATTTCCGATGTTGTAACCATGGAGCTATGAGTTGTGACCTCTTCAGCATCCACCACATCAGTGTTGGGAATTGTATACAGTGCTTCTATTTCTGTCACATTACTTGCATCTTTTGAAAACTCTACGTCATGCAAAGAACAGCCATCGTTATTCGGAAGCGATTCTACTAAGTCATGCTCAAACCCACTATCAAATCGAGGCCGCAATTCCGAGGTAGATTCATCAACTGTTCTGCTGCTGCGATCTTCCTCAACAACGAATGTTCTCGTGGAAGATATATCGGTAAAATCTGCTTCAGTATGTGGTGAGCCTAGCAATTGTTCTTGAGATGTTACGAGGGTCCCCTGTGCAACATCGTGTTCCATATTGGGAATGGAGAGCTGAAAATTATCTTCATTTGTGCTCGTTGAAAGAGCAGTTGCTTGATGAGCAAGGTTTGTACTCCCTGAGAAAGATGAACCAAAGTTTTGAGGTTTTGTGCTTCTGTCATTTCTGCAATACTCCATGTCTGATTTTTTGCCGCTTAACTGCCTTTGCACCCGGATATCCGTTTGTCTAGCACTGAAATCAACAGAGGATGACGTTGAGAAGCTACCATGTCCGATGGAGCTTCTCATGCTGCTTGTAGCATCTTTAGCATACGAGAGATCATCATAAGGTATGCTAGCAGCCGAAAAAGTTCTGCCTCGAACAACAGGCCCCTTGCTACTGCTTGTCCTCTTCAGTAAAACAGAAATTCCTGCACCCTCTGCTAGATCAACCTTTAAATTTGGATAGTCAGTGGAGTGGTGCGATTTTTGACCCCCAGCGTCATCATTAGGCAGACCATGACCAATAGCTGGTTGGCCTTCCTCTTGCTGCTTGGCAAGCATACCCTCGCCTCTCTCTACCTCTGACCTTGCAAGAGAATTTTCTTCCAAGTAGTTATGGCTCCCCTCACTGAAAGAAGTTTTTCCTTCCTCGACATTCTCCTTGTCCTGGGAGCTCTTTGACTCGGTCAGATCACCAACTGGCGGCAATGCAGGTACAACAATCCCATAGGCCAAATCATCAGAAGGTTTTTCGTCTTCTGAAATGTTTGTAAACAGCACTGGAGAGGAGTCGGTAACTGTAGCCGTCTCCAGAGTGGTTACCCTCAACAGTTCGTCTTTCTTATTGCATTCTGGACAGAGCCTAGTGTCACTTTCCTCTTGCTCAGAGGCATGATATTTGCAACCACATCTAGAACAAACTGCCATAATTTCAAGACTACCAACTTCTGAAAAATCCTCGTTAGCAAGAGACGCTTCAGAACTTGGACCCACATCTGTGACAGTGCCGTGGTGACAGGATTCTCCAGGTTCAGCAAGACCAAAATCAACTTTAGGGCTTGTACTGATGTCTTTGTTATTCATTTCAGTTGATCCATCGTGAACTTCATGTCCAATAGCTTCATCCACAACATCCAACTTATCGAAGGCAAATACTTCCTCATGAACATCAGAAAATTGTGCCTTTTCAAACTCACTAGCCGCATCATCCTGGTTACGACCACTCCCTTCAGTATCAAGGGCAGCACTTGTACCTTGATCAGAACTTGCATTGCTGCTAGTTGTGACTGATGAATTTCTAGAGACCAATGAACGCTGTACAGAGCTTGCTTTTCCAACGTAAAAGGTGGTGCTAGGGACACTAGATAAAAGCGGTCTAAACATATTTGGAGGACTTTTCCGGTTATCCTGCATCAGTCAATGTTGCACATGAGACGTGAACCATAAGCCATGCACACATTAATTATGAGTTACGCATGAATGTCAAATAAAGAGGCTGAAGATCCCAATGTTCTTCCATCATTATGCCAATTGCCAAACTATTTCTATTTGTTTACACAGCAGCAAAAGAAACAGCCACAAAAAATTTTCAGTAAATGAAAGAACTTAAATAAGATAATGAAAACAATGCCCATGCATAAAATTTGACTAATAAAATTCTAAGCTTCTAATCAACAAGACTCTAGTACTGGTTCTAAACCATTAAGATTCACAATGTAGCCAAACCCACAACCCTATACTCATGACAGTTCAACGAAATAGTGCCCATAAGCAGGAATGTGTGTCTGCGTGTCCGTCTTTTTCACAAAGACAATTAACCAACATAATAAACATCTCTTGTATCATGAAAAATACGTAGCATAGATTGAAAACAGAGATATCTCCAATATATATACACATATATATGGACTATCTACAAATTGGAAATACAAACCTTGTACCCACTTTTAAGAAAATCTATAAAACGCAACAGGTTTTAAATTTATAGGAGAAAGAAATGATTCTTTAGAAAGTACCGCTTGTCGAAGGGTAGAATAATCAAATGATCTTTTGGGAGCAGAAGATGGAGATGCTGCTCTGGTTGGCTTTTTGGAAAGGGCAGGAGCTCTATTATTTGAGAAAGCAGCAAGTCTTCTGGTTGTTGGCCTATCTAAGCTACCAACATGCATGGAGTGTATAGAGTCTACATCGTCATCACCAGAAGAAGCTACAGAACCTTTGCTGTGAGAACTAAATGGATCCCGATCATGACTATGAGATGAACTGACACTTCTAGATGCAGTCGGTGATGTTGATTGCCTTCTGAACTTGGAGGAAGAATCATTTCCGTTTCTGGTTGCTGGTGAGGAACCCCTTACATAACTTGCAGGTCGATCAGCAAGAGAAGTACGAAGGTTTGGAGGTGCTTCAGAGGAGAATCCTGGAATATTGGTTTGCCATGCTCTTATTTTAGGCGAAGCAGAATTCCCCCGACTTGTCTTCACAGGGGAGATTCCCCTTAGCCCAGATGAGCCAACAGAGCCGCCAGACCCAGTGCTCACTCTTCGGGGAGTTGGGGTTGAAGACCTTGGGACTGGCGTCGAGGGTTTACTTGGGGGAGTGGATGGTCTTCGTGATGGAGTAGCAGATCGTACACTAGGAGATGGGCTGGATTGACGGGTTGATGATGGTCTTCCCCTTGATTGAAACGAACCACTTCCAGAACGAGGAGAAGGGCTCAAACGATTTGGACTTGCACTACCCCTACTGCTTCTATAACTCTTCTCCATCTGCAAAATATGTAGTATGACTAAACATCTAAAAGGACAAAATCCACATAACTATATTTCATTAACCTGACCTACGCACTTACCGTGGTTGATCTTGATATAGAAATAGGTTGGCTACGCGGTCTTCCCCTTCGACCAGAACTAAGTTGTGGTGGCTCATCATCCAGAGAAGGAAAAAGTGGAGTGTCGGGAGGTGTGTACAACCTTTGAAATAAATTCACAAATAACCATCAAGCCCATCAAAAGAATAGTATGTATGGTGAGATTAATAACGTGAAAGAGATCCTTATAAGATAATTATTTACTCAAGACTGTACGAAGAAATAGACAAATTGCAGAGAGAGTAAATTTCAGTTTCTCAAAACACTCCAACCATCAAACAGACGACTTGTCAGATTCAAACATGTATGCAGCCTGGATTACACGGTCTTAGCTGATAGTTCGATAAACATTTTTGCTTACTTAATGATTAAATATACTCCGACTACATGATAGTATCATTTAACATTTTTACTCAAAATCAACCTACTTGATCGCCATGCCAAAATAGTTAGAAAATATAATTGTATTTTTTTGTATTTTAAATTAATTCCTGTGGAACATGGAAAGCACAAAAATTCCGTAGAGCCAGGGAATTGGCAATAGATATTCCAACTTGACGGCAGTTAGGAAATCAAAACATACCAATCATAATCATTTTTATCCCCATCTGCATTAAGCAAGTCACTACTCTCTCCTCGCACCGGAATCGAGATTCCAAGCCTAATATCAGAAAAGTGCCGCAATTGCGTAGCTGTTGAAGACAAATCATGGAGAGAACGAGATGCCCATAAGCCAAAAATACCCAAAGACATTATAAAAGCCCTAAACTCAGGGAAAATAATTATTAAAAAACAAAATAGGGGGCAGAATAAGATATTACAAAATGTGGCTTCCAGGTCATCTGAGGACTGAAGCAAAAAATTCTCTCTTTCCCTGGTCTGCATTTCATTGAACAAAGCGAGATTGTCATCTTTCTCTCTGAAGATCAACCCGCCTTCAAAACTATGCCCTCGCTTGTGATTGCTGGCTCTCGATTCCCTCCCGGGAGAACACCTCAATGCCGGAGAAGGAGGCATCTCTCTCAGCTACCAAAGCTAGAGTCTCAAAATCTCCAAAAAAATCTCTCCACAAAACCCACAATCAAACAACCCTTGGACATCGAATAATTCTCCATCATGTATAATCCCAGATTGTATAAGCCCTTCAATCACTTTCTCCCAAACAAACACCAAAAAATAAAAAATAAAAAAGACCTAACTTGACAGAATTTTCCACAATGTATATCCAACTCCAGTTACTAAATAATTAAAACCCCCAAAGCGTCTTCTGATTCGCCGTCCTCAAATGGGGGAAAAAAAAGAGAGAAAAAAGAAAAAAGAAATACTGAAATAATTAATTTCCCAGTGCAAGCGACCCAATACCCATAGGAACCATAGCTGGGACGTCCAAGTCAACTCAACATCAAATCCTTGTTTATTAACATTTGCATAAAATTAGCATAATAACTGAAGCAACTGTACCACTCGAAACGCAGAGGCCCAACCGACGTCCATATCCAATCTAACAATGAAAACACCAATCAAAATTAACATACTTTCTAAATATATACAACGTACGGAAATCTCAAAAAAAAACCCTAAATTCCCTCAATAGATGAAGAGAATCACTCAAATAAGCCCCGATTTGGACTGGAATTTTGACTCCAATTGACCATTCCGAGACTCCATTTTGCGGAGTCCAAATTACTGAGGAAATTCGAAGAAACCAGTCGCGGTGCTTGACTTACCAAGTCAAAACCGGCTTCAAATTGTCCACCGCCATGTGAGAAGAAAGAAGAAGAAAAAGCAAGCCCGCTGGAGAGCCACTGGGATCCCAAGCTCGAAGATAAACCAGAAAGGACTTGGAATGCGAATTACAATGCGACGAATGTTGTATCAGACAGCCGGATCTAAAGCATTTATTGCTTTGTCTGGGGAGCGTACGGATCGGAGCTACAGAAATGGATCGGTGCAAGCAAGCCCTAACTTTCCCAGCATTTTCTCTCTGTCTCTCTCCTACGAGAAAATTATAATTTTTTCTTTCTTTCTTTCTTTAACTTCCTTTTATGGATTTGGGAAAGTGGAAAATTTGCGGGAGTTCAGTTTAACTAACCCTTCGTTAATGCTTCTTTCTGATTTTGCTTCTTTCGTCCGCAGAAACTAAAAAACCTTCTCATTCAATATCTTTTCTTTTCTTTTCTTTTCTTTTTCTTTTTTTTTTTTTTTTTTTTTTGCCTTTTTCTTTTCTCAGCTTTTCTCTTTTGCTCAGCGATATTTTTTGTTTTCCCCCCCACTTTTTTCCGATGTTATTAAATTCCACCTTTTCTTTTTCTTGGTTTTTACGTCTATGCCACTCGTTGTCGTACCATGCACATTAAAATTCCTCTCCTTTTTTTTTTTTTTCTAACCACATTATTTTTATTCCACTTTATAATTTCCTTAGAAATTTTTTTAAATAATTAAAAAACTAGTTTAATAGTAAACATCTCTTTGGATTTATTCGAACGTTTGAATACTTAATAAGGGTCTTTTAAATTTATTTTTGGAGCCTTTCAACATCAAAACAAATTCTTTATTTTAGGAAATAAAATAAATACAAAAATGTGTCGTTATTAAAGTTCTTTTAGAAGTGTGACAATGTGGAGTGAAATGCTACTAATGAAAGCTAGAGACAGGAAACTAATAAAAGGTTTTGGATGCCAAATTTTGAGAAAACAACAGAGATCTTTAAAAAAAATCATTGAACTTGTTTCTTTATTTGTTTTGGAAATATTCTAACATTAGTAATTATATCCCATGACATTGTGAGTGGGACTAAAGATGGCCATTCTAAATTTCCTTGCAACATTTTTTATTCAAATCTAAGAACAAAATCGTATAAAGTTGGCATCTTGTTCCTACCATTTCATATAAAAAAAAATTTTGAAAATATCAAAAACATGCCTATACCACGTTTATCTCATTTATACACATGTATTATGTGAGTGACTAATTTTGAAACTTGTTACATACTTGTTATATTTCGATACATTATTTGAGTTAATCAATTGTTTGTTGAGATTGTGTTTTCCTCTAATTTTGAGACTATAAGAAATAATTAGTATTTGTAACGCCTTGTTTATAATATTTTCTCTTTTAAACACATATTAATATATTACTCATGTTATTACACGTAAATACCTAATTTCACTAACTTTATTTCCTGTAGTTCCTGGTCATAAAACTAAACTATTTGTCTTTGCGTTGAACTCTAAGATAAACTAAAAATAGTTTACTTTAAGGTCTCTTCCATTGATTATAACTTTTTTCTTGCACATTAAACGTGATTGTGAGTGTTTATGTTAAATTAATTGGATGGATAGGGATAAAAACATGATTTGGTGACATCAATTAGACAGATAAAGTACATTGTAAACTTTTTAAAGTGAACATGGAGTTGTGAACAGTAATGGAAGAAAACAAAGATGTGGGCCACATTGAGGAAAAAAAAAAAAGGTCAACATAACAACTAGGTTATCATTAACTTTTGTGCCCTTATGGAAAGCCTATTGAAATTATGTCATTTTAATTGGTAGGTGATTGGCAAAACTTAGATGCTTCGATATAATCATAACTATTATATTTTAGTTGTCTTTTTTATTTTTATTTTTCCTTTGATTTTATCTAATCCATTAATTTTTAAGGAAAAAAAAAATTTGAAGAAGAATCCCAACAAGCATTTGAAAAAAAAAAAAAAAAAAAAGCTTCACATCGGACTACTTTTCATTTTAATTGTTTTATTTTTATTTTTAATTTTTTGCCCCATGACCCCATCTCCAATTTATAAACATACGTTTAAAGTAGAACATACAACATAAATGCGATATATATATATATATATATATTGGTGAATAAATGCGAATTTGTTCTTTAGCAGCAGTACACAAATAAAAGTATAATAATTAAAGAACAGTCAAAATCAATGACGTTGGATTAATTAGGTAATATGTATGGTATTATTAAATGTATCTTGATTGGTAGTTGTACTTTGTAGCATCTGAAGGAATAACACCCTATAGTTGGCTTTAATTAATTAATTAATTAATTAAGAAAGAAAACTAGGCAGATCATTTTTTTAATTAATTCAGCAGGTTTATTAGGTAATATTGCTTAATAATGGACATTATTGGATTGGAACGGTGTTAGGGGATGAGGATCAATCATTATGAGTCAGGACCATATGGAGGCTCTAATCTATCCTTGGATTTAACACTTGCTTATAGTTAAATTAATAGATTTTGTTCTTTTTCTTTTTCTTTTTCCTTTTCTTTTTTTTTTTATTATTATTTTAGGCTATAACCTAACCTCATCCCGCGGTTGGACGGAGTATAAAAATAATGTTACATTTGCAAAATGCTTATTGTAATAGTTTTACATCGTAAAATATTCACCATAATACATAAAATTACAAAAGAGATTATGACATAATTAATATGTTTATGTTGTATTGAGACATTGGAATTGATGTGATTTGACAGTTGAGATTAAAAGAAGTAATTAAGGAATGAAAGTGATTATCGAATGGAGCTCACTTATAGATTCGTCTCCTTACATGCACATAAAATTGAAAGACACTGGGGCTCATAGGGGCGAAATAAAATCCACTGTGACATTATGCATAACAATATTTAAAGATACCTTTTATGCTACTCATAATTGAGTAATTTTCCACCTCGCACATATGAACTCTTTGCGAACGTATCTTAAGTGCAGTAATTGGATATTCGTTAACCTTATAAGAAATCATGAATTCGAGTCACTTATATCGCGTTGGTTCCATTATTATTAGAGGCAGGTCACGTAAAGTTTTTCGGGATTATTAGTAATATGAAGATGTTTTATGTTTTTTTTTTTTTTTTTTTGGTTTTGGTCTTTGCTTTTTGTTTGGATTATCATTAAAACTGGATTTTGATCTTCATTAGTGATCGTCACTGAACCTTTTTTATCAAGTATAAATTCACAAATTAATTCTTATTAGTTACAATACAGGAGCGTACCTTTTTTTTTTGGCGTTTTTTTTTTAAGGATATTATATACCAATATCTTTAAAGTAGTTTTTGATGGGAAACTTTTAGCAATTGTATTTTGTTTATTAAAAAAAAAAAAAAAAAGAGAGTATAGTTTACGGAAAAAAGGAAGCAATTTTCTTCGTTTTGCTTTTCAAGAGGTCCGTACTCCGTAGTGTTGCGATGAGTCGATGACGTTTCCTTTGACATACGAAAAAGTTCAGCATTTTCTATGTGGATCGAACTTTAGGATCATACGAAAATATTAATGCTAGTAAATTACTTTAAACTGATTTTATGTCAGAGGGTTCAATATTAAGAAGTCATATATTATATGTGAAATAAAATTTTACAATAAATAAATAAATAAATTTAACGACATAAAAGTTTAAAAACATTTAATGCTCTGTCCCGCCTTAAAAAAATTTAAATAAATAAATTGGAAGTTTTTACACATGATCACAAATGATCATCTATTTTGCGCTATCTAATAAAATATGTTTTAACCGTCATTTACTTTTTTAAAGGTTTACTATATGACAATAGTTTTTTTTTTTTTTTGTTAATTGAACATCGGCAACAAGCCCAGAACCACAACAAAAGAGCACAGATGCAAAGCTTGTGGATAATGCCCAACGACATAGCTTTGTGTGCTACGATATCATCTATCCTCCTAGTCCAAGAAAACAAGTAGGACTGAAAATCTGGAGCAAGATGCAAAGCTTCATCCTTAAAGTTCTCAATCTCTCACCCAACAACACAACCACCCAAAATAGACTCTAAAAGGAATTTGGCATAAGCAACAAAGAGCACAGAAGAGAAACTCAAATCCCGTTGAAATATAAAACTATAATAGAGAAAGTCAACTATAATTAAAAAAAAGTAAAATATGAGATTGTAATCAATATGTAAATATTGTGTCTTGGCTAGTTTTTTTTTTTTTTTTTTTTTTTTTTTGTAATTATTTCCTTTCGTAGTATTGTTTGACATCATTATATATTGTACATATTCTCCATCAATGATTTTTTGAAAAAGCCATTCACAAATTTTATATTTTTCTCACTTTTTAATGGTATTAGAGTGTTAATGGGCTCTCATAAGCGTAAACCAATAGCCAAACCCGTCGTTCAAATACAAACCAACCCCACCTCAACTTTCATAAAAACGCCAATCCAAATTCCTACCATGTGAAGTGTCAATTTTGTAGACAACAAGGTCACTCCGTTAAGTAATGTCTATCTTTAGATACATGCCAAGAAACTACTTCATCAAATGTCAATTTTGTAAACAACAAGGCCACTCCGCCAGACGATGTCCGTCCTTCAAATACATGTCAAGAGATTACCAACCATCACCTCAAGCTAATTTTGCCTCTCCTTTGCCACCATCTGTTGAAATCAGCCATTTAAAAGTTTAGCGTATGCATTCATACTGTTAAAAAATGAATCTAATAATTAATAAATAGTTTTAAAAATAATGTTAAATAAGAAGTTTTATCATAAATCATAAAAAAAAATTATTGTGCCCAAAATCCTCGAGGAAATAAAAGAAAAATACGTTAAAAAAAAAAAAAAGGAAACATAAACACCAACATTAACATATACGGTCTCAAACTACACGAACATCGCAATATGAATAGGTAATCAGGATAGTAGGACTCGCAATTGAGTTCACCAATAAACTCAAATGAAACACTAATGGGATGTTCAGATGTCCATTCAACTTAGTATTGTATTCTACTAGAATTGATGTGTCTTTGGATGTCTCTTTTAATCATTGTATGTAATGTGTTTATATTTTTTATATTTGAATAGGTATTGATGAGAGAAAGAGAAATTGTGATGCGATTGGTAAAGTAGAAAGAAAAAAAAAATGAATGGATGACTAGTAAAATGAATAGATGTATTGTTGAAATGAAAGTGTATTCATATTTAATATTTTGAGTAACCAAATAAACTTTACATTGTATTAGAGTTGAAGGAGTTGATCCAAATAAAGCATAAAAGGAAACAAGCATATACCCATTGCATATTTGTTTCATTAACTTCAGTCATTTAACTCTAATTGTTTGTTGTCTCTTTTTTAAAAAATAAACTCAATTTTACTATTCACACCTCCAATGACATAAAACTCATTTTTTTTCAAACTTTAAAAGTCCATAATTTTATTATTTCAAGTCGAAACGAGATGAAATTTTTTTTAAATTACATAGAATTTTGAGAGAGAGAAACAAAACAAGATCCATATTGATATATATTTCCAAATATATTTCAAGTTTTTACACTTTTTAACTCCAAATAATTCATTTTCAACCAAACACATAATTTTAAAACTCAACTCAACTCGACTTTAATAAAAAAAAAACTCAAATTCTCCAACTCAACCAAACCAACCAACGGTTTTGAAAATGGAATACACCAACAATTGAGCATATTTTTTGAAAAAAAGAAGTAAATAGCAGTTTTATAAAAACAATTAAAATAAATAATAAGTTTTTATAATATTTATACCTGATAAATCTGTTATTTATTACAAATATTTTAAAATATGTTATCTACTTCAATTATTTCTGTAAAATTATTATTTACTACAATTTTACTGTACTTTTTATCATTATTATTATTTGCTCAAATCTCCGCTTAAATAAACATTTAGGGCCCGTTTGCGGTCAAATTCCAAATGTTATTTTAACATATGGATTTCAAAATCCCAATTATGTATCAAACTTTCTTTTCTTTCATTTTAAAAAAGCTGAAACTTTAAAAATATATAACTTTCTCATTTTATATCGAAATAAGATGATTTTTATGTTAAAATACTAACAACGACGAGACGAATAATACAAGATCTATTTTGTATATTTTTTCCAGATACATTTTAATTTTTACATTATTTTTTATATCAAAAATTTTTTTAAATTTTTTTTTAATAAATACACATTTTTAACCCAATTTTCAAAACACATATCGAGTTGTCCCTCAAACGGGCGCTTATTGCTTGGGAGCCGTACGTTTAACAGACAATTCTGGAAAGTCCCAAACGACGCCGTTCCATGTCGTCGTCCGAAATCAGTGGGTTCTGTTGTGTAAAATAAAATGGCCGAAACAGAGCAATGCTGAACGGCTGAAGCGCGAAACCAGTAACAGCTCGGGAGAGGCTTGATTCCATGTGGGCGGTTTTACGATCCAAGTCTTCCTGTTTCTCATCGTCGTCGTCTTCGTCTTCTTCTTCACTTCTCCAACAATGGAAGCTAGGGTTTCCGAGTTTGAGCCACAGCCTCTCTGCGTCCGCCGCCATTTCCAACAACGCGGGGCTTCTGGAGCTTCAAGAAGTCGAGAAGATTCTGAGCGACGTTAGGGCTGATAACGTCAAGGTCTTTCCGGGAAATAAGCACTGCGATTGGGCCGATTTCATGGTGATCGCCACCGGAAGGTCCACCTGGCACGTCAGGAACATTGCTCAAGCCCTTGTTTACAAGGCAGGTTTTCGAAATTTTCACTCTTTTTTTTTTTTTTTTTTTTTTCATTTTTGCTGCAAAAAGGAAGAAATTCGAGGAAAGAGATTGAATTTTTAAAAATTTTTTTATCTAGTTTTTTTTTTCCCTTCTATAACAGGTTAAGCAGAAGCAAAAAGGAGCAAAGCGGTTAGTGCTTCCCAGTGTTGAAGGTGAAGAGGGAGGAAAATGGATTGTCATTGACTCTGGTTTGTTCTTCCTCTGAACTATGATAATTATCGAGTTGTTTGGCTTAAATTCCCCTGCTTTATTTTTTAAAAAATTTTAATATTAAAAAAAAAAATTGATTGTTACCCTAGAAATGATCTTGAATCTCAAATTTCCTGGTAATTCAGTGATCATGGACTTTACTGATATTGAAAGTTCACACCTTTTTTTTTTAAATTAAATTAATTAATTTTTTAATTTTTGGGGTTACCTTAATTTGTTCAGGCAAAGTGGTAATTCATGCTCTTGATGAGAAGGCAAGAGAGTACTACAATTTGGAGAATCTATGGACCACAGACACGTCTGAAAAGGAGCCAACCCAGGTACAATTGATGTTTCAACCAATGATTTTTGAAGTGCCCTTTTTTTTTTTTAATTTTATTTATTTTTTCTCTGACCACGGTGAAGAAAACCAACCTTAAGTTTCCAGGAAAGTAAAAGATAGGCTGTAAAGCGAGTTGTACTTAAAGCTTGTGAACCGCCTTTAGTATAATGTGTATTCATGACTTGTTGATAGTTTTATACTATGTATAGAAGAAGAGAAATTATAAACTTCTAAGGAAAGATTCAAGGAAAAATTATGGTAAGGCATTACATCTCAATGTTCACCACCCTGGCCTTTTTCGATGATTTGACGTTTTACAACCATTGGGTAGGATTGGCATGGTTCGTCTGCCTTACCGTTTGACGCTATTGTGCTGTTGCTTTGATCCATTTTTGGAACGTGAATAAAGGTAAAAAGGGTGGAATCCTTCCGCTTTGCAGAGGATTTATCTCTGGCATTGCTGCGGCCAGATTCTTAAGTGCAGTGAGGCCGTGCTAAAGCACATGACGGTGTGGGTTGTTCTGTAAAGACTGGAGGAAAGGATCTATCCATTCCATTTAGTAGATCGTCTTGTCTCTATATTGAATGAAAAGCCAAGCCAACTAAATTCCGTTGGCTAAACTAGGAAGATCAATTCTTGTTTTGTGCGATTCCATCTGGACGGAACCTCATCACCCGAATTGACGTTGGATTTCGATAACAGTGATGTAAATGAGGTTTTGAGTTTCTCAGGGAGAGAGATCACGGGTTCTGGATCATTTTGTTGGTTAATCACTATCACCCGAAAACATTTCGAATTTAACTTTGAATGGGAGTTACTGTCTGGCAGCCAGATGGACCTTCTCTCGTTTTTTCCCTTTTCTTTTGGGTTGGATTTTAAACGTTTTTCATATTCATATAAAACTTTTTTTGTTTTTTTTTTTTTTAAATGTAGTTATTAATTTTTCGTATTGTCTTAAATGTTTGGTCAGGATTTGGAAAAGGCTATGGTGAAGATTCGTCGAAAGAATAACTCCAAGAAACCAGCTCAAAAAAGTGCCTAATCACCAAATTTTGCTGTAACCTTGCTCTTGTAGATTCTACATCAAAAGAAATGGAGTTTGTTCTGTGTGATCTAGAATTTCCATAACGAGTTTTCTTGATCAAGGTCTTCTTTCATTGTCTTGCGCCTGATTCTGCTTTTCGACGTTTCAGCATGCTAAAGCATCATCTAAAATAATTCTTTTATTATGACAGCTTTATACTTTACATTCGGTTCTTTCAAGAAGTAAGTAATAACTAATAGCTATGGACGGGACACAGTTGAAAACTTTTTGCTGATACAAAAGAAATAAGAAAATTTTGGATATGATTCTTATTCATCATGATAGGAGATTTTGCTCATAGAGCTATATCTTTTTTGTTAGAGATTACTATTGGAACAGAACGAGGATAATGTACTGGTAAGAATATTATACTATTAAGAAGTAATCATATCCCATTTAAGTTGGGCTGATTTTTTTTTATTATTTTTATTTTTTTGAGGTTCTATATTTTGGGATTTTGTGTTCAAATGATATCATGCTTGCTTTTGCATTCTGGAATCACAAATTTTGATTTTGCCCTACTTTAGTTTAAAAAAAAAAAAAAAATCTATATTTGCCATAGGAACCCAAGGAAGAGACTAGACACGCTACTTTGGGCCTATATTTTGGATCCTTGGATATATGAACGTTATCGACTTTTAGAGAGCTACATAATAGGCCCTTAGGCAAGTAAGTTTTGTGTCGTCTCACGGGTTTCGCTAAACGACGTCGTTTACCACATAGCGAGTTAAGACTTAAAGACAAGGCCAACAAAAACATCAACGGTTGAGTGTTGGTGAAAATTTTGAAGAAGGCAGGGCGGACAACCCCAACTGCCCAACCTAATTTTCCTTCCAATTAATTTTTTAAAGATAATCCAAGTTACCACTTTGCCCCTACTTAGAATTTTCGCGCCAGGTCAAACTCATTGGCTGCATGGTAATACACCGCGAAAACGAGAGGCATATACGTCAAATCACCCAAAAACGAGCTTCGTTCCCATCGCCCAAACGCGACATTACTACTCGCCGGAGCTTCCAAAGCACCCCCAGCTTAGAACACCACAACACAACCAGAAGCACACAGAAAAACAGTTGGATTGGATCTTTGTTCTTATCAAAGCCTTCTTCTTCTTCTTCTCCACCGTTTCTGGCGAGACTTTTCTCTTCGCAAAATTTCTATTTCTTTTGCTATTCTTCGTTTCAGAGACCACTCTCCGGAGCTCCAATGGCCGCTATCGCTGGATCAAACGTCGTCGCATGCAAATCCGCCGGAATTTCGAAGATTTCCGGAGCTTCCGGTGACCGGAGAGCTCTACATTTTCAGAAATCGTTTCCGATTTCCGCTGGTCGCCGATCGGCCGATCATCGTCAGCACTGCATTGGCCTTAAATCGAAGAGCTCTCTCGCTTCGTCAGGTAATTGATTTTTTTTTTTCATTTTTCATTTTCTGCTTTTCTCTGTCGTTGAACGTGATGTGGATGTTGATTTTGTAAGAAGAAACCGATTTTCGGAGAGAGAGAAGTACTTTCGATGATTGGATTGATGCTGAAA
Organism: Ficus hirta; assembly: GCA_038430175.1. Lineage (NCBI taxonomy): Eukaryota > Viridiplantae > Streptophyta > Magnoliopsida > Rosales > Moraceae > Ficus > Ficus hirta. The sequence continues at coordinate 14,788,835 of CM076595.1, read as the reverse complement.
CGATTCGTTAAGGAATTAGGGATTTTGTTGAAAATGATCGGAGAAACTGTAATGGAGAAAACTTTAGATCTGTTGTGAAATCCATTTTCCACGAATAGCTGAAGATCGTTTTGGTAATGGTGGCTGATGCAGGTGTTGTGAGAGCTCAGGTTGCTACTCTGGAGCAAGCGAGCACCGGAAAAGCCCAACATGTGGAGGCTCCTGTGGTTATCGTGACTGGTGCCTCTAGAGGTATCGGCAGAGCTGTTGCATTGTCCTTGGGAAAGGCTAGTTGTAAGGTTTGTGATTTCCTCTGTTTGCTTTGGAAATTTCGAATCGAGATCATGCATATCCACCCATGTGTCGAAATTACTGTTTACAATTCCTTAGCCCACGCCTTATTGATTTTATTTTCTTATCTCTGTGTTCTGCTTAGTGATCTTATGCCTGTTATTTGCTATTGTTTCAGGTCCTGGTTAATTATGCTAGATCATCAAAGGAGGCTGAGGAAGTTGCTAAAGAGGTAATTAATAATATGTCCCACTAATATGTGTGCTACTGTAACTTGCAGTTCTGTTTGTATCTATATATATATATATGTATAAGAATTTTGGGTGATTGATTGCTTAATTATGTTGATCTGTTGGCCACAAAAGGGTATACTTAGTTCTTTTTCTTTGCCTAGCAAATTACATAATAGGAAGTGGATTTCTGTATTTATTCTTGAATGCATAATAACTTGTCTAATACTGCAACTTTTGGGATTTTTTGGGTCTTTCCATCAGAAAATTGAATTAAGCTGCATTTTGCTGATGAATTAATCTCCTTTAAAATGCTTCTCTCTATGAATTTTCCTCTATTCTGCAAATTGAATCAAACTGCTTTTTTCTGTGCTTACTCATTCTGATTGTAAGGTATTCTACATTTGTGCATTCGGTTTCTGGGTTCTAGTTTCCCCAATTTCAGGTTAGTTATTTACCCTTGAATGTGCTGAGAACTAGTGATATCTTTTCTTTTCTTATTATCTTTTACAGATTGAAGAATTTGGTGGACAAGCTCTTACTTTTGGAGGAGATGTTTCCAAAGAAGAAGATGTTGAATCAATGATCAAAACAGTGAGTAAATGCTGACTCATATCTAACTTTGATATTGTTTGTTAGTTGTGGTTTAACTCATTAATTCCATTTGCAGGCAACTGATGCTTGGGGAACCGTTGATGTATTGATAAATAATGCAGGTTAATGGAAGCTTTACCTATTTCTCTATTATTTTTAGCTCCACAAACTGTCTCCTGATTCATTTCCTTGGTTTCAGGAATCACTAGGGATGGTTTATTGATGAGAATGAAGAAATCCCAGTGGCAGGAGGTTATTGATCTAAATCTTACGGGTGTATACCTCTGTACACAGGTGTGTATTCTAAGATTTACTTCTCGTCGTTGTTCAAACCTAAGTTCTGGTTGTGTCTAAGATCCGCTTCTCTTTGCAGGCAGCAGCCAAAATCATGATGAAGAAGAAAAAGGTAACGAGAGAATTCTATTTCTCAAATTAGCATCAGAACTATACGTAGACATGAATTTTTTGCAATATATGCGGAGCTTACCTTCTGAAAATTACTTCTTATACCCCCTAGCTTATGTCTCCAATAGTTTGAAAGAGTTGAATAAATTATATCCAGATTAATAGACTTTTGGAGTTTGGTATGTTTTTTTACTTTCCCTTTTCTGTTGAAAGTAGTTAGACTTGTTTCTTCTCTAGCTGCATAGAAAGCATTTAAGACTTTAGTTGCTGAAGTTTAACTTTGTTTCATTTTGTTGCCTTTTCTTATTCCTTTTCTCAGTCAAAGTGATAATTTTGCAGGGAAGGATTATCAATATAGCCTCAGTCGTTGGTCTGGTTGGCAATGTGGGGCAAGCCAATTACAGTGCTGCAAAAGCAGGAGTAATTGGCCTGACAAAGACCGTCGCAAAGGAGTATTCCAGTAGAAACATCAACGTGAGTTTTCCCCTTGTTTCTCTTCTTTTAAATGATCAGACATTATGGTATGCTCCTAGTGCGAATGGATGTAATTGAGTCATAGACGTTACCTTTTCCTTTCAGGTTAATGCCATTGCCCCAGGATTTATTGCATCTGACATGACTGCCAAGCTTGGAGAGGAACTGGAGAAGAAAATTTTGGAAACCATTCCTCTAGGTTAGGCCGAAAGAAGCCTTGATTTGATTCTTCAAATTTTTGGAGATTTAGATCAACATGTGATAGTTAGACACAGATATAACGATGTCTTTGTTCTTTTCATTTTCTTACAAATTTAGGAAGATACGGCCAACCGGAAGAAGTTGCAGGATTAGTGGAATTCTTGGCCCTTCATCCCGCAGCAAGTTACATAACTGGACAGGTTTCGGATCTCTTTTAAACTTAAATAGAATACTAGAACGACGTTTATGGATTGAAAAAAGGCACGGACCAGAAGAGGACTCAATCTGTCTTCCAATTCTTGTTGCAGGTATTGACCATTGATGGAGGGATGGTAATGTAGGCCGCCGAGCGTGCCTGCCTAATCAATCACTCAAGAGACTCTTCGAGATTCCGAGGTCAGAATAGTGAGAAATGGAATCACATGCTTCAACTGGGGTATGGCACAAGATAATGTTGAAGCTCATAGTAGAATTTTTTTTTTCCCTCCCTTCAACTTTGGTTTGAAGAAAGCTTCAATTAGCTTGTTAAGAAACCGAATATGAGTGTTTTAAAAGACTTTCTTTTGGGCTGTGGTTGCCTTACCATAAACGCAACGTAGTTTTACAGGAGCAGTAGATAGATAAGAATAATGCTTTAAGAAAAACTTTGTGGTAATCTTCTCTCAATATCCAGAAAATTTTTACAATTTTCCACGGACAAAAAAAAATATATATATATATATATATTTTTTCAATTGTGCAACGATGTAAATTGAAAATGAGCACGACATGTTTTTAAAGGGACTAGCACTAGCACGGCACGAAGTACTAATGAGCTCAAAATAAATGAGTCAAGCCGGCTGTTAGAGACATCTCTAACATACAAAAAAATAAATAAATAAATAAATATATATATGTATATTTACACACGTATATTTATATGTAAAGTTGTACTCTATATAGTTGGGACCATGGGTGTCTTTTGGTATAAATGGATGCCACCATCCGTGAAGCTTAAGCTTTAAGAAGCGAAGAACAAATCAACAAAAGATGCATGGAAAATATATCTATATATATATTTATATATATATGAATCGTTCTTCTCTGGCAAGCATAAAAACCACAAGTGAGTGCCAAAGTCACAAGAGATTCGAATATCCCATAAAGATAACCCACACTAACGTGTCATTTTGAGACGTCCAACTTTTCTCTTTTCTCATTATATACTTCATATTTATGGGGCAGAAAAAACGATTAAAAAAAAGTATCCTTGATGAACTTATTCTCTATCGTACTAATCTTTATTCTTAAACCCCTTTAAATCACGTCTTGCATTAATCACCGTTGACCTCAGCCCCATCTGAAGTCACGGATCTTATCGGACGGTTCTGAAAAGCAACTTGGTTTCCCTGATTTTATCCAATAACAGACGTGACGTGCTCAAATATATGAATCTTTCACTCCATATCTACTCCATAACCCTCTCTCTCTTATATCTGTTTGCCTGAACACCAGTTTCTTTAACTAAAAACCATGGAGACTCAAAATCTTTTCAGTTTCACCCCAACACTCCCCACATTCTTTTCCATGTTCGTCCTCCTATATCTCTTCGCCTACTTGGTCGTTTTTCGCAACTGGGGTCCGAAACACCTAGCCGATGCTTCAAGCTGCTTCATCTCTCTGGCTCATGGCACTCCCGCCGTTTTCTTGGCAATCCATGCAATCCTCCAAACCCATCACAACACGCCAACTCCCAACATCTTCTCCTCACCAAACACCGATTCCCAGAACCTCGTACTAGACTACAGCTTGGCTTACTTCTTGGTAGACCTACTTCACTACATGTTCTTCTTCCCAAACGACATTCTCTTCATATGCCACCACCTGGCTACGCTCTATGTCTTTGTAACATGTCGTTTCGTGGTCCGACATGGCGCCTTTGCTCTCCTCGTACTTCTTGTTCTTGCCGAGGTCACAAGTGCGTGCCAGAACGTGTGGACCCTGGCTGCCTATCGGAAGGCCGACTTGCCTGTGGCTTCGAGACTCTTTGAGTTCTTGTCTCCTCCTTTCTATGCTCTCTACACTGTTTTCAGGGCGATTCTTGGACCGTTGTTTGTGTTGAAGATGGGGGGTTTCTTTGTCAGTGGGGTTGCTGATGATGTGATCCCAAAATGGGCATGGATTTCTTGGATTGTTGTTATCACAACTGCTATTTGTATCAGCATTTTGTGGGTTTCGGATAAGTGGATTGAATGGTGCAGAGAAAGAAGTCGTAAAGTGGACAAGAAGGAGATTTAGAATTACAATCTTTTTTATCATTTTTTTTTTCGTTTTTATTAATGTTTATACGACGTTATGTTGTGCCGTAAAAAATTCAGGTAGTAGCTGGCATATTCTTGGTAAGTGAGTTGTATAGTTGATTTTTTTTTAATTGAATTTATGGCTGATATTTTCTATATGACCCAGAATTTGCTTCTTGATTTTCTTGATTTTTTGGATTCTTGTGTTTATGGATCTTATACCATTAAAATGAGGGTGTTGAATTGGTTCTGTTAGTATAGCACAAAAGCCATGACTCAACAATCTAAGTGAAGCTACAAACATAATCAAACCAAAAGGCAAACAATGAAATAAACAATCAATTTCTACAAGTCCTACAAAGGACTTCTATGTTTGACAATAGCTATACAACAGCACAAGGTAAATCTCTCTCAATGCAGACAAACGAGCTATGAGTCATGTTTGCTATGTCCCAGCAGCTGTCGAAGCTTTTTGAAACCGAATGCAGTAGGGCAACGAGTGTCTGCAAAGCCTTTGAGTATGGCTTAACTGGCCTTGTATTCACTCCGTTCTGGTTCATTTCCCGGATCGTCATTACCCTGAGGATTGAATTGTGGCCAATGCGATGCCTCGAAAGTAGTCCAACATTTAAATGCCTATGATGGAAGCATTAGATGTGTCAGGAGTACCATAGTAGTTAAGCTCTACAAAAGTACCTCCTCCTTCTCCCTTGGACAGTCTTCCTGGATTAATGCATATACACTTAACTTGCTCTTCCCCTTCACCTCTTCCACCAAGGGACAGTACCTGCAATAAGTGCCACGAAAAGGTAGAAAAAAGGGTCGAACTTTTCTGAGTGACGTTTGTCATTTTCTCGGTTTAAATTTCTCAGGCGAAAGTATTTAAAAGATCAAATTTGTAAGGCATAAATGGATTCTAAGATATGTTTTATGTTTCCTATTGGATTTGCTTTGCCAACAACAGGACTGTACACTCGGTCTGACCTATTAGTTACCTTCAGGAAGTACTTCATGTCGGAGGGTACAACGAGAATATCTGGAATCAAAGAGATTTCTAGAGCTTCAGGAGCGAGTGAAAAATCCAATGGAACAGCTTCTGCTGGTGGATATAGAGGATAGAAGCTGTAGCAAACAAGTAAAACATTAGATTAAAAAACGTGATTTTGAAATAGGATGTCTTTCCGTTTAAAACCGAATCCAGTGTTTCAACATGCCTGCGCTGGCCAAGTATATGGTTCACTAGTCTACCCATGCGATCAGTTGGTGCTCCACCTGTTGGATTTCGTGAGATTTCTTCTCCGCTAAGATGTTTAAGAACATCTACAGAGCAGCAACCTATTTTCACCTGAAACCCAAAAGTTCAAATAGGATAATGAAACCTTCTTTGTTGATGTCACGTGTATATGTCCACTTGTGGTGCATAAAAACGAGAATAAAAGAGAGCGAATGCACTTTGGCATGATTTACATAGCATATAAATTTCCTGATCTCCAGCAACAAAACTTTTATCAAAGTTTCTCCATGTTTGCCTACAAAATGAACTTAAACGTTATTTTACCTTATTTGCCTCCAAAATTCCTGGATTTGTGAGACTGGTTATCTGAAATATTATATCAAAAATATCAGCAACCATGACAATGAATTATGAAAATTTTAAAAATGCCTAGCTGCTTTAACCTCACTAAATCAAGTACCAGATGTTTGAGATCAGGTGGTTGAATGTCAAAAGCAGGCTGCATAACCAAGAAAATGACTTTTAGATCTTACAATGAATACATTTAGACACCATCTGAACATAACAAATTAACCACGCATATAAACTATATCTGTTTGATGCATCAAAATCACTACCTGAGGAAAAACGAAGTCATGGTTAGCATCACGTATTGATGGAACGAGAATAACGCGTGCATGAGAACCCATGTACTCTGCATAGTCTTGCAACTGCGAAGATTAAGAGAAAGAAGGGTCATGATATAGCAAGTTAATTGAAAAATGGTGCTATTTAAATATGTACCCTTGTGAGAATTTCGATACGGAAAATTTCATCAAAGCTCCTGTCAGTATTTCCTTTCTCAATCTCCGGGTGTTCAGTATCAACAAATGGTCCAAGCTGAGAAAAATGTCAATCAGTAAAAGATATGGACCTTTCTTGTTCAACTGATGGATAAAAATTCAACAGGACTGACACTGAAGATCGGTAGCTCCTTACCAAAATAAGCAACTGAGGCTGCTTTCTCTTTGCATAAGCTAGCAGCTCAACCAGAGGCTCGAAAAATAAATTGTCTGTTGGGGTGAAAGGGCCAGATGCAATTATCTGTTCGAGTGCGCAATGCTTATAAACATTGGGAAATCGGTCGACATTTGCATTATTAGATGATTATTATTACTTCTTCTGTTAGATAACATACTATGTATTTCTAAAAGTGGACAGATGCGATCCTAAATTCAACTGGTGCAAAAAGTAAATATGTGAGCCATGAATCATCAAGTGCCAGGGATGAAAGATTATGTACCACCGACAATTCTGCCTGTGGACCAGACAGACCATTGGACTGAATCTCCTTATCCAAAGCTTGCTTCTTTGTTGGATGCAAATCCACATCAGCCGTTTCAGACAAAGGGATAAAGTCTACAAGTTTTGAAGCGATCAAGCAGTGTCCACTAGGATTATGCCCTTCAATGCCTACTACCTGCACGAACACATTCGTTTCAGGTTTGCTTTCAGTCTCAACAAGTTGCAATATAGAAGTTTGAAAGTGATTCAGAGATATGGTCATTATAAATCATGTTACAAACCTGGCCTGGAAAGATTGAAAATTGGTTCAAGTTTTGTAATTCTAGACGAACACGTTGCCCTCCAGAATGATCAACACTGTCAGAAATATGAAGACAAATCCCACGTTGAAAACAAAAAACACCATTTGCCATTTGCAGCAATGGAGAACTTTGAAACATATGATATTCAGCCACATACATCTGAATTCTTGATGCACTTTTATCTGCTCTAAACAATCCTTCATATCATTAACTCTAAGAAATGTGAAACTAGAGGATGGGGAGCATTTTGGTGCGATGAAGATAGACTGGTGCACTTAATTATGAAAAGGAAGTGCCAGGAGCCTTTACCTGCTTTGCAGCAAGGTGGATTTCTCGTTCAAACGGCCTTCTCCATCACAACAAATCATGCCAACAGTAAATATGCTTTTCTGAAAAGGGAAAAAAATCAAATGCTTTAAATTATAGGCGATAGGCTTGTTAAAGATGCAGACTCTTCAGACATTAAGTGCTGAAGAAGTTGGAAACTGAGATCGTTTTTTTCCCGGGTTTCAGTCTCATGTTTTATGAAATGGAAATACAAGAATAAACTTTCACAAGTTTGAATTAATCCAGAGAGAGAGGGGAGCTGCTATTTACCTGGGAAGAAACTGTAGGATCCACTGGTTCTTCGTACAGCTTAGATGAAGCAAAAGAAACCGCGTGCTTTCGAATTCGGCTTTCAAGTGCATTAAACTATATTCCAAAAAAAAAAAAAAAAAACTCATTTTTTATTAAGAGCAAGTAATATGGTAAAGAGTAATCGTCACCTTAGTTTATAATAAGTATCACATACCCTATCCTCAATCCTATCATACATGAACCGACAGCCTGTTTCTGGTTTTGAACCGTGGACCGTCAGAGAGCACCTTCTACCAGGTTGGACCTTTCTGATAACATCATCCTCATGATTCTCGGGATTGAGTTCCTTTTCTCCGTTCTCCACACTGGGCATATTATTGATGCTAAACTTCACCACAAACTTTTGGGTTCTTTGTCCAAAGGGTGTGATGAGTTTTGATGGCTTCCCTGAAGAAAACATTCTCCCATTTGTTTGAGGTGTAGAGTCAAATGGCTCTAAGTAGGGATCTTGAGAATTGCATGTTGGAGTGCCAGGGACCTCCTCTTTTGCATCTCCATCATCGTCATTCAAAATCCTATACCCAATTTCTCATCAGTTATCCAATTTCAAGCCAAAAAAAAAGCATTGTCTTTTGAATTTGCAATTTTGACGAAATCAATTGACAGAAAAATCAGCAGGTTGATCAAATAATCAAACAAGAAATAAACTTCACTATAAAGTAATTAAATGAGATGAAAAGTTATGCAATGCTTTTATATCTTACGTGCTTAAAACACCATATGTTTTTGTTAGTGGGACAAAAATCAAAACTCAATCATGTCACTGCCCTTCTAATAATCTTCACCGCCTCAGAGGCTCGGCCTGGCCCAGCCCCACCTTACTTTCTCATCTCAATAGTAAAAATTAACGCAGAAAAATGAACTACAGTAAAAACTGATCCTATCTGAATTGTCCCATATTCATATCCAAAAGGAATATACGAACCAATACACACAACTAAATCAACTTCATATCAAGTTGCTTACATGTCGACATCTTTACTCGAGTAGATATGCAAACCGGGTTCCTCCTTAATAATTGCATCTTTCTGCTCATTTTGTAGGTGCAGTAAAAACCCATCCATTTCAGCATTTTGCACAACCGACTCATTCAATTGCCTGTCGCGAAAACAAACCCCGAATATGTCATTGAACAGCTACGAATTTACATAATTTCCTTTTTCACTTTCATAAACAACTAGAGCAGACCAAAAACACACACATTCTTACAAAAAGCTGATTAAACATCCACCCCCACAAAAAAAAAAAAAAAAAAAAAAAAGTTTAAATGGAGGAGAAAGTGATGGACCTGTTGAGATAGTAAACCTCCCAGCTCGAAACGATATCGTAGGGCTTCAGATTGTAATTTATGCAGAAAGCAAGACCTGAATCAACGAGATTTTCATCAATCAAATCTCTCCGCTTTTGAAATTGGGGATGATATTCTGAGCGAAAACTAGAACGAAGCTTACATTTCTTGAGAATTTCCTCTTCGTCGTCGAGAGCGAAACCCATTTTGTTGAATTCTGCTTTGATTTCCTCTTCCATGGCCGTCTCTCTCTCTCTCTCTCTCTCGCTCGCTCTAGGGTTTCAACAAGCTTCAACTTTTGTGAGTTTCAGATAAATGGCGGGAAATTTTCGCTCCTCTTTTGTGGATCTCTTCTTCAGTATTCCATTTTTCCCAAATTTCCCATAATGCCATTATGGGCTTAAACTGGCGAGCCTTTAATGGGCTTCAATTTCGTAAAGCCCACCAGAATGCTTCTGGGTTTGAGCTCACTTTAGCTTATGGGACAAAAGCCCGGCCCAAGTTTAGAAAACAATATAATGCACTAATATGGAATTTTCATGTTAATAAAAGCTAATTAAAGAGAGGTCTTCTATCCTTTTTTTTTTATTATTATTATTATTTTACTTGGGTATCGGGACTTCAAACTTTACATCTTACAATGAAGTTGTAGATTGTCGTTAGACTAGTGGCCTTTTCTGTACGAGTATCGAGCAGAAGACCTTTCACAATATCTATATGCTCCACAAACACTTTTGTATATTCTCCTGTTACTCTGTATTTGACAATTGTATCCTTATCATAGTACACTATAGGATGGCACCTACATCTTCGGCCGGATTAACCACTAATAAACCTGTTGCTTAACGAACTTAAACTTCATTACGGAGTAAAGAGATTCATTTTAATAAATTTATTTATTATTTTAAGTTGTAATCACAATAGAAGTCTTCTATTTACTAATTTACTAATATTTTCAAAAAAAAAAAATTACTTTGTATTTCTCATGTAGAATAGGGTTATGATTTAGATTATTTCAATGTTTTGAATTTAGAATTATCAGTTAGAAAATTTTTATCTTTGTATTTAACTTTAAATTTTAGATTATTTATTTATTTATTAGGATTATTTAGAATATTTATTATTATGATTCTATAAAGAGAGAAAGATTAAAATAACATTTTTGAATAAAGTAATAATAAATAATATTATAAGATTTTAAGTAACGAATAATATCAAATTTTTGATCACATAATATTAAAAAAAAAAAAAAACCATCCTCATTCGTCTTTTCTTTCTCTAATATGTCTTTTAAAAAAATATGCTATAAACTTTAAATGTGTCAATTAAATATACTATTTATTACAATTTCCCTTCTTTGTGATTTCAATAGAGTTGATTTATTTAATGAAATTCATATTTTTTTTTTATTTCTTTTCTCTTGAGTTCTTATTCTTCTCATTTTCCTTTTATTTCTCTCTCTTCTCGTTCTATTTCTATCTCTCCCCTAGTTGTTCTCTCTTTGTTGCGTTTCCTGACAATGTAACAATAAAATAAAACATCTACAGTGAGAATCAAAATTCAGAAAATAAAATAATAATCAAGTAATTTCATTGGAGGGATATTTTCAAAACTGCAATATTAGCGTTTTTTAATGAGTAAATAACAAACTAAACTACATTACTAACACGAATAGAAAATCTTGTCATATTCTTTATTTTTTATTCACGCTAGCAGTTAAGGCCCTTTTTTTTTTTTTTTTTGGCAAAAAGAAAAAAAAGGAAGGTTCTCAAAAAAAAAAAAAAAAAAAAAACGAATATTGATTCCACCAAAGGAGAGAAACTATATATAGAGAATAGAGTGGCTAATTCCACGTAAACGTTCCACAAAATAAGTTTTAGTTGCCGCCTAGTGAGCAAGATTACGAGCAGAATTTATTCTATTTTCTTCAAAAAAAAAAAAAAAAGAACAGATATAAAATTACCGAGACAACAATAGAATCCCATGATTGAAGGAACTGAGATAACTAACAGAATGTACATATTTAAAAAAAAAAAAAAAAAAAAAAAAAACACCCCTCAATCGTAGACAATACAAATTTGATTATTTGAGATTAAAAGGGGGAAAAAAAGTCCTTTACATTTTGGAACCCCCCACACCATGATGGGATTCATAGGTGACTTGCTATTATATCACATTTTTTTTTTTGTTTTTTGGGTTAAAACTTGTAGTTTTTTTTTTAAATTTTTTTTGTTGATCATCTGGAAGATCAACTGTATACGAAGTAGAAGACTTTGCTGAGCGTTTTGTGGATTCTTGCTATGAGAACTACACCAAACCAAATTAACTTAACTAGATGTGATGGAGGAAAAAAAAAAAAAAAAAACACTTTGATGACATAAAATTTGGTACATATATTTGTGACATTAAATATGATACTTGTATATATGACATAATTAAAAGGTTCTGTCATTAAAGAAACAAGGATTAAAATAAGAGAGATTGAACAAAAGTTTATAAAATAATAAAATAATAAAAGTTTATAGTCAAAGAAGGTTGGAATAACAGCATAATCTCAATAGAGAATTTTAGTAATGTTCAACTAGATCATCTGGTTCAAACTCGAGAACTTGTTATTGTTAATCGTTGCTGTAAACACAAGATCACGAGAAGAATTTGTAGTTTTGCGCATGCAAAATAATCGTCCTTAGCGCGCCGATGGGTGCTAGAATCATCAACGTTAAGCCGAGAATAATGCAAATCTGTGTCAAGGCAAAAAAGCACATGAAAACAAAATCAGCTAAAAATTGAACAAGCCTGCAAAAAACAGTTTTAAGCAGTATCAAATTGGCATGTGCATACCCAGTTTGCGAACCACGATAAGCTGAACATCTTCGGTCTGTAGATGGCAAGCCACATGATGCAGGGAAGCTGCAAAGAAGAAAAAATTTCAAATCAATCCCTTTTGAGTAGAAATTGAGAGGGAAAATAGTAAACTTTATTTGTCTTACAAAGTATGTTGTTGGGGCAAAAGCGAATCCGCCGAAAAATCCCAGGAGACCGCCGAAGAAAGGGATAGCTATGGCTACGATCATCGTAAATGCTGCAAACAAAGACGAATGATCAAACTGTTTCAGGATACTAGATATTAAGTGCGTGAAGCCTAATTACTGCTCTGCTTCGGATCTTTTCTTTTATATTATGGCTCTCGTTAGTAAACCATGTTTTACTAGACTCACCAACATAGGTGGTGCGAGTAATGAAGCGAAGCATAAAAGAAGGTTCGAAGTCCAGCTTCTTCACCAACACAGTCTCAATCATGTCAAACACTGGCATTGCATAAATCTGCGGTTTTTGTCCACATTTCAAAAAGCGAACATGAAATACAAGTCAGAAAGGCCTTTCCATAAACCATAAGCGTCTGGGTTGGAAAATTGGCTGAAATTGTTTCGAGATAGATAATGATCACCTGGTAGCTTCCAATGACATGGACAACAACAAATAGGTTGGCCGCTGCGATAAGCCAAGCGGGTTTCTCCAGCGTGATGAGGATGTTGTCGTCGATCTTGTTTCCAAAAATGTAGTACCCGACGAGAGCAACAGGGAAGTAACACAAAGCCACCACTGCGTAGGCCACAAGGACCCCTTTCCACATAGGTCCCTTGGACGGCTTCTCTGGGGTAGAAGGAATTGTTGCTTGGATCTCTAGAACGACATTGTGACCGGCATAAGCAAACGCCACGTCTCCCAACGCGGAAAAGAAGTTCAACGTAGAACCAGCTTTGGTGCTTGATGTGTTACTGTAGTCCACCTGATCTAGAACTCCTTTGTGAATTGAAGCAGTCCACGCAATTGTTGAGTAACTGCACACATAAACCAGACATCAAAATACAATGCTTCATAAGAAATTAAAGACGTGCATAAACAATGCACAAACGGCGAGTACAAATTTAGTTGAAAAATCAATGAAAAGTGACAATCTCATAAACTGCAAAGCTCGATCGGTTGACATGTGAATTTGCAATTAGTATAAAAACCGATAATTAGGGTGCGTAGTAACGTTCATTGTTACCTCAAGGACATGACGGCTGCGGCGAGTGAGACTACGCTGATGGAGTTGAAGTTGGGGAGATGGGAGAGAAAAAAGTGAATAATGGCAAAGAAAACAATATGGATGGAGGTCTTCAAATGTGGCAAGTGAGGGGCTGCTGTTTCTATGAACTTCTTGATGGATTTGCCTCCTGTGACCATGTAGACAATGTTGACACCAATTTCCACAACCAGCTGTTGGGGGACAACAATCCAGAGCCCCAGCTTCTCCCCAAAGGCATGCTGGCCCAACTCATGGTACCGGTCGAACCGCTTCCCCGGCACCATCTCATGCATCTCCACCATTTGCCATAGCGTGTACAAGGTGATGACCCATGAAAGAATGAGGATAACCACCCCGGGCCCCCTATAATGTTCATAGGAAAATGAAGAAAAATATTTAGGAAAAATCAAGTAAATAGATAGTTTTTAAACACTTATTTAAATAAATGACCGATTTTTTTTTAAATTTAAAAAAAAATGACTGTTGATTGATTATAGTTAATAAAAGAAAAATACATATGAACATCGATCAATCATTAATTAATTAAATTAATGATTTGATGATTTTCTGAAGGAAAAAAAATGATCACTTTCCTATTTAAAAACATAGCCCCACTTTCTCAAATGACCAAAGACAATGGCTTTTCAAATTCTGCCTTATTCATCTCAGTAATGAATAGAAAACTGAAAAAGAATAAAGGAACCCCACATCCAATATATTATAAGACAAAAAAAATATATATTCTTTTTTGTTTTTCGGTATAGGGTGTTAAGAAAAATACTAACCCTATTTCCACTTGCTGAACTAGTCCGAACCGGGTTAATATAGAAACAAAAATCTTTGAAAAAAAAAACAAAGTAAACGTACCATCCAAGATGAGACATGGCATAAGGAAGGCTGAGAACACCAGCTCCAACCATGGCAGTGACATTGTGGAAAGCAGAATACCACCATTTGGCATTCCTTGACGATGTGATGGGAAGCCAATCCTCAAGCTTCTTTTCCTTTTCAGATCGTCTATTTTCCGGGTTTGTGTCGGCCATTTTTCTTCTTTAATTAAACGGCTTATACTTTAGGTGAAAAATGGAAAAGTTATATAAATCTTCTCAGAAGAACCAAAGAAGAAAAAAAGTTGAGAACCAAAAGTCACAAAGTGCATGCAAAAATATATCAAACAAACAAAGTATACAACTGGGAAATGGAGTGCAACGATTTTTTTTTTTTCCCTCTCTCTCTCTCTTTTTTTCCCTCTTTGACCCTTTCTCTTTTCCTTCGTTTCTCTCTCTGATTGTTATATCACTCCATTTTTTTCTCTCTCTTGTGACCACTAACTAAGTACGAGAGATTTTCTCTCTTGGGGCTTCAAATTTAGTTTTTAAAATTTTTATTTTTTTTATCTTCCTCCTACGTTTTAAATTATTCTAAACTAAACAGATTGCTTCTTTTTTCTTTTTTCTTTTTTTCCGTTTGTGGACAAGCACTCAGGGGGAGAAATCGATTCTTCATTTTGCTAAACTAACAATTTGCTTCGTTTTTGTTTTTGCTATTTCATTTTTTTTTATAAGAAGAATAATTTCTTGTCTTTAGAAACTACATACATAATAATTATATTGGAGGAAAAAAATGTAGAGAACAAAAGTTAAAAAAAAAAAAAAAAAGGGAATAACCTTTAATTAAAAAAAAAAGGGGAATAACCACACGGTACTACAAATGTGGGGATAGTACCAAAAAAATGCAGCAGCCGTGGACAAAAAAAAAAAAAAAGGGATAGAGTCCCAGAGTCCAAGCCTGAAGGTAAAATAAAATAATAATAATAATAATAAAGAAGAAGACAACTGAAAAATAAAACGTAAAAAGGAAGAAGATATTAACTGAGTTTAAAAAATTATTTTATAAACTAAGGCTACGTTTTTTAAATTAAGTTTTTCATCTCAATTTTATCTTTTTCTAAAAAGTCAACAAAAATTATAACTAGTTTTTAAAAAAATCAATCAGCTTTAATTTAAAAATTTCAACTCCAACCGTAACACCAAACAGAGTCTAAATGTGGATCCACTTAAAGAGATAACAAGAGAGAATCTCTCACACTTAGTCAGTAATCCCAAGAAAGAGAGAGAGTGGAGTGGATATAACAATCAAAGAGAGAAACGGAATTTGAGAGTTAAATGGACGTTAAATATGAGTTGATATTTTCAATAAGGTGTTCAAATATAATCGGGAGACAGAGAAGAGACATATAAAAAAAACATAAGATGTAAATCCTAATTTAACTCATGCAATTAGATTGAATTAGATATTGGATTTAAATTTTAAAAATTCAATAAATCCAATCCAATCGATATTCTTCAATTTTATAAAAATATTTTATATTATAATTATATAATATATTATTCAATTTACTGCTTATTTTCTTTATGTTGCGTTTTCTTTTTTGTCTTTCTCTGCTGAACCCCTTTTTTGGGCCTTTAAAAAAACTATCACTTTATATTCTTTCTCAGAAATTCATAAGAATCAGTATCCATTTTCAAAAAAAAAAAAAAAAATCCCACAGAGAAACTTCACATTTAATTAACTTAAACTTTTTACTTTTTATAGTATTTACTATGCTGGGTGATCTGGTGTATTGTTCTATGATGAATTGACGATGGAGAAATAAATTAATATTTTCAAAATGTGATTAGTTTTTTAGTAGTTTTTAATAAGTTTTAATGGAAAGATAAAAATAATCCAATCATCCAACTCAATGAATTTGGATTGAATGATAAAAATAAATTGGATTAGATTGGTTGGATTTTAAAGTATTTTTCTTGATTGAATTGGATAATGGATGAAAAAAAAAAAAAGTTGATTTCGATCAATACTTATATTTAACTTCCATTGCACCTCGAAGCCACCTTATTTTATTATAATTATTTTTTTTTTATAAGACGAAGCCACCTTATTAGTGACTCCTAAACTACTACACCCCCAAAGTCCTCTTTTTTTTTTTTTTTTTTTGTTGCTAATCACACCTTAAAGCCTTTATCATTAGGAAACTCTTAGCTAAATAATTACCTTTACACCAAAATGATAAAATTAATTAACCGTATTAATCCCTTTCAAAAAAAATATTAACCGTATTAAATAGTTTTTCTTTGAAAATAAAATAAAAACCAATTATTTAATTTAATTCCGCAAATTTCATTGAACAAGAATAAAAAACTAGTGTTAAAAAGATGTTTGTTTTTCAAAAATTTATTACTTAATGTTATTTATTTATTTATTTATGTAAACATCCCCTATGCACTCTTATATATATAACTAATTTATTATTATTTTATGCTGGTCAATGACTGAATCTGGGACTTATGGCCCTAAACTTCAAATCCTCCGTTCGCTCATCAACTAGGCTTGTTTAATGTTCCTCAATATTTATTGTTTAATGTTTAAACAAATTAAAAGTTTACATTTATTATTTAATGTTTGACCAAAACCAAAGTGTTCGAGCTCACTAATATTCTACTGATCAAGAGATTAACCATGTAGAATTCTGCCCAAAACAGAAAAAAAGACTAACTATATAGACCTGAATGGAAGAAATAGAATAGAGATAGAGAATTAAAGAATTAGAGAGACCAAAGGAAATCAAAAGGAGGAGTTTAGAAACGATTTTTGAGTCCAGATTTTCATGTCTTAATGATTGTCTTCTTTTGATAAGTTATCAATTTGTTTAAGAATTTCAGTATTTAACATTTTTTATATGGTTAAATTTTTATATTCAAATGATATGACATAACACAATTGAAGAATAACCAATAAAACAGTAAATCTGAGATAGCAAATCTTCACTCATATAGTAACTAAACCAGAACTCAAGAGGGAAACATATTAAACAATAACATATCGATCTTTAAGTGTATATTTATTATAAAAGAGAGATGAACATAATAATACCATAAACTTAACCTACTTAAAATAATACTGATAGTACTTTGGAAAAAACAAAAAACAACGCTAATAGATAAACATATATTTCTAGATGAATCATAAAATTCCATTCTTAACTGTAGATCTTATTCCACCCACTCATCTGTGCACTCAAATCATGCAATCAGAAAACTGTAAACTCAAAAAAAAAAAGAAGGAACATTTTCTTTTCATCCCATTATATTACACTTTGGTATATAAATATTCTAACAACAAAAACACCAAATATGTAATCTAAAAAACCCAAAAAAAAAAAAAAAAAAAAAGGACATATACAAAGTACTCTGATCAAGCAACGAGAGAGCTGTAGTGTGTATAACTATGATGTTGCTTCCCAGTGCAGCTCATAGAATCCTCTACTGGCGCTAGGCCTTGTGCACCAAAACTGAAGTACTCGTTCATATCTGATTCCTTCCGGTTTGTGCAAGAAGTTCCAGTGATGTTGAGGCTCTTTTGTATATCCATGTACTCTGGCGAAGACATGGACGACCCCGAATTAGTACTCGAACCCGAATAATCAGCCGAAGCACCGGTTAAATGAGGCATGGTTTTGATCACGCCGTGCATTAGTCCAGCTGCAAATCTCATTTTAGTAGATGGGCTTGGAAAACTTTCATCAGAATATAGCCTCCTGTTGTTGGGAAGAGAGGAAGATTTCGAATATATCTGCCTAAGAGGGATGGGATTGTCCTCAAAATTTCTGTATCTGCTTAACGAATCGAGAGAATCGTCGTCCCTTAGCTCTTCTCTGTTCGGCTTCTTGTCTTTCTTTCTAGGCCATCCGAGGAAAAACTTAAGGCGTTTTGCAGAATTGTTTGCGGAATTTGACTTCTTCTTCTTCTTCTTCTTCTTCTTCTTCTTGTTGTTCCCCGATGAGTTGTTAGGCTCAAACTGACTCGGATCACCTGAGTATTCGCTGAATTGCGCGTGGTCACAACTAGCGTCAGAGTTAGCATTCTCAATTCCGGTGTACAAGAAAATCTCTGCGTCCGGGATTCTGAAAGAAGTCCCTGGACTAGTTCCAATTCCATGAGTTTTCAGGTGTGAAACAAGGGCACTTCTTGTCCTGTGGTCTTGACAGTTGGAGATCCCGCCGGCTGAAATCAACTGCTTGATCAAAATCTCGGAAGAGGCTGACTGCGGCCGCTGCTTGAGGTGATCGAGTGGAGTCATTCCATAGGCGTCGCGGATGTTTAGATTGATCGACGGAACGGTCATGAGGAGCTCCACCAAGTTGATATGGATGTTCTCTGATACAGCCATGTGAAGCGCAGTTCTTCCATCGTTGTTCCGCACATTGATGATGTCCTCGATGTTCACAATACTGTCACATAGCAGCTTCTTCATTAGCTCAATCTGCCTGTCTAGTCTTCGAAAGCCTGGTGCTCGGAAACCAGCCACTGCCATGTGTAGAAAAGTGTCTCCATAATTGTTTGGCACAGTGGTTAGTGTAGGAGATGCAAGGATTAGGACCTCCACAACAGCTAAGTAGCCCCGGTAAGCAGCGACATGTAGCACCGTGTTGCCTTGACTATCCGTACAAGCGATGATGTCGAAGTTCGCGATGAGATCCTTAACAACCTGCAATTTATTGAATCATCAAATCAACAACGTAAGAGAGCTAACCAAATAACAAAAAGGAAAACTTAGTGAAACTCTAATCCTACTAGATAAACATTGTCTTTATCTATATCTAGTTCCTGGACTAACTCAGCGGGTGGGAAAGGAAGGATTTAAGTAGGAGCTCACAGATTTGAAACTCGAGAGTGTTTTTATTTCTCCATAATAGGTGGGAATTATAGAGCCCATCAATTAATCCGTTAAGATAGGCTAAGGTTGGGCATTTTATAGGATGGAAAAAATTTCCTAGCATTGGCAGTTGCATAAACAGAAACACCAAACTGGTAGGCCATGGTATTGGGTGTCCAACCGACAGCAAGTTAAAGCCAATTATTAATTTATATAAGTGATTTCCATGTAGAAAGAATACAAATTAGCTTATAGTTTCTTCCTAAACATTTCTAGTTGTAATCCAACTGAAAGTAATCCTCACAAGAACCATTCCAAAACAAAAAATATGAACAAACTGATATTTATATGAAGAATATAACAAAAGAGACGCAAGAAAATTACCTCAACCTGGCCTCTGCCAGAGGCAGTGTGCAAGACAGTACACCCCTGAGCATCCCTGAAAGTCAAAACATGAGAGGAGCCACCATCACCATCTTCCCCAAGAAGATCTCTCAACATCTCCAAATTCCCGCCCCTAGCCGCGGCATGAACCACCCGGTTCATCATTTCCCACCTAAACTCTTTGCCTACACAACCCAACTCTTGCTCTAATTCTTCCTCCTTTAACTCTCCACTTTTGAGGCCACATTTAGGTGTCAAGGAGAAATCAAGCAAGAGCCTGAACACCTCCGAATTCTTGCTCCTCGCCGCGGCGTAGAACAAATCAGTGACGCCATACTCTCCTTCTCCGTAAACAAGAAGAGGGTCTCTCTCGAGCAATTCGTTAACAAACTCCACATCCCCGGCCGAGGCTGCAGTGTAGAGAAGCCATCCGCCATAGCCTGCTCTAATGAGGGAGTTGTGACCGTTTCTTGTCTCACACGCAAGGAGGAGTTTCTTGGCTACTTGGGACCGGCATTTGGCCACGTCGTCGAATTGCGCCTCGTCGTCCCAGACGGTCTCTAGCCGCCGAATGCGGCGCAGAGAGGTGAGCTTGATGAGGAGGTTGGTGTCCAAATGGAGAAGCTCTCTGACTAGATCATAGAGGCCATTGGCTGCTGCCCAATCTATTGGTGAGGCATACCACCATTGGTCTCCAATGCTTTCCCATCTCAAAGGAAAATTTGGTGGTGACATTTTTTTTCTCTCTCTTGTTTTCCCGGGAAAATCAATCAACTAAGAAAGAGTTTGAGAATTGCATGGAAAGTTAGAAGAAACCCATTAGAGAATATGGAAAGAGGAAGAGATAAGGAGTCTTGGAAGGAGAAGAGAAACGACAGAGAGCCATACAGTAGGCCAAGCAAATGAACAAGCTTACCAGGAAGAGAGAGAGAGAGAGAGAGAGAGAGAGAGAGGTTCGTTGGTTCCAAGAGAGAGAAAGTTACAAATAGAATGTATGATCCATAGAGACGAAAGAGGCGGCATAAGATAAAACAAAAAAGAAAAAAGACAACTTAATTATATAATTTTCTAAGATTTTTGGAAAAGATTATATATGGTGGAGAAAAAAGTTGGGAATGAAGCATAGAAAGATTGAGATTCTTTTTATTTTATAGACCGTGAGAACCCAATATAGAGAGAGAGAGAGAGAGAGAGAGAGAGAGAAAGAGAGAGAGAGCTGTGACTATAACTATACATGTATGAATACGTACAGGACCAAACTACGAAGTATTTGACTTCAGTTTTGAGAAAATTTTAATGTTTCAACAGTTTCATTAACTGAAAATAACTGAGGGCCGAATGCAAGGGACAGGCACCAGTTACTACCCATACATAAGCCTTTATGTGATTTAGGGTCATTTCCGTATAAAGTTTAAGGAAATGTCCCCATACTGTATATCATAAAGCATTTATAATTCTCTCTCTCTCTCTTTTTTTTTTTTTTTTTTTTTAGAATTGTAATTTTTTATTTAAAAACTTATCACATCATATTATCATATTGATACAATAACAGATTATAATTAAAAAATATTATATTAAAATCATGCAATTATTATAATATATCACAAAAAAGGATTAAAAAACACATAAAATAGGTGTCATATAGCGGTTTTTGGAAGGGCCTAAAGTTCTATTCATTGATTTTTACAATTATCAAAGTTTTTGTTGGTTTATAAGAGCAAAAAGTTCTTTTTGAGTTTAGGATATTTCCTCTGCCTTTTTACGTATTGTCCTTTTGCACTTTTTATCATATGCAAATAGGTTGAAAAAAGGAAAAAGATCAAAAAAAGGAAAAGAAAAAGAAAAGGAATCCACTTTTTAATCTATGGAAATGTTTGCGAAAGCCTAAAACTTGCTACTTCTCTCACTCTCATGGTGCTTGCTCCTACAAATTTTTGGGCACCCCAAATGGTACAACACTGACTTCAATTTTTGCCTCATTCAATAGTCACTACCACATGGCCGGCCATAATGTTGGAGGCAAATTCAAAGGTTTCATTTTGGTAAATGTTTTGGTAAGGTGTGAAAAAATAACATACTCTATCAATTTTTAACCATCATATCCTTATTAAGTTTGTTGTATATATTACTTTTCTTAATATGATTCGATCTGTACAAAAGAATTTTTCCTTTATTTTCATTATGAAGTCAGATTCTTTTATTGTTTACCTAACTAGTTGGGTAGGTAAATACCAAATAGGAAGTTGGCTAGTGCTTAGGGGAGAGTACAAGATGGAGACTCTCATCTCCTTTTATTGCAATGGCTTTGAGAATGAAAGACAATACGATAGGATATCAGTGATGTCCAATATCATTTACTAATATAGAATGAATCTCATAATATGTGATCTACAAACCAGATATGTTTTTAATTAATTGTGATATTCAAGACTATTAATATCCTAATTCATGTTTCAAATGAAACCACCCACTAGTCTATAGGCATATTGGGGTGGAATTGTTTTATTATTTGGGGTCATGGCACTCCATCAAAATACGTGAAAGTCCAAGTTGGCATTGGCAAGCAAACACTAAATTGAGTGCTATGCCCCACTGAGTTTATGATTTTGGCCAATAAAATTTGACAGCATTTTGCTTTTAATGACACAGTTAAAGGCCCCAGCAAGTTTGATAGTGCATTGATGTCATTTCTCAGGAAGAAAAACATGTCCAAAGTTGGTCCATAGAAAACTGTAGGTTTTTTTTTGGCTTATGAGCCACTACTCTTGTGTCATTGGTTCCTAACCACGTTGTAGTTGTATTTGGAAAAATGTGGTCCTAATTCATAACATTCTTTTCTTTTTTTGGTTTCAAGAATCTTGCAATAGTGTCCTGCCTAAATCACTTTCATCAAACTCGCCGGCTTTTCCGACAATTCCGTGATTGGTAACTTTTTTTTTTTTTTTTAACTTTTTGCTAAAAGAAAAAAGTCTGGGGAGGAGGAAATCAATGTTATCATACCCCTCTCAGCTTTACTAGAGGGACTCTCTGACACTAACAAGAACATTTGTTGGAGGCTCTACGAGCTCAATAAGGAACCCACCGAATGTGTTAATGGTAATGTTATGTGGAGGCGTGGTCTCAAACACTTTCCATTAAGTACTAGATTCACCGGTGGGAAACAAGCCTTCACATTCAAGAAGACCATCCAGCACTCAACCTTTGATCACTGACTCATCAGTCCATCACGATAATCTATTACTGCTGGGTCATCACGTTTGGTGGTCCGTGATTGATTACTTAATAAGTAGAAATTTTAACCGTCAAATCACGTGAGAAACAAGAAAAAAAGAATAAAATATGGGTAAATATAACGAAACATTGGATGGTACAAAACTACACTCCCTATGGGTACAAATTTTTGAATCTTTACCTATAACTATATTATAAGAGTGAAGTTCCTTAAAAACACTATTTAAAATTTTGGTTAAATTATTTTATCTTTTTGTGATGATGTATTTCATTTTTTTTATTTCTCTTTTTTTTTTAATAATTTTTTAAATGACTTTTTTATTCTCTTATTTTTACCATAAAATATCATTAAAAACTTTGACATTTATATTTGTAAAATAGATATTCAATAATTTTAACTCACATGCTTCATTTTCTCCTTCATACAGCAAGCTCTGGTCTAGGCTAAAGAACAGCCAAGTTTCAAGTTTCAACCCACCAATGGTGAAATTCCTGATTCTGATTCTGCAGAAAGAATTGATTCTTTTATTCGTTGAGCCCAAGTCTCTGCAAAAGTAACACTTTTCCAACTCAACTCCACTAAATCCCATTAGTGGAAACTGAAGCTCATTTTTTTCAACGTTTCCATCATTACTCAAGCAGTAAAGCTGACCACCTCGTTCCCACAAGTATCAGTTTATGTTTCACTAGGAAAAACGAGAAGTTGTATGCTCCATTTCTATTGATCAGAAAGTGGGGTTTTCCGTGAGCCCGTCGAGGGATAAGATCAGACCGTAAGGCCTTCAACAAACATTCATATCAGCGTTTGGGGAGCCCCTTTGACAATGTTTAGGGGGGTATGCAACACTGGTCATCCCCTTCCCAGACTTTCTTCAAAAAAAAAAAAAAAGGGTGGGGCTTTCCGGTGTGAAAAGAAGCTCGGGCTTGTTTCACGTGATTGTAGTCAAGAAATAGGAGGTATTACTATCCTCCCATTAGTTAGGTAAAATTAACAAAAAACCTGATAAAATTCTGATGATTCAAAACAGAGCTCTAGGGTACACTTTCATACCCTTCGTGTACCAAAAAAAAAAAAAAAAATCGTAAGAACTATAATTTCTGTTTTCAAGCATGGATCACTATAAGAGTTTATTCAAGGCTCTTCACTCTTGGCAGCAACATAATGGAGGCAATGCCAATGGTCTACTAAGAAGAAATGCTGTTCCCATGTGTCAGAAGACTTTAAAATGGTTTTTTAAAAAAATGGTAAAAGTGGTCCCTCTGGCACATGGCTTAGTTCATGGCAAATATACAAAGGACTACTTGATCTAATCTATGGGTGTAGTAGGTAACTAGTTTTTGTTTTTTGACCTTTACTTGTTATCAGCGTCATTGGATCACGAGATTGATTCTCTAAAAATCTGAGCTACTTTCTTTGTTCCATGTATGGACAAAGGACACATACACGTGACTCTGCATCTAAAATGTACATATATAACAACTAGCATCACTAGCAACACTCACAGATCTTTCCCATGTTTTTTTATTTTATTTTTTATTTTTTTTTAATTTTTTTAAAGCATGTAGTTACATCCTTGTTTTTCCCCGATATAATTGGGATGTACGCATAAAAAGAATTTGACCCGCAACAGGTTAAGGGGTGGTGGGGGTGTTTAGGGCTCCCCGACCCAATTACCTCCCTTGTTTAATATTTATCTTAACTCAAAGTCGTGTGTGTGTGTTTTTAATTTATAAAAGCAACTAATTGGGTAAACAGGATAGCTGCGAGTATCATGAGCTCGTGATGGGGAAAAGCCGCTCCCACCTTGTTAACTTTAAATGGATGTGGGGCAGAGATAATGGTTATTTTTCTTCATGGGGTGGGTTGGCGGGATGGCTACCCCGCCCCAAACCCGTCCTATTACCATTCCTATTTAGTAAAGAATTGTTGAGGCCTTTTCATTTTTCGGATCTAAATAAGCCTAGACAGAAAGATACATGTTGCATTAAACCAAAAGACATAATATACTGATTCCAACTACAAGCAAAATAAAAACAAAACTATGATTTTGTTAGATCTTTTGTCCCCTCAAAAGAATTAAATAATGCAAGTATGTAGTTTACCTTTGGCATGTCGCCTTCAGACGATCACATCTTCTTCATGAAGTCTTCAATCTTCTCCGCAGCATCATACATATGATTCTGCTTGACCTCCTCGAAAAGCAAACGACATGTCTTATATCTTGGCACTATTCCCTGACCAGTCATCTCCTCAAAGAGGAGGTAAGCCCAATCACACTTGTTTGCTCGGCAAAGCCCATGAACCAAAAGTGTGTAGGCTGATAAATCAAGACTAAGATGATGTTTTTTGACCATGTCATCCAATAATTTGCTTAACAAATCGTCTGTTTGGCCTGTTCTAAAGCAAGATTTGAGCAAGGGGTAGTATGTTTGAACATCAGGCTTACACACCCCTGAATCTTCCATCCTTTCAAGGACGCTTGAGGCCTTTTCCTCTTGACAACAATGGCAAAACATGGCGATCATTGTATTGTAGGTTGACGTGTTAGGGGAAACACTGCTCTTAGGCATCTCAACTTCGAAAACGCGAATTGCCTCTTGTACTTTGCCAGCCCTCCCTAGAATGTGGATCAACGAATTATAAAACAACGTATCGGGTTTCAAGCCATCGGATTTCATCATCTCAGCTATTTCCAAAGCATCCTCATACTTCTGTGCCTTTGCCATATAACTCATGATAGTAGTGTAAGTAACAACATTTGGCGGGCACCCTTTGGTCCGCATTTCATCTAGCACATAACGGACCATATCAAAGTTGCTTTGAGAGCAATGGAACTTCATGATGGTCGAGTAGCTTATGATGCAAGGACGGCAGCCATGGCCTTTCATCTCTTCGATAGTCCAATTCGCCTCATCGACCCGTCCGTTTTTGCACCAACCATGAATAAAAATGTTAAAAGTGTTGGCATTTGGCAAAACATGAGGCTTCAACTTCAAGAATATCTCACGTGCCTGCTCTACCCTATTAGCTTTACAAAGTGTATCAAGCAACAAGTTCATGGATTCAACATTCTTCTCCAAACCAAAAGTGCCCAACTCATCAAATATCCGTACAGCCTCTTCCCACTGCCCGGCACCGGCAAATCTTCTCATGACCTTAGCCACAGTGTTAAGCGTGACAAGATTATTGTCCCGCATTTCTCGCAGAATAATTACCATTTTATCCATTTGTTTCATTTTGCCAAGTGTGTCAAGAACCATGTCGTAAGCTTCTGAGGTGTGTTCGTAGCCCGAGCGTGACTCTGCCCATCTGAACACGCCCAAAGCGGACTTCCAATCATCCTTGAAGCGGTGAAGCAATTTATCAAACAGTTGGTGGGTGAGCTGAATTCTACTGCATTTCGGATCATTGGCGAGAGACTCGACGACCTCGTCGTCACTGCTTCCAATCTTCACTTTCTCAACGAGAATGTCGATGTCGGAAAGAGCGAGAGAAGCGCTAGCTTCGGATGAGCCATGGAAAAAGGCACAAGTTTTGGATGAAGTAGAAAGAAAATGGATAATGTCAGTGAGTTTTGGGACACGAGAGATCATGGGCAAGTCTGGAAGGAAAGACCCAGTTCTGCTTTCTGGCTCTGCTTCAGCAATATCGAAGATTTAGGCTAGCAACTTGCTGACTAATATATGTGTGTGTGTGTGTGTGTGTATTTGGTGAATGCTGACTAATATCTTCGTGCTTTGTGGATAATGAGGTAAAGTTGATCTGGGAATTTCAGAGAAGAGCGTATCTATGTACGAACAAGTTGAACTAGTAGCAGAAATGTAAGATTTGTCAAAGGCTTCTCGCCTGAACAATAAACCTTTAGGTGAGTTGATAGGACGCTCTTTCTATTCGTTGAATGTTTGGGTTCGAGTCATCACTACTAACGGTATAAAGATAATCTATTTTGTGAGGGATTTATTTATCATGTGGGGAGCATCAATCTCTCGGGATTATCAGGGCATATCAATCTCTATTTTTAGAACTCATTTCTTTGAGCGGAATAAAGAAAAAAAAAAGGACTAACACCAATTAACTATTGCCAACGTGGCTTTAAGTGTGTTCGTTTTTCTCGTAAGAGGATTTGAGTCATTTTTCGTCCCTACCATGTTGGTCCTTTTGCTTTCTAAGTAATGATAAATTGTATAAAATGACGTGAAGGTATTTGGAAACTCTAATATCTCTTCTCATAATCTATATTTAGACTTAAAAAAAAAACAGCTAACTATTAGTAGCCGAATTTTGGTCTAATCCAAGTATTGAAAAAATGGTTTAAACCATTTAAAAAAAAAAAAAGGTCTAAACTAAATTTACTTTCATTTCTCAAATATTTCTCAAGCCGGTCGTAATTTTGGTTTTCTTATTTACACCTTTTCCTCATTTTTATATTGAGTTTCAACCATCCTTCCAATTAAAGAGTGAGATCCTTTACGAGGTCTCTCTTCTATATGATGTCGATTTTGTTTTATTCTATTTTATAAATTAGTGTTTTCTTTCATGAATTAAATATCTGTCCACAGCCATCATTCTATAGTAACAAGTTTGGTCCACTCATAAGTAAGTCAACAGGTCCCATTCTATAGTACTAAGTTTTGTTCACTCATATATTAATTTCATTATGATCAATTATTCTTTTTTTTTTTTTTTTTTTACTTGAGATGAGAATATTTGAACTCTACATATTTAAGTGAAATTAAATATAATATTACCACTAAATTATATCTGAAACCACATTTATATTATTTTGTGTTCTTATGTGGTTTACTGTTAGATCTCTAGTGTATTGCATAATAACTGTTGGATTTAAAAGATTTTAGACAAGCTAAAAGCGATATATAGAATGCATCTGTTATCATAGCAATCAGAAGAACCAACAATGAAGGCAAACGTGTATTTTTTTCTTTTTTTTTTTTTGGGCACCATGAAAGAGTTACATATTTATTTCTCATCGACCTCGATTTTATCTCCTTTACGAAGTAATGTGCACGCCAATTGAAAAAAGTGCACGGAAAGGTCATCCCCTAATCTTCATGGATCCATGAAGTAAAAATTATGACATCTCAAACCAAACCAGCTTTTTCAAGCGCTAAGCTAACTTGCAATAATCCAATACTGGAAATGAAGTAACAAAATAACACGAGGAAGAAAGAGAAAGCCACCTTTCCATAATTTCATGTGAAAACCATGTAAATGTTTACATTAAAATTATAAAATTCTAACTACCAATACAGGTTTCTTCCGAAACGAACATCCAAACATGAAGGGCAAAATACCAGATAGGCCTCCTTGCTTATTCAAAACTCCAAAGTTGAGAGAACATGACAATCTAAACCTTTAAACTCAACAAAATGGGTAAAAGTAAAGCCTTTGAAAGGTTTAGTTTAGTTGCAGGTGGATGCAATGTGGGTGATCAGGTCAACCACACGGGTACTGCAAAACCAAGAGGAAAGAAAAACGGTTAGGAAAAAGAACCAGTGAGTGCATTGTTAATATCATAAACACGAAAAACCGAGAGAAAAATCCAATTACCTGTAGCCCCACTCGTTGTCATACCAGGACACAAGCTTCACAAAGTTGGCATTCAATGCAATTCCAGCCTTGGCATCAAAAATGCTTGACCTGTAAGTAGAGCAGACATGGAATTAGACAATCTCTCACTTGACACCAATAAGAACACAGAATTTTCAAATTACAAACTTACCTGCTGTCACCAACGAAGTCGGTAGACACAACATCATCTTCAGTGTAACCCAAAATACCCTTCAGCTTGCCCTCAGACTCCTCCCTGGTTAAACAAAAGTAATAATAGAAAAGTTAAACCAAGAAACATGTGTGCTTTGAGATACATAGAAGACACGGTAATAATCAATGCTCACTTGATGGCCTGCTTAATCTCATCATAGGTTGCAGGCTTCTGAAGCCTGACAGTGAGGTCAACAACTGAGACGTCCACTGTAGGAACACGGAAGGACATTCCAGTCAGTTTCCCGTTAAGAGATGGCAGAACCTTTCCGACAGCCTGTGAAAACGAGAGAAGTGTGTTAGCGAATCATATTCACGAAACCCAACCAGAATACATTTTCAATTAGCCAAGATATTACCTTGGCTGCTCCTGTGCTGCTGGGAATGATGTTGAAGGAAGCGGCTCTTCCACCTCTCCAGTCCTTCGATGATGGACCATCAACAGTTTTCTGGGTTGCTATAAATTACCAAAACAAGAGAGAAGCTCATCAGTTTCTCATCAATTCATATATTAAAGTCTAACAAAGCGGCTTTCTGACAACATTTAGCTCAGATCTTTACCAGTAATGGAGTGCACGGTAGTCATGAGACCCTCGACAATTCCAAACCTGTCGTTGATAACCTGTAGCAAATTCAACACAAATACCATGGTGAGTGAAAAACAAGCAAGAAACTCAAGCAGAGACATAAACAAATAAAACACTAACGTAAAATAATGCTGGAAGAATTAAAAAACAATAAATTTCAATGGGAAAGGAAACAACCTTGGCCAAGGGAGCAAGGCAGTTGGTTGTGCAGCTAGCGTTGGAAACAATGTTCAACTCTGGCTTGTACTCGTGCTCATTGACACCAACAACAAACATGGGTGCATCCTTACTCGGGGCAGAGATAATAACCTTCTTAGCACCACCCTAAGTACATAAAGCAATGCAAGTTAAAATTCTAGCTCACACCACAATGTTGAAAAAACCAAACAACCCGCAACAAGAAATTGGCATAATTTGCTAACAAAAACCTACCCGCAATAATGATCCCTTTTTTTTTAATGAAAAATTATCCTTTTAATTGCATTGTTCGTAAATGTTCGTGGTTTTATCATGTTAAAAAATGCCACTTGTTTTCTTAAAAATCCAAGAATCGATAATTTACGTGACTGGGAAATGATTAAATAGACATACGCTGGTAAATCAATCAACAATTTTACCAAAACAATTTTAAATTTAACAAAATTAGGAACAATTAATTAAAGTTCACATTAAAGAGAGACATCCACTGTAATAAATTCATAAGAGAACTACAACATAACAATATCTCATCAAAACCAGTCAAAAGAAACAACCTAAAACCAGAAGCTTATCTCATTTCCCAAAACCAATAAAACAGCCAAAAAGAAATCAGAGCAAACCTTCAAGTGGGCAGCGGCCTTGTCCTTGTCGGTGAAAACTCCGGTGGACTCGACGACGAACTCGGCGCCGGTCTCACCCCATGGGATTTCCTCAGGGTTCCTTCAAACACCAAACAGATCAGAAAACATGTTTAATATTCAAATCAACTGCAATGCTAAAGAGAATCTGTCAAAAAAGAAAAAAGAAAAAAGAAATCTTCATATACCTGATTCCAAAAACAGCGACGGGCTTCTCCCCGAAGAGAAGGGTCTTGTTGTCCTGGACCTTGAGCTCATGATGCTTCCACTGTCCATGTACGGAATCGTACTTGAACATGTAGGTCTGAAATGAAATCAAAACATCAATCACAGTACTCGTCAGATCAGATGACTTTTCCACAAATCAGACGGCGAAAATCGCAGTAATCATAAACTTACCATGTAATCAGTGGTGATGAACGGATCGTTGATAGCGACAAGTTCGACATCGTTCCTCTGAAGAACAACCCTAGCCACCAAACGCCCGATCCTCCCAAATCCTACCACATTCCAAACCAAAAAAAAGAAAAAAGAAAAAATCAAATCAAATCAAAACTACGGTTGCTGTTTGATCTAAGAAAAAGTTAGATCTGAGATCTGACTATTACCGTTGATTCCGATCTTGATCTTCTTGCCCGAATGTGCTAATCAAAGGAAAAAAAAAATTTAAAAAAATTAATCACAGAAATGAAGAACATGATTCAGATGAACACAAACCAAACAACATCAACAAGATCGAAACTATGAAAAAAAAAATCAAAATGAAAAGAGAAAAAAAAATACCCATTGGAGAGAGAAGTAGAGCGAGACTGAGATTACGAGGAGAGTGATGAGAGAGAAACAAGGAAAAAAGATTGGCTGTTAGTTTTGGAGTGTTAAAATGGGTGGTTATATTTAAAGGCCAAGGGTTCAGTCACGTGCCAAAGCAGTGGTGGTGTTTTTCTTGGCAAAGACGAAAGTGGCTCCGTGCCGCTGTTTACGCAGAAAAGCAGATTGTATTAGCCGCCGCTGATTTAAATTAAGGGCTCGGAATATGAATAATCTCTTACTCACGCGCCCGAGGTCGAGTTGGTTTCACGTGCTCTGGCTTGAAATAAGAGTGGGGAATAATATGGGGAATATTCTGCGAGAAAGTCGTTGGGTGAGCCAATCTCGAGCTTATGAGATCACGTGAGCCGGAGCCGTTATTCCCGGTCAAATATGGAAGTTCATGTTTGTCAAGTTTCAAACCCACCGTTACTGTGGATGGGATGTTCTAGAGTGTTCTATTAGTATTGAAAAGGTCAATTTTCAATTGGGGAAGGGGAAATTCCAAAAAGTTTTTCTATTGTTAAGTTTACCCTTTTTTGTTAAATGACATGTTAATTATTTTCCCTTGTTTGGAAATTATGGAATATGCGCTTCTAGGGAGCATAATCCAAGTTTTTCCCCTAACATAGGTTGGTCCTTCAAATCATTAATGACGTGCCATAAATTTGAGATTTATAGAAAACTTTTCTCAGAATGGAGAATCCCATACATCAAAAACAGCTGTATAATTGAAGAAAAAATAAAAAAAGTATAGAGGTGTTCGACTAAATCAAATCGCTTATTTTAAGTTAAATGCAAATCAAACAAAACATATATTAATTTGAAGATTTTCAAATCAAACCAAATTATTTAAGGAATCAAAACTAAACTAAACCAAATCGATTTTGGTTTTTTAATTGGTTTGAAATAATATTCATCAATCTTTTTTTAGTATAAATAAAGAAGGATCAACATATTAGTATGATAAACATTTGTGTATTTATAAAATATCAATGACTCAAATCAAGTATCCAAACAAAATAAAACGCATTTTATATATAATATCATAGTTAAAAATAAAGCATTCTCAATGAAACTACAAAAATACATAAATTATATATAAATAGTTTTTTTTAAATATATAATACATTTTACTAATATATAATAAACTAATTATAATTAAAATAAAATAATCAATTATATTTTTTAAACATACCTGTGTAATTTTAAAAAATATACATATGTAATTTTAATTAGAAATTGGTTTTGGTTTGATTTGATTTTTTTAGAAATAAAACCACAAACCAAACCAATTTAATTTGTTTTCAAAAATTTAAACTGAACCAAGTCAGTTATTATATGGTTTAGTTTGGTTTTAAATTAGTTTAGTTTGGTTTATTTGATTGGTTTAATCAGTTTGTGAACACCCTTAAAATGTATTAATAGGTTTGCACACAGTCCAAATCCTCTCATCCCAATTTTGTTTTGGGGGGGGATAAAATTGGTTATTAGTACTATTAGTTCCTGAATATTGACCGTTTAATTTTTGAGCTTTTTAATTTTATTAAATATTAAATTATGTCTTGTTTGGTAAATGAGTTTAAATTCAAATTTTTCATATCAGTTTTTGTGTTTTTCTAAAAAGTCAAAAAAAAAATTATAATTAGTTTTTAAAAAGTTAACCAACTCAAATTTAAAAATTTCAACTCAAACCGTTTCACCAAACGGACCTATAGTCTCTAGACTTTGGGTTTTTGACAAATTTTTTTCTGACCATAAAATTAATGAATGATTCATGAAATATAACACTAATAATCATGCGTTTAATCGTGTGATTACTTGAAACAAAATAAATACAATGAGTATAAAGTATTTTCTTCACGGTTGTTAAAAAGCCTTTAAACACTATAACATGCAATTAACTTTTTTTTTTTTTTTGGTGAAATTATATATTACTGTGCGTAAAGAATCTAATTACGTCTTTCCCAAAAAATAATCATTCATCAATTTAAGAAAAACTCTACGAAAAAGAAGCTCGAATGTGTTAGGCATCTTAGAGGAACATCATCGTTTCCAATTAAAAAAATATAGATTTTTTTTTTTTTTTTTTTTGTATTTCACATGTTAAGGTGCCAGTCAATTCTAGTAAGTATCCTATCACGTCATTTAAAAATGTTTAAATCAAAGAAAATGACACTTCGCTTAAGAAAATATTTTTCACGTTAATTTAAATGCCAACTTAATATTGTTGTGTTGTGAATATTTTTTGTTGTTATTGTGTTGTGATCCAAAATTCTTGTGTATAAAAGCATGTAGATCTTTGATAATTTTATCTTTTCATGATTTGTTGTGAATACCGAAAGCAAAATTTAAGTATTTAATAAAAATAACTGATGCATGTATACTTTTTATATTTGATAAAATTTTTTAAAACTCATGTTTTCTGGAAAATAGAAATAACTTCACAACAGTATTATTTATAATATTTTTTTTTTCTAGATACACCATTTTTTATATTACGGTAATAAAATTCTCAAAAAATTGCAATAATAGAATAGGGAATAGATTATTATTTACAGTATTTACTAAAGAATTAGTAATAATTTTTTAATAAGAAAGAGTTTGTAATTTTAAAATAAACATTAAAAAATGGTTTTTGTTGTAGAGATAAATAAAATGGATAGATGGAAGACTATTATTAATTATTAAGGAAATTTTAGTAAAGCAATCATGTAAAAGTAATTCAAAACATGCTTCTCATATTTCACTGCAGGGCATCAGTTTTTAGAATGACGGCGTTTAGACGTCGCTCATTGTCGGATGCAGTCAGTGTTACCTAATTCGGTAATGCATAATGTTCAATACCTATTGACAAACCTATTATTAATCTGGATCTACGGTGTATATATATATATATATATATATATAATTTTATCTCACTTGGCTTGTAAAAGAATTATATTAGCCATATTGTTAAAAATATATATATCATGCTTACTTCCCTCTAATGAATAATGTGCCCACCCACTTGGATCAACAAACACATATTTTTATATTTTTTTAATACAAAGTATTTGCATATAACTTTTAAAACGATAGAATAAGAATATTTTTGTATTTTTAATAATGGAAAAGTTAATAAATAGTTATACATAAGAAAAAAGAGAAAGAATAAGTCCACTTTCTATTAAAGTAGTAGTTTTTTAAGACCTTCACCACAATATAAAAGACAAGAGCAATGAACTTGGCACATCGAATTATAAAAACTTTTAAAACTAACATAAATGCTATGTCTAGTTGACACAATTTCAAGCGTGAAGTCTGACATCATCGGCATAGCATGCATGGAACATGAAGTCATTAATAATGCAACTATGTGTATGCTTGGTTCATCGGTTTGAGATGAAATTTTTGAGTTGGAGTTGATTGATTTTTCAAAAATTAATTATAATTTTTGTTGATTTTTTAGAAAAAATAAATAAATTTTGAAATGAAAAAGTATAATTTAGTTAGAATTAAACTGAAATGTCAAACAAAGCATACTCATTTTTAATTATTTAGCAAAAAAAAAAAACTATTTTTTTAGACTACAGGCAATAATAACAAACCAAATTGTGCTTGTTTTTAATTTTGAGAGTCAGATGTCTCAAAACAATTTAGAATTGATCAGAAGTCAATGTTTGTGGTTTGCATGAGGCATGGAATCTAATCATTGAGTTCCAACCAAAAATCATATGTTGTATTGTTTTTTAAGACTAACATCTGCATCAAAAAAAGAGAAGTCGTATTTTGTAAGCACTGACGTATGAGTTGAAGGACTCCGCTCCAATCTAAAATATTTTACTTTTAAAAATTGTTATAGATCTCTATCAAATTGACGAATAAACGAATAATGAAATATGAATTCATGAGACAAGAAATTAAAAAGAAAAAGAAAAAGTCAAACCCATTTGTGAGAAGTGGAAATAAGAAAGCATTAACCATTTTACAAGGGCAGGACGGAAAAAAAAAAAAAAGAGAATTTCTAGAAGAAACATAAACAGAAAACATTAATGACGGCAATTTGGCGTCGCCCGGACTCGAACCGGAGACCTTCAGTGTGTTAGACTGACGTGATAACCAACTACACCACGACACCAGTAGATTTTCGTATACAAGCTTAAAAGATTATTTAAAGGAAAAGAAGTATAAGTTTTCTACCAAAAGGAAAGTAGACCAGAAACAGGCTGTACTTGGCAGGCACGCAACGAAACAATTGGGGGTATTACAATGAAGCGAATATTCTAGAGGAAGAATGAATCTGAAACCAAAACAAGGCTTTAGTCATTGGATTCGGCTTTGTCACTCGAAAATAAATTATTCAGGCCCTTTTGGAACTTGGGATAGAATTGGAGTTTTTGAAATGTGACAGTAAAGTTTTTGAATATGTTTCAGAGAAAAATATTATAAATATTATTTTATTTTTCTCGTCATTGTGAATATTTAGATATAATAATCATCTTATTTGAATTTAAAATGAGAAAGTATTTGACTTTTAAAGTTTGAGTTTTATAAAAATTGATAAAGAAAACAGGAGATGTGAAATTTGTACTATTACTAATTGGAGGTAGAGTTTTTGGAAACCAACTTAGAACCATATAAGTTGAAACTATTGTTCTAAATGGACCTTAGTATAACAGACGTCATCAATTCTTATTGTATTTGTTTTATAAGTACTTGCTATTTAGGTGATTATTGATATCATAATTATCTAAATTAGGCCAACCTTATATATATAAAAAAAAAATTATGATCAAGAATAGTTGACTGATAAATAGTTTAAATATAAAAATTTATTAGATGATATAAGACTTAAACACGATAATATGATACATGATACATGATGATTTGGATTATAAGTTTAATTTTGATATTTAGAATGTTGCACTAAAATTGAATGTACAGATCTGAATGTAGAATTTAATTTGTGTGCTCGAATAAATTATGTGTTTTTGATATATTAAACATTGAGGTATAACCTTTTGCCACAACATTAGTGGCTTAGCCCCTTCGTGCTTCCTGCATGTTATCATTTCGAATAATGCCAAATGTGAAAATATAAGCATGGTATGTATTCTAGAAAGTGAAAACTTGATTTAGATTTGAACTGAATTGAACAATGAAACTAATTAAATGCCTTTTAATATATCATCATCAACCAATCATGTCTACATTGTAAGTGTCAAAAATTCAAATTAAAATGGTGATTCAAATAAAGGTCTGAGCTATGAAATTATTTTTAAATGATTTGTAGGATTGTCCTTCAAAATACACATTAATAAATAATTACTCTAAACTGTAACAATTTAATCTTTAATTAAATAAGTTTTGAAGGTTTAAAAATTTAAATAAGAGAGCAAAATATATAAATATTAGTGGCGGCTCAACCATAAGGGAACTTAGGCAATTGTCTAAGCCCCAGGTTGAGCCAACGCCCAAAACTAAGATTTCATTCGTATTATCATTATATTAATAATTTAATTGAATTTTTTAATCAATAATTAATTGTTAAAGCGTTTTGGGGAGGGGGGGGGGGGGGGTGGGGTAGGGGTTGGAAGGACCAAACAACAGGAATTTTGATAAAGGAACAAAATGGACTCTTAAAAGTTGGGGCAATGATGTCTAATTTTTATGTGTGAACATATTTAATTTTAAAAATTATTTTCTTTTAATAACTATTAACTGCTCTAATAACTTTTCATCCTATGAAAATATAATGCAAAAGTATTTTTGAATCCTGACAATATTTTTTTTAATAGTGATAGTATATTTAACTTAAATTAGAAGCGTTGAAGAGAATTTTTGAATAGAAAACCATCGACCTAATTGAAATATTTTAATATTAAAAAGAAAATTCTTTACAAATGTATGTATTGTTTAGAAAATATTTGTTAATAATTCTATAATAAATTATTTGTGCAAAAAAATTAATCAAATAATGTTTAATTTTTAGCAATAGATATCTTTCCTTAATGGGTTATATCTAAGAGGGAATTAAATTTGACACATCTTTATATTTATACCTATTATAATATTAAAATTAATAATTTTATTATTTTATAATATTAAAATTATTAACTCTAATATTATAATTAATAAAATTATAAGAAGATACTCAAAACATATTCTTCACTTAATTCTCTCCTTTTTTTTTTTTTAATAATTTTGTAAAAGATCAAATTTTCACTTAAGTTCCCGAAAATACTTGAGCCGGTCTTGATAAACATGTTTATATATTTTTTTGAAAAGATACAAAATATTTTTTTTTTAGAGAATAATATTTGATAGATGATTTTACAATGATTTCATCAACCGACAAGTCGAATATTCAAATTTTCTGTCAACTCAAATAAGTACCCCTATTTATATAAATTTAAAAAATAAAAAATGACGGATCACCAGATGTTGTTTTAGTAAAAGGAAATTAAAAAATAAAAAGAGATAGATGATTTCACAATTTTTCATAAATCTTGTCCCATCCCAAGAATTTTGGTGGCAGTGGGCTGGTCAAAGTTGGAAAACATTTGCATTACACAGTCCACATTTACGGCATTTTTGCTATTTTTTGGGAAGTCCCAAAAAAAAAAAAAAAAACGTGACAGACAGCTTGCAAATATAAAAGAGTAATTTTTTTTAAACCATATTTTGAATAGAATTTCTCTCTCTCTCTCTCTCTGTTTCTGTCTCTGTGCCGTCTCTCTCGCCGCCTTCGAAGGTTCTTCTTTCTTGGAGAAGGGGTTCATTCTTTGCTTCCCATTCCAACCATGGCTTCTTCCTCCACCTTCAGCAGATGGTTAAGGCCTGAGGTAGATCCTTTTTCTTATTCGGTTTCTTCATTTTTCTCTCCAACCTTTTTTGTTTAATCTTTTTGTTGTTTTGTTTTCGGATCTGCACAAAAGATTTCGTATGATGAAGATGTTTTTGTTGTTATTTGTTCTGTTTTTGTTTTGTTCATATGATATAACAGATCTGGAAATCGTTTTTTCTTCTTTTCATTTGGATTTGATTGCAGATTTCTTCTTGTTGTTTTGATGCCTGTAGTTATAAATCATTCCATTTTATATATCATATAAAAGGAATGCACAACTGTCCTCCTTGTTTTGCAATTTATCTCGTTCTTTTTTTTTTGTTTTCCAGGTTTATATATAAACTTTAGTTCTCTGAAACACAATTTTGGTTCCAAAAAAAAAGGAGATTTTGATTCAAGTTATTTTTGTTTTTTGGGCTAAAGAAATTTTTTTTTAATTTTTTCTTTTTAATTATGATGAAATAGGTGTATCCCCTGTTTGCGGCCGTTGGTGTGGCTGTTGGCATATGCGGCATGCAACTCATCAGAAACATCACCACCAACCCTGAAGTCAGGTATATCATTTGAATAATTAGATTTATTGATTAAAGAAAAACATTTGAATATTATATCTTTTGTTTTTAATATTTGCATTTATAGTTTGTTATTATATTTATTCTTTAGGGTTATTTAGAATATTTAGAATTAAATTAAGTTTATTTTTTTTGTTGGTTTAGATCTCTATAAATAGTTTAGTAATTGTAATTTTATTCAAAGAGTTCCTTGATAAATGAATTATATTTCATTTTCAAATGTATTGATGTAAAATCTAAACATTCTTCTCCATTTTAATCTTTCCTCTATTTTGTACGGGGTGATTCTCATCATATCTTTTTTTCTTCCCGCTATTTTCCTTTTCTCATTATATGTATTTTCCCCAACTCTTCTTTTCTGTGTTCTGTTTTTTTTTTTTTCCCTTTTCTTTCTGTAGTTCTGTTTGACGACGAAATGCATCTAAATAATGAAATCGAAGATAAGACAATCATACAGTATACATATATGTATATTTTTTTCCTGTAGGTTTGTGAAGACAATCATGCAATATATAAAATTGTTTTTCCCTTTGTAGTCGTTTCTACATGGCTGTCGTTTTTCCCTTTGATGCTGTTTTTGTGTCTGTCGTTTCTTTATCTAAGTCGTTTGTTTGATAAGTTGTCGTTATTTCACTTAATATGTCGTTTGTCTTTTCTGTCGTTTTTTTCCACTTTCGGAATATTGATTTTTTTAAAGTGTATAAATTTCACTTTAACTTGCACTTCTTCTTGTCTTCTAATTTTCTATTTTATTTTTTTGCTAAAGGTCCTCATTTTTCTCATTTTACTATATGTTGATTGTTAAGGTGTTTGTCTTCCAATGATGTTGTTATTTTATATCTTTTTTTTTTTTTTAATCTTTTGAATTTAAATTCTCCTTTAATTCTGTTCCGGCGCCCGTCCTCCTTTACTTTCTCGTCGTGTGGCACATATCTTGTTTCCACTTTGATGTCGTTTTTCTGTTTTACATTGTCATCTCGTTTTTTTTTTCTTTCTATTTTGTCGTTTTCCCTGTTCTTCTAGTTTATTACTCCTGCCCTTTTAGTTCTTGTTGTCTTTCTTTTAAATTACATAATGTGTAAGGTCTCTTTTCTATTATTGTCGTTCTTCATTTGATGTCGTTTTCACCTAATTGTCGTTTCTCATTTACCTGTCGTTTCCCTTTTGCTGTCGTTTTTCACATCATTGTCGTTTTTTGTTTCTTGTCCCTCTTAATTTTGGCTTCCGTTTCGAGTGATCATTTTTCTAACACGTCTATGGTGCTTATCTACTGTGAGCTTTCCCCCCCCCCCCCCCCTCAAAAATAAATAATCAAATTTTGTTGTCGTTTCTCATGTGCCGGTTCATATTCTACCATATAATTTGAAATAGGGTGACGAAGGAGAACAGAGCAGCTGGAATTCTGGACAACTTTGAAGAGGGTGAGAAGTATTCCCAACACACACTAAGGAAATTCGTCCGCAACAAATCCCCCGAGATCATGCCCAACCTCAACAAGTTCTTCTCTGATCCAAACTGAAAAACCAAAATGTTGGAATTGGAATTGGAATTTTTCTTTACTCAATTCATATTATTATAGCATTTTCGGCTGCTGAATCTGTAATGTTCAGAGAACAAACATAGGACACAAGATTTGTTTCATTGTGGTGAAGGGTTATGATTCTTATGTGTTGCAGATGTTCATGATGGATAATTTCAACCTTTTGATTAATAAAACCGAATAATGAGTTCTATTTTGATCATCTTTATTTTGTTTGCAAAGTTGTTCTCATAGTGGATGTGGTGCCCAAAGAACTCTTCGGAAGCCATTAAGGGAGAAATTATATTTGTAAAACCGGCTTGTAAGAGTAGAGAACCTAGGTGTTATAAACTCATTCATTATCTTCTTGGTTATAACGGCAATTCATGTGATTTGTCAGCCACCTTTTAATTTAACTTATAACGTGTTGTATTGACTTGAACCTGCAACGTGGTGAACTGACTCTGTTTTGAAAAAACGAACTCTATGGTGCGTTTGGTAAAACGGTTTGAGTTGAAATTTTTAAGTTTAAGTTGGTTGATCTTTTAAAAAACTAGTTATAATTTTTGTTGACTTTTCATAAAAAGACAAAAACTGAGATGAAAAATGTGAGTTTAAGATGGTTTGCCAAACGAAGGGTAAAAACCGACTTCTCACGTGAGTCTATAAAACGTCAAGACTTGCAAGCAGCTTATTTCAACTTTTGTCTTCGTTTCTTCTCTCTGTATGATCTTGTTACTTTGGAATGCAATACACGTGGTGAGTCAAAAGACAAATTTGTTTCTGAAGTATATTCTTTGGACTACTTTCACAAAATTACAAATTCTCTAGATTACCTGGAACTCCTTCACGAGGCCTCTCAAAAAAAAAAAAAAAAAAAAAAAAGTGTGTTAAGAATTAAGATGTTTGACACTTGTTCTGATATACAAAAACCATATTCTCAGGTTTTGGTTGGTTTTTTCCTCTCTGCATTAAGGTTTGTCCTCTTATTTTCACATGTTATGTTGTATATATTTATTTGTATGCATTGTTTGTTACCTTAAAATGTTGCGTACCAATTTGACTTACCTAATGTTTTTCCAGTAAAGGAATAAAGTGTACAAAATGGCTTTCACGACTCTGCCCACCACCACTGAAATGCTGTCTGTATTAATTATTTTATAGACTTTCACTTTCATTTCAGGTCAGTAGTATCCTTGTTGTTTCTGAATGCCTTAACAGCTCATACTTTTTTCCTCCACAGAGTGGATCCAATTATATTTTCTTTTGGGATTCAGATTCTTTTTTTCTCTCTCTCTTTTTTTTTTTTTTTTTTTTTTCTCAGGCACTCACAAAAGAGACAAGTGCCCACTAAATTGATTTGACAGTATGTGGAGAAAATGGAATCTTTTGGCCCACAACTTGATTCATTGTACTTGATGTAAGTGATAAACTCATTTGAAAACGTGATTTGCTAATTTTATTTGCAAATATTGTTCTCAAGAAATTACAATTTGAATTTATATCTTTTGGGGTAGTCATTCCTAATCTGAAGTTTCTAAAATGTATGATTTTAGCTGTCAGTAGTGCTGGTGCTTTTAGCTGCTGATAGTTTCATCCTTCGAATCTCGCCATGTACAAAATCGCAAGTCGGTTTTTGGCCATAGAAACCTTGAGGGTTCATGCCTCGTCTCTACTGATATATAGATGCTCTTGGACTTATCAATCATGGCAGTCTCTCCCGGATGATCTCAGCAAGAATTCCGTAACCAGCTTCAAGAACGAGGAAGAATTGTCCTTGAGTAACCGAGCTGGGGAGTCGTACTCTACAATCTTGCCTGGATATGACTCAAAATTGTTAGCATGATTTGTCTTTAGAAGTTTACTACT
This sequence comes from Ficus hirta, assembly GCA_038430175.1. Classification (NCBI taxonomy): domain Eukaryota; kingdom Viridiplantae; phylum Streptophyta; class Magnoliopsida; order Rosales; family Moraceae; genus Ficus; species Ficus hirta. The sequence goes on along the minus strand of CM076595.1, from coordinate 14,747,432 downwards.
AAGTAACGGTTGTTAGACTTTGAAAACTTTGTTTTTATTTGAATGGTTTCTAAGCTTACCGTCGTCTAAGACTAGAACCAAGTCGTTGTCGATAACGGTGGGGATTCTATGAGCCACAGTGATGACCGTGCATCCACTTGTTTCTTCTCTTATCGTCTCCTGAATCACATTATCTGTTGCAGTATCGATAGAAGCCGTTGCCTCATCCAAAACAAGAATTCTCCTTCTCTTCAGGAGCACCCTGGCCAAGCAAACAAGCTGCCTTTGTCCCACACTCCAGTTTTCCCCGTCTTCAGCGACTGCAAGAGTCGACGATTTCACAATAAATAACAAAAATTCCCCAATGAAAAGAAGAAGAAGAAGAAAAAAAAAGATAAATAAGTATAGTTTATGATCTTAGTCCTAGATTTTCATACCAGGTGCGTCAAGAAGCCTCACTATATCCGCCAGCCGACACTTGTTCAGAACCTGAAATGAAAAGGGAATTAAGTAAAATATTCAATCATAAGAACTTTGTGAATAAAGAGAGAATTTTGGTGTTCCAACCTCCCAGATTTCTTGATCCGAGTGCTCTTGCAAAGGGTCCAAATTAGTCCTCACGGTTCCTTGAAACAATGTCGGGTCTTGTGGAATGATGCCGAGTCTTGACCTCAAATCCTGCAACCCAATAGTACTAATGTCAACTCCATCAATCATGATCCTTCCTCCCGAGGGCTCCACGACTCTGAATAGAGCTTGGATCAAAGTGGACTTTCCACTTCCCGTTCGGCCAACAATTCCGATCTTCTTACTTGCAGGGAAGGTGCAGGTAATCCCTTTGAGAACCATTGGGAGAGAAGGATTGTATTGGACATGTAGGTTGTCGAGTACAATTCTTCCGTCCGTTGGCCACTCGGGCTTTGGCCTACAATTTTCGATAACTAGTGGTGCCTCACTTGGTACACTAGTGAACTGAAGAATCCTCTCCACTGATATCATCTTGTTCTCAACATTGCATAAATTCCATATCACCCACGCCTGCAGAACGTTCAGGTTCAAACCGTAGGTCGCTGCTAATCCAGCCAAACCTGAGATTGGATTCAAATATCAAAATAGTTTCCTATGTGAAAATTAAAAAAAAAAAGCAATTTAAAGCAAGGTGCTTACTTGGGTCGATGGCTGATCTAGGCAAGGTGACCAGGATGATGAGAACAAGGAAGAAAACAAGGTTGAAGAGAAAATTAATCCGAACAGAAAGCCATTCCATGGTGGCAGAGTTGTGAAACGCTACACGAGAATAGTCATCTATGAGGCTCTGTGCTTTCATCAAGAAGCGCTTTTCCTGTTTAAAACAACGTATTGTTGCTGCGCCTGCGATCGATTCAGAAAAGTGATGCAAGACAGGAGACTTTCGAATTCCAACCATCCTGGCTAGTTCCCTGGCAGTAGTTATGTAATATGCCTGCAAAAGTAGTTAAAAACAGTCAACCTCTAGACTTGAACATATTTCAAACTGACAATGAATATGCATTAAATATCGTTATTCAACGGTATGCATTTAATCTTAAAAATGCAAAAGCGGTCTTTCTTGGTTCTTGCCTGATACCATATGGAGATTCCGAGCACAACCAGGAAAAGAAGGAAGATTTGCCAGGCGACCTGGGACATGAGAATGATTATGCTTAATAGCTGGATAAGTGCAAAGGCCAATCCCGCTAATCGGTACGGGATATCAGTATCTAGCGTGCTTTGATCCGTAGAAGACTGCGAGGATAACCAAGAAGAAAATCAAGCTATCGACTTGGCAAAGCCTTTCAAACATAGAATCTCACAAAACAATTGATACAAGAAAAGAAAAAAAAAACACCTACCCTGTTGAGGATTCGGCTTGAAGGTGTGGAATCAAAGAAGGAAATGGGGGCACGGAAAATGGATGTGATCATTCCATGGAACAGGCGCTGAGCGGTCTCTATTGCTATGGTTGCAAGCAAAACCGCCCTTCCCAATATGAATATGGAGCTCCCGCCGGATAACAGTACGAAAATCCCTATCAACTGCTTGTTAGTGACTCTGCCTTCTTTCTCCGTAGCCCAAGCGATCCAGTAATTGCTGCCCATTTGAAGTCCCTGAAAGAGGACTTGACAGAGAAGGATAACAGGAACAAGAGCTCCTCTATAAGCAGAAGTGACAAAGGTTGAGTAAACACTCCACTTCACTCGACCGGTTTCCGCTTCTTCTTCTTGCGATTTCTCAAGAAGCTTGCCATCGTCTATGGGCTCTCGGAACCAGTCTTCCACTACTTCTATTTGGTTCTTTCCAGACGGAACGCTGGTGAAGGATTCTTCTTGCTGGCATGTGTTGACATGGGTTAGTGACTTCCTGTGGGCAGCCATTTGACTAATCAGCTCGCCGCCGTGGTCTGCAATAAGATCTTGATACCTTCCTGACTGAGCAATCTTACCATCTTTCATTACCTATTTAAAAAAAAATAAAAAAAATTGCATTTATAAGTCAGATCAAAATTCCTCTCAGATTGGGAAAACATAGACAAGAATTTCAGTAACTAACCAAGACAAGATCGGCTGCTTCAAGGAACTCCAACTGATGAGTGGCATAAACTACAGTCTTCTGAGACAACAGTTGCAAAAGACATTTCTGAAAGGAAAAAAAAAAAAATGAAAAAGTTCATTTTTTTTAATAAAATTTTTATAACTAAATCCAACAAGTAGCTATACAAAACACAGTAAAAAAAGAAAAAGAAGTTTCTTGCCTTGAACAAATGAGTTCCGGTATGTGCATCAACAGCGCTAAAAGGATCATCCAAGAAGTAAACATCAGAATCACTATAGACAGCTCTAGCCAGTTGAATTCTCTGCTTTTGTCCTCCACTCAAGTTCATCCCTCTCTCTCCCACCACAGTCAAATCTCCTCCTCCCCACATCTTGATGTCCCGGTCGAGAGCACAGGCTTCCAAAACCCGCTCGTACTCGTCCTTATCCATTCTCTTGCCAAACAACACATTCTCCCTTATGGTGCCAGTTTGAATCCAAGCAATCTGAGGGACATAAGCTTTTGAGCCATAAATCTTCATTCCCGCCCCAGAAATCCTAGGAATCTCACCAAGCATGCCGCAAAGCAGGCTGGATTTTCCCGACCCAACAGACCCGCAAACCGCAACCTTAAACCCTTTCATTATCTTCAACTTCTCAGTGATCTTAACGGATGGTCTCTTCAAATGTTGGTCATTTGTCTCCCACGTGTACTCTCCTTTGTCAACTTCTATTGCAACACATGATGCCTTTGAAGCATGACAAGGCACAAGCTTTCTCCCATCTTCTTTGATGAACTCGTTAACGCGATCCAAGGAAACTTTGGTTTGAGCCACCATGGAAATGAGCTCAGGAAGATTATAAATAGGCTCTTGCAGAATTCTAAAAGTGGCTAAAGCCGAGAGGACTGTGCCGGCCGTTAACGGAGTGTTCAACAAAATGCAAACACCAAAAGTAACTACCGAAACTAGAGTTGGCGAAGCCCAAAAGAGAAAAGCCACAGCTGAGCAAGTGTATAAGTACCTCTTAAGCCAACTTCTCTCGGTCTCCCTAAGCTTGAGGATTCTTTTCAAGAAAGTCTGTTCCCACGAGTGAAGCTTCAACACTCTCATGCTCTTCAGAGTCTCTGAAGTCACCTTGATTCTTGAGTCATTGGCCTCCATTATCTTGGAGTGAAGACTCTCCTGCATATTGGCCAAAGGGGTGTTGCTCACCATCACCATGATCGTGGCTAAAAGCGCTGCAGCGGAAGGCGCGGCACCTAAGTTCCTGTAGAGGATGATTAGAGCTAAAAAGACTTGGAGTGGAAGCAACCAAACTCCATGGATATACAAACAGCAATCTCCAATTCTCTCCACATCAACATTGATAAGGTTTATGATTTTGCCATTGCTCGGGCCCAAGTACTTGATTGATGTGGCCTTTTTGAAAACATGAACTGTAAGAGCAGCTCTTACTCTAACACCAATTCGATGGGCACCAAAATACCATTGTCTTTGAGTCAGTGACTCCAATGTCTTTGCAAAGAAGAAGATAAAAGCCAGAACCAGTCCATATCGAATGCTCGAATCATCGTGCTTTTCCAATAAATAGTTCACAAAATTTGTGATCAACAAGGGACCGGTGTATGATGCAGCAGTATTTAGTCCTACAACAACGAGCAAAAAAGCTTGTAAAAAACCTGCAGATTAACAGAAACTAGACACAAACTAAAGAGAAGTTCATAATTACCAGCAAAAACCGCATTTACGGCCAGGGACTTCCATACAGCACGTAGAATGGTTTTGGCTAAAGAAGGCTCCTCAAATTTCTGCTTCTGAAGCGACTCTTCCAACATCATCGAAGCGTTTTTTGATCTCTCCGAGTGCGGTACAGCAGGAATATGAGGCAACTCTAGTTTCTGCGACCGACCCGCTTTTAACAGCGGGTTCAGCCATTGGAATGTGAATTTACTCCAAATCCCAGCCTTAACAAAATCCCCACCATCTTCACCTTCCGAAGAAACTTCTTCATTTTCTTCTTCTTCTTCTTCTTTTTCGATCAAAGGGTGTTTAAGGTTGTTGCTGTTACGGTTCTTGACATGGCTAAGAACGTTGAGACAGAGCAGTAGAGACAATGGAAACGATGCCAAATCGACAACGTTTGCACGTGGGAGAATGTCCGGTACTAAATGTTCGGGTTTCAAGTGGGCAAAAATGAAAAGAGAGAGAGAAAGCAAGTCAAGAACGGCTGAGAAAACCCACCAAACGATTAAAACCCAAGGCCAAGAAGCTGTGTCTTTAGCGTACAAAGCTACAAGTGTGGCTAAAAACCACGTTGTGGAAGAGAGAAAAGCTCTCCAAATGAGAACTCCTCTATTCCAATACTCAATAAAACCAAAACCCAGATAGGAAACCGAGATTACGGCACTGGAAATAACTGTGAAGAGAGAGAAGCCTCTACAATTTCCAACATTGTACGTTTGTCTCGTCGTATGAATCCTCCTCTTGTTGTGATCTTCTCTCAGAATGTCGACCAAAATCCATGTTAGTAAAGCTATGAAGAAAACCACGTCAAGAATCTCCACTGAGATGTCCATTTCGAACGGGCTCAAGTGAATTTAATCTTTCTGGGAAACTTGAATTCCTGGTTTTCTCAAAATAGATATATCAAACAAACGCCATGGCTACGAATGAAATGGAAAGAAACAAAAGTAGTGTATACATAAATAAATGTATATATATATATATGTATATGAAAGTATATACTGTAGAGATGATACATATGTGTATATGTGTGTGTGTGTGTGTATACGAAGACTGGAAGAAAGAAGAAAAGGGTGAGGAGCTACGGCTAAGGCCAAGAGAAGCGAGTGAAGAGAACCTGTTAAAGCGCGAAGAAAGACGCACGTGGCTGTTTTGAGGGTGGTGACGAGGAAGCTTTAGTGCTTTACACCTATATGTACAAGTGCTTGGATTCTTTCACGGATATGTAATGATTTATAACATGAAACTTCTCGTTTGGAAATGACGCAATCATTTTTCTTAAAAACGCAATCATTTTTCTTAAAAATTTCAAGCGATGAAACAAGCTTAATTAAATTTTTTAAGTATCAATAATTAATATTAGATTAGAGAATTCACATTAGACATTATTTATTTGAACTTTTATTTTGAAGAGTTTTAAATTTATATTATATGTCTAATTGATTGATTCAGACTCTTCTTTGAGACCGATATCACATAATATTTATGGTAAGATTTATCGCAAGGTTAAGAATGCTACTCAACCAAACTGTCATGTCGCCTGTCTCTGCTCTCTCTATCCCTTTCACCCTCTCTGCTTCTTATGTGATTTTTGTTTCTTTTTAAGAGAATCTTATGATATTCATTTTTAACATAGCGTTGTTTTAAAGTGTTAAATATGTATTGAATTATGTTAATTTACGAATACATTTTTTAATAATTTTCTTTTGAATTTCAAGATAGAGAAATTCAAATTCCTTCAAACTTTTTTTTTTTTTTTTGAACTCTATGTATAAAATTGTCATTAATTTATATTTGTAACTACAAATATTTTTTAATTTTTTAATGTGTATCCCTTTTATTTTTCTTTTAAAAAAACTCTATTAACTCTATTAAAAATATCCCTTTTAAATATTTTTTTTTGTTTTTTTTTTTCCATGTCTTCATGTTAATGACACTGATTCCCTTTTTTACTCCAAAAAGAATAGATAAATAAATAAATAAATGAGATTTACCAATTCAATTTTTTTTAAAGGTAAGAAATCAAGCTGTAGGTTAGGCAATTATGTGATTCTTTAGTACACTCACATTAATTATGTCTCCATCATGTCAATACAGTTTGAAATTACCCATGATGTTTATGTGCTTTGTGAATTATTTTTGTCCTTTTTGTTATTTTGGCTAGAATATTTTTATTTTTTTGTAAGAGAATATTTAGATGGTTGAACCTACCAAAGGAGGGAGATTTTCCATTTCCAACTTCCACATTCCACCAAACCCATCTAGCAAAATTTCAATTACAATGAAATATATATATACATATACAATATTTCAATTAGAATGAAGAAAAAATATATATTTGATAGCAACTAGAATGACGAAAAAAAATATAATACATACATACATACATATATATATATATATATATATATATAACATAATAAAATCCAATCCCACTCATTTTACAAGCTAGAAGATATATTTTCTGCTACTGAAAGGATACTTCCATAATACGATAGAGGGACTATTCCACTATTTAATGTCATAATGTGCAGTTATCAAAGGTCAAAATTTGTAAATGGGATGGTTATTGCTATCCCTTTCTGCTCTCCTCACAATCTCATATCTTTTTTTTTTTCTTTTTAATAATTTCTATTACTTGATTATATAATTATTGTTTAGGACAAAAGTGTTTCAAGGATACTTACAAAAAAAAGAAAAAGAAAAAAAAAAGAGTGTTTTAAAGAATACCTTTCACACATCTTTATTATCATTTTAATAATAAAGAAATACACCCTTTTGAATGAAACATATATATATATATATATATATATATTAAACATTACATTCTAATTAAATAATGATAAGAGAAAGAATACAAGATTGGCTTCTAATAATATGAATGATACAATAGAAGAGACCATAGATAATGTAAAAAGTAATAATTTAAAGTAATAATTTTTTAAGAAATTTAACTTCAGAATTTAATTGATGGATAATCTTAAAAATGGTTCGGGGGAGATTATATATTTTGATTATTTTCCTATATCTAACTTTAGGTTATACTACATGATTCTGTGTACATTCACGTTAAATATGGCTCCATAGCCCATGATGTTTATTTCTTTGGGATAGTTGAATAAAATTTCGGTCCTTTTTTGTTATTTTTTGGCCAGAATTTTGGGATGGTTGAACTTACCAGCGAAGGAGCGGTCCTTTTTTGTTATTTTTTGGCCAGAATTTTGGGATGGTTGAACTTACCAGCGAAGGAGGATACCCAATTTCAACTCCCAAATTCCACCAAACACGTTTAGCAAATTTTCAATTAAAATGACAACAACACAAAATTCAAACATATTTCATTTTTGTCTTTTATTTTTTTGGAAACAAATCCGTTTCGATTTCCTTAACAGACTTTTCATGTTTATATAATATTACGATACGGCACATTTTTTGGCCTGCTTGTAGAAGAAGGTGTTTTTTGTTTTGTTTTGTTTTTTTGTTTTGTTTTTTTTTTTGTTAAGCCATTTTATATTTACTTTATGAGTTGAAGACAACAACACAAAATTCAAACCTATTTCATTTTTGTCTTTTATTTTTTTGGAAACAAATCTGTTTCCATTTCCTTAACAAAACTTTTCATGTTTATATAATATTATGACATGGCACATTTTTTGGCCTACTTGTAGAATAAGGTTTATTTTATTTTATTTTATTTTTTGGTTAAGCCATTTTATACTTACTTTATGAGTTGAAGAATTTTTATATTATATACTGAATTTATTTTTAATGTGAAGACTCATATTTCAAAATTTATTTCGATAGCTAATACTAATGAATCATAACAATGTATTCTATCATTGAAGTACCCTTTTTTATTTAAATGGTTGGATATTATTTTTGTTTTTGGGGCTAGCATTTGGGATTGTTGAAAGTACATAAGGAGGAAGTTTTCAATTTCAATGCCACATTCCACCAAACCCATCTAGCAAAATTTCAATTAGAAAAATAAAAGTAAAATCCAATCCCATCTATACATTTTGCATTTCCTTTTGGGAAAAATTCCCAATATTTCGTATGATCTATATACTAGACGATATATTTTCATACTGATAAAAGACAACTTTATAATTGGATAAAAATAATATTCCATTACTAATGTGCAATTATCTAAGGTTGAATTTTGTCAAAGGTAAGATCTATTGCTACTTTCTAGGGGTGTTTGTTGAATTCGCATATATAGATTAAGATTTTCCTAATCTAAATGTCATGGACTGAATTACAGACTAAGAATTTTTAAATTTGTATAATCTATGAATATGATCTATATACATATATATTACTATATAATATATATATTTTTAAAATAAATATGTACATGCCTAAAGATAATCCGAACCATCCGTGAACGTTAAATTGCTTTAAAATGAATTATTAAATGATAAAAACTTTGCTTTGAGTTTAATTAAAGTTTGTTTGTTGTAATAGATTATAATGTTACAAGTTAGTTTTATAATCTTATTCAAAAAAAAAAAAAGTTAGTTTTATTAGCAAATGCTTCAATTTGATTGTGTTGTAATATATTGTATTTTTATTGAACTCTTTAATGTTATAAAATATTTATTTTAATTTTAGATGCCCAACCTACGAATTTGAGATATTCAATCTATAAAATATGATGTTTTCGGACTAGATTGAATAAAACCAAAGGTTAGGACTGCATATTAAACTTTAATCCATGTAAGCTGGTCAATGAACACTCCTAAAACCATATAATATTCTCCTCACAACTTCATATCTTTTTTCATATATATATATATATATATATATATATATTAATTATTAAATTACCTATTAATACAATTATTTAAGGGGAGTATCCCTCTGTATACTTTGTGCATAAACTTTTTTATTAACAGAGATCTATTATAATTATTACCCTCAGTCTACATTTTCTCACATTTTTTTTAACCATCCATTAGTTAAATTCTAAAGTTTATTTATTACTTTTTATGCCTTTCTAGTTATTCTCGTTACAACTAGATTCTCTTTTTTCAACTTTTTCTACCAAAACTATAGGCATGTATACCTTTTATTTCATTTTTAATATTATCAATGTGAGATTTGTCTTTTTCTTTTTAGAGCTTGTTAATTTTTGTATTAAAAATATATATTCCTTTCTGTTGATATTAATTTATCGAATTACTTTTTTATTTTCGGGTCCTAGGTATATGGTTTTCACTTTGAGCATTATTACATTTCACCTGTGTAACTAGTCTCAATTGAGAGTTGTATTCATAATATTATTGGGTTATTGCATTATCTTATTTGGTTTGTACTATTATGTTCATGTGAATGATATTCTTAAAAAAAAAAAAAAAAAACATATACATAATTGTTTTTTTGTTTTTTTTTTACAATTTTTGTTTTTTATAGGAGCATTTTTTTTGGGTTAAAACATTAATATTGTTGATGGTACAATTTATCCGATGGCGGAAACCCACCATTTCATGGTAAACGGGTTACGCGAGAACGTGTAGACTCATTTTTAAGGCCAAAGGGAAAGGACCTATGGCTGTGTACAACTGACTAGACCAGATCAAACCTATTAAGAATTCTTTCCCGGGAACTGGATTGAACGACCACCACCTTTGGTGTACTGCTCCTCCCTTCACGGACCACGAGCTAATCACTTCCGGGGCCTGCGACACCACTCCGGACAACACTTCCCGGACCACTACTATACTCTGCTCGTGCTCGTGGCCCCTTACTATCTGTGCTATGTCACCCTGCACTGACTAACAACAGTACCATGACATAGCACACTGCGCCCATCGCCCAACGCCACCTGGCACCTGACACACTACCTGTCACTGGACCTGTCCTTGGTCCAGCCCTAGCGCTTGGCGCCGGCCTACGTCGCCTGGTCAGACTGACATAGTGCTCGCCGCCTGTATCAATACTAGCCTGCCTTCGTGTCCCCCGTCACCAGACCATATGGACACGTGGCGCCAGCCTATTGGACGTACGGCGCCTGTGCACATGAAGCATGTTTACCAGCTGGGGACACTCGGAGTTCAACCCAACAGAGTCACCCAAACACCCGACCCTGGGGGGAACGCCTATAAATAGAGGGTCAGCCCACCTATTCAGGTATGGATAATTTTTCTTGCCAAAATTCTGCCTCTCTACTTGCTCACCAGTGCCATTACTGACTTAAACATCGGAGTGCCCGTGGCAGAGACCCCATCGGTGTCCTCATTATTTCGAGCTACTTCTCTTTTACAGGAAACCAAACGTAGAGTGACTGTGCAAGGCAGACCACGTCAGTCAATCACATTGGGTGTTGAGTTGAAGATTTTTGGTATCAACAAATATGTGATACTACTAGATAACAACACAACAATAAAATAAAATAAAAAAGAATAATACTAGTAACGCTAATTTTAATTTTAAATTTAGAGTACTAACTCACGTATCATATTTTTATTGATAAACATAATTTAAAAAACGAGAGCTCATTGATTAATGCTCAAATATTAAGAATAGAGTTATGTCTTTATTATTTTTCATTTAAAAAAAAAACGTTGAAAAGGTGTAGAAATTCATTTATAAAGATATAATTTTTTTTTGTCCCGCGCACACTTGTACGTAGGGCCTAGAAATATATTGCTACATATTTTCTGAAAAGGAAATGAATCTAGGTGGGAATCATGGCCGCGCGATTAAAGGTCATTGTCCATGTTCAACCCAAAAAAAAAAAAAAAAAAGATCATTTGTCCATGACCAACTTTTTCTCAGTTAGTGCGTCCTCAAAAAAGAAAAAATAAAGAAAAATAAAAAAAAATAAAGAAAAAAAGAAAAAAGACAAGCTCGTGCGCTGTCGAATAATGATTTGGATTATCAAAAAAAAAAAAGAATAATGATTTGGCATATGGCTTGGGTTGTTTGTGGGCGTGTGGATATTGCGTGGGTCCCAACAATCCAAGTTCTCTGTACTCAGACGAGACACGTGGTATGTGGGCCAGGGACGTGTGCTGGATAAGTGCTAACCCACAGTAAGAGCGTGTTCATCATGTGCTGAGCGACTAAGCCACAGCTTCCAGTTTTCCACTCCAAAGTCACTAATAAGCCACAGTAAAAGCTGCCATTTTTTAAGACCTACACTAAAATAAGCCACTAATCACATTTTAATCTCCACCCATAATCCCACTTTCTAATGAATATTGAGCACAAAAAAAAAAAAAAAAAAAAATCCACTTTCCAATGAATTTGGCAGATAATTCTCCTTTCCTAATCTGACCTGTAAAGAAAATCTTATATGTCTCTGCCTTTGCATTTGTGTCTGTCTTTCCTTTTCTTTCGTTTTTTTTTTTTTTCTCCATAGAAAAAAGGGTTTGTGTGTTGGAGGTTTTCTAGTTAGTCACAGTAATGTGTCAAATCAGAGAAATAGATTTGAGTGGAATACTAGAATGTGGAAGAAATCAAGATTAGTTTTTTGAAAATTCAAAACTAAACTAGTGTGGGCAAATTGGATAAGTGCTATTTATTTTGTGATTATCTGTCGACGAGTAATAGGCCGCCGGCCGCCAAACACTAACCTACAAATTGACCATTATTTTTCTCAATGATTCTCTGTATTTTTTGGAGTGTTTTTCAGCCTAATAGTGCCCATCCTGTTCCTTTTTTTTTTTTTTTTTTTTTTTAAGTAATGCGGGGCAATGGCCATTTGCCTCTCCTTTCTTTTACTTTTTAAATCGTCCAACGGATTCCTACACGTGATTTTTTTTTTAATTTTTAATTTTATTTTTAATAAAAGGTCCTTTTTCAAAGTATTAAAAATTTGGTTTTGATATGCTAAGATTCCTTATCAAGCAAACATTATCCTATTTGTGCAGTGTTCAGATGATTCCCTGTGACACTGCAGCATTATCTTCATAAATTTATGCTTCATTTATCAGATTATGCCATTCTTAGTTGGCTAAATAATTTAAATGTAAATTAAATAGTTTTTTCAGACTAGTATTTCTGAAAGAGTGGAACACTTGACCTATTCAGCCAAATTAACTTTCTTAATTAGCTTTCAGGTTACTTTTAACAATTAATACAAGCTTAGAGAGAGAGAGAGAGAGAGAGAGAGAGAGAGTATAGTGAGGTGCATGTGATTTATAGGACCATAAAAGATGGGAATTTAGAGGCCAATCATCCTCCACTATGCGGAAGGAAGAAAACCTAAAAATGATTGCCAAATCAGCACTCTATCTCCTCGTCCTCATCTCAAACTTTGCTGGGGGTGGGGTGGGGGCAAAATGATTCAAACCTTTTCAGTTCCATCCATTGCTCTTTTGCTTTTCACATGTCCAGCACTTGTGTAGTACATATGGTATCCGGCGAGTCTCCTATCCGATATCATATAGTCTCCGGCAATGTGAACTTTAATTATTGTGAACGTAAATTTCAGTTACTAGAAATGTAAATTAATGCAGTAAGAAAATATAGTTAAAGTGCATGCGAATTTCCCTTATTTTACATTTTCTTCTACATGAATTTATATTTCTAGTAATCGAAATTCATATTCACAGTAACTGAAGTTCACATTACCGGATATCATCCCGTGCTGAATAAGTTGTATATATGTATGATCGAGGAATGATGCTTTACACTTTGACGATAAAAATTGATTTCTTTGGCGCGGAGAAGTAAAAAACACGCTAGATTAGTCATGGTTGAAGTTCAAAAACCAAACCGGGAATATTAGTAGAAGAAGAACATAAATATGAGATTATTAAACGATTGAGCTTCTATCTTAAAAAGTCAACATTTTAAGTAAAATGATATAATACCTTATATGTCTATTATTGTTGTTATAATTATACGATATGAGATTCGAGTTTCTTTTTATCCTTAATATGGGTTTAATAATTTGAAGAAATTAATAACTAAAGGGACATAAGGCTATGAAGCCATGGTGTCGACACTATGATGAAATGAGGAATAAGTATGACTAACAAGGAAGATGAAAGAAAAGGACCACAATAAAACTACTTTCAACTGCCATTTGGTTCACGCCTGGTGTATAAACTGCTTCGTGGATAGTTCCCGAACCGAGATTTTTCTTATCTTTCTTTTTTTATTTTATTTTATTTTTAATTATATGCCCTTCTCCTTATCTTGCATAGATTAATGACGTTTTGACGATTTCAATCCTTATTTTTATTGCTCAGCAGCTTTTGACAATTACATGACCACCCCATCAACACTAGAGTAAATTTCTATCCACATTCCTAAACGAAACTTGTGCTGAGAAGGGAATTTCCTACTTATTTCTTTAGAGCCACCAATCAACCATGCTCTTAAATCTTTTATACACTTTGTAATCGATCCACTAGCAAAGAAGAGTCTTAGTACACAACTATTTTGTCGTCATTGCCCGAATATTCCTTTCTAGATAACGATTCTCCGAATAGGGTCATATAAAAGGATCCATTTATGAATCATTAAGCTATCTCTTTCTGAAGGCTCATTGTGACTGATCAACCTGTGAATTATATGTGTTTTTCATTCTCACGTTTTCGTTGGAAAAAGACCATATATTTTGTTTATGATGCTACTAAGGTCTCTTGTCCTATTCGTGATTTGGTTAATCTACGAGAGGGACTGTTTGAGCTGATTTTTGGTAACAGCTAGTTAAGGTAACAAGTACCTTGGGGGCTCATTGCAAAAGAATTTTAGTCACAAATAGTGGGATATGGTTCGAACATGGCTTCACAAATATCCATAAATTTGCCCAGAGTTCCCAATTCACTGGAATTCTCAAGGATCCTTCACTAGGCCTACAAATATTCACTTGTCTATACCACTCTTGTTTGTGGAAGTTCTTTTCATTTCTACTCAATAAATAGTAAGGAGCATTATTTCTTTTTCTTTTTCTTTGTTCCGTACGCAGGACAAAGTTTGCGTCCAAAGTGTTCTGACTCATTTTTATGAACTTTTTTTTTTCCACAAGCATGCGTACATGCAAATTCCATCATGACGAAGACTCACTATTGTCGTATTGATTTTATATATGATGCGGTTGTATACAATGCATTCATATATAAATATGCATCCGTTCAAGAACATGAATCTAATTTATACTTTACTAAGTTAAACTTTTACATTTCAATTTTGTTCTAAGTGGTGAGTCACTCTTGTTGGAATGTAGAAGTGTTCAATTACAAAACGAATTCTTGTCTAATTAAGAAAGGTAGTAGACTTAATTGTCAAAGAAAATCACATACAACACCCTTTTTTTTTTTTTTTTTTTTGAGTTAAACAAATATTAGACACTTTGGGGACTCTATTACAAGGAACATCTTGATGTTATATATAATATTTGATGCCATAGACATACAAGAGGCTTGTGTAAAGTCAAGCAGTTTGTATAACTGCTACGTAATTCATATATGGGGATTCAGATGTCACGTCTAATATTTTATATTCTAAATTGTATCTAACGTATCATAATATGTTTCATAATTAAAATTTTTTTGAAGTGCCTTCTAATTGATTTTTCTGTGCTTTAACATCTAAGTTTACTAAAAGACATGGTTAGACACCATGAACAAGTGGGCAGAGAATTAACGATCAAATGTGATGGTCTACTGATAAAGGATTTTTGTAGCTAGGTCTGTGATATGAGTTTCAGGTGTTGAGTGGCTTTTTTGAAGGTCTTAATATGAATGCTTGTCTCCTCCCTTCTCAGTACTCGATTGCTTAACCTATAATTTATAGCTAAGGGAATCTAAGTACAAGATTAATTGGCATCGTACAAAATTGATAAATGAGAAGTCTTCAATTTACGGAATCTGTTTTGGAGTTATGGTTTAAGAGAACGATTTTTCTAAACTAAGTACTAAAAGTCTAAAAAATTTGTATTTGAGTCAGTGAGTGTCCAAGCTTGTGCAAGAATTTTTAGGAATGTTTATGATTTGACATGACAAGTTGCGATAGAATCTTGCACATGTACCACTATCAGTACACAAAATTTTTTACGGGGTATCCACTCAATACAACATAAGTTCATTTATGATCATGGATACGTACCTCAAAGATAATTATACACATAATTTTATCGATACATGAAATCTTTTACGGAGTCTCCACTCATGATACAAGGGAACTCTCTTTCCATTCTTTCTTCTTTATTTCTAACACTTTAGTCTTAATAAGGGTATAGTAGTTTTTGGATCTTAATAACCTCGTGAGTAATTTTATATTTATTAATTTTAACTGCCCTTGTATCTAAAAATTGGGAAGAAAGCTTACTTTGTTAAAATAATAATAATAATAATAAAATAAAGAGGAAGAAGAGGAGAACAGACTTTTCCTAAGACCTTAAAAGCCCAATTTTTTGGGTCAAACGAAAAAGGGCCCAATTTTAAAATGTTACCGTTGGCCTCGAGAACCAAAAAGGCAACCAATCAAAAGAACTAGCCGTTACACGCTTCAATCAAACAAACATTCCCACTTTCTTTCCTTCTTTCCTTCTCTATTTCTTCTCCCTTTCCTTTCCTTTCCCATCATAATCCGCTCACCTTCTGCTTCTTTCATTTTCGTTCTCACCAAACAGAACTGGAAAACAATTTTCTCGCGTGAGAATCTGAAAATGGCTTCGAAGACGGCTTCTAAAGACATTATTACCATCCGCGGTTCCGCGGCGATCGTCAGCGAGTTCTTCGGTATGTTTTCGTCGTCTCACTGTCTCGATCCTTTCCACTTTCTGAGATTTGTGTTGGTTTCAGATTTTTAATTTTATTTTTTTAATTCAATTTTCAGGATATGCTGCGAACAGGTAGTTGAATAATTCGATTTTGTCCAATTTTCTCTCTCTCTCTCTCTCTCTCTCTCTCTCTCTCTTTTTTTTCAATCTTCGTTTGAAACGATGAAAAACCTAATTTTGAATGGATGAATATTCTAGTATTCTGTATAATCGCGGAGTTTATCCGGAAGAGAGCTTCGTGAAAGTGAAGAAATATGGGCTTCCGATGCTGCTTACTCAAGACGAGGGCGTCAAATCCTTCATCGCCAATATAAACGCGCAGCTTTCTGGTTAGTTTCCATCTTTTTCCCCTGTTTCCAGCCCAGAAACCGTCAGAAAATGGAAAGAAAACAGGCTAATTACACTCTATTGCCTCGAAATTGAAATTACCAAACAATAATTCTCCCTCGAAATTGTTAGGTTTTCAGAATGACTTTTGTGACTCAAAATTTAAAGTCCTGATTTTTAATTTTATTTATTTATTTATTTATTTTGGTTTGAAAGAATGGCTTGAAGCTGGCAAGTTACAGAGAGTGGTTCTGGTAATAATGAGCAAGTCTACAAATGAAGTCCTCGAGAGGTGGAATTTCAGCATTGAGACAGACAGTGAGGTCGTTGAGAAAGGGTAATCTTTTGATATTAAAACTCTTTCTTATTTTATTTTATTTTTTCATTTTAATTTTTGTAGTTCTTGAGAGTTTAGTTGTGTGTGAAATTTGGGTTCTAGGGTGTCAAGAGAGAAGAGTGACAAAGAAATTATGAGGGAGATTCAAGCAATCATGAGACAGATTGCCTCAAGCATTACTTACTTGCCTTGCCTTGATGAACCTTGTAAGAACAAGAACCACTTTCACTCATAAATGGTGAAATTTATTATTTGCAATTTCATTTTTTTTAAAATTTTTTATTTTACTTTGCAAATTGTTTTGAGATATTCCTTGTGTTTCGTTTTTTTAGGTGTGTTTGATGTGCTGGCATACACTGATAAAGATGTTGCAGTTCCATTCACTTGGATTGAAAGTGACCCCAAATTGATTGCCAATCCACAAATGGTTAAACTTCATTCATTTGATACCAAGGCAAGTGAATGCATTACAGGGAAAAAAAAAAAAAACGCACACTTCTCAATCTCTCGGTGTTTTATCTCTAACTTCTCTAATAATATAAAAACGAATCCCCCATTAATAGAGGAAAAAACTAAGGCAGCCGATTTTACAAGTGCGGTTGGGTTTGAGGAATTGACTTTGTTTGTTGGGTTTTGCAGATTCACAAGGTTGACACTTTAGTATCATACAAGAATGACGAATGGGACGAGCAGTAGAAAGAAGAAGCCCTTTTTCTCATCATGTTTGGTTCTTCTAGATTCGTTTCTTAACTCGAGTGTGTTGGGGGGTGGATGTGGGGGTATGTTTGTGAATCTTTAATTCACATTTTGTGTCTGATTTCTAAAGACAGACAACATATTGTTGACGAGAGACGTATCCATTTCCATTCCATTCCATTCTCTCTGGCTTTTTTCGCGTGTTAATGAAGCAAACTTCAATCTGCATTCTTCTTCCTTCGGCCTTTGTTTTGTTGTCTGCAAAACTGAAATATATATATATGTGTGTGTGTGTGTGTATACATGTATATAGAGAAGCAAACTTCTTAGAAAATAAGATGCTAAAACTTGTAAATGAAATTGGAAAAAAATATAATGCATGACACATGTTAAATATAAAAATTATGCTTCATTTGGATGTCCCATTCAACTTGGTATTATATTCCAACTGTGTATGCACATTTTGATATCCCCTTGAGTTATTGTGTATTGATCGTTATTGTAATGTGTATTGATCAGAGAGTGTGATGTGAATGATAAAAGTAAATAAAAAAAAAAATAGATTGATGGTAAAATGAAAGTGTACTGTTAAAAAAAAGTGTACTCAAATATAATATTTTGAAATTAAAGAGGTGATCAAATGAATGAACCTGAAATCTCAAATGATTACGTGCATGCGGAAACTGTTTTTTATTTTTTCCTTTGTAAGAACAAAATTCTACAAGAGACCTGCTTCTTTCCACGGCCTTCATAGAAAAAGTTAAAAAAAAAAAAAAAAGTTCCTATCTCAAAGAATCAAAGAAAAGATCTTTAATTAAAAAAAAAAAAAAAACTCAGAGGTGTTCGAATTTTGAAATCCTCTGGTTCTACACATAATTTACAAACATGGGAATATCCAGGCGTTCTTGATGAAACATCATTTAAAAATGATTCCAGATCAGTACGAGGCAACCTTTTTTTTTTTTTTTTGCGGGGGGTGGGGGAGGGAAGGGGGGGGGGGGGGGTTGTGTGTGGTGTGTGGCGGGTGGTTTTCGGTAGAGTTGAGAAACATAATAAACAGCGCGTTTTTCGTAGGCAAAACTACAGACAAGTACGTGCCGGCCTCAACTCACACCACGATAAATACCACCGGGTCTTAGATCATCCATGTTGTCTATGTTTCTGTAGTTATCAAACTCCCTCAGACACGTCCAGCCCCGGCGGGCCAGGAAATCGCGGTAATCATCTTCGGTGTAAAAGATCTTCTCCTCTGTATGCACCGGCATGTGATCTGACTCGTCGTAAACGCATATTTTGACGACCAATCCTAAAACATTAGGTACAAAGACTTGATATTGCAGAGAAAATACCTTATTGAGAGGTAGTCCATGAAACTATATGCAAGATTAACCATACCTTCATCTACTTGAAGCATGTAATTTCCCAAAGGCATGTCCCTGTCGAGACTTCGAACGATCTGGTCTTCATCTTCCAACCAAAACGCACGTTTTGTTCTCAACCTAAATGCGGATTTGATTGCTTCTTTGATGGCCTCTGCAGTGCCATCAATTCCTATCCTCCTAGTATAATTCCCCCACTTGACTGATATAACCCTTCCACCATATGACTGACTATCTCCACCTGCCCGAAAAGGAAAATCAAAACGAAAAGGCAACGAGAATATTAAGAGAAGGGCTTTGCCTTCACAAGCATGTATTCGGAAGCTTGTAATTGTACAGATACATATACACACACCCCAAAAGTAGGCCTTCGACAAATGCAGCTTTACGCTGCATAAAGCATAAAAAACACATGAAGCACGAGTTTCATACTTTCTGACCTACCATTTCCAGGGGTTTCTCGCCAATTCCAAGGTGGAACTCCGCTTGCTACGACTGCTTCAGCTGCTGTGATGGCAAGAGGGTGTCCGTCATGGTCCAGACGTCTTTCAATATTTACTGTTTGCCTGCCACAAGCTGCACAGAATGGAACTTAAAACAACAGAAACCATGCATCTTCTTGAAATAAAAATTGAGCAAGAAAGAAAATAAAAATCAGAACATAGTATGACAACAACAAGAAACATCTCGTAAAAACAACATCTGTTTACACAACAAAAACTTTCGGTTCAAAACTGTGTACTAGTATTTTTTACCACACGTGATCATTATAGGTTTAAATTAACCAAAGCAACGATCCAGTCGGAACAGTGGATTCTTTTTTTTTTTTTTTTCATTTTCATGTTTCTTTGAACTAGGCGGTAATCTCTCGATATTGCCAATTAAATCTTCTTATTCCTAGATGTTCTGTTCCATAAAGGAATAAATTACTATTCCCTTCCTTTCCAGAAAAGGTTTTATTCCAAGGGGTAAACTAAGAAAAAGGTAGAACCATAAATACTATCCGAACTCGGGAAGGGTGCTTGCAACTCATCATTCTCCTCAGCGGCCCCCTTCCCACATATGCTCCCTGACCCAACTTATTCCAATTCAATGAGCATTTTCGATATTCGATATTATGCCTTGAAGAGGACTCGAACCTCCACGCTCTTTAGCACATTTGGTTCGACATCTTCAAGCTATATATCCTTGTTTAATTCTAGTCATTGAATAAATGAAACTAATTTATTTCTTTTCTTTCAGTTATTTCCGTTCGCTTTCCTGGTCTATTAATTTCAATTAATAACAAAACGGATTCTTCCAATGTACAAAATAAGAATTCCAATGTCTTTTGCTACTCTAACCTTCCCGACCACGATTTTTTCTTTTTTTATAGGCTTCTCGCCTCAAAATAAGAAATTGTATTGATACTAGGTATCAAAAAAACATTCAAGGCAGTTCATAATTTTCTTATATCTTGCTTTCTGGTACACTAAAAAACTAAGCATTTATAATACCAAAAAAAATATATATATTTTTTTGAAGTTTAATTGAATTTGGACAAGGCCTTACCGTAACCTCATGATACACTATCAATATACGGCATGAATCAGCTACAGAATCTCATTATGCTTTAGCTTCGGCTATATTCACGTTCTTGTCCTAAGATAAACCTAAATGGAACAACATTTTTCTTTTGTTGAAAAAAAAAAAAAAAAACTTTGAAGAACAACACTTTTTCGACTAGCACTAGGGAGTAGGGATCTAGAAGATAATTAAAAGGCCGATAAATAGGCGAGAGAAAAAACGTTACTATGACTAAAGAAACTAAAAAGATTTGAGACAGCATCAAATCATACCTTCCACCGGTCCAAAAGTAATGTTTGCATCTTCAATACCTGCTTCTTGTAAACACAGTCACATAGTTTTTCAATGCACGTCAATACCATGAAAACTAAATCCCAATATATAATAACTCCACAAGATTAAAACCAAAGCTGAAATCTTTGAAGAGAACTCCAAAAACCCAAAATGCAGAAACTGCCCAATTCAGATCTCACAGCTCAACCACAGCTAGTAATCACAAATACCCTTAATTACAACCCAATTTTTTAGCACAAAGTAAGCATCTTTAATTAGAAATTCTTGAGTTTCTCTTCATTAAAAACAAAAAATCTCCACTTTAACCCACTTCACAGGAACCCTTTTTGTTTAAACTCTTATTTTAATCACAAATCAGCATGAGTTTCTTCTCTAAATTAAAAACTCAATCTTTAACTAAGTAGAGGCATTTAATGTTCACCTTTACCAGAGAATTGCATGAAGGAATCGACCTTAGGAAGAGTGGGGCTCTTATAGGCCGTAATCTTGTTCCTGTCTCTCAAAATCTCGTCAATCTCCTTGTAATACGACATCTTAGCAGAGCCACTGGAGCCGCCTCGATCCTGGTGCTTGGCCTTCTTGAACTCCTTGAGCAAGTTCCTCCACTTGTCGGTGCACATGGTGGGGGAGCGATCGAACCCTCTCTCCCTCATCTTGACGGAAATCTGCTCCCAAAGGTGCTTGTTCGACTTGGAGGTGTTGAAGAGGCCGTCCATTTCTCGCCGGAGGGCGATCAGGCTCCGGGTCTCGTCCTGGACCCACGTCTCCGCTCGCTTCTTCGGGGCCTTCACCTCATGGTCCTCGCCGCCGCTGCTCTCGCCGACCACCATCTGCGACGGCGCCGCTTGTTGCTGGGAGATGTCTCCTCCACCGCCATTGGAGACCACCTCAATCATCATGTCGCGGCTTCCTTCGGTCTCCTTGTAGAAATCGATTGGCCGAGGCTTCTCCGACAAGTACATGGCGTCCACCACCACCCCAACCCCCCCCCCCTCCCCCCCCCCCCCCCCGCCCAAAAAAAAAAAAAGATAAAAAAATGGGGTTTGTCTTCTACTACTTCTACTCCTTGTTGCTAATTCAATCCAGAGAGGGAATTTAATTGAAGAGAGTGAGAGTTTTCATGAGCAGAAGCAGAAGTAAGCCCATTTCCATAAGCGGTTGCTTCTGCTTCGGAAGATTTGAGGAGAAAGAGAGAGAGAGAGAGAGAGATTTGGGGGTAGTTTGGAAGTAAAAGCTTTTTCTTTTTTGGTTTTTCCTGGTCTTTTGAAAATACAATTTCCTTAACGTTTTTTAGATCTGCTCCGACAAGAGACTTGTTCTAACTTTGCAAATTACATTTAAATTAACGAGTGTCCTATTATATCTAATTAAAAGAACTTAACCTAGACTTTTATATTTGTTAAATTAGGAAATGGAGAAGACCGTCTTATAATAGAAGTAGGGGTTATTTAGTCATTTCGCATAAAACTGATAAAAAATAAAATAAAACGTTTGTTTATAAGAACCCTCGATGAAGAGGCATTTCTCTCTCTCTGTCTCTCTGCAGATTTTTATGGAGACACTTTAAATTACCAAGTTTTTAAAGCAAAAACCCTAAAACTTGAATCGATTTTCATGGAAAGGTCATGACTTTGTAGGTTTTGGTTCCTCTTTATTCCTTCCGGCGATGAAGCTTCTTTCCAGAGTCTCTTCCCCTCACTCTCAGTCTCAATCCAGAGCTTCGTTTTGCTTCGTCAATGGAGGTCTGAGGCCGACCTCTTCTCCATTTTCACCTCCCAAAGCTGTCGCCTTCAACTCTATGCCTCTCTCAGGTACTCCAATTTCTTGATTCAATCAAGATAGCTAATCCGTATGAGCTCTGATCAATTGGTGCTAAACTTTCAAGCAGTGTGTGGTGTTTGTAGGATGCTTAACCGGAACAAAATCGCCGGGAACACCTCGGCGTTCCTGGTAATGTGCAAGCCCTGTGCCACCCGATTCTACGGCACTCCCCGAAAACCCGCCGTGTTTATGCGGAAATTCCATGGTAGAAATACCAGAACCTTATCAACATTTGCTTTGGAATTGATCTCCCACACTGAATCTCTCATAATCAGATCACCATCGTCGCTTGTGTTGGCCTCACGCGCGACGGAATCCGATACCCCGCAACGCTCGGAGGAGTGGTTTGCGCTCCGTAGGGACAAGCTTACCACGAGCACATTCAGCACTGCATTGGGATTTTGGAAAGGAAACCGCAGATTTGAGCTTTGGCATGAGAAGGTATTTGCATTGGAGACTATCCCAATTGCCGAAGGCGCTAAACAGTTTGCTATGAATTGGGGTGTTGTCAATGAAGCAGCAGCGATAGACCGGTACAAAAGCATTACTGGCCGTGAAGTAGGCTCGCTTGGGTTCGCGATTCACGCCGAGGAACGGTATGGTTGGCTCGGTGCCTCTCCCGATGGTCTGCTCAGTTGCTTGCAAGAGGGTGGCGGGATTTTGGAAGTCAAGTGTCCTTATAACAAGGGGAAGCCTGAGACTGGTCTTCCTTGGTCCAAAGTGCCTTTCTATTACATGCCTCAGGTTCAGGGTCAAATGGAGATAATGGCCAGAGAATGGCTTGACTTGTATTGTTGGACACCAAATGGGAGTACCATTTTTCGTGTGCGTAGGGAGCGCAGTTACTGGGAGTTGATGCACGGGATTTTGCACGAGTTTTGGTGGGAAAATGTGGTTCCGGCGAGGGAGGCATTGTCGCTGGGAAGGGAAGAAGAGGTCAAGTCTTATCAACCGAGTTCTACCCACAAACAAACAGGGCTCGCCATTTTCAAAAGCATGAAGTTAGCGGGTGAAGCGAAGTTGTTGTGTAGGGAGATTGCAGGCCATGTTGAATTTTACGGATCATGATGTCCCCAACTGAAAATGCGAGGCAGTTCATCCCTTCATTTTGATTGATGCATTTATATTTATATAGATATAGAAATGTTATTTTATGATCAACAGGGGATTTCACTGTGTTACTTTTTACTTTCAAGTTGCTTAATAATGCTCAACATTTTTTAGGGCATGAATGAAATGCCCGATAAGTTGAGTGTACATTTTCTCAGAAAATACCACCGAGTGCGGTGGCCTAGCGGTAATGGTGAGTCTGTGATCAAAGGATAGAGTGGGTGACCCATTTTGAGGGTCTTAAATGAGTGGCTTACTCATTTAGAGTGCATTACACCATGCCCCACGAATCCTTTATCGTATCGTCCCCTTCTCGGACTTTTATTTTAGCAAAAAAACTAAACAGTTTAGAGGAGAGCAGTCTTAGTTCTTCCTCAAATGTGGAGATAACAATTCAACAAAATTTAGGCAGTCTATAAAAGCATGAAATGGTTAAGCCAAATATAGATCTCAAGCCATAGAGAATCGGTCAACCATAGGTTTCTTGAAGAGCATGGCTTGTTACCAAGATGACAATTTTTTTAGTGAAATATCGTCCTCTGTCCAATTGAAGCAAACAAGACCAAAGTAGTCAACGGAAATCGGGCTAAAATAAGCAAATGACTAGGAATCACAGATTTCTAAAACTGGTAATCAAACTAACCAACTTTTTACGGAACCTCCTTGAGTCAAATACAAGAAAATTATCAGCCGCAGCATTAAGTTGACACATAATATATATTATATTAAAGCTGCAATCCAAGAAATGCAGAAGTGAAGAAAGAAAAACAGATTAACAATGGATTCCGGGCTGTCCTGGGCTGATCAATGGGACTACAACTCCGATCCTCCTCCGCAAGCACCAAGCGATGATAAGAAGAAGAAGAAAGACGGGTCGAAGAGCAAGTTTGGGAAATCAATTCTAACCTTCAAATGGATGAAAGAGCTTCGCAGGAAATCTCAGAAATGATAAGCATAAATATTAGAGACCTTCTCTGTCCCTTGACCAGAATGCACTTGGGGCTAGGCCAAAAATTGTGAAAAATCTTTGCTTGCATTAAAAACTGTTTTCTTTCTTCGAGTTTTTTCTCGACACAGTTGTTTTATCATGTTGTATATGTGGAAGATGTTGATGCAATAACATGGATTGTTATATTATTCATCATTTTCTTTTTGCTTTTGTGGATTAAAGCACACCTTCTAGCTTACGTTGGTTTCAAATTTCAATTTGCTTTGAGAACTCGAGCCAAAAAAAGACACTCATCTTAGGCTTGCTCGAGGGGCAGCTGCTTTGAAAATGAAATGTTAGTTTTCTCTTAGATTTTGGCCTTTTCTTAATTTTTGTTTATTAATAAATTTTCGCAATTTAGATCGAAGATAACTGCATTTTTAAGGTTTTGAAAAAATAATAACTATATTGATTTCCCTGAAAATGAACACAAAGGGCTTAAGAATTCAGATTCAGAAACACTAAATTGTATGGTCCAACACCTGGATCAATATTGCAGAGTTTTTTTCAATTATTTTTTTTTTACTGGAACTGCAAAGAAAATAGAAAGGTTGTTTACCTACAAAAAAAAAAAAAAAAAGAAAAGAAAGGAGAAGAAATCTCTAGTTAATGTGAGAATGTTAAAGATACCGCTATCAATATATAGTTATAATAGCTTTCCAGAGCTTAAGAAAAGTTGCAGAATTTTTACGTTTATGTATTATTTCCAAATGCAAATATAACTTTTCGTTCCTTCTTCATCAATATAAATGAAATAATTTCACGCACCGCTCAAAGAAAATCAGGTATACTTTATTTTGTGATAAGTTGAACTGCAGGTACCAACTTACATACCCAATACATATCAACCTTTAAACATGTTCTGTATGTAGTGACGAATATAAAGTAACACGGCAAAAAATAAGCATTTTCTCAGCCACGGCCATAACTGGTCCGGACCAGACCAAAATCCACTCAAGGAAAAAGTACAACACATGGTACAAGTACAACACTGTGTAAACGTAATGACCCTGAAGGGTAAAAATATTAAAAGTATACATAACGTTTGTGACCAAGAAAAACCAACATTATTAAAACTGGAGAGAAACATAGTACAGTGCACATATATAGAGAGAGACGAGTCTGCCATATATAGTGCTCCAAGTGCACACTCTGATAACACAAACAGCTGGACATTATCATCTCCCAAGCATTAGAGAGAGCAGGTTTACAAATAGATGAGCGCTTTATTCGACGACCAAACATAAGACAAGACAATCGACAGATCATCTTCCCACTTTGTTTTGTTCTTCAAAAAAAAAAAAAGTGTATATATATATACACACACAGACACACTACTTACTCCCCAAGTGTCGCCACTGCAGGTGGGTCAGAAACAAGCTCCTTTCTCTGGGCACTGCTTGCAGTGTGACCTTGTAAACTCTTCCTCTTGAACACCCTTTTTTTCTTTTTCTTTTTCTTTTTTTAAGTTTTCTTCTTTTTTTATTTTTTATTTTTTACTCGCTGAACCCAGCAGCCCAGTCCAGTGACTCAAACAGGTTAATAAAACATCATCCGACATGGTTCCTTTTTTTTCTTTTTCCCCTTCTCCAATGGGTGTCTGAAACAACCACCAAGTATGTAATTTCGCGAGCCATAACTTGAAACCGACGGGACCGTAGAGGTAATCAGTCTCTAGCCATGAAGACAAAAGCTGTAATCTTGTTCGACTGGAACGGCAGACTTGGATGGAGTCAGACCAACCTTTCTATCCTGCTTCTCATCTTCGCACTTCACCTCATGCCAGCAGACCCCGCAAAGCAATTCCAGACAGAATGTTTCCTCATACTCATTGTCGGTGATGCACCTTCCACACTTGACACAACGTGCTATGCACAGTGTGCAAGCCCTGCACAATTGAGTAGCATGATCTTTCTCTTGACAAGTCTCTGAGGGACAATCATAAACAAGCCTCTGGTTCTGGCACCTGGGGCAAGTTTCGATGTCGATATCACGATCATCGTCACAAGGAAGGTAGAAGCTTCCTCTTATATGGAAACGTGGTTTCCGGGCACTCTGCTGCATCTGGCCACCAGTGCCCAACAATAACTTCATTTCTTCAAAAATCTCTGGTTTCATGCCAAAGATCCCACCAATTCGTAGATGTTTCACACCCTGTGTTCCAGTGGAGTTGAAAGCCCTTAAGCTGTTCATGATGCCATCGATAGTGAGCCTTGTACATCCAGGCACACTTAACTGAAAAATGAAGAAACAATTATTGTCACTAAAAATGTGTTCGTTTGACACACTTAATCAAGCAAAGTATTATATCCTCAAAGAACATGAGAGCAAAGTGTAGGGTCCGCATTGAGGAAGATACAAAGAATTGATAGTTCAGGAAATTTAACAACGGATATTACTGGGATTCAACAATCAAAAGGAAAGGAAAACATAAATGAACAGACGGTCAACAAAATAATTAAAGAAACTCTGATTCTTGGTGGATGCAAACCCACTTCATAACCAATAGACGTTAACTGTTAGTTTTGGGTATTATCAATTCCCAGTTATCCAACACAGCAAGTGAAAAAAGGGAAGGAGTAAAAAGTGGAGCTCCGTAAAGCAAGTGAACAATGCAGCTTTTTCCACACGACTCGGAAACATACATAACGCAGCCGTGCATGAAATTAACAAAATGGGAATTCAAATTGATAAAATAAAAGCAATACTAACCTTAGTTAGCTTAGGATTACTTTCAAGCACACGTCTCAGGCCATCGTCAGTAATCCTGGGGCACTCCACCAGGCTCAAGCATTGTAGATTACCTTGAGCCTTGTCAGTTAAATGCAAAAGAATGTCATCTGTAATCTTCTCGTTCAATGGTTGCTCAATGTGAATTGTGCTCCAATAAAAGGGGTCATCTCGAATTGTAGATTGCAGACTTCTACATACGCTTTCAAGAACAAGAAGATCCCGCACACCCAGATGACCAAGGGCAAAAACCAAACCGCCAGGAGGAGCTCCTCCATCATCATTGGAAAAATTTCCGTTACCATCTATCCCAGAACCTTCACTTTGCCCACCGCTTGCTACACCCCAACTTCCATTACCCAGACTCGAAGTGCTATTCTCGGCAGAATTCAATTCGAATCTGACATGGCAAGAAGCTCCAGCCCCACAATTTTCCACAGAAGACCAACCAAACCCATCTGCAGCATTAGCTTCATGATCAACCCCTGCACCTGCAGGGAAAGCCTGGCACCCCCTCATGGCTCTATTCCAAATAAAATTCAGTTCCGCAAAAAGCTTATAGCTTCCATCACTCGCCACGGCCTCATCCCGTCCATATCCGCCATAGTCCGCCTCTAAATCCTCGAGCCAACCCGTGATTGCAGTGAAAGTAGTACTTATATCCATACCAAAGGGATCTGAAGGCAGAAGATCAATAATGTCGTTCGAAACCGATTCCTGCGAGTCACCCATCTCGAATCTATCCCTACCATAATCAAAGAGATTCTCAACTTCCCAATTCGAATGCCACGGCATACCGAAGCCATCCAGACTGCCATTCGCAATTCGGATCGGCGAGACCAAATTTTCCTCGGCAAGATGCGCCGGAAAGACAGGTCGATGCGAGAAATTCAAGGCCATTTGTATCTACACACTTGACCCAATCCTTCCCCAAAAAATCTAAAACGAAACCCTAGATTTTCTCAATACTTGTTCTCTCTCTATTTTTTTTTTCTTTTTTTCTTTTTTTAAAAGAGAAACGATGGGGGGAAAAAAAGGAGTGATTGTAAAGGGGCAAAAAGGAACAAAAAAGGAAATTTATGTGGAAGGATCTAGCAAGAAAACCCTCAATTTCGGATGACAAACTAAAACAACGCACCAAAAATTTCACAGAGCTTCTTGTAAAAAGAACCCAAAAATAGCTAAGAATGGGAAACCTAGAAAACTAATCCAATCTCTATATACACAATAAAGAATCAAAGAACATAATTTTTCCCCCTCTTTTCTCTTTTATCTTCCTCGTCTAAACCTAACAAGAAAACCTAGGGTTACACAAGAACAACGAGAAACGGATCGAATTAAGGAAAACAAAAAACTAGAGAAATTTAAGGAAACCGAAATGAAAAACCTAAAATTACCAGGAAAAGAAACCCTAATTTTGATCGAAAGAAACGCAATCGACGGCAAGAACCAGCCTCTGGGGCGTCGAAGAATCCTCGCGTAAACAGATTATAGCAAAGAAGAAGCTTTTTTTTTTTTCCTGCGATTTCTTGGGATTGGAAGGGAGATTTCTAGGGTTTGTTTGTTCTTCGCGAGTTTTTTTTTTTTTTTTTTTTTTGGTTTTCTTTCTTTCTCTTTCCCTGGTGGAAATTCGACCCGAAGAGAGGTGAGAGAGAACCTGTGATCGAGTTCAGAGAGGAAAAAGAGAAGAAGAAGAGAGAGAGAGAGAGAGAGAGAGAGATGGGGGAGAAAATAATATATAAATGCGATGAATAACTAAAGTAATAAAAATTATTTAAATATGACTTTGTACGAATGTATATTGAAAAAACCCTAAAAAATGTATATTGAAAAAAAAAAAAAAAAAAAAAAGAGCAAACGTAATGGGCAACAGTGTAAATTGATTTCCTAAAAAAAAGTGTAAATTGAAACGGTACATTTCTAAGATTAAAAAAACGAAAAGAAAAAGAAAGAATGAATGAAAATTATAAATTCATTTAAATTAAAAATATAAATATTTTTAAATTATGAAGTAAATTACATTAAAACCAATGATAAACAAAATATAGATTAAGAATATTTGACAGAATAATAAGATAAAAAAATAATTTGACAAAATTTATGTATTAAAACATTTTTTAATAATAAGAAAAAGTTAGAAATGTACAAATTCCAAACGAAGATTATGTGGCAAAGTTAGGGGAGTTTCTTTTTCTTCGGATTCAGATGTGGCGGGAGAAGAAAACCTCCTCCTGTTTCTACTCCATGCTGAGGCTTTCTTTAAAAATAAATAAATAATAATTTCAATAATAAAAAATAAAAATAGTACTTTTTATGTATATTCTAATAGTACTTTTTATGTATATTCTATAAATTCGTCGTTGGCTTCCCAAAAATAAAATATTGTATACGTTTATTTATTTTTTTTGATAAACTATACGTATATTTATTTGTCTCTTGTTAATCCATGCAAGATCAATAATTTGCTTATATCTATTTTCAAATAAAAAAATATTTGTTTACAATTTACATCACCCTCAACAATTATGAAGAAAAAGAAATTGTACAACAAGTTTTCATTGGAGCTCGCTGGATCTTGATCAGATGGACAGGAATATGTGGCTTGGATTACTCTTTTTTTCTTCTAATTTTTTTAAAGGACATTTTAAGTGACGTGGATTACTTGATTTTAGAAACGTGTAAAGTGTAATAATAATTATAAAAGGACCCATTTATATTCATTTATATAAAGTTTCCTAATCACGGCAAAACAACTTGACTTAAACAAAATGCAGTCTTTTATAATTTAGAATAACGCGTTACTTTTCTATTTTAGGTTTTTTTTTTTTTTTTGTGTGCATGTATATTTGTTGGAATATGGAGAAATTAAAAAAAATATTTGATGGAATGTTGGAATTAAAAAAAATTTGAGGGAAAATATGTTGTGGTGATTTGGGAAGAGATTGGGGTGTGAATGTGTAAAGTGCCTTATTTGGGTTTGTGGAAATACGTCAAGGGTTAGAGGTGACCCCACTTTCAATGGCTTAGCTCATTTGATTGGGTTTGGGTGGCTTTGACTTTATCAACAATAATCCGAACAGGACCAAACTCTTTTATATATATATATATATATTTTGATAAATATATATATATATATATAAAGAAAGATAAATAGTCTTTCATACGACATTTATAATTCTTTATTTAAAAATTTATTTATATAATCATTAGTTGATTTTCATATGATTTTTTTATTTAGAATTTTATTGTATGGTATTGTTCAGCTATTGATGTCAATGATAAGCTTATATTTGATTCTCTATCTCCAATTCAAAATTTTTAATTCATTTTTTTTTCTGAAAAGTCAACAAAAATTTTAGCTAGTTTTTGAAAAGTCAACAAACTCTAACCTAAAAATTTCAACTCAAACTTATAAATCAAAAATATCATTGAAAAATGTTACATTTAAATCACCTAATTAGTATAACATAACACAAATCACGTTATAAATAGCGTATGAAAGGAGTGACGTATAGGATACTGTTTGTAATATAGATATAACTTTGTTATTTACTTTATTTTTTATTTGGAACATTTAACGATATTAAATGGCAAGAAATAGTCCACACTAGAGTATGTTTCTTTTTTGGTTATTTGAATTTGTGGGGGGATTTAATCCTTGTTTCACACACCATTAAACTGATAATTTTCTAAAATGAATTGGTGAGGGAGGAAAAAAAAAATGTAGTGTGAATTTGAAAAAGTTAAAAAAAAAAAAGGATTTTTAATTCATTTTGAATTTAAAATTTTCATCTCAAAAAATCGTGTAAAAAAATTTTGTAAAAAAATCATTAACTTTACATCTTATTAAAGTCATTTTTAGTATGCAAAATAAATAAAAATATAATACAATTTAGCCAAAAAAAAAAAAACATAATACAAATTTGACAAGTCAAAACAATGTCCTTTGTAGAATATCCTACAATAAAATTCTCATCCTCTTTTATCTATCCCTCCCTGTTTATTTGCCTTTTTTTTCTCTCCTCTCTTGAGAGGTGATTTCTAGGAATATGGGGTTCGCAAAAAATAAAAAGAAATTAAAAAAAATGATTCTATTCTACCCACTCACCAAATGTAACAAAACCATATTGAATGATAGTTAATGGGAATGGTTGCTTGCACCCGAAGTCCCACCATCTCTAAAAGAAAATAAATAAATAAATAAATACTAAAGTAAAAGAAAATAAGACTTCTAGATTGTCCTCAACAATCAAACCATATCACCAAATGGCCTTCGGCCTTGGGCCACAAGAAACATGTTTTTTTTTTTTTTTCCTTGACAAGAAAGCATTCAGATATATGTTTTTTTTTTTTTTTTTGTTAGAAATAGAAACGTCTCTCTCTTTGTACCCGTTTTTTTTTTTCTTTAAAAAAAGAAGAATTAGGTGGTATCCATCTTACTCGTACGTCTTTTTGGTTAGATAGTAATTCTGGGGACCACCGAGCAGTAATTGGGACCTAATTGACTATTTCTAATTTTATTATTTAAACAAGGGAATAATTTAATAGGAAAAATTCATCCCCCTGTTAAAGAATATACTAGCAGTACTAGATTGGACGATTTTTTTTTGTTAGAATCCTTCGTAACTTGGACTTGTTCTTCTTCTCACGAAAGAAGGCCTTGCCAAAAGCAATCCAAAGTTAACCCTTGAAGGCAAGGAAGCTGAACTGACATATTTGTGTCCAAAGTAAAGAAACATTACCGATCCAAAAATGCCTTTCTTATAACTGTTTAATAGTTAATCTAATGACTCTATAACAGCATTTATTGATAAGAGTAAATTACAGTTCTTACCATAATATTTTCCGTTCTTTTGTTTTGGATGAAACGAAAAATGGCTTTCAATCACAAGGGACAGTCACAATTTACCTCTTGCCATTATCGAACATCTGTCATAGGAAGGTTTTCTTGCTGACAGAGCAACCTCTTTGTATAGAGCTAAGATGAGTGAAAGCAAAAGGTTACAAGGCAGAAAAATAACAACATCGCTATTTAAAAAAAAGAAAAAAAAGAAAAACAAAAAAAAAAAGACATCGCTGGACACATCACCATGAAAAGTTTACATCGTAGGGTAAAGCATGTTTGCAAGGTGAGCCTTTTTTTTTTTTTTTTGTAATTATTATTATTATTATTTTATAGCACTTCAGAGAGAATTTAATGGATAGCAGTAATCTTGATTGTTCTATTTTGAATTTTGTATCACTTCCGGTATTTTTTTTTTCCGAAGAGATTACTAGCAGTAATTACTACAAGTTATTCATAATTACTATAATGACTTCTGATATTTTTGATAATTAATGCTGTAGCGCAAATATAAAAGAAAATAATCAAGATCTATGCTATAAATGTAGTACTTTTCTTTTAATGCTTCAAAGAGAAACTATGGTTTGTTTTTTGTTTTGGTTGATTAGCTAACTTTGGTGTAATAAAGCAATCCCATACGCAACATGGGCCAGTGGCTGAGGGCAGGCAACCACATTTCTCTTATGATCTATATACCATGCATAACTTCAGCAATACATATGAAATGTCATGTCTCCTATGCAGTATCGCACAATATATGTTACTTGTAACTTTCTATTTTAAAACTAATAACAACTAGTTGATTTATATGTAACTTCTTATTTAGATCTTGTCACATGATACTATTTAGATATTAGTGTAAAGAATAAATATTATTGAAAACTGTGCCATTTGAATAACTTGATTGGAATAACATAATACAAATATCACGTGGCCTATAGAAAGGGAGCTGCACAACAGACCCTCCCTATAGTTAGATGTTAGAGATGCATAATAAAAGGTAACAAATGGGAAGTTAGCATATCAGCAACATATGAGGGAAAAAAAAATGCTACATCATAAATTCAGCCTTCTCCTCTCCCTTAAAAAACATAAAATTGTTTATTATCCAAGCCTTCGAATTTTCTTGGCAGAATGTATAACCGAAAACCAAAAAGACGGCAGGAAATCCCACAGCCAAATTTCGCTAAGCACATCTGTCATGCTTTGTGGCTAAATGACAAATCGCCTGTTTTTAAATCAAAGTAAACTAGCAAGGCCGAAAATAGACTACAAAATCTCAGCTCAGTAACATTAAGGACAACAGCAAATATAACTTATGCAAAATTTGAAATATGTCGGGTGTGTTTAAAAGGAAAAGAGAGGAAAAGGTACAAGGATCCTCCTCATCAGTTCCTAGACTTCTTTCTCGATGACTTGGACGGCTTGGATTGTTCTGCGGATGCATTCGAGGCCCCTTTTGAGGAGGTTGCTTGATTTGATTTCGAATTTGTAGTACTGGAGCTGGCTCCAGCAGGACCAGCTTCGTGTCTCTCTCTAACAACCGCACCCTGCGAGCCTCTCACTTGAGCCGCTCTCTTATCCTTTCTTTTGGGCCTGTAACTTGACCTCTCTCTCTTAGGGAGCCACCTTTCTGGATCTGGAGGAGGTCCTGGATTTGCTGGGTCAAATCCTTTAGGATACTTGGGCTTTCTCTTTCTCTTCTTCTTCACTTTTGTTTTACTCTTTCCCTCCTCGGGTGCTTCAGTGACCGTATCATGAGAAGCACCCTCAACATGTTTAGCCCCGGAAGTTTTCTCCAAACTATCCACATCGACCCCTTTCAGTCTCGGTAATGGTTTCAACTTCTGCTGATATGCTTCTGCTTTGCTAACATCCACACGAGCAACAGTAGTCACCAGACCAACCAATGCTTCAACACTTCCATGGCTTTTCACAAGCTCCTCAAATAGCTGCGCAGCATCCTTTTCTCGGCCATGCCTGAGCATGAAGGACGCAGCCTCTTGCATTATTACACTAAGCTTGTTATCCTCTGTCATGGAATTTGACCACCATTTGATCGCTGTGTCAAGCACAGCAGCTGCACCGTCAATGTCTCCTGCACGCTCTTTAAGAGAAACAAGGGTGGCAACGGTGGCAGGCATGTGCTGGATATCGGGTATCTTAGCCAGGGACTCAGCAGCGACATGATGATGGCTGGCAGCAGCAGCTACCTGTGCCCTTGCTAAAAGAACAACCCTGGACTTCTCAGGGAACTTCTCAGCAAACTGCCCTAAGATTTCTTCTGCTTTCCCAGCTTTATTTTCTTTGACCAGTACTGCTGCCTGAAGTAGTACTGGCATCACAGAATTGGGAAACATCTCCGGAAGTGCAGGGACAAGCTCTCGAGCCTAAAGTTTTCAATCATAAAGGGTCAGCAACAACAGTAAGAGTACCACAAAATTTGTTATTTCAACCGACATAAAAAACAAGAAGGTGAACTCTGAAGAGCAAGTGGAACAACCTGATCCATCTTATTTGCATGGAGAAGTAAAAGTATCCGATTTGCATATATTGCCTCCTTTTGGTTTGGTGCGAGCTTTAAATCAAGAGCACGAGCAAGCTGAAAGTTTTGTGTCTCTTTCTCTTTTAACCTATCAAATTTCCTCAGGCCATCTGAAACATCTTTGGGACCTTTTACTGCAATGAGATTATTCACAGCCACTGCAAGTGACGATTCATCTGCCAGATCTCGTTTAATTACGTCAGTGTAAGCTTGAGTTGCTTGTTGTGTATGACCAAGGAGCTGTTCAAACATGCAAAAAAAGACATTACTGCCTATTAAATGACCCCAGCCCAGCAAGATGAAAGTTAAAGAAATTTCCTTAACACTACATTATTACCTAAGCAGCATAGAGGAAACATTTTTGTTTTTTGTTTTTTTTTTAAGCCTCGATTGAGTCAAGTATTGCAATTTACCTGCTTAACATAAGCCAGCTGGACAGCAATTGGTGCCAGTTCTATTTCTATCTCGTCATCAGGTATGCTCTCTTCCATTAGGGTTTCTTGACCAATTCTGACAAAAATAAGCAAGTTATCCATCCACATGTTTATTGTGAAGTTAACGAGTACTAATTAAAGACGAACAAATAATAATACAGGAAAAAAAAGTTCCTTAAAAGGAAAGCCGAAGAACTACATAGTAGAAATAAATGGATTCAGCAAGTAGAAAACTGTTAGCTTTCCATCAAGAATATTACCTTCGGGCTGACAGCAGGAGTTGCTCAGCATCAGTGTACTTATTCCTCTCGATCAAAGAGCATGCAGTGTTAAACGCCAATTCAAAGCTGCTAGTTGCTTTAACCCTTAGTGCCTCCATCACTCCTTGTACTTCCGAACCCCTTCCTGCAGCAACCAAGCCAGCCACATAATTTATCTCCAAAGAGTCGATCTTGGACTTCTGAAGCTTCTGATAGATATCCATACAAGCATCCATTTTTCCACATCGGTATAGTATCTGAGATTCCAACAGCATTGTTGTGGAATTTCTCTCTAGATTTTTCAGGGAGTCAAGAGCTTCATCTAACTTGTTTTGTCTGTACAAGCAGTAGGCCTATTTGGGGATCAAAGGAGAGGAACAAAACATCAATCTAAACACACACATACGAGAGTACACAGATAGATATAGGTAAGAAAACCGCCAAATTTAATTAAATAGGCAATGAGTTTGAGGTACTAAAACCAATTTGAGCTTACATGAAACAGAGTGAATTGGAAGTAACAGAAGACATGTTTGAAATCAAATTAAATTTCAATTGAAGAAAGGAAAATCATTCAACTACATTGAATTACATATAATACTCCAGAAAAATAATCTAGACTTATAATTAATTAAACATCTGGCAACAATCTTCCAATACAAACTAACATTCTCAGAAATTCACTGTGATTCACGCAACTGTCGATACCTAACATTTAATTTGCTTCTAGAAATTTCAATTTCTATAATCGCAAGATATTAAATTATCGAGAATTAAGAATTTCACCAAGACAATCTCAACTAAAATGCGCACTCCATTACGGCCGAGGAACGGCCTACAATAACGAAAATTACATATATGCACCAAAATGCAGCACTTAAATTTAGTATTTACAGTACAATAATCAGTTACAAAATTGTACCGTGTCAGTAGACCGCTAATCCAAATAAAGAACCGTCGTGTATCAGAAAACACAAAAATTCAAATTTCTCCCTAACAATGGAAAATAAATTCATTGGAAGTAAACATAATCTAAAGCAGCAGGTGTATATAATCGCTGAAAACAGAAAAAATCCCGAAATTACCAACCTTGAAGAAGCTGAAATCCACTGAAGGCTTCTGATTAATGGTGGAAAGAGCCTCATTCATGTTATCGTCTTTGATCAGAGCCACGACCTTGCATCGAATCGCGTCCTCGTCTCCAGGGGCAATTGACAGAACTGCGCATCGAAAAAGCAAAAAAAAAAAAAAAAGGATCATTTACCAAAAATAAATTAAATGAAAAATTCGGAAGAGAAAAAGGGTGAAGTCTTGAAGAAGCGTGAGAAAACGAGTTTCGACCTTGATCTGCGACTTTGACAGCTTGTTGGAATTCGGATCTCTGGATGTGCTTGTTGAGAGAAGCGAAGAGATCTTCGATCGGAGGGGGAGGCTGCGACGGCGCCGGTGAGGGTTTCGTTTTCTCTTTGGGCTTCGGAGCCATGGCGCAAATTGCTTCTCGATTTTCTCGCTTACCAAACGGATATGAGTGCGGGGGGGGTACTATTGGACCGATTTTCGTCTGCCTGCGGGCTGAGAGACTAGGTCCGCTAATATTCTCGGGTCAAATCGGGTTGACGGGTCAATATGAACCGAATGGCGGATGTTGCTAGTGGAGGCCTGTTAACTAACTTCTTGGGCCTGAGAAGTGAGACCTCCGATTGGGCCAAGGACCAGTGAAGCCCAAATAGGGTGCTTCAAAATTCCGATTTCCAGTAAATAAAAAATTTTAAGAAAAAATTACCTAAACGGCCAACTCTTTTTTTTAGTCTGTTGATTAATACGATATAAATTTTTTATTATTTATCAATATGATATAAATTTTAGTTAATTTTAATTTAATTTGATATTATATTAGTTTAGTAATAATTTTTTTATATAATATTAGTTTAATGGTCTTTAAATTTATATCATTTAGGTATTTTTTTTCCCAAATTTAATAAAAAACGGAGATTTCCAAATAAATAAAGAAGGGAGATGTGTCT
This sequence comes from Ficus hirta, assembly GCA_038430175.1. Taxonomy (NCBI): domain Eukaryota; kingdom Viridiplantae; phylum Streptophyta; class Magnoliopsida; order Rosales; family Moraceae; genus Ficus; species Ficus hirta. The sequence continues at coordinate 14,710,065 of CM076595.1, read as the reverse complement.
ATAAAATTAAAATTACTATTTTGTGTACTTTTTAACCCTTATGAATTATATTGTAATATTATTATGTATTTTAAAATACAGTTGGTTTATTTGTTCTCAAAATAAATCTTCTTCATAAAATCGTTGACTTCCAAGTTCCAAGCCATCCTTATGCCTTTCATAATAAATGTACTAATGGGGTAGATATGTGTGTTTATTTGTGCTATTTAATTGATGTTTTTCACGTTACTTTATTATAAATGTAAGATCTAACTGAAGTATAATCAAAATCCCGCTCAGGTTTTCTTCTTGTAGAACTTTATATTGATAGTGTACGTATTTAATCACTAAAAAAATGTGTAACAAATAATTTTTTTGTACTAACTTCTGTTATCAAGTAAGTAGGAATTTGGTAGGTGCACTCTAATGGAAGCGGACCGCTCAATGTAATCTCAAATTCGTTAGGCCTACCTATGAACGCCAAGCCATCTATATAAGCAACTTAAGTTAGTTAATGCACAACATGCACAAAATGAAATGGCCATAACTTTTTTTTTTTTTAAATAAGAAATGGCCATAACTTATTATGAAGATTTATTTAATTTTTTTTTGGTAAATAAACTTATTATGATGATAAATGCAACATATGATATAATGGCTTTTATGCTTGTGTGGATATTCAATACAATACCCCACTGTTTAAACTGTAGTTCATTGTCATAAATAATGGCTTTTATTTGGGAATTACGGGGAAAACCAAACTTTACACTTCGTCCAATCCAACAACCATTTCACCAAAAGCTGGTCAGAACTTTGAACATTAACAGCTCTCACTAAAGCACCAAACCACCTTCTTTTTGCCCACGCATTAGTGTATAGGTTGGCGTGAGATTCAACTTTAAGGATCTCACAAACTGGAAGATTGGAATTCGAATCCTATGCCAATCCAGGATAATAATTCTTGTTTGTGTGGAGTCTAAAAAAGGAGAAATGATGAAATCACCACCAAATTTTTTATTTAGTATAAAAAAAAAAAACCGCCTTCTTTTGCTTTTCAATCAAGGAGAAAATAAGTATACTTTACTTTTTTACAATTTCATTTTATTCTATTAGTTTTAAATATATTCTTAAGGTTTTGACTAGCATCGTGATTCAGAATCAGTGATGAAGCTAAATTTTTTTGTCATAGGTTAAAAACTATATGATGGATAAATAGGAGATTATTATTACAATTTTTTTATAAAAATTTTAAAGAGGGATTGTTATGAAATTTTATTCAAAATCATATACTAATTTTTAAAAAAAGGAAGGCTGAGGTGGACGTACTTAATTCCTCTTCATTGACTACGTGTCTATTTAGAAATATACAGTAATAGTAAAATATTTCTCGATAATATTTAAATTTTATTATTTTTTTAAATTAAATATGAAATTACTGTTATATTGTGTATGTAATAGTAAAATCTAAGAATTTTTTCTTTTTTTTTTAATTTAAACTTAAAGATAAAGATATTTATATTTTATATTTTTTTGATACAATTAAATGTGAAATATAACTGTGTCTGTAATCACAAAATCCAAGAGTTTTTGGTACCTCATATTCTGCCATAATATATTAAAGGGAAAAATAGTTAAAAAAAAAAAAAAAACAGAAAGAAGAAAATTTGGGCCAGGCCGATATTTGGGCCCATGTCTATATTTACTTCAAAAATTAAAGCAACGCAACAACAACTGTTCCAGTCTTGATCGAGATGAGTCAGATGCTGACGACAGTAGGTAGGGACAGCTCTTTGACATTTTGTTTTTTCTTTTCTTTTTTTCTTTTCCGTTTTTCTTGAATTTCAATTTTAAAAATTTTGAATTATTCCCTTTCAAAAAAAAAAAAAATATTGAATTATTAAGGTCAGAGTCAGTGGCCTTTCTTTTTCCGCCTTGAGCTACAAAAATTTCCCTCCCAATTGCCGTTTGGCCAGATAGAAAAAATGGCGGAAAATGGCGGAAACCGAGAGAAAATGGCCAAGAGGAGGCAAAACAAGAACGTTTTAGCTCTTACCGGAGCCGCCGCTCTCCTCGCCCTTGCCGTCAACTTCGGAATCAACGCCTACAACTCCCGCAATCAAAACAAGAAGAAGAAGAAAGGTTGTCTTTTTGGCATTTTTTTGGGTCTTTTTTATGGTCTTTTTTATGGTCTTTTTTTTTTTTTTTCAGCTTCTCGTTTTTTTCTCCTTCTGTCGAAGCATTCTTAATCTTCCAATTCGGTTTCGTCGTTTGGTCCTAAATCCGTGCTTGTGATTTCCAGATCTTCCAGGCTCTAAGGTTCGTGTAAATTTGTCGGCGTCAGAGATTCTCAAATTGGCGGACCAAATTATCGCAAAGTCAAAGGAGATTCACGATGTAGTTGCTTCGATTCCTCTTGAAAAGGTACTGAGAAAGAAAATTTACATTTTTTCGTGAAATGTTTGTGTGATATAGGATTGAGTTTATCGCTACACGTGCAGTAATGCTTTTGCAAAGTTTGTGATTTGATTGGAATTTTCGCCATTAACGGAATTGGAGAGCTTTCATTTTACTTTGTCAGTTGTGGCTTGGCCTTGAAGTAACTCAGTGTTTTGGTTGTTTAAAGTAACTCGGTGTTTACTCTGCATTATCAAAAAGACAGATACAATACCAGTACACAAATTGTTCTGTTACAGACGTATTCCCAGTACTATTCTTTTCGTTCCGTGTATATTTCTTTTCTTTTCTTTTCTTTCTTTCTTTTTTATTTTTTTGGTGAGTGGACATCTTATAGTTCTTTTTTGGTGATGTTGAAACGAAAAAGGGTAAAAATGCTCTCTTTGTTTGTTTTTTGGTTGCTTTTCCTTTTTTGACTGTCCCATTTTGCAGGTCACATATACGAATTCCATATTACCTCTAGCGGAATTAGAGGCGCAACAGTTTCCACTGGTCCAATCTTGTATTTTTCCAAAGTTGGTATCTGCTTTGGATGATGTTTGCAAAGCAAGTGCTGAAGCAGAGCGGAGAATAGATGCCCACGTTCTGATGTGCAGGTTTCATTAAATACTACTTTGTGCTTGTTAATCTTTGTACTTTCTACTCATTTCACCCCTTTGCACCTCTTGCAAAGTTAGTGGCGCCACTGCCATGTAGTAATCTTAAACCGTAAAGCAAAAAAGCTTTTAGGGGGTATGCACTGAAATAAGAAAATAATTTCTTTAACTAATTCTTGAATGGTAAAACCACTGCTTGATTCACCGTATTGTTCAAACTTGTTTAGAAAGCGTGAAGATGTGTATCGTGTTGTTAGAGCTTTTGTGTCAAAGGGGGAATGGATGAATGCTGAAGCAAAGCGCTATTCCCTATGCCTGGTAAGATCTAAGTCTTACCATATCAAGCATGATCCTTAATGAACTTGTTGATTATGCAACTAATATTTTCCTTTGTTTGGTTATGTCTTTTGATGGTTCTTTCTTTTATTAGTTAGAACAAAAAAAAAAAAAAAAAAAAAAAAAAAAAATAAAACGAAAACAACAACAACAACAACAACAACAATACCGTATATTGATTTCTTTCCTGATCAGTGACAGGTGAGAGATTTTGAACGAAATGGCTTGAACCTTACTTCAACCAAGAGAGAGGAAATGCAGCGGTTGAGAACACAAATTGATAACCTTAGCTTTCAATATATCCAAAACTTGAATGATGACAATTCCTTTCTTCTCTTCAGCGAGGCTGAGCTAGCTGGATTACCTTTAGAATTTCTTAAGGTGCAGTAGTCTCTTATCCCGTTGTTTTTGTTATTAAGGCAACCTTCTCGACATGGCACCTTCACAAGTTTAGAAGGGAGAACTGACAATCTGAACTTTCCCTCTATAGAAATTATCAGTTAAATTTGCTGGCATAGTTGATTTAGCTTTTAGGTGTCGGTTTGTTGCTGATGGATCATATTACGATGTATTATAATGTCCTTACTCTTCTTACAAAGAGAGGGCTCAAGTGAGAGTCATAAACATAGTTAACATTGATGTTGGGGAGCTCCTGATGTACATGTAGCTTTTGAACTGCCAATTCTTTTATATGAAGATTGTTTGGGACTGAAGTATGGCAAGAGAAGCAAATGAAAGTGGTCTAAATAATTTATGGTTCGGCAACCTTGGGTATACTTTGGATATCCAAATAAAGGAATTCTAGAGCATCATTAATGTAGATCAATTCAATTTCATAGTTTAACGTATAATTAGTTTACTTTTCTGAATGAATTTACCCCTGTACAGACCTTAGACAAAGCTGCAAATGGTAAATTCAAGGTCACTTTGAGAAGTAATCATGTTGCAGCAGTTCTGGAACTGTGTAAGGTATGGTGTTGGGTTCAAGTATCTATTAATTGCTAATGAGGTCAAGTTTCTTACTGCATTGACTGTTTACATTGTCTAATAATTGGGAGCAGATTTTGATGTACTACAGTTATCTATTTGTTTATTTCGTTATTTTTTAAGGTGGGAAAAACAAGAAAGATGGTAGCAGTAGCATATGGTAAGAGGTGCGGAGAGGTCAATCTTTCTGTCTTAGAAGATCTGGTAAGCGTTTTATTTTTTATTTTTATTTTTCCTGTTCAACATTTATTTATTAGATCCTTTTTACCTTTTACACAATATATATTTATGTTGTATAGATAAAATATCTGCTTATAATAAGTAATGTCTAACTGGGGAGGAGCAGTGGTAGATACTTTTACTTAGTGTACCATGGTTTTTTGTTCAACAGTCTCCATAGCATATCTTTGTAAAAGTTGATTGGCAAGCGTTGCTGTGTACCTTAAGATTGAGTTATTTTCGACTTTCTGTTCTTATGATTTCCACAGATACCATACTGGATGAAAGTGTACAAAAGTTAATTGCTAATTTTATTATTTGTTTAGGTTCAGCTGCGCCATAAGTTTGCTCGGTTACTTGGTCATTCAAATTATGCTGATTATGCTGTTGATCTTAGAATGGCAAAGTCACCATCAAAGGTTCGTCTTGTGCTATTGTTCCTTGTACTCATGTTATGTATAGGGGTAACTTCAGAGAAAGGTATAAAGTTAAAGAAAATTTTTTTCATGGTTCTTCCTTTTAGCCCCCCTTTTTTGATTAGGCAGTAATTAAGCAATAAAAGTGATAGCTCAATCGATTGCATGGTCGTTTTTCTCTTCTAACTTATCTGTTGCTTCATGAATGCTTCGGATGTCCATAATCTGTCCTTGATCATACATTGCATTTGAGATTAATTTTCGCATTAAGATCCCATTTCCCAAGTGTAAACTCTTTGAACCTAAAATTCGATTGAAAAAAGGCGAATCAGTACTTTTTCCCAGAAACTTATGTAGCTGAAAATTTTTGGGATGTATGTCCAGGTTTTTGAGTTCTTAGAGGACATCTCCAGCAGTTTGAACGACTTGGCCACCAAGGAACTTGAGATGTTGAAGGACTTAAAGGTTAAATGTTTAGCAAATGCTTTATGTTTTCCCATGCATTGGTTTTGTTTTGTCCCTCATTTATTTTGGTCTTCTGTGAAATCAGAAGAAAGAGGAAGGAGAGCTTCCATTCGGAATTGAGGATTTACCATACTATGTTAAGAAGGTTCAAGAGCACGAGTTTGATTTAGACTTTGGGGTTCTGAAGCAATTCTTTCCTGTCAGTTTAGTTTTATCTGGAATTTTCAAAGTAGTCCAAGACCTATTCGGTAATTACATATTTTTCATATTGTTTAGGTAACTAATATTTTGTTAATGTAATTTATAAGATCTGGTTGATTTTTTCACTTTGTTCCTTAGGTTACTAATAACGTAACTTCTAACTAAATTTTTTGCAGGTTTAAGGTTTGATGAAATTGATGATTCTGAAGTTTGGCATCCTGATGTCCGTGTATTTTCAGTTCTCGATTCAGGTTCTGGTGAACTCATGGGCTATTTCTACCTTGACATGTACATAAGGTCCAAGAGCACTATTTTTTCATTTCAATTATGTGTGTGTACATAAATAGTGACCCAAGTTTAATGGAAATGAATTGATGTTTTGTGTTTGAACAGGGAAGGAAAATATAGTCACACCTGTGTTGTGGGTCTTCAAAACGGTGCATTATCACCCAACAGTGTACGTCAGGTTGTGCTTTCGAACTATAAAGGCCCATATGGAAAGTTAAAACTTTTGTACTTGATAGACACAAATTATTTCCCTTTTTGGTTATAGCATAGAAAATTTGACCATCAATGATTTTAACTTTCTGAATTGGGGCTCCCTCCCCTGCATTTTTTTTGCTGGAACTCTCCCCTGCATTTGATATTCTTAAAGGATCCTCCTTGGATTATGCTCTTGTTTTCTGCATCGAAATGATAGATTTTTCTTTGCGCTCATTGGGTGATTTCAGAAATATGTTGCATGATTCCATTGTGATGATCGTGTGTGCCTGTCAGCTCTTCAATTGTCATATTCATACTTTCATACATCATAAATACACTATTATCCTAGTATGCCAATCTATGTGTGATTTATTTATTTATTGTTTCTGCAACTAGATGCCCGTGGTGTTGTTATTATCTCAATTTCAAAAGGATGTGGATGGACTACCTGGGTTGTTACGATTCTCTGAAGTGGTTAATTTCTTTCATGAGTTTGGCCATGTGGTATGTTATATTTCTTTTTTTCACATGTCCTAGAGGCAAAACTTGTATTATTTCCTTTTTTCATGTGTCCTGGAAGCAAACTTGTATTATCATGGATTTCACCACGGCATAGAAACGCAATATCTTCTTATGTTTCTGTGATGTGCATATAAACTGGACGTTATTTGTTTTCTTTAGGTTCAACACATATGCAATCGTGCATCTTTTGTGAGATTTTCTGGATTGGGCTATGATCCAGATTTTGTTGAGGTTCCTGCTCAGGTGCTAGAGAACTGGTACTTCATGGATCATTTTTTTTTTTACTGATTGGTTTAAACCACATTCACCTTATAATACTTGATGCGAAATTTTAGGTGTTATGAGGTTTCTTCCTTGAAGTTGATATCTGGTTTCTATCAGGTGAGAATTGACTTTCTCCCCCCTCTTTTCTTCTCTCACATGCCCCAAATTCATAACATCAGCTGTGTAAGTGTCTGATTTCATCGACTTACAGGACATAACAAGGCCCATAAAGGATGAAACATGCAAATCGCTTAAAAGATGGAGATATTCATTTTCTGCCCTCAAATTGAAGCAAGAAATTCTTTATTGTAAGTCCTCTTACCATTTCTTGGAATGCTCATCCATTAATCTAGTTTAGCTCGATTTCTGTTCTATGATTGTATCATAGATGATGATGACTGCTCTTTGGTGATTACATGGCAAAATTCGAATATAATGATAGGTTATTTATGGTTTTTATTAATAAATGTTGGATTAAAGCAACCATAGCGGTTCTGCAAATTTAACTTATTTAACTGACAGAGTAGAGTAAAAGAAATGACAGGTTTGAAGTTGCTTGGAGTTTTTGGTGTCTAAATTTTAGGTTTATTAAGGAAATGTAGTTCGATAACAATTGGGTCAGCAATAAAAAATAAGGGTTCCCTGGTGTATGCTTATACTACGTGGTGCTGGCCCTTTATTTTTAACCTCTTTTCGATTTACAAGCGTGTAATAACACATGAAATAACATGATGAACGATGAAGATGTGCTTGCACTTTGGCTCTATTGGACGCAGTTTTGCCATGTAAGCACAATTGACTGTTAGCATTTTTTTTAGACACCTTAACACCATAGATAAGTTGTTCAACATTCTTTTCATATTTTTTTTCTTCTGCATCTTCTTGAAAAACTGTTCTTGCGCAATGTACTTAATTACAACCAAGTAATCGAGTAGTTTTCTTCATGGCTCCTACATGACGAAATTATCTCTAATTTTAGGTCTATTTGATCAAATTATACATTCTGCTGATAATGTTGACAGTGTTGAGTTATTCAAGCACCTTCATCCAAAGGTTCGTAAATCTCTAGCAATTTCTTGATCAACTTGTACTTGCAAGTAAAGTATGAATCTTTTATCATTTTTTTCTTTTTACTTCGTTCAAAAAAAATTTTTTTTTCTGGTGCAGATTTTGTTAGGTTTGCCTATGTTGGAAGGCTCAAATCCAGCTTCACGTTTTCCTTGTAGTGCTATTGGTTATGAAGCTGCATGTTATAGTCGTATTTGGAGTGAGGTTTGTCTCCCCACTATTTCATGAAATATTTGTTTGTCATATTTTTCTTAGCAACATAAACTCCATTATCATGAGCTTTATTATTTGTTTCCAATTATTGCATTCTTAGTTTCATGACATTGCAAGCAATTGATATATGCTACAATTGCTACATTAATGGATATAAAGGCCGCTGTTGCGACCACATATGATTCCTTAACAGTCATTACTGGTGCGTCAAACCTACAGGTTTTCGCTGCTGATATATTTTCTTCAAAGTTTCGTGGCGGCCTTTTGAATCAGTATATTGGCATGCAGTTCAGGAACAAGGTGAACACTTTGCTCTTCAAAAGTGTCTTTAAGATGCGTGGAGAAGTTTTTGCTCTTCAAAAACTTACAGACGTTATTCTTGCCTTGTGTTTTCGCAAGCAACTTCATCATACTATTGACACTTATTTGCTGCAACAATATTAGTAGAATGAAAATTATGCTGGTTATATACGACCTATTTTTCTAACTTTTAGTTCTGGGATTTTGCCAACAACATGAAGGTATTGGCCCCGGGAGGATCAAAGGAACCCATCGAAGTCCTGTCGGATTTTCTTGGGAGAGAACCATCAATCCAAGCCTTTGTTGACGCCAGAGCCGAATGCAGTTTGTGATTCTCAGAAGCAACTTTGCAACTTTCATCCTCCACTTTCCCTTCACCACAAAATGAACTTCACTCGGCATTCTGCAATTATGGTTACGGGCAGAGCGGATCAACACTTCTTGTATGTAATCCCCACTCCAGAAATTTTCCTGCTTAATTCATGGTTTCAGATCCTGCATTTTCTCATTTGCCAATGACAGCTGTTAGCTATGACTTCTTCAAAGTTGGGTTGCCTTCTGGCATTACAGTTTTGGTGTATCACATAATTTATCGTATAATTAATTTTGTATTTATTAGCCGTCTACACGATTGAAACACCTTCCTGTCTTAACTTGCCTTTTTTTTTTTGTTTTTTTTTTGGGGGGGGGGGGGGGGGGGGGGGGGCGGGGCGGGGGGGCGCGCGGGGGGTGTGTGTGGGGGAGTTTTGATGTATCACATAATTTATCGTAGTATAATTAATTTTGTATTTATTAGCCGCCTACACGATTGGAAAAACTTCCTCTCTTAACTTGCCTTTTTTTTGGGGGGGGGGGGGGGGGTGGGGTGTTGGGGTTTGCATGGTTGCTCACTAAACTTCTCGTGTTTGATAAATCAGTTCCTGAATTAAAATTCTTAACAATTGATTTCTCAAACTTCAAATCCGTTGTAATTAAACCCTAATATAAAATATGATTAAATTTGACAATTTTCTTGCATTTTACTCGCATGTGACCCACTATTAAGGTGGTCTAGGATTTTTTTTTTTTTTTTTGCTAGAAGTAGATCTCATATAAACATAAACTCCTCTTCCATGATGAATCTAAGGGCAACCAACTTTACAAGTGAATTTTGTTCCTACGCAGTCCAATTTGAGCAAAAGAGACCTAGGATGCATGCGAGTCACATGCAACAAAAAGTGTGAAAAATAAAACCTTGTTTCTAATTAGAGATTAATTGCAACGGATTTTGAAGCTTAAGGTGTCAATTGCCAAGATTTTTAGTTTAAGGGTTCATTTGGTTGGAGGGAGGAAGAGGGATGGAGGGAGAGGGCAACTCTTTTGCTTGGTCGGAAGGAGGAGAGGAAGGAAGGAAGGGATGGAGGGAGGAGCTCTCCTCTTGGGCCCACAAAAGTGAATCCTTCTACTAATGGAAGGATTCTTGAAATCTCTCAATTTAAGTTTGAAATGTCTATTTTACCATTTTTAAAAAATAGTTAACTTACAATAAAATGGACAAAATAGTAATTCTACAATAATTATTTATCTATATTTTCAACTTTCTCTTCTTATTACCAAACAACATTAATGATTCTTATATTCCTCTCCATCCTTCACTATCTCTGTTGATAGTGAAAATCTACCAACTCAAATCGTCCTCACAAGGTTGCACTCAGGATTATCTCTTCTGCGAATCAATGCAAGAAAATGATGAACACGGAGAGATTAATAGAGGTTTGCCTCAATGGAGGTTACGTCCTTTTTGTATCTGGGGATGTTTTTCACTGTGTTCGGGAAAGTACAAGTGTCCTCTCACTTCTGAGAGTGTTTGTCCTCTAATGAGATTTTTCATACAATAAATATCCTTTCTTGCTTGTCTAAGGCATTTACTCTTTCCAATCATTATAACTGTCTAACCTCTTTACATCACGTGTCACTTACATTATCCACGTTTGGGTGCCCCAACCGTCATTTGGGGGCTATCTTCCTGAATGCTTCGGAATAGTGTAGGGGCGGTTAGACTCCTGAAATTATCTTCGACTCTACGTCGATACATTTGTTATCGCCAATTAGTATAGTAGTGATGTCATCGTCGAGGCACCCTAATTACTCGGTGTAGGTAAATAATACCCAAAGACTGGTTCCTTGTAGATGCCTCATTAAAGATCTTCATATCTTTTATTAGTCAACGTCGAGATTGAGCTACATCTCGATGGTGGTGCAACACTCTCCATCCCTCCTCTCCATCTTTCCTACCAAATATAACCTAAGAATTGACTTGTCGAATGTGAAAAGTTCGGGGAGCATGCATGCAAATTAGCCTTTTTTTTGGATCAAGTGAAGATCTTCCCAACTCCATAATCTGTACATGTCATGTAGTTATAGGCAGTTTTTGGCTTTTTGCTCGATGGGAATTAGTCCTACATTTGAATCAAAATCTACACAAACAATTTCCTAGATTCCTTAGGTGAAATGTTCAAAGATACGGCAAACCTAATCCGAGATTTCCCTCTATTGTTTTGTGCCACTGTTTGGTAAAGTCAATTTATCCTCCTTTTTTTTTTTTAAATGAATTTATCCTCGTTTCAATACATTATTATTATTATTATTATTATTATTTTGTAGAAGTCAGGTGGTGAGTGAGTGTAGCTGAGTAGGCCACCCAAAATAGGTGAACTTTGAACGTTCATCTGCTTCAAAAGTAAAGGTTCTCGTGGCTTCTCTTGCTTTTTGTTGGTGTGAAAAATATTAAGTGGCTTCTAAACTTTATAGTGGCCTGTTCATTTTTTAAAACAAATATGGTAAAATTTCTCCAAGCGAGGGGATTTGGAGCAGACTTAAGATTGATTAAAGTGACCAATTGAAAAACCAAAAAGTTTCTTGGATATAACCGACTTAGGAGACCAAAAAGTATACTTTATCAAAATTGTCGTCTCTTTGGGGGGTTTTAAAAGGTGAAACAATTCAATGAACTTGCATAAACGAAACAAGAAAAAAGAAAAAGTTACCCTATGTGTGATTGGCAGAAAGAAAACAAAACTGAAAAAAGTCTAAGCAAAATCAAAGTTCATATCCTTATGTAAAAAGCTAAAAATAATAATAATAATAATTATTATTATTATTCTCATATATGCCCTACAATTTTAGAGTAACTCTAGCTTTTTTTTTTATATTTTTTTTCTCCTCTAAATTTTAAAGACTCTCATTTTATCTTCTAAACTTTAAATTTAACTTCACTATATTTCTTTTATCAGAATTTTAATTAAAAATATACGGAAAAAAATTGAGTTAAAGATAGTCATATGATTTTTTTTTTTTTTTACAAAATTCCTAATATAATAGATTTAGTAAGACTAATTCTCTTATTTTTTTCGTATGTTTTTAATTAAAATTTTGATAGAAAAGATATATTTAAAGAGTAAAATAAGAGTTTTTAAAATTTAAAAAATAAAATGAAATTAAAATGAAGTTTTTATCCAAAGAAAAAATAAAAATGATCCTAAAATTTAGAGACCTAAGGAAAAAAATCTAAATAAAAAGCTTTGAGTAAATGAAGAAGAAAAGAGCAGAGAAACTTGTAACATTCTATGAAGGCAAACGACACAGATAATGTTGTCGTTAGTATAATATTTTTCAGTGGCCTGCTACGTTTGACCTGACTCGATTGACTAAAATAATTACATACAATAATAGAGAAAAATGAGGAAATAATAAACAACAAACAGAAAATTTTCTCAGTCAACAAACAACAACGTGAACATAAAGAATAACAAAATCCGCGATTTTCCTCTGAAGGTAATTTTACCAAATCCTCCACTTGTTTTGTTTTTGTTTTTGTTTTTTAATTCCTTTTTTTTGTAAATTCTCTGCGACTTCTTTTTCTTTTTCTCTTCCATTTTTTTTTGGACATTGTTTCCTTTGATTTCTTACCTTTCTTTCTTTCTTTTTTAAAGAAAGTTTATTTAATTTGGTAGCATTTCGATTGCTATAAAATTCCTTGTCCAGCAGATTAGAGGCGGAAAAAAAGACGGTGAAGACTGGTTGATTCTTTTTTTTTTTTTTTTTTTTTTTTGGGTTCTCTGTTGGCAGAAGTGAGGAAAAAAGGGTTCCGGTTGCTCTGGGGCTGTGGCGAATTAACCAGAGAAATCGAAGATTGAGTTCGAAGAAAGCACCGAATTTGGTCTGATCTTTAGCAGTAAAGAGGTGGGTTTAGCTTCTTTTCTCCAGACGAAAAGGGGTTTCACGAGGTGTGTGAAGAAAAAAGAAAAAAAGAAAAATTCTTTGCTGGGTTTTTCAGAATCTTCATTTTCAGTATTGATATTGAAATGGGGTTTTAGGATTTTGAACTATCTTTCGTGGGTCTCTTCTTATTCGATGGGTTCTTAGCTGAAAAGCTTGGAATTTCTTGTTGTGATATTTAGCAGGTGGTGGCAATTGGTTTTGTGTATATGAGTATGTTTAAACAGATTCTTAGTAAGCTTCCGCGGAAGTCTTCTTCTAAGAGTGGCGAAAATCGGGATTTTGGTGGAAGTCATGGTACACATTCCAGTAGTGCTTCCACCAGTTCAAAAAGTGGGGAGTTAGGGAATAGAAAGTCTGGAAATTCAGTTGTTAATTATGGTTTAGAAGTGGGCCAAAACAATGCAAACAAAAATGCGCGAGTCGCGAATTCAAGGCCGAATGGCTTCCCGGTGTCTTCGGCTTATGAAGCATTGCCGGCGTTCAGGGATGTTCCGAGCTCCGAGAAGCAGAGCTTGTTGATAAAAAAGTTGAACTTGTGTTGTGTTGTGTTTGATTTCACTGACCCAACCAAGCACCTCAAGGAGAAGGAGATCAAGCGCCAAACGTTGTTGGAGCTAGTGGACTACTTTACTTCTTCGAATGGAAAATTTTCAGAGACGGTTATGCAAGAGGGTATAAAAATGGTGTCTGCGAATTTATTTAGATCGTTCACTCCGCAACCGCGTGAGAACAAAGTTGTAGAAGGTTTTGATTTGGAAGAGGAAGAGCCTTCTATGGATCCAGCATGGTCTCACTTGCAAGTTGTATACGAGTTTCTGTTAAGGTTTGTTGCATCACCCGATACTGATGCGAAATTGGCTAAAAGATATGTTGATCACTCATTTATTCTCAAGTTGCTGGATCTTTTCGACTCTGAGGATCCTAGGGAAAGGGAGTATCTGAAAACCATCCTGCATCGTATTTATGGAAAATTTATGGTACATCGACCGTTTGTCAGGAAAGCTATCAACAACATTTTTTATCGATTCATCTTCGAAACTGAGAAGCATAATGGTATTGCTGAACTGCTAGAAATTTTGGGCAGTATTATAAATGGTTTTGCTCTGCCACTGAAAGAAGAGCATAAGTTGTTTCTCGTCCGGGCGCTTATCCCGCTGCACAAACCGAAAAGCTTGATGATGTACCATCAACAATTATCTTACTGCATCACGCAATTTGTGGAAAAAGATTGCAAGCTTGCTGATACGGTTATAAGGGGTTTATTGAAGTACTGGCCAATCACCAATAGTAACAAGGAAGCCATGTTCTTAGGCGAGTTGGAGGAAGTTTTAGAAGCAACTCAGCTGCCAGAATTCCAGCGCTGTATGGTGCCCTTGTTTCGCCAGATTGCTCGTTGCTTGAACAGTTCTCACTTTCAGGTAATTATATGTTTTTTCAATTGTCTTATGTTTTCTTTGATTTTTAGTTGTTTCATATTTTTTTTGCTCGGGGAGTTGTTTCATATGATTATGCATAGAGTGAATTCATTCTCTGACAATGGAATGAGAATCCTCAATGTTAAATTATGTGCTGACTGCCTAAAAATGGTTGTACCAAATTCGTGTTATGTATCATGAAGGCACTAGTTTCTTGTACGTTACGGTTTTTTATTTATTTGTTTATATTTCTTTTCTTTTCTTTTCTTTTCATTGTTGCTTTGATTTTTCCTGTTGGCCAATTAGTGCATATACAAAGACAAAAAGCCAAGTTGAAGGAATGGAGTAAAAGCTGTAAATTGTGATGGAAACTTTTGTTAATAAAATCTGTAAATTTCTTCAATTTCTGACTAAATTCTCATCACAGTGGATGCTAATGGCTGGGTACAGTGAACTTTGATAAAATCTTTTGAGAAACTTCTTGAGATATTTTCCAATTAGAATTTAGAGTGTGTTTGGTAGGACCATAGGAGATAAAAGTGGTAGGATTAGTGGAAGGATTTTGACATTCATGGTTGTTTGGTAGGAGAGAAAGGAGGAAGGAAGGGAATTAGAGGACGGACCCCATTTTGATCTCTCCTAAATTAGAGAGATTATTCGAGGGATTTCATGCCCAACATCATAAAAGAAATGACCTCTTCTTCCTTCCCCGTTTCCCTCACCAAACATACCCGGACCAACAGATGTAGCAGTCTGATGTCTGAACCAATGCCAAAATCTTTCTCTATTTCTTTTCGCTCGTTTGTGTTTTAATAGACTCGCACATTTGTTCCGGAACCCCGTCTGTAGAAATAGACGGAAGTCCTGTCTAATTGATAATTAAGGTTTCAATGTTGGTCATTTCAATTTAAAGGATCTTCCTCTATTTCGACTTTTCATTCCTGGTTCTCACATAAGGCAACTTGTTCCTTTCTTTCAGGTGGCAGAGAGAGCCTTGTTTTTGTGGAACAATGATCATATTCAAAACTTGATCAAACAAAACAGTCATGTTATACTGCCCTTAATCTTTCCCGCTTTGGAGAAAAATGCTAGGAATCACTGGAACCAAGCTGTTCATAGCTTGACCTTAAATGTCCGTAAGATTTTCCATGATCTTGACCCTGAGCTGTTCAAAGAATGCGTACTCAAGTTTGAGGAAGACGAGTCGAAGGAAGACGAGATTAAAGCAAGACGCGAGGCCACGTGGAAACGTCTAGAAGAGCTTGCTGCAAGGAAAGCCACTAGCAACGAAGCAGTTCTAGTTCCTTACAAAACTCCTCCGAGTACATCCTTGGTTTAGCGACAGCAAGAGGCGCCAGGCGACAGTTGCAATGGCTTCCATTTTTTTTTATTTTCCTTTTTTTGATTGAGATTGAATTGGTGATGCTGGTAATTGGTTAAATGGTTCCAGGGGGGGTTTCACTGTTAATGCATTTATTTATTTTCTCACTTGTTAAAGAAACATTTCAGATCAAATCACGTGAGGAGAAATCTAGCTAATAACTCAAAACAATAAAAAAAAAAAAAAAATAAATAAATAAGTCCCGGAAAAGCACATTATTTGTTGATCTTTTTTCCTTCAAAGCTCATTTCTATGATCCTATTGACATCTTCAAAGATTTCTCTCCAAAACGGAAAAAGGGAAGCATTTTTAGACCTCCTAGAGCAAAACATATATATATATATATATATATATATATAATTTGACTCTACGATAGGATAGGCTTTAGATGTTTTTAAATACTAGATATGGTTAAAATAACATCAAACAAAAATAACAAAATGGACTATTATACTAATACGGTTTTGTTTTGTTTTTTTTTTGAAAGTTTCTTGTAGAAATTTTTTTTTCCTCCTTGTCTTTCTTGGTAAGTTATAGTATCTTTTTGGGACAAAATGAAATGTACTTCATCTTTACTGCAACATGATTGTCTAAGTTCTCATTGTATGCTCAACTATGAGCTAAAACTCCTTATTTGAAATCGATTTTAAGCAAATCTCAAACACCTCAGATTTGCCAATATATATATATATATATATATATATAAACGAGTTCGGAGAGTCAAACGAATTATTTGCTTAGATTTTCATGGTTTCAATGTTATCCATGAAAAACGACAATCTTGGTTTGGAACTAGATTATTTGATCCTGTTTTTTAGTGAATATTTGATCCCCGTTAGCAATTGATAAATATCACTCTTTTGATATAGTTTAATAATAATATTTTATCTGATTCAACTAAAAGATATAAAATTTGAATTATATTCTCTTGAATTCAAATAAAATATATATATATATATCGTTCTTTTTTTTTTTTCCCTCTTAAAAAGAGAAAGAAAAAGTTAATATAACTTAAGTTCGTTAACATACTTCTTGAGATTCCAAATGCAAAATCTCGAAAAAAGATAAATTCAAGTTAAAGGAAATGACCCAATTATGTACTTTTCCTTCTTTGTTTATCCAAGTACCAACCTTTTAACTTTTATTTGGAAAACTAAAAAACTTATAATTAAAATGAACACTGAAGAAGAAGCAAAAAAATTAAAAATTAAAAATTAAAAAGTAAAAAGAAAGGAAAAAAGGAGGCTGTGATTCCATTCCCATGAGTTGGCAATGGGTTGGCGGTTTTGATAACAGGGGCAAACGTGGTGGTCTTGTATTGTAAATCCCTTTAACGTTGGGAAAAAAGGTGAGTTACTAGTTACCACTACAAATTAAAATCCATTAAAAAACAAAAATAAAAAAATAGTAAAAATAAAACAAATTGCATAATTCCATTCTCTGACCTTTTTCTTTTTCTGTTTTTTTTTTTAATTTTTTTTTATTTGCAAGGAAAGGTTCTCCACTCTCCAACTTGAACTTAGCAAAATTGCACAGAGAGAGAGAAAGAAAGAACCTTTCTTTTTCTTTTGTCAACTTTTGTTTTTTTGTCTTGTATTTTTTTAATAATTAAATATTTCCTTTTTATATTTGCTTCTATGCCAACAATATTAAAATTTTTTTTTGGTGAATTACGATCTGTGGCTGAATGTTCTGTTCTTAGGAGGGTTGTTTTGGTCAGCTTCTCCTGTGACTCCCAAAAAAAAAAAAAAAAAAAAAGCCAAACAAAATATCTTTCTTTTGCCCTTTTCATGTTCTACTTCTTCAACTCTTTACCTTGGTAAGTATCAAGCATTTTGTCCTTTTCTTTAATCTGGGATTTTTCTTCTTCTTCTCTCCTTTTCTGTTTTTGGTCAGTGTCTTGTTCCATTTCTTCACTTTTTTCTCTTCATTTTTTGCACTGTTTTTGATTAGCAAATTCTATTTTGGTGTTTTAGATCACACCCAGATTCAGCTGAGCTATGTGCTGATTTTTTATGATCATTATGATTATACTCCTTAACCAGGTACTTCTAGGAAGATGATACAACTAGGAAAGGTTGTTAATTTAGTTTTTATGTTTTTTAGTTTTTAGTTTTTTTTAGAAATAATTTACAAGTGCCATATTTTTAGTTTCTGAAACTGGGTTACTCAGAAAAAGTCCGGTGTTTTATTGTAGAGAAAGAGAATGACACATGAGATTAAGAGTTTCTGTCATGGTGTTTTACTTTCTGGGTTTTGTTTAATCTTCATGTGGGAATGGGTTTCTTCATCAAATTTATAACAAGATGGCTATTTGTTCATTGGTTTGAGATGGGATTTTGTGAAGATTGAGGTTCTTGTCACTTTGGTGAGTCGGTTTCTGCTTTATAGGAGTCTTCATTTGTATCTGGGTTTCTTCAAATTTGCTGTTTTGAATTGGATTTGTTGAAGTCATGATCAAGCAGATACTTGGTAAGCTTCCACGGAAGCCGTCTAAATCGGGTGAAAAACTCGACTTTGGAGGTTCATCTGCTCCTTCAGACGCTTCCTTCAGTTCAAGGAGCAGTGATCTAGCGAGTACCAGGCCGATAAACTCTAATTCCGTATCTCTTCCGAGCCTTGATTTGGTTTCGGATTTAGGATATAGTCATGGAAGTGAGCTTGCCCAAGTTGCAAATACAAAGCCAAATGGCAACTTAGTGTCTGCTTCTTATGAAGCCTTGCCAGCATTTAGGGATGTACCAAGCACTGAGAAGCAGAATTTGTTGATCAAAAAGCTCAATTTGTGTTGTGTTGTCTTTGACTTCGCTGACCCGACTCAGCATCTGAAGGAAAAAGAAATTAAACGACAGACATTGCTTGAGCTGGTGGATTATGTTACTTCTGCAAATGGGAAGTTCAGTGAAACTGTCATGCAAGAGGGTATAAAGATGGTGTCCGTGAATTTGTTTCGGATAATGTCTTCACAACCCCGTGAGACTAAGGCTGTAGAAGCCTATGATGTCGAAGAGGAAGAGAGTTTGATGGATCTTGCTTGGCCGCACTTGCAGATTGTGTATGAATTCTTTTTGAGGTTCATTGCATCTCCTGAAACCGATGCAAAATTGGCCAAGAGGTACGTTGACCACTCCTTTGTTCTCAAGTTGTTGGATCTTTTTGATTCCGAGGATCCTAGGGAAAGGGAGTATCTGAAAACGATTTTGCATCGCATATATGGAAAGTTCATGGTGCATCGGCCATTTATAAGGAAGGCAATCAACAATATATTCTTCCGTTTTATTTTCGAGACAGAGAAGCATAATGGGATTGCTGAGCTTTTAGAGGTTTTGGGAAGTATAATCAATGGTTTTGCTATGCCACTTAAGGAGGAACACAAACTTTTCCTCGTGCGGGCTCTGATCCCCCTTCATAAACCGAAATGCTTACTGATGTATCAACAGCAGTTGTCATATTGCATTACGCAGTTCGTGGAGAAAGACTGCAAGCTTGCAGATACCGTCATAAGAGGTCTGTTAAAGTATTGGCCGATCACTAATAGTTCAAAGAGAGTTATTTTCCTACATAAACTGGAGGAAATTCTAGAAGCAACTCAGCCAGCAGAATTCCAAAGGTGTATGGTACCGCTTTTTCGCCAGATTGCTCGTTGCTTGAGCAGTTCTCACTTTCAGGTTGCGAGATGTAAATTATGGTCTTCCTTTAATTTCTTTTCCCATTCAATTTATACTGCATTCCTAATATAATATAAACCTTTAAAGAGTAAAAATCATTATTCAATATCATTAGATGGCTCGAGGATTTGATTTCAAGAAATCTACTTGCATGCATTAAAATTTTCGTTTGTAAATATGCAAAATGTATCTAACTAAAATGTGTTAAAATTAAGGGAACTTAATCTTATTAGGAATTTCATATGTTAAATACATATTGAATTCTACTTTGCCTTCTGATTCTTAGACATGCTATTCCTACTATGAACCTGAAAATTTTAGCTTTCGGTTTCTTGCTCTTACAGGTGGCGGAGAGGGCTTTGTGCTTGTGGAACAATGAGCACATCGAGAACTTAATTAGACAAAACCGTAGAGTGATACTGCCCATCATCTTCCCTGCCTTGGAGAATGGTCATACTCACTGGAACCAAGTAGTCCAAAGCTTGACACTTAATGTACGCAAGATTTTCTTTGCAGTTGATCCCGAACTATTTGAGGAGTGTTTGCAGAAATTTCAGGAGGATCAGTCAAAACTGGAGGAGACAAGAAGGAAACATGAAACTGCATGGAAGCGTTTGGAAGAGATTGCTGCATCAAAAGCTACTGGCGAAGCAATTCTTGGTCCTACCTCAAAACCAGCACAAACACTCTCAAGTTAGTCATACTCATCGTAGTTAAGAGTCTCGATTTGTTAATCTTTTTGAGAGGTCAGATGTTCGTCGATTGCTGCCATGATTTGCTGTTCAGGCTCCTGTATGTTGCGTTCGCCTTAATGCACGAGAACATTTCTGTACAACTATGAAGTCTGATTTTCGAATTCGTGCAGATATCATAGGGGTTACACCACAAATAAGAGTTAGAAGATTTCCTGGAATGGATATATATCTATAGATAGTGCTTAAGATGATGATTAACATGACGAAATCACATATCAGAAGCAATTTACGTACTTGGAGATGGTTTTAATCAGTTTCAAATACTTGTTGAACTACTAAAATTTATTTGTGTATGTTATATAGTATATTACCTATTGATTGAGCTATTTAGGAGGTTCTTTCTTGTTTGTGTGAAATCTTGTTTATACATAAACTAATGAGTCATTGGATTTAAGCCAGATTGATTGTTGTGGAGTGTTTCTTTTTCGTCTGTTGTGACAGGCAAAGATGATCTTTCTTGCTGTTGCTTGTTTGAAGACTCGAAATCTGAATGAATTTGTTTGAAATCCTCTTTGTACTGAATGGCTTTGACTCATTTGTTTGGTGTTCCGTTTTATGCAGAAATACCGGGCAATGCCCGTGCTTTGGCACAACCAACATTTGGTAATTTTGCTCCAAACAGTGTCATGAACCACTGAAGAAGTTTAGCAGCTCTAGATTCCTTATCTCTTGTTCCTTCACCCCTTACATATCGTGAAAAGATGATTCATAATAATTTTTTTGTAGTGTTTTCTCTCATAAAAGTTTAAATTTATGCAAACAGGAGTCGAATCTCCAGCTCCGAATTTCAAACAGGTCATGTTCACAAAATCTCTCGAAATATAAGAAATACACAAGCCCCTGCGCACACATACACACTATATATAAAATACAAACGTATTTACATACCGTAATAAATGACAAGAACCAGCCCCTAGTGAAAGAAGATCCAGCACAACGTAAACCAGGTTGCAGTATACTTCTAATTAACAGCTTGCCTGAGAAGCAAACTCTATAAGCTCCTCATCACGCTCGAACCGAGTCATGTCATCTACCTCCAAGTTAACCCACGCCTCAATCCCATCACCAAATCTATTGCTCATCAATATCACAACATCCTTAATAGGCACACTAGTAATGCATGCCCAGATGGGTTTTCCCCATCCAAAATCGGTTTCATAGATTGGGAACCTAACCCAACTGCTGAACTTGTAGAAGGGAACCACTCCTTCAGACACTAATACACTTGCCTCCTTAAGAGACTTGAAAGCTTGCACAAACCCGTCTTCACTCCGGAGCCTCTCCACGTAGTCTTTGTCCATTTTCCTTATTGCTTTCCTCATATGAACCACCAAATCATGCATCTCTAGCTTCTTGCTCTCTTCTTCAACAATTTGTGTCTCTGCACACCTCCAAATGTTGCCCAAAGAATTCTCGGGCAATGGTGGATCCATTCTTGATCTCAAATTCACCACGTGCGATATCACCATGGATGGACTATGTCTAGAACCCTTCTCTGCTGATCTTCCCTTCGATGAATTCATAGCAGTTCTGCAAATAAGAGCAGTCACAGCTTCCACTCTAGTAGGGCTACAATCATCCGTAGCCGCTTTGACTTTGAGTTTTTCCAAACGAGACTTATCGAACACAAATCTCCTTGTCACAATCTTCCCTCTCTTTATCATATTACGTGGGCTCTGAACATGAATCTCCCTTGGAGGGAAAACCAAAGCGGAGTCCAAAAAGGGATCAGTGATATTCTTCACACTGTCGTGATCATCAATACGATCACCACCACTGAAAGATGTAGTAATCTCAGCCCAGGCTTTGAGGAAAGAGGAAAGCGTGGTCCCATCAGCAATCTTGTGCGAAATGCAAATGCCAATAGCAATGCCACCGCACTCGAACACGTTCAACTGAACTGCCATAGCCCTGACTCCCTCATTCCCCCCTGTTTTCCTTCCATAGGAATCAAGAGGAAGGAGCCTTTGCACCAAGTTTATTTCCGGGGTTTCAAGTATCTCCGAGAGCTGAACATTCACTCGAGCTTCGACCAAGAGAACACCATCGTTCTCGAAAACTTCCACATACGAATCGTCGTGGATCCTTCCAGCCAAAGGGTAGAACTTGGCTAGAGTTTCGGACAGAGACTTCTTTAGCTTCTTAAGGATGTCGATCTGATCATCAGGAGCTGAGTAGAAAAGAACAACAGGGACATAAAAAAAAGGAGCTAGCTGATCTAGGAGAGAGAGTTTGTAAAGTTTGAGGTTGTCGGAAGAAGACGGTTTGATGATCTCTTCGGAAAATATCTCAATCTTGATCATTTTGAATGGAAAATCTTCTTTGCTCGTCCCTAATCTGTTTTTTGGCTTTGAATTGCAAATGAATTGTTTGCAAAATACTGAATTGGTGAAGAAGTATTATATAGTGGTTTTGTAAACCTCGGATTGGCGGACTTTTTGGACATTATCCAGGAAGTCCCTATAATTTTGGTGTGACAAACAAATATTTGGTGGGTTCAGTAACTATAGTTTCAGTTAACGTGTTTTTGTACAAGCTTCTAGAAATTGGAATTTTTATAATTCCTGTTAGTCTCATACACAGGAAAACGTGTTCCACGTAAGGAAGGCACGAAGCTGGTGCCTGGTCTGTGGGGCACTCAAATTTAAAAAAAAAAAAGGGGAAAAAAAAAAAAAAAAACACACACACACATATATATATATATATATATATATATTGGAAAAATAATGTATCCTTTAAAGAAACTTATAAGGATAAGTGGGTAAATGGCCTTTTCAATGAACTTCCTTAACAAATGTGAAGTTTTATGGAATTAAGAAAATGACTTTTTTTTAAAATATAAACATTAAGATTAGAGATTAGAAATTAGAAATTATAATGATAAACATTGCTAGGTTTTTTTTTTTTTTTTTTTTTTTCCAATAACATAATGACAACGTTTATTTACAGTGATATAACAATAACATTGTAGATTAGGGCATGGAGATATTAAAGAATAAAACTGTATTTTGTAGTAGTTATCTATAGAAAGATTAGGAATAATTATCAAGATTTAATGCATATCATTATCATTATGTGTTCCCCTTTTGTATGAAATTTTTTGCTGTAATTAAAATTTATAAAAATTGTGAAATATGAGGGTAATTATGTTATTTTAAGTTATGATTTTTTCATTCTTAAAATATTCGAATATTTTGTTATGTTTCAACACCAATAGCTAGACTTCAAAAAAAAAAAAAAAAAAATCTAGATTTTGCTATTGGTCTAAAAAGTCATTCGAAATAAAAAAAGGGAAAAGGCCCGTGTGGAAAAGAACTTGCTTTTCTAGAAGATTGCGACTTTAGGGAATCTCATCTGGAATTTTATTTTATTTTATTTTTTTAATTTTTGTACTTTACTTTACATGGTTTGCTTATTTTCTTAAGAACTACTATTGGTGAACTAAGAACTCCATTGGGACTAACTTCACTTGACGAGTGGGAGGTAAGGAATTTAAGCCGGAGTTTCTAAGTTTAAGACTCAAAAAATTATTTATTTTTATAAAAAGAGTAAAGCTGCGGTAAAGCTCCTTTAATATACCTTATCGATAGAGCTCATTTTCAAATCGTTAAGATGTAATCGAACGGTTAAGATATTACTTGTGTATCATAATTGTCATACACTTTATCTCATATTAGTATAGATTAATAAATAAAAATTAAAAAAAACCACCCCTTCCCTTTCCCGACTCCAGTGATTTCCCCGCCGACCAGATTTGTCCCCCGCCCCCCGACGCCCACAAGGCCAAGAGCCCCCTAGACGTCAGTGGCCCCCCCACCCCCGACACGGATAAGACCACTCCTCCCTCGCGCTCGAGCCCCCCCACCCCCACCCCCACCCCCGACGCCGATCAGACCCCCCACCCCCGTGCTAAAGCCCCCCTTCCCCCACCCCCGACATCGACCATACCACCCCATTTCCCCGCTCTCAAGAGCCCCCCACCCTCGACACTGATCAGACCCCCCATCCCCCGCGCTCTAGCCCCCCTCCCCTTCCCCCCCTTACCCGCGATGCCGACTAGACCCCTCTCCCCCCGAGCTCGAGCCCCCCCACTCCCGACACCGGCCATACCCCCTACCCCGGACGCCCCCCTGACTCCCCCCCCCGGTGCTTGAGCCCCCTTGTCCCGACCCCGGTGATGGAAATCTTTAAATTTTCTCTGTTTTTTTTTTTAATTTCTTAATCAAATACTACTGTAAGGTAAAGTGTATGATAATTACCGTATACAAGCAACATCTCAGCTATTCGATTACATCTGAATGGTTTAAAATTGAGCTTTATCGATAAGGTATATAAAAGGGACTTTACCAAAGTTTTACCCTTATAAAAAATGTGAACCATAAATTATACAAAAAGTCTATTTTTTAGGATTCCATTTTAAAATATATCTATTTTTTAGTAATATTATGTATATGTCTATTTTTAAGAAATAAATTTTGTAGTACATATTTTCTCTTTTTAATATAATTGACATCATTTCATTTTTATATAGATTCTTTTATTTTCCTTCTTTATTTTTTTGACTTTAATGATGAATATTTTTTACTGATAAATATAAATTAACTTTAATAAACCCAAATTAGTTTTTCCTTAATTTTTTTTAAATTTTGAATATAACTCCATTTATAATCTTTTTTTGGTGGTATTTGTTTCTGCTTCCTTTACTTTTTGTGTTTTATGTTCCGAGTATGTCAAAAACAATCATTTTTTTAATTAAACGTGATTATTTATTTTTTTCTCTCACTTTTGCAGTCCACGAATATTTATTTGTTTTATTTTATTTTATTTTAATTTTTTGAGAAGGAAGCATTCAAATAACACAAACATACCAACAAGAGCAGAGAGGCACGCGCCTCCCACGAGCAAAAAACAAAAAGAGACAAAAGAACAAAGCTAAACAAACAATGTGCCAAATGTTAACATGTGAAAAATGTGCTTCATCATCTAATTCTAAATAATATGTTTTTTCGTTTCAACATAATGAATATTATTTATAGTTTGCAGTCCACGTTCTTCTTCTCTATATTGTTACATGGATATTGATTGAATGGAAATGTGATCTTTATAAATATTAATTTAGACAGTTATGTAAATAAAAAAGGATATTTTTTAAATCATGATCTCTAATTCAGACATTTATGTAAACAATAATAAGCATGCGTTTGGTACTAAAGTTTGTATTGTAAAATTTGGGTTTAGATTGTTTGTACATTTATCGGGGTATTTGAATTGTTTAAGTTAAAAAGTATAAAAATTTAAAATGTATTCGGAAAAAAAAAAAAATCAATATGGAGCTTATTTCATTCGTCTCGAAATTCTATGCAATTTAAAAAAAAAAATTCATTTGGATTTATCTATTTAAAGTTATGGATTTTTAAAATTTGAATTACAAAATTATGTGAATAGTGAAATTAAGAGAAGAAGATAAAAATTAGATTGTGATTATAAGGTTTAGATTGTACATCCAAACATATAGTAAATCTTATACTTAAAAAAAAAAAAAAAGAAGAAGATTTGAGGCCTCTGCGATGCTTGTTCAAAGCTTTACCATTGTTTATAGAAATGAGGAAACGAAGGAAAAAAGTACAATATATATAGGGTGTTGATTAATTAAAGTTACTCTAATATTTACCCATTTATCTTTCTCTTTCTCTCTCTAAACTTTTCTCTCTGCCTTAGGGTTTTGTAGTCTTTCCTTTCCTTTCTTGGGGCCGGAGTTCGGCGATCCCTTCGGGCTGGCCTCCAAATTCCTGGCCCATGTGGAGGAGATCTCATCACCATAAGAAAGATCTGGGTTACGACGTGACTATTTAAAGTCGTTTTGCGATGGATATGGCATGTAGAAGATGAAAGTTTATTGGGTGCCTGGTCTTTTAGCAGTAATTTTATTCTCAAAGGCTTTGTTTGGCTTGTTCTTGACAGGTGCAGTGGCCTAGTTGTTGCCAATAATTGTATTTGTGGTAGTGAGATTTTCTTAGTTTTTTGTAAGATTTTAATTTTAATATTGGCGTACTTGTCTTTGCCTTTTAGGTTTAATGCTTTGGTATTTTCTTTTATGTTATGATTTGTAATAGCGGTGGTGGTTTTTCCACCTACCGAATTAGTTTGTTACACACCAGATCTGAATATATGCGGTGTTTTAATTCCGTTAGATATGAATTTAGATGTATTTAGGTGGCCTCTCTGCTACAGTTGATAGCCTCTCAATCGATCCGGAGTTTCCATCGATTATAGAAGAATTGTTGAAAAGAGCCTTATGCGTGGTCGATGGTGGTATATCGAGGTACTATCCCGTTTTTGGGCCTCAGATATGTGTCTTTCCTTTTGTGCGTCATCAGAATGTACTGATGGTATCGATTTTCGTTCAATATTTTTATCTGTAATGCGGGGTCATTTGTATTTGTTTGTAATTTATATTTTGAATTGAATGAAATTTTCATTTTCAAAAAAGAAAAAAATATTTACCTATCCATGGATATTACCATCCTAACCATTAGACATTGATCAACCGATTATTATGAATTAGGTAGTTGGTCAAAAAATTTATGACAATTAATGAGCATTGAATTTAGAGAGCTTAATAAATGTGAATAAGGTGGGTAACTTGTTCTTAACCTATTGATTTAATTTTCTTAAATATTTTTTTTTCTTTTAAATAGAATCTAAATAAATTATTCAATAACCTGGGTGTGTTACCTACTTGATATACCCATCTAATTAAAATTTGACATTTGGATAGTCTTTATGTCATCATTTTATTTTATATTTCTCTTTTTTAGCATTATTTGATTTATTGAATCAAAATTACAATAAATATTGTTCTATTAGATCTATTATCTTTTAATTGTAATTGGTTCAAATAGTCTCTGAACTCTTTAAGAGGTGACATTTTAGTTTCTTTTTTTTTTTTTTTTGGCCGAGCTGATTTTAAACTCTCTAACAAGGTGACAGTTTGGTTATTTCCTTCTAATTCTGTTAAATTTCTAATGGAATCAGTCATGTGCATTGCATGTGATCTAATTTGAGAGTGTATTTTAATAATTTAATTATAATTACTATAAAAAAATAAAAAAAAATTTAAAATTCTATCTTTCTCAAACCTAGATCGAGGAAGGCTGGGTTTGTTGGCGGGGGTGGGGGGTACTCTCAAACCCAGATCGAAGAAGGCTGGGTTCATCGACAGGGGTGGGGGAACCCAAATTGCGCCCAATCTCTCGTTCTCTCTCTTTCTTAAACCTAGATTGAAGGGAGGGGTTGCCTGAGTTCGTTGCACGGGGGAGGGGATCTGGTTCAAATCCAGGGTGGGAGGGCTGGGTTTGTCGACCGGGGGGAGGGGAGCGAACCCAGATTGCGACGGATGACTACAAAGGGAGGGAGGGAGGGCCCAGATCATGCCGGTGGGAGGGTGGAGGGCTTGGACTTGGGCTTGAGCATTGGGGGGGTAAGGGGGGCGTTATGGGGGATTGGGCTCGCTGCGGGGGGACTGAGGGCTCTGGGCTCACGGCATGGGGGGAGGGGGAGGAGGGCTCATTGGCATTTGGGGGGAGGGGGGTCTGTCGGCATCGTGGGGGGATTGGCTTATCGACATGGGGAGTCGTCGGCCAGGGAACATTGCTGGCGATAGGGGAGGGAATGAGTAGTGTTTTCTTTTTAATTTATTTATTTATAAATTATTTATAAATTTTTTAGTTTAAACTAGTATGAGGTAAGGTGCATTATAACTATCCTACACAAATAACATATCAGCCGTTTGATTATATCTTAATAGTTTAAAAATGGACTCTACCGATAGGGTATATAAAATGAGTTCTATCGCAGTCTTACCCCATAATTATAGGACACTCGTTAATAGTTGAAAATGACAAGTTTCTTTCTATCTCTCCCTTTTTTTCATTTTGTTTTATAAGGGACAACGACATGCCTTCACGTTTCATTGAGACGTCGTTTTTGGCTTTCACGACTTGTCGTAAGTTCCACTGTCGTTTGCTCGGTTGTGAAACGACTTTACGTTTGTATTTTCAACAAGAAAATGGCATGTCTTTGACTTAACGACATTATAATATATTCTACCACAAAAAAAAAAAAAAGATATTATAAATTTCTGGTTTAGATTCTCTGGCATGGACATAGTCAATTCTCAACAGCCAAGAATGTTTTTAATGCCTTCACATTTTAGCGAGAAGTCGTTTTGTTATAAACGACATGTCGGTTAATTCCATTGTCGTTTGTCCAGTTTGAAAACGACATCATTTGAATATTCAACAAGCAGGGGATGTATCCTTGATTAAACGATAAATTTATTTCTGGTTTCAGGTTCTCTGACGGAGCCAAGGTCCATGAATATTTCCCAATTCTGAATTACTGATCAAATGGATATTATTGAAATTCTTGCAAGAGAAACAGTAAAACCCTCTTCTCCAACCCACCACAAAACAGGATTTACAGTCTCTCATGGTTCGACCAAATCTCTTCTCCCATGTTCATCCCTATCCTTCTCTTCTACCGCCATGTCCCTCACAGCACCACCAGCACCACCACAGCTTTCTCTCTCCTCAAAAACTCTCTCTCTAAAACTCTCTCCAAGTACTACCCTTTTGCCGGAAGGTCCAGAGACAGAGAGTCCATACTTTGCAACGACGACGGCGTTGACTTTCTCCAAGCCAAGGTCAAACTCAACCTCTCCTCTCTCCTCCACAACCCAAATACAGAGCTTCTCCACCTCCTGTTTCCGGACAATCTGCAGTGGAGCTACACACGTGGCAGCACGTTATTGGCCGTCCAGGTCAATCGCTTCGACTGCGGTGGATTGGCTATTGGCGTCTGTATGTCGCACGAGCTCTCCGACGCGGTGACGGTCGTTTCCTTCGTGAATTGCTGGGCTTCAACCGCTCGAAACGCAGCCGAAGAAGTGTCGTTTCCTGTTCTACACGTGGCGTCCGATTTGTTCCGGCGCGGTGACCTGCCGTTACCTGAAGCTGTTCACAAGACAGGGTGTTACGCTTGTAGAAGATTCGTTTTCGAAGCCGAAAAGATCGATGTTCTTAAGGCCTTATTCTCCGGACAAGTACAGGTCAACCCGACAAGGGTTGAAGCTGTGACGGCTCTTTTGTATACGTCCGCTATAAACGCCTCAAACTCGGTGTCGGAGACTAGTAATACTCCTACAACAAGGCATCTTCTGGTTCAACATGTCAACATGCGTCCTAGGATGGCTCCGACGTTGCCGGAGACCGCTGTCGGAAGCTTGTCGTGGTTCTTTACGGTGTCGACACCGGAGGAGAGTTCTGGAATGGAACAGTTTTTAGGTGCACTGGTGTGTCGAATGAGGGAAGGGTTGAACAAATTATGTACTAATTTTGCGGAGAAGTTTGGAGGAGAAGACTGGTTCTTGGGCATGGGGGAGATTTTGAAAGAGCAGAGAGGATTGTTGCGTAGGAGTGATCAGGAAGTGTTGAGGTTCTCAAGCTGGTGTAGATTTCCGGTTTTCGAATCGGATTTCGGGTGGGGAAAGCCGCTGTGGGTGTCTAGTGTTGGTAGTGTGGACAAAGAACTATTTTATTTTGATGGATCAAGATGAAAATGGTGGTGGAATTCAAGTGTTTGTGACTCTCGAGGAACAAGAAATGTTGGCGTTTGAGCGTGATCAGGAGCTCCTGGCATTTGCCTCTTGTAATGCTAGTGTTCTGAACTGATTCTGTCTGTCTGTCTGTCTGTCTCACTTTTTTTTTTTTTTTTGTCTACTGAAGGGCGGGAATTAGAACTCTACACTTGGTGGAATCAGTTGTGTGAGCTTAGTAGCAATCACGACTTTGATCTAGGGAGTCTCCAATTAATAAATTCCATGCTTTTTTTATTAATAGAGAGTTTTAGAACCAATTTTATGTTCAGTTCTTGTTAAACATATTTGGAGAAAAATTTTCCACAACTGCTCTTTTGTACCATTTTTGGTTTTTTTGTTTTTTTAATGAAAAATTGAAAGACATCGCGCAATAACGTGGGGCTATATGTTTAATCCAACCATTTTTGTACTAATTTATGTGTATGTAAGTTATATGTTTGTTTATGTTGTTAGTTATTTTGATAATTAATCGTATCATTTATAGTTTAAAAAAATTATATTTATCAATTATAAGATAACAATTCAGGATTACGGTTGCCATACAAAATTAGGATTAAAGTTACAATACTCTTTTTTACAATTCCTAATTATTTATTATTTATCACTTTTCATTAGTGACTCGGTCGTGGCCCTTGGCTCATATTACAGTAACACCAAGCTAAGGCAACCTTTCAGAAGTTCTTATCATGAATGTAGATAAATATAAAATGACAATTATATATGATAAGAACACATGAAGGCTTTAAATGATGCCGGAGGGGTAGTTATTGACTTATTTCCAAGGAAGGTGCTCAAAAAGTCTATTATTTCTAGGATAATTTATTTATGCAATAATTACAATCCTACCCATATCCACCATTTTTGTCAAGGAAAAATGATAAGCAATAACTAAGAGAAATCAGATAATAGACGAAGATACGGATCTGCTTCTTTTTCCCAAGACTCCTCATTCTTCATTGTATAGTTTCAAAGTTATTTACAATTATTCAACTTAATTAACAATCTTGTGACGGCTTCTTACCTGTAAATAATGAAAACAATGTATACAGAAATTTCGGTGTTGGGGATTCGAACTTAAGTCCCCAACATTAAGGCTATGTTTTGGTTGGAGGAAGGGATTTGGGTTTGTTTTGGTTGGGGGGGGGGGGGGGGGGGGGGGGGGGCGCGCCGTGAGGGAGAGTAACGGAAGGAGAGACCCGATCCTTTGTTTGATTGAAAAGAAAAGGAGAGGGAGAGGAGAGGTTATCTCCCCAAATCCACTAAAGTGGATCCTTCCATTAGGGGAAGGATCCACTAAATTCTTCACTTTTTTTTATCACAAGTCTATTTTATCTTCAAAAATAATTATTAAAAAATTATACCAATAGATTATATAATAATTAAATAATTAACTATCATCTATTATTTTAACTCTCACTCTCTCCTATCAAATAACATAAATAATTCTTATAATCCTCTCCATCTTTTATATTCCTCATCTTTCCTACCCTCTTCATCCCTCCTCCTCTCCGTCGTTCCAACCAAACGTAGCCTTAGCTGGTGTAAAATTACCGCTAGCAGTTTGGCCAAACTGCAAACAATATCCTAGTATTTCATAAAAATATTTTCAAAATCCGACAAAGCAAAGAAATTAAAATTTAAAGGATATTTAAGGTCCAATGCAAAGGCCGGCATGATACTTAAAAAACAGAAAAAAATCTTTGACCAGAAAGAGAAACGAGTTATTCAATACCTTTCCGGATAAAGAGTGAAAAATTGTTGGAAAATACTGTTTTTTCTGGAGTCTTTATTCCGTTGAAGTTTTTCTATAAGTGGCTTAACTGAGTGAGAAGTTCACAAACAAGAACAACATGGCAGAGAAGATGAATAATGAAATAATTAAAACCGAAACCATAAAGCCATCCTCTCCAACTCCTCCTCACCTTAAGACCTTCAAGCTCTGTCGTCTTGATCAGTTTCAACCCGTAGTTTACGGCCCGGTGGTTTATTTCTACCCCGCAAAAAATGTTACTTCTGGGAAAAGATCAAAACAGCTAAAGAAATCACTATCCAAAGTCTTGACTATTTTCTACCCAATTGCCTGGAGTATCAATGACAACATCACTATCGAATGCGATGACGAAGGAGCTCAATTTGTCGAGGCTAAATTCCATGGCCTTCTCTCAACCTTTCTAGAGAAACCGGCCGAACCTTAAGTGCTACAACGATTCCTTCCGATTGCGTTTGGCTCACAGAAAGCCGGCACATGGCCTTTACTGCTTATTCAAGCCACTTTCTTCGACTGTGGTGGGTTGGCAATTGGCGTGTGCTTGTCGCAAAAGTGCGCCGATGCAACCACAATGGGGATGTTCATGAAGAGTTGGGCTGCAACCTCAAAAGGGTCGGCTCAGATAGTAGCTCCGGTTCTCGAAGCAGCATCATACTTTCCGCCGATTGAACTCTCCTCCGATTGAACTCTCCACCCAAGTGCCTGCTATGGAGTTGAAGAAGGTTGAATTGTGCCAAAGCGGTTTCTGTTTGACAAGGAAAAGATTGTGGCTCTCAAGGCCAAAACTGCCTCTGACAGTGCTAAGCAGCCTACAAGGGTTGAAGTTGTGACAGCCCTCATTTGGAAATGTGTGATGTCTGCATTGCGATCAAACTCGGGATACTCGAAAAAGTTTGTGCTGACACAATCCATGAACATTCGCCGAAGGGCTGACCCGCCTTTTCCAGATAACCTGGTGGGAAACCTCGTCGGGATCTTTCTCGCAGAGACAAATGAGGTTGAACCAGACATGCTGGCTCTGGTGGCGGAATTAAGGAAGGGAATTAGAAACTACGTTGAAAATAGCACAAAGAGATTGAGAGGAGACGGCGCAATGGAAGTGATCTGCAAGAATTTGAAAGTGGCAGGGGAGTTGATGAGAAGAGATGACATAAACGTGCTGATCTTCACCTGTTTGTGCAACTTTCGTCTGTATGAGGAGGTTGATTTCGGCTGGGGAAAGCCGATTTGGGTGACCATACCGGCGACCGGAAATAACAACATCATAACGTTGATGGACACAAGAGGGGGAGGAGTTGAGGCTTGGGTGACTTTGAGCAAAGAAGACATGGCCTTCTTTGAGCGTGACATTGAGCTTCTTGAGTTTGCTCGTCCCTCAACTAACAATTTTGTTCTTTGAATGGTTTTTTGTTTTTTGTTTTTTTTTGGTTTGTTTTGTTTGTGTTGAGGATGTTTTGTTGGGATACCCAAATGTTGTGTCTACTTGCATGAAATGCGAATAAAAGACATGTCTTTTTTTATGCATCAAGTACTAATTTTTATGTGATATTGTAGATGAAGACTTGGCTTTGGATAGATTTATTATCTATAAAATTTTAGTGCTGTTGTTTTTTGTATTAGGAACCATGACAGGAAGTTAGGAACCATGACAAAGCGCCAAAGTAGCTGGCCGGTTGCTTTTATTTTTTATTTATTTATTTTTTCTTCGAAAAAAGAAGTTCGGGGCGACCAACATTAACATGCTCTCTTTTTAAACGTTATCAATAAGGCTTCCTAAGATAGCATCGTTTCATGAAAGTTGTAACAAACAATATATGTAGATTCAAGTTATTGAAAGCTAGAAAAATGTATCTTCTGAGAAAAGAAGATAGGAAAAAATGAAAATAAGAGGGAAAACAGAGCAATTTACTTATGTTGTGCATCTTTAGCACCCAAAAAAAAAAAAAAAAAAAACTTTTGTTGTGTATCTCAAAGCAACATGACAGTATATGCTTAGTCAAATATGCAGATGGAAAATCTCGAGCTAAATTATGCATACTGCATGTTATTACGTGAGATTTATCCAGATAATATTAGTACATTTAAAAAGTACGCATATCCGTCCTTTTTTCAAAAAAAATATATTATTTATCATCAATGATACAAAGACGAAATGGAAAATCACAATGTTGCAAAGTCTTGAAGTTGAGGCAATTTTCAAATTCGTAGCACTTCGCGGACTAAAGCCTGTGATATATAAATTAAGGGATGTTCAACCAAATCAAATCGCTTATTTTGAATAAAATACAAACTAAATCATTTAAGAGATCATATCAAACAAGATCAAACCGATTGTAATTGGTTTAGTTAAATGATTTAACTAACATTTATTAATCTTTTCTTAATCATAAATAAAATAGGATCACTAAATTAGTATGGAAAGCATTTATGTATTTCTAAATCATAAATATTAATAACTCAAAAATAAAGTATATAACCAATATCAATATCAAAATAAAACATCTATAGTTAAAACTAAAACAGACTCAACGAAACTGAATATGTATATATTGAACATATATAGTATTTTAAAATGATGTTTTGGACCTCCATCAAATCCATCCAAATTCATAGATAGCAGTTCGCAAAGTCAACACAAATTTTCTTTTGTCCAAATTAACAGTCTCGTGCCAGCTAACTCCCAACCTATAAACTAATAAATTAATCTCCATATGGGGACACTTAACTATGAATTCGACTCATTCGACTCAAATGCCTCTTATTCTCATCTCTTGTAATCATTCAATAATAGTAAGACACGTGTTTAGTTAATTTGATATTTTCATTAATGTAATATGGTATTTAACGGGTATTTAGCCTTTATTTAGATCGCAATTTTAAATCCACCGTTCAAACGTCTTTCAATCATATTTTCTCTCGAAGAATTTGAATTTTAAGTTTGAAAAGTAAGTTTAAAACGGAGCCTTAGTATTCATCCAAACAAGGCAACTAGTCTCTTTAGAACCATCATCTCTCTACAAATCCTTGTCCCAATAAAATAATCCATAGATACAGTGTGAGAAATTCAGTACTAGGAGCGATATGGCCGGGGAAATTAAGGTTGAAATCATAAAAAAAGAGACCATAAAACCATCTTCTCCAACTCCCTCTAACCTCAAAATCTTCAATCTCTCTTTTCTTGACATGCTTTCACCTGCACTTTACACCTCTCTGGTTCTTTTCTACCCAAATACCAATCTCCTCACATCCGACCACCTCAAGAAATCTCTCTCTGAAGCCTTAACTCTTTTCTACCTGCTCGCCGGGAGAGTCACGGACAACGCAGCGATCGAGTGCGGCGACGACGGAGCTCAGTTCGTCGAGGCGAAATTCGACGGCCTCCTCTCAAACTTTCTGGAGTAAAAAAAGATGAGGCACTCCTAAAGCGGTTCCTTCCCGCAGAGATCGAATCGCCCGAAGCGGGCACATGGCCTTTGTTGCTCGTTCAAGCGACATTCTTCGACTGCGGCGGAGTGGCGATAGGCGTGTGCGTGTCGCACAAGCTGGCCGACGCAGCCACAATGAGCGTATTCTTGAAGACCTGGGCTCGCACCGCAGTCCCGGATTTCGACGCGGCGTCCCACTACCGTCCGGCGGAAAATAAAACAATTTCTCCTTTGTTCCTCCCGCTGCTGTGGAGCTGAAAAGGGTGGAGGGCGTATCGAAGAGATTCGTGCTTGATAAGTCGAAGATTGCTGCTCTTAAGGCCAAATTCTCCAGCGACATTGTCAAACAACCTACTCGGGTTGAAGTAGCCACAGCCCTCATTTGGCGATGCGTGATTGGAGCTTCACGATCTATAATAACCTCGGGATCCTCCGCAACTACGGTGAAGCCGCGGTACTCTCTCTTGACACAGCGCGTCAACATGCGGAGAAGAGTAGAGCCGCCGTTTTCGGAGAACTCGGTCGGTAACCTAGCGGCTTACTTCGCCTTTCTGGCAGAGAATGAGGTATACGAGAACAATTCCGAGCCATTTGAATGTCAACTACTGCAGGATTTGGTGGCTAAACTGAGGCAGGGAATGACAGATTTCTGCGAAAACAAAGCAAAGAGTTTCCGAGGACCGGAGGCATTGCAAGCCGTTGTCGAGCATTTCATGGAAGGGCTTGAATTGATCAAAAGAGACGATGTGCACTTCTTTTTTTGTACAAGTTGGTGCAACTTTCAATTCTACGAGGTTGATTTGGGCTTGGGAAAGCCGCTGTATGTGACCCTCCCAATTAACACCTACGAGAACTCCATCATTTTGATGGACATCAGAGATGGTGATGGAGTGGAGGTTCTCTTAACCTTGAGTAAAGAAAATATGGTCTTGTTTGAGAGTCAATTGGATAATGAAACGGCATGTTAAAGTATATATTATTACTAATATATTATTATTTTTAAATTATTTAAATACTTAAAAATTATCCTCACGAATTTTAAAACTAAATAAAAATATTATATGTTAAAGTATAAAATATGATAATATTTCTTAAATGACTCCAATTATATAATATATGTAATACTAATTTAAGTGTTTGTTTGAATTATAGGTTCAAACACAATTTATTGTAACGAAAAATTAAAAAAAAAAAAGTTTAAAATAAGATGACAAAACTACAAGAAATTGCCTCTTCCGTGGACGTGGTAGTTGTTACTGTTGTTACTGTTGCTTTTGGTTGTGTCATGCATGACCAAAAATTTAATCAATGTAATTAATATTTGTACCATGAGGAATTTAGAACATAAATTTTCTTTATGTTATGCATTATATATATATGTGTGTGTGTGTGTGTGTGTGAAGTATATGCCAGCATTTCTAAAGAAAAAAAGTATATGCCAGCATATAATAAACATAAATCGTCTCATTAACCCAAAATTTTCTATTTCTTAGCATTAAGCCAAAAAACGAAGACAATATGAAATTGTTATGCGGGGGTGACCTAATCTAATATTTTAGAACGTTAGATTCTTGCGGTTTGTTTCTCCCTCTCTTAAGATGTTCTAGGTTCGGTACTCGGTATTTCTAATATAAAAGATATAATTATCTGATTAATGTGCTCTTAATATTAAACATCTGTGATAATTTACATAAAATTGAACTACTTCTTCAAATAGAATTGAATTAGACCATTTTTACTTAATTAGTTTTTTTTTTTTCTTAATCCGGATTTCTTTTATAACTAGTGGAAATAAAATAGAGATGTCAATTGGGTTGGGCCGGCCCACGAGCACAATTGTACGGCATGAAAAATTATGGACCAGACACGAGATTATAATGGCCCGGATAAAGCACGTCACGATATGGTAGGCTGTGTTGGGCTCATAGTTTTAAGCACGTGAACTTGGCACGACATGGCACGCTGTTAAGCTGAGCAAGACACAAGCACTAGTCAAGCACGACACAGCCCATTAAGCAAGATGGGTTAGCACGACGAATACAATTTTTTTGTTTTAATATTTTGTAATTTCTCCTCTAATTCTCCATAATTAAAAAAAAAGACATATTTTTATCAATACAATTAACCTAAAACATATTTACATTAATTTCAAGATGACATGATTGAAAACTTTACAAATGTGAATGATGGAATCAATGACAGGAATAATGCTATTGATTGACATTTTATGATGTTACTAGAGTAACAATATTGTTCTTTCTTTGTTTAATGGTTTTTTTTTAATTTTTTATTTTTAAAGGGAGTTATCGTAGGTTTAATAATGGATCATACACTCTTTTTCCCTTTTTTTTTGGATTTTTTTCTTTCCGGTTTTTTTCATTAAAAGGTTTTAATGAGACCCCTTTCTTCTTAGATTAGGTAGATCCTACATGATATATATAATTTTCATTTTTTTTAAAAGTTCGTCTAGTCTTTGTCTTTCATTTAAAATGGTTGTAATAAAAGAAAAATGTTAATTTCAATTTATGATATTTGATAACATGAAATCTTATTTAATAGTAAAGTATGAAATTATTTCTTTTATTGCATTATGTTTTACTCAAAAAGTATTAAATTCTTTTTTCAATAGAAAAATAAGTAATGGTTTGTTGGGCCATCCCATAATCCTATTAGACTAAGCACGATAGAAGCACGAGCATGACATGGCACGGACACGAGATGTGTCTAGGTCGATGGGCTGTGCCGGGCCTAAGGATTTTAATCTTGGATTGACACGAGCATGATACAAAACTTTAATGGACCAGGCCTAGCATGTCACGAAGCATGCATGAACCTAGCTGATTACGGGCCAAGCTAACACGGAACGATACGATTGACAAGTTTAAAATAAAAAATGAGATGACAATAATGATCTCATTTTTTCTCAGCCGAAAAAAGGAAATTAGATAAGGATGGTCATAATTAGAGTTTATTATTAGATCGATTCTTAACACCCAACCACCCATTTGGCCAAAAGCGAACAAAGGGAAAAACAAACAAGATCTGTTTCAGGCAATGGCCAACTACTACCTAGACTAGAATAAAGTGGAAATTTAAAGCTGACATTCATGATTTTCATTTTTCTGCAAAACAACAACCGAGAGAAACGGAATAAAATAAGGAAGAGAATCAGAGGAGGACAAATTATGGCTTTTTTTTTTTTGTTTGGTGAATAAAAATTATGGCTATTTTATGCCTTTGATGATCATGACTGTCAATTCCCCATAAACTTTATCTTTATCTCTCTCTCTCTCTCTCTCCTTTTTTTTTTTTTTTTTCGGTAGAACCCATACACTTTATCTTTGAAAGCTGGAACTTTTGGTTCACTAGGAAAGATTAAAATAAATGCACTTTCAATGAAGAAAGGACAAAAAAAGGCAAAAAAAAAAAAAAAATTACAGAGACAATTTTCACCTTAAGTATTGCTTGTATCACAGAACATTGCCGAAACTATAAAATTGGTAAACGACATAGTCTTTCTTATACGCAAGTCAAGTTTTTGTTTTTATCAGATAAGAACGAGTCAATTAATAATTATAAAATTAAATTAAGAATCAACACGAAAGAATTACAATAGTTTGGATAGTATTTGTTTTGTAAAGTTTATAGCAACACATAATATATAATATTATATATACAACCTAAATTATCTCATTATTAAGTCCCAAATTGTTCTATTTATTAGCAGTAAGCCAAAAAACGAAGAGAATATGGAATTGCTATGCGGAGTTGACCTTATTCGATTTTTTAGAGCAATAGATTCTTGCGGTTCCTTTCTTTCGGTGCTTAGATGTGCAAACTATTTCATTTGTATGGTCCCCAAAAAAAAAAAAAAAAAAAAAAATCCAACAAAAAAAAAAGAAAAAAAAAGGATAAGATGACATAATTATAATTTCTTATAAGATTGATTCATAACATCCAACTACCCATGCATTTCGTCAAAGTCAAAAAAGGGAAAAACAAACAAGCGCTGTCTCTGAACATTTATGATTTTCATTTTCCTGCAAAACGACAACCAAGAAAAACGGAATGAAATAAGATCTTTTGGAAACATATCAAAATAAAATCTTAAGGTGGGACAAACAAGGGAAACTTTTATAACTCTGCATGATCTTAATAAGATGGAAGTTAATCTTTCAAACACTTTTACATTAAGATTTATTATTCGGTAGAAACTGATTTTAATAAATAGATATTTTAGATTTTTGATAACCTAATTAGTTAAGGTTAATCCCCTCAAAAAAAAAAAAAAAGAAAAAGAAAAAGAAAAAAGGTTAACGTTAAAATTTATATAACGAAACACAAAAGTGCTATTAGATTTATTATTGAAAAGTTAATCTAACAATTAAAACAATAACTCACAACCGTAATATTAAATAGGATGTCCTACTATAAAAATTCACTAGAAAAGATTAAAATAAATGCTATTTTAGAATAAAGAGGACAGAAAAAAATAAAAATAAAAATAAAAACAGATTCAATTTTCACTTAAGCATTGCTTGCATAATAAAACATTATCGAAACTAATTAAGCTCCATTAGGATTGTATATAAATTCAAACTCATAATTCAAATAGTAAATTTAAATTTTTGTGAGAGAAAACATATTATAGATAAATTTTTATAAAATAAGTTTAAACTGCTGGTTCAAGCCACACTTTTCGACTGCGGCGGATTGGCAGTAGCCGTGTTCGCGTCGCACAAGTTGGTCGACGCAGCCACGCTGCGCATGTTCTTGAAGGCTTGGGCCGCCTTCGCTCTTGGCTGCGGCCAAAAAGTATGTCCTGATCTCAACGCCGCCGCCTCCCAATTCCCACCAAAGGATCAGCCGTTGCAGCCCCCCGCCGCAGACTGTGATTTCAAAAGGGTGGAATGCGTGACAGAGAGAATTGTTTTTTATAAATCTAAGATTGCCGCTCTTAAGGCGAACCGTTAGCAATCGAGTAAAGCAACCTACTCGTGTCGAAGCAGTCACAGCTCTTGTGTGGAAATGTGCAACTATTGCATCTCGATTGAACTCTAGCACTTCAAATCAAAACTCCATTTTGGCCCAACTTGTGAATTTCCGCAAAAGGGTCGAACCGCCATTCCCCAAAAACTCCGTCGGTAGTCTGTTAGGTTACTTCGCGGTGCAGGAGGATCATGATGAGCATGGACCAAAAGTGGAAGAATTAGTGGCTAAGCTAAGGAATGTTCTAAATATAAGGAAAACCATGTGAGTAAACTTAGAGGAGATGGTGCAATTGACATGATTTCTCAAGGAGCTAAAGAGGGAGGAGATTTTGTGAGAAGAGAAGATGTGAACCTCTTAGTTTGTTCTAGTTGGTGTGAGTTTGATTCCTACGAGGTTGACTTTGGCTTTGGAAGGCCAATCTGGGC
This sequence comes from Ficus hirta, assembly GCA_038430175.1. NCBI lineage: Eukaryota > Viridiplantae > Streptophyta > Magnoliopsida > Rosales > Moraceae > Ficus > Ficus hirta. The sequence continues at coordinate 14,669,815 of CM076595.1, read as the reverse complement.
GACAACTCAAGGGAGTTGCTATGAGAACATGATCACATTGTTGGACACTAGAGAAGGTGGTGGAGTGGATGTTTGTTTGACTCTTAGCAAAGAAAATATGGCATCGTTTGAGCATGACCCGGAGCTTCTTCATTTGCATCGTCCAATTGATATATCTTTTCTGTGAACGTATACAAATAAAAGTCTCATATTGATTAAATATAAAATTAAGAATGTGTTTAAAAGGATTCGAGTTATTTCTCTTAATTAATAGGTTATCCTTTTAGAAAACAGAGAACAAGTTTTTTTAATCATTGTTGACAAGTCGTTGCTGTTTTTGTTGTAAACTTGCTATTGTCTTTCTTTACTATGTCTCTTGACGAAAGACACAACATTAATTTATTTTATTTTATTTTCATGCCAATTAAAATAATATATTGACAGTTGTGTGGAATAATTCCCTAATAAATCATATATATAATGTGTGATTTATAAATACCATATTTTTAAATAGTCGATGATTTAAGAAGTGTAAATTAAAGTGAGTAAAAAATTATCATAACTGTACGTCCTCATACTTTATTTTATGACCAAACAATAGGATTTATTTATCTATTTATTTATTTTTTTAGAAAGAACTTCATTGCAAAGAAACAAAGATATATCAGAAAAATAAAAGCCTTAATCATAGGTTATATATGTCGGCTTAACCCATACCTATAATCTTTACTGTAACTAAAAGTAACTTAACAAATCTGACAAAGAAGAGAAAATGATTAAAAATTAATATAATCTTATGTAACTAACAAGAAACAAAAATAAACTGCACAGTTATGATTACTTGATTGTTTTTGTCACTCAATCGTCTTCAGCCCATTTCGAGCCTGAAGAGCATATATATATATATATATATATATGCACCTTTATATTCCCCGAATAATTCTTTCTTTTTTTTCTTCTAAGTAGATACCTAGAAAGAACAACTAGCAAATTAAGGTGATAATTTTTACATCACATTTAGATGGAAATCACCTTTAAATCACTTGTCACATGTTAAGTCCTCAAACCGAATTGATTAAAAATAAAAGAAAATTATCAAGTTTCCTCGAGCTAAGAGTTTGTGGTGATTATCTTCATTTCTTTGTGAACAATTGTATGATCCCTTTCCCCCCCAAAAAAAAAAAAACTGTATGGTTGTTGACATGCATGCAATCAAACTACTTGTTTATTTTATTTTATTTTTTATATTTTTTTCCCACCAAATCAGCTTGTAAAGCATAGACAACATTATTCATCTCCTTTATGGCCACGGTACATCATGTGATTAATTATTCTTTTCATCCTGTTCTTGCACCGAATTTGATGAACTTCCTTGTTTTTCTACCGACTGTTGCGCAATTGACCTATATATATATCAGATGATGAATAGACAGACTTACTTTCCTCCTTGATCATCTACTTGATCTGAAACCAATCATCCATACGGTCAGGATCATATCGTCATCAACCGAATCAACATTATAATATATATATATATATATATATATATATTATAGAGTATTTTGGTTAACATTATGCATATGTTCTTTTGATGACGTTCGTTTATCGTAAACAAGTCACTTCTTCCTGGTCATGTAATAAATACGTTAATTTGTCAATAATGATATTTGTCATGTTATAGACATCTCTTTATCATGACTTTTTTTTCCCCCTGAATAATTCTCTTTATGACTAGCGTATTCAAGTAATTACTTTCCATCTACAATATATTTTGGACTGTATAAGACGATGAATATAAGTGATAAAATTAGAGAAGTATATTGGCCTTAGAGATTAAAAAAAAAAAAAGACAGAGAAATATATTAGGATTTTTACAAGAAATTTTTCTATTTTGATGACAAAAACCAGAATCTACACACTGAATTTAGAAAGTGGGACCTTTTTTTTTTTTTTTTTTTAATTGGTATTCTTATCACAAATGTCCCTTACTTAATGAAATTCAAATTGAAAAAAAGGGCAAACAGTAACAGATAAGTTGAACAACAATTAAATAAACCATAAACAAATGATTTCCGCTTAATACTCCTATAGATAATCAATCATTGAAATTAATGTTGATATTAGATTTAAACATTTTTAAATATTAAAAAAAGAAAAAACTTGTATGATTTTTATCAAACTACTTGTACATTTACTGGCAAAACAATGACAATGAAGGAAGATAAAATAAATTTTTAAAAAAAACTTGGAACAATAAAAGGTCCATATATAGACACGTTCCCAAGCTAGTATATATGAAAAGTGCATGATTTTTCTTAGAAACAATAATTGAACCAAGATTTTGCTGTTATCCACCTACGATGGAACTTAAATATTATTAGATGCATGTGACCACCCAAATCTTATAAATTAGGTATTGAACCGCAATATCTTTTTGTTTATATCATATTTTTTTTCTTGCAGATCAAGATATATATCATCTTAGCGTATGTGTATGTGCAACGAAAATGAACATTTCCAAAGTAAGAAGAAAACGCAAAAGAAAAAAATAGTAACTAAAGTTCTTGTTTAATTAAATAATTTATTCCTTTGGGTAGTTCAAAACTTGATTGTTACCTGACCTTATTTCATGGTGGTCTTAATGGAAAATATGCCAAAAGTCAACGAATGAAATTTGCTGCTTTAAAAGATTACATCTTTTCTCAGTAATTAACAAGTTTAAACGATATTCTTAATGACATTTTGGCCGTTTTACATCAAATCAATGGTAACGTGCAAGAATATTCTATATGTAAGTATATGTTTACTAATTTTCTTCTCTCTTCGGCTAAGATTATTAGTTGCCCTGATTAATAGGAAAATCTTGAAGCCTTTCTACGTGGGCCAATACATTCCAGGTCTAGATCTCATTTCAAGGAGGACGGCCAAGTTCCAATTTCCAAATACGCAAAGTTAAAGTTCTACCAAAATATGAACAAGCATGCAATAAGGATATAGTGAAAGGTCCTCGGTGCATCTCTAATATAATGTTAAATAAATATGTCAATGTAAAATTGTGACATTTCAGTTGAAATGTTATTTTTTGTCACAAATTTGACTAATACTAAACTTAATTAATGCAAATGTTAAATTTGGAATTTTCATTATTATTGATTAAGGTCTAAACTTTTTCATCTAATCATTAAATATTTTGTCATTTTTAAATTACTTAAATACTATAACTTTACTCTTACAAATTTTAAAATTTAATGATAATAACAAAAGGCAATTATAACATTAAAAATAACATTATGGAGCACAAAGTCTCAAATAGATATTAACATATACATTAGTGGATCGTTTAATAACCAATTGGCGACAGTAAAGTCTACCTTAGAGTCCAACTTATTTTACGACCTTTTAATCATTAAAATCTTTCTAATTTTATCTTTCGTGTTTGTTTTATTTGGTTTACTGGTGGATATTCAAGAAGAGAATCCGATTAATCTTACCAATGGATCTTTTGAGTATGTTTCATTAAAAGAAATATTTTCAGGAAAAAAAAATTTAAAGACAAGATCATACAACTCATGTTACATACAAAAGAGACTACACAACGAAGATATCTTCCTTTTTTATTTTATTTATTTTTTAGTAATTAAGATCTCAACCTAGAAAACGCATGATACAAAGCAGGGATATTTAATCACCTTCTATCAACATTATTGAAGGCATATCGGTAGCTTATTTGAGTTGTAAAAGACCTATATGTTAACTTGTACATTTGAACTTCATTTTTCTTTCTTTCTTTTTTTTTTTTTTTTTTTTTGATAAGTTTGATCTTCATTTCTTAAACACTCCACGAATACTCTATATCGGAGAAACGAATGCTTGAAACTCTTTGTCAACTTCCAATCTAGCCATATCTTCATCTTTCAAGCTGAGATAAGCCTCTATTCCATCACCAGTTTTGGTGTCTATGAAAGCTGTTACATTGTGGAAACTCAGCGCAGCTGAGCCCACCCATGTCGGCTTACCCCACCCGAAATCGGCCTCATGATAAACCGGAAACCGGCACAAGCTAGTGAAGGCGAAGGTAACCACCTCTCCTCTTACGAATCTTTCGGCATGATCCCTAAGCATTTCGTAGTGTTCACCACCCTCTTGTAGCTTTCTCACGAACTCCTTGTCGATCTTCTTTATTTCCTCTCTCACTTGCCTTACAAAACTATGACACTCTTCCCCGGCTTTTAACGAAGGAACTGTTATGGAAACCCTATAGAAGTTTCCAAAATGGTTCTGTCCAAGCGGGGGATCAAACCTCGGACGAAGATTTACGGCATGAAGTATCGTGTAGAGCTTCCGATGATCTGTCCCGCCGGATTCCCCTTTCGTTGCAGCCACAAAGCGGCTCCATATGAAGGCCGACAAGGTCTCAACGCGAGTGGGTCGTCTCTTGTCTTCTCCGAGCGAGTTTTCATCGTATTTTTCCCTCAGAGCCTCGATGGCGGAGGCCTTAAACACAAACCTTTTTGTGATGTTGTTCTTCCTCGTGATGCCGACATTAGGGTTCAAACCAGGTAGATTCTTCGGCGGGAAGAGTGTCGCGGAGATGAATTCAGGCTTGACTATGTCGGCTTCTCCACGAGCCGTGGCCACCCAATTTTTGACGAACATGATGTTCGACAAAGCGTCGGCAAGTTGATGGGAGTTGCACACCCCGACAGCGATTCCTCCACATTCGAACACGTTGAGTTGGACACCGAGGGCTAATTCGGTGACGTCGTCGAGCTTAAAGGGAAGGAACTTGTTGAGTTCGTTGATGTTGGGATTGTGGATCACGTCGGAAAGTTTTCCCTTTACCCGTGCCTCGAAGAAGGGAACTCCCTCGTCGTTGCAATCGACGAATCGGTCGTCGTTGATTCGTCCGGCGAGTGGATAGTAAAGGGATAAGACTTGGGACACGGATTTCTTGAGGTGGTTGGATATTTTGACGATATTGTTGTACTCTTCATACTGATCATAATTATCTAATGCGTAGAAGAGGAGCCAAGGATTGTAGACTTTGGGAGAGAGTTGGTCGAGGGAAGAAAGCTGGTAATGGCGAAGATGTTCGGGTGTTGGAGACGAGGGTTTGATGAACACTTTGGAGATTAGTTCAACTTCGACGTGCTCCATATATTTATGTATATGTGTATGTGTATATATGTCGAATGTGTATATATCTTCTGATTGTGTTTGGTTGTGCGTATGTTTTGTGTTTCATTTCCACAATGTAAGGATCAAATTTATAGAGCGTCAAACAACGAGCGGAACGGATCACGAGAGAGAAAAACAAAACATAGAAAAATTATTAAAAACTTATTTGAGGTACTGTCGTTGTTAAACATTACTACTAATAAAAGATTAGCTTCATCTGTAAGTCAATCGGAAACAAATTCAAAACTTATATTACTAGGGCTTGAAAAAATCTTAAATGGATTTAATAAACTACTAGGGACACTAATTCTAATATTAATTTTTTGAGTATCAATTCACGTGTCAAATTTTCATTAATAGATATAATCAATTGATATATTAATATTTTAAATACTTACTAATAAAAAAAAGACAAATTATATATATGTCACATAGGTTGGTACTCAAAAATTGATATTAGAGTTAGTGTCCTTAGTATTTTTCTTTAATAAATGATGATTCTTCTAAAGATTGATATCTTTTCGAGAAGAATACTAATATCAATTGTACCATTGCTTATAAAGAGGCATAAATTGTTGCTTCGGGTTTCTTGATAGAAATTAGAAGATCTATTTATTTTGAAGAAAAACTGGATAAAAATCCGGTCAAGAAAAATTTATTCTACAAACATAGTGTTAATAGTAGAAAGGGTTTTGAGATGAAAAAAATATCCAAGCTACATTGTTTCATTTTCTTGTTTTTGGTTTTGTCTTTTTTTTTAAAAGTTTTTTTTATATAAATTTTGTAAGACTACTTTTGTTGTTCTTTTACTAAATTTCAGCTTTTATAAAAAAAGAAAAATTGAGGTTTAATTTTGACTAGAGAGTTTTTAATGAGAGAGATCATATTTTAAGATGTGAGTTACGGTTTTATTTTTTGAGAGTGTCCCTGATTACAGGGGTTTCTTCCAGTTCTTAAGTTGTTTTTTATTTTATTTGAATTTTTGGAGTTGTCCTTATTTTTCTCCTTTTTTTCAGAAAACATTTTTGTATTTATTTTTATATCTTTAATAATAAAGGGGATAGATGAGTGAAGAAGATGTTAAAGGAGTGTTACTTGCTAATATCTATTACCATCATTAAAAAAAAAAAAACTTCATCCGTTAAGTTAGTGCTTGTTGACATATTCTTCGAGAATAAGATAGAGCCAGCATATCAATTTCATTTGACATTATCCACAGGCACCAGCACAATTCATTTCTTTAAAAAAAGGTTAATAATTTTTTTAAAACCAAACGAAAGAACACGAGGGGGCTAATAGACTTCTTCATGATAGTCTACAAAAATCACACTTTGATTGATAAATAAAAAAAAGGAGCAGAATTATTTGGCGTTCTGCATGCCACTTCGGTCAAATTTAATAATCCGAGTATGAGCCTAACACTTAAAAATGAAAAATACTCTAACGTCAAATATCACAATTAATATAAAGTAACGATACCCTAACCTGGTTCCACACTTAAAAAGGAACCTTTTTTGGACACAATAGGGGACACAAAAGCGAGAAACTCTTGGACAACTTCGAATTTGGCCATATCTTCAGCCTTCAAGCAAATATAAGCATCCAGTTCGTCGCCATTTTTGTTGGTTTTAAGGTTTTTTATTTGTTTTTAATTTTGTAAGATCTTTCTTTATTTTCTTTTCTTTTTAATAAATTCCACCTATATAAAAAAGTCTTCATCTGTTACTTACTTTTATTAATAAATAATCTTCAACATTATAATTAGTACTTTGGTCTTTTTGGATAAATAACTTCCTAACTTGTAATTAAGTTAATGCCAGCTGACATATATATTGTTCGACAAGAAGATAAAGCCAGCATATCATTTTCATTTGACATTATCCCACAGGCATCATCACAATCAATTTCTTTCAAAAAAGATTAATAAATTCTGATTTGCAATTTTCAAAAAAAAAAAAAAAAAAAAAAGGGTCTATATTAATCTTCTTTTCTACTAGTACACGAATTGAAGTCTCCTTTTTTATCATGTCCGTCATTATCATCATTAATTAATTACTAATATTTTTGGCTGTTAGTTTCCATTTCTTGTGGTTACTTATAATACCTAACTTCTGGATTTTTATTTATTTTATAACAGATAACTTGTAGATTCGATAAATATTATTAGGAGTTTTTGAATTGTAAAATTTCTTTTTCCGGAAGAAACTAAAACATTAAAGGAGTAACGATTTGGGTTAGCTTAATTGATTACCTTATCCTTTATTGTCTATGACAGTGAGATTTTAATTGTAAAAATAGTATATAAAATGCCTGAATAGACGTGTAAATATATACATACATTATATAATTCACTAATTCAGGCATGATTGGTAAGTATTTTTTTTCTTGCACAAGAGAGATTTTGGATGGGTAGAAAAAATGTCAACCTTTTTCCATTATATAATTGATTCAACTGTTGGCAGTTCAAAACTTACTATGTTACTTAATTAATTTATTAAGAGTAACAAGAAAAAACACTTTTAAATAATCTCTTATATTTAGAGGAAACACCATAATGTTTTTGTTTTAATTGTGCAAGTAATATCTAAAGTACTAATTCTCGTGTTGTCTATAAAAGTTTAATAGATTCCGTTGTTCGAATAATTTTTGAAAATAGGATGACTTTTTTTTTTAAAAAAAAAATTTTAGTAAGTATTATTCTATAAATTAATTATCTAAAAATAAATAAATAAAATGTAAAAATAATAAATTTTTAAAGAAAAGAAGAAGAAACAAGTGGTCCCCTTTTTGTAGTGTACATTGATAATTATATTGGTATATATAAACTAGATAAGGACGGAGATATTACCAATGGGATCGAACATAAATATTCCACGTATGGCCACGAAGAATTAATGGATTTTATTTCAGATTGAGTATCTAGGTCGATTTATATTCAAGAAGACATATTTTTCCATATGTTTTCAAGAATTCCATTTTTTTTTTTTTTTTTGGGAGGGAAGATCAATCCTGTATTAATATTAAAAAAAAAAAAACTTGAAGACGTTGACGGACGAAATTATTTTTTAAACTGAAAAAATAATCTTAAAAATTTAGAGACGAAAATATTAAGGAAATATGTATATCAATTATCAGATGAGATTCTAAAGAGAGAAAAAATCAGACTAGGCTTAACTTTTGTTCATAAAGTTACAAATATTGATTTTTGTCAAACAATTAATCCTAAAATGATGGCTGCATTAACTCACTTGTTTTGACTTTCATACTCTATATAGTTGAAGATAGGTGCTCCAAAACATTAATATTAGGCCCTTTATCAAACACTTAATCATACATCATAACAAATTTACACATCATATCAATTTATATAAAACCAAACAAAAATAAATAAATATATCAAGATTATTATAAATCAATTCAAACCGAAAGAACACACGGGGGCTTATAGAGTTCTTCATGATGGTCTGCAAAAATCACACTTTGATTGAGAAATAAAAAAGGGAGGAGAATTATTTGGCTTTCTGGATCACTTCGGTCAGTATATATGAACCTCACACTTAAAAAGAAAAAAATACTTGACGTTAAATACCACAATTAATACAATTTAGCAATAAAGTCCAATGTTTTGAACCCTACTTAACATAGTTCCACACTTGAAAAAGGACCCTTTTTGGTAACAATAGGAGACACAAAAGCTAGAAACTCTTGGTCAGCTTCGAAATTGGCCATATCTGCAGCCTTCAAGCAAAGATAAACCTCCAGTCCGTCGCCATTTTTGTTGTCTTGGAAAGAAACTACATCAGCAAAACCGCGGTTAACCGAACTCACCCAGACCGGCTTTCCCCATCCGAAGTCGGCTTCATAGAGAGGAAACCTACACAAACTTGTGAAGACAAACGTCCCAGCTACCTCTCCTCTGGCCAATTTCTCAGCTCCTTTCTTGGCAAAATCCACGAACTTATCTCCATTCTCTCGCATATAAGTTACAAAGTCCTTGTTTACCTTCGTTATTTCTTCTCCCATCTGCCTCGCCAGCCGATGACAGTAGTTATCTTGATCCACGCTTGTAAAGGTCACAGTTGTTGCGCTAGAAGAGAGGTAATTCCCGAAAGAATGCTCCGGCAACGGCGGATCAAACCTCGGACGAAGATTCACAGCCTGACGAATCTTGTAAAGTTTATTGTTTGCCGATATAAACTCGACGTCTTTGGTTGAGGCCACGACTCGGCTCCATATGAAAGCAGATAGGGCCTCTATACGCGAAATCCTCTTCGACGTTTTCTGATTTCCTTCTTCTTCGCAGTTTTTCCTAATTTCCTCGTATTTAGCCCTAAGAGCCTCGATCTTACGGGCATCGATTGAGAGCCGCTTCGTTACGTTTGCGTCGCCCTTTGGGACGATGGAAAAGGAAAGATTGCTGCCGATCGAAATTCAGGACGTGCCACGGCGGCGACGTCGTTGTCGCTGCGAGCAATGGCCATCCAACTCCTGATGAACACTAGGCATGACAAAGCGTCGGCGAGTGTATGCGAGATGGACACTCCGACCGCAACTCCTCCGCAGTCGAAGAAGTTGAGCTGGACGCCGAGGGGATACTCGGCGGTTTCATCGAGTTCGGAAGGAAGGAGCTTGTTGAAGGCGCTAAGGGGGATTTGATCATTTTCGACAACATCGGAAAGTCGGCTATCCACTCGAGCTTCGACGAAGAGCGCTCCGTTGTCGTCACAGTCGACGAAAGAGTTGTCGCTCGTTAGTCGTCCTGCTAGAGGGTAGTAAAGGGTTAAGGCTTGGGATAGAGATATCTTAAGCTTGTTGGATATCTCATCAGCCTGATTTTCGTTAAATTCGTAGTAGTAAATGAAAGGATTATGGGTTCTAGGGCACATTTGATCAGGGAAAGAGAGCACGTAACGGCGGAGATTCGCCGAAGTTGGAGAAGAGGGTTTGATAATCTCACTGGAGATTACTTCAACCTTCATTTTGTCAAACTTAAATTATTGAGGATAGCTAAGCTTATGGATAAAACAGGAATAAAGAAACAATTGAAAGTAGGCGATTGCATTTAGGTGTGTGTTTGCGTGCCTATAAATAAGTTGGAAATCAATTATGTCTCATGACTTGGTCATGAAGAAATTAAAAAAAAAAAAAAACAAAAACAAAAAAAAAAGCCATTCCACGTTGATATCAATTTTTAGTTGACATTTTTTATTAGTCGCGATTGTTTTATCCATTAATAATTGGGGGCATAATTAGCGATGACTTTTGTCATTATGATATCCCAAACAGGTCCTAAGTTGGAAATTATGTCTCATCTAATGACTCGGTTATGAAGATATTAACCAAATTTAAAAAAAAAAAAAAAAGAAAGGAAGATGGAGTTCCATGTCTGCTAGTTAAGAAAAGAACTAAGGTCGATCTAATCTTTTTTTTTTAATGCCAATTTTAAGTTGTCTTTTTTATTAATAAATTAGATTATATTATCTATTTATTGCAGAAGTTTTTATCTTTAATAACAAAAAAGCAACACATATTATTGCTATCTGACCTTGCTTTCTTAGTTATTTATTTTTTCTTTGAATTTGTTGATTTGATTAATCTATTTATCCCCATCACGTGATATATTATATGCAATATGATAAGAATCATACATACTGATTAAAATTTTTTGGAAAGTAAAACGAATAATTCAGGTGTCCGTCTAGATAATATTTTGAACTTTCTTAATTAGAGTCACACGTTAATTAAGAAACTATACAAAGAGAATATATAGGTATAAACATAAAACATTACGTTTTTTCATCGTGTTGTCTAGAAATGATATTGTTTTGGCAATATCAAGAAAAAAAAAAAAGAAATTAATGAAGGGATTTTATAGGAAAATTTGTAAGATAAATTGTGGACCTTGAGATATTTGTAAAATGGATTATAAAGTGGTAAAATGAAATGGCAAACTGTTCATTGAAAGCCAAAGAAGCGGCTGGAGATACAATCGGTACATGTGGAGCTCCTGTCTCCCATAACTTGAAGCTCACAAAATACAAAAGATAGTAATCTATCGCTAGTGTTAATTACAAAATAATTTCAAAAAAAAAATGAAGTATACTGCAGTCTATATATATATATATATATATATTAGTTGGTTAGACATTTAAATATCTGGGCTTCAAAACTTTTTGTTTTTTAATATATTTCTTTAATTCAAACTACTTTTCAATACTCATATTTTCAAATATTTACAGTAAACCTAAATTTTAAATGCCGACAACTTTCTTATTATTTCAAGTCGAATTAAATTTTTTTTTTTTGAAATTGCGTAAAATACTTTTGAGAGAAGTGAAGTAAGATCAATATTAATTTTTTTTTTTTCTAAACATCTTTTGAGTTTTAATATTTTTAACTTCAAACAGTTTATTTTTAACAAAATGTACAACTTTAAAACTCAATTTAACTCCAGTTAAAATAACTTCAGAATTCCAACATAAATGGACCAATCAATGAGGATTATGTTTGTCACATTGAGATCATTTTCGACATTTTTTTTCCCTCGATAATGTGAAACTACACAACTTGTTGTCTTTCTTGTCCTGGTCCATCTTTGTCACTTTTTGGCCACATAGTTTTGATACCATTTATAACGATTAGTATGAGTTCGTCGTATAAAAATTTCTAGATATTAATTTTTTTAATTATTAATTGGCTTTTATTTATTTTTGTCGTTTTTGTTGCATCTCTTCTTGTTGTGATTGTTCAATTTATTGTCGTTTTTTTATTGTTGTCCTTTTAATATCTGTAGTTGTTTTTAAATGTTATCTTCGTTTTAACTGGTTATAAAAGTTATCGTTTCATCGTTGTTCATTTTTTTTTAATCGTTGTTACGTGTTTATTGTCAATTTTATCGCCGTTGTCGTTTTAGGGAGGGAGGACTTTCGCCACGCCAAATGGAGGACCGCTATGTACCATCACTGGCCAGCGAGCGCAGACCAAGTGTTGACGAGAAGCCTATGGCCATTTGCATGCCACTGTTGGTAGAAATATAGTATCTTATAACGATCCAGTTCGTCCGACTTTGTTTTTTTGTTTTTTTCTGTTTTTTGTTTTTTGTTTTTAAATTGAACGACTGCTAGTATACTAACTCGACTACTCAATTCGAGAATGATCAGGTTCGCACGCCTTATGCCAAGGGACAATTTTCGATATAATGGAATATACATTTGGTTTCTCTAAAATATATTTTGATATAATTATATTAATTCATTTTACTATTTGTCAATTATATATATATATATATATTTTTTTATCAATCATATTTCATATTCTTTTTCTCACTGATACATTTAGAATGATTATTCAAATGTAAACAATCTAAACACATATTTTATTTGAATTCAATGGTTAAAGTGAACACATATTAAAATAGAATAATGCTAGAGACACCAACTTTAATTCTAATTTTTGAAGTACCAATTCCAGATGTAATAAATTAATGTGATAATATTTTAAACACTTATCAATAAAAAAATGACAACTTATATACTACATATGTCAATATTCAAAAGTTAATATTAGAGTTAGTTATCCTAATATTTTTTATTAAAATATATTGATCAGATTAAAATATAATACCAAAATGAATATGTAATCCAAATAACCGTGAAAAGGAAACTGTTTATGTATATGTTATTCTCACGGGTTATAATTATTACACAATGACAATCCAAAATATTAAATATAAAAAGAGCACGAAAACAAGTCAAACCAAAACAAATAAAGTAAACATAGGAAACTAGAAACACAAACGGGGTACACATAAAAAGATGAACAGTTTGTTCAGAGTCTTGAGAGTCAAGCTCCAATGACAAACTGAGTATTGGTGATCTCATGATCAAGAGCAGCAATATTTGGAGACACAAAGGACATAAACTCTTTGTCAGCTTCGAGTTTGGCTATGTGATCTGTTTTCAAGCAAATGTAAGCCTCAATTCCATCACCACTTTTGTTGTCAAAAAGAGAGACTAAGTTACTGAAACCCCTTGTAGCTGAACGCACCCATGCGGGATTTCCCAATCCGAAGTCAGCTTCATATAGAGGAAACCTACACAAAGTATACTTGTGATGACTAGCGCAACTTCCTCTCCTTTTTTCGATCTTTCAGCTCCGTTCTTGAGATTCTCCAACATCTCATCTCCCTTTTCTTCAAGGTTCTCGGCCGCAAAGTCCTTGTCAATCCTTCTTATCTCCTCTTATCTTCCTCGCCAGGCTACAACAGTACTCTTCCCCAGTGCAAGAGCTTGAAATGCTTCCGGTTGTCGTGGAACAAGTAAAATAGTTTCCGAAAGCATGTTCTGGCAACGGCGGATCACATCTTGGACGTATGTTCACAAGGTGACAAATTAAATCACATAGTTTTATCCGGCTTCAGATTCCACCGAGTTTGTTGCAGCCATGAAACGGCTCCATAGGAAAACAGAGACAGCCACGACACGCGAAAGCCGCCGCGGCTTCAGGACCATATTACTTTCTGTGTACTTGGCTCTGAGAGCCTCATTCTTACAAGCATCAAGCACATGACCTCTTTGTTATGTTTGTAGTGCACATGTTCTTTGTTATGGTGATGTAACGATCATACCCACCGACATCCCTCGGTGGGAGGAGATCTCCCTAGATAAATTCAGGATGCGCTACGACGTCGTTCTCGCCACGAGCAATCGCCATCCAACCTCTGACGAACACAAGAGAAGACAAAGCATCTTCGAGCATATGCGAAAAGCACAGGCCTGCGGCGATTCCTCCACACTGAAAGACATTGAGTTGGACGCCGAAGGGAAGTTCAGCGATCTCATCGAGTTCGAACGGAAGAAGCTTGTTGAGTTCAACTGGGATCGGATTCTCGAGAACTTCAGAAAGTTTGGTGGTCACTAGAGCTTCAAAGAAGGAAACTCCTTCGCCGTTGCAATCGAGGAAACCGTCGTCGATGAATCGTCCAGCTAGTGGGTAGTAAAGGGTCAAGGCTTGGGACAAAGATATTATTAGAGTTTGATAACCTGAATTCTCTTTTGGCCTGGTCAGAAAAACTCGTGGTGCGATATTTATAGTGGAGTTTTAATTATGAGATTTTTTTAGGATTCTGTGATAGTAACGGAGCCAATTCGGACCTACCCAGATTTTATCCGGATTCGGTTTTAGGATTTGGATATATATATGATGTAATTTTAGAGTTTTATTATTATACTCCTTTACGGTAGCCGCGCCTCTTATACCAATATTTGATTTAGTGGATTTCTTCTCTTTTGTTCGTGATTTTTTCCTGTCTAAGGTTTTCCACATAAATCTGTGTGTTCTTATTTTTTGTTTTTTTATTGCCTATTTTCGTTGCTTATTTCGTAACAGATTTCTTAAGCTTTTCGGATATCTCGGCGATGAAATTGGGCTCACCGATATGGTTATCCAGTGCATAGTAGTAAAGGAAAGGACTGTAGGCTCTGCGTGCTAATTGATCAGGGAAAAAGAGCCGGTAACGGCGGAGATTTACCGGAGTGGAGAAGAAGGTTTGATAATCTCGTGAGAGATTACTTTTACTTCCATATTGATGTCAAATGAAAAAAAAAAAAAAAATTCAGCCTACAAACTTAGTGAAGTAGAAAGGGTTTTCGAATGAAAAAAAGAAAAAAAAAATCCTAGCTACGTTGTTTCATTTGCTTGCTTTTGGTTTCTTTTCGTTTTGTTTTTCTAAGATTTTTCCAAGTTTTTTTTTTCAATTTTTTAAGATCTTTTTTTTTTCTTTTCTTTCTAATAAATTTCCATTTATATATTAATAAAAAAAAGCTTCATATGTTGAGTTCCATCTCGTAAGACTCACTCGCTTTTATTAACAAAAAAAAAAAAAAAAGTCGTTTACCAATAAATCCCTAAAAAAAAAAAACAAAAAGAGAGAATTAACATTACTTGCTGGTTAAGTATACTATTTGACTTTTTTTTTTGTTTTGTTTTTTTTTTCCTACTTTTGTTGCTATTTGTCTTTGTTGATTAGCAAAATCGAGCTATCCCCATCATCTGATATTTTGGAAGATACTTTGCAATCAAATAAGAATAAAACGATATTTTTTATTATTATTTTTGGAGAGCAATTACCTCGAGTATGATTAGTTTAGATCACATCTCAATAATTAATGCCTTCTTAAGAGTCATATACGATAATAAAGAAACTATAGGAAGAAAACGGATAAACATAAAAATATATATTTTGGAACATCAATAGTGATATAATTAATTTTAAAAAAAAAGGAAACATCATATATATTAAGATTTTTTTTTTTTCGTTATTTGTTGATTTGAATAATATAGCTATCCCCATCACCTGATATTTTTCGAAGATTTTGCCATAAATAATAAGAATCGAAGGATTTTCTATTTTTTGGAGAGTAATCACCTCAAGTATTATTAGTTTTGGTCAAGTCTCGATAATTAATACCTTCTCAAGAGTCATAGGACAATAAAAAAAACGATAGGAAGATAATAGGTAAACATTTTCAAAGAATATTGTTGAGACATCAATAGTGTTTAAACACCACTTCCAATAAAAAATAGATAAGACTCATTTTTCATTAGTATACGATATTAAATGTAAATATTGATATCCTTTAATATATATCCTGAGTATGAATAGTTCCTCGGACCATAACACCACATTGGACTACCAATAAAAATAGTGAAAATCAATATTTATTAGTATTGACTACCAATACTTACATTTAGTATACGATAATGAGTCTTAATATTGGACGTAATAGTGTTAATAGTATACAAGATTGACTACCAATACTTACATTTAATAGTATACTATACTACCAATGTGAGGATATCAATACTTACATTTAATAGTATACAAGACTGACTCATGAAATATCAGACTACCAATGTGTGGATATCAATATTTACATTTAATATCGTATACTAAAGAAAAATCAATAGTGTTTAGACAACACTTACTCATTTTTATAGATAAGACTCATTGTTATGAAAAATGAGTCTTATCTATTTACATTTTTATATATACTTCTATCTTTCATCATGTGGTGTAGAAATAATGTTTTTGCAATAAGTTGACTTCAGAATCCACAACTTTATTATTGTTAGAAAATGGAGGAATTTTGTAGGAAAATAAGATAAATTGCGCAACTTGGAATTGGTAAAAAGAATAATAACAAAATGAAATAGCAAACTATTTATTGAAAACTAAAGCAGGCTGGGGATATAAATTTTAGAGCTCCTGTCTACGATAACTAGAATGAGCTTTTCGTGTTTTATCTGACAAAACACAAAAGCTAGTAATAGTGATACAAAACGATTCAGATTATATGAAGTATATTGAGGCCTATATATATATGTGTGTGTGTATTTGACTTTCAATGACGATGTAGGTAGCTATAGTTGGTTGTCTCCAAGTTGCAGAACCAGTTGCCTACTCTTATAAATCTTATGTGCTACTAATCTTTTTGACAATTGAACTAAGGGCGCTGCCAACATGTTAATACATACAGCCCTCGCTTGTATGACTTGTCTTTCTTACCAACTTCGCAGGTTATTAGTAATTCAACTATTATACTTAACTAGTTAAGCTGGTGGAAAGAGATTTATAGATTTGGAATTGGAAAGATTTTCTTTTAAATATAAATAAAGTACGTGTTTAGACTTCATAAAATAAATTAAAAAAAAAAGATCTAAAGATGGAATGATGAAAGAATAGCATCACTAAACAACAAAATGCCAACGTGTAAAAAGAGAAAAGGATAAAATACAAAACTTTTCTTATCACAAACAAATCCAAATTCCATATAAAGATATAACATAGTACAAAAGAACAAAATTAATTAAAAAAATACACACACACACTATTCTCTAACGTAGAGGGTCGAATGAGGTGGCCTTAAACGTAACACGACATTTGGCAACATTAGAAGCACCAATATTTTTCTGCCCATTTCCACCAGCAAAAGGAACTAAAGAAGAGCTACGTACAACGAACCTTTGGCCGGAAAATCCCAATCCTAATAGCAGCCAATTTAACTCTTGTCCGAAACTCAATCTTCCAATCTATGGAGAAAAACCCAGCTCTCTTCTCCTTCTCAAACTGATCGATAAATCTCGTCCGCTCTCTGGCCTCAAGCTAATACACTTCCCTCTTCCCCTTAAACCTATACCTCATAACGGTGGTGTACTTCTTCCCTTGGTATAAGACGTTCATCCACTGCGAATCGACTTAGTTTTTCATTATGTTCTCGTCGCTTTGGTAATAGACTCCGGGGACGAAATTGTCGTAGTACAAGCCCATTATCCGGTTAGGGGTTCGGATGGCGACGTTGAACTCCACGTCGTAGTGGAGCCAAGTGTCTGGTTTGCTTCCGTGAGGTTAAGCTTGGTGATCGTTGCGTCATTGATTTGCATCTTCATCTTCTGAGGGTTGACGATGGCGAAGAAGAGCGCGACCGCGATGCCGAGGAGGACGATGATGGTGGCGATGATGCCTAAGATCCAGCCCATGACGCAACAGCAGCTGCAGCGAGAACGGCCAGCTTTAGCCATTGCTATATATATGTTATAGTATAATTTAGTTGAAAATATTATTAATGGAAACGACAAAGTTATTGAAGAGTATATAGTATATGTAATTGACAGATATGTGAGAATGAAAGAATTTAGGTTCAAAGGAGAAGCTTATATAGTGTGTTATATATAAAGCATATATATATATATATATGTATTTATTCGATGGTATTTTAATAAGGGTTGAAGGGTCGGTCAAATTCAACATACAAGGAAGCAAAGAGGAAAGGACCAGCTAGCCGGCACTATATCATGGAGGTTACTAAGTTGAATAGTGGACGACAAAGTTTAGTAAATATATAGTTATTAAATAATCGAAGAGACTTAACCCCGCGGGATTAATTAGGATTTTCTCTTTTTTCTCGCCTGCACAACTTTTTTCTCGTCTTTCTGCATCTTTGTCAGTTTTTAAAATTTCTTGTCTTATTTATGTCTTTTTAATTGGTTTTTCTTTATTTTTTGTCGTTTTTCTTGTTGCATCTCTTGTTGCCCTCATTATTTACATTTATTGTCGTTTTTTTTTTTTTGTGGTTATTCTCGTTTTCACGTCTGTCGTTGTTTTTCTTTTTGTCGTTTTTTAAGGTTATCGTGGTTTTGACTTGTTTCATAACTCGTGGAGTACATACATGATATTGATATTGTTCGCATAACAACATCTTATCATCAAGCATGAACCATAAATTAAAAAGAAAACGGTCGAGTATAAACATGTACATAAAATAGTTTTATTCCCACGGGTATGTGAAAGCCACTTATTATTATTTAAAAAAAAAAAAAAAAGCCAAACATATAACAATGAAAAAAAGAGCACGAAAATAAGTCAAACCGAAGCAAATAAAGTAATATAGAAACTAGAAAATTTATGGATATTTAATTTCTGCATATTTTAGTCTTCAGAGTCACGCTCCATCGCCAAAAGGAGAAGTATTGGTAATATTCTCACCAAAAGCAGCAATATTTGGAGACACAAAGGCGAGAAAGTCTTTGTCAGCTTCGAGATTGGCCATGTGATCTGGCTTCAAGCAAATATAAGCCTCAATTCCATCACCACTTTTGTTGTCAAAAAGAGAGACTAAGTTACCGAAACCCCTTGAAGCTGAACTCACCCACGCGGGCTTTCCCAATCCGAAGTCAGCTTCATACATAGGAAACCTGCACAAACTTGTGATGACGAACGCAATTTCCTCTCCTTTTTCCGATCTTTCGGCACATTTCTTGAGATTCTCCAACATCTCATCTCCCTTTTCTTGAAAGTTCTCGGCCACAAAGTCCTTGTCAATCCTTCTTATCTCCTCTTCTATCTTCCTCGCCAGGCTGTAGCAGTGCTCTTCCCCAGTGCAAGCGCTTGTAATGCTTCCAATCGCCGCGGAACGAGTAAAATAGTTTCCGAAAGCATGTTCCGGCAACGGCGGATCGCATTTTGGACGAATGTTCACGAGGTGACGAATCACGTAGTTTTTCCCGGCTTCAGATTCGACCGAGTTTGTTGCAGCCATGAAGCGGCTCCATAGGAAAACAGAGACAGCCACGACACGCGAAAGCCGCCGCGGCTTCATGACCAGATTTCTTTCCTCGTACTTGGCTCTGAGAGCCTCAATCTTAGGTGCATCAAACACAAACCTCTTTGTTATGTATGTAGTGCACATGTTTTTTTTGATGGCGATGGAACGATCATATCCGCCGATATCCCTCGGTGGGAAGAGATCTCCCGAGACAAATTCAGGACGCGCTACGACGTCGTTTTCGCCACGAGCAATCGCTGTCCAATTTCTGACGAACACTAGAGAAGACAAAGCATCTTCGATCCTATGCGAAAAGCACAGGCCAACGGCCATTCCTCCGCATTGAAAGACATTGAGTTGGACACCAAAGGGAAGTTCAGCGATCTCATCGAGTTCGAACGGAAGAAGCTTGTTGAGTTCGATTAGGATCGGATTCTCGAGAACGTCAGAAAGTTTGGTGGTCACTTTAGCTTCAATGAAGGGAACTCCTTCGTCGTTGCAATCGAGGAAACCGTCGTCGATGAATCGTCCGGCTAGTGGATAGTAAAGGGTCAAGGCTTGGGACAATGACTTCTTAAGCTTGTCGGAGATCTCAGCGATGAAAATGGGCGCACCAGTATGGTTATCTAGTGTATAGTAGTAAAGGAAAGGACTGTAGGCTCTGCGTGCTAATTGATCAAGGAAAGAGAGCCGGTAACGGCGGAGATTTACCGGAGTTGGAGAAGAAGGTTTGATGATCTCGCTAGAGATGACTTTTACTTCCATTGATGAAATGTTTGTTACGTTAAGCTAAGTGCAGAAGAATATGGAGCTAGTACTCTGAAACCATTGTGGGTGGTGGTGGTATTTATTTACACGCGGATCTTACCCCTTTACCAAACAGATATCGCAAAAAGGAAATCCCAAGCCAACACGGAAATAAAAGATATAACAATTGTACGTTATATTAATGAGAAAAAAAAAAAAAACATGTTTATCAAAATTTTTTTTTTTTGAATTTAGTGTAAATTAACACTAAATTTTACATGCAACCATTATAAATTACATGTTCAGCACAATTGTTTGTTTTGACAATTTAATAGGAATGTCGATTTTAATTAAATTTTACAACATGTTGACTTGGCCGCTTTATCATTTGGCAATTATTATTAAGGGCTCGTTTATTACTCATGATAGGACAATATTGAATAAGATTGCATTCCGAGATTGGTGGCAGTTATTATTAAGTGTCCGTTTATTACTCATGATAGGACAATAATGAATAAGATTGCATTCAGAGATTGGTGCAGTGCATGATAGAACAATATTGAATAAGATTGGATTAAAACATATAGAAAAAAAGATAGGATTAGATTTTAATTAACCATATCTTACATTGGATGGGAATGCATATAAATTGATAAGATTGGATTGAGTATAGGATTGGATTTTCATAAATTCTATCTTAAATTTGGATTGGAATTTAAAAGAACGGATAACTGATCCTATCCTGTATTGATTGTGTACATGCACTAAGATAGCATTGAAGTTTACACTTTAATTACAAAAAAATCAACATTTTAATAAACTTTTAAAGTTGGTTGTATATTTGTTAACAAAATTTAAATTGTATAGATTAGAAAAACAAAGTTAATACACACTTCATTCTCTCTCCTCTTTCTCTCTATCCCATTACCACTATCGTGGGTACGTTCTCCTTCCTTTACAGCAAAAAGCCAAATTTGTAAAACCTATACATGCCCAAAATTTAAAAAATAAAAAATAAAAAATAAAAAAAGGAACGTTACCCAACCCATACTTTGCTGACTTTATCACCTTTGGGTCCAAGTGGAATAACTTAGGGTTTGCTTGTTTTGCGCATTTCACTTATCTCATTTTAGAAATAAAATAAAAATGATGTTTGCTTAGACTTTCAAAACTTTTTCATTTCATCTTTGATTAAAACAATTTTTTTTCTCAATATGTTTATAATTAGTAGAGGAACAAATCAATATAAATTCCTTATTAAAAATGATAGATTTAATTAGATTTGTTAAAAAACTAATTATCAAATGACTTTTTCTAATATATATCAAAACACCATTTCAGAAATTCATCTTTTTTAAATTACAAACAATTTCACAACCAAATGCTATTACTTTTTTCAAGAAAAAAAAAATCATTTCAAGAAAGCAAACATGCAAACCAAACGGACCCTTAATAATGTGCTTCAATGCTTGATAACTGAATCTTGGTAATGAGCTGATCATAAAAGTTATCCAGTTCAATTTTTTAAAATTTTCAACCGAACGAGACAATTTAATCCTTATCCGGTGGCTGCTATCCTTTTTCTTTTTCTTTTTCTTTTTTTTTTTAAATATATATAATTATTCTTATTTATAACTCTTAAACTTTATTACGGTTCTTTCTATTTATCTCTTAAACTTTAAAAATTCACTTTACTTACTCAATAAATTTTAAATTTGTTTTGCTTAACCCTTTTCATTATAATTTGGTTAAAAATAGAGGAGAGAGAGAGAGAGAGAGAGAGAGAGAGAGAGAGAGAGAGAGAGAGAGAGAGAGAGAGAGAGAGAGAGAGAGAGAGAGAGAGAGAGAGAGAGAGAGAGAGAGAGAGAGAGAGAGAGAGAGAGAGAGAGAGAGAGAGAGAGAGAGAGAGAGAGAGAGAGAGAGAGAGAGAGAGAGAGAGAGAGGAATTAGTCTTATTAATTAGTCACTAGATATTGGATCCCTTCTGAGTTACAGGTTTATTTCCTAAGAATATTTCTAAACACAGTCACCATCTTTCTAAAGATTGGATGGTTTATGCATTCTTTTTCTCTCTTAGAGGTTTTTTTTTTTTTTTGCCATTGTTTCGGTAAAAAAGAATTTAATGAGGCAAATTTTAATTCTTTAAGTAGTAATTATATATGTAGAATAACCAGATGGCATTCGGTGGCAACTTTTTTGCCTTTTCTTTGAAGTTTATTTTTAATTATACTTGGAGCCTTTGGGCACTTATAATAGATTTTTCTTATGTTTCTTTTTGTCTTTATAATTTAATAAAATTTAACTAATTAAGGATTTAGTATGAGATTGAGGTGGTTTTCTTCGGATTTTTGTTCAGCTTTGCTTGGTCTCTATATATTAAGCTACCTCCTCAGTTGCAGATATATTTTTAAAGAGTATTACTAAGCACTGTCAAAAAAAAAAAAAAAAAACCCAAAACCTAGGACCCGAACTTCTCCGTTTTAGAATAATTTAGTCAGAGGAATTTCTTACGGATATAAAAATGATGGAATAAATGAATTTTTAGAATATACATTCTAAATTTTATGATTTCCAATACTGTGTATTTCAGTATTAGACAGTGCAGTAGGACTCGATAAAGTTTTACTAAGCAACTGGGAAACTTTAAACACCAAGTAGAGTGTAAATAAATAGTTTTTAATGAATGACTAGATTTTTTAAGCACAAAATCATGTCAAGAACAGTCCAGAAATAATACAGTGTGTGCAACATGCGGTACAAGCACATGAGCCGGTTGACCGAGACAAATTGATATGGAAATCCTAATCTAGATCCAGAAACTTATAATTAGAAAGCTTTATTTTGACCAAGTAAGAATTAAATGATACTTAGAGGCAATACGACACTGTTAGACCAGAATTAAGTCAAATCCAGATAATTTAAGCCATTTCCGAAATTTACCGAACAATATTTTTTGGAGTACAAGCCGTACTGTAAAAACTTGGAAAGTAGAAGAGATATTTTATCCTCATCAATTTAGGCCGTATTATGAAGGCTTGGCCACAAAGTTTATCCAATAACATAAATAATTAATAATTACCAAAAAAAAAAAAATTTTGTGTGGTGGAAAAGGAATAGTTAAAAGATCATTTGATGCTCTTTATGCTTAACCAATAAACTCACCGACCAAGCTTAATAAGCTAAATTAATCAAGTTTGCTAACGAATTAATTACGTTAGGATATGCTTAATTAAAAGATATTGAAATCTTAATCCAAAATTAAGAAAAAGCGTATTAATAGTACTAAATGCTTATTTGATAGAGTTTTTACTCTTATTTTTAGTCAATAGAAAAAGAGAATAAAAACTGTGATTTTTTAATAAATATTTGATAACCACATTTTTAGAAGAATTTTTAAAATCAAAATGTCCTTAGATTTTTTTAACAAGTAATAAAATTATTAAAATGAATTATATTATAATGTCTAATTTGAAGTATGATATAAGATTTAAAGTATACTCATAAGAGTTTTTTCTAAAAATCATATTTTTTTAGTTTTGACATGAAGCTTTTTTGAGACAATAAGCTTTTCTAACAAATTATTCAAATTGTTTTAAAAGTTACCTTTCACTTAGAAAGTCAAAAGTATCTTTTAGAAAACTCTACCAAACATGCCTTGAGGTCATAAGACTTGTCATTTTTGTAACCATTCTCTCTCTTTAACACTCAAATTTCTAACATCACACACACTTAAAGCTAGAGGGCTTTGGGTTTTTTATTTTTATTTTTTTTCATGAACAATGTGAAACTGCATAACTTGTTCTTTGTTGTCTTTTTCAATCTTTGTCACTTTTTGGCCATATAATTTTGCTACTATTTGTAATGATTCGTGTGAGTTCGTAGTGTTAGAATTACTTCTCTTATATTTATGTTGTCCTGACTGGTTTTTTCTTTATTTTTGTTGTTTCTTTTGTTGCATCTATTCTTGCTGTGTCATCATTTACATTTTTCTTTTTATTCTTGTGTGGTTTTAACTGGTTATAGAAATTGTCGTTTTTTCATTTTTTTTTTTCTTTCGTTTTTCGTTGTTATGTGTTAATAATTACTGTCGATTTTATTGCCGTTAATGTCGTTTTTGGGAGGGAAAATTTTCTCCACGCCAAATAGAGGACTGGCTACGTTCTTCTCATCCGCGAGCGAGAGCGCAGACCAAGTCTCGACGAGAATCCTATTATGGTCATTTGCATGCCAGTGTTGGTAGAAATATCTTATAATAATTATGTGCTAGTTCTTGCAACTTTGTCTTTGTAAAAACATCGATCAGATGATTCTGAAAAAAAAAAAAAAAATAGCCCATCGATATGGTTCACATAAAAACATCTTATAACGAAGCATAAATCATAAATTAAAAAGAAAACGGTCGAGTATATTTACAAAAAATACTTTTATTCACACGGGTTATGGAAGCCACTTATCATTCTTATTACATTACAGTCCATAAATAAAAAGGAGATAAAAAGAGCACGAAAACGAGTCAAACCAAAACAAATAAAGTAATTATAGAAACTAGAAACTAGAGGCACACACGGGGTTTTATATATCATGAACATTTTCTGCATGTTGGTCTTCAGAGTCACACTCCATTGACAAAAGAAATATTATTGGTAATATTCTCACCAAGAGCAGCAATATTTGGAGATACAAAGGCGAGAAACTCTTTGTCAACTTCAAGTTTGGTCATGTCATCTGGTTTCAAGCATATATAAGCCTCAATTCAATCACCACTTTTGTTGTCAAAAAGAGCAACTAGGTTACGCAAACCCCTTGCAGCTGAACTCACCCATGCGGGCTTTCCCAATCCGAAGTCGGCTTCATAGAGTGGAAATCTGCACAAACTTGTGATGACGAGCCCAAACTCCTCTCCTTTCGTCAATCTTTCGGTACCTTTCTTGAAATTCTCCAACATCTCATCTCCCTTTTCTTGAATGTTTACGGCCACAAAGTTCTTGTCAATCCTTCTTATCTCTTCTCCTATCTTCCTCGCCATGTTCTAGCAGTACTCTTCCCCAGTGCAAGTGCTTGTAATGCTTCCTGTGGTTGTAGAAGTGGTATAGTGGTTTCCGAAAGAATGCTCTGCCAATGGCGGATTACATCTTGGACGAATGTTCACAGGATGAAGAATTTCATAGTTTTTCCCAGCTTCAGATTCGACCGAGTTTTTTGCGGCTATGAAACGGCTCCATAGGAAAGCAGAGATGACCGCAATACGTGAAAGGCGGTGCTTCTGAACTGTGTGATTGTTTATTCCTCCTTCACTTGTTCTTTCCTCGTACTTGGCTCTAAGTGCCTCAATCTTACGAGCATCAAACACAAACCTCCTTGTTACGTTTGTGGTGCAAATGTTCTTTATGATGACGAAGGAAGGATCAAACCCGCCCATATCCCTTGGTGGGAAGAGATCTCCCGAGATAAATTCAGGACGTGCTACGACATCGTTATCACCACGAGCAATTGCCATCCTAACTTCTGACGAACACTAGACAAGACAAAGCATCTTCAAGCCTATGCGAAAAGCAGTGGCCAATACCGATTCCTCCACAATCGAAAACATTGAGTTGGATGCCAAAGGGAAGTTCAGCGATCTCAACAAGTTCTAACCGAAGAAGCTTGTTGATCTCCAGTAGAATCGGATTCTCAAGAACATCAGAAAACTTGGTGTTCACTCGAGCTTCAAAGAAGGGAACTCCGTCGTCGTTGCAATCGAGGAAATGGTCGTCTAGAAATCGTCTGGTGATAGGATATTTTTCGCAAGTGCACAAGCCGGTTCAAGTAATAAAGTGATAAAAAGATATCGTTTCTAACGAGGACTATATACCACTAAGTACCGAATTACTTTAATCCCAATTTTATTTGAACAATAAATTTATAAGATGCAATAAAATAAAAGAAAATTAAATTAAACACAACGCATGAATTTAACAAGGAGAAATTCAATATATTAGGATATCTAGGTTTTCTGATTTTATCGAATTAATCTTGTTCAAAGCATCAAATTTAATCAACCACTGTTTATACATATGCTGATGACAAACTTCCCTAATGTAATCACTAATCTTTCTCAAGCATTAGCAAACTGCCACAACAAGCTAATTTTCACCTCTCGGTCTCAAACTCCAAATCTATCATGATTTATTAAGAACAAGAAATTCATAGTATCACACAAGTCTCATAGATATCTCTATCCTACGACAATCTCATGGTATTTAATCAAAATCTAATCCAACTATCACTTCTCAGTCTCAAATTAGATCACAAATCAATGGGAAAGGGCGCGCACACTTTCACAGGAATTAAGATTAGATTAAACACTCAGTATAGATATGAATAAACGTCAAAATTGAATTAAACCATAATAAATTTGAACAATCATAATCCGACTACATCGTAGCCCTAGAAAAAAAATTTAGTTCATGATGAAACTAAACAAAATCCTAAATAAAGTTCTAAACATGGTGAGAAAAGGAAAAGAACTGATTTATGAATCGGAATTGCCACGCTCCGTCTCCGGAATTGCTACTCTTCTTCTCCAATTCACCAATTGCTCTCCTCTCCTTCACTCTTATCTTTTCTGGCAAAAAATCCCCTCTTGGAACCCTAAAAAGATTCTATTTATAGCCATGGACCGAAAGATTTGATTTTTGAATATCAAATTCGGAGAATCAAAATGAATCCCGCATCTGGCGCGTAGACCCTCTTTTTTCTGTGCCTAGGCCCTAAACTGGGATCCACGATTTACGCCTAGGCACAAATTTATCAGCGCTTAGGCCCTAAGTTACGTAGACGGAAATCTCTTTTGACGCCCAGGCGCCACTGAAATAACGCCTAGGCCCTGAGCTCTCGGGTTTTTGTACTAAAAAACTTAATTCAAGCGCCTAGGCCCCATAAAATTGATGCATAGACGCCCAATACTCTTCAAAACACAATCTTCACACCAAAGCATGTCAAATGCTCCATTTTAGCTCCAATCGCGCCGAAAAACAATGAACCCGCTTTTTTACCTAAATCCTACAAAAGAAAATAAAACGAAGTGAAAGAACCTAGAAAAAAATTGAAAATCAACAAAATAATAAGTTAAAAGTACCCAATTAATTAGTCTAAAATTAACTTATCATATGGCTAGTGGGTAGTAAAGGGTCAAGGCTTGGGACAAAGATTTCTTAAGCTTTTCGGATATCTCAACGATGTAACTGGGCTCACCGTTATGGGCATTGAGTGCATAATTGTTGAAATATAAAACTATTGTTGACCACCTCCTAACAGCTTAAACTTTTTAGGAAAATTGATAAACTAACATGGTATAAGAAAGGAAGGTCCTGATCAGTTTGAACCCCTACAATTACACCATTTAACCCCTTTTATTATCATTGTATATTGGGCTTTTAATTTATTTCGGGTTTCTTATAATTTATATTGGATTTTCAAATTAATATTTGTCCACACGTTTATCCATTGTCTGGCCTACAAGTGAAGAAGAGTGTTACAATATAAAATTATTATTGATCCATGTTTTAACAGCTTAAGTTTTGGGAGAATTGATAAACTAATAATAACAGTAAAGAAAAGGACTATAGGCTCTATGTGATAGTTGATCAAGGAAAGAGAGTCGGTAACGGCGGAGATTTTGTGGAGTTGGAGAAAAATGTTTGATGATCTCGTTCAAGATTGCTTCAACTTCTATTGATTTTATTTTTAAATAAATGATGGTGATAAAAATTAGAATGATAGAATATATAGTGCAGTAACCACCTAGTTGGTGGTGGTGGTGGTGGTATTTTTATAAGCGCTGATGTTAATATTGAGAGCGTTATATATTGGACTAAAAAGTTTCCGAAAAAGGAAAAAAAGAAAGAAAGAAAGAAGGAAATCAAAAGAAAAAAAGAAAAAAAAGTGGTTGCACGTCATGGCTGATGTACATCTATTACCTAATTTGACGTCTTCATCATATTCGAAGTATTATAGAAGTTACAATTAGCTAGCAACAAGAATGGGATATAATTTTATCCTACTGTCTTTAGTTCTGCCTCTGGCATGATTATCCAGTTATATTATGATTTATATATATATATATATATAATATAGAATTATAAAATTTAGCTATGATCATATAAAGCTGAAAGAGAGATGTGACATGCATCTTTGATAATAAAAGACACCAACCCTCACCATTTTATACATGTAATTTTTATGGTAGACTTTGGCAGGAAAAAAAATATAATAAAAAGAAAAAAGAAAAATCAAGTCACAGTTGAAAGAAAAAATATATTCATCAATTGACTGTAAAGCGTAGGTTCCACACAACTGTTTCTTGTGATAATTTAACAAGACTAAGCTCTTAAAAATTATTCATGTGAAAACTTGACCCAAGATATATAACTGATTTGGCCATCTCATAGTTCAAGAGGGACTGCTCATACTTAATTATAAATGGAAAAAATAGTAAATTGACTCTTGATATTTGTGTTTTTCTTCTTCTTCTTCTTCTTCTTTTATTTATTTATTTTTTTTAGAGATAGCATTTTTGTAAAGAGTAATAGTAAATTATAGTGTAAAATTTAAACATAATAATAAATTGCATCATTAGAATTATGACCACTCAATACCAAAAAAAATCTCTTCCTCTTTCTCTCTCATGAAATTATGTATAAAAATTTGTTATTAAAAATTAACTGTATCTCTCTCGCATATACATGAAATTTTGCACATAATTATATTATTAAAAATTAACTATTCATATGTTATTTACTAAAAAAATCTAAAGATTCAAGGATTTACCCGTATATTTATATTATAATTGATCGTTTTTTTTAAAAACATGATATAAACTTCAAAAGTATATATTTATGTTATTAGCTACCATTTCTTTTTTTTTTTTTTCTCTTTTTTGTAAAATTAAGGCGGTATTTTAATTCAAATGAAACAAATATATAATGAGAAATACCAAGATTGATAGTGTAAAACAATCATTATAATAATTGCAACAATTAAACTATTGGTGTCCCTAAAAAATGAGAAGGAAATGATTGTGCACTTTTATCAATCGGCTTAAGTTGAACTCCACAAGAAACTAAAATCTTTGTCTCTGACAAAATGCATTCCATCTTCAATATGCGTTCTACTTGGTACGATTATATATATCAAATATGTCAATCTTATAGTTACCTCCTAAATTTAATGCCTTCCATGTATAGCTAGATTTTAGAAGCGAGAAATATAATTTGTTTTTCAAAATACAATTAATGAACAAATTAAAATGATAAAATAAAATACCAAATCATAACTAGATCGAGATTTCAGAGTGAACAAGTGCTCATCACTATAATAAATTGAGATCTAAGGACTCGTATATCTGTACGTATTAATAATATAATTAAGATTAAATAAACAGTATAATTAATGCCAAAAAATAAAAGTGAAAATCCAACGGGATTAATGGGAGATCCTAGCTATAGAATCTCTCTCCGTGATGGGAAAAACTCTGGAGTTTGAGATAAAGATCACAAAGGAAGAAGAAAATTCGAATTAAGCCTGACTATTATAAACTTTTGTTCACAGGGTTCTGATTCTGCTACAAAGTCAACTAATAATCAATTCACTTCCAATATAGTGGTGACTAGACAAACGTAAGTGGTTGTTTGGATATATAAACATCGAAAAGGAGAAATTAAAACCTCTATTCAAATTTATTAAAAAAATAAAAAATAAAAATAAGAATCTAACAAATCAAATAAAAATAAAAAATAAAATAAAAAGAAACAATAAGGCAAACGAATTCAAAATAAAAATTGAATTTATTTGTATATCTTGAAATCATTTTTCTTTCAAATGCGAAGTTAATTTGCACTTTTCTTTTTGGATTAATGAGAATATCTCTTCATATGTTATTAAGTTTCTCCAATTTATCCCACGATTGTGAAATTGTAATCTCTATTTTTTTCTGACCAAGCATATAATTATCGAGTTTATCTCCTGACTCGTCGATTTTAGTGTTCGAAACATCTCAAGATCTATTTGAAGATGGCAGACAACTTTATCATAAAAGTAAAACTTCATGGAAGACAGCTTTCAACATATGCAACGACGGACCAATCGTGGTGGTTTTCTTTGGGTTTTTGTTCAGATTTTTTGATTGGTCACTAAATGTTGGGCCCGCTCCTGAATTACGGATTTATTTTCTAAAGAGTACTTGTAGGCGTGGTCAACATTTTCTTCTTGAAGATCAATTCGTTCATGCACTCTATTTCATGAGGTTTGCTGATAATTTTATTTTAATGAGGGCTTTTTTTTTTTTTTTTTCCAACTATTTGATTTGTAAAGTAGAACAACGAGAGCTGGCAGCTCTTTTGTCTTTTTATTTGAAGTTTACTTTTTTTTTTTTGGGAAGTAATTTGAAGTTTATTTTTGATTAACTGGCTTTGCGGGCAATTATAAAAGATTTTGCTTATATATAGTTTTATTTTTCTTTCAATAGAATTTGAGTGAGGATTTAAAATAGGTAAGTCGAAAAATAATGAGCGCTAATATTATTTGGATGTTCTTCCAATTTTTGATGTTCTTATCTATTCCTTAATCATTTAGATTTAAAGAAAAATAATCATCTGACCTTCCTTGCCAACATAAAAGAAAGAAGAAAAGATAATTAGTTAGTTATGATAAGAGAAAAGGATAATTAGAATCATAGACATTACCAATCTTGTTCACGCAAAACAAGTTATAATTAAGCATATATAGACGGGGCATTATAAAGAAAATGGTCAGGTATATGCATGTAGTTGGAGATCTAGATCAGAGATAACTTGTAGGGTACTTTTATTAAACTAGTTGGGGAAAGCCAAATATCAATACATTAACTTTTTATAATAAAAAAAAGTAAATAAAGATAATATTCATAAAAGAGAAAATTAAAGCATCTTAATTAGATTTACACTCACTAAACAACTCGTCTTATATATCACAACTTCCATTCTAATTTATTAACAAAACATACAAATTATCGAAAAAAAAAAAAAAAAAAGAAGCTTAGAATCCAGCTACTATAAACCTAGCAAAACAAGAAATCAAAAGCAACCATACATGAAAAGGTAAATACAAAAACAACCAGAATATGAAAGGGTCTACTCTCCTAATAAACAATTAAGAGAGGCCCTGTTAAAACCTTCTATAAAAAAAATAATAAAAAACCTTCTAAAAAAAAAAAAACCGGTAGAAATAAATTTAGTAGAGGGAAAAAGAGTACATGATTCTACCCGGTTTTTGTATTTACACAATTTGGGGACACAAACGCGAGAAACTCTTTGTCAACTTCAAGATTGGTCATGTCATCTGGTTTCAAGCATATATAAGCCTCTATTTCATCACCATTTTTGTTGTCAAAAAGACAAACTTGGTTACTGAAACCCCTGGCAGCTGAACTCACCCATGTTGGCTTCCCTAATCCGAAGTCAGCTTCATACAGAGGAAATCTGCACAAACTTGTGATGAAGAACCCAACTGTCTCTCCTTTCACCAATCTTTCGGCACCTTTCTTCAAATTCTCCAACAATTCATCTCCCTTTTCTTGAATGTTTTCGATCACAAAGTTCTTGTCAATCCTTCTTAACTCTTCTCCTATCTTCCTCGCCAGGTTATAACAGTACTCTTCCCCTGTACAAGTACTTGTAATGCTTCCTGTCGTCGTGGAAGTGGTATAATAGTTTCCGAAAGAATGCTCTGCCAACGGCGGGTCACATCTTGGACGAATGTTCAGAGGATGAAGAATCACATAGTTTTTCCCAGCTTCAGATTCGACCGAGTTTGTTGCAGCCAGGAAACGGCTCCATAGGAAAGCAGAGATGACCGCAACACGAGAAAGGCGGCGCTTCTGGACGGTGTGATTGTTTATTCCTCTTTCACTCGTTCTTTCCTCGTACTTGGCTCTGAGAGCCTCAATCTTACGAGCATCAAACACAAACCTCTTTGTTATGTTTGTGGTGCACATGTTCTTTGTGATGGACAAGGAAGGATCAAACCCGCCCATATCCCTTGGCGGGAAGAGATCTCCCGAGATAAATTCAGGACGCGTTACGACGTCATTCTCGCCACGAGCAATTGCCATCCAACTTCTGACGAACACTAGACAAGACAAAGCATCTTCAAGCCTATGCGAAAAGGACAGGCCAAGAGCAATTCCTCCACAATCGAAAACATTGAGTTGGAAGCAGAAGGGAAGTTCAGCGATCTCATCGAGTTCTAACGGAAGAAGCTTGTTGAGCTCAAGAGGAATCGGATTCTCGAGAACATCTGAAAGTTTGGTGTTCACTCGAGCTTCAAAGAAGGGAACTCCATCGTCGTTGCAATCGAGGAAATGGTCGTCTAGAAATCGTCCGGCTAGTGGATAGTAAAGGGTCAAGGCTTGGGACAAAGATTTCTTGAGCTTGTCGGAGATCTCAGCGATGTAACGGGGATCACCGTTATGGTCATTGAGTGCATAATAGTAAAGGAAAGGACTATAGACTCTGGGTGATAGGTGATCAAGAAAAGAGAGCCGGTAACGGCGGAGATTTTGTGGAGTTGGAGAAGAAGGTTTGATAATCTCGTTGGAGATTACTTCAACTTCCATTAATCTCATCTTTTCAATAAATGATGGTGACAGAAATCAAAACACTAGAACTTATAGTGCAGTGACTAGCTAGTTGTTGGTGGTGGTGGTGGTGGTGGTGGTGACAGAAATCAGAACGCTAGAACTTATAGTGCAGTGACTCGCAAGTGGGTGGTGGTGGTGGTGGTGGTGGTGGTGGTGGTGGTGGTGTTTATGGTGACTGCAGAAATCAGAACGCTAGAACTTATAGTGCAGCGACTAGCAAGTTGGTGGTGGTGGTGTTTTTATAAGCGCGGATATTAATGATAAGAATGCAATATAAAATTGTAATTAAAAAGTTTGTGCCAAAAAAAGAAAAAGTGGTTGCACTTAATGGCTGATGTCCATTTATATCCATCACCTAATTTGACGTCTCCCTCATCTTCGAAGTATTATAGAAGTTACAATTAGCGATAAGAATGGGATAATATATTCTACCGTCTGGGTCTGCCTCTATCATGATTATCCAGTTATATATATGTAATAACTAGATTTTTGCGACATTTTCGATGCTTGTAAAAACATTTACGCTGTACCATGAAGGTATTTATGAAACGGCCCGATTAGGGTTTTTCATGGAAATTATGAGTTCTCGTGATTTTACGAGACTCAAAAATAATTGCTTAGTCAAGTATGTAACCTATTGAGTAAAAAGGGTTAAAAATTTCATGATTTCATGTTGGTCAAAGTTTGACCTAAAAAGTCAACAGTTGACTTTAAAAGTCAAACATGAGTTGACACAGTTATTTGATAGGCAGTATGGGAAATATACTGCGAAAATCGTTTTTACGGGCAAGATAACATGAGTTAAACCTAAAACCATCATAGAAAAATCAAGCACACAAAATAGGGTATCATGGGCCAAGGGGCCTTAAGTTATCAAAAAAATTTTATACAGTCCATTTTTACACAGATAAATTTTGGACTGCAGTTTAGTATTAAAATACTGCTTTTAGTAGAAAGCAGTATTGAAAATATATGTGTTAGCATGAAATTGGACTGCATATTAAGTAAAAACCCAAACAAACCCTAGTAAGGATGACATCACTTAACTTTTGAATTATGACATCATTAAGGAATTAATAAAAATTTTGGAAAGAATTTGGCTCTAGAACTCTCCAATGGCCGGCCACCTAGCATGCTTTTTGTGCAAAATCTTACTTCTTCAAGGACTATTTTGCAAATTCAAAAAGTTTCCATTGCCTATAAATAGGTGATTCCTATTCACAAAAATTCAAAAACTTAGCCAAACTATGCCCATTTTTCCTCTCAAAAAATCCGAACTCTAGGGAGCAATCCAAGGAAGAAAATCAAGCAAAACCAAGAGTGTTTTGAGTTTAGGGTAACCGGATTTCAAGTTTAGAGCAAGCAAGAAGTTGAGAAAATTTTTCATACCCATTTTTAAGCCTTGGCCGGTTGTGGTGGAGCAAGGAGAAAGGAAGAAAAAAAAATTTGGGTTGGCCGGATTTTTGGTATCAAGTGTGGCCGGATTTTAGCCCTAGGGTGGTGGAAAAATTTGGAGTCTTAATAGCCAAGAAAGGCCGGTTCTAGGTGGAGGCTAAGGGCAAGGAGAATTCAAGCCTAACCTAGCCAATTTCTTGAACCAAAGCAAGGTAAACCCCTTACACTTCAAGCTTCTCAATTTATGTTTCAATTGAGAAATTTAAGTGTATTTTCCAAGGGTTTGTAAGAGCATAAGCTCAAGTTATTTATTTGCCTAGGTTAGAATCAATTATGTGCTTGATTTAGATTTAAGGGTGGTTTGGTTATTTTTGTGTTTATTTAGCATGATAAATGCCTAGAATTGCATGATATGTTTATGATTTATATGCTTGATGATGGATATGTTATATGTGCCCTTTATATGCCAAGAATGATGATCAAATGTATGTTAGGTTGCTAGAATCATGTTAGAATGATTTTTTGAACCAAATTGTGCAACCTAAACCATGCAAACCCTAATGGGTGATTTTTAAAAAATGGTTTGCATGGGTTGGATAGGTAATGTGTTTAAGAAAAGGTTACGTTAGAAAAGCATTGTATGAATGTTTTTTAGACTCCCGATGTGATCGGTTGAGGTAGTATGCGCAATTTAGGCCGAAAAACGAAATTCAAACCAAAACTGCCATTCTCGGGTAGAATCTGCCCAGTTTCGGGAAAATCAAATTTTGAGGCCTTTAGAGGCCGAATTTGTAAAAACTCAAAACATGAAAGTTGTAGGAAAGGGTTTTTCCTAGTGGAAAGCGCGGGTAGTTTTCCAAAATAAGGCTCCAACGGCCTCGGTTTTTATAAAAACCCGAGCCTGACCGTGCCCAGACTTGATACACGGCCAGGTGAATTCAACAAAGAAAACGAAGGGGTTAGAGCCCGAATCAGGTTTTGTTTAAAACACGAAAGTTTTAGAATTTTTCGAGATCTAAAACTTTCGTGAAGAAAACTTTTTCAAATTCAATTTAGATTTTTAAATAAAAACAGATTTCAAAAACTGTGCAGGAAACAGGAAATTCCTGCACAGGATTTTATAAAACAGTGCAGGAAAATGATATTTCTGCACACACACTGATAATTTAATCAAAGGAAGCTGTTTCAAAGGCAGTTTCTAACCCTTAAGTATTTTATGAATATAACTCAAGAATTATGACTTTTCAAAGGGATTTTTAAGTTTGAAATCTAAGTTTTCTAAAAAGAAAATAAACATGAATTTTGAAACTAAAGTCAAAGTTTTGACTAAGATAAACCCTAGGGTTACCTATTGTAACCCAATAAAATATAACTATAGGAAGGGGACATATAGCTTAGATTACGCACGAATGTTGGTTTAATACCAACAGTATACTTACCTATGTCCTTTATGTATAGCAGAAAATAACCTGCTGTGGCATCCTGAATAGGATCAACGTTTTAATCGGACATAGCAGACAAGGTAAGTACAACTCCGCCTACAGCATAGGCCTATGTATTACTTACCTAAATATGTTAAGTGTATGCTATGATGAATGAATGTTATGATGTAATGCATGTTACTGTAACATGAATATGATTTATAACTTTGTAACATCATGTAGTATGTTCACAATTAATAAAGACAATATCAAGTACGATATGAACATAATGGCAAGCAAGCTTGCCTGTGTCGTGCCGACCCGCGTCAGGTCGAGTTGGACTATGGTTTGAGTTGGACTTGGTTTGGCCGCCCCAACCACTCCATAGTTGCGCGCCTGGTACGAACACTCATGACAAGGGGCCCATAATCAAGATAAGCAATAAAAGGGATTATGAAGTATGATAAGAAAGCATAATGAAGCATAACTGGATCATGCATTATTAGAATATGCTAGATTATGTTATTTTATGCTATGAAATGATTATGTATGTTTGTGTATGTTTATTATGCGGGTAAAATAGTTGTACTTGCTGAGTAAAAGCTCACAACTTACGTTTATGCTGTAGGTAAACAACCTATTGGCGATTTTTGATACAAGATGGCGAGCGTGGCGAGGTGAACTGTGAAACGTGGGAATGTCGAGCCGCTACGCGTTTTGTTTAATCATGTTTATTATTTTATGTTTAAACACTTCGAGACAATACACGTATATATATATTTATACGCGTATATATAAAAAAAAAATGTTCCGCTATTTTCCTTAAATAAACAAGTATGTTTATGGAACAAGTCAAACACGTATGTATGTATAGTAACGGTCCGTGCTAGACGGGTCGTTACAATATATATACATGACAAGTGCATATAAATCCCTAGTCTTCGGAAATTTGACAATATAGTATATAGAATTATCAATTTAGCTATGATCATAGTAGCATGTACAGCTGAAAGAGAGAGATGTGACATGAATCTTTGATTATTATAGCTACCAACCTCTATTTTAAAAATGGTTTAAGTATGTTTCACCATTTATACGTGTAATTTTTGTGGTACGTACATTAAGTCAAGATTAATGATCTCTATCTATGTCTATCTCCTATATGTAACTATATATATACACACCCCCCCGTATCCATACCTATCTAATAGCTATACTATAATACATATATGAAAAGAAAATAAAAATTAAGTTACAGCGATCTGAAAGAGGAAAAAAAAAAGAAAAAAAAATTTGTATCAGTTGATTATATATAGAGCGTAGGTTCCACGCACAACTGTTTCTTGTGACAATTTAATAAGAACACTGTTAAAAAATATTTATGTGAAACTTTTACCCAAGATATATTGTTTTGGCCTTGTATAGTCCAAGGTAAGATGAGCCGGTTTTATTCCGGTAAATTATGTATTTTTAACCTGATATTTTGTTAGTTTCAGAGCCATTTAGCATATGAATTAGTAATGGTGCTCTTGGATTATTCAATTAAAGTGGGGGAAAAAAAACAGCTCAAAAAAATGCTTAGTAGTGGAAACGACAGATAGCTAGCGCCGCAGCTGTGACTCATGAAGCCGCAGCGCTGAAATGGTGTAGTAAATATGTGACGCCCCGACTTCCCAAGCCAGGTCGATACTATACATACTTGTTCTTTACTTGAAAATTTGAGGGAAAAATTTTTTTTTTAAAAACATATTCACATGAGTTATTATGTAAATAAAAACTTGTCATGCATACATTCCACACTGAAAGTATAATCTTTAGTCTTCAAACTTCATACATACTGTATAACATAATATACTTTTGAAATATTTATATTTTTACTCAAAAGCGATTGCGGAAAATTTTGCGTAGTGGTATCCCACACCGCCCTTCACCCACCGCATCGTCCGCATAGCCCACCACTTTAAACTGCAGGCTTCTTACCTACAGTATGAATATAAGAGTGAGCTTTCGCCCAGCAAGTATAAACATAATCTCACAAAATAATTCAAACATCTTAAAATATGCCAATCATCATGTAGCTTATGCATGAACCATTTATAATCGATTGAAAGTCTTATGCTTCATTATTGACTCAATCTTTAATTTATTATCTTGTCTCAACATGTGGGCCCATAGTGTACGTACCAAAAGCGCGCAGCCTCCAGACAAAGCTAGGGTTTGCAAGGCCCTAACAGTTCTGGGAATTATAACTTGACCCTTCACGATCACGGAAGGTATATGTCACAACTGAATTATGTAGCCTCCACGATCACGGGAGGTTGGTACGACACCTTACTTGATTTATCTTACCATATGATTTAACATTAGTGAACATGCCTTATGATGTCACTATGTCCTATCAAACTTAACACTTGCTATAACATGGTATTCTTGAAAACATGGCATTTTTTTTAAAACCATGACATATTTGTAAACGTGGCATTTTTGGAAACCATGACATTTTTAGAAAACATGGCATTTTTGTTAACATGACATTCTTATAACATGGCATAACATGTAACATGTCGTAGCATATCATCGCATATCATAACACAACATAGCATGTATATTTAAACATATAGTGTAAATAGCATAGCTTAACATAGCATATTTGAAAATAGTATTTACTATTTTCACACTGTAGGTGAGGTTTGATACTTGCCTGATGTGCTAGGTTTCTGGTTTTGTTGCTTCAACCCAGATCGCAACTGCAGGTTACTTCCTGCTATTGAAAAGAACATAGGATAAGGATCCTATAAAATGTTGGTAATTTTTCCAACATTCATACACAATCTTAGTTATATGTCCCACAATTATACACGATAACTCATTAGGTTACATGAGGTAACCCTTGAGGTGGTCAATATCTTATGGTCAAACTTGGCTTTGGACCAAGCCTAGTAACTCGGGTATCCTTCCCGGTTACCATCCGTCAACCTCTTGTTTCTATATTTTGGCTTTTAAAAATCTAATTTCCAAATTTGGAAAACAATCTTTTGTTTAACTTGAAAATTCGTGGTTTTTAAAGTGTGACTCTATAAAAATCATTAAAGGTTGAAAACTGCCATTGGAACAGTTTTCACAGTCAAAACATTTGTGTTGGTGCAAAAATATAGTTTTTCTGCATTGTTTTAGAAAATCCTGTGCAGGAATTTCCTGTTCCCGGCACAGTCTTTAGAAATTCGTGTCAGTTTAAAAATCCAATTTGAATTTGAAAAAGTTGTCTTCATGAAAGTTTTAGATCTCGAAAAATCCTAAAACTTTCGTGTTTTACGAAAAATTTAATTCGGACTCTAACATGTTCATATTGCCGTTTGAACTCACCTGGCCGTGTATAAATCCTGGGCACGGTCAGGCTCGGATTTTTACAAAAACGAAGGCCTTTGGAGCCTTATTTTCAAAAACTGTCAGCGATGTCCTCTAGGAAAATCTCTTCTCAACAACTTTCATGTTTTACGTTTTTCCCAATTCGGCCTCTAAAGGCCTCAAATTTCACTTTCCAGAAAACTGGCCAGTTTGTACCCGAACTGGCAGTTTTCATTCTTAAATTCGTTTTACGTCTTATTGTCGCAAATCTAACTCAACCGAACACGCGGGAGCCTAGATAGCATACATGCAGCGTTTTCTAACGTCCCACATTAACAATCATGCTACTCAAATGCGCCCATGCAAACCAAAAACCGAACTGTCCTAGCCTAGGTTTGCATGATTCTAGGTTGTCTCACCATTCCATAACCGAAACTAACAACCTAGCATGAAATTTTAGAACCGGTTTGCACATAAAACAGGGGACATACATTTCATCATCCATCTAGCATGCACCCTAACATTCATACAAGCATAAACATAACCATTCAAACAAGCATAAACATAACCAATCAAAGCCATTAAACCAAACCACCCTTAATACCTAATCAAGCACCATACCTAAACTATTCTAGGGCAATAAGTAAATTGAGCTTATGCTCTTACATCCCTTGCTTGGAAATACATATAAATTTCCTAATTGAAATTTAAATTGAAGAGCTTAGGGTTTAAGGGATTACCTTGATCACTCAAGATTTTGGGCTAGGGTTTGGTCCACTTTTTCTTCCTCCTCCTAGGCTCCACCTAACCGGTTTCACTCCACCAATTGCACCAAGATTTCGGTTGATTCCTTGGTGGCTTCTTGAACTAAAATCAGCCACTAACCACTCTCAATTTTCCTCACTTTTCCTCCTTATCACAGCCGGCCTCTAGGCCTAGAAAAAGGGCACAAAAATTTTCAAAACCCTTGCTTGTTGTTGTAGAGAAAAACCGACTACCCTAACACTAAAACCCCTTTGGTTCTCAAATTTTTTTCTTTGTTCTTGCTCACCCTTGAAAGTCCGGATTTTTGAGAGAGAAAATGGCAAGAGTTTGGCTTAGGTTTTCTAATTTTTTTGAATTATGGGTTCACCTATTTATAGGTGATGAAGAACTTTCTAAAATTGCACCATTAGTCCTTGAAAAAGCAAGGAATCACACAAAAAGGGGGGGGGGGGGGTATGTGGCCGGCCATGACTCTTGGAGAACAAGCAAGAAGTTTCTAGAATAGGACACTTGTCTTTCAATGGTTGGTTCATGGAATTATGATGTCATAATTCCAAATAAGGTGATGTCATAAATCAAAAGGTAGATGATGTCATACTAAGGCCTCGTTTGGCTTTTTCTTCAATATACAGTCCACTTTTATGCTAACACAGATAAATCTAATACTGTTTTCATTAATACACAGTACAATTCAGTACTGTTTTGCTTGACTGCAGTCCAAAATTTATCTGTGTAAAGTTGGACTGTATAAAAATTTTTCTTTTTATTTAAAGCCATTTGGTCTTTAATATCCTATTTTAGGTGCTTGATTTTTCTATGGTGGTTTTAAAACTTAATTATACTATCTTGCCCGTAAAGACGGTGTCCGCAGTATATTTCCCATACAATTGCACATAAACACATAGTACAAACTTTAGATTTCTTATATACAAGAAAATCATGAGTTCGTGAAAATTTTTGGATATTACAATCTACCCTCCTTAAAGAATTTTCGTCCTCGAAAATCAGAACAATTCGGGGTAGTTTTTCTTCATCTCGTCCTCGCGTTCCCACGTTGCCTCCTCAATCTTATGATTTCGCCATAGGACCTTAACTAAAGGTATAACCTTGTTCCTTAGCACCTTTTCTTCTCGTGCTAAGATTCGCACCGGTTTCTCCTCATACGTCATATCCTTGTGAATCTCAATTGGCTCGTGGTCCAATACATGGGATGGGTCCGAGATGTACTTCTTTAGCATTGACACATGAAATACATTGTGTACATATGCTAATTCCTGAGGCAAAGCCAACCTATAGGCCACGTTACCAATTCTTTCCAGTATTTCGAATGGCCCTATGTACCGTGGACTTAATTTCCCCTTCTTTCCGAATCTCATAACTCCCTTGAATGGAGCAACTTTAAGAAAAACCAAGTCTCCTACTTGGAATTCTAGAGGCCTTCTGCGTTTGTCGGCATAGCTCTTCTGTCGACTAAATGCAGTTTCCATCCGTCGGCGTATAAGTTTCACAGCCTCAGTGGTTTTTCGAATAAAATCTGTGGACACAAGTTCCTTTTCTCTTGTTTCGTACCAATGGACAGGAGATCTACACCTTCTTCCGTACAGGGCTTCGTAAGGAGCCATTCCAATTGAAGCTTGGAAACTGTTGTTGTACGAGAACTCAATCAAAGGAAGCTTCTTATCCCAAGTTCCTTTAAAATCCATCACACATGCTCGCAACATGTCTTCCAAGGTTTGAATGGTCCTCTCGGATTGTCCGTCCGTTTGAGGATGGAAAGCCGTACTAAAAGTAAGCTTTGTACCCATGGCTTGATGTACACTTCTCCAGAACTTAGAAGTGAAACGACCATCACGATCGGAGATGATTGCCTTTGGAATCCCATGGTAGCGAACAATCTGCGCAACGTATAGTTCTGCCAGCTGCTCTACTGAAAAGCTAAGCTTGATGGCGATAAAGTGTGCAGATTTCGTCAAACGATCCACAATCACCCAAATAGCATCATTGCCACTGGAAGTTCGGGGTAGACCAACTACAAAATCCATAGTCACTTGGTCCCATTTCCATTCTGGGATGGAAATTTTCTGCAATTCTCCCCCTGGACGTTGGTGTTCTGCCTTCACTCTTTGACATGTAAGGCATTTACTGACGAATGTAGCAACGTCATTCTTCATTCTGGGCCACCAAAAGCTTTCCTTCAGGTCCTGGTACATCTTTGTAGCTCCTGGGTGGACGGAATATGGAGTCTCATGGGCCTCCTTCATGATTTGCTCCTTTAACTCGTCTTCATTAGGGATGCATAATCTATTTTTCCGATAGAGTATGCCCTCATCCGATATATTGAAGTCCGACTCCTTTCCTTCCAAGACCTCGTTCCTTGTTCTGAGCAGTGAGGCATCTCCTTCTTGTTGCTCCTTCATGCTATCCAAAATGGTAGGTTGGAAGGTTAGGGCAGCTAAACTTCCTGTGATGAGCTCTATTCCAGCTTTCACTAGCTCCTTCTGAAGAGATTCGTTCAACGACTGTATGGACATTAATGAGGAAGACGACTTCCGACTAAGGGCATCAGCTACTTTATTAGCCTTCCCTGGATGGTAACGGATGTCTATGTCATAATCCTTCACCAGTTCGAGCCATCTTCTTTGCCTCATGTTAAGCTCCTTTTGTGTGAAGATATACTTCAAACTCTGATGATCCGTGTAAACTTCACACTTAATACCGTAAAGGTAGTGTCTCCAGATTTTGAGCGCAAATACTACCGCCGCAAGTTCCAAATCATGCGTCGGATAGTTCTTCTCATGATCCTTAAGCTGGCGTGAAGCATAAGCGATCACCTTTCCATTTTGCATGAGAACGGCTCCCAATCCTATCTTGGAAGCATCACTGTATATCACGAAGTTTCCTTCCTCCACATTCGGAATTGTAAGAATCGGAGCGCGAGTCAGCCTATTTTTCAGCTCTTGGAAGTGCTCTTCACACTTTGCAGACCATTCATACTTCTTCCCTTTCCGTGTAAGTGCGGTGAGCGGCGCTGCAATCTTAGCAAATCCTTCGACGAAACGTCGGTAGTAGCCCGCCAAGCCGAGGAAACTACGTACTTCGGTGACGTTTTTCGGAGCTGGCCATTCACTTACTGCTTCAATCTTAGCCGGATCTACAGATATGCCGTTCTTGGAGACCACATGTCCTAAGAAATGGACCTTTTCCAACCAAAATTCACACTTTGTGAATTTAGCGTAGAGCTGATTTTGCTTTAAAATCCATAAAGCAATCCTTAAATGCTCCTCATGTTCCTCCTTTGATCTTGAATAAATCAAGATATCATCTATAAAGACGATAACAAACTTATCCAAGTAGTCCTTGAATACTCGATTCATCAAGTCCATAAAGGCTGCTGGAGCATTTGTCAGTCCAAATGGCATAACAAGGAACTCGTAGTGTCCATATCGCGTACGAAAGGCTGTCTTAGGGACGTCTCCTTCCCTAATTCGGAGCTGGTGATATCCGGATCGTAGGTCAATCTTCGAGAAAATTGAAGCTCCTCTCAGTTGATCAAACAGATCGTCGATCCGAGGCAAGGGATACTTGTTCTTGATGGTTATCTTGTTCAATTCCCGATAGTCAATGTACATCCTAAGAGTGCCGTCCTTCTTCTTAACGAACAAAACTGGAGCTCCCCATGGCGAGTAACTTTGACGAATGAATCCTCGATCCAGAAGCTCTTGTAACTGAATCTGCAGTTCTTTAAGTTCGGCAGGCGCCATCCTATAAGGTGCCTTGGATACTGGTGCCGATCCAGGAAGTAACTCAATCTCGAAGGAGATCTCTCGTTCTGGTGGCAGTCTTGGCAATTCTTCAGGAAAAACCTCTATAAATTCCCGAACTATCGGTACTTCTTCTGGCCTGCTCTCGGTTTCTTGCGTCTTGTCCACCATGTTGGCTAGAAATCCCATACATCCTTCTGCCAACAATTTTCTAGCTTTTAACGCAGAAATGAACATTTTCGGCTGTTTTGGAGTCGATCCTCTAAAAATAAACTCCTCTCCTCCAATTGGCTTGAACGTGACAGTACGTCGTGGACAGTCGATCACTGCGTTGTACTTCCCCAGGAAATCCATACCCAGGATGACATCGTAGTCGTATAGGTCAATGATGATCAGGTTGACATACATTTCCCTACCACATATAATTATTGGAACATGACGTATCCAATAATCAGACAACAGAATCTCCCCGGAGGGTAATGCAGTCCTAAATGTTCTTCCGATTCTATCACTTGCTCTACCTAGTTTCTTAGCGAACCTAGGTGATGTAAATGAATGCGTAGCTCCAGAATCAATTAACACGTAGGCATCTTGTTGGGCAAAAGGAAGCTGACCTGTCACCACGGTGGAAGGTCCAGCTTGAACATCCTCCTTTGTATAGGCATAAATACGTCCTTGAGGTTCCGGAGCTTCCAGCCTGCCTTGAGAGATTGCAGGTCCCTCGAGCTTCATTTGTGCAGCGTGAAGTTGAGATCCTTGTCCTCTCTGTTGGTTTTGCAGACTCTGGGGATTGAGATTGCAGTTTCTAGCATAGTGGCCTTCCTTGCCACAAAGAAAACAGCGACCGTTTCCAGCACGACAATCTCCCGGGTGCCTTCTCCCACATTTCTGACAAGTGGGATAACTGTTGTTATCAGGGGTATTCTTCTTTTGAGGAAAATTTTGTCGATTCCCCTGTCCTCCTGCATTCCACTTCCTCTTCTGCTGGTTGTTGCCGTACTGCCTGTTGTTGTTGTTTTGGCCCGAAGGTCCTCCTTGACCCTTCTGTTGTGAGGTCTGGCCTTGCTTGACTTGATTCTGCTTAGCTTGGGCCTTCTCTTCTCTTTTCTCCTGGAAATACTTAGCCCGTTGCTCCTTGTTCTGTCCTACCCAGTATTCAGCTCGAATTGCCCTGCTGACACATTCAGCAACAGTGAATGGTGGATGGGGGCCACTGCTAATTACCACTGCTAATTCCGGACGAAACATCCTCATCATTCTTCTTACTTTATCCCTTTCGGAACTGATGAGGTGAGGGCAGAGACGTGCTAGCTGCTCAAACTTTTTGACGGCTTCGGCT
Source organism: Ficus hirta (assembly GCA_038430175.1). Classification (NCBI taxonomy): domain Eukaryota; kingdom Viridiplantae; phylum Streptophyta; class Magnoliopsida; order Rosales; family Moraceae; genus Ficus; species Ficus hirta. Next base: position 14,625,125 of record CM076595.1, on the reverse strand, counting down.
ACCGATAGATTTCCTTGGCGGAACCTGTCAAACTCGTCTTGTTGAGCCTCCATGACCTCAGTGTTGAAGTATTTTTCCTTAAATTCCTCTACAAAGTCTTCCCAAGTCATCTCAGTAACATCTCGCCGGATTTGGACTGTTTCCCACCAGAGGCGAGCATCTTTCCGTAGCATAAAGGATGCACAGAGGACTCTCTCCTGATCATTAAGTCTGAGGAAATTTAGGGCGACCTGGAGGTCAATCAACCAATTGTCAGCCTCAATTGGGTTTGTAGACCCCTCGAATTCTGGTGCCTTCATGCGTCGAAATCTGTCATAAAGTTCTTCTGGAGTTCGAACCAGAGGTGCTGGTGGTACAGCTACAGGCGCAACAGGTATTTCAGGGGCTATGGGGTTCTCTGGGATCACCGGGTTAACATCAGGAATTTCCGGTGCTGCAGGCTGATTCGCATGTGCTGGTGGCATTCTAGCATCAGGAGGTCCCTGATTTTGCTGAGCTAACTGAGCTCTAAGCCCCCCTATCTCTTGCTGTTGGGCTAACATCATTTGCCTTAGCTCATTTAGCTGGGCCGCAAGATCAACGTCTTGGGTCGGTACTCTTCTGCGCTTTGGTGGCATGGTTCTGTACGGAAAATAAGGAAATAATTTTAGCTTCTTGAAATTATGCCTTTCATATAGAACCATAATCTTTATTCCATATAAAAGCATAACATGAACATATCTGAATTCATCATGTTCTTGTTCGTATCTCCTTTACAACAGGAGTTCATAACCATAATATTTTTGGAAAATATAAAACTTTCCCATCATCTCCGTACGTCACCTAGTTGCCACCACCAAGCTAAGGCACCACCCATCGTCATCCCAGTGTCCAACATTTTCCAGCATGGCCGTTGAAGAAAGATACTTACTACGCACATAAAATCTTAACTAATTGTAAGAAAATAACATAACTTACTTAGGCCGTTGCAGAAGCGATGTGAGGCGAAGTGAAGTAGGCTGGCAGGATACCGCTCTGATACCAAACTGTGACGCCCCGACTTCCCAAGCCAGGTCGACACTATACATACTTGTTCTTTACTTGAAAATTTGAGGGAAAATTTTTTTTTTTAAAAACATATTCACATGAGTTATTATGTAAATAAAAACTTGTCATGCATACATTCCACACTGAAAGTATAATCTTTAGTCTTCAAACTTCATACATACTGTATAACATAATATACTTTTGAAATATTTATATTTTTACTCAAAAGCGATTGCGGAAAATTTTGCGTAGTGGTATCCCACACCGCCCTTCACCCACCGCATCGTCCGCATAGCCCACCACTTTAAACTGCAGGCTTCTTACCTACAGTATGAATATAAGAGTGAGCTTTCGCCCAGCAAGTATAAACATAATCTCACAAAATAATTCAAACATCTTAAAATATGCCAATCATCATGTAGCTTATGCATGAACCATTTATAATCGATTGAAAGTCTTATGCTTCATTATTGACTCAATCTTTAATTTATTATCTTGTCTCAACATGTGGGCCCATAGTGTACGTACCAAAAGCGCGCAGCCTCCAGACAAAGCTAGGGTTTGCAAGGCCCTAACAGTTCTGGGAATTATAACTTGACCCTTCACGATCACGGAAGGTATATGTCACAACTGAATTATGTAGCCTCCACGATCACGGGAGGTTGGTACGACACCTTACTTGATTTATCTTACCATATGATTTAACATTAGTGAACATGCCTTATGATGTCACTATGTCCTATCAAACTTAACACTTGCTATAACATGGTATTCTTGAAAACATGGCATTTTTTTTAAAACCATGACATATTTGTAAACGTGGCATTTTTGGAAACCATGACATTTTTAGAAAACATGGCATTTTTGTTAACATGACATTCTTATAACATGGCATAACATGTAACATGTCGTAGCATATCATCGCATATCATAACACAACATAGCATGTATATTTAAACATATAGTGTAAATAGCATAGCTTAACATAGCATATTTGAAAATAGTATTTACTATTTTCACACTGTAGGTGAGGTTTGATACTTGCCTGATGTGCTAGGTTTCTGGTTTTGTTGCTTCAACCCAGATCGCAACTGCAGGTTACTTCCTGCTATTGAAAAGAACATAGGATAAGGATCCTATAAAATGTTGGTAATTTTTCCAACATTCATACACAATCTTAGTTATATGTCCCCCAATTATACACGATAACTCATTAGGTTACATGAGGTAACCCTTGAGGTGGTCAATATCTTATGGTCAAACTTGGCTTTGGACCAAGCCTAGTAACTCGGGTATCCTTCCCGGTTACCATCCGTCAACCTCTTGTTTCTATATTTTGGCTTTTAAAAATCTAATTTCCAAATTTGGAAAACAATCTTTTGTTTAACTTGAAAATTCGTGGTTTTTAAAGTGTGACTCTATAAAAATCATTAAAGGTTGAAAACTGCCATTGGAACAGTTTTCACAGTCAAAACATTTGTGTTGGTGCAAAAATATAGTTTTTCTGCATTGTTTTAGAAAATCTTGTGCAGGAATTTCCTGTTCCCGGCACAGTCTTTAGAAATTCGTGTCAGTTTAAAAATCCAATTTGAATTTGAAAAAGTTGTCTTCATGAAAGTTTTAGCTCTCGAAAAATCCTAAAACTTTCGTGTTTTACGAAAAATTTAATTCGGACTCTAACATGTTCATATTGCCGTTTGAACTCACCTGGCCGTGTATAAATCCTGGGCACGGTCAGGCTCGGATTTTTACAAAAACGAAGGCCTTTGGAGCCTTATTTTCAAAAACTGTCCGCGATGTCCTCTAGGAAAATCTCTTCTCAACAACTTTCATGTTTTACGTTTTTCCCAATTCGGCCTCTAAAGGCCTCAAATTTCACTTTCCAGAAAACTGGCCAGTTTGTACCCGAACTGGCAGTTTTCATTCTTAAATTCGTTTTACGTCTTATTGTCGCAAATCTAACTCAACCGAACACGCGGGAGCCTAGATAGCATACATGCAGCGTTTTCTAACGTCCCACATTAACAATCATGCTACTCAAATGCGCCCATGCAAACCAAAAACCGAACTGTCCTAGCCTAGGTTTGCATGATTCTAGGTTGTCTCACCATTCCATAACCGAAACTAACAACCTAGCATGAAATTTTAGAACCGGTTTGCACATAAAACAGGGGACATACATTTCATCATCCATCTAGCATGCACCCTAACATTCATACAAGCATAAACATAACCATTCAAACAAGCATAAACATAACCAATCAAAGCCATTAAACCAAACCACCCTTAATACCTAATCAAGCACCATACCTAAACTATTCTAGGGCAATAAGTAAATTGAGCTTATGCTCTTACATCCCTTGCTTGGAAATACATATAAATTTCCTAATTGAAATTTAAATTGAAGAGCTTAGGGTTTAAGGGATTACCTTGATCACTCAAGATTTTGGGCTAGGGTTTGGTCCACTTTTTCTTCCTCCTCCTAGGCTCCACCTAACCGGTTTCACTCCACCAATTGCACCAAGATTTCGGTTGATTCCTTGGTGGCTTCTTGAACTAAAATCAGCCACTAACCACTCTCAATTTTCCTCACTTTTCCTCCTTATCACAGCCGGCCTCTAGGCCTAGAAAAAGGGCACAAAAATTTTCAAAACCCTTGCTTGTTGTTGTAGAGAAAAACCGACTACCCTAACACTAAAACCCCTTTGGTTCTCAAATTTTTTTCTTTGTTCTTGCTCACCCTTGAAAGTCCGGATTTTTGAGAGAGAAAATGGCAAGAGTTTGGCTTAGGTTTTCTAATTTTTTTGAATTATGGGTTCACCTATTTATAGGTGATGAAGAACTTTCTAAAATTGCACCATTAGTCCTTGAAAAAGCAAGGAATCACACAAAAAGGGGGGGGGGGGGGGGGGTATGTGGCCGGCCATGACTCTTGGAGAACAAGCAAGAAGTTTCTAGAATAGGACACTTGTCTTTCAATGGTTGGTTCATGGAATTATGATGTCATAATTCCAAATAAGGTGATGTCATAAATCAAAAGGTAGATGATGTCATACTAAGGCCTCGTTTGGCTTTTTCTTCAATATACAGTCCACTTTTATGCTAACACAGATAAATCTAATACTGTTTTCATTAATACACAGTACAATTCAGTACTGTTTTGCTTGACTGCAGTCCAAAATTTATCTGTGTAAAGTTGGACTGTATAAAAATTTTTCTTTTTATTTAAAGCCATTTGGTCTTTAATATCCTATTTTAGGTGCTTGATTTTTCTATGGTGGTTTTAAAACTTAATTATACTATCTTGCCCGTAAAGACGGTGTCCGCAGTATATTTCCCATACAATTGCACATAAACACATAGTACAAACTTTAGATTTCTTATATACAAGAAAATCATGAGTTCGTGAAAATTTTTGGATATTACAAAATAAATGGACAAAGCGTAAATATTGACTCTTTTTTACCTGGTTTTTTTTTTTTTTTTTTTGAAGCCAAGGAGGTATATTTTCATTCAAGCGAAACAAATAAAAAATGATTATGGATTTGGCAAAAATATAATCAAGATCTTTATTATAAATTAAACAAATAAACTACCCATGTGTGTTAATTCATCGGCTAAACTCCATTGACAAAACAAATTTGATGTTTTGACCTTTCTATATATAAATATTATCTTTTTTTTATTGTTTTTTCTTTTCCATTTTGTAGAATATAATCTCGATCGTAGTTTCTTTTTATGCAATACCAGACAAGAAAAAAAATGTACTGTTATTAAGTAATGGGAGTAACTATCATGGCTGATGGGAGGGTAGTTTTTTGGAACATAAAATGAGTATAACAAGTAATAATTAAAATTACAAATTTAAGTAAGGGTGGTTTAAATATAAAGATGTGAGAAGAATAGACTAGGGGTGTCAATAGATTCTTAAAATATTTACATTTGCATTTTTTATTTGTATACTAAATGCTGTGTGTAACGTGTTAAGAGAACTTTTACAAACAAACTAGCCCTAATTATTTTCTTTTTATTTACTTTTGAACCTCATGATACTCCATCTTTTCCTATTTCCTTGTTTGTTGCTTCTCTCTCTTAAAATAAAGCATATAGATCTTCTCCAAAACTCAGGGGATTCATAACGGGGATGTTTTGCTTCTTATTTCGAGTCATTGATGCAGCGAATTTATTTTCTATCAAGTGTCTTGAGGTTCCTTGGACATTCAAGACCCGTTGGTTGTCGGCTCTAAATAAGAATTTCTTTTTCAGTTTCGCGTGTCTATCGTTAAATTTATAACACCATGGTAGACAAACTTTCAACATATATGCAATTCAATTGACAACGGATCATGGCGGTGCTCCTTTTCGGATTTTTTGTTAAGGTTTGATTGGTCACTGTAAATTGGGCTCCCTCCTGAATTACAGATTTATTTCTAAGAGCACTTCTAGGCACAATCAGAATTTTCCTAAAGACAGGATGGTTCATTTGATCTTTTTCTCCTTTTCAAATTTTTTCCTTTTGGTTTTGGTGAAGAATGGTTTTAATGAGGCCTTTTTAATTTATTTGACAAGTAAAGTAGAACAACCAGACGGCATTCGTTGGCAGCTCTCTTTTATCTTTTTGTTTGAAGTTTATTTCTTATTTATAAGCTTTTAAACTTGTAGCCTGTGGGCAGTTACCATAGATTTTTCTTTTATATATATATATATATATATATATATATATATTTTCCATTTTATTTTTAACAAAAATTTAGTAAGGATTTAGTATGAGTCAAGGTAAGGAATATTGAGTGCTAAATTAGTTGGGATGTTCTTCTGAGTTATTTCTTTTCATCATTTACGCGAAAAAAAAAAAATGATCATGACCTCCCTTGCCCATATAAAAGAAAGAAAAAGAAATACTTAGTTTATGATAAGAGAAACGGATAATTAGCCCTCGCGAAAGTTGTCGAAGCTTTTTGTGATTTTTTTTTTTTTTTTGGAGCTAATAAGCTTATTGTGAAAGATTAATATCACGTTAATAATTGACATGCAGTTATCTTGACCATTCTTCACTCTATTTTTTTTTTTTTAGTAGTCATTAAATAGAACATATGTAGTTTTTTCAAGATTGCATGTAACAGATTCAATATTCTCAAAAAAAAAAAATAAAAAAAGATTGTAGTAATGTTTTGGCCTAGCACGTATAAACTTTTCTTTAATTATGTAAATCAATAAAAATAAATTTTGCATTAATCGTGACACCCACAATCTTATAATTATATGATTTCTACAATTTCGTGATTAAGATCAGAAAACATATCTTGATTGGTTAAAGAAATATTAAAGTGACAAATCGATCATAATACGACTTTTAGACTCTCTCCTGCCTTCTTTTTAATTGATGTACAAAATGATGGAACTCCATACTCGGTGGAGAGAGGATTAAATTTCCTGATTTGGTCGGTTCTTTTCCCTCATATATATATATATATATATATTTAGATTGAAATGCTGGATAAAAGGGTAATTTTTTTCCCCTCCATTAGGAAGCTGTTAATTGTGAAATTTTTATTATTAAATTGTAGAGTCTAATTAATACCCTATAATGTCTGATGGTAAGTCAACATGCCGATTAACCTTGGAAGGATCAGAGGCGGTGTCCCCAAAAAGTCAATGATATAGACATGTTATTCATTAAGGGTATCTTGAAGATTCATGTACACTTGTAATTTTAATTTCCTAGTTTATTTTCTTTATAAAGAGGGACACCATTATTGGGTTTTATTCATTAGAGACGTTAGAGAAAACACAGAGTAGGAGTATGAATTTCTCTTGTAATTACTGCAGCGACTAAAACATGACGTACTTTCACATTAAGATGAACCTCTATAAAATTCTTGGTGTATTTTGTGTGTTTCATTTTCTTCCATTTTTTTACTAAGTATTATTTTGAATTAAATCACGAACTAATTCTCAACATCTGTTTCTCTGATTGATTCATAAAATTTGTTCATAATGTTTTTATTAAACTATTTCATTTAATTATCATTAAATAGAAATGACATTTGGTAAGTTTATGGAAATAATTTTTACATTAAAAAAATGGAGAAATGATATGATGGTGACGAAGCTTATGGCCAAGTGTTGTGGTAGAAAAGGAACATGCACGTTCGAGCAACTTTGTCTTTGTTTTTTTTTTCTTTTTTTCTTTTTTTCTTTTTTTTCCCCCACTAAAAAAAATCAAGTGACAGCTGAATTTTTTATTTTTTTTTTCCGCTGAACCAAGTGACAGCAGATTAATAATAAGTAAAGTGTGCTCAATTATTTCACTTCGAGGATTGGGTGTGCCAGCACACTGCAACAACGAACAATATTCTACATATGTGAATATATATTTATATATATATATATATGTATGTGTATAAATATAATACATATAATCAGGTTTCACGTTGGGACAACGGCCAGTGGTCGATATCCACTTCTCCCATGTAGCATGAATTCAAATCATCAATTTTTGGAGACACAAAGGCGAGAAACTCTTAGTCAGTTTCGAGTTTGGCCATGTCATCTGGCTTCAAGCAAATGTAGGCCTATATTCCATCACCTGTTTTGGTGTCCATGAAACCAACTACGTTACTGAAACCCCTGGCAGCTGATGAACTGACCCATGCGGGCTTTCCCAATCCGAAGTCGGCTTCATAGGGTGGAAACCGGCACAAACTCGTGATGATGAGTGCAACTACCTCTCCTCTTGTCAATCGTCCGGTATCTTTCTTGAGGTTCTCCAACATCTCATCTCCCTTGGCTTTCAGCCACAAAGTTCTTGTCAATCCTTCTTATCTCATCTTCTATCTTCCTCGCCAGGTTATAACTGTACTCTTCCCCAGTGCAAGTACTTGTAATGCTTCCAGTTGTTGCGGAATTGGCATAATAGTTTCCGAAAGAATGTTCTGCCAAAGGCGGATTTCAGCTTGGACGAATGTTCACCGAATGAAGAATCACATTGCTTTTCCCAGCTTCGGATTCAACTGAGTTTGTTGCAGCCGTGAAACGGCTCCATAGGACAGGAGAGACTGCTGCAATACGACAAAGCCGCCGCTTCTGGACGATATGAATATTCATTCCTTCACTTTTTCTTTCCTCGTCCTTGGCTCTAAGAGACTCAATTTCACGAGCATCGAACACAAACCTCTTGGTTATGGTTGTAGTGAGCATGTTCTTTGTGATGATGAAAGAAGGATCATACCGCCTGCCCATATCCCTCGGTGGGAGGAGATCTCCCGAGACAAATTCAGGACGCGATACGACGTCGTTCTTGCCACGAGCAATTGCCATCCAACTTCGGACGAACACTAGAGAAGACAAAGCATCTTCGAGCCTATGCGAAAAGCACAGGACAACGGCGATTCCTCCGCATTGAAAGACAATGAGTTGGACGCCAAAGGGAAGTTCAGAGATCTCATCGAGTTCGAACGGAAGAAGCTTGTTGAGTTCAATTGGGATCGGATTCTCGAGAACATCGGAAAGTTTGGTCTTCACTCGAGCCTCAAAGAAGGGAACTCCGTCGTTGCAATTGAGGAAATGGTCGTCTAGAATTCATCCGGCTAGAGGGTATTAAAGGGTCAAGGCTTGGGACAAAGATTTCTTGAGCTTGTTGGACATCTCAGCGATGTAACTGGGCTCAATGTTATGGTCATTGAGTTCATAGTAGTAAAGGAAAGGACTATAGGCTCTAGGTGATGATTGATCAATGAAAGAGAGCCGGTAACGGCGGAGATTTTCGGGAGTTGGAGAAGAAGGTTTGATAATCTGGTTAATTAGAGATTACTTCAACTTCCATATCGATCTGGTCATATTGCTCAACTTGGAGCTAGCTGCAGATGATAGTGCAGTAAACATGGTCAGTGGTAGTGGTGGTATTTATTTACACACGGATCTTAGCTTTCGTTTGGTTCTCAGGTTTAAATTTAAGTTTTTCATCTCAATTTTTGTCTTTTTTTAAAATGTCAACAAAAATTATTATTAGTTTTTGAAAAGTCAATAAACTTCAACTTAAAAATTCCATTATAAACCTGTACGCTAAACACAAGCTTATTATTTAGATCGGATGATAATATTAGAAAAATAATCATCTGACCTTCCTTGCCAACATAAAAGAAAGAATAAAAGATAATTAGTTAGTTATGATAAGAGAAAAGGATAATTAGAATCATAGACATTACCAATCTTGTTCACGCAAAACAAGTTATAATTAAGCATACATAGACGGGCCATTATAAAGAAAATGGTCAGGTATATGCATGTAGTTGGAGATCTAGATCAGAGATAACTTGTAGGGTACTTTTATTAAACTAGTTGGGGAAAGCCAAATATCAATACATTAACTTTAAAAAAAAAAAAGTAAATAAAGATAATATTCATAAAAGAGAAAATTAAAGCATCTTAATTAGATTTACACTCACTAAACAACTCGTCTTATATATCACAACTTCCATTCTAATTTATTAACAAAACATACAAATTATCGAAAAAAAAAAAAAAAAGCTTATAATCCAGCTACTATAAACCTAGCAAAACAAGAAATCAAAAGCAACCATACATGAAAAGGTAAATACAAAAACAACCAGAATATGAAAGGGTCTACTCTCCTAATAAACAATTAAGAGAGGCCCTGTTAAAACCTTCTATAAAAAAAATAATAAAAAACCTTTAAAAAAAAAAAACCCGGTAGAAAGAAATTTAGTAGAGGGAAAAGGAGTACATGATTCTACCCGGTTTTTGTATTTACACAATTTGGGGACACAAACGCGAGAAACTCTTTGTCAACTTCAAGATTGGTCATGTCATCTGGTTTCAAGCATATATAAGCCTCTATTTCATCACCATTTTTGTTGTCAAAAAGAGAAACTAGGTTACTGAAACCCCTGGCAGCTGAACTCACCCATGTTGGCTTCCCTAATCCGAAGTCAGCTTCATACAGAGGAAATCTGCACAAACTCGTGATGACGAACCCAACTGTCTCTCCTTTCACCAATCTTTCGGCACCTTTCTTCCAATTCTCCAACAATTCATCTCCCTTTTCTTGAATGTTTTCGATCACAAAGTTCTTGTCAATCCTTCTTAACTCTTCTCCTATCTTTCTCGCCAGGTTATAACAGTACTCTTCCCCAGTGCAAGTGCTTGTAATGCTTCCTGTGGTTGCAGAAGTGGTATAATAGTTTCCGAAAGAATGCGCTGCCAACGGCGGGTCACATCTTGGACGAATGTTCACAGGATGAAGAATCACATAGTTTTTCCCAGCTTCAGATTCGACCGAGTTTGTTGCAGCCATGAAACGGCTCCATAGGAAAGCAGAGATGACCGCAACACGAGAAAGGCGGCGCTTCTGGACGGTGTGATTGTTTATTCCTCTTTCACTCGTTCTTTCCTCGTACTTGGCTCTGAGAGCCTCAATCTTACGAGCATCAAACACAAACCTCTTTGTTATGTTTGTGGTGCACATGTTCTTTGTGATGGACAAGGAAGGATCAAACCCGCCCATATCCCTTGGCGGGAAGAGATCTCCCGAGATAAATTCAGGACGCGTTACGACGTCATTCTCGCCACGAGCAATTGCCATCCAACTTCTGACGAACACTAGACAAGACAAAGCATCTTCAAGCCTATGCGAAAAGGACAGGCCAAGAGCAATTCCTCCGCAATCGAAAACATTGAGTTGGAAGCAGAAGGGAAGTTCAGCGATCTCATCGAGTTCTAACGGAAGAAGCTTGTTGAGCTCAAAAGGAATCGGATTCTCGAGAACATCTGAAAGTTTGGTGTTCACTCGAGCTTCAAAGAAGGGAACTCCATCGTCGTTGCAATCGAGGAAATGGTCGTCTAGAAATCGTCCGGCTAGTGGATAGTAAAGGGTCAAGGCTTGGGACAAAGATTTCTTGAGCTTGTCGGAGATCTCAGCGATGTAACGGGGATCACCGTTATGGTCATTGAGTGCATAATAGTAAAGGAAAGGACTATAGACTCTGGGTGATAGGTGATCAAGAAAAGAGAGCCGGTAACGGCGGAGATTTTGTGGAGTTGGAGAAGAAGGTTTGATAATCTCGTTGGAGATTACTTCAACTTCCATTAATCTCATCTTTTAAATAAATGATGGTGACAGAAATCAAAACACTAGAACTTATAGTGCAGTGACTAGCTAGTTGGTGGTGGTGGTGGTGGTGGTGGTGTTTGTGACAGAAATCAGAACGCTAGAACTTATAGTGCAGTGACTAGCAAGTTGGTGGTGGTGGTGGTGTTTACGGTGACAGAAATCAGAACGCTAGAACTTATAGTGCAGTGACTAGCAAGTAGGTGGTGGTGGTGTTTTTATAAGCGCGGATCTTAATGATAAGAATGCAATATAAAATTGTAATTAAAAAGTTTGTGCAAAAAAAAAAAAAAAAAAAAGAGAGAGAGAGAGAGAGAGATTCAAGAAGGAAATCAAAAGCAATAAAGAAAAAAGTGGTTGGACTTAATGGCTGATGTCCATCTATATCCATCACCTAATTTGACGTCTCCCTCATCTTCGAAGTATTATAGAAGTTACAATTAGCTATAAGAATGGGATAATATATTCTACCGTCCGGGTCTGCCTCTATCATGATTATCCAGTTATATATATATACATGACAAGTGTATATAAATCCCTAGTCTTCGGAAATTTGACAATATAGTATATAGAATTATCAATTTAGCTATGATCATAGTAGCATGTACAGCTGAAAGAGAGAGATGTGACATGAATCTTGGATTATTATAGCTACCAACCTCCTATTTTAAAAATGGTTAAGTATGTTTCACGATTTATACGTGTAATTTTTGTGGTACGTACATTAAGTCAAGATTAATGATCTCTATCTATGTCTGTCTCCTATATATAACTATATATATACACACACCCCCATATCCATACCTATCTAATATCTATACTATAATACATATATGAAAAGAAAATAAAAATTAAGTTACAGCTGAAAGAGGAAAAAAAAAAGAAAAAAAGAAAAATTTGTATCAGTTGATTATATATATAGCGTAGGTTCCACGCACAACTGTTTCTTGTGACAATTTAATAAGAACACTGTTAAAAAATATTAATGTGAAACTTTTACCCAAGATATATTGTTTTGGACTTGTATAGTCCAAGGTAAGATGAGCCGGTTTTATTCCGGTAAATTAAGTATTTTTAACCTGATATTTTGTTAGTTTTAGAGCCATTTAGCATATGAATTAGTAATGGTGCTCTTGGATTATTCAATTAAAGTGGGGGGAAAAAAAAAACAGCTCAAAAAAATGCTTAGTAGTGGAAACGACAGATAGCTAGCGCCGCAGCTGTGACTCATGAAGCCGCAGCGCTGAAATGGTGCAGTAAATATATGGACAAAGCGTAAATATTGACTCTTTTTTACCTGGTTTTTTTTTTTTTTTTTTTGAAGCCAAGGAGGTATATTTTCATTCAAGCGAAACAAATAAAAAATGATTATGGATTTGGCAAAAATATAATCAAGATCTTTATTATAAATTAAACAAATAAACTACCCATGTGTGTTAATTCATCGGCTAAACTCCATTATTTTTGGTAAAACAAATTTGATGTTTTGACCTTTCTATATATATATATATATTATCTTTTTTTTATTGTTTTTTCTTTTCCATTTTGTAGAATATAATCTCGTAGTTTCTTTTTATGCAATACCAGACAAGGGAAAAAAAAATACTGTTATTAAGTAATGGGAGTTACTATCATGGCTGATGGGAGGGTAGTTTTTTGGAACATAAAAGGAGTATAATAAGTAATAATTAAAATTACAAATTTAAGTAAGGGTGGTTTAAATATAAAGATGTGAGAAGAATAGACTAGGGGTGTCAATAGATTCTTAAAATATTTACTTTAGCATTTTTTATTTGTATACTAAATGCTGTGTGTTTCGTTTTAAGAGAACTTTTACAAACAAACTAGCCCTAATTATTTTCTTTATATTTGCTTTTGAACCTCATGATACTCCATCTTTTCCTTTCTCCTTGTTTGTTGCTTCTCTCTCTTAAAATAAAGCATAGATCACAAAACAATCAACTCTGATCATCTAAATACTCCACCTCTTTTCTTTCTCCAAAACTCAGGGGATTCATAAAGGGGATGTTTTGCTTCTTATTTAGAAATTATGAGCCTAATGCCCGTGCGTTGCACGGTAACAGGAAAAAAAAGTTAAAAACAAATTATGAGAATAAATAATATACATTAAGCGTAGTTAATTAAGGAAGGTAATATATTTACAATAATTTTGAGAATTCAGTTTTTTTTTTATATTTAAATTTACATTATGATGTCTGTATTATATATATCAGTATAGATATATATTTTTATTTATACATACAAAAAGTTTTGAAATAGGGAATTTTTATTTCGTCGAATGACCTGATATCATTCATGTTTAACCTTCTTCATTTTCTCTTCCGGTCTGTCATATTAAAATTATTTCTATATGTTAGTTTAAAAAAAAAGTAGGAAAAACTAATTGCATTTATAAATAAAAAAAATTATGTTTTATATTTAATAAATTTAATTTTAGAGAATAATATTAATATACAACATTTATAATAATCTGCTTAATAAATAAATGTAAAAATAAATTACATATTTGATAAATCGAATTTAAAAAAATTATTTGTATACAATATCTATAATAATTTTAGTACAATTATTATAAATATATTCTGTTTGTAATAAAATTTTATCACAGGAAAAAAAAAAGATGGATAGAGCTTAATATATACGTATCTTATTCTAAATAATTTATATTTAGAAATTTTCATTGGATACTTTTTAATTTAAAATTTTAATTAGTATTTATTTTTTGATATTATAATTTAATTATGTTATTCTCAAATTTAAATAAGTAAACTTAGTTCTATTTTTTTTTTTCATTTAAATTTTGTTAAAATTTAACATTTTATAATTTCTAGAGATTATTTTATTTATGGAGTTTTATTGTAAATAAAATTAACTGAATAATATATTATTCTTTAATTTATAGTTTAATTTATTTAGTTTTTTTTTTTTTTGGTATGTATGATATTGTTTTATTAAAAAATTTGATTTCCTTGTTCAATCAAATTTTTTTTATCATGTTAAGTCTTGTTTTTTTTTTTGGCCCACTAAATTTTTTTCAATTGAGTATTCTGTAATTTTTATATGTTTATTAATTTTTTTTCTAAATTTTTATCAATTGTGTATTTTGAAATTTTTATATATTGTTATATTCATGTAGTGTTATATTATGTGTTTAAAAATAATTGAAGTAAATTATTTTAACTTTCTTAAAATATAAATTTGTAACTATAAACTTTTTATCGTTTATTTTAACCATATTATTTCCTACGGGTGGGGAAAAATATTTCCCTCAAAATTGAGTTGTTGGTAGTAGAGAACAATTTATCAAAATGTTACTTTTTAAGTTTGTTTATGAGAACTTAGATTTATTTGATGAAATTATCAATAAATTATGTTTAGTTACGTTCCTAAACAAAATATAAATTTATACTCAATAAAAAATTCAATACACATTATTACAAAAACCTAATTCACTAAACTGTTAAGTAGTGCAACATCTATTTATTGTTTTTTTCTTCTCAGAGATCTCCATTTTTTTGTAGCAGATTTATTGTCCTTAATAAAAACTTGCATTAATTTAATCAAATCATGAATAAATTAAGTTATGCTAATTAACCATTAATTATTACACATGAAAAAAAAATTTACTGATACAAATAAAAATTATGGAATTACATAATAAAAAAACTTAAACCATACAATTAAAATTACAATAATTTCTAATCATAAAATTATTTCAATACAAAAATTGTTATAATAAATTTAAATATTACAACAATATACTGGAAAAAAAAAATCTCTTCGGCTCATACGGGGGAAAAAAAAAAAGCCAAGGAAAAAATCCAAGTATAAAACAACAAATTAACTTGGAATAATAATAATAATAATAAAAGATAATGAAAAAACAGAATGCAAAATGTGTATTATACTTAATTATATAAGTAATCTAAATATATAACCAAATACATACATATACATAAACATATATACTACAAAAAACTAACATAAAAATTTTTTTAAAATATTTTATATTATGCTCAGATCTCATTAATAGCATCCATTAATGATAGCCATAATACAATTCAGCAGCATCTTTAATAGCTACCAAGTAAGATCTTTGGGAATGTGTCAAAAAAAAAAAAGAACAAAAAAACCGGGGGGCAGGGTTAGAAATGTTTTCATCAAACAGAGAGAGAACATAGAGAGAGCAAATAGGAAAAGTAGTATCAATAGATAAAAAAAGCAGAAAACTTTTAAAATATTACAATAGTATGAAATCAGCAATATATAATGAATACTATTATATAGTAACAAAATCAAATTTAACACAAATCCCAAACACCCATGGCAACAGTAAAAGATGGTCAAACAGTATATGTAACATATGCTATCAATAATACCATATTCAGCATCATAGACCAAATTAAAGAAGAAATCTGATATATGCATTATTGTATAGTTAAATAGAGATCATCATAGCATATAAAAACTATGATTCAAAACTTTTTGGTAAAAATATTTAGACTAACAGAACACGCAAATCAGAATAGGAGAAAGGAGGAAAAAAAAAAAAAAGAAGAAGAAACACAATACAAAACAATCAACTTATCATATATAACATAATCATATAACCTGTTTGAATAATATTTATAGAACATTTATACATAAAAGAGAAACAACTGTATACACTGTGAGAACATAAAACGGCAAAGGGAAAAAAAAACAGCGAGAAAAACAAAAAAACAGAGGGGAAAAAAACAGACAATAAAAAAAATTCAATCCCTTTACAGTATCATCATAATAATAAACATACTGACAGAATATGTAAATCAACAGGAAAACCGAGAAACCAACTACTAACAACATACAAAATGAAAACGGCAATGAAGACTAATTAAAAGTCTTAAATAAATATAGTACCTGGATAACAGAGCAGGTTTGGACAGGAGGCAAATAGGATTCAAACCAAAGTAGTTAAGACGATTTTACAGAAGTTTTAATAGTGCAGGACGGGTGAAACAATAAATGAAAAGAATTTGTTTATAAAAGAGAGTTAAGTAAATGAGAAGAGTCGGTGGAAGAGAGAGGCACGAATTTTTTGGAGATAACAGATAAGGGAAAAAAATTTTGCATAATGAGTTGCATTAATGACAGAGGTATAACCGGGAAGATATGTCAGTCAAAGTAATGATGAACAGTTACATACAGCCATCTAACAAATCACAAAATTACAACAGGGAAAAAAATAAAACAGATAATATAAAAGCATTAAATGTTAAAGACAGCTTTCAAAAACTGTAATCATAACCACATAACTAAAGAGTAAAAAAATTTAAAACCTGGTTTGAATCAAACTAAATGATCATATACTACAATTAGTAAATTTTTGACCAAATGCTTAAAACAGAATAAAAAAACATGATAACAAAACATCACACACGGTAAACGAATTATATCAAAATCGCTAAAAAAACCAACAAAATATTACCCGAGGAGAAAAAGAAAAAAAAATTACAAATTTAGAAATCAAGCGAGAAAAAATCTTCAACGTTCCTCTTCATAGTTGCATTTGTCCATTTCGTCACCATTTTTATGCCAATCTGCAGAAACCAATAAAAAAAAATGAACAAAAGCAAAAAACCGGAAACAATACTGAAATAAACCCAAAAAAAAAATTTTTTTCTTCAATATACCCAATCTCTTGTTTACGTTACTCAGTCTGCCTTTGTTTGAAAAAATGAAAAAACACAGATGAAAAAATACTCAATAAAAAAAAGAAGAACCGTTTCAAGAGTAAAGATCGAAAGTCAAGACTGAGAAAACGAAAAAAACCAAAGCAAAACAACAATGAATGCAAAAAACAACATACTCAAGACTAAAACCAACACTTGCTCCACAAAAAATGTACCGAACACAAAAAAGGAAAAAAAAAAAAAAGAAAACTGTTGAAAAAAAAAATTAGGGTTCCGAGAGGGAAAAATTAATAATCCGAAAAAACATTTACACTCCCACCACAAATACTGTACCGAGAGGGGAAAAAAAAAGGGGGGGAAAACCCATCAATAAAAAATTAGGGTTCCCAAACCAAAACCCCCAAAATCTGAGGCAAAAAAAAACAAAATCGTAACAAAAACAACATTGAAGGATAAAACAACACAATAAGGATGAGTATCTACACTTTCAACATAAAAAACATCTGGGCGAAAAAAAAAAAATGCAGCATTCAAAAATTGGTTCGGAGATAGGGGAACAAAAAATCAAAAATCAAAAGTGAGCATTGCAAAAAAATGAAATAAACAAAACCCAATAGAAAAAATCACTCAAAAAATTTCGAAACAAAAAAAATTTCCAAAAAAAAAAAATTCCAAGAACAATGAACAAAAACCGAACTTCCAAATCTTGAGAGAACAAAACAACCAAACGAAAAAAACCATGAACAATACAAACCGAAACCAACAAACACAAAATGATCGGCCATCAGTGCAAAAGAACCCCAAAATCGAGGGTTTGGATGCCAAAAATCCAAAGAAGAAGAAGACAAAGAGAAACAGAGCAGTAGAGAGAGAGAGAAGGAAAATATAAAATACACAAACACAAAATCAAGGAGCATAATCGGCGGTGAAAGGTAGAAGAGAAAGGGAGAAATAGGGTTTGGAGAGCGAAAATTCCAAGAACATGAGAAAGAGAGAGAGAACGGCAGAGAGATAATAAACAAGGCAAAAAAAATAGAGAGAGAAAGGCAAGAGACAATGGGCGGCAGCAGGAAGGAGAAAGGGGAAATTAGGATTTGGCGGGCAAAGTCGTCCATACACTATACCAACAGTCACCGGCAGGCAAGGAGTGAGGGGCAAAACTGTCTTCACACCATGGCGTGGGCAAAATCGCCCTTTTACTGTGGAACCCCATCCGGCAGGCAGGGAGAGGAGGGCAAAAAAGTAAATACACTGTACAGTACTGTGTATTGCTGTAGCAGTAACGCGAAAAGGAGAGGAGGGGAAATATTTTTTACTGTGCAACACTGCTCAAAGAACAGTAAAAACCACAATCCTTTTAGTATATAGTAATAATAATTTATGCATTTAAGGTTGAACTGATACGAGTGATTGATGCAGCGAATTTATTTTCTATCAAGTGTCTTGAGGTTCCTTGGACATTCAAGACCCGTTGGTTGTCGGCTCAAAATAAGAATTTCTTTTTCAGTTTCGGGTGTCTATCGTTAAATTATAACACCATGGTAGACAAACTTTCAACATATATGCAATTCAATTGACAATGGATCAATGGCGGTGCTCCTTTTCGGATTTTTTGTTAAGGTTTGATTGGTCACTGTAAATTGGGCTCCCTCCTGAATTACAGATTTATTTCTAAGAGCACTTCTAGGCACAATCAGAATTTTCCTAAAGACAGCATGGTTCATTTGATCTTTTTCTCCTTTTCAGATTTTTTCCTTTTGGTTTTGGTGAAGAATGGTTTTAATGAGGCCTTTTTTATTTATTTGACAAGTAAAGTAGAACAACCAGACGGCATTCGTTGGCAGCTCTCTTTTGTCTTTTTGTTTGAAGTTTATTTCTTATTTATAGGCTTTTAAACTTGTAGCCTGTGGGCAGTTACAATAGATTTTTCTTTTATATATATATATATATATATACATATTTTTTTTTTTCCATTTTTTTTTTAACAAAAATTTAGTAAGGATTTAGTATGAGTTAAGGTAAGGAATATTGAGTGCTAAATTAGTTGGGATGTTCTTCTGAGTTATTTCTTTTCATCATTTACGTGAAAAAAAAAATGATCATGACCTCCCTTGCCCATATAAAAGAAAGAAAAAGAAATACTTAGTTTATGATTAGAGAAACGGATAATTAGCCCTCGCGAAAGTCGTCGAAGCTTTTTGTGATTTTTTTTTTTTGGAGCTAATAAGCTTATTGTGAAAGATTAATATCACGTTAATAATTGACATGCAGTTATCTTGACCATTCTTCACTCTAATTTTTTTTTTAGTAGTCATTAAAAAGAACATATGTAGTTTTTTCAAGATTGCATGTAACAGATTCAATATTCTCAAAAAAAAAAAAAAACAAAACAAAACAAAAGATTGTATGTAATGTTTTGGCCTAGCACGTATAAACTTTTCTTTAATTATGTAAATCAATAAAAATAAATTTTGCATTAATCGTGACACCCACAATCTTATAATTATATGATTTCTACAATTTCGTGATTAAGATCAGAAAACAGATCTTGATTGGTTAAAGAAATATTAAAGTGACAAATCGATCATAATACGACTTTTAGACTCTCTCCTGCCTTCTTTTTAATTGATGTACAAAATGATGGAACTCCATACTCGGTGGAGAGAGGATTAAATTTCCTGATTTGGTCGGTTCTTTTCCCTCATATATATATATATTTTAGATTGAAATGCTGGATAAAAGGGTAATTTTTCCCCCTCCATTAGGAAGCTGTTAATTGTGAAATTTTTATTATTAAATTATAGAGTTTAATTAATACCCTATAATGTCTGATGGTTAGTCAACAGGCCGATTAACCTTGGAAGGATCAGAGGCAAAGCCCCCAAAAAGTCAATGATATAGACATGTTATTCATTAAGGGTATCTTGAAGATTCATGTACACTTGTAATTTTAATTTTCTAGTTTATTTTCTTTATAAAGAGGGACACTGTTATTGGGTTTATTCATTAGAGACGTTAGAGAAAACGCAGAGTAGGAGTATGAATTTCTCTTGTAATTACTGCAGCGATTGAAACATGACGTATTTTCACATTAAGATGAACTTCTATAAAATTCTTGGTGTATTTTGTGTGTTTCATTTTCTTCCATTTTTTTACTAAGTATTATTTTGAATTAAATCACGAACTAATTCTCAACATCTGTTTCTCTGATTGATTCATAAAATTTGTTCATAATGTTTTTATTAAACTATTTCATTTAATTATCATTAAATAGAAATGACATTTGGTAAGTTTATGGAAATAATTTTTACATTGAAAAAATGGAGAAATGATATGATGGTGACGAAGCTTATGGCCAAGTGTTGTGGTAGAAAAGGAACATGCACGTTCGAGCAACTTTGTCTTTGTTTTTTTTTTCTTTTTTTCTTTTTTTCTTTTTTTTCCCCCACTAAAAAAAATCAAGTGACAGCTGAATTTTTTATTTTTTTTTTCCGCTGAACCAAGTGACAGCAGATTAATAATAAGTAAAGTGTGCTCAATTATTTCACTTCGAGGATTGGGTGTGCCAGCACACTGCAACAACGAACAATATTCTACATATGTGAATATATATTTATATATATATATATATGTATGTATATAAATATAATACATATAATCAGGTTTCACGTTGGGACAACGGCCAGTGGTCGATATCCACTACTCCCATGTAGCATGAATTCAAATCATCAATTTTTGGAGACACAAAGGCGAGAAACTCTTAGTCAGTTTCGAGTTTGGCCATGTCATCTGGCTTCAAGCAAATGTAGGCCTATATTCCATCACCTGTTTTGGTGTCCATGAAACCAATTACGTTACTGAAACCCCTGGCAGCTGATGAACTGACCCATGCGGGCTTTCCCAATCCGAAGTCGGCTTCATAGGGTGGAAACCGGCACAAACTCGTGATGATGAGTGCAACTACCTCTCCTCTTGTCAATCGTCCGGTATCTTTCTTGAGGTTCTCCAACATCTCATCTCCCTTGGCTTTCAGCCACAAAGTTCTTGTCAATCCTTCTTATCTCATCTTCTATCTTCCTCGCCAGGTTATAACTGTACTCTTCCCCAGTGCAAGTACTTGTAATGCTTCCAGTTGTTGCGGAATTGGCATAATAGTTTCCGAAAGAATGTTCTGCCAAAGGCGGATTTCAGCTTGGACGAATGTTCACCGAATGAAGAATCACATAGCTTTTCCCAGCTTCGGATTCAACTGAGTTTGTTGCAGCCGTGAAACGGCTCCATAGGACAGGAGAGACTGCTGCAATACGACAAAGCCGCCGCTTCTGGACGATATGAATATTCATTCCTTCACTTTTTCTTTCCTCGTACTTGGCTCTAAGACACTCAATTTCACGAGCATCGAACTCAAACCTCTTGGTTATGGTTGTAGTGAGCATGTTCTTTGTGATGACAAAAGAAGGATCATACCGCCCGCCCAGATCCCTCGGTGGGAGGAGATCTCCCGAGACAAATTCAGGACGCGATACGACGTCGTTCTCGCCACTAGCAATTGCCATCCAACTTCGGACGAACACTAGAGAAGACAAAGCATCTTCGAGCCTATGCGAAAAGCACAGGACAACGGCGATTCCTCCGCATTGAAAGACATTGAGTTGGACGCCAAAGGGAAGTTCAGCGATCTCATCGAGTTCGAACGGAAGAAGCTTGTTGAGTTCAATTGGGATCGGATTCTCGAGAACATCGGAAAGTTTGGTCTTCACTCGAGCCTCAGAGAAGGGAACTCCGTCGTTGCAATTGAGGAAATGGTCGTCTAGAATTCATCCGGCTAGAGGGTAGTAAAGGGTCAAGGCTTGGGATAAAGATTTCTTGAGCTTGTTGGAGATCTCGGCGATGTAACTGGGCTCAATGTTATGGTCATTGAGTTCATAGTAGTAAAGGAAAGGACTATAGGCTCTAGGTGATGATTGATCAATGAAAGAGAGCCGGTAACGGCGGAGATTTTCGGGAGTTGGAGAAGAAGGTTTGATAATCTCGTTAATTAGAGATTACTTCAACTTCCATATTGATCTGATCATATTGCTCAACTTGGAGCTAGCTGCAGATGATAGTGCAGTAAACATGGTCAGTGGTAGTGGTGGTATTATTTACACACGAATCTTAGCTTTCGTTTGGTTCTCAAGTTCAAATCTAAGTTTTTCATCTCAAGTTGTCTTTTTTTAAAATGTCAACAAAAATTACTATTAGTTTTTGAAAAGTCAATCAACTTCAACTTAAAAGTTCCATTATAAACATGTACGCTAAACACAAGCTTATTATTTAGATCGGATGATAATATTAGAAAAATAGTAATAACAATAAAAAAGTTTGTTCAACAAGGGTCACTAGCACTCCGTTTGATATGAAAAAAGAAAATAGGATAGAACGAAAACTTATAGCATGTGTTTGGGATCAAGGTTCAATTCAATCTAAACTAAAAAATTAAATTCTTTTTTTTTTTCCTAAAAAGTCAATCACAGTTTCATTATTCACAATTTTTGTAACTCAAACTTTAAAAGTCCATAATTTTACATATAAAAGTCCAAATGGGATGAAATTTTTTTTTTAAATTACATAAAATTTTGAGACAAATGAAATAAACTTCATAGTGATTTTTTTTCCGAACATATTTCAAGTTTTTACACTTTTTAGTTTTGACCATTCAAACGCCTCACCAAAAGTATATTTAATTCAATTCAATTCCAATCTAAAAAATTCAGTTTCACATTGTATCAAACACATGCATAAAAGATGAAAAATTAAAATAATGTAAAGGAAACAAGTTTTCTTTAGCTAGTTTGATAAATAAAAGTAAAGAAAATAATGAATTGATACAATTAATATATTATTCACTCAATAATATTCTTCTACTTTAAAAATAATTATTAAAAGTAATTTTTATAATATTTGGGAGGATTTATTTTTTCCGCCCACTATTGATAAAATAAAAATTAGTGGACCCAACAATAATTTTAATTTTTTCTATTTTTCTTTTCTTTTTCTTTTCCTACTTACCAAACAACCAACTCTATCATTTTTCATCTCCTTTTCCTTCACTCCACTTCTTTCCTCTTAATTTTTCACACTACCTAACATAGCATAAGGAAATCAAAAGCAAAAACAAAAGGAAAAGTGGTTGTTCCACTTCATGACTGATCATGTGTGTAGTGCGATCTAGGTCCCCATCTTCATCCATTA
Organism: Ficus hirta; assembly: GCA_038430175.1. NCBI lineage: Eukaryota > Viridiplantae > Streptophyta > Magnoliopsida > Rosales > Moraceae > Ficus > Ficus hirta. The sequence continues at coordinate 14,602,043 of CM076595.1, read as the reverse complement.
ATTAGCGAATAAGAATGAGAAACGCGGCGTAGATTAATTAACATTATCCTGTTATATGTGACGGATACAAAAATATGAATTCCTAGTCTTCGGATTATAAACAGAATTAGCAATATATAAAGCAACAATATTCGTTGCAAATACAGAGAGAGAGATGTAACATGTTTGAACGTCCCAAACTCATGTACTTGATATGCATATAATAATCGATACCAACCAGCTCTCATTTTTATATATGTTTCACCATACACCATGAACTTATTTAACAAGTGTACGTGCGTGGCAAAGCCACATATTAAGTGTGCCTAAACTCACGTTGATAAATTCTAACTTTAATTCTTATATTTCATATCGAGTTACAATTATGTCCTATTAATTTCTTTCTGTTTTTAATTAAAGATCAATTAGCATCAAAAGTAAAATCCATTGATATTCAGGCATCTTCTTTCAATTTTCCTTATTTCTGCTATCGGACAATATGCCATTATTGTCGTTCACCAATAAACATCTCATGTTCTAGGGGAAAAAAATTAAAAAATAAAAATAAATAAAATAAAATAAAATCTTATGATAAACACCATCATAATGCCCAAACGTCAAGGACCAAAAATAAACGCCAACAATCTGAGGCCATGGAATGGATATCAGCTAAGGAAGCTAGCCTATACTGCCTATTATGTACCGGATGAAGAAATTAATTTTAAAAAAAAGCCAACACATGGCTTGGAAGCTGTGTGAATAAAGGGCCAGGAGTTTGGCCAAAAGTTGTGTAAAGTAATAGGCCACGTTGGTGGTATTTTCTATTTTGTTCACACAAGCCTAGCAAGCTTGGCCTATAAATAGGGCCATGCATTTCAGCTTAAGGCACGGCCAAGCATAAGCAGCCGAGTGAGAAAGTTATACTATTTCTATAGTTCTTTAGTTGTTGTTTCTTTTTGGGCGTTGAGAGTTAGTTTCATGAGTGTGTCCAAAGTGTAGTGTTATTTCTTTATGTGGTATTGATGAATTAACTATAAAACTAATGATAGTAAAAGTTATTTTGCCCATTGACGTTGTGCTCAACATCTTCTAACAGAACTAAACCAAAAATTAAAATTACAGTCAATCATAAAGCCGCACGTATACTAGAAAGGAAAGGCTGGAGTTGACATATAGTTGTAGACTAGCTAGTTGCTCCAAACTTCGAACACATAATTTGTTCACACTTAGATATATACATGAAAACAGAAAGCACATATTTATAACCTATATATGCCGTGTTTATAAAGAGAAAATTACCTAAATAACATTTTTTATAATCAACTGATCAACATGACATAAATTGTCCATTCTTAATCAACATAATATAAATATTAATTAACTTTAATTTAATTTTATTGCATATTGGTCTAGTATTAACTTTTTATGTCATGTTGGTATAATAGTCTCTAAATTTGTATCATTCAGGTGCTTTCCTTGTTTATAAATGGGATCAAGTCCACAATCCACCCAAAGCCCGATTTCCACACCAATGGAACTTTATTATAATACAGAATCACAATTCAAAAAAAAAAAACAGAAACTGAAAAAGACTTTCATATTTTTTTTTCCCCCCCTTGATAGTAAGTCTTCATAGTCACGCTCCATTGATAAGCGCATTCTTGGTGATCACGTCAAGAGGAACGGCAACATTTGGAGACACAAAGGCCAGAAACTCTGGGTCAGCTTCGAGTCTGGCCATGGCATCTGGCTTCAAGCAAATATATGCCTCTATTCCATCACCACTTTTGTTGTCCAGGAGAGCGACTAAGTCACAGAAGCCCCTTGCTGCTGAACTCACCCATTCAGGCTTTCCGAACCCGAAGTCGGCTTCATAGAGCGGAAACCTGCACAAACTTGTAATGAAAAACCGAACTTCCTCTCCTTTTATAAAATTTTCAGCATCTTTCTTTATACTCCCTAACAACTCATCTCCTTTTACTGGAATGTTTTTGACAAATTCCTTGTCGATCTTTCTCATCTCCTCTCCCATCTTCCTCGCCAGGTTGTAACAGTTCTCGTCCCCAGTACAAGCACTTGTAATGCTTCCTCTGGTTAAGGGAACGTAATAATAGTTTCCGAAGGAATTTTCCGCCAATGGCGGATCACATCTCGGACGGATGTTCACAGGGTGAAGAATCTGATAGTTTTTTCCCGCTTCCGATTCGACGGAGCTGGTTGCAACCATGAAACGGCTCCATAGGAACGTAGAGATGGCCTCAATACGCGAAAGTCGACGGGGTGGGAGGTTATGATTGTTGTTGTTATTAGTTAATCCTGCTTCAGTACTTTTCCTGTCGTCGTACTTGGCTCTAAGAGCCTCAATCATAGGAGCATCAAACACAAACCTCTTGGTCATGTTTGTCGTGCACATGTTCTTTATGATGGCGACGGAAGCTGGATCACTCCCGCCCATATCCCTCGGTGGGAAGCGATCTCCAGAGATGAGTTCGGGAGGCACTACGATGTTGCTTTCTCCACGAGCTATGGCCATCCAATTTCTGATGAACACTAGACAAGAGAGAGCGTCTTCAACCCTATGGGAAAAGCAAAGGCCAATGGCTATTCCTCCGCATTTGAAAACATTGAGTTGGACACCAAGGGGAATTTCGGCGACTTCATCGAGTTGGAAAGGAAGAAGCTTGTTGAGTTCGATTGGGATCGGATTCTCGAGAACATCTGAAAGTTTGGTCTTCACTTGAGCCTCAAAGAAGAGAGCTCCTTCGTCATTGCACTCGAGGAAATTGTTGTCAAGAAATCGTCCGGCTAGTGGGTAGTAAAGGGTCAAGGCTTGGGACAAAGATTTTTTGAGCTTGTCGGAGATCTCAGCGATATAACTGGGATCACCGTTGAGGTCATTGAGTGAATAGTAGTAAAGGAAAGGACTATAGGATTTGGGTGATATTTGATCAAGAAAAGAGAGCCGGTAACGGTGGAGATTTTGTGGAGTTGGAGAAGAAGGTTTGATAATCTCATTAGAGATTACTTCAACTTCCATTGATCTCATTTTGCTTAACTTTTGAGCTAGCAGCAGAAGAAATAGTGCAGTAACCTTGTTTTGTGGTGGTGGTATTTATTTACGCGCGGATCTTATAGTTTATAATTTTTCAGCTTAAAGAAAATATTAGCAACAAGGTTGTTGTAAGCACGCCGTCCAATAAGGAGCTCTAGGTTTTCTCATTTAATGGATCTCTAATTGTAAGCTGTTCCATTAAAATGAATCAATGACTCGATCTCATCAATTATCCACGACATCGCATGACAGAAATACATATGTACCCCAGAAGACCAATTCAAGGACAAAGTCAATCGCGTGCTATTTAAATCACATTTTTTGTGGAGAATAATAAAATTGTTAATCAAGTTATGGAGTAAGTCAATACGCGCAAAAGGTTCTTGGATAGATCATGTTGAGAAATCAAAAGAGCATTCATACTTATCAAATTAAGAAAACAACTTAACATCAAGTATCAAAGTAAGTTTAAGTCATTTTCAAATGACGTTCAAAAGGTTTGGAATATCAGGAACGGAAAATTAGGAGAAAAACTTGATAATCATACACTTGCTTAAAAAGAAATAGAGATTGTACTGATTTCAAGATCTTGGGATCAATTGAAAGAACTTAATAGGATGTGAAGGACCATAATTGTTGGACTGGTAAAGAAAAGTTCCTATAAACTTCGTGTTCGAAAAGAAAAGAGTTTTCAAGTATAAAAATGAATTCAATTTTAATTTGGATCTGTTTTTCTTTTATGAAGGGTTACTTCTTTTTTCTTTTTTCTTCTTTATGTTTTATTCGGTTTGTCATTAAGGTTGAATTTTGATTTTTTCTATTTATGTTTTCTTTTTCCTTTTATTTAAATTAAGTGGAGGTTTTAGTTCCTCCTTTTTATGTGTATTAAAAAGTTGTAATTTAAAGAAAAATAATAATACATCCATCAAATAATTTTATGAGCATGCTTCAACACTGTTTCGTTTTCCAATTCAAGAGGAATTCTCGTAATTAAATATTATGTTGAGTTGGTACAGTCATGCTTATGTAACGTGTTAGGTTGAATTGGGGGGAGTTGTTCATTTATTGTATAAGTGGACTTTTTTTTATATTATAAAGAAAAATATTAAATATAAAAAAAAAAGAAAAAGGAAAAAGAAAACTATTTCTTCCATAAAAAAGGTGGACTCTTACAGTAGATCGTTTCCTGGCCCCGTATAATCTTTTGAGGATGCATATTCTGCATCTAAAGTAGAGGATTTCGAGCAAACAATACAACAACAATAATTCTTGAGTTGGAGAAGAGGGTTTCATATAATCTCATTAATGAAGATCAACTTAACTTTTATTCTTATACGCAATGAAGATATATAGCTAATTACAATTAACGAAGCGGATATAAAGAATTATTTGATTGTTGACAATGCATTTGTAGGTGTTTGTGTTTGAGTGTGTGTGTGTGTGTGTGTGTGTGTTTTAACGAAGATCAACTTAAATTTTATTCTTGAACTCAATGAAGATATATAGCTCATTATAATTAATGAAGCGGATATAAAGATTATTTGATTGTTGGCAATACATTTATAGGTGTTCGTGTTTGAGTGTGTGTGTGTGTTTTTTTTTTTTTTTTTTCTTTTAAGGTGTGTGTATGGAATAAATAATTAAGGAGGCGTCTATATTACACATTCCAATTGGAGTTTTAGAAATATTTTGATAAGAAATGAATGAATATCTGAAGTTGTGCGTTTAGTTAAAAATAAATTATGATAGATAAAAAAACTTAAAAATTTGAAGTGTGTTGGGGAAAAATTTTCATTTCTATAATCATTCTATGCAATTTTTTTTTAATCATCTTATTTTGATTTGAAATAAGAAATTTATGGACTTTTAAATTTTTAATTTTTAAGAGATATATGAATATATGAATATTTAAATTGATTTATTTTTAGAGAAAAAAATTAAAAAAATATATGAAAATTTTTAATTGGAGTGTACGCTAACAGTCATCCTAATGTTTCAGTCAGAACTTTCAATCTAAAAGTTCCAACTCATTTTTTATCTTTTTTTTTAATCAATAAATTTCTTAATTAGTTTTTAAAAAATTAATAAATTTTAATTTAAAATTTTCAACTCGATCTGGTGTGCTAAACGCACTCTAAGTTTGAATATGTCTCATCACAAAGAAACTAAAAGTGTGAAACGTTCCACGCTGCCGCGAGTTAAAAAATATCGTGTTTCTGTTTGACTTTGTTGATTTGAACATACTTAGCTACTTTGCAATATTATGAGAATCTCACACGATAATTACTATTTTTCTTGAAAGTAATCACTACGAGTATTGTTAGTTCAGGTGTCACGTCTTGATAATTAATACGTTCTTTAGACTAGTTAAACAAAAATAAAGAAACTTAATTATCTATAGCTAGAAAGAGAGTAGGTAAACCTTTAATTTTTTCAATCGTGAGGCGTAGAGCTAATGTTTTGGCAATAAGTTGACTAAAACTGTATTATTGCATGAAAAAAGAAATTCAAATTTTTAATCGAACCAAAGAAGCAGGATGGTGACAAAATTGCTACAAATGGAGACAGCAACAAGCCTTTAAAGGTATCTTATATATAGAAATGAAGTCAGGATTTTTGCTCAAAGAGGTTTGTTTTTTATTTTTATCTATTTTTAATTTTTTTGTTGTGACAAATTGCATTTTTTTAGTTTTTAGAGGGTGATAGTTTATCTCAATCATTATAATGGTCACTTAAAATATTAAATATTTGAAGGGTGATGGTTTATCTCAATTCTTATAGTTACAAAGACTGTTTGTTAAAATAACAAAATATAAGTAAATTAAATGGAGTAGTGCTAGAGATACCAATTTTAATATCAACTTTTTGAATATCAACTCACATGTCATATTTTTATTAGTAGATGTAATTTATTGATGTTGCAATGTTATAAATATTGACCAATAAAAGAATGACAACTCATATATCACATAGGTTGGTATTCAAAAATTAGAATTAGAATTGATTTCTTTAGTATTTTTCAATTAAAAATATAATTACAGATATAATTTAGTAATAATTTCATATCTGAACCTACTAACAAGGCTATAATTCGAATTTTTCAATTTGCAATTAAAAAAAAATGTTTACGTGGACTTGCGTCCCCACTTGTTATATTGTGCCTCCGTCAATCTCTATATATTATACTGTGTGTGTGTGTATGTGACTTTTTCACGCCGGTGCATCGATCGGGTCGGTTGTCCCCAAGTTGCATATTATTATAAAAGTTTATGCGCTACTAATTAGTGTGTTTGTGTTTGAGTGTGTGTGTGTGTGTGTGTGTGTGTGTGTGTTTTAACGAAGATCAACTTAAATTTTATTCTTGAACTCAATGAAGATATATAGCTCATTATAATTAATGAAGCGGATATAAAGATTATTTGATTGTTGGCAATACATTTATAGGTGTTCGTGTTTGAGTGTGTGTGTGTGTTTTTTTTTTTTTTTTTTCTTTTAAGGTGTGTGTATGGAATAAATAATTAAGGAGGCGTCTATATTACACATTCCAATTGGAGTTTTAGAAATATTTTGATAAGAAATGAATGAATATCTGAAGTTGTGCGTTTAGTTAAAAATAAATTATGATAGATAAAAAGCATAAAAATTTGAAGTGTGTTGGGGAAAAATTTTCATTTCTTTCATCATTCTATGCAATTTTTTTTTAATCATCTTATTTTGATTTAAAATAAGAAATTTATGGACTTTTAAATTTTTAATTTTTAAGAGATATATGAATATATGAATATTTAAATTGATTTATTTTTAGAGAAAAAAATTAAAAAAATATATGAAAATTTTTAATTGGAGTGTACGCTAACAGTCATCCTAATGTTTCAGTCAGAACTTTCAATCTAAAAGTTCCAACTCATTTTTTATCTTTTTTTTTAATCAATAAATTTCTTAATTAGTTTTTAAAAAATTAATAAATTTTAATTTAAAATTTTCAACTCGATCTGGTGTGCTAAACGCACTCTAAGTTTGAATATGTCTCATCACAAAGAAACTAAAAGTGTGAAACGTTCCACGCTGCCGCGAGTTAAAAAATATCGTGTTTCTGTTTGACTTTGTTGATTTGAACATACTTAGCTACTTTGCAATATTATGAGAATCTCACACGATAATTACTATTTTTCTTGAAAGTAATCACTACGAGTATTGTTAGTTCAGGTGTCACGTCTTGATAATTAATACGTTCTTTAGACTAGTTAAACAAAAATAAAGAAACTTAATTATCTATAGCTAGAAAGAGAGTAGGTAAACCTTTAATTTTTTCAATCGTGAGGCGTAGAGCTAATGTTTTGGCAATAAGTTGACTAAAACTGTATTATTGCATGAAAAAAGAAATTCAAATTTTTAATCGAACCAAAGAAGCAGGATGGTGACAAAATTGCTACAAATGGAGACAGCAACAAGCCTTTAAAGGTATCTTATTTATAGAAATGAAGTCAGGATTTTTGCTCAAAGAGGTTTGTTTTTTATTTTTATCTATTTTTAATTTTTTTGTTGTGACAAATTGCATTTTTTTTAGTTTTTAGAGGGTGATAGTTTATCTCAATCATTATAATGGTCACTTAAAATATTAAATATTTGAAGGGTGATGGTTTATCTCAATTCTTATAGTTACAAAGACTGTTTGTTAAAATAACAAAATATAAGTAAATTAAATGGAGTAGTGCTAGAGATACCAATTTTAATATCAACTTTTTGAATATCAACTCACATGTCATATTTTTATTAGTAGATGTAATTTATTGATGTTGCAATGTTATAAATATTGACCAATAAAAGAATGACAACTCATATATCACATAGGTTGGTACTCAAAAATTAGAATTAGAATTGATTTCTTTAGTATTTTTCAATTAAAAATATAATTACAGATATAATTTAGTAATAATTTCATATCTGAACCTACTAACAAGGCTATAATTCGAATTTTTCAATTTGCAATTAAAAAAAAATGTTTACGTGGACTTGCGTCCCCACTTGTTATATTGTGCCTCCGTCAATCTCTATATATTATACTGTGTGTGTGTGTGTGTGTATGTGACTTTTTCACGCCGGTGCATCGATCGGGTCGGTTGTCCCCAAGTTGCATATTATTATAAAAGTTTATGCGCTACTAATTAGTGTGTTTGTGTTTGAGTGTGTGTGTGTGTGTGTGTGTGTGTGTGTGTGTGTGTGTGTTTTAACGAAGATCAACTTAAATTTTATTCTTGAACTCAATGAAGATATATAGCTCATTATAATTAATGAAGCGGATATAAAGATTATTTGATTGTTGGCAATACATTTATAGGTGTTCGTGTTTGAGTGTGTGTGTGTGTGTTTTTTTTTTTTTTTTTTTTCTTTTAAGGTGTGTGTATGGAATAAATAATTAAGGAGGCGTTTATATTACACATTCCAATTGGAGTTTTAGAAATATTTTGATAAGAAATGAATGAATATCTGAAGTTGTGCGTTTAGTTAAAAATAAATTATGATAGATAAAAAGCATAAAAATTTGAAGTGTGTTGGGGAAAAATTTTCATTTCTGTCATCATTCTATGCAATTTTTTTTTAATCATCTTATTTTGATTTGAAATAAGAAATTTATGGACTTTTAAATTTTTAATTTTTAAGAGATATATGAATATATGAATATTTAAATTGATTTATTTTTAGAGAAAAAAATTAAAAAAATATATGAAAATTTTTAATTGGAGTGTACGCTAACAGTCATCCTAATGTTTCAGTCAGAACTTTCAATCTAAAAGTTCCAACTCATTTTTTATCTTTTTTTTTAATCAATAAATTTCTTAATTAGTTTTTAAAAAATTAATAAATTTTAATTTAAAATTTTCAACTCGATCTGGTGTGCTAAACGCACTCTAAGTTTGAATATGTCTCATCACAAAGAAACTAAAAGTGTGAAACGTTCCACGTTGCCGCGAGTTAAAAAATATCGTGTTTCTGTTTGACTTTGTTGATTTGAACATACTTAGCTACTTTGCAATATTATGAGAATCTCACACGATAATTACTATTTTTCTTGAAAGTAATCACTACGAGTATTGTTAGTTCAGGTGTCACGTCTTGATAATTAATACGTTCTTTAGACTAGTTAAACAAAAATAAAGAAACTTAATTATCTATAGCTAGAAAGAGAGTAGGTAAACCTTTAATTTTTTCAATCGTGAGGCGTAGAGCTAATGTTTTGGCAATAAGTTGACTAAAACTGTATTATTGCATGAAAAAAGAAATTCAAATTTTTAATCGAACCAAAGAAGCAGGATGGTGACAAAATTGCTACAAATGGAGACAGCAACAAGCCTTTAAAGGTATCTTATATATAGAAATGAAGTCAGGATTTTTGCTCAAAGAGGTTTGTTTTTTATTTTTATCTATTTTTAATTTTTTTGTTGTGACAAATTGCATTTTTTTTAGTTTTTAGAGGGTGATAGTTTATCTCAATCATTATAATGGTCACTTAAAATATTAAATATTTGAAGGGTGATGGTTTATCTCAATTCTTATAGTTACAAAGACTGTTTGTTAAAATAACAAAATATAAGTAAATTAAATGGAGTAGTGTTAGAGATACCAATTTTAATATCAACTTTTTGAATATCAACTCACATGTCATATTTTTATTAGTAGATGTAATTTATTGATGTTGCAATGTTATAAATATTGACCAATAAAAGAATGACAACTCATATATCACATAGGTTGGTACTCAAAAATTAGAATTAGAATTGATTTCTTTAGTATTTTTCAATTAAAAATATAATTACAGATATAATTTAGTAATAATTTCATATCTGAACCTACTAACAAGGCTATAATTCGAATTTTTCAATTTGCAATTAAAAAAAAATGTTTACGTGGACTTGCGTCCCCACTTGTTATATTGTGCCTCCGTCAATCTCTATATATTATACTGTGTGTGTGTGTGTGTATGTGACTTTTTCACGCCGGTGCATCGATCGGGTCGGTTGTCCCCAAGTTGCATATTATTATAAAAGTTTATGCGCTACTAATTAATACATAATTGGATGAATCTTGTGCTAGCTTCCCATTGGCTAAATGACATATCTTGTTGTTTCTTATTGGTTACTAGCTTGCACGTCCCCGTCAATAATATTCTCTTCTTCTTCTTTTTTTTATTTATTTATTTTTTTTGGCTGCATGTTTTTGTTAAACAAAATACTTGAAATTAGTTCCATGATTAATAATGTTTTAACAAGAATATTTTTTTTTTATTGTTTCTGAAAGTTTATAAATAAATATATTAATAATTACTTACTATTTTAGTTAAGTTTAAACATGTATAGCATCTATCTCTCCAAATATAAAAATACAAGTGTGAACCAATATTGTCAATCTATATATTTGTTTCTTAAATTTAAAATGATATAATAACAATTTTATAGACAGTTTTATAATTTAACATATATAATATGATGATGCATTTAATTTTGTATACATATAAGTTAAAATATTTTATGAAAATAAAGTACAAATAATTATAAATAATAGATCTGTGCTCTTATATATAAGCTTCTGATTTGAAACCAGAATATGCTCTTTGGATGAAACAATCAAATAATAATTATAAGATTTGAAAGAAAAAACAAAAGAATATATAAATATATATAAACATGGACAAGAGTAGTGGAATATCAAAAAAGTAAAAGAGCTATTCCCCCTTCTAAAAGAGGAATTGAAATTTTTTTTTCCTCTGGAAAGAGACATTGCTTTTGATTGAAACACATAAATAGTTAATTTTTAATGACATACTTGAGAAAAAAATTGTAATCGAGACTTTAAAAGAGTACTTATTACCGTCATATTTAATAAAAAATAGCAAGTTGTGAAATACATATATATTTAAGTGGGACCGTCACATTTAAAAAAAATAGCAAATTGTGAAATACATATATATATATATATATATATTTGAGTGGGACTATAAATGTTATTTTAAGGGTAAATTAAAAAAATTTTCTTTAATGAAAAAAGTACAATATTTAAGGAAAAAAATAGAAAAAGAGAAAAGAAAAAAGAAAATTAATATTTTAGTAAAAAAATATAAGGGTGAACTAAATTGATTGATTGATGTATTAACATGTGGCAAGAAGTTAACAAGCTGTTGCTATAGTTGGAAATTAATTTACGGGCCCATTTCAGAGCATTTTGAGAATAGTTTAATTTTCGATATGAAAGAAAAATGAATATATTTTGGGAAGGATTTTGATTTCTTTGTTGAAATACTTTTTTATTGTGTTTCTAGAACAATTAATTTTAATACAAAAAATATATATAAAATTATGTTCAGGTATGTTTATGGAAATATTTATTGGATGCTTAAGCCTTAGAAAATAAAAATGAGAAAACTACTTTATTTATTTTTTAACCAAAAACTACTTTTATTTTATATTCTCATTTCTTAACAAAAACTGAAAATGAAATTTTGTTTTCTTTTTTTTTTTTTGTGTAAAACAAATTTTATTTCAAAATCATTTACAAGATACTTTTATTAAAAGCCGTGAGATACATTTTGATCAAAACGTTTCCAATACAATACCAAACGAGGCCAAAATTTTTCACACCAAAGATCACTTTGGGCACCCTTCCCCCCTCGGCAATGAAACTGCACAACCCATTCTTCATTGTCTTTCTCCGTCTTTGTAACTTTTTGGCCGCATAATTTTGATACCATTTGTAAACTCGTTTGAGTTCGTAGTTTTAAAAATTTGATATCACACATAGGTCTTTCTTTATTTTATGGAAATCAATAAATGATTTTTACATTAATCCTCACATCTAAATACTTTAGTTCGTAAGAACTTTGTTTTACTTTAATTTATTAAGGAAGTTTTGAAGAGATCAAACAATTGAAATACGACTTATAGACTCTTTCTTATCCTTTGCATCGATTTATAAGTGGAACAAACAATTAATTCTATTGATTCTTTTCCCTCCATTAGGAAGCTTTTTGTGTAAAAGAACATTTTTGTAATTACATTAAAAAGAATTAACAAAACTAATGAAATGAGATTGTTTTTTTTACACATTTAATATATAAGTAAATACTAGGAAAAAAAAATTAAAGATTTTTCTTCCTAATACTTTATTTTACATTCTAATTTTATTACCTTTCTCATTACATGTTTTTTACGTTGTGATAAACATGATGTTACAGTATCGAGATCAGATGATATGATGGGGACGAAGCTTATGGCCATTTATGGCTTTCTGTTAGTCGAAAAGGTTTCCAACACTCACGTTCGTGCAACTCTTTTGTTTTTGTTTTGTTTTTTGTTTTTTGTTTCTTTCCCTTAAATAGAATAAATGACAGCTTAATTATAAGTACAATAATGTACTCGATTATTCACGTTCGTGCAACTGTTTTGTTTTTGTTTTGGTTTTGTTTTTTGATTCTTTCCCTTGAATAGAATAAATGTGCTCGATTATTCAGTTTGAGGATAAGGCGCCTGCGCACTACAAGAACAAATAATAATAATAATAATAACAACAACAAGAATAATACTATAGATATCAACTCCAATCCTAACTTTTTGTGTATTAATTCATATGTCATATTTTTATTGATAAATGTAATCAGTTGATTGGCAATACTTTAAATACTTATCAATAAAAAAATAACAACTCATATGTCACATTGATTGGTACTCAAAAGTTAAGATTATAATTGATGTCCTTAGCATTTTTTTAACAATAATAATAACAACAACAGCAATAATAATAATAATAATAATAATAATAATAATATAAGCAGGTTTCAAGAGGGGACAACGGCCAGTGGTCCTTACTAAAGAGAATAATAAGATTCTTTTTTATTGTTGGTACACAGAGGATGTTTTGTAAAGAAAAATTATGGGAGGGTGTGGAAAGTGATGTAAAACCAGTGTGAGTAATTGGGAGACCTGTGCCATAACCGATCATGTTATCGTTAGAACCGTTATATGGAGTATGAATAGAGAGATTGTTCAAGTCGACGGTGCGATACTCCACTATCAAGGAGCCACCCAAATTTGTCAGGAATACTGGAGGTTGCAGTGTTGGCTCTCGATTGCCATTGTTGTTAGGGACGAGGCTGCCATTGTTGCGGAGGACGAGGAGCCGAAGTCAAAGTTGAGGTTGGCAGCATTAAACGACATAGCGGGCACTGCTAGATGGTATGGCCTTGAGCATGGAAACCCTGGCATTTACTATGATAGGGTCACAGGGGAGGACGATCACCTCTAGAGGGGCTAGTTGTGTTGGATTGGCCAGAAAGGAAAAAAATCGGTCTTGGAGAGGAAGGAACCCATGGAGGGCGAGGAGAGCTAGATCAGAAATTGCCGGAGTTAGTTCGTGTGTTTGTGGGATTGGCGGTGGCAGGTAATGGAGAAGAGGAGGATTGTAATAGCTTCAGCGATAATTCTTTGTTGATCAATTTTTTGTGAAGTTCATCAAAGGATATCGGGTGTCCCGACCATTAATGATATCAACAATTGATTTGTATTTGTCGTCGAGGTCATCAAGAGCCTTCTCAATAAGGTCTTCGTCATCTAGGGGCTTCTCAAGGGTTGCAAGTTCATCGGCACGGCTGTTGATAAACTGCATGTATTCGGAGATAGTCTGTGACCCTTTAATGGCATGCTTGATTTGCTCCTTGATTTGCTTAATGTGACCGCGAGAGGGAGAGGCATAGGTGTTGGCAAGGATGGTCCATGCTTCACGAGAGGTTTTGACTTGTTGGATGATTGGAATCAAGGCTGGAGTAAGGGAACCGACAAGAGTACCAAAGATTAATTTATATTGACGAAGCCACGTGTGATACGCTGGGTTGGGTGTTGTGGCATTGTTTTCGGTGATTGTTATAGGAGGACATGGATGTGTGACGTCAATAAATTTGAGAAGATCATAGTCAAAGAGAAGTACTTCCATCTGCAGTTTTCATGACAAATAATTAGTAGAAGTGAGTTTTACTGTGTTTGAACTAGAGATGTTGATGACCGTGAAAGGTTTCGTTGGTTCTTGGGCATTGGGCAAAGTAATTTGAGTATTGTCGGTAGTCATTGGAAAACAAGGCAGGGATGCCGGACGGAGGTGGTGTTGTGGTGGTGGCAAGGAGGAGACAGCGGCACCTTAAAAGCTAGGATTTTAAGAGATAGTCCTAGAGTAAGAAAGCTCTGATACCGTAAAGAGAATAATGAGTGAAGAAATTATGAGATGATCTTTTTCATTGATTGAATTGAATATAAATAGAATTTACAATACACTTATTATCAATGCAATACTTAATCTGAGTAAGTTTGAAAAACAAAACTAGAAACGAAAAAAAGAGGAAACTAACTAGAAAGAATAAAAATCTAAATACATGATATTTACAAACAAGAAAGTTAAACCGAAGACAATTTCGGACGACTGTTTCCTTCATTACATACTTATCCACAAAAAAAAGGGCCAGTGGTCGAGATCCACTTCTCGCATAGTTGTAGCACGAATTCAATCATCAATTCCCACTAGTGGATGATTTAAAAAAAAAACAAAACAAAACAAAACAAAAACAAAAAACAAAAAACACAAACAAACAAAACAAAACAAAAAACAAAAAACAAAACAAAAAGTCTATAGCTATCACGTACCATTCTTGTTCACACACAAATTTTATAGTTCTAACTATGCAAAAACGGTGCATTATAAAGAAAACGGTCAGATAAATAGAGATTGCTTCAAACTAATAAAAATGCAATTTTATTCACACTTGGTTTATGGAAGCCACTTTTTTTTTTTTTTTTTTTTAACTTGAACACTCTTTAAACAATTCTTCTTATACCAAAACTTTCCACTTTAATTTAGTAATAGAAACGAACACACACGCACGCACGCACGCACGCACACATATATATAAATTAAGAAGTTTATAATCCAGCTACAATGCTAACAAAACAAGAAATAAGAAGCAACCAAACACAATAAGGTATACAAAAACAATCTTAATGTTGGAGAAAAAAATCCAGGAAAGGATAAAAAAAAAAATACATACACCTCATTTTATTTACGCAATAACTTGAAAACCTTCTCTTTTTGTGCATGGAAAGTTAAAGACTTTTTTCTTTTCAAGAACAATGGTCACAACTTTTACAATTTGTTAAGTTATGTCAATTCTTCTAATACCTTGAAATCATTATCTGCATTTTTTTCTGATGCTGGCTGGCTTTAGAATGTATATTGGTTTTAGATTATAGGGTTTAATTTTAGAGTTTTGATGATTATTAATAAAAATCACTTTGAGAGTTTTATCAACCTATTATGTATATTTTTTATATTCTTCCAAAATCAATCAATTTGTGTTTCAATACGCTTATGCTATATCACTTTCTTAACATATGCATGATTATCGAGATTCTTTCTTTGAAGATCATTAATTTTTGAAGATAGAGATAGCAAAACTTGAACGCGGCATAAATCTGAAACCGGAATTTCTAATCCCTTGCTCTTTTTTTTGGTTTAACTGATGTAATATTCTCAATTTTCTGGCTTAAGGGTAATTTTGATCAGGGTACTTTTTATTATAATCATTTTAGAAACTAAATTATAATTTGGGATTAATTTGGGGTATTTTTGCATTTTGTAAATAGGAGAGTATCATGAGATATACAAAAAGTCGTATCTTGTTTGACAAAATTGCATGACATTCTTTGCTATATAGTCCAAACCGACAGTATTAATATTGATAAATAGCGAAGGCTACACATGTTATGTTTTTAAGACAATATGCGCCACATATGAACCTAAGGTTCTAGCATTGACGATGTAGATTTAATGACTACCATGCCAAGTTAAAATGCCCATATTTACTTGACTATTGCTTTGACTACATGGACTCCGATCATGGGATATGCTTAAATCAAAGTTCGTAGTATTGGTGATCGAGGACTTTGTTGCTATAAATAGGTCCCTATTTACCTATGTCAAGCATTAAAATTTTATAAAAAAAAAAATGAAAAATAGAAGAAGGAGAAGAAGAAGAGAACTCTAAGACCAGACCCTTGATTGGATAAGCACGAAACTATTGAATAAGGAGCTTTCTTTCCCTCTTGTTTGCAGTACTTTCAAGGTTCCTACTTTATCAAAATTTTAATAGCTTCAGATCCCTCTTTACTATAATCATTACAAGAATTTGAACTTTCAGTGACTAGACATTCCGCGATCAAAACAAATTTGGTAGCCAACGAGACGTCTCGGAGACCAAATTTAGGTAGCAGAAAGTCCCTTTCTTTAGCTATCAAATTTTGGTCACCGTAAGAGACATTTTGAGACCAAATGATTTCTTGGTCGTCAATGGTAGAGCGCGAAAAAAAAAAAATTGGTTCCCGCAGAAAACATTTGGCGACCAACAAAAATATTTGGTAACAAAAAAGTATTTTCGGGGATCAAAATTTGGTAGCAGTAAATCTCCTTTTGCAACCAAATTAATTTGGTCCCTGTAAAATGCACGTGAAAAAAAAAAAAAAAAATTGGTTCCCGTGGAAAACATTTGGCGACCAACAAAATATTTGATAGCGGAAAAGTATTTTCGGGGACCAAAATTTGGTAGCAGTAAATCTCCTTTTGCGACCAAATTAATTTGGTCTTGTAAAATACACGTGAAAAAAAAAATGGTTCCCGTGGAAAACATTTGGCGACCAACAAAATATTTGGTAGCGGAAAAGTATTTTCAATGACCAAAATTTGGTAGCAGTAAATCTCCTTTTGCGACCAAATTAATTTGGTCTCTGAAAATTGATTCTTGGAGATAAAAAATAGTGACCAATAAAATATTTGGTAGCAGAAAAGTATTTTCGGAGACCAAAATTTGATAGCAGTAAATCTCCTTTTGCGACCAAATTCATTTGGTCCCTGTAAAATGCACGTGGAAAAAAAAAATGATTCCCGCGGAAAACATTTGGCGACCAACAAAGTATTTGGTAGCGGAAAAATATTTTCGGGGACCAAAATTTGGTAGCAGTAAATCTCCTTTTGTGACCAAATTAATTTGGACTCTGAAAATTGTTCCCTGCAGATAACAAATGGCAACCAACAAAATATTTGATAGCGGAAAAGTATTTTCGGGGACTAAAATTTGATAACAATAAATCTCTTTTTGCGACCAAATTCATTTGGGCCTTGTAAAATGCACGCGAAAAAAAAATTAGTTCCCGCGGAAAACATTTGGAGACCAACAAAGTATTTGGTAGCGGAAGTATTTTTGGTAGCAGTAAATCTCCTTTTGCGACCAAATTAATTTGGTCCCTGAAAATTGGTTCCTACAGATAACAAATGGCGACCAACAAAATATTTGGTAGTGAAAAAGTATTTTCGGGGATCAAAATTTAGTAGCAGTAAATCTCCTTTTACGACCAAATTCATTTGGTCCCTGTAAAATGCACGCGAAAAAAAAAAATTGGTTCCCGCGGAAAACATTTGGCAACCAATAAAGTATTTGGTAGCGGAAAAGTGTTTCAAGGGATCAAAATTTGGTAGTAATAAATCTCCTTTTGCGACCAAATTAATTTGATCCTTGAAAATTGGTTCATGCAGATAACAAATGGCGACCAACAAAATATTTAGCAGCGGAAAAGTATTTTCGGGGATTAAAATTTGGTAGCAGTAAATCTCCTTTTGCGACCAAATTCATTTGGTCCCTGTAGAATGCATGCGAAAAAAAAAAATTTGGTTCCTCTAGATAACATATGGCGACCAACAAAAAATTTAGTAGCAGAAAACTATTTTCGGGGACCAAAATTTGATAGCAGGGAAAATCCATTTTGCGACCAAATTTTATTTGGTCCTAGTAAAATGCGCGCGAAAAAAAATTACCCTTTGTCAATTATTTTCTGGGACCAAACTACAATTTTGGTAGCCGATTTCACGTTGCTGCTACCAATATTTGGTAGCGGAAAGCTAGATTTTGCGACCAAATTCCTGATTTGATAGTGAAATCTTGTCAAATTTTTTTTTATTTGCCATAATGTTACATCTTTTTATATGGTTAATTTCATGAATAAACTCAATATAAAGTTTTTAATGCAATACTAATATACATTTATTAACATCAATCAATTTACAATTGATTCGATCTTAGAGTTAATATTAAAAATGTATTTCTTTCTCTCTTATTAATCTCGTATTTATAAACTACACATTGATTCGAATAACCAAATCTATAGCAATTGTTATATTTTTTTTATGAAATATACAAATGTAAAACATATTATTCTAAAATCTATCCTAAAATATATTGTTTGGAGAGGGTAAAATTTTTTTTTTAATTATATTTTAATAAATAATATTTTAAAAATAAAATGTAACTTTCGACTACCATATTGATAGCAGAAAGCTAGATTTTGCGATCAATTTCATATTTGGTAGTTGAATTAAGCTTTTCAGTTTCCAAATTCCTGATTTTGTTGTAAAATCTTGTCAAAATTTTTTTCTATTATAAGCTTTCTATTACACTTTTTTAATATAGTTTTTTTTTTAATTTTTAGTAAATTTTTTAATTTAGTTTTTAATATATATGTACGGAAAAAACTTGAATTATAATACCAATAATAAAATAATATCATCTCTCTTAATTAATAATTAAAAAATAATAATTTTATTTTTATAAATAAATATTTAAGTAACATCATTTGTTATCAAATTTTAAAGGTAAAAGATATGATCAATTTTTCATTGAAATTTTAAAGTTACTGTCTGTAAATTTGAACCAATTTTTTCGGACTTTGAAAAGTTTCTCATTCTATTTATTATTATAATATATCACTATCTCACTCTCTCACCCTCCCACTTTTATTCGCCCACTACAATTTCACCCCCACCCATGAATTCTCTAACTTTCCTCTCTCGTCTCTCAGTCATCTTTCCACGAATTCTCCAACTTTCCACGAAGTCTCAGTCATCTTGCAGCACCCACTCCATTTGTGTGCACATCCATCATTCTCAGTCTCTCACTCTCTCGCTTTCCCCAATATTGTCACGCCCACTCCACCCCTACCCATCCCGTCGCCCCCCCTCTCGAATTCCTCCGCCCACGCCTGAAGCCGCCCCCGCCGCACTTGCTTTCCTCCGCCCCTGCCTAAAGCTCACCGCGTGCGACCGGATTTCAGACTCATAGAGTCGAATCCTTTCAATTTCAAACCGGATTTCTTTCGTCTCAATGCCAATCATGTGTAAGATTATTTTCTTGATTTTTTTGAGGTTTGATTTTGAAGTTTTTGGCTGGTGTAGAGTAAGAATTTCGGTGCGAGGACGTCGGGTTTCGTTATGAATTCTTGGAGGAAATTGAAAATTCTGGAATGTTATCTGTTTGCTCCGTTTGCATTTTTTTTGTTTAAATTTTTGTGAAAAAGTTGAATCTTTGAGCTTTTGGTGTTTTATGGGAATGTTATCCGTTTGCTCCGTTTGCAATTTTTTTTTTTTGTTTTGTTTAAGTTGCTGGATTTCTCAAGATGAGCATAAACATATTATCAGCCTTGATTTTTATTTTTTTTAATTTTTTTAATTTTTTTTAATTTTTGCTCAACATGATGATTCAAATTGAAGAGGCTGAATTTGTTTTAGAAGTTTATTTTTTTATTTTCTTTGATGAATCTCCCAACATTCAAGTTCAAATAGTTGCAATGATTATTTGTCGATGTATCTAGATGTTGCTGATGCGAAAACTTTACCTTCGGGGTGGAGTAAATATGCTCAATTTAGCTTGTCTGTTATAGATCAGACATGTGGTCTATACTCGGTTAAAAAAGGTACATTGATCCTATAAAGAAGTTACTGCGATGAAGTAGCATTGCGAATATTGGATAGTAATACCGGTTACGCGGCTAGCTAAAATCGTGTTCCTTTGTATATTACAGAGACACAGCATGTGTTTAATGCAAAAGAGAGAGACTGGGGTTTCACTTCATTCGTTAGTCTTACTAAATTACATAGCTTTGCTGGAGGTTTCATTTTGCAAGATAAATGCATCGTTGAAGTAAAGGTATGTTGTTATTGAGTACTGCTAAAAAAAACAACAAATTTGTGTGTCTGACTAAAAACCGCTGAGCTTCACTTATTCGAATTCTCTCACCCATATGTTACCAGAGTCCTTACCTTAGGAGAGGTCGAATCTTCACATTTTGTTGTCAAGAAAGCATTGTTATGATCTTTTACTATTGTACTGCAGGTAACGTTGAAAGGTGTGGACAAACAGGAGCTAAAGAGAAGGGAAGAAGCTGAAGAACGTCCCGATACTGTCATAAAGGTAACATTAATTTGTAGTTGCTTGACGTGTTTTAGTCCTTGTACCTGGAAATTTTTCAGTGAAAAAAACTTTGAATTTCACTAATTCAAAGAGGAGGGAAAAAAACAAAAAAGAGAGAGAGAGAGAGAGAGATTACACGGACTTGTAGAGTACGATAGGATGGACAAAACCTATTGATAGATATTTATAGTCTATTTACAATCCATTGCGAGTTGCAACCCATGTCTGCTTTTTCTTCTTTTTGGTGGTTGTTCTTTATCATCAACCGGACTCAATTCAGTAGGACCCTTCTAACTCCCGTGTTCCGAACCAAAAGTGTATTTGATGTTTCCATTATACCTATTATGCTTTTTCTCCCAACATCCAACATTGAATCTGCTTACAAGTCAAAATTAGGTCGGCAGAAAAGCTGTATAGATATTCGGTGCAACACATAACTATTTATGAGAAAAAAGTAGAAACCCTCCCCAACCCCCCACCCCACCCCCCACTATCTAGTTCTGATTAAGCCATCCACAATGCACAATACCACGGAAAGTGCTGTTTTCTTTTAATGTAAGATTAACACTCTATATACGGTGCCAGTGATTTTGAAGGAATTTATAAATGATTTTAACACTTTTTTTTGTGTCGTTTTTTGCTATCTATATTGTAGGGAGGAGAACTAAACTATGCTTTGGGAGATTTTCTATTTGAAAAGTGTGACCCTGATTGTCATAGGAGTAGGAGGAGAAGCAGATAGCCAACTTGGTAATTCTCTCATTAAAGAACTAAACTTCTTCAACAACTTAATCCGCCTTCAGTTCATCCGGGACTTTTCTTCCAAAGGCAAAATGGACCGCCGCTGCCGCCAGCGCCACCATCAACCACTATGTCCTAAGTTAGCTTTTGTTTTAATTAGTTTACCTTCGTTTGATACCTATTATAGTTAAACATTTACTATAAATTGTTTGATCTGTTTAGAGATTTGGAGTCTCTTTAGTTAATACAACATATTTTCTTGCATTATCATTTTTTATAATTGTATATTTAAAGATTGAAAAATATGTGACTATTCTTAATAGGCTGTAAATATTACTACTACCAAAAAATGTTGGTCGCTCAAACTTTCGGCTACCAAAATATTTGGTAGTTAAAAGCTTTGCAAAATATGTTTTGCTACCAAAAAACATTTGGTCGCGGAATACTCCTTACGGTGTTTTGGCGACTAAATTTTTGTTGGTCGCGGATTTTTCGGAGACCAAATTTTTGCGGATTTTTCGGAGATCAAATTTTTTTTGGTCGCGGGATTTTCGGAGACCAAATTTTTTTGGTCGCCAATACTTAATGCGACCAACTTATGGGGACCAAATGGTGATCAAAGATTTTTGGTCGCGGAAGGAAATGGCAACCAAAAAATAGACATTATGCTACCAATTTTTTGGTCTCAGAAGGTGAAAATTCTTATAGGGAATATTAATCATAATTACGATAGGTAGATTCTTCAACTATATCACAAGAAAAATATTAACATGGTTAGAGTTTATGCGACTATATATGTATTTTATATGTCTATTTCATGATTATGAAATGAAATGTAATTGTTAATTTCATGAATATGTTTAGTAATGTAAAAGCTATTGTATCCTTATTTTTATGTAGTGTGAAATATGATTTGGTATCTGAGTAAGTAAAAGCAAGTGATGCGGGAGCGAGCGACAAACCTTATAATTAGTGGCGACATCTGTTAAGGCACAAGTTTTTAAGAAAGGGTAACCACTACGACTGAAAAAGAACAGATTTTGTGAAATTGATGGCCTATCGAGTACTAAATTGGGTTGTATGGTACTTAATTGGGGCACAATAATTTTGACGAAACATTTTTCAAAGTGACTGAAAATGAGTACAACAGAATGTTGAGAGTTTGATACACGAATTACATTCATGCATGTATTTCTACTTACTGAGATTTGATTCATATAATTGTTCTTATATAGGTTTTCTTTTTAAAATCACAAGAGGTTGACTGATATAAAATTGGAAGTTCCATGACAAGTGTAGATGTCGTTTGATAAGTTATAATTAATTTCTTTTTAAGATTCTAGAATTTGTAGGAAGTTGTAAGTTTGAGATATTATTATAACAGATTTATCATGATAGTTCTATAACGGATAAATATTAAATTGACCTACTAATTTAGGGGTGCCAGGAGGTGTTACAACTAACGTAAAGGAATTCCTTCTTGATCGCCATCAACTTGGTCCGATCAAGAACTAAATGCACTTTGTTCCTCAACTTCAGCAAGTATTCCGCCGAAACTTTTTTGGCCGCACAAATCAATTTTTAGCTAGACATACTTATATTACATAATCAACATCGAAACCCCAATCAAATCAAAACATAATTAATAGAAACTGAAAAGAAATGACGCTTGGATTTATGGACATTTCCTCATAGTCTTGATAGTCATGCTCCATTGACAAACGGAACATTGGTAATCTCATCAAGGGCAGCAATATTTGGAGTTACAAAGGCCATAAACTCTTTGTCAGCTTCGAGTTTGGCCATGTCATCTGGTTTCAAGCAAATGTAAGCCTCTATTCCATCACCTGTTTTGTTGTCCATGAGACCAATTACGTTACTGAAACCCCTGGCAGCAGAACTCACCCATGCGGGCTTTCCCAATCCAAAGTCAGCTTCGTAGAGCGGAAATCTGCACAAACTTGTGATGACGAGCCCAACGGCCTCTCCTTTTGCCAATCTTTCGGCATCTTTCTTGAAATTCTTCAACATCTCATCTCCCTTTGCTTGAATGTTTACGGCCACAAAGTTCTTGTCAATCCTTCTTATCTCTTCTCCTATCTTCCTCGCCAGGTTATGACAGTACTCTTCTCCGGTACAACTACTTGTAATGCTTCCAATTGTTGCGGAACTAGTATAATAGTTTCCGAAATAATGTTCCTCCAATGGCGGATCACAACTTGGACGAATGTTCACGGTGTGAAGAATCACAAAGTTTTTCCCAGCTTCAGATTCGACCGAGTTCGTTGCAGCCATGAAACGGCTCCATAGGAAAGCAGAGATGGCTGCAACACGCGAAAGGCGCCGCTTTCTGACGATATGATTATTTGTTCCCGCTTCGCTTTTATAACTTTCCTCGTACTTGGCTCTAAGATCCTCAATTTCACGAGCATTGAACACAAACCTCTTTGTTATGGTTGTAGTGAAAATGTTCTTTGTGATGACTAAGGAAGGATCATACCCGCCCATATCCCTTGGCGGGAAGAGATCTCCCGAGATAAATTCAGGACGCGCTACGACGTCGTTTTCGCCACGAGCAATTGCCATCCAACTTCTTACGAACACTAGACAAGATAAGGCATCTTCAAGCCTATGCGAAAAGCACAGGCCAATGGCGATTCCACCGCATTGGAAGACATTGAGTTGGACGGCGAAGGGAAGTTCAGCGATCTCATCGAGTTCGAAAGCAAGAAGCTTGTTGAGCTCATAAGGAATCGGATTCTCAAGAACATCAGAAAGTTTGGTCGTCACTCGAGCCTCAAAGAAGGGAACTCCGCCGTCATTGCAATCAAGGAAATGGTCATCTAGAAATCTTCCGGCTAGTGGGTAGTAAAGGGTCAAGGCTTGGGACAGAGATTTCTTGAGCTTGTAGGATATCTCAGCGATGTAACTGGGATCACCGTTATGGTCATTGAGTGCATAATAGTAAAGGAAAGGACTGTAGGCTTTGGGTGATATTTGGTCGAGGAAAGAGAGCCCGTAACGGCGGAGATTTTGTGGAGTGGGAGAAGAAGGTTTGATAATCTCGTTAGAGATTACTTCAACTTCCATTGATCTCATATCTGATTAACTTTTGAACTAGCAGCGGAAAATATATAGTGCAATAACCATGATTGGTGGCGGTGTTATTTATAGACACACGGATCTTATGGTTAATTAGATCGTTATTATTACAAATATATATATATATATAATCTCATACGTGGTGTTTTTATAAAATGGTATTGCTAATTTTTTTTTTAACATATTTACATGTTATTTACAATGATAGTTTTATTATAATACCAAATTACATATGATTTTACATAAATCAATTAGTTATTTCATAATTTTACTAAATAGAAAGTTATAATTATCGGAGGTCTGATAGGCTAAAATGAGACACTTCTTTTATATTTATAAAATGAATAAAAAATTTTCCCAACAAGGGTCAAGAAGGGAATCATAAGCAAAAGGAAAAGAAAAGGTGGTTGTTCCACTTCATGGTTGATTTGTGTAGTGCGATCTAGACGCGTAGAATGATGACCCATCTACATCCATTACCTAATTTGATGTTTCTTCATCGTCATAATATTACAGAAGATACTTAATTAGCGATAAGAAAGAAAGTCGGCGTTATCCAGTTGTATACGTAATATAACAGGTGTATATTCCTGGTCCTCTGATTATATGTGGACAGGATTAGCAATACATCAATAGGTAATTTTATAGCAAATACGGAGAGAGATGTCACATGTTTGAACGTCCTAATCTTTATTTGATACCCCCGACATCATGCATTCGTAATCACATGCTCTAATCCTCTGAGCTAAGTCTCACCTCCGTCGCCACTGGATATTTGTTGCTCGATATCTATTATTACCAACATAAATTGGATCATAATGGAATTTCGATCTACACCGGCACTATAAAATCCGATTGGGGATCAGGAAGATTAGAAGCAGAGGTTAATAGAAAAACAAGGATAAAGGCTCTTGCGAGTAGGAAACTGAAAATCTCTCTTTCCTCATCCTCAAGGGGCCGATGATCGACAAAATCGAGTACGGAATTAGAACTCATGTGGGTCATCAATCGCAGCACATGTTATGGACCCAGACCTAAATAGATGCCAACTAGATCCTACTTTTTAAAGGTTTACCAGACACCACTATGAACTTATTTAACATTTGTACTTGTGTGGCGAACATTTACGCGAGTAGACTCACAATTTCAAATTTCAAATTTTTATCCTTATATGTTCTATAAAATTTTGATTACGTTTCTTATTATTTTTATAATGAAAAATAGAGATTTGCTTACATTAAAGGCTCATGAAATCTCACAATTTTGATACATCCTGTTTTTCACTTTTTCTTTGGCTGATCGTTAGATATTATCCTCTTCGAGACTTTGATTTTCAAACGAGTCTCTATTATCATCATCTTTTATATTTATCGAGAACTATCTTGTCACATTTATCTTAATAGCGGATTAATAAACTGTAACCACATTAAAAAGACAAATAGTTTAACTTTCAAATTTATACTTTTTTTACTGTATGGGGGCCTATAACTCACTTATTAAAGAGAAATCATAAAAATACTCTAAAATTTCAAACTTAAAGAGTTCCCATCCAACGCTTTCCTTCCCACCCGTAGCCTCAACAGAGGCCTACATTGACACTTGAACTAATGATGTTTTGGTCATTATTGTTCTCCATCACACTAAGGACAATCAACATATCCTCAGTCTCTTATCCACCTCCGTACCTGGATCCATGGATAATATTAAGGGATAGGATTAAAATTAATGTATAAGAAAAAATAGGATTGAATTTTAGTTTACATTATCCTATGTTTGGTGTTGTACTGTTAGGATAGGATATGATTGTATTTATATCTTTTAATTAAATAAACACAAAAAATTGACATTTTAATTAAAAAACAAATAGCAAAAAAAAAAAAATTTAATTTGGTTAAAATAAAAATTCAAATCAGTATATATCCAATTTTTAGACATTTTTTTTTATAACTAAAATCCCAATCTCTATTTTCACATGGTGTTTAGTTGCATTCTTTTCTTTTCTTTTCTTTTCTTTTTTCTTTTTTTAATAATTATGTTGCCTTCTCCTTTTCTGAACCTGCAAACTCACAAACCCAGAAAACCTCTTTATATAAACCTACAAACTCACAAACCCAGAAAAACCTCTTTATCTAAATTAACCTGCAAACACACGAAACCCATTTTTTATCCGCTGATAATAGTTCTGAGAACACATATTTCTGAAACAAGGGGAAATGAAAAAGGAAACAAAAGATATTCAAATAAGAGAATCACCCAAAAAAATTAGATGAAATCAAAAGGTTAGAGAAAACTTGGGAAAGACAAGACGAGCTTTTAGTCCTTTCTAATCTCATCCTCTTGCAGGGGATAGTTGAGCGATTATTATCCAGTCCAGTCTTTTAAAATTTCTCACTAAACAGATGATTAAAATCTAGTTCAGTCCAGTTCAGTCTTCCTTAATCCTAGACACCAAACAGGTCCTTAGGGTTGAACTTCATGATCTTTAATCTTTACCAATAATAAACTATCATCTGAACAAATACAATATCAAAGTTACCCCGTGATTGAGCATCCAATATCTTACCAGAATTACTCACCAAACTACTCATTATTAATATTATAATTACGTACCCACCAAAAAAAAAAAAAAAAGAAAGATCTAAAAAGTACTGAATTGGTGTTTGTCTAAAATATATTTTTACATTTTCGCTAAGCATATTTCTCTCATTACTGTGTCATATATGTTTGGATTATTTGTAGGACTCCTACAAAAATACTAAATTTGCCCTTTGTTTCTCTGTACTACCCAAATCCTGTTTGCTAAACGAGGTCCTTAAAACCTCGCTTCACATCCATTTTATTTGGCTTTTGAACGTCACCACCATTCATCATCTAATAGTCCATCTATGATCTCTTTTCTTTCTCCTAGCTTGCTTCTCTCTCTTAAAATAAAACAAAGATCACAAACCCATGTAAAAGAACCTTAATATTTAAAATAAAAAAAAAACCTCATGGTTCGTAGTAAAAAGGATTTTAAATTAAAAAAACCTTAATATTTTCTCTTAAGTTCCTTCTTTTATGTCACTTTGTTTTTTTTTTTTTTTGTTGATTCTTTAAGATCTAATATTTTAAGATTTTAAAACCCCTACGTACTTCTTTTCTTTTTATAAATTTCGTTTATTAAAAAAAAAGAAAGCAAAAGAGGAAAAGATCATAATTAGTTTGTTTTGAATTTTGATATAAAAAAAGGGATAATTAGCATCGAGATTTATTAATCAAAGATTTAATGCGACATTATGATTAATCATTGACTTGTAGTTATCTTGACACTAAACTTATTGATTATGTTCGGAAATAGGTAGGCAATTTAACGTTGTTGGCATTAATATTTAAATCATTCTTTTTGTGCTTATTTGGTTTCACAAAAACAAAACTACTTCATAACAGTATAGGCATGCTAATAGCTTATCTACCCTCTCGTGATCTCATAATTAGTAGAACTCTAAATCAAATTCACGGATCGCATGTATTTGTCATTTCAACTTTTTGTGCTAAATGTAAGTATTTATATTATTGCCATGAGATAGTATATGAATTCAGTTATCATTCATCAATGCCCAAAAAAAAAACAGCAAAGAAAAAATAATAATAATAAATAATACAAAACAATTAATGAAAAATTATAGAACAATTTTACAAAAATAATTAAAGCAAATAACTGGTTTTTAAAATATTTATAGTAAACCGTAGATTTATTAGATAAATGAAAATTTTATCAGACATAAATGAATTATTTACCTAATAAATTTGATATAAATATATAATTTATCTGATAATTCTGTTATTTGTTTTAAATATTTTGAAAATCTACTATTTATCTCAATTATTTTCTGAAAAATGCTATTGACTTCTTTTTGAGCCAACAATCATCACTCAAAGCCCATGTTCTTTATTAATGGAACTTTTTTGTAATACATAATCACAATCCAGCAAAAAAAAAAAAAATATGCACGAGAAAAATCAATCAAACCAAAAAACTGAAACTGAAAACACACGCAGGGTTGATGCACATTTCTTGATAGTATGTCATCAGATTGTCGCTCCATTGACAAGCGCAATCTTGGTGATCACATCACGAGGAACAGCAACATTTGGAGCCACAAATGCCTTAAACTCTTTGTCAACTTCAAGTTTAGCCATGTCTTCTGGTTTCAAGCAAATGTAAGCCTCAATTCCGTCACCATTTTTGTTGTCAAAAAGAGCGACTAAGTTACTGAAACCCCTTGCGGCTGAACTCACCCAATCGGGCTTTCCGAATCCAAAGTCGGCTTCATAGAGCGGAAATCTGCACAAACTTGTAATGAAAAATCGAACTTCCTCTCCTTTTATAAACTTTTCAGCATCATTCTTGATGTTCTCTAACAAGTCATCTCCTTTTACTGGAATGTTTTTGACGAAGTCCTTATCGATCCTTCTCATCTCCTCTCCGATCTTCCTTGCCAGGTTATAACAGTACTCGTCCCCAGTACAAGTACACGTAATGCTTCCTTTGGTTAAGGGAACGTAATAATAATTTCCGAAGGAATGTTCCGCCAATGGCGGATCACATCTCGGACGGATGTTCACAGGGTGAAGAATCTGATAACTTTTGCCCACGTCCAATTCGACGGAGCGGGTTACAACCATGAAACGGCTCCATAGGAAAGCAGAGACGACCGCAATACGCGAAAGGCGGCGGCGCTTCTGGACGGTGTGATTGTTTAATCTTGCTTCAGAACTTTTTCTTTCCTCGTACTTGGCTCTAAGAGCCTCAATGTTATGAGCGCCAAACACAAACCACTTGGTTATGTTTGTAGTGCACATGTTCTTTGTGATGGCGACAGAAGCTGGATCACACCCGCCCATATCCCTTGGTGGGAAGAGATCTCCCGAGATAAATTCAGGACGCGCTACGACGTCGTTTTCGCCACGAGCAATTGCCATCCAGCTTCTGACGAACACTAGACAAGACATAGCATCTTCAAGCCTATGCGAAAAGCACAAGCCGAGGGCGATTCCTCCGCATTGAAAGACATTGAGTTGGACGCCGAGGGGAATTTCAGCGATCTCATCGAGTTCAAACGGAAGAAGCTTGTTGAGCTCTGATGGAATGGGATTCTCGAGAACATCTGAAAGTTTGGTGTTCACTCGAGCTTCAAAGTAGAGAACTCCGTCGTCGTTGCATTCGAGGAAATGGTCGTCTAGAAATCGTCCGGCGAGTGGGTAGTAAAGGATCAAGGCTTGGGACAAAGATTTCTTAAGCTTGTCGGATATCTCAGCAATGTAACTGGGCTTACCATTACGGTAATTTAGTGAATAATAGTAAAGGAAAGGACTATAGGCTTTGGGTGATATTTGATCAAGAAAAGAGAGCCGGTGACGGCGGAGATTTTGTGGAGTTGGAGATGAAGGTTTAATAATCTCGTTAGAGATTACTTCAACTTCCATTGATCTCATTTTGCTTAGCTTTAAATTACAGGCAGAACGCAGTGCAGTAACTAGTTGGTGTTTGTTGTATTTATACTAGTGAATCTTCTTCGTCTTCTTCTTCTTTTTTATTTTTATTTTTTTGAGGTGTGAATCTTCAATTTCTTGTGATAAAATAAAAGTTTGTAACAAAAGGGTCAAGAAGGAAATCATAATACTTATTGGGGTTAATTTCAATTTTAATTCTCAAGAAATATATGTTGTCTTATTTTGCATCTAAAACTTAAAATGTTCCACTATTAATATCTAAATTGTCTCGTTGACGTTGAAAAAAATATGGAATAAATCACGTTAAGCTCGCATGGTGGATAGGTAGAGGAAATTTGATAAAATAAATATTAAGTAATTGATTGGGCAAAAGCATTAAACCAGATATTACCCAACTAATATAAAATTGTGGCTTACATATGTTGGATCAGTAAGGAAACATGAATCTAGTTCACATGCCCAATCAAACACCTTATGATCATTTTTTTTTCCCTTTCAAATTACTCTTCACTTGTGTTTCATTCCGCAACTTTTTAAGGTTTTCTGTTACAAAAGGATCAATTAGAATAAAACGTTTGATAAACTATTAGATAACAATAATATGATACTATATTTTGAGAGATAAAATAAGACAATATATATTCCACGAAGCTAAACTTGAAATTGACCCTAATTGTGATTTTAACAAAGTCCTTCCCAAAAAATGGTCGAGAAGGAAATCATAAGCAAAAGAGAAGGAAGTCGTAGTTCCAAATATTCATGGCTCAACATCTAGTGCTATATAGACGTGTAGATTGACAACTCATCTATTTGACTACATCCATATTACCTAATTTTACGCTTCTCTCATCCTCGTAGTATTATAGAAGTTACCTAGCAATAAGAGTGGGAAATTCTGGCGTTCTGCCTCTAACATTATCCAGTTTTTTTTTTTTTTTTTTGGATAAAAAAGCATTCACTAACATTATCCAGTTATACATATATAAATATTACATATATATTTATGTATATATAGAATTTATAACATAACTATGATCATAGTAGTGGACAAAGTGAGAGATGTGACATAAGTCTTTGATGATAATAGATACCAACCACCATTTGTACTTCGCCAAGAATAATAATATGATATAAAGGAAAATTGGAAAACCAAGTTACAGCTTAAAGAAAAATTACGTTCGTCAATTAATAAAGCGTAGGTTTCACATAACGGTATTAAAAATATATATTTATGTGAGATTGTTTTACATCCTAAGAATATATCGATTTAGACTGCTCCAACTTAAATAGAGGGGCAAAATAGTAAATTGACTCTGGTTTACTTTTTTTTTTTTTTTGCCAATATTAAACGTGGTATGTTAATTGAAGCAATGTATATTTAATAATATTCATATTTTCCAAAAATATCAAGATTATGATAAATAAAAGAATTAAATATACCGAGTTAAATCAAAGTTAACATCGAATGAATATCATATTATTGTTTCTAAACCTTCATATCCTTGTATCATCTCTTATTGGTTTTAATGCGGCGAAACGGGATTCTAAAAAATTTATTAAAACCTTCATGTTCCATCTGATATTGATATTTAAAATAATTGTTCATAACATTTACACATTAAGGGTTGGCAATAATAAACCTACTTAAAATATTAGCAGCTTCTTAACCACTTGATTTTACTCGTCATAATCTCCTCTTCTTGAATTGATATATATAGGTGTGTGAGCCTTTCTCAATTCTCCTTCCAATCCTTTTTCATTATAAATTTCTTTACTCTAAAGGTGAGAGATTCAGAATTTCTAGATTCGGGCCTAAAAAGATTAATCCTCGCACAGTATCATTTATACTGCTAGGCATTTAACTTGGATTCGAAAAAATTCCTAAAACACCCCTACAAAGAAAATTCGGCGAGAGGGAGATGGTGTGTGGCACATATCCCCTTAACAGGACCTTCACGTGTAAACTTTTTAAGCACAGTATAGATTCTTCAATCACAATCCAACATTAAATCTATGTTTGACATCCAGGTTTAACTCCGACTAAACTGTATTTTTTCATCTTAATTTTTATTTTTATCTGAAAAGTCAACAAAATTTATAACTAATTTTAAAAAAGTCAACCAACTCAAACTTAAAAATTTCATATTATCTCAAACTCAACCCAAATACCAAACGGATAAGACAACCAAAATCTTATTTTTGAATTTAAAATTGACAGAGATATTTATTTTAATAATTAAAATAAATATCTTCACACACTTGTCTTAATTGTTCACTTTAATAATTTGAACAAATAATTATTGTACAATATATTCATTTTAACAACTAAATAATTTATATTATGTGCAATTGATATTCATATTTTTCAGATAAAATTTTATTTAACACTTTCAATATTATATGGAAAACACGTCACCCAATGCACAAACACTATCAATTTGCACCACACCTGATATATATAGAGAAACTATTATGGGCATTTTCTTACAATCCCGAAAGACTAAAACTCCAACAATATTCTATTAATTCATCTTATAGAATTTATTGAATTAGTAAGGGGGCCAAATACATCGACATAATCGAATTTTCAATTATCGATATTTAATTCAAATAGACTCTTAATCGGGAACTCATTTGAGTGGGAATATTCAAATGAAAATTGCTAGTTGAGCAAATTAAGCAAGGAAGATCTCAAATTGTCTACTTGATGAGGGAGGGGTCCTTCCCATCCCGCAAAGGTGAAAAATCTCAGTTAAATATGGTTTGTGCACGAAATAACCAAATCAGCTGTACTCTAAGGGCATGTTTACTTTGCATCAAAAGGAAAGGGAAAGTGAGTAGCCATTCTCCTTTTCTCTTAATCATGTGTTTACTTAGAAATTGAGGAATGAGAATCTAGTAGACCCCATACAATATAGAAAGTGAAGAAGGATGACAATCCTTACATCCTCCCTGATATTGATTCCTTATCAAAGAGAATAGATACAAAATTTACTTATATGCCGTTAACAAGTTTCTATGTGCTAATTTTGTTTTTATTGTGTAGAATAATATTTTAATAATTTCATTAATAAAATTAATATTACTAAGGTTAGTAAACACAATAAAGGGAATGTGATTGTTTTCCTTTACACCATCCAATAGACAAGTAAGAAATCAATGATTATCCTTCCTATTCAATTACTTTACTTTCCAATCACATTATCTTGTTCCATTACATTCCTTTGCGGTTTAGTATACGCACCCCAAGATTATGCATATATTACAAAGAAGTCTAAACAAAATAAATATGTGACACATCCATCCTTATAGTAAGCTATAATGTGATTTGAACTTTCACAATAATCTTTATAATTTGAGCCAAGCATAATATCTATTGATCTCTCTAAGTACATTTTTGTCCATGAATTGTAATTTATTTATGTTCGAAACATAAATAGGTCATTTTTTCTATTTGGAATCTTATCATAAAAAAGTTTGGAGTTTGAGTGATATCCCAATAGGTATGAGCTATTCACCCAAGTCCTGAATTAGTAATTTCATAACGAAGTTTGGAATTACATGTCTATGAATTTTTGTTCCTAACTATCTATAACACTATACCTCCAAAAAGCTGAGTTTTTGACCAACCAGAGAATGACACCTAATATTGAGAAATCAAAAGACATTAAGTGCACTAATTACTGACAAGGATTAAAGATCAATCCATTAATTATGGA
Organism: Ficus hirta; assembly: GCA_038430175.1. Taxonomy (NCBI): domain Eukaryota; kingdom Viridiplantae; phylum Streptophyta; class Magnoliopsida; order Rosales; family Moraceae; genus Ficus; species Ficus hirta. Next base: position 14,568,634 of record CM076595.1, on the reverse strand, counting down.
CCATCAATTATTAAAGATGCATTCTATATTTTGATCCCGTTCAATAAAATACAAGGTGTTTTGCTGTAATCAATATTACAATGATCTACAACAAGATTGTTCCACTCTAACTAAAAATATTAAACAATACCACTATATTATCAAAACAAAGTACCAAACTTTAATTACTGATCGGTGACAAAAAGCATGTGTGCAGTTCATGTGAGAACGGAAAATCACATATCTAATAAAACGATTTTGGATCTAATTTAAAATCTATTACAAACTGTTCCAAATTTAAATTCTCAATTTAACTGGACGTCTTCAAAATTAAAAAGATTACAACAGTTTAAAAAATTCATGAAATAAATTGTTAAAACTAAAAATTAGAACCTCCAGAGAGAGAGAGAGCAACTGTGCTAAAATTCCTGTACTAATTTAGTTCTTTATTGTATAAAATGCTTCGGGAGTTAAATGGGCAACTTGAGATGTAGGCATAAAATTCTCAGGCTTTGATCTGGTTAACCTCATCCGTGAGGCTTCATGATTTCCTCCTTTGGATAGAGATTTTTTTTTTTTGGGGGGGGGATAAAGACGTTTTTCTTCTTTAAGGGACGTTTCTTTTTTAGCTAATTTGGTTTCAGTGAAAACAAAGCCATTACATAAAACTTAGGCTTGCCAGTAGCTAGCTGCCCTCGAAATATTGTGCTTATGAGATCCAAATTGCTTAAAGATTAATGCAGATTTGTATAATCAAAATTAAGCAAACCTTTTGTGGGTGTTTTAATCAGTACTGGTGGAGTTAATGTAGTCACAAAATGTAAAGGAATTCCGATCGAGATAATATTATATTATGGTGGGTGTTGAATTTGGTGTGTAAAATGGGCTGTCAAGCACAACTGATCATCATGAGGAACGGGCTATCACCGAAGTTTGAAACTGATATACTAAACTTTTGGTCAACGCAACAATGGATGATCACTAACCTACTCTCATAATATTTATTTGTTTACATATGTAAACAAAAATATATTGTTGCTAAACTGCCCTCATAATATGTACACCGATAATTTTACACTTAATTTCAATTTAAGATATAGAATTTGAATTCTTCACCATCAAATTATTTATAAAAAAAAACTACCTTCATAATAACTTAAGATATGTTTGGTGTTCAAACTAAATTTGAAATGAAATGAAATTTTTAGATTGAAATTAATTTATTTTTTAAAAATTAATTATAATTTTTATTAATTTTTTTATGAGAAAAAAAAACAATCATAAAGTATAATTTAATTCAAAATAAACTTAAATATCATTAATATATATCATGTATTATAGCTGTAAAGCTTTATCTTTTTGCTTTTGATTTTTCGTATTTGGATTAATATTATTCCAATATCGGCTAGTGGGAGTTGTTCATTACTTGTGTAAGTGGAGTAGTACTGTATCCTAGTTCTTTGTTTGTTTCATTGTACATCTGAAAAATTGAGGATTTCGAGAAAACAATAGAAACAAAAATACGATGAGCAATTACGTTCCTTGCTTGCTTCAGAATAATCCGGGTTTAAGTACTTAAATGGCAGTTCCGCAAAAAAAAAAAAAAAAAAAAAAAATACGATGAGCAATTACGTTCCTTGCTTGCTTCAGAATAATCCGGGTTTAAGTACTTAAATGGCAGTTCCGCAAAAAAAAAAAAAAAAAAAAAAAAAAAAAAAAAAAAAAAAGTACAGAAATGGAACCAACGAGGAAAAGCAAATGGGCTCAATGTTATTTTTTTGTTTTGGTTTCAGTACATCATAAGTCTATTTTTCTTTTATGCATTTTTTCATTGACAAAAGTAATTGTAATTTTATTCTTCAAAATATATATATATATATATATATATATACACACACATAAAAGAAATTCTTATATGAGGAGATAAAGTGATTTAATGTAAAATTAATGATAATAATATTGCTTGGCCCCTTTCAAAAAAAAAAATTAATATTTCTTGGCGTTATCTTTTACTGAGTAAAAAAACAAAGACAAAAATGTTTTGCAATCTTTGAGCATAAATATACAACTTATTAGTTATTACCGATTGATTAGAGCAACATAAACATATTGACGCTAAACATTGATGATTCTACTGTATTTTTATGATAATGAAGTCGACAAAATCTTATTCGTATTTTCTTTAATTTTTTATGTTAAAAATAATTGAATGAAAAATTTAGCTTTAGATTGATGCTTTAAAATGTGCCAATCTTATTAGTATTTTCTTTAATTTTGAGGCTAGTTATGTTGAATAATAATAATAATAATAACAAATAACCAGGCAAAAAGTTATTAGACAACAGAATTATTGAACATGGAAATTATTTCAATTCTAAAGGAAATACATTACTTGCAAATATCAAATATCAACAATAGATTAAAGAAAAACAGGAAAAAGTACTGTTCTACCAAAGTTTAAAATAAAAACATACAACGAGAGACAAAAGTCCTTATTCGTCTCAATTATATATATATATATATATATATTAAAATAAACTGAGAGAAAAGATAACTGATATCAAGTTTACTAATCCTTTTTATTTTATTGCTCTCATCTTCTTCCGAGTTTATCAATGTGGATAAATTGATCACGCATATATTAAGAACCAAGAAAAGCGAGAAACTCTTGGTCAACCTCAAATTTGGCCATATCATCTGGTTTCAAGCAAATGTAAGCCTCTATTCCGTCGCCACTTTTGTTGTCCATGAAACCAACTGTGTTCCTAAAACACCTTGCAGCTGAACTCACCCAAACAGGCTTTCCAAATCCGAAATCAGCTTCATAGAGAGGAAACCTGCACAAACTGGTAAACACTAAGGGAACAATCTCTTCATTGACGAATTTCTCAGCATTTTTCTTGTAATTCTCCAAGAAATCATCTCTCTCCAATCGAAAATCTTCGATATAGTCCATGTCAATTTTTTTTATGTCTTCTCCTATCTTTCTAGCAAGGCTGTAGTTGTAACTTTCTTCTCCATTGTCTGTTATCATCGACGGAATCGTTGTAGAAGTGCGAAACAAGTTCCCGAAAGAATGCTCGGGCAACGGCGGATTGAACCTCGGACGAAGATTCACGGCGTGATTAAGCGCGTAGAGCTTGCCTGCAGCTTCCGATTCGACTTTAGTTGCAGCTATGAAACGGCTCCATATGAATGCCGAAACCGCCTCAACACGTGAAGGTCGTTTCGAGGATTTTTCTCCTCTTGTTTTCGCTGCGTATTTCGCTCTAAGAGAGTCGATCTTAGACGCATCAAACACGAACCTTTTTGTTGTAACTGTGTTCTTCTTCAACATGGTGAAAGAGCTTGTATCAATGCCGCACATATTCCTTGGTGGGAAAAGCGTGGCCGAAACAAAATCAGGACGAACCACGGTGACGTCGTCATTTTCGCCACAAGCAATTGCCATCCAACTTCGGATGAACACGAGGCATGACAAAGCGTCCGCGAGCTTATGGGAAATACACACGCCGAGGGCGATTCCTCCACATTCAAAGACATTGAGTTGAACTCCGAGGGGTAATTCTGCGATGTTTTCGAGTTCGAAAGGAAGGAGCTTGTTGAGTTCTCCACATGGGATTGAATTCTCAACAACGTTGGAGAGTTTGGTCTTTACTTGAGCTTCCAAGAAGAGAGCTCCATCGTCGTTGCATTCGAGGAAGTTTTCGTCCATAAATCGCCCGGCTAGTGGATAGTAAAGGGTTAAGGCTTGGGACAAAGATTTCTTAAGCTTGTTGGATATGTCAGCGATTTTGTGATCATAATTTAAGGCGTAGAAGTAAAGGAAAGGATTATAGGCTTTAGGACATAATTGATCAAGAAAAGAGAACTTGTAGGGACTGAGATGAGATGGGGTTTGAGAAGAGGGTTTGGTAATCTCATTGGAAATTACTTCAACTTCCATTCTCAAAAACTTTAACCTAGTATATGAACCAAGAGAAATTAAAAAAACAGTATGAATATTGGGATTGTATAGACGTAAGTCATGATGGTTCATATATATATATATATATATACACACACGTTCGTTTATAAAAAATATATATATGTACTCTCATTTTTTTATCTTAAGATATGAGGTTTATGCTCTTATTTATTAAAGAAAAATGAAAATATATTCAGATTTTGAATCTATGAATTCCTATATCCGAATATCTTCCCTCCACCGGCTTGAGCTATGTACCTCCCGTGATTCTTATCTTCCCTCCACCGGCTTGAGCTATGTACCTCCCGTGATTCACGAGGAAATGAGAAGAAACAAAACAAAATTAACTCTGCATGCTTTCCACAAAACAGCTAATGTGATTTGACAATGTTGAAAGAACAAGTCAATTACACAAGTAAGCATAATAAAAAAAAACAAAAGAACAAAAGCAAAAACTTGATAGAATCAGTTAACTATAAGTTTACACAGTATAGTATATAATAATTATTTTTTTTAATAATTACTAATTAATTAAGAGATTCGAGCTATGAATATCAGTATTATTTAAAGTCAATATAATACCATTGACCAGGTTTAAGTTTGTCATGAAGCTATATTTCTGTCGCAGAGTTTAATTTGGAAGACAGAACTGGAGAGTGACTAGGCCGGCATGTCTTTAACACAAGAAGTTTGGTGCTAAAGGATAAAATAAGTTTTTCAGATATATAGAATTTATATATTTATATAGATACACCTCGATAGATATAAGCATCATATACAGAATTTTTTAATGTGCGACTGACTTTTTTCAAGCTCATTTTCTTTTCTTGATTTATTATTATTATAAGAGTTTAGAAGTAGTTAAAAAAGGTGTGTTAAGTATAATACATCGATTTTTGAATTATTTATTAGGTTTAGAGGTAATAATTAAAGTGATATATATAGGACTTGAGATTAGATTTCTTACGCTAATTTTCAGATAGGGAATACTGTTGATGGTTTGATGAGATAGTAATTCAAGTGATGACTGTGAAGATTTGAAGATTAGGAGAGTCATTCTAATGTCGATAGTTATGCAAGTATTCTCAAGAAAGATTGCACCGGGTCTGCACCCATAAAAACTCCCAAAGTCACACTAGGATTTCCTCAATTTCTCAAAAAGTGACTATTTTGAAAGAAAAATGTTTTAAAACTTTAATATCATAATTAATAAAATATGGGTCTTGGTTGTGGGTCTTATGTTGTGAGACTCACTATCGATTAGTATAATATTCAATATCACTGATGCTTTTTAGTTTTGTTCGTTTTGACAGGCAGCACAAAATAAATAAATTTAGATGATTTATAAATTTGTTAAACATAAAATTAAAACAAGAACGTTGGTTGAAACTTCAAACATAGAAGATAAGCAGAAGATGCCTTGCACTAAAACTCTGATGGAAAAATCAATGGGAAATATCCATCCGACAAAAAAATAATACATGATTTCTTGTAAGCATCAGACTTTGATCGAGAACTTTATGAAGCTCTTGTATTTGTTTTTTTCTATCTATGAAAACTGTTTTTTGGAGGTACTAAAGTTTCTTGATGTCATTGTTTTCTCTCTTTGTTTTGTTGGGAAAAAAAATAAAAAACGAGAGAGAAAGCAAAATGAGTAAATCCATTTATGAATGTTTATTTCTTTTAAAGCCTGCTTTGTCATGTACTGCTTAAATATCAATGGGAGATATATACAAATTAAGTGGGAAAAAAGTCTTCAAAAGAGAGGGAAAAAAAGGTCATATAATAACTTGTTCAATTATGCATTACAAATTCCCATTTATTAACTTTCACATTTTCTTGCTTCATATATGTAGAGCCACGTACCATTTAAAAACACAATATAATTAAGCTTGTTTGGATCATAGATTCAAACTCACAATTTAACTAATAAATTAAAATTTTTATATGAGATAATACTATTAAAAAAAAAGATTAAAAAGTGGATTAAAACAGAATGACAATCACACACGAAATTAGGACTAGGGGACTGGAGACGCAAACGCGAGGAGCTCTTTGTCAGCTTCAAATTTGGCCATGTAACCAACTACGTTCTTGAAGCACCGAGCAGCTGAACTCACCCATGTGGGCTTTCCCCATCCAAAGTCAGCTTCATATAATGGAAATCTGCACAAACTTGTGAACACTAACTGAACCAGATGTTGGAAAAAATGGTTTTAAATTTTGAGGAGCCATTTTGAGGCCCAAATTTGAGTGGGACCTACTTAGTAAAAATAACAGGTCTTGGTGGATTTGCGTTCTCCGTCGTGAGGAGATCGAAATCATATATTCATACGCTCAAAATGGTATTCGGGTGAATGAGAAATTGATGCTCAAAATGTGCCAAATGGAATAGAATTTTGTTGGAAAATTACTTATAAATGTGGAGTCCCACATTGCTTAGGCATGAAAGCTTGATGGACTTTATAAGAATTTACACTTTTGGACTTGAGTAAGATTGTGTACCCAAGAGGCTCTCTCATGCGTAAGGGGGTGCAAATCACATGTCTCGGTGGGTCAGGAGCGCAATGTGGGTGACGCGAATGTCAGTTCGTCAAGCTTGCCCTCGCGCAGGCTTTGTTTTGAAAAAAAAAAAATTCCAACATAAATTCCGGTTTTTTTTTTTTTTTTTTTTTTTCCAGAAACAGTCATCTGTTCATATTCCAAGGATGACTGTTCATATTCCAAGGGTTAAGAATGGAGTTTAACGGGCAGCATTAGTGTATGATTAATCCAAAATTAATCTAAAGATTAATGTATTGCATTATATCTCATTAATCCGGATTAAAACCTATTGAATTTTGATTTTGTAATACCTTCTCTTGGAGCCTATAAAAGGAGGCCCCCACAAGCATGGTGAACACACTTGAACACACAACACTAGCTCTTTCTTTTCTGTTCTTTGTGTTTTTCTTCTTGTAGTCGTTCTTGTAGTTTTGGTGATATAGAGGGAAGGCTTTGGTTTCAAGTTCGCCGAAAGCGGTTTTTGATCATGCTAGACTACCGTTGCTCATTGTTGTATTATGGAAAACAGACGTCCGTTCAAGCCTCGTGCACTTACCGGAGGGGATAAATCTGTTTTAAGAAAAACGTGTCTCACATGTCTCGATGACTTTCTTTGTGTGTTGTTTCCTTCGAGTTAAGATTGAATTTCGGTTGTAATAATTTTCTTTATATTATATTTGAATTTTACTTGTTCGTTGTTTATGCTCTATATTTTCTAACACCAGATCCCTCGAGCCAATCTCTCGGTGCCTTTCTTCAGATTCTCCACGAACTCATCTCCGCTCTTTATAATGTTTTCGACAAAATCATTGTCAATCTTTCTTATGTCCTCTCCCATCTTCCTCGCCAAGCCATGCATAAAACTGCAAATCTTCCCCCACGTTGTCATTACAAATTAGTATCGACACCGACGACAAAGGTATCGTCGTGGAAGGGCGATAATAGTTTCCGAACGATTGTAGAGGCAATGGCGGATCGAGCTTCGGACAGAGATTGACTGCATGATGAATGGTGTGGAACTTTTTGGTTTGATCGGATTTTGTTGCCTTTGCAAAACGGCTCCACATGAAGGCGGACATGATCTCAACGCGCGAAAGCGGCCTATTAGGGTCTGTAATTTCTCCATTTAGGTTTTGTTCGTATTTTCCCCTAAAACCCTGAATTGAAGCAGCAGCAAACACGAACCTCTTCGTTATGACAGTATCCTTCTTGGCGATGGTGAACGAAGTGTCGTACCAGCCGATGTCCCTCGGCGGAAAGAGCGTGGCTGAAACGAACTCAGGGCGGACAGCGGCGTCTTTCTCGCCACGAGCAATGGCCATCCAACTCTTGATGAACATGAGACATGACAAAGCGTTCGCGATCCGGTGGGAGAAGCACAAGCCAATGGCGATCCCTCTGCATTCAAATGTGTTGAGTTGAACCCCGAGGGGCAATTCAGCAATTTCGTCGAGTTCGAAAGGAAGTAGCTTGTTGAGTTCAGATGGGATTGGATTCACAACAACTTCCGAGAGCGTGCTCTTCACTCGAGCTTCCAAGTAGACGATTCTTTCGTCGTTGCACTCGAGGAATCGGTCGCTTATAAGTCGTCCGGCTAGTGGATAAAAAAGCGTTAGGGCTTCGGACAAAGATTTCTTCGGCTTGTCGGATACGTCGGTGATGAAATCGGAGTCATCGGCGCTGTGAGCACAATTTAGGGCGTAGTAGTAAAGAAAAGGATTATAAGATCTGGGAGATAATTGATCAAGGAAAGAGAGCTGGTACTGACGAAGATGATCAGGTGTTGGAGAAGAGGGTTTGATAATCTCATTGGAGATTATTTCAACCTTCATTCTCAAACAAAAATCTCGATATTAGAATAGAAAAAATTTTAGTATATTGGCCTTATTGGTACTTAGCTGAAAATAAAGCCGATTCTTGAATGGAGGTCGTCAAACAAAAAAATTCAAAAAAAGAATTATGACCCGGAGAATATTATAAACAAAAATGTAACCAAGTTGGTAGCAAATAATGCAATTGTGCATGTTGTAATTATATGTAGGAATCAAGATGCTAAATTGATGTGTCAAAGTTAAAATTTAATATTAGAATAAAAATATTACCCTTCAATGAAGTGTTATATTTATTATCAAATTTAATAAATGTTACATTTGATGATAAAGTGTAAAAAATTTCACTTATTAATTGGTTCTTCAATTTTTTTATTTAATTATTACAATATTGCCATTTCTATTAAATTATTTAATTAAAATTCTAAAAGTTTAATGATGATTATAAAATAAATATATAGTATTGGAAATATCGTTATATGTTATAGCACAAGTCTCAAATAAGATTTTTTTCCTTTTACACATTTTATAACAAATATAGCATTTCACCAACAAATACACTGGATATAGTCTTAGGAGTACCACCAGTATTAAGCACTACAATTAATAGAAAATAGGTCTTAATTATGAGTTTTATATCATATATAGAATGTTTTTTTTTTTTTTTTCAGTTTGCGGCGTGTTTAACATTATCAGGGTGTTCTATCATTATTTTATAAAATAAATGAATAAAAAAAGTCAACTATCCTGGACATATACATGCATATATCCAGCCGGATCAGATCTCATGAGATTTTGCTTAACTGCAGGTTTGAATTATTATATTTCTCGTGACGGGTGAAAGTTAAAAACAATATAAAAACACGTCGTTACTAATTCACATGAATTTTAGCAGTACATTCACGTTAATTTTTAGATGATTCTTTTTTTTTTTTTTTTGGCTAAAGATTTAAAAGATACTTAAGTCGTTATAGTTGGGGTATTGTTATATATAATTTATAGTAATTCATTATATTTTCTACGAAAATACTAAGCTTACTTATTCAAATTATTCTGTTAACATTAATGTTGTATCTATTTGTTATAAAATATCCGTCTGATGAAATGGCCCGACAGCGCTCATTGGAGATATTATTATTGCATAAATATACAACTCGGGAGTAATTAATTACAGCTTAAAATCTTGCTAATTATCCTAGAAATTGAATAGTGGGATTACAATAAGAATTGGTTTTTTTTTTTTTTTCACCAGCACACCCTAAACTAATCGCAGAGTTATAATTAAGCCATAAGTTTTTGAATTTTGACAATTTCATCACGAACTTAGAATTTTTTGAAGGAAATTGATATGTGATTTATAAATGAATCATTAATTAATGACATAAATAGTCATTTTGATTTATTTTAACCCAAAATATATGATGTTAAAGTTTTTTATTGAAATATATCATAATATACGAAATTTTGGATTAACTTTTTTAAATATAAATTTGGCTAATATTAGTCGAAAAAACCTTTTATGTCCTTAAAACGATCTATGTGCAAGTAAAGTATTAATTTTTATTTAAAAAAATCATTTTTATCAATGGGGGTATATTGATAATTAAGATTTATGTAAAATATAAAAATTAAAAGTTCAATGATAGCACCAATGCAATTGTGCCTTTTATATCCCAATCAACAACTCTTCTAACTAGGGGTGAACATAGTGTGAGTTGGGTGGGTTTTTGGGTGGGGTTCCATCCAATCAACGTAAGCCAGGGTTGGTTGGGTGGGCTGGATAGTTTAGGCATTATAATAATAAATAAATAAAACTAGTAATGCAATGAAATGTAAGGGAAAAAAAAAAAAGAAATTCATAACATATTATCAAGTTGGCAATATCAAATATAGTATACTTTCTTTAAAGAATTATATTAAAGCAAGTGCAAAAAAATAAAAAAAAAATCGACAATGCAATTTCAAATACATTTGTAAAAAAACCATACTAAAAACTAATTAACATATGGTTAAAATATATTATAAAAACATTAAAAATGAAAAACTTGATTGGATGGATTAGGTTTATAATAGTGGGTTATTGAATTTTAACACAAATTGATCCAAATTCAGGTTATGTTAATCTTAAGATAAGTTGGATTATATCAAATTAAATTGGATGAATTTAGATTGGTTAATTAAATTACGGGTTTTTTGGTTCATCCCTTCTTATAACATATCACGAATGTCTTTATTTATATTATCTCTTAAGGTATATTTACCTTTCACGTGAAGCAAATAACACAAGACTACCTTCTACAGCTAACTTACTATACCAGACGTAAAATGTGCCATTTCTAAGGAAAATAAAGGGCCTAATTGAGTGGCACTAGCTAGCGGATCCTATTGTTCAATAACAACTTGCCTTTAATTAAGAGTAATTGGAATGTAGCAAATTTGGATGATGTGGACATTAGTAATGCTTCTTATCGATGGTAATGTTTAGCATAAATAATTTTTATTGAGGTGGCTAGCTGGCTACATATATATGTAATAAATACATTATTGATTCCAAAACCGTTGGCGATGATGTAGTTTATAACGATATTTAAAACTTTTTGCCCCTGATTTTCTTACATTTTTTCCCGCATCTAATTTCTTATATTATATATATAAATCGTGCTCCCCGCCTTCCAACTTCTCAAATACTAAGGTTTCCCTTTGCATATGACTTCTATTATTGTATGCTCCGACCGAGTCCTGATTCGACAAAGTCTTGGCTAGTAAGGGTGATCGGTAATTCGGTAACTTTGACGGGAGATAGAGTCAAAGTCTCCTAATTAAAAGTTTCTCTTCCAGATCTAGTCCGATGAGTTTCTATTAGTTTGAGATCTGGTGAGGCCTTGATAATTCTGATAGTCGGTAAGTTGATCTCTTACCTCCAATCGTACCCGATCAATTTCCTCTAAGTTGCGACGTGCAGCGGAGTGGTAGTTTTGCATGGGGTGAGAATTTTATGGTCGATGTTGTTTTATATTTGTGCCTTGTTTTTATATTTTTGTTTTTGTTTTGTAATAAAAGATGTAATTCTTCCACCTTCCCTTTTTATTTGTGTATGTGATCCACTCAAGTTGTTCTCCAGCTGTATTCGTTTGTTGGTTTCATTAGTTTTATGGCTAGGTGGAGCTCATTTCAACCTTTATGTTGCAGGTGATTGTAGATTTTTTTTTTTTTTTTAAATATCTTTGTACATGCTAGATTATAGTATTGCAAAGGAATTCGAGAAATTTTTCCGTCATTGGGACTCGACTTATGTCCTGCTTACTGAACTTTATCAGATTTTGCTGATAAAATTGGTCTTAATTAAGAATTATGTCTCTTATACTATAAGGTTATTTCGACTTTACTATTAGTGTTTGTATTCCTTTTTATTATATGACCCGTTCAAAAAAAAATCTCCTATTAATTACTGTTCTAATTAATTAGTTACATGCCATATTCTATTGGAGATATTTGAGATGTTGTCCGAGTGGTATTCTTTTTTCCGTATTTCTAATACCATGTTTAGTTTGTATATATATCCTCCTCAAGCCAAGTCGGTAGCTTTTTTTTTTTTTTTCCCTAAAGGGGTAGCTTTCATTTTTATGACTTCAGAAAGTTTATTTTATTAGATCGAACAATTCCAAGTTTATACCATTATGATGTTTTTTCCTCCATATAGGCCAATCCCTTTCCAATCTATGGGAGATTTTTTTTTTTCCCCCCTTTTCTTTTCTTTTCTCCTTATTAGGTTTTTTATTATTTTAGTTTTGTAAAACTTTTTTTTCAACTTTTTAATTGTACTTTTCTTAAAATAATACTAATAATAAAAAAGTGGGCCAAACTTTTTTGGACGCATGTGAATAAAGTCATCATTAACCTACTTGACAACAACAAGGGAAGAATTTCTGAAGAGGCCGACATCAATTGAAAGTACTAGTAAACCTGCACAAAGAAAATATATGCGTATAATTTGATCAATAATGACACGTCTGTTCTTTTTTTTCTCTTTCAGACAAGACGCGCATCCGGCAGTGGATAAATGCTAAACATTGGAATGGGTCGTTACCGCCTTTTTTTTCTTATTGAAAAAGACACGTGCGATGGACGTGAGTTTTGTTTTTTGAAAAATTTTCCATTTGGAAATGTGAACCTGAGAAACAAAAGCAGCCAATGGGCATGAAAGATTTTAATACCACTTATCCTTTTTCGAGCACACAAAAAAAAAAAAAGGCAATCAAACTAAATTGTATATTCTTTATATCTATTTTAAGTATATAGCATATTTTATTATTCTTGTTAATTTATAACATATTCATATTTTTAAAAATGTTGAATTTCTTTTTTACCCCAAATGCTTAGTCTGCTTGTCTTTCTCTCACTTCTCTCTTTCCACTCTCTTTCTCTAGCTCTTGCTCTTCTCCATCTCTCTCTCCTCTGTCTCTCTCTCTCTCTTTATTGACTGGAGATAGAAACCGTCGGTACTGTCGCAACGTGCTCGTGATGACGACGGCAATTTTAGCGACTCTCTAACGGCAAAGAAGATCTGCAATCTCGCACCTCCTGGATTTGTAATTTTTTTGCAGTTCGACTCTCTTCGGATAGCTTCGGTAAGCAATTCAATTGTGATGGAGATGGAAACCAATGGCACCAACACGATCTCCGTGGTGATCTTGAGGTCTCAGATCTCCGCCATGATTCCGTCGCCCGCCCTCTCTTTGCTTTTCTGGTTTATGAATTTTTTTTGCAGGTCGACTTCCGATTGTGGCCGATAGCTCCGGTAGGATCTTCGGTCATGAAGAACAAGTCCTCCTTGGGCTCGCGACCTCCCTTGTGTCCGGCACCGGAGTTGTTGTCTTCTCCGGTGGTGGTGTAATGGTGATTTAGGGTTAGGTTTGATTTTTGGTATATATTTGGGGTTGATTTTTAAATTATTTAGTTTTGAGGGATTTATTGTAAAATTATAAAATTATAAAATTATAATTTTCATGTATTTACCTTTATTTAGTGAATGTTGAATTTTTTACTAAATAATTTACCGGTTAATTTATTGTGTTATTAAGTTTAAATTAAATAGTAAATAAATATATTTACTTGGAAATAAAAAGAGATTAGCAGGGGTTTTACTTAAAAATATATTTATTTACCCAAATATTACTACAAATAATTTAGAAAATATTTGTATTTACTTAATATTATATGTTAATCTAATATTTTCAATAAGTAAATAAAAAATACCAATATTTACAAAAAAAAAATAGATATACTAATTTTTGTATATCATACTTAGTAAATCTATTTATTTACATGTAAATATTTGGATTTACCTAGTAAAATAAATAGATTTATCAAGTAAATCTGATTATTTATCTGTAAATATTTGGATTTACCGAGTAATATTAGTTTACTAAGAAATAAATCTGGTTAGTTTGGATTTTTTTGACGTTTTAATTCAGTAAATACAATATTTACTTGTAAATATTTGTATTTTTGTTGTTTATTTTCTAGGTAAATATATTTATTTACAAGTAAATATTTTAATAACATTAAATAAAATTCCTTTTAATTTAGCATAATTATCAGTATATCCAAATATTTACTAAGAAATAATAGTATTTACACGTAAATCCTTTATTTGTCTTGTATGTTACACTTTTCATATGAAAATTAAATCTAAATATTTACATAAATATCAGTAATTCCATGTAAATATATTAATTTCAATTAAATAAGTAAAATATTTTTAAAATAATATTTAATTACAATAATCTTTACTTATTTATAGTATTTCTTAAATTATAAAATATTTAAGTTATTTTTGGTGCATTATGTATTGTTTTGAATCTTAATTTGTTTGGTAAATCTAAATATTTAATAAGAAATAATAGTATTTACACATAAATCTTTTATTTATCTTGCATTTTATACTTTTCATATAAACAGTAAATCTAAATATTTACCAAATAAGTAGTAATTATATGTAAATAAGAAAATTTCCATTAAATAATTAAATTATTTTTGTAAACAAAATTTCATTTTAAAAACAAACTTTTACTTATTTATAAAATTTTACTAAATTACAAATATTACCCCAAAAGTATCCCAAATTAAGCCCCAAAAGTATCCCAACCTAATCCTAAATCTTCAATTACCGTCGCCCCCGCCACCGCCGCCATCATAGCCATATCGCTAGAAAACGAGTCACGAAGCTTCAGCGAGCCGCCACCGTCCCTATATCGCTGGAAATCCAAGAAACGCACATGCTTTGGAGTTTACGATCGAGCTTGGGAAAGTCGAGTCGCCGACTATGGAGATCATTTGTGAAGCTTTCGAAGCCGCCGCCACAACCACATCGTCGAAGATCGGAGAGGCACGCGTCGTCTAGAGACCGGGATCGAGATCGTGAACCTCGATTCGGCGACGACGGAGATCGCGACCTACAATCATGTCACCGCATCGCAAGGTCGTTCCCAAGCCGAGAAAATCTGGCAATTCTCGCCATCAATAATGATCGCGACGGCGTCGGTGATGACGACGACGGAGGGTCGTCCTGATCCGAGCTCCTTGCTAGTTGGTGTTGTGATCTCTAGCCGCCGGGGAGAATGCGGGACAGTAGGGCCGGCAATTTCGGACACGACACGGTGACACGACACGAGAACGACACGTAATAAATGGGTTTGGCCCGCACGTTTAATAATTGGGTTGAAATTGGGTCGACACGTTTAACACGAAAATAAACGGGCCGGAAACGGGCTAACACGATTAACACGTTTATGTTAGAATTTTCAAACTATTCTAAAACTCTTTTATAACAAGTATAGGCCCATTTATATGTTTGATACAAGATCATAAAACAACTATTGAAGAATTTTCATTACTGAAATAACATAAATTAGAAGTTACGAAGATGTTGCTTCTGATATAAAATAATAATCTTATAATTAACTAGTTAATAATATAAAATAGTAAACGAATTATAGTTATAGTTAACTAGTTAATAATATAAAATAGTAAGAAAGCGTTTCATTCTCAAGTAAGAAAGCGTTTCATTCTTTGTGGAGTTGGAACCAATGCTGCTATCATTCTCAAGTAAGAAAGCGTTTCCTTTTGCTTTAATATTTTGGATCTTTATTATGTGACAATTTGAGACTTATTTTGGTGGTGCTTTGTATATGGACACCAACTATAACTTAGACTTATGTTTTATTCTAAGAAATGTTTGTCTTAATCAATATGCATATTTGATAATTCTAGTTGTTAGTTTTATATTTTATATGAATATGATTAGTTTATTGTGTTAGTGAATTTAGAATTTTAAGTGATTTTTATCCATAATTTATGTTAAATGGGTTAGGAAGCCGTTTCGTGTTAAATGGGCCGTAAACGGGTTTTTCGTGTTAAAGGGTCGTAAACGGGTTTTTCGTGTTAAATGGGTCGTAAACGGGTTTTTCGTGTTAAATGGGTCATAAACGTGTTTTTCGTGTTAAATGGGTCAAAAACGTGTTTGTTTTCGTGCCAACCCGTCGTGACCCGTTTAATAATCGTGTTCACGTGTCGTGTCGTGTTACCCGTTTAATAATCGTGTCGTGTTCGTGTTTAGGTTCCTGGCCCGTTTATTAATCGTGTCGTGTTCGGGTTGAGGCTAATCGTGTCGTGCCGTAATCGGGCCGGCCCGAACACGGCCCGCGAACACGAATTGCCAGGCCTACGGGACAGGGGTAGTTTGGGGTTTTTTTCTTATTATTTATCTTAATTATACTATTTAGTGGTAATATTTTAAATTATGTTATAATTTTAAAACTATAAATTATATTATGCTATTTTGATCTTTCTCCCAAAAAAGTACTTTCTTTAAAAGACTAATATGCAATTTACATATTGATAATTTCAACCGCAGTACTTACTATTTTGAACTATGTATAAGAATTAATTTTTTAATCATTGAGTTAGATTTTTGTAACTTGATCTATGACGTCTAGATCAATTTTGTGTCACGCATTATAAATTTTTGAGATGGACATTAATAGATCAGAATGCTAAAAAATTTATCCAATAATTAGAAAAGCAATTTGAATCGATAATGCATAGTGAAAAATACTACTGTAAAAGAACTCTTTATAGTGACGAAATCAGAAACTTTTGATAAGTGGGACTAATAACTTTATAATGTGTAATTAAGATGCTATTATGAACAATTAAGTTTTCATTTTTCGGAAGGGGACTATTATGTAATTTTATTTGAAATTATAAGTTATTTAAAAGAAAACAAAAAACAAAACTTATTTCGTTCATGAATATATATGTTCAAGAAACGAAACGTGAGATAGAGATAGTTGCAAATTTACTTGTCCACTATGAAGTAAAACCACCAATAACCAAATAACTGCCGGACAGGTTACAAGGAAAAAAAAATTCAGCAGTACTGCATATCAGATTATTAAATTAGATTTACCCAAGTTCATGTAGGAAAAAAAATAGATTTACCAAGTCTTTCGATTAAAATCTTTTTACTTGCATGAAAATTTTTGTCCTTAAGATATATAGATAGAGAGATATCCTTTAGAAATCAAGCACGCTTTGATGAGTCCTAATTGAAATGGTGGATGGAATGGTTGTGAACTCACTTTTTAGATTCTCATTAAAAGAGTGATATAAGTTTTGAGCTCCATATTTTATCTTGGGGTGTTTCAAATACGGAAAAATAAAAAGATGCCATCTCTGAATCCGTTTCATTTAAATAAAAATAAAAAAAATAAAAAACTTGATGTGATAAGAGAGAACTCATTTGTGGTTATTATCCTATGACGCCAATCATGAAGTTCGAAAAATGATGTTCACAACCACTTGCAAAGTAAAACCCATGATTTTGTATATGATGAATATATAGATTTACTTCTCTTTATTTTTTTTTTATTTACTTCTCTTAATATTATTGTCAACTTACAGATATGGTAATATATATCTATAAAATTAAGTTCAGAGGTATGCCATCATTAAAAATACTACTTTAGTAAAATTTAACAATCCGACCTACGTTCTTCATGTAAAGAGGTTTAAGCTTTTACTGAGTGTTTGACATACATTAATGAATAGTAGAGTCTCCTAAAATGTGACTTCTAAATAAAACTTATGTGTTTTCTGATTGATTTTCGAAATGAAAAAATAAATAAATAAATAAAGGAAAAGGAAAGATTCAAGTTTTTTTTTTTTTTTTTTTTTTGGTAGCAAAGGAAAAGATTTAAGTTGCTTGTCAAAAGATAAGAAAATGACGGGCAACCTTGTTTTTCTTTTGTTTCCACGGTAGCATTATTTTTGTCCAAGATTTTGTCTATAAACACCAAAATACTTTTAAAAGTAGGAATTTATCACTTCTTATCCAAGATTAACCAAACACTTATGATCATGATATCGAAGACCACAGTTCATCATATAGATCTGATTAAAACAGGAGCATCCACCAAACTTAAATTAAAACACAATCAAAACATTTACATGGCTAAATACAAGAATATGCGAAAACTAGAATAAATTGAACATATATTCTGAAATATTGCAACTTTTTTCTTTTTTCTTGCTCACACGAACTAATAAATATTTCACACTTCGAAATTATCAATATATCTTCCAAACTACTATAGTAAAAAGGTTTGAATCGTGGTTGAAACTGCTAACCGAACGGAGTCAAATACATTAGACGGACTTAGAATAATTAACCAGCTTGGACTTGGGTTTCTACATGGGTAAATGCATGAATATCGTACAAACTAGAAATTCGACAGAAATTCTGAAATACTAAAAATTTTTGTATTTTTTCCTACTTGCACAAATCAATATATCTTTGATTCTACTCTCACTTTTGGTTATACATTTGAATAAGAGAAAACAATATTATAATAATAAAAAAGATTTTTTTTGGTATACACAACAAGTTCATGCATATTTTTTTTAGTGGACAGATGGATTACAAGGATTTTCACTAGAAGGAATTAGGCAGACCTATAAGAATCATGGTTGAAACTGCGAACCAAACAGAGCCAACATATTAATTAGACGGACTTAGAACAATTAACCCGCTTGGACTTGGGTGAAACATATGCGAGAATCTCCTCGTCAGCTTCGAACTTAGCCATGTCTTCCGTCCTCAAATTAATCCAAGCCTCAATTCCATCGCCGGACTTAGTATCGAAGAAACAAACCAGATTCTTGTACGACAGCCTCGCCGATCCAACGAACGCCGGCTTTCCCCACCCGAAATCGGCCTCGTATATCGGAAACCTGCAAAGGCTAGTGAAGCTGAAAGAAACCACCTCCCCTTTCTTCACCTGAGCCAATCTCTGCTTCAAGAAGTTCAAGTGTCCATGATCTTCCTGCTGCAGCTTCTTCACAAACTCGGGGTCGATTTGCTTTATCGAATCCCTAACGTGTGTCACTATCTTGTAGCTCCCGTTCTCTGGCTCCAACGGCGGCGCAGACACCGCGATTCGGTTTAGGTTACCGAAGTAACTATTCGGCAACGGAGGGTCGGTTCTCGTACGGAGGTTCACGGCGTGGAGGACCGTGTAAATTACGTTGTTGTCGCCGCCGTTGTCTCCGCCTTTCGGTTGCGTAACTGCCACCAAACGGCTCCATATAAAGGCGGACAAGGCCTCAACCCTAGTCGGACGTCGTTGGTACTCAATATTGGTCTTGTCCTCGTACTTAATCCTCAATTCAGCAATCTCGGAAGCGTCGAAGACGAACCTCTTGGTCACAATGTTGTGCTTCATGATACCGTGCTTCGCCGTAAAACCGGCCAATTCCTTGGCGGGAAAGAGCTTTCCCGCGCCGAATTGCGGCGGGGATATGTCCGTCTCGCCGCGGGAGAGAGCGGCCCAAGCGGTAAGGAACATGAAGAAGGACAAGGCGTCGCCGACCTTGTGGTTGAGGCAGAGGCTTACCGTCATGCCGTCGCAGTCGAAGAAAGTGACTTTAACTCCGACGGGAAGCTCGGTGACTCGGTCGTCGTCGACCGCAACGGCGATGAGCTCGTTCATGTCGTTAGGGTTCGGGTCGTCGAGAAGAGACGAAAGGTTGCAGTTTGCTTGGGCTAAAACGAAGTAAGCGCCGTCGTCGTTGCAGTCGACGCAGAGTTCCTCTTCTTTGACAACGCCGGCGAGGGGATAGTAGAGAGATAAGGCCTCGGATAAGGATTGCTTTACTTGGTTTAGACGTTGGTCTCTGGTTAGGAGATTGTTGGAATTGTTGTCTGGTTCAGTGGGGAAGAAGAGGACCACTGGCATGTAAACCGGAGGTGAAAGTTGGTCGAGGAAAGAGAGTTGGTAATGGCGGAGATGATCTGGGGTTGGAGAAGAGGGTTTGATTCTCTCTTCCGAGATAACTAGAACTTCAAGCTTCATTTCTTTTTTTCTTTTTTCTTTTTCTTTTTTCTTTTTTGGACGTTTGTCTTCAAGGCAAGATTAATATGCATGCGATTTCGCAAATAAGATAGGCAATAGGTAAGGATGTTATATAGGGACAATGTAGCCTAATGAAGTCCAGGACTTAACGTCAAATTGCTCTATTTATCCTCAAAAAAAATTGTCAAGTTGCTCTTCTTTTTTTTTTTTTTTTTAAATTGAAATAATATTGCTCTCTTTTGTGGAAAAAAAAATTTTTTTGAAAGCGTCTGTAAGTTTGCAATTGTAATGTTATATCAATTAATTTTAATTTTAATTTCAAGTGAAAATAATAATATGTCTCGTGGGAGATCGTGAAAAAGCTGCTTAACTAAAGTATGAATTTGATTAGCACAAAATCGACTTTGGCACTAACCTACAAACACTACGTGTCTATCACGATGTTAAAAATAAATAAATAAATAAATAAAATAAATAATAAAACCATCTACAAGACTATTTGGAAAGGTAAACGGGTTGATTTTGAGCAATCCAACAGATTAAGAAAGTTGAAAATTTCAACTTTCAAATTGTGTCAATTTTTGAAATCATAAAATTGTCCGACGAATGTAAATAATTGTGATAAATATACTTACGGAGTTGATTCGCAATAAATAACATATATAATCACACAGTTAAGACATGAATAGAAAATGATGGTGAATAAGTATGTTAATATGTGAGATTGCCTATGTTGTCATAGTAGATTAATTAGAATAGAAATGATATGAATAGAAAGTGATGGTAAATAAGGATGTTCATTTGTGTGTTAAAAAGGAAAAAAAAAAAAAAAAACCATAAATAATCTATCAGATTACCCTTCAACGCCACCCAATGTAAAAGACGGCCGGTCATATTGTCTTGAAAATGGAAAATAATATGATAAATTGTCTAAAATAATCTTTTTTTTACTATTAAAACCGCAGGTAGTCACTAGACGGTATCTAGTAGATTACGAGTAGCAATCTAGTAGTTTATCACTTTTATGAACGGGGACAATTTTGATTGAACATATATTTGTTGACCTTTTGACCCGTCCAATTAGAGGGCAGAAATCCAATAGCTCCAATATCTAGAGCTTAAATGATCATGCACCCATGCGACTTGAGCAAATACATGCAAGTGGAGTGAAGTGGGTCTCCTAGTGGATGACTAAAGATATATATATATATATATATTCACATATATATATATATATGTATAATTAAAGAAGAAGAAGAAGAAGATACTGTATATATAGTATCACACTCGACGGAAAAAAAGAGAGAGAGAGAGAATCAGCTCGTACGTCATAATTTTATTAGATATCTTTAGATTTATACTTCCATTTAGTTGTGGTCTGGTTTATGTCACTGTTATACCCTCACAATATTTTTCTATCAAAAACTTGACATATATATATCTAGCCCTAATCTTTACTCACCCTTTCCCACTCAGTAAATACCGATCATAAGAAGAAAGAGAATACTTTGGCTCTCTAGCCACGACCTATTCTTTCCGTCACTGTTTATAAAAAAACTCTCGAGAAGAGAAGAAGGGGATTTCATTCTCTCGAGAAGGGTTCACACTCTAGAAAGGGCCAACACCTTGGGACTTCACCCAATACTCTCTCTCCACACCTACAATCCTCTCTCTCTTTCTCTCTCTCTCTCTCTCCATCTACTCCGACGAGCTTTCCAACGGAATCTTACTGTCACCACAAAGTAGTAAGGCATCCCATTATGTTATATATGATCTATTTTTTGAGTTATGCTCACTTTTTTCTATGACTGACTCATGTCTAACTTAAGTATCGGAGTCCTCTTGGAGAGCACACCCTCGGTGGCCCACACTTCGTAACTCTCTTTATTTTCGTGATGCAGGTCCACGGGGAGTGAAGATTATGACCAACAAGGCATCTACGATGGAAAATCCCATTAATTATAATGGAAAATTATGACCTATTTATTGTATTTATTATAAAGAAGTAATGAAATCTTTTTACAAAATAAAAAGGAATGTCGAACATCTTAAATAATAAACTGAAAAATAGCACACAGTGACAAATGAATAGGATAATTATGATAAAGAATTAAAAGGATAATATGTTTTGCACTTCTTGTCTACAGAAATTTTTATTTGGCTTATCTTTCTGATAAAGATGGTTCATTTATCATAATGATGCAACTACGACATGAAAAATGAACACACAATGACAAATTAATGGGATAATTATAATAAAATAAATAAATGAAAAATACGTTTTGTATATCTTGCCTACAAAATTCTTTAGTTGACTTTCATTTTGATTGAGATGGCTTATTTTGCATAATGACGCTACTATGACGTGAAAATTGGTGAGAAAGTAAGGAAAGACAAGTATATATATATATATATATATGTGTGTGTGTGGTTCTAAAGATTATAACTTGATGATAAAGAATTTCAAATAAGGAAAAAAAAAAATGAGTCAGAATGAAGAAATGATGTTGCATATAATAAAAGGATAAAATGAATACTACAAACGTTATTTTTTTAAATAGACATTTTTATAATATTTATAAAATGGACATATTATAAAATTCCTAAAATGGGATATTTTGGATAATTATTTCTTATGTTTTCCAATTCTCTCTCGGGTTACTTTTCATTTTGAATTTTTTGTATTTTGTGGACAAATTACAACCTTTCACTTTGGAGGGTGCCAAGGACAGTGTCCAAAAACTTGATCCACAAGAGCTTTTTTTCTCTTAAAGGGCCAAGCAACAAGTTGCTGAAAATGGAGAAAGTTACTTTTCATTTCAAGTGTGAAAATGGGAATAATCTTTTCCAAAACTTGGTATAATTACTTCAAATACAGGAAAAGAAAAATTAAACAAATGGATTCAAATACTTTTGTTCTTTGTTCATGTAATTAGTGATTTGAACGAAAATCATATGTTACATCCTCAAAATATGGTGTATTTGTGATGTTACGAAATAATTATTTTAATTAAATCTAATTAAACCAAATTTCTTCCCTAACCACAATCTAATAACAAAAAAAAAAGTATAGAGAAATTGCGGAGAATGAAAAATATATTGGCATTGAAAGTAGACCTCCTAGTCGTGGTAGTCAGGGGAGACATTAGAAGGAGATAGTGGCACCAACTTCTAGAAGGGTCTTAAGTGATAAAGTGATATATATATATATATATATAAATAATTACACAAAATATTCATTTTTAAGATCCCGTTTTAAAATATGTCTATTTTTTGATAATATTACGTATATATCTATTTTTAAAAAAATAATTATTTGTAGTACCTATTTTACCTTTTAACTTTTTTATTTTCCTTTTTTTTTTTACTTTATTTGTAATTATTTGTTACTAATAAATGTAAATTACCTTTAATAAACTCAATTAGTTTTTCTCTCATTTTTTTTGAATTTTGAATTGATTGTGACATAACCACATTTAGATTCTTTTTTTATGGTACTCAATTTTTTATCATTCATTTTTTGTGTTTTGCATTCCGTATATGTCAAGAACAATCTTTTTTTTTTTTTTTATTGAACGTGATTATTCTATTATTTTTTTCCCTTTTGTAGTCCATGAATATTTGTTTGTGTTATATGTTATCATGTCAAAAATGAGCTTCATCATTTGATTATGCATAAAAGGTTCTTTTGCTCCAACCTATTACATGAATACTGTTTATAGTTTGCAGTCCGTATTTTTTGTTCCTATAAGAATATTCTTTCATGAATAAAATGTTTCTTTAGCATAATTTTCCTTCATTATGATTCAAACTATTTTCCTTATTTTTTTTATTATTGTTGTATATTAATCTCAATGATCAATTTTTTATTAGAATGATTAGTTAGTATGTTTTAGGTTATTTTTAAACATATTTATTAAGTATGATTTTAGTTTCTTAAGAACCTAATTTTTTTTTTAGTATGATTTACATTCTTCATGATAATTATAAAGACTTTGTGATATTTTTTTTTGTTATTATTGGTCTTGTTTTAATAGTTAGTTTCTAAGGTTTAAATGTTCTATGAAATTACTTATTTCTTTATAATAATTACTACATCACTTTGATGTTTTTTAAAATATGGTTGTTTTTTTCTTTACGATAATTATTCTATTATTATGATGTCTTTTGTAGGTTTTAAAATGTTTTAATCTATTTCCTTTTTTTTTAGTGTTTTCTGTTTCTTTATAATTTTAATTTTTTTATATATTTATTGTGAACTTTACCTTAATGATCAAAAAATTGTTATAAAGATTGTTTTTTTGCATACACTATCATACAACTTATATGTGATGTGCTTCTTTTTTCTTTATAGTAAATCAATAAAAGAATCCTTTTTTTTTTTCTTCCTTTTATAAATATTTGCTTAGTTTGACACTTTTTTAGAGACTTGTTTCATTTTTTATCAATTCCTTATTTGTTTATCTTCAATTCTTAATCACCTTAAAAGACTTATTAATTGAAGAGTATTGTGATCTTTACAAGTATCAATTCAAACATTCATATAAATAAGAAAAAATTGACATTTTTCAAAACATGGTCTCTAGTTTTGATATTTATGTAAATAATCTATATATATATATATATATATATTCAAGTGACAAATAAGAATGTTTGTGAAGTTTTGGGAACAACTACTTCTAGATAAAATTCTAGAAGGGTCTTAATTGGTGTTCTAAATCTACAACTTCTATAAGGGTTGGAAGGGTCTTAAGTTGTAGTAAAGTAATTTTTAAAAAAAAAAATCAAGTGACAAATAAGAATGTTCGTAAAGTTTTGAGAATAAAAATAAGAATAATCTTTAAAAAATAAACTCTAAAAAAAACAAGAAAAAAAGAGAGGTTATAATTTTCAAGTTTCAACGGTTTTCAAAAGACTTTTTAATAAATTGATATAATGATTAGCATTTTTTTATTCTTTTCGGATGATCGAGTTCAAAATTCGAGACTTCAAAATATCATACATGATCTTTATCGAGTTTATTGAGTTATGATTGTGAGAGTGAAATTGAGTCAATCTCCTCTGTATTATATATTTATTAGTTAGAATTCATTTTAAGAAAAAGAAAATAAGTTCATTATTTTAAACTTTGATTTTTTTTTTTTTTTTGTTTGCATTTAAGAATTAAATAAAGTAGGCCCGAACTATAAATGATGAATTTATATTTCTTGAGAAATAAGAATTAACTCTACATCCTATCTAGGAGATTTTTTTTCTTAAAAAAAAAAGTAACAAACTAACCTCTACACAAGATGCACCTTTATTATTTAGATTACATCAGGGTTTTTTTTTTTAATTACACTTATTTTATTTGAAATTTAGATGGACTTAAATTCTATATTTTATTTTAGCATCAAGTTTTATTATTAGAAAATTATTGCAACTATTATAGTTATTTTATGCTAGTTCTATCAAATTCTTAAACATAGTACATAATTAAGTAGGATTTTAACTATTTTTATTCAACTCATATAGATCGGTAAACAGTCTTACAAAATTCTACCGCTTAATTTCTTGAAATTTAATTCCTTTTAATTCTTCATTTGATTTTTTTTGAAAGGAAAATTATCATTCAAATTAGAATTGGGTACAAACATCAATATCAAAAATGAAACAACCATGTTAGACAAGAGACATAACCATCAACTAAGATCGATTCCATCAGTAAAATCCAGTGAAGCTCAGTGAGAGGACATAAGCCGAGACTCGATGACCGGAAAATTTATTGAATTCATCGACAATCATATAATCGGCATGTACAAAACTCATTTTAAAAAATATATATATAATCGATGAAATATTTTGATCAATCGAGAGACAGTTACTCGCAATATAGACACTGTAACAAACTCCATATAACTATAATATTAATGGAACCCATAGACATATACCATTAGTAAATAAATCAAGCAGAATATATACACAAAAACAAACCGAAAATGGGAGAATTATCTCCTTTATTATAAAATTAAAACTTAAACACAAAAACAAAGCATTAATATAAAATAACACCGCCCGTAAAATTCTCACCCCTATGTGGAACATCCACTCTGCTGCATGCCATAACTCAGAAGAAATCAATCAGCTCCATTGGAAGTAAGAGATTGCCGTACCAATCATTGAATCACCAAGACCTTATCAGAAACTCGTTGGGTTAAATCTGGTCAAGAAACTCTCAATTAGGACCCTCTAACTCTATCATCATCAAGATCACTGAACCATCGATCATCTTTGTTAGCCACGGCGGTGGCGGTAAAAGTCCCACATAAAGGGGAATCCGGAAAATCCTAGTTTACAAGAAACTTGAGAGAAAAAGGGGAGAGAAAAATATTTTAGGAAAAAAAAAGATTTTTAATTCTTCCTTTGGTAAAATGTAACCAGTTTTTTTTTTTCCCTCAATAATAATAGCAAAATAAATAATATTTTAATAAAATATATAACTTAACGATAATATCATATCAAATTTTATCTGAAAATATAAAATTTGAATCCCTTCATTTTTAATAAAAATAAATAAAATAAGAGAGAGGGAGAGGATCGTTAGTACTCGGCCTCGGCCGCCAATAAACAAACTAGCCACGTCAGTTCGGGTCCGCAGCAGTTTGCTGACACCTATTTCACATCCTCCAGATACGACGTCGTACCACTCTTTCACACAATTGTACCTTTGTACATCTAGAATCCAGAGAGAGAGAGAGAGAGAGAGACCTTTCCAAATCCGGAAGCTTCTTCTCTAGCGACCCAAGTCTCACACGCCTCCTTTTTCACAATTTTGAATTGAATTAGTCTTTCTATTTCTCTTATGAAGCTCTGCAATGGCGTCTTTCTAAGCTCAAGATCAAGACTTTAATCCTCTCATCTCTCTCTCTCTCTCTCTCTCTCATCTCTCTCTCTCTCTGTTTCTGTCTGTGATCGCGACGAAGAAGAAGAAGAAGAAATGCCGAGCCTTGCGGTGAAAGTCTATAGCTTGTACTACAAGTATCACCTGAGACAACAATTACAGAACTTAGCCCTAGCCGACGCCGATCGCACTCATTCCGATCCGTTCGGAATCACTTCTCGTCCCGGAGAACCCGACGCCGCCGCTAATCCGACCTTCCAAAACGGCGTCGCTACGAAGGACATCCACGTCGACCCCCTGACCTCTCTCTCCCTCCGAATCTTCCTTCCCGAATCCGTCCTCGCCGCCCCTAAATCTCCGACGACCACTCCCTCGTCGGCCGTCGTCTACGGGGGATACTCGCCGCCACCGCCGCAGCGGGGGCAGCGGGGGAGACGGTGCCGGAAGCTTCCGGTGATGCTGCAGTTCCACGGCGGGGGGTTTGTGGGCGGGAGCAACGTGTCGCCGGCGAACGACGCGTTTTGCAGACGGATGGCGAAGCTCTGCGATGTGATTGTGGTGGCGGTGGGGTACAGATTGGCGCCGGAGAGCCGGTTCCCAGCGGCGTTCGAGGATGGGGTTAAGGCGTTGAATTGGTTGGGGAAGCAGGCCATTTTGGCGTCGCTGAGGAATGTGAGGAATTTGGGGGTTCATCGCCAGATGTTCGATAGCTTTGGAGAATCCATGGCCGAACCTTGGTTGGCTGCTCATGGAGATCCATCCAGGTAACTTTTGATTCCTTAATTCATTTATGAGAAAATTTGAGTAATTGTTTTTCATTTTCTCTTCGATTTCAAGTTTTCTTCTTTCATTTTTCATTTTTTGCACTCAAATGTTCGCTTTGGAAAAAGAATGCTAACTCCCCGTTTGAATACAGATTGCATTTCAATTTTCATTCAGTTTATTCATTCAAATTGAATATCTGCATTCAAATGTATGATTCAGATTGAATATTTAAATTGAATACGTGTTTGGATGGTTTTTATTAAATGTAAGATTTGAATAGTGTATAGATAAGAAAATGAGTGTCAGTATGGATTTTTCAAAAGTGAAGATTTGGGTTCGAGTTAAGTTGTTATAAAATAGTTAGTCATTCAAATAATTTCACCAAAGTAATTAACCAACAAAACAGGTATCACAATAGAATTCAGTAATAGCAATTGGAACGGCTGATCCAAAGAATTTTGCAACTTTTTGTGTTTATGCATTCTTGTGAAATTCCTCAATTAGATACAGAGCATGGTTTTTGAAGTGTGGTTTAGAGACAAAATGTTTTTTTTTTTTTATTTTTTTTATTTTTATATTGAGGTTCTTAGATCAGTATACAATCATTTTCATATCTAATGAGAGGTGGCAATTTTAGCATTCGTTATATGTTTTTATTTGTGCTAATGTAGAACAGTTCTGTTATTACAACAGATGTGTACTCCTTGGGGTGAGCTCTGGTGCAAACATAGCCGACTATGTAACTCGAAAAGCCGTAATGGCAGGGAAGCTTCTGGACCCCGTTAAGGTGGTTGCACAAGTCCTTATGTATCCTTTCTTCACTGGGAACACTCCTACCAAGTCTGAGATCAAGTTGTCGAACTCCTATTTCTACGACAAGGCAATGTGCTCACTGGCGTGGAAGCTGTTTTTACCCGCAAAAGAGTTCGATCTCGACCACCCTGCAGCCAACCCCCTTCTTCCCACCACAGAACCGCCTCTGAAACACATGACGCCGTCTCTGATAGTCGTCGCGGAGCATGACTTGATGCGGGACCGAGCCATCGCTTACTCGGAGGAGTTGAAGAAAGCTAATGTGGATGCGCCGCTTCTCGAGTACAAAGACGCTGTGCATGACTTTGCCACTCTTAATGTGCTTCTCCACACACCACAGGCCCTGGCCTGTGCCGAGGATATCTCGATATGGGTCAAGAAGTATATCTCGCTCAGAGGCCATGAGTTTTCTTACTGATTTTACTACAAATGTTAAAAGAGGAAAAATTACCGGCCTGAGGAATCATATTGCAGAGAATCAGAGATTCAGCAGTAGGGGCAACAGTTTTGTGGATACCAGTATCATGTTGTTCTAGTTTTGTTGGTTGCTTATAGAAGTTCTTGCATAGATTTTCTGTATAGAATAGAACTATGTAATTTTTTCCTGTATATATTTCCATTCTTTCTCCTTTATTCTTTTGTACTTAAATTATTATAGTTAGTTAAGTTTAAACTCTAATGTTTTCTTTTAGCTAAATTTTGTTCAACAATCAAGAGATACACAAGCTTTTTTTTCTTTCCTTTTTTTTTCTTTTTTTTTTTCCAATCTCACAACAGATAATAACAACCTGAAAAGAACAAGGTCAGGGAAAGATGTCCCTCGTAGGCATTCCGGTGTCGAACACCTCAAGATCAGTAGTGGAAACTGAAGAGGGCCCACGTGGTTAAAATCCAAAGTCATGGAAGTCCGCCACGTGTATGGCGGGATATTCACTTGCTGTCCCGCTCTAAACCACTCTCCGAGTGTGTGGATAAGACTCACTCGGACGAACAAAGAGAAAAACGAGCAAAAACGAAGGAACAACAGTTAAATTACAAAAAATTAAAATAAAATAAAAACCCAGAAAACGAAGCGAAAATGGAGGTGGGTATGTCCCTGAACGCGGTGGTTCGGTTTCCGTTATCGAGTTCTCGGACGCTTGAAGATGGGTTGGTGAGGCACTCGCTGTTCTCGACTCGGTCGAGTCAGAAGCAGAAACCAGAGCCGCAGAGACGGAGTCTGGTAGTTGAGGCAAAAGGCAAAAAGGGAATGCAGGCTCGCCAGTTCCAGAGGCCTCCGCCTCCTCCCTTGCCCAAGATCGAAGACGACGGAAACCCACGTTTTGTCATCTTCATCCGCATGGCCAATGTTCGCCCCTTTTCCCCTTTTCTTCATCAAATTCAAATTCGCTTGCTAGTCTTTTTTTATTTTTTTTTTATTTTTAATTTTTTATATTAACGATTTTGGCATGTGGGTTTGTCTGAGTTTGAACTTTTTAATCCTCCATTGTTGTTTTACTATTTGCTCAGGTTGGTTTTTGGTACCCGCTTAATATAATAACAGGAGGAACCACCGCCAAAATCATGCTCGCGGCAAAAGATAATTTTCTGGGGAAGTACATATACAGAGACACACTTGATAGAAATCTTGCTGCAGTTATATACAGAGTAAGTTTCCTTTCTTGTTTTGATATTGTTAATTTGATTTCTGAGTTTTATCTCTGGAATCAAACTACGTGTTCCCGTCCTTCGAGAAGAACTGGATATATTCTGCCATCCTGCTAATTTGGCTTGAGCATCATCAGCCAGCTTTTCCTTGTCCAATTTTTTTTTTTTTTGAGACTGCATTTTGTTTTAGTTTACTTTTTGAAGGAAATGGCTGCATAATGTTTTATTTTTAGCCTTTTAGATATAATTAATTCAAGCACGTTTAAGCGATGAAAGGTATGAAATTTTGTTATTCACAGGGAGATTTACACTATCAAATCCCTAATAAAGAGTGATTGCTAAATCTAGTTAAAGATTTGAAAAGTATTAAACTTGCTCTTTCTTTATCTGATTATAAACAACAGGGTAAAATACTTGTTTGTTCTCTAACCTTTTTACGAAGTTACAATCTGGCCTCCAACCTTTTTTTCTTGTCTAAAAGATCTCTAAACTCTTTAAATGGGTGTAAAATTGACCTTTTTGTTAACTGACATTAAAAAATTAACAGAGAGTATCACGTTAATCACACATGAAAAACTACTAACTGATACTTGAGAAAAAATTTTACATGATTCAACTTATATTTGTAATACATGTGATCTATTCCTTCAAATAATTAACCATTATTAATAAAAAGGACTAAATTTCACTATTTTAAAGAGTTTAGGGGACCTTTGCCACAAAAAAGAAAAGTAAAAAAAAAAAAAATTGGGGAAATAATCGCTACTTCGTAGAAAGGTTAGGAACCAAACCAAAAATTTACTTGAACAATATTCTCTTTTACTTTTGCCGATCTTTGATTTTCTTGTCTTATGATAATATGAATGACTTAATATGATCGTCCTAAGAAAAGCTTATCGGTTAAAAACTAAAACTTCTGCCAGAATAACGCTTTTCCTGACAACGTAGAGACATCTTTTATCATCTTTTACTATGTATAGTGCCTTGGTTTTTTCATTTGTATCACTCTGCCAGCACGTTCACATTTACAACCATGTTACTGGTTTTAGAAATCTTTGGTTAGGATTTGGCCTTTTTGCAGTTGAACCATTGCTAGGTATATGTAGATTTGCATTTCTATCTTGTAATAGGCTAGAGTCGCTACATCCTCGTATACATGTTCCTAACGGCTCGTTGTTTATTGAGTAGGATGAGAAGGAGATACAGAAGACAGCATTTAAGCAGTTCAAAGTTTTGCGGACTGCTACTGAATTCAGATACGGCTACAAGATTGTTGTATGCTCTATTAACCTCTAAGAAACGACAAATTAATTTTTAAGATTTTATCCTGTCCCATCATCAACAATACCTTGAATTTTTCCAGTTCAGTATTGAGTTCCTTTTTTTAACGTACAGGAAAATGGCAACTTGAAAGCAGCGCTTGCTACCAATGATGTCATTGAGGTATTTATCGGATTATCTATTAATCCAAAATGACTGAATTTTTTCCCTTTTAACAACTCTTTGTGCTCTTGAACTTAGCTTCCAACACAAGATAAGCTCAAGACGGTGCTGGACAAAGTGAAAGATTTTGTCGGGGACGCGAAGGATTCTTTTGGGAAGATGACAACGCTAAATACATCCGCAACCGAGGAGTAGGAAGAAAACGGAAAAGTGAGTTTTAGTTATATGGACACGAAGCCCTTCATTAGTTTTACTCTCTCCTCAGCCGTTGTAGTCTAGAAAGATTTTTTTGTCTACGGCTCACCCTCAACACTCGTATATCTCAAATTGGCTTCTACTCCTGAGGCTAAACTTACTGTTCTGATTCACTTCCCAGGATTAAGAGCTGAAGATGAAGAACCCATTTGCTTGACATGGTTGCGGTAGCCACTGCTTTTGGGAGATGGATCTTTTGGAACTGCACTCGGAAATTCATGTACCGCTGTTTTGTTCATATGTATCTTTCCTTTGCAAAGGAATTTCTACGCTCTATGTCAGTGATATCAGTATACAAAATTTACCAGTTCTAGACGTTTTTTTCCCTTGACATTTGAGACCGCTGAAATCGAGTAGAATGCAACGATATGGCTTACATGAAGCAACTTTCCATTCAAGTCTTTTCTCATGTTGCTTCTTCTTGAGACTTGAAGAGTACTTGGTACTGGTTTTATTACAGGAGTATTCACATAATACATAAATAGACATTGGTTTTTTTTCTCTCTCTCTTTCCGTTGGTAAACACAGTAAGCACACATAAACAACTTCCCACGGTGCAAATCAGTCACAAGGATCTTCAGGAGGAGAAACCAGATAGATTTATAAGTGGACTAAATACAGTAAGCACATACAAACAACTTCCCACGGTGCAAATCAGTCACAAGGATCTTCAGGAGGAGAAACTGGATGGATTTATAAGTGGACCTCACTAAGTTACAATTTCCAGATAATTGTTGACGTTAATAGATATTGGTTGCAACTTAGAAAAACAGTTCTATGCGTCACTAAAAAGCCTTAAACTCATAGTCCTTATTTGCTGTTGGGACGACGATGAGAGGAGTCTTCTTTCTTGTGGCAAGGCCAAAAATCTCATCCAGATTCACATCATCAGCTCTAACTCCTTGAGGCAATGCCCAATCAAAATGATACAAGAGCAGAGCTAGGCCAAGCTCGATCGTTGCCAAGCCGAAATCATATCCGGGGCAGCCTCTTCTTCCTCCCCCAAATGGTAGAAACCTGAAGTCTTGATGCTTAAATTCGTTGTCGTGATCCTTAAACCTCTCGGGATCATACTTTAGGGGATCCTCCCATGATTCCGGGTCCCTTCCTATCGCGTATGAGTTAATCAAAACCCGAGTTTTCGCTCGTATTTTGTAACCATCTAGAATGCAGTCCCCCATGGATTCTCGAGGAACAAGCAGAGGGACCGGCGGGTGCAATCGCATCGTCTCCTTCACAACGGCTTTCATGTAATGAAAATGCTGAAGGTGGCTCTTATCGATTGTCCCGGCGCTACATGCAATTTTTCGAACTTCTTCTTGTGCTTTCTTCATCATTTCAGGATGCCTGACCAGCTCCGTCAGTGTCCACTCTAAAACTGCTGATGTCGTATCGGTTCCAGCTACAAACATGTCCTGTGGACAAGATAAAAAATAGTCGATCAAAAAAAAAAAAAAAACTTTGACAAGGGGTCTTGTTTAGCTTTAATATCAATTAATTTGTCGTGCAATTTACTCTTTAATATTATAATCGACTCCTTACGTAATCGACCAAATCAAAAGACTCGAAAAGATCCAAGTACAGAATGACACTTTCACTAAATGTTAGCTACTGAAAAATCTAAAAGCTCCAAGGGTTGAATGTGAATGAGCTTCTTCCTTGTTGAGTCAACCAAGTACCATACTAATATTTGTAGAAGCTAGTAAAGACAAAAACGCTTACCATATCCAATAATAAAAGTCCTAAAATTTAGGCTATGTTTAGTAGGAATGATGGAGAGGAGGAAAAATGGCGAGAGATGGAGGGATGAAGAAGATTTTAGGAATCCTTCGTTGTTTGGTAAAGATGGAGGGAGGGATGGATAAAAAAAATATATATATATATATATTTTTTTTTCCGTTAAAATAGGTATTTTCGAACTAGGATTAAAATATCATGCAATGACTATGGCAAAAGCCACGTAAGTATGTCTACTAATTTAGAATCAAAACCAAAGTCAAAGTCAAAGTCAAAAGCAGTTACGTATTGAGTTCGTACGTACGTTGTCAACTTGTCATGTGAACTCTCCACGTAAAGGAATTAAATGCTAAACATCATCGTTAATAAAAAGATGAACTCTATCTCTAAATCTAACACGATTATGAAACCCTCATTTTATTAGTAGATGATGTCGAACCCAAAATCTCTAACTCGGACTGAGTTTACCAGTAACTCATGACGGTTCAGAAGTAGTAACATTACCATAACAAGAGCTTTGAGATTATCGTCTGTAATGGGCACTTCCAAGTCTTCTCTTCGTTGAGCACGAAAAAGAACATCAACAAAATCTTCTTCCCTACTGTCCGTTGATCTGTCCACGTGTTCCTTTATAATCTCATCACAAATATTCGTCATATCTTTCAAGCTCCTCTCCAGCCTCCTCCGGAACCCGCTCACCCGGTCAACCAAGTACTCCCACCCCGGGTAAAAATCCCCTGCGCAGAACCCACCGAATAGCGCCTGTGCCTCCATCAGAACTGCCGTCAGATGACGATTCTGCCCCTCCTTCTTGAGGAACCTCCTCCCGTACGCCGCTCGGCAGAGGATGTCGTTCGCCAGGGTGAAGAACACCTCGCTCATGTTGACCTCCCGATCTGAACCGGACCGGCAGGCCGAGAGGACGTGACTCAGCATTCGCTTCGTCTCCTCGACTCGGACGAGTTCGAACGAGCTAACCCGCTTTTTGCTGAGCAGCTTGGAGACGCAGATCATGCGGGTCTGGCGCCAGTACGGGCCGTAGCGGGAGAATGTGACGTCGGAGCAGCCGAAGGAGAGGTACTGCGCCGCCACGATTTGAGGGCGGTTGGAGAAGACGTGGTCGTATGTCTTGAGGACAAGGCCAGCGAGTCGGGCGGAGGAGATGACGACGGTCGGGACTCGACCGAGTTGGAGGAAGACGATCGGGCCGAGCCGGTCAGCGATGCGGGCCAGCGAGTGGTGGGGCATGTCGGTGAGCAGGTGAAGGTGGCCGATGATCGGAAAGCCTCTTGGAGACGGCGGCTGAATATTGCTACTGTACTGACGTCGTTTGCAGTGGCGAAGGGTGTCGAAGATAAGGAAGAAAGTGGCGCCAAGCAGGATGGTGAGGAAGAGAGATTCAGGGGTAAAATAATCCATTTCTTTTATGTAATTTGCTTCCAGTTGTTCTCAATATAGAGAGCGTTTACTTACATTAAAAAATGAGATAAGTGTAGATATATAAATAAAAAATGACGGCTCATGTTGTACTAAAATTGGTATGTAAAAATTAATATTAAAGTTGATGTCTCTGGTATTTTTCTATATATATATATATATATATATCCGACAGGAACCGAATATGAAGCTAGCACCACAGCTACCCGGTCCAATGACAATGGGGATGGTGTCCCCGATGCTGATGATGCCATTTAAGGTATTGATAGCCGGATGGAGTCGACGGATAGAAATCAATGTGAAGAAGAGTCAAGTGAGGACTAATCAAGTACAACTAAATAGTAGTCAGGTCTACAGAGAAAGGGAAAAAGATAGTCTCTTCCTACTATTCTGTCATTGATCATTGTGGTTGGTGAGTCACCCCCGAAAAAGCATCCAGAAACGGAAAGCATATATGTTTTATGAAATGGTCAGCGGTCTTATTTCTGCTATGCCCTACATCGTGAGCTTTCTTCACTTTAGCGCCATCTCCGTAGGAACTAAGTAAGAAGTTGGGCCGGAACTAGAGGTCAGCGTGAGACCCCATTTTCTTCCAAGAATAAAAATAATGGGAAGGGGAAAAAAAAAAAAAAAAACTTTGCGGCACAAGTAAGTAAAACAACACTACATACATGTTTTTTTTTTTTAATGATTGTATTTTAAAGAGGGACAAGAAAAAAAAAAGAAAAGAAAAGAAAAGATGAGGTTCTATGAAGAAGGAAAAAAAAAAAGAAAAAGAAAAAAAACTAAAACAATTATAACCAACATATAATGGTAAGTAAAGAATTTCTGCTGATGGTATGATATGTTCTTACTATATTTCCCAAGAGTATTAAAACAATAAATTTGATGAATTTTCAAGGATTATAATAGGAAGAGTATTCAGTAGTTCACTTAAATTTTTTTTTTCACTATTTAGATAATTTTTTTTAAATATTTCCAATCATTACGAGATACACATGCTTTAAACTATTATATATCAACAATTACTGAACCCTAATAATAGAAATTATTCACACAAAAAAAAAAAAAAAAAACTTTGCGTTTGCAGTAAGTAAAACAGAACTTTGTAAGTGTCTTAAAAAAAAAAAAGATTAATGTACTCTTAAAAGTGAAAAAAAGAGAGAGAGACAGAGAGAGAAGATGATGTTCTATGAGGGGAAAAAAATAAAATAAACCTTCAAAAATAAACTAGAACAATTATTTCCAACATATAATGCTACCAAAAGAATTTCTATCAATGGTCTAATATGTTCTTACTATATTTCCCAAGGGTATTAAAACATTTTTTTTTTCTATTAGAGGTATGAAATGATTATGTTCTTACTATATTTCCCAAGAGTATTAAAACAATCAATTTTTTTAATTTTTCAAGGATTGAATTAAGAAGGGTATTGTTGGGGTCAGACTTCGTCTCTCCATTATTAATGCCCAGATCATGATGATTAGCGAATCAACGAACAATGAATTTCGAATCGTGGTCCATTGACCCATTCGACTTGGGTTTTGCGAGTCTGTTGACTCCATTATCTGATTCTATGACGAACGTCGAAACATGACTCATCAATCACTCAATGTCTGTTCCATGGTCCCAAGTGAGTCGATTAATTCTGTCTTTTACTCGACCCATATTCGGCAAACGTCAAACCATGGTCCTTTGATCGTTCACTATGCATTCATTAGCCTGGATGATGACCAAACTTAGGCCCGGCCTAACGTCCAATTCTTTATCCTTATATGAAAGGACTGACGAACGTCGAACCGTGGGCCATTTACCACTCGGTATGTGTCCATCGACCACTCGGCATGTGTTATGTTCAACTCAACAATTGACTTTGTTTGACGAACATCGAATGTTGATGTTCGATTGTCCAACGTCCGACTCTCAATACTCCACATGAGGGACCTACGAACATCGAACAGTGGTTCATCCTCATTGACCTCCCAGTCTTTCGATCAACATCTGGCTCAACATAACAAATGACGAACGATGACATTCGATGGCCCGATGCGTACTAAATTTTTGTCCAATATAAATAGTGCTCGGTTCATCATTCGACGTTCACTTTGAGTAAACGATGAACTATAGAAGATCAACTTTCATAACTACCAAACCCATGATTGATCGGTCACGTTCTTACGCACGTTCCGAATTATCAGGGTAGTGGGAAACCGCCTACTATCCTAAAAGTTTGAATCCGTTTCTTTTCTTCTATAAATAGAGGAAAACCCCTCACATTTGAGGATCTTCTTGATCTTTTTCCCTTTTTCTTATTAAAACTCTGTCGAATTTTCCCTAGAAACTTGTAAACCTTGTATTCAAAGTTTAGTCAAAGTAAAACTCCAGACTAGAGGACGTAGCACGATATTTCGACGAACATCTCTAAATTTTGATGTTATTATTTATTGGGGTTAGACTTCGTCTTCCCTTTACAACGTTAGCTTCCAACAGTTTGTCTAACGAATGATGAACTCTCTACTTTTGGGCCGGACCCAAGTTATGATATTGCTTTGTCATGAGCAACACTCGACCATACAATTGGGCCAGACCTAATTCACCATTCCGTTCAATCATGAACAATGATCGCTCGTATAATATGGGCCGGACCCAGTTTGCGATTCTAATTCATTACAATATGAATAACGATCATTCATACTCGAACATCGAACAAACAGATCGAACATGATCTTTATATAATCCACGAACGATGGATCACAAGGACAAAGGCTTGTGTTCTAACTCTCGCTCGTCGCTCGTGTTCGACAGGTTATAAGATATATCTCCCATAATCGTCGAACCCAATGTCAACAATGACATCACATTAGTAACCGCCAAGCCCATTGTCCGAGATTAAGGTTTACTCTGGTAACTGTTTAATCTAAACCACCAATGGCATGCTTACATGTGTCCCTTAGGACAATATTTGAAACTGTCATCAGCAGTTATGGGTTCAGACCCACAGGACTTCCTCTATAAATAGAGGAAGACCCCCCCTTCAGAGAGGATTGAACTTTTGGAAATCTTATCTTCCTAGTCCGAAACATACATATTGTTATTCTGCCAAATTATTCCCAGAAGCATATTCTTGTACTTACAAAACACTCATATATAGTGAAATCACTCACTCACAGAGGAAGTAGCACATCGTTTGGAGAACCTCTCTACATCTTGGTGTTGATTGATTTTCTATTCATTTTTCTGATTTGATTATCTGTTTCATATTCATTTACTGACATGAATATTTCTATTCTTACATTGCTTTATAAGTTTCATTACGATGTCCAAGGGCCCAAATAATCAATTATTACATTTTCTATACTAACTTTTCTGTTAAATTTTGACTGTAGAATCACGACATCTACATTATTTTTATCATTTTTTTGTTGTTTTATTATTTTATGTTTTTCACGTTATGATTGCTTTATGATTCTCATATGTGATGTTCAAGGACTTAAATAGTTTCAGTTTGCTGATTTTTTTTATGATCTAACTCGAATTATAATTTGACATTTTAGTATCTACAGGTGTCCAGTGGTTCACTTAATTAGAAGAAAAAGGAAAGGAGATTTAGATGATAATAATAAATTACATAGATGTTTTAATTAGTATAATCAACAATAACTGAAATCCAATAAAAATATTGAAAAAAAAAAAAAAAAAACTTTGCGTTGCTAGTAAGTAAAACCACACTTTGTACGTGTCTTCTTCTTCTTTTTTTTTTTTTTTTTTTTTTGTAATTAATCGTACTTTTAAAGAGAAGAGAGAGAGAGAGAGGATGAGGTTCAATTGAAAAAATTATTATTATTATTATTATATCCGACATATAATAGCGATCGTGTTGGCCTATTGTCTCCCAGTTCCAATAAGTGACTTGATGAATTGGATCCGTGAAGTCAAACTTCAGCTGACAAGTTGTAGGAGGGAGTTCCATTAATATATGATTGAGCTCGTTTCTTTCTTTATCTTACTTGTCTTCTTTTTTCATGTTTTCTTCGTGCACTTTTAATAATATAACGACACATTAATAAATTATTTAGATTTTTTAATTGATGTGAAATAATTTTTATTTAATATGATATTTTAAATGATGTATTATGATCTTAATAAAGGGATATAAATATGATAAAAATAATGAAACACATTAATCGAACCCAACATCGAAATTGATTTTAGACTCTTTATTTTTCAACTTGGCATTGGGAAGAAATTGTTTCGTTTGATATTTTAATTCAACTCTAATTAAACTGTATTTTTTTATCTCAGTTTTTATCTTTTTCTGAAAAGTCAACAAAAATTATAACTAGTTTTTAAAAAGTCTACCAACTCCAACTTAAAAATTTCATCCCCAATCGGCGAACCAAACACATGCATAGTTTTTAGTATTAAACTGATACTTTGTTTGGTTTTTATTAGTTTTAACTTCAACTAAACTGTATTTTTTCGGTTGGATTTTTGTCTTTTTCTGAAAAGTCAATAAAAATTATAACTAGTTTTTAAAAAGTCAATAAACTCCAACTTAAAAATTTTAACTCTAACTGGAGATCCAAAAGGAAGTTGATTGTTTTAAAAAAAAAAAAAATTCAAGGATTGTAATAAAGAGGCATCCGGTAGAACTTTCTGGCGAAGCACGTATACGAGGACACACTTGACAGAAATCTTGCTGCATTTTATATACAGAGTAAGTTTCCTTTCTTGTTTTGATGTTGTTAATTTGATTTCTGATTTTTATCTCTTGATTTGAATGCTGATTTCTCGTACTAAAATTCGAAACTACATGTTTCAGAAATCTTACTATAAGAATTGGATGTAATGCATTTTACTATTATCTTTTTAGATGTTATTATTTTAAGCAAGTTTAAGCACCGAAGGTATGAAATACTTTTTTTCTTCACAGGGTGATTATACAATCAATGGCTAAGCCCCATTTGATAAACTATTTTAAACCAAAATATTTCAACTTGTTCTTATCTTTTATTGAAAAGTCAACAAGTTTATTAACTAGTTCTTAAAAAGTCAAACAACTGCAATTCAGATATTTCAACTCAAGCTTACCTGTCAAATACATGCTAAATCTATTTAAAGATTTAAAAACTATTAACTTGCTCTTTCTTTATCTGATTTTGAACAGTATTCTCTTTTACTTTTGCCGATTTTTTTATTTTCCAGTCCCATTATATGAATACCTTAATGCCAAACGTGAATTACGGTGCTAAGATTATGCCTATCTATTAGAATTAAAACTTTTGCCAGAATAATGTTTTTCCTGACGAATCAGCGACATTTTTTGTCATCTTTTTCAATGAATAATGCCTTAGTTTTTTTCTTTTTCTGCCAGCACATTTACAACCATTTAACCGGTTTTAGATGTTTTTAGTTAAAATGTGGCCTTTTTGCGGTTCAACTTTTGCTAGTTATATTTAGAGTGTCTTCGATACACCGGTATGAAATGAAATTTTTATATTAAAGTTGGTGAACTTTTCAAAAACTAATTATAATTTTTGTTGATTTTTTAGAAAATGATAAAAAATGATATGAAAAACTTAGCTCTAAATCGATTATTAGCCAAACGCATGCTTAGATTTACATTTCTATCTTGTGATAGACATGACAAAGTCAACATTTTTTCAGCTATAGTCGCTACATCCTAAGGCTAAACTTATGATTTGTTTGGTTTATAAGTTTAGCTCTAATTAAACTGTATTTTTTTTTTTACTTGATTTTTTGTCCTTGAAATGTCAATAAAATATATAACTAGTTTTTTAAAAGTCAACCAACTTCAACTTAAAAATTTTAACTCCAACCGACGATCTAAATGGAAGCTTATTGTTCTGATTCACTTCCTAGGGCTGTAAAGAGCTGAAGATGAAGAACCCATTTGCTTGATATGTTGTTGTAGCCACTGTTTTGGGGCAAATTTAACTAGTTCTAGACATTGTTTTTATTTTTATTTTTTCTCCTTAATATTTGAGACAGTTGAACCGAGTAGAATACAACAATATGGTTTACATGAAGCAACTTTCCATTCAAGTCTTTTCTCATGTTGCTTTTTATTGAGACTTGAAGAGTACTTGACATGCGCATATATATATATATATATATATATATATATATATATATTACATCACTAGACATTGGTTGCAACTTAATTAGAAGACAGACATATGCGTCACTAAAAAGCCTTAAACTCATAGTCCTTATTTGCTGTTGGGACGACGATGAGAGGAGTCTTTTTTCTTGTGGCAAGGCCAAAAATCTCATCCAGATTCACATCATCAGCTCCAACTCCTTGAGGCAATGCCCAATCAAAATGATACAAGAGCAGAGCTAGACCAAGCTCGATCGTTGCCAAGCCGAAAGCATATCCAGGGCAGCCTCTTCTTCCTCCCCCAAATGGTAGAAACCTGAAGTCTTGATCCTTAAATTCGATGTTGTGATCCTTAAACCTCTCGGGATCATACTTTAGAGGATCCTCCCACGATTCCGGGTCCCTTCCTATCGCGTATGAGTTAATCAGAACCCGAGTTTTCGCTCGTATTTCGTAACCATCTAGAATGCAGTCCTCCATGGATTCTCGAGGAACAAGCAGAGGGACCGGCGGGTGCAATCGCATCGTCTCCTTCACTACGGCTTTCATGTAATGAAAATGCTGAAGGTGGCTCTCATCGACTGTCCCGGCGCTACATGCGATTTTTCGAACTTCTTCTTGTGCTTTCTTCATTATTTCAGGGTGTCTGACCAGCTCCGTCAGCGTCCACTCTAAAACCGCTGATGTCGTATCGGTTCCAGCTACAAACATGTCCTGTGGACAAGAGTTTAAAAAAAAAATAAAAAATAAAAAATTTTAAAAGGGTTGTTATTTAGCTTTGATATCAATTAATTTATCTTGCAATTTACTCTTTAACATAAACTGAATCATTGGTCCGAGTATTGAGACTTCCACTAAATGTTAGCTACAGGAAAATCTAAAAGCTCCATGGGTTGAATGTGAATGAGCCTGCACTGTTTGAAATATAAATTTGAGATGAAATTTTTAAATTAAAATTAGTTAATTTTTTAAAAATTAATTATAAAATTTATTAATATTTCAAAAAAAAATTTAAAATTAATATGAAAATTTTATATTCATGTAATTCAAACAAATGTGAATATTTATTAAAGGTAGTAAAGACAAAAAAAAAAAAAAAAAACTTATCCTATCCGATACTAAGGCCTCGTTTGCTTCATCAACTCAAACTCAAAATTTTCATCTCAGTTTTTATCTTTTTCTGAAAAATTTTTTTATCTTTTCTGAAAAAGTTTTTTGTCTTTTCTGAAAAGTCAACAAAAATTACTATTTAAACTTAAAATTTCCAACTCAAACCGTTTCACCAAACGGACCCTAAAAGTCACATCAAAATGGAACTTATACATCGGGGAGTTGATGTTAGCCTTGTGATAATGGACATGAAGTACTTGAAAGCCGTAATTGAGAGGCCAATTTAATAGTGAACATATCTCATGGACAAAGTAGTTCCGTGGGGCCATATAAAGTCAACCCCATAACATGCCAATATATAGCCGGTGGCTATAAAGACTGCTACCAACCAATTTGAATATCCAACTTTATCATTTCATTAAAAGCCATACTAGTTTCTTTCAATTAAATGGCCAACCAATTTACTGAACTCAACTGTGTATCACGTTAATTTTCCCATGCATTTAATGACTCCTTTCAACAGTTAGTCCGTTAACAGATGATAAATCCTATAGAAAATCTATTATGATTATGGACCCATATATTTTACTAGCGGGTGATGTCAAACTTGAAACCTCTAACTCGGACCGAGTTTACAGCTAACTCACCGTTCCGACTCAAAAAGGGATAGATCAGAAGTTGTAACATTACCAGAACAAGAGCTTTGAGATTATCGTCTGTAACGGGCACTTCCAAGTCTTCTCTACGTTGCACACGAAGAAGAACATCAACGAAATCTTCTCCACCGCTGTCCGTTGATCTGTCCACGTGTTCTTCTATGATCTCATCACAAACCTGTCTCAGATCTTCCAAGTTCCTCTCCAGCCTCGTCTTGAACCCGCTCACCCAGTCAACCCAGTACTGCCACTCGGGGTAAAAATCCCCTGCGCAGAACCCACCGAACAGCTCCTGCGCCTCCGCCAAAACCGCTGTCAAATGACGATTCTGCCCCTCCTTCTTGATGAACCTCTTCCCGAACGCCACTCGGCAGAGGATGTCGTTCGCCAGGCTGAAGAACACCTTGCTCATGTCGACCTCGTGATCTGGACCGGACCGGCCGGCGGCCGAGAGGACGTGAGTCAGCATCCGGTTCATCTCCTCGCCTCGGACGAGCCTGAACGAGTTGACCCGCTTGTGGCTGAGTAGCTCCGAGACGCAGATCTTGCGGGCTTGGCGCCAGTAGGGGCCGTAGCGGGAGAAGGTGACGTCGGAGCAGCCGAAGGAGAGGTACTGCGCTGCCACCAGCTGAGGGCGGCTGGCGAAGACGTGGTCGTGGGCCTTGAGGACGAGGCCGGCGAGTCGGGAGGAGGAGACGACGACGGTCGGGACTTGGCCGAGTCGGAGGAACACGATCGGGCCGAGCCTGTCGGCGAGGCGGGCCAGCGAGTGGTGGGGCATGTCGGTGAGCAGGTGAAGGTGGCCGATGATCGGAAAGCCTCTCGGAGACGGCGGCTGAATGTTGCTACAGTGCTGACGTCGTCGTTTGCGGCGGTTGAAGATGAAGATGAAAGTGGCGACAAGCAGCATAGTGAGGAGTAGAGAATCAAGGCTAAAATAGTCCATTTTCTTTTCTGTAATTTGCTTATAGCTCCTTGTTTCTGTATAATGGAAAAGAGACTGTGTGTGGGAGCGTGTGTGTATGTTTTTATATATACATATAACTGTATAGATATATATGTACATCTATATACACACACAAATAAATGACCTTAAAAGCGGTAGAATTTCAATCACTCCTTTTGTGATTCAACTCAAATTTAAATTTTTTATTACAGTTTTTTTTTTCAATTAATAAAAATTATAATTAATTTTTAAAAAGTCAATCAACTCCAACTTAAAAATTTCGACTCCAACCGTAACACCAAATAGATGTTATAACGGTGATATGTTTTTTACTATATTTCCAAAGACTATTAAAACGGTAAATTTTTTTTAATTTCAAAATAATCCAATAGTTTTTTTTTTCTTTTGAAAAGTAGGGTTTGCAAGTAGCTTGTAGGTACATGATTAATCTAGTCACCTCCCACTCTCACTTTAAAAAGAAAAAAAGAAATTCATATCATAACAAGAAGTAGTTGTTTTGATCATTGACAAAATTAAAAAATAATAATAATAATAATAGACAAGTAGAATCAACATACTAATCCCTTAAAAAAAAAAAGATAAAGTTATGGTAGAGTCTCAGTTAGAAATTCTATCGATAAAACTCATTTTATAAACCGTTTGATGAATTTTAACAGTTTAAATATTACTTGTATATGATAATTATAATATATCAAAACTCATAAAATTACATACTAAAAAACAAGAAAAATAATTCAAAAGAAATTTAAAAAAAAAAAACTGGCGAGCCCCCCAGACGCCGCCATCGTCAGCGAAGTCGCCATCTACAGCAAGCCCCCCCAACAAAGTCGCCCTCTTCGGCGATCCCCCCTAACATCGCCTTCCCCCAAGCAAAACCCCCCACCCCTCAGACGAAGTCGCCATCTCATGCGAGTCACCCCAAACGCCCCCCCCCCCCCCCCCAGACGAAGTCGCCATCTCATGCAAGTCACCCCAAACGCCGCCCCCCCCCCCCCCAGTGAAGTCGCCATCTCCTGCGAGCCCCCCCAGATGCCGCCACCCCCCCTCCCCCCCCCCCCCCCAACGAAGTCGCCATCTCCGGCGATCCCCCAAGATGTCGCCTCCCCCCTAGCAAACCACCCCCCTTTCCCCCCGCGGCCAGATCTTGTCGGCCCACGACACACCCCGGTAACCTGCAACGAAGTCGTCATCTCTGACGAGAAGTTCAAAAAAAAAAAAAACAAAGAAAAAACCAATGTCGCGCCTCCTCCCCCCCCCCCCCCCCCCCCCCCCCCTCTCTCTCTCGGCGAAATGGCCTTCCCCCACCAAC
Organism: Ficus hirta; assembly: GCA_038430175.1. Taxonomy (NCBI): domain Eukaryota; kingdom Viridiplantae; phylum Streptophyta; class Magnoliopsida; order Rosales; family Moraceae; genus Ficus; species Ficus hirta. The sequence goes on along the minus strand of CM076595.1, from coordinate 14,523,757 downwards.
CTCAGGCAACGCCCCCTCCCCCAACACCTCGACGTCGAGCTGACACCCCTTTGAAGGTTTTTTTTTTAATTTTTTTATTATTATTTTTTTAATTTTTTAGTGTATATTATTATGTAATAATGTGCATTCTAATTTTTATGTACAAATAATATTCTAACCATTCGATGAGATATAAGCGGTTTAAAAATGAACTATATCAGTAAGATATATAAAAATAACTATCACATATTTACCAAAAAAAAAAAAAAAACTGAACTCCAATAATGAAAATAAAAAATAAAAAATAAAAGTTTGCCTTACTAGGAAGTAGGAACGGCATTTACTTTGCCTTATTTTAGGCTAAATAGTGATCGTATTGGGTCCTACCGCCAATAACTGATTTGATGAACGGCTACTATCAATGAACAAATTGTTGGGAGTGCCTTTATTATACAAGTTGGCTCATGACCCGTTTTTTCTACGTAAATAAATTAACAAGATATTTAATTGATTTAACATGAATTTTATAATATTTTAATTGACGTGTTATTATATTAATAAAAGACGTAAAAGAAGATAAATAAAAATACACGAAAGTTGATATCAAAAATGATATTCAGCATCACTATTTTTTAACTCCACCTCCTCCATAAGAAGGATGAAAAATAGAAAGAAATGATGAATAAATACCTAGGTAAAGAAAATAAAAAGTGAGATAAAAAATGATATTCAGCATCACTATTTTTTAACTCCACCTTCTCCATAAGAAGGATGAAAAATAGAAAGAAATGATGAATAAATACCTAGGTAAAGAAAATAAAAAGTGAGGAAGATTTTATTTTATATTGTTGGTAAAAGAGAAAGAAAAAAGGAAAAAAAATGTTTCAATCTAATGCATTTATAATTATATCATTATATGAATAAGAAAATAAATAGGGATTAAGGTCAATATAATTATTTCAGATAGCACTTTTATATCAAATTTTCTCTATAAATTTTTTTTTTTTTAAGTTGAAAGGATGAAAAAATAATGGGTCATGTAAATTTATAACTTCCTATGTTTCCAATTTCCTCAAATCAAACAATCTAAAATTTTATTTCTTCTCTAAAATCCTTCTCAACTTCCTTCCTCTCCTTTTTTTCACTCGAAATAAACTAAATGAAACTCTCACTCCCTCTCTAGGTCACGCATCTAGAATTATGTTTCAATGAGAGCACGAGTTATGTAAGGATAAATTAATAAACCAAAACAACAATATTGTCACCCCCCCCAAACGAAGTCTCCATCTCCGGCGATCCCCCAAGATGTCGCATCCCCCCAGCGAACCACCCCCCTTTCCTCCCACTACCAGATCTTGTCGGCCCACGACACACCCCGGTAACCTGCAACGAAGTTGCCATCTCTGACGAGAAGTTCAAAAAAAAAAACAAAGAAAAAACCAATGTCGCGCCCCCACCCCCCCGCGCGGCAAAATGTCCTCCTTCCACCAACCTCGCGCCCCCCAACACCTCGACGTCGAGCTGACACCCCCTTGAAGGTTTTTTTTTAATTTTTTTATTATTATTTTTTAAATTTTTTAGTGTATAGTATTATGTGATAAGGTGCATTCTAATTTTTATGTACAAATGATATTCTAACCGTTCGATGAGATATAAACGGTTTAAAAATGAACTATATCAGTAAGATATATAAAAATAACTATCACATATTTACAAAAAAAAAAAAAACTGAACTCCAATAATGAAAATAAAAAATAAAAAATAAAAGTTTGCCTTACTAGGAAGTAGGAACGGCATTTACTTTGCCTTATTTTAGGCTAAATAGTGATCGTATTGGGTCCTACTGCCAATAACTGATTTGATAATTTGATCTGTCCAACTTAAATTCAATGAACAAATTGTTGGGAGTGCCTTTATTATACAAGTTGGCTCATGACCCGTTTTTTCTACGTAAATAAATTAACAAGATATTTTATTGATTTGACATAAATTTTATAATATTTTAATTAACGTGTCATTATATTAATAAAAGATGTAAAAAAGATAAATAAAAATACACGAAAGTTGATATCAAAAATGATATTCGGCATCACTATTTTTCAACTCCACCTCTATAAGAAGGATGAAAAATAGAAAGAAACGATGAATAGATACCTAGGTAAAGAAAATAAAAAGTGAGGAAGATTTTATTTTATATTGTTCGTAAAAGAGAAAGAAAAGAGGAAAAAAAATGTTTCAATCTAATGCATTTATAATTATATCATTATATGAATAAGAAAATAAATAGGGATTAAGGTCAATATAATTAATTCAGATACCACTTTTGTACCAAATTTTCTCTCTATATATATATATATATATATTTAAGTTGAAAGGATGAAAAAATGATGGGTCATGTAAATTTATAACTTCCTCTGTTTCCAATTTCCTCAAATCAAACAATCTAAAATTTCATTTCTTCTCTAAAATCCTTCTTCAACTTCCTTCCTCTCTTTTTTTTTTTCACTCGAAATAAACTAAATGAAACTCTCACTCCCTCTCTCTAGGTCACGCATCTAGAATTATGTTTCAATGAGAGCACGAGTTATGTAAGGATAAATTAATAAACCAAAACAATAATATTGTCCAGATAAAAATTTAATCGATTCATATGTAGTACTGAATTACATATTATAACTATTAAGCTGAGTTCTGATAATTTAAAGGTTTTTTTTTTTTTTGAAGGAAAGGAATTCTTAATATTTGTGTCTACAAATCTTTTTGCGTTATGAGACTATCATTTGCAACAAATTTTTCTTACAAAAAAATAAATTTGGGGAAAGAAAATGTGTTGAATGGCAGCTAGGCTGTTAAGAAAAAAAGAAAGGGGGAAAGAAGTAATCTAGCCTCTGTTTGAGGCAAATATTTGCCTTAATTTAGACCATTTCATTTAAATGGCTAATTCAAATGTGTGTTTAGATTTTTCACATATGACATGAAGTATTTGGATGTCTATTATGACATTATGCATATAAATTCAAATGTTTCTGTCTGAATGTATTGTACTAAATGTTAATATCAACGTCAGTTTCAATGATAATTTTCTGTTTAAATGTTTTCATCTGAATGTTATAATTCGGATGATTTCCCCAATCGGAGACTAAAAATGTTAAGGGGGAACACGTTAAAAATAAAATTTGAGTGGGGGCAAAATAAACATAACTTATAAAATATACGGGTACATATCCCCACTGGTTATATGATAACTCCGTCAGTGTGACAAACTCCCACAACAAAGGATACAGGAAAAGGAAAAAAAAAAAAAAAAAATCAGGTCTCTCATCTATCTGGTGTCCCTCTTCTCATCTTTCTTATAAGAAAATGTTTATAAAAAATAAAAAATAAAAAATAAAAAAGGGAAAATTAATGATTGCCATTGTTTCGACGATTGGGAGGCTGTTGGTTACACTGCAGCAGCTTCTAGTCTTTAACTTGTTTCTGTTTGGGAGCCTAGAAAGTTCAATAATCCAACTCATGATTTGTTGTAATTAATGGGGTCAATCTCTCCCATGACAGCTTGTTCTTTTGAGAGAGAGAGTTCCCTGATGGACTTCAGCTTATTACGGTCTGGTTCTTTTTTTTTTTTTTTTTTTCCTTTCCGTTTAAAAATTTGGGGTTTTAGAAAAGTTTTCATGGCTTGTAATTAAAAAGAAAATACACACTGTTAACTTCGTTGTATTTGGCGACGAACTTTACAGTACTTAATACTTAAAACAGAGGGAAAAAAAAAAGTACTTATATTTAAAACAGAGGGAAAAAAGAGAGAGAGAAGAAGAAGAAGAAGTGCCGAGAAACGAAGCAAAAGTGTCTATTCAAAGCATAAAAGATTATCGATCAAAATAATCATAAAAATTATCTTTTTCTTACTCCACACGTATCAACATAATTAGTTTACAGATTATAGGAAGTTTTTAATAAATTTTTTTTTTTCCATATAATGAGCAACTTGGTTCGATTATAAAAAAGGTGAATGGAATAATCACGCTTTTAGCAAGAAGTTAAATAATATATATATAATTAGTTTAACCTATTACTCATCGATTTAAATAAAGAAAAGGCATTACAATGAGGAGAAAAACTACCTGAAAAAATAGGGTGTGCAATCTTGAGAAAATATTTCGGCTCACGACAATCTTGAGAAAATGCGTCTTATAAGAAACTTGAAGTTGAACCAAAAGTCTTCCATCCAAATAAGTAAATAAATAATTAAACCTGATCACTGCCAAGTCTCAACTTCGAAGTGGGGACAGCCAATTCATTCCCATTATCAATTCCTTCTTTTTGTTTTTCTTTTCGTGAGATACAAAATATTTGGAAGATTATTCATTTGAAACTAATATTGAAAATAAAAAAATATAATTTAATTAAAATTAAATTTGAATATCGAACAGTGAGCATCAAATCATATATATTACATGGTTTTTTCTATAAACCATCACACTTTTTTGGGGGACTAGCCCAGCCACACGTGGCTATCCAAGCGTATAGCTTTTGACCTGGGAATCCGGTTGTGGTGTTCGATGACAACCGGAAGTGGTGTGGGTTGGAAAAAAGTAACTAAATTATATAAGGGTTTGAGGGGCAGTTGAGTAAAATTGCACATTAAGTAGTTGGATAGTTAAAAGAAAAGGCAGTAACTTTTGGATAGAAAGGTAAATTAATATTCTGCAAAACAAAATAATGGAGATGAAAAGAATAAAATTTATCTAGGAAGTCATAACATATCAATCAGAGGTAGTAACTTTTACAAAGGGGAAAGTTGGTTGTTTTGTAGTCGTTTTATTATTGGGATTACGACATGACGTTTTACCTTCATGTTCAACTTCCTCTCGTCTCGTCAAAGTTTCTCTAATTTTTCGCCTGCAAAACAGACTTTAGAAGAATAAAAATAAAAAACTAAAACTAAAAAAGTCTCGTGTCCATTCTCAAAACAATCTTTCCCACTAAAACTAAATTGCATGGCTCAGATTAACTGGGGACATGACCCCTCATTTATCAAGTGGGGGGCTACAGCCAAACCCTATAATATATATATATATATATATATATCGAAGATTCTTACTCGACAAGCAATATATATATAGAATATTCTTACTTAATTTATATAGAGAGAAAAGTGTGTGTATAAATATATATATTTACTCGACAAGCAATATATATATAGAATATTCTTACTTAATTTATATAGAGAGAAATGTGTGTGTATAAATATATATATATATATAGAGAGAGAGAGAGAGAGAGAGAGAGAGAGAGAGAATTCAGCATGGGAAATAAGAAATGTTTTTTTGGAAATTAAAATATTAAATTTTTCTAGGACGAGGATTCACGTTAATTATGTAGTTTCTGTCTCCCCTCGTTATCCTTGGACACACATATGTAATTAGTCTTTTAGTTATATATCCAAATAAATTGGTGGCATGGATCACACCTTTTTTATTTGTTTATTGTTAAATTGTTCACATTTTGTGAATAAGCAAAACAGTAGTTGTCAACTATACAAAAATTGAGCCTTTTTCAAAACTTTTAAAAAATGGTAACCTTGCAGCATGATGTATTTGGGGGTTCTATAAAACACCTTTTGGCCTCAGTTTCAACCCAAAATTAATCAGTTAATTTTCTTATCTTCTTAATTAGGTACTAATTAGTCTTTTAATCTTTTCATCATTAGCTCTGAAGAATGGGAAGAAAACCTTGTTGTGACAAGATTGGGCTGAAGAGAGGTACATGGACAGAAGAAGAAGACCAGAAGCTTGTCAACTTCATTCTCAACAATGGCATCCAATGCTGGCGACTTGTTCCTAAGCTTGCAGGTATATATAAATACGTATCTGTATATATATATATATATATATATGTATAGGTGTATGTGTGTATTTATATATGTGATTGATATGGGCATGATTATGAAATAATATTAGAATTGAAGAGGTGTGGAAAGAGCTGTAGATTGAGATGGATCAACTATTTGAGGCCTGATCTCAAAAGGGGAAGCTTTTCAGAAGAAGAAGAAGACCAAATAATCCAACTTCATTCTCGTCTTGGTAACAGGTACTCTTGCCAATAAACAGATCATTTTCTTTTGATTTGTTGCTTATTTAAAATAAATATATAAAAAATAAAGTGACACGAATAACTAATAAACTTCTCCAGTGAAAACAAAAACATCTTAACTAAGTTGGCATATATACCTTATATAATCTCCATTCCATGACGAACTACCAACTTCATGGAATAATTAAAAAATAAAAGAGAAAAGATGAAAATGACCATGTGTCCAACAAATGCTTAAAAATTAAATTTTTAAGTATGGGAATTTTTTTTCCCCACTATCGGTAGAAATTGTGGTTCTAATTTTTTTATTAACTTTTTAACAATTTGATTTGTTAATCAAAACTTAAATACAAAAGTATTAGAAAATTAGGGGATGGAAAATCACAAAATTTACTCTTAGAAGGAGATTCATAAAACCCCTGCCGGGCATTTTTCTTTGAAGTATTGCTTCATAATTGTATTTTTATAAATCACACTACAATGGTTTTTTTATTATTATTTTTAATTTTTTTGGGGACAGGTGGGCAAAAATTGCAGCACATTTTCCAGGCCGAACAGATAATGAAATAAAAAACTACTGGAACGGCGAAATCAAGAAGAAGCTAAGGTTACTAGGATTAGACTCTCAGACACACAAGAAGCCCATAGAACATGACCAAGAACTAGGAAGTACTGATCTGAACTCTATTATGCTCTCCTCCAAGGAAGAAGTAAAGTTCACCCCAAATGGTACAAATTTAGGAACATCGCAGAGAGAAAACAATGAAAACGACATGTGTGGATCAAGTGGAAACGACAATGTAATTGGGAGATTGTCTGATAACTTGGATGAGGCATCATCATCATCAACAACAACTTCCATGATCTTCCAATCTGATTCTTCCATTGTCGGCAATGCCTTTTCTGAAGGAATGGTTGAAGAATGTCACTGGTTTTCAGACACTGATTTCCAACATTATGGGATAGATACTACGGAACATTTGCTCTCATGGGACGGCTTTAACAGCTTTGATGATGTTTCTTCTGTTGGAGATATTTACAATTGAATTGTACATCTTTCATATTTTCCTTTTTCTGTTCTTTTTTTACTCTTCAAAAGAATTGGAAATCAATTTCCTGGTGTAGGCATAGACTTTGTTGGTTTTTTTTTTTTTTTTTTTTTTTTTTTTTTTTTTTTTTTTTTTTGAATTTGGGATGGGAAATTCGAACTCTAATGGTAGACTCAAAGGTGGAATTACCCCTAAGTTATGATAAAAAAATAAATAAATAAGTAAACCTCAAAAATTAGTTGTTAATCAGAAAATCAGAAAATAATAGGATACATGATTTTGAAAATCAGAAAGGAAATGATTGCTTGTTGATGTTTTGGATTAAAACCTAATGCAAATCTGCTAATTTCAAATCTTTAATTTAGTGTAAAATTAACTAAAATAGGTAAATTGTAACAATTTAATAAGTTCAGAAGATAAATTATTAAAATTAAAAATTTGGGGGACTAGTTACTAGAAGGTAAAAAGTTAAAGAGAGCATCAACATTAAATACCATTGTATTTTCTTCAATTGAAATATATTCTCTTTTTCACCCAAAAAAAAAGAAAATATGTCAATGCTACAAGCAGAAACTAGAAAGCTTCTCCTCCCTTTTTTTTTTTTTTCTGGTTAAGCTCCTCTTCCCAATTTGATAGCTTAGCTCCAACGCATGAAACCAAAAATGTGCATGCAAATTGCTAAGCAAGGAATAACGAACGGAGACATAAAACGACAAACCGTTTACCGTGTCCCCATTATATGGCAGTGCGCATTACATCCTTATCTACGCCAAGCTTCTGGATTCCTCCAGAAACCACCTCTCCTCTCCCATTCCCTTTCCAGACACATCCACACTTTCCCTTTATAAATCCCTCAACCCCCAATTTTCCTTCTCAGATTCCAGTTTCTCTTACTCTCAAAACCGCACAAAACACAACCCTTCTTCACCAGAAAACCTAGAGAAGAAGAATTTCAAAACCAAAAAAAGAAAAAAAAATATGTCTCAAGCTCTGTCAAACCTGAGCCTTTTCCTTCCTTTATCATCCCCGAAAAAAACAAGTCTCTCTCTCAAGCCCCAATCTTTCTTCAACGCAGTAGATAATGGAAGCTTGGGCCACAAGAAACACAGAGTCATGGCAGCTATGGCAGGGGAGACCAGAGACAACCTCGACCACTTGCAGAGAGCCCCCAAGCAACACCACCACCACCACCACCACCACCAACCGCCCAAGAAAAGAACAGCCCCAACACCTCCAATAGGTATGTATATACATATATATATATATATATTGTATATTGTTTGAGAATTCCATGAAATGAAATAAAAAAATCTGACCATTTTTTTTAATCTCTGATGCAGGACTGTGGGACCGGTTTCCGACGGCGAGGACAGTACAGCAGATGATGGAGACGATGGAGAGGATGATGGAGGAGCCGTTGGGGTACGCGGGAGAGTGGTCGTCGCCGACGGGGTCGTACGGGAGAGGAAGGACGCCGTGGGAGATAAAGGAAGGGGAAACAGAGTACAAGATGAGGTTCGACATGCCCGGGATGACGAAGGAGGACGTGAAGGTCTGGGTTGAGGAGAAAATGCTTGTCGTCAAGGCCGAGAAGGAGGAGAAGAAGGAGGAGGACGGAGGAGAAGGAGGAGGAGAATGGTCGGCTAAAAGCTATGGAAGGTACAGCTGCAGAATTGCTCTGCCGGAGAATGTGCAGTTCGAGAAAATTAAGGCTGAGGTCAAAGATGGTGTCTTGTATATCACCATTCCCAAGGCCTCCTCTTCTTCCAAGATTTTTGACATCAATGTTAAATGAACCTTTTATTTTATTTTATTTTATTTATAAATGAAACGACTTAGATTATTTGGTCAAGAAACTAGTTGATAGAAATCATAATAAATTTGAGATCGAAGATAATATTCTATTGGAAAATATTCTTTTATTCGAATAAACTATATATTTGCATCAATTTAGTACTTCATGAATGAAATGTTCGTTTTTGTTCGCCACGATGTTTACTTTAACGTTGTTCTTTAGAATGTTATCCTCTACTTTTGTTTTCTTGACCATAATCGTTTATACTGTTTACTGTTTAGTCCTTTGTAGGGGACGCTGTCGTTTGCTGAGATTTTATCACGTTGCTGTTTAGAATGCTATCCTTTACTTTCGTTTGGCGAAAACAACTATCAATGGAAGTTAGTGTAGTTTGCATCACGTTTTCAAAGCTCCCAATTCGTTTTTTGTCATAAGATTGTCGTTTATTAGTTTTTGTCGTTTATGATAGTTGTCGTTTCGTAATTTGTAGTTTATTATCCGTTTGTCTACAAAATCATTGTTTTTTCAAATATGTCGTCTCTTGTAAGGTAATGTCGTTTCTTTTTAAAACTTGTCGTTTTCAAGTGCTCGTTCAGGAAACATTGTCGTTTCTTATAAGAATTGTTATCCGCAGGAGATTCTTTATTTTATTTTTATTTTTAATGCTATAATCATATAATTATATCTGGTGTTGCTTGTGTTGTAAGGGATCTCAATTTTTTCCTTTCTAAACTTATGGTCGATTTTCGGTCTAATATTGTTGTTTTCTTAGGTTGGTTCCTTTTGCATGTTGTCGTTCGTGTCTTCTAAAGCTTAGTCGGTTGTTCTTATATGTAAGAAATTTTGTGCTCCACCTGGGTGCTTCCGCTTTTATTTTGTGAAACATTTAAGGTGCATTTGGTCTGTTATCTTCAATTCAAAATTTTCATTTCAAAATTTTCATATTAGTTTTTGTTGAAAAGTCAATAAAAATTATAATTAATTTTTGAAAAATCAATCGTCTCTAACCTAAAAATTTCATCTTCAATTGACGAACCAAACAGAGGCTTCATATCAAAAGCAGTTGCTTTTAGACTTTTAGTTATTTCTCTTTCAGACACTTCTTGACTTTTGATGACGTTGTTCATTATGTGTATTGTCGTTTGTCAGGAAAAAAAAAATTCTTTGCTTTCTTATGATGTTGTCGTTTCTAATGTAAGTATGCTTACACATTTGTTCTTATCGTCTTCACGGTTGTCTTTTATTTGTTATTTTTTGAAAAAATAGATAAATGGACAGTGTTTAAATACTTATTTAAATAAATGATCAAATTTTTTTTAATTTAGAAAGATGATCGTTTATTAGTATGATCAACAGTAAAAAATATATATTAACATTGATCATTAAAAAATGACTATTTTAGTAATTTCAAAACCTGTCATTTATTATTTTATAAAAAAAAAAACCGGGCATTTATTACTTAAAAAAAGATCATTTATCCATAAATGCCCTTTTTATTTTCGCTTGTAAGAGATGTTATAGTTTTTCAGAGTTATTGTTTGTGATGTAGTTTTTCTGAGACGTTGTCGTTTACTGTCGTTTGTAAATAACTACATACAAGTTTACTACTATGGGAGGTAGTGACCATAATTAAGTAAAGTTGTTGTTTTAAAAGTTTATGAAAGAGAAGGTCGTGTTTCCGTTAGTGATTGTTCTTAAGGTTGATCGTTTCTTTACTCGCGCCGTTTAATAATGGAAGTTGTCGTTTACATTTATTGTCGCCCTTTATTACAACGACCTTGTAGTGTCAAATGTGAGGTCATTTATTGACGCTTTTGTCGTTTTATGAACTTTGTCGTTTATCTTCTTTTTGTGATCCGTAGGAGGTTCTGTTGTTTTTCCATTGTTGTCATTTCTTTTGTGTTGTTTTTTTATCTTTTATTTTTTTTGGCTTAAAATTACGTGGATGTTGTTGTTTTCCTATGAGTTATATAAGATGCCTTGTCGTTTATAGGTTATTATCATTAATCAAAGACGTTGACATTTTCAAAGAAATAGTCGTTCATTCATTCTCTTGTCGTTTATCAAAAATTGGTGTTGATTCATTGTCGTTTTTTTGTGGTGCCGTTTTAGAATATAATGTCTGTATGGGGCATTCTCGTTTTGCGTATAATTTCAAATTTCTGTCTGATGTCTCAGTTTAGTCGTATGTGGTTCACATGAATGGTTAATAAATGATAGTTAATCAAACAAAATAACTTAACAATAATTTTTTTATTTTTTATATAAATGATATTCGTAATTATTCTGATTCTGAATTATGTAACACAATTAAACGACCTTATTTGAATTTTTAATTTTTACTCAATCTTACCTACTCAGATTTGTGTCCACTTTAATTATACTCAAGTATAATAAAATAGTATCATCCTTATTATTCAGGTGTTAAATTTAAAATTAATCATTTTCTTTCTCTTCTTTCTTCTTTAATGGAGAGCATAGGTCAGGCGTATTTTCCTCTATCAATTATTCTTCAAAATACCTATAATGTATATGTGTGTATACTATACTACATACATTGCGTTGAAGCTACTCATCTTTCCCTATGTTGTTCTTTTCCTTGAAGATCGGAGCTCGTTGCTTTCTATCAAATGAATTATTTTATCTGATTAGGATATATATATATATATATATATATAGACAATATTGACCCAATTGACCTATTCTTTTATCTTTTCTTTTTTTTTTTACTTTGCAGGAAAAAAAAAAAAGAGAGAGAGAGAGGTTTCTTTAAATCTTCTGCTTCTGCTTTTTTGGCCTTTTTTGGATTCGGAATCTCTGCATCAGAAGCAAAGCTGATGCTTTCTGCCATAAAAAAAACATGTTTTTCAAAGTCAATTTCATAATATCTCGAAAAATATTTCACGCGATTTTTCTTTTTAGTTTATTTTTCTGATTTTGCTTGAGGTGATTTGTCGTTTCATGAACTGTCGTTTCTGATTTTAGTCAATTTCATAACATCTTGATATGCTGTCGTTTAAAGTTCTTTTTTTTTAGGGACTGTCGTTTATAGTTTGTATTTTTCTTGTCGTTTATAGGAGGGTTGACCACCTTCTTCTTTTTATAAAATTGGAAAAAAAAAAAAAAAAAAAGGAAACACATTATTCATGTTTAAGCTATAATCGTCTCTAATTCAGCCAAAAAAAATTTTAGTGTTTAGATTTTTTTTTTTTGTTTTTCACGTGACATCATTTGGATATTTATTGCTGTTTAAAAATCCATTTTCTTGACTCTTGTCGTTAATAGTTTATGGTCGCTCGCTAGAGATGTTTGTCGTTTATAAGGCAATGACGTTTTTCAATTTCTTGTCGTTTCATTTATTGTGTATATATGATGTTGTCGTTTTTAGTTAACATTGTTGTTTTCTAAGATGCTGTCGTTTTTAAACATCATTTCTTATTCTTCTTATTCTTCTTCTTCTTCTTAAACTAGTGAATAATGAAATGGAGGTGCTACCAACTGTAAAGGTCCTACAACTTTCTTTCTTGATGATATAACAACAATATAAACTTTTTCCTCCAAAATAAAATTGAAAACACAATATCTCCTTTTCTTATTATTCTGCAAAATTACACCTAAATTTATAAAATTGAAAGTTTTTCTCTTTACTTTCTTTTATTTTTATTTTCTTGGGATTCAGATTTCGGAATCTCTTTCTCACTCACCATTGTAAGCAAAGATGATTACTTTATGTCACCATCATGTTCTCTCAAAGTCAAAAACACTAAAAAAGAATCTTGTACCCACGCCATTTATTAATTATCAATCATAGCAAGGAAAAGAAGAAGCCGTTGCAAAATCTCCCCTTTTTTGGACAAGACCCCCCTATTTTCTTGGTTTAAAATTTAAATTACCAATAATTAATATAAATTTGCATATTTGTCAATCCAATTTAGCTAATAAATTAAAGTTAAAATTCAGAGACTCTTTTGCACATTTAACACAAAAAAAAAAAAAAAAAAAAAAAAGAGTCCACGTCTTTCCCTTCCAAGTACACCATTAAAAAGAGAAAAAAAGAAACTAGACGTTGGGATTTAAAAGGAGCTTTTATTTCCAATTGGGACCCAATTAATTCACAAATCACACTCAAACCACTGAACACTCCATTCGACTATAAAGCTTCAAACTTTTTCTTCATAAAGATTCGTTGGGCAAAATTTTTTCCTAGGAAAAGAGAGCCATTTCAGAAAAAGCTCTCTTTTTATTTTCTTTTTTTATTTATATATTTTTATTTATTTATTTTTATTTTTTGCCCTTTCTTTCTTACGCATTTTCTTGGGTGTCAATCAATTCAACGGTGAAATGGACCCAAGAGGGAGCTTCTAGTGATTCAAATTTAAAGAGCACAAAAACCCTTGAACGGCTTGGGAGCGTGTTAGAGAGAGAGAGAGAGAGATTATTGTGTTTGTGTGTGTTAATTCTTTTAACAAGTTCAAACGACAGACTTTCAGAGGTTCAAGCGACAGAAAAATGGGAGAGTTACCGTGTCTCAGGAGGTCATTCTCTCAGCCTTCTGGTGGTCTTCGTGAAGCCAAAGAGGTTAACTCAGCAACACTTTGTCTTGCGTTTTGTTGGCTTTTTCATTAGTTTTCACTCAATGGGTTTCTCTTACTTTCAAGAATTCTTTCAAGGGTATTCAGTATTTTTACCGAACTCACTCTCTCTCTCTCTCTCTCTTCTTTTCCTTTTCTTTTCCCGTTATGATTTGTTTGGCTGCTGAGAATAATGATAATAATTAGTAAAGATAACAGCTTGAAAAAATGGATGTGGATTAAAATGGTTGTTGTAAAACCTCCCAAGCTTTCTGTTATGTCCATTCCGTTCTTTAGGAACCAAACTGCTCGTAACTTTGCTGCTTTGGGTGGTTCTTTGTTTGATGATCTCATGTTTTGCTTAAAGAGAAAAACTTGCTTACAGTTTTTCCTTGCTAGCCCAAAAAAATTTTTTTTTTTTCCTTTTTTTTTTTTTTTTTTTCTGTTCACTATATGATTTAAACAAGTTGAGCTTTTCTGGATTGGCCTATGATATTTACATTACTACTTTAAACAATGTGATGAGATTTTGAAGTCATGGGTATTCCTCTTTATTTTATGAAAATCAATGCAATTTATGTGTTCCTTGTGTTTGTATGAGGTTGTTTGTTATAGGACTTGGCTTTTGAAGAGTTTGTGAGAAAAATTGGATGCATTTGTTATTTCAGGGGGACCCATTTCGTGCACTTGGTGAGTCCGTCTCTTTCGGGAGGTTTCTGTCGGACTCCCTGGCTTGGGAGAAATGGTCGGCATTCTCCCACAACCGGTACTTGGAAGAAGTTGAGAAATTTGCTAGACCGGGTTCGGTTGCTGAGAAGAAAGCCTACTTTGAGGCACATTACAAGAAAAAGGCCGCAGAAAGAGCAGCGGCCTTGCTCGAGGCTACAAATGTGGTCACCACTTCTAGTGTAACAGAGCCACCGGTGACTGAGGACAGAAAATGCAATGACTCCTCTGTGGATTCGGATATGGTGAAAGGTCATCCCTACTTTGAGGCACATTACAAGAAAAAGGCCGCAGAAAGAGCAGCGGCCTTGCTCGAGGCTACAAATGTGGTCACCACTTCTAGTGTAACAGAGCCACCGGTGACTGAGGACAGAAAATGCAATGACTCCTCTGTGGATTCGGATATGGTGAAAGGTGAGAGCCATGTGGATGAACAACAGGAAATCACTGTTGCAAATAATGTCACAGTGTTTCTGGCCAATTCAAATTCGAGTGTCGAAAGGGTTGAATCCAATGTTTCCAAGTTGGAAGGGGCAGTGGTGGTAACTCAAGAAAGTACTGATTTGGAGAACTCAAATCCGGTTGAAATTCCAAAACCATTCGAAAACGATGAAAAGCACGATAAGATTGATTCTACCAAAGAAGAGAACATGTTTGACAGTAAGGTAATGTTTCTCTCTCTCTCTATTGAAGACTGTTTATTTGTTTTCGGGGTTTAATTGTCGGTATCTCATTAATTATGCAGGAAGTTGCCGTTGAGGAGATTATAGCTTCGGCAAGCAAAAAAAGATCATCCAGCTCCTCATCGAAGTCATCATCTCAAAATAAAGCATCCAAGACCT
Organism: Ficus hirta; assembly: GCA_038430175.1. NCBI lineage: Eukaryota > Viridiplantae > Streptophyta > Magnoliopsida > Rosales > Moraceae > Ficus > Ficus hirta. The sequence goes on along the minus strand of CM076595.1, from coordinate 14,508,702 downwards.
TGTTATCGCCTGCCAAACAAACGACACGTTTACAAACCGCGAAAGGGAACAATCTTGCTTCAAGGAGTAAGAATTTTATGGAAGACATGATTAATAAAAAGAGTGCAAAATCACTTCACATGTCTATTCACTACTCTTCTAACCCTGGTGGCGAAAGCAGTAAGACACCTTCACCCATTATCGAAAAAATCAAAGGCCTAAAAAATTTCACAGCTTCACTCAGTGTGTCCAAGAATAGTTCAGCTTCTTCACAAACAAAAACAAAGGTATCTAATTTTCTTCCAATATTATTATTATTTTTTTAGTTCCAATTTCTTCTTTTGTTTGTGTGTCCTAATATGATTTTACTCGCCAAATTCAGGTGTATGTAAACGAACTAAAAAGACCAACATTGAACCTCAAGTCTGAAGATAAAAGGTATCTTTCTTTCTTTTGATTAGAAAGTAGTTACCCGTTGTGCCACTACGACGAGTCCACACTGACATGTTATGTTTATCATACAGTAATAACCCACTGGTAAACAAGTCGGTGGCTGAAAGAAAAGCAGATCAGAAACAAAATTCCCCCTCAAAAGAGTAAGAATATTGCACCTTTGTGTCTACGTGGTTTATGCCTAAGCGCCGTTTGGTTGGATTTACCTGAATAACTGTTTCTATGGCAGAAACTCCAAATCTCCTAATGGAAAAGGAAGCAAACCACGGTCTTCTATTATAACCTCTCCTTTCAGCCTCAGAAGTGAAGAGCGAGCAGCAAAACGGAAAGAGGCAAGATTAAAGCTCATTGTTGTTCCTTTCATTTATTCCTTATCATTGTAATGTAAAAATGGTTCCAAAACTTTCTTTTGGTGTCATTTTCCGTGGCAGTTCTACGAGAAGCTTGAACAAAAAAGGAAAGCGGAGGAGGCAGAAAAGAAGCAACCGCAAACAAGATACCAGGTTCATAACATAACCTTTCTATATCTAGTCCTCCCATGATAGTTCTAAATTATGGAACTAAATCCAGCTAATAAAATGGTGAATTGGCTAATCTGAGGAAAAAAAAAAAGTGTCACAATAAGCATAGATATAATTATGTGGGGTTGAGATCTTCCAACTTCCAACGATGTGAATTGACTGATGAAAATTACACGAGCCGCTCAAGTTGATCCAGAGTGTTAGGCTATACCTTAAACTTAAGTTGATCCAAATTGTTTTGAGTTGTACTAGTAAGCGCTCTTAAACATGGGACACATTGCACCTGATTGGTTTAGCATTATATTGTTGCACAATCTTGTTTAGCAGAAATGGTTAAAGGTTGGATCTGGGAAATAGTATATGCAGGAAGTTAAGAAACTGCGGCAGAGCACTGGCTTAAAAGCCAAACCAAATGAAGATTTATGTTCTGGCTCGGAATTGTCAACGAGTCACATAAAGAAGGTACTCACACGTTTCTTCTGAACTATCTTATCTGGAAAGTTAACAACAACCTGACAATGTTCTCTGTTAAATGGTTGTTGTTGTTTTTCTGTGTGGTAGTAGGGTTCTGAATCTTTCACCCTTGGGAATCTTTAACCCTCTTATTTTTTTTTTTCCTCACATTGTTGTGTTTCTATTAACATAAGAATAACTTTGACCTTCAGATCCCTTTGACACGGCCTAGATCACCATTGCTTGGAAGGAAGGCAACTGCCAGTAAGAACTCAGATGCAACTTCTCGGCCTTCAGCCCAGACCGAAAATTCAAAGTGCATCGAAAATAAACGAAGCACAAATTGGTCAGTCACTTCTCGCTTACACTTACAAAAGAATGCACGCGAGAATGCTTCTCCAAACATCCAGAGTTCAGCACTAAAAAGATAGGTAGAAACATGTACGAGATACACACGGAGAGTACAGTTGAAGTAGTGATTCATCAATCATCACCTGGAGCAACTTGTGTAATTAGACGTTTGGGGGTGATTGTGAATTGTTTTGTGGTCTGCTTTCAACGTCAGTTAGAAAGTTTTGTAGGATTTTGTTTCTGTGGAAAGTATATAGGATTTCCGGTTTTACCAGTTTTGGCATTTGGAACATGAAGTAACAACTTCTATTATGATGAGACGATAGATAGTACAGAAATTGGAGTTTTATACTAAATGTTCTACCTTGCATCAGAAAAAGTTTTTTTTTCCTTTTTTCCTTAGCACAAATCTGCATATGCGCAATTTTCTTCTCCAAGCTGAGTGAAAACGTTTTCAACTTTGAGAGCCAATATAAAGAAAAGAATCACAAGTCAACAAGGACATATTGTACTTGTTATTTTGCAGTTAATTCCTACTTAGTCACAGTTTTCTGGTTTTATACTTCGAGTACAAAGTTATTTCAGCAAGTTTATTTATGATGCCTTATGGTTGCCGATCCGTCACTGCTATCATACACATCTTAGCATCAAAAAACCAAACCGGTCGGAGAATAATATCTCAATCCATTAATTTAAAGATGCACTTAAAGACTGGCTCATCGTTTAGGGATAAACAGAAAAGATCATCTTCATCCAGGACTGCGGAGAAGAGCTGGCAGAGCAGGGTCAAGTCAATAGGCTTGATCTATTAGGGCGTATTCTGTGGGGTCACAGGGATAGTCGTAGCCGAACCTCACCGAATCATACGAGTGAATGGGAACTTCATTGATGAGCCCTGCATCACAATAGTCTGAAAATCCTACACTTCGGATTCCTAGAGGGTTGCCATAGTACTCCCCTTGAAGCAACAATTGCAGGTCATCCTCAAAAGAGGCAAGAGCTGACAACGATGACCCGCTTCCTAAGTTTAGGACATTTCTTTGAGCAGACTCCATATCAACAGTGCGACTCAAATATGAGGCTTGAGTAGTCAGTGGTGATGTACAAGTGTAAATGGGCTCAAGAGCTTGATAATTAACTATATTGTTCTTGGAACTAAGAGGAAAGGAATCAACCATACTTGCTTTCGGACTTAGATGTCCGATTTGGTTGATTCCATACTCGGGACAAGGAGGCTTACTCTTGGTCGGACCGGGTAAGCCTATCTCTGCAGTAGATGGAACTGACTGTAAGGGATCAGCATGGACATGGTTCAGTGGATCAGGCAGTGGCAGCTTGCTGAAGCCGTTTTCTAAGTGAACAAGCGGCTTGTGTTCCTGCCTAAACTGAACATCTGATGCTTCACCCAAATAAGACTTTGTTGGGATACTGGGATTGAAGGCTGCAAAGTTGACTTCAGATTGCAATGGCTGGAAGGTCTGGTTGAAGCCGCCCATCTGCGTATTCTTGGTCTTGTGAGAATCGGGAAGGTTCACCGGGGGTTCCATGACGGGATCTGAGATTATGTTCTTCAGGTCATCTTCATGGCTGCTGCTACTCCGGGGAAGCAAGTTATTGCCGGGAAATATGTAGCTGCTATTCACAACATCACTTTGGTGAATGGTGGTCGTTGAGTTGTGAAGGCTAAAGCTTCCCGGAGGATCTTTTGGAGATACCTCGGAATGCTTCATGCCAGCAAAACAAGATTTTGTTTCATTTTCTCTCTCCTTTTGCAATCGACTCAGATAGAGGCGGTACTTCTGCATAGGCGGAAATTTTCATTCAAACATAATATTAGATATCAAGGGATAATTTTCTCTTGTTTAACTGATTCATTTCAGTAAAACCAAAACGTTATCTCATCTAATTCCAGCCCCAAAAGAAAAAAAAAATACAGGAAGACTAAAAGGTAAAGTAGCTACCTGCAAGTGGCTGGCAACGTTCTCTCTTGTCAACCACGGCACGTTCATCAGGTCAAGAATTTTTTTGGGACCGACTTCTGCCAAACAGACATTACACGTCATCGCTCCGTAGAGGCATAATAAAGATGGCGGCTATATCATTCAAAAGAAAAAAGAAAAAAGAAAAAAAAAACGACACTCAATTTAAAAATGTATACTTCGTTCATAGTGGTGGTGACAAATGACCAAGCTTTGAAAAATAATAGATTGACTTACTGTCAAATCCTATCTGATTTACTGCCTTCACAAATTTCTGATGAAGATCAACCGACCATACTACTCTAGCTTTTTTCGCGGAAGACGCATCGCTAGAGTCCTTCTCGTCATGCTTGTTCTCCATATCTTTTCTTTTCCTGACAGAAGTCAGGTCTTCCACACTTAGCAAGTGGCATTCATCAGAATGATCTGATACATTTCTTGCTAAATGCATACCTTCAATAATGATCTCATGATTCTCGATATCTCTTATCTCATGTATCTTCTTTCTAAATACATGTTGCCATATATTCTTCAGTTCCTTCATTCTTATAGGTTTGAGCAGATAGTCACAGGCTCCGTGTTGGACACCTTTCATTACTCGACTCGTCTCCCCGTCTACGGACATCACTGCATAGGTGCAAAAACATAACTTGTAAGCACTCAAAGTCGAGAAAGTTTTAAATTTAGGACAAAAGATCTTTTTTTTTTTTTTCTGTCAATTGGCAAAGAACTGACTAATGACGGGGAGATCCATCTCCAGCCCGACATGCTCAAGAAGTTTGAAACCGTCCATATCTGGCATGTTGACATCACTTATAACGATGTCAAATCCATCTTTTCGTTCACGGAGCAATCTTAGTGCGTCTGTTGCTAAACCGCATGTCGTTACTGTAACAGAGAAACAGGGAAAAGGATGTCAAAATGAGTAACTGGGCAGATTCTTTAAATTAATAGCATGGAAAAAATGTGGATATAGAACTAAGATAACGGCTTTCTCAAAGCTAGATGTAACAAATTTGGAAGGTACTTGGTTAAACTTGCATAAATTAAGTCCAAAAGAGATAAACACTCTTAATGAGACTAAAAGAGCAAAAGGCCAAAAAAGAAAGGCTTAGATAGAACAACAAATTAAAGCTTTCGCTTTGCTAGTGTTACTGATCAAAGCCCTAATTCTTTACTTGCAAGAGCAATAAAAGAAAATAAAAGGCAAGCAATCACATACAAGATTCATAGTGGTCACCCTCAACGTGAGAACTACATCTACTTTCAGTTGCCGCAAAATTTCACTATGACAAAGAAGAAATTTACCAAGAGAATCACGCACTTTGTACTGCAAATCGCGTTTAGCAACTCTATTATGTCCATCAATTGGTCTTCAAATTTAATTACCTTTTTGTCTTAAAACTTATCCAGATGAAAATTACATGCGTGCAAGGTCATTGAAAAATACCATAACTTAGTTTTCTGACACACATACTATGAACCTTCACTTATAACCTTCCTCAGTTGATGTGAGACTGCATAACCTACCATTTCTTATCTTATCGCATCTTGTCACTCTCTTGGCTCCGGTGGATTTGGCTCAAGTGATTGTTCAGAGAACAGCTAGTTCTAATGACAACTAGTGACGATTTGATTGACTGATTGAGAATCCCTTGAGTTTCTTGGCTCTAGTTATGGACAGAAGTTTTTTCTTGGCGGTGTTTAATGTAAAGATCTACATTATGCCAAAGGGTGTCACAAATTCTAACCTGATTGAGAATCTAATGCCGTTATTCAAAAACTAGCTTATCAACAGAATAGCTTTGACCGAATTGAATTGCTTCCAATTTATCCTCAAAACAATGGTCCTCGGATCATGTACAATTCAATATGGATTGGATCGACAGACAAGTTCTCCAATCTACAAAGCCGGCTATAAGTTCTATTTTTTTAATCAATTTTCACAGGAGGAGAAAAATATATATATATTTTTTTCCCGGTAAAGTCCAAGTTTTTGCCACTAAAAAGCATCAAGCACTTGACGAACTCCTTATTTATACATAGAGAGCAATATTTCAGAGAAGAACAGAACGAAAAGCATCCTTGGGACAAATTTTCATAACTTGAAAAACCCACCTAAAGGAATTATACACACACACTCACACACATATAAAAGAGAGAAGAAGAAGCACACCCAAATACAGTTTGCACAAAAACAGACCAAAAATCAATAATCCAAAACATGAAAAGGGCCACTTGAGAATCAATAATAATCAAAGAAAAGAGTGACAAGAGTAGTACTAAAAATTTATGTGTAAGAGATAATAACCTTCATAAGAACATTTCTTTAACATTTTTTCGAGAATCCTAAGCCATGTTGGATCATCATCAACTACGAGAACCCGGAGGCCAGCAGGAAAAGCATCACTCCGAGGAGAACAGAAGCCGTTCTCCATTATCAGAGAACAAACTACAAAAAAGTTTAGTATTGAAGTGAAGGGGTAGAGTAGAACTTTAGCAGGTTTGAGACTATATATACGTCTCTAATTTTATTATTATTTTTTTCAAAAAAAAAAAAAAAGATGGGTTTTGTTTGGATTTTAAGTGTAACTGACCGATAGCGAGAATATTGGCGCTGGGATCACTAACAGTCTTCGTACCTCATGTTAGGCTGTTAGCCTCTAACCACCTTTCTGTTTGAAATTTTTTTTTTTTTTTTTGGATTTCTAGAAAACTGACTATTATTTTTCTTTTATCATGATTTTGATCAAATTTAACGCAATATAAACTATCAATATGAGATTTTACCGTAAAGTATTCATGTTAACTATATAAATGTTCATGGTAACTTTTGAGATATTGGGCGTATAATACAAGGATAATCAGATAATAAAAAAGGCGGGGTAGAATCTAAAAGGTGGAAAGAGGAAGAATGTTTGAATGAAAAAAAGCATCTTGTGAAAAAATTTATGCATGAACACCATATTGAAGAAATCCCAATTTGCTTTAGACAACCCATAAAGTTCATTTTGACTATATATGTAAAGTGGCCTCTTAATCTTCATGTAAAGAGATATTACTTAGAGCTTGAATGCACTAATATAACAAGTGGGTGAATTTTATATATATATATATATATATATATATATTCGACCTAAAAAAAAAAAAAATGAAAGAAGCTTTGTCTCGTTTCTAGGAATAGGGTGTAAAATCATAATCATTTACCTATGGACAAGTTGAATTATTGATATGTTCAGCCAAAAAAAAAAAAGAAAAAAAAAAGTTGAATTCTTGATATAGGAAATGAATCCAAGAGAATATATAACAACAAGATCCAATTAGTAGGGAAAGAAGATAAGGCTCTCTTTCCTTTTATGTTGATTGTTTATATTGTGTACCATGTTGTACCTCATTGATCACATTCTTTCAAAAGCTTGATTATTAATTTTCAACTTTATGACTCAATTTTCTGCCCTCCCAAAAAAACAATTTTTTAAAAAAATTAAATTAAAGAAAAAACTTTATGACTAATTTAGGAAATTGGCCATGATTCAATTGTAGACAAAAGCAAACATCTTTGCCGCGGGAAGCTACTGTTGTCTTCATTTTATCGTATTTTACTCATTTCTTTCTCACATAGTAGAAGGAAAAATAAATAAATAAATAAATAATGTCTCCAATCATTCGGCTTCAATTTTTTTTTTTTTTTGGTTCTTTTTTTGTTGGTGGAACTCTTGATATAATATGGAGAGAGAGAGAGAGTTACGCTCCCATGACAATGAGAATAAAGTTTTTTTTTTTTTTTTAATCACCAGAGGAAGATGAAAAGAAGAAGAAAAAAATGAGTTTTTTTTTTTTTTTTTTTGCTAAAGAAAAGGAAAAAAAAAATTTGAGTTACATGTGTAAGGCTGTAAACCTTGGGTGAAAGGCACATGGAATACATTTAGGAGACAAAATGGAAAGCGTTTTTGAAGAAGAGTAGTGGTTTGGAAAAGCCAAAGCCATCTACACTTGAGGAAAAAAAAAAAACACTAATATTTAAATCCCCTATTGACACAAAAAAAAATTTAATAATAAATAATACACTGTTTATTTCTTTAACTATTATTCTCTCCAATACCCTTTTGACCCTTGTAATGCTCTCAACCAATTCATGCTTGACATTTGCTCAAGCTCAACTACACTTGATCCTACTGACTTGTTTTTATAACAAGTCCTTTCAATAAAATCTAAAATAATTAAAGTGAGAGCAATATGAAAAAAAACCTTTTCATGTTTGATGCCCAATAATTCACATAGTTTAGAGTATCTCTATGCACTTGGGATGGTATTTTAAATGTTTTTTTTTATTTAATTTTTCTTTTTTAATATAACACCCCCAAAAAAAAAAAAAAAAAAGAAACCGTTCTCTTTCTTAGCTTTCAACTAAGTATTGGACCCATGATATAGTTTAAATGACACAAATCCAACCACAGAGAGACAAAACATCCTTGTCAAAGTGTCAAGTTATATCTAACCAGATCTTGTTAGCTTCTTCTGTCTTTTATTCATTTGTGCGTGTCTCTCACGCGTTGATATATATTAGTAGTGCCCTCTTTTAAAGCATGAAAATTGAGCTAAGAGAGACTCCAAAGTTAATTACATTAAGCTAACTCTATCCTAATCACAGCACCAATTAATTTTTATGCAACAAATATCTACATAAAAAAATATTTATATGTTTTTTCAATTCTCAAGTGCACCATACTAAATGTAAAAGCAACTTTAGCTTTATAAAGGAAGAAGGTTCTAATTTGCTTTCTGATTTGCTCTATTTTAACCTCTAGTCATGACATCAACATGCATGCGTAAATAATATGAGGGGGTTAAAAAAAAATTAAGTGAAATTATCGGTGTTATTACTGAAATGCTATTGGAAAGATAACAATAATCAAAGATTAATTATGTTCTCATCTAGATGCCAAAAAAAGATAATTAACAATTGACGCCACTATACCCTAAAAAATAAAAATAAAATAAAATAAAAAAGAGGTTTAGGACCATAATGTGCCATTTGTTCCATGTTGGTGCCACAGAAAGTTGCATATTCTTGAGGTACATTTTTTAAAAAAAGCAAAAAAGCAAAAAAAAAAAAAAAGGTGAAAAATATTTCAATGAGATAATGATCACTTAATTAAGTTTTTGTGACCAACTAGAGGAGGTTTTTCTAGCGCACTTTGTGCTATGTTTTTAAGTGCAGAAAAATTGGGAGGTGATTTAAGCCTGAGAATATCTTCTCTTGAGCCTTATAAGTGGCAAACCCATTTAAAATTTGGAGGGTCATTCTCTTACTTTAATCAAACAATAATGGAGTAAATATCAGAGTAAAATTTATTATTATTATTTTTTTAATATTGCTTATTGTGGTTCAACTCTCAATAATAGGAGCCTAAAGGTATACTTTCTGAGAGTGGGGTCTAGAAAGGCCTTTTAAGAGAGAGAAAGAGAGATAGGGAGAGAGAAATTAAAAAATAATAATAATAGAAGAAAAAAAAAGAAAAACACATAAATGGCTCTAAAAGGAAATGCCCACTTAGAAATTCTTTATGTCAAGAAGCATTTTTTTTTTTTTTTTAATTTAAACTCAAAGAGATGGTGAGTGCATGTTTGGTGATCAAACAAATTGAGAGGATGAGCTCCATGCAACTTCTCTTAAGTGGAGTTTGCTTTTTCATTAATTTAATTTAAAGTTTTTGGAATATGGCCCTCTCCCTTATGCTCTCCTATGATGCTGCTTCTGCTCTTCTTGTTCTTTACCTGTTTTATTCTCTTTTTTCTTTTCTTTTTTTGTCTTCTTTTTTTCTTTTTTTAACCTTTTGCAATTTCAAAATTTTTCACTGGTACTTCTCTTCCAACTGTTATGTTATAGATGCTGAAGAATGCAATGGGCAATCTTTGTTCCCAGAATATGCCAAAGCCTAAAGTTTGGCACCCCCACTTGTGGCCTCTCAGGGTGTTTGTTATGCACCTTTCCAGATAATTTTTATTCTTTCTTTTTTTTTTTTTTTTTACTCATCTTTAAGTTCTTATTAGGTTTTCTTAATTTTGGACTTGATGATATATATATATATATATATAGTCATGTTATATATATATATATATATATAGTCATGTTGTCTAGCATCACAGTTAATAAAAAACGAGTCCATAATGTGAAAACTTATTGATAATGCCTACTTTCTACTAGTTGTGATGCTTAACACAAGCATTGGTGATACTACCTAACGTTTTTATTTAGAGAGGGATGCTCATGTTAAGCAAAACAACATGTTCACAAATTTCACCCTTCTCATGATCAATTTGTAGAGACAACGGCATGTTCTTTAGCGAGTCCAAACCGTGAAAATTAACAGATAATGCCTACTTTCTGTTAGTTGTAGTGCTCAGCACAAATACCGGTGATACTCTCACCTGTTTTCCTTTAGAGATTGATTCTCCTGTTAAGCAAAACAACAAGTTCTTGCACCCACTCATGAGCAGTGTGCAGAGATAACAATATGTTCTTTAACAAGTCCAAACTGTTGAAAAAATTGACAAATAATGCCTACTTTCTATTAGTTGTAGTGGTCAGCACGAGCACGGGGATTCTCCCGGGCATTTTTCTATAGAGATAGATGCTCATGTTAAGCAAAACAACATGCTCATGAGTCGTACCCATCTCATGGGCAACTTGTAGAGGCTCTTTTTCTTGATGGATAGGCCCAACTCAAATTTGATAAATCAAATTGGGTTAACCTTTTGTTTCCACAAGTGGGCTTTAATGGGGTCATGTCAAAGTCGGTGATCAACTTGGTGTGGGACTGGTTTCCAAGTACATTAATGTAGATGAGTTAACTTAACTACCAGGACAAGTCATCCATAGTATGTACAAGCTTTCTTAAAGACGTAATCAAGGTAACAAAATACATGAAAAGGAGTTTAACAGGAAAAAATATATATATATATATATATATATTAGGACGAAAGCTTCAGTCTTTTTTGCTTGCAGTAAGGGGATGGGGATGGGGATGGGGATGGTAAGTGTTTTAATCCATCCTTGTGCACATCCTACTCACAGGGTCAATCAAAAATCTTTTGTTTAACAAACAAATAACTACTTAACGTAAAGTTAAACCTACAACGATGATTACGATATATGGATACTTCACCGCATGAGATATCCATCCCTACTCAACGTGTAGAATCTCACAATCTTACCTCTCTAAATGTATATGGGCATATTATCCTCTATTTAACCTACGATGAGAATTAAGATATATGGACACTTCACCCTCTTAAGATATCCATTCCTACACCATGCATGAAATCTCTCAATCTTGTCTCTCCAGATATATCTAGATACGCTATCCCCTTGTCTCTCCAGATATATCTAGATACGCTATCCCCTGGTTCTGTGCTAGATTACTATACCAATGAAATATCATCATTATCTAACCATTGGCGAAGAAATCATATCCAATTCTTGCCATAAAATCTCTCTCTCCAGGCTATAGTTACAGGTAACCGTCAAACCAGCGCTTCTTTTCCATGTCATTCCAACAACAATCAGAGTTTATGAATCATGACCAAATCATACAGGGAAGGAAGTGGGGAGTGGGGGCTCGTTTACTATAGAAATTCATGAATGTATTTATTATATATATTTTATCCATGTCTTTAAATCATTTATGGTAAAGGCCCAGATACAAATTTCTTGCCATTTGCACCCCAAACTCAGGTTCCAAAAAAGCTGAGTTGAATGCAAAGCATACTCAAATTTTCTTTTTACATTATTTACTAGTGCAAATCCAGGCTGCAAAGCCCCTTCCTTATGGCCCGATTAAGAAGAGATCTTCCAGTGGTTTACTTGACTATGTACAGCTACCATGAAACAGGTCACAACCAGCCATGATCAGCCGCAAGCGCGGCTTTTTTACCAAACTTCTATGTACGCCAGGCTCTATATACAAGGGGGTAGTTAGCATTGTGTAATTTGTTGCGCCGCTCTTGCTCGGTTGTCAGAGCATGTAATCGAATAACAACACATGTGTGTCCGGCGTAACGAAAGATGGCAGGTTTTCAATGTAACGATAGAAGCGTCGCAGGTTTTCCTTAGCGAGAGTTTTTGGATCAATGACATCATCGTTGCTAGTGAGAACCCACAAGTCAGTTGAGCTAACTCTCTTGAGGCAGCCACGGCAAAAAGGGCAGGATTCTGATCGTGCGTTCCTGTGATTCAAACGCATTTCTTATTAAGCAGAAAAAACAAGAAGGTGCATTTCTCAAACTACAATATCCGTAGGTCATCAAACAATGGCCATGTGTTTTCAAAATTACCGAAAAGGCAAAAAATAGAAACTGATGATACCAGTCATGGAAGCAGCAGATGCACATGGAGTGCCCACAGTTTGGCAATACCATCATAGCGCCGTTTTCCATGCATATCCCGCATTCCTCATCTCTCTCTAGATCTTTATCCGAAAGCTCTCTTTGGTTCTCCCCTCGTTTCCCACTTAAAACTTCTCTGTACTGGTTTCTATTGTCATCATCTTCCAATTCAATAAACTCGCCTCGAAGTTGCCTGAGTGAAGGATATATTACAGCTGCAACAGGTTTTCAATTAGAAACCAGGACGAAAAAACCGCTGTAAGTGGAAGTATTAAGAGGTCACAGCGAAGAGAAATACCATAAAATTCCCTTAAACTGGCTTTCCTTTCTTTTGAGGAGGACATTGAAGGAATTCCATCAACATATACCTGAACAATAAACAAGCACAACAAGAAATTACACCCAAAAAAAAAAACCACACTCAAACAAGCCTTCCTTATAATCTTTGCATTTTTCAGTTAATATTGCCGGGTGCCGATTTCAGTATAGAGGTTAGAGAAAAAAACACAGTTCGAGAGGTATGAGGTAAGTTATTCTCTTGTAATCTTCTATTTTATAGTAGTGGCATTCTGCAACGGCCGAAAAAAGGTGTAGCTCTCACATTGAGGACGAACCACTATAAATCTTTTGTGTGCTTGTTATCTTTTCTTTTATATCTTTGCCCTTGGCAGTAAAGGATTAGGATAAGAAATTAGATAACAATTGACATACATATATATATATATATATATATATATATATATATATATATATACACACACACTACCTTGTATATAAGTATGTGGAGAAGGCCTAAATAACTAGGGAGAGAATCGGTGCAACAATATATATATATATATATATATATATATATATATATACACACACTACCTTGTATATAAGTATGTGGAGAAGGCCTAAATAACTAGGGAGAGAATCGGTGCAACTATAATCCATCCATTCAATCAAATAGAGGAAAAGAGGAGCCAAAGGGCTGTAAGACAATCTCATCTGAACACAATCCCCATTATAATCCCTCGGGAGAGAAGCAGCCCTGCAAAGCCTCAATCAAAAATCAAGACGGTCAACTCTTCTGGGTCAATGCTCAAAAGGAGAAAGGTAAACATATGAAAATGTATTGAAAATACCCAGCTGCTAAAAAAAAAAAAAAAAAAACCTTGTAAAACTTAACCAACGTTTACAATTTGTTGAGAAAATAATTTGCTTTCAATAACAAACTATACAGGAACATGAAAAAAGCTGGACAAGTGATGAAATTTGGAACAAAATGGCCATGAGTTATACATAATTCATGCATTTCTCACTAACATATTATTCAGAAACCATTAATTTACAGTCAATTTTTAAACTTTATTGACGTAAACCATCCAAGTACTACAGTTCTGTTCAATTTACAACACAACCCAATTATCCAAAAGAGGAGTTAAAAATTAAAAATAAAATAAAAAAGACATAAAATTAGAAATTTATAGCTTTACTAATCAAAGACACGAAAAAAGTAAATGGGTTCCAGAGATTTCGATCATAGGCGACGAAAAGCCATATAAAATTAGAAATTTAAATGAAAGTTCAAATTTATAAAATAAAAAATATTAATAAATATTAATAAATAAAAAAACCCAAAACTCACAAGTTATTGGCATGCTGTATATCTGCTTCAAGAGCCTTGAGAGATTCTCTGAAGGAAGATTTATGTGCCTGATTTTGCCACATATGTTCACCCTTTGAGGAAGAAAAAGAGAACAGAAAAAGAGAGAAGGGAAAACCAAATAACAACAGAAGACAATACGAGGAAAACAGAGGTAGATTAAAAAAAAAAAAAAAAACCAGAAAAAAGATGAGAGTTTGAGAGAATGTTGGAGAGGATAGCTTAAGCAGTGGGCTTGTTTAAAAAAAATGAAAGAAAAAGAAGAGAGATTGAGGGAAGACAGAGAAAACTTTGATAAAGAGATATATATATATATATATATAGAGAGAGAGAGAGAGAGAGAGAGAGAGAGAGAGAGAGAGAAGGGAAAGTTTGCTTAGTAAGGAAACTTATTTCAGACTAGAAGAAAAGAAAGGGATCTCTTCTCTTTTTCTCACGATGAATAGTTTTGTTAGGATTTGTTTGACCCATTAGTTTAAACTCATCACCATTAACTCAATTTTTATCTTTTTCTCCAAAAGTTTTTTATCTTTTCTGAAAAAGTCAACCAAAATCACTATTTAAACTTACAAATCTTAACTCAAACTCATACACCAAACTAACCCTTATCCTTTTTATCTTGCATTTGATGATTTCATTTGTCGTTATTATTATACTATTATTAATTATTAAATTAACTCAACTGCTCTTTGGCGGCTTTCCTTCTCAAGTCTCATCATTCTCTTACCGGATTCAGCTTATATTATTTTTTATTCACGTCTCTTTTATATTTTTTTAATAATATTATAACACATTAATTAAATATATATAATCATAATATCATATTAAATTTATTAAAAAATTATATTAATTATACACTTATTATAATATTATCAAATAAATATCAACAAGAACATAAATAAAAATACATATAAACTAAATCATGCCTTACCCCCACCCCCCAACTCTGACTTTTGCTTTTCCTACTTTCGGCTGACTCAGCTACACCCATTTGTCCCTTCACTAATATCTTAGAAATTTTGAGGTCTTTGGTGGGGCATGGGTTTATTTGCATATATGTATACACCGCTGATTTTTTTTCTTTTTTCATTTTTCGATATTTGTAGAAGGATTCTAGAAAACCACCAAGTTTGGGGGTCTCATTGTAAGATTATTATAGTGGGTTAATCATCAAAAGTTTTGAGTGTTTGGTACTTCTCTTGGAGGTCTTGATGTGAATGTTTGTTTCTTATCAACTTAGACATTCGGTTAGATTTAAATTATGTATTCTTTATCGAGAGATATGATCCATTTATAAGTCCTTCAGTGAATATTTCTATCAATGTCTGAAAACTCTTTTGATAATGTCTAAAAAATATATGCTAATATTAGTTGTCCCATTTATGAACTTTTACTTATAAAACAAAAAATGAGGTTTCCAAAAAAATTTATATTCTATCTAAATCCTATAAAAATAAATATATATTTATTTATATGTAAAGTCTTCTATACGGCCACTACATATATTAATCTTATTTATTAATGTATAATTTTTTTTTGGGTTGAAATTTGTCATTTTTAGCAAAAATTTTAAAGTATAACATATTACATGTAAAGTTACATAACAATACATTTATATATTATAAAACTAGTAAAAATGATATGAATTTAACAATTTAAAATAGAGTTTTACTAATTAGGTTTATATATCTTATAGTATAATTTTTATTTAAATTATTTTTATTTTAAATTCTAAATTTTGATATTTTAGATCTTAAATTTTATGTTCCCAGCAGTTGCACTACTATCGGTTGGCAATTAAATAAAAGGGAAATGCTTTGCAATTTTTGCAACAAATGTTACGTACCCGTAAGTTTTTGTTAGTTCACAAGTTGGACGACAAACTATTTTAATTTTGACATTTAAGGTTCTTATTTTCCTTTTTTAGTAATTGAACTGCATTGTTAAGGATTATCAAATTTAAGTCTGGAATGCTAAATTAGATTTTGTTTGACACATTAGTTTAACTCCAACTAAATATTTTTTTTTTTTTTGCTGAATTTTTATCTTTTTTTAAAAAATCAACAAAAATTATAACTAATTTTTAAAAAAATAATTAAAAAATTATAAAAATTATAATTAATTTTTAAAAAATCAATTAACTCTAACTTAAAAAATTTAACTATAATCAACTATCCAAACAGACTTTTAATAAATTTAGAATCCAACTTAAAGACGACGAAACCTTGGTGTGTACTGTATGTCCTGATTTCTCAATTGTTTTGTCCTTTTATATCTTTTTTTTTTTAATTTCTTTTCTTTAATTTTGGGCCAGGCTAAATGAGTGTCTGTGAGGCTTTGCTGTTTATAAGCCCATCAGCTTAACCTGGTTTGTTTTGTCAGAAATTATTTCTAGTAAATAACTTTTTTCGAAATTAAACAAAATAAATAACAAGATATTATAATATTTGAAATAAATAACAATAAATAATCTTTATTTATAATTATTTATTCTATATATTTTTAAAATATACTGTTTACTATAATCATTGTTGTAAATCATTCACTAATATGACTCGGGCAGCAGAAAAATATTATTTGTTTTTTTCAGCAGCAGAAGATGTTTTGTTAAACAGTATAGTAATAGTAAGATTATTTGAACATGACTAACAATAAAAAGATAATAAATATTAATGTATTGAGGAATTTTCTGTTATTAGATCTGGGCTCACATCTTTCTTCCTAAACTTCATCAGATTTTATTGATAAATTTAATTTTAATTAAGAGTTTTATCACGTATATCACGAGATATTCGCATTGATATTTGTAAGGTTTGTTTTAGTTTGATCTAATTTATCCTCTTAAAAAAACTTAAAAATAGTGTACAATTATATATATTTACTAAACATGTAAAAAAATTTCAACATAAATGTCTCTAAAGCAAGTTAATTACATAGAAAAATTTAGAAAAAAAAAAAAAAAGAAAAAGTTAGTTGAGGCAGTGGACCCACCTAATCCTATGACTCTAGATGAGTTAAGATGAGACATCAAAATTGGATTTGTACTCAAATGTATATCCGGATGACATAGGACTTCCTTTCATTCATCAAAAGTACTACCAATTTTCAAATGAATTAATTACAATCTAAACTAATACCAAAATGGAGTGAATTGGGCTTGAATTGAAGGCATTGAGAATCTCTTGTAATATTCATTTCACAAGTCAAAGTTTAAATATTGAACTTGGAACACTAATGTCAAAAAGAAGAATAAGAAATTCATAATGTCGAAGGTCTCTTTAATGCTTGATTATAATGAAAATGTAGTTGGGGTAGGTGGTTGCTTAAAAAGTTGCAATGCATTTAAGAAGTGGAATACGCAATTCCAAAAGAGTCCATTTATTTCATAGGAGGCAACTGTACGGACACTTTTAAAAGACAATTATCGAATTTTGGCCGCTTTGTATTGAATTTTAATGAGCCTTTTTGACTAGCTCCGAACAAATCATTATGGCTATACGCAGAATAAATAAAATGAAATAGACATCTTTTGTCCTTCACCATTACATTTTCAATTTACTAATTAACGATTGAAGAATTATATGACACAGTATAAGATTTGTTTTTTTAATATAGAGTTTTTTTTTGGAAGACTCTAAATTATTAAAATGTTGTTACCGTAATCATTTTCATCAAATTTCGATAGTAATTTGGTTAAATTATGATGCTAACTAATGAATTCTGTCCGAAAAATTAATGAAAATAAATACTGTAACAACTTTATTAGTAGTGTAGGATCACTTTTGGGATCTTGTGTTATTTGTTGATATATAGAACAGTAATCCATTAGATTATAAAAAATTATTTGGTAGATTATTTAAAGTTCTACTAGATTATTCTCCGACAACTGAAGTCGAAGATTGTGGACTGTTTTGCGCTGAAAAGGACAAATAACCTAATAGATTATAATCTACTAAATACTTTTATACGGCAGGTGACTTGAGATCGTCGATGATCGATGTTGATTCTGGTGGTATCCTAGATTATCCTTTTATTGATGGAGGAAATTTTATCAAGATATATTATGTTGATCTTTTGACTAGGTGCGGGTTACCGGATAAGGTGAAAATTTTGGGCTCTTTTTGCTGGCCCAGCAAGCGAGATGGATTAGACTAGTTGAAGGCTACGTTTCTGGCATGTGGGGCCACATTAAATTACGGGTTGGGTCTCCAATAATGTGGGCCCTTGGAAATGGACTTCCAACAAGTTAGCCTATCGTTTACTTATAAACAGTAAGACCAAGTCAATGCTCCTGGTATTCCCGTCCCCAGATACTGCCACTTGATGCTTAGTTGCTCACGGGACAGCATCTCTTTCCCACTTGTCCTCTTTTTTCTTTTTTTCACTGAAAATTTAAAAGGTTATTGCAGAGATGTTGGAGTCCTTAGATAACTCCGAAACCTTAACGATAATGTAGATATATATTGTATATTTTTATCATATATCCCGATCAACACGACGACGACGTAAACTTAATCGAATGTGATGTGAGGAGGCACTTGTCCTCTTTCTCTATCACTTTACATCTATTCCATAAGATATATTTAGTATATTGATGTAGCAGAAATATAGTTTTGTCTTCTTCTATAATTTTCGCCTTGTAATATAGGTTTTTTTTTTTTAATCTCAAATATAAATTTTATTTGGTCATCAACTACCGAAATGAATTTATTTAAATCTTTTCATTATTTGACAACAATTCAATTCAAACTCAAATTCAAATCTAAAATTTCATTATTTAAAATTCATATCACGCTCATTTGTGTATATTTACAATGTTCAATCATTACTTTTAATAAAAATTATCAAAATACATATTTTATTTGAATACACAATTTAAAATTATGCATTTGAATGTAAACACGATTAGAATAAACATTTAAATACGAACCAAACGGGTATTAAACTCACATATTGGAACTGAGTATGGAATTATATTTATTGCTAAGTTAATATGCTACTAAGAATTAAACATTATGATTCTTTATTATAAAAAGCAGTAGAAATCACTGAATGAATAAAATTTAAAATAAAAAGAAGAAGAAGAAGAAGAAGAAGAAGAAGAATCACAAGGTGTGTGCTTTTGGTCCTCTTAGAAGAATCACAAGGTGTGAGAACCACACTCCAACAAGTATATTAGAAGTGAGAATTGTAATATGAAATTTATTGAACTTAACACTGATATTAAAAAGAGTATAACACTGGAAATATATATACATATATATATATATATATTACATTATCAAAATGGCATCCTCAAAATTAGAGGCAAACACTACACGTGTGAATGTGAAGTAAAAATAAAAAGCACTTAATAATGCATTGGTATGACGCAAATGTGGGACCGTTTCTATACTGTTTCCATGAAAAAAAAAAAAAAAAAAGGGGGTGGGCATCTATCTGCTTACTTTTTTCGTTTCAAAAGTTAAAAAAAGCTGAAAGACAAGTTGGTCCAAAAAGATTTTTTGTTGTAATGCAAAAGCTAAAGCTACAAGGAATTAAAGCAGAGAGTACAAATTTTGTTGATATTTTCTGCCTTTGATCGTGATAATGCTACTGCTTTTGTTTTCTTTACAGATGCTTTTTTGCGAGGCCTGTCATCTTTTTTTCCAATCACTATTCCCCATGAAATATTATTATTAAAATCACATGAATGATTTTATCCTTCATGGCTGGATTGCACTTGCATATATGAGTTCAATTTTTCCCCCCTCATATCTTTCTCATTAAGAATAAGCATAATTCTGTCATATAAATTATATTTAATAAAAAAAAATTACTATGTGTGACTAAATTGTCAGACCACAATATATTTAGAGATGTACTCTCGTATCTAGTATCATATTTTTGTTAGACACTTTAGATCTCTCTCTATTGGACGATCGGATGTCGAATGTGAGAGTACTCCTATATTTATATTAAAACTAAAATTATAGATAAGTTTAACTAAAGAATATAACAATTAGAATCTCTATAGTTTTTTTTTTAAATCTGCCAAATAAATATGTTCAAAGTTTTTTTTCCCTTGGTAGGTCACAATTTGTTTTTTGTTTTTTGTTTTTTTGTCAAAATAATAAAGGAAAGGCCCGCCAACCCAAGATGAAGTAGAAATCTTTTTTATTTTTATTTTTATTTATTTTTTATTATTTATATAAATATCTAAATTGAAGATTATAATTTAAAAAATGTTAATTTTTTCTTTTATTTACATGAATGTCTAAATTGATACTTATAAAGATTACATTACTCTTTCATCAAGTGTTAGAAACTAAACATATAAAGAATTGATCAAAAAACAAAAAAAAAAATCTCTAAAAAAATGTAAAACTAAACAAATCATTTATAAAAGGAAAAAAAATTACCATTTTACTTACTTTATTATAAAGAAAAAGGACCATAATTGATATTAATTGTATGATATGTGAAAAATAATCATTATAATAAATAATTTATCATTAAAATAAAATTCACAAACAATATATAAAAAATTAAATAAATATTATAAAGAAATATGAAACACTTTAAAAACTAAAAAAAAAAAAAACATCATAATAATATAATAATTATCATAAAGAAAAAAACATCATAATGATATAATAATACCATAAAGAAAAAACATAACATATTTAAAAAATATCATAATATTATAGTAATTGTTATAAAGAAATAAACTATTTCATCATTTAAATTTTAGAAATTAACTATTAAAACAATACCAATAATAATATAAAAATAAATAAATTATCACAATAACGTTATAATTATAAAAAAAAACCTAAATCATACTAATAAAATATGTTTCTAAGAAATCAAAATCATATTCAAGAAATATGCTTATAAAAAAAATATTAATTATACTAATAAGTCATCACTATAATAAATAACTAATTATTAAGATAAAAATATAATAATAATAAAGAAATAAATAAATATAAATCATAATAAAAAATGATGTTAAATAAAAAAAAAAAGCTAAAATAAGTGCTACAAATAATTTGTTTTTATAAAATGAACGTTTATGTAATATTATAAAAAAATAGATAATTTAAAAATTAAAATTTTTAGATAATAATAATAATTATTATTATTTTTAATGCGTTGCGCTTTTTCTTTTTCTCGGGTAAAGAAGATTCCAAAACCTCAAAAAGCTACAAAAACGTGAGTGAACATTGCTCCAAACACATCAATCAGACCAAAAAAAATAAAAAGTGAAGTCCCAAGGGGTAAAGACAGGTAATTAACAGCAAGTTTGACATGTTCAAATCACCTAGTATTTTTTTTTCCCCCGAAACACAAAAACATCATTTTGGTTTCTCTCTTGTTTCCCTCATCTTCAACCCAAAAAAAAATGGGTTTTTATTTTCCTCATTTCCTCCTCATTTTTCTCTTCCTTGCACCACCTGTTCTTTCCCAAGTTAAAGGTACGTTAAAGTTTCAAACTTTGCAAACTCTGCTTCAATCCAATATAAACCAGAAACAAAATGAAGACAAAAACTTTTTTTTTTTTTTGGTTGCAGTAACCCCATTTGATATAACACTGTTAAACTGCAGATTTCATCAGCATAGACTGTGGAGGGACAGGAGGAAATTACACTGACAGAAGAACAGGCTTGACATGGATTTCAGACACTGGAATAATCAGCCATGGAACTTCAGTGGAAGTGGAAGATCCAAAAGCAAACTCACCACAGTACCTGAAACGACGGGAGTTTCCCATAGACGACAGGAAATACTGCTACACTTTGAACACTCAAGAGAGGAGAAGGTACTTGGTCAGAGCAACTTTCCAGTACGGAAGCCTGAAAGATGAGGACACTTACCCCAAATTCAAGCTCTACTTGGACGCCACCGAGTGGTCTACTGTCACTATTTTCGATGCTTCCAGAATCTACGTCAATGAGATGATTATCCGGGCATCTTCTACTTCCATTGACGTTTGCATTTGCTGTGCAACTACTGGGTCTCCCTTTATATCCACTCTTGAACTCAGGCCTCTCAATCTCTCCATGTACGCCACTGATTTTGAGGACAGCTTTTTCTTGAGAGTGGCTGCTAGGGTGAACTTTGGTGCCAAAACTAAAGATGTCATCAGGTGAGTTATAGACTCGGGTCTAATATGAAATGATTCTAATTTGATTTGACGGTTTAAAACTATGTCTGGTTCTGATTTGACGGTTTAAAACTGTGTTCTATGTTTATCTGCGCGCGCGCGCGCTTGTGAGGACAATATGATTAGAGGGTTAAAAATTGTGTTTTATGTTGGGAAATTGGGGTTTTTTACAGGTACCCAGATGACCCGTATGACAGAATTTGGGATTCAGATCTTGAAAAGAGGCAAAACTATTTAGTGGGTGTAGCCACTGGGACAAAGAGGATAGAAACATCAAGGAATATAGCTGTGAATACTAGAGAATACCCACCAGTGAAAGTGATGCAAACAGCAGTTGTTGGCACAGAAGGAAAGCTCAGTTACAGATTAAATCTAGAAGGTTTCCCGGGGAATGCTCGAGCCTATGCCTATTTGGCGGAGATCGAGGACTTGGGTCCAAAAGAGACAAGGAAGTTCAAGTTGGATGAGCCTAATTTCGCTGACTCTAGCAATGCAGTGGTGAATATTGCTGAGAATGCCAATGGAAGCTACACTCTTTATGAGCCAAGTTACATGAATGTGAGCCTGCAGTTTGTTCTGTCGTTTTCGTTCGGTAAGACCCGGGATTCAACCCAAGGGCCGCTGCTAAACGCGATGGAAATTAGTAAGTACGTTCAGATTGGTGCGAAGACGGATAAACAAGACTGTAAGTGGTAGCATTTTTGGTCACATTGCCAGAGTTTTAAAACAGAAAGAATGTGCCTTATCATAGCGTTACAATAAATCGTCAGCTTATTAAGTGTTTTTGCTTGCAATTGTTAGTGGTCGCTCTCAATGCTCTTCGCTTGATGTCTGCTGAAATCACGTCCGCCGACGAAGGTGATCCTTGTGTTCCAACTCAGTGGGAATGGGTGAATTGTAGCTCCAATGCACCACCTAGAATAACAAAAATGTAAGTTGCTCAAGTTATTTGAATAAAAACTCTACTTAAAGTAATGCTGAAAGTCATACCGAACGTTATTGAGGCTGTGGTTTACAGAAAATCATAGATATAGAATTCTCTGACCTGTTATACAGTAACATCTCAGGAAAGAATGTGAAGGGTGAAATCCCATCCGAGCTTAACAACATGGAAGAACTATCAGAATTGTGAGTGCTATACTGCTCTAAAACACCGGTTTCTTTAATTCATTCGGATCATTCTTCAAAAGTAAATGCATTTTCTTTTTCCCCTATTAGGTGGTTGAATGGTAACTCTCTTACTGGAACACTACCGGACATGACTAATCTTATCAATCTAAAAATTCTGTAAGTTCCTCATTTCCGAAATTTACAAATGGGAATAGAGAGAATGCCTTTCTGCAGTTATGTTCTCTCTTCCTTATCCACTTTTCTTGTTGAAATGCAGGCATTTAGAGAACAACCAATTGACTGGTCCTTTACCTTCTTATCTAGGCAGCTTGCCAAGTTTACAGGAACTGTATGTACTGATATAATTTTTCTTGAATCATAATATTAAAGACCAAATTCAATATTATCATACCTACTTCTGATATATGGTTTGGAGAATATGCAATAAACGTAAATTCCGTACGTGTCAGGTACATACAAAACAACTCTTTTGGTGGGGACATCCCTCCTGGATTGTTGGCTCGGAAACTTGTTTTCAAGTTAGTACATTTATTTCGAAATGATATTTATCAAGCTCTGATGTGTGACGAGAACAGTATGAACAAGAAAGTCTCTAAAGCGTAGCATCGAGAATTAGTTAACGAGTTATCTCTCTAATCCTACAGATATGAAGATAACCCCGGACTACATAAGGTGGCACAAAAGAAGAAGCACTTGAATTTGGTCGTTGGAACTGCAGTTGGTGTTTTTGTCCTTCTAATAGTAATATTCTTAGGAGGTTTATTATTCATCCGTAATCTCCGAAGAAAGGAAGCTCAGTCAAAAACTAGTGACGGGAAAGGTCTGTACAACATCAAGAATCTGTTGAATTAAGTTGTCCTGGCTTCTGCAATCCAATGTTTTATTGTTTTCCATTTTAGGTTACTCTATGCGTATCAGCACCAAAGCTTCAACTCCCTATTCAATTTCACGGGGAAGTCATTTGATGGATGATGGCATAGCTTGCTATATGGCGTTCTCTGAGCTGGAAGAAGCCACCAATAACTTTTCAAAGAAAATCGGGAAAGGAAGCTTTGGATCTGTCTACTACGGAAGAATGAGAGATGGAAAAGAGGTGGCAGTTAAGATCATGGCCGATTCATCTAGCCACGGGGACCAGCAATTTGTGACTGAGGTAATGTCTAAACTCAGCCGTTTCAGTCTCACATGTTATGTAATAGCTCCTCAGACCATCTCCAATGCAATGCCAATGGTAATTTTGGCATAAAAAGTGTAAGTATATATGGCACTACGAGAAAAGTTTTCTAAATAGCATTGGCGTTAAAAAAACATTGCATAATGCAGATGCTGGCTTTTCTTTATCTATGCCGTAATGATGAGAGTGCACTTACAGGTAGCCCTCTTGTCAAGGATTCATCACAGAAATTTGGTTCCTTTAATTGGATACTGTGAAGAAGAGCATCAACGTGTTCTCGTTTACGAGTATATGCACAACGGAACCTTGAGGGATCACATACATGGTCTACTCTCCTACCTAAAAGTTTTCTTTGCATCTACCTGCTTAGCTGCAATAAAACCCGTTTCATTGAATTCCATGATGCCATTTCTTGATAGGTTATGCCGATCAGGAGCGCTTAGACTGGCTAACTCGCCTTCGAATAGCAGAAGATGCAGCTAAAGGTTTGATATGAAACTTCCTATCTAACTTTTGCATTCTTCTTTCTCCAAGTTGATTCCGTAAACACAAATTTAGGTATCTGCAGGGCTCGAGTATTTGCACACCGGATGCAACCCCAGTATCATACACCGGGATGTAAAAACAAGCAATATTCTTTTAGACATCAATATGAGAGCAAAAGTCTCAGATTTTGGACTATCAAGGCAAGCCGAGGAAGATTTAACCCACATATCTAGTGTGGCAAGAGGAACCGTTGGCTACCTCGATCCAGAGTAAGTCATATTGATCATCTATTTTTAAGCGATGGCAAATTCCTTCCTGCATTTGACGAGCTAAACATGTCAACTCTATAATACAGGTACTACGCTTGTCAGCAATTGACAGAAAAGAGTGATGTCTATAGTTTTGGGGTTGTTCTACTTGAACTGATATCGGGAAGAAAACCCGTCTCCCAAGAAGACTATGGGGTTGAACTGAACATCGTTCACTGGGTACGTAGAGAAGCAACCTTAACTCATATCTAAGCCAGACTTTGATACCACTGTCCACTCATAAGTACTCTAGCTACATATATATATATATATATGCTTACGGTGTGAGGCCCATGACTCCCTACTTATTAAAAAGAAATGAAAACATTCCTAGGCTTCAAATCTGGGAGCTCCTACCCAAACCCCTCCCCTCTCACCCACTGAGCGAGCCCCAGTGGGGTACATATGTGCTCCAGCTTAAGCCAACATAGAAGTACCCAAAAAAAAAAAAAAAAAAAAATCATCATCAGAGGACTAGGTGAACTTGCATATCATGGCATCTTAATGAGAAAGAGGATGTGAGAGGAAAGTATTCTGTAAGTTCAACTTCATGGTCGAGAAAACAATTGCGGGCCCAACTCCAAGCCTAAGCTGTGAACATAACTTCCAAATCCACCGTAATAAGATGTCAAACACAAGAAAACTAGAAAGTCAAATTAACAGAAGATGCGTATCTTGAGAATCTGGAACTGGAAATATGATCTACGCAAGTCTGGACAACACCAAAAAGATAAAGAGAAAATGGTCTGTTGTCTCAAACTATCTTAATTACCTCCGGAACCCACTCCTTCTGAGTTGTAAGTGGGTCTGTCTGGTTTGTCGGTTGTTGTGTTTGCCTTTGTTTAATGAGAATCGTTAGCTAAAAAAAGAAAAGAAAAGAAAAGAATAGAAAGGAAAAGAAAAGCATGGGCCACGTATTAAATATTTTATCTGTTATGTTCTGGTTTTTTAATCCTCCAATTGTTCTTGTACTCTTATTATTGCAGCATGGGAATATATTTTCTTGGGCTTGATCTGTGATGCTTTGTGGGACTTTTAACAGTTAAAAGAAGTACAAAAAACTACATTAACTCTTAATTTGCATGCAAAATCGTAGTCATACTAAAATAACTGGACAAACTGAGTTTATAATTTCATGAAACTGATTGTTTTGCAGGCTAGATCCTTAATTCGAAAGGGGGATGTGGTAAGCATCATGGATCCATTTCTAATAGGGAATTTGAAGATCGAATCGGTATGGAGAATTGCAGAAGTCGCGATCCAATGTGTCCAACAACACGGAGTTAGCAGGCCGAGAATGCAGGAAATAATCTTGGCCATCCAAGATGCTATGAAGATTGAGAAAGACACCGAAGGAAACCCGAAAATATCTCCTAGCAGCTCGAAAGCACAATCTTCCCGGAAAACATTACTGACCAGCTTTCTTGAAATCGAGCCTCCCGACTTGTCAAATGGCTCCCTAGTCCCCTCTGCAAGATAATTTCTCTACCCTTCTGCCATCTCAGGACTTACAAACACATCAAAAGATTAAAGCAACAATAAATATATACACATATATATATATATATATATATATATGCAGTCACGTTTTTGCACAGCATGTACATGAGACGAAGTAAATTCAGCTTCTGAAGTCTTTTTGTTTCAAGTTTTACAGCATAGAAGAAAGCTTGTTAAGATTGGGGTTGTTTTGTTTATATTAATAGCAGATTAAATTTTTGGATTATACCGATGATTACGGTTCAATTTCTTACTAATGTGCTTTTGTGTTTTAGATAGAAACTTTCCCAAGTAATCCACTGATTTCAACAGCCAACCAAGAACGCCGTCAACTAGGACTCACATTAGAAAAACATTTTAAAATGTCGAATTAGTTCTTCAATGAACTCAATAAGACGGTATTAGCTTGTTTAATATCTTTTTAGTCTTTCTACAAGAGAATTATTTGCTTAATTGAGTTTTATAGCTGTTGTAACATTTTCTTAAACACATGGTCAGGTTTTGTTAAAATAAGGCGAAACTGCCTTATTTTTATAATTAGGATTAAACATCAATATGGCTATAAGAACTATGAATGATTGGAATTTAATAATAAAAAAACCATATTGTATATGATTTAAATAACGTGTTACATTTTTTTAACGGGGTATATTATAAAGTTGTACGCTATATATATGTATATATGTAACAATATTATAAGCAAAAGTTTATAGATATAAGATATGTAGGAATCCTATATTGAAGAGCCAAAACCATAGTTCAATAATCATTGTCCCAACCAAATTTTAGAAACCAATTAAATGAATTTGACCTCATCTTAATGGATTTCCTAGTATCAAAACCTAACTGTCACCCCAATAATACTTCATAATTCACAATTTTAATAATGGGTCCACTCATAACCTTCCCCTGAAACGTTCAATAAGTGGAATCAATTGGTTGAAGTATGATTGTACATGAGTTTATATACATTAAGACTATATATACCCACAATTAAAAAAATAAAAAATAAAACGAACCCGCCACGATAAAATGTAGTACATCAAATATTTTAAAAAAAAAAAAATCTACACAAATTAAATCAGCTGAAAATAGATAAAATAAATCTTCACAGATCATACCATTTAATACGGTGGCACACTTTTATAGACAAAAAAATAAAACGCAACATAGAAAAAGGGACAGTATGGCAAATAATTATTTTTTAATGAAACAGTTTGGCAATATTAAAAGAAAACCAACTTCAAAAGCAAGATTATGATAAGAACAAGAGAAAAATTATATCCAAATAAAAAAAAAAAGATAGTAAAAAATTATTATAAAAAAAGATATTAAAAAATTAATAATAAAATAGGCTTGTTTGCATCATTATCTAAAATTTTCATGATTAGCAAATCAGTCCCTCCACTACAAATTTTGGCAATTAATAAAAATTTACCAAACTAGTACAAAACCTTTAAAGTTTAAGAAGTGAGGTAACAATAGTTTTATTTCTAATAATTTATCCTTTCAATTTTAAAATTCATTTCTTTAGTTGTCTTTTTGATAACTTCACCAGCTTTTTTGACATAAATTATTAGGGGACCAATGGTCATTGTTCCTTTTTAATCTTATGACATGACAAAAAAATAAAATAATAGAAAATCCAATTAAATTATACTGATGGGTTATAAAAAAAAATTTGATGCAACGAATTTTAAAGGAGGTTAATAACTAAAAGATTTCTCAGTGATAAACTGATTTATTAAACATGAAAATTTTAAAAGGGGTATCTATGCAAGAAAAAAAAAAAAAGATATCCAAAATGAGAAGCATCCCAACATACAAACACACACGTATACTCTTT
Organism: Ficus hirta; assembly: GCA_038430175.1. Classification (NCBI taxonomy): domain Eukaryota; kingdom Viridiplantae; phylum Streptophyta; class Magnoliopsida; order Rosales; family Moraceae; genus Ficus; species Ficus hirta. The sequence continues at coordinate 14,480,336 of CM076595.1, read as the reverse complement.
CCTCATTATTAATAATTATAAAGATTAAAAAACAAAGCAAAACAAAACACATTTTTCTTAAACGCATCATTTCTCTGAACACCGTATACGGCAAGCAAAAACCAAAAACAGAGAGGGTCTATTTCAAAGCCGTCTTCGAATTCATTAAAGAAAGGGGTAAAAGGAAAAGGCGAGGAAAAAAAAAACCCCACTTTTGTCCTTCACTTCTTTGTCTTCTCTCTTTTTCGATACTTTTGCCCTTTGGCGTTGTGTTGGTTATAGGTTTCTCTTGGGAAAAAAAGAAAAAAGAAGATTAAAAAAAAAGGAAAAAAAGAGAACTTTCTGGGTCTCTGTTTCCTTTCCTGGTGAGGAAGTGTGAGAAGTCTCTGTCTTGTTTCTCGTTCCTTTGTTAAGACTTAAGAGAGAGAGAGAGGAGAGAGAGAGAGAGAGATGGAGATGATGTATTACCAGGTTGCTAGGTCTTCTTGTGAGGACTCGTTGAAGGTTTTGGAGGCTGATATTCAGCACGCAAATGCTCTGTGAGTTCTCTCTTTTCTTATTTCATCACTAGAATTTTGTTGATTATCACTCTGTTTTCTCTTTCACTTTGCTCTGTTTTCTAGTTTTTCTAAAACTGGGTTTTGTTTTCTTTTTTGTTTTCTTTTTTTTTTTTTGGTAAAATACGTTTCCTTTCAGGGTTTTTCTGAAAGTGCTTTTTTTTTTTTTTTTTTTTTTTTAAATGTTTCCCTTTCAGTCTGTATTTAGCGTTTTGATTGCTATATGATCACGATCAACTTCATAATCTGCTAATTGGAAGAGGAAAGAATTTTTTCTTTCTTTTTTCTTTTTTCAGGAACCCATCTGTGAGTTTGTTATTAGAAACTTGTGTTTGCTTAAATCACGTTCCTATGGAGTTCAAATAAGGAAATTTTGTTTTTGCCCATTTAGGGATTTTTTGTGCGGAACTTAATCGGTATTACGTAATTTCCCCTTGCTACTTACTGCCAAAAAAAGGAAAAAAAAAATATTGCATCTTTTCTTCTTTCAAGTCGTTAATTGAATAATTAGCTTGTGTATGTGAAATTTTTTTTAAAATATTTTATTCATGAATTTGGCTTGGCTTATGGATGTAGTGCTGCTGCAATTCCCAAAGCCAAGGGTGGTGCTTGTCTTCAAATGAAATTGGTTTACAACAACTGGGCTCCGGTTTTTCTATTTTTGTTACAATGGCTAGATTGTTCATGCACGTGTGTATTGCCAAGATACCTTAATTTTTTCCACATTCTTGTTTACAAGGTTAGTTTTGATGTTCATTTGAAAGAGCTTACTTTTGTTGTGTGTTTAACTTAAGCAACTTTCTCATTGTTCGCTTATTTTCGTAATATGAAACCTAGGTATATACAGATGGGAGGCCAAATATTTCTACACATGGAAGAAAAGCTAGTATAAGGGACTTCTACGGTATGTCAAGTTACTGAAGTTGCCCTCTTTTTGTTTTTTGTTTTTTGTTTTATTGTTTAGTTTGGTATTTATCTTGGTTAAGTAATTCTGACTTTTGTTTGTTTGGTCGAAAACTGAACTTCAGCTGTTATATTGCCATATCTTCAGCGGCTCCACACCAACTTGGGGGAGTTGGATGATGCTAAGGGGCACCTAAGCATTGAGATTTCTGGTAAAAAGAGAGTAGAAGGAGAAAGTGGCGGTCTTGCCAATGTTGACATGCAGAGAGAAGATGAGTGTGGGATTTGCTTAGAGCCGTGCACCAAAATGGTCTTGCCTAATTGCTGTCATGCAATGTGCATCAAATGCTACCGCAATTGGTAAGTAGAAGCTATGCGTTACATGTGTTACATGTTGTGCATGTCTTTCGATGCCTAAATCGATGATTATTTGATGTTTTCGTGAGTGGTTTTTTGGAATGCTTAATAAGAGTCAGTTTCAAATTTCTGCAGGAACACAAAGTCAGAGTCCTGCCCATTTTGCCGCGGTAGTATGAAGAGGGTGAATTCGGAAGATTTATGGGTGCTCACTTGCAACGACGACGTGGTTGACAGTGAAACGGTTTCTAAGGAGGAATTGTTGCGGTTCTACCTCTATATCAATAGCCTGCCAAAAGTTTATCCAGATGCCCTCTTCTTAGTATACTATGAGTATCTAATTTGATTCTGGAAGAAATTGAAAGATTGTGTACAGACAGAAGTATGCCGACCCGACAAATGTACATAGAGTCTGGTAAGGAAAGTTCTCTCTCGGATTATTTTCGCGAAAAATAACAGTTCCCACAAAAAATATGGTTGTTTGAATGTATAAAGTAGTGCGATAGCACCTTATCCCAAGTTCTACATTTCCTGTACAAAGACTTGCTGAAATTCCATGAGCAAGCAACTTCAAATTAAGTTTAAAAAAAAAAAAAAAGATTCCTCTCCTAGTTGAAGTGATGCTGAGGAGACAAGTTAATGTTATAAATTCTTCTAGCATAGTTGATTCTTATAAAGTTCTCTGTCTTATATATATATATATATATTTATCTATATATGGTCAGCCAAATTGCTGTATTTTGCTCCTGCTGCTTCACACATCTTGCATTGCGTTTTATCCCTTGTTATCAACAGCCTTGGGAAGTCATTTTAATTTCTCTGCTTAATGTAACTTATAAATTTTTATTTTTATTTTTTATCCGAAATCTTATTTTTCCGATGGAGGAGTAATGCAGTAATGGCTTTTGCTGAGGCTGAGGAATTTATTTCTTTTCTTTGAATTGTTATCCCTTCTACTCCTCTTATTCTTAATTCCCTTTTTATAGTTGGGGACTTCTATGGTGGGGGGATGTACTTTTCCCTCCCCTCACCGATGGGGTCAAAAAAATTGACCATCCGATCGTTTTTGAACAGTCAAGATTAAAAGATGCATGGAAAAAAATAGAACCTGTTACACCAATTTATTTTTCAAAACATTTCAAAAAATAATTTAAAAAAAAAACTCAGCCCATCTCCACGGCAATTCTCTCCACACGACATAGATTTGGCTCGCAAGGGGTCGCGTCGTGGTGGGTCGGGGGGGGGTTTGGGTTGCCGTTGGCCCCACCTTGCTCGCACTTTGGCATCCCCACACCTTCGTCGCCGTCGACGGAGATTTGTGCTCGCTTGATGGAATCGCGTCGCGAGCTCGGAGCCCCTCTGCCTCGCGTACCTCGCCGAGCTCTAGGTCCATCGCACCCACTGTCACGGATCCATCGTCGGCCTCTCCACGCAGTCTACGCCACCGGAAACTCGTCGTGGTTTTGCCGGCGTTCTCGCCAGTTGTGGGGATTTTGTTTTATTTTTTAATCTCATGCCAGGTTTGGGTTTTGGTTTATATGTGGGAGGTACGTTCTTTGGGTGGTCTTCAGCCCTTTCTAACCTATAGATTTCAGTCGAATGGTCAAAAAATTTGACCCCATTGATGGGGTTGAAAAAAATGACCTCATTGTAGAAACACTCTATATAGTTTTTTATTTATTTTCCACATATCTACTTGGTTGTTTTGTTACAACAGTAGAAGCAGTGTTTGTGAGGAATAAGTGTGTTTATGATAAGTTTAATTCCATGGGCAAGGGTGATCATTGATTCGTTATTTTGTTGTTTATTTACCTATTAAGAAGTGGAATTACAAATAGTCTAATACTATTATCAAATATTTAGTAATTTTAGAACAATAAGTATAAAAATGATGTCATTAGTCGTTTAATAACTACGAAAACCAAAATTTTATTTTAGGGTATGAAAAAAAAAAAAACTCTATTACTAGAACATATAAGTATAAAAATGATGTCAAAGTTTGTGTTTATGTATGGAAAAACAGAGACTAATTCCAAGGAAGGGAAAACTGAGATATGTATGTATATATCTATATCTATAACTATATTAAAAGAGTGAAGTTTCTTAAAAATATTATTCAAAAATTTGATCAAATTATTTTTATTTTTTTGTGATGATGTCTTTTTTTTTTTTTTTTTAACTTTACTTTTCACTTTTTCTTGATTTCTCTCTCTCTCTCTTTCCTTTAACTTTTTCTAAATTTGTCCTTTTTTTTTATAAAAATATATTTTTTTATGAATTTACTTTCTTTATCAAATTTGTTCCTATAAAAATGTTTTTTAGATATATTTTTACTTTCAATTTTTTTTGATAGCCTAAAATATGTGTTAAAAAAATATTTTTTTTAAACCAATGTCAAAAAATATTTTATCATTGAAAACTTTGCCATATATGTTTATAAAATAAATATTTGATAATTTTAACATGTATGCGCTTCACACGTGTGAAGTATGTGATTTCAATTATATTTTGTGAGTAACTTGCTGATATTAAATAGTAATATTGTTGAATGTATATCAATAAGCATGTCTAACGAGGAAAACAAACATAACTATATTCAAACGAAATAGTTGAACCATATTTGAATATGGTTGATATTGTCTTAATAATGATGTATTATATTTCTAAGCGAAAGAATCGACAAGGCTCTCTGAATGTTCCCATCCGGAGCTCAGATACACAATGCAAGCTAGTTCTTCATATTCTTCTATATGCATTTCTTTGCCTTAAGTATGTCCTGAATCGAGGGCTTGCAATACCCTTTGTGGAGGAAGAGGTCAGTGAGCTGTTCGTTCATGGCGTCCGTGAAGTGAATGCCGTCCCAGCTGATGTACTTGCTTGAGTCCTGGCATGTGGACGAGCCGGCGGATCCACACATTTTGTTCACGTCGAAGTCGTAGCCACCGCTACAGCCGCGGGACCCGCAACATGCCTTGAAGGGCTCCTCGAAGTGATAGCTCTTGTAGTTGCCCAGAATGGTCTGGTAGGCGCCGTAGGTGTCGGCATAGGAGATGATGCAATCGGGATACTTGTGTCGGAAATACTCCAGCTTCTGTCGTAGGAGGGTGTTGTGGGCAATTATCACCGAGTTGGCCTTCGCCGAGCACCCTGATTTGTCGAGGTCTGACTGCGGAGACAATGTGAGTTGGGATGGGAAGCATCCTAACGGTGGCAGCCCTTGAACGACGATGTACTTGGCGCCTCCGCTCACCAATGTCTATCACATGACATGAGGAATATAAAACAAAGTAAATGATAATAGAAGTTAACGAAATTAATATATAAGTGCACATAAAAAACTTACCTTCACAATGTTGGACACGTAAGTGACGGAAAAATTAATATAAGTGCACATAAAAAACTTACCTTCACAATGTTGGACACGTAAGTGACGGAAAGCTTAATGAGGAAATGAGACTTGATGGAAGAACCATACAAGCGGGAGTAATCACTACTGCCAACACCGCCAATCCAGAAAAGGGTGCTGGCCATATCACTACGGCACGCTCTCTCTCCCTTTCGCCTACGATTCTCTGCATAAACACTGTTGAACCAATCTATCTGAGTCTGGTATGTCTCCGGCATCTTGCCCCACATGAACGAGTGTCTCACTTTCTTGCCCATAAAATAGTCTTTTGACAGGGACGTCGCCCCTGCTATTGCAAAGTTCACACTGCTGTCTATATAACTATTGCCACCTCCAAAACCGCTACCACCAGCACCACCATTGGCACTTTGATAACCGCCAACACCGTTATCGCCATTACTAGCGCCGCCGCCTCCATTACTAGAATCGCCACCCCCCGCCCTGGCATCTGTAGAACTGTCACCCCCTATGCTAACATTAAAAGAACCTCCTCCCCCAGCTTTGACATAAGTAGAACCGCCTCCGCCAGCACTACCATTACTAGAATCACCACCACTTGCACCGCTGCCACCATCTCCACCTCCACCTCCACCTCCACCCTTGCCGCCACCACCTCCACCACCTCCACCACCACCACCACCACCATAACTAGAATCACTACCGCTTGCACCACCACCACCACCACCTCCGCCACTGCCACCTTCACCTCTGCTGCCGTCACCACCACCACCTTTATCGCTGCCACCACCACCACCTCCGCTGCCGTTGCCGCCACCACCACCACCTCCACTGCTGCTGCCGTCGCCGCCGCCACCACCGCCGCTGCCGCCGCCATTGCCGCCGCCGCTGCCGCCGCCATTGCCGCCACCGCTGCCACCACCACCTCCTCCTCTGCCGCCATTGCTGCTACTACCTTTATTGCTGCCACCGCCACCGCCACCGCCTCCGCCGCCGCCACCACCACCTCTACCTCCACCCCCACCGCCACCGCCACCATTATAACTAGAATAACTACCGCTTGCACCGCCACCACCACCACCACCACCATAACTAGAATCACTACCGCTTGCACCGTCGCCGCCACCGCCACCTCCACCACCACCACCTATACCGCCGCCACCACCAAAATCGACACCGGCACCTACACCTACACCGCCAATGCCGCTGCCACCAACGCCACCAGCACCACCAGCTGTGTAGCCACTATTGCCCCCACCAGCACCGCCTCCATTAACATCGGTGTGGCTGAAGGGGAAAAAGTGAAACGTCAAATGACGGCCACGGTCACCTCCACCGCCCCCGCCTCCGCCCCCGCCCCCGCCTACAGAAAATTCCTTGGAAAGGGATTTGTAAGGTTTCAAGGTTGGCAAGCCCAAGCCTTGCGTGACGCAATCGATAATTAAACGACCATTCGTAAGCCGGTGACCAGACAAGTCACCGCTACCAGAGCCATGATAGCTCTTGTAATGCGACCATTCACCTCCACCACCGCCGCCGCCGACGCCAAAGGGGCCACGGAGGGATTTGGAAGATGAGGAGCCACCGTCAACATTGCCGGAGCCTCCACCGCTGCCACCATATCCGCTCGCAAAGGATTGGAGATTGCCCTGCAAGTAGCTGTTGCCATTGTCGGTGGATGAATCTCCGAAAGCATAGACTTTGGAGAAGCAGCCTTTGTAATTGACGCTGGGTTGGGAGGGTGGTGGAGACGAGTTCACCTCTTCATGGCTCTTGTTGTGAGCCGAAGACAAATTAGAGAAGGAAATGAAGAGGACGAGGACTGAACTTTGAAGCAGCAAACTCTTTGAGGTTGACATTTTTCATTACAGACGTTGACAAAGAGGAAAACTAATGATTCAACCAAAGAAGTTTTGCCATTTTATAGTCATTTCTTACGTGGGTTATGTATGAACCTCCATTTTCCTAGGAGAGATCAAAGGTAGTCGTGGGCCTGTATTTGCTTGGCCAAAAACAGAGAGTACAAAAAAAGAAAAAGAAAAAAAAAAAAAAAAAAAACAGTATTAGAGGTCTCATGTGATTAGCCATTTTTCACTAGAGTCCTTATCTTGATTTTCTCTTTGTTTGCCTATAACTTAGTAGTGGATTTTCCTTCTTTACGACGTCAGAAATAGAAGTTCTTTATCCGGATGCCACATGCATGATTTCATTTCTTCAAACTTTATTTAAGCCGTTTCTGATATTAGGCAAAATTGATTCCAGAAAAAATAATAATAATAATAATTTTTTGAAAGGAATAAAAAATACAAATCTGAAGAAAATTCTTCCACATGTGAATGCAACCTTATCTATTTTCTAATGTTACAACCGAAATTTGTTGTAGATTTTCTTTTCGTGCCTAAACAAAATGCTTATTATTATTATCATTATTTTTTATGTTACAAAATGCTCATTGATCAAGTGTTAAGTATTTGTAGTATTACCAATTCCACGAAATATTTCTAAAGGGAAGTTAATTGGAACATGTTTTACTTTAGAAAGTTAATTAAAACAGTAGAATTACTTTTAGGCTATAATTCTTACTTAATAATAAATTGTCATTTTTTTTTATTATATGCAGTATAGTAAATTTTTTTCCAGAGGTCATCTAGAATGATTAATTTTATTTTCAGAGTTGCAGAGGAGGGAAAAAAAAATAAAAAACAAAAGCGAAATGCTCCATAGATATTAATGGGAATTTTTAAGGTAGAAAAATTGGAAAAACAGGTCGCCGCTCGTAATACACAGCATATGTTTTTTCTTTCTTTCTTTCTTTTTTTTTTTTTTAAAGAATTTCTTTACAAAAAAGTTAAGCAATTTGTGTTAGTTGAGAAATTTGATTATTATTAAACAAAACATTGACATCCATTAATTCAGTTTATATATGAAAAAGACTTTTACTTTTCTCGTTCTATATTTATAAAATGACATAGAAGTGGCTTCAACCTTTGATTGCACCAAATTACCTATTTTGTAGCCCACAAATAATGGTTTACTTTTAATTCATATTGTTGATTCCTTCTTCGATCCTTTTCTTTCTAACTTTGGCTTTCTCGCTTTTCTGGCATTTAAACAAACATTTCTTTTGCAAAATCTTATGGGTAATTTGTGACAGTCATCAGTCCCTATAAATAAATTGTAAGCTTTACAGTTTTATATCGTTTGAGAATGAATATATATGATAGTTCATAAGTAAGGAGACAACAACCTAATGGTATGAGGCCTTTTGGGAGAGTCTAAGTGTAAAACTGTACGGGTACGAGGTCTAAAACATATAATATCATATCAAAAAGAAGGCATGAGTTGTTTTATATAGTATTAGAGCCTATACCCAATCGGAAGTGTATCAACGAGGACGTTGGACCCCAAATGGAGGAGTGATTGTAATAATCATCAGTCTTTACAAAGAAATGATAAGCTGTGCAGTCTCACATCACTTGGAAAATAATTCATAACTAAAAAGACCATCTCTTAATGGTATGAGGTATTTTTGGGTGAGCCCAAGAGCAAAACCGTGTGGACATGAGATTCAAAACAGACAATATCATATCAAAAGAAGGCATGTATCGCTACATAATTAGAATTTATTTTAGATGAAATTCTTGAAAACTTTAGGAAGAGTACATTTATAAGGTACCATTTCCTTCTCAATCAACCATCCCTTTTTTTTTTTTTTAATTTCTGAAAATCTTTTCATGAAAGACTATTGCATGAAATCTTATGGTGGTCCTAAAAAAAAAAAAATAGAACACGAATTGTCTTCCGATCATTATCGATCTAAAAATAAATGTCAATACGATATTTAAGAGGAAAAAAAAAGTAAAAATAACTCGTTTGATATCTTGTTCTATATTACACTCCAATACATAATGATGTACCAACTTTTTGTTAGAAATTGTAAACTTTATAACACATGCAGTTTATCTTTTAATTTTAAGATAATTTAACCTAAAAAACCGTTTGAAAGTGATAATGTAATAAGACAATTTAATCTTTTAATGATTAAATTCAAAGAATCGTATGATAGCAATCAAATTTCAAAGTTTGGTTTTTCTTAAAAAATTCAAAATTTTGCATATATTATGTTTGATGTAAAATTTGGCACTAAAAATAATATAATGCCAATTTTATCATCACAAACTTAAATTTTAAAATCTGATATTAACAAGTAATTAATTTAACACTGCATTAAGCATCATGCTTTAAGTACGCATTGTCATTTGTCTTGAAATTTGCTGTCTTTGAATTTCTTGAAAGAACATGGCGTTTATTAATAGTTTGTTGTCTTTAGTAAATTAAACGCCATTTTTTTTTTATATTTTAAAGTTGCTGACTTTTACTGCGAGAAAACGACATACCTTTCAGTTTTTAAGGTTTGTAATGCTTGGTAGGTGTCACTAAACGACATGTGGGCTTTTTTCCCCCTCTAAAATTTGCTCTAGTTTAAATCGGTTCAGTCTTATGTCTTATGTCGTCGCTTCTAGCATGCGACATGTCGTTATCAAAGTTGTTGCCTTAGTAGGGAAAATGATTACTTTTTACGTTGTGAAATTGAAATCGACTTTTCCTTGTGTTTTTGACCTTTTGGATTCAAAAGTTTTCTCTCATTAATGTCGTAGAAATGACATGGAGTTTGTTTATTAACATTTTCTGTAATTAAAATTGGGCAAATAACTTCTCTCTTTCTCTCTCCTTTTTTTTTTGGTCAAAGTTTTCTGTTTTAAGTTGCAGTGTTTGTCTGTGTCTGGAAAACGACATACCTTTTGATTTGTCGAGCTTGCTTTTCCTCTATGGTTTCAAATCGCTAGAATGTCCTTCACAATAATAATAATAATAATAAGGGAGAAAGAGGTAAAAAATCGTTTTTAAAAAATAATTAAAATTTAAAAATTATTTAGAATGAGTAATTAATTTATCAGCTAAAATATTAGAATGTCTTTCTAAGGACGTTATTTTCTGAAAACTTGCGAAGGGTTGCAAACGACATATATTTCTTAATCCGAAACTTTTTAACGTGGTCGACTTTCTCTTCAACCATTAGAATTTGCTGTCGTATATTCTGAACGACAATTACAACAGAATTCTAAGTTCTAACCATGTTCAAATTTCTGTCTTTATTATTATTATTTTTTTGGATCTTGAAATTTGGCAACAACATGTGTTTTTTGTGGTGGATGACCCGTCCCAATTTGTTTCCCACCTAAATAATAATTAATTAATAATAAATAAAAGGAGCCCCACTAAAAAAAAAATAAACGAAAAAAAAAGAAAAGAAAAATGTGTTAAGAGTCTTTAACTGAAAACTTGAAACGAGAAAAAAAAAAAGAAAAAGAAAAAAGACAGAAAAGAGTACTCCGCTGGACAGGATCATAGAGAGTCAGCAACATCGGAAACATCGCTGGAATTCTTTCGTCTCCTCCGTTTCAAATCCGAAATTCCGGTTCTGCAAACTGTACGGACATTTCAATTCCCGTAATCCCATTTCCCTGATTCAATTTCCGTTTTCTAGGGTTTATTTTCCCAATTTTGGGTGGGATTTTCGATAGATTTTGATAAATTCGATCTTAAAGGTCGTGTTTTTGTGCAGTTTCAGCTCCGAATTCGAAGTCCGAGATTCGGTTATGAGCCGTCGAAATGTCTGAGAATCATGACTCAGGTTCTGGTTCTGGTTCTGGTTCAGAGGAGTTGAGCTTTTCAGAGCCGATTCTGGTTCCAATCCAGTCATCTGAATCTTCAGATGGCTTTGCGCACGTTGACTCTTCAACGGTTGCGATTCACGGTGATGTCGGTCGACCGGATAATCAGGTAATGAAGTGAAATGGGGGTTTGCAAAACATTTTCTATGGCAATTGGATTTGGTATTGTCGTATTGTACTGTTTGGTTGCTGAGAAACCCGTGATTTGCAGGAATTTGTAGAGGGCTCTCCGCGAGTAGACAACGATGATGAATCAAAAGTTGTGGAGGATGCGGGAAAGGAAGATATGTTCGTGGATTGCCCGGACGAGTTGGTTGGCAATGCCGATGGTAAAGAAACGGTGGTATTAGCGGAAATGGGAGAGGATTCGGAGGAAAAGCTTAATTTGGATAAGGCAAATGGAGATCAAGATGGCTTCTCCGCCGCTGCGGGCGATGAGGTGGAGCGTCTCCGAGCTACGCTCGATAAGGTCTCACGCGAATACAAGGTGAATTGGATTGGGTTTATTTTCGTTAAAGGTACTGGTTTTGATGCAAAATTTATGTTTTTGGTGTTGAATGTTGGTATCTTGTAGGAAGAAAGAGAGGGTTTTGCTAGAGAACTTGCTAGTCTTCGGCACCAGCTCAAAGCCCTCGCCAGTGGAGAGCCATTGCTCGGTGAAAGTGGTGGTCAAGAGGAGAAGGGAACTGGTGTTCCACTAAATCAGTTGATGAATGAGTGTTCTCAGATTGTTCGAAGTGCTTACGAAGAAAGGTTGGCGACGGAGGCCAAGATAAGAGAGCTTCATGGTGTTGTTCTTGCAAAGGATCAGGAGATAGAGGAGCTCAGTGCTAAGGTTCGAGAATTCCCGGGATCGGATGTTGAGATGGTAACTGATAGATTGTTAGCTTATTTTACTGGGGTAGTTGGTCAACAAGAACAGTTAGATAATTCCATTGGTGGGAAATTACTTTTTGTTGAGAGAGGCGCTTATATGTTGGCAGAGAGGTATAATATGATATTTTATGAGGTTGATCAACTAAGGCAATGTTTTTCTGAGGCCAGGTTGGATGCTGGGTCGCAGGACTTGGAGATGTTTTTTGCTGCAGCCCGCGGTGAGTTGCTTGAACTCAAACGAAAGGAAGTAGAATTTGCTGAAAAGTTGAGCCATCTAGAAGATGAAAATAGGAAATTGGTCCAACAGCTTGATGAGCAGAGGACGGTGGTTGAAAGGGTGAGTGCAGAAATTGGTAAAACAAAAGCGGAGCTTGAGCAGGAAAAGGTTAGGAGCAGTAATACTAAAGAAAAGCTTACCATGGCTGTGACAAAAGGTAAAGCATTGGTGCAACAAAGGGACTCGTTGAAGCAGGCTTTGGCTGAAAAAACGAGTGAACTTGAGAAATGCTTGGCTGAATTGCAAGAGAAGTTGAGCGCTCTGGAGGCTGCTGAATTAAATAAAGGGGAGCTACTTAGAAGTGAAAATTTGGTTGCCACCTTACAGGAAACACTTCACCTGAGGAATGCGGCAATCGAGAAAGTCGAAGAAATGTTTTCTGAGAGTAGTATGCCTGAGGAACTTCAATCAATGGAAATTATCCAGAGATGTAGATGGCTTATTGATGAGAATGATAAACTGAAGGGGATTACCCTGGAATTCGACAAAGTAAAAAATGCTCTGTCTTTGATTCATCTACCAGAAACCGTTTCATCTTCTGAATTGGAATCTCAAGTGCATTGGATTAGAGACTCATTAGACCAGGCCAAGTCTGAATTAAATATACTGCAAGATGAGATTGCTACGACAAGGGAGGCTGCACAGAAAGAGATTGACCGCTTAACTGCTTCGCTTTCAGCTGAATTGCAGACTAAGGAATATCTTCAGACAGAGTTGGAGGATCTGACGTGCAAGTACAGAGAGGTGGTTGAACAAGAGAATCAACTGTCCCTAGAGAAGGATCACATAGTCAAAATGCTACTTGAAGCCTCAGGAATTGCAATGGACGATGAAGGGGTCTCTCAGTCATCCTTCGACCCTGTCACACTTGTAGAAAGATGTTGTGGTAAGATGAAAGAACAAAGCAGTGGCACTTCTGGTTCTTTTTATGCTGACGCTGAATTGTTTGAAAAAGTTCAGAGCTACTTGTATGTGAGGAATCAGGATTTGGTGCTATGTGAGCTTGTACTAGAAGAGGAGATGTCGATGAGATCACAGGTCAATAATCTTTCGAATGAGTTGATGGTCGTATCCCAGGAACTAGCTGCAGTGAAAAAGGAAAAGGAGTCTCTACAGAAAGATCTTGAACGATCTGAGGAGAAATCTTCCTTGGTGAGGGAGAAGCTGTCTATGGCAGTGAAGAAAGGAAAGGGACTGGTTCAAGATCGGGAAAACTTAAAACTTCAGTTGGAAGAAAAGAAGTCAGAGATTGAGAAGCTCAGACTTCAACTCCAGCAGCAAGAATCAGAAGTTGCTGACCACAGGGACCGGATAAGTAGTTTGTCTGTTGATGTAGAGCGCATTCCAAAGTTAGAAATGGATCTTTCTGTGATAAAAGAAGAGAGGGACCATCTTGCTGAAATAAAAGAAGAAAGGGACCGGCTTGAAAAGTTTTTGTTGGAGAGCAACGCCATGCTGCAAAGGGTAATTGGATCTATTGATGAAATTGTTCTTCCTGTTGATTCCGTTTTTGAAGAGCCTGTAGAGAAGGTCAACTGGCTTGCAGGATACATAAATGAATGCCAGGATGCCAAGGCAGTTGCAGAAAAGGAATTGGTGAGACTGAAAGAGGAATCCAGTACCCTTTCTGGCAAGCTTGTAGAAGCCAAGGCAAGTATTAAATCGCTGGAAGATGCTTTGTCAGTAGCAGAGAATGACATTTCCCAACTTGCTGAAGAAAAGGGGGCGATAAAAGTTGTCAAGGACAACATTGAACAAGAATTACAGAAAGCAAGAGAGGAAGTTTCTTTGCATAGTAGTAAATATGTTGAGGTCTCTGAGTCTAAGAGGTCAATGGAAGAGGCGTTATCACTTGCAGAAAACAATATACAAGCGATCTTCGGTGAGAAAGAAAGTGCTTTAGTTAGTAGAGCCGCTGCCGAGACAGAATTAGAGCAAATAAAGGAGGAAGTTGCTATTCAGACCAGCAAACTAACCGAGGCATACAAGACCATACAGTCGCTTGAAGATGCATTATCTCAGTCTCGGACAAATGTGAATGTACTGAATGAGCAAAATAGTGACGTTCAACTCCAAAGAACCAATTTGGAAAATGAACTGAAGACACTGCAAGAGGAAGCTGGGTCCCAGGCTAGCAAGCTAGCGGATGCGTTCACAACTATAAAGTCGCTGGAGGATGCAGTGCTGAAGGCACAGAATAGCGTCTCAGTGCTCGAGGCTGAGAAGAAAAATGCCGAGGAGGAGATATTGATGCTTAATTCAAAGTTAAAGGCATCTATGGAAGAGTTGGCTGGAACTAATGGCAGTATAGAGAGCAGGTCCGCTGAGCTCTCTGGTTACCTTTGTGATCTTAAAGTGCTAATGAATGATAAGACAATGCTGTCCTTATTGAAAGGGTTTGAGAAGAAATTTGACAGCCTTAAAAATCTGAATGACATTATTGAACGCATAAAAGACCATTTTGTTGGATTGGGCTTAGAAGAGCTGCAAGGACACCATGTCGTTGAGGTACACCTTTTTTTTATATATACATAATGGGGATAAGAAAAAGATACGCATGTTTTTGGACTTTTTCCTCGTTAATTGTTTGTTTGTTTGTTTTTGTTTTTGTTTTTCAAGTGCATGCTATTTGTGGATCTGCCTATGCCTGCATTTGGATTTTTCTTTAGATATTCAATATACATATGAGTAAATTGCTCGTTTAGTCCTTAAATTTCTAAGTTTGTGCAACTTTGGTCTCTGTTCCTTTTTTCGTAGCTTGAATGATCCTAAACTATTTAAACGTTGGTACAGTAGTCATTTCTCTTAATTTTTGGATTGAATCTGTCAATAATTTGGTGAAAAAGTGATGCTAACTAACAGATTTCATCCAAAAATTATCAAATAGGACTATTGTAATAACGTTTTTAATAGTTTAAGGTAGTAGTGACTAAAGTTGCCCAAACTTTAAAGTTTAGAGACCAACCTAGCAATGTACCCTTTATATAAACATATTTATTTATTCCTTGCATCTATGGTCTTCTTCTTCTCCTTTTTATTTTCCTTTCATAGCCCGTATCAAGTCCTACATATAAATATAGTTTTTTTTAATTTTTTTTTTTTTGGTTTTTTCTTCCAGTTAGTCCCTCTAATTAGCTCCTTTATTTAAGTATTTCAGGAAGATGTACATGCCACAAAATCTTTTGTACACAGTCTGGATGATACTTTCAACCACGAAAACGATAACGGCGAGATCAGTGTTGTAGATGGTGACCATGTTTGGTCGTTTGGGAAGACTGTCGAAGGATTCCGGTTGAGAAACAAAGTTCTTGCTGAAAGGTTTGGACGATACTCTTCATTTATCGATGAGTTTATTGCAGCCCTCTTGAGGAAACTACAGGTAACAAGGGATGAAATGTTGGTTGTGTTTGAGCACGTTGAGTCTTTGAAACAGAAAGTAAATAGTCTAGACGAGTATAAACAGGAACAAGAAAATACCATTGCCCTATTAGAAAATGATGTGATCACTTTATTATCTGCCTGTACCGATGTGACAAGAGAACTGCAATTTGAAGTAAAGAACTACTTGTTGGAGCTCAGTTCTGTTCCTGAGCTGGAAAAACTGAGAAATGCTTCCTCCCTAGGAGAAATTGGTGGAGTCCCCTCGGAAGATACTCATCGAATTGATGAAGGCAGCAAATGTGGTAAAGCAGCAGAGTTGTTGTCCCTCGCTAGCAGAAAAGTTAAAGCCCTGCATGAGCAGGTTGAGAGCACTACTAATGTGGCAGCGTCAACAATTGTAGATTTGCAGAACAGTCTGAAAGAAGCTATAACAACTTATGAGAAAGCACTTGAAGAACGGGATCTGAAACAAAATACGGTTTCCGAGTTGGAGGCGGATGTAGAAGCATTGCAAAACTCGTGCAGCGAGATGAGGCATATGATAGAGGATTATCAATCCAAGGACATAAAGTTAAAGGAAAAAGAGGCAGAAGTAGAAGCATTAAAAAATTCATGCAGTGAGCTGAGGCTTTCAACAGAAGGTTATCAAGCCAAGGAGGTTAAGTTAAAGGAAAGAGAGGCAGAAATAGAGGCATTACAAAACTCGTGCCGCGAGCTGAGGCTTTCAATAGAAGAATATCAAGCCAAGGAAGTTAAGTTAAGGGAAAGAGAGGCAGAGGTAGAAGCATTACAAAACTCATGCAGTGAGATGAGGCTTATGATAGAGGAATATGAAGCCAATGAGATTAAGTTGAGGGAAAGAGAAGCAGAAGTAGAATCATTACAATACTCGTGCAATGAGCTGAGGCTTATGATAGAGGAATATCAAGCCAAGGAGGTTAAGTTAAGGGAAAGAGAGGCAGAAGTAGAAGCATTACGGAACTCGTGCAGCGAGATGGGGCGTTTGATAGAGGACTATCAGGCCAAGGAGGTTACATTAAAGGAAAGAGAGGCAAAAGTTTCGTCATTGAACAATTCCTTATTGATGAAAGAACAAGGTCTTTTTTCTCTTTTATGGTGAATAATAAGTTTGGATTTTTTTTTTTTTTTTTTTTTTTTTCAGTAGAGTTCTAATTAGTTGTTTCCCCTTTTTGTTGTTTCAGAGTCTGAAGATTCCCTCCTGTCAGCCTCCCAAATCAAAACCCTCTTTGACAAGATCAGAGACATCGAGATTCCCATAGTAGAATCCGAATTAGGAGACTTGGAGCCCCAAAATTCAACTCACGTGAGGAAGCTCTTTAACATAATTGGTAATGTCGCTGGCATGCAACATCAGATAAATTCACTATCTGGCGAGAAAGAAAAGTTACAGTCAACCCTTGAGACGCAGATGCTTGAAATCCAGCTGCTGAAGAAGGAAATTGAAGACCATGTCAGAGATAAACAAGTTACGGAAAAGATGAAGAATGAACTACCTGAACTCATGCTTGGTTTGGAGAAGATTATAGCTATGTTAGGAGGGGATAGTTTTGGAGACCAAAATTCTGCTGGTGTTAAGGGACCTCTTTCATTATTAGAGAGGCGGGTTATGTCTCTGTTAATGGAGTACGAAAGTTCACAATCAAAAGCCCAGGATCTTGGTAGCAAGTTGGCCGGGAGCCAGAAGATTGTGGAAGAATTATCAACCAAGGTTAAATTCCTCGAAGATTCCCTTCAAGGCAGGGGTGCTCAGCCTGAGATTCTCCAAGAAAGGAGCCTTTTTGAAGCACCTTCATTGCCTACTGGTCCAGAAATATCAGAAATCGAAGATACGGTAATATTCCTATGTTTTAATTTTTTATTTTATTAGATCTCAACTAGTTAGCTTGTGTTAGTGGCATATGGTTCTGTCAACTTATGAATGCATTGCGTCAGATTCCTTATTCTTGCTCACTAGTTTCTTTGTTTGGTGATTAATATGACTTTCCTAGATGAAATCTTTTGTTTGAAAACTAGAAGCCACTCTCTATCATATAGATCAATATGCATTTATGTATAAGCTTATGCCTGGGTCATCGACATGTAGTGACGTAGCTGTACTTTGCAGAAGAGATAGGAGCTGCATATCTAAACATTGTGCTTTTAATGTTTATAGGGACCAGTTGGAAAGACTACAATATCTCCTGTACCATCGGCAGCCCACGTGCGTACCATGCGAAAGGGTTCAGCTGACCATCTGGCACTCGATGTTGATTTAGAGTCCAATCGTCTAATCAACAATGAAGAAACTAATGAGGACAAAGGTTTGTGTCCTATGACGTTTCCTATCATCTCATATAGTTTCTCAAGCTTGGAAAAGATTTTCATAACCTTTTCCTCCTCTTCCTTTCCCAGGTCATGTATTCAAGTCTCTAAACACCTCGGGTCTCGTTCCAAGACAAGGGAAGTTGATTGCAGATCGTATTGATGGAATTTGGTACAGTGCTAAATTTTATGTTTTATGCCCTCACAAACGTTCCTTTTAACGTTCTATGTGAATCCAATTCTTGTACCAAACATGAGACTATGAGAAGACTCCCATTCCCATCTAAAGATTACCCAATACCAAACGCCGCCACAGTTCCATATATTACCGTCTTGATTGCAATCTAGTGTCTTTATTTAGTATCAAGGACTTCATCTGATTAGGAGTGAAAATGATGTTTATTTGTTGATATGTATGCAGGGTATCTGGTGGTAGGGTTTTGATGAGTCGTCCCAGGGCAAGGCTAGGTGTTATTGCCTATTGTCTTCTGTTGCATATATGGCTTTTGGCAACCATTTTGTAACCAATTTTCTCATCGATTGTGATCGTGATCGTGATCGTGCTACCGCATTCTAGCCCTCATCAACTGTATCATAGATGATAGATACATAATATAGTTGTCAAAAAATTTTTTTTCCCCATTCTTTTTTCTGTTAATTTTTTTAGTAACATGTTCATAAGCGCTATTGATCCTCTGGAATCACATTTTAAGGTTTCAGAGAATCCGATCATATGAAATGCGCCTGTGGAGAATGCTCTGCAGATTATACCGTCTCAGCATTAGTAAAATTTAGTTTCTCACATATGTTAAAAGTGAACTGTGAAATCGTTTTGTATTGAATACTTTCTCAAGTTTTAGATACGTTTTGTATGTCATTTTAAAAATTAAAAAAAAAAAGGTATGCACTAATATGCAGTTTTTGAGATAAACGACATCATACTTTCCAGGGTTTCAACTTGTCGTCTGTTGTTTGATCAAACGACAGGGAATTTTGAACAGTGGACGACAAATCGTTTTGTAAATAAGTGACAGGAATTTTTCTTGAATACGTCGTATTCTTAATAGCAGTTACTCTTAAACGACATCAAACCAAAAATTTTCACTAAAACGACGTGTCGTTTTAGTCTTTTTAAAAGAAAGTTAAATCTTAAGTTGAAAGATTTGTCGTTTTGCTTAACCACATCAAGCTTATGTGTCGAAATCGACTTACAAACTACAGGAACTTCTGGAAAACAAACGATTTCATGTTATTTTATTACATAAACGACTAACGCCATGACCCATGTCCCTTTTTATATTTTTTATTTGGTAAATATGACCCATGTCCCTTTTGTTCACGAACGAACGGCAGGTTTCAAAGGTTAAAACGACATCTGATTTCTCTACGGGAACATGTTTTCCAACAACAAAAACAAAAGCTAAAACAATAAAAAAAGAGAAATTAATCAACGATTTTTATAACGTTATCGTGGTAGGTGTCCTTAACGTTTGTGGTCGTCGGTTGTTTGTCCGACGGAGTACTTACTTGAGCTCCGGCGTTTTAAGTGCTTCCGAGCACGTACGCAAATCTGCTTTTATTGGAAGGTCACGTTAACTACAAAGCACAAAGAAAGCCTCGTAATTCTTCATTAGAGCTTTTCCAGGTTGGTTTCCATTTGTTTCTTACTCTTTCTCAATTTATCTTTTTTTTTTTTTTTTAATTTTAATAATTTTAATGGTTAATTTGAAGAATCCGCTTGGAATTGGAAGCTGTTTTCACTAATGGGCTCGCTCACTGTAAACCATTGGTGGACCGGAGCCATGGATGCTTCCTCAAATTCCTTGCTTTGGAGAAATTCCACCTTTATGAGTTAGTTCTCTATTTTTCTTCTTTTTCCTTATCCCTTTTTTTTTTTTTGTACTTAGGTTGTCCTGAAATTATTAGTATATATAATGGAAATTACTTGTATAGATTATGTTTTTTTTTTTTTTGGTTTAAAAAAATAAACTTTTGGGTTTCTCTTTTGTGGTTTAAGAATGTAAAAGTAAGAAATGAGCTCAAAACTCAAAATTTGTTTAGTCTTTTCTATCTATATATATCTGGATGTGTCCTCTTCTTCTGAATTTGGTGAAGGTTGAAAGTTGAACTGCGTGATCAGGTGGGAAATTTCAAGTCATCTATGATATGCAAAAGACTTTATATCCCAGATCAGTCAATGTGAGATTCTAACTACTCAATTTTTTATCAATGAATTCGAGAAGTTCAGTTGTAATTTTCTTTCTGTTTTCTTTTCCTTTTATACACATGCTGTATTGTTTTCAGGGGCTAAACTTCTGCCCTATGGCTTCTGCAAGACGGAACTCGGCAAAGAAACCGAAAAAGGCTGGAAAAACTAGCCAAAGTGTTGCTGACATTTCTCCTAAAGATGAGGATGGTCAAGACGACAACAAGCTGAAGGCTTCAGATGATTCAGTTGGGCAGAAATTGAATACCGTTCCTTCAAGGGGTACGGTGCTGCAGGCATGTGCCGTTACGTCCGGCTTGATTGCTGCTTTAGGTGTAGTGCTTCGGCAGGTAGATTTACATTTTCAACACTATGCTAGCTTGGCATTCTACCAAGTCCCTTTTTGCATAATGTTTTTTGAATTTTTGGGTAGGTATCACATTTTGCCTCAACAGAGGGATTGCCAATTCTCGACTGTTCTTCGAGATTATCATGTATGAATTTGCACTTCTCTTGTTGCAAATTTGTGATTCGAAAAGTCATAAATTTTTTGTTCTCTTAGAAGGAATATCCGACATCTAATATTTGACAATGAGACTGTATATCTTTACAGATTAATGTGGAGAAACTAATCAAATGTGATAATGCTGATCATGTAATATGTGTAATTTTTGCTGATCATTTAAATGGCACCACTTTTTTTATTTTTTTTATTTTTTATTTTTCTCCGTTTGTGTGCAGTTGATTTTGAGATGTGGCATCTTGAGTTGATTACGGGATTAGTAGTAGTGATATCGTCGTGCCGATATCTACTACTGAAGACATGGCCAGAATTTGCCGAGTCTAGTGAAGCTGCCAATCAGCGGGTAAGCTTCATTTCGTATTCTTTTAGTCTCTTTAGGAACTCATAAGATTTTGGTATATATAGATTATTGGGTGGATAATCATATATCAGTGACAAATAAAATGCTCCGGGAATATAAGCTTTTCTAGTCAACAAGAAAAGAAATTCTAGTTCAGATCATGTACAATACCTGGATCTTATCCCAAAGCTGCTGCTCTTGCTCATCCCTGTGTATGTGCTGCTGACAATATCATGTTTTTGAATACAGGTCCTTGCTTTGCTACAGCCGTTGGATTACTTGGTTGTCGCCTTTTTACCTGGGATTAGCGAGGCAAGCAAAAAATATATGTATATAAATGTGTATATTTTCACAACAGGGTTTCTTCTCTTGAGCAAAGTTAAAACAGACATTGCATTGTTATTGCGCAGGAACTTCTTTTTCGTGGTGCGTTGTTGCCGCTTTTTGGATTTGATTGGAAGAGTGTCTTGGTGGTTGCTGCCATTTTTGGTGTTCTACACATCGGAGGTGGCCGGAACTACTCCTTTGCTGTCTGGTACCTATTTTGTGCCTTTAGCTCGACTGGAGATGCTTCTTCTATTGTCTAGTTTACTAACCTTTACTTGTCCCTCAACCCCACGTAACCAATTTTCGTATTGATCTCCTCTCTAACTCTAACAATCTGAGCAAAATGTGATTTCTCCAAAGTCTATAGAGTTACAATATTGTACTAGAATGAAATTCTTAATCTCCGGAAGGCGGAAGCTTTCCCATTTGTGATTCTAATCTTTTTAAGCTTCTCAGGGCAACTTTCGTTGGCCTTGTGTATGGCTACGCGACCATTCTATCTTCCAGCGTGATCGTGCCTATGGCTTCACATGCTGCGAACAACTTGGTGGGTGGGATTATATGGCGCTACGAATCAAGCTCATCGAACCAAAATTGAGAATGAGAATAATCAGCTATCTGCTATACATGTAACAACAACGTTTCTTTCTCTCTCATTTTGTTAGAGGGACTTGATATTTGCCTCCAAAAAAAAGTTAGAAAAAGTCTTGGAGATGATTCTTTCAAACATAACCTGCCAAAAAAATGTCTGTGATCTTGATTTTCATAACATTTATATTTTCATACTCTTGATTTCTTTTTTCCAATATTGACTGGAATTTTTTAATAATAAATACTTTTCTCGACCATAGTATTTGTTGGGTCAATCACGTTTGACGTATAGTAGGCGCGTAAAGAATTTAAATGTTAATACACTTATTAACATACCATACATGTCTGTTGATATAGTCCAAGAATGATTCTAGACTTTACACGGTTATAAAATTTAGAGTTATAAAATACCAAAATAATTCACATTTTTTAAAAAGAAAAATACTTCAAAATTTTGGCATAAAAAATAATAGATGTAAACTTAATACAATTGTACCTACTATTTTCATAAATGCGTGGTTAGAAAATACGTTAAATAAAAGTTAATAAGATTACAAAATTAATTATGGTTAATCAAAATCATTGCAAGACAATATAATATTGAATATACTTTTTTTGTTTACCTTGTAATATAATAAGGTATGATTTTATAATTAGATTATGTTTACAGCCGCAACATTCAAAATAAATATTATACTTTAGGGGGGGGGGGGGGTGGGAAACGTTAAAATATTTTACTACAAAACCGCTAGGCTTGGGGGGGGTGGGAAACGTTAAAATATTTTACTACAAAACCGCTAGGCTTGGTCCAAAAGCCAAGGACTTTTCTCAGTCAGTCATAATCTGTCGCCACCTGACTAAACGATGGGTTCGGGTTTTCTTGTTTTGTTTTCGTCGTTTTTTTGCCTTTTTTGGGTTAAAAATTTTTTTTTCAAAAGCAAAAAAAAAAAAAAAAAAAAACTCGTTAATGTGTTTCCGTGTGGAAGACGAGTACAACTCGTGTTGGTGGGGGAGGGAAAGGTAAAACAGAATAACGTTGTTGTTGTTTGTTGTTGTTGTTGTTGTTGTTGTTTCAAGTGGGTAACTCTCAGGTTCCCCCTTTAAAATGGCTGTTTCTCTCTTTTTTCCCCATCATCCCCAACAACGTTGTTCCTCACCGAATCATTTCTCTCTTTTCTGACATCTTCTCTTCTTCGACAACCCCTTTGCCTCGGATATTCGATTTCCCCTCCCATTTCTTCATCATGGCTTCGGTAAGAATCTAATTAGATCCCTTTTGTTTTTTTCCTGTTGTTTCTTTCTTTCCTCTGTAACGATTTCTGGGTCGATTTCAGTTTGATCAGAAAAACTGGGTTCTTTTCTTTTGTGCGTTTATTGGGTTGATTTCAATTTGATTTGAACAAATAAAAATTAGGTTTTTGTTCTTTTGTGTGAGAATGGAATGAAAAAGGTAGAATTTTGGTAATGATTTTTGGGAACCTTGGATTTGTATAGACAGGAACTGTTGGGTGTTCATCTAATATTCCAGAAATGGAAACACAAGGAATAATGATCTGTTTACATGTTTGAGAGTGGTACAAATTAACTTGAAAGGGCATAGTTTTTCATATTGCTAAGTTCTTCCCTAGTGCATTTTCTTGGAGTGACTTTTCTAGGAAAATCCTCACTTTCCCATGAACTCAAAAGAATGTTTCTGTTTGTTGTGTCTGATAATCAGCAGCATGAGAATGATAGGCCTCTTCCAAAATTTGGGGAGTGGGATGTGAATGATCCGGCCTCGGCGGAGGGATTCACCGTGATATTCAACAAGGCTAGAGATGAAAAGAAAACCGGTGGTGGTGGTGGTGGTGGTGGTGGTGGTGGGAATGTAACATCACCTTCCAAATATTCTGCCCCTAAGAAAACCGGCAACTACAAGTACCCCCAAAAGGTAAACTCCTTATTACTGCAATTCAGGCTTTGTTGTTATTTCTTGTTGTTGAAGGTTTTCTCTGAAATGTGCATTTTGGATCGCAGAGCAAATGGTTTTGCTGTTTTTAAGCCGCATTTCGTGTTTTCCGTCTTTGCGAAATCCCCTCGGACGAGAAGGCTTGGTGGTGTGGTGCTGTTGGTGGTTTAGGACATGGTGTTGTGTTCAAGAGGAGGCAATGTAGATTGGAGACAAGATAGTTACATTTTCTTCTTTTCCTTTTTTATAGGCTTGCAGAGTTTTTTCTACTTCCCTTTTTATAGGCCTTGGATTGGTGTGTACAAGGAGAGTAATGTAGATAGACAAATCTTGGCAATGAAATTATTCATTGATCCTGATATATATACATATATATATATATATATTTTATATCAGTAATATGGAATTTGTATCAGTAATATGCGTTTTTGTTCTTCCATCGTGTTATGTTATATCAATACCATATCGGAATGTGAATAAATTTAATGAAAATCTAACCGTTTAGAGTAACGATTTGTTAACACCTTTCAAAATGAAATCTTCCAGCAATGTATCTCACTATTAAAAAAATTTCTAATGCCATGTGACTTAAAACTAAAAACTAAAAACTAAATAAAATTTAAGACAGAAGAAGAAATTTTTTTTGATATCATCACTAGAGCATGCGAAGTGTAATGAAGTTTTGAGATTTTTGGAAGCAAGGAAAATAAAAAAAAAGATAATTACCTCCATAACAGATTTTTAAGAAAATTTATGATTTTAAAGAGAAATAATGATTCCATTGAGTCATGTAGACCTTTTTTTTTTAATTTATTTTAAGATTATTCTCAATAATGGTTCTTAATTTTAAATCACTCTCACTTTATCATTGTTATTAAATTTTGGAAATTCATAAAAGTAAATTTTTAGAATTTAGATTAATTTTGGAATGACAATACTGTAATGGGTAAAAAAGAGTAATCAAATTCCAAATTTGTCATTTGCTATACTTTATTGTATTTGATAATTTAGCAGTAGTAATAAGAAAATTAGGGTAAGTGACCTATATTTATTATCTAATCTAATAAATAGTCTAACTTTCTTTTAATTAGTTAAAAGACCTTATATTTATATTTTGTTTAATCAATTTTTATTTTCCCCAAACACCTCCCCTCTCTCTCTCTCCTCTCTCTCCTAACTTTCTTTTTCAACCTCTACCCGTTTCTCTTGGCCATCGTTGTGTTTTTCTTTGTATTTGTTCAATTTTAGTTCATTATTTGAATTGGAATTGAAATTTGAATGTTTGTTTTTGTTTTTTATTTGCTTTTTTTCTTTTTGGGTGAATTTTGATTTTAACCTAGGTTTTATGTAAGATTATTGGCTTATTATTTTGTTGTTGCTTGTTTCATTTTCTCTTCACTTTGGTTTCTGTGATTTTCTGGGTTTTTGTTCATTAATTTTGGGAAAAAAATGTGTTTCGATCCAATTTTTTTTCATTGTTATGTGTTTCCTCGTGTTTTGATATGTTTATGGTCAATCATTGATTGATTGAGGATCATTTAATGATTGACCATTAGTTAATCAGTGATTAACTCTCATCTTAGACTCCGTCAAAATTGACATCTTTTTACACTCGTTTAGTCACTGATTATGCTAGAGTCAATCAATGACTGACCATTAGTTAATCAGTGATTAACCAATAGTCAACCAATAATTTATTTATTGTCAATCAATGATTGACTATAAAAATTTATAAGTTATATTATCATATTCAGTGATTGATCGATAGTTGATTAGTAATTGACCGTGGTCAATCGGTGATTTACCGATAGTCAGTCGGTGATTAATCAACGGTTAATCAATTATTTACTATAAAACATGATAAATCACTCTATAAAATATGGTCAATCAGTGATTGACCATTTACAAAATTGATTGATCATTTATAAAATTGATTAACTATTATAAGAAAAAGAGGCATTTTAACTAATTTTTAAAAACTTAAGCTATTTAACTAATTTTTAAAAACTTTGATCATTTATTAAAAAACTTATTAAAAAAATACTATTTAGCTATAAACCCCCTAGAAATAGCATTACCTTAAAAAGTGATTTTTCTATCCCAAATTCTAAATTTACTTTTGATATACGAATTTTGTATTGCATTAAAAATAAACACGGTTACATGGTCTTTTTATCATTTATTTTAATTAAAAAGTTTAATATAAGAAATAAAATAAAATTTATTCCTCCTTTGTTTTTTTTTTATTTTAACATTTCTTATATATAGCTTTTGTTTTGTTTTGTTTTTTTTTTTTTTGAGATATTGTTGTATAAAATTTTAAGTGAGATTAATTTAAAATTTAAAGAGTAAATTACACATACGAGATCAATCTTTTTTTTTTTTTGGGGGTAATTTAAGGTTTAAAACAAAGGCCACGGGGCTTTCCCCTAGGAGTCGTTTAGTCAAACATGACATGGAAATCGGCTGCTTCGAAGTTGGAGAAAGGTCACTTTGGTCTCCTCAACTTCTTCTATGAAACCGATGAATCGACTTTATTAGATCAGTCAGATCCACCCCCACACAAAGATAGATAGAGAGAGAGAAAGAGAAGGAGAAAGAGAGAGATATAGAGAGACACAGAGTGAGAGAGATGATTTGATCTGTTTTAGAAGCAAAAAAGCTAGAGAAGACACATGCAATGGCAGGAGGCTGTGCAGTGGAAGGTGGCTGCCCCAGCGACTACATAGCCATTGCCATCTCCACCATCTCCATGATTCTGTATTTCTCCTCTTTCTTGGTTTTTTTTTTTTTCCTTATTTCTTTCTTGTTTTTGTTCTTTCGTTAATGGAACTCAACTGGGTCTCTCTCTGATCAAGTTGAATTCAATTATTTAGCCGTTTAAATGGGCAGGCTTTTAATTTTTGAAACTCAAATTGAAAATTGTTTATGCAAGTTTTTATTGCAGCAGAAATGTGAATAAGGTTAAGTTGTTAATTTAGCCTGATTTTTAACAAAACCCAGTTGGGCATGAGTTTGAGGAGAAGTATTATTCTCTTTATATCATTTCTTTTTCAGTCTGAAACCTTAATTGATATCCCTTTTTTTTTTTTTTTTTTTTTAACAATTTGTTGGTGTTTCTCCCAGGCTTCTGTCACGTTTAATATTGCCCTTTGCAGTTCACAAAATCCCTCGTTCCAAAGGCAGTGGCTTCTGGATTCCAACCATTCAAGTCGTTGCTAGTTTTAACCTTTTATTGTCAATTGTGGTAGGTTTAGGCCCTGTATTTCTTTTCGGTTTGCTATTGATCAGTTCGTCACATTTCGCATTTCGCAATTTATGAACTGCGTTGTCTTTGCGCAGCTTTCCATCAATTTCTTGAAATTCAAGAAGAGGCATTGGTGGCAGTCTTGCTATCTGTGGGCAGGTTATCTATCTATTCACTGCCCTTTTGAAATTGTAGAGTTTTTCATTGTTACATTCTACTTAATCTCTGGTCTTGTTCAAGGAAGTTCTTTTGAAGTGTCTTGTGCTTGCAGTCTGGATTGAAGGGCCATTTGGTTTCGGTTTGCTGCTGAGTTGTCGCATAGCGCAGGCCTTCCAACTCTATTACATTTTCGTCAAGTAAGCACACAATTAGATAGTTGGGAAATTGTTATTGAATTAGGTGAATGAACTATGAATCAAATTGGGTTGCTCCTTATTCTCTGATGTCAATATTTCAGGAGGTGTCTACCACCAATCAGATCTTATGTTTTTCTTCCGCTAATTCTCTTGCCATGGATCGCCGGAGCTGCGTGTAAGGACCATTTTCTAATAGGCGTTAGTTTAGACCAAAAATTGGAGCAGGCTTTTTTTTTTTCCCTCCATGTTTAACAGCCTTTAGGATCATTGAAGGTTGTTATTCATACTAAAATATCAGTCACAATTTCCTGCTAGCTGTTCAGGACTTTTTATAGTTTTAACATATGTATTCTCTTTTTTACTGCAGTTATGCATATCAGAAAACCTTTGAATTATCGGTGTCACATGGGGTTTCAGTGGATAATTCCGGTTGTGTCCCTTCACACACTGTATATTATTGCTTTGGTTGGCTTCACTGGAGCCATACGACATATCGATTTCAGGTTTGATGAACTGAGAGACCTCTGGCATGGAATACTCGTTTCAGCCTCATCCATTGGTAGATTTCTCTCTGGGCTCTTAAGCTTCTTTAGCTTTCGGTCACAAAGTTAATTAGCTTTTTTGGTATAAATCAACAGTGGTATCTGTTGCTTATAATGTCATTGACAGATAGTCTAATAACAAAGGCATGGACTTAACTACAGTTTCCTCAGTCTTACAAATTGGTCCTAAGATGGTATTTCAAGGTTGTTGCAAGAAATCATACTTCTTAAGCTCGGTTCAATTGTTGGAGAAATGTAGGCATTTTCCATATTTCTGTTACTAGTGCTTGAGATATTTTGTCTAAGAGATGAAGCAAAGACACGGTTAAAATCCAGAAGAATAAATGTGCGGCATCAAAATCATCTTTAGGCTGTTAGATATGCACATTCATATCCCGTAAGAATGAAGGAGAACCCGACTAATTGGGCCATCTAATTTCATCCAGATATGTCATTTGACATAACAGTTATTTTATTAGTAGGAATATGTTGATTTATTATTATTAAGCATCATCACTTGTCGGCCTCTTAACTTGCTTGCTTATTGTTTCCAGGAGTTTGGGTCGCTGCTTACATTTTGAACGAAATTCATGATGATATCTCGTGGCTTCAAGTTGCTTCCAGATTTCTTCTGCTGGTTATGGTATGAAAATATACCAGTTTCATTTTGTATCTTTCATATTACTCCAAAAGTGTTAAAAGTCTTGAGTTTGCGTATATCGGCTAACGTCTTGTGTATAATTTTCAGGCTGGTATTCTTGTATCAACTTTGTTCTCTATATCAAGTTCACAACCTTTGCTCTCTCAAATCAGCTTGAGGAGGAGGGAACCTCTCGAATTTGAAACAATGGGTAAAGCTCTGGGCATACCTGACAGCGGACTACTATTGCAATTGGAACCAACCGCAGCAATAAATCCTAGCGAACCTCTAGATAAACTTCTTCTGGATAAGAGATTCCGTCAATCCTTCATGGCGTTTGCAGATAGGTGTTCTATTCTCCCTATTCTCAATCCGATTTTGATGGAATTATTTTTCTTATGGAAATATGGTTTTGAAAGTGCCAAAGAAAGACGTGGGCCATAGAGTGGTTGTTTTCCAAAGCTAAGCTGAGAGAGAATATGAAAGTTTTTCCATGTTTGAGACAAATGGAATTTACACTTTCCCGCAGTTTTATAATCCTGCATTTGGAGAAAAAGAAATTTTAAAAATTGTTGTTTGGGACATATATATAATTCCCGTCTCGTTTTTCCTTCTGATTCACAGTTGTTTGGCAGGAGAGAATGTGCATTTTTATGATGAAGTTCATGAACTTGGTAAAATACCTCCAGAGGACCCCGTTGGAAGGATTTACATGGCCCGGCATATTATTGAGAAGTACATAAAAGCAGGTCTGTAACAATTTTTTTCTAAGAAAAAAACTTTGCAATAATTTGTACCGTGTTTTTGTACTTGAGAAGAAAATCAAATTTCTTGGAGAGGCTAGTCACTACATGGTATGTATTTACTGGAGGAGAAATGCTGGGGACACCAACTCTAATATCTCAAATTACGAATCTACGTGGCATGTAAATTGTCATTCTTTTACTGGGAAGTCTTTAAAATTAAAAGATCACCACCACGTGTGTTGGTGCTCCATGGGAGCGAAGTGGTGTCCTTAGCACTAGTCTTACTGGAGTCTCGTGTTTTTCCAAGCTTGAGTTTCGCTCTTCCAAGTTCCAAATCATATGGGGCATGTTTCATCAGACAGCTTATTTTACTTTCTTCAACCATACAGGAGCTACGATGGAGGTGAACATTTCTCATGGGAGCCGACAAGAAATTTTAACTACTTCCAACCTAGCAGACCCAGACCTTTTTCGCAATGCATTAAATGAGCTAATACAGTTAATGAAAATGGTAGGTAATCTGTTGGCCCCTTTTGAAACTTCAATTAGATTCCATTTCAGAATGCATAACATGTGGTGAATTGGTGTCTAGATATTCTCTCTTTTTTTTTTTAATTATTTTTGTTTATAAATCTCCATTGAAGAACTTGGCAAAGGATTACTGGTCATCGATGTTCTTCCTGAAGTTCAAAGAGGAAACTAGCATGCGATCAAACGACCATGACTTGGAGCAGATGACAGGCTGGAACTACTCTCCTAGGTTGAGCTCCATACAGGGCGTTGACGATCCCTTTCACCAAGAACATTTTCCAAAGTGCTCTGGCTACAATTCTTTCGACTGAGACCAAAACTCAAGGACGTATACCAATCATCGCCATTTGCTGGAAACAGAGACTGCTCCGATTCTTAAGCGACGCGATGAAAAGATATGTTCTTCTCCACAGGCATTGCTGCTCGGTACAGGAGAGAGAAAAACAGAGAAAATAGGCTGAAGCATGAAGCAAAGTGAGAGATAATATGCTGAATGTATTTAATTAAAGGCAAAAAAAAAAAAAAAAAAAGGTGTAGGCTTTAGATTCTTTGATAGCTGATTCCTTGTCTAGAGTTCAAGGCCACTTGTCTTTGTGTCTATATATATATATATATATATATATATATATATTCAATGTTCACCTACTCTTGTTGGCCTTTTTAATATATAGAAAGATAATTAACACCTCTAATTTCTACTTATCGGCCGACAAGTCCTATATAAGAGACAACTTGTAGTAACTGAAAGTATGGACCACTGCCCGGAAAGTGAAGAAAGTTTTCGCATTCATTGTTGATGAATTGTCTGGCTTTTCGTTTTGAGGACCTCATTTTTATTATAAATTGGATAGTTCACGCTAGTCATGTGTTTAGGTGAAGAAAGTACGAAGATGATGTCGCTGACTACTCTATCATTGAAAGCAGAACCAAAAAAACTGGTGAGAATTAATGGTTCGACAGAATTCAGTGTTCCGATCTACCGATGCAAATGCAGCTTAATGACGATATAATGACTTGGTCGTGTTGATTCTTATTGCAACGTTACGATCGGTTCAAGTCTGACTAAAACGACTCGCGAACTTTGCGAGTGATGAGACTTATGTGCTGTTTGTCTTAAAGTTTTTGGTACATTGCATCTTTCCTCTAATCCTATCGTTGTGGCTCACATCGCAACTACTTTTTGGGTCCAACGAGGAGGGAATTGCATGAACTAAGGGTGTCATGACTCACTTCTAGCGAGAGGTGGCTAGTTGGCAGTTGCGTGGCTTTCCTCTCACCATTAATAATGCATGGCGGGTTTCTCGTGTCCATGTCAAGTTACCACCACCAGCACGGTGTTATGATTTAGACGTATCACCGAGAACAATAAGAGTCAAAAAGTAAGATTATCAAGAAATTTATAAGAAAAAGCCGCACAACCTTAATATTAATTCACATACTCATGTCTATGCGCCATGGTATTAATAGGCTTCGTAACTAAGTATCGTTTATTTTTCTCGATAAGATATTAGGTTTGAGATAATTCAGCTAGATAAATAAATAGTACAATTCATGAAGGATTCATCTACAATGCTGGGGTAAACCATAACTCTTTCTTTATTTAAAAAAAAAAAAAAGTGTTTCCTCGTCAAATTGCCAAATATGCTACAATAATTGATTGGTCTGATTCTGAGGAGAAACAGCGACTACCATATTTCTCCAATATACCACATATGTAAGGTCCCAAATTTATTGATGGCCCGTCAATATTTATTGACTCAGTGACCGGTCCCATCCCAATTCACCTTTCCATTATAAATAGGATTATTTACATAAATATCTAAATAGAAGATTATGATTTAAAAAATTTATTTTTTTATTTATATAAATATTTAAATTGATACCTATAAACTATATTACCTGTTTATTAATAATTGAAACTAAATAAATAAATAATTGATTAAAAAGAAAAAGAAAAAATCTCTTAAAAAATATAAAACTAAATAAATCTTTTATAAAAAGAAAAAAAGATTATTTTACTTGCTTTATTATAAAAAAAAACCATAATTAATATTAATTATATGATATATGAAAAATGTTCATTATAATTAGTAGTTAGTCATTAAAATAAAATTCACAACGAACATATAAAAAAATTAAATAGATATTGTAAAAATATATGAAACACTTTAAAACCTAAAAAAAAAACACATCATAATAATATAGTAATTATTATAAAGAAAAAGATATCATAATGATATAGTAATATCATAAAGAAAAAAAGCATAACACATTTACAAAAACATCAAAATGATATAGTAATTATCATAAAAAAATAACAATTTCATCACATAATTAAACTTTAGAAACTAACTATTAAAACAATACCATCGATAATAAATAAATAAATAAATAAATTATCGCAATAAAGTTATAATTATCATAAAAAACTTAAATCATACTTTAAAAAAATAGGTTTATAAGAAATCTAAATCATACTTAAAAAATATATTTATAAAAAAACCTTATTTATATTAATAAGCCATCATTATAATAAAAAATTAGTAATTAAGATAAAGATATAATAATGATGATCAAATAAGAAAAAAAAAATATGTTATAACATTTGTACGTATAACGACAATGGCTCATTAATATTTCCTGCATGCATATGTAACAGCTGGCATTTTTAATATTTAAATGTAAATAAATGGAAGGACATATTAATTATTATAAAAAACATAGCGAACCCCCAACTAAAAATAATCAACATCAACATATAATCTCTATTCATCCAAAATGTCAACCAAAATAGTCTAAAAAATGTTGACAATTGGCATTATTCCTCAAGCACTAAAAACAGATAACCAACCCTTTTGGCTTCTCCTCCTCACATGTCTAGGGTTCTTCAACATCCTAAGAAGATCCATTTCCTTGCTCAAATGGGTGTTCATCACCTTCATCCGACCGTCCAAAAACCTCGCCAAGATCTACGGCGCGTGGGCGGTGGTCACCGGCGCCACTGACGGCATCGGTAAGGCCTTCGCCTTCCAACTAGCCAAGAAAGGCCTAAACCTCGTTCTAGTTGGGAGGAGCTCAAACAAGCTAAAACAAGTCTCAAAAGAAATCATGTCGGAGTTTCCCACCACACGGATAAAAACCGTCGTTTTCGACTTCTCCGGCGATGTCTCCAAGGGGATCGAGGCGGTGGCGAAGGCCATCGAGGGGTTGGACGTCGGCGTTTTGGTGAACAACGTTGGGGTGACGTACCCGGCGGCTAGGTACTTCCATGAAGTGGAGGAGAAGATTTGGATGAATATTGTGAGAGTGAATTTGGAGGGGACAACTAGGGTTACGAGAGCTGTTTTGCCGGGTATGCTTCAAAGGAAGAGAGGTGCAATTGTTAATATTGGATCTGGTGCCTCCATTGTTGTGCCTTCCCATCCTCTCTACACAATATACGCAGCTACAAAAGCGTAAGCATATTTATATATGTATATTAATATATAAAATGTATACACATATATACGCGCGCGCGCATATATATATATATATATAGTACTCATTCTTTGATTATAATTAGTATAATTCATTGCTGTTTCTTGAATCTTATATTATTATTATTTTTTAGATGATTTTGAATCTCTTATAGTTTGTATTGCAAGCATGCTTAATAATTCTTGAAATGTTAACACACATACACACAAAAAAAAAAAGGGGGGGGGGGGGGGGGGGGGGGGGGGGGGGGGGTTGTGGGGGGGATTTTTTTCACCGGTGGCTTAAAAATAATTCATATAAGGAACTTTAATTTGGCTTAAACAGATTTGATTTTTCTTTGTTACTTTTTCCATTATTTTTTTGAAGTTTCAAGGTCCATGTAGAATAATTTGTTAAAATGACAACTTGAGAAAGCAGATTTGCATAATCACCCTTTTTTTTTTATATAAATAATTTTTACACTGAGTGTTTTGCTAGACATGCAGTGTAAAAACAAGTCACGTCAAAATTATTTTATGAAACAAAATTTTTTGAAAATTAATTATTATAAAAATAATTAGACTTTCTTATTAGATTTTTTTTTTTTAAATTAAGCACAGCTCCTGCATGTACTATTTAGTAACTGTTTTTCCAAGAACAACCCCTTTATTTCAGAGGTTAATCTTTGCTTCCTTTTTATGGCTTTTTTTAATTCGGACTTATCACTAAATAATTCCGTATAAATTGGTAAATTTTTTGATGTGGTGAGCTGGTAGTTAGACAAGTAAGCAGGCATGAAATATAGGCCCTATATATAGTGTCATTTACATGTGGTCTTCATGTGTGTATTACTGCATCCCTATACCAGCTACCTACTTTGTGAATTAGCCTCTCTCTCTTTTTTTTTTTTACCCCTCCCACTCTCTCTCTTTCTTTCTTATTCAAATCAACACGAATCCGGAAGAAACTAGAAAATACTCACAACTTTGGGTCTATATATATATTTTGTAATATCAAATAATGGAGGCTACTAAATAGGGGACCATTTTGATTTTAGGTTAAGTCCTTGAACTATATTGGTCAGCTTGAATCCGTTCTCCTACTCCTACCTCCGACAGGTCTAGAATTCGAACCTCATTAATTTGAAAAGAAAAAAAAAATGCGTCTGCAAATTACCCAAAAGCAAGAAAATAGTAATTTAGCGTACTTAATTATTCAACTCAGCCTTCGTTTGGATCGTTAATTAGAGTTAAAATTTTTAAGTTGAAGTTGGTTGATCTTTTAAAAACTAGTTATAATTTTCTTTGACTTTTCAAAAAAAGATAAAAATCTGACAAAAAAGTACAGTTTAATTAGAGTTAAGCTAATGTGCCAAACAAAATCTCATTCATCAATCATTTTGTGTTAAATATGAATTGTAAGGAATTTTTATCATTAAAAAGTAACAATATGGCTATCAATTCTAATATTTGTACTCATTTTTTTTAATCAATCTATGTGATATTGAGATGTCTTCTTAATGTTAATAAATACAAATCTAGCATCAGTAATTAACAAACCAATCTTTTAAATTATTAAAAACAAAAGAATAATAACTTATATATATATATATATATATTATATCAATTGATACAAAAAGTGGAAATTATAATTGATACCATTGACATCATTTATCTTTAAAATATTAGAAAGAGTCACAAAGTTTACTAGTTTTTTTCTTGATAAATTAAACAAACAGATAAAAAGAGTTTCCCGTATTTTTATTTTAATTGCTTATTTTGATCTATTTATAGCAGCCAACTACCAGTAAAGTGTCCACACCTCGGAGTTCCCTGAGTTGATAAAATATATACATTTATATATATATAATTATTTATTTATTTATTTATGTCCATGTGAAATTAATTACGGTACTGAAACCTATTACCTATAGATTTATAATACAGTATGTCGGGGCTCAACATGCAGTCTGCAGAGTATGTTCCGACGTAAGAGGTAATCCGATATATTTTAACACTAGTATTAAAAAAATAATATAGGCCACATAAATAAAACAGATTTGATAATAATATAAGAATATTTGGAATCAACAAGGTGATCGAATATGATAATTAACTTTTTGTTGTTGCTCAAGTGCGAAGACGATAAGTTGGACATGATTGAATTATGGTACTTAGTGTTATAGCTCCATATATATTTTATGGTGGATTGAAAAATTAGAATTGTCCAACAAAGATATATTTTCAAACTATAACATGTTATAGTGATATTAATTATCTTTTCATGCAGTTACATTGACCAATTTTCAAGAAGCCTCTACATGGAATACAAGAGTAGCGGAATCGATGTTCAATGCCAGGTACGTTAAATGGATTCCATTTATAAGATTGCGAATCCCACCCTTTATTAAAGTTTTTTTTTTTTATAATATTTTTTCCCCCTAAAAAACTAAAGTATATGTTTAATTAACACTGTTGATCCTTACTTTTATCATTGTTCAAATCAAAAAGGTTAAGGGAGAAAAAGGGTGATATTTTTATATAATTATGATTAAACATTTGGTTGTAAGTAGTAAATATTTGAACTATTAAAATTTCCTATATATGTTACAAGGTCTAAAAATATTAAATGTGAAATTACCCAAATTTTTTTTATTAAATGTGGGTTTATTATTCAGTTCAAAAAGAAAAATCATTGATCAAGATATCAGTTTAATTTTTAGAGAATTTGAAATTTTTTTAGACTAAAAAATTATTCAATTATACCGAATCGTACGCAATATTCGTTATAATCGTTAGGCTTATATTTGAATCATTCTTAAATATGTACAAAAATTAAGTTGGACGTATAAAATTAACTGTTAAGCTTCTTCTTTTTTTTTTTCCTCTCTCTCTCTCTCTCTCTCTCTCTCTCTCTTTTAAATAAGTAATTGAAAATTCTACTACAAGTATAAAATTGTTATATAACATTTTAAAAGACGGTTTTATAAATAGTTTTTAGCTGGTGTGGTATGTTGACGCTTTTAAAGCAACTTATAACCAACTAAAAAGACAAGAGCAAACTAAATAAATAAATGTACGACCTAAAAAGTAAAGATATTTCCACGCCAATCAAATTAAGCGAAACTAATTAAAACAAAAGCCAAACATTTTCTTTTTTATTTGATTCGGTCAGTATTTCTAATTTGATCGGGTTTTTCATACCCCTAAACTACTGCCTTTTCTATTGATATGTACTACAATTTACAAACATACAGATATATATATATTGTGTGTGTGTAATGTACATATGCTATATTTAGCAAACATTATAAGTTTTGCGGCCAGCAAAGAAGAAAAATACCAAAATATATATATATATATGAAACAGTCATAAAGAGTAATTGACTTAAATAGTTCCTAAACTCTTTAAAAAGTGACGGTTTGATCCCTGTTTTATTTTTTTTTTTATCGAGAAGACCATAAACTTTTAAAATGTTGGTCATTATAATTATTTCCGTTAAAAACTTAACGGATTGTATCACGTGTGAGACATTTGACAAAATATTAAAAATATTTTAGTAATTTAATATTAAATTATATATTTCTAATATTTTTCTATCCATAGAACCTGAAAACAACAGAACACACACTAAAAAAATGATTAAACACTAAAAAACAAAAATTAACCAGAAAAAACTCGGAAGAAGAAAACACTAAAAAATTGAAACAAAAAAGGGGAGGGTTTTGAGTTTGATTTTCACCTGTGAGGTGCCAAGGCACAAAACCCAGATCGGGGTTATTATGGAGGGGGGAGGGGGAGTGACCCAGATCAAAGTTTTGTTTGGTGGGGGGCAAACCAGATCGAGGTTCTTTTTTGGGGGGCAAAGGAGGACCCAGATCGGAGATCGGATTCGACATGGGGGCAACGCAAATCGGAGTTTTGAACGGCTTTCCACAGACCTTTCGCTTCAGGTAGTAAATGACGAGCTCTTCATCGATCGGGTGGAACCTGAAGTTCAGAGTCAAAGCCGGCCGGCGGAGGCCTGATCAGCGACTCCTTCTCTCTCCCCTCCCCCTCTGGTTGCTTATCTGGTGTTTTGTTTGGCTACCTTTTGGTGTTTTGTGATTTGAGTTTAAAAAAATAAAAACAAAGGGTAAATGAGTAAGGAAATAAAAAATTAAGGGGTATTTTGATCTTTTAAATATAAAAATTATGACCTAAGGAAGATTCCGTTAGAAATTTAATAGTTTTGAATGAAAATGACTACAATAATTAAGATTTTAAGAGTTCAGGGTCTTCTCAGTTAAAAAAAAAATAGGGACCAAACTGTCACCTTGATAAGAGTTTAAGGACCATATTATTTTTTTGAAAGGGGAAATTTCATTAAACTCACAAAGGAGATACAGAAATATCAAACGTAAGAAATCCCATATTACATGAAACACCTTTCAACAAGAATGGATCCAACAGTAAAATCTAATGAAGTTCAAAGGAAAGACGTATGCTTGAGACCCAATAACGAGAATATACCTCGGCGCACTAAAATCGAGCACATGTAAGGCTCTTTTTTATAAAACTCTGACAATTAATGGATTTTTCCAATCAATCGAGGGCCAAGACTCAGTACCACTAGGGTCACTACTAACTCCATATAGAAGTAACTCTAACGGGACCAAAACATCATCAAAACTCAGATCTGACGGATAAACAACCAACTTGGAAGGTGAAGAAATCACATCCGTTATTATAATTAACAAAAAGAAATAAAACACCCAAACAAAAGGTGACGACTATATCATCATTATTACACATAAACTTACACAAAAAAAAAAAAACCAATCACATAGAAATAGTCTTTATCGATAAAACGAACCACATCATCGGGAGAAATTGGTTTGCCGAAATCGAGCTGCTGCAGGACCTCCCTGGTGTATGACAATTACTCACCACTACCAACTATCTCATTTTTGTATTGCTCCTTACACAACGCCCATCCTCCTGCTACGGGCTTGTCTCTGCCAAGACCCTCACCATATGATTCTCACATTCATCTCTAAGACCAGGAAACTAGAAACAAACCAAAGACCACCACCAAAATCCGGCCCCAAAAAAGAAAAACGATTGAGAAACCCTAACCCTTATGACAGAGAAAAAGAAGAGACAGATAGAGAAAGGGAAAGTTTATACCATAAATTCATTGTTTTCATTTGATTATTAAACGTGCATCTAATAATGTGTACTTTACTGTGATAAATGCGACCCGTATCGCCATGTATCTGCATATCAACCCTATATTAACCTAGCACAATATTAATATATTATATATATACACACACATACCATCATATCAATTGTCATTACTTTCATTAATATTATCGGTACATAGAGCAGAGCCATCCACACATAATCGAGTGGCGGCTTCCACTTGAGTGAAATTTTTTAAAAAAAATGAATTTTATCTTCAAAAATTTTGTATTTTTCTCTTTATTATCACTAAAAATTGATTATCTCTATATAAGTTTTCCTAAAAAAGTTTATACTTTAATTCATGCCATTACTAACACAATAGACTGACTTTTCCACTATCTGTTTGCCGTGTAATCAAAACAGACAGCACTCTTTGTTTTCATACATACATACATATATATATATATATAAATATATTAACGCAAGTAAGGCCATAACCATATTAATTATGGAAAATATTATATTGGTGACAATATATATATATATATATATATATATATGTCATATGTGTGTAATAGGTACCATTATATGTGGCAACAAAAATGGTGTCGGAGGTGGCGTCGATAGAGAAAACGACGTTGTTTATACCATCAGCAGAGGACTACGCAAGAGCTGCAATTCGGAGGATTGGATATGAAGCTCGTTGCACTCCCTACTGGGCTCACTCCATTCAGTGGTTTTTCGCAAGCTTTCTATCCGAGGATATCCTTGACGCTTGGCGCTTGGCCATTGGTACTCGCAGAAGGGGAAAATATACTCATATCATTTCTAGCTAGCTATATACATATATATATATATATATATATATTATATATACAATATATTTTGTGTTTGTGATAAAACCTGATGGTGTCCCTTACTTTAACTCGGTGTCATATTGCTACATAACGTTAACAAATCGTGACGTTTGGTCTATTAATTTACATCGATGAAATAACACGAATGAAACTATGATTTCATTATCATGATTAGTTTGTTTGTGTTTAGTGAAAATAAAGAGGGAAAATTTGATAACACGACAAAATTGTTAATAATAAAGACACGTTTAATTTTCTATGTAATTCTATCCATGAACTATTTAATTTAATCTATCTGGTGTGACCTCTCTAACCACTATCAATTAAGACTCAATTTGGAGACACATTTAGAGACTGTGTTTAAAAGGTTGGAGATTGTTTAAGTTTTGAAAATATTCATTTGGTGAAAATAAACTGTTTGAAGTAAAAAAGTGTAATAACTTAAAATATGTTTGGGAAAAAATTAGCAATATAAATTTTGTTTCGTTCCTATCGAAATTTTATACAATTTAAAAAAAATCATCTTATTTTGACTTAAAATGAAAGTTATGGATTTTTAAATTTTAAATTTTTTAATAATATTTAGAAAAATAGTTAGTAAAATTGGAAGAAAATGATAAAAATAACTTTTGAAAAAACGGTGCCTAAATAATATCATACATAATTATAAAACTTTATTAAAACGAAAAAGTAGCATAACTGGCAATTGAATAGTTAAGATGATGTACGTACGTTTGCAAAACTTGCTTTTGACAATAATTATTGTGACTATTTTTAAGCTATAGAAGGTTGTGCTTGAAAAATCGAAAACTAAACGAATTTTAATTTTTTGGTTCGGTTCCACATAAGAATCGTTAATAAACAGTTTAAACGAAACTTTTTTTAAAAAATGTTTACTTGGTTTGTGATTTATGAGTAGCCGTCTAGACCGGATCATTTCTCATATGCATATATACAAATATGTAAATGTTTGGACTTTGGATTTTGTAGTTGAATACATTTATGTTGGTTTAGACTTAAACTTTAGATGTCTTTATTTTTGTTTGGATTACTTTATGATAATGTTCATAATTTGAATAACAATTTTTAATTATTATTATTATTTTTTTGGCAATTACATTGAGTTTGAACATAAATTATAAGGACTATTTGACTTATAAAAAA
Organism: Ficus hirta; assembly: GCA_038430175.1. Classification (NCBI taxonomy): domain Eukaryota; kingdom Viridiplantae; phylum Streptophyta; class Magnoliopsida; order Rosales; family Moraceae; genus Ficus; species Ficus hirta. The sequence continues at coordinate 14,439,942 of CM076595.1, read as the reverse complement.
TTAAAAAAAAAAAAACTTTTAAAAAACCCTCTAAAGTATTTATTGGGTCATTATTATTTTGGCCCAAAATTGGGTTTAAACTACACTAGTCCATTCTATAACGTTCTGGTCTGATTTAATCCATACACATAAAACGGTTTGGCCTATATTTTGTTCTACAGTTAAAAATGGTTCGGTTAGAGACCGACTCAAACCGTGTGCACCCATGTTAAACTGTTGTTGGATGACAATCTGAGTTCAACAAGAAAACCACTTTCTCTTTAAGAAAATTTTAAATAGTTGTCGATTGGTTCTTAGATGGAACCATGAAAAAACTTTGCAAAATGGTTAGGTGAATAGATAGTTTTAAACTCTTATTTAAGACAATGGCCGAAATTTTTTAATTTAACAATCAATCAATAATTGACGGTAGTCAATTAATAAAAAAATACATAATAATATAATCAATCAGTTAATTATTGACAATTAAAAAAAATATTTTACTAATTTTTAAAACTTCAAATATTTATTAGAAAAAATCTTTTAAAAAAAAAGGCCATTTAGGTTTTACCCACATATCTTCAAATATTTTAAGTACAAACTCTTGAATTTCAAAATATGATACCCCCACTCAATAATAGGGTCCCCTACCGTCCATACTATGCTACCTATCTAGGCATCAATCTATAATGTTGTTTTCTTTTCTTATTTTTCAGGGATGAAGCATCATTGATCATTTAGAATTTTGCTTCAAAAAAAAAAAAAAAAAACACATGACTCAGATTTTTAATGACATGCTAAATTGATCTGTCAGTGACAAATTTCGATATTTTAGTAACAAAACTACGTACTCTCCAATGTAGTATTTTGGTGCTTAATTAATTTGACAAACGTGAGAAATTTACCACTAATTAGTTTAACAAATGTCACAGTTTAACACCTAACTGTTATTGGTTTATGCAAAATTATTTTTTCTACTAATCATTACATTAATATTGTAATTGTAATTGTAATTATTTTATAATTTTAAGTTTAGTTTATAAGTTTTAAAGCATAAAATAGAAAGATAAAATATTTGAAATAGCATATATACATATATATATATATATTGAAATACAAACTAAAATAGCGTATCAAAGGCGGTCTTGTATTGTTTGTTTCTTATCTTGCTTAAGTATTCTTTGACCTCGATTAATGTGTGAGATATTGTCGTTTTTAACTCTACTTGACTTCCCCTCAACCCTAGGTCCTAGACCAGTGACGGAGGAAATTAGGCTCAGTGACTAAAACAGAGAGTGTTTGGCGTCCAAGTTTCACTTCAACTAAACTGTATTTTTTCATCTCAATTTTTATCTTTTTTTAAAAAGTCAATAAAATTTATAACTACTTTTTAAAAAATTAACTTAACTCAAACTTAAAAATTTCAACTCAACTCAAACTCAACTCATTCACCAAATACCCTCTTAATATATAATTAGTAAAGGTCTTTGAAACCTCTTCATTTTCTCTTCAGCCTCTTCGGTTGGTGAAACCACGCCGACGAATAAGTGAACGCAATTACCCCCATGCCCTTTAAGAAATTCATTTTTTACTTCCCCCTGACTCTGTCACCCCTGTGCACTTGACAGCTGCTTCCACAATTTCAACACCTACCTGTGTTTGCAGTGCTAATTTTTTCCAACGCCCCTGACATACCTAGCTTCCACGCCACGACACATATTATGCGATGGCGGATTGTTGCCTATGCCTATATAAATTAGGGTTAATTTCATTTTTAGCATTTGTGGGAAAAATTATATTAAAATCAGCATCACTTTTTTTTCCCTTCATTTCTAGCACCGTCACGTCACCTCTCACTCTGATATGTGGGGCCCAACAGCATTAAATGTATGTCAAGTTCCATATTTACCCTCATCTCACACAGACCCAGTATCTACAGTTCTTTAGAGAGAGAAATCGAAATCTAGAGAGAGAAATAGTTGCAACCGACCGGAACCACTCGGAAACTGTCCAAAACCACCACGAAAGCCCTCTAGATGCCGCTTCGGGAGATAGAAGGCTACCTACAGAGAAAAGGAAAAGAAAAACCGGCACCAGAGATCGAGAGAATGGTGGCCGCTGAAGGGTTGAGGGGAAATCGAAGTTAATGAATCAAAGAAGTCAAGTTAAAAATAATGATTTTTCGTTTTTATGTTTAAAAAATTTGCATTTAACACTTTGTTTGCAAAGGGATAAAAAAAATAAAATAAGTAATGAATTTGGCTAACATTCCTTACTTCTACAGGCTCGGTCATTTTCATAATGATCAGGTGGTCATTATCGTTGTGACGCCTGCCCACGTTTTGAGAAAACAAGTCTGAACAACACACTTTGTGTGATAAAGGGCAAAAAAAAAATTTTAAATTAAATAAGTAATGAATTTACCTAAAATTTGGTCATTCCACCGGATAGGTAATTTTCATAATGACCACCTGGTCATTATCCTTGTGACCCCTGTAAATGTTGAATTTTTACATTTAACCTTGGTCACAACGATATTGACCAGGCGGTCATTATGAAAATGACCGTATCCGTATGAATACCAACAGTTATTGGTTTGATCGACACGCCTTCAATTAATGCCAAATCCTCGTTTTGTGTGTAAAGGCATAAAATTTTTTTTTTTAAACTTTTGATACTTCTACTGGTTCGGTCATTTTCATAATGACCACCTGGTCATTATCGTTGTGACCCCTGTAAATGGTGAATTTTTACATTTAACCTTGGTCACAACGATATTGATCAGGCAGTCATTATGAAAATGACCGAATCTGTACGAATTCCAACAGTCATTGATTTGATCGACAATTAATGCCAACTCCTCGTTTTGTGTGTAAAGGCCTTTAAAAGAATAAAAAATATATTTTAACTTTTGATACTTCTACAGTCTCGGTCATTTTCATAATGACCATCTGGTCATTATCGTTGTGACCCCTGTAAATGGTATTTTTTGCATTTAACCTTGGTCACAACGATATTGACCAGTCGGTCATTATGAAAATGACCGTATCCGTACGAATACCAATAGTCATTTGTCTGTGTCCCAAATGCCAAATCCCAGATTTACCCTCCTCTCCCACCCGGTCATAACCATTATGACCACACTGTTATGACTATGACCATCCGGTCATAACCATTATGACCACCAGGTAATAACCATTATGACCACCCGGTCATAACCATTATGACCACATTGTTATGACTATGACCACCCGGTTATAACCATTATGACCACACTGTTATGACTATGACCATTCGGTCATAACCATTATGACCACCCGATCATAACTGTTATGACCCGTACTAAAAAAATGGCAAAAAATGTTAGATTTTTTTTAAAAAAAATTTTTTAACATAGGTCATAACTATTATGACCGGATGGTCATAATAGGAATGATCTTTACTCAAAAATGGCTAAAAATGTTAGATTTAAAAAAAAAAAAACTTTCGATGGAAGTTTCTCTCTCTAAATGGAAGTTTCTCTCTCTAAATGGAAATTTTTCTCTATTATATGAATATTTGGGTTTCAAAATGGGTGGGAGGCTAGGCGAAAAAGTGAAAAAAAATAAGATTCCGATGGGTGGTAACTCTCTCTCTCTAGATTTCAATTTTCTCTCTCTAAAACACTGTAGATGTTGGTTTGAAAAAAAATTTTGGGCCATGCGAGAGAGAGGGATATTTGAGCTGAAGGAGATGAGGGTAAACACGTAATTTGATATACATTAAATGATGCTGGGTCCCACATTAAGTACTAGTAATGAAGGGAAAAAAAAATAATATTATTTTTAATAATAAAATTTCTACAGATGCTAAAAGTGAAATTAACCCTATAAATTATTAGTTCATTCCAAAAAAATGTTCCATTTCCGTCACTGTCTTAAACTAACCTGTTTTCTGTTGAAAACTTTTTCCATTATACGTAGAGGAGATTATGACGAGACAATATGGTCATGTCTATATTGCTGATCAACTCCGTGGTCCATGTTCCAATATTATCCCTTCAGGGAAAGATATTTTATCATCCCGCTTTAGCCATTGTCGTTTAGTCTTTTACACCCTCACCCATCATAGTTAAATGTTCCCAACGACCTCACTCCCTAGTTGTTGTTGTTTTTTTTTTCTTTTTTTTAATTATTATTTTATTTTAATTCGAGATTGGAATTTAAACTCTGCATCTTGTCATCGAATTTTAGATAGTAACATTAAAAGCATGAGTGTTGATTTACCGCCATGTCATCAAACCCTCCTATTACCATTTTATCATAAATTTGAATCGTTAAAAGAGTGTGAAGTTCACCAATATAAAATCAATTTCATAAACCAAAACCAAAAACCAAACTGCCACGCACCCATTATTTCTGTAACTTTTGTTCACTGTTAGGCCTAATTTCCCGTTGGATTAATGTACTTCTTCTGACGCATACGCACAAATTATTGAACTCCCATTTCAAGAGCTCGCTGGCTTCAAGCACAGCATAAACCATCCACTACAAGTACATACACAAAAATATACACACTTATATTATATATATATATATATATGCATACACACACACGCGTGTCCTTTATATGATCTAGCTATGGAGTTGGAAAATTTTGCCATAACCGGAGTAAGCGCTCTAGGGTTGATCACTCTTTTGAAGTGGTTGATAAGCTTTATATGTTGGGTATGGAAAATGTTCTTGAGACCTCCAAAGAATCTCAAGGAATATGGCTCATGGGCTATGATCACCGGCCCCACAGCCGGGATCGGCAAAGCCCTCGCATTCGAGGTGGCGTCGAAGGGTCTTAACCTAGTCCTGGTCGGTCGAAACCCTTCGAAGCTCGAAGAAACCTCGAGGGAAATTCAAGACAAATTCAACAAAGTCGGGCACGATCATCGTGTCCAAGTGAAAAACGTCGTCCTCGATTTGGCCAAGTCCAGTGGGAAGGAAATAGCCGATGTGATTGCGAAGGAGACAGACGGGTTGGATGTCGGAGTTGTGATTAACAACGCCGGATTATCGTACCCTTATCCGAGGTTCTTTGATGAGGTTGATTCGGAGCTGATGGAGAGTATCATGAGGGTGAACATGGAGGCTGTCACGTGGATCACGTGGTCAGTTCTTCCGAGAATGATCAAGAAGAAGAAAGGTGCTATTGTCAACATTGGCTCTGCCTCCACTGCGGTCACTCCATCGTTTCCTCTGTTTACCATTTATGCTGCTACCAAATCGTATGTTTTTCTCATAAATTCTAATTCGTCTTTCTTTTCTTTACGTAAGTTTCAATTTTTTATTTTTATTTTTATTTTTTTTTAATTCTTTCGATACAGATACCTGGCCATGTTATCAACATGCATTAGTTTGGAGTACAAGCAAAGCGGAATTGACATCCAGACTCAGGTTCTCATCTGATATACTCTTCATGATCTCTCCTTGTCTTGTTCTTGTTTTTGTCTTTTTCGTGTTTTTGTCAAAGCTTTCATTCACAAGTTTTCTGAAACTTTGATCTTGAAATTAAATAGAAAAATGCCTGCAGTTCATCTGTCAACTTATGCCAGATTTCATTTGTCAATTAATGTTAAAAAAAATTTGATTCTTGACAAAGTGAGAAAGATGTCTGATTAGATTCATTCTACTAGTTGATCAACATATTGTCGAACGCGCTTATTTTGATTTTTTTTTTTTTTTTTTTTCTTGTAGCTTGACGTATCACAAGGGATTCGTATTAACTTTTATGCAGTTCACATTCTTTTTATTTTTTATTTTTTATTTTTTATTATTTTTTAGATTCCGGTATTTGTGGCGACAAAGATGACAAAGCTAAAAGCAACAACCTTCTTGATCGCATCGCCAGAAACATACTGCAAAGCAAGCATAAGGAGCATTGGCTATGAGCGTCTCTGCGCGCCTTATTGGTCTCACTCCATGCAATGGGCCATATCAAATATGTTGCCTGATGCGCTGATCATCTGGTGTCTGTTTTCCTACTTTGTTGGGATAAATAAGAGAGCAAAAGTTAAGGAAGCTCAGAAATCAAAAATGCTTCGGCAGCAGTAGACTACAATATACTTATATATATACAAATATAGGAATAAATATATTTATCTATTTATTTATATATTGTTTAATGTTATGTCATGATGTACTTAATTGCCTTGTGTTTTGATGTTTGAGTCTCGAATAGTGATATTAAAAGTTGGGTGGTTCATGAATCAAATTCTCGCTCTTATTTCTTATTCACCAAAAAACAAAAACAAAAACAAAAATAAAAAATAAAAAATTCTGGCTCTTACTTTGAGTGTGTTGAATGGTTTGGTACTCTATATTTCTGTTGATGATCAGCGTCCTAGCTCAACAGGTTCACTCTAAGAGTAAGAATATGTGTAACGACAAAACTTGTTATAATGATATATGATTGGAAGCATGTGTCGTACGTAATAAATTTTTAACGTAAATACTAGTAAATTAGACCGTTAAAAATATAATATGACGGTTAGAATAATAGGATCCAATAGGTTAAAAATACAATTCTTACTTTCTTTCTTTTTCTTTTTTATTTTTATTTTTTTTGTTCGTCTTTCAAATCTTTTAATTTTCAGATCAAACAGTACTAGTCATAAAGATGATGGTAGGGACATGAGGAGGTAAACACATGAAAAGCCCTTGTTTTGTTTGAAGCCTGTCATCTCTCTTCAAAATGCCCATGAAAAATCTATTATTTGCAATTAAAGAGCTCTAGTAGTTGGGTCAACTATTTGTACCCTGAAAAGAAAAAATAAAGAAAAAAATGAAAAATGAAAAAAGAAACGAAAAGAAAAAGAAGGGGTCTAACTTTTTAAGACTTCATGAAGAAAAATGTGTAGGAATTATAACGGTTAAAAAATGAATCTTATATGTGAACTAGCCTCATAATATGAGATCCGTTTTTTATTAGTGTATGCAGCTAGGCATCATCAGTGTCCGTTAACACATCTTTGTTGCTTACTCTAATTTTTTTTTTTTTTGGCTGGTCTCCACTGGGTATTGTTTCTTTTATTTTTTTTTCTTTTTTCTTTTTTTCTTTTTTTGGTGGCGAATTAAGATTGTTAACTTGTTAATATTGTCCTTGTTGCTTACCTTTTTTGCCAAATACTGTCTAAGAAATTAGGATTCGGTAATTTTAACGTACGCAAACTTGTCTGAAATAACAAATTTAGCATTTGCTCCAAATGATAGCTGAAAATTTCTATTTTATTTTATTTTATTTTTAAAAAGACAGCTAAAAAGGTGTCATTTGTGAAACAAATTTAACAAAAAAAAACCTAAGAAAAATTGATTATCAAACCCTGACTGAAGCATTAGAGCGAAAACAAATAAATAAAATTCCAAAATATTTATTGAAAATGAAAAAAACCACACTCAATATTAGGTTCGAGTGGATTTTTTGTTGTTATTTCTGGATATTTTCATGAATTGTAAAAATCAGTAAACATGTTTGCAACATTAAAAGTAAAGCAGAAAATACCTGTTTTTTTTTTTTTTTTTTTTTGGGGTTGTAACAAAAATACACGGTGGTTGACGTAAAGATACCGAAAAATTTTCAACGATAATATTAATTGTTGTAAATTTGACAACAAAGATACCGAAACTGTTTCGGTACGGGGGGGAAAAAACACCTTGCTTCTAACTAAGCTTTCGAATTTAATGGAATTAAATTGAGCTATTGCATTTTGTTTGTTTGTTTATACAATTATGATATAATTTAGTCAAGAAGAATGAGAATGCTACTTATTATCACGAAGGATTCTCACTAGCTAGCTTACTTATCATTGTTTTACATGTCAAATATCAACAAATTATGACCCAAAGAAACATACAAGTTAGTTTTTAACTAGTTAAACAATCATTGCATTTTAAGAAATTTTAAGAAATGTATTGTGTAAACACGATAACATGATACATTCGATTTATTCAATAATTTATCAAACTTTCATGAGATTCCTAATGCAAGTTTCTTATCATGTAAAGAAAGCAACGCCTACTTAGTTGGTTTAAACGTAATCTTTTGCTTTTTTTTAGTGAACTTTCTAAGTTAATGTACTATTTTGCAACCGTTTTACCAATACCGACAACCACCGCTTAAAAATCGGACATTTAATCTTGGCTTCCTTTTTTTGATGCCTCTTTTAGGACCTCTTCATTTAATCTTGAACAGATTGATAAATTTCATTGGGTATACATGTAAAGTTCACATAAAACACACACTTTTTTTTTTTTTTTTTTCCCGAAAGTAATGTCTATTAAATGATTTTGTCAATTGGATGTCTTTCAATTTTCTAACTAATTTCAGCTACCTACTTTGTGAAGCACTTTTTTTTTTTTTTTTTTTTTCAATAAAACTCAATGCAATTATTGTAGAAGAAAATAGAAAAGATTCATAACTTTGCGTCTACAATATCAGTAGTAGTAATTTTCGATTTTTTGTATTAAAGGAGGGACCCTATGATTGTCACGAATTGGCTATGATTCTTGTAGACAGATCATGCGATACTTATTTTATACATCAAATGAAGGGACACTATGATCGTCACAAGTTGATTACGTTGAGTCTATCAAGCTAATCAAGCGGTACTTATTTGATTCAATATTAAATGTTCCGTGAAAAATGAAGTGATTATGTGTTTATTAAAAAAATTGACTACTTTGACTGTTAACTTATTATACGGCATTTATTTGATCATCGCGAGTACCGAGTTTATTTTAAAAAGTCGTCTACAGTCTACAAGATAAAACTATAAGATACAAGTCATGTTGCTAGCACCAAAGATACGGGTTTTTATATTTTTCTGAAAATTAAATCAATAAAAATTATAACTAATTTTTAAAAAGTAAATCAACTCAAATTTAAAAATTTTAACTCAAACTGTTTTACTAAACGGGCCAGTAACGAAAAATCATGACTTTTTTTTTATCTTTTTTTTTTTGTTAATTTTGAAATTCTTAAATTAATATCAATAATCGATCACGTCAGTCGAATTATAAGAGAAAAACGGAGTCCACATATTAATGAGGCCAGCCTTTCTTGGGTGTTTGTTATTTTTTGTACACAATTGCAATGAAAGATTTTGTTGTTGACTCAACTACTTGTAGTCTAGTACCATAAAAAAGAAAAAATAAAAAGAAGAAAAACTGGAGAAGAGTCCCAACTTTTGATGGGAAAGGCCACGAAACACGAAAGATGTCGTCGTTGTTGTTTTTTTTTTTTTTTTTTTTTTAAGTCAGATAACGTCTTAGACATCAGGATTGAAGAAGTTTAACACGAAACAACTTTGTCTTAATTAATTAATTTACCCCTTTCTCCAAATGGTAGCTGAAAGTTGGCAATAACTACCAGAGTTTTGTTAGCAAACAAATTCATTTTAAAGAAAAAGAAACAGTTCTCAAGCATTAGATGGTAAACCAATTAACATATTGCCTATGATTTTCCTTTTCTTTTCTTTCTTTCTTTTTTCTTTTTTAAGTAAAGAAAACACTTTGCTAAAATTGAAAATTCTAAAAACAACTTCCAATTCACTAAACGTTTGAGAGTTCATATTGAAATTTTACATGATGATTCAAGTACAAAAATCCCTATATTATTTTGCCCCCAAAAACATTGTTTTATATCTCTTTTAAAATAAAGATCAATCTCATCTACTTTTTTTTTTTTACCATAAGGACATTCTTATTTTGCCCTTTTTTTTTTTTTTGTTGCTAAATGAAAGAGGGCCCAAGGACAGAGTAGTAGTTTGAAGCCCAAACCTCTGTCTTAATCAGAGTTTTGAGGAGTAAACCTAACCACTCCGACTATCCCATTTAGAGTTCTTATTTCTTATTTTGTTATTTAAACTTTAAAAATTTTCACTTTACTTCTTGAATTTTGAATTAATCATATTTAGTATTATTTTGTTAATTTAATGCAAAAAATATATAAAAAATTAAGTGCAATTATATAGTATATTTTCATTAGTTTCAAACAAAAATTCTAAGAGAATGATCACATGAACGCACCCTCTCTTTTTTCCTTTATTTTTGTCATAAGTTAAATGATATTAATATAAACTTAAGATATAAAACGAGAGTGAAGGGCACATATGATGAATTACATAGAAAAGGGTTATCTTCACAATTGGCCCATGAATTATACTCTTAGTCTAAAGGTAGTCTCTAATTTTTCGTTGAGTAATTGGTCTAAATAGTCTATGAACTCTTTAAGATATGGCACTTTGGTCCTTTTTTTTTTTTTTTTGGTCGTGATGACTCTAAACTCTTTAAAAGGTGAGGGTTTGGTCATTTATATCTGGTTTCGTTAAAAAACTTACGGAATGGTCACATGAGAAACACATTTTATGTTTTTTGAAGGAAAATACACCTAAAATGATGAAAATATCCTCATTTATATAATGAGAGAGAGATAGAGAGAGAGAGCTAAACTCAAAGCTCCCCCACCCCCCCTCTCTCTCCCCTCCCCTCATTCCCTTTCCCACCGCCCCACCACCCCCACCCCCCCCCCCCAAAACAAATCTGACGCCGGAGCCGAAGGCCGTCCCTCTCTCTCCCTCCCTTTCTCTCTCCCTCCCTTTGCAGACAACCGGCGATCTGGGTTTGGCCCCCCGTAACCGCCGGGATCTGGGTTTCAAGCCCCCATAACCCCTTGCGCGATCCAAATTCAGCCCCCCTACCGCCGCTGGACTTGGATTTGGAGCTCCCCCAACCCCCCGCGTGATTTTGGTCCCCCCCCCCCCCCCACCCCAACCGTTGCTACAATCTAGGTTTTGGCCCACCCCCTACCCCAAAATCTTGATCTTGGTTCCCCCTTACACCACGCGCGCGTCGAACCCAGGCCCAGATCGCCCCTCCACCTTGCCCCTTGTCGCCTAGATGAATTTTAGAGAGAGAGAGATGAATTTTAATTTTTTTTAATTTTTTTAATTTTTATGATTGAGAGAGGGAGAGATGAATTTTAATTTTTAAATTAATTATCATTAAATTATTAAAATGTCCTCTTAAATTAGATCACATGTAATGCACATGATTTATTTCGTTAGAAATTGGACGAAAAGGACCAAACTGTCACCTTTTTAGAGAGTTTAGAGTCAGCACGGTAAAAAAAAAAAAAAAAGACCAAAGTGTCACCTCTTAAAGAGTTCATGGACTATTTGGGTCAATTACTATTTTTAGTTTTATATGTCATACTTTCTCGAACTTTTGTATTATTATGAAATACCCCCTAAATCGATATTCCATTGAAAACTGAATGGAAATTAAACACTTTTAAATCATATGAGCTTTGATTAATGTTAAAATCATAAGTAAATATTTTTTGTAAAAAAACTATATCATCAAAATAGCTCTATGACATAAAGTTTGTGATATATATTTTTTTGATCAAAATACAATTTGCTTCTAAATTTTTTATTCAGGTATAATTTTCTTCCAAAGTATATATATTTGTGACTTTACTTATAAATATAGCTCATGAAATTAAAACGTATTCAATTTTTGTATGATTTTATACATAATATTAATAGAGTGACTATTGATATAACAATAGAAAAATTTAAAGAAAATACGATGAATAAAATAAAAAATGAATGATCAATTTAGGATAGACGGCATAATTCGGAGACTAATTATGAAATTAGCCCTTAAAAAATAATCACGGAAAACAGAGAGCCCTGTGCCTGCACCGTTGGCAGAGGAGAGGGGGAAAAACAAACAACGCTGTCTTTAGTCTCGATTCATTAAAAAAAAAAAAAAAAAAAAAAACAATACCCATTCCCCCGTTCCTCTGCTCAGTCTTCCGCGTCGATGTTAGTAAATAGCGGTAGTTTTCCGCTCATCTACTTCACCCACCCCCCTACTTTCTCTCTCCTCAGTCCTCCCTTTGTCTCTCTTAAAATCCCAACCCCACCCATCACTCTCTCTTCACCATTCCACTCTTCCCTTCTCTTCTCCTCGCTAACTCCGCCTCTTCCATTTCTTCTCAGATCCATAACCCAGCTTCCATGGAGCTTCTCTTCGTCGAGTCTCTCAAAGCCCAGCCTTTCTGGGTCCGCCTTCTCTTCTTCCTCGGCTCTCTCTCTCTCCTCAAACTCTCTCTCTCCACCCTCAAATGGGTCTACGTCAATTTACTCCGACCTCCCAAGAACCTCAAGAACTACGGCTCCTGGGCCCTCGTCACCGGCCCCACCGACGGCATCGGCAAGGGCTTCGCCTCCCAGCTGGCCCGCAAAGGCCTCAACTTGGTCCTCGTCGGTCGGAACCCCTCCAAGCTCAGGGACGTCTCCGACGAGATTCAGGCCAAGCTGAGGACCAAGATTCAGATCAAGACCGTCGTCGTCGACTTCGGCGGCGACCTCGACGACGGGGTCAAGAGGATTCGGGAGGCGATTGACGGTCTGGACGTTGGTGTTCTGATCAACAACGTTGGTGTCTCGTACCCGTACGCGAGATTCTTCCATGAAGTCGACGAGGAGCTTCTCCAGAGCTTGATTAAGATTAATGTCGAAGGCACCACCAAGGTCACTCAGGCTGTTCTTCCCGGGATGCTTCAGAGGAAGAAGGGCGCCATTGTGAATATCGGCTCCGGTGCCGCCATTGTCATTCCTTCTGATCCTCTCTATGCTGTTTATGCGGCCACAAAAGCGTAAACGATTTTCTCTCTCTCTCTGTCTCTCTCTCTCTCTTTTTGGTTCTGTTACTCTGTTTTTTTGGTGAGATTAATGATGTTTTCCTTCTTGGTTCAATTTGGATACAGATATATTGATCAGTTCTCGAGGTGTCTCTACGTTGAATACAAGAAAAGTGGCATAGATGTTCAGTGTCAGGTATTGTTTCAAATTCATTTCAACAGGATTCTGTAAGATTATAACTTTTTTTTTTTTTTTTTCAATCTTTTTCCTTTTAGTTCCCAAGTTTTGGGGATTGTTTTAGATTGCTTTTAGGTTTGTGAAACATGAGATTTCTTTGTTGGGTTTTTGACTAGAATTATGAAGAATGGAAATCCAAACATCACATCTGTTTCTTTTAGCTGTTTGATATTCGTCATGAGCCGTCATGATTCATAACGCCTAACTGATGCAAATTTTTCCTTTTTTTGAGGAAAAGCATTTAGATTTTGAAATTGTCCTGGTTATTGCCAAAAGAAAAATATCAAAAGAGAAGCCATTTCTTTTCTTTTTTTCTCTTTGTGAAACAAAACAGAAGCTTGATTTTGAATTAGATCAACTAAGGTAACTCTTGGCCAATTCCAAAGGAGGAAATTATGTCTCAATGTACAACCATGTAAGAGAGTGGCGTAATCTTTCATCTCCATAGCCTGATTTTCCCTTTAGAATATATTGTCACACCCCAGCATGTTTACACGGCACTGAAAACACTCGGTATCGAAGCTTGATTTTCTTCTTAGAATATTGATCGTATCTCAACATGATATTTCGAAAGCATCTTAAAAAATAAAGGCTGTTTTCTGATTGTCATTTAGAAGAGAAGTCCGTTTGGGCGTCATTGGTGCCTGACAACACAATTTCACATGGGGTGGATCTCACATGGGACTTACTTGGAATCTAGAACCCTACGCTTTTTATGGTGCTACTGGCACCTTGTGGCATTTATCGATCGATTTAGAACTCAAACGCCTTCATCATGAAAAGTAGCTTTAGACGATTCAGAGACATGTCAAAATTATATTGTTTTTTTTACCCCCAATTTTGTATGCTATTCCCCAATAGTTTGGTGAATACGAATACGAAAAGCATTGAAAATTTGCAACTGTATTAGACTTTGTTAACATGCATCCTAACTGAGGTGTTCCTTTTTATGCAGGTACCATTGTACGTGGCAACAAAGATGGCATCCATTAAGAGATCTTCCTTCTTTGTTCCCTCAACAGACGGCTATGCACGAGCAGGTCTGCGCTGGATAGGGTACGAACCTCGTTGCACTCCTTACTGGCCCCATTCCCTTCTCTGGAGTTTGATATATGTGTTGCCTGAATCTGTTGTCGATGCATGGCGTCTGTGGTTTTGCCTTGGGATCCGAAAGAGGGGACAGCTCAAAGACTCCCGGAAAAAGGAATAGAAAGTATTTACGTCTGCTCTCGGTATGTAGTTGGCAGAGTTGAGAGGGTTGAGCGTTTAGGATCTAGATTATTATTAGTTCGTTATTGTGAAAGGTTAAATTAGGGAAAGGAAAGCAGTTTCTATTGTGGGTTTTCAGGACGCTGATTGTCATGCTGAGAATGCATCCTTTGGCTTGTTTCCTTTTAAGTGTTATGATTTTTGTTGAACTAGAAGAAAATTTCTGCAATAAACAGTTGAACAAAATGATGAGTAAACAACAAAGAAAAAATGACACGAATTCTCTCCTTTTAGATCATGGTAACTCCTATTAGAGCTCTCACTTTAACTCCATTCTTAAGCATCTCAATGTTGAGTGACATGACAGTTTTCAATTATAATTTATACCTGCTACAACCTAGTTAGCTTTCTTTTGTGTGTGCGTGTGTTTTGGCTGTGGAGATTTGAACTCGGACCTAAAGTATCGAGAAAAAAAAAAAAAAAAAAAGAGTTAGAATTACCTCAAAAAAAAAAAAGGAAAAAAAAATGTTAGCTTTAGCCTGCAACAAAATCTTCGATTGGTCATTTTTTTTTTATTCAATGCTGTTTTATTGCAAAAACCATTCTCTCTCTCTGGCTTTTTTTTTTTTGCCTTTCATAAAAAGATTTTTTTAGGTTAAAACCATCTACGTATGAAAATGAATAAATAAAAAACCCTCGACTTGGACACTTACATGATTTTTATTACAATTCACAACCTCACATTTAGAACTCATTATCTTCTGATTATTCCCTCACAATGTTGTGTCTTGTGTATTATTTGGACATCCCATGCATAATCTGATAGAAATTTCACACTATTGTGTCCGTAACTTAGCTAAAATAGGATCTAACGCGTAACCGTTACGGAACTTTGAGTTTGTCCTCAATTCCTCCATCCATCTATTAGCCATCTTAATTGCTAACTTTTAATGAATTGAACTTTATTTAAAAAAAAAAAAAGCATAATCACATAGTAATTAGCATAATGATGATCACATATTATGCTATAAAATTACGCAATAACTGTTATCATGATACAAGTTTTTATTTTTTTACAAATATTATAATTTTTGTTAATATGCTGTATGTCTAAACTTATTAAAAATCCAAAATTTCAACCAAAAAAAAAAAAAAACTTTTTGATAAAAAGGAATAAAGAAGTAAAAAAGCAGTTTTTAGAAAATAATTCAAATAAATAATAGGTTTATAAAATATTTGTAAAAAATAGTAATAACCAACAAATTTATCAGGTATTTATCTAGTAAATTTTCTATTTACCTTATAAATTTTTCATTTATAATTTACTTTAAATATTTTAAAATCTTATTATTTATTTTAATTATTGAGAAAAGTACCTAAATGACATAAATTTAAAAACCATTATAATAATATGACATAAAAAATCATTAAACCAATATGACATAAAAATAAAACTAAAATGAGTATCATACTAGCTAAGAGGGGAGAAATTGTGCCATTTTAATCGGTGGAAGAAGAAAAGGTGGCTATTTGTGTAATTTTGTCTTGATTATTTTCTTAAAAATACTATTTAAAAAGTGTTACATAAAAAAATTAAAAAAAAAAAAAAAGAAAGAAACTCAACTAGGATATGGGCCGTGTTTGAGAATGCCCCAGAATGGAAAGAGGCTGGCCCAAGACCCAAAGTACAACAACACGAACTGAACTGAGTCGCTTTGCTCGGTTGGAGCTTAAAAAAAAAAAAAAAAAAAAAAAAAAAAAAAAAGAAAAACACACACACACACACACACCGGCAGAAATCGCTGTAGACGGCTTTACGCCTTTTCTACGATATTAATACAAACTCAAAACCCTACTCTCTCGGACATCATCACCCTCTCTCTCTCTCTCTCTCTCTCTCTCTCACATCTTTGCGGGAGTTCCGAGCCACAATCAATGGCGAAGAAGCCCAGCGCCGCCTCCGATTTGGAGGTAGCGGCGGTGGCGGCGGCGAACCGCACTGTGTTCATCGACACCAGCCTCGACACTCACTTCGCCATGGTCCTCTCCGACCCCGACACCGTTTTCGATCTCAAAAGTATTCCCTTTTCCTCTCCTTTTTTCTCCTTTTTTAACTTGTATTTGTTAACCTTGTCGAACTGTGAAGTAACTGTACTCTGTTTGGCTCTTGTTTTGAAACCTCAAACTATTGCTGTTTGCTTCTTCTTCTTCTTCTTCTTTTTTAATTTATGGTAAAGGATTTTTTTTTTAAAAAAAATTTATGAGTAGCTTTTATGGTTACGCATGGTTGATGAGATACTTGTGAATGAAAAATTAGGTTTTTCGTGTTCAATATTGTACATATTATAAGTGTTGCTTTATCTGAACTTGGAGTTCCATGAACATCTTGCAAGTTGTTTGTAGCTAACCAAGCATTTAAAATTTTCTTCATTTTTGTGCTTGGAAAATTGCTTCTTGCCGGTGTAGCTCTTGTTTTCGCTCTTATATATGTGCACACAGACGCTTATATATATATATATATATATATATATATATATATATGGTTTATTTGCAACAAGTTTTCGAAGTGCAACAGGGATTCAAAATGTGATAATCTTCTATTTTACAATGTCGCGATTATGAACGACGTGATCTTTTTGTTGCTCATGAGCAGGGAAAATTGAGAATGAACACACATTGTGCTTCACTAACGTCGGGAACATAGTTGTTCATGCTGTAAAGGTAAGTTTATCGGTCATAGAGTGTGATATTTTGCCATTTTGCCCCTCGAATAGCCTTTGCTACATTGATATTTCATATCCCTTGCAGGTAAAGCGCAAAGGACACCTGTATCACTTGTCGGATTCTATGTTTGTCAAAGATGCATTTGAAGGGGCCAACAAGAATTGGTTTCTCAGTGTTGATGCTTCTGTTGTAGAAAAGAAGAATGATGAAAATCAGCTCGTCCATAATCCTGATTCTCACAACTTATTGACTTGCTACGGCGTCCTCCATGATACTTCAGCCAATGGGGTTCATCTACCTCTTGGTGCTGCAAAGGGAAAACGGAAGTTTGAAGATAAGGTTGGAAACCAACATTTGCGGGAAGAAAATATTGATACTGGTAAAGATATCTCTCATCCATTGACGAACAGCTCAAGCACCAGAAGGACGAAAAGGAGAAAGAAATCGAAAAGCAAACTTGATCAAGTAAGTGCTGCAGATCCATCTTCTGGGAGAGTGATTACTACTGGTGAAGAACTTGATACAATATCTGTTCCAAGGCTAGATGAAAATAGAGTAAAACATTATAATATCGTGCTAAATAGTGGAGAGCAAATGCTATCGTCAGAAGGTGAGCCCTGTGCAGTTTATTGATATGCGGAACAACTCTAATAATGTCACTGTTTGCTTTATTTCTTAAGAACTATAAAGAATTCTAATGGAAAATATCTGTTGGTCGATCTTCTTTTTCAGATGAATATGATAGTGATGCACCTGAAGGGGAAGCAACACCTACATCAACCCAATTGAGAAATTCAAAGGATCATTATCCTGTTGAAGTTGAAGGTAATCATCCTGTTGTAACAGAAAGTCATGATGATCAGCCAACGGATATTAGGGTTTCTGGGCAAGACAATATTGGAAATGATCAGGCTGAAAGAGCAGAAAAGCAAGGAGCATTGTCAAAGAGAAAGGAGTACCTCGAAACGCAATCAAAAAAGCATGATGATCTATTGTTGGACATTGGGGTTTTTGGGCAAAAGATCATTGGAAGTGGTCCAGCTGGAAGAGCAGAAGAGCAAGGAGCATTATCGAAGAACAATGGTTCCTTCAAAACGCTGTTGAAAAAGCATGATAATCAACCATTGAGCACTGGGGTCTCTGGGCAAGAGAATACTGGAACTGGTCAGGCTGAAAGAGCAGAAGAGCAAGGAGCATTGTCAAAGAGAACAGGTTCTGTGAAAATGCAAGCAAAAAAGCATGATGATCTACCGTTGGACAGTGAGGTCTCTGGGAAAGAGAATGAAAGAGCAGAAGAGCAAGGAGCATTGTTAAGAACGGGTTCTGCGAAAATGCAAGCAAAAAAGTATGATGATTTACCGTTGGACAGTGGGGTCTCTGGGAAAGAGAATGAAAGAGCAGAAGAGCAAGGAGCATTGTCAAAGAGAACGGGTTCCGTGAAAATGCAAGCAAAAAAGCTGGATGATCTACCAGTGGGGGTCTCTGGAAAAGAGAATGAAAGAGCAGAAGAGCAAGAAGCATTGTCAAAGAGAACGGGTTCTGCGAATATGCAGGCAAAAAAACATGATGATCTACCGTTGGACAGTGGGGTCTCTGGGACAGAGAATGAAAGAGCAGAAGAGCAAGGAGCATTGTCAAAGAGAACGGGTTCTGCGAAAATGCAAGCAAAAAAGCATGATGATCTACCGTTGGACAGTGGGGTCTCTGGGAAAGAGAATGAAAGAGCAGAAGAGCAAGGAGCATTGTCAAAGAGAACGGGTTCTGCAAAAATGCAAGCAAAAAAGCATGATGATCTACCGTTGGACGGTGGGGTCTCTGGGAAAGAAAATCAAAGAGCAGAAGAGCAAGGAGCATTGTCAAAGAGAATGGGTTCTGGGAAAATGCAAGCAAAAAAGCATGATGATCTACCGTTGGACAGTGGGGTCTCTGGGAAAGAGAATATTGGAAGCGGTGAAGCTGGAAGAGCAGAAGAGCAAGGATCATTGTCAAAGAAAAAGGATTCTCTAAAAACGCAGTCGAAAAATAGTGACAATATACCAAGGGACGTTGGGGTCTCTGGGCAAGAGAATGTTGGAAGTGATCAGACTGACAGAGCAGACGAGCCAGGAGCATTGTCAAAGAAAAAGGATTCTTTCAAAATGGAGTCGAAAAAGCACAATGATATACCAAATGAAATTGCGTTCCCTGGGAAAGAGAATATTGAAAGTGGTCGGGCTGAAAAAGCAGAAGAGCAAGGAGCATTATCCAAGAGAAAAGATTCTCTCGACACGCAGTTGAAAAAGCTAAATGCTACTGCTGATTTGGTGGGAGAAAATGGAACTGTAGAACCTGCAGACTCTAGTAAAAAGAGGAAAAGGACTAGAAAACCCAAGGATTTGGTTAGAAAAGTTGTGACTGCATCAGATAGGGAACACGTTGGAGGGTCTGAGATTAATATTTCTGCTGAACCTCTTGGAGCTAAACATGATGAACTGGCCAGCAATAGGGCTAGGAATGAAGCAAGTATCTCCTCTCAGCCAAACGGGAAAGAAGAATTAAGATCGAATGCCGAAAGTACTATTCGAGAAAAGGAAAATGATTGCATCACTGGAAATACGGTGAAAAACATGCAGCAAACCAGCAAAAATCAGGAAAATGCAGAAAATATGGAAGAACTAGTCGGGAAGAGATCCAAGAAGAAACAAAAGTCATCAGCGAAGAACATTCCTGATTTACCGTCGGAATATAGAAGTGTAGTTCATCAAATTTCACAACCACCAGCTGATAATAAATGTCAGGTGGTAACTTCATCTGCTACAAAGAGTAAAGGTAAGTTGAAGAAAACAGCTGCCAAAGATCATTTGAACGAGGGGAAAATGGAATCTGAGAATCTTGGAGTTCAAAAGGAACTTGTCCCTGCGCAATCAAATTTGGTGTTAGCCAAGTCTACCAAAGTGCAATCAAACTCACTTGACCACAGAAACGAGGGGAATGCTGGTGAAGCTGACCTTATTGATAATCCTTCTGCCTCTGCAGATAAAGCTGATAAAGAAATTGAAACTTCTGGAGAAAAATCTTTGCCCGACATTGTCACGTCTAGTGGAGTTCTTGTTGACAAGAAGGTTGGCACAAATAAAGCAGCTAAGACGCCAAAAGCCAAGAAGAACATAGAAAAGCCCGATATACAGTCGGATCAAGTATCAATTGATATTCAGAGTTCAGTGAAGTCAAACAAGAAACAAGGGATTGAAGGGAAATCTCCAGCTGGAAAATCTAGCACCACACCTCTTCAAGGGTCGTCTTTATCAAAGGATAAGCCTGATCAATCTGCAGTTCAGCCTAAGAAGAATTTGCTGAAATCTTCTAGGAATAAGGCTAAAGCTCCACCAAGTGATGTCTCTGATAAGTTAAATTCAACCCCGAAAAAAGCAAAAACACAAAACGCTGTCTGTGTTTCTGGGACAAACATTCATTCCGAGGCTAAAGCTCCACCAAGTGACATCTCTGATAAGTTAAGTCCAACCCCGAAAGAAACGAAAACACAAAACGCTGTCAGTGTTTCTGGGACAAACACTCGTTCAGGGAAAACTGCAGGCTTGGCTTCTGTCTCGAATTCTCACATGGAAAGTTCAAGGAAGACAATTAGTAAAGATATGGCTGCGAACAAGCATCAATCAGGCATGGATAGCTACCGTGCGTCGAAGGCAAAAACTGCCAGCAAGAGTGATGGTAAGATTGTGGACGGCTCGGAACCTGGTAAGAAGTCGATAGGCACACTAGGGAAAGTTTTCAAAGATGACGACAGTGTTGAGACTTCTGAAGACGAAGAGGTGGATGATTCAGATGCCAGCTCAAAAACCCCATCGGATTTATTGCAGTCCTCTGACTACTCGGACGGGGAGAGCAATGCAAATTTCAACTCACCGTGTAAAGGTAAAATTCAGAGTTTGTCATGTTGTTCTTGTAGCCATGTTGCACAGTTTTTTTTTTTTTTTTGGCTAAATAGCCATGTTGCACTGTTTGATTTTCGATTATCATTGTAGGAAAATCACATTTTTATTGTTGTTAATCGAATTGAAATTGCATTCAATAGGATCTAATACTTCGGACAGAACGAAGAGTGGTGGGAGAAGCACCAAAAAATCATGGTAAGTTTCAAGAACACTTTGATTTTGCTTATACATTTCTATATTATAGTATCTGAGTCTTTTATTTTTTATTTTTAATGGATTTTATTTTGGGGCAGCAGTTCAAGTGCGAAGAATATGACATTTGATAGCATCCTTAAAAGTTCAAGCAGGTACAAGAAAGCCAAACTAACAGCTTCTCAGCTACAGCTGGAAGATGAAAGCCAGCCTGATGAATTTGTTCCTGACAGCTTGCCCATTGAATAGAGTCACCTTATGAATTTGGTCTTTGTTTTGTATTTTTCCTCTCTCTCCCTCTCTCATGTTTTCACATTTTTCTCTACGGAGCCGGTCATTTTTTTTTTTTTTTTTTTTTTTGGTGTAGTGTGTTTTTCTTTTTTTCATGAGAATTTTCAATTAATTTTATGGAACGTAATTGAGACTTTTTTTTGTTTTTTTTTGTTTTTTTTTTGTTTTTTTTGTTTGTTTTGGGCGGGGATGTTGGGCCAATCAATGGTATTATTAACCTCCATTTAATTAATCTTGGGTCGAAAGTCACGGGGACATAATTAGCATTGGCTGTAATCACGACAAAGAGTATCCACAAAGTTCCTGTTAAAGTTAAAAACCAAACAAATTCCTCCTTAACTTCTCCTTTACTCTTTCTTAGCCTTAGCTTTTGCTTAAACCGCTTTCTTTTCCTTATTTTAATTACCCTGTGGCTTTTGCGTAAAAACACAATAAGGTTCCCTTGGATGTGGCTCCCACTCTGTTCTCTCTTTCCTCATCATATATGATAATTAATATAATAATTATATAGTTTATTGATTATTTCTTTCTTTAGTAATGCCCAAAGCCCAATAATAACTCTCAGTGGTTGTATCTAATTTCTTCTCATCACAATAATTACATCTAGAATAGGCCAAATTTGACATCCTTCTTGAACCTATCCACCAAACATCCACGTGAAATAATAAATTTTTATACTAAAAAAAAAACTCTTGCATACACTCCACATGGAGACAACAAAGATGAGCCTGAAAACTTGGCCAAGCCATGTGAATTGTCAATTAATATTAAATTTAAAAAAATTACAAGTATTGTGAAAAAAAAAATTAGAGAAATAAATGAATGTTCAAAAAATTGCAATTGGAAGAAAAACGACAGTGGGATTATTGTCGTTTTCTGAAAACGACCTCGGTGTCCAAACCGAACCCGTCAATCTTCCTGACGTGAACCAAGTCGGACTTCTCGAACATTCTCACCAACGGTTCCTCACTGTAGAGATCATTGGCCGAGTACTTATCGGCCCGTCGAGATAGCGCCACGTGTAAGACGCAAACCCCGCCGGGCTTCAGCGTCCTTTCGATCTCCGACACGAACCTCTCCGGGTAGAGCGCGTGGTCGAACACGTTGGAGAATTCGAAGTCGAAAGTCGCGCCATCGAACGGCTGGTGATGAAAATCTCCCTTGACCACCAACGGCGGATACGGCACTAGATCGATCCCGACCGAGTCGGCCACTCCAATTCGCCTCAGCGCCTCCACCTCCTGCCCGACTCGGGCTCCGATGCAGAGCGCCTTTGACTCGTTCGAAACCAGGCTCTGGTTCTTCAGCCCCGAGAAGAATTCGGCGAAGACCTTGATTTTCCTTTCCCAATCCCGCGTCGTCCAAATCTGCCGGAGCTTCGGGTTCAGCGTCTTGTTGAGCTGTCGTTGGACGTAGGATTCGTACGAGGCGTATCCGGGTCGGATCCTGAGGTCGCCGGATTTCGAACCCCCGGTTGGTTTTAACGCCGTTGGGCCGCCGCCGCTGCCGGCGGTTGTAGTGGGCCGCCGTGGGCCGGGCTGGAGGGTGAAGAGGAAAAGGAAGAGAGGGAGGGTGAGGAAGGTGGAGATGAGCAAGTACTTGATGATTGAGCTCTGCTTTGTTTGTGAGGGTTTCATTATCTCTGCATGCAACTTTCTCTCTCTAGAAACTCTCTCCTCTTCTCTCAGCTTTAGAGGCGTTATACGCGGTTTTCTCTCTCTCTCTCTCTATATATATATATATATTATATGGAATGAAAGACCAGTTATACAAAAATGATAACAATGCGTAAAACTTTTAGTATTGCAAATATTAATTAAAGAAAAAAAAACATATATAATAGTCAACTACAAGCATTATTAATACGAGAGTTTGATAATTTTTTACAATTTAAAATTTAAATTTAAATTTAACATCTTATAATAAAATCAGATCTTATAATAAAATCAGATATAAAATTACTGTTAACCTAATTTTTCGTAAGAAATAACGGAGATAGATGGGTCGCTATTAGTGCAATGACTATGTTTACGTATCCCATCCACCTTAGGCTCATCTTTCGCTGTCTATATTTAATTTTTAGTGCATGTTTGTTGCTCAAGAATCAACCCTTCCACTATTTAGTTATTATATAATTACATATTTTCTTATTCTTTTGGAGGAAAAAAGAAGTAGAAAAATATTTTCGAAGAATTATTAGCTGGATGAGCCAATCAGTGAGGACCACGTGGGGTGTAGTGCGCATGCAAGGAGGGTCAAGGTGCCGTTTCTTTAATTGCTTTTTTTTTTTTTTTTTTTTTTTTGAGGTACCACTTGCCAAAATGGAAAAAGTTGAATATACGACAGCTGCAAAGCTAAAACGCAAGTCGGCTAACGGCTGTGCACTCATGATTTGTCTGCGGCATTTCATTTATTAAATTAATTGATTTCACATGTAAATAAAGCCTTCTTTCTTTCTTTCTATTTTTACTTTTTTCACTTCCTTTTCTAGAAGGGATATGCACACCATTTTTTTTTAAAGGACTTTGTTAAAAGATTTTTAGTTGTTTAATCTTCGATTTTGTCGTTAATTAATTATACGGTTTTAGATGTCTAAAGGATTAATAACCGAAACCTTAATTATCTCTCCCCATCGGGCCATCTATATTTTCTTGGCAGTTTCTCTAGGAAATCTGAAAATTAAAACGGAATGAATGAAGAAAGAAAGACATTCACATTGCTTAAACATATATATATATATATATATATATATATTATGTATGTATCCGTCCAAAGTGATATAGATCAGCAGATAAGGATGAATAAATGTGAGATAACTGAATTATTGTGGACAATAGCATCGGTATATCAAAGGCTTTATTAGTTTTTTGCTAAAAAAAAAAAAAGGCTTTATTAGTTGGTTGACTTTCACCATATTCTCTCTCTCTCTCTCTCTCTCTCTCTCTCTCTCTCTCTTCATATTAATGTGTATGAGTTCTTTCAGTTAATTATCTTATCATAGTAAGAGTAAAATGGATATTGTTGGTTAATTTATCTATCATTTTTTTTTCCAAAAAATTCTATATGATATACCGAAAGTACAAGCTTTGGACACGTTGTGTTATCCACATATCAATAAGTCAATAATTCAACTAAAAACTTGACCGTTAATCAAGCCGTATATTAATTTATAGCTAGCTACCACTCTATTATATTACACCTAAAGAAAAAGCAAAAGCAAAAGCAAAGTTCTTTCTCTTCCTTTTTTTTTTTTTTTTTCAACAAGCAAAGCAAAAGTAAAGGTGTAGGGTGAGAAAAAGTTTGCCCGTAATTCACTTCTATAAATTAAAACCAAAAAAAAAAAAAAGAAATATTCATAAAAAGAATATAAAAAAAAATGTTATATATGGGTGTGATTTTAATATTTTATAAAAGAACTCTTGTAATTTTTTTCAATATGATATTTATTATAATCAGTTAATTTAAATAATAATTATAAGATTTTAAATAAAATATTATAACTATCAAATTTATCACGTGGATTGTTGGAATTGAGAAATTTAATATTAGTTCTTTTTAGTTCTTTACGAACATATAGTATAGGCTTGCTACAATTAGAAATTCAAACTCGATCTAGCTAGATATTAGATTCCTTATAACTAAGCCATGACCCTTTCTTTTGGGGATAAAAAAGTAGACTCAAAACTAGTTCATGAGTGGACCAAATTAGTCACCAAACCCCACCTCCCCGTTATATATATATATATATATATATATATACACACACACATATATCATGTATATATGGAACATAAATAATACCAAAAACGAAAAAGAAGCCAATTGCTTGCTTTTATTTTATTGTAGTCGAGTTCTCTGTATGATAACGATCGGCTTCCTAGAGAGAGAGCCTTAGTGGGGCAGAATAAATTTATATTCATCACAAAGAAGAATAGCATAAAGAATTCTAATTTGAGTACCAATTAATTTGTCATCTATATAAAATCACCCTTATCTCCTTTAGCTAATTCTTTGCAGGCTTAAAAAGCTACTTGTTTATTTCACCGAGTTTTTTAGATGTTGTTTTTGTCTTTCTGAATTTAATAACTATTTTTATAAGTGTTTAGATGATTTAAGCTTATCAAAAAAGCTTTCAATATGACTTCTTAAAAAAAAAAAAAAAAAATTATTCTTTTTACGATAAAACTTGTACTAAAATTTTATTAAGACATTTTAAACTTTATTATAAAATTTTTATTGTTAATTATTAGAACATTAAAAAACTATTTTGACCTATTAAATATATATTTTCAAACACTTAATATTAATCACAACTTTTACTTATCTTACAAAACCCGCCAAACGAATGCTATGTGTGGTATAGAGATCTAGCAACGGACAACAAGAAGTATATCTGCTGCAATAAAATTGCTAGCTGGAGAAGTAGAGAGCCAGTTGGAACTTCAATTCCCCACCTAGGTCAGTGTAAAATATATTTCGAATTAATGCATTTTTTTTATATTTTTTTTAATAAATAATGCATGCCTAATGTTTTAATGCATATATTGTAAGAGCTTTGCAATTTCTTTTATGTCATCTTTTTGAACCCCTTTTCTTTTTTTTCTTATTTTTTTTTTCCAACCTCTTAAAAGTTAAAAGGTTGGTTTGGTAGCCGTACCGCAAAAAATTCCTATCTTCTGTTGGGGCTATTAAGGCCTTCTTTTCAGAATCACCTACTAACCCGAAGGCAATCTTAAACAGGCTTATCTTTTGGTAGCTTAAAAGCTCAGACCTTTGTTATTTGGAAATGAAGGCCCTATTTGGCATACAAGTTTAACTCAAGTTAAACTGTACTTTTTTTATTTTTTTCTGAAAAAGTTTTTTGTCTTTTCTGAAAAAGTTTTTTGTCTTTTTTAAAAAGTCAACACAAATTACTATTAAAACTTAAAAATCTTAACTCAAACTCATTTACCAAACACCCCAGAAATCTCAAAAGAGTGAGAGTGCAAATAAGTACTCTGTTACTAATTAACTTTGAAAACACCTCGAGTTCTAAATCTGGAACTAGCTCAGCATGTATAGAAGATGGAGGTGTTTTCGACTTTTCGTTCTCTTTAGTAAATGAGAGACATATGACCATGAAATAAAAACTAACAAATAACAAATAAATAAAACACCCTTTTAAATCAACACTAATTAAAATTTTTTTTAATTAGTACTAGATTTTCTTTAACAATTAAGATATTAAGCCCAAATTAAGTTTAAATCCTTTTAACTTTTACTACAGAGTCTTATTATCCAGATAAAGTTTAATTCACTTTACACTGTTGTATTTAAGTTTTACAAAGACTATGACTTGTTACAATTTTATAGGCTAATGAAAAAAGAAGTTACATTTGAAATTTAGGGCAAGTTCTTTTAGGCTCAAATTTGCAGAGGGGGGAAAAAAAATCTGTCCTGAAAGGAAAAAGAATCTTTGTCCTAACTCCTATATCCATTTATCTTTTCGTTAAGAAAATACATGTTCTTCTTCGGAATGTCACTATCGTTTATGTTTTTTTGGAGAAAAAACTGTTCAATACTTTTCTTAAGAGAGAAGCGATAATCTCTCTCTCTCTCTCTCTCTCTCTCTCTCTCAAAAAAAAAAATAAAATAAAAAATAAAAAAGAGAGAGAGAGAAACGATAAAACAATAAATGTCGTTCTCACAAAACGGCATCTCGTTTAACTGTAACCAAATGACATGTCGTTTGTCTTCAAATAACATGTCGTATTCAAAGATAAATTTGTCTCTAAAAACAAACATGTAACGTCGTATCTCTTCAGAATTTTAACGAGAACACGTCATGTCCTTATTTCATAAAGAGAAAAACGGCATATTGTTTATATTCTAAGTCGTTTCAATGCAACAGCATGTGGCTTGTTCTCTAAAGTCATATTGCTCGATAGTTAACGACATGTCATTTGCAAAGCCATCTCTATTCAAGCTTCAACAACGTGTGTATTCAACATAATGACATGTCGTTTAAGCATAATAAACTGAAAACATTTTTTTTTCTGAACTTAATGGTATAAGGATTCAAACTCTACACTTTATTGTGGAATTAGGTGTAAAATTACCGTTAGATATTGTTGTTTTCTTTTCATGATTAGAAATGTCACTTATTATTTCATGGAAAAAAAAAAAAAGCATATCAGTTATTTAACTAGGGAAAAAAAAAAACACGAAATCTTAAAGTCCTCTTGGTTGTCTAAAAACGTTTTTTTTTTTTTTTTGAAAGATTGAAACTTATTTTTATTCATGTTTATATTTTCGTTGGTTCTTCTAGGAAAACGATATGTAATTTTCTTATCATTAGAAAAACGACATTGTTTATATTGTTTTTGTTTCTATAGTTCAAATTTTATAAAACCCCAAAAGATCTACTCCTTACTCCAAGTTTGAGAAGATGAAGGAACATTTCATTGATTTATTCTTTTTATTTTATTTTATTATTATTACATTTTCTGAATTCTTTATCTAATTCAATTAGTAATTGTTGCATAAAATAAATAAATGTGAAATTGTTGAGTAGTCTACTTCCCTTTGAATTATTAATCCTCTTACTTAATTAAAGTAATAAATAAAGTAAAAAAGTACCTTAGAATTCATAAGAGATTTATTTGTCTATGTATCGTTACAAAATTACACGTCGATTCTCTTATAATCATTTTGTTGTATGAAAACAAATATGTTTCATACAAATGTGACTCGTTCTTGAGGACAAACGGCTTTTCAATTTGCGGTGTCATGAAAAAAAAAAAAAAAAAAAAAAAAAAAAAAAAAAGACCTGTTGCGTTTATATTATGCTGACATGTCGTTGTGCCATAACAATAACAACATATTGTTTACGTTCCAAGTTTATTTTAGTTGACTGTTAAACTACATGGCAGTTAAAGCCGTTTTTATCGTCTGAAAAACGAATTTAAATGAATTTCGTTGATTCTTCAACAGAAAACGACAAATAAACGACATAACACATGATAAATAACAAATAAATTGTCGTTTTTCTATTGATATTATTCTCAGTTACTCTCTAAATTTCAGAAACTTTAATATCAATAGTTGATTAAATTCCACCCAAAACAATTACCAAAACCCTTGCCATCCACATTATATAATGAATATCTTCCTAATTATATATGCTTCAGTTAAATCGTCTACTAATTTACTGTTATAAGTAGTTCCAATTTATAGTGTCATTAGATTCTCAAATGATCGATGAACGGGAGCATGAGAACACTACTAATCATTTTTAATGGACAAAAAAGGATTAAGTATGACAAAAGCATCTAATTTATTATGTGTTCCAAGAACCAAGCTTGAAACTGCACCCCAACCTATCTTTTTTCGGTCAACTCTTCTTAGCAACATCTAGAATATTATAGGTTTAAATCTGAGTAATTAACTATATACTTCAGAATTATATGAAACTAATTAACAAATCCAGAATATAATATATAGTTTGTGTGAGGGACTTGGGCTGTAATATCATCAATTAATACACATCAGAAGGGCCTAGCTACCTATAGCCAGACCAGAAAACTGAACTTAAATTCAAGTGCTCAACCCAAGAAATTTAAATAATAAAAAAAATGAAAACATGGAACAAGATATTTTCATTTCATGATATAATTAGGTTGGGATTACAGGAGGATTGACAAAAACCGAGTAGTACAAGGACTTTCTCAAGAGGAAGATCACTCCGACCTCATCCGGTTGAGCTGGTTGAGAGCCGGTGGTAGGATGTTGTAGAGCACCCACAGCACCGCCGGCGTGATCACGATCAGCAGCAGCTGCCCCCTGCTGTCTCCTCCGGCAGCCGCCTCAGCCGCCACCGCCTCAGGCGCCGACAGCAGCCCCATGGCGGCCAACCCGCCGCCGATACCGAGGCCTGCGATCACTCCCTTGGTTTCCCTCATCTTGTTAAGCTGATTCAGCGCTGGTTGGAGAATGTTGAAGAGCACCCACGCAATGGCCGGGATGATCGGCAGCAGAAGCGCCAGGCCGCGGCTGTCGCTGCTGCCGCTGCTCTCCGCTATCTCCGCAATCTGCTGCACCGCCATCGCGGGGTCGCAGGCGCTTAGGGTGGAGAACACCGCCCCCGCGATGGCGGTCCCGGCCAAAGAAGAGGAAGATAAGCCCTTGGGAAGGTTTTGGAGGGACAAAAGTGAGGTGGGCAGTTTTGAGTTGCTTGGCTTGTTGATCATGTTCTTTGGTGTGTTGCTTGTGGCTATTGACTTGGCATTCAATATTGCCATTGTGGTAGCCATTGTTGCCGCCATTGAAGCTTAGCTAGCTCTAGCTTGGGTCTTTTTTCTTTTTCTTTTTTCCTCTCTCTTTTGGCTTTGTTTCTTCACTAGGGCTGATAATTTGAAAATGGTTGGATATGAGAAAAAAGAAAAATGGAATAGAGATGTGGAAGACGGGGAAGGGAATGAGGGCCAATAGAAATGAGATGTGTGGATTCTATTCTTATCCAAAGAGCGTTAATGGGTGAGATATGGACCTCATATTTGGGTACCCCACAAAGAGTTTCTTATCACTTCCACTTATATATGTATATTGGTTTTTTGTTTTGTGTTCAATTGGGTTACTTTAGTTAACCATGGCTTTTGTGAATTTGATTTGGTTTTATGGTTATGTACATTTGCTTATAATAATTCCATTACACTAGCTAGGCTTATATCAATTCATGACCACTACAGCTTGTGGTACTTTTCCTCCGAAAACTTCTTTAATTTGTGTAGACAGTTGTGGACATTGACCGTTGGATACACACACACACACACACACACACACACACACATATATATATATATATATATATATATCCTTGTGCTCTAGTAGGAGTGTGAGAGTGAAACTTTATAGTTAAAAATTGAAATAATATGAATTAGAATAATAAGAAAGGTAGTTATCTAATTTAGATAAGTGATCGTGATCTCTAATAAGGTAGCAACTAGATTCCTACAAGAGATGATTACTTCAACCTTTTTATGTATTTTAAGGAAATGTCATGTTTTATTTTTAAGTATCGACTTTTTTTTTTCTTTTTTTAAGTTCGACGTTAAAAAACTTCACTTTTGGTGAAATTTGCTTAGAATCAATGTTCGTTTGGATCATAAATTGCATTTTAATATTTATTCAAATTGAATGTATTGTATTCAAGTGTAGAATTTGAATTGTGTGTTCAAATAAAATATATGTTTAGATAGTTTTTTTGTTAAAGATAACATTTAAATAGTGTAAAAATAGAAAATAAAGTGGTATTGATTTTAAAAAAAAAAGAGAAAAAATAATATTTGTGTTTGAGTTGAGTAGTTGTGAAATAATAAAACATTCATATGCTTGCAATCTAATAATTATATAACCAAATGAATATTATAATGCAATACCATAATAACTACTCCAATGGTTCATCTAAACACACTCTAAAGTCATTTAAATTATATACCTCAGATCACCTTGAGTTTTACTGATTTGGTCAATCTCATGGTTAAAACAATATACTTTGTATATTAAGTTTGATTAAATTTCGTGAAAAAAAGGAAGTTTTTAAATTAAAATTGAAAGATAGAAGATATTAGATACTTGTATCCCTTTCAATAATGAAAACTTCTTTTAACATAACTTGAGATACTTTCTCTCTTTCACAACAGAAAATAGTCTTCATCTATACTTAGAGAGCAATTTTCCAACTAAAAACGTAAAGAGCAATTTTAGCTAGTCCACATGCATTTTGTGGACTTTTTTCTATCCATATATATATATATATATATGTATGTATATTTGATGTGTAGTGAGAAAGGCTTGATAACAGTGAGCTGGTTAGTCATTTTAATATTTAATTAATGAAACTTAAATCTTAAAACTGGCACCGTTAAATGTGCTTCAGTTGAGTTTTGGATTCATTCTTTGTTCTTTCCGAAAATTGATTTAACTACCTTTTTTTTTTTTTTTTTTTTTTTTGAAAGGATTGATTTAACTAACTTGGCTAAGGAAATATGTATCTTTTTCCCAGTTTTGCCGTCTCAAGAAGCTCAACGCAAAGCTTGTAATAGGACATGCGAGTTAAGTCAAATATTACAATAACTTATCAAAAAAAAAAAAAAAAAGTCAAATTTACAATAGTCGGAATCTAATTTGGGCTTAATGGAAAGCATCAGCTTCTTGTTGGGCTACTTAGAAGCCCGCTAACTCAAGCCCCAAAGGCCCACTTTAAGCCCAAGATTGACACCACTTCACTTCCCCCAAAAGCAAAAACGAAAGTTGGAGGTGTGTTTGGTATTTATTTATTATTATTTTTTGAACCGGGAAATGTGGGATTCAGATTCTATTTTGTATTGAGGTCAAGTTTGAAATTTTCACTAGATTGTACTTACAATCATGTTTAGTAACGTTTTTATTTGTTTGAAAAATGATTTTGTTTTAAATATGAAATAAAAATGAGAGTACTTTGAGAATGATGCTGAGATCGTTTATAAAATTGTGTTTAGTTGTATTTTTAGAGATATTGATTTAGATCTTAAAAAAAAATGTAAATTGTGCTTGAATATTCATGTAAAACATGTGTTAGGTTATGTAGGCTAAAAATAAAAAATGTAAAAGAGAAAATAACTTTTAATCATTTTTCAATTATTTCACAAAAACTATTCTCACTATATATATATATATATATATATATATTTTTTTCCTTTTGTTTCAAAGTTTTTGCAAGTCAGACGTTATTTAGAAATGTTTTCATTTTCACGCTTTAAAAAACTTATGAAAACATTTTCAAAAGCATTTAGAAACAATGTATGTGTTTGGTAAAACGGTTTGAGTTGAAATTTTTAAGTTTGAGTTTGTTAATTTTTTAAAAATTAGTTATAAATTTTGTTGACTTTGAGATGAAAAAGTACAGTTTAGTTAGAGTTAAACTTATTCTCCAAACGTGAGCTAAACCAAATATCACTGTAGTTTTTGATGAAGGATTAAAGAAATTATAAGTAGATTATAAATGTAAGGACTAATAAATAGTACTTTTACCAATTAAATAAGGACAATAAATAGTCTTAATTTTTATAATACTAAAAATAAATAACATTCAAAGATCAATGAAAAACGAATTTCACACGTCTCTTTTTCCATTCATTTTCCACTACTTTCTATCTACATCATCTTACAACATGTGGGGAAAAGAAAATTCAGATATTTTAGTCCCCATACTTTTTTTTTTTTGTGAAAAAAATGGATTTAGGATGACTATATTATTTTCAGGTTTTTAACTTTATAGATAGGAACTCTTTTTTTTAGGTATGATAAAAATAAGTTTTTTATATTAATTTATCTCAATCGACTATCCGATACCTATTTTATAATCACCAAATCATACTTCAACATTCGAAATTGTAGAAAAACTTAAAAAGAGATAATGAGAATCAAACCTAAATAAATAAAAAGGTAAAACCTAATAAAGACACTTACCCCTTTACCAACTCATCCTCCCTATTTTAGTCCCATACTTTTTTGGTAGGAAAGTTGGAAATTACACATTTCCTTTTGATTTTTCCAAATTCTATAAATTAAAATATCAAAAACAAAAAAAATCGAAAAACAAAAAACCCCCCACAGTGGAAATACCCAATCCGTCGTCCTTTCCATCCTCCTCCTCCTCCGAGTCTACTCAATACCAGAAGAAGAGAAAGAGAAGAGAAGAAAAGCAGAGCTTTACAAAAAATGGCGGACCAGTAAAATAAAGATAAAAGCTTTTCTCTGCAAAACCCAGCCTCCTCTCTCTCTCTCTCTCTCTCTCTTACTTTCCTATAGTTCACCATCGAAATGACCACCTTATTGCCGAATCGACCTAGCCTGGTCTTATCTCCGTTCTCCGACCGGACACAAAACCCACTTTTCCGACAAACCCATTACTTCCCCGTCCCCAAGCCATGTCACCGCGGCTCGCTCGCCGTGGCTCGCCTCGGCTTCAGACCCGACCCGGAAGCCGCCGAGGGCGTCGTTCGGGAGCTGCTCGGCCGAGCCGAGGGGTTCCTCTACACCCTCGCCGACGCTGCCGTTTCTTCGTCACCGTCGTCGGACGCTCTCACCACCGCCAAGCAGAACGACGACTGGCTTTCTGGAATCGCCAATTACATGGAGAGCGTTCTCAAGGTAACAATAAAACATCAAATATTCGATCGAAAATGTTTAATTGGTGGAATTTCCTGTGTTGAGAAGAGAAAATTGTTGTGCAGGTTCTGAAGGATGGGCTTAGTGCTTTACATGTTCCTTATGCTTACGGTTTCGCGATAATTCTGCTCACTGTTCTTGTCAAAGCTGCAACTTTTCCTTTGACGAAGAAACAGGTTTGTGTTTGTGATTGGTCTTGTGCTGCTTCTTAAGATTTTGTGTGGTTTGAAAAGTTTGCGACTTTGATTTTGGAATTTGGGTATGGGCAGGTCGAATCCGCCATGGCTATGAGGTCTTTGCAGCCTCAAGTGAAGGCTATTCAGCAGCGTTTTGCTGGAGATCAGGTGATATATATATATATATATATATATGTATATATGTATATGTATACACACATATATGAATACATATTTTAACTACATTCCTCATTTATTGCCGTTTGTATTATTTGCTATGTCGTCTGTATAAGTTTTTGTACGAGGGAATGGAAGTTGATGAGTAAAGGTGTTTGCTTTATACTAGTTTTCTGGCTTTTTGCAGCCAAAATCAGTTTGGTCATGGTTTGGTTTTTTCCCTTTCTTTTTTTTCCAATCTTATAAGAAGCCAAAGATGTGACAGAAACTATATTGTATTGATTTGGGGAAGATTTAAACGAACCATTTAACTGGTTAGCTCTTTCTGTTTTACTAACCAAGATATATACCGATTGTCAACTTGCAGGAGAGAATTCAACTCGAAACTGCTCGATTGTATAAATTAGCCAGCATAAATCCACTGGCAGGTATTTGTTTTGCATTGTAAGAGTTCATCAAAGCTAATGCGTGTGTCTAGAGAGAAATTTTATTTGGCAAATGAAATCGAGAATAAAATTTGTCTCTATCAATGGGAAGGATTTCAGTTATGTATTATAGTTTTGACTTTCAGGCTTTTCACCAGAATGGCTAGTTCATATAAGTGAGATTATTCTTTGATTTTTTTCCGCCCTTCTTATTTGGGTCTGATTATATTTTTATATCCTTTGGTTGTGCCAGGATGCTTGCCCACACTTGCCACAATACCAGTCTGGATTGGGTTATATAGAGCTCTTTCAAATGTGGCAGACGAGGTAGTTGCTTGTGTTGATGTGCTACTAGTATTTTTGTGTTTTTCTACTTGTATTCCTTTTGAAATCTAACTTAATTTTGTCTACGCAATATAAGGGACTCCTTACCGAAGGCTTTTTCTGGATACCTTCCTTGTCTGGTCCAACAACAATTACTGCTCGACAAAGTGGCAGTGGGATCTCTTGGCTTTTCCCATTTGTTGTAAGTGTTTTTAATTGAAGGCTGCCCTCCTGTTATCAATAATATATATATATATATATATGTATATATGTATATCAAAATTTCATAAAACTTATCTTCTATAGGGGATTACTATTTGGTTTGTGCGCGTGGTGAGAACTAAGAGCCATTTTTTAGTCGGAACTTTCATCTCAGATATTTCTGCTCTTGATAATCTGAAATCCTCCTTTTAGCTTTCTATTGTAATTTGGCAATGAATTTTTCCCTGATTACATTGAGCAGACAATCCATTTTTAAATGAGATCTGTTTTGTCTAACATATTTACCAAGCAGTTGTGAATGCTTTAATTACTTCAAAATGGTTGCTCAAGCTAGATATTTAACTTGTTTCTCATCTTTGTTTTATTCAACTCTGCATTGCAGTTCGCTAAAATAATTTTCCTTATTGGATATACTATTTTTTGTTTAGGGCTTTGGCTGAATCATTCATTGTTTTATTTATCTTTCAGGATGGTCATCCACCGCTTGGATGGTCGGATACCTTCGCATATCTTGTCTTGCCTGTGTTACTGGTCGTCTCACAGTACATTTCTGTCCAAATTATGCAGTCAGCTCAGGTCAGTAATTTTCTAGGTGCACATTAGCCTGCTTAAATGAACTTAACGAGCCGTACTATAAGCCTTGTTGACTAGATGGTGGGTTTTCCATACAAATCTATTGTTGTTCGTTGAGTTAAGCTACAATTCAACATTATTTCCTTCTTAGCAAGTTTAAACTTGAAGAAACCCTTTTCAAGCATGATAGCCTCTCAACCTATGTATATATCTGCCTCCATGGTAGCCTTAGTTTAAAAAATAATAATTCTAATAACAAAACGTATCAACCGCATGGTTGCATTGCATTTTGAAGCTTTATAACTTTGCTCATTCAATATGGAATTTGTCCGTTTTGAATTTTAATGGTTGTCGTTTGTAAGATTTCGCCTTTTAACTATAGACACTTGTAAGTTGCGTTTGAGTTTACATTTCTTTATTTCCACAAGTCAGCTCTGTTAACTTAACGTGCTGTACTTTCAGAGTAATGATCCAAACATGAAGAGTTCTCAAGCGGTTTCAAAGTTCCTGCCTTTGATGATTGGTTATTTTGCTCTTTCCGTTCCTTCCGGTCTGAGCCTTTATTGGTGAGCGGCGTAAACCATTTTGTTCGACTAGCATAATAGCCATTTTTCAGGAACTTCTTCTTTGTCAATTATTGTTATCCATAAATCTATTTAGCTGACTTTTGGAGTTGCTTATGTAACCTTACAATACATCGTCCAAAATTGCTGATGCAGGTTAACGAATAATATTCTAAGCACAGCGCAACAAGTATGGCTTCAAAAGTTAGGGGGTGCTAAAATTCCGGTGAAACAATTTAGTACTGATGTCATCAGGGAAGACCAACCCCGAGTAGAGAAGTCCATCCCAGACTTGACTTTGACCCAAAAGGATAATTGGAAAGGAGAAAAATTGACAGCCGACGGTCTACGACCTGGTGACAGGTTAACAGTTAGTCATATTATTCTTCTATTTTGTCTCCTTTTAGTTTTAGTTCTAGTTCTAACTTTCTTGTTCTGTTAATATATTCCAGATTTAAACAAATAAAGGAGCAAGAAGCAAGGAGAAGACGGCAAAGAGAAGAAGAAAAGAGGAAAGCTGAGGAGGCAGCAGCGAACGCGTCTCAAATACCGAATGAGAGAGAAAACGAGGGTGGAGTTGACTTAATTGGTGAAAAGAATGGGAGTCATCAGTCTGATAATATTCACAATTCCTCCAGTAGTGGAGTTACTGTGAATGGTAATCTGTCTTCAGTGGACGTGAAGGAAAATGAGAGCACAACATCCACGTTGGACAACGAAGTGTCTACTAGTTTTGAGGTTGATGGCAGGAAAAAGGAGTGGTCCTATGAAAGTTCGGGAAAGGTAAAATTGCGAGTTGACAGCGACATATATGCGCACTCTTGTCTCTTTCCCTTTTCTTTCTTTATCATATTTCTGAAGTTTGCATTGTAGTAAGTGGTTACACCATGTGAATGCTAAATTTCAGGAAGAAGTTCAGGTATACACTACATCGACCCCTAAAGAAAACAAACCTTCAGAAGAAAACTAATATTCGGTCAGAAGGGATTGACCAAACAAAGAGGATAGCCCTTTCAAGATGGTATTTGCAATCCAAGTTAACCAATATCATCATCTCTAAGTAGAATATGGAGAGCGCACTTGGCTGAGATGCATAAGCGCACAGTCTGTTCGCAAATCATAAAGTTCTTGTGAGGACTAGGTTCTCAACAATTCGTTACTTGCAGCATGATTTCTTTTACAGGACAACTGAATCAAGCGGTTCTCATACAGCGGTATTGATTTCTTCCTGCCTTAGATGGCATATGTAGAATCTGTATAAGAGAGAAGTAGATTTTTTTTCTCACAAAGGGTTGGTGACAGGACCAACAAATCAAAATTTTGTGCCCATGAAAGTCTTGTTAGTTGTAGATACTTGGCGTTACCAAACAACAAAAGAATAATTATTTAGCTAGCTTGGGGGTGCTTTGTTAGTTTGTTTTGAGTCGTTGTAATTTATTGAACCGGACGTGCGATCTTAAAACACTTTAGCATAATCGGAGGTACAAGGTGATCAAGGTATCTTCTCTTTTAGGCTTAAATATAAAAAGCATGTATTTTTTGTCTGTTTAGCCATTAACTTTTATTGATACGGCCAAATATTTCATTGATGATTGTCGACGATTGTCACGGTTGATGTAAGTAAGCCATAATTCCGCACATAATGGCTTTTCTAATCCGACGTGATTTTGTACCATTTTTCCCATTGTGCATTTTAACATTTTGAGCAATGTGGGTCCAGTGTTGCATGCTGTTGTTCTCGCTCTTCAAATAAACGAAAGGGCAAAAAGAAAAAGGTATGCAGATTCCGTCAGTTTTACGTACTCTTCTTCTCATTTTGACGCGATTTTAATTCGTCATTATATTTAAAAATAGAGATTGTCATCGAAGAATAGTGGATCTTACTTGGTTTTATTCTGTAAGGCGTGAAATAACAGTAATTTCCCAACACAAATGAAAACATCCAATGGTAGTATTCTATGAATGTCTATAAGAGGTTTAATTGATGACCACTCTAGCGATTTTAGGCTTTCCTGATAATGACGCTAGTTCTTTGCCTGTAGATGGTCAGAAAAATGCCACGAAAAATGTACAGATTCAAGTTTGGATTCATCAGAAAGCATATCATGAGTGGCTACGGTTCTAAGATGTGTGTTTTCCCTTGGGTCCCACTCCCATTGTGGGGCGGTTGCCCTTAAAAAAAAATTAGCCGCCATGTTAATTTCACTTTTTAAAGTTGTCATTCTACCAAGTTCTTCTAACTTTCTCGTAAGAAAGTAGCAGTCTAACAAGGTTTTGAGCCAATTAGTTTATCCCAATTGTTCTATTTTCACTTTTGAAATACTATGTGAAAGATCTTTGATTAATTGGTTACTATTCTTTTGAAACTCTTGTTTCTTGCATATGACTTTTGATATTTAGGGTCCGTTTGGTAAAACGGTTTGAGTTGGAAATTTTAAGTTTAAATAGTAATTTTTGTTGACTTTTCAGTAAAGACAAAAAACTTTTTCAGAAAAGACAAAAATTTTTTTCAGAAAAAGACAAAAACTGAGATAAAAATTTTGAGTTTGAGTTGGTGAAGCAAACGAGGCCTTAGTTTTATGTTCACATTTCTAAGTCTGTCTAAAATATATAAATGAAAAGGACTTAGAAATTTTTTTTTCCCCCTAACAATTCTTATAGTTGAGAATTTTATCAATGGTGTAATTACAATTTATTGTTTTAGAGAATAAGATAACAATGAAAATAGTGTCTTAATTGATTTTTATGTGTTTAGTCGCATTTCAAATTATCATTATCAAGGACTAATATCATTTTACCTACAAATTCAACCTTATGTAGAATATGATGAAAACTAAGCTGCATTTCAATAGAATGATATCTTATAAGGTTTTTTTGTTTTTATTTTAGAATGGGTATAAATCTTTATGCTTGTCAATGGAGGGACATTTTTGTAGATTCCCTTTTCTTTTTTTTTCCAACTAACAAATTAACTTGATCGGTTTGTTTTAGGAGAAATTATCGGAGGACACACCTCATCACCATATATACTTTATACATTTATCGATCGTGTTTGTATGATTTAAATCTCACGGCGCACATCGTTTGGTGTCGAAAACAAATATTCTTATAGATATTATTAGACAATACTCGTGCATTAACTTCATTGGTACCATTTGATTAAAATCAAACTGTTGGCATCAATAGTCCGATAAATGAGTTGCCCCTACAAGAGAATTCCCCAACTGTTAAAAAAACAACAATCAGACTATAAAACAAATTGATGGGGTTGAAGTCTAGCCAGGTGCGTGTGACAATAGGAGTTCTATTGCCTTGCCGTACACGTAGAAACTTATACTTAGGGATTACACAGCCCAATAAATTAGGAATCTCCCAATTTATAAAAGTTAAGCAAAATATATATATATATATATATATTTAAAATAGGTGAGAACTTGGTCCAATTATTGGTGATAAGACTATAAAAATGTTAGTACATTTGACTGCCAATATAAAACAATTGCTTACTTGATCCTAGTCCAATTTGGTGTACGTATTAGAAAACAGAACTCGGTAAAAGTTTATGCAAAATATTGACCTCCTCTTAACTGTATCCGATGCTTAAAGTAGGAAGTAACCATGGGATGATAAAGCACTTGTTCTCTTGACTAGAGGTCTTGTATTCAAATCGTCACTATCATGATGGTCAATATATATGAAAATCCATTTTAATAGATATTTATGTATCATTTGGGGGACTATCTTCTTATAAAATTATCTAAGTACGTCATTCTTTAATTTTATAACCCTATTTTTCTTTGGCAAAAAAAAAAAATATATATATATATATATATATATATAGTAAAGGGAAAAACTAGATTCAAACCCCCAGCACATGGCTCAAGCTTACTAATGTACTTTCCTTCTTTGTGAATATAACGTGTGTTTAACACCAATTGCATGTTTTTTTTAATATATATATATATATATATATATATAAAGGAAAATTATATAAATATTATTTTTGGTTGAAAATGCTGCTCAGCAGTTGGTGAGACCACAAATGGGTGCCTTGTCCTCAATTATGGGACAAGAGCCAACATGCTTATCATGCTCCCTTTTCAATATTCTCCATTTTTGCAGGCACACATGAAAGATTACTTGCATGACAAGTTTTTTTTTCTTTCTTTCTTTCTTTAAAAAAAGAAAAGAAAAGAAAAGAAAAACGTTTCAGGCTTTTTAGCAAACAGATTTGAGGCAATAATGCAGCTATATATATACTTGGTAATTTGTTATGATTGTGTTTTTGGGAAAGCTAGACTTGGGACTATTTTGATATTGATTTCCCCCTATATACATACATATATATATATATATATACACACACACACACACATTTCTCAAATAGTATATTCTTTGGTTGTGCATGCCCAATATATTTTTTGCAATAAAAAAATCAATACTAGTTTTTTTTTAAAATCAATTAAAGTGAAAATCTACATGTGTTGTTACTATTTTTTTGTATGTAGTAGAAGGAAAAATATAAAATCTAAATAAATAATACACTTCACTTTAGCAAAATAAATAAATAGATAAACTTCTACCTTTTTTTTTTTTTTCTTTGGTGAGTAATTAAACTTCTACCCTTGCCCATAAAAGGATAACACTATATCCAGTAGCTCTACGAGGGTGACTATATATATATATATAGGCATAATGCATATATCTATACATATATATATATATGGAAATGAAATAAAATATAATGATTTTTGTTTTTGTACAGAATGAAATATACAAGAGTTATATAGCTATTGAGAGGCACATGTTGCTGTCCATGTCAAGGCCTGAATATTGAAATTTAGTCTAATGGAAATCTTACAAATAATGGATGATGAAGATGACCCCATACCTCTCATATAATTGTTTAAAATATTCTAAAATGGGAACCACAAATGTCATTTATTAAGACGTTAGACCAACTGTTTGAAACATTCTCTTCCTCCATAATTTCAGTGCTTAATATTTAACAACAAAATCTATATCCAACAAGGTTTCTCTCTTTGCAATATGATCCAAATACCTTGTGTTAGGATTTTTGATGAATTACTAAATTACAAAGAGGTAGTGATTTGGCTTTTCCCTGATTAATTTTTCTATAAGGTAATTTGTATTTAAGTCCGACAGTCAGAATTATCGACGATTATAACATTCTATTTAAAATCTTATAATTATTAATTGATTTATATGTTATACTATTTTAAATAAAAAGTTACAAAAAAAAAAACTAATTAATAGTTATAAAATTTTAAATAAAACATTATAATTATCGGATATATCCAGCTGTTAGATTTTAGACATTACATATGTATATGAATTGGGGTTAGTAATGTGATTTGATTCATGCAAGAATTTAAGGCATACATTCAAGGAGGGGGTTGTCTTTCATGGAAGTTACATAATGAAAGGGTTTGTTTCCTATTTAGCAATTGACAGCTAATGAAGTTGCATGTGTGTGTTTCTTCCACACATGGCTCAATGATGGTCAGATCCAAACCAAACTGTACTCTTGAGCTACCAAATGTTAAATCGTTTCCACATTGTTTTCTCTCAAAAGTTGAAGACCTACTACCTCATTTCAAATTTTCTTCACTCAAGTTTTACTTGTCTGAAAAGTTTTTATTTGTTCAAAGTGCATCGGTGGTATTCAATACCATACATTTATTTATTTTTAAAAGTGATCTCACACTATAAGATTTATTTTTTATTAGTTGTGTTGTTTCATATCAATAGTATCTCTAGAAATTTTTCTTTTAGTTCCCTTTCTTTTATTTAGAAGAGATGAAAATTCCTGAAATTAGAACTATGTGGTAGAGGGTAGAACTCTTTTGAATTATTAGATCTATATCGGATTCTATTAGTTTTACCTTTGAATTTATAACGTTCAATTAATTGTGTTCTTCTACTTTGCAAACAATATTTTTTAGAAAGGAAGAAGATAATGGAGAGCTCTATTGGTCTAGAGAACACATATAGTAATAGTACACTTAGAAGCATGACATCATCTAGGATCTTTAAGGGGTGGTAGTGGTAGGTATATATATAATATACTAATATGCTTTGCTCCATAAACCAATTATAGAATGAAAAAAAAGGACACCCATTTGCCTAATTCTGTTGAAATGAGTGTCATTATCGTTAAAGTTGCATTGGAAACTACAATAAGGAAATTGCTAAATAGGATGTTGAGGATCTTCATGAGGGAAAAAGGGGGCCAAGTAAAAGAAGTGTACAGAAACGAACATTGTTCTCCGTATGTTCTTTCCACTGAGGAGTTTCCTATACCATATTCATTGCACATGCATGGTTTTAAACGTTAAACTTAATTAAAAATCATATCAAAATTTTAAGAGAGAGAGAACTATCTAAGTAACCACTTTTTTTTTTTTTTTTTTCATTTATTGGCCAACTGACATAAATTCTCCACTCTTGCACCATTTGACAGATTAGATTAACCCTCGAGTACTGTTTAGGATAGATTTAGATTAATCCTTCACTCTTTAGGACTAATAATGCATATATGATATAGATAGTTTAGGCATCCAAACCTCTTATATATGTTTTATTGAAATGTCACATTTTTATTATATGTTTTCAAGAATGCCACAATTATCTCATATGTTTTTTAATTTTACGTTAAAAATCTCTGTTTTTAATGAAATTTGACCAATTTAAAAATGGGAAAAAAAGCGTTCTAACAACCTAAAAATACCTTATGTTTACTCAATTTGGTCTCTGTTAAGGTTAAAATGTTCTTTTTTAATCTTAAAATTTAGTCAAACTTTATAAAAAGGAGACTTTTTAATGAAATAAAAATAAAAGGAATGATTATGGAATTTCTAAAAGCACACTATAAAACCTGAAATTTCAGTAAAATAATTTAAATACTTTCCCCAATTTATATTACACACACACGTTTACTTAGAGTTGTTTCAAGAAGTGGTGCAAAGCAAGCATTCTAGGTAAGGAGAGACAGAAGGACCCTATGCTTCCCCTCATGTATGTTTTGGGGACCTTTGTTACAGACCCAAAATGACCGCAATCAAGCAATCAAGCAAAAGCACCGTGGTTCACTCATTTAGCTTTCCTTCTCTTGAAATTTTGGACCCTTTTGCAACTTGTTGATTATGACATCTTTTTGTATATTTATTTATTTGCCCACCACAATACTCATTGTAATTTGACCTTGATTTTAGGCTGGCTGGTCTTTGATATGAAAAAGCAAACAATGTGCCCGTTACACTTAATTGATTAGTATTTAGTGGTATGGTAATCAAAAATCCACCGTCCAGGATCGAGGTGAGACGGTAAAATAGGTTGTTCACTTTGATAAGATCTTGAATTTGGATCAATTTTATAATGATGATTGTGGTGTATAAGCAATCAATTTTAAGAGAAACGCATATATCATA
The DNA here is from genome assembly GCA_038430175.1 of Ficus hirta. NCBI lineage: Eukaryota > Viridiplantae > Streptophyta > Magnoliopsida > Rosales > Moraceae > Ficus > Ficus hirta. The sequence goes on along the minus strand of CM076595.1, from coordinate 14,396,602 downwards.
CAGATGTTACATCACCTTTAAAATTATCTGGATACGTCATTCTTTTTATTTATAATCCTGTAATCTTTAGGGGGAAAAAAAAAACAAAAGAGTGACACATAATCCGGTTTCTTTGTCGATATGTAGGGTATTCTTTGTCGATAGTTCATGTTTTAAATTTCAGATTTGATTAACAACATATCGAAAAAATATATATCTATAATTAATAAAACTTAATATAGATTTGATAATTTAAAATAGAATCCCATTGTTGAAGTATTTTTTATTCGTTAACTTAAAATTCTCATTTTCGCTTTTGTATAAAGTTGTGGGTATAATTAAATTCGGGTAAAAAAAAGAAATACAAACCTTAAAAAGTGAGTGCCATGATAATCAACACACATTTGCCAAAAAAAAAAAAAAAAATTCAATGCACAAGCATTTTTGAGAAGTAAACAAGAGGTAGTTTTTAAACTACGAGTATAACAAACTAGTAAAGCAATTCTTAAAAACAGAATAAACCCTAAACTACATGAGGTTCTACAAATTATATATAATTCTTTATATTTTGATCTGATTTTAATCTAATATTTGTAAAACATGTTAGTATTGATAGAAATATTCACCCTTAAACTTGCATAACAAAGTTCCAACATACGATTATAACTAACAAGAAAAGGGTCTAAAAGAAAAATAAAAAGAAAATTATATATGCAAAAATGCAAAACAAACCAATTAAGCTGTAAATTCAGATACAAAAAGGCGTAGAAAATGATAAAAATGTTTCCCAAATGCAATGTAATTAAGTATAACAAGGATATCAAAAGAATCAGAAGGGGATATAGAGGGTTGAATGTGAGTCTCACACTTTTTTCTCTTTCACTCATCCCCCCTTGATAAAAGGATTTCACCCTTGGTTATCGTTGGGCCATACGTTGAAGAAAAATCAGCTACCGACTTACCACAGTTAAAACTCTAACGGTAATTCTCACAAAAAATAAAAAATAAAAAAATTAAAGAGAGAGAGAGAGAGAGAGAGAGAGAGAGGTGACGTGTGAAGGGTTAGAAAATATTGGAAATTATAAATATATGGCAGAGTTTAAGCACCTGCTCTCTCATTCACCACCAAAAGTTCCCCAAGCCAAGAGAGATTGACACCTCATCGCTTTAAAAAAACGTATAGATGTGTCATATATGTATATACACAGAGACACACACACACATATATATATATATATATAGAGAGGGGTGTGTCACCTCTCATAGGAAAATTTGAAAAAAAAAAAAAAAAAAGTTAAAACTGGTTTGTATACATTCACTCTTTCTGCAAGGGGTGGAAAAAAAAAAAAAAAAATCCCTTTTCTTCCTCTCCTCTCAAAATTCCATCCTTGAAAAAAATATCCTGAAAAAAAAATCCAAAGTTTTAATCTTGATCATGTTTTAGGATAACATAGCACCCATCTGATCAGAAAGTTGTGTTCTTGCTGTTTAGTTTGATCCGAATTTTGGCTTTTTTTTTTTTTTTGTTAGGAAAAAGAACATGAAATTCTCTGCAATTGTTGGCGGATTCGGATGGATTTTGAGGAATCGTGGGATTGTCTGAGATGTAATCTTCTTTTCTGAGTCGTTTGGGACACGATCGGTGACGATCATAATGTAGAATTGAAAAAAGTTTGTTGCTTGTTTTTGACAGATTCTTTTTTTTTTTTTTTTCCTGATCATAAAGTGTGCTAACTTGCTGGATAATTTTTTTTTTCTCCTGATGATTTTACGAACTGGGTATGTGAAAAAACTGAATTTTTTCCATCAATTCCGTGTAAAAATCGGTTTTTGATTGGGGTTTGTTTTTGCATGTTTGGTTAACTAGTGATCGCGTTCATCTGACATATTGTTGGTTGACGTGCACAGGAGTTTCCTTCTCTCTCTGGTTATGAAAATTCTTTTCTTTTTTAGTCTCTTTTGCTGTGGAATATCCATTAATGGAAGACTAGCATTCTTCTCCTCAAAGTTTTCTTGTTTTTGATCTGTGTTTTTATACTGTTTTTTGGTTCTGGGTTTCCTTATTTGGTCCATCTCCATTGTGTGGCCTCAATTGTATGGTGATTGAGATGCGATCAGATGATCACCACATGAATTCCCCTTTTTTTTTTTCCTTTTTTCTTTTGTCAACAAGTTGGCATTTTTTTTTAAATTTATTTCCCAGAGTAATTTGATTCTTTAAGCACCCTTTTCCTAGGAGCTCTACTGAGATTGTGGAGCCAAAGCCATTTCTAAGTATCTGTGCATTCTTTGTTTTGGTTATGGCATTCCTTATTGTGACATAGAAAATGAAAAAATAGGATTTTTTTTTTAATTTTTTGTTTGGCTTTTATTACTTCTCATACTTGCCATGATATTAGGCATTTGTTCTATTTGTAGGTTTGAGACCTGAAGTTTGTTGATCGCTAACATAGTTTCAAGGTAGACACCTCTCTGCCTTTGGTTGTTCTCACCAATGTAAATTTAGGAAGAATAAGATTAAGATTATTGAATGAAATGAATAATGATGTTAAGCTTTTAGAAACATTGAAGTTTATTAAAAAAAAATGTTGGGTCAATGAAAAAAAACAAGTAGTAATATTATTTCTTTATCCATGTTTCATACTTTCCAGCAATTTAGAACCTCAATCTCTCCTTTGCCAAGTTTTGGGGCACTGCCTAAAAAAATTCTGCAGTGCCCATGGACGCCACAGCGAGCGGAACCCCAACTATACAATATCACCATAACCTTCCTGAACAGCCAATTAACACCACCACCACCACTATAACATTCGAAAGACGGCAGCAACGCCATTGCTTCGGGGACTCTAGCCCCGGAGAATTCCCTTTGGCTGCCAGTCCTCACATTGTTCTACATGTTTTTACCACATGTAATTTGGACCCTCAAGATCTCGCAAAGTTAGAGGCAAGTTTTCCTGTTTTCCCCTGCACTTCGTGGGCTCGGCTTAGACCTTGGAGTTCTTGATAATGCTGCTGATTCAGTTTTGTTGTGTTGTGGTTTGTTCTTGACATTTGCAGGCAACATGTTCCTTTTTCAGACAGCCTGCGAATTTTACTCCCGATACCGATTTGTCACTGCCAGAGCTTGCTGCTCTAGACATGTGCCAAAAGAGAGCTATATTTAGGCCAATGACGAATGAGGAGCGGTTAGAGTTGAAGCGGAGATGTGGGGGGTCGTGGAAACTGGTCCTGAGGTTTCTGTTGGCCGGAGAAGCATGTTCAAGGAGGGAGAAATCGCAGGCGATAGCGGGGCCGGGTCACAGCATTGCTGTGACATCAAAAGGAGTTGTTTACTCATTTGGCTCCAACAGCTCAGGCCAGCTTGGACATGGCACCACTGATGAGGAATGGCGGCCTCGCCCGATCAGGTTGCTGTAGACACCCAAAACAACCAAGTAGTTTGGTTACAATAAGGGAAGTTAATGGAACTCCGTTGTGTTGCAGATCATTGGAAGGCATCAGAATTATCCATGCAACTGCTGGGGCTGGCAGGACAATGCTGATCAGTGACGCTGGCCAGGTTTACGCCTTTGGGAAGGACTCATTTGGGGAGACCGAGTTCGGGGGTCAAGGAGCTAAAATTGTGAACAGCCCGCAACTGGTCGAGTCTTTGAAGAACATATTTGTTGTTCAAGCAGCAATTGGAAATTTCTTCACTGCTGTGTTGTCAAGGGAAGGCAGGGTGTACACATTCTCTTGGGGGAATGATGGAAAACTTGGTCACCAAACCGAGCCGAATGATGTCGAGCCACATCCTTTGTTGGGAGCCCTCGAAAACATACCTGTTGTTCAAATTGCTGCTGGATATTGCTACCTTCTTGCTCTGACTTGTGAACCTACTGGAATGTGAGTCATTGTTTTCAAATGTTTAGCTTAAAACCATATCGCAATTGTATGGCTCTTATGTTATTAGTCATTGCATCGAGTATTACGATGTTGTCTAGCTTCTAACTCTATAGTATATCAGGTCTGTGTACTCTGTTGGTTGTGGATTGGGAGGAAAGCTTGGACACGGTTCGAGAAACGACGAGAAGCACCCACGACTTATCGAACAGTTTCAGCACTTGAACCTGCAGCCTATGGTGGTTGCAGCGGGTGCTTGGCATGCCGCGGTGGTGGGGCAGGATGGAAGGGTTTGCACATGGGGTTGGGGCCGTTATGGTTGCTTGGGCCACGGGAATGAAGATTGTGAATCAACTCCCAAGGTTGTGGAGTCACTGAGCAAGGTCAAAGCAGTTCATGTTGCCACGGGGGATTACACAACCTTTGTGGTGTCTGAAGAAGGTGATGTCTTCTCTTTTGGTTGTGGAGAATCAGCTAGTCTTGGACATAATAACGCAGGTCCCGACGGAGAGGTCTGGCTTTCCTCTTTTCTCCTGCATATTCAATAGTTTTCATTTCGATATTCTAGGCCCGCACTTCGACTAATGTTTAGAAGAATCCCTCTTTCTTTGCCTAGAAATGGGATTGAAACATCCACTCTCTCAGGGGACAAGGTTTGCTTTTACTCATTTTTACTTGGAGACATGAAAATTGCCATATGCACACACAGATAATACTGGAAAGAGGTTAATTAAGCTTGTAAGGATGCTTTTCCTTCGTCTCCTCTAGTTCAGATTTCAATATCCCGACTTTAGAACCCCCACCTGGCCTTAAGCCGTGCGGCGTTGGGCTTATGGTGCAAGGGAGTGAAAACTCAACCCATCCTTGGAGCATAATTGAGTCGGGTCTTTTTCATTTTATTGACGGGTTCCGGGAGTTCCAGGTGATGAATGGGAGATGGGATGACATCAATGATATTTAAAAAATATATTTTTATATATATACTAAGTCATTAGTTTTGATTCATGCATACTTTATTTTCTCTAACAAGTGACCATCACATAATTGAAAAGCTGTAGTTTTCATGAACAGTGAAGTTTCTGGCATTAATTTTGGAAAAGGGACTGACCAAGGGACTTTCAAAAAATCATGAACTTGATACTAGTGAGCGTTGTGTGGTTTTGCAGGGAGTGAGGCACGCAAATGTGTTGACACCAGAACTAGTTACATCACTCAAGGAAGTAAAGGAGCGTGTAGTACAGATCAGCCTGACCAATTCTATATACTGGAATGCTCACACTTTTGCCCTCACTAAATCTGGGAAGCTCTATGCATTTGGGGCTGGGGACAAAGGGCAGCTCGGGATAGAGCTCGTCGGAAACCAGACCGAACGGGGGAATCCAGAGAGGGTTGACATTGATCTCAGTTAGCTAGTTCATCTTCATCATGATGATCATCAATCAAGCAGTTGCATTTGGTGGTTTAGATTTCCATCGTCTATTTTGTACATAGAAAATGAAAAAAAAAAAAAAAAAAAAGGGGGGGGGGGGTGTGGTGGTGGGTTAAAAAAGAAACAATTGTTTTCAAGTTAGGTACATAGGAGGGGCCTAAACAAGTGTTGCACTTTTTATGTCAAAATGGTTGTTAATATTGTCTGGAAGGAAAGGATCTGGTTGTTGCTTTGCTTTAGGCTCTTCTTCAAGTTAGTGAAGATAGTTGATACATTTGGTCAAGGATCCATTTCATAATTTATTTTAATCTTAAAAATTGTTCATAGCTAATCTGCTTAGCCCTTGATTCTGGGTTTGAATTGAATTGTATTTAATTTAATTTGGTGCATCATTTCCTCTCTCTCTCTCTCTCTCTCTCTCTCTCTCTCTCTCGTTGCATTAAAATCAAAATGTCCAAGTGTATCAAAGGGAAGGTGAAGTACCGGGGACCAGTGTTGGCCAGATGGGTGATGTGTCTATAGAAAGCTCGTCGACCTGTGAACAACTGGCTTTTCGATAAGTTAGAAGATAGGACACATATACATACATACATTCATATATATATATATGTATATGTTTATGTATATGTATATAGAAGCAAATCCCAACAGCAGGACTGAGAAAGAATCAACATGAATTAAAGTTCTGTTGTGAATTCTGAAACCACTTTGAATGTTTCACCACCAATCAAACACATTTCCAAACAAGGCTAAAATTTGGAGGTACAACTACTGAGAACATTGACATTTTGATAAACTCAAAACCAGAAATAGAACAATAAATAATCCTTCAAAGATATATATATATATATATATATATATTAATATTGCAAACAAATTTTAGTAAGCTAACTAAAACGTGCTCCTTTCTTGAGGGAAAAAAATTCCTGAAACCTTGGGGGCCAAACATGGATGAAGCCAATGAAGGTCCACTTTGTCTCTCTCTCTTTTTTTTTTTTATTTTTTTAATTTTTTATAATTAGCCTATATATTGTTGTATAAATTGACACGTAACTTATTAGCCTATATCTTTTTGAATATGTATTTATCTATAATCATCTTTTATAATAATTTTTGAATATGTATTTATCTATAATCATCTTTTATAATAATTTATGACTTCGTAACTAGACCAAAAGATTTATAAAAGTTGGTTGATTAAAGGATATCAACAAAAGATTAAAAACCATATGCAGGAGTTTATTTCTTTCTTTTGAAGAGAGCATGTTTCGTAGTGCACATGAGAGTGACAACCAGAAGCGTCGGTCTCATCCAGTTATCAGTACAAACATCAGAAACCCCCCAACACATTCATCTCCTAACTCACAAGTTTTCTGGCTTAATTCTTGCAGATATTAATGTCTGAAATCTTAAACAGCAGACTAAAACTATTTGTTGCATAAACTTGAAGAATTATACTATCATCGGTAACACATGTTGAAGGTGAAAATCCGTTTAACAAGAAATACACTCGCGTAGCCTCATCAGGAATGATCTCTCACGTATGAACAGTAAACTAAATGGAAAAATGGAGAGAAGACGATAAAATTTAGAGTGATTCACCCTCAATCCGAGGATACGTCCACTATGAAGCTGCGGGTTTCACAATGAAGGCCAGGAATAAAAGGCAATTAGGATTTTCTAGCATACGTACAAGCCTATTTTTACCCTTCTATAATATAGTCTTGAAACAAATAAAAGTGAGTAATAAATATTTGAGTTTGATAGCAATCCTGGAGCCCACAAATCTAGGATGTGATCCTTTATCTCGTTTTAAGTTGCTTCAATGGATCTTATGGAATAAATTCCGTTATTCTCGGGATCTAAAATAATTTTAAATATAAGCTCAGTCTAGATCTCTTTTGAGAATCATATCGGCTATCTTCATGTTGTGGACTAGATAAATTATTAGGTAAATAACAAATTTACTAAGTAAATGACAAATTTACACTCTAGTAAAAAATATTTTATAACATATATGTATTCACAATAAAATATTTTATTTATTATTATGAATTTCATATATTTTTAAAACCTATTGTTTACTTCAATTATTTATATAAAATCTTATTTAATTATTTATCTCGTTGATAAAACACATACCAGGCAGGCCATCCCGCGGGCATAGTTAACAAGACATGTAACCTTTGGTCCATCAAACATATGTAGTCTGTCTCTAGAAAGACTCAATTGACATAGGCCTGATTTCATTCCTCTTTGATCCAATAACTCATCATACTAGTTTTGTTTTTTTAGGCCCAATTGCATTTTTAGGGAAGTATCCGAATGATTTGTTTTTTTTTTTTTTTTTTTTTTGTTCAAAATACTATAAAAGATATATCAGAAAGGAGGTTTTTTTTTTTTTTTTTTTTTTTTGGGGAAGGAGTTGTGGGGACTTTTTACCATTTAAGAGCAAAAACTCAAATGACATTGGTTGCTCTATTTCCAATTGTGCCAACCAAACACGTATTAAGATGGACCATTCAAATGGAATGGTCCAAATATTGGCAACATCTATAGACGTTTTATGCCCAATCATTTCGGATAACGCTTGTATCCTCTGTATTATCGCAACTGTTGGCACAAAGTTAGCCGATGCTTATTCCCTAGATATTGTCATTGCTTCTTCTCCGGGAAAAGAAATTCATGACAAGAGTGAATGAGAAGATCCTAAAAAGTGACTCAAGACCAGACGTTACACTTGTGGTGTGAGAACCATCCGCCTCGGGACCGGACCTATGGGGAGAGGGGGGGTGGTGTTAGAATTTTATCTAAAAATTGAAAATTACAATATTTTATAATATTTTATATTATTTCAAATGTTATTTCCCAAATATCCGTTTAAAATGTTGAGAAATGAAAATATTTGAAATGTTAGGAAATGGTCGTGAATATTACTCATCCCTAGCTTTAGCTGAGTTTCCAAAACATCTGTGTCTTTGTAGGAGTCACTGTTTGCTTCGATATGAGTGAAGCCCTTGATTTCCTCTCCTGATTACAATGATACGTGCATGATTAATGCTGATTTTATTACTAATAACTTTCAACTTTATTCATGTGACAAACCCATCACGGCCGAATAACCCGACACTTGCAAACTTTTTGTGACTATAAAGGGAGAAAATTATAAAATAAAAACAAACAAACAAACATAAAGAGAGATTGTGCATGTAATAATTATATGTTTGACTTAACTGCTTTCATGTTGGTTAAGTGGGAAAAATAAATTTTAATTAATTCAAAGCCAGTATCGGAGGAATATAATTGAATCCATGAAGCACGGCATATGATCCAATCATTAAGATGTTTCTTTATTATGTTTTAAAATATAGCTTAGTTAATCATATCCACACTTTAATAACCGTGTTATTTATGATACATTAATGGAATGATGCAGATATATTTTTTTCTTTTACTCATAAAATGCATTTAGGTTCGATATTCAAAAGTTCTAGTCAAGTTTGGCGGTGTCAATATCATGATAGTGAGTGGAACTAAACCTATCATTCGAATAAAATTAGATCAGTTATTTTTTATTGTGTATTTTAAGAGGTCAATAAATCTATATATATATATATATATATTATAGATATAGGAATTATAGAATGAAATGAGATCAATAATCTCTGGAAAAGAAGATCGTATGCAATTCATGCATTACATTTCTTTCCACCGTTGGTTCTTCTATATCAATTATTTTATAGTTGTATGGATGTGTACATAAACGTACTCGTTCGTATACGACTTCTTCACAAACATGCCTTGTCTAAATCAATTTGATAATTATTTTTCAAACACGTCTTGTGGAATTTATTTAATGCCTGTTTGATTAATTTAAAAAAAAAAACTAATAATAATAATCTCGTGTGCCCTTTTGGCCAAATATATAGATATATGTATAAAAATATATAGTTAATTTATTTAGAGGGACGTTGCCGAAACCAATGTGGATGAGCTGACCAAATTAATGGAAGAATTTATGAGAGAGTCGAGTTGAAGATGTATCAGCATCAATGGCTCTGCCAACCACATGGCTCTTGCTCATCGGCTCATGTTATATATGTGATGTATATTAATATACATATATATATATATATATATGCATATGTGTAAATATACATATATATATATATATATGGAAGAAGAAGTGACAAGTCTTGATGAGCATGTGCAATGCAGAAGCCAAGATGCCTTCAGTTCCAAGCATATTAAAGAAACAATAATAAGATGAGTAGTTTGGACCCTAATTTAGTTAGAGCCCTGGTCTTCTCTGCCTATAAATATATATATATATATATATATTAATTTTTTGGTTTTGGCTCATGCGTAGCAGCAATTCCCGGAGAGCAATGCATTTTGCCTTAATTGTTTATGGCTCTTTAGTTTATTGGTTTCAAGTATAAGACAATATAGAAAGGCAACACGAGAAAGAGAGAGAGGAGTGTTTTTTTTTTTTTTTTTTTTTGTTGGGTGGGGGGGGGGGGGGGGGGGGGGGCGGCGCGGGGGGGCTAAGTAAAGGAATGTTGAGTTTAAGTTTGCTTTAGACCAACTTATTATATATCAAAATAAGTTGGAATATTATTCTTTAAATTGTTGTAAATTAATTGTGTGTGAATGCAATGATTTAGTATTTCATATCCTACGTATATGATTTTTATTTTAAACTATAACCTGACAACTAGATCTCAATATCACCCCATACTTCCCTCATCAATACAATTTACGTCTCTTCAGCTATTTTAATCTTTACTAATGATTCTTAGCCTATAAATAAAACTTGTATATGCTCATGTATTTTTCACCACTCACAAGTGAAAAGAAAGAATAAAAAGTTGCTTTTGTTCCTCCACATCTCTTATTTTACATTTCCTTTTTCTTTAATCCTTTTTAATTCTTTGCAATGTTTTAGCCCTCTTTTGGATCATACAGTTAAATTTACAATTTAATTTTTTTGTTCAAACCTACAGTTATAACCTATGAACTAAACGGGCTGTAATTATTTTCAGCTCTTTGGACTTTATGTTCTACGTGCATAATTTGAATTCTTTTTGCTCAAGAATAATTAACTAAGCCGGGTTAGCCTAGAATTAAGTGAGATAATTCACAATATTAAAGGTTTTTGCACAGAAATATATAGCTTATTGATGCTAATTTGAAATTCAAGTATTACTTAAGAAGATTTTATGGCATCTTTTTAGGATAATCAGTTTCCTGCCCATATTTTGTTTTTTGATTTTTGTTTTTTGTTTCTTTTTTGTTTTTGTTTTTTTTTTGTTTTTGTTTTTGGGTGATCAGTGTATTTATGCCGAGTTAGTTGAGAAGAAAGAAAAACATAAATAAAAAGAAACAAAAGAACAGAAATTAATGTAGAGTATTAAATTTGGTTGAAAATATAAGAGGTTTGAGCAGTGTTATGTCCCTACTTGTGCAGTTGTGCTGGAGAGTAAAGGCTAAATGCTATTCAAACAATCCAATAATCTTCCAACACTAAAGGATGTCAATAGTATGTAATATCACATATTAATAAAAGCAGATTACATAAGGCTCATAGATGAATGTCGATATTTATTAGTTGTGATATTTAATATTATTGATATTTCATATAGTAAGCCTCGATTCAATATGTAATATTTTCACCCATCTCTTTAATTAATTATCTGCCGTTTATCTTTCACACACCCCCAGACGGAACCACAAAATGATATCTGCTATTGAAAAAAAAAAAAAAAAACCCATTAATAACGACATTATTCTACATTTTAGCTATTAAATGAGGTACAAATAGAATTTTTCTCATTAATATAAGAGCACAACTTTTTTTTAATTAAGTTTAAAAATCGACTTTTCAAAAATTGAGTAAGTGGCCACATCACTAACATACATTTATGTCTCCTTGCATTGTTATGTGCACTTTTTAGGTTCAAATTTTATTTTTCTTTGTGTTTTCTTTTTTTAGATAAGAATAAAGTTTTTCTCCTTAACCATAACCAAAAAAAAAAAAATCACCTTACACATTTATTACACATTCACTTTATCACAAAAAGAAAAGGAGAGAGAAAGAAAAAGAAAAGACTAGATTCAAGATTCAAGATATATATATATATATAGATATACAGATATAAATATGTATATGTATATTACAAGCATTTATTGGATGGGTATGTGAAAGCTCAGTATGACATGTGTAGAAAGCAGGTTTCGTGCTAATTTCAAAGCTGTCGGTGAAAATTACGTGCATGTGATTGTATCTCCCTTTGGTAACACTAAGGGTCTATTTGATGAATGAATTTGAATTAAAAAAATATAGTTTGAGTTAAAAATTTTTATTGATTTTTCAGAAAAGATAAAAAAATTTAAAAAAAAAAGATAAAAACTGATATAAAAAAATACAATTTCAACTCAAATCCCAAACGAAATCTAACTTGCACTACTAATTTAATTATTACTTTGTACGGAATTTCTGTATTGCATGCTTAATCTCTATTCAACCTATTTCCTCGTATTACGCATGCTGTAATACATATTGCTGAGACACCCTATCAAATTAAGTGTACTAGCTACTCAGTAGAGATAAAGATGACATTTTTCTTCACGGGGACGAGGCTTGTTGGGGCCCACCCTTAATAAGATCGGAACAGGAGGTTATTAATGTGGTTGGGATATAGATAATGATAAATTCATGTACTTAGATCATAATCGGAATATTATTGCTTTATGTAATTTTTTTTGTTAGAATTTGGGGGGTTTTTTTTTTTTAATGAACGTTGAATTTAAATTTGACTCTAGTATGAGTTGCAACCTTTTTTAGTCTAACTTATTGAAAATTTTATCAATAATAAATATTATGGTGGGATTGTGAGGGCATTAGTAAGGCACCTCAAATGTCTCCCATCCGTAGATATATATAAGAATGGAGATTATTTTAAAGGATGGAGATGGAAAATGGTTCTCCGACGGCGGCCTATATATCTTGATTGCCATCCTAATTAGAGATGATCAAGATCTGAAGTAATAATTAACTAATCACCGCGAAATTCGCAGCATGTTAAGGTCAATAGTACCAAAGTGATTGTTGTTGTTTTTCTCGTTGGGGGTGATGATCACAATAGCGTTCAAGATACGTAATAATAACAATGCAAATGCAAAAGTGATGATCTTATCAATCTATATATATATATATATATATATATTATCAAGCTGAAATCTAGCGTCTCATCATTGGGAGGAAGACAATCTCTGCCATGAACATGAACAAATATGGCTGCTAGCAAAGACACATGGCAACAGCCAAGAAGAGACACGTGTTGCTCGTTGTTACTTGAGTGGATGATCATGTTACTAATGGAATTCTCCAGCGCTTTGGCAAAGCTTGGCTAATCCAAATGCATTGTCGGGTCTCGTCCCTACCATATGGCATATCATACTATAAAAAAGAGAGAGAAAAAAATTAGAGATTGACATATTAAACTACGTGATTCTGTATTAAAATAAGTTATCATAGTGTTATGATTGATTGAAAATGTGCGATAATCGTCACCGCTGGTGTTATATACAGCACAACGTTTTTAAAATATGAAATAATGTATAGTTTGATCATGAGCATTTGATCAGCAAACCAACCACCATTAACGGCCGGCCTTTCTTCTAGCTAAGATTTCAGTTTGACAAACTGAAAATATGGAAATCTAAGTGCTGAAATTTGACCTAATAAAACCCCCTCTCTCAAGTGGGTCCCAACGTGGAAGAATATAAGGGAACAAAGCTCACATGGGAGAACGTGGCTTTCAAAGATAGAGATGCCCATGTCAGCCCCTGTGGACGGATGGTACGGACCACATGTGACCTTATTCAATTCACATTTTAGATCTTGCTCTTAAAATTAGGCTTCCATTTAGTCTTACAACTCTAACTTAAATTTTAAAATTGAAGTTATTTGACTTTTTAAAAATTAATTATAATTTTAATTAATTTTTTTAAAAAAGATAAAATCTAAAATAAAAAATTTAAGGTGCTAAAAAACAAAAAACAAAAAACACTTGGATAATAAAATGAAATAAATGAAAAAACAAAATGGGTGTCACAAATGGCCCAAGAAACTATTGCCCTTAGGCCTTGTGTCATCGCATTCGTTTACACCCAAAAAAATAAATAAATAATAAAAAAACACTTCAACTGATCATATCCTTGCGCAGTTTGTGGTTATGGCATGTGTTGTGTTTGAAGATATATAGCCCTATATTTAAGATATAGTTTCTTACTCTTGTTATATATATATATATATATATATATAGTTTATAAGATTATATATATTCCCTATAAGTTCTATTACTTATGCATGAATTATATATTTGGATTGTAAACGCAATCATGCATCAGATGCCATTAGAGCTCTGTAGTTAAGCTTGTTTTGGCAATATTAATATTAAGACGGATGACTTTTGAGAAGTTCTCGTATTGATTTCCCGGATTTTATTAAACAAAAAGTAGAACAGATCAACGTGGGAATTGATAATAATCAATAAACATATATGTACATATATATATATATATATTTATATAGATAAACTCATGAAAGATCCTTCAAGGAAGAAAAAAAGGTGTGGCTTTGTTTCGTTTCTTTGGATGCTAGTCTAAAAAGGGATATGGGGGTTTTTGGAGTTTTTTAAATTTGGGTCATATTTCATGAGAAAAGGCAAAAAATAAAAAAAAAAAATAATAATAATAATAATAAAAGGGAAGCGAATTATTCTTATACTCAAGGGGTTGTGGTATATAAAGTGAGCAAGTAAATCAATAAATTTTTTTTTGTGTGACCTTTATTTTTTTGCCTTTTCTTTGGTGAAGTTTGCCTTTGCCTTTTCAAGGAATTGTAATAGGTGCTTCATTAAATAGATTGAAACAATGTCTGGTCTACCAACTTCATTTATGAAAGAATCTGTAAAACAGAATTCAATAATTTCAAAAACTATATAATACCATTACGGTAAATAAGCATTTTACTTAAATAAGAGGACCTTAAATAATAAGTCAATTAGAAGTGACATATTTTGTTTCTTACTGCAAGTACTACGTTATGAAGTTAATGAAATTCTCAGTAATTAATGGAAAAATGCAATACTCCTACAGAAAAAAGAAGGGGCTCTTAACTTTCAGCACTCATGTGGTGTTGTAGCACCAGGCCGACAATAATTTAACTTGGCAAAGTGTCGGTGCACAGTTAAGTTATGCTTCATACACATAATGAATCACATAAATATACGTATATACAGAAAATATCCCTAATCCGACGGTTAAATCCAATAATAATAACATTTTATTTAGAATTTTATAACTTCAGAATATTATAATAGTAAATGTAATAATGTAATTAATTTGTTGTTATAATAATGAATAAAAAAAAAGTTATGAGTGTCGTTTAATAAAGATTGTCGGATATTAGACAATAATTATGATGAACTATATTAGTCCCACATCAACCTTGGTATTCTCCCCCCCCCCCCCCCCCTCCCCAGTTTCTTAGATCTTTACTAATAATCCACTAATTAGTAGGTAATCATGGTATACATTCCTTTTCGTTAAATTTCCTCTTGCTAAGTTTAATTTCATGCAAATAATCAAATTGGCACAAGAGAATTCCTTACAAATATAAAATATACATATAGAGAGAGATAGAAGAGAGAGATAGAGAGAGGATTGCTTAACGGCCAAACTACTGTAATGGAATCCATTTAATGGAGAAATCATGGAAATGGTGGACCCCACAATTATATTATATTTAAGAATATAGCTCCTTCATCTGTTTTATTCCCTCTATAAAGCTCTCCCCTTTTTTCTCTTCTTCCATCACAAAAGAATTTGCTCTCTCTCTCTCTCTCTCTCTCTCTCTCTCTCTCAAAAATTATTTAAAAAAAAAAAAATGGCAATGCCACTTTCTCTTTCACTGCTAGTCTTGCTCCTTCTAGCCCCGACCCCCATTTCCTCTTCCCCAGTTCAAGATCCTGAGCTAGTAGTACAACAAGTACACAAGTATGTCCATTGATTCCATTACTTCAATACACGCATTATATATATAGACATAAAGGTGTGTGTGTGTGTGTGTATTGTGTCATTGCCTAAATTACTACCATCTACATCAATGTAACATTTTTTTTTTGTTGGTTTATGTAACATTTTTTTTTTTTTTTTTTACATTTTGTTATAGGAGCATAAATGAGTCAATTAATAGGAGGAACTTGGGGTACCTCTCGTGCGGGACAGGCAACCCCATTGACGACTGCTGGCGCTGTGACCCCAATTGGGATAAGAACAGGCAGCGGTTGGCGGACTGCGCGATCGGGTTTGGGAAGCACGCGATCGGCGGACGTGACGGCAAGATTTACGTGGTGACAGACGCGGGAGACCAACCTGTGAACCCCAAGCCAGGGACACTTAGGTACGGTGCCATCCAGGACGAGCCATTGTGGATCATCTTCAACCGTGACATGGTGATCAAGCTCAAGGAGGAGCTGATGGTCAACTCGTTCAAGACGATCGACGGCCGAGGAGCGAGCGTGCACATCGCCGGCGGGCCGTGCATCACCATACAGTATGTGACGAATGTGATCATTCACGGATTGAACATACATGATTGTAAGCAAGGTGGGAATGCCTATGTGCGGGACTCGCCTAGCCACTACGGGTGGAGGACTTTGTCCGACGGGGACGGGGTGTCGATTTTCGGCGGAAGCCACATTTGGGTCGACCATTGCTCTCTCTCCAACTGCCAGGATGGCCTCGTTGATGCAATTCATGGATCAACTGCCATAACCATCTCCAACAATTACATGACCCACCACAACAAGGTCATGCTCTTGGGACATAGTGATAGCTACACACAGGACAAGAATATGCAGGTCACTATTGCCTTCAACCATTTTGGTGAAGGGCTTGTTCAAAGAATGCCAAGGTATAGTGTCCAATTCTATACTTCCTGTCTTTATTTATACCGTGTTTTCTCTTTTAAAAATTTACATTTTAAACCTCTGATTCAAACGGACCCACCCGTAAATCTTTAATGTTTGCAGGTGTAGACATGGCTACTTCCATGTGGTGAACAATGACTACACACATTGGGAAATGTACGCAATTGGTGGAAGTGCCTCTCCTACTATTAACAGCCAAGGCAATAGATTTCTTGCTCCGAGTAACAAAGACAACAAAGAGGTAATGTGCATTATCTGACATATATCAATTGGTCATGTTTTTAGTACCATTAGGTAACAAATATTAAAATGGTCTTTTTTTTTTCTCTTTTTTTTTTTTTTGGGAAAGGTTACTAAGCATGAAGATGCACCACAAAGCCAGTGGAAGAACTGGAATTGGAGGTCATCGGGAGATTTGCTCTTGAACGGAGCCTTCTTCACTTCGTCCGGCGCCGGATCGTCTTCTAACTACGCCAAGGCATCGAGCTTAAGCGCAAGGCCGTCTACTCTAGTGAGCTCGATCACATTGGGTGCCGGTTCACTTAAGTGCAGGAAGGGATCGCGTTGCTGATTGTCTTATCATTCATGAAGTCACAAACGTTGTCTATAATATCTTAATTAATAATAGGGTAAGTGTTTTGAAGGATGGAGAATTAAAAAAAAAAAATGACAAATGATCTTGGAAGAAAGAGACTATTTTGGTAAAAGAAGGGATATCCAATTTGTAAGTAAGTATAAGGTAATAGAGTTTGGACCTATTATATCAAGATTTGCAAATTTTAACTACTTGTAAGTTTTTACAAACCTTGGCTAAGTTTCTACATTGACCCACCATGTTGTAAGTTCTTCCCTTGAAAGCCTACTTAATGGGGGGGTTGAATTGAAAGAAAAAAAAAAAGCCAAAGTGTTGGGTTTTATGCATGTCCTTTTCTATCTTTTTATCAATTGTTGTCATATGTAACAATGTTCCATTGGAATTTAATGCCACCAAGTTCTATCTTAAAAGAGACAATGTGAAATCTCTCTCACAAATTATGTACTCCCACTTGGAGTTTCAGTCACATGGGTTGGTTTTTGATTGAAGAGAGAGTCTTTGAGAGGAAATAAATGCTCACATTGGGGGGTCTCTTCTCTGGACCATGTATTTTTTTTCAGACACAAAATACTTTTTCCACACTATTTGCCGGTGTCTCCTTTTTGACGATTGTCAAGCTTCAAAGAACACCCAAGTATTGGCTTCTTAGATGTTGTAGCCTTTGCTTGAATTCAATTATCACTATAGCCAGCTACTAAAGTTGCCCTCCCACCATTAAAAGCCCTTGTGTTCCCGACAATCCCAGTTGCTATAAATGTCACCTACAAAAGCCATTGCAATAAATGTCCAATCGCTACTGATATCCATCTCCATTCCATATATAGCTCGCTCGTGCCTCGTCGGTAAAGTTGACAAAAGCGAAACAGGACTTTTTTATTTTATTATCAAGCTTAATGAGAGTTTTTACAATAAGATATCTCTATCAATGTGATACAGATTTAACGGTTTAAAACAGAGTCCTATAAATAATTTTTCTTTTTCGTTCACATCTTACACGTAGAATTCTCATTTTTCAACAGCACGACAACGAAACGGGAGAGATTAATTGGACGCATCTTGTTTCATTTTCTGCTGCTTTTTTTCTGAGTATGAAAGGGGTTATTCATGGCCCATTGATCAAGCCATGAACATGGTTTAGGCATACATTGATTTCTAATCAGTTATGTCTCAGAAAGACAGTTAATAGGAGATTACAATGCTGTTTATCTTAAAAAAGAAAACATGGCCCACAGGATTAATTATGGATTTCTTTTTCTTTTCTTTTTTTTATTTTTATTTTTTTTAATGAAGTGACTGAAATCTTCAGCACTAGAGAACATAATCCACAGAAAGACCCATATCTTCTGGGAAAGCAATTTATAAAATAAAAATAAAAATAAAAACAAAAAAAGAACAAAAAGACAGATTCTAATTTTTCCACGCTTCACAAGTGGCATAGTCCTGAGTTCACTGACAAAATTTACTGCAAACTGACGGATAGAACGTTTTGGCATTCATTCTCAAAGATTTGAAGATCTAAGTGTGTGTTTGTTTCAACATTTCAAACTAAAATATTTCAACTTAATTTTTATTTTTTTTCTAAAAAGTTTTTGTCTTTTCCCAAAAAGTTTTTTGTCTTTTCTGAAAATTCAAAAAAATTTACTATTACAACTTAAAAATTTCAACTCCAACTGACGAACCAAACAGACCCTAAAACAAAATGTGAAGACAAAACGGCCGGTTTACTGTGAATATCAGAAGAAAGGCAACCCCATTTAATCAATCAGACTCTATTAAAATGTATAATATATATATATATATATATATACAGAAGATAAGATCTAAAGTGCTTGTTATAACGGTTAAAATTATGAGGGGAAAAAGAGAGAGAAATAAAAGGCTCGTGACGGTACTCTTTATTCCAAATGTGACAGACAAGGACTTTAGTACGTAGACCTACTAAAAAGAACAAAAACCCAATAATTCCAATTTTCATGCACTGCATTCTTAACTTGGGAAACATCTCACACTGTTTAACAGGCTCTTGCATTTTGTCCCAAAGTCTTTAAAAATGTGCTTTACAACCCAGCACCACGGGCCATCTCCGTGTCCAATTATTGGTGTGGTGGTTTCGATAGAAAATTCACGACGGATTAACTATTTGGCCAGCCAATGGTTTCGCACTCATTTGCTGGGATGTTGCTGCTTACCACACATGACATTAGCATGAGACGCAACCGACATTGTTTGGTAACGATCAAGAGTTGAAACAAAAATAGGAAATCGAACAAACTATTATCACAAAACCGAAGGAAGTAACTATGCTTACAATTTCAACGAAAGCCACCTCGAAAAGCTACAAGCAACGAGTAGTATCCATCAAGCGCGGACATTGTATCAAAAAATGACATAAAACCGGAATCACACCGAGAGAATACCAACCATACAACGGACATCCTACTCTGTTGAGAAAATTTGAACCAAGTCATGAACCCAAACATCAGTAGTACTCAGAAGGGGAGATGACATCATCTATTTTCAGTATCATCTTGACAACTTGTGTTGCCAGCAAGATCTGCTGCTGCTTGCCAATGAGAGCCTCGAAAACATTCTGCTCACGCATGTCATTAGTGCCGACGTCATTGCAATCGATTCCACAATATGGATTGTTCTCCTGAAGACCAAAACCAAAATTTAGAACAGATTAATGCCGATAAGGTTGAATATGCTTATACAGAAAGCCGAAAATCATTGAAAAAGAAAGTGAAGAAAACTCCAAAGGTTAAATAAGTTTACCTTAATTTGCTGGGATTTCACAGCCGACAATGTCTCGATGGGTTGAAGACCACTATTCTCCGCAAGTGCCATAGGGATGGCATCCAGAGCATCAGCAAATGCTCTGATAGCATACTGCAATAAAAGGAACACATGACAGACAAGCAGTGAATAAATAGGCGGTATCACGAAAAATGAAGTCGGAACTAAGAAACAAAACAATCTTCAAACCTGCTCCACTCCTGGGTATCTATCTGCAGCTGCCTCTACTGCAATTGAACAAGATATCTCAGCCGAACCGCCACCGTAGACAATAGAATTGTTGCAAATGAGATTCCTGGCGACACATAATGCATCATGAAGACTACGTTTGGTCTCCTCAATCATCATTTTGTTACCTAGCAAAGCATAATCAAATACCAATGATTCAGTAAGATTAACATGTAGTCAAATTCAAAATGCCTTCAAGTTACTTGGTTGAATAGACTTTAATGTCAAAAGTCAAGATACTGGTGCACGTGTGTACGTGTGTGTGTGTGTGTGACAAGAAACCTACCTCCACGGATAAATATGGTAACCGCCTTTGAATTTGCACAGTGCTCAATGTAGAGCATTCGGTCTTTTGTTGTACCAAATGATTTTTCTCGAACCAGACCAGCCTTAAGAAAAGCAAAACTTGTTAATATCGCGGCTCAGAATGTAAGAAAACCATGCAAAAAGCACAGAAAGTAACATAGGAAAACATCTAAACATACCTTTCCCAACTTCTCAGGAGTCAACTCCTGGAACCTTGGAACAATTCTTCCACCTGCAAGTGTATGATTACAATCATTGGATAGATGTAGCAATATTGTCAAACGGACAGAAACCATTTATCAAGTAACAAAACCAATCAAAGAGTTTGTTTATAAAACTCGATTGTAAAATGATTAAGAGAGACAAACCTGTGGCTATTGCAATTAGTTCCAACTCAACACCACCAACCCATCTTACAGCAGGCAAGTTCCGGTGCATCAGTAAATGATTTGCTTCATCATCAAAACCCCATTGACAGATAACCAAGGTAGCACCAACATCCTGTGACTCAAAAGATTAGTTTCCCGGTATATCCACATGGCACAACCATCAGAAACAAACCTATATAAGCTACAATACTGCCATACTGAAGAGCAAAGTGAATTTAAATCAACTTGCAACTATAAATGCCAACTTAAAATTATGGGTGTAATCAATAGAACGTGAAAAGGCAATGGCACCTTGCATTTCTGGACCATTTCATCAAAGTACTTCTGTTCTTGTTGACGTAAAGTTTGGAACTTCTCCACTGTATCAATATCAACCTTATGTTTAGTCTTTGGCTTCGGTGGCTCAAAGGGACAAGTCAAGATAGCAATTTTTGCATCTTCAATCCTCTTTGGCATCTGTGGATGGCTCATATCCTTGTCAATGATAATTCCATAAATGAGCTCGGTATCTTCCAACTTGCCCCCTACTCTTCCCTCCACCTTAATTAAATCTAAATTAACATCCTTCCTCTCTAAATCTGCTACAGCAAGAACTGCTTTAACAGCAATCTCAGCCAGATCACGCTTGCACCGGTTCACACTGCAACATAAAAAACAAAGGCTCATATCCACAGAACACATGATAGGTATATCTTTCATACAGGGACTAGTAGGAGAATGCAAATAATAGGTCCTTTTAACCAAATCAAGGTTTTCGGTTTACTTCTCGTTCTAAACCGATGGGAACTCCTACTCAAACAGGTATCGTTCATATAGTTCAATAACGTTATCACCATTGAATACTTTGACTTGCTAATTTGACTATAAAATTCATAGAACACAATGTTGGAGAAGCTGAAATATATTTTCTGCACCTACAAAAGTGCAAAAAAAGATTTTTACTGCCACTTTAAAATTTTTTAGTTCCATTCTCGAAAGCTTTAGCAAGATAGCGTCCACATACGCTTTACTACTGACATAATGTAATCCGATAAACCATAAATGAGTACAAAGCAAGACGTAAAACTTACATCTTTGAAGATAGAGTAGTCATGCAAGTTTGAACTAGAGGCTCTATATTAGACTCTCCAAATTCAAACTTCTGGGCTACACGCTCGAGATTCTCAACAGCTATTCTTGAGGCCAACTCATAGCCCTCAGCGATCCGAATCGGATGAATACCGCGTTCCAATTGCCGCTCGGCCTGCTCCAGAAGTGAACCAGCCATAACAACAACTCCAGTAGTCCCGTCACCAATCTCGTAATCCTGACTACGCGAAAGTTGAACCATCAACTTTGCAATTTGATTGTCAACATCCATTTGCTCCAAAATCGTTGCACCATCATTTGCTGTGAGGAAAAAGAAAAGGAGGAAAAAAAAAAAAAAAGCCATTCGAGATCATGAGATCACAGAATCGAAATTAATGAAAGAACTTGTACTTTTGTTTATATGTCCTCTATATCCAAAGAGCTCAGAATGTTTTTTTTCTTTCAAAATCAAACCATCCAAGAACTCCAAAACCCTAGGTACTTTACAAGAAAAACAGGTATTCACACAAACCAACTCTAAATCACTCCGATAACTTTACTACTTAACGTTTCAGTCCTTTCCATAGCAGATCCACAAAGTAAATCACGAAAGCAATCAAACACTACAAATCCAGAACAACAACTAACATCGCCATCATTACAAGATGAAGAAAACGAAAAGCCCTAAAATCACACTGGACTTCGAGAAAAAGGAAGAAAGTAGAAATGGCAAAACGTACTGATGGTGACGTCGCCGTCGGGGCTCTGGAGCATCTTGTCCATGCCCTTGGGGCCGAGAGAGGTGCGGAGGATGCGAGCAACGGCTTTGCCGGCGGAAATGTTGGCCTTCTGAGCATCGAGGCCTCGCAATCGGGTCTTCTGGTCCTGCTCTTTGATGATGATGAACGGCCTCCCGAACTCGTCGAACGCCAGCGCCATTTCTTCACCGGCGGCGGTGATCCCTCGGAGGTGCCGGTCGGTCTGAGAGAGAGAGAGAGAGAGAGAGAGAGAAGAGTGTAGAAGATTTGAGAGAAACAATGGAGGAAGTGTAGTTTTGGCTCGCTCACAGCCAGAGAGTCTCCCTCTCTGAGAGAGTTTTTCAAAAAGCCCTAATTTGGTTACCTCTGTTTGGATCTGAGCGATGGACATCCAATTTGGGCCTTTCTTTAATCTGGGCCCTTTCTTCAACACTTCCGGGCGGTCAAACGACATCTTTTTAACAACCTATTTTTCTCCATACGACTTCCTTTTGCGTAAGACTTTTTGTTTTTTTTTACTTGTTTTTCTCCATGCGACATTCTTCCGCGTATGACTTCTTTTTCTTTTTTTTTTTTGTGGGGCGATCAAACGACGAGATCTTTTTTACTACTTGTTTATCTCATACGACGTTCTTCCGTGCGACATTTTTTGGGGAGGTCAAACGACATCATTTCTACAACCTGTTTTTCTCCATACGACATTCTTCTGCGTACGACATCTTTTTTACAACTTGTTTTTCTCCATACACATTCTTCTGACCCCACACCACCTACCACACCCCCCCCCCCCCCCCCCCCCTGGCGGGCAACACATATATTTTACCTCAGGTCAGGTAGCATACGACAACCTTTAAATACCACTAGCTTTTCCATATGTGCCAAAAAAATTGGTCCTTTGACAGAATTTAGTTTTAATTAGGGTCTTTTAACTTTGTTAAATTAAGAAAAAGGTACATTTTTTAAATGGTAAGTAACTTACGTATTGATTTTGTGGTAAATGGTCATTGATTTTAGTTTTTTTTTTTAATGATTTTAGTTTAATTAACACAATGATTGTTTCAAATATATATACATAGATTAACAATTAACCTGAAGAAAAGAGTTAGTTTTTCTTTCAAAATGTTTGGTAATAGAGAAAAAAAAAAGAGAGAGGAATTGTTTATACAATTATTTATTTTATTGTTTTTTTTTTTTTGGAATAAAAGTGAGTAATAGCTAATAGGCGCTTTTTTTTTTTTTTGAAACATTGTAATAGGGTGTAATTAGGAGAATAATAATAATTTTTTAGAATGGTTTTAGTGCTGTCATTTTTTCCTCTGTTTTCTTTAAAAAAGTTAACTAGATTTAATAAAGACGAGCCCTGTAAATTTTCTGATTCTTTCCACTCTAATGTTCCCACTGTCAAACAATAATATTCCATTTTCTAGCCTAAATTCCTCTTAATATTTTTTTTTTCCCTTTTAACTTTTTATTCGACCAAAACATAGCATCTAGATGCTCTTATCAAACACACAACTTGCATGGTTTATAAATATATATATATATATGTGTGTGTGTGTGTGTGTGTGTGTGTGTGTGTGTGTATATTTAGAGAAAAATTGCATGGTTTTTTTTTTAAGTGAAAATTTGCAAGGTGTTATTTTCAAATAACTTTTAAAATCTCTAAAAACAAAGCCAAACTGGCTGTAATTTATTTTCCACCAACTTTAGAATTTTCCCTCCTATAGTGAACCAGATACATTCTTTTTTTTTTTTTAAATTGAACCAGATACATTCCAATTGCCCTTAAAAATAAAATAAAATAAAAACCTTTTTTCAAAAGAAAAAAGAGAGGGGGGGGAAAAAAAAAGAAAACCCAAATTAAGAGGGGTCATTGTAATTATGTAATATACTGAAATTAGCAAATTATAATATTTACCAAAAAAAATAGCAAATAATAATAATAATAACCAACATGGCCACCCCCATGGCTTTCCTCACACTCCGCAACCGCAGTCCATGGCGTCCACCAAACCTTCCTTCTCCCTCCATATATATACATATATATATATAGTATATATAACTCCCTCTGTCTGTCCTTCATCCCGATATCTCCAAACCCAAACCGACCAGAGAACCACCGTCTCTCCGCAACAAACTTTCAGAAATGGCACGTCCCGCAGCCGTGGTTCTCGCTCTCCTCCTCGTCGCCGTCGCCGTCGCAGGCCGCTTGGCCTCCGCCCAAACTACGCCCAACGCCGACTCCTCCGCCGCCGCCGAAGCCCTCCCCGCCTTGGGCCCCGCCTCCGACGACGTCATCGGAAACTCCGACGAGGTCGATGACTTGGCGAAGGTCGAAGACGACGTCGTTGAGGCCCCCGTCGGCGGACCGGCTCCCCCCGGCGTCTTCCCACCCTCCGCTGAGGCGCCTCAAAACAGCGGAGCCACCGCCGTCGACTTCTCTGCCTTCGCCGGAGTTGCCGTCGCCGCCGTCGCCGGTTACTTCTTCTGAGCAGGTTCAGATGCATAATTGATGGAGATATAAACATATATACATATATATATACATGTATACGTAAGACTTGAGTTGAATGTCGTTTTAACTCAAACATTATAGCCATTAATATAAACATCCATAATTTTTCTATATTCAATTAAACCATAGAGAACCTTTTTTTCCGGCTTTTAAAAATATATATATATATATATATATATAAATATGTACGTATTTATCGGCTGGAAAAATTAACTTCATTAATGGAAAAAACATGCTTGTTCGATTAATAGAGAATTTATTAATTCCTTCATATGATGCATCTCTGTACCAAAGTCTTGCAGATATGTTTAGTAGGACCTCGCAATATTTTCCGAGAAATTATTAAGTAGACGGGACATATCATGTCATCTTATTGCGATATTCAGATGATTCATTGATCTAAACTTTATCTAAATTGTTAATTATCATTCTCTTTCTTAATAAATTTGATCATAATTTGGCAAAATGTTTAACGTGGCTTCAACAGAAGTTACATCAATATCACATCACATAACATTGACGCCCATGAGTCATGACATTGGTTTACTTTCTTTAATTATGGTTCATACTAGTGATTTAGTCATAATATTCAATTCATCAATTTCAAAAGTTAAATAGCAACGCGACAAGATGGAAATGTGCATCAATCATATGACTTATATATTCACAAATTCATAATATATATAGCCAAATTCTCTTATCTGGTACCTCATTTTTGTCGGACAAGAACAACCGTCTTCTTTGAAGCCGTTGGAAGAGAAAATGAATGGTCTTAATAAAAAAGAAGATTGTACCATCTATGTATTTCTCCCTCTGCCTTTTTTCTATGCCGGAATCCGACGTTGATGGATAACATACCCATCCTATATATATTGCAGTATGATAACACGAACACAAGGTGGAGGTACATTCATTGTTATACATAAAATATATACATATATATATGGTCTTTTATCTGTCACCGTTAAAGGTGCAGCGTTGTGGTGGCGGATAGGCCTATCAGAAGGAGAGGAAATTGCCGACGTGTGTTGAATTTTGAAGGAGCTTTGTGACAGCAATCGTCTCTAAAAGGTGTAGGGAAGTCAACAATATCAGGTGGAGATAAGATAAATTTCCTCAATTGTAGAGAATTTTGGGGGAAAAAAAAAAAAGGAGTGATTGCAGTTTTTTAACAAATAAGGCAGCATTGTACTAAAATGTATTTATAAACATAAGCAAGTTTGAGGTAGCATGTTAATATCAACGGGTAATACTTCTAAGGGGGTGAAATATTGTTTTCGAATTGCTCTCTTTTTTAATTGTCGTTTTTGTAAAGCTTGCCCTTTTGACGGTTTGGTTTGCTTGACGTCTTTTGAATTTTATTTTATTATTATTTTTTTAAATTTTTGTGTCGTTTTATGATTCATTGTTGTTTCTAGTCGCTTTAAAATACTAAGTCGTTTATAAGAGATTTTGTCGTTTTTGGCCTGTAAGACAGGATCAAGTCTTTTCGAAACGTTAGTAATGTTGTCCTTTCACCCTTTTGAGGTTTGTTTTTGGGGGGGGTTGGGTTGGGAAAGAAAAAAAGAAAAAGATTCCAGAAAATAGACATTTCCACAATCTAGATAGGAAGAATTCAATTTTGTCTGCCAATACCTAAATCCCACCTATCTTTTTAAGGAAGACACTCCGATGAGATGTTCAGAAGCTTCCACCAACGTCGATTGAAGCTTCTCTACATATATATCCTCTTACAGAGCTGATTTGAATGCCAGATTCTCGGTCCCAAAACCCAACTAGGCTTTTGAACTTCCCAAATTCCGACCTTTCTATCTCGAAATGCCACGATTCACAAATTTCTTTGTTTTTTGTTCCCCTATTTTTATCAACACTATCTACTGCACCCTACTCGTCTAAATCTGTCATACTGTAATAGCCTGCCCTTCAAAATCTTCCTATAATCTGCACCGTTGCTCTCCCATCCAACGTCTACTCTTGAGTTGCCAGATGTATCCGCCCAACAGATACGAGACCTTTCTATATATATATATATATATATATATATATAAACACACACACACACACACACTACGTAGAGTCCCAGAATTAAGAGGCAGAGATTTTCATAGAAGCTACTTAATAGAACCACTAGGGACAAATACAAGCAATTTAGATACAGAACTCTACGTATCACAAGTTTCCATAGAAGCAGAAACAAAACCAAAACAACAACAAAAAAAAAAAAAAAAAAAAATTGTTAATGCGAAAATGAACTCACCAATCTTTGCAAGTCCAAAGCAGCTTAATACTAATATCTATGATATTGTTATAGCCTGTATAACCAGAATTCAAACGACAAAACAACGGGAAGGTTATCTCTACCGGTATTA
The DNA here is from genome assembly GCA_038430175.1 of Ficus hirta. NCBI lineage: Eukaryota > Viridiplantae > Streptophyta > Magnoliopsida > Rosales > Moraceae > Ficus > Ficus hirta. Next base: position 14,369,288 of record CM076595.1, on the reverse strand, counting down.
CACTTTATGTCTGTCTCAGATCAGGTCAAAATCATTATCAGAATGAAAACAATATGCAAAATTAACGAACGGAACTTGATAAATAGCTAACATCTGAAACAGTGCAATACTGATAGGGTATTCTTCCATGCCTTACCAAGGAAACCCCGAAAAAGAATTTATCGACTCCTTCATCAATCTGAGTTGCGTTCGTAGGAAGACACATTGAAGCAGCTAGTAGTTCTTAAAGTGCAACCCGATCAAGAATGAAGCAGCTCCTCGAACACTACTTACGTTTACATGAATACAGACCACACCATCATATACAAATTTTTGCATAGTATACAACGACTTGCGAAAATACAACGGACGGCATAATCCACACATTTGATCTCGTATCATATCAGGGACAATACAGAATTCCTCTGTTAATAAAGGTAGGCAAAAAGTACATGACCCCTAAAACCGACCACATCTCCTAATATAAGTACACTAAATAATCATACACCAAAAATATCCTAGAAAAAGATAAAATAAAATAATAATAAAAAAAACGGAAATGAAGAAAAATAAAAACTCCGAAATCCTGAATTCAAGGAAGTGCACTGCTCCAAGAGGAAACGGGTTGTATAGATCTCACTATGACCATTACAATTTACACAAGGCTTCTTGTTACTAAAAACCGTAACGACTCAAGCCTAACTACCTAATGCAAGAAGGGAAATTTGTCACTTTTTCCGCACTACATGATCAACGTGATCAAAATAAGTACAAGAGTATTACAAACTCTGAGTTGAGCCCAAAACAACAAGGGGCGAGACGAAAAAGACAGGAAAAGAGGCCTTTACATGTGGGGGGAATACAAAAAATTTTCTTAAACAAGGCAATACAGAAGTTTAACAAGCAATAGGTCTCCGTTCATATCCGAACAAGTTTATAGGCACTCTTTCTAAAGGGGTTTGATGTAAGGAACGGTAATACAGATATTTTAGGTGGTCAAAGCAAGGTGAAACTTAGAACATTGAAATGATTTCTTTTTCACACTTGGCAGACCAAAAGCCATCACCAGAGAAATCCAATAAAGGCATCCCATGTAACACATCGTCCACCATATAACCAGCAAAAGCTGGTTCATTCATAAAATGAAAGAGTTGTCCACTCTATTCCCTGGATACGATGATCAAAAGGAGATTAGATAAGATAGTCGGCCTGAGTCTCCAAAACCGTTCTTATTATTAAACAATCCAACAGGAATGGACTTCACTGAGACAAAAGCAAACTAGAAAAAATCCAGCAACTCCACGGTCATTCCAGGAAATGACTATTTCTCATTCTACGCCAAATACAGTGAGAAAAGAGCCGACAAATTTGAAAGGCAGAACTTACATATTTCATCACTATTTCTCTCATATCATAATCGTTCAGTTTATTATTTTAATTCCATAATTACCGTTGCTCTTAGGTAACAACTAAGACAAGTTGATCATACAAGTAGAAGAAGACTAGCTTCCATTCGAAAATCACGAAAAAAGAGTTTTCATGAATTTAAACGAAGATGCAGTCTCACCACCACAAACAGAAACCAAGGTAACGACAAATCTGCTTTGTGTTAAGCAAAGATCAATATAATCTGCAATCCACATGATACTCGATCGCAATACTTTTTGTTCCTCGGAAAGGTAAAGATGCTCAGAAAAGCAGAAAAAATTTAATAGAATGCACAAGAATAAGTAAACACCCATAGTCAAATTAAAAATAATTGTCTAGAATATGAACATCACAAGCCGAACGAAGCAATTGTCTCGAAGAAATGGTACAACCTACAGCAGAGCATTAGAAGCCAAACCCCACAAACCATATCCTTATTTTGTTTACTAATGGAAGTTACTAATCGTTTTTAAGCTCACAAATACGAATTATATCTAATGTCCTAATCCATTCAGTAGAAAGCAGTACGAAAGCAATTTAAAATAAAATTCTTCTGCTCTATCCGAACAAGGAGAACTTACTTTCACGCGAGAAGCCACATACATATGGGGCCTTCAAGATCCAGAGAGTGATGTGTGTAGATGCACAGAGCAATCCAAGGATTGATATTGCAAAGTTGTGAAAATAGATCCTGCAACACAAGAAGACCTGCTGAAGAACAACGGATGACGAGATCAGATCACTCGGACGGTAAACGTCTCCTCTTTCCATAGTCGACATCTCTTGAACGAGACCGATGATGATCTTCTGCCACTCGAGACCTGCTACGAGGTCTTGAAGAAGATTGCCCTCTGTCCCAGTCATCATCGTAATCCAACTCACGCTCTTTTTGACGATGTTCTCGGTACCCATTTTTGTCCTCCCTATATCTGTGCTCCCGCTGCTCCTTTTCAGACCTGTCCCAGTCTCTCTCTTCATGATGCCTCCTCTCAGAGTTTCCAGACCAGTCACGCTCCGATCCTCGTTCTCTTTCCCTGGAGGCAGCACTCGTCCGTCCTCCCTTTTCCTGGTTAGTGTCTCCGTAACCATATTCCGAAGCACCATCATCGCCACCATAGCTGGACTCCCTTGTCCTTCGACCGTGTTCTTCTCCTCCCCATCCACCCATGCTTGGGTCATTCCACATCCCTGGCTGATGACCATCCATTAAAGAAGAACCCATCATACCCATCCCGTTGTTTGTCATACCCCTGCCAAAGAAGGCTGGGTTGACATGAGGGGCGACTGCAGCAAGTCCCATTGCGTTAACTGCTGGAAACGAGGGAAGCATTCCCGGAAAAGCAGGCCCTGGAAACCCTCCATAACCACCGCCTCTACCCATATATGTCGGATCAAAGCCAGTACCCATCATGCCTTGTGGATTCATCATACCACCAGCAGGACCACCAAATGCTGGTCCTGCAAGACCTTGCCCATATACCCCACCTCCAACTCCGGCATTGTTCCCAACCATGTTCTTTGCACCCATAGCCCCTCTGCCCCTGATTGATCCTCCATTTCCAGGACCTCTGTTGGGCACTCCTTGCCCACCCCGTCCCCACCCACCCCTTCCGAAGTTCCTCGCTCCATCTCCACTTTGATAATTGGGATTACCTCCTCTCCCAGCACCATCATTAAGGGGCCTTCTTCCCTGAGGCTGAGACTGATTTTGAGCTTGATTTTTGTTCACGTAAGAAGCTCCCATCTGCTTAAGTGTTTGCGGAGAAGCAAAAGCCACAACACAAGCTCTCCCATTGAAAACATGACCATGCATTCCCTCCTTGCATGCCGCAGCTGCTGCTGCATCATAAAATTCAACTTGACAATATCCTTTGGATTTACCGCTGGCTCTTTCATCGAAAAACTTAGTTTCCTTCACTCTCCCATATTGAGTCAAAACATTTTCAAGTTCAGCATCAGTTGTCCACCAATGTAGTTCTCCCACAAATAACATGGTGGAACCATTCTCTATCGACGGTCGGATCTGGTTTTCATTAACTGCTAGATTACTAACATTTGCACTTACATTGGTTTGATTGCCCAGCATCGGAGGGACACCACGAGGTTCAGCACCTCCAGAATTCAGCGGTTGCACAGGCTCATTGGCCATTTTTCCAGGAATATTAGATGAATCAACTCCAACACTACGGGAAATGGGCGTTGATCCTTGAAATCCCACCATGATTCTTCCTTTTTGGGAGCCTGAAGCCCCGTCTGGGTAAACCATAGATCCCGCTTCTAATTTCTTATCAACTGCAGGCCCCTCCTTCTGGCCAGGAAATTGGGACCCTGCACTAGGATATTTTCCTTCTGCTGACGCTCCAGGAATATTCGGTTGTTGAGAGCCCCCGATTTCCTCTCTTGATTCAGGAAAATTAGTTTTCTGAGCTTGGAGTCCATTGTTGACACCACCAGGAGGAAGTGGCGCCTCGGACCGTTGCAACTGCAGGAAACCCTCTCCAACATTAACGTCGTTGTAGAGATCATCGTATTCGTCGTCTTCTCCCATCAGTTCTTCATCTGCAAGAGCAGGTATAGCTCCACCAGACCCCTGATACTGTACCTTTTTAGCCACTCCATATTCCTCGTCTTCGAAATCTATTTGATCCTCAGCCATTTGATCCGTTTACGCTAAACAGAAGCAAGAGAAAAAACCAATCTTAAAACTATGCATTCACATGATCCAACTCATCCAAAACATGAAATATCAAGTTAACAAAGTGGATATCAGCTGCAAAAATCATGCCCAAACTCACAGAAAGATGAAAATGAAACCAAAAAAGCAGATCATTTAGTAAAGTGTTAAAAGCCCACATCTCAAAACTCAAAATTTCTACAAAATCAAAATAAAAAATAAATAAATAAATCTGATGGTCAAGTTCTCACGATATTACTCAAAACCCCTAAATCTTCAACTTCAGAGAACGTTCATAGAAGTTACCAGAACAATTGAAAAAACAAAATTCTCCTACACCCAGATGGTAAAAACGCCAGAAATCATAGGAAATCTCATATATCCAAAAGCACCCACTTCGCAAATCAGGTAAAAAAAAAAAAACGACAGAAAATTACAGAGTCCCACCAACCAACATCATCAGAACATTATGAAAAGCATCAAAAATCTGGAACGAAGATTACTAAACTTACTTTTGTTGGGTTGTGTCAAACTCGCCGCAATTTTTTCTTTTTACTTCGTCTCCTGTGCAACATAAACTGTGGTTTTACTTTTTTATATTTTTCTTTCCGTAATTCAGATTGTATTCCTCTTTAAGTTGTCTGTTTGGTCGACAGTGGGCAAATGATACTACAATACAAGGATTACAAGATAAGCTTTTTCGTTTTGCTTAGCGAACGAAAACATTGACCTCCAAATTCCAATCCTGTTATTAGTCAAACCTGTTCTCTATGGAGGAATTGTACGGATTAATGTCATTTAGTCCCCAACTGGGATCAAAGTCTTTTTTTTTTTTTTTTTTTTTTTTTTTTTTGGTCATCATACAAGTTGCATTTATAAGTTGCCTTTGTTTTACCAAACCCAAAATGTAAAAATCTTGTCTTATTTTGGGAGATTTTGGAAAATGGCCAGTTTTGTGGGATGTGTATAAAAAAAAAATGATCTAAGTTTTGATTTTTAAATGATGGTCGCTTTGTTGTTACATATTATATTTTAATGGTAATTTTATGATTTCACCCTAATGTGTTGAGCTCAAATATTTTATTTTTAAACTAAAAGACTGGTCATTTTCAACAATTTGCTCAGTCAATGATATATATTTATGGTCGTTTTCTCAATTCTGAATGATGAAGAAGAACAAAAGAAAAGGAACAAAAGAAAAGGAAAAAAAAAAAAGAGGAGGAGGAAAAAATGACCAAATTTAGAAGGAAAATAAAAGGGGGCCATTTCGCATTTACCACTTCAATTTCCTAAGAGTAAAGGTCGAGTAATTAGCAAATAACTTTTATTTTTATTGTTTTCCTTCTTCTCCCTTGATCAATTGTTTAGTAGGGTAATGAACTAATCATAATCTACTTTTATTACACCAATGGTTATTTCATATTTGATCGATAGTGAGTGCTTGTTTAATTCAGTAAAATTTTTATTTCATCATTAACAGATATAGTATATGAACAATTCAATTTATGAGAATTATAATTATCACTCCTTTTCATTGGAAGGAGAAAAAAAAAAAAAAAATATATATATATATATATAAATATGTATTCTCACAACGATATGTATGAATTATTCAGTTTAGTACAATACTAAGAGAGATTGTGTTTAGTCTCTTACAAGCAAAGCAAGGCTCCTTGATCGTGCTTAGTCGATAACTACGCTTGGTCGTTCCTCTCCACACTAGTTTTTAGTGATTGCTAATAAAAAGAAGTACAAAGATTTGAGGCCACCAGAGACTGAAATTGAAAAGCAATAATTGTTGGTAATGTGTAACTTTTCCTTTCCATCTTTTTTTGTCACTCCTTCTGGTGTGAAGAAAGGGACGTGCAAGAGAAAAGAGGGGATAGAAAGTGACGTGCTCACAAATTACAAATCCAGAAAGAGAGTGGCAGTGACGTTTCACCAAGCAGATTTGTACTGCCATAATTTATTTACATTTTTCTGATATCATTTCTTTTACTCTCATAATGTTTCCTTCCAACAAAAAGAGATGTCCCCCATTGTGATTTGGATCTATCACAATGCCGCGTAATATGAAGGTAAAAAACATAACAAGAAATTAGAGAGATTTGCTGGTTCATTATGATGTGTTTGGTTTTTCGAATAATCCTGATAGCGATTACCAAGTAATTGTTGTACACAGTTTTTGAGCAAAATACAACACCACAAAAGATCTGCTGATAGAAGAAAAATGAAACAAAATTTATCTGCAAAAGCGTTGAATGGGGTAAGAACCGATATGGTTGGGACAGCCCACTTGGCCACTTGACAAAGGTTCAATTTCTAATAATGATAAAATGATTACATGAAAATGAAATGAGTTTGGGAAAAAAGACAAAAGGTTCATAAACATATTTTGTAACTGAAAACTAGGACTAATAATAGTACAATGGACAAAGATCTAAACGAATTGAACATCCTATCTGAGACTATGTTTTAGTAGAAAGGACACTGTCAAAAAGATCAATAATAATCCTGTCGAACTATAACTAAACTAAACCGACCACCAAAAATGCAATCCGGCCCTAACAACAATTTACTTGAACGATGATTCTCATCCGATCCATTAGGGCCAAACGTACTCGCCAGCAACATTATTGATTGACCACTTCCTATTGGCTTCTGGGGTGATCTGCAACTCCCTAAGAAAATAATGAATAGAAATCCATTTTGTTACAAAATGAAAATCAATGGACAATATTTTACACCACCTCTCACGTGTGCAACACATGAAGCCAGGAAAACATCAGGATGTAAGTTTGAAGCCGCGGGGGTGGAACTAACAAGGCATTCCCAGCAGACGCTCTAATCATTCCCAGCAGACGCTCTAATCTGGAAACTCCAGAAAACCAATCAGACGAAATGTTTTTGCATCAATACATCCCCTTGAAAACGGGATTTGTGCGACATATGCTTGCGCCGTACTCCTCGTATTCTGCTTTAGTATGGCACGCCTGTATATGGTGGCAATTCAATATTTAGCAATAGAAAATAACATAGTTGCAGAAATTAACCAATTTTTCTTAATCTGTATTCCTTTTCCTTCGACTCAGGCCATTGATGGGTGGGAAAGAAGGTCGAGTCGCTCCTCTTTCCAACATAATCACCAAAATGAAATATTGTCAATAGGTAATTTGGTTGTAATTAAAATGCAATTTTTAGTCAACACGGATCTGTTTGATTTTCATTCTTAAGCTTCTCCCAAAGGCCAACGGTACAAAAAAAAAAAAACCAATTCACTTGACAAATACAACACTTCTTCACAAAAAAGTTCCACGTGGAAATTAAATTGAAACACAAATTGAATAAACAATTCATTCAAAATTACAATCTTAAACGAGGGAAACAGAAATTCATACCGCAAAAAATTCTGGTGTTGATGCAAGAACAGAGCCTCCAAACCAGACTGCAAATCTCTGGATGGGGTGGCTGACTACGTTGACCTCCACAGGTTGTGACTGGGGACCAAAATAAAATAAAATAGAATTTTAATTTTAACCTATAAAGAAAATGTTCTTTTTCCTTCCTCTATAACAAGTAATAATCGAATATGCTTACCTTAATTTCCCCACCAAGTCGAGCTTCAGATGCAAGAACACGGGCATCAACAATCTTCTTTATATCCCGTTGCAACCTCCTATGGAAGTCCTTGAACATAGTCGATCCCCCAGACAAAACAATATTCTGAAAAAAAAAATGTAAACCAAAAACAACTCTATAAAAATAATGCCCTACAGGGATGAAACTTAGGGAGTTTTCTTATCATAAATTAAAATGAATAATTATTTTTAGAGCAAAGGCTTCAAGAGAAAACAACTCAAAACTGACTGATTACGAAAAAATATTTTAGGGAAAGTAAATAAATAGAGAGTTGTTTTAGGTGACAAACTATGCAAACGACTATAAGCCCACATATCAGCCCTCTGTCCTGCCTATTCCTATTGTTAAGTTGGGAGACATTTTATCTAAGAAAAAAACTTCCAATCATCTTTCAAAGCTTCACCTTATACAAAGCCCTCCTTGTGTCAATCGGTGCTGACTGAATACACTTGTCTATTACAGCTGGCAAAGGGGTAGTAAAATCAGTGCTATATATCTCAGGATTAAAGAACACCTGTTAGAAAACAGTTGAGGCAAACTCATCAGTACCAAAGGCAGAAAATATAAGCGTCGAGGGGATGGGGACAGAAAATTATAGTTCCTTTAATCTTTTAGAAATGACAAAACATGTTCTCCTTTTTACTTTTAAAGCGTTAAAAGATCAGGTGTCTAAGACAAGAAAAAGTCCTACTGAAATATTAAAATTAAGAACAAACCTCTGGGCCAAGAAATCGCTCATAGCCAATATCACAGGAGTATGGTGCTCCTGTTTTTGGTTTTATACCCCTCCATTGCTTAATATACTTCGACGGTTCTTTATCATGTTTATTATATTCCTGAAATCATTAAAGAAATAACACTTATGGTCAAATGGGCTCCATGTTGGTTAATCATCAGAAAACAGATATTCAAAGAAAAAAAAAATCCATGTCTGTAGAAATCTTATCAACTGAAATAAATAAGTAGGAAACCTTGACAATGTCAGAACAGGTATAACAATACGTTTCCTTCACTTTACGGGCTACTTCAAAGGAGTCTTCTGGCGGAACATTTTCTCCTCTTTCCTACAGGAAACAAACATATAGTAATCCATGAATCTTTACCTGAATAGTCGGACAAATTCCAGTTGTACACACATTAGGACCAAATTACAAGCACTAAGCACTATCACAACGTAGTGAAATGTGAAAAGTTGTAGTATGATTAAGAAATCTCACTCCAACAATGAGCCCCCTCACTCCCGATAAAATTTACCGACATCAAATTAAAGATAATATCTTTACTGGAAGTTGATGACAAACATACCCGCATAAGTTGCTGAACAAAAAGCGTTACATCTTTCCCTGCAATAGGAATTGACTTGATGCTACTTCCAATAACATAACCATCAGCAACAGGAACAACATATGTACCCCCATCTCCGACATCCACTACAACTCCTGTCATCTCACACTATAAAACTGTAGGTCAATCTAAAAGGATTTATCTACACGGATTAAGCATGAAAGATGAATTATTGCATAAAACTCTATACAAAACTACAAAACAAACTTATTACACCTCAGTAACCTTATCAAGAATCCAACTTTTTCCAACAAAGCAGGTTAGGGATGTACGAACGAATAAAGAGTCAAGCACAATATGAAGCAGTAAATTAGCAGATTAAGCAATGCATATTCTAATTCAGTATTTATCCACCTAAGAAACTATCTAATAGAATACCATGTGAAAAAAAATTAGCACTTAACTGGAAAGTGTCGTTTTTGGAAAGTTAAAATCTAAATAAAAAAAGCAAGCACTAAGACATTATGAAATCATGGCAATACCCTTCACCTTTGTCCATCCTTGTTCATCTTCAATTTCAATACTAATTCCTACGAACCCAAAAGCAGCAAACTTAATGACTACATACATATTTCAGTAGAGAATATTTGTCTGGAATGCCACTTATAATGCCTTGTCCCCCTTACAGAGATTATCTGACAAAACCCAATTGTTCCAAGCCTCTAAAACTGAATTGGAACTCAAAATCATACACAAAATCAGTTAATTTCAACACCAAGTACCAACCTTAGACGTTGTGTAGCCAGCAGCAAGGGCAAGCACAGAATTCACCGCAATGTAAAGCCCAGGAACATTGAACGTCTCAAACATGATCTCGCCGGTGTACTCGCGGCTCTCCGGCGCGGTGAGAGGACTCTCCGTCAAAAGGAAGTAATGGTCCTCCGGATCACAACGCAAGTAGTTGAAAATACACTGTTGCCAGAACCGCTCCATGGCGTCCCAATTATCAACCTGGCCATGCCGAATCGGATAGGTAAGGTTGTAAGTGCTGCTAGATTTAGATCTCGCGAGCGCCTCATCCCCGATAAAGAAATCGAGATCGGCCATAACGCCGGCGCTGTGCTGCGCTAGCCAATTGGCCTTCGACGAGCTCCTCGATTGGTTCAGAAACGACTCGTTCACGGCAACTACCGTCGGAACGATGAAGCAAGGCTCCACGTTACCGGCGAAGCCCATCTTAGTATAGCTGCAATTGAAAAGGGCAATTTATCAAACAGACGGTGTGCAATTTGCAAAGACATAGATTTCAACTTCAATCATTTCGTCGAACAGATAGAGTGCATAATTACACACACACACATACACCGTTATATATATATATAGTTATACATACCCGGTGCCATTGTCGATCACGACGGCGGGGCGAGAGGCGGCGGGGTCCATAAGAAAACGAAAAGGAGAGATTTTGAATTTGGTGTTGACTGTGAAAATGGATCTGCGACTGAGATCCTGATGAGGGTCTGAGAGAAATGATCATGGTCGTGAAGAGCGCTTTGAGGAGCGCGAAAATGGAGAAGAAGAAGAAGAAGATTGTGATTGTGATTGCGACGCAGACTTGGAATCGAAGCGAAAGGAGCGACTCAACAAGAAGGATTTGGGGCTCGGTAGCTGAGGTTTGGTTATGGCGTCTCCACCACCCATTTCAACGTCGACCGATTAAATTGAATCCACCAGCTCTTATCGAATTCACCATCATTGTTTCTGTGCTCTGTTTTTTTTTTTTTTTCCTTCTTCCTGCCTTTTCCTCTTCGATGCTTTTCTTGGAAACCAAACAACGACTCACCGACCAACCCCTCTCTCTCTCTCCTTTTCTGGTTTTCTTTTTAGAGCGATTTGTCGATTAGTCTTGATACGCGACGGTTATTGTGGGCCGTTAGATTGGATGGCCCGAAACAGTAAGATCACAGCATTCAGGTGAAGGCGATGTGGGCCCGGTGGGGACGTACTAAAAGCATTCAAATGGCATATGTAGAGGAACTTTGCTAATTGGGAGAGATCCTCAACCAATAAATAATAATAATAACAAAAAAGAAAATTTTCTTGCACCTTGACCCCGGACTTTTGAATTTTTGTCAATTAATCCCGTTTGACACACTATTTTGAAATAAAAATTTTTATTTTCAAATGAGAATCTAAAATAAATTGATTTTTAAAGTAAAAAAAAAAAAAGCTATAGATTTGGATTTAAATGAAATGAATTTTTTAGATTTGAAATAATGTGCTAAACACACCATTAGATCCTTAAGGCCCGTTTGGGTGACTTTTGAAGACGGAATTTTGAAGATTAGTTTGGAAAAATGTGTTTGGTTGAAATATGAATTGAAAATAAATTGTGATATAGAAAATAGTGCAAAAATTTAAAATATGTTTGGAAAAAATGTAAAATAGATCTTGTTCCGTTCATCTCGTCGTTGTGAGTACTTTGACACAAGAACCATCTCATGTCGATTTGAAATATGAAAGTTATGAACTTAAAGTTTAAGTTTTTAAAAAATAAATTAGAGAAAAATTGAGTTATAGATTTAATGACATGTTTACTTACACTTAATTAGAGTGAGCATGAATCGGAGTGGATAGAATTCGGAGTGGACTGGATTCGAAATCAGGATTCGGAGTCAGAATATGCTGTTTACTTAGGTTTCAGAAATCGGAGTCGGAATCACTGTCAATCACATTCATACGTTTACTTAGAACAGGAATCGGAGTTAGTTGTTATAAATTTACTTATATATCCCTTTATTTATTGTATTTTTAAAATTTTAAAAATAATTATTTTTTTATTTATTATCATACTATTAATCAAAAGTAAAATAATCATTATGATATTAAGGTAATAAAATTAAATTGTGTAATTTTTTTGTTTAAAAATTTAAAAAGAGTAAAAAAAATGAATTAAAATAAGTAAAGTATAAAAAATATTAAAATAGAAACATAATAATATATTATGATAAAAAAAAGTTCTTTATTTACTCTAATAATGTTAATAGTAATTATGATAGTTATATAATATTAAGTTAATAAAAAAATATTATATTTAGTTAATAAAAATAATTAATATAGATTGTTATTTTTTAATATTATTTTTTTGCAAATGAACTAAGGATAAAATAGTAATTTAATGTTAATAGTAGGAATAGAAATCACAATCCTGGGGGGCATGGGATTGTCAATCCCATTCTTCAATCCCAAATTGATGTGAAACTCACTATTTTCACTCACATTCCAGAAAAAAAAAATGAACAAGTAAACAAGGGATTGACTATCATTCTCCACTCCCATTTCCTACTCCTGATAAGTAAACATATCATAAGAGTTTTGAAATTAAGACGTCAAAATATAATCTTGAGACATTATTTCAAACGGACTCTTAATTTAAAGATTTGGACAATCATGTCATCAAATTCCAAGTTTCTTGACATCATGTACACAAACTCCCTTTTTTTTTTTTTGGCATTTTGTATTCTCAATTTTTATGAAATGTTGTTAGTGCTTAACATTTGAAGTCTTCTTTACAACTTGGTTTCTGAGGTAGTTTTGGGGGTTTTTTTTTTTTTTTTCTTTCTTTCTTTAAGCAAATAAGGCATAATGCTAGTTAATAGTGGTGTTAGTATTAGTTATTGTCATCGCTGTAATTTAAGACCAATTTGCCCAAATTACGATGGAATGGATGACTAAATTATATTATTTTAGAAGTTGTTGTGGGTTTCAATTCATGATCAATTGGTTTGTTGTCATAAATAAGTTGTAATTGTCGTTATGTTAATAATATCTATTATAAGAAATAACAAGTTGTACTTCAAAACAGAAAAACCCAAAAAGTTCTACATTTACCTAAACACAACATACTCCATTAAATGTAAAATATACCAAGCTTTTAAGGATCTTTCAAAAATTAAAAATAAAAAGACTTGAGGCGCAAGGACGTTATTAAATATTGAGGACTGATGAATTAAACGAAATACTTCACATGGTGATTACTAGGGTCGAGAAAATGGAAGTTTAAGAACTCAATTATCTTAATTCTTAAATTAAGGACCCAAGACGAAAAATAAAATAAATAAAAATAAAATAAAGATGAAGAAGAAGACTCGATTATCCAAATTCTTAAATTAGGGATCCAAGATGCTAGAAAAATGAGATTTGAGTTCCAACTATCAAAATTATCAAATTAGGGATCTAAGTACAAATATCTAAAAGTTTAGAATCCTAAATGCAAATAACCTTGTTTTTTATTTTTTAGTTTACAAATTTGTTATGTTTTTTGGATACCCCGAGATTGTACTTTTAAATTTTTAGAAGTTTTTTAATTCATGTGAAATTTGCATTTTTTTTAATTAGGGAATCTGTTGTATTTATAAGAGAATTAATAATAATTTTCGAAAAGAATGAGTATATAAAATTTTAAACAAAAATTAGAAAATAATTCTTTTTTTTTTTAGAGATAAATTAGATTTAAAAGATTTCAGTAAATTTGTGCTATGATAATAAAATCAATTGTTTAAAAAAAAACCTATGCCAGAGAAAAATCGGGTTTATTAAATACCTTAGCTATAACTATAGATTCTTTATTGAAGTGAAAATCTAAAAACGATGCCAAACAGACTATAGATTTCAGTAAGTTAATGAGATTTACTTTGATTCAACATGAAGACGGTAATTGAGTGAAAACAACAATCTTTTATTGATTTATATATAAAGAAAATACAAAAGATTTTTTAAAAAAAAACTTTGAGGTAAGGATTTTAAACTTTATAGTTATGATGAAATCAAGATTTTGATTTTCATAGTATTATTAAACGGATCAGTCATACGAAAATTAAACTTATATAAGAAACATAAATTTGAAAATTTGTTTCTAATAAAAATTTCAAAAAGATGCCAATTTAATTTAAAATTTTAACTATTTCAATCTATGTACCGTATTCATTTTTTTCTATCCCTCAAACACCAATTAAAAAAATTCTCCGTTTGAAATAAAATCTTTTTCAGACAGCTTTTCAAACTTTTTTTTTTTTTTTAAACGCAAACAAGATTAACTTCTTGTCACAAATATTCACTTATAGTATACTATATCTTAATAAATTGTCATAATTTTTATCTCATGTATTTGCAAAACTACTAAGTTATAGCATATATTTTTAGTAAATCAATAGATTTTCTTATATTTTCTAAAAAATTTGGCATTTACGGTCAATTTCTAACAACAAATTTATGTGCTTAGTTTCATGTTAGAGAAAGTGAAGAGGAAGGAGGAGGGATTTTTTTTGATATTATGTGATTATAAATTTGATTATCTTATTTATTACTATGTTTAAAATTTTATATTATAATTTACTATTATTCTTTTTAAAAATACTATTATACTCTTTATCTCTAAAAAAAGAAGTTCAATATTTTAATATGACTTATACGACTAAATTAAAGATGATTGTATTCCAGTAGGATCAGGGCCTTGCAGGGAACGACTTTGAACAAAACTATAACGAGAATAAAGTATTACCCCTGAGTTAGGAATGAGACGGGGGAGACGATAGGAAAGCACTCCCCACCCTACCTCATCTTTATCTCGGCATGTATGTCTTCCACATTTTTTTAAATATATAATATATAGTATATAGTAACCCTTTGAACATTATTAGTACAAAGATTTGGTTTGCATTTGTTGAAAATTTGATTTGTGCTATGCAACATTTCTTTGAATTAAATTAATTATTGTTATTATTTTTACTTTATTCTCTGTTTTAAATTACTTTTTGTAAGGGTGGATATGGGATAGAAACCAACTTTTTTATAATATCCTTCATAGATTGTACTTGAGCTTTTATAAGAAGTAAGGGGAGTTTGGTTCACCCATCCAAACCATTCAACTCAAACTTTTTTTTGTTTTTTTCCCAAAAAGTTTTTCGTCTTTTCTGAAAATTCAAAAAAATTTACTATTGAAACTTAAAAATCTCAACTCAAACTACTCCACCAAACAAACCCTTATTAAAACATAAATTTCACAAAACTTATTCAAAATGAAATATCATATTTTTATGACATCAAATTAATCATCCATCATTCATTTATCATATAACAGAAAATAAAAATCACCAAATATACTAACAGAGGGAAAGAAAAAAAACCTCTCAAGACTAAACTCCTAAGACAA
Organism: Ficus hirta; assembly: GCA_038430175.1. Classification (NCBI taxonomy): domain Eukaryota; kingdom Viridiplantae; phylum Streptophyta; class Magnoliopsida; order Rosales; family Moraceae; genus Ficus; species Ficus hirta. The sequence continues at coordinate 14,354,073 of CM076595.1, read as the reverse complement.
ACAAGATATAGGGATTCAACGATACGATAGTAAGCTTCACGATAAGATTATATGAATATAAGAAAAGATAATTTGGGATTGGAGCTCGATAATGGACAGTGGTCCACCGATCTTCAATGGGGCAAAGAAAGTAATGTTTTAGGATTAGTGAATTGTGAAATAAATGATAATAATGCGGGATTAAAGGTCTTGAATTTTGAGAGAGAATAAACTGATATTTTATATATGAAAAGAAAGACTAAACAAAAATAAGTAGTATTGTGTATAAAACATGCAACCGGTTTGTATATGATAACAATATATATTAGATTCGATCGGTTTTATTAAATTTCTAAAATTCATATTAAATATTCAATCCAATCTAATTAGAAGAACAAAAATATAATCTAAATCTAATCCAATAATAATTGGATATCCAAATTGTTTAGATGGATTGAATTAATTCGGTTACATAAATTGGATGAATGGAAACCTTAACTTTTTACATGTATTATAACATTAATAAATCAGAAATAAAAGGAGTATGGAGAAGATCTTCCTAACAGAAAATTCCTAACCCGTCCTATCTCATCCTTGTGATACGAGAATGGAAATAGGAAAACACTTTCCAATCTCGTCCCGTCCGTTTATTATCCTTATTGGAAAAATTAGTTAAACAATTAACATGACTAAACATTTATCAATCTACTAATGGGATGAAAATAAAAAATATATAATATAAAATCACCAAAGAAAAAAAAAATCCACCAATCTACTGATAGAATAAAAATACGATCATACCAAATAAGTTTTTCCAAAAATTTCGGGTGAGTTTGATTCACCAACTAAAATTTTTTTTTTGTTTTTTTCTCAAAAAATTTATCTTTTTTCCAAAATTTTTTTTATCTTTTCTGAAAATTCAAAAAAATTTACTATTAAAACTTAAAAATCCTAACTCAAACTACTCTACCAAATAAATCCTTCTTTAAAAAAAAAAAAAAAGGTTCATTTTCTGAAAATTACTACATATCATATACATATAAGAAACGGTACAGATATACGTAAATCTACCCGTAATAATTGCCTACTATCACTCCGGTGTTATGCAGTTAGCACACGCTGAGATTTTAAACCTTTTTTTTTTTTTTTTTGAGGGGAGGTTTTAAACTTTAATCAGCGTATCGAGTCCAATAGTCAACCGATTCAAAGGCAGTGATGGCAAGTGATCAGCGGTTGGGGACTTGGGCCGGCGATGAAAGGCCAGAACGCCGCGCACCTCCATCACCTCCCCTGGAGCCTCACCGCAGGCGATCCCAACCTCACTTCCTGCTTCTGCTAGTGCTCTCTGCTCCCTACTCTTTACTACACATCCCATTATCAGGTTCACAGACATCCGGTCCATCGTTACGAGATCGCTTTCCGCTGCCGAAATTACCCACGCACCCCTCCTCGTCTAAAGAGAGAGGCCGTCCTTTTCCTCTAAACAGGAGGAGGGCAAAAAGGTAATTTTGGTGGTGGAAAAGACCTGAACGAGCTTAACGGACACATGATTCCCCACCCCAATCACTACCAGCGTTCTAGTGCGCACGTTAGCTGTCTCCCCTCCAAAACCCATAAACCAAAGTCCATCAAATTTACTCGCTTTCTCATAATTGTTAATTATTAATAATTTACAAATATATATATGTATATATATCTGTATATATACAAGTATAGATATATATGTAGCTTGTGGCTTAACCTACGCACAGTCTTAGAAAATTTTGACTGAGCAGTGAGTGAGTCACTTTAATGGATCTGTGTGCGCAGAGCTGAGCTATAGCTATTTTGCTATTAATTTTATTTTTTTTAATTTCATGTTTTAAATTTTTTTTTTTTTTTTTGGAGATCTATAACTAGAAGGACCGTTCCGTTGGCGATCTTTTGTATGTCAGTTTCTAGAACGTTCGGTTCGGTTTCGCCGCTGCTGCCGACGACGTCTTGCTCCGACGGGGGTACTGCATTTCCGTTTCTAGAAGCTTCTCGATCGGGGATGGTTTAGGGGTGGCATTCTAGCGATCGGCGTCGTTTGGATGGTCAGTTGTTGTTGGCGGTGGTGGTGGTGGTATCGATGAACCCTCTGTGCTGCATTGCTCCGGTCTCGATCGACCGGGACCGGAGCAACCCGGTGGTGGGGAAATCGCCGGGGCAGCAGTGCCAGTTAGGCGTCGATGCCTCGATCAGGAGCAGCGTCAGCTACGGCTCCAAGCCGAGCTTGTCGGCTCAGGTCTCCTCGGTCGGAACGGAATCGGAAAAAGCGTCGGCCGCGGCGGCGACGGCGAACAATGAGGTTGAAGACGCGGCCGCTGCGCCTAGGGATTCGAAGGTGTTTGGCGGCAACGGAGTCGGAGTCGGCGGCGGTGGAGTCGCCGGGATTCTGTACAAGTGGGTGAATTACGGCAAAGGATGGAGGTCGCGGTGGTTCGTGCTCGAAGATGGCGTGCTCTCGTATTACAAGGTCCACGGACCGGACAAGATTCTGATGAGTCCGGCGAGAGAGAAGAGCGTAAGGGTGATCGGGGAGGACTCGTTGCGGTACATGAGGAAGGCCAATTGGAGCAGCAATCGCCCGGTCGGAGCTTCGGCTAGGGCTTGCAAGCCTTTCGGCGAAGTCCATTTGAAGGTCCGTCTGAAAATCGAATCCTTCTCGTGATTCTTTTCTGTAAAATTTTTTGAATCTGAACTAGATTGATGTGGAGTTTTACAGGTTTCTTCAATCCGAGCGAGCAAATCGGACGACAAGAGGCTTTCGATATTCACCGGAACGAAGACTCTTCACCTGCGCTGTGTTTCCAGAGAGGACAGAGCTGTGTGGATCGAAGCACTCGGAGCTGCTAAGGATCTTTTCCCCCGAGTGCTGACGAGCAGTGATTTCGGACCGTCGGAAGACGTTGTCGTTTCGACGGAGAAGCTGAGATCAAGGTTGCAGCAGGAGGGCATTGGCGAGGCAATCATCATGGACTGTGAATCAATTATGCTGTCGGAAACCTCGGAGCTTCAATATCAGATGAAGGTTCTTCGGCATAAGCATGTTCTGTTGTTGGACACCTTGAGACAATTAGAGGTATATACTCTAATCTTTCTGAAAAAAAAAAAAAAAAAAAAAACTTTGATGCTTGGAAGATGAGGAAGCTGAAAGTTCCTTCCTTGGTATGTTTTGGACGTCAGTGTAGTGTGGTTTTGTCTTTTCTTGGTTTTAGATGTGTAATTTTCTTATGGGTATTGTTTGTTTTTATGTGATTTTCTTGTGGGCATTGTTTCATGAGATATCCAGTCCAGCAAAGTGAAGATAAAATAATTTATTTTCTGAATTTGATTCACAGACTGAGAAAATGGAGCTGGAAACTACTGTTGTGGATGAAACAAAGGAACGGGAGTCATATGGTGGACAAAATAGAAGGTTTAGAGGTTAGTTACTTTGATTCCATGGCCAGCATTTTATATTGTTCTTTGGGGGAGTATGGTACTCCTTTTATTTATTTATTTATTTATTTTCATTTTTGATGTTTTTCTTCATGTTACAGATTTCTATTCCGTTATGTCGGAGGGTAGTGTGTCTGATTCGGATGCCGATAATGAAAGTCACGATGGAGTTGATATTGAAACAGATGAGGATGATGGAGCATACTTTGATACAAATGACTTTTTGTTTTCAGATTCTTTAAGAAGTGCTTCTTATCGAAGCAGAGAAGGCACAGGAAACGGCTGTATATTTGAAAGGGATTCTTTCTTTTCTGATCGACTGCGTGGCGTTGAGAAGGAAATCAAGATTATTGAATATCCATATGTTAAAAGAAGGGATAATTTGCCTGAACCAAAAGAGAAAGAGAAGCCAGTTGGACTTTGGTCTATTATCAAGGACAACATCGGAAAGGACTTGTCTGGAGTTTGTCTTCCTGTCTATTTTAATGAACCACTCTCTTCATTACAGAAATGTTTTGAAGATTTGGAGTATTCATACTTGGTTGATAGAGCACTTGAATGGGGAAAACAGGTTAGCTATTTAGCCGTTCTTTTGGTATAAAGCAAGTATATTAACGCTGATTTCTAGTAAACTATAAAACTCGGTACCTCAGATGGTATTTTGTTCCTGTTCAGCATTTTATGTTTGACCAAATGCAATAGATTTTTGTGATGGAAAAAATAGCTGATAGAAAAGAGCGGGAAACAGGCGAGAATTAAAGTCTCATAGTTATCTGAAGATAGTGACCAATCAAGATCTTGTGTGTTGCAGGGAAATGAGTTAATGAGAATCCTAAATGTAGCAGCTTTTGCTGTGTCTGGTTATGCATCAACAGAAGGTCGCCAGTGCAAACCATTTAACCCTCTCCTTGGAGAGACATACGAGGCCGACTATCCAGACAAAGGACTCCATTTCTTCTCCGAAAAAGTAATACTTCCTTTATAACCTAATAATCTTCAACATTTCACATATGATAGAAATCCTTTTGAGAAGTCACGAGTTTTCTGCCCTTTGCCTATTGGCAGAGATAGAAAGATCATTTCGTTATCTCTTTGTTGAACCTCATTTTTCTGACTTAATGAGTTTGAAGTATTGCTTTGAATTGTCAAATTCTTAAGTGAGCTACATAATTCTATATAACAAGCTATCCGTGCCTCAGGTGAGTCACCACCCCATGATTGTTGCTTGTCACTGTGAAGGAAGAGGTTGGAAATTCTGGGCAGACTCCAATCTCAAAGGCAAGTTTTGGGGACGTTCTATACAGCTTGATCCTGTGGGTGTCCTCACCCTGCAGTTCGACGATGGCGAAACATTTCAGTGGAGCAAGGTCACCACTTCTATTTATAATATCATACTGGGTAAGATTTACTGTGATCACTACGGTACTATGCGCATCAAGGGCAGTGGCACGTACTCCTGCAAGCTCAAGTTCAAAGAGCAGTCCATCATAGACCGAAACCCACATCAGGTAATTTTGAAAGTTTTGAGGGATAAAAAGTACTTTTGCATTCATTTAAAGACAAATTATCTTCTGTATGTGGTGTGTCACACATTGGTTTTTTGCTCTTTGTCCTCGTGCTTTTGTCAGGTCCATGGATTTGTGCAAGACAATAAGACTGGGGAAAAGGTCGCGATGTTAGTGGGCAAGTGGGACGAGGCAATGTATTATGTGCTGGGAGATCCTACTACAAAGCCAAAAGGGTATGATCCAATGACAGAAGCTGTGTTACTGTGGGAAAGAGACAAGGATGTCACTAAGACAAGATACAATCTATCACCTTTCGCAATATCGTTGAATGAATTGATGCCTGGATTATTGGAGAAATTGCCTCCAACCGACTCGAGGCTCAGACCAGATCAAAGACATCTTGAGAATGGAGAATATGAGATGGCCAATGCGGAGAAGCTTAGACTTGAACAGTTACAGAGACAGGTATTCAACTCTAGTCTATGCATTTTTGCATCTAATTGCAAAATTACTCGCTCTTGGAATCGCATGAGGAAACGAATCATGATCATTCATAACATTAGGTAGCGTTCCGAACTTGCAAAATGTAATCCAAGTAGGGCTTTTCGGGACGCTAGCTTCTCTTAGAGGATTGAACTTGAACTTCTCATTTACTGTGGTGCAGGCAAGAAAGTTGCAAGAGAGAGGGTGGCAGCCAAGATGGTTCGAGAGGGATGAGGATGGGTGTTATCGGTACAAAGGCGGGTACTGGGAAACGAGGGAGAAAAAGAACTGGGATGGAATTCCTGATATATTTGGCCAGAGTAGTAGTGTTGACGTTCCTTCATGTTCAGGTGAAGAGCAAGAGTTCTTTTAGCCACATATTGAAGCTAAAATTATTTTGTTGCGCTCAATTATTTATCCTTTTTTCTCTCCCTTTGTTTCCTCTCTCTTTTTTTTTTTTTTTAATTTTTTTCTTCCCCTCTCCTTTGCTCTGCCCGCGAGCTTAGAGTAGGCCAAGTTATAAAAGAAACTCACTCATGGTTGTATAATGCTTGTTTTTTCACAAGGTTTTTCCATTTTAAGTTAATTAATTGTGATTGGTGGGTAATATTTATTTCCCTCTTTCATGCTCCTTTTTCTCCCATTTCCCTTTTTGGGCCTGAATGGTTTAAATACCACTGATGCTCTCGGTCTTAAGAGGGAAAGGAGGGTGTGTGTGTATATATATATATATATATATATATCTGTATGTATATTGTTATGATTTATTTTTTTAGTATTTTTAACTCGCACCCTTGAATTCAACTCTTGCTATATTGCTTAGAAAAGATTTAGGGTTAATCTCATTAGTTCGAGATTGATTCTGCGACGTTTTAAAGTTTGAAAATTAAAATAAAATTGGACTTGTAATTCAGGATCAAATATGAAATTCTAAGGCCTTCGGTTTTTGTTCTTCTCCATTCGCCATTTGCCACATTCATCTCTTAATTAACCATCAATAATAGCTAAAAAGAAAAAAGTCTTTCTTTTTCTCTAATCTAGCAATAATTTTATATCTGATTTTATGATAATATATAGAGTTTGAATATCTCATTTTTTAGTTAAAAAAAAAAAAAGAAAAAAAAGAAAGTCTTTCTTCTACCTATCGCTCTAGCCTTCATTATGTCAAATCCTAATTACTCACAAGAGGGAAGAGAAAAAAATAAAAAATAAAAAATAAAATAGCAACATCATTGACTTTACAGTGGAGCTAAAGTCTAGTAGTAGCAAGCAGGGCTTTAATTGCCACTGGCAATGGTGGAATGAGAATGTCCATTTAAGGTACTTTATGTTCTTAATTCAAGTTGGATTCTTATCCGGTTCATAAAATACTTGTCATCAACAATATATTTGGGAACGAGCTCTGGATCCTGTATAGTGCCCCGTGAACTTTTGAGTTGGATTTCTCATCCCTCTGTCTTATATTAGAAGATTCTTATTATACCACTGATTTGGTATTAGAAGATTCTTCTTATATCACTGATTTGGTGACGTGCAACTAATTTTTTATTTTTATTTTTTGATTGAAAAAAAAAAAAAGCACAAAAGCAAAAAAGCAATGCTTTTAAATTTACAGTCACTTTTCCATGATGAGTGAAGCTCTTTTATACATTGCATTCTAAAGTCTCAAAAGCAAAAGGAGCGTCGTTTTCAATGCTTTTCCAAGGTCTTGATTTCTCAGCCAAACATAGGGGCCTTAAAAGAAGAAACATCATAAGTAACCTGAAAAAAATATAAAAAAAAAAAGAAAGAAAGAAAGAGAAAATAAACAAAGGACTTTGCTTAGTAATATAGATGCCGTGTACTTTTCGCATCACAACACAACATATCACCTACCTAACCCAATTGCAAAAGCTGTCCGTAATTTATGCCAACCACTTGAGACATTTAATATTTCCTAAAACATTATCGTTTTTGGTAGACCTTTGCCGTACATCGTCCAAGCATAAAAACGACTTATCGTTTGGCCGAACGACAGCCTTCGCTGTTGTTTATGTATCACATTACACGCTTTGTCGTTTCTACTGAATTTTATTTATTTATTTATTTATTTATTTTTCATTTCTACTCAAGAGCTAGGGCCCGTTTGGAATACAATTGGAGTTTTGGAGTTTTTTCTTTATTGAAAGTAAATGAATGTGTTGAAAATATGTGTTTGATTGAAATACAAGTTGAAAACGAATTACGATATTTAAATAGTATGAAAACCCTAAATGTGTTTTTTTTTTTAAAAAGATAATATAGATTTTGTTGTATTCCTTTTGTCATTATTAACATTTAGACACAAAAATTATCTCATTTAAAATTTGAAATAAAAATTTATGAACCCCCTTAAAATTTGAGTTTTTTTTAAAATAAAAAAATAAAGTTAAATTTAAAATTAACTGATAAAACAAACGGCTATTGGAAAAAGTTAGAAAAATCTCATCTTAGTGATTGTTTCAAACGGCACCTTAATTTGCCGTTTATCAAAATATAGTAAACGAATTGAGATCTGCTATCTCAGATTTTCTATCCCATTACTTATCCCCTTAATAATATCATGTCATGTCATTTAAATTTAAAAATTTAATCGTATAAAAAATATTAAATATTAAAAATTCTTAAATAAATTGATGAGTTATCAAAAGCTTATGGAGGGGACAGTTTTTAAGATGGGCAAATGGGACAGCAATGACTCGTAGAAAACTCTATTTTTGTCGTTAGCATGTTAAAACGGCAATTCGTTTAAAGCCTACAAGACAAAATCGGTGCGTGTCCTTTAAACGACATCTTTTCCTTAACAAAAGAAAAAAAAGAAAAAAGAAAACGACATCTTGCATTTCAGGTTTCACCATGGCTGGGCTGCTCTTCTACCTCACTCGCTCGCAGTCTCTCTCTCCCCCAACAACTTTATTTGCTTCCCAACATTCTGAATCTTGTTTGGGAAGGTCTAAAATCTCTTTCTCTAACCTTTCTCACTGATGATTCTACCATCTTAAACTGAGACTATCTTCTGTTCGTAGAGTTTAAGGACTCGGATAAGTTTCAGAAGTTTCAATTGTCCCACCCAAAAAGAGAGAGAGAGAGAGTGAGAGTATGAACATTCAACGGTTTACCAGTAAAGTCACCATTCCAGCCACCAGAAGGTCTCTTTATTCCCGCGAACCACCACATAGCCGCCAGCAGGTGACCCATGACCCCTCTCTTTGTGTGGCTTTATTGGTTTCCATTCATTCATAATCATAGCTATATATTTCGCGTTTTGTCACTTTGAAGCATGTTCCCTTTTTCCCAAGTTAAAACAAAACATGGGTTTTTTATTTTATTTTTATTGGTTATAGTATATAGAAATATCCTAGAATGTGGTATATGTGGTCAAGGAACACTTGTATAAATGAGCTTTCTAGATAAATGATTTGTTTTTAGTTTTTGACATGTAAAAGAATCTGTGTTTTTGTGGACAATTTCCTCCTAGTCATGCTAAATTCAACCTTGTGAAATAGGTGTACTAGGTGTGGGAGTTAGTAAGTGTTCCCATTGATTTCAGGGTGTTCCGAAAGTCGAATTCAGTGGTGAAGAGTTTGTGGCGAATTTGCTTGATAGAAGATGGACACTGTCAAGCCCTGAAACCAAAATTCAGCAAATTTTGCTCTCTGAGAAGAAAGGAACGCATAGAGGTGACATGTCCCATGATGTTTCCCTTTTGAATGATGCTAACCTTGGTCCTAGAATGATGGAGGACAGTCAAGAAGCGTCCTTCTATGTTGTGCGGGATGACTTGTTGCATCCGTTGGTAAACGGTAATAAATCGAGAAAGCTGGATGCATTGCTTTCTCTTGTTGAAGATCATTCTGTGACAGACGTCGTAAGTCTTTTTCGCAGACCCTTTTGAAATTGACATGGAATTTTCATGACCGAAATGCATGTCTCTTGTTGGGTTTAGAATTTGATTCTTGGTTTTTCCGTTCTCCGTTTTGCTTGGTTAAATACCATGTACATATGAAGATATCTACCTGCTTCAGAGTTGTGAAATTATCATTTAATGCGCTCATTAGCACGATTAGCATCAAGAATGTAAGCACATTGTTTCATCCTGGACCATCTGCATTATATGTTCTCGACAATAGAGACCGAATAATTATGAAACACACTTTCGGACACTTTTTAGGGAAGAGAGGGCTATGTTAATATCTCCCAAGTGAATATCGGCCCGTCCTGCAAAAGATAGTTTGATTACAATGCTGTTGATTATAATACAATCAGATTGTTAGCCTCTCTCTTCTTCTTCTTCTTCGTTTTTCTTTCTTTACAGTTTCGATGTTTATTGAATCTCCAACATTTATTGTAAGTAACGCTCTTTCCGATCATAGGCACTTATCGATAACGTCGCACTCTCACAATTTCTTCTAGGTTACATGCGGAGGTTGTCAAAGTGCACATGCAGCAGCTGTAGGTTGGTGAACGTTGCAGTTAGCGGAAGCTTTTACTTTAGTCTTTGGTGTGTGTAGCAGGGTATGTAAAGGCCTTGTCTAAGTGATTACTTTTGCCTATATTTCAGCTGTTTCATGCGCAGAGAAAGGAATAAGTTCTCATTTACTTCTACGGGGCGAGCAGCCTGAAATTCAGACGGGCTATAACTTGATTTCAACGATGTACGGGAATGTCACTTATATCCCAAGATCTCTTTATGCTAACAGGGAAAAAATGCTCAAGGGCCATGCTGATCATGTGGCTGGCAGTCATGGTCATGTTCTGTGGTTTGATGATATTTTGGAGGCATCTACAACCTGTAATAAGCTTGATTCAAACATTGCGCCACAAGAAGAGTATAGAAGTGATGATTCAAGAAAGGTGGCTATTGTCAATGAAGGAGCGGGGGACGTTGTGGCATTACTAGGTAACTGGAAGTGGTACCTACTACGAGTTTCATTATCATGTTTCGCAGAACTTGTTGTTATTTGTGTGTTCTTATGGCTTCACATGCCTGTGTGAGCTTAATTTCTGATCACTTGTTAGTTGTTATAGCTTACTTGTGGTTTTCCTCTCATAGGTGTGATTCGTCTGGTGCGGTATTTATCTCAGGATCATTTATTTGGAAAGAAAGGGAGGTTGAAACTTATTGTAGATTCTGGCACAGGGACAACAGCTGTTGGTTTAGGACTTGGGGCCATATGCTTAGGGTGTGTTCTAGTTTAAATTATGTGGTACTTCATATTTACGAAATAATAGGTGAATGATCTATTTAAAATTCTACGTAGTTATTGTCGTTGCTTCCTTTCAGGCTTCCGTGGGAGATAACTGCGGTGATGCTGGCTGATACAGTTGACGGGTACCAACAACATGAGAAACGCTTGATTACCAATTTCAAGAGACACTTTGGTTTTCCTTGTGTGGAAAGTGGATTAAATGAAGCCGATGAGTCTATCGTTCATTGGGTAGAACGTCGCAGTCCACGAAAGTGAGTCACTACTAATAATCTTCCTGACTGTTGATTGTCAACAATATTCCAATTTCATACATTCTCATTGCCAATCACTCTTGCTAGGTAACTTAGTTGTACAATTTGGGTTACGAGTAACCTTAGAAAATAAGTCATTTCGCCAATGAGAGTCTGATTTTCGGTAGTGATTCATTTTACACTCGATTCTCATATGGGAATTCAATGGCTTTTGTAGTAACCGGCTGGGACTTTGCAATGTTAACGAACTTGCTTAAAAACCGACACGGAAAGCACAAATGATATGATCGAATCGAGTTTGAGTGACTAAATTGATACATCTCTCTCTCTCTCTGTTTGACAGATTTGGAAATGTGATGGAAGGAGAGGTAGAGGCATGCCAAGAGATTGCACAGAGGACTGGTATATTAGTTGATCCAGTGTATACACTTTCGGCTTGGGAAATGGCAACAGTCCTTAGTCAGAAGGGAGCTAAAGGAGATGAAAAGGTAGTAATGCTTCACACAGGAGGAACTTTGGGAATGTTTGGATTAGCACAGAGATATAGATCCTACTTCTCCAAGCTCAAAGATAGAATGTCAAGTTAAATTACACACACACACACACACATATCTCTTACCTATATTTAAAAGAGTCGACGCCTTCCTTGCTTGTCATGTTGTCGTCATGTCATCGTCATGTGGTGGCCATATCATTGCCATGTGGATTTTTTTTTTTTTTTTTGCTTTTGTTTTGCTTTGCTTATTTATTCCGCACGCGCATATAAGTACTAGTTAAAACTTCCGAAGTAAAACTAAACTTAATGATGCAGGGTTTTTCTTTTTTCTTTTCTTTTTATTTTTCCCGAAACTTGGATGAAATGATTCTTACTTTACGCTTTATAATGGAGTTAGGAATAGAATTATTATAACTTGCAACAGCTCCCCCTAATAATGCCGGGTTTTTCTTTTTTTTTTTTTTTTTTTTTTTTTTTCAGGAACTTAGATGAAATTATTTATATTTTATATTTTATAGTGGAGTTAGATATAGAATTATTATAACTTGCAAGGGCTCCCCCCCTCCCCTGGTTAATTAGCAGCTATAATCCTAACGTGGATACGTATTTATTCCGAACTAGTTTGGAGAGCAGGAATCAAGTGACTATAGTAAATTTGAAATTTGGTAATGTAGATCAAGATCTACACATAATCTATTACAAATTCACATGTTAATTATGCGAGATCTGGTCCTACAAGTTTTACATGCCAACAACAACCGTAACTGGTCATCAATTGAAAAGGTCCAAAATAGAAGTTGTCATAATTCTACAATCAAACAATTCATACTGATGGAAATAAGTGGAGCAAAGTTGTTTGGTAAAAAGGAAAAGAAAATAAGATTTAAAAAAAATAAAAAATTTTATAACAGAGTCCACTCATTTTGATTTATTTAAAAGTTGGAGGAAAACTAAAATCCATTATATCATAACTAATATTATTTTTTTAATCCCAATTTTTAAAGAGAAACAATACAAGTACATGGGTAAAATAATAATTGTACAAGTACTTCAAAAAAAATTTTTTTTCTTTGAAATAGATAAGTACTTCATTTTCTTTTTTTCTTGTCTACCAAATATCATAAACAAAAAATTAATTTCTTTTTTATCGTCCTAATTTTTTATTTTTTTGAAAGTTTTTTCTTCCTCCTATTTTCTTTTCTTCTTACAAAATAGATGTAAAACTAAAAAAAGAAAAATATGTATATATCAATATATATATATAGACAATGTTTGATGTGAAATTTTGGTGTGGAAGTCCAAAACCTTTTTCAATTGCAGAAGAAAAGCAAGAGAAAGAGAAAATATATATGTATAAGGATTGGTTTCTTATCCCGTATCGGATAACATTTGATAATGTGAATTTTAATTGTTGTTAATATAAATTTTAATTTCTAAATATATGAATTATAACAGAAGCAAATGTAAAATAAAGATAATTTATATTCATTCTAATTATATTTTTTTCTGATGAATTCGTATTCTTAATTATTAAAATTCATATTTATAATTATTGAAATTCATATGTTGATATCATATATGAGACTTTACATATGTGTGTGGGCATATATATATATATATATATATATATGCAGAAACAGGAGGAGGATGTGTGAATACAGAATACAGAGAAGCAGCCATGGTGGGGGAGTTGATGTTGTGGGGAAGTGTAAGGTGGGTGGGGGAGGTGGAATAATGGCAGTCTCCCCCAAAAAAGAAAGAGAGAAAAAAAAAAAAAAAAAAAAAAAAAGAGAAAAGAAAAGAAACTGATGGATTTGACAAGCAGTGCATTTCTAGCTCAAAGTGGTGGACAACGCCTCTCACTCACTCACTCACTCACTCACTCACTCACTCCGGGGACTGTGTACGGCCTACCTTGCAGGTTTTATAATTGCATTTGCATATGTGATCCACCATTACTTTTTCCTTCTCTCCTTTTCTTTTAACTTTTTCCGAAAAAACAAACCAAGGTCATTTTTATTATTAGATTATGGTCTCATGTATGATACGAAACAATTATTCATCACGCATTATTTAAATATTTAAATTATAAATATTTATAAATCAGATTGTTAAAAAATTAATTTAATAAATATAATGAATTTATCTAATGATATTTTATGAGTTTTTTTTCACCTTTCAAAAGTTTTTTTTTTTTTTTCTCTTTTCTTTTTCGAAACTTGCACATAAATACCATTTGTGTATGCTATTTTGATCACTGACCATTGCCAAAAATTTGCCAACATTGGCAGCTGTTGAGTTGACCCAAAAACAGCAGTAGAATTTCAAAATAAACAACCCATAAACGGAAAATTTAGCTCTACATAAATGGTTTTTTTTTTTTTTTTGCCTTACATAATTGGTATGTTACTATGTTTTTGGCATTTTTGTTGGACAAGGCTAACTGCGTTTAGCTAATTTGTTTCCATTTTTCATCAGTTTGCTGATAAAAACAGATTATTTCGTTTTATCACTAGGTGTCGTTTACGTAGATTCCAAACTAATCTAATGCTAAATATTGTGCCTTTTTTTTTTTTTTGCGTGTGTTAATTGTATGCATGTTTGTTGTTCTTATTATATTCCTTGATCTTTGTGTTTTTTCAAGTTTTCATCAAGAAAATAATCTAGGCAGATTCACAAATACTAATAATTTGCCAATTCATGATGTTACGAAATTATGAACGAAAATAGGCAACAAGAAAAAAAAACAAAAAAAAAACAAGAAAATCAAGATTTACATAGAAAACTCTAGACGGGAAAAAATCACGGGCAAAAGAGAAGAAAACACACTAAACTAAATATCAGTGCAAAAAGAGCGACTATAGCAAAAGAACATGATAAGGAAACCCTAAATTACATCATATACATATACCCAAAACCTAAACCAAAACTGGGTGTAAAATAGAATTTAAGAGAACAGGTCAAAGCACAAACAAAAGAAATAGAATCCACCAGCAGATAGAAAATGCCATTAAGAACATCTCCAATATATTATGAAATTCATATACCAAAGACTAAATTTTGGTAAGGGATAAGAAAAATCTCTTCTAATACATAATGATAAATTTGACAGTAATTTATGGTAAATTTACCACTAAATATAAACAAATGCTAAATTTAATATTTGATTGCTATTGATTAATATATTCATCTTTTCATTTAGTTATTACAATATTATCATTTTCAAATTATTTTAAGATTATAAATTTATTTTTACTACTTTTGAAACGCAATAATTATGATAAAAAAAAAGATAAAAACATTTTAAATAGCATCATGCATTGGAGTGCAACATATCATATACGTCAATTTTACACTTCCGTGGGCCAAATATAGCATCGGCATTTGTATTTCTAAAATGTTTCTTCTTCCACAAAGTTTCAAAAATAAAAGCTCTAAAGGCTTCTTTCTCTTCTTCTTTTTTTTTTTTTAATGCTAAAAAAAAAAAAAGAAAAAGGATATTTGGTCACAGATTAATTCATATTCCCTTCATTTATAACAAAAATTCAAGAGCTCACTAATAAAAGGGAAAAGACCTGATCAACCATTAGTCAATGCTCATAAATTAATGGTTGATCAGTTGCAACCTTTTAAGTGTCCTTTAGTCAAATAGTTGCATTTCCCCACTGTATCTTGCTGGTCATTTCTTCATATTCAACTATGAATCTAGGAAATATAAATAAAATAAAATAAAATAAACAAAAAAATTCCCTCTACAAACATTATAAGTGGACATTCTTGGTCGTAGTGTTACCATCATAACTTAAAAAAATAAAAAATAAAAATTTAAATGTAAGAGGTTACCAAGATAAAAACATACATAAAATGTTGACCCAAAAAGCTACCTAGGATGTGTTACCCAAATAAGAAAATGGCTTAAGTATACCCTTGCCCCAATACAAGTTATATTGTATTGTGTGTGTATTTCTATATAAATACAAATATATAAATATGTATATGGAAAGAGCATATGTTTGTGGCCTTGGCAAAAACGATTCGCCACAGTGACAGGACACGACATGGTCCGCAATGCGCACACAATCCCCGAGATTTTAGCTCATGATAATAATATAATAATAATGTACAAATTATTAGGATAATTGGCTAATGTAAAGATCCAAGCATAAGACAATGGTAATTAATGAATAATAATAATAAATAATAATAAAATAGTGGAAGTGGAGGCTATAGGCAGTAGTAGAAACAGAAGATGGTGGTGGGAAAGGCTAAGCAGTTAAAAGAGGCAGGCAACGTTTCCTGGTTTGGATGGTCCCCGGAACACTTTTGTCTCTCCACCCAAAATTCCCTTCCCATGCCTACTCCCTCAACCTTTGCCAATCGAATTCCCCATATTTATGTTCTTGTGTCGGTTTTCCACCTTTCGATCAATGTTTGTTAATTTACGAGTCTTAGAATTGACATGTAAATTTTTACAACCGTTTAAAACTGTGCTATGACAATTACCATTGGTTTTGAAGAGCATTGTTTTAGACTTTGTACTTTGGACAAAAAAACAACTAACATGTCCTTTAAAAGTGTTTTTAAAGGTGTCATTGTCCTCTTATTGCCTGATCTTGTAGATAAGTTTTCATTTTTTTTAAACAAAATTGTCTTTGATTTTCTTACACTATTTTTTAAGTAAATATTGTTAGCACTTTTCATTTCCCATCGACAAAAAGTTTGTAGAAAGGATTTAGCATCTAAATTTCAACACAGAGAATGTCTGCATGTAATGAAGAAGCCAACAAAATAAACTCCTTAAAATAGGGTGGGCCTTAGAAAAAGTAGACATCCCTTTCACTTGCTTTTTGAGGGCACGAAAGGAGGTATCTTCATGTTTTGTAACCCTAATTGGATATATATATATATATATATATATATAGTTGATCTCCTATTCAGTATCGGATAATATCCAGTAAATGTGAACTTTAGTTTTTGGGAATGTAAATTTCAATTACTAGAAATGTGAATTCATACAAAAAGAAATGTAAAATGAGGAAAATTCATATTTATTTTAATTATATTTTTTTCTACCGCATGAATTCATATTTATTATAACTGAAGTTAACATTCACAATGATTGAAGTTCACATACTGGATATCATATGATATCGGATATAAGACTTTGTGTATGTACACATATATAGAGAGAGAAGTGGCCAGCCATGACTTATGTGGAGCATAGTTTTAGTTCAACTATTAAATAATTATTTTATTATTATTAATTTTTTTTACCCAAATGGCAAAGTTCAACATTCAGCTTTCCCAGTTAGCACATAAAACTACTCTAGGTAGGGGTGGCAATTCGTGTCACGTGTCGGGTTCGTGTCGTGTTAGAGCCGTGTCGATTTTTTTCTTCCCCGACCCGAACACGACCCGCGACACGAACACGAAACGAAACCGTGACACGAACCCGTCACGGGTTGACACGACACGAACTGAAATTGACACGCGACACGAAATTGACCCGCAACACGAAATCGACCCGAAATTGACATGAAATTGACACGCGACCCGAACTTGACCCGAAATTGACCCGCAACACAAAATTGACACGGAATTGACCCGAAATTGACACGAAATTTGACCCGAAATTGACACGAAATTGACATGCGACCGAACTTGACCCGAAATTGACACGAAAAAGTGACACGGAAAAAAAACGGGTCTGACACGAACACGACCCGTTTTTTTTTTTTTTTTTTTCATGTCAATTTTTCCCAACCCGAACACAACCCGCACCCTATTTTTCCCAACCCGAACCCGTGAAATTCGTGTCGTTTTCGAGTCGTGTCGTCGTGTCGCGACCCGTATTGCCACCCATAACTCTAGGAACCTGGGCCTGCCAGATTATGTGCATCAGTATTGTTAGAGTATAAAAATACCATCTAAATTGAATTAGGAGGGAAAAAAAAAAAAAAAAGCTCTATATATGAAATAGATGTTTTTGTTCTTTTTAATAAAAAATGATGTCTTAATCAATAATGCTGGTTAGTTGTTACTTGTTGGTCGTTAGAACTAGTACTTTTTATTTGTTCCTATACTTTAGATGATCCAATTGTAACAAGTATGTGTGTGAGTGATTTTTTTTAACATATACTTTTAACAAACTCCGTTTTTTTTTTTTTTTTTTTTTTTTGAGAAACATGACGTGTTTACTAGTGAGTTGATCATAATTATCACCGGGTAAATTCTTTACAAAATTACTAGTCTAGCTAATGACTTTTAAACTGAAAATGACATAAAAAATCATGTTGTACAGCCTATTTATATACATAAACAAGGTCCATATTATCACTGAAAAGAAGAGAAAGACAAAGTTATATAAGCTACATTAACAACTTCAAATTCGAAGTGTTTTTCAAATATTCTATGCACTAGTTGGTTGTTTATCTGATAAGCCCATTTGGAACACCAACCGAAACTGTCTGAGTTTTAGAAATATTATTTTAATTAAAAATGAGAAATATTTGAAAATGTGCGTTTGATTTAAAAGAGAATTATCATCATTAAATAATTACAAAAATTTGAAACATGTTCAGAATAAAAATAATAATATGAATCTTGTTTTGTTTTTCTCGACATTTTATGGAATTTAAAAAAAAACATCTTATTTAGATTAAAAAGAAGAAGTTATGAACTTTTAAAATTTAAGTTTTTTAAAATTAAAAAATAAATTTAGATATATAAATAATGAAATTGGTTATTTTTTAAGAAAAAAATTAAAAAAAACAATAGGAACAGCCCATAATTTCCCCCTTTTCAGGGGGGGAAAAAAAAAAGAAATCATATAATATATATAATATTATATGGACAATGAACGATGGTCGCAGCCAAAAAATAAAAAATAGAAAAGGACAATGAAATACGTGGAAGGGGAGACAATGACATGCAAAGTATCAAAGAGAGCATTAAAAAGAACAAAGAAAACTAATATATATATATATATATATATATGAAAGCTTTTTAAATTAAACAAGAAGGTGGTGACCGCATTGGAAGTCCCATGCATGATGGACCTCCACAACAAGAAAACGCCTGTGCACGTGTGTGCTGGTTTACCCTTCTCCCTTCTCAATTGTTTTAGGGTTCGTTTGTTTTACAAATTTAATTCTAACTAAACTGTATTTTTTCATCTTAATTTTTATTTTTTTCTGAAAAATTAATAAAATTTATAACTACCTTCTAAAAAGTTAATACTATTCAAATTTAAAAATTTCAACTCAACTCAAACTAAACTCATTTATCAAACACCCCCTTAGTTTTTCTTCTTTTCAGTTTCCAATTATATATAATCATTTTAAATATTGATGTCTCTTCTTAATTTGCAACATTCATTTATTTAAAAAAAAAAAAAAAACACAACCACACACATAAAAACAAAGAAAGAGAAGAAGACGAAAACAAAGAACACGAAAATCACAAAGTTAATGTAGTAGAGCTGAAATTTTTTTACAGTGGGGCGGGCACACAAACTTTATTATTTATAAGTTGGAAACTATAAACTTATAAAGGATAATACTTTTTATTTAATGATGACACAATCATAATTTTTTTTCAAAACTTGAGAGACTAATGGGGCATATGTTCCCGAGCTAAGCCTCCCTCTGTTTCTGTCTACACATCTTGACTCGTAATTCCTTATTGATGACGTATTGACACTCATAGTATATTCTTGTATGCAATAATGTAACATTATCGTTCCGTTTGAGGTTTAAGTTCATTTTAAACTAAATTATAGTTTTTTATCTTATTTTTTATTTTTTTTTTAAAAAAATCAATAAAATTTATAACTAATTTTAAAAAATCAATCACTTTTAATTTAAAATTTTTATCACCAATTAACTTACCAAACGGATGTTACATTTTTTATTTTTTTTTCCTTTTTGTTATATATAAAATCTTGATCTATTGGGCAAGAGGGAAAAAAAAAAAAAACCAAATAAACAAAATGATGTGATATTCTAACTCTAGCATGTCTGAGAGAGTATCTATTTGTACAATACCTGCTTTCGTCATGCAAGAAATATAATTTTATCCCACAACCTTTATTTAGATCACAATTTAAACAATTATGCTTTTTAACGTTATGTTTATTAGAGGTGAAAAGTGAGAAGAACGAAAAAGAGTGGAGAGGAAAATTGGTAAATTATCTAATAAGAGAGGGGGATGAAAAAAAATGTAAGAGTCATACTAGAAAAGAAAAATTGATTTAAATAATATGATAACACTTTAACTAGTAAAATAGTCATTTATCCAATTACTTTTTTTTGCCCCCTAGATATCATACCAAACGAAAACAAAAAGGGGAAAATTTTCACTCGTATAACTTACAGGGGAAAGCGTAAATATAAGAAACATACAATAGCAAATAAAGTGACTTTAAAAGACATGAACGTTATTTGCCTTCAACAATACAAACTCAATAACTAAATACGTTTTCGAGTTATCTTTTTTTTTTTCTTTTTTTCTTTTTTTCGGTAGAAAAGCATTAATACGAGTTAACTAGATTATTCCCTTATATAGTACGAGTAAAGAAGAATCAAATATGAGATGAACACGTCCACGTTATTCGAGCAAAATAGCTTTGCCGTTTTGTGTATATGGAACTAGTGATTAAGTACAAATAATGGAAGATATATGCATATATATATATATATATATCTTTGTTGTCCAAAAAGATTTTGTTAAACAATACTATATACCATTATTATAATTTATGTTTTTCTATTAATTATGAATTTAATTGCATGTTAGTTCTGAAACCAACTGATTGTGACATAATATGTTATCTAGGTAATTTTAGTCGATTAAATTAAAAATAATTCATAATGATAAATAACATTTTTCTTTTTTTGAAAACAAATGATATTTTGTTTCATTTTTCTAATTCAAGATAATAAATTTAAACATTTATGCTTCATGATAAAATTAAATATGAAATTATAAATAAATTATATTTGTAATCACAGTCTCCAGTGGATCTAAAATAAGTAGTTCTCAATTTATACACGAGGAAAAAGAAAAAGAAAATAAGTATTTAAAAAAAAAAAAAAAAAGGTGGCTATATGGATGCTCCTAAAGATTCGACACAAAGAACAAGTCTAGACTGAAGCATGTTAGCAACCTAATAACAAAGGCACTGCAGCACTGTTGTTTGCTTCACCTCGTGCATATTGACTCAATCTCGATCACGTGAATTTTGAAAGGCATTACCCTTTTTCTATATTTATTTATCTATTAATCACTCTTTTTTTTTCCCTGAAATAAATTATATTTCTTATGTGAAATTAAGTTTAAGAAGTATAATGGGGTGTTTGGTGTGTAAGTTTGAGTTAAAATTGATAAGTTTAAATAGTAATTTTTGTTGACTTTTTCAGAAAAGACAAAAAATTTTTTCAGAAAAAGACAAAAATTGAGTTGATGGGTGTAAGTTTAAACTTACACCCCAAACAAGCTCTAATTCTTTTTTGAAGTCCTCCCACCGGTGTTCATCAACTTTCTTCTACTTTCAAAATTTTTTTTTTTAATGAATTCAAGTTTTAGTGGGTTCAAAGTTTTCACCTGTACAAAGCATGCATTTGACTAATCGGTTTGAATCTAAGTTTTTTATTTCAGTTTTTATCTTTTTTTTTTATAAAAAAATAACTAAAATTATTAGTAATTTTTAAAAAGTCAATAAATTCTAACCTAAAAATTACATTTCAAACCGTTACACTAAATGCATCATAGATAACGTTAATCCTTAGCTTTCTTTATAAATGCACAAAGAAAATGAGTTTTATAAGGGACATCAATTATAATATCAACTTTTAACTATCAACTCATATTACGATGAATTAATCAGTGCACCAAACGCACCCTAAATAACATTTATCCTTGACTTTCTTTATAAATACACAAAGAAAATGAGTTTCATGGAGGAAATCAACCTTAATATCAACTTATATTATGATGAATTAATATAATCTATTTTAATAATAGATATTTTTAATTCATGTGTTATGATTATTATATCAATAAAAAAAATAAGATCAATAAAAAATAATAATAACTTGCCTACCACATAAGACGATTCTAGATTTTTTTTATAAGAGAAGATAACGCTCTAAACTTACAATTAAATTCATTTATCACTCTGTGGAAAAAAAAAAACATATTTATACACAAGGATATCTAGATGGTATTGTTAAAAAAAAAAAAAGGAAATTAGAAAATTGGACCAAAGAAATCTCGAGAGAATTCAAAAGACCAGGATATGGAAGAAGAACCGAGGAGTCGGACAAAAGAATTAATAAGAGGAGGGTACACACCCACAAAATAAAGCATTGGGCGAGCGAGTAGTCAAAATACCACCCCATGAAAAAAGTACCCTCCACGCACCAGACTCTCCAGAGCAATTATTACCCTCCCGTTTTCTTTTCTTTTCTGTTTTTTTTTTTGCCAAAAAAAAAAAAAAACCTGCCCTCCATCAACACCCTTCACAAACCAATCCGCCACGTGTAGGCTCCCGATCTCCCTTCTAACTCCGGGCCCACGACCCCACCAATCAAAATCCCCCACCTCTTCACCAACAATTCTCTAGCACTCCAGGGCCACTTTCGTCATTGCAGCGGACACACTAGAGGGGAAAGGACATTTTTAGCAACTTTTGCTTCAAAACGAAAGTTGAGGAAAAAGGGCAAAAAAAACACCCCCATACCATTCTGTGCTTTTTCTACTTGACTCCAGCTCCAGAGAGAAAAACTAGAGAGAGAGAGAGAGCGAAAAAAAGAAGCAATAGACGAGAGAGAAACTTAATATTCATATATGTACTGCTACTATATATACTTGGAAAGATAAAGCGATGGATAGAATTTGACTATCGCCGGAAACACCCAAAAAAAAAAACATTCTAATTAATACCCACCAACTGGAAGTACAACCTCTCTTACTTCTCGTCGGAAAACCAGCTTTTACTCTCTCTCTATCTCTAAGTGGTTTTCCGTTTACCTCTCATAGACGCCATGGCCGAAACCGGTATTACCCGGTTCTCGGGAAACCTGGACCCAAGAGCTGAAGAGTTCCGGCCAAGAAACCCTAGCACGACTTCAAACCAACTCGTCATCTTCCCACCACCTCCACCTCCGCCTCCGCCTCCGCCGCCGCCGCCGCCACCGCAGGTTTACTATCATTACGCCCCTCCGTACCCGCCCATAACCGAAGTACAAGTCATGCCGTTTTGCGACGGCGTGGGGTACACCGGCCAGCAGTTCCCGGCGCCTCCGGCACAGTTGCCGATGGCGGTGCGGGTTGCGGTGCCGGCGTCTGCGTCTCCGCCTTCTTCGGCGGCGGCGACGCGGGCGGTGGTGCTGAGCTCGGTACCGAGGGAGGAGAGCGAGAGGTCGGTGAGGAGGGAATTGGAGGCGTTCGGGGAGGTGAGAGGGGTCCAGATGGAGAGGCTGACGGCTGATGGGATCGTGACCGTCCATTTCTACGACCTTAGGCATGCAGAGACCGCTCTCAGGGAGATTCGCGACCAGCATATGCAACACCAGAACCGGCTGCGCAACCACTACTCTTCCACTTGCTCTCTCCTCATGATACGGAATTCCCCCGCCGCCGCCGCAGCAGCCTCGTTGCTCCCACCTCCCCCGGTGCCGCCGCCGGCGCGCGGGCTCATCTCCGGACGGCCCGTATGGGCTCAGTTCGTCATCCCGCCGAGTAACGCCGTCCCCAACGGCCACAACCAAGGCACCGTCGTGATTTTCAATTTGGACCCCGAGGTCACCGCCTCCACTCTCAAAGACATCTTCCAGGAGTTTGGTATATATTTATATTTATATTTATTTATTTATTTATTAACACTCTAATTTCACGTGCTTCAATTCGAATATTGATGAGCTTGTTTTTTATTCCTAGTAAACAAAATTTCACATGAGATCTTAATTTGTTGGGTAATTTTAATTTGTTGTGTATATGTTGGGAAATTATGTGACTTTTTGGTGGGGATATATTTTGTGTTTTGTGGGGTTGGTTAGTTCATATACATCATAATACAGCAATCCGATGGGTCTCTTTCTCACGCTTTCCATTCTCTAATATTTGCACATGTTTGTTGGGATGTTTGTATACAAATATATATATATATATATTTATTTATTTACACACACACAAAGGTCCCATAAAGGAGCTGAGAGAAACGCCGTCGAAGAAGCACCAGAAGTTCGTCGAGTTCTTCGATGTGAGAGACGCGGCCAAAGCCCTTAAGGAGATGAACGGAAAGGAAATCCACGGCAAGCCTGTGGTCATTGAATTCAGCCGTCCCGGCGGTCACTCCAGAAAGCTCATCAACGCCGCCGCCACCACTACGACGACGTCGTCTCATCTAAAGTACCTCTCGCCGCCGCTTCCGCCGCCGCCGTTGCCTCGGAAATTCTCAGTCCGCTCGTCGTTCCACAATAACTTCAACAATATCCCGCCTCGTTCCTACGCTCCCCAACCCCAATTCCCCGTCAGGAAATCGACCGGAAACAAGATTGTTACTACTTCTGGTTCTTTGTCGTCTGTTGAACGTAAAATGGCTTCTGCTTCGCTGTGCAACGGAAATGAAGAGAAGAATACGAAAAGGTTCTCTAGGAAGAACCAAAGCTCTACTGCTCAAGCTTCGCCGGCGGCGGCGCCGTCATCGCCGCTGACTCAGCAGCAGCAACAGCCAGTGCCGAGGAACATCAAGGCGAGAAAGTGCAAACATGGAAAGAAATTTGATTCTCGTTTTCTGATAAGCGAAGAAGCCTCGACTGAATCCAATTGTAGAGACACCAGAACGACGGTAATGATAAAGAACATCCCCAACAAGTACAGGTTTGGTCGTCGTCTTCTTCTTCTTTTCCCTAGTACAATTCCTTGTAAATAAACAGTCGTTGGATTTGTCTGTAAAAATTCGGTTCTTATCAGTGTTGTTATTTTTGTTGGAATTTAATCTCTCTTCTTTTTTTATATTTTGGTTTTAACCTCTGGATATATTTCAGTCAAAAGCTGCTGTTGAACATGTTGGACAACCACTGCATTAACTGCAACCAACAGATTGCCGACGGCGGAGAAGATGAAGACCAACCCTTTTCTTCCTACGATTTCGTCTACCTCCCCATTGATTTCAAGTGATTAATTATCTCTATCTCATTAACATTCTTCAGTTTTGTTTTGTTTTGTTTTGTTTTTTATTTTTGGGTAATATTATCAAGTAATTAATTAATGGAGAATTAAATTAAAATGTAAACAGCAACAAGTGCAATGTGGGATATGGGTTCGTGAACATGACGTCTCCGGAGGCGACATGGAGGCTGTACAAGGCGTTTCATCTTCAGCTCTGGGAAGCTTTCAACTCCAGAAAGATCTGCGAAGTTACCTACGCTAGAGTTCAGGTATGAAATCTAATGATGACTTTTTTCCTGTGGATAATAAAAAGACAAAAATTCCTTTTTTTTTTTTTTTCTTTTTATTCTTCTCTTTCTCTTTGTCTTTTTTAATTTTTATTTGACTGAAAATGGAAATAAAAAAAATTAAAAATGTATAAAAAATGAAAAAGGGATTGGAAGCGTTGAAAGAGCATTTCAAGAACTCGAAGTTCCCATGCGAGATGGACCACTATCTGCCAGTGGTGTTCTCTCCTCCTCGAGACGGGAGGCAACTGACTGAGCCGCTTCCCATCGTCGGTGGCGGCCAGACCCACAACAAGCCGGCGCCGCTTCATCCACCGCCATTGTTATCAACTACTACGAATTCTTCCAACGATCACGATGATGATGAGGTGGACGTTGGAGATGGGGCGGAGAATGACGCGTGTCAGGTCTCAGAACTACGGGATGATCACGAGCGCCACAGCATGATGATTAATACTGCCGCCGCTACTACCGGATGCAGCAGTAGTCTAAACGGCGGCGTTGTGATTGATGACAATCATGATCATCATATTAATGATGAAGATGACGATGAGGTTGACGGTGATGATCATGATCCTGATGATCATGACTCAAGGCAGATGTTTATTGTATGTTGAAAATTGAAAAGTCATCGAGTGTGAACAATTTCCACAAGGCAACCCAAAAAAAAAAAAAAAAAAGTTATTGTTATCCTCCTAGCCTATCAAATCTCACTCTACACATTATATAATATATAACAGATTATATATATAATTATATATATATATATTTAGGTATGTATCTGGCTTTAATTTGCAACCCTAAGCCATCCAATGGGGGTTATCGTTGAGCTCCGAGCCTGCCTCTCTCTCTCTCTCTCTCTCTCTCTCTACCTGTATATAGCTTAGCTGATCAATAGCCCTATCTCTGATTATCTCCAGTCTAAGGTCTCTCTCTCTCTCTCTATATATATATATATATATGTCGTTCTCACAGGTTAATAGGTGATCGATCTGACCGCCATCACTTCCCATAGCTGTAACTCTCTCTCTCTCTCTCTCTCTCTCTACCTCTTTCTCTCTTATATTGGTCCATGATGTTTTTATTGCTTATTTTAGCAGAACGGGAGTGCTGGTGTTTACAAGTGTTATAATTCTTTTGTTGTTTAGCTGGATTTAACGTTGATCTTATTGTAGTGCCCAGATAATAGACGTCAAATTTTATCTGTCTCGAGGACTTCTTGATAAATATTGTGGATTATTTATTTATTTCAATTGCAAACGTTGGTGAAACGGTTGAAAATAATTAATTGGAGGAAAAGGAAGAGAGAGAGAGAGAGAGAAGGTTATTATACTAGTTTCACTGTTGTCTAGCAACTGTATATGAAAGTTAAAAAGGGGGCAGAGTAGTAGAGCAAGGAGGAAACCAGCGGATAAAAAGATGCCACTCACAATACATAAATATATGTATAGATATACATATATATATATGGCTATGTGTGTGTGTATAATATATAAATGGTGGGCAGGGTCCGCTTTGTTCTGGCAAAAAACCCAGTGATTGTACGTCAGTCTCGTTTCTACTATTGTCAATACTTAAGGCTGTCATTTTCGCACAACCCTCTTTGCTGTCCTCCCATTTCTTTCTCTCTTATTTTGGCTTCAATTTTTGCCCTTTTTTCCCTTTGCGTTAGGCTCTATAAGATATATGACCCCTTTTTCTTTTTTTTTCTTTTATTTTTTTCATCTCTCTCTCTCTCTCTCTCTCGTATATTTCTCCTATTTTGTTGCACCTTTTTATCTAGGTTTTTGGATGGAAATTTTGAATATAACCGGTTGAGTTGTCGTCCCAAATATCATTTTGATATTCGCAATATAAACATAATGAGTGTTTGAATATGTTTGAAATGTCTTTATGTCACTGTAGCAATTATACTGAAGGGTTTTTTTTTTCTTTTTTTTTTTTACCTAATAATCTACCTATTTGGTTATAATCTACCTAATAATCTGGATAAGGCAATGCTAAGTAAATATAAGTAAATATTATATTAGTTGGTTTGTATTAAAACATGTAATACAAGAAGGAAAAAACATATGCAAATATGCACACATTCTCACGTGTCATTTGATGAGTTAATAGTATTATTATTATTATTATTATTATTATTATTATATGGTAGAGGAATAACACTGAAGATGTGGCAGCTTATTAGGCTGACCAGGAATTTGAGCGGAAGTGACCATTTGAACGAATTTTTTTAATATTTTATTTTGGGGAGGCTCTTGTATCAAAGCTACAAAACAAGAACACACACACACACGCATAATTTGTATGTTAATGGTCTCTATATGTATATTTATGAATTATTTGTTTCTCCTCCTAGAGTCACTTTACTGTGGCAATTTACTGTTATTTGCAGCAAGGCACTAAAATTTTAAACTATTATTACTATTGATGTTATTTTTTGGGGGTAGAAATGTTAAAATATTATGTTTATAGCTTGTGTTTACCACTCAGGTTCAAACTCAAGGCTTTTTTATTTTATTTTTATATTTTTTTAAAAAATTAATAAAAATTATAATTAATTTTTTAAAAATAATCAATTTTAATCCGAAAGATTTTATCTCAAATTTGTGTTAGCTTAGTAAACATGCATCATACGTGGGCGGTAGGAATCACTGTGAGTCCGGTGTGGCTACAATAATATTGGCGTTTTTAACCTGAAAAGAATGTACGTGATGTGGGTCCACAAGCAAACGAAAAGTCTCGAACGGAGAATAAGACGAAAACATTAACTAATTTTTTTTTTATTTTTTTAAAGTTATTTATTTCGTCATCCTATTTGAAATTTACAAATCTTTTTTTTTTATTTTAAAAAAACTCTAATTTTAAGAATTCATAAGTTATTTATTTTTATTTTAAATTAAATTAAGATAATTATTATATAAAAATACTTACTAACAAGAAAAAAAAAAAATAATATTCATATTATATTTTTTCAAATTACATTTTAAAATTTTACATTATGTCCGACGTGATAATTTCAATTCATATTTTACTCGAATAGTATATATTCTAACATTAATTCATTTTCAATTAAAAAACTCTAAAACTCTAACTGCAAATGGTGCTCCAAATATACCCTTATTAGATTATTCTTAGTTGTGTATCTTAAATTTTACACCAATCCTCATTGTGCTCGTTTATGATATGGGAATTAAATATTTGTTTAGCCTCTTTGTTTAGATATACTCCTTTTGATTTTAACGAAAATCTAACATATGGAGATAAGAGAGACATAATTCAAAATTTAGAATAACGAATGTGAAAGTCATTAAAAAATTAAGAGACAGTAAAACCGAACCTAAAAATTTAGAGACACAAGTAAGAATAATCTCTTAATTTTTTCTATTATATTTTTTCTTTAAAATTTCTAAATGAGTGTGAAGAGTTTGTAACTTAAAAATCTTCTGTCAGTAAATCATAGTATTGAATTGTTATGTTGCCTCCCTGAATTTCAAACTCTTGAAACTTAAAAAACTATATACCAAAACATCTTAAATTAGTAACATCAATAAATTTTTTTTTTTAACGGTTTAGTCATTTTTATCTATGCCTTATCTATTCATAAGGTATAATGGCAGAAGAAAAACATAGATAATTAATATAAAAACCAATTGTAATTGGAACGAAATTATCCCATATATACATACATAATTCAAACGAGTGTAACCAAAGACATGCGTGAAGATATTGGATTAAACTAGAGTTTCACTTGGAGATCCTAGCACATGCAAAATTAGCATGTTTTTTCTCCATGGAAATTTGTTGAATGGAGTAAACCACGAAATTAGTAGATGAAAAGTGAGTACTAGGAATACCAGTTATGATATCAATTCATTCGACGATGGATATAATCTTCTAATTTTAACTAATAAAAAGAATATCAATTCATATATAATATAAGTTGGTATTTAAAAATTAAGGGGTTATTTTTGATACTATCTAGAGATGACATTTTGTCATAGGGATTTCAAATTTTCAATTTTATATCAAATTTTCTCTATTTTTCATTTTTAAAAAACTTAAACTTTAAAAGTTCATAAATTTCTTATTTTAAATCGGAATGATATTTTTTTTATGTCAAAATACTCGTAACGACGAGACGAACAAGATAATCTTCATTTTGCATATTTTTTTCTAAACAAATTTTAAAATTTTATATTATTTTCTATATCATAAAACTTTTTCAAATATTTTTCCCATAAAGAAATATTTCTAACTCTAACTTTTAAAATACTGTATCTAGATATTACCTTAAGTGGGCCTAAGATTAGAATTTTATAAAGCTTCGTTTCGTGAGTTATCTCATCTCAAATTAAAATATATTTTTTCATCTTAATTTTTATCTTTTTTTAAAAAAAATTTTATCTTTTCTAAAAAGTCAACAAAAATTTTCAACTCAAACTTAAAATTTTTCAACTTGAATTCATTCACCAAAACGGACGATAAGCATTTATTCCTTGTCTCGTGAGATAATAGTTAGCTGGAGACTGACTGGAGAAAGGTGATGAGGGGGGGAGGGAGAGAGAGAGAGAGAGAGAGAGGGAGAAGGTGATGAGGTGGCAGAAGGAGTGGCGGAGGAGGGGGAGGGGGCATTTGACCTTGGTCCGTACAACTAAATGGGATATTAGGGCGGGGTGGTGTGCAGAGGAATAGTGACATGCCAGGGTTTGTAGTTAGCACAGAGATCATCACCCTCTCATCTCTCTCTTATATACGTGTGTGTAGATATATATATATATATATATATATATTTTTAATGATGCCCAATCCTTTTGAATACCGTCTATCTGTCTACTTTCTCCTTCACCCACGTCTTCTATCTTTCTCTCTCTCTCTCTCTCCTCTCTCTTCTCTCAACGTCTCTCTTGTCCTCCACTACTCTTGAATATACTCTCCAGTATCATTCGCCCCCCTCCACTTCCTTTTTAATTATACTCTACACATCGCTTATTTGCATACTTCAGTGTCCCTAAAAAAAAGTGTACATTAAAAAAGTCTTATACATATAATTTTATGTTTAAAATCTTATAATATAATAGTTTTTAATTTAGAAGCTTATAATATAGCTACCCCTCCCTGTATGGAAAATATTTTTTCTATCATCTTATTAATTAGACTTGTTTGATGTTTTAATTTAATTTTAAATATATTATATTTTTTTTCTTTGATTTTTACTTTTTTTTTATAAAAAATAATAAAAATTTTAATTAACTTTTAAAAAATCAATTAATTTTAACTTAAAAATTTTAACTCCATTATATCCAAACGGAAATCTCTATTACTTTAACAGGACTGTTACTGTTAATCCATAAAAAATATAACGTAGGACTACTGTTTAGGATTTTCGTAGTCTGATGCTATATATACTATTATTCTATTAATTATGCACAAGATAGTACTTTTAGGGGAATTAATAGACTTGTACGTTACGTTTTTTGATAAATAAGAAAAAGCTCCGGTGGTGGTTGATTTATCGTCCATTTTTAATCTTGCAGACATGATTTATTTATTTAAAAATAATAAAAAAGAATTATATGTTTAATTCAATCTTTTATAGTCATTAATTTAGGTCTTATTTAAAATATCACTAACCAAATATATTTATAATTAAAGTTGGAGTGAGAGTCTCATGAAAATTTTATAAGGTTCAAACCTAAATAGACTAAAAAAGAGACTAAAAAAGATGCTACTCTTATTTGTCATCCAATCCGCTCATATGAGTGTTTAAAAGACTTGTACGTTAATAGTGTGAGCTTTATCAACTGAAAAAATAAAAATGAAAAATACAAAGAAAGAAAGAAAAAAAAAAAAGAAATGTAGAATTCTTTGAAAGGATAATTTAAAAAAAAATGCTGATAGTGTTCTGTTTTTAATTGTTAAAATTATAAAGAACTATCATATGCGATACGACATATTTATTAAACGACGGTCGTAGTTTTTTTAGGACGTTGGTGTAACAAATTTAAAATTAACTCCAAGAAAAAAAAAAAAAGAAAAAAGAAAAAGAAAAAAAGAAAGTGGGTTGGCTGGGAGTCCCTTGAGTGCTCCATGGCTGGAATGTCCTTGTAAGTTCATCCTCTTTTCTGATTTGTCAGAAACTGAGTTGGCCTATTTAACGTTTTCTTTTATATGATGCGGTGGGGTTTTGACACGTGGACCACCAGATGTCTCCCACGTACCCGTGACTCATTGCCTTGTGATTCCCGGTTTATCATAACTTTAACCTCGTATGGTTGGTATCAAATTGCTTTGCTGACAGTTACCGTGTTTGACCATTTTCATGCAAGACAAACACCAACACCCCCCCCCCCCCCCCCCCCCCCCCCCCCCCAAAAACAAAAATTCCCAATCTTTTGGCTTGAGTTAAAAAATATAAATATATATATATATATATATTACAATAATAGGAGACACGTAAAAGAAATGGTTTTATTTCAAAAATTCCGCTCGAATTATATCACTTAAAATGTTTGTGTCTTATAAATTTCTAAATATAACATTCCTTTTTGCTTGTTTTTTTTTTTTTTTATTTTTAAAACTTGAAATGGTCTCAAATATCTCCATTTTATCACTTCTTCATAATAATTGTCCATTTGATTTCAGGAACAAAGTAGCACATTCTTTCTCTAGCATCCGTTCATTTTGCATTTTCGTTTTTCGTAGTTGGCTTTCTTTTTTCTTTTCAATATATAAACAAGAGAGTCTTAAATCATCTTTAATGTGGATGCTAATCTATATTTGTACAAAGGTTTCCTTTATGATTAGACCTTTTTATGTTGCACTATTTGAAAAGTAAACAAATTTTTAACCATCACATTTAGTTTTATTAGTTTGATTTATGAGTATATATGTTAAAAATTTATATCGTGCTAATACAAAACTGCTCTTGAATCAAGCTATTAACAAGTTAATTGAAAGAATTGATTGTAAAAAAATTCCTCCGTTACAAAAAAAAAAAAAAAAAAAAAGTGTTAAAAACAACATATTTGATAAGTTTCCTATCACATGCTCGACTGCGAAACAATATTTCTAATGTTATATCTACGTCTTGTCAACATTATTAAGTTTTAAAACTTGTATAGAAATCAACCAATAACAAACAAATACCAATTGTTATACTTGGACGGTAAATTTATCATCAAATAATTAACAAATTTAACATTAGAAATAAAATGACATCCTAGAGTTATTTTCCTACCCAAATACTATAATTTGGCTTGGTATATATGAATTTCACATTGGACCAAGGAAGGCAATTACTTGAGGTGCTAAAATCATAAATGAGATGTTCTTCTAGTCACAATTAATAGAGCCGACAAAAAGTATAAAGTTTTGTAATTAAGAATTTCTGACAACCACCATATTAGGACCCCCATCACTATTATCATTATGGAAAGATTACATGAACCAGATTACGTTTGTCGTTACCTAAGTGTGGTTTGGGTGCTCTTTTTTAAAGCCAAGAAAACAAAAGTGTGTTCACCAGAAGCCTTTTTCTGCATTTGTGTGTTTTTATTTTTTATTATTTTTTTACACCTTTGTGTCAAAAGTGAATTATTTTATAATACAAGTAGTAGTAGAGGGTTTATATTATCAATATATATATATATATATATATATATCCAAACTTTGTTCTAATCTAGAAAATTAAACTAGAATATATGGTACTTGGATTTGGTGCGGTAATTTGAAGAAGTTTAAGAGGGTTTTGGTCAAAGATTTGGGGGCTTATGGGCAGCCCACCAAGACCATGGTCCATGGAAAGAGGTGGCAACGCGTGGGGGGTGTTTGAGGCCTTTTTTAGCTGATCAAGGCCACACGGTTGGCCACTTGGATCACCATCTATTAACTTAAAAAATTTTAATTGCCTTAAGTTTTAGGACCCCAATAAAAGAAACACATTATTTTAAAAGAGTTTTTACAAGTTTACGACACATGGATATGGGAGAACTTTGGAAAAACCAAAATTGTTACGGCTGCGTGTCTTCTTTAATATTGGCCTTTTATTATTTTATTTACCCCCCCACCATAACCTTTTCTTTATTTTATATATATATATATATATATATATATATTTTGTTAAAGTTTCTTTATTATATTTTCTTATTCATAAAGAAGGCCCTAGTAAATTCCAAAGAAAACAAGGTTCTCAAGAAGCCCGTTGAAACCATCTTCAATTCTAATACTACATCTGATCAAACAAGAAAAATGTGTGTAAAATGACTTTTTTTTTTTGGTGGTTTAAAACATAATATTATTTCGAATATTGTATCTTTTGGTTGTAGTTGTTAAGATTTAAAACTCGTAAAAGTAAGTTTACAAATAATTTACAAAATAAGTAAATTGTAATGATTAATAACAATTAGGTGTTAAAACTTGATATTGTTTGAAGAATAAGAAATTCCAAATTCAAAAAAGGGCAATAACTCAAGAGTCGAAAGACAATAAACACCGTTTAGTTTTGTCGTATACAAAAAAAATATATATAAAGCGATTAAGAATGGAAAGGAAGGTGTAGAGTTCAAATTTATTCATTAAAAAAATTTTAAAACAACAATAACAAAAAACGACATCTCTAATTAAACGACAAGAAATTGAAAAACGACAACATCTTTTCAAAACACACCATATCCTTATAGATCGCTAATTACTTCAAATTCAAAATAACTCGCCTCTTTGTACACACACACAAATATTTTCGAAATATTATACAAACTCGAAGAAGAATAAGGGCCTAGAAAATGGAAAAAAAAAAAAAAAATCAAAACAGAATACGACAAAAATCAAGAAAAACTATAATATTCTTCACAAATGATATGGCTTTGGCCAAAAAAAAAAAAAATAGTAATTATAATTCCAACCACCAATGATAGATAATAATTAGAAAAATAGCACCGTTTTATTTTCAGTCTTTAGGCCATCAAAGAACCCTTTTCAACCTTTATTTAAAACCAAACATCTAAACTAGTACAACGAACAAACTGTCCTCACTTAAATACTTAAGCAAGAGAGATTTATGTGCTATTACAAATGAAACTTGAAGCTGACCACAAGTAGACATTTTAACTAGAATGAAATTCTCATTTTTCATATATATATATATATATATATATAGATATAGATTTTTGTGAACTATGTATGCAAATAAAGTTTACAGTTCATCCTTGGATGATGAGGGCATTTTTGGGTTGGCTGAAGATTTGACAGGGTAAGAGGCGTCCATTGCTATAC
The DNA here is from genome assembly GCA_038430175.1 of Ficus hirta. NCBI lineage: Eukaryota > Viridiplantae > Streptophyta > Magnoliopsida > Rosales > Moraceae > Ficus > Ficus hirta. The sequence continues at coordinate 14,319,930 of CM076595.1, read as the reverse complement.
CACACAGCCCTTCTTCTGGTTCCACTCCACGTTGAATCCTAAGGTAACCTTTCTCTCCCCATTCGGTTCCCCACGAGTTCTTCACTAGCCAGTATTTTGTCCCATCTAGAGTTTTTCCGTACCCCACTATTGCCACGCCATGGTTTAGCTCCGTTCCACAGCTGCCGTTGTACACTCCCTACAAATTAAGTAGACAAATGTGACATTGATTTTTCTAATTACTAGTTTAAGAGATCGTTTAGTTTATGCAGTTATGAATGGTAATCAGACTGATATGAAAGTGATAGAAGGTAATACGATTCTCAGGAAACAGGTATTATCCCATTCCCATCGACCTCGTGCCAAATGGCCCCTAAGGGTGTTACTTGCAACGTTCGAGCTATGCTTACCTCGGAGTAAAACTGAAAATCTTTACCCCCTGCATCTATGGAGACCGATACAGGTTGGTTCGCCACGGCTTTCATCAGAGCATTCTCGTCGTTTTCAGGTACCATTTCGTAGCCATCAATGACCACCAAAGGCGAGTTTGTGACCTGAAAAAAACAAACAAAAAAAAAGTGTTTGACATGTTTGGACACACATGAAAAAGTGAGGAATTGTTCATTAAATAGTGATGTGGGATATTTTTATCTACCTTAGATGTGTCACAAGTGCCATCTTTGGCTTGGTAGGGGTAATTGTTCTCTGTGGTTATCCCGCCCTGCTGCTTTATGAACTCGAATGCGTCTTGCATCAGCCCGCCATCACAACCGTTGTTTTTGGAGTTGCAGTCAACCAACTCTTGCTCAGACAAAGGCACCAGCTCCTTTGTCTTGATTTGGTTGACACCTTCTACTGCAACCACAGCTGAGAACGCCCAGCAGCTACCTATAACACACCAATTTAAAGACATCAAGTGAATATAACAGCTAAAAATATATATGCATATATATATATATACACGTATCTTTCCTAATTATAACTAGTATAACGTCTGTGGCTAAACTTTGATTTCTTTTTGTTTTTTTTGATACTTAAAACTAAGATTTAGGACAAAATTCCCATCAGTGAATTTTGTCTGCTGATCTCGTCGTATAGGAGACTTGACTTACCGCAGTTGCCTTGGTCTTTGACTCCGGTGACCACTCCTTTCTTCCTCCAATCCACAGATGATGGAAGGTCCAGAGTCTTTCCGTGAGCAAAGCCAGTGTCTGGTTTTTCGCCGCGTAACATCCTGTAGTGGCTGACCTTTGAACCGGCGTAGGACCTCACGAACTCATGGTTGGTCATGTCAGCAAACTTGTTGAGCCTCAACTTGTAAGGCTTGTTCATCTGGTTCACCCTGTGGACATGCTTCACATTTGCCTTGAACACATTGAAACGCTGATGCTTCTCTTTGAGGTCCCGGGACACCGTGTGGTGGGTCCTCCACCTCTCGTATAAGCCCGAAAGGCTCTCCTCCGAAGCCAAGTCTTCCTCATGGAATTCAAGGCCTTGAGCTAGCCCGAGAAGCAGAACTAGCGAAAGGGCAACCAGGAAAAACTTGCACAAATCCATAATGAAGTATGAAATATGAGAACTACGGGAAATGAAGCTGAATGATTTGGTAGCTCTAGATATGCAAAGCTTTTTATAGACAAACACGATGAGCGGTTGCGGATAGGTTGCTTCAACATCTAGTCCTAAAACTTTTGTAGCTTTAACCCGAAAATGAGGGGAAAAGCTGACTGTCTTTTAAGATACTAGACAACTATTATTAGATGTATGATTTGTATAAATTTGGTTTATCTGTTTAGAAAACATGCCAGCCTCGTTTATTTGGTTTAACCTATTCAGAGAGGCTGACGAATAGTTATGCAGTTAAAGGAATAAGAACACGATTTCTTTTGAGTCTTGGGAAGAAAGTGCTTAAAACTTCTGTCTTTTTTTGGTTCAAAACTGAAACCTTTTCTAGAGTTGGCTAAATCAAGTGAAAGTGTACTTATCAAAACAAAATGAAGTGAAATGCTCGTGATTCTCTAAAATTGCTCAGTTTATCCAAAACACCTTTGCCTATATTTTTGCCGTCATATGAAATTTATCGTTTTTTATTTTTTTTCCATTAATTTCGTCTTGTTTTTAAACTTTTTCCATTAATTTCGTCGTTCCCGTTATGTTACCATCACCTGTTTTCTCAAATCCATGGATTTATTGTAGAGATTTTTACGGTAGGGACTGTCCTTTTTAATATTGGCAAGAAATGCAATTTTAGCCATCTAATTTACAAACAATTGTGTCATGCATTACCAATTTTTTACGTTGATACTTTTAAATCGAAGTTTCATGCTGCACAAGGAAGAAGGTAGAGTAAATAATTTTTGCTGAAAATCTAGAGTGAATAGTTTGTTGAGGGGAGTTCTTGGTCCATTCTCTCAAGTTGCCAAATTATAAACCGTGACGAAGAGATAAAAGCACGGTTTTAACATAAGAATTGGGAAATTGGGAATTCCTTACCCATTAATATGAAAGAAAAACTGAAGGTCAGAGTAAAAGTCAAAATATCTAAACTTCAGTACCATCATTTCTTCATTTTTCTTAATTTTCCTTTTCAAATGATTGCTCCTCCAAAGAAGGAAGATCAGCAGTTTTCATCAACAAGTCGAAGAAAACAGCTGTAGGAGGAATCACTGAATGAACATAAACCTCTACTTGGATCACCCTAAGATTATGTTAAAATAGTTACGAGTTCTGATATGAAAACTTTACACTAGGCAAGTAAACATTCGAAATGTAGTGTAATTTTAAGGTTGCTTCATCTCTACCAGAGTAAATTTAAACCATACTCTTGCAACTGAGAAAAGAATTTTCTCCATCTATAGCATATCAGTATCTAACAGTTGTGCCAAGTTGATACTATCGATATGCGAGAAATGAGAACTAAAAATGCAGAATCCCCTCGATTAAACGCAAAGAGATGCAGAATTATTGCACTCGTCTCATGAAAAACAAAGTTAACTGCACATCCCAAACAAGGGTGCGCTTTATATTAGAGAAGAATGTGATGATGTACTCTTAACAGTCACACTCATCAGCATAAAACTGAGGACAATTATGCTTTGCGAGAATCTATCAACTCTGAACATAAACAAAAGTTTCAAGAAGAAAATAGCAACCACAGGAAGTTCAAAGTAAAAGCCAAAGGCAATGTGGGTTACACGAGATCTTTCTGTTTTTGCAGCAGCTCTTCCCTGACTCTCTTAATCTCGGCTTCCTTCTTCAATCTCTCCATCTACAACGAACAAATGCATAAAGAATCGCATCATTGGCATAGTTGACAACGAAATTAGATATTCATATCACATAAGCTTACTGACTAAGTATCATAAACCAACATAATGCCGTTCGACTGTAAGATTATAGTGTTTCTACCGAGGACCGTCCTACACAACAGAACACATAGAAGTGCGAGGTATAACACGATATTTATTTAAATGTGTAACACTGATCTGAGATTAATAAGTTCCTTTTCGTTACAAGTTTCCAACATCAATGTATACATGTTACAGTGTAGAACAATCTTTTGGCTTTTTCTAAAGTTAAATTAGCTGGTAAGACGAAATTTGCAATGAAAATAATGTGAAAATGACCTATTAAATGGAATTATTCAAATAGAAAAGTTCAGAATTCGGCATATCAGCCCTTCTTCACTGTTTTCTCTTGCACAAAATTTTCCATTTTGCAAACCAAGAGAGAGCTTTAACCCAGATTTCGAAACAAATAGCCAATATAAATACAAAATTATAACTTTTCTGAAAGTAATTGAAACAAAAAGAAAATCGAGGGCACTTGCAGATCCGAAGTTATATAAATATATTCACAAACATACTTATATATATATATATATATTATCTAGGGTTTAATCGGAATTAGAAGAAAATGAAAGTCAATCGAAAAGTTCAAATTAAGCGAAGAACATGGAGATATATTTGAAATTAACAGAAAAAAATCGAAAACTTAAATAAAAGAAAGAGAGAGAGAGAGAGAAAAAAAAAGGGGAAACCAACCTTTTCGTCTTGGTGAAGAGCGATCCAAACGTGGACTTTGTCCATGGATTGCCAGAAAATGAATGCACCGAGCGTCATTGCGAAGTAAGTAGAAACTTTCACCATCTTCTTCTTCTTCTTCGACAAGATCGACCGCAAGAAGATTCCGATTGCGTCCCTTTGGGCTTTCTCAGTGATTGTTTGGGTGGGGGTTGGGGGATTCGGGAACAACTAGAAATTATCAGCTGCAGCCGATGCGTTGATATGTGATGTGCAACTCTATCTATGTTGCTTACACGTGTTCAGTTACTTCCCCATTGCCGTCATATCCTGATGTTTACCCGGTCCGGTCCGGTCGGGTTCAATTCAGCCCAGCCCAAACCGTTTATAGGACCGCCCAAGTGACTCATCCGGCCCATGCTTCTTCTGAGAGCCATTTTTAGACGTCACTAATAGTTTGTATATGTGCGTTATATACATATTAAAATAATTAATATTGCAGATTTTATAATTAATATAGATTAATAAAAACTATCAAATATCTTTAGTTTAGCATATATACATGGATATAAAGTTTTAAAAAATTAATATCTAATATTTTTTATAGTGAGTTTTTTAAAAAATAGTAATTCTACATATTATAATTTCACCGCGGGATTCACAAAAATATATATATATATATATATTTTCTACAGAAGAACGAAACAACAACTATGATATTTTCAATAAGAAAATATCAATTTCCTCCAATTCTCCACACACATATATGTTTTAAGGTATTCTTTGTGCTTGTGTGCATGAGAGAATTATATAAAAGAAAATATTTGTTTCGGTGTATTTTTGTCTTAGAGAGACAAACAAGTGTATATATATATATATATAAAGAGAGAGTGAGAGATTAATACACACCGATTACTTGATCGAGGGATTACGCAGAGAAGTTTAATTACTTATAAACATATGAATTTCATAAGCAAAAATATGATTCCCCATAGTTGTTCTAAATGATTGAAAACTAAACAAACATGAACATACTTATCCGTATTGGTTAAATATTAAATAATTACCTTAAACAGTTACAATCGAAAAATAAATAAATTGTATTCAATTAAAATCTTTCATAAAATAGAGTTATCTTAAATAGTTACAATCGAAATATGAATAGATTGTGAATGATTAAAATATTTTATAAAATATACTCATTTAAGTAAAAAGTTGCGATAATAAAAAATAATATGGTAAGTATAATGGAGCATTTAATTGAATACTTGCAACCATTTAAACTGTTTTTCTAAAAAAAGAAAAAGCATTGAAGTGTTTGCAATATACAGTTTTAAAGAAAGGAAAAAAAGAAAAAAAAAAAGAAAAAAACTCATGAACACGCACCTGCTTACAAGAAGATGATTTGACATTGTGCCTTACACCAGTTAACCACTTTGTCTAACAGTCTAGAACTTGCAAATAATTATTGAGAAGGGGACTTTTAGAAAGAATTAGACCGTGAAAAAAATCGTTTTGGACGACCTAGAATGAGTAGTATATCTCATAATTTGCTCTTTTGGTATTGTTAGAATGTGCGGATATGTGCTTGGGGAGGAGAGACGCAAAAAAACATGATATTGGAAAATATAAAAAAAGAGAAACCATTATTGAAAAAAAAATAAAATAAAAAGAAGAAAATTACACAAGTGGTATTTGCAAGAGGCTTATATAAGCCCCTTTAGGAATGTATAATAATAATTTGCAGATATGTGTTGGGTGGAAAAAAAATGAAAAAGAGAGAGAGAAAAAGCAGGATATTGGAAGAGAGAAAAAGGAGAAATCATTATTAAAAAAAAAAAAACTAAAAAGGGGAATTTTAAAAATAAATTTGTATCATATGGTCACCTATACTCTCGAAAGTCTCAAAAAGGAGTGTTTTTTTTTTTTTTTTTTTTGGTAACAAACCTCAGAAAGGAAAATAATATACGCAAACAGCAAAGGGAATAGAGATTAGAAAATGACAACATAAAGAATAGAAAGTTTAAATACGATAACAATATAGAACCGTTTTGGGGGACCTAGAAATGAACAATATAAGGTGAACTTGCTCTTTTAGTATTGTTAGGATATAGTGAGAAATCAATGCGTACCGATTAATTGAGAGAGAGATTGTACGGTGAAATCTAATTGATTACAAATATAAGAATTTCATGAGAGAAAAATATGATTTTTTTGCAGTTATTTTGAATTAAAGATTGAACAACACACGAATACATTTTATAAGTGTGGTTTAAATATTCAAGAGTTACCTTGAGTAATTACAACTAAAAGATGAATAGATTGTGAATTATTAAACCTTTCATAAAATAGACACAATTTTTTTTAATGAGAAGTTGTAATAATAATACAGGACACAATATAATAGAGCTTTGAAATGAATAGTTGCTGTCATTTAAACTATTTTTCCTTAAAAAAAGTAGATAGTACGTATTGAATTAATTTTAAGTTGTTTCAAGTTGTTTTTTTTTTTTTTTGGTTTTCTTATGTTAATTTTGAAACTATTTGAATTATATATATATTTTCCGTTAGTTCATGTTGTTTGGTGTTTTTTTTAAAAATTAATTTTGATGTATTTTAGTTAATATGTCGTTTAAAGGATTGCAATATTGGGGAAAAAAAACGAAAATTAAAAGATGAGAGAACTTGATTCAATACAATGTTTGAAAGGAGGGATAAAAAAAAATAACCGATAAAGGGGAAAAAAAAAAAGGAAAAGAGGAGTAAAAAATAAATAAATATAAACAGGTGAAAAAAAAAAACAAAAGAAAAATACCAAATCCGGCAGTCCCACCAAACACCTCAGTTGTAGGCATCGACCTTATGAGAAACTATATAGACCGTGTGGCTGTAACGGGAGGGTGGGACAATATAATGAAATGAAGAAATCAATAAACGATTAACGAAAACAAGCAACTTTAAATTAAAAAAAAAACATAGGAAAGAAATTTGGGGAAGAGATTAACTTCCGATCTAAAGACCTAGATTTCGAGATAAGATAAAGAAATTTTAGAAGAAGACCTAGATTTGGAGATATAAAAGGAAAATAAAAAAGAGAAGAACAAGAAGAAATAAGAAGTACAGTTTGAAGTGAAGAAGAAAAAGTAAGTGGTGTGTGTTTGCAAACGTACTTTTTGAAAGAGCATGAAGAGGTTTTGGCCAATAAATTTGTCAAACGGCAGTTGCAAGAGTAAAAAATGATATCTATTTGAAAGTTGTCAAACGGCACTTGCAAGAATGAAAAAGGACAAATTCTATTTGAAAGAGCACGAAGAGGTGACCAACAAATTTATCAAACGGCACATGTAAATGAGTAAAAAACGACCACTTTCTGATGCCGTTTTGGACGACCCAAAAGATTAACACTACAACCCAAACCTACTCTTTTAATATTGTTAAGACTTTGAAAAAATAAACGCTTTTAAACTTATTTGTATATTTGAACGAATTTTAAATTTCACACCTTTTTTGTTCCTTATTTACCCTTCCATTTGCTGATTAGTTTTTAAAAGTTTATCTATTTTTTGGGGGAAAAAAAAATGTGATATCCACGTTTGTTGTAATTTTTAAGGGATAAATATGTGGTAGACTCTTTTTATATACTCTATCAATAAAGCTCTTTTTTAAACTGTTGAGATGTAATCGAACGGCTGTGGTATGATCATTATAATGTACCTTACTTCATAATAACGTTATTAAAAAAATAAGAAAAATAATTTAAAGAAATTAAAAAAAACGGAGTCCAGATCCCTCACCGGCCAAATTCCCCACGACCTCCACAGGCAGATCCCCTCTCCACCACCACGACCAGGCGCTGGCCAGAACCCCCCAACTACCCCCTTCCCCCGACAAGCCCCTCCCTCCTGAGAAAGCTCCTGAACACCCCCTCCCCCACTAAACCAAACGACGAGCCTCTCCCCTCCCAATGCGGGCGATGGACCACCCCCTAGCCCCGTCTACATCGAGTCCCCTCACCCATCGACCAAATCCAGCCCCAATTTGGTAAATAAGTTAGTTTTTAGACATTTTTTAAAACTAAGATCCTAATTTGACCATCTATGTAAATCATCCAAATACTTTCCTATCACTGAAGTAAATTACGTTTTTACTAAAATAAAAAAAATTAAACAGTAAGATTTTAAAATATTTGAAGAATAATAAATTTATTAACTGATCGTATTTTTATGGAATTTTTAAATCTGATTTCAAAATGGCAGAATTAAGGGGAGTCTTCCCCCCCCCCCCCCCCCCCCCTAATTTCGTAGAAAATGAGCCTATTTTATAGGAAGGAATCTGATATATTAGTTATGGGTATTTTGGTAACTATAAAATAGTCAGTTTCTTTTTTTTTTTTTTGGTTCAATTTTGTAAATAAGTTATTTTTTAAGATATTTTTTGAAACTAGGATCGTAATTTGGCCTCTATTTAAATCATCCAAATACTTTCCTATCACTGAATTAAATTACATTTTTACTACAAAATAAATAAATAAACAGTAAAGTTTTAAAATATTTGAAGAAAATAATAAATTTATTAACTAGATAGAAAATTTATTTGTTAAGTTAATAACATATTTATAAGAAATACATATGACTTAAAAGGGTGTTTTTTTTTCTATAAATCTCGAATTAGAATTATGTGTTCATTGTTCCTTACTGAGTAAGAGGAAAAAGAGTGAAAATTTCACATTTTGGCCTTCGTGTTTGTCACATGTTTCTATGCATTTTAAAATTTAAACCTAATTTAATTATAACTTAAACTTAAACTTAAATCTAAACTCTAAAATAAATTTATATTGATAATTAAAATTTTTTTTAATCTATAGGAGCTTTCGTCATTTTGCCTAAATTGGTGTCCTTTTGGCATCTATAGGAGCTGTTCTCATTTTTAATTTCTTGTCGTCGTTTGTATGCAATTATCTTTTATTTTATTTTATTCGAAATAACTGTCTTTATCGGAGGTGTTCTCTTTTCCTAAGTTGCTCCGCTGATGTCCTTTAATTTTTAGTTTAGTTTTGTTTCATTATCGTCTGCCGGAGATTATTATTAGGAAAAGGTAATACTTATCTTTATTAGAAGCTTTATATTTGTTTTTAAGATTTGTTAGTCTTATATTACTTACTTTGTTATATAATTTTAACTTATATTTATATTACATGTTTTAATAATAATACTCATTATTAATGAATTTTCTCTCTTCTTTTAGTAGTAGATGTAAGCACATTTGACGAATCATGTTTCTCTTTTTCTTTTTTTCGTAATTATTATTTTCTTCTTTAATTCTTAACAATTGTATTGTTTTATACAATGTCGCTTCTTAAATTATTGTTGTTTGCACATTGATACTGCCAACGTCTGTCGTTTCTAGAGTTTGTTGTTTTAAATTGTTGTCGTTTCTGCATTCATCACTCTTTTTTTTGAAGCGCTGTCGTTTGTAAATAATTGTCGTTTTTAGAGTATTGTCGTTCTCAATACAGAGTATTTTTCTCTTCCGAGTTTCTGTGATATTATCCAACCATAAATGAGCGGAGCCATCCGTAATCAAGCGGTGTGAACTTTTCTTTTTCCCTTAATTTTACCTTTAAAAACTCTATATTTTTCTGGTTTTATTTTCATAAAAAATTGATCATTCTTATATGTGTAGTCTCCCTGAAAATTTTAGTATCTAATATACGCTTCTATTGAAATAATAGACTATTTCTGCCGCTATATATATATATATATATGTGATATAACCATATTTTATAATTATTATTTCCAAACTCACTGCAGGAGGCCAAATTGTCCTACTCAAGAACTTGGTCTTCTCTTGTGTTATTATAACGAACAACTTGCTACAAAAGACAAAACCTCTTAGTTAGTATATATATCTTAACATTGCCTTCCGACAATAGCAAACTCCTAATGAGAAAGCGACCAAGTTGAAACTAAGGAAACTTAGGATTCAGATGAGCTCCCAGTAACCTATCAAATGCCGGCTTATTCCAAAACCCGAATCTCAGATTCAGCACATAAACTAGGTGCGAGACTACTTCTAGATTCTACTGGGTCCTCTTTAAAAACGTTGTACACAATGCAGAGGAAACTCTTGACTCTCAAACAAAATTTTTAAAAGAAGTTGGTTTGGTGATTCTGTGTTTGTAAGTTAACGAATGGCGAAGAAAGGCGGTCTTTTCCGCTACGCCGATGGCGTGGATAAGTTGCTGATGGTGTTCGGGACATTAGGCAGCATTGGAGATGGGTTGATGATTCCACTTACCATGCTGGTGTTTAGTGGTTTGCTCAATGAATATGGAGCTGCTAAATCCTCTTTCTCAAATCATGTTGTAGACATGGTAAATTGCAGAATTCCCATATGTATTTATATATATATATATATATGTATGTATATGTATATATGAAATTTAGTGAAAGTAAGTTCTTACCATAAAAGATTGTGTTAAAATTTTGATGTTTATTCTCTTTACAGTATTCACTGAGGCTGCTCTATGTTGCTGTTGGAGTTGGGATCTGCGCCTTTATTGGTAAGTGAATTTTTTCATTGTTTTATCTTCCTGTGATCTCTGATATAAGTGAGTGTTTATGTTGTCGTACCTCTAATATATCTATATATTCATGGAAAAAGTCATGTGGTTCGGAATAGAATGGAAAATCTGCATAAAGTGCTAGAAAATTTGATAATCAGTATGAATGCTTTAATGACTATATATGTATATGTATATGTTCTACACACGTATATATCACATGTTTGCAGAAGGAGTTTCTTGGACTAGAACAGCTGAGAGGCAGACATCTCGCATGAAAATCGAATACTTGAGATCGGTTCTAAGGCAAGAAGTTGCCTTCTTTGACAGTCAATCAGCATCTTCCAATACCTTCCAGGTCGTTTCAACAATCTCCGCCGATGCTCATCTAATCCAAGACGCCATAGCTGAAAAGGTTTCTTCTACTTCTCCGCCTCTTCAATTCTTTTTTTTGCATTAAACGCGGTCATTTTCTTCATTTCGCCTATTTGATTACTCTATTATGATATAATCCCCATGTCCTCATTCTTTCTGATAGATACCGAATTTCTTGGCTCATCTCTCGTCGTTTTTGTTCTGCTTCCCGCTCGCGTTTATGCTTTCTTGGCGACTCGCAGTGGCAGCTTTTCCATTCTCTCTTATGGTCATTATTCCCGGAGTGGGATTTGGTAAGGTACTGAAGGACTTGGGAATCAAGATGAAGGACGCTTATGGGATCGCTGGTGGCATCGCAGAACAAGCGATTTCATCTATTCGGACGGTTTATTCCTACGTTGGGGAGCATCAAACACTAGATAGGTTCAGCCGAGCGCTTCAAAAATGCACAGACCTTGGCATTAAGCAAGGTTTCATGAAGGGAATACTAATTGGAAGCATGGGAATGGTTTATGCTTCTTGGGCTTTCCAAGCTTGGGTAGGTAGCTTGCTTGTAACCGAGAAAGGAGAAAAAGGCGGCTTCATTTTCATCTCCGGGCTCTGTCTAATTTTAGGAGGATTGTAAGTTCCTTCTTTCTTATACGGGAAGTCTTTCAATTTCATTGTCTCTTACACTTGCTAATAAAATCATTTTTTTCTTGTACTTCAATTTTTCTATTTTTCAGTTCTGTAATGCAAGCACTCCCAAATCTATCTTTCATCTCGGAGGCAATGATTGCAGTCACCCGGGTTTTTGATATGATTGACCGGGTTCCGCTCATTGACAGTGAAGATGAAAATGGAAAACTTCTGAAAGAAGTAAGAGGGAACATTGAATTTAGAGATGTGAACTTCAGTTACCCATCAAGGCCTGATACTGCGGTTCTTCAAGGATTTAATCTGAAAGTGAAAGCCGGTAAGACGGTTGGTCTTGTCGGAGGCAGTGGTTCTGGCAAGTCCACCATCATTTCTTTACTCGAACGATTCTATGACCCGGTTGGAGGTGATATTCTCCTTGATGGTTACAAGTTAAAGAAACTTCAGCTGAAATGGTTGAGATCCCAAATGGGACTAGTGAATCAAGAGCCAGTTCTCTTCGCAACTTCCATTAAAGAGAATATTTTGTTTGGCAAAGAAGGAGCTACAATGGAGGATATTATAAGAGCATCTAAGGCTGCAAATGCTCATGATTTCATTGCTAAACTACCTGAAGGTTATGACACTCAAGTGAGAAACAAATCTTTCCTTTCAAAACTAAACCAATAAATATTTATATATTTTTTTCCTCCGAAACTTAGACTTAAAACAAGTTTGTGTCATTATCTTAGGTTGGACAATTTGGAGTTCAGTTGTCTGGAGGACAGAAGCAGAGAATTGCTATTGCAAGGGCTTTAATAAGGGACCCGAAAATCCTTCTGCTAGATGAAGCCACAAGCGCTTTGGATGCTCAGTCCGAGAGGGTTGTGCAGGAAGCGCTAGACAAGGCTTCGGAAGGAAGAACAACAATCGTCATTGCCCATCGCCTTTCCACAGTCCAAAAGGCGGATCTGATAGCGGTTCTTCAATCAGGGAGAGTAGTTGAATTAGGCTCTCATGATGAGCTGATTCAGAAAAGCGATGGACAAGGAGGCGCTTATAGCAAAATGGTCGAATTACAGCAATCTTCCATGCAAAACGACGATGGCTACAATACTTTTCATCATCAACCAATGGCTAGAAAAAAAAGGAGTGCCCTTCATTCATTGTCACCGGTAGATGTGAAATCAAGCTGGCAAAGTAGCCCATCCTACCCATTCAGTCCTCTGATATTTTCAGTTAGTGCCACAAATTCTTTCCAAGTGAGCCCTTATGGCGAATCTCACCATAGAAGCCCACAAAGTGATTCTTCTTCTTCGCCATCTCAGTGGCGTTTGTTTAAGATGAATGCACCTGAGTGGAAGCAAGCGATATTCGGATGTGTAGGGGCTGCCGTGTTTGGTGCTATTCAGCCGATTAATTCCTATTGTATGGGAACCGTTCTTTCAATTTACTTCCTAGAAAACAGCTCCACTTTGAAATCAGAAATCAAATTATACATCTTCATCTTTGTAGGTATAGCTGTTCTGAGCTTCATTGCAAATCTCCTTCAGCATTACAACTTTGCGGTTATGGGAGAGCGTTTGACGAAAAGGGTGCGTGAAAAAATGCTCGAAGAAATGCTCACCTTTGAGATATCATGGTTTGATCAAGATGAGAATACAAGTGCAGCTATCTGTGCGCGACTATCAAATGAAGCAAGCATGGTTAAATCCCTTGTTTCGGACCGTGTATCATTGTTGGTTCAGGTTTTCTTTAGTGCTTTCTTGGCTTATCTATTGGGACTCATTCTCGCATGGAGGATAGCCATTGTAATGATTTCAATTCAGCCTTTGCTCATTGGGAGCTTCTATTCAAGGAGTGTTTTGATGAAAAGTATGTCAAGAAAGGCACAGAAAGCGCAGACGAAAGGCAGTCAATTGGCGAGCGAAGCTACAATAAACCATAGGACTATCACGGCCTTTTCCTCTCAAACAAGAATATTGAACCTCTTCGGGCTTTCGATGAAAGATCCCAGGAAGGAGAACATCAAACAGTCGTGGTTTTCTGGTTTCGGCTTGTTTACCTCTCAGTTTTTCACAACTGCTGCGATAGCTTTAACTTTCTGGTATGGAGGAAGGCTCATAAATAAAAGTCTAGTGTCTCCAAAACATCTCTTTCAGGTCTTTTTCATCCTAATGAGCACTGGGAAAAGCATTGCTGATGCAGGGAGCATGACCTCTGATCTCGCCAAAGGCGTCGGTGCAATCAGATCGATCTTTGAAATCCTAGATAGGAAAAGCGAGATTGAGCCTGAAAACCCAAAAGGAGTTAACAAGACCATCAAGGGACACATAGAATTTAAGAATGTAGTTTTCTCTTATCCAGTCAGACCTGACCAAATGATATTCAAGGGCCTAACTCTCAAGATAAAAGCTGGAAACACGGTTGCATTAGTTGGACAAAGTGGATCGGGAAAGTCTACTGTCATTGGATTGATTGAAAGGTTTTATGAACCGATAAGCGGATCAGTCCTGATCGATGAGCACGACATTAAGCAATACAACTTGAGGAAGCTAAGGTCACAATTTGCTCTGGTAAGTCAAGAGCCTACACTTTTTGGAGGTACAATCCGCGAGAACATTCTATACGGCAAAGAAGATGCTTCAGAAGTTGAATTGAGGAAGGCGGCGAAACTTGCCAACGCGCATGAATTCATAAGGTATTGAAAGCTCGAATTTTGTCTATTTTGCAAAGAAAGTACTAAATTTCTAGCTTGTAATAGTTTACTTATTTTTTGCATATATAACTATGGTGTAGCTCAATGAAAGATGGATATGACACTTATTGTGGAGAGAGAGGAACACAACTCTCAGGAGGTCAGAAGCAGAGAATAGCTCTAGCAAGGGCGATACTCAAGAACCCGAAAATCCTCCTCTTGGATGAGGCAACAAGCGCCCTCGATAGCGTGTCGGAAAATCTAGTCCAAGAGGCATTGGAGAAGATGATGGTTGGAAGAACATGTGTTGTTGTAGCTCATAGGCTATCCACCATACAAAAGGCAGACTCCATTGCTGTCATAAAGAGCGGGAAGGTCGCGGAACAAGGATCGCACTCCGAGTTGCTTGCCATTGGACGTCATGGTGCTTACTACTCTCTTGTAAAACTACAAAATCACTCATAAACATGTTTAGGATTTGATTTGAAGACATCATCCAATGCGCGACCCGAATCGATGGAATGAGATTGTCCTTGAGTTTTTTGATATGATGAATTTTCAAATTTATAGTAAGGCAATTGCTAAGAAATTTTTTTTTTTCACTGATTAGGAGTTACCAAGCGGTTAATAATTTCATCAACCAATAATCATAAGAATGAATTTTCATATTAATATCTGCCCACGACATAGAAAACAATAGACAACCACTCTCTTAGTAGAAATTATTAAGGGCAAAGGAAATCAAAGTTTCACGTCGTAAAAGTATAACTGATATATAAGAGTGTTGAAATATTTTACTTAAAAAATTAACATTTTAAGATGTAAGTCCAATTATTTAGAAGTTTCGAAGCATGATATAATCTTTTTAAAAGCGTTACCATGAATAAAAAAAAAAAACCTAAAATTGATAAGGTGCAATAAAGTAACAATGTGTTTCAAGGTGTCGTACAATTTATTTATTTATTTATTTTTAAAATGCACTATGTAGTTTCATGCAAGTTTCTGGAAGATAAATCTAATTGTGCTTGGGACCAAGAAAGAGCCCACCATCCATGAGCTGGTTCATGGAGGATGTACAACGACAGGAAGGACCAGCAGCCCATCAATTTCCACTTGGATGCCTCCCTTTGACTGAATTATTCACTAATTGGCCAGAACAAAATAAATAGAAAAATAAGATACCGAGAATGTTAAACAACATCTATAAATAAAAAGTGAATATCATAACATGTGACTCACAGATAGGATCTTTTAAAAAGTTCTATTTGTGACGGTGTTTAGCACTTGTGTTTATTATCTCTTCTTCTTCTTCTTGTTTTTCCTTTTGTTTAAGTTGAAACAAGACTCAATAATAAATAAAGGACATACGGGTTTAATGTTATGACCAATATTTTTTTATATATAAAACTTAAATAAAGAGATTTAAATAATTATATATTTTTTGATTTAGTCAGATATAATCAATTATATATTGAGTCAGATATAAAATTAAATATTTTATTTTTGTATTCCGTAAGAAATTAAGTGGCAAACAAATGCATCGACGACTATAGTCTATACAATAGGACAAGCTAAAATTAAATCACCATCTTACAAAAGATTAATAATTCGTAAATTCTTAGTGTGTGTCTATATATATAAATATATATTATGTACGATTAATTAAGCCTAAAAAGTTACTAGCTATGAGAAGATGCCGTCGGGCCAAAGCAGTTGATCCTGTTTTGCTCTTCTTTTTTGGCATACAACTTGTCATTTAATGGCTAAAGTTTATCTTGATAAAGGAATAAGATGCTGTACTTCTGTAATTTACCTTAATCAATTCGTAATCCAGATAAGTTCAAACTATAGGATTTGTCTCCTTTGTTCTAGTCACAATATTTTCCAAGATAAATGGAAGGAGCACGTCATTTTGACAAATTTTTTTCAATATTAAATTGCATAGAAGGCATTTCGTTTAATTAAAGAATTTATATTTTATTGAAATGTCAATTTACCTAAATGATTATTTTATTTCAAGGGAAAATGACTTATAAAGGGATACAAACTTTTAGAGTAAATTGAGCAAACTTTGAATGAAAAAAAAATATGACAAGGATTTTAGTATTATTGTCCTGGCTGTCCTTGTTATTCACGGAGTTTTTGCAAGTGGCTTGGAAATGGG
Organism: Ficus hirta; assembly: GCA_038430175.1. NCBI lineage: Eukaryota > Viridiplantae > Streptophyta > Magnoliopsida > Rosales > Moraceae > Ficus > Ficus hirta. The sequence goes on along the minus strand of CM076595.1, from coordinate 14,303,515 downwards.
AAAATAATTAATATGTTTTGTCGTCAAACTATGAAACTTCCATTGCGAAAAATTCCCCAGCCTCCCGTAACCTCAGCCCATGTATACAACACAAAAGAAAAAGTAGGGATACAACAACAACAACAATAAAAATAATTCATATAATGAAAAACGAAACTACATGTATTTGCAAGTGGGATATTGATTATTAATTCAAGAATTTTTGGAAGAATATTGATTCGACGTAAGTGAATGTAGACATAACCTAATAGTAATATCACACCAAACTTCGCCTAAAGGTACAGAATTCGAATCCTCTCATCTCTAAATTAAAAAAAAAAAAATCATGACTAAGACGGTCAGTAACTAAAGCTGGACTTTGAAATTTGTTAAGTTCAAATTTGCAAGTGTTGATGCCGCTACGTGTATAGAACTTGCTCAGCTGATTCACATTGATAAGGGACGTATGGTGATTTAATAAAATTAATCAAACATACCAAAAAAGGGTTATTTATTTGTTTTGTTCTCACTTATCGACAACTCATCTCACTGTAAATGGAAAGTCTACCAGCAAAAGTTTTGCCTATTAACTGAGAATAAACACGCACACACAGCGTATAGCAATACAGTTCACTCTTTTGTAACAAGTGCACCTCACACAAAGCACATGTGCCATTAGGCAATAGCTAATTGTTTCGCGTGACGGAATTGAATCTCATACCCCATAAATAATGGGTTCCACCCAAGTAATCAAGATTCAACTTCGTCATGTTCTTTTATATTATGTGTGATTATAAATCCTGATATGTCATTTATCACCAATAAATATATATACCTTAATATAGATATCCAATGAAAAATGTTTCGTAACTACATTTTTATTAAAAACATTTTCTTTTTGAATTGGGTCTCAATTTTTCTTAAAAGGTATGGGATAAAAAAGAGAAGAAGAAATTACTTAAAAAGGTTTAACTAATACTAATCATGATAAAATTGTAGGAAATCTCTCAAATCTAATAGTTGGACATACATCAAAATTCAAAAGAAGTAAAATCTGAGATATATAAAATTTTAAACTTACATTTTTAATCCGTTAAGTGAAATAATCTAAAATATTTATATATCTATTATTATTGTTATGTTTTTTTTATACGAGACTTGAATTTTTTTTAAAAATTTTACCCATAACAATGTATAGATACTCATATTGGAGACGTGGGTTCCGAATTTTTTGATTATTCGGCTTAGAGAGTTTGTTTTCTCTGTCGTCGTTGTCCAAACCAACGGGGTGAGCAAATCGAGAGAGAGAGGAGACAGCCGGAGTGTGAGCGCAGTTTTCTCCGCCGCCCACCGTATTCTAAGGACCAAACCGAAAAATGGGCCCCGATTGAATGAAGCCGATTGTGGCAAAAACCACCCTCTTACAGACAGACAGACAGACAGTCACGGCAATCTCGTTTCTGTTCCTTTTGCACAACTTCCCAGACGAAATACGATTACGTAATTGTCTCCACTCATATTTTGACTCTTACAACCTACCCCTCCAAACTTCTCTCTATAAAAAAAACAAAAAAAACAAGTGGACCCCACTTTTTCATTCACCTTTCAAACTTATCAAATCAGCACCTTTTGTTTTTCTCTCTCTATAAATTTCCTCCTTTTTTTTTTAATAAATAATGAATGAGATAAAAATACCAGATATATCAAAATATCTCAATTAGGTCTATTCTTCTCTACTATCCTCTTTATTTTTCTATCACAATGAAATATTATTAAAAAAAGAAATAAAGTTTACAAATAAAAAAAAATGACATGAACAAAAGAGCATACAGGCGCTGAAAAACTAAAAAGAAAAACAACCTAAGTTTAGTAATCTAAACTGAAGGTCGAGAGATGCTACCAAAAGCTAAAGCCTAAACTCCAACCTTGCTCACATTTCCAAACATGTCTCGTTAAAAATCTTTAAGCCAAAATCTAGTGGAAAAAAAGACTAAAAGGAAAAAAGAGTGCATATTTACCCAAAAGGCCGAAATCTATAGTTCGACAAACCTGTAAGGTTACATTAAATTTCTCTAGCACAGAACTCTGGAAATTGAAACCACCACTCTGAGCTATTGATATGTGTTACATGTGACACCAACTTATTTGTCACCGAATTTCCTTCACGAAAAATGTGTGATGCTCTGTAATGAATTTTGCCGAGATAGTTTAGGGTATTGATCCATTTGCTCCTATATTTCCAAGGAACGGAATCACTTTTCTGTTGCAAAAGATCAACAACATATGTGGAATCACTTTCAAACGAAAAATTATCCCAATTATAATGTTTGGCATAATCTATGGCAATGATGATACCCAAAAGTTCAGCCTTGAATGCATAATCAATTCCAATGTATCTGGAAAAACATCATTTGTAAAAACCACGATAAGTCTGAAATATACCACCACAACCAGCTGGATCTGGAGAACCATTAGCAGAACTATCAGTGTTAACCTTGATTCATCCCGGATTCGGAGGACACCATTGAATCTTCATAATCTTGGGAGTCTTGCCAATTCTACCCTTGATATTTAGACGACAAAGAATTAAAAGATTTAAGATTGAGTTCCACATGCAACCATTTTCCAAATAATCAGCCTCGTAAACCCCATTTTTGATGCAAGTCATCACATAATGCCTAGACGGTGATCTATCTTTAAAATTGCCGCATTTCTAACTTTCATATGAGCCATATTGAAGTAACGATGGAAGCCGCCCATAAAATGAAAACCTGATAACTGAATTTTTACTTTAAAGCGGACTTCACCAAATTTATGACGTTAGATGTCAAATCAACTCTCACACCAAAAACCTCAAAAATGTAATCCCATATCATTCTTGCGAAAAGGACAATTTCCTCTAAATTTCCTCTTGAACTAAAAAGGAAATTAAAAAATAAAGATAAAGAAAAAGAGTTGATCTCCCTAGTTTCTTTTCCAGATAAAAGTTCATGATAAAGAAAATATATGCTCATTTTGTTTTCAAGAAAACAATACATTATAAATTTTTAGTAAGCAAGTTTGATTGGTCCGTTTAAGTTGGAGAATTAGAGTTCTTTTTATTGGAGTTAAGTTGAATATTGGAATTATATGTTTGGTTAAAAATAAATCAGAGTTAAAAATTATAAAAACTTGAAATGTGTTCGGAAAAAAAATTATTAATATAGATCTTGTTTCATTCATCTCTAAATTTTATATAATTAAAAAAAATATTAACTTGAAATAACAAAGTTATGTATTTTTAAAATTTAAGCTTCTATTTGGAACACTGGTTTGAAATGAAATTTTTAGGCTGAAGTTAATTTACTTTTCAAAAACTAGTTTTAATTTTTATTGATTTTTCAGAAAAAGATAAAAACTGAAATGAAAAACTTAGATTTGGACTGAGAGCCAAACATAAACTAAGTATTTAAATTTTTGAGATATGAACGGTAAAATTGAGTTTACTTTAAAAAAAATTAATGGAGATTGTTTAGCTAGAGCAAAAGAATCAAATGCCCTCTTATTTTGGAGTATTTAATAAAGCAGTAATGATATAACACTTTCTTTGGGGAAAAAAAAAAAAAAAACTGATCGTCAGAACATATTTTGGAGACCTATATGTACTCGATAAGAAGACATATATAAATTTACACAGCATTGATAAAGTATTTTCCTTTGACTTGATTATCACCACATATTTTAGGACCCATGATTCCCGACATAAGGACGTATATATTCAGATGATCAATTTTTATAAAGTGATTATAATTTAAAATTTTTTTTTCCCCATTAGGTTGACCATACCACTCCGCATTTTTGTGACCCACCTATTCCTAACATAAGAACTTCAATGAATATCAACTTTTACAAACCAAAACATACTAGCAAAAACTTTAAAAAAGAAAAAGAACGATTAAAAAAAACCAACAAGATACATGAATTGAACGTGGTTCCTATGCATAAGATACATGAATTTAACGTGGTTCCTATGCATAATATACATGAATTTAACGTTGTTCAGATAGATCCCTTGCATTCATAGACATGACCAGCTCATATTTTCATCATTTATGGACCCGAATAATTACATAATTTTCCTTGCTCTCTCCAATATCAATTACCTAATCTTTTTAGATCAATGCAACTCAGAAATTCTCTTTTTGTGCGTACAAGACAAGTTACATAAGAATACTTCTCTCAACGAAATAGAGTTACAACAATCTATATTGACACACGATTTGCCATCCATGTATTACATCATATTTACTAACTCTAAAGTTCACACAATTTAGTGTTAGTTATTCCACTGATCACCAAGTAACAAACCTCTAAATATCATCCTGTCATTAATACCAACTCTAAGAGCATCTTCAATTCAATGCTAAAAGGTTGTGCCAATGGTAAATTTTGGCGTTTGGATGAAAAAAGTGTTCTCCTATAAAGTGCTATATTTGAAACCAAATATACCAAATACTAAATTTTGTAGCAAATTTATCACAAAATATAACCAGTGTCAAATTTAACATTTAATTCCCATTGGTTGTTGGCTTGACTATTGTCATGTAATTATTACAATAATTTCATTTTTGAATTATTTAAATACTAAATGTTCTCTTTTACAAGTTACAAAACATAATAATAATGACAAAAATAGAAATAACATTATGTATTAAAGTATAAATTAAAATAATGCTATTTTTCACACTTTATTATAACAAATATAGCATTGATATAGACTAATGCATTGGAGATGGTCTAATACCAATTTACGTGTCATGCAAATTATCATTTTTTTTTCCACAATTTTCAAAATATTATCATACCATTTCAAATTAAAAGATTGCATCTATTAATGATAAAAAATGATAATTTCAACATCGCGTTAATTAGTACTCTATAATTAAGATTAAAATCGATATTTCTAACACTACTCAACTTTTAACGGGTCAAAAAACTAATACGCTAGCAATGATTTAGCATTTTTCTAAAGAGTTAAGTGAAGGGGAAAAAAAAAAAAGTTGAGTTCTGAAAAAATATAGGGGAAAAAAAATGGGTGCTTGAATTGAATCGTCTAGCTAAGCGTAAGCAAGCTCTGTGTTCAATCCGCGGCATCGCCAACCATCAACCCACTTGCACAGCGACAGCAGGAGGGTCCTCTTAAGCACTCGTCGTTTTACAACCTCTCTCTCATCCTCTCTCCACGTGGCACACCCTCACTTCTAATTTCCCCCTATATATATATATATATATATATCTAAATGCGTAGATATACCCGCCTCACACACTTCCATACAGCTTGCTTAAAATCTCCCTCTTCGTCTTCCTTCTCTCTCTCTCAGCCGCCGGCATGAGGGTACAATCCTGGTTATCGACCTGCTCCTCCTGCACATGCACTACCTCCACCGCCGCCCTAGAACCCCAACTGCCGCCCGAGACCTGCAGCTTCTCCGACACAACAATAACAACAACAACAACAACTCCTACATCGTACTCCTCAAACTCCAGCAGTAACACATGCAGCACTAGCCTCCAGAGCAACCTTTCCCTCCAGACTCACCCCTCCGTCCCTTCTCTCCACGACCTCTCTCTCGACTCCCTCAACCTCTCCGTCTCCCACCTCTGCCTCACCTCCCTCAAGCCACGTCATCACCCCTCCCTCCCCATCACCTGCCTCGCCGTCCACCGCCGCCTCCTCTACGCCGCCTCCGTCCACGAAATCAACGTCTACGAGAGCGATATCGGTGACAGCGAATCCCATCTCGACGCGTTCAACTGCGGAGATCTTTCCTCCTCCGGCTCAGTCAAAGCCGTCGCCTTCTGCGACGGCAAAGTGTTCACCGCCCACCAGGACTGCAAAATCCGTGTCTGGAAGATGACGTCAGCAAAACGGCATAAGCTGTTGACCAGTCTCCCCACCGTCAACGACCGTCTGCGCCGTTTCACCTTCCCGAAGAACTACGTCACCGTCCGCCGTCACAAGAAACGGCTCTGGATCGAGCACGCCGACGCCGTCACCGGCCTCGCCGTCAACAACGGTCTGATCTACTCCGTTTCTTGGGACAAGAGCTTGAAGATATGGAGTGCTTCCGATCTCCGTTGCCTGGAGTCCGTCAAAGCGCACGAGGACGCCGTCAACGCGGTGGTCGTCTCCGGCGACGGGACGGTTTACACCGGGTCGGCGGATAAGCGGATTCGGGTGTGGGCGAAACCGGCGGGAGGGAAGCGGCACGCGCTGGTGGCAACGCTGGAGAAGCACAAATCAGCGGTGAACGCGCTGGCGCTAAACGACGACGGATCGGTTCTGTTCTCGGGGTCGTGTGACCGTTCGATCTTGGTGTGGGAGAGAGAGGAGAGCGCGAACCACATGGCGGTGACTGGGGCGCTGAGGGGGCACCGAAAAGCCGTACTATCTTTGTTCAACGTGTGTGATTTCTTGTTCAGTGGGTCAGCGGATCGGACAGTTAGGATCTGGCGACGTGTCCAGGAAGGGAGGTATTGTTGTTTGGCTGTTTTGGAGGGTCACGCGAAGCCGGTGAAATCGTTGGTAGCGGTAACGGATGGGGCTGATTCATCAAACGGTGTCGTTACGGTCTTCAGTGGAGGTTTGGATGGGGAGGCTAAGGTGTGGCAGGTCTCAGTTTCTAGACCTAATAGCACTGTTCCTTCGCCAGCGAAATTAATTCGACAAAACTGATTTTTTTAAAAAAATTGTAATATTTTCACTTAAAAAAAACATATACAAGTAAAGTACTCCACAGGCTCTTCATGACTGTTGCAGGATTTTCTTGCATGGTTTTTTAGATGTCAAAAATATTATTCATGTACATCTAACTAGTTTTTGTTTCGTGTTTTTTTTTTTCTTTTTAATTTTTTTAAAATTGTCCATCTTGCAATAATTACTGTGATTTGAACAATGTAATGTATGACTGCATCTTTTTTGCGGCTGAGAATCCAAGACAATATTGTCTTGATTTTTGTTTGTTTGTTTGTTCGTTTTTTGTTTTCCCTTCTAAATCATGATCATAGGAACTAGTAACAATATTAGTGCCTGATGAAAACTTTCATAGAGAAGAGAAAATTGGTTGATTTTGTGCATTAATAATTTTCTTTTATTTTCCTTATACGTAGATAAAAAAAATGAATATATGTAGGTGTGGTTATATATATATATTAAGTAATTAACTATAATTTTTAGCTCTCCCATCAAATGTTTTGTTTCTTGTTTTTCTTTCTTTTTTTTTTATGTTCAAAAAGAACTCTTTGCTTTATTAATTAATTAACACATATTATTACGACCTTTTAGAGGGATCGAACCAAAAAATAATGACTTTTTAAAGTTAACTCTTGATCATTACTAGCTACAAATCAGCGAACAAAAAGATTTTTACCGATCAAAAGAAGATAACATATTCAAGGCTCAGAAATTGCGCATATATACATATATGTTCATATAAATCTCCTAGGAATTATATGTAGATATGATAATGATTAATCCTCATGATCATTTATGTATAAGCTTTTTGGTTCAAGGGAAATCCACTCCACTCAACAAATATTTTCCATTTAAAAAAAAAAAAAAAACTCGTGCATTGCATGGCTAGTGCATATACGACGCCTAGAACAAGCCACTTATTAAGTTGTTGAAACGTTCGCTTGGTTGACCAAATTTATTTGTTGAGTGTTGTCAAAGAAAAGAGGGTAAAAAAAAGAAAAAAAAAAAAGAAAAAGAGAGAGATAGAGGAAAAAAGAAAAGAAAAGAATCGTCCAAAAGTTCTCGTCTTTGATGAAGGTGGTTTACGTTACTCTGAACAGGGTCCCGCTCATCCAGGTTTTACCGACAAATATATATATATATATATATATATGTATATTATATATATTTATCTTTCCAAAATGGGACCAAGTGATCTATGATTTGGCTCTTCATTGGTGCGAAACATAGTACAAAAATATTTAGTAAAAAGTCCATTTGAATTCAGTGATACGATTTCGAATAACTCTATATATTAAGCATAGTAGTTATCGATAAAGAGCTGTGACAAAAATAAAAATTAACATATATAACCATATATATATATATAATCGATAATGAGTGAGTTAATCGTCTTGATCATTTATGAATCTCACGTGCTAACCTTGGTAAAATCGTGACACCCTTTTCAAAGGTAATAGTTTAGTGTATAAATTACTAATAAACTAATCATGTGTAATCCAATCTAATTACATCGTCATGCATATGCATACATCTAATTTACAGTCAGATGCTTCTATAAAATTATTATTTTATTGAATTTGTGGGATTGTTATCTCGAGAGGTAATTTATCATAAATTTCCGTGAATTAACTTTCTTACCAAAAGCAAATAACACCTTAACGAAAGTACTGAATTCAAAAAAAAAAAAAAAGTGTGTGTCTGTGTGTATATGTATATATATACACCTTAATTAACATATATGCTAGCCTTGTAGTACTACTTTATTCTCATACAAAGGAATAAACGACAATTCTATAAGCTATCTTCCTATTATACCTGTACTGTTTAGAAGGTGTGATTCTGAAGAAACAAAGTTGTTTATATATACATATATATATATATATATATACAAACTTGTATATATATACATATACATACATATAAATATATATATATATATATCTATAAGCTTCTTGTTTTCAGTAATTTGGTCCCCTAACTATATCGCGCAACTTGCGGAGACAGCTCAAAAGTTTACCAGCAATCATAATATAGTGGGAAGTCGTGGCAGGCCAATATATATTCTAGCTACATAGAACCATTAAATTTCTCTTTTGAATTCCAAGCGAAAAAGGAAAAGCAAGAGCTAAAAAAGAAACCCGCGCGGGTACAAAGGAAAAAAAAAAAAAAAGAAAGAAGAAATATATTACACATGCGAGTGTATCATGTAAATAATATATATGTGCGTGTTGTGTATATGTACCATTATATATATATATATATATATATATAATATGTGGTTCCCAATCCATTCTACTTTCATAGAGATTTCCATCGCATACTGAAAGCTCCTCTCATCATCAGCTCCTAGTGCTCGGATAAGCAAGTTGGCAAGTTGTGTGTGTGTGTGTCTATATATATATAGGCCCTTACTAATGTCCTATACGAAGGACGTCCTTCACCCAAGTCATGTTATATTTATTCTACTTAAATGTTATTCTCTTAAATATTTATGTTATGATGTTATCTATAAAGACATGAATAGAGATATTTACTTTAAAGAATAAATAAAATGAAAATTACAATGGTAGCCCTCAATAGTAAATTGATTTACTAATTGACCAGAACATTCACTATATTTACTCATATTTGTCTGTTTCAAAAGGAAATAAATAAGTTAATAAATCATTCAAAACCTCACACATTGACCCCATGATAACAATTGATTTAAGCAATTTCAATTAAAAAAAATACAATAGTAAATTGATTTACTAATTGACTAGAGCATTCGTTATTTACTCACAGCTGTCGGTTTCAAAAGACAATAGATAAGTCTGCTGGTTTCAAAAGGCAACAAAAAAGTTAATAAATCATTTAAAACCTCACACGTGGACCTCATTATAACAATTGATCTAAGCAATTTCAATAAAAACACAATAGGAAATTGATTTACTAATTGATCAGAGCATTCGTTATATTTACCCACAGCTGTCGGTTTCAAAAGACAATAGATAAATCTGCTGGTTTCAAAATACAATAGATAAGTTAATAAATCATTCAAAATCTCACACGTGGACACCATTATAACAATTGATTTAAGCAATTTCAAGAAAAAAAAACACACCAATTAGTAAATCAATTTACTATTGTGGGCTATAACTATATTTTTTAAAATTTATTTCATTTATTTTTTAAAGTAAATATTTATATTCCTGTTTTTTTAGACAACTACATAACATAAATCTTTAAGAAAATAACATTTAGGTAGAAGAAATATAATATGACTTTAGTGAAAGACGTCCTTCGTGTAAGACATTAGCGAGGCCTTATATATATTTATACATGTAGACAAAGTAGGCGGAAGAATTAGTAGTGTATAAAGGGGCTCGAACGTCATGGGTATCAAATTAGGAGATTATTATAATGTATATATATACACACACTCAATTGATGCAAGTTTAATTGCGATCAGCTATGATTAATTAGGAAAAAATTATATTTATGTGTTAATAAATATTTCAGCGTCTCACTGTTGACTTAGATCTGCAACCAATTAAAGACTTGCATATTACATATATATAATTAATAAGCTTATCGATGAGAATATTGATAATTCGCATAAACACTGTTCACTTAGCTGAGAGATGTCACTATTTCTGACTTTCTCCAACATTGTCAGCCTCTCATGGAGTATATATACGTGATATGCCTAATTAATGAGAAAAGCTAGCGTGGACTTAAATTTAATGATTACTATATATATATATATATATATATTTTATATTATGATAGGAGCTTCATCTAGTGCAGCTATGGTCGCGCTCCTCGTTAAATTAAGGTAAACTTATAATTAGGATCTTTGAATGAACATTCCTATAAACATTTGAAATAATTCATTTGATAAAGCACCAGGTTATACTAACATTAGTTGTCCCATTCACAGATTTTCTCTTTAGGGGAGGAAAAAAAAAAAAAGCTAGTGAATATGAGTAAAATGAGAATACAACTTGATTTAACAATTAGTTAAATTTACAAAGGCTTAGATGGATGCAAGGTAAAGGAAATTAGTATATCCGTTTATCACAGTTTTTGTCTTCAGTTGTAGCCCTTTAGTAATTAGGTACTAATTAATGTAGCAAATTAGTTTCCTAATTTCACTTTTAACCACTAATTATGGCATCCTTCAAATTTTTTTCCTTTTGGCTTTCTATGGAGCCTAATGCGTATCACCAACTGTATAAAAGAAATTTATTGATAAACTTTAATCAAAAATTAGTTTTTTTTTTAATTTAATAATTTTGTGCAAAACTTGTTCAAAATAATACCGTAAGGTACATGATGACCTGTCGTTTCTGTATAATGAATATTTTCCAAGTTAATAGTCTTGGTTTAATCGCAATATTATTATTTCGTTGCACTCTATAACCCAATTAATGGTCATAATTGGATTTTAATATATGTGAATAAGGCCACAAATTATTATGGAATCTTCTGGAACCTCATTAACGTCAATCACATAATATAATATATATGATTAACTTTGTTTATTATGACAGAGATCTTTAATTTTCTCATAGATGCATAAGTATACCTGATATATATTCATGATTCAAAGACAAGTTGTTTTAATTTAATCATAGTTAGTTTGTCTTAACACTCAATCTACAACCCTATAGTGCTTATTTATTTTGTCCCTGTAGTGGTTAATTAATTCGTACAGTACTTCAAACTAAATAAATTATGCTTTTCTTAAATTAATTAAATATTAAGTTAAATCTTTCTAGGATACTAATTGACAATTTTCATCGGTTTCCTTTCCTTTCTTTTTTCTTGTCCCGTGTAAGAGATTAATTAACAATTCATAGTGGCAATAATTTTAATAACCAGAGAGTTTAATCTAAAAGAGACACATGAAACTGCGTCCTTGTCCCTCAATCAAGAGTGACTTAATTGCTATTATCCCATTAAACTAGTTTTAGTTGGTGCATTAATAAAAGATGCAAGTCAAATTATCAACAGCAATTAATTGGAAAAAAAAAATCATGTGATCCGTACAAACGTAAACTATATACATATGTAGAACATGATTAAGTCTCATGTGTGTGTGTGTATAAATATATATATATATATATATATATATGACAAATTGATTTTTGATGGGGTTCAACCATATTGGATGGAATTATATATATACTATTTGTGCGAATCTTAGTAATAATTACTAATGCAACGCAAGCAAACACGCAACTCATGCACGTTCAAATATATATGCAATTGTCTGCACTGACGTGTAGATATAAACATCCGAAATGCTTTAACAAAGGGAGAGGGAAATTAATTATTATACATATAACAGAAATATATATGTCCTGTTTTGATTCGATAATTTTACACCATATGAAAATGACCATTTGAATGCGCGTTAATTGCCTGACATTTGAAATGTTCCATTCGAATGGACCATTTGAAAAGGTGTTTAGCACCCAACATATTAGAAATATCAAAGTAGAATGGTAACATTTCATTATTTAGTTCAAAATTCAAAAATACCTACGCACCCCCTAAATTCGGATCCATTTGGATATATATATATATATATATATATATTTGAATAGTAATTTGAAATGCATTTTTTAACTATTATGAAATAACACTCCCATTTTTATTCCCATTAATTTCAATATTTTTATATTTTTTTTCTTAATTGTTTTGTAGTTTAATTATCAATTTTTTACATGAATTTAAATAACTGTTTCACATTCGAATGTTTTTATTTAAAAAGTATTTATTCAAATGATTAAAATATGTTTGTTCAAATGATTTCATTTAAGTATTTTCTAATATTAACGTCAATTTATAGATGACAATTCAAATGTTCCCATTTGATCAACAATAGTTACCAAATGGAGCCTTTCTTGATACCCGATCATCACAATGTGTACATGCCAACATTTCATTATTTAGCACCCAACATATTATTACAATGGACCATTTGAAAAGGTGTTTAGCACCCAACATATTAGAAATATCAAAGTAGAATGGTAACATTTCATTATTTAGTTCAAAATTCAAAAATACCTACGCACCCCCTAAATTCGGATCCATTTGGATATATATATATATATATATATATATTTGAATAGTAATTTGAAATGCATTTTTTAACTATTATGAAATAACACTCCCATTTTTATTCCCATTAATTTCAATATTTTTATATTTTTTTTCTTAATTGTTTTGTAGTTTAATTATCAATTTTTTACATGAATTTAAATAACTGTTTCACATTCGAATGTTTTTATTTAAAAAGTATTTATTCAAATGATTAAAATATGTTTGTTCAAATGATTTCATTTAAGTATTTTCTAATATTAACGTCAATTTATAGATGACAATTCAAATGTTCCCATTTGATCAACAATAGTTACCAAATGGAGCCTTTCTTGATACCCGATCATCACAATGTGTACATGCCATTTGATTAATAATAAGCCGATGTCTGTGCATGTACAAGTCTTTCAACTCATATATTCGTCCTTGAAAATTGTATGGAGAATATAAGCAATGAAATAATTAACTAAGTAATATATAATTACAATTTAATAATCTTTGCTAACCATATTTTTTAATTTAATGCAACTAGCAATTAAATGGCAATAAGGAGGCAAAAGTAAATGGTTATTTATTTATTTATTTATTTATTTTATGGCAATCCAGATTTTATGAAGATTTTCTTGCATAATACACGAAGATTAATAATTATCGGTGAAATGTCATTTCAGGAGGCAAAAGTAAATGGTTTTTTGTTTTTTGTTTTTTGTTTTTAATGGCAATGCATATTTTATGAAGATTTTCTTGCATAATACACGAAGATTAATAATTATAGGTAAAATGTCATTTCTCTACTAATTTATTAATTAACTCCTCTTTTTTCTTTTTAAGTAAGAAATAATATTAATCAAAGGAACGTGAAGTCTTTAATTTCTTGAATTTAATTATTATTATTATTATTATTTCTTCTTCTTCTTCTTCTTCCCTAAGCATATTGACCACTCCTGGCCACCACTCAATCATCCGCATTTGCAGAAATCAACTTGCCAACTAACTCATGCGCTACTGGTCAGTGTGGTCATCCCTGTTAAACGTGCTATCTATTACTTTTGCTTTTGCTTTACTGTCGCATATATAAAATCATATTTTGCTTGTGGACCTGGTAGAGTGCAAAGAACAAGCAACTCACGAGGGAAATTCTCTCTAATTATTTATAACCGAACACGGGCAAACTTCTTTATTTCTATTTTTATTTTAAATTTAATCGGATTAGAGATTTGACTCTACATTTTATAATTGAATCAGATCAAAGATTTAATTATGTTTAGACTATATCTAAAATAAGGTTCTCGATTTTATCACTTCTATCTTATAAGTTATAATTGCCTCTACCTGCCATGATAACACAAGGATTCACATGTCGTTATCGTCCAATGTTCTTTTCACTTTCTATGACGCTTCTATTTAATGAGACAAACAACATGAGGATTATTACCTTCATGGAGTTCTTGTATAAGAAAAAGAAAAAAACCATGTTGGTTTTCTTAACGTTGATTTGGTATGTACTTCTATATGTCGTTTCTGATAAGAACGACGAGTCGTTACCAATCAACCTTGTCTTTGGTTCTATTTTAAACATGAAATGGTTCCGATGGATATATATATATATATATATATATAATTATTTCAATGTCGTTTTTCTTCAAATTCATCGCAAAATTGTCATGCATCCCTGCTTGGCTCCGTTATTAATTCCTAATAATAATCATTACTCGCGGTAAGTTGCTTCTAATCTTGCTCTTAAAGCTATTAATAACAGGTTCAGTCCTTAAGACGATTATTCATTCTTGAACAAGTATAGAAAAGAATAAGCATTTTCAAAACAAGTGATACTATTCAATAATAATAATTTTTTAAATCTATTTGAAAAAATCAAATGAGATATTGAGGCAAAATTTGTATGGTAGTGAATGGTTTTCGAGATTCTTGCATAATATAGAACGCATTATTGGTAATATGTCATTTCTGCGTTAATTCATTATCCTCGAGTCAATAATCATAATTAAATATACACATCAATTCTTCAAAACCCTGTAGACCACCAAACTCAAAAAAAAAAAAAAAAAAAAAAAGATAATAAAGAAGAAGAAACTCGAATTTCAACAATTTTAATCTATTGAATAATTGACCTTAACCAAAAGACATGACCAATTTCTTATATATATTATGATCTTCTTCCTTCATCTCCTCCTTTCCTGTCCATTGACGTCCGAATTCCTGTCTGATCGACCACTTAATCTCAACTTGCCAACTTGCACAATATATATATATATGTACACATACACATATATATATACATACATATATTGTATATACATAAACATGTCTATATATATATATATGTGAATTGTTCTATCATCAGTGTATAACGTGCTCTATTAGACCATATTTTAGGATGATAATGGCAGAAATTTTAACTAAAATTTTCGTTTATTGTGCACCTGGGTCGACGGTTAAGTAATGAGCCAAATCATGAGAATTCTCTCCAAGATTTGATTGAGTACGAGCAAATTTGAGTCTTTTTTTTCCTTGGGCAACTTTCGTCCCCATATAATTGTGCCCATACCTAGATGCGCAGCAAAAATATTCTCCATGTTGTTCTTTTTTTTTTTTTTTTTTTTGATAACATACAAATTGCAAACAAACGTACAAGAAAACAAACAGTCTCTTTCAATTAGCCATGAATTTTGCTCATGAGCTGTATAGTGTGTTCAAGATTTCGTCTTTGAAAACGTGGAGGTCATCGGTCCAGAAAATTGATGAAAAAGGGGAAAAGGAGTTAAAATGGGATATTGTTGTTCGGCTCCTTGGTGCCAAGGGACAACAACTACGAGTTATACCTTTTCTTGTATTTCTCTTCGTTAGTTTGTGTTACCCACTTAGCCTTTTCTTTTTTTTTTTTTTTGTTTGTTTTAAAAAAGAGAATTTAATATTGGTTTATTCCGCCCTACATCCTCTTCGTTACATTAGAAATCCTGGACACTATAAATGAAAAAGCAAAATGACCTCAACTCAATTCATATAATTTATTCTTGAAAGATAGAGTTAAGTTATGCAACCTAATTAATGCCTTAAAAAAGCACTTTACACAAAGATAGTATTTGAGGGTTGTTTCATAAGGATATTTTAGAGATTTTATTTATATTTTCGGTTGTCCTAGTTTTTTTTTTTAATAAATGGGAGACGCCGTCGTTAGGGATCATTATGAGAGATTAGAGAAAAACATAGAGAGTGTGAGGGTGTGAATATTCTCTTTTAAACTTCTACTGAAAGAGGACCTAATCTCACATTGAGACTAATTTGTATAAAAATTTATGTGTTTTGTGATTGTTTATTTTATTTTGTAATTTTATTACTTTTGGAGATATAAATTATAAGGTGTTAATTCTTAGACTGAACCGGGAAGAGTCCAATTTTTACTTTTCATCACTATACATTAAATTAATAAGGTGTTAATTCTTAGGCTGAACTGACTAGAGTCCAATTTTTACTTTTCATCACTATAAATTCAATGCCAAATTATCTATCGGCTTGGTAAAGGGTTCTAAAGTGGCATGTATATGAGACTTTTTTGAGCACTTCATAGAATTTTTCATTATAAGGATTCGAGATTGACATAGAATATCGACAAAACACTACAAGACCAATATTACTTTCATATATGCGATGAGTATTATTATGGTTGTAGTTCTTTGTTAAATAAGTTGTTTATCTACAAGTTTAGTGAATTAGGCTTGTGGATAACAACGCCTTGTGGAGGTTCTAGAAGCTCGACAATATGTTTAGCCTTTAGGGGTATTGTATTGTGATGCGCTACAATATTGAGATAAGTTAAGTATTGCTTTTGTTCAATTGTACAAATCATAAGAAATCTTTACAAAATTAAGTTATTAATACGTCAATAATGTAAAATTAATAAAAAACTAGATAAGCGCATTGTGCAGTCTCAAAGATCGGATCATTGGAGCAGGATATGAATTGAAGATGAGTACAAATCTCACTGTAATTGAAATTATCATCAAATATCAAACTCTGAATGCATGATCTAGGAAGAAGTAAAGCCACTCTTACCACTTTGGAAGTTCTATTGAGTGGAAAGAATATTTGGAGAAAAAGATAAACGAGATGGTCATTAACACAAAATATGATGTTAAGCAGTGATGAAATTATAAATTTT
This sequence comes from Ficus hirta, assembly GCA_038430175.1. Classification (NCBI taxonomy): domain Eukaryota; kingdom Viridiplantae; phylum Streptophyta; class Magnoliopsida; order Rosales; family Moraceae; genus Ficus; species Ficus hirta. Next base: position 14,286,533 of record CM076595.1, on the reverse strand, counting down.
TATAATAGGCGGTTAATAACTACTATAAAAATTTAATTATATTCAATAGTTATTATTGTATTAATCTAGGTATTAGATTAAAATTTCAAATTTAAGGGGACTTTATTATGTCATTTGGGGTGTATGGGATTTAATTTTCAAATTTTAGGAGGGTTTGATGTAATTTGTTATAGATGTACAGATCTATGGTAGAATTTCTACCAAAAAAACATATATCTAAATATGTACAAGGGATGCTGATTATAGATATTGGGTCATGTCCTAGTAGCATCAATACCAAAACACAGAAGTTATTAAAAAAAAAAAAAAAAAAAAAAAAAAAAGATAACACAGAAGTTACCGTGACTATTTTTGCAAAGAAGAAGATAAAGGAAAAAGATTCATAATATGGTATAAACTAGCTGATTTAGCCAAACTCACACGGGGCCCCTATAGCTCAGTGGTAGAGCGTCAGTCTTGTAAACTGAAGGTCTGTAGTTCGATCCTGCATGGGGGCATCTAGATAACTTAAATTTTTTTAATCTCTTTTTATCTATTCTTCAGAGTTTTGGCATACTTTTGTCTATTTACTAACAGGACATTTTTGTTCTGTACAATCTTATATGATTTTCTTGCAATAAAATGCGCAGGAGCATTCGGCTTATATATACATATATATATATATATATAGCACATTATCGAGTTATAGCATAGGATTTTTACAAACTCACATTCTATCTGTCAACGTCCCTTAGGTGAATTGGTATGGAGCTCGTTCTTCTCGCTAAATATTTGAATTCGAGTCGTTACTACTGTGTTGGTCAGAGTATATGAGCAATCCACTTTGTGATGGATTTATATATCATGCGAAAGAGCATCCACTTTTCCGAGGTTATCTGGACATACAAACCTCTAACCCTATAACCCTTTTTTTTTTTAATTAAAAAAAAAAACTCACATTGTATTTTCTATGATTTTCTTGTAACGAAACAATAAGAAAAGAAAGTGTCTTGATTTTTTGACTCAAATGCTAAATTTTGAGATAAATTTATTATAAGGTATAGTCAATGTCAAATTTAATATTTCATTTTTATTGGTCGTTGGCTTAACTTTTGTCATGCAATTATTTGTTCCATTTTTAAATTATTTAAATAATAAATGCTCAGTTTTACAAGTTTCAAATGACAATAATTATGACAAAAAATAAAAATAACATTAAAATAATATTATATATTGGAGTATAAAATAAAATAATAATATTTTTTATACTTCTCTGCATCAAATATAGCATTAGTATAAATTAATATATTAGAGATGGTCTAATATAATGATAATTCTATATCTGATGGCATCATAAAATGTAAAATTTAAATCTCGTAGTGTTTGAATTTGAAAAAAAAAAAAAATGAAAAAAATGAAAAACTTGCCTTAATGTGAAGAGGGGCGAGTGGACAGCCTAATCCGTGGATCCGGAGACTGGGCCTGAGGAGTCCACAGAAAACTAAACGGGCTTTTCGTGGGTTTCAAAACAAGCATCAGTGGCATTTTTCGTAATAACACAAAAAAAGCAGACAAAAGATTAGATGTCGTTTCTTCCAATCACCAGTCCCGTCTTCCTCTATAAATTGGAACCCTCCTCCACCCCAGTTCTGCCCTAGCCAATCTCGTCTACGCCGCCGCAATGGAAAACAATTTAGACTTAAAAAAAAAAAAACACATTGCTTTTACATAGTTCATCTTCGTCAGAGGTTTGTATTATCATCTTTCTCTACTAAATTTCTATTCCTCTTCCATTTCCGTTTCATTTTTTCTCTGTTTTTGTTTTTTGTCTGGATTGTTTTTTTAATCGCTTTCGATAGGCGTTGCGTTCGTCGTCGGTCTTTAAAACCAGAGGGACGCGTCAACGGAAGCGTATATCAGCTTCAATTCCGATCTTTTATTTCTTCATTAAAGCACCTACGCGCTATATATATATGTATGTATATATATAGTTGATCGTAGTCTGTTTTCAGCGGTTCGGATTGTGCCATTATATATATATATATATATAGATTATAAACTTTATAAGAAGGTTGCTTCTTACTGGTGAACTCCCTCTTTAATCTGAAATCAGTGGGGGATGTTCATGTTTCCGAAGCATAAATCAAAATTTTTTTTTGCCAGTATTAAACAGCAATGTGCAGCCTTTCATTCTGCATTTTGTTACCTGTCTCCTGGTACATTTTTTTTTAATTTTTCCTATTTTCTGGATTTGCTATTGAAATCCCAGATTTCTTGATGCCAAATAATTTACTCAAATTGAAGAAAGTTAAAAAAAAAAAGGACGAAATATTATGGAGAACAACAAGACATGGCCAAATGACAGATCCTTATTTTCGTTCATTCATACCAGTTACAAATGCACTAAGAAAAAAAAACACACACAAACAGCCACAAGGCTCTGTTTTCATTATTCGGATGGCAAACCCTAAGAAGTAGTAGTAGTAGCAGCAGCAGCGGCTGCGATGAATAAACGCAATACTAGACTCATACCGTAGACAATAACAATCCCCAACCGGTTAACATGGCAAAGATCAATCGAGGCAGCAGCGGAACATGGTGTACCTCTCCATGAGGCGGCCACACTCGGAGCAAGACACCGACTCGGGCATGGCCCCGGTGGCAGGCAACAAGAGGCTGGTGCAGTGGTGTGGCGCTTCGATATGGATTTGACGGAGGTACTCATCCAATGCAGGCACGAACCCGATCTCGACCTCCCTTGCCTTCCATCTGCCGTGCTCCGTCAAACTCTTGAACATGTGATCCCCATTAGCCTTAGCCATGTCGGTCACTCCCCTGCTGAACAACGCCCACTGATCATAGCTCAGCAGAGCAATGATCCCCGTCATTATGGGGTCATTCTTCACGTTTTCGGAGCTGGTAAATTGTCCCTTGGACTGCCACATGCTCTCCAGCCTCAACCAGAAGTACCAGATGAGGTTCCAGTCGAGTGTTCTGCTCAGATTCTCCGCTTGAATCTTCTCGATAACGCCCCTAATCGTTCTTTCTTTTGCTGTCCTCCTCCCCACGTAAAGCAACTCCAAAGTAATCCCAGCTTCCCTCGCGACATCTTTCGCAATCCTTGTGAACCTCCTGATCCATTCTATGTCTTCTCCTCCGTAGAGGCAAATGTGTTTCCCCTCTTGGAGCTGAAACAAAGGATTTTCAAAATGTGTCGATTACAAGTCCATATTTGTATGCAAACAGTCCATATTTGTATGCAAACGGTTTACACTAGTGATATAGGAGAGAAAACGTACCCATATACCCATGCTTGGCTCAAGATTATCAACAATAAGATCAAGGGACCAACTCGAGTCCTCCCACAACAATTTCTCTTTGTTGGTAGTGAAAGGGTAGGCGAGGCTACCCCAAATGCACATCATGTGAATCGCGTTTTTGTGCACGATTTTACCCTGCGTGTCTAACACCACAAGCATAGGCTTCTTGGTGAAGTTCCATTTCTCTTTGATGAACCTGACGACTACCGGAGACACCACCGAAGGGTGGTGCACCGAGTGCCAATCCATCTGGTCTCTCAGGTTCTCAAACAGCCTGTACTTTTCTTCGGACCAGAAATCCACAATTGGGACCCAAACCACCTCATACTGACTCTCCGTCCTCGTGAGGTTGAGCCGCTTTTCGAGGTGCATTTGCTGCAAGGTTGCGTACTCTTGTCCATGCGAGAGTTGGGGGTCTATATCTGTAATGAACAGAGCTACAATCTTCCTCCTCAAGTCATCAGTGGAAACCTGTTTTCAATAGGAGATGTAGAAGTGGCCAAATTTCAAGAACATGTTTTCGGACTGTTTTTAATGAAATTGGTAAGTTAGCGCCCAACTTGCAAACTAATGTTCAATGTCATGCATCTTAATGAATATGCAGAAATAAATATATGATCAGAATAGAAATTTAAAAACTTTTTGGTAAATGAAATTAAAAAAAAAAAATCATTTAAGTTAGAATACTATACCATATTAATTAAATGGGGATTAAATGACTATGTATGAAGTACACGAAAATGGACACAAACAAGGGGGCATATGAGCTGAATCCCTTTAATTGGCCTAGCTATGATGAACTCAAGAAGCAAAGTGAGATTGTAGGGCAAACCCTTCTCTTGTTGTAGCAATCGTAGAGTGCTGGCTGGCCATCCTTGTAGTGGAATAAAGCAGACAAAGGCTTTGTGTTATCAATGTGAACAATTGTGAAGATTTTCATAAGAGCCTCCATCATTTCCTCTTCTTTCTTCCTCTCTGAATCAGACAATTTGTATATATATTTTTTAATGTAAATGTAAGATGATTCTAACGGTACCTATAACATTCAATCATACGTATATATAGATTAATAGATATATGTAATTATTTATATATATATATATGTGTATATAGTCTCACCAATGTATTTATAGCAGCGTTGGATGATGTCCACAAGGTGCCCTTTAATGTTGTTGAGCTTATGGGCCAAGGATGATAACTCCCATGGCTCTGTTAAGTACCTGCGGAGACAAAGCCAATGGCCAATATTGAAATTCCAAAATTTACGAGGTACTTTTGTAAAACTAATTAAGTTATTTTTGGGAGAAAAAGTCGATGAAGAACATACTCAATGCCCATGCCAGTGAGGGCCAGGATTTGTGTAGTAGACACCACTATGCTCCGGATGGTCCAGTAAACAGCAGTGGGGATATGAGAACTAGCAGCCACCATTTCAGCAGAGTCGGCAGCAAAGTATTCATTCCGTCCTGGAAGCTCGTAAAACTCGACGATCTTCTTGGTGACGTCGAGAATTTCGCTGATCAGAGTGAAGAGGGCGTCGAGCTTTGGTTTCAGAGCCCCGAGGTGCTCCATCACCTCCGGCAGTTGTTTGAGAATTGCGACAGCCTTGGCTAGTGGGTTGGTGGGGTAAAGCTGGAAGACCAGCCGAAACTCGCCAAAGATCACCGCGAAGGATACCAAGGCCAGCACCACCTTTGAGTCCCAGTTGTAATGCTTGATTATCTGCAGTATCTCCATCACGATGGTGTCTACATCCACGCCGGTTGCGCACTTGCAGCTCACCTACGGCGAATATAGCACAAACATTGTGTCAATGAACTTGGCGAAAAAGGACTAAATTCTTAGTTCTAGGCAATTGAATTTTTGATGATCACCTCGCAGGAAATTGAACTGATCACCCTTGTTGGAAGTTCAATCGTGTCTTGGAGAGCAATGGCAGAGCGCAGGGTCTTTTCGTCGGCTGCAGCAAGGTCGGACTGCGTTTGTGCACCCTGTTACATAATTCATAAAAAAATCAACACAATCCCATATTTCATTTACCGACTTCCTCAATACAATTCACGTAAAAACATCTCCATTACACTGCGAGAAAAGTTTTCATGTCCCTGATTGAACCCGGGGAGGTCAGCAGTTGCACGGTAGAAGATGACGTCGATGACTTGAAGAATAGGCATGACATGAAGTCGCTCCTCAGCTTCATGGTGAGTGGCGAGAATTTTCCTGCCCAACTCACTCTCATCCCCATATGCACGGTTCCCACGCCCCTCTCCGGTAAAACGACCCCCAAATCCAGCGCCACCACCAACGCCGAAACGTCGTGCATCTCCTCCTCCAAGGACCCGAGAAGCCAAGCTTTGTTGCTCGGATTTGGGAAGCAACGAAGTAGTGCCAATGCCGCCCAGCTTCTGAGCTGGTGCTTTGATACCCCCAATATTGGTATCCATTTCTTCTGTTGGTAGTAGTAGTAGTAGTAGTAGAAACTAGATAGTAGGAAATGGGATTTTTTGTGTTGGTTGCATTTTTGGGTCTTGGTTTTAACCCCTTTATATAGTGAAACCAATGTTACACAAAGGCCAAATTATTTTAGAAGTGTTTGGTACCTTGCTTCCTTTGGGGTTTAAACCATTTAAAGTTTTGTTGCTAGAAAAGAAATCATTCTTGGTATAAGTTTTGGATATGGGCTTTGCTTATATTCTGTCCCAGTTCAATTCCCTTCTTTTTTGCTTTTACTAAAGGCTTTGTCGTTGTGTTTCACATACAAAAGGAATGTATTTATTTCTTTGGTCACTTATACTTGGATAAGTTCTGGATTCATTCTGATTTGTGATACACATGTTACCATACTTATCTATCTGTATAGCCAAAAGTACTAATTAAAGTTTTAGCATTATTTTCCATTTTCCACATTAAAAATATATTTAGGAAATATATAAATGTTTTTGGGGAGATAATTTCACTGAAAAAGACAGAGTCCTTTAGAAATTTATTTTCTTCTCCATTCCATCTTGCCAAGATCCTATGATTGGTCTATCCTGGTTTCAGAACTTTCCTGAACCTCTCGGCAAGCAAAGTGCAATGTCTTATTTATATATATTTTGGATATATTCTCACTTCATCATAGGCTTTTTGCTTGATAGTTACATGACAGTGTATATATATATTTGTCCGATTTTCATGTCTCAAATAATATCTAATCAATTACATTATGTTTTTGAATTACAACACTGTTTAACTAACGCAACATAATGTAATTAGTTGGACATCATTTGAGACATCAAAATTGGACAAGAGATCCGAGTCTCTTGTTCTCTATGTTTTCTTAGTATTCTTCCCGCTACGTACACATATGAAAATATGAAACAAAGTAAGATGATATATATCATATGGCTAATTTTATCATCAAGGGGTTGTCGCTTTATAATTACCTTTTGATTTAAAATAAGCTTGAAAACCTGTACTTAAATACATAAAAAAATATAGCACTTTTTTTATTTTTTTATTTCGTAAGGCTTTAACTTAAAAAGAAGTCCTTGAAACAAAGTTTAAAGGGGCCTGGTGGAAAAATAAAGAAATGGTTATAGGACATATCTATATATATGTATATACACATTACATATATATATATATATATATATATATATATCATAGATATGGCATCTCTTTAACGCAAAAGAAGAGGCTTCTACTTGGATTTTCTTTTGTGTGAAAATAGAGCTTTGTAATGTGGAAGATTGGTAGGGCAACGCTTTTTGGTGGGCCTTAAAGCTTTGATATACAAAAGAATTGAGGAATGTGATTTGTGGAAGATGAATTCTAACCTTATAATATTCCATAATTAATTAATTTTGATCAATATTAGCTAGGCTGTTGGTAGAAGAACAAAATCTATGATCAGTACTCCTTATTATTCTAAAGGTCTTTCCAGCCTTCTCAATTTTATCCACTCAAGTTTTGAACAGTTTTTTGGAGGTGCCTTTGAAGATGCTCACTTAGAGGTTTAATATTTATTTATTTATTTTTATAGCTTTTAAACGAGAATTTTACAGTAGTAGGGTGGAACAACATATTCTATCATTAAGATTTTATTTTAACCCGTTATATTCATATCAGATTTTATTATTTTTATATATTTTTCATTTAATATGATTTTAATTGGACATTCTAATCATTAAAAAAAAATTGAGGACTATTTGTTTTATTAGTTCCTTAGTAGTATTGCTTTTGTTGTTGAGTCACATATTATATATATATATATATATATTGATAGAGTTAACAAATAAGTTATTAACGGTGCTTTTTCTAGTCAACAAATCAGTTTATTCGTGTTCACGTGACTACCGCAAAGAAAAGAAACACCTATAAAGCTTCTGGGATGTTCTAATATCTTGACTATGTACAGGAAGAACGATTAAAGTAAGGAAAAACTTAGGATATGTATTGTTATTTTGGTTATTAAATTAATTTTTTAATGGTCTAATTATGAAGCAGTTATATATAAGTCTATGCAGTAAATTTTTAATATGGACATTCACAGATTAGATTATTAAAAAGCTAATCGAATGGTTAAAACAATCATACTTATTGATAAGATAAAAGTACAAATCCTATAATAAATTTTTTCTATATAATTATACACGAGACATATTGTCAAATAAAAGGGAAAACTATACTAACAATTCTTGTGTTTTGTTGATACCATGGAGCTAAATTCCTTAATCGTCACATTTTACGTCAATCCATTTTTATTATAAACTGAATTTGAATGTGAAATATCCATTTAACCATGGTCGTCTACATGATAATATCGCATAATCGGAACCGTTGGTTTCAAATGGAAGACAAAATGAAGAAACATAGAAAATGTAAAAAAAAATTATGGTAAGAAAAACTGTACTTTTATCCTATTAATATATATTATAGTTTTAGCTGTTTAATTAACTTTCCAACGTTTTGATATATGAATATAAGGAACACTTTTTTATTGTACGCTGTAAATTTTTAATATGAATACTCACATATTAGATCGTAAAAAATTAATCAAATGGTTAAAATAATAATATCATCTATAATATTAAAGTACAATTCTTACCATAAAAATTTGCATTTTATTATTTTGTTATTAGATTTTTGAAAATGAAAAGCATTCTCAATCCTGGAATATTTTTTATTTTCAAAATAAGAAAACCAACATGTTTACATGATAAGAAAAGTTTTTTTTAAAAAAAATTAAAACACTATCAAATTATTATTATTTAATTAAAACACTCTCAAATTATGAATTAAAAGGATTCACACGAAAAAAGATATAGAAGTCAATCCCAAAAAAAAAAGGGTGTGCAAATGGGCTGATTTCACCTAAGCTACATCAAGAAATGGTTTCATCTCTTTGGTCTTCTTTACCTTCCAATTATACCTTTCCTCATCTGTTATTGAGAAACATGTCTTTTTGTTGATTTGCTATATATTTTAGAAGATGAGATATAACTACAAGGAACGACATCAAATCTGAAAATTGAGTTGCATATAAGAAAAATGTGGCCTGAGAAAAGATTGTTCTCACCTCTAGCCGATGATTGAAGAAACAAGAACAGATTTGATTGGAGCTGCTCCATTTTCTTGAGAAACAAACAGCCGATTAAGTCCATTGAGAGTAGTGGGAAGTATAGGCCTTCTCGGTGTGTTATAGTGGAGTACACCTACATATATAATAACACATAGACGGTGGTCACCTGATTCTATCAAAAAAAATGTAAAATTCAAATATCTTATCCGACTTAAAAAAAAAAAAACCCACATACATGAACCCAAAAGCATACTCATTTATATATCCGTGGGACACTGGGAATATTTAAATCTAAATACGATATATTTATATATGGGTTGACACTTTTTTTTGGTGGTAAATAAGTGGATTGACACTTGACACATAAAACATGAGGTTATATGGAAGAATGTTATAAATTTGACACCTCCTTATATTTATGTCCATTACAACATTAAAATGATAATTTTATCATTTCATAACATTAAAATTATCAACTTTAATATTAGAGTGAGCAAAATTATAAGGAGGTACTCAAAATATGACTTTTCACATAAGTTTCTTTAAAAACATGCCTCACGCATACTATTTATTAAAGAGAAAATTAGGTAGAGAGCTATATTTTGAGAACCTTTTTATAGTTTTACCTACTTTAACATTAAAAATTAAAAATTTAATATTATAAAATAATAAAATTCTCAACTTATGGTGGATATAAATATGAGGAGGTATCAAATTTATGATATTCTTGCATATAATCCTTTATTAAATGAGTTATAACAGTGTCGTGTCAAACTCATTTTGAACCGGCCCATTTGCATATGAAGTAGCTCAAAATTAACTTATTTTGGGCCAAACCCTCAATAAAATATCATAATTTTAAATGTTTTACCTAACATATACATTAATAAAACAACTTATCACAAAATGCTATCCACTAAAGCATAGCATATAATAATAAATAAAGTCACAATAAGTACAACATGGTACAATAGGTAAGGATAAGTTTTAAAACACAAATAAAACATGATACGATAAATGCGATTTGTGATTTTAAAATAGTACTGTAAAAACCTAAAATATATATAGATTTTGATGGAAAATATGGATCTTATTCTCTATTCATTATTGTTATGTTGAATTAAGAAAGTTACAACTTTTAAAGTATAAATTTCATGAAATTAAAGTAGAGATGACAATAGGGCGAGATGGGCTCGGGAATGCCTTCCCCACGCCCATACCCACCTCCCTTTTTACCCCCATACCCGCCTCCATAATATAATGTGGGTGCGGGGGTGGGTAATACCCGATGGGGGTGATATACTCATACACTACCCATTTACTCATCAAGAATTATTAAAAAAAATTTCTATTAAAGTTTTCATAAATTTTAATAATATAGTCATAATTGAAAACGAAATTGAAATATTAAAAACAAGTCCAAATTTTAGAAATTCATAAAACTAAATTCAAAAGGTAAACTAAAACATTAAAATACTAACTTTATTATTATTATTCTTCTATTATAAAGGAATATATGTAGGGTGGGTGCGGGTATGGGGGAGGTTCCCCCACCCCCGCCCTGTACTAGTGTGAGTGGTTAATCTTAACCTCCAATATTCCTTCCGCACCTATATACTATTCCCCATACCTACCCTATGAGGGGCGGGTACCCGTACCCGTGGGTAAAAATGTCATCCCTAAAAAAGAGAGAAAGAGAAATATAGATTTATATTGTAGCTTATTAAAATAACAGTTTTTAAAAACTAACATAGGAAATAGAGGTTAGAGACGAAGGTACAAACAGTCTCTATATTACACTCTTAGGGTTATTAAAGGTCAATTTTCAATAGGCATATCAACTTGAAATAGAGGTTAGAGACAAAGGTACAAACCTAGGAAATAGAGGTTAGAGACGAAGGTTCCAATAGTCTCTATATTACACTCTTACGGTTATTAAAGGTCAATTTTCAATACGCATATCAACTTGAAATTGACACAATATTTTATCGTGTTATCAATGTCAACTTAATTTGAAACGAACCTGTTTGTAGTCAATTCAAATTCGCTAATTTAATGCATTGTCGTGTCAGATATTATACATGAGAAAGCAAATTTCAGTACGTTTCTGGAGTTTATATATATATATATATATGTATTTGATATTAATTAGAAAAATGTAGAAATACAAGAAATTCTTGTGTCTTGAATTGAAAACAAAAACAAAATCACAAGACTTCAGAAAAATAAAAAATAAAAATAAGGTTACCACAAAATTTCATCACAATTGTTTTTTTTTTTCTCTGTTAAGAATTTTTTTTTTAAATTACTTTCCCATCCTTTTACTCGAACTTATCTTGTTTTAAAAGCACAGTAAGAGGGGGGGGGGGGGGGGGGGGGGGGGGGGGGGGGAAGCACAGTAAGGGCAATTTTTCAAGTAAGGGAAAAACAATCGGCTCAAAAGCACTTTAAGTCATATTTTACTGACAAAGGAGGAGGTAAATTTAACTTATAGTTTCTCAACAGGAGTTGCTGATATAAAAACATATCGATTTTCTTTTTATTTTTTATTTTTATAAATGGTCTCAATGTAGTTTTCCCATATCCTTTCCTAAATTTATAAAAGAGTCGACATGAAACACAGTTCCTTTTGTAGCAGTCCTTTACCCATCGTTTTGGTGCTCGCTTCTTTTTATTTTTATTTTATTTTTTTCGAAAACCTGCTTTGCTGCTTCAAGATTAAGGAGGGTTGTTTATCTTTTCAGAGTTTTTTCCCTCTCTAAAAAAGATGACAATTATTTCTACTTTTTATTATTTTAGATGATAATTGTGTGATTTTTTCAGTTTCTCTATTACAAAGGGTAGTTGTCACTTGTCATTTCCATGTATATATATATATATATATATATATAATATTTTATGAGAAAATTGGGTGGAGAACCATGTTTTGAGTTTTTATTTTTTATTTTTTATGATTTTGTCCACTCTGATATCTATATATATATTTTGAAGTGTGCCACTCTAATATTAAAGTTGATAATTTTAGTATTATGAAATGATATAATTATCAACTTTAATATTCTGGTAGGTATAAATATAAGGACGTGTCAAATTTATAGCTCTTTTGCATATAACCCGTATTTTATCCATTTGTTTGACATGAAAGAAATACGTTCAAAGAATTCAATTTTCCCTTCTCTCCCTCTCCCTCTCCCTCTCTCTATTGCTAGGGTTTACACCATTCATATTTCTCCTTTAGGACTGGAGTCTGGCGTTGCTTTTTGATTGGCCACTAGACTCCAGGCCCTAGAGATGTGACAGTCATCAGTCCCTACAAGGAATTGGTAAGCTGTGCAGTCCCACATCGCTTGGGGATGGATATATGTAATGGTTCATAAGTAAAGAGACCACCTCCTAATAGTATGAGGCCTATTGGGGTGAGCCCAAGGGCAAAATCATGCGGGCATGAGGCCCAAAACGGATAATATCATACCAAATGAAGGCACGGGTAGTTATAAATAGTATTAGAGCATATACCCAATAGGAAGTATGGCCAACGAGGACGTTGGGCCCCAAAAGGATGGATGATTATGATAGTCATCAGTCCCTACAAGGAAAGGGTAAGCTGTGCAGTCCCACATCACTTGGGGATGGATATATGTGATCGTTCATAAGTAAAGAGACCACCTTCTACTAGTATGAGGCCTTTTAGGGTGAGCCCAAGAGCAAAACTGTGAGGGCACGAGGCCCAAAACGGACAATATGATACCAAATGGAGGCACGAGTCGTTACAAGAGAAGATGCTTTTGGACTCCACGGTGATGATTTTGATGGTGAGATGGCTTCGTGGTCAGAGGGGACGCGTTTTGATCTCTTTAGTCATGTAGTTTGGCTTATCACCAGAGGTATTATCCATGGAGTTGGGGCTTTTTCTCTTATTTGTGATAGTTGTTTGTTTGAAATAAAGGTAATGATGTTTCCGCCATGTAAGTGTTGCATTTTTTCGTTATGTTTTTGTTTCTATTTTGTAAAAATGGAGGTAGTCTTCCCATGCACTTGTATTAGATGTATGTCTAATCTGCTAGAATTATTTATATGCAGTATTGGTGGTGACCTTTTTACTATAAATCTCTTAGTCTCAATCGATTGAAATTTTCTATCGATTGTAGTGGTATTGTTGAAAGAGTTATATGTGTACTCGATTATTAATGTGCCTTTTCGATTTTCCGTTGTTGGAATCTAGTACACGTTTTACCCACTCGTGTACTTCATTAGAACTTACTGGTGGAATCGATCAGTAATTGGAGTTAAGTTTCCTTGTGTTATAAGGTAATTTCAGTCAATATTGGTATTTGTATTTTATTAATTTGGAATATAATTACTATTTTCAAAAAGAAAAAGAAAAAAAAGAAATACGTGCAATAAGTTCAAAACTAAGCGGTCTAATTAACAAATGAAGAGCTTGTTATGTTTTGGCTAACCGTTTTCAATATATATATATAACGTATAAACTTTTATTTTAGATAACAAAATGAAAGCTGTAAATTTTATCAAGAACAAGATGAGTATATTTTGATTAAAATGCTCATATCATAATCATGGTTCTATGATAAAATATACACTTTTGACTTAGACTACTATTATTAATATATATTCTTTTGAAGTAAAATTTTTCTTTTATTATCTTTCTACAAATTGTTCTTCATATTTTATTTAAAAAATTAAAAATGACTCAAATATGTGAATCACATGTACCATAAAGTATTAAAAAAAAAAAGGATAAACGAAAGGACTTGATCAAAACAATTACCGACATATAAGTACCTACAGCCAGCAATTAGAAAACAACGTTTTTTTTTTAATTTAAATTTCAAACAAGCATTAATATTATCAAACAAGAAAGGAAAAGATCTTACAATCCTAAAACATAAAAAGATTAGAATAATAATATAAAAAAAAAAAAGAAAACGAAACAAATAAGAAATCGAAGAGGAATTACTGAAAATTTCTCAACTTAGAATCATTCCTATTACAAGTTCTAAACTTTGTGAGAAGACTTATTATCATCAGGTTCTTTATTCAATTTTCTTCTTAAAATATTCGTCTGTCTTTTTTTCTTTTTTTTTTGCATACGCTATATTCACCCAAATATTACCTGGTCACAGTCATTGCAAACTTATCATTTAGCTATTTCATAATTAAAAAAAATATTAATAAGGCTCTTTTTTCAATTTTCTTGTTAAAATATTCATATCTAACTTTTTTTTTTTTTTTGCATACGCTATATTCACCCAAATATTACCTGGTCACAGTCATTGCAAACTTATCCTTAGCTATTTCATAATTAAAAAATAAATAAAAATCGATTTCTAACTGGTAGCTATTTCCTAGTTTCCCTCTATGGCCATAGCAACATCTGGCGGAGGATTGATGCATATTGTGTTCCGTAATAACAGTCCTGGCCAAATGTCCAGTGCCGGAACCAGTTGGTAAGGAACCATGGCTGTATAATTCTAGCAGCTGACTGCTGGACATGCAACCGCCGGATACTACTGCAAGATTTCATAGAGAACTTACGCTTTTGACTTTCCTTGATTATTGAGGAAGTATTTTCCTGGATAATCTACCTTCTTTCAACCAATCCAAATAATAATAATAAAAAATCCTTTTTAAGGAAATCAAAGTTGAAAAAATCCTCCAGAATGGTCAAATACTTGCCGTACTTATCTAGGATGATATATATAAATATATATACATTAATATTTATGGGAGATGAGACTGAATATAATTTTTTTTTAATTTTGATTTTTGAACTTGGGATGTGGATCTTAAAAATATAAATAAATGAATAAGAAAATAAAAGACAGAGGAGAAAACAAAGGATTTAACAAGGTATATCATCTACGGATTAGGAATAGAGAGAAATTCACTAATGCATGATGCAAAGTTTGAATTCCTATGCCTTCAAAAATCAATATATATTTACATTTATATATTCGTTTCTATATTTTCTTATCAACTTACATCAATTTTCTAATTTTTGTACGTTATTCATGTAGATTATTTAATTACGTTGGGAAAAAAATATTAGATGACATGGTGCAATCTTTAATATATCAATGCAACAGGAAAAAAAAAAAAAAAAACTCTTGAACTCAACAAAATAAGGTACCACATAAAAAGCAGCAAATCCTTTATTGATTAAAGCAGAAAACCCCCGTTGTAGTTGAAGGAACAGCCAACGGGTAGTAGTACAAGCGGTTTCTCAGGGAAAAAAAAAACCGAAAGGCAATACAAAGGCATACATACATATATAAAATATGATCATATCACAAAAACAACAAACACTCACAATTTTTTCTTATTTAATTATGATTGGAATTACGGGGCCATAGCAAAGCCCACATTTTTAGTCAAGGCAGCAGCGGAACATGGTGAATTTCTCCATCAAGCGGCCACACTCGGCGCACGCCACGGCGTCCGGCATGGCTCCGATGCCCGGCAAGATGAGGCTGGTGCAGTGGTGTGGCGCGTCGAGGTGGATCTGGCGGAGGTACTCAGCCAGCGCAGGCACAAAACCGATCTCGTTCTCCCTCGTCCTCCACCGGCCGTGCTCGGCCAAGCCCTTGAACATGTGCTCCCCGTTGCCCTTCACCATCTCTCTATAATCGCGGCTGATCACCGCGAATCCTTGGCCGCTGGAGCCGTAGCTCAGCATGGCGATGATGCCTTGCATGATGAGGTCGTTCTTCACATTCACTTGGTTTGTGAACTGTCCTTTCGAGTGCCACATGCTCTCCAGTCGGAGCCAGAAGTACCAAATGAGGTTCCAGTCAAGGGTTCTGCTCAGATTCTCTTTGGTGATGGAGTCGATAATGTTCCTGGTGATCCTCTCGTTAGGCTTGTTCTTCCCCACGTAGACCAACTCCAGAGTGATCCCGGACTCCCGCGCGACGTCCTTCGCGATCCTTGTGAATTTCCGGATCCACTCAATCTCTTCCCCTCCATACAAGCAAATGTATCTCCCTTCATTAATCTGAAGCAATGAAAATATAGGTGGTAATTAAAATGGTTGATAAATTGGTCAATCAGATCAATCAAAGATCAATTATTAAGTGACATGATAAATCAATGATTGATATTGATCGATCAGTGATTAACTATCAAGTGGTTAATGTACGTACCCAAGCGGCCAAATTTGGCTCAAGGTTGTCAGCTAGGAGGTCAATGGTCCAGCTCATTTCCTCCCAAAGCAATTTCTCTCTGTTGAGGGTAAAAGGGTAGGAAGTGCTTCCCCAGATGCACATCATGTGGATAGCATTGTTGTGCACGATTCTGCCTTGAACATCCATCACAACAAGCAAAGGCTTCTTGGAGAAGTTCCACTTCTCTCTGAAGAACCTTAGCACCACCGGCGCCACCACCGAAGGATGGTACACCGAGTGCCACTCCATCTGGTCTCTTAGGCTCTCAAATCTCCTGTACTTTTCTTCCGTCCAGACATCTGCAACTGGAACCCAAATTACCTCGTACTGACTCTCGGTCCTTGTCAGGTTTTGCCTCCTCTCGGCGTACATTTGCTGTAAGATTGCGTACTCAGCCGAACGTGCGAGTTCAGGGTCTATGTCTGTGATGAATAGTGCTATAACCTTCCTCCTCAAGTCCTCAATCGAGACCTGCAGTTTTGCAATAAGACAGCCAGAGATTAAAAACCATATTTCTATTTATTTGATCTTGTGTATATTTGTTTGAACTGAACTTTATTTTTTACATTTATCATGAGACTAATTTGAAGAACAAACCTTCCTCCTGTTGTAGCAATCATAGATTGCCGGTGTTGGATCATCCTTGAACAAAACCCGCAGAGGCTTCGAGTTATCAATGTGAGATGTTGCAAGAGTGCGTACTATCAGCTCGTAGGCTTCGTCATCTTTCTTCCTCTCTGAATCAAAAGATCAATATTTTGTTACTTACTTGGCATATATATATATATATATATATAGATTATTACACCAATTCGACACACGCTTATATATCTGTTTATATAACATTAAAGGAGTTAGGGCTTACCAATGAATTTATAACACCGTTGGAGGATGTCCATAAGGTGCCCTTTAATGTTGTCGAGCTTATTGGCCAAGGACGAAAGTTCCCATGGTTCGGTTAAGTACCTGAGAAATACACAAGTCAAAGGCCAGAGGGCAAGGTAATTTATTTATTTAGCAATTATTCTAAAACGGGGGTTGGAAAAGAACTTGAGTTTGAGTAGTTAGCAGAAGTGATGATTATAACTATACATACTCGATACCCATGCCGGTGAGTGACAAAATTTGTGTAACGGAAACCACTATGCTTCGGATGGTCCAGTACACGGCAGTGGGGATATGGTTAACGGCGGCTAAGATTTCAGGGGATTCGGCTGTGAAGTAGACTCGGGGAATGTCATAGAACTCGACAACTTTCTTGGTCACGGCAATTATTTCCCTGATGAGCGAGTGGAGTTCGTCAAGCTTGGGTTTCAGAGCTGCGGCGTGCTCCAATACCTCGGGAAGTTGCTTGAGAAGTGCGACGGCTTTGGAGAGTGGGTTGGTCGAGTAATGCTGGAGGACCATGCGAAACTCACCGAAGGTCACTGCAAATGAGACCAAGGCCAGCACCACCTTGGATTCCCAGCTATAGTGTTTGATCAAACGTAGTATGTCCATCACTATTGTGTGCACGTCCACTCCAGCCGAGCACTTGCTGAATATCTGTTACATACACATTAATTTGACAAAAGAAAATGATTAAAAAGAAAAAAAAAACTTTTAGATACCATTTTAGTCGCAACATTAATATATATATATTTTTAGGCTTAGTCACATTTTTTTTTTCATATTAATATATTTTAGTAGTTATTACAACTCATGATTATATGGCGGTGCAATTGCATGCAGTGTGGACAGGAGATTTTGTGCGTGTGCGCGTGTGTGTGTTTGTGTTTGTGTTTGTTTGTGTTTTTTTTTTTTCCTTATAAAGTTAACTCTTGCTTATTGCATTAGTATCATAGGGCAAGACTTGACTTTGGCTAATTCGGGAATAAAATTTTGCTTTCTATCGCAATTTTTTTTTTAAAATCATGTTTTGAAAAGCCAAATAGTCAATATAATTACCTCACAGTAAATTGCAGTAGTAATCCTAGACGGAATTTCCACAAAGTCTGGGAGGCTTGCTATGGAATACTGCAGGACCTTCTCATCCGTAGCGATATCCGTTTGCTGTTAAAAGTAAATAACATCAACACTAGTTCAGTTTATAACTACATACATATACATATCCATATACATATACATATACATATATATATATATTATACTTATATGTAAACATTGGCGTACCACAATGTATCCAGTGAGGTCAGCAGTTGCACGGTAAAAGATGACATCAATGATGTGAAGAACATGCTTCACAGGAAGACCACGGTCATCCGATTCATGAGTCTCGAGAATTCTCCTGCTCAAATCCGTGTCGTCAGACTGTCCGCGAACCGAACTGCGGCCATCTCCAAGCCCCGAAAAACGAGAGGATCGCCCGTCAGAGGACCCCAGGAAACGGGCAGCTAGGGTTTGCTCCACTTTTGGCTGCACCGCAGAAGCAGTAGTCCCGGTGATATTCTGCGGTGCACTAATGCCCGTCGCATTCTCAATCGACGTTGACCCCACCAGAGGAGTAGTTGCTGCACTAGTCGCCCTGAGAGGATTGGTGGCCGCCAGAGAAGTGGTAGTGACCACAAGAGGAGTAATAGTGCCCGAGAGAGGAGTGGTGGCTGGCGCGATCTTAGTTTCCATGGCGGTTTTCGCAAAGAAAAATGTGTGGATCTAGTAGTGGTTGGAGAATGAGAATTGAGAAGAGAAAGAAATGGAGTTTGGTGTTGCGTGGATTTGGTTTGGTTTCTAAGCCCTTTATATAGTGAATGCACTAAGGGAAAAAGGTGCTAGACATATATAATTAGCTACCTTGCTTCCAATAATTATCAATGTGATTTTAGATGCCAAAATAGTAAAAGTGTTGCTCTCTCGACAAATAAAATCTTAGGATATGGGCTTTGCTTATATTCTATGTCGTTTGTTTGTACTGGGTTGTCTCTTTTCTTGTTCATTCTTAGTGTTGCTTTTCTCTGTTGTCTACGCCAAAAAAAAAAAAAAAATGGAAAAGGAAAGGGTTAAAATGTCCATGGTGCTTTTTCTAGTCAACAATATCAAACTATATATATATATATATATATATATATGTAGTGCAACTAACGTAAAGAAAAAAAAATTTCTCTCATGAGATGCTCTAATAGTTTTATTGACTAGGTACGGGAAGGAATAAATTAAAACTGTATATTAGTGACAGATTGCCAACTAAAGAAGAAATTTCAAGTAGTGTTGAATTGAAGTTTCCTCAATAGTAATGTCCTTTGAGGCATCTAATTGTAAGAATTCTATTTGAAAGGACTTGATCAAAATTAAGAACTGATATGAGCAATAATTAAGGCTAGCTCAACGGATGGGAGGGGAAAAGTGGGGTTTTAAATTGGGAGTGTTTTCTCTTTTATATAAGTGGGAATCATAAGCCACATTCCATTTATATAAAAAAAAAAAAAAGATATCTTAATATATACTATGAGTTTTTGTTCTTGTTACTATTAGTAAGGATGATAATGGGACGAGGCGGAAGTAAGTATGCTTCCCCCACCCCTATACTTGTCACTCTTTTTACTCCATATAACCATCTAATTTAATACAGGTGGGGGTAATCTCTACTTGGGTGCTATACATATACCTTACTCATTTATACATTAAGAATTAGGAGGAAAAAAAAAACTCAAAACAAATTTTATTAAAGTTTTTACAAAATTTGACAATATAATCACAAATGTAACTTGAAATAAAACTGAAATCTTAAAAACAAATCCAATATCTAAAAATCTATAAATAAATTCATAAAATACTAAAACATTAAAACACTAAAAATTCAAATTATGTATATATAAATATATAAATATATTTTTTAAAGTGTAAATATAAGTGAGGTGGGTGTGGATATGGGGGAGCTTTCCCAATCCTGCCCACACCCATGCGAGGTTTAATATTAGCCTCAATATCCACCCCCATACTCATATATTATGCCCCATACCCACCTCTAATGGGGTAGGTACCCTGGTAAAAATGTCATCCGTATATTGGATTTATTGATCTTATTTTGGAGAGTTCAGTGGCCAATATGAAAAAAAATACCCAACTAAAATAGGACGCAATTACAAATCAAGAGATATTGTAGTAATGAAAGTTCTTATCGACATTTGATTTATTTCAAGAGCTCCTAGATTTACTGGGGGAAATGCAATATATGGTTCTTTCTTACTGTATAATGCGAGAATTTTGCCTAATTTGTGTCATTCTTGGAACCAATTGGTCATTCAATCGTAACTTGTCAGTGAACTAAAAGGGTGTAGTTGTTCATGGATTTAGATCTTCTATCTAATATTTGGTGTGCTAAATGTTGTTTAAGCAACCCCATAATGTCATCATTTAAAAAAATTAAACGATTTTAACTTTTTTTGTTTGCATTAATATTTGTGTCCATTAAATGGCTTTAATTATCTGTGATATTATAATATCTTCTGATGAGAATGATAAACAAATTCATAAGGGAAAAAAATGTAATTGCTGATGACATTAACCCTAAACCCTGCTTTGTTTCCAACATTTGATGTTTCGGATTCTAATGAGAATGCTTCTTCTCAAAATTTTTCACACCCTTGAGTTCAATACCTAGCCTCATTGGTCATAGTCAGTTTGAACAAGTAGAATTAGTGGAAGTAAATCAATTTCCAGTTCCATGAATCTAAGTGAAAGATCATGACCGAGATCTTTCAAACTCAAACAATGACGTTTTGCCTAAGATTATTGTGTTGTCAATCCCGCTTTGCATTGATCTTCAAGAAGAAAGTTTAAGCCCTCGACAAAAATTGATTCTTGTTTCTTAAGTTTCTTGAACTGATTTTGGTTGATGCAGGACAATATGAAAATTTGAGTAAAGCAGAAGCATCTAAATTTGAGAGATGAGGATTGAAAATTATGCAATTATTTAAAAAGAAATGGAAATTGTAGCTCGTAGCAAGTACACGGTTGATGGAATACAACGAGAAACAGATTATTATGTGGTGCAAAGATATATTTATTTCTAAGTGATTCTTGTGAACTTTAATTAATTGTTATTTCTTTAGGTAGGAGATTAGCTTTGAATAGAATCATTTTCAAATTGTGTTAAAGTTTATGGCAATAACACTCTAATATAGTCTAGTGGTAAATCCATAAACAACTACATCACAAGATGTAGAGTTTAAATCTCCTCATTATAAATTAAAAAAAAACTTTTTAATTAAAAATTCATATTAAATTTCTCTTATGGGGATAAACGGCAACTATATATATATTTATATTTTCTTGATTTTCCTTTTTGTTACTTAATTTCGCTTTTGAGGGGGGCAAAGGTCAGTTTCCTTCCTTTAATTTGTTAATTATAAAATCTTCTTCTACCTTTAGGAAAAAAATGAATAAGGTGGGAAACAAAAATATATTTAGTTAGATCCTAAAGTCATAAAAAAAAAAAATCTAAACTAAAAGATATCAGTCTTGAATTATCGGAGTTATATAAAGGAACCAAATCACCAATAACTATGATTACCGCCGAATTCCTATGATTACTGCCGGATATGCCACTGCGCGCGCAGCCAGATCTTATTGAGGTCTTGCGTATATTATACTCTCTTTAGTTAATAAGTTAATTGTTTCCTAATAAATATAAGTCATACAAACCCTATCCAAGTTGGACCAAGAAGTTTAAGATCCTTAATATCCGCAAAGTTGAAAAAGCATGTAGAATATGCAGGAACATTACGGTAATTAATAAAAGGTCTCTTCTCGG
The DNA here is from genome assembly GCA_038430175.1 of Ficus hirta. Lineage (NCBI taxonomy): Eukaryota > Viridiplantae > Streptophyta > Magnoliopsida > Rosales > Moraceae > Ficus > Ficus hirta. Next base: position 14,264,738 of record CM076595.1, on the reverse strand, counting down.
GCATGCTACATAAAAGCCTGGAATAATTTATGGCCTCTAAATGTACAGTTTTTTTTTTTTTTTCCCTTTTTTATTTCTTTAGGTGGGAGATTTGAATTTTACAACATTGGACTAACATCTGCAACCATACACAAATGTAAAGTGTTCTTTTTTTTTTTTTTTTTTGAAAAGACAAATGGATAGTTTTAATATCAAACAATTTTCACTTAAAAAAAACATGCAAACAAATTATCTACTCACTTTTACGATATAAAATAAATGTATGCTTACATGGATTTGAGATTGTGTACTCTGATCAGAAACAATAGATAAGTTATCTTTATTTTTTCTTTTATCTTAAAAAAAAAAACTATTTTCTAAGAGAAAGATTAAATAATTTTAACCATTTTTTTTTTAATGTAAATGCAATAAAGATAATTTATCCACTAAGCAAGCTGAACACTAAATTCATGAAGTGATGATCGTTAAAAAAAGAAAAAAAAAAAAGGACGTATTGCAGGAAAAGCAGCAAACCTTTTATTATAACAAATAGCAGTAAACTCCCACAGTAGTAACGGCGGAAGTAATACAATATTGTTCTTAACAAAAAAAAAAAAAAAAGTTAAACACACAGTAGATAGAATATCATATCACATCATAAAAACAACAAACCATGATCTCAAACTCCCTTATTTTATAATGACCAACAATATCCGTCGTCTCTGAAGAAGTAACCTCATAGGTATCAAGCTCTGATCAATCAATCAAGGCAGCAGCGGAACATGGTGAACCTCTCCATCAAGCGGCCACACTCGGCGCATGCCACGGCATCAGGCATTGCTCCGATGCCGGGCAAGATGAGGCTGGTGCAGTGATGCGGAGCCTCCAGGTGGATCTGGCGGAGGTACTCATCCAGCGCAGCCACGAAACCGATCTCGGTCTCCCTCGTCCTCCACCGGCCGTGCTCGGCCAAGCCCTTGAACATGTGCTCCCCGCTGCCCTTCACCATCTCGGTGTATCCGCGAGTAATCACCGCGAAGCCTTGGCTGCTGGAGCCGTAGCTCAGCATGGCGATGATGCCTTGCATCACGAGGTCGTTCTTCACATTCTCTTGGTTTGTGTACCGTCCTTTCGAGTGCCACATACTCTCCAATCGGAGCCAGAAGTACCAAATGAGGTTCCAGTCAAGGGTTCTGCTCAGATTCTCTTTGGTGATGGAGTCGATAATGTTCCTGGTGATCCTCTCCTTAGGCTTGTTCTTCCCCACGTAGACCAACTCCAGAGTGATCCCGGACTCCCGCGCGACGTCCTTTGCGATCCTTGTGAATTTCCGGATCCACTCAATCTCGTCCCCTCCATACAAGCAGACAAATCTTCCTTCGCTTAACTGAAAGAAAGATTTCAAAAGTTCAATGCAATACCTTGCATTTTTGGTACAACAAAAATACTATTATATATATATATATCACTAGAATTATTTTGCCACTAGTTATAAGAAATCTAATATATAGTAATATGATGGTCATGAGCATCAATATGTAGTGAGATAAAGTATCTCTTTTGGTAGTAAAAATGCATTTTTCAAATGATTTGATTTTGGGTCTAAAAATGAAAATTGGAATTTTGAGAGAAAAAAGGTACAGGGATTCTTTTGAAAGATGTGTTAGGTTGTTTTTTCAGAAAGATTGTTTTGAGTATAAAACGTACCCATGTGGCTATGTTCGGCTCAAGGCCATCGGCGAGAAGGTCGATGGTCCAGCTGGTTTCGTCCCAAAGCAATTTCTCGCGGTTGATGGTGAAAGGGTACGATTGGCCTCCCCAGATGCACATCATGTGGACGGCATTGTCGTGCGTAATTCTGCCTTGATTGTCCATCACAACAACCAAAGGCTTCTTGGAGAAGTTCCACTTCTCTCTGAAGAACCTGAGCACCAGCGGAGACACCAACGACGGATGGTGCACCGAGTACCATTCCATCTGGTTTCTTAGGCTCTCAAACAACTTGTACTTGTCCTCGGTCCAGATATCCGCGACAGGGACCCAGATTACCTCGTACTGGCCCTCCGACCTTGTCAGGCTGTGCCTCTTCTCCATGTATATTTGCTGTAAGATTGCAAATTCTCCCGTACGCGTCAGCTCAGGGTCTATTTCCGTGATGAATAGAGCTACCACCTTCCTCCTCAAGTCCTCGGTCGCAATCTGTTTTCAATTTAACATCAAGTTAAAATTTCTTTTTCTTTTCTTTCTTTTTTTTTTTAATTGGTATCAGCCACGAGATTAAACAACAAATTACCCTTCTCTTGTTGTAACAATCGTAAAACGCTTGCGGGTCGTCCTTGAACAAGACTCTTAGAGGCTTTGAGTTGTCGATGTGTGTTATTGTAAACGTGCGAACGATAAGCTCAAATGCTTCATCATCCCTTTTCCTCCCTGAATCAAACCATATCAACATTTGTCACACACACTAGGCATATACAACAAGAAGATTCAAAGACGATATTATATGTATTTTTTAAGTACTCACCAATGTATTTGTAACAGCGTTCAATTATGTCCACAAGATGCCCTTTGATGTTGTTGAGCTTGTGGGCCAAGGATGATAGCTCCCACGGCTCGGTTAAGTACCTGAAAACACAAGTTAAAGGCCAAACAGAACAAGGTTTTACTCCGAAAAGAAAATTGGGAAAACTTTAAGTCCTATTTTAGGAGAAGTGACAAACTATACATACTCAATACCCATGCCGGTGAGGGACAGAATTTGCGTAGTGGAAACAACTATGCTTCTGATGCTCCAGTAAACAGCAGTGGGGATATGGCTAACGGCAGCCAAAATATCAGGAGATTCGGAGGTGAAATAGTCTCGGGGAAGGTCATAGAACTCCACAATCTTCTTGGTCACATCAATGATTTCCTTGATCAGAGTGTAGAGAGCGTCGAGTTTGGGTTTCAAAGAGGCGGCATGCTCCAACACCTCCGGAAGTTGCTTGAGGAGAGCGACCGCCTTGGCGAGCGGGTTGGTTGGGTGTTGCTGGAGGACAATCCGGAACTCGCCGAAGGTCACTGCAAATGAGACCAAGGCCAGCACCACCTTGGATTCCCAGCTGTAGTGTTTGATCAAATGCAGTATGTCCATCACTATTGTGTGCACATCAACTCCAGCCGAGCACTTGCTGAATATCTGTTTGCATAATTTAGGACATGGATTTTAAAGGGTAACCGAGCAAAACTTAAAATTATATCAATTATAAATTATTGAAACAAAATAAATTATTGAATTACCTCACAGGAAATTGCACTGGTAATCCTGGATGGAATTTCCACAAAGTCTTGGAGGCTAGCTGCGGAATACAGGACCTTCTCATCCGTAATGATTTGATCCGTTTCCTGTTATCAATCATAGCAAGAATCCAGTAACATATATCACTACTTAAGTCCACAACCACGTATATATTTACATATATATATATATATATATGTAAAGTATATAGGTATATCTATACCACGATGTATCCAGGGAGGTCAGCAGCTGCACGGTAGAAGATGACATCAATGATGTGAAGAACAGGCTTCACAGGAAGACCACGGTCATCTGATTCATGAGTTTCTAGAATTCTATTGCTCAGCTCAGTGTCGTCCGACTGTCCACGAACCGGGCGTCCGCTTCCAAGCAAACGTGCCGCCGACACCGACGAACGGCTGTCCCCAATGGAACGAGCAGATTTCCCATCTGATGTTCCCAAGAAACGAGCAGCCAAGGCTTGATCTCCTTTCGCCAGCACTGAAGCTGCCGGACTACTACCGAGGATCTTCTGGACTGCACCAAACCCCGCTGTCCCTGTCCCCGTTGTCAGAGGAGAGCTAGTTGCCGCCAGAGGAGTTGTTGCCGGGTAAGAAGTAGTGCTTCCGCCGAGAGGAGTTGTTGCCGGGTAAGAAGTAGTGCTTCCGCCGAGAGGAGTTGTTCCCGAGTAAGAAGTAGTACTTCTGCCGAGAGGAGTGATCCCCGAGTAAGAAGTAGTACTTCCGCCGAGAGGAGTGGTCGCCGAGTAAGAAGTAGTACTCCCCCCGAGGGGAGTGATCGGCGTCGCACCGAGAGTATTGGTCGCGGAGAGAGGAGTAGCGGTGGCGGTGAGATTAGTAGTATCCATGTTGGCTTTCACAAAGGAAATTGTGTGGCTATAGAGGTGGTTAAAGAATGTGGGAAAGATTGAAATGGATTGTGTTTGCTTGAGTTTTGGTCTGGTTCTAGGCCCTTTATATAGTCATGCCTTAGGAGAAAGTAAGAGAGATTCCCTATACCTTGCTTCCAATGAGGGTTTAGATACCATATTAAAGTGCTTGTTATAGACATACAAAAGTATAGGCTATAGGCTTTGCTTATATTCTGTCTCGTCATATATTATACTCCTTTCCCTTTACTAAAGGTTGTTCACTTATTCATCGTGTTTGATTTGTTGGAAAATGTTAATAATAATTTAATTTGGTTTAACTAGAATTACTATTGTAGTTATTTATTTTATGGTATATGGTTTATGGCTTCCACTTATTAAAGAAAAATGAAAACACTATCAAATTGTAAACTCAAAGTCCTATCTCTCCCTTCCTACCCGTTGAGCTAGCCTTAACAGGATTGAAACTCGTGAATTTCTTGTTTACTAGCATAGAACGTTATTATATCTTAAAATAATGCAAAAACCAGCTAATATTCCACGGAAAAAAATATCAGATAAGATATTCATTGTCTTCTTTGTTACAATATTCCTTTACAAGATACTGAAGTACCTCCCAGCAAGCAAAGTCAAATTTAAGATGCTATTTTTATTGTTTTTTTAATCTTAGCCAGAATCTCAATTATAGCTTCACTTACATTCTTTTCACTTGTGATAACCAGCTTCATAGTTACTTGATTTAAGAATATTAATGATTTCTATGTGGCAGTACTTTAGTTAGTCTGTTGATAATTGCATATGATTCTTGCTACCCTTATTTTAAACACAAAAGACCAACTAAATTATATTAGTACAAAAAAAAAAAAAAAAGAGGCTAAATTATAAGAAACTTTGTTGGAGCACTAAAATAATTCCATATAAGGTGAAATCTGCCCAAACAGAAATCATAGGAAGACTTGAACTTTAGGCCTTGTACAAAGAAGGTGTAAAGGCGTCAACAAAAGTGGCCAAATGATGCCTAACATACATGGAAACCTATTGAAGGAAACCAGAAAGGAAAAGCCTGCACCAAGAAATCCTACAGGAAAAAGGTCTTTATGTTGTGTATCCTTGACAAAATCTAACGCAAAATGCTTCGAGGGCAGAGTGGTGTTTGGGGGCGGGATATATTCTTTATTAATGTGTGGTATTGAACTGATGTTTTTTGTATTGTTCAAATCTAATAGCTAGCCGCAGCTGGAACTCTGGGGCCCACCCACAACACAAATTTTTTTCACAGGGAAAAGAAAAGAACAAAAGCTGAACTTTAGTTTGTCCCAGAATCAGACACATTCTTCTCCAACAAAATATCTCTTACTCTCTCTCTCTTATCAGTACCACAGAATCAACCACACAATCAACACTAAACCATTTCAAAAGAAAGAAACAAATATATAAGGGACTGAGTATTTCTTCTCTCTCTTTTTCTGAGGTAACAGACTCACAGACTCTAAGCATTTCTTGATTCCATCAAAAGCAACAGAAGGTATCTCCCCTCTTTTTTCTCCTTTTGCTCTGTCCGTACGGACAAATTTCAAGATTTCCAAGTACCCAATGTATCAACGAGTAATCATCAGTACCGCCATTTTTGGCGGTAACAAGCAGTAGATGAGATTCTCAGTATGAAAACTCCAGCATTTAGTGGTTCTCATTTTGTATATTGATAATTAAAACTTTTATAATATGTATCTGTTTTTTATTATTATCATGCTTTATATTTCATCTCATATACGATTTCCCCACTTTACATCATTTCGTTTTAAAAAGAAGTCCTGAAACCAAATCTTCAATGATCACGTGAATGAAGATTATATAGAAATTAAATAGGAAAATAATAACTTTTCAGAAAGAAAAAAAAAAAAGAATAAAAGTAAATATGAAGAATAGAAGAACACAAGGATATTTATCGTGGATGAGTCTATGCTCACGGACTAAAAACAAACAATTCATTAGTAAGGAGCAGTGTGAATGGGTTCACATGTAAATACAAGATACAATTTACATAATCGGGTAAATTTCCTAATACTAACAAATATACTAAAATCAGTACATATTCTAAATTACAAATAAATTAAAAATTCCTTATATAAACAAAATAATAACTTTCGCCAATATAAACCGTAACTTTCCTAATATGCATCTATCTTTCTTTTTTTTCTTTTTCTTTTTAACTTCTAGAAAAATAAAACTAAAAGATGTCGGGGCATAAGAGTGTAGAGAAGGGACAATAAGCAGTGACAGAGCCATGAATTATTTTTACAGGGGCATGAAATAAACTAAAATTACAATGCAAAAATTTTAACTTTCTTTATCTGTTTGTATCTTTGATATATTTTTCTGAAAATAAACTAGTTTATAATAGAATTTGGTTTAACTTTTAAGTTTAGAGATCTACTAATTTATAAGATAATATAATGTGTTTTCTTCATTTATTTAAGATGTTTCGTCTAAAATGTGAAACTTAAAAGTAAAAACTTAGGTTATCATTGTAATTACCAAAAAAAAAAAAAAACCCCCCCATTGTGCAAATTTTGTAATTAAAAAATCTCAGAGAGGGCAAATAAAAAAATTACAAAACTTTTGAACTTTTGGGCCAAAATTGAAAGGAGCCCTTGGGCCAGGGAGGTAGCTGCCCCCACTGGGCTTAAGGCAGCTCCGCCACTGACAAAAAGCGTCAAGAAAGGAAGATAGGATGCTTAGGCGCAGAGATGACAATCGTCAGAATAGGAGGGAGAAGATAATGGGCACTTGGATAGAGAGAGAAAAGACGCATGAGCGCTGAGACGTCAATCATCAAAAGACGGAGAGGGTGCATGGGCGCTGGGATGATAACTGTCAAAATAGGACGCAATGGCGTTAGGGACGATAATCGTTAAAAGAGGACGCATAACGCATGGAATCAAAGGATCAGTGATTCGTTTGAGTATAATCGCTATGATAGAATATTAAATAAAATAAATGAAATAAAAGGGATGATGGTAGGTTTTTTTTTTTCTTGGACAGGAAAAATAATCTTTTCTTTTTTTTTTTTTTTAAGATAACGTTGTTGATGGGTGGGTGGGAGATTGTCTTTTGGGGAAGGGGGGATGACATGCAGAAGGGAGTGAAGCAGGGGGCATGTGATTGTATTTGGGTGGGTGGTTGTATCGTGAAGAAAGAAGGGTGGGAAGGAGGTGATGGGGGTGATTATGAGAAGATGGAAAGGGGAGAGTGTTTCAGGTTTTGAAATCTAGGATTGTAGGCTCTGATATTGTATATAAAGAAGAGAAAAATACAAAGATATTTAACGCGGATGTGTTTATGTCAACGGAATAAGAACAAACAATTCATTATTAAGGTACTATGAATGGGCTCACACGTAAATACAAGTTATATTATACACAATCGGATAAGTTTTCTAATAAAAAATCTACTAAAATCAAAACATACAATAAATACAAATAAATCCAAAGTTCAAATACCTATAAAATAATAACTTTCCCCAATATAAACAGTAACTTTCCAAATAGATTACTCAAGTGGCAATATAGGATGATCTAAATTTGTTTATGAAAGTAATCAGTTTGCAGGCACCGAGGGAATGTGTGACCGGGGGGGTTAAGCCCCCACTCACTTTTTTTGTTTATTTTGAAAACCATATATAAATAGGTATGATTTTATACTTATATATATAAAAGTCCCTACTAACATATCAGGAAAATTAGCCTATTTTGCTCGCCCCCACTAACATATCAGCCTAATAGAAGTTACAAAGCCCATTATATTTAAGTAGTCTAAAATCTCATTAAAAATAAATTAAGACAAAAAAAAAAAGGATATATAACCTAATTTAACCCCCTTCCCACGACAACCCTTCCTCTGCAATTTTTCTTTTACTGTTTACAATACCCACCATCACCATCACCATCACCATCACCATCACCATCACCATCATACAATCGTCAAAAAAAAAAAAAAAAACAACAACAACAACGGCAGCAGCTCTCCTTTTGGAAGCCAAGGGAAGACTTCAATAATTACCACACTACAAGCAACAAGTATAACCAAATCAACAACAAAAGCTGGAAGGTGATTTTCTTTTAACATCTTTTTTTTTTTTAAGAAAATTTTTTTGTAGTTCTTTCATTTGATATAAATATAGCTATACATAGTTAAACTTTCATTTGATCGAATTTGCTAAGTTTTATCCAGAAGATTTTTCAGATGTAGAGCTCAATGTACAAGCACAACTTGAAACATACATATTTGATATGCGTTCTAATGAGCAGTTCTTGGGATTAAAAAATATTGGTGATTTTGCGCAGAAATTAGTTGAGGCAAGAAAAAAATTATGTATATCCATTAGTTTATCGGCTTCTGATGTTAGCATTAATTTTTCCGGTTGGTACTGCTACTGTGGAGATGGTATTTTCTGCTATGAATTTTGTGAAGAATCGGCTACGCAATAGAATGAGATATCAATTTATGAATGACAATTTACTTTTGTATATTGAGAAAGATATCTTCAATAGCATTGATAATGAAGATATTATACAATATTTCAAGGAATGAAAACCTATCAAGGACAATTGTAATACATTAATATTAATTTTTGTTGATCTTTTGTTTTCGTTGATGGCCCCACCGACCTAAATTCCTGGCTTCATCCTTGTTAATTTGACTAGACATATTATACTATATACTAAAGGAAAGGGGTGTTTTACTATTCTTTGAACAGTGTTCGACAGTGTTTTGTTGTTTTTTTTTTTTTTTTGTTTTTCCTGTTACTGTTACAGTACAAAATAGTACTGTACAGTAAAATTACTTTTTGGCCCTCCTGCCTTTGCCTGCCGGTAGGAATCTCACAGTAAATGGACAATTTTGCCCTCAAAATTGCCCTTGGTTTCTTGCCTGCCGGTTACTGAAAAAGCACAAGGGGACAGGACAAGCCAACTCCACGTGCTGGCGAACTCTTTCGTCCTCAGCCACAAGATTCCATCGAATTCTCCAGATTTTTTTTTTTGAGTAAAAATTCTCCAGATTTCAACTTACCCAAAATTAAAATATAAATAAATAAATTAAAGGACCAAAAAAATATCCCGAGTCTGACATGGCACCCATCTGTTTCCTCTCGCCCTTTTCTTTTTCCTTTTCCCTTTCTTTCTTTCTTCGTCACAATCCAAAAACTCTCATGTCCTTCTTTTTTTACTTTAAATTTTTTATCTTTATTTCAGATTTTTTTTTTTGAGTTTTTTTGTGTATCTTTTTTGTTTGTTTTATTATATTTTTAAAAGACCCATTTTTTTTAAGGATCTACATGCATTTTTTTTTTTGTCTTTTTTATTTGTTTTGTTTTATATTTAAAAAAATCTTTTTTTTATATGTTTTTACATGTATATAACCTGTTAAAAATTTGTTTTTTTGTTTTTTTGGTTTTTTTAAAAACAGTAAAAAAAAAAGGAGAAAATGGGATATATATTTTATTTTGTTATAATTTTTTTTGTTAAGGTTAGTTTTTTTCGGTTATTTTGAATCTAAAGATTTTTGTTCCTTTTTTTTTTTTGTTTTTTGTTTTATTTTTTTTTCTTTAAATGAGTATGACTACATAAATTTTTTTTTTATTTTTTTGCTTTTGTTTTCGTTTTTATTATTGTTAGTACTATTGTCATTTTGATTTTGCATCTTTATTATTGGAAGAGATTTTAGAAAAAATTATACTTATTATAATTATAATATTTATCTTAACTAACTGATTTTATTATATAATACTCAGTTTATTTTTTTTTTTTCTTCCTTTCCCGAGCAACGCACGGGTATTAAACTCGTACAATCTAAAGAGAACCTAGTCAAAGTTTTAATTAGCAGACGTTCACGTTCTTGAGTAGGTAGGAATATTAACCAAAGCTCCAAAACACCAAACCTCAGACAAAGGGTAAAGTTATCATGAGCATTTTCTTCATGTTTATATATATATATGCATACACACACACATATATATATATATATATATATGTATGGTATTTTATTCAGAAATGATGGAGCAATGTTGGTGGAATATCTTCTGCTATGACGAAAGAGTACTGATCAAACAACCACTTGTAATGTTATTTCAGAATCAAGTACCAGATAAATTAGAATTCACATGAACAACGCAACTGACATTAAATTTATTTTGCTAAATTTTTTAGTTGAAAAGTTCCAAAGGTATCAACCCAGTAACAATCCTAGTGTCACCGTGTGGAAAGCCCTGCTAATCGTAGTATCCGTATGATGCTCTATCGGTGCAGCAGCTATACATGACCATCTTCTCCATGGGGTTGTTACATACAGCACAAGAAATTCGTTTCAATTGGGTGTTGGGCATTATCATATTGATGCAGTGTGGATGATCGTTACAAATATTGTGGTAATACCTCGCCAGGGCGGTTAAAAAGCCGTATGTCTCTACTAGTTGCTTCCACTTCTCATGCTCAGTCAGAGCTTTCAACAATGCTCCTCCATCAGCCTCGAACAACAGTGAATTCTTAGATCCCCTGCTGATTACAGCCCACCCTTTGCTGCTGGATCCGAAGCTTAGCATTTTGAGTATCCCGCTGAGTACAGGATTGTAGGTCTGCACTGAAATCTCTCGATCCCTCGATGAGAAAAACTCGGGCATCGTTTCATCTATCATGGCTTGATCATCCTGCATGAAGCACTCAGGCTTTGTTTCCTTCTCTTTTATGGCCTCTGGGGGTTCAGAGATGCACATCTTCTCCATTCGCAACCAGAAGTAGGAGATAAGTTTCCAGTCGAGAGCGTTGCTTAGCTTTTCTCGTTCAATGACGTTGATGATCTTCCTCACGACTCTCTCTCGAGCCCTGTCCTTCCCAACATAAAGCATCTCCAAGTTGATCCCATACCCTATCGCGACGGTTTTTGCAGTCCTTGTGAATTTCCGGATCCATTCCAAGTCTTCTCCTCCATATAAGCAAATATATTTTCCTTCATCCATCTGAAAACCAAAGATTTCAAGTGCATTTTCATTGCTCTATATGTAAATATGCAAAACACTGCTGATATAAGCGTAAAACTTACCCAGGTGGATAAATATTTGTTGATTCCTTGAGCAAGATTGGAAATCTTCCAGCCCATTTCTTGCCACAGAGATAGCTCTGTGCCAAAACTAAAAGGATAGCCTTCATTCCCCCAAATACAGAACATTTGGATTGCATCCTTATGCACGACTTTGCCTTCAATGTCCATCACCACGAGAAGAGGTTTCTTGACGAAGTTACACCTCTCCCTGAAGTACCTGATGACTTGCGAAGCTATCTCTGAAGGACGGTCCACTGCAAGCCATTCCATTTGGTCTCTTAGGCTCTCAAACTTTCGGTATTTCTCCTTTGTCCAATAATCCACAACAGGGACCCAAACTATCTCATACTGATGCTCCCTTCGCGCTTGATCATCCAGCTTTACATGGAACATTTGCTGTAAGATCAAATAATCCTCGGTCACAATGTCGAGGTCTGTAATGTATAGCCCTACAACCTTTCCTCTCAAGCCTTTAACGGAAACCTGTTTGAAAAGACATGGCTTTTGAATTAATAATGAAATAATGTTCTTTCTTATTTTGTGCAAATTTGTTTCTGATCATCAGTTTCATTACAAAGTTACTTCAGATGATTCAATTCAAAAGCTAAAAATATGAGAATGAAAATTAATATCACAAGATTGATGAAACAGAATTGAATTGCCCTTCGCAGTGCAGATAAATGTCATTCCACGTTCAAACGGGATTCAACTATTTGATTTGGGATGCAGTCTGTAGTTGTAGGTGGGGTTTTTAAAAATTGAACAGCAAAGTCGAAGACATAGTGAGCAAACCAAATCCTGCCCGAGGCAATCAAAGAGTGCTCGCTGATGAGCTTCGTTCTCATGAAACAAAATGTTGAGAGACTTTGAGTTATCAATGTGTGGCGATTCTAAAACTCGTGCGATCCCATCGAGTATTTCATCATCTTTCTTCTTTTCTGTATCAGACCATTTTCCATCACTTATTAGGCATAGACAAATAGGACAAGGCTAGCCCTTGTTAGGTTATGTTTGTATGATCCACCCTCAAATTAAGCGGGGTAAAATAGGACTCACCAATAAATCTATAACAAAGATTGATTTGATGCACAAGTTGGCTCTGTATTATCTCAAGCCTACGGGCCATAGATGTCACCTCCCATGTCTCCGATAAGTACCTGAGACAGACGAAGGTGCAACAGAAGTTTAAAAGTTTAGCGAAAATATCCTTCTCTGCACATATAGAGGTAAATAGATGGTTAATGTAGACATAAAATTAACATAAAGAACAATGCAAGCGCTCAACGATTATCATGATCAGAGGCGGCAACGTACTTGGGACCAATGCCTGTGAGGCCCGCAAATTGTGATGCGCAATCCAATATACCCCGGATGGTCCAGTAAACAGCTGTGGCAATATCGGTACTACTAGTAGACATAACTTCAGCAGGGAAGTCTTCCTTGTAGGAAAGCTCATATAACTCCACAAAGCTCTTCACCATGTCAAGTATTGCCTTAATCAGAACAGAAAGAGCCTCAAGCTTTGGTTTTAAACTCCCCAAAAGCTCCATGTTTTCCGGCAATTTCTTAAGGAGTGCGACGGCCTTGGCAAGAGGGTTGGTGAAGTGAAACTGGGCAACAAGCCGAAACTCACCTAAGCTCATGGCAAAAGCTGCCACAACTAGCACCAGCTTTGCATCCCAATTGTAATGTTTGATCACTTGTAGTATGTCCATCACCGTCCCGTGCGAATCTCCTTCATCCAACCAATTGCGAAATATCTGCCATGACAAATCAAAATCAGCTTATCAGCAAGACAACTTGTTCAGAATCCTTCAAATATATCCGAGTAAATAGCTCTTTATTAGTACCACAAAGCAAAAAACATTTCACATCAGGAAGCTACATAGTGTACTTCACCATGCCAGAGATCACAGCGGTCACTCTCGGAAGTTCAAGCCTGTTGTGGTTGCCGGAATAAACCGCCTTATGAACGGCGACATCGTCTTGTGACAGCAACCCCTATGAAAAAATGCTTGTAAATTACCAACATTTAACAATAAAAATCTTCAAGAGCAGTTACTAAAAGTCATTCTATACCTGAATTGTCCCAGGAAAGTCGCCGGTGACACCGCTAAAGATGACCTCAATTATATCAAGAACCGGCTTCAGAGCGAAACCAAGCTCGTCGGAGTCATCATGAGTCTCAAGAATTTCATCTCTCAACACACTCACATGGTATGAAGACATAGAAAGAGCTGATGCTCCGTCAACTTTGGGCTGCGTGATCGCCATCTTGGTTGCTTTCGAATCGCTTGCATTCTTCATTTCATGTTGCGGTTTCCGGCATTACGAACAGGGTTGATCAGGGAAAAGGAAAAGGAAAAGAAAAGAAAACTGTGAGTGTGGGGCTTAATTCAATTTCTTTTGTGTGGAAGACAATTTTCAGTTTTCACTCAAGCAAACTCCAAAGGAAAAAAAGAAAGATCCGTCTTTAAGGTACAATATTCATTTCATTGTCTTCTTAAAGGTGACACTTCTCAACAAGCAAAGTGATTTTGAACATATTCTCTCCTAGCTGTAGAATAGTTCTTTTCTGAAAGTAACACGACAGAATATAATGGAATTATTATTATAGGCTTAGGCTTGTAAACGCCACCGTTCACAATACGGTTATAACATGTACGACAACGTACACTAGGCATGTCAGGGACTCTTGAAAATTTTGCTGTGTACGACAACGTACACTGTGGGTCCCAGCGTCAGAGTTGTTGGTTGGTTTGGAGAAATATCATAAATGTGAAGGGTTTTCGCAAGTTATAAGGGATTAAGTGGTAAATCATCTTATTAAAGTAATCTTCATATATAGGCCTATTTTATCCTTGACCAGACAACATGTAAAAGAAGCCAAGATTAAGGAAGTGAATTGTTCAGCCATTGTAAAAATCTCGTGTGTACCTGCAAATTTGATAAGTAGACCGATTGTATGGTTGTAATTTTGTATGGGTTAATTCACTTAGCTAAGACGATGACTATGTTAATATATGTTTAGTCAATGTAAATATTGATTATCCGATTGTCTTATCGGTATTTTTAACTACGTAAAAAAATTTTACAAATTTCTTTTCTATTTTTAATTCTTTCATGTATCGTAGCATGAAGGGTTTCGTGATATATGTTTTGTGGATTCATTTAAAAATTGATGAAGAAAATAATAATAAACATTTCAGTTAAGTAAAAGATGTTGTATTAAAAAATAAAAACGTAACAAAAATTGAATTTCTTATTTTAATATGATGTTAAAAGTGAAATTTAATAGTTATAATAATTCAAAAAGTAATAGAGTTACTTCATGGACTTATTTTTTCTTAAGGCGTATAATTTTTCAGCAAGTAGATGAAATAATCATGCAGCTTGTTTTCATTTACTCTTCAGTATTGGTTTTATGAAAATTTACGCAGCATGATCTCATCAATTCGTATGATATATTAATGGTTAGTAGAACAACACATGTGATGTACTTAATTTCTTATGATATCATCAATTAATTTTACAGAATTTTTAAGCCCTTCAACATAAGCCAACATAAACTCTCCAATACCAATCCCTGTATTGAGTTGTCACAAAGTATTTACCATCCAATTTCTTCTTCGACTCGATCCTCGTCTCGCCGCCGAACATCGGATGTTGCCGAGGACTTTGACGCTCGATTAGGTGGCCCTGGCTGCGACATGGTGGGCAATGTTGCCACCAAAACTATCATCACCTGCATGCTAAGTTAGACATGAACTTTAGAATCCACCCCACTTTGCAAACCAGTTCTTGTCTTGACCCAACGCCGGCGCCGGCGCTGGCTGGTAGACTCGGTGGAACATCCTTGTGGTCCGGTCAACGTGGTCGAAGGAGAAGAATCCATTAACGGGGATCGTGTTGGCGAGGACTTGTCGAGAAACTCCGCCAAGTCGCGGTTTAACGTCCCGTCGGAGCGCTGAAGGAGATTGTAAGCGAGCTTGAAGTTGGAGATGAGGACTCATAAATGCCTTTCATTATGTCGTCCATTTCAATATGCACCCCTTTTTTTACTATTTTATATGTCTGCATCCTACTACTACAACAGTTATCAACTTTTTCTTAGGTTGCCCTTAACTCTCATCATCTCATCTTTACCATCCTCAGCCCGTCCAACGGCAACGGTTCAACTATCGTACACATACACTAAACGTACATATAAGACTATTCCTATTACTATATATGTGTATATATGTTCTTATTGTAGCTTATATAGAAACTTCCATTTCTGTTCAAACTTCCAAAGCATATATGCATATACATATATTCTTTTACAAAGGAAAAGGTGAATTATGGGGTTGAAGAATCTCATTTGTTCCAAAGAAGAAGCAATATATATATATATATATATATATTTATGTTTATAAAGGATGGCGATAATGGGGTCATGGATTAACCGCCATGATCAGGCAGGGTCGATCCCCCGCGTAAGGGAGAAAAAAGAAGAAGAATCAGAGTAACAGACATGACATTTCTTGATTCCATCAAAAGTAATAGACTTTTTAATTCTTTTTCTTTTTTGCTTTCTAACTTCCCCTGTTGTTCTTCCTCAACTTTCCCAATTTGTTCAACATCTTTTTCTAGATTTTTTCGGGAAAAGTTAAAGAAATACGCTCGACTCAGTCATGTGGGCTTAACTTCTTGCTTGGAGCCCATACATTAAGCCCATGACCCGTTGGCCCGGCCTCCAAATACAGCATCAATTTTCTCTTATTTATTTATTTTCATACTATGGTCTACGGTCTACTTAAGTATTAATTTAGGTCAAATTACACCATAAGAACAAATTTTCCTAATTACACATTGATGATTTAGCTTCTAACTTTGAAAAGAAGGGAATTTCTACTAAGGACTATTATTTTTAACTATCAATAGAAACTACTTTTTAATCCGTATAATTTATGAGTGTTCGTGTTTAAAATTTGCAATGCACAACATTAAAATGCTCCTAATGATGGATCAGACTGTTAAATTTTTTTATCTAACAACTAAAATAATTTCTAATATAAAAAATGTTTAAAAAAACTTGGATAGTGAGAAGTTTTTTGAATTGGTGTTTAGAATAAAAATAAATAAATGTGATATAAACTTAAAAACAGCGAAAGATTTAAATTAAATTGAAATCTTTTTTAAAAATAATTTTTTTAAACCTATTTTTCCATACATAGGCTTAGTAGTTAATACTAAGTCACATTGGCCAAAAACGAAAACAAAAAAAGGGTTACATTGGCAAAACTAAAAATGATTCTAGCAAGTTCAACAGTCCACAGTTGTAAGAGCATGATGCGTTTGCCACACTTAATTGGTTTTATTTGTAGAGGACAAGTTTCTCCATTGGACGTCTACACACCTCACAAAATTCCATGTCTTCGCTTTGGTTTTCCTCATCTTTGGAAACCAGTTTGGAGTGGCCACAAGGCTCATCCCCAAGTGGAGGCTCAAGGGCTGCTCTAAGCGCAACCAAAAACCCCAACTTTCCCACATTTTCTTTCCACACCATAAAGTTGTTTAGACACTCTAGTAGCCTCTTTCCTTCAACCCCAACTACGGCCTTTGAAGATCCTCTCCCTATCAACGCCCAATCCTTGTCGTTTTCGTCCATCTCGATCACTTTCGACACCTCTTCTAGGAGCTTGCTTGTTGCCGCCATGTGGCCTTGTCGGAGTTTTGATCTTATTATGCTCTCTACTCGGAGCCAGAAGAATTGCATTTTGGTTAGAGACAATGGGCTTATTCTGAGATGTTTTCCATCTTCAACTATGTCTAGAATGTTCTTCACATGCTCTCTTGGCTTCCTCTTACCGACGTAGACCATCTCGAGCTTCACACCTGTGTTTTGAGTCATCTCCTCCATCTTGGAATTCAATTCTAGAATCCAATCTATGTTTTTGCTTCCGCAAATGCATAGATATCTGTCTTCTTGCACCTGAAAATGAAGTGTAGTCATTATCAAATGCTTAATTAATACTCTCAAAGATATCATCACGCAAAGTGTTTTGAAATAAATGAATTCTGTTAAAATTTGAAAGAAAACGTCCTCATGCACGCAACATGACATGCTCTTATGTACATCCAAATTTCAATATCTTCTTCCAGTGTAAGAAGTTATTTTCATCTAAATTTTAACAATTGACGTCAAGTTGAAAGGGTAATTTACCAGAGGCAGATGTGTCAAATTATCAAAACACCCTAAAACAAAATGTAAAAATAAATAAATACAAACAGTTTCACATGGAGGATTAGATTCATACCCACTTAGTAAGCAAGGGATAAATTTCATCCACAAGAAGTTGAAGATTCCATTGCTCTTGCCAAAGCTCTTGTTCTCTTGAATCCGAAAAAGGGTATGCCTTGGGACCCCACACAAGTATCATGTCCATTGCATTTTTGTTTGTGACTTTTCCTTGTGAATCCAGGACAACCATAAGTCGGCTGTCTTTGTACTCCCATTCTTGCTTGATAAACTTCACAGCTGCTGAGTTAAGTGACCACGGATGCTTTACTGAACACCACGGCAAAGAATGTGAGAGACGTCGGAAACTTCTCTTCTCAGCATCAGTCCAAGAATCAGAGACCGATATCGGAATCCACACGATTTCATAGCTTCCCTCTAGAGTTTGGTTGCCAGGATGACCATATGTTTGTTGAACTAGAAAGAGTGACTCCTCTATGGAGAGCAGCCCCGGCTTTGAGATCAAAACTATAACCAACTTGTCTTTCAGCTCCGTCAAACCAATCTATGAAACAATCCAAATAAGACGGTAAAACTAATGACACAAACCTTAAATGTTAGGGGACACGGACTAATAAAAAGTAGGTCCTTCAGTAAGACACTCACTTTCTATTAATTGTGATGCTCAATAATGATGGTGTCCTCAAGCGTTTTTCTTTTCCATTAGAGATCGAAATTGGATTTGAATTTAACATCCCAAAATTAGTACAAACTTTGGGCCTAAATCAATGCCTTAAAGAAAAAGTGAAAGAGAAATGGAAAAGCAAAACTTGCCTTTGCTTGGGAGTAACAGTCAATGAGTGGAAAGTCATCTGTGAAGGCAAGTAACATCCGAAGCACTTGCTGGTTATCATAATGGACCTCCTTAAAGATATTCACCAGCTCTTGATAAAGCATTTTCTCTATTAAGTAACGCAAATTAAAGGGTGAGGTCAAAAATCTTTTATATGGTTCAAAGTTTACTTAACCAAAGTAAAAAGTTCTCAAAATTGCCAAAAGTGTTGATCGGTAACCTGTTCGTTGACTGCATTCTTCGACATGCTTCTCGAGTTGACTGCACATGCCCTTTAGCCGACGGACCAAACTAGAGAGTTCCCATGTTGCAACTGTTGTTGAATCTGAGTACTTGAAAAAACAATTCAATAAATCCATCAATAGAACATTAATTATTTTTGCTGTCAAATAAGCTAAACATTCAAACCATATTGTTTCTGAATCAAGAGATTTATAAGCACATGTTACGGTAAACAGATTTTAAGGAAGGAAAATGCACTTGCTGAAGTTTCAGGTCTCCCAAATCCGTGATTTGTGAAGAGCATATCAAGATGCTTCTGATGATCCAGTAAACCGATGAGTAAATATGAAGTTCTCTTATAGACTTGGCCTCATTGTTTAACTTTACGTGTGAAAGAGGCAAGCTTTCGAATCGGATGACATGCTTGGTTAACTCTACCACTGTCTTGATCAGCAAGCTCAAGGCCTTAAACCGACGCTTGAAGGTGCTCAGATCGCTCGGCAACTGCTTAAGCATTGCGACCGCTACTGCCAAGGGGTTTCGAGGATATAGCTGCATTAGGAGCCAAAATTCACCATAGCTCTTTGCAAAGGCTGCAAGTGCTAAGACTGCTTTGTCATCCCATCTGTAGTTTCCTAGCAAATCGAACAAGAGCATGGTCCTCTCGTGAAGAAGTCCTTCCGTAGAACATTTGCATATCATCTGTCATCGTTTGAAGAATTTGATCACATTACGCTCCTGCTGAGTATTGTAGGAGGGAGAGAGAATGATATAATGTTACCTCGCGCGAGATCTTCTGGATGATGTGCGCGAGTGGTTCTTCGAGTTCAACTATATCGATACCAATTACTTTCCTTTCAGCATTGGTATCAAAATGTGGATCTGGAACCTGAAACAAGTCCTAGGAATAGTCAACTATATGGAACAAATGAATCTAAACTTAGATACTAGTAGATATTATGATCTAAGTGTTAATAAATGGATTCCAATAATTCTAATTAATACTTATAGCATCTCATAATTTTCATGTTGTTTGACATTATAATGAAAATATTTTCTGAATGCCAAAATCCCATTAATGCACAGAAATGACCGATGAGATGAGTTCATGAATTGAAAGAAACAATGTGACTAGAATATGAAGGTTACTAGTACTTCTGACAGTGTGGCATAAAGCATGATTTTCTCCATCAGTTGAAGCAGCTGCTCGGAATCAAGACGACGGCCATCCGGGTCATGGCTTAAGAGTAATTTCTTGATCAAGATACCCTCTAAAAGCGAGTTGGAATGTAGGAAGGAGGAGGAGTTACTTCCTTGCAAGCTCATGGCCAAAGTTCTGGTGAACCAAAGGGAAAACTGATGCATGAGATAATGTTATGTGGCTACATTACAAAAGAAGCATAAACGACACATCAACTTTGGTAGGGTAACGAGGTTCATGATTTTCGAGATCTTGTGGAGACCACAAAAAAAAAAAATAATAATAATAATAATAATAAATAAAAAAGGAGGTTCTTTCTAAAGATAGTTGAGTTGCACACGCCAATTAAAATTCATGGTCTTTCCCTTTTTCACTTTTACATTTAAAGTAAGCACAATATGGAATATATGTGTGTGTGTGTGTGTGTTTGTTTGTACTTCTTAAGGAAACAATATTTCAAAAAAGAAAAGGATACGTATACTCTTCATACTTGTAAGCTTTTGAGACATGCTAATATGAGCAAGGGCCAAAAAGGAATATATGTTAGGACAAGTTGTGAGGCAAACGAATAGTTTTTCAATCATGAGTTCTTTGTGGCGTTGAAGTTTGCAATATTATTAATTCAAAATAAATAAATAAATAAAGCAATTAAGCTTGTAGCTTTACTGCAGTATGGGAATAAAAATTATATACCAAGCATTTGTAGGCTTTTGGCTCCATAATCATTACATCAAAGAGATTTTATTGGATTGAGAACAAACATTTTGTTGGGTACCTTTACTTTCTACTGTATCTCTTAAGAAGAAGGATTAATTAGCCCCATTAAAGAAATAGTAAAACACCCTTTCTTTTTAACCAATATAAAATCACCCATTAAACTATTAAATCGTCATTTTTCTCACTAGTTTATGGAGGTCGTATTTTTAAAGTAAAGTTCTTCAATTGATTCAATTTCACATAGTTAAGGATCACATACATGTATAATCAAGGACCATCATCCTCATCATTAGGAGTATTATTATTATGGTTTCCCAATTTTTATTGTCGTTTCTATTTCATGTTGTTCTTTTGCTGTGTGACTGTCGTTTTCAAGTAATGTTTTTTTTTTTTTCTTTTAAGACTTCAAGTAATGTTTAGCCTACCAACTGCAGGCTCTTTTGCTATTGATATCATCGTTTTTAAGAGTGTTGTCATTTTCTAATAGGTACTGCTTTTTAAGATTTATGTCGTTTTAAACATTTTTTTGTCGTTTCTAGCTCTCAAATTTTTCTTCTTCTTTCCAGATAACGTATTTATGTGAGTGCCGTCGTTTTCCAAATTATTATCTCTTTATCGTCGTCTGCAGATGTTGTCGTTTATTATTGCCGTCGAAGTTTTTCCCATTCGTTCTTTCTATTAAATGTCTATTGAGATTCTTGTCGTTTTTCAATTTTATTGCTGTATTATTCATGTTGTTTTAGCTTTCTGTCATTATTTATCGGGAAAAAAAATGCTGTGATTTTTCCAATTAGTATCGATTCCTGTTGGCATAGTTGTTTTTACTTTCTCGTCGTTTATGAAATGATTGTCGCTTTATCAGATCAGTGCCTTTTAAGAACTTCCGTTCTCCAGTTGTTGTCGTTTTCAGGGTTATTTGTAGTTGTCCAATTTGATTGTCGTTTCATGTTTTCTCTTTTTTGTTTCTGTTCTTCGTCTCTTATCTTTTTATTTTAATTTTTTTTTTTTTTTGGTGATAAGTCTTGATTCTTGTAGTTATTGTCTATTTACGCTATTGTAGTTTTGTAAATTGTTGTCGTTTCCTAGTTGTCGTGTTTTGTTGTTCACGTTTTTTTTTCCTTGCTAAATTTCATGTTGTTTATAGAGATTTATTTCGTGTAGCGATTGTGGTGTTAGTTGATGTCGTCTCTATGACGTTTCAAGTTTGATGTCCTTTAATGGATTTTTATCCATTTCCAGATTGTTGTCTCTTTTTGTGGAAGCATAATTTCTCCGGCTTTTTTTTTTTTTTTTAAGTTTTCACCAGCCTTTAATATCCCTGTTTGGAGGGTTTTAAATGAATAAAAATTAAAAATTATTTTGAGTAGAAGAAAAAAGTGAAACTATTTTTAGTTATGTTCATAAAATATTTTTTAGATATAAATATGTAAACTTTAGATAATGAAAATGGAAAGCAAATAACTTTTGGAAGTTTTCAAATTTCTCTTAAAAATTGAATCAATTTTCTCATTTTCATTGTTTTTCATGTTGTTGTCGTTTTCAGGATGACTCTAGTTAATCAACAATTGTTGTAGTTTTTCTATTTGATATTGTTTGTTGGGTTCTGGTCTTTTTCGTCCATCGTCCCATTTCACCGTTTCTTCATTTAGCGTTGTATTTAAAGACCACTGTAATTTCATTAATTAATTCCCTTTTTTGGGGATACTGGCAAAAAGCTAAAACAACATGGATAATACATATAGAATTTATTTTGGGGGTTCCAGAGCAAAGACAAAATTAAGGAGGGAAAAGTAATAACTTTATATCAAAATCAAGGGTGTAAATGAAACAGTTTTAAAAATTCGACACAAAACTAATAATTAGAAAGGGCCAAAGTAATAAATTCATATCCAAATTAAGGGTGAAAATGGAACGTTTTAAAATATTAGATAGAGAATCTAAAATTAGAAAATTCCAGGAGGGGCTAAACTTTTAACTTTTTTCCAAAAAAAAAAAATTGCAAAGGAGTCATAGTGAGGGGACTTAGAGCACCTCTAATGTAATGTGAAATTCATGTGCCAAAGCTAAATTTTGATATTTGGGTGGAAAACCTTCTTCCAATGCAATGATGTTTCCAAAGCTAAATTTGACAAGCTTTACTTGGTGACAAATTTACCATCTAATATATTCAAATTTTAACTTTTAATTATTATTAATTGATTTCAACTTTTTTTTTTTATCAGTTATCATAATCATTATAATATTAGCATTAAATACGAAAAGTATACTTTTATGATTTTTAAAAATTTAGCTTGTATTTGGTTGGTAGGTTAGTTTAAATATTTGGGTTGGAATTATTTGACTTGTTAAGAAATAGTTAAAAAACTTATTAATCAAATTTTTTTTGTTTGAAATAGTTTACCAAACGTATTATTAATAATAATTAATTTATAAAAAAAATGTAATAATAAGAACGAAAGGTAGATATAATGCTAGAAATAAAATTATGAATTGGAGTATAATATAAGAAAATCAATTAAATAAGTAATATTTATAGTTTTTCTGTGATAAGTATAACACTGACATTGGCATGACTTCGTCCCTGTTTCGGATTGTTGATGTTTTTCAACAGCTGATGTCGTTAATAAGTTGACTTGGTTTTCAGTTGATGTCGTTTCTATCGCGCGCTATTTGTTAAAAACATTGGATCCCTTTGCTAGCCCCTATATGGGATTGTAAAGGTGCAAAAGTCACAATTAGTTGTGTGGGCGAGTTACCTATTACCGAGGCATTGACGATAGAGAAGTGAATAGGGAGGCGTATTCTAGGAATAATTTAGGTGTTAAATGCAACCGAGGTGTTGCCAAGTTCTATAAACTATAGAGTGGGCAAAATGGCCATTTCATATTTAATAAGCAGCGTTGAAATTTATTTCTTTATTTAGTTTTTAAAAATATAAATGAGATTAAGCCCTTGTTTAGGGAAAAAGTTATCAATTTTAACTTGAATTTTTTAATTTTTTTTTAAATCTGTACCACATTCTTTTTTCTTTTTTTTTTTTTTTTCCAAATTAACATCAATCCAGTTTAACTCTCAATTTGAAATCCTTTTTTTTTTTTGTTTTGTTTAATGTTTATTATTATTGGTGTTCCATATTTGATGTCTCGCTTTTCAAATATATATATGTCGTTTTTCAGGTCATTGTCGTTTTTGGATATATTGTTGTAATCGCTCTTAGAGTTTAATGTCGTTTTTTTGGTTATTGTCGTTTTCTAGTTCATATATTCTTTCTACTTGATGCCCTTTTTTTGCCTTAAGGTCTTTCTGTTTTCCTTTTGATATTTTTCATCGACGTTAACTTTCGACTTCTCCAGATAATATGATTTTGTGTTTGACGTCGTTTCATTGTCGGTTTTAGCCTCATTCATGTCTTCTATGAGGGTTTATCACTTTCTATATTTATGGTCGTTCCTTCTCTTGATTTTGTTAAAGGGTTGTCGTTTATTATCAAACTATTATTATTTCTGTAATTATCATTTTAAATTTCAGGTGGAGGGAACTATGTAGAATAATGACCGCTATATTAATTAACTTCTTTTGGACTCAAGAAACCAAAAACCATTTTTAACAAATTTTGTTAAACTGGTCTTATATCTACAACTACGGATTTGTGATTTATTTAGACCATACATGATTTATTTTTGTTTATTATATTGTGGTTTATTAAAGACCGAGCATGATTTTATTTTTTGATTCCAATAAATATGAAGAGACCCATGTTAGTTTAGATATCATCGTCTTCCGATTTTTTTTTTTTTTTTTTTGGCTAGAATAAAAATCATCGCCTTCGGTTGATATATTTATGTTCTGATACTATCGTTTTTAGTTTGACGTCGTTTTCTTTTGTTACTGTTGATTTAGCAAGTTTCGTTTATCTCCAGCCTCTTTAAGCTTAAAATTTAACTACGTCATTGTCGGTGTGCCGTGTGGTGGGACTGAACTCTTGAAGGTTTCGGCTTCGTTGCGTAGCAGTCGAATTGTGACTTAAGGTTGAACATTGTCAGTTAGGTGGATATTTGAGATTTTTCAAATTTTCAATTCATCTTTTTAAATTTAGAGATGCATTGAAAAAACTATATATATAACTTACCCAATCGACATAAAATTATAAAATAAATTCACTCAATTAAAGTCGGGTTGTATGGAATATTGAGTTGAATGGGTTTGGTATGCCTTACTAAAAAAAATCGAATAAATAATGTACTTTAAATAAGAATATGATTAAAAAAAGGTTATTTAACCAACATATACTAAAAATTAAGAATTAAGAGGAAAAAAAAAAGTGTTCATAACCAAAAAAAAAAAAATTGTAAACCATAAACTTCAGTTTTTCCAACAATTTCTTAGCAACAAAAGAGATACCAAACGTGTTCAGATAAAAATAAATTTGCAAATCAAACATGATCACTTCAAAAAAAAAAAATTTTAAACAAACAATTGTTAAACATGGACCTAGTTGTGAATCATAATAAGAAAAATCAAAGAAAAGTAAGAAGTAATTAAAACTGAGACTGAGGAGCCAAGACACTATCATTTTGGTGGGTTGGGGGGGGGGGGGGGGGGGGGGGGCGGGGTTGTGTGGCCGCGGGTTGGGGGCTAGCAAACGGTGGGTGAGTAAAATTGGACGGATCCTTGCTACTAAGGTTGTGCACGAAACTCGCGAACTCGCACAAACCATCCAACCTCGCCCACCCCACCCGTTTGAACAGGTCCATGTATTACCCGTCTGTTTTGAGCGGGTTCCCGCCATCACTTATGGGTATTTGCGGGTTTCATTTTTTGGCTTACGGGTTTAATATGCTCACCCGTCATTTTTTTAATTAATAATAAATATATTTTCATTTAATTAGAGTATAAGATTCTTTGACAAAGTTACTAGTAGTTTAATTGTTTTTTGGATTTTACTATTATTATTATTGTTGTTTTTGTTGTTGTTATTGTTTTTTGTGTTTGTAATTAGAATCAATCTTACTCTCTCTTTTTTTTCCGTTTTTCCAAGCTTAGCATTATAGCAAGTTCGACAATTGAATTACAGTTCTAAGCTTGTTTCAGTTAAAAAAAATCAAAAAAAAAAATACAAAATTGCTTTCAAAATTCTCTACATACATGCCATACTGCACGCCCCCACCCACCACCAACCTACCCAACCCACCTTCATAGTGGACGGGGCTAGTATGAAATTTTAAAAAAATCGTTATCTTCCAATCCAACCACCACCCATCCGCCACATTCTAAACCCACCCATGCATAGACCTACTTGCTACAGGTGGCTGTAGTGATCGAGCTAGCATTCTAGTTTAGTGTGAAAATATACTAAAATTAAATCTTATTTGATAGGTCCATTTTCAATATATTCGAAAATTTCTTGTTCGAAATATATGTCCAATGAGCTTATAGGTAAAAGAGTAGAGTTTTTAATGAGGTTTGTATGAGATAGTTAATTTTGAGTATGGATAAAAATGAAAAATTACAACAAAAAAAATTAAACTAAATTTTAAAATAAAAAATGTTTAGTGTGGGCGGCAGCCCCCACTCAGCACAATGTAGCTCCATCCGACTGTCCCCTGGGGGTGGGCGTGCGTGGGGGGTCTTGGTTAGCACGATGGAGCTTGTGGGTGCGTAGGGTTCTGGCCAACACGATTGAGTTTTGCAGGTTTGGAGGTAGCTTGATTGGGGATCAGTTGCTTGTTGGGGGGGCTCGGCGCAACAAATCTAGGCTTGTGGTTACGTAAGGGCTTGGTAGGTGGTTCGACAAGGCTGGATTGGTTATTACACAACAGGGTCATGTAGGTAGTTGGTTTCACAAAATCACAAGGGCGCAACGGGTTGGATGGTGTTAGGCGACTCTCGCTTCTCTTTCTTTTAAGGTTTTGTAAATAAGATCTAAGTGTCACTTATTAAAGAGTTTATTAAAATAGTTTTAATGGTATTAAGTTTAATCTTAACTTTTAAATACCAACTCATGTAATAATAAGTTGTTATTTTTTTTTTTTTGTAAATACAAAAAATCAGTGTGATTATTTTTAAAGTACTTATCAAAAAAAAAAAATTACAACTCACAAATCATATAATTTGAGATTAAAAAATCGGGATTACTATTGATGTGCTTGTCATTTTTCAAAAGTTTAAACACAATGATATATGCTAATAATTGCAAATTTAATAATTAAAAAAGTTATTGCGTGACAATTTTAATATTAAATTACTTTTTTTTTTTTTTTGCTTGAAATATTACATTACTACTTATATGGTAATTTGATAATTTGATCATCACCTTTAATAGTGGGAGACAATAATTTGTGTGTGTGTACGTGTTTTTTTTTATATGTAGGAAAACACATAAATAGATAACCCTTCATTTAAAGTCCTTTCAAGGACAAACAACCTTCTCTCTCTCCTCTTCATTCATTTTCGTTCGTCTCGAAGCTCGTCTCTAGAAGTCACGGGAACCAAAATTTATCCATCTTTTGAAAAAAAAAAATTTTAATAAAATAAAAATGTCAAAAGAATACAAAAGAAAACCGACTGAATTTACCTCGAGTGACGAGGTAAACATTGGAATTTTGCGTGTACCTTCTTCAGTTCCGATACCAATTACCAATTACCAATTACCTACCAACGCCAAATCTACTACTAATACGTACACATGTTTGTTTTTGGTGAAAGAAAACTGGTGTGCCCATATCATTTATTCCCTTTCCTACAAACCTCTCAATTATGTTTTCTCATATCATAACCAAAAACGAGTATTAATGTCTCTATCTATAGTCTCTACCTATCTCATTCATGATATGTACAGAGAACTACTCCTCAATATAATCACCAACATTGCCAAAACCTGAAATTGCAGCAACCAAAAATAATAATAATAATAATAAAAGAAAAAAGAAACTTAGGATCATCAAGAATATGGTGTCTTTCTATGCAGCTCTAGAATGGGTTTGTGTTCATATTTGTATATGGGACGTGGGATTTGCTCTCTTGGGGCTGTTCATTTTGAGCTGTGTTCTTCAGAGGATGACCAACAAAGGTCCGATGCTATGGCCTGTAATGGGGATGATACCGACGGTTATGTTCAACATGAGCCGTCCTTACGAGTGGGTCACCTCGGCTTTCATCCGAACCGGCGGGACTTTCGCCTACCGAGGAATGTGGATGGGAGGGGCTTACGGAATCCTGACCGTCGATCCGGCGAAGATCGAGTACATGCTCAGGACAAGAAGCAAAAACTTTCCCAAAGGGAGGTACTATAGAGAGAGGTTTAGTGATCTCCTCGGCGAAGGTATCTTTAATGCCGACGACGAGTCGTGGCAGCGACAGAGAAGGGTTGCCAGTACGGAGATGCATTCGAGTCGCTTCGTCGAGTACTCGCTCCGGTCCATGCAGGATTTGGTGCAGGAGCGGCTGCTGAAAGTGATTGAAAAGTTGGAGAGGTCAGGTGATTCTATTGATTTACAAGAAATGCTTCTTCGTTTCACGTTTGATAACATTTGCAGTTCGGCTCTCGGGGTAGATTCGGGGTGTTTGGCTCTAGATTTACCGGTTGTCCCTTTCGCGAAAGCGTTCGAAGAAGCGACGGAGCTGACTCTGCTCAGATTCCTGGCGCCTCCTTTCGTGTGGAAGCCGATGAAGTTGCTCGGTCTCGGGTTCGAGAAGAGGCTCAAGAAGGCAACAAAATTCGTCCATGAATTTGCTGAAAAGATAGTGAAGGAAAGAAGGAATGAAATGATCATAACATGCGGAAACTTTAATGACCGTTGTGATCTCTTGTCAAGACTTATGGCGATGGACAAGAATAGTAAAAGTTTCTCAAACAAGTTTTTGAGTGATTTTTGCATAAGTTTCATTTTGGCCGGGCGTGACACGAGCTCTGTGGGATTGACATGGTTTTTCTGGTTACTCCAAGAGAATCCAGAAACTGAAAATCGAATTCTCGCCGAAATCAAGGACATTTTATCTAGGCGCGACGACGACGATGACGACAAGCTTCTGATGAATGAAACGGTCTTCACAGCGGAGGAACTGAAAAAGATGGTGTATTTAAAAGCGGCACTGTCGGAAGCCCTGAGGCTGTACCCGCCGGTGCCAATCAACATCAAGGTGGTGAAAAACGACGACGTATTCGC
The DNA here is from genome assembly GCA_038430175.1 of Ficus hirta. Classification (NCBI taxonomy): domain Eukaryota; kingdom Viridiplantae; phylum Streptophyta; class Magnoliopsida; order Rosales; family Moraceae; genus Ficus; species Ficus hirta. Next base: position 14,236,120 of record CM076595.1, on the reverse strand, counting down.
CGACGGCACGGAGGTGAAAAAAGGAGCTAGGGTTCTGTACTGCAGCTTCTCAATGGCTCGGATGGAGTCCATATGGGGGAAGGACTGTCTGGAGTTCAAGCCCGAGAGGTGGATCAAAAACGGGCGGTTTGTGGAGGAGAACCAGTTCAAGTACGCCGTGTTTAACGGCGGTCCGAGGCTGTGCGTCGGCAAGTCCTTCGCTTACATGCAGATGAAAATGGTGGCGGCTTCGATTCTGCTCAGGTACGAGGTCAAGGTTCTGGAAGGTCAGAACATTGTCCCAAAAGTCACAACCACGCTTTACATGAAGCATGGCCTGTTGGTCCGTTTCAAGCCTAGGTTGGTGAACCGTGCCACCACAGCACACTGAATCTGTATTGATCATTATAATACAAACATATATAAATATATATACACATATATAATATGATCAGAGATTTGAAGTTCGGTGCAACATTTTGGGTTTGCGTTTAGTGCTTCTGTTAATCTATTTAGCAGTACGAAGAAAACATATGTGATCAAGAAATTATTAGTAAGTGTTTGTGTGTGTGTGTGTGTGTGTGTACGAGGGGCTGAAATTATGTAAACTGCTTTATCGATCTTGCAACGTCTGTGTTGTGTGCAGAAAAATATTGTAACTATTTTCGATATTAATATTGTCTAGTGTGGTGTTCAGTTTACAACCGGAGTATTCGTTCTGCCCGTACTTGTCACTTGTACAGATATGAATGAGTATGGCCTTTTAGAGGAGAGAGCGCTTTATACGTGTATGCTTGATCCACCAGAAACAGTTTTATATGAATAGATAATGCACGGAGCCAGTAAGGGCCTAGAGGCCACGTGCCAACCCACTGGCCAAAAATTAATTTCAATTGATCTTTTTTCAATATTTGCCCCCACTAAATAAATTTCTTTAATTTACTTCATCCATTCAGTTAATTTTCCTTTAAAAAAAAAAAAAAAAAGCTACTCATTGCTTCTCTCACTATTATTTATCTACACTTTTCTTATTTTCTCTGTATTTTTTTTAATTAAAAGTTTATAATCTGCGCTCCAAATTCTATTGGCTTAATTGTAAATACCATTTATAACTATTTCAAAATGTATCTTTTCATAATTAATTTGTGATTGATGAAAAAAAAAAAAAAACCTTAAGACTTACCATTGGCTTATTACATGTGAGATCATTAAATAAATGACAATTTAGTTATGTAAATTGCGAAGTGTTTTAGTTTTATATTTTTAACATTAAAATTATAGTGCAACACCTTCAAATATAAAAAATCCATGAATACCATTGTTATTGTTCTAAAATACTCAATAAAACTTTATTGTGTGATAATATGAGAATTTGTATTATCGGTGATTCTTATTTTAATAATAAGATTTTAGACTTATTAATTTGTGTCCTCATTAAAATAAAATCCTGCTTCCATCCCTGATATATGTTTATATATGTGTAAATTTAACATATGCATGCGTAAGCATGAATCATGATATGCATACATGTATATACGGATGAGTAAATATATAACATATATGTATATATATATATATCCCAACGCATATGCATATACATACATTCCTTTTATGTTTCTTAAGCTGTTCAATTATTATTATATTTTGAATCAATATAAAGTTTGTTTTAGTTTTCTTTTCATTAATAATATGAGTTTTATTTGAGGTAATACTCGTTCGATCAACTGATCAATTATTTGCTATTGAATTCTCTCTCTCTATATATATATATATATATATATAAATATATATATTTACTTGAGCTCTGTTTGACTTTCAGATTCACACCTAAAATTTTCATCTCAATTTTTATCTTTCTTTTTCCCTAAAAAATCAACAAAAAAAAATAATTTTTTAAAAAGTTAATTAATTTCAACTTAAAATTTTCATTTCAAATCCATATATCAAATACAAGCTTCATTTGTCAATATGTCTTTATATAAACAAACCAATCTCTTAGTTGTCGAAATTTAATAACCCTGAACATTAAGATAGCTTGTATGAAGTACTATCGTATCAAGACTTTGGTGGCCTAAAGATAAATTATTGTGATATAAATGGGTTTGGGGATAAAGATTTGAATATTAGGGTATCATTTTAAAGATATTAAATATAAAGGCTTCTTTATTTGTCTAAACTTAATTTACTGTATATGTGCATCTTGATCATCAGCTAGCATAACTAGTAAGACTAAAGTGACGCATTTTTCATTCGTGGGGTATAGCCCCAGGTCGGGGCATTCAATGAATATTCATGATAATAAGTGGGAATAACGCCCAGAAGAAGATATGCAAAATTCGATCGATTCTCTCTTTCCAAACTTCCTATATATTATTAAAAAAAAAAAAACTATATGATATACTATGAATAGAAATACAGCTTGTCGAAAACTAAAAATGTACTATATCCTTGAGTGTTAATATATAGAATAGATGGGGCCTAGCTGAGTAAGACGCAGTTGGGAGAAGTGATGATAGTATGTAGTTATATTATTCCTAGGCGTAGGCCAACATGTGAACAACATTTATTACACAAATTTCCAGATTTTCCAGTCTGAAAGCAACAACTTGCAAATTGGCCGCTTCAGTGACTTAAATTTGTTTGTATTATGGTTTAGAATTAACCTGAAATTGACATTGTGCGAATGCGAGGTTGAGTTGTCGGTGCCAATTCGTTGGTGATATCGACCTATCTAACGACATTATTGTTGATCAAAGACCTACTTCGTGAAAAAGCAAATTTAATGCAGAAATAAATTCACTAGTAAGTAACCGTGGAGTGTGGTGGTCTGGTGGTACTACGGTGATGGGTTAGTGTTCAAACGTTTAGACACTGAGTGTTTTCTTGAGGATCTTAAATGTGAAATATTTATTTTTTATCAGTCTAGTACTTGATAGAAAGTGCATAAAACCACACCCCCATACATCTTTATTGACTATTATTAACACATTCGATAAGGCTGAGATGACGCATTCTTTGTTGAGCAATAGGGCTCTCTCAAGACTTTCGGCTAACATTCTTATGGAGCCTTATTGATCATCCCTTCGTGGACTTTTCTTTATTCAAAAAATAAAAATAAAAAATAAAAAAGGGTCACTAGTAAGTAGTAACTCCTCAAATGAAAAAAAGAGGAAAATACTGCAAGAGCTCAAATTTTAGCCAGAATGATAATAGTAAAACAAATAATAGTGTAATTAATCTTTTCAAAATTTTGACAATAATGGAGCTAATAGGTGAAATTTCAAAGTTCATCTGCCATTAGGGAATGACTAGTATCAGTTACATATATCTATTTTGGTGCAGTTTCTATTTTAGCTTTTCTCCCCTCTCTTACTGTTAACATCGCATTCCTAGGTTGATGTTGTTTTATATTATTGCCGTTTCTCAGTAGTTGTTGCTTTTACAATTCACTTGCCTCGGAGATTGTTGTCGTTTTCAGTTGAGATCGGTTTTTTTTTTTTTTTTTTTGTTGCAACAGTCATTTTTTTCTTGTTATATTCTAGGATCAGTAGATTTTTATTGCTTATTGTAGTTTTCAGTCTTGATGTCGTTTTCTTGATGTTGTCGTTTTTCAGAAGTGTTGCCGTTTTACAGTTTCTCTCGTTTGAGAGTTGATAACGTTTTCCCTCTTTTTTTTTTTTTTTTCCTTCCTTTTCTTTTTCAATTTCAATTAATTGTCCTGTCATAACTAGTTTATAGAAAACCACATGTCATTTACACCCTTATATCCATCATTTGCTTATTTAACAAATGATAATTGAATCTGCACCTCTTTTATTGATTATTTATAGTCCGATGTAATTGTCTTTTTTATTTTTTATTTTTATGGTAAAAAATTATTAATGGTGTTCTCACACTTACGTCGAGTATCCTATAATTTTCTTTTTGATTGTTGCTTATATAAAATTGAAATTTAGGAAATGAGTATGTGGTACAAGGAACTGTTTTACACTTGTATACGCAAGAGCCCAATAATGCAGCTTTTGCTCAAGGAAACTGATAGAAAGATTAAACCTTCCTAGTTCCTACTAATACTTTTGGTTTCTTTCTTTCCATTTCTTTCTGACTCTATTTCTGACTATATGTCGAAGAACTTCGTTTTTTTTTTTTTTTTTTTTTAACCCCAAGCTTTTTTAGTTACGAATTCCTTGTCTAGTTGCTTCATTGGTGGTTACTTCACGCTGTGGACAAAGATTTCCATTCAAAATCTTTACCAGGCAACTCTAAGACCGATTTGATCTCAGTGACCGATTCTGCCCTTGGTCTTCTTGTGCTGTCGACAAGCTTGAACCATTGGCTTGCCGGGTCACAGGAACTATCTCTGCTTAAGCATTTGCAAATGTTTGTTACAACAACATTGTTCGAATCAACATCTAGGCAAACAGTTGTGCCGTTGCTTGTCTTGGCTGCAAGGTGCAGCTTAGAATCTGAGATGGTTTCCCATTTCGAATTTGATTCGGAGCAAATTATGCCGAGCTGTGCTGGCTTCCCAACTTCATCCGCTTGCAAGCAGAAATATGTCCCTTTAATTGTCAATGTCTTCTGAGGTGAATAATACCAGGCATCAGATTTTGAGCAAGGACCTAATGTCAATGCATCAAGGAAAGATTTTCTTAGGATGCAGAGACCTGTCGACGGGTGGAAGAGAATTGTGTGCTTCCTGGTTTCCGATAAACCCGGCCCTGCAAATTTTTCCACACATTAGTTTGGTTTTGGACAATGCTATCCAACCTCATTTCTACTCAAAACCTGCTACTCTAACTTAAAAATGTTTTCGCCTACAAAATTTTGACATATCTGCATAGGTTAAAACTCACTCAAGACAAATAGAAGTGCTCGATATACCTTGAAAAGGTTGTTGGATGGCAGAGATCTTCTGCAAGACACTCGAGTTTCTTATCTCGGTCCAATCCCGATTCAACACTCCATAAGTCTCGTCCAGCCCAACAACCCCTTCTCTTAAGTAATAGCTTCCAACCAGTGTCCAAAGTGCCCAATCCAAGTCAAGTTCAGCTGCAACAGCTAGGAAGCAATTTAAGTACCTGTTGTCATTCACATTGGTGCCTCTTTGGTCCACGCCAAACTCGCTCACAAACAACGGCCATCCCTTTTCTAACAAGAATCCTGCTTTCCTCATCACGTTACCGGCCACCATGCCACACACTTGGTTCGGGTTGCCACTCACCCACGCGCTCCCATCTGAGAACCCGTACCAGTGAACTTCAAACACCAGTTTCCCCGAGAATGTGAGGTTCACCACCCGACTGCTCAGGAATGCCAAGTCTGTGTCGTACTGCAGGCCAGAGAGAATAACTAAAACATCTGGATTTGCCGAGTGGACCGCCTCAGCTCCTCTTTGCATGTACCTACGTAACATAATCGAACCAAAATTACTCTGCCCTCAAAAGAAAATTGCTAAATGTACTAACTTGATCCTTGATCTATTAAATCGAAGTGATACATTGGGTGAAACTAGGTAGCACGTACTTGAACCAATCGTTTAAGTTCTGCTTAGGCCCTCGGAGCTCGTTCCTCAAGCTCATGCCGATGACATTTGGCACGCCTTTGAACAATGCGGCGATGCGAGTAAGGCCATTGATCCAGAGGTCTGGATCGAAGTACTGGTCGCCAAAAAAACCGTTGCCATCGAAGTTGCTGCAACACCAACCTGGCTTGGACACATGGTTATCCAAGATTACCATCACATTGTTGTTGCCAAGGCTACTCACCACAGCCTGAAATTGATGGTTAACAAAAAATTAAAAAAAAAAAAAACCAATTAGTAAAAAAAGTCTTATTTATTTCTTAAACTGTAAATTGTGACAGCCGAGGCATTGCAATCACATGGTAGCAATGTGCAACTTTTGCGAACCCTGAAAAATTTTTCTGTTGAGTTACAAAATGAATCAATAAAAGAGCACTCTATTATTAAGTAAGCGCAGAACTATATCCTTTTGTTTTTCATTTGACCGAGATTATGGTTAAGGTTTTACAAATAAAGTAGGAGTAAATTTCAAAATTCTTGAAAATTTCAACTACACTATATATATAGGTCATAGGATGAGACTCGTGTCCGACAACCATATTTATCCAGCAGATGTGACATGTAACATCATATTAGTTGGAGTTATTAGCGCAGGTGACATGTAACATAGAAAAATGATATAATACAAAAAAATTAATAGTTACATTAACCTGAAAACAAAAAAAATAGAATTGTTGTTTTAAAAGGATGCTGGATGCACCCAGAGAGTCAGCATAGGCCCAGTGGAGGCTCCCCTGCTTTTTTCAATTTTCTTTTTTTTTTTTTGGTAAAATTTTAAATATAAGTATGTGTTCTTTTATATTTATATTCACAAAGTCCCAATTAAAAACAAAAAATTTAGTCTTTTAGCTCCTTTTAAACTTACTAAATTTTGATGTTGGTCATTAGTCCTAACAAGAATTTCTGACTCCCTCACTACCGGATATGGGACTAATATTATATATATATATATATATATATGATATATATCAGAGAGCAGGGCGTTGTCCATAAAAGTCATTGTTCTTATCTTAATTGACAAAGGCTAACAAAACTTGTATAAACAACTTTATTCAATATACATACAAAATATTCAACCTAAAAAAGAATCTTTTCCCATACCACTTGTCACAAGAAAAGCATATACACACCATCTACAAATGCCAAAACAATTGAAATAGAATGACATCATTAAAGTTTAAAAAAAAAGGGGTTGACGCGTGGCATTCCAACAACGACCAAGAACCCAAGTACCAAACAAAATAGAAAACCAAAAAATTTCTAGTTTTCTTTTTGTTTGTAGGAAGAAAATTTACCTGGTAGGCTTCGATGAGAGGGAGATCGACGATGGCGGGGTTATTGGACTGGAGACCGGCGATGGATTCCTGGAGGCCGAGCCTGAGGAAGGAGTCTCGGACGGTGAGGGAGGCGAGGGAGGCGTTGGTGGCGAGGAAGAGCGGCCAGGTGAGGCGGACGCAGTTGAACCCGAGGGCCGCGATTCGGCCGGAGATGGCGTCGAGTGGCTGCTTGCTGAGTCCCTCCGCCACCATCGGCTCCAGATGAGACACCCAGTTCAGGCACGCCAGCTTCACCCTCCGCCCCCCGTCGTCCACTATCCACCGCGAGTTGGTGGACAGCGGCTGAGCCGTCGTGATTGTTGTAGTGATCAGGAGAGTCAGAACTGAGAGGAAGAGGAACGAATTACTAGTTCCCATTTTTATTTTTTTATTTTTTAATTTTTTTGTCTCTGTTCTGAATTCTATGAAATGAAATGAATGAGGGTGTTGGGAACTCAACGGCTTTGCTTGTTTATATATACTGATGCTGAGTCTGCGTTAGCATTATTTGCCTTGTTTTTCTCTCTTTATTAATAATCTTTGGTCCCACTTTTCATTTAAAAAAACAAAAAACAAAAAACAAAAAAAATACGATATATATTTTGAAGGAATTTTTAAAGTGGTTGGAGACAATTGTACATCACACCTTATAAATTATACTATCATTAAAAAGCTAATCTACGATTGAAACATGCAGTTTTTTATGAGTAGGAAAAATACCTTCTCTCACCTTAACTTTCTCATAATCACACTAAGCATGAGTTTGGATTATAAGTTAGAATCTTAGTTTTTCATATTAATTTTTATCTTTTTTAAAAAGTCAATAAAAATTATAATTAATTTTTAAAAAATCAATCAACTTTAACTTAAAAATTTCATCTCAAACCCTTATTCTAAATAGAGTCTAACACTTTAAACTATTATAATTACTTTTAAATGCACATCATCATTCAAGATAATGATTATAGAGACATAAAAGTTTTTACAAAAACAAGTTGATGGTAGGAACACAATTTTTAATAGTTAAATTTTTATCCAGTTTTACTAAGTCATCATATGTATTTTTTTTTAATTTGATATAATTATGTTATGAACAACTGTGTATTTATCTTTAAACCCCCCCCCCCCCCCCCCCCAAATCCTAATACAAAATTCTCTCTTTTTTTTTTAAAAAAAATTTTCTGTTTTTCCTATTCCCGAGTTGGGTGAATTTATTCATTTGTATTGACTGATTCTGAATCCAACAAATTGGGTCAGATGATTTACAAAAGAATCGGTGCAAAATAATAATTCTAATCATGTTCATGAAACTGCTATTTTTAAACTTAAGGGCCTATTTTAATGTCCAGACTTCAAGTAAAGTCAAGACTCAAGAGTGAATTTAAACTAAAATCTTCCTTAAAAAAAAGAAAAAAAAAAGATGTTTTTTATTGTTAGCTTTAACGTTTGCATGTCTAACTTATTATTGTTGCACTCAAAATAGGTAGATTTAGTGACCTTTAAACTAATCAATTACAACTGATAGAACCTAAAATCTCCAATCCTCCAGTTGGCCCAAAAAAAAAAAAAAAAACACTTTACGCTGGGATGAAAACCCATTTTGGTGCATGTGGCGTGTGGTAAGTAATCACTGTAAATTTCCCATCAAAGATTAAGGACATGTTTAATAAAGCTTTCTCAAAGTTAATCTTGACTTATTGAGTACAAAAACTGCTTTTAAAAGTATTTAGATACTGTGGGTTAATTTAGGAATGCTTTACTTTTGTCATAATTTTTACTTTACTTTTAGCAAAGGAGAAGTAAAAACTGAAAGCAAAAATTAAAAATTTTAACTTCATAAATGCATTAATGTTTGTACAAATAGCTTTAGAGTGTTTTTATCAAACACAATGTTTACATCATAGTTTGTGTAAATAACTTTTGAAGAATTTAAAGACATTACCAAACTAGCCCTATATCAGAAGAACTTTCTGTCAAAATCAAAAAATATACTTTTTGAAAAAAACTCTTTTAGTATACGTTAAAACTTGTATTAATGATTAAATTAGACATTACAATTTTTATTACTTATCAGAAAATTTTAAAATTACTTTGATTTCAAAAGCTCTTCTAAAAATATAGATCCCAATCACTTACTGAAAAGACATAAATTTACTCATTTTTTTTTACTGACTAAAAATAAAAACAAAAATTCTACCAAACGGGAATCTAAACAAGGTTGAATTAAACTTGTGACGGTAGAGTTTGTTCCTTCAAAGGTAAAGGAAAACAAAGAAAAACATGACATTCATGTAATTAATTAGTACACGTTTTTATGGTCCATTGTTGTTGGAAACACGCTAAGTAACACAAAGTGGTCACCCCATGCAATTTAAATGGCAAGATTTCACATTTCCGCAATTTCAAACCCGTTTTTCCTTTAGGAGGAAGACATGCCTTGGACTCCTAATTTGGACTTTTTGGGACTTTGGCAGACTTGCAAGGCAATGCATATATATATATATATATATGTGTGTGTGTGTATATATATATATATATATATATATTTTTTTTTTTTTTCCTTTTTGCCGTTGCTTATATCCCATACAACATGCTTACCTTATCTTCCTTATAGTCTCTCGTGCTTTAGGGTTGAAACAAGTGAAAAGAAAATGACTATATGTATATATATTAGAAAATAGGAAATTATAGAAAAAGATTCTTGTTATTTTATTTTGAATAAGGACAAAAACAATTTTGCAACTCATCATATGCCCCTCATGCCATTTTTGTCATCGGACAACAATTTACATTTCTAATTATTTTCTCCCCTTTCCATACAAGGGATGGGTTAGAGCGATAACACATTTTATGGATCGATATTTGGATATACCATATCAATGGAAGTAGTTTAGGAAACACCATTTTGAGTTAAAAAAATTCTATATTTAAAATTCTCTTTCTAATTCTCTAGTGCTATCAATATCATTTGTTTCCTAATGAAAAAAAAAACTATATTCTTAAACTTTGAGAAATTGAATTCTAACTTTATATCTTATAATAGAGTCATGTATACAGTTACCTATAGATTATATATTCAACCATATGAAAAAGATATTTTTAAATTAATAAGTGGTTTGGGTGAATTACTAAACGTTAAAATTTGGAGTTCCAATGCATTCTTTTTGTAGAAATTTAGTCCTAATTCATGCGGATGAAATATAAAGTTTTTTTTGTTTTTTTTTGTTTTTTTTGCTGGTTGAATTATAAACTTTTAACTTACCACCTTCAAAGTGAATGTTTGGGCCTATCTTCACAATTTGGGCTCATTCCTGGCTGAAAGCTTGAAGGCCCAAACTAACAAGGCCAAGGCCCAATTTTAGATGATCATTCTCAAAGCCCGACGTAGTCCCTACTCCTCCTCCGTCTTCTTCCCAACGCCGACTACCGAAGAGTAAATGGAAGGCAGTACATGAGATATCACGTCCTAACCGGAAGCCCTAATATCTCCGGCACCGGAAAGGTTCTCTGAGCTCCGGTTAGGGTTTATAGTTACCGGATGTTAGAATCCGGAGCCGCAAAATCGAAGCTTTTCGGCAAATGTAAGTCCCTTTTTTTTTTCCCAGAAATCTTCAAATTCATTCATTGAAATTCGAAATCCAATGCTGTTTATCGACTGAAAACCGTGTTAATTAAGTGTGATTAATTCGTGTTTAGGGGAGCTGTTAAGCTGGAACTTCGTTGTCCCCAAATCGTTAATGGAGTCGCAGCTGATCCTGACCCAGATTGGAACTTTGATTCTCTTCCGTCGGAGCTCAATGCGTTGGAAACCAATCTTAGTGCTTCTTCCAAAGTTCCGGTGCCATTTACCAAAGCTCAATCACGGTAATTGTTTTGTTTGTTTGTTCGTTTGATTCCGTTGAAAATCTAGGGTTTCCTTCTTATTCCGAGCTTTTCCCGTGGCGGCATTTCATTTCTAGGGGCTTCTCTAATGAGAAGGGCGTGGAGAGGAGTTTTAAGCCTTTTCTAATGCGTGTCTTCGAGGATGATACGGACGAGATTGAGAGCGAAGATGACGAGGTTCATGTTCAAAATTCTGTTGGGTTTAAGCGCTTTGGTTGTGATGAACTTTATCTCAGGTTTGTAATAAATAAAATAAAAATATTATTCCTATAATACTTTGTGTTGCTGATGATGTTTTTGGGATAGTGATGAGGATGAGTCTGATCTGGAAGTTCAACCTTACTTGATGGAGGAATCGGCAATGGTGGAAGGAGCTTTGTTTGAGCTAACCTTTGAACATCAGCTCGGAGTCAAGGTCGGTATAGCTTGTGCTCTAGTATTGAAAAGTCTGCATTATAAATACAGAATAATAATGCAGTATTGCAATTCTATCTCGTACACGTTTGGAACATGATGTGTTTGTGTTTACTAGTGAATGTTTGCCTTTTGGTTTATGACGATGGACGGCATATCAATTGGCTTTGTTCGCAGGAGGAGATTAGGAATAAAATTTCTGCACTGGAAACAAATATGATAAGTGGAGATGAAAAGTCTACTTCTGCACTTCTTCGGGTTGAGAAGTATAGAGAAGCAAGGCGGGAAACTGAGAGAAAACTCGATACTCAGTATCAGCGGAAAATGTAAGATTGCGTGTTGCTTTTTTTACTTTGTTTCTTTATAATTTTGTCAAAGATAGGTGCAAGTGTATAAATGCTTTCTGTTGCTTAGGATTTCTTCTTTCTGGATACTTCAATGTTTTCTGTGTCTACTTTTTACCGGTGAAGCCAAATATTATTTGCAATTAGATTTTGAATTTTGTGCTTTATAATTTCATTCAATCACCTGTAGAGCAGAAGCACTTGATAATCACTTGACAGCTATCCAACGCGACCACGAACTCAAATCCCAAATAGAAGAAAGGAAAATAAGAAGTGATGCAGCTATAATTGAAGGCAGAAGAAAAGAAAAGGCTCTCCAAGAAGAAAAACTTCGTCAAGAAAAAGCTAAAGCTGAAGCTGAGGTTTGTTTGCTTGGCCCTTCTGATTGATATTTATTGGCTGTCACATATTATCCGTTCCGCAAAGCACTGTTGCTGCTAAACTTTTGGGCAGATCCTTTTGATGTAGTCCAAAGGTGTCTTATATGTTAGCTTGGCTTGTGAAGGATCTGGTCATCAATTTACCTTCTGTCTCATATACTTCGTTTTAGGAAGTTGTATTTGCATTTTAACCTGTTGAAATATAAAACTATTGTTGGCCCACCTCCTGAAAGCTTAAGCTTTTGGGAGAATTGGTAAACTAACATGGTATCAGAGTAGGAGGTCCTGAGTTCGAACCTCTGTAATTGCACTATTTAACCCCCTTTATTATCATTGCGTGTTGGGCCTTTAATATGTTTCGGGCTTCTTATAATTTGTGTTGGACTTTCAAATTAATATTTGTCCGCACGTTTGCCCATTGTCTGGCCTACACGTGAGGGGGTGTGTTGAAATGTAAAACTATTGTTGGCCCACCTCCTAAAAGCTTTAGTTTTTGGGAGAATTGGTAAACTAACATAACCAAAGCTCCAAGTGTTCATTTCCACTTAGTTCCTTTTTGAGTTTTATACTTTCGATACTTTAGTTCAAAATCTTTTGCTACTTCTGAAAAATCATTTGTCTTGCGGATGCTATTTCTGTTTCTCTTAGATATAAAATTTGTTTTCGCATGCAGGCAAAACTCAGAGCCGAAGAAGTGAAAAGAGCTGCTTTGGAAGCTCAGATAAGAGCAGAAAAGGAAGCTGTAGAAAGGGAAGCTATTGAAGCCTCTAAAAGGGATGCAGCTAAAGTGGTTCAGAAGGACACTTCGGGAAACCAGACAAATGCCAGTTTGGGATCTCTGAGTGCTGAAACCACAGAGTCTGAATTTGACAAAAAGAAATCAGTACCAGCAGGTACTGTTGCTATAAAGTGTAACTTGAAAGAAACAACTTTCATCGATCTATGATAACAAGTCTCCCCCCTATCCACTGGTTCTTTAGGCCTGCTAGTTTTGTGCAACGTTTCTTTTGTCAGACACTGCCACTTTTTTTCTTTCCCTTTCTTGGTTGGGGTGGGAGGTGGTTTAATCAGTTCTGCAGTCATTTCTTACACGATTTTGGCTGTTATCTGATGCAAAATGGTGCAGGTAACATTATAAAAGCTGCAGAGGGTGCGCTGAAGTTGGAGCAAGACAGATTTAAGAAGTTGACAGAGTTAGATGAAGGAAACAAGGCATTTGTACTGAATTTGAATAAGGTTTACGGTTGTTTAGCATTATTTTTCTGCAGCTCCCTAGAATTAAGATTGGTGCTTTATTGAGTACATTTGCTTGTTTGTTTTGTACATGTCCCGCCTACAAATATATTGATATTCGCTGTTTGCATGGATACTGTACTTATTTGTCATTGGGGAAATTATTGTGATACATTTTCTATGTAGTCGTTAAATATTTCTTGTTATTCCTTAGTCCTCCTTAATGTTCATTTGATAAGTTGAATGCTTTTTTTCAAGCTTCTAACACGATACCATTTTTTTAGGATTATAGCCGTCATGAAAGGAATATTTCTAAGTTAATACGACAGATTACTGGGACTAGGGATGTTGTGAGGTGAGATTGGACGTCTCCATTTATTTTATATAAGTTTACTTTCGAACTAGGTACCAAACTTTGTTTCCTTTACTATTTAGTTGTAGCTGTGCTTACCTGTGTGTCATCTGAATAAGTATAACATTTTTTTTCCAATTAGTTTTTGGCTGGGGAACACAATATTTTGACACAAAGGAAAATATTTTCAATATCATTTGAGTTGCTGCTATTTTTATACTTTCTCATATTTGGGTGTAAATTTAAACCATTTAAAATTCACCTTTGAAAAATAACCACTGTAACTTTGATTAGCATTCTTTTGTGTAATCTAGTAAAGATAGATTATGATCTTAGTTTCCCTTTTGCAGTCAGAAAGCAATTGAACTTGTCAAGCTCCTTGAAAGTCCCGTTTTTCCTCAATCTGCCAGCATTGGATCCTTTGCTAGAAAGGTACATGAATTGTTTTGACCTTTAAGTTATGTGTATGTTTTCTTTGCGTTGTTTAAGATCCTGAAATGATGTGGTTTTTATATCACAGGTTGTCTCCAATTGTGAAAGCCCTGGTAGTGCTTCCTTTGCATGCAGTTACGTCATCGTTATTGTGACTTCGAAGGTGTGGAATAATATCACAAGTATTGGGAATTAAGAAAATTGTATTTCATAATCTTTACAATACAAACAGCCAGACTTTATAGGCTAATACAGTCAGAACACAACTAGGAAACAGCTAGAAAATCTACAGCTAAGAAATCGGGAAAGAACAATCATATCCCAAAAAATAGAAGTTACCCAAATCAGGAAGTTACCCAAATCAGCCTATAATCAGTACAAAAATAAAAATATCCACATTCCTAATTAATCACACCTAAATTACCCTACACGCCTATATTCTCCAACACTCCCCCTGAAGCTGGGGAGTAAATATTCTCCATCCCCAGCTTGCCAACAATTCTCTGGAACGTGAGACCAACTAACCCTTTTGTTAGCACATCCGCTAACTGTCCTTCTGTTGAGACATATGGCGTGCAGATTAGTCCACTATCGAGTTTTTCTTTTATGAAGTGGCGGTCTATGTCCACATGCTTGGTACGATCATGCTGCACTGGATTATGTGCAATATTAATGGCTGACTTGTTATCACAATACAGCTTCATTGGCTTCTCTACATGAATCCTGAGATCGTTCAGAATTATTCCTAACCATAATAGCTCACAAATTCCAAGTGTCATGGCACGAAATTCAGTTTCTGCAGTTGATCTTGCAACTACCGGCTGTTTCTTGCTCCTCCATGTAACCAGGTTCCCCCCGAGGAAGGCACAATAACCCGAGGTTGACCTTCTGTCAGAAACCGATCCAGCATAGTCTGAATCCGTATACACTTCTAAGTTCATACATGATCCCTTCTTGAAGAGTAAGCCTCGTCCCAGACACGACTTGAGATATTGCAGGATTCTATACACTGCTTGGAGATGAGCCTCTTTCGGATTGTGCATGAATTGGCTTACTACGCCAACTGCATAAGCTATGTCGGGCCTGGTATGGGATAGGTAGATTAACCTTCCAACAAGTCTTTGGTACATTCCTCTGTCCACCGGTTCATCATCAATTGCTTCTCCGAGCTTGTGATTCGGCTCAATTGGTGTCTCCATTGGTCGACAACCTGTTTTCCCTGTCTCCTTCAATAGGTTAATCACATACTCTTGTTGTGAGATGAAGATCCCATCCTTTGAGTGAGCAACTTCGATTCCTAGGAAGTACTTTAGCTTCCCAAGATCTTTCATTTCGAATTCCTTGGCCAACTTAGCTTTAAGTATCTCCCTTTCTTCTTGATCATTGCCAGTGACTATGATGTCATCTACATATACAATAAGTGCCGTGACTCCCCCTGAAGCAGAGTATTTTATGAACAGAGTGTGATCACCTTGGCTTTATTTGTAGTCCATTGCTAACATCGCTCTTGCGAACCTACCAAACCAAGCTCTGGGCGACTGCTTTAGTCCATACAATGCCTTCCTTAGTTTGCACACCATATTCCTCTTTGTGGTACTAAATCCTGGAGGGGCTTACATATAGATTTCTTCTTCGAGATCTCCATGCAGAAACGCATTCTTGACGTCAAATTGCTGCAAAGACCACTCAAAATTAGCAGCCAAAGACAAGAGAACCCTTACAGTGGTCATCTTTGCCACTGGGGCAAAGGTTTCTTGATAGTCAACACCAAAGGTCTGAGTGTACCCCTTCGCTACCAGTCTAGCCTTATACCGCTCAAGAGTTCCATCTGCATTATATTTTACTGAGAACACCCATTTACACCCTACCGGTCTCTTTCCTTTTGGTAACTCAACCATCTCCCAAGTCTTGTTCTTTTCAAGTGCGTCCATTTCAACTCTCAAAGCATGTTTCCACTCCCTACTACTTAATGCCTCAGATAGTGTTTTAGGAATGGCTATTGAGTTTAGGTCAGTAAGAAAGGCAGTATGTGAGGAAGAAAATTTTTCAAGGGAGACAAAATGTGAAAGTGGGTGTTGTGTACATTGTCGGGTACCTTTCCTAATTGCAATGGGTAAGTGTAAATCCTTTTTATCAAACATAGGGTTAGGTGTATTTACCCGGCTGGTGTCTTTTTCTTGAAAAATTTCCTTCCCAAGCACCGGCTCTGACTGTTGGGCTTGCCTTAGATCAGTCTTGTACTCCTTCCTTCTCGAGTAGACTTGGAGTGGTTTAGTGACTGTTGGATCGGCCGGTCTTGGAGTTTTAGGAGGTGACTGTGGTTGATGTGGCTCAGAAGACATGATTAAGGGATTTACGGCTGGTTGAGGGGTCAGGGGTGATGGTGATGATTGTTTAGGTTCTTGGCTGGTGAGCTCTTGATTCTGGGACCGTGAAAGATCAGGCACAAAGTCTAGGACATTATCTAGGACATCATCACTCTCATCACAAGTTGTCTCCCCCTGATGAGAAGGATGATGAAAGAAACTCTCATGTTCAACAAAGGTGACATCGATGGAAATGTAAGTTTTCCGAGTAGGTGGGTGATAACATTTGTAACCTTTTTGAGTTGAGGAGTATCCTATGAATACACACTTAAGTGCCCGGGGATCAAGCTTGCTTCGATTGTGAGCATGAATATGAGTAAAGGCAACACACCCAAATACCCGAGGTGGCAATCTGTTTGGGGTTTGGAAATCTGGAAAGTGGTGTGAAAGTGTTTCCCACGGACTTTTAAAACCTAAAACTCTGGAGGGTAATCTATTGATTAGATGTGTGGCAGTGAGTACGGCTTCCCCCCAAAAATGTTTAGGAACGTTTCTTTGAAAGAGCAGGGCACGGGTAGTTTCAAGAATATGCCCATTCTTTCGTTCCGCCACTCCGTTTTGTTGGGGTGTGTCAATGCAAGAAGATTCATGAATTATTCCTTCCTTGTTAAGAACCGGTGACAAAATTTGGTTAAAATACTCTCCCCCGTTGTCTGTCCTCACCCTTTTAATTCTCACCCCAAATTTTGTTTTTATCATATTATGAAAGGTTGGGAAAATATGGGCCACATCAGATTTTTGTTTCATGAGAATAACCCAAGTAACCCTAGTACAATCATCAATAAATGTGACAAACCAACGAGCCCCAGAAAGATTAGTAACCCTCGATGGACCCCAAACATCACTATGCATCAAATGAAAAGGGGACAATGATTTATTATTACTTAGAGAAAAAGAAACACGTTTGTGTTTGGCAAATTCACACATATCACAATGAAAATGTTTCAAATCATTATTTTTAAACAAGGAAGGGAACATCAAACTAAGGGTCCTAAAAGAAGGATGACCTAGCTGCAAATGATGAAGAAGAATTTGGTCTTTATTTGTGGATGAATCTGACAGTAACAGAAATGGATAACCGACCCTAGCATTCACTTTCCCACTCTCAAGCTTGAAGTAGTAGAGACCATCCTTCTCTTTAGCATGCCCAATCGTCTTCCCCGTTGCTTGGTCCTGAAATACACAAGAGTTTTTTGAAAAAATGAGGTTACAGTTCAAGGTTTTAATAGCTTGTCTGACAGAAATAAGATTGGTTGTCAACTTGGGCACATGTAAGACATTTTTCAAAATTAAGGATGGTCCTAGAAATATATCCTTCTGGCCTGCTACAGTGATCGATCATCCATCAGCTATGGTGATCTTTTTGTTACTAGGGCAAGGGCTATAGGTGGAAAAATTATGGGAAGAACATGTTATGTGGTCGGTTGCTCCTGAATCAATAATCCAAGAGTGAACTGAGACAGTATCTGAGACACTAAGAGCATGTGAGTCAAGAAACATACCAGAAAGCGCCAATGAAAAAGCACCTGAAGGCTTGTCAAGTGAGTTAAGAAGGAACCTGAGCCGATCAATATCTTCCTTGTTGAACTCTCTCCTACCAGAATTTGGTTGGTCGGTGGCATTATTGGTGTTGGTCTGTGTGGCATAAGCTTGTCCCTTTTGCTGCCAGTTTTTTCCTCCCCAATTCCGGTTGGGCTGATTATGAATTTGTGGTCTCCCATGCAATTTCCAGCAGTTCTCCTTTGTATGACCATTCTTCTTGCAGTAGTTGCATATGAGGTTACTCTTGCCTGTCCCTTTCGAGTCAGGTTTCTTGCTCTCTGTAGTGGCAGCAGCAGTTAAACTCTTCTCTGAGGCTTGTTCATTAGCACCGGTTGTGAGTCGAGCAGATCCATCCAAAGGTTGCACGTCCAACATGACTCCTCTTCTGCTTTCTTCAGCGCGAATGATTGCAATTGCTTCATTTAACGAAGATGTTCCTTTTCCCAAAATCTAAACTCTTACAGGATCAAATTCTGCGTTAAGACCTGCCAAAAAATCGTATGTTCTGTCCTTCTCAATGAACGTCTTTAATACAGCAGCATCCTCACTATTTTTCATCTCGAGAACCTGGTAATAATCCAACTCGTGCCACAAATTCTTCAGATGATTCGCATACTCTGTCACCGATCTGCTTCCTTGTTTCGTTGCAGCAAGCTTTATCTTGATTTCAAATGCCTGGGCTGCATCATCAACCTTTGAATAGGTTTGTCTAATTGCTTCCCATATCTCTTGAGCAGTAGATAAAAACATAACAGTGTCACTTATCTCCGGCACCATAGCATTCCAAAGCCATGACATGACCATGGAGTCTTCTTCGTCCCAAGCAGTAAACTTTGGATCTCCTTTTTCAGGACCTGTTCCAAGAAGATGGCCGAGCTTGCCTTTTCCTTTCAAAAAAGTCAGAATAAATTGAGACCACTTCAAGTAGTTCGTTCCATTCAGTCTAAACACAGGCTGAATGTTCTGTAGATCTCCGGGAGTTGTTTGGACTGTGAGCACCTCCGGTTGTGTACTGGTCTGTGATACTTCTGACATCTTGATTCTTCTTTTTCCAGAAACGTACAACGAGCAGCGCTAAGAAATCTGTGATGAAATATTTTTCCCAAGAAAAAAAACCTAGGTCTCTGATACCATATCACAAGTATTGGGAATTAAGAAAATTGTATTTCATAATCTTTACAATACAAACAGCCAGACTTTATTGGCTAATACAGTCAGAACACAACTAGGAAACAGCTAGAAAATCTACAGCTAAGAAATCGGGAAAGAACAATCATATCCCAAAAAATAGAAGTTACCCAAATCAGGAAGTTACCCAAATCAGCCTATAATCAGTACAAAAATAAAAATATCCACATTCCTAATTAATCACACCTAAATTACCCTACACGCCTATATTCTCCAACAAATAATTTATGCGGATGAGAAATAAGCATATCTGAAAGAGAGAGTTTTTAATTTTTATCCTTCATATTTTCTGTTAAGGGGCTCTTGCATTTTGTTTCTGCCACATGTCAGGTTGCAATTGGCAGCCAAATAATTGGAAGATTCATTTCACAATGTTAAAGCATTCTACTTAAGAAAAGAAAATAATTGTTGGACGGAGGGAGTTTATTCACACGTAAAATGGCGGGATCTAATCATAGGTCTTAGCAAGAAAAGTAAAAGAATAATAACAATGATTGGTTGAAGTGCCTACTCGTTTATATGTCAACTATTTTTGGCAGTATCCTACCCGACTCTTATGTTGGCAATGTAGCTTAGATTGCAAAACGGAGGGATTATTAGGGCTGTTAAGAGGTTTTGTTTAGCCATCAGTATAGGCCGGGCACAAGTGTGTTCTATTGTGTTTCTTCTTTCTTTTCCCCCCTAAAAAAATAACACCTATCACCGGGCTTGTGTTGATTTCTTTGGTACGTATGTCAGGTTCCAGATCTGATGGATATTATTCTTGCTGAGCTAAATAAAGCTTGTATCTATACGGTTCCAAAGCACCTCGTATATTCACAGGTAACCTGTTTTCTAAAATTTGAAGTGTCTGTTTAATTTTGTGTGCTACCGTCGGAATATATTTTTTCCCCTTGGTTTAGGAAAGCACATTGGTCTTTGCTTCTAGAGTAGTACCTTACACCATTTCAAGAAAATTGCATTTAACTAGAATTACCATTTCTTTTTGTCTCTACTTTTTCTGGTTACCAATTATACAAAGTTACTTATTACTGCAGTCGGCATTTGAATCAAAAGAGGCATATTACAAAACCCTTGGATTTCGAGAAGAGCAAGGAAAGATTGAGAATGTTGAGGACTATTTGATACGTTTAGAATCTTACATGAAACTGTATGGGGCTCTGGTTCAGGTTCGTCACTATGATCTTATGCTCGATTTTTGAAATTTGTTATTTGAAGCTCTAATTACGTAGGTCTCGTCAGTCGTACCTCTTGTTGTTTCTTCTTTTACTAAGACAAAACAGCTAACCTATACTGCTGCTTTGCAGACAGAAAGTACCAGTATTCAGAACTTGCATGGCTTGAAAGAAGGTTGGGCTTGGATTGCAAGATTCTTAAATGCTCTCCCTGCCAATAGATTTACTGCGGTTGCACTTAATTCATTCCTGCGTGTAAGTTATCGAAGACAAAATAATATTAAAATAGGATACATCGTTTGTCCTCTAGTACAATATTGTGAGACGCTTTAAATTTATGATGAACAGATGGCAGGATATGCACTCTTCAAAAAATACAAATCCCAGTTCAGGAAAATTCTGAACATCGTCTCTGACAACTTTCTGAATGCACTAAATGCTCGTAAAGATCCGACGCTTAACTCGGTCATCGCAGAGATTCAGTCCTATATAGAAGACAGTAAGTTTCTCGAAGAGCCAGAAGGAAGAAGCCTGGAGACCTCGTTGCTATCCAGTATTATGGTGCCTGAGTCTGATTACCAAGATTCATATCATCGAGGCGGATATTATTACTGATTATTGAGGTATCTGATACATCCATAGCGACCCATATTTATCTGTTGTCAGAGATCGAAATTTCTTGCACAGTCCTTGTAAATCATTACCTTTTCCTTAAAAGGAAATTATTGTCGTCATTATTGGTGTTTGATGTCTAGGGATATAAATATACTTCGTGAGTTTGTAGACGGTCCTGATTTGATATAGGCCATGGCCGATGATTCCAAATACCAAAAAATTTTGATCCTATTCTAGGAGTCACTGTTTCTGCTATTATTTGGTATTTAAAATGAAAAATGACTGATTACTTTTGAGCTTAAGTTTCTCAACATCTCTGATTATTGTCCCTTGATCGACGGTTTCTGACTGAGGTGAATAAAAACCAGTTGCAAAATTAGTTTTAGAAATGGCATTCTTTCGCTTCCGACAAGGAACAAACTTCCACGGGAGTTTGATAAAAAACAAAACAAAAGTCATGTACAAATAAACAAGAATCAAAAACAAAAGTCATGTAATAAACAACGTGAACAAATAAATCTTGAGGATCACTCCTAGAACTCCTAAGAATCAACTCTGGTGAGGAAATTTAATCGGCCTTGGAATTTTCCACGGGAACTAAGTTGTCATGCAAGACAAACTTCCATGACAATCGCAGTCTCTCTCTGCAGCTATGTAGTTTATAGTTTACACT
The DNA here is from genome assembly GCA_038430175.1 of Ficus hirta. NCBI lineage: Eukaryota > Viridiplantae > Streptophyta > Magnoliopsida > Rosales > Moraceae > Ficus > Ficus hirta. The sequence continues at coordinate 14,214,645 of CM076595.1, read as the reverse complement.
AACTTCTAAGGATTTAACTGCTCACAAGCAAACAACCACACTCGTCTCCGGGCAGTCCTGCACATCCTTGAAACTGCGGGGCAGTCCTGCACATCCTTGAACTGTGCAGTTTCGAGTATAACATACTCAAAAACTTCGGACCATAATTGTATTTTCAGAACCTTTTTGTGCCTCCCTAAAATGAGCACATGATGGCGCTTTCGCAGACCAAACACGTGTTGGGAGTACATTGAGGGAAGAAATAAATCTCGGAGATGTGCAGAGTCCGCTGCCTAATAGAGCCTTATTCTGGTTTCGATTGAGCTCCGGCAAATGGGGCACAATTGGAGCACATCCCCACAATCAAAACAAGTCTGCCAAAAAAAAAAAAAAACAGAGATAAAATACACATAATCTCGAGTTCTGAATAAGTACGTAGCTGCAACTTTTTGATGACAAAATAGAGAATGGTTTACCTGATGTCCACAGCCAAAGGCCATGTCTTTCGGATTCGTCAGACAAATGGGGCAAACCTGAATAAGGACAGCAAAAAGGAGCAAGAGAATGTTGGTAACATTAGTCAAACGAATTTTTCTTTTATTCATGGAAACAACACAACCAAACTAAAGGAAACTATCAGAGTTTCTTGAAGAACAGATTTGAGTACCCGATTATCATAAGAAGAAGTTGGAAATGGTTGCGAGCTGGCTCCTGTCTCAAAGGAGGAATAACGAGGTGGACTTTGCATGCTGACTTCTGAGTCATAGGAAGAACGAGGATATCGACTTTTCTGAAAACTGCTCGAGCGGCTAGTGTGTTTGCTGTTGCTAGTAGGAGCAGCAACATTCACTGGTGGAGGAAGAGGAACCCTGTCCGGTGCAGTTCCCCGCTGTCGACTGCTCGAGGGAACAAACAAATAACAGTTAATATTCATGTGATGAAATGCACAAGAGAAGAAGCAAAAACTTTAATCAGTTAAGATTCAGTTATTATTACCCCAACAGACCAAGCTCTATGGTGGCTTTGTATTGAGAAGGTATTTCCATCAAAGCTGATAGAGCGAATTCTGTTTGCTTTCTCCGCGGATCCACATTCTTCGACATAATCTCCGTGAAGTTCACAAACTAGATACACAACCAAAAGTGGTGCTTCCGAGGTAAGCCTCATGGTAAGAAGCCATGTTTCAACGTTAAAATAGTGACGGTTAATGTTGCTTACCTGAAAATTATCAAATGCCCGAAACGGGATATTGTCATCAAATTCCCTCATCATGTCCCAAGGTCCATCTCCGACACCGACTAAGATTATCGACAATGGGTACTCACTGCAAAGAAGGAACAAATAATAAAAAAACATAGGATTTGAGAAATTAGTTGATCAAAGATTTGCTGCTCTCAGTCACTTGGAACTATAAATGCATAAAGAGCAATGAGCGGTCTACCTTGCCTTGACAATTGCATCAATTGTTTTCTGCTCTTGTGGGCTGAGAGAGCCATTCCTCGTATCCACGCTTCTCGTTACCTAACGCAGTTGAATATCTTTGTAAGTTAAAAGAGTCCTAGGTTTTCGGATATTCATGTTCCATTGATAGTAAACGAATCAGATTTCTTCTCCATTTCTAGTATTCTCATGCCAAACCCAATATTCTATAACAACCTCTAATTAGAACTACGAAACAAAAAGCTTAGTAACACAATCCAAACATAGGCTGAAAGGGCAATTGTAAACGTAGTCTCGAGGTAATTTCACAACCACTTCTAATGTTGAGATCTTAAATTTGAAACTCCCCTACCTCAAATTTCACCGAAAGAGAGAGAGAGAGAGAGGGAAGCTAAAAGCCGGTTACCTGTCCATCAGCAATAATCAACAAAACATGGTATTGACCACCGCTCTGCTCAACAATAGTCACGGCCATCTCAATCATCGGCGCAAAAGATGTAGGTCCTACCACAATGAAGGTAACAGATAGTATGACTCAGCTAAGGAAACTGTTTAAACTAAAGAAATCTACTGGAAAAAATAATTTAAAAAAAAAAAAAAAGAAAGAAAGAAATTTCCAAGCCTACCCGCCAGACGAAGATGGGGAACCAATTCTCTGTACCGAGTCAACACTTCCTCGAATCCATTGCAGAATCGTTCATTCGGATAGAAGCTGAACACATCTTTATCGTGTGTGGATGCTACACAATATATTTTCGCGATCAATTATTCAAATACAAACTTCGTATAAGATAACACGAAAACAAAAAGCTCTTTGTAAAATTACCATCTCCAAATCCAAAACAAGGAATGAGGTTGTCCTCGTCAAAGGCAGACAAAGTCTTCCCTATGATTGATATTGCTCGTTCGTATGGATTTTTCTCATTTCCTATGTGGTGTAAGCTTTTCCGGTTGAATGATCTCGAACCTAATTTTTATCAGACACAAGAAATTAAGTTACATAGTCTAAGAAACTCCATCATCTTACAAGAACATTCCGGCGAAAATGGAAGTAAAGTCCAACAAATTCAAATTGAGACCAAACAAACCTGTCCACTCATTGCTCTTTGTGAAATCAATACCAACAATTAGATTAGAAGACTCAAGACCAGCATGTGAAAGAGCAGAAGTAACCTGTTTTTAATACATACAAGATCAATACTGTTACATACAACAAGTATATACATATATGGTAATGGTAGCATAATCGTTGACTTCTCATTTTATTATTCCTTGTAAGGAAGACACAATGAAAATAGATCATTTTCTATTTAAAAAAAAAAAAAAAGTGAACAAGGCCTAATTACCTCCTCTAATGAACGGTAATCGTCAGCTATCCTCGAGTACTTTCTCTCCAGCCTCCTCTGCGGCCGTGGTGTCTGCGATGCTTCATACTCGAACGACGATGACGGAGCATGGTGATGCCCTGGCGTGTAATAAGGGCTCTGTGCAGGTGGAGGATATGCCGTTGGAGAACCATACCCGTATTGAGCATCCCATGAAGAAGAAAACTGCCTTGGACTCGAACCTTGTTTCGATGAACTGCTTCCCATATCGAAAAACAAGTACAAAGTCTATCAAAAGCTAGCTTTCGTCTCTATATAAGACAATGTGTATGTAAATAACTTCTGTACATATAACCGCTGAAACTTTGTTCTTATAGATTCATACGACAATTTAAGCTCTTGGTATATGATGAAACAGGGACGAAATTCCCAGATTGAAAAGATGAAACATAGACCAAGACGAGTATTTGTCGGCGGAAGACTTGTTCAAATTATTTTTGCCGATTATCCAAGTAAGCGTTTACTTCAAGGATAATCACATAGTATTAAACTCTTGAAAATAAACTTGAGAACAAGGTGACAATGAAGCTTTCTGACTCGATCAAAAAGGTAAAAAACCTAGTTGTATCATTGATTAACACGGGTCTTTTAAATGTAATATAATAATCTTTTGTTTATCGAAAATTTTTAACTTGTTAATGATGGAAGTAACCTTTCAATGCAAGAAAACTGTTGATTAGTCAACCAGAATTATTTCTTGTTCTCCACTTTTGGTTTTGACCATTCAATCAGCAACTAAAGTAATTGGAAAACCAATTTAAAGGGACAATTTTTTTTGTTTTTTTTCTTTTATTTTTTTATTTTTCGTGTGTGTGTGTATATATATATTCTTTTTCTTGGTGATTTTGGTATAAAGGTCAACGTTATTGGGCTAGTTTTCTGTTGGAAATTTGGAGTTAGGAATTGTGCACTTGCATAAAAATGTCTTCATGTAATGTGAACAAGTTTCTTTGTCTTTTCTAGCAAAATAAGTTTTTTTTTTTCCTGAGCCAATGGCTTCTGGAAAGCTGTCGTATGATGTACAAACAAAAAAACAACAACCGAAGTGAGGATTAATGGATTATTAACATATATGGCTAATTTAGAGTTCTGCTCTTAAAATATGTCTACATGTCAACTTATTTACAAAAATAAACAAAACTCACAACTGCTTATGCATATTGACAAAAATGCCCCCCTAACTCAAAATTAGTGAGAAAATAAATATCTAAATTAATTTGTAATTTTTAGGGTACTGTTTATGGTCTTCAAAATTCAGAAACCCAAAATTCGTGGGATTTTCATATCAGCTATCCCATTTCCTTCCCTATTCTCAACGATTTTCTCTATTATTTTCCATTACCCATGTCATCCCTCTTCCTCGGTTCATCTACCATCTCGTCGTCGGCTTTGTCTTCTCCGGCATGGCAAACCGCCATCTTCGACCATGGGTAAGAAAAACCTAGCACAAGAGTCGAATGAAAAGAGTTGCAAACCCAATTGAAATTGGGTCGGCATCCACCACACCAAGGCGATCCTCGCGCATTGGTTCAACATCCAACCATCCGTCTTCGTCTCGTGCTAATGGGCTTTGACATGTATGTAAGGTTCCGGTCCATTCATATTGACTATGTCGTTATGATTTTTTTACCCAAATTTTTGATGTCTAAATTTTGTTACAGACAATCAATGTTGTGTGTTGGTGAATTTTTTTTATTTTTTATTTTAATTTCGATCATTATATAAATTGACATCAATTGTGATTTTCGTACCCTTTTCCTTCAGAAATATAAACTAGATCCATTAATAACGTTTGTAAGGATTTAGTCATTTGACAGTTATATTGGGTTAAGGGATTTAATGGGTATGAAATGTTTAAGTCATTGTTATATTGACTGGATGTCTATGGCTTTCTAATGGAAATTTTTGACTGTAATTGTTGATTGGTTTTGAGTTAATAGACTAAAAGATGTTTTTGTATAGCCTCGGTTATTACAATATTGAAAACATTTATACTTTCGTTTCCATTTGCTTTTAAGAAAAACATATTTGGTCATTTGGCAAGAGATGGAACTCAGCAATAAAAGATTGCCAAGGACCAAAAATTAAAGCGGGTAGAAATAATTGAACTTTTACTTGTATGTTTTATTTTAGAAATCATGACATTGTAATATATTGACCGTGCCATTATCATATGAACACAGGAATCAACTAAAGTCGTTTTAACATTTGTGTTGGGAAAATTGTTGCTGAGGTTGGAAATGCTCTAAGGATGAAGAGGTTGGCCTCTAAGAGTGTAAAATTATAGCATTCATACACCTCTGAACTTGGATCAGCAGACTTAACAAAACGTAAAAGAACTACGAAAAAAAGAAAAAAGAAAAATAGACCCCCTACACCAAGTTAATTTTGATCTCCAACTAGGAATTCCACAGAAGTCTTAGAAATTGGTAGAGAATAATAGTGTTGATGAGTAATTATAGGAGTACTTAATGATTTAGTATTTTAACGAGACATATTGCTATTTCATTGTTTTAGCTTATGATTGATGTAACCATAAGCATTTAGGACTATATTTTGATGATGACTGTTTGAAGTTTTTAGACTTATTTTTCGAACGATAAAAGGTATCTAGTTATAAATAGTTATATTTCTTACATTAAGATGGCGGTTTTTTTTTTTTTTTCCCTCACTCAAGCACGCATGGCCATGGCATAATGAGCCCGTCAATAAGTTGATTTTAATTATTTTTACGTAGTGTTTGTACTTGAACACTACATATGTTTTAAGATGTGATATCATAATGACCAAGTACATATGTATTTTTTTTTATTTTTTAATAAAAAAAAAGAAACAATTGATTTGTAATTAATGATGATCAACAATAAACTATGTTTTGTTGGCATCAGCAACTTAGTATTTATAGTATTTATGGAATTCGATTTGCTTGACCTGCATGGGTCATTATGATAATGACCATATTCATATCAACATGCAATGAACTATAATTAAAGAAAAAACGAAATAACATGTATGTATGGTTGTTTCATTGTTACAGTTTGGTCAATATTATAATGACACAGTTCACAATGAAACCATTAAAAAAATAACAAATTGTCCTAAAAAAAACTTCAGCTCTGTAATAAGTTTTTATATATGTTACATCTTTAGAATCTTGGATTGAACAAAAGATACTTCTTATAAATGCCTTGCTGATGTACAAACAAAATTGGTCATTATTTAGATCTCTAATCCATAACCAAAATGGAAAAAAAACCAAAAACAAAAAAAAAAAAACAAAAACAAACCTGGTATATTGCAAAATGCAGACGATCCGCAGGAGAAAATAAGGACAAAGGAAATGGATGATAACAAAATTTGCGTGGAATAAAAGAAATTGGTTAAAAAAAAAAAGCTTGATATGGTAAATAGGTAGCCAACGTGGTTTCAATATATTTACTCACAAATTTAAATTTTAAAATGATATACAAGGAAAGATTAATAAAATCAAACGTGAATTAATGGATTTAATTTACCATAAAAAACGCCACCATAACAACTACAAACGTAAATTGTGGGGAAGTCAAATTATGTAGGAAAGGGTAAAATCGGTAATACAAATTAGCACATTTGAAATTTTATTTAAATTTACAAATAAGTTAAATTGCATTTATATTTTAAAAGGGGGTGTCAAAATAATCATTTTGTAGAAATACTTCTCTAAAGTGTAGTGTGGACCTTCACTCAACGTTAATGGACTAGTGTTATTTCCAAACCCAGGCCCACAGAAAAGACAATCACCTATTAGAGATAATTTAAAAGAAAAAAATTACCTAAATAATCATCTTATTTTCATCTATTGATTAATAGGATACAAATTTCTCATTTTTGACCATCATGATATAATTTTAGTTAATTTTATTTTGATTTTATATCATATAGATCTAGTGTTAATTTTTCATATCATGTTGGTTTAATGGTCTTTAAATTTATGTCATTCGGATGTTTTCCCCTAAAGATGTGTTTTGTTGGAAGGAGGGTGAGGGGTGGAGGGAGAGTCTCCTTCCATTATTTGGTTGGAAGGAAATGACGAGGGAGAAGAGAGGTGGAGGGAGAATCTCTCCATTTGAGCCCACCATAATACATCTTTCCATCAATGAAAGGATGCAAATTTTCAATTCTCTTTTAATTAAAAAGACAATTTTGTCCTTTTTTTGTAAAAAAAAAAAAGGTTATAAATGGACAGTATAATAATTAGCTAAAATACTATCATCCATCATTTAACTCCTTCTCACTTATCAAACAACATGAGAGATTCCTACAATCCTCCCCATTTATCACATTCTCCATCCTTCCAACGCTCTTTATCCTTTTTACCAAACATAGTCTAAAATAATTGTAATATTTTATTTTTTATTTTTTGCTCAAGAGATAAAATAACAATTATGTAATTTATGATTAACTTTCTTTTTTCTAAACCATTAATTTTAAAAGGAAAATGGAGAAGTCGAAATCTACATATTACAAAGGAGTTATGTGTAAATTTATGGACTATATTTATAACCACTTATAAAACAATATTCAATCACTTTTTTTTTTTTAAAGGGAAATTTCATTTCACAATAAACAAAATACATAAGACACAAATGGTTCCAAATATAAAGGAATTCGACCCCGAATCAAAGGCTGGATCCACCAGTAAAGACCAAAATAGCCGAAGGGTGAATACACATACCGAGACTCAAATAAGGGAAGACCCGCTTAGTATATAAACTTCGAGCTTGACCATTGCTAGTTAAACAACACCAAAACAATTGATGGACTAAACCAGCCAACCGAAACCAGTTCCCACATAACGAGGACACTCACATCACGGCATCTAATAACAAACGGATGTGAGACACAAGCGGAGGACATCGCCTCCATTATTACCGAAGCAAAAATACCAGAGTAAATAAAAAAACACACAAAAGGAGCGAAAACATCACATCTGTATTACAACAAAATAAAAGAAAGATTCACGGGTAGCAAGCCATCTGCCGTCGAACGGAAGCTAAATCTGAGCGGAGCCATCCTAGAAGGACAGCCCACCTCCAAGACAGGTTAGATTTACCCCAACGGATGCCACACATAGCCACATTACAAGAAAGTCGATGTCGAGACCAGTCCGGGGACTAAACATTAGGGTCTAAAGCCCGGCGACATGTCCGGAGGCGGTGCCAAAGCTGTGGCCAAAGCTTGCAACTTTTTTTCATATTCAGAGAGAGAAAGAAAAGGAGAGAATCTATTCAATCACATTTTCGATAAAAAAAAAAAAAAAAGGTCCATATTTTTATTTCCTTTTTCAGAACTACTACAAAGCTCTATTGTTGGAGGATTCCTTTTATAATTTTTTATTTTGAGGAAATATTGTTAGGTAGGGCCTTGAAGGATTTATTTATTTATTTATTTTAACCATTCTTGAATATATATATTTTTTTATTAAAATTAGCCGAAATATTAATAAATAACTATGTACTTATTTAATAAATTGTCCGTTTGATCTTTAAATCTTTTTACGAAGTTACTATTTGATCTCCATATTTTTTTCTTCTAAAAACTCCCTAAATTATTAAAAAAAAGTGCAAAGTCTTTTAACAAACATTAAATATTTAACATGATAGAAAGTTTTATATGATTTAACTTGCATGTGTCATACATATAATTTATTTCATTTAATATTAATCTTTTATTGGTAAAAAAGGATTATTTTGTACTTTTTTTAAGAATTCAAGACGTGTTGAGGTGGCATTTATTTCACCCATTTTCCTGAATGAGACCTATTATATCTTGATGGTTATTCAAAATATGTGTTTGTCTTTTCCCTATCTCAAATGTTTCATTTAGATTGTCCATTTTGAAATGAAATTCAAATGAAAATAAACCTCAAAAAAATTATATATATATATCCCATTTAGAATAATGACAACTTTTCCCATTTCAAATGACAATTTTTAATAACTATTCAAATATAAATCAAAATGTTTTTATACAAATGTTATTTGTTAAATATTACACCCAAACGTCTATTCAAATAACAATCGAAATGTTCTTATCTCAAAAGTTTTCGTCTAAATGATCTTATCTAGATAACTCCTCCAAACGGATCCTTAGCTTTTTTATGAATAAAAAAGAGGCCAAATCGTATTAAAAAGATTGGAGATCAAACTCACGATTAACTTTTAAAAAGTGTTAATTGTTGGATTGGTCTCCGAACTTTTATGTAGTCGAGAGTTTGGTTTTTAAACTTTATTTTTTAGTTAAAGTACCCATGAACTTTTTAAGTATGCGAGATTTTGATTCCTAATCAATTTTTTGTTGTTAAAATACCCGTGAAGTCTTTAAAAAATTATGTTTTGGTCCTTATGCTAAATTTTGGACTAAGGTAGGGGTATGACGATGTCATGACACCGATGGAGGAGGTCACCTCTACTAGCAGAGTACGACGACATATATTTGTTTTTGAACAAAAGTATTATGTTACCTTAAAAAATAAATAAGCTCGAAGCAATATACAATAAAAACTATATTTATAAATTGAAAAAAAAAACTCACAAATTTTTAAAAACCAAAAAAAAAATAATAAAGAGATAAATAAAAATATTGTTTATTGTGAAGAGACAAATCAGTTTAAAATAAAAAGACAATAAATAAAAACCATATTTTATTTGTCTATTTGTGAAAAATTATTATTTTTTGATTACTTATGATTTGATTTTTTTTTAATTCGTAAAAAAAATATTTTTTGTTGGGGATTTTTTTGAACTTATTGAATTTTTAGGATAATATGGTACTTTTGTTCAAAAAATGAAATTCTTTATCATTTTTTACGAACTAAGACGACATCTCCCATCAATGTAACTTCACTTTCATACACCACCTTCATTTAAAAATTAATAAAATGACCAAAATACATATTTTTTAAGAGTTGAGGGGTATTTTGATTAAAAAAAAAAGATTAAAAATCAAATTCTCACCAATTTAAGAATTCAGGAGTATTTTTATTAAAAAATAAAATTAAAGAACCAAATTCTCACTTACAGAACTAACCCAACAATTTACCAAGAAAAAAAAAAAAAGTATTTAACACTTAAAAATGAAAATGTCCTTGGTGTCCGGACTCCAAAGTCCAAAGTCATCCGAAAGCTGAACCTTCCTTCCTCTATTCCTCTACTACGCATCCAACACAATCGAGAAGACCATCAGTTACGTGGCATCATCGAACGGTGCCCAAGATCCCATCAAACTGTTGACCGAATTAACATATTTCAATTACCTTTTTTTAATTTCTCAAACAGTAGTTTTCTTAATTTTTAATTCCTTAAATTAAGGAAAAGAAAACAACAGCCAGACGGAGACTGGTTGGTGGAAGCTTAGCAAAGCCATCATCGTCGTTGTTTCTGCTACGCACCGTCACTCCGTCTTCGTCTTCGTCTTCTTCATCTTCGTTTAGGTACGAATCTTTCTCGGATTAATCTCCTAAATTGAGAATTTTGATCACTAATTAACTTAAATTCGACACTTCTGGAGGAAAAATCTTTGCATACCGATCAGAATTTGGCCGATTCTGTTAAGGGAAATTGGTTTGATTGATGTTGTTTGAGTTTCGGTGATTTGATTCGGTCAAAGTTGAAATTGGAGTTTGCTTGATGAATCGGCGATAGCGAATTGCTCGGAGTGTGCAAAAATGTCGGGCGTTGGTGACGAAGACGCCGACGCGGTGCTGAGCGATGTGGAGGGCGACGATCCGGCGCCGGTTCTGATCAGGAACTCGTCGGGGGATGAAATGTCGCCGGAGAGGTTCCGGGAGGTACTGGCGGAGCTCGATCGCGAGCGGCAGGCTCGCGCAACGGCGGAGAAGTCGAGGGCGGATTTGGAGGTCTCCTTCAACAGGTTGAAGGCTCTGGCGCATGAGGCGATCAAGAAGCGTGACGAGGTCGGGAGGCAAAGAGATGAAGCGCTGCGCGAGAAGGAGGAGGTGTTGGGGAATTACGACAAGGCTAGGGCTGAATTAGCCGAGGTGAATAGGGCGAAAGACGAGGCCTTGAAGCAGGTGAGTGAGGTCGCGAGGCAATTGGACGAGGCCGTGAAGGAGAGGGATGGTTTAAAATCGGAAATCGGGAATTCGACGCACATGCTCGTGACGGGAATCGAGAAGATTTCTGGTAAAGTCAGTGCTTTCAAGAATTTTGGGGCTGGAGGTTTGCCTCGCTCGCAGAAGTACTCTGGATTGGCCGCCGTAGCCTACGGCGTGATTAAGAGGACAAATGAGATTGTGGAAGAACTCCTCAGACAGATTGATGCAACGACCAAGTCCAGAAATGAGACGAGGGAGCAGATGGAGCAGAGGAATTATGAGATTGCTATTGAAGTTTCTCAGCTTGAAGCCACCATTGGTGGATTGAGAGAAGAGGTTGCGGAGAAAGCTTCTGCCGTTGAGAAATTGGAGAAGATGGCTGCCGAAAAGGATGGAAGGGTGTCTGAGATTGAAAGAGAGATGTCGAAGAAGTTAGCCAAGGCAGAAAATGAAGCTCTGGAATTGAGGCAGTTGGTGGGTGAGTACGATGATAAATTTGCGAAAATGGAATCGAGAATGGAAGCACAGAGGCCTCTGTTGTTTGATCAGTTGAATTTGGTTTCGAGAATACATGACCGGATTTTTGAGGTTATCAAGATAGTGGATGCCGGAAATGTGGATCAGTCTGAGTTCTCGGATTCCTTGTTTCTCCCACAAGAAACAGACATGGAGGAAAATGTACGTGCATCTTTGGCTGGGATGGAATCCATTTATGAATTAGCCAGAATTGTAATTGAAAAGACGAGGGATTTGGTCGAGGAAAAGAACCGTGAAATGAAGAGTTTAGATGAAACAGTTGCTCGGTTAAACAAGGAGAAAGAACATATTGGTTCTTTACTTAGGAGTGCGTTGTCGAAGAAGATTACATCAAATCCATTTTCCAAAACGAGTGATTTGTTCCAGGTAGCGGAAAATGGTTTAAAAGAAGCTGGTATTGATTTCAAATTTGGTAAGCTCATTGGGGATAAGAGAGTTCTGAATTCAAGTGATGAAGTTGACTCAATAGAGGCAGAGGAGGATGAAATATACACTTTGGTAAGTTTTTAGTGGTATTGGATTGAATTGAGTATTATTCAACTTTGATTTCTGTTTCAAACCCAAGTTTGTATTTGCTGAGATATATTAAAATGTTGCACATAGGCTGGCGCTTTGGAGAATATTGTTAAGACTTCTCAGCTTGAGATCATTGAGCTGCAGCACTCTGTGGAGGAATTAAGGTACTTTAACATGTTTTATGCCAATGTGTGTTGATGACTACGTGTGCACCATTTTTCTTCCAGAGTGAGATTATGTGCATTTACCTTTCTAAGTACCATGACGTGGTTTTTTTTTTTTTTTTTAATGTACTTTTGCTATACTGCCTTTCTGCATAAAGGGCAGAGTCAAGTTTACTCAAAGAGCACATAGCGGCTCAAACCAAGGAGCTTGACCATAGACTGCGTCAGATTGAGGAACTTCAAGATAAGGAGAGAGTGGCAAACGAAAGTGTATGTCACTTATATTTCATTTACAGTTTAATTGAGTAATCTGTTATCTTGTTTTTCTCATTTTTTATTTATTATAGTTTATAGTATATGGTAAATGATTCAGAAGGTTTAATTTTAGGAACTAGTCTAAAGTAGACAACTATATTTCTCGGATTATAAGTTGGCCTGTGTATCTGCTAGGTTGAAGGACTAATGTTGGACATTGCTGCTGCTGAAGAAGAGATTACAAGATGGAAAGTGGCAGCAGAGCAAGAAGCTGCTGCAGGCGGAGCTGTTGAACAAGAATTCATTTCACAGGTATGATTGTTAATTGGTAGTGTCTAACCGTATTTGATCATGATGACAACGGTTCTTTTCTGAAAACAGCAGTTTTCTTGTTCCGTATGTGGTAGTTGTTTATTTAACTTTCTTAATGATGTGAACATTAACATTTTCTTGAAGGTGTATACAATTAAGAGATCAACTTCTTTGAGAATAATGACTTCGTAAATGTCCTGTTGAAATATTTGGTCCTATCAGAACTAGCCGTCTATTAGAAGAGATAAAAATGGCATACAGAGAATGAAAGAAAAACAATGCAAAATAAAAGTAAAAGAGAATGACACCTGACGAAGGTTGGATATCTACCATGTTCTTGATGCATCGTGGAAAGTAGAATTATTAGCATTTAGGTCATAGATTAGATGATGAAGAGGTGAGGCAGCAGTGTGGGTAGAGTTGATAGTAAGAGATAATTTGCACACAACATATCGGCCTAGCCTGATTTCATTTGTGTGATGAGCAATAGTATAAATGGGAAAGTTGAATAAGAAATACTTGTGCCCATGATACATTGATCGATCTACGTCTTAGGTTGTTCCAAAATCAACCAGGCTGACATTAATGGCTACATGCAAATAATCGATGCGTAAATTTAAGGCAGACGGGCGTTTCTAACATGATTCTGTCATCATTTCTTGTTCTTCTTCTTCTTCATGAGGTCTGAGTCTTTAGCTGTGTTCAAATTTGCAGTTGTCGGCACTTAAGCAGGAACTTGACGAGGCAAAGGGAGCCATGTTGGAGTCAGAGAAGAAACTCAAATTCAAAGAAGAGACAGCTGCAGCAGCCATGGCTGCAAGAGATGCTGCAGAGAAATCGTTAAGACTGGCAGACTCTAGGGCGTCAAGGCTCAGGGATAGAGTAGAGGAGCTTACCCGTCAGCTTGAAGAGTTTGATAACCGGGAAGACTCAAGGGGCCGAAATCAGCCCAGATATTTATGCTGGCCTTGGCAATGGCTTGGCCTGGATTTCGTAGGCGTCAACCGACCTGACGCCCAACAACATAGTTCAAACGAAATGGAGCTCTCGGAACCTTTTCTGTGACTATACAAATTTTTATTTTTATTTTTTTCTTCTTATTACTTTCTTCGTGTATCTTTCAAAATCAGTACAGAGATAAAAAAAGGAAAATGTTAGTTTTAGATCGCTTCATTCTTCAAGGTCTTGTTTGCAATGGTAAAAAAGTTGGGAGTAAATCATTTTCACATGGCAGCATCTTCAAGCAAAACTATAATTGTACTTATTTTGCTTTTTGCTCTTTTATTTTATTTTATTTTTTTTTCAGATAAATTTTCTTTTGCCGTTCATACTTCTGAAATATTTCTCTATTTTCTCACCTTGAACTTGCTTATTGCCTGCAAAGCAAAAAACGACAATGACACCGCGAATCTCCATCCATTCATCGGTGTGTACCCTTTCGCACTTTCACCTATTAGAAGAAGAATCGACAGTAACTCAAGAGGATGTCCGTTTATGGTAGACGGTTTACACAAGATAATGTCCATTTATCATCTTGTAAGTAAGCATGTTAATCTCCAATTTGTATTTTATCATTGTTTCTTATAGCAACTTTTTTGCAGACTTATTTTACGGGCTCGTGGGAACTCAGCCTTGTGGTTTTTAGTTCCAGTCTTGGGGCATGGTATTTGAAATCTAGACTTCAGCACTTGAGATTTATATGGAATTACCGGTAGCCTAAGCATGTAACAACAGTTTAATGCTGTACATAAACATCGGACAATACAAACTGATCCTTTTATCCTAATACTAAATGAAAAAAGGAACAGCAAAATACATATCGAAACAAAGACTTTAGGCCAAGCTACATAATGCAGCAAATTTTTATTCTCTGTTTATATTTCTACTAGAAGATTGTTCTATGCAACTAGAGGTGCTTCTTTGGGACGAGTTTGAGTGGAGTTCTCTTGTTGAGAGTAAGAGAAAGACCAGTGGACTCTTCCATGTTGATATCCTCCTCCTTCATTCCGCTAGGCAATTCCCAATCAAAGCTATACAAGAGATTTGCAAGGCCGAGCTCCACTGTTGTTGTTCCCATATATATAGCCGGACACACCCTTCTACCTGAGCCGAACGGCAACAGCTCGAAATGCTGCCCTTTGATATCTATGGGACTATCCATAAACCTCTCGGGGATGAATTCCTCGGGATCCTTCCAGGACGCGGGGTCCCGTCCGATAGCCCAAGCATTCACTTGGATTAGGGTCTTCGGGTAGATTTCATAGCCGTTGACCTTAAAGTGTGATATGCTTTCCCTTGGAAGAAGCAGTGGAGCTGGAGGGTGCAACCTAAAAGTCTCCTTAATTATCATTTTGAGATAATGGAGATGTTCGATGTCGCTTTCCGTGACTTTTCCTTTGTTTCCAATGCAGTTTCTAACTTCATCCTGTGCTTTCTTCATCAGGCTCGGTTTCTTAGCTAGCTCCGCCATTGCCCACACCATGGTAATTGCAGCAGTGTCCACCCCACCTAAAAATATATTCTGCAATTAGAAAATTGAATAACATATTAGAAATTTTAAAAGAATCAGTTAAAAAATAAAAAAAGAAAACATAACTAAAAAGAAAACATTTTAAAACTAGCATGGATTAGAAGTTTTGCAGCTTACCAAGAGAACTGCCTTGATATTAGTTTCAGTTAGAAGAGCAGCTCCAAACCCAGTTTGCTCTTTCACAATTTTCAGCAACACATCAATGATATCATCTTGCTGCTGTTTTTTTCTCCCGGGGTTGAGGTGATCATCAATCACCCCTTGGAAGAAACTATCTAACTCGTGAAAAATCTTTTCACGCCTTTGATTTAAACCAGAGAGCTTGTCAAAAATCCACCCCACGTACGGGAAGTATTCAGCTGCACAGAAGCTTCCCATAGTAGCCTCGGCCGCTTGGACCACTTCATTAAATCTGTTGTGATTCAAGTCACTCCCTTCAAAACTTGTTCCGAAAGCAATCCTGAAAATCATACTAGCTGTAAGAGCAAACAACTTCTCAGTAAGATCAACAGGAGAAGAAGGCGAAGATGAGGAGTGATGAGATATCGAGTCGATCAACTTTGTAATTTCTTCTTCCCTTATTGACCAATATGACTGGACCCTTTTCACGCTAAAAAGCTCAAGAACACATATTTTCCTGATCTCTCTCCAATATTCACCGTACGGCGAGAAGGCGAGGTCTTGATGGCTGTATGTGAGTCTCCGAGCACCTTGTAATGGCGGCCGGCTGCAGCTGTCGAGATCATGAGTCTTCATGACTGCTTTTGCCGCCTCCGCAGAGGATATTACAACGTTCGGCAAGTTGCCAAGTTGAAGAAGCATAACCGGGCCATGTTTCTTGGAAAGTTGCCATAAAGATTGGTGAGGTAATGAACCAAGCTGGTGTAAATTGCCAATGAAGGGAAGCTTGGGAGGGCTTGGGGGAAGGTTCTTGTTTTGTTTCTTCGAAATTCTCTTTTTCAAGAGAAGCCATGTGAGAAGAAGAAACAGAAAGAGAAGCAAGGCTTGTTGGGCATCAATAACCATTGGACTTTATGACTCAGATTTCTACTATGATTTTTCTTCTTCTTTCATAACTTCTATTTGTACAAGGAAGAGCAAAAGATCAACCTTCTTTTTTCCTCCTAATTGTTGAATTTCATCCTATCTTTAATTGCCGTGTTTGTCATCTCTCGTTCCTAACGTTTACATTTCCTTATCGTGGTGTCCCACTTTTTAGCTGTACTTTGGAATTACTAGAGGATGAGACGTACATTTACCTTCTCTCTCTCTTTTTTGTGCTTTTTTATTTTTTGCACGATTAACATTTATCGTGTGTCAAGTGACCTTTTTATTGTTTTTTGCACGATTAACATCATAATAGTCACAAGTCACTATATATACACACACACGCGACAAACTCTCATCAAATATTCGTCACCAAAAAAAAAACAAAAATTCATACAAGAACTTGGATATTTTTTTTAGATACAGGAGATAAGGAAAGGTGTTTTAAAGATATTTTAAATGTGCCATTTTAAATTTTTTAAATGGCTGCTTTTAACATCTATTTAAATATATATTAAATGTTTCTATTAAATATTTTTAATTTGTTCATAGTTTTTACTTTCGAATAAAAATATCTCCATCGCAACCATTCTAATATGTGAACAAAACGAATTGCACCTCTCTAGCTTCATCGGAAACGTGAATGTAGGTTTTTTTTGTTTGTTTCTTTGTATCAGAAAAAAAGAAACAAAAAAGATAAGCAAGGTTTATCAATCACCTCATGATAGAGTCATGTGTTAAATTATTATTAGACTATGTTAGCAATTACTTTTTTTTTTCTTTTCTCTTCTATAAAGGCACCCTAAATCAGATTTCTATTTTGTTATCTCTTGTTCTTATGTTACTTTCTCTATACTGCGCAAAGATTTAAAAAAATATATATTATATTTACAGAAATAGTCCGAACATTACATAATCGAAAAGTTTAAGTTGTGGCATGTTTCCCTTCTGAGATATTGAAATTTGCAAATAATGTTGGTTTCCCGGAGCAGTTTTCATTTCATCATACAACTCCTAATTTCATTATGTGCTTTTAGTCGTTGCCAAAAGTGTTATGGTAATTGAATCAACGTCAACTCAAATCAAAATATATCCTAATGACATAAGATGAAATGGTAAGAGCCTTATAAGTTTCCCGCTTTAGAGCATGGGAAAATTTACATTTCTTTTGCTGCTGCCTTTTTTTTTTTTTTTTGGAATAAATTTTGATTTTTCAGTTAATACGTCTGAAATGTCTCTCTATTTCCTCACTACGAATATGCTTATAGCTGGAAAAACTAAAAACGACGATAACACGGTCAGTCTTGCGTCTATCGAATGCAGAACCAACAGTTACTCAAGAAGTTGTACGTTTATGGTAACGGTTACTCAAGAGAATGTCCTTATATGGTCTTGTAAGTAAACATGTTAAAATTGTATTTTATTTTTGTTTCTAGCTGCATTTTCCCTGAGTTCTGTTTCCCGAATCATGGGCACAATAGGAACTCGGTATAATGTTCATTTTTTTTTTTTTTCAAAGAACTTTGGGTTTGGGATTGAACTCTAGACTTTAGTATTAGAGACATTGTGTGGAATTACCATCCGAGTATAGTATTAAGCTTGTGACAGCAACAAAATGCCGAAGCTAAAAAGAAGATACTATCCGACTATATAAACAGATCCTTTGTACTAAAAACAAAAAGAGAGTGGAAAACATAAAATATAAACTGAAACAAAGACTTCAGGACACAAGGAGTAGATCGAGGCTTGAATTGAATTTAATAGATTGTGCGTTTCGTTTTGATTTTCTGTTTTTTGACATCTACAAATGCTTTTATTATCATGCTTTTGTTCTATATTATTTTACTTGAGCATGTGCAAGTGTATTTGGATTTTATATTTGTAATTCTTTTATCGTTATTAATAAATTTGATACAGGACATAGGATACTAAGAAGGTACCGATCTAGTCGGGATATCTTGGTGCACTTGCTTATTACAGAATTCAGCAAAATTGCTTATTCTTCCGTTCATTATTCTACTACAGCAGATGTTTTATGAAACTAGAAGTGCTTTTTTGGGACTAGTTTGAGTGGAGTAAGAGAAAGAGCGGCCGACTCTTCGAGGTTGATATTTTCCTCCTTCATTCCACTAGGCAATTCCCAATCGAAACTGTATAAGAGATTTGCAAGGCCAAGCTCCACCATTGCTGTTCCCATATATAAAGCTGGACGTATCCTTCTGCCAGAAATTACCCATGTTAATTTCTAATATCAATTTCTAATATTATGGTTAGTTTATATTGGGGCGTTACAGTATCTGCCAGGTTGAAGGACTAATGTTGGACATTGCTGCTGCTGAAGAAGAGATTACAGCATGGAAAGTGGCAGCAGAGCATGAAGCTGCAGCAGGCAGAGCTGTTGAACAAGATTTCATTTCACAGGTATGATTGTCAATTGGTATTGTCTAACCGTATTTGATCATCATGACAATGGTTCTTTTCTGAAAACCCCAGTTTTCTTGTTCCGCACGGTAGTTGTTTAACTTTCTTAATGATGTGAACATTAAGCATGTAACAACAGTTTAATGCTGAATTAGATAGAACCTTTTTATACATAAATAGCGGAAAATAAGACCCCATCGGACAATAAAAACTGATCCTTTTATTCTAATACTAAATGAAAAAGGGAACAGAAAATACATATCGAAACAAAGACTTTAGGTCAAGCGACATAATGCAGCAAATTTTTATTCTCTGTTTATATTTCTACTAGAAGATTGTTCTATGCAACTAGAGGTGCTTCTTTGGGACGAGTTTGAGTGGAGTTCTCTTGTTGAGAGTAAGAGAAAGACCAGTGGACTCTTCCATGTTGATATCCTCCTCCTTCATTCCGCTAGGCAATTCCCAATCAAAGCTATACAAGAGATTTGCAAGGCCGAGCTCCACTGTTGTTGTTCCCATATATATAGCCGGACACACCCTTCTACCTGAGCCGAACGGCAACAGCTCGAAATGCTGCCCTTTGATATCTATGGGACTATCCATAAACCTCTCGGGGATGAATTCCTCGGGATCCTTCCAGGACGCGGGGTCCCGTCCGATAGCCCAAGCATTCACTTGGATTAGGGTCTTCGGGTAGATTTCATAGCCGTTGACCTTAAAGTGTGATATGCTTTCCCTTGGAAGAAGCAGTGGAGCTGGAGGGTGCAACCTAAAAGTCTCCTTAATTATCATTTTGAGATAATGGAGATGTTCGATGTCGCTTTCGGTGACTTTACCTTTGTTTCCAATGCAGTTTCTAACTTCATCCTGTGCTTTCTTCATCAGGCTCGGTTTCTTAGCTAGCTCCGCCATTGCCCACACCATGGTAATTGCAGCAGTGTCCACCCCACCTAAAAATATATTCTGCAATTAGAAAATTGAATATCATATTAGAAATTTTAAAAGAATCAGTTAAAAAGTAAAAAAAGAAAACATAACTAAAAAGAAAACATTTTAAAACTAGCATGGATTAGAAGTTTTGCAGCTTACCAAGAGAACTGCCTTGATATTAGTTTCAGTTAGAAGAGCAGCTCCAAACCCAGTTTGCTCTTTCACAATTTTCAGCAACACATCAATGATATCATCTTGCTGCTGTTTTTTTCTCCCGGGGTTGAGGTGATCATCAATCACCCCTTGGAAGAAACTATCTAACTCGTGAAAAATCTTTTCACGCCTTTGATTTAAACCAGAGAGCTTGTCAAAAATCCACCCCACGTACGGGAAGTATTCAGCTGCACAGAAGCTTCCCATAGTAGCCTCGGCCGCTTGGACCACTTCATTAAATCTGTTGTGATTCAAGTCACTCCCTTCAAAACTTGTTCCGAAAGCAATCCTGAAAATCATACTAGCTGTAAGAGCAAACAACTTCTCAGTAAGATCAACAGGAGAAGAAGGCGAAGATGAGGAGTGATGAGATATCGAGTCGATCAACTTTGTAATTTCTTCTTCCCTTATTGACCAATATGACTGGACCCTCTTCACGCTAAAAAGCTCAAGAACACATATTTTCCTGATCTCTCTCCAATATTCACCGTACGGCGAGAAGGCGAGGTCTTGATGGCTGTATGTGAGTCTCCGAGCACCTTGTAATGGCGGCCGGCTGCAGCTGTCGAGATCATGAGTCTTCATGACTGCTTTTGCCGCCTCCGCAGAGGATATTACAACGGTCGGCAAGTTGCCAAGTTGAAGAAGCATAACCGGGCCATATTTCTTGGAAAGTTGCCATAAAGATTGGTGAGGTAATGAACCAAGCTGGTGTAAATTGCCTATGAAGGGAAGCTTGGGAGGGCTTGGAGGAAGGTTCTTGTTTTGTTTCTTAGAAATTCTCGTTTTCAAGAGAAGCCATGTGAGGAGAAGAAACAGAAAGAGAAGCAAGGCTTGTTGGGCATCAATAGCCATTGGAGTTTATGACTCAGATTTCTACTATGATTTTTCTTCTTCTTTCATAACTTCTATTTGTACAAGGAAGAGCAAAAGATCAACCTTCTTTTTTCCTCCTAATTGTTGAATTTCATCCTACCTTTAATTGCCGTGTTTGTCATCTCTAGTTCCTAACGTTTACATTTCCTTACCGTGGTGTCCCACTTTTTAGCTGTACTTTGAAATTACTACAGGATGAGACGTACATTTACCTTCTCTCTCTCTTTTTTGTGCTTTTTTATTTTTATTTTTTTATCTTTTATTTTTTTTCATGATGAGTGTCAATTATATGGTGCCAGCTCTTGCGCTTTATCGTGTGTCAAGTGACCTTTTTATTGTTTTTTGCACGATTAACATCATAATAGTCACAAGTCACTATATATACACACACACATGCGACAAACTCTCATCAAATATTCGTCACCAAAAAAAAAAAAACGAAAATTCATACAAGAACTTGGATATTTTTTTTAGATACAGGAGATAAGGAAAGGTGTTTTAAAGATGTTTTAAATGTGCCATTTTAAATTTTTTAAATGGCTGCTTTTAACATCTATTTAAATATATATTAAATGTTTCTATTAAATATTTTTGTTCATAGTTTTTACTTTCGAATAAAAATATCTCCATCGCAACCATTCTAATATGTGAACAAAACGAATTGCACCTCTCTAGCTTCATCGGAAACGTGAATGTAGGTTTTTTTTGTTTGTTTCTTTGTATCAGAAAAAAAGAAACAAAAAAGATAAGCAAGGTTTATCAGTCACCTCATGATAGAGTCATGTGTTAAATTATTATTAGACTATGCTAGCAATTATTTTTTCTTTTCTTTTCTTTTCTATAAAGGCACCCTAAATCAGATTTCTATTTTGTTATCTCTTGTTCTTATGTTACTTTCTCTATACTGCGCAAAGATTTAAAAAAATATATATTATATTTACAGAAATAGTCCGAACATTACATAATCGAAAAGTTTAAGTTGTGGCATGTTTCCCTTCTGAGATATTGAAATTTGCAAATAATGTTGGTTTCCCGGAGCAGTTTTCATTTCATCATACAACTCCTAATTTCATTATGTGCTTTTAGTCGTTGCCAAAAGTGTTATGGTAATTGAATCAACGTCAATTCAAATCAAAATATATCCTAATGACATAAGATGAAATGGTAAGAGCCTTATAAGTTTCCCGCTTTAGAGCATGGGAAAATTTACATTTCTTTTGCTGCTGCCTTTTTTTTTTTTTTTGGAATAAATTTTGATTTTTCAGTTAATACGTCTGAAATGTCTCTCTATTTCCTCACTACGAATACGCTTATAGCTGGAAAAACTAAAAACGACGATAACACGGTCAGTCTTGCGTCTATCGAATGCAGAACCAACAGTTACTCAAGAAGTTGTACGTTTATGGTAACGGTTACTCAAGAGAATGTCCTTATATGGTCTTGTAAGTAAACATGTTAAAATTGTATTTTATTTTTGTTTCTAGCTGCATTTTCCCTGAGTTCTGTTTCCCGAATCATGGGCACAACAGGAACTCGGTATAATGTTCATTTTTTTTTTTTCATAGAATTTTGGGTGTGGGATTGAACTCTAGACTTTAGTATTAGAGACATTGTGTGGAATTACCATCCGACTATAGTATTAAGCTTGTAACAGCAACAAAATGCCGAAGCTAAAAAGAAGGCACTATCCGACTATATAAACAGATCCTTTGTACTAAAAACAAAAAGAGAGTGGAAAACATAAAATATAAACTGAAACAAAGACTTCAGGACACAAGGAGTAGATCGAGGCTTGAATTGAATTTAATAGATAGTGCGTTTCGTTTTGATTTTCTGTTTTTTGACATCTACAAATGCTTTTATTATCATGCTTTTGTTCTATATTATTTTACTTGATCATGTGCAAGTGTATTTGGATTTTATATTTGTAATTCTTTTATCGTTATTAATAAATTTGATACAGGACATAGGATACTAAAAAGGTACCGATCTAGTCGGGATATCTTGGTGCACTTGCTTATTACAGAATTCAGTAAAATTGCTTATTCTTCCGTTCATTATTCTACTACAGCAGATGTTTTATGAAACTAGAAGTGCTTTTTTGGGACTAGTTTGAATGGAGTAAGAGAAAGAGCGGCCGACTCTTCGAGGTTGATATTTTCCTCCTTCATTCCACTAGGCAATTCCCAATCGAAACAGTATAAGAGATTTGCAAGGCCAAGCTCCACCATTGCTGTTCCCATATATAAAGCTGGACGTATCCTTCTGCCAGAAATTACCCATGTTAATTTCTAATATCAATTTCTAATATTATGGTTAGCTTATATTGGGGCGTTACAGTATCTGCCAGGTTGAAGGACTAATGTTGGACATTGCTGCTGCTGAAGAAGAGATTACAGCATGGAAAGTGGCAGCAGAGCATGAAGCTGCAGCAGGCAGAGCTGTTGAACAAGATATCATTTCACAGGTATGATTGTCAATTGGTATTGTCTAACCGTATTTGATCATCATGACAATGGTTCTTTTCTGAAAACCCCAGTTTTCTTGTTCCGCACGGTAGTTGTTTATCTTTCTTAATGATGTGAACATTAAGCATGTAACAACAGTTTAATGCTGAATTAGATAGAACCTTTTTATACATAAATAGCGGAAAATAAGACCCCATCGGACAATAAAAACTGATCCTTTTATCCTAATACTAAATGAAAAAGGGAACAGAAAATACATATCGAAACAAAGACTTTAGGCCAAGCGACATAATGCAGCAAATTTTTATTCTCTGTTTATATTTCTACTAGAAGATTGTTCTACGCAACTAGAGGTGCTTCTTTGGGACGAGTTTGAGTGGAGTTCTCTTGTTGAGAGTAAGAGAAAGACCAGTGGACTCTTCCATGTTGATATCCTCCTCCTTCATTCCGCTAGGCAATTCCCAATCAACGCTATACAAGAGATTTGCAAGGCCGAGCTCCACTGTTGTTGTTCCCATATATATAGCCGGACACACCCTTCTACCTGAGCCGAACGGCAACAGCTCGAAATGCTGCCCTTTGATATCTATGGGACTATCCATAAACCTCTCGGGGATGAATTCCTCGGGATCCTTCCAGGACGCGGGGTCCCGTCCGATAGCCCAAGCATTCACTTGGATTAAGGTCTTCGGGTAGATTTCATAGCCGTTGACCTTAAAGTGTGATATGCTTTCCCTTGGAAGAAGCAGTGGAGCTGGAGGGTGCAACCTAAAAGTCTCCTTAATTATCATTTTGAGATAATGGAGATGTTCGATGTCGCTTTCGGTGACTTTTCCTTTGTTTCCAATGCAGTTTCTAACTTCATCCTGTGCTTTCTTCATCAGGCTCGGTTTCTTAGCTAGCTCCGCCATTGCCCACACCATGGTAATTGCAGCAGTGTCCACCCCACCTAAAAATATATTCTGCAATTAGAAAATTGAATATCATATTAGAAATTTTAAAAGAATCAGTTAAAAAGGAAAAAAAGAAAACATAACTAAAAAGAAAACATTTTAAAACTAGCATGGATTAGAAGTTTTGCAGCTTACCAAGAGAACTGCCTTGATATTAGTTTCAGTTAGAAGAGCAGCTCCAAACCCAGTTTGCTCTTTCACAATTTTCAGCAACACATCAATGATATCATCTTGCTGCTGTTTTTTTCTCCCGGGGTTGAGGTGATCATCAATCACCCCTTGGAAGAAACTATCTAACTCGTGAAAAATCTTTTCACGCCTTTGATTTAAACCAGAGAGCTTGTCAAAAATCCACCCCACGTACGGGAAGTATTCAGCTGCACAGAAGCTTCCCATAGTAGCCTCGGCCGCTTGGACCACTTCATTAAATCTGTTGTGATTCAAGTCACTCCCTTCAAAACTTGTTCCGAAAGCAATCCTGAAAATCATACTAGCTGTAAGAGCAAACAACTTCTCAGTAAGATCAACAGGAGAAGAAGGCGAAGATGAGGAGTGATGAGATATCGAGTCGATCAACTTTGTAATTTCTTCTTCCCTTATTGACCAATATGACTGGACCCTCTTCACGCTAAAAAGCTCAAGAACACATATTTTCCTGATCTCTCTCCAATATTCACCGTACGGCGAGAAGGCGAGGTCTTGATGGCTGTATGTGAGTCTCCGAGCACCTTGTAATGGCGGCCGGCTGCAGCTGTCGAGATCATGAGTCTTCATGACTGCTTTTGCCGCCTCCGCAGAGGATATTACAACGGTCGGCAAGTTGCCAAGTTGAAGAAGCATAACCGGGCCATATTTCTTGGAAAGTTGCCATAAAGATTGGTGAGGTAATGAACCAAGCTGGTGTAAATTGCCTATGAAGGGAAGCTTGGGAGGGCTTGGAGGAAGGTTCTTGTTTTGTTTCTTAGAAATTCTCGTTTTCAAGAGAAGCCATGTGAGGAGAAGAAACAGAAAGAGAAGCAAGGCTTGTTGGGCATCAATAGCCATTGGAGTTTATGACTCAGATTTCTACTATGATTTTTCTTCTTCTTTCATAACTTCTATTTGTACAAGGAAGAGCAAAAGATCAACCTTCTTTTTTCCTCCTAATTGTTGAATTTCATCCTACCTTTAATTGCCGTGTTTGTCATCTCTAGTTCCTAACGTTTACATTTCCTTACCGTGGTGTCCCACTTTTTAGCTGTACTTTGAAATTACTACAGGATGAGACGTACATTTACCTTCTCTCTCTCTTTTTTGTGCTTTTTTATTTTTATTTTTTTATCTTTTATTTTTTTTCATGATGAGTGTCAATTATATGGTGCCAGCTCTTGCGCTTTATCGTGTGTCAAGTGACCTTTTTATTGTTTTTTGCACGATTAACATCATAATAGTCACAAGTCACTATATATACACACACACATGCGACAAACTCTCATCAAATATTCGTCACCAAAAAAAAAAAAACGAAAATTCATACAAGAACTTGGATATTTTTTTTAGATACAGGAGATAAGGAAAGGTGTTTTAAAGATGTTTTAAATGTGCCATTTTAAATTTTTTAAATGGCTGCTTTTAACATCTATTTAAATATATATTAAATGTTTCTATTAAATATTTTTGTTCATAGTTTTTACTTTCGAATAAAAATATCTCCATCGCAACCATTCTAATATGTGAACAAAACGAATTGCACCTCTCTAGCTTCATCGGAAACGTGAATGTAGGTTTTTTTTGTTTGTTTCTTTGTATCAGAAAAAAAGAAACAAAAAAGATAAGCAAGGTTTATCAGTCACCTCATGATGTTAAATTATTATTAGACTATGCTAGCAATTATTTTTTCTTTTCTTTTCTTTTCTATAAAGGCACCCTAAATCAGATTTCTATTTTGTTATCTCTTGTTCTTATGTTACTTTCTCTATACTGCGCAAAGATTTAAAAAAATATATATTATATTTACAGAAATAGTCCGAACATTACATAATCGAAAAGTTTAAGTTGTGGCATGTTTCCCTTCTGAGATATTGAAATTTGCAAATAATGTTGGTTTCCCGGAGCAGTTTTCATTTCATCATACAACTCCTAATTTCATTATGTGCTTTTAGTCGTTGCCAAAAGTGTTATGGTAATTGAATCAACGTCAATTCAAATAAAAATATATCCTAATGACATAAGATGAAATGGTAAGAGCCTTATAAGTTTCCCGCTTTAGAGCATGGGAAAATTTACATTTCTTTTGCTGCTGCCTTTTTTTTTTTTTTTTGGAATAAATTTTGATTTTTCAGTTAATACGTCTGAAATGTCTCTCTATTTCCTCACTACGAATATGCTTATAGCTGGAAAAACTAAAAACGACGATAACACGGTCAGTCTTGCGTCTATCGAATGCAGAACCAACAGTTACTCAAGAAGTTGTACGTTTATGGTAACGGTTACTCAAGAGAATGTCCTTATATGGTCTTGTAAGTAAACATGTTAAAATTGTATTTTATTTTTGTTTCTAGCTGCATTTTCCCTGAGTTCTGTTTCCCGAATCATGGGCACAACAGGAACTCGGTATAATGTTCATTTTTTTTTTTTCATAGAATTTTGGGTGTGGGATTGAACTCTAGACTTTAGTATTAGAGACATTGTGTGGAATTACCATCCGACTATAGTATTAAGCTTGTAACAGCAACAAAATGCCGAAGCTAAAAAGAAGGCACTATCCGACTATATAAACAGATCCTTTGTACTAAAAACAAAAAGAGAGTGGAAAACATAAAATATAAACTGAAACAAAGACTTCAGGACACAAGGAGTAGATCGAGGCTTGAATTGAATTTAATAGATAGTGCGTTTCGTTTTGATTTTCTGTTTTTTGACATCTACAAATGCTTTTATTATCATGCTTTTGTTCTATATTATTTTACTTGATCATGTGCAAGTGTATTTGGATTTTATATTTGTAATTCTTTTATCGTTATTAATAAATTTGATACAGGACATAGGATACTAAAAAGGTACCGATCTAGTCGGGATATCTTGGTGCACTTGCTTATTACAGAATTCAGTAAAATTGCTTATTCTTCCGTTCATTATTCTACTACAGCAGATGTTTTATGAAACTAGAAGTGCTTTTTTGGGACTAGTTTGAATGGAGTAAGAGAAAGAGCGGCCGACTCTTCGAGGTTGATATTTTCCTCCTTCATTCCACTAGGCAATTCCCAATCGAAACAGTATAAGAGATTTGCAAGGCCAAGCTCCACCATTGCTGTTCCCATATATAAAGCTGGACGTATCCTTCTGCCAGAAATTACCCATGTTAATTTCTAATATCAATTTCTAATATTATGGTTAGCTTATATTGGGGCGTTACAGTATCTGCCAGGTTGAAGGACTAATGTTGGACATTGCTGCTGCTGAAGAAGAGATTACAGCATGGAAAGTGGCAGCAGAGCATGAAGCTGCAGCAGGCAGAGCTGTTGAACAAGATATCATTTCACAGGTATGATTGTCAATTGGTATTGTCTAACCGTATTTGATCATCATGACAATGGTTCTTTTCTGAAAACCCCAGTTTTCTTGTTCCGCACGGTAGTTATTTATCTTTCTTAATGATGTGAACATTAAGCATGTAACAACAGTTTAATGCTGAATTAGATAGAACCTTTTCATACATAAATAGCGGAAAATAAGACCCCATCGGACAATAAAAACTGATCCTTTTATCCTAATACTAAATGAAAAAGGGAACAGAAAATACATATCGAAACAAAGACTTTAGGCCAAGCGACATAATGCAGCAAATTTTTATTCTCTGTTTATATTTCTACTAGAAGATTGTTCTACGCAACTAGAGGTGCTTCTTTGGGACGAGTTTGAGTGGAGTTCTCTTGTTGAGAGTAAGAGAAAGACCAGTGGACTCTTCCATGTTGATATCCTCCTCCTTCATTCCGCTAGGCAATTCCCAATCAACGCTATACAAGAGATTTGCAAGGCCGAGCTCCACTGTTGTTGTTCCCATAAATATAGCCGGACACACCCTTCTACCTGAGCCGAACGGCAACAGCTCGAAATGCTGCCCTTTGATATCTATGGGACTATCCATAAACCTCTCGGGGATGAATTCCTCGGGATCCTTCCAGGACGCGGGGTCCCGTCCGATAGCCCAAGCATTCACTTGGATTAAGGTCTTCGGGTAGATTTCATAGCCGTTGACCTTAAAGTGTGATATGCTTTCCCTTGGAAGAAGCAGTGGAGCTGGAGGGTGCAACCTAAAAGTCTCCTTAATTATCATTTTGAGATAATGGAGATGTTCGATGTCGCTTTCGGTGACTTTTCCTTTGTTTCCAATGCAGTTTCTAACTTAATCCTGTGCTTTCTTCATCAGGCTCGGTTTCTTAGCTAGCTCCGCCATTGCCCACACCATGGTAATTGCAGCAGTGTCCACCCCACCTAAAAACATATTCTGCAATTAGAAAATTGAATATCATATTAGAAATTTTAAAAGAATCAGTTAAAAAGTAAAAAAAGAAAACATTTTAAAACTAGCATGGATTAGAAGTTTTGCAGCTTACCAAGAGAACTGCCTTGATATTAGTTTCAGTTAGAAGAGCAGCTCCAAACCCAGTTTGCTCTTTCACAATTTTCAGCAACACATCAATGATATCATCTTGCTGCTGTTTTTTTCTCCCGGGGTTGAGGTGATCATCAATCACCCCTTGGAAGAAACTATCTAACTCGTGAAAAATCTTTTCACGCCTTTGATTTAAACCAGAGAGCTTGTCAAAAATCCACCCCACGTACGGGAAGTATTCAGCTGCACAGAAGCTTCCCATAGTAGCCTCGGCCGCTTGGACCACTTCATTAAATCTGTTGTGATTCAAGTCACTCCCTTCAAAACTTGTTCCGAAAGCAATCCTGAAAATCATACTAGCTGTAAGTGCAAACAACTTCTCAGTAAGATCAACAGGAGAAGAAGGCGAAGATGAGGAGTGATGAGATATCGAGTCGATCAACTTTGTAATTTCTTCTTCCCTTATTGACCAATATGACTGGACCCTCTTCACGCTAAAAAGCTCAAGAACACATATTTTCCTGATCTCTCTCCAATATTCACCGTACGGCGAGAAGGCGAGGTCTTGATGGCTGTATGTGAGTCTCCGAGCACCTTGTAATGGCGGCCGGCTGCAGCTGTCGAGATCATGAGTCTTCATGACTGCTTTTGCCGCCTCCGCAGAGGATATTACAACGGTCGGCAAGTTGCCAAGTTGAAGAAGCATAACCGGGCCATATTTCTTGGAAAGTTGCCATAAAGATTGGTGAGGTAATGAACCAAGCTGGTGTAAATTGCCTATGAAGGGAAGCTTGGGAGGGCTTGGGGGAAGGTTCTTGTTTTGTTTCTTAGAAATTCTCTTTTTCAAGAGAAGCCATGTGAGGAGAAGAAACAGAAAGAGAAGCAAGGCTTGTTGGGCATCAATAGCCATTGGAGTTTATGACTCAGATTTCTACTATGATTTTTCTTCTTCTTTGATTACAACTACTTACACAAAAGGAAAAGCAAAAGATCAACCTTCTTTTTTCCTCCTAATTGTTGTTTTTGTCGTCTCTAGTTCCTAACTTTATATTTTCCACACCGTGGTGTCCCACTTTTTGGCTCTACTTTGGAATATATATATATATATATATATATATATATATATCAGAGATACATTTACCGTCTTGTTGGTTAAATGGTTCTGTATATTCAAGGTTGAGTGTCAATGGTTCTGTATATTCAAGGTTGAGTGTCAATTATATTTTATATGGTGTCATCTCTTTGGCTTATCGTCTTGTTAAGTGTGAAAGTGACTTTTTTTATTTTTTATTTTTCCCCATTAACATGATGATCGTCACGGCTCTTTAGGCACAGAGCATATAAATCAAAATGCCATTTCCTTAATCCTTTTTTTTTTTTTTTTTTGCCCCTACTTGTTTCAATAGAAATAGAAAGCTTGTTAGAAGGGAAAGCTTCTCCATGTAGAGCTCTACTTTACTTGTAGAATTATTGTTTCGATGTAGGTCTCATAATACAAGCAAAAAAATTGGACCCTACGTGTGTGTATATATATATACATGCACACACACACACACAAGACAAACTCTCATAAAAAAAAAAAATTAAAGATTAAAAAAAAAAAAAAGAAAGAAAGAAAACTATCATATTAGAACTTGGATATTTTGTTAGATACAGGAGATATCGAAAGGTGCTAGTTGCTTGGTGAGATTTGATCTCACACACACACACACACACACAAATAGAGTTTGCCATGCGGTAGCATTTTTTTGGCTCTATATACAAGTACTAGAAATCAATGAGTTGCAATTCTATGATACGACCCTCGATTGTTTTATATAATATATTCACTTTTTTTTTTCTTTTCTATCAAAAAAAAAAAAAAAAAACCGTTGATTTTTTTTTTAAAGGAAAAAAGACATCCTGAATTAGATTGCTATTTTGTAATCTTTTGTCTTATATTACTTTTTCTATACCTCGCAACGATTAAAAAATATATAATATTTACGGAAATATCAATCTTTAAATTGAGGAATAATATTTCGACAAATATAAATCTCAATAAATTTTGAAATATGTTGGTGTCGTCATTTTAAGAAAACATCATTAGAAACACAGGAAATTAAGGATGTTCTCGTTGAGGTATTTACACAAAATGATCATTTTGAGACACCCCTTTTATAATATAAACACAAGTCAACTTATTTGTAAATTTAAACAAAAATTCAAATTTGAATATCCAATTTTCCGCTTTTACCCTTTCTCCTATGTGGTAGTGTTTTTTTTACAGTAAATGTATCATTTATTCACGTTTGTAGCTTTATTAAGCTTTCGTTATATATCATTCTAAAATTTAAATTCCTAAGGAAATGTCTTGAAATCACATTGGTTAGCTATTTAGCGTATCAAGCATTTTTTTCTCAAATGTTTTCGATTCCACACATTCATTTGTCCACATGGTATGGATCGATATATGAATCAATATGGTATCGATCAGTATTATATGAAGTATATTGATAATAGACCATTTTATAGACACAGAGTAATAAAATGACCAGGTCATTACCATATTAATGAGAAAGACGAGCAATATAATGACCAGGTGATATTTAATAAAAAAGACATGGTTAATATAATATAGATAATTGTCTAAATATAGAGTAACAAAAAGACTAGATTAGTATTATAGTGTAAAAAAAAAAAAAAAAAACCTAGCAACATGGAAATATTGCGTTTTTGGAGTGGGAGATATGATTTTATGGGTTATTTGTTTATTTATTTAATTTCAAAAACTTGAAATGATAAGATCTTTTAGATCTCAATTTCCAAATATTAAAACTTGGTTTATGATATTAATGTGTCTATATTTTAGGAGAGAATATAATACATTTTGTTTTTGAGTAATTGGTCTAAATGGGCCTTAAACTTGAAGAGGTGACGATTTGATCTTTATTTTTTAATTTTGACTGAGACAACTTTAAACTCTCTAAATGGTGACAATCTAGTCCTTTACATCCAATTCTGTTAATCTTCTAACGAAAAAGGTCATGTGACCCATCATTATCAAGCCACCCCCCTGCACCATGCGACTTCTCTTCCGTCGTTGGAAACCACCCCCCCAACCAAAAATATATATATATGGGCTTCTGCTACTCTAATTGGAGGGGAGGGGAGGGGAGGGGAGGGGAGGGGAGAGAGAGAGAGAGGGCTTTTATTACTATGATTTTTTTAGATTTTTATTAAACTATTTATTGTTAGATTACTAAAATACTCCCTCAAATTAGATCACATGCATTGCACATGATTTATTCTGTTAGAAATTAACAGACTTAGACGGAAAGGATTATAATTGTCAACATAGAGTTTAGAGTTATCTCGGCCAAAATTAAAAAAACAGGGACAAAATTGTCACCTCTTCAATAATTTAGGGACCATTTAAGCCAATGACTCTTTATTTTTTAAATTAGATGTAAGGGTATTTCTGTCAGCACAATAAAATAAAATTTGTTTGTTGTTCAATTTTACAAATAAGTTTGTTATGGATATTTATTAAAACCATCCCTCCAATTTGATCATATATGTAAATAGTCCTATTTTCGTCATTGTTACCGTGTTGTCCACATTCTAGCTGTATTTACAAATCAATATACCTTACTCCTATAGTGACCCAAAAAAAAAAAAAAAAAACAGTGGCGTATAAATTTGTACAAAGAAACCAAGAAGAAGAAGAAGAAGAAGAAGAAGAAAGAAAGAAAAGTGTTTCTATGCAACATGGTACACCAATTGTCTTCACAATCACCTTAAACAAGTTCAATAGTTTCTGAAGTTTTTGGTGATATCCTTATCATTAATTCGAATCGGGTCATTCGAAATCAAGGATAATCTCATATACGACCTCGCGAACATTATCAACCGAAGCGAAAATGCGACTTCCGAATCACACGACATTGACTTCTGGGTACCTCATGGCTTAAGTTTGATCTTCTAATAGCCAGTGGGGTGGGTTACGTTTATGGTACTGGATATCTTATAACTTGCAATTCCAGTTGCCCTTCGTAATCAATGGTGCTATCGGTGAACCTCTCTTCGGGTTCATCCCAGTCGTTATAATCTCGTCCTACCGCCCAAACATTACATCATAATCGAAAAGTTTAAGCTGGGACATGGTTTCCCTTGGGGACTAAAAGTTGATTCTTAATTCATTTCCCTTAAGAGAAGTGTTTGCAAATATTGTTGGTTTCGCGGTGTATTATTGGTTGTTGAGAAATGAGATATTATCAAATATTTATTTAAATTATATTTTTATGATTTTTTTTAATTTTTATATTGATTGATTGTAGTATAGGAGATTAAATTTATTTATGTTAATTTTTATATTAGGAAACAGGAAATTTCTTAATTACAGTACATTTGATTTCTTTGGATAATTTATCCTTTTTTTACTTGTAAACTTATATTTGTAGGAGAGTTCATTCATAATACTTCTTACTAGTAAATCTTCTTTATCTATAAATGAAATTACGTTAATCCTTTGTCTCTTTCGTCTCCTTCTTCTATATTTCATTCTCTTATTTATTTGTTTTCCACTTTAGAGCATGGGAAAATTTACTTTTCTTTTACTGTTCTCTTCTTTTTTTTCCCCCTCTTCTTTCTTTGCGTAAATTTTGATTTTTCTGTTAATACGTGCCAAATGTTTCTCTATTTCCTCACTATGAATATGCTTATTGCCGGCAAAACTAAAAACAACAATAACGTGGTCAGTCTTTCGTCTATTAAACGGCAGAACCAACAGTTACACAAGAGGTTGTCCATCTATGGTAAAGGTTACTCAAGAGAACGTCCGTATATGTTCTTGTACGTAAGCATGTTAAAATTGTATTTTAACTTTGTTTCTTATAGCTGCATTTTCCTGAGTTCTGATTCCCGAATCATGGACACAATGGGAACTCGGCATACTGTTCATTCATTTTTTTTTTCAAAAAATTAAAAAAATAAACTTTGGATGTGGGATTTGAACTCTAGACTTTAGTATTAGAGATAGCGTGTGCAATTACCGTTAGTTTAAAGCAACGTCAAGCTGAAGCTGAAATAAGACACTATCCGACTATATAAACAGATCCTTTCAACCAAGAACAAAAAGAGAGTGGAAAACATAATATATGAAATGAAACAAAGACTTTAGGACCGAGGAGTAGATCGAGGTTTGAATTGAATTTAATAGATTGTGTGTTTTGTTTTGATTTTCTGTTTTTGGCATCTACGTATGCTTTTACTTTCATGCTTTTGTTCTATATTATTTTACCGGAGCATGTGCAGGTGTATTTGGATATTATATTTGTAATTCTTTTATTTTCATTAATAAATTTGAGCGTGGAATTATTATAGGACATAGGGATGCTAAGAAGGTACTGATGTAGTCGAGATGTTCTGGTGCACTTACTTATTACAGGACAAGCTGCATAATGCAGCAAAATTGGTTATTCTGCCGTTCATTATTTCTACTATAGCAGATGTTTTATGAAACTAGAAGTGCTTTATTGGGACAAGTTTGGGTCGAGTAAGAGAAAGAGCGGCTGATTCTTCGAGGTTGATATCTTCCTCCAGTACAAGAGATTTGCAAGGCCAAACTCCACCATTGTTGTTCCCATATATAAAGCTGGACAAATTCTTCTGCCAGAACCAAAAGGCAACAACCAGAAATGTTGCC
Source organism: Ficus hirta (assembly GCA_038430175.1). NCBI lineage: Eukaryota > Viridiplantae > Streptophyta > Magnoliopsida > Rosales > Moraceae > Ficus > Ficus hirta. The sequence goes on along the minus strand of CM076595.1, from coordinate 14,180,244 downwards.
CTTTGGTTTCTATGGAACTATCCATAAACCTCTCCGGGATAAATTCCTTGGGATCCTTCCAGTACTCGGGGTCTCGTCCGATAGCCCAAGCATTCATCTGGATTAGGGTCTTTGGGTAGATTTCGTAGCCGTTGACCGTAAAGTGTGATATGCTTTCCCTTGGAAGAAACAGCGGAGCTGGAGGGTGCAACCTAAAAGTCTCCTTAAGTATCATTTTGAGAGAATGGAGATGCTCAATGTCGCTTTCAGTGACTTTTCCTTTATTTCCAATGCAGTTTCTAACTTCATCTTGCGCTTTCTTCATCAGGCTCGGTTTCTTGATTAGCTCCGCCATTGCCCACACCAAGGTAGTTGCAGCAGTATCCATCCCACCTAAAAACATATTCTGGAATCAGCATGAAAAGATTCAGTTAACAAGTAAAAACAGAAGAAAAAATAACGAAAACAAGCATTTTAAAATCGCAAGTTGTGATCATAAGTTTACCAAGAGAAATGCTTTGATATTCTTTTCGGTTAGAAAAGCAGCTCCAAACACAGTTTGCTCTTTCACTATTTTAAGCAGCACATTGATGATATCATCTTGTTGTTGTTTCGTTCTCCATGGACTGTGACGATCATCAATCACGCTCTGGAAGAAAGCATCTAAATCACGAAAAATCTTTTCGCGCCTCTGGTGTAAACCAGAGAGCCTGTCGAAAATCCACCCAACATAGGGAAAGTACTCGGCTGCACAGAAGCTTGCTAAAGTGACCTCCGCCGTCTGGATCACTTCGTTAAATCTGTTATGATTAAAGTCACTCCCTTCGAAACTTGTTCCAAAAGCAACCCTGACAATAATACTAGCAGCAGTAAGAGCAGACATCTTCTTTGTAAGATCAACAGGAGAAGAAGAAGAGGAGTGATGAGATATCGAGTTGATCATCTTAGTTATTTCTTCTTCCCTTATTGACCGATAAGACTGAACCCTCTTCACGCTGCAAAGCTCAAGAACACATATTTTCCTGATTTCTCTCCAATATTCACCATAAGGTGCAAATGCCAAGTCTTGAAAGTTGTATGTGAGTGTCCGACCACCTTGTAACGTCGGTCGGCTGCAGCTGTCAAGGTCATGAGTCTTCAGGACTACTTTCACCGCCTCAGCGGAGGATATTACAACGGTTGGCATCTTGCGCGGTCGAAGATGCATAACCGGGCCGTGTTTCTTGGAAAGTTGCCATAAAGATTGGTGAGGTAATGAACCAAGCTGGTGTAAATTGCCTATGAAGGGAAGCGTGGGAGGGCTTGGAGGAAGGTTCTTATTTTGTTTATTAGAAATTCTCCTTTTCATGAGAAGCCATGTGAGGAGAAGAAAGAGAATGAGAAGCAAGGCTTGTTGGGCATCCTATAGCCATTATTAGAGTACTTTTATCACTAGGATTTCTACTATGATTTTTCTTCTTATTTGATAACAACTGCTTATAAAAAAGGAAGAGCGAAGGATCAACCTTCATTTTTCCTTGCTAATTGTTGAATTTCACCTCCTATTTTGTTGTTTCGTCATCTCTAGTTCCTAACTTTACATTTCCATACTATGTGTCACACTTTTTGTTGTACTTTGAAATTAATATGAGTGGGACCCTTACTCTCTTTTTTTTTTTCTGGGTTTTTTTTTATATTTTTTTTGGGTTAACGTTTGTTCAAGTTGAGTGTTAATTTTATGATGTCATCTATTTAGCTTTATCGTCATGTTCAAAGGTGAAGATAGACCTTTTTTATTGACCATGATGACACTCTAGTACGCACTTGGTAAATCAAGATGCCATTTTCTTATTATTTATTATTTATATTTTTTCCACTTACTCTTCTAGAATATGTCTATTTATCAATCTCTTGACTTGAAATCGGAGCAAATTTTGAAAAAGGATCTTAGAATTTTTATAGAGTTTAACCACGTGATTTTTTCGTTGAAATTTGTTGCTTGATTAAATGTATTTTGATGGTGACTTTTTCTGATTTTTCTCCTCTTACAGATAAGGATCTACTTGTTTTAACGTACTAAATTCAAACCACGAGCTTTTACTTCATTACAGCAATATAGCTACATATAAGTACTAGTTTTAGTTTTAGTTTTAGTTTTTTTATTTTTTTTAATTTTTTAATTTTTATTTTTAATGTGTTAAGCATGTCATCAGAAGACTATTTGAGTGTGTTTAGTTGAAGAAAATAGTGGATGAAAAGAAAGGGCTGGTGGAAGGATTAGTTCAAGAACTTTTACATTTATAGTTGTCTGAAAGTAAACAAGAATAAGGAAAGGATTACAGGAGGGATTCCAAATCTTTCAGAACACCTCAATTTCTTTTCTAAATTAAAGAAATTGTTGGAAGGATTTCATAACAAATGGTAGAGATCCGGAGGAACTCGCTTGTCTTCTTTCTTGACTTTGATCTTGCTTAATTTTCATGAGAAACAGAAGAGTTAATATATATGTGTGTGTGTATGTGTAGAAGCAGGGTAAGAAGAACTAGCCACATAGTAGACAAGTTTTACTTATTAATTACCAAATGATATAAGAGGAATATTTTGACCGAACAATTAAATAATAAAGGAATTGGGTTCTTCTCTGAAATCAAAAGTGGCCAATATTTTTGTTAATAGAATTCAAACTCTCTAAATCTCTGAGCAGCTCTTGGACATGAAAAGTTGAAAACACCTTTCTGTTCTTCCGTGAGAGACAATTTCTTTTTAGAAAATGACTTTTTGCTGGCTCTTTTGTAGAAAGCAGGTATGCATAATATTAGTGAGCCGTTTGACAAGCTCAATTACAATTAAATTAGTTGTTAACTAGATATGACGTTACTTCTTTGTCGGTTTAAGCTTCCCTCTTATTGGCCAATTTGAATTGAAATATTCGAGTTGTAGTTGTTTGATTTTTTAAAAACTAGTTAAAATTTTATTGATTTTTCAGGGAAAAAAAAAAAACAAAACAAAAACAAAAAGGCGCTTTAATATTTTAGTTTGCAATGATGTTCTAGATAATAAGAAGTATAAAGTAGAAATTTTAAAAATGACTATATTTCATTGACATGAATAGTACAGTATATATATAAATGCATCTCCTAATACAAATGGAAATTACATAATTAAGAAACAATAATTAGAGAAAATATTTACAATTAAAAACATCCCCGTAAATCACAAGTTTAACTTTGTGTTACTTTCCCTATTATCAAACACCCATTTTTCCTCAATTGGCGTTCGTAACTTTTTGTTGTTTTTCTCTTGTTGCCATTTTCATCCATCAATGTCTTCTCTCCACAAGGTTTGGTATTTGTTAAGAGGGTAAAAATGGTATTTAGGCTAATGTTTTTGGTATTTTTCTAGTTTTAAATAATGCAACATGTTTGTTGTCGTTTTTCCTCCATTGGCGTTTGAAATAATAGTTTCGCTTTAGTCTTGATTTGATTCTTTTAAGACGTTTTTCATTTGTTGTCGTTTTTTTTATAGTTGCTTTCTCCATGATGTCATTTTCACATGTTATTTTTTATGCGTAATTGTCGTTTTCTCTTTTGATGTCGTTTTTCCTAGTTGTCGTCCTTCAACTGCTGTCATTTGTTCACATCTTTTTGGTATTTAATTCTGTATTACCGTCTAAATTTGTCACCGACTTCCATCCATTGTCGGTTTTTTCATTTCCTTTCATTGTCAATCTGTACGTAGTTTGTAAAATTAAATTCGAATTTTAGTTTCTTAATTATAAACAGAAAGATATTAGTGTTAGGAATTTAATCCTATTTTCTTGGTATATATTAGCAAAAATAATTAACTACTTTGTGATTTATTGCGGGAGTTTTATTACATGAATTTCAAATTTTGCTATCTCGGATTAATCCTATTTTCAAAGTCGTGATCCTTATAAGATTTTGTTCCTACTGAAAAAGATAATAATATCAGTTCGTTTAAAGTTATTTATTTATTTATTTTCATATGCACCTATTATTTTCTTTTTTAATTAATCACTTTACTAACAGGTAACCACCGTAATCCAATCGGTAACTGCCTCATTACTATGCTACTACCATTGTCATCGGAATTATTTTGAAAAATTACAAACGAAACAAGTCCATACAATTACAAATAACTCACACAAAATTTACAAACAATTATATCAAAAAAAAAAAAAATCAGAAAAATCAACAATTTAGAAAAACAAATCCTAAAATGTCACGACAGTATCAAGTTGGATTTGGTCGATGGTAACGCCATGACGAGTGTCGTTGCGCAGCTCCACAACGAGACCCCTAGCAAAAACGCTATAGAAGTTCCACACCGATCCTCGTCAATTGCATGGGGAGACGCTCTTTGCGCGGAGCTCCAGATCTTACCGGTCGAGGAGATCTCTTCGAAATGCGACCGTCGACGTTGATTCTCGAAATTGCAGTACTCCTTTTGGAAGCATTGTCTTTGATATGCAACAATGCAACAAAAGGAAGACAGGGTGGCGATTGTAGGTGCAGGGCGTAGTGGTGGCAGTACTCTGTGGCAGTGCAAAATTGAAGAGGGAAGAAAGATAGACAGCAAGGACAAGAGAAGAACCCTAATCTAACCTGAGTGAATTGAGTGTAATATGGCCTTCACAAAAAGATTAAATTTTACATTATGGCATATTATAAAATAGTTTTAATGTCTGTGACATATTTATGTCGATCCTAGCTTCGAATGTGTGCAATGGAGCATAATTATCCCATCAAGAAACCTTTAAAATATAGAATATATATAGGAAGAATTAAGTAACCAATAAATGACCCTTTTTTTTTCTTTTTTTTTTTTAAAGATAATAGAATTAGTGGACAAGTAGGAAAGTTCTTACAAATTTGAAATATAAAAAAAGAAGATTCATCCTCCTCCTCCCTCGTTCTCTTTTTTGGATCAATATTAATAATTGCACTTTTCAAAACTTTTATTTCAAATCAAACATCACGTTTAAATACTTTCATTTTTAACAATGCCACAACATATTTTGTGGGTCCTACATATATATTACCAAATATACCCTCAATAAGAACCCTTCACTAAATTTCATTCTTTTTAATTTTAATAATAACACTTCTGAAAATTTTTTTATATTTCAAATCTAGCACTTCTTTTCAATGCATTTATTTTGAGCACTGCCACATCAGATTTTATATGTCCAGTACATAGTTAAATGGTAGAAAAAAAAACCCAGAGTTTTCAGCTCAAAAACCGTTGGTAGTAATGATAAGAATTAACATAGTAATTATCATTATGGCTCCTACAGTAATTCCGCCGGCTGTTAGAAATGATAACAATTACAGTAATAATTGTTGTTATGACTTGTGTAGTAATTCTTTTTTTCTTTTTTCTTTTTAACGAATTCATATAGTCATCATGACAATTACTATTAGTAATTATGATTATCACCGGATTATAATGTGTTTCTAATAATTGTAAAATGAATAATCATGATAACTATATATCTTTCTTAAGGAACTATATTTATTTCTTTGCCTTTTATTATTCATTTTGTTTCTTTGTAATCATATCCATTTCCCTTTTTTTCTTTTTAATTCATTTTGTAACAATTGAATGCTAGCTTCTTATTGGATAAAGTTCCTAAATTATATGTGTTTTTCTAAAATTTCTTATTTATGAATAATAAAGCCTTAAGTTAGTAGTGATCTAGTCCTTAAATAATGTAATAAAAGACAACCTTTAGCAATAGACTTTTATTAATGACATCATATTTGATAATTCGTGGTTATGATTATTATACTCTCATGATAATTATAAATTTTTAGCACATTGTATCTAATATAACATTATTATTGAAAATTCATGGGTAATGGTTGTCTTTCTTCATATTATATGAGGACTAAACTAATAACGATTAAACTAATTAATAACTTTATGCTTGATTACTCTCTATTTGTAAATTTTAGAAAGCAAATATAATTTACGAACTTTACCCAATGAGAACAAAATAAATTAAGAACAAAAAAAAAAGGGAAATAGATTTAATTATAAATTAACAAAATTAAATTAAAATTAGAATTAAAAGAATTAAACACATATAACATAATTATTCGTATATAATTAAACACATTATAATTTATTAGTCACATCATAATTTCTATCATTAATTATCAAAATTACCATAGGTAATTCCTATCACTGGTAAGTACTATCAGCTTTAGGATGAAAACTCTAGAATATTTTCTACAATCTAACTATTTGGGACCCACAAAATCTGATATGATGTACTTTAAAAGAAAGTATTGAAAATTGGTGTTAGATTTGAAATAAAAAAATTTTCAGAAGTGCTACTATTGAAATTAAAAGAAAGGGAATTTGTTGTAGGTTGCGATTGAGGGTATATTGGATAATGTACATATGTAGGACCCACATTTCTAAAGTAGCAAAGCTAAAAATGAAAAATATTGAAGTGTGGGGCTAGATTCTAAATTAAAATTTTTAGAAATGCTATTATGAAATTAGTATTATTATTTTGCTGCAAACTGTTTTGCTTATGAACAGAGGTGAAATTTTCTTTCTTTCCTAGCCCCCTTTTTTGAAGAAATTAAAAATTAAAATTTTAAATTTAAATAAAATGTGTTGCTCTTTGGTTTCACAGTCAATCATTCACAAATCACGAGTTCTAACAAATACCTATCAGAAAAGTACAAATACCAATCCAGTATTATCTTGTTCTACGTACTTTGCAGTTTGCACAGTTACATTTGTGCTTGCTTTCTTTATATTCTCTCTCTACTTTCACCTATATTTTCCTCTCTTCTCTCTCCTCTCTTTTCCTTTCTATCTCTCTCCTCATTATTCTTTCAAAAGATCCATGGGAAACAGCCAAAAATTAAAGATACAAGGGGTTTCAGTTCTAACTTTCTCTTCCAACTGATCCAATATTCTTCCTCATCCTCGTTTTCATAGCTTCAAAATAGCACCGAGATATTATTTCTTCTTCTTCTGAGCAAAATTTTTTTTTTCCTGCTGTATCATTACCAAAAATAATGAAGTCCTTTTCTTTAATATACCATGATGATCCTCAGACTTAAAAAAATATATTTTTTAAATTGTTGAAAATGAAAAATATCTGCTTCGGCTCTTCTGTTTTTTTTTTTTATTTAATATATTTATATGTGTATTTATTTATTTTTTTAATTTTTTTTTCCCTGCAATGTGCTCATCTATGTTGCGGCGTTAAAGTTCATTCAGAACAGGACAGAAAAGACAGCGAAAATATATATTTCCTCACAATACTAAAAGAGAGAGTTTACTTACACTATTCATATTGAAATCGTCCAAAAGGTTTCATGAAATTGTTGTTTTTAAAACTCTTGCTATGTCGTTTTTTATTTTTTGAAAATTGTTGCAGTAAGTTGTTGTGTTTTAATTGGTAGAAAGCTTTTTTCCTTGCCAAGAGCATTTTTTTTACTGACAGCATGTTTTTGCTTACGTATCTTTCTTATGTGGTTTTTTTTACGATGTTTTTGATACATTCTATGAAAAATAGCATTATCACAAAATGCTATTTCTATTTTTTATTATATTATTATACTTTGAAATTTATAAAAATAAATTTTTACTATTTAAATAAAATAAAAAAGAAAATATTATTAGAAAAAAGGTTAAGATAACAATCAACAAAAATCAAATGTTAAATTTGATATTGGCTATATCTTGTGATAAATTTATCAAAATTTTATTTAGAATTATAGATAGCACCATATTCAAGAGCATTTTTTTCATCCAAATGCCAAAATTTACTATTGGCTCAACAATTTTATATTGCATTGAAGATGTTCTTAATGACATCAACTCTGATCATAAATTTTGAATACCAACTTATGTGGATGTGAGTTGTCATTTTTTTATTGATAAATATTTAAATATTGATACACCGATTGTATCTACTGCTAAAAATATGACAACTAATGACTATTCAAAAGTTGGGATTAGATATACCTCACAGATCTTTTCCTAAAATCCCATTTTTAATATATATTCTTAAAATATTTTTATTCTAATTTTTCTTGATAAAATCATTTTTAGAATATGTTGTCATTACAATCTTTCAAATATATTTTTTAACTTGTGCTTTTTTTTTTTAATATCTCACTTTCTCTTTTTTTCCTTTACATTTTCTTTACAATCTTACCTTTTCATTTCGTCTTTTTCCCCCCTAAAATCATATTTTCAAATTCGTCAAAAATTCATATCTTAATTTAAACATTTGTTAAACTACCTTTTTATAATAATTTATCATTTTCAAAATCGTTGTTTCAAAATATGTTCGTACCTAAATATTTCAATTATAATCCACCAAGATATTGATTTGCCAAAGTGATTACTATAAAGACATTTTATTAATTATTTCAATGCAAAAATTTTCATTTTATTAATTACTTATTAATTTAAACATGTGTTAAAATACCTTTTTATAATAATTTACCATTTTCAAAATCGTTGTTTCAAAATATGTTCGTACCTAAATATTTCAATTATAATCCACCAAGATATTGATTTGCCAAAGTGATTACTATAAAGACATTTTATTAATTATTTCAATGCAAAAATTTTCATTTTATTAATTATTTATTAATTTAAACATGTGTTAAAATACCTTTTTATAATAATTTATCATTTTCAAAATCGTTGTTTCAAAATATGTTCGTACCTATATATTTCAATTATAATCCACCAAGATATTGCTTTGTCAAAGTGATTACTATAAAGACACTTTATTAATTATTTCAATGCAAAAATTTTCTCCACTATTTTGTGACATAATTTTAACAATTAAAAAACATTAATAATGATGAAATTAAAAAAGAAAAAAGATTTTGTTGAACTTCATTTGTTTTATCTTATTTGTTATATTAAAAGATATGTCATCATCAATCTATAAGTTTTAGATTATTAATCATCACATTATAATACTATTTGTGCTTTTGCACGTAATGTATGGCCTAATATTATATAAAAAGAAGCCTGCCGGCTTTTCCTTACTTTTTTTTATTTAATTTTCTTTGTGGTGGATAGAAATACATTAGAATGCATTATCGGCCCCCTCAACAATCTTTGGAGGATCTTGCTGTGAGAAATTTAGTACTTGCTTACTTTTCCTTTCTTTTTTTCGTAATTAAAAAAAAATGAATTGTTCCTATTATATCGTACTCCAATCCTTTATATCATCTTAAAAATCTCAAAGCTCATTAATGCAACGGAAAAGGACATAATCCATATTTTGTTTCCAATTCTCGCTTATGTTATAATATATTTTGCAACGTGTAATTTAATTAAACAAAAAAGAAAACGTGTAATTTAATAATGGATAGTGATCTTATAATGGAGCATAAAGTAACGAAATGTAAGCACGTTACAAGAGGATAAGAAAAAAAGATATTTTTATATAGCTACATCTATATTAACTGATGGTCTTTTAAAATTGATACCATGATAAACGGATTTGATAGAATTTATCTTCAAAAACTAATTTCAAAAAAAAAAATGATATCCAAATCATATATAAGTTCCATAATTCAGTAATTTAATTATATGAGATAAATTCAACTTCCAATACTAATATATCTACCTGTAATAAATAATACCAATTCATTTAACAAGAATAATTTGTTAACTCTCGTGGGCCCTACCTCCATTTTTCTTCGTTTTTGTTGTGTGCTTCAATTTTCTAATCTCAAATTTGTTTCTTGGTTCTCTATTTTCAAAATAAAAAAGGAGCTATACGGCAATATTTGTGTTTTCTTCTTTCTACATTATTGAGTATGAACAGAGAAGAAAAGATTCGATAGAATTGAGTAAGAAACAAAAAATCTCAATCCACAAAAATCTATTTACCCGTTTCAAGAAGAAAAATGCTACCGTAATATATTCTGAATTCTAACAACATGGATATGGTTCTCTTTTGCTTAGCATTAAAATTTATCAGAGACAAAAATCAACCATGATCAGAAAACTTTTTCTTTTTGTTAATACATCATTTGTTGGATGTAGTAGTTGAAAGATATTATCCAATATCAGAGTCATAAATTTTTAAAACATTCACGAACTAAATTTTAATTGTTACATATTACACTCATTTTATTGTTTTCGATCTTGTTACATCACTTATATTATTTCAAATTTCACCACCAACTACCAAGTACTCTTCCTTTAAAAAAAATAATAAAAAAAACGACAATCATTTCTTCTACTATTCTACGTACTAATAAATCTTACGTTTTGTCTTCTTCTTCTTCTTAAATCTAACATTTTGTATTCTTGTTACAATAGATGCAGCAACGTGTAATTTAATAATGGATAGCGATCTTAAAAAATATAGAGCATAAGGTACAGAAATCTAAGCGCATTATAAAAGGAGAAGAAAATAAGATAATTTTATATCTACGCCTATTAATTAATGGTCTTTTGAGACCGATGTCATGATAAACAAATTTGATATAATTCATCTCCAAAATTTAATTAAAAAAATGGCACAAGTTTCATAACGTAATAATTTAATTATACGGGATAAGTTTAACTTCCAACGCTAATATATATCCACATGAAATATATAATACCAAATCATTTAACTAGCATAATTTTTTTAATTAAGAACTCATCTCGTAGGCCCTACATCCGTTTTTTCTTCCTGTTGTGTGCTTCCGTTTTCTAATCTCGCTTTGTTTCTTGATTCTCCATTTTCAAATTAAAAAAAAAAAAAAGAAGAGAGAGAGAGAGAGAAAGAAAAAGAGCTACGACAATATTCTTTCTACAATATTGAGAATGAATAGAGAAGAGAAAAGATTCAATAGAATTGGGCAAGAAACAAAAAAACAAAAACAAAAAAATTGGGTAAGAAACAAAAAAGCCCCAACACACATAAATCTATTTCCAGTTTCAAGGGGGGGGGGGGGGGGGGGGGGGGGGGGAAGGTTTGCTACCGTAATATATTCTGAATTCTAATTAACTACATGGATATATATATATATGGTCTTCTAATTTTACTTAGCATTAAAAACTGTCGGAGCCAAAAATCAACCATGATCAGAAAACTCTCTTTCTTTCTTTTCTTTTTTTCTTTTTAATTTTTTTCTACTATGCCTTTTTTACTGGATATAGAAGTTGAAAGATATATATTATCTAATGTCGGGCCATAAAATTTTTAAACATTCATGAACTAAAATTTAATTGTTACGTATTACACTCATTTTGTTATTTTAAATCTTGTTACACCCATCATATTATTTCAAACTTCACCCACCAACTAACAAGTATTCTCTCTTTCTTTCTTTCTTTCTTTCTTTCTTTTAAACAATCGTTTCTTCTACTCTTCTATTAAATCTAACGTTTTGTCTTCTTTTTCTTCTTAAATCTAACGTTTTGTATTATTGTTCTAAAGAAATCTAGCGCTACAGTAGTTTTTCTAATACTATTTCAAATTTCACCCAACTAGCAAGTATTCTCTCTCCCCTATTTATTTTAAACAATCGTTTCTTATGTTCTATCTAGTACAAAAAGAAGGGCTATATATTATACCTATTATCAGATTGTTTTAACTAGTAGTCGATTAGTGAGAGTCAGAATATACATTGTATGAAATAGTTTATTATTAGTGTGTTTAATAACGAGTTTTTTTTTTTTTTTTTTTTTGAGGGAGAGTATACCTATTAATTTTTTTTAAATGGTTTTAAAATTTTCCTTACTGGCTCCAAGGCACAACACGCTTCCATAATATTCTAAGGGTTAGTTTGGGGTTGTTATGGTTTTTATAAAATCTCTATTTTTACTTCTAGTAAAAGAGAAGTAGAAGCTAAAAGCAAATGTTACAATCTTAACTTCTCCATTCAAATTATTATGTATATAATATATATATATATATATATATATAATATTTACCCAAATCCAATAAAATCACCAAGGCAGATCCTATGAATACTAGAAAATATCTTTATTTGATTTTAGTGTGATCCCAACTTGTCATAAAAGACCAAATCTTACAACACCGTATATGTACTTATACCAAAACGATATAAAAAGGACAATCCATTACCAGAATGCCTCTCTCAGTCTTTGTTTTTTCAAATGATTGCCCTTGAAATTCTTTACAATAATATACATGTAGAATACTTATAATACATTGAAAATTTACCAGGAAAACATCTATAATATAAATTTTACCAAATTACCTCTTATTTTATTACTTCATGAAATGAACATAAACAAAGTTTTCTGAGAACAGTAAACCGATCCTTGTACAAACGACAAAAAGAAGGATAAATAGAAAACAGAAAGTACAAGCCGACACAAAGACTTTAGCACAAGTCGCATAATGCACCAAATTTTCTCAGTTGGTACAAGTTTTTTTTCTAGAGAAAATTAACAACTTCCCTAACATATGTTCTATGCAAATAGATGCTTCTTTGGGACAAGTTCAAGAGGAGTTTTCTTGGCGAGAGAGAGGGAAAGACCGGCTGATTCATCCATGTTCAAATCTTCTTCTTTCATTCCATTAGGCAATTTCCAATCAAAGCTGTATAAGAGATTTGCAAGGCCAAGCTCCACCATTGTCGTTCCCATACACATACCGGGACATTTCCTTCTTCCGGAACCAAATGGCAAGAACTCGAAATGTTGCCCTTTGAAATCAATGGAACCATCAATAAACCTCTCCGGGATGAATTCATCTGGATCAGTCCAGATCTTCGGGTCTCGTCCGATTCCCCATACGTTCACTTGGATTAGGGTTTTCGGGTAGATTTCATAGCCATTGACCTTAAATTTCGATGTGCTTTCCCTTGGAAGAAGAAGAGGACCTGCGGGATGCAATCGAAAAGTCTCCTTAATTATCATTTTCAGATAATGGAGCTTTTCAATGTCACTATCAGTGACTTTTCCTTTGTTTCCGATGATGTTTCTAACTTCTTCCTGTGCTTTCTTCATCAAAGTTGGGTTCTTGGCTAGCTCTGCCATGGCCCATATCATGGTAATTGCTGAAGTATCTACCCCACCTAAAAACATATCCTACAATCAGTAAAAAAACAAAAAACAAAAAAACAAAAAAAATCTGTTATTTAAGCATGAAAAGTAGTTGGTTAAAAAGTCAAACAAATGAAACATAAGTACTAAAGCAAGAATTTTAAAATTAGTAGGGGATAAAAATTTTACAAGCTTATAATTACCAAGAGAACTGCCTTGATATTCTTTTCAGTTAGCAAAGCAGCTCCAAAACGAGCTTGTTCTTTTATAATTTTCAGCAGCACGTCGATGATATCTTCTTGTTGCGGTTTTGTTCTCCCGGGATTGAGATGCTCATCAACCACCCTTTGGAAGAAACTGTCTAACTCGCGAAAAACCTTTTCGCGCCTCCGATTTAGGCCAGAGAGCCAGTCAACAATCCACCCCACATATGGGAAGATCTCGGCGGCAGAGAAGCTCCCCATTGTGGCCTCGGCGGCATGGACTAGTTCGTTAAATTTGTTATGATTGAAGTCACTCCCTGCAAAACTTGTTCCGAAAGCAATCCTGAAAATCATACTAGCTGTCAGAGCAAACAACTTCTCGGTAAGATCGACAGAAGAAGAATTAGGAGAAGATAAGGAGTGACGAGATATCGATTTGATCATATAATTAATTTCTTCTTCCCTTATTGACTCATATGACTGGACCCTCTTCACGCTGAAAAGCTCAAAAACACATATTTTCCTGATCTCTCTCCAATATTCACCGTAAGGCGAAAAGGCGACGTCTTGATAGTTGTATGTCAGCCTCCGAGCACCTTGTAATGGCGGTCGGCTGCAGCTGTCGAGGTCATGAGTCTTCAGGACTTCTTTTGCCGCCTCGGCGGAGGATATCACGATGGTTGGCATCTTGCCAAGTTGAAGATGCATAACAGGGCCGTATGTCTTGGAAAGTTGCCATAAAGATTGGTGAGGCAATGAACCAAGCTGGTGTAAATTGCCTATGAAGGGAAGCTTGGGAGGGCTTGGAGGAAGGTTCTTGTTTTGTTTCTTAGAAGTTCTCCTTTTCATGAGAAGACATGTGAGGAGAAGAAAGAGAATGAGAAGCAAGGTTTGGGCATCTATAGCCATTGGAGCTTATCACTTAGATTTCTAATTCGATTCCCTTCTACTCTGATAACAAAGTGGGAATGAGTTCTTTTATAGTGAGTTCTTCGATATAAATATCAATACAAAAAAATATATATTGGAAAAGTATTTTATTTGACACTATCACAAGTACTCACAAATCTATCTGGCACACATAAAAATTGAAGTATATGTATCATTAGATTAATAACGTTATGAAAAATAAAAATGAGAGATTTACTTTTAGACCTGATTTACTTGAATTAATGGTCCAAAAAAATAAACAAAAAAGGAATTAATGTTGTCCTCACACCCCCCGTTCCAGTAGTCATTAGGTGAGCTTACTTATCACACCAACGAGATGACAAGGAACTTGATCATAGATCTTCACAACTAACAAACCTCAAATTTTGACTCAAATCTGAGACCTGATAAAAGTGGAGGCTCTAAATAGATCTTTCTTACCACCAAATCACCACCACCCTACATTACAACATACGGCTTTAATAAATTCATTTTAAGATATACGATTTAAATGAAATGATTATTTATTTATTTATTTATTTATTTTGCAAAGAATGATTATATCATTTTAATTGTTCTTGTTGTTCTTATTAGAGTAAATTATAATCACAAGATATCCCTAAATTATTTAAAAACTCAAAGTTCAAAGTTCAATCTATGCAATTTTGATTGTTCTTTGTTTTGTTAATTTATAAAAGGTTTTATTTATGATAAAATTATAGGAAAATATCAAATCAAATTAATTATTAAAAAAAACCTTATTGCATTGGAGAAGTTTTCAAGCCACTAACTCTAATCCTAATTTTTAAGTATCAATCTATATGAATGTGAATTATTTTTCTTTTATTGATAAATGTTTAAAAATTTGATACACCAATTATTTTTATTAATAAAAATATGACAATTAATGACTATTCGAAAATTGGAATCGGAGTTCGTTTACCGATCACTGCTCTTTCCCTAAAATCCCATTCTAATATATATCCTTAGAATATGTTTGTTCTAATTTATCTTGATCAAAATTATTTTTAGAATATGTTTTCATTACAATCTTCAAATATATTTTTAAACTTGTGCTTTTTTTTTCTTTCCCTTTTTGACTTTTCTCACTTTCTCTTTTGTCCCTTACAGTTTCTTTACATTCTCTTAATTTTTCATTTTGTCTTTTTTTTCCCCCCTAAAATCGTTATTTTTAAATTCCTCAAAAATCCTTATCTTTAAACACGTGTTAAAGTTACTTTTTATTCTAATTTCTCATTTTCAAAATCGTTGTTTCAAAATATATTCTTACTTAATAGTTTTTATTAAAATCCAACAATATATTACTTTGTCAAAGGGATTATTATAAAGACATTTTATTAATTTTCTCATTGTAAAAAATTTTCTCTACTATTTTGTGACCTAATTTTTAATAATTAAAAAACATTAATAATGATGAAATTAAAAATATTTTCTTAAACTTCATTTGTTTTATCTTATTTATTTTATTAAAAGATATGTCATCATCGATCTATAAGTTTTACATTATCAATCATCACATTATAATGTTATACGTGCTTTTGCACTTGCATGCATTAGGTTATAACTATATTAAAAGAGTGAAATTCTAAAAATATTATTCAAAAATTTATTTAAGTTATTTTGTCTTTTGTGATGATGTTTACATATATATATATATATATATATATACTTTTTCTTGATTTGTTACTTTTTTCTATTCTTTCTCTCTTTTTTTTTTCCTTTAACTTTTTCTAAATTTGTCTTTTTTTTTTGTTTTTGTTTTCATAAAAATGATTTTTAATAAATTTACTTTCTTACTCAAATTTGTCCCTAAAAATAAAATAATTTTATATATGTATTGTCAAAAAAATATAATATCATTGAAAACTTTAACATTTGTGATCATAGGATAAATATTTAACAATTTTAGTGAGTATGCACTTTATATGTGTGAAGCATGTGATTTCAACTAGTATTATATAAAATGAAGCTTGCCGGATTTTCCTTATTTTTTTAATTTAATTTTCTCTGTAGTGGATAGAAATACATTAGAATGTATTATCGGCCACCTCAACAATTTTTTTTAATTTAATTTTCTCTGTAGTGGATAGAAATACATTATATTTATTATTTGTTTACTTTTTTTTTGTAATTTAAAAAAAAAAAAAAAGATGAATTGTTGCTGTTATATCGTACTCCAACCCTTAAATCATTTTCAAAATCTCAAAGCTCATTAATGACATAATCCATATTTTATTTCCAAAGCTCGCTCATGTTACATTATATGCAACAACGTGTAATAAAGTGATATCAATATGGAGAATAAAGTATAGTAATCTGAGCGCATTATACGAGAATAAGAAAAAAAAAATATATAATTTCTCTACTATTTTGTGACGTAATTTTTAACAATTAGAAAATGTTAATAACGATGAAATAGAAAAAAAGATTTTGTTAAACTTCATTTGTTTTATCTTATTTATAATAGTAAAAGGTATGTCATCATCAATCTATAAGTTTTACATTATTAATCATCACATTATAATACTATACGTGCTGTTGCACGATATAAAAAGAAGCCTGCCGGCTTTTCCTTACTTTTTTTTTAATTTAATTTTCTTTGTGGTGGATAGAAATACATTAGAATGCATTATTGGCCACCTGAGGATCTTACCGTGTGAAAATTATTACCTGTTTACTTTTCTTTTCTTTTATTTTCTTTTTCTTTTTTTTTTGTACTAAAAAAAAAAAAAAAGATGAATTGTTGCTATTACAGCGTATTCCGACCCTTATATCGTTTTAAAAATATGAAAGCTCAATAATGCAACTGAAAAGGATATAATCCCATATTTTATTTTCAATTCTCGCTCGTGTTACATATATGCAACGCGTAATTTAGAGTAATCTTAAAATGGAGCATAAAGTAAAGTAATAAGCGCATTATATGAGGATAAGAAGAAAATATAATTTAATAGCTACGCCTATTAACCGATGGTCTTTTGAAACTTATACCATGAAAACAGATTTGATAGAATTCATCTTCATAAATTCCATAACCCAATGATTTAAATTCAACTTCCAACACTAATATATATATATATATATATATATATATATCAACGCGTAATAAATAATACCAAATCCTTTAATAAGAGTGTAGATATGTTTCTTTTTCAAAATTAAGAACTCATCTTGTGAGCTCTACCATCATTTTTCTCTTCCATTTTCGTTGTGTGCTTCCTTTTTCTTATCTCGCTTTCTTTGTTGGTTCTTCATTTTCGAATGTTAAAAAAGTGCTACGACAATATGTTTATTTCTTCGTTCTACATTGTGGAGAATGAACAGAGAAGAGAAGATTCAATAGAATTGGACAAGAAACAAAAAAAAAAAAAATCTATTTCTAAGTTTCAAGAAGAAAAATGCTACCGTAATATATTCTGAATTCGAACTAAATGGATACGGCTCTTCTTTTGCTTCGCATTAAAAATTATCAGAGACAAAAATCAACCAAAATTTAAAAAAAAAAAAATCTTTACTTTACACCATTTTTTTCTGAATATAGTAGTTGAAAGATTTTATCCAATGTCCGAGTCATTATTTTTTTAAACACTCACGAACTAAATTTTAATTGTTACGTGTGACATTCATTTTTTTTTTAATTTTAAATCTTGTTACACCCATCATATTATTTCAAATTTCACCCACTAATTAACAAGTATTCTTTTTTTCCCCCCTAAACAATCGTTTCTTCTACTCTTCTATTAAATCTGACGTTTTTTCTTCTTATTCTTCTTAGATCTAACATTTTGTATTCTTGTCACAATATATGCAGCAATGTGTAATTTAATAATGGATAGTGATCTTCAAATGGAGCATAAAGTATGGAAATCTAAGCATATTATAAGGAGAAGGAAAAATAAAAAGTTTATTTTATAGCTACACCTATTAATTGATGGTCTTTTGAGACGGATACCATGATAAACGTATTTAATATATATAGAATTCATTTGCATTAATGTTATTTCTAAAAAAGTTGGTAAAAGTTCCATGATCCAATAATTTTACTATGTGGAATAAATTCAAAACCCAACGCTACTAATTTATCTATCATGTGTAATAAATAATACCAAATCATTTAATGAGAATTCTTTTTTTTTTTTTTTAATTAAGAACTCATCTTGTAGGTTCTGCTTCCGTTTTACTTGCTTCTGTTTTCTAATCTCCCTTTGTTTCTTGGTTCTACATTTCAAAAAAAAAAAAAAAAAAAAAGCCACGACAGTCGACAAATTTTTTTTCCCCCTTCTTTCTACATGGTTGAGAATAAACAAAGAAGAGAAGATTTAATAGAGTTGTGTAAGAAACGAAAAATCCCAATACACATGAATCTATTTCCCAGTTAAAAAATGCTAACGTAATATATATTCTGAATTCTAACTACATGGAAAAATGGTTCTTCTTTTTGTTTAGAATCAAAAATTATCAGGGACAAAAATCAATCATGGTCATAACACTCGTTCTTTTTACTAATACGACCCTTGTTGAATATATAGAAGTTGAAAGATATTATCCAATGTCCTAGTCATTAACTTTTTAATCACTCACGAACTAAATTTTAATTATTACAAATTACATCCCTCGTATTATTTCAAATTTCACCCGCCAACTAACAAGTATTCTCCTCCTTTTTTTTTTCTTTTCTTTTTAAACAATTGTTTCTTCTATTTTATCTCGTACAAAAAGAAGGGCTATATATTATACCTTTTGTCAGACTGTTTTAACGAGTAGTCGATTAGTGAGAGTCAGAATGTATGTTGTATCCTATTGTATGTTATCAGTGTGTTTACTTACGTGTATTTTTTTATCCAAATAAAAAATAAATGTTGTATTTATTCTAATAAAAGTTAATAATAACTAAGATAACTATTATGTTTAATTAATAAAATAATTAATATATTTTGTTAAATATATTTTTGGTATTTTTTTAATAAAATATTTGTAAGTAAGGAATAATAAGATAGTAATTTAATATTAATATCAAGATTAATTTTTTTAATGAGTATTGAGACCAAATAACAGAGTACTGTTGGTTGATATTAAAAATCATCGTGGAGTCGTTGAAGTGTCGCTTTTGCAACTTTGAAAGATGCAATTAATGACTTCAGAGATGCGGGGTCACAATTACTCAACCAGCCAAAACGAAAATCATCACCAATATAAATTTTAGTAATTGGTCTAAATAATCTCTAAACTATCGAAGAAGTTATGGTTTAGTCCTAGTTTTTTAATTTTAGGCGAGACGATCCGAAGCTCTCTAAATGTTGGCAATTTAGTCTTTTCCGTCCAATTCCGTTAAGTTTCTAACAAAAAATGTCACGTGACTCATCACATGAGTTAGATTACCTATTAAAAGACAAAAACACCCTTATTTTTTTGAAAAAATAATACCCAATATATTTTAAAAAAAAAAGAGGAGAGGGAGAGAGTACTAAAACCCAGCCCCCCCCTACCGCGTCGTCTTCTCCATCGCCGAGCATTCAAAAATTTAACAGAGTTGGATGGAAAAGGACTATAATTGCCAATATTTAGAGAGTTTATGGTCATCTCGGCCAAAATTAAAAAATCAAGGATCAAACCGTCACCTTTTAGTTAGCTTATGGATCATTTAGGCCAATTACTCTATAAAATTTTCAAGATCTAAATCATGAAATTTGGCCCAAAAACATCTTAAATAACAGAGTGACGAGTCTTGTTCGCTAAACCCGATTTCACTCAAGATACTATTTTTTACCGAAATCTGACAATATATAACCAACCCAGATCCTATGAAAACTTGAAAATATCTTTATTTGATTTTGAAGTGATTCCAACACCATTAAAAGATAAAATAAAAAGGACAATACATTATCAGAACGCCTCTCTCTGACTTTTTTTTTTACAATACTATGCATGTGGAACACTTATAATACATTGAAAATCTACCAGCAAAAAATCAGTAATATAAATTTGACAAAATTACCTCTTATTTAATAAGTTCATGCTATGAACATTAACAAAGTTTTCCGAGAACAACAAACTGATTCATTCTACAAATAACATAAAGAAAGGATAAATAAAAAGCAGAAAGCATAAAATGCAGCAAAGTTTCTTAGGTGGTACAAGTTTTATTTCTAGAGTAAATTAAAAACTTCTCAACCACATTGTTGTATGCAAATAGATGCTTCTTTGGGACAAGTTCAAGAGGAGTTCTCTTGGAGAGAGAAAGGGAAAGACCGGCTGATTCATCCATGTTCAAATCTTCTTCTTTCATTCCATTAGGCAATTTCCAATCAAAGCTGTATAAGAGATTTGCAAGGCCAAGCTCCACGGTCGTCGTTCCCATATAAATTCCGGGACAAATCCTTCTTCCGGAACCAAATGGCAAGAGCTCGAAATGTTGCCCTTTGAAATCAATGGCACTATCCATAAATCTCTCCGGGATGAATTCATCTGGATCGGTCCAGATCTTCGGGTCTCGTCCGATTCCCCAAACGTTCACTTGGATTAGGGTCTTTGGTTCGATTTCATAACCGTTGACCTCAAATCGCGAAATGCTTTCCCTTGGAAGAAGAAGAGGACCCGCGGGATGCAACCGAAAAGTCTCCTTAACTATCAGTTTGAGATATTGGAGCTTGTCAATGTCATTTATAGTGACACTTCCTTTGTTTCCAATGATGTTTCTAACTTCTTCCTGTGCTTTCTTCATCACGCTTGGTTTCTTGGCGAGCTCCGCCATTCCCCAAATCATCGTAATCGCAGAAGTATCGACACCGCCTAAGAACATATTCTAAAAACAGGAAAAAAAAAAAAAACAGATCAATGCTAAATAAACATAACTCAAGTAATTAGAATTTCAAGTCTAGTAAGGACTAAAAAGTTTAAGAGCTTTTACAATTACCAGTAGAACTGCCTTGATATTCTTTTCGGTTAGCATAGCAGCTCCAAAACCAGATTGCTCTTTTATAATTTTCAGCAGCACGTCGATGATATCGTCTTGTTGCGATTTTGTTCTCCCGGGATTTAGGTGCTCATCAACTACCTTCTGGAAGAAACTATCCAACTGGTGAAAAACCTTTTCGCGCCTCCGATTTAGACCAGAGAGCCAGTCTACAATCCATCCCACATATGGGAAGTACTCGGCGGCACAGAAGCCTCCCATAGTGGCCTCGGCGGCGTGGACTAGTTCATAAAATTTGTTCCGATTGAAGTCGGTCCCTTCAAAACTTGTTCCGAAAGCAATCCTGAAAATAAAACTAGCTGTAAAAGCAAACAACTTCTCTGTAAGATCAACAGGAGAATTAGGAGAAGATAAGGAGTGACGAGATATCGAGTTGATCATATTAGTAATTTCTTCTTCCCTAATTGACTCATATGACTGGACCCTCTTCATGCTGAAAAGCTCAACAATACAGATTTTCCTGATCTCTCGCCAATATTCACCATAAGGGGAAAAGGCCACATCCAGATAATTGTATGTCAGTTTCCGAGCACCGTGTAATTGGGGTCGGCTGCAGCTTTCGAGGTCATGAGCCTTCAGGACTTCTTTCGCCGCCTCGGCGGAGGATATCACAACCGCCGGCACGTTGCCAAGTAGAAAAAGCATAACCGGGCCGTATTTCTTGGAAAGTTCCCATAAGGATTGGTGAGGCAAGGAACCAAACTGGTGTAAATTGCCTATTAAGGGAAGTTTGGGAGGGCTTGGAGGGAGGTTCTTGTTTGGCTTCTTGGAAATTCTTCTTTTCATGAAAAGAAAAATGAGGAGAAAAGAGAGAAAGAGAAGCCAGGCTTGTTGGGCATCGATAGCCATTGGACCTCTTGTCACTGAGATTTCTACTATACGAGATTCTCTTCCTCTTTGATAAAGAGTACTATGTCTACGCATGTCACATACATTTATATATATGTGTGTGTGTGTGTAAAGTCCAGATCGTTTTCCTCCACAAATTAGGCAGATATTTATTTTTCTTGGACCACAGAACTTTATAGGTTGGTGGCGATCCTAGTGTTCAAGTGGATTCCATATATAATGTCTTTCCTGTATTCAATTTTTAAGGATTAATTTAAGAATGCCCCTCAATTATATACCATATTCCATTTTACTTTCTAAATTATCAAAACCGTTTATTGTACCTCCTATTGTATACAAAACTAAATTACTCCTTCCATCCACTTCCATTTATCAATTTAACAGAATTGTTGGCTTGGCATGTTTTAAATATTTATTAAAATATTTTAAAACGTGAATATTAGTTTTTAAAAAAATATTAATAAAAAAAATTAACTTCATAGAAACAAACCTCGATCCCATTCACCCTAAGCTGCTTCATGATTTGGCTCACCGACAAGTTCTCCTATGCCGAAATCATTCGGACTCGCAACCCCAGGTTCAAGCCTTTCAGATTTTGGCTTTCGTTTGCCATTTGATTTCCTAGAAAACGGCGGCGAAATGACTTAATGGACTTTGGATTCGGCTTCTTTGGTTTTGAGCTCTTGAAATAATGTGTATTTGCTGAAGCATTTTCAAATTCTGAATACAAATGCAATTAGAAAATTCTAAGTCAAAGTTTCTTTTTTTTTTTTTTAATCAAAACCTTTCAATTCTAGATTCAAATGCTCAACTTTTGTTTCAAAAAGTATTTCAGTCACGGTTTCACCACTAAGCTAAGTAGTGCAGATCTTGTTTACAAGGCAATTACATATAACTAAATGCTCTGCTTGAAAAATGGTGATAATTTTAATGCCTGACCTGCAAGTCCATTGAAGATGGGAGTGGAAAGGAGCAGGGGCGGAGAGAAGGCAACCTGGGTTTGGTTAGTACAAAATTGCTTTTAATTTTTTTTTTAATTTATTAGGTATGAGAGAGAAAGAGGGAGAGAGATATTTCTTCAAATTTTTATTATTTTTACTTATTTTAAAATATATTTATTAATTTAATGGATGACACGTAAGTGATTCTACTAAATTATAAATGGAGATGGACAAAGTAGTAATTTGAATGGTTTTATATAGGCATAATGAACGGTTTTAATAATTCAGGAGGTAAAATGAAGTAGGGTATATAATCCAGAGGGTTTTCTTAAAATTAATCCAATTTTTACACATTAACTTAATTAGAGAACTTAACCAGCAAAAAACTTAATTAGACAACTTTTTATCAGACTTTGTGAATTCTTGGTGAAAATATCATCAAGCATTTAATCACACACATTCAAAGTGGGACAATTTGTTGGCTACCTACTTCTGCATGCTTTTTTTGCTAGGTTCAAAAGCTATTTCTCAAAATATTTAGATAATCTGTCAGGTTTTTTTTTTAAAGAGAAAATTACATAAATAATCAATTTTTTCATCTATTGATTAAAAATATATAAATATCTCATTTTTTATCAATATAATACAAATTTTAATTAAATTTAATTTAATTTTATATCATATTAATATTAACTTGATGTTAATTTTTTGTATCATATTAGTACATGTGCTTTCCCTACCAAATATAAGTTTTAGGTCTCGTTTGGGGTTTCAACTCAAACTGTACTTTTTCATCTCAGTTTTTGTCTTTTTCTGAAAAAGTTTTTGTCTTTTTCTAAAAAAGTTTTTGTCTTTTCTGAAAAATCAATAAAAATTTACAACTCAAACTCATTCACCAAACGGATATTTTAGAGGCATTTCAAACGTTAGATTCCACTACCAACTACCACTTCGTGACCATTTTTCACGTGCTTGGGTTCTTCTCTATCGTACCATTTTTATTTCCAACCAAATACAAAAAACCAAAAACGTACGATTTTTATGTGGTAATCTAGTTGAGCACCGGACAAAAACTAGAGACACATCTTTTTTTCATTTCACAAAGAGAACTGCAACGTTATTAAAACGGCAAAAGTATAGGCCGTACACTCTCCTTTTTACAATCCAACGTCAGCCGGTACGAAGTAGCGCACATGGAAAACTCCAGTGGACAAATGTAAAAAGTAGATGTGGGAGCGCCCATTATTTATTTATTAATTTATTTTTAATAAAAACGCGTTGAAGAGGCCGAATATATCTTGAAAATATGAGAAAATTAAGGAAAGAGCCCAATTTTTAACACCTTCTTATAATTTTTTCAGTCTTAATTTAATTCATGATAATTTTGTCATTTTGATTTTTTTTTTTTCATTTTGAATGCATGATGAATTCTTCTTTTTTATCCCCACAGCTTACATATTATTTTTCAATCATAGTATTTTTTTTCTTCTTCTTTGTTCAACAAAACCATCTCCATCTCTTTCTCTCCTCCCGTTCTCTCTCTAAAACTCTCTGCTCCATCCCACTCGCATACTCTCTCTCTTCCTTCTCTCTCTTTCTCTGTCGGCAATTCACAGTGCTAGTCGCAAAGTTCTTGCGCGAAGATCCAACTGATGCTTGTGTCTCCGGCACCAATCACGAGCATGCACTACTACAAAATGTGGATTCCACGATGGGTTCTATGACTATTTTTAAAAAATAGTCGTAGAAAGTACGGCAAAAATACGGCGCGAAACTGGGTGGAAACATGAATTTTCAAATTTTAATTTTTAAATTTTTTTTTTAGTTTTTCGCCCGCTGGTTTTAGAGCATAAATTTAAAAAATAAAAAATAAATAACTCCACATTTCCTCCCAAAACCCATTTTCTCTCACGCCTCTTTCACTCTCACCTCCAATTTCTCCCTCGAAACTGATCTCCTCCTCCATGACTCCTGTAATAACTGAAATTTTTTTAACATTACGATTTCTTGTACAAAAAAAATTCAAGCTGTACCATGAACGTATTCGTGAGAAAGCCCGATTAGGGTTTTTGTTAATTTTGTGAGTTCTTATGATTTTATAAGACTCAAAAAAAAATGATTGCTTAGCCAAGCATGTAACCTTTTTAAGCAAAAAGGGGTAGAAAATTTCATGATTTTATGTTGGTCAAAGTTTGACCATAAAAAGTCAAAGTTGACCGAAAAAGTCAAATGTTGACTAAAAATGGTCAAAATATGATAATGCTGTGAGATGACAAGCAGTATGAGAAATATACTGCGAAAACCGTAATTACGGACAAGATAATATGAATTAGAATTAAAACCACCATAGAAAAATCAAGCACATTAAATATAATTTATTGGGCCAAAGGGCTTTAAGCAAAAAGAAAATTTTGCGTACAGTCCATTTTTACACAGATAAATTTTGGACTGTAGTACAGTATAATAGTACTGTGTATTAGTGAGCACAGTATTTGAAATATCTGTATTAGCATTAAAGTGGACTGCTTTTTAAGGAAAAAAGACAAACAAGTCTTAATTATGCTTACATCACCTAAGCTCCCATTTATGACATCATTATTGGAATTAAGCAAAAATTAGAAAATTTTGGAGTATTCTAGATGGTGAGGTGGCCGGCCATTGAGGGGGTCATTTGACAATTATTTTTGCTTCAAAGGTTTTTAAGCAAAAGTTGAACTAAAAATAATTCAAAAAGAATTTCTTTTTTTCACCTATAAATAGCCCAAGGAGGGGGGGGGGGGGGCGGTTTTGGCTTCAAAAATTGGGAAAAATCAGCCAAACTTTGCCATTTTTCTCTCTCAAAAATCCGGACATCCTAGTGTGAGCAAGAACAAAGAAAAATTTGTAAACCAAAGGAAAAAGTGTTGGGTGGTGGTGGTCGGTTTTTTTACTACAACAAGCAAGGATTTTGAAAAATTTTGTGCCTTCTCTAGGCCTAGTGGCCGGCTGTGATTAGGAGAGAAAGTGAGGAAGATTGAGAGTGGTTAGTGGCCGGTTTTGGTTCAAGCAAACACCAAGAGATTAACACAAATTTTGGTGCAAATTGGTGGAGTGAAACCGGTTTGGTGGAAGCTAGGAGGGGAAGAATTTGAAAGCCAAACCCTAGCCCAAAATCTTGAGTTAATCAAGGTAATTTTCCCTAGACCTCAAACTCTTTAAATTGAGCATTCAATTTGAAATTTAAGTGTATTTCAAGTTGAAATTTGTAAGGGCATAAGCTCAATTTAATTTTGTGCCAAGTTTAGGATTTAGGGTTATGTGCTTGAGTTAGGTTAAGGGTGGTTTGATTTATGATTTGCATGCTTGCTTTAATTTTGTGATTTGCATGCTAAATGTTTGATATGTTGTATGTCCCCAAGTATGTTCAAGCATGATGATGAATATGGTATGTTAGGTTGCTAGAATAAAACTAGAATGTTTGGTGTGGAATTGTGCAATCTAGAACCATGCAAACTTTGGTTGATCCAAAGTCAATTAGGGTTTGCATGGAGTTGATGGAGAATGAGTTTAAAGAAAACCTTACGTTAGAAACCGCTGCATGTCTGTTTTCTAGGCTCCCGCGTGGTCGGTTGAGGTAGTGTGCGCGTAATAGGACGTAAAATGATTTTAAAACCAAAAACTGCCATTTTCGGGTGGAAACTGTCCAGTTTCTGGAAAATCAGATTTTGAGGCCTTTAGAGGCCGAATTTGGAAAAACTCAAAACATGAAAGTCGTAGAGAAGGATGTTTTCTAGGGGGTAACGTGGACGGATTTCCAAAATAAGGCTCCAACGGCCTCAGTTTTGACAAAAATCCGAGCCTGACCGTGCCCAGACTTCATGCACGGCCAGGTGAATTCAACAGGGGAAATGGACGGGTTAGAGCCCGAACCAAGTTTTGAGTAAAACACAAAAGTTGTAGGATTTTTTGAGATCTAAAACTTTTGTGAAGACAAATTTTTCAGATTCAACCTAGATTTTAAAATAAAAATTAGATTTCAAAAACTGTACAGGAAACAAGAAATTCCTGTGCAGGATTTTCTAAAACAGTGCAGAAAAAGGATAACCTTGCACTAACACTGATAAATTAATTATGGAAAGCTGTTTCAAAGGAAGTTTCCAATACTTAATAATTTTACTCAAGAATTATAATTTTTCATATGATAAACAAAGAAATTTTTATAGTAAGAATTGAGTTTTTCCAAAAGAAAACAAAAAAATGGGTTTTTAACCAAAAGTCAAATTTGACCCAAGTAGGGTAAGTTTTAAACCCTAGGGTTACTCGATGTAACCAAATAGGTTAGCAGATGATTTTTTTTTTAGAAAGGGGGGGACATATAACTCAGATTATGTATAAATGTTGGTCAAATCACCAACATTTCTAATCTTTATCTATATCCTTTAACAGAAGATTGAGTACTGAAGTGTCCTGCCTGGATCAGTACAATATCGGACATAGTAAACAAGGTAAGTACAACTCCGCCTACAGCATAGGCTTTTGGTTGTGATACTTATCCAAGTATGATCCATGAATGTTATAGTACATGTTGTGATTGTTCGATGCTAGGATATGCTGTAGGGTATGAGATGCTGATGTTATGTGATATGGTTATGTCATGATATATGTATGTCAAGTTCATGATTATGATATGAGATATACTATGTTAAGATATGATTATGGTTTATGTATGTGTGACATCATGAGGCATGTTCACCATTACTAAGATAAGAATAAGATCAAGTATGAGACAATGACAAGTAAGCAAGATGGCAAGCAAGCTTGCCTGTGTCGTACCGACCCGCGTTAGGTCGGATTGGACTATGGTTTGAGTTGGATTGGACTGGCCGCCCCAACCACTCCATAGTTGCGCGCCCGGTACGAACACTTATGTTAAGGGGCCCATAAGATAAGTTAAGTCAAGACAAGTTAAGTCATGAAAGTATGTTATGAAGAATAAGAAAGCATAATGAAGCATAAATGGCTCATGCATGATTACGATAGGATAAGTTATGATATGTTGATATAAGTTGTGTTTTGTATTATTTGTGTCGCGGATGTTAATGTTGTACTTGCTGAGCGAAAGCTCACGTCTTATGTCTATGCTGTAGGTAAGCAACCTACGGGCACCTGTTGATACAAGATGGCGAGCGTGGCAGGGCGAGCTGTGAAATGTGGGATTTATAACCGCTACGCGTTTTGTTCTTTTATGAATTATTTTATTTGGTATGCGACCATCGTAATTAATTATCACATATATGCACATACGTTTTAAAAAAAAAAAAATTCCGCTGTTTACCTTAAGTAAATATGTACGATTTGTATGTATGTACGTATGTATGTATGGTAACGGCCTGTGCTAGGCGGGTCGTTACAACTCCTCCCTCCATTATCTCTCGCGTCTCTCCCTCTCTGCCTCGCCATCAATCTCCGTCGACCGCGACTCCACCATTAATTCTCTCTCACACCTCTCCCTTTCTCTCTCGCCTCCAATCTCCGCTGCGACTCCTCCCTCCAATCTCTTCCTCAAAACCCATCATCCACCGCCTATCCCGCTACCGCGCCACCCTCATCCAAGCCCGTGGAATTGATAAGTCTCTTTCTTTCTTGCTCTCTCTTGCGCCGCACATATAATGATTTTGAAGACTATTTGGTTGATTGTGTTTGTGATTTTGGGTGATTGTTAATTGTGTTTGTGATTTTGTGTGATTGTTTTTCGGAAAAATTTTTTTTCTTTGATAACTTGATTATATTTTTGCATATTACATGTTCGACAAAATACCCGGTTGTATGATATTTATGTGTTTGGGTGAGGATTAGGTTTAGATTGATCTAAAATATTTGGGTGAGGATTTGATTTAGATTGTTTTCTGGAAAAAAGTGTTGATTTTGTGATTTATACTTTTGCATATTACATGCTCGACCTAATTAAGTTGTAAGTATATTTTTATGTTCCAAATTATCATTTGACATTATATTATTCTTGATTTAATTGTTTTGAACTTTGTTAAATTGTTAGGGCACTTAATAACTAGAAGACTTGGTGGGCAAAGAAGTAAGAAAGCGATGCAACTATGAAACATTGATTGATATTGTTCGATGTCCTCTACAAGAAGGTTATGTTGAATGCGGATATTTTGTTTTAGCCTTTATGTGAGAAATAACGTTGACTCTCTATGGATTATCCTTATTTCAAACTAAGGATTTTTATACCGATGTTGAGATGAGTTTAGTAAGACAGGAGTGAGCTAATTTTGTAATGTGGTTCATCTAATATAGTTAGAAGATAATCTATAAATTTTGTAATATAGTGTACGTTTTTGTAATAATTGTTGTACATCATGACACAAAATTAATTGAAGATTAACTATTATTTTAATCTGGACTGTGCAATAGATAATACACAGAATTTGTCACCTGTGGGAAATCGCATAAATTGTGAAATTTTTTTTTCATTGTAATCTTTCCACGACCGTTTTTGCTAAAAATGATTGTGGAATCTTCTTGGCGAAGAACTTTCCACGACCATTTTTAACAAAAACAGTCTTGGTATCCTTTTTTGTACTAGTGATGACGACCTCCGTCGCCATTTGCTCGACTCCGACAAAAGGAACTAGAACATTTCTATCTCCTCCTCTAAAGCTCTAACAATACTTCATCGATGATCTCCTCCTCTAGAGATTTTGTTGGACTTCCACACACAGATCTCGGGACTCCGTCACGAAAAAACATGTAGAAGTTGTCGGATTCTCATGGATCTCCTGTTAAAAAAACAGTAGGAGGTGGAAAAATTGTTTGGGTGTAAAGAAACAAAGCAGAAAGAGAGAAAAAAACTCAAAGGGTTTGAGGTGTAGGAATTACTTTTCTTAAGGTTTTATTTGCCCCCACAACGAATAGTTTGCTATTGGATTTTGTGACAATTACCTCCAAGATACAACAAACATACGAATTTAATAAGTAGCAATCTTATTAAATTCCAGAACAAGATATGAAACTGACATCAGAAATTGAAGTTATATAGCATTTGATATGTCTGTTCATGAAGAGTTGTAACAGATACAACAGACTTGCCTTTTAAAATTAAAAGGTGCATTTTCATTCAAAAAATGTATCTGTTTCAACAGACATATCCGTTGGTCATCATAATTCAATTATAATCATTGGATTGTATTACAACAATCAAATTCCAGGCTAATTGAAACATTTTTCTGATAATTCATCCTTTTCTGCGATAGCATAAACCAAAAAAAAAAAAAGGAAAGAAAATATAGACGAAAATGAAGACTCTAGCACAAGCTACATGATGCAGAAAAAACGTTTATTCTTCGTTGGTAACAAGTTTTATTTTTGAGAAAACATATTCAAGTCTATTTGAAGAAGTTTCTATGCAAATAGGTGCATCTTTGGGACAAGTTTGAGTGGAGTTTTCTTGGAGAGAGAAAGGGAAAGACCAGTTGACTCTTCCATGTTGATATCTTCCTCCTTCATTCCACTAGGCAATTCCCAATCAAAGTTGTACAGAAGATTTGCAAGGCCATGCTCTACTGTTCTCGTTCCCATATAAATACCAGGACAAATCCTTCTACCGGAACCGAACGGCAAGAGCTCGAAATGTTGCCCTTTGACATCAATGGGACTATCCACGAACCTCTCCGGGATGAATTCCTCTGGATCGCTCCAGATCTTCGGGTCTCGTCCGATTCCCCATACGTTCACTTGGATTAGCGTCTTCGGTTGGATTTCATAGCCATTGACCTTAAATTGCGATATGCTTTCCCTCGGAAGAAGAAGAGGACCCGCGGGATGCAATCGAAAAGTCTCTTTAATTGTCATTTTTAGAAAAAGGAGCTTATCAATGTCACCATCAGTGATTTTTCCTCTGTTTCCAATGACGTTTCTAACTTCTTCCTGTGCTTTCTTCATCACGCTTGGTTTCTTGGCCAGCTCGGCCATAGCCCATATCACCGTGATTGCAGAAGTATCTACCCCGCCTAAAAACATATTCTACAAAAAACCCTCTGTTATTTAAGCATGAAAAGTAGCCGGTTAAAATGTAAAACAAATGAAACATAAATACTAAAGCAAGAATTTTAAAATTAGGACGGGATAAAAATTTTGAAAGCTTATGAGTTCGTTTCGATCATTAGTTGGAGTTAGTTGACTTTTTAAAAACTATTATCATTTTTGTTGACTTTTCAGAAAAGACAAAAATCTAACAAAAAAAAATTCAGTTTAATTGGAGTTAAACTAATATGCCAAATAAAGCTTATAATTACCAACAGAACTGCCTTGACATTCTTTTCGGTTAGCATAGCAGCTCCAAAACCAGATTGCTCTTTTATAATTTTCAGCAGCACGTCGACGATATCTTCTTGTTGCGGTTTTGTTCTCCCGGGATTGAGATGCTCATCAACCACCCTTTGGAAAAAACCGTCTAACTCGCAAAAAACCTTTTCGCGCGTCTGATTTAAACCAGAGAGCCAATCCACTATCCACCCCACAAAAGGGAAGATCTCGGCTGCAGAGAAGCTCCCCATAGTGGCCTCGGCAGCATGGACCACTTCGTTAAATTTGTTATGATTGAAGTCACTCCCTTCAAAACTTGTCCCAAAAGCAATCCTGAAAATAAAACTGGCTGTAAGAGCAAACAACTTCTCGGTAAGATCGACGGGAGAAGAAGGAGAAGATAAGGTGTGATGACATATCGAATTGATCATATTAGTAATTTCTTCTTCCCTAATTGACTCATAAGACTGGACCCTCTTCACACTGAAAAGCTCAACAACACATATTTTCCTGATCTCTCTCCAATATTCACCGTAAGGCGAAAAGGCGACGTCTTGATAGTTGTATGTCAGCCTCCGAGCACCTTGTAAAGGTGGTCGGCTGCAGCTATCGAGGTCATGAGTCTTCAGGACTTCTTTCGCCGCCTCGGCAGAGGATATCACGACGGTTGGCATCTTGCCAAGTTGAAGATGCATAACCGGGCCGTATTTCTTGGAAAGTTGCCATAAAGATTGGTGAGGTAATGAACCAAGCTGGTGTAAATTGCCTATGAAGGGAAGCTTGGGAGGGCTTGGAGGAAGGTTCTTGTTTTGTTTCTTAAAAATTCTCCTTTTCATGAGAAGCCATGTGAGGAGAAGAAACAGAAAGAGAAGCAAGGCTTGATGGGCATCAATAGCCATTGGAGCTTATTATCTGTTTGATTTCTAGTTCAATTCGCTTCTACTTTGACAACAAAAAGCAAATGAGTTCTTTTATTTTTCACTAGATGTAAATATATATTCGAAAAGTCTTCTATCTGGCATCATCATATATACTTTTAGATCTATCCGCACACATAAAAATTAAAGTTTATAAAATATGACAGCTTACAATAAGGACTTCATCTTTGATACTATAAGTCTTTTCTCTGCATTTCTTTTTTTGGTTGTTTTTTTGTCCGTGGAATTTTTTAAGTTGAACGTGGACATAAAATATGACTTTTAACAACACCCTTGAATTGAAATGGTCCAAGGCCAAAAAATAATAATAATAATAATAATAATAATAATAAAAGCTCAAGTGGCAGTTTTTTTTTTTTTTTTCTAAGTGGTAGATGCAACTTTTTTTTTTTCCGTAAGAACAGAAAGAACACACAAACAATTTCTCATGAAAAAGATCGACCACAAGGGTTTTCAGGATAAATAATTAAGTGGACTTATAAGTGATAGTTGTAACTTGTATGTAACAATATACATCTCCTATAATTCACTTTAAGATACACAATTCAATTGAAATGATTATATTATTTCTTTGGAAATAATGATTATATTATTTTGATTGTTCTTGTTATGTTAACTAATACAGATTTTATAATTGGGCAAAACAAAAATGCAGATTTTATAAATAAATAAATAATCACAAGATATCGTCAAATTATTAAAGAAACACAAAAGTCAGTTTTCAAAGCTAATCTATGCAATTTTGATTGGTCTTTCTTTCGTTAATTAATAAAAGGTTTTATTTATTACAAAATAATAGGAAAATCAAATTAATGGTTAAAAACACAAAAGTCAAAGTTACAAAATTTTATAAAGTAAAGTCAAATTGCAAAACTCCAATGTCCTCCCAAGCTTCTTTTTCATGCCAATGGACTTATAGAACACTCGAAGTTGCAAATCAAGATGATGTCATTTGTTGAAAGGATGATCAAAAATACTTTCCAAAAAAGTAAAATAAGGAAAAACGTTCTCCACAGGGATAAACTTAGTTGAAAAATCGCACACCAAAGGGATTCCTCCATCTGGTTCACTCATCTTTCTCCGCATTATCACAAAATTTCTTATTTTAATTGATAATGCCAATCTAGTACTTTTACGAGAAATTGTAACAAATAATATATTTTATACATATGTTTGAAGTCTAGCATATTTTTTCAAAGATGATAAATTATGACATATATTTATGTTGAAATTTTAGATTTTCTTAGATTTTTAGGAAAATGTGGGTAAATTGTCTTTTTAAAGAAGTTTTTTGATAAATGATCGAAGTTTTGTAAGATTAGGAAAATGTTTTTCTTTTAATTGTCAATCAGTGATTTTACTGATTCATAATGGTTAATAAATGATTGACCAATACAAATATGTATTTCCATTAATTAATTATAATCAATCACTAATTAACCATAATCCATGAGTGTATCTTCATTAAAAGCCGGTTCTATTGGTGGATGGATAACGCCCTTCACTCGGCCATGAGAACAAAGAACTGGTGGCACACCTCGACAAAGAGGGGACAGGGAAAGCTACAGGCCCAAAACCTTAAATGGGGGTGCTCGGAGGACATCATCTTGTCATTTCATCGTTGCTCATTCCCGTTAGGCTTTGCTTGCTCGCAATAACAGGCTGCCCTCATTCAGCTGGAAGTAGGAAATCAATCCCGATGCAACCGATGGCCTGGTCTCCTTCTCCGCTTCGACTCAACCACCTAACCTCTTAGAAAAGACACGATAGATAGCAGCTACCTAAGGCACTTTTAAGCCCTTCACCAATCACGGTCTTTCATCTAATAAGTCCGGGTAATATGTTCTCGAAGCTTGATGAATAAACTAGGCAGGTCTTTTAGAAAGCAGTTGGTTTTCAAAGGTTAGATGTGTACCGTTTCCGTTCTATATATGTAGGTGGTCCTTTAAACAATTATGTTAATGCCTTCATAACTTGTTGGTAGTGTATAGGATGGCAAAATTAGCTTAAAAAAAAGGAAAAGTCAAACTGAAGATCAATAGATGAATTACTCTGATGGTATAGATTGTGAAAATATACAACTCTATTGAAAATGAAAATTGTATGCAGCGATTTCAAAGTTTGAAAATTAAGTTTGAAACTCAACTCTACTGACAATGAAAATTGTATGCAGCGATTTCCAAGTTTGAAAACTCTTGAGCAGTTATTGCAACATGCTTTGTTTTTTCACTATTTGTACGTAAGCATTTGGTGGGTTTTTAACAAGAATAATCCAAGATGTCCCGAGTGGCTTACGTGGCAAATTTCTGTTGCATGGGTCCCATCACTCTTTTCAACTGAAGTTTTAATGGGGTGTTTGGTGAATGAGTTTAGTTTAAGATTTTTAAGTTTCAATAGTCTTTTTTCAAAAAAGATAAAAAAATTTTTTAAAAAAAAGATAAAAATTATGATGAAAAAAGTATAATTTAATTCAAACAGAACTAACAACCAAATAGACCCTAACACTTTTACAGTGGACCCCACAACTGAAGCCAGTCCTTTAAAGTTTTCTCCAGTAAAAAAAATTAATTTACATATATACAGTGTTTTTGACGTTTTTATCTAATTTTCTCCTCTTCTTCTTCTTTAAGAAATTTAAGAAATTTTGAACTTTGTTTAGTTTCTTCATCTTCCAATGTCAATCCTCCAAAGACATCTCAGCGTATTATGCAACACTTTTATTCTGCAAATTAATATTCAATAAGTTATAAAACGAAGTAAATACACAATAAAGCGAAGAAAAGACAAACAACACACAGAACAAACAAGGAAGAAAAAAAAAAAAAAAAAAAACCTTTTCAAAATGGTAGATGTTCAAAAAGACTAACAATAAAAATAATCAATCAAAATAAATAAAAAGAAAATTTCATAGCACGTAGAGAAACAATACTACTAACGCATTACGCTAAAATGGTGTAATTATTATATCAAGCAGTAAATTCATTTTCAACTCATTACACTATTTTTAACACCAAAAAAAGGAAGAGGTTGTAGTAGAGTCTCTCCTAAAGTAACTACTGGTAGAGCTCTTTTTTGAACCGTTAAGATTTAATTGAACGGTTGAAATATTATTGGTGTACCATACTTATCATACACCTTACCTCATATTACATTTTCCACCCTAAGTCTTTTCCGTCACTGGCAACCTTCCCGCCGCCGCCGGTGACGGATGCCAACGAGCTCCCCGATGCCAGTGATCCAATCCCGGCCCTCACTCCAGGCCCTAGCCCCGACTGCCACCCAAGCCTCGGCACCCCCTCAGCCCCCCCCCCCCCCCCCCCCCCCGGGCCCCCAACCCTCCCGACTCCCCCCCACCCCAGGTCCCCATCCCCCGGCACCCCTCCCCCGACCCACCCCGGCACCCCCCCCCCCGACGGGGACCCCCCCCCACCCCGGCACCTCCCCCTCCCCCAACGGGGACCCCCCACCCCCTCTCTCTTCTTGGCACCCTCGACGCGACCGACTCCCCCTGGCGAGAGAAGAGAGAAAAGGGGGGTTGCCGGCGACGGGGTAGGGGGCCGGCCGGCCCTAAGGTGGGGCGGGTTTCGCCGGCGACAGTAGGAAGGTCGTCGACGATGGAGAAGATTGGGATAGAAAGGGGTAAGATGAGGTAAGGTGTATGATAATTATGATACACCAACAATACGTCAACTATTCGATTAAATCTTAACGGTTCAAAAAAGAACTCTACCGGTAGTTACTCTGAGAGAGGCTCTACCACAGTCTCTCCCCCAAAAAAATATTCCATGTATATTCTTTTTTTTTAATCTCTTTTTATACTCATTTTTATTAATTTCATACTATTTATCGAATTTATGAATTTCGCCCATATATATATATATATATATTTTTTTTTCACATCTTGATCCAAATTTTTTTGGCCTTGAAAGAATTTAAAGAAGAAAACATAATTTTATTACCAGACTTGAATTCAATCAATGATCCAAACATTCGCGCATATATTCAAGCTGACAAAGAACGAATTTTTCAAAAAAGAGCTCAACAACAACAACCTCAACTACCTTCTTCTGCATCTAATGCTTTTGACCAATATTACAATGATATTAGAGTAACTCCAACCAATCTACAAGAATACTAAATTGTTGGTATAGAAGATGTCTAATGTCATTGCCTTATGTTACGAATTTTCAAGTTTTTTTGTTTTTAATATTATGTAATTTTAATTATTGTTGGCTTGAATGTGTGACTTTTTCTAAATTATGTAATTGCGTTTCGTATTATTTACATATTAATGTTTCATCATATTAAATTACCTATAAAACAAAATTAACAATGTGGGACACCCAAAAAAAAAAAAGTTCTTTCTTTTTTGGTAGCAAAAAAGAAACAAATTTGTCAAGAAATATAAAACTGGGGTAATAATAGAAAAACAAAATATATATTTTGGACTCTTTGTGAATTAAAAAAAAAAAGAAAAAAAAAAAAGGGAAATGGTGTTGAGTTTGCATTTCCACTGTTCACAGCAGCAACTTTCACACCATTACACCAAAATGGTGTGAAAGTTGCTGCTGGGTTGGAGTACAATCCACACCATTTCAGGCTGAAATGGTGTGTGGTTAGAGATACCCTAATAAAGCGTCATTCAAATGAATTTGAATTGATTTAAGTTGAAACTTCTAAATTTGTATTTGTTTTTCTCACAGAGTTGTTTTTAATTTTATTTTTTGTTTTTTAATTTTACGGAAGAAAAAGTGATATTAAAAAGTGAAAAGAAGCCTTTCAAAAAAAAATTAAAAAAAAAAAGTGATAAGAAGAGGAGCATTTTGTCAGTTTAATTTTGAATTTTCTTTTTCAGATTAAAAAAAAAAAAACATCATTTACGTATGCATTTGACATCAATACGTGGAATCCTCTTATGATGACGCATTGAATGGCGGTTCAAACCCCATCGGATTCAATAGGAATGCTCTTTTATTAGCAATATTGTAATGTAGCTCTGTCAAAGAGTTCGCTCAAAACCAACGAAAAAAAGAAATTTAGATAGGAGTTTTAATATTTGAAATTTTAAAAGTGTTTATGTTTCTCATTAATAAATAAGAGTTATATATCTCGTAAAGTATATGAACAAAAAAAAAAAAAACCAAAAAAATAATATTATTGTAAGCGTTTTTACGTTCTTCTCAAATAGTGCATTCTCCCCTAGGAATCCACCATCGTATGTGGTCAGACTCTCCATTTTTGGTCGTAGGCGTGAGTAACGTGATTAGTTTTCATTTTATTTGTTTAATAGTCATCCTTGAAACATGTTGCTTGGTTGCGTGTATCTTTATCTTTACATTACATAACAAAAAGAGCCAATCCAACCATCTTCTTTTTTCTATAGCTCTTAATGATTGACACATATCACTTTTTTTTTTAAGATTTAGTTGGCTTTTTAACTGATTTAGTTGTCTTTTTTTTTTCTTTCTATTTTATTTCCAAAACAATTTTGTTTATTGCTTGATGTGATACCTAGGTATTTATATATTTTTTCTCTTAATTTTTCTCCTCCAGTTGCCATTGGCACTTTTCTTTCTTTTTTTTTTTTTAAATGTGCCCTGTTAATAATAAAAGTCTCAAATTTTCTCCAATCTAGCTACTTTTTTTTTTCTTTTTCTTTTTGTCTTTATAGAAATAATTTTTATCAGAAGTATCACCAAACGCGTAAAGCGTGTTAATTAAACCTAGTATATATATATATATATATATATATATATATATAAAGTAAGTTGGTCATATATGTTATAACTTGTTGAGTTTCGATTAAATAACTCATAATATCTCAGTTCCAGTACTTTTATGATACGACACTTTTAAAATAAGATTAATGACTTGTAATATTAAGATCATTAGTGTATAGTATTTCTATTGATTCATTTTTTTTTTACATTATAATAACAACTTCAAATAATATCATATTACACATAAATTATCTTTTTAAATAAAAGAAAATAAATTTATTGTCAAACAGAATAGTATATATATATATATTTGATAAGTCCAAAAGAATAGTACATGATGTGTTAGTTACACGTCTATATATATATATATAACAACATGTTTGGAAATCTTAAAAATAAAGAGTAATGATAAGAATATTATCTGCAATCTCAACTTTTTAAATACCAACTCACGTGTTATATTTTTATTAATAGATATAAATAATTGATGTGATGATATTTTAAACACTTATCATTAAAAAAATATAACTCATAAATCATATAACTTAATACTCAAAAGTTGAGATTGAAATTAATGTCCCCCAATATTTACAAAAATAAAATAAAAAGAGAACGTGTGCAGTCTCCAACTACATCCAGAAAAGTAAAACCTAACCTTTCATACATCATGTTGGTAAATATTTATTTTATTCTTTCGATCACTATAGAGAAAAGAGAGAAAAGTAAGGCCGTTGGTCAAACGAATCATTTTTACAATTATTTATTCTCCGTTAAAAAAAATTTTAATTGCTTAATTTACATAATTTTTGTAAAAAAAAAAAAGGAAAAAATAAAAACTTTAAATTTTATCCCAATTTTTTGTTTTTAAGTACTCAAATTTAAATCTCAAATGAATCGAAAATAAATTATACTATTATATAAATTCACAATTGTTTGAATACTCTAAACCTTAAAATTAAATTAAATTCTATTATAAGCTTAATTCGTCTAAAAAACAAAAGATACAAATAAATAAACAATAGTAAAAGTTTTACAATTGTAGTTTTAGTTCAAATTTTTGCCATGTCTCCTACTAAAAAATAAATAAAAAATAAAAAATAAAAAAAGCTCTCTCTCTGCTACTGTTAATAGACACTTATCCCTTTAATGAAAATATCAGAAAAGTCGTGCAAATGAGTGATAAATGTTTAGGGATGAAGAGAAAATTCATTATTCGAAACCAATCAATGAAATAACGCATCCAATTCGAATGTTTATTATGTCGTTTTTCAGTTTCTTTGGTAGAAAATGTCGTTTTTCAGTTGTTATTTATTCAGATTTCAGATTTGTTCAACAATTTATTTATTTATTATTTTTTTTGTGCTTTCTTATCTATTTTTGTTCGCTCGTATATTTTTTGTAGCCTCTTCGTTATCGTTTTTTAATATTTCAGTCGTACGTTTTGACCAATTAATGTTGTTTACGCATTTGTTGTCGCTTTCCATTGCTTTTTATGGTTGTTGTTGTTGTTCCCAATTCATTAATTGTTCTCTTTTCACTTATGTTGTCGTTTTCCAATTTTGTAGTCATTCTAACTGGGGCTGCACAAAAAAACTTGTCCCTTCCCGCACTGTTGTTTTTTGCCATGTCATCACGGATGGAAACCACCTGTCTCATCATGTATAATGGGCGGTCTTGATTTGGTTTTCTCCCAAACATCTTTTCTCAAAACCCTGCCATAATCTATGGGATTCTTTATTTAGTAATTTCCTATTTACTTCAAAAAATCTTAAAATCATGGTATTTGCTTCCTTTAGTTTCCTAAAAATGTTATTCACTATAATTTCTGTTAAAATTTAATTACCCACGATAAATCCAATTTGCCCGCCTTAAAACCATGTCGCACGTCATCTATGTAATGGACAGTCCTAGGTTTGGGTTTCTTCCAGCCTAAATTTAATTTGCATGGGTAGATTCTTATCTTTGGCATGTTAGATAGGTCAAATTCCGAATCAACTCACACCATATACTGATTTGGGGTGGGTTAGGAAATCTGAAATCTCAAAATCTCACCTCATCTGTGCTCGCAAGTCGCAACCTTATTGTCAAGTTTGTACAAATGAAAAAAATAAAAAAGAGTACCTAATATCAACAAACAAGTAATAAAACAAGTGCGACCATGAGGATGGCCAATTGGTACAATCTCTTGTGAATTGAACTTCACCAAATTTAGCATGCCTTTGGAACTCCATTCCAAACTAAACTTTTTCAACTCATTTTTATATTTTTTCTGAAAAATCAATAAAAATTATAATTAGTTTTTGAAAAATCAAACAACTCTAAATGATAATGCACCAAACGCAAGCTCAGATTGATCTCTCTCTATTCTTAGCATCAAGTCAACAATATCTTCCCGAACTTGTGCTGTCCTATTGCAATACTCTTAAGCCATCACATGACTGGAAAAAAAAAAAAAAATTTATCTAACTCATGGAAGGTACTCTCAAGTTTTTATATGAACACCATTGAGCTTGTCAACATAAATCCAACCCATGTAAGGAAAGAAATCGGAGGTTTTATGTTTTCTAACACGCTTGTTGCCCTGTGAATCATTTCTTCAAATTTAGCATTGTGTAGTCCATGCCTACCAAGGTTCTCCCCAAATTCAATCCTGAAAACATTGGTTGCGTGTAAGAAGAAACATCTTTTCAGTCTAATATATATTTACTTTTTTCTATAGAAAATGGTTTCCCTTTAATCCTTTACAATAAGATACATATAGAATACTTAAAATACTTTGAAATTAATTTACTAGGAAAAGTTCGTAATATCATTATTCTATTACTTTACTTTCTTCATGATGTGAAAATTAAAAACATTTTTTGGATAATAATGAACATCATGATCCAATCTAGTAACGACGAAAAAAAAAAAAAAAAAAAAACATGAACGAAAATGAGATTTTAGGACAAGCTACATCTTCATTGGAATAAATTCTTTTATTTTGAGAGAAAATATTCATTAAACCTACTAGTAGAAGTTCTATGCAAACAGATGCTTCTTTGGGACAAGCTTGAGTGGAGTTCTCTTGGAGAGAGAAAGGGAAAGACCAGTTGACTCTTCCATGTTGATATCTTCTTCTTTCATTCCATTAGGCAATTCCCAATCAAAGCTATACAAGAGATTTGCAAGGCCGAGCTCCACGGTTGTCGTTCCCATATACATACCGGGACATATCCTTCTGCCAGAACCGAACGGCAAGAGCTCGAAATGTTGCCCTTTGTAATCAATGGAATTATCCATAAACCTCTCCGGGATGAATTCCTCTGGATCGCTCCAGATCTTCGGGTCTCGTCCGATTCCCCATACGTTCACTTGGATTAGGGTTTTCGGGTAGATTTGATAGCCGTCGAGTTTAAAGTGCGATATGCTCTCCCTTGGAAGGAGCAGAGAACCCGCAGGATGCAGTCTAAAAGTACAAGAAAACACACCTGTCGCAACCAAATCTTTTCGCGACCAAAAATTTTGGTCGCAAAAGAGAGCCTATTGCCACCAAATTTTCAGTCGCAAAAATTTTTGGTTGCGTTTAACATCACATTGCAATCATGTTTTTCTGCAACCAAATAATTGGTCGCAAAAATATACCTACTGCAACCAATTAATTTTTTGCCACAAAAATTTCGACAGCGAATTCTAAAAACGCACCTGTCGCAACCAAATATTTTCGCAACCAAAAATTTTGGTCGCAAAAGAGAGCCTATTGCGACCAAATTTTCAGTCGCAAAAATTTTTGATTGCGTTTAACATCACATTGCAACCATGTTTTTCTGCGATCAAATAATTGGTCGCAAAAATATACCTATTGCAACCAATTAATTTTTTGCCACAAAAATTTCGACACCCAATGGATTAAAAGACGGGTAAATAAGAATTCCACAACTTTTTTTTTTTTTTTTTGGTTGCTAAAAGTAGACAATCAGCCACCAATATTTTGATAGCAAAACTTTTAATCTTTTTGAGACCAAAATATTAAGGAATGTCGGAAGCAGAATGTGGTGTTATCTGATACTAATTATAGCAACCAATTAATTTTAGAGGCGGTGGCTGAAGCTTATAAAAAGGAGCCTAGGGCTCCGTGCAAAGGGTCTTTGGTTGTGGGAGAAGCCGAAAACCAAAGAAGGAAAAAAATATATTAAGTTTTAGGTTTAGTTTTTTATAAAATTAGGGAAATATTATCTTGAATCATCAAGGAGAGAGGGAGAAGAAAATTTAGGAGAAGACTTTGGAGACCTGTGACACCTTCAAACTGGGTTTTCTTATTTTATTTTCTTATCTTTATATTTTTATAATTTGAGAATAATTAAACCTTTATTTTGTAGATTTATATTTTTATTTATGATGTAATTCTCTTTTTCTAGGGATACGATCTTGCCAGATTATGAGTAGTTGAG
Organism: Ficus hirta; assembly: GCA_038430175.1. Taxonomy (NCBI): domain Eukaryota; kingdom Viridiplantae; phylum Streptophyta; class Magnoliopsida; order Rosales; family Moraceae; genus Ficus; species Ficus hirta. The sequence goes on along the minus strand of CM076595.1, from coordinate 14,137,948 downwards.
TTTTTTTATTTTTAATTAATTGATATTATGTTCCAATTCTATGTTGAAGTAATTAATCTATTCTTAATGCTTGTGAATTTCTGGCCAACTTTTGCATGAATTGGTATTTGATTTGAGACTGAGAAATGATTATTGAATAAGTCCTTGTTTAATTAATTGTGAGATTGTCATAAGCTAGAGATAGTTATGAAACTTGTATAGCATTATGAATTTCATATTCTTAATGAATTGTGGTAAGCTTAGAGTTTGTGTCTAAAAGGTGATAACGGGTTTATTGTGAGATAAATTGCAAATGCCTGAAAATGATTAAGGATCATTTTAAAGAGATTTGCTGGTAATATAAGGAATAGACGTTGATTAATTGAATTAGAGAATTTGAATATGATTAATCCAGTGAAATCGGAAACCCTGGATATTTTTAATATTTTGAGCCTTTCATATTTGTATTTATTTGTTATATTATCTCTTTTTGGTTATTTATATAAAGTTAGAGTTAACATAATTTCGATAATTGGTAACGATAGTTTTCATGAGAACGATATTTTACTTATCACTTATTACTTGTTGACGATATTGTGCAGTTGCAATTTTCAGTAACAAGTTTTTAGCACCGTTGCCGGGAACTATTTTGTTTTACTAATATCGATACCAACTAACTCTAGTTTTAATTTGATTTTTTTATTTATTTTCCTTTATTTTAATTTTGTTTGTTTTTGTATTATTTGAAAGACTTCAAGATGTCTCATTGACAGGTCCTAATGAGTTTTGTCCAAGAAGACATAGAACCGATGTATAGTACTTGGTGGAGATACAGAGACTTGCTTAATAGGTTTCTTGATGATGGTTTCTGGAAGAGATATATTGTTCTAAACTTCCTTAATGGCTTATGCGACACAACAGGAAGTTGGGCTGAAAATGGATATGGTATTTTTCCTTGATACCAAAGACCCATTGACGAAGCCTATTACATATTGGAAGACATGGCTGATCATGATTATTAGGAAAAGAATATTTTTCGGAACGACCAAGATTTCCAACATGAAGAATTGGTAGCATCTACTCCTACCATCGATACACCAATAGAAACTATTGAAGATTGCCATCTTGAGGAGCTGACACAAAGAGAGGAGCACTTGGAGTTGTATTATGACAACAACTTTTTAAATGAAGTAGGGGCACAAGACTTAACCATGAAAGAAGAATCACAAGAAGAAATCATTAGTACCCAACCGATTGTGCCCACACCAATCATCTAAGATCACATCTATAAAGATCCAATGTGGCCAATACCTCTTCCACCTATATTAGCATCATTCGTTCATGTCCCCGGAGCACATACATCGAAGCCTAGTCTTGTTGAGTCACTGGCTGAATTCTACCATATCTTGCCAAGCTTGAGGGCATCAATAATCAAGACCCATACATGGTGTTATATGACACCTACTATGGGTGAAACCCACTTTTTGACGAGTCATTCTCCATAGTCAAGTCGATGACTATAAATCAAGCGCTTCTTGGGAGACAACCCAAGCTTTCTAAATCTTTTCTTTGCTTTATTTGAATTCCAGTAAATTTTAAATTCTTAGGATCTTTTTATCTTTCTTCGTTGTTTTTCTTCTCCAGGTACAAGCTTTGGAGCAAAGAGCCAACTCATGGAGTCTAAGCACCAATGAGAGAAGTTTCCGATAACCCTTTTTATTTTCATGATTGTTTACACATTGAGGACATTGTGGATTTTAAGTTTGGGACTAGAAGCATTTGAAAGAGAGAAAAAAAAAACGCTTTTTGAGTATTGATTTTGTTTAATTGTCAAAAGCCAATGATAAAAAATAGATTGAACTAATTATAGCTCTTGGAAAATAATGAACATTGTATTATTTGTGTGCTTGATTCTTGTTTGAATTTTGTCTTGCTTGCAATTCTTTTTAACACTTGTGCACATAGCCTTGATCACTTGGCTATTTTGCTTACTTAGAGAAAGTTTATGTGAATTAAGTAACTCATTCAATCTTATCGAACTTTAGAACTTGTTCAATTATCAATTAAGGTAAAATCCTAGATACACTTTATCAAGGACATGATTTAGGCCATCTTTGGATCGTTTGAGCCTTTCAAGCCAACCTGTTCATATGCATATCATTTGAGCCTAATGTTTTCCTTTTCTTTGTTACCCATATCTCTTAGCCTAGCTTTTTATTAATTTCAAACTTTTCAACCCTTTACCTTAAGCATGTTGATCATTCTAGTAATTATTTTGAGCTATGCTAAAGTATGGGAGGATGGGTGGAATAGTGAAAAGCTCATTTTGGTTATAAAAAATAAAATATAAAAAGAAGAGAGAAAAAAAAATAAAAAAGTGCTACACCTTGTTTCATAAAACTAATAATAATAATAATAATAATAATAATAAAAGAGATTTGAGGTGTAGTAACTCAAAAAAAAAAAAAAAAAAAAAAAAGAAAGATAACAAAGAAAGTTGAAATCAAGTTTGGGTGTGTTATTGGGAGGGTTGCAAAAGCTCTACAAAGGTTCTAGAATGGTTATGCGTTTAGGGTAATTTAAGCCATATCTTTATCTATATACAACCGTTACCTTGACGTAACATTACAAGCCTAAAAAGTCCTAATGATCCTTGATAATGTATTTGTCTACATTAGTAGAGAATGATAATAAAAGCAAGCCTATAGAGTTTGTAAAATTCTTCATCTAGAAATCAATCATAATTCACTTGTTTGCATAATCTGATCAAAGTTGTGAATGATTAAGTGTAAAAGGCTATTCACACACACACCCAAAAGGAATCTAAGGCAAGGTGAGATGAGCATTTGAATTGAAATTCTATACTTTCATGATATTAAGATTTCCTTAAGCTATAATCTATGTGAAATCTTTAAGGCATACTTTGTAAATCAAACTAAATTAGTACTCACTTTTTCGTTATTTTTCTCTTTCTTTTGCTAGAGGACTAGCAATTACTCTTCTTAAATTTAACCCTGATTCATGGTTGTAGGCATAACCTAGTTGTAACCGGTAATTCTACACATGATTCTATCATGGGATGTAGAGTTTGAATCCCCTCACCCAAAAGTTCCAAAAAAAAGAAAAAAAAACCATGATTTTATTATTTTAAAATCTCAACGTGTTCTTAGATTATTCTTTGTACACACAAACACAAAAATGTAATTGAAAATATACTCTTCCAGTAATTTTATTGATAAACAATTAATCAGGAATTAGAATAGTAGGAAACAAATTTCATGAGAAAAGAAATTAAATTCCATAATTCCATTCAAGTAATTACAAGTCTCTATCAAGACTAGTTTGAGGGAAGGCACGTCCCTGTTAATAATTTTTTATTTTTTATTTTTTGCATGTTTTTATAAAATTAAAAAAAAACACTTGAAGTCTTTATACTTATATTATAATGTTATCACGTAATTGACACATAATTATTTTTATTTAATTTTAGAAATTCTTCGTTAATTTGGATGGCAGGGACCAACACTATTAAAAAAAAAAAAAGTTTAGGCACTAATTAAAGAAAATTAAAAATTGAGGAACCAAGTAAAATATTAAGAATTCATGGATTGCCTTGGTGCAATCTCTACTTGTGAATTGAACTTCATCCCCAAACTTATAATGATGATCTCTCTCTCTCTCTCTCTCTCTCTCTCTATATATATATATATATATATACACACATATATATATTCAGCTTGTTCAGATGTTCTTGAAGGTTGCTGCAATGAACGATGAGGAAGTGAAATGAATAATTCAGTTTGATTTTGCAGTGACGTTAATTTATTCAGAGTAGCTAATAATATATATATATATATATATATATATTTTGGTTATCACTCTTCATCTTTGTTGTCGAAGAACTTTCTCCATTGTCGTTTCACAATTTGTGTCCCTTTTTGTTTGTTGTTGTTTTTGTTTTATAGCCTTTTTGTTGTTAATGTGGTTTACCCATTTCTTGTCGTTTTCCATTGCTTGTCAGTTTCTTGGTAATGTTTCCTTTCTTCTTGTCGTTTTTCAATTTTATTACAGTTCCAACTACTAGGACTGCACAAAATACCTGCCTGCAACGACGGAGCTAGGATTTTAGTTCAATGGCGACACTAGTTTACTAAAAATTGAAAAGCAAGTCCTAATTGTAAAATTTTTTCAACACCAAAAAAACATACTCGTAATTTTATGCTTTCTCCTCTGTTATTAATGTATAGATATATATATATATAGACTAGTAATGCAACCAAACCTTGAAAACAACAAGAATACAACCAGCCGAGGGAAAACGATTCATATATATGTGCTGATTTACTTGGTTAAGTTTGATCTTCTCATTGGTAGCTGATTGGAACAAGTTTAAGAGGAGATTTCTTGTAGGTTGTAAGACCATATGCCTCATCCATGTCAAGATCTGCCTCCTTCATCCCATCAGGTAATTTCCAGTCAAAACAGCATAAGAGATTTGCTAGTGTGAGCTCCACCATAGCCATTCCCATGTGAATCCCGGGACAACCTCTTCGACCGGCTCCAAATGGCAATAACTCGAAATGTTGCCCCTTGTAGTCAGTGGAGCTATCCATAAACCTCTCTGGGAAAAACTCTTCCGGTTTATCCCAGTAATCAGGATCTCGTCCGATTGCCCAAACGTTGACTTGAAGTATAGTTTTGGGATAAACATCGTAACCAAAAAGCTTAAATTGCGACATAGTTTCTCTTGGTAGTAAAAGTGGTGCTGCAGGGTGTAACCTCAGTGTCTCTTTAATCACCATTCTCAGATAGTGAAGTTGATCAATGTCACTTTCATTTACTAATTCTCCTTTCTCGACATAACTTCGCACTTCATTCTGTGCTTTCCTCATCACTCTCGGGCTCTTCGCAAGCTCTGCCATTGCCCAAGTTAAGGTGATGGCACCAGTGTCCACTCCAGCCAGGAAGATATCCTTAGACACAAACATGGAACAACAAGGCTTTTTTAGTTTCACACATAAAGCATATTTAAAACATAAAACCAGTAGGACAAGGAAAATTGAACGACCACTTATCATTTGGTGGCGTGAGAATGTTGCTCCTTTTCCTCAACAGGCTCTCAAGTCTTTGTATGTTAGTAGTGACGGAGCCACTTGAGGCCACCGTTTTTTTTTTCCCCCCTCCTAAAATTAGTTCCGAAAAGTTAGGATAATTTTTTTTTTCCTGACAGTGATATGAAGTTTTTACATGTACACCTCTACTAACGTTTACATTTTTTTTAATTTTTATTTCTCTAATTTCAAAAAATAATTAGAGTGCGTCTCCACTAAAATAGAAGGTTGATTTTGTTGGAAAAATAGTTTTTTAAACCATTTTAAGGTCCAAATTTGAGTAGGACCTACTTAGTTAAAGTAACGAATCTTAGTGGATTTGCGTTCTCCGTCGCGAGAAGATTGAAATCATATATTCATATACTTAAAATGATAATCGGATAAATGAGAAATTGATGCTCAAAGTGTGCCCATTAGAATATAATTTTATTGGAAAAATTACTTATAAATGTGGAGTCCCACGTTGCTTAGGCATTATTTTCTAACAGATTTCACAGTTGTAAGTTAGTCCGATCGCGTTATACAAGATATATATTGATCTTTTCTTTTTGTGGGAAAGTAAAAAGGTAAAACAAACAACTAATGAAACAAGTGTTGTGGCTTACCATGAGGACGGCCTTGGTACAATCTCTGGTGAATTGAACTTCACTAAATTCAGATTGATCTCTATCTGTTCTTAGCATCAAGTCGACAATGTCTTCCTGATCTTGTGATGTCCTATTGAGATGTTCGTCAATCAAACGTTCGAAAATATCATCCAATTCACGGAAGCTCCTCTCGAATTTTGCATGAAGACCAGTGAGCCTGTCAACAATCCAACCCACATAGGGAAAGAAATCAGAAGCCGCGAAGCTTCCTAACACGCTTTGTGCCCTACGAATAATCTCCTCGAACTTATCATTGTCTGGACCAGTCTCTTTAAAATTCTTTCCAAAGGCAATCCTGAAAGTAATGCTTGCGGTGAGAGTGAACATCTTCTCGCTGAGATCAACAGGAGTTTCGGTCAAAGACGACCGACGAAGAGAATCAACTAGAGATCTAACCTCTTCCTCTCTAACGAAATGAAAAGACTGCACGCTTTTTAGGCTAAAGAGCTTGACAACACACACTTTTCTCATCTCCCTCCAGTGTTCACCATAAGGTGAAAAGCCCACATCTAAGTAGTTGTAGGAAAGTTTTCCAGTACCAGCCAAAGGAGGTCTGCTGCAACATTCCAAGTCATGTATCTTTAAGACCTCCGTTGCGGCCTCGGCTGATGAGACAACAATTGCAGGTACTCCTCCGAGTTGGAGGCGCATAACGGGTCCATGTCGTGTCGAAAGTTGCGATAAAGAATGATGGGGCAGAGCGCCGATTTGGTGTAAATTGCCTATGATAGGAAGCTTTGGAGGACCTGGAGGAATTCTCTTGTTTCCTTTGACTAATTTTGTAAACTTGTTTCTCATAAGAAGGACTAAAGTTGGAAACAGTATAAGAAGAATTAGCCACATGGTGATCAGTAAGGCATTAACCTCGGTTTCTTCTAACAACGTTTTTAAACAAAACATGAATAGGATGATGATCTGAAATCAATAATGACCACATTTTTTGCTCGAATTTTTGTTGATAAGGATTTTAATTCTCTTCTGTAAGAGGATTCTCTCTTAGAACAATGACTTGTCTGGCCTTGTTTGTGTTGCAACTTGCAGTTACGTATAGCTAATTATCTTGTTGACAACTGACCAGCTCAGTTACCGAAACCACACGATTCGGTTTTTTTTTTTTTTCCTGACTCAGATTGATTTGTTTGCCATATGAAGATGAAGTTGGAAAATTCAACAAATGCAGAGACATCTACTTCTAGTAAGCATATTTGTTTTGTCACGTCATTCATATTGTCGAGCACAAATGAATGACGTGACAAAACATTTTAACGAGCACAAATGAAATTGCTCATTCTTTGCAGCATTTTATGTTGTTTGTTTCCTTTTAATTAGATTTCATTCGACAACCTAACCTGTTAGTTGAAAATTTATTGTGTGTTTGGATAAAGGGTGGTTGAACTTCTCCTCCCCCCCCCCCCCCCCCCCCCCCCTGTTTTTCAGTTTATATATATATGTTGTTGTGAGAAAAATTACTGTGGTAAAAAAGATTCGAGTCAAAACTCATGGATTCAAATCTTTTACCCAAACACATCTTTTAGTTTTAAAAAGTAAATACGAATAATAAATTTAAATTTTTGTAAGAGAATACAAAACCTTTTGAGAACTATCAAAAAAGTATTTAAAGACGAGTACCAAATAAACCATTATTCTTCACATATTGCTCTGTCCTTACTGGTTTATACGTAACTAGGACTTCTGTGTGTGTGGTTTTTTTATTTTTTTTATTTTTTATTTTTTATGAACAGGACGATAATGGTTTTGGAAATTAAGTTGGATAACTTATTTACAAGTCAATATTCTTCTTACCATCGGTGGTGGTATAGCAGCGAGAGAACCTAGATATTAGGCAAGAAAGTACAGGCTAGGTCCTTCAGTTCCATTTATAGCATCAGTAGATCCTTATAGTGATACTGATTCAGAAATGTGAAAACATCCCTATCCTTTTGTTACCAAAGAAAAAAAAAAAACTGGATGGCCTGTTTTGATCATCCAATCTAATGGATGACTGAACTTTTTTTTTATTAAGCAAAACGGTCGTTTGTTAATTTTTTTCAGAGTTAATCAGTAATTGACTAGAGTTTGTCTTTTTTTCATAATGATTTACATTATGATCAATCAATTATTGATCACTAAAGAAATTTAATTGATTATTTTAGAGGAAAAAAAAAGCTTTCTAATTAATTTTAAAAACTTCGACCATTCGTTAAAAAGCTTCTTTAGAAAATGTTATTTAGCTCTAAAACCCCAAAAAAAAAAAAAAAAATCATTTTTTACTCTTTCGGAGGTTTTAATTCCAAGCAAACATGATGGATGTCTCAACAACAAATAAAAATGTGAATGCTTTCTTATTACAAAATAATAATAATAATAAATAAATAAATAAATAAATAAATGGTAGTCCTTGTCGCTCTCAAAAAAACGACAGATTGTTGAAGTAAATTCAAACCACATATCGTTTGGCCTACAGTGCACAGACAAACAAAATGTCGTTTATGAACTAAACAACACCCCGTTTCCATGTTGCGAATACAAAATTTAAAACTCGAATACCCCTTCCCAAATAATTGAAATACGCAGCTAGCTATTGTTGTAAAAGAATAGCAAAACAAAATATTGCAATAAGAGTTGGAATGAACTTCTATTCATTTTTTACGTGTTTGTTCATACATATCAAAAGTCTCTATTTAAATTCCACGTAACTAAAAATTACAAATAGATTCTTTATTATTTTTTTTTCTTTTTCCCCATTAAATACCTCATTTGTTGATATTATAGAGACAAGGTGTAATAAATTCTAGTCACTAATATATTTTCATGCTTATTAAATTATTCAAATATGAAAAAACTTATTTTTCAAGTTTCAAACTTTAATCATGACGATAAAATAAAAAATAAAAATAAACTTATAAATAATATCATACATTAGAATATAAAATTACATTAACATTGACATATATAATAGAAATTATCTAACTTCATACATATATCAAATAATATTCCACTATCTGGATCCCATTGGGGTTAGCTTTGCCAATTAAAAGAAAGGTGTTTTGATAGATGGTTTAAGTTTGAAGCTTAAAAGTGTTTTTCTTTTTCCTAAATAAAGTAAAAGTCATAAATCTCGTGTTGTAAAAAGTCATATGCAAACAAATCAATCTAAACCATGAAAAAAGGGAGACTGAATAATGTGGTTTCCGTAACTCAGCTTGTCAACATGAGAATTTGACTACTACCAACTGTTGCACAAACAATGTAGTCATTAGTGACTTCAGATCACTAATGACACATTTTTTCAACAAAGTCAGGTAAATAATGTAGTCATTAGTGACTTCAGATCATGATTTCCTATTCGTGTTTTGTTTCTTTTATACTATCATTAGCCAGCAACATTATCTGAAAAACCAAGATAAAGCCAGTCCTATTTAACAAAATAAATAAATAAACAAATAAAGCCAGTTCTAATAAGATGTGTTAAAATATAAAATTATTGTTAACCCATCTCCTATCAGTTTAAAATATAAAATATGATTCCTTTTGCACCAAAGGAGTAGGAAGCCCTACACACGTGTCAACAAACTACAGGACTATAGTAAGACGAGGAAAATAAAGCTGATTATTATGCAAACAAAACTTAACAAAATATATTAATAATAAGCTACGTCTTAACAATTAGTAAACTAACAAGGTGGAGCGGCTCTACAAAAAGGGACAGAGCTTACGACTTCATCAGATCTACGAGATTCCCAGCAAGAGATCGAAAATTGAGGCCAATTAGTCACCCTAAAAAACGTGGCCTGAAAGTTCAATGTGCTAAAAGGTGGCTTAAAATTCACAGGTGCGTCCCCTCAAAGAAAAAATTTTCGCAAGTGCCAAAAAAAAAAAAAAAAAAAAGTTATCAACTCTAATTTTAATTTTTAAATATCAACTTTTATAATATGAATTGTCAATATTGTCTTGCTATATATTTAAGGGACTATCACATCAAATGATTGAATCTATTAATGAAAAAATGTAGACTTACCATCAACTCTATCCCAAACACTATTCTTACTAAATTAGTGGATGAGAACAAGTACAGAGGACAATAGATTTGAGTTGGCGAGTCCTGCAGAAACTTAGAAGTTGAAATATACCCATAGTTTCTACTAAACGGAGCATCGGTTTTATTTCCACTGGCCCTTTAATACTCCTTCTCTCTGTCTCTCCTCCTTCTGATCTCGTCGAAGTTTACATCCATATACAGAGAAAAGAGGCTCGATTTAAAGCTTCCTATCACTCTCGTAATACGGTATTTTTAAGGTAATAATTATCTGTTATACTCAACATATAGGTTTATGTAATAAATATTTATATATGAGGTTATGTGAACAAGAGTTTGTTTGGATTGTTAGAAGCTTGTGATTTGGCGATTAATGGTTTGAGAGGATAGTGATTATGGTATTTTGAAGTGATTAGTTAATTAGTACTGTAACTCTCCCTCTCTCTCTCTACATATATATATATATATATATATATTTGTGTGTATAGCGAATGAATCCAGGAGGTAGAAATTGGTAGTCATAAGTAGATAAGTTCACCCAGGTGGAGTGATGAGGCGCTTACCCTCTCGACTAGAAATTTTGGGTTCAAATCATCACCATTGTGGTGATCGAAATTCAGGATATATGGGCAATTCATTTTGAGAGGGATCCATATATATATCATTTGATGTTCTCCGTTCTCTTTCTTTTAGCAAAAAATACACGATTTAATACACGATTGCACTCATATATATAAGTTTTTGTTTACTAAGCTTTGTCTAATATAGTTCTTGGTACAGGTGAGATTGCAGGAGGTTAACTAAGTACAAGATTCTAATGTCCCGTGACAAGTGTAGCTGTCATTTAGGAAGTTGAAGATTATTCTATTCTAAATCCGTAAAACTTATGAGAAATTATTTTTTTAGATTTAGGGGTAAAATATGAATTTCCTAGGGACTCTTTAAGAGTTAAATTACGAAAATCCTTAATGATTCAGTTGTATATCGATTTTTATTATTAACCTTCATTTAAGTTCGGGCAAGTTTAAAAGAATACCTTTTATACTAGCCATAAATGAACAAGCCTGTGAATAATCTGCTAGTTTAGGGGGGTTAGATAAAACTTATTGATCACCATGTGGCAAATTCTTGTTGTCCTGCTTCTAATTTTGGTCTCTCTCATGAGAAACAAGATTAGAAAATTATTTAAAGAAAATAAGAGAATTCCTCCAGGTCCTCCAAAGCTTCCTATCATAGGCAATTTGCACAAAATCGGTGCTCTTCCCCATCATTCTTTATGGCAACTTTCGAAGCGATATGGGCCCGTTATGCGCCTCCAACTCGGAGGAGTACCTGCGGTTGTTGTCTCATCGGCCGAGGCTGCAAAGGAGGTCTTAAAGATACATGACTTGGATTGCTGCAGCAGACCTCCTTTAGCTGGCCCTGGAAAGCTTTCCTACAACTACTTGGATGTGAGTTTCTCACCTTATGGTGAACACTGGAGGGAGATGAGAAAAATCTGTGTTCTCAAGCTCTTCAGCCTACACAAAGTGCAGTCTTTTCGGTTTGTTAGAGAGGTTGAGATTAGATCTCTCATAGATTCTCTCCGTTGCTCGTCTTTGACCGAAACTCCCATTGATCTCAGCAAGACGATGTTTGCTCTCACTGCAAGCATTATTTTCAGGATTGCCTTTGGAAAGAATTTTAAAGAGACTGGACTAGACAATGATAAGTTCGAGGAGATGATTCATAGGGCAGTAAGCATGTTAGGAAGCTTCGCGGCATCTGATTTCTTTCCCTATGTGGGTCGGATTGTTGACAAGCTCACCGGTCTTCAAGCAAAATTTGAGCGGAGCTTCCGTGAATTGGATGATATTTTTGAACGTGTGGTTGATGAACATCTCAATAGGACACCAGAAGATCAGGAAGATATTGTCGACTTGATGCTAAGCATAGAGCGAGATCAATCAAAATTCGGTGAAGTTCAATTGAACAGAGATTGTACCAAGGCCATCCTGATGGTAAGGCATCACTTGTCTTTTGTTTTTATTTACTTCTTGCTAAAGCAGACTTGCTTTCTTTAGTTGTCTGTTAAGAATAGTATATACCTTGTCTACCGCAACTGGCCTAACACAGACCGAAGACCTTATTGAGGAAAAGGAGCAACCTTCTTACCCCACCAAACGACGAGTGGTCGTGTATTTTTTTTTTTTCTTGTCCTACTACTGGTCTATGTTACAAGGTTTCCTTAAGTGTGAAAATAATAAAGCCTTTCGTTCCATGTTTGTGTCTAAGGATATCTTCCTGGCTGGAGTGGACACTGGTGCCATCACCTTAACTTGGGCAATGGCAGAGCTTGCGAAGAGCCCGAGAGTGATGAGGAAAGCACAGAATGAAGTGCGAAGTTATGTCGAGAAAGGAGAATTAGTAAATGAAAGTGACATTGATCAACTTCACTATCTGAGAATGGTGATTAAAGAGACACTGAGGTTACACCCTGCAGCACCACTTTTACTACCAAGAGAAACTATGTCGCAATTTAAGCTTTTTGGTTACGATGTTTATCCCAAAACTATACTTCAAGTCAACGTTTGGGCAATCGGACGAGATCCTGATTACTGGGATAAACCGGAAGAGTTTTTCCCAGAGAGGTTTATGGATAGCTCCACCGACTACAAGGGGCAACATTTCGAGTTATTGCCATTTGGAGCCGGTCGAAGAGGTTGTCCCGGGATTCACATGGCAATGGCTACGGTGGAGCTCACACTAGCAAACCTCTTATACTGTTTTGACTGGAAATTACCTGATGGGATGAAGGAGACAGATCTTGACATGGACGAGGCATCTGGACTTACGACACACAAGAAATCCCCTCTTAAACTTGTTCCAATCAGCTACCAATGGCCATAAGAAGATCAAATTTAACCAAGTAAACGCTTCTTCCAATATCTCAACGAGTAAATAAATCTTTTTTCCCTTGAATTATTGTATTCTTGTTTGTTTTCAACATTTGGTTGCATTAATAATAGTCTATGAACGGGAAGAAAGCATGAGTTCATGAGTATGATGTTTTGGTGTAAAAGTTGGCTCTGGGATTAGATTGTTTGTGAAGCTGTTTAATAAAATGTACTAGATTACTTGTTGTTAAAGCATGCTTTGTGTAATATTTTTTTTTTTTTTTTTTTTTTTTTGCTAAGATGGGAAATAGTTTTGTTTCCTTCTTCAAAAAAATGTACCAAAAGTTATAAAGGCCGTTTTCGCATACAGTTTTTGTGGAGGTCGTTTTTTTTATAAGACATTAATTAGGCTCCACAACTTAACAATTTTAAGTTCATTAAACTTTTTAAATCTTAATATTTCTCTCACTCACTATTATATTGTTTTTTTTTCCCTCAAACTCTCCCTTTTATATTTTACTTTTCGAAGTTCTTTATAATAATTTAAAAAAAAAAAAAAGTTTGATAGTGTTCATACATATCTTATCAATGCACCTGATTAGGTGTCATACAATAATATTAATAGGAACCACCAACGAGATAGTCAAGAATTTTGATCTCGGACTTTCAACATCGAATACAAAATAAATATACGTTTGGAACATGGGTTTGAGATAAAATTTTTCAAAAAAAGATAAAAATTAGCTTAAAAAAAATATTTGAATCTTCCATCCAAACGAACTAAGTTTTCAAAGACGGACTTTCTTTGTATGCCGCACTCCTCGAACTTGTGACACCATACGTGGTATTTTCCTTGTGGAAGTTGGAATTAGATCTAAAGCACAAGAATATAAGCCAAAAGAAGGTAATATTCCTTCCAAAGAAAGATGGAACAAACAAAAAAAGGTTGCGTAATAAGATAAGGATTAAGGCATCGAGATAGTATATTCCAAATCCAAAAAATTTGAAAAAAAAAATATATATATATATATATATAAATTAAAAATGGAAAAAGGAAAATGCTTTAACTCAACCAGGGTTTGTATCCATGAACTTGAATAATTACACGCAGTCAACCCATCAGCTTACAAATACCATCGGAGGGTCCAGATTAATCCTCGGGAACAAATCCGACGGCTCACGTTAGCTCGCGGAGAGCAAAGGTTACAGAGCCATTTCTCCGGTACAGAGACCCCCATGGATCTCTGCGTATGACCAATTTCAATTTCAATCGGTGAATCGAAATTCTAGGGTTAGGGTTTCTCCGCGAGAATGGAGATGGACTATTTGACGGAATTTCCTCTCGCTCATATGGATCGGCGTCCGAGGAAGAAGCCTAGGTTTGCTTGGGACGCCCCTCAAAAGGTAATGTTTTTTTTTTTGTTTTTAATTTTGCAAAATTTTCTCGTAATTTTCTTGGTTGATCGTCAAATACATTTGTTTATTTGCTAGGGTAGAAATGATAGAAATTATATATAATTGGGTTAAAATTCTAAATGTTGATATTGTTATTATTATTATCATTATTTTTTTTTTTTTTGGGTAAAATGGGGCCTGGGAAAGTTTGTTCTTGGTTTGAAACATCGCTTCATACTTGAATTATTAGAAGAAGTATTGAAAGGTTCAAGTTTTAAGCCAAAAGTTTGGAAATTTAGCTTTGATAAGATTTTTATATTTTGATGTTTTTGAAACTTAGGTGGATTTTGGTGTAGATATGATAAAACACCATACCGGTAGGACAAGTTCTGACCATTAGATCTTCGTCAGGTTTTGTTGAATTGTCATATTTTTCTGAATCTTATATGATTCTGATTTGATCTAACGGTTCAAAACTGTGTTCTATTGGTATGGTATTTTTTTTTCATACCCTCCTATAAAATTCTTGTTGAACTTAATTTGATACTCTGGACCTTTGAAGTGTTGGAAATTTGGACAAAGTCCTTAGCTTGTTGTTATAGTTGTGGTTGATGTTATTATTATGGGTGCATTGAATTTTCTGTTTGGATGATTAGAAAATTATGAGGAATATTTGAAGGTGAATAGTAATGGAGGAGGGGTAAGCTTACTTATATATGTTTGTTTAGTGGAGTATGAATCGATGGCTGTGTGTAGGCTCAGTCAGAATTGTTTTGTGGGCAAGATGTTGGAAATGGGACAAGCTTTGGACCTTCAAGTGTACTCCCAGACCATCCTAGTTTTTTCGTTAAGGGATTGACGCAAAAAGGCTCTCCCCCATGGCGAGAAGACGACAAAGATGGACATTACATGTTTGCACTCGGGGAGAATTTAACTTCTCGCTGTAATTACATTTAATCACCATTGAAGTGTTTATTTGCATTACTTTTCTGTTGGTATTGAAGTTTCAAAAACCAAATGACCAATGCATTTCCATCTATTGTTACTTTCTTCGTATTTTATTTCCAGATGTTTCTTAAAACTAAAGATTTTTTGAAAAGCACGGTTATAATTACTATTATAGTTAAGTTCTTCTTCCAGTTGTTAGGTGTTGGTAAATTCAAACAATTTTAAATGCTCTGGGATTTTGAAACATTTCTTTGCATATGCAGTGATTTCCTTATAATAAAAGTTTATTTTCTTCACTCTCCTCTGCAGCAGGAAGATCCTTAGTGAAAATTGAATTTAACGTGTTTCCCAACGAGACAAAATGAATAGAGAATGAGTAAAAAGCAAAAATGCATCTAAAATTCAACAAATTCTATCATTAAAATTAATTTTCTTCCAATTTTTTTCAGCATTCTTTTTTTCTTCCAAGTACATGCCGACATGTTTTAGACTTTAAAATGTGTTTCAGTTTGAACTTATCACTTTTTTAGTGTTCAAGCATTGTATTTGTTTGAATTTTTCATGTCTCTGCTCTCCTTACACTTTTGCTTCTGTATGTATGCAGATAAAATCCACAGAAAAATTGGTGAAGGTTAGTTTCTTTTATTGAGTTTAGAATCTTACCTAAAGGAGATTTATTGGAATGATCTTTCTCATTATATCCCGGATCCCTTCGATAGGAACATTTGGTCAGGTTTTGGAATGCTGGGATAGGGAAACAAAGGAGATGGTGGCTATTAAAGTTGTGAGAAGCATTAAGAAATATCGTGAAGCAGCGATGATTGAAATTGATGTGTTACACTTGCTTGGAAAGTATGACAGAAGTGGCAGTCGGTAAGTTTAGTTTCTTTTAAATGGCTATATCTGTGGCTTCTTGGTCAACGAGTGATTTGTGTCGATTGTTTTAAGTTGGTTTATTCTTTGCAGGTGTGTTCAAATAAGGAACTGGTTTGATTATCGTAACCATATCTGTATTGTAAGTATATGACTGCATTTTAAAATCATGATTCCCCAATTCACAAATATTTTGGAGGTTAAGAGGTTATGTTGAATCTAATAATTTTTTTAACAGGTGTTTGAGATGCTTGGACCAAGCTTGTACGATTTCCTCCGGAAAAATAATTATCGCCCATTTCCGGTTGATCTTGTCCGTGAGCTTGGCCGACAACTGTTGGAATCTGTAGCATGTATGCAGTTGTTGCTTTTGTTGTTTCTTTTACCTTTTCAAAGTTCTTAATAGGATATTGGCAGGTTTTTTGGTGTTTTGTTTCCTTTTAGATTTTTCCTTCCAAGTATAGTTGGGGTCGGATTTTTATGTTTAAATGTTGCAGTGCTCTAAGTGCTTATGTTTTACTCTGGTGTTAAAATGGAGCAGTCATGCATGATATGCGACTAATTCATACCGACTTGAAGCCAGAGAACATACTTTTTGTGTCTCCTGAATATGTAAAAGTACCAGATTACAAGGTATTTTTACTTTTTCAGATGTTTCTTCATTAGCAGTTGTTTTTCATTATAGCTGATGTTAGTCATGCAAGACTTTTGTTTGGAATTCAAGCCTTTATTTTATTTTATTTTTTTTTCTTTGCTTTCTTTCATGTCAAAAGTTCCTGATTTTCTTTTTCAGGTTACTTCTCGTTCACCAAGAGAAGGAATCTTCTATAAAAGGTTGCCAAAGTCCAGTGCCATAAAGGTTATTGATTTCGGCAGCACAGCTTACGAACATCAAGAGCACAACTATATAGTCTCTACTAGACACTATCGTGCACCTGAGGTTATTCTTGGTATTACATGTTTTGATCTCTCTCCCCCTAACGCCTTTCAACTTCTCGTGTAATTTATTTTCTTTTGATATGCTTAAAACTTGAGAGGTCAAAACCTACTTATCTTTTCAGGACTTGGATGGAGTTATCCATGTG
Organism: Ficus hirta; assembly: GCA_038430175.1. Taxonomy (NCBI): domain Eukaryota; kingdom Viridiplantae; phylum Streptophyta; class Magnoliopsida; order Rosales; family Moraceae; genus Ficus; species Ficus hirta. The sequence goes on along the minus strand of CM076595.1, from coordinate 14,120,998 downwards.
ATTTATGGAGTGTTGGTTGTATCTTGGTAGAACTGTGCTCGGTAGGCTTATGTTTCGGGGGTCATATTGAATATCTACTAGATGCTGGTTTTGAACATACTATAGAAAAGAATTTTAATATCAAGAAGAATTATTTGCAGGGGGAGGCTTTGTTTCAGACACATGAGAACCTAGAACACCTAGCCATGATGGAGAGGGTATTAGGCCCGTTACCTCAGCATATGCTAAAAAGAGCAGAGTGCGTACTTATTGAGGATATCTTATTGGTTTTCTTCTTCTGATATTTTTAAGGGAACCTCACGTTCATCCTTTTGACATATTTTCTTCGTTGCCTTTTTTTTTTTTTTTTTTTTTTTTGGGGTTCAGCCACCATGCTGAGAAGTATGTTAAAAAAGGTAGATTGGACTGGCCAGAAGGCGCAGCCTCTCGTGAAAGTATCAAAGCGGTTATGAAGCTACCCCGTCTTCAGGTGTGTCCCATACTAGAATATTTCGACACAATTACCATAATTATAATCTGTTTCTTTTAGCATAATTAGATTTTTGCAAGAGAACATTTGCAGATATTTGTTTGTTTCTCATTCCAAAGTTATTAACCTTAATTTTCGGCACGGCCAGAATCTAGTAATGCAACATGTAGATCACTCGGCTGGGGATCTCATTGACCTATTGCAAGGTCTCCTTAGACACGACCCTTTCCACAGGCTAACAGCTTGTGAAGCCCTAAGACACCCTTTCTTTACCAGGGATAATTACAGGAGATTTTAGTCAAGAGGCTGCCTTTTCACATTCCCGTGTCGTATAATGTTTGGTTTGAGTGATTCACCGATTACGGCTTAGTTTTAAGTAAAAGTATACGACCTTGAGGTCATGAATGTTGTTGTCATCTCTTGGCATAGTATACGGATCAAGATGCCGGCCAGGAGTCTCGATTTCTGTAACTCTATATTCTGTTGTGCTTTTGTAAATAAAATGAATGTTGGGAGAGTCTCTCCTAGTGCAGTTTTGTATCTCGAATTTGTAATACTAGCTTGTTTCTCGTACATTTACGTATCCCATTGGAAAGATCCTCTCGACTTTCTTTACAAGGTTGCCCTTTCTGTGCAAAGATGTTATTTTTAACTTGATAGAGATTGGCATATAAGATTGTATGGCCCGTAGTTTGCCATGTGAAGTTCTGACTTGTCAAAAAATCTATGGTGATGGTCACCAATGTACGGGAATGCCCCGCACAATTACTTTTTAATAGAACAAAAAAAAAAAGAAAAATTTTTTTTTTAGAGAAGTTAGAATCTATATTTGATGATTGTGACTTTGTATAAATAAAAGCTTCGTCCTTCAAAAAACACCCTCTCAAACGCACATTTGCTGCTGTGGAAGAAAGTAAAAACTCCATTCGAGTATCGCAGGATACTGTGATTGAGCCAGTAAAGTTCCTTCACTTCCAACATCACGCTGCTCTTTGCCATCATGCTCTTGCGCCTCCTCATTTCTGGCTCGAAAAGCCGAATCCCACAGGCACCAAGCAAAGCCCTTTTGACCTGGTCTGATGCTCGTGCAAAGAGGTCAGACTCTGTTCTGTGTGGCAAGAAGGGCTTGTCCGAGATAAAGCATGACATCATTGAAACTGAAGCCAATGTTGCCCTGTTAGCCTTCTTGTGCGTATCCATTAAGCAGATTACCCTTCTCAAGATGGTCCAAGTTCAGTATTGTTGCGGTGGAGACCTGAACTGCGAGTGGAGAATGAGAAAAGCAAGGCCTAGTAGAAGTACGAGGACCAAGGAGCTATTACACAAGCATGCGACCGCCACTTTCATGGAGCTTTCGAGCTTAAGTGCCAGTTTAAGGAAATAGTGTGGCTTGAACCGTTGAGATTGCAGATGGTCAGGACCTTGTGGGACTCGGGAATGGCTGGGGATTACTGCTTTGTCTTGATCATGATCATGCTGCGGATGATCAACTAGCAATGCCAAGTCTGAAGCATGCGGCGGCTGGACAGCGTGCTTGTGCAGACCCTCCTAATGAGGCAGCGGCTAACTCCGACATTTGTTGGGGCTCCTCCTCCTCGGCAGGAACCGGTTGGGTTGATCTCATGAAGTGAGGTTGGTCTCAGGGTATTCAACTTGGTACTTTTGGCTTTCTACTACTGATCTTGAGAGTTGGTTTTTTTCCGGCAAGGATGAGAACCAGTCTCATTGTGGAATGTTAACCGGAGCTTCTGCAGCGGTCGCATCCGATGGCCTTCCACTGGGGAATGTTAGCCACTGAGGGGTTTTCTTCATCATGGTGTTTGTTCATGGTAGCGTGTGGAGTAATAAAGTGATTGCAATGAAGAAAGAGCACTTGAACAAATGATAATTTATGGAAAGGGCAAAGAATCTGGATAGTGCTGATGATGCTGCTCATGCCTACTATACATACATATTTTTTTTGTATACACATGCATACATATACATATATATATATATATATATATTTGAGTAAAAAATAGGGGAACAGAGTTGATGAATTTATATGGTGACATGTCAATTTTGTCCTCAAATCTTCTCCAGGAGGCCTTTAACTTTTCCTAATTCTGCTCGTCTTGCAAGCCAAGCATCTACCTTATGATATACATATATATATATATTCATTTATCCACTTTCACCTTTTGTTCTTTAGGAGGCAAATAATCATACAATTTTTATTTTTGTGTGCGTTAAGATACTAAAAATAAAAATTTAATAATTTATCATGGCATGTGAAGAAAGCATAGATCTTTAAATTTACCAGATTTTTCATCTTAAGTCGAACGACAGTTGAGTAATTTCCAAACTTAATTTCAAACCACTAAATACAAAAAACAAAGGAAAAGCCAAAGAAAACAAAACAAATGTATCACCATGTAATTTGTACGTGTGAATTTGAACGGAAAATGTCGTTTTAATGCAGATCAGTGCTTGGTCTTGCATTTCTTTGCAACTAGGACCCCATCAGGAGGTCTCCTCACCATGATTGTGCATTCACCATGCAACCAATACGAGTACTTTAGGAGGCCCCCAAAGTTAGACCTTGCCCTGAAAAACCCCTTCACTTCAAATATCACCCCATTGTTAAGCGTCTGCCTCTTGATCCTCTGGATTTCGAGCTCGGAGAGTCGAACCTGACTAGTTACCATGTGAAGACCTGCGAACATTGACCCGGCCTTTGGCGCTGAGAAAGGCTCTATGGTTTGGGTAGCAACAAGCGTCCTTCCGTAGTAAAGCTCAACGTACATGTAACTGAAGTCCACACTAACCTTCTTGTTCGGATTTGTGAAGTTTGCCAGCATGGTGAGATCAGCATTGAGCAGATATCCCATGTCGAGATATGCTGCGTTTAGCGTGGCGGTGGACACGTCGAATCGCGGGCTGCGTGGGCGGAAGACAAGGTAGACAATGAGCACAACTAGGCCTCCTAGAATTATTATGATCCAGAAGATTGCGCAGAAGACTGCGGTGCACCATGTAAAGGCTTTGGTCTTACGGGGTCGTGGCATCCAAGGGACGTGATTATTGTGTTGTTCTTGCCTGGGATGTTGATCTCCAAGGTGCTGTGAAAGTGGTGCCTCTTGGGGCCGGTGAAGTTGGCCTTGATGGTGTGTGGATGGCTCAGATGAACCATGTTGCTTATGAGGGTCTGGATTAGGATGGCCTTGATCACGGCGTGGAAAAGGCACCGTTGAACTTGGTTGCTGCAGGTGCTGTGGATCATCATCATGATGTGGATACGGCACCAATGGACGGTGTGGCTGGTAGTATTGGTCATCGGGCAGGTCTCGATGTGGCGCCAATGGAGCACGTGCCGGCTGGGGATCTACTCGGGGTGGCTGCGATTGCTTGTCTGGACGCTGCTTGCGAGACCGCCGCTGACCTGGCTGATGGGACGGGCCCTCTTGATGGGGTAGTCTACTCCATGGACTGGTTTTTCCGGGAGGTTGGTCGGGAAGATGTTGGCTGTGGTCTTGATCCGACCCTAGTGGCCGCACTGGTCTCCCGAAATGAGGGTTGGTTTCCAGGTGTTCACTCATGGTAGTATTGGGAAGTGATAGGAAATGAAGAAGATGCACAAGGAGAATAATAAGAAAAATGTCGCTGAGAAGACTATACGAGGATCACTTGAAGATAACTTCAAGGATGATTTATGAAAAAGGCAAAGAATCAAAACATGGGTAAGCAGAGGAGGCAAGTAATCTTGGTGACTACCTTTTTTAAGCACTGTGTTTGATAACAAGCTAGCTCAACCAAGCCAAGCTGCCTAAGGGTACGAAATCCTTGAGCCCAAGACGTCGAATCAGATGCTTGGCTGCTAGCCCGGACCTGATAGATTTCATTTTAAAATTCAAGTCCTTTTTTGTTTACAAGATTTGGTGATGGTGAAAATATTTTTATTTAGAAAAGTCGCACTCCATTTTACTTATCCTTAATGCAACTGTGTTCAAACTTGAATAACCTTAAATTACGGGTAAAAACACAGGTTAAGGTTGCATTTGTATCCTTGTAAATGATTCAGTGTACAAGAAATTCGCCGGGGTACCGGGTGAAAACTATCCGTCCAGAAAGAACAGTTTGACATTCTTCCTATATCATCTGCAGAACAGAATTCCTTTTGAGGTTTCCGTGCCGTCCGAGATAGATTTTGTATCCACGAGACCAACTTCGAGAGAATCTTCATTTTGAAGTTTAAACGGAAGCCAGCAGGATAATGGTGAATGTGAGGAAACCCATGCCCTTGATTTCCTTCGACCTGCTTTCTTCCACCGTCCCACGAGAATGAAGGACCTGGTGAAAATTTCTTAAACGACTTCGTATTAATCCCAATACCAAAGGAAAGAAATCCAGTACATAAGATGTTTGCATCTATCAAATGCACTTTTGAGTGAATGACTTTCTGCAATTACATCCTAAATGCGAAGGGTAAAAGTAAAGTATCGAAGAAAGAAGTTACCATAAGAAAGAGACTCCGGATATTGCTAAGCCCACCTCCATTCTCTATTGCCCCAGCAGCACTCTTCGGCCATCCGAGGTAATAGCAGCACTCGAAGTCAAACAGAGAGATCATAGAAGGGAGAAAACAAGAGGTTAAAGTATAATCTTACAACTCCTTTTTATAAGTAACGGTACAATCTTACATTAAAATTGAAAGAATGTACTCTACTTAGGAAGAATAGGAAGACAAATCATACAAGAATAAGAGTAATTCTGTTTGGAAACAATTTTTGTAAAGCTATGTACTCTACTTAGGAAGAATAGGAAGACAAATCATACAAGAATAAGAGTAATTCTGTTTGGATACAATTTTTGTAAAGCTGCAGAACGTCTTTCCAGGACTGCATGCGTATACAGAAGTGTTATTGGTCAATCTGAAAACAATGGTGAGGAAAGGCCTATGATCAGTGTAAACAAGGCTTTTTTGTTACAATCCAGAGCATACCATTCCTGTTGTTGCTCAGTGCATACGCGCACATCAAACTTTTAGGGCACATTTACATATCACTAACAGAAAGAGAATGGGAGGAGTGTTTCCCCTTCCTCCCGTTCATGTGATAACTCAGTAAATTAGAAATGTAATTCTAAGTCCTGATATGCGAGTATAAATTTGAATCAAATGTTTGATTCCGTTCCCTTTTCCTCTTCTTCAAACCCCTGCCCTTTCCAACTGTAAAATATGCCCTTAATCTGCAGTATATCTCAGCACCACACGGCCGGAACAACCATCTTGCAGGTTTAGGCAATATCCTTTGAATTAATGGCATTAATTAGAGTCTTGGAAACGGCTGGTTCAAGAGTAAATCCTTTTTCCATCATCTGATCCCATACTCTACAAGCCTCTGGAAGTTTCTTTTCCCTAATGAGACCACTGATTACCAATTTGAAAGTCACTTCATCAGGACATAATCCTCTAGCCTGCATTTCCTCGTATAGATGCATGGCTTCACTTACTCTCAAAGCTTTGCAAAGTCCATTTATAATGGCATTGTATGAAATAACATCAGGGGTGATTCCTCTTTCAAGCATGTCACTGAAAACACTATGAGCTACCACAATCTTCCCTGCCTTGCACAGATGATCAACTATGGCAGTGTAAAATATACGGTCAGGTAATAGACCCATTCCCGTCATCTGATCAAGAAGCCTATTGGCTACATCAGAACTACCTTTGCTAAGAAAGGCTCTGATAAGAAGTGTGAACGTTACCACATCAGGTTCAATCCCCTTCTGCCTCATTTCCTCAAAAAGTTGGTAAGCCCTTCTAACACAACGTAACTTACAGAATGCTCCAATGATGGTATTATACGAAACAACATTAGGCAATCCCTTTGCCTCCATCTTGTCAATCATAAGCAAATAAGCCTTATCGGGCCTATTAGCTTTGCAAAGGCCCTTGAGAAGTTTGTTATAGCTATAAGAATCGGGTTTCATTCCAGTCCTCTCCATTGTATTGATCAATCTCTCTGCCTCGTCCAAAATCAACTTGTCACAACAATAATTCAACAACACATTGTATGTCACTAAATCTGGCTCATGCCCATTCCTCTTCATGAAATGCTTGATTGCCTGCGCCTTATCAATCCTACCTGCTTGACAAAACCCGCTAATCAGCGAGTTATATATCAAATTGTTGAACTCAACTCTACCTTTAAACGAACCAATTGTAAGCTCATAAGCCAAATCAACCTTTCCACCATAACACAAACCAATGACAAGCGCCGTACAGGCAACACTATCCGGAACAAACCCTTTGTCAATCATACTACGCCAAGCTTCAACCGCAGCATTGAATTTCCTAGCTTTGCACAAGCCATCAATAAGTATTGTGTAAGTAACAACGTCAGGCTCTCTTCCTCTCTGAACCATTCTACGGAACACGTCCAACGCCAACTCTACCCGATTTTCGCCACACAAAACATTCAAATAAATATTAAACGCCCAAATGTCAGGGACGCAGCCAAGCCTATCCATGTCTTCTAGAAGTTTCTCAATGAGAAGGAAGTTCTTGACCACACACAGGGCAGAAATGAACCTAGAGTAAGTAAACGGGTATAAGGAGAAACCCTGAGGGGTCATCTTGTGGTAATAATGCTCAGCCAAATCGAGGCGTGAATGGCGGGCCAAGACGCCGATGAAACGGTTGTAGTCCACGCTGAAGACGCGGCAACCCGACTGGGACATTTCGTCGAACAGCTGGACGGCGTGATCGATGAGACCGGCTTTGACACAGTAGGCAATGCGAGCGCGGTACAGGAGGCGGTGTGCGCCAAGACTGTGAATCATATCAGAGCGAATGCATAGCAAAAAGGTCGGCGGGGGTCGCCGCACCTGATCGGAACTGACTCAATGCAGGAATGTGAAGACCATCCCAAGTAGAGAGAGAGAGAGAGAGTAATAAAGGAAGAAAAAGCCAGAAGCTTTGTAAGAGTGGGGAGTAGACAGAGAAAGAGAAAAATGGGTCGTACTCGTAAAGTTGATATCGGCGGCGGAGAAGACGGCGAAGAAGGAAGAAAGGGGGTTACGGAGTTGCAGACAGAGAGTCCACTCTTCTCTTCTATTCTCTTTCTCTTCACTTCACTGTCGCCGCCGAGACGGGAATGATCGACTGGGCCCGATGCAATGCCAAACCCAGTTTTAATATGGGCTGCTTGTTGTGCTAGTGCAGTCAGCCGTCTTGTAAACCAGGCCCGAAACCACTTTGTGGTGCTTAATTATGATGACTTTTACGTGTTTTTCGGACTCGTCACAATTTTTTTGTGATTTGGAATTTTTTTTCTCATGCGTATTATTTTCCGTTCTTTGATCGCTCAATGAAATGATTGGTGATTGGCAAGCCGCATTAAAGATCATTGATGTTCATTATTGATTAGGATAACTTCCAATAGATTATGATCACTCAATGACATGGTTGGTGACCAACAATCCACGAATAAAGTTCATCGGTGCTCATTATTGATTCTGATAACTTCTGATAGATTATCGATAATAATCTAATAAAACGTCATTTGTTTTATATAATAAAAATCTTAAGTTTCAAAATCTTTATAGAATCGAAAAAAATGATATATTTTTACGATATTTCAGAGAATTAGTCTTTAGTTATTTATCTGTGTCACTTACTTTTATATAGACGATTTAAAAAAAATGGCACTTTTAATACTATTTTGCTTTTTATTTACACCACTAAAAGAACTATGGAGTAAAAGAAAGAAGACATTTTCGACTGTTAAATTTGAATATAATTTAAAAATATTACAAAATAATTGATTTTGTGGATTGAGTTCATGACATGCTATCAAATTTCAACCTAAACCCACCTAATGAAGATTCGGGTTGAGTTAATCTTTAAATCGGGTTAGATCGAATTGAGTTATAACGGGCTAACTAGATGGATTTGAATGGATTAATCGAGTTACATATTTTTTTGTTGACCCCAAATTAAGGTTGTTTTTGGTGAGAGCTAAAAAGAAAAATTAAAGGACTGTATAATCTATGTGAGGAAAAGGAAAACAAAGAGAAAGTGGATAATTTTTTTTTTTTTTTTTACAATGTTTCATATGTATCTCCTCACTTATTTTTTCTACATCATGAGGATTAAATTGGATTTAGTGGAAGAATATATTCGATTATTTCCTTTTTTTCTCTTCTACCCCATGATAATAAATCCCAAAATTCTTTCACCATCCAGATCATGGCCTCGCTGCTATCTTTCCTTCTACTTTTTCTTCATAATAAACACTACCTCAGTGCTCAAAATTTCCATTTTCATTTCCATTTATCCGCATCCAATGGAAAATGCAAGTGTCAAGTTAGAAAAAGGAAATCCCGTAAAACTTTTACACTTGTTAATGCTGCCAATCACTACCAAATAAAATTAAGCCAGACTCTTTCTGTTTTATTGACGGGTCTCAAAAACTTTTTTCTTGACAAATTAAAACAAATACATGATTTTTCATAACAAAAAGCGGGCAGTACTACCAGTTGGGCACAAAAATTGGATTGTTTTGTTTTATCTAACGGCAATAAAATATAGAGCTCACAATAACTACTACAAGATTGCCCTCATTTTGAAGGGGTTCAAATCTTCCCTCCTTGGAAACAAAAACCCAGCTCCCATTTTTCCCATACACCGATGGCCTCCTCCGCCACCTATGATGTCTCCTCCTTGACCCTCAAACAAGATCTTCTTCCTCTGACTGCGTGATCTCCCAACTATCCAAACACCGGCGAAGTTGGATATGTCTTCCAAACAGGGGGTTACTTTTTCAAAATTGAAATGGTGCTCAAATTTTAAAACCGAGAAAATTCAAGATTCGTACATATAAAATGGAAGTCCGATGTGAAATGGTTTGTATTTTATACACTACAGGTAGGGAAAATTGCCCATCCCTTACCATAGAAGTAAATTGCCCATCCCTTACCATAAAAAGAAAAAGAAAAAGAAAAAGAAAACACATTATTATAGGCGAAAATATCGTGTGACATTATTATAACCAAGTAGTGCATATACATTTATTTCATTCACACATCAAACTCATTGTTATCCCCTTTCATACGCAGATAATGGAAATAACAGTGATTTCACCTTATCCACAAGCTTTTCAACTTGTGAAATATACATATATATATATATATATATATATATATATAGAGCTTGTGAAAGATAATTTAATTAATCAGTCATAAATTCCTATTTTGGGTGGCTACTGTTGAGTATGAAACAGATGAGAGGAGCCAGGGAAGACAAAATTTTTATAGTTAAAGATGTACAATAATGTCTTTTTGTCTTATCTTTCTTGTTGTTCAAACTTATGATTGAACATTATGAATTTAACGTGCTTTGTCTTCTAATGGTCCAGAAAAAATAACAATAATAATTTCATGCAATTTGACTCCTACAAAATTGACAACACAACTTTGCACTTTACATTAACTAATAATAAAAATAATAATAATCTCTTGCTTATATTTTTTTTAATTAAAAAAAAAGTGAATAGATTTTTTATTTTTTGATATTGTCTTTAATAATTATCACGTGACAGTCATTTATATGTCATACAAATGCTTATATGATGGCACAGTTAATACCACGTGATGATTTTTTTTTTTATTCTGCACGCACGAATAATGTGTAATACAACTGTTAATAGCAAAAGAAGAAAAAGACTCGGGTGTATACATAGAAGAACAGCATAGCTTATTTGTTAGTTTGTTAGAGATCTTAGTTTTTTTTTTATTTTTAAATATTAATTGATGTAATAATTATTAAAAATTAATTGATAAAAGTAGAATTAATATGTCTTGTCAATTAGTATTAAAATATTAGGAACTCCTAAAACTTTTTTCCCTTTGTTTTTTTTCATTTTTATGTATGTGTGCGCTTGACTAAAATAGAAGGAAAATATGGAAATGCGAAGAAAATTTTAATTAACATTAGCCTTTCTACGAAGAAAAATAAAAAAAAATAAAAAATAAAAAGAACAGAGTTCTTTTTTGCTTTTTAAAATCGGCTACTTCCTGTTGAATTAATTAATTATGAGAAGATATGTCCATCCTACCTTCAAATACTTTGATTTATGGAGATTTTTAGAATATTGACTATTTAGTTAGCATGAAATACATCCCAAATAAGTTAAAATTAGGAGTAATAAATATAGTTTGTTTCATAGAATGACGCCATCAAGAAGAATAACCTAAACATTTTTTCTTATAAAATTAAACGTTATTTCTTAAGCAATGGGAACAAAAGAAAAAAAAAAACCAATACTGATTCTATTTTTTTCAAGACTTCGCCAACCTTTCTTGACCCTTTTATTTTTTATTTTTTATTTTTATTTTTTCCTTTTAATGTGCAACGTCCCTCGTTGAATACAGGAAAAGCTCTAAGCTCTTTGTGTTAATATAATAGTCTACTCTCGGATTATCCAAAAAAAAAAAAGAAAAGAAAAAAAGTTCTACTCTCTCTCTCTGCCTTGTTTTTATAGAAATTATAGGAGCATCTATTTTAAGGTTTGATAAGATGATTAACTACGAACATAACATTTGAATTTAACGTTATCAATTTTATAGGGTTGGATTTACCAATGAGATAATTAGCAATACACTCATTTAATCATCGATATCTAATTTAAATTGTACGATCAAAGTCAATCACTTGAGCATAAAGTGACTATTATAGAATCTCTTTTGTTCTTTGTTCGACAAGATTTCCAATGTATAAATTTTGATTTAAGGGATTTAGGAGAAGTGGCTGATTTAAGGGCCTTTAAAAAGTAAATGACCATATTTATTAAAAAAAAAAAGTTAAATATCCGGTTTTAATTAATGATAAATCATAAAAGACAAAAATAGCCTTCATCTTTATCTGTAATATACCCTAGTTTCGAAATTCAACACCCAAATTCTCTAAAATAAAATAAAATAAAATTTCCTTCTCCTACCTCAAAAGCCACCATTGCTTAGTCTTCAAGCCACCATAGTCCAAAGTCGGACCACTGCCCTAATCCCTCCGATGGCCGGAAAAAAATGTACATTTTTTTAAAATTTTTTTTATTTTCTTCTTTTTTAAAGGGTATTTTTATCGTTGTCTGGAGAAAAATTAATGTTAACCTCTTCATGATATAAATTTGATATGTAATAAAAATGTCAAACATATTTAATGAGGTTTAAAACAGATGATTTGTCCAAAATAATAATAATAATAATAATAATAATAATAACTTAAATAGCACAGTGTACTAATACAACTTTTCCTTGTTTAATTAGGAGTGTCAAATTCCAACCGCTGCTCTGGTCCACCCAATTAGGTTGAAGCCCCTCTTTCCCGTTCAATTGGAGCTGCTATATTTTTTAATTAATATTAATACTGGCTTACGAGATTCATATAATAACACCTACGACTAAAGAGTAAAAAATTACACACACACACATATATATATATATATATATGCTTAATGGATTCAACCCAGAAAAAAGAATTTTTTGGCTGCTTGGTTTTGACTACAAAATAAGCTTGACAGTGGAGTCCTTCCAGAAGTACCACGAGAAGCACAACAAAACTACCGTTATAAACGTATATATAGACAAATAAGACTACCGTCCCTCAAGTGAGACGGTCCCTTCGTTGTAATTTTTTTTTTAAATAACTTGTAATAATTAGTTGATTTATTTGTAATTTTATATAAAATTATAAGTAACATAATATTAATGTTTTACTAACTCAGATTGTTTTACAATCGTTTAGATGTTTTAAACGGTGTTGATTTAATGTGGGATAAGTTAGGGAAAAATATTATTATGTTACACATAATTTTTCCTAAATTAGTTATAAGTAAATCAACTAATTACAACGAGAAGAACGGATCCATAAGAAGGACGGTAGAAATGCACTTATATATATAAAGAAACAATTAGAATTAGACTAGTTAATTTGATTAGGTTTACTAAAACGTTCAAAGTCTGAATGAACTTGTATGGTCCAACTTGTAACAATATACGACTAGGAATAAGTATTTTTCTTATTGCAATTAATGTCTTTATTTTTTATTATCTTTTAAGTTTGTTCTTGAATTCTAACAATGTACTTTTAAGATGTTCCCCCCCCCCCCCCCCCCCCCTGAAAAACGTAATTGAAAAACAAAACAAAACAAAACCTTTTTTCTTTTTTCTTTTTTTTCCTTTTTTCTCTTGGTCCTCGGAGAACCTTTGTGTGGACTTGACTATAACATTATTACTGAAAATTGAATTTCAAAGGCAAATACTACAAGTATTTACACAATCCACAGTTTACCGGACCAACTTGTAAAGTTTGAAAAGAAGGAAAATTCTGTGATAGTTAGATACGAGGTTTTGTCAATTATGTATAAATACTTTTTTTGTTGTGATTTTGATTAAATTTGACATTTAAAAAATAACATTAATAACATTAAGAGTATCTTATATTATAGAAAAAACAATAAGTTTTTGTTTTATCTTTTTTTATTAATTTTTTTCCTTTGCTTAGTAAAGAGAAAGGTTCTTTCTTGGGCTTAAAGGAAAATAATAATAATAATAAAAGACTTAATCGGGTTGAAAAATATATATCCAAAATTGTCGGAGTGTGCTTTTGTTGTTCTTCATGAGTTAAAGCATGAATCAACATCAAAATTAGTCACACCAGTAATAAGCGACGACTGCAAGTGGGTCATATACACAACTTCCATACCTAAGTGAGAATAGCGTTGCTCCAACGGCTATTTTCATTAAATATATATATATATATATATACATATTTGTCATAGGATTTAAACAATTATATCAATATCTAATTATTCTAGACCGTCATATTTGGTTGAAATTAGAGCAAAACGATAAAAATATGTATACTATATACGGATAAATATTTGACATTTTGAAGATACAAGATGCGGATAATTTTTTTTTTTAGGCTTTTCCTATGTGCTTTATATGAAATATGTAGTGCAATATGTAGAGATTAAAACGAAATATTTATGCAGTTTTACCTCTGAATATGCATAGAAATTTTTATTGTTTTTTTAATAGTAAAAAACAAAAAACAAGTTTTAGATTGATTGTGAATTTATTGTGACTGCAAGCACAATTTATGGCTTGTTTGGTGAGTTAGTTTAACTCAAACTAAACTGTACTTTTTCATCTTAATTTTTGTCTTTTTTTGAAAAATCAACAAAAATTATATCTAGTTTTTAAAAAGTCAACCAACTCAAATTTAAAAATTTCAACTCAAACCGTTTCACCAAACGGAGCCTTAACGATTATTTCACATTTAATCACATTAAATTTTATCATGAAGTGAAAAGTTTGAATTATATGTCTCTAAATTAAAAAGGATTATTAATTTGTGCCCAATTTTTTTTCTTTCTCAATCAACAATCGATGTTTCAGCGCAAAATAATAATAAATAAATAAAATTCAATAATTGATGTTAACCAACAAAAAGACCTACATGCCCTTAGAGAAAAAATATAAATAAAAGATAAAAACCAGGTTAAAGTTATTGTCGTGGGTTGGATGTGGAGATAGCCAGCAGTGTGTGTGAGCTGCTTGACTAGTATTTGGACCTCAAGGGATATATGGACATTGGTTCCGACTTCAAATGACTGCAAAGTTACTAATTATTTCAACTTGATTTTCATATGATTTTTTTAAAAAAATAAATTTGATACTTTCAGAAGAATTTTTTTTATATATAAATAAATTTGATAGAATAAAGAGAAAAATGAAATAAAATCCACATTATTTTTCGGTTAGGACTACTGGGGTATCTAATCTCATTTGCTCCCCTAGTTTTCGTCTCTCAGTGTTAGTGTCGGCCTAGAAAAGTGCTTTCACCGTTAGTGTTCTTTCCGATCTCTACACATTTCATCGCTCCACCGGAAATCCCCTCTTCCCCTACCATACTCCAGCTTGGTAGTTTGCACTTTTTTTTTTTTTTTTTGCAAACACATTTCAAGTTTTTCATTTAATTCCAAACGGTTCATATTCAATGAAACACACATTTTTAAAACTCAACTAATTTCTAATCAAAATATTTTCAATGCTCCAACTTCAATTGTCATCCCAATTTCAGGGAGGTGGGGGGGTGAAAAGTGACTAGTGTTCTTGTTCACTTGGGGTGGCGATGGTTGGTTCTAATTTTTTGTAATTTCTTTTTTAGATCTTATTTCTTTTGAGTTTTGTCTTTAAGATCATTTTTATCTTTTAATTATCAAATTTTGTAACTAAATATATGATATTTAAAATACCATATTGTTAAATATCACCACAAATTAAAAAAAAAAAAGTCTTATCTGTAAATTTAATTTCGTAAAGCACATTTTTTTATTAATAAATAATGCTCAATGCCTATAGCATTATTCATGTAAAAAAAAAAAAAAAAAAAGGCTTCCTTTTCAAAATTCCACTATAAGAATGAAGTAAATAACAATTTTTAAAAAATAATTAAAATAAAAGATATGTTTTTAAAATAATAAATTTTGTTAAGCTAATTATTTAGTTACGTCTTGTAAATATATTATTAACCTAATGAATTTTGAATATTTTAAAACCTTATTATAAATTTTAATTTTTTACATAAAATTGTTATTAATTACAATTTTCAGAAAAAAAAAAGTTTTGGAAAAAAAAAAAGGAAATCCTTCATTGTAATTTTTTTTTATGAATAGAAAAGGATCCGGGGGTGATCTTCATTTTTAAATTTTCAATTTTATATACATGAATTCTTTTTCTTAAATATAATAAGAAGATAAATTTTTTATATTAATTTCTCTCAAACAATTATTTAGAATCTATTCTATCATCATTGAACTAATACTACAACCGTCAAAGTTAAAACGAAACATAAAAAAGGATAATAAAAATTAAATCTAGATGAATAAAAAAATAAAAGGCAGTAAAGAGACACATCCTTGCCGATCCAATCCGGGTGTAATTGATTGAAACCACCCCCTCTCTGAGAATAAATGACATCACAAGAATTGACATGCATGTCTTGATATCTGTATTCCATGATGACGTGGCACTTTGACCAGTTCTCTCTGAGTCTACAAAGTACAAAAAAAGAAATACCAGCCCAACGACTATCAAGTCCCAACCAATTGGATGACTGACTCAGTCCAACTCGCTCCCCCCAAACTCAGTCTCTCTCTCTCTCATCCCTTCTAGGTTTTCAAACTTCGCTAACACACCCTCCAAGCGACTCTTCTTCTTTCTTGTTCTTCGTCTTCCTGTAAGTCTCTCTTCAAAAATCTCGACTGTATTTATTAAATTAGACCTCGTTTTGTTTTTGTTCTCTTTTTTTCTTCTTCTTACTTGCACTTTCCTTCCCTTTCTTCTTCTGCCCCCACCATAGCTTAGCTGTGGAGTTTTACTGGGTCATTTTCGTATTTGAATTTTCTTCCTCAGAAAAAAAAAAACCAACTCTCATCTGTAGAAAAGTACCAAGTTTTAGAGAGAGAAAGTAAGATGGTCAATGGTTTTAGGTGGGAAAAAAATGGTTTATAGACTATAGAGAAAGTAGAAACAACAAGACAAACAAAAACTTCAATATCAGCTATTTATTCCAAAATCTCAACTTGATGGTTCCTATGTCCTTTCCTGGATATTTCGCTTAATGGGTATCTTTTAGTTTTTGCCAAAACATTAGTTTTTCTTTTTATTATTTGAGATGCTTGGTGAAGAAGAAAAGAACGGGCCCGCCGTCGCCGGTGCTGCCCGGAGAAGGTATTTGCGGTCTGTTTCTTGGACTGACCGGTCACCAAATAAGCCTAGTGGTGCTAATTCCAATAACCCAAAGCCACAAACCAACTCCAAAGCTCGGTCTTTTCTGCCACCACTTTCAATAACTAGGCGTAATGCTGAGGAGTGGCCGAGGGCGGGTTCTGATGATCTTGGCGTTTGGCCTAATCCTCAAACCCCGAGAGGGTCGGTTAATGCGGCCGAGAAGTCGAACAATTCGGAACAAACCGGGAGAGAGTTTCAGTTCAAGAGGGAGAAGCTTGCCTTTTTTGATAAGGAGTGCTCAAGAATTGCTGATCATATATACTTGGGAAGCGATGCTGTGGCTAAGAACAGAGAGGTTTTGAGGCAGAATGGGATCACACATGTTCTTAATTGTGTCGGTTTTGTTTGTCCCGAGTATTTCAAGGTTGACCTTGTGTACAAGACTCTTTGGTTGCAGGATAGCCCGTCCGAGGATATCACGAGTATTCTCTATGATGTGTTTGATTACTTTGAGGATGTTCGGCAGCAAGGCGGGCGGGTTCTCGTCCATTGCTGCCAGGGAGTTTCGAGATCGACTTCTCTGGTCATTGCCTACCTCATGTGGAGGGAAGGCCAGAGCTTTGAAGACGCTTTTCAATATGTGAAGGCGGCAAGAGGTGTGACTAATCCGAATATGGGATTCGCTTGTCAGCTTCTGCAGTGCCAGAAGCGTGTTCATGCTGTTCCTGCCAGCCCAAACTCCATGTTGAGGATGTATCGGATGGCCCCGCATTCTCCATATGACCCTCTACACCTTGTCCCGAAAACAGTAAGCCGTCCGGGTGTCCAAGCGCTTGATTCACGCGGGGCGTTTGTTGTCCATGTTCCCTCTGCTCTGTATGTTTGGAACGGGACGAATTGCAACTCTGTGATGTCAAACAATGCGCGGGCAGCGGCCTTTCAGGTCATTAGGTATGAGAGGGCTAAGGGTCCAATACTGAACATTAAAGAAGGTGAAGAGCCTGCTGAATTTTGGGAAGCTCTTGCAGGTGGGCAATCCGCAGCAGAGGATTGCAGCAAGGTGGATGTCAAAAAGGAAGAAGCTGGATCTCCTGGAATCGATAAGGTCGCAACGAATATTTGTACTGGGGTCGGCGAGAGGAAGGTAGATGAATATGATTTGGACTTTGAAATTTTCCGCAAGGCACTCGCAGGTGGTGTTGTCCCTCCTTTTTCAGTATCAAATACTGGATCAGAAACCTGCCTTCCCGCAAGGGAGAATGGATGGAGCAGATTAAGATGGAAGTTCTCTACAGGCATCATGAAAGAATTCGTCGCGTCCTCCAAACTGAATCCCGAGGCTACTTCATCCGGTGATGTATCGGACATGGTTATTGATAGCCAAAAAGAGGAAGAACAGCCTGTTTCCGACGTTGATCCTTCATCACCCTTGTCACCTCCAGCCCACGTATGTGGTTCCCCGGATTCCTTTGAATGCTTTCCAAACGGCAGCCCGGATAGGATACCGGATACTTTTAACCAAGTAGAACACTCGGATCATAGTCCTAATCCTTTGTCACCACCTTCTTGTGGCTCACCAGATTCTTTCTCTTGTTTTCTAGACAACAATTCTAAGTTCAGTTCCAAATCCCCTACCATTTCGCCTTCTACCTCCGATTACGCCAGTTCATTTTCCTTCTCACCATCATCTTCTAATTGGTCTGACTTGTCATACCTGTCATCTCGGCAGCCTTCACCTTCTGGTTTGGATTCGTCAGATCCGTTTGCAAATAAGAATATTTCTTTGTTATACAATTCCTTCATGCTTAACAAAGAAACCGCCCCAACACCACCGGAAGAATTCTATGCTAATCGTACTTTTAGAACGCAGACTGCAGGTTCGCCATGTAAGGGGATTACCCCCTCTATTGCCGAGCGTAGAGGGAGTAATCCTCCACCTCGGATGTTATTATCCTCGGTTGATGAACTGCCTCAAGTTCCGAGAAATTTGGAACGCTCATGGTCCTTTTCTATTCCTAACGTAGATGCTGAAGAGATGAAGGATTCGGATTGTAGTCCATCGGAGAATGAAGGCAATAGAGAAGAGGTAATGCTTGATGCGGATATCTTTGATCCTCGAAATGAACTAAGAAGTGAGATTCAAGAAAAAGAAGAGGGTGGTAAAATTGATATTTTTTCAGGTGAAATAATCTCAGAGGCTGCAGAAGTTATGAAGCCAGTTTTATACAAGTGGCCTTCTTTGAGCAAAGTTGAGGGGATCTGCGTTAACAAACTTGACTCTGGATCAGCTTATATTTTGTTAGCTCAAGATGCGAGTTTGGACAGGACAAGTCCTCGCACGTTAACTCTCTGGTTGGGACGCAATACACTGCACAAGAAAGGGCGAAATCACGGTGACTCGCTCGAGAGCGGTGATCTTCTTTGCCAGACAATTGCACACGACGTACTTGGTCAAATGGATCTGCCATTAAACACTCATGTCCAGGTAATTATTCACTTTACAAAGCTTGGCTTTTTTTCCCTGTTTCATGTCAGGCTTAAAGCACATAATGTATGATACTCCGACTACGTAGCGACGTAAGCAAAAAACTTTGTTAAGATATCAGAAGTCGGTTATGGTTTGCATGTTGGAATATAAGTAATTGTTCCGGTTGGTGGATTCTTTAACATAGCACCGATAGTTCATTTGAGTCTTGAACAACATTTTCCTGGGAAAATTAATGAACGAGGTAATGAACGAGGCCGAGGAAGAATATGATCTCATTTCGTAACCCTGATATAGTCTTTCCAATTCTCTTCTGCTGTTAAAGCATTCTGTGGTCAATTTGTGAATGTTACTGGAATTTGTATTGAATCGATGTTATGGTATGGATTCCCTTGGTAAGACGATGAACGGTGTTTTCAGGTAGTACGAGAGGGCGAGGAACCGGAGCAATTTCTAAACCATCTCAGATGCGTAGCATTGAAAGCAACCGGGGACATAGGACACGGTTGAGACTGATCTTTCCAAAAGATCAATCTGCGAGAGAGAAACTGTATGCCGACGGTGGTTACGCACGCCTGATGGAATGTCATGCGGAGCTTGAAAGTTAGGTGGGCATCCCGGGCAGCCTCGTATCTGCTCGTGTGATGTGTGTGGGGAGAAATATGAGTTAGTCTTACAGAAAAAACATGTATAGAGAACAGTTCCATTGTAAACCTAATGGTCAATAGTAAGTAGAAGAAGTAAATAGGATTAGTTTCCACTGATCTGTTTTTGGACAGAAGTAGTATCTCCAAGAATAAGTGACGCAAGCCATCTTTTTTTTGTCTTTTTTTTTCCTGCAAGTGTATCTACTTTTTGTCTACATTCTGCAGCACGCCTAAAGGTTGTTGCTGTTTTGAATAGTAGTAGTATCAATTAAAATAAGTGAACAAGCCAATTTTGTTTTGCCCTTTTGCTCTCTCTCTCTCTTCTTGCTTGTAAAAAGAGTACACATTGACATGTCGTTTGACAGGGTCCTTTATTAGATCTTGCCAAGTCTCGTGTGTGTTCTTTATCTTTGTATATACACCTTTTGGAATATTGAAATGAAGAGTTTCAAAGTTTTAAGACATTGTTTAATGCCGAGTTTGCAATAACTTTAAGTTGATTCCATTTGGTTTCTGTGTTATCCACAAGCAATGAATGGGGTTTGAAGTCTACCAGTTAACAAGTCCGAACTATAAAACTCAAAACAAACCCAATTTATACGAATCCACGGATTTTCCTTGCCAAAAAAATAAAAAGCAGTTCTACCGACGGTGTAACCGTAAAAATCTCCTTTGTAACTAACGTGTTAACCCAACTTGTTCATACCGAAAGCCAACTCGTCAAACCGCCAGAAAAGGAAAAACCTCTAAAACGACTTGTATAAAAAGCCACCACAACCTTCACCCTTTGCCATAAAGTTTTGCTTTGATTCTGATTACAACCAATAGGGGTAAAACTAGTCTTTCCTCGCTCTATTTTTTTTTGACATGTTCTAACAATCTTTCTGATCCATATCTACTATTCAAAACCAAAAGTCGGTATTTGAACAGAGTTGATCAATGAAAAGAAGCTTGCAACCATTGAACTCGATTCGTCAGTAAACCAAAAAAGATGCCAACCCGACTATACAAACAAAACCTTGGCCATTTCTTCGCTTACTAACCAAACCTCCAAATCAGAAGTTCACAAAACTTGATAAATATGACAAATACCATTTGTCTTACCACATCATCATATCTCATTTTGGGCTCTCAAGCGGGCCATTGTCGGGCCCAGTGCACTACCCCTCAAGGCCCTATAGGGCCATGAGCGACCGGATGAACCACCTTTCTTGGTCCAATTATCCTCCTGGGATAGCTGTGCCTTCTTTGCACTCAATGCCTCGCAGATTTCATCCCACACATTTGTCTTCCCATTTTCTACAAACATAAACAGAACGTCAAGCTCTTCCGTGAAGTTCAAATCATATTCAACAATGTTAAATTCCCAATTTGTAACCTGATTCCCCTCGTAAATATAAACGATACCTCGTGGGGGGGCCACACGCTCCTTGCCCTTAGGTTCCTTGTTGGACTTTTGCCTAGAACATGAAGCGCCACCTTGATCTCCTAAAGGAACTTGGCTGATCCCAGCAGCGACCGATTGTGCTGCAGTCACGTTACCTTGCTTGATGATTCGAACATCGACGAGAGATGAATAATCTATCTGCAGAGGAGCACCAGGTGTCAAGAATCAAAAAGAGTTCACAAGCTTTGCATTTAGCTGAAAACATCAGATAATAACTCCGGGAGATTCTACAAATGCCTCAGAAAACGATTTGGTGTCATAGAAATTGAGTCACAAGCCACAATGGGAGCCCTAAACATTACGATTTTTTTACTATAAATGATGTCATTTCTTTTAGTAAGGTCATAGATGATGTCATTAAGATACGGCGAGAATAGCAACAGAGGAATTACACATTTGGAGAAAAAGAGAAGGGATGAGTACCTCTAGAGAGCCATCTTCCCCATAAATGGATGTCTCTGGTTTTGCCGCAGATGCCTCGTCCCCTTTCTGCTCAAAAACAATTGGATACTCTGGAACTTGTAATAGTGTAATCCTCTCCGATTTCGGATCATACTTTGATATTTTTCCAACCTAAAGAAAAAGTAGCCTTATTATATAGTACGTTGATGTTCATGATAAGTTCATATATTACTGGTATTTTGTTTCATCACAAAATTAGTAAAGATAATATATTAGGCTAGGAAGAAGTCATACCCGGAAGGAGGAAATTTCGGGAGTCCAGGATTGTGACAACTCAATCAAACGATATGCCACTGTATCACCTTCCTGTAGTACATTGAAAGCTCCATCATCCTCAAAATTAAGATATACATACATACATATATATATATATATATATATCTATGTTAAATAAAGAAATCACAATCACAGCCAACTGGCACTATCATTTCGGCTTGAAAGCATTTTAATACATAAGCTTGCTCTACATATATGTATCCACGCCACAAGCTCTCCAAAAGAACAAGTCACGGTACAAAAGGATGTTTAAGAGGTAGTAAAAAGCTGAATTTACCAAGAGAAGGAGACGGAGGAGAAGAGGAGATTTAATGGTCTAAACAGCCCAAAATCTCACCAGCTACTTATTTTACATTTTAGTAAAGGAATGTCTAGACCTATGCAAGAAAAAATTAGAGCATGAGACAACAAACCTGGGGCAAAGAAGTACAGGGCTTAAGCTTATCGAAGTCCACAGGACCATTCACAGTTGTCCCTTCATCAATTGCCATCATCTCAGAAGACTCTTGGTTACCCTTTTTCTGATCACACCTTTTATGGAATACAGTTTTTTCTTTACCCCACTTTTGACCCTTCCTCTTGCTTGTTATTCCATTCCACTGGAAATTTTCCAGAAACAATAATTAAGAAAATAAATAAGCAGAAACAGCATTGGAACCAAGAAAGATTGACAAAAGCACTATATGAAGAGAAAAGAGAACCCGAGTGCGTAAGCAATATCATAAGCAACCAAAAGTTGATAATCATCAAAAAACTTATTTACGATTGTATCATATGTTTGTTCAACAAGAAAATGTACGAAAAGACGGCAGCAAAATAGATTGCAGGCTACCGCATGTTATTAAAATAAAGAAAAGAGAATGTCGAAAATACCACTGAAATTTCAGGCTGCCGAATTGGTTGATCTGCATCCACTGTAACAAGCACGTTAATCATATAATCGCAGTAACTTAGGAATAGCTTAATAGCACAATTCTAGTGAATGAACCCACATCATTCCTTGCTAAAATTATCCATCCAACTTTCTAACCAAAAAATATACCTTTTCCAGAGGGCTCAAAGCGGATGTGTCCTGGCCTAACTACTACAGGAACCACATCGCCCTCTTCATGGTCACTTTTATCTGGTTCTTGAGGTTCTCTAGCAACTTTGCAAATATCCTTTGCAGATGATTGCTTGTTATCTGTTTTGTGTAACTGTATCTGATGTTGCTGCAAAATTGAACATGATAAAAATGGAGAGAGATTTACCTCCTAAAGCATAAAAGGTAGTTTTTAAATATCTGTGATGCCAAACTCAAATACACCAGCAAAATCATTACTTAATGTTTTACATTTATGTAATTTAGGCATATAAAAAAACAACTTGGAATTTTACACATGATAACTCCATCACAAATGCAAGATCTTTCACGGGTCTACCCGATGTGCACCATTTTTTTTTTTCTTTGCATGTACGAAAAGTAACTTCATGTGTTTACTGCATCATGTGTGTGCACACAAGAAGAATAATAATACCAAAATATTAACACTTCATCTGTTGTCATCACAAAACCAAGTTACCTCATTTTCTTTCCTTTTTGCTTCTCTCAACCATTTCATTTTTGCCTTCTTACGTCGAGCACTTCTACCGGGGGTCTGATTGAAAGAATTAGAAAGACATTACACAAATTAGTACTCAAGGTTTCCAAATTATATAACAAGTTAAAAATTAAAATGTTATAATAAGAAAAACATAGAAAATTGTAAATTTCAAATATCATATAAGGGGAGAGCATCTACCTACCTTACATTTCATGGTTCTAGGTTGGCTACATGGGTATGAGTTCAAATTTCTGACTTACATGAACCCCAAGGTGTTTGGCTTTTAATCAATAAACAGGTTTTTTTAAGAAAGTAATACACTTTCCTTAATTTCTTTGCACTGTTTGTACCAATATTAATGTCCATTTGAGAATGTTCGTGTAAGATGCTATCAAAGTCACAACTATGTAGCATAAAAACATATTTAAAATGCAATGTTCAACAAAAGTTCAAAGTAGTAGTTAAAGACCTTTTTAGTTCCAGCAGGTGTTTGAGATGAAACAACACTATTTTTACCATTCTTTTTTGGTTCACTGGACCTACAAATAGCGCAAGAGTTATATAGGGAAAGGCATTGATATATCATATATCATGTCATAACTGAAAAATCCATAAAACTACCTCTTTTCACTTGGCGTAGTTACGTTAATGTTAGTTGTTCTTTGATCACTTTCGGGCGTACTCAAATGATTAAGTTCACCATTTGTATTGGGCGGTTTGCCATTTTCTACCAGACTATTCTCTAGAAGGAGAGTGTGTTTTTGAGAACTTTCATTTTGGTTGGTTTGGATCTCCTTCTGAACATCTTTTGGAGTGCCCGAAGATTCTTCTATGGCTGCGGATTTCTTTCTCTTCTTCCTGTCACTGGAAAACAAAAGCGTATTAATGCACGAAACAGATTAATTCTTTGGTAACACAAAAGGAAAGAAACAATCATTTAATTTCCGGTTATAACAATTTCCCCATTCTAGTACATAACTTTTCACTACTAATTCTTGCATCTAATTCTAGAATGACCTAAATTACAAGAACAATCATAAAATTTAACACGATAGATTGCCTTACGTACTTTGACCTTTTCAGTTTCCTCGATGCCTTCCTCTTCTTGGAAACTATTTTCTTCTCCGCGGCATTGTCCAAATGTAGTTCATCTTCCAACTTTTTGGGTTCATCTTCTTCACTTTCGCTTTCGTAACCTCCAACCTCCCTTGCAAACTCCTCATTAGCCAGAAGCTTCATGCCTGCAACCACATGTTGCTCCTCCGCCGCTTCTTCTACCTCAAGAGACTTCCTCCCATCTCGAACTCCAATAACATCAGTGGAAGGACCCTTCTTTTTCACACTATTGAAACAAACAATAGAAACAAAACTGATATAATTTCTCTGCTAAAATAATGTGAATCAACAACTGAGAGAAAAAAAAAAAAAGTACCCTTTGAGAAATTCAGTGAAAAACTGACCGGATAATATCTTTTTCCTTCAATATAGATGTTGATTCAAACGGTGGCAACACAAAGCCATCCATCTGCAAGTAAAATAAAAAATAAGAATAATAAGAATTACAAAAACTAAAAAAGAATTTAAAACTCGAGCTTGGAATGCTGATGGATTGTCAGAATTCATACTAAACTTGCACAGAAACTTAAAACTAGTCAGTGCCACAAGAACATTTGCCAAAAACCCACTACAAAAAAGAAAACTCCCATACTACTCCGTTTGGATGGCGAGAAAATCAGAAGAAAAATATACAAAATCAGCTGCATGGACACAAAACCCATTTCAGAACTTCCCATTTCCCACCGTCATTTAGATTACATTGGGTTAATTAGAGGTTTAAGAAGCAGCTTACGGAGAGAACGAGGCCATCTGGGCAAGCGTCGTCGAGGGAGAAAACGTCGAGGAGATGATCGGCGAGTTCGGAGATGGTCCGGTGGTGCGGATTCAGCAAAACCCAGCTGCGCTTCAGCCCTTCCGTTCTCTGAGACTTTGTCAGCATTTTACAGTCATCGAAAACCAATCGAAGCCTCGGAACAGTGCCGTCCTCCATGGCCGTACAAGCATAACACCCAGAAATGCAGAGAAGAGAAAGAGGAGCAGATTAGTAACGGCCGTTCTCTTCTTCTTCTTCTTCTTCTTCTTCAGCCCTTAAACCCCCTCACTCACTCCCAGTCCTCGGTAGACGGTGAGGTTTTCCCTTGGGCCGGAGCCACGCATTGCTCGTGGGGGTTTTGTCGAGCCCACTCAAACCGGCCCTAGCCCACGATGTCTCCAAAGTGGGTCTTACGCTAAGCCCAATTCCTAACCAAAGTGTTACCACTTACCCGTAATATGTGCGAGACTCCGCTTCCATTGGAGATAAAATATTTAAGTATCGACGTAATTTCAATTTGAAGAAACGGGAAGATCTACGATGTAAAACATCATGAGTGACCCAAATTTCAAATCAAATGAAAGAAAAGAAAACTACTCCACATTTGTTGATTGTGTTGGTGTGGTGTGATGTAGTTTGAAAAGTTATACTATTTAATGATTAAATTGTTCACCTTTAAAGGTTAAAGACGTTGTTTTAACTATTGATTCTCAAGTGTCTTGTAGACTTGTTTGGATTAATTCATGGTTTTTAATGGCATAGCTTATGACATTGCTAAGTGAGATATTGTTAATTGATTGTGTTATTGTGATAAATGAGTATAAATCATGATGATGTATTTTCTATTTGTGGTTTCTTGTAGTAGAGACTTGGGTTTCTTTCTTTTTTTTTTGTTGGACCAAATTGTTCGTTTTGTCTTTCTTGTTTTATTCCTTTGTCATAAACTTGTTTAAGTTCGTTCATATTCTACAAAAAATAAAATAAAATCATTTCATTCCATTTTTTCCTACTATATACGTGTGTGTAGATAAGAAGCTGTAATATTTCAATATCAAACTATATCCCTTGTTACAGTTGGCCAAGCTGTAATATTTCAATATCAAACTATATTCCTTGTTACAGTTGGCCGTTGTGTTGCAAGTGAGATCCCATCCTATGCCCTTTTAGAACGAAGTAAAAAATGGTGCATTTTGTTACTTATTCTTGTTCTTTTTCGTTTATTCTGTCTTTGAAATATTAAGGCAAAAGAACGTGTAAATCCACATTGTTCATATGTTGAAAGTTTGATGTGTATAAATTAACATTCTAGAATTTCAATTGAAACATATATGTTTTTATAAAAAGTGATAGTTACGTGTCAACTAATTTTAGTCTTCTCTAAACTCTTTTTTTTTTTTTCTTAATAAATTCAAACTAATTATAATAAACAAATTTTTTTTTAAATGAGAGTTTCATATCTTCTCAAACATTTAAGAAAGATTTCACTTCAAATTGAATGAAAAAATAAATTAATTAAAGAATGAAAAAATAAATATCCAAAATTTTAAAAAAAAAAAATCGTTAATCAGAGCCACATGTATAAATATAAAAACTTAATAGTCACATTTATACACAATATTTTCAAAATGTAAAAATATATATAGGACTTTCTAATCATACGTCCATATAAGCTTCATGTTTTAACATCTCAAATTAAACTTAACATATAATAATCTCACTGTCCTCACAACTTGTTCATTTTCTATGTGGGACAATTTACATCTATAAACAAATGTTTCCAACTTCCTCATGTTGTTGCAACTTTAGATGAACATCTCAAAATAAGCTTTTTAACACATCTTTTCTATAGCGTTTTTCTCATAAAAATATGCATTTATTGCTTAAATTGTGTATTTAAATCGATGAAGCCAATGAGTCATAAGATTTGTTGATAGGAAAAAAGACTTCTTTGATTGAAAAGCTAGGTCTATTTCCAACTAATCAAATTATGCTGCATTACATTAGTATGGTTCAATTCATCTTAAACAAGAGTCGACAGTCCTTTTATATGTTCTAACAAGAAGACAAAAATCTTGAGTTCAAGCTCTTCTTTTTTTTTTTTTTCCTTCCATTTGGCTCTCGATTTTGAACCTAAAATTTTCAGACAAGTTTTTGTCTTTTTATTAAAAATAAATAAAAATTATAACTAATTTTTGAAAAGTCAATCTATTTCAACCTATAAATTCTATTCCAAACTGGTACACCAAACGCAAATTTAAAATTTTTTTTGTTTTGTTTCTGTTTTTGTTTTTGTTTTTTTTTTCCCAGCTTCAGCCATCATCGACTTGAGCCTTGGAGAAAATGCACCAGTTGCTTGCATTCTCCTTCCAAATACCTGTATTTCATCTCCAGCTTTTTCTTATCCATCTTCTTCATTTATTCGAAATCGGATTATAAACATCGTTGTCAACCACCATGATCTTCCTCCGAATTAGCATTGTGATCTCCCAACATTGGTGATAGGATCATAATCAATGGAAGAGGTGACGATCTCGTCGAAGTCGACGGCAAGCCACAAATCTGCCAGAAAATCTGTTGTCTTTCATAACATTTTCTTGACTCCATCCATCCAAGAGCAAAAGTAATCAGGCGGCGCCAGCATTTGCTGAAGAGGACAACAAATAAGTTGCTAATGAGTTGGTGGTAACAATAAGAAAGGAATTCCACTCCAATAAGTTTGCGCCGCCATGGAAGTTGTCGTTGTCGTTGAAGAGATCACTCTAGTCATCTGTAATTAGGTCTCACAAAACATTTCACATCTCTTCCCTTCATTAACATGAAAGATAATTATTAAAAAGAGAGAGAGAGAGAGAGAGAGATTTTGTTTTGACACCTTTCATTCATATATCTTTTTCGGGACAGGGAATCCGAGTCAAAACTTTTAAGAAAGCTTGATGAGAAATCGAATGATAAGTTTAATGAAGTTACAAGGCTTTGGAAAATGTAAGCGCACCTTTCAGCATACACGACATAGCATTAAAGCATAAATAACAAAGCAAATTCGGCAAATATTGGGGACCTAACAGTTTATTCAAGGCTAAAAGCAGATTATCAGACATAACTACAAGCTCAACCACTTCTCTTGTCCCGGAAAAAGAAGGGTAAAAAAAGAACTACAAGACTTAAAATTTAGTGGGGGGTTGATTTTGCTTCTAGAGAATAATATATAAATTTTAAACATCACTGAGGTGTCTTCATGAGAAAGGCCCCAAAAGACAACGCCTATAGACCAAAACTTGTGTTGTGTACCGCGTAAAATTTTTTAAAGACATACTCCGGCGCCGGTCTCATAGACCCCTGCAATGATCCAAGGAAGAATGTCAGTGCACATTAAGCAGATGTAAAGAAAGATGTATATCCAATGCAAAATGAGAAAGCCAATTAGAAGAGATGACATTGTAACTTCTTCAATAAGTTGAAACCCGGATGAAACTTAAACTATATGTCTTCCTTGAACTCCCGGACGAACAATTTGATAAAAAAAAAAAAAAACATATGATATTATACTATAACTTCCAACTACATTTGAGTAAAATCAATTCCAAATATTTTTTCTTTCAACCCTTCTGAAGAACATATAAACAACTAAAATGAGAAAACTTGCTGGATTGATTATCCAGATAATGGAATCAAGAAAACCAGGAAAACCCCAGAAAACTTCCGACAGCACAATTGTCCCAAGAATGATCACAAAAGTTCATTACAATGCAAGCAACCGGGCAAGCTCCAGTAACACTAATCCAAGGTCTAATGTAAATGTCTATGACTTTCTTCAAAGCAGAAGCCTGCCCTTACTTATATCTATGATCCATTAATCTGAAAGAGTGGAACTCATTTACAGACAACGAATTCACCTTTGCACTTGGAAGCACTTGGTGGACCCACATGACTACATTAGACTCAATTTTCTCATAATTGAATATGCAAGATGCATCCAGATTCAGAAAACAGCTTTTAGAATAGAAGAAAAAATATACAGAAACCAAAATTAGGGTGTGTTTCATTTAACGTACACAAGCAACCAGGCATGCCCCGGCTGCACTAACTCAAGGTCTAATGTAATGGACATCACCATTTTTCACATAATGACACAACTTTACAAGTGATTGGTGCCATAGAAGCTAAACTCTTCGGGTATATAAACCATAAAGGCTAAAGCCCTTCACCAAGCACAAAACCAGATGACTTTCTTTATCAACGAAGTCGGAAGCACTTATCGATTACCTAAAAGAATGAACTCTTTTACAGAAAGAAAAGAGTGAAAAGGGTCTTCATTCGCTAAATAATATAAAGCCCATCATCAAGCACCTGGTAAACACCCAGAATTCAAAAACCAGATAAACTTTCTTCAACACAGAAGCCCTTATCTGACTTTATCAGATTACTCTATAATCTAATAGACTTGCACTCATGAACAGACAACAAAATTTTGAGGAGGGTCTGATTGCTTCAAAGTACCTGACTTTCTTGAGGAGGATGGTCCTCAGCTTGCGGGCAAGGTCCTGGGACCGGATTTTGACCTCGAGAGCCTTGCGGGCCAAGACGCGCTTCTCGGAGTTCTTGAGGTGGTGGATCTGCTCTTTTTTTATCATCCGCTCGATCCCGCTCGCCCGCATCTTTTGCTCCATAAACCTCAGCGCCTGTTCCAGGTTTCCGTTCATCACCTTCACCCGTATCCCTCTCCATTGCTGGACCTGCCCAGACCTCACAATTTTCACACCATCACCGGACCGTTTTTTCACCAGATTCAAGGCCTGCCTTGCCACTGAGTTCATTCCTACGAACAAGTAATGGCTGATTGTTTAACACCATAAATTCACCCACCAAAAAAAAAATAATAATAATAATAATCTTGACATACTCTTTATCGAATCATTAACTTTTTCGAATTTAAAGAAAAAGTATAATCTTTTTCTGAGATTGATATTCAACAACGAACAATGTGAAGTACTAATATTTAATCAATCTAATTTAGTTCAATCAGAAAATGTGAGTGTGACGGTGACTGTACTGGAGACTTTGAGAGGCGAGTGGAAGAGCCTCGTCGCCGGCGGGGATGAATTTGGGCTGCTGATGGCAGGGATTTCACCGGAAGTTTGGGGCTTAGGGTTTTTGTTTTTGTTTTTGTTTTTTTCACAGAACCTGAGTAATAGGATATGGGGGTTTCTTTCTCGGCTGGTCTGTCTGTCTGTCTTGACTCTTGAGTGGCTTTCAGAAACGACAGAACGTTTATGGGCTATCATGAATTTATGTTAACGAGTTTTGTATAAGTTGAGTTTGAGTTTGAGTTGAGATTTTTAAGTTTGAATAGTAATTTTTGTTGATTTTTTTAAAAAAGGTAAAAAAAATTTTCAGAAAAAATAAAAAATATGATAAAAAAAATATAATTTAATTTAAAATAAAATGGAAAATCAAACACCTCTTAGATAAACGGATAAATTCTTTAAATTTCATCAAGAGAAATTCACTGCCGTTAAAGAGAGAGACAGAGAGGGAGAGAGAGAGAGAGAGAGAGAAGATTTCACACTCTAGTCCCTCACAGACCCAAAATGTTCAGGATTAAAAAAAAAAAAAAGGATAAAATTGTATTATTGTTCCAACTTCATTGTCGTTTTCATGCATCTTTTGTCATGTCGGAGAATTCGTGTCATTTCAACTATTGTCGCTCTACATAATGTTGTCGTTTTTCATATATACGGCGAAGTAATATTATTGTTTCCTTAATCGTCGTTTTCTACTATTTTGACGTTTAATTTTGCAATATAACTGTCAGTTCACAATTTCTTCTCCTTCACTTTGCCTATAACGATTGATGCTTATTTGTAGATTTCACCAAACTTCTTGCGCTTGACAAATTAGTCTTTGAACTAAAATATTAATTATTAAATCCTTGAAACATAAAAATCTGCTGTGTTTAACCCCTCAAAAACCATTAAAAATTTAATGTCCTTTTTATTGAAGTTAAATACAACTTATTAGATTATAAAAAAAAAATACAACTTATTTTAAAATTTAAGGTGCCCTAGCAAAAATTTTAGTCCGGGATTGATATACAAAGTGATAAGTTTAGTGGACAATGATTAAAAAAAAAAATAATTAATTGTCTACCTCTTTGCCTTTTTTTTTTTCTCTCTCTCTCTGGACTTTGCAATTTTAGTTGTTCAGTAAAGTTATTAAGTTATGTTGTTTGGCGTTTACATTGCTAGGTGCCGTTTATTTTTCTTGTCGTTTAGTAGGTTGCGTATTAATTTTTGTTATAGTTTTCTATTTGGTGCCATTTACTTCTAATGTTGTCGTTTTTTTTAATTTGCCTACACTTTCTTGTTGTTCCTACTTTCTATCTTTTAGGTTTTTTATTAAACTGTATTATTAATCTGGTTTACCTTCCGGTGCCCTTTTATTTTTCTTCTTGTTTAATAGCTTGATGCTTGTCGTTCTTTTTGTTGTTTTGCTTTTGTTGTCGTTTACAGTTTCTTAATGATGTGTTTTTTTTTTTTTGATAGATGTTTCTTTATGACGCTGTTTGCCTTTTTTTTTTTTTTTTTGGATATTTTTGAGCTGAAATTTATATTTGAATTCCTCTTGTATTCAATAACTTTTGTCACTGTTTTTGTCACTGTTTTGTGGAATGCCACTATATTTTTTAATTGTCCAACTGTATATTCTGTAAGAATTTAGGATGTTCAAAAAGGATTTGCAATTCTTGTAATAATAATATTGAGTTTACGATTTTCATAATTAAACTCTTTTGTATATTCATCTGTAATATTTTTTTTATATAGAGTACTTATCCTTTACACTTATGCCGTTTCACTTACTTTCATTATCGTTTTTAATTCCAATTTTTGAATACCATTCATTTTAAATAACTTATAACTTACACATCTATTAAAACTTTTTAAAAAATTATATTTATCAATAAAAAAATAATAACTTATTATCATATAAATTGGTATTAAAAAAAATTGAGTGTGTGTTACAATCAAATCCAAATTGTTATTTTTAAAAAATCAATACCACACTTATTTTCTCTCTCTCCCATATATATTTTTTGGTACATGTAGATTCATAAATTCAATTTGAATATAAAAGAGCCAAAAATATTAAAATCCAATGTATGATGTAAATTAACGTGGAGATGACAATTAGTATCTCTAGTATCATCATTTAAATTAAAATTTAACATTTTTCATTTGGCACACATCACAATCGACGAAGTGTCCTTCGATCTAATCCATGCGATACAAATAACCGGATCACAAGATCACATCTGTCATTTTAGACGCCGTGAAATGACCAAAAAACACTCACAATTACCAAGCTAATTACTCATCTACCCTTAAAAGTTAAAACGAAAACAATCCATCTAAAGTCGAGTCAAGATCTACTGTTCCAAATTTCCTGTCTGATTAATTACCTACCAATAATTTTATGCTAAATCATCTGAATTTAGAAATTTAGTCATATAAAAAGTGTTAAATATTAAAAATTCTTGAATAAATTGATGAGTTATCACAACACTATCGAGGGAACAGCGATTAAGACATGAAAATGAGACGACAGACGTGGACTGCCTAAAATTGAAGGAATGAATGAATGATTTAAAATAATAAAAAGAAGGATGAAAGTAAGAATAATTCTTTTTTTTTTTCCCGCATTTTTGTTTTTGGTGTCATTTTTTAGTTGCATTGTTCCAGTGTTGTTATTAGTTAAATATAACTGTCATTTTTAATTATTCATGTCGTTTATCCTTCATTGTCGTTTTAAAGTATTGACGTCAAGTCCCATATTCTATTGTCGTTCAAAAAACTGTCGTTTTCCTGTATGGAGCTCGCCCGGGCATTTACTCAATTTAATTTAGAGTAATGCTAATTACATCAAATTAATACAAAAAATCACCAATCTATGTAATATTTAAAATATCAAGTTTTTAATAACTGTTATATCAATTAAAATTAAAAAGATAATGTAGTATTGAAAAAAATGAAATTCACTATTATAAATTGGTAACTTAAACTAATGCCCCTAATTTAAAGATTATCCATTTGCCACACATCACATTCTAAGAGTTATCCGATCACATACAATTAATCTCAGCCGTGCAATACGTATACCTGGACCACAAAGTCAACATCTTACTTTAAGGCGCCGTCTTTCGAAATGACAAAAACACCCCACAATTATCAAGTTAATTACACATCCACCCCTTCAAAGTTAAAAATTAGCAGCACTCAAATCGGTATTACACACACACTTAACTGGAAAATTTAAAAAAAAAAAAAAAAAAAATCTGAAACTGTGGCTACGAACTTCCTCTTCTTCTTCAGCAGCACAAAATGCAATCAAACAAATAATAATTAAAAAAAAAAACACATAAAGAAAAAAAAAAAAGGGAATCTGGCTTACAGTCCGAAGCGAGCCATGGCGGAGCTGAGGCACCCGAGCTCGATCGGAGCTCGGGCGTCGTCGTCTCCGATGAAGCGCGACGAGGACTCGTCGCCTCTGATTCCCGCCGACGGCCTGTCCTCCTCCGACGACGACAACGCTCGCGGCCGCCACTCCCACAAGGATCGCGACCGCTCCTTCTGCTCCCATTTCCACTCTCTCTGCCCCTTCCTCGCCGACGATTCTAGGGTTTCCTCTCATCCCACCAGGATTTCGCTCTTCTTCCTCCTTTTCCTCCTCCTCCTCGCCTCGGTCTCGATTTTCTCCCTCTTCAAACACATCGTACAGTCATCTTCTCTCTTTCCCGATTCGCAACAATTTGCCAAAAAGATTACCTTTTCTTTTTTTTTTTTTTTTTTTTTTCAATTTGAGATGGATAATGGAATAGTAGCCCCTTAATTGAGTTTTGGTAATGATCTTGTTTGAATTTTTCAATTTCGATAATTGTTTGATTTGATGTGGTAACCCGGTTTTTTCAACTTAATACAGAATACTCCATACTTGTGTAGTAAAGATGGCATTGTTCTTCACTGCCCACAAGTAAGTAATTTAAAGGGTCTCTATTTTGGTTGATGCTCATAAAGTTTTTGATTTTGTCTTTTTAATTCGTAAATTTGGTGAATTTAAGGTAAAGGAACCTCCTTCACTATGGGAGAATCCTTACTCGGCGACCACGTCTTGGAAGTCCTGCGCCGAGCGGCGGGATGGTGGAATATCAGGTAATGGAAGGATCTGTTTGAACATTGTTTATGTTCATCTTGTCGATTTTGATTATTGGATGGAGATCACGGCTACTAAACTTCGTCCGTGGGGAATGTCTGTTTTTCAATTTTAATCTTGTTATGTTATTGGAAATGCACAGATCTTCCTCCTGAGAATGAAACAAATGGATACATATTCGTCCATGCTGAGGGAGGTCTAAATCAACAGCGAATTGTGGTAAGTCATGCTACATGGAGCTAATGTAACTTCTTTTTCATAAAGTTTTAGTTTTCTATGCTCCGATAGCTGGAGCTTTGTTGATGTATGTTAAGTGGAAACTGACTCTATTCTGGTTGGAATGTTATGCGAGTAAGACATTTTCTGCTTTTCATAGATGTGCGTGAGATTAAGTGAATGTTGAATGTGTAATTCTAAATTGATATTTATCTGTTTTTGCAAAGGGTTAACCGTTTAGTGTCTATATTGGCGAAATTTCAGTTTCTCATCTCCATATGTTCTAAATGAAAATTTAGTGGCATAAAAAGAAATAAATGTTTGAGATATTCTTTTTGATGCAGATATGCAATGCAGTTGCTGTTGCCAAGATAATGAATGCTACTCTTATTTTGCCGGTATTGAAGCAGGATCAGATTTGGAAAGACAAAACGTGAGGTTTCTTTGGCTATGTTGTTATAAGCTTATTTTTATATTCACATTTATACAAATAGGAATAGGATAAACAGAAATAGACAATGGCATTAACTATTTATGCTATCTGACATTTGAAAATTGAGACACCAAATAACGGGAATGCACTGTTTTGTTTCGTGACATCAATATCTGTAGAATTTAGACCTCAACACTTTCGTATCCTTTTCCTTCTGTTGATTTCAAGTGGCCAATGCCACTTGGTCAAAACTGCAAATTGATACTGATATATTAATGTGAAGCGTACGTGCATTAGAATATCTAATGATTATTGGAGATTGTACCTCTGGGCGAGGATTAAAGGTGCTTAAGCTAACTGCTAAATTACTATTGGTTGAAGATAATTCTCACTTTTTTCTTGTTTATATTTATTTATTTGTTTATATTGTTAAAAATTTTCTTGTTTGAGTTT
Source organism: Ficus hirta (assembly GCA_038430175.1). Lineage (NCBI taxonomy): Eukaryota > Viridiplantae > Streptophyta > Magnoliopsida > Rosales > Moraceae > Ficus > Ficus hirta. The sequence continues at coordinate 14,085,676 of CM076595.1, read as the reverse complement.
ATATAGCTTATATTTCAGTTCATATATAATTTCTTCATGGTAAGTTACCTCTTTATACTTGTTTCTCATGAACTTGAAATACCTACAGGAATTTTGAAGACATCTTTGATGTAGATCATTTCATTGATTACCTAAAGGATGATGTACGGATTGTTCGTGATATTCCTGATTGGTTTACGGACAAAGTGGAGCTTTTTTCAAGTATAAGGTTGGGTTGTTTATCATCATTTACTATTGATTACATGTTCTTTTGGCACACTATTGCTAAGAAAATATCAAATTTGACAAGAACGAGATCAATGAAGTGTGAACTATAATAGAAGGCTAGAACCTGCTAAAACATTTGACACTTATGCCGAAATTGTGATTTATCAAGTCAAAGGATAAGTGTTATGCTCTTGACCTTTGGTCCAAATCTCGCCCTTTTGTTTTATGGAAGATTTTGAAGAGTCGAAGAAATTGATTTTTTTTTTGTCTGCCTAATTCCTTTTCGTGACCGATACTGATGGATGGAAATGTGTATGTCCTTACAGACGGACAGTAAAAAATATTCCAAAATATGCTCCTGCACAATTTTATATTGACAATGTTCTACCTCGACTCAAAGAGAAGAAGATAATGTCCCTAAAGCCTTTTGTTGATCGACTTGGGTAAGTCATTCCTTACTAGATGTTATTGTTTACTTAAAATAATCAAATTGCATAAGGAGGATCATTGCAGATCATTTTCGTTCTCATTGAGAAATACCTTTTTTTGGATAAAGGAAGAGATTATTTGATTTCACATTTTACTTTTTGAAGAAGTTCGTCTTTGAATGACAGAGGGTTTTATGTTTCAGGTATGATAATGTTCCTCTGGAGATTAACAGGCTGAGATGCAGGGTGAATTATCATGCTTTGAAATTTCTTCCTGAGATAGAGAAGATGGCTGATTTATTAGCAGCAAGGATGAGAAATCGCACCGGAAATTCAAATCCTTACATGTAATGTTTTCATTTGAATGTTGCTTGTGCTTGTTTAGGCTTTACATAAATTCGAGATAATAAGACTAACAAACTTTCTCGTTAACAGGGCTCTTCATCTTAGGTTTGAAAAAGGGATGGTTGGCCTGTCTTTCTGTGATTTTGTGGGGACAAGGGAGGAGAAAGCTGGCATGGCAGAATACAGAAAAAAGGAATGGCCACGACGGTACAAGGTAATCTAATGCGTATGAACTGATCTACCAATCTTCCCATGCTGAGTAGGATCTGAAAAAGAGCATACCTCATTCCCTCTGTGGTTTCTGCAGAATGGTTCCCATCTATGGCAACTGGCCCTGCAGAAGCGAAAGGAAGGACGATGTCCACTTGAGCCGGGGGAAGTGGCAGTCATTCTCCGGGCAATGGGTTACCCCAAGGAAACTCAAATTTATGTCGCTTCTGGGCAGGTCTACGGTGGACAGAACCGGATGGCACCCCTCAGGAACATGTTCCCTAATCTGGTATACTATTGTTCTTTTTTACTTAATGACACTTCTATAAAAATAGTCAAATTACCAATGGAGAAATCGTGAGGACACGTTCAAGCATTCAGCTATTCTGTCTTTTGGATTCGGTCATTTTCAGAAATAGGACACTTTTATGTCAGAACTCTTTTTTTCCAATTGATTTTAAATTGGTGTGTTCAATTTCACAATTCATAACAGGTAACGAAGCAGGAGTTGGCAACAAAGGAAGAGTTGGATAAATTCAGGAAGCATGTAACTAGCTTGGCCGCGCTTGACTTCTTGGTGTGCTTGAAGTCTGATGTCTTTGTGATGACTCATGGAGGCAACTTTGCCAAGCTGATCATCGGGGCTCGCAGGTACATGGGACACCGTCAAAAATCCATAAAACCGGACAAGGGTCTAATGTCGAAGTCTTTTGGGGACCCATATATGGGTTGGGCGACCTTTGTAGAGGACGTTATTGTGACCCACCAGACGCGGACTGGATTGCCAGAAGAAACCTTCCCTAACTATGACTTATGGGAGAACCCTCTAACTCCGTGCATGTGCAAAACTTGACCAGAATGAGGATATTTAACTCAAAAGTTTCTCCCAGATTGCTTTAAGGGCTTCAACTCCAAGAACTCGGGTATGATATATGTGGAATTAAAGTTCTTTCTGCTGGAAGGTAGCAAGAAATCCACAAGGAGTGGCAAATGCAAATACTAAGGTGGGAAAGTGAGGGGATATGCGCGCGAAGTACAGACGGCAGGAGATAGTTTTAACAATTTCATGGCGGGCATTTCATTTTTATAACCATTTGTTGTATCTTCTTTTAGAAACGGTTGACGGTCGAGGTCTTGGTTTTTCTAAATATATTTTTTGCAGTTCTGTCTCAAGAACATGAACATAAATTTTCATGTATCATTTAAACTGTGTAAATTTACAAGTGAAAAGTGAGAGATTTCTGATATGGAGCTATTACGGGTGGAAAACGACGAAACTATTCAAAGTAGAGTAATATTAGGGATATCAACTCTAATCTTAATTTTTGGAGTATGAATTTAGTGTTACATTTTCATTATAGGTGTAATTAATTGAAATGATAATGTTTTTTATATATATATATATAAAAGAATGATAATTTTATATATCATATAGGCTGATATTTAAAATTAAAATTAAAGTAACTATTTTGAGCATGTCTTTAAATAAATATAAGATAGATTCAAGTAGGGATCAACCAAAAAAAGGTGTCTCTTTGAAGAGAGAAATTTTCTTGGAAAGGAAAGAAACAAGGTAAAAAGGACGTGATAAGTCGTAAGAGTCAGATGGGATGGGTAGTCTTTGTGTTGCCTGCCGTCGTTTGCGCTTTACCTTAGGCTTTGGAAACCATGTTTTTTAGGAAAGTGAAAGAGATGAGTGTATAATATATTCCTATATATGGACTTAACTTTGGCAACCAACCAAAAAACAAAAAGGGAATATTTCTATTTTAACCTTTGGAAACCACTTTTTAGGGAAATTGTAGCGAACAAACAAGTTTAATTGCTGGCTGAGTACAAAAAAGATGCTTATCCTTTTATGTAGTTACATATGGAACCCACTCTAGGAAATTTGGAGGGAACAAGTCTTGGAATTGTTGGATGAGCACAAAGCATACCACGTGGGCTTTTACCTTTCCAAACCATCTAAGAAAATTTGGTGTATAATTTGAAGCTTTTTACGATAAGATATTTTTATTAACGGTGTATATTTTAGAATGCTCAAAATTACTTTAAGTATATATATAATTTATAGAATCTGATATTGATTTGGATGTTATAAAGAAAATCTTAGAATTCTCTTAATGATGATCGGATGAGTTATTTCAAGACAGACATTATTATTTAACAAAGATATTATTAAGCAGAGCAACCATTTTTTAAGGATTCCAAAGACGACGACAAAAGATATTATTTGTTTTAAAAAAAATAAAAACAAAAAAGATATTATTTGTTTAAAAAAAAATAAAAACAAAAACAAAAGATATTATTTGTCGTATAATAAAATAAACAAAATCGTGGAAAAGAAGAAAAATAGTGAGGAAATACATAACGACGGGTTTCACGATCGCCGGTTTTTAAGGTCCAACGGGGTAAGCTAACCTCCTCTTTAAAACCGACACCAAAAAAACAAAAACAAAAAACCCAGGAAAAAAAAAAAAAAAAAGAGTGAGCAATTTGAGCTTCTCACAGTAACTGCAACCATGAAGGTCTTCTTCTTCATAAGCTTTATATGCTTCTTCCTTGGCTTTCTCTTCCTCGTTCACAGGTATTTTTACTTCTCTCTAACTTCATTCTAGTATTTATCAATGACCCCATTGATGATTTTTCCGGATTTCTCTGGCCATTAGGATTTAAGTAAAGAGTTTGATGTCTATTATCAAAAAATTCAAGAGCCCACAAAAGAAAATTGCCAGATTCATGAAAAAAAAAAAAATGATGTGAGTGAAAAAATTGGTTTCAGGGTATCATCAGAACATGCCAAATTCCCTCCAAGAGGTTGGAACTCGTATGACTCTTTTAGCTGGACCATTTCCGAAGAAGAGTTTCTGCAAAGTGCTGAAATCATATCGAAAAAGCTTCTTCCTCATGGATATGAGGTGCAAATGTTGTGTATTTGGCAATTATTTTGGTTATTTTGGTCTGGTAATTATTGAACATGAAAATCTTTTTATGTGTTGTCTTCTGCATTGCAGTATGTGGTTGTGGATTACCTTTGGTATAGAAGAAAGGTTCCGGGTGCTTATACCGACTCTCTTGGATTCGACGTGATTGATGAATGGGGCAGAATGGTGCCTGATCCAGGTAGATGGCCGTCTTCCAAAGGAGGAAAAGGGTTAACTGAAGTGGCAAAGAAAGTACATAGCATGGGATTGAAGCTTGGGATTCATGTCATGAGAGGAATAAGTACACAGGCAGTTAATGCAAATACGCCGATCTTGGATACAACCAAGGTAAAATCAATCCCATTCCCACCACGACAATTGTAGTTTATCTGTTATGAGAATCATTGCACTGTCAATGTTTTGGCTTCTATTTTGATGTCTTGTTAGGGAGGTGCTTTTGAAGAGTCTGGAAGAAAGTGGACCGCAAGTGATATCGGGGTCAAGGAAAGGGCATGTGCATGGATGTCACATGGTTTTATGAGTGTGGATACTAAATTGGGGGCTGGAAGGGCTTTCCTTAGATCACTCTATCAACAGTATGCCGAGTGGGGTGTCGATTTTGGTAATTTGACCTTCTGATGAATGAAAATGATCCCGTTCAGTATTTGATATGTTCTTTGAGGAGTCTTGTTAATTATTCTGGTAAACCAGAAGCAGACAAGATCTTTAAGCACTATGTTTAGTGTGTACTGACCTAAAAAATAGCACCTTGACTTGTATATTGTACGGTGTTGTGATCTCATTTTTGGTCAAGTGTAGCATAAAAAGTGAACTTTTGCCTGATATATATTTTTTTTAACCAGTGAAACATGACTGTGTGTTTGGTGACGACTTGGATGTGAATGAAATTAGCTTTGTTTCAGAGGTAAGCTACCATGCATTATCTCTCTCTCTCTCTCTCTCTCTCTCTCTCTCTCTCTCTCTCTCTCTCTCTCTCTCTCTCTCTCTAATAATGTCATCGTTATCTATATACCGGGTTCATTTACTCATGCAGGTTCTCAAGGAACTTAACCGTCCAATACTGTATTCTCTATCTCCTGGAACCAGTGTAACACCTGCTATGGCCAAGGAAGTCAGTGGACTAGTCAATATGTATAGGATAACCGGGGATGATTGGGATACATGGGGAGATGTTGCGTTCCATTTCAATGTTACAAGGTCAAAAAGTTATTCATTTTTGTTTCAGCCTTTTCATATCTCAGTTTTGGATCTTTTCTATGTCAGAGGAAAAGGAGAAAATTTAGTGGCTCTATGACAATTCTATCCACTTGTTCCTCAGGGATTTTTCAAGTGCTTATATGGTCGGGGCAAAGGGATTGCTGGGGAGATCATGGCCTGACTTGGATATGCTGCCACTGGGAGTGCTTACCGATCCAGGTGAAGACTTGGCATGTTATTTTTCCAATATTAGTTGACGATTTACTGAACTAAATTATACATTTAATGAACTCAACTAAAAAAATTAAGAAAACAGCAAATTTGAGTGTCAAATCTGCATCAGCGAAATCTTTAAGCAGTTCTTCGATGAATCTTAACAAACGTTTGAGAGTCAAATCTGCATCAGTACCACATTTGACGCTAAATCATCATTTCGATTTGTTATACATTAGGTTCAAATGAAGGTCCACACAGGAATTGTAGGCTTACTCTTGATGAGCAAAGAACTCAGGTGTGGGGATAAATAAGAGCAAATTCGATATCCTAACGTTTTGAAATAAATGAGTACTCTATTCTGATCAAATGTATTTTGTATTCACAGATGACCTTATGGTCTATGGCCAAGTCTCCTCTCATGTACGGAGGAGATGTGAGAAAGCTTGATGAAACCACTTACAGTCTCATAACTAATCCTACTCTGCTGGAGATAAATCATTTTAGCTCAAATAATAGGGAGGCAAGTCAATATTTTCTGATTTCGGGTTCTTGTTAAGGTAGACTCTATCATGTCACGGTAAAAACATAAGTTACTTCTTTGTTGAATTTATAGTTCCCTTATATTACTAGTACAAAGAGCTTCAAAAAGGGAGATGAAGTCGTCTCCTGGCAATCGAGAAGATGTTTGACGGATGGAAGAACTTCAGAATCGCATGTTCTGGGTCTCGCAAGCTGTTCGGATGTGAAAGCTGTTGGTTGGTCCAGTGAAGCTCTTCGACAAGATGGTCTTGAACAAATCTGCTGGAAAGAAAATTCAGAAAACAAACACCAGGCACCTTTTTGCCTATACAAGAGAGAATCTCGGCTGTCATCGTAATTATGCTCTTACTCTCTCTCCTTTTATTGTCTCAAGTTATTCGCTAGCGTTCCCAGTATTTACTTTGTAAATATTACTGTTATGTCGATGTTGGTTCATATAGAGATGCGAACCTTATCCACAAAGAGCAATACCAAGGAAAACTCCACTTATTAGCAACCGACCAGACCGAATTTTGCTTCCATGCTTCTTCAAAAAGAAAGGTTACCTCGAAAGAGTCGAGAAGAGATTCATTTTCACCATGCACGCGGGACGCGAATCAGGTGTTCCTTTTTTCCCTAATTTAATATTTTCGCTTGTTGTTTGTGATCATAAAAAACAATGAATCTAGCCTTGGGTACAATTTCAACTAAGATGAATCCAAGCATCATACAAATTGCCTTTGTTTCTAACTCTACATCTTTTCTTTCCTCAAGTCTTTTCTTGCATGATCTTTTAATCTAACTTAGTTTTTCCTTTTCTCAATCTTTTGTAAATTACATTGATAGCTGACGTATTTGGTGTTATCAGATGTGGGAGCTGAATCTTAATGGGACCCTGGTAAATAGTTATTCCGGCCTATGTGCAACTGTGAATTCCGCTCAAGGTGATCAATTTTAAACCGAATGCTTTTGTACACATTGGTTTGATGACAACTTTTTTACAGTAATCTTTTATTCCATATGTCAATTAACTTGCAAGCTGGTCATTCATGCAGTTAAAGTCAATCCTAATGGAGTTCGCTCTTGGATCGCAACTGGAAGAAGAGGTTTGATCCCTTATCCCACACCCCTCCCAACCTACCGAAAAGAGTTGTTTTTTTTTTTTTAATTATTATTATTTTTTTAATTATAGCAGGTTACCATTAGGATTATTTGGAGAGTTAAAAAACATAAAAAATAGTTTTTCTCATTTGGAAACATTTCTCACTAATTCGTATTCCATGACTCCCTAATCTCCAATAAGCTGTGGAAGCATTTTATTTTCAAATTCGGGGAATAGATGACTGAATAAATTATTATTTCATGCCAGGGAGAAAATTAACAACATGGCACCATAATTGCCAAACTTTAGCCTTCAGTTTTGCTTTCTTTCCAATTAGAAGTCTCAATATTACAATGATCTATTTTCTCCTTAGGAGAAGTATATGTTGCTTTTTTCAACCTGAGCCCGGTGGAGACGGTTATATCGGCAAAGATTTCCGACCTGTTGAGGGCACTTGGTGGTGCCAACTTGAGGGAAGCCTCTTGCAAGTACAGAGAAGTGTGGAGTGGGAAGGACTTTGGCATAGCAAAGCAGTCAATTTCAATGGAAGTTGAAACGCATGGGACTGCTTTGTTTGTATTGAACTGTGCTGGTCGTCTGTAGAATCAAGAATGGGAAGGTCCCATCAAGGCAGAAACAGTTATGTAATCATCGTTATTGTTGCAATAATGGTGACATGATGATTGATTAGCTTATAAAATACAAAAGAATGTCGTTTCCATTACTAAAACGACATGTCGTTTTCCAATTGAAGAAATGCCTTTTTCTCAAAGAACACCAACGACATGTCGCGTTTGATGCTAAAAAACGACATGTAATGTCCACTTAGATGAACGTCAGTAAAATGCCGTAATAAAGGGGGAGCTGCGTTTTATTTCACTTCAACGAATGTCGTTTGCATGTAAACGACCTGTCGTTTCCTTCTCAAAAAAATTGACCTCTCTCTCTTGCGAAAATCATAAGTTGGAATTTCTTTTGAAAACTGTGTGTGGTAATTTATAGTTCTAGCCTGTAAACAAGGATATATCTCGAGGCAAAAAATGTAACTCATGTTTATTCAGCGCAAACGACAATCGTTTCTAACCAAACTACATGTCGTTTATTTTCAGCGGAAATTATTCATGATTATTAGTTTCAAATTTCAAAAAAAAAAAAAAAAAAAAAAAAAGGGAAGAAGCAAACAGAATAAGTGGCTAGAAGTAGTGGATTGATTAAGTCTATGAACTTCTTTATTAAAGAATTAAGGATTCGTAAGTAGTAAGACCCCTTGTTCCATAACTATCATGAGATTTTTGTTTTATTCTAAAATTTGTTATTATAAGTTAGAGATCAAAAGAGGGAATATTCTTTGGTCTTAGGAATCATGATTTTCTCCAAAGTGTTTTGAACCCACAAGCTAGAAGATTATAAATCTACTTTTTTGTTCCCATATCTTGGAAATAAGATAATATATAGAAAAAATTACAAACATGTGTCCAACAACAATGATAATAGAACCAACTTTCAAGGTGTTTTTAACTATAGTGGTATGCCCACTTTCCCATTTATGAAAAACACATTTAACAAGAACAAGATCATGAGGCTAAGCTTTATTGAAGCTAAACGACAGAAAGATCCGTTACTTTTAAGTATCTTTACATTGACAATGTTATGCATATATATAAACTTCCCTATCCAAAGTAGTTGATCGTCGTATCAAAAGGTAATCGACAGTTGGTCAGTGGACAACTCCATCATCAGATACGTCACACATATTCCAAACCATGATTTGTATGTCTTAACGTTAACTATAATATAACATTGGCATAAGCCTTAGCCGCCGGTCCAACAACTTAGGGGTGTTTGGTTAATGAGTTGAGTTGAAATTTTTAAATTTGAATAATATTAATTTTTAAAAAAGTAGTTATAAATTTTGTTGATTTTTCAGAAAAAAAAAAACAAAAATTAAGATAAAAAATTACAGTTTAGTTGGAGTGGAACTTGTGTTCCAAACAAGCCCTTATTATTATATTCTCCGCATACATGTATCATGTCTACACACACACACACAAATATGCACACAAGATATCAAGTTATAGACGCAATCTACCGCTGCCTTAAATAAACGTACAGAGAAAGACTTAAACATTATTAAAAGTGATATATAACTCATTCCCATTATAAAACTGCTTAAAAAAATATATAATTTATAGTAATTTAATCTCAGTTTTCTTTGTAAAAACTCGAAATAACGATGTTTTAATCTACTAAATTCTGACATGCATATATAAAATAAAAACACGGTTGGATTAAATAAAACTTCTCAAACATTATTGATATTGTTTTCAATAGTCATATTAAAGATGTTTGGAATAAATAAAAGTGCTTGATAACTTGTTGAACGGACACGTTCACGTATATAACTAATGTTCCAAAAATATCGTTAACACTTACTTACTTATGAGCAAAATGGGACAATAAAGAGTACACCATTTAAATGGAGGATTAAATGAAAATGGTGAGAATGAAACTCAAGATCTTCTGATTTTATCTTCCCATTTGGTTCATCATTTTTGCTAAAGGAATGGAATAAAAGACCGACTTACTCCTAGTTCTAATCTAATCCAACTATCAAAACTGGGATAAAAAGGCGATCTTTTTTTCCTTCCGACCCACCATTCCTATAAAAGGAATGGGAGGAGATGCGCAACCTTGATTAAAAAAAAAGTACTTTTTTCACAAACTGTAAGACATTTATTATACTCCTACAAATACGCAATAAGCTTTTGATTCTGTTTGTTGAGCCAATATTACTGTAAATTAAATGTCATGATCTGATCACGTCCTTGCTTGGCTAATGTCACAATAATATACAAGTAAATGAAACAAATACGTGACCTTTTGGCATTTCTAATTTCATTTTGAATACTTTCTCTTCAGTCTTTTTCTTTCTCAAGTTACTACTTGCCAAGCATCACATAAAACAACTTGGATGTGACAAGGCAGGTTGTTTTGTCTAATAATCTTATCTCTTTGGGATTGACTGGAACTTGACAAAGTCTTTTTCCAATTATTTCAAAAATTGCTCCAGTGTGATGCACGAGAACTTCGATGTCATTGCCAATTAATCTCCTTGTGTTGCTTTAGTCCAACGAGAAACCCAATTATTTCCTGCTTAAATAATTAAAAAAAAAAACATTGAAATACTACAAACTACAAACTAATTTAGTAACCATTAATTTTATCTACCCAGATTTTGAGTTAATCACAAGTTCCTATCTAAACTTATCATTTTTTTACTATTTATTACGAGTTTTATAACTTCTAAATATCATATCTAAAAGTCTTAACAGAAACAAATATCAACATCCATAGATGTTTTCAATCATAATTAAAGAATCTATACTAATTAAGCACAAGTTTTTTTTTTTGAAAGAGCTGAAAAATATTCTTCTTATGGAGCTCAGTTTCAATGCGGTGATCTTAATTATATGTGAAAAAATGAAAATACAAAATTTCCTATAAAAAAAATGAAAATACCAAATTTACTCTTCGAAAAGAGTTACAAATTAATGAGGGAGCTATGTAATTAACAAAAATATAAGGGTGAAAACTTGAAAATCATCAAATTTTGCCGTTTTGGGGAAACATTGTTTGTTTTTGACTTTTATAATTCCGTATATATTGAACTTTCATTGGCGCCCTTGTCTCACGCCTATTCTCGGACTTTTCACTCTCTCTCTCTATTACGTTTGCTCATAATAAATACCAGGAAGAATCTCCAGTTTGCTTGCTCAAACTCGACCAACTTCTTCTTCTTCTTGTTTTTCTTTTTCATTTTTTTCCATTTTGCTTTCTTTCCATCCAAACAAGCACCATGAACTCTTCAATCATTCCAACGACGCATCCTCCTGGCTGTACACCTCGTCCTTGCTCGAGATTATGTACGAAACGTTTCGATTCTAGCTCCGAATTCACCACTCTGAAATTCAAGAGAGAAAACGACAGGAAGCCCTTGAAATGTGTGCGAAGCCGTGATTCCGGAGCGAAGTTCTCGCCGGAGTTGACCGGTTGGAACCCTAGCTCCTCGACGTCGTCGGAGGCTGTGGCGGAGAGGCTGCAGCGGCTGGCGTCGGAGTTCAAGTCGCTGGAGGAGCCGGTGGAGCGGGTTAAGCGGCTGCTGGACTACGCGGCGCGGCTGCCGCCGTACGAGGAGTCGGCTCGGTCGGCGGAGAACCGGGTGGCGGGGTGCGCGACGCAGGTGTGGGTGGAGGCGGAGATGGAGAGGGAGGAGGCGAGCGGGAGGAGGAGAATGAGGTTCCGAGCCGACAGCGACTCGGAGATCTCCAAGGGGTTCTGCTCCTGCCTGATCTCGGTGCTCGACGGCGGCGACGCGGAGGAGGTCTTGGGGCTGACGACGGAGGATTTCGAGCACGTCAATGTCGGCCTCCACGGGAAGGGCCACTCCCGAGCCAACACGTGGCACAACGTGCTCCTCAGTATGCAGAGGAGGACCAGAGCTTTGGTCGACGAGGAGGAGGAGGAGGAGGAGGAGGAGAAGATGAAACTCCAAAAAAATCAGGCTTTGCCTCCTGGAGAAGCTCGTGTTGGTCATTCCTTGCTTAGTTGCTTTCCGTCCCTACTTCTTCTTCTCTGTCTTTGTGATCTTTCATTTCTTTACTTATTTTTTCGATAGAAAACGAAATATATAAGTTATAACCTTACGAGAGTTTCTACCGCAGAAACTGTCCTTTTTCATCTCGTACATGAAGAAGAGGTATTGGTTATGAAATGTTAGATTTTAGTCATCCCTGTATGGATTGGCTACCTCTAAAAGGCTAATAATTTCGCAGAGCTTGTTGCTTTAGAACATTGTTTTCTTCATAAGACATTTTTTTTTTTTTGGCATTAAGGATGGTTGAAACACAAATGGAGATGGAAAAATTAATTCTATTTCTCTCTTGTTCCCATCTTTATCAGTAAGTATTATGGGGAAAAAAAGAAAAAGAAAAGTTCCTTTTGCGATCTGATGTTTATCGGTAATGAGCTAAGAAAGCTTGAGCTAAAATTCTCAAACAAACACGTCAAGGTTTTATTCAGAAGTGTGACGAGTTGTATACTTGTATACGTGAGAACTAGAAGTGTAACCTAGTAGTATTATCAATTTACCGATAACACGATAATACAAAGGCCAATAAAACATATTTAAAATTTAGAATTACTTATCACTTTCAACTGTCGCAGAATTTCACTACGACGAAAAACAATATTACAACTAAGAAAACTCCGCATCTAGATGCGGGGAGTGCCATTGCCTCATTTGTTTGAGGGCCTCTTATTCTTCGTTTTCTCCACAAGGAAGAATCCAAACAAGAACACAATAGAGGAAGCAGAGAAACAAATGGAAGCAATCTCAAGCGATACGTGACGTGCACTAATTCCTTGGATCTCAAACAAGTTAGTTTTCTTTTTAGCATCCGTGGTCTGTCCGAACGCCAATTCTTCCCCGACAGAGTTGCAAGCATAGGCTCTCACAAAGAAAGTAGCTATGGGCACATCTTTCCCGATCGTCCAATCGAAACTCCGATTTGTTTGAGAAGCATCATAGGGACTCTTTGTTATGGTGAATTGGCAGGTCTTGTCCCTCTTCAGGTTGTCCTCCGTTTTCCTCCATCCACGGTCTACCTGGCTGATGGGAGCGTAACACAAACTCACTTTCACATTCTTGTACAGCTTGTCGGCTTCCGTTGCGTCGAGACTACTCTCATTCAAACCCCACTTCACTGTGATTCTGTCCTCTCCTGCCCTAAGAACTGCAAAAACAAAAAGATTCCAGATGCAGTTTTAATTTCAGCCCAGATTGGAATAGCCTTTTGATTAGAAACTTGAAACTTAGGGTCCGTTTCATCCGGGTTTAACTTCAACTAAGCTGTACTTTTTCATCTCAATTTTTATCTTTGTTTTTTAAGTCAACAAAGTTTATAACTACTTTTTAAAAAGTCAACTCAACTCAAACTTAAAAATTTCAACTCAACTCAAACTCAACTCATTCACCAAACACCCTATTACTTTCTATTGGTGTGTAATGTTTGATAACTGCTGTTGTGCCTTACATTATCGAAACTTTGAAGTGTTGTTGTTTTAACTTAAATACATACAAACCAACAAGAGACCTGTCACCATGGTAGGTATGATGTGATCCATGACATGGGGTTAAATAATCAAATAAAAGCCGTTTGGTTTGTCCGATGAATCACAATTCAAATCCCCTTTTTAACGGTGTTTTTTTTTTTTTTCTATAAAAATTTAAATTTTTATTCAAATTTATTAACCAAAAAGATATGGTATTTTTTAATGAAGGTTGGTCTAAGTAATTATCAATTTTATTGGTTCAATTTAGTTTCTGGCCAAGAAAGGAAAAAAGAATAGCAAACAAAAAAAAAAAGAGAGAGAGAGAGAGAGAGAGAGAGGAGTTTTTTTTTGTTGATTCATACCTTGTCCATGTTGAGGGGAGGCAGTGACCACCAGAGTTCGTGGGAGGGAAGAGAAGAGAACATCTCCATAACAAGTATGAGCAAACCAGAAGAAAAGAAAACTGATGAGAAAACGAAATTCCATGGCCTTGTTCTTCTGAGCAAAATATATGAAGAGAGGAAAACACAGCTAAATTTATGGAGGGGGGATGAAAGGGGTACTAAAGTCATAACTCAAAAGTGGACCTGAGCAGCCATTGAAGACTCTCAGACAGGGAAAAGTCAGCATGTTCAGTACTAGTTTGTCATTTATTTTATTTTATTTTGTCTTATTTTATTAGTATGGTCAAAGGGAGAATTTTTGTGGAGCTTAGATAGCATGTGACAAGTGTTTCAGTACTAGTAGTTGACTCTGAGGTTACCAGTGCCAAGTGGGTTGTCTACTGACTATAAGCCACTTACGATGGTGAAACAACATTGTGGATGGAATTGTCCAAGTAGTCTTTTTTTGGAATTTTTTTTTTCTCTCCAATTTTTCTTAGGAACAATTTGACCCACCATCCTAAGATTAGATTACTGTCGCTTTATCACCAGGATGTATCTGAAATTTATGCGATTTGAATCTTTTTAGTTTAAATTGAGAAAATAAAATGTTTTATTATAATAAATCGATTCAAATCATCAAATTAAAAAGGTTAAAATCTCAAATTCAAGAGTTTAAGTAGAAATTTTTAATTTAAATACCGTCGTCTCTTTTTTTTTTTTTTTTTTTTTGCTCGATTTAGATAGAAAAATTGGATCCCGACCTAAGAATCAAAACTCTAGCTAATCTCGTAGAGGCCTTTAAATGAATAGCTAACCAAGATTAAAAAAAGATATGTAAGTTAAAAATCAAAAGTGGTTTCGTTAGAACTCCAGTTTGCCTGTCCAATGAGTAGGAGGAGTTTGTCAGTGGACGAGAATGTTGTCGTGGCAAAGAGTGAAACGCAACTATTCTCTAAAAGCTATTCTCTTTAAGCAAGAGAAAACCAAAAGCATCAAAAAAAAAAAAAAATCCCTTTTTTTCGCCCTTTCTTCACTAACAAGTTTAAGGTTTATAAAGGAACTGTCCAAATGAAATTCAGAACCTGCCAAGTAACCACAAGCTGCTTATAATCCACCCCCTTATAACATGTCAATAATATATATTTATTTTATTTTGATCACCTACTCATTTTTGAAATGGAAAATTTTCTTGTTTAAAATAAGAAAATAATTTCATTTTAAGAATGAAATGACCTTTGCATATGTAAAAATAAAAAGAATCTAAAATGTGTTTGGAAAGCTATAAAATAAGAAGAAACGGTGTCGAAAGTAGTGCATTACAAGAAGAATTCAAAAAGATTTCAAAGGGTATTTTACAAAATATGTTTGAGAATTTGATGTCCATCTGTTTTAAAAATTTGAAAAATGACCCCAAAAAAAATGAAAAGAATAATGTTGTTATTTTTCCATCCATTTTGAAAATGGACAAACGAAACAAACAACAAATAAATATACATAAAATTATATCAAAATAAAAAAATATATAAATTAATAATCTTATTATATAGATCTAAAAACAAAAATCTATTAATAAGATATTGAAAAAGTATCCTATGCCTGCATTGTAAACCAATTAAGCAGTCTGCTCCTCTTTCATGCTGCTCAAAGGCAATCCCCTTTTTTAACTTGTCATGCCACCAATTAAAAGAGTCAATCCCTCTTTCATGCCATTTGGACATCTCTGCTAAGTATGCATGTGCAGGATTCAATTAATTCAACTCTGGGAACTTGCTTTTCTTTGTCGAATTCAATACTGCTCTGATAATTATGAGAATCGCAGGCTCTAACGTCAGGCTTCGTATCCTCCCATCATTATTATATATAAATTAAAAATATAACATGATATTTATATAATGTTATACAAATTTATAAAAAAAAATGTAACACCAAAAAATTTAACTATTCAAAATTATTATTATTATATATTTTTTTTATCGTATGTACTATGTTAAATAACTATGATGTTATATTTTTCTCTGGGAGGACCGCATGCACAGTTTATTTGACGGAGAAATTTGTCTAATCCAACTCCCAACACACCCGCCAAAAATAAATAAATAAATAAAGGAAAAACCTTTGATTGAGCCATCATTAGTAAGGAAAAAAAAAAGAAAAAACACTAATCAAAGCTACTTTATTACTTTCAAAAGATGTTTGACTGTCGCCAACAATCAGCATGGATGACGGAATATATCCTGCAAGATTTTCATCTTTGATTTGGGCTCCTCTCCATGGTGTAGTGCCTTTTCTTTTCTGATGTATATTCGCTTTTTAAACATTTTTTTTTATCATCATTGAATATTTATTATATCGTGTGTTTGTATGCATAATTAACGATAATTTTTATACATGATTCTATTAAAAAAATATGAGATACGAATCATCGACCTCCAAAGTTTCAAAAAGTATAAACTTTTGTCATGTTGTTACCCCCATCAAAGGCCCATAAACAACGCAGTTTGTTTGTTTGTTTGTTTGTTTTTTTCTTTTTTTCCTTTCTTTTTTAGGAAGAAAATGGCGTTTGTATCTCTTTCTCAAAAATAAATCAATAAATAAAGCGTCTGTAAGGTTGACATGGGAAGATGAGAATATATTATGTTGAAATTAAATAAATTATGGGCAATTCTATAATAGGGTAAGGGTGCTTTTTCCCATCAATAGGGTAAGAAATATTGACCATTGGATAATCTGTCAATGACTCAAGATGATGGTGCCCATATAAATTAATATAAACACAACCGTATTTCGATCACAACTTTTTTAAGTTTGACAATTAAAAGGAACCACCCCAAAATCTTATAAAATAGCAATTTACACCCCCAAAAATCTCAACCATCAATCTTGTTGAGAAATTGATCGTAATCCTTCATTTTTTTTTTATTATGAATCTTTAATCCTTCATTTATGTTTGTATATACTATGTAATGATTTTTTTTTTTAGCAAATCTTTTACATTTTTTTTAAAGGATAATCTGTTAAATTTTTTTTGAGAGCGTAATAATTAATTAAACTGACATAATTGATATTTTAAAAAAATCAATAAAATTGTTCCTTCTGTGCACTTCTTGAGAGCCCAACTCGCATATCCACACTGCTGACAAGCAGATCAAAACAGAGCCCAATGTTGATCGCGCATCTGGTATTGAAGGTGGGTTTCTCTGAAGGTTTCATGGTGGGTTGGAAATGGAGAAATTACAAGAGAATAATTTTGGGAAAAAAATAAAGAAAGGAAAGTAAAACATAGAAATTAGATAAATAAGATAAAACGGAGGATATTTGTATCATTATTTAACCTTTGGGGTGGAAATTCATTTTCTTTTAATCAAATACGGGTCAGAATTTGAATTTTGAAAAAATATTGAGTTAGTTTTTATAACTATTTCTAAGATACTTGGGCTGTAATCTAGTGTAAATGGAACACATACACCTTCATTGAGATTCAATAAAACCATTGGATCATACCCTGTCGATGGGGTGAAGTAACCTTACCCTACCATTGAAGTCCCCATAAAATATATAAAGTAGACAAATAATCAAAGAGCATCTCGACCATCCAATGCGTTGAAGTCAAAAGGTAAAGAAGGTGGGCCAGCCTTTGGATTCCGGCCCAAATTAATCCCACGCACCAAAAACACGCTGTTTAGATTTCAAGAATGCCACGAATATCGGAGACAACTTATAAATGATATAAATTTGAATATCATATAAATAATTAATATTAGATCAATATGATATAAAAAAATTAAATTAAATTAAATTTATATTATATTGATCAATATGAAATAATTCATTTTATGTTAATCAACAGAATAAAAAAATATGATTATTTGAATAATTTTCACACGAAAATCTCACTTTTTAGATTTCAATGAGAATTTTTAAGATGAATTTTTTTTTTTAAAACTTGTGAGTGGGAATATTCGAACTACACTTTATATAATTGAGTCAAATATGAAATCAACTCTACATTTTGTTTACAAAAATTTCTCGACACAAATAAACTTTCGATGGAAAAATCTAACAACATATGAATAATTATATAGATTTAAAAATATATAAGAGTTGTGACATACTACTTAATTTTCTGAGAGTTCCAACTTCCAAATAGTACCCCTAAACATCTTGATCCAAGATGTGAGGTAAACGAGTCCCAACATTTCTTATTTCAATTTTTTTCGTAGTATAGCTCATTGTTTTGTATCGTCTGTTGGAATGTAAAGAATTCTCCCTTTGTTTTTGATAAGAAATGTTCCCATCTTAAAGGACCTCAAATGACGCTCCTACGTGATTTAAGGCATAGTAGCTATGTTTGATAAGAAAGACGGAAAATAGAATGAAAGAATAAGTAAAATATCAAGGTGAAAAAGAAAAGAAAAAAGAAAAAAGAAAATGGTCTAACAATTATACCTTATGTGATAAGAAGACGATGGTTAATTAAGATTAAAATAGTTATTTAATATACAATCTATTTTATCAAAATTTTGGCTCTTTTTTCTTTTCAAAGTTGGAATGCACCCCATTTCAAAAAAATAATAAATAAAAAAATAATAAATAAATAAAAAGTTGGAATGCACCTTTAGTTCATGATCTGTTAACATTATTTGGTCCCTAAATTTTTTGTTTAGGTAAGTTGCTCTCCTTAACTATGGTTTAATTTTACAGAAATTATTATATTAGTTGTAAAAATATCCAAGACATTTAATGAATAGTGGATAAAATATGTTGCATTCAAAGATCATGGAATAATTTGCTAGAAAAAAAAAAAAAAAGAACCAAAGGACACAATGATCATAATTCAAGAACTAATAATGCTAATTACGCGAATAAAAAAAAATAAACTCCTTAGTTTAAGAATTTTTCTTCTTCTCAAATTCCTATATACGGAAAAAAATAAAATTCATTTTTCTTCTACGAACAATATAAATTTTACAACTCCCTCCCTAAAGCACCTAAAATAAGGGATCATTTGGAATGATATTTCCATACAGAATTTTATAACTCAACTTCAAAATTCTCAAATATATATATATCATTTTCTCTCTTTTCCATTTTTGAAAAACTCAAACTTCAAAAATTCATAACATTCTTATTTGAAATTAAAATAAGATGATTTTTTTTTAAATTCATATAATTATTGAGAGAAATACGACAATATTTATATTGTATATTTTTCTTTAAATACATTTTAAATCTTTACATTATTTTCTATAACACAATTTATTTTTAATTAAAATTTTAATCAAATATAGTTTTTAATTCCAATTTATAAAATTTTAACTCCAATCATTATTTTTAAACAGACCTCTTTAGCCTGGTTCAGGCATAACTTACCTGTAAATTACACATTTCATGCTTTCAATGGTGACGTTATCTCATTTAAAAAAAAAAAAAAAAAGAAAAAAAAAAAAGAGCTCTTACAAAGATACAGCCGTGTCTCCCACTCGTCCCCACCGCGCGTGAAACTCAACCCCACCTCTCTATGTTCCAAAAAAAATAAAAAATAAAAAAATATTTTTTAAACTCTTCTCTTCCATAAACACGCACGTACACACGCTCTCTCTCTCTCTCTACTTTCTCTCTAAACAGTGAGCCTTTTTTTTTGTCCCCTATTTCTTCGCATGTTCTCGGAGCTCCGGCTGCAGTGACGGAGCCCCAGCTCGATTTTAAGAAGGGCTTTTTGTTTGTTTAAATTCCCAAGTGTTTTCATTTTTATTTTAAATTTCGGGTTTTCGATTTTCGCTGCGGTTTTCAGATCCTTGGTAGTGAGAGAACAGGAAAAAAAAACAAAAAAAAGGGAGGAAAGAAAGAAAAAGAGAAGAAAATGTCGAAGCCTTGGGGCGGCATCGGAGCTTGGGCCGCCGAGGCCGAGCGGGAGGAGGAGGAGGAGCTGGCGGCGAAGGCAGCCGCGGCCACGGCTGCGGCGGTGGAACAGTCGCAGAGCTTCCCAAGCCTCAAGGAATCCGTGAACGCCAAGGCCGGGAAGAAGAAGAAGAGCATGACACTCTCCGAGTTCCACGCTGACACCGGCGCCGGGGCTGGCGGAGAGCGGGACGCCGGCGGTTACAAGGGTCTGACTCCCGACGAGATGCTCCGCCTCCCGAGGGGACCGAAGGAGCGGTCTGCGGAGGAAATGCAGCACGGTCGCCTCGGCGGTGGGTTTTCGTCTTACGGAAGGCCGGGTCCGCCTTCGGGAAGGGGGCGAGACCGCGACGACGGTGATGGCTCCTGGGTAGGCGGAGGACGGAGATCTTACGGCGGATTCGAGGAGGAACGCAGGGGTCCGTCTACTAGGGTTTCGGATTTCGATCAGCCGTCGAGGGCCGACGAGGCTGATGATTGGAAGAGGGAGAAGAAATCTCTTCCCGCGTTCGATTCGGGAGGTCGGCAGAATAGGTACGGGTCTCTCGGCGGCGGCGGCGGCGGTGGCGCGGGAGGAGGCGCCTCGAGGGCTGACGAGGTTGACAGTTGGACATTTGGGAAAAAGCCTCTTCCTTCTCGATCCTCCACATTTGGTTCCGGGGGTTTTCGTGATTCGGAGCCCGATCGCTGGAACAAAAGCGGCGGATTCCGCGACAGTGAGAGGGAGAGGCCCAGATTGGTTTTGGATCCGCCGAAGGGCGACACCGGGTCGAACGAGCCGCAGGTGGTGAAAACGAACAAGCCAAATCCGTTCGGGGCAGCGCGGCCCAGAGAGGAGGTTTTGGCCGAGAAGGGTTTGGATTGGAAGAAGCTGGACTCTGAAATTGAGGCCAAGAAAACGAGTAGGCCGACGAGCGCACATTCGAGCAGGCCTTCGAGTGCGCAATCGAGCCGGTCCGAGGGTCCTGGCCTGCAGGGAATTGAAAATGCGGTTAAGCCAAGGCCGAAAGTGAATCCATTTGGGGATGCCAAACCAAGGGAGGTTTTGCTGGAGGAGAAAGGCATGGATTGGCGGAAGATTGACCTCGAATTGGAGCATCGCCGGGTGGACAGGTCGGTATTCATTGTTCATGCTTTTTCTTGGTCAGTTCATAGTCTGTTTTGTTCTGCATTATGATTTATCTGTGTATAAGATTTTTGCCAATTACTCTGTTGAAGCTATGATGATTTTGCTCTTGTTATGTTGCTAAGAGAAATCGAGTTACCGGCGATTTGCAATTGTGTGAATGCTTAGCATGTTAGTCCATCTGCCTCCATCATTTCCAATTTACTGTCATTTATGTCCAATGCGTGTCTAATTAATTGTTATGGCGATAAAGACTTTAATGTGCTGTACTTTTTCATTTTTGAAGGTGCAGTTCAATTGATGTTTAGAAATAGTACGAGTAGTAAGAGTAGGCAAATGATCGGCGCATATTTACATTTGCCAATGTTATTGACAAAGTTTAAGCTTTGGGGTTTAGAATAGTAATCTGTTAATGGCTCAAAATGGGAGAACTTTAATTAGTGCCTTTATGTTGAAGATACCGTATATCTTTAGAGAATTGTGTTTATAACCTGATGTTTTTGTTACAGTTCCTAAAAGTTTGACCTTTCTGAAAAAGTCATGAACTTGTGTCCTAACTCCTGAAATGCCATAAAGTTTTTCTCTTTGCGGAAGAAGTAATGTCAGTACACAAGTAATCAAGAACTTTGCTGTAAAGAAGGGAATCTCTAAAACAAGAATTTAAGGGTTTCGTTGATGATGAAGGCAAACTTTTTTCACTTGGACAGACTGCTGTTAGGTCGTACCGACTTGGGCTTTGGTTTAATATTGTCAATGTTAGAACATGACATTACAGTTAGACCCCACTGAAATGGATTGGCTCCATATATTCAAACGAAACAAGTTAGGATATTTGATCAATCTTTTAAGCTTATTTTCTTTTCGCTTGTTGCTCTTTAGTCAGTTCATTCTCTCCGCGTCCCGTTCTGTATTTGTTTGACTGCTCTCTCATACCAAAAGTCTGCTGTTCATTTATGAAATCATTTTGGTTGGGTTGCCTTGATAAACTTGAGTCTATTTTAACAAGGTTCTGCTGTGGCAATCTTGCTTCTGAAGCCTTGCCTGATAACCTAATTGTTCAATATGCAGCCAGGATTCAAGCATTATATATATATATTTTTTAATATTTATCTTTATTAGGTGGCTTGCTTACGTGTGACCTGTAGATATTTTTTGCGCATACATTTCTTGTATTCTTGATCTCTTAAGGAGGGAATTATGCAGACCTGAGATGGGGGAAGAAAAGATTTTGAAGGAAGAAATAGAGAATCTGAAGAAGGAGCTGGAGAAAGAGTCTCCTTTAGCCACAGAGCCTTTGCCGGAATCTGCTGGAGACCAGCCCAGTCTACGTGATACATTACTTCGGAAGGAAAGGGAACTGGAAAAACTGATTCGCGATTTGGATGACAAAGTTCGATTTGGGCAGAAAGCCGTCGAAAGGCCAGGGTCTGGAGCAGGCAGGGTTGGCAACTATCTTGAGAGAACGCCTTCCCAGTCCGGAACATTTGAAGAGTCGAAAAGCATGGAGTTCATGGAAAGGCCTCGGTCACGGGGTACAGGAGATCCATGGACAAGGCCTGCCGACGATAGAAGAGCATTTCACGTTGGCAGGGAAAGAGGATTTTTGGGTAACAGAGACTTGGACAGGTGGGCATCTTTCTTGTGTTCTTGCTTTTCCCTTAACAGTTTTTCTCTAGGAAATCGGAATCTCGTTCGGCCAGGAAATTTAATTAAAGTTGGAATTTCCAAAATCTTTGTTTCGTAACGGAAAATTTATTTCCTAGTGTTTGAAAGTTTGGAAAATTTTCATGTGACAGGTCGAGGTCAAGGGATAGATGGTGAAGGAATGTTTCTGTGGATCCATTGAGTAATCTTCTACTTTGACGACTAAACCAGAATAATATTTTGCCTCCTCACCCCCTTTTTATTTTTTTTTTGGGTTCACTTCATTTTGCTTTGGGAATTCGAGCAAGAATTGTTTAGTACTGGCGCTGAGGACTCTTTGTGTTAAATCTATTGTTATATCTTTTGCAACTATGTAAAATTGAAATTTTCTTTCCTCTTCTCTCTCTCTCTTTTGTTTTTTTGTTCTTTTAATTTTCCCCTCTGTTTAAATCAAGGAGCCTGTATTGGATTTTTAGGACTCGGTTCTTGATGGACAGCATGGGACTCCCTAGTTTCTTTTTTCTTTTTTTTTTTCTTTTTTTTTTTTTTTTGTAACAGTTTCTGAGTGTTACACACATACTTTTAATTCTATTTGTCTATCAATCTTTTATGGATTATTTATTACGGCCCATTTCTCTCTCTCTCTTATTCTTTTTACTTCTCAATTTATTCATGTATTTAATAATAAGTTATTTCTTCTTGGTGCCTTTTGTTTTTTCCTTTTGGACAAGAGAAAAGTAGTAGTTTGTGGGACGGTAGAGTGCAATTATATGGGTAATTGCTTGCATGACTTCGTCTCCCAAATGCCAAAAACAAAGAAAAAAGAGAAGAAAAATATACTAGTACAAGGCAAGGACCATACAAATTAGCCTAGGAGCCTCTCCTCTCAAAAATATATTAAAAATTAGGGTAAATTGTTCATTTAGTCCCTTCACTTTTAAATGTGTATAATTTTGATCTCTGATTTTTTTTTTTCCGTAATTGGAATGTCCCTAAACTTTAAAAATATTGTTATAGTAGTCATTTTCATCAATTTCTAGACGGAATCTATTAGTAATTTGGTCAAAAGTGATGTTAATTTCGGATTTCATTCAAAAATTAACAGAAATGATTACTGTAGCAACGTTTATAATAGTTTTTGGTCTTTTCAGTTATAAAAAAAAAAGAACAGAAAATGCTCCTAAATTATTAAAATATTGTTACAACAGTCATTTTTGTTTATTTTTAAACGGAATATATTAATAATTTGATCGAAAAATGATGTTAATTAACATATTTCATCCAAAAATTAACATAAATGACTATCGTAGTAATATTTTAATAGTTTATGAGCATTTCAGTTATGAAAAAAAATTCATGTATCAAAGTTGCATAAACTCAAAAATTTAGAGACCACTATAGTAATTTACTCTAAAAACTTAAAAAAAAAAAAAAAAAAACCTCAAGTTTCACAGTATTTCGTGAGAACCTAAACGTGTATAGTTTAAATCCCTCAATCTCTAAGCTCAAATTTAAAAAAAAAATGTAAAATTAATTTGTCAAAATTGTAACTTTTGTAATAAAGAAAGTTGCATTAGCCAATAAATTATTGGATCTCAAAATCTATTTTAACATCAACTTGCATTGAATGTACTCTTATTATTGAGTTCATAAAAAAATACTGTAGAAAAGGTCAACAAGAATTTCTTCTCAGATCAAGTTACCTGAAACTCGACTTACTCTGCAACTAAGAAACTCCTCAGGTAAGAACTTTAAAAAAATAAAAATAAAAATAAAAATAAAAATAAAAATAAAATTTCCCCTTCCTTCTTTGAAGTTATTTCTCAAGCAAAAAACCAGAGTGAAAATCAGTAATAGATTTTAACTAATCAGAAAAATAGAGTTCACAAACGATTTCAGTAGAGGTTGACGGGAAAGAAGCTTCTCCTAGAAATGGCAGGGTCATGGGGACTAAAGAAGAGTCTAGTAGGAGCGGCAATTGTAGTCGCCACGGTTGCCTCGTTTCTGTATCCATCAAGGGGTTGTCGATTTCCAGCTATTTATAACTTTGGAGACTCCAACTCCGATACAGGCGCTGCCTCGGCGGCATTTGGCCGCCTTCCTCCTCCTTATGGTGAAACCTTCTTTGGTAAAACTTCCGGTCGGTATTCTGATGGAAGACTCATCATTGATTTTATAGGTAAGTGAGTTCGTAACGTTCATGGAGATAATTGAGTCAGAGAGGCTCCTTAATCAATCCCAAAAACTGTTATCCTGTGTAGTTATGTGTTTCTAATTGTCTCTTCTGTTGCCCTGATTTTCTTGCCAGCTGAGAGTTTGGGATTGCCATTGGTGAATGCGTACCTCGATTCTATTGGTTCGAATTTCAGCCACGGAGCTAACTTTGCGGCGAGTGGCTCAACAATGCAGCCCGTGAATGCCAAGATATACGGCGCTGGTTTCAGCCCTTTTTCTCTTAATCTGCAGCTTCTGCAGTTTGAACAACTTCAAGACCGCACCGAGGAACTTTACACCCAAGGTTCGGACCGGTCAACTGATTTTCCTTTTTCTTCTTTGATTTGCAATGACCCAATTGTCTGTATTTTCTGGTTTTTCAGCTGAGATATCAGAGATCACAAGCAAGCTCCCAAAACCCGAGGACATCTCGCAGGCCCTTTACATATTGGATAGTGGCCAGAATGATCTTTACTATGGACTCGTGACAATGACGAGGAAGCAAGTGAATGAATCCATTCCCTATATAATTAGTCAGTTTGCACTTTCCATAGAGGTAGTTTTGTGTCCCTTTTGCATATAACTTTTCACGACAAACTGGCCCCACTTACCAAACTCGCACGTTGTCGTTATGGTTGTAAGAATGAAAAAAAGTTCCATCCACCATCACCTTTTGTCTTTCCTAGAAGAATTCTGGTGGTACTTGATCAAAAACTTTAGGTATACCAGAAATGGTGGACCGTAGAGAAGTACCGTTTCATCAAACAAGCAATTACTGTCTGTTTACTGAAAGTTATTTATTTGCATTTTCTTAACTGCTGATGCGATTAGTACAGTACTCTCGAACGACAACTGCGAAAACTACATCTTTAAGTGTATCATTCAAGAGAGTCCATTAGTTATCTCTTCTTTTTGTATTATTTTTAAATTTTCCTCCTCTGGTGAAACTGATTCAGAAGCTCTACCAAAAAGGAGTGAGAATATTTTGGATACATAACACCGGTCCCATTGGCTGCTTGCCTTTGGTTGTAACCTATCCACCGAAGCCCGAAGATGCTGATCAAAATGGCTGCGTCAAGTCCTACAATGAAGTGGCTCAAGAATTCAACAAGCAGCTAAAGAAGGAAATTTCCAAACTGAGAAATCAGCTCTCTGGTGCTGCTCTTTTTCACGTTGATATCTACTCAGCCAAATATTCCCTAATCAGTGAAGCAAGCAAATATGGTAAATATTTTATTATGTCAGACTTTCTACCTTCTTTTGGTTTGCCTTACCAAAACAAAGTATTTTGGCCATTGCAGGTTTCATTAATCCTCTCGGATACTGTTGCCGCCACTTGGGGGATTCTGGACTTAAATGTTGGGAGACAAAAATAGTAAATGGAACTGAAGTTTTCGGGACTTCTTGCACTGACCCTTCAAAGTACATTAGCTGGGATAGCGTACATTACACGGAAGCTGCAAATAAATGGGTAGCCAACCGAATACTCGATGGCTCGTTAACAGATCCTCCTGTTCCCCTTGCTAAAGCATGCCGCAGCCTTGGTTCCACTCGCGGATGAAGAGTACTGTTATGCATTGCTTGGGAGGACGTAAATGTGGAATGAGGGATAGGTTGGGAGGGCTACTGGATAGATTTTGAGTAATAGTTCTTTCCTTCTTAGTTTCTTTCCATCTTACCAAACACAAACCTTAAATCATGTATGCAATCTTATGTCAACGTCAACATACTGTTACGTGAACTTTCTTTCTGTGGTCGTTGTATGGAATATTTTAATTGATTTTGTGCGGCGTCAGACTGTCTCGGACTCGGAAGAGAGATGCAAGAAAGAGCATGCTACGCCTGATAATTCTTCAAATTGATCGTTTGTGGCGGGCATGACTAGCGACTAGCTAAGTACTTAGTACTTTGGAGTACATGCATCCAAACCAGTTGGCTTCTCTCTGTTTTTGATACATTTTAAAAGCAAATTTTTAGTATGTTGGTCATTTTTCTTTTGTTTAAATATCTAGTGAAGCATGTAGTAGCCTTGGTTTTAAAGAATTTAAAAGCCTGTTCACAAGCTATCAACTTCTTGAACATGCTGTTATTTACGCTTTCTTACTTTGTTGAATGGAATTGTGTTAATCTAACTGAGAACTTACAAATTATACTTGATTTAATTAGAAGTTTAAAATCAGAGAAAAGTAGGAAAGTTGTTTGTTTTCTGGTGTCATTATAAACCACATTTTCTTTTTTTTATCATACTGGCTATCAACTTTTTGTTTCTCTAAACTACGGTTTTACTTCGAATGTAGATGCATAGCCTCCCATTTTATTAACGATGGTAATGTGTAAGGGGGAAACAATGAAACGACCATAATTTCCAAAAACGACATTTAAAAGAAACGACAAAATCATTTTGAGACAATAACCTAAAGCGACAGTCAACACCTGACTCGCCTGAAACGGGAGGAATCATTAAAACGACAAAATATTAAAAAACGACGGTAGTCAGAAAACGACAGTTAGCTTGAACGACAATAATCAAAAGGCTGTCGTCTGAAACGACATTTAATCACAAAGCGACAACAGTGAGCCAAAAAAAAAAAAAAAACCTGATTTAAGAGTGAGAATTTAACCAAACCCTGAAAAACGACGACAAACCACACGAAAACTAAAAAAATTCTAAAATAATAACTAATTAGTTGACTAATCATTGTCATTTGTTTTGCTTTTCATATAATTTTAGCCATATTCTAAAACTAATATAAGCACATAATTGTACAAAGCAACAAATGCGATTAAGTATCCTTCGACGTTGATTCTTAAAACAACAAATCCAAATGAGCCTAATCGAGTTCTTCAGAGTTAACCAATCCCACAAGTCTGGAAATTATTGGTAGCCTCTGAAATTCCAGTGCCAATTTGTCGAACGCCACCCGTTCGACAAAAGTCCTGAGAGACGAATTAAGCTAAAAGCTGAATCCCGATGGAGTGGCGTAGACCCATTTGCGCCAGTGTCAGATCCGGCGCTTCTTTGCCACTCAGAAAGCCCGTGCAGGCGCTCACCGTAATTGCCTTCCTTGCCATTGCGTTCTCCATTCTTTCAGCCATGGGACGCCGGTTTAGTCTAAGCAAGACTGTTGGTGACCCGAGCAACTGTAATTTCCCGGCCATATTCAACTTCGGCGATTCAAATTCCGACACTGGTGGTAAATCAGCCGCTTTCCATAGGCTTCTTTCTCCGAATGGCGACTCCTTCTTCCACAAACCTTCCGGGAGGTACTGCGATGGGAAAGTCATACTTGATTTCATGGGTGAGATAGCTTTATGCACACGATAATCCCCATAAGCCAGTGTTGTATTTTTTGCATTATTTTTCTTATCATGACATTTATGTTACAAAAGTGTAATATTAATATGTGGTAATAAATCGCTCGTTGTTATACTCTTATAAAGTCATTACAACATAAAATAAATGTTTTGACATGTTACATGTTGTACATGTTCTTTGTGAAGGACTCAAGTTTTTGTGAAAAAAAGTAAATATTGAAATTTCTCTGATATTATTGTAATTATTGGGTCTAATAAAGATAATTTTTGGAATGTGTGAGATTTCAAGTTTTATACTTTGGTGTTTCAATATTTCTAGCAATGCTGAAATATCTTTGCTCACAAATCGTTTTGTAGCTGAGAAGTTGAGTTTGCCATACCTGAGTGCGTATTTGGATTCCATTGGAACAAATTTTCGACATGGGGCGAATTTTGCTACAGGAGGATCCACAATTCAGCCAGTGGACACAAAGATATTTGGGGCCGGTTTCAGTCCCATCTCGTTGCAGATACAGCTTTTGCAGTTCAAGCAGTTCAAAGCACGCACTGAGGAGCTATTCAAAGAAGGTCAGGTATGGTTTTTGGAGATGCTGAACAATGGGGTGAAATTTGAAACAGAAACTTGAAGTTTAGCCGTTTCTTTTGTTGCTTTGCTTCAGCTACAAACAAGTTCATATGTGAAGACCAGTCTCCCGAGACCAGAGGACTTTTCCAAGGCCTTATACAGTTTTGATATTGGACAGAATGATCTTCATGCAGGGTTGAAGACCATGACAGAAGATCAACTCAAGGCATCGTTTCCTAATATTATCAGTATGTTAGCTCAGGCAGTAAAGGTAACAGAGAGATGAAAATATATATATATTTTTGTAATCTCTTTTTCCATTTTAGTGATATAAGCAGTTAAGCAGTTAAGCACTGAAATTCTCTAGTCTTATTTTTTCCCGTGATCTACGTTTTAAGGAGCTATACCAACTAGGAGCAAGGGCCTTTTGGATCCACAATACCGGTCCTATTGGCTGTTTGCCTTATTCTGTTATATATTTTCCTCCAAAACTGGAAAACATGGACCAATACGGTTGTGTCAAGTCCCACAATGAGGTCGCCACAGAATTCAACAAACTTCTCAAACAGAGGGTTTCCCAACTTAGGGTGGAACTACCTGATGCAGTACTTACTTATGTTGATATCTACTCAGCCAAATATTCATTGATCTCCGAAGCAAAGAAGCATGGTAAGTTCATCATATAATTAAACCAGTTCTTAATCAAGAATGTATTAAGAAATGTTTACGAGGAAAGAGAGGAGAATTTGGCATCAAACACCCATGAAACTTGTATGCATGCACTACTTAAATGGGTTCACGGTTAAGTTAGATTTATTTCTTATTTTTCATGTTTAATTGGGGGCTTTCAGGGTTTATTGATCCACTTGGATACTGTTGTGGGCATTCTGGAGATTACTGTGTCCAATGTGGTAAGAAGGCAATAGTAAACGGGACTGAGGTCGTAGGGAATGCTTGCAGTGATCCTTCAGTGTACATTAGTTGGGATAATGTGCATTATTCTCATGCCGCAAATAGATGGGTAGCCCACCAAATTCTTGATGGCTCTCTCTCAGACCCGCCAATCTCCCTTGCTCAAGCTTGTCACAAGCCTGTTAATTCATGATTACAAGCCCAAAATGCGGAATTTGAGATCAAGAATCCCAGATTTATATAAGATTTTTGGTTCTGTGTTTGCTTGTTTTTCCTCTTTTATTTTTATTTTGAGCTTCCAATATTGTTTTAAGGCCGTTCGAAGAATTCAAGACGGCAATGTCATGACTCATGAGAGAAGTTGATCAATAGAAACATAATTAAAATATTATCATCACTTTTGATGTTGAATTTTCGTTTCCTAAGCTTGTTATCTTGCAAAGAAATTCGCCGTGATAGATCGAATGTATGACATTTATAACAATGACTGTCATGATTGTTACAACTTCAAATTTAATTCAGTTTTCTCAAGGACAACATAACACCATCAAAAAACAGAAAGAAAAGGATACAAAAAGAAATTACAATATTTCCTGCTTTGCTATGTGGTGTTCTTAAACAAAACAGCAGATATGGATTGCAGGTTTCTTTGACTCATTAAAGTACTCGTCCGAGAACAGAAAAACAAGTGAAGAAGAAGTAGTGAATGACTCTGAAGTTTATGCGCGTCTTGCTATGATCCTTCATTGTAGATGGAAGATTACCTATGATTTTCTGCAACTATTCATTGACAAAAGGGACTAACTTAACCATGTTGAATCCCCATTACTCGTATCAAGTGGGACCCATTGGTAAGACCCACTAATCACCATATTGATCTTATCTGTGTAAAGTTGTCAATATTGTTTTTATTTTTTTTGGTAAATAGGTTGTCAATGTTGTTATAGTATTGAGAAACCTATCCTAATTTCATATTATTACATCCACTGTCTCACAAAAAAAAAAATATAATAATAATAAAAAGCTAGAAATTTATTCATTGTTTTTTGGCTGTGAACACATGTTCCCTATTTGATCAACGTAGTAATTTTGGTACAATAATACAATATTTGAAAAACACTAATGCCTTGTATAAGAACTATGTATTGTATTATTTTAAATAATACAGCGTTTGGTGTTACTCAATGGCGATTTCCGGTGACAAATAGTCTTCGGGTGATAGAGCTCATTTCATTCTCCATTTCAGATGTCAAACAAAAGGCTTCTCTGTTTTGCCCTAAATTGCCTCTGCTCCTCCTTATCTGCCAAGGTTAGTTCTTTTTTTTTTTGTTTTTTTTTTTTTTGAGAGATCAAACTTGAGCTGCGATTTGTTGATAGAAATAGTGTCATAGAAGAAATTTTTTATTTTTTTTTATTTTTTCAGATCTTGTACGATGGTTGATTTTCGTTTGCCCTAAATTGCCTCTGTTGCTCCCGATCTACCATATTCTCTCTAGGTTTGTCTCTATCTTTTTAATTAGTTTTTAAATTTGAGAATTTGAGATCCATGTTCGAAGTGGTGTTAATGGGGAATCTAATTTGTATTTCAGATTTCATCCGATGGCAAAATTTCTAATTTGTTTTGGAAAACAAGAAAATTTCGAGTAAAATTTGCCTCTCATTTGCAAATCACAGATAAGCTCTCTTCCACTTTTTCTTTTTTTTAACATAGCAGTTGTGTTATATCCCTTTTCTTTTTTCTTTTTTCTTTTCTTTTTCACTTTCTTGGTTTAACAAAGATAAATATGATATTTGTGTATCAATATGCATATTTTTTAGTTTGTCCTTTGTGTATTAGCTAAAACAATGGTTATCTTTTGGTGGGTGTTTGGTTATTTATATTTTTCTCTACTATGTCCGTTAGCTATGCTCTGATTTTTGCTTGGTTTTTGTAATTTATCCATGTTCTTGTGAAGAAACTACATAACTGTAAACCAAAATAATTGGAACCATATGGAGGAATTGTTTATGTTCCACTAATGAGTCAATAAGAAGATTTACAGTTCGAGGTGTTATATTTCTAATTTCTTATATTTTGGTTGTTTTCTGTATATATGAACTGGTTGTTTCTTGCCCTTCTAGGAAAATTTAAGGAAACATAGCAAAGTATAAGATTAGTCTCTCTCTTTTTTGGTGTTGTAATGAAGCTTGCTTGCTTTTTTGTGAGGAAAAAAACCATGAAATCCTGTATTTCAGACTTTTAACAATTAATTAATTTGAGACAGTGTAAATTTGTATTGTTTTCAGGTTTGGATCTTTTATGAGGTCTAGGTGTCTGATGTGTTTGCTTTACAGTTTTTCTTACTAGTGACCCTACCTTTTTTTTTTAATCTTATTATTGGTAGATATGGATATGGAACAGAAGAAGATTATTGTATTCCTTATCACGAGGTTGTGGCACTTGCAATTGATGACTATGTGAATGATAATGTTAATCATGATGTATGACATGGTTGATAGGCATTACAAAAAATATGTGCTTAAAAATCGCACATTTGTTAATCATCAGACACGTTACAATATTTGAATAGTCTAATAAGAGATAGTGATGTTACGTGTGTGAGCCAATTGAGAATGAACAGAAGGACTTTTGGAATATTATATGAACTGCTTCGTACTATTGGAGGAGTGAAGAATGATGGTTTAGTAACTTTGGAGGAGCAAGCGGCAATGTTTGACACATCTGCTACTAGAGTCATATATATGGAATATTGTTAAGTGGTGTGAATTGCATTATCGTCTCTCTCTATGGAATTCTACTTGCTCTGTTTTATTTTTATTTTTTAACCTTTATCACAAAAGTTTTTATGTGTTAATGTCTAGCAAAATAGTTTCTATCTAATCAACTTAAGGTAGTGGCTAAAACTGAAGTCTATTTTTTATTTTTATTCAGACATGGATATCGGAGGTAGCAGCCAAATGAGCTTTCAAAGTAGTGGAAAAAAACATTCGAGACAAACATGGAGTAAATTTGAACATGGATACTCGAGGATATTGTGGTAAAATGTGGTAATCGTTGTGGTAATAGGTGTTTCAAATTAGGAACATTGAAAGAGATAGAAGTTGCACTAACAAAAGTTATTCCTACTTGTGTGGGTTGAAAGCTACTCCACACATTGAGAACAAGATAAGAATGCTGAAAAAAAATTATGGAATAGTATATGACATGTTGAACAGAAGTGGATTCGGATGGAACGACATTCAAAAATGTGCGGAAGTTGATAGTGATGAGGCATGGTTGACTTATATTCAGGTATGATCTTTGTGTTAACTTTTATATTTAGATAGTTTGTATTTTTCATTTTTCACTTAGAATAACCTGTTTCTATTGATTACCATGCAGATTAATAGGGAAGTTGAAGGTTGGAGGAACAAGTGTTTTCCAATTTATGATAGACTGGCTAATATCTTTGGAAAAGGTAGGGTAATTGGTAGAGGAGTGGAAACCCCTGCAGATATGGTTGAGAATATGATTCAAGAGGCTGATGCAAATGATTTCACAAAAGATGATGATTCAAGATCTGTGAATCAAACTTCATCAAGAACATCTAAACGGAGGAAAAGATCACGATCAGAAAGTATGCATGATGGAATGTTAGAAATTACATCTTCAATTAAGTTGATGTTTGAGCAGTCAATGGAGTAAATGAGCTAATTAGTGAATGGCTTGTCCAAGGTAATGGAGATGGAAAAGATATAGCTCTTGAGTTAAAGACACGGGCCTTACTGATGAGGACCAACTTGATGTATTGACGTACATATTGGAGAAGCCACAACATGTTTCCACATTTATGTCTATAGACAACTCACTGTGTTGGACATTTGTGAGGAGAATCCTTAGGGAGATCAGGCAGCTGTGATTAACGTATGAAGCAAACATCTTTTTTAGAACTCGATTGGTTGTATGAACTTGTGACTACGTGTTGGATAATAGGAATAATATATTAGATGGTTCAGACCAAGATTGAAATCTATACTCTTGAGTAATAGCTAGTTTGTGTTTAAGATTTGAGATACGATGATTTTTTTTTTTTTTGTTGATGATGATATGTTCTGTTGATACGATGATTCTAGTGTATCGTATAAGAAATATTGCGTTCTCAATAATACCATTATGATTTTAAATGCATCCCCAGTGGATGAAATTTGATCAGATTGGTTACTTGGAAAGCTGAGTGTCATTTCGATTTGAGCACAACGAAAAATAATTTGACCCCAACCCACCCCTCCCGAAACCCAACTCGACCCCATGTCCCAAAACCCGATACCGACTCATGTCCTGAAATCTGATTCTGACCCTCGTTTTGAAACTCAACCCCGATTCCGATCTCGACCCGTCTCGAAACTCGACTTTAACTCCCGTTCTGAAATCCGACTCCGACTGTCATCCCAAAATCTGACATTGACCCGCGTCTCAAAACCTGACCCCGACCACATTGAAATTTTACGTTTTGAAATTTTAATTCTTAACACAATACACTACGGTAATAAGCAAATAATGTATAGTGTCATATAATATTTAAATATGGTGTAAAATCAAACATCGTATTGTATAAGAATAATATAATATAATACAATATAATACATGTTACACAAGACAATACAAAACATATCCTAATTTTATATAATCTCATGAAAGCAGTTTTAAAAACAGTTGTTCTTGTTAAAACAGGGTTTAGATTACAAAGCAGAAGTTTTTCAGATCTCTATTTATTTTTAGTTATTTTCCTAGAAGTTGATGGACATGTAAACATGGTATGTGAGATCATACTTGGATGGCCATGTCAAGTAAAGTATATATTTCTATTTGGTATTATGTCGTAAATTTAATAATATTATTTATTATTATATCTAAAATTTTATGTTATAATTTATTAATATTATTTTTTAAAATGTTATTTTACTCTTTCTATTTTTTTTTTTTCCTCTCGTATTTTCCACTTATACAATTAATCATGCTTAATCCTATTTTCTTTTTCCTCCCCTCCCGCCAGTTGTCGTTTGTGTTGACTTTTGCCTGGAGGCCTACTCCGAGTACAAACACCAATGGCTCCTTTCAGACCCGGGCTTTTTTTTTTTTTTTTTTTTTTTTTTTTGGGGCTAAAATTTCACACCTGGTTTTTCTCGACTCAAAGCTTGCTTGAATTGACATTCTAGCCCTAAAAATAAATACTTTATTTTTTCTTTCAACTGACAACTTCCGATTTTCCACTATTTTTAATCGTCCCAGCAGCCATTCCGCCATGCTCTTTCAGTAGGTGGCGTTCATACGAAATGAGACCTCGTTTGTTATTTTATATACATATAGTATGTATATATTGGTCTCATGCGTTGATATACTTATTGGTCTTCATTTGCCCGTTTCTAGAAAGTGGGCACAGTTTTCACATTAATATTACCTGAAAATTTATATATTAGACTCTAAGAAGTTTCAGAAGTCCAAAGCCTGTTCCTTTCTCCAACAAAACTTCTTGGAAGCATACCTTCCTCCAGCACTCCAGCAATCTCCACTGATCTAGCCATCAAAGTAAGACTGTACCTCTCTTGACTCCCCAACTTTTTTTTTTATTTTTTTTATTTTTACGTTCCTAAATTTGTATTAAATTCTGAAGAATTGGTCATGGAGATATTGCTAATTTTCTTCTAGAATGTTTAGTATTTCATCGTAACGAAGGTCTAAGAGAAATAGTCTGAGGTTAATATTAATATTTAGGCTTTATATAATTAGGAATTTATATTCCCATTTAGTACTTTTCCTAATTTATTTTGGTTGTTTTCCTATTTTTGAAATTTTGGTTGCCTATTAAAGTTAAGTATGTAATGGTTATGCAGATCAGGGTTTAACGGATATCAGCGATTCTAGTCTTTCTTCGCATTTTCTCTAATTTTCATTCTTCTTCTCTATCTTGGTTCTAGTTCTATATCTCCATTCTTTCTCTTCCTATTGGTCCTACGTCATGAGGCATTTTGGCATAAATAGGTTGAAGGGTCCTTTGGGGTCTAAGAAGGGCATGGTGGCCGTTGGAGTCGTTTTAGTTGGCGCGTTTTCGATTTTCATGGCCATGGACCAACATAAGATCATGTCCACTGTTGATCAATCAAGTGGTTGTCATTTCCCCGCAATTTATAACTTCGGTGATTCGAATTCCGATACTGGTGGTAGATCAGCTGCATTTACAAGGGTCCCTCCACCTTACGGAATGACCTTTTTTGGTAAACCGTCAGGCCGGTTCTCCGACGGCCGTCTTATCATTGATTTCATGGGTAAGTCTCGTTTCTTTTTCACTCATATCTCTCTTTGATTAGACCAAGTTAATGTTTGATACAAGTCAATCATGTTACACCGAGTGACTTCTTTTTTTTTTTTCTTTTGCAGCCGAGAAGTTGGGATTACCGGGTTTGAATGCTTATTTGGATTCTATCGGAACAAGTTTTCGTCATGGAGCAAATTTTGCAATTGGGGGATCCACAATTCAGGCTGTAGATGGCAAAATGTTTGAAGCAAGATTCAGCCCCATATCGCTCGACACACAGATTCAGCAGTTTCTACAGCTTAAAGCACGCACAACGGAGATTCTCAGTCAAGGTTAGATATAAATTTCTCCTGAAAAGGTATTTCTTTTCAATGTAGTTTTGGAGTGAGAGGAAATTTAGTCCTTGTTCTTATTTCTTATGCATTTTCAGATAAAAGATCGGAAATCAAAAGTAGTCTCCCCAGAGCAGAGGATTTCTCCAAGGCCTTGTACGCTTTGGACATCGGACAGAATGATCTCCAGGCCGCTTTGAGGTCAATGACAGTGGACCAAATTAAAGCATCCATTCCCAACATTGTAATTAAGTTGACTTCGGCTATAGAGGTAATAATTCTCGTAGACATGTCATCCTTGAAATTGTAACAGTTGGATATGAACTACGATACGACCAGTCAACTTTGATCGCATTGTGTAATGCATTTTATTGGACGATTGTCAAAATATACCTGTATAGTTGAAACTTTTCTGTTATTTCAACGGTTAGATCATTATGACATCATCCAATACCTGAAAAATTGCATGCACGGTACGACTAGAAAAAGACTGTTGTTATAATAGTTCTTGTGACATACACAAGTTTAAATAATTACAAGCTAATGCCATTTTTTGAAGCCACTTACACAAATATAGAATTCGAATACAAACAAAACTGTTGAAATACAAGGAAATGAATTAGCAGAGTAAAGTGTTCTTTCTATTAGGTTATGATTCTACCAAATGGTCTATTGTATAAGGATTCTAGGGGTATTTATCACTGATGCCACCTAAATTTATTATCTTTTGGCAACTTGCCCCCCAAACTTTTAATTTTGGCAAATTTACCCCTTGAACTTGCTAAATTATTGCAATGTACCCCTTTTAGTTAATTTTATACTAAATTAAATATTTGAAATTAGAAGATTTGCATTAGGGTTTCTATTATATTTAGAAATTTTTAATTGAAAATGAGTTTTTTCGGTCTTTACATAAGGCGTGCATGTGTTTTTCATAATTAATTTAACTGAAAATTAATTGATAGGGGGTACATTGCTATAATTTAGCAAGTTCAGGGGGAAAATTGTCAAAATCAGAAGTTTTGGGGGTAATTTGTCAAAAAGTGACAAGTTTAGGGGGCAACAATGCTAAATACCTAGGATTCTAGTGAAGCGTATTATGAGTCTATTATGTAAAGATTCAAGTTGCATTTGTTTTCTTGATTTTCAGCAACTGTACCAAAATGGGGCAAGGACTTTCTGGATTCATAACACGGGTCCCCTAGGCTGCTTGCCTACCTCTGTCATATATAACCCGTCGCAACCAGATGACACAGACACAATTGGTTGCGTTAAGTCTTACAATGAGGTGGCTCAGGAATTCAACAGGCAGCTAAAGGAGAAAGTGTCCGATCTAAGGTCCCGACTTTCAGATGTACTCCTTACCTACGTCGACATTTATTCCGCGAAATACGAACTGATTAGCGGAGCGGAGAAACATGGTAACAAGTTTCATTTCCTCTTTCTTAAGATTTCAATTGTTTGATTGAAGTGGGACAAAAACAAATGTTTGTGATGTATACTTATTATGTCTTGGTGTTTGTTGATTTTGTAGGATTTACTAATCCTCTTGGGCACTGCTGCGGACACTATGGAAAATATGTTGTCTTCTGTGGAATGACTACAGTTGTGAATGGGACTGAGGTTTATGGGAAATCATGTAGTGACCCTTTGGAGTACATTAACTGGGACGGCGTGCACTACACTCATGCTGCTAACCAGTGGGTGGCCAACAGGATATCCGATGGCTCGTTTTCGGACCCGCCAATTTCCTTCACTCAACCATGCCATGAGCATGTAGCCACATGACTCTTGACTACACCATGACTAAACTCTGGTGTATATATTATGATTCATTATGTTGTTGTGTATTTTCTTTCAAGTTTTTCAAAAGAAAAAGAAAAAAGAGTAAGTGGGATAAGAAGAGTTACAAATGTTGTTAATAAAGGCTATAATTTTTCTTTAAAAATTTTTTTTTTTTATTCAAGAGAACCAAGGACGACTCCACTGGGGATCGAACCCAGAATCTCTGGTTCCGTAGACCAGCGCCTTATCCATTGGGCCATGGAGTCTAGTCGGTGATGTTGCGGGACTTGTTGTTATATGTTTTAATTTTGATATCTAGAATTACCTTATATCAATAAAATATGTAGTCGCTTCTGAAGGGAGTGATTTAGTAAAATAGTCTTTTGACTTTTTTTATTTTGCAAAATAACCTTTAAAAAATTTTAATTAGGAGAATGACTTTTTTGTAAAAAAAATAATGTTAAAAGAAAAGATATTAATATAGAGTTAAAAAAAAACTAAAAAACAAAAAAGAAAAAAAGCTGCATACATTCTTCTGCAGCTCTTCTTCTTCTTCGCACGTTCTTCACTCTTGTTCCTTCTTCTTCTTCCTCATTCCCTCCCCCCAAAAAAGTCTCCCCAAATCTGCCGTCTCCACCTTCGGCGCCGCCGCCACCGTAAATGATGCCGTTGAAGATCCGGAGACCGCGCCACAAGCTCTTTGACCACGCCTTGTTCTTCCTCTTCTTCCCCTCCGACCAGCAGAAGCTCCGCCGCCACCTCCATCACGCCTCTCATTTGGTTTTAATTTGAGTGCTTTAAAACATAGTCCTCTTCCAGATGGAAATTTGTAGTTTTGGTCGTTTATGATCTTTGTTGGCGTCAGCATGTTTGGTTTTGCATTCTGCTTTTGCAAATATCGTGTGTAGTTTACTTGTTTTCTATTTTGTTTACTCTGTTCTTTTGGTTACAAGTTTATGATATTTAAGGTCAGAGTTGATGTTAATTAGTCTTCGGGAAATGTTATTTTCACCTTTCAAATGGTCGCACTATTGTTTCATTCTTTTGAAGTTTCGATACATAGATTGTTCTTTTAAGGTGATGGTATGGTTATTTTTACTTTTCGCTTGAGGGAAAAAATTTTTAAAAAAAGTCTATGTTTCGACGGAACGACAATACGGTCGTTCCGTAAAATTGAGTGGTCTTTCCTAAACTTTTGTGGTAATTCCGTGGGTTTTGAGGCGAATAGTACATGACATTAGGTGATACTACGGTTATTTTTGCTTTTCGGAAAAAAAAAAAAATGTCTATGTTTCGACGGAACGACCATACGGTTGTTCCGTAAAATTGAGTGGTCGTTCCTAAACTTTTGTGGTCGTTCTATGGGTTTTGAGGCCAATAATACATGACATGAGGTGATGGTATGGTTTTTTTTCGTTTTTCGCTTAAGGGAAAAAATTAAAAAAAAGCTTATGTTTCGATGGAACTACCATTCGGTCATTCCGTAAAATTCGGTGGTCGTTCCTGAACTTTCGTGGTCGTTCCGTGGGTTTTAAGTCCAATAATACATGTATTGAGGGGATGGTATGGGTATTTGTCCATTTCGGGAAAAAAAAATTTTAATTCTATGTTCGGACGGAACGACCACACGGTCGTTCCGTAAAAAATTGTGGTCGTTCCTGAACTTTCATGGTCGTTTCGTGGCATTTAAGTCCACTAATACATGTATTGAGGGGATGGTATGGGTATTTTTCCATTTCAGGCAAAAAAAAAATTTAACTCTATGTTCGGACGGAACGACCACACGGTCGTTCCGTAAAAAATCGTGGTTGTTCCTGAACTTTCGTGGTCGTTCCGTGGCATTTAAGTCCAATAATACATGTATTGAGGGGATGGTATGGGTATTTTTCCATTTCGGTAAAAAAAAAATTTTAAATTTTTTTTTAAATTTAATCCAGTCCGAACATAGAGTTAATTTTATTTTTTTTTTCCGAAATGGAAAAATAACCATACCATCCCCTCAATACATGTATTATTGGACTTAAAACCCACGGAACGACCACGGAATTTTACGAAACGACTGTGTGGTCGTTCCGTCCAGACATAGACTTTTTTTTATTTTTTTCACTTAAGCGAAAAGCAAAAATAACCATACCATCACCTCGTGTCATGTAGTATTGGCCTCAAAACTCACGGAACGACCACAAAAGTTTAGGAATGGCCACTCAATTTTACGGAACGACCGTATGGTCGTAAAATCCAAACATAGACTTTTTTTAAATTTTTTTCACATAAGCGAAAAGCAAAAAAAATCATTCCATCACCTCATGTCATGTATTAGTGGCCTCAAAACTCACAGAACGACCACAAAAGTTTAGGAACGACCACCGAATTTTATGGAACGACCATACGGTCGTTCCGTCGAAACGTAGACTTTTTTTTAATTTTTTCCCTTAAGCGAAAAGCAAAAATAACCATACCATCACCTAATGTCATGTATTATTGGCCTCCAATCCCACGGAACGACCACAAAATTTTAGGAACGACCACCAAATTTTATAGAACGATCGTATGGTCGTTCCGTCGGAACGACCAGGAACGACCACGGAATGACTATCGAAAAGTGCGGAACGACCACCCAATATGACTTGAAAAAGTTGACTTTTCTCAAATTTTTGAACGTTAAGTGAAAAAATTTTAAAAAAGTCACCAACGACAAAAGTCATGTATGATTTGCCTAAAAACCTTCGGAACGACCAGGAACGACCACGGAACGACCATCGAAAAGAGCGGAACGACCACCCAAAATGACTTGAAAAAGTTGACTTTTTTCAAATTTTTGAACGTTGAGTGAAAAAATGAAAAAAAAAGTCACCAACGACAAAATTCATGTATGATTTGCCTAAAAACCTTCAGAACGACCAGGAACGACCACGGAACGACCATCGAAAAGTGCGGAACGACCACCCAAAATGACTTGAAAAAGTTGACTTTTTTTAAATTTTTGAATGTTGAGTGAAAAAATTACAAAAAAGTCACCAACGACAAAATTCATGTATGATTTGCCTAAAAACCTTCGGAACGACCATCGAAAAGTGCGGAACGACCACCCAAAATGACTCGAAAAATTCTAAGTTCGGACGGAACGACCATGTGGTCGTTCTGTAAACAATCGTGGTCGTTCCTGAACTTTCGTGGTCGTTCCGTGGGTTTTAAGTCCAATAATACATGGTTTGAGGGGATGGTATGGTTATTTTTCCATTTCGGAAAAAAAAAAAAAATTTAACTCTAAGTTCGGACGGAACGACCATGTGGTCGTTCCGTGGGTTTTAAGTCCAATTATACATGGTTTGAGGGGATGGTAAGGTTATTTTTCCATTTCGGAAAAAAAAAAATTTAACTCTAAGTTCGGACAGAACGACCATGTGGTCATTCCGTAAAA
This sequence comes from Ficus hirta, assembly GCA_038430175.1. Taxonomy (NCBI): domain Eukaryota; kingdom Viridiplantae; phylum Streptophyta; class Magnoliopsida; order Rosales; family Moraceae; genus Ficus; species Ficus hirta. The sequence goes on along the minus strand of CM076595.1, from coordinate 14,044,505 downwards.
AATCGTGGTCGTTCCTGAACTTTCGTGGTCGTTCCATGGGTTTTAAGTCCAATAATACATGGTTTGAGGGGATGGTATGGTTATTTTTCAGTTTCGGAAAAAAAAAATTTTAATTTACCATTAACTCACTATCCATAGAAACACAATATACAAAAGAAGAAACCATATATGAACTAATCGTGGGGTAAATAATACACGTTTTTTTTTTTTCCGAAATGGAAAAATAACCATACCATCCCCTCAAACCATGTATTATTGGACTTAAAACCCACGGAACGACCACGAAAGTTCAGGAACGACCACGATTTTTTACGGAACGACCACATGGTCGTTCCGTCCGAACATAGAGTTAAATTTTTATTTTTTTCCGAACTGGAAAAATAACCATACCATCCCCTCAAACCATGTACTATTGGACTTAAAACCCACGAAACGACCACGAAAGTTCAGGAACGACCACGATTTTTTATGGAACGACCATGTGGTCGTTCCGTCCGAACTTAGAATTTTTTGAGTCATTTTGGGTGGTCGTTCCGCACTTTTCGATGGTTGTTCCGAAGGTTTTTAGGCAAATCATACATGACTTTTATCGTTGGTGACTTTTTTTTTAATTTTTTCACTCCACGTTCAAAAATTTGAAAAAATTCAACTTGTTCAAGTCATTTTGGGTGGTCGTTCCGCACTTTTCGATGGTCGTTCCGTGGTCGTTCCGAAGGTTTTTAGGCAAATCATACATGACTTTTGTCGTTGGTGACTTCTTTCTAATTTTTTCACTCCACGTTCAAAAATTTGAAAAAAGTCAACTTTTTCAAGTCATTTTGGGTGGTCGTTCCGCACTTTTCGATGGTCGTTCCGTGGTCGTTCCTGGTCGTTCCGAAGGTTTTTAGGCAAATCATACATGACTTTTGTCGTTGGTGACTTTTTTCTAATTTTTTCACTCCACGTTCAAAAATTTGAAAAAAGTCAACTTTTTCAAGTCATTTTGGGTGGTCGTTCCGCACTTTTCGATGGTCGTTCCGTGGTCATTCCTGGTCGTTCCGAAGGTTTTTAGGCAAATCATTAATGACTTTTGTCGTTGGTGACTTTTTTCTAATTTTTTCACTCCACGTTCAAAAATTTGAAAAAAGTCAACTTTTTCAAGTCATTTTGGGTGGTCGTTCCGCACTTTTCGATGGTCGTTCCGTGGTCGTTCCTGGTCGTTCCGAAGGTTTTTAGGCAAATCATTAATGACTTTTGTCATTGGTGACTTTTTTCTAATTTTTTCACTCCACGTTCAAAAATTTGAAAAAAGTCAACTTTTTCAAGTCATTTTGGGTGGTCGTTCCGCACTTTTCGATGGTCGTTCCTGGTCGTTCCGAAGGTTTTTAGGCAAATCATACATGACTTTTGTCGTTGGTGACTTTTTTTTAATTTTTTCACTCCACGTTCAAAAATTTGAAAAAATTCAACTTGTTCAAGTCATTTTGGGTGGTCGTTCCGCACTTTTCGATGGTCGTTCCGTGGTCGTTCCGTGGTCGTTCCGAAGGTTTTTAGGCAAATCATACATGACTTTTGTCGTTGGTGACTTCTTTCTAATTTTTTCACTCCACGTTCAAAAATTTGAAAAAAGTCAACTTTTTCAAGTCATTTTGGGTTGTCGTTCCGCACTTTTCGATGGTCGTTCCGTGGTCGTTCCTGGTCGTTCCGAAGGTTTTTAGGCAAATCATACATGACTTTTGTCGTTGGTGACTTTTTTCTAATTTTTTCACTCCACGTTCAAAAATTTGAAAAAAGTCAACTTTTTCAAGTCATTTTGGGTGGTCGTTCCGCACTTTTCGATGGTCGTTCCGAAGGTTTTTAGGCAAATCATTAATGACTTTTGTCGTTGGTGACTTTTTTCTAATTTTTTCACTCCACGTTCAAAAATTTGAAAAAAGTCAACTTTTTCAAGTCATTTTGGGTGGTCGTTCCGCACTTTTCGATGGTCGTTCCGTGGTCGTTCCTGGTCGTTCCGAAGGTTTTTAGGCAAATCATACATGACTTTTGTCGTTGGTGACTTTTTTTAATTTTTTCACTCCACGTTCAAAAATTTGAAAAAAGTCAACTTTTTCAAGTCATTTTGGGTGGTCGTTCCGCACTTTTCGATGGTCGTTCCGTGGTCGTTCCTGGTCGTTCCGAAGGTTTTTAGGCAAATCATTAATGACTTTTGTCGTTGGTGACTGTTTTCTAATTTTTTCACTGCACGTTCAAAAATTTGAAAAAAGTCAACTTTTTCAAGTCATTTTGGGTGGTCGTTCCGCACTTTTCGATGGTCGTTCCGTGGTCGTTCCTGGTCGTTCCGAAGGTTTTTAGGCAAATCATATATGACTTTTGTCGTTGGTGACTTTTTTCTAATTTTTTCATTCCACGTTCAAAAATCTGAAAAAAGTCAACTTTGTCAAGTCATTTTGGGTGGTCGTTCCGCACTTTTCGATGGTCGTTCCGTGGTCGTTCCTGGTCGTTTCGAAGGTTTTTAGGCAAATCATTAATGACTTTTGTCGTTGGTGACTTTTTTCTAATTTTTTCACTCCACGTTCAAAAATTTGAAAAAAGTCAACTTTTTCAAGTCATTTTGGGTGGTCGTTCCGCACTTTTCGATGGTCGTTCCGTGGTTGTTCCTGGTCGTTCCGAAGGTTTTTAGGCAAATCATACATGACTTTTGTCGTTGGTGGCTTTTTTCTAATTTTTTCACTCCACGTTCAAAAATTTGAAAAAAGTCAACTTTTTCAAGTCATTTTGGGTGGTCGTTCTGCACTTTTCGATGGTCGTTCCGTGGTCGTTCCTGGTCGTTCCGAAGGTTTTTAGGCAAATCATTCATGATTTTTCTCGTTGGTGACTTTTTTTTTTAATTTTTTCACTACACGTTCAAAAATTTGAAAAAATTCAACTTTTTCAAGTCATTTTGGGTGGTCGTTCCGCACTTTTCGTTGGTCGTTCCGTGGTCGTTCCTGGTCGTTCCGAAGGTTTTTAGGCAAATCATTCATGACTTTTGTCGTTGGTGACTTTTTTCTAATTTTTTCACTCCACGTTCAAAAATTTGAAAAAAGTCAACTTTTTCAAGTCATTTTGGGTGGTCGTTCCGCACTTTTCGATGGTCGTTCCGTGGTCGTTCCTGGTCGTTCCGAAGGTTTTTAGGCAAATCATTCATGACTTTTGTCGTTGGTGACTTTTTTTTAATTTTTTCACTCCACGTTCAAAAATTTGAAAAAATTCAACTTTTTCAAGTCATTTTGGTGGTCGTTCCGCACTTTTCGATGGTCGTTCCGTGGTCATTCCTGGTCGTTCCGAAGGTTTTTAGGCAAATCATACATGACTTTTTTCGTTGGTGATTTTTTTTTAATTTTTTCACTCGACGTTCAAAAATTTGAAAAAAGTCAACTTTTTCGAGTCATATTGGGTGGTCGTTCCGCACTTTTCGATGGTCATTCCGTGGTCGTTCTTGGTCATTCCGAAGGTTTTTAGGCAAATCATACATGACTTTTGTCGTTGGTGACTTATTTTTTAATTTTTTCACTCAACGTTCAAAAATTTGCTTTTCCTATATTGCATTTTTCTTTTATTATAACATGTAGAGTCATTCCTCGTTTTTCATTGTACAAAAACATAAGATCTATAATATCTGAATCGTTGGAAATGAGAGTTGGTGAAGTAGTGTCACCAAATATGTCTCCGACAGGTTTATGTGTTATGTCAATTGCATACATATTTCGGTCAATACTTGTTCTGTCGTAGATTGTCTCGTCCAATTCCAAAAACTTGATACTCCTATCAACCACAAAGCCCTTGCTCATACCAACTCCGAACCACCTCCAAAATCCGCCATCCACCTTTTCCCACTTTCCATTATACTCCACGACAATGTAGATCTGACTCATACCTATCATAGATTTTGTCATTATCAATTAACAAACAACATAAAGCATACAACTACAAATTTTACATCAATCAATACAAAAAAAATAATAAAAAAAATCAAATAAGAATCATGTAGGAACATTCGTTATTATTTCACACTATAAATATAAGGAATACTCAATCAAAGGAACAGAAATCAAAGGAACAAAAATCATTGTTAGCCAAAAATCTTATTTCTCCTTTGATGGATAACTCAATCAAAGGAACATAAATCAATCCAAAAAATTAGCCCAAGTTTACATTCTTCAACGGTAACCAACAGGGGCTTATTATATAAATATATCAACAATCAATAACAATGTCAACGGATTATTGTATAGTGTGGTGTGTGAAGGCCAAATACAACTGAAGTTTGAATTTGAAAAGTTATATAAACAACGTAATTGCAATGACAAGACTATTCTTCCAACATTGTTCTCAAAACATGAAACCCACTACCACAATTTCAGATCAATCCCCACAAACTCGGAATTATTTTTCTCTCATGTAGACTACGAAAGTACTATTCTTGATCCCTTCTTGAATTCAGATCAAGTACTATTCTTGTACATAAATATTACTTGATCATGTCACTGAAGATTTTGGGTTGTGGAGTTCCATAGAATTTTATTCAGTGATGGCTTTTCTATATTGCTGTGTGACCGAAGATATACATTGTTAGCTTTTTCTTGAACTCCGGATTGTGGAAGTGTCCCATCTATTCAAGTAGCTAAATTGTTTTGCAGTGTTCTTTTTTTGGAGGCGTTTCTGTTAATATGTGGAAGAAAAAAAATAGAAAAAAGAAAAATTGACCTTCAGATATTGCCTCTACACAAGGCTCTGCTTTTGTTTAATGTATGTAAAATTTCTTACTCTGCTAGTGTTTTGGCCGTGCTTTTAAGCAGGTTTTAAGTCTTGCTACTGGATTCTTTGAGCACCCAAATAGCACAAATTTAAAGCCTTTTTTTCATGGAGGCATCACTTTTAGCCTGAGCAGTGAATAGAGATGTTAATGACTTGTTAAATTCCAATGCTAAACTAGTTAAATTTGGCTGATAAATGATGCATAAAACAAAACGTAGTTCAACATCAAATGTTGGTTAACTTTCAATACACAGCAACTACCACCGAGTAACCACGTAGGTGGGTGAGGTGCTGCTCTCTCAACTAGAGGGATCTGAATGTAGGAGGAGAGGCCGGCGAGAATATCGGCGTGAAGAGCAGGGGCGTTTTCGGTAAAGGAGAAGGCGTGGTGGAGGTGGCGGCGGAGCTTGTGGTGGTCGGAGGGGACGGAGGGCGGGCCGGAGCTTGTGGTGGTCTCCGGATCTTCGACGGCGTCGTTTAGGGCGGCGGCGGCCGCGGCGGAGGTGGAGGCGGCGGATTTGGGGGGACTCTTTTTGGGGGAGGGAACGAGGAAGAAGAAGAAGAAGAAAGAAAGGGAAGTTCAGTTACTCATTTTGGCTTCTGATGAATAATTTTATTCAAAACTTTCATTTTAAATAGTTTTATTAATTAAAAAAAATTTTAAATACACAATCAGTATTTTTTGGAATAAAAAAAATAAAAAATAAAAAGGAAAGTCATTTTGTTAATTTCACTTTCTTGTTAAGTCATTTTGGCAAATTCTTCTTCTGAAGGTGACCCTTCCGGCTTTATTAAGACCGTTACATATCATTGTCAAAAGGAAATAACGTATAGAATTTACCATTATAAAGTTAAAAAAAGCTGAAAAAAAAAGGGTGAAAATATGGCATTCTTTAGTGTATGTTTCAATTCCATGGAAAGATGAATTGTAAGTTGAATATCTGTCTCTCTATAGTCATCATCTCTTCTGATCACTTGTCAATCACGCTGAAAATGATGAAAAGCCCAAATTGCCAAACTAGAAACGCAGAGAGAAACATCAGCAAATTTGAAATCTTATGGTGTCCTTTTTTTTTTTTTGTTTTTATAATCTTTCTTCTCCAGAAAGTTTAGTTCAGACAAAAACCTTATAGAAGACAACAAAACTTATGAATACCTCTTGGTTCATCTCCTAAAAAAAGCATAAAAAGTAACCGTTACATATCCTTGTGATTCTGGGCCTCGTGACTTTTGAGTAAAGGATATAGCGATATAATTCACTAAAGATCAGTCGATGTATCAAGACATTATAATTAAGTTGGTATCCAGCATCTTCATCATTATTAGCAACATTAAAGTAATATATTACAAATTAAATCCAACAAATTACAAGATGTGGGACCTTGACGACAATTTCAATTATACTCTCGTAATCTGGAACCAAAAAATAAAAGAAAAGAAAAGGCACACCAACTTTATGTTTTTGTTTTTGTTTTTTTTTTGGTTTTTATTTTTTCTTACAAATTAACTTATGGTCTAATTGACAGCTAAAGATTCACAATTAACTATTGTTCTCTACTCCTCACACACTGCGCTGTATATATATAAGACTGTTGTACTTAAGTTCTTCTGCTTCACTCTCTCTCTCTCTCTAAAACACACATTTTCCCATGGAATCTTTTTGCTTGAGATTATATGCTGTCACTGTTTTTGTAGCACTATCACTAAGCTTGTCTCCAAGCTTGGTGTCGGCTAAAAAAACAAGGTCATGTAATTTTCCTGCTATATTTAACTTTGGCGATTCGAACTCCGACACCGGTGGCTTGTCCGCCGTGTTCGGACAAGCCCCTCCGCCGCACGGCGAGTCCTTCTTCCACAGGCCTGTTGGTCGTTACTGCGATGGCCGTCTTGTCGTTGATTTCATAGGTACAAAGCTACAAATCCCCTCATTATAACCTTTGCTTTTTGTGATTTTTCTTTGACAAGACAAACATTAAATGCTTGGTTGATTTTTGTGTTTCCATGGCTGGAAAATTTGTCCATTTGGTCTAACCTCAAAAGCATGTCCTTTTATTTTTCTATTTATTCATTTGATGAAGAAAAATTTTCTTTTCTTTGAACTATCAAGAAGGGGGGGAAAAAAAAAAGAAAAAAAAAAAAGCTGATTGCTTGTTCTAAATGAGTACTGTTTGAACTTAACACCTCCGACGGTTTGCTGAATTATTGTATCAAAGAATATTAGGAGGAAAAATAACAAAAAAAAATTTAATTAAAAAAAAAAAAAAGAAGAGGAGAGATATGAAGTAAATGAATTTCTAGAATCATATCCGTATCAGCACCTACCAACAGTGTGGTCCCACTTTAGTGCACTGCAACTTGCTAGATATAGATAGCAACAGTATTGTCACGTTGGCTTCAATAATTCAAAACCCAACCCTTTAGTTATGGAGGATCTGTGAACTTGTTTTTCAAAAGAAAATCCATAGATATATATATATATATTTTTTGGTTACCATGATGAAAAATAACAAGAAAATAGACCTGTGATTTGAATTTCCTTAAAATGAGTGCTTTGATCAAATTTAGGAGTACTATGTTTCGCATTAATGTCTCTTTCTGCTAAAACTGTTTGACAGCTCAGAGCCTTGGATTGCCATATCTGAGCGCCTACCTTGACTCGGTCGGAAGCAACTTTGCACATGGCGCCAACTTTGCCACGGCAGGATCAACCATCAGGCCCCAAAACACGACTCTTCGGCAGAGCGGTTTCAGTCCCATCTCCTTGGACGTTCAGTGGAATGAGTTCTATGATTTTCACCGCAGAACTCCAACTACTCGCCAAAAAGGTGCAGACATTTTGTCTATATATAATGTTCTAATTCGAAACTAAGTAGCTGATATAAATTTTGAACTCGTCAATATTTTGCAGGCGGTATTTTCAAAAGGCTTTTGCCAAAGGCAGAAGATTTCTCCCACGCTTTGTACACCTTTGACATTGGCCAGAACGATCTAACAGCGGGTTACTTCTTGAACATGACAACAAATGAAGTTAAAGCATATGTGCCTGATGTACTAAATCAGTTCAAAGACGTAATCAAGGTTAGCTAGTCATGATCATGAGCTAAAAATATCTATAAAAGAACCCTTTTTCGCTAGTTATAGACTAATGTTAGCCTTCTCTAGCTAATCCTGATTTGCTTTTGGCAGTACATATATGGTCAAGGAGGTAGATTCTTTTGGATACACAGCACTGGTCCCTTTGGTTGTCTACCATACGTCTTGGACCGCTTGCCACTCAAGGCCTCGCAGATAGATAAAGCCGGTTGTGGTATACCTTTCAATGAAGTTGCTCAATTTTTCAACCGTGGCTTAAAGGAAGTGGTGGTCCAATTACGAAAGGAATTGCCATTGGCTGCAATCACCTATGTCGATGTTTACTCGGCGAAGTACGCTATCATTAGCCAGCCGAGAAAGCATGGTACATTACCTCTTCTCTTTCTGAAAGACTAACGAGACAGCTCATAAGCCTCATTAGTGGAAAAGTCCAGGGTTAAACTCGGGACATATAAACTTTTGATTCTAACAATTTAGCACATTTTTTAAAGGATATATCGACGAGCTAATTCATCGGTAAAATGCGAAAACAATGCAGGGTTTGAGCAACCATTAAGAGCGTGTTGCGGTCACGGTGGGAAGTACAACTACAACAAGCACATCGGGTGCGGAGGGAAGATCAAAGTGCATGGAAAAGAGATCTATATTGGAAAGCCGTGTAAAGATCCATCGGTTTGGGTCAATTGGGACGGAGTACACTACAGTCAGGCGGCTAACAAAGCCATTTTCGATCAGATTGTGGGGGGTTCGTTATCTGACCCGCCGGTTCCGCTGAAGATGGCTTGCCATAGAAAGAAAGCACATTCATGATCTGACCTTCATGTAGTACTTACTTTGGCCAATTTATTGCTTCTTCTAATTTAATGTCATAAACACTTGCTTCTTTCAATATTGTAACCGTTGGGAACAATGTGATGATATGAAATTCATATTGTCCTTGTTATAAATTTTTATTTTAAGGTTTCAAAATTTGAAAAAGAGGTTTTTTTTTTTTTTTTGGTTAGTTTTTGCCCCCAAATATCATGCTTAAAACATGGGTCAAAGATATTTATATATGCAGAAACAGTCTTAGCAGAGGACTTACTGCCAAACCATTTGAATTCTGGCTTAAAAGGTCACAAGAAGACAAACGTGACATTGTTTCATGTTCTAAGTCTGTCCCTGTGAGCTCACCACAACCCAATTTTAGTTTTTAAAAAACTTGGGACTTTGAATGTGACAATATATACAAAGCTTGTTCGTCAGAGCTTTTTAGAAACCGTTTTTGACCTTCTAAATCCAAAAGCAGCTTCTAAAAGTGTTTATATAATTTTCAGAAAAGCTTCTAGTCTTAAAATACTTTATGTCAAAGTCAAAAAATATGACTTTTACTCAAAAAAGCTTTTACCACGATGAATTATATATATATTTTAAAATAACATAGGACCTCAACGGGATTTCATAAACACTAAGGTACCAAATTGAAAAAGAAAAAGTTAAAACACGGGTATTGAATGATATTTTCCCAATCTTTTAAATGATCAAAACAAGATTGAGATTCTAGCCCAGAACAAATATATATATATATATATATTAATAATAAATAAATAAAGATCAGGATTGAGATTTGAGTTGCAGAATCTGCCATAATTTGGACTCATTATCAAATATAAAAATAATTTCTTTTAAGAACTCGAAATATTATGCCTTTGGCTGGATTCACCATATTTTAAAATCATTATTTAACAAACGTCAAGAAAGAGATACTTCAAGGCTAGAGGTATGTATGGCTTATTTTAATTAGAGACAACAAATCGTGTTAACCATCACATAAGATATTGGCAATTTACACACAAACCAACTCTCTTTTTTTTTTTTTTTATCCCTTTATTTTTACTAACAAAAATTTCTTTTCTTACAGATAAAATATCACAATGACGACTCTTGTCTCCTACAGAGTGAAGTGAACTTCTACTTAATTAGTTCTGTTTCATTCTTCTTTGTCCAACTCTCTCCTCCTCAAACACACATCTTCTCATGGGATCACATTGCTTCACATATGTCATCACTGTTCTTATAGCGCTCTCCGTGAGCTCGGTCCCATCTTCGGTGTCGGCGAAAACAAGTACTCCTCCATGTGAGTTTCCGGCCATTTTTAACTTGGGAGATTCGAACTCCGACACCGGTGGCTTGGCTGCAATATATGGATATGACCCTCCTCCTAATGGCATGTCATATTTCCACAAACCTGCTCGCCGCTACTGCGATGGCCGTCTTGTCATTGATTTCATAGGTAACATTTCCCCTCTCACCACAAAGTTTTGAGATAAGTTCAGTTCTGTTCTTGACCATGTTCCCTGTATTTTTTTCTTTAAGATGTAGTTTTCTGTTCTGTTCTTTTCTTTTTTTTTTTTTTTCTTTTTTCCTGGAAAATTTGCAATGTAAATGAACGTCGAAGTTTAGATTAGCCAGTAAAGTTGCTCTTAGAACTTTGAGACTTGAAATCTAGGAGAAACTTTTCTTTTTCTTTTCTTTTTTTCCCCTTTTTATCTGGGTTATTTGTTTGATTATACCTTGAAAGGAAGATAATTTCAGGTCATAGTTGAGTGCTCTTTGGAACTTCTTCCCAAAAAAAAAAGTTAAAAAAAAAAAACTTTTTAACTTTTTTTTTTTTTTAACATGACATTTTGCCATGTAATTCAAATAGGAGGTCTAGGATTGAGCGGAAAAAAAAAAAAAAAAAAAACAAATAAGAAGAAGATCTAGAAAGGATTCTTTCTAACAACATATGTTCATCATCATGCCATCCACCAACAACCCATTTGGTCCCACCTTAGTGTAGTGCAATGTGCTAGTTTCTAGATAGTGACAAGAAAGGAACATGGGCTTCAATAATTTAAAAGCTATCTTCCTACTGCGGAAAATTTATAATGGAAATTAAAAAAATCAAATCAAATCGTGCCACAATTTACTATGAATAGATAAATTTGGTTGAACTACAGTACAACCAGTCGATTTTGTACTCCGTATTATATTTTTTCAGGCATTATATTTTTTCAGGCATTAGATGATGATTAAAAAAAAAAAACACATTTGGACTGTTGAAATTTTTCGTTGTTGGGTCCTTCTTGACAAAAGAGCTCAAATCTCAACCGTCCAAATTAATCTGCTCATCGTTTAACGCCAAATGAATATAATTGCAGGATTCGACTAGAAAATGGCTGATCATTCAGTAGTTTTGGCGAAAAGTTTCCTTTGCATTCCATTTAAAATTTTCTCTTCTGCTACATTGATTTTGCAGCTGAGAGTTTTGGATTGCCATATCTGAGTGCATACCTTGACTCGGTGGGAAGCAACTTCACACATGGCGCCAACTTTGCCACGGCAGGATCAACCATCAGACCCCAAAACACAACTTTTCAACAAACCGGTTATAGTCCGGTTTCCTTGGACGTTCAATGGAACGAGTTCCATGATTTTTACACAAGATCTCAAACTACTCGCCAAAGAGGTGAAAATTTTGCGTATGTTTTGTTCGTTTTAATAAGTACTATACATTCACGAGATTGGAAAATCTCAGTGGCTCATGAGAAGTTTTTAACTTGATGTTGAAGGTGGAGTTTTCGAAAAGCTTTTGCCTAAGGAAGAAGTTTTCTCTAGCGCTTTGTACACATTTGACATTGGGCAGAACGATTTAACGGCGGGTTACTTCTTGAACATGACCACGAGCCAAGTTAAAGCATATGTACCGGAGTTACTAGATCGGTTCAAAACCATTGTTAAGGTTAGCTAGATATAAGGAAAAAAAAATTGGTGAACTACTTTTTGTTTGCTGTTATGTCCTCGATTCTAACTGGTTAATCATGCGATTTTGCAGAATGTATATGATCAAGGAGGTAGATACTTTTGGATACACAACACTGGTCCTGTTGGCTGTCTACCATACATCTTGGAGCGCCTTCCAGTCACAGCAGCGCAGATGGATAAAGCAGGATGCGCTTCGCCTTTCAATGAAGTCGCACAGGTTTTCAACCGTGGACTAAAAGAAGCTGTGGTCCAATTGAGGAAGGATTTACCAATGGCTGCAATCACTTATGTTGATGTTTACTCAGCAAAGTACTCCCTCATTAGCCAGCCTAAGAAGCATGGTATATTTCCCATCTTCCACCACAACAAATTTCTTTCACACTATTTAATTTCATCGCGTTAATAAATAAGTGACGGTAACCACCGATGAGTGGTGCAACAGTCAAGATGCCTTCTTTTTTCATCCTCTCGGGATGTGTTAAGGATTTGATACTTCATAACCCCACTTTGAGGTCTTTACCACGCTAAATACAAAGAAGATGGTGGACGAGATGACACCAATAATCTTTTAGAAAAGGGCGGTAAATTAAAACTTTGGTGAATATATACATGCACTAACTTTTTCTATGTGTGCAAAAACAATGGCAGGGTTTGAGCAACCATTAAGAGCATGTTGCGGTCATGGCGGGAAGTACAACTACAATGTGCACATGGGGTGTGGTTCGAAGATGAAAGTCAATGGGAAAGAGATTTTAGTAGGAAAGGCTTGTGATGATCCCTCTGTTTGGATAAACTGGGATGGATACCATTTCACTGAGGCCGCTAACAAGCTGATTTTCGATCAGATTGTTGGGGGTTCCTTTTCGGACCCACCAATTCCACTCCGAATGGCCTGCCATAGAAACCAAGCACATTCGTGATTTTGTCACTTGTACTCCTTAATTCATCAGCCTTGTTACTTCTTTTCATTCAACTATATAAATGTTTATTTCTTCTTTCGATTGGGTAGTTGAAGGAGCCTACGGAAACAATTAAAATATGGAATTCATCTCTTTCAAACTTGTAAATCATTGCTTCTAGAAGAATAGTACTTGAGGTTTCAAATAATTTCAAAAAGAGCATCTTCTTAGTCATTGCTTTCTAAATTTCAATAAATGTTACAAAGACCATGCTTAAAAATAAGTGTGAATATAAATTGTTCAGTTTAAAGTTTCAAAGGCACTGCAGACAAACAGAGCAAACTAAACAAGAGAAAAGCCAAACATTAATAGTAATTTGGTGAATGAGTTTGAGTTAAGATTTTAAAGTTTCAATAGTAATTTGTGTTGACTTTTTAGAAAAGACAAAAAACTTTTTCAGAAAAATACAAAAAAAGTACAGTTTAACTTGAGTTAAACTTGGGAGCCAAATAGGGTCTTGAAAATAAAATAAAGCAAGTGGGAAGTGGGAACTCTTTGAAACCAGACAAGTTATATAAGACAAGTCATTCCCACAAATTTCTCTCTCTGTCTCTCTGTCTCTCTGTCTCTCTCATACTCAACATGGAACCTCTCTACTTAGGATTAAGTGTTCTCATCAGCCTGCTAATGTCTGCGACATTAGTTCGGAGTGAGACCGGCGTTTCTAGAAGCTCGTGTCATTTTCCGGCGATCTTCAACTTTGGAGACTCAAATTCAGACACTGGAGGTCTATCAGCTGCCTTTGGACAAGCCCCTTATCCCAATGGCGAGACATATTTCCACACCCCATCAGGTCGCTTTTCCGATGGTCGTCTCATCGTTGATTTCATAGGTATCTTTCCAATCTCTCTTTCATTAATTTTTTCCCCCTTCACTCACTGCCAAGTTCTGCTTACAAATTTAGAAGAAAACAAAAGGAGAAAACTATTGTCTTTTGGACTCTCTGTGTGTGAATTCTTGAAAAACTTGTAAGTCTGAATGTGACAACTTCTATGGCATAGATCTCAAGACCATAATACGTCCAATTTAGGCACAAATAGCTTTGTTTGATAAAATCAGAATTGCGGTACGAAATTCGCTATAATACAAAGTAACGGATAGAAGTATATCTAGTCTAGGCTGGACTTAAAAATAACGGATAGAAAGATACTTGGTACAAAAAAATCTCCAAATTGCATGCCGCACACACGTGACTCGATGCATTTCAAAAGAGGCAGTACTAAACATCCCGATCAGATTAAGTCGGGATGTGAGATATGTAGAGGCGTGATCCCATGATATGCTATTGAAAATAACAAAAATTGGAAAATGAAACTAGAGAGGAGAAAATGTACTAAATCAACATATCTCATGTTAAATTAAACTGGTTTAAATGCTAGACTAAAATTGTTTTATTTCTAATTGGTCTTGTCAAGCTGAGAGCTTAGGATTGCCACATCTCAGCGCTTATCTGGACTCGCTTGGCTCAAACTTCAGCCACGGGGCTAATTTCGCTACAGCAGGATCAACCATTAGGCCTCAAAACACAACCATATCACAGAGTGGATACAGTCCAATTTCGTTAGATGTGCAGTACGTTCAATTCTCAGATTTCCGAAAAAGATCGCAAAATATTCGCAAACAAGGTGACCGATTTTGCTGCTTATTCATTCTTTTCTTGATCAAATTATCTTGCTATTCAAAAAATTTGGTATGTAGGAGGATTATTTGGGACATCATTGCCAAAGGAGGAGGACTTTTCTCAAGCACTTTACACTTTTGACATTGGCCAAAATGATCTCACTGCTGGTTACAAACTCAACCTCACTACAGAACAAGTTAAGGCTTATGTTCCTGATGTGCTTAGCCAGTTTTCTAATGTTCTAAAGGTGAGTCAACCTCAAGCATGCATACATTATAAACATATACCTATTCATATATATATATATATATATGTGTATTTTGTATATGTGTAGATGTGAATTCATATATAGATTAGAAAACAAAATTTTTTACTCTTTTTTTTTTTTGTGTGGCTGGATCAAAATTTACACCACTATAAAAGGGTATTTATGGCCAAGGAGGAAGATCATTTTGGGTACACAATACAGGCCCAGTGGGCTGTCTTCCTTATGTTTTGGACCGCTACCTCATAACCGCAGCCCAAATTGATAAACATGGATGTGCAACCCCATTCAATGATGTGGCCAAGTATTTCAACCAAAGGTTAAAGTCTTCACTGGCCCAACTCAGGAAGGAGCTTCCATTGGCTGCAATCACCTATGTGGATGTCTACTCAGTAAAGTACACCCTCATCAGTCAAGCCAAGAAATATGGTAAAATTCTTTTCGAGTTTTTACAGTTAGAATTGTACTTTATTTATTATTTTTTTTAATGGTAGAAACTGTAGGTGTTGGATTAACTTTTAAATGGCCTAATATGTAATTGCTCATCTTAAAACTTATAATGTCTTAACACAAAATTGTTCACTTTCATAGATAAAACTATTAAAAAGTTAATCTAACAGTTAAAATTATAATTTTTATTAGTATTGAAAAGTAATAATTCTTACTGTAAAGATTCCTTTTTCACATCCTTTGTATGAATTATGTGAATTCACTCACTAAATTCTCATTTTATCACGATAATTTCAATGATATCTTGTTGTCTATGGAATTTGAAGGATTTGAAAACCCACTTGTAGCGTGTTGTGGACATGGTGGGAAATATAATTACAATCGTTACAAAAGGTGTGGCAGCAAGAAGACCATCAACGGTGAAGAGATCATGATCGCGAAATCGTGTAGCAATCCAATGGTCAAGATTAATTGGGACGGTGTTCATTACACCGAGGCTGCTAACAAGTGGATATTCAACCAAATTGCTAATGGGTTTTTTTCGGACCCACCAATCCCTTTGAGAATGTCTTGTCATGCCACGGGCTTATAAATTTAAGAATTTTGGGATTCATGACAAGTGAAAATGATTTTCTCATATTGATCATTTTATATGTTAAAATATTCTGACTAATATGATATTTTAATTAATATGATATTAATATTTTAATTGATGCGTCATAATATTATTAGTGAACATAAAAGAATGACAAAAACATGATAATATTCTTGTGTGTATATGTATAGCGTTAAGGTCTCAAAATTAAAAATAAAAGTGGAAATTAAAAAAGCGGGAATATATATATATATATATGTATATACACAGGTATGTATGTATATTAATTTTGTTTATTTGACATGTCGTTTTCAGTTGGTGTCATTTTAATCTTTCTATTAGATTGCAGTTGATGTCGTCTCTGAGATTCTTGTCATTTTATATTGGTATCGATTGATGTTTTCTGCAGTTTCCAATTGCTGTTGTTTTGAGTTCTTGTCGTTTTTGGTTTATACCGATTTCTGGTTTATGTCGTTTGTCTAATGTGGTTTTTTTTTTTTTTTTGGGTTTCTGGTGTTTTTATATATTATTGTCGTTTCTCATGCTCATGTCTTTTTTAGTTCTGTTATTTTTATTTTTTGAAATTGTTATGTTATTGTCTTCATATCTTAAATCTTGTTGTTTTAACGTTTCTGTCGTTTTCCTAGTTTTGAGTTTTCTCGTGCCTTTTTTAATTGTTTTTTTACCTTCACGTTGTTTCACGTCTTTCTGCAGTTTCCCCTTTGATGTCGTTTCTTGATGTTCTTATCGTTTTTAGTTTACACGCCTTTCTCGTTTACGTCGTTTTCAGCATACACTTATTCCTCCTTGTCATTTGATGTCTTTACACCGGTTGTTCAGGTGTTCTTTTTTTCTTCCTCCCAAGTAGAAATGAAAATAGCATTAACAATATGTTTTGTTAAAATTTTATTTTATGATTAAGTTTTTTAATGTGTTACTTTTCCTAAAACTGTTTAAACTAATAGTAGTACTGATCTTATTCTACTAGCAATTTTTTTAAAAAAATTTTGCAGTTTCAACGAATTTTACTCTTAATTTCTTTCATACTTAATTAAGCACTTTAATTTACAACAACAATGATATATATATATATATATATATATTGTAGGGATACAATAACATGCCTTCTCAATCTGCATTGTAATAGTGAATTTAATTCAATTAGCACCTAAAAAAACAATATAACCGGGTTTGTAAGCTAGCTAGCTAGGATTCTTCTACTTTATGCGATGTTAGCTTCTTACCAACGTTTATAAAATCGACAATATTTGTACAAAGAACAAAAGACTACAGAAACGACAATATTACCCACAGACGTTAATGTCTTCAAATACGACAAAGCTTGAAAAAACGACTTCTCCAATAAACTGTTCACTTTTAAACGACAATGTAATGACTGATTACATCTTCTAAAACAACTGATGTACGTGAAAACGACCAGATCTCCTGCAGAAACGAGTCTTTGAACAACGACATCATGCGCAAAAACTCACTAAGAAAAACGAAGGTTTATCTGAAAAAAGGACAGAGATAGGTATACTAATCATATCTACTATTACAGAAAAGAACTTTAAATACGACAAAAATGTCAAATACAACAAAACTTGAATTAAGACGACATATTTAGGAATTGTAAAACGATATCATGTCCAAAAAGATATTATAGTGGCAAGTGATGGAGTAAAGATTTATCAAAAGGGGGCCAAAAAAATTTTTTTCGGTCAACCTATTAAGCTCAATAATATTTATATTTTTAATAAATTATTTTATATCTTAAAATCTAAATTGTTTGTCTAATAGAATATGAGTGATTATATTTGCACCCACAATAATGATAAGTATCCACATCTAATAAAATGTTTCTTAATGTAAACATAGTAAACCTATCATTTTATAGATACTTTTTATATAATACTACATTTAACCCTCTAATACACCCACTTTTATTTTAAATTTAATTTATTTTGTTAAAAATAAAATTAACAAATCTAAATAAGAAAAATTATATATTTTTTCATTCTAAAAAAGAAAACATAAAAGTATCTTTAAAAAAAAGTGAAAATAGTAAAGAAGAAAAACTCAAATAATGTCTAAATAAAAAATCAAGGAATGTTACATTATATTTTAAAAAAAAAAATACATAAATACAGAATCATGTAAACAAACATAGTAATAAAAAACAAATAAAAAGTATAATTATATAATAAAACCACAGATAATCATTTTCAAATACTAAAAAAAAAAAAATACATAATATTAATGAATTAAAAAATAAAAAATACATATTTTAATAGTTGTTGACTCTTCAAAATACATCTTTCTTTTATTTTTATTTCACTTGAATCCTCCATTGAAATATTTCTTGTAGTTATAAAAAAATTTTAAGAAAAGAAATTGATGAAAAGTAATTTTAGAGTTTTAAACAATTTAGAACAATTTCTTAGGATTTTTTTTAAAATATTATTTCTATTTATGGTTAATGTGGTATATGTTTTTTAATTATTTTATAAAAAAAATTAATTTCATTTATAGGTATGTGGGGGTATGAGCATTCTTAATGTTTTTAAAGTAATTTTCTTGTAAGATTAAAAATACATTAAAAATCTTTATTGACTTTGTGGGGATATTTATCAATATTGTGGGTACAAATTAAATCTCCTTAAAATATTTAAGGAGTATCAAGACTAATTTATACACATACCCACTATACTAAAGTTAAAAAAAAAAAAACATACTATATTAAAACTAAAAGAAAAAGAAAAAAAGCTAGGGGGCCATGGCCCCCCTCAGCCCCCGACACCGCCATTGATAATGGCATACATACCTTAGAAATAATTTTATAAATGACTCTCATTATAAGGTAGAGATTTCAAATCTCTCATCTAAAATTCAAAAAGAATTTTACTTTGAAAAACGAAAATATCTACCAAGCAACGGAGGATTATTTTTGAAAATTGACGGTATCTACTTTCCGCTATAACAAAAGACCATAAAAAAGTACAACATCGAACAAAAATGCCAACATTTTTTTTTAAAGGAAAAAAAGCCAAAAAAAATTATAACAACAATAACTTCGAAACTCGGGCAGAAGTAAACCCGATTCCTTAGACTAATCAGTTTAATCGTTGAGGCACCAATCAATCACCAAATGCTTAACACTTCAATCATAGTCTTTCAGATCATATAAAATACCAATCTAGTACATAAATATGAATTTTGCTGACATATCCCTTGATTCATATTCGCTTTCAATTATATCAGATAATGTCAATTAAAATATTTTAACATGCATGTTATGTTCTCTTTTAATTAATGTAATATAATATTTGTACTAGAATTGATATTTTTATTGATATAATATGATATTATTAGTATGATATAAAAAGAGTTAAAAGAAAACAAAAGCATAAGAGTCAAGTCCAATAAATACACGTACAATTGCGGACTAATGAACTATCCTTGGATATCCCATATCAACAATAATATCACCACCCTTTTTTATTTATCATGTCACAGAGAAAAATACTCGAAACATCATCGGTGTTAAAGCACTATAATTAACAAAAAAGTGAGTCTTATTTATAAGTCTTATGGTATCCAGCTTTTATCATAGATATCGATAATATTAAATACCACCCATTAATAAAAGGCGAGCCAAACTCATAGATTGAATTTATCACCTATTAATGATGGTGTTCAACACTAGTGACGTCTCCGAGCATTTTTTATTTATTTTTTAATTCATATCCTTGGTACATCACACTACGTCATTAAGCTAGCTATAGATGAAAGGGCAGACACCCTTCTGCTGAAAAACCTGAAACGACGTGTATCCAAACTTCGTTCAAACGGCCAATAAGGCGACGAGAAGAGTTGTACTGAGCAATACTATAGGAACTCTTATCCACCACTACAAGTGGCGGTGTCTTATTCCCATTTATAAGCACGTGCGTATTTAGGCTGTTCCTAAGACTTTCAACCTCTTTACCAACGTTGTCATCAGCAGCAAACCCAGAAAACTTTCTGACAGCTATGCAATGACTCGTCCATTTCTCGAGCTCGAGATTCAATTCGGGCAAGGGCTGTGGAGGGGCTTTTTGGTATTTTCCATACAGATAAAGCCTTGTGTAGTGGTTTTGATCTGGTCCTTGTGTTGATGATGAAGAATTGGAAGTGAAAATGGTTGTTAAGACAGGAGCACTCATTGCAACACTAGTGGAGTTGAGGTTAGCCCCATGAATGTATTGGTACAACCTTGATGAATTCAAGATCAAGAAAAGTGAAAGAAATTATACTTGTTATATGTTGCTTAAACGACAAAAATAAAAAATAAAAAATAAAAAATAAAAATTGTGATTACTTATATGTTGGCTATCGGCATGATCACACCATAATATCACAAGAAAAAGAAAAGCAAAATGAGACTATCAAAAATCACATAACAAAATGAGAGTTTTTAAAGTATAAGGATAAAGTACGAATAATTTTAAAATTAAGTGCAAATATGTGAAAATGATCATTTTTTCTATGAAAAAAAGAGAATCATTTGCACTAGACGAATAAAGATCAGTCTATACCTTTGTTAATAATTCTATGAGGTTCATACACGTTAAACACACGATCTTACTATTTTAAAGGACTATGGGTGATAAGGAGGAAAAAAAAGGGGGGGGGGGGGGGGGGGGGGGAGGGAGAGAGCAGGGGCTTGGGAGGATCAAGAGATGATGCAACTAAATTTCCTCCTGATTGTTGGAAATTACCTGTGGAAGCCGTCTTTGGTGGACTTCTCGAACGAAGTCGTCCCTCGGACAAGAGCTGACATCCACGAGTTCTCTCCATAGAGTCTGACCTCGAATTCTGATTCCGAATGCACCACTATATAAGGTGGTGATTCAATTGCATGACCAGTTCGTACCAACTTGTTATTGCCAAAATAACACATTGCCACTACAAATTGCATTGCTACAATGTTTGTAAACATTGGCCTCCCCATCTTTAATGTGTTTAACTTTAGTAATTTGTTCTAAATGCTCTGGCTTATATATAAAAGCGGGACAAGTTCCATGTGGAAATGTCACATTTGTCCTTCCGATGAAAGTGCTGTTTTACAACACAAAATTATGCCACCATCGAAATTACCATTTGTTTTGTTCCCTTTGTGGCCGTTTGAGCCCACTAAAGAGAAATTCTAGTTTGGTAGTGCCTTTTATGCAGTGTAATTTGATCAGGGTTGGCGGCAAATATGAGACCCAAAACTTTGGTTGGAGCACTAAAATATTGACACTTGAAAGAGTGCGTGTTATTTTTCAACGATTTGAGAGCCACGTTGATCGAAAGGTGACGTTGCAGAAGATAATAAGTAAACGGATGGAAGATAATATTTATTTTGCCATGTTGTTGATTGTGATGTACTAGAAAAGAAAGACAAGTGTGTGTGTATATATATATATATATATATATATATATATATTTATTGATGTGTGTGTCATCTAAACTATCTACCGTCTAGTGCGGTGCCTAGGTTAAGGAATATCGAGAATATTGGGTATGAGATATATAGAAGATTCAAGTGTTAGGTGATGATTTTGGGATATTAAATGTGACAATTTTTTTTTTTAAGTTCAGTAGTTGATTTAATTAGAGTGTCTAAAACTACACCTATATATATATATATATATATATATATTTTAATTGTTAGTATATTTTGTAAGATTAAAGTGACGAGCTTTTTATTGAGGAATAGAACATGTCGTTAGAGCTTTTAATGAACATTTTAGTCAATGTTTGAGATATTTCCTTTAACAACACTAGTAAGCTAATACCGATCGTCCCCTCTCTGCACTTTTTCTTTCAAGTAAAAAAAAAAAATTCTAAATTATATATCTTTCCTCGAGGTTTAAATGAAAAGCAACAATTTGTTAGTCCTAATGCAACTTAATTAATGTGTACACTTGTTTCACTTACAAATCACAAGATGCCTCTTTAATATTTGGTGCGCAATCACTGTGCCTCATTTTGGTTACTTTAGTGCCAACTTCTGTTTAAAAAAATAATTCTTTTGAAAAAAAAAAAAAAAAATTGCTGTAACACAACATATTCCCAAAATTCTCTTTGCAAACTTGAGTGGGCGAAACATAGGACAAGGAACTGAATTTCCCACGAATTAAAACTTGATTCATTAAAGAGCCCACTAGAGTTTTTTTCTGCGATATCTTCCAAGGAATGAAATCAAGTCAAAGATTTGGTTAACTTTTGTATACCATGAAAGATTGGAATTCATTAAATTATCCTCGATAGTGGATGATAATGGATACCCAGATGGAGAAGCTTCAAAACTTTTGCTTATTTATTTTATTTTCCTTTTGTTTTTTGTTCCTGCAAATTCTTTCTTAAACAGATTCTGCCCCACTAAACAACATCGTTTAAATAAAATACACTAAATAGCATTTTTGTAAGAGTGGAATTGAAAGGATTTTGTGTAAATCAATATTTTAAGAATAGCATAATTATATATAGTAATTAATTATCATTAAATCATATTTTATTTACTTGCGTACCAGTTATTATAGTGAAATAAATTTTTGCTATTTGGAAATATTCTAATTTTTTTTTAAATATATTTCAACATCAATTAATAAGTTTACGCTTTATGTCTGAACTACCCTTTTAAAAATCCTAGAATTTCACCGATCTAATGAAAAGGAGCTGACCTGACTTTTGGGTGTGGTTTCCCCCAAAATATATGGGCCTTTCATGGATCAGTGCGAGATAGCCAAGAACCCCCAAGTTGAACTCGGGCCATTTTGGAGACTTGGTTGATGACGCAAGGAATTAGCGTAACTCTAATGTTCGTGCAACTACTTTTACTCGGAGCTTTTAAGGTAAGATTTTTTTTTTTTTTAAACTATGATAGAAATTGTTTTTAACATTAACTTATTATTATTATTTTTGTAAATATGACATGAGAATGTGTATCTTATAAAAGTTTGCAGCGCACAATACATAACTGTTCTATTCATAAATCGAATCATTAAAAAACTAATCCAGTGGTCAAAATAATAACTCCTCCAATAATCTAAAAAACAGATTCTAATGTAAAACCCAAAATCAATACCAAAACAACTAAACAGGTGCTAAGTCATTCACTCGGGCCCCGACTGCGACTAAATTCACCATTATTGCTTGTGGAAGAACCAAAAAAATGTTTAAAAAGCACCATCATTTCAAAATCCAGGAATAAAGCCCTCCAAAATGAGGTAATATTATTTTGAGCTTGTTCGTTCGTAATAATGATTTCTTTAAGCTTAAGTACTACAATTTGCACGCGATAATGCCTGTTAGTCTATGATAATATCACAGGTACAGTTTAATCATAATTAAAGAAAAATTAGTACGAAATTGCCTACTTAACACATGACCCTCTAAGTCAACCACTATCTCAAGCATGAAAGATTAGGAGCTTAATTAAATATTCATCAACCAGCATGTTATAGTAACCATCAATGGAGATCCAAGTTGACTGCCGTATCATCATTAATTAAACCAAAAAAAAAAAAAAAAAAAGAAAGTGAGAAGAGTGAACAAGGATTAACATGGTTACTTTAAAAATTAATTTAAAACGATCAGTTCACGACATAATAGTTGAATAGGGGATTCGACAGGCAAATTTAGGTCAAATTTGAAGGCACCAACGGCCAATTAACTTTCATAAAAGTTGTCTCAAGATATTATGGCCCTGTTTTTGGGGGACTTTTGGGGATAGAGTTTTGGATGTTGGTTTGGAAATGTGTATTTGGTTGAAACATGAATTGGAAATGAATTGTGATATAAAAGATATTGTAAAAATTTAAAAAGTGTTTGTAAAAAAAAATGCAAAAAAAAAAAAAAAATCTTATTTCATTTATCTTATCGTTTTGAGCATTTCACACAAGAATTATCTCATTTCAATTTGAAATAAGAAAGTTATAGACTTTTAAAATTTGAGTTATTTGAAAATGGAAGAGAGAGAAAGCGAGTTATAAATTTGGGAGTTTTATAGCTAAGATGTCAAAACTCCGTATAGAGACGGAACCCTATGTGAGCAAAGGTAAAAATCCTTCATTTATCCCAAAAAAAAAAAAAAAGTTAAAATCCTTCACGAATAACTGTCCCGCATTGTAATACACAAAATAAGTTGAATATGATATTTACTTTATATAACAATATCATTAGTGTTATAGATAAATTTAGAATTTTATTTAATATCAAAACCAGTGTTAAATCTCTCTAACGTGATTGGTGACAAGGGATGATATAAGCTACACTCCTCTAGTACATATTCTAGATAGATCCTGAAGACCCCACGTAGTATAGCAGGCCATGATCAAACTGCATGTGGGGAGATATATCAAGCATATGATTAATCATGATCATCATGGTGTAGTCTACATAACAAGCAACGCCATAGAGAGCCTCGTATATATCACAATCTATATGTATATATATATATATATATATATGTTTGTGCATGATTTGATTACTTGGTCCAAGTAAGAAAATTAAGATGATGAAGATCATGCATTACAAAAGGGAGACATGGGCCCATTTTGACATGATGCGCGTTAGGCCCTAAGCATGCATGCCAACCTGCAGAAAGCAAAGAGAGAGCAGATCAGTACTACTATTACTGGTTTTTTGGTTGATATCGAAACATTCTTTTCCAACAATTCCCACTTTGCTGAATCATGGTTTATTGCATATATCCATACATGCATGCTCTCACTTTGGACCAAAAGGAGGGACACTCTTTAATGGCTATTTTTCCCTTTGCAAATTTCCTTTAAAGGATTAACTTCTGCCCTACTTGATTTATTATTATTATTACTATTTTACTTTTTGGTAATAAGCGTCTATATAGGATAACTTGTAAGTATGGTCCCTAATATTTTTAATGAAGTTGCAATTTGGTCCCTCAATCCTTTTTTTTTTTCTTGACTAAAAGCTTCCTAAAGTCTTTAAAAATGTGTAAAATAGTCATTTTGATTACCAGGCAATTAAAAATTTAACATAAATGTCATGTGCATCAGATATAACTTACTATTTAATGATAATTATGAACAAAAAATTATGTGGTTTAATACACGTGATTTGTGCACATGTTTTAACTTCTTGATAGCAAAAAGGATTATTTTGCATATTTGCATTTAGTAAAAAAAAAAAAAAAAGTTTGGAGATCAAATCGTAATTTAGTAAAAAGATTAGGGACCAAACGGATAATTTACTCATATATATATTTATATATAAATAAATATATATTTATCTTGGAAAGCTGGCCATTGCCCTTAGACAAAATCATTACTCAGTATCACTGTTCCACGCTTGGAGGCCTTTAATATCTTCTTTTCATTACCCTTTAAAGAGCCTTTTTTTCATTTAAATGTGATACAAATATAGAGGAAAGAGTATCTAGTTATGAACAGGGCTCTATATATGCGTGTATGCATACATTGAGTGCTACACTTTTTTAGAAAATTGGTCATATATATCTCTATTCCATAACCAATTACTTTCATGGACAAAAAACTATGTGGTTCTGTACTCATCATCTAAATTCTATTAAACTATTGCCGTTCTTTCTCATTATTCCATTCTTTTCTTTTTCAAGTGGGTCTAAGGCTAGAAAGAATTCATCACTTTAGAATTATTCCACTATATATTAAACTACAGTCTCTCAATGCAGGCTTAGATATTATTCATATTCTATGTACAAATGCAACGTATAACATGAGCCTTCAGTTTTTAATCCTTTACTTTTGGATTTGGTTGGTTCTCTAGTTTTGATAGAATTGAAATTTGTCGTTATTTTTTTAACTGTTAAATATATATATATATATATATATATCAAAAATTTTATATTATTTAATATGATTTAATCTAACATTTCCGAATTCTTAACAACAAAGTAAAGCATTAGATCATAAAGTGCTTAACCAAGGTAAGCCCTTATCCTAAATTCCACATTCTCTTTAGAAGTAGTGGGATCGGATAATAATGCAGAAAGTTCTTTAGGAACATGCCTTTTAGACTTTGAATTGAAGCCCACTAAGAATAAATATGGCTGACCAAAATTAGCGGCTCTAAAAAAAAAAAAAAAAAAAAAAAAAAAAAAAAGGGAAAAGGAACAAGTCAAGGATTCACAACGATGTCATCATGAGAAACTTCTTATAATTCTTCTGATCAAGGCTATGTTTAAAAAAACAAAATAAAATAAAATAAAGAAGAGCCCACAAAATGTTGGTAAGGTACCTAATTTCCTGTTTCACATAATTTTCTAAGTAGCAATTTTCATGAATATTCTTTTCAAAGGTTTCAAGGAATCGAGACAAGAAAAAGCTCACGTTTGGTTGTTGTGGGAAATTCAAAACCAATATGAGGAGGAGAAGAGAAACTGGTTGTAGTCATGTTGTCTAGTCTTTGTTCCCCGATCAATTAAGCGTTTTCAGTCAGTCTCTTCTAGCTTTTAAGTAATGGGCATTTGGTCAATCTCATATCCAGTACTATTCCAATATTTTCTTTTCTTTTCTTTTCTTTTCTTTTCTTTTCCTTTTGGTGGGCACTCGGCATGCAGCTATCTAGGATTTGCAGTTTTACCAAACAATTCCATTTATGTTCTTTTCCTTGGAGATGTCATTACCAAACAGTAGTTTTGTTTCTTAGAGGCTTTTAGCCTTGGAATGCCGAATTAATTACAAGTAAATTAATGAATAAAAAACTATATACTTTATTATATTAATGAATAATGTTACATTTCTAATTTCGGTTCAAAGAGAGAGAAAAGGATGATAAGAGGCGTGAGAGATGTGATTCTTAAGTTTTGTAATAGTAAAAATAAGCATAACTATTACTTATAAGTAAATGAAAAGATCAGAAACTGTTATCAAATAAACTAATTATCCCGTCTGAATTAAGTTGACATAATGTTAAAGGAGAACTATTATAAATTTTGTGTGTTTTTATTTATATTTTCTTTCAACATGTTACCTTCAGTCGTAACGAATTAGAGCATTTTAATATCTAAACTACTTTTTTTTGGGAAAAATTTAAAATGCAGGGTAATAAAGCATTCGTTCATGATCATATTATAATACGAAAGGAATTGCAAAATACAAGATTTGAAAGGAACGTGAAACATTCAACATTGCATTTTTCAAGAAAAGAAAGGAACAAGGAATGTTGAAGATCCTTGGTGTTGGTCACTTTACATGGCATTCAATTCATAAACATCCTAAAAAGTCAAAGAAACTATAAACAGCACTGATATGTCAAAAAAGGAGAAGTTTGGCTCCAATATATGCGTGTTTGTACATCAGAGCTAAATATATACATGTTTCACACTGTGTGTATACTATTAATGTCTCTGTGAGTACTGCACTTTACACTCTTTTTCTTTTCTTTTATATACATATAATATATATATATATGTGTGTGTGTGTATGCACCCAACACCTATCTTCCATTGCCTCTAGGTGGAGACACTATGATTACTATCTAAGCATTACAACCATTTGAAATTGAGTCATATATAACATTTATATATATATATATATATACATATATAGCTTGGCCACGGCTAAGCTATTATAATTATAATATGGTCCACCCTTTTTTTTCTTATAAAATGGAAGGTGAAAACTGGTCCAACTCGGCAAAAGATTAATTAGCCGTCTAGAGCTGCTCTTTAGCTCAGAAGCCTTTATTAATGAGACTGAACTTCTGCAGAAATTTGTACAGCATGAACGAAAATTTTGACTTGACCAAACTATATGTTCATAATGAAAGCCTACATCAGATTTTGGACCACTTTATTCCCAGATTAATTTAAAACCTAACTATATATTCATCAGTTTCCTATACAAATAAGATTATTTTGTTATGGACTTTTTAGGCACAAAAAAGCGAGTTTAAATCTGCTGTCTAATTTTTGGTATTCTAAATAGTATCTAACTAATAATATTATATCACCTAATTTTAAAAAGTTTAAAATATTTTGTAATTAATTTTTTATATCTTAAAATCTAACTTTTTTCAATGATATGTTAAGATATTATTAATTAGACACCATTTTAGATATCAAAATTGGACAGGATAATCCACAAAAAGAAAATATGATCACATTCACTCTTCACTAAATATATCACCGGTGGTAATGGTATATTGATCGAGATGTTCATCTAAAGCTCCTCATACTTCTAAAATTAGGTTCAATTCTTGCTCGTCTCATCAAATGTTTATCATCCATATGTGTATTTAGGACTATATATATATATGGACCCTGAGTTTGTGACATGTGGATCCTTGAACTAAATCCGGAGGATTGTAATGGAAACACCAGTTATTTTCTTTCTTTATTCAACCAAAAAAAAAATTGTAATTACCCCTTTTTTTTCCTCTTTTTTTTTTTTTTTTTAATCCTCTTATCTCACTTGTCACTAGCAAGGATCAAAATTGAAGGACACCATTATTAGTGAGCATAAAGATTCACAAGGGCTGTCTCAGATTTTGATTTTGGAATGTCGAAATGCTTATTATATATATTTATGGCATATTATTTTGTCTATAAATATATATATATATATATATATATACGAATAATATAGTATTCCTTTTAGTTAAGGGGTTTAACACAGTAATAATATCAGCTTTTCTTCTGTCAAGCTGATGAAAAGGAGAACACTGAATTTTATAATTATAGACAAAATCACATGGTTCCTTCACACCCTAGCTAGCTCACTCACCTTCATCCCCCGCAAAAAGGGAAATCATAAGATCAAGATCCATTTCACGCTCAAAAATATATGCTTTTTCGGTTTCTTAACCAAACCCCCCCAAAGAATATTTCGCATATAAAATAAAACAATGCTTTTTTGTGAAAGATGTTGGACAAATTTCAGCATTAACTCATTATTTTGTCTGCACACCAACTGTACTTTAATGAATTCTATTAAACTTCAGACCTCTCTTGCGAGAACTCAAAGCCATATACATATATATAAATATAAACATATTTATACATATATATATATATATATATATATATTAGATCACAGCATGCTTTCAGTAGAAAAAAAGCGTTACTTGGATTACATGCTAACCATATTTTTCAACATTAAATTAGATTAATCATTAATACCATAAAAAATTACGTCTCCCATGCAAAACATATATTTATGTCTTTCATGCACATGTAATATATATATATATATAGGTATTATGTATGTATAGTTCCACTTAATCACACAGTACGTACATTTTCTCAAATGGCTACATTTAGACAAGAAAACACATGCATAAATGCATGCCAAAGCACACACGCGTGACCTGGTCTTTTGATTACTAGCGCGTTTATGTGTGTGTGTGTTTATATAATTATAAAAATATATATATATATATATATATATTCTTCCCCTTCTCGTATTCCTATCAAACTAATAATGTGTCAACCTAATGATGAAACTCAACACCTTTTTCTTTTGAATTGTTTTTTCCTTTGTCTCCCTTTAAAAGCAACTACAATTTTGCTTTGGCAGCCTTTCAACCATGGTCAGCTTTAAGTTCGAAAGGAATTTTACCAAAGTTTAAAATGTTTGAAAATTTTAAGTTGACTTGAGAAGAAAGAAGTGCGTACGTCATTGTAAATTCAGTGAATTAACTGCATCTTCTATAATACTTTTTTGTGGCATTGGTGATAATCATCTCATTAATAGCTTTTAACCCGTCTTAATTTTTATATCAACTTCAAGACTTAGCATACGTTCTCCGGTAGGTATCACCATAACATAACTAATAGTAAACTTCTCATAATCAGACTCAGTTGTGTAATCATACTTGATTAGTAATCGCATAACAGCAAATACTATCTGATCACAGTCAATACATCTTAAGAATGGTTTATTCAATTTCATTCTAGCAATTCTCAATTCTGAATAGACTGTCGGTTAGAGTTAAAAATTTTAAATTAAAGTTGGTTGACTTTTTAAAAAATAATTATAATTTTATTAATTTTTCAGAAAAAGACAAAAATCTAGGTACAAAAATACAATTTAATTAGAGTTAAGCTCAAACACCAAACAAACCTTTAGATTTTACGTAATTTTTTGCAAAATTTTACATCTTAATTTGCAACTGATTCAGAAAACGACAAAGATGATGGTATATTCCCTTGTTATTGGGGACTGTATATATATTTCCCAGCCGAGACTATTTTTCTCAAGCAATTAGAGGAGTACTACTAGCCATAAATGTATATAGCTAATAACTCCGCACGGTGGTGAGGAGCCCTAACCTTACGGTGGTCGACAAGTTGACTTGTCTTTTCAACCATGGACAACTCTTTGTTGGTATACCAATATCATTGCTTACGGAATTCAACAGTGGTGGGGCACTCTATTTTTAGAATTATTGACTATAATCGTAAAATTTATATCCAACTAATAAAGTAGATAGGAAATCTCTCCCGTCTAGTTGTATAACTCGTGCAGAAAACCAGTACAATCCGAAAAAAAAAAACGATACAATCCACTGGAGAGAAGAAAAAAGAATTTTTCTGTCTGATAATCTGATAATACCGGATAAGAAAGTTCTTCAAAGTAGATATAACAATATTGTCCAAACAATCTTCTACTATGATATCTAGTCATATATTATTCACGAGACTTGAGGTTTAAATTGTATGACTGTGATCAATAGTTACATGTATAATGGACATATAAATTATATGCCTCACATCAAATTCTTATTAATGTCTACATATCTTGTATGGTAAATTTAAGCCACTTGGTTAATAATTTAAAATGAGAAACACGACCATGTGGGACAACATTTTTTTTTTTTTTGGTTACTATTTTTTTAGGTGGCGCCAGAGGTGGGTAGGTACAGTACGTTCCATAAGTCGTAGAGAGAGAGAGACTAACAAGATTTTAGAATAACGAAATAGGAAATAAAAGGGGACTGCTGAGACAGTGGCAAGCATCATTACCAGACCACCTAAAAAGAGAACTAGCTAGGTTAAATTAACGGAAAAAGCACTTAATTAGCCCCTTGGTGCCCTCACAATTATATCATTTTAAAATAAAATCTATATTAAACATATATTGTTTAGGGGCATTAATTCGATAGTTAATATAATAAATTAATAATCAAAATTCTCTTTCAACATTTTATATATATATTTTTAAAAATAATAATATAAGTGACAGGTCATTAATTTTCCATGTATTTGTTTTCAGCTGATGCTGGTATGCCTCTCAGAGTGCATCTGATGATGATCTGCAGAAGTTGGCTAGCCATTGCTGTTATTGTTTCTCTCACATGTCTCTCTGTTTCATAGCAGTGGCAACCACTGTTTCTTGGATGATCAAAATTAATGCGTATCCATTTTAAATTCATCAACAGGGAGTTCCATAATCATAAAAGAAAAAAATAACAAAAATAAATCTGAATATTGTCAAAAACATTAACTTTGATCTCAAATTTTAAATACTAACTTACATGACATATAAGTTAATATTTCTTTATTGATATGTTCGTAAAAAGATTGTCGTGTCAATTAAAATTAAACATTATATATGTTAATAAATTGATATAAAAAATTAATATGTGTGCGTATGCATGCATGGTAGAGTTGGAGAAAAGTCCAAAAATGCATATGTTATTGATTTACTATTGTCTAAGTAGAAACATATATATATCTATATATTTATATATAATAAGAGTAATGGAAATTGTTTTAAGTAAAAGGCCATGTTGACGTAGATTAAGAAGAATAAAATCAAGATTGAGCCCCATAATGCGCATGAGAGGAAATGCATGGGGTGTGTGCATTATGCACATATATAAGCATGCAGAGCCAGTGGCCAGTGCACATAACAAGGTGCGCGTGCCAAACAAACTAGCCACCACAGAGGCCCAAAATATATATATAAACATTGAGAAAATTATTTCAATTTTGGCTCACATATTAGCCAGAAAACGACAGCTTAAAAAGGTGTAGTAACTTAGTTAGATGAAAGTCATCACATTTCTTGGAGTAAAAAAATCAAGTGTATATATGTTGCTGAATAGGACTATATATATATATATATATATGGCCCAGCAGATGAAGAAGTGTCTCATTTTCTTCACCTATATATATATATACATGTTGTTTCATTACTGTCGTGCTGGCAACAGTCAATCTTTTTCCATGTTAAAGTTAAAAATTATGCAAATGTATTGATGACATTTAACAAATGTAATGTGGGAAAGCTTAAAGTGGGCTTTCTTTGGATTTTTTTTTTAAATAATTAGAAGGTAAATAAAATTTTAGAGGAAGGAAAAATAATTTTGAAAAACAAAAAAGAAAAAAAAACAAAAACAAAAACTGAGTAGCTGACACAAAGAACATCTAGGGAAGTGAGAAAGAGGACCCCTAAAGCAAAGAACTTTGGAAACCCAGAATCAAGTGTAATTCCTCTCTGTCCTCATAACCAAAGTAAAGAATAACAGATTATGAGTACCATTTTTCCCTATAAAATCAACAAAAAAGCTAAAGTTTTCAGTCCTTGTATTGGAGACTGGAAACACAACCCCCCCTATCTCTTTCTCTCTCTCTCTCTCATCTTTCTCTCTCTAAATATTTTGTTTTCCCCATTTAAAAATTTGAAGCATGATTTCCATCACTACCCAGCAAGCATTTATAGCTCCACACCCACATGGACAAAACTTTAAGCCAAATAATCAATAATAAAACCCAACCCATTGGTGATTATTTTAATCACCACATGCCCAGAAGTTCAAGCTGTCAGATCATAAAACCAAGGTGTTAGAATTCTCGGAGAGAGAGAAACGGAAGGGGAGAGAGAGAGAGAGAGAGAAGAAGAGGTCGAAGGAATCAAGGAATTTTATTTTATTTTATTTTTTTAAAACTCTGGGGTGTTCCAAAACTTTGAAAATGGTGAGAGATTAAGCTTAGAACGGTCATGATGTGTTGGAGTATGGATTCAGTTGAAGGTCATGCACTGTTTCCATGGACGAAACTTTGGAATAAATGCAGATTATTCTCATTTTCAGATCAAAGAAGAAGAAGAAGACGACAACAACAAAAACAACAAAAACAACAACAATGTTGTACAAAACAAACAAACATGGCTTCTAGCTGGTGTTGCAGTTACAAGATCTCGCCGCCAATCTTTCTCCAATCTCTTGTACTCTTTCTTCTTGTCGTTTCCTCTGCCTCATCCCAGGTAAACGACGACCAGAATCTCGGACAAGCGAATCAGAATCAGACTTTCCGACCAGACCAAGAACTCCAAAAGTTGAAGATTATAAAATCTCGTCTCAAGAAGATCAACAAACCCTCTCTCAAGACAATTCAGGCATCAATTTGACCATAACTCACTTCCCCTGTTTTTTATATATATATTTTTTTGCTCTGTTTTTTTTTTTTATTATTTACTTCAGTTTAATTATTTTTCTCTCTCTCTGTGTTTTTTTTTTTTTTGGTGGGATTTTGCAGAGTCCAGATGGTGATCTTATAGATTGTGTGCTATCTCATAAGCAACCAGCTTTTGACCACCCTCTTTTGAAAGGACAAAAGCCATTGGTGAGCTTTTTAGCTCTACTTCTGCAACTGAATTTTCTCAAATATATACATATATACATATATATATATGTGTAATTGAATTTGAGGTGTGTGAATTTTGTAGGATCCACCAGAGAGACCAAAAGAGCATAATAAACACAACCCATCTTCAGGGGTGAATTTTCAGCTGTGGAGGTTGTCTGGTGAGTCATGTCCCGAAGGAACTGTACCAATAAGAAGAACAACAGAAAAGGATATGCTGAGAGCTAGTTCGGTTAGAAGATTTGGGAGAAAAACTAGACGACGTGTTCGGAGAGATTCAAGCAGTAACGGCCATGAGGTTAGTCCTTTATTTTTTTCAAATAAATAAAATTCATGCTCGAAGAAATACTACAATTACATATATATATATATATATATTTATAATATATTTTGTACCATTTGGATTTTAGTTTGTCGTCTTCTTCTTCTTTCTTTGTTTTTTTCTTTTAAAATAATAACGGAGGAAGAAGATACTCTTCAAAACAAGACAAGAGAAACAAAGTTCAATTTGTATGAAATTATACCCCTTTTTCTTTATCTCATACTAATTTTGTTTGGATAATATTGAATATATTCATCTCAAAAGAAATTGTCCCAAACTCACCTATTCAAGCGAAATTACGCAATCAAAAACAGTGAGATTCCTCAAATTAGTAATATTTACGAACTTTCATGGCAGGTGTAGTTACACTTATCTGAATGAAAAATAAATAAATAAGTATATACATATATAATATATCCAATTTAAATTTAATGTCGTTTCAGAGCCTGATCAGTGACCACTCAAACTTTCATTTACTGAAACTTTGTTATCATCGTCCTGGGAATTTTCACAAACATAAACGGGGAATCCAAATTGAAAGATGAGAGACAAGGGGAATCCCATATATCTGTCAACAAATATTCTTTAAAAAAAAATAATTAATGGTATAACGACTTTTCCAAAGATGAAAGTAACAATACATGTCGTATATTTCATGAGTTTACATGGGAAATAGTGATTTTTTTTAAAAAAAATTTTTTTTAATTTTTTTGGGTGCTGAAATTATTAGTTAGTATTGTGGGTACACAGCATGCAGTTGGGTATGTGAGTGGAGAGCAGTATTATGGAGCAAAAGCCAGCATAAACGTGTGGGCGCCTAAGGTCTCTAATCAATACGAGTTCAGCTTATCACAAATGTGGGTCATCTCTGGTTCTTTTGGCGATGACCTTAACACCATTGAAGCTGGTTGGCAGGTATGTTCCTGTTTTCATCTTTAATTTTCTTCGATTTTTTTTTTTCCGAGCTTTGGGAATTCAAATTCAAAACCTTTAAGATGGTTGCGGAATTACTGTTAGGCCGAATCTACAACCATATTAATTTTATCTTTAGGAAGAAATGCTTATTTGCTACATAATTACCCTCTCAATATTTAAGATCAAGTATGTGCAAGTATGAACGAATTTATGATGAAAATGATTTTAAGGTTCAATTATTTTTCTTTTTTTTCCCTCCTAGTGTCAATGGGGTTGTGACACGTCACCTATCTGATTATTTTGGGAGGATTAAAAAAAAAACGTATATTTATAGCTTGTTTGACACTCTATTTGAAGACTAAGTTTGGACATTATTTAAAATGTTTTCTATAATATTTTCTCCCATAAAATTTGAATTTATTTTTTTGTACCTATGGTCTAAATGGGGGCTTAATAGTGACTATGGAACTAGAGAAACAAATTATAAGTGGAAGTATATATGTGTAGTAGTTTATCTACTAGCGTGAATCTGCAAACGAGCACATGAGAGTTAGATTTAGGGTCCGTTTGGTTCGTCAGTTGGAGTTGAAATTTTTAAGTTGTAATAGTAAATTTTTTTGAATTTTCAGAAAAGACAAAAAACTTTTTGAGAAAAGACAAAAACTTTTTGGGAAAAAGACAAAAATTAAGTTGAAATATTTTAGTTTAAAATGTTGAAACAAACACACAATTAGTTTCAGTCTTTCGGAGGTCAGAAACTCATGTGTTACTCAAACTGGCAATGCCAATAGTAGACAACATGTTATCATTAAATTATGTAACAGATACCAAATAGTCAAATACTTGTTTTCCCATTTAAAGCTACTTTAGTCTACACAGGTTTTATATAATAATATAGTAGAGGTACCAATTTTAATCCAAATTTTTAAATAATCTTTTTATTGATAAAAATAATTAATAATAATTATTTATATATCTATCAATAAAAAAATACAGCTCATATATTATATAAATTGATACTATAAAAATTTTTAGAGTTGACATCTCTAGTATTTTTCTTTACTCAATTAGAGGGAAAAAATCAGAAAAACAAAACATTTAAAGCAGTTATCAAGGCTCAACTACCTTTCATTTTCATTAATATGATTTCTGTATATTGAAGTCAATAATATGGTTGCTAATTCATAAACATTTAATTTCGTGCAGGTTAGCCCTGAGCTATATGGGGACAACTATCCTAGATTCTTTACTTATTGGACTGTAAGTATATAATACGAGTAACCTTAATTATTCTGTCAATTAATTTCATTTCAGTAAAAAATAATGTAGTAATTCAATTATTTGCATTTTTTCTTTAAGAAAATTAATTAATTAATTTTTTAGTTGTTAATTTTTAATTTAATTAATTAATTTATTTTTGTTTAATGACAGACGGACGCTTATCAAGCAACTGGGTGCTATAATTTGCTATGTTCAGGGTTTGTCCAGACAAATAGTAGAATTGCCATTGGAGCTGCAATCTCTCCAACTTCATCCTACAATGGCGGACAATTTGATATTAGCTTATTGGTTTGGAAGGTAACCTTATAAATATATCCTTTCACCTTTTATAAAAAGCCATGTTTCTCAATATAAATTTATATGAAAAGAGTATAAATGTATAAATGCCAAACATCATGATCTCTAATTAATTACACGTGATGATATGCAAGCATTATATAGGCCCTCCATAATAATTTATAATATATAGTGTCACTATTTTGTATGTACACAAATATATGTATATATGTATGTTATATGTGTGTATACAACTTAAATTTGTCCGTATAGAACATTACATGCGCGCATGCACTAGAGAATTGATTCCGACAATTATTGGACTGTAATTCTCATATGCTTTTTTTTATTTTTTATTTTTTGGTGTTTTCTTTATCTTCCTGGTCTGCTGCAAGATTCGCTTCTCATCCTAGCAAAAGAACTTCCTGACTACTCCTCCACCTTCTCTATAGCTTGCTTTTCAATTTCCCTTCTTTTACAAGATGTACTTCTACTTTACAGCAATCGAATTACTATTCTACTTTCCTTTTTTCTTCTTTATACTCTCCTTGCATTTTGACATGGTTATTACCGGTTAAAAACTAACACTAATAAAAAAATAATAACAAAATCCACGTATCACGTAAGTTGATATCACGTATTTTTACAGGATCCGAAGCACGGAAATTGGTGGCTAGAATTTGGATCGGGAATTCTGGTTGGATACTGGCCATCGTTTTTGTTCACGCACCTAAGAGAGCACGCAAGCATGATCCAATTCGGAGGAGAAGTAGTGAACTCACGGCCATCAGGGATCCACACATCCACACAAATGGGAAGTGGGCATTTTGCAGGAGAAGGGTTTGGAAAAGCGTCATATTTCAGAAACTTGCAAGTTGTGGACTGGGACAATAGCTTGGTTCCTTTGTCAAACCTTAAAGTTTTGGCTGATCATCCAAATTGCTACGACATACAAGGAGGGATTAATAATGTTTGGGGTAATTACTTTTACTATGGTGGCCCAGGAAGAAATGTGAGGTGTCCCTAAGGGAGCTTTAAAAAAAAAAAAAAAAAAAGGTATAGATGTGGGTTTTTTTTAAATTTTTTAAATTTTTATATATATGTTTTTTCCCCCCCTAATTGTTGGGTCAAATTGGGTTTGATCGATCTCTTGATCAATGGGAAAGTTTGGGGTATTCCTATATTTATTTTTCTTTGTTAATCCAAAAAATTTCTTTTCTTTTCTTTTTCTTTTTTTCTCCTCAACTAACAGGTGATCCATTAATTTTATCACCCTTAGGGATTTGTGTATATTTGGGAAAAAAGAAGATATAGTGAATATATTACGGTTTGTGATCTTTTTGGTTTTCTCCTTTTCTTTCAATAATAGTACTTGGAAATGTGTTACAAGGATTCAAAAGTGGTGTTTTATATTTGCATTCGAAAAAAAAAAAGGATAAATAATATCACTAAAAAATGTTAAAGTGAAATCAACTGATTATTAAATTCACATATAAAAAAAAAGTTACAAATGTTTATTTTATAAACAAACATGCTAGAATGTGCAGTACTACAGCTCCATAATGAATTACCTACCAAACATTGAATGGAAAATTCAAATTAGTAATGCCTCACAAATTAATTCGAAATTTACTCAACTCTGTCAGTGTTTGTCATATCTTCTGGGATACGCGTGTTTATTGTTTCCAACACATAGATAAATAGTGATTCAGACACTCAACACACCCCCCCCCCCCCCCCCCCCCCCAACCCAAAAAAAAAAAAAACTACTAACTCTTGATGGGACAATGTTGCGGTGTCCCAATCAATAAATTAATCAATTAAACACATAATAATCAATGATGCCAGAGAGGGATAGTGGGGGGGGTCTTCCTTGCCTTAGAAGACAGTGTTGAGAACAAATCTAGTGTCATTATTTTCCCCCAAAAAATAAAAAAAAAAATGAAAAAAAAGGATGATGATGAAGACTGTAGTATCCCACTGATCGTAAAACAATACAAAGAAAAATAAAAACTTTTTAACCTATAAATGGAAGAAGAAGTAGTAGTAGTAAAGTTGAGAAAATGAATCCAAGTCTAAAGCATTAAATAAATATACGTATATTTCGTGTACACATACGTATATAGATATAAAGATAGATAGATAGATAGATAGATATATAGTGGAAATTAATTAGTTGAGATAGCATGATGCTACTCAGTACTCGGGGTAATAATAGCAATTTATTAGCGGCCGGCTCATTGGTTAGTGTTCCCACATGAAGTTGTCTAGGTAAGACATGCAAGTTTAATTATATATATAAGAGGGTTAAAATATGGTCTGCCAACAATCTTTTTCTTAAAGTATACTTTGTTCCTCAAAGGTTATCATTCATTTTCACATATAGTTAACTTCACGTAGTAGGAAAAGCTGTCGACATTATCATGCACAACTTAGATTCGTTTTTTTTTTTTTTTTTTTTAATTTATTTAAATTAAATTATTTAATAAATAAAAAAAAACACAACAACAACAACAACTCAGTCCAATGAGGACTTCAACGACGATAAGATTTCTCTTGCACGTCTTCAAAATAGAAGAAGGACAAAAAAAACACGTGGGACCTTAATCTTGCTAGTAATTCTAAGGATATTACTTAAAAATAAAAAGACATATCAAGTCAGCTTTTTTTTTTTTTTTTTTTTTTTGGGGGAGGTGATTCATTCAGTACCAGTCAAACTAGTGTAATAATAATTTGACATCATTCTTATTTGAATTAATTTCATAAATGCCCTCTTTAATTATATATCTTATTTTATTTTATCTCTTAAATTATTAAAATTATTCATTTTATCTTTTGATGTATACAAAGTCATTTAAATTACCCTTTTCCTCTATTTCAGCCTATAACTTAACTATTTTGGTGACAATATGGTATGAAATTAGAGGCTAATAACTAATATTTTAAAGAAAATCACTAGTTATTAAAACAATTATGTTAAAACAAAGTTAGATCAGTTTATTATTTCCCTAAAAAAAGAAAAGTTTATTATTAACATAAATCAAAAATAAAAACATAAATTAATTTAAGGTTTCTCTCTCATCAACTTCATCTCTCTCCACTACCGCCATCCACCACACCAAACTCTGCAACCATCAAGCTAAACTTCATCATATCAATACAATAGCCTTGTTTGACGTTCGAGTTCAAATTCAAAATTTTCATATCAGTTTTTATCTTTTTCTAAAAAGTTTTTATCTTTTCTTAAAATAAATTTTTGCTTTTTTCTGAAAATTTTTTTATCTTTTTTGAAAAGTTAACAAAAATTTTTAACTCAAATTTAAAATTTTCAACTCAAACTTATTCACCAAACGGACCCTAAAAGGGAAACATTCTCTCCCTCCTCCCTGCTTTCTTTATGCTCGACGACGTCAGATTTCTACGGCACATCACATCACAGGTCGAATGGGTGGGCGTGGGTTTCGCAGTACAGATATCTGTGATAGAGTGTGGCCGGCAATGGTGAATCTGAGAAAAGGAAATTTTGGGTTTTTTTTTTAATAATATTTTTGAAATGAAAATTGGGGTGTTTTAGTCTTATTTTTTGTAGAAGAAAATCAGAAGAAAAATTAAAATGAAAACAAAAATATTAAATCTCACATGTTAAAAAATCGGGGGCGGATGGGTCATGAACACACTCGCCATACATTTTTTTCACAGTAAAAGTTTATTATTATTATTATTATTATTTTTTTGGAAAGTTTCATCAGTAAACGTTTTGTTCGGAGAAAACATCATGGGAAGAAAACAAAAAGAATGATGGAGCTCAAGATTATAAGATGGTAAACTTTCTTTTTTTTTTTTTTTCCCTGAAAATTATAAGATGGTGAACTGAGCAGTGATTAATGTTGTTAATAATTATTGATGGTTAGGTTCCTTTGATATGATATGATCTTCCCGATCTTATTTTAATTTTAATGTTTTAAATTTTTTTTGTATAAATATTATTTAATATTAAGGTTTTCATTTTAAAATAATATTAATTAGTCTTATTTTCATGCCACATCAGCAAGATTGTGCAAGTTATTGACGGAAGTGAATGAAAAAGACAATTTGAATGACTTCATATATATTAGAGAATACAACGAATCATTTTGATAATTTAAGAAACAAAGTAAAATAGAATACATAATTTAGGAAATATTCGTAAAATTAATCCTTCTTATTTAGTCTTTTTTAAATGATGATTTTTTTTTTACAGAATATCTTAGTGCATGTTTTTAAAAATTAAGACTAATTAAAAATCACAACGAAATATAAAAGAATACAAAAGTAAAGAGATTTAACGGTTCAAATAATAGCTAGAGTTTCATACATTTTACCCAGGAAAAAAAAAATCTCAAGAATGTTTTTGTCTGTATTTGGGATGGATAGACAGCAAGCAAAACGCAGAGGAAATGCCAAAGATGGGTCAAAAAAGATTGTCTTGGACCGACCACATCTGTTGGGAAGTACTTTTTAATTTTACAGCTCACCCTTGACTTCATCACATCTCTCCTTGGTCAGATTCTATTTTTGTTCCCATTTATCATTTAAAAAAAAAAAAAACAAAACAAAAACAAAAACAAAAACAAAAAACTTTAACCAGTATGGATTCGGGCAGGAGTAGGTTGGTGGTTTACCCGTATCCTTTGAATGACCCACCTAAACGTCACAAGGGGGTGACTGATACAGACTGACAGCATTACATGGCAGGCCTTTAAGCTGACACGTGGCAGTAAATCCCAAACAAACAAAACTAGCTGACAGCTCTCTGCGCACCATCAGTATCAGTATCTAGGCTAGATGTTCGGTTTTGGTCTACGAAACGACAAGAAGTCCCCATTAGTGTTGCCACGATTTCCTTGTAAGGTAATAAGGAATTTCAAGACAAGACGACAACCTTAGGAACTGAGAGAGAGTTAGTGTACGGGAATTTTTACCTCCCAAGACGCTCTAAGGAGTGGCTCCAAACACAAGGAGTCAAAAAGAGCATAAATTTTGAACCATTTCTAAGAGTAAAAGATTTTATTTATTTAATTTTTTTTTTTTTGGGGCCGAGATTTTGATTTTGACTCCATGATTTCCTCATCACCCACTCGTCATCCTCTTTTTAGCTCTCTCTTTCGGCTGTTCTGAGGATAAAGTTTGCATGCGTATGTTTTTAACAAATTGCTCAACTGTTTGTTTTTGTTTCTAATTTGCAGATAATTTTACTACTTCTAGACATGGTTTAACTACTTTTGTCTCGAAATAGACTAAAAATTTGCAATCACTTTTAACGAAAAAAAGGGTATAATGTTTCTTGTTGATATCAGTAAAGTAAAAAATAATGACCTCAGCAACATCTATTATGTCACTTCCAGCCTATACGTGCCTTCGACTTTACTTATGGACCAATTTTTGACATTTTGTCCTTGGAACTTTGGCTGAACCCCAAAAAATACGGATGGTGGGGATTAAAAGTAGTTGCTTTTCGGACGTTGAAGAGATGACTTTGTGAACTGAGCCGCATAATATTCTCTTCTCTAGCGGAGTACGTATAAAAACCTAATAGACCTTCGTAATATAGCACAATTTAGCTTAACGATAACTTTACACTCTCATTAATGTTTAATATTGAGTTCAAATCCCCCACTAAGACTACGTAGGGGGAGGGGAGCCCACATCATACAAACAACAATTTTTTTTTAATACACAAAGGAGTAACACTTCTAACAAGACAAATCGATCACAAGATCTTCAGGAAGAGGATCACATTGAACTCATAAGTAGAAAAACAAGAAGTAATTAACCAAATGAACTGCCAAATACCAAAACTGGGGAATAGTGTTAGTTGTTGAATGATAATGGAATCAACTAATAATCCAATTAGACACATTTTGTTTCATTAGTTGTGATCTACTTGCCACATTCAAGAGCAGGACAAGAAGCCCGAACTGAACCGTAATTCTACCCTACAGCTAACGCCAGACAGTAGAGATCTAGCTCCTGCAAAATCGATTTGTTGATGAACGAGGATGAAGCATCTTCACTTCATTTTTTTTTTTTTTTTTATCGAACGGGGCATTCTTCGGCACGATATACATTATTCCACCTAAGAAAACTGGCACGTTCTATAGGCAAAATGGAAAGCCATGTAGAGACTACTCAAAATCACCTCTACGGGAGTTTAAATTCCGAGAACAAGACAAAAATAGAAAGGCGAAAACAAGGGGGGGAAAAAAACTCAGTCCACACATATCTCCTCAAGCAACTTCTTGCTGGCCTCACTCACTTCCACCTCCTCCATTTTCAATCGGCGAGGCAATGACGGGTTTGTTCTTCCAGCAGCAGCATAAGTTCTTATTAAAGATTCCAACACATCATCGCCTAAGGTATCTATGACCTTCTTCAAAATCTCCAGTAAACCTTCTGCACCATCTACATCTTTCTCTTGCTCAAAATGCTGCATCAAGGTTTTGACTACATCTGGTGATGGAATCCACTTCTGACCATCCCCTTTGCCGGTTGATACTGCATTGGCAACACAATCAACTGCGGATTTGAAATCATCATGCCTCAAATAATAATCCAAAAAGATCTCCCAGGTTTTCGCATTGGGTTTGGCCCCTCTCCGGCGAGCATTTTCCTTGAGTTCCTGAGCCTTCTCAAGTAAATTATGTTTAGCAAAAGCTCCAATCAGAACATTTGCAACCCGAATGTCATAAGTTGAGCAATATGAATGCCATTCCCTGAAACACTTCTCTGCACCTGGTAGATCTTTCAAATTAACCAACGCCTGGATCATGTTTAAGTAGCTTACGTTTGGAGTGCTAGGATATGCCAATCTCAAAGATCGCCATACTCGATAAAGTTCAAGCAGATTTCCCGTTCGACCATATAGTGTAATTAGAAACTGGAAAGCAGCATGATCTTTGTGGGCATTTTTCTTCTCCAATTCCTTGAGTGCATTTTCGGCCTTCTCAAACAAACCAGCATCAACATAAACTGATGCCAAATTGCTATACGTTGTCCAATCACTGACAACTTGGCCATCCCTCTTAAACTCGTCGAAAACCCTTTCAACCCCGGAGATATCATCAACGGTAGCAAGAGCTCGCATCCAGATATTATACGAAAAAGAATCCAGCATAACACTGGCTGCCTTCATTTCTTGTATGATAGCAGGTATTCTTTCCGGATGCCCTGTCTTCGCATAAAGAGTCATAAGGCTATTGTAAGATATGGAGCTCAAAGGAAGATTGAGTTCCTTCATCTTCTCCTTAAGAGCTTCAGCTTCTTCCGTCATCAATTCCTTGCAGTAACAGTTAAGCAGCGCCCCATAGGTAAGATGGTTCTTATAAGATTCGGGAAGATCAACGAAATAATTTTC
This sequence comes from Ficus hirta, assembly GCA_038430175.1. Classification (NCBI taxonomy): domain Eukaryota; kingdom Viridiplantae; phylum Streptophyta; class Magnoliopsida; order Rosales; family Moraceae; genus Ficus; species Ficus hirta. The sequence goes on along the minus strand of CM076595.1, from coordinate 14,001,135 downwards.
TGCAGCAGTAATACCCTTAGCTTTGCCAATTAAATCTAAATGTATAGCCTGATCACTGGCTGTCTTGTTTACTCCCCTCTTAGTCATCGTTTCGGAGAGCTGTATAACATAAATCAGTCCACCAAGAAGAGTATAAACAATTGGTAAGGAGAGGATAAAAAGAGGGTCAAAAATCAATCACGATTTGACTTCCAAATAAAAGCCTTTCTATACACATGAACCAAGACGATCTCACAAATGCCAATTTTAATGCTTTATTTGAGACCCCAAAAAAAGGTAAAAATGGCATATTTCATTTTGTCATTCCATTTTTGTGCTCCAATGCATAATGCTCAATCTGCTTTCTGTCATAAATCTTATGCTTTGAAACTTCTAAAAGTAAACCTTTAATTGTTAAATAATTTGAAAATGATAATATTATGATTATTAAGTTTTTTAAAAAAATATTCAGTATATGAACCAATAAGCAACAAATGCCAAAACTTGGTGCCCAATTTGGCATCAAGTATACTATGTAGCATAGCTGCATATATCAAATTTAAATCAAGTTTAGCAATGCATTGGAGAATGCTTTTTATTTTTTTCTTCTTCAAAAAAAGTTTAAAACAAAAAAACAAACAAATGTCAAATTTTGACGTTGGCATGGAAATTTGTCATAAAATGACATTGCATAAGATGCTGTAATATGTGCAATTATTAAATACAATACTAATACACATCTCATAAACTCCACAAAAATATATGTATATATACAACTCTTTCTACAAATCCAGCAATTAGCAAGTAACGTTTCATTTTGAATTTCTAAGCACTGAAAACGACGAAAAGGAGGTAAAAAGAAGAGAACCTTGAGAGCAGGCAAGTAAAGCCTGCGATCGCGAAGCTTCCGGAGAGTGAGGTCGACCTCCCATTTGAAGACTCGCTTGCGGCTCTTGAGGAACTCGTTGAGTTGGCGGCGGACACTGACCTCGGAGCCTCCGTCCTTGAACAGCCTCTCGTACAGAGCTTCCTCCAAGTACTTGCTCGACCGTCTCCCCACGCTCTTGCTGCGGCTCAGCAGATGAAACGCCATTCTCGACCTTTTCCGAAGCCTAGGGTTTTTCACTCTCTCTCTCTGCTGATATGCGATCTAAAGCCCGGAGGTTTCAGAAGCAGGAACAAGACTCCGGTCGAGTGTCGACCCTTTCACAACGGGCTGTCGAAATTTGGGCTTGGGTCTGGGCTCCTAGTTGGGCCCAAGAGATTTGGATCTGGGCTCTCAAATGGGCCAGCCGAGTTGCCCAAGAACAACACAAATGATACCGAAGATTACCAAATGCGTTCAGGTAGACTACAAAAAAGTATATTAACATAATACTCTTCTGGAAATGGTCCGTGTTGACTCCAATAATTAAGGGTATTTTTGGTAGAATACGGATGGTATTCTATCAGAATACATATGGTATTCTAGAAAAATATGGTCAAAGATATTTCTGAAAATATATCTACTATTGACCTTTCATTTATCTTATAAGAGGTCAAAAAACCATGAAGTCAATAGAATACGTGCAGTATTCTGGTAGAACACAATCAGAGACAATTCTGAGAAGAATAGTGTTAGGAACATCAATTTTAATCATAATTTTTTAAGTATCAATTTATGTGTTATATTTTAATTGGTAGAAGCAGCTAATTGATGTAGTAATATTTTAACCATTTATCAATAAGATAATGATAACTCATATATCACATAAGTTGATATTCAAAAGTTGGAATTAGAGTTGATGTTCTAACATTTTACTTTTAAAAATACATCTAAAATTAACTTTTAACTTATCTTATAAGAGGTCAAGAATCATGAATTCACTGTGAATGTGATAATACTCTTTTTGAGACAATCCTCAAAATTACCAATATATATATATATAACATATTTACAGAACTAAATAAAGTAACTAAAAAAATTTTAAAATATTTAAGAAAAAGAACAAATTTATTAGATAGATAATCTATTTACTAAAAATAAAAAATTGACAACTCAATAAATTTATTGTTTATTTTAAATATTTTTAAAATCTAGTAGTTACTTTAATTATTTATTATAAAATTTTGATTTACTTTTTTCTTTAAAAAAATCAGACCATCAACTTATTACTAATTAATTATTTATCTGAAAAAATAATCATGATTTGATATGAATATTTCTTTAGATGTAGAGGTTTATTTATTTATCTTAAATTTAAAGTTATAAGTCTAAATTCTACATCTTATAATAAAGTTCGATATTAAATTACTATTAAATTATGTTTATAATATGATCACAGTTAATAAAATTATGATTCTCAGTTGGTCGCTCGTCCAACTTTTATAGTTTTTTTTTTCAACGAAAAACTAAACTATTATTAGAGCTGGAGAAGAGATATTTTATACTTCTTGGTCGAAAAACTTACACGATCCGATGCAGTTGGGATTAACACATGTGGACTTCAATTATTTATCTCCTCAATATGGGATCAGTTTTTTTTTTTTTTTTTTTTTTTATGAAATAAAAAGGACACTTCAGATTAGTATGATTTAGTATAATCTCACTTTGCTTTTGCTAGTCAGTATAATCTCATTTTTGATTCAATACCCACTCTAGAGATGGAAATTATTAGTAATTACACTATCTATGGGCACCTCAAAGCAAAAGGTTAGCCAAATTAATGAAAAAAATAAATTAAAAAAAAAAGGCTCAAAGTGGAAATAGAATACCCCCTTTTCCTCCTCCTGTTTTTTACTTTTTTTTTTCTTTTTCCAGGAAAAAATAACTAAAAGTGGGACTGGAAACAAACCATTAGAGAGTGACAAAATTTTATCAGAGCCAAAAAAAAAAAAAAGTGACAAAATTTTAGTTAGTCAAAACCAAAAAAAAAAAAAAAAAGGGGGGGGGGACAATTTGATGTACACAAAGTCGTAATCAGAAAGAGAGAGACAAAAAAAACTGTGGTCCGTAGATCTGCATTATTAGCATTATTGCTGTCAGCCTGTAAAACGGGAACCGAACCATCTGGAAATTGGACCGTCTTTTTTTCCTTTTTTTCTTTTTTTTTTTTTTTCTTTTTTGTTGAGGCACACGTATTTCCAACACGTTCTAAAGGTGGAATTAGTTTACAAATTCGAAGTAATCATCATTTACATGACATGAATTTTCTGGTTTATATGATTTGGGTGATTTATTAATGTACTTAATTAATTTATTCCCTAGTCTTAACAAAGATTAATATATAATTTATTGTAATAATCTACTTCGAATAGACTAATGGAACCTCTAGAAGTTTCCCAAGCTTGATGATTCTAAAACCGAGTACCAAAGATTTTGGGCCCTCTAATATTTTGCTCTTTAGATCAAGTGGGGACACGTTCACGTGGCTCACGTATCAACTACTGGAAACGTGCTTTTCAATTTTCATCACCACCACCGTATTTTATTTCCCCCCCAATATAATATTAATATTCTTTTTTAATATTTAGGGTCCGTTTTGGTACATGAGTTTGAGTTGAAATTTTTAAGTTTCAATAGTAAATTTTTTTGAATTTTTAGAAAAGACAAAAAACTTTTTGGGAAAAAGATAAAAACATTTTAAGAAAAAGATAAAAAAAATTTTGAAATGGTAAGTTTGAACTTACCAACCAAACAAAGCCTTAATCGAAAAAGTTGCCAAACCAAAAATTTAATAATAATAAAACGAATTTATTATAAAGATTTTATATTTTTCATTATTAAGTATAAATATTGTTTTAATTATTAGACTAAATTTCTTAACTGTATGAGCTGTGAATTTAACATTATAAATTTTTAGGATGGATATTCATAAATTTTACAATTAATCTAATAATTAACAAGTAATTTTTATTAATTTTGTGAAATAAAAAATCAGTGTAAAAGCTCTTTATAACAAACATTCACAAAAAAAAAAAAAAAAAAAAGCTCCCCTAGTAAATAATAATGAGAAGGACCAAATAAAAATATGGAAAATGACCTCTTTATCAAATCAATCAATCAATTTTTTAATACATGTTTTAAATTTTATCAATCAATGATTTAATAATCATTCACGGGTAAATTATGATAAATAACTTATTGATCTAACAACCAAACATTTTTCTTTAAAAAAAAAATAATAAGTTCAAAACATGTCTTAAACAAGTATTTAAATACTGTCATTAGACTTAATTCATGGGAATTGCAAACAGAAAATTAAATTGAATCATGATTAATAAGCTTTAATAGTATTAGGCAGATTATGAATTATTTTAACGAAATAATATAACTTTTCCGCGGTATAGGAAAGGCAGTCAAAGGCGTTGATTATTTTATATTATATTGATATAGTAGGGCCTAAAGAAGAGAGGCTCACCACTCACCATACTCTCTCTCTCTCTCTCTCTCTCTCTATATATATATATATAATTATTTTGTAGTTTAGTGAGGGGGAAGCTGAACAACCCCAACTCCGTTTTGTAAAATCTTTTTATTCTTGCTTGCGGTCTTTTATTATTTTTGGCAGCCAAACACGAAATCAGCATGTGCCCACGCACTGGCCGTTCAATGTTGAAGAATTGACTAATCCCCCCCCCCCAACGCTCATGGTGTGAGCGTGTACACATGACATTTTCCCATTTCCCATTTGCAAATTGCAAATTGCAAATTGCGTTACCAACTTCTTTGATAGAGAAAGTGTTTGCATGAGAATGATCTCTTTCTTTCAAATAAAGAACATACCCCATCAAAGAAATATGAATTGTCCAAATCACATCCAAAGGATCAAGAACAACATAAGAGATTATCCTGGCTTAAAAAATAAAGAACGAGTTAGATTCTAATTCAAATCACTTAAAAAAAAAAACGTACTTGATGCACTTCAATAAGAAGGAGAGAGAAAATAAAATTTAAAGAATCTAAAATGAGATCAATCATTAGTCATTGTTTAAAACAATAACTTCGAATGTAATTTTTTTTATCAATACACAACTTTGTGTTTTCTTAACAATTATGAGGTAATTCTACATTTCTATCTATACAATACAGTCTTCTAATAATTTCATTAAATTGTCTTATCTTATTTTTAATTTAATATGATTGTGATGTGATTTTAAAGTTTCAGTATTATATTAATACCATAATTTTCTTACAAAAACTCTTTTCTTCTACCTCATATTGTTGCATTGGAATGCACTAAAAAATATGGCGCGTGAGTGAGAAGTGAGAACGGTTAAAGATAGAGAAATAGGAAGACATTGATGAAACGGATAAGAGGGCGGTCACACAGTTGGGCGTTGGTTGACAAGGAACCTTCCAGCTTAGCACCAGCGCACAAGACCTGTAAAGAAACGTCTTCTTTTTTCTATTTATTTTTAGAAATATAACCCCAAAACCCAAAAAAATTTCCATAAATTCCCTATCCAATATTTATATGCTAAAATTTTATTACCAAAAGCAGGTGTCTCCATCAACCAAACCTGTAAATCTGATGCAGAAAATTCGGATTCCAATCTTTTTTGGACAACAAACAAAAAAAAACAAAAACAAAATTTTTGGGGAGGATCTCTAGGGGACACGTGTCACAACTCAAAACCAAAGCACTTTTTTTTTTTTTCCCTTATTAATTAATGACAAAAAATTATGATCAGCAAAAGGATTCTGATTGGTCGCGCCTCCTCTCCTGGTAAACAACGAGAGCGGCCGGAAGCGAGAAAATTGTGGGAAACACATTTTTCAAAGTCTCTCTAATAAAAACAAATTAAAAAAAAGTAAAAATAAAAAAAAATTATTCCCCTTCAAAGGTGTTTCGGAGGCCTCTTTCTTTCTCCCATTTTAATGGGTTTGACGTAGAGGAGGAGGTCTCTGGAAGTTTGAGCCTTCCTTGTTCATTTCCAGGATCTCTGTTTTGCTATTAAACAAAAAATAAAAAATAAATAACATAAAAGAACTCTTTTTTTTTTTTTTTTTTGTGTTATCTTTCATTTTTTCGGATTGAAAAAAGAAGAGAAGATGATCAGAATGTGGATAGCCTCACTGCAATTAGCGGAGCTGTTCGTGAGCTCTCTGGTTCATATGCTATATGGGTTTTACATTTTCAGCTCGGCCGTGGCCGGTGATCTCTCTCAGGCTCTCAACGAGACCTTCTTCAAGCCCAGCACGAATTCCGAGGTCAAAGAGGAGCCTCTCCCAGAAACAACAACAGTGGCCACCGCCGATGACCTCCCTCCGATCGTTTTGGTCCACGGAATCTTCGGTTTCGGCAAAGGGGTAACTTTTTTTAAATTATTTTTCTTCTCTGGAAAGTGGGGTTGAATTTGTTTCTCTCTCATTTGGGTTTTTTGAAGAAAAAATAAGAATTTTTTTTTTTTGGGTTTTTTGTAGAGATTGGGAGGGTTGTCGTATTTCGCCGGGGCAGAGAAGAAAGACGAAAGGGTTCTCGTGCCTGATTTGGGGTCCTTGACCAGCATTTACGACAGGTATGAATGTATTTTTGTGTTTGAAAAGGTTAAGAAATAATCCTTAAAAAGAAAAAAAAAGTTCTCTTTTTGTCAAAAGCAAAATTATTTAACGGGCTTGGGATTGGATTTTCAGGGCTCGAGAATTGTTCTATTATTTGAAAGGTGGGCGAGTGGATTATGGGGAAGAACACAGCAAGGCTTGTGGGCACTCCCAGTTTGGTCGTTTTTATGAACAAGGTTCATCTTTTTTCCCTTTCTTTTTTTCTTTTTTTCCATTTTGTATGCAAAATATTTTTTTTTTTTTAACTTATTTATTAATTGTTATATTATACATGTATATGTAATTATACAGGGCACTACCCTGAATGGGATGAGGATCACCCAATTCACTTTGTGGGCCATTCCGCTGGAGCACAGGTTGTTCGAGTTCTGCAACAAATGCTTGCTGATAAGGTCAGTTGAATTTGTGTTGATTAAATGAGATTAGTGCAAAATATGAAAAAATCTCCTTATTTTGTTTCGTGATTTTATGTTTCACTTCAGGCGTTTAAGGGATATGAGAACACTAATGAGAACTGGGTTCTGAGCATAACATCCTTGTCTGGAGCTTTCAATGGAACTACAAGAACCTACTTAGATGGAATGCAGTGAGTTTCATTTTCACTTTCAAATTCTTTATTCTCTCCGGTTTGTTAAGAAAGCAGTAACACCATAATGTTAAGAATTTGACATTTTAATCCTTACAACAAATAAGAACACACAATTCCTAGTGGTTTGAACCATTAATATGAGAGATACGTTCATTTTCTGCCGCCGTAGAATTTCAGTACGTTGAAGAAAATTCGTGGGAGAAAATCACACACCTCTCAAACTCTTAACACGTAAAAAATGGTACACCCATCATAAGCAATTTGGGGCAACATAGATCCATGAGTGAAAAGAAAACACAAAAAGAGAACAACCAAGACAAGCATGACAAATTTTTAATGTTGCCGATATGGAAATTTTCTAGAGTTTTTGAGTTATTGTTATTGGCTATTCCGAAATGCTAGATTAGTCACTGGTGTTGCAGGCCAGAAGATGGAAGGACCCTGAAGCCTATATGTCTGCTGCAGCTCTGCCGTTTAGGCGTGATAATCTACGATTGGTTTGATATTTCTTGGCTGAAGGCCTATTACAACTTCGGTTTCGATCACTTCAACATGTCTTGGAAGAAGGCGGGTATTTGGGGTCTTGTCGATTGCCTCTTGGGGAATGCAGGTCCATTTGCCTCAGGAGATTGGATCCTCCCGGACCTTACAATCCAAGGGTCTCTAAGACTTAACAGTCATCTACATACATTCCCCAACACTTACTACTTTAGCTACGCTACTAAGCGGACTAAAAAGATCTTCGGTGTCACAGTTCCTTCTGGGATGCTCGGAATTCATCCGTTGCTTTTCATTAGAGTTTTGCAGATGAGCCAATGGCGTCACCCTTCTGATGTTTCACCCCCTTACAAAGGCTATAGGTAGGTCCTTGAATGGTTATTAATGTTTCGGCTAGTTTCTAGTTAGATGTTTCAAATATGATATCATTTTTTTTTTTTTGGCTTGTTGACTTTGTGTTCTAGTTTTCGTATGTGCATTTATACTCTGACCAAGTTTGACTTGGTTCTCGGAAAATCTCTAGAACTTCAAAGCATTGACTTTGTGCTCTTTAAAAAGAATATAAGTTTTCAGTTTTATTTATTGCTTGAATAATGCATATGCAGAGATGAGGATTGGCAGGACAATGATGGAGCACTGAACACCATATCCATGACCCACCCTCGTCTCCCCATTGAACATCCAAACCGCTTTGTGGCAAATGATTTGGATTGCCAACCCTTGGAACCGGGCATCTGGTTAGTAATGCCTCTAGTTCTTTTCCACTTGGTTTAATTACCTTATTCCTCTTAAGCAAGAGTTAATCCAATACAGTTTCAAAGCGTAGAACGTGATTTGTTGCTTCTAGTTTTAGTCGCTACTTGCTAGCTGTGAAAAATCGTAAACATCCAAGATCAATAAAAATATCGGATATGATTGAAGCTAATTCAAGATTTGGAACTTGGCCGGTATGCAGGTACTACAAGATCGTGGAAGGCGATCACATACTGTTCATAGTGAACCGGGAAAGAGCAGGAGTCCATTTTGATATCATATACGACAGCATTTTTGAACGCTGTAGAAATCATGTATTTAGGAAAACTCCACCAACATTACCAAACCAAACCAACCAATAGTTTAGCATTTGTTAAGGACAATTGAAAAGAATGCAATTAAAGAGCAGCACATTATTCAATTATGATGTAAATATGGATAATCATCATTTCCATTACTCTTCTCTTTTGCATTTTCCACTTTTGGTAGTTCTTACAGCTTTGTGAGAGATAATAGAGGTTTGGCGCTTTGTTGTTCACTATTTTTGGTACCTTTTCATTGGATAAAAATGCTAAACATGATTAACGGTGAGGACGAATATAAGGTTTTTATTTATTTATTTAAATAAGGTAGAGATAGACATACAAGATCAAGTCCTACTGTGATTGGTTAAAAAAGTGTGGTGAAGATCACCACTGATGATATGTAACATAAGTTGTTCTTCATTCAAATTTATGAGGTTTATTTATTTATTTATTTATTTTATTTATTTTATGCCCCCCCTCGGAAACAATACTCCAAGGTTCAGTGTTTCTTCTCATAATCTCTTCTCACGATCTCTTTATTATTATCATCATAGATAAAAGAACGAAGGTTGATTTTCGTCCTTATTCCAACACTCATCACATGGTGCTTCTAATCCTCATCACGTGACTTTCGTTTTTTTCACTTTGCTTGACTAGTCATTTTTTAAAACAAAAAAAATTTCTTTGCCCTTGCTGAAACAATTCTTCCCAAATATATTTACATTTGAACATTTTTTACTCTCAACTAATAATTTTGACAATAAACTATTTCCACCCATGCTTTTCAATTAATAATAATAACGATAAAGCCGTCTAACCATGTTTATTTATTTATTTATTTATTTTGACAATGTCATTTGTATCTTTTCGTCAGATTGTCGTTTCTAAGGTTCCTGTCATTTTGGGTGTCGTTTTTTTTTCTGTAGTTTTCAATTTTATGTCGTAATTTAGGTTCTTGTCGTTTATTTGGTTTGTACAGATTTCTGGTTTATGTCGTTAGGAGGAAATAGTAGCTTTTAGTTTTTGTCGCTGTTTTGATATCCTCCTGTCGATTCTCAGGCTCTGTCGTTTTTTTGTCGAAGGTTTACTGGCTTTACTGCCTTTTTCAGATTGATAATTGTTTCCTGGTGTGGCGTTTTCTCATGTTCTTATTTTTTTTTTTAAACCTCGATTTTGTATCAATGTTTTTCGGTAGTTTCCAGAATGATGTCGTTGCTTAAGCTTTTTGTCGTTTTCTAGCTTACCCATTTTCTGATTATGACGTCCGGATGTCGTTTTATGGTGTCCTTGTTTCCATGAGCAGCATATACCTAGGACCACATATTTTTCTTCATCACATGACTGATTCTATAAAAAAAACTTAACAAAAACAGACGGAAAGGATTAGAATTATAAACGTTTTAAGAATTCATGAGTTATTTGGCTTGGTTAAAAGAAAAGGGATTAAATCATCACCTCCTAAGGAGTTTAAGAATAGTTTAGATAAATTTAATTGATGTTTTATGTACGAAAAGTTTTTTAATCTATTTATTTTCTGATTAAGATTTTTAATTAAAGCATTGAAATAAGAGTTATATTCAATAAAAAAAAAAAAGAAAAGAAAGAAGATTAATATTGATTGTATTCTCTAGCGTTTTGAACTTTTTTCTTCACTTTTTAAACGAATTTTGCTCATAATTTCTGTCGTGCTTTGTTCAATTAACAAACATAATGACATGTTCTTTCAATCTTTTTGTAATGGTGTATTTAAATTAATTAGTTGATAAAAAAAAAAAAACATGTAGCTGAGTTAATAAGCTAAGCTATGATTCTTCCTCTTTCGGTGATATTAGGTTCTTAGAAGCATTAATAAAGCCACAATATTTGTACAAAAGAATAAAAACGACAACAACGCCAACAAACTCCAATAGCTTCAAATAAGGCGAAGCGTAAAAAATAAAAAAATAATAAAAAAATAAAAAAAATAAAAAAAAGACAGATCATGTTAAACGACAGTGTATTAAAAAATGACAAATACTTATAAAAATAACTATATCAGATACAAAACCTTAAAAAATAAATAAATCAATCAATCAATCAATCTAGCAACATCAGTAACCACTAACCAACAATAATATGTTGTAAAATGACAGTAGCTTCAACTACGATACCGCTTGAAGATGGAGGCAGGTTCTATAAACGACAGACCTTAAAAAGACGGAGAATCCAAAACGACAATTACTAAGGAAAATGACAAATATGAAAATACATGAACACTTTTAAAACCTGACAATGGCGACTACAAGAAAAACAAATGGAAAAATTAAAATTACAACCAACGGACAACAATTACTTCAAATACGACAAAGATTGGTATAAACGACATACAATTGAAAACGACTGATATTTATGAAACGACCAGATCTTTTTGCAAGCGTTAAAAATTCTAAAGACGACAATAACTTCAAATGCGAGAACACTTGAAAATGATATGTACGACAAACATTTGAAAGGACATATTTGCAAAAACTTTACAAAGAAAACGACTAAATTTCAAAACGACGAACATTTCTAAAACCACCCATATCTTAAATTCTAACGAGCCATCACAAAAAATGACAATAACTTCAGATACGACAAATGTTGAAAAGACAATGTGGTCAAGGCAAAATGGTGGCGCATCGAAAAAGGATAAAACGACAATAGATCATAACGGAAACGGCCACATCTACTTCAAACGACAGAACCTTTAAAATGTACAACGTCTCCATCAAAACCAAATGCCAATAACACTTTTAGGAGATTTTTACGATAGAAACTCTCATTTTGCATCCTCCGCAGTTTTAATTGTTATATTAATTATTTAATAATTCGATTTTTGATATGTGAATAAGAGTAATTTTGTGTCACACGTTGTAAATTTTTTTACTTAATACTCTGACATTAGAGTGTTGAGACTTTAGTTTAACGATTAAAATTATAATATCTACTTTGACTCTATTCGTCAGTGGACCAGCCAGGCCTTTTATAGTGAAAAACCTATAATTTTGATTGACAAAGAAACTCCTCAACTTTGAAAACAACATAAAAAAAGAAACTCAACAAAAGTAAAACCCAATTCGTTAGTTATCAGTTTAATCGTTCCAGCACCAAGTGCCTAACAATTGATTCAATAGACTATCGCCAATTGCTTAATGCTTCAATCATAGTAAGAGAGATTAGTTTTAGGGTCATTGTTGGCAGGTTCATATATTTAAAATAGATAAAAAGGAAAGTAGTTATTTTTCTATTCAGCTCTAAGAAAAGTGCTGCTTTTGTAAACGACCCCCCCTTGAATACTTTATTTATATGGACATGAGGCTTACTTACATATTCACTTTCCAAAATGCTAGATCTGAGAAATTTTTATTTAACCATGTGGAGATTGGGAAGAACATGAAACTCTAATCAACAATGATATATAACACTGATGTTCTCAGAAGAGATATCTTGTTTTCTGCCGAAAGAGTAGATATCATGGTTAGTGTTTTTTTTTTTTTTTTTTTTTTCATATCTTTATTTATATTCGTTTCAACCCCCAATATAAATATAGTAGAGGAATATATTTGAAGTGAAAGCAGTAAATTAAGAAGATCATAGCAAGTTGATGAATCTAAATAAGCTTCGATATTCATTTCTATATGGGCCAAAGGCTAGGGAATCTAATGAAGTTCTATATATTCAAATATGTGACCAAGGTTTCTTAATTTTGGGATCACATGTGATATCATCAATTAGCAGATGCATGAAGTGGCACATGAAATAGATGAGATCCATACATATATATATATATATATATGTATGTATGTGTGTGTGTGTGTGTGTGTGTGTGTGTAGACAGAGAGTCAGAAAACCACAAGTATATCTTTTGTTTTCTATATTCCCTGCAACATAAAGCATCCGTCGGCGCCAAATCATTATTGTTTAATTAAGTCAAATTAGTTTCATGTTTCTTTAAAAAAAAAAATAAACACTAAAATTCAAATCTTAACTTAGAAAAAAAGAAAAAAGAAGAAGAAGAAGAAGAAAGAATAACTAGTTTCATTAACGTGTCTATGTATTAAAAAAGTAGACCATGTGGTACCTAAAGATTGAATTAATTGTAAGTCTTGAAAATACTTCAATACAAGAAAAATTCGGCTGACAAAAAGTGTATGGAGAAAAATGGGATGTTAGATACAAATCAAGGTTGGATTATTAATGTATGTAAGAGGCCTCATTTTTGTGTTTACAGATTTAATTTAGCGATAAATTCACTTAGTTAAAAAATTAAATTCACACCAAAGTAACAAAGTAATAGGTTAAAGATGTGCATGAAGGTTCTTAATCAGATTATAATGCTTGTAACACCGAATTGTAGGGAAAAAAAATTACAAGAGAATAGAATTATGGGTTTCAACCATCAAAATAGAACACACTTAAAAGGAGGATCCTAACTCACTTGAGAATATGTATTGAACAAATCAAGAGGAAGTTAAACTAAGAAATATATGGACCATACGATAGGAATCAAATGAAGCTACAAATGAGATTATTATTACTACCATTTATATTGAAATTGAGAATTAGAGATTCGAGCTCTATACCTTATAGTAGAGTGAGATGTAGAATTTCCGTTATAATTATGCCTCCAACGACACTGCAAGTAAGAGAGTATATCATACTAAAGATACTAAAATGGAACGACTTAAAATGTAACAATAGCCATTTGTTAAGTTACAGTCTCCAATGTGCTGCATACATGAGTATTTCAGTTACATTGTCGTTTGAACATACCACAAACGAATTTTCTAAAATTTTCTAGCTGTTAGCATGTTAGACAAATGGATTTGAACCCAAAGTTTTGGTTCCAAAATTTTTTTAAAAAATATTTATAAAATAAAATATATCTATAAATAATTTTGAACCAAAACTTTTTTGGATTCGAAACCAGTTATCCAACAGGCACTGTAATATGGAGGTGCTAATAAATTGTATTTACACCCTAGTGATATGGTATGATATTAAGCAGAAGGTCTTTAGTGCACCTCTATCCTTTATCATCTCCACGCATGTCAGCATTTTACCCCCTTTAAAAAAAATGGCTGAATTTTTATTCTTCATTCAAAAGATTGTTTTTCTTTTTCCTTTAATAGGTTTTTGGCTTATATAAAAAATAAATAAATAAAAGGGTTTTAGGCTGGTCCATGCATCACTGGATGAATTATTATTTGTAGATTTAGTGGTCTATCATCAACTAATAATCTCGTAGATTGACATTAATTAATTACTTATTCATATTGATCTATTAAGAATGACCATCAAAACTATATATGGTATAGACTATTTAAAAAAACATTAATTTGCCTAAATTAAAAAAAAATTAGAACATTTATTAAAATATGGCATTGAAAGGTCTTTTTCTCACTTAAAAAAAAAAAAAAAAAGGTCTTTTTTCTTATAAATCCATTTTTTTATGGAAAGAAACGATGAATTTTTTAACTTTCTGGGGTTGAATTTACTTTGTAAATTTAGATGTTAGGTGATTCGAATTTACATACGATGAATTTGGTTGTCCTTATCATGATCACTACTTATCTCTATCTTGGATTTTTTTTTCCCTTTAATAATGTTCCCAATCAATTAGTGCACTAAAAGAGAGAAAAAAGAAGAAGAAGAAGAAGAGAGAATGAAATCTAATCCATTAACCTACTTTTCTTCGAAATTCCGGTCTCACCAAATACTATTTCCCCATTATATATGCCTGGTTCAAGGTTTCAAGACAACGTTTTTAATTCCATAATTATGGTAAATCCGGAAATCAATACATCAGTATTTGTTCCCTACTTTTTCCTATATTTGGGCAAGATATTACCATTATCTTGGGGTGAACGATGCGGTTTGAAACATTTTTCAATCCATGACTGATACTTTATGGTTTGGAAAATTTCAAACCAAATCAAACTATTAAAACAAGAGGTTTGTTGTAGTTTGAAATCGAACGGTTTTGAAACTACACGGCTTAGGATCTTTGAGAACCTATCAAAATTCTAAATTATTGGGTTAATAAATCATAAAATGTGTGCAAGGTTTTCATCCCTTAGATTATTTTTCCCATATTAATTAAAATTCAATAAAAATTTAGTATATAATTTTAGCTTGATGTTGTAAAAGGATTACAATCAAACAAAATAAAAATAAATAGAAATTTAAAAGTCATAATCTTCTAGATGCTCCAAGTTAGCTTTACGATTATCTTCGTGCCTTTCATGAATAGAGCATGCTAAATAAGAGGTGAAGAAAAAAAATTACGAAAATTTTTTAATTTATACTTTTTTTTTTCCCGAATTTTGAATTAGTTTAAAACATATATATAAAGCTTAAAATATTAAAGTAGTGAATAACGGTTTGACATTTTGGATTGGTTTCAAATTTTCAATCCAAATCTAGTCAAAAAGTCATTGGTTTGGTGTCAAATCAAACCAAATAATTGATGATTTTAGCGGTTTAATAAACGGTGGGTTTTGATAGTACAATTTAATTCGATTTGAGTGCTTTATAGGTCTATCATTATCAAAATTTCTCTCATATCATTATCAAAATTTCTCTCTTACTTTTTCCTTACATTAATATTAATTCAGCCACAAATGGTAACTACAGATATTTTTTACCATGCCTAGATTTTGTACAATTAATTTTTAGATAAGAATCAGATTCAGAAAGTTTTAGAGAAGGATCAACACAACGTGTATCACATTAATTAGGGTTCATGCACCTTTTCTCTACTATATATATACACATACACATACATAAACGACCAAAATCCTTTACATCAAAACCAACACTAAGAAGGCCCCACAAAAGATATATACACACACACACACACACACACACACATATATGTTAGAAATCAAAGGAAAGAGAGAAGAAAGAAATCTAGGAGAGAGAAAGATGTGTGGTACTGAGGAACTTTCTGCCAATAAGCCAGCCCTTGACAAATGTTCCTTGCCCTCAGACGATGACTCCAAGGAACATAACCACCTAATTTCATCGGACACCCTCATTATTAATCTCGACCAGTAAGCTTTTTCTTTCTTTTCTTTCTTTCTTTCTTTCTTTCTTTTTTTTTTTTTTTAATTGTCTTATTACATTTTTATTGTGATCGTCAGTAAAAAAACATGCGTATGATTTGATGTATGATGTCGTTTTTGCAGTGGTGATCCGACGGTTTACGAGTCGTTCTGGTCGAAGATGGGGGAGAAATGCACGTTGGTGATCAAGGGAAACGACTTGATGAGCTACATGAGCGATATGAGTAGGCTGTGCTGGTTTTTGGAGCCGGAGCTTGAGGAAACTATCAAGAGCCTCCACCGTGTGGCCGGGAATGCCGTGGTGGAAGACCGCTACGTTGTCGTCGGGACGGGCTCAACTCAGCTTTACCAAGCGGTGCTCTACGCTCTCACTGCCCCCGGCGGTGGGGACCCCGTCGACGTCGTTTGTGCCGCCCCTTACTACTCGGTGAGCAGCCCCTTTTTAGATTCACCTATATAGTTTTTCTTCCTTTTTTTTTTTCCCCCAATAAAAGGATGACACTCTTATTTTGTCAGATTTAGAGACACCTCAGGACAAAGTAGGAGGCTAGAACTTTCTTTTTTTTTTTTAAAGAAAAGAAAACGTTGCAAAACTAAAAACAAGGCAAAAAAATAATTTGGATTCACTCATATAATAAATTTGAATAAGGTTAGGAAGATGGCAAAGTTAATGTGATATTAATGTAAAGGTTATGGTGGTGCATGATATGAGATAGCTTACATTAAATTTGAGAGAGAATTTGGATCGATATTGTCTTAAAATGGAATTTGGAAAAATAGAAGTCAACCAAAATTAATTACAACTTAAACCTGCATCTCCATTTTGGAACAGATCGTGTGTTGTCATGGACCAGCTTTAACGGACCTTATTTTTTGGTTCTCTCTCTCTTCTTTTTTTTTTTTTTTTTTTGGATTATTATAATTTTTACATTTGGCTTCAAACAAAAGATTTTGGTCTTTCCAAATTCCAACCATTTCAAGCCACATGCTAAGCCAGGAACTGCTGGCGACACTGCCTTTAATTTTGCCAAAAGCTTTAAACTTGCTTCATTTGTGTCATGTTTGCTACTACTATAATGAGAAAGAAAAGACTGTCGTAGTCACGTGCAGGTGTCTGCATGGAGTGCTGAGACATAGAGACAGACATGTTTTTGTTTTTTTTTTTTTGTTTTTTGTTTTTTTTTTCCCTTTGGAAAACACACATTAATTTTTGCGTTCAACTTTAGTAAGGAACATGGCGCGACAGACACAGGCACGTACTACGCCAGTTTCATGTTTTGTGCATCGCTTGAGGAAAAAAAAAAAAGAAGGGTAACATGGGCATGTGTGTGTGTGTGGTTGGTGTTTTTATTTTTTATTTTTTTTCCAAGGCATCTGTGTGGGGTTAGTTCTATGTTAACACATACAAGGTAATTAAGATCAGTTGGTCCACCTTCGTAAAAAAGATTCTCTAATTTGCTAGCTAGGTAGATTCATAAACGACGAGTCGTTTTTTGTTCTCCAATAGTCGTTTTCCTATGTTATATATCAGAGCTTAAAATTTTAATGTTAGAATTTGTGGATTGGCAGCAATACCAGGCTGAGACAGATTTGCTGTGTTCGGGGCTGTTCAAGTGGGGTGGTGACGCGAGTGCATATGATAAGGATGGAGCTTATATAGAGGTGGTCACTTCGCCAAACAACCCTGATGGTCATATCCGTGAAGCCGTCGTTAAGAGCCGTCGTGGGGAAGGCAAGGTTTTGTATGACCTTGCCTACTACTGGCCACAATACACCCCCATCACTCGCCCTGCCGATTATGACATCATGTACTTCACATTTTCCAAAAGCACTGGACATGCTGGGTCCCGCATCGGGTATTAGCTTCTCATCTTTTCTATTAATGTGTGGTACTCAACACCATCAGTGTCCGCATATTTTCTATTAGCGTGTGGTACTCAACACGACTAGTGTCCCTTAGTATTGTTCTAACTACTAAATTTCTTACGATACGTGTGTGCTAGTTCTTACGAAATTGGGTTTGGTTTGGTAGTTGGGCGCTTGTTAAGGATGAGGAGATTGCTAGGAAGATGACAAGGTTCATAGAACTAAGCTCGATTGGCGTATCAAAGGACTCCCAGATACGAGCAGCGAAGATCATGGGAACGATGTGTGACAACTACCAAGATTTCGAGTCTAGAAACTCTGAAAGCTTCTTCGAATTTGCCCATCAGCTCATGGCCAAGAGATGGAAGAGGTTGAAAGAAGTTATTGAGGGCAGCGAGGTTTTAAGTCTTCCCGAGTACCCAAAAGAATACTGCCTTTTCCATGGAGAGTACACCGAGGCGTATCCCGGTAATACTTCTACGTTACAAATTCCACATTATAAAAGATCTTAACCAATGGTTATTCTAACAATGCTCGTCTTAATCTCACCTATTAACTTGGGCTTTTATACTTAATATTTTTGCAATTCTCTACTTTGTCCAAGCAGCATATGCATGGTTGAAGAGCAGTGAGGGTATAGAAGACTGCGAGAAGTTTTTAAGAGAACATTGTAAGATAGTGGGCAGAGGTGGGCGACGCTTCGGGGCTGATCCGAGTTTTGTGAGAGTTAGTATGCTGAGTCGGGAAGAGGCGTTCGAGAAATTCCTGAAGAGATTGCTGAGCATCAAAGGCATTAAAAACCAGAATTAGTCGCACCAGCTATGAATTCCAAAGTCAAATGGCTGTCATAGAATAAATAATGTTGTGAACTTTCACATAGTTGTTTGGGTTGTTTGTACTCCTATAGTTATAATTTGATTCAACCCCCGGTGATGCACTCATCAGGTGGTTTTAGTACTCATTTTGGCGTCAACGCGTAGATTTTCTAATCCAGCTAATCCACCAACGTCACCATAAAATGCAAAACAGAATGTCAGGAAATAAAAGAACAAAAAATGAACTTGGGGAAATTTGCAGAGGGAAAAAGTAGTCGGGAAAGAAAAGAATAAAATTCCAGCAAAAAAAAAAAAAAGAAGGAAACATAACGCTTGTGATTGAAAGTATGCACCGTGTAAAATGTACATAAACAGGCGAAGAAGATTATCAACTGCTCCGGCCCTACCGTAAAGAATGAATTTTGAAAAGCTCGATATAAAATGGATAATCCATAGCTCAATACACGGATTAATTTTTAGTTCTCTGCAAATAAGAAGTTTACAACACCTATGGATCATAGAAGTCAAAATAACAGACAAAATAAGGCCAGAGCACAAATATTTTTCTCACAATGGACTGGTTCAAAACAAACTGACTTTCTCGATGACCTAAAGTATCCACCATGTTTCATTCTTGAGTGGATCAAAGGGCTGGTATAAAATTGGGGTGGGTCGGATACACCATGTCGGAGTTGCATTCATATAAGTCGAAGTTCATACTCGCCGGCCATGGTTATGTATCTCACCCATGGAAGGGCTTGGTATCCACTTTTCTCAATAATCTTCAAGTAGCGAACCTGCAATATCCCACGGTTTACGTAACTGTCGATTTAATGAATGCATTACTTTCCTTTTAATTACTTTGACTGAGGTTGCCATCGCATATAAGTCCATTATGCCCCTTTAAAATACGTCTTTATCTCATAGTCGTTGAGATGACCAAGAGAAAGTTGGTAAAATATGTCTTTCAGATTCAGTTCATTCACATTTAGCCAAAAAAAAAAAAGTTAATTTACCACAAGTCTTTCAGATTAAGTTGATTTAGAAACACTGTAATTCCAATTTAAGGTTTCAACCATCAGTAGTATGAAACGAGATTCCTGATTGCTAATTTAGATACACACTAGATCCATGAAGGTAATTATAGATTAAAACATCTCCTGAATGAGAGTCAATATGCATTATGGTATAAAGACGAGCATTCCAATAAGATTTATACAGGGAATTAAGTTAAAACATACCTGTATCCCAGAAACCGTAAAATATGGTATCTCAAACTTCACACGTATAGGAGCCTTTCTCTCAGGGGCACCTTCTTCTGCAGTGATAGTGGGAAGGCGAAACTCCGCTCTCAACATATACTCCTAAACATGTTGGATTTAAAACATTACTCTTCAAGGAAGATTAAATCAGCATGTAAAGCACGACATAATTCTAGATGTTAATAAAGACGTAAAGATATTTTCTTGTACCTTGCCACCAGGAAAAGATCTTATTTTCCAAACTAATGCATCATTTTCAGGTGCATACGCTGCAGATCCCATTGATGTCCGAACATCTGGATTTGTAGCATCATATGGCACAGGCACCTCAATCTCAACGTTTGTAGCGGTACTGTACAATTAGACGTCAATGATTACAAAGAGATTTTTAAATTTATCAAGTGAACACAAACTTAGAGAAATAGACTGACTAGAAAATGATTGAACAGTAACCAGATCCTAAGTCCTTGCTTTATCCACATAATGTAACAAGTGTTTTAAGTAATCGATCTCCATACCTACGCTCCTTGAACTGGCTCCTAGCTTTTACTAAAATCTCAACACGACTTTTTGAATGCCTTTCAACTTGAACTTCAACCCAAACCAAGGGCTTGACCTGAAATTTTAAAATATTTTGCGTAACTGAGCAACTCAGAAGGATAAAGTAGGGGGAAAAAATGTATTTTGAAGCAGAAGTTGAACCTGAGTACTTAGTCTATATGTCATAAGATCAAAAGCACCATCAGGAGGTATAAAGGAAATTGTGCGATCATTTTCAAACCGTGCCAAACGCACACACCTAAACCAGAAATTGAGTATGAGAACTTGCAAGAAATCAGCAATTTTAAATCCAAATAACTTGTACAGGCAACAACAATATTCAACTAGGCCTCAAATTTAAGTTGCATACTGATGAAACTTTATGTCTTCCAAATCAATGGCCTTTCCTTTTGTTGCTCGGCCTTGTGCCTCTAACAACACCCGATCGTTAAGGCCAAGTTTACATTCAGGCATACCACTGCAATGCAAAAGCCGACAAGTTCCAGTTCAGTTATACACCAATATTATAAGACAGAGATCTTGACAACATGAAATGCATTATGCAGTCAATGTTTGGTTTATTCACGTATGCAACATAGTCCTAGCAGGAAATATATAATAAAAAGGTGTAGTTATACGGTTCATAGTGTTGGATTTGTTGAGTCACAGAGAGGTGAGGTGGTACTAGCATGCATCAACTAATTGATCACTTACTGCCAGCTCCTTAGTAGAGTCCACATAAATGATATGACTGATGCCTCTAATGTTGATAAGAAAAATTAAAGACACCACTTGCTAGCAGAAGATGGAATAATCCTAAAGTAAAAATGCCAACTTACCTCAAATAAGTTCTCATCTTCAATGCCCCAACAACATCGGACCTAACAATTTGTCCATTGCTGTTAACAAGGATATTGACGCTCTCCACCACATCCAAGAAAACCTGTTAAACGAAGACTCTTATCATGGCTCCATAGGCTAACAAACGAATCACTATTTGTCCTAAAACAAAGGAAAAAACAAAAAAAAGAGAGAGACCCACTTCGTTTTTCTTGTAGCGTATTCCTTCACTTCGCCAGGACACAGCATTTGTGACAGCCATCGGAGGCCTCTGAGTAACCTCCATCCTATAAGCATCTGTCTTAATAAACTCACTAAGAATCTTTGCTTCTGTGAACTGAGGGTAACCAAAGTCCATAATTTCATCAAGCAACTCATACTGCATAGACGGAAAGGTATCAGCTCAATTACAGATCAAAAAACAAATTCAAGATCTATCAGTTAAGAATTTGATTCGGTGACAATAAAAACCAAAATCAATTGCCCAAACATCCTCTTACCACAACCACAAAGTTATCCCTTAGTGATTCCTCTTCTAACTCTTCAAAATAATGCTTAAACACCTGCATAAAAATTGGAAAATCAGATTTCAATCAGTCCTACAACTTATCCATTCTCATTTTCCTTTACAATTGAGCGCAAGTGTGAACTCCGAGATTCTAATTACCAATAGCCCTTACATCGACTACGCGGTGAAGAAAAAAGAGAAGGCTTGCTGCATTGCAGTTCTGCCTGGACGCCGCCATGAAGTAAACGTTGTTATGCTGTATGAACAAGTAGGAGACGCCATTGTCGTACACAACCGGATCATGGGACTCCGGATCACCCTAAATCCAATTAAGAATCCACAAGCATCAACAGATCAAATCTAATAAATCTCAACTAAAGCTAGCTTACTCAATTGTCAATTCCTAATTTTGTTTCCTTCTGAGCACAGAAGGTTCGTAAAAATTTCCTTTTTTTTTTTTTTCTTTTCTTTCACTCAACCGATCTACTACTCGACTAATTCCGAGAAAAATAAAGCGAAAAAGAGAACATTTTTGGAAATTAAAGAGAATGAATTAAGAAGAGGAACCTCTTTCTCGATGAGCTTGGTGAAGAATTTCTCGGCCTGAACGGAGGAGACATCGCCGCGGTAGTCGCGCCAGATCAAGACGCGGCCTTTGATGTCGAGAAGGAATAGCGCCGAGACAGCTCCAGCCATATGACTTCTTCCGGTGGTTCCGACCGATCAGATCGGCGTTGCGGAGATCAGTCGGATCTGAGAGAAACAGGGCCGACGAACAGAAGGAGTGGATGGCAATGGAGGAAATTGAGGGATTCGTCAACCATCTAGAAGTTACTCTGCGACATTCATCGCCGGAGAAGCTTTTTGGAGATCTTCGCGCGCGCTCTCTCTCTCTCTCTCTCTGTCCGATCTCTGAGTCGCAGTTCGGGAACGATAAAGGAGCAATGTGTGCTGCTCTCAAGTCTCAACGCAAAACGACGCCGTCTATGTAGTTTCCCGATTTATTTATTTGATTTTTTGTAATTGATTTACTTGAGTTTATCGTTTTATAGAATTGTAGCAAGTCTTTTATTTATTTATTTATAGTTAAATAACTTTTTTTTTAGAAGTTTTTTAATAAAAAAAATTTTAAAATTTTTTTAAAATATTTTTTTAAAATGATTAATCAATGTTTTTAAATGGTTAATCAGTGATTAACCACATAATAATTAATCAGTGATTGACCATATAATAGTCATTTAGTGATTGATTTACAGTTAATTACTGACTAATCATAACGTAAATCATCAAATTTTATAGTTAATCATTAATTGACTATTAGTCAATCATCAATTTTCATAATCAATCACTGATTGCTCAAATCTAAAAAATAATAAACAGTCATTTTTCTAAATTAAAAAAAAATTTCAAATTAAAAGAGAAAAAAGAATTGTAGAAAGTCGAAAATAATACATACACCATGCTTTGTAAAAATTAATAAAATGAAAGCATCGTAAAACGACGTTAGGTTATTAAACAATAATGACTGCTGTAAATGACAATATCAAGAAAGGATGACGATGTTCTCAACCAAAAACGACGAATCTCTATGATGAATATTTATTTTCAAGTTTTTTTTAATTGGAGGTTTTTAGTTTTAAGTTTTAAAACTATACGAACGAGAAAAACAAAAAGTTTATTTGAACGTTATTGTCATTATTTGATTTTTTAAAACTGTTTAGGAAAAAAAAAACTTCACAACAAAAAAAAACATTGTTATGAAAAAGATATTACTAATATAGATGTAATTTGACCGTAATTTTACATTTAATTATTCAAATTTTTGTACATTATATCAAAAAAGTTGTCTAAAAAATATTTTTTAAAAAAGTTAAAATGATTCTCTCCAGTAGAACCTACTATAAAAATAGAAAAACCAAGAAAACGACAACAATTGCTAAAAACTACAAAAAATAGAATGTCCAGTATAGACGACAAAGATCTTAGAAAACGACAATAAATCTAGTTTACGATCAGAAAAGATCACGCTCCAATTACGACAGTTTTAGAAAACGACAAGATACAAGAACAAGTTAATTTGTAAAACGACAGCCATTTTAGAAAATTAGAGCATTCCAAAATGCGGTTTTAATTTGTAAGAACTACGAAGAGGCAGTCCATAAAGGACTACTTCAAAAGAAAATCAACAAAATTAAACAATTTTGCAACTTGCAAGAACGACAAAGCCATTTTTATTTTTGTTTTTTTACGGTTCTTTTTTTTTTTTTTTTTCCTCTGATAAATAATTAACCAAGTCATAATGCTACTAGAAGCAATGGTTCTTTCCTTTCACTTGCAGTTAATGATGTGGTAGTTAATTTATACATCCTTTATCAGTTTCCTTGGGGGTTTCAAATTATTTAACAAAATGAACAGAGAATGCTGCCATGTAACATGTCATGGTCATATATATATATATATATATATATATATTTGTTATCAATCTCCCTAAAATAATGAAAAATACAATACGTAAACATGATATTTAATTAATATAATATAAATATTGACAGACATAATATTGTTACATCAAAGGTACTGGACGGATCTAGCATAAAGAAATTTAGCCATCTCAGGCTATCATTTTGCCTTCTAACGAGAGTATAATATTAAATAAATATAATATTACACTTCTCATTTTGGATAAAGATTATAGACAAGTCTATACAGATACATATATTTAAATTACTGAAAAGTTGGCCGAAGAAAATAGCGATTGATCAAGCTTCTGTCGATCATAATTGAAAAAAAAAAAAAAGAAGCAGTTATCTTTTCTTGTTTGCTAAACAAATTTTCAACTCCTTCAGTAGCCAAATCTTGTCAAATTATAGAACTTCAACCTTGAGGGTTTACTTTTTTTTTTTTTTTTTTTCCCCTCCTTTTCTTTTGTGATGAGTACAAAGGAAAGACAGAAATATAAACCTACTATTTTTATACACACACACAGACATTTCCCCTCAGAAGAATCCGCAAGTATACAAGAGTACTAAGCTATACATTGCAGTCACTTACATAAACAATAACACTTCAGGATATATAGCACTTCACACCATTGGCTGGTTATTTGATTAGTTTTTTTTTTTTTTTTCATCTTCCATTGAAAACCCCACTGAATACCTGGCTGTTCCCTCCAAGAGAGGCTTCCCACTCTATAGAGGACATTGCAACTTGAGACAACATCACAACAACATCACTCATCTCTGGTCTGTCCACTGCATCTTCACTCAAACATGACTCCGCAATTTCTGCCATCTGCAGAAAAAACCGGTTACTCGTTACAATAAGTTAGGGTTTATCTTTGGTCTTTCATGAAAAACAGTCCTATATTATAAAAAATTCCTTGTTGTTCATTTATTTTTACATGTTACATGTAAGACCGGATGTACGGACTTAAGCCAAAAGTTGATGAAAAACTGTAATGCTAGACTGTTAATTGCGGAAACGGGATCCACAAAAGCTTGTATTTAGAACATGAAATTCACATTGTAAGATTTCGGATAAGAGATGTTATAGAATGAGCTGGTATACCTTGAATATGTCTTCAATAGGGTAGCTGCCGCGGAGATTTCCATCTATTTCGGCTTCTAAAGCTGACTTTGGATTTTCATCTTGGAATATATTCTTAATCTGATCATGTGATGAAAAACAAAGTTCTTCATTAGGTTCATCCATGGAGATACCTGAAAAAAGCTTGGCATAGGGTATTTGTCAAGTTCCGAGTTTAACTTACAATTGTGATCAAAGATTTCATCTTGCTAGGCTCTCGGTTGTCACGGATAAGTGCACGCTTTCCTGTGATCAGCTCTGCTAGTACTACTCCAAATCCAAATACATCGGTTTTCGAGGTCACCTGGAGCTCCTTCACCGATCTTTCGAAAGATGTACAAAAGAGTCCAGAGTCACAATCAATTCTAAAAGTTATGATCAAAGTAATTTTGCTTGAACGAGGAAATGATTAAAACGATATCAAAGAAACCTCGAATGCTGGTCTCATGAAACTCACTCTGGAGGAAGATAGCCCGGTGTTCCAACCAATCGTGTTGCTATTAGATCGTCTTCATTGGCTCGTCCAACAAGCTTTGCTAAACCAAAATCTGCTACCTGTGGAGATGGCTAAGCCGAAAGTATTAGCTAAACACGTTTTAGATTTCAATTGTTTTACCAAAGTGAAGCGGATCGTGTTTTAGGTACCTTAGCTTTGAGCCCCTCATCGAGTAGGATGTTACTTGTCTTTATGTCGCGGTGTACATACCGTGCTTTTGTATGGTCATGAATGTATTCGATGCCCTTGGCAGCGCCAAGTGCAATCTGCATTCTTGCGGTCCAGGACAGTGGCTGGTGACCTGATTGAATACCAACTTTCCCTTAACCCATTGCTCATGTTTCAAGTAAGACAATGATTCTAGCTTAAGTTTTGAAGCTAGATCAAACCCTTTTTCGGTTCGACGTTTCTTTCCCTAGGGCGAATTCAAGCAATAAAGATGCTGCATAATGAGTACCTTGTAGTAATGGATCATGAAGATGATCGCTAAGCGAACCGTTCGGAATGTACTCATAAACCAAGTAGAGGTAGTCATCTCCACAAGCATACCCCAAAAGCTCCACCTAAAAGACAGATTTCCCTTGTAAATCTCCACTCAAGCTGTTCTTTTGCACCACATTAGAGGTCATATAATAATTTACTCACCACATTTATGTGATGTATCTTGCACAGGACCTTCAACTCTGCGAAGAACTCTTTCGATTTATTCGACCTCATCTTCTTTATGGCAACCTCCTAAAGTTTGAAGATAACGTGTTATATTTCTTCAGAAATATTCAGTTATTTGAAGCAAAATAATTGGAAAAGAAATTGAGGAGACCTTCCATACCTGCTCTCCTAACACCCCAAAGTACACACTCCCATATCCGCCCTCTCCGACTTTGTTAGTCTCATCAAAGTCATTTGTAGCCTCTGAAATCTCCTCAAGATTAAATACCACAGGCCTCTCAGACTCGAAAACCGTCACATCTGTACAATCATAAGATTTAACTTATCCGTAACGAGCAATTTTCGGTCTCTAGACTTATAGACAATAAGTTACTTGCTTATCTTACCATCGATGTTTTCTTTGCAAACATAATTCTTGCGAAAGGATTTGGATTTGTTAGCACTCGGAACCTTGGACATGGCTCTTGAATCTGCCACACTCTTTAGTTGGGATCTTTGTCGT
The DNA here is from genome assembly GCA_038430175.1 of Ficus hirta. Taxonomy (NCBI): domain Eukaryota; kingdom Viridiplantae; phylum Streptophyta; class Magnoliopsida; order Rosales; family Moraceae; genus Ficus; species Ficus hirta. The sequence continues at coordinate 13,974,296 of CM076595.1, read as the reverse complement.
CTGAGAAGAACGACGACCAACGCGCCGGTAGAAAGCACCGTTACGCTTATTAATATCCCGAGAATAATTTCCCACTTGTGTTTCTTACCTTATGGTAAAAACAGAACAAGCAAAAAGAAAAGAGACGACTTAGTTAAGTCCTATAGAGAACTTTTCATTTAACATGTCAGATATATGTTTTAAATCAAGAAAAACTCACCTTTACTTGATGAGGGAATTCCATTCTTCTCCATGGGCACATACAACACCCAACCTGGCTGTATGAATCCCGGGTTTCCGTCAAGATTTCCATTCAAGCTTACCAAGTTAGTAAATTTAGCTGACAAGAGATTTGCAATATCCGATACCGTGTCATGGTCCTGAACCGTGTAGGTCACCACAATTTGTGAGTCACTTTCCAAACACCCGCAAACAAGATGCATGGTAAAGTTTAAACCCGCCGGCAGCTCCTCTTCAAAATTCCATGCTTGCCCATTGTAAAACCTGGTTGAAACATCCAGAAACGTGTCGTTTCTCTTCACCAGATAGATTGTGTCGTAGAAATATCCGGTGATTCCATGCACGGATGAGCACGAGCAGGGTACGGTTATAAGGAAATCTTCCTGATTGTTGTGTGTTATAGGCTTGATTTGCGATGTATTCACCGAGTAAAAATATGCAACTTGTTCTTTTGTGAAACCGTTGTTGGCGTGGTAGAGTGAAGCATTACATATCTGGAGTTGGTTAGTGCAGTTAAAAGGGTACATAGCGGACCTTTTGATGAAGGAATGGAGCGCAAAAACTCCGGAAAATAGAGTCATCACGAGAAGATAGACAAGAAAATGATGAGACGCCATGGTTGTGGGCATAGGATTTTTCTCTGGGAAGTAGAGAAAGAAGAAATGAAATGTTGGGAGTTACAAACCATTCTTTGGTCCCTTTGTCATCACCAGTTTTGTTTGTTTTCAAGACAAACAAAAGGCAGGTAAATAGTCCGGGTTCACATCTTAATTAGAGAAAAATGCTTAGTTTTCTTGCAAAGGGAGAGACAACTCAGACAAGGCCTAATAGTATTGGACAAAGAGGGTAACAAGGTTTCATAAGTTAAAATATAAAAATGTATCTACAGATAGGATTTCAATACAATCAAAATATATCATCGATGATTTCGATTTCACTGCTATCCTTGACAGACCTATTCCGTCTTTCGGTTTGTCAAATGGCCTTTTTCATGGTAACAGCAATGGCCAGGAATCTAGTTAGGCTCATAAAAGGATATAATTGGCCGTATATAGGTGGAGTTTGCACATCATTTGTGCAGCCCTGATTCGGAAAATGTCTATCAAATTTTACAATCTCACTCAAACAGAAGTCAAATTATTAACAGGTCCTTGTGATTTTTAAGGGGAAAAGTTACAATACATACACATATATTTATACATACAAAGCTGTATATAACACTTGCATGATATTGACTTACTTCTTTTTATTTTTTTTATTATTTTTTTTTTTGGGACAGTGTCATAGGAGTCATATAAGTGCTAGTTTTATTCACTTTGGCAAAAATATGAAATGCTAATAATCCTTACAAGCCAATAAAAGACTAAACATTATAATATTAAGGGCCTTGCTTTTGCCGTTAGAAAAGCATGGTTGGCCATTCCTAGTTTCTTTCAGAAATGTGTCTCTTTGTTATATCCTTTCTGGGCAAGGATATTAGCTGTGTAAGTCAAATGTTGCAAATTAAACCCGAAAAAAAAAAAAGGGGTCTTTTCGATCCTTGGAAGGGCTAAATTCCGATCGATCCTTGGAGTTGGAGTTTGCTCTCTCCTTGGTAGGAAAGATTATTGCATACACATTATGGTGCTCTTTGACTTCAAATAATTTTATTTTTTTCTTTGTCCATCTTGTTTATGTTGTTTTTATTTGTTTTCAGAGTTGATCAATTCATAATTATGTGGTGAAATTGACCATGACTCTAAGCAATCTCCCTATAGGATGGCCAGAAGAAGGTGAAGAAATTGTCCTCAGAGAGCAACAAAGAGCTAAAACGATACATGATTAAATTAGGCTTTAATAATGGAGGTTAAAATGCAAATTAGGCTATTTTCATGTTGTACTCATCGTTAGCTTTTTGCCGGCTAGAGAAATCCCATATTTTTAGGAGTTAGGACCAGGACAAGAAAAATGTGCCTTTTTGGAGGATGCCGGCTGGCTAGCTTTTTAGCTCTTCTCCTTTGTGTGAGATTTGGACCTTCTTTTCGAGGACAAGTCCAATAAGTTCCATAGCCTACCAAAATAAAACCACTTCCTAAGATGAGGATGTCCAAACCATCTTTTTTGCTAGGCCTCGTTCATTGATTTCCTCTCTTCCACGGGGCGTTTTGTAGGATTGTCTTTCAAAAAATGCATCTTTCAATTATTATTTCAATTATAATAGCTTTTGTTTTTTTCAACCTCCAATTTAGTAAATATGAATGATAAAAAAAAAAAAAAAAAAAACAAGCAAGCATTATTTCAAAAAAAAAATACAGAAAAAATACAAGCAAGCATTGAAGGAGACGACAAAAAATATAAACATGTCTATTTAATTGATTTTTTCCACAATTTTCTCTATTTTGTTTTACGAACACTGACTTTTCTTTTCTTTCTTTTTTTTTGTCTTTTGTAATATAATTATAAGGAGAACTCTACAATGAAATATCTTATTGATATGATTATTGATGGTAATCATACGACTTAAATCAGACGGTGTTTATAAATTACGTATAACGGTATTGTTTAAAGAATTCTATCATGGTTTCCAATCTCACATACAATGCATTATTTTGTTTGATTAAAAACGTAGCATTACAGTCAACAGTAGTATGTAGAACATAGGATGGGGTGACTGTTGAAATATTCCTATCTTAAAAACTTGTCTCCATAAAGCATCCTCCAATTTAGACAAGTGTGATATTTAGCTAAACGATTAGTCAAATTAAGTAATACATTAACTTGCGGCCATGAGACTGTTTTCTCACGGGCAAAAGGCATCTTCTACAATTATCACTAACTTCTTCTTTTTATTTTTTTTGTGGTGAAATGAAATTTGTAAGAGATTACCAGTCATAACAAAGTCAAAAACTAGATAACTAAAATTAGAAATAAAGCTAATGATAAATCCCGTAAAGTATAGCAAACAACCACCCAACAGAATCCGACTCAAATCTCCCCTCCTCAGATACGGCCACAAAAAATAAACAAAGAGGCGATAATTGGTGTAAAAGGATAAAATCTGAATTTGTTTCATTTTGAAAAACGTGACCAAGAAATATTTCAACCATTGATAAATCAATCTAGCAACGTACATTAGCTGTCCCAAAAAGAATAAAAAAATAAAAGAAAAAAGAAAATGAATTCGACATGGTTTGTGGAGGATATTTAGAAGGAAAACCTTGTGTCAATTATAGTTTTTGCCATTGCCAATCACTTTGAAAAATCTTTGAACTTGAAGATGAACAAATGCCATGTAATCCTGGTGACAATCTTCGCCTTCTCAATGATGCTCCTCCCTTTGCGGGTGGTGGCCACCATTTGCGTGGTAGATACTACAGAGATAAATGCCCCCAAGTCGAGTTGGTCATATCTAGGGCTGCGGCCAGGTCCTTTGCAAGCAATCCAGACGTTGCAGCTGGTTTCATTAGGCTCAGTTTCCATGTTGCTTCATCAAAGTAAGTTGTTTGTCGATGCGTTTATCGGTCTTCTTCAAAAGTTTGTTGTCATTAATGTACGGAAATTGTTGCAGGGTTGTGATGCGTCGATTCTGTTGGATTCCACACCCCCAGGTGAGCCTGTAGAGAAGATTTCACCTGCCAATGACAAAACTATCAAAGGTCTCGACGTCATCAATCAGATCAAGGCCCAATTAGAGCAGGAATGCCCGCAGACGGTGTCTTGTGCAGACATATTGGCATATGCAACTAGAGTAGCGGTCTTCCTCTTGGGGCTTCCCTATTATCGCGTCCAAGGTGGTGGCCGTGATGGCTTAACTTCCCGTGCTTCTGATGTCATCGAAAATCTCCCATTTCCTACTATGTCTGTAGATACTATGATAGAACTCTATGCTCGCAAAGGCTTCACCATAGAAGACATGGTTGTATTAGCAGGTGCACACTCCATCGAAATGTTCGATTACAGACTATATCTCAATTTAACTGATACAAAAGTCCCTCCCGTAGAACCATGGTTTGCTGCTTATTTGAAAACAAAGTGCCCGCTGCCAGGTTTAGGAACCACTGAAGAGAGAGAGATGACGCAATTGTAAAGTTTGATCCTGCCACACCATTCACACTCGACAGTTTTTTCTATATAAATCTGTTGAGATGGAGAGGATTGCTCGAATTGGATCAGGTATTGGTTTCTGATCCGCGGACAAGGCGGATTGTACGTAAAATGGCTTTTTATCCTGTAGCATGGATTCGGAAGTTTGTCCAAGCCATGATTAAAATGGGAACCTTGGACATGCTCACTGGAGATGAAGGCGAGATAAGAAGAAACTGTCGGGTCTTTAACTAAGGGTATCTTGTTTCCAAACTCCATGGGATTAACCCTATGCTGGGTTTCTCACTGCCATCAAGTTATTAGTACCTCTAGTGCATGATTTGTTGATTGGTTTTATTTTTAATTTCTGTACGTAGACAAAATCCCTGACTAAGGAAACATTGGTCGGAGCACCAAGTTCCCGAGGGAAAGCTACATAGCTAAGATGTTATTTAGCCACCGTGTGTTCCTAACCGAAAACTTGAGTACTGTACACTTAGATTGATTAAAAAAATGACAGGATGAACACCAGCTTTTAACTACGGAAGCTGAAAACAAATGCTTAACTGCCTGGAGTTCGTATGCAAAGCAACGAGCAATTACAGCGTTAGGTCATCTCCCATTTCATTGATAACTTTCTCCACTTTGATCAACATATCTGGCAACAACAGAAAACACAAGTTTCAAATAATAGGAAATAAAACGAGGTTTTAAGGAAAACAGTTGTTTAATTAGCATTGCAGTATCAGAAACAAGTAAAGCTCCATGCGAATAAAACGGACATCCATTTTGATTAATACGACATCAATAAACTATACAACAAATAGTTTCACATTTTTCTAAGCGCCTTTTTCCAAAAGAAAAATGTAGAAAACAAGTATCAGGCGTGAACATCATGCAAAACAATTATGCAAGAAAAGTTTGGTCTAGTTTCAAACAAGGAAAATCAGATATAACATACCCTGGAAGGAAGTGTCTTCCATATATTTCTGCAGCATATAAAAAAAATTAAAGTTACTAATCAGGCTGAGTAGTGAATGTATGCACGTTTTCAAAAGGGCGTTATAATAACAGGAACCAAAGGCAATAATTCTGATGGCCTAGAACATACTTTAATAACATACAACCAAAGACAAAAAAGAAACTTCTTAGGTACCGCAATTTGTGATTTGAGCTGGCCTTCCTCGCATTCAGTTGCATCCGCTGCAGCTAACATCATTCAATCAAAGAAAATAAATCAAGATGTGGGAAAGAAAATAAAGCATTTTCCTGTTTAAAATTTAGGAAATTCGTTTACCTAGGTCGGCAAGGGGGCAATAATCAGTCAGCAATGAGGTGAAGCTGGGTGGAAAAGCGGCAAAGTTGCTTTCAAACTTGTGAGTCGGTGCTGTTTCCTGGATAAATGTCTGTTTCTCTGTTTTGCTGTTTGAGCTTGCTGGTAACTCAGGAGTGTAATCCACAACAGGAGCAGGAGTCATGAACATTGAACCCTGAGAAGCTCTGCAAACACGTAATGATAAAAGACTCCATTATTATATCTCTTCAAAGTGTTTCTCCACAGTTTTTATCCCCACGGAATAGTTAGATTGGACCGTAGCAGGTTGTTTTTACCTGTGGGGGGGTCTATTAGAAGAAACGAACTCAGACTGTGACGAAATTGCAGATCCAAACCCACTACTAAGAGGTTCAGTTTCACTTTCACCCTTCAATATCTCCTGGAAAAAGAAAAATGCAAATATAATACTACCAATGCGAGACAAGTTCTTTAAATATATGATGATTGAAAGTAACCAGGCTATTCACTGACTGAATTTATATTACAACTACCGAAATCACAACTCGCAGTAATGGAGTCACCTTCAAAGCGCTTATAAATGCCTCAGTTTCATCAAGTGTTGAAAATCGCAAAGCAAACTTCTGTATCTGCACAGAAAAAGAGCACCAAAAAAAAAAAACAAAAAAAAAGAGTTGCTTGCATTCCTGGCCTAAGATGCAAAAACGAAAAGCCAAAAGAACACAATTGAGAGTAGAAAGCTTACTTCTCCTGCAGAATCTCTGTAGCTGACAAGTACTGCTCTGGTTCCCCTGGCGGGAAATCCGGAGACGCATGAGACTTGAGGCCACGAGATGTGCAACTTCGAGACGTAGTGCTCCTCCTGCAACATGATTGATGAAATCAAACCTAGGGTTTCAAAACCAGTCGTGATCTTCCTCAACAACCGAGGCTTACGATTCTACCAAACAGCACAATGTTGACAATTTCTCGGCAATGATCGAGTCAAAATATACAGGATGAATTGCCGATAAGGAAACTTCTTAAGATCTAAGCCACTAGATCGGCGAAAATAGCATGAAACTTAATTTTGACAAACAATAATCCACAAAAATAAACATGTAGAAGAACTTCTTATCAAAAATACAAAAGTTTCTTATCTAGTAAAATCGATTTAGAGCTCTCTAACTCCAAAATCCTACAACAATATAAAAACAAACACAGCCAAATCTTTTATAGTACAATAATGTGTAGTACCATCTACATGCAGGTTAATTCCGGTCTGCTGTTTGTCCGGTTTAAAAATAAAGCAGATCAAAGCAACAGAGGTTTAAATTCCTTCAAAATAAACTCTCGATTTTCTTCCAATTTTTCAGAATCCAAACGGAATCCAAAACAGGAAAACCTCAACTCAAGCAAAACAAAGCATTAAAATGCAAAACAGAAATCGAAAGAAGAAAAACCGGAACCGACGAGAGCTGAGCAGCGGAGTCGTCACCACTCACCTGCATCTTGTCGCCGCAGTAGACGGTGAGAACGACGCCGGAGCTGGAGCGCAGGACGACCAGACGAAGCAGAGAGGGGGAGGACGAAGTGAGCCAGGTGCCCAGCGGGCGGCGGTTCCGCAGGTAGGGAGGGAGAGGGACGAGATCGGGACACGTGGAAGCCGCAGGAGGGTAGCCGAAGAAGCGAGAGTACTCGACCTCCCATTGCTCTCCAATGGCGGTCACCAGCTTCTCCTCGTGTCCGCTTGGTAGCACCGCCACAGCGAGAGATCCCGCCATTTCTTTCCTCTTCTTTCGCTCTTTAGGACTGATCAGGGAATTCCAAAATGGCGGGGGCAAATTCGAGAATGACGTTTTGTATGAAATCTTCTCCATTTTTATAGGAGGGTTTTTTTTTTTAATTAATATTAATATTATTATTATTATTTAAATGTATATCATATTTCTCTTTATAAAATTAAGTTTGTAGTAGAATCTCGTTTATATTTTCAGTTAGTGTAGCTTATTTTTAAATCATTTAAATGTGATTAAACAGTAAAAATGTTGTTTGTATATTATAATTATTATACACATTACTTTAGAGTAGTATAGACTAATTAATAAATTAAATAAAAAATAATAATAAATAAAAAAAAATCAGGCCTTCACTGATGAAAGGTTTGGGAGGGGAGCTCCTCACCGGCAGCTCGACGTCGGCGGGGCAGAGGCTTGTTGCCATTGGGCGTATTGCAGGGTCGATCGCAAGTCGTCGCCTGGGATCATCGAGCTCGTGGGTGGATGGTCCGTTGCATGAGGTGGCGGGCCTTGGGAGAGAAGGGCCTCGTCATCGCGGGGGGGGGGGGGGGGGAACAAATCTGGTTTGGGGGAGGGGGGAGCCTTTGTCAGCATTAGCGGGGCTGGCCAGGTGGGGAGACTGGCTCATCGCCAACATTGGGGAGGGAGGCGCAGATCTAGTCAGGGGAGGGAGGGAGTCTTCGTCGGTGTCGAGGAGGAGGGGGCGCTCGTCACCGGCGTGGGGGAGGGAGGGGGTGTTCGTCGGCGTCGGGAGCGCTTGTCGCCGGCGTGGGGGGTCCGTCAGTGGATGGTCGCCGACCAGTTTTTTTTTTTAGTTTCTTTGAATTTTTTTTAATTTCTATTTTTTATTTTTTTTGTATATAATACTATGAGATAATGTATATTATAGTTATCATGCACAAACAATATATCAGTCATTTGATTACATCGTAATGGTTTAAAAATGAACTCTATCGATAGAATATGTAAATGAGACTTTACTACAGACTTACCCTATAAAATTTCGTCCAATAAATTTTTCCTTTTAGTAATTTAGCCTGTATTGATAATATACTAACAGTTAACTATAACCAGCAATAATTAATAGGATAAATTTGACATAATAATAATGTGATTTAACACTTTTCATTAATAAATAATATTACATTTTGGATGGAATTACTATATTTTTAGTATTTGTAATACTTAGGAATCGTTGGAGGACAATTGGAGATAGAGTTTTGGAAATATTTTGATTGCAATTGAATTGAGTTTTGAATATGTGCCCTTGATTGAAAAAAAAAAAAAAAAACTGTTTATAGTGAAATAAATATATAAAAACTTGAAATGTGTTTGGAAAAAAAAATTAATATGGATATTTCTTATTTAGTTCCTCTCGTAATTCTATATAATTTATCTCATTTCGATTTGAAATAACAAAGTTTTAAAATTTTAAATTTTGAATTCATTATAGACACTTGCAAAAAATTTATTGGAAATCAAAAACACCTCTAAATAGGATTGTGCATCCAACCCGCTAAAACCGTTCAAATCAATCGTACCCGCACCGCACCGTCCGCTTAAGTGGGGCCACGTCATCACCCACCTATATTTGGGTGAGTTTTCAACCCACGCACCTTTTTAGCGGGTAGGAACGAGTTTGAATTTTGGAGTTACGGGTAGAACCCGCCTATTTATTTTTTATTTATTTTTATATTAAAAAGGCCTAATTTTACCAATTACTACTCCCTAATAGTTATGATGTACAATACTTTTAGAGTGAGATTAAAATTTAGGGTTAAGATTTTTATTGTTTTCACTATATCTCTTGGAACTCCACCAATTCATGATGCTATACATATTGATTTTCATTTTTTGGTTCATTGTTTTTAGTTCTCTTTCTTTCTATAATTAATAATTAAAATATATACATATAATTAGTTCAATTTATTTCAACTTTTAGAATGGTAACTCTTTAGTTAATTAAGATATTAAATTATTGATAAGTCATTTTTTGCATATGTATCTTCTAACAAAAAAAAACCAATTAGAATTTATAAACAAATAAAAGTTGATGAATGATGAATATTGTATATGCTTTTAATTCGATAAAATATAATTGCATCGTTTTTTATTTATTTTGAGAAAATTAATTTTGTGATTTGAACTTTTAAAGTTGTTAGGAATTATTTTTTAAAATTATCTTTAAAAATCTCTATCCACCTGCCAAACCAGTGAAACCACCCATCGTCACCTTCTTTCAAACCGCTCAATCCGCTACGTTGTTGTGCGGTCTTGGGTTGGGATTTAGGAGATTTTCTTATCTTTTAAGTTTCAACCCCCCCCCCACCTTTCACCCGTCATCCGTCGAACCCGCCCATGCACACTTCTACCTCCAAATAGATGTTTGTAAACTAGACAACAAAATACCGTCTTCAAATATCTCCCAACAGTCATTAAACTTTTTTAGTAGTTTTATTCTTAAAGAGAAAAAAAATACATATTTTAGTACTTTCAGTTCTAATCTTTTAATGACAATTGACTTAAAATGGTTTCAAAATATATTAAAATTTATAGTTCTAAATTCACCTTAAACGTTGTCACACATTAATATTTTAAAATCTTATTTGAATTATCGATTCAAATTCATAATTCAAGAAAATACAATTGAAAGAAAGAGAAAAAAAAAAAAGACAAGGAAAATATAGTTAAAAGGAGATGCCAAAACAGGATCTTAAATATTAACAAGAAGGGCACTCTTTGTAAGAGTTATAGTTTGAGGAGAATTTAACCTGCAGTTTAAAATTTGTGGGCAAAGCGAAAATTTGTCCAAAGTTAAGCCAGAATTGTAAAATTTGTCCTAAAAATTAGTTAAAAAATATAATGGGAAAGGTACTGACGAAAGAAAAAAATATTTTAAATTGGATTTAGCGTGGAAAGAAAGCGGGTAGTGAGGTTCGTGTCCGAGATTTGCGTATTTCCCGAAGCGACGCCGTGAAGATCGCCATGAACGCTCTTCTCCGTCCAGAGCTTTCCTTCGCTTCCATCTCTTCGATTTGCGCCAACAAATCTCCGAATTCTACTCGCTGGAGCATCCAAACGGTGTTCAAGCTTCCGCCGACGCGTCGCGATCGTTGGATTGGCAGAAGGAAATGCCTGACGGCGAGGGCCCTGCTGGACTCGGCGACGATCGACCAGTTAGGGCTTTCGGAGTCGGATATTCGAAACCCGGCGATCTCGTCTTCGTATCGGAGCTCGAGCTTGCCGAAGCCGAACAAGACTGTGCTCGATGCTCAGGCTAGGGTTTGCACCGGACCGACTCAGACCAGACCGCTCACTGAAGAACAGGCTTTCAAGGTTCTCGACACGATTTTGAAGTCCGGTAAATGATTTTCTTTGTAAATTAGTTCGGAGAGAGAATTTCACAAATTTTTTTTTTTCATTTGATTCATCTTCTTTTTCGTCTGGATTTTCAGCTCGGGGAGATCTGAAGGATGAAGAGGAAGTCTCCACGGCACAACTCGGTGCATTCTTCGCCGCGATGACGATTCGAGCGAATGCGTTTCCAGAAGCAACGCAATGGAGTGAAGGTGAAACGCGAGCGATGAACACGTTCTGGCCATTGCTCGTTCGGGCGCTTCCGTCGGACGTGATCTTCATAGCCGACCCCGAAGGGTCGATAATGGGGTTGGGAAGCTCGATTGGGCCCCAATATGTTGGCAATTGTAGCAGCGAGATGAGATTGGTCGGTGCTCTGAGGGAAGTGTTGGCTGGGGGTCACCTTGGCTTTGAGGAAGTCCAGGGCGTTTTGAGGGATGCTCTTCCTCTGGAAACGGGCACTGGAGTAAGTGAATCCTTGCTTTCGGCGTTTTTAATTGGTCAGCGTATGAACAGGGAAACAGACCGTGAGTTAAAAGCATACTGCCTTGCATTTGATGATGAACTCGGTATTGTCTTGTGTTCTAGAGATTTCCTTTTCGTGTTGCGTCTTCATGGATTTGTGTTTTTTTTTTTTTTAATGGGATCGTCTAGTTTTCTTTTGTGGGTGGTTTATTCTATTTATTTTGTTGATTGAATTATTTATAGGCCCTCCTCCAGTTGCTGATGTTAGATCATTGACTCATTATGGAGAACCTTACGACGGAAATACTCGTTTCTTTAGGAGTACATTGTTTGTTGCTGCGGTTAGATCCTGTTATGGAGAATCTTCCTTGCTTCATGGTTTGGAATGGATGCCACCGAAGGTCAGCTTTCTGGTTTGCAATGGGCTTTTTTCTAGTTTCGTAACTCTTTATTTAATAGCTTGTGGATACACCAATGCGTTTCAGCTTCCGATAGATAAGGCCATTTCAAAACGAAAGAATTTTTTTCTTTGGTTTTCTCCTGTTATGAAACAGTGCCTTCACAATGGAGTTTCTCTGGATGTTCAAGTGTGAAGTAATTTTTAGTATCATATATGTCTGAATCTGATATGTGTTGCTTGAAGTAACTGGAATTTACCGTCAGAGATAAGGAGGCTAACCGCTTTGAATCTTTCCAGTGCACTCGTAATTCTTGTTTACTTTGCAGGGAGGAATTACTGAAGAACAAATGCTGAAGTTTATGGGAGCTAATACGAGCTTATCTCCTTTGCAGGCAAAAGAACTCATTGAGGTCAATATAGCTACTTTACTTTGACATGGCTGTCTTTGTCACTTTTCTGATTGATGAAATATTTATTTAGATTTTTTGGTAGTTGCTTAAATCCTCAAACCTGATATTTCAGGATGAAGAGGTTGGTTTTGCCTACGTAAGTCAACGTGAAGCTCGGCCATCTCTGTATGAATACCTAGCCAAATAAAGCTTCCTCTTTGCGCTATTTGTGTGGGCGGATACCTTCATTTTTCTCCCTTCTTTTCTATACGAGTTTATGTTTATTTTTCATTCAGCTTAAACACACACACACACACACTCATATATATATATAGAGAGAGAGAGAGAGAATATAGAAATAAAGTCAGCAGACAAGTTTGTAAGAGAGTTACATATGAGTATGCCTGAGAATTTCAGTTCTAGGATAAAATTTGATGGAATTTGAACAATGATCTCTGATCATAAGATCCAGTGGACGTCTAGCTGTTATACTTGTGTCAAGATATTGGTTCCCTGTATCTGTGTCCTGTTTTGCTTATCCTTTTTCAAGTATAGTAGAGAGGGATCAATATTGCTACAAAAATTATGATTATCTGTTGAAATTTGTTCCAGTAGAGTTGACATGATGTGTGATATTTGTTATTTTATCTGAATAACGAGAATAACACTATCTCTACGACCTCTGTAGACATTCATTGATTAAGTTGAGGGAACATATCAAAAAACGGCCCCCATTGGCAACAACCGAGAAGGTTCAGCAACTTGTGAAGGTGAATATATGCTATATGAATTTGTGGATTTGTTGGCCGCAGTAATCCTTGCTTTTTTCTAGTAAAATATTAAATGGCGTCCTAGTATTAAACTTATAAGACAACAAAGAGGGTAGACAAGTGATATAACTAACGGAGAGTCAATGTGTTTGTGTGTGTGGGGTTTTTTTTTTTTCCCCTCGATAGGCCCAGGGAAAGGAAGCGATTGTTGCTGGATTTTATCATGAAGGTTATGAGGAGCCACTGCTAATGCTTATGAAAAGAAGAGGTGTGCATGCTGGCTTGGTGGTGAAGGTCAGTTTGTTTTCTAATGTAAACAGGAGATCTTTCAAATACGAGTATTTTCGCATGTGAAGAAAATCTTCTGTTAGAGCCAATCATAAAGATTATAACATGTCAACTAAGCGATCTAAACAAACAACTTTAGAATTCTGACTTTGCTGTCACCGTAGGGTGAGGAAGGGGCCTTGTCAATGACAACCAGATTGCGATTGGCTACTCCATCAAAAGGACTTCCTGTGAACTACTGCTCTGGATTCCGTGCTTTGAGCACCTCTTCTTCTGAAATTGATGGTTTGTGCTTTTGAACTGTTTTGGTTCCTTAATTTCCTTACTTTCACTGTGTTTTTTTTTTTTTAATAAATAAATCTAGGTAGTTTTATTTGTACCCGAGTCTTATTAAGCACCCATTAATCAATCAGAATTGATTGAGATAATTGCAGCATTCTTTGATCTTCACAAATGCAAAATCTGAGATTTTGTATTGCAGGGGTCTCTCGTCAAAGTTTCAGTCTTGAGGTTAATGCCAAGGACTACGGTTTTGAGCCTAGTGATACGCCAAGAACTGATCGATCGGTAGAGTTTCCAAGACCATTTATGATACATACTTTTTTTTCTTTGTTTGGTATCAAAATTTGTGTCTGTATGGCAGTACCAATTTTTTTTTTTTTTTTTTTTTTTGCAAAATATTATGTGTTTTGGCAAATTCAGGTTACGAAGAATATAGAGTTGGGTTTAGCCGCTCTTCATGGTCAAAAAGGACCGGCTTACGACCGGATCGTCTTAAATGCTGGAATGGTGGATCACTTACTGGGATGTGATGGCGTGGAAGATGTATCCGTCGCCCTGGATAGAGCGAGAGAGGTCATTGACAGCGGCAAGGCTCTAAAAAGGCTCTTTAATTACATAAAGAACTCGAACAAAGTAAGATAGAACTAGTTCCTGGTAATGCTTGTTTTGAATACCAGTCCACGCCGTAAGTTTAGCTTTATCCAAATGAAGAAGGTTATGATATAGGAGCAGAGAAGGGGTATTACTTGTGATCAAGGATTGAAAAATCGACATTTCCATCGATATTTCTGCAGAAATTTCTGTATTTTGGAAGTGTCGAAACGGAAGCAAGGGTGTCGTATCTTTTCCACAGAATATCCGTGAAATTTCCATGAAAATTTCCATAAATATCGATTTTTAACGGAAATATCAATTTCTGTGAAAAGTGTAATAATAAAAGATAAAATATCGATAAAATATCTGTAAAATGTCAATAGTAATATATTTTTTTTTATCTTTTAACATAATAAAATTCATGATTAATTTAATTTATGCACAATATATATATATATATATATATAAATAAATAGATAGTAGAGATTGAAAGACATGTGGCATGTTCAAAATTATATAAAATAAATACTCAAATGTCATATTATCTTAGTATCGAGGTTATTTACAGTAATAAGATGTAATAAATACTTTCGAACATGTTAAAAGTTTTTTTAATATTAATGTTTTCTTACTATGTATGAAATAATGAATGTAATCTACTAATATTATGTTACATTTCAATGATTTTACTTAATTGGTGAATGTCAATTTATCATTTGCTGTATTATGCTTTATTCTTATTATGTAAATTTGTTAAATGCTTAGTTTTTAATTGAGAGTTTCATTTAATTTATGTATTAATTATTTTAGATTTTCATAAAGTTTTATTGAAAATCTTATTATTTAAATGAATTTTTATATTTTAAATTAATTTTTACCGATATCGATATTTTCGTAAAATTTATGTACTGATATTCCTGTAAATATCGATATTTTCATCCTTGTGATAAACCCTACATTACTGTGGAATTTTAATATTTGAATAATCACATATTCGTAATCGATGGAATACGATATACTTTACATCTATACTTCTGTCTTGTTTTTATCATGTTTTCTATTATATTGTATTGCTTCAGAGAAGCGATTCTTCTTAAGAAAGGGGAAAATTAATGTGTGATTTTATTTCTTCTTACACACCAAAAAAAAAAAAAAAAAAAACCGAAAAAATGTAAATTCGCCGCACAATTGTTGCAAGTTCTCTATGGCTGGTGAGCTTGTTGCCAATTGAACATACTTGATAATGGTATGGCAATAAAAGAGGAGAAAGAAGACGAAAGCCTAATAACTAGTTTTCCTTTGCTCCAAAATTTGATATCATATTTGAAGAGTAGCGGCTATGGAACCGGCGAGGCTAAGAACCTCAAATGGTGCTTTGTACTTCACCTGTTGAGCGGTCAATGGGCAGGAGTCTGTGATCCAGAAGTAGGTTAGCCCATTCTCAGGATGCCCTGGCACAAGGACACAGTGAAGAATGGATCAGGAATGACATGTTAAAACATTTAGTATTATTTACACGGATGTTTAAATTAAAGATGTTTTGAAATATGTCAATTTTTATTTATTTATTTACATATATGTCTAAAATTGTAAATATAATAACAATATTATCCTTCTTAAAGAATTAAGAACTATCATATAAAAAATTTACTGAAAAAAGGAAAGAAGAAAAAGCTAAATATTAAAAAAAGGAAAGTTTTTTTTTATTTGTTGTGAAAAATACGTGAATATTCATAATGATCCAGAATGAAAATGTTTTATTAAAATTAGATTTCACATTAATAAGAAATAACTAAATAATTAAAAAAAAAAAGAATATCAAAAGTGAAAGTCTAATTAAACATTTGTCTCCTGTAAACATACGGTATACTATTAGTAAGGTAAATTTTTTATTTTTTGTGGTTTTATTTTGAAAATTGTCTTTAAAATTAAAATTAAGAAGTTTTGTATCTTAAATTAAAGAATATGTTTTTCGTCTAATGAATCATTCTTTTTCATAAAGTTAGTTTTGATTTCATGTCAACTAGTTTATACAAATAATAGTGTTTTTTTGGTAAAGAATTCAATACCATTTGGTGTGTTATTCATCAATTTGTTTGGTTGAGGAATACAAAGTATTCATTTGATTCATAATAGAGTTCATTAATAAGTATTTTTTTTTTTCATAAAAAATTCATCTTTCTTGTAATAAATCAGGTTTTATCATAAAAATAATTTTTATTTTATTTCTACTAGTTTATATAAATAATAGTGTTTTTTCGTAAAGAATTAGATATCATTTTTATTATTCTTGAATTTATTTGGTTGAGGCATAAATGATAGCCATCTGAATTGTAGTTAAGTGGATTACATAAATAAATTAGTTTTTTCGTAAAGAATTCATTGGATTTTTCAAAATCAATTCAAAATTTAAAACAAAAAGGGAAAAACTAATTTGCGTTCATTAAAGACAATCCTCATTTGTGAGCGAAAAAAAAAAATCATCTTTAAAGTAAAACAAAAAAGGAAAATATGAGATTATGTATAAATTAAATGAAATGAAATCAATTATGATAAAGGACAAAATATATACTACAGATATATATATATATATAGTCTATAAGAAATAGACATACATGTGATATTATTTAAAAACGGACATATTTTAAAACGAGACCCTAAAAATGGACCTCGTATGTAATTATTTCAAACGGTTATCATTTTCTGTCCTATGTTATGGCAGTGAACATTGTGAACTTTGTTGTTTTTTTATGGTCATATTATACATGTTTGTTTCCTTATTTCTTTCTTGTTTAGTTTTTTTTTTTTTTTTGGGTTAAATTCCAAATTTGAGCCCTTGAATAATAATGGTTGTCTAACTTTGTCCCCTACAACTCAAAAAAAAAAAAAAAAAAAAGTCGCCAAGTTTAATCAGTTGTTGCAAGTTTGGTATTTTCTTCTAACAGGTTAGCAAAAGGTAATTTTTAAAATGATTTTTATCATATGTTCGTAATCTCGAATTAAAGCCATTTAAAAATTGATCATTTAATGACAAAAATATCAAAGCTGCAACTTTTAATGAGGATCTTTGTTATATTTTGAGTTTTAGGAGTAAAATGAGACAATACCTATTCTTCGAGGGTCAAATTTAAAAATAATCTTTTACCACTTAAACGACATGTCATTGTATGACTTGAACACCTATTGGACTTGTCGTTTTCACAATTTAAAAAACGACGGCAAAACTTTAAGTAAGAAAATTGGCAATAAACGACAACAAACTTCCAACACAAACGACATGTCGTATTAAATTAACAGAGCATTATCTTCGAATGAACACGCAAACAGCATGATTTTCTTACTTAACAACAGCAAACTATTGAGAAAAAGAAAATTGCTTTAAAGCATGCCGTATTCAATTTGAAAGTTTATGCGAAAATTTAGTAAAATATAAGAAGCTTATTGTGGGGAAAATTTAAACAAGAATCAAATGAAGACACGAGAAAAAAAATAATGAATAAAAAAAATATAAAGACTATAAAATACCTTCATTATCATGCTCAAAGCGTTCCCACGATCTATTAGGAAAAATCCCATGTGTTACATACGCACTGATTTTTGCTGCTCCATGACTAGCTAATACTTTCTACAAGAGAATGCACAATAAGAATAGCAAAGAGCTTTTATTGGTAAAACAAAATAAAGCAGGGGAAAGATTTATCTGTTGTGCATAACTAGAGCGTGAGGTCCTAACAGACGGATTACCGCTGAACACGCCAACTAATTAAATTATAGACGATTAACACAGACGAAATACTATGTGCAGTAAAAATGAACCACCATAAGAAAACCAAGATACGGTTAACTTTGCCAAAACCCAAGAAGGGAAAAACAGATAACAAGAAGCATGGTCTTGGCTACTGTCAAGGACATCTCAGAATGTGAAATAAAATTCCTAACAATAACGAAACAAAACAAATAAGAAGAAAATTAGAGAACTTTCAGCTTGCTGAATTCAAACATTGTCGTAGAGGAGAAGGAAAGAAAGATGAAACAAGGTTGGGAAAAAAATATTTAAACTTTCAAGTGAGGTAGTAAATAAAATCACAAGTGGCGTGAAGAAAAAGGCATAAGAAAGATCATCAGATTTTTCCAAGTTATATTCAAAATAAGTCTCACAAGAACCCTTTCTGCACCTGAAGTCGTGCCATTTCCCAAAGAGAATAACGCCCATATGCATACGGCTGTAAACCTTACCATCATAGAAAAGGTGGAATATGAAGACTTGCTTACCTGGCATTCAACCAGGGTTCCACCTGATTGGACCAGATCATCAACTATCACAATATGCCGTCCACCAGGGTCTCCTTCCTTGATACGAACAATTCGTTGATCTCCTTCCCGAACTTTAGCACAAATGATCTGATTGTTGGTTGTATGTAGGATTACGCATGTAAGCACATAAATAGACAAAAATGTTTATTGACCAAGAATGTAAAGCCATTAATTATGATTGGATGTATGGAGGCAGGACAGGAACAAAAGAAGATGAAGAAGGCATAATCATATCCATCCTAGAAAATGATTGGATGATCCTAAAAATAATAAATCATGCGAGGAAAAATTTTCATACAGATGAATGAAAGATACCGTTGGGAAATGCTGCAGCTGCTTATGAAATCTTTTCCATGCTCCGTCGTCAGGAAAGGCAATGGATATCTGAGAAGTGAAAGATCCATCATAAAACGCCAGAGATAGAGATGCTTCAAATTAACTACTTAAGATGCATATATCCACGTTTCCACAAGATCTAAATAATTTATACTGCAATCTTCGGGTACAAAGTTGCAAAGAACACTGATTTGGGGCCCTGTATGGCATGCAACTATAGAAAGAAATTGGTATTTACAAATTTCTACATGTAAAACTGCTGGCAATGAATACTTTACAGAAAAGGGACATGATACGAAAAAGTAAACAAATTTAGCATGGCCACTGATCTAAAATCTAAATATGTCAATAACCAGAGAACAATAGACTGGAATCGCAAGATTTTAGCAGATGCTGAATATCTTGTATCGCCCATCGGCCAAAAAGTGCTTACATTGTGAGAATCAGGCAGCTCCTGGAGCCTATTCTTAAGCAGAGGTATCCCGCTCTCGAAGCACGGTAAAATATTGTCACCAAAGTAGAATCTCTCCTAACAGGAAGGAATACAGGGGGGGCCAAATGGGGAGACAATTGTCAAGAAGAAACAACGAAAAAAAGAGAGAAGAAAAACAATGCTGTTCAATGGTAAATAACAAGGAAAAAAATGCACCTTATTAGGAACAAACCTGCAACGCATGAATATCGAAAGTGACTACACTCGTAGGCCCGCCTCTTGAAATGGGTATATTGGATAAGGCCCTAGCAAGAGTGAAAGCGGTTGCAACATCTCCTTCATCCTCCATACGCTCCGATGTTCCAGTTGGAAAAAATGGAAGGACCAATGTGAACGAGGAGATGAACAATTTGGGCAAAGCATAGATTACAGATAGTTGCTCAAAAATGACTCCTGGAGAGCTAAACGAGGCCAAAAAGGCCACACGTTGCCCACGAATGCCATGAGCATTGGGAATGAATAAGTTGGGGAATCCATCATCAAATTTCCTAAAACAATCTCAAACTTCATTAGTAATGTCCCATAAAAAAATAAAAATAAAAAAAAAGTTGAGCTTTACTTCATGATTGAAGTTGAAAGAAAACTGACACAATAACATCACATTCATTAACGGTCCCATTTGGACCCACAGACACTAAAATCACAAAATTCAGCATCATTTTTCTTGGAAAATCCCATTCTAAATCATGATCAACATCAAAACTACAAATTTCAAAACAAAACAAAAAAAAAAAAAAAAAAAAGATGCCGTTCTAAATCATGATCAACATCAAAACTACTTCAAATTGTTAAAAAAAATCACATCCTAATCCATAATCAGCATTAAAATTACTTCAAATTGCTAGCACAACCACCACCAACAGCAAACTTAATCGCAGAAGAAACTAGTACCGAAGGCAATTCTCACCATTTCTACGGCAAATTAAAGAGAAAACAACACAAAACCCCATAAATTCCTTGTCAAAACCACACAATGCCAATATTAAGAGATTATTTCTTGAATCTTTCAGGTTTGAATCTTTTTCCAAAGAAATCGTTACCTCCAGGTGATAGAACAAAGCTCAATGGCGTCAGACTGCGCGGCCACTTTCTCCGCCAAGGCCTTGGTCTCCGCGCAGTAAAAGAGGCAAACTTTCTTCGTAGCTCCGATGGCCGATTCCATGGCGGAACTCGAAGCGGACATCGAAACGGAGGAGGTGGAGGGCGGGGAATGAGGCGAAGAGCTCTGGACGAAGCGAAAGCGATCGGCCTCAACCGCCCAGTTCTGCGAATTCTCGAAGCTCTTGATCTCACTCCTCACCTGAATTCTCCTCCGGCAGTCATCGGCAGAGGATTTAGGAAGAGGAAGAGAGGGAAAGGAATGTTTGGGTTTGGGAGAATTGAGGGCGTGAGAGAAGCCATTGTTGAAGTTGTTGGTGGTGGAAGAGGAGGGAAGGGATCGAGTGGCCGCCATAGACGGCCGTCACCGCGGCTCTGCTGTTCGTCGGAAGTCCGACGACGGTGGCGATGGCGTTTCGTGTACGGCCAAGACAAAGTAGTTGTAGTTCTCCTTCTACTCTGCTTATTTATTTTGCGAATTGCCTCGCTTATATGTTATTAGTGAGAGATTCTCTCTTTTAACGTTCCGAAAATGC
Organism: Ficus hirta; assembly: GCA_038430175.1. Taxonomy (NCBI): domain Eukaryota; kingdom Viridiplantae; phylum Streptophyta; class Magnoliopsida; order Rosales; family Moraceae; genus Ficus; species Ficus hirta. The sequence continues at coordinate 13,953,621 of CM076595.1, read as the reverse complement.
CCTTTCTTTTTAACACGTTTTTTGCAAGTTCCATTGCGAATTGCCTCGCTAATGTTTTTTTTTTTTTAATGGAAATATGGATCTTGATTTTTATTTTTATTTTTATTTTTTGTGAATGTTTAGAAAAAAGACTTTAAATGTCTAGAAAAAATAATAGTTTCATTTCGACTTGAAATAATGAAATTATGGACTTATTTAGTGTGTTTCATTGAAATGGAAGAGAGATTAAAAATATATATTTATGTTATGCATTTAAGTCAAGTCTGTACATTCTATCAACCTTTCCCATTTGTTGAAGACTGTAATAAAAAGAAAATTGGGATTGGAAAATAATCGAAGATTGGAGAACCTAATGGACCTTTTTGTTTTGGTTGGAGACAAGAGTTTTTGGTGGGAAGTGTTAAAGAATTTAAAATAAATAAATAAAAAATAAAAAAAACTGTTGGAAATTATAAAGTATAAAAACTTGAAATATATTTGGAAAAAAAATCAATATCGATCTTGTTTTGTTTATCTTAAAAGTTTATGTAATTTTTTATCTAAAAAAAGATCATCTTATTTTTATTAAAATAATAAAATTATAAATTTTTAAAATTTGAATTTATTATGAACGTCTATTTAAATTTCAATATAATCATTAAACAAATCCAAACGGATGTTTGGAAACTAGTTGGTGAAACTCCGTCTCCAAACACCCCTTTAATCATTGAATTTTCTTCGTGTGAATCCCTACTCCTATCTCTTGACGTGAACAAAAGACAATTTATTGAAGTCGATGTGTGTGTTGTATTAAACCATTCAAAGTGACATGAATAATGCTGAGAAAAACAAATAATGCCCAATGTCAATAAACGTGATATTGATTTATCATCGTTCTATCAAGTGTTCAATAAATAAGCATTAAAAAAGTTGTCATCTACTAAAATAGAATGTTAAGTTGTGCATACCAACTAGTTAATAGTTCCATTAAAAAAACAAAAAAACCTAGTTAATAGTTGAGAATATAATTACGATCCCATTCTTTTCTTTTTTTTTTTCCTTTTCTTTTTAACACGTCTCATTCAAGTTTAATTCAAGTTTAAGTATAGAAAATTCAAGTTTCGCTTGTATGATATATTTTCAATCAAGGGTGGAGATTCAAATTCTAAACTTAAACTTCAAGTTGTGAGGTAGAGATGTGAATTTATTAGTAGGGTGAGTCACTAACTATACTTGTGTGATATTTTTAGCCCCTAACGTGATGTGAATCATTATTTATTTGCATGGTAAACAGGGTATTATGCTGTTTCCAAAAAGAGGAGCTTAATTTACCTCCCAAAAAAAAAAAAAAAAAAAGCTGTTATTCCATGCACTGCATGACATTTTGCATATAATTTCCCAAAGGAAACTTTAACCTCCTTGAACTTAAACATAGAACTTTATTGAACAAAACTCACACCCATTAAACCCCAATTACCAATATCAATAACGGATTGTTAAAATTAGGGGTGGCAATACGGGTCGCGACACGACGACACGACTCGAAAACGACACGAATTTTGCGGGTTCGGGTTGGGAAAAATATGGGGCGGGTCGTGTTCGGGTTGGGAAAAATTGACACGAAAAAAAAAAACGGGTCGTGTTCGTGTCGGACCCGTTTTTTTCGTGTCAATTTCGTGTCACTTTTTCGTGTCAATTTCGGGTCAATTTCGGGTCAAGTTCGGGTCGCGTGTCAATTTCGGGTCAAATTTTGTGTCAATTCCGTGTCAATTTCGTGTTGCGGGTCAATTTCGGGTCAAGTTCGGGTCACGTGTCAATTTCGTGTCAATTTCGGGTCAAAATTTCGTGTCAATTTCGTGTCGCGGGTCAATTTCGGTTCGTGTCGTGTCAACCCGTAACGGGTTCATATCGTGTTCGTGTCACGGTTTCGTTTCGTGTTCGTGTCGCTGGTCGTGTTCGGGTCGGGGAAGAAAAAAATCAACACGGCTCTAACACGACACGAACCCGACACGTGACACGAATTGCCACCCCTAGTTAAAATACATAGAAAACCCATTCTTTAGTTTTCTTAATTTTAATCATTAGCTAAATCTGCTTTTCATGTATCCTTAAAAAATAAAAAAAAAATACATTCACAAAAAAAAAAAAAAAAAAAAAAGAAGAAGAAGAAGAAGAAAAGAAACTGGTTTGCAGGGCATGTCAATGAAAGTGATGCACTTATTGCTGCTCTAAAAAGCCAACAATATGCTAATTTTGCAAAGAATTTCAGCGCAAGGTAATATACAATAGGCAGTCACATATCCTATAAGTATTCCTAACCATATGTTTGCTCTTTATTTCTCAATTATGTCAAGGAGGAGAGGGAGGTGCAGATTCATAAACAGAAGCCTTAACCCGTTTCCACAGAGATAACGAGGGCTGATCAGGTACGTGAACAATGACATGAATCTTTTTCGAGTTCGGGATTGGTGCCGGTGGCGATGGAGGTTGCTTCTTTCTTAGGCTTGATAGACTTAAGCCTCTCTCTATGCAATCTTTTTCACCTTTGCAACTTTGAAGCAACAATGATCTGTATCTCTCCTCATCGCTCAAATTGTTTATTTTGTGTTTCTTTAAGCCGTCTGCATTGTCCACGATACGAAGGAAATTATATGAGAAAGATGATTATAGATGTCGAAAAATGAGAAATCAAGAGAGTTTCAAGAATTTTGTTACCTGCTAAAAGTATTAAGGCAGAGCTTGACAAGAAACAACTCAAGGAAAGGAAGATGACCAGCATTGTTGCAATGGCAAATTTCACCGTTTCGATTTTTTATTTTTTATTTTTTATTATTTTTATTGTGAATGCCGAGTTGATTGGTATCAATCAAGTAGTTAGAAATTTTATACCAAAATCCAGCAAAATGTAGCTAGGACAGCATGTAAGCAAGATGCTTTATATATAATTATTAAAGTTAATAATGGATACAAAACCTTTTGACTTAATTTTGGGTACTAAATATTATTTGTTCTAGTGGCGCCACTAGGGATTAATTAGGCAGGACTGGAGTTTCAAAATTCAATTGTTTTAGAATAAAGCTTTGGTGAATTAATTTAGCATTTATCAAGCAAAACAAGAGAGACTCTAGGCTGGCTTAAGGGCTTTTTTCAAGATTAAGATTAGTCCTTTGACCTTCTTTCACTATATTCTTTTTTCTTTGTTTAGCTCTTTTTTCTTTGTTTAGCTGTGATTTGGCTTCATTAATGAAGCAAGATTGACGTTATAATTAGTAGGTAATTAAGACAGGCATGGAATTTGACTTTGCACTAAATTATTTTCTAAACAAACATCAATTTGGCCTATATATATATATTACACAGTACGAGGCATTTGACTTTTTGAATTTGGAAACTCCTACTCAAATCCTTCCGCTCACCAATTAAGATAGGCATAGCCCCGGGTTTCAAACATCAGATTGGCCAATACTATTATTAACAAGCCAAGTCCAGAAGACCACCGTAACTTCCATGAAGGAGGCATTGGTAAACACAAGGCTTAATTATTAGACCAAAGTTTTTGGCACCGATCACATGTAGAACCGCATTCTTGTGCGGCGGGTCATGAGGTCATGTTTCATCTGCAAATGATTCATTAGATGCCAATTCATACGCAAGGGCGGAGCCAGGAATTTTTTTCAGGTGGGGGCTTACACTAACTTTTTTTTTTAAGATTAAACAAATTTTAGTGGGGATTATGTGAGAATTTTTTATTTTAATGGGTTTATATGATGATTTTCAATTTTAGTGAAGACAAAGTAGTAAAAATATAAACGTTTTTTTTTATCGGAATTGATATTAGTGGGGTTTATATGAGAATTTTTTATTTTTTGTAAGGACAAAATAAGGATAATATGAGAATTTTTATTTTCAGTGAGAATAAATTATAAAAATTAAAAAAAAATTGAAGGTAGAAATAAAAGAACAAAAAATTTGCTAGCCCCACTCACAACACCTCCCTCCGCCTCTGTTCATAAGTCAATTTTTTTTTTTTTTTCCTTTCAAATTCCATACGTCAAGGGTTTGATTTGAGTTGTACCAATCTTTGTAGCCCTTACAAGGTTTTAATCGCTGGTATGGGACATTCTCTTTGCTCTCAACTTGTGGGGAACTAATCTGACACAAATGTAAAAAGAAGGGCTTTGGCCTTTTAATTTTTTAGTGGATAAGTAAATCTTCGAACGGATATCCCTACACATATATGCTTGTGTCTGTAGGAAAGTCGAGATGGGAGTGGCTGACATTAGCATTACTTTCTTTCACGTTATCAAAATAGCTATTCCAGTCACAAAATATACGTTCGTTGAAGATCCAAGTGACGGGCCTTATCACTCGAATGATGAACGTGCTATCTCAATCATTTTCCCGTTGAACAAGCAAGTGGTCACGACATATAACGACATCGTTCTACAAATACTCAATCAAATATTAAGTTGATAAGAATAAGATTTCACATTTAAAACTCAAATCACCATTCCAATCACGATAGCCTTTCTGTTGTTTGACCATTACACTTGATGATACTTGAAAGACTAGTTATTTTCATGCCGTGTCATCGTATTTATGAGCCTACCCAGCCCAATTGACATATCTATTAGTATAGAGAGTCATATTAATCCTAAGTATTAGATTTGGGCGTAGGCGATAGAAATATTTGACAAAGAAGTGTTTAATTTGAGTCTTCTTATTGTGACGGTCCAAGTGTATGTGGAATAAATAAGTTGGATCAAATCCATATATTAAAGTTTATTCCAATATTTTCCAATAAGACCACCCACTTTCATAACTTATTTTCCTTGATTTAAAAAATAAATTAAAATTCCATGTCATGCATGGTTTATAGCAGAAGTGGCTAATATTTAATTTTCCCCCCGGGGAGGTCAAGTTCACGAGACGCGCCCATAGAGTCAATGGGATTTAAAGTTCCAAGAAGTTTTTATTTTTATTTTTATTTTTTTTAGATGAAAAGTTTCAAGAAATTTTGTTGTTAGATTATGCGCTTGTAAGTTCACTTGGCCATTATGATTTAGTTGTCTTACCTTTTGTTTTCTTTCTAATCTTTCTTTCTTTTCATTTTTTTTTTATTTGTTTTACGTTTTTTGGGAATTTATGGTAGGATATCTCATCATAAAGTCCAAATCTACTATCATATTTTTCTGTCTTAAAAATTGTCTCTTCAACATGTCTTTGATAATGCATCAATTTATTTAAAATTTTTTTAATATTTAAAATTTTTTATGTGACTAAATTTTTTAATTCAGATTATATATTATGACACTATAAAGGGATATCCAACAAGACAAGAAATTCGGGACAATAAATCTCGATTCCTAGGTATAACACATGATTGTCATTATTATTATGATTTAAATCAAATGATACTTATGAAATAATTATGTTTGTATGGTTTTAAAAAAAAATCCTCTTATAACATCCAACTTTAAACAATATAAATAATTTTATTTAAATTTTACAATCAAAATTAATTTACCCCATTAAGCATCACATAAAAAGCACCGCATCGTAAACTCCCTCCCTATTGTGTTAGCCAAAAGAAAATGATCTTTCTTTCTTTTCATTGGTTCCCACTTGTTCTATTGGACCTTACTACTCTTTTTCCCCTCCTTTGTTTTTGTTTGTTTTTTTTTTTTTTTCCATAAAGGCTGCTACTTGTGTTGAATTATTAACATTATCATAATCTTCCTCATAAGATAAGCAAAAAATAAGTGCATAGGGATATCAATGTATAAACTATTAGTAGTCACTAGTCACTAACCTAACCAAAAGTTTGGACAAGAAACCACTAAACAAATAGCCAAGCTATGTTTCAACGAAATATATATATATATATATATATATATGCATGTATGTATGTATGTATATGCATGTATGTATATATAAAATTTGCAATGCAACAAAACATAACATGCCAAAAAATACAAATAAAAATGAAAAATGAAAAATGAAAAATGGGCCATATATGGTCGAGAATGAGAGTCAGCAATCAAATAGGAACCACTAGGGGGGGTTGAGTGAGAACTGAGAGCGACCAATCTGTCAAAGTTGAGAGGAGATCCCGCGAGCCTCGTTATCTACCAAGAACTCTCCAGTTTCAAGCTGCACCACACCTGGGTTTATCTAATCCCCTTTGCCTCAATTTGTCTCTGAAAAAGAAAAAATTTTGTATATATAAAAGAAAAACAATTTAAAAAAAAAACCCAATAATCCGTTTACCATATTTCAGTGGCTCTGGTGTTGCCAATGCATTCACGTAACGCCACATGAGAAAAGAAAAAAAAAATTATTCCCCCCAATATTCATGTGACAACACTGCTTCTTATTTATGCGTCAGACATACATAACATTCCCAGTTCCCCCACAACTTCGTGCCTCTCTCTCTCTCTCTCTCTCTCTCTCTCCCTTCAGTCTGGCAGAACTGCGACAGTTGGACTAAAACGCCAGACAGACGACAAGCGCAGCTCCTAAGGTAAGTCACTTCTTTAGATTTTCATTGATTTCTTGTTGTTATCGAGAGTTAATCAGGTGATGCTAATTGGGTTTTTTATTCAGTTTGTTTTGTGGCTTTTTACGCTTTTTGCAAGTGGGATTTGTGGCTTTTCTTGTTATAAACTTCTTTTATTGCATTCTGGGCATTTTTGAGCATCTGGGTTTGTCTTTTTTTTTTTTGGGAACTGTACTATTACTGTTTGTTAGGTTAAATTATAGTCTTGTGATTGGATATTTGTGGTTGTGCGTCCACTGATTGTCGTGAAAGATTAATTCTTTTTATATAAAGTTTGTAACTTTGGCTCTCATTTTGATCAATTGAATCCATAGGAGAGATTAAGTTCACCTTTTATTTTCTAATAATTTTGCTCTAATTACCCTCTGTCGTTTTCGCCTCATTGCCTGATAGCTCCACTGGAAAAATTTGTCACTCAAAAAAAAAAAAAAAAAAAAAAACCTATCATATTGAGTATGCCAAACATCGGTCATAACGATTTGATTCGTTCGTAATCTTATTTTATTTTAATTTTATATTGTATATCAGCAAAAGACTATAACAATATTATATTTTAACAATTGAACAAAAAAATCTGTTGTTTTCTGAATGTCTCAGGTTAGGAACTTGTAGTAGTTTTGCTAGCTTTACCTCCTCTTTTGTAATCAAAAGACCATGCCTCTCAAGGCGTTAGACTATGATTCGATCAACGAAAACGTGAAGAAGACTCAGTATGCTGTCCGAGGTGAACTGTACCTCAGGGCATCTGAGCTCCAGAAAGAAGGAAAGAAGGTACCTAAAGATAATGATTTTAAGTCTATTGATTAGTATCATATATGTATGAGTCCTTATTTTCACAATCTCAATTTTGATGTTCGTAGATCATCTTCACAAATGTTGGGAACCCTCATGCTCTAGGACAGAAGCCGCTGACATTCCCTCGCCAGGTACTTCGGAGATGCAAAAATATTTCTTCTGTCGCCTTTTTCAACTTGTTAATTGGTGTTGTGCTGACAAAATAAACGGTTGTTGTAGGTGGTTGCTCTGTGCCAAGCTCCATTTCTTTTAGATGATCCTAATGTGGGACTTATCTTCCCTGCTGATGCAATTGCAAGGGCTAAACACTACCTCTTGTTGACTTCGGGTGGTCTAGGTATCTCTTTCTCTGAAATTCCTATTTTCTTTGATGCCATAAATTTGTCTTTTTCAAAGTTATTTTTCATAGTATGCAGTACATTGAGTGACCAACTTTCTACTAACAAACTAGAGCAGAAGTTTATTGGGTTGTCAAAAGTACATAGTAATTCATCATCTTCATTTATCTAGGTGCCTACAGTGATTCCCGAGGCCTTCCGGGGATCAGGAAGGAAGTTGCAGAGTTCATTGGCAGGCGTGATGGATACCCAAGGTCATAACCTTTTTTCCAACTTCTTTGAGACAATAGAGTTGTTAACATTGGTTTTGAAAGCTGAAAACGTTTTCATTGCATTTTCTGAATGGCAGCGATCCTGAACTCATATTTCTCACGGATGGTGCTAGCAAAGGTGTGATGCAGATGTTAAACACTATCATTCGCGGTGAAGGAGATGGGGTAACTGCCAATCTGTTTTCTCCTTTGACAAAGCTTTCTCTTTTATCTTCTATTCATTTACGTTACCTCTTCTTGGCTACTTTAGGATTTCTCATGTATGAATTCTATCTCCATTTCATTCGTTTCACTTATTTTCTGGCAGGTTTTGGTTCCAGTCCCACAATACCCACTCTACTCAGCTGCTATAACTCTGTTTGGGGGTGCTCTTGTTCCATATTACCTAGAGGAGACTGCAAACTGGGGTCTTGATGTAAATGATCTTCAACGATCGGTTTCAGAAGCTCGCCGTAAGGGAATAACTGTGAGTCTTGTTTACAGATCCTATGGTTAAATGATTGGTTGTCTGTCCAGTACTCCTTTTCTTTGGTTGTTGTGTTCAATACCGTTCTAAATCTGGAATGAATGATGATTAGTTGAGAGCAATGGTGATTATAAACCCTGGCAACCCTACCGGCCAATGTCTCAGCGAAGCCAATTTGAGAGAAATACTAAACTTCTGTTACCATGAAAACCTAGTATTGCTCGGAGATGAGGTTTATCAACAGAATATATACCAGGACGAGCGCCCCTTTATCAGTTCAAGAAAGGTATGCAGTCTTGTTTGTGACATTAGAGCTAACTGTAAGTGTTATTGCTTATTTCCTGACTTGAAATAACTTTTTTCATCTCCGATTCTGACAAAAATTGAAGGTTTTGCTGGATATGGGACCACCAATTAGCAAGGAGGTTCAGCTCATTTCTTTCCACACTGTGTCCAAAGGATATTGGGGTGAATGCGGTCAGCGTGGTGGATATTTTGAGATGACCAACATTCCTCCAGAGGTTTGTATGAATTTTAGAAATATAACAGACATTTTGTCTCATTTCTACGGAGGTAGAACCAAAATAGGAACTAGAGTTAAGAGGAAATACAGTAAGCTAAGAAGTCTGTGGATAATATAGAGGAAGGTTAAAAGAGAATTTAATGGTTGGAATAACATGCATCGTTCTTCTCATCTCTCGAGTTATTATTGCTAGCTAATATGGAAATTTTACTTCTTGTGTAACACGTCTTTTACCCTACGACTTGTTTAATTTTTCTCTAACAAGAGCATGTCTTGCTTTGCAGACAGTTGATGAGATCTATAAGGTTTCCTCGATATCACTGAGTCCAAATGTTCCTGCACAGATATTTGTGAGTGAGATCTAAGTCTTGGTATTTGCTGATTTTTGTTCAAAACCATTATGTCAGCGTGAAATTTACCCCTTTTCTGTGTGTTTTCAGATGGGTTTGATGGTCAACCCTCCCAAACCTGGAGACATTTCATACGACCAATATGTCAGAGAAAGGTAGGCCATTCTAGATTCAATTCCACCTAAGTTAATGTTTTTGCTACTGTTAATTGAATAGAAATGAAGCATAAACAGTCTTGCATTTTCAAGGTCGATCCTAGCCTAGATCCGAGACTAGTTGCTTATCCAAATTCACTGTCATTTTCTTGTATAATTCTTTACATATAAAAGTATATTGACCATATAGATTTACTTCTAATGCCTAATAACTCTCCATAAAGATCCAATCAAATCTTCCTACTGCTTTTTCATTTTCGAGGTCGGTAAGATATCATTTGATCTGGACGTTGTTAAAAGTATCTTCCGCGATATCAAACAGTAATTTTCTTTGAGCCGTAAATAATTATGATTTTGACTACTGTTAAATGCGCAGCCAAGGGATCCTTGAATCACTAAGGAGAAGAGCAAGGTTGATGACTGATGGATTTAACAGCTGCAGAAACGTAGTTTGTAATTTCACTGAAGGTAACAAGTTTCTACACTAAATGATTTGAGGAAAAAAAAGGGTTTTCCTCGGTATTCAGTGGCGTAATTACAATGTGAAATTTTGGTTTTAGGTGCCATGTATTCCTTCCCTCAAATTCGCTTGCCACCCAAAGCCATTGAGGCTGCTAAAAGGGCTGGAAAAGTTGCAGATGTGTTCTACTGTCTCAAGCTACTGGAAGCCACTGGAATTTCCACCGTCCCTGGTTCGGGATTCGGGCAGAAAGAAGGGTAATAACTTATTTCTTATGAGCTTTTTACGGTAGGGTATCCCTACTAGTAGTACATGTTTCTAAATATTAGATCTGATCAAAATCAAATCCAACTGAAAAAGTACGCAAAACTGATATTACCTAATGCATGACGATTCAAAACAGTTCACTACCTACCAAAAACTCTCATCTTACCTTTGATAAGAAAAGAACTCTAATATTCCATAATCTTTTCCAATCTGCCCTTAACCAGAAATTTAGATGCTATGCTTGTACGTTCCCTTTTCCTTTTTAATACATTTTATCCACTGCTTTATCTTTTTTTTTTTTTTTTTCTCTCTCTCTTTTAAATTTGTAAAGTCCTTTCCCCTTTAAGAATATTTTGGTTCTTTTGGTCATCCACTAGCATGACAAATATTTTCCAACAGCTGTATATTATTACTTGTATGACTTTCTGCAACGGTATGTCAAATATGCCGTTCTCTGATTGGTTTACTTTTCCACAATGCAGGGTTTTCCACTTGAGGACAACCATTTTACCGGCGGAGGAAGACATGCCGGCGATCATGGAGAGTTTCAAGAAGTTCAACGACGAGTTCATGGAGCAATATGAAGACCATAGAGGTTATTCAAGGATATGAAAAATCCTTTAAAAATCAAAGTTGGTAATATTGTTATCTCCACCTATTTCTCGCTACTCAATTTTATACTTCTCAAAAAACGCTTTTTTTTTTTTTTTTTTACCCCTTTAATTTTCTCTCACTCTCATCAACCGGGCTATGAACTTCATTCTGTTGAATACTGTCCTCTCACACATTATTTGTCTTTATCTTGTATCTATTTCAAACTTGTACTACAAATTGAAGAAGTACTAAATTCTAACTTTGATCTAGAATGCAACTTAGACGCACGAACCAAAACTAAAATGGTACAACATAGGAATTCAAAAACTCTAACTTGGGAATATTTTTTTTTTTTGGTTTTATTTTATTTTATTTTTTGGTGAAGAGGGAAAAATTTTATTGGCACAAGGAGTGAAAAAAATACTTTTTTTTTCTTTCCAGTTTTTAATGAATTCCAACTCTGAAATTGAAATGGTAAGTAACAGTGCATTACAGCAACACTGCAGTGCAGTGCACCAGAATAATGTGAAGTGGTACAGATAAATAAATAGGGAAATTTATAGATAAAGCTGAAACATCACTCCACTTCTGTCAAAAGCATTAGATGGAAAAACTGACAAATATACCAATCTAATCTAAGTTCCTGATCTGCCCCATGATGATTCATGGGACTGCAATAAATTAAAATCTAAAAGCATGGAACTTATAATTATGACATATATGTACATTACTAAAGAAAAAAGTTACTTTTAGTCCCTATAACAGTAAGTAAGGGTTTTAAGTGATTTATAAATACTATAAAATCTCTTTTAATCAAAAATTATTTAGAAGTTATAATTTAATGAAATTTATTTATGAGTTCATTAAATTTTTTCTCCTGAAGATCTTTGTGATCGATCTATTTCATAAGATGTGTGTGTTTGTTTGCTTGTGTGAATATTAAAAAAATAAAAAGTAGACTGGGTGATTTTTTTAATCACTTAATATAATAGATAGCCTAATTATTTTTTTTTAGGAAAATGATTATTTTTTATTTTTCAGATTTGTTCAATCAGTGATTGACTAATGATTAATCAATGATTGATTATGATCAGTCAATGATCAATAAATGATCAATGATTGACGTCAATTACCGATTGATTATTATGTGCTCAATCATTGATTGACCATTTAAAAAAATTAATTAATTAATAAAAAAATCTTTTAACTAATTTTTAAAATTTCGACCATTTATTGAATCACTTCTCAGAAAAAGGCTATTTAACTATAAATCTCACTTCCCCGCCCCCCCCCCCCCCCCTTTTTCCACCTCTTGCTCGGCTCATTACTCATGAGTATTTCTCTAGTTAACCCAATTCTATGATTCAATTATAGGATTGTAGAAAAATACTTGGAGCATCTTGATCATGTCTAAATTGATGTCTGGTTACTAGCATAACTTAATAACATTTTTATATATAATTTTATCATAAGATATAGAGTTGGAATCCTCTTATTTTAAATTTATTTTTAAAAAAATGAATTGACATGTCACATGTGGCAAAGAAGAAGGTTGTCTTTTTATCATTATTATTATTATTATTTATTTGCATAATTATGTCTTAATCATTAGTCTACAAAACAAAATAAATACAAAGCCAAGGGACCAATGCCACATCACAGCTGATTAGATTGAAGGAAAAATGACGATAAAATTTTCACATGGAATCATCACTTTTACACATTTTCCACACATACACAATGCAAATGTGTAGCCTATGCTAAAAGTTAGCAAATTATTTATTTATTTATTTATTTTGGTTTCTGTTCAGAGATTGCAAAAGACATTTTAAGTGGTGTTTCATTTGTGCACATCTTCAAGGTAAAAATTACTCTCGGAATATATTCTTATCCGGAGTCTTTTTTAAATATACCTTTACTTTTGAATTTGATGTCGCTTAAAGAAACCTTTAAAGTGTATAATTTTGTACCCTTGAATATTTAATTTTAAATATACTTCGAAGAGTATAATGTCATATGGGAGCGATTTTCTAGTGTACTTTAAATGTCGAACGAATGCTATAGAATATAATTTTAGCAATGATTGGCAGAGAAATGAGAACAAAAATTAATATTTCTACTCTGCATATGGATAATTTCATTTAGAATAATATATAAATCTGAATCATCTAGTTGTATTTAAAAGTTGGATATGGAAATACAACGAGGAATCTGCTGATCAGATAATCATTTTTTTTAATTATTCTTGAATAAAGATTATTAAAGTTGATATCCCTAAAGATTTTCAATTTAAAGTGGCAATTAAGAAGAAGATAGCATTACTTGTCATCACATTTAAAAGAAAAATCTAGGGGAAGTGTCTGCAAATAAATAAATAAAGAGAAATTATTGCAATGGACACATCAAGAAGAAACAAAAAAATAAAAAAAGAGAAAAGAAGAGGGAAAAAGAGAAGGATTACATAAAGTATCACACTGAATATCATCAAAATCATATGAAAATAAAAAAGTTTGTAAAAAAGACAACTTTTAAAATATATATAATTATTTAAAGGAAAATTTTATGATAAAATTTGTATTTTGACTCTATCAGTAGCTACTATTATTTTAATTATTAGATTAACTTTTAAACAATTTAATTTATAAATACTAACGTAAATAATTTACACGTCACACAAAGTTGCTTTTAATTATATCTTAGAATATTGAAAAGTTAATATTAACGGTTAAAATAACTCCTACCAATAAGGCAAAAATGTATAAATCATATAGTTGTATTTGGAAATTGGACTTGAACATGGAAATTCCACAAGGGATCTAGTGATTACATATTACACTATTTCTTAATTATTTCTCGATCGAATAAAGATTATTAAAGTTGCTATACATTCCTAAAGATTTTCAATTTAAAGCAGCAATCAAAAAGAAGATAACATTACTACTTATGATCACATTTAAAAATAAAAAAAAATCTAGCAGAAGTCTCTGCCAAAAAAAAAAAATGGATGATGTAATGCACACATCAAGAAGAAACTAAAAAATAAAATAGAGAATAGAAGAACAAAATAAACTTTCTATAATAAACTATTTTATATAACTAACATGCAAACGAAAAATATCATCAAAGTTTATAATAAGAATCATATTTTTATCTTACGAAAGATACTATGTAATTTAGTTGAAATAGAACAGTTTTCAGTCACCGACAATACATTTCGAAGAGGTAGATTTGGTAAAAAAATATGATACTTATCCTAAATTTTGCCTAAAGACGTCATAAATTTTCGCGTCCTAGGAAATTTCCAAAGGGCAAAAAAAGGGGTGGAAAAATGAAATAAGGAAAGTTTACTAAGGGAAGGAATGGGGTCAGAAATGGAAATAGAAGGAAAGGGCTTTGGATTGCCATAAAAAGAAGGAATAATTAAAGGGGCTGTTGGTGATCCCCAGACCCTTAAAACTAGGCGCCAAAATCCAAGTCAATCACCTCCCACTCTTCCCCTGCCCGCGGTCAACTATTTTTCACGGGCACCCCCCCTCTCCACTTTTTTTTTTTTTTTTCTGTTTCTTTCTCTCTCTCTCTCTCTCTCTCTCTCTCACATCTTTAGTCGTCTTCTTTTAATCTCCCTCGGCTTATGTCACGCGTTTCCTCGGGTTCTCTCTCTCGATGTTTCTCTCTCTCTCTCTCTTCCTGATTGGGATCATAATAAACACACAGAAGAGAGAGAGCCACCATTATTCAAACATTCACTCTCTTCTTTCTTTCTTTTCTTCTCCAATTTAAAACGCGTATCTTACTCTTCCTTTTTTCCCTCTTGTTTCCTTTTACCCCTCCAGTACTCCTCTCTCCATCTCTCTCTCTCTCTCTCTCTCTCTCTTCACTGAAAACATAAAAACCAAAACCAAAACCAAAAGGCCTTTCTTTTTTACTTTTTTTTTTTCCTTTCATCTTTGCTTGCTAGCTAGCTCATAGCTCTCTTTTTTACCATCTTTCCTTCTGGTTTCATATTTTTATTCCTTTCTGATCACATATCAACCCCAGCTTTATTCCTTTATTCCCTTATTCCCCCTGTCTCCCAATTCCTTCTTATATTTACCCCAAACGGGTCTCTCAAGCTCTGAGATTTTCTCTTTTTCTTTTCTTTTCTCTTTCTTGGTTGAGGCAGAGAAGAAAAAAATAAATAAAAATATGGGATTTTCCGAGAAGCACCAAGTGGTGGACATGGCGGCGGCGGCGGCCTTGGATTCCGATAAGAAAAAATGGGTAATCGCCGGAATCCCATTACGGGCTCCGTTGAAGCCCATTTACACCGCCGCCAACAACAACCCGGCTCGGCGGCCGGAGCGTGATTGCCACGACGGCGGCGAAGATGCAGAAGAGGAAGAGTGTTCTGCCACGACTCCGACCGGCGAAGAGGCGAGGATTCCAACGAGGCTGACGTGTCCTCCGGCGCCGAGGAAGAGGAAGGCTTCGTTGAAGTGCAATTACGGTGCGGTTAGGGAGTTCTTCACGCCACCTCATGACTTGGAGACCGTCTTTATACGCCATGTCGAAAGGGCTAAATAATTAACACTTTCTTTTTTTTTTTTTGGTTGGTTTTTCGTTTATTTAGTTAATATTTTTAAAATCTTTAATTTGCTGATCTTGTACTCCTTTTTCTTAACTTAAATTCGTAGTTTTTTTTTTTTTTTTTTTTTTTTTGGGGCTAGGCTTAGAACTCTTTCTTTTGAACATCTTTGGTAGAAGATTAAGAGTATCTTATGAGTTGTTATTTTGTATATATACATGATATGAATAAATAAAAAAACTGCCAAATAGCTTGGTTTTGCTTCTGCATGATGAATATGAGATGATCTATGAATCTATATCTTTTTGTGTTGTTATTTTGTTTTATTTTATGTAATGTTCTATTGAAATGGAAAAACCTTGGGGAAATTTATATTATTAAAATATTGATGAGGATATTGTTCATTGGGTTCTTTTTTTTTTTGGATAATTAATTTCCAATGGTGTTGTTGATCTGTTTCTCTCGAAGTGGAGTGACTGTGATCTAGTTTTTCCGGACGAAAGTTGTGGTACAAAGTACTGTTCACGGTCATGCGTAAGAGTGACACATGCAGGTCAAAATCTAGCCAAGCATCCAAAAGATGTCAAACAAAAAGTTAAAGGGTTCAACCCTTTTCGATGGGTAAGCTTAAGATAAGAAGATGGCGATGAAAACTCCCTCTTTTCATAGCTGAATAATATTGACTCACCAACCACAAATTAAAAGAAGAAAAGAAGCCCCACATATCAACTGTATTTGCTAAAAACATTTCACAAAAATACTCCCTTTCTTTTGTAACTTCTGGCAGAACTAGTTTATTATTTCGACGGAAACATAAATTAAAAGATAAAAACTTTTTTATTATTATTATATATATATAAATTAATGTAAGGATAATGATTCTTAATAAGGACAAAATGAAAAAAAAAATGAAGTTTTTATTATAAAAAAAATTTTACATCCAATTCAAGCATAGGTAGTTCCGTCCTGTCTCTACCATCACCTCTGTCTTTAAACTTGATAAGATTTCAAATTTCCCACAACCGTGACCCCCCACCACCACCACCACCACCACCGCCCACCACCCACCACCCACCACCCACCACCCACCTCGGACGCTAGCTTATGATGATAGTGGGAAGGTTCTCTGTAAAATATATTTTGCTTTTGAGATGGCTCATGAATAAAAAGACAAAACACATGTGGTGAAGAGGGGAGGGAAGATAACAAGAATCCTATGCCCACTTGAATGGTCCTCATTGTGTAGCACTATTACTTGATGACTTTCAAGTTTCAAACTCTGCAGGACCAATAATTGACAAAATCACTTTGATATACATACATATATAAATATAATAGTTTTTGAAAGTCTTATCTATAATGACAATAATATTAATTATATGGAATGTTTATCTCAAAAAGGTAAAAACTAGAAAGAGACCCCATTTGTTTACAAGAGGAGAATGTGCATGATCATGGTAAACAATTGGCTCAACAAAGGGAGGTTTACCGAATCTCTTTCACTCTCAGCGTGTTTTTTATTTTTTTCATTAAACAAATGGTTTGTCCCGGGATCGGAGCTGGCAATAGTTTCTCAACACGTCTAAAACTGTCACCTGCCTAATGTATACAAATATACATATATTATATGTCTGTGTATATATATATATATATATTATAATATAGTATGTATATTGTATCCTACTTGGCACGTAGTGGGTCATTTTGGATTAGGTTGCCAATTAATTACTAAAAAACTATTTTTATATTAATGTAAAAGAAGTGAAACCCCATTATCGGCAAAACCACATGGAGGGAGGACAATGAAATGGCAACTATCACAAATTTTTTTTTTTGGGGGGTTATTTTAACATTTTCTGAGGAGTTAAGGGAACGAATAATTGTTGAATGAGCTTGTTAGTGTGGAAGAATATGCTAGTGGGATGCTCATATTTGGATTTGGGGGCAGTGTGAGAACCATGTTACAATTAATTAAATTTTATAAATATGGAATCTGATCTCTCTAGAATCTTAGATTACCATAAAGATTCTCACAATAAGAATAAGTGAACTTCACCACAAAATGTCAAAACCCATGCGAAACATGATATATATACACACCGAATTTGATTAGTTTACGGTTCGTTTTACTTTAATTTATTGCACATTTACATGCTAACAAATATATATATATATATATATATAGGGATTTACAGTTGTAATCATGTCCACAATATATGTATACAGTTCTTTTTGCTGAATAAAAATAATCAATATACTCATACCTTTCGGGTTTTTTTCATAATCTATTATGACTACAGGTGAAAATGAAAGAAAATTAGCTCAATTCTTCAATACCTAGTATCTAGGGAGTTCAAATTCACATTAGTCTAGTCCAATTTTCGTAAGATCCAGTAAGGGGTATAATTACAAACTCATGTAAACAATACAAGAATCTTTATAGGTCCTTATTTGTCATTATGCACCATCACCGGTGGTATATATAGGGGTATTTATATAGTTGTAGTTATATAGCTATATTAAAGGAAGAAAGGCTGAAAAATCTGGAGTGGGACAACTAGAGTGAAGAGGTCTCTGGTTTATTTTCCTACGAAACTGACAGTCCGAGGCATATTATGTAAAATATATTAAAGAAACTAAAGACTGAAAATGAGCAGAGTAGACAAGGGGGTCTGAGATTAGTAATAATAATAATAACAATATTAGTAGTTCAGAGGAGGCAAACTCAGGGATTGGTTGCATGTGGGGGCCAATTCATTCAAATCATATGAGGGAGGATTTTGTTCTTGTGAGGCCAATGAGAAAGTAATGTTTTTGTACTTTCATATTTTTTAATGCTACATAAAAACTACCACAACACTTTGTTGGGGGTGGGCTTTGGGGAACAACCGACCAAACACCAACTTAACTTCTTAAAAAAAAAAAAAAATTACCAAGGTCCTGCCAAATAGGTTTCCTGTGCAGCGTGTTAAAGACTCCACCGGCAACTTTGACTGACCCATATATGTTTCATCTTTTACCGTATTATTACCAGTCTTCGGTCAATATTTCAGCACATCATTCATCGTCCACGGTCCACACTCTTCCAATCCTTTTACAACACCCCCCCCCCAAACAAAAAAAAAAAACAATAAAAAAAAAAAGAAAGGATTTTATGGGTGAAGTTACTTGCATTTGAAGGCTATGTAGCTAGCTAAGAAGACTGCCAACAGCCACAAAATGCATTTGACCAATACACAATGCAAAATATGTGTTTAAACAAATAAAAACAAAAAAACAAAATAGTCGCACTAGTTCACTCTAACTTTTAAAGTCATTTTCATTTTATTTTAAACCTTAAAAACTTTCATTTGAATCTGAATTTCAAAAGATGTTTTTTTTTGTAAATTTTTTTATTTATTTTTTCTTCCTTGAAGATATTTTTGTAGTGGAGATTGAATAGTGACCTTTTCATGGTATGAATTTCGGGATAGAGGAAAATACATGTTGGTTTGGGAACACACAATGTTAATATATGGAAAAAAAAAGCATGCAACTTTATATCCTCATAAAGCATGCCTTTTCTCAGATTATTTATTTTTTTAGAGTTTGATAAATTTTGTTTGTAGGATTTTTTTTTCTTTTAACTTGAGAATGGGAGAATTTGAACTCTATATTATGTGATAAAATCAAATGCAAATTCATTGTTAGACTTCCCTACAATTATAAAATATTTTATTAATGTAGTGCTATTTTAAACCATCAAAATTATAGTAGACTTTTATTGGGGGTTTTTTTTTTCATTTTATTAAAATTCTCATTTGGTGTAATATTTGAAAACACACAATACAAAGTGAGATATTATATGATAGGACACTATTATGGCTTTTTGAAACATATTATTATGTTGTTTTGTGTCTAGAAAGATTTGCCCTTAACATTTCTCCCAATTACAAATTCTTAAATATTTCATGAGAAATAAGGAAGAAAAACCAATAAATATGTTTCTCTAACACACATTCTCAATACTTTAAAACTCTAAATTGATGTTGGAAGTATGATGGATTTGTAAAGTATCGTGGTAACTAATACACACTTTTAAAAATTGATGACAAAAAAATAGAAAGAGAAAAATTATAAAAACATTCCTACTAATTATGTGTGAAATGGGATTGGGTAGGGCATTTTTAGACCTGTTTGATACCGAACTAGTCAGATTATAGGTTAATGGTTTAAAAAAACAGTTACCGAACCCACCACCGTTTTCGAATTTGTTGAACGGACTCCCAAAACCCATGGGAGTTTTACCCCTTTTCTGGGCTGCATCTCTGACATACTGGGCCCCGGGAATTTCCTGGGCCTGATAAGCTAAAATACTGACCCACTCACTATCATCTTGTGTGTTGTTGTGTCACATCATCTAAACTCCGCTTGAAAACAACAAACAAAGACTGGTCGATGTAGGACTTTCTAAACCAGTCCGGTCCCCTAGATTTGGAGAAAATCTGACCGACCGACCAAAAAAAAAAAAAAAAAAATTGTCGAAACGTTTTTCCAGAGTCCGTTCCGTTGGATTCTGACCAGAGACAAAAGATGAAACAAAGCACCTGGCCGAGCCGATCGGACGGCTCACGTTTCTCCGCCGTCCCTCCGCCGAGCATCAACGGCGGAAAGGAGGCCGACCGCGCGAGGAAACACCGGAGCAGCAAACTCCACTCTTCCTCATCTTCTTCTTCTTCTTCTTCCTCATCCGACGGCCGCCGCGATTTCTCGGCTCTCCCATACGACGTGGTGGCGAAGATCGCGGCGTCTTTCGGCGTGGCGAACCTGCGGGCGGCGTCGCTGGTGTGCAGGTCGTGGTGCGAGGCGCTGCGGCCGCTGAGGGAGGCGATGGTGCTGCTGTGGTGGGGGAAGAGGTTCAAGCACGGCCGTGGCGGCGTTAGGGTTAACCTGGACAAGGCTCTCAACTCCTTCTTGAAAGGAGCCAGTCGCGGATCCACTCTCGCCATGGTCGACGCCGGTCTTCTCTATTGGGAGATCGGCCGGAAGGACAAGGCCTTGTCTCTCTACCAGAAAGCCGCCGCTCTTGGCGATCCTTCCGGCCAGTTCAATTTGGGGGTATCTTATTTGCAAGGTTTCTACTTTTGTTCTGCAAAAAAAGTCAACTATTTTTCCCTTTTTTTATATCAGTTAATTTGTGCTGAATAAATAGTTGAATAGAGTTAGATAACATATCTTTTGCTCAATTTAGTAAAATTTCAGTAGGAAAATAAATCAGAAATATTTATGTTAACTGTGAATAGACTTAGTATATAACTATACATTTTGATCAATATAGTGAAAATTAAGCTCGAAGAATAAAATTAGAAGAAACAAAAAAGTAACTTCAATTTGGTGGAATTTAATATTGGTAATCTCTTGTTCTAATAAGATTTATCATGTTTGTAGCTGAACCTCCGAATCCGAGAGAAGCCGTTAGGTGGTTGTGCCAATCGGCCATGGCAGGCCATGTTCGTGCTCAATACCAGCTTGCGCTTTGTCTGCACCATGGCTGCGGGGTGGATAACGATATTCAAGAAGCTGTATGGAGTTCAGTTGTTATCATTATTATTATCGTTTCAATCATCAGTATTGTTTTCAGAACTAACTTTTTTTGAACTTGTTATGCAATTACTCCTTGTTGACACTGGTGAATTTACTGAACCAGTGAATTGCCCGTGTAGATATTCCTTGATCAAGTTGTTGGGGTGGCAGAATTGACTCCTCTGTTTGATTTGTTTTGTCAGTTGGCCATATGTATGTGGTTTTTGATAAGAGTTTTCTTGAAACAGGCTAGATGGTACATGAAAGCAGCGGAAGGTGGGTACGTTCGCGCCATGTATAATGTAGCTCTGTGCTACTCGTTTGGGGAAGGCTTGGTTCGGAGTCATCAACTTGGAAGAAAATGGATGAAGCGGGCAGCTGATCGCGGTCATGCTAAAGCTCAAGTTGAGCATGGGCGTGCACTTTTTTCTGTACGTATTAAATTATAACGAGCACCAAAAAAAGAACTTCTAGTGAACAAAAGCCTAGAGTAACCGGACTTCAGCTTGTCAGTCATAAGTATTGGGATTTATAAAAGAATGAAAATGCCAGAACCACCAAAGGAAATTTGTGAGGGCCAATTTTTGTTTTTCCTTAATAATGGCAACGATAAGATAGTGAAAGTTTGAAAGCTGTTTGACATTTTGCTGGTTGTAAATAAGTCAAATGTCTGCAGTTAAAAAACTTAAGAAAAGGAAACGTGGTTCGAGTTTCTTACTGATTTTTTTGTTGTGATACTTGGGCAGGGAGGAGAAATGCTTAAAGCCGTAGTTTATCTGGAACTTGCGAGCCGTGGTGGTGAAACAGGAGGAGCCCATGTCAAGAATGTGATTCTCCAACAACCATCCACAACATCATGTGACCGTGCCCTGAATCTTGCCGACAATTGGCGTGCTTTGCCTTCATCTTCCCGAGTTGTATCATAGTAACAGACAATGGTCGGTATTTTCACAATGTTTGTACTTATGCTGCTGTCGGGCCTCTCACACTGTCGTCTTATTATGGCCTTGGATGCTTCACTGAAAGAACGAGGACAAAGATAGCTGCTGGATGGTTAGTGAAACTGGTTAAATCTTCCTTGGTTTTACAGCTCGAGGCCGTCGTTCTCCGTTATATTGTTCGGCCGAAAAAAATATGTTTCATAATTGGCTTCTGTTGTTCAGCAAGCTTATCATAGGCCCGGGTGATTAGTTCATAAATTTCGTTTAAGCTGTGGCTAACAAAGCTTTGTAGCAGAAGATTTTAACACTTCTAGTAGATGTGGCTACCAAAGCAGTTATGTTGTATAATCGTTTACTGAGAATGTTTTGTATGTGAAGAAGCTCTGTAAGTAATTAATCAAAGAAGATGTGTGATTGAACAAATGAATATCTTGTTAAAAAATTAGTACTATTTAAGTTTACGAATGAGGATTAAAAGGTAATTTTGATTATTCATTGATGTTGTAGCATACTTTACTCTTCAAAACTTGGGGGATCTATAATCCTTTTTCTCTCCACTTCTTTATATATATATATATATATATATGTACTTTTTTTTTCCCCTACCATCAAGTAATCTACAATTCTATTTTGTCTTGAAAAATACGCTCACTGTTTTCGTTCTTCTTACTTTTCATCGGTACCAAACATAGCAGAAAAGAGTTTGGAAGTTTCCACCAACGTCACCAAATGATACATATATAGGAAGGCTGTAGGGGAGTTGCAATTTAGAACATTGACTCAAATTCAACATTGTCGAATTTTTCCATTTCTAACGTCTTGAAAATACTGGTCCAATTTAATGAGCCAGGAAAATTCGGACGATGGCTATAAAGTAACCAATATATGAGTTTTATCTTTAGAGAAGGGTGCCAAAAATGTCTTTTTCAAAGCCTGTTTATTTTCCAACGCAAGAAAGTGATTTGTAAGACTGCCCATCAAAAAACACTTACCTGAATAATGGTTTATTGTCTAAATTATTAATTGAGAGGGTTGTCAGAAAAAATATTTAAATGTGAATATATTTCAAAAGAATCATTTTAACAAGGGCAAAAAAAAAAAAAAAAAACCACGTTACAAAGGAGGCGTCAAATGATGAGTATGGAAATTGTCATGTGACGTGACGAAAATTGAAAGCACCACACAACGAGCTATAGAGTAAGGCGAATGCACATATTCATGCTTTTATATATGATATAGAGATCTAATAATTATTAAGTGTCAAAAATCTAAGCAAGCATATTTCAAAAAAAAAAAAAAAAAAATCCAAACAAAACCTTAACGGAGGGTAAAAACCATAAACACGTATATTTTAGGAGAAATTTCATATATATCCAGACAACGAGGTCCTCAATTTGCGCAAAATCACTCTCTGTTTCGTAAATCACATCCGATAGGTACAATGCCAAGCCACTGAACCATACAAAATAAATACTAGCACCATTACAAGACAAGATCGACGTGGTGGAGAGTAAGCCTTGGGAGGTGTTCAATTCAATGCATGTCAACAGCTCTATACTGCCAAACTTCCAGCAAAAAAGAGCTGAAGATTGCCAACCAGATTGGTGTTTAGTCCGATTCCCACCTGGGCCCTCAGAGGCACATTTCTTCTCTCTGAGAAAAATAGAGTTTATTTACATGACTATGACCTGAAGATTACAGAGACCTACAAATGAGACTCCATATTCAATATATATATATATATATATATATATATAAAGGTGCACATTACAGGACTTTTTAAGGATTAGAAGTTTTCTGTGATCCCAAGCAGTTTCTTTCCCTAGAACCACATCAATCTCGGTATACGACCTGGTACACCAGCTCCTTGTCAAATAAAAGTTTGTTAATCTGTCAATGTTCCATTTCAACAGTTTACTAAAATCGTACATTGTTAATGTTTAAACAGGAGTGTTAGAATGTCAATTTGGAAAATAAGCAAAGCCTAGCAAAGTTTGAAGAATACAATTAAGTGGGAAAAATCATCATCAAAGCACCGATCAGAAATCAAGGTTAAGTAATTGTTAAAATGAAATGGAAAATGCAAAAGAAGCGAAATGAATTGGTATTGCCTTATAAGAATAAGAAATCCACTACTGTACCAAAAGCTAACAGGTTGCAATCTTACAGAGGTATAAAACAATCAAACTTAATCAAACTATGCACCACTCTTCTGCCTTAAGACAACCTAATATAATGAAAAGTTGTTATTTCTTTATCAAACAACTATGTTGTTTCTTTGACCCGGTTTCCTTCCTATTTAAAAGAAAAAAATGTCAACCTGGCCCAACTGCTGGGCAGCTGAACAATGCCCAGAAAAACATTGGATGAACTATTGCAATGATACTCCCAGCACGTACGACAGTCTTTGAGAATGGCCACCTGCATGATACAGATTAAGGTGGTATACCGCCTTCGGCACCAATTCTTTCAACTCGGGATGTTGCATTACTACCGTACGATCTACCCCCTCAAGTGCAGTCAAAACTCTAGCTTGGTGGACCAAAGCACCATTATTGCTGGCATGTAAGGCAAGATAGCAAAGAAGAATTATTCCACGCAATAGTGACTGCTCATTGCCTCTTAGCAGTTTCAACAATGTTGGGACACCATTGAATTCGATTATTGTCTTTGAATGCTCCACATGGAGGAAATTATCCGGACACGCAAACTTCCCAAGTGAAATTGCAGCTTCTGTGGCCACATCAAGGTCTCTATTTCCAAGCTGATTCACTAGTGGACCAATAACCCGGGTTTCCCTTGCAGGGAATGTCCTAGCCAATGACCCAGTTGATCTTATAGCAGGGATTTGCAATGTTGGACTGTCCACCTCTTCAATCAACCTCAGGAGCTGATCGACAACAGCCTTTGCAGCATGCGAATTGGTCTTAAACGCCGCCCGCCTAAGATCAGAATTTGATTCTGCCGCTGCGGTTATCTCTGTTATAGTCATCAAACAATTGAATTGCAATTCTCCAACCTCCTTCTCAACCATTTTGGCCAAACAAAGCAGGCCTTTTGTCTCCGTTACTCTCCGACTATTAGCCACACTCCCTCTGGAGAGCATCCACAGAGCCTCAGCACAGCTGATTTTCAGCAGAAGCTTAACTTCTGGCTTCTCATTCTCCCTCTCTCTCCTATGGTTCCCAGCCCGACTACTCTCCGAATGTGAATAAGAATGCGAATTCGACAAAGAGTTCTTATATGGACGATTAGTATTCGAATAACCTAACGAGTTTATCCCCATTTCCTTATTAATCTGGACAATAGAATGAATACTCTGCTTACCTGAATGAAGTTTGGAATCGTCCACAAAAGTCTCAAACGACAACAATGTCACAAGAGGCCTGATCACATTCTCTCTGGCGAAATCATCCTGAGCAACAGGGTCATGCTTCGCCATCCGCGCCACCAAGCTGGCGGCTTTAATCTGAACCCCAATCGGCGAGTCTCCGAGAACCTGTACAATAATCGGAACCCCAACCTCGTTCACGATAGCCCTCACCCTCTCCTGCTCGTTCGCCAGGTTGCAAAGCGCCGTTGCGGCGGCGATTTGAGCCTCCGGCGACGAGCTCACATTCAAAAGCTTCAACAACGGAGGAATTCCGTCTTCCTCGACTATAATCTTCTTGTTCCTGTCGTTGTCCTGAGCAAGCGAAGCGAGCTGGTTCGCGGCGTCAATCCGATCAGGCAATTGGCCCATCTGAATGGAGGCGATTGAGGACCAAACCCAGGAGATAATCGGATCGTTGCTGGCAATCGGAGGGAGAGAGACGATACCGCCTCCGCCGCCGCTATCGGAGTCGAAGATGCTTAGGAGCCACTTCATGTCTCCGACGGAAGATTCCAGAAGGCCGAACAGCTTCCGAAAATCGGCGGCGCTGACGATCTTGACGACGCGGCGGAGCACGCTCTGGTGCTTGCACTTGCGGACTAGGGTTACTGCACGCTCGAGATTCTTCGAGACCTCGGCGACCACGCGCCTGATCGGCCGCTCGTACAGAGACGCCGTGGGCGTCGCCAACCGGACCAGAGTCCGAAGCATTTGAGAAATCCGGTCGACGTGCTTGCCTACCTCCGAGCACTCAAGCTTGTACGACTCGGCCTCGTCCACCGCCGCGCGAACTCGCTCCGACAGCATAATCGGGAACGACAACTCGTCCGCGATTCGCTTCTCCTCCGACGCCATCGTCGCCGGCGAACAATCAGCGGACGACGACCACTCTGCAACCGAACCTTCCTGCTGCGAGAAAGAAGAAGAAGTAGTAGTAGTAGTAGTAGGATTCGAACGAGCGAGTCAACTGAGTCTACACCGAGTCAATCATCCGAGTTAAGGGGTTTGTTTGTTCTGGTTGGTTGGTCTGTTCAGTCTCTTCTTCAATCCTCTCGGCATGTTTTTGTGTCGCTGCGTTTAGTGAGACTATCTCTCTTCACTTTCTCTCTCTCACATTCTTTTTTTTTTCCCTCTCTATATTTAATATATTATATATATATTCTCGAGGGATTCGTGTCGGAGACGCGATTCTCGAGGCGCGTGGGGTGGCTAGACTGAGTTAACACGGGTCGCGACGAGTCAATTTTCTTACATTCAGCAACCGTTAATTACGTTACTTCGAAAAAGAGCTCGTTCCGGGAAGGGGACAGGAAAGTGTTTCGACACTCGCTAGGAAGGTGCGTAGACTTCAACTGTTTTACTTTTTTGTAAATTCGACTGTTTTCAATATTTGTCCACGCAAACCCTTTGAGTTTACATTAATTTTGTTAATTCCATCGCATTTGAAGGTTATTACAAATTCACCCCTGGCTGGTAAATTTAATAAACATTCCAAGGCAGAAAGACTAAAGTAAACATTAATCAACGATGAAAGGGGCATGAATCAATTGAAAGATGCGTCATGCATACGAAAAATGGACTTGCAGTTTTTTTATTTAAGAAATACAGTAGTTTAATAAGTTTTTTTTACCATTTTTCTCTTTTGTTATTGAGTTTGGTTTAAATCTTTTCTGATTTATTAAAATTAAGAAAATGATCATTTTCTTGAAAATATCAATATATGTTTTATTAAAATTTATTATAAATTTTATTAATTTTATTAATATATATTATAACTTTAACTAAGATCAATCACTAATTAAATAATTATATAATCAATCATGAATTGATCAACATATCAATATTTTAATAGAAACAGATCATTTATCTAAATTAAAATGTTTGGTTTTTTAAATGAGTGTCAAAAATTGTTATGGGTCTAATTTCAATCTTCATAAAAACTCTATCCTACTAATAAGACAAACAGATATGGATGAATTTTAAAGGTGATTATAAACTGTGCTGTATAATATGATTTAACATTTTGAGAAATGAAAATCTCAAGAAAATTTTTTTGAAAATGGATATGCGAAACAAACAAGGAGTCAATTCTCTTTAAAAAGGATGAAAAATCTCAATTCTTTTTAGAGGAAACATCCTCAATTCTCTCAAAAAAAAAAAAAGGAAAAAAAAAAAACCTGTTGAACTGTCCAGTCTTAATGGGTCTTAGACTTGATAAATAAATAAATAAATATATACATATATAATTCTATTCCCCTCCAATCTTTTATACATATATAGAGATGAGATTTTTTTTTTTTTTTTTTTTGAGAGAGACAAGAGATGAGATTTTTTTTCCCACTTAGAGTAAAATATTTTATCAAATAAATCGATGCTAACTAAAATTCCAATAACACGATGATTATAAATGATTAGGTGTCTAATAAATTTACTTGAGGTCAAATGACAGAAAGGAAAATATTTAAAGGGGTCAATAGCAATTTAATATTTCTAATTTTACTTTTCAATTAAAAAAGCTGAGTTGGACACACTTGCAAAGACATAATAGCAACTATCCGAATTCAATGTCAAGAATCAAGATTTGACCATAGTGAGGTAACCGCGAAAGTACGATGTCCACCTACATAAAAGATTCATCTACTTGTGCGTCCCACAACGTGCCACGTGTACAATTAAATTTCCATTCTCAAGGCGTCCCACCATCTTATCCCTCCCCCAAAGTCCCCCCACACGCACTTTTTGTTATTATTATTTTTTAAATCAAAATATAGGGCCGCAAGTTTTTTATTTTTATTTTTTATTTTTGGACTTGACAACCTCATCTTCCAATCACAACTCATCAATAAATCAGAAAGACAAGAAAGAAAAATGATTTTATAACTCATATCATCGTATTCGTTTGTTACACTCATTTAATCAATAATTAACAAATAAACAATGACATTTACTTGATAAAATTCCTAATCATCATTTATTTTCAAAAGCATTATTCAAAAATTAGTACAAAAGTTGGTTCTTTTTTTATAATAATAAAATAAAATTCTCCTTGCGAAATTTTTCCGTTTGAATATTATAAGAATTATAGAAAGTAGAAACTTATTTTAACACTGCAGAAAACACTGAGGCTGTAGATGGGGGATGTTAGAATCTTCTGGAAACCGACCATAACCTGCCTGGTTCATGCCTTTGCGGTCGACAAGTACATTCCAGCTCCATACATTATATATATATATATATATATTTATATATATTATATACACAGATATATATATACACAATATATAGTGCCACAAAAGAAATCTTATGTCATACACAATACGTATGAATTTTTATATTTATTTTGAAAGGAAACTGTGCCTTATTTTAATATACATAAAAAAAAAAAAAAGATGGTTCATATTTTTATTCTAGAACATGCGTCCAACAACATGTGATAACGTCACATACCATTTAGATAAAGCAAATTAATTATATATAAAAAGAAAGTTTATTATACTCACCACCGCCCAATAGAAATAGATTAATAGATTTTTAAACTTCAATTTAAAGCTTCGCGAGAAGGCCATTCTGAATTGGCTTTGCGGTCACCCCATTGTCCTTCATATCCAAATCGCTTGTACAGGGAGGCACATCCACCGCCGGCGAGCAGTTGAAGAACCCATGTGGCTGACATGTTACAAAGACCAAATAATAAATTTAAAAATAAAAATAAAAAAAATTTAATCATGTTTAGAAGAAAAATACACACGTTTGCCCTTCTTTTTCTCCTTTTTTTCGTTCCGAGAAATTATTTGCAATACTCGCATAATCCACATTTTAGTATTTAATACCGATTTAAATCCAACTTTTTAATTTATCTACGTGACACTTTTCTAAATATCTACTTATAAAAAACGAATCTAACAATTAAAAAGACGAGTTAGCATTAAAAAGTAGGTGAATCAGTTTTTTTTTTTGAAAAAATGCTTTGTAAGGTTGAGTGGAATACCATGAGCATGAAACCGATGCGTTCCACAGGCATGACAGGCCAATCTTCTAAGCGAGGAATATGCGTAACTCCGAAAACATACCTGAAAAATAATTGCATACATAGACTTGCTCACTTTCGATGTATGATGTCTTTTGAAAGAGCAGAAGGGAAAGGGAACTTACCAAAGAACAATGTCAGCTTCTTCGAGTGATCGGTTCTGATTAACCCAAGTAGCCAATCCCTCACCGACACGCGGGTTCTGATTGGGAAACTCTCCTCCTGGATACATTTCATCTCGCGCATATGGTGTGACCCAAAGATTATGCTTCAAGAAAGCAGCTCTTCTCAGAAACTTTGCCTCAGAGCCCGCCAATGGCAAGCAGTTTGAGCCGGGTACTAGCTTGTAACCTGTTAGCTGACCAGTCCTGTTGACATTCCTTGTGTTTCTGACCTATTTAGGAAATATCATAATATCGTTTAACACAGTGCTTAGTCAAAATAATTGTCCAAAGGACAATAATTTCAAAGAATTCAAAGAACGATGGGATAGTAGCTTAAAATATAGAGATAGATGCATAATGTAGCAGGCATTTTATGGAGACA
The DNA here is from genome assembly GCA_038430175.1 of Ficus hirta. NCBI lineage: Eukaryota > Viridiplantae > Streptophyta > Magnoliopsida > Rosales > Moraceae > Ficus > Ficus hirta. Next base: position 13,923,850 of record CM076595.1, on the reverse strand, counting down.
GGAGTTTTAACGTCGACGGAGAATCTTACAATCCAATGTCGAGCAGATAAAGGATTACAATCACGCATGGCTTGCAGCTCAGATCTCAACAGTGTCTCTTCAGCATAAAATGCGTTGTTGTGAACGTTGTTGTTTCCCGGTTCTTCAACTTTGACATCTACCTCGACAACCTAGGAAAAGTCGAATTCCTTTGAGAATACTCAACTTACTAACAGAATTACAAAGTATGTGAATCTTAATCCACGTATTGAACAATGGAGGAGCATAAATTTATGACAGATAGAGACTCGAGAACAAACATGAACTCACTTGATTGAATGCTTCACCAGGCTTGCAATCAACTGCCATGTCCATACGCGCCACGAAAAAGTGTTGATGCACAGGTGCGTATAGTCCAGGTGCGATAGTTGTGCCATATTTACGGGTTTCCCCAGGTTGAAGTGCTCCTAAACTGAGAATTCCTGTGAGCTTAACCTCAGCTTCAAGCTTCCCATCCTGTAAAACAAAGTGCGGTAAGCATCATTAAAGCTTTCTTTTGAAATATTTCAAACAAAAAGGAAAACTTTCCCAAGAACATAAAACTCTGATGTTAGCTTGCCTGATAGAAATGCCAGAAAAATCCGTACTCATAGTTAGCCACAGTGCAAACAAAGGAGACTGACAGCCTTCTAGACCTTCGAACTTCTGCTAAACCACTTCTCCAATCCTGATGTTTCCATAGGATCCCGTGGTCCTCCTCGTGCAAGCAAACACAATTCTCAATTGTCTCAACACCACCACTGAAGTTTGTAAAATGAGCGTCAAAGTATTTTATATAGCCTAAGCAATCACAACCCTGCAAAACACTAGAATTGTGTCAGCGTCAAAAATGTAAATAATCGAACAAAGATGATGACCGGATAGTGAGGGAACGATTGAAAGAATGTAATCTGAGTCTCCGACCTTCTTTAGAGAATGTGCATTTTTACCCAGCCCATCTTCCCCTGCATCAAAAGCATTTTTTCTGTAATGTGGATCATTTGGATCTCCATAAGGGACAACCATTTCAACAAAACTTAATCTGTGTGCCACGGGTCTGCGGCCTCGACTACCATCAAGATATGCAACAGAATAAATAACCAAACCCTCCCTGGGAGTGAAGCCAATACGAAAGTTCCACTGCAAGCAATAACAAAAAATGGTTTTAAATCAACGTTCCATAATGATATAAAACAATAAACTGTGATGTAGTACCAGGTGAAAAAGAAAAATAGGAAGTACCTTTTGCCAGGCAACAAAGTGTCCGTTTACACGAAAACTAGGACCTTCAGTCTGAACGATCTGTAAAGGTTTCACATCGCTTCGATCAACCCCTCCTCGCGTCTCACCAGGAGTATAATTTCTCAAGGGATCGGCAGGCGGCAGTGGAACAAGTTTACGGTCTTCAAATTCGAGGACCACCATGTTTTGCATGTCAACAAGGACATGGATTCCTTCAACTGGACGGGCATAACCATTTTCCATAGGGCAATCACTCTCGGTTCTACAGAAGATAAGCGGCTTAGCAAGTCTCCGGCTAGGAGCATCAGCCTCACTATGATATCCAGCACACCTGTAGAAGAAGTTGGGCTCCATTCAGCAAAACTAATTTCAATTTCAACATCAAAGAAACAAGTTCTGATAGAACATCTATTTGTAAGAATCTCAGTTTAGTAAAACTAACCATGGATCCACCATCACAAGGTCCATATCCTCGATACCTCTCTTCTTCATTGCTTCACGAAATGGCGGATGGTCTTTCACAACAGCTTCACATTCAGCATATTCCACTGCATCCTGTTCTTGCATAACCAAGTACATTGATGTCGGAAACATAAGAGCAAACAATAAAGAAAGGAACTAGTAATTCGGAAGATTTGCGAGCGTAAAATAATGTCATATACCATAGGAGGCTGAACATCAGGAACAACTTTGGATGAAATGACTTTGCCCCTGTGGTGGCCACCTCTAGTTGCAGCGTGGACTTCAGATAATTCAACAACCCATATGCTTGTCTCATTAGACCTTTTGTTGTAAACAACAAGGCGGGCTCGCCTCGGAGGAAGTTTGCTCGGAATTACAGGCCCTCCTTTTGTTCTGGGAAGTAAAGATGGCTGGAAAGGAGGGAAGAAATACGCATCTGCCAATGCAACAACATGCTTATCTGGTTCCACAAGAACTACTTCAACAAAGCGCATGCTGTCTCTCACCTTACAAAATACCCATTTTCACTCCTTCAATGAGCAAATAAAAGGCACAAAGGAACAACTATACATCTATATATACATATATACAACACAAAATAATGAGGAAAACAAAAAAAAAAAAAAATGATAATTGTTATTAAACTGACCTCAGGGGTTGCTCCAGCTGCCCTTACAGTGGCCACTGCCACAGAGATTTCAGCAGCAGATAAAGGGTCCAAAGGGTGCTTGGTTTGTGCCCTCATCATAGCAGGAATGCCTAAACAAAACCAAAGCAATTAAATCTTATTCTTATCACTACAAAATTTGATTAAAATTCTTTTTTTTTTTTTGGTCACACTACACAAAACAAACCCACTTAGAATTACTCTACTTGCTAGCACTCAGATTCTCAAACTTCGTCTTAAAAAAAAAAAAAAAAAAATTGCTTATCCAATCAATCAATGATCCACATTCAAACAAATTAAAGGAAAAAAAAAATTTTTTTTGAGGGCATGAGACATTTTACCACTTGTAGGATCCTGGTAGGCAAAAAGAAAAAGCAGTGATTGGTGGAAGACAAGTGAAAGTCAACATTTTTATTTTATTTAATTTTTTTGTTGGGTTGGGATTTGAAAGTTCTAACCTTTGGTGGAAGCAGAAGTAGTGTTGGAGGGAGGATCGGGAGGGAGGGAGTCTACGGGGCGGATGAGAGGCAGAGCGGCCATGGACGACGGCGTTTTGGGGATCGGATCGTCGGAGGCGTCGACGATGGTCCAATCGCCAAGTACTGTCTGATGATCAGAAGAAGAAGAAGAAGAAGAAGCACCGGAAGATTTGGATGAGGAGTCGTTAAAGCAACATGGAGAAGGAGAAGAAGAAGAAGAAGAAGAAGAAGAAGAAGAAGAAGAAAGCGTCGCTTTTTCCTGAGCTGTGGCCATTGTAAAGGATTAGCAAGCTCACCGTATCCACCGCACTTGTTCTCACTGTTGTAGTTCTCCACTGACATACAGCAATTCTCTCTCTTTATCACCTTCTTCCCTTCCTCCAACCTCTCCTCTTTCCTCTCTCTCTCTCCTCTTTCTCTCTCTTGCTTTCCCGGGAAAATGTATAGAACCCAAATGGAAGACAGTGTATATATATATAGGCTTTATTTTTCAAGGGAAAATGGATCACAAAGAGCTTTAATAATAATGGAGACGATAATTGACTAGAGAGTTAGTATATAGATATATGGATGTAGTATATAGGCTATGACCCCCTTTTTTTTTTCAATTGTTTCGTGTGTTTGGTTTGTTAAAATTTTCAAGTTAAAATTGATTAATTTTTTAAAAATTAATTATAATTTTTATTAAATTTTTTAAAAAAATATAATTTAATTGAAATTGATCCGAAGCATCTGCTATTATTAAAGGAAAATATAAAACAAAATCTCTGCTTGCGGAGTGAAGTGAAAAGTGAAAATGGGTATGGCGTGATGGGACAGATAGAGGAGGAAAAAGGAAAAGAAAAAAGGTGGGATTTTCATGGGCTTTGCAAATATGAAAAAGGGAGGTCACGACAAAGTAGGTGTAGTGGTTGGAGTATCCGGACGTATATGTATATACACGCATATATATATATATATTGATATACACACACTCATATATCTCTTTGCTAAAAATGCACACCCTGCCCTTATCTTGCAATGTGATGCGCACGAGCAACATTACTATAAATTTCTAGTTGTGATCATCATGACAATATAATAGAGTAGTTGTAAGGTTTACTAATTGTGATTTACCGTGAATATATGTTAGGAATTAGTTGTCTTGATTTTATATTATCGAGAATAACAAAATCATAAAAGAAAAATAAATAATAAGAATATGTAAGATTTATATAATTTATTTTTCATTTTCAATCTTTATGATAACTTATATTGTAAAAAAGAAATTTATAAGAAAAATCACGGATCTCTCTATTTATTTTTTTCTTAAATCAAGATAATTTTTTTTCTTAAATCAAGATAATAAGAAGCAAGAGTGATGTGTAGAATACATGTGCCTCCAATGACAAAACTATAAAATATTTTTGCAGTGGGCACAATATGACTAAAATATATATATATATAGAGAGAGAGATATTTATGTTAAGCATGCATTTGATTCTTTCTCTTGGTTGAAAAATTTTGAGTCTGAGTTGTTGGAATTAAGTTAAGTTGAGTTTTTGAATTGTGTATTTGGTTGATTGGAGTTAAAATTTAAAACTTGAAATGTATTTGGGGAAAAAATATCAATATGGATCTTGTTTTATTTGTATCTAAATTCTAGACAATTAAAAAAAACATATCACTTTGACTAGTCTTTACAAAGTTATAGATTTCTAAAATTTGAGTTTTTAAATTATATGAAACCGAGTTAATTTTTTAGAATAAGATAGAAACTAATTGGAAATTTTCATCTTCAATGCTTTCACCAAACACATGTTAAATGTTATTAATTAAATATATTGTTGCTTATAACAGATGACACAATAATAAATTCAATTATCTGAGTGGGGACATAATTATAAGTTTTCCAGTAAAATAAAGGTGGAACTACAATCATAATTTCTCCTGTAAAATAAATACACAAAAAAAATGAAGAAAAAAAAATTTAAGGACGAAAATGAAAATTCCATGCCCTCGCTTACAACAATAGGGGTCTGACATTATTGTGTGTCTCCTGCTTTTACTTTATCCTCACTATTTGACAATCATGAAACCACGCTTTTTCTAGGCGATGAAAAATGTTGTCTTTGTCTATGCTAGCTATATATAGCTCGGCTCTTTCAAAGACATTTTGAGTTTAGATTTATTCAAAAAAAGACCATATTGCATTATAGTTAATCACGTAGAATACAATATGTTATATGTTAGTAATTATCATTTCATGGGAATATCAGCTAATTGAGATTAAATAAAACCCAATTTGAGTATAATAAACTCTCTAATTAGAACTTGAGAACAAAAAATTTGCTGTAAGCTTGCATTTTCATGCCAATCATGGTTAAGGACATTCATTGACAAAACACGCCTAGGTAATTCTACTTATCGGTTCTATTAACTCTTTTATAACCTTTAATTAGTTGTTAATTAAAAACAAATTAAATACTTAATGATCCTAGGTAGACAGTTGACAAATGACAACAGGCAATATAATTTGTATATAGTACTAATTTGTAAAGAAGATTATGAGAAGTGCAGTACTAGATGAGTGCACGAGCTTCTTTCCTTGTGAGCCCACCTTACCCACCACGATCACCCCCACCCCCACCACCACCTACTAACCTTTCATAAAAGCACTAACATTTCATTGTCAAAGCATGGAGATAAAAGTTAATTTAGTTGTCTTCCTTATGTGGCATGAACTAATTATTTTGTTTGTATTAGGTGGAACAAACGTTTAAATTATCACATCTATTAATAGGCGGTTCTTCCAAAGAGTAGGAGAGCTATAGTTAGTATCATCGAAGGTTGTAGTGTATTGGTTGAGGACCTTGTCTAAGGTCTCTTTATTTTTTCCACCAAGGTTCAAATCCGGTAGTCTGCAAGTTAGGGGTTTACTCCAGTTTTGACTGTTGAAGCGTTAGGGTCAAGGATAAGTGGTAGTGGCCCTCAGTTGAAAGCTTTGTGAGATTGAATATAGGCCCCCAACTACTTCTCGGTGATCCCCGAAATTGCTATCTAACTGAATGGACATGAGAATAGGATGGGCATCACCTAATTCAATAAACAAACAAAGAGGGTGGTGCTGGTGGAGTAGGCGCTAGTATCGTACTCCACTCCAACCAGCAAGAGTCTTTACATTCTTTTGTTTCTCTCAAGAGTTTTAGGATTAAACCTTCAATTTTTAATTATGTCAATAATAGATATTATTCTAGTTATTGCATTAAATTTTTTAACGGTGTAATTTATAACTCAAGTATGTAGCCATAAAGTTGCCTGTCTTTGTTGCAATTATCCTTGATGATCATCTTTCTCTAATTTATGAGTTATAATATACTTAAAATCATTTAAATTATTCCCTTAAAAGGTAAATCCTTTTATATTTAATTGTTCATTTTTACTTGTACGCGAGTCTAAGACAATTAATGAGATGAAGATACGTAAATATGAACTTTAATAATAGAGTGTAACAATATGAGTTGTTATGATTTTAAATATAATCTAATAGTAATTTTATACTTAACTTTTTTATAAAATGTAGAGTTCACAAATTAATTTTTAAAAAAAGATATCTATTATTATGTGTTGCTTATTTTCGTCTTTTTTCGCCCTAGTAAAAATGGACATACAAGAAGTTAGAAAATAGTTGTGGATACATATTTTCAGGGGGGGAAAAAAAAGATGTTTTAAATTAAAAATGATAAACTCCAACCTCAGAAGCATTTTCTCGTGCATGTTGGCAATCGATGTAATAGCAATAAAAATGGTTCCTCAACTGTTACACCTAAGTTTGTCCGTGTGTACACATATAGATTCTAATCTTTCATGTTGTTACGTAAAATGTGCATTTTTTCCTATATGAATAGGATAAGTATTTTCCACCTGACAAATGAAAGAGCTAATGAACATAACAATGTAATCGTAATTTATTAAAAAACAAAACTACACTAGCGCCCTTATGTTCTCATAATGTTAGGTTGCTCTCTTGCTGATTGATCACGATCATAAGATTATGAAACAGATGTAACAATATTATTAAAGAAATCCTTTAACAGCATCGAGCTTTTATATTATAAAGGCCGTCGAATTTTAATCACATATTAATTGTGGACTTGTAGTCAATAGCCACGTTATGTGAGTATTAATGGGACACCCCTAAGGTAGAAATTCCCAAAATTGAATATTTTTTTCGAGGGTTTTTTTTTTTTTTTTTTCCTGTGGTATAAAAAAATTTTGGGACACAATAATAACATAAATAGATGAAAGATATGTGGGTAATTGATCTTTTTAAAATAAGTTTTTAATGAATGGCCAAATTTTGTAAAATTTAGAAAATGACAGCTTTTTTTAGATATTCAATTAGTAATTGACTTTTTAATCATGGTTAATCAATGATTGATCAATATTAATATGTATTTTTCACTAATTGACTCAGTGATATTAATGCCAATCGTCACAATCACTTATTGATTAATTATTATTTTTATAATAAAAAAATCATTTATTTACTTAAGGCAGTTTTTAAAAACTATCTATGTACCTAATTTTTCTAATTGATAACCACCAAATTAAGTAAGGCCCATTTGGGATAACATTTTATATGACAAAATGTCATTTGGATCCAAAATTCTTAATTCTATAACAAATTTTCTCTCTATTTCATTTTCAAAAAACTCAAACTTTAAAAGTACATAACTTTTTTATTTCAAATCGAAATGAGATGATTCTTGTATCAAAATACTCACAATGAACAGACGAATAACTAGGGCCAGAAATTTCAGATACGACACAAGAACGACACGAAACAAATGGGTTTTGACCGTACATTTAATAACTGGGTCGACACGTTTAACACAAAAATAAATGGGTCAAAAACAAGCTAACACGGTTAACCTGTTTGACCCATTTTATTAACATGCTATCATTCTCAAGCAAGAAATTATTTCCTTTTAATTTAATATTTTGTTGTCTTTTGATTTTTCTCTTAATATTTTAAATTTTGTGATTTATTTATATTTATTCTCGCATGCCAGAATTATATTGTTTCTTTTACTATTTCAGTCATTTCTATATTTGATTTTGCGCTTAATTATGCAATTAATATTATCATCTTGCTTTAATCATTTTTGTTAATAGCATTGTTGAATCGTGCTTTTATTTTTACGTGATAGTATCGTAAGTTTATGTTGCTGGAATTATGTCTTTATTATATATTTGCAAATTTTGTTTTTAATAATTTTTGAATATACTATTTAAAGGCAAAACTGATGTCGGCGATGTTTGTCGTTTGCTACAGCTAGCTCAAGTGAATATCGTTTCTAAGAATTATCTCTTTTCTTGTCGTTTGTTATTCACTACTGTGGTTTCGGAACGTTAAATGGAACACACAATTTAAATATGTCGCAAGGCTTTTTATTTCATAAGCAAGCAGTGGTGGCCTAAGCTCTTTATCTGTTTTTAGGCAGCAGCTCATGGGCATTTAGCGGTGCCTAAACTTTTTGCGAATTTGCGTTATAATCTTCAATCTTTTTTTGTTTATGGGAAGTTCCCTGAACTTTTAAAATAGTTGCAATTTGGTCCTTTCTGTTGAGTCTTGGATTTAAATTAAAAGAAAAAAAAAAAAAAGGAAAAAGCCAGAGAGATATCATTGAACAACGAGACGATGAACACGAACGCTAGAAGTGAAAAAGATTAGCAAGCGCCGTCACACCTTGAGAGCACCAATCAAAAACCAGCAAAAGAACAAAACAAATGAAAGTCAAGTAGTCCAAATAACATTAAGGGCTTGTTTGGAACACAAGTTCCACTTCTACTAAACTATACTTTTTTATCTTAATTTTTATCTTTTTTTAAAAAGTCAACAAAATTTATAACTACTTTTTTAAAAGTTAATACTATTGAAACTTAAAAATTTCAACTCAACTCAAACTCAACTCATTCACTAAACACCCCCTAAATCATCGAACAAATGATGTAAACATGGTTGCCTTTCTCGAGATTCTTTTCTTTATGGTAACGCATAACATGTTTTTGTTTTAAGGGATAAATTACTCACTTCGTCTTTAATCTTTTTATGAAGTTACGATTTGATTTTTAACTTTTTTTCATGACTAACAAGTCACTAATTTTTTTTAAAATAGTTCAATTTGGTTCATTTTATTAACAAAGTTTAAAAGTTGGATGGAAAATATCTTCCTTATATAGTAAATCACGTGTGATTTATGTGTTGTTTTATGTTAAATTTTTAACGTAATTGACAAAAAGGATGATTTTGCGTTATTTTAAAGAGTTTGAGGCGCCGATGGAGAGAAGAGAGTGAAAAGAGAAGATCTGCAAGGCCAACGCCGTTGCGCCCTTGCAAAACTCAAGTGATACGAAATTGGCATACTGTACCCTTCCACCTTAGCGCACTCAGGCGAGATTTCGACAGCCCGTCACCTTGTGGTTAATGACATCGCCAATATTGTCTATTATTTCTGGAAATTTATTGTTGACTTGGAGTTGTTTCGGCACTTTTTAGTAATTGGTTTATCTATTTCTTGTATTTGTTGACTAATTTGGTAATTTGGATTTTGAATTGGTCTAATTTATGCTTTATTAGACTCCAGTACGATAAGAATTTCATTTTAATTCAAGCAATACTCTTGTCATGAACTTATTTGTTTATTTATTTATTTATTTTTTAAATCAGTTTTTCTATTCAAGGAAAAGCTTGGATTCTTCTTGAAAAATATGTCACCAGAGGATAAAAATCAATTATGTATGTTAGAAAATATTAATGAAATAAATAATATAATATAAAAACATCAAAAACTGAAATTTTGCTAAAATTTTAGTTGTCACCGATATATTTTTTTTTCCCCGAAAATTTCCCGATATTTTCTGAAACATGGTACAAATTACATTATATATTTATCGCAATCGGTTGACAATTACCTGCAAGTACGTGTGTGCGAGTGTTTTGTTTTGTTTGTTTTTAATTTTTAATTTTTTTTATTTTTAAAAGAGTAATTCAGTCTTCAGCCATCATCCTTGACAAAATATTCAATTTTTTTCTGTCGTCTACACAAAATAGGAAAAAGCTCTTCCAAAACCATACGTAAGAACACGTGCCGCACCAGTATCAACTCTATTTAAACTTCAAAGCATATTACCGATTCAAAATAATGGATGAGAGAGACATATATATGATTGATGCAATATATATACATATACATATACATATACATATACATATACACATATATATATATATATATACACATATATCTCCTTGGACAACATGATATAATTACAAAGTGACAATCATGAGTCGTCGTCACCCGTCTGTCCCAAGGCTTATCAGCACATTCAGATATTTTCTTTGGTCCTCTGAAATGTTTCGAGTTTGGCCCTCCTTAAAATAAGCTCCTTTTTTGTCCGACGCTTTCGAGGAACTGATTGGGACGCTTATAAATAGAAAGACTGTTAGCTAAGAAAAACGACAGGAATCAAACCAACATTCTTTTGGGGGTTGGGGTTGACTGGTAGAGTACTACTGATCTACTACCTTACAACGTTTGTACTTTTGTGTACGATACTAACCATCACCACTGATCTCATGCAAAAACAATTAATAGCAGAACACCGGTTCGATTGCACCAAGTTCAACAAACTTGTGAAGTTGGGAATATATATATATATATATATATATATGTATATGAACAATATGTTTTTAATCGAACATGAAAAGGGCAAGTCCATGCACTACGGTGAATATTATAATGCCTTGCTAAAGAAAAAAGATGTATTTTAAAACTAGCATGAATGTCCCCTAAACGGACCCTAAATTTCAAACTTTATACAAATTGTATTAAAGATTTCTATTTCATCTTTCGACTTTACTCTAAATTAACTCATCAAGCCTCTTAGAATAAATTTTCTGGCTTCGTCTATGGTGTAATACCCTAATTAAGCCAAGGGATGTTAGTATCTCGTACTGTGGTTGGTATTTGCTCCAAATAGTAAAGGAGCTTCGTTTAGTTTATTCCAAGAGAGAACTTCGACCATCTTAACATATTGTTCAGATTCCCCCAACAAGTACAAGAATACTTTTTTTGGTTTGATTACACGGTTAACATATCCATATTCCCCAAATCAATAAGATCAAGCTTTTATTTATTTATTTATTTATCGTCCCCAACCTTCTTTAAAGTTGTGAATATATATATTGTTAATATGTAAGCAATACTGAGAAACCTTAGCAGGATCACACAAACTAAAAGGTAAAGCTTTAGTAGGGTATATTTGGATATTTTAATTTTCAGTGGGGCAAAGTATAAAATCCATAAAATTTTTTAAGTAAAATTAAAAGAAAAAAATTTTCAATGTGGACTACAGTCCCCACTTGCCCACATCCAAATCCGCCCCTTCTCACAAGTAAATCGATCAAAAGTCTTCAGAAGAAAGTAACATCGTGGCATTTAAGATTACGCGATCGTATCCGGCCGGCAAATAGCAATTTTTTACTGGAAAGGAATTGTGGATACGTAGTATGCTAATATGGGACTCACTAAATGATATGTAATTATAAGTAAGAATACAAGATATATTCGAGAGAATTTATATCCTATATTTTCCCATTCTAACTTGGATTTCCAGTTTACTTCATTCAATGATGACGTGGCATGAGTCTTTTTTAAATGAATTAAATGACCTCCAGATGACTAAACGATTAGTCGTTATGATCAAACACTAGGCAGAAAAACCTGGGATATTTTTAAACGGAACATTGTGTAATAAAAAATAAATCGAAAATATTCCTTGAGGAAGCCTAATGATCATGAATTAAATACAAAAAAAAAGGGGGGGTCTATTAATAAGATTTCTGACACCAGACTCTCTAATTAAAATTGCTGGTAAATAAAAGGTAATTTTCATATATCAACTCCCCCCACAAAAGTGTGAGAATTGCCCAATGTGAAACGTAGAAAAGGAAAAAGAAAAAAAAATGAAGCTTGAGTTTCTTATTATTGCAACTGCAGAGAAAACATAATTTATCAAAATAAATTAATAAAGAGAGGTTTATGTAAATATTTCTAACAAAAAGATCATATCCACACACAATGTTCAACCCTTGATTATGATTCTAGAAAGAATAAAAATAAAAATCCAACCTTGAAATGCTAACTTCTTTTTTGTTTACTGTTTTCCACTTTTTTTGTTTTTTTTTATATATACATTGTATAGAAAGAAGAAAACAAATTACTGTGAATTTTTTTTTTTCATTTTGATCCTTTAGTTTCTTTTTTTTTTCTTTTGACCCATTTTTTATTTTTTCTATTTTAGTCCTTTTATTGTTTTTGTACTTTTTTCGTGTCTCTTTTTTTTTAAATTTTTATTTTCAGGTACTTTGTTGTGTTTTTTTTTTTGTTACAGTTGTTTTTGCTTAATATTTTAATTTTCCCTACTCAAAATCGTTTTGGACAAAAAAAAAATTTATTTTCATTTTGGTCTTTGAATTCTCTTTTTTTTTTCTTTTGACCCATTATTTTATTTTTTCAGTCATTTTTGTCTTGGTCAAATTTTTTTTAAAATTTTAGTTCTTTTATCATTTTGGTATTTTTTTCATGCCTCTTTTTGTTTTTTGTTTTTATTTTCTGGTACTTTATTGTTTTTCTTTTTTCTTTTTTGTTTATTTAGGTCTATTTTTTTAACTTAATAATTTAATTTTCTTTACTCAATAAATTTTCTTAAATATGTCCATGTGTGGCATGTGCTTTAGACAAGTGTTTCTTAAAAGCTCAATATTGTAAGTGTAACTAAATGGACCACTTTATTAATTCAGCAGTGGCTTTCTTTTCTCATTTATTATCAGAAACATCTATGATGTGGAAATCCCATTTAACTTTTTATATTATATTCAAAGGCTAGTTAAAAAAAAAAAAAGAAATGGGCCATTCAAACAAAAGATTAAAAACAAGGACCACCCCAATTATGCTTTTGTCCCCCCCCTCCCCCCCCCCCCCCCCCCCCACCTCTTCAAGGGTCACCTATAATTCAGCAGTGCATTTATTAAATTAAAGTTATATATTAATTTTTTAAAAATTAATGAAAATTTTATAATAGAGAAAGTTATTTAAATAATAATATTTTTTATTTATTGACTAACATAACATAAATTTTCTATTTTTGATCAATATGACACAAATTTTAATTAATTTTAGTTTAATTTTATATCATATTAGTTTAGTGTTAATTTTTTATGTTATGTTAATGAAATATCTTTAAATTTATGTCATTTAAGTGATTTTTCCAAATTAATAATTCAAAACTCTACAGCACGGATCGGGTGCCTACTATAATATTTCTGCATAATCATTACATTATATAATAAATTGAAAACTAAGTTTTTTTTAAAAAAAAAAACAAAATAATTGGTCAAAGAAACTCCGATACATGCAATGGTGTTTCTAATCATGTAGTGCACATATTTGTTTCAAAATAATAATAATAATAAAGCGTTCAGATATATATATATATATATATAAGTGTCATGGTTTCCAATATTGTCAAGTCCCAATCAGATCAAATTGAGCCACAAATCAAAGCCAAGTCCAAGCATTTCTTTTCCGTCTCTGCCTCTGAGACAAGTACTCCTATCAATGGGGGAAAATAAGCAGCCACTTCTCTCAACAGGAGGAGAAGCTGAAGATCATCATCAAAACAACCAACAGGACCACCATCAAGAGACCATCCTACCAACCACCAACTCCTCTTCACTCACTTCCTCCTTCAAGCCGGACGCCGCCGACATCCCGCCGATCGGCGGCATTCGCGACCTCTACAGAGAGTTCTGCCACGAATCCAAGAAGCTCTGGTACCTGGCCGGCCCCGCCATCTTCACCTCCTTATGTCAGTACTCCCTCGGCGCCGTCACTCAAGTCTTCGCCGGGCAGGTCGGCACTCTCGCCCTCGCCGCCGTCTCCGTCGAGAACTCAGTCGTCGCCGGGTTCTCCTTCGGCGTCATGGTAGTCAACTCTGCGCCAGTTTACTTTTGAAAATAATAGTTTTTAATGGTCAGATCTTTATACTAAGATTATAATTTAATTCTGTCTGTAAGCTTGGCATGGGAAGCGCACTGGAGACTCTGTGCGGGCAAGCGTTTGGGGCGGGTCAGCTTGACATGCTGGGGATTTATATGCAGAGATCGTGGGTGATTCTCAACACCACCGGTGTATTGTTGTGCTTTCTCTACATATTTGCGCAGCAGCTGCTGAAGCTGATCGGGCAGACACCGGAGATATCGGAGGCGGCGGGGGTGTTCTCGATCTGGATGATCCCGCAGCTGTTCGCGTACGCGCTGATCTTCCCGATGGCCAAGTTCCTGCAGGCGCAGAGCAAGATGATGGCGATGTCGGTGATAGCGGCGGCGGCTCTGGTGCTGCACGCCTTCTTCAGCTGGCTGCTGATGTTGAGGCTGGGGTGGGGCCTGGTCGGAGCCGCCGTGGTGCTCAACGCGTCGTGGTGGTTCATTGTGGTGGCCCAGCTGGTTTACATCTTCAGTGGGGCTTGTGGGCGAGCTTGGTCTGGCTTTTCATGGCAGGCGTTTCATAATCTGTGGGGCTTTCTTAGGTTGTCTCTTGAATCGGCGGTCATGCTCTGGTGAGAAATTATGACTTTTTTTTATTCTTTTCACTTGTCGTTGATTTGTCGGTTGGATATAAAATTTTTAAGTTAAAGTTAATTGATATTTTAAAAATTAATTATAAAGAAAATGATAAAAATTATAATGAAAAAGTATAATTTAATATCGAAGCAATAATTTATAAAATCCTAAATCAAGCAATGGTACGTAATAATACATAGTTTCGTGTTAAAGTCAAAGATTCAGGAGATATGGTTTTGTACTATAAAACAACTAGACTCTATCTAAAAATCATCCTAAGTAATTTTTCTTTCTAGAAAGAGTATATATATATATATAATTATTGGCATAATAAATTTAAAGATAATTTATGCATAACGCTATTAGAATGATAGAGCTAATTGAATCTCTACTTCAAATTCAAAGTATACGTGTATATATCAAATCATCTTCATATATATCCTCATACATGTATGTATTTATATTAAATAATAAAAGAGTTACTATGTTTTTGAGGAGTTTTGTAAGAAGTTTTATTAGGAGGTTTCTCCCTGATTTTTTAACCTGATTGAAAAGGATTTCATCCAAGGTTTTTTGGAGCTTCGTAGAGGAGTTTCAAAAAAAAAAAAATTTCGAGTTTCATAAGAGAGTTTTGCCCTTTTTATTATTTATTTTTATTTTGTCGTTTTGTGTTTCTTCTTCCATTTTTTCTTTTTTCCCCCCTATTTTTTGTAGTTTTTTTTCATTTTCTTACACCTTTTTTTTAAAAAAATGATATACTATTTCACCCGTAGGGAGCTGATAACTCTAATATATATATATATATATATATATATATATATATATATATGGTTAGATCATAATGGGTAGCCGGGGAAAAACATTAGTTGTACCACAGATATCAATAATCTATCATAATGATTATTGTTTGTTTGCTATTCAAAAGATTTTTTTTTTTGGGCGATTGCTATTCATTTAGTCAAGAAATAGGTTTTTCATTTTCCTTTTATTGTAAGATATCAGCCAAATTAGTGCTGACTTTTCATTAAAAGTGATTGGTGCTTTATTATTATTACTTTTTTGGTGGAAAATGTGATCAATAATGGTGCTTTTGTGGTTTCTTATGAAGTTCAGCTTTTCTTATTTTTCTAACCATTAATCTTATTAACCGGACTCCACGTTGATATATATACAATTACTATTTCATTTTTGTAAGTAAAATAATTAAATTAAAAGGCAAAAACACTAAAGTCTCCATTATATTCATATCATTAGAGCTAGACAACACAGCTTGTACTAAAAAAAAAAACTGTATATTAATTAACACTACAAGGAAGGGGATAAAAAGAGTCCTACTATAGTGGACAAAAACGTATCATTTGCAATTTTGCAGCGCAAATTAAAAAAAATACAAAAATACTAAAGATACTAATTTTAGTCCTAATTTTTTTAGTATTATTTTTGAGTTATCAATTTTTATTGATAAATGATTAAAATATTACTGTAATAATTAATTGTATTCACCAATAAAAATATAATAATTAATATAGGTATTTAAAAGTTGAAATTATAATTGATATCTCAAATATTACTAAAAAATTATAAAATATACTCGAAGCTTAAGAGAAATATTGTATCAGGATTATGATAAAGATAAATTCTACAATTTAGACAATAATATTACTCATAATAAACTAGACAATAATAAGAACAACAATGGCATTTTTTTTTAAATATATGTAAAGAATCTCTTCTGCTGAGTACAAAATTAGATAGTGGTTGACTTTGGCAGAGCATCTATATATATATATATATATATCAGATCATATCTCTGGGTTTATTTAGTGTAGATCACTTTTTCTCCTGGCTATTGATTTAGTTTTTTTTTTTTTTTTTTGGGTCTCTCTTTTCATTAAATCTTCTCATGATTAATTAAGTAACAATAATTAATTATAGTTTTTCCCGTAATTACTACGCAGTTTGGAAGTGTGGTACTTTATGGCCCTTATTCTCTTTGCTGGATACCTAAAGAATGCAGAGGTTTCGGTTGATGCCCTCTCCATTTGGTAAGCCATTTGCATTATTTGTAATAATATCTTCTCAATTTTAGCGGTAATGAATTGTTTCTCGATTTTCTCCCTTCTTTATTACAGATTTGATTATTTGTCGTATGGTCCACATTAAAAAAATTAAAAATAAATTCAATCCCATTAAATTAAATCTCGGTTACTTATATCCAGATTTAAATCCCCATAACTCATATCCGTCATGTGAATCCGATGTATTTTGAGATAGTCAACGCTAATCAGATTAAGATAAGACAGAAAAAAAAAAAAAAGAAAAAAAAAACAAGAAGATATGACAGAAATACGCCGGACCCCACTGAATTTCGTATGTATTTGAGAACCACAATGGGTGCAGATCCAACCGACTTGGTATTCGAATTAGACAAAAAAAAAAAAAAAAAAAAGTTTTTCGTGTTTAATTTGAAAAGGCCCATCTAGCTAAATCTGCAATAGATGATCCTATGACGCCATGTGCTTTCTAATTAGGTTTTGTTTGTTTATTCTTTATACTGCGGTTGTCGTGTGATGAACCCCTCCTCCTCCTCCAACCGCCATATCTACCTCCACTATCATGTGCTTTTTATATGTATACATATATAATATATATATATATATATATATATGGAATACTGCATAACTAGATTATGCAAAAAAAGTATTTTATTTAATTTTTGTTTGAATTTTATATTTTTCATTTGATATGATTTAGAAGTAATTTGATGACAAAAATAGTACAATACTGATACTATATTTTTTCTTATATCTTTAACAGAATTTCTCATAGATGTTGTACTATCATTTTCACATATATATATATATATATATATATATAGTACCACTTTTTTCTACATAAAAAAATATATTAAAAAAAATTTATGAATCAAAGCCAAACATATTGCCCACTAGTAGAAAAAAAACTAGAAACGAAATCCAGTAGTTTGGTAGTGTAGTGTGGTTTGTCCCCAAGCTAATTAATCATATTAATGGGACAACTAGCAGGGGGAACAAAAGGCAAACTAAAATAAATTTGTCCACCTAATAATTTGACTAGACTCTAGCTAGTGGGGACACACTACAAATATATTGTTTAGTTCGATTCATATACATGTTCATTGAAAAGTTTAGTCGATTCAATGGTTCATTAATAAAAAAACAATGCACGTGGAAAATATTATAAGAAAAATATCACATGAGTCACCTACAACAATATTATAAGACAGTAATGATGTTGATTATTGTTCATAATAAAAGGTGGATTTCCTAATTTAAGACTCATATTTTATTAGTAATAGTTTATTATTCGATAATGTTCCAAGTTTTTTTTTTTTTTGGTGGTAAAGGGTCACATTATTATCACTAATATGACATTTGAAACAAGCTATACCTATAAATATTCAGTCTTTTTATACTATAAAGCCTCGTTTTTTACCTTTGAATGTTGTCAAATTCACACAAAAAAAAAAAAAAAGGTATAGACAACTTTTGATACAGATATAATAGTTGAAAAACATAACTAAACTGGTAGTGGTTTTTTTTTTTTTTTTAATATAAATATTTAATACCTTGAGTCTTATTGTAAAATTCTCCGATTATTGATCTTTAATTTTGTTTCAAAGTCGATCTTGTGATACATTACAAATTGGATTAATGTTGAGTTTTGCAGCATGAACATATTAGGATGGATGCTGATGGTATCTATTGGCATGAATGCAGCAATAAGGTCAGTTTTCACGTTTGACTGTAAATCTCCATTAGACACTAAAATTGGAAAATGATTTTATCTCTCATTAGAAAAGAGCAATATCATATAATTAATTAAGTGTCGTTTATATATACTATACATATAATTTCCATATATGTCGTAGTGTGAGAGTGTCAAATGAGCTAGGAGCGGCTCATCCAAGAACAGCACAATTCTCGCTACTGGTGGCAGTGATAAGTTCAACCATGATTGGTGTCGTTTTGTCACTTATCTTGATCATCACGAGGGATGAGTATCCATCCCTATTTTCAAACGACACAGACGTCAAAGCTCTTGTTAGACAGCTCACCCCGGTTCTGGCCTTTTCCATTGTCATCAACAACATCCAACCTGTTCTATCTGGTAATGACCTATCATTCTAACGTAATAATATCATATATATTCATTCAATATGATACTGATGATGAAAAGATGTTAAAACAATATGAAATATATATATATATATATATTGTGATATCACACCATTCGAATATGAACACTTAATTAGAAGGATATGTAATATTAGTGTGCGATAATTAAATTTCTTAGTGTTATATCTTTAATTGTAATATTAATGTTACATTAAATAAATATCATATTACTCCTGAAAGGATCAGAACATAATTATATATACTCACATATATACATTAAAATGTATAAGCTGATCATTTGATTAATTTGTTTGATTATCTCTTGGGTAATTAAATTCAGGGGTTGCCATTGGAGCGGGATGGCAAGCTGCGGTAGCTTATGTGAACATAGCTTGTTATTATCTATTTGGGATCCCTTTGGGTCTTCTCATGGGATACAAGCTTAACATGGGTGTTCAGGTAAGTACATGGTAAACGCCATTATATATAAATATATATATATATATATTTTTTTTCGAAACTACTAATTTTCAACTTGCAAGGTCTAATTTAATGTGGTTAATTGAAGAATTATATCCTTAACTTCATAATTTTGTTGTGATGCTTAGGGACCAATAAAAACCATTTTTCTTCCACTTGTAAATTTATAAACTTATGCTTTGTTTGGTAACAAAGTTTAACTCCAACTAAACTGTACTTTTTCATCTTAATTTTTATCTTTTTCTGAACGATCAATAAAGTTTATAATTATTTTTTAAAAAGTCAACTCAACTCAAACTTAAAAATTTCATCTCAACTCAAACTCAATTCATTCACCAAACAGATCCTTAATTTAAAAATATTGAAAATTTTTCAGGGAATTTGGTGTGGTATGCTGAGCGGGACGGTGCTTCAGACTTGTGTTCTTTTCTGGATGATTTATAAAACCAATTGGAACAAAGAGGTAATATAATCTACACAAAATCATGTCCATTAATGGACCAAAAAAAGGAAATTATTTTTGTTGAAATGATCAATATTTTTTCGACAACGGTATATCTAGTACTAGAAACTTATTACTAGTCTCAAATGTGGCTTGCGAGAAACAGGCTTCTGTAGCTGAGGAAAGGATAAGGAAATGGGGAGGGCACACAGACTCCAAAGAAAACGACGTAGAAAGACAATGAACAGAAGAAATTATGAAATATGGAGAGAACTTTGGGTCGGAGATTTTAGTTTAAAAAAAAAAAAAAAAAAGAGAAAGAGAGAGATCAAAATTAAGATCAGGACCAACTATGGTTCCCTTATGGTCTTCTGCCTAGTTAGAGAATATTGTTTCTCTTCAACAAATGAATCACAATTAATGAGATTCAATAATTCATCCATTTCTGTGTTTTCCTCACTTTTTAAGTTTAATTATTATTATTTTTTTAACTCGCACTCCCTTCTTTTCTTCATTTTTATATTATATCCGTTTTTCTTTTCTATTTGTTTGATGGTTGATGTTCAGCAAGATAATGCAAAAATACATTGAATAAGAAACGACATGAGATATAAAACGACGAGTGAATATTCGAACGACACTAGACGGGAAACCAATTTAAGTTACAAAACAACAGTACTATCTACATAAACTACACTAATTAAGAAAACAAATATTAAAAAACAACAGTAAAACGAAAACGAATAATGTAGAAATAGGACATGAATTTACAAACGACAAGAGCATTTATAAAAACGAAAAGACCGACAGGAAAAGACGTCAAACAAAAACGACAATGAATTCAAACGACACGAAAGTAAAAGCCTGAGTTCGTTAAACGACTGTGCCGACTATCATACGGAAACGACATGAATCTGGAAAATGACGTACTACTCAAGGACATGACTAGGGAAAACGACAGTAGTATGCTAAACGATACTGCAAATAAAACTACAAAAAAAAAAAAAAAAAAAAGAAGAGAGACACTAAGAAATGACTTTCTAAGACGATGATAAGATTAACAAACGACATAGGATGAATGAACGACGTGAATAAGGAAAGCGATAATATCATCTAAAAAGATGAAATAATCATATGACACAAAAAGTATAAAAGTGGAAGAGCGGCAATATATTATGCAAAAGACATTATCAAGGGAAAAAAATAAATAGATAAATAGCGTCATATACAAACGACATTAAATAAGAAAACGACATGGATCCATAAAACAGAGCAAAAGACATGGTCAAGAAATGAAATAAAATGATATTTTCAAAAAAAAAAAAAAAGAAATGAAATGAAATGATCATTTCTTTCCATATTCCTCATTTAAGCTTTTACTACCCGTGTCCCTTTCTATTATGTCTAGTACTAAATAGAGCCACGGTACTGCTGACAGCTATTCAAAGGCCCCATATGAACACCATAAATTTGTGGTCCAAAAGTAGTGATGGAGCAGGAAATTGAATTCAGTGGGGACACAAAGAAGATAAATTTTTTAATTTATAATTACATAAATTTTCTAATATTTCTTAGTAATAAAATTTTATAAAATATGCTACGTATAATGTGTTTAAATACAAATGTAGACATTAAACTAAATTCTTAAAACTTAAAAGGTTCATAAATTAAAAAAAAAAAACTAAAAACTCATAAATCTCAGTAATATTTAACCAAAGGCCCCATATGAACACCATAAATTTGTGGTCCAAAAGTAGTGATGGAGCCGGGAATTGAATTCAGTGGGGCACAAAGAAGATAAATTTTTTAATTTATAATTAGATAAATTTTCTAATATTTCTTAGTAATAAAATTTTATAAAGTATGCTACGTATAATGTGTTTAAATACAAATGTAGACATTAAACTAATATCTTAAAACTTAAAAGGTTCATAAATTAAAAAAAAAATACTAAAAACTCATAAATCTCAGTAATATTTAACCAAAGGCCCCATATGAACACCATAAATTTGTGGTCCAAAAGTAGTGATGGAGCTGGGAATTGAATTCAGTGGGGCACAAAGAAAATAAATTTTTTAATTTATAATTAGATAAATTTTCTAATATTTCTTAGTAATAAAATTTTATAAAGTATGCTACGTATAATGTGTTTAAATACAAATGTAGACATTAAACTAATATCTTAAAACTTAAAAGGTTCATAAATTAAAAAAAAATACTAAAAACTCATAAATCTCAGTAATATTTAACCAAAGGCCCCATATGAACACCATAAATTTGTGGTCCAAAAGTAGTGATGGAGCTGGGAATTGAATTCAGTGGGGCACAAAGAAAATAAATTTTTTAATTTATAATTAGATAAATTTTCTAATATTTCTTAGTAATAAAATTTTATAAAGTATGCTACGTATAATGTGTTTAAATACAAATGTAGACATTAAACTAATATCTTAAAACTTAAAAGGTTCATAAATTAAAAAAAAAATACTAAAAACTCATAAATCTCAGTAATATTTAACCAATGACATGAGTTTAGATATCTACACAAGATAATAATTGGTCATTGAAGCTAATAAATCTTGGGTAGCATTATTGTGGTATGGGACTAAAGGAAGATGAGATAGAAGGGGAAACAAATATGGTGGTGAAAACTGGAAATAATAGAAAGTGAGAGAGCAAATAAAAGGGGAAACAAAATAGAGAGATAACAAAAGGAAAGAAATTTAAAAAAAAAACATAAAAAAAAAAAACAAAAGTAAAATAAAAAAATAAAAAAATAAAAACCTAAAGGTTGAAACTTGAAATCATACGGAAAGAGAGAAGCTCTTAATAGTTAATTCTACAATTTATCAAGAAAAAATAAATAAATAAAAGAAGAAGAAGAGTTCATTCAAAGACAGAAGCCCAAAACATGAGAGTACGCACATTATGCAGCGGGGGCACTAATAGGAAAGTCCTCCAAACAAATCCTCAAGTCCAAACTCGTGGAAATGTGCATCATACTAGTGGGGGCACGTGCACATATATGTTTCTTCAGTGGGGGGCACGTGCCCCCACTAGTGGAAATGTGCATCCGTACTTGCAAAAGAGTGCAACAAATTCATAGGATTGGTGCATTAATTAATGACTAACGTTAAACATCCGGAGGAGAAAGGTTTCTTTGTAAATTTTGTTTCCAAGTGTACGTCAGTTTTATTACAGTTGTTCCCTCAAGTCTCTACCATATTTGTGGAACAGAAGTTTATTTCCAATAAAATAGAGAAAAAGAAAAGTATTTCTTAGCAACCAAACAGAATAAAAAAAAAATTTAAGTTCTTTAGCAAAAAAATAAAAAATAAAAACAGAATATTAATATCTCCACCCACGTACGTCGAAGTTTCGTTTCTCAACATCACCTACGTACAAAGCCACCACCATTCTCTTAATTTGAAAACGGGAAAAGACAAATTTTTGTCTTCCGAACAATAAAGGTAAATAGAAATCAAACTATATAATAGAAATCTGGTTCAGAGAAAGCGTGCCACAGCTTACAAAAAAAAAAAAAAAAAAAAAAAAAAGGTTAGACAAAATATAATCAACTGGGAAAATGACAAAACCAGAAAACGACAGTAGTCCCAAAAAATAACAATGTCCAGAGCGACGACATCAACAGGAATAAACGACCAAGAAGATTTCCTTGATTACATCTTCTGGCCGATATCAAAACCTATTAAAATCTTAGGAGCTTTCAGTGAAAATCAAATTCACCTTAGAAGATGAGGTACAATGCGAAAGAAATTTTAGAAGCCAAGTCTCACAGCTGTTTAATTGCTCATTGATTCGGAAAATGTAAATTTTGTGATTATGGAGCATGGAGTTGAAATCCTAACAAAATTTTGACCTAGCTGTTATAGAAATTGAAAAAATATATATATATATATATATATATATATAAACACACGCACACTGGCCTAAACAAACGACAACAACTGAAACTTGACCACATCAAGGAAACGACGATACCTTTTTCCAGCGTAACAATAATCCCAAAAAAGAAATCAAAGGAAGAAACAAAATGGCTTCAACAAAGATATCAACTGGAAAAGGCACATCAAAAAAGGAAGGGAAAAAGAGAGAGAGAGAGAGAGAAGAAAACACATATCTTTCAGCATAACCTCCAAAAACGACAATATACTGAAATGTTATGAACTGGAAACAACTATAAAATTCAAAAGATGGCGTGAATTGGAAAAACGACATAGCAAAAAAAAAAAAAATCTCCAAAATGGCATGAAGTACGAAAACGACAAGAGCTCACTAAATGACAACAATAGAGAGACGACTTTAATCTCATCAAACGACATTGACAAGGAAAAAAAAGACCATAGCATACGTCATGAGACAGCGGAGCTTGTGAAACACAAAAATAAACAAACGACATATCACCTAAAAAACGACAGCAACCTTTGAAATCGATATCCTTGAAAAACTAATGATAAGCAGCTGGAAAGCTGAGAGGGGAAAATTTTGTCCGTCTTTGTTTCTGTGAGTTGTGATTGCATTATTTATTTATTTATTTATTTTTTCCCTGCCAAATGAAACACTTGTTAATTGTCGTATACTCCATGTCCGACGTGTGTATTGGATGGATACCCAAGCGTACTTTAACAATCATATCTTGGTATTCAAAAGAAAAAATAATTAAATAAAAAAAATCTATATCGTATGCCTAAAAAACAAAAACAAAAACTCCCAGGTCATTGACAAATAATTGAAGCTTCGCAATGGAGGCTGAAAACACTATTGACCAGCCATTGCTTATCTCCTCCACAACCGAAGATCATCAAAGCCGCCAGCATGACCAACTGCAGCCCCTTCTCCGGCCAAAAAACCCATCCTCCTCCTCTTTCACACCTCGCTCCGATGACATCCCTTCGATCGACGGCGTCCGTGACTTCTTCAGAGAATTTTGCAGAGAATCTAAGAAGCTCTGGTACTTAGCCGGCCCCGCCATCTTCACCTCCTTATGCCGATACTCCCTCGGCGCCGTCACTCAAGTCTTCGCCGGCCAAGTCGACACCCTCACCCTTGCCGCCGTCTCCGTCGAGAACTCCGTCATAGCCGGCTTCTCCTTTGGCGTCATGGTATACAATAAAGTTAACTACTAAGTGTATTCTCTTTGTGTGTTTTTTTTTTTTAAAATATTTGAACCGTCAGATTCATGGTATACAATAAAGTTAACTACTAAGTGTATTCTCTTTGTGTGTGTTTTTTTTTAATATTTGAACCGTCAGATTTTTATTAAGTTGTGTTTATTAATTAAAAAAAAAAATCCTGTCTCCGATAAGCTTGGCATGGGAAGCGCACTAGAAACTTTGTGCGGCCAAGCTTATGGAGCGGGACAGATCGACATGCTCGGAGTGTACTTGCAGAGGTCGTGGGTTATACTCCTGACGACGGCGGTGATCTTGAGCCCGATCTACATCTTCGCGAAGCAGCTTCTAGGGCTGATCGGGCAGACACCGGAGATATCGGAGGCAGCCGGGGTGTTGTCGCTGTGGATGATCCCCCAGCTGTTCGCGTACGCCACGAACTTTCCGATCGCCAAGTTCCTGCAGTCGCAGAGTAGGATCATGGTTATGGCGGCAGTGGCGGCGGCGGCTCTGGTGCTGCACACCTTCTTCAGCTGGCTGCTGATACTGAGGCTGGGGTGGGGCCTCGCCGGCGCCGCCGTGGTGCTGAACGCGTCTTGGTGGTTCATAGTGGTGACTCTGCTGGTTTATATCTTCAGCGGAAGTTGTGGGAGAGCTTGGTCGGGGTTTTCATGGAAGGCGTTTCAGAATCTTTGGAGCTTCGTTAAGCTGTCTTTCGCGTCAGCCGTCATGCTTTGGTAAGACTACTCTTGACCTAGATGCGTTAAATTTTTTTTTTTTTTTTTTTTGATAGATGCGTTAATATTGTTGCTTCTTCTTCTTCTTCTTCTTCGTATCGATTTACAAGGTGAAATACAGAATTAAAGTTGTTTCTCGACAATATATATACATATTACAATTAGGAGTAGATTATCATGATTTTTTTTTCCTTGTAAATGGACAAATATATAAAAGTAAATAGTCCTCTTAGAAATTATTGGACGGACAAGTCAAAATTTCAATCACTCCGGAACTAATAAAATTTTACACTTGCTGGTTGAAAGCTACGTAATTATCTTTCAAGTTTCTTGCGGAACTTTTTTCCTTTTTTTTTTTTAATCTTTATGGTAGGTCATTTATCTTTTATTACTTATAGAAATAATTTTTTTAACCGTTAAGTTTATAATAATTTAAATTATTACTATGAGCTTCTCTCACCTGGGGCAATGTAATCCAAGATTAATGTTATATCTGGTAGGGTGGAAAAGAGGAAGGAAGAAAGTGGATGAAAGAAAAACAAAGGAAAGTTAATGGAGTTAGTTGTTTGGTAAGAAGTAAAAGAGAATAAATAGGAAAATACAGTCTGCTCTACTTTTTTATTCCCTCTAAAAATTAGAAGAAAACTAAAATACATCCAATAGCTATTAAAATTACTTTTTTTATCTATGCTTTTAAAGTAAATTAATATATATATATATATATATATAGATTAATAAAAGAGTAAGTGCATATTTGTTTCATCAGTTAAAACTAAAATTTTTTAATTTATTTTTTTCTTTTTTTGAAAAGTTAACAAAAATTTTAACTAGTTTTTGAAAAGTTAAACTCTAACTTAAAAAGTTTAGTTCCAACGGTGAACCGAACACAAGTTAATGTTAAAAAACTTACAAGCATCCAATATAAATCTTTTCCCATTTTTAATCAATCACTTAAAATTAATTAAATTACACAATTATCATTATTTTTTTCTGTTTCTATTTTTTTTTCTCGCTTTTTACATAGAGGCCCAAATAACCAGTTACCACGTCCACAAAAAGCCCTCGATCTTATTGATTTGTTCACACATGATCACATGCTTCGGTCAATATTATTAATTTGTATTTCCTTTATACGATAAGTTTATAATAACATTTTTTTTTTGATAAGTTTTACAATAACATATTTGCAGCCTGGAAACGTGGTACTTTATGGCACTTATTCTATTTGCTGGTCATCTAAAGAATGCACAAGTTTCAGTGGATGCTCTGTCCATATGGTAAGCATGAATTTTTTTTTTTTGGCTGAAATATATGGTAAAGTATGACTAAACTTCTGTTTATAACAAAGGTTTAAAATAAAATTTTGAGGTTAAAGTTGGTTAATTTTTCAAAAACTAATTATAATTTTTGTTGACTTTCAGAAAAAAAAATAAAAACTAAAATGAAAAACTTAGGTCCAAACATTTGTTCCAAACGAAAGCTAAGTACTTTTTCTCAACAGCTTCCCTTTTTTTTTTTTTTTTGGCCCCCTTCTTTGAAAGAAATTATAACTTTGCTTTAATAAGGTAGACTTTTTTAAAATGGGACTTCTACAATGAGAGCACCTTACTTTACCCTCCCCCCCCCCCCCCCCCGAACCCCGTTGATGAACGTAGCTCTCGCGTCTCCGATGCCAAAACTCAGGCCCCTACCCCTACCACCGAAACCTAGGTTGCGACGAACTCATGTCCCCCCTAATCCGATCTCGGTTTACGCTCCCACTTCATGACGAACTCAAGTCCTCCCGCCCCTGATTTGGGTTCACCTCTTTCCCCGCGACAAACTCAGCCCACTCCCCCACGACAAACTCAATCCCCCCCCCCCCTCGATTTGGGTTCGCCCCCCTCCCCGGCCGCCTCTCTATCACCGAAACCTTGGTACCACCCTCGATCTGGGATTGTTTATCGGAAGGGAAGAAATGAAGAGACAGAGAGAAAGAGGTGAGAGGGAGGAATTTAATTATTTTTATGATTTTTTTATTTTTATTAAATTAATTATTATTATTATATTATTAAGATTTTCATTTCAATTGGATCACATACATTGCATATGACTTTTTTCATTAGAAACTTAACGGAATTTGACAGAAATGACTAAGATTGATAATATTTAGAGAGCTTAGGGTCGTCTCGATTAAAATTAAAAAAAAAAAAAGGACTAAACCATCATCTTCAGAATAATTCAAAGACTATTTAGGTCAACTACTCTTTTTTTTTAATTATTGTGTCTTTCTTCATAAAAATTTGAATAAATCAAAACATGTTGTTCTAATTTTAAACCAAAAGTCATCTTGGCTATGGTGAGCATGAGTACTTATCATGTATAGTCCATGATCAAGTGATGATGATCACTATTATTTTTATTTTCTTTCTTTTATGAGTGTCCAAAAAAAAAAAAAAAAAAAAAAAACTGCCTATGAAAAAGATAGAATACACTACTCAAAGAGTTGATAAATGAGAAAAGACATGATGATGTTCGATCATGTAACACATGGGGCCACGACCCACCTCCTTTTGTTTTATCTTTTTTGGCATGTAGACTCTTCACAATACCTGAACGTTTTATTTTTAAGGCCAAAAAAAAAAAATTTTAAATACGTATTTTACATCTTCTTCTATCTTTTACTCTAAATAAATAAGTTATTTGAATTTTTTTTTTTATGTTATCGTGTAGAATATACAATTTCTAATACATGTTAGATATTGAAATGCAAAACCCTCTCTACTGTGTTTTTTCTAACTCTTACTGTATAAATCTTAAAAAAAAAAAAAAAAAAAAAAACTACTAAGAAAAGGCGGAAGTAGAAGAAAATATAAATACTACTACTCAATGTTTTCTAAAGTCGTGATAATCAACCCACCTCCTTTTGTTTTTGTTTTTTGTTTTTTTTTCCCCCTCTTTTTATCATAAATTTTAAACTTCAGACTCATAAAAGTGAACTTTTATTTACTTAATTAAGGGATAACTCTGATTTTAAGATAATTAAAGAACTGACATTTTTATATTAATTAAATAAAAAGGTTAAGAAATCGATCATTATAATTAAATAATAATAATAATTATATAAATGTTAAAATTTAAACATGTGTAATATTTACTTCAAACTTAGCACCACCAAAAATATGTAGCATATGTCAATTTTTTTGGTTGAAAATAGCATATATCAAATTTAAAATAAAATTAATACTGTATTTAAGAGAGATTTTATTGCATGCTTAATATCAGTTTTTTATATTGACATATTTTGACAGTACATTGAATCTACCTCTTAAATATGCCTGTTGGATATTAATTTAATACTGATTCACAGCTACAACAATAAATGCCTAATAAATCATTCCAATTATTTTTTCACCAAGATTTAGATCAATGAGAGAACCTATTCAATGATCCAGGACCTTCAACTTACTCCCAAATACACTATAAATAATAAGTACTCGTTAGGTCGGGCAACAATCAAACCTAAACTACGAGCATAGAGAATCTTAAATGAATATCTCTCGATCATTATGTCACCATCATCGATGATCAGAATAATATATTTATATATTCTGTTCATTGTGTTCATTATCTAGTTGTTCTATAGCTAGCAAAATAGACAATGCTGACCGCGTCACATTAATTTTCGACAGATCTGATAATTAAGTACTTTATACAACAAACAGTACAGGTACATGCACTTGCACGTGTATGGAGATCTACAATCTCATCAGGTTATAAGGATTTCCATATAGGCGCCTAGTCATAGTCATATGCAGTACTAATACTTGTCCACTTCTTCAGATTCAACCAATATTTGTTTAGTGCTAGTGTGGAATTAACTAATGGGACGTTTTGATCACCCATTCAAATACAAATTTTTTTACTATATAATTATGTAATATTTATTTGACTATTAGTGTTTTGTAGTTTAATACATAATGTTGCATCACCGCGTCGAGTTGACATTCACCTCGACATCAGTTCCTTAAATGAGTGATCAAGTCAGCGGCAAGGGTCCAGTCTGGAATTAATCCTAGGATTTATCCAAGGGTTAGTCAGTTAAGACATAGGAGAGGATAACCGTTTTATCTAGACGGAAATGGGGTATTTAATGTATTAAGGTCCCATTAGAGGACATGATATCTACGAGAAGAGAATCACTTGTCTTTTTAAGAGTTGTAGTGAAAACACTTGACCGAGCACAGAGAGGACGTAGTCTCTATTGAGGCGAACCTCTATAAATCTCTTTGTGTTCATCATTTTCTAGCTTTGATTTACGGAAGAGATTACTTAGAGTGCAACTTTGTGAGGGCGATTTGATCAGTTGGCAGATTTTCATTATCAACACATAACATTTTAAACAAATCTTAAACACATTCCAAAATACACCTTTTTCAAAAACACCTTTACTTTCATATGTATTTTAATATAGACATCCAAACGTATATTCTATTAGAATACATATAACTAAAATACCAAAATGTGACATCCAAACATATATTAGAATATATATTGTATTTTTGAATAATATATCCAATGTAATAGACGATCCAGACGAACTATAATATTATCATTGATCGTATTGCAGCATGAATATATTGGGGTGGACTATAATGGTGTCGTTTGGCATTAATGCAGCGATAAGGTCAGTAACACATGTTTAATTAATTTCATTGAAATTTATGTTTTCATTACTATCGTAGTTTTAAATTAACATAATTAATTTGTAAATCTTATAGTGTGAGAGTATCAAATGAGTTGGGTGCAGCTCACCCGAGAACAGCTAAATTCTCGCTAGTGGTGGCAGTGATAACTTCATTTCTGATTGCTGTCGTTTTATCACTTGTTCTGATCATCACACGCAATAAGTATCCGTCATTCTTTTCCAAGGACACAGACGTCAAAACTCTTGTTAGGCAGCTCACCCCAGTGCTGGCAACATGCATCGTCATTAATGACGTCCAACCTGTTTTATCTGGTAATTAATTTTTACGATCTTTTGATTAAGTAGAAAAATTCTACGTTAAAGCATGTTGTTTTGTCATACCGCGGTAGACCATGTTTATTAAGAGTTTCAATTAAAAAATTAATAGCCGTTTGATCCACAAGTATACACATTAAAAAATATGCAACATATGACACAGAAGTGATCTTGCTCATGAAATTATGAATAGGATCATTAAAAACTTTATTTAAACCCATGTTATGACGATGGAACAAATCATGTCCTATGTCAGAATAACTAAAGTAACTAATTAGTAATTACCTTTGCTTTGCTCTGCAATATGATTTTGCTTGTTTTTATTTATTTATTTATTTATTTTTCCGGTTTTGATCCTTTTTTTTTTTTTTTTTTTTTTGGAGTGTTTTAGGGGTTGCCGTTGGGGCGGGGTGGCAATCTTTCGTAGCTTATGTCAACGTTGCTTGCTATTATGTAGTTGGGATCCCTTTGGGCCTTTTATTGGGCTACAAGCTTGACATGGGTGTTAGAGTGAGTACACTTCGTACTTGGGCTCCACACAACCACGTGGACCTTATTTGAATTTGATAATTAATTAAGTATTATATACAAGAAATTCATAATTTTGACACCTTCTTATATTTATGCCACGTCATAATATTAAAGTCAATAATTTTATCATTTTATAACACTAAAATTATCAATTTTAATGTTAGAGTGAAAAAAATTATAAGTATATGCTCAAAACATGACTTTTTATCTAATTTTCTCATTAATTAATGGAAGAAAGAAGTAAATAATAATAATTGATGGAAATGACAGATTTTTAAAACATTCGAAGTAAATATAATAAATTAGTTATTTACCTAATAAATTTACTATTAACTATAGATTTTTTAAAATCTTCTTACTTAGTTTATTTAATTTCATAAAAACCTTATTTATTATAATTTATGAGACTCGAAAAGGCAAAATGTTGGTTACTCTCTAACAACCTTGTTTTTGTCGTTTTTTTAATTTTTGTCTCCTATAATTTTCAGGGAATTTGGTATGGAATGCTATCCGGGACAGTGCTGCAAACTTGTATACTCTTTTGGATGGTTTACAGAACCAATTGGAACAAAGAGGTAATAATTCTCTATAGTAGGCTTAAACTGATAACACAGAACAGCAAAATAAGGTACATATATATATATATATATAAAGTACTTGTAATAATAAGAGATATAAACTAAACATGGCATAAAATATGCAGGCTTCTAAAGCTGGAGTGAGGATAAGAAAATGGGGAGGGCATTCAGATTCCGAAAGGAAGGACGAGGAAAAATGAAGAGCCATTCCGAGTATTACAAGGAAAGAAATTTCCGGCCAAAAATAATAATAATAAAAGATATTTAAAAACAACATTTGTGAATGTTGTGATAGTGTTAGTTCTATAACTATTTTGTTAAAGCAAAACTCAGATTTCTTTCAACTTTTGAGAATTAGCCCAATTGGCTTGTGATCTCCTCCGCTTTCTTTTTCACTCTTGGAGATGGGTTGATTTTAAGCGAATAAAACAACCATTGTTGCCCCCAAACTTGCTGACCAAGAGGGTTTGAAACATTAACTGGAGATGAAATATTGAAAATGAGTAAATATTTTAAAATGTACGTTTAGTCGAAAATGAACTGTGATAGTTAAAAAATGTAAAAACTTAAAATGTGTTTGAAAAAACAATAACAGTGTGGATCTTGTTTCATTATTCTCGTCATTCTATATAATTTCAGAAGAAAATTAAAAAAGTTATAAAATTTTAAATTGAGTTTTTTTTTTTTTTTTTAAATCATGAAAATGAGATATATGTGAATAGTAAAATTAATTTACTTTAAAAAAAAAAAGATAAAATAAAAATTTAGAAAACTCCATCTGAAGTAACTGAAGTATATGCTCCAAACGGATGCTAAAACTTAAATATAGATATTAGTTACTTGCTTATCCTACAAAAAAAAAATATTAAAAAAATGAAATCCAATCACTGCTGAGCCCGCAGCCGTTAGGGAGAGTATGGAAGAACATTCATCAATATTGATAAGTTAATGAGGTTACTTGTCAAGTTCAATTTAGGTACTTGCTTATTTATTACCTTTTTTTTCTTTTTTTTGATAAACAGGTATATCCAACTATGGACCTGTTTGGAAGATCTTATTAGAAGCAACTTTTGGCTACCTATGATGCAGCGGAAAGGAAGGAACAAGAAATGGTTTTAACGAACCAAATCTCGAACCAAATCCATGGCTGAAACTAAGGGAAGGAGGCGCGCCTCTGAAAAAAACTTGCTCTGCAATATCAATATCAAGTCTACTGAAAAACATTACAAAGAGGGCTTTTAAGCCTTAAAGGAACGACATCCCACAAGGAAGTATAGACTCAAAAACGACATTAATGGAAAACATAGTGACTAGAGTTAAATGAAACACTAAACTAATTAAACAACCTAACATAAACCATTAGATAACAAGTCTTGTTTTGCTAATAATCTAGAAGGGATAAACCACGTATGGGCTCATCCCCTACATCAGTTCACCCCAGCTTTGAAAAGAACTCGATCTCGAGTTCTATTGAAGCACATAGAAAGGAACATCTTGTAGTAGGCGACACAACTAGCGGAAACGAGAAATGAAGGAAGCTCTGACATGTTCACAAAGAGAGGACCTCTATCCCAATCATGTAGCACATGGTAAACCCCAATCAAATAATTCCTTCTCAATTCCTTCCAAATCCACAATGGCACCAATACAATTTTCCAAGACAAGTTCAATTCTGAAAAAAGCAAGCATGGCTTAAGTCCCCTTACTTTGGGCGTTTCTTCTCCATCACCACTTCTCTTGGTTGCACTTAACAATCCACCATTGTTGATTTGGCCCGCAGCAAAAAAGGAAATTCCCTTTGTACAGCCCATATAAACTACTTCCTTTGAGGTTGCTTCAGCAAAAACAAAGTTCCATTCATCTCTACTAGCACCTCAAAACCAACTTCCAAGTCCAGTTGCAACTTTGATCTCCTTTATACAATTTTCCTTGTTGTGCTGAAAAAGGCTTTCCAAATGAGAAAAGTCTTTTACTAATTCATCTCCCCGATCATTGAGATGCCAACAATCTATGTAATATAGCATAGGACCATTCTCTTCAATGCAAATTTCTCCAACGAACTTGTTAACTATTGCTTTCTCGGAACACCTATTGCCAACTTCAATTTCAATGACATCTTCAACCTGAGCATCTTTCACTTTGTCAACTTCTCCCCATGTGTCCCCATCTCTACTGCAATATTGCTCTGCCATTTTATCTTTTCCACTCTTTCTAGCAGCACATTCAAGAGTTGTAGGATTAGATGAAGAGACGTGTACCTCTACAGAAACTTTATCACTTTGAGCTCTTGATTTGTCATTGTGTTCGGCTTCCCCTGACATTAGAGTTTGCTCCACAATTATTGCAAAACCACTATTTTCTTCTTCCACCTCTGGTTGCATTGAGGCCTTCCAATACAAATTGTCTTCTTTGTCAAATTTATCTTCTTTGACAACTGATGTAGGGGATGAGCCCATATGTGATTTATCCCTATTCCCGTGAGCTACCCTTTGGTTTTGAAGCCTTCCCACTAACAAGTAACTTAACCTCTAAACCTGCTAGCTACCAAGGAGGCTTGTTTTGTCAACTCTACGTCTACAAATTCAAAGAAATCATCCACAATAGCAAGCCTTTCCTGAAATTCCCTTTTATCAAAGACTCCATAAAATCTAGGGATCCTATATCTGAACATTAGCTCCTCATATTTCACCTTTAAATTCTGAAAAATTTTAGGAGATTTTAGGCCAAACCTTAGTTCAGTTGATGGCCAGTAGGAATCACCTTTCTTGTATGTTAAAACTCTTGAATAAGTTCTGCAATTATCTCGGCCGGGATGTCGAAAATCTGACCATGAAGCTCCAATCGTCCGTGGCATGTCTCCTGCCATGCTCCGAACTTGATCTTTCGCACTTGTGTTGCTAAGCAGTAGTGTCGAAGGGAAACTCCGTCCACCGTCTGCCGCCGAACCTTGGGTCAAGCTTCTCCCATCGCGAGGACGGCAGCTGCTCGAATCAACACTATCAAACCTTACAGCGCCAAGTACCCAATAGTGATCTTGAGCCCGATCTGAACAATTGCGAGGTATATCTCGCTCAAAGCTCGTCCGATTTCTTCGATCTGTCCAAGGGACCTTCACTCCACGCTCATCGGCGTCGAAGTGGCTCCAATCGCCGACCATGGCTACCGTACCTCCCCGGGAACAACCGAGGGCTCTGATACCAATTGATGTAGCGGAAAGGAAGGAACAAGAAATGGTTTCAACGAACCAAATCTCAAGCCAAAACCATGGCTGAAACTAAGGGAAGGAGGCGCACCTCTGAAAAAAACTTGCCATACACTATCAATATCAAGTCTACTAAAAAACATTACAACGAGGGCTTTGAAGCCTTCAAGAAACGACATCCCACAAGGAAGTCTAGACTCAAAAACGACATCAATGGAAAACGAGTGACTAGTTAAATGAAACACTAAACGACAAATAAAAGTAAACTAATTAAACAACCTAACATAAACCACTAGATAACAAGTCTCGTTTTGCTAATAATCTAGAAGGGATAAATCGCATATGGGCTCATCCCCAACATCAACATCAAGCTAGGTGGAACTTATGAAAGTATTTAGATAATTTGTTAAAAAAGTTTTTAGTATTTAGAAATGTTTTTTTGTTAAAGTAAAAAAAATATTATTTTTAACAAAAACTTTTTTAAGTAGATTTTAAAATTTGTAACAAAATTTAAATTTGATATTATAAATTTCATTTTAATATTTTTATTATTTATTAAAAAACTTTAAAGATCATTTTGATTTTAATAATTCGTTGGTTTCAAACACTTATTGAGAAGTTACAGTTTCTATTTCTCTTTTTTCACTGATTATATTTAGCAGAGAACTAATGGCTATGATTTAACTTTTGTTGACTTATAATTCACCAAAAAGAAAAAAAGAAAAAAACTTTTGGTGACCTTTTCCTTTTCCTTTTAACATTTTTCCAGGGAATTATTTGGAATGACAAATGCCATCATCTCGGATAGTCTGCAAACTAATTGTATATTATTTTAATAAATTAGAACCTTCTGTTTTGATATAACATATTAATAATATTACATTAAGCAAATGAACAAATAATACAAAAATATGATTACGTGTATAATCTAATATTAATTTCACATATATAATAGTAAAATTTCAACAAAACAAAATGCCTGCAATTCACAAGACAGACAGTCAGCACCAAACTCGCAGTGCAAAACATAAGTAATTAACATCTCGAAAGCGCCACGTTTAAGAACATTAAACGAGTGAGAAATAAAATTAGGCAACTTGATCAATTTTTTTATTTACCAAAAACTTGATCAAATTTTTTTATTCAATTTCCCACCAAATTAAGCCTTAAAGGATCATGTAAAACGTGCATCTTAGAGCAATAATTCTTTGGTTTTCAAATTGGTGTAAAAACTTGTTTATTGATCTGGCCTGCAAGGTCGGAAAACGATCTCTTTCTCTCTGTCTGCAATTATGGATGATAATTATAGGCATCTACTTCTCTCCTCTAGAGAGGAAGAAGACAAGAACGGCCATGGCCATTATTTCACACCCGACGCCGACGACATCCTGCCGATCACCGGAGTCGGTCCTTTCTTCAGAGAGCTCAAAGTCGAATCAAAGAAGCTCTGGTACATCGCCGGCCCGGCCATTTTCGCCACCGTATGCCTGCACTCCATCAACGCCGTCACCCAAGTCTTTGCCGGTCACCTCAGCACCCTCGACCTCGCCGCCGTCTCCATCCAAGCCTTCGTCATCGCCACCTTTGCCTTCGGCGTGATGGTAACATTCTCATCGTTTTCCGTATTTCGATAAGAATCTGACATGAAGTCTTGTCAGACACTTATCGGTGTTTTTTTTTTATAATTATTTTTTAAATCTGATATGATTATGGTGCGATGTAAAGCTCGGAATGGGCAGCGCGCTGGAAACGCTATGCGGCCAAGCGTATGGAGCAGGACAGATTGACATGCTGGGAATCTACATGCAGAGGTCGTGGATTGTTCTAACGGCGACTGCCATGGTGTTGAGTTTGTCGTATATATTTGCGGAGCCGATTCTGTTAATGATAGGGCAGACGCCGGAGATTTCGAAGGCGGCGGGGGTGTTCTCAGTGTGGATGGTCCCGGAGGTGTTCGCATTCGCGCTCAACTTCCCGATCGCCAAGTTCTTGCAGGCGCAGAGCAAGGTGATGGCCATGGTGGTGATTTCGGGCGTGGGTCTGGTTCTGCACGCCTTCTGCAGCTGGCTGCTGATGATGAGGCTGGGTTGGGGCCTGGTCGGAGCCGCTGTGGCGCTGAACGCGTCGTGGTGGTTCATAGTGGTGGCCCAGATTGTTTACATCTTCAGTGGGACTTGTGGGCGAGCTTGGTCTGGGTTCTCATGGCAGGCTTTGCACAATCTGTGGGGCTTTCTTAGGTTGTCTCTTGAATCGGCTGTCATGCTCTGGTTAGTGATTGAATTGCTCTGGTTTTCTTTGGTTTTATAAAATTAAAGAATTTAAAGTCCCTTGAAAAAAAAAAAAAAGCACGAATGCTTTATGTTTGGTACTTTTTGCCGAAATCGGCAACTGCAATATTAAATAACGTGTTTTTTTTTTTTTTGGGGGTACGAGATAACTATGTTAGATTAATTAATGTTATCTTCTCAGGGGAAAAATGTTTTATAATGAAAATCGGACCTACTAATTAAATAATTTAGTTTACTGAAGATTTAATTAGTTCTATTACCCATTGCGAAATTCATTTTGTGTTAATGTTGATTTATGCAACAATTTATGTTAATGTTTTAATCTTTGGGCAGTTTAGAACTGTGGTATTTTATGGCACTAATTCTATTTGCTGGATATTTCAAGAATGCACAAGTTGCCGTTGGGGCCATGTCAATTTGGTAAGCGTTTGCGTTTTGATTTTGATTTTGTTTTTTTTAAACATATTAATGATTGAACTTTCTATTTTATTTTTGTTTGTTAAATATTGTTTTTTTTTTTTACTCTCTCTTTTATCTTTATTTTTTAATTTTTTCAATAATCCATCTTGATATATCAAAGTTCTATCATTAGTAGACAGGTCCATCATTGATCTATCATTGATTGATCATCAAGTCTACTAATGATTTACTATTAAATAATTTGTCATTAAATAATTATTTAGGGGGAAAAACAATCATTTTCCCTATTTTAAGAGAATTGTGATGTATATTACAAAATAACTTGAAAAAGATACCATTTTTCTATAACCCTCTTACTTTCGTAATGGATTTTGAATAAATATATATAAATCTTTTATTTATCGAATGCTTTTCATTTGGGGTGATGATCGTGTGGTCCAACGATTTTTTTTTTTTTTTTTGGTTTTTTTAATGCTGAATCAAAAGGCTTGACCTTACATTAAATAATGCCCAACAACTAAAGATTCGCTTTTAAACCCCAATGAATGGATCAAATTTTCTTTTCTCTTTTCTCTTTTCTCTTTTCTCTTTTTCTTTTTTCTTTTGGTTTGTTGGGGTTGGGTGGAAGTTGCCAAAGTGATTGATTGACTCTTTTGGGGTGGGTCCTTGTTTCAATGTGTGCGTATCATGTATTTATTTTAGGATGTACTCTATGCCTCTTATCTTCCGTGACAAAAGTTATTGATTTTGCAGCATGAACATATTGGACTGGACACTCATGGTATCATTTGGCATGAATGCGGCCATTAGGTAAGCTGAGAACGACTCGTTTCCTATTTGCATGTCAAAAGGCATATGTGTTTGTATAATTTCATTTAAGATAACTTCTAAACCTTTAAATCGTGTAAAGGTATACGAGTTTTTAAAAAGTGAAATTTAAATTCTAAATTTGAGTTGAATTATTGTAAAATAGTAAAATATTCAAATACATGAATATCTCCCGAGTGAGTATAATAAATTATACGACGCTCGTAAATTTATATAGTGTGAGAGTATCAAACGAGCTAGGGGCAGCTCACCCACGAACAGCAAAATTCTCAGTGGTAGTGGCAGTTATATCCTCCTCCTTAAATGGTCTCCTCTTATCACTTGTCTTGATGGTCAGTTGGAATCAATATCCCTCCCTGTTTTCCGCCGACAATGAGGTCCAATCTCTTGTCAAGCAGCTCACGCCATTGCTCGCCATCTCCATTCTTGTCAACAGCATTCAACCCACACTCTCTGGTAATAATTTATTTACTAATAAATATGCCATTAATTTCAGCGATTTCGTAACTATTCTATTTACTATATATTCGTGGCATAATATGTATGTTCATGTCTATTTTTTTGGGTAAACATTCAGGAGTTGCCATTGGAGCTGGATGGCAAGCTGCAGTGGCTTATGTGAACATTGCATGTTATTATCTGTTTGGCATCCCTTTGGGCCTTGTAATGGGCTACAAGTTCAACATGGGTGTCACAGTAAGTTATCAGAAGACTTCTTTAGCATTTTCTTATACAATTATTCTTCTTGAATCTTGATTTTTGTTTTTCTTTTATGCTTATGATTATCAGGGAATTTGGGATGGAATGCTATCAGGGACAGTGCTGCAGACTTGTGTGATTTTCTGGATGGTTTATAAAACCAATTGGGACAATGAGGTAATGCTTTTTATGTTGCTCATGTTCCATGGAATCATATTCCTTAGTCCATACACGCCGATACTAAGGTCCCCTTTGGAACACCGAATCCTTGATCAGAAATGAGCTAATATTTGAAAAATTCATGTTTGGTTAAAATGTGAATTGAAAATGAGTTATGATTTTGAAATGTGAGTTTTAAATGTTTGGAAATCATCTTATTTTGACTTAAAATCCAAAACTCCAATTAAAAGTTGAGGTTCTAAACACCCTCTACGTAATTGATTCAGTTTTGATAACTAAAATCTAAGTCCATTTGGAACACCATTTTGAAATTGTTTTTGAGTATTATTTTAAAAGTGTTCTACAGTGCTTTCTCTCACAAGTTAAGACTAACATTTGTTGTCGGGAACAATGATAATTTACATACATGCATATTATAAACACAGCCTCTTGACTAAAAGAATATGTTGTAATCTGAGTAAGACATTTAACGGTGTATGAAATGCAGGCGTCTGTAGCTGGAGACAGAATAAGGACATGGGGAGGGCAGACAGAGTCTTAAAAGAACGGCGCAGAAAGGGGCAAAATTGTAGAGCAAACGTTAAAGAACGAGGAGTCAACAATGACAAGCAAAAAGGACGAGTTTTTTTGTATTGTTTTTGTTTTTTCCCCCAGAATACATTTTTCCTTGTCACTGACCAAATGTTATGTGCATTCCCTCCCAATTCCATACCGAGATAAGAATATGGTTAATAATATCAACCCAGGTACTAATTACACGACTTCGACTAGATTGATTAAAATTAAAACCATTTAAGGACGAAGAACGGCGCAGAAAGGGGGAAAATTGTAGAACGAGGAGTTAACAATGACAAGCAAAAAGGACGAGTTTTTTTTTTTTTTTTTGGTTTTGTTTTTGTTTATTCCCCCAAAATACATTTTTCTGGTCACTGAGCAAATGTTATGTGCATTCCCTTCCAATTCCATACCAAGATTAGCACGGTTAATAATATCAACCCGGGTACTAATTACACGACTTCGACTATGGACTGCAGATTGATTAAAATTAAAACCATTTAAGTCAAAAACCATAGTGCAAAATACCTAAAGCGGTAAACCAAATCCCTAGTACAAGCCAAGAAGCTAGGAAGTGCAAAGAACGAGAATCCCTGACAACTGCAAATTGAAAAGATCAATCGGCCAAAATAACCACGAGTCGCTATAGTAGTTCAAACCGTAGGTTACTTCCTTTT
Source organism: Ficus hirta (assembly GCA_038430175.1). Classification (NCBI taxonomy): domain Eukaryota; kingdom Viridiplantae; phylum Streptophyta; class Magnoliopsida; order Rosales; family Moraceae; genus Ficus; species Ficus hirta. The sequence continues at coordinate 13,883,406 of CM076595.1, read as the reverse complement.
AACCTTCGTTTGGTTGAGTTTCACACAAGTATCTAACACAACCAAGTGCAATTGCTAAAACAGTTCCTGAAGCCCACACACACCACACAAGAACGGTATTTTTCGACAACATCCAATTAATTTTCTTCTTTTGCGCATATTCAGCTATGTCATTTGCAACTAAAAATAAGGTAAATTCATTAAAATGGTTGACTAGTGGATCATGGTTCCAAACACAAAAATATAAACCCAAATATGAACCAAAAACAAACTTGAAGACCCTCTAACATATATATATATATATATAAGCCAATCCATATTCTCCATTATCACATAATCAGGTAAGTAAACATGAAGAAACGAAGTCTATAATAAAAGCCATGTTGGTTTTAATTGCTTAATCATAAAATATCCATCGTTGAACTCTCGAGAGATAACAGAAATGACGTCTAAATTAAAAATACGAGCATCGAACATTACAACCCAATAATAAAAGGATTAAAAAAAAAACAGCAAAAGGCCAAAACTTGCTAGTCGCGAGAGAGAGAAAACCTGAAACCTAAGCGGTGAGGACGACGGCGCCGCCGGCCTCCTTAATCTTCTTCTCGGCGATCTTGGAGACGAGCTTGGCCTTGACGACGACGGGCTGGTTCTCCGGCAAGACTCCTTTCCCCAAGACCTTGAAGTATCCGAACTGAGTGACGTCGATCAAGGGAGCGTTGTCCTTGGAGGCCTTGTCCTTGACCTCCTGAGGGACCAGGGACCAGAGATTGTCGATGTTGACGATGGGGCAATAGAACTTGTTGCGGAGCTTGTGGAAGTACCTCATACCAACCTTGCCGAAGTAGCCGGGATGATACTTGTCGAAGAGGATTCTGTGGTGGTGCATGCCACCGGCGTTACCGCGACCGCCGGGGTGCTTCCTGTGCTTCCCGATTCTTCCATGGCCGGCGCTCACGTGCCCGCGCTTCTTCCTGTTCTTCTTGAATCTGGTCGTCATCTTCTTCGCTCTCTGTGTCCCTCCTCCTTTCTGACTGCGTTTGGGGCTACAACGGCTGCTGAGGACGAGCTAGGGTTTTGGAATTTATGCGGAGGGGATTGGGGATTTGAGGAGATTGTCATGGTCTACATTTACTATTCTACCCTTAGGGTTTGGGATTTTCCCTCTTTGGATTAGGTGTAAAGATGGGAATTTACATTGTTTGGCCTTGGTTCAACTTCTGAACCTATTTTGGGTCTGGGCTTGCACTTGGTCTCTCAAGGGCTTTTGATTGGGCCTTTGTTTATGATGGGCCTAATAGGGAAAGCAGATGAGTGACACAAATTCAATGTATCAATATAATGTAGAATTAATCTAAAATAAATTAAATTTATGTCATGTTAATTAACATTGAGAGAATTTATATTATGATGGTTAATCGATTAAAAAAATGGTTATTTTTGAGTAATTTTGTCATAAGGAGGGGGAGTAAGGAGGATTTGAGTATTTAGATAAATGGGAAAGTATCTGAATGATATATATTTAAAAATCATTACACTAATATGATATAAAAAATTAACATTAGACTAACATGACATAAAAGTAAATTAAAATTTGTATCTTGTTAGTAAAAAATGAGGAATTTATGTCATGTTGGTCAATAGATAAAAAATATGTAGTTTTTAGATAAATAAATAAGTTTTTTTTAATTATGTTTTTTTTGGTAAATTTTTAATTATGTTTTTTGTCACCTTATTTGGACATTTGATCATCTATATTTATCTTGTTGGAGTTCAAAAAAATTGAAGCTCTTATAACTATGGTAATAATTTGCATATATCATTTTAAGGACAATCCTACAAATCACCGGAGTACTTATGTTGTTGTTGTTAATTGAGTTTTTTATTATTTTAACGGATTCTCAATTTTTTTTTATTTGGAGGTGGGGATTCAAATTTTATATTTTTTTTTAGAGTCAGGTGTTTAACAATTATTAGATTATGTCCGCAATCAAGATGCAACCAAGAATGAATTCTCTTTGTTACGAAACAAAAAATAGCTTACTAAGAAAGAGAAGAAAAAAAAATCGACACAGTTTTATACTTGTGTTGAAATATTAAGAAAATGTCAATAAACTTAAAAATATATATAAAATGTCGAATGAAAGAAAGGAAAAAAAAAAAAAGATTTCTCGCAGATAAGTTAAAAATATTCTCTGAAAATTTCTTTAATTTTCTGAAAAAAAGTACTGCTAATTAATGCCACAGATGGTTTCACAAAACATCAATCAAAAACTCCACAGTTGATAAATATTGTCTTCCTATTTCTGCAACGTACGCTTTGAAACCCACCATTTTTTTCGGCTACAAACCAATCATATCACAAATATTTCAATCCTTGGTTAGATTTTTAGAAATTAAAAATAAAAAAAAAATACACTCTTGGTTAGATGTGCATACGGTATATGCAGTATTTAGATTCAATCTGCCAAAAAACATAATTTTTGGCCATGGATGTAATTTGTAATTATAAGCTAACCATGCCTAGTTTTAGTTGTCTTCCAAAGAGTTCCGATACCCAGCACAAGTAAGCATAGACTTGAAAAGGATTTTAGACAGAAGAAACTGGTTCAGTTCATTCCTTCACATATTGGTCATCTAATAAAGAAAGCACAATAGCACTGATTTACACCATATTTCAACAGCACATATTAACACTCTCACGACGAGCTGGATGAATAAAATATTACAAGAACCGTGTAATATCCATGAATAACACGAAGAAATTAAGAATATACAATAGGGGTGTGTTTATTTATGTATACTTCATCTTTGGAGAAAGAGAGCAGCTCCCACTAAGCCCAACCAAAACGTCAGAGCCAACCAAAAACCTTGGCTCTTCTCCAGTCCAACCGGAGGTCGCCACACCAGGAAGTCCGCTAAATAGTCTTTGGACGACGGAAGCTGATTGGTCATTGACCCCTTGCTCCTCCAATCACTGTCCTTGTATTTATCAGTCCATGTTCCTGCATAGCTGAATTCAATTCACAGATAATAACATGGTCAACACTCAACATCTTTCAAATCTTGAATCCAAGGACAACATTGTAAGTTTGTAACCAAAGAATAGATACCTGTCATAACTAGAACCAATCAATGGTATGGTCACCATCTCCTCTTGGGATATCTTGAGCTTTGGCGCTTGCAAAATGTAGCGAAGATCAGCAGCCTGCCGTCGGATGCTGACACTTGGGTGCCTCTTCTCCAATTGCTGGTAGAGGGCGATGCAATCTGCGTGGCGGTTATTAGCCTCGTACGCCATGGCAAGCCATATTTGGATCTGAAAACACGAATCTAATCAATGTCCATGCACTGGTACTTCACAATCAAACATTTGCTACACAGTATAAAAGAAAAAAGAAAAAAATTGCCCAAAGAGGAATCCTCATCGGCAGTTAACCAACCTCACCGCCAAACAAAGTGGCCCTGGGTATAATCGTGAGTGCACCTTCTAAGAACTCAATGGCCCGGCCATACATGCCCTTCCCATAAGCCTTCTGCCCCAAATCGAACATCAACTGTGCAGTTTCTCTCCTCTCTGCCTGCTCTCTAGCCACCTGCTCTCATGACCAAAACATCAAATTCATCTCATCAGTACCACCAAAACCAAACACGAACTTCACTGCCTCGTCTTTAAGGAGTCCTACATATGTAGAATATTGGCGGGTCTTTTTTTTTTTTTAATTTCTTTTTTAAACAAAAAAAGATTTTTTTGTACCACCCATTATTGCTGTTCTAATCAATTTGTTAGCATTTAGGAACAAATGACAAACCAAATGTCAGCAAGAGACAGATACCATCAACTAACAGCTTTTTACTAAACAAAGAACCAAAATCTTTTGTAACTCACTTATAAGACAAAAGCAAAATTATTCGCATTAGTTAATTAAACAAGCTCTCCACTTTCTTTTACTAAACAAAGAACCTTGTTTTTTGTAACTCACTTACGAGACAAAAGAAAAATTATTTCCATTAATTAAACAAGCTCTTCACTTTCCAAAACCGAAACAACACAAAAATCTCTAAAAGCTTGGTTTTTTTCCCCCCTTCAAATTCCTCATATTTCCTCTCCAAATTTCAGGTATTCAATTGATGCTATACTAAATAAAGGGCCAACCTTTTCACTCGCTCAAAACAGAAAAACACAAAATTTAATATAAAATAATGTTTCTTTAATAAAATAATGGTTTTTTTCCCTCCCAATATCTCATCTTTTTGCTTCCAAACTTGAGGCTCTCAACAAACACGAACAAAAAGGAAAGGACCAACCTTTTCGAGCTCCTTCCGAACTCTCATCCGCTTCTCCTCCTCCGTCTCGTCGCCGCCGCCGTCGCCTTCTCCATCCTCCAACTGGCTCTGCAACTCCTCCGCCTTCTTCTCCAACTCCCTCCTTTCCTCGATCTCCTTCACTCTCCTCCGCATTTCCTTCTCCCAGTCAAAGTCCTCCTCCCACTCCTCGTTCCCGCTCCCGCTCCCGCTCCCGTTCCCGTTCTCCTCGTCGCTCGATCCCGCATCAGGATCCACGCCGTTGTTCACCTTCGAATTCGTCTTTCCACGGACCACCACTCGCTGGCTCCGACCCTCCCCCTCCGATTCGAACCCCTTGCCGGCGATAAACGCACTGACACCCTGATGTTCTAATCTTCGCGGCAAATTAAGGCTCAAACCGCCGTCGATCGCCACCGTACGGATCTTCCGCTCCGACAATATACTCCGAGTCGACGCCACGTCCATTAACAGAGCTAGATTCCCAAGAACCACCGCCATTGACGCCGGAGATTCAAAGAGCTAAGGCAGAGCGAGAGAGTTTAGAGAGAGAGAGAGAGAGAGAGATAAAGATATTCCCGTTGAAAAGACTGTCCCTGTGGAAGATATTTTTGTGGTCGTTAATTTGTTAAGACTAAAATATCCACACACTTCTGTGGAGTGACTGAAAACAATGCGTATGTGGAGCAGAGTTTTTTTAATTTTTGAGGGTAATATTGTCTTTTTACTGTCCATTGCAGAGACGACGTGGCGTTTTAATCTTTTCTGCTTTCGCTTGATCATGTTAAATCAAACACGGAACTTGAGAGCAAAATACGACAAATAATACGACAAACGAAACGACGTCGGTTTGTGATGTCTGTTGCGTTGAAGGCTCAAGCGTCGTCGTGTCGTCCCCAATCCGCCACGCGCCCAATTCAAAGACCGGTCCTTCTGGTTTTTCTGGTTTTGGTGGCTTTCGCAAAAGCAGATAAAAGGAAACAAGAGAAAATTGGCCTTTAGTGGCTTTTGCTCTTCTTGTGTCTCTGCAACTTTCATGGACGAAGAATCTCTCTAACTTTCATCCATGGCGATTCCGCTCTGCAATACCCAGCCTCGCCTCCTCTCCTCGCTCCCTCTCCCTCACAGACGTCCTCTTCTCTCCACTCCTCGCAGAAATCTCCATTTCACATCCAGTCCAAAGGTCCGGCTGTCTCTCTCTCACTCTCTTTATTGGTCCGATTCAAGACGCCGACTTTCGCCGCCGCCGCCGAAATCGGCGTCGATTAATGGATTCTCGGTTCACGACGGCGCGGAGGAGTATGTGGAAAGCCGCGGGGAGGCCGAGGTGGACTTCTCCGAGAGGCTCCGGAGGTGGATGGCTTTCGTGCGAACAATCCTGCCCGGCGGAAGTTGGTGGAGCTTCAGCGAAGATGTGGAGGTGAGGATTTTGGCTGAGCCGGTCACGGTGTCGCGGGCGCTTGTTCGGATGTGGAAGCTGGTCGCGAACGACCGTTGGGTCATCTTCGCCGCGTTCTCTACCCTGATTGTGGCGGCGGTGAGCTTCAAGCACGTAGTTTCTTTATCGATTATTGAAGTTTTTTTAATTATTTACTTTTTGGATTCAATTTCTGGTACAGCTTTCCGAGATTTCAATACCGCATTTCTTGACGGCGTCAATCTTCACCGCACAGAGCGGCGAAATCGCGGTGTTCCGCCGGAATGTGAGCCTCATGGTTCTGTTATGTATTGTAGCGGGAATTTGCAGGTCAAGATCTTGTATGGTCAAAAATTCCCTTCATCTTTCAAGTTGAACATTTGTTGCATTCAAAATCATCCTATGCTTCTCATATTCCCTCAAAGCTAACAACTTACTTCAATTGGATGTTTCTGTAAATGATTTCCCTGTTGTTTTCCATGTAACTATTGAAATGTGAAATTTTTATCATCTTAGTGAATAATGTAACACAGCTGCTGACACTGTACTATGTTTATTTACACTCCAGCGGTCTACGAGGTTGCTTCTTTGGCATAGCAAATATGATCCTCGTGAGTTTCTGTTCACACATGGTTTTTGTTCTTTTTAAGAGGAATAGAGTTTTCTCATATGTTTTAGAATAGTTCAAATACATGTTAACTTCTCTGATGATTGAATATAGTTCTCATATAGAAAGAAGCTCTCCCATTTGAAGATCACTTCATGGGTTACTTTTAAAGTCTACATAAGTTTCCAAATAATTGACATTATCAATGTGTAAGAGGTAAATTACAAGTCAGCGCAATATCTGAGAATTTTTCGATCTTTACTGGGCTACGTATGTAGTGATGACAGATGAATACGAATTTCATGTTTGTTTAACTTTTAATCTTACAAGTTACGATTTTCTAATCAACGGGAGCTTTTACATCATATGCAGGTTAAGCGCATGAGGGAAACTTTATATTCTGCTCTTCTTCGTCAGGTCCTAAAGATATTAGAGATAGTTTCTCTCGAAATTTAAATCTATGAACGAGCTATTGCGATTTAGAATGAATGGTGCATTTTTGATAGTATTTCTATTGCAGGATATATCTTTCTTTGACAATGAAACAGTTGGTGATTTGACAAGTAGGCTTGGGGCAGATTGTCAGCAAGTTTCACGAGTCATTGGGAATGATCTCAATTTGATATTTCGCAATCTTCTTCAGGTTCCTATACTTATTGCAATGTTGACGCCTTTGGTGTTTGTCTGTAATTTGAGGTGTAAATTTGATTATCCTCTGTATTCTTCAGGGGTCGGGTGCAATGATCTACTTGCTAATCTTGTCATGGCCTCTTGGTTTATGCACATTGATGATATGCTCTACTTTAGGAGCAGTTATGCTACTTTATGGCCGGTAAGATACTCTCAAGTTTCTTTAGATATACTTCTATAAACCCGATTACTTTGCCTAAAATGTAGCTAATTATTGTGCACGACTAATTTAAAGGTTCTTAAAAGGATGTTTGGTTGTGGATAGAAGTAAGGTTAACCATTTGATTGAGGCTTCATGTGAAGACTGCATGCTAGTAGTTGTCGTCTGCTTAAGATACAGGGAGAAATTGCATCGATATATTAAGAAAAGAAGGTTCCCCATGACATTAGAAGATACACCTGTGCCGTTGTTTTTATACATTTTCTTTAAATGAGTTGGGTTTTGACATCAAACATGTTCCTTCCTGTAGGTACCAGAAAAAGGCAGCAAAGTTGACTCAAGAATTCACTGCTTCTGCTAATGAGGTAGAATATGACATCTTAGCTATATTACTGTTGAAGATTATGCTTCCTTAGACTTCTTATTATGCATTATAGGTTGCCCAAGAGACATTTTCTTTGATGAGGACTGTTCGTGTTTATGGGACAGAGCAAGAAGAACTTGGAAGGTAATAAAAACCGGTAGAATGTGTCTTTTATTGATTTGTTTGCACAACTAAACTTTCTGCGAGTCAGAGAGCACTAAAGGTAGGCATGTACTTTAGCAGGCCTGACAGAGATATTTATTCATGTATACTGCAATGTTGTATAGATACAAGCAATGGCTTGGGAGGTTGGCTGATATAAGCTTGCGACAAAGTGCTGCTTATGGCTTTTGGAACTTGAGCTTCAACACGCTTTATCATTCAACTCAGGTATAGCCTTTTCATTATTTCTCAAAGAAAGAAAGAAAAACATGACTCTGATAATCTGAAGTTTGTTTTCTGTGGATTTCATCTCTTACGGAAGTACCAAACTTCATTTGCTATCTTTCTTCATATACTTCATCCCAAGAAGATTCACAACCTACATCACAATATAATTTTTCCCTTTTCCAAGTGCTAGAACTGAAATATGTGAATTCTGATAATTAACTGGAGTTGGGTGCACCTGTTGTTCTATCTATTCCTAAAATCTAAAGAGCCTATGGAGTTTGAGTCTTATCAGCAACTGCCAACTGGATGATACGTTTATTTCTCGGATTTTGACAAATATACTTTTGAAACCAGATCTCGTAGTCATATGTTATGCTGAAATTGGGATATCGCAATTTATTTTGAAGTTATAGTAGTTGACTTTTACTGGACAAATTGAATTTTATAGGTTATTGCTGTGCTGGTAGGAGGAATGTCTATTCTAGGTGGTCATATTACGGCAGAGCAACTTACAAAATTTATATTGTACAGCGAATGGTTGATTTATTCAACATGGTGGGTGGGGGATAATTTATCCTCTTTGATGCAATCTGTTGGTGCAAGTGAAAAAGTCTTCCAGTTGATGGATTTATCGCCCAGTGACCAATTTACAGCTAAAGGCAAGCAATTTGTAAACTTAGTCAAAACTCTTATTTACAAGCAATATGTCTCACATGTTCCTTTCTGCAACTTTTTCATTGTTCTTACTAATTATAAAACTATAGTTGATCAAAACAGGAGGCATTCCAAGCCATTAAGTCCATAAAGATATTGTTTATGCATGATTATTGTAACGGCCAAGTTTGACCCAAATAAAAGTCAAATTTCGCTTGTGAAAAATTTGGCATGTGCAAAAAACTTTGCCTGGGTAGTTGACTCTAGTAGGCTTTCTTCTTCTTGCAACATGTTTCTACCAGAAGTAACTCTGGCAGTTTTTTCCTTTATTAAGAGCTCTTTTTTATTTTTTATTTTTATTTCTTAATTAACTATTGGGTTAAAATGCCAATTTGTTACAGGATTAAAGTTGCAAAAGCTGATGGGACAAATTGATTTTGTAAATGTGTCTTTCCATTATTCTTCAAGGCCAACGGTATGTTTCTTGTTGTTCCTGATTTGACACACTGTTTGTTTATGCCCTCTTGTTTGTTTTGTTTAGAGACTCTAGTCCCTCTACTCTCCAGTCCTTCCTGATTTGACACACTGTTTGTTCATGTCTTACTAGAAAAAATTAATAATTACTTATATTTATCTTTTTGCCATAAGCACTTCCCTCCCATCAAAATGAATTTGCCTAAACTTGTCGCTAACGAAGTAATGATCCGATGTTTGATAAGGTACCTGTGCTGCAACGGGTCAGCATATCAGTGAATCCAAATGAAGTGATTGCAATTGTAAGGCAATGCTTGTTCGCTCTTTATTTTGTTCCTTGCCCCTGTGATGACATAAGAATGACTTTCCTCTTGTTAAATTTTTACTCGTAGGTTGGTCTTAGTGGTAGCGGTAAAAGCACATTAGTGAATCTTTTGCTCCGTCTTTATGAGCCAACAAGCGGTGAGGTAATTTTTCTTTGGCCTTTTGCCTTACTTGATACAAACTAAGGTATAAGCTATTATGCAGAAAGATAATCTAAGCTGAATAAATTTCCTTTTAGTACATGTCTTTTAGAGTGAGTACAAGTTGCTCCCAGTAATTCTCTCGTGAAGAGTATACAATATAAGCAAGCAGAAAAGTATATTTTTGTTTTCTTCCCCATAGACATCTGATCTCGTGATGAGGTTAATAAACTATATGTATTCAAAATTTAGTCTGGATGGCTCTCTTTATAGAGCGTAAGATAGGAGGTCAAAACCCAGTGTCTACTTATTCTTCTAAAACATAGATATATATATATATATATATATATATCTCAGTGTCTACTTGGTTATGTATTTGTTTATTTTGTGTTTCATGCAAATGCCATAAACAAATGTATTTTATTTTAATTGCAGATATTAATTGATGGCTTATCGCTGAGAGAGTTGGATGTCATGTGGTGGAGGGAAAGAATTGGATATGTGGGCCAGGTTCTGAATTTATCTGCAGCTTCAATTAAATTTTTTCTCCTCAAATCTACCATATACCCTTACAATACCCCTTATGAAATGACTTAACAGGAACCCAAACTTTTCCGGATGGATATTAGCTCAAACATCCGATATGGATGTACAAGAAAAGTAAGGCAGGAAGATATTGAATGGGCGGCAAAGCAGGCGTATGCACATGACTTCATTTCGGCACTGCCAAATGGTTATAATACACTTGTTGATGATGATTTATTAAGTGGGGGGCAAAAGCAGCGAATTGCAATAGCGCGGGCCATTCTTAGGGACCCAACCGTCTTGATCCTTGATGAAGCCACTAGTGCGCTAGATGCAGAGAGTGAGCACAATGTCAAGGTAGCTACTTGTGACACAGCCTTTTTCCCCGAAAACAACAACAACAAAAAAAAAAAAAAAAAAAAAAGGAAAGGAAAGCAGTTATTGATGGACTTCTTACATGTATTTAGGGCGTTCTCCGTGCTGTAAGAAGTGACAAGAAATCAAAGAGAACGGTCATAGTTATAGCTCACAGGTATATTTTTGAATACATCTTTGCATTCGGATATTTTCGTGCACTTTTTCTCATTTGCTAGCTGAAACTTTGCACGTACATTTTTTTTTACAGGCTTTCTACTATACAAGCTGCTGACAGGATAGTAGTAATGGACAGTGGTAAAGTTGTCGAGGTTCGTTTCTGTCTTTTCGTTTGAAGTAAAATCTTTGCCTTGATGTAGTGTGGTATGCTGTATTACTTCATTTGCAAGCAACATTTGTAAATTCCATGTTTAGAGAGTGTTGATCAAACTTATGCTCCGTTTGGCGTTTGAGTTCATCTCAAACTAAACTGTTATTTTTCATCTCAATTTTTATCTTTTTCTGAAAAGTCAATAAAATTTATAACTAGTTTTTGAAAAGTCACCCAACTCCAACTTAAAAATTTCATCATCAACTAACTTACCAAATGAATGCTTAATTTTGAATCTGACAACTTCGTTGATTGACTTGTGTTACATACAGATTGGCAGCCAAAAGGAGCTTCTTCACAAGGATGGCTTATATGCTCGATTAACGAGAAAACAGGTCGACGTTGTGGCATGAGCTTGAAATTCCAATCAGCATGCTACGTGTTAATGTTTTGAATTTCGATTGATTTGATCCGTTCTGTCACATGCAGTATAGATTTCCACAGTCATTTTACTGCTGACCAATGTATTTATACATTCAAAAGAAAAAGCTTCGAAAGGGAAAATATAGAATACAATTCATTTAGTGGACTATTTTCTTGCTTCAATGACACTTCAATCAGAGGTCAGGGATCGAGGGGTTACTTGTGGGCGCCTGAGAACGTGAAGAGACGGCACCGAGAAAAGTGATGGCGGCGAACGTATCATCGACGATTGTAGTTTACGGTGTCCTTTGACGAATGTTATCAAGATACTAGAATATCGCAGTTCCTTTTGACAAGGAAAGAATGTCGTCGGTGTTGCACATTATGGAAGTGGGTTACTGGTAACGCAATATTACTCATAAGAGAGAAACGACAAAGTATGAAACACGACAAGAAGATGATAAAACGACAATAAGTAGGATAAACTTCAGCAACTAAAAAAGTGACGACAAAATATTGTGAGACGACGCTCTTGCAATTGTCAAATTGTCAATAAACAAACAAACGTGACAACTTTTGTCAACAATAAGTCAATGCAAAATAAATAATAGACTACGTGAACTGAAAAAACGACTCATAAGACTGAAAATAGTATAGAAAACGACAATATCTTCAATCGCAGGAACTGAGAAACATTTTTAAGAACGATATTGACTTTGATATTTGAAATGATAGCAGAATTAAAAGTAACAATACAACTTACAAATTACAGCTTTAGAAAATTACTATTTAGTATCCTAACAAACAACAATGTTTCGAAGAACGACACCCGTTTTGAAAATGCACGTCTCACAAAAAAAACAGCTTCGGAAAATTACTATTTTTTGTTAATTAATTACTATTTAGGATCCTAGTCCAAGCAATCACTGTTGTAATTTTACTCTCCCGAACCATTATGATAATCAATATTATTTATTTATTTATTTTTTTTTTGTGAAATGCATAAAATATTTTTCTTGAAATTTTTTGACCTATATTTGATTATCGCAATCCATTAAATACCATTTAAAAAAAATCAGGAACATAGCATTATTTTTCTAAAAATAAACACAGAGATAAGAGAACTCGGTTTTTTAATTATTGATTTTTTTGGTGTTTAATATTATGGATATATATATATATATATGGAATTGTCTCCTATCTAACGGAATGGCTGTCCGATGATATAATCCGCAGGGGAGATCGGCACAATTTGGGGAAGACAAAAGTATAACCTATCAGTCAGAAAAAAGAGATATAGATTGAGAAGAGAAAGGTAGAACTTTCTCATCCAGTAATCGGCGGCACATAAAAGTTTTCATACATATATATGGGTATGTCTATTGTCCTTCATTAGAAAGAAGGACGGTCCTCACTTTTGATTTGGGCCATTGAGATCATTTTAAATGGTGAGGATTGTGTGAAAGATATAGTTAAATATTTGAAACTTGGATAACTAAGAACAGGTTAAATAAGCAATCAAGTGGGTGTAAAAAGCACCAAACTGTCGTATGAGGGAAAACGTGTGAATCATGGACTAGTGGGCTCAATTAATGTTTCTCTTTCTAATGCTTAGCAACTTTTTTTTCATAATAGATTTTTTTTTTTCAATTTTAATAAAGAAAATATTGCATATATGATAAAATGAATCAAATCATTCATAACTCCATTTCATGTACAAGAGGAAGATTTCAACTAAACAAATACATGAGAAAGATTTCAAAACTATTTATGTATAGAGTTGAGGACACATTCAACATATCATATATTGTTATTTTTCAAAGTGTTTGAATAAATTGTTAAAGAAAAATTTACACTCATATTCTTTAAATTTTAATTACTAATTTTGCAGTAGTACTCTTTTAAATGAATTCTATACTCTTGAATTAATTACAGACTATCTATTTAATTTTATTATCAAGTGTGAACTCGTTTCTTATTAACGATATTCTATGTACTAATTAGATAACTACAAATCTTCTATTTCTTATTATGACAAATCTTCTATTGAATGTGAACTTATTTCTTAAGACAAATCTCATGTATTTCTTGTTATTTATGGTGTGTTTGAAATACTAATTTGATTTGGAAATTTTAAAGTTTAAATTGGTTAACGTTTTAAAAACTAGTTAAGAAATTTAATTTTTTGACTTAAAAAAAAGGTTGAATTTTTACATTAAAACTTGAGTTCCAAATGAAACATTTTTTAAAAAATATTCCCACTGAAAATAAATTGAATAAATAATTTATATTTTTAGTTAAACTTTTATATTTTATTATACAAAAGAAGACCAATTCACTATTTTTAATTTTTTAATTAAATGGTATATAACTAAATCCATTATACATTTGTTCGATATTTTTCTTCACATTAATCATGTATCACCTATTTTGTAAACAAAATTAACTAATATTATGCTTGTTCTACCTAAATGTTATTCTATTATACATTTATGTTATGTCATCATTTGAGAGCATAATAATACAGACATTCACTTTCTAAAATAAATAAAAAATACTTTTGAAATACTACTTCAATTTCTAATAATAAAATTAATTTATTGAATTAACTGATCAAACACTGTTATTTACCTACTCTACTGAGTAACAAAATGGCTTATATAAATTAATCTAACATCACTATCAAATATTAATAGCTTTTTCTTAAAATTACTTATCATTTTTAAATTAAAAAATAACACACATCGGTAAAGAACGTCCTTCACCAAGGATGCTAACACATGCCTATATATATATATTTATATATATATATATATATGTACACGTACATATTACTATTGATATTTTTGATCCGTTAACGGTTTAAATTAAAATTTTTAAATTTAAGTTAATTAATTTTTTAAAATTTAATTATAATTTTTATTAATTTAAAAAAAATTAAAAATTAAAATAAAAAAATACAATTTAATTTAAGTTAAATCATCTCACCCAATAATTCATTAACGTAAATTTTTCTTTGTACCGGCAAGTTGCGAGTCTTGTCTGTCTTGTGAGTTGAAATTATCCCCAGCGTTATGCCTCACAGAGACTTCCTGCACCCCCACTTCCTAAAATCCCCTCCTCCACCTTCTCGTCCTCCGCCTCTGTAGTACTTCTGCAAATCTTCCTTCTCGCCAATGGAAAACCAACCCTAGAGCTCACATCAAGATCAAATTCTCCCAACACAATCCATTTCCATCTGAAAACAGCCATGGATGCGTACCAGCAGCACCACCGCTACATGAGACCTCCTCCTCCGCCGCCGCCGCCGTCGACGGCGGATCCCTATCACCACCAGCCGCAGCCACAACCGCCGCCGCCGAGGCCGCCGGTGCCTCCGCAGGGCCACTGGTACTCCAATCAGTTCCAATACTCCCCGTCCCCTCCTCCGCCTCCTCCACCGCAGCCCGCTCAGTGGGCTCCACCGCTGCCGCACTCCGACCATTTCGCTCCTCCGGGCTCTTATCCTCCGCCGCAGCATCATTATCCTACGCACCCCCTCCACCAGAACCACTACCCTTCGCCTCCTCCCCCTCCTCCTCCTCAGCAGCATCCGCCTCGGTCTCCTCACTTTCCCCCGCCTCCTCCTCAGTCTTACGCTCAGGTATTTCCAATATTCCCGTCTTTCGTCGTAATCGGTATTACTTTCGATTCAGCTCTTTCTTCCTCAAATTCTCTTAGGGTTTTGCTTCCTGCTTTGACTGAGCTTCTTATGGCCTCTTTTTCTTTTCTTTTTTTTTTATTTTTTTTATTTTTTTTATTTTAGGAATGGGGAACTCCAAATTGGGCACATCACCAAGGTTGGGATTCTCAAGGTTTGTTCTTAATATTTACTGGCTAATTTTTGCAAATTTTACTTTTTCCCAACTGTCCAACATCATTTAGAATTGGATGATTTTCTGAAGGTATTGATTTTGATTCATGAGATTTCGAGTTGTAGCTTTGTAAGAGAATCTTACTTTGAATGGGATTATCAACATTTGTCCTTCTTTACAGAGTATTTAAGATTCTTTTGATCTTGTTTTAGGACTCAAAAAATGATTTCCTCCCTACTTTGGCCGTAGTTGGGGAACTTGAGAAGCATTTGTTTTGATTTTGATCTTCGTTGTTGTTGTCATGTTTGAACCGTGATGAAGAAAAAGGATGTTCTATTGTTGGTCACTCTAGATACTATTATATAGTGTCGTCTTATGTTGCATCTTTCGTTTGTTGATTAGTTTTCTCTGTACTGAATCTGAACGTTGCTTGGAGGTTATTGAAATCCCCATTTTTATGCTCGTTACGTTTCATTCAACTTTTGTTATTTTGTTAATTGTAGCTCATAGCAATGAAGAAGATTGGGCTGCAAGAGCCAGAGCATGGGCAGATGCTAAAGCTGCAATGGAGAACCAGCACTCACAAACACAGTACGCATCAGCTGGCAGAGTGGAAGAACAAATTCATTACCATGATCAATATCCTCATTCTGCAGCTGCTGACACACATTTCATGGAAATTCAGCATCAGTCTGTCCCTGCATTTAGCTATCAACAAGGTCCAGTTTCAGCCGCACCTCTGTACCAGCCACCCGCAACTCACCCCTCGGAGGTTCCTTCTGGTGGCTCTGATGCTTCTTCTTATGGTCCAGAGGGACATCTTCACACTGTCAGAGATGGAACTTCAGCTGCAGATTCGAATGCTATGATTCAAAGTCAAGGAAATCTACCTAAAAGTCCATCTGTTCATCAGCAGGAGGTACCTTCTAGTTATTCTTCTGTTACAGGTAATAATTCACGTGGTATATTAATTTGTATGTGAAGCCTCTGCTCCAGAACTGTTATTATGGAACTCAAATTGATTACTAGATCTTTGTTGTCCTGTCGATAGTTAATCATACAGGGAACCTTTTGCATATGTTTATTTAATGTGATTGATTCTTATGCGCTTATTCTGCTGATTCTTAATTATCTTTGAATGTTTCTTTCTCAAAGCGTGTTTAGAGTTTTATCGAGCAGCAGAGTGCCATATTTTGTTCTTCCACTTGCGTTGTCCTTAGCTAGAATGCGACGTACAATTAATGCAACTTTCATCTCTGTGAGAGGGAACCATCTCATGTTTAGATGCTTCATTAGGTGGCGTTAGTGCCACAGAAGGGATAATGACATTATTTATTTATTTATTTAGCCATTAGTAATAGCGTACTAGAAAGGCCTGAAGCTACTCTTTTGAAGATGCCTTTTTAAGATATATCTCTCCTTGCTTACTAACAGCTTAAGAAAGGATGTGGTTAGCTTTCTGACGAATGGAAATGGTGTAGCTTACTGTAATCATGCTGGACAATTTGAATTTAATCACTCGTGGGTTTTCTTTCTTGCTATTAATTTCTGAAGTATGCGACTTTTCTGACTGGCTGTAATGGCAGGAAATAACGGGGCTGCAGATCAGATTAAGGATTCATACAGAATGTTTCCTCTGGAAGGACAGCACCATGTACAACCACCGCCTGCTATGCCTCTTGCTGACCAGCCTTTAGAATTTGCACCTAGATTTAATCGTGATGACCCACATAACCAATCTGGCTATCCCTACCTTGACCCGGTTGGACCTGTAAGAGGGATGGACACTGCTGCCACTATGCCTTCTATGAACAGTTGGACTGCCCCTGTTGCACCTGGCGTATCGTATCCTTCCATCCCTCCCAGTCTACCATCAGGGCCTCAGGTATTAGTTCAGTTGTATTGAGGTTTACTTTAATTCTGAGGCCTTGTTAGTAATTGCTAATAAACCTTTTTCATCAAGCAGCACGATCCTGCTCTAGCCATGCCTTCTTCTGCTCCTGGGCATGCTGCACCTCAATTTAGCAGTTTTCCTGGATCAGGCCTTCAGCCAACAATTGCATCCGCTGGTTCCCCATTTGCCCTAGGTGGTGGCTCCGCTCTTCACCCAACTACAGCTTTCTCTGGTGATGTATATGGAATTCCTAGTGTTTCTGAGCGCCCTAAAAAGGTCTGTTTTCTCAGTATTATAGTTGGAAACCCTGCTGTAAATCAAATGTCCTTTTCTCCGACTACAAAAACGAAAAATTTTCCAGGCTGCCGTTCCTAATTGGCTTAAAGAGGAAATAAAGAAAGCAGTCATCACAAGTTCGTCTTTGGAGCATCCCAAGGAGGAGACACAATCTCTTGAGAATGAAGTTGGTGATAAATCTGTTGGGAAGGGTGACCAAGAAGAAAGCAAAAGCATTGATTCTTCTAGATCAGCCGAAGAGGAAGAAGAAGATGAGGTTCTGTTATATTTTTGTATTTCCCCTTAAGTGGAAGCAGTTTTGTAATTTCGGTTAACAAGTTTCACCTGTCACTTGATTTCACTTCTTTTTTTGGGAAATTGACCTTCTATAATCTTATCTTTGTAGGATTACGTAGAAGTGGCCAGAACTGCAGCAATTAACCAGGAAATAAAACGCGTCCTAACTGAAGTCCTTTTAAAGGTTGTTATTTGGGAAGAAATGATTTCCTTAATCAATTTCACTCTGTTATTGTCTTAATGCTTACTGTTTATTGAATAGGTAACGGATGAGTTATTTGATGCGATTGCGACGAAAGTTCTGAATGAAGATGATCCGACTGTTGAAGGTGAATCGACGGTGAACTTTAAGACTTTGTGTATATATAGCTTGCGGTATAATCTTGTTTGACAATTTTAGTACTGTAAAATTAATGTTTCTGTGGCTTAAATGCCAATTTCGTTTAATGCAGTTGATAAAAGTACAGTCACTTCTAGCCATAGGGTATCTTCATCTCCCCCTGCACTTCCAACTCCCAAGGCGACCGCAAAAATTCTTATTCCGGGCAAATCCAAGGAACCTGAGACTGAAGGAGTCGCTGAAAAATCAAGTTATAGCTCCCCTGGACCTGGAAATGTATTGGGTCTTGCAAATTATGCTACTGATGATGAGGATGATGATGAGATTCAGAGTTCAAGATCTCCAAATCATAGGAAAAAGGATGTTCTTCAACATCCAACTTTTCAAAAACCCTTGGAAGTTAGGCATGATGTTGATGCAAATGGAAGCTTTTCAGTACAACCTGAAGAACTCAGTAGAAACCAGACAAATTTGGAGAGTGGGCCAAGTAAAGCGAGTTCATTTGAGCCTAAATATACAACTACTGACGCTGTTATTGATTTACAACGAAATAGAAAAAATGAAAGTCATGCCAGTGGAAGTACATCAGATGGTAGGTCAAAAGATAGATCTGGGCTGCTTCAAGATGATGAACTTGAGATAAAAATATCGAAAGATGAAAACCAAGTTAAGGAAAGCAAGACAAGATCAGACAAGAATCGGCATGAAAGTACAAGGAGTTCTGGAAAAGACCTTCCAAAGGAGGAAGAGAGTGGTAAGATTAGGACAGACGAGAAGGGCAATGGAAATCATAGGAGGCATGATGAAAAGCATTCTAGAAAGGAAAAGACGGATGAACAGAATGGATCTAAAGATAAAAGAAAAGAGCAAAGTGCTAAATCTTTGGAGAAAGTGCAGGAATCTGAATCAAAGAAAAGGTCTTCGCATGCTGATGTCAAGGATGATAGGAAAGAAACAGAGAGGCACCACAGAGCAGGTGCCAAAGAAGAAAGTAGCAGAAAAAGAGAACACAACAAGGACAAGGATGATGAGAGATCGAGACACAAACATGCAAGTGAGTCAAGCAGGCACAAGAGAAGACGTTCCTCTTCAATTAGTAGGGATAGAAATGGCAAAGACAACTCAGTTCATCATGATTATGATTCAAGTGATGAAGCTTCTAATGACTCTAAGAGGTCCTCTACCTACTTATACTTTCTAACCATTTCTATGTCTGGGGCTTCATACACTTTTAAATTTATTTTGAGTTCCTAACAGTTTCCTGCTAGAGGTCACAACTTAAAGTAATGAAGAAAAATCATTCTCCGCCCATGCTTTGAAGCCAAGACCTAAAAAATTTCCTTGCTTGTTGCAGGAAGTCACGTTCAAGGAGGCGCAACTTGTCGCCATCACCATCACCTGACAAGTCTAGAAGAAGGTACCCATTTATGAGAATTTCTTTACCTTTTATCTTTTCCCTGGTGTTTTCAGAACATTTTATGTCCCATTGGGGTATAAAGTAGCACTAAAAGCAAAGATGAGATTATGTCATGGATTGGAGACATTGTCCTAAATTCCATGGCCTCGTATCTTACAAAGAAGTCATCAGAATCACGTAAATTATATGTACTGGAGTTATTTATAGGTTTATGCGAATAACATAAGAAGCGCTGCACTTTTTGAATCCTACTTGGCACACTCATCTATTAACTTCCACGGCTGTGAATGATACCTGTAGCACACTTGACATGGATTTTCTTTTCCCTTTTTTTTGTCTTTTCTTTTCGGGATTTTGTTAACGGTGCTTTCTTTTGCTCCTACGGTTTAAGGAATCAGTATATTGGCTTTTGAATTCGATTTCATTTTTGCTATGTTTGGTAAGAGGGATGGAAATTGGAAAATAGAAAGGAAAAGTAAAATACTAAGGTGAGGTAAATAAAAGGAAAGGAGAGAGATTTTCTTTTATGTTGTATGGTAGAAGAGAAAGAACAGAAGAAATAAAATGTCTAATCTAATATATTTTACAATTATACCCTTAGAATAAGAAGCATTAAAGTCAAAATCTTTATTTTACATGCCATTTGTTTTGTTAATTTTCTCTCCTCTTTACTTTCCAAAGTTGGAATGATTTAAAATGATGGGTTCCATGGATTTAATAAGTATTGACATTGTGTCTTCTTTGGTTGAAACATTTCTATTCCTTTGGCTAACTGGAAATGGAGTTCGGATTGATGCTATGTGTAGCTTTCTAAAACTGCAACTAGAAATTGACGAGTGGAAGTGCTTGTTAATGCTGGTATAGTTTAAGATAGTTGGATGCTCTCCGATGTCTCGAAATGTTTATTCTCTATGTTACATTGCGTTGTGGACATAGATGCAACTAATCGCTAAATGAATGATGGTCTTTTGTGTGCATATTTGTGGAGAACACTGTTCTCCGTAAAGAATTATTTGAAAAAAAAAAAAAAGGTTCTTTTAAAGGAATATTATTGAGTATATCCGCAACTTATGGCCAAATGAATGATGGTCTTTTGTGTGCATAATTTTGGTGGACAATGTTCTCCTTTAAAGAATTATTTTGTACACAAAAAATGTTCTTTGTAAAGGACTATTACTTTTTTTACGATTTGTATATGTGTCTCCTTTATATCTTTAACTTTGTTCATCTAACAAGTCGGAGGCTTGCAGTGCAGTGTTAGCTAAAGCTGGGAGTTGGGACGTTTTGACTTTCAAATGCCTACTTTGTAAATTAACCTGAAATTCGTATTTCGTTGTAGCACTTGCGTAACTTGATTTATTCTACATTTCGAGTAGCTTTACCTGAGTGTTTCTGGACCATTTTTGCGCATCTAATAGGAACCCACATACAATGTTGGTACACTTGGCCCCACAGCGTAGTAATAATTAGACAACCAATTTAATCCCTGAATCCTGATTATTATGTGGATAAATATAGGTTAGCAGTTTTAAAAAGGGTAAAACCTAAAAGGTTAAAATGTCTCCTATGAATTGTGATCATTCGGCTTGCATATTTTTCAGTGAGTGGATCGGTGACGTTTCTATAATTGTTAGTAATGTATACCTGGTTTTACTTTGATACTGATGGTAATTTTCGAGATATAGTTTTGCTAAGAGTGAACTTCCACTAGAGTATGAGTGAACAAGGTTGAGCGTCTCTTTTTAGACTATGCATGTTTAACTCACCATGTCAGTATGATGAGTGTTTTTATTTCTAGACGAGTTTCGCGGTCTCCACATAGCAAGCATTCTCAGCGCAGGCATTCTCCCTATTCTTCTCTTGATGACAATAGGTATGTTGCTATGAAGTCTTTAAGACTGTCTTGTGTTTTTGAGACATGCCCACCACGCAATGAGCAATTCAGGTGAAAGTGCAGGGGCTTCTGCATCTTTTGTCATGATCGTTGTTCAGTTCATTGACTTTCCTAAATGTTTTGCAGGGGAAGGAGGTCAAGGTCAAGGTCCAGAACTCCGGTGCGGCGGCATAGATGATCGGAGAAAGCAGAGATGATCAGAGAAAGGATCTCTAGAGGCACTGTCATGTGAAGTGAAAGTATCCCTAGCAAAGCTGGTTCATAGCCATTGCTATCAAGTAATGTACTCAATGCATGGGTTTACATGGTTAAAAGGTGTTCTGTACACTCAAGTCAGGACAGTGGCACTGAGCTTGATGATGCACCGGTAGTTTAGCTCCCCCGAGGCCCGAGTTTTTGGTGAAAATTTCAGAGGATATCTGGTCTGAGGGTAGATGATATTTTGTAGTTGCGACATGACATGTATTGTTTGTACTGTTGAAAAAGCACAAAAAGGGGCTGCTATCTTTTATCGTGTTTCCTTCCCGTTTGCTGTTTCCTTCCATTTAAATGCACATTGCTGCCTTAGTGTTTCCATAATGGATGTATGTGTTCTTTGTCGAATGCAGTATTATCCTGCCTGCCAGGCCGGCAATTGGTTCACCGTTGAAATTTTGGTGCATATTTTGGCAGCTGAGTTTGTGGATTTTTTGGGTGAGTATCGAAAGAAGTTAAGACGGCTGCTAAAATGTGCCTCTTTGGACGAAATGAAGTTGGTTTCTAGGCCGGAAAATTGCATATCCAATGTGATCAGTTCACTAGCGTTTTGGGATGGAATCAATTGCGACCCTCTTTTTTATTTATTTGTTTGTTTCATGTATTTTTCAACTTTAGTTGAATGGAAACAACTATGCACAGGTGTATGTTGACTTTATTTATTTATTTATTTTTATTCTCTCTCTTCCATGTTTCTGTTGTTCCACCCCCATTTCTATTCTAAACATCTGAATGAAGTGCGTGGTTTATGATGATTTTCACAAGACAACAGAAGCTAAAACAGGACAAGTGAGATTTCTCATAAAAAATTTGTACTTCTATTAAAATAGGACTAGTGCAAACTTCAATATGTCGTGATAACATTAGAATTGTATAAAACTAGAGGATACCAACGTGATTCAAGAAAACAAATTCACATAAACAGTCCTTAAGAAAAAGTAAAGGAAAAGTAAAAGTAAAAAAAAAAAAAAAAAAAAAAAAAGTTTAAGACCTTAGTGCTTAGTTAACAGTAGTGAGCCAAAAAAAAAAAAAAAAAAAAAAAGAAAAAAGAAAGGCTGGAGTAGTGGAGACGGCAATTTAAAGTAAAGTGATCTGCTGGCGTTGACTTTGAAAATGGAAATCTCTCTCTCCTCTCTCTGAGCTAAATGATGAGAAAACAAAAGAGCAAAAGGAATATAAAATAAAGCAAAGCTCAGAAAAAATGAGGAAGGAGAAAGTGCATGACGACAAGTCTCACATGCATCCCCTCCCTCCTCCGCCGCTTTCACCGTGTACCCTCTTGTGTTGTGCGTTCGTTACTCGTCCACTTCCTTTTCTTTTTCAGTTAAAGTTTCACTCTTTTTGTTTCTATCGCGCTAAACCCAACTCCCATTTCCTCTTATATTATTATTATTATAACCAAATATGAACTCATCAGCCATTCCACAATGAAGGTCCATATCAAAAATCTCTCTTCCATTTTCTCTCTTATTTGAATTGCATTGCCTCTGAGAGCAAAGCTGTTTTTGGTTTAGAGGCCTTAAAGATGAGACTTTGGTCGATTTGGCTATCTGGGTTTGCGCTGATTTGCCTCTCCTTCTATTCAACTCAGAGATTGCCTCCTCTTATAGATCAAATAACAAAGCAGACACTGACTCAGAAAGCAGTTCGTGATCTGGGTAATCCGAGAATAACCATATTCTCGGCTCCTTTTCCTTTTACTGGCTCCGAAGTTGCAGATAGACAGGGCCTCGCTGTTCGTTCCTGGCTTGGTTTGTCCCCACAAGTTCAGGTTGTTCTGTTTAGCAAACACCCTTCTGTTTTTTCTTTCGCAGAGGCTTTTGGTTCGCTGGTTTCGGTAGAACCCGACATTGATTTTACGTAAGTCGATACGTTCTTTTTTCTAGTTCTTGCTTATCGTTTTGACTGAATGACATTTAGTTTGAACGTCATTGGTATTTCTAATTAGCTGTCCTGTTTGGTGCGTTTTTTGTTTGGGAATTTTGATGATCTTTGGAAATGGATGTGTAAGATGTTCGTTGTGATCAAAGTTTAGATTTTGTTTAGGTTGGTTATTTGAAACAAAATTATCTTGGTTTCCTTTTCTTTTATTCATTGGAGCTACTGTGATTGATTGGATTAAGGATGGAAAGTTTCTTTTAGAAGTTGTCTTCTAAATGGAATCTTCTTTCACATAAAAAACATGGCGTGTTGTGACAAACCTTAAGTAGCGTATGTCTTGTCATCTTTTCACTGTCAGATGCAATCTTTTAAAGTGTAAACACTTACCCATAATAAATAGCAACTCATATGACACGTTTGCTGGTATTAAAAAGTTGGGATCCCTAACATTGTTCGTGCACACACACACACAGAATAGGCACATCTTTTGAGTCTGCACTTTTGGAAAGATGGTTGCTAAGTTCTTGTTCAAACTAAGGGAAGATTATTTTATCATCTGACAGCTGATATATGTCTCTATTTGTCAAGGTTCCTTGGTACTCCTTTCTTTCATTCAATGATGGCAAGATCATATTCATTCATGTCAGACATTTCTGTTATGGTCCACCCTGAAGCTGTGCTGTTCCCCGACTTCCTTTCCACTCTGAAATATGCTCATGAACTTGACCATGACTGGCTACTAGTTGCTTCGTTGCGAAATGTGTGTCATTTCCCATTCCACTTAGATGAAGATGGAAAGCATTGGCGAAGAGAGGATGGAAAATTGATAAGAAGCCGGAAGGTAGGAAATAACCTGTTAGAGACTGAAAGTTGATGACCCCTTCAAAGGAATTCCATTGAAATTTTTGCTCTCTTTCAAAAGTTGCAGGAGATAATACACAGTCACAGGTTGGAGCAGAATCTTTGTGATGGGAAAAAGCTTTTGGCATGGAATAATGGAGATCTTCCCTTACATTCAGTAGTTCTCCCTCCGTTCTTGTATGGGAGAGGGGTCCATGATAATTGGATCATTAATGAGGCCTTGTCATCTGCCTTTAGATTTGTGTTTGATGCCAGTTTCGCGATCTCTAGCTTTTATCTAAATGATGAAGAGCACAAATCTTATTGGGATCTTAGAGGTTCGAATGATTCCACTTCTGAAAACCGAAGCTGGGAATATGATGTAAATTCTATCTTGGGGATGGAATATGGATCCTTGTTTTATCAAAAATCCAATTATTCTGACCTGGTCAAGCTTTTGAAATGTGATGGGCAATATACCTTTGTCGACACAACGGATAGCGTTTTTCATCCACTTGGATATGACACTGCACCAAGCTTGGGGAAAGGAAGGATTTTGCGTTCTTGGAGGAAGAGTAAAAGGAGTGCTTGTCTTGATGCACTTAAGCCTGTAAACAGAATATCAGATTGTTCGTTAATGGATCGGATTAAGCCTTCAGAATCATTAGAGTTTCAGTTCTCCTTAGAGTCACTTCTTCCATTAATTGCTGACAAGAACAAGACTATAGTGCTTGCAGTAGCTGGATATAGTTATAAAGACATGCTAATGAGTTGGGTTTGCAGATTACGCCGCTTGAAGATCACAAATTTCATTGTTTCTACTCTTGATGATGAAATATACAAGTTCTCCATCTTGCAAGTACTTGCTACTTCATTTCTCTTTATTGTGTGATTTACTTATTTATTATTTTTATTTCCCTTATGCATGCTACAATGATTTATCTGATTTTAAAAGCTTTCGTTTTATGTTAGGGCCTGCCTGCCTTTAGGGATGTGTTAGCTCCGAGCGACATCAGCTTCAATGAATGCCACTTCGGGACAAAGTGCTTTCAGAGGGTGACCAAAGTGAAGTCCCGAATGGTTCTTAAGATACTGAAGCTGGGTTACAATGTTCTTCTCAGTGATGTTGATGTCTACTGGTTTAAAAATCCGTTGCCATCTCTTTCCTCTTTCGGGCCCGCTGTTCTTCCAGCTCAGTCTGATGAATACAATGAAACAGGTTCTTGTTCTAAGCATTCACGGGATTTCTCATATATAGAAAAAGGAGAAAAAATTCAAGACTATATTGTTTGAAACTACAATCTATAAGTTTCATGTATGATGCAACCCTCCATCAGTATAACTAGGCCTTATAATTATTATTTATTTATTTTATGCAGGACCTATAAATATACCCCGGAGGTTGAACTCTGGATTCTACTTTGCTCGGTCTGATGGCCAAACTATTGCAGCCATGGAAAAGGTGGTGAAGCATGCAGCGAATTCGGGATTGTCTGAGCAGCCAAGCTTTTACGACACACTATGCGGAGAAAATGGGTCCAATCGCGTTGGTGACAACAGATGTGTAGAGCCTGAAACAAATCTGACCGTCCATTTCTTGGACAGAAACCATTTTCCAAATGGTGCATACCAAGGACTTTGGCAGACAAAAAACGTAAGATCGGCCTGTAAGAAGAAGGGGTGTTTTGTGATCCATAACAATTGGATCAGTGGAAGGCAAAAGAAGCTAGAACGTCAAGTGTCTTCGGGCTTATGGGAGTATGAAATGAGCACAAGAATGTGCATACAAAGCTGGCATTAGTCCAAATTTCATATGCTACATTGTTGGCTCAACTAAAGACAAAAGAACATGCTTTCTTGCATTTTTCTTAACTACGAGGAGCTTTGGATTCTTCACACCTAAGTATTAAATTAGGACGGCCGGCCATATATTCAGAAAATGGTAAAGAATGCTTCATAGTGTTACCACACCTCAAGCGAAAAGAGAGCCACCAAGATTAGGGGGAGTGGACTATTATGAAACATTTGGATTGGAGTCTCGGGCCGGCTATAGTCAGCTATGCTGAAGAGGTGTGTGCAGTTATTAGGCATTGTCCGAAACATTGACAGTGAACCAAAAAGAAAGAAAGAAATCAAAAGATTGCCTTTTCCCAACACAGAATCTGGAGAGAATTCCATGACACTGAACTTGAGCTTAAAGTCAAAGGGTTGTTATGTGAGGATAATTCACAGAGGTGGAAGAGAAGAGTTGTATCCTCATGAAGTTGAAGCATTTCAATTGATGAAGAAGTATCCAGGGACATGCGTTGCAAAGCCAGAAGTTTTCAAGAATCCTCATGAGTCCCTTTTGTGGCCCGAAGCGAAGCTCGTGCCTGGTGAGAAATATTACATAATCCCGTCCACTACTTTCAAGAAACTTCAGCGAAAACACCCGGAGAAGGCGAAAGCCAGCAGTTTCGATGAAGGCAAAGAGGAGACGTGGGGTGACACAACTCTGCATTCTGGTGAAGTCAACTTTGAGGAATCTGTGTATTCTGCGAAAGAATTCTATGCCCCGAAAGGAAAGTCCCCAAGAAGTTTGTTAATAAAAGGTATAAGGAGGAAGAAGCCATTTGTTCCTCCTCTTCCAAAGTCGAAATCGTTCAAAGGACCTGGGTGGGAACCGAGTTTAACATCTGTTCAAGAGATTTCTCCTTGACTTCGGTTCTATCCTATGTTTTCCCTTCGCAATATATTCTGATACGAGGTTGAATTGCTTAGTTACAATGCAATAAAGTGATATGATATATTATTTCCAATAACCAGTGCTACATTTCAATTTCTATTCCTTGCTTAGGTTGCCAATGTTTGAACTATCTACTGTAAAATTTTTTCCAATGTATTGACATGTCAACGCAAGTCTAAAGCCTTCTTTTTACTTAAAATTTGAATTTGAATTTTCTTTCTTTTGTCTTGTAAATCAACGATCTTTCTCATTTCAAAATCAACTATTGTCAAGATCAAGAGAATTGTCATGTGGGTTGAAGAGAGAATTTCATAAGCCCTCTTTTAAGAAAACACACTTTTTCTCTTTCCGAATAGTTAAGTGTTCTATCCTTGAGAATTCACAGGCTCTGTTAGTAGCCAAAAAAATACAGCAAAGATATTTACTAATCTGAACACCTAATTGCAACAAGAAATTCAAGAAACCGTAGTAGATTTTCTCGACAAAGAATGTGGGGACGATCTTCGAAGAATACGAGAAAGCATATTCTCAATTCTTCTAGGTACAATATTAAATACAAACGTATGTCTGAAACTAGAGGTCATTACACATCACAGTAGATTGGTCAAAGAACATACACTAGATTAGCTTTAAAATTATTTTTTTAAAGGTTAGTTCGAGACAATAAACGAGACTTTCGTTGTCTTCCATTGTTTGCTTGTTTTCCCTAACGTATCTGGTTATCAATTTGCATTAAAAAACCATGAATTGCAGTAACCTCTGTATATAAACAAATACTAATTTAATTTGTATTAAGATGTCGTTTAATGAAATCTCGAACATGGATTCCATATTATGTCCATTGGTAGTACAAAGGAGTGAAGATAGAACATCATTAGCTCTAAGCAGGATTAAGTTAAAAATTCTCTTTTGATTTCTGATATATGTAGAGACTTCCAGCAAGAAGAAGTCACATCAAATCAGGAAAAAATTGCATAATTATTCCACAAATCAATTTTGGAAAAAAAATAAATAAAGAAAATAAAACAAAAAAAAAAATGGGCATTTTTGAAATAACCACGTTACATAACCTGTTCATCATTCCAATAATGTCCAAAAGTGTTCCAACTCATAAAATATAAGATAAAAGCTTGGTCAAGATCCATGTGTAGAGAACAGAAAACATAGCGCCAACTGGGATAGTTACTACCCAAGAAAGCACAATCTCCCTCACAGTCTCTGCTCTAACGCTGTTAAGCCCTCTTGCAAACCCGACTCCCATGACTGCACCAACCAAAGTATGCGTGGCTGAGATCGGCAATCCCAGTTTCGATGCAAATAAGACGACAGAAGCCGCAGCAAACTCTGCTGCAAATCCCCTTGTTGGTGTGAGCTCTGTGATCTTTTTCCCAATGGTTGCTATGACCCGGTAACCCCACATCATAAGCCCTGCCACAATACCAAAACCTCCCCAAGCAAGGACATCAATGGGGATAACAATCTCTGCGCCACTGGCAGCGCCCCCATGAAGTATGGACAGTGCAGCAGCCAAGGGGCCTATAGCATTGGAGACATCATTTCCACCGTGTGCAAACGACATGAAGCAGGCTGATAGGACCTGCATGTATCCGAACACACCATAGACTATCTCCAACTGCGTGCCTTTTGGACCGGCTATGTCGGAGAGGAAGCCTATTGACTTGTTGGTTTCATCCTTGTGCTCTTCTTGTGATGATGAAGTTGACTTTTCAAGGAGATGACCGAGCTGTTTTCTGATGATTCTGTCAACTATATATGCACCAGCAGTCCCGCAGGCAAGAGCCTGGGCTAAGGCCACAGGAAATGTCTTGCTGAGAGGAAAGGCTGCAAATGAGATTCCTGTCACGCCCACAAATACGGCGATTGGCGCGGCTGCTGCCGCTGCTTGTCCAGGATTTGGAGCACTGTACACGTACTGGAAACAAAAAGCATATGTAAAGAGAATTTGGATGTAGTCAATATTAATTTTAGGACCATCTTTATGACTTGACATTTCTTCAAGAAACCAAGCCTTGTCTTCAAGTCTTTGGTAAGTAGATCATAAATTCTGCCTATAGAGAGTAGTGTCAATTATCACCACTATGATAGCCACAAGTGCCCTTCCATCTAAACTAGGATTATTTTCATCAGTCTTCTTACTGTAGGATCGTTTCTACCTTATCCTTGAACTTCAAAAAATCTCACTTTACTATCTAAACCTTGAGTTAATTCCCCCTCTGTTAGAATTTTTATTAAAAACAAACAGGAAAAAAGGGAGTTAAGGGCCTATTTAGGGAGACTTTTGGAGACGGAGTTTTGGAGGTTGGTTTGAAAATGTGTGTTAGGTTGAAGTATAAATTGGAAATGAATTATGCTATAGAAAATAGCGCAAAAACTTAAAACGTATACGAAAGAAAATATGCAAAATGATCTTGTTTCGTTCATCCAGCTGTTGTGAGTATTTTGACATAAAAATCATCTCATTTTGATTTGAAATAAGAAAGTTATGGACTTCAAAATTTCGAGTTTTTTTTTTTAAATTGGAAGAGAGAGAAAGTGAGTTGTAGATTTGGGAGTTTTGGAGTTAAGATAGCAAAACACTGTTGGGCAAAGCCACCCCAAACAGTCCCTAAGTCCAGTTATGTGGTATTTTTTCCATTTGTTTTCAATAGAAATCCTAACAAAAGAGGTTTAGTGAGAACAATTCACCTCTTTTCCTGTCTGTTTTTAACCAAAACTAATTCTAAATTTAGGGGGTAGGAGATTTTAAAGTTTATGGGACGAGGTGGGAATGACCCAAAGTTTAAGGGCATAGGTGAGATTGATCCTCTAAACTAGTAGATAATTCCGAAATTTGTTTTTGACCCAAGCTAAGCTACATATATAGGACATAATCATTTCTTACAAGCCATAAGCAGAAAGTTTAGTTAAGTTTGTGTAGTTAAGGATCCGGTGAAAAAGAAGATACCCTGCGAATAAATTTGTAGACAAGAAAAGAAACAGCTGCTCCCATTAACGGGGAGACCACCCAGGAAGAAGTCACTCTTGCCAGAGAACTCCAAAAGACTGCGCCAGCTCCTCCGTAAGCGAGTCCGAATCCAACCATTGATCCTACTATACAGTGTGTGGTAGACACAGGCCATCCGTAATATGATGCCACCTGACCAAAATCAGAAAACACAACTAATCAGAAATCAATGACAAAAGAGCTGTAGATTTTCCACTGCCCGTTTTGGCATCTCGATTAGAGATGACGGTTTTTTCGGTTGTCATCAACTTCTCGCATTCAAAGGCGAAGACAGAGGACATGTTCTAGTATGTCCTTGATTAGGTACTTCAGGAGTGAACTTCTTTCCATTGGCTTTGGATTTGATCTCAAGAAACTTTTCAGATGATGATTTTGAGGGAAATTTTAATTGATCGCCAAAAAACACATGGCATATGGGATAGAGATCAAATCCTTTTTTTGTAATCCTTATTGACGAATCAGAATTTTGTATAATCTCATAACCAGAGAGCCTTTTTTCTATCGACCAGCGTATAGTTACATTATCTCTATATCAATTGGAAAACGACTACAATTAAGAGAATATAACAAAATAAAATTTTAATTAGCAAAATGACTTCAAAATAACTTACACTGCACCACCATGTGGACCGTGCAGTATAACAAA
Organism: Ficus hirta; assembly: GCA_038430175.1. Taxonomy (NCBI): domain Eukaryota; kingdom Viridiplantae; phylum Streptophyta; class Magnoliopsida; order Rosales; family Moraceae; genus Ficus; species Ficus hirta. The sequence continues at coordinate 13,852,925 of CM076595.1, read as the reverse complement.
TCAAAGGTCGGTTTCTTAATTTCATTTTATGAGATTGTAGCAGACTCCCCTATTTGGAGTGCAACATGTACTGAATTTATGTTTCATTCTTTGGAGTTGGCTCCGATACGAACTCTTGTGTTGAGACTGTGGGAGATAGAAAAACGCATTAAGAACAACTCTTGTTAATAGCTCCCCATTTATCTCGGATAGGATGTTGGTTCCGTAAGTTGTGAGTTAAATAAGTGGCAAAAGGATATCTGTAAATATAAATATACATATACAAATATACATAAATATATATATATATATATATATATATTTGTACAAGAATCCACTTGTTGTAAATAAGACATTGGAGATATACAACATTAGAAATCTATAAATAAACAAATTGCGAAAGAGTTTCGAGTATGTGACTCAAATTGGACATTAGATCTTGTTAGGTATTAGTTCCGGATAAGTTTCTGTTTTATGAATTTGAGATATTTGTATTTTTGTGTCCCATTGAGAGCCTATAAATAGGTGTATTATGTTAAGAGTTTTGCGTATGTTTAGAAAAATATAGTATGTGTGTGTGTCTCCTTTTGAGAGAAAGTGAGAAGAGAGATAGACTGAGGGTGTAAGGGGTCTTGGGTAGAGAGAGGTTGAGAGTGTTTAATGAGTGTGTAATTGTGAAAGTGTTAGAATTTATTTTCCCTCTCCCGTAGACTTAGGCAATTTCGCCGAACTACGTAAATTCTCTGTCTTCTCTATATTTCTGTTTTAGTTTATTTTTCTGCTGCGCATTGGGTATAGGGGTATTTTCCCCAACAATTGATATCAGAGATAGGTTGAGGATCTTGGAAAAAAAAAATTCAAGATGATGTCTAGAGTAAAGTTTGAGCAGATTGAGCACTTTGACAGAAAGAGTAATTTCAGCATCTGGTAGAGTACGGTAAAGATGTTCTGGTGCAGCAGGGACTTCTAAAAGCATTGCAAGGGAAGAAGTCAGAAAAGATGAGCGATGAAGATTAGGAAGAATTAGAAGCGAGAGCAGTAGGCACTATTCGTTTGAGTTTGGCTCCTGAATTGAAGTACAGTGTTATGAATGAAAAATCTCCTTTTAATTGTGGGAAAAATTGAAAAAAGTTTATATGTCGAAATCCTTAACAAATAGATTATATATGAAGAAGCAATTATATGAGTTGAAGATGAGTGAAGAAACCGATGTTAGGGATCATATAAATAATTTCAATAAGTGCATAACTCAGTTGTTAAGTGTAGAGATCAAAATTAATGACGAAGATAAATCAATAATTTTATTGGCCTTCCTACCCAAATGTATGAGACTTTGGTAACTACGTTGTTGGTTGGAAAAACTACGTTAATCATAGATGAGGTGTCAACTACTTTGTTCAAGACTGCAAACATGAAACAACATAATAATTTGTCTCATACTGAACAAGTTCTTGTGGTGAAGTCAGATGTGAGTAGGGAAGTCAGATGTGAGTAGGGGTAGGAGTAAGACACGACATAGATATTATGAGAGGAGAGGTGACTATTCCCAATCGAATTCATGGAAGGATGTTGAGTGCTTTTACTGCCATAAGAAGGGGTATATTAGGAGAAAATGCGAAGAACTGACAAGGCACCTTGAAGAGAAAAGGAAGCAAAAGGCTCAAGAGGCAGAATCAGCAAATGTTGTTGGAGACAGGTGTGACAGTCAAGATGATGTTTATTCTATTACTACTGAAGGAGGTAATTTTGACTCTTGGATTTGGATTCGGGATGTTCATTCCATGTGTCCACATAAGGAGTGGTTTGATTCTTATGAGCCCTGTGATGCCGGTACTCTTCTGATGGCCAATGATTCGAGTACTAAAACCATTGTAATAGGTACTAAGAAGGTGAAGATGTTTGATAGAGTTATGAGGACATTGACAAATGTTACGCATGTTCCCCTACTAAGAAGAAGTTTAATTTCTTTGGGGGCATAGTACACTTTGGGATGTGAGTATTCTGCTAAAGGTGGTTTTATGGAAGTCAGGAAAGGTGCTTTGGTTGCCATGAAGGGTGAAAAAGTAAAAAATTTGTACAAGCTGATAGGGAAGACAATTGTAGGTGGAGCTATGAAGGTGAAGCCACATCAAGAAAGGTCTTTATAGGCTGTGAAAGAAGTTGCATGAGTAAAAGAATGTAATAAGGTGAAGGTGATAACGGGAGACAAAGCTTGGAGGAAGAAGAAATCGGTTTCTCGTGTCAAGTTCGATGAGAATTTGAACTCGACACATGTTTATTCTTATTAAGTGTACGTGTGAGGTGAGATAATTTGAGTCAAGATAGAGATTGTTAGGTATGTGACTCAAATTAGTTTCGGGTAAGTTTATGTTTTATGAGTTTGGGAAAGTTAATTTTTGTGTCCCATTGAGAGCTTATAAATAGGTATATTGTGTTAAGAGTTTTGTGTGTGTTCAGAATAATAATGTGTGTGTGCCTCCTTTTGAGAGAAAGTGAGAAGAGATAGGCAAAGGGTGTAAGGGGCTTCGGGTAGAGAGAGGTTGAGAATGTTTGACGAGTGTGCAATTGTGAAAGTATTAGTGAATTTATTCTCCATCTCGTAAACGTAGGCAATTTTGTCGAATTACGTAAATTTTTTTTCTTCCCTATATTTCTGTTTTAGTTTATTTTTCTGTTGTGCATTAGGTATAGGGGTCTTTTTACCAACAAATATGTATTGAATTTATGTTTCATTCTTTAGAATTGGCTCCAATTCGAACTCTTGTGTTGAGACAGTGGGAGATAGAAAAACGCATTAAAAACAACTTCTTGTTAATAGCTCCCCATTTGTCTCGGATAGGATGTTGGTTCCGTAAGTTATGAGTTAAATAAGTGGCAAAAGGATATATATAAATACAAATATACATATACATATACATACATATATATATTTGTACAAGAATCCACTTGTTGTAAATAAGACATTGGAGATATACAACATTAGAACTCTATAAATAAACAAATTGCCAAAATGCTCAATCTATAAAAAATTCTGAGCATAAACTGTCACGTAATTAGGTGCAAAATAAATCATAAAACAGAGCAAACCAATTAAAGAAACATACGTACCTGAAGCCACGTACCAGCAGCAGCAAGAGAAGATAACAAGCCGGCGAAGAGAAGAGTATCTTTACCCTGAAACACATTAGCAACAAGAATGCCCTTTTGCATTGTGCTGGTCACGTGCGTTCCCATAAGCAACGCCCCGGAGAACTCCAAAACTCCGGCGGTGAGCACGGCCTGGCGAAGCGACAAGGCGCCGGAGCCGACGGAAGTCCCCATGGCATTGGCGACGTCGTTGGCGCCGATGTTCCAGGCCATGTAGAACCCGAACAGAAGCGTGGCGTAGGACAGCAGTTTGGTCTTCAAGGCCAGGCCTTGGCCCAGCGACCGCATGAAGAGCGGCAGCGCCAACGCCGCAAAGGCGATGCATATGGAGATGGCGGAGGCTGTGCTTGACGATATGTGGAAGGCCTGTGCCATTCCGGGCAACTCGCCTTCGTCATCGGAACTTTGTTGGTCGTCCTTGACGACGGCCGTTACAACTCCATGTTTGTGTTGCTCTTGTTCTTGTTCTTGTTCTTGTTGTTTCTCTTCGCCTTCGGCTTCGGCAAAGGAGGATATGCTTGCTAGAGTGTGGGCGTATTTGGAGTTGTTTAGCCTTAGATTGACTGGGAAGAAAGACTTGAGTGGTGGTTGTGTTTGAGGCAGCTTAAACAAGTTACTGGAGATAGTAATGTCTTTTCTAGGGAGTTCTGGGAGGTACAAGTGAGGATTATGAATTGGTGTGGTGTTTGATCTTGAGGAAGATAGGCAATAGGAGGGAATCATGTCTGTTGTCCAATGGAGTTAGAGAGAGAGATAGAGAGAGGGGGGGAGAGGAGAGAGAGACTTTTGGTGTAGGAGAATATGAAGGGAATTATTCAGGTGGATTCTTGGCCATGGATTTTGGTGAAGGGGAAGGAGACGAAGGAGAATTTGGTGGGGGTTGAGAAATTGAGGAGTGTGCATTTCTTTGAAATGGATTTTTCCTCTTTCTTCTTTTCATTTTTTGGATCAAATTTTTTTATTTTTTTTATTTTTTTATTTTTTTGGGTGGAAGGAGAGACAGAGGTTGAGTGTGGATTTGGCTGCTTTTTTTCAGTTGATTGAAATGAGTGGTGGTTGTACGTTTTGGTTAGTAATTTGTTCTCACCACTTGTTGACTCTTCACAGCTCACAAGTCCATTTTTTAACACAATTCCAGCCAAAAAACACAAAGTCCATCGACTTGAAAAACAATAAATAAATAATAAACGTAAAATATCGGGTGCTACCATATCCAATTAAGGATGTGATCGCAGTCTTCGGACTGACATAGCTCTATATCCATACGCGTCAAGAACACACACAACTTTTTGTAAACATTCTCATTGGTTTTGAGAACAAAACGACATCGTTTGGAAGGATAAAACGGCTTGAAATGAATCATTAATGTCGCTACTAATTGGCAGTGATTTTTTTTTTTTTTTTTTGTTTGCTCTTTCGTAAATTACTTGGCAGTGTTTCTTGTATCTTTCTTTGAACAACTTCTTTTGGGGAGTGTCTTTCCTAAAAGAAAGCATGATTTACAAGATTATCAATCAAAAAGAACATTTCTAAATGATCATCTCAGTTTTAATAGTTTTAATTTATTTTTTTAGCCTAAATTAGATAAGCATTGAAGAGGACCAAAAACATAAATATATTTATTTAAGCGGTTGTTTTCATAATTTTCTGAAAGAAAAATACTTCTGATGGGAGGCTAAAAAAGGTCAAAGTCCGGTCCGCTTTTTGTTTGCACAGAAAGTAAGCCCAACCCATTAAAGAAACTAAAGCCCAAGTCCAAATTTGGAGATCTAGTATTTTTGTTCGTTAATCCAATGATTGGATTTGGGCTATAAATGGACCTACGCCAGCTCTGTACTCTTTTTTGACTGTGACCCTTAGTTTCCATGGGCTCCCAACTTGGCTCACATTTCCATTCTTTTTTCCTCAAATATTATACAAGAATGTCACAAATTTAACACCTCCTTATATTTATACCCATTATAATATTAAAGTTGATAATTTTAATGCTATACAAAATTATAAGAAGGTCATGAAAATATGACTCTCCACCTAATTTTATATATAGTTTAGTGGTAATTCCGCACCTGAATTCATCATAAGATTTAGAGTTGAAAGCCCTTCACCCCAAGTTCCAAAAAACAAAGAAACAAAAACAAAAACAAAAACAAAAACAAAAGACAGAAAATCCGTCATCTCACAAACATTTCTACTTAGTAACGGATTTCCCAAATATGGAACAAAAGAGAAGCGTGCATACCACTAACAACAAGACAACACAGGCTTGACGAATTTAGGAAGAATATTAGGAGGGATTTTGGTCATCTGCCATGAATAATACCATAAACTAAAGTCATTAGTCAAGTGGAAAAGGTGGCACAACGTGCAAACGCATCCACATTGCACCAATGAAAGAATCTCTTGTCTGTGTATTTTTTTTTATTTTTAATATGGTTTTTGTTAACCTTACCCAATTTTTGAGGAGCCAGAGAGATCTTTTTTTGGTATATTACTTGTTCTTTCTAAAGGCTGCAATTTCTAGTTACTTCATTTAATGATATAAATTCTTTTTATTAGTTGCGTTTTTTAACCAAATTTTTACTTGCCGACTAATAACAGTTTTTTTTTTTGTCATATAGCCTACCATGTGGCAAATGCATTGAGGAGGAATAAAGAAGAGAGAGCATTATACTTAATTGATTTATTCCACAATTATCACGTTGAATTTCTCCTCAAACTTCCATTGCACATAACTAAAAGAAATCCTAATCGTGGCTCAAAATCCGCCAGTCAAATTGCTTGCTAAAAGAACCAACAGAATAATCAAATCCCTTTCCTTTGTCCTATTCTTTTTCTTCTAACCAAAATGTTCTTCTATCGCCTCTAGAAATATCATAGAAAAAAATATATATTTATTAAGGGAGAAAAAAATTATATATATGTATATGTATGTACATATTTAAAAAAAAAAAAAAACTTAAAAGGCGTCAACCTCAAAAGGGTCTTGTCGAGATTGGTTGATCTTCTGAAAAAGGGTTTAATATTCAGAATTTTGAAATCCCAAAGTCTTGAAAAATTGCAAAGTCAGTTTGTGGGCTATGATGACCATTTCTTACATTGAGTGTGCACTGAAAGAGCCAGAGACTGCGATCAATATGGTCCCCAATCCCCCATCGTTGTAGAATATCAAAGTGGTATATTCTAAGTTTATGTTCAAACTTCAAATTTCCATGACCCAAAGTTCAAGGTCGGCCCATCATTCCTACCAAGTTTTACCAATTCCATGTCAATAGGAGCGTGCCACATCCGCTACAAAGGTACTGCCAAAAGAACCATGTCGATGCCATAAAATATAACCAAATACTAATTTAGAATCACCGAAAGTGATGGTATAGTGGAACCAGTCGATGATCATCATTCGAGGAATATGTCGAATATGACAAATTCAATGGCTCAAAGAAAAACAAAAGCTCTCGGAATATTGTAGTAAAAAGTTGACAAAAAATAACTATTATGCACTTTTTACGTGGCTAGTTCTTATGGGCTTATGGGCCACTGGTGCAATAATTTTGGTATGAAAATAAAAAAAAATAAAAAATAAAAATTGGTGTGGCATGTGATCAATGTCTGCCCCGAAAATCCAGTCTCCAATGTGTACAGAACACCTTCTCGCACTCCATTGGCAGTGCAGATAATTAGTGTACTTGATTAGCACTTGGGAATCTCTCAATGTTCTTTTTAACCACTTCAGATTCAGCCACTTCCCAGAGTTCAAAACACCATATACTTTTCTCTCCCTTGTGGGTCCTTCTTTGTAGAAAAATATGATGATACTAACGCTAATATTAATTTTTAAATATTAATTTACGTGATATGTGAATTATCGTTCTTTTATTAACGAATGTTTAAAGTAATTTCACATTAATAAATTATATTTTCTAATAAAATTATGACACATGAGTTAGTATTTAAAAATTTAAAATTAAAGTTAATATCCCAAGTATTAACCTTTTTCGTTATCAGAAAGGAAAAAAAAACTAAACTAAACTGACAAAGAAATAAATAGTAATTTTTAATAAACAATTAAAATAAATATAAGTGATTTTTAAAATATTTAGAGATTATTTACTTTAATATTTTACTCAAACCTCCTATCTATCATAATTTATAATTCCTGAAAAAGGAAATTTCGTTGATTTAGGATTTATTAGTAAAACAAAAAGAACATGATTAAATTTATTAAGAGGATAAATTCAGTTTTAATTACATTGCTACTAACTCGACAACTCGATAATTTATTAATTGAACAAATTTACTTTTTTTTTTGGTTGGTGAATTGAACAAATTTACTAATGTCTTGTAACTTATTGACCGGACAGATAAAAACAAGTTTAAATAATCGTATTAAAACAAGAAAAAAAAATTTTCTTTTTTTTTTTTTCTTTTGCATCGCTTCTTATTAATAGTTTAATTGTGGGTCCCTTTAGTTCACGAAGATTCTAATCAGCTCGAACAAACAGAGAAACGTTCACACGGAGGGACTAGTATTCAAAACAGTGGGGCCCCATGTTCGATGCTGATAAGGTCTAAATTGTCCGACATGCAAATGAAACGACAGCTACCAAATGGTAAAATTTACACAAAATTAGAAGAATGTTTATACACCGAAATGTTTAATGCAGTGTACGTAATTATAGATGGCACCATGTTATCCTCCACCACACGTGGATTGTCTGATTAATTCTCAAACCCGTAATCATGATCATCATCATCTTGATCAATCGACTTTTGTCCCAGAATTGGGGTCCACAAATTCCGAAAGGCAGATCGAATTCAAATCCTCAGTCAAAATTTTAACGTCTTAAATAATATCTAATAAATAATATTATGACACATTATTTTAAAAATTTTAAAATATTTTAAACTGATTTTAAAAATTTAAAATGTTTTAAAACTAATTTTTGTTCAAGAGTTTAACGATCAATAAATTAAAACTCTAGGGATTTCAAATTCATCGGATTACTCCTATTTAAATCATCTAGTCTAATCAATCAATGTCTATTCTTTATTTTACCTACAAATCTTTCTAACATAATTATTAATCATTCTCAGGCATTAGCAATATATCTCACAATAAGTACGTTATCACCTCTCGGTCTCAAACTCTAAGCTTGCCACAATTCATTAATAACGAGAAATATATAATGCTGCACAAATTTCATAATTATCTCTAGCTTCTAACAATCTCATGGTAATTTAAACAAGAGTTTATTTAATTATCACTTTTCAGTCTTAAATTAAATACCAAATCATATAAAAGTAGGCCAGAAATTCATAAGCATTAAGCATAGAGTAAAATACTCAACACATAACTGAAATAGAGCATCAATTAATTAAAAATAGAAAAACTCAAATAATCATAATCCAGTAAACTCGTATTCCTAGAAAAGAAAATTATTTTATAAATAAAAATAAAAATCTAAAAAATAAAGGTTCAATTATTCTCAAATTATAAAAATAAAAAGATAAGAAAATAAAATAAAGAAAGAAAACCCAATTTGAAGGTGTCGCAGAACTCCAAAACCTTCTCCTAAATTTTATAGAAAACTAAACCTAAAACTTAAAATATTTTTTTCCCTCATTTTCTTCTTTGGTTCTCGGCTCCAAACAGCCAAAGACCCTTTGCATGGAGCTAAAGCTGGGAATTCGGGCCGTCCGGCCCGGCCCGGCCCGAGCCCGATGGGCTTTTTAAGAAAATCGGGCCGGGCCAGCTCGGCCCTTTGAAAACACGGGCCGGGCCGGCCCGGCCCGAATTTTTGAAATATAAGCCCGGCCCGGCCCGCGGGCTTAGAGCGGGCCGGGCCGAGAGCGGACCGGGCCGGCCCGAGTCTAATTTTTTAAATTTTTATTTAATTTAATTTTTTTTTGTTTTTTCTTTTCTTTATATATATATAATATATATAATATAAAATTATAATATATATAATTTTTTAATAAAAATTTTAAAAATAATTAAAATTTTAATAAAAATAATATATATATAAAATTTTAATTTTTAAATAACGGACGGGCTGGGCCGACCCAACGGGCTTAAATTTTCGGACCGGGCCTAAAAGGAGAGCCCGGCCCGCCTCTTACTGGCGGGCCAGGCTTTTACCGGGCCGGGCCGGGTCGGGCCAAAATTACGGGCCGCGTGCCGGTCCGTTTGGCCCGGCCCAAATTCCCACCTCTACATGGAGCCCTAATACTCCTTTTATAAAGCCTCCAAGAGCCAGCCAGCCGCTACAGGCCTTTTCCCCTTTTTTTTTTTTTTCTTTTCTCTCTCTCTCTCTCTCTATTGAAAAGGCTGACGCCAATCAGTCCTAGGGGGGCCCATGGAGACAAGTGGCACGCAACGGTTAGAGATCGGATGAAGCCGGGATGCGTGGTGCACTGGAGTTCATTGGAGCACGCAGGAGCACTCGGGAATGCTGGAACACATCACACTGGATCCTACAGCTGCTGATTGGTGCTAACACGCGTACTTTGGACGCACTTGGCTAGGCGAGTTTCGTGTAGTCGTGATCCTGGGCTCCTGATGAGGCTATCTGACGGTCCAAATAGCGAGTCTTACGCGTGGTAAAGTCATGCGAGTGGTGGAAGCCGGTGTCGAGTTTCCAATTCACACACGTCATTTTGAAAATTTTAAAATTTTTTAAAACTGATTTTTTATACTTTAAAATACAACTTATTCAATAATATGTCAAAGTATAAATAATCAGAGATCAAAATTAAACAAGAGATATCAATCTAACAGAGGAGTCATATTTTTTAAGATGAGCCTGCTTGGCCTTGCCGGTTACACCCGTGAGTCGCACGCCAAATTTTCTTGAAATCGCACAAAATGACAGCCGACCCCTTCGGTCTTTTCCATCAATTCCAACCTTTTTTTCTTTTTTCTCTTTTCTTGTTTGACTAACGACAATTTCGTTCCCTTTAAATCAACTGACATGATGTACTAAATCGTCATATTTTTGAAAATAGATGTTAAAAAAATTTTCACGCAGTTATCAATTGACTATATTCCATTTTTTTAGTTGAAAAAATAATAAGAAAAAAGTTAAAATTAGAGTTTGGTGTTTTAAACATTACTCAACTAATGTCGTATTCAAATTGTAAACTAAATATTGAAATTTTCTCAACTCTCAAGTTAATGGAAAGTCCTCAACTTAAATTATAAATATCAATTTTTGTAGAAGTCTTAAAACAAACAAAAAAACGAAGCCATACAACCCAATGGAATATAAAAATAAACTATATTAAGATAATATTATAAGTCATCAGAACATTCAGTCCACAAAAAAAGTTAGATATATAAAATCTAAAAAGTAGAGCTTTCATAATCTAACTCACGTTGGAGCAATTCAATGTCCATAACTTCTCAAATTAAAAACGACAATAGAAATATAAAGTATATGACAAAATATATGTTGGATTTTGCGATTTGATTAATGTCAACATTGCAAACTAAAATTCAAGATAATTGGTTGGAGATTTTTCTAATACGTAACAAACCAAATGTACAGTCAACCCATTTGCATCCGCCGTATGAATTAAGCAATTAGTTTGGGCGGGTTGCCTTTTTATTTATTAGTAGATGCAATCTCAATTTTTAAATATTAAGGAAATCAATTCTAATAATAATTTTGAGTATCAACTTATATAATAGTGAGTTGTCATCTTTTATTGATAGATGCAATTAATTAATGTGATAATTTTTTAAACAGGTATTAATAAAAACATAATAACTCATATAATATATAAATTAGTATTCAAAAATTGAAAATAGAGTAAGTGTTCCTTATATTTTTCTTATCAAAACACAACAACACTACCACTATATGCTACTACTACTACTATTATCATCATTATCATTATCTAGAGCAATGGTTTAATTATTTTATGACAATATTGACTTAAAAATTAGTTACGTATTTATTGAACAAAACTAATGGAGAAATTCCCTTTGGAGGAAGTAGTAAATTTCTATGGGATACTTGGAGGGATAAATTTGATTTCTAGAGTTATCGTGCAAAAGAAAAAAGAAGTATGCAACTGAAAATCTGAAATTTGGGACTGAGTTCTACATCCATCCAAATTAAAGATAAGATGAATTTATGAGAAAATACAGTTTATTATCCAAGTGATTAAGTGATTTGGCAGTAATTTGTTAAATAACATTTAAATAAGTAATGCTAATAAATATTTAATCGATTAAAAATTGATTTATCAATTATCAAAATATTTGGAATCCATTTTCCTTTTTGAGGATTGAACTTTCCATATTTAGTAAACAATATAACACTTCAAGCATTCCAATAACAAGAAAGGAACACTCAAGAACACATATATCTTCCAAACTCCTCAATTTGCTTGTTTTTTCCTCTCTCTCTCTTTTATTTTTTATTTTTTATTTTTTTATTTTAAAGAAGAAGAAGAATAAGAAGAAGAAAGACATTTTATCTTGAATGATGTTATATGGCCATCAAAAGCCTCCCCACCAAGTACCATTGTAGAGTAAGATAGCATTTGATTTGTCTTGGCTCTTTGGGGCACTTTTGCAAATTGGCATTTGGGACCTACATGACTATATAATAGTACACAAAATGCCATATGTATCTAAATAAACCAGGTGAAGTGCATAATTCTCTCTCCTAAAAGGATAAGAAGATAAAGGTGGATATGCTCAGCACCTTTTGAAAAATTTGGCAAAACTTTTTTTTATTTTTTATTTTATTTTTTTGGTTGTTGTAAGAATTTCATACGAGAGTGGGGTAGGAAGGGTTAGGAAATGGAGCTCTTGGCTATTCAACATAGGACCTCATGGCAGCCTGGGGGGAGATATTGGATAATTGCGTGACATAATCAATGAAAACGACATCATTAATTTAAGTAAGAGATTTTCATTAATTTTTGCATTGATTGGCTGCTGAAGATTATCAGTTATCCCTAATAAGGAGAGCCCAAGCTGTGCCAACCTTAAAACAGTGCTAGAATGGGAAACTGCAGTGAGTGACCACAAAGGTCGAGGCATTGTCATAATAATAATAATTATTATTATTATTTGAAATTGAGGCATTGTCATTATTAATGCTAATTTGTCTTTCTGAATTTGCCACGTCAGAACGTCATCTTGGCTATGATTTTTTCGACAGATATTCAACATAAGTGTGATGGGATTGAGATATTTAGTATTTATGTGCTACATTAAGGTTCAAAGTCCTTGATTATAATTCTTTGTGCGTGGCCTTGTCAATTTTCCCAAGAAAGCAATTTATGAATCAAATGTTTTTCATTTATTTTTGTTTAGGTTCTTCAGTTAATTAAGAGATATTGACATTTTTTTTTTTTTGGTTTGAAATAAAGGGATTCGGCAAGACATATTTATGAAGTGAGAATTGATATTATTATTTGTCTCAAACTATCATTTATTTATTTTGGTTTTCTTGTTTCCTTTACACCATGAAAGAATTATAATTCAAAGAATTAACTGAAAATGGGAGATTCAAACTCAAGACCTCGATATTGTAGTTAGTACTACGGATACATAAAAGAATTAGTCGGGATAGAAAATAAGTGTAAAAAAAAATGGTGGATTAAACTAGAATATCGAAGCACTAACACGTATCTTTTCTTTTGGTAGTTTCCTTAAAACCTTCCCCAAATCATGGCTTAATTCCTTCTAGGTTGGCATTCGACAACTCAAATTCCATCTCATTATTATTTTTCGCCGAAAATGTACTTTATTAGACAAGTACTAAGAACAATTAGTTCTCCAAAAGCGGGGGCAACCATCCCTGAAAACAGAAATCCTAATTGGAACTTTCAGCGAGAGCTCAATTACAAAGGAAAAAAACAAACCATATTCTACTTAATTAATGGCAGGTGATTACCATTACAACTAAACCATGTGCATGGGAGTGAATCAATATGTTTTTGTTATTGTTTTTTAATGGCGTATTATCAACCAGACAACCACCATATATAATTGTCTCAACTAACCAGAATTTAAAAATAAAAAAAATAAAAAATAAAAAAGAGAAAGAAAAGAAAAGAAATTATATATATATATATATTAAACAAATAAATAAAAGTGGCTAGTTTAGATAAAGTGAGGGACACAATTTAAGCAGCAGCTACTGGTAAGTTTATCCCTTTTATTCTGGGGTTCTGTTAGTTTCAAGAAACCTGCAGAAATTTTGCATTTCTCCATGTTAAGTGGAATATGGACATCACAATTCACAGGACCACATTCTCACACACACACACACACACACATATTTATGCTTAGATATCAAGTAACTAATCCAATCAATATTAAGCGGTAAATATGTCCAAATTCTGATGCAAAATAGAAAAATTAACCTAATAGATAGATAGATATATACATACAAAATTAAAATAAAAAAAATTTCAAAAAATAGGAGAAAAATGGATGCAACCATCCCGATATCCCGCAACAAATGGGTTCCATATGGGCACCACCACTCTTTGAGATATCAGAGTTCTATCCCGTCAGGTTGAATCCCATTGTTAAAAAAAGGTACAGTAATATATAACTATTTATGTTTTGTTTGGTGTTTTAACTTAACTCTAACTAAATTGATTTTTTTTTTTGTTGGATTTTTGTCTTTTTTTGAAAAATCAACAAGAATTATAATTAGTTTTTGAAAAATCAATCAATTCTAACTTAAAAATTTTAACTCCAATCGATGATCCAAACGGAAGCTTAATTTAGAGATGTAACTATCCAATAATGATATCCTGACATCTGTTTTTTGCCGGCTCGGCCGCGGTGGCCCAACTGTGACCAATCTCAGTCCTCCTCTACAAAACAAAACTTATTGTGGATCCCATTCTCTGTGTCACTGTTAATTTGTTATCCCTGATTACGACTCTTCATGGCTGCAAATTCGTTTGGGACACGCCATGGACCAGCACAGAGTGTAAGCTTACACGACTTTTTTTTTTTTAATATATAATTTAATGAATAATGTAGCAGCCGTTATTGGAGATTAATTTATTTTTTTCATAAATTTCTGGCGAGTTACATAAAGAACAAAAGGCATTAATTGCAGAGTTTCATTTTAATTTTTTCCCTTCTTCTTTGGGGGCAGAAAATTCCTTCATCACTTATTGACCCGAAAGAGTTGCTAAAATATCAGTTCATTTATGTACAATGTTTGTCTGTGAAGGAAACAAAAGAATTCATGCATGCAATTATATACTAGTACAAAAGAAGGATATCACGATGGTTAAAAACCGTCGTGGAAAGACACTACGACGGTTTTTTAACCGTCGTGATATTCATGGTCATAGAATTTATTTGGATTTCATGAAAGTTTTTTAACCATCATGGAATAGACGAAACTAATGCGAAATATATAGTAAAGAGGGCTATTCCACGATGATTTTTAGAGAAAACAGTCGTGTTATGTCAATCTACCACGACCATTTTTAATAAAAATGGTCGTGGAAAGTTTTACGCCAGGGAGATAACACGACCGTTTTTAAGGAAAACGGTCGTGGTATGTTGACATAACACGACGGTTTTTAGAAAACCGTCGTGTTATGTCAATCTTCCACGACTGTTTTTAGTAAAAACGGTCGTAGAAAGTTTACAACGGAAAAAAAATTCAAAATTTATGCGGTTTCCCATAAGTGACAAATCTCGTGTATTATCTATTACACAACATATATTAAAATAATATCTAATGAGTAATTAATTTTGTGTCACAATGTATAATAATTATTATAAAAATATACACTAAATTACAAAATTTATAGATTGTCTTCTAACTATATTGGATGAGCCGTAGTACAAAATTAGCCCACTATTACCTTACTAAACTCATCTCAACATCAGTATAAAAATCTTTAGTTTGAAGTAAGGATAATCCAACAAATAACAATGTTATTTCCCGCATAAAGGCTAAAACAAAATAACCGCATTCAACATAACCTTCTTGTAGAGGACATCGAACAATATCAATCAATGTTTTATAGTTGCGTTGCTTTCTTACTCCTTTTCTTACTAAAATCTTCCAGTCATTAAGCACCCTAACAATTTAACAAAGTTTAAAACAATTAAAATAAGAATAATGTAATGTCAAATCACAATTTGGAACATAAAAATATACTTACAACTTAATTAGGTCTTCAAAATTATCACCCGGTTCGTTTTCAAGATGATTAAAATACATGACTGAGTCATCTCATGGATCAGTAACTATCAAAATCCAATGTTTCCCATTGTTATATGGCATGAGAAACAACTTTCCTTTCGGTGCGTTAGTTAAGAGCCGTAAAATATTGTTGGCTCTTTATCTACAGTGGACTTCCGGATCTATTTTCTATTTAACTGGTGAGACAAGTGTTGGAGAAATAAACCAGAATCATTGATCAATGCCTTTTTTGGCACAACATTCCACTAAATAGTTACAAAATAATTAGTCAAACTTGTTACGAAAACAATATAAGATTAACAAGAAAAAATAAGTATTGTTTAAAGATATATCTATTACCTGATGTATATCATTATACTGTTTGCACTAATTTCTTGAAATGTAATAAAATGATAGACATCTTCAAACCCAATATAGATAGACAAGTCATTGCCACTAATGACCGGTTTTTATTGGGCACTCTATTTGCAAGCCGTCACATATAGAACATTGTGCATAATTCTCCTAATCTTGTGATATTTTAAATCAATCTAAAAAAAATCATCACCCAAACATGTAAAAAACACAAAATCAAACAATAAATCAATCTATAATAAGTCATCCAAACACGTATAAATCACACAAAATCATATCTAAACCAAATCTTAACATAATTACGTAAAAAACACACAATCATACAATCGGGCATTTTGTTAAATATGTAATATGCAAAAACATACATAACAAAATCAACACTTTTTTTTCCCGGAAAACAATCTAAACTAAATTCTCACTCAAACATTTTAATGCAATCTAAAACAAATCCTCACCCAAACACATAAATTTAAGCTACAAAATCATACTTGTGATATTTTAAATCAATCTAAACCAAATCTTAACATGATTATGTAAAAAAAACACATAATCATACAAACAAATATTTTTATTGAACATGTAATATGCAAAAACATAATCAAGTTATCAACACTTTTTTTCCGGAAAACAATCATCCAAAATCACAAACACAATTGCCAATCACCCAAAATCACAAACACGATCAACCAAATGAACTTCCATAATATGTGAGGCGCAAGAGAAAGTAAGAGAGAGAGAGACTTATCAATTCAACGGGCGTGGGTGCATGCGACGCGGTAGCAGGGTAGGCGGCGGAGGATGGGTTTTGAGGAAAAGATTGGAGGGAGGAGTCGTGGCGGAGATTGGAGGAGAGAGAGAGAGAGGGAGAGGCGCGAGAGAGAATGAATGGTGGAGTCACGGTGGAGATTAGAGGCGAGAGAGAGAGAGGGAGAGGCACAAGAGAGAATGGAGGGAGGAGTCACGGCGAAGATTGGAGGTGAAGTAGAGAGGGAGAGGCACGAGAGAGAATAGAGGGAGGAGTCACGGAGGAGGAGATGAGTTTTGAGGGAGAGATTGGAGGCAAGAGTGAAATAGGCACAAGAGAGAATGGATTTCGAGACGGAGTAAGAGTTTTTTTTTTTTTTTTTAATTTAAGCTATAAAACAGGAACTTCAGAAAAAAAAATTAAAAATAAAAAAACATACCACGACCGTTTTTCAAAAAAATGGTCATGGTATGTCCAACATAAGACGACTGTTTTTTTTTTAAACCATCATAGTATGTTAGAAAAAATTAAACAACCGCAAATCCAAAAAAAAAATTTAATATATATATATATACCACGATATTTTTTCAGGAATGCTTCCACGATCGTTTTTGAAAACCCAGTTTAGTACCATGTTTTTGGTGTACTTTCCACGATCGTTTTTTAAAAACGGTCATAGAAACTCCATCGTGGAATTCACATTTTGTAGTAGTGATAGGAATATATATATATATATATATAGTTTAGTTATATATTAATTAGGAATGCAATTATGCTTGCTTTGCCTTCTCTTGCCGGAAATGAATAACCCACTTAAGGAGTTCACATTCACAACACCCGAACCAACAAAGTAAAAAGCAGACATTGTTGTCATTACATAACATATAGACATATAGTAAAAGCAAAGGAAGAAAAAGAAACATAAAGTTATAATACATGTTATTGAACTCATCAGAACATTTGACGAGTTCGGTATACTTATACCGAAAAGGACAAAAAGAAATTGCTCCATATCTATATTTGGATTGTGAATTTGTTTCATATCGTTAAATTACTACAATGTTATGGTAAATATGTGTGGATTGAAGCTCCCTCTTTGGAACTAGTTTACGAAATAAGTTATACTCAAATCCATTTAACCTAATTTTTAGATACATAATTCAAATTCTACCTTTAAGTGTGAGTAAAAGAAAATAACGTCTAGACAAAGTCAAATGTTGACTTTTCATCGTAATATATTAAGATTTTATTTGATATGTAAGTTTAACTCTTATTAAACTGTATTTTTTCATCTCAGTTTTTATCTTTTTTTGAAAAATTAACAAAATTTATAACTAATTTTTATAAAATCAATCATCTAGCTTAAAATTTTTATCTCTAACCAGCGAATCAAACATAAGCTGAGTCTTTATTTTTTATTTATTTATTTATTTTTTATTATCTTATTTACCGGGAGTATGGGAATCTGAATTTAGAATGATGTAAAGCAAACAAAATGCCATTATTTATTTATTTATTTATTTATTTTTAAATTCATTTTCTGGTATTGTCCATTTAACTGCATCTATGCTTGGCAAGCGCTGCTATAAATAAGGGGTGAAGCCTACCAGACATAGGCTTGAAGAGGCAACTCACAAAGCATCTTCAAGCTTGGTCGTTGCCTCTTTTCTTCTTTTATCCTTCCTAGTACACAAAACTCTCTTTTCTCTTCTTCATCAACTGAAAACCGAACACAATCTTTTCTCGTACACAAACAAAAAGCATGGTCGGACCCAATTCCCTAGACATACCCAAGCCCACCACCACCATCAAGTTCCTCTGTAGCTACGGCGGCAAAATCCTCCCCCGTTACCCCGACGGCAAGCTCCGTTACCTCGGCGGCCAAACCCGCGTCCTTGCCGTCGATCGCTCCATTTCCTTTCCCGGTTAGTTCACGCTTTTATGTCGTTTTTTCTTGTTCCGTTGTCGCTTTTGCTGTTGTGTTGTCGTTTTTGTTGCTGTATTGTCGTTTTATGGACGTGGTGATGTGGTCATGGTTACAGAGCTGATGTTGAAGCTGGCTGAGCTATGCGGCGCGTCGGTGAGTCTCCGATGCCAGCTTCCGACGGAGGATCTCGACGCGCTGGTCTCGATCACCTGCGATGAGGATCTGGGGAATCTCATCGAGGAGTACGATCGGGCGGCGTCGCCGCCGTCGGCGTTGAAGATCAGAGCCTTTCTCTCTCCTCCGAAATCGATCAAAAAAATCTCTCCTCCTTCTTCCTTGGCCTGCTCAAGCTCCTCCTACGGCACCGCTCCGATCTCGACTCCGAGAGCTCCGGCGCCGGTGCCGGTGGCCGGAGATCGTATCCACCACCGGTACCTCCGCCAGATCGCGCCGCAGATGGCGTTCCAAAAATCCGCCACCGCCGCAGGCAAGGTCCCCTACTGCGCTTACCACGCTAACGGAACTCCCGGCCATATTTATCTCATTCACAACGGCAACCACTGGCAATAGCAAGCATACTCCATGGACGAAGATGGGGACCTAAAAACATTTCCCGACTACTTAAAGCATAAAATACTGCAAATAGCAGAAAGAGAAAAAAAAAAACGTAATCGGAAACGGAAACAGAAACGAAGTTATATAAGTTGCAGAAGAAGAATATATATATATAAATATATATGTGATGATTGTAAATCTGGGGCTGTAAAATCGTTGAGAAGGATTGCTTTTTGATCCGTGGCGATTAATGAATATCAGTCCAATTTGGTTTTTTCTTGTGTGAATATGGTGAGTGGCTTTTTTTTTTGACCCGTTTTTCGTCATCATTTTTCCCGTTTTCAACTAAGCCCATTTGCTTTCCCGGCATTTCCAATTACCCCCGTTCTGTTGTCCGCTTTTTGCCTTCGTTGTGTCCCACGTCCTTTTTTTTTTTTTTTTTTTTTTTTTGAGCGTCGGAGTTTTGTTAATCTGTTTTATTCATATTTTTTAATAGTTTTTACTTTTATTTTTTTAAAACAAAATTATTGACTTTATTTCATTGCTAATTTGATTTGCAGGTTAAGGAAGAATGCGTAGATGATTCTGGAAGCGTTCTGCAAGAACGATAAACGTCGTGGATTGAAGGTGCCCCTTGGCAACCAGTAAAGTTCGTTTCCTTAAACTATTTTACATTCTTGATTTTTCTTTTTCAACCCTTTTTTTCTTTCCTTTTAAATGGAATTTCAGTTCAACCAAAAGCCGTTTTACATTCTTCAATAGCGAATTCTTGATTTTCTATTTCTAGCTAGGAACGATTTTCAAATCATCATTTTATATAAATGTTCTCACTATTTCTCTTTTGTTCATTTGGGGTCCAATTGTTGGCCTTCCATATTTTTTTTCCTTTTATTTAAATTATAAAATTATCTCCTTCGCAACTTGCAAGTTAAGACATGATTTGTTGAACCATTTTCTGGTTTCCTAAAAAATATTGCAACTTGCAATTTATATTCATGCCAGCGATATAAATGAATATAATCTCTATAATTAATTTAATTTGGTCTTTTTGCATTTAATTTTTTTTGTATTTAATGCAATGATATTTTTATGGTTTTGATAGCTAAATGGGCCATGATCATTGACCGGCGATGCATGAATGAGGTGAGGGTGTTGGGGGTGTTTGCATCTTCTTCTGATGATCAGATTTGATCGCCGCTGAATGCTGTGGAGAGCAATGGTGGGGTGTTTTTGATGGTTTCATACACGCACACACACACAAACACACACACACACACACACACACATATATATATATATATATCAACATATAATTCCAAAGCCAATACCAATGAAAATTGGGCAAGATTGTGGGGACCCCTTTGGAAAAAAATGGAATCTTCCACATCAAAAGGGTCTCTATACTGGAAGTTATCGGGAACATGGGAGAGAGAACCCATATATATGTCCCTTTGACAGCTGGTTTGTCCTGGTTCATGAAAGGACACTAAAATAAAACTTAATTGGAAGGTAAAACCAAAAAAGAAAAACAATTAATAAAATAAAACTTTCAAGACAAATAATAATAATAATAATAATAACTCAAATATTGAAAGATGGTAAAGAGTGTCATGATTTTTGGTGGGAATTACAAGGAGGCCCTCCTCCACTCATGTCGCATTCAAAAGGAGGAGGGGGGACAGATTCCTTGCGTTGTCATCAATTATGGAGAGATTTAAGATCATACCCATTTTCTATTTAATTAAAAAAATATTAAAGATA
Source organism: Ficus hirta (assembly GCA_038430175.1). NCBI lineage: Eukaryota > Viridiplantae > Streptophyta > Magnoliopsida > Rosales > Moraceae > Ficus > Ficus hirta. Next base: position 13,832,254 of record CM076595.1, on the reverse strand, counting down.
TTAATTTTAATATTAATTTTTAAATATTAATTTATATAATATATAATATATCAATTTTTTATTAATAATTATTTAAAATATTATCATGTATAAATCGATTATATTTATCAATAAAAATATAATACATAAATTGATATTTAAAATATTATGATTGGAGTTGATATCCTCACCATTACTTTTTAATTACTTTTTAATTAATCCAAAAGAAGCCACGAGAAATTGAAGGAAAGTTGATAAATGCTATCTTCTGAAATCTTTAAGGAAAAAAAATTTTAAAAAGTGCTTTAAGGTTATCCCCCCTACCTTATCAGTTATTATGATCTTTTCTTTATTCCCCTTTTATTCTTTATTAATTACAAAAAATAAAAATAAAAATTTTAAAAAGCTAGCCCACCAAACACCATTTAGGCTTTGGAGTCGCTTTAGTGACAAAGATATGAGTGCTGTCTGCATGGGAATAGAGGTAAAGTTCCACTCTATTTTCATGGATCCCACAGAGACCAACAGCTAGCCCATGTCTGATCCGCGGTTTTCGGGACTACAATGTAAGGTCCCGGCTAGGCCACCGGCTAACATTAGTGGGAAAGGAAAAAGAAAAAAGTAAAAAAAAAAAAAAAAAAGGTCGGATACAAGGTGATGATGATTGATGACGTGATGACTCGATTGGTCGTTCAGTCGGGTCGGAGAGAGTGGGACCCACGAGAGGGATACATGCATGGTGTAGAATGGAGATAATCAAATAGTAATAGTATTGTGGGATATGCAGAGGATACTGTGCAATTGGTTATGTAAAAACCATTTGAAATTTAAGTGGAATTAGTTCATCACCGAAGAATCAGGTGGGATGGTGAGGTGTTTGATCTCTCGATTAGAAATTTTAGATATTATGATAAGTGTGATATATGGATAATTCACTTCAAGAGAAATTCATATGTCGTATGAAGTGTTTTCTTTTTCTTAGAGTCAACTGAGTAAAAAAAAAAGGTGAAATTAGTTCCTTTTCCAATGAATTTTACCAAAGAATGTGGCTGTTCATGGGCCTTTCATTTGAGCTCTGGTCAATAGATTATAGAAGTACATATGATCTGAGTCAGATGACTCATTTTGTTAGTTAGCAATGAATATTCTAAAGCTTACAAAAGAGTCATCTTAGTGTGAGATGACTCTTTTGTTAGCTTGTTCATGAGCTTGTTTGTCTCCAGCAAGTTTTTATGTAATATTTGGTTGAACTGAGGTGTGTGTGCATCATAGAAATAAAGCGAAAGAAAGAAATTTGGTTAATTTTTATTTTTCGACTTTATTTTCTTGGTAAACGGGAGATTTTGTCACTATTTTACTCTTTTTGCAAGAGGGAATATATATATATATAATTTTTTTTTTAGTGCATGGATATAAATATTTTCAAAGTAGTAATATTTTTTTATTATGTTAGAAAAGGGCCGGATTAAACTAGTAAACTTCGGACAGAATTTTCAAAAAAGGAAAAGTGAAAAAGGAAAATTCAAACGCTTTTAATATTATAATGAAAATAATTGAAAACCAACCAAAAAAAAAAAAAAGGAAAAGTGAAAGAAAGAAAAAGAAAAAGAAACAACCGAGCCATGTACGTGGATCCTATGATAGAAGAGAAAAGTGAAAAGAATAAAGGGATGAAAGGATTAATAAAATGATTTTGACATGCAGATTGTTTAATATAAGAGAAAAGATAAAAGAAGAGATTATAGGAGAGACTCTAAATTTTTCAAAACACTTAATTCTGATCTTTTTTTTAAATTAGAGAGATTGTTAAGAAATTATATACCAAATATCATAAGAGAAACAACATCTCCTTCATTTCTCATTTATCTCACCTAAATGATCTATATATCCTTCATTCATTCCTATTTCTTCTCTTTTCTACCAAATATACCTGCAAGTACATATATACAAATTTTTTTTTTTGGAATATTTACATAAATGTCTAAATTGAAAACTATAATATTAAAAATGTCAATTTTTTCTTTTATTTACATGAATGTCTAAATTGATATTTGTAAAGGACATATTACCCTTTTATCAAGAATTGAAACTAAACAAATAAATAATTGATAAAAAAGGAAAGAAAAAATCTCTAAAAAATGTAAAACTAAACAAATCTTTTATAAAAGGAAAAAAGACCATTTTGCTTGCTTTGTTAGAAAGAAAAAAAGGACCATAACTAATATAAGTTGTATGATACATGAAAAACAATCATTATAATATATAATTGGTCATTAAAATAAAATTCACAATATACATTTAAAAAACTTAAATAAATATTGTTAAGAAATATGAAACACTTTAAAACCTTAAAAAAAAAAAACATCATAATGATATAGTAATTATCATAAAGAAAAAGACATCATAATGATATAGTAATACCATAAAGAAAAAAAACATATCACATTTATAAAAAAATTATAATGATATAGAAATTATCATAAAAAAATAAATAATTTTATCAGACATTTAGACTTTAGAAACTATTAAAACAATACCAATAATAATAAAAATAAATAAATAAATTATCACCATAATGTTAGAATTATCATATAGAACCCAAATCATACTAAAAAAATAGGTTTCTAAGAAATCTAAATCATACTTAAGAAATATATTTATAAAAAACCTTAATTATACTAATAAGCCATCACTATAATAAAGAATTAGTCGTTAAGATAAAGATACAATAATGATGAATAAATAAAGAAAAATTTACCAATCATAATGAAGGAAAATGATGTTAAATAAAGTAAAAGGGTAAAATAGGTACTATAAGCACTTATTTTTTTAAAAATGGACATTTACTTAATATTATAAAAAAACGGACTTATTTTAAAATGAGACTCTAAAAATAGACTTTTTGTGTAACTATTTCTTTTTTTTTTTAATACCCCTTGAGAGAATATATACATAAATGCTTCAAATGGGCATAATTCATGCATCAGGAAGTATTTTAGTTACAACTTACAAGTACATACATTAATAAAAAAAAAATAGTTTTCTATGTGATAGAAAGATAGTTATTATTTCAATTATTTGAAGACATGGTTATAATTCTCCTCATAAAGCAGGAGTAAAATTAAAATTTTAGAAGAATTTTAAGAGTAGAAAATGTATTTCTAAATTGAAAATTGAAAGATGTTTATTGTTTTACGATTTATCGTTAAAAGTTTTTAACTTGTACTAATATCCAACCTAACATTGTTCCGCCAAAAAAAAAAAAAAAAACACCCAAACTCACATTGTCGATTGGAATCCTACGGAGAAAGGGAACATTGAAAAATGTTCATTGTTTTACAATTTATCAATAGCATTTTTTGTTATTATACTATTTATGTACTTATTTATTGTATTTTAGTACTTTACATAGCTTTTAATTGTTCCTTCTACTATGCTTATCATTATATTTTGTATCATTAATTCTACTATATTGCTTTCTCACGACATTGTAATACTTTTTTTTTTTTAATTTGCGGTTGGAGAATTTGAAATTTTTGCATTTTTTCAAAAAATTAGATATATTATTATTAGGCTATGTCTACACTCGTTAGTCGGACATATTTGGAGAAAGGATGCGTGGTCCTATATTTGCAACCGTATATTGCAATACCTTTTACAGCTATTAATTGTTAGTAGAAATGTTCTGCTATGTACGTTATTCATCGTTTCTCTGTGACCAGGTCGTTGCTTAAGAGAATATCTCATTTTCCAGACATGTTGTTGTTTGCAAAATATGGCGTCTCTTCTTAGTTCTTATAGTTATTGCGTTTTCAAGTAAATATCGTTTTCTCAATCCATTGTTGTTTCTTTACATAAATTTTGTCGTTTGCCAAACTTTTTTTTTTTTTTTCCTTCGTTTTATGATGTTGTGCAGCTGTGGTCATTTATGATGTAGCCGCTGTTCTTGTTAGGAGTTGTCGTTTTATACGAAAATACTGTCGTTTATGGTAACATTGTCGTTTTCTCAAGTAAATATCGTTTTCTCAATCCATCGTTTTGCATCATTGTCGTTTTATAAACATATGTGTTCCCGGAAGACGACGTAGTTTTTCTCGACAAGTATTGTCCTTTCCACATTGTTGTCGTTTCAATTTCACTGTCGTTTTCTAGTGAGGATGTCGTTTAAGCAATGGTGTTGACTGTAAGAACGTATGCAAGTTTCTAATTAGATTTTTCCATTGTACAAACAACTTCAGCTGGTTCATCCAAGATTTACAGGAACATTCCGATTTCTCGTACTTGCGAACTGCAAATATTGCAAATAAATTCTAAATATTGCTGTATTGTTTATCATGTTCAGCATGAATAAGATGCTGATGGAAGACAAAATTCAGTCCACTATGGTTCTTGATTTGTATACTCTGTGAAGTATATATTATATCATCGGAGTAGTAAATGAGGAAAAGAATTACTGAAAACACCTTAAGAAAGGAGTTTAAGGTGATATATATCGATAGAATATAAGATTATTATTCACCTACCTTCTAATCGCTTAAGCTTTTAGGATTGATTGATAACCTAATATATTATATCTTATAACCTTACACACTAAGACAACGACCCTTGAATGATTTTATAGGAAAATGATCTTTTTAAAGTTGTTTGTACTAAGTTTTTATTTATTTATTTATTTAAGAAAATGACTATTTTTTTAAATGATACATCAATGGTAGATAAAGAACACTATTTATACTTCACTTATAAATTATTAGTATGTCACTCATAGAACATCATAAAATTTAATACATTTTTTTAAATAAAAAAGGTCATTTACCTATAAAAAAAAATCAGTTTTTTTCTTCTAAGTAGTGGCCAGAAAAAGGTCATTATATTTAATTACTCTGTTGAAGATTGGATAGAGACAGTAAAAATCTATTTGCATTTATATATTTATTAATGTAGTTTGTATTTGGTTTGTTAGAGATGTGGGATAGTTGAAAAAGTTTGATTATAACTTTTATGGCATAATTTAAAAAAAAAAAAAAAAAAGTCACACTACATGACATGAGGATTTTCTTTTTAATTAAATCAAATGTATATCTGATGAATCTTTTTGTATGGGTCCCAATCTTCCAAACTGTCCTTAAAATAACCTATGAAATCTTTGTCAAATACCTTAATGTCCCCTTTTTATATCAGATGGCTAGAGATAGCAATGCTATTTTTCTTTCACCAAATTTCATTTTTCCTGAGGAGAAAAGCCACACCTCTCACTGGTATCAAGTTCGGCATCAATTCCGGTCGACTTGAGCTGTGATCATGTTGAAGAAGCGTCATGATCATGGTTCTTTGCTCTTTGTTTAATGGACCAAACATTGAAATTTTCATCGGTTCAATTGAGGACTTGATCGATGAGGAACACCCTCTAACCTCTCGGAGCTATCGGTATGCAGAGTTTATTGAGGAATTCTCAAGGCAAGAAGGAACAACGCGAGTGGTCAAGTAAGTTTTCGAGTTGCAGCAAGAAAGGCCATGAGCTATTGGGTTGGCAATGGGCCGGGGCGGGTGCAAGTATGCCTCCCCATCTTCATACCCGCCTCTCTTTTTACCCATTATACCCGCTCCCATACCCGCCTAATTTAATACAGGTGCGGGGGTAGGTAATATCTACTGAGGATGTTATACTCATAATTTACCCATTTACCTACCATGAATTATTAAAAAAATTAAAATAACTTCTAATAAAGTTTTCATAAATCTTAATAACATAGTCATAATTGAAAATAAAATTGAAATATTAAAAACAAACCCAAACTTTAGAAATCCATAAAACTAAATTTATAAAGCAAACTAAAATATTAAAATACTAACTTTATTATTCTTATTCTATTATAATGGAATATATACAGTATATATGCGAGTATGGGGGAGCTTCCTCCACCCCCGTTCCGTATCCATGTGGGTGGTTAATCTTAACCCCCATACCCGCTCCTACACCCATATACTATTCCCCATATCCATCTCTCATGGGACGGGTACCCACACCCGTGGGTAAAATTGCCATCACTAATGAGCTACTACTTGACTATAGTATTGTCTTTATTTACAAAAAGCCTTGAGTTTTTATGATATGAACTTATAATAGATGTGTGTTCTCTCTCGGTAATAAACCATGAAGCTATAGACTTCAGACACAAGCCATTTGTTTCTTGCTAATTTGATTGTATGTTTTCTTTTATTTTTCCCGAGTGGAGTTTACTTTAAAGTGGGCATTCAGTCTAAAATTATCATCAGCCATAAATATAAAGGATCATATATTAACTTGTTTTAAGCAGAGAATCTTCCATAAACAGTGGAAAATCATATTTAGATACTCTGTTTCGATCTTTTTTTTTTTTTAATTAAACAAATAGATTCCTCTTTGAATTTTATCCACTTTTTGGAGAGGACGTATTATACTTCGCTAACTTTTCATGTTACCCTTTCGTGTCGTTTGTTTTCGTTTTTTTGTTTTTCTTTTGTTGTTGAACTGTTCACGTCGTTTCTCAAGTCATTGTCATTTTCATGCCTCTGTCGGCTTTCAACTAGCTGCTATTGCAATTTTTTGTCGTTTAGTATTCTTTTGCAGTTTTTACTTGGTTGCCGTTTCCTCCTTTCCTGTTGTTTTCCTTAAAAAAAGATAAAAATAAAAATAACCATTTTAATTTTTCCATCTTCTAGTTCTCTTTTCTCCCTCCATCTAACTTTTTGTGGTGGTTTTTATTGCTCCAATCGTTTTCTTTTTCCATTTTATTTGTAATTTCTGTGTTTACTTTGTCATTCTAACATTCACAATGCTTCGTTGTCGTTTTTCAATTTTATTGTCGTTTGTTTGTCTGTCTTTTTTACTTTTGTCATGGGTTCAATTGTCGTTGTCCGTCTCTTTTTTTTTGTCGTTTTCTAGTGCTTTTCTTTTTTCCATTTATTTTGTTTCTTTGCTTTTCACTTTTGTTGTCGTTTTTAGCGATGGAGTAACGATATACAAAATACCACTAGTTAAAGACAACCACATTATGTCGTACATTAGCATGCATGCCTCACTCAGCTGCATCAACAGAACCATTGTCAAACCTATTTCATCACAAACGAAAAATAAAAAAAATAAAAAACGAAGAAGAAGCCATGTTCTCATATTGGAACCTTTTAGCGTATCCTACCATCACAAGGAACTTGTAGCTCAAAGAAATGCAAATATTGAATTTACAAGAAATGAATAAACTCAATTAAAAACTTGTAGACAATAAATTGAATAAAATATATAAGTTAGGACAGAATTTGGATTTGTTGTATTTAAATATAGACGAAAAGAAAATCCATTAAATTCTAATAGGAGTAGCCATTTCAGAATCTTTTTGTGAAAACAATATCTACTAGTTGTCTAACGTTTCAGTTTTAACACGTTGTCTATGGCATAGAAGAGGACCATGATCGTTGTTTTCTTCTTAGTCAGAATATATCACAAGCTTCTGAGGAGTACGTGTTGATCATGCGACTGTTATTTTTAAGCAGAAGTTGTTTCCATTTTGTTGTCGTTTCTTGATTTCGTTGTCGTTTCCTTGCTCCCGTCATTTTTCACTCCTTTGTAGGTTTTACATTTCTTGTTGCGCCAATTTTGTTGTCGTTTCTTCTTCTCATTTTCTTTTCAACTTTTTTTTTTTTGTCTTTCCGCTCCTTTCGTTATCGTTTCCTTGTCTCCTCTCATTTCGTAGTCGTTTCAAGTTTTTTATGTTTGTTTTCGTTGATCTTGTCGTTTTTTATTCCCTTTGCAGTCTTTTCTCGTGCTGTTTATGCCCCTTTTCTTTTTTTCTTTTTTAAACCTTTTTGCCGTTTATTTCTTTCTTGTAGTGAATAATTTTGTTGTCACCTTTAGCCTTTCTTTGGTAAGGTGGAAAAGGGAAAGGAAGGAATGGAAATGAGGGATTTTAGAGAGGAAAATAAATTTTTGGCTGTTTGGTAGGGTGGAAAATGAGAAGGAAGGGAAAATATAAATCTATGGGGCCCATATTATTTTAATCTTTCCAACATTAGAAAGAAAACAAGAGGGAAAAGTTTGACAAAAAGAACGATCAATGAAATCACTATTTTGACATCACTCTTTCATTATCTTCTAATTTCTATGAGGTCATAATTGTAAAACACATTATATTAGACATTTCCTTTCTTTCTTTCTTTTTTTTTTTTTTTTTTTTCCTACCAAACAACATGAAAGAAAACCATCTTCTTTCCTTTTGATTTCCTTCACTTAGGTATTTTACTTTTCCTTCCTCTCTATTTTCCACCCCTCCTACCAAACATAGCATATTGTTCCTTTGTTGTCGTTCCTTGCTTTCTGTCGTTTTCTAGTTCTTGCTGTTTTCCATTTCGTATTGCCGTCTTTTTTATAAGACACTTCTTATTGCTGTTGTTTTTTTGTCGGTCTAATATTTTCTTGATACTGTTGTTTTTCTAACTAATTGTTGTTTTAGCTCTTCTTGTTGTGTCATCCCTTCTTATGGTTTTTACATTTATTGTCGTTTATTTTTTTTCCTCGCCCTTTTCAATCTTGTTATCTGTTCAACTTTTGTTGATCTCTACATGTTTTTTTTTTTTTTTTTATATCGCTTCTTGATTATATTGGTCCTTTTTTAGTCCTTGTAGTCTGCCCATTACTTTTTAATTTTGGGGGCTAGGCGACTGATGAATAGATGTTACTTCCATTCTTGTCATTTTATTGGGCCTCTCGTTTTTCATCCTTTCTTGTGTTATTACCTTCTCTACCCTTCCTTATTTCCTTGTCGTTTCATTGGTGTTGCCCTTTCCAGTCGTTTCTCCATTTCTTGTCGTTTGTTGTGACTGTGGTAACCGCTTCTTCCTATCTCGTCGTTTATCAAGTCTCTCTCTCTCTCTCTCTTAAATGGTACGAACACTTGAATATGCTGGGTGGGCAGAGGATGTCATGCAGGTCGGAGACAGAGTCGGCATTGACGGCGCGGCAGAGATCCTGCTGCTCTTTGCTTCCTGCGACGCTCCTCCCTGCCTCCTGCCTGCTGCCACCTGCCCTCCTCCTCCTCCTCCGCTCCCCTCTCCTCGGGTCCCCACCCCATTTCTACACCTCCCTCTCTTCTCCTCCACTTCTAGTGGGCCCCATCAAAACCCTTCCAGGATCTTCGTCCCCCTACTCACAGTGGGCCCCACCAGGATCAACAAATTGCCACTTGGGCCTTCTGCTCCATTTCATTCGGGAGAGAAGGAGGGAAATAACATATTTTAAGGGTCTGTTTGGTAAATGAGTTTGAGCTGAAAATTTTTATTGATTTTTTAGAAAAGACAAAAATTTTTTCAGAAAAAAATAAAAACTGAGATGAAAAAGTACAGTTTGAATTCGAATGCCAAACGAGGCTTACACATGAGATAGAAAATTATAGTATAATTTTTCAAGTATTGAAAATTATATTATATTTTGGATTTAGTTACGGTAAAATACCAAAACTACCCTCCTCTTCCTTCACACACCCAGTCATCATCTCCATGCTCACTAGACTTCAAAGCCTCGCCGGATTCATAGATGCATCGAGAAGAGTCGCCGGCATCGTCCGTGCAACCTCCAGGAAGTGGGACTATCGCGATCGTGGACCTCAGCGTCGTCAACTAGGACACCAACATCAACCTATGAACGTCGTCATCGAAATCACGGTGAGCTCCTAGCGAACCTTTGGGATTTGTCATCTCTAAGAGGAATCTCCGGGATCTCCACGAGAAATTCTTGGATCCTAGAAAAATCCGGCCTCGGGAGGTGCCCTCACTGCCGACGGCGAACTCGTTCTGACGTGGGTCTCTCTCTAGAACGCATGGTGGTGCGATCTCCCACGCAACGGTGTCGCTTCCTTCCGACGACGATGACAGGTCCGGCACGATGGCGACAAGTCTGGTGCCGATCTTTGGTTGTCTCCGGCGAGATCTAGGGTGAAATTGACTTGGTTTTTTTATTTATTTATTTATTTAGGGGTTAGGTTTTCTAATTTTTGGGGCTAATTTATAACTTTTATAAATATACATTATACTTGGTAAATACAAATAATAATTTGTAAATCTGGTATTTATTGGTATTTTAATTTGAAAAACAAAATTCGGTATTTTCAAGTAAATCCGGTATTTCCAAGTAAATTTAATAATTCCAAATAAAAATCTTTTAGATGTTTCATAAAAATATGGTAGTTCCAAGTAAATCCGGTATTTTCAATATATTTTTAATTTATTATATTTCATTAAAATACGATGTTTTCAAATAAATATGGTATTTTTAAGTAAATATGGTATTTTTAAATAAAAATATTTTTGATGTTTTAATAAAATACGATAATTCCAAGTAAATCCGATATTTTGAAAGCATTTCCAATTAAAATATAATATTTTCATGTAAATCTGGTATTTCTAAGTAAATCTGATATTTTCAAATTCAAATCTTTTGGATATTTACATAACATACAGTATTTCTAAATAAATATGATATTTCCAATATATTTTCTAATTAATTATATTTCGTTAAAATATGATATTTTTCAAGTAGATTTTATATTTTTAAATTTTTTGATATTTCATTAAAATAAATTATTAAATCTGATATTTCCAAAATATTTTTAGTTATTATATTTCATTAAAATATGGTATTTTCAAATAAATCTGGTATTTCCAAATAAATCCGATATTTTCAAATAAATTTCTTTTATATTTAGATAAAATATAATATTTCCAAGTAAATCAAAAATTTCTAAAATATTTTCAATTAATTACGTTTCATTAAAATATGGTATTTTTAGGTAAATTTGGTTTTTATAAATAAATCTGGTATTTTCAAATACAAATCTTTTGGAAATCTACATAAAATATAATATTTCTAAGTAAATCCGGTATTTTCAAAATATTTTCAATTAATTATGTTTCATTAAAGTATGGTATTTTCAAGTAAATCCGATATTTTCAAATACAAATCTTTTTAAATATCTACATAAAATACGGTATTTCTAAGTAAATCCGATATTTCCAAAATTAGACATTTTTCTTAATTTTATAAAGTAAATACAATAACTAGTTACCCATATATTTTTAAAATTTTCATAACATCCCGTACCCAAAATCTAACCCAAAACCCTAGATCTGACTTCTCTAAGCAATAATTACCACTATCGCCGTAATCGCCACCGCCACCATTGCCAAACATCAAAGCTCGATCGGTTTGCCAACAGCGAAAGAGACCTCGCAACCTTCGCCGCCGCCAGTGCGATCGCCCATCGCCGGAGATTGCATGTGACAGTCTTCAAACCCTTAAAGGAAAAAGGGTAAGCTGTGCAGTCCTACGTCGCTTGGAAATGGATATATATAATGGTTCATAAGTAAAGAGACTACCTCCTAATGTTATGAGGTATTTTGGGGTGAACCCAAGCGTAAAATCATGATAACACGAGACCCAAAGCGGATAATATCATACCGAAAGAAGGTATGGGTTGTTACAAATAATATCAAAGCCTATACCTAACCAGAAATGTGGCCAACGAGGACGTTGGGCTCCAAAATGAGGGGTGATTGTGACAGTCATCAGTCCCTACAAGAAAATGGTAAGTTGTGCAGTCCCACATCACTTGAGGATGGATATATGTGACGGTTTATAAGTAAATAGACCACTTATTAATGGTATGAGGCATTTTAGAGTGAGCCCAATAACAAAACCATGCGAGCACAAGGCCTAAAGCGAATAATATCATATCAAAAAGAGGTATGGGTCGTTACATTGCAATTCCATCGCATGGAAGAACACGACATCTCACCAGAAACCGCCACAAATCCAACCATACCTACAACAAAATACCAACAAAACCAGATAAGAGATCCATCAAGGCGATCTCCCCGCATTCTCATTGCTAGCTTCACGATCTCGATATCGTCGCTTAATTTGCCGGAGAGCGCAACAGTCTATCACCGGTGTGGAGTCCCACAATCGAACAACAACTCGAGAGAAATAGAGAAAGTGATATCTCCGCCACCATTCTGACACCGAGATAGCAACGATCACTCCGTCGCTGGTGCGCCGTCCAACTGCAATCAATGAGAAAGAGAGACAGAGGAGATAGAATGGGAAGAAAGAGAGAAGTGAGAGAAAAAGGAAATGGAGTAGGTGGAGGGAGACAAGGGTAGAATTGAAATTAAGAAAAAAATTAAGATTAAAATATACTAAAATTTATCATCATTTTAAATATTTGTTATAATTTTCACAAGTACTTTTCAAATATGCTATTTGTTACTATTTCCCTTCATTCAAATCTATCACATTAGGCCTATTTAGCTTGTAGGTGGGTTTTCGTTTAGGGTTTTTTTAGGAATGTCCCCAAAAAGTGCACTGATTTTTGTCCTCCTACAATGTCAAATAAAAAGTAATTTTAGAGCAAAAATCTGAATCTTGAGGTAAAAATTTTAAACATGTGTACTAAAGAAACTATTTCCACTTTTCTCTTATTTGTTCATCCATGAGAACCATTAACATTCCGCCTCCTCGAGGGAAAACTATAATATATAGAATTTTATGAAAATAATTGAAATAAATAATACAATTAGAAAATATTTAAGATCAATAATAAATTTATTAGGTAAATAGAAAATTTAATAAGGAAACATTAGTGTTTTTTTAATTAAAAAATAGATGAATTCAAATTCTATATTTTATAATAAAATTATACGTAAAATTTACTGTCACGTTATGTCAAATTTATTTTGTAATCATTAATTTTACTAAAAATAAATAAAATATTTACTTGGCAAAATTATTATTTAATGCTATTTAATATTCTCTCCAAATATTGTTAAAATCTGTTATTCCTTCAATTAATTATGTAAGAACTAAAAACTTTTTTATTTTTTCCCCTCAAGAGGAAGAGCCGAAGAGGTGACTGATACGGGTTTTTCTTCTCCGTTTATGTGGAGCCCAATGCAAAAATATCAAATCAAAAGATGCTCTTCTGGCCGTCAGATTCGGAGTCTAATCTATGATGCTGACGCCCTCTTCTTTATTATATCTAGCTGATGAGAAAATATAAAATAGGGAGAGTCCAATCTTAAACCTTCCTTCCCCCAAGGGCCAAGTTGAAAGGACGCTATATCTGATACCCTTGTCTCCAAACAACGGTGCTCCATCCCGGATCTTCTTATTTACTTTTTGCCACGTGCCCTTCACTGGACCATCTGATCATTTATTTTTTGTTTTCTGACTACTACCGCCAAATGAAAATATACTCCTCTCCTTGGAAAAACACTACTACACCACGTCTATTTCTGGGCCGGCATATTTTCTCTCTCTCTCTCTCTCTCTTAAATAGAACAGAAAACTTTCATAAATCGAACAAGAAAAAAGATTTAATAAATCACTAATATGACTAAGCTTACGTTTGTTTTTACTGATTGATGATGAAATTATTTATATTTAATTCAGCGGATAATAATAAAAATTTTAAATTAAAATTAATTAACTTTTAAAAAATTAATTATAATTTTTATTAATTTTTTATTAAAAAAAAAAACTAAGATAACAATTTTGAATTAAGACTTGAGTTCTAAACGTAACGTAAGAAATGTGAACTTTACATATCAATAACTAATCTTGAAATTAATCCTATGATTCCATCATAACAAATACTATGGGAAGCAATATCTAAGCTGCAAGACCATGCTACAAATATATATATATATATATATATTTATGTATCAGTATTACCATAAGAAATAAAAATATGCCTAATAAACTTCATATTATATCCGTTAATATGTCTACATAATTAATTTGAAATATAGGTGGGACCACCATCCAAATATCTGATCATATATTTAAGCCAGCCGAGTTTTCTCTGCAATCCATTTGAGAGCTGTTCCTTATTCGCGAACTAAATAGCCATAGTCCCTATACATCTCAATCTTCTTGCCTTGTTCCCTCATATATACATACATACATATTTATTTACCTATATATGTATATTCCAGTACAACCCGGCTATAGCTAGTTTTTTCAAGGCACATTATAATGACTTATTTTATCTGTGACTGCATATATAATGTGTGTATATATATATATATTAATATTCATATATCTATATATATTTATGTATATAGAGAGCTGGAGGAGATGAGAGCTAAAGAAAAGAAAAAGGGAAAAATGGGATTGGGGGACCATTGGCCGACCATTGTACTGATCATAGAACTTCTAAAAGTAGGAGTGGCCGAAATATAATGGCCATTTTAAGCTCAAAAAAAAAAAAAAAAAAAAAAAAACCAACCACCCAACCCCCTATAATGCAGTAATTGCCATTGTCCATGAAATGAAAAAAAAAAAGAAAAAAAAGCAGCCATCGCTTTCGCACGCGTCCTGCTCTCTTCACTTTTCTCTCTTTTTTATTTTTTTATTTATTTTTATCTCTCTCCTTTTTAAAAAAAAAATAAAAATCTATGTATGATTGGCTCATATTTCACACACACTTTCTGCTGGCCTAATTTACTCCTCACAGTAAATTACTGTGGAATAATTATTTAATAATTTGCAATAATATTACTTAATTAATATTAGGGGGAAAAGTTATTATAATTAATGGGATAATCATAAAAAGGACTTTAAACAAAGTCAACTATATGTAATACACGGGGCAGCCGCAAAATTAAGAGCAGAGACGAGACAGGAGGGCTAGTTAATTGCAATGCCCTAGGAGTCTAGTCTATAGAGAAAGATGTGGATAGTTAAGAAAAGAGTTTTGGCTTTTTTGGCTTTTTGGAAATTGGACGTACAAAGTTGGGACTTGGGAGTTGGGACACCAAACAAAATATTGTTAAATATTTTAAAAAATTAAAAAATTAAAAATTAAAAATAAAAAAAAGAGGAAGAACACACGTGGCGCATGATTGGTGGTGGAGTATAGGAGGCAAATCCTGACAGTGTATCCACTAGAAAGTAACGTGTCCTTATTCTTGAGTGAGTAAGTCGGACATTGGCATAAATTTTGCCACTCAGAAAGCTGGGGGAATTAAATAGTGGGTAAAGAAAGGCACCATTTCTACTTTGGCTTTTTCTTGTTGAAGGTTTTAAACTTTACAACTATTTATATAAGTTTTAATTATACTTATGTATACCATAATGTTTTCATCAATATATGTATATATATGCAATCAATTAGATAATGGCCCTCCACATATTAATACATTCACAATTTCACACAAGCGCGTAAAACATTCAATTTCTATGAAATGTCATGTAACTAATATATATATATATATATATACGTGCATATTATTAATGTTCATGTTAGGGGTAAAAAAAAAAAAAAAAGAGTCTCAAATTAAAAAATATATATATAGAACAATAATAGATATATAATGATAAAAAGAAACTCAATCTCTAAAATTAAGATATGTTATCTTAGATTTTCTGTCTAAATGGTTATCCCTCCAAATTTCAATAGTGTCATATCATATTATCTGAATTTAAGAATTTAACCACATAAAATATGTTAAATATTAAAATTCTTGAACAAATTGATAACTTATCAAAAACCTATTAATGGGACAGCCTTCGAGATTGGAAAATGAAACAGCAGATTTACACTCCAATCTCTAATTAACTAGCTAACAATCTTGAATTCGAATCCAAAAAAGTTCAAACAAGCAACACTGATCCATTGTTCAATACAAAAATGATGACAACAAAAATAGCACTATTTTACAGAGATGCATTAAGGGTAAAATGAAACTCATATATCATTTTATAAAAATTTAATAGTAACAATATTGACAAATAAGGTATGTGACACTTGACAATTGAAATAATCAGTACTATAACTAAATATATTACAAAGTAAGGGTTTTTATGAATTTATTCTAGATTACAAAAAAAATGGTTTACTCAGTTTTCTTATGACCTCAGTTTTTGTTTGTTCTGGTTTGTTCTTGATCTCATCAGTTGGCCATATAGTACTTTGACATTATGAATGGTTTACGCATTTTATGTTTTTGACATTCTTGGAATCTGTTGCTTTTATTTTTATTAATAACTAGTATTAGTAGAGAGCTTAGTGTGTGTGTGATGGGATTGCTAACAAATATCAATCTAGGTAGGGTGTGTTAGTTTTCGCTCTCATCATTTTGATTAATATATCTATATATTATAGACATATATAGTACAGAGTTGACAGCAAGGGAATTAATTAAATGAGTCGAAATGAAAAAAAAAAAAAAAAAAAAAGAAGCGTACTTAACTTTGTCCACGTACACTCCTTAATGCTACCTAAATTGAAACATTGGCTTCATAATTGTCGTATCAAATTATCGGGAGGACTACAGTTAAGTATTGTGTCGTTAAGAAAGCATATATAGAGAACAACCTTTTGTGTTTTAGTTTTAGTTTTGTTTGGGTTTGAAATATAATTTTTAGGTTGAAATTGATAGATTTTTTAAAAATTAATTATAATTTTTTTTATTTAAAAGAAAATAAAAATTGATATCAAAAAATATATGTTTAATTTAAATTTGATAGCCAAACATAAACTTAATATTGTGAATATACGTGTATATATATATATACACACATATATGTAAGATCATGAAGTGACAGAACAGTGGAACCTGGGGCAAGGTATTGTCAGATAGAAGGAATGATGGGCCTTGAGGCCATGCAAGCATGCATGCATTAGAAGCAGGGGATTAAGATTTTTTTAGGGATTAGGAGAGTTTAAAAGGAATTAATAGATAGGACCAGAGTTTCAATTAACAGGAGGAGGAGACAAAGTTAATTAAATCGTATAACGCTATATGTAGCTAGTGTTAAATTCTAGCAGAGGCTTTATTGCCGGGGTTTCAGTGGGAAAGATCATTACAACAAATATATATATATATACATATATAAAATATGTAGAGATAGAGAAGAGATTTGGGGACAAATTGATCAGGAATTGTCTGTGACAACTGTGAGTTTGCAGTCGCGTTTTTTCATATAATATGAATATATATCTCCACAGAAAGTTGTACGCACCTGCTTGTTTGCATATCTGATGTCTGATAATCTGATAATAATAAATAGAATAATACTGTGGTGTTGAGAAAGTGCCAGGCCAGTTGGTTCTTACCAAAGTTAATTATTATTATTATTAATTATTTTTGTTCCTCTCTACCGTCTATAGCTAGATTTAATGTCTTTTAATAGTTACGTAAAATAATACATAGTAATAAGAAGTATATATATATATATATGACGCGTTCGATATACTCTTTTTTCTGGTAGAAAATGTGTCGAAATTAATGAACCCGCGTCACCTTTTTGATCCTACTAAAAATAACTTTAGTCAGTGAGGCTAATAAACATATCAATTTAATGTTTTGAAAATGGTTTCAAACATTTATCGTAAGACTAAAATTTGAATTAAATCTCTCATTTGCTATGTCAATGCCAACAAGATTACAATCTTAATTGGTGATACATGTAGTTGTTACAAATTTACACGAAGTTATTATGTATTGCAATCATAGAATAAAAAACAAAACTTAAAAAGTTCATTTAGTAGCCTTTGTATCAACTCAAAGCAATTTGAAAATATCTCTTATTAATTGTCTGCAAAATTGTAGTAACATATTGTGACGTGGGCCCAACAAGAAAAACTTTGCTCATGTTCAATGGAGGAATCATTTTATGAGGTTCAGAGTGAGGACGTTCGCTCCTACTATTATTTATTTATTTATCTTTTTTTTAAATAACTTCAAAAAAATTATGATTTTGTTTGTTTGTTTTGACCCTATACCGATATAATTTTTTTCATATTTTTTTTACAATTTCAAAAAATAATTAATACATATACTCATTGAAGTTGAAAGCTGATTCCGTCACTCCTCATATTTGCTATGAAAGACTTTAGCTACGTCAATAAAAAACCAAGGTGCGAGGGTAACCTTATTTCTCTTGTTTGACTTTCCGTGTCCATATATATATATATATATATATATATATGATGAAAGCACAGTAAGAGGGAATTCGAGACAAAAGCATTGATGTGAGATTTAATTACCAATAACTTTTCATTGTGTGATCCTAACAAGTTCATAAAAAGTTTGTTGGTCAGAGAGAAATGTAAAAAATTCAAATATGCAACAGATAAATAATTAAACTGTCAACCAGATAATATGAATTATATGTGCTTTGGGGGAAGGTTTAGAATAATTAAAAAAGTATACACATTATTGAACTTGATCTTAAATGATCAGTCCACAATTTTAATTAGGTGATATTAATTTGCTTAGCCAAGATCGATCTATTAGCAAATTATTCGGTTTAGATTTCCATTGCTTTGATTTGAAATTACTTATACCAAATATGTACCAATGCATAAATAAATAATAACAAACAAGAACTTTCTATGATAAATTATCCTTATCGATAGTTTTTTATTTTATTTCAGAGAATCGATAGTGCATGTTTATGATTATGTTAAATTTCATTAATATAATAAAGAACATGAATTAAAATCTCCACTAATTTATTAAAAGAAAAAAAAAAGAAATTCAAAATCAAGCCTCATCTAAAATAAATAATATTTTAATATGTTGAAAAAAAAAATTAAAATTAAAAAGTCGATATAGATCTTGCAGTTCAAAAATATAACTCTACCAGTAGGTTTTTCTTATTACCCTACTTTATATTTCTTATAACAAATAAATCTCACCAGCTAAACATATTGAAGTGAGAAATCAAAGATACAATACCTTATATCGCATCAGTTTGAAAAAAATAATAATAAAAAAATAAAAAATCTCTACTTTTGGGTCTACATACGTTTGAAACTTGTGACGATC
This sequence comes from Ficus hirta, assembly GCA_038430175.1. Taxonomy (NCBI): domain Eukaryota; kingdom Viridiplantae; phylum Streptophyta; class Magnoliopsida; order Rosales; family Moraceae; genus Ficus; species Ficus hirta. Next base: position 13,813,411 of record CM076595.1, on the reverse strand, counting down.
AATTGATCATCCACTCCTTTAGTCAATTTCATATTCTTCGTATAGAAAATTAGTGCTCTGTTTGGCAAAGCAAAACAAAAAACAAAAACCAAAAAACAAAGAAAGAAAACCCCAAAAAAAAAATGGTAATTACTTTTAGCAGGAAGTGAGGATTTTCAATGATATATAAGCACCTACGAGTTCTTTTTCAATTAATAATTTTCTGAAAGTTATAATTTAATAAGATACACTTGATTAATTATCCTCCTAGATATTCTTCTGCTTGATCTGTCTGATAAGAATATAAGAAATGCTTGTGTGTTTACTTGTTATTAAAAAAAAAAAGGAAGAAGAAGAAGAAGAAGAAAGAAAAGAAAAAGGTGAGGCTGACATAGAAAATTGCAATGCACTTGGTCATGAATGTGATTCCTTAACTTAAGATTGTTAGTGCATGCGTGTTCTTCACTGCTGTCCAGTGTCCATGCAAGCTCTGCACTTGGCTTTAATTTCCTAATTTTTCTTCCTATTTTCTCCTCTGACTTTCCAGTGATGTCCAACATGTACGTAGGAGCTCCTCTTTCTGACACTCTGAAGTCTGAACAGGTGTGGATATCTTCTTCTTCTTTCTTTTTTCTTTTTTTCTATTTATTTTTATTATAAGCCAGTCGGTTCATTCCCTCAAAAAAAAAAAAAAAAAAAAAAAATCCAGTCGGTTCAAAACAATATCAGACAAAAAACAAATAGGCATATATATCAGAAATTAATTTAACAACGCCCGATGGATGCACAAACCCCACTATAAATATTTCTCATCTCCCAAAAAAAAAAATAGAAATTTATGAGAAAGGAGAAAATTTTAGGTTTTGTAGATATTTTTAGAAGTGATTTTTTACTTTCTGAAAGTCATTTTTGGATTCCTGGATCTAAACGATGTTTTTAAAAGTGTTTTAATAATACGTCAAAAGATTTTATAGCTTTTAGAAAAGAATTTAAAAAAAAAAAAACAACTCTTCTAAATCACCCTTAGAAGCTCTTGCTATTTATTAAAGTGCAGGTCCCACACAAATAAGAAAGACACATCTTTACTTGCCCCTTGTTTTGATGATTGTTTCAATTTCGGTAATTGAAAAATTTTTATAAAAAAAATATTTTTTTAATTTTTATTATTTATTTTTTTATTTAAAAAAATTTATCTCATTTTAAATTTATTTTATACAGTATTTTAAAAAAAATTTTAAAATTTTAAAATCTTCTCATAATATAATATATTTAACACTATTTCTTCTATTCCAATCAATTTTTTATTTTTAAGAATAAAATTTTTTTTATACAAATAAATATTATTTTATTTTCAAAATAAAAAAACTTTCTTATTTAAAATAAAAAAAAATTTCTTTTCGAATATGTGATCCAAATAGAGAATTATGCTCTCGTTTTGAGCATGCATTAAGCTGGTGAATTTTTTTTTTATGATAAATATATATATTAACAAATAAATAGGTTTTGTTTTTTAGGAGGTAAACCAAAAAGACGGAGAGAGATAGAGCTGGAGAAAATAAACATATCCGTACAGGTCTCAGAGGCAGACAGGCATATATTGATACTGGTCTCTTCCCAAGATCTTCTACTTTCCTTTTTTTTTTTGTTTGAATTTGGACTTTTGCGTCATAGATAATTTTTCTTAAATAATGTAAAAAAAAAAAAAGTGGGATACTGATTTTTAATTTAGATTTAAATTTGAGTTAAATTAAATTATTGTTAAATAATAAAAACATTTAAACATTTTAATCTAATACTAACCGTCCAATCAGACACTTTTTACATTTAAATACAATAATTATTATTATAGTAGTTCTGCTAAAGGAGACTAGGTTTGATTAATCAATTTAATTTAAAATCAATTTAAATTTTTCATCTTAATTTTTATATTTTTTTAAAAAATCAATAAAATTTATAATTATTTTTTAAAAAGTCAACTCATTTCAAATTTAAAAATTTCATCTTATCTCAAACTCAACTCATTCACCAAACTAACCCTATAGGGTTATTCTTCTAAACTTACTATTGGATTGGTTCGGCACTTTAATATCATCATAAAATATAATAATACAAGTGTTGGACTGGGAAAATATATTGTTATAATGTAACTTCATTGATCTTGCCAGGGATATATACATGGCAAGCTGGGCTGACATTGATGAATGTGTGTGTAAATATACATTTATAAATAAGCCACTAGGCATAGTGAAGATGGGTTGGGATAAGGATTTAGAATATCTTAGAGGGTGTTTGGTATTTAATTTTCACTCCAACTAAATTATATTTTTTCATCTCAATTTTTATCTTTTTCTAAAAAGTCAATAAAGTTTATAACTATTTTTTAAAAAGTCAACTCAATTCAAATTTAAAAATTTCAACTCAACTCAAATGTAATTCATTCACCAAATACCCTCTTAGTTTCATATCCGTACCTGAACAAATACATAACATTATTAATAGAATAATAATGGGATTAGATAGGGGCATATTGGTGCATATCAACAAAAAATATATATATATATATAAATATATGGTTTTGTAATAGTTGTCAGAGATTGCCATAAATTAAAAGAGGAGCAAAATGAAGGGTCCACAGTGATAATACCACGCGTTGCTCATGATACTGACGACCAAAACAGGGTATTTCGTGATGTTATATATGTTGAGCTTTTCTAAGTCGGGTTTCATAGGTAGGTCGGGTTAGACCTCTAGGGTTTGCCTGGACATTTTGATCGGATCTCAAAAAGTCAGGAGACTACTCTTCTTCTCTTTCTGTTTCAACACACATAGATATATATATATATATATATATAATATTTGTTCTTTTCTTAAATTAATATAAATGGTTCTGTTTACGTACCTGTGAAAAAATTACATGATAAACAAACAAATAAATCTCTGGCTAATTAGGGTTTTCAATTGTTATTACCCAGAGGATACGAGTCAGAGCAACTTATACTTATGACATAAGCATGCCTTCTCGTATAAATTCTCAGCTTAATTACTTTGCCAATTGAGTAACTTTTCTCTGTATTCAGTTTCCTTTTCAAGCGCAACAACTGGCTTTGTTCAATATTTATTTGCATGTTGTTAATGACATAATTCATTTAGTCATGATTGTGAAAAGAAGAAATTAAAAAGGGAATTAATAGGTTTTAATTAACTACAATATATATATATATTCCTTCAAAAAAAAAAAAGAAAGAAAGTGCAATATATATATGTTTGACCATCGACATATATGTATAAATATAGTTGCTTTCACCGTTTAGGTTAACTGTTTCTACGTCGTGGACTTTTTGTTGACGAACTGTGAATAAATAAAATCAGTTCTTCATTGTTTATGAGATGAGATCGGGAAAGTGTGGGAAAAAAGGAAAATTTAATAATAGAGAAAGTGCTCGATGAATTACATGCATTGCGTGAGAACTAAAAAATATAAATATATATATTAATTGGACAACACTCATGAATGAGAATGAGATAGACAAATAAAACAAAGTATAAAGTCTCGTTTGGTGTTCGAGTTCAAACTCAAAATTTTTATACCAGTTTTTGTCTTTTCTGAAAAGTCAACAAAAATTTTCAACTCAAACTCATTCACTAAGCGGACCCTAAGTAAATAAAAAATAAAAAGATTTAAAAAAATTATCATAACTGTGAGGCAATGACTTTGATTTATAGTTAAAAGATAAAAGATATATATATAAACCAAACCAAATGTGTTTGTATGTAAGAATATTCTCTCGGGATCCAAATAGTTCTTATAACTTTCTAATAAATAATTTGTAATAATTAATTGGTTTATTTATAACTTTGTATAAAATTATGTGTAACAATTTAGGATTACATGTATAATCTAGTGGTAATTCTAACTTTATTATATCAAAAAATGTAGAGTTCGAATCTCCTTATCCCTAAGTTTAAAAAAACAAATTATGTGTAACATGATAATATTATAGCATACTAATTTAGTAACTGTTGATGTAAAAGACAAATATTATAAGAAAATGTTATAATGAAATCAACTGATTTTTATAATTAAAACGCATAAAAAAATTATAAATTCAGTAGTCAAATAAAAGAGTATACACATACAAATTATATATGTATGTGTAGATAATGGCGGAGGCGGAGGCGGAGGGAGGGGGGTGCGACACTCAAATTTTTTGTTCTTTAAATTTTGTCCTAAAAATTTTCTAATTTTTAGAATTTACCTCCACTGAAAATAAAATATTTTTATATAGTCCCTATTTTGTCCATACTAAAAATAAAAAAAATTCTCATATCCCCTACTAATATTAATTCCGATAAAAAAAAAAGTTTATATTTTTATTACTTTGTCCCCACTAAAATTAAGAATCATCAATAAACCTATTAAAATAAAAAATTCTCTATTGAAATTTGTTTTATCTTAAAATAAAAATTAATGTACACTCTCACTGAAAAAAAATCATGGCTTCTCCCCTGGATAGTGGTGATGGTCAGGGTAGAAATTTAGCTACAAAATCTGAAACATGCATCCTAAACTAAAAAATCCAAGGAATAGTGTGATTCTTCTCTTTTTGTGGAAGTGTTCCAATGTAAATATGATGGGGAAAATAGTATTTGACAAAGAGGAAAAGTTTTACACTCAGTTGGGTAATTTGGGTGTGTGGATATACATATGTACGTATAGTACACATTGCGTTTGGTTGCAGTTCATGAATCATGAGCAAGGTACAAAAGAATCGAGCTTCAAGGTTCAACTATATTTATATTTTTGGGGTTAAAATATCTCTGATATCTACAACAGTGAAGAAGGACTTGGATCGGGATATTTGCTGCTCATGACGAATAGAAGAGAAGCTTTTCGAAGCTGCAATTATTGTGAAAGCAAAAGAGAGAAAGAGAGAGAGAGATGTTATAATTCCAGGCATTTGTACTCCATAAAATTATGATCTGAATTCCTGTTTTGCTACCCATGGAAGGCTGGTGTGTGTACAGTTTAGATCCGTTAAAAGCTGTACCACACATCATCACCACATCAAGGCAAGCACATCTTCCCTTTTTTTTTTTTTTAAGGTCTTTTTATTAAAATTTTTTAAGTCGTCATTATTATTATTATTATTATTATTTTGAATTTAAAGACAGAGAAATTCAAATGCTATATATTATGATGGAGTCAGGATTGAAGTTACTATATCATATCAAAAAAAAAAAAAAAAAGATTCAAGTTACTATACCTGCAATCGTTTTTTTGGAGGTTAGTGTTAATGGAGCCTATAGGAGCTTCTGAACATTAAATTAACTATGATAGTGTTATTTTTTTTATGTTAAATAATTTGATTAAGGTCGTGTTAAAGTTAAAAAAAAAAAAAGCATAGAACTAGTAGAAACTTAACACAAGTATGATAATTAAAAAATAATTTTTTTATAAGGTATTTTTTTAGATCATATCCTATAATTCTTTTAAAAATATATCAAAACAGATAATTTTTAATAAAAATTAAGGGGGTGTTTGGGTGATGAGTTCAAACTCATCACTATCAATTCAATTTTTATCTTTTTCTTCAAAATTTTTTTTGTCTTTTATGAAAAAGTCAACTAAAATCACTATTTAAACTCAAATTTTTGTCTTTTTCTGAAAAAGTTTTTTATCTTTTCTAAAAAATCAACAAAAATTATTATTCAAACTTAATAATTTCAACTCAACTCAAACTCAACTTAAACACCAAACACCCCTTCAATAAATAAATAAATATAAATAAATAAATAAATTAGTTATTTAGTTTTTAAATTTTTAAGTTTATATAACTTTGATCCCATTCTTTTTTTCATAACTTTAATGATTTTAAATTATTAAAATATTATTGATACAATTTTTTTTTTGTTAATTTTTTAATAGAATCGGTAATAAGTATTTTTGTCAGAAAGTGATATTAATTAATAAATTCCGTTTAAAAATTAATAAAAATTATTATTTTAATAACGATTTTAATAGTTTAGAGTTAAACAACAAAAAATTTAAAGACAAACCTAATAGAGGTGGAAAAGAGGAAAAATTTTACCTGTTTAGGCAGACTCCCGACAAAGTTTGTGCTTTACAATATTAACAAACTTGATTAAAAACGTATTTAAAAAATAATCTGATTAATTACCCCTAAAAAAGTCTGATAAGATGCGACAGTTTCCATTATTAACTCTCACGGAATTAAAACCATGAATTTGGTTCTTGTCAATTAATACCACATTTTTAATTCGTTGGGCAAAATAATGACTTAAAAAAAAAAAACCAAAAATTAATCTTTCTAGGTGCATGGATCGAATTAAAATAAGGTTATAAACATAAAACATGTGTATCCGAATTGACTTAAAAGAAAAGTTTTATGAGAGGGGGTAAAAAGAAAAGAAGAGAGAAAAAAAAAAAAAAAGGTCTAAATGTACTTTTTGATTCTATTTTCTTCTGACAGTGTGATCTTCTTGTCGTTAAAATCTTAGCTGTCAAGTTTTGCTTCTCTGGTTTTGGCGTCTCTGCCCCCCAATATCTCTAATCCTTTTAAAAGTTAAGAACGTCCAACCGTCACTCTCTCTCTCTCTCTCTCTCTCTCTCTAAATATTTTCTTTTCTTCAGGGACAGGTTTCATATAAATAATATTCATGACACATTTACTGCAAGAGTTGGTTTAATATTTTCTCTCTTCCCTTTGCTTGAAGTGACCGTAAAAAGTATTTTCGGATTATGGGATGCTTATTTATATGCATATATACGTTTATATTTGTGAGTGTGCCTATATATATATATATAGATAATATATATGTATATATGATCAGCACGCGGGAGAAGATAGCAAGGCATGTTGTGAAAGAATGTGATATCTCCAGTGATCAATATCTGCTGCTCAGGATTGGGTTTGAAATGAAAGACAAAGACATAGGACTTTTTTTTTTTTTTTTTTTAATTTAATTGGAAGATATATATACTCTACCAACATTTTATGTTGCAAGAATATCAGACGAAAAAGAAGGAAAGATAAAGTAACGCCTAATATTTAATAGGCCTGGAATACATACGTGTCGGAACAACATTATATATAACAAAATTTTCCTTCTTGAGGTTTTTTTTTTTTTTTTTTTATTTTTTTAAGAGAATCTTTGTTGGAATATGGAAATACTTCTATTATATAATACTGTCTTTAAACATCAGATTTTTATGAGGTTCTATTCAATTGTCGTACTTTGTTTTTGTTATCCATTGAATTGTTGTACTTGATCTAGTTTTGATATGATACCAATTTGATATATCTAAGCTGTCATTTTTTTTTTTTTTGGCTGGAAATCTAAACTACCATTCATTGTAGTAAATATGTTTTTTAAAATATATTTTAAGCTGTCAAATTAATATCGGTATTTGTATTTTACATTAAGATAAGATGTTCATTCGTCATTGTCAATAATGATTATGTCTCATCATAATAATCTTATTTCTTTGTTCTTTTATTTTTTTTTTCCTTTCTATTTTATAGATCTGCTTATAATATTCCTTGGACTATCTAAAATTTTCTTTGAATTTTTTAAATATGATTCAACTGTTCTAAGTACATTTCTAGTATTATATAATTTAAGAGCCCATTTTTACTATACTTATATCTAAAATAAAAGAGAGTTACAAAATAATAAATATACGTGAAGTTTTGCAAGCCACTTGATTTCCTTTAATTAGTTTTTTCCCCCATCTTCTTTCCTTGCATGCTGGGTAATTCTATACGACAGCCTGCATATATATTCCTTCCAAGTATCCAGTTGGAAGAAAATTAAATGGACTTAATACTGCGTACTTATTCCCACTTCCATACGATACACGTATACATATATATATATATATATATACACACACATATATATAAATAATACACACAAACTGACCTAGGGAAAAGAATAGTATTCATGGCTCAGGCTAACCATATTATATATATATATTAATGACCATCATTGCCTTGGGTTGCTGAACAGAATTTTCATGAATCGCAAAGTAACTCCTACTATATATGATTAGGAGATCGATGCAAACAAAACACAACAACACAACAGAATGTTGTTATTATTAGAATAATTAGCTTATAAATTGGAAGTTCATGGCCTACAAGAAAATTAAAGGAAAATTAGTATTTATATTGTAAAATAAAAAAAAAGTCTTTAATTAATTGCTTAATTGATTATCTCTCTGCAATTAAGTAGTGAAGGACAGCCTTGGGCTAATAGAAATCTTCTCTCTTTTTTCTGACATCAACTAGTACAAATTCACATAACCTAAACCCCAGCTCTTAAAGACCCTACTTAACCCCTATATAAACTTATCAGACAAGTCCATGTGACCCATAAATCCTTGGTTTTCAAACCCTAGCCATCTCTAATTCCATGTATCCGCCATATATATGTATATATATATATATGTGTGTGTGTATAATGGGGATATTAGATTGAAGCAAACGACTTAGAAATTAGAAAAAGAAACAAAAAGAAGAGGAAAAAAAAAAAAAAAACCAAAGTGGGAGGAACAACTTCTGAGCGCCGCCAGTGTAATCATTCAGAATGTGATAATCACAAAGGGACCAGAATTAAGGAGTTCTTCTCTCTCAACTTCCCCAGAAAATTTAATTTAATTTTTTTTAATTAAAAAACAAAAACAAATTTTCACGCCAACTTTATTATCTAATTGCCGAAATAATATCGTTGCACTCTTTTTATTATTGTTACAGGTTTAGATGGAGACGTGTAGATGCAGACCCATTTTCAGAAATGTCTTCAATTTTCATTTTTTACTCCTTTAATTCCAATATTGAGGAAAAGGGTGATCACTTCATGAAAAGGAACTTACAATAATTGCCTCATTAAAATTAAAATTACTTTCTTGGAAATTAAATTTCAGCATATATATATATCCACGTCAATCATACTGATCTTGCCTTCACTTTTCTTCATATATATTCATTGCTTTCTCTTGGAAGTAGGAATATATATATATATATATATATATACATATCTCAAAAAGTAATGTTTTGCTGGCATGGACAAGCCTAGCCCTTTTTCATAAGTATAATCTACCATCCAAGGGAGACATAAAAGTTTATCCTGTATATTAATTACAATAATAATCCAATCTAATACATTACTTGGAACAAGAAAAATATCATTAATTTACCACGTTATTCTCATTACTATTACTTATTCGACTAATTGTTTTAAATTCAATGAACTTGCACATAATTAACTGATGAAAAAGAGTTTTTAACTTTTGGAAAAAGAGTCGACCTTGGACTAACGATGAAAAATGTCTTTTGTGATGGCTATACCAACACCATTTTTTTAAGTACAAACATATACTACTATATTTGTGGTTCAAAAGGTAAAAATTATACGAAACCTAAAAAGAAACCAGGTCTAATTTTTGGTGCCGTCCAAGGGCACAAAAAACTTAACTTGGTTCAAAGAACCTAAATTGTAAAGTTGTGAAATAAACGTGAGGGGTCAAATGCTGATAAACGAACCCACCATTGTTTCACAACCGATTTCTGTGTGTCAGATTGTTGAATTTTTTTATTTTAATAAAAACCCACAAAATTAAGGTAAAATGTATTAAAGTGACAAATTATTTTGTTTTATTGATAGATATTATTGTGTTTGTTACTAAATTAATATTTTAATGATATGATATGTGAATGTTTATGTAAAAAAATTTTAATATTAAAATAACAATACTTATCAGTATATAGTTTTTATCATAAATTTTTTTTAAAATTATTCATAAAAAAAATCAAGAAAAGAAAAGGGGAATATTGGGAAAATGATGATCCCTCCAAAGAATGGACGGTTGGCACTAATTGGCCCAGTAGAACGTCCTCGTCGAATGTACATGCTACAAAGTCCTAACCCCCCCGTTTGGTTTTTGAATTTTGTGTTACACTTTATTATGTCACTAGCCCCATGCATGAAACAAATCAATCACTTTCCTATCACCCAACCAAAGCCCTCTCTCTCTCTCTCTCTCTCTCTCTCAATATCCCTCACGGTCCTTAATATTATTTCTTCTGCGTGTGCAATTCATTTAATGCTTCCAGTGTAAAAATACAATTATATATACATATATATATATATATATATCAGCAAACATCCACACAACACATCAGATACTACTACTGCCAATCTGCCGGCTTTATCCCTCTCTCTCTCTCTCTGTTCTCTTTTCTTCCTTGTCTTCCCTTTTTTCTTCTTCTGATCATCCCCATTTCACACTACCATGGAAGAAGCACTTTCCCGTCTCAACGGACCCATTTTAACCCCCTCTCCCGAACCGGCCGAACACCCGATCAATATCTCCGACCACCACAACCACCACAAGAAACACACCAACACCTCCGGCAACCTCAACATCACCACCGCTACCAACCACAACAACAAGCGGTCGCTGAGGGAAAGCAGCGCAGGAGGAGGCTCAGGCACTGGCGGCTCCGGGGCCATGCGGTACCGCGGAGTACGGCGGCGGCCGTGGGGGCGCTACGCCGCCGAGATTCGTGACCCGCAGTCGAAGGAGCGGCGGTGGCTCGGGACCTTCGACACGGCGGAGGAAGCTGCGTGCGCGTACGACTGCGCCGCCCGCGCCATGCGGGGCATCAAGGCTCGCACCAACTTCGTCTACCCGGCTTCTCCGCCCCCGCCGTCACTCGCGGCCGATCACCACCTCGCGATCCCTTCTTTCGCTTTCCCCACGAGACAATCTCAGCCATCCATTAAAGGCTTTACCGCAAGTACTTCCACTTTTCCATCTCCAAACTGGTCGCGATTTACACACCCTTCTCCTTGCAGTACCACTTGCCATGATCACTTAATCCCCACGGCAGGCTCATCAGTACAGCAGAGGAACATGCTGTTTCTTCGCGATCTCATCTCCTCTAATTCTCCTAGTAACAACCATAACCCATCTCTGGTCTCCACTCCCCAATCACTTTACAATAATCATCACTTCTTTCACAACATGAACGAGTCGTGTACTACTACTCCGTCTTCTTCTTCTTCATCTTCCTCCTGCTGTGTTAATCATCCTTTAATGGTTAACCCGTCAAGTGATGGTAATTTTACTGGTTGTTCTTCTCTCATGACCACTAGTACTACTACCACAACTACTCTTCCGAATCTCGGTCAAATTATTACTAAATCAGTACCCGCCATTTCCACTCAACCCGAAGAGCAAGATTACAACTCAGAGTTCTTTCCCAAAGAGCCGTCGGATTCTGGGCTGTTGGAAGAGGTCATTCAGCGGTTCTTCCCGAAACCATCTTCCAAGGAGACCACCACCACCACCACCACCACTACCACTACTAGTAGTAGTATTATTGATCCTGTAATGAGCTCATTATCTCATGATCACCAGGTGTCTGTAAATATTCCAGCTTCCCATTTTGACGGCGCGAGAATGGGGATGAAGAACGAGAATCACCATCTGGGATTCTGCTCCGATTACCAAGGCCATCATGTTGTTCCGCAGCCACAGTTTGGGAACTTGACCAATAACGGAACGAATCTTCATCATCATCATCATCATCATCGTGAGATGTCGCAGGCGGTGGTTCCTTACAGCAACGACGTCGTGCCAATGAACTTCCACCAGCTAGCTGCTGCTCAGGACTCGATGCTGTTGGACGAGATCTTCCAGTTCCCGGAGTTTGTGACTGCCTTTGCTGCCAGAATACAGAATGCCTAGCTACCTGAGATCATCACCTAATTAACCTTTCCACTTTGGTGTAACTCTGTGTGTTAATTTGCTTTCTAGTGCTCGAAGTAGCTTATATTAATCACTAGTAGATCATATGTAATGTAACAAAGAAATTTGGAGTTTGTCTTTCCTGTTTTTATATATTCATACTATGCAGTGCTAATTTAGGGTTTCCAACGAATTTTCGCATGTTATGAATCTTTTGATCTTAGATTTTATGTCTTGATCAAGTTTAAACCATGATGATGTAGTTAGCTAGTTTTGAATCTGAATGATCATGACTATTAAGTGAATTTCACTCAGTATTTTTTTTTAACATTGTTCTTGAATTTTGTTTTGTTTCTTTAATTTGTGTGCAAGTTAATATAGATATATGTATATATTTATATATCTGTATATGTATATGTGATTCATGGCTATATAGATTCTGAACCTTTACGACTATTTCGTTCATAGTTTATGACGAAAGAAGAATCTCAAAACTTGTTTGATAGCTAAATTTGCGTTGACCCAGCTGCTCATATACCAAAAGTCTGCAGTGTTCTTCCCACACTTTTCGGTTCTGTGTCTGTTCATTCTTAAACCGATGAGAAAAGTATTTGGTGTTTATCCATTGATATTCTTTTGTTTTTTAGAAAAAGAAAAAAAAGAAAGAGACAGAGAAACAAACCCTAGAAAGGTATCGACAAGCTTTTTAGGGAGAAGTGAGAAAATGCAGGTAGATTAGTACTATACTAGAGCAAGAAGACAAAAAAAAAGGGTTAAAAATGATAGAATATTATTCCTAGTCGTTGCAGACATAAGGTTAGGATCATTTTAAAATCGTGTTAACTCTGGTTATCATCTATATTACTCGTACTATTGAGGGTCACATTATAGTTGTAAGAACTAGTGAAGATTTCTGATATATATAAAATTCTTCCTATAATTTATCTTAGGGGGTGTTTGGTGTGTAAGTTTGAGTTAAGATTTGTAATTTTAAATAGTGATTTTAGTTGACTTTTTCAGAAAAGATAAAAAACTTTTGAGAAAAAAGATAAAAACTGAGTTGATGGTGATGAGTTTGAACTCATCACCCAAACACCCCCTAAATATCTGCATTCGAGGTAAGTTATATATATATATATATATATATTTATAGCGCTGCATATATAGTACAAAGACTTGGAATAAAAAAATAAAAAGGATACTTTGGACGTACGGCTACCGATAATTAAGGTCCTTTCATTTGGAACAAGTAGAGATAGGCCTGTGAGGGGGGGAAAAAAAAGAAAAAACTTTTAGTTTCCAATTTCCTAAAAAATAAAGTAAATTAATTATACTTAGGAGCGTAACACGTGTGAAAGAAAAATTGTCACTAGCTTCTCAGCCCCCCACCCCCACAAGAAAAAGAACTTATCTGAATCCCTACGAGTGGGTTTCGTTGACGCCTTTTCTGTCCTCTATATATGTATCCTTATATCTATCCTCTAACCTTTTACATCAACGTTTTCTTTTCACGTTTGAAATTTTAATTTGCTCTATTCTAAATTGTGTTGCACTTTCATTAATAGTTTGTTAATCACAGTTATGTTATCATGGTATTCCAATTTGACGGATTGTTAAGTTAGGGGTGAGTTGGTTATGTGCTCATTGTTTTTTATTTTTTTTATTTTTTTATTTTAAGAAATTGTGACTTGAATCATCCTCATTGTGCTGATTCGATGACCTTTGGCTTTAGGTGTCGACATGCTACATAAAATGATCCCGATTTATTTAGGGACTCTAGCATCTCTTTTAATAATTTTTTTTTTAATGAAAAAAAGGCTAGAGGTACAAATAATTACGAGTAGTTTTCATTAGCTTCTAGTTTATATTCTTATACATGGAATGCGATATAGATAAACAAAAGTTGGAATATATATATATATATATATATATATATGTATAAGACGGGCATTAAAAGATTTCAAAAAGGATCATTTAACATTTATACTAGCTAAAGCCCCTCTAGGGGGAGATAGTTTTTGATAAGCTGAAGTAATAATATAAAAGAATTGTACTTCTAATAAGAGTTTAATACAACTTTAAATTCAAAATAATTGAATCGATAGGGTATGGACCATCATTATTTTGCAATTAGCAGGAGAACTCGTGGCACATTTCAAGTGGATTAATAAGGAAATATTAGCAGGAGAATGGTTGGAAGTTGTGATCAAGAATATTTATAAGGACATATCCTTTCTAAGACTTTATATTAATTACTCCGTTAATAATGAAATAAGTTATATATTGTACAACTAGTGATTAAGATTAAAGGAGTACAAATTGGGCAAGTGGGCTTTGCTTACGAAGCCCTTAAAAATAGGTCCCTTTTTTACGCTTAAAAATGACAAATAAACGTGTAAATAAGATTCGCATTGCGGACTTTATTCTGGAGATTTATGTAGCTGTCATTAGATTAAATGAAAAGATAATTAGGTTTGAAGTCGGAGCTGAGGTTTAAAGTTATTATAAAGGTTTTAACTTTTAAAAAAAATTTTTTAAGAAAAAATCTTTAAAAAAAAAAAAATTAAGAACGTGGGATTTGAACTCTCTATTTTTAAGTGGATAGTTATGATATTACCGTTAGATAATATCTGTAACTACTTGAAAAAAAAAAAAAGTTTTGAGGTAAAGGGATATATGTAAATGGGAGATATGTTGAATGGAAGAGACATCCATTAAAAAAAAAAAAAAAGAATAGAAAAAAATATGAAAAATATTGTGTGTGTGAAGGGGTTTTTTTTTTTGGATGACTTTATAACCACGTCCCGTAAAATGTAATAACTGATAGATATGATGCGAATCCAAAGCTTTTTTTCGTGATTTTCGTCCAACGTACATAGGCTAATTATGATGTCGCATTCCCATTTTAAAAGTAAACGACGTGTCGTTTTTATATCTACTTAAACTTCATGTTGTACTGTTGGTAAGGAAAACGGCGTGCGATTGTCATTTTCCTATTCTTCGATGTTGTTTATTTTAATGTCATTTTCCCATTCTTGAATGTCGTTTATAATTGAAGGACATATTCTTTATTTGGATGCCGTTTCTATGGAAACACATCCACCGTTGGAGAGAAAAGCATCGAGGTTATTGCTTCAGTGAGGAAACGACATGCAATTTTGAGGTCTTGAATATTGTTGTACCGCCATCTACTGGATGAGTAAAAATGAAATCACACTTCTTTCTTCTTCTTCTTTTCTCCTGAAAAAACTTAAGGCATGGTGTTTTTAATTTTTATATCCTTCGTCTCACAAACCAAGTCTAATTTTACTTTTTATTCATACTTCAAAGGAAAAAAAAAAAACCTTCAACTGCAATCAATTTGTCGTTTCTTACTTTACATTTACAGGTCTTTGCGTCAAAATGGAAAATTGACGTGACGTGTCGTTTCCTTATAACGTCATTCTGGCATTCTGCCTTCCCTAAGCGATTGATGGCTGCGATGATATCTTAACAGTAATTGCATATCAGAATACTTCTTATGACGTAAAATTCAAATTTCCACTCCAAAATTCAAAAATACCAATATAATTTACTAGAGTCGTGAATGCCTCCATAAAAAAGGAAAAAAAAAAAAAAAAAAAAAAGTTATTCTCGTGCGTTATCTTGGTCTCTACTTTTAAACGTGTTCAAAAAAAAAGTTCTTGATGTTTCAAGTTTTAACAAACTTTTTTTTTAATCCATTTGACTTTTGAAATCCTGACCGGAAAAGACCCAACTTCTGTCCTAATAATCGTACTCTAACATGTTAAATTACAAAACTAATCCTCATTAAGCTCTACATGGTCCTTACTATGCCTTTGTATATCAACATTTAAGGGGTGTTGGGTAACACAACTCACCTCCAATTAAATTGTATTTTTTTATCTTAATTTTTATCTTTTTTTGAAAAGTCAATAAAGTTTATAACTATTTTTTAAAAAGTCAACTAAACTCAAACTTAAAAATTTCAACTCAACTCAAACTCAATTCATTCACCAAACACCCTCTTAACAATCCGATCGAAAGGAACGGAAAGACTATTTTGAACAATTTCAAAGCTCTGGCACTCATTTGGGGATGTTTAAAGTTCAAGAATTGAAGTAATTAATCTGACATACAGTTTGAGACAATACATAGGATTAACCCATAAAAATAATAAATGAAAGGAAAATTAACTAAGAATAGAGTAATTAGAGTTCTTAATAATTGAATTTATCGGACATGGACCATTATTATTAATTAGCAATGAGCAGTAGTCGTGGCACATCTTAAGCGGGCTTAGGACAGTTGCAAGTTGGGATCAAGGATTTAATGACATAATCTCCTTTCTGCTACTTTATAATAAATTACTCCCTTAATGAAACTTTAATTATGTCTTACAACTATTACTGACTGCTGATGAAAATTAGTTCACTACACATTGTGCAGGTGGCTAGTTTTTCTTTCTTTTTTAAAAGATTAATAAAGAACGGAAAGAATTGACTTTGGGTACTGCATATCATCCAGTTAGAAGATTAATTTGAGTCTCATTTAGCTAAGACTAAAACTGTGAACGTGTGAAAATATTAATTCAATTATAAACAGAGGTGGAGCTATCTTATGATTGAGTGAGGGCTTCCACGTCATCCAGTTAGAAGATTAATTTGAGTCTCATTTAGTGTTTTTTTTTTCAATTTTATCTGTGTAAACTTAATGTTTATTTTTTCTTATTTTGCCTTACTAAAGTTTGATTATCCCCTTATAAGTCCACCTAAAAACTTTATTATATAGTGTACGTCTTTATTGAAACAGTATATGGTAGCTCCGCTACTGATTATAAAAACGTCAAACAAAAGGTTCATGCATGGTTAGAGCAAATAATTATAATAATAAATACATGTTCATGCATTTTCTTAAATTATGGGATCCATATTAAGCTCTCGTTCTCTATTGGAAAACAAACTATTCGGATTAGCACTAATGTGCCCAATTAATCTTAATTAATGAAAAGGATGAGGTTTGGAGTTGATCAATAAGCCGAAGCACGAATTAAGGTTTGGAAGTAAAGGGATACTCATTGTTAATTATTATTTATATTTTCAAATTTGGAGATGGATTCAAACTCTACTCTTTGTGGAGTAATTATGTAATTGCTAAATAAATTAAATTCATGTGGGATATCATGAGAAATAATATTTAAATGTACGTAGGTTAATGCATATGAAGAAAAAAAGTTTAGAAAAAAAAGGGTAAACGCGGTATATTTTTCTCGAGTAGGACGTCCCTTAATAACTTGTAGTAGTATAAACCTAATGCTGCTGTCTCATGATATTCGTCGAGCATAGGCTAAGTGTCATCTTGATAAGTGTATAAAAATACACTTTTGTTCATATAATTTATTTGATAATTTAAGTTTTAATTGAGTATATTCATAATATTAATTCAAAATATTTTACTTTTGAAATGTTTAATTTTAATTTATTTTTCTTTACTTTTCTTTACTTCTATTTTTTCTTCTTTTTCTTTCCTTTCTTTTCTCTTCTTTATTTTTGCGCAGCTCCCTCCAACCCGCGTGAGCTACTTCCGCGTGCAAGCCTCGTTGCTTGATTCTTGGGCCAAAACTCAAGCGCGCATGATCTCTCGGCTGCATCTTCCAAGCCCGCGAATCAGGGGCCTTGTCTTCAGTTTCCCTGATCCTCAGCCCCAGCTGGTTTTTCCACAAGTCTCCAGCTAATTTACCAGCTGGGTGGCAGATTTCTTGGGGCCAAATTTCACACCAAGGCCATTGGACCTCATGCCTATATAAACCCATTTCTTCAGCAAGCTTGGGACGTTCTTTTTTCAGCATTTGGCTGAGTTTTTAGTGTTGTTTTTCTTGTATTTTCTCTTATTCTTGAATTTTTCATCTCATGTTTTCTTGTTAGAATTTTGTGAGATGAATTGCAAGTTAGACTAGACAATTTAGTGAGACTAGTAATGAACTTATATATCGAGTGATCCAATTTGAGTTTGATTTTCATCTGTTTTGTAAAGATTATATGTTTTAGTGGATTGAACCTCTTCATCTCATTTTTTATTTAAAATATTTTGTGTCAATCTTTTATATAAATTCAATCATGCATTTTTTATATAATATTGTCACATTCTATTTTAACATGATTTGTTTTATGAGCTGTCTTTTATTGTAATTTGTTAAAAATAGTACTTTGTCGATTTTGGATAGCTTGTAAATTCGTTTGGTTCAAAATTGAGATTTAATTCATCAAAACACTTTTTTTTTTTTTACTGATATTTAATTTCATATTTTCCAGTTGCTTTTTTGGTATGTGAAACTTGCAATTGAGTCATAAATTGAAGATTAGATTCAAATTGAAAAACAAAACATATGAAGGATTCACGACACCTTACCTCATTTACTATTGAATTTTGCTCTACTTAAATGTTCTCCTTTTATATTTTATTTATTTTCTTTATTACAAAAATCACCAAAAATATATTCTCTTTTTGTTATTTTATTTCCTTACCTTTTTAATGTTCATTTTTACTAATATTGTTTGTATTTATTGTCACCTCCTTGTAGGTACAACCACTCGATCTATACTATAATCGACTGCTTTGTAAGTGCATCTTTGAGCATTAATCACATCCACACGTTCATTAGCCAAAAAAAAAAAAAGTGTACTCATCCATACGTTCGTACAGCAGGGGACGACATGTGTTTCATTATGATGTTGTCTACAAAACTTCTATCTTAAATACAAACGACATGTGCTGATGTGCTGTTTAAAAATAAAATAAACGACATGTCCTTCGTAATCATTACAGATTACCTAGTAAAACGACATGCAGTTCGGAGGTCTTGAAAGTTGAAAGAGATGATTTTCCTTTGTTCGAATGCCGTCTCTTCATGGTAAAACTATGATGATTAAAAAAATCATTTCCTGTCGTTTTCCAATGTTGAAGAATAAAAACGGGATGTCTTTTTATATTTTTTTTTAATTTTTTATTTAATTATTATTTACTTAAAGAAGGGAGGCACAATTTTTTCTATCCTAAACTCCGAATGGAAACCTGAATTTTTTTTTTCCGCCCCACGATAATCGAGTTGGCTTTTTTGTGATTTTAGTCGAAAGTCCGATAGTGTAATATTTTAACAAATAAAGTGTAACACTAACATTTTTATTGTGTGATACTTTCAGTTGATGTTTGTTGTGAGAGACGTTATAAGTAAGTAGCATGTTACACACGTAATATTATATTTAGATCAATATATAGTTACACAAATTTTTAAAAATTACATCTTCGAGACTGAAAATTAATGTCTTTTTCCTTTTTTAACAATAGTTTGATTATTAAAATTTAAGATACGAAATTACTATTATATTATACCGAAGAATAATGACATTGTATTTTACATACAATAAAAGTTTTCACATTAATAAGGAAAATTGGATATGTCCCTCACTAGTAGCTCAACAGGTGAAGAGGAAAGATTAGAGGCTTAGGTTTCTGGTTGAGATTTTTTTTTAAATGAATAAATAAATAAATCGAGCGTCAATATGATCATATGTCGTTAAAAGAAAAGAAAAAAAAAAAAAAAAAAAAGACATGTCGTTCAGGTGTTGAACAAAATATGTGATTCTATGGCTGTGCTTGCCCAAAAAGCTTATTTCAGAAAGCGAAAAATCGTTGCTATGCCAAATAACCGAACCCCATATATCCTTTTTCTTCTAGACTAGTAGAACAAACATATTTTGCTTGTGAAGAAACGACATGCTCGCCCACCACAACCAAACCCCACCCCCCACCAACCACACCACCCACCCCCCCCCCCCCCCCCCCCCCCCCCCCCCCCCGCACACACATCCACAAACGACATGGTTTCTTTGCGAAGTTGTTTAACATTTGGTAAAACGACTTTTTTTTTGGGGGGGGGGGGGGGGGGGGGGGGGGTATAAAGATGTCATTTTATGTACTACAGAACATCATGTCGTTTATTTCTTGATGTGGAAGCAATATATGCCGTTTTCTATCTTTAACGATCAGTAAAACTACATTTATTTATTTTTGGTAGTATAAAGATGTCATTTTATGAGCTACAAAACATCCTGTCGTTTATTTCTTGACGTGGAAGCAATATATGCCGTTTTCTATCTTGAACAATCAGTAACAAACAGATAAGTTTATGTCGTTTACCGTTTAATTTTATGAGGTTTTTTCAGTTCATTTAAAAATTAAAAAAAAAAGGGACAGAGAACATTTCTTTCGAACTTTTTTTCTAGCGATGGCATTGGATAATACTACTTAAACGACATAAAGCTTTTGAGACGACGTCTAATTCTCTTGAACGACAAACAGTTGACCTGTTTGCTTTGCATATAATATATATATATATATATATATATATACAGACACACACCCACAAGCATTTAAGGTTTTAATGTTTCTTGCTAGATAGAAGAGAAATATCAATGAGACCCTAAAACTCCTGCTGCCCTCGGCTCTACACCCAACAAAAGGAAAAAGGGTTAAATTTCATAAATGGCCATGAGTTATACACCATGTCTTATATTAGTCCATAAATTTCAATTTTATACATCTCTCGTGAACTTTTCTACTGTTATGCCAACAGTCCATCTGTCAATGTTCTGTAAAATGGTACATAGAAACTAAACACGTTTCGATTACATGAGCTTTATTTATAGATAAAGTCATAATCAAATATATTTTAGAAGAAAATTATACCTAAATCAAAAATATTTTAAATGTAAATTATACTTTAATCAAAGACTTATAGCATAAACTTTACGTCATGAAGCTATTATGGTGGAATGTACAATTTTCCTGCCATAAATATTCAATTACGATTCTAACCATAGTTAAAGCTCACGTGATCTGAAAGTGTTTAATTTATGTTTGTTTTTAATAGAGGTTATTTTCGTAACAATACAAAAGTTTGAACTAGTGTGATGAATAAAATTAAAAGTTAGGAACCAATTTTAGACTAAGAGTATAATTCAGGGTGCCATTTAACCTAAAGAAAAAACTACAATGCTCATGGGCCTTGTTAGGTTTTTAATATTGGCATTTGTGGCAATTTAGGAAAAACCAAAAACTGTTTAGGAATTAAATACAGGGTGTTGTAACAACTGTGTTACAGATTGAAGCAGATTGTGACTTGAAGATGTTTGGGAATTTGACTCGAATTGAGAATGACGTGACGAATTCAGTTTGAATGCGATCTGGAGAGAATATTAAGGAATTGATAATGCTGTAGAATTATAAAAAGGGAAATCTTGTGGATTTGTTTTGAAAAAAGGAAAATCTAGTTTAAATGAGATTTCCTAATCCTATTTAAATTAGGATTTCAAAAATCCAAGATTTATTCTTTAAATGGTTGCGATTTCAAGGGAGATTATTATGTAGAGAATTTTGGAGATTGATGTGTAATGTATTGAGAAAATACTAGGATAATGATGACAAAATATGTTTCCTAAAATAAACGGATGTGAAATTTGAATTTTGGGGTTGTTACAAAATATGTTTCATTATCTGTAACAAGTTCAAAATTTGAATGAAATCCGAATTTTGAAGTATGGATCCGAGATTTGATTTGGATTTACGCGAAGCATATTTATAAGTCTCAAAGATAATACTCTTTACAGAGAGCATATGTTATGAACGTGAGTTTTTGATACTTTGGTAATTTAATAGCTCTTTGAGTTTTTGCATCTTTCGGGAGAAAGATTTGAAGTCTTCGGGAGGAGAGAACATCAGTTGAAGGGAGTTCAACGAAGTTTGGAAAGGGATCTTGTTGAATGAGTTTATTGACTGGGTTTAAAACGACCGACATCAACAACAGAGAGGGAGTCTTCAGATTGCATAAGATCATTAGTGCTTATAATCTTTTGAAAGTTAGTGAAAGTTCAAAGTTTGGGCGTGGTCTCAAGGAGTAGGGAAACTTAATCTTGTAAAAATTGCATGTGTCTATGTTTATTTATTTGCTTTTAATAATTAATTAATTGGGTTAATTAATTAAACTTGGTAAGTAAGCTAAAATTAGATCTTACAGGCCTCATATTGTCCAGATATATGATCCAATAAATTACGAATGATTTATTTGGAATTCAAATGTATCATTTTAATAGAAAAATTAGGCCTAATTTCCATATTAAATGATACAAATAAATTGTTAGACTTCAAACGTAGTATCCACATTAACACATAAAATTACAGAGTATGAATGAGTTCAAGAATAGCGACATGAAGAAAATTGAATTTCTAAAATTTAAGTGGGGACAATGTGGCTCTGCCGCAACTTGATTATACGTCAATTATGAGAGAAAAATTCATACCCTAACAAATCATTAAAATACGAGGAAAGTTGGATATAGATTTTTCCCGGTTTCACAATTAAAGGGACTCAATTAGAAAATAAGAGGATATTATTGCTGGGGAATTAAAAAAAAGGAGATAATAAAATGAGAAATTTTGAGCACAGCTTGATCATTACGTCAAAAAATGTGCTCAATCAACCAAATTTTTTCTTTCCAATTTGCAATCATTAAAGTTCCATGCGAGTATTAGTCGCTCCAAATTAAGTCGCTATAAGTATAAGATCCCGTAATCGTCATTGCATCTGTATGTAAAGGCCAAATATTAGGATTCTCATCGGTCTTCATGACTAAATTCACCTATGCAAGAAGTGACTTGATCGGGTTTAGGAATTCTCACCGAATGATAAACATTTTTATATCTTATTTAATTTAAGTATTCGGACAAAATAAGTATTTAAAATCTCTTTATATATCAATTATCAAAGTACAAAACTATATAAAGATCGTTTAAGTCAAAAAGGATTTTCTTCTAAAATCATAGCTTTCAAAATATGTGGACTATATCAAAGTCCCAAGATTTTCTCAAGAATATTTCTAAATCATCAAGAATTTATAGGTTGAATAATTCATATATATTAGTTCGAGGGACGTGCCTTTGACATGATTCCCATTAGTAACAAAATATTGTTTTACCTATTGCATGTGTTTCTTTTGCAAAAAGTTTATATCAAATTATATTATTATTACAATTAAGTATATGATTAATTATGTTATAATTTTCTAAATTGCTTCTCATTGTAGCAATATTTTAATTGGGTAATTAATTAAAAAATTATTTGTTAATATCATGTTTGAGAAAATAACTTTTTAGAGGATTGCTTGAATAAAATAATAAAAAAAAACATTGTAAATAGGAATAGACTTGAGAAAAATCATTAACAAGTGCAAAAATGAGGAAAAAAATTTAAAGGAAAAAAAAATTGACAAAATGAAATATATATTAACGTTGAAAAGAAGATTTGGAATAGCAGGTATCACATCCTGGTCTTTAATGATGAAACTGACCCGCAGGTCGATAAGGCAATTGACACCCACGAGAATTAATGTGTTGCATATCATAATGGTGGGGTTACTAGTATGACCTACCTCTCTCTCTAAAGGATCTTTATCTTTTCTCAGAGATGCAATGTAAACCAGATATTAAAAAAAAAAAAAAAAAAAAAAAAAGAAAGCAATGAGCGATCGGTTAGTCGGTGACCATCCTGTGGATGATCATGCTTGCATATATTCATATATTCACACACACACACACATATATATATGTATATGTATGTATGTATGAAAAAGTGTATATATATATAAATGTGATAAAAGATATAGGTGTGACTTTAATGGGTATAGTCGATTGTACATGATCAGATAAAGTGATCACTCCCGTGACACACAGAGAGAGTGACCAAAGAGATCAGGGGAAACAGATAAGATGTATATAATGGCATGCCCATCTTGAGGTTTTTTTTTTTTTTATTTTTTTTTATTTTTTAAATCACATCACCAACATTTCACCTTTTTCTTACTTTTCTGGTTTTCTTTCTTTTTTATCTCTCTTTGATTTCTCTCTCTCCAATAACCAGTTTTATTGAGCAACTTCTTCCCGGGACTCATTTCAGGTCAAATTAGTAACTCCTCTTCTTCATCTTCTTGATATCTCTCTATCATTTTTTCTTTTTCTTTTTTTTGACGGCTAAAATTGTTTCTTTTCGTTATTTAGCGGCCGAGATTTGATTGTATATATGGTACGTCCTATATATTTTTTTTTTTTGGTTCTTTTTTTTATGATAACGAACTCATATTGAGGCTTTGAAACATGAGAAACTGCAGAAAATGGAGAGCGGACAGGTAACACACAAGCTGAACATGAAAGTGGAGATTCCATCGGAGGCTGATGTGCTGGTGGCTGGGTCTGGGTCTGGGTCTGGGCCTGGTTCTGGATCTGGGCTTGGGCCTGGGCCTGGGCCTGGGCTTACGAGGCAGCCCAGTGTGACAAAGGGCAACTGCCTGTGCTCTCCGACGACGCATGCAGGGTCGTTCAGGTGCAGACTTCATCGGTCGCCGAGCCTCCAACGCACCAAAAGCATGGACGCTTCAGCAACAAAGGCTAATCATGCTATTGCCAATAATACTACCACTACTACTGCTCAGTAATTCTCTTGAAACTAATTAGAGCCTGTAATTATTTCTGTTGTTTATGCCCATCTTTGATAAATATTGTATCTAAATGGTCTGAATTTGAGTAATATGTACTATTACATATACATATATATGTTTTTTTTGTTTTGTTTTGTTTTGTTTGTTTTTTTTTTATTTTTTATTTTTAATTTTTTAAGTTTAGCACAGGGAAGAGCTGGGTTTTATCATTAATGCCATGATATGTCGTACGAAATTGCATGTCATTTAAATTTTTTAAATGGGTTTTTAGCTTTTTTGTCCCTGAATTATTTTGACGCAATTGATAAGTCTGACCCTCTTAATTTTCAGTCGTGACAAGTCACTTATGAATTTAATAATATAGTGCATATTGTCTTTTAAGTCGATGAATGATGTGAAAATTTGAAGGAAACATCCTCAGCAACATTGTATCATATTTACATATAATTTGTCAAAATTAAAAGTTTATAAATTGTTCTTGCGGTTGGAATATCTGCAATTAGAACCAACTACTTGGCCAAACATCATTTGGTTCTTGTATGGATTAGCTGACAATATATTGCTTAATTTAGCATCTTATTAGGGCTTTTGAATTCTGTTTAAGGAGCCTAAATGTGATTTTGTGCGTGCTGGTAACAAAGAAAGAGAGAACAAGATTCTGGAAGCTCTCATCTGTCATGTTTTATTAAAAGTTGATCCCATATTTGCAACCTAACTTGATATATGCATATGTATTCATGTTCTTCATTTTAGATTAATGAGAAGAAGAAAAATATGCAAACGACAATCAATTTTGTTGAATCCTCTAATTCTAATGGTTGGTAAGAAAAATAGTGACTGGCTAGAGCTTACAAAGGAGATATGAATCTTGGTATATTTCTTCTTAATCATGCGCAAAAATTTGAATGATTATGTCCATCATTACTTAGTTACCCCTTTCTTAAAGTTTAATCAAAAGGTTAAGACCAACAAGAGAATACACACACCAAAAATTCATTAGGGTAAAAAAAAAAAAAAAAAAAAATGATAATGACAGAGGAGACAGCGTATGTTTTACTGCAGTGAAAGTGAAATGGAATGGTAACATCCACGCATCTGAAATTCAGAAGAGTTGGGATCAAATGTCGAAGAAAACTATGATGGTGATGACGAAGAACATTATAACCATAATGATGTCCAAAGACCAACGACCACCGTCCATAAGTTTGATTGCACTTTTGCTCTATCTACAAACCTTACTCACTGGAATCAACCTAACCTAGCTATAGCTACCTCTAATACCAGATACCAAACCTAGTGAGACGTCTCTCTCGGCCTGCGAAATTTTGATCTCAATGATAGAGCTCAATTGCATCGATCATGGATTCCCCACGAATTGTAAAGATTCTAATCACGTCTTTCTATTTTTTCAGTCATTAGATAAGGTTTAAAAACGACCTCGATTGGAATATACCGTAGTTCTTTTATAAAGAAGTCTTGAAAGTTCGTAGAATGAAAACGACCATTCATTGCTTACTGTTTTTGGGAATGATCGAGTGGTTGCCAAATGTAGGGTGGAAAGCAATCGAAGGTCTAATCATAGCCACAAATTAGTCAAATGAATGTGTTTGATGGTAGAGTTTTCTTTGATGTGGTGCTTTTGAGTCCTTAATTAGTCCCTTTGTTTCTATATTTCTATGCTTTCTTAATAAGTTTGGTAGATATTTTTAGAAGATTGTTCTTGCGTCAAATAATGATAATAGTAACACAAATATAACTATATAATAGTTCTATACCTTCCATAGTTATTCTCAGTTCTAGTGGAGCTTCCTTTTGTCTCTTGTTGTCGTTTTCTTTTCTTTTTTTTCTTTTTCCTTAAAGATGCCTTTTTAACTCCATTAAAAAAAAAAAAAAAAACTTTAACCATCTGTATTCTGATCAGATGTCAAATTGAGCAAGTATTTTATTGAGTAAACTCCAGAAGGAATTTAAATGGAAGAACGAAATAATTAGTTCAAAAACACAGGAATTAGGACAGGAATTCCAAATCAAAGCAGTTGCATTATTGTCCAAGTCAGAGACATGGAAATACCAAGGAATAAAAATCTTTGATTAACAGGTGAGAATCCAAGGAGGAGCAACAATAGAGACAAGGACAGGTGTTGCAGATTTATAGACAAACACAACAAAATTGGTCCCACAAATTAGTCATTTACAACTAATAAAAAAACAAAAAGAAAAAAGAAAAAAGATTCAGCAAGAGATTTTCCCATCCTGAAAAGCTTGTTACTTATTGCTATAGATTACATCCACATTAATGCGCATTGGGATTCTTAATCCTTTCTTTTTCCTTCTTAATCCTACTAAAAGTTACACGAGATTGGATTTTGCAAAAAAAAGAAAAAAAAAAAAAAAAGAAAGAAAGAAAGAGACAAAGAAAAAGGTAAAACCAAAATTCACTCAATTCTTTTCACTAGGAGTTCTGTTTGCTGACCACAACTTACTGAACATTCTTTTGGGTCTAGTGGGAAGAGCACAAAGAGCCTTAAGCTTAGAACTTCTTCCGATCCCAATCCCGTCGGGGTGAATATCGTTTTCATCCAATCCGTCATCCTCAGCCAGCTTCATCCTGAGAGTGGAGATCTTGGACTTTGGTGATTTAAGGCCTGAGACACTCCATTGATCCTCAGCTGGTATAGTAGTTGTGGTGCTTAATGGCCCTGTAGGCTTTGATGGGTCAATGCCATGTGAGGCCAGCAGTGCCCTTATGTTGCCTGGCAGTTCACTCACTTTACCACCACCCATGGTGGCTCTTGCTTGCTCAAAGAATAGGACTTGGACCACAACTCTTAGTGGCAGAAGCTCGTTCTGCGCTGCGTGCATGCACGCCTCCATCGACAGCTTTTTGCAGTCTAGGATTCTACACAGTCTCTTCCTTTCACTCTTGTTCAGCTCTGGATGTGCCTGTCCAATCATACATCATATTTTTATCACAAATGAAACATAGACGGTGAGAAATTCAAAATGCAAAATAAAGAAAAGAGAAGAAGAGAGAGAAGCTATCTCAAGGGTAAACACCACATCAGTCTAGTAACTTAGCGATATGTGATAAGTTCACAATCTAACACCCTCACTCACACCAAATGTATCATGTAAAAAGATCAGAATCCAAATCCACTATAGCCTGCAAACCTAACTTTGATACCATGTTAAATAGGTTTAGGTAGAACTTATCGTAAAAACTAGTTCAAGGAAAGAGGGTGTCCAATTCACATATAAATACCACATCAGTTCAGTAACTTAGTTATGTGAAATAAATTCACAATCTAACTAGACATCTTTGGAACAAGTAAATTTGTTTCTTCAGTTAAGTGGAATAAATTTTTTTTAAGGGTTAGAAAATTTCACATCTGAAGGGACATGGACAAACAGTAAATCAAGAGAGAATTTCACATCTCAGCTAAATTTTTGTGGTGGGTCAACCTAATCCTAGCTGCTAATTAATTGCGAGTATGACAAGATTTTAAGGTCAAGAGAGTAGGTTATCTACTGGTGTACTGACCCACATCCTAAAATGAATCAGAAATTGGAATTTTTCCAAAAAAAAAAAAAAAGAAGGAAAGAAAGGAAATGCAAAATATGTGAAAATTAAAGAAGATGACCCCGCAGTAGGTCTGTGTCTTTTTACCTTGAGATAGATGTCAATTGCTCTGTAAATATCATCATGGTCAATTCTTGAAAAATCAGGGATGGACTCAGCAAGAGCAATGAACTTGGAGAGTGGCAAATTGGCCTCTCTTGCAATCTCTTGAAGATAACCATCTACAAGCTTTGCCACTTTTAGCTTTGAGCTGTGTGAGGCCGAGGAAGACCTCCGGCTCTCCTGAAACTCGAAATCGATGTTCTCCGCGGAGCGAGATCTCCTCCTCCTCTCAAATCCAAGCTTGGACCTTGGAGGACTAGTTGGGGGGCTTTGCCCTTGTAACATGAACTGTTCCAAAATGAGCATCACTATGTCCACATCATACCTGATCTCGTTTTTGTAAGAAACACAAGGTATCAACAAGTCGCCAACCGTTGCTTCCTCTAACTGAAGCGCCACTCTCCTCGCCAATTCGATTTTCGATGAAGAAGAAGCGTTGAGAATATTTGCAGCCTTGACTAGTTTGAGCAAGAAACTACATGAAACAGCACCTTTCTCTGCTGGAAGTAAGCTCACTATTGATTCCAATAGTAGCCTATGCTTAGAACCTGCCTCCCTGGCCGAGTCCGAATCTGAGTCAGAATTAGACTCTCCTCCTCTCTTGTTGTTGTTCTTGACATAACCATTCCTTGGTATGCTTGGCAGCCACCTAGAAGCATATATCTTCAACGCATCTCCTACGAGATTGGACGGAATTTTCCCGCCCGATTTAACGGCGATCATGGTACGCCAATAGAGGTCTATGTCCAATTCCGCCATGTCTTCAGCCCACCAACCTTTGGTCGTTGTTTTATGCGATCTAAGGCTCTCGCCGCCATTGCACGAGACGTCATCTCGTCCTCGTCGCGAGTAACTATGCGAGAGGCTCACCTTGGACGGGTGGCTCAACACTTTCGAGGCGATTGCTTCGATACATCTGCTCGTGATGCCGAGATCCTCCGACCATAAAGCGAAGGCCTTGGTGCTTTGTAGAGTGACAATTGAGTCCCTCCAGCCATTGAGAACACAAGAGTTGAAGAAGACTTCAATCTTGTATGTCAGGTTTCCCTTCTCAACATCTTCCGTCATCTGAAGATACTCCGCGGCGCAGCGAGCGGACACAATGTTGTAGGCGCTGAGGGTGATGGTTATGCCGTAGCAGAACTTCGCGCAGAGCTCGAACGCCTCCACGCCGCCGGGGAAATCGGGGAGTTGTACTATTTGGTGTTGTGAGGACTCGGGAGATTCCGAGCATAGCCTCTGAAGCCGCAAACACTTGGACAGCAGAGGAAACTTTTTATGCAGCCATCAACAAATAGAGGGGACCAAAAAAAAAAAAAAAAAAAAAAAAAAACCAAAAATCAGCATCCTTGAGAACATATTGCTAAATTGACTAAATTTCTATGACAAGTTTTGGATTAAAATTACTTACCTTGTGAAGCAAATATCTGCTGCCCTTCACTTGAATTATGAGATCACTAGAAACTTCAGAGGAGATGGACCTGAATTAAGGAAAAAAGAGTAATTTTCATTGGTGTGTATATATATGTGTGTGTGTGTGTGTGTGTATCAAAAAAAAAAATATATATATATATATATATGGTCTTTACCTCACAGCTTCAGTCGTGTAGAAAGTATCTGGACGAGATCCAAGTTTCATAAACTTCATGGCTGATTCTTTTTGTCACTATTTTTTATTTTTTATTTTTTTTTGGGTTCTGCTTAGGAGTTCATGAGACGCTTCTTAAAGTAAAAGAAATGAGACTAAATCAGAAACCAAACTTCTTGACTGTGAAAAAGCTACCAAGCTTTGGTGTGAGTCCACTTGGAGCGACAAAATGTTCCTTCTCCAATAGTAAGCACAAGCTTTCCAGAAAAAAGAGCACAGTCAAGACCAAACATTTCCTGTGTAACCAATTTCCTACTCACTCACCTAATTACCGACAAATAACTTATAAACACACACACACCTATATATATATATATGATCAGAACTTTCATCACCCAGAAATGAAGAATATATATTAGTAGTAAGTAATAATAATAAGACAGAATCTCAAAATTTCTTGGATGAGAAGGAGGATATACATATATATCCAAGAATAGAGGAAAACCAAGAGATTTTTTTTTTTTGGGGGGGGGGGGGGGTAATTGGGGGCGTGATACAAAATGAGTTTAATGTACAGAATTTATATATAAAAGAAAGAGAGAGAAAAAGAAAGAAAAGAAAAGAAATAGTCAAAAGTGACAAAAACCCAGAAAATCAAACACAAGACCCAATCGTATCAGTCAAATTCTATATATACCCCATGTGTGATATGGACATGCAAACAAGGAACCAAATTCACTGCAATCCCAACAACATCCCATTTAGCCACCAGGTCAATCAAACAAAAACACAGTAAAGTAATATATATATATATATAGGAAAAGCCAAATACTATTCATATTGCTGCTTTAAGAAACAGAACCAGAACATTTCCTTCAATTACAAAGCAGTGAATAATATAAATTAGAAATTTTTTTTGTTATTTTCTTTAATGACAACCTGAAAATTTTCTAATGCTTATGATACTTCCCAGCAGCAGATGTGCCAATCATTCATCAGACAACTCGATCTGAAAAAAAAAAAAAAATGTCAATGTAAAAATAAAAAAAAAAAAACTGTGAAATATATTCTTTTTTTTTTGTAAAATCAGGAATATGGATTAAAGCCCTTGTCTAAGCTAGCATGGCCATGCCAGCGTGCATTTCAAAAGGCGACGCCCACGTGCTTATCCTGCGCCTACTTGTGCCCTTTCCTCTCATCATTGCCACACCAAAATTTTTTCCCCATTTTTTTTCTACAGTACTTCTCTTGATTATTTTAGTCAAATACTAATTTATACACTATATGTCTTTTTATGGTATAATATTATTCCACAATATATTTTTTTTAATAAGAGCAATTATATAATAAAGATAAAAAAGTTAGTACATACCAGATAATCTATAGTGGTTCAAGTGCTATATAAGAGTAATTTCAATTGTTGCAGAATTTTATTACGATGAAACAGAAGATTACATGAAAATCACACACCTCTTTCAGAGTCTGTTTGTCTTATTAAAACCTCATTCTAAAAAGCGGCGTCCCTCAGTATATGTAAAATTAGGTGAACTGAAATAAACATGTGAAAAGAAAAAGAAATAAACATGTGACAACCTCAATATATCAAAAGGGTAGTGTTAGAAATACCAATTTTAATATCAATTTTTTAAGTATCAATTAACGTGTTATATTTTTATTGATTGATGCAATCAATTGATGTGGTAATACTTTAAACACTTATCAATAAAAAAAGACAATTAATATATGTCACATATGTTGATACTCAAAAGTTAGAATTAAAATTTATATTCTTAACAATTTTCATATCCAAGTGTTAGAATTTAGCTATCTTCTTATGTATAATTTTATGCCGATTTTTTAATCTATATAATTAAACATGAATGCATGATCTCAATTTGATATCATTTCATAAGAACATTTCTGATTGGTTGAAAATTTGGTGAGATCATAGTGAAACTTGATATTTTTCTTATCAATATTCAAAAGGGGAATATTGGCAAAAAAACTAAATAATGGACCGGAAAAAAAGGTCGAGATACTTTTGAATAGGAAAAACAAAGAATACGAAAAAGTAAAGGCACACAAAAAGTAGGAATAGGATATGTGTATCGCTATCAAAATGCCTTTAACTCTCCTCCACCTAGAGCCACCAGAATCCACACACGTATTTTATACACATATATATATATATATATATATAACACGACCAAAATGTCGAAACTGCCCTCGGAATTTCTCTGCATTAACAAAAACACCCTTCTCCCTGCACCTATGGCAAATATGGCCCATGACCATGAAACTTTTTGTATGTATAATTGGTGTGAAATGAAGAAACAGAAGCTGATTAATTTCCCACTGCATAATCGAGTGAGGCAACTGAAAACTTTTCTTGGTTGTATTAACAAAATGCTAAAAAAAAAATAAAATAAAAATAAAAACAAAAAAGGTCAGAGAATTACTTGGAAGTTGAAGACTTGAAGGTCATGTTCCACACATTTCACATCAGATTAATATGGGGCTAAGGCTTCAATGTTCCTTTCTTCACATATAGACTTTTCTACAATCACAACATTTGTTTATTTTTATTTTTATTTATTTTTTGATAAATATATATAATCACAACATTGATGAGCAACAATGACTGCTATTTTCTTGAGGGCCCCACTACATCGATGGCTAAACAAATAAACATATAAGTTATGATATCTATGTGATCGATCGATCGCATCTAGTAGTAAGCGATCGATTGATACTATTTTTGATAGTTGCATTAATCTCATAAAGTATGTATCTATGTATATATAAATATATCCTTTGTTTAATTTTCAACTTTGCTATCAAAAGAAATAAAATATATGTTTTTATTGGATTTTAAATGATCAAAAGAAAAATATGGGAATGATTATTTTTTAGTTCATCAATTTTGGGTCTCCAAAAACTAGCAGGTAGCCCCACATCATTATTTGTGAGCCAAGTTGGACTCTCCTAAAAAGTTGATATATTCATTCCTCATAAAATGATGAGACGACCTTATAAAATATTTCCCTCATCATTTATATTGGGTTGTTATTTGCTTTCTCCTTGTTCTAGCTAGTTTCCCTCAATCACACAGCAGAGAGTAGTTCAATATTTTTATATAAATTCGCAGTTGTTACAAAGAGGCCATCTCATAATATTTTATACAATGTAAGAAACATTGTATTTATAAACTCTAGTTAGGGTTTTGGTTTAATATATTCAAACTTCTATGAGAGAGCATAACAGTCTCCAGATAGTGATCCAAACGGTATCTAATCTAAATCAAAATCTCATAAAATAATAAGAAAAAAAATTAGAACAAAGTGGGCAATTTTTTAAGACATATTAGGTAATTAGAAGACCAGGGAAATTTTCTTCACTCGTTGTGCTGTCTTGGCTGGCTCTCACATGGAATAATGGACCAATGACCATGTTGTGTATAGAAGTCAAATCCTTGAAAAAAAAAAGTCAAAGAATAACTTAGCCACTTATATGTTATCTACTATGTAAAGAACAGAAACTTCCCGATCGAGAAAACGAAAACATGAAAAAGGAGAAGTTAAATGTTATATATAGAACATGGAAATATATATATATATATATGTGTGTGTGTGTATATATATTATGAACATGAACAAGAGTAAGTAGTAAGTAGTAGTAGAAGTGTGTGTAGGCCAATATGTTGCACCGTATTGGGGCATGATCTTGGAGAGAATAAGACCCGGTGATCTGGTTTTTCATGTTGAGCCTCAATCAATGTCCTCTAGATAACACTACTCTACCTTTGTCTTGGCTCGATCGATGCCTGCCTCAAACCTAGGCAATTGGGCAAAACTATTTCGATGTACATATATATATATATATACATATATTTCATGTTCTAATAAAAACCAATGAGAAGTGTACGAACGAGTGGTTTTGATTTAATACAGGTAGAGAAAGAAAATAAAATGGTTATTGTGATTTGTGACTTGAGAGTTGTGTGTGGGAGCATAAGTTGATGTCCACCTTACGTGAGAGAGAGAGAGGGAAGAGAGAGAGAGGAGAGAGAGAGACTGGTGAACCACAAATGCCGTAATGGTCCATCTTTATGCCACCCAACGGGGTAACCAACCGACAAGGTGGGACCCACCTCTTCTCCCCCAAACTCGTAATTTCCAAATAGTGGGACCCTTCTCGAATTGATCACTTGGAGATTTTCACAAGTTGCATATTTACTGGAAACTATATGTAACCCACTGCCAATTCTAAAAAGAGGTTTTTTTTTTTTTTTTTAAATTTTATTTTAAATTTTAATGTTAAAGAGATTATTAAAAAGGAAAAAGTAAATGCTTAATTTTACTTGATGTTGGCCTCTCAAAGGACTTTCGCTATATTGGAATATTGTTAGATATCCTATTATGGACCAAAAAAAAAAAAAAAAAAAAACTTGGGAAAAGATTATGTATGTATGAGTATAAATATGAATGCCTTCTCTTAAAGCAACAACTTAGCTTTGAGGGCTTTGTCAGGTAGTGGAAGTTGTTATAAAGCAATTTTGGATTAATCAAAATCCATCATTGGAACAAGAAAAAAGAAGAATAGAAAAGGTAACAAAACTGTTTGAACATGGTTTTCACTGCCTGGATTTAGTAGGGGAGATTTCATATATAGACAAATGATTCCAAGTCTCCATCTACGTTTTCCACTTGTAAGGGGATATGGTGGGGTTTGTAGTTTTTGTCTAAGCTTGAGTAATGAGAAACATTGGGCCCCCTCCAAAATTGTAAGCATATAGAGAACCCTTTTTTTTTTTTTTAATATAAATATATATATATATATGTATATTCTGGGGTTATGAAAGTAAGATTTATGAGAAGGGCAGTACTGATCCATTGGAAAAAAGCTGAAAGAGACTGTTGGGGATGAGTGCATTAGATATATATATATATATGTAAATGTGTATTTATATATAATTATATGAGAGGTCGCTACAAACATGAATGCTACAATTCATGCAGTCTCTCGAACAACAACAACAAAGATTATGCACAACCAGCCAGCACTATATATATATATATATATATATTCTTATCATATCAGTTGCCTCGTCATTCAAAAGATGGTGGGGTAATATGTGTACATGTGTTATGATGTGTGTGTATACATATATATAAACATATACATATATATATATATATGGTCAGTTCTTTAATACGTACAAACTTTGAAGCCCCTCAAAAGGATAATTGTAAGCGACAGAAGATTGTAATCACATCACAAAGCTAGCTATATATATATATATATGGCTATATATATTGTTGTAAATGACATTTGACCTTTCCTGTGGTTAGCAAGACATGTCATGTAACATGGCAGTGGTAACAATGTTTTCTTTACCACAGGTTTCAGTCAGGCTTTTCAGCGCAAGACATTAATATTTCGATTGACTCAGAGATCGATGATCATCACTTATTTATGTGTGTGTTTGTTTGTGTTGTCGGTTGCAACCGTGGCTCTTCGACCGGCCATATTAATTATAATCGCAATGTCTTCTCAATAATTTTCAAGGTTAATTTATAATAATTTTTCTTATTTTGGATAGATAAAAATTTTCTAATAATGTTTGACTGTTGTAATTTTCTATTTAAAATTACGTAACAACTAATCAATCAATATTTAATTTTATATAGAATTATAGATAATATGATACCATTTAAAATAATTAATGTTAAGATTATATATCATTAAAAAATATTACATTTAAATCAATTGATTGTTAATTAATGTTAAAAAAGAATTACAAATATCGTTCTATAAAAGTGTCTGATAAGATTATGGATGTGTGTATATATATATATAAATATGCATGTGAGTTGAGATGGGCTGTAAATGGACCTTTCCGTTTTCACATCTGAAGTAGCAATGTTTCGACACACTAAAATCTGCAGTGGTATGTCAAGATAATTGCCAGTTATAGCAGTTATATACTGAATGTGTTTTGCTATTTTTTCTTTTCTTTATCGGTATATTTATCTAACTATAATGTCAGTGCAGTGAGAGTGGTTTTCTAATTTTGCATGGCAAGTTGCGTGGTGAAATATATTATACTACATATATATATGCTGTCTCTTCTTGATCCAGTGAAGCTTGGAAAATGAACAGAGAAAAAGTGGAATAATATTATCAGTACCAATAATATACTATCATGAAGCTATAGCTTTCTTTATTGTTTTCATGTATAAATATACATATATTTATATATAACCAAATATATATGTGACACTTCATTGCGTTTTGTCATATAACACCACGTTCAATCTTCTCCAACCTGTTTTTGCTTTTTTGGGTAAAACAAAATGTTAATTGTGTCAGAGAATGACATCACAGCTCGGGGAAAATAAAATTAAAAAAAAAAAAAACAAACAAACAGTAAATTCCAAGATGAACAGTTATGAAATATAGCGCTATATATATATATATATATATATATATATAACATGGCCAACAAGCAGATCTATATGTATATTCTCCATTATTGCGTTAGATGTGCTTGTTAACAGCCTAACATATATATCCCTTGATTTTGATGAACTCTGTTAACATGTCCCTCTAATTCCCTTTATCTGGTTTCGTATTTTTCTTGATATCTATTCGAATGTTTTTTTTTTTTTTTTTTTATAAATAAATTACTAGTTCATTCACTTTTCTTCAATATAAATAGTTCAACACATATCTGATGAATATTCTCTGTCTTTCTCTATACCTGATATATTTCGACGTTAATCTTCACAATATACAGTTTATTTCTCCAAAATGGAAATTAACTTATCACACATAATATTCTTCCTTCTTTTTTTTTTTTTTTTTCCGTATCCATTAAATATTCTTTGATAAAAAACATAGATGGCCCACATTTTGACTTCGTGATCATTTTTATTAACTAAAACACCTAAAATGTTAGGTAGGTAGCTAGACGGATTAATGTTGTGCTTGAGTTCCACATATTCCTCGGTTATCTGCATTATATTTTCTTGAAGTGATGTATTTGTGAGTAATAAGCGGTGAAGAGAGAAGGAAACATAGTATTTCAAATTGGTCAAACGGTTCTTGGTTTGTCGTTTCAATTTTTCTAAAGGTCTTTGAATATATTTGTCCTTTGGTTTCCTAGCTTTCTTGAAGCTTATTGAGACTAATTAATGGTCAAAATTTACTTTACAACAGCAAAGGAATAAATCATTATTTGATGTGAAGTTTTTTGTAAATGAATCGGATCCACATCAGGCAAATTAGAGGGTCAAAAAGGTAGGCGAATCATGTAATTATTTGTTTAATTTCCTATGCATCATGATAAGCTCAAAACAGCCCAACATCATGTATATATCACTATAATTACTAGTGTACAATCAATCTTCTTTAATTGTACCATACGAATGGTTTATCAGACAGTAAAGAATAAGATAATCCATTTAGTTGTTGAAATTTGAGTCGATTTTTATAAAATAAAACTTCACAATATTACATTGTGTTACAAAAATTAACGAACGAGAATAGACACTAGAAAAGATTTATGTGAAAAATTCTAAACGAGAAAACATGAAAACATGGGTAAAGGGAAAGAAATTCATTATATCAAAGATCGACATAAAGAGGAATGTGTTTTGAGAGGCTACATCAAAAGCATAATGATGAAACCCTAACCATTACCACCACAAATCTCAAAAAATATCATAATTAAAACTCCATCACCTACATCGCATCACGAGTTTTTTGAACCGGATCAAACACAATTTGGGTCACGATATTCTAACACATGGTATAACCGGATATCACACTGTAATCTATATTCATATCTTGTTTTCGGTTTTTGATTATCTGTGTTAGGTGGCTCTACACAAAATTGAAGGCTTAAAAAACTTGAAAATAACAGTTGTAGTTGGTAAAATGATGGGATTAAACTCGGTTCCCTAAAATAACAACTCTCTCTCTCTCTCTCTCTAATTTGCGGTTGTCAAAAAGATTCGCGTGCAAAGCATGGATGGGCACGATGAGTGTGAAACGACAAAATGTGTTAATGGATTGTGGAAAAAAGAAGATTAATTAAAGGCAAAAAAAAAAACATTTTTCCATGTTTATACATATGCATGATTAGTACTAATCCAATAATTATATCATAAGCCTGCCTTTTTCTCCAGGCTCGGTTTGAACTGAAAGATTTTATATATACACATTTGTTCCCATTTCCTATTATTATTTTGACGTCATGATCTGGTCTCTTGAAACTTCCACTTTTTCCTGTTTGGCTCACGGACCCACAGAATTATTATTATTATTATTTATTTATTTATTTATTATTATTTTTTTTTTAAGGCCAGGACCAGAGTTCTCATGCATAAGCTATGGAAATTATGCCGTGGAATAGACAGTACAATGAGCTTTTTGTCCTCGAAAAATTATTAAATTTGTATAACTGGCAGCAGCTATAGGTGAAAATACTGCCTTGAAGTGCTAAGAGAAAGTAACATTTACATTATTAATATATGGACACAGAAAAATATTCCTGATAAGAAATAAAATACTAATTTTTTATGAGGGTAGTTACACTTTCATCAAAATCTAAAATATAACATGTAAAAATAAAAAGGTTTATGACAGAAAGATTAATGTGAATTCTCTACTAAAGAAGCCCTATTTATGACAGAAAGAGCATCATGAGACCTAGATATAATATC
Source organism: Ficus hirta (assembly GCA_038430175.1). NCBI lineage: Eukaryota > Viridiplantae > Streptophyta > Magnoliopsida > Rosales > Moraceae > Ficus > Ficus hirta. The sequence goes on along the minus strand of CM076595.1, from coordinate 13,775,112 downwards.
TCAGACAAATGTATTTTTTGGTCATCATAAGAGGATAAATTTGAGTGAATATTAACCAATGGAGAGAATCAAATAAATTGGTATAAGTTCATATCAAGCTTTATTAAAGGTAAGAAGAGATGAACACAATCCGAAGGGAAAAAAAAAAAAAAAAGTGATTCTTTATCATTATTCAGTGGGCGGTTGGCTCAGATAAACTTCAACTTTGACGATCATGAGCTGAGCATGAGATGGGATTGAGATGAGATCAAGCTATCTATTTATTACGTCTCACTCAACTAAGCCTTTTTTTTTTTTTTTTTTTTAATGTTGAGAAACTCTGCCTTTGATCTTTTGCCATGAAAGCTTTCAATGATGACATCAATCAAAAGTATTCAAATTTTACGGTCCAAAAGAAATTATGAATGTATGCTGAGAATAGACGTGGCCGACGTTTAACTTTTAACTTTTTTTTATTTTTTTATTTTTGCAATATTATGAAATTTTTTACAAATTAGAAAGCTGATAGATTAACAAAGTGGACCAAGATCATAATTTCTATCTAAAAAATACTGAATCCGAAGGGGGTTTAAGTTAAAATATTACCCTAATTAAGTATATTATTGAAACTTGGGTTCCATTAATTTCTTTTATTATTATCTAAAGAAGAGCAATATACAGTACTTTTTCAAACCCAGTGGGGACAGAATATGGCCATATTATATAATAGGCCAAAAAAGCATTCTCTCACAAAAAAGAGAACCGGTAATCATTGAGACCCCATCTTTTCCAGCGATTGACACCAAAGATTATTGGTCAACTTTCATACGTTAAAGAGAAGTGAAAAATGGAGAGATTCTAAGATTGAAGGTAAGTTAAAAACCGTCCGTGTCGTTCGGTTTTGGTTTTAGAAAAGGAGGAACCGATCACCGAACCGTGAATTTATAGTATTCTTAGTCCGTTTTTCGACGGTGGCAGTCGGTTTTAATCAGTTTTTAAGGGAGAGTATATTAATCTGGTGGTAACCAGAATGGAAGTACTAGATATTAACCAAGCAATTTTCCATTTTTTTTTTTTTTGTGTTTTTGTGGTTTCTTTTTGTGCAATAATTAAAATCTCATATCCAACAACTACTAGCATATTAGTATTGCTAATACGAAAAAAAAAATCCTAAGTTTCAATAATTAAACATTTGCCGTTACTGACAAAGAAAGTAAGCAAAAATAATCACACACTAAAATAATAATAGTGAAGTACTAATTAACAAAACCTAAGTCGGACTCTACAAGGTAGTAAGTGCCAACTACCAAAGTTGAAATCAAGGCTTCAAAGCCTTCAAGCACAAGGTTTTTGTTTTATAAAACTTTTGAGATATATGTAATGGATGTATAAAAAATAAATAAATAAAATGACACTTTCTCGATCTATTCAATTTTGAACCGAACCCCAAACTCAAAATTCAAAACCAAGCTAAAAATGTGAGTCTCGATTCAGTTTTCTAACCGAGTTTCTTTGCCATTTCAATCGGTGCCTTATTTTTTAGTTCCGTACCGTCAATTTTCAAGCATTAAGCGGTCAGTTTCGATTTTCTAGCTTTTATTTTTAACAGGACAGACACCATGTCTAAGGAGTAGAGTCTTTGATCACAACTATAAAACTTAAATCAAATGATCTAATATTGTATGAAATTAAACACTATGAGAGAAGGTTTTTTAAATGACATGATTATACATAGAAGGTTTTTTAAATGACATGATTATACATACTTCATAAACACCGTGAGTGTGAGGTTTATGGCCCTCCTATTAAGGTGTTCTCGTTGTTAAATCTCCCAAATTAATAGACCTCAAAAAATAAATAAATAAATAAATAAATAAATAAAATAAAATAAAATAAGAGAAAGATGGCATTGATAGTATTTGAAATTGTAATTGATCAAGCTTGGGCATTATCTTGATTGGTAATAGAGTTAATGGTATATATGTTTATATATTAGTTCTTGCTATAAAAACTGTGTACGATTTCACTTTATTACAAAATTTTTATATTATGATGAAATAAGTTCATAGAAAATTGTTTTATAGTCGGTAATGTTTGTGCACAAAATGTAAATAGAGTCATCATCATAAAGATTGAACTTAATTAATTGACAATCAACGAATAGACATTACAAGTTACACCATGGGAATTGGTTTCGTCCGAAGCATCTTTGTGTTAATAATAAAATAAGATCAGAAATTTGAAAAGAGTGATAATTATCCTAAAGTTATGACAATGATCAACATCATATCAAAATATACAAAAAGGGTGAAACAAATTCCGCAAACAATTAAATTTCTTAAAAATGGACAAAATCTATCATATACGAGTATTTAGTTTTTAAAATAAGGTTCTTAAAATAGACAATTTATATTTTTATATATATATAAGTACTTTTTTGGTAATGGGGCATTCTTCATTACGTTGGCGTACAATATTTTTTTTTTTTAGAGGGGATGGAGTACATCATTTAAGGTTAGCCTTTTGAGAAAGTTGTATATAACTATATAATATATATGTGTGAATATATATATATATATATATATGATCTCATTATTGAGAGTGGATTACTTCATGGCCAAAATTGCATACTGGGTAGTAATTAGGTCACCTAATTAGAAGGACGCCCTCATCGAGTCATATGGACCATACAAAGTACAAAGGCAGCTGATTATAATGAGTGTTCCTCCACATATCCCATATCACAAAAGTCGATGAAAATATCCAGGAAAAATGAGCATTGATAGATAATAAAGTCGGTTATTTTCCTTCTTATCCTTAATGCTACTCCTAGTTATTTCAGTAACTTGTAACCATATCTTGCTTATAAACTTAGAGATGAACTACTGCCTATTTCAGATGAAAAATAGCAGATGATATGGACCTATTTCTTCTTATGCAGTCAATATATATATATATATATATATATAGGTATATTTTTTTATCCAACCGTTGGAAATGGCTTTTTTTGTATGTTATTTTAGCAATTAATTGGTTCTATTGTTTATTTTTTTAATGATACTTGTCTTTTACAATAACAGTTGTTAAATATTATCATTGTTATACATGATTATTTTATATAAAATTACAACTTAACTAGTTGTTATAAATAGTTTATTACAAAGTTATAACTGTCGGACTTATTCGGCTATCATAAAGAAGACAATTTGATATAGTTTTTGCTCTAAAATTCTGAATAAACAATAAATGGAACGCTTTTCGCTCAAGGGCATGTCGTTTCTCTTGAGAATGACAATGCTGGTGAAACAATTAGTTACACAGATGTAGTAATGCAACATCCAAAGAGGGAATAATTGTGTAATTTGTTTGGGTTGCTGGGCTAGCTAGAGAATGTTGGCTCTCATCTATATTAATGCAAAAAGCTGGTAGTCAAAATCAAACATCATTTCTAAAATCACTGAAAGCCAACTTACATTTGTTTTGTTTGTTTGTTTGTTTTTGTTTTTGTTTTTGTTTTTTTTCCGTTTTTTTTAAATGAAGAAAAGGGTAGTAGTAGTTGTGCTGAACACTCAAATGAATGTACCTATTAGTTTGATACAAGAATCGGGTTCCATTTGCCAGTGAACAGAAAGTTGTACATGCCCAGAAAAATACGTGACAAAGCTAGCCCCATTTAGCTTGTATTCTTGCATTTTTGTGGTTAATGTGTGTTGGAAAATAAAATAAAGACAGACCCATCTGACTATATATGCTTTGCATCTCTCTCTCTCTCTAGATAGATAGATAGATATATATATATATATATATCTCTTTCTCTCTCTTTTTTGCACTAACTGTGGCCAGTGCCCACAAAACACATCAAAACCAGCAACAACATGTGAAGATTGTCCCTCAAAATTGGCCAGTATATTGGCTTTTGCTTTGCCTCTATAATCGTATCGCCAGAGGAAGGCCCAAAGAGAGCCAGATGGCCAGTTGGTAAGGGAACATTGACAAACCCACTGCACCAGAAAGGAAAAAAAAAAAAAAAAAGAAAGAGTTCCATTGCACACGTGCGGCCAAGTACCAAAAACCTTCTTGTCTAGGACTCTCACGTGCGGATGCTTGTCACTATGATCATGGTTAACCCCCCCAAGCCTCTCTCTCTCTCTCTCTAGCAAAGGCCAGCTTGGCATTGCCCATAAAAGTTGAATTATCAATAAATAATGCTGCCCCATCAAAAGCTTGGGAAGCTATAGTCTAGTTTTAGTTGATGATCAGCAAGCTAATTGAGTTGGTCAAATTCATTGGTGTTGAATTTAAATATCTACCATCAAATACGTCTTGGCTAAGGTTAAGTAACCTAGGGTTGCACCAAAAACACCGGTGACCTATTAAAAAACGGCGTTTCATTGCCATGTGAACATCAACATACTTTTGATAGGTTAAACTAAGAATTTAAATGATGACATGATGATTAAGGGATTTTCCATTGGTGAATCTAAGAATATTCTTGGAACAAATCTACGTCGATCAATTTACTTAGATGTAAAACTCATGAAAATGCATAAAATAAAACGTGAGTGATCATGCTTTACCAAGGATGTTTGGAAATTTTTGACAATATGTTGTAATAGGTTCACCTTGGATATGGGACTTAGAGCTCAATTGGAAATCGGGTTTTGAGATAAATGTTACAATCAGACTATGAGGAAATACTTTCGAAATGAAGGTCAGAGACAGAAAATTCAAAATACCATAAATACAAGTATTTAGGAGACAAAGGTTGTAAACAAACTCCCTTGCAGCGTCTGAAGTTTTATTTATTTATTTTGCTTGATAAGAAAAAGGAATGGTTAAGTTTTTATGCCTCAATCTAACGCGAATTTAATAATCTATTAGGATCACATGTTAAACAACAATAAGATCAGGGATCATTAATTCATGCTATTGTCAACTATCCTTAGAGATCCATATATGTCAACTACATAATCCCACTATTTTAGAGAACTACAAATACAAAGAATTAAACCTGTGACAAATGTAAAAGAGAACTATGAAATAATGATTTGCAATATGTTGGGGAAATCATCTGAATAATACAAATTTAGAGACCATTACACCAACAGGATAAAAAAATAACATTAAATTAATATGACACAAAATTAAATTAAAGTTAACTAAAATATCATATTGGTCAAGAATGAAGAATTTATATCATGTTGATCAATAGATTAAAAAAAAAAAAGGTGGTTTTGGGTAATTTTCTCCAATAATTATGTTACCATGAGTTATTACCTTCGGTGGACACATGACATCATTACGGGACTCTTCATACAACACCACCTAAGAGAATTGAGCCCAAGTCGATGGGCTGATTACAATAAAGCCCAATTCTTTTAATTTGGGTAAATGAGCCCAGTTGCAACCCCCAAGCCCAATCTATGCCATTGTAGCGATAAGAGGAAATTGTGGAATATTTCTCTTAGTGAACATGTTTAGAATTTTACCTGATGATTTAGATTTTTATTCTGAAATCACTTTTTATTTGACATTATAAGAGGGCAAAAATTCTAAACTATGAAACAACATTCCAGAGATATGCTCTTTTAGGGGCAACTATAAAAACACTCCTCTAATGTATTGGCTTTTACGAGTAGAAAAACGCATTACTTACCCTGGATTTACGTTACATAGAGAAGATCTAGCTAAATACTCAATATATTGATCCAAAAACATTTTCTATCAAAAGGTGAATTAGGATAATGATTATTGTCCTAAACCATATAAATTATAAAGCATAATAATAATAATAGTAATAAGAATAATATATATATATATATATATATATTTATATCTTCATGGCTTTTAGAAGCAATGATTCTGTTGGTAGAATCCGTTGGAAAGCAAATGTTCCTTTTATCCAGCTGTTGGAAAATGCCTTTCTTTTTTCAACTTAAAAGCATCTTGTAGCTTGGAAACTACCTAGCTAGCTCATTTTCTTAACATGCAAGCAGAATCTCTTTCTCTCACACCCACCTCTAAAGAGAAGAAAGACAGCATCTAGGAAAACATAATAAAATCTCTGAAGAAAAGTAATAATATAAATATATATTATATATATTATTGGGTCAGACAACAATTTTTAAGACAATTATTTTTAAAAAAATGGTCTCTCTTTTTTTTTTTTTTTTTTTGAGAAAAATAAGATCGTTAAAAAGGTGATTGACCATTTTTAAGAAAATAGTTATTTTCTAATTTAACCAAAATTGAATGTCTATTTAAAAAATGCTTTAAAAAAATCATTTTCCCGCATATCCTTTGATCGTTGCACATGAGATGTTGTTGGAAAGGCAATCAATATCATTGTCTGGTCTTCTTTTGTGTCATATATCGAAGGTTTGGGCTTTCTTTCCAAGCTTGGATTGAATCTTTGCCCGAGCGCGTGAAACCTTTTACAAACTGTATTTGACGTTTTCAAAAATGTACGCACAACTTTATTAACGAGAAGGAAAACCTAAAAGCAATATTTCAACTATTCAATTGTGTTTAGTATATTTTTCGTTTGTGTTGAATATGCCAATTAATAGAGAGTGAGACCAAATCTTTAATACATGATATGGGTGATTATGAATCCTATCACACGGATTATAGGGATCAATTCATAATCCAATATGCAATTTTTTTATTAGAAAAATCTCAATCTGTTAGTCCCTTAATTTAATACAAAACTATTAGATTTTGCACATTGGATTTGTAGCTGGCATACTATATAACATAAAATCACAATTAAATTATCAATTTGAAATCTCTCAATCTCGTTCGATCTAACAAATTAAATTGAATTAAACGTATTTATGGATTCATCAACCACTCTTAGGGCCTGTTTGGAGTCATGTTTGAAGACAATGTTTTGGAGATTGAAGATGGTTTGAGTTTTGGAAATGTACGTTTTGTGAAAATGAACTATTTAGAGTGAAAAAGTACAAAAACTTGAAACGTGTTCAGAGGAAAATTAGCAATATGGTTCTTGTTTTGTTCCTCGAGAAATTCTATGCAATTTGAAAAAAAAAATCATCTCATTTCGACTTAAAATAATAAAAATTATGGACTTTTAAAATTTGAATTTTTTGAAAATGTTTGGAAAAGTAAATAGTAAAATTGAAGGAAAATGACAAAAAAAAATGTTTGGAAACAATGTTTCCAAACATGCCAAACACCCCCATATAGTGTTAGACACTATTGATATGACACTGTTCAATAGCGCGCACACATATATATATATATTTGTAGAAATTTAGGCGCTGGTGGTGGCTCCCTTATCGTCTCATTTTCAGCCTTACAGGTGAGATTTACTTTCCTGAAATGGTAAGAAAGAGATAAGCCTCTAACCTAACCTTTTATAGTCGTCAACTCAGGTCATAACTAGAACATCACCAACTCAATACATCCACAGTTAAAATTAGAGCGGGACCTTATGAAAATTTCACGGCAATCAAATTTGGGTGGATGAAATAATAGGCTAAGAAAGATGTTACCCTATCCACCCCTATAGGTGTATTTTATATGTTCAAAGAACAAAACCAAACATTTTGTATATCATTTAAGACAAAAAGGACAGGCATATGTGCCATGTGCAACAAACTTGAGAAACATTAAAGAACTTTAAGAGCTGAAATATTTATAATAGTTTGTGGGTCATGCTGATCGAGTCAACTCTACAAGTCCTGTAACACCAATTTACTCTCTACAAACACTTGCATCCACATATGTAACAAGTAGGCTTTGAGTATGCTTCGTCCCCACCCAAAAAAGAAAGAAAAAATAAATAAATAAACTCGTTAGCTCGGCAATTAGGGGGAGAGATTTGGTTATGAATTTTCATGTTCAAAATCTAAAAATATGAAAGTATTTTCTTTTTCTTTAATAAGTGATCCTTATAAAATAAATAAATAAATAAATAAATAAATTCTTTTGTCCATGAGTAAAATGAAAAGTTTGTACTATATATTGACCTCTGATGCAACGATTGGTTGATTGCCAAAGTCTTCTCCGATTGATTTTCCATGAATTTGTCTTTTCAAATAAATTTTAAGCGGTTTTTATGATGGAACTTAATCTTTTATAATATTAAGAAGTTTGATTTTTAAGTGTTTATTTAAAAAATTTACAGCAAGAGAGACAGTTTTATAATAAAACCTCTTATTTTATATTTTCAGTTAGAATAATGTTTAAACCATTAAATTAATTATTTAAACATACAACCTATAAGTATCCATATTATAAAAATTTACAATACGTGACATAAAATATTTCAATCATAAATGGTATCTCATCCACAAATCATAAAGTAAAAATTATCTCAATTTTAAATCAATTAAAATCATAAGAAGAAAACTTCCCGTCAATTCTGTCAAGTTTCCAAAGGGCCGAGAAGCTTTATGATACGACCACTTTTGTCTACAGCGATTATAGAGATGCGAAGCATGTCGGAAGAACGTCTTTTTTCTTTTTTCTTTTTTTTTTTTCAATAAGACTATGTCAATGGGTTAACGTCTCTAGGTGGCCTAAGTACACTTTTTTCTTTATTTATTTCTGGATATCTTAATAAAAACAAACCATATATATTATATAAATTGCTATTGCATTAATTAGTCTGGTTGACATAAGTCCTCGCCGGAAAAGTCAGACGACCTAGTAATATGATTTGTAACTTTCTATACAAGTTCGCGAAACTCTAAACCCTAAACCCCAAACTAAAAACAAAAATAAATGAAGATTAAAAAAAAAAAAAATTTCTTGGCCTAGTCCATCCTACGTGTGTGAATATATATACCTTCATCACAATTCAAGTCTTCTCTTGAAGGAGCCTATGTTGTAAGCCAACATATGCAAAATGTTTATAATTGGAGAGCTTATATACAAAAATACATGTACAAGTGATAGAGAAATAATTCAAAAAAAAAAAAAGTAATCGAGAAAACCTATTAATTATATCACGCGTTTGTTTACAATGATGTGGGATTATATAATGAAATAAATTTAATAAATAACATGTGCAATTAATGTATTTTTTATGAAATACAATGAATGTTGGATTGTATAAAATGAAATAAACTTGAAAATTGTGCAATTTAATGAATTTTAATTAGATATTATGAATGTTGGATTATATGATAATGAAAAAAATTAAGATAATATATAATATTAAAGAGTCTCTTCTCTCTCTTTAACGTGTAAGGACTAGGGTTTTCTAATCGTTTTCTTTTAACGGTGCCGGACTCTAGTGGCAATCTTCAGCCTGTCTCTAGTTTTCTGGGCCTAAGTATGGAGGTGAGAATCATATGGTGGGTCTTAGAAGAGGTGAGCCCGTGGTTATTATGGGAAGGAGCAAAGTAGGGATGAAATAGTTGGTGGTTATGCATGGTTGTCACGCACTAGCGAGGTTCTGCAGCAGCTCGATTTCAGAAACCAAGTTTCTCATGATGACATTGATTGTTTTTTTTGGCAATGACTTTTTCTATGTAGTTGTTTTATTGTTTTGTGGTATGTAGTTTTGTGTAATAATGACAATGTCTTCGCCTTCTTTTATATGGATATTTTATTTTTGTTTGCTAATTCTAATAATGGAGGTGGTTTCCCTACCTTCCGTGTTGGTTGTTTGTCCAACAGATCTGAGTCTTGGCGGTGTTTTGATTCCGCTAGAATTGCTTCTATGCAGAGTTAATGGTCGCTTTAGTGCTACTGAGTCTTGACCCTCAATCGATCGGGAAATTTCATTGATTGTCGGAGTTTATCATCGATTGATGGAGGTATGTACCCGTTAGCGGGTCTCAAACATAAGTTTTTCCTTATATGTTTTTCCCTTTGAGTGTGACCAAACTTTATTGATGGGTCCGTTCTTATTGAAAGGTTTTATCTCATGTACTATAATGTCATTTTTTATGTTTGTTGTCTTTGTATGTCCTTAACAGATTTAATGAATTTTAAAAAATAGTAATAATAACATGCAATATTGCAATTAATTGTATTTTGATTAGAATAAACTTGTTTGGAGACCATTAGTACCACTTACGTATCCAAACTTTTTTTATTTTTCCCTACAAAATGTTGCTTAATTTTCTCTATTGCTCACTTTGTAATGTGATGTATTTTTACTAATTTGATACTATTAAACAATCATCATCATGAGAATTTACTAAGAGTATATAAAAAAATTGGATGCAAAAATTAACATTTTTTTTAATTCTTGATATCATCCGGTAATCACTAAATTTTCATTGCTAATTTTATAATTTAATACATAATTAAATTAAAAAAGAATGACTACTATTAAATGTGTATGAAATGGATGAAAATACTCTCTTACTCATATATATATATATTTATGATTTGAACTTTCTATTTTTAGATAAAGTTAAGTGTAATAATATTATGAAGCTTTACCTGTAATCACTTTAAAACAACAATAATACTAAAAGGGTGAAAGAAATAAAAACAAAAACAAAAACAAATACTTAATTGAGAGAAATTTGGGGATGAGAAGGAAACAGCCAACGCGGGGAGAGGGGAGACTTCTCTAAAGTTGGATAATTAACTAGCCAGTACCGCACGTATTCGAGGTCGGCGATATATATATATATATATATATATAAATATATATATTTACATATTTATTTATTTATTTATATATTTTTTCCTATTTTATGCTTAAGAATATAGTTTTTTATTTTTATTTGTAAAATAGGTATTTTAATTTTCCTTGAGTTTGATTTGTCAAATGGAGATAAAATTTTTAAATTATAATTAATTAATTATAAATTTTATTAATTTAAAAAAATAAAAATTAAGATAAAAAATATATTTTAATTAGAATTAAATTTAAATATCTGAATTATTTGAGATTGAAAATTGTGGTTGGATCAAGAAAGTAAATTCGCTCCATGAACCATGATTGATGAGCAGATATCACAGAGTCATGGGTGGGACCCACTTAGATGAAATAACTCGACTTGAAGGTCGTTATTTGCCTTTTCCTCTAGTGAACATGGTTATGCCACTTGTCCTCTCTGCATTTCTGATCCTTTTTTTAATGACTTTCCAACACGCTTTCTAACGGCTTTGATCTCTTCGTTTTTGACACGCACCTCGTATTTCCCTTCCAATTATTACACCATTAATAAGTATTTTCTTATTTCTCTTTTTGTGATTTTTTTTTTTCCTGGAAAGATCGAACTAGTATTAATGTTCTTCACCGTAGTACATTTTTAACTGAAATCAAATGTATGCAACGATAAATTTACTTGTATTTTTATGTCCGCACATTTGTTTTTAAGAATCCCCACCCTCATTAATTTTACACTAGTGGGAGAATATTCTTAGCATAATTTTTAGTTTAAGATATTAACTAGTTATACATATTTGTTTGGCATAATATTATTAAAGGACGTAAAAAAAAGATAATAATTTAGAAATTGAAGAAAATATGAGCGTATTCTTTGTAATTGTGTACGTGATTTCCTTATTAAAACGTAATTACATGGACGTCAAAAGGACATGTAAAAGCTTTTGAAGCTACTTATCCATTCGGATAATTCTAATGTTCTAGTATAGCAACATGCAAGTTCAATTGTAACATTTCTCTGATAAAAATGTATTTATTTTGAACCACCGGAAGAATTTTGTTAGAAGACAAAAAAGAATGTATAATGCTTTTTATTTATAATGATTTTACGATGAGTACAATGTAAAATCTTATCAATTTACCTATTTTTAAACTTTCAAAATCACATTAAAATTATCAACACAAAGAAAGAATACTCAAATCATTGGAGCTTGATGAAAATTTTAGTCTATAATTATGCATAGTTAGTAGGATAAATCTCGATAATTAAAATACAGCTTCTTAAAAATACAATTTTATGCTAAGTTACAACAAAAGTTTTATTTTTTTTTTCAACTTTTGTTCTTTTTGAGTTTCACAATATTGCCCTTACTCATTTCACTCTGTTCTTATCCTCTCTCTGAGAAAACATAGCAATGGACTAAGAGGAAAAAGAAAAAAATAAATAAATTATCATCAAAAGGGGAAAAGAATAAATTTAAGTAGCAAGTTATTAATAATTTTCTTAGTAGAGTATATACTCTAAACAAAGACATTAAAGTTTTATTTGACATTTAAGTTTAACTATAATTAAATTATATTTTTTTATCTCAGTTTTTGTTTCTTCTGATAAATCAATAAAATTTATAACTAATTTTTAAAAAATCATTCAATTCTAATTTAAAAATTTCATATCCAACCGCAAGCTAAAAAAGAAAGAGAGAGAGAGCAGAAAACAGGCGTAGACTTGGTTGCACCGGGAAATTACCAAGCAACCAACCATTCCCCAACCCCGCACTATGATTCTTTCAAAATAAAAATAAAAAAAGAAGCCAGACAACCACGCCCAGTTGTCTCGAGCCCAGTCAATACAGCGCATACGGAACCCACCCAAAAATCCTCTCAACCCAAAATTACCATAACACCCCCCTTAATACCCCAACCTTTACGCCCTAGCTACGCAAGGGCATTTTCGTAAAGTAGCCGGAAACGGAATTTTTCATATAAAAATCGCAGAAGACAGAAGAGTCCATCATAGAAAAATTGGAATTAGAAACCTCATAAAAAAGGGTAACCAAAAAAAAAACAAAAAAAAAAAAAGAGGAAAGAAAAAAAACGGCTCTTTCTCGTTCTCGTTTTCTTTCTCTTTCCTTTGCCCTTTGCTGGCAGCATTTGACAACTGCCACCCAATAACAGAGAGGCCACAGCCTTTCCTTACTTCCTCTCCTTATTATAAATCTTATTTTTATTTTATTTTTTATTTTTTAAATAATTGTTCGTAATCGTTCGATTTTGGAACTTTTTGCTTTTGCTTTGAGCAAATCGTGATTCTAGAGAGAGAGAGAGAGAGAGAGTGAAGAGACGAAGCGGAAGAGTTTCGGAGGAGATCGGCGAAATACCTGAATCTGAGAAACGATTTACGCTTTTTTTCCGGTGGTCTGGTCTGAGGCGGATCTGCTGTGTTTGATCGCTGAAACTGCAATTCAGGAGAGAGAGAGAGATATATATATATATATAGAGTGAGAGATATAGAGAGAGAATGTGGTGGATGATGGGGGAAGGAGGAGGGCATTACTGTTCTAAGAAGACCGATGATATCTGCGGCGACGTTTGCGGCCAGGTTTGTTTCTATTTTTTCCCTCAATTATATGTGTGTATATATATATATATATTTATATGTGTGTTCGTGTGTGAAGTTTATTGAAACTGTGTGTGTTGTGGAAGCTGTTGATAATTTGATCTGTGGCTTCGGCTTGATCTCCTGCCTTCAATGTTAATTTCGGTGTGCTTAGTTCTTAAGTAATGTGGGAATAGGGTTGCAAATTAGACGCTTAGATCTCTGGAATCTGGATGCTTCTGGTGAAATTTGAAAAATAGTCGTCAACGAATTCGCGATCCGAGAGTTTTTTTTTGTTTTTTTTTTAAATATTTTATTTTTCTGACCTAAAAACTATGTTAAGAAGAACCATGGAAATTCTAATTTGCAACATGTTTTTTTTTTAATTTAAATTTAGGACTGTATTTATTATACATAAGGAAATGAAGACTTTTTCTCTCGCATAGTTTTTTTTTTTCTCGAACATTTTTGTTTGTGGGGGCAAAAAAACATTATTTTTGTACTCCGATCTGCAAAGTTACCCTGGTTATTGTGAATAAGGAATTGGCAATACTTGCTCAATTTTATTTTATTTTGGGGTAATATGTCTACTTCATTCAACATTTTCTGATTAGTGAAATTTGATTGCTATGTAATTTTGTCATTCCACAATCAACAAATTCTCAAAATCATCTCTTTTGCTATGTGCAGGAATCGAGCAAAGTGTTGAGCATGTCTAGAATACGTTGCATTCTTCGCGGCTTGGATGTGAAAACATATATCTTGCTTTTTGCTCTTATCCCAACTTGCATCTTTTTCATCTACGTTCATGGGCAGAAGATCTCATACTTCTTGCGGCCGCTGTGGGAATCACCCCCGAAACCTTTTCACGACATCCCTCATTATTATCACGAAAATGTGTCAATGGAGCACCTTTGCAAACTCCATGGTTGGGGGGTCCGTGAGTACCCGAGACGTGTTTATGATGCAGTGTTGTTCAGTAATGAGGTGGACATCCTTACACTACGCTGGAAAGAATTGTACCCTTATGTCACTCAGTTTGTGCTTCTTGAGTCGAATTCAACATTTACTGGGTTGCCAAAGTCTCTGTTCTTCGCCAAGCATCGTGATCAGTTCAAATTTGTTGAGCCCAGGCTGACTTATGGGACTGTTGGAGGGAGGTTCAAGAGAGGGGAAAACCCATTTGTTGAGGAAGCATATCAGCGAGTAGCATTGGACCAGCTTCTCAGAATAGCGGGTATCTCTGACGATGACTTGCTGATAATGTCTGATGTTGATGAAATCCCAAGCAGGCACACTATTAATCTCTTGAGGTGGTGTGATGATATACCTCAAGTCCTTCATCTTCAGTTGAAGAACTATCTCTACTCTTTCGAGTTTCTCGTGGATAACAACAGCTGGAGGGCTTCGGTCCACAGGTATCAGACAGGAAAGACGAGGTATGCGCATTATCGGCAAACGGATGACATTTTGGCAGATGCAGGGTGGCATTGTAGCTTTTGCTTTCGGCGTATCAGTGAGTTCATATTCAAAATGAAAGCATACAGCCATTTCGACAGAGTTAGGTTTTCTCATTACCTAAATCCTAAGAGAGTTCAGAGGGTAATCTGCAAGGGAGCTGATCTATTCGATATGCTGCCAGAAGAGTACACCTTCAAGGAAATCATTGGAAAAATGGGACCCATTCCCCATTCCTTCTCAGCCGTTCATCTTCCGGCATTCCTCTTGGAGAACGCAGAGAATTACAAATTCCTCTTGCCCGGGAATTGTCAGAGAGAAGATAGCTAGCTAATAAAGTTGACTTTTGTTGATGTCTGTTTCTGTAAAGTTTTAGTTCAATCTGTAGCAGCTTGTGTGACTCCTCGTGAAGGTTTCATCCGGCAACCGATGACTGGCAGGTCACTGACACAGCTGTGCCATATGTTCAGCTAAATTCTATATCATTCTTTGGGAAATGTTTTGGGGGATAAGGATTGGACAAATTCTTGGATTCTTAGAGGTTGCGCGGTTGTTGTACATAACTTTTTACATGAGTTTGTTTTTAACTTATTGTGCTCTTCTGGTGGGTGGATTGCAGTGCTAGAAACATTTGAGTGGTCTCAGAGTGTTCTTTCATTAGTCGGCGTTGCGGTTGCCTTCTTTCTCCCCTGGATGTACGCACAACAGAGCATTGAATATCCCGCTTCCCCTTGCCGGGAAATTTTGTATGAGACAAATTTATCCATATATTTTATTCCGTTGGTTATTTGTTGATTTGTGAAATCATGTTGACAAAAACAATGAAATATCATGCAGAGCCTGTTTGTCCCTTTCTTTTCGTATTTAGCTTCGTATTGTTTCCAGAAAATCTCTAGGACCCGTCTCCAATGTGCATGATTACTGCAAAATTGTTCCCTCCTACGTTGTAACTTCTTGAATGTTATCAAACAATTCATGACCTGTCCTAGTGTATCTGGCTAAAAAAAGTTCTCCAACTTGATAAAAACTAAGAAATTTGTATCTCCAACTTGATAAAAACTAAGAAATTTGTACTTGATTTTCAACTTGAAATGCTATTATCCCAACGGAGTAACCAGTGAGCTGTGCTCAAAACAAAGGATGTTTTAGAAAAGCTATAGGCAAAAGAGTCCAAGGGTCCGTTTGGATCATATGTTCAAACATATGGATTAAATTGGTAGAAAAAATTTTAGAAGTTGAATTAAAACGGGATGCTGAACGGACTATGATTTTCTTTAGTGGTTCAGAATGATGCCTTTTAGTAAAATCCCTCATTATCATATCCAATCAAGAAAATGCCATGTGGCTATTTGGTCTATAACTTGCCCGGGGCGGTGCCATATTTCTCCATTTTGTCTGGTGTCCAGGACGAACCAGTCTTCGTGCATGCTGTCTTGTCTACCTACTCTGTATTACTATTTAAATAACTCATATTTTTGTCTCTCTCTCCAACTATGAAAAAAAAAAGAAAAAAAAAAAAAAGGAAAGATAGTACCTGCATTATTGAAAGATAGTTGAAAAAAACAGGAACGTAACTGGACCACAGCACCTCCCAAACAAGTTACCAACCAAGAAATTAAATAAAAGAAAAAATAAAATAAAAAAAGGGAAGAAAGAAAGAAAGAGGAAAAACAGATAAAACTTCCAAACAGGTGGGATAAATAATAAATTTTGGTGGGGTGTAACAACGTGAAGAGAACAAATATAATAACGAACATTACATGGCCACTTGTCTGGTGGTTGAGAATTGATGCTTTTGGCCTGCAAATCCAGAGAAAAGGTTCCTTCTGATCCACTTTCTCCAGTTAAATTATCTTTCTTGTTTGAGTTTAATTGATGAAAAGAGCACAAGACTGAAACAGTATTTTCCATTAAATTACAACTTCAATTTAGAGAGAGGAGAGAGAGTCAAGTTCAGTAATTTTTCTCTGTTATGGCATTAGTGGATACTTGGGAATAAAGTTGCATAACAAATTAAGAGTCAAAAAAATTATTATATGCTATTCAAACATGGATTAAATTTGATCGAAAGCATCTCATGAGATGCATTCTTATCTATTTACACTAAGAAGCCTGTAAATGGCAAGTTCCATCACAAGAGTCATGTATAACTGAGAAGAAAGGTTGAACCCATTTCTTGGGATTCAAGTAACGAAATCAACAAGCAAGTAATACGCTGCTAGCATGAGTCGTGGCTATGCTTTCCAGAAACAGCAGAGCTCCTACGCCTTGCGCAAGGAGTCTCAGCAGCAGAGCTATGCCATGCACAAGGAAGCTCGTTATGTGAGAAGTGACTTCCACAGGGTTCAGAACCACATCTTGGACATGCCAATTGTGCCTTCGGTTTGCCTTGATGCTGAGGTGATGAAACACAAGGCCATGTTTGATGGAGCCTTTGACACGGGCCCAAACTTGAATCAACAATCGTGAAGCCATGGCTTTGGCGGAGGCAAAATGTTGATGCCTTTTGGTGCCAACGTTTTCAATTTCAATAGTGGTAGTTTCTTGCAGTTATTGAACCACCACGGTGCCATGTCCAACAATGCAATTAGAAGCTCTGAGTTCGAGACCTTAAAGGACGCGGTTGGTCGGGCTGCAGGGGCAATGAGGATGCAGGAGATGAGGTATGAGAGTAGCAGCTAGGGTGGCAATGATCATGCCCTTAACTACAACTGCTTCGACAACGGCATCAACTGGAAGCGAAATGGCTACAGCAGGTATGACTGGACTTCAAAAGGGAATTGAGGAGAGGGATTTGTTTGCTGAGATGTAGAACTCCCACTTCTTTTTCTTTTCAAGTGTGCCTGGTGTTGTGTCCAAGCAAGTACTCTTACTATTTAGCCTTGCTATGTGATGTTGCAAGATGATGAATATATTTTCCTCTTGTTTATAAGTTTCTAAGTACAGGAACAAACACTATCAAAATATATTGCTTCAACTTTCTAGGAGAATGCTCGGGGTTGCAAGCCTAGCGTAGTGGTTAATCTATATCTTATATCTAATGTTGAGGTCTAGAGTTCGAATTCTAGTTAAAATAAATAAATAAAGTATTCATCTATTGCATCCACTGAAAAGTTTTTGCAATGATGCAAAACGTTTTTAATAAAGAGAAATCCGCTTTGTGTGTCATAAGTCCAAGTAAAGCTAATTAGAATGGTACAATATCCTACAACTTGGGTTAGTTTTCTTGTCTACTAATGATAGGAAAAGAATATTTAAAACACCAAATACAAATTCCATTTTTCCTTTAATTTCCATGTGATTGTCACAATGGCTAGCAATTGTATGGTTCCATGGTTGAGAATCTTGAGATTTTTCTAAAACTACAAAAAGAGGGAAGGGGGGGGGGGGAGTCATCATCTAAAACTCCTTTTGTGTCTTTCCAATACCATTTTGATTTGGAACTCCTTTGTAGTTATCATCTAAAACTAATTCTTCTTCTGATTCTAAAGTTAGAAGCATTACAGAATTTTGGACAGTCTATTTGTGACTAATCTTAGATTGCCTAATCCTCCTAGTTAAAGAAAATGTTTTAAGCCGAGAAACTTCTTGTTTTGCTAATTATGAAGCTGAGAAGCTCAAACCAAAGTTTATACCTCTAGAATCTACCTTCAAAAGTTTGGTCCATATACAGCCCACAATACACCAGTTTTGGACATTCCTCAAGTAGCTTGGGAAAAATTAAAGTCACATCAGCTTTAGAAATTCCTCAACTCCCAATGAAAAATCCCTACTGCAGAGAAAGAAACTTGTAGTGTTCAACTTTATCTGCTGAGAGATTCTCTAGAGCATCGGATCCTATCTTATCTTTCTCGAATAAGATTTTTTTTTTTTGGTTAAAGAAAGCTGCTGAAAATAAAGGGTATGATACTTCTAACAATTGCTATATAAACTCCTGATCAAACACCTTAACTTCACAGAGAAATCATTAAAGAAAAATTAAAAAAAAGAAAGAAAGTGACAAAACAAAATGTCTGGTTGGAATATCTCAAAAGAAGGTTACCAATTCTATGTTCACAAAGAGGAGTCTCAGGCTGAGAAGTACATAACTAGCCACCCTCCGCGCCCGAAACACCATTTCGCGTTCAAGACCGACTACGAGGAAGTGAGAGAATACGAGCGCGATTCTGCTGGCCTTCGTGCTTACGATGGCGGTTTCAAGGCTGAAGAAGATGTCAACAAAGAAGCTGATGAGTTTCTAAAGATGGAGCATAAGAAGTTTCTGCGCAGCAGGACCACGTCTGCATAGGGCAGGCTTAAAGATGTTCCTTAGTCATGCAACATAAAATTATACCATCAAGTATTTTATAGAAGTGATGGGTATTTCACCTGCCGTTAAATAATGTCGAAGCTCTTAATCGGGTTTTAGAATATGCTTAATCACATGTATATCTTATGTGTACTATAATGATTAGCTATAAACAAAAAATTTATGATATTTTGAATGTTCATCACTCTCTTGGGTTGGACTGAGGGAGCTAATTTTTCCACCAAATTAACATATGGTTTAGAAGGAGGAGAAGAACACATAAATATTTAAAGTAGATGTGTTTATGTCTACGGATTAAGAACAATGGATTATTCAGTGAGGAGCACTATAAATGGGCTCCCATATTTATACAAGTTTACAAGTACAAAATCGGGTAAGTTACGTAATACTTACAAATCTAAATTACAATAATTACAAATAAATTACAAGTTACTACTAAAGATAATTACATAGAAAATAGTAACTTTCTTTTATACATAACACTAACTTTCCTAATATATCCCTGCAAGATGGAGCTCCGATAGCAGGTCCAATCTTGAAGTATAATATAAGACACTTATTTTTTTCTCTCTCTCTCTTTTTTTCTTTGTTTTTTGAATCTATAGAAAACAAAAATAATGAAAGATGGACGGCAATCATCAGAGGAAGATGGAGAAGGCAAATGATATTTGAGTGCAGGAACGACAATCACCAGAAGAAGAGGGAGAAGGCAACGGGCACTTGGGTTGGCATATAGGCGCTGGGACGTAATCATCAGAACTAGACATAATGACGTTAGAGACGGCAATCGTCAAAAGAGGATGCATAGCGCAGGGGATCAAAAAATCAATGACTCATTGAGTACGATCGATATGATAGAATATAAAATAAAATAAATAAAATAAAAAGGATGAGTATAGGTTTTTTATTTTTTTATTTTGGGGTGTTGACGTGAGGGTGTGGGGAAGGGGGGACAAGGACAGGAGTAGATGAAGAGAAAAGTTGAGATCTTTGATCTTAAACTCTGAGACCATATAGAAAATTAAATAAGAAAATAATAATAATAATAATAATAATAAAATGAGAAAAACACAAAAATATTTAATGTGGATGTACTTATGTTTACGGACTAAAAACAATGAATTCATTAATGAGGAGTACTATGAATGAACTCCCATATTTATACAAGTTTACAAGTACAAAATCAACTATGTTACCTAATATTTACAAATCTACTAAAATCAAAACTATTCTAAATTATAATAATTACAAATAAATTAAAATTTTCTAATAAATATAATTACATAGAAAATGGTAATTTTTCTTTATATATAATACTAATTTTCTTAATAGATGGAAGAAAGTTGGAAAACGTATTTCTTTGACTCCAATTAGCTCAGCTGATTACCTTTGAAGTAAATTCTATGTGAGTTTCACCATTGCAGAGCACCATTTAAACATGTTATACTGATTCATGCGACAATCAATCCTTTAACAAGAAAGACCATTTAATATTTACTCTTGAAATATATCGTCTTATTTTTATATATCCTTCTATTGGTGAGTTCGCAAGTGACCTGTGGACTCACCGAATATCCACTAGGATGGGGATTCTCTTTTTATATTTTACAAAAAAGAAAAATGTAATACTGGTTTTAGGGGCTTGTCCAATGATTTTTTCACTGGTGGATTAAAATGAATCTACAGTTGGGTTATTTTTTTCAGTACCTACAGTAGAATACTCTGTTCTTTTATGGGATTTTCTTGAGAAAGGTTTTGAAGTCCGTCAGATGCATGCAGAAGCTTCTATTTCTGGTGTCCATGGAGCAAGTAATTCAAGTTCCAAAATTAAAAAAGTGGCAAATCACTTTTCTTCTATAGCATGTTGTGCCAATTAGCAAAATCAGTAACAACTTGATCCACACAACGAAATTTCCCTACGCAAAGGATTTGGCAATTCAAAGGTACAGAGTTTTGTTTCCTATTCTTACAACAAGAAAAAGAAAAAGAAAACATCTTTTTTCTTTTTAGTTATTCGTAGAAGAGCCTGCTGTTAGTCTCTAAAGATAGCTGCTTTTGAACTTGAGTTTTGCAGATGATTGGGAAGCAAAAATTTACACAAAAAGAGAAAAACGAAATGCTTTGCATTTACAGTATATTTAATACAGAAGGTGCTTTATTATTTAATCCCTTTATTTTTCTATTCTTCTATGTCTTCCACACCACACACGGAGAGAGACCCAAAAGCTAAGCAAAATATGTCAAAAAAAAAAAAAAAAACTTCAAGAAAGAAAGGAGGAAAAAACAAAAAAATAAAAGAGAAGCAATTTCCTCCTTTAGATTGACAAATATGTGTGTGTGTGTGTGTATATATATAAATGGATATAAAAGCACTTGCAAGTTCCAAACTAGTCAATAGAACGACAGAGAGGGCAAGTGGTGTGTTTGTTGTCAAACCACTTATCTAAACAACCTTTGTGAAAGAAATGCTTGCAAGACAACTCACTCACGTCCTCCTCATCTTCAAATCCACATAGACAAACACAACACTCCGTACTAGTACTAGAACTAGGACTAGTAGTCGTACAAATACAAGTACTGCAATTGCAACAAGTACTAGAACTTGTACTTGTGTTACCAATGTCAGCACAAGTTTTGGCCCCACAAGACCTGTTGAGGCACAAAGACTTGAACTGGGTTATTGAGATTCTCCTCTCCCTTGAGACCAACTCTGGAGAAAATCCATGATCTGGCTCTTCCTCGGAATTGACGTTGGAAGCGCCAATAACTTGGAACACAGACCTCACCATGTTCTTCAGCAGAGTCACTGACAACACGCTGTTCATTACTAGCACCGGTAACACGCCTTCACCTGCTGTGAGAAAGTTTTCGAGACCCATTTCCTCTTTTTTTTTTTTTTTTTTTTTTTGGGTTTCTTGGGAAAATTACTAGAAGAGTTGACAAAGAAACGGAGAGAAGCTAAGGACTAAAAGTCTCCAACAGAAACAACATATATATTTGGGGCCTGTTGTTAACCATCAATATGTTAACCCTGGTTGGTGGGATTTAACCATGGTGGGCTCAGAGCCGACACGTGGCGACACGTGTAGGTTTGTTACAAGATGGGGTTGATTGGTGATGGGCTTAGTTAACACTGAGTCATAACTGCCCTTTTCAGGGCGGGAAGAGAAGAACCAAAAAGGGCAATGTTGGTGAGGCCACGTGTACACGGGAGTTTGTGAGAGCCAATAGGGTGGTGTGTTGTGGCAGGAGCACTGACGTTTCGGTGCGGGTGGAAGTTTCTTGATTATTGTTTGTGTATGGCCCAAGGTTTTGTCACGCTTGTTTGTGTGTCGTACCGTGTTGAGCCTTGGATCAATGTATGCGGTTGGTTGTTTTTAAATAATGTTATGTAATATCATATAAACTTTAATATTTTTCCACAAAAAAGAGTTAAATATATTAAAAATTTTTGAAAAAATTGATGTATTATCAAAACTTTGGTAAAATATGTTTCTTATACACATACAATAAATATCTCTTTTGGCCAACAAAATGGGTGGTGCCTCTAAATCCCACGCTTTATGTTTACATGTGAACAAAACCGATGCGGGTACTTTCTGTCCATCCTAAAGCGTCCCTCCAACAAAAGAGGAGCTTGTTTATGTAATACTCATCTATTGTTGGAACCAAAAAAAGAAGAAGAAGAAGAAGCAACCGCAAAAGTACGAAACCCATGCCCCAATGATGCAAGCTTAAACATTACATGACTCCTATTTCAACAATCTAATATATGAATATAAGGGTTTGTTTATTTTACAAGTTTAACTCCAACTAAATTATACTTTTTCATCTCAATTTTTATCTTTTTCTAAAAAATCAACAAAATTTATAACTATTTTTTAAAAAGTTAATACCATTCAAACTTAAAAATTTCAACTCAACTCAAACTCAACTCATTCACCAAACACCCCTAAGTGATTTATACCACATTCTAACATGTCAAATTGTTAAATTATCAATCAAACTATTAAAATTGCAATTTTAGTAAAAATTAAGAAGAACAGTAACTATATAGAAACTACTTTGGTTTTTAGTTTAGGTGGAAATTAGTGAACGTCGAAGGAGAGTTCTATTGGTCGTACCTGTGCTAGAAGGTAGTATGTAGTAGTGTAGTGGTCGTCGTAAAGAGAAGGCTCTAGTTCAGGCACGTTTTCATCAGCTTTTTTCTTTTTCTTTTTAGTTAAAAGGTCTAAAATTACCAAAATATAAAATAAATAAATAATAATGATGAATTCTACAAATTATTTTGACGTAAAGACTCTATAAGCATATTATATTATGGTGGGGGTGATGATTGTGTACAGTCCCACACTCCTGTTATTTTTCCTGCCTCTTCCTGCTGTTGTTTTCCCTAATGAGCCGTGGAATTTGACGGATCTATCCCCTGTTGTCGGAAGTAAGCTTTTTCTGCATTTGTAAATCGAGTTTGGAACATTGTCCACTCTTTTCTGCACCTTTCTCTCACCTGGTTACCATATTTATTAACATATCCATTATCAATACTCATGTCCTAAGCAAAAAACTAATATATATTTTATATGATTGATTTCCTATCCGGTATCGGATGGCATCCGACAATGTGAACTTCAGTTACTAAGAATTTAAATACATGCAGAAGGAAATATAAAAATAAGGGGAATTCACACTCACTTTAGTTACATTTTTTTTTGCATGAATTCACATTTACAGTAACTGAAGTTCACATTGCCGGATATCATACAGTACCGTATACGAGACTTCGTGTGTGTGTATAAACTAAAAAAATCATGGTGAAAAAAAAAGGTTCTACGTACCCCTTGCCATGGTGCCTTTCCATTTTGTGATTCACCCTAACAAAATCAGGAAAACCAGTTAACTATATCATTCCCATTTACTATTGTACGATAATTAATAAGTGTACCACAGAATTAAGGGAAAAACATTGGTTGATGAAATGATCTTTATGTTTACCTGGCTCCCGAGCGAGGGGACGGTTTGGTGAACAATCCACTGAGAATCTACAACTCCAATTTTCTCATGGGCAGGCTGTTTGAAGATTTTAAAATAATTAGAAAAGTCGCATTCGATTGCAATCACAAGAACGACGATGTAATCATTGAGGAAAAAATAGACAAAAAAGCCAAAGAGGATTGGAGGTAGGTGGAATACCTCAACGCATTTTCTAAGGGAAAAGTCAAGACCCCACCCATGGACCAAGTCATTCTGCAATTTCCCATGGCAATATGATTATTAGTATAATTATGATTACAGGTCTGAGAAAAGTCTTTGCGGACCAATCGAAAAATTAAAAATTTTTTTTTTGAAGAATGTTAAGATGTATCCGTTCTACCTGAATCATATGCCACACACAGCGCCATGCATCTCGGGAAAACACAGGAGCCATGATCTCAACAAACCTGCATTAACAATAGAAAAAACGAAAAATAAGTAATTGAATTCCATCACTACTCTAGACAAAACAACAAAAAATAAGTTGTTTCCTTTTGTTTTAAGGCTGTTCTTACGCTGCACAGGGAGGCAGGTGTGGATCGGTGCACCAGCCAGGTTTCTCCCGCGTTTCTCTGAAACAAATTCAAGGAGACGAATACTAAGTAACAACTTAAGCCTATATGAAAAAAGTTGGTAGTAGGCTGGTTCCATCATTCTTACTTGTGTACTTCACGGTCACCCCTTCTCTTGGTCATCTGCCATGTCAACCCTTTGTTGGGCTCTAAACCTGGCTGTGAAATCTCCAAACCGTGCTTCCTAACTAGTTTTATGTACCTGGAAACAGGAAAGAAAAGGGATGCATGACTTAAACCTTTACATTTGAAGCATCAATCCATAAAAAGTACTAAATTATAACCAAAACTCACTCTTCAGCATTGAAATGCTCGACTCCAAGGTCTTCATCCCAGATAAATATGTAATCATATGGAGCCACAATGTCGGGATGCAAAAATCGCTTAGCATACCACCTGGATAAAATTCCATAACGTTAAATCTATAAAAGCATACTTTGAAAAAAGAAACTGCACATTAAGTCTATGCCATTCAAAATATTCATAGGAATTACCAATTGTTCCTTAATCCTTACCATTTCGTCTGTTTGCGGACACTCACATGAATTGCTCGCTTCGACCACTCAAACTCATCCCATTCAGTTGTCCGGCCATCATAGTGAAATAGCAGGATGGTGAAGTTCCCTGAAAACTGTTGACAAATCATAGTTAGTTATTATTCTCAAACAAAACACACCTCAGAAGAGAGAGAGAGTAGACCTTTTTCACGCATGCATCAATGTTATTTCTCTGATCATAACCAACAGTGAAGGTGACGAGGTAATTTGGTTTCGTGGTTAAATCCTGCAAATGCCAACTTGATCAAATTCCATGGTTTAAGCAGAAAAGATTGTTCCTCAGAATACAAAACATTAATCTGACTTCATCAACAGAATCTATTGAGCATTGCTGTCAGATATCTGGTAGAATATTGCTCACTTTCTAAAAATCAAAGTTCTAACAAAATCATACATATACAAGTGACAGTTGAATATGCACCTCACTAGGTTTACCCCACAATCGCCGAGGATAGAAATCTGACGCAGCTTCAACAATCCCTGGCGGTAGTCTTTCTGCACCTTTAGGATTTGATGGGGCCCATATCTGCAAGAGAAACAAAATGACAGTAGGATATTTGAGCCACAATTTTCAAAAAAAATGACAGAATCAGGAAGACTAAATTCGGGGAATTTAACATGAACAAACTAAACCTAGCGACTGATGGAGAGATGGATAAAACATGTCAAAAGAAAAAATGTAACTACCCCTTGACCAAGAAAATGCCTGAACATTTGAAGTGTTAAGACAAGCAAGCTAACACTCCTAATTTCACATCAGAGAAAAAGTTGAAGGATATAGCATGAGGACATACAACAGATTAAATAAAAGAGAGAATTTCCTAAATGACCACCTTTTTTTCATCTATTGACCAACATAACACAAATTTCCTATCTTGACGAACATAACACAAAATTTAGTCTACTTTAGTTTAATTTTGTGTCATATTGGTCTAATGTTACTTTTTTGTGTTATGTTGGTGCAATGGTCTTTTAATTTGTGTCATTCAGGTACTTTCGCCTAAATAAAATTCTTATGGACTTGGACATGCAAAATTTCCTTGGGAGAAAATACTCAAGCCTCTTGATTTCAAGAGTTCTATACTCTTTCCCCATATTTTTTCTCCTCATCTTGATTTTCTTTACTACTAAATCCAGCTGGTGAAGAACTAGATAAATAGTGACAGAGACTGAAGTGTAACTGTCTTCAACGAATATAACTGACAATCAGATTCTGTTAATTTTCTTTCCATCTTAATTCACCCATCTAGTCTCACTATCTCAAAGTCAATTAAATCTCATTCCAAAGTCATTTCAAAATCAGCCTGAGGTGTACCTTTGACGTATCATTTAAACGCTGATCTTGATTTGAGCCGCTATGGTTACTAGTTGTAGAAGACGACCAAGAATTTATTTGAGTGGGGAGCTCTGATCTCTTGTCCTCTATGTATGAGAGATCAATGGTAGGGAGAAGGCTGGCTGTAATATTCAGCTGAAAAATTATGAAAACTTGTTTTAACATCCAAGTGAACTTTTTAAGGAATTATGCATGAGAAGAAAAAAAAAATTAACGAAAAAGGGAGGATAAGAAATCTTCAAAAGAGAAAGTCATTATTTATGTACCTTAGTTAAAGACAATGTTGGGAAGGAAACACCTATAAAGAATCCAAAAACTACTCCAACAAAAGTTGTTACAATGAGCTTCATACTCTCGTTTGGTTTTCTACTTACTGGACTGCAACAGAGAAGATGAAAACGTTAACATGGTATGATATTTCATACGACCTTGCTAAATTTTCTAAAAGAGACGATATTTTATAGAAATAGGCCATCAGAAGATTTAAACCTGCGTGAAAGGATTCCCATGCTATTTACAAACTTCTGAGTGTATGCTCATGAAAAGGAAAAAAAAGTCGGCCTTAGCGCAGAAATATTCAACCCCTCTGCACCATTTAACAGGCTTAAGGCCGCGAATTCTCTTTAAAGGAGATTATGAGCCCCAGGGAAGTAACAAAGTACCTGGTGTGACACATACAAACAGGAATATAAGTTCTAGTACAACTTCTTCACGAATCAAAGTGACGATTTAGCAAGATAGCATGATCCAATTAAAGCCGCAAGTGAAGTCCCAACTCAGACTAAACCGATAGCTAGCGCTTTCAATGATCAAATACATACGGTGAAAGAAAGTAAAGCTCATGGATGTGAATGGTACATGCAAATTCAAAACCAAAGCATGAAGCTATCCTTACAATACTCGGTCGGGAAGTAACAACGAAAGCCTAGTAAGAAGCCCGACCTACCGTACTATACAACAAAGTTGACCTTGAAAAGGAAACAATTTGCAGACCCTACACTCAACCCAGAAAGTAGCCATAATCTTCGAACACAAAAACCATGAGCAACCATGTGATACCTTTGACAATCAAATTCAAACTTTCATGTTCAAATCCTTGCCCAGGTAACTCCCTAGCTAAGTAACCACGTGCCCATTTGAAATTATACATAAATCTCTCCGAATTGTAGTTAATTAAGTCCAATTTACTGAAAAATAAAATAAAATAAAATAAAACAAAGCAAGACAAAACAGCTGGGTTTGCTTAATCTTAACGACAAAAAAGCAAACGACCAAAAACATGAATCCAAGCATTAAGTTAGCTCAAACGAATAAAAAATTAATTTCTTCCGCGATTAATTAACTCAACAAAAAGGCAAGACAGACGAGAAATTAAAACTTATCAAATAAAGAAAAAATCTAACTTTTGGAAGAAAGAAAAAAAGTTGTTAAACTAGTAAAAACCAAAAACCACGAACCTCGATGCTAACTTTGTTCAAGCTCTACGACAAAATGTCAATAAGGTCTCCAAAAATTTCCAAAAAAACAAACATCATCTTTAATATATATATATATATATATATATATTTCTCGGCAACCAAACAGAGAGGAGAAAGAAACGAAACTGAACGAACCTGACCAATTTGAAAAAGGGATTAAAAAAAGAATCCCTAACAGCCGGAGCAAGATCTGGTACGATCAACGCCGATTGTGAAGCTGAGAATCACGTGAAAAATCACACCTTTTCCCGGATAAATGGTAAAAATCCGAGCTCCAAACCAATTGAAGAACTTCGTGATCGCTTTTCTCGTTCCTTTCGATTCGCGTGGGAAGAACCAAAGAAAAAACAAAAAGTGGAAATGAGGAATTTCACAGGGGCTAAAGCCGATTCGTTCCCAGATTCGATTATGTATTTGGTTTGGCAGTGAACAAGTTTTGATCTTTTTTTTTTTTTTTTTTGTGGGAGATTTATGAACAACAAAGGGAAGATCTTTCCTCTTTGAGAGCTTCGGTGGAGGGAAATATATCAGGAAGTTTCAGCAAAATTTCCCAAAAATAAAAAATAGAAATTAAAAAAAAATTGTTACTAAGATCTTATGAATGTGAATACTTTAAAATTCGAGGTCTATATTCCCATTTATTTAAACACAAAAAAGTCGGAGGTGGACTGTTGGGTTCTAAACATGGAATAGACTCCTTTATGGGAAAGTTTTTTTTGTAAATTTTATTTTCTCTTCTTCTTCCTTTTTTTTTTTTTTTTTCAATTTTAATTTGCCAGGATTTAGAACTGTAACACTAGCTTAATAAAAGTGACAACTTTTTTTTTTTTCTTTTCTTTTTCTTTCTAAAAGAAAAGGCCAATTAGAGTGGTTTCCCGATGCCACATTACTTTTTGTTGTTTATATATTCCTTTTTTTTTTAGTATTCAAAAAGGATAATCTTGTCTATTTTAAATTTTAGGGTTTGATTTTTTTTAGAATAAGGGTTTGTTTGGTTTTCAGGTATCAACATATGATTTTCATCTCAGTTTTTTATTTTTCTAAAAAGTCAACAAAAATTATAATTAGTTTTTGAAAAATCAATCAATTTCAATATAAAAATTACCTCTCAAACTCATGTTTCAAACGCATAATAAGCATATATTTGAATCTTTTTAAACTTTAATTTCCAAATATGCATAGATTTATCTCGACTATTTCTTGGTGAGTAGTGGAGGAGTTAAACTTTTTTTTAAGCATCTCCTAATAATAAATTTTGATGAATTATGAATCTTAAAAATTGTTAGTTTATGTGGTTGTAGGCATAGTCTAACGGTAATTTCATATCTGACTCAGCATAAGGTGCAGAATTCAAATTCACCTATCTCAAGTTCAAAAACAAAATTTTTTTGTTAGTTTGTATAGCAATATTAGCATTATTAGTTCATTGTTGATTATTTAAGAATTTTAAATTTCCAATAAAAGTACTTAAAAATAAAAACTTTAATTTAAAAAAAAGGAACTTTGAATTTATTTGACAGTTTTTTAATTATGTAAATATAGTAATTACAAAAATTTAGGGGGAACATAAAAGATTAGATTGTAAAAATGTTTTATCATAAGAGAAATATCATAAAGAATCATTAGAATTTTAAAAACTTAAAAGGGGCCAAAGGACAATTTTCAAAAAATCCAAGCAGGCAAATAAAGGATAAAATGTTATATCATTTCATCGGGAGAAATCACAAATAATTATTAAAACCTTAAAACTTTGATAGAATCAAAGGATTATTTTTAAAAATCTTGGACTAAGCTCTGATAACGAGAAGGTTACAATAAGTTTCCATATTAACCTCTATGACAAGTTGTGAAATTTTAATTACCATTACATTTTTTAAAAAAAGTTTGTATATTAGTTTATTAATGTTTTATAATTTTTTTCTCAAAAAAAATTAATGTTATATAATTTTTACTTTTTACTATGATTTTATAGTGATTGGTGTGCAATATTATAACGAGTTAAGTATAATTATTATTTTTGTTCGTTTCCTAATATGTCACTCTCGTTCAATTAAAAAAAAAAAAAAAAACATAGTTCATTTTCAGTTTTGCCGAATTTTCAAAGATAGAAAAGGAGTCAAATGAATATCCATACATATATTTGGTACGTTTCTCTCTTTAATGTTCTTTCTTTCTTGTTTTGTTTTGTTTTTTTGTTTTTTGTTTTTTGTTTTGTTTTGTTTTTGGTTTTTTTGGCTTAGGGATGGCCTCTAGGAGCTCCAACTACCACCTTATAAATGGCAGATTAATATCAAGAGAATCAGGACTCGAGAATCCAGTTTTGTGAAATAGGAAACATGTTTCCGTTATTTCAGTTGCTCCTTATCAAACAAGAGAATATATATACATATATATATATATATATGTATAAATATTTCTATTTTCATCCACCCACCACCCCATAGGCTAGAATTAAAAAAGAGAATATAATGGTTTTATGACCATTAAATAGCATTTAATCTTCTATAAATTACTCTTTGGATTCCCCCCTCCTCCTTGATGGGCGCCAACACATTTTAAAGACCAAGAAATTAAGGCATGAGGATTGAAGACCACTAGGACCAAGTTGACATTTTTCCCCTTTTTTTTTTTTTTTTTTCCTTCCCTTCCCTTCTTGATTGATAGAGAAAAAAAGTTGTGACAAATTCAGTTCGTTTTGAAAATCTAGCTTAGATGGTTTGAGATGCACGGCACAAACCATTTGCCAAGTAACTGAACTTGTAGGAAGTTTGGATGTAAAATTAACCATCTTTTAGGCTCTAGCATTAAAGGTCCCAAGTTCCAACTTATTACTTCCGAATCGGATGCTTTTCATTCCTCTTTTGATTTCTTTTTTTAGTATAAATGTTAATATCAATGTTATATTTGCTCCAAAAAAAAAAAGTTTAAAAAACTTATTTGATATGACATACTCTAATATATAGTGCTATTTTGAATTATATATATTTGTTGTCGTAATTATTATAGTGCTTTTTTGACAAAATGTTAAAGTTTAGTTGTAGCAAATGAATTTTCACATTATGTTGAAAATAAATTTTTTTTTAGCATAAAAAAATCTAACTTATAATTTATTCATTTGAAAAAACTAAAAAAGGAGAGGATATTAAGCTGGATGGCCTATTTTGATCACCAAATCTAATAGATGGTCAGCTTTTTTTTTCTTTATTCAGCAAAATGACCTTTTGTCATTTTTCTTTAAAATTTGACAATCAATGATTAACTTAAAAATTTGTGATTTGCGTTACAATCAATCAGTGTCAATCACTGATTTATCGAATTAATAATATTATGTGGTATGACTGACTATTAAAAAATTGATTGATCATTTTAAAAAATTATATTTTAACTAATTTTTAAAACTTCGATAATTTGTTAATAAACTTCTAAAAAGTAGGTTACCTCTAAATCCAAAAGGAAACTCTATTTTAGAATATGCATACTTTTTACTTGTTTAGATTTGTTATGAGTTCTAGTGGTTTAAAATTGGAAGAAAGAGCAAAATAACATTCTTGGAAATAGTAATAGTAAATTATAGCATAAAATTTTAAACATAATAATAAATAGTATAATCAAATTTATGATGACATAATATTAAAAAAATCACTCCTCCTTCCTCTTCTCTCTCTTTCTCTAATATGAAACTAAGCATATAAATTTGTTGTTAAAAATTGACCATGCATTCAAAATTCTTTAGAAAATCTAAAAAAATTTAAGGATTTACCATAAATATATGTTATAATTTATATCTTTTAAAAAACATATTATAAACTTCAAAATTACATATAAAAATATACTATTTGCTACACTTCCTCTTTAAAACTGCATTATTTTTACTGTTATTATTTTTTTTAGAATTTCCTATTTATATTTAAGAAAATAAATAAATAAAGGTTGGCGGAGGCGGAGCATGGAAATTATCCACACTTATAAGGGCAAATTTCAATCGGACGGTAAGAAGTAAAGAAGGAAACATATGGAAGAATCAGACACCATTGAATAAGTCGTGTTGACTTTGACCACAAAATGGCACACATATAACATTCCCTGGCTAACAGAATTTGGCTTTGCCCAATTGCCCAATTACCACGCCACTGAACCGTGAAGAATGGCTGGAAGATAAGCCGCCCCCAATCTATACGCCCAAAACTGGTCAACAATATCTTTCTTCTCTTATTTTTTTCTTTCTTTTGCCTCAACACGTCAAATTATTATTATTATTTTTTTTTAAAGTAAGACGCCAATCTTGTTGAACAATATATCATGAATACGTGTCACCCGACTATGACTATTTATATATGGTTGAATTTGAACTCTTCATTTAAAATGTATACATCAATTAATTTATTTATAAAATTGAACAAAAAGTGAAATTACTTATATATACATTAACAAAATTACCCCTTACTCAAATTTAATTGAAAAAAATATCTAATTACCTCCTAATTTTTAGGCACAGTTTCAAAGATTCAAAAATTAAAAATTTTCCTAAATTTAAGGGACTCAAATATTAGAAAACCATTTTCATTATTTTCCTCCTCCCCCAAAAACCATTTTTACGATTTTCCTCATCCGCTTCTCTTGGAAACATCTTCGTCATTCTCCTATCTAGCGCGACTGCATCACATGCTTTGGCACCTCCAACCATGGGGAAGAAAAATCTAGCAAATAAGTAGCCTTCAAACCTAAGAAATTGGGTCGGTATCCCCCTCCCCAAGATGATGCACGCTCATTGTTTTAATAAATAATGATCCGTTGATAATTCCATCTTCCTCATATGCTAATGTGGTGTAATAGGCATGTACGGATTGGGTCATTATTATATTGATTATGGTTTTAGGTTTTTCTTATGGAATTTTTGGTTTCCAGATTCTGTTTGAGACAATCAATATTGTGATTTGATCTATTTTGTAGTTCAAATTTAGGGTTTATTTTTTAGGGTCCTTTTATTTTGTCAACAAATTCGATTTATTGTTGTTATTAGTGATTTAGGGTTTCGGTCTTTGTCATATTGACAACATTTATGATTTCATTTCTTTTTTATACTGAAAAATCGTAAATTACAAATTATTAATGCTTGTACAAGATTTGTCTCATATCAATATCAAAACAACATACCATAAACCCTCAAATAACAGTATTACGCTTATTGGTTTCTTATTAAAAATGCTTGCAATTGGATTTAGTTCTGTGAAGAATATTTTGTATGTCTTGATAAAGCCTTGAAAATTATCGTATTGATCAGACTCTTTTCATTTGTCTTTTAGTGTTTGAGTTACTTTATTTGAATCTATTGATCTTCGTGATAAGGATCAAGAAAAACAGATAATTGGATTATTGGATTTAGTTTTATGTGGAGCAAGATATAATTTGACAGTTGGAAACTATTTTATCTTGATTTATTGGTTATAGAAATATCATAGTAACTCGGTCTTTTTTGTAGTCATGCTTAGCATTAATAAATCTGTATTTGTTATAAAATTTCACAATGACTCAATCTTTTTATTATTATGCTTAGCATTACTACTAATGATATGGAATCAGTCATAATGATATTGGCTATATGTGTTATGAAGTTCTAGAATTTGTATTTGTTATAGTCATTATGGTAATTTGAGATAATTTGGTTAGTTCATAATGATGTGGTCATCACCGTATTAGTTTTGTCACATATTTATGATGAATCATTTTGTTATTGACTCAGTCTTTTTGGTATTATATGTTTATTGTTGTTGACATTAAAGTGAATCGTGTAAACAAGAGGGTAACTTTTGAAGCCAAAAGAGTAATGGACTAATAAGAAGATCAACCACCACACTATAGTGTAAGATATTGAATATGTCATATTGACGAGGTCAATACCACGTCAATATGTTATGAAGATCAATATCCACTATAATATGTTTTGTGTTTTGTTGTTGATTTTTGGTACTCAATGTCAATATCATATTGACGAAGTTAATATGTTAAGAAATAATATAGAGTGAATATGTCTTATTTTTCTCAATAACAAGGTCAATTTGATAGTGACTCAAATTTCTTGTGTATTTATTTTAATTTAGTATCTTTATTATTTCTTGTTAATTTTGTGTGAAGATATCAGTTAATTCGGTAACTAGAATTGGTCAATAAAGTATAGTAACTTAATCAATATGGAAATACACCAGCGATTACGAATTGATGAATTTAATGTGTAATCAAAAGTTTTAAGTGAAAAATTTTTAAAAAATTGCATGCAGATTAAAAAAAATGGAAGAGAGATTTGATAAAACCAGCAAACTCAAAGAAGGAAGCGAACACTAGAATAAAAAAAAAAACAAAACTAATTAAGGAAACAAAATCAAATAACTGTGCATTCAGAAAATTTAAAATTAATTTTCAATTTAATTGATATGTTTAAAATTTTCAAATCAGTTTAAAAGTAATGGCATAAAATAAGGAGAGTTTTTTTCCATAAAAAACACACTAGAGAAAAAAAAAATTACCAAAACAGTCTACGCCTCTATAAAAAAAAAAAAAGATAAAAACGTGCATTCAATTCATTAATTAAAGATTAAAAAAAATGATCTGCAAATACAGATTGTGGAAGGGCATATGTGGAAAAGAAAATAATTGAAATTCAAAATTGGTTCAAATTTGTAAATAAATTGCTTTGTAGACATATTTTAAAAGGGAGACTTAAAAATGATCATTTTGTGTAAATACTTCTAAAGACTAACATCTTAATTAATTCCTTTTTTATTTTAAATTTTACTTTTAAAAATTTTGTAATTTTTTATTTACATCATTAAAAATTGAAGATGTACAGCACCATGAAAGTAACAATTTGGCTCTCTTGCTGTGCATATGTATTGGGCCAAAATCATTAATCATCCATGACCAAATATGGCCATTCGCCTCCAATGAATTTTATTTTTTATTTTAACTTTTCCTTATTTTTCTCATTTTGCATTAATTAAAAACATATTACACCTATAAATCCCATAAAACTCTATATTTTAGCATATGCTTTATTGAAATAATAGAGTGACTCCATCGCTGCATACGTGAATTTCATTAAAATTAGAACGGATCATATCTGATATATCTGTAGACTTAGAAAATTTTGTTACTAATATAACGATGAGACAACATTAATAATCTCTATTTTATTTAAGCAAAATATATATTTAGGCAAAAGGGTCCAGATACAGCTATATTTCGAAATGGATGTTTGGAGCTACTATGAAGAATTCCATCTAGTTAATAAAATTTTTTTTTTTTTGAAATGCATCTAGTTAATAATTAATGATCCAATAGGACAAGAAAAGAAGCCATGATATTTTGTTATTAATATATCTAGAAAATGTATACGAAATTAGTCTAATCTAAATAAGAAAGTGGTAGGTTATTCGGTGGTTGACTTTAGTCGTGCAGACTTGTAGAAAACTTTTAACATCTATTAATTGAAATGCATGGAAAAGTAAGAATTAGGAAAATAGATTTACGAATTAAATTAAAAGGATAGGTACATTTGACAAGTTCGGCATTTTAGGCAGGTCTACATGATAAATTGATCGACAAAGAAACGTGGCTGGGGAATGGGTGTGCCACGCTTGGCCAACAATTTCTTTGACAGAAACGAGAGTTAGGCAGCCTATTGAGGGTTGGTTTGTTAAGGGTAAAAATAAATAAATAAAAATAAAAAAAAAATAAACATCATACATCTTAAATATATGAGATTTGGTTACAAGTACAATGTTGCGATAATTTTATATCAAATTTCATGTTAAAATGTAAAGTTTAAATTCTCCATTCTCAAATTTAAAAATATACATATATATATATATATAAGAATAATATTAAATATGTAAAGCTATTATATCACTCCGCTTAAGTAGAATTATCGTTCAATTAAATAGACTGACAGTTGTTCAGCACAAAAAAAAAAAAAAAAAGATTAACGGTCATGATGACTGCGATTTAGATTGCAACAATCCCAAACTGTGGACTGTGGTGTGTGGATTTGTAAAAAATAATAAATTGGCTTCTTTACATTGGTAATTATGATAGAGTTATAATTTACACCATAAATTATTAATTTTAACAATTTACACTTTAAACTTATAAATATACACTAATTTACACATCATTGGCAATAATATCAATTTTTTGAAGAAATTGATATGTGATTGAGTTGTTAATCCATGACATAAATAATCATTTTTATCTATGCTAACCCCAATTTATTGAAGTTAAGATCTTTAATTAAGTTTTATTAAAACATAAAAGTTTGAATTAACTTTGTTCCAAATATAAATTTGGGTTAACATTGATTAAAAAGGAAATTTCATGCTCTTAACTAACAATTTATATGCAAGTGAAGTATCAATTTTCATTAAAAAATCAACATTGTTTATCAGTGGGGTGTAAATTGCTATACATTTATAAGTCTAGAGTGTAAATTGTCAAAATTAAAAATCCAGAATGTAAATTGCAACTCTACGATAAGTTTAAGGAGCACCATATGAAAAAAACCTAACAATAATAATAATCCAGTTATTTTCATAAATGATCCCGAATTATAATCTCAATCTCTTTTGAACAGGAACTTTTATTTCCAGATAATTCTCTATTTCGATCTATAATAGCGAGTCATTAGTGAAAATAACCCTTGAAACTATTGTTTGGGGGATATTATACTTTTCTATTTTACTCAGCAACTTTCAAGTTTAAAGCTAGTTGCAAATCTTATATTGTCGAAAAATCATTTAGCATTCCAGCTCATTAAGAGAACAGATGTTATTTATTTTCTCCAAAAGTCATCTTTGCTATAAGGAATCCTAACAAGAAAAAAAAAAAAAAAAAAAAAATCAATTCAATTTTAGAACAAATCTTGAGGCTTTTGACCTCTAAAATAATTTAGTATTCTATAAGAAATTCTACACTGTACTTACACCTAAATACACAGGTATGACAACATAAACTATACATTTACAACCTAAATTACATACACGGTGCATATATAGGTCAAGAATGCCAAAAGCCAAAAGCGAAAAAAAAAAAAAAAAAAAAAAAAAAAAAAGAAGAAGAAGAGAAAACAGGTATTCGTTGCTTTCTTTTTCGGCCGAGGAAAACAGGCATTCGATGGAATGGGATAAAATAATATGTAATCGTAGAAACTTCCGATGCTGCTATACCTCCTGAGCAGGACCATTGAAATCAGATAATGCTGTGAAACAAGGAAGCCAGAGTTCGACACGAGTGCCGCCTGATCCAAGCGCAGCGTCTTTGGTCCGGGGTGAGTTAACACGGACAACACAACCATAACTCTCTAGTATCTCACGTGCAACAGTCAGTCCAGCAACAAAATTCCACGTCATGTTGTCTTCCACCAATTCTTCCAAGCAGAGGTCTGCTCCGAATGGAGTGAGAGAATGCATCTGTGTCTGAACGCCAAAAATGCCAACGAAATGACACAAACTCATTTCACACCATGTCCAAAATGAAAATAAATAGAAATCCAGAAAAGCAGAAAGTATATTATTGCTACCATGTAGTGCATATCAGGGCCATCATCGTCAATTACTACAAGAGCACCACCCGCCGGTGCTCTCATACACACAATTTCGACCTTTCCTCCAACATGAGTTCGCAACAAAGCACCCTCAAGCAAATTGCTGAGAGCTTGGCGCAGAGCAGGTTCTTCTATGGCAACTTGCAAAGCTTGTTCTAGTTCAATTAGTTTTATTAGGCGTTGCTGCTTACGAGCAAGAGGCCTCACAGCCTCCACCAAATCTGCCAGCATGTCAGAAACATCGCACGGTCTTCCTGACCCAATTGAGAAAGGTAAGAAAAAGTGCAGAGAAAATGGTAATTAAAGCAAGATGGAACATACTACGAACAACAGCGAGGAGCAATCAATTCAAGTGTGACAAATGAGACGTCACAGGCAAGGTTAAGGCCTACCTTATTTCATGTTGCCTTAGAGGAGCAAGTGCAGGAGGTGGCATGGGCATCTCTAAATCCGTAGACAAAGTATTTAGAGAAAGTGCATCGCCTCGACTTTGGATCTTAGTGCTGGAACCATCCTTTGGAAAGTCATTTGACAAGTGTGGCCGCACTGATTCAGGATGGGCAAAAGTGGATTTCGACATTTTCTTTAATGTTTCTTCATTGTAGCGGACTATATTAGCCTAATATCACGAGAAAATGCAAACGTAAGATTTAGCTGATTTCTTTTGCCCATGACCATGATTAAAGTAGCTAAGGCAGGCTGTAATCTGGCAGCATGATCTAAGTATACAAACGGAAAGTTTCGTTGAAATTAGAATAAGAGGGAAAAAAAATCCAACTTTATTTTTTTGGGAAAAAGAGAAATTACCTTTGTCAAGGAAACAGCATCTTGAAGTTGTTTGAGAGTATCTCTCATATGATCACCTTGTACCAATATGTCCTCAACAATGTCGTAAGAAACCTACAAGGGTATATTTTCGGACGTAAAAACAACAATAAAGGATAAGCAAGCAAAATTTGGAAAGATGGACCAATTTACAGAAGTCCACAAACCTCACTTACCTCACCTCTTTTCGTGTGCAAGGATAACATTTTGCTCAAAGTCCGAATGCTAGAAAGAGGACCACGAATCTGGAAGGGTATAAGACAAACGGAAAGTAAAAAACTTTTTAATTCAAGTCAAGTCCTGATTTCAGCACGGGCAGTAAGATGTCTTACTTGCTCAACTAAATTACTCATCCTCACATTGTTTTGCCATGAGGATTGCTGTATTAACAATGCTTTCTGCCAAAGAATTAAAGAAATTCATTACAAGTAAGCAAGAGTCCTAGTAAGTTAAAGTAATGCAATCTTCAACACAAGAGTTCTAGATTTATTTATTTATTTATTTTCCTTTGTTTCACTTCGACAATGAGAATAGAAGATGCTCGCAACGTACCTGATCCATCACATACGCCATAGCCAGAGACTGAGAGATGTTGATAGCATTTGATCTCTGATCAGCAGTAAATTTGTACATTCTCCACAACTCGTCCTCCAAAGTCCACACATCCCATGATTTGGTATCCGAATCCAAGGGAAAAGCAGGGGCTTTCTCAGAAGAATTACTCCCCTGGTTCTGGACATTTCCCGGAGTTGGCATTTCCACGCCGTGAAATTCAGCAACCAAGAACCCCACCACAAATGGGTATTTCACCATGGGAAAAACCACGGCCCTGGACTCGGGTATAAATTCCGCCTAACGAATTAAGTCAATATCCAATCTAGTAATCAACTACCAAAAAAACCAAACTAAGAAAACCAAAAATCATACTTGTTGATTCGAAAGCACGGCTTCTGCAGCGCGTAGGCCAGTGGGAATGCTAAAATTACCGACTAAAATCACAACATCTCTCGCATTCACACCAGGATAAGCAATCACTCTTCGCAGCTCTAAACGATCCATCACATAACTTCCAGCAGGTCTAACATAAACCTATACATACACACACATAAATATATATATATATATATATATAGAACTTCTTGATCGTACAATCTTTCAATTATATATACAAAAAGCTTAATTCTGTAATAAGTTTGGTAATTTAGAGAAAAGAGGAGTACAGAGAGGTAGGCGTTAGGATTGACGATTCGGAGAAAGAGGTCCAATTGTTCGACACAGAGGCTCTGAAAGTCGGAGCTTGGGAGGACCAAGGCGGTCTTGGGGTCCTTCTCGATGCGCTGAACGAAGTCGACGGGGGAGGTGGAGGCGGCGCGGATGGCGGCGGCGACGGCGGAGGCGGAGGAGAGGAGAGCAGCGTCATCGGAGGGGTCATCGTTGGAGACGGGGCGGAGAGAGCTGGGGTTTTGGACGGAGCTGGAGGAGGAGGAGGAGGACGACGAAGCGGTGACCGGAGAGGAGAGAGGTCGCCGGAGAGACGAAGGGGAAGTGGAGGGGAGTTTGTGGAGCTTGGGGGAGGAGTGAGGGAAGATGGGAGGAGAGTCGGGATTGGAGACGAGAGGATTTAGGGTTGGATTCGCAGAGAGAAGCATTTGGTTTTGGGAAGAAAGAAGATGGTGAAGAAGAAGAAGAAGAAGAAGAGGAAGATGTGGAGAAGATTTGGACCGTTGGGCGGTGGTTGAGAGTTCGAGAGTTATTGAGATAGTTTCAGTTGAGTTAAGTTCGAGAGTGGCTCCAAACAAAAGTGAAGGAGATTGGTGGGGGCGCAACTGAATCGATCGGTTACGCGCCGTCTAATTCTCACTCTTGCGTATACGACGTCGTTTCATGGAAGGACGATAATTATTATTAATTTTTTTTTTGTTTACAATTTTATACCTTATATTTTACTTTTATTTAAAAAGTATATATTGCATTTTGAAAATTATACATTTTTATACCTTTAAGTTTCAATTAATATATAAATCTATACTTTTTATAGGTCAACACTTAAATTTTGATCTAAACATATTCAAAATACCCTTTAAAAAACTAAAATTTAGATTATTCACGTATCATGTGGTTTGCTTTTACTCTAAAAATATGCCCTACATTTTAAATATAATGTATTTTTTTACACCATTCTAATATTTTTATGTATTAAATCTATGCATATTTTCAGTTAACTCTTTATTTGAGGGTATTTATATTATTTTTTAGATCAAAATAAGTGTTGATGGAGAAAAAAATATAAACATATATTAAATATATTATAATCTTACGTATATAAAATAGTGAATTGTTGTGAATAATAATTCACTGTTCTTTTTTGATAGTCAAATAGGTACCGTTTTTATACCTTCTCCCTTTTTTTCCCCCTTAAATTGTCCTTCCTCCTGCACAATTATTGCTTTGCTTAAGTTGGCAATTGCTTGGCCTCCCACGTATTCAAATTCTATTACAAGTATTTTGATTTTTTTTTTTGAGGGAAATTATTTTGAGACTTCTTAAAAGGAGACCAAAAATTACATATTAAGAATGTATAATTAAGAATAAAAAGCCTAAAACATATTAAGAATTTCCAGTATAACTTACAAAAAAAAATCCATTTTTATAGGGATTTTTTTTCTATATTTAACTTTGCATAAAAAGATTTTTTCTAGGAAAAAAAAGGTTAAGAGTTTTTTTTTTCCTTTATTTTTTTTCAACATATGTTAAGGATCAAGTTCAACTAATAC
This sequence comes from Ficus hirta, assembly GCA_038430175.1. Lineage (NCBI taxonomy): Eukaryota > Viridiplantae > Streptophyta > Magnoliopsida > Rosales > Moraceae > Ficus > Ficus hirta. Next base: position 13,734,002 of record CM076595.1, on the reverse strand, counting down.
TGGGTGATTTACACATCATTTTAAGATGAAAATTTTTAATTCAAAATAAATCCAAATATATTTCTTTCTTTTTTTTAATTTGTATTATGCTCATTTTTCTTTTTTCTAAACATCAGTTTATTTTACATTTTCCATTCAAAATATATATATTTTTTCATTTGGAGAAAAAGACCCCTAAAAATTTTCTCTAAAAACAGTTTAGCTGTTCATTTTTATTTTGTTTTGTTTTATTTTATTTTTACTTTACTTTTCTTTTATTTGTTTGTCAAGATTTCTTTCATTCTAACCATTTTCTATATGTTTTGTTTTCATTTTTATCTTATATTTTCCTTAATTTTTTAGCTGATATTTCCAGCCATAATTTTTTGTTTTCTTTTTATTTTATTTTCTCTTCATTGAAAACTCAACATCCAACAATATTTTATCTTGTAAGGTTTCCAAGCTTAGTTTTCTTACCGGAAACTCTAATTTTCTTAACTATGACCGAATCTAATTGTGGTAAGGTTTTTTTTCCTTCTTTTCATCATTTTTTTTTTCTCTTTGGGTTTTCCCGATAAATTAAAGAGATTGTAAGGAGTCTCTTTCTCCCTCTTTCTCTTTCTTTCTTTTACAAAAGAAGACTATTATAGTTCCTTTTGTTATTTTGAATGTATTCTATGTAATCATTTAAGTTCTTTTGTTATGAAGAGTCGTATCATTTTTTTTATAATACATTTTCTCCCTTTGTACATGATATAATTAACGGATTTAAATTCAACAAATTCTACTTAAACAATCTTTTTACCAATGCGACAATTGTTATTGTTTCACTAGTCCTTTTCAACATAATTATATTATAACTTTTATTTTGGAAATGAAAGTTACATATTTTACCCAAAAAAAAAAGATGAATTATAGTTAGATTAGAATGTTTTATATTGTAAATATAACATCATTGTGGTTATATTATAAAGATAAATTACAATTATTAATGTATTATTTTAGAGAACAATTTATTTTATTTATGTTCGTTGGTACGTTATTATACTTGTTTCATATTATAAAAACTTCAATTATAATTTATTGTGTGTACCGAACATGTTTGAACTAGTTATATAAAAAAAAGAACTCCAAAATGCATGGCATAAAAAGGTAAATATTACTTATTTTAGTTTCCTTTTTAAGGGTATTTTGGAAATTTTCGGTCAAATTAAGTGTTGACCACGAAAGAGTATAAATTTATATATTAAACGTAATCTGATAGTATAAAAGTCTATAACTTCAAAATGTAAGGTATACTTTTTGAATAAGAGTAAAATACGATGCATAAAAAGGTAAATAACCCTTTAAAAAAAAGATTTTAAGGTATTTTTAAAAAAAATTAGGTTGTAATTTTAGTAATGAATTGAATAACTTGGGGATGACATTTTTAGTTAGTGAGAAATACCCGCCCTCGCATATATAATATACATCATATACACTATAAATAAGATTTCTTTTAAGAAGATGCTAATGATAAATAAATAAATAAATAAGACAAAGCTTTTGCTCCTTATTTAATGAATAGATTTTATATTTGAGTTATTATTAATCTTACGACAATTGATCTATGATTAGAAGTAGTTTTGTATAGCAGATTATAAATTTTTAGTACGTATATCTAACCATTAAAATAGAAATATCTAACCCTAAATTAAGAAAGGATTACTTTAATTAAAACAAAAAAGAAGATATTTTTCCTTTTTCAATTGGACTGTCTAGTGGATCCTTAAACTTGGCTCCAAGCGCGCATTCAAACTATTTGACCGGGTAATCGTTAAGTATTCGTAACGGCTCGCAGCCAAAGATACCGTCTTCTCTCTTCTTCTTTTTCCTTTCTTTATAGTTTGGATTTTATAGCCGTTGAAACCTCCATTTTCTCTCTCTCACACTACTCAGTAGAGAGAGAGAGAGAGAGCAACTCCAATGGCGACGAGCGAAGAAACACCTCCCTCCCTTTCACATTCCATCGTTTTCTCTTCCTCTTCCTCTTCTCTGAAGCGGAAAAGACCCCCAACTCTCGACATACCCACCGTCCTCCGAGAAATCCGCGCCGACAATTCCACCGCCCCTCCAAACGACCTCGTCTCCTCCGCCGGACTCGGATTCGCCGTTCTCTCCCGCAAGGGCAAGAAAAAGTCCATGGAAGACACTCACAAGATCTTTTCTTGCTCCAGAGGCAACTCCGACACAGTAAATTCACCTACTTTTTTTACTACCTTCTTTTGTCAGCTCTTTCTTTCTTCTTTTTTGGTTGTTTGGTTTATAGTTTTTTTTTTTTTTGTAGAGATTTTTCGGGGTTTATGACGGACATGGTGGGAAGAAGGCAGCGGATTTTGTCGCAGAGAATTTGCATAACAATGTTCTTGAAATGATGAAGAATTTTACAGAGAAAGAGGAGGCTGTTAAAGCTGGATATCTGAAAACTGACCAGGAATTTTTGAAACAGGTGATTTGTTTTACGGATCAGACGCCCTAATTCTCTAGATACGAGAGCAATAAAATTAAAGAAACACAAGAAAATATGCAAAATCTCACACCTCTCGGAATCGCTGTGTTTTTCGTTTATCGGCGTCAGTCTTAGGTCGATCCACGTGCTGACTTTGTGTCGGGGCAATAATTAGATTATGTACAATCAATAATGTACATTTCTTGTTTGTTCTTTTTAAGAAGTGACTGCGCCTTTGATTCACTTTTTGTAAATGTCTTCTGCTTCATGAACTTGAATTACTAGTGATTAGTCTATACTTTCGTTGAAATTTTTGTCGCTTGATCTTCAAGCAGGATTCTGCGCAATTGCAATTCAGTTCAAGGGTTAGTGAGGAATATGTTGGTTTGGCCATTGAAATCTTGTTTCTATTATAGACAAACGTTTTTTCCCACCTGGATTGTAAGGATCATTTGGTCATAGTTTGTTGATGAATTCTAGTTGCGAAATGCAGGGTTTAAGCAGCGGAGTGTGCTGCGTCACGGCTGTGATAGAAGGACAGGAGGTTGTCGTTTCCAACTTGGGAGATTGCAGGGCTGTTCTCTGTAGAGGCGGGATGGCTGAGCCTCTCACAAAAGATCATCGAGCGGAAGATGAAGATGAACGAAAAAGAATAGAGAATAAGGTACCATACAGAAAATTGTAGTTGCAACTTATTGTGTCAATTGAAGAGGTACTAATAGTTTTAATTTTGGTGGTTTCATGATGTAGGGAGGATATGTGGAGATCCACCGAGGAGCGTGGCGAGTTCACGGTGTGCTTTCCGTTTCTAGAAGCATCGGGGACGCTCACCTGAAGGATTGGGTGCTCGCTGAGCCTGAAACAAAGATCCTGAAACTCACTCCAGATATGGAGTTCCTTGTTTTGGCATCTGATGGACTGTGGGAAGAGGTGAGGATTGGAAAAACTGTAGTTTCTTTTTCTTATCCTTTTGTGCATTATTCTTGTATGTACTATTCTTGATTTTTATATTGAACTATCTTTATATGCATCACAATAATAAAATCTTGCGTCCTCTAGCATATATGCCAATCTAGTGTTGAATAGTTTTCGATTGCCGCTTCTCAAGCAGTATTAGGATGACATGAGAAGGATTTTGAGGCTAGTATAAGGCTGATCACAAATCTGCAACTTATGTTCCTCAACTTAACAATGATTATTTGATTGTTTTCCCTAGGTTGCTAACCAAGAAGCCGTTGATACGGTGAAACGTTTATGTTCGGCCGAGAAAAACAAGGGGCCCTCAGGGCATTGTGTGAAAGATAACGAAAATCACTACGGTAGCTGTGTTAATGGGAGCCCTTTGTCAAAGTTACGTAGGATCTCTCTGGTTAGTAAGCAGCCAAAGGGGTTGATGAGTCAGTCTCCAAGCCACAACAAGAACACTAATAGCTGGAAAGACGGGGAAAATGACTTCCTCAGCGAAAATGAAAGCCCACAATCAAAGTTGCGAAGGATATCGCTCTACAAGCGAGTCGACATTAAGATGGAATCTCCCACTAAGGAGAACACTAATAGCTGGAGAAACAGTGAAAACAACTTTGTTTGCGAAAACGAAAGCCCTCCATCGAAGTCACGAAGAATTTCACTAGTAAAGCGAGTGAACATGAAGATGGAATCTCCCACGAAGGAGAACTGTGGCTATAATAAGAAGAGACCCGATTCTGGTGGACTAATCTCTGCTTGTAAGGAGCTTGTGAACCTTGCCGTGAGTAGAGGCGGTCTTGACGACATTACTGTGATGATAATAGATCTTCATCATTTCAGATTCAACGGCTGATCCGTTGATCACAGTGTTTGATCACTGTCAAGTTATACATGAAAGAGAAAGCTAAACTGAAAAGACATGAGATTCTTTAGAAACTTTTTTTTCCCCCTTTTCTTGCCCTTCCCTTTACACTCTTTTTATTTGCATAGTTTGTGCTCCGTGAGTCATGAGTGTCTGGACCACCAATCATGCCCAACATTTTCGTGTATATAACGCATATATATACATATATATTGCAAATGTATATAAAGCAAGATTTAACATCTGCTAATTAGTAGTTCGTGAAATCAAATATTCAAGTCGTCAATAAACTAACTTCTTGATGAATTTCCATTAAAGAAAAGGAGAAACAAAACAAATAGTCAAAACACAATCAAACAAGAAAATGTGAACAAGAACAAAAACCGTAACTGTCATTTTGTTGCAATGTTTTGAGAGACTATATGAGCATTGAGATTAGATCAAAATGCCACAAAAAATAAATAAATAAAAATAAATAAATAAAAAGAGGCCTTTGAGACAGCTAATATAATGAACAGGACAATATCCATCCATGTAGATATGTAACCAACAACCAATTCACGTTAGAGATCTTTAACAAGTAGCTCCAAGCACAACTGTCTAACACACTAGTTTCTCAAAATAATGCTACTTTTGGAGTCTTAACTTCGGTTTTTTAGAATTTTACCTTTATAAGGACATAATTTAAGAGTGATATAAGTTGCATTGTTTCAATGACACCCAAAAAGCAGAGTAAATAATCACCACTTAAAATGCGTGTTGATGTGTTGATTTTGGTGTGAGACGTAACCTAAAAATACTTCATTGTTGATAAGTTGTTTACTAAATTTCTTATTTTGACAAACTATTTTTGAATTTAATAAGTGTTGCAAAGTGTCCCAAATTGATGACGATCGTTAAAATTTAAACATAAACATTCTCATAAATATTACATGAGCTTGTTTGAAAAAAAAGACTGAAATTTTAGATGATGATGCGAGTACTTTATTTCAAGTATGCAAGAGAGTGTTTTCTTTAAAATTTTAATATAGTAGTCTACAACATTTAATTAAATTCAACAATTGTTTACCAAAACTAAAAATCAAGGAGACAAAGTGCCTATTAGGTTAAAGTTACCTTTTTTTTTTTAACCTCGAAAATCCTTGTCAATTTTACTTACTCCACTCAATTACCAATGCTTTTATCCCTTGTGAACCTTTTTTTTTTTTTCTTGCTGTCTTTCTTTCTTTCTTTCTTTTTTCTTTTCCTTGGGGCGTGGCTACACATCACCATCATCTGAACTTAAAACTCTCATGAAAAGGAGGTGCTTTGTTCCCTTTTTACAATGCATGAAAATTAACCAAAAAAAAAAAGGGACGGTTTAAATGGGATAAAACAACCTTCATTGAATCCAAAACCACTTTGAAGTAAGGAAAAAAGTGGGTTTGTGTTTGCTAAAACAACAAACAGAAAGCCAAAAACTGATTAAAAGAAGCTTACATAGAAAAAGGGCTTGCATGAAATTATTATTATCATCTTTTTCATTCTCTCGTCTCTCCTTCCAAAAACATCCACTTTGGAAATTGTGCAAAATACCATCTTGATCACCACATTCTACAACAAAAACCAACCCTTGGCCTCATCATCTTTTAAGGCTAGATCCAACAATAGGTGAGAGATCTTAATCTTATCATCTTAATCATCTCATAAACTCTCTCTCTCTCTCTCTCTCTCTATATATATATATAGATGTTCATTAAACACTTCTCTTTGTTCTAGTACTTAGTTTGGCCTAAAATCTCCAATAATTGAAAAAACTGATCTCTACCCATTAGACTTCACCAATCGGGATGCACGATTCGATTGTAATTCCGGCTTGTTTTTCGTCCGGAGAGAGGCCACCGGTCGACGATCAAGGCACGGTGGTAAGGTCGGGACAGAGCGTGTTCATGTCGGTGTACCGGACAAAGATAGCAGGCCAGTGTCGTCTGATCACAATCACATGGTGCAAGAATCTGCTTCTCCGAGGCCTGTCGGTCTCGATTCAAGGGCAAGAGGAAGATGATCATGAGCAGCAATATCAGTACAAGCTTGAGCTGAAGCCGTGGTACTTCTGGAGGAAACAAGGGGACAAGCAGTTTGTACTTGATGGTAGGACAGTTAACGTCGTTTGGGACTTGAAAGCCGCCAAGTTCCACGGAGAAACCGAGCCGCAATCCGACTACTACATCGCCATCGTGTGCGAGGAAGAAGTGGTCTTACTCGTTGGTGATCTGAAGAAAGATGCCTTTAGGAAAACCGGCTGTCCACCGTCGCTTTTAGACCCCATTTTGGTGTCAAGAAAGGAGCATTTGTTTGGAAAGAAGAAGTTTTCGACGAGAGTGAAGTTTCACGAGAGAGAGAAATTTCATGAGATATTGATCGAGTGTAATAACAGTAACACTCCTTGTTACGACAACAGCACTGGTTTGATCAGTACCGGTTCGGACCCGGAATTGGAGGTCAAGATAGATGGGAAGCTAGCTCTTCATGTCAAACACCTTCATTGGAAATTCAGAGGTAATGAGTCAGTTTATGTGAGCAAAAGTACTAAAGTTGAAGTGTTTTGGGATGTTCATGACTGGCTTTTTAGCACTGGCACTAGGCATGGTATGTTCATATTTAGTCCGATATCATCGTCGTCGTCGTCGTCGTCGCCACCGCCCCCGCCGGAGGTGTTCGATCAGGAAGTGAATTCTGATTCTGTTGGTGGATCATCTAGATTTTCCTTGTTTGTGTATGCTTGGAAGGTGGAATGATGGTGGTGGAAGAGTCATTTTACATCATGTCATGACAAGGAATTAAAAGATGAGAATGATGGGGTTTGTGGGCAGGCTTAGTGTCTAAAATGTGTCTGGTAAAAACAAAGGAAAAACCAGAGGGGAAATTGAGAAGAAGATGATAAGGATAAGAAAGCACATGGACCCAAAAGGGGTTTTGGGAGTATGCTTGCTGGAATTAGGAATTTATATATGGACATGATTGGACAAGCCAGATAAGAATCATATTGCATTTTGTGTCATCACATATAACCCCTTTATGTGCCCATTACCATTCCAAGTTCATAATTTCTCTATCATGTCTTGTGGGTGTCGTCTATTCTCCTTTTTTTTTTTTTTTTTTTTACCACTTGATAATGTAAGTGTTTGTTTAAATTTCAAGTTGTAATATGGCGTTGTTTATGTATAAATAAATAAATAAAAAGAGTTTCTTTTGATGTGGTTTGACTATTTGTTTATTTTGCTTTGCGTATGGTAATTAACACTAAAGAAAGTTTTTGGAGCTAACTAATGTATTCCCAAGCTCAAGCATGGGGATCTTCCATTGTGGTTTGTTTACTTTTTCTTGCTAGGGTAATCATTCCATTATCTCTTGGGAGAAGTTAATGACCCTTTACTTTAATCCATGACTAACTATAAAAATATATATTAACTCGGCCTTGCAACTAGTGTGGGGAAGCAAAGATGGGAATTTGGAACTTGTGCTTTATGTGTGTGTGTGTGTGTGTATAAATATATAAAGACCTGCATTATTATTTAATCTCTAGCCAATTGATAAGTCTATAAATCAGTGTGGTTATTATTATTGGGTGACGATCCTAACTCCTATTATCAAGGTCAGAAGTTCAAATCTTAACCAGCCCACCTACTTGGTTTGTGGTGTTTGAAACTTGTGCTTGAATATACTATAGACCAAGGGTTTTAGGCATTATAATCACACATATGTCATTTTGTAGTCAAACTATATATTTAAGTCCCGCTCATGCATATATTTTAGTGTTAAGAATGTGGTAATCAGAGGTGTAAAATGGATCGTCCGACTTAATCCATTAGGATTCGAGGGAAAAAGAGGTTAAATTGTTTGGAAGAATAAAGTTAGGTCCAACATGATCTTATAACTCAACAAATTGAGGTGGGTCTATTTGTTTTATCTGAAACACAACAAAAGTATTCTAAAAAGGCACTATGTAAATCGATCACGGGTCAACCCGTTTATCCGGTTTATATTTACAGCTCTGGTGATAATTCATAAACTTCGTTACTAAATAACGCTATCTGGCTTTTAGTTAATTAGGGTTAACCCAGTTGGTAAGGGTGAGCACCAAAACGAGGGCACCAGAAGATAGAGAGAAGCATAAAAGGCTGTCACATCGTTGTAAGGCAAAAAGTTGGAAAATGAGTACTTTCATCATTTGGGCTTCCTAGTGGGCCCCCCAACTAAAAGGGCCACCTTTCACTTTGCCCAAAAACAAAGCCCATTAGTACTCGCTCAATCCCACCATTCCATGTAAAAGCATGCTTCACTTATTCACTCTTTTGGTGAGTCTAAGTTGTACTACGGAAGATTAAAAGAAACAATTACACTCTATTTTTAGAATTCTATTTTAAATAATCTATTTTTTAATAATATTATTTATATATTTATTTTTTAAAAAATAAATATCAATAGTATATATTTTGTTCTTTTATTATAATTGATATCATTTTATTTTTATGCAGATTTTTTTTTTATTTTTCTTTTTTTGATTTTTGATTTTAATGATGAGTATCTTTTAACAAAAATGTAAATTACCTTCAATTAACTAAAATTAGTTATAAACATCAAAGTAATTTTAATAAATATAAAATTTTTATTATAAAGATGATAGTTCATATTAAATAGTAAACACAACACAAAATATTAATGATAAAAATTGATGAATATACATACTTTTCATATAAAAAATTAATGAATTCTTTATGAAAAAACCTATTTGTTTATGTAATCCACTATAAATCAAAGGGGTATCATTTATGTCTTAACCAAACAAATTAAAGAATAACACAATAAATGGATTCAAATTCTTAATGAAAAAAATACGATTATTTCTATAAATTAGTAGAAATGAAATCGAACATATTTTTATGATAAAGACAAATTCATTATATGAAATATTTTTTTGAGATTTTTTTTCTTTATTTAGCCTTTTCTCAGTAATATGAAATCTGATTTTGAGAAAATATTCTCTTTTTTGGTTCATTATGAATATTTACACCTTCTTTACAATAAATCAAAAAAAATTTCAAAATTTTCTTTTCTATCAATTCTTTTCACAATTTTATTAAATCAACTTTAGCCTTATTTGGTAAACATCTTAGATTTCTTTTTTTTTTTTTCTTTTTTGTAATTTATTTAATTGTTAAATTCTTCATTCTTTATGAAAGGTAAAATTATCTTTATAATTACTTTTTTAGACGTTTATGTAAATTAAAAAAAAGACATATGTCAAATCAATACTTCTAATTTAGATATTTATATAAATAACTCAAGATTAAAGGCTATGAGAATAATTGTCCAAGTGATTTTATTGGTTGGTTAATGACAACCACTTTCAGTGGAAAATGGTGGGTCCAAAAATGACTTATAAAAGATTTAAGTCGAATATTCACTTGTCCAATTAATATTGACCGTTGGATCGCTTGATGATGTAGCGTCAAGTGGCTCCTTCAACACGCTACATGTGGCTTCTAAAATCCTTCAATCCATCAACTCCAAAATTGGAAAAATTTACGGCAAATTCTTGTTAGGTTTTACGCGGCATATTAGTTGAATAATGCCCATTAATATTAAACACCATCATTAATAAAAACCAAGCTTCATTTATCTATGTTATGAAATTCATATTTTATTAGTGGATCGTACTCAAGACTAATAAAGTATTATTTATAAAACTTTAAAGAATCAGCAAGATTTAAAAATGATTATGACGTGTGAACGAATATAGACGCTATAATTCTTGGTTTGCCATTTTAATATCTTCTTTCCAAAAATGTGTCTTTCGATCCTCTTAATAACCACACTTCATATCATCAAAATAACAAGTCAATACTCATTAGTAATGTTGTAGATAGTTTACATCTTGGTAAGCAAAAAATAGCATCATCATTTCTTTTTTTGAAATTAATAGCATCATTATTTTGCTTCATTATAAGTGATAATGATAATTGTAGGATTCAAATCCTCTTAGAATGGCAACAAGACGGGACGGGACAGGACATGATAAGGATGCATTCCCATTCTCATCCCCATCTCCATCCTCTTCTAAGTTTCTTATAGAAAAAAAAAACGATTCAACTCTTGTAAGTCTATACCATGAAATTACATAAGAATATTTCTTTCCAATTTAAAGGCCCCGTCTCAGAATAGAACAATAACTCGGTGTAACCTATATGCATCACCTCTTCGTATGTCGGTTTTGTTTCTTTACTACTTGCAAAGCGTTCTTGTTTGTTCTTTCTTTCTTTCCGTTTGGAAACAGGCGCATAGGGTCCTGGGGTTCTCATGAACTTGACCATGAACAAGCCACATCAAATAATAAGATTACATTTGGGGCCTTGTTTGGACAACATAGAGTTTTCCATCCCTTATCACGCCTTCGATGTCTTGTGGAGATCCATACAGCTCTTCTATTGCACTTCCTGCACGAGCAATGCTTGACAGAATGGAGTGACGGAAGTCACCGTCAACTGTCAACGGGTCAGATGAGTAGTCAAGCACCACTTGCTCTTCCTCATCCATAGGAACACTATACAAGGAGTATATCCACCGTGTTAGCGTAAAATCTTTTTGTGACAGTTAGTCGGATTATTATTCTCGTCACTAACAATGTCTCTATTTCAGTAAAGGATAGTTCATGGAGTTACCTGTCATAAAGACCTGCACCTGCATAACCTTCCAGATCTTCACCATTGGAATCAGATCGGAAGATTATCGATCGTCTTATAAAGAGTCCAATGGGTTTGCTTGGGTAACCCAACACCTGCAAAATGTCCATGAAATAAGGTGCAACTTATAAACAATGGCATGGTTCTGACAAGGTAAATGGTATTGATCAGCAAAATCCGCTGAACAAATTATTTTGTTCTGCACTTATTGCTTGCTGATTGGGTTGTTTCTTGATTTGTACATTATTAATGAAACTGGCACTTGATCTTGGTTTCACATCGTATGCTGTCCATAGACACAAGAGATTCACTCGAGTTTAATACCTGGGGAGATTTCAGATCACTCTTCTTGCAGATAAAACTTAAAGCGCGTCCGGGGTATGCTCCAACAAGGGTTTCTCCAAGCCCCTTAACAACCTATCCAAAATATGAGTTATAGATGAGCGTCCCTGGTCAACAAATTAAATAATGAACCAAAACTAAAACTAGACAAATACCTCAGCATATATCTCTGAGTCGTCTCCTGAAGACGGATTAGTTGTGTGGATAACAAATGCATAGTCAGCATTTATAATTTCCTGAACAAGAACGGCCATGCAGAGATAATCATGGTCTAGTTTTACTTTTCTTGTGCTGAAGTATGCTCTCTCATTCCATTTTGAAGCCCAGACCTGAATTTTTGAAGACGAATAGCATATATCAAGACATAGGAGAAGTCCAAACAGAATAATTGGCAAGCAGTGAAATTTATAAGTCGGGATTATTCAAGAGCATATGTAAAGACTAAAGTGCGGCTGGGAAGAAAATGCAACATAGTATGGTCCTTTCTACGATCAATGCACAAAATGACATACATCTAAATTTAAATAATTTTCTTAGATCCCTCAGTTCTCTGACCGGGCTGTTTTATCAGTTAACTAAAACTAACGTGACTTTTCTTAGTAGAGAATAAAGTATGAATTGATATTACAGACCAAAAAAAAAACAAAAAAAACAAAACATATAAATGACCGCGATACAGAATAAAGTATAATGAAGAAAAGAAGCTATATATCAACAATAAGACACAAATTAGAGAAAAAGAAAACGTAAACCAACTGCAACACTAACATTAGGACCAGCTGATCTGTATTCTCTAGCACAATTGGAATAGAAAGCACAAGATTGATCCAATAAGGTAATATTCTTTTGGACTAGGAGACAAGGCAAAGTATTCTTACTTTTTTTATAGCCGTCCATGCTTGCTTCCACCGCTGTTCACCTTCATCACCAGGCCAAGGCATTCCCGAACTTTGCATTTTCGTTTTCAGTTCTTGCACCTGAAAATAGCTTATCATGTAAGCAAGTATCTCTCAACTAGTACATCTCTCTGTCTCTGCCTGGAAGGACAAGTTGAGTTTAATTCTTTAAGTATAATTTTTGCTATTTTAATTACATATTAGGTCGAGAAAATAAAAAACCGTCAAAGTTTTAGAGAAAAGTTTGTTGTTGCCTGTATATGAAACAGATCATTATAAATACGAGTTTCTTGCATGATATACATGTTAGAAAACATTTATCAGTTTTCTTTCTGCTAGTTTCCTTATTCACTTTTGGGCAAAGCAAGGAGCCACAAACACTGCCAGGATAGAACTCTTTTCGGATCTGTAACACACTGCCCAGACCATATTTATGTGGTCCGTCATTGATATAAATCAAATCTTAGAGCTACCAGAAGGAAGGACATACTAATTGGGGTGGTGCAGCAAGCTGCAAAACTGTTTTGCGAATCTCCTTGAGAGAGCCAAACTCTTCCTCTTTCAGCTTTTTCTTCAGAATTTTCAGCTTTGCAGCCACTTCCTATAAATTATAGACAAGAAACGCATCATCTTATGTACCATTTATGGTGATAGGTCCTAGCCTAGTAGATTTAGGATTTGGACTAATAACAGACAATTCTTTTACACTAAAGTACCCAAATTTTTTCCTGAACGTTCTCTTTCTGAAAGCCAAACGACACAAAAAAGAAGGAAATTAAAAGGTTAAAAGAAACGAAGGATGACTGATTAATATCTGATGTAAGCAGAATATCTAAACTAACTCGGTAAAACATCAGACTTCCTGGGTATAAGAGATGGTGCATAACGTTATCTGTGCAATGCATTATATGTGCGTAAGGGAAGTTTTGGAAAGAAGAAGACCTTATTTGAATCATCTGAGAGAACCTTCTCAAACACCCCAAATGGGAGGGCAACTGATGTAGGAATTCCAACCCAAGACGGAACTTTTCCTTTTAGATAGGAAATATTACGTGATTTGGCTCCAACCTAGGAAAATTGACACCACTACGTAAGTCTTACAAAAATCAATAAGAGATTCAGTAATCCGCAAACACAAAATAGTTACTAAAATTGAAAGCCCTACCATTTCACTTGTGAATTCCTCAGATGATATGGCATATCTACCATTGAACTGTTTTCTGACCAAAGTCAGACTCGATGGGGCTCCTTCTTTAAGAGGATTAGTAATTGCACCAGCTAGCTCATCCTCCTTTACCTCACTAAAAGATTATATACAAAAGCAAGTATGCTTTTTGTATCAGTTCTATACACTGTCAATGCTATCATCACATATTAACTTTGATTCCAATTCGTCATACACAGAATAGAAGGTGAGACATTTTAAACATTGAGCTGAAGAGATGGAAAGTACCTATAAGTTATATCAGCGGAGGTTGGTTTTAAGCGCAACAACTTCCCTTCTCTGGCTCGTAGGTCAGACAGTATATTTTGATCAAAACACGTAGCAAAGCAGACCTACCAGAAAAAGGTGGTCATTTCAACAGTTACAGCTCACCTATGAAATGTGCTGCTAAGAAAAGTATATACTGATGAATGTTTACCTTTCCATTTCTTGCTCGAACAGAAACATGAGATAGGACATCTGGCATATCAGGTGTCAGAACAGCAACAGTACCATCTGGAATTTCTTCCTCTCCTTTAACACTTTTTGCCACCAAAATAGTTGGTTGCCCATAAGATTTATTCTGAACAGCAAGCAACTCATCCACGACAACAACATATCCGACAACTTCAACTGGGCTGATAACCTGCCAACTGTTCCACACCATAAAAAATCACATTGGAAAGTCATTACAAATCCTTTATTTTAAAAACTCTGCTGAAAAAAAAAAAAAAAATCAAACGCAGTGCTTCCTCTCTGTTTTGATTAATTTTAAATCAATTTATCTTATTATCTGAGCTTTTAACAATGTACTAGTCAGGGAAAAAGGATAACCAACCTTCCTAGATGAGCTGTCTTTCGAAGCACTGGATCAAGTCGATTAAGAAGTGAAGATAAAGAGGCAGCAGATCCAGCACGAATAATTTCTTCGGTAAATATGTTCACCTGCAAGGAGCAAAACAAGGACAAAAAAAAAAGGGTGATGTAATAATGCAGGTTACAGACAGACAAGATAAACATTTTAAAGTCACTAAAAGGTATATCCTACCGCCCATTGGTCCACTCCAAGCAGTGATCCAAGATACTCCGCAGATGGCTGCAAAACTCGCTGATACCATTCTGCTTTGCTTGAAAGTGCAAGACGGGTTCTGTCAAGGACTGATTTTGCATATAGTGCCCAGTGATTGTTGTTACTTTTTAACATGCCAACAGCTTGATTCCATCCCTGCATAGGCAATGGAAGAAAAAATAAATGAATGGAAGCAGAAAGTCCTGTCTTCTAGACAAACAAATAAATGCTACGTTTCATTCATTAGATATTCATCCTATTCTTTACAACTTCCTAGAATATATATGGAGAACACGAATATCTCTACCTTCAAGCAGTAGATCAGATCCTCATTATCATCTGATGATAATGCCAGGTCTTCTAGAACCATACTGATGAAGTACATTATTTTCTGCAAAAAACATAATTCAGCTGATCAAGAAGATATAGTTTCAGTGTAAGACCGAAATCACACATTCTACACATAACTAGACAGTATAAATCAATAATGAAACATAAGATATCAAAGAAAATATATCGCAAGCAATTTTAGGTAATAGCGAGATTTACAGGAATTACCTCTGGTCCAGCAGTATTTAGTTCTTCGTATCCCCTCTCAATGGCAGTCCTAACAGCAGAATCAAGGGCGATGTCCAAAAATAAGAGATCCTTCAGACGACTATTGGGCTTAGAAAGCAATGGCCGAAGCTCCTGGCGAGTCTCTAGAAGACCCTGCATAAGAATTAAACACTTTTTAAAATGCTAAATAATATGGGATTGCAGCAAAGAAGAAGCCCCTGACAAATTTGACAAACCTCAAGAACGGCTTCAACATTCTTGTCTTCGATATGTTCTAGGACAAATTGCAGCAAGTCCTGATTGAGAAAAATGTCAATTCATATTTTAGCAACTTTACACATACAAACATCAGAAGAATTCAATATGAAGTTAAAAACATTACCGGAAATCCAGATGGCAAGCCTGATATAGCATTTACTTGTACTCCGACCATAAAGCCTTGACCCTGAAGAGAATTAAATGCTATCAAATGCTAACAACAGCAACCCAGTGTCTTTGTGCAATTCAAGCTAGTTGCTGACGTTACCTCTGATCTGTAGCCCATACAATTTGTAATGGCGGACTCAAGGTCTGCACCTGAATGAACTGCCTGCACGTAGTGACAGTTTTGTTGACATTTTCATAACATTAGACTTGCAACATAATACCAGGTAGAAAACAGCAAAATCTGCAAAATGGTCTCCATAATTTTACCAGTTGTATCTCATGAAGATTATTAATTGAAGAGGAAAAAAAAGGCAGGGTAAAAGTGTAATCTTTAAAGGTCTATGGAGCTAACCTTCAATGTTCTCATGTAGTTTCCTAGATCCTGCAGAAGACCTTCTTTCTGATCTGCCCTGAAATTTGGTTCAGAATGTATTGCACGATCATAGCTTAGAAGCCGCTCTTTTGTTATCCCGTTTTCATTCAAAGTTTTCCAGTAAACATCAATATCAAAGTCACTTTTGATGTAGTCAATAAGAGCCTGCAATGAAATAATGAGTGAAAAAGTAAAAACGGCTAGAGAGTCCCAGGTCACTTGTAAAATTCACAACTTCAATACCTGACAAATAATAACGTCATCTGGGCTAGTGTTATTATGCAACTTTTGATGCCATTCCTCCATCATCCCGCCCTTGCAATCATTGTTTCTCTGCATATACACAATAACAAGAGTTTAACTAACTCAAAATTTTGTGTGCAAACTAGGGTAAGTGCAAATATAATTCACTAATGCAAAACTTAAAAAATAAAATAAATAAGAACACTTGTTCACCTGAATAACCAAGATTTCATCCCGAATTCTCTGTCCCACATCGCCTTCACCTCCACGCCCAACAGTAGACATTATCATCCGCAGAAGTTCCCGATATTCTGGGTGACTTGTATAAATACTCTGGACATTGTCTGTGAGCCTATCCTGGGCTTTACTGATCTCACTGTACGATTAGAACATACTATTAGAACCAAAGGACACAACACCATTCATGTAAAAATTAGAAGATTACAACCTTTTCAATTAGCGATAACATTAGCAGCAGTTATCAAAAGCATTAGACGATGAGACAAAAACAAAAGGCAGAAAGTAGATTTCAACTGTTTTCTGTTTAACATGCAAGCCATTTATAGAGGAAACAAAATTTAAGACCTAAATGCCACGTCTCAACAGGTAAATTCTGGAGCTCATAAAAATGTACCGTGGTTTCACGTTGTAATTTTTATTCCAAATGAGTTGCCTTGTAGCCATGAACCTAATCCACACCATAATAGCCGCAAGACCTAATTCACCAGCATCTTTGGCTTGATCCGTCAAGTCTGCTGCAATGTTGAATCTAAGAGAAAAAGGAAAACAAATGTGATAAATACATAACAATTCAAATAAAGTAAGCAGCAGCAAAGTCGATAGAACTAAGACACATTTTAATCCTTAGAAAGAACGGACCGGTGCATAAAGGACTTCTGTGCCTCACTCTCCATCTCGGCTATCTTATCCAACAAAGCCTTTGCAGTACCATTGCCATCCCCAGCATCCTTGATGGATTAAAATTTGGTCAATAAAACTTGTAAAGATAGAAACAGGAAAGGATTGTGAGAGAGAGAGAGAGAGAGCTAAGCGAGTCACATGATGAACAAAAAACTGGGAACAACCTTCCGGGCTTGACTGGATCTAGCAGCAAAGTTAACATAAAAGTCTGAGCCATTGTTCTTGATCCACTTTCCGGCAGACTGAATGACGAATGGCATTCCCCTAAAACTGTCTTCTTCAATTTCTATTTCCAAATGTTGGACCTGAAGATTATATTATGAGTTTTCAGACTGTTATTTACAGAGCTAAAACTATTGGCAGACTTTGAAGCAAGAAACATAAGATAAAAATGGAATACCTCGTTAGCAGATTCACAAGAGCTAAATGAAAAAGGTGTTTCCACAACCCTGTCTAGAGAAACAGAACCTGGAGGTGGCACTTCCGGAGGTGGAGCCTGAAAACGTGAATTTATTTTCATTCTTTCATGTGGGATACTTATATTGTACAGATACACGACAAGTTGTAGACAACAGACATATAGCAGAAAATATTTATAGGAAACTCAGTAGTCAACATAAGCTTCAAGGCCATCTTTTCAATTAATAGAGGATAGAATATTACCAACCACTCCCCGGCATTGTTTTTAGACAAAGCCCAATGAAGAGTGATAGGCTCTTTGAAATCTGTAGCCAGAAGAATCTTTGTCTTTCCAGCAGGCTTGGTTACGAGTACCTTTAAAATAAGTCAGGAGCATGAAAATTAGCATAATACCTACAGTGCATATAATAGAAAAAAAAATGAAGAAATTTGTAGAACAATCATTGTCTCACCAGAAGTTCCTTATTGTCGATCTTGATGATGCTCCTGTTCAGTACAGGACCACCATCCTTTTCTTCCTTTGCCTTGGCAAAGAGCTCAACTGCTGTCAAGGTTTTTGGTTTGACTGAAATCTTTTCATCCACAGGTTTAGCAGTATACTTGTTGAGAATGTGCATCAAGTCCCTGTTCTTGCGCTGAATACGCTCAACTCTAAAATACTTTTTATCCTTCAATTGCTTGGCAACCTTAGTTTTTATCTCTCCTTTGATGATCTTCTTTCGTATCTCGTCAAGAGACACACCTTTCTCTAGTTCCATTTCCAACTCCTTTCTTGCTTCCTCAAACTCCCTCTGTTTTCGAGAACATCGTATTTATCACAGAAGGAAAAAAAAAAGTATAAAGAATGTTAGGTGATACAGTTCAGTGTCAAGAACAAGCACATACAACAATGAAGGTCATGGCTCATTCATTTCACTGAGAACACACCCCCCCACCCAATTTCTTGTTACGAAGAACTTCACAAGAAAAAGGAAAAAAAACCAAAAAGACCAGATAAAGGAGATGTGAATTTTACAAGTTGTTGCTCCTCGGAGTAGTTGGGTTTCCCTGCTTTCTCCCAGCGTATATAGGCTTGTATTTGTACAAGATCATTAGGAATTCCCTTTGAAACCGGAAGAGATGGCTCCTTTGTATCACCACCATCATTCTTCTTAGTTAGCCTGGCCCGAAGTTCCTGTATGGAAGTACCCCTGGCCACTTCCTCCAATAGCTCAGTTCGAGCTGCTTCATATTCCACCTATAGCATAATAAAATGCGCCACTTTTCAGTACTTCTTTTGCTGGAAATCATTAAGTGGACTTTGACACCAGGGACAAGTAATATTCAATAACTTTATTGTTGTATCTACTTATAAAAAGGAGATATAGATTAAACCAGAAAAAAAAATTTGGTTAAAAACATAAAAATGAGGAAGGAAGAAGGCTTTTCCATGCAGAGAGTAAATCACACATGTCAAACACCAATCCTGTTCCTCCCTTGAGGAAGATAAGAGGGAGAAAAGAAGAAGAAGAAGAAGAAGAAGAAGAGAAACGGAGATGATATTGGACATGCAGCAATAATGACAATAGCCAGTTATGTGGAAATAGAGCACATTTCACAAACCTTCTCTTGCTCTGGGGTGTACATTTGTTTACCCTTTCTCTCCCATCTCAGATACGCTTGAATCTGCACAAGTTCTTCAGGAACAGAAACACTTGAAATCTGCTTCTCTTTCGTAGGTAAGTTAACATGAAAGTTGTTGCCATTATTTTTAAACCTGTGATTAGAAAGTTTTAGTGGGGAGTAGAAGGAAACCTTTATTAGCTGACATTAAAGTTACAAGACTTTGTAAAAAAATAATCTCATCATATCTCACCATCTTTTCTTCTTTTCATCAACTATAAGAAACTCTATAGCTTGTACTTCAGGATCATCAATTTCAATTTTGAGGAAGGAATTGGAGCCAGACTAGAGAAAATTTGACAAGCAAATGAAACTTAGATCAGATAGGCCCGCAAACTTTTGAGTCGAAGAAGCCATTTGGCGAGGAACTTCTCTGCTGGAATGGAGGACTTACTTTGGAAAATGGAGTTCTAAGAGCTCTATTCTTATAATCTCTGGTTCCATCTGGTCGACGAGAAGGAAGCACCCACTTTCTGGAAATAGGAAAACGGCCATAAGCAATTAAACTATGTGAAATTATAAGGTAAACACTCGTTTCTTTGAGTCTAGTTTTAAACAAAGCGGACTTACTCTTTTCCGTCTTTAATTACACCCCAGTGAAGAAGCAAAGAATCACTACTATACGTGACTTGAATCTCCACTTGAGTGGCAGAACCCAGCGTTGGGGCACTAACAACAACCTGCTCATTTTAGACAAAACTTCCGTTAGCAAAATTCTGCCCTGGAATCAAGTTTAACATTACGATCAATCAATAGTGTCTCAACTCACTAAACTCAAGTGAGCAATGTCCAAACAGTTGGTAATCACTTAGCACCTAAAACTCACACAGCATGTACCTGCAATTCAATGCTCCCATCAAGGTTGAATTTTTCTGCAAGCTGCTACAAAGCAAAAGGACAGTCCAAACACAAACCCATGTCATGACCGACTCTTCAAACGCATTTCAATTAGACATTGACATTATAAGTAAAATTAACATGAGTTCACTTCAACATTAAAATAACTATCAAGTAAAACAAGAACTGTTTTAGGAGGAATTGTAATTTAAATATAAAAAACATAAACTAGTGTTCGCAATAAGAACGGCATCCAAAGCTCCTATACCAACACATAAAAAAAAATTTAAAATTAAATTAACGATATAAGATCTCAATTGGTTAAAACCAAAATAATAATAAGTACCTAATTACATAAATAATACCTATATAAATCCCTTACCACCAATTCCCTTATCATAGATTAACCCTCTAAACTAAACCAGATTTATAAATCAGTTAAAAAGAAAAAAAGAATGTCCTGCATATCCCTTAAATTGAAATTTCCAGCAGGTGTAATCACCTTAGAATCTGTATCGGCGGCTAAGACAGCACGAGGAACGGCCGATGAACGGCGACGTGATTCCATTGCTAAATTTGGTTTCCCGACAACCAAATTGTTCCCGGGAAATTTCTTCGATGTCTGCGACTTCCGTGTCGGTGCTTTGACACGCGAAGCTTGGAATAATGTGTTTGCGGGAATGCCAGAAGAATTGAGTTTGATTCGGAGCAGACTCTGGTTCAGTAAATCATTGCTAATGGAGTTGCTCATATTCGTTGCCTCTTCTTGATTCTAAAGAAACCAAAACGCAAGCGATTTAAGAAAGGAACCGAACAAAGTACAAAATCGTTAAAGTTTCAAAAGGATTATTCTAAAGAAAAAAAATCTTCTACGTTTTGCTACAAATTTTTGTCGATTTATATCAAAATACACTCTAATTCTATGTTTGATCGGCAACAAAATTTTGAGCTTCCTCCGAAAATCTGACAACTAATTCCAATATCATTTCCTTTACTCGTCTCCGTCCGAGAAATTTGAAAAAAAAAAAAAAAACCCGAGATTATCATAATTCAGTCAGGAATGATTTTCCTTTGTCTTCCTATATTTTCTTAGCAACCAAACGGAGTGAAAACTACAGTAGACAAACACGCGCACACACAATAAATACACCAACGACACAGCTTTTCTATCCAAAAATCATTCAAAAGATTCCAAAAGAAGGCCTAGAATCTGGAACACGATATTCCAACAAAATTCAGCAAATCGCGACCTCCAAAAATGGCGGAAAAAATATCTAAAAACCGATCAAAGTCTCGGAAAAACCAGAGAACCGAATTGTCGAAGTTATACCTCTGATCGAAGCCTCTGAATCGAGAGAATACACGATCAGATTCTGGAGAAACCGAAACGAAAGAGCGGAGAAAACGGGATTTTAGAGCTCAGCAGCTCTAATAAGCATGAAGCTTTTTTCGCAGTGTTGCACTCCTCTTTTCTTTCTTTCTTTCTTTCTTTCTTTTATTGGTTGGCTCTCCCTCTCTTTCTGATTCTTCGGATGCATTCAGGGTCGGGAATTACGTAAGTGACATGGCGCTTTTATCAACACAGGTGGACACGTGGCGTGTTTTTACTTGGCCACGTTTCTGTAAAGCTCGGGGGAGGAACTGGTCACGTGGGTCATGTTGAAGACGACGCTAGAGAAGAGAGAGATTTTGAGAGAGTTGGATATTATTAATGATGGGAGTTTGATTGCCCTTATCTCCACGAGAAATTACATCGTTTACCCTTTCGTTTATGGTTTTTTTTTTTTTTCTTTCTTTCTTTTTCTTTTTCTCTTTTGGATTTCTATTGTTGATTTTCTTGAGCAGAACATATGACAATATTTGTGTGGCTCTAATTTTTCCTTTTATTTTTTCTTGTGTAGGAAAAAAATTCTTGAAGATAAAAATTGTTAGATGTGAACTTTTCAGTGGGAACGAAGACGTATTTCAATTTTTTTTTTGGGTAAATAAGATGTATATCTATTTTAATGATCCTATGATCAATTTCATTTCTAAATTTGGAAATGTAGGATCCCTACTGAGCATAAATACATGGCTCTTATGTACCAATAAATAAATAAATACAAGGCTTCTATGGAAATTGTAAGGAATAATATTTACATATATCTTTTAATATAAAAAAAAAAACACTAAAAACAAAACAGAATTAAACTTTGCTAACTTCCCTAAAGCCCCACTCCTAATTTCATCAAGACCATAAGTTTATAGCAATGCTAAATTTATTATTAAAAATAGCATCGTTCTACTCTGTAATTTATAAAAGTGAATATTTAATATTTAAATAATTTAAAAATAAAAATATTATAATAATTACATGTTAAAAATCAAACTAACAATCAATAAAAATCGAATATTAAATTTAATATTGATTATATCTTATTACAAATTTATCATAAAATTTAACGTATGGTAAATTTAATATTAAATATAATATTTTATTGAGAAGTATCTTTTTTTATTTAAATATCAAAATTTATTATTAGCATAATCTTTAAATATTGCATTAGAAATATTCTAAACCAAAAGTGCATATGCTACGTCTGCTTCTGCCTAGTTCTGCATTGTTCTAGCGTAGAGATATTTCCACTTCGCCAACTTGTCAAAATGTCAATTATGTAAATTCACTTATTATAATAATATTAGATTGCACCCGTTTGCACTCATTGATATATCCAAGACTCTGTACATTCTATTTTATTCATTTTAACACCTCTTGTTTGGGGACAGATATTATATAATAATTGATATCTAGAGTCTATTATTTAAAATGGTCGTTCTTATTTATTTATTTATTTATTTTTAAATTCAGATTCAAAGATTTGAATTTTATACTGAGTTAAGTATGTATGAAATTAACATTAAGTTATATCAACCATCTTTATAGATCGTTTAAAAGAAATAGTTGTTTTAATATTTGTTTGTTTGGTATCAGAAACATTAAAAAGAAACAATTAATAAAACTCATCCTTGGTATGTGGATCGATATACAACTCAAAGAACTGAAATACAAATGTAAGCGTGTTGATAATGAAAGAGATCTAAACTAAAACCAAATGCTTTATAATAACGTGGAATCACGAGATATGCATACAAAGGAAAGTTGGGGGAGAAGATGACAAAAAACGTGTTTAGACGCTAAGCCACATGAAAATGATGGGGGAAAAATGGGTGGTGAGACACTAGCCGATCACTCAAGCAATCTCTCTCTCTCTATATATATATATATATATATACACACATACACACACATACATATATATATATATATAATGAATATCTCACTTTTTGGTCAACATGGAAAGCTTGTGATGTGCATACTTTTTCTTAGAAAGATTAACACGTAAAATTAGAAAATACATATTTGATAATCAGATGGGATGGGCTATAGCATATGGGTCGTTAAGTAAAGCACTAATTATGTCTAAGCCTTTGCACGTGCCCTGCGTTAAGAGGAAGTAATGGAGGGAGAAGATATTTACAAGAGAGAGAGTTCACACCGATAGTGATATATATTATTGCCACGAGAGTGATTATTTTTGAAACAAAATGATATCAAATTCGCAATCATCTTTAAGTTCTAACTTCATTTAAATCTCTGGTGTGACTAAACCGAACAGTCTTGTATTATATGTGGCTTATTATCTTCTGACTTGTAAAACTTGTATTCGGTATGTTTTTTTATTTTTGAGCTTAGATATTGACGTTACTAGATCTTTCCAAATCTCCATTGGTGGAACTTAGGAGGGACAATATTGACCCAATTTGTGGCAATTGGGAGATATTTCAGAAAATATCTACTTCTCTAATGATTCATGGTGATTTATACTCCATGAATACAAAACTAAATTTGTATTTTCTTCTAATATGTTTATGAATTAAACACCACATACACGCATCCTTTTTTTTTTTTTTTTTCGGTCATCTTCCTTCCTACATTCCTGTGAACATGTGGTTCCATATAAGTCTAAATTCGTAATGATTTACAGGTAATAACTGATTTTGACGTTTGAAGATATGAATAAACGATCCTCTTCTAAAAGTTTTTTTTTTTTTTCCTCGTATCTTTTAAAAGCTAAAAGTATGAAAACTTAAATTTTTTATTATGCTTGTAAACTTCATTTTAAAAAAAAAAAAAACTTCGATAATTTTATATTTAATTTCATTATAAAATATAGAATTTAAACTATACCTCTTAAATTGATTAAAAAAAAAAAAAAAAAAACTACTACTATTTTTGTTTGGCCAATCTTGAAATATATAATTTTGGAATGGGAAAAGATGGCGCCGATTGCTTTTGTCGTTGTATCTCATCTAATAAACGGCGTGTTCTCTTATGTAGGCGAAAAACGACTTGTCGTCAATTAAATGTCGTTTTTTGTGAAACAACAAACGACAAGGCATCTTCACATGTTGTTTTTAGTTTTTGTTTGGTGAGATTTATCCCGAGGGAAAACTATGGCCTCTTTTGGTACGTATTAAAAACGTTCTCATGTTTTCAAATAAAATTATTGCGGAAGCAATAAAATAGCGTTTCTTTTGAATTAAGTTAGAAAACAAAATTAAAACAAAAAATTATTTTCCTATTTTATTAAAAATGAGCAAATTAAAAAAAAAACTATTTTTTTTTATTCGTTTTCATTTTCTAAGAGTTATACAATTAACAAATACTTTTAAAAATATTCTCAAACATAATTTTACTTTTCTTATATTCAATGAATCTCTCTATAAACACAATCAAACATGATTTCAAGAACAATATTTTTTTTTGTTTTCGTTTTCATTTTCTAAGAGTTATACATTTAACAAATACTTTTAGAAATATTCTCGAACATAATTTTACTTTTCTTATATTCAAATGAATCTCTCTATAAACACAATCAAACATATTCAATGAATCTCTCTATAAACACAATCAAACATGATTTCAAGAACAATATTTTTTTTGTTTTCGTTTTCATTTTCTAAGAGTTATACATTTAACAAATACTTTTAGAAATATTCTCGAACATAATTTTACTTTTCTTATATTCAAATGAATCTCTCTATAAACACAATCAAACATGATTTCAAAAACAATCTCGATACAATTTCCCAAACATTCTCTTTTTATTTCATAAGGGGGGGTGGAATAGGCTAAAAACCTCTAGTAATAAAAATAAATATCAGAAAACTTTTTGGGTGATGACAAATAGTATATTCACGATAAATGATGTATCGTGAAAAAATTATCTTAAAAGTATTATTGTAATAAAATATTTACAATAAATGTCATATTTATAATAAATAGATATATTTTTTTTTTGAACTTGGGGATGGGGGGAATTCGAATTATACACTTTGAGGTAAAGTCAAGTGTGTAATTACCATTAAGTTATGACTGCAACCTTAATAAATAATTTATTAATGAAGCATATTTATGATAAAATTATCTTTAAAAATTTATAAATAAATTATTTATCGTTGTATACCATTTATCTTAAATATTTTTAAAATATGTTATTTATTTTAAATATTTTTAAAAATAATCTATTTGCTATAATTTCTATATTAAAAAAAAAAAAGAATATTAACAGGTCCTACATTCCTATAAATGCCGTTTCCAATGATGATTAAAACAAAGGAGTTCGATAATCTTTGGCGATAAACGACACTCAGGACGGCATGCCTTTTTGTGAGAATGACGTGTCGTTCCTGTTTAAAAACGACATTTGCATTTGTTTACATAAACAACATAAAACGATAAATAGATGTTGACAATGAGATGTAGTTCTCTAGAGAGAGAGCGCATTAATTTAACAAACAAAACATCATAGAGTTTAGGAGAAAAGTAACAATGACATAAATTTAAAATTTATTCTACTAACATGACATAAAAAAATAATATTAAATCATTATGACAAAAAATTAAATTAAAGAAAACTAAAGTTTGTGTCATGTTGGTCAAGACATAAGATTTTATATTATGTTAATTAATAGATGGAAAAAAAAAAGGTGATTATTTGGATAATTTTCTCTAGCACGGGGGGTTATTGTGTGGATTTTTCTCAAACCAATGTGTTAGGGTTTTACTTGGCATTTTGACAACAGATGTAATAAAAACCAAAAACTGCTTTTAACTACAATAGATGTAACAGGTCATGTTGCAACAAGAGCCACATGAACAGATTTGGAGATTTAAAAAACGATTTTATGACTTGCTAGCTGGATTTATTGAAGAAATTCAAGATTATCTACAGCTGTAAAGATAATTACATGATTTAATTATCTGGGATTTTAATCTTTCCTTAAAAATTTAATTTAGATATTTGAATTAGGATTTCAAATTTTCTCAATATCACGTTTTAAAACGATGGATTTAATTGCTAAAAATCTTGTATACAATTAGCAGTTTAATTTGGATATATTTTGTTTCTTAATAAAACTGAATTAAAATTTGAACTTTGCAGTGTAGCAGAAATGTATTGTAAGATCTTTTGTAATAGTTTAAAATTTGAATTGATTTGATCTGAGATTTGCATTGAAATTTCGTGACGGCGATGTTGTAATCATTATTACTGAGTGATTGTTCAATAACTAGGCATGGTCTTGAAGATTAGGTGTGAACAAATCTCGTAAAAATAGCATGTGTTATTTATTTATTTATGCTTTCGATAATTTAATTAAATTGGTGATAAATTGAAAAAAAAAAAAACAAAACAAAAACAAAACAAAACAAATTCTTTACCATAGACAGAAGAATTTGGACATCAACACACCCGAGTCAGTCGTAACACCAAAGGGTCATGTTTCAAAAAGAGAAGATGAAAAGCCTCATTAATGTGCATTTCTTTGGTAGATTAAATGTGCATTAAAGCCCATAGGTTATAATACTAAAATGTAAAGAATTTTATTGTAATAAAAAAGAAAATATCTTTCAATTTTTTTTTTTTGAAATTGAAAATAACTTTCAAATTAATGAGAGAATTAAACTTCTTCTCATTTTACTAGAAACATTCTTTTCAATACAAATTCATTTTGATTCTACTACTACTTATTCTTGTTTGTGTGTTCTTTGTGTTCTACTACTTATTCTTGTTTGTGTGTTCTTTGTGTTCTATAAGTTTTCTATATTAATAGTCTTGCCTAAATTGTTTGTTACTTTGTTTAATCCAAATTTATGATCCGAGAAATTAATTTAAGCATCAGAAGAAATTTTGTTCCAACAAATTTTACGCCATTATTATATAAGGAAAAAAAAATCTTGAACTAAAACTAAATTAAACGCTATTTCAAAACAATAGGTCATAAATTTACAACATCCTAAAAGGCTAAAACCTGTACAAGTTATAACCACCATGTTCAGATTCACAAAAACTAACCAAATTATAATCACATAATAAAATTATAAATAAAAAAGCAAAGAAAGACATGAAAAATCCCCCTTTTACCCACCACACCACATCAAGCAACTGGAAAGTCGGTCTCCAAAGCATGTGTCCCAAGCACGACGGTAAAGAAAACATTAATTTACTCCAAAAACCCAATCCTTAATTCAAATTAAAAAAAATATTAGTGAAAAAATAAAATGTACCCAGTAGAAACCAATCTTAGCAACACATGAGCCAGGCAAAGGCAAGGCATTACATATACATATCATATACACATATATATAAATATGTATATGTATATGTATATGATGTGTATATGATATGTATATGATATATTAGCGCCACAGGGTGGCCAAGTAGAGGCCGTTATCGGCGATATGGCGGAGCCTAGCGTTGGTGTTGGCGAGCGGCGACCTGATTCCCATCTCGGAGAATGTGTCCTCGCAGGTCTCGTAGTCGGTCAGCGCCGCCGAGAGGTTGCTGTTGAAGCCGCCCTTGTCGCGGGACTTCATGTTGCTCAGGCTCGTCTTGAGGCTGCTCAGCGCGTCGCCGTAGTTCTCAAGGCACACCCCCAGCACCTGCTTGTACTTCCCCGCCGCCTTAACCGCCGCCTTCTTAGCGGCCACCGTCTCCGCTATCAGCCTCTTCACCGTCGCCTGCGTCGCCGCGTACGGGTTCTTCTGTCCCTTCACCACCGCGCGGCACAGCCCGGGGTAGTCCGCCCTCCCGCATACGTCGCCGCCGCGCCTGCGGAGGCCGCGGCCCTGGGCCTCGCCGGCGAGGAATAGTAGTATAGCCATTGCAAGAAAGACCATCGAGAAAGATTTGGAATGGTTAGTCAAAGCCATTGCGATTTTTTCCCCCTTTTTTTTTCTACGCTACGCTAGACTGACAGTGTTTGGGTTCAAGAATGTTATATTGGAGGCTTTTATTATTTTTTCATAAATTTTTCTTTTCCTTTCTCTCTCAGGGTCTCTCTGCAATATGCATTATCCGGTGGACAGAGGGAGGCTTCAATATGTTGCCGTGGGTGTCTGTGATTTCCTTTTTTTTCTTTTTTCTTTTTTCTTTTTTAATTAAAGAGTTTGGTGGGAAAATATATAAATTCGAGAATGGCGTGGGTTCCCATTAATTTTGGGCTATTTTTGTTGGTGGGTTAGATTTGATTTTCTAAATCCAAAGCCTTTTGAGTAACGTCCCTTGGTCGAGATTCAAGAGATGGGGCTGTTTTGTGAGGTTTAGCTTGATTATAGGCTTGGGGAGAGATTTTGTGTGCAATTTTTAGCCTTTGTAAATAATTTTGATCTGTTTTCTTAATTTAGGTTGCCAGCCAAGCAAATTAAGGATTGAAACCCACAAAAAAAAAAAAAAAAAGGTTAAACAAGGACGATAACATGTCTCTACGACTAGAGCTCATGAATTTGCATGAGATTCTTGTGTTGTTCGTATTACGTACGGTTATGTTTGGACAATACTTATCATATATTCAAAGTTTCCATAACTTGCATTCTCTTATATTGTTTCTGCATATCGACCGTCGTAAATTCTGGATTCTAAATGTAAAGAAATATGTCAAAAATGTATTGTAAAGGAGTGGTTGTATGAGACATAATATAACGATAATTTCACACCTAACTCGATCATAAGATATAATGTTCTAATCCCCCAACCCCTACGTTAAAAAAGAAAAAAAAGAAACATACGTGCATAACAACTCTCTACGTATATTGATGAAAATTCCAGGTTCCTGTCGTTTTCTGGTAATTAACTGCCGTTTTCATCCTATTGTCCATTTTTGGGTTTATCGCCGTCTTCTGATATCATGTTGTTTTTAGGTGGTTGTCCTTTACCAAGTTATATCCTTCTTCTTTTTTTTTTTTTTTTTGAAATAAAAATTTTCAATCGTGTTTTGGTTTTTTACTTTTTGAAGCAGTTGTTTTTCAGATTGTGGCGTGTTTTATCATTGTCGTTTTCTGAGATTATGTCGTCTAAGGATGATTCTGCTGTTCACATAGTTGTCTATATATTACTATCGTTTTCCTAAATTATGGAGTTTTGCGTTGGTGGTGTTGTTTGATGTCTTGTTGGTTTTTTACTCTTGTCGTATCTTGGAATACGTCGTTTTGAGCTGATATGTTTTCCATATTGTTGCCGTTTTCTAGTTTATGTCTTTTTAAGATTATTGTAGTTTGCGTATTATTGTCGTTTTCAGAATTATGTATGGATTATTGTCGCTTTCCAAAATTATGCTTCCGTTTGGTTCCTAGTTGGAGATGAAAATTTTAAGTTAAAATTAGTTGATTTTTTAAAAATTAGTTATAAATTTTATTAACTTTTCAGAAAAAAATAAAAATTAAGATAAAAAAATACAGTTTAGTTGAAGTTAAAATCAAATACAAAACAAAGCCTGTATAATCGTTATCGTTCCAGATGCTATGTTGTTTCTTTTAGTTTGTCACTTGTCATTTTTCTTATATATCGCTTTTAGTGGTTGTTGTTTTCCGAGGCCATGTCGTTGTTCATGTCAACTTAATTTTCGTATTGCTGTCGTTTTAAATGTCATTTGTTGATATAAGTGTCGTCGTATTCTTGTCATTTTCACTGTCTTTTGTCGTTTTCACAGTTGATGCCGTTTCTTCTGTTGTTGGTTTTAGGTTCATGGCGTTTTTTAAACGGTATTGTTTCTTATACTACTGTCGTTTCAAGATGAATCGCTAAATTATGATTTAGGGCGTTTGGCAGTTTTGTTCCTCAATTTTGAACCCCTTTTCTTTATTATTATTTTTTTAAAACTTAGCTTGTGGTTGGTTTGCTGGCTGGAAATAAAATTTTTAAGTTGAAGTTGGTTGAATTTTCAAAAACTAGTTATAATTTTTGTTAACTTTTCAGAAAAAGATAAAAAAAATACAATTTAGTAGGAGTTAAATTAAAATGCTAAAAGAAGCATTAATAGAAGAGGATTTGAACTCTACATCTTATAGTAAGGTGTGAAATTCATATTAGGTTATAAATACAGTCATTTCTTATTATTATTTTTTTATTGTGACAAAATACTCCTAAATTTTATTGTCTCAGAACGCAGACAAAAATAGTGACGATGGTTAAAGTTATGCAAAAACTCAATCGTATATATTATGTGAGCTTATTTAGAAATAAACATTTAAATTTAAATGATGACAAAGCTCGTCATGTCATCATATGTATATATGATGTTTTCTTCTAAATTTTTAGATCCTACTTTAAATAACAGCGGATGGTTTAGAAAGCAACTTTATCAATATAAAACACCAAAAAACTTTATCATTTATGACCACGATGAAAACGTTGAAGCGGAACTGACCCCACACAATGCAAACCCACCACGGCTGGAGCAGGCTTCTTATTGTAGATCACATCACACGCAGCACATACATAACCTTCTGCTAAGTATGATCGCCATTCGCCAGTTTGCAGATTCTTGATGTAAAGTCTCGAAACTTATCCTAAAATGGAGGTTTTTTTTTTTAATTTATTTAGTTTGGAGTAGGAAAAGATTTGAAGTTTATACCTTACGACAGAATTAGATTTGAAATTACTAATAGATGTTTACAATCACTTTTTAAAGTGGAATTCGACGTACGGAAAAAGTTGAATTATTGATATGAATTAATTAAGAAGCAAGTAAGCACAGATACATCATGTTAATAAAATAATCTAAAAACAGCACAATCATTTTCATTTTTTTTTTAATTAGATTTTACCAAACACAAGGTCACAGTTCCGTTCCACCACATTTCATGATAAAATTGTGCTTGGCTTTTTGACCATATCCATGGCCGCAAGCTTTTCAACTACCGTCCATAGTGATTAAAGCTTTACACCTTTTCACTCCTTATAAGCAAAGATCAGTGATAATCCCAATAAAAAGTTTATGAAATTGGCCTCCCCTAGATTCCCACTAGACAATAAATAAATTCATCAACAGGTAAAAGTTAATTGAGCTAATAACTTTCCTTTTGAATTTATACAATTATACAAATCACTCTCAAAAAGTCAACTGTAACTTCCCATTTTTTTGGTTCCCCTTAACGAGAGTGTGAAAAGGAAGATCTTTGTCAAGGAAAAAAACATGGTAGTTTTTGAACTATTAGCACGTTTATAATTACCTCAAAATCTGGGTAAGAAAACAGTCTTTAGTATTTTTGTGCTTTTCTCTTTTGGTGATTTGTCATACAATTAACAAACCTCGTTTTGCCGCGAGTTGGTGGGTGGCTAATACTCATCTTGAAGGTCCAATTGTCTAATAACACACGTTTTATTATTAAAAGGAAAAGATCACTAATTGGTAATTATGGTATTTTAAAAGTGCCCAAGTTTTAAATTACAGTACTACCACCATTACGGTTTTTATGTTGAGACCGCCGTTAAGATGATATATCGATTATGTTGTCTTTCATTCTTCTGCTTATAGATTTTTAAGATCTTGTCCGGTTACTGAATTTTATGATAGTAAGCTTGTGCAGTGCAAGTCAAACTGGAACCATCCTCTAAATAGAAATTTGTCGGGTCATTTGACTCATTTCTTTTCTATTCCCATGGCCCTGGATATCCACTATAGATGAAGGAGATAAGGACGGGATGAAATTGATAATCTCTCTTTTCCGGGAGTGAAATAGACAGGACTGCAAGCGCCCTCAATAGTTATACTGCTTTGAGTGCTTCTTGCTAGTAAACTCAGGCTTACGCAAGGGATCGAAATAAACAAAAGAGTTGGCAACAAGTAAACTAGTCATAACAGACTGAATATAGGAAATTATTGTATAATTAATACGGAATATCCCAATTATGTATCTTATTCATACAGAGAGAGAACAAGAGTATATTCTTTAGATGCATACGAGTAACGACGTGTATACAAATACAACAGGATATTCTCTTGGCTACTTGGCTTATGAAAATAATTAGTCGAAATGTCATGGACAGTGATATGCAAATTTCTTCCCTATATGCCATAAATTACAAATAAAACATGTTAAGCAAGATTATACAATATATATATATATATATATATATTTTTTTTCTGGGACAGATGGCAGGTTCGATGGGGAAGTGATGGTATTGGCAGATATGGTTGCGACTAGATCTGGTCGTGGCCCTTCTTGCAGGTGAAATCTTGGGTGAAAGGGAGGAGGGAGTATTGGGAGAACCTAAGGAAGTTGCACAAGGGAGAGAGGGGCAACGACATCATGCTGGTGAGAAGATCTCGTGATTAGAGAATAACAGCGATGATATCTGGAGGTGATCTCAAAGACAATGATCTATTATTGATTGATTAGTAAATAATTGATCGATATTGATAAATCATTAATTAATATAAATGACAACCAGTTCGGTTAATGATCAACCATTTTCTGTATTCATAAAAAAATATATATATATATATATATACTATTGAATTAAATAAAAATATTAGAGACATTAATTTATTAACACGATACTTTAGAGAAGGTCAGTTTGTACGTATCCCTTTCTCAAATTAGTGTGTTGTATACGGCTGCAAGCAAATGAGATAAAAAGAAACTTTCAGGAAAAAATATATATATATATATATATTTAATGTTTCCAGGCTGCCCTTGGTGGAAATATCAGGCAAGTACTAAAAGTCACGTGGGTTGACTTTGTAGGTTTTTGTGACAAATCAGACGCATTCACGTGGCACAGGTTAAGGAATTGGAGTCCATACATCCACGTGGCACAACTAGAGGACAAAGCCGACCAAACACTATCACATTGATTAATGACAAATTAATAATCAGATTCTTTAGAAATATCGAAATGATTCTTTATTGGCCACTGAATATTCCTTTCCCGGTTCATGAAGAAATGTCCGGAATTACTAAAATAACCTCCTGATCAAGGAAGTTTTATTTACACAGAAGAATATTATTGATTCAGTTATCATTATATCTCAATCAACTATATTTTCTAACTTAAAATTTCAGTCATTCTTTTTTAAAAAGTTTTAGTCAAGACTTAGATACATACTTTACGAAAAAAAATAATCTTACTTAAAAAAAGTAAATACTTTATGAAAGGTAGCTGAATTTCACTCGTTAAGACAAAGGACAAATTAAAAACTTAAATATATCAAATCCAGCTGTGTATTTCTTCCTTATTAAAAAAACATATTTATTTTCTTTTGTAAGTACTTTTGGACGTAATTAAAGTAAAGGTATAAAAAAAAAAAACGAAGTACAAAAACAATTAAAAAATAGTATTATGAGGGTGTAAAATAGGATTAAGATCATTTGTTTAATTTTTGATGTCTATAATATTTAATCAATAACATTATATCATCTCATTTAACGAAGTCTAATGTAAAAACATGAAAAAAAATTATTTAAAAAATATATCAAAACTTTTAAATAACATAATATAATATGATTGTTTATTTAAAATATCAAAATTAAATATGAGATACCAATACATTTAAATATGTTTCATGCTACATACATTTCGAAGACATTCATAACTCTATTTTTTGTTAGAAATTTTGTTTGAGCTCCTAACTCTACGGTTGTCTGTTTCACTGAAGTAATAAATATGTTTCTTGGGATGACAAAGCATATTTACATAAATATTCAGCACAATATGAGGAATCGCAAGAATGAAGAAGAAACGACAACAAGGACAAAAGGGTCATTGCACACTCAACGAAAGTTCAAAGCAGAATCTCTGACCAAATCAATAAATAAGCGTTGGGAATGCCCCACCTCGTTGGGCGAGCTTACCAAAACTCCAAAGTCAATGGTAATCCAACTTGTTCATCTTCAGCCCCCCATTTTTTCAACTTGGCAGCAGCGTGCCCTTTCGTTTCTTCTTCTTGTTCCTTTTTTTTTTTTGGGTTGATAATTAGCTTTCCCTTTCTTTCACCAAACGTTATAAACACCTCACATGAAAATCACTCCCTTCCCAACCCCCCTTGACAATTCCAAATTCTATTTAATTTTTTTTTTATTTTTTTTTTCGTTATTAATTTTCACATGTATACGTCTTGAAGCCACGGTGAAAGGGCGAGACTCGGCGACTAGACGAGGGTAACAAGCTTCGAAGTTCCCAAACCATGGCTCTCACGTCAGCAAAAGGCCAACTGTGTTGAATCACTATTCTCCAATTCACAGTCAAACAAGTCGATCTCCCCTCAATTCAATTTAACTTACGACGTGTTTGAAGAAATCATTTATTATTTAACTCTAATTTTATACCCGTTTGGTTGACCAATTATTCAAGTGAAAATAGTTTATTGTTTTATTATTTAACAATAATTTAAATCTAAATTTTCATTTCTTAAAAATCTGTACCACATATTATTTTTATACTATTCAAATATCAGTTTAAAAAAAATTTATTCAAACACACATTTAATTTAAAAGTAGTATTAAAGACACAAATTCTAATATTAACTTTTTTAATATTAAGTTACGTGTCGGATTTTTATTGTGAATACAACTAATTAATGTAGTAATATTTTAAATACTTATCAAAAAGAAAATAATAACTTATATATCACATAAATTGATATTTCAAAATTAAGAGTATAGATGATATCCCTAATATTTTTTTTATTAATAGTGACATTTTTAATATCGGTGGTGTTCCTCACTAGTTTTTAAGTGTCTGTTTGAATCAGTATTTGAATATTCAATAGAAACAATGTATAAAGTTCATGGTGATGTAAAAGCCGCTTCTTTTGTGGAATATCCCAACTCATAAACAGTGCATAAAGTTCACTAGTATGGCCATATTATAAATGCACAGCCAAAGTAGTACTTTTGATATCAATTAACCACATTCACACACAAATCATCCTGTTCTCTTGATCTCACAAATCACAACAAGCATGGAAGTGGAGAGAACTTCCACCGCCACTTCTATGGATTCTAACTCGGAAAAGTTCGCTCTTCCGGTGGATTCGGAACACAAGGCCACAGAATTCAGGCTGTTCTCGATAGCCAAGCCCCACATGCGAGCCTTCCACCTGTCGTGGGTCTCCTTCTTCGCCTGCTTCGTCTCGACCTTCGCCGCTCCGCCGCTCCTCCCCATCATTCGCGACAACCTCAACCTCACCGCCACCGACATCGGCAATGCCGGCATCGCCTCCGTCTCCGGCGCTGTCTTCGCCCGTCTCGCCATGGGCACCGCCTGCGACCTCTTCG
Source organism: Ficus hirta (assembly GCA_038430175.1). Lineage (NCBI taxonomy): Eukaryota > Viridiplantae > Streptophyta > Magnoliopsida > Rosales > Moraceae > Ficus > Ficus hirta. Next base: position 13,698,433 of record CM076595.1, on the reverse strand, counting down.
GCCCCCGCCTCGCCTCCGCCTCCCTCATCTTCGTCACCGCCCCCGCCGTCTACTTCACCTCCATCGCCGACGACGCCGTCTCCTTCCTCCTCGTCCGGTTCTTCACCGGCTTCTCCCTCGCCACTTTCGTCTCCACTCAGTTCTGGATGAGCTCCATGTTCTCCTCCACCGTTGTCGGCACAGCCAACGGCGTCGCCGGCGGCTGGGGCAACCTCGGCGGTGGCGCGACCCAGATGATCATGCCGCTCGTGTTCTCCCTCATACGTGACCTCGGAGCCGTCAAATTCACCGCTTGGAGGATCGCGTTCTTCATCCCTGCTCTGTTTCAGACGCTCTCCGCCTTCGCCGTCTTGATCTTCGGCCAAGACACGCCTGACGGGAACTTCCACGGGCTCGAGAAGTCCGGCGACAAGCCCAAGGACAAATTCTCCAGCGTCTTCCACCACGGCGTCACCAACTACAGAGGCTGGATTCTGGCGTTGACTTATGGATACTGCTTTGGAGTGGAGTTGACCGTGGACAATATCATTGCCGAGTACTTTTACGACAGGTTTAATCTGAAGCTGCATACGGCGGGGCTTATCGCGGCGAGCTTCGGCCTGGCGAACGTGGTTTCTCGGCCGGCCGGAGGGATAATATCGGACGCCATGGCGAGGAGGTTTGGGATGAGAGGGAGGCTGTGGAGTCTGTGGGTGGTGCAGACTTTGGGCGGGGTGTTGTGCGTGGTTCTTGGCCGAGTTGGGTCTTTGAGTGCTTCTGTTGCGGTCATGATTTTGTTCTCTTTCTTTGTTCAAGCTGCATGTGGGCTTACCTTTGGGGTGGTTCCTTTTGTCTCCAGGAGGTACTCAACGCACTTTCTTTCATTTTCTCTTTAGCCATTTTCTATTTCATATTGTTTTTGTTTATTCACAAAGCCTACTAATCGTATTTCAATCGACAAATTCTGAAGAAAATCTAGCGAAATTGGAAACATAACATATTTTCTCTTTAGCCATATCCTATTTCATTTTTTCCCCTTCATAAAGCCTACTAATCATATTTCAATCGATCATAATAGAATTTGATGAAAATCTTACGAATTCGAAACATAATGTAGCAACTTTAGAAAATCTCCATGTCCTATATGTTTGTGACACTTTTAAGTACTTGATAATTCTTTATGAAAAAAAAAAAGGAAGAAAAATTGTATCCTTATTTCATGGCTCAAACTAAAATAGAGCCAACCATACAATTAGCTAGAAAAGAATCTGAAGAAAATCTGTGTTTGTGACACTTTTAAGTATTTTTAAGACAGAATCTCTGATGAAAATCTTGCGAATTAGAAAAATCTCAACGTCCTATGAGTTTTGTGACACTTTAAGTACTTAAATTTTTCTTCATGGAAAACAAAAAAATGTATCCTTAACATAAGTCTCAAACTCTAATAGAGCCAAACAAAAGTGTAAGGAATGTAACCGAGCAAGTGAAACAATTTGCTCAATTGATATACAAACATCATATTTACTTGACGAATCATTTCATGTTTTTATTTTTGTCTCTCTCTCTCTCTCTTTCCTATTTTCATCGACAAATTGTGTAATACTCATGTTTCAGGTCACTAGGGGTGATATCCGGTATGACTGGAGGAGGAGGAAGTGTTGGTGCGGTTATAACCCAACTGATTTTCTTCAAAGGATCAAAATACTCAAAAGAGACGGGGATAACTCTGATGGGTATCATGATCATATGTTGTACCCTCCCAGTAACTCTGATCTACTTTCCGCAGTGGGGCGGGATGTTTTGCGGTCCGTCGACGAAGAACAGAGTGACGGAGGAGGACTACTACTTGTCCGAATGGAGTTCGAAGGAGAGGGAGAAAGGCTCTCACTTGGCAAGCATGAAGTTTGCTGAGAACAGCAGAAGTGAAAGAGGTGGTAAAGTGGATTCAGTATCTAGTCCTGATGAAACCAAACCACAACCAAATGTTTAACTTAGTTCGTGATGTCTTTAGTTGTTCAAAGACTCTCTTTGTGCAAATTAAGGGCCATAAGTTATAATGGCATACTCTCTACACTCTTGTAGTTACTTTGTTCTTATACAACACGCCCACTAAGGAAATGAAAATGTTGCTTGCAAGAGAACATATTATCATTTCTACACTTGGACAGTTTGGAGCAATTATTTGTGTCCCTTGGCCTTGTTCTAGTGTGTTTTCTCTTAAACTCGCATTTCAGCCATGTTTAACACTAGAAAATAAAAAATAAAAAATAAAAAAAATCTGAATTGATTAGAAAATAAGGCCAAAAAAAGTTATAATTCTCGCTTTTTAACTAATCAAAAAGTATACTCACAGTGGTGGATGAGATGGTAAAAGGATTGGATATCTTTGCTAGGCATCTCTCTTTAATCCATTCGGATTCGATTTCCATTGGCATCCCTTTAGGTTTCATTCCAGCTTCGGTTGATAAAGTTTGAGTTGATGGTAATGACATGGTAGGTTCCGGATAAAAAACAGAGAGAAATTGATTCAAAAAATATGATTTTGTCATATTTAGGAAAGTGTCCCTATTTATAAGGTTGAAAAACTTGAAAATGATAATGTCATCATCAGATTTTTTTTTTATATAAATATTTAAAAAAAAAAAAAACCAAAAAGTCGCAACTGTAGAGTATTGGAGATGTATGATGTGAAATACCCATGGGAAACCTGATCTCCACCACTAGATATCAAGGAATACAGATGAAAGACAAAAGTTTTTCGTTTTTCTTTCTTTGCTTTTCAGTCCCACAAATTTTGGTTTTCCCTTGGCAAGGCACCCACAGAATTCGACTCCCCATGGTCCAAAGCAGAGGATCTGTTTCAATCATGTACAGGAAAGAAAGAAATATATTAATCAGCAATGACGAAATGTGGGCCCCTCCAGTTGGATTTTTTTTTTTTTTTTTTTTTTTTTTTTTTCAGATTGATCCTATTCAACGCATTGGGATTAAGTAGGTCTCTCTCACAAATTGTTGGCCCATTTATAGAAAACCACTGCTTGTGAGTGTAACCCGGCTCGGGTTACTTCTTATGTTTAACTCCTGATCAGTCTATAAGCCTATGTTTGTTAGAGTGGAAAAGAGGGAAGAAGGAAATTAGATGAGAGATTTTGATGAGAAAAAGAGAATTGAAATAATTACATAAAATGTTTATTTTTTTAGAGTTTCGTTTTGAAATATATTCATTTTTCAATAATATTATGAATATGTGTATTTTTTAAGAAATAAAAATATTTGTAATATCTATTTTGTTATTTTATTATAATTGACATCATTTTATTTTTATACATATTCTTTTATTTTCCTTTTCTTTCTTTTTTTTTTTTTGTATTTTGATTTTAATGATGAGTATTTTTTGTTGATAAATGTAAATTATCTTTAATAAATCAAAATTAGTTATAAACATCAAAGTAATTATAATAAATATAAAATATTTACTATAAAGATGATGGTTCATACTAAATAATAAACACCATAAAATATTAACGATAAAAGTTGATGAATATTCATACTTTTTAAATAAACACCAATGAATTTTTTATGAATATTCATACTTTTTAAATAAACACCAATGAATTCTTTATGAAAAAACCTATTTGTTTATGTAATTTACTATAAATCAACGGGTTGTCATTTATGTCTTAACCAAATAAATTGAAGAATAACACAATAAATGGAATCAAATTCTTTATGAAAAAAACTATTATTTATATAAATTAATAAAAATGAAATCGAGCATATCTTAATGATAAATATAGATTCATTATGTGAAATATTTTTTTGAGATTTTGTTTCTTTATTTAGCTTTTTCTCATTAATGTGAAATCTGATTTTGAGAAAATATTCTCTTTTTTAGTTCATATGAATATTTACACCTTCTTTACAATAAATCAAAACAAATTCCAAATTTTTCTTTTCTATCAATTCTTTTTGCAATTTCATAAAATCAACTTTAGCCCTATTTGGTAAACATCTTAGATTCCTTTTTTTTTTTTTCTTAATTTCTTAATTTGTTAATTCTCCATTCTTTATGAATGGTAAAATTATTTTTATAATTACTCTTTTAAACGTTTATGTAATCAATATATCCAATTTTAGACATCTATATATGTAAATAACCCAAGAGAATCTTGGGTTGTTTGGTAGAGAGGAAATTGAGAAGGAAAGAAATTACAAATCTATAGAGCCCACCAAATTTTAATCCCTCCAACTTTGGAAAGAAAAATTGAAGAAAAATTTAGCCAATGTAAATTAAAGGATGTATAAATATACTATTATGAACTTGATTATTACTTATCCTTTCATTTTTTTAAGGGTATAATTAAATTAAGTTAGACTTTTTTTTTTAATTTTCTTTCTCTTCTACCAAACAATATTTTTAAGGGTATAATTAAATTAAGTTAGACTTTTTTTTTTTTTAATTTTCTTTCTCTTCTATCAAACAATATGAAGGAAAATAATATTCCTTTCTTTTACCCAAGTATTTTGCACTTTCCTTCTGTTCTATTTTTCATCCCTCCTACCAAACATAGTATAAATGTACCTGGTAGAGAATCAATAGAAGTTACAACAACAAATAGAAAAACTACATGTCGTATTTACCATTTGAGATGAAGAACATATATTTTGGTCCCATACCAGAACGTCAAACATGCTGTCTGACACTGAGTAAACTTTGTTGCCTAATTGATGGTTCTCTGTTATATCACTAATTCTTCGGTTAACAGGTGGTGAGTGGTGACAAATTCAGGACTTCTAATGACTGCTAATACCATAGGATCAGAAAATCAATAATCTTATAATCCCAAAGAAAAAAAGAAAAGAGAAACTAGGAAATTTTTTTATTTTTTTTTTCGAAAATGACCGGTGATCTTAGATTCAGTAAATCATTAATTATCATTTGTCAAATAATCATTGATATCGGTCAATTATCGATCAATCACACAAATGATCAATCTTTAATTAGTCATTTCTGAGAAAATGTCTATTTTTCAAATCTAACGAAATTTCAGACATCTACTAAAAATTAATTTTAAAACGGGGTCATCTTCGTGCATTGTCCCTTACTATGTTTAAGCTGCGTCTAGTTTACTGAGAGCTACTATGGCATTTCTTAAACTAGAACACGTTAGACGTTACTAACGAGACTTTGCATAAACAAATATTCTTAAATGGTATGATGATTGTATAAAGCCTGCAGAGCATTTAGAGACAGAAAGTTGGGAATCAGAAAAGGATTACAACACTGAACACTCCCAACTACCATTAGCCATTCGCGTGCAGAGAGGCCGTCAAAAGGTTATGTTACGCACACCCACTACTATAAAAGTTAGGTAAAGCAGAAAAGAAAAAAAAAAAAAAAATTTCACTACACAATCCAGGTCCAGACTCCAGTATTCTGTCTAGCCCCGTCTGAAAGTCAGTGCCATGTTGCCATATTTAACTGTAATGACACTTTTCAGAAGTTTTCTTTTGCTCTCTCCATATTTCTTTATTTAGCTAAGAATTATAATTAATGCAAGATAAGTGCTTCCCACACCCCTACTTTGGGGTCTCCACTAAACCTGGTTTCAGCTTTTTGACCTAATACATAGTTCTTAACAAACCCAGAGAAATGAGAAACTTTTTTTTTTTATTATTTATTAATATTCAAAAACTGATTTACAAGAGTAAAATAATGCTCACACCATCTCCTTCACACAGTGAAAAAACTTTTGCCGAAGGGAAGCTCCTAAGAAGGTGCACAAATTTTATTTAGTTTTTTTTTTTAATTTATTTATAAAAAAAGGACCATTTTTTTTTCCCTATACCATTTTTGGGAAACACAAATGCTCATGTGACCTTGCAATTCTCCCAATGGGACCACCAACAGCTCTCAAGCAATAGTCAATGTTTGAAGGAACCAAAGGAGCCTCCGATTTGCCATAAGTGTTCCAACACAAGGCCTGTTGGAATCCTCGGTACCGCGGCGAGGGATTCAGCTGAACATTATTTAGATCAACATCTGTGCATGGGATTTCCTTGCTACAAGCCAGACGAACGGGCTGAAACGAATAAGTCCCTATAATTCGATCATATTTAATGTTGGATATCGCCACTGCCCCGGTTTGATTCTGGCAAAAGCTGTTCTGGTCACAGTAGTACTGGTCTATCATGATAGGAACCTTCACATCAGACACTTGGATATTGGAGAATGACACATTTTTCACAGATCCAATCCCTCCCTATAAAAATTATAAAAAAAAAAAAATAGTGGTGAGCCACCACTCTAAAAATAGCCGGTTCGACTAATAAAGCTTATGGGCTGTCTCGTTGGTAAAAATAAACTAGTTCCGCCATATGTACCTGCCAAGTTTTTATCCTTACACCGGATAGAGTGTTCTGAATTGAGATGTTTTCAACAATGATATTCGAGACACAAGCAATAGTTTTGTCTTTCCCTAGTCCACCTAGGCTGTGAAAATATGGTTTCAAAAAAACGTGAGCAAAAAGTACACTTACATAGAATCATATTTCTACATTTTTTTTTTATATAGGTGTGACAGATATACCTTATGCCATGTCCAGGGCCACAATTTATGTGATGGATATAAACGTTTGAGCAACCAGTTTGTATGGATACACAGTCATCTCCTGTAAAAATAGATATTACATTAATATAATTAATGTGAGTATATACATGTATATATATGTATATATTTGTTTTCTGACTTCAGACCCACCAAAACCAAAAAGTTAGTTGTATGTTGTTCTCTTTGTTCCTTTCTTGTTTCAAAAGTTATTTTATAACTGACAGTTTTCCCTTTAAAAGGACTTTGCAGACAGCAACTATAATCTGCTTCCCAAGCCCTAAAGTGCGAATGCACTTGACAGTTGCCGGTTGCAAGTTTCCAATATATATATATATATATATATATTGTAAGGAGATGAATAAATTTTTGTCAGTGGCTAGGTACTAGAATATTCTTTTTGGTCAATTTTTTGTCTAATAATTACCACATCCAATATTTGAACGCTGAATCTCTACGTCTTGTGTGTTCTGCAAATGAATGCCGTCTGTATTGGGGCTGCTCTCTGGAGAAGATATGGTGATATTGTCAACTTTGACACCTTTGGAGCTGTCAAACTTGAGATGGCACTGAGGGCTGTTAATGATTTTTATGTTCCGAACCGTGACATCGTAGCTCGAGTAGAATCTCAAAGCCTGTGTGTGTCGAACAAAGTTAAAAAATAAAATAAAAATAAAAAATACTGATAAGACACAGTTTTAAACCGTCAAATTACATCAAAATCATATTAGATTACAATGAAAATTGGTTTGGAAGATATGGGAATCTTACGGTGGGTTTCATGCCAGGAATGTACTTGGATTTCTTCTGCAAAAGATTTACACATTGGTGACTCCGAAAAGTGTGTGAAGAAAATTAGCGAATGACGGAACGAACCTGGATGTGATAGGCTTTGGAGGCACTCCACCAGTTAGTCCCCTGACCGTCAACGACACCGGTGCCTTGGATGGTGAAATTATGGAGCCATTTGAAGTTTATCCATTGAAACAAACTGGATTTCTGCCATGATCCTACTTTTGGAGGAGCCAACATAGTACCATCTATCTGTTAAAGTTCACTTCATTAGTTTTGCACTTTTAAACAATTTCAAGTACCAAAAAAAAAAAAAAAAAAAAAAAAAAAGAAATACCTGAAGAACAAGTTGAGGCATACAAGGGCCTTGGAGTGTTATGGGCTTGATGAGGAACTTGAATTCAGACGGAATCTCTACCGTGGCCCCGGCAACCTTGCATGCAGCTTCCCATGCTGCTATAAGTGCCTGATTGATTGACCAATATTGTTATGTAAAACTTAAATTTACACAAGTACTGATATATATATATATATATATATATGTACTTTGTCATTGTGTAAATTACCTTGGAATCATCAGAAACTCCGTCGCCTTTGGCTCCGAAAGACAAGACGTCGAAAGTGTTTGATTGAGAGGGATAGGGCCCATAAGATGGAAGAGGAGCAGGCGCAGGACTTGGCGAATTCGAGTCGGAGTTGTTTCCTTTACCATCCTTATCCTTTTTATGCTTGTGTGGTTTGTTCTTCTTGGTATGGTGCTTCCTTGCCTCAACTGAAAATGTAGAAAATGTGGCAAAGACAACGACCAAGATAAGCACAAGAATGAGAAGAGATGAACTCTTGTTTTTCTTCATCTCTCTCTCTCTCTCTCTCTCTCTCTAAAACCTTTGAACTCTTGTTAGACACAGGAATCTTCCAACACTAAAAGAGTTTCAGGTAGCTTTGTGTGTTTGAGGCTGAAGGGGTTTAAGGTAGTTATAGACAGTTTAGAAAGTGTCCATTTACCAAAATAACCTTTGCTTGGATTCTGAATTTCAAACACACCCTTCACTGAACTCGCTAAATTTTTTAAGTGAATAGATGGAGGAATTGTGCTTCTACACTACAGATGCCACTTTCCATTGGCTGCTTGAATATTTAATATATATATATATGTATATATATGTATATATATATATAATGTATGTACTCATATGGACCATTAGAAGTTGGCATTTGGGATTTAAATATAGTCACTCCTTTTTGGTGAATACTGGATAATGTACAGAATATCATCGTTGTTCTAGTATATGCTGATAAGGTGTACTATCACCACTATTTAGTATTCTTTTGAGGCTGGTTTAGGCTATTTTATTCTTAAGAAAACCACTATTAGAAGATTATATTTTCTTGAAAAGGTTCACTTGGATGCGTCAAACTTTTGATCTCTAAAGAATTAAATGCCTAAATTCATTACCACCGAGAATCATAAAATCATAAAAAATAACAAACAATCATATATAGAAGATTTACAGTGGTTTATCATTAATATAAGAGCTATACCCACTTTCAGTCGTTGTAAAATTTCATCATTATGATGAGGAAACAGATTACTAGAGAAAATCACACCCTTCTCACATTTTTTTTTTTTTTTGTATTTTCTCTCTTGACCTTAAAAACGGCATCTCTCTCAGTAAAAATATCAATCCACTTGATAATCTTGTATCAAGGTAATAATTAATTAGCTACACGCTTGCACTATTTGAACTTAACTTGTGCGGCTAAACAAAGTAGCCTATTAAAAGGAACTGTTTAATTTTGAAACACCCATTTTACCATACCCTAAAATCCTCAGTATTCATATGTACATGGTAGCTAGATTCTTTGTTTGTTTGTGTGTCTCTCATTATTGAGACTCTATGTCCTTAAAGCTTGATCCGTCATTGGGCTAAATGAGAGCTGAATGAGATAAGTCATATTAGTTTATGAATGGAATAACTCTTTTCATCCTTAATCAATTATAGCCTGAGTATTGAGGCTATTATCAGGAATATTCCACCTACGAACACTAAAAAGCTAATTGTTGCATTCTTAATGATTAATTGTCAAGGAGTGCTTTGGCATTTTTTTTTTTAATTACGTGATCATGTGATTGTAGCAGCTCGGACTTTAATGATTTGGTTCGATGAATTTCTAGACCCGTTTGTCTGGAAAAATACTTGAGAACACTACTGATACGGAGTACTATAACTAATAAAAAACGAACATAATCTCATCTATAAATTTCACCCTATGAGCATGACTTACTTTTATAAATGTGTTATGTTCCATTATTGATTCCCCCAGCATTGTTCTTTTGTGTCAACCCTTGAGGGAAAAGGGGAGAAAAAACATGCTTTGTGTTAGAAAAATACAATTTTTAAAATAAAAAAAAAGTGTCTAAATCAAAAAAAAAAAAATTTTGTTTGTGTCTCTCACTTTCATGCCAAAAGTCAAAAACAAACTAAGGTAGAGAAGGATAGGTGGTCCTAGGTTTATAGTTCCGGACAAATTAGAGTTGGCCACTTGCTAAAAAAGTAGACTTCTGGCCGGCGTTTGTTTGTTTGTATGCTTATATGTATAGAAATTAAAAAAGATTCAAAATAATAAGAAAAGAAAAATATTTAACGTAAAAAAGATTATCCATGAAATTTATTAATAAAGAGCATTATAAATGAGTTCCTATATGAATACATGATTGTAAGTAAAATCAGATCATAAGTGATTTAAAGCTAACAAATCTCCTAAAATCAAGACAAACTCTAAATTAAAACAAATATAAATGAATTAAAAGTTAGTAATATGTATAATTCTTGACAAAAAGTTTGCCTAATATTGACAAAAAGTTTGCCTAATAGTTTATACTTCAAAAGCAGACCATCCCTTTGAAACCAAGCCTAGTAGGACAGTAGGAGGACGGCAAAAGCAAACCAAGAATATTACCATTCTTTCAAAAATTAAATTCATTTTTTAAATAAAAAATAAAAGGGGTAGAAGTTTATATAGTTATTGTTGGAGAACTGAGACCCCATTAATGATTTTTTTTTTGAATGATAATTGTATTTCAAATCAAGAAAATACAAACATCATCGACTGGAATGACTTTATAACACAAAGAAACTTAACTACAATTACATATCGGTTCTATCAATAAATTCTAATAAAGCACACAAGGGGGTGAAACGTGCACCGGATTCCAACAACGATAAATCGAAAAGGCACACCAATTATCAAGCACACATATGGCTCTTTCAACAACACCACTACAATCGATGGAAAACTCCAATCGATTGCGACCAAGAGACCTATAGTAAAAAAGTCACTACCAACACCATATAGAAATAACTCTAGTGGATTGGACATACATCCAATACGAGAGTGTGGGAAGACCACCTCCGTTATTACAAAATAGAAACAAAAACATAACGAAAAAATACAACATCTACATGGCAGAAATATCATCGTCTTTATTTCAAACAAACAACTATCACAAATAGGCGAAAAAACCCCAACTCCATGGATAATACCTCCGGTGACAAGTCAAACTACATGATCAAAGAGATCAAAATGCGTTCCCTCTGACCACGAAGCTATCTCGCCATCAAAACCATTTTCGTGGAGTCCAAAAGCATCTTCTCTAGGGCCGGGAGTCCGGTGGTCAACCAAAAGGCGGCGCTGGTCTCCGACCCTAAAAAAGAAATATAAACGGTGCAAATCCTAATGATAGAGATAGAGAGAGGGAGAGGGGGAGGGGGAGGGGGAGGGGGAGAGAATTTTTTCCATCAATGATTCTTTAGTGTAGTTTTTTTATTAAAAATAAATAAATAAATAAATAAAAGGAGAAGGTGGTTCACACGTTCTGCAGATACAATAATAAGAAAAAGAAAAAGAAGGGAATGAAAAAGGGAATTAAAAGAGAAAGGGAATAAAAGAAAGAAAAGTAAAAAAAGGAACGTATCTGTGGTTGAGGATCTCATCTGTCTCTGTCTTCTTCTATCGCACGCCTTATCGTGCCTATGTGGGACAGGACAAGGTCGGTTCCTTCACCCCTCTGTAATTATCTCTAAACCTGGTTGCTCCTCTCTCTGTCTCTAATTATCAGTAGAACAACTATTTTAAATGTTAGATTAACTTTCAACCGTTTTATCTATAACAAGAATAATTTTGTTTCGCATGCAATAAGTTTTCAAGGTGAATGCTTGGAGATTTGATTGTTAAAAATTAATATGATTAAAAGCAATTCATAGTAGTTATGTAAAATAAGAAGTCATATCATAAGAGTTTTCTTATTAAAACAAATGTTTGTTCTATAACAATTTTAAGCGAGTTTTTACAATATGATTTTCTATTTTCATTATTATATGAATGATTCATAAAAATCAGATTAATTTTCTAATACTTTCATCTATAAATTTTAAAGTTAAAAAAATTACAACATGCAATACAAAATCATTCTCAATTATAATACAAAATCATTCTCAATTATAAGATCAAACCGGTAAAAAACGGCTAAAATAATAATCTTTGCCGTTAGTGAAAAATATGGGATTCTATAGTATCAATTCCCTAACTATAATTACACATTTATGCTCTGCTCTAATTTGGAGGGCATTGTCTTTATTTTAACTAATATATATTCCCGTTTTAAAGTTGAGGTTTTTTATTAAAACTAGAGTTAGATTTCCTAAAGTTGAAGTCGCAATTTAAAGTCACATAATTTAAAGGTTAGGCATCAGTTCCTAAACAAAAAAATGATAATTTGTGCAATCTCATATTGTTTGGGAATGAATATATGATGGTTCATAAATAAAGAGACTACCTCATAATATTATAAGGCATTTTGGGATTAAGCTCAAGAGTAAAACCGTACAGACACGAGATCTAAAGCGGATAATATCATACCAAAAAAAGGTATGAGTCGTTACAAATTATATCATAGCATATACCTAACCGGAAATATCGTCACCGAGGATGTTGGACTCTAAAAGGAGGGGTGATTATGACAGTCATTAGTTCTACAACAAAAAATGTAAGTTGTACAGTCTCACATTGCTTAAGAATGGATATATGTGATATCCAAAACTAAAAGAAGACATGAGTCATTACATTATATTAAGCTTGCGTTTGTTTCGTCAATTGGAGATTAAATTTTTAAGTTTGAGTTATTTGATTTTTTAAAAACTAATTATAAATTTTGTTGATTTTTCATAAAAAGATAAAAATTGAGTTGAAAAAATACAATTTAATTGGAGCTAAACTTAAACGTCTAGTGAACCCCTAAGTTAAAAATAAATTCAAGAAGGGAATCTTTTCAAAATGAAGGGTTAGGATCAATCGGAAGAGTCCAAGTGGTGTAGAAAATTTGACATTTGAAAAAGAAAAAGAAAAAAAAATAATTTTTAATGGTATGAAGATAGAAAAACCAAAGGGATTGATGAGAAGTTTGCTTACCCAAAAAAAAAAAAATGGATGATGCATTAAAACAAAAGAAGGCCAAATAAATTAGTAACAACAAAATGTCTCCTTTAGTTGTCAAAAAATTAAAACAAAAAACAAAAAACAAAAAAAAAATGTCTCCTTTAACAAAAAAAAAAAAAAAAAAAAAATTGAAGACAAAGAAGGAAGAAAAAAGAGAGAGACAGAGTGGGAAATTCCTCTGAAGAGGCTACAATAACAAGGTAGAGATTTAGATGGTTTTGAGGAGTCCAAGTGCCTTTTCTACTTCGATCATGTTGGGCCTCTCATCAAGATTTTCTTTGACACACCTCTTCACGAGCTTAACATATTCCACTAATAGTGCTCTGTTTTCTTCATGGGGGGTAAGTCTCGCAATAATATTCTAATGCTCTCGCATATGGATCCTCCACCCGATGACCACTTTGAATTTAGTGGAGCTCTCTCTTCTTCCTGAGGGTAAATATGAGAAATATTTATGAAATGGTTATAGTCCATAATTCATACGATATATTTATTCATATTCTCTCTGACATCCCATCATCGGTAAGAATACAGAGAATCTTCTCTAAAGAAAAATTGTATTGAATTAGAAGATCTATAACCCGTAATTGTCTTCTTTTCATGGATCAAGGTATGCTTCCGCTTTTCATTTTGATTTGACATGGTGGATTTTGGATGAATTAAATTTTCTGTATAAAGTTTTGGTTTCTTATTCTAACACAAAGCCCCTCCAAAGCCACCTTAGCTGGGGAAAGAAATCCATATGTCCCGATAACATGCAATAGATCGATATGAGTTTCACCGACCCCTCGGGAATTGGTATTGCAAATTGGAATTCGAACAGCTTTGCAGTGTGGTTTTCGTCTAAGAAGATGTTTCTCCAAGTGTTAAAATCTCGGCGGATAGAATCGTCGTTGAGTTGGCTATTCCCGTGACAATCCTCAACTTTAGCTCCGAAGGAAGTTGATTATCCTCGGAATATCTATAAATATGATTTGCGAGAATTTCCATTCATAGACCAATAAGGGCAAACTCCGTTTCGAGGCAGCAGCCCAAGAGCTTCAGAACATTCTTGTGGCTGCTCATCCTTGACGCTATCGTTGATCGGTAGCTTCCTACGTTCCTTCCAAGCTCCTCGACAACGCGTCTTCCTCGCTTTCCATTTTTTTTTTTTTTTTTTTAAGTTATGTTTTCCCAAAACATTAGTGAATTGAAAGCAATTTTTATCCAATTTCTTTGGTGACTTCCTTCGTTACGGCGGGGATTGAATGAACAAACGGAACAAAACAAATGATACCAACAATAACAAAAGTAAACTGCAGTAGAAGAAAACCTATTTAGACTTTTGTTGTCTGGCAACGCTTTTTAAAAGAGAAATTAAAATTAAAAATTGGATGCTTAAATTGCACAACATGTTTGGCTGTATATAGCATATGAGGGTGGTCTACCGTAAATAATCATAGCAATGAAGTTATTTTGGGTCAGTCTAGCCAAAAATGAGTGCCATAATTTATAAAACGAAATAATTACACCATCAATGCTGGTTTGGTGGCAAGAAAGGCTTATTTAAAGCTTTCGCTTTTATCAGATCTCATGTTTGAGTCGTGACACACGTAAAGTCTAATCTTTGGCAAAAAAGAAATCAATCCCTTTTTTATTAAAAAACTAGTAGAGTTTAGCACGTGCATTAGTGCTAGTTATGTTAATTAAATTAATGTATAAAATTTTATTTTTTTAAAGAGTTATAATAATTTTCTTTTTCTTTTGTGTTAACTAACAAATAAAAAAGAAAATGGAAAGTAATAAAGTGATAACAAAACTTGTGGAAGACAAATAAATTTATAATATTATAATATGAGAAAACCCATCAATTTTATACACATTTAAAGACAATGATACTTAAAAAAATCTTTAAAAAAAAAAAGATCAAAGAGAAAAACCAGGAAAAAAGAAACCCAAGTTAGAACTATATAAGAAAAAATCACAGATAAACCATATGTAAGTGAAGAAAATACAAAAATTAATAAAATGGATATAAACAAAGGACCAAAAGAAGAGGAGCAAAAGATTAAAAAATGAAAAACCAACATGAATTTCTTGGGAAAAAAGAGATCCATTTATATCTAAATCTAGGAAAAAAAGGTAAATGTTTTTCATTGAAAAATTGAAAGAAAGAAAAAAGATAAAATATCGTGCTTAAAATAACAATTATATTCGGAGTTGAAAGCTCTCCTTGATGAGCAGAACGCCAAACTTTCACCTTAATCCTACGTTATTCTCATGAATATAAAAGATAGGTTGAGACAAATAAACTGACTTAAAATCCTAAAATTATCTATTTTTTTCTTCTACTTCAAGTATAAAAGGGCATAATTAGAAATTCAACACAACAGTCATCTTTAGTTGTCGTTGTCTCGTTATCATTTCTTAACCTATAAGAAAAAAGGTAATAAAGTAAAAAATTAAAAAAAGAATAGAAAGGCGCAATTGGAAATAAAAATCACAATAAGGGCATTATTGAACATAAAAGTTACAACACAGCTATTTGCTTCATCACATTTTTATAGACAGAGAGAGAAAATAAAAAAAAAATTATAACTATCGCCTTATCATTGATCACATGTTTTCATTTAATGTTTTTTTTTTTTTTTTTTTTTGTTATCGTTTTTAATGTTGTCTTTTCCTTCCACGCTATTATCGTTTTCTTGTTCTTTTCTGTCATTTTTAAGTGCCTTTTTTCGACGTTGTTGTCGCTTTATAGTCAGTGTCGTTTTTAGATTGTTCTCGTTTTATAATTGATTGTACGTCATTTTTTGAATAAATGTTGTTTTTTAGGTTCTTGTCGTTTTCAAAGATATTACATTTTTCAAATTGGAGATTGTTGTCATTATGCTTTTGCGTTATTCTTAGGTTAATGTCCTTTGAGACTGAGGTCATTTTGTTTAATTTTATTGTTGTTTCTTAATAGATGTCAAAAACTCGTTTGAATATAATCACTATGATAAAATATTAAATAAGATAAAAAAATTAATGATAATGTTCTTTTTTTTTTTTTTTTAAGTTTGGGGATAGACGTGGTTTTTTTTATTTTTTTTATTTTTTTATTGGGTGATAGGTTATAGAAACGTGAAGCAGGTTAGGGAATGAGATTGTACTGGGGTGGGATTACGTGAAGAAAGAAGGAGGTGACTATAGGGCAGAGTGTTTTAGGTTTTGAGGTCTAGGATCTTAATGCTCTGATATAAAAGTAAAGATGAAGAAAAAAGGAACATAAAAATATTTAACGTAGATGTACTTATGTTCACAGACTAAGTATAATGAATTCATTAGTAAGGAGCACTATGAATGAGCTCTCATATAAATACAAGTTATAATATACACAATTTGATAAGTTGCCTAAAACTTATAAATCTACGGAAAGAGAAGACTATTCTAAATTATAATATTACAAATAAATCAAAAGTTCCAAATTAGATAATTACATAGAAAATAATAACTTTCTTTATACATGATACTAACTTTCCCAATACACTATACTCTATATTCCATTAAATGTGGCAATTAAATAATAGCACGAGGAAGAAAAGTATTGGTCCATTCATCCATGAAGTTGCATGTAAATTCTGTCGTTTTATTATTTGATGTCATTTTTCTGTCTTTTGCCTATTTCATCATCATCACGTAACCCATCTACACCCCCCAAAAAAATAACATAAAAACAAACAAAAAGTCAATAACATAACCAAAATACTTTAAATATCATAATTAACCAAAATACTTTAAATATCATAATCACATATATCAATAAATAAATAAATAAATACAAAGACTACAAACCCAAGCAAAATCAACTAAAAAATAATTAAAAAAAATATATGGTCATCATCATCTAATTTCCCCAGATATAGTATTATAAATTAGCATCATCACCAAATAAGAAAAGTTAAATATAACACCCAAACCAAAAAAACCAAAAAATCTGGTATAACCATTATCATCAACGCATTGCATCATCATCATCGTCACATAACAAAAAGTTCATAATTTGATGTCGTTCGTAGGTTCAAGTCGTTTTGATATTGTAGCCATTTTTTTTGTCGGTGACATTTTTCAAAGTAAGTTTCTATCATGATGTCGTTTTCGATAACTTGGACATAATTCGTGTTGTTTCCTTTGTTAGGGTCGTTTTATGTTTTGATGTCGTTTAACAGTGTTGTTAAACGACATCAAAAAATAAAAAACGACACGTTTTTTGAGGTTATTGTCGTTCAGAATTTGACGTCGTTTATAGTTTTGTCGTTTTCAAGTTTTTGAAAATTATTGTCGTTTTTCAGCTGTTTCTGTGTCCTCTCCCTACCACGTCAGGGCTAGAACTCACACAAATCAATTGACATACAAATAAGACCGATGATATCACAAAAGCATGTTGTTTTTACTCACTTGACTAACTCTCTAGCTTTGGTTCAATGCGCTTCCAATTTTTTTAGCCCGTTGAAAATTTTAAAAAGCTAAGAAATAAGAACATATCCAATGTATTTATCTTTGTCAATGCTATATTTATTACAAAAAAGTTAAAAGAATAACAATATCTTACTTTACACTTCAATATATAATATTATTTCTGATATTATATTTAGTTTTTATCAACATTATTATACTTTGAAACTTGTAAAAGTGAATTTTTAATATTTAATTAATTTAAAAATTAATAATATTATAATGATTATATAAAAAAGTGAAGACAACAATCAGTAATAATCAAATGTAAAATTTATACCTTGTGATAAGTTTACCACTAAGTTTGTTATATAATAAATTTGACACAAAAAATAACACTTTATCGAATAATATTTTTTCCTTTCAAATGTCAATATTCATCATTATTTTTTGGAGATGCTCTTAGTAAAACACTTTAGCATTTGATATCGCTTTTCCATAGATATGATAGGCCAATTACTCAACAATGCTGCCTGTCTTTACTTCCAAAATATTGCAAATAATTAATTAGCATATTGTAATTTGATGTTCATAATCCTATTGCTTGTATCCCTTTATACTTAGATTTAAAACCAACGACTAAAAAATGCAACTGCTGCTTGGTGACTTAAAAAAAACGACAATATTTGAAACAATAAGTTGGCAGAAAACGATATCTGAAGACAACCAAGATACAGAAAAATGACATGTAGTGGGATACGACACCACCTAAAAAGACATCATAACGGGAGCAAAACAGATGAAGAAAACGACAACGATATTCTAAACGACATAGATAGGAAAAAAAACTGCTGAAAGAAACGACAACTGTAACATACCAAAAAAGTGGCCTCCCAGAGCAAGACTTAAGGTGAAAGAACAAAAATTTTTCGAATTTTAACTTATTAGATTGTGTTAACATTTAATAGATTAAAATGATTACTTTTTTTTTCTTTTTTCTTTTTTTTTTTTAACATATAAGTCCTACTGTGTTTAAGTGGATTTTGAATTTTTTTTTAAGTATAAATGGGAGTTTTGGTAGGGATGACGTGGCCGTGCCGTAACCAAAAACAGTCCGAGCAGTTGCTTTTTTACTCCGCCAGCAGCCACACAAAATGCGTCTTCGAGTCAAGTCTAGAATAGAACTTTTGTTAACTTTTATTCATATCATAATCATAGTATCTTCTAGAAGATAAGCTGAACCACATACACCATGTCCAAAAAAAAAAGAAAAACGAAAATCCAAAATCAACTTTGAACAAAACCAGAGACCCAAATTGATTGATAAGAAAAGGAAACTTCTCGAAAGTTACTTCCCTTGACTTGACAAAACCGGGTTTTTCTTCTTTTTTTTTATTTTTTATTTCCTCTAGTTAGTTTCATCAAAACAAATAAATAACGATATCTAATCAAATATCTCACAAGAGGACTGCAGAAAGAAACTTTTACCAAAACACTTTCATAGAAAGACTCAGGAATTAACAAAAACATTACATATCAATCAAGTAATGTCTCAATCACACTACCTTCTGTTGAGAATTTTCACTCAGTTAATCCAGCTATGAAGGAAGTTAATACTGTAACCAGACTTTCTTGGTTGGATCCAGTTGAGGAAGTAAAAAGAGTGTTCACGCCAGTCGAATCAAGCAAACAACGAAACAACAAGTATCAAAATAATTCCGTGTCGTCTTCAAATAGAGCCACAAATGTTAAAGATATTCCGAACACCATGAATGACAAGTCATGAGAAAAACTTGATAATTATACACTTGCTTAGAGTGGAGTGAAGATTGTGATTTCAAGATCTTGAGATAAATTGGAGGAACTCACTAATACATAAAAAAAACTTAATAATTAATCAAAAAAGAAAAGTGTTTATAAATTTCATGTTTAAAATGGAAAGATTTCAAGATGTATATATAATCTAATTCCAGTTTAATTTGTCATTAAAATTAGATTATGATATTCTTTATTTTGTTTCATTTTTTATTTTTATGTTTAATAAATTTGAGTGAATGTTTTAGTCTGTTATCTCTGTTTACATATATTTTACATATATATATATATATAAAAGAAGAAAAAAAAAAAAAAAAAAAAAAAAAAGCAAAAGTCTAGTGCGAACTCATGGTTTTCTTGGCAAAACGTGTCACGTGGGTCGACGGAATATTGGACGAGAAGTCTGAAATATTGACGGTGGTAGTGCCGTGGGTCCCCTCTTTCTTGATAACTTCTAATTGTGAGGCCGCCCAAGCTTTGTTTCGTGCTTGACTCTGAATTTTCAACTAAATATGATGTTCTTCTAATGTCTTGCCGGGTTAGTCTCGGGTGTAAATGAATTAACATTCTTTATCTAATTTTTATGTCTTAAATGATATTTTATTAATTATTATATTTTTGATATGTCATTAAAAGATATTAGTTTTTATGATAAAAAAATTAATTATAAAGTATTTTAAATTTTTTAATATGATATGACATAATATTACTGGTTAGATATTATTTAAGATATTAAAAATTAGATAAAAAATATGGATCTAATATATATATTTTCATCAACGGTCCATATTTTTACGACAATATGTGTCAATATCCATCCCCCTCGTGTGAAACCAACGTGTCTTCTAAAGTTAGTTGGGATTCCTTATAATACCAAACACCAAAATCCCAAGTTTAGCAAATCTAAATCGAAATACAAATAAAATCTATACTCGAATATTATTTTATCACAATTTCTTAAGTTAACAATCATTTAACGGTTAAAAATTATGGCATACTTTTATGCCTTACCTTTTTCTTTTTGATAATCTTAATGGCCTATCGGTTTCCGTGAATTATTTATTACCTAACTAAACTTATTTATATTTCTGTTATTAAAAAAAAAAAAAAAAAAACTTAGTCATGTCTTTGACTTTGGGGTAGGCAAGCCACAAGTATAACCGCCCACACTCGTTATTGTCTCTTCATTGTCATTTATATTTCGTACCAGCATTTTCTTCCCCTTTTAAAGGAGATTTTTGGGTGAGGTGCTCTTACACTATGACTTCACAAAGATCATAAAAAATTTACTGTTTGTGAGATATAGAATTAAGCATATGGTTGATACACCAATCCAAATTAAAAAACTTAACTCACTTTTTTTCCCTTCAAAAATCAGGGAGAATTTCTCTAAATAGATCGAGAGTATATCACATATCCTCGATATCAGAGATTGAATATACTGACTGAAATTGACAACCTTTGGGGGGTTGAGGTTGAGATTGATGTCTCCCAAGGATCGAGGTTGAGACCTTAACTGTAGAGGGAGACTTTGAAGATAAAACCGATATTAACAAATATAAATCAACGACTCTGACGATTGATGATCGAGATCGAAATACCTTAATGATTAAGCAAACAGAGTTGAGACTTTAAGGGTCAAGGTAGACCTGATTTATCGAGTAAGACAAGAGTCGAGTTCAAGTAAATGAGCACTAATCCGAATGAACCTAAAGGATTCTTCTGATTGATCACTTCACCTATAAAAAAATTGCCCTTGGTTCCATTATGCAACATCCGTAGACTTTCTAAAGGGATCCCTCTTAAACAACTCTTTTACCATTTACAAAAACTCTACCTTTCTCATTTTCCCCTATAACTGTTTGCCTGACTTAAGTATCAAAATGTCATTTCTAGGTACAAGCCCGACACTCCCCAACAACTAGAGACGAAGAAGCACGATACCTGAATGACACAATTTTGAAAACCATTGCATTAACATGACATAAAAAATTTGATGTTAGACTAATACGATATAAAAGATAAAATTAAAATTTATGTCATGTTGAGAAAGATGAGAGAATTTATGTTATGTTAATTAATGAATAAAGATGTGATTATTTGAATAATTTTTTTTTATAGGCAGAAGTAGAAAGGGACGTCAAGGTGAGTTTTTTTTTTAATTATTTATTTTTCTTTTTGCAATGCAAACAATCAAACTATGTGGCATTTAATATATTTATTCATGTAGATGGTTAAAATGCATACGCAACTCACCCACCCAAAATCCGTCTCTCTTTCACATTATTAGCAGCTCGTCTCGTCAACTTTGCGTAATTTATACCTTCTCCGTTCGTCGAATCCTTTGGTGGGACCCTGATCTCTTCCCCCACTCGTTTACCCCATTTTCAGCTCCCAAAATCTACAGTGAAATCACTCAGATCATGCTTCTCAAATGCACCATTCACTTTCTTCTTCTTCTTCTTCTCGTAGACCAACTCTGATCAAACCACCCCATCTCCCCAAATGTCTCCGACATTCTTCCTCTCTCTCCTCTGTCTCTTCTCCCTCTCGCTCCTCCTCAATTCCGCTCTCTCCGATCCCCGAGCCACCGAAGCCGCTCTCATCTGCAAAAACGACACGGCTCCGACGGCGGAGCGGACGACTTTCGTCGCCAACTTCCTCGCCACCATGGACGCCGTCACGCCGCTGGTCTCCCGCCAGGGATACGCCGCCGTAATCAACGGCTCCGGCAACCTCACCGTCTACACCTTCGGCGAGTGCATGAAGGACCTCTCCCAGCAGGACTGCAACCTCTGCTTCGCCACGTGCAAGACCCAGGTCCTCAGGTGCCTCCCCTTCCAGATCGGCACCCGCGGCGGCCGCCTCTTCTTCGACGGCTGTTACATCCGCTACGACGACACCTATTTCTTCAACCAGAGCGTCAGCACTGAGGACAGAACCGTCTGTGGAACCGCTGATTATCAGGGTAATCAGGGGATTTTCGGGGATAATGTTGTGGAGCTGGTGAGGAATCTGAGCACTGAAGCTCCGAGGAGAGATGGGTTCGCCGTCGGGACGGTGACTCGGGGGAATATAAGCGTTTATGGGTTGGCTCAGTGCTGGGAGTTCGTTAATGGGTCTGCTTGTGAAGAGTGTTTGGCTGGCTCGGTTAAGAATCTCAGTTCCTGTGTTCCCAAGGAAGAAGGGAGGCTCTTGAATGCTGGGTGTTACTTAAGGTATTCCAATCAGAAGTTTTATGACAATTCCACTGATTCTGGCCAAGGAAATAGTGGTAAGTTTACTTTATTATTATTGTTTTTTTAAAATTTGGTTTCTCTGTGTTCTTAATTTATGATGCTTTTGTGGGGATTCAATGAAAAGTTGGATTTTATTTTATGGGATTTGAATGTTGTTAGAAAAATAAGTTTTGCAACTGAATTAGATTAGTGGAAAGGTGTAAACTTTTGATGCTTTATAAGTTATAAAGTTCATTTTATGAACTACTTAGTTGCTTCTTTTTTTTTTTCTTTTTTTTTTTTTTAATAAATAATTTTTATGTAGCTATAACAAAGAGTAAATATGATAGAAAACTAATGTTTTCCAGGAAACCGGCCCTTAGCTGTAATTTTGGCTGTAACATCTGGTGGTTTTGCGGTTCTGGTGACTGCGAGTGCAATAGCTTTCTTTTTAAGGAAGCGACAATTGAAAAAGAGGCGAGGTAACTTGAATTTGATCATTCTTCAGTTTTGATGATATTCTAAGTTTCAAACTCCCTGTATTGTACGTTAAACCATGCTCGATTTTCGGCAGAGAGAAAGCAATTAGGTGCTCTTTTGGAGACTGTGAACAAGTCCAGACTTAATTTTTCGTACGAAGTTCTCGAGAAGGCCTCCAACTACTTTCACAATTCCAACAAGCTCGGACAAGGAGGATCTGGTTCAGTTTACAAAGTAAATTTTCGATTTTTTTTCAACACTGTGTTTTGTCTAGAGATGAATAGGATTATTATGCATAGAATTAGTTGGTTTATAATCTCTT
Organism: Ficus hirta; assembly: GCA_038430175.1. Classification (NCBI taxonomy): domain Eukaryota; kingdom Viridiplantae; phylum Streptophyta; class Magnoliopsida; order Rosales; family Moraceae; genus Ficus; species Ficus hirta. Next base: position 13,675,307 of record CM076595.1, on the reverse strand, counting down.
CCTGTCGAACAGGGAGTTCTGCCGGATGGGAAGGTTGTTGCTATTAAAAGGCTTTTCTTCAACACGACACAATGGGTGGATCATTTCTTCAACGAAGTGAATTTGATCAGCGGCATTCGTCACAAGAATCTCGTGGAGCTGTTGGGATGTAGCATCACAGGCCCCGAAAGCCTTCTTGTCTATGAATATGTGCCAAATCAAAGCGTTCATGATAACTTGTTTGGAGGTACAGTCGTCTGTAAGATGGAGCTCAAATGTTCCGAAGTAGGGGCTAGAGTCATGATCTTTCTAACCATTTTGTTCATTTTATGTTTTGATGAATTCAGGTACAAAGAATGTTCTACAACTGTGCTGGGAATCAAGGTACAGAATCATATTGGGCACAGCCGAGGGCTTGGCCTATTTGCACGAGGAATCAAATTTGAGAATCATTCACAGAGATATAAAACTAAGCAATATTCTTCTTGATGAAGATTATGAACCCAAAATTGCTGACTTCGGTCTTGCTAGATTATTTCCGGAAGACAAAACACACATCAGCACTGTCATTGCTGGCACATTGTAAGTTCACCACCTACTTGGTGATGATTCAGAACAATTTAACGTAGTAGCATTTCTTATGATCATTTTTATTTGTTTTTATAGAGGTTACATGGCTCCAGAATATATTACTCGCGGGAAGCTGACTGAGAAGGCAGACGTTTACAGTTTTGGAGTTCTTGTCATTGAAGTTGTTTGTGGGAGAAAGAACAATTCCTATACTCAAAGTTCATACTCTGTCCTACAGATGGTAAGTCCTTTCTTCTAGCAATTTATCCAATTTTTTCTCAACAAATAGATCAGCACCTTCAATATCAGGTAGTAGTTACTTTAATTTTACATTTTCCCGCCTCTTTCTTGCATTTGGTAAAGGTTTGGAGCCTTTATGGAGCTGGTAAGCTAATTGACGCGGTTGATCCAAGCCTAGAAGGTAACTTCAACGTCGAAGAGGCATCTCAGATGCTCCAAATCGGGCTAGTTTGCGTACAGGCCTCTGCAGATCTGCGGCCATCAATGTCGACCGTTGTGAAAATGATTACAAGAAATCACGAAATTCCTCAGCCAAAACAACCTCCGTTTATAAATTCCGCTAGCATAGAAATAGGGCGGGGTGGTCCTACTACTTCTAGAGAATGCAGATCTCAGCAGGACTCTAACACGCAGTCTTCAGGCAATGACATGACTGAAAGCTGGATTGAGCCGAGATGAGCATTTTTCTTCTAAACCACTATCTATATTACTTCCATTGGCGTTATTCTATACTCACACGTGAAAGTCTGATCGACAGAACTGCATATTCGAACTTGAATTCCAATTTTCTTCTTGAGTTGTTAGGCAGCTTTTCGATCTAAACACGAGGGCAATTCCGAGCTTTGCTGTTTCCCGGTGACTTGACAAGGTCTTAGAAAGTGTTCCTAATTTCGGATTAAGATATTACAGCACTCCACCCTGAATCATTTTCTAGAATTTTTTTTCCTATGTCAGCCCTCTGTAAATTACTTGTAAAGAAATGTTCTTTTGTAATTGGTTTGCACCAAGCAAAGGTTTTGTAGCAATGAGCTCTTGTATTTAGTCGTGAATGTGTACAAACAATTTTTACCGTAAAGAAGCAACACGATATCATCATTCTTGAAAAAAGTTTGAACAGAAAACTCAACTTTTGTAAAATAAAATATTCTAGAAAAAAGTTTGAATTATGAGTTCAAACTCTAGATCTAAACGGGATCTTGGAGTTCATACTTCTACTTGTTTCTGTTTTATTGGCGTACTTTTTTTTTTATTTAAATTAAATAGGTCAATATACCTAATAGATAGCTATGCATCATATCTATACTTCCGATTGACCAATATTACCAAGATTTTGATAAGGTAGCTTCTTGGAAGCCTGCACAATACAGCTGGACATTTCTTTACTTTACCTAAAAAGTTTCTTTCTATAATTTGTATTAAATCAAGTTTTTCAAAGTATGCTGATTAATTTTTCAGTTTCTTAGGGTTCATTTAGAGGACATCTAAATATAGTGTTTTGAATAATGGGTTGGAAATGTGTATTTAGAAGAAAATTTTTTTAAAAAGTTCTGTGATATAGAAAATTATATAAAAATTTGAAATCTGTTCTAAAAAATATATATAAAAATAAATATTTTTTTTGTTCGTCTCATCGTTATAAGTATTTTGACATAAAATTCATCTCATTTCGATTTGAAATAAAAAAAATTATAAACTTTAAAAGTTTAAATTTTTTAAAAATAAAAAAAAATAATTTAAAGTTAAAATTTAAAATTCAGATAATAAAATGTCATCAGAAAATGACTCCGCAGATGAGACCTTAATCTCCCATCATCTTCCGAGTGACTCTATTCAACCCAATGAGGTTGAGTAGGTCTTTCCACAGCAGTGGACCCTACTTGGTGGGCTGGGATCATTGTTTGTGAATGCAACCCGACTAACACGGTTTGGTAAGGTGATATTTTTCTCTTTTTTCAATGCACATGCTTGACTTTAAACAAAGTTGAAAGTTTTTGCTAAGTTTTTGCAATTTCAAAACCTAATCCCACCAAGTTGTATTGTAATTTAAATGGCTTATGCGTAAATAAATAAATAAATAAATAAAGAGAAGTTAAAAGAGAGACAGAAATGAGATTTTGACAGATTGTGTAAACTTTTAATTGCGCTAATCCAATACAAAAATGGTTAAACCAAACCAAGCAATCAAATTCTTAAGAGATGTTTTGTCATTGATTAGAATTCAACCGTTTTTTTTTTTTTTTTTTTTGGGTAAGGAGATGAAATCAAATGACAAGTGGATTAAAAGTCAAAATAAGCCAAGAAATGCAACGAGAAGGTTGCGGAAAGTTGACAGCTCTAATTCTCTAGTTAAACTCCGAGAACATGCTAGAAGAACACACATACACCATTTTCAAGCACCGAAATTGTTTTTATTCTGTTGATTCTCTTCTTTGGAATAGGAGCTAAATATTATGCAATAGAAAAGAATTCTACAGTGGAGTATATATATATATATATATATATATATTTTTTTAATTTTTATGTGATTTTGATTGTATCCAAGTGAAAGTTTTAAACAACAATAATATCATAAAGTAGACAACTTTTTGACGGGAGGGAACCGGGGATTTTGATTGTATCCTATTTATGTGTAAAAATAAAAAAAAATAAAAAAAAATAAAATCCATATTTATGTATCGGATTTGAAGGCAACTTGGGTGTAATTAATGAGATAAAGGATGGTGAGTGGTGTCAACAAAGAACTGTGATTTTTGTGGAAAAAATGATAATCATTATCTAGATATATAAATTATTCAAAATTGCGCATCATATCCATAGCTTAGTAGTCTATTTACATTAGATGACACCTAAAATGGGGTTGTTGAGTGAGAATCTTATTAAACAATATCATTCCAATGACTCTGGTCACAGGTATGCAAGTCTTCTCAGTCTTCTCTTTACTGGATTTAAAATAAATAAATAAATAAACAAATAAATAAGGGGAGTGTTTGCGCGCACTTGTGAGGTTTCTTACCCCAGTTATTTTCTTATTTTCTTTTTCTTTACTCCTCCACTGGAACATTAATTTGGACGTCTTCAACTTAGCAATCATATGTTTATTTGGAAATATTGTATTCGTTTTTTATTTTTAATGACGTGAAGGAAACGCATGATATCCATCAGACACCTCATGTTCTGTTCACTTGGAACATGTCGTCGTCGTTTCCTACATGAAGATTTTTTTAGTGATACTTGTTATTTACATCATTATCTGAATATTATCATGTGATAATATTTTAAATAAAAAATTACATGTAAATCAATTATTTGTTATAATTTTTTTAAAAAATAAAAGTAACAAGTATCGATATGCTCTATAATATATGAATAACCTTTAACAAATTCTAAATGAAATCTAAAAATTCCACGACAACAAGAGGATTAGGAGCGCCATTAACATTATTAATAAATAATATCACCAGTTTTGATTATTTGGTTTTTATATCAAAGCCTACTTGTAATTCTCATAAATAATTATTACACTTATCACAAATAAATACAAAATATACTAAGTTAATAATTACTAATATCACTAGTAATATTACTATTTAAATATATATATTTTCCCTCACGGCTAGTGAGAAGATCATTTTTACAATAAAATATCTTGTTTTGTATTATTAATAAGAACTGTTATTTTAGTTATTGAATTACTTTTGTTTGATTTATGGCTCAAAATTCAAATAATTATGAGTATTGTAAATTTAATTATGCATGTTTATAAAAAATTGATTTAGGGGGAGTTTGGTGAATGAGTTTAAGTTGAAATTTTTAAGTTTTAATAGTAAATTTTTTTAAATTTTTAAAAAAGATAAAAAACTTTAAAAAAAAAGGATAAAAACTTTTTTAAAAAAAGATAAAAAAAAATTTAAAAATCTTGATTGAAACTTATAAACCAAACTCCCCCATAATAGATACAAAGCAGAGGCTTTACCGTAATAGTTGCATTTGAAAGACAACCTTAGAGGGCACGCAATGCAGAGTTGCTGTAACTTGTGATTCATGGTGTTTGACTTATCTGTTTAAAAATTATTAAAAAAAAAAGATTAAAAAAACCGCGTTATCTAGTCAAAAGGAGTTTTGGACTGACTGTGAAAATTCCACTTTGACTTCAAAAATAACAGCTTGAATTAATTCGACAGCTTTTTTATTTTTGTTTTTTATTTTTATCTACTCAATATTGAGCTTCCATTGGCAAAACAGAAGAACCAACGAAAGGTTGATTTCTCACTTGCCTCTCTCTCTCAACCCCATTCGCCAACAACAGGTACTTATTCTAATCCAATTTCTGCTTCCCATTTCTAAGATTTACTTTTCTTATCCATGAATTTGTATTATTTACTTGTTTGATATCAGATTTTTGGATTATAAAACTTGAAAAGAGAATAACTTTGATCCCAGTTCAGTTTTATATAAACTGATCAAATTTAAAGCGTTTGGTTTCTGTGTTTTTCTGTGATCAACCAAAAGCCGATTTAAAACAAAAATCTTTTTGACATCTAAAGAAGATAAATCAAAGTCATTCATCTTGAAGCTTTGAAGAAGCAGAAACCACAAAACCCAGGTCTCTGTTTCGCATGCCCATTTCGATTTCTCTTGATTTTTAGTAAGAGTTTTCGTGCTATTAAGTGATGGGTTTCGTAGAAATCACAGGGAAAACCAAAAAAGAAATTAAAAAAAAAAATCATCTCTTTATGTTATTTAGGAGGGTAATTCGTTTGTGTTGGCGAAGCTTCTTCAATAATTCAACACCGAACGCCTGGTTTCTGCAAAACCGCCTTAATAAAATATTCGAGAAATAATCGATGTGGGCCCTCACGTGCATTGATTCAGCGCCCGTGGTGGGGCGGCCCAAACCGTTTGATTAACTGTGCTTTGTCTGGACACCTTGAACTTGATATGATAAAGTGACCAGCTTTAATTCCCACCTAATTGTGGCTGTGAGTTGTTTTGTCAGTTTATCAGTTATGTGACTGTCGTTTGGCTATTGAAAGCTCGTGTTTGGATCGAAAGAAAAAAAACAAACAAACAAACAAACAAAAATTTTTTTCTTACGGATCTTTTTGTCGTTTAATTTCGATCAATATATGTTGTTGTGACAGAAGTGGACCTCAGCAATCTTTCTGCTTTTAATTCTGTTTTGCTGAAGAATTCTTAGCCCAAGTTTTTCTGATCGTACAGATGATGATGATGATGAGGAGGAAAAATATCTTTTTCTCATCGTTTATTTTTCTTTCGATACTCTTCCTCAACACTTTCCCGCAAACGTCATGGGCGGATCCTAGAACCCAGACTGTCTCGATCATGTGCGGGAAGGTCCTGGAGCACAACACCACGGCCTTTGTCCCGAACTTTGTGGCCGTGATGGAGAACATCAGCGAGCAAATGCGAGTCAGCGGGTTCGGGGTGTCCAAGGTTGGAACCGGACCCGACGCCAACTACGGCCTGGCGCAGTGCTACGGCGATCTCTCGCTCCTCGACTGCGTGCTGTGCTATGCCGAGGCGCGGACCGTGCTGCCTCAATGCTTCCCTTACAACAGCGGCCGAATATACCTGGACGGCTGCTTCATGAGGGCAGAGAACTACAGCTTCTATGAGGAGTACTACGGGCCCGGTGACAAGGCAGTGTGTGGGAATACCACTAGGAAGGGATCGGGTTTCGAGGACACGGCGAGGCAGGCGGTGGCGCAGGCATTGGTGGTGGCGAACACGACGGGGAGTAGAGGGTATGGGAAGGCTCAGGTGACGGTTGGTAATGAGACGGCTTATGTGTTGGCGGATTGTTGGAGGACCTTGAACCAGAGCTCTTGTAGAAAGTGTTTGGAGAATGCTTCTAGGTCGGCTTTGGGGTGTTTGCCTTGGTCGGAAGGGAGGGCCTTGCATACTGGCTGCTTCTTGAGGTACTCGGACACTGATTTTCTCAACAAGGAAGCTGGGAGTGGGAGTTCTAGAAGTGAGAAATTGCTTGTGTCGTTTTTTCATTTTTCTTTGATGATATGATTGCAATTATTGGTAATGAAATTAACCTGAATTTGGGATTTTGTTTTGCTGTTTGTTGTGATTTGCAGCAACCAGGATAGTGATTATTGTATCGGTTGTTAGTTCGGTTGTCGTTTTGGTGGTCGGAGTGGCTATTGGACGTAATATTTGGAAGAACAGATACATACAGAAGAAACGAAGAGGTAAGAAGATCTTGCCACAACAATTTTTTTTTTTTTTTAATCTGGAGAAATTACTTGAAAAGGTAAAGTGTTTGATTGAAATTAGTATAAAATGGTTAGAGACAGCATTTCATCAGAAGTATGCTGCCTGTAAATGTCGTTTTTCCTCTGAAAGTGCTGTCATTAAAATGAGTTTTATTGTCGTTTAGGCAAAAAAAAAAAAAAAAAGGGTTTACCGTGGATAATGGATTTGTTTTGGGTGATTATCTGGTTTTAGAAGTTGTAGTTATGTCGTTTAAGCGGAAAACTGCACATCTAATGGGGTTAGAAAGGTTTTTGTCGTTTGAATAAAATGAAATGTCGCTTGTGTTTCAAAATTGAAAGAGAGGTATTTGGTCTGCTTCTTTTAAGCGTCGTTTGTTGTATAATGACATGTGGTTTTATCCTTTATCCTTGGCGTTTTGGTAACGTCAAATTTTCTGTCGTTCAAGTCAAACAACATATAGTCATCTTGGAAGTTTTCTATCGTTTATTACAGAAAACGAGATATAAGTCTTCACCCTCCACTTTGATCTCGTTTTAGATCAGAAACGAATGCCGCTCTCATCTCAGAATTCACCAGTGTTTTTTGTAGAAAACGACATGCCATTCACACTTTAAGCTTTCATTAATAGTTGCTGCCGCTAGAGCAGAAAAACGACATGAAACAATCAAAACACCTAAGCTTGATAATCCTAAAACTAAGCCTCATGTAAATTTTGACGTTTCAGGTTCAGATGATGCCAACAAGTTGGTGAAAATCCTGAATGATAGTAGCTTGAATTTCAAGTACTCTGTGCTAGAAAAGGCTACTGGATCTTTTGATGACTCCAACAAGCTTGGCCAAGGAGGTTTTGGATCAGTTTACAAGGTAGTTTCTCTCCCTTTGTTTCCCTTACTAATTCTCGCATAGTTGTGTTTTATCGAAAGGTTATGTTCCACCCTCCATTTTCAAAAATGTTGCACGTATTCCTTACGTTTCACGAATCATGTTAATACTGTCCTCAAAAAGGATGTTTCAAACACGATTTATTACCTGCATATGGAAAGTTTTTGTTATTATTAACAAAAACAAAACGACTTCCCTTATTAGCAAGAGATTGAGTAGTTTTCTTCCACCACAGGGGGCTCTACCTGATGGAAGAGAGATTGCTGTGAAGCGGCTTTTCTTCAACAACAAACATAGAGCCGCAGACTTTTACAATGAAGTCAACATTATAAGCAGTGTGGAGCACAGAAACCTGGTCAGGTTGCTTGGTTGCAGTTGTTCGGGCCCTGAAAGTCTCCTTGTCTATGAATTCCTCCCAAACAAGAGTCTCGACCGCTTCATCTTCGGTACTACCTCAAATTTACTTCGACAAACCTTGAAAATGAAGCAAGTACTGTTAATATCATTAGTTCTCAATTAATTTTTTTTCCTCACTTCGTTACGTTGGCAGATCAAACTAGGGGCAAAGGACTGAACTGGGAGAAGAGATACGAGATCATAATTGGCACTGCAGAAGGTTTGGTGTACCTTCATGAGAACTCCCAAACCAGGATCATTCACAGGGACATCAAAGCCAGCAACATCCTGTTGGATTCAAGGCTTCGTGCTAAAATCGCCGATTTTGGGTTGGCCAGGTCATTCCAAGAGGATAAGAGTCATATCAGCACCGCCATTGCAGGAACATTGTATGCATTGGCTTTATCATTCATTTCTAGTGGAACACGGAAAAATTGATTTCCTGAACCTAATTCTGGTCCTTACTCTAATTTTCTTTTATGGATTTGCAGAGGATATATGGCTCCGGAGTACCTAGCACATGGCCAATTAACAGAGAGAGTCGACGTCTATAGCTTTGGTGTGCTACTATTAGAGATTGTTACTGGAAGGCAGAACAACAGAAGCAAAACTACAGAACATTCAGACAGCCTAATCACACTAGTAAGTTTCCTGGAAATTGGTCTATCAATCAAACACTATCGTCGGCATAATTTACAAACTGTACCATAAATTAACTTTACTACTGCTATTTTCTCGTGTGCTAAACAGACATGGAATCATTTTCAATCGGGAAAAACCGAGGACCTCTACGATCCAAATCTCATGTTGCATAACTACAGAGACAGTCTACAACAGATAAAGAACCAGATATCAAGAGTGGTGCATGTAGGACTTCTGTGTACACAAGAGATTGCGTCGTTGAGACCAACAATGTCAAAGGCGCTACAGATGCTAACGAAGAAGGAGGAGCAACTTCCTGCACCCACGAGTCCGCCATTCATAGATGAAAACACCATGGAACTCTATGATACATCCGAGGACCCATCTTACCGCCAAAATGGAGATGATGCTGCTTCTGTCGCTAATCTCACCCAGAGTTCTTTCTATCCTAGGTGAACGAGAGGACTTTATTTGATGGCGATTTTAAAAGCACAGAAATCAAATCCAGACATGCTTTGGCCTCCACAGGCATTTTGCAGCCACCTTATGATGGGAAATTTTTTGAGGAAATTGTGAATAAAGTGCAATAGGGGCTTCCAAGGATCTGTAGATACAATTATCAGTAGAACCGAACCAATGTCTAAGTTCCAAATAGATTTGAGGGGTAGTGCATAAGTTATGTGACATAACCCTTTCAGAATGCACTACGTTGAACTGATTTATAAATTCTATATTCGTTAGAGAACTCATAAATTGTAGTTTATTCTACGGGGAGAGTATAAAAGAGAAGAAACGACGGTGAAACTGAGATTTGAATTTATTTCAGTCAATTTCCACTAAATTATTAGTCTTGTCTAACTAGTTAACAAAGAACACACAACAACAACAAGATGAAGGCCTTTCCTTCCTTCCATGATATCATGTTTTTCCATCCAAAGAAAAGAGCGACAAACGTGAACTTAACGGATGGCTACTAAGTTTCCCATTAGGCCTCCACCAATTTCGTAATGCTTCCCTTTAGAGAAACCCACTTCCAAAGCGAGACTCTCCAATTCCTTGCCTGTACATAAAAGCAACATTTTTATTCACGAACCCAAATCATACAAAGTAAAAACATCATTCGATTCGACTACATGCCTATTCTGGTACATGTGCTGTGAATGAAAGGCAGTTGACAATAGAATTCTAGAAGACAATTCTACAACACTCGCATGATCAACCAATTCGAATAGAAATCCATAAAACGAAATAAGTTACCAAGTGAAAACAAAAGACAAAACCTGTTAAAAATTCCTTGATTGAGCTTTTCAAATATCTGTACTCCTCTTCAAGGCCATAGCCAGCCGCAACCGGGACAACAACATTGTCGATCATCCATTCCTATCAGAGATACAAAAACATCCGAAACTGTTCAATGTCTTATGCTCGCAACAGATGCAGAATGACTGACATTTGACTGTCTTTTTGGTTCACAACCTCAAACTAAGATTTTCAAACTTTTTTTTGTCTTTTTCCCAAAAAGTTTTTATCTTTTTCCCAAAAAGTTTTTTGTCTTTTCTGAAAATTCAAAAAAATTTACTATTAAAACTTAAAAATTTCAACTCAAACTCATTCACCAAACTCCCCCTTAAAAGCAGAATTTAAATTCCATGTCAGGCTCCAACGGAAGTGAACAATAAGACTATGGTTCTTGTTTTTCCCGCCAAAAATGTGGCGAGCGATCTCAACATTAATGTACAAAAACAAAATGGGGGTCCAGAATATCATAAACTGAAATACCTGAATTAAGCTAGTTACTGGTTGGGAGCTTTTATTGAAATCGAGAATAGATACTCTAGAACCTGAAAATTTCATCAAGTTTAAGAAACTTGAACAAATCACCACTCCATAACCACACAAACTTCTTATCTTAGAGAGAGAGATCAAGGTACCCGCTTTAAGGACTCTATAGATCTCCAGCAGAGCTTTACGCTTATCGACTACATTACGCAGCCCATAACCCATAGTGATGGCATCGAAGCAACCATCGGGAAATGGCAAATTAAGGGCATCACCTTCAACCCACCTTCAAAAACAATGCACAAAAGCTAATTACGGCATCGCCATTGCTAAGCTGGGTTGCTATGATAATTGGTTAACAACACATATTGTATCGAATCATAGAGCCTAATAAAAAGTTTTGTTTAACCAATAAGATTTACCAGTGCTCACTCAATATTCTTGTAACATTTCTTAGAGAGCAATTGCTGCCTTGATGCAGCAATTGACAACTGCTCCTTTGAGAAATCAAGACCACTCACCTGCTAATTGTGACAATAAAATAACAACCCATCATTTCAAAAAAAAAAAAAATCACATCTAAAAAAGGAAGCAAAAACAAAACGAAATCTCAAAGTCGAAATTTTTCAACAAAATGAATGAAATTTATTGAATGAGAAAGAACAAACCTTGCCGTTGGATCCAACTTTCTCAGACAAAAGAAACGCCAAATCTCCACTTCCACAACACAAGTCCAACACCGAGTCCCCCATTTTTGCTCTAATTTGAAATACCAAAAAAAAAAAAAAAGTAAAACAAAAAACAATATTTGTATAAACATACATATATGTGTATATATATAATACATACCCACTCCACGAGACCGCCATTCGTTTCCAGATTCGGTGCTGACCCAAGCTCAACAAGTCATTAAGCTGAAAAATTAACATTAAAAAGAAAAGAAAAGGAGGGACTGGGATTAAGCTTAAAGAAGAAGAAAGAAGGGGAAAATATGGAGAGAGAAATGGAAGGAAAAGAAGGGTAGAGACGTCATCGTAAACAGGAGCAATGCGGTTAAAGAGAGCTTGGCGTTCTGAAGAGCATCGAACCGGGCGGCGGACAAACCGGCGAGCCGGCGAAAGCGATGGACCGGACGACAACGGAAGAGAAAGTACGGCAGTTACACTATTGCACATTTTTTTTTAATCCTGTTTCTGTTTATCGTTATCCGCCCGCTTGTCGGACACTCAACTTCAATGTCATGAATTGACCAGATTATTGGGCTTCTTCGACGCAAATGCCCAATTAAAATTGGGCTTGATTTTGTATAGATTGGTTGTCGACCGTCGCTGAGCCCATGAAATTTTTTTTTTTTAAACACAAAATCTTTTATTATAAAGAAGAATATGATGTAAATAACTTTTTTCTATAAGAAGAACCCTCGAACAAAAATAGCTTATCATGTATAAAAAAGTGTCTAAACAACTAAAACGGCATAACTTAACTCCTGAGAAAATATAATAAGCTAGATACATATACTGGTAACGCAAAACTCAAAAGAAAAATATGCAAAGTTTTTTGTGGTGTGGATGACTGTTAATGTATCTGATTTCATATATTAGAGATTTTAACCAAAATTTTGAATATGTTGTTTTAAAAGTTCTTTCAAGGTTAAATCACCACCTTATTCACTGCCTTACAGCATCAATATACAAAGGATTAGTAAATAATTTTATGATTTTGATAAGAACAATATGTGGAGAATTTTTAGATTTCTTTCCTTTTCTGGTAAAATAGACATCAACTGTCGCTTTGTTAAGAAACGTGTATCAAAAGTGTTGTTAGGGCTTTTCGTTCTAATTCTCCCATGGCAACCACCGCAACAGAACGTTAAATATTATATTTTTGAAATTCTTTAAAATAAGAGACTAACACTAACATAAAATATTTTTTCTCATAAAAAAAGACTTATAATAAATACTTTTTTATACTCTCATAAAGGGACTAGATATTATTGACGATCTCAATAGCTAAATTTTTAACAGACTGATAATCATCTACTGAGTTACCCTAGCGACTAACAACCACTAATTCACATATACAAAGTGACCTCGACAATGCCAACCAATGTCTAATTTGGGGAGAAAATAAAATATTTTTCTTGGAAAAACTTTTAATTAAGAACTATACTTTTCCTCTATCAACAAGTAGTGTCGTTTTAATCAATGAACGAATTGATTTATGACTAGAACTAATTCTACATGTCGTGTTATAAATTATTAACGTGGATACTCATATGTCAGACAGTGAAAAAGTACTATAATTATTAAAATGACAATATCTATCAATAGGATAAAAGTTTAGTTTATATCATAAGTTTTGTCATTTTTTAAAACCATTATTAGAGAAAGGGGAAGTTCTGGAATTTATTTATTTGAAATAAATGTGACAATTTTCTCCACTAACTAAATAAATATATCCTTGGCAAGGGAAAGCGGGTAGGTAACAAAGATAATTGGAATTTTTAGTCCTTAATGTTTGATTATGATAACCCCACTAATAAAAAAATCTCTCCAAATTGATGGCTGCTCCATCTTTGTCTTCCAATATGCCTTGGGAAAAAAAAAAAAACATTTGTTTAGCCCAAAATGGTTAAGAGAATCTTAGGCTCCTTTTGACCAGAAACACTTCCCTTTCTAATCTGGCAAGCTTGCTTTGGGCCTCCATGCATATTACAGCAAATTAGCACCCTCCCCCAAGTCATAAAATATAAAGAATTATTGTTACTTATATTTTTTTATAAGTAATTAAATATATCACATGACGAAACTATTGCAATAGTGCAGTTACTGTTTGCATAGAAGTTATGGAGGATATTTAATAACAGTTAAATGGTCTCAATTAGTATATCTAAAATCTGTCCTTAGCTGTCCCTACATTATAATGTGCAAAAATAACAAGCGTAATTGTCATGACATTTTTTTTTTGTTATGTAAAAATATTGATCCTAAAAGTATATAACACTCATATATATATATATAGATATGAATATCATAAGTAAACATTTTGTCGTTACTTCTTGCAAGGTTAATAATCATTTATTTTTTATACGTTTTATGTAGAACTGATCCTTTGTGAATGATCAAATCACCATACATATAGGTGATGATGTTAATCTTTTACGGTAGAGTTTATTTGGCCTTGCTAGTAATAATTATGGTGGCTTCGTCGTTGAAGTCTCAAATTTCATAAATGTGTATTAGCATCAAAATCCTTACTTTGAAGTCCTTAAACATTTATCTTGTGAGAATTGAATCTACATCTTGATCATACGTACGTTTCTCGTTAATTAAAATTGATTCTCTTTGTATATTAATCTCTACAAATTACTAAGTGAAAATAAAGTTCTAGGAGCCTAGAATTGTAGGTCCATATTAATTGTCGGTTTGTTCTTATTTTGTTTATTTATTTATTTATTTATTTTTGGCTTCATACAACTTAAGTGTAGGAGCGCAATACAAAGAAATTAAATATTCTTTTCTTTAATAATTGAGATTTTTTATGAAAGAAAGAGAGAGAAGATCATGAGTATACATAGTGCAAGCGATACAATGTAGGCAAAAACTATATTAAAGACAGCATCGAAGAAAACCAAGCCTTTAGATTGAGCAAAAACAGGAAAAAGCCAAACTTTTTTTGAAAAATTAAATAAAGAGACTCCACAATGTGCCATTTGGACACTCGAGACATGTTAAGAGAATATAAATCATTTTATTCCTTTTTTTTTTCTATTCCTTTTGACTAATTAATCTAGATCCTTGTCAACCCAGGTCATCCGAAAAAAATTCCTTTTTGACTTTCTCAAAACTAAAAGCAATGCAAAAGCCAAGATATTTAGTTCCCACATGCTTTTATTTGGACGAATTTGCTTTAACAAGCATAAAAAAAGCTAACTCAAGCAATAATATTGCATGATCTCCCAATTCAATGATATATGGTCGTGTCTACTATCTAGGATTTGCATTAAAAAAAATCATATTAAGCGGTGATTATGAAGCTTGTCTGTGATAACTTTTATTTTTTACGTGGCCCGAATAGCTAATGACAAAGTGACATGTGCGAAAACTTTTTATTATTTAAGGGGGAAAAATAGAGTACGAAAACACTTTGGTCGGCTAAATTCTTCCTTTAGGGCATCATTAATCTTGATAAGATGTTGATCTCCCTTTTGAGCAAAAACAAAAAAAACAAAAACAAAACAAAACTTTCTAAGAGCATGCCCTTTTGATTTTAACGTGGCTTGCGGTTAATCGTGCTTTGTGTTATATCTCTGGAGGTCAATTATTATTAAATTTCTTTGATCTTCTATCTTTCGGTATGGTATCTATTGAAAATGACTCATGGTCAAGTGATTTGAAGTAATCATAAAAACGACACGATCTTTTGTTTTATCTTTTCCATTTTGACTTCCATTTTTTAAATAAAAGATTAAGAAATTGTAGATATCAGCGGATCTAGAAACAACCTTCTCTAGCTGCGCCACTTAGGTTCTGGTTGGGCAATAATATATATATATATATATATATGTGTGTGTGTGTGTGTGTAGCTAGTTTCATATATATAGTTTGACGAATGGTGATAAAAAGCGTCGATATGTGGAAAGATCTTCTTTCACTAATTACGGTGTTGTTAAGAACAAGTGTCGTTGGTCTATTACTACATTCTGTGGACTTCCAATGCATTAAGCTTTTTTTATCAATATATTATTTGGTTGTGTTTGCGCTTTAATTGTTCCACTCAGAAGAGGACGTCTCCTTTTTGTTTTTCCATATTTTGAATATGCTGTTTTTTTTTTCCCCCATTTCTCAAAAGAGTGAGAATTGACACATGCGTTCAACAGGGATAAAAAATGCAATTTGAATTGAGAATTTAAATAGAATTGATATTTGAAAAGGGAAAAAAAAAAATTAATTGATATCATTCTGATTTTAAAAAGGAGAAAATATGATTTAATTCAATGAATTAAGCAGGTTTCCAGTCATGTGTCAAATAAGAAGAGATGTACTTTTATAAGCTTGAAAATGAGAAGCGATCATGAACATTATTTGCAATATAAATTTGTTTTTTTTTTTTTTCTCTCTTTAAAAAAGAAAAAGAAAAAGAAAATAGAGTACAAAAAGAAAAACGATGATGGGGAATCCTGGACCACAACAGAAGGTAAAATTTACGTTGGCCGAAAAAACTATACAAAGGCAGTACCACCTTTTTTTTCGAGAAGTTGGACAATTATACTAATATAAATAATTCCATATAGATTATCGTAAAAGAAGAAAGAAGGTTCATGGACCACATGATCCCATTGTCATGTGAATTATTATTACCATCTTTTTTCCCATATAATTGAAGCCCGATAGATACATAAACACATTATATTGGATTTCCAAGAACTATACCGCACGTGCATATCATCACTGATTGAGACAACAGTACGTATAGCCGACTTCCCAAGAGGTGGCTTTTATATATATATATATATATATATATATATTTATTTATTTGTATATATACTATCGATCGTGGTAGAATTAACGATTGTTCTATGTTGGAGGTTAGATTCGGTGCTATCAATAATTTTTTAAATTTATGACGATAACATGGACTGGTCCCTTTTATATCTCATTTGTGGATCCAATAATTTTAAAAATGATATTCGAAGTGAACTTGAAGATACTATAGTTTTCCTTTATCTTTTTTTTAGCATTAACAAAAATAAAATGAAAAAAAAAAAAAAAACATAAAAGCTTCTTTGGTTCTTAATGCGTACTCACGTATTTTTCGTTTATACACTAAACATGAATAAAGGTACCAATAACTCGTTAAATTCTTCTTTTTTTTTTTCTCCCTCCTGGTTCATGGTCTTCTTTTTCTTTTTTTCTTTTTTTTTTAATGTATTATCACAAGGCTTTTTATTTTATTTTTCAATAAACACAACATTCCTAAAGAAAACCTTGCTTAGAAAAACATCTTGCTCAACATGGAATATCACGAGAGGATTTCAAAGGGGAACAAAAAGACGTGGATTCTCCATGATAACATAATCAAACATAATTAATTAATTACAAAAGCATTATATCAGGGATTTCTTATCTCGAAAGTTCCAGTTTTGACTATATATATATATATATATATAGAAAGCATGATATACAAGTAGAGCCGTAGCTTGTGGGTGTGTCCAACTTCTAAATTAATATATATATATATATATATATATATATATATATATTACTAGAGAAGTCCTAGAGACCTTCAAGAAGCCAATTATATACACGCCCATGTACTCTTAACCTTCGTTCTCAATGTCTGTGTGTCTTGCGTCTCCGTTTGTTAACTTTGTCCAAAACATGCCACTTTAATTAGTCCTTAGCTAGTTTGAGTAAAAGAAGTGAAAAATAACCCACAGCCCAATTAAGCTAAGTTCCGTACAAAATTCGCAATCTCTCTATTCAATTCACCACTTCGGCCACTTTCATTTTCTTGGATGACTTGGGGTTTGTCACTTTCCCTTTGCTTCGATGTAAGTTCACTTCATTATTCTCTACAGTACGTGGCTTTTGTTGATTTTCTTAATTCCAACAAATGAAAATTAACTTTTTATTTATATCATATTAATATGATCATATATATATATATATATTTTGTATGTGTGTGTGAAGATGAAGATGAAGATGAAGCTTATTGTCCTAAGTGGCATTTTCTGATTGGAGATTCGATCAAGTGGCTGTTGCTTTACCCCTAGCTCTACAAGCTTCGAGAATCAAAAGGTAAGCACGGCTCTTCTGCCTAGCTTGCTCTTGTCTCCAACTTCAAACATGCCGTTTTATTTTTTCTTTCTGCATATTTCATGTCATAAGAATTTTATCAATTTTATCAGTCTGATGTAGTTCGATTAATGTCATTTATATAATGAGATGATAATTGTAGAAACTAAAAAATACATATATATATATATATATAAGTTTACTAAAGATGACATAACGCCATATTGTGAACTTTGTGGATGCAATATCACGAGGTCCCAATTATAGAACTTTTTATGACGGTTTTTGTGAACGATCATGAATAATTTTAAAATATTTTTAAACATTGTTTTAGTCAAATTATTTCGTTACTTAAATAATAATTTACCCAATTATTCACAAATAATAAAAACTATCGTATCACAACAAATTATTTTCTTGCACGCACTTTAGCAATTTCCCCCACAAATTTATATATTAAGAATTTCAATAACCATCGTCAATAAAACAACTCAAATCCAGGTCGAACAAAACTATTAAAACAAAATCCAACTAGATCACTACCAACGATAAAAAAAAATACCGGCCTTAGTCACTACGGTGGTGGGGAGATTAGGGCAGCAGCAATGAAAAAAATTGGAGGGTGTGTAGTGAGAGTAAGGAAGTGAGGGAAGGATTTGGGAGAAAAAGGCTGGTGAGGGTAGTATTTAGGTGAAGAGAAATATAAGAATTTGAAGAGAGAAGTTTTTGGAATACATGGGAAAATGATTTTTTCTTTTTTTCTTTTTAAGTATTCTTTTAAATGTGTATTGAGTTTTGTTAAATTAGAAAAATTACAATATTTTTAAAATTGATCAATCACTAATTAAGTTATATCAATTAGAGTTGTGTAACATGCCTTCTTGGCTCCCACCCGACCTGGAGGGCCTAGGCTGATGGCCCACAGGGGGGGGGATGGCCTGCATAGTATCTTTTTAAGATTTTTGGTAATTTTACACATAAAACATAGGGTCGGTCCCATCTAGTTATAGGATCAGGATGTACTGACTTTTGTTTATATCAAGCAGACTTAACTCAGCCCGCTTTTCCCTATAAGCTCATCTGGTTCAGGCCGAATGGTCTATATTTTTCACATCTAATATCAATATGTGTATACTATGTTAATCACTGATCAAACTATTCAATCAATATATCAATGATCACCATTTATTAAAAAAAAAAAAAAAAGTTCGGGCCGCTTTTTAAAATAAGTGTTTCAAAATTGTTTATCTATTTAATTTTTCTAAAGATTTTTTTTTTAAAAAAGATCATAAATAAGAAAAAGTCCTTACTTTTAAAAGGGTAAAGATATATGTAATTTTGTGAGAGAAGGCACAATGACAAGTAAAACAGTGAAAAAGTCACCCTTAAAAAACAATAATGCTTTTATTGTTGAATTAATGATTGCTTTTAGCAACTATTAAAAAATATATACGTTTAAATTTATTTTTGTTTTATTCATATTGGGATGAAATATTCGTGTCATATTTCATTTTTTGTCTTTTATATATTAATTTTAACTCAATTCGAACTTGATCTGTGATACAAAAATATTTGAAAATTATGACACGAACGACACGATCACTTGACGGGTTAACATTACATGACTTAAAAATGATATGTGACACGAAATTGCTCGATGAAACCATGATTGACAAGAAAATGATGTATTTTTCTTGAGTTTTTTTAATACTTTTAACAAATTAATATTTCACAACTTGCTAAAATATGATTATATCAAAATTAAGCAAATAAGAGTAAAAGATTATGAGAAAAACTATCATAAGATCACAAATTCATAACAAAGTTATTTCAAATTAACACTTTCAAAAAATTACATCTCATTTTCGAGTTAGTCGTATCCAACCTGAAATTTTAGATCAATCCGAGTTAGTTGAGTCAATTTTTAAATTAATCCAGAAGTGATCCGGACCTTTTTTTTTTTTTTCCAACATCAATCCGTGAAATTCATATCGTTTTCGAATCATATTATAATGTGATAATCCATATTGTTAGCCTTAATTCAGATAACAATTTCAGTACTTCTTTATAAAATTTTCTACTAAAAAAAATAAAAAATTAACCTCAAGAAATCGATGGACCGTTGATGAACATTGAAAAGCATATGGTGCTAAGGTCGAGAACAATCCAACGGCGTGTGGTGCAAACAATAGACAAATTACACAAAAGGAGCCTTTTAATACACGAAAGTAATAGTTTTTTAACTGAGTGAAGGACACTGGACACTCCTTTGTCAGTTTTTTTGTTTGTGGAGGTCAATCAATCAATCAAACAACACCCAATAAACCCGTTCTTTAAAAAAATATAAAAAAAATCACACATGTATAGTATGTTATTCAAACACGCCAAGAGCCAGAACAGCTTCCCCCCCCCCCCCCCCCCCCCCCCGCCTCTGTGCGGTAAAATGCGGGGAAATTAGTGAATTATTTTGTAGAGTGTGTAAAATATACTATTATCAATCATTTTTAACAAGAGATTTTTATAGCTTGTTTGATGAATGAGTTGAACTTAAGTTGAGTTAAAATTTTTAAATTTAAATATTAATTTTTATTGATTTTTAGAAAAGATAAAAAATTTTTTCAGAAAAAATAAAAAAAATTTTCAAAAAAAGATAAAAATTTAAATTCAAACTTGAGGTTTGAACTTGAGCTCCAAATGGAGCCTTAATAAATTTTATTTAAAAAAAAACTAATGCAAAGTGATTCTTTACAAAATGAATTAACTTTGATCTGTTCCACGGCAAGCTTGTGGAGTCCAGTCCACTGTTTTAGGAACTGTGTTGTATTTTAAATAGTTAGATTTATTTTTTTTTTATCATTATAAATATATATGTTAAAAACTTATCACATGTAACGTATAACTGTTTCAATCATGAATATAATCTACCTATCTATTAATCATTATAAAAAAGTTAATAGCTCATAAACAGTGAATTTTTGATAATTATTATTACGTAACTGTCCCATTAACATCACATGATAGACTAGTCACTACAGTTTATCATTGCTGAAATTTTTGTTTTGGATGTTTTATTGGCATGTATTTCATTGAAGCTTATATTTACTTATCATCTGGTGGTGTAGAAACTGACAAATAAATAGATCAGGTAGTTTAGACAAGATTTTGTTTAGTAAGATATCAGGCTTCTTTGCTTGACGGGGGAAAAACAAAAGGAGACGTCGTATACATGTTTTTTATTTATTTTTTATTTAACACAACTTACATGCCACAATCGGGCAACAAAACAAAATTAATTAAGAAAAACATTTCCATGGTTTTTTTTATGCTTTTTTCACTTAATTTTTAATTTTGATAAATTACTGTTGCACTTAAATGGATAGAGATGTAAAACTTGTAAGGAATTGATTTCATACACGTGGATGCAATTTAAATTTTACATTCAAACGAACTCACTTAATAACATGATGTGCAAGACTGTTTTTGTCTAAATTTTAATGGTTATTATAAATTAAAGACTTTTTATGACACTTGGTTAGATACTAAAATAATATATAAAAATTCAAAATTTAAAAGACAAAATGCCAAATTGTGAAAAGTTCCAAATGCAAAAGGGTTGGCTGAGTGTTGCTTGCCATCAATAATTTTTCCACTATCCTTGTTTCTGTTTTTTTACCGACAGCCACTATTCTATCTATCTAGCAACAACAAACAAATACAAAGTGCATTAGCAAAAAAAAAAATATATATATATATATATATGTAAAAATATGCAAATGCATAAATAGCTTGATCTGTTCCGCGGCATGTTTGTTGTGTCCATCCCACTCTCCATCCACAGCTATATATATACACACTCTTTATTATTATTTTTTTTTATTTTTTATTTTATTTTTTAAGAAAGAGGTAATAGTGATAGAGGATATTGGAAAGGTAGTGTGTATATATCCTTGGTTAATTTATGAATCTGCGTAATTAAGACATAACGACCCAGCATTAACTAAATTTTACTTATCCCATTCCGACATAGACCCACCTGATCAGATTAGAAGTTCAATGCAATGCTAATAGGTGGGTCGCCAAACAGCATATTGGTGACTTAATGTATAGTTTAATAATTGAATCTGTTATATTGTATATCTAGGTTTGTGCGACCTATCAGATAGCCAAGATCATGCTAGCCAATCATAAGAGTGTGTTTGATAGGAGAGAAAAATAGAAGAAAAGAGAAGGATGATGATATTTATATAATATATATATATATATATATAAAATTTGACATTCATGGTTAATATTTGGTAGAAAAGAAAAGATGGAGGAATTGATTAGAGTAGAGACCAAAAATCTTACAAAGCATCCTAATTTTATTACAGAAATTTTGTATCAAACATCATAAATTTAGTTTTCCTTTCTCCTTTTTCATTTCTCTCGTTAAAATGATTTACCACCTACTCATTTATGTTTCTCTCCTTCCTAGAAAGCATATCCTAAATGAATTGTTACAAATTTACTAATAAGTGTTGTACAAACTTTCAATCAGGCCCTTAGACTAATCTATGTGATTAGTACTTTACTCTCTTTTTTTTGTTAACATAATGCTATTAACAAATTTCTATCATAGGACTTTATATTTTGCATTATCGAAAAGAATATTGCTGTTTTGATCATTAGTTTAAATTTTTAGTTATCTGATTTATTACTAAAGTAAATATGCGTTGCATGCTATAAATTTTAAGATGAACACTCATAAATTAGACTATTAAAAAATTAATCCAGTTAAAAATAATTTTTACCGATGATGTTTAATAATAATCGAGGTACTTACTTAGAAGGACCATATAATCTATCTATTACATTCTTTAAAAGAGTACAGACTTACATCATCATTCTATATTTATCACATGACAATCACATAATTATTATGTCATCATCATATTATAACCACATCAATATCAGATAGAGTTTTATTATAATTTTTTACCTTACTTTACTTTAGTTGTCTAGCGCGTGTTTTGTCAACTAGTTAATAAGAGAAGTAAAAAGAAAAGTCTAGCAATAATCACTACCATATGTGATCAAAATCTGGACTGATCAGTTGATCACATGTTCTATCACAGTGGCATAGGGGAGATATATATCGACGTGTATTGATCAGGAAATAGGCTGTAAATATAGAAAAAGTTCAATTGCTCTGCTAAAACGTCCGTGGACCCTGATTTTCATAGGCTAATGACTTTGATTGGGAATGTTATTTTTTGAACAGTTTGTGTTGAATTTTTTTTTTTTTTAACGGTACAAACAAGTAAAATCAACCCTCAGAAGCCTTTTTTATCCAAAAAAAAAAAACCCTCAAAACTTTTGAAAAAAGTGTTACTTGCAAAAGGTTTTGTTATTTTGATGAAGCTAGGATAGAAATATATATATATATATATATATTTTTTCAATCTATATCCTTTCAACACTACTATTGTGGGAGCATATCTGTACCATCTCTCATTGTTACACAATTCAATCATCTATGCTTTGGCATATTTACTTATTAAGAATGGGGAATGTGAATCAATACCTTATTTATTTGCTCATTTTTTTCCTAAAATGAGAGTGAAAATTGTGAGCCTTACACCAATTTAGGATTGAGAAATGGGATTGATAATCCCATACCCGGCTCCAGATTATGACTCTCATTCCTACTATTAACATTAAATTATCATTTTATCCTTAATTTATTTACAAAAAATTGTATTAAAAATAATAACAACTTATATTGATTATTTTTATTAACTAAATATAATATATTTTTATTAACTTAATATTATATAACTATCATAATTACTATTAACATTATTAGAATAAATAAAAGAACTTTTTTTATCATAATATATTATTATGTTTCTATTTTTATAATTTTTATACTTTATTTATTTTAATTCATTTTTTTTACTCTTTTTAATTTTTTTAAATAAAAAATTACACAATTTAATTTTATTGCTTTAATATCATAATAAGTATTTTATTTTTAATTAATAGTATGATAATAAATAAATAATAATAATCATTTTTTTAATTTTTAAAAACATGATAAATAAAGGAATATATAAGTAAATTTACAATAATTCATTCTGATTATGGATTTAAGTAAACGTATGAATGAGATTCGTCGTGACTCCGATTTCGAATCCTAAAATAAAATAAACAACTTATTCAGATTCTGAATTCTCATTCCGAATCATATCCACTCTGAATACTATTCATTCTGATTTATACCCATTCTGATTACACGTAAGTAAGTAATTAAACACACCTTGTATTGAGAATATTCACAATCTACTATTTTGCCTTTTTTTTTGCTGTAAATATCCTGTTTTGCTTTATTAGTTGGACTAATCGTCATTTTATGATTATTTTTATGAAAAATATGTCATATGATTTTTTTGGTGAATAAAAATTGTCATGTGATTTGATGGATACAAGATCAGTACGAATTCTATGAGATATGGAGGACCATGTAACTTATATTGGCTATCACAGTAAGTAGAATACTCTCTCTCTCTCTCTCTCTCATTAAAAAAAAAAAAACTCTCTTTCTATCTGTATTTTATTTGTTTTCAATTATTTTTTAAAAAAGTTTGTAATAGTCTCTTACAGTATCAATACTATGATTAGTTTCATCTTGCTGGCTCCGTAATCAGGAGTTTCCTAAATAGTACAAATGCAGATTATATATACTTTGAAATTTTATACTCCACTACCTTACATCACATATTCCATTCATTTTTTTAAATTTACTTTTCAAGTTTGGTTCCTCTTTGTTAAGCATATAATCTGGCCGAATTTGCGTTCATAAAATGTCACTTGTATTATAGTCGTATTAATCCTATATCTTAGTGGGTCCCACTTGTGT
The DNA here is from genome assembly GCA_038430175.1 of Ficus hirta. Classification (NCBI taxonomy): domain Eukaryota; kingdom Viridiplantae; phylum Streptophyta; class Magnoliopsida; order Rosales; family Moraceae; genus Ficus; species Ficus hirta. The sequence goes on along the minus strand of CM076595.1, from coordinate 13,651,097 downwards.
TTGTTGAGTTCATTTATATCAACCTTTTTACTTATAATTTTTTATATACATGCGTGATCGTACTATTTAGATATTGATACGATGGAGAAATATAAATAAAAAATCTTACATCAGAATCACTTTATTAGTATAATATATATCACAAAAAAAGTATAAATAATATATATTGAGAGTGTTGAATAACAGTCTCTTTTTATATGTATATTTATATTTATATCACAAATCAATCAAGTGATTCTTACCATTAGGATGTTTTTAACCATAAGATTGAATAAATTTATATTAAATTAAAAATGTTTACAAAAATTTAACAAAATTTAATAAAAATCTAACAATCAAAAGTTATTTTTTTTATCGATTTTAATTTATTTTTCTTTATGACAACTTGATTAGATAGTTAAAAATGGGATTTCAACCCAAGTTGTTAAAGACAAATGGGTGAATTAGCTACTTTTTCTCCCGTACAAGTACAACCACTGTTAATTATATACAGCAGTCTGGCAGTTGAACAGGCTCGTTTTCGTTCTCATTGGTTAGGAGTTCCTCGTAGGAATGTTAAGCATGGTTGTACGCCTTTTACAATCCTTCGTAGGATCCGTTTGGTGAATGAATTAAGTTTGAATTAAGATAAAATTTTTAAGTTTGAGTTAAGTTGATTTTTTAAAAAGTAGTTATAAATTTTATTGACTTTTTAAAAAAAAAATAAAAATTAAGATGAAAAAATACAATTTAATTGAAGTTAAACTTTGTTACCAAACAAAACCTTAGTATATGGTGAGCTTGTTCACACACAATAGCATAAAATAAAACGACTAATTGTAGAATCCGTGTATTATGCGGTAAATTACTTGTCATGTTTTAATTGGTGAAATAAGATATTTTCTGAATAAATTAAATTACAACGTAGAGATTTATATGATAGGAATTGTTCTTTTTAATTATCAATATTACTATAGTTTTCACCGTTAAATTAATTTTTTAGTGGTTTCATCTATAAATGAGAAAAATTTTATGTAATGTATTGCAAATTTTAGACATGTACTCATAAAATCTTACTGTCGAAAAATCAATCGATTAACTAAAATTATAGTTCTTATTAATAATAAAAAAGATATTCATGTCATAAAAACTCCTAGGAAACAGTTAATTAAATGATTATTTTTTATCTATAGTCCCTCAATTTTAAGTTCACTTTCATTTCGTCCAGTAGACTTTAAAAACTCTTACTTTTTCCTCTGAACTTTGAATTTAATCCCATTTTACCCTTCTACGAGAATTTCAATTAAAACATTCAGAAAATAGGAGAATTAGTTTGCCATCATATTGGGATTATACTAAAAACAAATGAAAAAAGACCATATTACTTTTTTTTGGGTCTGTTTTTTTACTGAAATTCTTATAGAAAGGGGTAAAATGTGGTTAAATTCAAAGATCAGGAAGGCAAAGTGAGAGTTTTTAAAATTTAGGAGATAAAGTAGGAATGATCATAAAATGTAAATGGAATAGACGAGGATAATCCTTTAATTAAATTATGAAAATCCACTCATAATATCTATTTTATGCACATTAATAAAAGAGCCGATATACTTTGGCATTAGTTTAGAATTAAACAGGGCTTAAATTGCTAATGGAATTATTATAAGATAACACCATAGAGTCCATAATCCTATGAAAAGCTTATGTTTTTATATACAAGTTTATATAGTTAATAAGTCACCACTCTTAATTGAGTTGTGAATCCTAATTATTGTCATGATACAAAGACAATACACAACTTGATTTTAAAGGCATGTAATTTTCTCTAGTAAACATTTATTTATCATATAGAGAATTACAAAGAACGTAATTTTACATTGAGAAAAACTTTTATGAATATGGTTTTTTTATTTTATTTTTGTGATTTTTTATTCTTTCAGCAATATGAAATTAGAATGTAATTCTCAACACTCTTAATTAAATAATAGCTCTCTATAGATAAATAACATTTACCTATTAAAATTATTATGACTACGGAGACATCTTAAATGTAATTTCATAATTTTTTTTTCCTTAAAACATAAACATGAATTCATATACAATAGGTTGGAATAATAGAGTGGCACTATAGATATTAAAAATTGATATTAAATTTCTGTCCCTCAAAGGACACTTGATGGTTGTTACCTTTCTTTTTATAGGAGTCTTTAGACTTAAAAGCCTCTCCATAAAAGAAGTTAAAAAAGATTCTAGCAAACCATATACAGTTATCAATTTGCCTTATAAAATCAATTTTTGTCTGGTAGATCATGTAATCCACCGATTCCAAATGGAAGTGGAGAAGTAATAATAGTAATAATAACAAGAAAAAGAAACGTTTTAACGACCAAAATAATCAGTTCAATTAATGTTCTCAGAAACATATTAATGGTGCATGGAAGGGAAGGTCAATATTGGCATTTAAAAGGTCAAATATGACTTATCCCGCAGACATGTGGGGTTTTCTAATTCCTTTTGGAATTTTGTAGTGCTGTATTTAACACCCAAAAAAATAAAAAAAAAATAAAAAATTAGTATATTTTTAATTAAAAAAATAAAATAATAAAAAAGAAGCTCAGCTTGACAGTCTCGATCTCAAAGCATCTCCTCTTCCATAAAATCAACACACTCTCCAAGAAAAACACTTGCTTCTGCTTCTACTTCCAGTTAACCCTCTGTTACTCCAATTCCCGCAAATTAATCCAATCTTCTCAGTCTTTAAGAAGAAAAATGATAAAATCTTTTTTTTTTTTTTAATTTTTGTTTTTGTTTCCTAAGATATACACACTTATATATATATATATATATATATAGAAATTAAAGACCTTTTTGTTTACTGTTAAGCAGCAGTAAAATCGTCTCCAACTTGCTTGGTCTCTTTCTTCTCTCGTCCGTCTTCTAGAAGAACCAGAACAAGGAGGAGGAGGAGGAGGAGGAGAAGAAGAAGAAGATAAGGTTGTGAATATGGACGAAATGTATGGCCTCCAACAAACGACGGCGGCGATGACGACGACGGAGTACTCCGACAAGGCACTGATGTCGCCGGAGAATCTGATCCTGTCGTCGGAGTACCAGGCGTTTCTGTCGTCGTCGTCGTCGGCTGCAGCGGCGGCGTTCCGAGATCGGCTCCCGATTTTCGGATCCGAGGAGTTCCTCTCCGCCGCCTCGGCCTGCATCTCCGAGGCCGCTTCGATGAGTACTCCCGATTTCCAACGAGAAGAGGACCTCTCCTGCAGGCTCATCAAGGCCAGAATCGCCTCTCACCCTACCTATCCCCGTCTCCTCCAAGCTTACATCGATTGCCAAAAGGTCTCGAAACTTCTTCTTCAATTTTTTCTTTTTTTTTTTTGTCAATTCAATTATATTTAGTCTGTTTTGATTTCTGGAATTTGTTAAACGGTTTCAGATAGGTAACGAGAGGTTGTTGAATTTGTCTATATATAGGTAGGAGCGCCTCCGGAGATAGCGGGTTTTTTGGAAGAAATCCGCCGAAAAAACGAGTTTTATAAGCGCGACTCTATCATTTCCACGTGCTTAGGAGCCGATCCCGAGCTTGATGAGTTCATGGTCCCCCCGCCTTACTTATAATTTCCTTTTTTTTTTTTTTGCGGCTTTAATTATACAAACCCATAAATTAAACCCCCCCCCCCCCCCCAAAAAAAAAAAAAAGAAGAAGAAGAAGAAGAAGACATAGTCAGTCTTTCTCTTTTTCTTCAGTCTTTTGACTTGTGTGCTACTACTGACTACTAATTAAACTCTTGAATTTCTGTGTCTTTTTTAATTTAATTTAATTTAATTATTGTTGTTTTTTTTCTTTTCTTTTTTTTGGGGGGGTTAAAAATAGGAAACCTACTGCGACATGTTGGTGAAGTATAAATCGGATCTCGCGAGGCCTTTTGATGAGGCGACCACTTTCCTGAACAAGATCGAAACTCAGCTGAGCAATCTCTGCACCACCACCGGTAGTGCCACCAATACCAGAGGCGTTTCCGGTCAGTCCCTCACTTCTTTCTCTCTCTTTCCTTTCCTTTTTCTCTCTTAAAATGGTGGGTTTTTTATTTTATTTTATTTTATTTTTTGATGATCTCTTTGTTAGTTTCCTTTTCATCATCACTGTGCCCGCGGCTTACGGACAAAATAACAAACAACAACAACAACAACAACAACATACATATTTTAAGAATACAATCTTTTGTTTTTATGATCTTCTGAGACTGTTCTCCTCCGCTATTTCTAATGTTTCGTTTCGGCGCACGTTAGCGTTTGATTAAATTTTTTTTTTCTTTTGATATTGAAAACTGGATCACCTGATCAGCGCACGAGGCGATCATTAAATATACAGTTTGAATAATATGCCTCTAGTCGTCGTCTTTTCTCGTATAGAACCCAACTTTTCCCTGTTTAAAGCGAACAACTCACATAATATTTCTCTAGCAGTATTACCAGGTATTCAGATATTTCGATTTTATTAATGACAACACAGAAAACGGCCAAAACAAATAAAACCCTAGAAATGAAACACACACACACACACAAACACTCACTCTCTCTCTCTCTCTCCCCTTGGGTATTTATTTTTTGTCCTTTTGTTTCTCTTCTTTGGAGTTACGTACATTTATATTCCGGAATTTCTTTTATATCTGCAATATATTATAAAATGTATGGTTTATTTCTTTAGCTTTCAGCAAAAAAGAAAATGTAGTTTTCTTTATGTGTGCATGTGTGGAATGGAGATGATATATATGTACATATGAATATATATATATATGTATATATTTGTCATTGCATGTCTTCCTCTTGCGCCATTGTCCATACAAGAAAGCTTTAAAGTGTACTTATTATGTGCATTGATGAACCTTTGGTAACAGTGTCTGAAAAATTTTCTACTATGCTTTTGATCTGCAATATTTGTTTGTTTGAGATCACTTGGGGTTTCATATTTATTATTCTCATGGAGTTTTTGCAAAGCCCCATCATGTTTCTTCTGTTTGTTTTGCCTTTGCCTCTTCCCTTTACCTTTTGTTATCATTGTTATTATATTTTTTTATTCCAATATCATCTGAAATGCGCGCCAAGCTTTTTCCCGCATTGGAGATTCTGATTTTGACGTTTCAGAGATCCGTGGTGACATCTCAAACAGTAATCCTAGTGTTGGGAACACTGTGACGGTTATTTATTTATTTTTTATCCTTACCCTTTTCCCTAAGAATCCTAGTCACAACAGCTTTCATTGTAGTTGACACTTCGCCACTCTTCAAATGCTTTTTTTCTTTTTTGTGTTTCTCGATTTTCTTTTTTGTAGTGATCTTTTTTTTTCTTTTTCTCATTTAAGGGTAAATTATACTATGGAGTATATGTTTTAAATGCTTTGGATCAAATGTGAAATTAATCCACGGAAAATGCTGTTAGTTCATGTCTTGTTTTATTAAGATCATGACATTCTTAAAAAGCGTCCAAATTGTACTCATACAGGTGGTGTATCTTCTTTCTAAGTTACCCTTCATAAAAAGGAAAAACAATAATATTCTTCTTTAAAAATGGAGAAACATGAGATGATTTGATGTTTCTGCTGATGTCAATTCAAAAGTTTCCTTTGTGTATGAAGTTGATTAAAATATACAATTAATTTGTTAGTTAATTGTTAATCGGGCTATATTTATGCTTTGCAACAAGTAATTAGTTTAAACATAGTACTTAATTAGGTTGGTTGATTATTAATTTTTGAGACATGAAAATTGGGGAAATGTTGCCTTCCATGATGAACTCCCAACGGGAAAGTGGAAGTGAGTCTTACAATGTTGACGCAAACGTTTGAAATAATCCACAAACTGATACTTTTGAGAGACTGATATATATATATATATATATAAATCTATGTATATATATAGATTTGTAATATAATCCAATTTCAGGAGTACTTTGCTGACTGGTACTAATGATCCTTTATGGTAATGGCATGCAATGATGTCTGGTCAGTGTTCTTTATGTTGTCTCAAGTTCCAATGGTGGGCATGGGTGTAAGTAAAGATAAGATATGGTGGGAGCTAAGCTAGATAATTAAAATATGGGCATTGGAAATTGCTGACTGGTTGTTGTATATCTAATATATAAACTAATGATACTGGTAATGCATTTTTTGGAAATTGTCTTTGGTATCGTTGTTATATGAATATAATATATTTATGTATTATATATTATAGTTCATGCTAAATGCGTTTCACTTTTGAATTTAGCTTGAATATCATGATCTCTAGCTCTAGAGATTTATTTAGCATGCGAATCTTACTAATCACGTGGAGTTTGTCAAAGTGGCTTTAAATCTAATCGTAATCATTGCTGGCGCTTGATGGTGTCCTGGTCTTTAATTTGTCCTTAATTCAAAATCCAGTTCTTTTTGATTGTTTTGTGCTAATAATTAAGTCCTATAATTATCCTTCTTTAACGCTTTATTAAGCTTTCTATCCACTTCCTTGAAAGATCGGTTTGTAACAAACCACGTTTACTAACGATAAGTACAAGTTGCTTTTGTTGTTTCTTTGGTTTTAAATATATCAAAGATTTGCATTTATAGGCATCTCCATCAGAGAAAAGCTGCTCATGTTGTGTTTGCATTTGATAGAATGTGGAGGTTGTGCCATTAAATTAGCCAAGTTTTGCAGCTTTAGAAGTTCCCAAGTGGTGATGATTAGTTTGGAAAAAAAAAAAAAAAAAGTAGTTAGCAGAAGGATTTTTAGATCACCCTAATCTGGTTGTTTACGGTTGGCAACTACTATTTTTTTTTATGGGGGAAGTACAAAGTACCTTTTCAAAGATATGTGGTTTACTTGGATGTATAACCGGGTTTTGCTTAATTGATCGTGTTTGGTAAAACTAAGATTCGATTATTAAAAAATAAAAGTTTAAGCAAAAAAGGAAAAAAAAAAAAGGAGAAACATTCAAATACCTGCGACCGTTACAGATGTCCAACCGGGACACTTAAATTGGCATATATTCACGTGCTTGGCTGGTGTACAATGGTGTCTAGCTCTTTGCCGATCTGCTTGTTTGTTTAAATTTTATTTTATTTTATTTTATTTTGCGTCTCTTTGAGGACTGTTAGCATTTGCATATTCGCTAATTGCTGTCATCTTATAATCCTTCCTTTTTATTATTACCTATTTAGACCATTGTCTGGTTGCTTGTACTTTCTCTATTCTATATTGCTTTCCTCTCCACTTCCATATCATCATCATTTAAGAAATTGGTCTTCTCATAGGAAAAGGTAATCGTTATATTCCTTTCTAATCTTGCATATGATATGAATATTGATTCTTTCGTATCTTTGAATGTTGCCAATTCTATCCACACGCATTTCATTTTAGCCCCCTTATTATCTAAGCCACTCTAGGAAGTCGGCCGTGAGATTACTGTTAAACTATGCTTGTGATCATGGGCCCTTGCTTCGTTTTCATGTTATTAAATTGATCTTTTAAATACAACATATTATATATATTTATATTATATTACCTTGAACGCTTGTGGTTCTATTCTATGCGGTAGGAGTTATAGCTAGATAGTATTTTTTTTTTTTTTTTGGGTAACGCCGTGGTGATTAATACTACTCATTGGAAATTTTTGGGTGGCTTGTCCACCTTTTTTTTTTCACAAAAGAAGCCATAGTTGAAGTCGTGTCCCATCTTTCCAAGCTAAAAACTAAATTTTGAACAAGCAAGTTTTGTCGTTTTTTATTTGCACGAAGTGTCATTCATAGCATTAATAAGCATGCACGTGCATTTACCGTATATTAGACCCTTTTTCTTGATGGAATATATATAAGAGATGTTTTTATTACTACGAGTACACTTTTTTTTTTTTTGATGTGAAGATGGGAATTGAGAATTCTTCTTCTGTCTGTTCCTTCGGTTTTAATTTGCATGATACAGTATATATCAATGTTATGTTTTGGTACTTGCATCCTTTATTACACCCGTTATTTATTAATATTGTAATTGACCCATAAAATGAAATACATACATACATACATACATATATATATATATATATAAACACACACAGTTGGGCATAATGCAATTGATAGGGTGGAAAGGTGAAAGCATATCGTAAAGTGGAAGAAAGAGAAGTTGATCAATATTTATAACTACACCTATATATACATAGATATATGTATATATATAGAGTAAGAGCTTATTAATAATTCTACCAAAAAAGAGCTTATTAATAATTTCGTAGGGAGATTGGATGAGAAGTAAAAATGATGGTAGAATCATGAACCGAATATTGCTCTACTTTTATTTCTATGAATTTTTCGTTGTTATCTACTTGAATCATCAAATTTTTTAATGGTGGGAAGTTAAAATAATAGTATCCTGTGTCTGTCTCTTTCTTTACTGTACTTTCCCCTCAATTACAGTGAAGAACCCTAGGACTAGGAGTACTGTTAAGCTTGCGTGGATTTAACTCTCAGGGACTTGTGTGTATACATGTGTGTGTGTGTGTGTGTGTGTGTGTGTGTGTGTGTGTGTGTATATATATATTTATCTACTGTTTTTGGTATGTTTGCATTTATAGGATTTTTACTTTACATACTCATGAAATAATGATGGAGTGGACTGCGTTAAAAGTAAAATTTTAGTCTGATAAATTACTCAATAAATTACCAGTTAAGAGCCTGTAGTTTACTGAGGAGATTGAAGTTACAAAAGTAATCTAAAGGCTCGCTGATCGGCTCATGATTAACGTACGAATTAGGGTAGGCTTATTAATGAAGATGGAAAGAGATCAAAGCCTAGCGAGAGAGTACCATGGGGGCATTATGGGCAAGTGAAGGATATATTATTATTGTGTGTATATATATATATGTGTGTGTGTGTGTGTGTATATAAATATAAAATAATAAATGAATGGAAGAAGTGAAGTAATTTTCAACTTTATAAAAAAGCCCCGTGCTGAGCGGGTGGTCAAGTGAGTGTTCACTTCAGCTAGCACCAGCCTTCACATGGACCTCCCGCGGTTTTCGCTGCGAAACCAGCTTTTGCCATATAAGTGCCCTGATTGTTTTGTGGGTGTGTGAATATGTATGTGTATGTTGCTATCTCTCTCTCTCTCTCTCTCTCTCTCTCTCCTTTGTTTCTCTCTCTCTCTCTCTAACAATTTACACGAATGAAGTTAAACCGATCAGTGCAGGCTTCTCTCTCTCTTTCTCTCTCTCATCCCCAATCTAATCTTGCTCAGTTTTCTCACTCATCAGTCAGACACTCCCCCAATCCAAAAAATACACCCACAAAACCCAATAACGCATGTTGGGGGTTTTTTTGTGTTTGGGTTTGGGTTTGGGTTCGGGGGTGGGCCTTAGTTTAGTGCTTGTCATTTACATAAATAATATGTACAACACATTATCAGTTCCTGTCGTGGGTCTTCCTGCTTCATGATTGCGTGCACGTGTCTGTCACCCTAGCTTCGGAGTTCCCTTCCCACCCCCCCTGTTCCCTTGTTCCCCTGGGTCCCACCTCTCTCTCTCTCTCTCTCCCTATAATGAAAAAAATAAAATTTACACACAAGACTATTCCTAACTCTTTACTCATCTGGTTTGGTTACTTCTTTCCTACTTGAATTTCTTGTCTTTTTATTTTTTTTAGTTGTGGGGTTTTTATTTTATTTTTATCGAACTTTCATTTGTAGGAATTTTTTTGCTAAATGTATATATACAAATACTTATATGGATTAATATATGTATATATATAAAAGTGGCCGCCCGTGGTTCACCGGTTAGCATTGTTTTGCTTTGCTGTGGTTTATCTTTCTGTCTCTCTCTCTCTCTCTCTCTCTTTTTTCTTGGATTCCCTGCTTGAATGTCGCATAACACCCAGAACTGTATAGGAATATTCCAAAGTAGAAAAACTCGCAAATACCAAGAGGAACGTCCAACAGTTTATCACAAGTAGGAAACCAACCAAACACATGAAAAAGAAACTAGATCAACGGGAGGGGTTAGATTAGAATTTAGAGGAGACACGTGTGTGTCTATATAAATATATATATATAGATACTGACATATATATATAGATATTCATATAGATATAGAGATTATGGGGGTGTTAAGAGTGGTGGGATGGGATGGGATGGGGGTGGGAGTGGGGGTTCAAGTAGTGGTGTGGGAGACGTGCCCTCAGCTAGGTTGAAGTTGGGTCTCTTATTTTTTTTATAATAAGCTCTGATCTCGCTTCTGTACTGGAGTTTTGATTTGATTTGATGGCCGTACCGTCTTGTCCACTCTGACTTAAGAGTGTCTCTTTCACTTTCACTCCCACCTCTGACTTGACAAACGACGAGACCAGACACTGCGAGAGAGAGAGAGAAGAGATCAACTCTTCATCTCTCTCCTCTCTCTCTCTCTCCCTCTCTTTCTCTCTCTAGGATTTGAAAGTTCAGCCAACTTTTGGGCGTCAAAATCCTAGTCTCTCCGTAGACCAAAGAGTATGGCTGGTGGGTCCCTCATTTACCGGGAGTCTCTCTCGCTCTCTCTATCTCTCTCTATCCTTCTCTTTCTCTCTCTCTGTTCATAGCTTTTAATGTTGGGCCCGACCTTGCATGGGGTGTGTGTGTTGTTCACCTAAAAAACCACCGGTCTAGCTGCCATGGCAGATTCATTTCCCCTTTGCCTTACTTGCTAACATTTCATCATCGGTACGAAGTACCAACATAATTAATATTATATCTCATATACACATAAAGATATATGCAAACATTCTATATATATTTCTTGCTTTTCTTCTTTTACTTTTGCTGGGGAAAAGTGGTTAATAATTAGTACATATCTATATATGTATATATATATGGTTGCTGAATTTTCTTTACAGCTACTTGTAAGGAATCTTTTACTTTTAATTTATGTTCCTTCTTTTTCATTGATGTTACTAGTATTTAATTTTTGGGATTGGAAAAGCATTCATCTTTGGTTTTGATATAAATCTGTCTCCGTTATAATTTAAAACGAGTAAAGAATAAATAAATAGCTACCAAGATTCGTGGTATAACAACGTTGTTTGTAATCTGATATTCAGGAGCCGTGTGAGTGATCATGAATAGATATTCTGATTCGTTTGGATAATCCTTAAAACTAGTGGATCAATTTTTTTCTTTTTTGGTTGCGAGAAGGATTAATTTCATTGGTTAATCAGGCAGAAAATGAGCTGCCGATAGTAGCCTACGAAATGATGATCAAAATGACTAGTACGATTGCCAATCAGGGCTAAAGCTCAATTGGTGTTTGGCAGATGAACGAGTTGTTTTCAATGCATTGATTAAAAAAAGAAAAAAGAAAAAAAGACTAGTATATTAAAAAATTTACCCGCCAAGCACGATTAAATGAACAGATATTGGAACTTTGTTTAAATTGATTCCAGAGGGAGCTAATCAAGGCGTGCCATTACTGCCATCAGGCTTAGCAATAAGCTTTGGAGCCTTGTGCCTTGTAATCAAAAATTTTTTTTTATTGAATAATTTTACTTGCACCACAGAATGTTTAATTCGTCATGTTTCCTGGATTTTAGTAACATTTAGCAAGCGTAGAATTTGTGTTTGGTTTGATTTTATGTGCCAGATTCTCTCATTTCATGGCTTGAATCACATGTTCTCCTTGTTTTTTTTTGTCTTGCTGTGTTTTTCAGAAAATTTCTAAGCTACTTTTTCATTGAATTGTTTTGTTTGTGACGTTGATCTGATGGGCAGACGACGGTGCTGTATCATCGGAGGAGGAGTTTAGCGGAGGAGAGGTTGAGGGACAAGAGCCTCAAATGAGATCGTCAGGCGAAGACCGAGATCTCAAAGATAGGCTTTTACGAAAGTTTGGCGGCCACATTAGTAGCTTAAAGCTTGAGTTCTCGAAGAAGAAAAAGAAAGGAAAGCTGCCTAGAGAAGCGAGGCAAACCCTCCTTGATTGGTGGAATGTTCACTACAAATGGCCCTACCCAACGGTAAACTAATAAGTGACAGATTTATATATATGTATAAATTAGACAAAGCCTCTTGAAGTAGCAATCGTACAGGTAACATGTAGAAGTTTGGGAGTGTAACATGATATTTGTATTATATAATGACTTTGAAATGTATAATATCAAGGAATTTTGACTTGTCGAGGATCAATGTTATATCTTTTCAAAGTCATTATTTAATGAATTAAACGGCATGTTACACCCTTTATTTCTACAAGTTACAATGTAAGATTGAAGGTCCTCTATGAAGGACTGAAAACAAACTCTGTATTGCATATGTGGTAAGGCTTTGGACTATATGTTGTTCTTGGATATACTAACGTTGTTTGAGTTCATAAATCAACATTTTGCTTTCTAAATTTTCAGGAAGCAGATAAGAATGCACTGGCTGAAACGACGGGCCTAGATCAGAAGCAAATTAACAATTGGTTTATTAACCAAAGAAAGCGCCATTGGAAGCCGTCAGAGAACATGCAATTCGCGGTGGTGGACAATCTTTCAAGCCAATTTTACAGGGATGACTGAGGTGAAATGCAATGTACATTCTCCAAATCATGTTACTCGTGATGATAAAAACTCTTCATTAAAGTGCTTATTATATATGCTTAGCTTCATGTATATGCCGAAATGCGTACTTTACTGACATTAAATTGCTTCTTTCCCGGAAAGAAAAAAAAGAAAGAGGGGGAGAATAATTGTAATTTTCTTAGTGTATATTTCGTAATTTGGCCAATTAATATTGATAATGAAATGCTTACATATTTCCTTTTAGAGAGTGTCTAATGACAGCTTGGAGTCCTTGGACCTTTTGTTTACTCTCTTGTAACCATCTCTAATGCTTGGGGTGGTGGAATGGAACATGGCACGTAAAAATACTCTATAAATATAATGGTTTTCATGTGGAAGGCTTTTCACAGCTTTCCTCTTGCTAATCTTCACAAGCGCAGTAGTGACGGTTCGACTATTTGTACTTTGCTGTGGTGAGTATCCCGAATCCTCCTTCCATGCCAAATTTGGTTGTGAGGCCGCTGCGAATGTGGGGGTGTTAAAATGAATGGTGGGAACTGCTTTTGTCTGTCATTCAGTGAATGGTGTGTTGGAAGTGATATTCAGTTCGGCTAAGGGTGGTTTTTGATCATTTCTGCATTCTATTTTGTGAAGATGCTTCAGCTGTACTTTCGGAATTCAGCTGTGGTACGCCCCAACTCCTGGAGCCTCCTTGAAGCTGGAAAGTTTTTAGACTCAATTCTGATGCTATTGTTGTTCTTGATTCTAATTGGATTGGGGTTGGTGCGGTTATCAGAGAATGATCGGGGGCTGTCCTTGGAGCTTTGGCTAAGCGTGCTCAAGGTGCTTTTTCACCCCACGATGCTGAGCGTGTTGCTGATAGAGAGGATCATCGCTTTTGCCCAGGATGCCGGTTTTTACGTCGGTTTAGCTGAACGTGATGCCACAATTGTCATCTCTGCTAAAATTGGGTTAGATGAAAGTATTGTTGGAACACTTCGTTAGTGCAGACTGTTATGCTTTGTTGAGCTTTTGTAAAATCGTTTTCTATTTTTTTTTTAATTAAAAAAAAAATCTACTCATGTGGATCAATTGCCAATGTGTTGGTGCTGCACGATTCCTGCCAAATGAAGGGAAGTTTTTTCACGAGGACAAATTTTTTTTTTTTTTCCTTCTCTCTCTCTCTCTCTCTCTCTCTCTTTGTAGTGACGAATTAGAATTTGGAAGTTTCCTTATTCTTAGTTGACAGTATTTTTCTAATGATAATTGTTCGCCCAAAAATATGTATGCGAAATATACTACGCAAGTGCACGTAATCGAACAAGTAATATAGTAGTAAGTAGAGTATCGTCTCCACAGGGATTGTATTACCAAAAACTCAATTATAGAAAACAATCAGTCTAAAACAAATTGGAAATAGATTTGAACACTAAAATTATAAAAACTGAATATAAACTAATGGGTGCAATTAAAAATGCAAGCAAAAGGTAAAACGTAGCAATATCAAAGGTTTCGGCTGTGAATCAATGATGGGTAATGGCTAGGATTACTGATTTCCCCTTAGTTGCAAATCTGACCGCAAATACTGTAGGAATGCTGTAGCAAAGTTAACCAGTCAACCTAAAATTCTACAAAATCCTCTTCCGAAAGATTTATGCATCCAATGTCTTCAACCAAAATAACATATTCCTATGCAACTCAGTTTCAAAACACAGAATTAAGAACCAATTTTAATGGTTTGTACACAAGAACAATATATTCCTATACTATCCACATGTATTATCCAAGTTAGATCCAACTAAAATTAACCTTCCCAGAATTAATTTTAGTTTGTTTCCCCCATAAATTGCTGGCCAAACAATAAACAGAGATTAATCAATCCAACACACTTGAATAAACTGAATCACAAGTTACTAAGCATTCGACATAGCAAGCGAATCTTCATTACAACCTTGGCTCTATCAATAATCCTAGTTAAATGAATTAGTTCATGATTTGTTCAAAGAAATCAAAACAAACAATCTCAATCAATAGAGTCATGATCCATAGAGAAGAAAATGAAGAACAATTGACAAAATTTGGGTAGAATAAAAATCAGAAAAACCCCAAGGCTGTGCTATATTGCTAGCTTCAGAGAATCCCAGGTCTTCCTCTCCCTTTTCGTCCTCTTCTTTTCCCCTGTTTCTCTCACTGCTCTCTTTCCCTCTCTGATTTTCTTTTTCTTTTCCCGAAACGGCTCCCTTTTCTAAAAAATGAATCAACCCTCTTTAGGGCAACAATCAAAGCTCACGTGACTTCCCAGCTGAGCTAAAAAATGGTCCCCACAAAATATGAGCTGTCATTTCCTTGCTGCAATAATGCCAGCTGGCACTTCTTGTCTTCTTCTGCTACAGCTTGCTGAAAGGAATGCTGCAGCATTGCTGCAGCATTTTCGACTGAAGCTCTCCTGCACTTCACACAAGAGTTAAAACACATATCAGCCCTCATTTTACCAGATTTTTGCTTCACAACTGTCATAATTTCAACCAAACACTAAACCCAAGATAAAAGGATCATAAAAACATAAAACAAAGGAAAATATACTAAAAATAAGACAAATACTCTCTAAACCAATTGCATCCAAGTCTAAAAGTGCCTAAGATAACTCTAATTTCTAGAGTTATCACACCCCCAAACTTAGAACATTGCTCGCCCTCGAGTAATGCCAAAATAAACACACAAAACACAAAAATAAAACTCAAATCACAAAACAGAAAATTGCTCAGGCTGCTAAACAAGTTGAGTCTCCATTCTTAAAAGAGCTTCTTAATTTCCAACTCATTTCAAAATTCAGCTTTCATCAAATATCAGTTCTATCCTTTATAAGCTTGCTCCCAAGTGAGGTTCCTCCATAGATGTGTGTGTGCAAGACTATATCTAAGCATCTTTAGATCACCTAAGTCCCTCTGATCACGATCGTCAAGCTTAGCTTATGATCTAATAGGCTGGATGCATGATTCCCTCTCCACTAGCATTAGTTGGGCAAAAACTAGGGATAGACATATTCCACTGCTTGTTGAGTTGGGTGCATGAGTATTTATTTATTTATTTATTTATTTATTTTTTTGATTCATCATGTCACTGTTACCTTTTTACGCGAATGCCAACATTGGTGATGAAGACACCCGGTTACTCAGCAACGTCACACTTCAGAATTGCTGTAGCACACTCATATTCTGAACCACTGTTTGACGCAAAAGTACACATGGGGCTCATGTTACTCCTGGTTACTAGGCAGCTCGGAATAGCGGAGTTCTTTATTATTCTTCTTCTTTTCTTTTCTTTTCTTTTTTTTTTTTTTTTTTTTTTTTTTTCACTCATGACACCCTTGAACATTATTACTTTTAATACACATCACTATCCCCAGAATGTTTTGCTTCCTAAAGCATCGCCTCAAGGGGTTGACAACCAGTTCTCAAATCCTAAACTCTCCCGATGACTTAGAGTTCCCTAGGCTTTCCTCAGAAAAACAAAGCTATAGCCTATTGTGGAAAAGAGTAATCTCACTCAAAGAGCAAACAGATAGCAGACATCACCACTACTCAATTCAAGCTCAATCAATCCATAAGCTGAAAATTTCAAAACTCTAGTAATCTTCATCGAATTTCCTCAAACCAACAACTCAGCAGCAAAACTAGAGCAATTTCTAACATAAAATAAAAACTTTTTTTTTTTTTTTTTTTTTTGGGAAAAAACTAAGCAAACCATAAAAATCAAACCACAGAAATAACACAACTAGAGAAACACATAACAAAACCATATTAACTAAAACTAAAACAAACCTCCCAATACCCCCAAACTTAAACTAAGCAGTGTCCTCACTGCTTGAACAAAACAACACAAAAAAAAAAACGAACAAAAACAACAAGACAGAACAAAACAAAGCAAAACATTCCACAACTAAGAAAAAGAGAAAGTTTAGAAGCTCCCTGATGTAATAGGCGGATGGTGTTATCTGATGGTCGGCAATGGCTAGTCGCTGTGTGGGCCGGTGGAGGTGCTGCTCAGGAGGAATGGGCTGAAACGACAGAGACTGGATTGGCTGGGCCGGGGTCGGTGATGGCTTGGTCGGCGGTGGCTGGGCACTGGCGGAGTGGGCTAGGCGAGGGTGGAGTTGGACGGTGGAGCTTGGAGTTTGACGACACAGAAGAGGAAGAAAACAAAAAGCAAGTGGGGCCTATAGGGTTTAAGAATATCAGCCTATAAATTTTATTTTATTTTATTTTATTTTATTTTTACTGTAGCTTTGCTGCAGCATTCCCGCAGCATTCTTATACAGATTGCTCCCCCAGTTCTGCCCGATTTTGCTGCAGTTTTGCTGTAGCATTACCGCAGCATTCTTATACAGATTGCTCCCCCAGTTCTGCCCGATTTTGCTGCAGCTTTGCTGTAGCATTCCCGCAGCATTATTACCAGAATCTGTTGCAAATCCTACACCAGAGAAAGAAAAAGAAAATTAAATCGCAAGAATAAAGTGGAACACAAAATAAACTGAAAATCAACAAACAAAACAAAACAAAGAAAATTTTGGGTTGCCTCCCAAGAGCGCTTGTTTTTAAGTCTTCAGCCTGACTATGCGGCATTTCAAGCATCCTATAGCGATATGGAGGTCTTCTGACAGCTGAAACCATCACCCCAGTAATGCTTAAGTCGCTGTCCATTAACTTTGAAAGTTCTCCCTGAATTTTCTGCAGCATGTCTTTTTGACAAATAATTTTTTCTACAGCAAAACCTCCAAAGTGCATCCGATGTCCTGTGAATCCAGTTTTTTTTTCGCTTTTTCTTTCTGCTACAACTATCCCTCAAGTGTGTAGGTAGAGGTTTTAGTTCCAAAACAGGTGGTTCGTCAACAGTTGGTTTGTGGGATTTAAAGGCCCTTTCTGACAACTCCAGTGATTCGAAGTGCTTCCCTCCTCTAACTGTCGTATGTCTGCTCTCCATCCAAGATACTTGATTATCACTAGCTTCCTTATCTTCATCTGACATAGCCAAATCATCTTCATTTATCATCTTGGGAGAGCATTTCTTCTCAAACTCAGCAGCCACTAATGAATCCAGAGCATTGATGGCCGAACACTCCTCAACATCATCAGCAAAACGCATAACCTTGAAAACGTTGAAGGTAACCTGTTGGTCCTGAACTCTCATGGTCAATTCACCCTTCTGTACATCTATCAAGGTCCTGCCAGTAGCCAAAAATGGTCTTCCCAGTATAATCGGCACGTCCTTATCTGCTTCATAATCTAGCACTATAAAATCTGCTGGAAAAATGAATTTGTCCACTTGCACTAGCATATCTTCAATTTTTCCTTCCGGATGGGCCAAGGACCTGTCCGCCAATTGCAAAGTGACTGTAGTGGGCCTTGCTTCCCCAATTCCCAGCTTTTTAAAGATAGACATGGGCATCAGATTTATACTTGCCCCCAAATCACATAGTGCCTTTCCGAAGTATTGCTTTCCGATGGAGCACGGTATTGTGAAACTTCCAGGATCCTTCAACTTAGGCGGCAGTTTGTTCTTCAGTATTGCGCTGCACTCTTCGGTCAATGTTACTATCTCAAATTCTCCTAACCTCCGCTTCTTCGAAAGGATGTCTTTCATGAATTTGACGTAGCTCGGCATCTGCTCCAAAGCTTCTACGAGTGGAATGTTGATATGTAGCTACTTCAACATGTCTAAGAACCTTCTGAACTGTTTGTCCTGCTTTTGATTCTGAAATCGTTGCGGAAATGGTGGTGGAGGTCTCTCTGATCTACTTTGTTGTAGCTTTGTTGTAGCATTTTGCCCTTCTTCCTGATCTTATTTGCTGCTGCTTTGCTGCGGCTCTACTGCAGCATTCTGATCTGCTTCAGTTTCTAATTGAGGACCTGGCTGACTTTGGATTGAAGAGGGTTCTGCCTCTTTGGCAGGCTGTCGAACTGGTTGTTCAATTTGTCTGCCATTCCGAAGTGTGATAGCTTTGCAATGCTCCTTACCATCTCTTCTTGGGTTTTCTGTATCACTAGGAAGTGATCCTTGAGGTCTATAGCTTAAAACATTCGCTAACTGCCCAACTTGATTCTCCAACGTTCTCAATGATGCAGCTTGACTCTGAATGAGGGCTGATTGAGTCTGAATAATCGCATCATTCTTCGCCATGTATTCCTTGAGTAGTGCCTCGATGGAATTCGGTTGTTCTTGAGGCGGATGTCCTTGTTGCTGTTGTTGAAAGCCTAGAGGATGTGTGGGTTTGCTAGGCCCGGCTGAAGAATTAACTCCTTGATTAGTCCAAGAGAAATTCGGATGTTGCCTCCACCCTGGGTTATAAGTGTTGGAATATGGATTGTTGTTCCTGTTGAAATTATTCACATAGCAAACTGAAGCTGGGTTTGCTGGGCAATTCTCAAATGAATGACCCTCACCACAATAAACACACATAACTTCCACTGCCCGCACCGGACTTGCCCCTGCTGCCATATTCATGGACTTCAATATGTTGGACAATGAAGATACTTGAGCTGTCAAAGCGGTAACAGCATCTACTTCATGAACTCCCGCTACACGCCTTCATGCAGCAACTCTCTCAGTGGGCCACTGATAGTTATTATTAGACATTCTCTCCAAAATCTCGTAAGCCTCATTGTAAGACTTCATCAAAAGAGCTCCATTTGCAGATGCATCCACCATACTCCGAGTTTGAGCATTAAGACCATTGTAAAAAGTCTCCATTTGGATCCAATGGGGAAGTCCGTGGTAAGGGCATTTTCTAAGCAACTCTTTAAAACGTTCCCATGCTTCATAGAGGGCCTCTCCGTCCACCTGCTGAAACGATGTGATATCATTCCGAAGTTTGGCATTTTTGTTCGGAGGAAAATACTTCACCAAGAATTTCTCGGCCAAATCATTCCATGTTGCTACTGAATCTGGTGGTAAAGAATTCAACCAAGCTCTTGCTCTATCCCTTAGAGAATAGGGAAATAACTTGAGCCGAAGCATTTCTTCAGTTACACCATGAAGCTTGAAAGAGTCACTCACTTCCATAAACAATCTAAGGTGCAGATGAGGATCTTCAGTTGGCATCCCGCTAAATTGACCCACTGTTTGGAGAGTCTGAAACATAACAGGCTTTAACTCAAATTGTTGGGCTTGAATTTCTGGTCGAACAATGCTAGGATGCAGCCAGTGCAACATAGGGACAGCATAATCCCTTATTGCCCTGTCTCTGTCATCTGCCATTGCTGCAGCATTGTGGACATTATTATTCACTACTGCTCCTCCACCCCTTTCTTCCATCCTTGCCGCTCCCTGTTGTTCCCTTCTTCTTGCTCTAAAAGTTCTTTCAATTTCTGGATCGAGGGGAACTAAATCTATGTCCCTCGGCCTGTTCATGCAAGAAAACCACACCTGCAAAGACAACAATCAGAGTTTAATTAAATTAAGGATAGCAAAATAAAAGTAAAATAATTGGTTTCTATAATAGCAATTTTCAATAATACTAATCCCCGGCAACGGCGCCAAAAACTTGTTCGCCCAAAAATATGTATGCGAAATATACTACGCAAGTGCACGTAATCGAACAAGTGATATAGTAGTAAGTAGAGTATCGTCTCCACAGGGATTGTATTACCAAAAACTCAATTATAGAAAACAATCAGTCTAAAACAAATTGGAAATAGATTTGAACACTAAAATTATAAAAACTGAATATAAACTAATGGGTGCAATTAAAAATGCAAGCAAAAGGTAAAACGTAGCAATATCAAAGGTTTCGGCTGTGAATCAATGATGGGTAATGGCTAGGATTACTGATTTCCCCTTAGTTGCAAATCTGACCGCAAATGCTGTAGGAATGCTGTAGCAAAGTTAACCAGTCAACCTAAAATTCTACAAAATCCTCTTCCGAAAGATTTATGCATCCAGTGTCTTCAACCAAAATAACATATTCCTATGCAACTCAGTTTCAAAACACAGAATTAAGAACCAATTTTAATGGTTTGTACACAAGAACAATATATTCCTATACTATCCACATGTATTATCCAAGTTAGATCCAACTAAAATTAACCTTCCCAGAATTAATTTTAGTTTGTTTCCCCCATAAATTGCTGGCCAAACAATAAACAGAGATTAATCAATCCAACACACTTGAATAAACTGAATCACAAGTTACTAAGCATTCAACATAGCAAGCGAATCTTCATTACAACCTTGGCTCTATCAATAATCCTAGTTAAATGAATTAGTTCATGATTTGTTCAAAGAAATCAAAACAAACAATCTCAATCAATAGAGTCATGATCCACAGAGAAGAAAATGAAGAACAATTGACAAAATTTGGGTAGAATAAAAATCAGAAAAACCCCAAGGCTGTGCTATATTGCTAGCTTCAGAGAATCCCAGGTCTTCCTCTCCCTTTTCGTCCTCTTCTTTTCCCCTGTTTCTCTCACTGCTCTCTTTCCCTCTCTAATTTTCTTTTTCTTTTCCCGAAACGGCTCCCTTTTCTAAAAAATGAATCAACCCTCTTTAGGGCAACAATCAAAGCTCACGTGACTTCCCAGCTGAGCTAAAAAATGGTCCCCACAAAATATGAGCTGTCATTTCCTTGCTGCAATAATGCCAGCTGGCACTTCTTGTCTTCTTCTGCTACAGCTTGCTGAAAGGAATGCTGCAGCATTGCTGCAGCATTTTCGACTGAAGCTCTCCTGCACTTCACACAAGAGTTAAAACACATATCAGCCCTCATTTTACCAGATTTTTGCTTCACAACTGCCATAATTTCAACCAAACACTAAACCCAAGATAAAAGGATCATAAAAACATAAAACAAAGGAAAATATACTAAAAATAAGACAAATACTCTCTAAACCAATTGCATCCAAGTCTAAAAGTGCCTAAGATAACTCTAATTTCTAGAGTTATCAATAATTCTGTCTACAAAGAAAAATCAAAATATAAAATAATGAGATTTGTAGTAAATAGCATTCTTATAGTTAATTATTATAGTAAATAATATGTTTTTAAAATATTTGAAGTAAATAATAAATTTATTAGGTAAAAATCTATTTACTAAAAGTAAATTTACTATTTAATAGTTTGCTAGTCTAGTTCTACGATTGATTTCGGAGGATTTCCCTTAAAAAAAACACATATTTAGTTTATTGTCCTAATTATAATAGTTTTAGTTATATATATATATATCCAATATATAAGGATGGGGGTAAAAATGCAAGTAAATATTAAGGAAGGTTAAAAAAACATCAACATATCTTTTTAAAGGGCTGTTTTCCTAATTGTGTCTTAATTATATTACATGTCAACGTCGAACCAGACTTTCAGTACCAGAATCAAGCGAGCCAAAATTATGGGTTTGGGCAACAAAGCAAATGTATCTCCAAGTACAAATATGGGCTAGACTATGGTGTTTGTTTCCCACTATACGTTTTCATGCAATGCAATACACTTGAAGCCCAAATCTTTTAATTTTTATTTATTTTATTTTTAATGTTGATCAGATACTCAGATCGTTCATACCCAGCATCCAGAAACCTACAATAATATATGTTCACATTTTATGTTGCAAGTAGAAGCAAGCTAAATTTGTTGGGGGTTCCACAGTATAGGTACTCCCTAGCTACGAGTAGTGTATGTTTTCTGAAATTACATCCCGTAAAAATCATATTAAAACAAAAGCATCTGTAACTGGCAGTTAAGAGTCCTATCCCTATCGATAGATTTTTTTTTCACTTAGACGTCGAATTCTCCAATTTGATGTAAAAATAGTTCATGTCGCCTATTCATGCTGCTGTCCTTGCTCCAGTCCCTCTTGTCGTCATGTCTCCTCCGGTGTTTTGTATTTGTTTTCGATTTGGTTGGCGGTTTTTATTTTCTAAAACCGTAGAAAATTAGAAAGGAAAAAAAGTTATAAATCCATTACGTCATTAATTTTCAATGGTTCCAACTATTTAGAAGAAAAGGTCAGAGAAAGTATTCAATAAAATAAATAGTATATCCAATATAAACTAGACTAAATTTAGATATTTTCTTTCATGTTCTTTCTCTTCTACCCAAAAAAAAAAAACAAAAAAAACCCTCATTCATTTCTTTTAAATTATTTTCCATCCCTTTCGCCAATCATAATGCTAATGTAGTGACACTTCGTCTTTGATCATGGCCAACAAAATGTTCATGACATTTTGATTTATTCTCAATGTGCTAGGAGATAATCTATGGAATGTGGCTTTAACTTTAAGCACTTGTGTAACGGAAGAAAGAGGTCAAGTTGCATACATGGCCTAAAATTTTCCATGCCCTCCGTGAAAAAACAGGCATTTTATTTTAGCAACTATCTAGTACAAGTGATTGAAATAACTATGGGGAACGGAAAGTGAGGTCATGAAGTTAATATTGTTAGCAAAATATGAAAAATAGGACAACGAACAAATGTCGGAATTAACAAACATGAAATTCATTAGCAATAAAAATACATAATAATACAAGATAACAGAAATTATCGATGAATACCGAGGCCCGTGTGTCACACAGTTTCCTTAAAATAGATTCTCCGGTGTCACAGCTTCTGGCGAACTTGAAAAAATACCCGAACTCTATCACTTAAGACTCCTAGACTCAGATCACTAAGAAAAGAAAAAAAAAACTTTGTATTTTCATGTGTTTCTTTTTTCGACTAAGAATGGATGCAATTTATAGGCACAAAAGTATGGTTCTTAATATGCGCAAAACAACAAAACGTTTGGCTGTTATACAGTTTTGAATTTCGGCTTAATTACCCATTGAATTGTGGCCATTTAACAACTAGCCGTTTAGTTGTTCTCCAAACGTTTTTTGGTGTTCTCCAAAATGTTTATGAGGCATCAAAATCCAAATTAATTGGTATTGATTTACTAGCAATTAACTCAACTTAATTGCTTGAATCTTTATAACGTTTCAGTTGGAAAAGAAAAGAATTGTAGCAAAATCAAGGTGGCACAAAGTAGACAAATCAGTGCGATATTCTTGCTCATAGGTCACGCGCTCGCACACAAATCCTTTGGTTTTGCTCTTTCCTATGTGAGACTAGAGTTTTTCCAATTCCTTTTCCAATTTCATAGGAGTATTTTTGAGAATCAATTTCTCATTCACCTCTCCATCATTTGAAACGTATAAAAATTCAATTTCAAACTCTTTATGGAGTAAAACATGAATCCACATTGAACCGACACTAATATGAAGTGGGTCCCGCTTAAATTTAAACCTCAAAATGATCATTTAAATTGATTTTTAATAAACCATATTCCAACAATTATATATTTATATGTGTGTGTGTGTATGAACTCTATATTGGGGAATCAAAGATTGATTCATGGTCTAAAAATCATAGAATGTTGGTGTCAAGTAATATATATATATATATATATATATATATATGTTGGAGTTGGTCATTTAATAACAATGGCCCTTTTGACACATTTTCTTGGTTAGTCTAAGAAATAGTCAAATAGACATAATTTTCGATGAGAAACTATGGCACATGGGAGGGCCCACAACACAATTGAAAATCATTTTGTGGAGGCTATGGCTTCATATTTCATCTGTCTTAAGTATTGCTATGACCAACTGATGGGAGTGAAATGGCATAACAATGATAAAAATGATGACAAAAACTTAAAAAGAGGGGCTAACTATTTTGAAAAGGGTCTCGAGTTAAACTAGAGTCACCAACCAATAATCCTAACGTGATAATAATTTGTACTTAAGTCTATTCATGGGACGAATTTCAATCTTTTTTTTTTTTTTTTTTAAATTTTTACTTCTAAGTCCCGACCTTTTACCTAACTTACCTAATTTAGCTAGGTCTTATGTAATGGCCATAGAAATCATCCAAAAGACATATCCTTGATGTTCTGATTCACACACACACACACACACACACACATATATATATATATATATATAGAGAGAGAGAGAGAGAGAGAGGCTCATTTGGTCATGTGAGGGTATCAACGATAAAAAGGCGAACAAAAGTGATGAAAACAGACTAGTCAAGTGGGATTCTCTTTAAACAAACAAGAAGGGATGGGTTATTCACCCCCCCCCCAAAAAAAAAAAAAAGTGATGGGTTATTTGTTTTGTTTTGGAAAAGAAAAAAGAAAAGAAAAGGCAAAGAAAAAGAAAAAGCTTCAGTGGATTATCTAACTGTTAGGACTTGGGTGCACTTCTGAGGAGGAGAATCACTTATATACAACATCTATTATACACTAATCCTTTGCAAGTCTTCAAGGGCGAAGATCATTAATTAGCAATATTAACGAATTAAAGTATTAATTAAAGAGCAAAAGTCAGTCAAACATGTCAAAACACCAAATTCAACCCATAAACGGCCAGTTTCCACAACATGCATAATTGTACTAGTGACAAAAGTCATTATTGCTTGTTGATTAGTGACGAAGTCATGAAATTTTAAAGAGAATAAATTAATAATAACTATTTTTTTAATTTCTAAAATAATAAAATGAAAATTTTGTTTTTTAAATATAAATTTAAGGAAAATATAAAACATATATGAATTCAAAAAAAAAAAAAATTTAAGGATGTTTAAATCCTCGAGGCCTTAATGTCACCGTCCCTACTCATAGACAAACGCCAAGAGAGCCACAAAAAATATATTTTGAAGTTGTGACATGGAGGTCATTAGCTTTAGTCAGTGTAATAATTATAGTGTTTGGTCTGACTAGCTAGCTAACACAAGCCATAAATGGTTTTGTTAAGCGAAAGTTGGCTCGGCGGCTATATATATATATATATATATATATATATATATTAAAAAAAGTTCTTTTAAAAAAATGATAAAAAGGAAGGATGATTGTTGATTAGTGGACAATTACAGGGTTTGAGTTGGAAAAAGGAGTAGATGAGCATGAGTTAGTGGATCCACTGATGAAACATGAAAAGTAGGAAAACTCCAATAATCAAAAAGTCATGCAGATGCACAACCCAAAAAGCATTTTGGATCTCTCTCTGTTATATCCTCTTGTATCACTCCAAATTCTCACAAAATCACTTTTTCCCACACCAAAAAAAAATTATTAATAAAATTTAATGAAATCCATAAGTTGAAAAATGACCTTCTAATTATAAAGCAAGTGGAAATAGTTTATTTACTTTTAGGATATTGCTCACTCCATATCTTCCTACAATTTTCCATATCCCTTTTTGTTTTGAAAAGTTTAGGTGAAGGGCAAGATGGTCATCTAAGAAGATCAACATCAACATATATATATATATATATATATTTTTTTTTGGGAGCATTTTGTCTTTCAAGTTTCAACTTTTGATGGTGAAATTTAAAGAGTGAAAAAAAAAAAAAAAAAGTGACACTTGGACAATAAACAACTAATGGCTTATCAAGTCCTGATACAGATCACTACTAAGCTCCCTCAATCATCATCTATAAAAGGGCCTACAAGCCAGAGAGTAATTTCTCCACTTAGCTGTCTTTGACAGCCCAATGGTATATATATGTATACACACACACCAATATATATATAAATTTATACCAATTCCAAAAAAGACCAACTTATCAGATTCTTGATTCTTTATCCTTGAATCTGATAGAGGATATGGAATCAGATTTCTGGCAAGAAAAAAGAATCCTAAAATGGGCTTTCTCAAGACAGCAAGAATGGAGATTGGAGCTGAGGGGTATGTATGTCACTATCAATATATATATATATATATAAATATATATGTCCCTGTTAGTCGTCCTCTCCTCCAGATTTCAAACAGTTTGTCTGAGTAGCTTCTTCTTAAGCCATTTGGGGTCGCAGCTCATGAGGGCATGAATGAAAGAAGATTTTAGAAGCAGGGGCTCTTTTTGGGTTTTTGAAGAAATGCTTTGGCAGACCGGCAAGTCACAGAACGGCAATGGACTTCGTCTAGTTACGAGGTCCCTTTCGGCTATTTACTATGTTATTTGTCATCCGAATCTTAATGTTTGTGTTTCACTGTTTTTTTTTTTTTTTTTAAATCAAATTATGTTAGCTTAGTTCGTGTTTGTTCCTTTTGAGATTATTGTAAGCTAATAATAATAACAATAATAATAATAAGAATAAAGCTTTGTGTTTAGTTTTGAGCAAAAACTGGCTTGCAAAGTGAAAGAAGAACAAGAAGTAGTAGCTTTTAATTTGTGATGTCTGTTTTGGCCCGTTTCTGCAATTTGGCTGCATATAACGAACTTCCCATCTCTATCTATCTCTCTCTCTCTCTCTCTGAGGAAACATGTGCCCGCACGTGTTATGCTCAGGCACACGTGTGTCGTCTGTGATAACGTTAGATTTTAGAGAGTTCATGCACCTTGCATAAAGCTTTGAAACTAGTGTGAATTTTAACATAAAAGGCTTATTTTGATATATATATATATATATATATATATGAGTTTTTAAATTAAAAATATTGATATTTAACTCTTTGAACTTTTAAACTAGAAATGACGTTAAAATTTTTTTTAACGGTTTTATTGTATGTGACTCGCACTTGACTTAGGATCGTTTGACAGAGCTTTTGCTTTTAGTCAATAGAAGAAAAAAAGTAAAAGCTGTAGTTTCTTAATAAGTGTTTAAAATTAAAGAGCTTTTGATATCAAAATGATCTTTAAAGTATTTTAATAAGTACTAAAAATGTTAAATGAAGTTTATAATATCTAATTTAAATTTTGTTATAAGTTTTAAAATCCACTCAGAAGAGTTGTTACTAGAA
The DNA here is from genome assembly GCA_038430175.1 of Ficus hirta. Classification (NCBI taxonomy): domain Eukaryota; kingdom Viridiplantae; phylum Streptophyta; class Magnoliopsida; order Rosales; family Moraceae; genus Ficus; species Ficus hirta. Next base: position 13,623,816 of record CM076595.1, on the reverse strand, counting down.
GCCATATTTTTTGGTTTTGACAGGAAGTGCTTCTGGAAACTGAAAGCTATTCTGACATATCATTCAAATACTTTCATAAGCTACTTTTGAACCTAGGAAGTCAAAAATAGTTTCTAGAAAAGCTCTGCGAAACAAGCCTTATTATTAAAAGCAATCTCTTTTTTGTTCAAGTTAGACTCTACATGAACAAAACTTCCTTACTTACAAAGATGGTTACCCTTGAATTCGTCATTAAAGCGGGTAAGTTTTGCCTATATAGAGTTTGGTTTTAGTTAAAAAGACTTGAACTGCCCTTAATAGTAGGTCAAATGTAAGAAAATGATCAAAACTTATCCTTGTTTTCATTGGGGATTGTTTTGTCACACGCAAGAAGTTTAAGAACAATCATGTAAAAAGCCAAACATAAATACATATAAAATAAAATACCCTCAACACCAATTCTAATATTAACTTTTTATATCACTTTTAAGTTGCCATTTTTTTATTAATAAAGATTGCCAAATCATACCAACACTTGTAGTTTAAGCATTAATAATGCCAAAAAAAAAACCCTTAATAAAAAGAATTAAAAACACACACAAGTAATGTGAAAAAAACAAGTTTATAATTTCTTTTTTTTTTTTTTTTAAATAGTGGTTGGAAGATAAGGAGAAATGAATGCCTCAAATGCATACAAGACCATGATTCAGTCTCGTCGAAGATGACACACGCCAAATACAAAAAATGAATATCAACATCGAAAGAGTTACGGTCTATATTCATGCGAATTGTATTTTGCTTTATCAATAAATACTATTTTTTTACATATTATTAGATTAACTTTTCACCAACTAATTTATGACTGAAAATAATTTGAAGTTTCGCACGTAAATATTCACAAATTAACAATTAAAAAATCTAACTAAAACATGAATACTACTATAGGACGATTCCTACGTTAGTTCTGAAATAAAGAACAAAAAAAAAAAAATCCTCAAAGTAATTGTATATCATGTTGAATAGCTTTGGGGTCAATCATTGAAAAGAAATGTGTACATATCGATTTGCAAAGAAGAAGGACCCTACATTTTTATCAAGTTATTATTTTTCCATAATATGATTCTATTACGATATGACGGCTAAAAATCGAATCCCGCCAGCAGGGTATATTTTCAAACCATATCAAAGAAATCTCAAGAAGAAAAATAAAATAAACTAAAAGACTACTAAATTTACACGAAGACGTGTGGTTAATTTGCATAGAAATTGGTTCATTTCGACCAAGAACCCCACTTGGCCCTTAACAATGAAGCGTACAACAGTTCGTTCCAAGTATCCGGGACTCCGGGCAAGCACCAATGGCTGCAATCTTGAGATTTCACAGCAGCAATTTGTTCTTCTTCTGATTTATATCTCATTCTGTATATCGATGGGTGACCATCTTTTCGATAATCCGTAAGCCTGCTGATGTTGAGATACATCACTGGGGTCTTCATTTCTCTAAGCACACTATCAACAGCTCTCATCTTTGAAGTGTACTTGCCTAAGTAAGCCTTGTTAAAAATTGGCTCTGTTTCCTTGTGGCATTGTCCTCCTGAGTTCCACTGCCCTCCTCTGCGCCGCAAGAAAAAAAAAATAAAGAAAAAAAAAGTCAGACATTAGCGTCCCAAAAAAAAATGCGATGTTATCTCCAATAGATCTTTCTAGAAGATGGGATAGGGGAGATCGGAGGAAAAGTGTCTCCTTACTTGAAATGGGTGACTGAATATCCTCTGAAGAAGACTTTTGTCCGAGTTGTATCGATGTTCTTATCGACCCATTTGGCCCAAGTTTTAAGTGCCTTCTTGTATGCTTCTAGCATCTTCAATCTAGGATACACATGGTTGCCTTCTTGGTAGTAGTCTTGTCTGTTAAACCCGAACAATTGCACCAGCAATACACCAACCAGAAGAATGTGAGCGTTAGTAGGTGATTTAACCGAAAGCAGAACTAATAATTTCTACTTACAGATTTCGAGAGATATTTTCATACTCTACCAGTACTGCGTTGTTTAGACAATCAGATCTTTTATCAAGTTCGGTTAAATTTAGTTACTTGTTCATTTTTAATGCCATATGATATTTTGAAACACGCAGTAGCTAGAGATACCATATGCTAGATTGACTCTCAAAAGTTTTAAAAGTTTGTCTATTGCCATATCAAGGAACGACATAGACTCAAATGGCAGATCAAATGGTGGCACACACACCCTCTTGATGTTTTCTCATGTGTCCACCAGTGGCCCGTGTTGAAGACTATGATATCGGCGTCGTGGTACATTGATGTAGTCCGATCCATCAAATCTATTCTCAGCGTCTCGAACGATCCGTTCTTTCCATTGAATGATGATTCTCTAACAAGAAATGGAGAAGCAACAAAATCTACAGTGCAATTAAAATCCTACAAGATTAAGAAAGAAAATTCATGAACATTGGACAATCATAGGTACTTGCAGGACACACAGTTTTTTCTTTTTAGTCTCACTAAAAAAAAAATCCAGGATCCTTCTAGTGAGACTCAAATTCGAGACGTATAAACTTACGACTTTCTTTTCTTTTCTTCTTTTTTTTTTTTTTTTCTAAGGCAAAACCAACTAGAATGGATATAGGGAAGACTTGCCTCAAATCTGAATGCATAAAAGCCTTTCTTCTTGAATTCAGTCTTCCCCGAGATCTCATGAACTCTCTTCTTGTTTTTGACGCTATGGCGGAGGATACAAACAAGTGATTCCCACATGTTTCTGTTCAATGAATCCCCCACAAACACCAACTTCTTTCCTCTTAGTCTCTCCAGAAAATCACTCGCATTAAGACTTGAGGAAAAATTCAGCCAAATAAACAAGCGTATAAGATAACGATTTAGACTCTTACCTCACTTCATACACACAGACATGTTAAAAAAATAAAAATAAAAATAAAAATATAAAGTAGCCCCACTTAAATACTATAATCATGATCTAAACTCTTTAAGTCTAAAAGTATTACCAAGTAACAGACGTAATCAAAACCACTTTGATTAGTTCCGATGAAACATTTTCGGAGCCAATTTGGAAAAATATAATAGGAAAAGAGTATCTGTTTTTGCTCTAAATCAAATTAGCCTTATCCACTAATTACTTAAATACTCGTAATACCAAATGCAGAATGATAAGTAAAGCTCAAAAGAAATTACAACTCAAGATTCATACTACACACACATATATATACATGTATACATATATATATATATATAGACCTTACCTCGGGATATCACACCCATTTGGCTGCCATTTCCACTTGAGAAAACCATCATCTGGCCTCCGGTTTAGGTGACATTCAAAAGCCCTGTCAATGTAAGGACAAGACCCACCAGGGTAATAAGGCTTTGAATCATCTCCAACCCATTTACCATCAAAGAAGTCGCATTCCTCATACGAATCACTCTGAACTTTCTGGGATTCAGTGCTAACAAAGTTAACATTGGTGTTATTATTCTTCACCAAATCAGCCTTATCAAAAACATCATTTCTCATACTAGTATTTTGTCTCTCTCTGTTCTCCTCCTCATTGCCAATCAAAGATGTCGACGCCATAGTTTTCTCAATAACCGCACCTTCTTTGCCAGAAAAACTTGCCCTTTCTTCTTCTAAAACAGAGCTTCCATTTTTGACCTGCTTGGTGGAATTCTCCATCTGGGTATTCCCCCAAACCGAACCTTTCTCATCAAAATTCATACTTTCGTTAGAAGTGGTGAGAGAGGAGTTTACAGGAACAGTCTGGAAACCTTGGAGAGAAGGAGCCTTAAGAAAGTGGCTGAGAAAAAGCACAGCGAGAACAAGGACAGAAACGACAACTCCCAAGCCGAAACCAGAAAGGACCTTTCCTTTCGGACACAGAAACTGCTCTGGTAAAGCCAGATTCTTCTTCAAGTCCATGGCGGAAGAAAATGCAGTATTAACATTTATGATTTAACACACGCTTCTTTGGAGAAACTGTGAAGAGCAGGAGACGTATGAGATAAAAGTATTTAATTTCATAGAAATGTTGGGAGGTGAAAGTTAAAACAGAGTAACTGCCGAGATTATTACCAAGTGTTTGAAAGTACTATTTCGCCCCACGCAAAAGAGAGAATAAATACTAGGTGGTTATCTATAGCTACTCCACTGCTGCATTTCCATACCGCAAAAGTAATGTTTTTTTTTTAACCTTAATGATCAATTATTGTTTCGTTTCTCTCTTTTTATAATCTTTTTGTTTGATTTTAAGAAAATCACAGACCACAGAGTTACCTTATGTTTAGTTCATTGGTTGGAGATAAAATTTTTAAATTGAAGTTGATTGACTTATAAAAACTAGTTATAAAGTTTGTTGATTTTTCATAAAAAAACAAAAACTGAAATAAAAAAGTACAGTTTAGTTGGAGTTCAACATAAATGTCAAACAAAATCTTAGGTCTTGTTTGGTAATCAAGTCCATTTCAAATTAAAATATACTTTTTTATCTCAATTTTTATTTTTTTCTGAAAAAGTTTTTGTCTTTTCTGAAAATTCAACAAAAATTTTCAACTCAAACTTAAAATTTTCAAACTCAACTCATTCACCAAACGAACCATCAGTGTTTCTTCATCCTATAAATTCTTTAAAAAAAAAAAAGTAATTCTATAACTGGATATAAAACATTATCTTCTAGAGTAAATAGTTTTAAAAGAATCAACTTTTCTTAAATACTAGGAGGTTATCTCAATACCTTGCAAAGTAATGTTTTTTTTTTTTTAACCTTATTGAACAATGATTGTATCATTTCTCTCTTTTTATAATCTTTTTATTAGATTTTAGGAAAATCACAAACCAGAGAGTTGAGTGTTTCTTCATCCTATAAATTCTATAAAAAAAAAAAAGAAGTTAATTTTATAATTGGATATGAAACATTATCTTACATAGTAAATAGTTTTATAAGAATCAACTTTTCTTCGTAAAGTAATGTTTTTTTTTTTTACTTAATGAACAATGATTGTATCATTTCTCTCTTTCTATAATCTTTTTATTAGATATTAAGAAAACCACAAACCATATAGTTGAGTGTTTCTTCATCCTATAAATTCTTAAAAAAAAAAGCAGTTAATTTTATAATTGGATATGAAACATTATCTTCCAAAGTAAATAGTTTTAGTAGAATCAACTTTTCTTCGCAAAGTAGTGTTTTTTTTTTTACCTTACTGAACAATGATTGTATCATTTCTCTCTTTTTATAATCTTGTTATTAGATTTTAAGAAAATCACAAACCACAGAGTTGAGTGTTTCTTCATCCTCTAAATTCTTAAAAAAAAAAAGTTAATTTTATAATTGGATATGAAACATTATCTTCCAAAGTAAATAGTTTTAGTAGAATCAACTTTTCTTCGCAAAGTAGTGTTTTTTTTTTACCTTAATGAACAATGATTGTATCATTTCTCTCTTTTTAAAATCTTTTTATTAGATTTTAAGAAAATCACAAGCCACATAGTTGAGTGTTTCTTCATCCTCTAAATTCAAAAAAAACAAAAAAAAGGTAATTCTATAATTGGATATGAAACATTATCTTCTAGAGTAAATAGTTTTAAAAGAATTAACTTTTCTTGCTTTTTTTTAACTAGGTCAACAAAAAAAGAAACTTGAGAAAGACAAAAAGAAAATCGTTTTCTCCATCTACCTATAGAAAAAAGAAAAAAAAGGAAATTGTTTTGGTGCAGTTTGTGGTCATTTCAATAGGAGGGGTACAAAGGTAATTAAACAAGGAACAAATGTGAGGGAAACGATGATTATGTTTGGTTCGCCGGTTGGATATGAAATTTTTAAGTTGGAATTGATTTACTTTTTAAAAATTAGTTATAAAGTTTGTTAACTTTTCAGAAAAAAATAAAAACTGAGATCAAAAATTACAATTTAGTTGGAGTTAAACTTAAATGCCAAACAAAATCTTAATGTTTCTTCATCCTCTAAATTCTTAAAAAAAAAAAAAAAAAGTAATTCTATAAGTGCATATGAAACAATATCTTCTAGAGTAAATAGTTTTAAAAGAATCAACTTTTCTTAAATACTAGGAGGTTATCTCAATACCTTGGAAAGTATTTTTTTTTTAACCTTATTGAACAATGATTGTATCATTTCTCTCTTTTTATAATCTATTTATTAGATTTTAAGAAAATCATAAACCACAGAGTTGAGTGTTTCTTCATCCTATAAATTCTCTAAAAAAAAATTTAATTTTATAATTGGATATGAAACATTTTCTTACAGAGTAAATAGTTTTATAAGAATCAACTTTTCTTCGCAAAGTAATGTTTTTTTTTTCCTACCTTAATGAACAATGATTGTATCATTTCTCCCTTTTTATAATCTTTTTATTGGATTTTAAAAAAATCACAAACCACATAGTTGAGTGTTTCTTCATCCTCTAAATTCAAAAAAATAAAAATAAAAAAAGTTAATTCTATAATTTGATATGAAATATTATCTTCTAGAGTAAATAGTTTTAAAAGAATTAACTTCTCTTGCGTTTTTTTTTTAACTAGGTCAACAAAAAAGAGACAAAAAGAAAATCGTTTTCTCCATCTATCTATAGAAAAAATAAAAGAAAGGAAATTGTTTTGGTGCAGTTTGTGGTCATTTCAATAGGAGGGGTACAAAGGTAATTAAACAAGGAACAAATGTGAGGGAAACGATGATTAACCGTCAAGGTTACCGACAAGCAGGCCGCCGACACAAATCATAGGACACGTGGCAGATCGAATCTTAACAAACATAACATCCGTCGGACCGTTTGATGTCCCAAGTCTCTAACAGTATGCGGCATGTGCACCCCTGTCCCTCCTCTGACCCCACCCAATTTCTTCTTCCCCCATCATGATTGCGCCACGTCATCACAACAAGCAGTAATGGGCTATAGTCCCACAGTTCATCATTTCAGCGTGGCAGGAGCAGGCAGCTTGCGCAACACCAGAACATCACGCACGCGGCATGCCAAAACGACGTCGCATGAGTCAGTACATTTTCAAACAAAAACAAATAAAATAAAAAATAGTATAGTGATTACAAACAAAGCTTAGTATCCCTAAATTAAAAAAAAATATATATATATATATATATTGCATTATGAGGAGGGTGTTTGAATTAAAATTGAAGAAGATGTTGAGAATGATGTGATACAAAAGCCTTGGGAATGAAAAAGACGAGGTAGGGTTCTAAACTTTTTGGGCAAATAAAATTTGGAGAAATTTTTTAGTAGGATTGGGAAGAATTCTCTGTTAGTAAGATATAGGGTTTGTTTGGTTGGTAAGTTTGATTTAAATCAAACTGTATTTTTTTTATTATGTTTTTTATCTTTTTCCTAAAAATTTTTTGTCTTTTCTAAAAAAGTCAACAAAAATTACTATTCAAACTTAAAAATCTTAACTCAACTCAAACTTAACTTATACACCAAACACCCCCATAGAATTTTTTTAGTAAGGTATAAAAACATTAATTAACCGTTTAGAACGGTTAAATTTTATAATTAAAAAAAAATCATCAAGTAATGAACTTTCGGAACGTTATATTCGATCAAGATCAAAATCAAAATATATGTATAATTGTCCGGAAAAAAAAAAAAAAAAAAGTAGCGATGGGATATATTTTGGGTACCCAATAGAGAAATTTCAGAAAAAAGGAAAAAACTTTGCTCACTGTGGAGAAAGAGCTAAGAGTCAGGGTCTGTGTGGGAAAGGGGTAAAGCGACATTCTTGATTATTGAGCAGCAAATATAAAGCTGGAACACACAGCTTTGAGATGCCCAAAGGTACTGCTGCTGATAGGCCTGTTCCTGAGTTTTGTCGCTTTTTGGTCTGTCTTTATTTTTTTTTTAATTTTTATTTGCTGGTGTTTCTGTAACTGACAAGTTCTATCAAGACGTTTCAGGTTTTAAGAGTACATGTGGTCACCATGCAAATGCAATGGTAGCCAAATCAAAAGAAAGTGAGAGCCTAACACCCCCCAATTTCTATCCAAATCCTTTGGGCCTACTAGTGGGTGTCACCCTTAGCTGGAATTGATACGGACTCTCATTTCTCTCTAGTTCCTTGGTCGCAAATACTGGTCCAAACCTGGTTGTAATGGTCAAGGGATTCATGTTTTGTGTCAATCTTTATTATTATCATTTTTTTTTTGAATTAAAAAAAAGCCACATTAGTAGTAGTAGAGTCAGTTTCTTGTTTCAGTGAGTGTGTATAATAAAATATTAAGTTTTAAAGAAAGCTTATATAAGGATTACCAATATTTAGTCTTGGATAAAATGAGAAAAATATTATATTTTTCGGGATAAAATTAAAAAATAAAAATAAATTTCAATGGGACAATGTCTCCCTCGACTATGGGTGATTCCGTCCTTGTAAGTAAGCACAATATTTTCCAACCACGGGGCAAAATTTGAGCTTCATAAAGGATGAAGAACAGAATTTGAAGGACTGGAAAGACACAGATCGTATTACACAGTTGAGGGAACAGAAGACATTCGTTAATGAATCTAACAATAAAAGCAAACAGTAATCTGCTCAAACCAGGATCATAGACATAGTATTCTTCCCAGTAGCTTCGCTTAGCTTCTGAATTTAACCATCGAGGCCAGCACATTTTGACAACGTTAACATTATTTTATCATTATCAAATATTAGAATTCTTTAATTAGTTTATATATTATTTTTGAATCGTCGGTATTGTTGTTATGCTACAATTTTAATGAGATTTAATGTTCATAAAGACATTGTCAGTAGTGACTAGTGAGATATCCGTATGAAGTATTAGAACTGAAAATTTACAATTACATCAACAATTAGAATTTACCTTTTTTTTTTTTTTAACTTTTTAATAATTCTCGTATGGAGTATTAGAAGAGAAAATTTCATTAGACAATGAATTGTTGATTCTAAGCCATCTCTGACAATCAACAAAGCACCTTTTTTTTTTTTTTTTTTTGGTATTCTTGATAAACCAGCATTTAGGAGTATCAGTCTGAGAAGGTCCTCTTCCACAGTTTATTTTCTCTGTAGTAGTATTTTTTTACCAGAAAAAGGAATTCAAAATAAAAAAGAGAAAAGCAAAGAAAAGAGCCGGGTCCATTTTGGGGCTTCATTCAACGATTCTTCACTCTCAGCTATAATATATATATATATATATATATTTGTGTAGTCATACGAGGCTGGAGATTTTGCAAACTGACATTTTTTCTTACAATCAAATTTTGATCAGCAACAAACCAACTATAACAACAACCCTGAGTAAAACTACATACAAATTTCTAACATCTTCAAAATTTCTTCTCTAGAATGACGCTTAATGAACTCGATGAAATAAACCCACAAAGGAAAAAAAGGCAGATTTTACATATTGTTTTCCTTTGTCATCTTTAGTTCTTTTTTACAGATGAAATGCACGCTTGCATTCAACAAAGACATCAACAACCACCACTTACGGTCTCGTTAATTTCATGCTTTCGCAACTTCATGGTTTCGAAAACAGAGATGTGGTATACAAGGAAAAACGAAAACGGTGGTCATCTAGGGCCGGAGAGCTCCATTGCTTCCACGACGAGTGAAGATTCATCTATATAATCCGAGTACCTTTGTGGCGGGTTTTCACATAATCGGATCCTTGGCGTATCAACCTTTTGAGAGGCCTCCCATTTCTCGGCTAAGCCATCACCTTCCAACATCTTCAAAACCTCCGACATCTTTGGGCGGTGAGAAGGGTTAAATTGAGTGCATAAGAGTGCAACCTGAACCATCTCTTCCAATTCGACCCTGTCGATGTTGCCCTTAAGATCCTTATCCACCATGAGATTTAGCTTTTCCTCTTGATGGAGCTTCTTTACCTACAAAATAGTAATAGTAATGAGAGAAAAATAAAAAAATAATTAATAAAAAAGTAGATTTCTTGTTAAACAAAGAATTTTTTCTGAAGGGCATGTTTAAAACTCGTGTGAGAATCAAATCTTGAATGTTTTAAGGAGATTGCATATGCACTAATAAGACGAGAAACATGACAAGGATGCCAACAGTTCTTATGGAAGTTGGTGGCAATTAAAAATTAAGGCTCCACAACTCCCATGTGGATTGTGGACCACTTCAGACATTCTCAACTTACGGGTATTTAAACCTTAATGTCATGTTAATAAACAATAAACTAGAGTTAAAAAAAAATTCCGAGAGAGAGAGAGTACCCAATCAAGCATAACGCCTTTCTGTTTTGCTTGTCGCCCGAAATCCAAAGCCTTCTGACCAGTGATTAGCTCGAGGAGCAGGATCCCAAACCCAAAAACATCAGTCTTCTCCGACGACTGACCTGTTGAGAGGTACTCAGGAGCTATGTGGCCGACAGTCCCACGCACGGCTGTGGTTACATGAGAATCTCTGTGATCCAAAAGCTTTGCCAAACCAAAATCTCCCACAACTGCCTCAAAGTCTTCATCTAGCAATATGTTGGCTGCCTTGACATCGCGGTGGATAATCTTCGGGTCACAACTCTCGTGTAAATAAACCAACCCCCTTGCTGTGCCTAGAGCTATGCTCTTTCGCCTTGTCCAGTCTAGAGCTGGCTTACCATTGATGTGATCTGATGAGATTATCAACAAGCAAAAAAGAAAATATTTCATACCACAACTCATCAAATACATTGTAAATTCAGCTCTTGCACTAAAAGTTCATATGACAGAAGAGGTAAGAGAACAAGAAGCAAACCTCTTAATCGAGAGGCAACACTTCCATTAGGCATATAAGGGTACACAAGGAGGCGTTCGTTTTCGGTTGAGCAGAACCCACAAAGCCTAAGAAGATTCCGATGAACAGCCAAACTTATCATCTCAACTTCTGTCTGAAATTGGATTTCTCCACCAGCTGTGTTATAGTCCTTTAACCTTTTAACTGCTACCAGAGTCCCGTCGTTCAAACATCCCTTGTATACAATGCCAAATCCACCTCGCCCCAGAATATTCTTCGGGTTGAAGTGGTCAGTCGCAGCCCGAAGCTCCTTAAATGTATACCTTCTCAAATGCCCCAAGCAAACTTCTGGGTCATATTGATCTGCCACATAAGACTCGTAATAATTCAGAATGCAAATTCATTTTAGCAAGCTAAGAGTACACAATGACATTTGCGAAAAGTAATAAGAGAAACGGACTATAAACCCAGTAACAGAAACATGAAAAATGTCCATCAAAAGTCTAAAATATCAATTTTAGAAATTTGAGGGGAAACAAGCTAAGTGAGGAAACAAACATTTATAAGCAAACTAACCATTAACATCGAAGAAAATCTGCTGGTTGTGTCTATACCGCCACCAAATAAGTAGCGCTATTAGTAGTATCACGCTAAATGTCGCACCGAAACTAGCACCAGCTATAATAGCCACGTGGTGACGTTTTTTCCCAGAGTCTGATTGAGCTAAGAAGAAAACCACAAATCCAGAAAATTTAGGTCATCAAAGTGGCCTGGAAATGTGACCTGCAAAATTTTTTTTTTTTTTTTTTTGAGAAAAAAGATCAAAAAATATGCACCTTTTAAAGCATCAGGCGGGAAGGATAGTGGCTCCGGAAGGCCAGCAGAACAGTTGCCACCAAGCTTTGGACCACAGATTAAGGGGTTACCTTGAATCCTGCAAGACAAAAGAATTTAAGAAAATAATAAAATATACAACACATTTAAGTAACTGATCACTAAGAAGTCAAAGAAAACAGCTCACTTGAAAGTTCTTGCTGAGATCTTCGGCACTGAACCGCTCAGATTGTTATAAGAAAGGTCCCTGAATAAATGCAAAGCATGAAGTCATGAGCATGCACGTTCAATAATATATTAATATAATTACATTGTAGAGAATTCCATGGTACACAGTTTGTAACTGTCAAATTGTACTAAAATCGTTTCAAGATTAAGAAAAGCATGACAATTTAACATAACTTGACGGAGGTCTAACGAATAAAAATTGTATCCTATGAGTAAGTATTTTTTTTTTAAACCCTCCTAAAATATTCTCCATAGATAATTAATCCATCGCTCTACTCGTATACAGTCCGTGGAGGAGTTCAGATACTTACACAAGAGTAAGACCTTCAACAGTGGACAGAGATTCGGGGCAGGATCCAGTAAGGCTGTTGTTGTTCAATCGCCTAACTTGCTCAAAAAAAGAAAACAGACAAGTGAAAGGATTAAAACCAGCTCCAAGCAAAAACATGTCATCCGGTCCGCCGGTTATTCGAGTATTAAAGTTAAGAACGTTTTCAGTAGCCATGTGAGGTTTTTGGATCTTACAAATAATTCAAGATCTTGAGGTTCCCCAGAGAATCAGGTATTACACCAGTGAGTGCATTGTTGGAGAGATCGAGTGTTTGAAGCTTCTCAAGCTTCCCAATCGAAGGAGGAATCGGACCTGAAATGGCATTGTTTTGAAGCAACCTACATACAACAACAATCATCTTTTAAAACCCGATTGGTTTTGTAATATGTGGTAAATACTTGCACAGATTAGCCCAAAAAAAAAAAAAAAAAAACTTACACAGATTGCAAATTAGAGAGATTGCCAATCCAAGGAGATAAGGAACCAGACAAGCTCTGACTAGGCAGTCCCCTAATTAGAAAACAACCAAAATTGAATCTTATCTTAAACTCAAAAGGCAAGCCATTTTTTCACAACAAAAGTCTTTCTGTTTGATTTGGTCTAATATAATCAAATTATCGTGCAAGGTAATTAAGCAAATTTGAAAAATGGACTTAAAACAACTTACAAAGCAGACACGTAGCCGTCTACAGAGCAAGTTACCATTCTCCAGCTACAAGGATCCACAGAATTAATGTCCCAGTTCTCCAATACATTATGCGGATCAATAAGATCATTCTTAATCGCCACCAAAGCTACAACTGCTCATTCCCACCAAAAAACAAAAACAAAAATGAGAAAGAGAAGAACAAAATAGAACACTGAAAACAAAAAAAGAAAAAAGAAATTTGCCCAATATTTGGCCTGCAAATTTGGGTACCGGGCACAGAAAAAGAAAGAGAAAGGGTCCAAAAGGAAAGGAAACGAACCTTCATAGTTTATACCAGTTGGAGAAAGAGTTGCAGAAGAGGTATCAACCAATGCCAAAAAAACCAGAACACCCAGTTTCCACAATACGAAACTACTTTTTCCCATCGTCGTTTCTCTGCTTAGCAACATTTTCTTTCTCAGCTGAACCAGTTACTCACTGAAGGAAAAAAACCACCATAACCGACAACAACAAGAAAAGTACGGCGCATTCTCACTCCAACCTCCATCTCCACATTGCCTTATCCAAAAAAAAAGGGGAAAATTCTACAAAAAAAAAAAAAGCACATTCTTCTTTTTTTGCTCTCTCTCTCTCTCTCTCTCTCTCTCTCTCTCTCTCTCTCTTTGAAGGAACCGAGTTGTTCAGCACGGAAACTGAGAATTGGAATCAAACCAAGTCAAATGGGCACCTTGAGAACTCGGACAAAGCAAAAAGGCGAGAATTTTCTCGAGAAACAAGCAAGCAAGCCAGCACCGAGCCTGAAATTCTGAGATCCTAGAGATCTGAGAATAACGAAACTCGTTTACTATAATGCTTTTTTTTTTTCTTCTTTTTTTCTTTTTGGTCACATCTCTGCTCTGTTCTTCTTCTTCGTCCCTTGTGATTTCCAGTTCACCACCATTATCTTCTCTCTCTCAATATTTCTGTTTTCTTTCTTTCAGAGAGACAAACAAAACAAAAAGCGTACGCACATACACACAATAAAAATAATAGTGAAGAAATGAGAGGGAAAAAAAAAAGATATAAATCAGTGAAAGGCCAAAAACACAGAGAAAGGCCAGAACAAAATGCCAAAACTCGAGACACAGATACAGATGCAACCAGACTACCACCACCACCTCAGTAACGAAAAAAAGGAATAACTTTTAACTTAATTTTCCTCAAAAAAAAAAAAGGGCAAAAAGAAAAAAGCCCAAGTGAAAAAAACAATGAAATTCGGTGATTGGACCGAAGGGATGGATGCGTGGTATTGAACAGGAGGGCCTAAAATCATCAGAAAAAAGAACAATGAGATTGCAATTTATGTCAACAAAAAAAAAAAGTAAAAAAGAAAAACGAAAAGAAAGAAATTGCAGTATTTTGGCAGGTCACGTGCTTGGATTGTCTTGGCCTTTGTTCGCTTTTGGCTTGGCATTTTGATTTTTTTTTTTTTTTTCATTTTTCTTTTTAGCTGCACATATATATAAAGTAATCACTTTCTGTTAAAGTTTTTGCAGGAGTTGGCCCATCCCGCTAAAATGCGCTTAGCTTTTTGAACTCACCCTCTCTCTCTCTCTCTCTACTTTATTTTTCTAAAATAGAAATTTCCACGTTTTAAAAAGCTTCTTCATTTTTTTTTTGTTATTTTTTTTTAACAATCTCGATATTAGGAGCATTCTTGTGTTTATAGTACACATTTTTAATGTAGACACTAATTATTGTTGATAAATGAATTAAAAAAAAATATTCACTATCGACATTAAAAAAAAAAAAAAACCTACCTATTATAAAAATCCGCTTCTAAAATAATTTTATATTTTACGTGAGAAGTGAGAATCGTATGTTTGTGTATCATACCTTATTTGTTGACTGTGGCTTAAATAATTAGATTTATGTCAGATTCTTGAAATTGAACTTTCTCGTCATTTTTAATTTTTAATAATTTGATCAAATATAATATTTAAAAACTTTGAATATCACTTATACGTATTTATGTGACTGGCAAAAGCACTCGATATAACATAAGCGATGTAGTGAAAGCATCACAAAAACATAAGAGCAGGATAAATTATTAAAAAAATAGATAAATCTTCCTAAAATACGTTAGAATACTCTAATTTATCCATAAAAATTATATTTTCTTATATTTGATGAGATTGATATTTTTATAAGTTAAATTGTTCTAAATGAAATGAAAAACTAGAAACAAAATTAGAAAACTTAATGAATCCAAAATTTTAAAAATAAATAAAAAATAAAAACGGTAAATGAAACTAAGCAAAAATTCTCAAAAAAAAAAAAAAAAAAACTAAGCAAAAAATTTTTTTCAGTTTTTCTCGGCAAAATCAAACTTTCCCAGTTGTAAAATTTCTGGGTTAATTAATTCAACGCTAAATAGAATTTGAGTTTCCTTCTAGAGTAATGGTTTCAAAACCAAAAATTCGTTTTGCAATTACGACATAATTTATTTCCTAATATAAGTTGTGTCAATGTTAATACCATAAAATATTAAATGTATCAACAAATAAAATTTATAGAAGATTTAAAAATTGTATCTTTAAGGGAAAAAAAAGATCTCCTTACTTCGATTGCCAATCAGTTTTTGAATTATATAAAAGAAATACAACAAGTCATGTATTCCAATTTAAAATTTTTGATAATAGAAAATATATTTAGATAGAGATGTTTGTCATTGGATCAATTGTAAACAGTTTTATGTGTTTATATATTGTCAAAAAATAAATAATCAAACAACTAAAATAACAATATCTATAAATAAGAAAAAAATATTATTCATGTCATAAATTCTCACTTAAAAAAAAAATAAGACAAGAGTACGTCATATTCAACTTGATAAAAAAGTTAATGATTAGGCCACCAAACATTATCACTAGGACTAGAACAAGACCAAGAAAGTAGTTAAGAAGTGACGAAAAATGCTTATTTTAAAGCTTTGGATTACTTTTGTTAAGTATGTTTTCATATACTTTTAGCAAATTTTTACTACTGCCACGGTCATGGTCAATTGGTTGTGAATAATTACCAGTCTGTTTCTGATAGTCAAACTTGCTACCAAAACATTTTTTTTTTCCTTTTTTTTTTTTTTATTCCTCAGTAGTTGGCTGGTTTATAATCATATAGGTTTTTTTTTTTTTTTTAATTCCTCAGTAGTTGGCTGGTTTATAATCATATAGGTTGTGTGGTTGCAATTTTCTTCACTTTGATATGGATGTCAAAATGAAACGAAGAAATTTATTTATTTTTTACATGCCAACCAAAAAACCTACTTAGTGGTTTATTAATTGAGGAATCTAATGGGACATAAAAAAAATATTTTTAGTAAGACACAAAATTTTTTTTTTAAGAAGTAAGACACAATTTTGAATCAACAAATTTTTAACAAGTTTTATTAATTAATTTGTGATAAATATGGTTAAAAATTGTGTCTTTCAGTCCTTATTTATCTAAAATTTCAAAATTTTCACTTTTGGACGTTCTAATAAACACCAATCTAATTTAGATTACTAATCTAAATCTAAAATTTTTCAATAATATAAACAGATATTAAATTCACTATGATTAATGATAATGGTGAAAATAACTTATGGATATTTTAATTAGTTAAATGTAAACTTATGGTCTCAATTTATTATTATTATTAAATTTTTGGGAAATAATTTATTTTCGTATTTCAAACCCTAAACTAAAATTATTACAAATAAGAAATGAAGAAATGGTAAATGGAAATTTCTTTCTCATTTGGATTAGACGGGTAGATGGGGTATAGTAGACACATTTACATCAAATTTATGATATGATTGATCCGATTGGCCTTTGTATTGTAGGGGCTCAGATGCTACGTAACCACAGCAAATTGGGCATGTGACTTTACCAGTACCATTCCCTTTTCTTTATATTTCTTATTTTCTTTATTTCTTTAATTTTTTTTTATTATCTTGAAATGACTTATTTAATAGAGAAATGTTCATTTATCTTTTTGTTAAAATACGCCTGTTGTGGAGTTTTGCGCGAGGCTTTGTACTGTGTTCTTATTCTTCGTTGGATAACGTGAAGCGCGAGTGAATCATAAAAATCCGTGTAAAGACCATAACGCCCATCGGTATATACACTGGTTTATTAGTTAAAGATAAAATTTTTAAGTTAAAATTGATTAATTTTTTAAAAATTAATTATAAATTTTATTATTTTTTAAAAAAATCTGAAAATTAAAATAAAAAAATATAATTTAGTTGAAATTAAATTTAAATATCAAATAAAGCCTATATATTCTACTTTAAAAAAAAAACTAAAAGATAACCACATAAAAAAATTCCTAAAAAAATGTTTGTCTTTATGTGCGATTGTAAATAAAAAATAATAAAATAATAAAGAAAACTGCAGAGGGTAATTAAATTAACAATGCAACAAAAGGGGGTAATTCTTTTTTTTTTTTTTAAATGGTAAAGGCAGGTAATTCTTAAGTATTAAAAAAAAAAAAACCGAAGGTGAAGATGAAACCTTGATGGGGTCTAATCCGGAGTACAAAGCCCAAGAGCATTTTTGTCGCATTGGGAAGACTGAATATTCCCCTCCCCCTTAAACCCTTTTTTTTTTAATATATAATTAATAATTATACTCTCTTCGTTACTGTTCACTGATGATCTTATGCCTCACAGATTTCTTTTCTCGAAAATAAATTAATAAAAAAAAATTTAGTGGAGAAGAGAAGAGAATTTCAATGAGCATGCTCGAGATTTCGAAATTATCCAAAGGGTATTTTTGTTGTTGCCTTGGGAAAATAGAACTTCATTCCTCACTCTATGCTACCAAAGCCCCACCTTTGTATTTCTTTTCTTTTCTTTTTTCTTTCCAATTTGTATTTTTTTTTATTTTCTGTTTTCTTTTCCCTTGATAATTATTTGTTGCAGCTTAGAAGGAATATAATATATCATGTATTTTGAGTTCATTCCTAAAGTAAATCATTTATTTAAAATGTGCAATAAATTCATATCTAAAAAAGGCTAATATTCAATTTTTATTAACTATCAATAGTAGTGGCATAATAACAAATGAGGTTTTATATGAAGCCTTTGCTTCTAATAAGAGTTATGGTCATGCATCATGCAAAGTTATTAGTTTGACGATCAATTGTTGAAGGACACTAGAAACCCCTAATTTGTTAGTCGTTGAAGACCCAAAAACAGGATCTTTCATCATCCAATCAGTGATTCCAACACGTACTAAATTGGGAGATGTGAAGACACCACTGATCTTCTTTTTTTTATTTAAAAAAAAACTCTAGTTTTATTAATTCAATGATAAAGATACCCTGAGAAAAAATTATGTAATTAATTGTTTGAAAACCATTTTTTTTAAATGGATTGCAATTTTTCTTTTTAAACTATTAAATCAATCTCATGTGACTTGATATTTGTTTTGTTTTGTGTTTAATTTTTTTTGGGGTTTTATTCTCTTTTATTTTTTCCTTTTAAGGGAATTTTGGTATTTTAACATTGAAAATTGATCATTCATTAGCCTATGATATATATTTGAAATTGGAATAGGGGATTTGTGCTATATACCTTGTGATATAATCAAATGCAAAATTACGGTTATATTATACATATAACCATACTTGTGATATGAAATTGATGTGTATTTTAAATATCTTGGCACATATTTCATGACATTCAAAATAAATAGTATTCCTTTCTCAATAAACCTTTAACATAGAGTAGTATTAAAAACATAAACTGTAATCCAAATTTTTTAATTATCAATTTATTTGTAATATTTTTATTATAAATATAATCAATTGATATGATAATATTTTAACACTTAATAATAAAATAATAACAATTCATATATCTTATATATTGGTATTTAAAACATAAAATTAGAATTAGTATTCCTAACATTTTTCTTATATAAATTTAATAATATTTTATGACCTTTGGAGGGTAATGCCATGGACACGTCTTTCCACGATTTCTTTCCCTATTTGATAAATAATTGCACAAAATTCTAACATCAACTAATGTACTAACTAAATTGTCTTTTACTCAATTTATTAATTTAATAGAGTAATCATACATATTATGTAAAAAAAAAAATTATGAATATTATGAGTGTGAAGAAAATTTTTTTTTTTTTTTTAACGAAAATTTTGTTTAATCCCTTTTCTCTACCTTGGACAAGTTATATTTTAATTTAGATCTATCACGATTTTAAGTAAAATCTTTTCTCTACCTTCTACATCATCTCTTTGGTTACAGGTCAGGCACATACTAAATAACTCAATGACCAAAGCTTTCATTTTTTTTTTAATAACAAATTTAAAGATAACAAGATTAGACTTTTACACCTTGTAACAAAATCTTGTGTAAAATTTTCTTGGATTGTTACTGTGTTAAGCTCTATTAGCATGAACACCAAACAACAATTGTACACATCACAACATGATCAAGATTCACCTAGTCAAGGATGTAGGTAATTAAGGCCCCCCTAAAAAATAAGGATTATAATTTATATCCCTCAAAATATATCTCCATAATTTTTAGCCTCTTTAACAAAATTTTCTGGTTTCATCACTATACCCAGTCCCTCGTTTCTATTCACATCCGTTAGTAAGAAAATGTATTAATAAGAATGTTACTGTCCACTTCCAGCTGGGATCAAGAGCCAATGTAACATGTCAAAATTTTTTTTTATTCCATGTTATAAAATTGATAAGTCATGGTTGAATGTTTATGCTCACGAAAAAATAATATAATGAACAAAGTAAATGTATGTTTTCCGACAGAAAGAGAATGGTGACACTTTACCCTTAGCAACCACACAATGATTTCTTGACGCTCAAGTCTCAATATAAACAAATATTTTTGTGTCACCGAAATAAATAAATAAATATTATGAGAGTATTTGGTGAATGAGTTGAGTTTGAGTTGAGTTGAAATTTTTAAGTTTGAGTTGAGTTGACTTTTTAAAAAGTAGTTATAAACTTTGTTGATTTTTCAAAAAAATACAAAAATTGAGATGAAAAAGTACAGTTTAGTTGAAGTTAAACTTATCCTCCAAACACCCTAATAGGGGAATACTCTTCTGTCTGACGGTACAATCCGTATAGGAAATTGACAAAATTTGAGAGAGAGTGCGATACAATCCGTTAGAGAGAGATTGAGAGAACTTGGGAGAGTTCTATATATATACATACACATATACATATATATACATACACATATACATATACATATATATATATATATATCTACACTACATCACCACAAATATAACAACCTATCACTACTGGAGGAGCCAAAACATTTCTCACTTGCAAACTCTATTAGAAGATATAAAGATGGTTTACTACTGAATAGCAACATAATTATGTTTTAATTTTAAGTAGGGATATAACTATTATTATTATTATTATTATTATTATTATTATTTTGTTTTGTAAAATACGAGCACAATAGAATATTTCAGTTTTTAAATTTCAATTATTAAATGAGGGTAGAGTTATATTATTTATTATGATATGGGGACACAGCCGAATATTTGAAAAATTTTAGGGGCGAAAGGCAAAACTTCAAAAGTTGAGTGAGGTTACGTATTGTCATTTTATATCGAAATAAGAAGTTTTTATAGTAAGATATCTAAATCGTAATGTATGTTTCTAAATATTAGATTTGATCGAAATATCATTAAAAAAATATACATAACTAGTAAAATCTTATGGATAACTGTAAGACTTTCTGTTTTTCAAGAAAAAAAAATCTATTATTTTTGTTAGGTAACTCCAATTTTGCTGCTAAATTTATGTTATAATAGATACTTAATGATGAAAGGAAAAAACATGTTCTCGTACCTTGTAGTTTAACTTTTTTTTAATTTTGTATCTTTAATGTTCATAAAATCTCGTGAGATTCTTAAAAAAAGTAAGAAAATACCATTCATGCATCAGTCGCTTTTTTAAGACAAAAAATGGCATTTCTATCCTTTTGGTTTAAATACTTAATTAAATAAAAAAACAATTAAATTCGTAAAAAAAAAAAGAATCAAAATCAAAATAAAAACAAGCTCATTAAACTAAAAGGATGAAATTATCATTTTTATGTTTCAAAAAAAAAAAAAACTCAGGGTATCGAAATGATATTTTTTTAAAGGGACATGATATTTAAAGAGATTTCTATGTTATGATGAAAAATAAAAAATAAATTTAAAGTTATCAAAATGATATTTTCCCACGATGGAAAGTGAAAATATTTGACCACGCAACTTATAAGAGAGGCTGTAGAGCAGGATATTTGACGTGTGCGTGGTCTCTATTATTCATCAACTAAAACAGAGTAGGCCCAACTTACACCAAACCCTAATGAGACTAAAATGATAGACGTTGATAAAATAACATATATACACATATATTTATGTTTGTTTATATATATATATATATATATATATATAGTACATTGATTTGTATAATGGCTATTGGAGAGAGAAATAATACCTACCCATATGATTTGGTCGTGCCTTTTGAAACTTTTTCCCTGATAAAAGGATAAAGGAAAGGACGGGAAAAGGAGCTCTCACCAAATTATGATAGAGAACTTTGAGAGAGAATACTAGACAGTCATAGTGGAAACTTTCAAAATCAAATTGCGTTTTTACTTTTTCTTGCAAAAAGGATTAGAAAAAGGCACAAGCTGGGTTCAGACGTTAACTAATGTTTGGTTTCTGTTTAGACTTCCATCCAATGGTAGCATACTTCAGGATAAAGGTCTATTCCAGTAGCTAACCTAATTGACTAAACAAAATGTTATAAATAACTTCAACGTTTTGCTTAGTATTGGACATGGTGGTTGGTAATAAATTAACAACATAAAATGCAAGTGGAATAAAAGTTATTCATTCAGTGACACAAGAATTAGAGAGAGATATGATGTAAAGAATGAAAATGCTTAAAATTTAGGTTGGGTGGTAAAGTTTTTTCATTTTGATTGATAAGTTTTTTAAATTCAAGTCGGTCCTTTCATGAGGATCCTAAATATAAATGTTATTTGGAGACGTCGTCCTTGTAACCTTCTAAACTTTTTTTTTTTTTTTTTTAATGATAAGAAGAAAAAAAGAAAGAAAATACTTGTATAAGATTAGGGGATTTTGATAGTAATGTTCATGTTCTTAGAAAAGGTAGACAATCCTTGGAGAAAAAAACAACATGAATGGATTTGAGATTTCCCATATCGGACATAAAAGATGGAAAATAATTGAGCAGTTGGGCCCATGTCTGAGTAGTGGGGGTCCCTCTTGGAGTCATATGAGTCCAATGTTCCAAATTATCTCAAAGATACTGAATTGTACCGTTGATTTCTTTTATTTTGTTGCTACCAAGGGTTGTTACTCGAGTGTCAAAAATAAATAAATAAATAAATAATATCACGAACAACTATCGATTAGATACCTTAAGATCATCATCTATCACCGCGTTTAACGGACGGAGTTTAGATTTGCTGTCCAATTATTCTGTTTTTAGTAAATATTCATCTAATATTATTTGAACAATTAGATTTATTCAAATATTTTTAGTATTTTATATTTATTATATGACTAAATTTTTAAATTTGGATAAGTGGTTAAAAATACTATAGAAGAGATGACTAATATAACAAGGATATGAGACAACAGATTTCAACTTCATTTGATGCCTCTAAATTTGTATTTGATCGTATGTTTGTCTGGATTTAACTTTTATGTCTAATTTATTTGTATCTCCTTCCCTGTCAATCTTATAATATCGTGACACATGTTTAACTAATATGACTCTCAAATTGATGTATTATAATATTGTAATTAAAATGATCTTTTTCATTAACGTATCTAAGTATAATTGAAGAGATGATAGAAATAAACGACACGAGTTAGTTTCCAGTCGGTCTTGCGTAAGGCAGTGAAACATATGAATTTGACATGTCTAATCTTCTCGTCATTCTCTGTCATCTCTTTGAATCTGAGCTTATGGGCCCAATCAGTGCCAGGTCTTGGGCCAAGAAGTTGGTAAACCATGCCGACCTAACTTGGGGTTGGACTTTACATCTCTATTGGGCATCCTTCATACACTGACAGCCTTCATTTCATTTTTTTTCATTTTTTTTTATAGAAAATTACCTAAATTATCATTTTTTTAGGGGGAATTTGGTGCACACACTCAAACTAAGATTTTCAAACTTTTTTTTATTTTTTTCTCAAAAAATTTTTATCTTTTTCCCAAAAAGTTTTTTGTCTTTTCTGAAAATTCAAAAAAATTTACTATTGAAACTTAAAAATTTCAACTCAAACTCATTCACCAAACTCTCCCTTAATCTATTAACTTACATAACACAAATTTCTCATTCTTAGTTATCATGACACAAATTTTATATAAATTCAGTTTAATTTTATATCATACTGGTCTAGTATTAATTTTTGTGTCGTATTGATCTAATAGTCTTTAAATTTGTATCATTTAGATGTTTTTTCTTTTTTCTTTTTTAGAACAATTTTTTTTTCAATATAATTTTAGAAACAACTTTTGCAGTTGGGATACGGTTAAAATATGACTCTTTTGACAACATAATTTTAGTAAAATTCTTAAATCGAAAAAATGTCTATCTATCTTCATCCGTCCATCAGCTTCAATACCTAACTTTTAAGAACCTACAAATTTGACCCACACAAAAAATAAAATAAATAAATAAAATAAAATATCATAACTGGATTGAGATTTCAATTAGATAGAAATCATCATCGTACGATTCAAATTTAAATGGACACGTATCTCATTTTATAATATAAAACAACAAACTAAAAAAATCAAAAAAACAAAAAGGCAAAAAAAAAATTTATTTACAAGAATGTCATAAATTTGAGCCATCCTTATATTTATATCCATCATAAGATTAAAGTTAATAAGTTTATTATTTTATAATATTAAAATTATCAACTTTAATATTAAAATGATCAGTATTGTAAAGAGATATTTAAAGCATAACTCTCCTCTTAATTTTTTTTTTTTAAAAAAAAGAAGATCTTTTCGGATTAAAAAAAAGGGGAGGGGGGGCTTTGAGATGAGTGGAAAAGAAAAGAGGCGCATGGCAAATTTTCTTTCTGCTGTTGTCAAAGCTATCAGCTATTACGTGTAACTGACGTTTGATACGGCCATACTTAGTACTTACCTTCAAAACTAAAGAAAAAAAAAAAGAAAAGAAAATAAGACAAGGCAATCCTCCGTTGACTCAAAATAATCCGTAGATTATTCATCGAGTTCGATGTTAATATATTATAGTTTTATCATTCTTTACTAAGGAAATACAAACATGCTTCATAGAGGGAGATATATATATATATATATATATAGTCAATTTTGCGCAACTTTTATCATATTGGGTATAATAAGATATTCAAATATCAAAGGCATGAAAAATGACATATTCCAATTCATGATGTTATTTCAAGTGCTACATCTACTTTTTTATTAATAAACTCTAATTTTTAAATAATTTGAAAAAAATACAATATTATTAAATATAATCGGATAAATTACTCTTTTAATCCTAACTTTTTTTATAAAGTTGTGATTTGTTTCAAAATTTTTTTTTTTTTGTGTGGTTAGAAAGGTGCAATTTGAGTCATATAAATATTTTTTCATCCTTACACTTAAATAGTAAATCATGTGTGTGTGATTAATGAGATATTTTATGTTAAATTCTTAACATTTATGGACCTTTTAATCACAAGAAAAATATTGAGGACCAAATCGCAATTTATTCAATATAAAATGAAGAAAATGCGCGTCAACCTATAACAATCAATCAGGAGTATATTGCTTATTTATTTACAAGATGTAAATAAATCATTTACTTTATAAATTTGCTATTTACTCCAATTACTTTAAAAACCTATTATTTACTTCAATAATTTTCTAAAAACTGCTATTTATTTCTATGTTCCTTAAAAAAAAAAAAGAAAGAAAATTAGAAATTCATTCAAAAATATACAAGATCCAAATGGATTTCAACAACCCGTAGGGGGTGCCTCCCCAGAAGCAAAAATGCTTGATAAAGAAGAAAGTCTGGCCCATTCAAATAGCGAGTTCGCTCCTACATTAGCAGAGCGGGAAATTAAAATCAAAATTTAAACCGGTACATTGGTTCGTAAGGTAGGTCACGAAGCTCGAGGAACAAACCCGAACCGATAGCAGCCACTAATGAGGAGCATCATTTCGATCTTTGGCATCGCTCCTAATCTCTACATTGCACCACACATGATCGAAAATTAATCGCGTAGCGATGGCCGGTGAGACCCGCTCCAAGCTCACCTTTCATGGCAGACTTTGATTGTCCCATGAAGTCTCAACAGCTCCCAAATGATCCCTTACTTAACCACGGCAAAGCCTGCCCTTCTATTGTGGTGATTCGTAGAATGTGGCGGACAAGATTGAGCCCAAAGAGTGGACGAGGTCTTTATTGAATTTTTATTTATATATTTCTCTAATTTTATCTTCAAAAAAGTTCATATTTCTCACTTTTGTGCCCCGACTAAAAGTGTTAGGAGATCAGCCAATCAGGTGGTCCATCTGCTAGCTCATTTTGGCTATATTTCTAAGTTTTTTCATGTATGGATTAACGAGACTCCATCTATAGTCTCTAGTATTGTTTCTCTTGATATTTATCATTAATAAAACAACAACTTATTAAAAAAAAAAAAAAACAATCCCTATGTAAGTCTTCTTAAAAACTTTATCATTTAAAACACGTTTTCACTGAAACACTAAGTTGTCTCTATTGCTGGTTACAACCCCTTAACTTTAAGTAATAACAAGTTTAATATTTAAACTCTGTTTGGATCACATGCATTATTGAAAATTTCTTTAAATAAAGTCCAAAAATAATCTTCAAACAGTGATAATTTGTTCAGCAGACCGGATATATCACATCATCATGCTAAAGTGATACATTTATTCAACTAAAAATTGGTATTTGAACTATTTGTTTATGTCAGCCTTTTGTAATTATTTATCCTTCACTTTTTTATATATTACACTTGTAAAAAATGTAAGGACAAAACATCCAAACATACACATTGTACTCTATTGCATTAAATTTAAATATAATATATAATAAATGTAGTTTTTAAATGGATCATAAAATTTATAAAATTTATTCGATGTTTTATTCAATAAAACTGTCTCCGCAACTTAGTTCAAAAAGTGTTTAGAGAAGTCCAAACCTTCGACTGCTTCTAAGTAAACGGGTTTGTCCCGTAGTAAATGGATTCCAAGGTGGGTCAAGTGCGATTTAGTGCCAGGAAGTCCTAACCTACTCCGTTCACATAATGTAAAAGAGAGAGAGAGAGAGGGAAGGAAGAAAAAAAAAATTTGAGGCTTGAATTGAAACATACAACTAGAGAAAGAAATGGTCTTCTAAATCCTTATTATGGTGTGACATTGATCAAGATTGAGGGAGACATTTGGAAATGTACACAATAAGAGTTTTATAAGTCAACTGCCATGAAGATTCTCTCTTCCACCATATACATATATATATATATATACACAAATAGGACAAATTACATTTTTTTTCTCTAAACTTTAGACCTTGTCACAAAATACCCATTAAACTTTAATTTGTAACATTCTTTTTACATGGACTTTGGAAAAGTTCATGAATTTTCCCCCTCAATTAAATTTTGACGAAAGATATATCTAACACTTATTGAAAGTACCAGTTTGAGATATTAAGTATGAAATTATAAAATAACAAATATTGACAACACTTCTGGCACACGTTACCTTTATTAAACATGAAATAACGAAGTTACTTATAAAAGAGAAATATAAGTAAAAAAAATGACAATCAACTATAAATATTTACCTTTTAAACTTAATTATAAGTGTTTCATATTAAATATCTGCTATTCATATTTCAAACGAATGTTATGTGTATTTTTTTAGTAAAAAAATTAATTGAGAGGGAAAATTATGTTAAAAATTAAAATTTGGAAGGGAGAGAGAAAAAATGTAATTTGACTATATACATACAATAAGTGAAGAAAGAGACTGGTGATGTTAGTGATAATGGATCACATCATGGATCTACACTATTATAGTTTGTGATGTACGAGTAACACACATTCATTTCGTGGAAAAGGCAAGTTGTTTGTCCACTAGAGATATGGACCACTTTCATTTGTGGACGTTTCCGCCAAAAATAAATAATTGAGATAAAAAAAAAAACTATTCTTCAAATTTTTTTTATGTATAGAATTAATTATATGA
The DNA here is from genome assembly GCA_038430175.1 of Ficus hirta. NCBI lineage: Eukaryota > Viridiplantae > Streptophyta > Magnoliopsida > Rosales > Moraceae > Ficus > Ficus hirta. Next base: position 13,596,728 of record CM076595.1, on the reverse strand, counting down.
TTAGAACATCTAGTTAGAGTTATTTCTCGATTTATCCTGCTGTTTTTAAAAGCTATAAAACTACTGTTTTGGTTTGGGTTTTTTTTATTTTTATTTTTATTTTTAGTAACTATGGTTTGGGTTTAAAAAACTTGTTTCAATTTTCGTGCTATGGCATTTTGTAAATGGAAAAAAAAAAAAACAGAGGACAAAGATGGACATAACAATAATTAAAAAATGACTTAATCAAATGAAAAAAATATTATGCTTTTAAAATGCATACAATTAAGAAGAATATTTATATAATAAATCTTATGTTTATTTATGTTAGGATCTGAATTGTGCTTGTCACATAAGCGGGCCAAAAAGGAAATTCCAAATATATAGACGATTTGTTTATAAGTCATACGTGTTGTAAACAACTAATATTAACTAATTCCATATTGTTGCTTGGTTTCAACGGAAAGGCCGAGACAAAACCTCTGTTTTTATTTAAAAAATGCAAAAACCCTTTTTTTGTTTAGTAAAGTGACAAGTGTTTCTAGAAGCTTTTTTTTTTTTAAATTTAAAATTTTGAATGGTTTCTAGAAGCCTTTCTGAAAACAATAAATAACTGCATAGCAGCCCAGTGGCCGGTGGTAGAAGATAAGTCTACACTCATTACCAGTGGACTATCTTTTAAGATCAAAAAAACATTATTATAAAAGGAACACCCATAGATCATAATTCATATGCACTAAGAAAGTAACAGGAAACATTATTTCCTGTTTCAAAAAAAAAAAACATTATCTAAAAGGAATGCCTAGAGATTTGCACTATGAAACTAACAGGAAACATTATTCTTATTTAAAAAAAAAAATTAAAAAAGAAACAGTTTGTAACTTATTTCAATGTTAGTAGTTGTCACGTCTAGAAACTCCACACTATACCCATAATTAAAGCCACGACAAAGAAAATTACGAAGTAAGTAAAAAATAAAAAATAAAACTAATAAATGAACCAATAATTTCATGCCACGTTGGCACCACTTTCAGACAACTTCAAAGTTCACTTCACTCCAAACGTTTGGCGGCAAATCTAAGGCTGTCGTCCATTGCCACGGCCCTCTGCAAATGCACCATCGCCATGTCGGAACAACCCACCACCATCCTCTGCATCCGAGTCGTATCGTTGACCACCGCGTTCCTTACGCTTCCCCACCTGCAACCTCCGTTCCCGATCTCGCACTGGATCACCTCCCCGGGTTCCGACGGTTTGTGTAAAAATACGAAACTGCCCCTCGCAACGACGCTGATCGACGGCACGCACGAGCATTCCCCTTCAGCTTCTCCACCATCTCCTCCGGCATCTCCCCAACGACCTCAACGTCCTCGAACGATTCGCCACTGAACTTCCACATTTTTGCGGTTTTGACACTCTCGCTACTCCCCACCACCCCTACCGCGACCAGATTCCTGCCGGCGAACTCTATCACCGAGTAGAAAACGTCCTGATCGGGATGGATATCGTACGGCCCGGCCAGGTCTGGGAGTTCGGATCGAACGAGTAGGTTACGCCGGAGCATTTCTCAGTCACGTACATCTTGCCGCCGTGGACTGCGACTGATAGCCACGTCGACGCGGCGGAGTCCTTCAGCATCGCCGGCAGCGACTGGCACACGCTCCACGATCCTTTCCTCCGGTCGTAGACCTCGACGGAGAGCGGATAGTCCTCAAAATCGCACGCTCGACCGGCGACGACGATGCTGTCGCTGACCTCCGCAACGATCTGCTCCTTCCGCCAGATGAGCGGCGTGTCGACCACGTGCCAACTCAGCCGGAGCGCGTCGGAGGTGAGGCGAACTTTCCCGGCGAGAGCATGTAGCTGAGAGATGAGTGGGAGGACCGGAGGGCGGAGACATGGTTGATCGGCTGCTGGTGGTGGATCTGGATCCAATCGCCGGAGCGTGGGTCGTAAGCGTGCGCGGTGGTGGTGTAGGGTACCCTCGTGCTCTGCGTGTGGACAATGAGCCAGGGCTTGATCCTCTTCGTGTGACGGAGCGACGACGAAACGGCGTCGTCCCAAGCCCTCGAGCCCTGAGAAGCGGAGACCAAGTCGATAAGAGGCACGTACGACAATATGGCTTCTAAGATGTCTTCGTAAATTGGAGCTTCTTCTTGGGTTCTTGTTCCAGAACTTTACTATCTTTGGACATCAGTACTGAAGATAAAAAGATAGCTTTTGATAATTTTTCTTTTGGAAAGGCTAAGGAATTATCTATTAGAAGAATTGATTACAGAATTATAGGATTGCCTTTTCCATTGAGTGTGATTAATATACATACACACAGCAAGAGAATTTAAATATGAGTAAGTTTTGTAATTCTAATTTGGTGTAAGTTCTCTATTCTCTCAAAAACGGCCAATTCAATATATAAAATCTACAAAAATAGAATTTTTCAAAAGATAGCTAATTAGTAAAATTGTTAACCCTATCTAATATGTTCACATAAAATGGAGCTCCAGCCTAAGTTCATCTTGATATTGATTACAAAAACAAGTGAGTGAGAACGATTTGGTCGGTGTCACCACGTAGATCGACGAAAGCTATGTTAGCCGCGTGAGCAATAAAATAAGCTTATACTTGTAACTACTAGTGGAGTATCTTTTAATATTTCAAATATATTATTAGGAGTATCCACTAAGAAAGTAACAAGAAACATTATTTTTTATATAAATACAGGAAACATTATTTCTTAGATTATTGAAAAACACATTACATTCATTTTTTTACCTTTACATTTTAGTGTTAATAAAATTTTATTCAAACACATGTTTAATTGGAATATAATTCAATTTTTTATTTTGAATGTAAATATTCTGTTTCATGGAACATTCAAAATGCAAATTATTAATTAAACGGATCATTAGAAAGTAACAGAAAACATTATTTCTTATTAGAGAGAAAACATTACTGCAACATACTTCGTACATTAATTGTCACGTCTGGAAAATCCACACTAAACCATAATTAAAGACGCGACAAAAAAAAATTACGAAGATAAGTAAAAACAAAAGTCAACCATTAAGATTCCTCACATTAAAAAAAAAAAAAAAACCAAGATGAAGTTCCACGCTCCGATCCTCGCACTCCACGCTCGGCTACATGCTGGCCGTCCAAGTTCGCCTTCTCCGATCTGCTCCGCCTGACTTGGCACGCCGCGGACGCGCCGCTCGGCTGACGTAAGGACCCGTTCGACGCGGAGGTCGGCGACAGAGTCGCCGGCAGCGCGTGCGACTACGAGGACGATCTGCTCTCCGTCGAGGTGTACAACCGGAGGAAGGACGCGTGGCGCACGTGCCAGTCGATGCCGGCGCTACTGAAGGACTCCGATGCGTCGATTTTAATCCATCAGGCTAGATGCCGGAGGACTTGATGGATGAGCCGATCGCCCAACCATCATCATCTCCGGCGTGTTGTTGTATCACCTCAAAATATAATAATAATTAAAAAAAACTAGTAGCAATTACTGAGATCTATTGATTAGATTTCATCTACTTCATTTTTTAGATGAAGTTGAAAGGAACGGACGAAAGAAAGAGAGATGCAGGTGAACCATGAACGGGAGAGACGCAGGTGAATGGGGTTTTGTCATTTACAGAGACAATGGAGGAAAGAGAAAGGAAAAAGATAGAGAAAGGGCAATAAAGTTTAGATAAAATTTTTAATTCTTGTGTGTCCCACAAGCTTAGAAGTATGTGAGGAAAATGCCCAAAAGCCAGCCACGTAATATGCCATGTAAATGCCACATAAGGTGCTGATGGTCATCTGTGATAATTGAGCCGATAATATCGTGCCACGTAGACATCTCGTTCAGAAAACTTCCAAAGTTCGCTTCACTCCAAATGTTTGGCGGCGAATCTCAGGCTGTCGTCCATTGACATGGCCTTCCGCAAATCCACCATCGCCACGTCGGAACATCCCACCACCATCCTCTGCATCCGAGTCGTATCGTTAACCACCGCGTTCCTTACGCTTCCCCACCTGCACCCTCCGTTCCCTATGTCGCACTGGATCACCTCCTCGGGTTCCGACGGGTTGTGTATAAATACGAAACTGCCCCTCGCAACGACGTTGACCGACGGCACGTAGGAGCACTCGCCCTTCAGCTTCTCCACCATCTCCTCCGGCATCTCGCCAACGACCTCAACGTCCTCGAACGATTCGCCACTGAACTTCCACATTTTTATGGTTTTGACACTCTCGGGACTCCCCACCACCCCCACCGCGATCAGATTCCCGCCGGCGGATTCAATCACCAAGCAGAAAACGCCCTGGTCTGGACGGAGATCGTACGGCCCGCGCCAGGCCTTGGAGTTCGGGTCGAACGAGTGGGTCAGGCCCGAGCATTTCTCCGCCACGTACATCTCGCCACCGTGGACGGCGACCGAAAGCGACGTCGACGCGGCGGAGTCCTTCAGCGTCGCCGGCATCGACTGGCACGCGCTCCACGCCCCGTTCCTCCGGTCGAAAACCTCGACGGAGAGTGGATCGTCCTCGTAGTCACACGCCCCGCCGGCCACGACGACGCTGTCGCCGACCTCCGCTACGATCGGATCCGTCCGCCAGATGAGCGGCGCGTCAACCACGTGCCAGGTCAGCCGGAGCGGGTCGGAGGAGAAGGCGAACTTGGACGGCGACAGCATGTAGCTGAGAGTGGAGTGGGAGGATCGGAGGGCGGAGACGTGGTTGGTCGGCGGTTGGTGGTGGATCTGAATCCAGTCGCCGGAGCGTGGGTCGTACGCATGGGCGGTGGTGGCGTAGGGCGGCCTCGTGCTCTGCGTGTGGACAATAAGCCAGGGCTTGATCCTCTTCAGGTGACGGAGCGACGATGAAACGGCGCCGGACCAGGACCTGGAGACCTGAGAAGCGGAGACGAGGTCGATGAGAGGAACGTGAGACAAAACGGTTTCTAGGATGTCTCCATAGATTGGAGCTTCTTCTTGGGTTTCTTCTTCATGAACTTTTCTGTCTTTAGCCATTATTGAAGAAGAAAAATGAAAGATAAGGATTTTTTTTTTTTTTTTCCTTTGGGGCGAAAGGATGAGGAAGTATTTTGTTCGTCTGGATTGATGGAGAGTATTTAGAGCCGGTTGGAGCTGTTTATATAGAAGCTGTTGGGGAAGTGCCGTGACTCTTGGTGATGAAGTGGCGCGCCATTTCTACTTTCTAAAACGCTTTAATTTTCTACGAAAAGGACAATTATTATTTTTTTAGGGAAAAAGGACAAATTATTAATGTGTATGTTTTTCTACAAGGTTTTAAATGAGTGCAGGCGAATTATTATCATGTCCTTTTTAGAATCATCCAATAAGGTATTAAGAAACACAAATTTCTCACCCACCATATGGGTTGGAAAGGATGAGTGTCTTTGGTTTTTCTTTTTCATTCAATTCGACTTCTATTATTATTATTTTTTTAGGTATTGTTTCAATTTTGATGGTTAAAGTATTGATTTATTGGTAATAGGATAAATTTTGAATGATCAATTAAGAAAAATTATTATAAAAAATCTGTTTTTTTGTCATATTTAGAAAATAAATTTCTGTTTATAAAGTTAAAAATCTGAAAATGATAGATTTATCTCTAGATCTTTCTTTATTAAAAAAAACATAAATTAAAATTTTTTTTTTTAAAATTTTGGGATTAGATTTATTTAAAAAATTCGGCTCGAATTATGTCCCTTATAATACCTCGCTTTGCGAATTTTAAACCAAAAATGGGTTCCCACGAACTATTAAATATTAATGAAAATGATCCTTTCGTCTGAAGTCCTAACAGACAGTACTCAATGTCCACCCAAACAATGATGGTACATAAGCAATTTGGTGTAGAATTACTCTTCTACCCCTCCATCATCTATACGAATCATAACATAAGTCCAAGACAAAATCACCACCACAAATCCAATAAAAAAACAAACGCATTATTTGCAGACTCCAACCAATCACCAAATTGGACAAAAGTGTAATCGAATAAACGAAGAAACAAAAGTGTTATTCACCCTTTTGATTTAAGCTTTCTCACTTGCCTATTATTGCAATTTAATCCAGACCCCATTTCCGTGAGAAAGTCTCTCCACGCGCACCGCCATGAGCGCCCATCTCAACCACTACAGGGGTCTTCCCCTGTCGCCATTGCCGCAAACCCATCACCCTCACCCATAAATAGGTGGGGTTTTTTTTTTTTCTTTTCCCAACAGGAAACGGATGAAATGTAACGAAATCAAGTGTGAATAAAACTAAGACACGACCCATTTTTCTTTAGAGTTAACGAATCCATCACAAGTTTATTGATCTTATAAAGAATGTCATTTTTAAGACTAGACCTCAAAATAAAGATGTTGAATTTTAAATTTTAATATTCAGACTAAAGAAGACTAAAAATATATGTATATATTTTTTCAAACGCTATCACAATTAATAGTTAAAATTGATAGAACTAGATAATAACATTTCAAAATAGAATCACACCATAAAAAGGCCACTCAGGTCACGGTTTGAGTGCTGGCCCATTTTTGTTAATTTGTGACCAAGCACTCTATGATCGAAGATTCTAGAGCATTAAGTCATCGCCGTAAAAGAAGGGGTTTAGAATTCTAGACAATATTTGTGACTGTGGAAATGTAAAATTCAAATCAATCGACATTTTTCTCCCTAAAAAAACAATAGACAAAATCAAATCTCACTTTTTCTTTTTTTCTTTTAACTAAAGACACCAAATCTTCAAATTTTTTTTTATCAATTCCCATCGAGTTTTATAAGACATGAATATTGTGGGTGTTCTAGAACAAGAATAAAACGATTTTTAAATGCCTTCTTTTTCATAAAAAAAAAAAAGAAATAAAAAAGAATAATAAACTTTTTACGGTCCTGCTTTTTGACTACGAAGACGATCGCAAAATGATCACTGGAGGTAAATCAAGTCCACTATTGTGGGCCCATTGTGGGCCAAAAGTGGCCACGTCAACAGTAGGTTAACCCTCATGGGAGACCCTTGATGAATGAGAGGCCGACAAAATCACCAAAACCAGCAGCCATTTCGGACTTTTTTTTCTTCTTCTTCTTTTTTTTTTGTTTTTTGTTTTTTGTTTTTTTGTTTTTGTCTCCAGATAAGATTTTATTTACGATGAAGAAAATTATTGATACTTTTCACTTAAAAAAAAAAAATCATTTGTGTCACTCTTATTCATTAACAGAAAGAAAATTGTGATTTTAATCTAAATTTACTTAAAATGATGTGTCTAGTTTTAATCACATCATTGGAGATTTGACGTTGCACATTTTCTTGAACGAGTGAGACCTCCGATCGAAACTATTAATGAAAATTAAAATAGAAAAAGACTCATTTTTATCGTTGCATCTTTTAATGGACTGTGAAAAAGATCGAGACTTATCTGGTAACTGTTCTACTTGACCTCTCTAGAAGAACATTCAATGTGGGTGGTGGAGTGATGAGAATATAATTTTTTTTAAATATGCCAAAAAAAAAAACAAAAACAAAAACAAAACAAAAAACAAAAAACAAAAAACAAAGGCAATTCTCTCCAAACATGATGGCATTCTAATGACCAAGTAAAACAGCGTCAGTATTACGATACGACTATGAGTGCCCAAAAAAAGAGTGGAAAGCGCTCTGTTTCTTCGCTTTTATAAGTAAAAATTAAGGCATCGTTTGGCTTTTGAATTTAAATTTAAAATTTTCATATCAATTTTTATATTTTTTTGAAAATTTTTTTATTTTTTCTGAAAATTTTTTTATCTTTTTTAAAAAATCAATAAAAATTTTCAACTCAAACTGTTTCACTAAACGGAGCCTAAAGTTAATAATTTTTTTTCATTTTATTTTTTCTCCAATGAAGAATAGTCGTGGACTGGTGCTCAGGAAATACAAGAACTTCCTTTGACTGGGATGCTCTATCTATCATCTGTGTGACGTATATTTCTGAATATTAAGTTTAATCAAAGTTATTTTATTACGAATTTTTCTTAGGGATGTTTATCGGATTCAATTAATCGATCAAACAGTTCGATCCAATTCAATCTAATTCATTTTTTTACAAATAACCGACCTCTATTGGATTGAATCAGATGTTGACTCTTAAAAACCGACCTAGGTTGGATCAGATGCACTTTGATCTTCAAAACATCCAATCTAACCTTTATTTATATTTTATGTTAAAAAAAGTATAAGTTATATTTATAATTTAAATAGTTTGTCCAAAATTTAGTTTTTTTTTTTTTTTCATATACCTCCACAATAGAAAACTTCAAAGCCTACATAGAAAAATCATTCTTTCATTTTCTAATTCCTTAACATATTATGTTACTCATTCCCACGTCCCATATTTCTTGCTTGTTTTGTTTAAATTTTGATATTTTAACTAATAGGTGATATATATATATATATATATATAACATAATATACTACTTATTATAGATAGGTCAAACAAGAAAATAGACAAAGAAGAAGAAAAAATATGAAGTCCAATAGAAAGTTCGAAGAGCAACCGATCAATCGAATCAAATTCGAACCGACCATAAATGGATTGGATTAGATTGGATACTATATTATTAAGGAATTGGATTGGATGAGATTTTCAAAAACTAACCTTTGATTGAATCTGATGTTGTACGGCTAAAATATGATGGATCTTGTCCGATGAATACCCTTAATTTTTCTTAATATCAAGTTTAATTAAAATTATTTCAAAATAATATTAAAAAGTATGTAAAGTCAAATTAACTTGATATGTATAACGATGTTTTTAAAGAAAGTTTTATGGGTAAGGTAATTTGAATATCCTATTATAGAATTCTTATTAAAAAAATTTTACAAAAAGGTTTTCAATTTTTAAATTTTGATAATTTCGTCCATGAATTCCTAAGTTTGTGACAAATCTTTCTCAATAGAAAATGAGCATTCATTTTAAAACTTAGTACATTGTCACACGAGCCCTTATTTTTAATCAACTACACTAAAATAGCCTCATATATGGGGAAAAAAAAGGAAAGGAATAAAGAAGATAGAGCAACTTAAAAAAGGGTGGGGAAAAAAAAAACGAAAGAGAGGAGCAGAAAACCAAATCTCAACGGCGCCCTCGTTTTAGGGCGTTCATGGTTGTTGTGAGCCGAGATCACACCAAGTGTAGCCTTGCCAACACCCTTGTCTCCTAGACCGTTTCATCGAGCGTGCATTGTGAACCCGCTCCTCATTGCGAGTGTCACTACAGGCCCCCCCTCCGCTACTAGCTAGCTTATTGCCTTAGCACCTCGCAAGTCCATTGTCTTTGCGAGCCCCCTCGCGGCTGCAAGCCCCTTTGACATGAACTTTGGAGAATGAAGCCGAGCTAGGGCTTTCAAAGGAAAGTTTTTTTTTTTTTTTTTAAATACTTTTTTTCCACATTTAGAAAACCAAATTAGTTTTGTAGTTATACTTGAATTATTCGTCATGTTAATTAGTGCGCTTTTCTATTTAAAATTTAAAAGAAGTTATCAATATAATCAAATTTATCATTAAATTAAGAGTCAACAACTTAATCGTGAAAATGAAAAGATTGAGAACAGTGGAACCACAAAGTTTTTGAGGTAAAATAATAATTAAAAAAAGGCTAATGCTTGGCTGGAATGTTGCGCAATAGAATGTGAGTTACTAGAATAAATTTCCAGCAAAATCATATTTAAGAAGAATGTGGGAAGACAATATTATAATGTAATTAAGAGAGATCTACCAAACTTATATGGATCCGAATGTTGTATATTTAAATTTGGATGTTTATCATCATAAATATAATGTATGTTGTCCCTAAAATTATTTATTGATGTCAATCCAAAATTATTTATTATTTCTTCCCCATCGTTTCAGGATAACTAGACTTAAATAAGGAAAACGATGTCGTGTAGAAAAAGTATGACGATTGTTATATGTCATTTTTACAAATATAAATATATATATATATATAGTTTTTTTTTCCTTGAAAAAATAGGTGAACTGGTTGTTAAACCGTCCTGTCATCTCTTTCTAGGCCATTATACCGACGTATTGATCGAGTAGTTTTACCTACAAAAGAAAAGTATTCATTTATCAGGTGAGCATTCAATAAAACAAAGACAAAACAAACAAAATCAAAAATTAGGTGAGCAGTGAGTGAGGTGTATTCCAAAAAAATAAATAAATAAAAAACATCAACAACAACTTGCGTTGTAGTTAAGCTGCCAAAACTAAAATTTGTCTAACATATGGAGAAATCTTTTGGTAAGGTATAGAATAATATCATACTGATGGGACAATTTTTAATCTAGATTTTTATCTATTTTTTGTTAAATTATAAATTTTAAAATATGATATGATTTTACAGTTAAAAAAAAAAAAACAATCTATTACTACTAGCACATTATTTTACAGGGATAATCACATAAATATCCCGTAATTTCAATTTTTTCTTAACTCATCTCTTTAATTTATGAAACTACAAAGCTAATATGTTTCAATTTCCCCCTTCATACAAATTTTTTTTTTTTTTGGTACAACAATACATAACGAAAAGGTGAAACTCCTTCAAATAATTTTTGGAAAAGTATTTTAAACGTTTAAACAAAAGAAAAAAAAAAAAAAGCCAAACCCCTAGAACAAAACATCATATATTTAAAGTGGATCCTGTTGCCCCAAATGTTTCTGAAGGAAAACATTTAAAACTTGTATTTTTTTAAAAAAATTATTTAAGGGTAATTTGTCTTATTCTCTTGTTTTTTTTTTTTTTTTTTTTTTTGTCCAAAATATACGAGAGGATAAAATCGAAACATACTATTAAGTTCAAGTGGAATTTTTTGAATTTCTAGAAACACAAAATGAATAGAGAAAAAAATTATTTCTTATCCCATAATTATTCTTTTTTTCTTTTTAAAGAATTTACGGACCATTTTCAGGTGAAATTTTATAACTCATTTTCAAAAAATTTTAAATCTACATCTCACTTTTTCTCTATTTTATTCTAAAGAAACTCAAATTTCAAAAGTCCATAACTTCCTGTCCAAAAAGAGAAAATTTTTTTAAATCACACATAATGACGAGAGGAACGAAGTGAGATCTAAATTGCATATATTTTTTAAGACATATCAAATTTTTACATTATTTTATATATCCTAATTCATTTTCAATTCATAATTCAATTAAATACACACTTCAATTTGATTATACAAAACTTCAGCTCGAACTATTATTCTAGACGGATCCTTACTTCTCTTTTATTGCTAGAAACAAAATCATCCGTTAGCATATGGTAAATTGACAATGGATTTGGCACAAAGCAATTAAACATCTACGTACCCAAGTCAACTATCACATCTCTATTTTTCATTTAATTTGTATAGCCCTTGTTATTAATGAAATAGAAAATCCAAAACTTCAGCTCTACCTATTACTCTAGATGAAAGCGCATGGTAAAATTGACAATGGATTTGGCACAAAGCAATTCAACATAAACGTACCCAAGTCAACTATCACATTTCTATCTTTCATTTAATTTGTACAGCACTTGTTATTAAAGAAATAGAAAATCCAAAATTTTTAAGGGGGGAAAAAAATAAAAAAATCCATTTCTACAACATACGAGGTTATAACCTTTTTGTTTTTTTGTTTTCCTTAAAAAAAAAAAAATAGCAGTACCAAGAATACTAATTATAATCTCAATTTTATGAGTATTAATACACGTATCATATAATTTTTGTTTATAAATATAATCAATTAATGTAATAATATTTTAAACACTTACTAATTAAATATACGACAATTCGTATGTCACGTAATTTGGTGTCCCTAATATTTTTCAAAAAAAAAAAAGGAAAGTCAAACCTATTTAAATTAAAATAGAAACTCTACCACAAGATGCTACTAACGAAAATACACATTCTAACAATACGACGGAGTTTACTTATTGATGATGTTACGTTGTCCCATAATAGCAATATTGTACCCTACAAATTTATTATATATATATATATATATATATATATAAAATGTGGTAGGTAGGATGCAGACATTTTGTAGAACAATGGCATAATTAACACCAGTTATAATCAGCTGTCATAAATTTTCACGGTCACAATAAGTAGTTTTATAGGGCTAAGCCATAAGGTTTAAAACATGACGGTGCATATGATACATGTGTTGGATGCAATAACATAATTTTTTCGATAATTTATTTACAGTTTACATATTTATAATATAATTACAATTTACATCTATTTTACAAACATTGCTTGATTTAAATCAATAGCCCGAGAGGTGGCTTCTTCTTTCATTATGTAGAGAGAGGGAACTAGACCTCTACTTTTTCTACTGAAATTATTACTAATTTATGACTACAAGTGCTGTTATAATTATAAATCCAATTGATTTGATTTTTTTATTCGTAATCCTTAAATAAATGAAGTTATCTTAATGAATCTCTTTGGTGAGTTCATATTTATTGTCCTTATATTTCTATCATCTTAATTGTCCCTCTACTTATCTTATCATCTGGATTTAGTACCTTTATCACATAAAGAGAAATTAAATACTAAAATCACTTAACCAATTCACTTAGGAATCAAATTTTAATCGGAAAGACGGTTAAGAGGACAGAAAAATGGAACATTAAATCTAAATTCCTCTTTGGTTGCATCTTTAACTCGTGAAATAATTTAGAGTTAATGAAAGAAGGAGGGGGGGGGGGGGGGGGGGGTGTGGGAAACAGAACCAATCCCCCAAACGCTACCTTATCCACCTGTTCTTTTTGACTAAATGCTAAAAGCAATCTTCTGTTCTTCTTTTGGCTTTTTAGTGCAAAGAAATCTTTGCCCATCTTTGCACTAGAGAAGAGAGATTCCAGCTGTTTCTTTTCTATCACTTGTGAATGTATCAAATATATTATATTATATTTACGAGTGATGAAATAGGATGATAAGAAAAAAAAAAAAGAAAGAAAAACTTTAATAAAATATATTATTGGCAAACTCTCTTCTATATGGGACGAGAGAGGTTTGGTAGATCGACCTTAACAAAAAATATGGACATGCAAATATTTATTTTTTCAAGTTGTCTGTGTAAAAGAATAAAAGAAGTTTGTCATATGCCTATAATGTCCCTTGAAAAAAAAAAATAGTACCTCTAAATTGGAACATTGTGTTTTTATTTTTATGGGCTTTTATATATGAAATTATATATTGGTTGTACCAAAACTATTATCTGATTTTCCATCAATCATTTCATTTTCAAGCATCTTAAAATAAGCTAATGACTTATTTGATGAGTTAGTTCAACTCAAACTAAACTGTACTTTTTTATTTCAGTTTTTGTCTTTTTATGAAAAGTCAACAAAAATTATAACTAATTTTTAAAAAATCAACTAACTCAAATTTAAAAATTTTAACTCAAATCGTTTTACCATAGCCTGAATCTTGAAACTAAAAGCCAAGTTTTGGTCAGTTTAGTAGGCAATACTTGAATCAATTCCACGATGACGCAATACAACTTTCAAAAGTAGGCAATACTTGAATGAATTCCATGATGACTCAATACAACTTTCAAAAATAAACGTCAAACTGAATAAATATTATGTTACACTACTTCTTTAATTATTTTTTTTAATGTTTTGAGAAGAATTGTAGATAAAGTCAGTAATGAATTGTAGACAAAGTCATTAATGAAAATGTTGATATTGATAGAGTTGATGAGATTTTAATTTACAGATGATGTCGATAAAAATGTCAATATATCGATGGATATCCCGAAAAAAAAAAGAATGTATAGAGAAAAACTTATACTTTTTTGTTGAAATTTTACAAGATGTTAACACAATCAACATTACTCAACTTGAACTAACGTAATGACTAAAACAATACATCTTTTGTATCAATTATTAGAGTTATGTCATATAGTGTATAAGAATCGCCAATTATATATTGCTTATAATTTTAGTATGATGTGACATATTCGTTATAAACAAAATATGATAATATAATTGAGTATATGATAAACTTAAGTGTCAAACATAATAGAGTATAAACTTCAAGTGTCTTTAATATCAAAATGACTTTCTAATATGTTAGAAAGCATTAGATACGTTTTGATATTGATCCGAACATTTTAAAAAGTAAAAATTAATTTAAAGTCAGAATAATAATCCTAAAAAATATGATTTCTTTTGTATTATTATGGGTTGAAAAATATTGTCACTGTAAAAAACTAAAAAACTAAAACTAAATGTGCTATAAATTTGAAATTTTTTGGGAAAAAAAAAATCCCAGCTGGGTTTTTGGAGATTATGTGGACATATCTAAAAAAATTCTAGATATTAACGGATATTTGCATCAATATCGTGTCTTTTGAATATTTTTATTGAGATTCACAGACATTTAACGGATACTTCGAAAAGAATATATTTCTTTCATTATTTACATTAAGATTTCAAAATATAGATAATTTGGTGAAAATGTTGACTCATCCATAGACAAAGTCCATATATTTGTACATTCACGCATACTTGGACGGACTTCAATCAGCATTCGGAGCGGGCAATCCGGCGTCTTACTGGAGTGAGAAATCAAAGTAAAAGCTTTTCACGCTTCTGAATTGGAACGGACGAGTGAGGATATATATATATATATATATGTATAATTATGCAAATGAGTCCGACACTTACTAAAGACGCCAGACTTTCCAATCCTATATATATATATAATTAATACATATAATATATTATATCCACATTCTTCTAGATCTGTCAAGAACGTAAACGAAAGCTAAGAGTTATAGCTAGAATGATTTGGTAGTAATTACTGAATTCCAAGTTTCTTAAATATAGCCGCCGGCCATATTTGAAAGTTCAATCTCTAAGTTGGAACTTTGGAAGCCGCAGCCAACTGCTTGAACTTAGTTCGTCTAAGTGAAGACTCTCAGCGACAAAACAAGGATTTCTCACGAGCCACTATAACTTAGCCCAATTTAGTGTTCAATGTTATATATTAATTATTTAAAAATAATAATAATAAAAATAATGGGATACGTTATCACGAGGACTCTTTTGATATGCATTTAGGTCTCTGCCTTACTTTTCTAAAATGAAGTCATACATGATACAATCATGGTCATGGTCATGGTCATATTTTTTTCTTTTTTAGCACTTTTACCCTTTGAAGTTCTCGTGAGACGACGGGTTTTTGCTTGAATTTTTTAATTTTGTAAAAATTATCCTAATTCAATAATGTGAAAGTGATCCTAATTGGTCTCAGCCGTTTGGATTTGAACATATACGCAATGTGCACATGATATGACATGTTATGTTTCCACATGAAATTTCAGTCTCTACCTTTTAAATGAGCTTATGTAACATTCACTAATGTGTTTGCATCCAAAACTTAATAGTTGTCATCAATTTGGAGGAGATATTCTACAACACTTTATTAAGGGCCCATTTGAAAGAGGTTTTAGAGATATAGTTTTGGAGATATCTGAATTGGAGTTTTGGAAATATATGTGTTTGATTGAAAAAAAAAAAAAAAGAACTGTTTTGAAAAAAAAATTGAAAAAACTTAAAATGTGTTTAGAATTAAAAAAAAAAATATGAATCTTGTTTCGTCCATCTCGAAATTCTATGTAATTTTGAAAAAATCATCTAATTTTGATTTAAAATAACAAAGTTATAGACTTTTAACGTTTGAGTTTACTGTAGATATTTAAATATGTAAATAGTGAAAAGTAGTTTTGAATTGAAGAAAAAGATAATAAATAAATAAATAAATATGGAAATCAGATACCAAACATCCCCAAATAGGCACTAAATTCGAGAATGATCTTTAAAGATAAAAGTTAAAGGAACGGCTTAACAATTTATGAAAAGTACAAAAGTAGGAACATAAATACCCTTATTCATTGAGCTAGGTCCACTAAGGCTATGTTTGATAGGAGGGATGGAGAGGAGGAAGGATTGAGAAAGTTGGAGAGATGGATAACATGAAGGATGGAGAAGATTATATAAATCTTTTATGTTATTTGATAAGAAGGATGGAGAGTTGAAATGATTGATAATAATTATTTGTCTAATTACTAGACTGTCCATTTTTTAAATTTATTAATAGTTTTTTTTTGGGTCAAAATTGTCTTTTTAAATAAAGTGAGAATGAGAGCTTACATATGCAATATGATAGGCCTAGAGGGAGAGAGTTTCCCTCCACCTCTCCTCTCCCTCCTCTCTTCCTTACTAACAAAACAATGAATTGGTGCTCTCCCTTTATCCCTCTCCCTCTACCCCTCTCCCTCCCTCCATCACTCCCTCCAATCAAGCATACCCTAAAAGTTCATCCTTGTATTTTAATTTTTTGGTTTCTTTTCTTTTAGATATTTTTTCTACCCAAAACCCAGGCCTCGGTGCCAAATCCCAACCCCGACTGCAGTCCTGGAACTTAAGTTTGTCTCTATCCATCCTTGACCCTAATCTCGGATCACGACCCCGATCAAGGTCCCAAATCCCAACTCATCAATCCAAGAGAAAACACAAAAATATTTTAAGTTGAAATTCTAATATTATATACTTTTTGGTAATAATACGAAATCATATAATATAGTAACGTACAATTTGGTGCATCAAAACGTGCCGCTTAGCAGTGTTATTAAGAGTTATGATCTTCTTTTGACGGAGTGATAATAATAAAGAGTAATTTGTGTGTGCGTTTTCTTATTTGGAAGGTACGGTGAATTTTTTTTTCCTTTTTTTTTTTTTGGAACGGAAAGGTTTCTTGTTAATTGCTTCCATCTTACGCTATACCATAGTACGCCTTTCTCCTCATGAATTGTGATTTATTTATCACGCCTGACTAAAGTGTAACACGTGAAATGGAAGTTGACAATCACCCCCAACACCGCCAAAAAAGAAATTAGAATGTTGAAAACGAGAAAATGAAACTAATTACCAGCCAAGTCTCGTACAACAATAATTCAGAAGAAAAAAAAGAAAAAGAAAAAAGAGAGCAATAATTCAATATCTTCAATAATTCAATTAATTTCAATATCTTATTTACCAAGAAAATTAATTCAATATCTCCGTCTGCGTATGTAACGTTTTCTAAACCAGCAGGTTTATTGCAAATTTATTCTTATCTAGTTAGTTTAAAAAGTGCAACTTCTTGTAAGTTTGTCTAAAATTTATTTACAGTATGGATACTAAAAAAGTGTAAACTATTCTTATTGAAGACAAGAGAAACAATCTTTATATATGAATTGAAATCTGTCTTCTCTAAATCCCTCTGTATTAAGCTAGAATCTTATAAAATTCGGATGTTACAATTCTCTCGTTCTTGAAAATTTTTGTCCTCAAAACTGCTTATTATTGGTTCTTGTACTCAACATATTTTAACTCTTCAATCCATAACAAATAGTCACTAAACAAAAATAAATAGATGGACTGAGTTCTCGGTCCCATGACGTCTCTAGAAACATATTGCTCTGGTACCCTAAATATAACACCCCATGCTAGCAGGTTTGTTACAAAAGCTTACTTATTTCAAGCTAGTTTAAAAGGCACCATTTCTTATGAACTCCTCTAAAATTTATTTAACATAAAGATAATATAAAAGCGAAAACTATTCTTACTGAAGACAAGAGAAACAATCTCCATATGTGGATTGAAATCTCAAACTTTTCCAAATATCTATCGTAACTTAACCCAAAAATTAAACTCGTGATTTAAATCCTCTTGTATTACGCTAGAAGCTTATAAAAATTAGGGTACTACACCCCACCTTGGACCTTTTCTTGGCCCAAAATGACATTTACCTTGGACAAACAGTTCTTGTACTATGAGACCCATTCCCACTTAAAACTCTTTGTTGTCGTGACATCCACCAAAAAAGATACATCGCATCCCGGGCCCCCCATTAACGGTGGCCCATGAACATGTTAAACTACATTTTAATTTCCTGAGGTTTCTGACACAAAGAAATGGTACAAAGATTCACTAGAGTAACTTGCTCCAAATAAGAGGAAGAAAAGGTTAACAAAAGAAGGAAAAAAAAAGAAAGAAAAAAAAGAAGAAGAAGAAGAAGAAGAACATGCAGATATATCTCTCTGAATTGGTAAAACTTATGCAGCAGCAGTGATGCACTGGATTGCCTCTTGGCAGATACCGGTCATCGTTGCTTCGGGTCCATAAACCTATAAGAACAACAATAGAAAGAAAACAAAAATATTAGACTAGTCCTTGTTGTGAAGATTCACATTATTACGTGGTTCAAGCACTGAGATCGGCCAAAATATAGGTACCTCAATAGGAATCCCAATTTCGTCTCCGAGTGCCCGCATCTTGGCCAGACCCCTCTGGTAGTTAGGACCTCCTCTTCTTACATAGATGTGCATCCTTGCCGCTTTAAGTTTTGATTCCTGAGTAATGACACCACCAGAGTCAGTTTTCACACATCAAAGATCAGGCACAAACTGAACTTGGTCTTGAACCTAAAAAAAGGTCACCTTCTCTTTCAGGGCTCGGATTATGCCGTTAAATGTTGCAGCTACATCGGTAAAGTTAGCAATGCCCCCTCCAATTACAAGGGCTCGCTTTTGGCCATTGGGATCAGCAGTTGCGCACTGCAGAGAAACATTAACATTATTTGTGGAGGCAAAGGAGAACATATCATGAAGAAGTGTGTGGTGCATTATGAAAATGGATTTTGACGATAAAAAAGAGGATGAACCCTTACATCAATTACAACCCTGGCATATTGCAAGACTTCCTCTTCATTGGGTGCTCCACTGTATTCAGCATAGTTTCCAAGTTCAGAAGCATAGCCAAGATCTCCAACCTGATGAAATAGTGATCATCAGTTTATGACAGATTAATGGGAAAGAATCATGAGTCATCACAAATCCAGTGAAAATTATCTCCGGAAACGCTACCGTGTCTGCATAGATAACACTTGCACCTCCTCCAGCGACCATAGTCCAAATTCTCCCCTTTGGGTTAAGAACTGTGAATTTCAACGATGCACTGGTCTGAAATTCAGAAATTAATTGAAGTTATTGCAGTCTTTGCTAGCAGGATTGTTAAGATTTTCAACGATCATTACTAGTACAAAAATGATTAGATAATCAGACCAAGAGTTCTGTGCTTACCTTTTCATCTAACCCATGGATAAAGCTTTCGGTTGGGCTCATGACTCTTCCAAATGGCAATGGGAATTCAATGCTACCCCATCTGCAACAACAGAAGAACGTCAAACAAACTGAGAGGAAAGCCGAGTATTTTAAACACTAACTGCAACAAATTCTTTGGCTTAAATAAACCAACGCAATAAACCAATACGACTCACTTCTTGAAATTCTTGAAAGCAGCAGTGTCATCCAGCTCGCCTCTCATATCCAAAGGATATGGCTTTCCATTAACCAATGTGAAAGGATTCATCTCTAGGAAGGTGAAGTCCAGATCTGGCAATGAGAACAAAAGAAAACCTCAGATCTTAAAAAAGCTGATAAATTCGTCTTCACTATTCTAATGTACGAAAGAGTTGCCAATGACATCTTTATTCAGGATAATTGTCAAAGAAGTTTGCGAACCTTGAAATAGAGCAAATACAACTTTAATGAACTCCTCAATTTCTCCTTTGATCTGGATTGGAGAACAAACTTTTTGTCAACAGTTTCCAACTCAAGTCATAGAACTCAATATAAGACGTTATGAGATATAAGAACAAACAAGAGAAGTAATTTCTTTTTACAGATTTAAGAAAAATGAGGAAAGGTTTGCAATGCTCATATATCGTTATAAAATTGATACTTGCAAAACCATATTGAAAAAACAATACTACTCCACAATATCATAGATTTGCCGTAATTACCTCCAAGGGAAGGGTTGCAACCAAAGGAGCGCAAACTTCTGACGTAAAAGAAGCTCCAGTTGGAACAAAAATAGTTTTGACCTGTAAAAAGAACAGATCCCTTTGTAAGCTCGGAGATCCAAGGCAAGATAACATAAGAGAGCCTTAAGAAAATGCATATCACAATAAAGAACAAGTTATTGAATAATAACAAGCATAAATACATCAGATTCGAAATTACCTTATCCCAGTTCTCCTCAATTTCAATTCCTCCGCACTCAGAAAAGCTTATGCTGCATCCAAGTCGGTCTGAGACTATGTTAAGGTAAAACTCTTCATTGTGAGGGATGAAGGGTTCAACAATGAATGTTGTGATGGGTCCTTTGCATCCACCCATCTCAACCTGATAACCAAGTAATTATAAACAAACATGTAATTTACAAATTTCAACTGCTGAAAGGATTAAACAAGCGAATCATGAATGAAAAGCGACAGAAAAACATAAAATACCTCTTTGCCAAGTCGCTCCTTGACAAAAGTGGCAACTTGAGCGTAGTCCAGATTCAAAGCAACCAAACCGCTCTTCCCACGCTTTCCAAACAACATGTCGGGTTTCACAACCAGTTTGGAAGACGAAAGCCAAGGCTCATTGTTCGCTAACTCATTCAGATCAGTTGATTCCGTAATCTAAGGCATAACAAAAAGAAAGCGAAATCACCATTTAATCAGAGCAAAGCTAGACACCAAACACCAATCTGAAAAAATCGAAAATCTACATTCTAATTCTGAAATCTGAATACGTTTGACTATGCGTTCGTAATCCTAAATAAATCAGAGCAAATTAAGTTCACAACGAAGAATCACACAAACAGATCACCATGAAATTCAAACAAAGTCGTTAACCATAACCAAAATGCAATGAAAAATAGCCTTAACGTTCGAGATCTAGAAGCTAAATAAGAACAAAATCTTGAAATATAAAAAAGAGGAAAAATTAATACAAACCTGAGCGGATTTGATCGGCAATTCGCAGCCAGAGAGCCTCTTGAAATGCTCCTTCAACAATCTCTTCGAATCATACTCTCTGATCTTCTTGCGCGCCATTTCACCACCTGAACCACAAAAAATTTTAATAAATAAATAAAAATCACCAAACCAAAAAAATCTCGTTTCAGATCCAAACCAAAACCGGTCAATAATTATCATTTCGCCAAACAAAACTGGATCCAAAAAAAAAAAAAAACGAAAACGACGATCTGAAACGACAAAAAATCGCAGTTGGAGAAATGCAAATCACCTTTTAGAGAGAGAAAGCGAAGAGGCTTGAGTTCGTTCTCAGAGAGAGAGAGGAAGATGAGCAAAAACACAACGCCTGAAGACGCTGAATCCGCTGTCCGTCCACTCCCCCCCTATTTATAGTTGAAAAAAATACGATTTTTCAGTTTTGTTAATTTTAATTTATATTTCCAAAAGAAACGAGTTTGTTGAGAAAATTGCCTTCTGAGCGCGAAGTCATTAGATGAATGGACACACGTGGCATCTACCTACCTGGTAGTACCAACGCTTCAACTAAACTGGGCGTACAAATACATGGTGTAACCGATTCGGTACTTCGCGTTATACGTACTCTTGGTGTTGTCGCGGCCCGCATCACCGCCCGTTTGTTGTACTTTCTTTTCTTTTGGGTTGGTTTGTCTTGGGGTCAAAGCTTCACAAAAGGTTCTCTAGCTCTCATCCAAAAATGAGTACTTAAGAGGCATAGTTTGGTAGGTGAAGTTTAAAAATTAGGTATTTGGCCTCTTGGGTGGGAAAGTAGACAATTGTTATTATTATTATTATTATATATTTTTGTCCCTGTTTGTGTTGCAGTCAAAAAAAGAACGCAGCCACATTTGGTGAATATGTATTATTTTTCTTTTCAAGACTACAATATGGTTAAAATTTAGGATTTCTTTTAGATATCAAAAAAAGAATGCACCAATTGTTTTGAAACTTTTTTTCCCCAAAAAAAAAAAAAAATTTATAGGGTTGAGTTGTTACTTGTGGCTAGCTGTTATATTTCTGCTTGTATAGGAAAAAAATTTATTGTGTTTGTGAAAACTTTTAATAAAAACCCCCACAGTTGACTTGTTATACTCAGCTCGATCAATCAACTTTACAAAGAACTCCCACTTAATTGAACCAATTCTGTCATTTATGAGAATACAAGACCAAAATGGACTGAATCATATGATACAACCAAATTAAAAATCCAACCAAATCTTAACCGTTGGTTTTTGTGATTGTGAAGGCCGGAAAATTATGAGGCAAAGACAAGCAAACAATTAACAGCAAGTTTTTTTTAATATAACCAACTTAGATTTCTCAATTTTCTAAAATTGAAATGGACAATGAACTTACCGCAAAATGGGTGGAGAAGGACATAGCGATAGAGGGGAGAATTCTGATGGAGTGGCATCTCCGTGTTGAGGAGAGACACAATTAACCTAAATTGAGCTATGTAGTGAAGACGATGTCCTAGGTTATTTATTTATTTATTTATTTATTATTATTATTTATAAGATAGAACGAGAGGAAAGGAGAGGAATGTGAATTAAGAATTAGAGGGTGGTTTTTTGTTTTGAAGAGGATGGGGGATGTTCATAAGTTTAAAAAAAAATAATAATAATAATATTAATAGGACTAATAGTGCGTTTTGATTTATTTACACAAACAAGCCCTATGCCCTTAAACACCAACTTTTTTGTAAAATGGCCAGTTCATTTGTAGAACCGAAACTCTTTGGTTGTCTTTAGTTGGTCAGAATTCCATATGAGTACTTCGGTTATTTTCTTGATTATTGCAGTTGGGGCAGAAAATTTTTTTTTTTTCTTCTTTTTTAGCCCTAGTAACGTAAAACGTGATGTTGCATCTATGTCCCAAGCTCTGGTTAGTCAAGTTTACATTATAAACCGTTTTCTTGTCACTTTTATTTATTATTATTATTATTATTATTTTTATTTTTTATTTTGCTAAAAGTTTTCTTGTCGCGTAACAAAATGTGTAACATGTGTAGTGTCATAAAACAAATTGAAAGGCTGAGAGGGATTGTATTGACTTGACAGTGCTACGACAGTGCCCGGAGTATATATTTGTAACACAAAGTCTCGATCTTTTAAGAAAAAAAATTATTTTTATGTTTATAATTTTCTTTTTTCAAGTTCTAGTTTTTTTTAATTATTTTTTTTAAGGAAAAGTTAGTAACCCAAAAATAGGTAAAAAGCTTATAAAATCAAGATCTGGACTGGAATGATATGCGAGACAATTCATACAAATGTATAAACATTTTGAACTCCCAAAATACAGATTCGACTTGGGTTTCATTCTAACAACGAAAACCAACCATTTCTGAAATAAATCTGAACAAACTTAATTGATTATACTTAAGATTGGTGAATGAGTTTAGTTTAAGATTTTTAAGTTTTAATAGTAATTTTTTAGAAAAGATAAAAAAAATTTTAGAAAAGACAAAAAACTTTTTCAGAAAAAGACAAAAAACATGATGAAAAAAGTACAGTTTAGTTTAAACTAAACTTGCTACCAAACAAAGCCTTAAAGCCTATAGATTAGAATTATTTATCATTTGGTAGTATTCTGTTAGACCATATATTCGATACAAATGTTAATATCAATGATATATATTTAAAAATAAAAATTAAAAATTAACATCTATAAAAATGTTATTCTAATTTATACTCCAACGCATAATAATGTATCAAATGTTTATAATCTACTTTTTTTCAGCAATTTTAAGCTTTTAAATTTGTATAGGTAATGAATTTTAAAATAATTTGAAAACGAAAACTAATTGTTAATTGTGGCATTTGATTGCTATCGATTAATTTGTTGACCGTTTTATTAATTAATAATCATAATTCATTTTCAAATTATTTAAAAACTTAAAATTATTTTTTACAAGTTCCACTGAAAATAGCACTACATTGTAGAATAATTTACCAATTGGAATATCGACGTTATTAATTTGAAATTCATTATAGATGTCCTCAAAGTACTCATCTAAACAATTAAAAAAAAAAAGGTTTAATTGTCACTCATGATACAACAACCATGTTCATGTAACATCGTAGTCATCTTCATATTCATCACAAATTAATCGTTTCCAAACGTCTATATACACGCACAAATTAATTTGACATATTAGTTGTCAATTATATGATGTCATTAGTACTATGATTTATTAGCCATACATAATTAAATTATATTTTATTTTTGTTTCCTTTTCTTGTTTGGAAGGTCATGAAGGAAATTATACTTAACTAAATCAGCACTTTTGGTGCCTTATTACATATATGATAATCCAATTTGATGACGCACAAAGTCGTTTTTCATTGTGCTTTCAAAATCGTATGCAAAGTGTATACGACATATTTCTTTTTATTACATGTACAATCTAGTTATAATTTCACACATGACTTTATTATATTTATTCTACGTACGAATTTCATATTAGGTGGATTTTTTTTTTCTTTTCTGAACTTTTTTTAGTGGGTGCTAAGAGGGCTAATTTCTTATTATTGTGCTTAGGATTTGCAAAAAAACCAATACCCGAGTCAAATTAATTAAAGGAGTTGGCATACTCCATATCCACAACTAGTCAACGCTAAACAGCTGCAATACTCCATTGACTTGGTTCTTCAACTTGCAATATTATAATTTCACAATTTGCCATAATAAACATGGGCACTTCATTAGTGCAAGAATGGCAAACATTTTTAGATTCGCACAATTTTCTTTCTTCTAATTTAGTTTTGGTTGGATGAAGATATTAAAAGTGCATATCTAGCTATATATTACTTTAGAAGAAGGCTTTGCACCGTTGATTTTCCTTTCAATCATTCTTCGTCAATATATAATTTTGATGCAAAATTAATAAGACATTATGAATATTTCACAACTAATAAAAAAAATATACATATATATAACATGTGAATCTTATGTTATATGATCTTTTTTTTAATTAATATATGATGATGGATATCATTGATATACGTTATGTTAATGCTTATTTTTAATTATCTAATTATATACAATAGTCTTTTTTTGACTAAAAAAAAGTATGGCAGTGCTCGTGAACCAACACGAAGATTGGAATTCAACTGATTGATTTAAGAAGCATGGATTTTTTGTAACCTTATATATAGAGTATATTTGATTGGTCAGTAAACAGTATGAAATTAGATACAGCCGCGTAGAATGTGGAGACGTTCACATACGTAACCACATGTCGTTGTCGTATGTTGGTGTGTTCATTTGAATAATGAGGTTACGTACAGCATACTGTTCTGCTCATGAATATTGATTTGGTGCATGTCGTTTTCATTCGTGCTTTAAATAACCTTTTTTTTTTTTCTGGATTTTCTCTTATATCTAACTCCACTTCACGATCTTTAGTGAAAAAGAAAAACCCTCCAGTTCACTGTATACAAATGAGTGTGTGTATATATATCGAAGAGTTTTCAATGATTATTCTAATAGTTATTCATCCATGGTTATCGTTATTTTAGCCGCACGATGTTGATCGGATGGTTATAACAAATTGAGTAGTTGACAAAAAATTTAGTGGTAGTAAATGAAAATGAAACTTAGAGAACTTATTAAATGAGATTTGGATGGATAATTTGTTGTTAATTTACTAACATGGCTTTTTAAAATGTTAAATAAATTACAAAACTAAAAGACGTAATGTAATTTTTTTCTCTCTCTCAAATATCACATTACTATATAAATTTTTCTTAAATAAAATGAAAAACAGCAAAATCACAATTTAAAGTCTTTACTTTTATTTTTTTAAAGATAAATCATGAATTTCTTTTCATTTTTGCAGGAAGAAACACAAAATTTTTAGTCACAAGAAAACATTATTCCCTTGAATATGCCACTCTTTTATTTCTTTTTTCGTAGAAGAAATAAAAGTTTTTTCTTCTTTCCAGTGAATTAATGAACAAATGGATCATATTTGTTTAATTTACTAAAGTTGGAAGTAAAAAAACAAAAAACTATGCATAGCAACTGATGTAAAAAAGCAATGAAAGAAAACAAAGTATGTAACCAAAATAATAAATGCAATTGAAAGTTTGTCGTCTTGATCATATTTTCAAGAATGAAATAAATGAATTGAACAACGTATGCATTTCGTTTTATTGGAGAACATATTCTATTCATTACTAAATAGGTCAATGTTTAAAGAGCAGAAGCCAAACTTTATTAATGTTTAAATCAATATACGATTATTTAGACAAAAGATGCTACTAAAGAGGAGCGTGTGTCCACTGTCCGGAATCCGGACGCATATTACTACTTGATAGCTCTGGTGGGTTCATGTGACTATTAATATTCAAGGTCACAGAGCATCTTTACTGGTACTATAAGTTTTCGTTTGAAACACCTTAATGTTAAACTAAGACGAAAAACTTAGATTTGGACATAAGAGGTAATCGGAAGCTAAGTTTTTGAACGTTAACTTTAGTGATCAAAATCTGATACAAAATGAAATAATGTGTAAAATTGATGGTTGAAAACAAAACCATATTGATTTGAAGATCTTATAGTTGAATCATTATAAGTAAAGCATTTTCTTTTTCGGCAAAAGATATCTATAATTTATTTCCCTTTATTTCTTTCTTTTTCTCAAGCAAGAGAGAGAGAAAGAGAGTACTTTTTGTTTAGCTTGATTGTTATAAAGGGCACTACTCCGGTGTTAAATTTCTACCAACCTCAACTTTATAAGACCCGCCACCACAATCACATCATGTCAATCTCGAGGAGATGATTTTTTTATTTTTATTTTTATTTTTATTTTTTATTTTTTTGTGGTAAATATCCTGATGAGATGAGCTTAGATTATGAGAAAACATGCCCGGACCAAAGAGCATTATTGGGAAGCAACAAAGTTCATCATCATTGTCTTTTTTCCTTTTTCCCTTTCGTTTTAGGGAAAGAAAAAAAGCCCTTCTTTCTTTAAAAGTAACGAAAAATATAAGAAGGAAAAACCGAAACTCCATGTGAATCATAGATGAAAATTCATAATTCAAACAATAAATTTAAATTTTTATTTAAAAAAAATACAATATAATTTTTTTTAATTGTACGGTATGTCAAATTGAATCTGATTTAAAGCTTTGATTTTGAGTGGGGGCAAAAAAAAAAAGAAGATAAAAACCTTGTTCCAAAAGGGATACACATGTTCTTTTTTTCTTCTTTGGATGATAGTGGGGACCGTAGATGTCGAAAGTCGAAAATCAAAAAATGTTTTCTATGTTCTCAGATATGGTGGATAGAGGATTTTTTTTCCCCCCTTCTTGATTATCCTCTCTCTATTTATCATGTAATGCGAGTTAGGATCAAATGCTCCAAGTTTTCATTCCCACTTGTTCATTTCTTATTGTCGTTTTTTTTTTTGTTTTAAATTTTATCCTTGTTTTATGATGTGTCGATTTTGAGATAAATCTAGTTTCTTTGGATAATAGTCTTCTTTAATTTTATTTCTTATATTGATGTTGCTTTCTAGATTCATTCAAGTTTATACCGCAGTCTTTTTCATATTTCATTGCTTCCTTGGGTTATTGCTGTCTTTCACAATGCTTTCATTCTTTATTTGTTGTTTTTTATGGTTGCCTCGAGTTCTTTAAGGGCATTACTGTTTTAATTTTTCCCTTTTCCCGATTCATGTATTCATTTTCTAAGTTCATTTTGTTTCTGTTTCGTCGTTAAGTAGATCCTGTTTTTTCAAGCTGATGTCGTTTTTTAATTAGCATGTCGTATTTGATAGGGTATTGTCGTTTTTGTTAAGATTGTTCTCGACTCCTGTACCGTTGTTGTTCACTTTAGGTTGTCTACAATTTTAAAGTTACTCTGTCGTTTCTTAGGCGATTGTTGTTTCTCATTTCCGTGTCGTTCTTTGATTCAATTGTCGTTTTTAGGTTTTTGTCGTTTCTTGATTGCTGTCTTGTTTTAGTTTATTTTCATTGTCGGTTTTCAGGTCAGTTGTCGGTGGAGTTGATGTCGTTCTTGAAAGTATTTTTCTGTTTCATTTTTCTGATGCTTTCGATGGTCGTAATGCTTATATGCGTGTTGTCGTTTTTTAAATTTCTGTCGTTTTTCTTGCTCTTTGTCGTCATTGGTTTTGTCGTTTATTTTCTGGTTTCTTTCTCCTGTTAGCTCAATTGTAGTTATTGTTTCAGTTTTTGGATCTTACATTTTTCTTTATTGCTCTCAAACCCAACGAATTTGAATATTCTTTTTCCCACTAAAACGCTTACCAATTCTTTATACTTACAAAATTTAGTATTAAAAAATATTTCCTTTAAAGAGAAGTGAACAATTCTCACTTTCTGTCTGTTTTACAAACATAATTGATTTCTGTGGCTCTTCATCTCTTGTTCTCCGGCCATTAAAGCGTCCGTACATACGGTGAGTTTCTCTCTCTCTCTGCTGTCATCTATATATATTTTTTTCCCATTAAAACAATTCCCAAGCTGTTTGGGTGCTGAGAAATTAAGCCGTGACTCTTCCAGTTTTTACTACGAAAGTGTTATTAATCTACGGGTAAATCTTGAATGTGGTCTTGACAGTTTTGTGTACGATTTGGTTTTCGACTGACAAAAGAAAAAGAAGAAAAAAGAAAGAAAAAGAAGAAAGAAATGCTTACTTGTGCCTTTTTTTTTTTTTTTTTTAAATAAGGGAAGGATTAAAATAGAGCTTCTTTTATATTATCGATATAGTTTTTTTATATACCATTTAATATAATTTTTTATAATGCACCTTAGTTCATATGATTATAATCTAAAAAATTAAAAAAATTCAAAGCAAAGAAAAAAAAAAAAGCCAATCCCCCCATATCTACCCCCACGACGTCGGTGACCCAGTCCACCCCCCCTTAATTTGCGACCAGATCTACCCCTCATGACGCTGATAAAGCCCCGTCCTGGCCTGTCGACACCAACGAAGCCCTACTCCCATGCCAGATGCAGAAATCGGCAATGCCTACACCCCCCCCCCCCCCCCAACATCATGCCCCTGATTTGGTTTTTTATTTTTTATATATTTTTTAACTTGGGGGTTATTTTTTAATTTTTTAATACATACTAATATAAAATAAGGTCTATTATAACTGTCATACACAAACAATATATTAACCGTTTAATTATATTATAACAATTTAAAAATAAACTCTATCGATATGATATATAAAAGGAGCTCTACCGCACTCTTATCTTTTTTTAAAAGAATACATATTTTGGTACAAGTTATATGAATTTAATACTTTTGTCTCACCTTTTTTTTTAAACATATCATTGATTTTATTGTGAATTTTGGGCCTTGTAATGTTGTGCTCTTCAATATTTGTTTCGCTTTTAACTTAATAAATTTACTCTCTAAGAAAAACCTTAACAAATTTACTCATTATATTAACTTTGAGGACATAATTGCTGTATATCATATGCTTACTTATCCAAAAAAAAAAAAAAGTGCTATACATCATGAATGATGAAAAAAGATAAGCTTAATTTTTTTTTAAAGAAATGACACACTGGCCTTGATATTAAACTTATTTGGCATACTGTTTTAAAATGAAAAACACTCATTTTAAAATGAGAATTTAACATGAATAAGTATTTCAGAGAAAGAAATAAGTGATGTGAATTTTGAAAACGTAAAAAAGTGAATCTGAATGAAGTAACATAAATTATTTAGAAAAAATTAGGTTGGTTGACATTTTTTAATCACCTAATCTAATATATGACTATTTTTTTTTGTTTAGGAAAATGACCGTTTGTCATTTTTTATATTTGATCAATCAGTAATTGACTATGAAAATTGATGATTTACGTTATGGTTAATCAGTGATTGAACCTAAATCAGTGACCTAAATTAATCACTGATTGATCATTTAAGAAAATTGATTAACTATTTAATAAAAATAGTCATTTAATTAATTTTTAAAAATTTCGGTCATTTATTAAAAAAATTTCTTAAAAAAAAAACATATTTAGCTATAAATCTCATTTTTTAGATTTTAAAATAGTATACCAAAACAACGTAAGTCTTACTTTAAAAATTATCAAAGTAAATCCTATAATAATTTGTGAGACAAATAAACAGTGCTTTGGACAGTTCATTTTCTATCTGTGTTAGGGAACGGAGGATTTATGTGAAACAAATTAATGACTTGAGGATTAATTATAAAACATTTTACAATTTAGAGACTAAAATATAATAAAGATAAAAAAGAAATTAATGCTCTTATATCCTTTTTCAATTAAATTTTGACCCCATCGGTTTTAAACAGTTGGAGGCTTTACAGAATATTTCAATTCCGTTCTGTCCTGATTTTGTCCCTAACCCAAAGCGTCTCTCCTTGTCTACGTGAAGACGAAGATTTGACATTTCTCAGAAAACTGAAACCCTAGTTTTTGACAGAGAACAGAAATAAAATGGAAGGTTTCGAAGAGTGGAAATCTCAGGCGGAACAATGGTCGCGTCAAGCTCTCCAATACCTTCATCAGATTCCCCCAAATCAGCTCTACGCCTCTCTCGGAGTTCTTCTCTTCACGATCCTTTTCCTCTTCTTCCGTACGTTTTCAATCCCTCTCTTGATGCCCTAATTTTGACCCGAAACTCTGATAATTTTGACTCGAAATTATTTTTTATTCATTTGAATTCCCTTTTCCCTCTTTTTGTTCCTTGCTGCAGTTCGTCTGTTCAAGCGCACCAAGTCTAACACCATTGTACTTACCGGTCTCAGCGGTGCTGGAAAGACTGTTCTTTTCTATCAGGTTGGCGTTGCCTTTTTTAATTGTCCTTTTTTTTTTCCCCTTGATTTTTTGAGGGATTTTGATAATTTACGGCTTTTGGGTACTAGTCGTGTAGAATTTGATTCAATTGAACTGTTCTTCTGTGTTTATTTACTCTTTAGATCTGTTGGGAATTAGTGTTATAATATTGTTCTTGTTAGTGCAAATGTTTTATTTTGATGCTATTTAAGAATGCTATTCAGTTTGCTTTGTGTTATTAATTCTTCATAATGGTGGTGGTATTCTGTTTCTATGTCATGCTAAGTTAATATTTGTTCTAATTCTTTTATTTTTATTTTCATTCTTTATGTGGAATATTTGTTCTAATTCTTACCACTTGATTGTTGTTGCCCTCGCGCAGCTGCGAGACGGTTCTTCACATCAGGGCACTGTTACATCGATGGAACCGAATGAGGGCACCTTTGTTCTGCATTCTGAGAAAACAAAGGTGATATGTTTTCCCCGAAATTTGATTTTGTGCTAGTAAGGCATAGTTTACTATTTGTTAACTTTCTGTTTTTGTCATGATCTCGGGTGCATACGTTCTTTCCTTTATTCTAAGGCTGGTTTTGTTGTTATTATTGTTTTAATATAGTACTCTGACTAACAATCTATTTATCTCCCTCTTTTGGTTGTCCTAAACAGAATGGAAAGACAAAGCCTGTCCATCTTGTTGATGTTCCTGGGCATTCTCGTCTTCGACCTAAGCTAGATGAGTTTTTGCCTCAAGCGGCTGGTATTGTTTTTGTGGTGGATGCTTTGGAGTTTTTACCAAACTGTCGTGCTGCTTCAGAGTAAGATCTTTTTATATCTTTTCTGTTCTGATCTTTGTGTGAGATACAGTTGCAGAGATAAATTAATCTCTCTTTTTTTAATGCTATTTTATTATCTTGGTAAAGTGTGTGTAACCCTCGTAGGTTTTTCATGTCAAGAAGTGAGAAAATTATGGTATGCAACTGGTTGCGAAAATTGAGATTCTGGTTTTGCGATGCATATGCTATGTGTTCTCGTGCAAACACATACTAATGTTTTACCAGCGGCTATGAGGTTTCTAACATTTGATACATATTATGTGCAAAAGGTACCTTTATGACCTTCTAACCAAGGCAAGTGTTGTGAAGAAGAAGATTCCGGTTCTTATTCTGTGCAACAAGACAGACAAAGTAACAGCACATACAAAGGAGTTTATCCGGAAACAAGTGGAGAAGGAAATGTAAAACTACGATTTCTTGTTCAATTTTCTTGTCCGTTACTATTTATTTTAATTTCAGTTGCACATTGTTTTATATGAATAGACGGGGTTTTATCATCGGTTAAGTTTACTGGATTACAATTTTGAGACCAATTGAGAGGTTTTTGCATCTGGTCATGCTCACTTGATCATTTTTCCTATATTGTGGTAATTTTCAAAGAAGATTCATATATTTTGATAAAATAAATTGTCATCCATAGATATTTGCTTACAGTTTATACTTCTTGTGATTTGATATATGTAATTTTTGTTTCTTCTGCGTTTCATTTATGGTTTCTGTTCTGTATGTAAAAACATCCTGACCTAATTTATCTTCCATTATCCTACAGTGACAAATTACGTACATCAAGAAGTGCAATATCCGATGCTGATATTTCAAACGAGTTTACACTTGGGGTACCCGGAGAAGCATTTTCATTCTCTCACTGCTATAACAAAGTTACAGTTGCCGAAGCGTCAGGTTTAAACGGTGAAATATCTCAGGTGGAGCAGTTCATAAGGGAGCATGTAAGGCCCTAGTTGGGCATTCTATCACATCTCCTTAAATCAAAATGTTTAGGCTTTAAGTGCTTGCTTGAATACTACCTCCTCATCTTTGGAAGCAAAAAGCCACAGAAAAGCTCATTGAAGTATGCAGAGGTAAGCAAGGAGAGGAATTTGAAAACAGTGGCAAGAGAAAGCAAGAGAGAGATCAACATTAGTGTAATGGCGAGTGAGAGGCTGTATTGTAGTCGAAACAATGAGGTAGAACTGCGTTTGATGATCTATTGCAATTTGAAACATCTTCAAGTGATTATTGTTAGATTACATGGCTACTGATCCAGTCTGAATCACTTGATGCTCTCCTGCTTCTTATTGACCAATTCTGCTGTTGTCGTTGTTGGGTGTTTTTTTTTTTTTTTTTGGGGTTCTTTTTTCATGCCATTTGAGCATTGTCTATCAACCTTTATTTGCGTTGCCTAATGGCATTGCTTAGACGTGTTTGCTGTATATGCACTAGAAACGACGTGTTAAATACTTTGCTATATTAAAAGGGCTAATAGCACTACAAGTTCCTGAACTTCAGTATGTGGGGTGGGTCGCAAATGAGGCCATCATGAGAGGGTAGTTTGCGTTGAGTCACGGTTGGCGTTGTATGGTGAGAGGAGTGGCGCCTTGAGGGGGTGTCAGAAATGGTGGTTTTCATAGGGTAGGGTGTTGTTGTGAGTGGAGTATCTTTGGCATGGAGGGGTTAAGAGGGGTGACATGAATTGCACGGTGTGATGGAGGGCCGATTGGTGCGTGCTTACGAGGGCGGGTTGCTACATTGCTATGGTGAGGGTGTGATATTCTGAGGGTCAAGGTTTCATATTGATATTGATTTAGATATAAATGAAATGTTAAGAATAAAGCACACAGGATATATGATATGATTGTATTATTATTAATATTTTATTTTAAATTTTGGAAAATATTGTTGCAATTTTCTTTTAGGTTGAGATTAAAGTTCACAATATCTATAGCTGACATTATTTTTAATATTTTATTCTAAATTTTGATATAGGGTCATTGTTGTAATTTTCTTTTGAACAATAGTCGTATAAATGCAAATGACAAAATCGGTCTAAAATTAAATGATTTAAAAGATAGGATCATAATTTCCAATAAATTAATTTAAGTAGATTTTTACTCGGTAATTTAGTTTGAAGACCAAATACTTAAAAAAAAAAAAAAAAAAAAAAAAAAAAAAAAAAAAAAAAAAAAATCAAGGATATGATTTTTATGATGAAATCAAAAGTAAAAATTATCATTAAACTATATCACTAACCATTCTGCATTCATATACTTAATTTTAAAGAAACTACGTCGGCAGCCCTAAAAAAGAAAATCATTTTGATAATAAATGACACGTGAATTATTTTGTCGTTGATGAAAAAAAATAAAAAAAAATAAAAAGTAAATTATGTTGAGAGTGGGATTTGAACCCACGCCCTTTCGGACCAGAACCTTAATCTGGCGCCTTAGACCAACTCGGCCATCTCAACTTATGCCCTTTTGCTATCAAATTACTAACTAGAATGCTTTGCTTACGATTCCGGAAAAAAGAAAACGTCCTCATCACATCACTAAAAATTGAGGTAAAGTTATCTCGGCCAAAAAAAAAAAAAAAAAAAGTTAGGTACAAATATAATTAAGGAATGCATACGACTCTTTTTATTTATTTATTGATTTTTTCTTTCCTTAAAAAAATCTAATGTGTGTTTTTTTCTCCAAGATTTTGGTGAACCAAAGAATCCAACCCTCAGAATAAAGAGAGTCAGATAGAGCTATTAATTTTCTCTTCTATCCACGCCAGAAAAGAGGAACCCAAAAAGAAAAAAAAGTTTTTATCTTTCACATGAAAAATGGTGTAATAGCTGTTGTGGCAACAACTCTGGTGACACAGAGAACAGAATTCGGCATCTCCAGCCTCCTACGCATCCCCAGCCTCCTACACTTCCTCACCTCACACTCTAATAGGACTCCGGGAAAGATCTCGACAGCATGGCGTTCTTTATCCTAATAATCAAAGAAAAAATGCCATAGCATGGTATATGCATCAGCCCGACTCCAATGTACCTGTCAAGTCCATGAAGACGAGATTCATTAATGGGATAATTACCTTATTTAGTAGTAAAAGTTTCATTTCTAGTAACTCGACATGAATTTCTCAGAACATTGTTCTGTCTATGCATTAAAAAGGTTGAAAAGGACTAACAACATACCATAAGGGAGCGTATGGGGATGATAAGTCGAGGAATGGATAGGGCCACCTATAACAAGAAGAGTCATTAGAATGAACCATAGTTATAATCTATTGGATTAAAAAGAGCACGGAATGGAAGGAAGTTTATAAAAATGGTTTTACCACATCGAAATGCAAGCATGAATGATCCACTGAAAGATCACAAATACTCCTGTCCATAGCACAAAGTATGCAATCCGAAACAACGGAAACCGCTGGAAGGAGGAGATAGTTACGAAATCACAATATCAGGAACTAGAAGAGAGGAAACCTAACGCAACAAGGAATTTACTCTTACCAAGGAATTCAAGATTGTGTCACCGAGCAGGAAGAAAGCATTGAGAGAATGCATACTGACCATCATCTGCACTTAACATGCGAGCAAGTTGGTCAGAGGAAATGTGCTTTGTTATTACTGACTTGTTTCAAGGCAAAGAATGGTCGTGTTACAAAACGAAATCCAAAATAACATATAATTGCTCAACCCTTTTGCAACTAAAAACAGTTCTTCCAGTGACACTGGAGAAAATTCAGTCAAAAGGGAAAAGCATTAAAATTTGATGTATGGTTATGCATATAGTTCCTCAAATACTTACAAAATTCAGTCTGTAATCTTTAGAGGTCAAAAATGGATAAAGAATGAGCCAGAACACGCAGTCAGTGAGCGCCACTGCACCTGCACAAACCTGTAGATAGGGAGGGGAAAAAAGGACAAGATTTAACAGTTTTGTCAGGTAATGATATAAAGCACATGCACACACATCAGAGGAGATTTCTGAGAAAAAAAATTTCATTCTAAATCTGAATTAAAGAAATTCAAAAAATACAAACTGATATGAAAGAAAAATGTACCTGAAAAATAATTTGGAAGATATAAGTCCATAAGCCTGCAGTTTGATCAGCATGATGCTCTTCATGGAAGGGTAAATTTTTTGGCAAATTTGACATCTCTGAAGTCTCCCCAAGGCTAGGAGCTACATAAGTGCCTCGCTCTGCATCCAATCCGATGTTTCCAAACCCACCAACTCCGTTGTTATATTTGCGACATCCATAAATGGAAAGTGAAGATCCAAGCTGCAAGTGAAATCAAATCTTCAGCGACTTAAGAACATGACAATCAGGAATGCTGAAACTTCAAGGACTACTCTCATATGTAGATCACTTCAATAACCTTAAAAAATTTTGACGGGAAGTTTTCCTAAGGTTCTCCATGAACTAAATAGCGTTATCTTATTTAACATATTTGATAGTATAATCTATTCAGCAGAATTGAACAGCAGTTTAAGCAGTCCCAAGGACAAATAAAGGATGTTGAACTTTCTTTTGTTATATAGTAAACAAAGGAGCCTTAGAATCTGAAGATCATACCGCAAAATAGATGGTGACCAGAGTAAATGTCCATCTGTAAAGCACAGTAGAAAACGAAAAATATATATCAGTAAATATAGATTTTTATTTTTCGTTGATCAAATTGAAAGACGGATAGTTGCTCATTCAAACTTTCAACTATGTTGTATCATCTTTCGACCATAATTCTCAAGGACCAAAGAACATTTCTACCAAATAAAAGGTTGGAAGAGGATTTTAGAAATTCATAAGTTGCTCCAGGCTAGAAATCTATCAGTTGTATCAGAGGTGCATAGCTTTGTCGTATTAAATTGCGATACAAGTTAACTGATATTTCTCTAAATCGGACTTCTATGTAGAGGAGACAATTCACCAGCCTCACCAATTATCTCCAGAACAAGGTTTTTACATAGTTCACAAAGGATCAAAATAAGGACAAAACGCTTACTGAGTATAAAAGTAGAAAATTCCAGCTCCATCGAGAACAACATTGGCAAAGAGCAATGAAAAGAGTGCAATGAAAGCAACAATCCTGTAAGCGAGCAGCCAAACGGGATGTATTCCCTTGAGACATGTTTTCCAGGCTTCATCCTCTTGCAAATACCCGACTGTTTCTTCATGTGGCTCTCTTCTCTGGGAACGTGATCTTTTGAGACCTTCATATTTCCATATTAAGTAAGACCCAACCACCATGGTGGTAAAGATCCATAGAGCACAGAGGAAGAACCTCCAGTTCAGCCAATAACTTGGTGTGGTGGTGTCGGCAGTCATGATTGGCTGCCAAGAATGTTCTGGTGATCCTGTTAAGAAACCCATGACTTAATTGAACTTGCTCTCCAAATTCAATAGATTTACTTCCAAAAAGCTTTATATTGTTTGAATGGAAAATAGAAGTCTACAACAAGTGATTGTCACAATAAAATTCCTAGAAAACCAACTAGTTCAAAACCCAAATAGAATCCTGATTTCTGACCAACTTAGACACATTTATCACAACGAATAGTCTAACTTCCTATATAAACCTTTGAAAGAAAACAACTTAAGAGGAAAAATTTAGCATAAAAAGAAACATCAATAAATGGAGGAGTTAAAAAAATTGGAACTCTAAAGAAACCAGAAATTTATATAAATTAAAATGATGGGCGAACAACTAACTAAAAGAGTTCAAGCATGGTAAGGAATCTAAAAAATCCAAAAAAAAAAAAAAAGAAGGACCATGTTTTGGCCACTAAAGTAAGTAAAAAAAAAATAATAATAATAAGTTGACAATTGAAAGAATTGGGTAATAAAAATAGATTGAGCACGCAAGGAACAAATACCATAGGCAAAGGAACGAAAAGGGTTGTTCTGAATATATGCAATAAGAACAAAAGATTCCTTTCTTTTTATTCGGGTTTTAAGTTTTAACCCAGAAAAGGCAGTGGTCACATTGAAACGACAATACAAACATTAGTTCCAAAGAGAAGGGAACAGAGATGTGGCACTTACAAATGTAGAGAGAGAGAGAGAGAGAGAGAGAGAGAGAGAGGACAGAGAAGGATGCTTTGCTTCTTGCCTTATCTTTCTTCCTTCCAGTAATTTCCCGGAAGAGAGAGAGAGAGAAGTGGACAAAATTGGGCTTTCTTCGTGTTTCTGATTTTGCTCAGTTTGTTGTGGGATCGGAGGAAGATTCACTAGATAGAGAAGACAGAACAAACTTTTCCTATTGATTTTTCTTTTTCTTTTTTTTATTTTTTTTATTTTTTTATGTCGGATTATGCGGGAAATTTGTGTACGTATTGGCTCTAGAGAAAACCAGTATAACCACCTATATTAATCCACGTGGATTTAAAAAAACACGAACCAACTCAAACCACGTGGAAAAGTAAAAGACGTTTTCTTCTTTCTGTTCGTTTGATCCATTTCGTTTTCTTCTGTTATGACGCCGTTATGTTATCGACCATACTATATATATATATATATAAAAAATCTTTACTTTTTTTTTTCCTTTTCAAAATTTAGAAGAAAAATAGTTTTTTAAATGATCCATCAATAATAAACTAATTGATAGTCCATTGGAGATAAATTTGGATGATTAGCAATAATGTATCCATATCTCAAAAAAATATCGTTGATCCATTAATAATGAATTACTGGTGTATCAATCATTATAAAATTCAATTTAACAAAAAAAAAATCATCTACCTAAAAAAACCAAAAGTTCCGTTGTTGTTGGTTAAAAGGGTGGCAAAAAAGGCCACCTACCTAATTTTTCAGGGAAAAATTACGTTGATCACATCACTGGCAATTTAGTAATTTACATACAAGTTTCAATCAAGGAACTTTTATGTGGATTTTTATTATTATTATTTTTTCACAATTAAAGAATTATGTGAGTTCACATGAAAGAAAGAGTGGCTTCAGTGGCAATAGCCCTGCTGTGTTGACACAACTAACTGAATTTGGCCTTTCTTCCTTCACCTTGCACTATGATTAGATTCCCGGACCGATCTCGAAAGCAAGATGTTCTTAATCCTAATAATCAGAGCAAAAACTGCGTAGCATGGAATATGTATCGCCGCCACTCCGATGTACCTGTAAAATCCGTGAAGAATGGGATTGGAATATTCACTTTGTTTGGTAGTAAAAGTTTCATTTCTAGCAACTTGATCAGTATTACTCTGAAGTTTTGTCTGTCTATGGCTAAATCAGATTAATAACAACTAACAAGAACATACCATAAGGGAGCGTAAGAGGACGATAAGTCGAGGAATGGATAGGGCCAACTGTAACAAGTGACATCATTGTAAACCGTATATAGTTAGATTTATTCAATAAACAAGCATGAAATGAAGTTTAGAAGTGGTTTTTACCTAATCGAAACATAAGCATGGATGATCCACTGAAAAATCACGAATAATCCTGTCCATAACATGAAATATGCAAACCGAAACAACGGAAACCGCTGCAAGAGGAGTATAATTGCAGCATCATCTAATCAGGAACTATTAGAGGAAAGAGCCTACAACACCAACAGGGAGTTTACTCTTACCAAGCAATTCAATATCGTGTCTCCAAGCAGGAAAAAAGCGTTCATCGAGTGCATACTCACAGTCAGCTACAATTAATGTGTGAACAAGTTGGTCAGAATAAATTAAGGTTTCACAGCATAGAAGTAAATTCAGTTCTCTCCCCATGAATTGAAGCGAAAACTCGAAGTTAAAAGGCAAAAGGAATCAAACTTAGTATATGACAAAGTAAATTGTTCCGCTCTCGCCTTGACTGTTACTCTAATACTTACAAAATCGAGTCTGTAATCTTCGGGTGTTAAAAATGGATAAATAATGAACCAAAATACACAGTCAGTGAGCACCACAGCACCGGCAGACACCTGTTCATGGAGGGGAAGACAAATAAGAAAAAAATAATAATAATAAGATTTCGAAGTTCTCCAGAACAATGATTAGATAAACACACACACACACACACAAAAGAAGCTTTTCTCTTTGATTATTAAATTTGCACATCCCAGAAAGCCCTTTTCAAGTTACAAATACCAAAGTGAATAAAAGAATAAAGACATATTGAATCAAAAGTCCATGCAAGTGATATCAAAAGAGAGGGATTTACCTGGAAAACAATTTGGAAGATTTTGATCCATACGCCTGTAGTTGTTTGAGAATGAAACTCTTTCTCAGCATTCAAATCTTTTGGCAAATTCAACGTTTCTAAATTTTCCTCCAGGATATGAGCTACGCAAGTTCCTTGCTCTGCGTCCAATCTGATTTTTGCATCCCCACCAAATCTACGGCGATATTTATGGACTCCATAAATGGAAAGTAAAGATCCA
Source organism: Ficus hirta (assembly GCA_038430175.1). NCBI lineage: Eukaryota > Viridiplantae > Streptophyta > Magnoliopsida > Rosales > Moraceae > Ficus > Ficus hirta. The sequence continues at coordinate 13,556,824 of CM076595.1, read as the reverse complement.
AGCTGCAAAATGAGAGGAAAACAAAAGCAACAAAAGAACAATGAGACCTTAGAAAATTCATTTGTAAATTGGTTAAAAGACATTAGAAATTCAACAGACAATTGTCTCTAATGTTCTCCTGTCATAACTGAATACCAAACTTTATTCTATTACACATCTTCAGTAATATGAAGTAATCATCAGAACTTGACAACAGTTTAATAAGTCCTAAGGGACAAACAAAGAAAAATTCCAATTTTCGAAATTCTATCTGTTCTACTGAGAGAAAGAGCCTTAAAACGAAGATCATACCACAAAATAGACTGTAACCAAAGCAAATGTCCACCTGTTCAGCACAGTAGAAAACAAAAAAAAAAGAAAATATATCAGTTAGTAGAAAACAAAAATAAGAAAATATATCAGTTATCTTTTCCTTGCAATCAAACTTAAGAAAGCAAGCTTGTAAGGGGGGAAAGGAAATAGGAAGGAAAGAAAGGCATATATAACCTAGGTGAGGAAAATTGAGAGGAAGGAGAAGACCTTTCTCTTATTGTGTTTGGTATGGATTTCCGCCTTTATTCTCTCCAATAAAATTGGAGTTATTGGAAATGTTTCTCCACGTTGGAGCTATGGGAATCAAACCCACTAATTCCAAGACCCCCTGATCCCCGTGAACTCACCCACTCATCTATTGCAAATTTGCTGCTACCATTATGGTTGACCCCAGGTTAAAGGGCTTTTGAAGTTATTTGAAATCCCTCACCCAATCCATTGTCTCCTCTTCTCTCTCCTACCAAACAACCATGGGTCTCCCCTCTCCCTCATTCCACTTTTGCCTCTAACTCCTACCAAACTACCTCGAACAGTCAAGCAGATTATCTCTGGTGTTTTCCACCCCAGGGAGGTAACCATTTCAAACGCATAGGTTGCTCCAGCACAACAAAATTGATGCTGATCGGTTTCTAACATTCTTAGACTCTAATAGAAGAAGGAGAAAAGTTTGGACATTTCCTAAAACTTAAAAATCCAACAAAAGAGTGGCTTCGACTTCATGCAATTTCACTGGCAAAACCAAGCAGTAACTGACAATAATCGGGGCCAGTTTGGTGGTGCTCATGTTTAATATAAGTGCATAAGGTAATTTGCACACACATTAATGCATTTTGAGAGGCTAAATTCTTTAACTTTTGACTCTTTGCTTCAAAAATCCCAAACTAAGCCTTAGTTATATAGATTGAAAAACATCGTAAGTTAAATAAGGTTTCTCGAAAATAGCACCTAATTGAAGAACACAACTCACCAGCCTCACCAAAACTTCTTCACAACATGGTTCTAATACAGTGTTCAATAAGGATCGAAACAAGGAAACCAGACTTACTGGGTATAAAAAAAGAAGATGTCACCTCCATCGACAACAGCATTGGCAACGAGCACTGAAAAAAGAACGGCGAAAGCGACGATCCTGTAAGCAAGCAGCCAAGCAGGATGTTTTATTCCTTTGAGACATGTCTTCCAGGCTTCATCCTCGTACACAGAACTCGCTGGTTCTACTTCTTGATGCTCTCTCCTCTTAGGTCTTGATTTGCCGAAAGTGAAGCGTTCATATTTCCATATCAAGAAAGATGAGACTAGCACAGTGGCAAGGACCCATAGAGCACAGAGGAAGAACCTCCAGTTCAACCAGTAACTTGGGGCTGTGGTGTCAGCAGCCATGATTGGCTGCCAACTTTGGTCTGGAGTTCCTGTTAATATTTAAGGAGAAAACATATCAACTAGTGTTCTATACATTAGTGATTACCATCCCAAAAGCAATACATCCTGGGGGGCAAAAAAAAAAAAAAGACTGATCATACCACAATCATACCATAATCATGTTTGTTTACAACTATAAATATATATAACAGTTAAACGGAACTTGACCACTTATACCTGTGCCTGTGCCAATTGGGTTTTTTTTTTTTTTGGTCAGAAGAAATTTGGCTTCAAAACAAGGCAATCCCAGATAGTAGATAGAGTTTCTGATACACAATTTTAAACCCCTTTTTGTTTTTTTGCGTAAATAACACAATTTTAACCTATCTTCGCATTAAAGTCGAAAATTCATATGCTTTTTAGGAAAGAGAAAAGAAAATTTTAACCTTCGAGGGAACGCGAAAGGCAAAGAAAATAATGGATAATCAGAATATCAAAATCCAATGACGAGAGGCCACTTTAAAAAAATAAAATAAAAAAATAATTTCGTGTAAATTTTATTAAAAAAAATAAAAATAAAAATAAAAATTGCAGACTAGGAACGAACAGTGTAGCAAGGGCGGAAAAGGCTTCGATATAATTCTCTAAACACAGGCAATGAAACAGAGAGAATACTAACTTTGACTTTGGTTTTGAACGAAAATAGGCAATGAACAGCTTGTTAACGACAATATAAAACAAAAAACAACAAAACAAAACAAACAAACAAAAAGGAAAACTCATGTATACTTACAACTTAGGCCTGGGGCTCTCTCTCTTTCGAAATGGTTGGTAAGTTTAAGAAATTCGCTTTCATTTGTTCTTCAGATATCTCGGTCGTGTTTTCGGGGGAGTGGGAATGTGGTATTGCCATCGCAGAAGAGTCAGTAGAGAGACAAAAATAAAAAAGAATTATATATTTAAGGAAACAAAGTCCGAACCACGTGGAAAACTGATGAACCAATCATTTCCGTACACGTCCTTGCAAACGTGATGCCTCCGCGTAGGTTTTTTTTTTTTGCTTTTTAGATAGATTTAATTTTTTTTTTAAAATGAATTAAGGAATTTTCTTATCTATGTATGGGTTGTGGGTTTTGTACGGGAGGATTTTTCCCCCAGTGAATAAGAGAACGCTTTTCCATTTCAAAAAATAATAATAATAAATAAAATGTTTTTTTCTTAATCCGCTAAGAAAAATTTATAAGACTTGATTTTAAAGCATATAAAATATTTTTTAGCCTACTTGAGAAAATTTAATGATTTTTTAAATATTTTAAGGAAGTCATATTTTTTCACCCTATTTTGGAGCATTTTTTTTTTATTGTTTTGTTAGAGTTTAAGAAATTTTAAAACTTGACATGCTAATTTTACCAACATGTTATGTTAGTCATATCTTTTATTAGGTGCAATAACCAGTTTTAAAAAATCAGAGAGCAAGTTGAAATAACATCAATAGTTCAGGGACATCTCAAGAAATTTGTTAAGCATATAGACGGAAATAGACAGCATATAAAAAAGAGGTACTCTGAACAATTTTGAAAATTTAGGAGGTAAAATAAACAAGGGTGTACATTTCATGACATTTATGAAATTAATTCCAAATATTTTAATGGTTTTTTTTTTCCCCCCTCTCTCGAAACAATGATGGATTTATATTTTCAAACGTTAATGCACACTATATTAATCCAAGAAGGATGCCATTGTTGGACATCAATCCTGAATGAGCTTGTTGGCAATTACATCAATGGGTAATGTACCCAAAGGAAGTGAGGAGTCACTGTCATAATATACATCATCGTTTTCTTCATCATCATCGTCATCATCATTTCGAGGTAGTTCGTCAAACTCGGCCATGGAGCTGCTAGTACCATCTTCACCCGTCACAATTAAAGCCGGATAGGAGTGCTCTGTGGCCTGTGAGATGCCCTCAAATTCCTCCACTTTCTTCAAAAGGGCATCAGGGCCAAGATTAATTTCATCCAACAGCATTGCTTTGTTTGATTCAAGTGCACGCTTCCACAGGGACAGCATTTTCGGACTTGTTCTCACCGTTCGGATGTCTGGATTACCACCATCACCGTTATCCTCGCCTAAAAGTTATCACGTAAACCCCAAATAAGAGCCACAGCTTACTGAAATCAGTCGAGCAATACAAGTAGCTAACAAAATATTACTTTTGTACTTCCTGAAGAATGCAATTTTTGGGGACCTTCTAATCCAACTTTTGAATTTGAACATTAACTTTTCCATTAAAAAGTTGGTATTGAACCTGCTCCTTGGATGCCTCTAGAAAATCTATGCATTTAGTGCAGGTGGGTTTTCTAATCGAATTTGTTCACTAGATTTGGGTTCAAGATATTTATGGGGAAAGAGAAGCATCTCTTGTTCATGGAAATTTCAATATGCTATAATTGTCATTCTAAATCAAGACTTCTACTGACCATTTATAACTAAGCTAAGGTGTATGGGTTCAGTAACATCATAAAAGCCACCTCGATAAATTTTTATTGATATGGAGTATGGTTTTCCGGCAATTCAAATGAATTAGTCCAATTCCACTCTAATGCATACCTGAACCATCCAAATCAGGTACAAAGTCATCCACCGGATTTGAGGGTAGAGAGATATCTCGGTACATTGATTTCCAATCTGATCCCCTCCACATCAATATCTGTTCATCGTCAAAGGACAGCAGCACGCAGGGAACCAACTCCTGTCATAAAATGGAGAAGAAACGGAGCTATAACTTTGTCTCTGTATTGATCTAAACTTGAATAGTTGATGAACAAAAGATGATTACAGACCTTAAGCTTGGCACCTAACTTCTTGTAGTCACTTGCATGCATCCCCTTGCAATCAATCTTCACCAAGGGACTTCCTTCAAAAGCATGTCTAACGTCTCTCACCAGGGTGATGTAGACTCCATTTTTGGCTATAGTCCAAAGACAAATATTGATGAATAGGTATTCGTAAAGGAGGAAGAAAACTTGAGAAAAGATTGGGGTTAGTTTGTAGAAAAGCTGAATCCAGATCATCCATTTGGTACAACGATCTCTAAAAGCCACTTTTTATAGCCCACCCAAGGCATAGACTTGTTAAAACCATGTCCTACAATACAAAGCATAATTGGACGTTCAATATGCAACACCATTGTGTTGCTGCACGAAATCCACCATCCTTCTGGAATGACAACAGGCATACCATCTCATGATGGTAAAAGATGCTTGCCTTCCTATCGGCCGGGTTACCATAAACAAGATTAAACAAAGAACTCAGAGCCATAAATACTGAAAACTACGACAAGAACCTCACCACATAAGATTATGCCCAGAGGGAGATTTACCTAATTTACAGATTGGCAAAAGCTTTTTCCCCTTCATCCGCAACTCATCGGCTTCTTCTTTTGTCAATCCACCAGGAGCCTCTTGGATAAGTTTGGGGTAGACCGGTGCTGCTGGTTTCCACAGCATCAGCGGGTACTGTGGACGAGCAGCATAGTTGTAATTCCTGCCTCTGAAAAGATAAACTGCACCTCCAGCTCTATGAATGATTTTTCCACCAGTTTTTTCCTGCCATAACGAACATAACTTTCAATGATAGATCAATCAAAGTGGATGTAAATGCATGCAAGTTGCTAAAATTCACTAAAAAACCACAAAGCTAAAAAGTTCATACCTCAATATGATGGCAAACATTATCCATATCCACAGTCGGAACACCTTTGCAACGAATTTTACACACAGGTGTCCGCCTCCAATGCGAATGTATCAGCTCCAACATGTTATGCGTTAAACCATCCCTTCCTGATCCAGACAACGAAGCTAATTACCAACTCCACAAATTAACCCCGTACAAGCCAGGATTAAATCCATTTATCGTCACTGAACTTCGCCAATGCCCCTAATTTGCTCCTCGATATCCAGTTATATCGCATGTAGTCCCTAAGTTGTCTTTGATTATCAATTTTGTGGTCCGTGAACAAACTTTCCTTCATATTGTTTCTAATATCCATGTGAAGCCATTTCAAAAGGCGGTTCCGTCAAATTTCTGGTGGGATTTTTCAAAATATTATTCCGGAGAAGACCGAAAACTTCTCTACATCTACATCTTAATGTTAAAAGCACATTAAGTAATGACTACTGATACAAAACTACAAACCTAAATGCTCATGAACCACCCAAAACACAAAGGATTAAACTTGCAATTTGCAAAGAGCCAGTGAGTAAATTAAACAAACATATAGAAGGCATTACCGAGATTAACCTGACGATTAGACGACAAATGGGGCCTAATTAGCATCTTAATCTCCAATTTCTTCAGAGGCTCTCCCAGAATCTCCTCCCTCGTCTTCCTCACCTTCGGATACTTCCCGAACGGGAACGGCCCCGGCATCTCCACCTGCTTCACTCCCTCCGCCCCCGCCGGCGGCGGAAGGAACGAATCCAAGAGCGGAATCTTCCGATTCCTCTTCTTCTCTTTCGCGCTCTTCAGCGGAGCCTTCCCAGTCCACGGCCTCGGCATCGTCGGCGGCGCGAACGGCAAGAACGCCGGCTCGCGAATCGCCAGGGGCTTCGCCTTCGGGGTCTCGGAGTAGCTGTACTGGAACTCGAACGGCGCGCCGGGCAGGAGGTACGAAACTCCGGACTCGCCGACGACGACGGCGCGGTCACCGTCGGCCGCGATGACGCCGTCGCGGACGGGCTTGTAGTAGTTGGAGCGGCGGTGGACGGTCTTGAGGGCGGGGTTTGGGCGGGGTTTCGGGGGGTTCTGAGAGGAGTTTTGGGGTTCTCTGCGTTGGGATTTGAGGGAAGGTGGGTATCTGGGGATTGGGATTGGGGGTGAAGGAGAGGATGAGGTTGATGGAGGGTGTTCGTTTGGGGGTGGTGGTGTTGAAGGGAGGGAGGAGAAGAGGGTGAGACCTCGGAGAGATGCTAAAATCGCCATTGATGACAGATATTAAAAGCTCAGAGCTTGGATTTTGAGATTTCCATGGAAGAAGAATGTGAGGATAAGAAGTTGAGAAAGTGTTTGTTTCTGGTTTTTCTGTTGGAGCGTGGGAGAGGGAGAGTCAGCTACTGATATTTGGAAGTGTGTCCTTAAAACGGCGCCGTGTCTTTGATATTTTAGACGCACACAAAACGACGTTAACATTAAAAACGACAACAAAGGGGAAGGTACAACTGCCAAGGAAACGACAACAATCATAAGTAGACATTATATGGAAGAACGACACAGAAGGGAAATGAGAGTAATCTGATAAAAATAATATGATAAAAAGAAAAAACAATGGCATCAACTTGAGGAAACCAACTTCAAAGAATGATACGAAAATTGGAAACAAAGAAAAACTACAACAACCACCAAGAAAACGACAATAAGCATAATAAACGACAACATCAATACTTGTGGCACAAACGAAAACGACATTGGCCTGAAAAACAGCAAGGAATGGAAAATGATAAGAAGATTATGCAACGAAACGTCAATGATCAATGATCTTTGTAGAGAAACGACACTGATGATAATTAACATTACTCTAAAAGTAAATTCATAACTCCTTCCTATCTTTAAATGCTTTGTTTTGAATATTAAACCTTTATTATTAAGTTATTATGCTTGTATTAGGTGCAAATAATCTAAAAACTATATCATGTGAAAAAAGGATGACAATAAATTAAAAAAGGGTTTTTAGCCCTTTCATTCTCGTGAATTGACACCTACAATGTTTTCATTTGAACAAATTGTTCTTGAATTTAATAAAATGTTACTGGTGTTTCATAATCGATGAAAGATGCTAAAAATTAAAAGAAACACCCTCATCCACATAACATCATCATCATTTCAAATGGGTCCTAAAAATGTCCATTCAGAATTTTACAACCATTTTCTTGAAAAACTCTTTAAAAAAAAGATCATTTACTCACAAATCCCAATTAAAAATTTCAAATACCCTTAAAAACTAAATATTACCTTAAAAACGACAAGAAGGTGAAGAACCACGGTAACTTCAAACAACGACATCGATTATGAAAAGTGTAAACGACCTCAACAAAGAAAAAGACAAGAACACGAGTCGCAAGACACACAAGTCATCATGGGCCCGTAACTGGTAGAAAAAAGCCCAACAACCACTACTCCTGCTAGCCCAAGAGGCAGAGGCGAGAGGCCCAATCCAAAATTGTCCCCCGAGCCGAAGCTATAAAAGGCTCGTTTGCACGAAACCCTCATTCCTCATCCAACACAGAACAGAAGAGGAGCCTCCCTTTTGGCGGCGGCAACCATGCAGATCTTCGTGAAAACCCTAACGGGGAAGACCATAACCCTCGAGGTTGAGTCCTCCGACACCATCGACAATGTGAAGACCAAGATCCAGGACAAGGAGGGAATCCCGCCGGACCAGCAGCGCCTCATCTTCGCCGGCAAGCAGCTCGAGGACGGCCGGACCCTCGCCGACTACAACATCCAGAAGGAGTCGACGCTCCACCTGGTGCTCCGCCTCAGGGGAGGAGCCAAGAAGAGGAAGAAGAAGACCTACACCAAGCCCAAGAAGATCAAACACAAGAAGAAGAAGGTCAAGCTCGCCGTCCTCCAGTTCTACAAGGTCGACGACTCCGGCAAGGTCCAACGGCTCCGGAAGGAGTGCCCTAACGCCGAATGCGGCGCCGGGACTTTCATGGCCAACCACTTTGACCGCCACTACTGCGGCAAGTGTGGCTTGACCTATGTTTACCAGAAGGCCGGCGGCGATTAGGGTTTTGTTTTCACCCCTCTCTATCTCTTTCTCTATTTCTCTCTTTTATGTTATTTCTGTTAGTTTTATTGTGAAAAAATTGATCGAATTTTGGTAATTTTTGTTTTTGAGTCGGTACTATGTTGAATTCAATAGCGATTTTCTGACTTTGTTCTATGAATTTGCTGATAATTTTGCTTTGTTTCGGTGGTTGATTAATCTTAATGCTTAGATACTTATCATTTTTGTTTTTATCTTGCTTCTCATATGCTAGATTTCATATAATTACTATAGTAATTAGAAATTGAAAATGAGTAATTCTATGTAAAATTTATATAAATCTAAAACTTGTTGATGGTTTTTCAACCTGGTTGTATTACCAAAGCATATTTCTGATAGAAACTTAATTTCAGAATTGTCTAATTTGATTGTTTTTTTATGCCAAATCTGCACCTTTTTCTGTCATTTTCTATCCCATTTACCCGTCTGGATTGAGGCCTTCTAAGCATATTTTACTAAGCATGTTTTACTTTTAGGTTTAATCTTGGTATCCGGATGATTATCCTTTTTGCCCACATGATTTAATGACTTTGTCATTTTGGTTACCTAGTTTTAAACAAAAGTTCTCTACTTGTTGTTCCTTACCTGCCATTGATGTCATTTTGATGCGAATTATACGTTGGTCATGTCTCATCCTGAAAATTTGAGGTGGTTTTTTCGTCCGTTTTAATTGTAAACCTATTCTCCCAATCGTGTATGAATAGGAGGGACTATGATTATTTTATAGCCCCTTTGGATCAACGTTTTGATATTGTTTTTGGGCACTAATACATGGCTTTCTCTCACAAAAATTTAATTTAATCCTGTGATCCAAACGGGTTTAGTTGTTATGGCAAAATTAGGTTGGTTGACTGGTTCTCTATTCAATTACACTGTTGCATGTTAGGCCGAAAGATAAACAGAGTTTGCTAGTTGTCCTCGATGATATTCATAACTCAATACAAAGGAAAGGTTGGGTTTTTATTTTAATAATAAACAGAAGTTCCTAGAAATGAATAGTTTTCTCATGATTTGTTAATGTATGCCTTTCTTTTATGAAAGGAAAGAATAATTAGTATGACAGTTCCTAAAGTGTCCTAGCATTCTAAAAAAATTTTCGTTTTCTACTTTATAGAATTCTTAGTTTGAGTTTCGTTTCTTAAAAATGATATTCCGCAAATATCATTTTCTCCATTTAGCCAGAAAAAAAAAAAATGTTATGCTAGTGTCTGGAGAGATTACCCAAATTTAGTTCGTCGGGGAGCCTCCATCATGGGAGGGTGTAGGATGCACGTGGAGTTTGCAGCCATGAGTGGTGTGAGATGTGCTAATGCTATCTCAACCCGACTCAAACGTCGGTTCTCGTGAATGCGCATAAATATCAGCAAGAACAACCAGTCCACTGATGGGAGGGTGCAGAATGCGCTCGGAGTTTGATGCTACTAGTGGTGTGAGATGCGCTCAGAGTTCACTCTTGCCATTCTACTCAACCAATTGTGTAGGATGAATTTGTGGCGATGGGAGTGATTTCAGTCTCATTTTGAGTCTAATTGAGTTCTGCCTTTTCATTTCATCGGTGCGCAGTAAAGTTTAGGTGCACATTTTCAGAATGCAAAAAGTAAATGAATAAATAAAGTGGTAAAACTACCTAAACCAAAGTCGTGCACTCGTAAGATTGCACCCATCGTCCCATCTCTCACGAGCAAATAGGGTACACAGTGGCTTGCAGGGAGAAGCTTCACCAAAATACATGTAATCAGTCTACATTGCACCACAAGGCTCTACTTGCAAACCGTGCTTTTAAATGGACAGGACTTTGAGTTTAAATTGTGTGTAATTTAATATAGACTTTAAAAAGCTTATTACCTAGTCTAGCATGCAAGCTCAACGAACCAATGTAATTAGTATCCATATCTTATTTGTGTTCGCCCCCTCATTTCAGTATGATCCTCTACGTTCAGAATGGCTATTCCACCGTGACATGTAGTTTGAATCTTGGGATAGCGTGGTCGTAAGTGGTTAGAAATTTGCTACATAGTTTAGTTTACTAAAAATTAAAAAATATAGAAAAACTTTATTGCTTTAAAATGATAAGTTATAGTCTAACAAAATGATAAGTGTAAACCTAAGTCACCTAAACTTTGGGTAGTCATAATTTACAATTTTTACAAATAATCATTAAAAAATCGCCAAAACTGCCCAAGCCACCTATGGTATATGGATTGACATCTCCAGTCCAATTTAGTATCTAACCAATTAGATTTTGACATATCATTAAAAGAAATTAAATCTTAAGATATAAAAAATCAACTATAAAGTATTTCAAATTTTTTAAAATAACGTGATGTAATATTATTGGTTAGACGTTATTTAGGATATTGAAAATTAGATAGAAGATTTGAGTCTACGGTACACCCATAAAAAAAATTTAAAAAAAAAACCGACGAGAACATTGACAAACGAACAAATTCTCGAGAAACGGCAATTTTGTTTAAAAACGACAAAATAAATTGAAAACGACAACTTCCTAGTTCGAGTCTAGAAAAGCAAAAGACAACATTTGAAAACGACACCAAAGTTAATGTCCACGACAACGGAAAAACAAGAAAAACATGACAAGCGGCAGCATAAAACGAAAAAAAAAAAAAAAAACTCAAGGAGATTGCTGTTTTTTAGCTTTTGTTTTTGTTTTTGTTTCCTTTCTTTTGTGATGTCGTTTACTAATGTCACTGTCGTGTTCTGTAGATGGGTTAGTGATTATTGTACTTTGCTCTAGTCATTTAAAAAAAAAAAAAATTATGATGCCGTTTTATTCTTTTCCTTTCTTATTATGACATTTTTTTTTTCATGTTGTTGTCGTTTTCAGTATATGGGTGATTATTGTGTTTCGTTTTCAGTCATTAAAAAAAGAAAATTTTTTTTTGTCGTTTTAAACGATTTTGTGATGTGTCGTTGTTTTGTTTACGCATCAACTTGTCGTGGTTTAAAGCGCTATTTCTGTTCTCCCGTTTTGTCGTTTTCAAACTTTATGTTGTTTATCGGATTGTCGTTGAATAGGTCGCTGTCGATTTTAAGGGTGATAACCATTTCTCAAAATTTTACTGCCTTTTGAGTGTTTCATATTTTTTCCCCTTTGTCTATGTCTTTTTTTTTTTTTTTTTGGGTCTTTGCTTGTTTTCTTTCTTCGAAATAGTTTTAACACTTTCATATCTCTCAAAAAATATATATACATATATGTCGTTTTAACAGGGTCATAACTTGTTTAATATTATTTTAATTGTTTTTGTCGTTTTGAACGTTTCTCTCATTTCCAAGGTTGTGTTCCCAGGTCGTCGTAGTTTTATTTACATGTAATTGCTTTCTTGATATGATTGTACATGTAATTGTTGTTTGTTTCTATAGGTTCTCGTTGCTTTAAAATGTTTTGTCTATTTTAAATTGTTGTCGTTTCGGCTCTCGCCTTTTGTCGAGGTATTGCTGTCTTTCCATCGTTTTCTTCTTTTTAACTTTCTTTTGTCGTTTTTGCATCGTAGTAGTTTTTAAAGTTTCATTTCTGGCGTAGTTGTCTTTCATCTCTGTTGTCGTTTTTTAAACAGAAACTTTATTTTGTCGTTTCATATTGTAGTCTTTTTGAAAGATGTGTCCTTGCTTTTCAACATTGTTGTCGTTTTCTAGCATTTACTGGAGCTAACTATATATATCTCTAAATTGCATGCATGGCACCATCATTCAATACTTTGTGGGAAAAAAGAGAGAAGTTTATTTGTAGAATCGATGATCGTGACTTCAATGAACACAGCGACCCACCTATATATGCTGAGTTTTGTTTTATTCTGTTGTTTTTGTTTTTTAAAATTTTTAGTAGTACGAAGAGGTTAATGTAATATAATCCCAATCTTCAACTTACTCTGGTTTGATTTTTTTTTTTCCTATTTTTTCTTCTTAAAAACCTTATCATTTTTACTGACTAAAAGAAAATTGTTGATGTCCTTATGTCCTATTCACTGTCTATTTCGTAATCCACATGTTATATAATATTAGGACTTGACTAATTCTTCTCTCAAAGTTATCCAGTCCATCACAAGTTCATAATTTCCACAAATAATGTCATTTTTAAAACTGGAGCTCAAAGTGAAAACATGGGATTCGAACTATTCTATTTAAGACTAGAAGAGACAAAGGCATCCATCACTCGCTATGCCACACCAGTGTTTAAAAAAAATAAAAAACCATTTTCATTCAAACTTCGGAGCTAGTCACTATCTTAGTAATAATTCATAATAACTTAGGTCCTATTTGACACCCTGTTTTAAACTCATTTATTAAACATTTCCTACAGTGTTTTCTGTTATAAAAATTTGAATTTACTGTTTGAATTTTGAGTATGAACCTATGATCTAAACGGGACCTTAGGGTTAGCAACCTGCGAAGACTATACCCCTCTTACACCCACACAAGTTAGGCGCACAGATGTTCAAACTGGTCATCTATGTTTGAATGCACAAATTTTTGCATGACAGTGATTAAATTCAATAATTTAATTCCAACAATTTTGTCAGTTTCCTTATGTGGGGACCCCCTTGTCTTGAACTCAGACATTGCAAGCACATGGGGATGAGATAAAACTGTGACTGGTTAAAATTAGATGTTAATATCATTAAGAGGAAGAAAAGAAATATATGGCAAGTTACTAAACAAAGGTAGCACAGAAAAGCTGAGGCAAGGCCTTTGGTGTCAATTATACTTACTCTCTTTCAGGAAAGACAAATCCTAAGATGCCTCTTTTCTCTTTTCAACCACCCTTCTAGAATCTTCCCCTCAATCTTACATGACCAATTTTCTGCACTTTCACTTTCACTTGAGAAAGTAAAAAAGGGCTCAGAAATATGAGCTACCTAGAGAGTCAAAATAAGTAACACAGATCATGAAACAAACAAAAACACACCCACTTGACTGATTGCTATTCTAACCTCAAAAGTAGAAGTTTGGCATTTACAACTAAATAAGCTCAAATTGTTTTCTACAAATTTCATAATTTTCCTTCCTAAATTTACTAAAATGTTATCCCTCAAACAAAGACAAATAGTTAAGGTAATGCACTATGGACCATACAAACAATTAGAGAAACCTAAGTACTTTATTAGAGTACATCTATAAATAGCCCCTTGTAGTCAAATACCTTCCTCAGTTCCTCAACGTTTTCCTCCTCTCTATCTCAAACACCCGTATAAGCACATAGACACAAGCCGGTACCGAATATGTCGGCGCTGAACCATCTTCTTGATCTCTCAGAACAGATTTGTTATGTGCAATGTGGTTTCTGCACCACTATTTTACTGGTATATATAATATGAAAATCATAGCAAAAACAAACTAGTGTAAACTTAATATATATGTATATATGTGTATAGTTATATTTGTACATGTAAAATATTGTAGGTGAGCGTCCCATGCAGCAGCTTGTCAATGGTGGTGACAGTGAGATGTGGGCACTGCACTGGCCTCCTTTCTGTCAACATGATGAAAGCCTCCTTTGTTCCACCGCATCTCTTGGCTAATTACCTTACAGTACAAGATGAGGTTCTTTTGTTTCTTTTCACTACCTGATCTTTAGTAATTTTCTTTTTTGGTGCTTAAAAAATTATTTATTGTCACTGGCTCTTCATGATTCTTTGATCTTTATAAGCTTTTGTGTTCATATATAAATATATATATATATATATATTTATATATATGCTTATATGTTATGCATGTTTTCTAGCAAAAGGAAGAGGAAGATTTGGAGGAAGTGGACACACAAAACGCGATCGATATTTGCAGCCTTGTTGTTTCGTCTGACAATGAAGAAGGAGATGTTATCTCCGATAATCAAATTGTTAACAAACGTATAAGCGCTCTAGATAATACCACTTACGAGTTAATCAATCACGAGTTGGATTATAATTAAGATTTAACCTTTATTTTCATGTTGATTTGTGTAGCTCCAGAGAAGAGACAACGAGCTCCGTCGGCTTACAACCGCTTTATCAGGTGAGTTAAAAATCTAAAAACTATAAATACGTTTGATATTCTTTTGAAGTTGATAAATTTTCACGTTATAATACAAATGTTTGTTAATGTGAAGCAGAGAAGAGATCAAGAGACTGAAAGCTGAAAATCCAAACATGGCTCACAAGGAAGCGTTCAGTACAGCTGCAAAAAATGTAAGTTTAATCTGGAACCAATACTAATATAACAAAGGCCAAAACTATATACCAAAAATCTTCATGTTTTCTATAGAGAGAAGCCAATTATAATCTGAATACAGTATATGTTTGACTCTATATATATATATATATATATATATATCCAGTGGGCCCAATTCCCTCCTACTGAGTACAAAGGAGATGAAGAGAGCTCTACCCAGGGAAAGGAAAATGTGACATTGGCCTCTCATGTCAATAAGGTGAACCCCCTATATATATATATATAATTTATGGCAGTACCATCATATATATTGCGAATTCTACTTCTTATTGGTCACATAGGTAAAATGTATGAGATACTTCTACTATCCTCTAATAGGACAGTTACTCCGTAGAACTTTCTTTTTATAATTAATTAATTTACTTATAACTTTATGTAGAATAATATATAACATAATACTATTTTTCACTAACCCATCCTTCATTAAATCGACATCGTTTAAAACGATTTGAAGAGTTGTAAAACAATATGAATTAATAGAATATAGTATAACTAATGTTATAGATATTTTCACATAAAATTATACGTAAGTTAACTTGTTGTTATTAGTTGTCTAGAAAAAAAAATTATAATGGAGGGACCATTTCACTGTAAGGACGGTGTATAGATGTAAATATATATATATATATATATGTGGGTGTGTATATATATAGCTTATAGTTGGTAACATCTTTTTATATTGGAAATTCTACTTGTTAAGGGTCACATTTTGTATCATAATTTATGCACATCCATTAATTGCAAATACACCCACATTCCTTTAGCCATCACTAAGGAGGAAACAACCCATTGGACGTATAGCAATGGCCACAACCGTACCCATCAGATAAAAGCTTTAAATGATTTCTCAGAGCATTTTAAGCTAAGATTTGTCCAAAACTTTGGCACCCTAATTTATTGGGGTTCAACTACTAGACAGATATATATATATATATATGTATATGTATATATGTATATATATGAGGACATTTATTACTAATTGACAAGCAATTTATTTATTCACCCTTTGTGTTTGTAGTAATTTATGCCACTGAAATGGGTGCATGACTTTGTGTTGCGGAAATTTTCAGGTCCACGAAGAGGGCAAAGTTTTCCGTGAGAAAAAAGGCCAAGAACAAGACATTTACATTTACGGGAAAAGACAGTACTACCCTTTTAGTGAATATTAACTATTTTAAGGGTTTGATAATTCAGAGCTAAAAAATTGCTTCTTCAATTCTTTGTTGTAGCGAAGATGCCCTAGGGAATGGGGTAAAGTAAGTGCTGTCAGTCACTGAAAAATACTACTCTAGCTTTCAAAATGTAGCTGAAGAATATTGATGATATTTTATGTACTTTTGTCCCTAACAACAATATCCTTTTCAAATTTAACTATCTATTTAGTGTTGTTTGTGTCGAAAACGGAACAAAACAAACAACGAGATACAAATTTAATTGAATCTAAGATTTGAAAGAAAATCTCGAATGGGTGTAAAAATCTACGAGTTGATATTGCAAAAATAAACGTTTTGACGTGAAAAGGAAAATTGCCGTAAATTAAGAGAAATTGAGGTTTTTGAGATCTGGAGCCGGTGGTTCGACCTTTCGTTGAGCTGCCGGCCTCCGTCACTTGGAAGGGAGTTCATCGTGGTCTCTAACACTGTGCTCATGCCGTCGGAGGGGTGGGTCGGGTTATTTCGGAGCCGAGTGTGGAGAGTTAGTCACTGTTCGTCGTCTTCAGATCCAGGCGCGTTCGCGTGAGGGCTCATGGAAACCACGAGAGCTGGGCTGCAGGGCTATGGTGAGGGGGTTAGGTCGGTGCGTGGGCCTGCGTTGCCCGTCGTGGGTGGCGTGTGTCCCTCACATGCATCCGGGTTTTCCTCCTTGTTGCTAGCCTTCTTTCCGCGATGGTCCGATCGCGCCGATGGTTGCTCCGGCATTGATAGGCGTGGCTTTGCCAAAGGTTGCAGTGGTTCTTCTATTTTCTTTTGTCTGTTTTCTGTGTTTGTTTGTAATAAGGGCAGAGGTTTCCCCTCTGGTCCCTCTTGTAGGTTTTTGTATTGATCGGGTTTTTGTTGATCGGGTTTTAGTAGTTGTTTAGCTGGGTGTTGTTTGGTGGGTGGATCTTGCATTCGCGTCACCTATTGTGGGAGTTTTTCTCCTTGTTTGGGATAGAAGATCGCTTCGGCTTCCCTCGAGTGGGTTGATTACCTGCGTGTTGTCCCGTTGGTTTGTGGACTTTAGGTTCATTTGGTGGTTCTCTAATCGTTCGGTGCCGTTAAGTGGCTTGCCAGTTAGGTTATTCCATGTTCTGTTTTGTGGATTTGTCCCTCTGTTGATGTCTGTCTCTTACCCTTTAGTAGCTTGATAATAAAATTTCTTATTCAGTAAAAATAAAAAAGAAAAAGAAAATCTCGAATGAAACTTCTATTAATTATCAAGTAAAAATAAATGTTGTACAAATGTTATACGAAGTGAACAAATTAGTAAAACTTGCTTTATGATCAAATCAAGATTCAAGCAATCTTCACTTCAAAAAAAAAAAAAAAAAATTCAAGCAATCAAGGTAGATGTGAGAATTTACTTACATACTCATGTATATAAATATAACAAAAAATTTGGAGGAAAACGATCAATATTAACATATCCTCTAAATATTATCAAAAGGATATTGTCTCAAATTTTAATAGAAATCTTCGTTAAAAACCTTACAAGCACGTCCCTTGACAAGAAAAACATATCTCAGCCCCATCGAATAGACTATGTATGCTAAATCGAGCAACATGAATAAGCCTTCAATTGAAGAAAACCAGTCAAATTACACTTGCATTTTAGATAATAAACCCAATCACAATAATCCTTTATTGCTAGTCCATCCTTGAGGCTTTGTTATTGAGTTTGTGTGCAGGGACGGATTTGTGTAAGGGGCGGGGCGGGCCGGCGGGGGGCGACGTGTCCCCCCTCAATTTCTTGAATTCTATATTTTCCCCACCTAGTTTCTTAAAATTTTGTTATTTGTCCCCATTCAAAAATTTTTTTCACAAATGTGCCCCCCACTCAAAAATATTTTTTTCCCTCAAATAATCCTTATAACACTCAACTGATTCTTATATTTTAATATCATCACCAACATTTGATTCTTTTTTTTTTTTCATCCTAATTTCTTTATCTACTTTTCTTTCTAAATTTTTTTTAACTTTTATATGGTTTTAAAAAATTTATTGTTTTTTAAATTATCAACAATTTGAATATTTGTATGTGTAAGTTTTTTTTTTTGGGAGAGGAGTGTAAGTTTTTATTTATTAGTAAAAAGAATTATCTTTAAAAGGAAAAATGATGGTGTAGAATAAATTAAAGTGGAATTTAATTTTAAATCAGAAAATTACAAACAACATACACTAAATCATGAGCTCGGAACTTTTATTTATGATAACATTTAAGATAAAGTTCAAGAATAAATTTCACAACATTTTCAAAATATAAAAAACAATATGTAATAGTAATTATATGGTAAAAAAAATTCATTAGAATAAAAAATATTAAACTTTTTATTATATAAAGTTATTAATTTAAAAATTTTTCTCCGTATGTGTGTCTTTACTAAGAAAAATTTCTGGATCCATCACTATTTATGTGTATATAAAAATATGATCGCCAAAAGAAAAAAAAAAAAGACAACTAGTATGTTGACTATTTGAATAATTAAGGTGATTTTAGAATAATTGGTGAATATCAAATTTCATGATTTCTTAAGAAACATAAGCATTACATATGGATATTAGGTTGAGATGGACGTGATCTTGAAATTGATCACAAAACTATATTTACAAAAAGACCACGAGACTAAATATAAGTTTATTTACCATCAGTCATTTAGTAGGATGGTAAAGTTGTCTGTTGAACCATTTGGATACTAGCCAATATTTAATCCTAACCCACGTGTCTATAGAGATAAGATTGTTTCTAAAGCTTTCTATTTCAGTACCTTGAAAGCAAATATCTCGGATATTTGCATCTCCACACACATATATATAAATATATATATATATATATATGTATATGTATATACTACAACTGGTTTTAAATCTAAATATATAGCTATAGCTAGTCTCCACGCTCACCACATGGGCTTAAAACAATATCTCCTATATTTGATCACTTTCAATACAGTCTCCTTCTTGCTAATAGTCTTGGTGCCCTTTGCATATATGATCTCCCTGAAAAAAGTATTAAAAAGGAGAACTCTTAAAAAAATAATTAAAAAATATATGCAACCAATTAAATAATATGATCCTCAACCCAAAATTTTATGGTGATTAAAATTCAAAACTTGGTGCACGTACAGTCTCAGTACACACAATAAGATTTAATATTTTTTGTATATTTTGTTAGGGTTAATTGCTAGTTATGTGTAACTTGTGTTTTATTACAGTTACTTACTCGTTAATAAGGGCCGTGGAGAAAATATAGCATGGAAATATGCATGGAAGAAGTCCTTATTCTCCTTTTGTAGCTCTCTCCAAACTGATCACAGATCAGATAAATCAAGCAAATTAATGAAGCCACAAAAAAATGAACAAATGATGATCAAGAGAAGATCACTTTATATATACAAAAACCATAATATACATATACATACAAGTAAATATAACTAAGCACTGGACATGGAGAGAGAGAGAGAGATCTAGAGAGAGAAAGATGAGGCACCTGTAAGGGTAACAAGAGGGCGAATGCTTGCATGCACAGCTAGCACTCTGACACATTCGTCACGACTCATGCGAAGAAGCAAGCATCTCTCTATAAGATGTTGAACCTTTTTTATCACACAAGCAATTTCCATGCAACCAAAGATAGCACTATTAGTTTTTGTTTGATTTACCAAACAGACATACAAAATATCCCCACATATACATATGCTGCTGATGAATGTCAATATGTTGACTCATGAGTTTATTCGTTTTATTGTGCATGATATGTGTGTGTGTGTGTGTGTATATATATATATATAGAGAGAGAGAGAGATGAAGCTTATAATGAAGCTTACCATTCTAATGTAGCTGTGAGGATGGCAATGCAAACAAGGATGATGATGATGGTGATGAAAATGGCGATTAGTATAGTACATTTTGTATTTATAAAAAAAAAAAAAAAAAACTGTTCTCTCTTCCTTAAGAACTGGACAAAACAAGCAAAAATGAAGGGCTAGGGAAAAGAGATGGGAGAGGGAGAAACCACGACGAAAAATTAGAAAACAAACAAAAACCCAAAAAAAAGAAAAGTTCAAGGTGGGGGGGAATGAGGAACAAGGCCTGGAAACTTTAGATATTTGAGGGCTTATATATATATATATATATATATATATATAAAATAAGATCGTGAGCAAGAACGGAATTAATAATGATATAACAAATTGCTGTGGAAAGGGTGGGGAAAATTGTGTATTGTTATCCAGAGATATCTAAGCGAAGGGCCGAAAAGGCACCAGAAATCCCAACGATAGATTCACCTCATCTCCAAAGAGATAAGAGAAAGTGATGGACTTTGATGCATGATCATTACTAGGCGGCATTTGGGTCCAAGCCCCTCAATAGCCCTTTTATTTATTCATTTTTTCCCTAGTTATTTAACTAGGGCCCTAGATTTGAACGTGAACTTGTCCTCTAATTTACATTGGAATCAAGTGTGAAATTATATTTATATTATACCTCGATACATGATGTTAAGTTCAAGTTTTAACATATAAATTCTCAAACAAAATTTCAATTATACCCCTCATTTGTAAGAAAATTCTTTTTGTACTCTACTTAAGAATTGGACGGAAAAATGTCACGCAAACGTGACTTTATACTAAAGATAGAGTTATATATATATAAACATTTCTAAAACTTCTCATTTCCTATCACCCTCTGTTAGTTCTCGCCTCCGCTTGGTACTTTCGCTGATGGTAAGACTCCCGCCAATGAATATAGTAAGGTTGTTTTCGAAATGTTTTGTTTATTTATTTATTTTTTAACAGGATCCTAAACAAAGAATGATTTCCAAATCTCCCGTATGTACGTGTTTCTGTTTAATTCAAAAATGTCTATAAATCTGTGAAAATAACTCAAAAAATTTACAGGAAACACTTTTTTTTTTTTTTTTGGTTTACCCTAGCTACATATTTGTGGGTCCTACATTATTCAAGTCTGCACAACATGGTGGTCCCTCATCCTTGCAAATACATATACAGGCTTCTTTAATTTTGGGACCTAGATTTTTATGAATAAATAATGACCTTTCGATTGAGGAGAATCCTCAGTGTACAAACATCGGCCACGTTTACAACAAATATATATGTTTGGTGTGTACTACTGGCTGATACCTTGAAGGGCACACATTTGGAGCTTTGGTTTTGTTTATATAATTTAATGGAAGAAAAATGTTTTGCCTATAGCAACCACAGATCTACATATTTCGCCTAATTACTTTGAAGCCAATGCCCACTTAATAAAGCCAAATGTGATTTGCAAATTTAGCCACAAGATATATATATATATATATTTAGAAATTTAGTTAATTAAAATTCAATCGATAATCAAATGGTCTTGTACTTGTGGCTTTGAATAACTCAAAAAAACAAAAAAACAAATAAAAAAAACATATAGAACACAAAAAAGGAGTATCTTTATTTATTTATTTTTTTCATACCTAACATCATGAAAAATGAGAATACTGCCAAGGAGTTATGTGATGATACCAATAACAGTTGGTGTGACTAGCATAATAGTTTTGGTGAAATATGTATATATATGGATTGCTACTGTGTATCACAAATTTATAGGTAAAAAAAGAAAAATCGTTTTGTAGGACAACCAGAAATATTTCCTAATTAACATCAGAATAAGAATTATTCAATTTTATTTCAACGACCGTCCATTATAAGTATCAGACAAATAGCCCCTGCTTTTTGGCAAATAAAATGGATTGAAGAAAAGTGAGGGCAAAGCACAGATTCCATTTGACCAAGTAAGACGTACCATCACCATGGCCTAACCCACTGTGCACTAACCGACAAAATATGGCGTTTCATATATGTGCATATATACATTATATATATACACATATGTGTGTCTATGTGTATGTATATGATAACATTTTGCTAATCGCCATTTGAAAAATCAATAATTGTTTTTACATTAGAACTCATGGAGAGTTTGCAGTTTCCACGTGGTTTTAGTCAAATAATTAATACAAATCAGAAAGGAAATGTGGCCGAGGACTTCAACAAAATTGTTCTCAAGATTTCACATTTTGCACATTTTCTAAACTTCAAATATGGACCAAATTAGTGGGGTCACGTTTCCTTTTAAAGGGTAAAGTGTATTTCTTCGAAATTAAGCGGCAATTTCGGTTTGCTGCATTAAGGAAATATTTTTACCAATATGAACAAACCATCCATAAATTGGTAATAGCTAAATTCCAAATGTGAGTCTTGATCATGTCGGTTGAAAGCTGAACCATGCCATGCAAATATATTCCCAAAGAAAGTTCAGTGAAATATATATGTTTATATATATATATATATATACGTGTGTATAAATATATAAAAATACACATTTACACTATATCCCGACCCTACATCCTTTCAAATCGATTGTCACTCAAAAAACCAAGCTCTGGTCGTCATGTTCTTTATGATCGAATAAATTGAGGTCCAGCAACATGATGAATCTTAAGAAAGAGGCGGGAAAAGTGAAAAGATGATGACATAATTACTATAAGGATTTTCAGATATGCGATTATCTAATAGAAGAAAAGAAAATAGAATCAATTAAATAAGGGATTTTAAATTTTTCAAAGAACCTCAATTTTAATCTTCTCATCATATGAAATTCACATCTATGTATACACAATATGAGAAAGGTACTCTTTTTACTTGTTTGCTTTCTTTTCTTTTTTTTTGTGAACCACAACCTAAGGGGTCGTTTGGAATACGGATTTGAGATAAAATTTTTAAATTGAAATTGGTTGACTTTTCAAAAACTAGTTATAATTTTTATTGATTTTTTATAAAAGGATAAAAACTGATATAAAAAACTTATGCTTGAACTTGCAATCCAAAAGCATGCTTAGTTAATGTGGAATTTTCCCATGGATTAACTTCACTAGTGAAGCTATTAGTACTGCTTCTCATCCTAGAGAATGGAAGAGACAGACTGGAATATTATTGTCCCGCAAAATGTAGTAAAAATTCTTGAAACGAGTTGTTGTTGTTGTTGTTTCTCTCTCTCTCTCTCTGAAAAAAAAAAAAAAAAAAAAAGTTGTAGTTTACACTCCCAAAATGGACCAGTTTTGGATTGGGGCCTAGTTTCAACACCCAATTCAGTTCCCACTCACCTCGGGTGGAGACAAGGGTTTTTTTTTTTTTTTTTTTTAAGTAATTCATCTTGTAGTTTGATCAAGATTACCCAAAGAAAACAAGCAAAGTAAGCCAGAAATCTATAAATTTATACGGAAACAGAGGTAGAAAAATTAAGTTTGAAATTTATTTAAAAAACTCCAAGCAACTAAGTTGGAATTTTTTCCATTAAGTGTAGAAAGTGGCCAAAATATGCGTCCTTTTTTGTTTTGTTTTGTTTTCTTTTTGAAATATCAAAACATACTTAAATAACATAAGAAGACAAAATATAGTTAAAGAAAACAATTATAGCGAAACAGAGAGAAGTAAAAACTAAAAATGTAGAAAGATAGTAGAAAATAAAAATTGAAAGTTGAAACTTTTTCAAAAAGTTGAGATAAAATTTCATTATTATATGTCAAGTAGTTCCTGAATTCAACATTAAGGTAGCTTTTAATACTCGATCTGATAAAACAATCTACACATTTTTACCTAAATGTTAAATTGCTTTCGCTAAAAATAACGACATCTATTTAAAATAGTTATAAGAGTAAAGTAAAAAAAATAAAATAAAAAAAAGCGCTAAAATAATAAGTGGTAGTGTAGGAATAAAATAATTATGGAGATCCTTCAAAAAAAACAATTATGGAGAGACAGAAATATTTTTACTTGATATATGGATCTTATATTCAATTAGTCGATGGACTAACTTAGAACATGTTTAGGATATGGAATAAAATTACTACTCTGTTTGGTATTAATGTTTGGTATCACAATCCAAATCTTAAAATTACAATTCAGTTTTAGTTTTTTTTTTTTTTTTTTTTTTTTTTCAGTTTTATTATTCACACAGTTTTGTAACATAAACGTTAAAAGTTCATAACTTTGCGTAGATAAGTCCAAATGAGATAATTTTTTTTTTTTTATAAATTATATAAAATTTCGAGAAGAACGAAACATGTTTCATATTGATTTTTTTTTTTCCAAACACATTTCAAGTTTTCACACTTTTCAACTCCAATAATTCAAATACCTCAATAAATACATAATTAATTTAAATTTAAATTCTACAATCCAAATCTTACTACCAAATACTTAGTAAAATAGATTGGTTTATAACTAATAAAAGAGTCTTTTCTGGGAATAAAATTTAAATTTTTGCTAAGGGTTAAACATTGGGACAACTTATGGACTTTGACGTGTTACTTTTGCAATAATTATAACTTATTTCTATGACAATAATTATTACTTTAAAGATTACTTGAGCGTGTGATATATCAGCAGGAATACTCACCTATAGGCATAGCCCCACTACTTTTTCTAGACAGCAAACAAATAAGAATAAGGATCCTCTATGCACGTTTTAGAACCTCATATCCGATAAAAATCATATCAAACAAGAAAAAACTATATAAAATTAACAGTTTTTTTTTAATATAAATTTGATGGTTCAAAACAAAATCTACTAATAAGAATATATTAAGAGGAAAGTACATTAATGATATAAATTTAAATATTATTATATTAATATAATATACAAATTAACACTAGATTAATATGACATAAAATTAAATTGAAGTCAAGTAAAATTTATGTCATGTTGATCAAGAATGAAAAGTTTATGTCATATTGATAAATAGACGAAAAAAGATGGTTATTTAGGTAATTTTCTCATATATTAATAGCATATTTGGTGCACCAGTTACATTCAAATGCAATTTTTTTTTTTTCGTTTCAATAATTCATAGTTTTCTATTACAACTTTGCATCTCAAATTTTTAAAGTCCATAACTTTATATATATAAGCCCAAATAATATATATATTTTTAAATTATATAGAATTTCGAGACAAACGAAACAAACTCCGTAACTTTACATATACAAATAAGATGGTCTTTTTCAAATTACATAGAATTTCAAAATGAACGAAATAAGCTCCATATTTATATTTTTTCTGAATACATTTCAAATTTTTACATTTTTTAACTCCAACTGTTCAAACTCGTGTATCAAATATGTAACAATTAAACTCAAATCTAATTCTCTAAAAAACTCAATTGAAACTCACTTACCAAGTTAATATTTATATTTATTGTATAAAAATAATTATTATTATGATCGAGGCTTGATAATAATCATAATATGGCAGGGCCATGTGATTTGAATTTGAATATTAAAAAAGGGCAGACTGAGTAACGTGTTAAGAGCACATGAAGTGTGAAAGTTCTTCCAAACACGGCTTTTTGACAAAGCCCCCCCTTCCTCTCCCCTCCCCCACTATAGTTTTGTACTATGCAGACTTTTATGGGTCGGTTGAAAGCATCAGGTTCTCAGTACACCAGCACTAAAACCTATTATATATATATATATATACATATATATTTCTAATATTTCTATTTTATGATAAGAACCATTCATGTTTGGTATGCAGCCAAACGCCCACATAAAAATAACTTTGGATCTAAGATATAAAACTACTTTCTTATCCGTTTAGCATCAGCCGTTTTCAATATCTTCTTGATGTATAATATTATTTTTTATTTTTATTTTGTTTATTTATTTTGAGTTAATGGGAAGATTAGCACTAAACATGGATTAGCATTAAAGCAATGGTGTGGACTATACCGATCTGATCATGGTCATGGCCAACCTTTTTTTGCACTTTGCACTGCAAAAACACATGGGCCTTTCATGATTTGGCTCTTCCACATCAAATTTATCATATTTTTTTTTTATGCTGAAACGGTCAAATTAAAGTGGAGTCATGTCCAATCATCGGATGGTTTAAATTGGATTTTTCAATTATTTCATTTTTATATCCTTCTTTTTTCATTAAATATTGTAAATTTAGAGAATGGAGTTGATTCAAATTGAAAATTATCCGTGCGTGGTGTGATCCTAGAAAAAATCGATTAAACCACATACGCCCTTGTTGGTGTTTGGCATCACCATTTTTTAAAATGCCAATTGAGACTTGTGAGGCACAACACAGGCCTTGTGCATAATAATATTTTTTGTGAGTAATTTGCATCAAACTTTTGAATATTCTTCATCATTTACAAGTTGAACCTTAACATTTTAATTTTAGTATATAGTCTTTAAATTTAACAATTATTGGCAATGCAATGTAGTCGATAACAGATATCAATGTAGGTTTCAAAAAAATTAGAAAGTTTATGAGCCAATTTGCCAATTAATGAAAAGTTTATGGTTCATTTTCATTAAAAAAAAAAGTGAAATATTTCATCCTTCATTTGATGTAAGTTTTTTTGTTTTGTTTTGTTTTGTTTTTATAGCATTCATTTGATGTAAGTTAACTATAGATCAAAATTACAATGGGATTTTAAATTTAGATCCCATTCTCAAAATTAAAGCTTCGGGATCAGCAAACACCAATAAATTTTTAGGATGTGATTTGAATAATATAGTTACCTCTCTATTATGTAACACAATTTTATGATTGGGCAAAAAATTTTGTGGCGCTAGCAAGCAATACAAGCATTATTTGAAAATTGCAAGAAATTTGAACTTTAAAAAAAAAATAATAAAAACAATAAGTCCTTCCTTATACACTACCTGACAAATTAGTAGAAGTCCAATTTCGTTTTAAGTAGACGGCTATGGCTTTGTAATTAGTGAAGCCCCAATACCTTTCCTTTTCTTTTTTTTTTTTTTTTTACAGAGAGAGAGAGAGAGAGAGAGAGAGGATTTGATTAATCAGACCTTGGTATTGGACAGCTGGTGTTGTATCAATGTGGTGCTTGATTATCTGGTTCACACCTTGGAATCAGTGTGCCCAGTGGTCACTCCAACATGTTCCTAACCATATATAGACGCCTACGCCTCATATATATATATATATGTATATATATTCATACACATCTTATATATACTCAAATATATACTCAAATACACTGTTAAAATCTAAAGATTAAAATAATAATTCTTACTGATAATGTTAAATGAGATATTTTATGGTAAAAGTTCTTATATATATATATATAAAACATATGTTATTGGTTAGGAATTAGAATTAAATATGAATAGCAATGTAATAGAAAACGATAAGGTGTATGGTAGTGTGGTTGGTCCGTTGTATCTAATAGACTTAAAAAATTTCCGTGAATGAAGGACGCGGACACAGAGGCTTGGCTGTGTCTGTTTGCTTACCCGCCAGAATTACCCGCCAACAACAGTGGGCCCAGTCTGGGCTGGGGCCCATGTGGTGCAGCCCATGACTCAACTCTTTTCCCGCTTTAATATTTATATTTAATTCTTTCTGGAATCATTCATCCACACTCCCACCCAACCCACCACCTAAGCATCTCCTTCATAATTCACCTTACATTTACACCCCCATTTATATTTTATATTTATTTATTAAAAATATCGGACAGGTGAAAAAAAAAAAAATAGTGGTTATCTAAGTATTAGGTCATGGAAACGTTTTGAATTGACAATTATTACTATTAATTTTTTTTGATAAACTATTTATTGAAATATTTGAAGGGTTTTACTTTTTTTTTTTTTGGGGTTGGAATGAGAGACCATACACGTTTTTTTTTTTGTCCTCAAAATTGTTATACTTTTCAAACCAAAGCCTTGAAAAATTTTCGGGATACTATTTAAATTACCAACGCTCTTTGGACAGGCGACCGAAACCGAAGGGCATTTTGATAATAGAGTCAACTATAAATAACTTAGCATAATTAATTGAAAATAAAACTGAATAAATATTCTGATATAAAACTTGCAAAATTGTCAGTGGAGGAATATTTAGATATTTGAAAAATAAATAAAACAAAAGAAAAAAAAGGTTGGTGGATAATAAGTGAGCTGAATTCTAGAGAAGTTGTTCCCTCCTCCATTGCCAATTAGGACTTCTATTCATTTAGAGTCCGTTTGGGATGTAAGTTTAAACTTATACCCATCAATTCAATTTTTGTCTTTTTCTGAAAAAGTTTTTTATCTTTTCTAAAAAAGTCAACAAAAATTACTATTTAAACTTATCAATTTCAACTCAAACTTACACACCAAACACCCCCTTATTTTATCCAATTAAGCTTTTTTTGGCAGATATTTTATCTATTTAAGTTACAATATTTATCTTTGCCTTTACTTTCTATTTTGTAATTATTGTCTCTTTAAATTTTATTTATTTATTTATTTTTGGGTTTGGACGAGAGAAAAAAAGGGGAAGAAAAGAAAATAATAAAAAGACAAAACAAAAGAAAGAGAGAACGGCAATCAGTTTGCGTAACCACACCACCGATTTTATTCATTCATACACACTAATAATTTCGTTTGCCCACTCTCTCTCTCCTCTTTCTCTCTCTCTATCTCTCTATCTCTCTCCCACTCTCACCGCACCTCTTCCCACCTCTTAGCATTCCTCTCCTTTTTCTTTTCTTTGCCATTATATTCCTTCTTCATCTTCTTCTTCGGTTACCCATTTCCAGATTTTTCTTATTTTTTTATTTATTTTCACTACAACCCACAAAAGGAAAAAAAAAAAAAAAAACTTATTTTTCTTGCATTTTAGTGGTGGTGGGTAAGCTTGGATCGTTGTGATGGAAAGTCCTAGATGATCGGTCCCCGTCCCTCCCTCTTTTCTTATCTACAAAGCATTGTATTTTTCGAGGTATTTTTTCTTCTTCTTTTTTTTTTTTTTTCATATTTTTGTTGGTATTATTATTGTCTTCTTCTACCAAAGCATTTGTTTTGGTTTCCGGGTTTTGATTTTTGGAGTTGGCATGGGATTGCAGGATCTGGGTTGGTGCTAGTTTTTCTTCAGATTGAATCAAACGGGCTCTTTACTTTGAGGTAACTTCTATTTTCTGTTATTTCCCTTTTTATTTTTTATTTTTTTTTTGGAAGTTTGTGGGGAAGATTCTATATCTATTGGAGATAGGAAGGAATCTTGGATGAGATGAGGTCTGCGTTCTATGAAGGTTTTCATCAAAAATGAGAATTTTTTTTTGGTTACCTTATTTGATGAAAAATAGCTGTTATTATTGTAATTGATCAAACTGGGTGGTTTTTCTTCCTGGGCTTCTTTTCTTATTCCCAGATTCTCTTATCTCTAGTTCTTGGAAGAGTTTTTCAGTGATTCCCTTCGTGTTTATGGATTTGTTCAATATTCTCATATTTTTTTTAATTTTTTGTTTATTTCCTTTTAAGTTTCTATTTCCTGTTTTCTATTTATTCACAAAGGGACTCAAAAAAAAAAAAAAAAGGGTCTTTTTTCTCTTTCTATCGAGCTTCCTTTAGCATCCTTTTTTCCCCCCTTTCTGGAGGAGAAGGATCTTATGCGTATAAATTTGTTGATTTTAGATAAACTTTGGTGTATATTTGGTTGCTTTTATTAGTTTGACCAACTATTTTTAGAGCAATTTAAGTTTCTGGTGTGCAACACCAGACTTCCCAAGTCTGCCTTTTGGAAACTTAATTTTCTCGTTTGTCTGGTGATATTTAATAGTCCAAGTTTTAGATTTTTTTTTTCTTTTTTTTCGTAACCGAGCTAGAAGAATTGGAACTTTTTTTTTTTTTTTTTTTTTCCCCTTCTTTCTAACAGTTAAAAAGGAAAAAAAAAAAAAAAAATTTAAACTTTCCGTGTCTTGACCAGGGAAGTAGCAATCATTGAAGTTTGAAGATATTTGGATTTATAAATGCTTTGAGAAAGAAAAGATTGAGACTTGTGTGGTGTATGTTCTTGCTTATGCAATAATCTGGTGTTTTGACGTGGATTGATGTGCATCTTTTTGAGTTTGGAACTATGTAAACACTTTGAAGGAATAAAGATTAGGCACTGTTTTCTGTTATTAGACAGAGAATTCAATTATACTTTCAGGATGAACGAACTTATGACAAGAAAAACTTGTATACGGAGAAGCTGAATTCCTGAATTGTTTAAACCGGGCGGAGACGATATCGTGTTTGGATTGTCAAACTATGTGCCATCAATGTGTGTGTGTTTTGGCTGAGTTTGACTCATGAGCTATTCAACTTTGGAAAAGCTGATCTTGAGCAGGGCTTTTACTGGATGAGCCTCTTCCCGTTGAATATTAGATTGATTTTTTTCTTCTTTAATCTTGCAGGTGTATCTATCTTGTTTAATTTTGCTATATACTTAAAAGCCAACATAAGTCAAGGCAGATCAGTTTCTCTTCTTGAAAAATGTTGGGAGGAAACAATGGTAATCCTGTGCTTCCTATGTTCCTTGATGAGAATCGTTTCCCATATCAAACAAATGCTTCAAATCAGCTGCAGTTGTTTGGAAATGGTGAGTTTTATTTAGCCTTTGCAGTGTAATTCAAAGTTTTATTGATATGTTTGTTTATGTTGGTGTTTAATTAGGTTCTTTATGCTTCTGCATTGTTGGTTGATACTATGACATTCTCTTAATAGGAGCTTGTTTAGGCTTCGAATCAAGTAACTTAGGCTGTATTTGGTAAGGAAGAATGAAAATAGGAAGAACAAAAATGGTATATAACCTAGGTGAGGAAAATGGCGAGGAAGGGGTATACCTTTCTCTTCTTGTGGTTGATATGGCTTCCGTCCTCTAATCCCTCCCTTTTGGGATTTGCTGAATGATTTGAAATCCTTCACGTAATCTGTTCCCTCCTCTTTTTTCTCCTTTCAAACAACCATGGGTCCCAAAATCCTTCCACCAATGCCCTTATCTCTCTCTTTATAGCTGAACTTGACTCAGAGATTAACGTAATTGCAAATATTGTCGCAGTTCCGAATGGATGCGGTGTTGATCCAGTAAATTACTTTGGAAACGAGCTTATAACTCCCACGCTTCGGCCTAATAAACGAAGCAGGGAATTAGATGATATCTCGAGGCAGCAAAAGCTTCAGATTTCCTTGAACTATAATGTTTGTCAAGATGAAGCTGATCGCTCGACCAGCATTCCCAATCCAAATCCTGTATCAACGGGTTTGAGGTTATCGTACGACGATGATGAGCGTAACTCATCGGTTACTTCTGCTAGTGGAAGCATGACAGCAGCACCTTCAATCATCTACTCCCTAGGTGACAATGTAAGAACCGAACTCGATCGGCAGAAAGAAGAGTTTGATCAGTATATGAAAATTCAGGTAATCTCGTGCTCCAACTACTGATGAACATGTTTCTCCGAGAGTCCGAGTCCTAAGTGATCTACTAGAAGTTCAAAATAAGTTCCAGTTTCTTGGTGTATTCCATATCCTTGTTTCTGCATTTTAAAAGCGATCTTTCCTCACTCTTCAAACAGGAGGAGCACTTGGCAAAAGGGGTACGGGACATGAAGCAAAGACATATTGCTGCTTTCCTTACTGCCATAGAGAAGGGTGTCAGCAAGAAACTTAGGGAGAAAGACATTGAGATTGAGAACATGAACCGGAAGAACAAGGAGCTGGTTGAAAGAATAAAGCAGGTGGCCATGGAAGTTCAGAGTTGGCACTATAGAGCAAAATACAACGAGTCAGTAGTTAATGTTCTAAAGAGCAACCTCCAGCATGCAATTTCACAGGGCGCGGACCAAGGGAAGGAAGGATTCGGAGACAGTGAAGTCGACGACGCTGCTTCATACATCAATCCAAATAACTTTTTGAGTGTTCCCGGCGGAGGAGCTTTGAGATCGGCTTCCAAGAATTACCAGGGGTTGAAGGAGCACGTGACTTGCAGAGCATGCAAATCAAAGGAGGTCTCGGTGTTGTTGATGCCTTGTAGGCACCTGTGTTTATGTAAAGAGTGTGATGGCTTTATTGGTGTTTGCCCTGTATGTCAGTCCATGAAAACTGCAAGTGTTCAAGTATATCTGTCCTAATTATCAAGCAAATAACTTTAAAGGGGAAAAAAAAAAAAGAAGTTATATAGCCCTGTTATTCCTGTGTGATATTGTGATTTTCTGTCACTTGGAGTTTTTTAAAGAAGAAAACAAAATGTAATCAGAAATATACGGTTTGTGTCAACATAAAACAATGTTGTTTTTTTTCAGTGTGGCCTTTTTGCAGTCACAGCACACGTGATGACCCCTATGTCCATAAGACCCATGATTGCCAGAAACGCATCTTTATTTTATTTTATTTTTTGAATGACTTCTTTAAGTGAGTTGTTCATTCTTTTCAATGAAGTTTTAAATTCGAATCAATCTTACCGTACGACTTTTTTTGGAAAAAAAACAAAAAAAATCAAGTTCTACATGTACAGCACATGAGCAGAGTTCCTTTTTGCATGTTACAGAATCCAAAATGTGATGTTGCAAGAAGATATTACTTAAAAACAAAAAACAAAAACAAAAAAACAAAAACAAAAACAAGCAATAAGACACAGAAGAAGGCATTCAATTTGAAAATTTGACCGTTAGTCTCAACTCTCAACTAAAGTCCAAAACGAAAAGAGATATTTTCGCACGCCATTGACTTGTAAATGCCCAAAAATCTGTGCAGTCTTAGATGAACAGAGACCCCAATTAGAGAGTTTACTTCCTGTCTTGAGGATTTTTATTTCTTATTTTTCCTTGCAGATGCTGCAGAATAGATTTCTTAAACGAAAATATGGATTCACATCCAAGGCAGAGGACAATTAACATTGAAGAATAGTAAAATTGGATTAAAACAACGGACAAAAGGAAAATTTACACTATAATATAGATGCAAGAATACAGGGGCAACCAACATGATATTACATGTCAATTACTGATAAGGGCTACTACTAACTAAATCTTATCAAAATTAAGGTGATCTAGGAGATTTGACCAAAATTTTAGAAGTTGGTCCATCTTAAAAGTTCGTCAGATTCTCCTTCTATTGTCCAAACGAGATTTCTTGGACGCAGAACCATGTTGTATGTGCTCGCTACTTGATTGAATCTACAATAAATAGGAAATGATTAAGGGTTCAAAATTTATAAAGACGTTCTTGAAGAAAAATCTAGTAATTAAAATGTATCACCTTGTTGAGCTTCTCCCTTATGGACCTGACAGTCTGATTCATTGATTGGGATGGGAAGTACTCCTTCAGTCAATTAGAAGAGAGTCATTCTTCAGTTCTAGCATATGTTAAGCAACTATCTAAAATTTCATTTTCACAATACCGTTTTAAACTCAAAAAGCCAATATTACGGAAATTTCATTCACAACATTCCTCAGACAGCCAAACTAAGATTGACATTTTCCAATATCGCAATGTTAATGCATCACGACATTTCTCGGTACATTGAAGAGCAACCAAATAGCAATAGATTTGCATTTCCTACATGTTTACGTTTACTTTTAAATAAAATCTAGATATAAACATGCCTTTTCCATTACTTTCAATGTTCATATGCTAGATGCTCAAGAAGAAATGAATTTCATATGATCCTAGTGCCCTGACCCAGTTCGGCCCAACTTGATCCGACTCAATTAGAACCAAATTTCAGGGGGTGAACACTGAATATGACTGGGGAAGATAAGTAGCTCAAGATAAAATGGTTGAGAACAGGAACAGACCTTGTCAGAGGAAACCCTTGTCATCGGAGCATGACGAAGGTGGGACATAAGTTCTCGTTCTCCACTGTCCCTAGAGGAGAAAAAACAATCAGAAATATGAACAGACGCAGCTCCAAATGGCTCTACTGAGGAATAGAAATGCCAAATCTTGACTTCAAACTACCTTTGACTGGTATTCACTCGTTGTGGAAGATTGGCCTGTGAAGGGCTTGCTCCGAAAGAAACCTCAGCCAAAGAACCAGACTTCCTAGCGAGAGACTCTTTGGGTCTTCCAGCTGATACCATAGAGTTTAAAATTATGACTTGTGATGGATAATTCAGCGACATACTTCAAAAGAAGAAAAATTCCATGTTCTTATCTCACAGATAGAGTAACATCCAAACTGTGAAGAAAACAACTTACAGTTTGATCTTGCTAAGACTTCCTTCCTCCTAGATTCTAGTTTCTCTTTGGTGTCCGAGAGGGTCTCGAATTGAGGTGCATATGAAACATTCAATCGGTTCCCTAGGAAAACGTACTCATCCAATTTTCTTTTTGCAAACCTGAAATTGAAAACCAATTTAATTGCAAAACTTAAGGCCTACTCGGAATGGCTCCCTATGTCAAAAAGCTGCTGATGAGAATGTTCGGAATCTGGATGACCTTCAACATAAGATCGTTCACCATCCAGAAGATCTAACAAGACTTTGAAACTTATATTAGCGATTTTTATCGCTCATTAAAAAGTTTAGAATATTATTTTTGTCTAGTTAAGCTCTTTTCAAACACATGGTTCTAAACACAAACTGAAAAAATCATAGCTTCGTCGATTCTATAGCCTAAAAAGCACAAGTAAAAGCTACTTTAAACGAATTCTTACCCAGTAAAGCTAATGCAAAACACAAATTAAAAAAAAAAAAAATATATATATATATATATATATATATATATAGATTCACCTGGCATTGCTGACCAAACGAAATTTGATCCAGTAAACGTCGGTAAATTGCTCACAGTCTTCTGCATCCATTGGTTTACATCTAAATTGCACCACTACCGAGTAAATCAATAAACAAAGAAAACATTTATTTTGAAACATAAAAAATAAAAAATGTAAATGTAAATGTAAATATAAATTACTCTTCTACGTCTCCGTAGGTTGAAAACAGTCTCAGCAACTCATCACCGCATCCTAACGCTGGAACGTTCCTTACAATTAAATATCTGTGAAGCAGAGGAATTAAAAACAAAATTATAATTGGAAATTTTGGACTGCTTAGAAAAGGTATCAGGTCATTGGGATCAATTCGATTCAAATTATCAAATGAATTAAGGTAATTTGGAAATTGAAAGTTTGAGGGACAAAGACGGAGACCTGGATTCATCGCAGACTGTGTAAACGCAAACAGCCGGAGGCTCATCTTTATACCGAGGCATTTAGGGATACACCGTATTAAAACTGTAAAACCCATGGAGATTGAACTAGAATCAAGAATTGATTTTGAATTCAAAAGGAAAAAAGAAAAACTTTCTTGTTGTTTGTACGACTAGAAGAACGAAATTGCTGCAGAGATACAAACCTGTGAAAAGGCGGCGGCGGCGGCGGCGGCGGCGACGGCGACGGCGGATGGTTTCTGCTGGAGAAGCTCTAGATGATTTGCGTGATTCAATCAGATTCAGACGTTGTGCTCAGCGAGCTTAGTTTCTTTTTTATTTTCGGTTCGAATTAGGCCGGCAAGTTAAGCTTAGTTTCTTTTCTTCTCCGTCTTTGCCTTTTCCTTCCACTTCTTCCAATTTGGAGGTTTTTTTTTTTTTTTTTTTAAGTAAATGGTAGATACTACATGTCGTTTATTGGTTTAATTGATAAGCAGATGTCGTTGGAGGTTTTTTTTTTTTTTTTTTTAAGTAAATAGTAGATACTACATGTCGCTTATTAGCTTTAATCATAAGCAGATGTCGTATGTTCTTATAAACGACAACAACTTTTAAAGGCAAATGTTAAACTCCGAACAAGGATGAAGATGAACTAAGTACTACATGTCGTTTATCAGCTTTAATGATAAACGGATGTCGTATGTTCTTATGGACGACAACAACTTTAAAAGACAAATGTTAAACGACAGAAAATTATAAAAAAGAATGGAGTTTCTTTTTTTTTTTTTTGAGTCACAAAACATTTAGACTGTAAACGACGTAAAATTTTAGACATAACTTTTTGCCACAAAAAGACGGTTTACAGAAAACTTTAAACACAACTGCTTGCCACAAAAAGACGGTCGCCTTCAAAGTTTAAAACTAGAAATAACATGTCGTTGCTAAAATTTAACTAAAGCTGCATAACTAAAAGCTTCAAAAAAAAAATTTTTTTTTGGTTGAAAACTAAAGCTGTAAATTGACACGTTGTTTTTTTCGCTAACTGATGGCAATCTTCTAAATTCAAAATGATAGGTTATTTTTAATAATTAAATTGAAAGCAAAATGTACAATTCATATAGCGTTTTTTTTTTTTTTTTAACAATTTATATAACGTATTGTTTATCCTTATACACGCTCAAAAAAAAAAAAAAAAGGGTTAAATTCATTTTATCCCTAAATTGAAGATCTAATCTTATCTGTCTGTAAATATTAAAAATTTTAAAATCAGTTTTCAAATTATCAGTTTATCCTAAAAAAATTCATGTGATCTGTAGGAAATAGTTGACTATTGATTGGATATTCTAGGAAATATTGTAGCATATGTATCCCTAGAATTACGTGATATGATTAGGATCTGCTTTGAAGAAATTCCTTCCTTCAAGGGATTTAGAGAGTTAGTTTCCAGTTTTGTAGCTAGTGATTAATTGTAAAAATGTCTGTCTCTGATGTAACATTTTGAGATCAAGAAAAAGAATTAATCTCCCAATTTTCTTCTCTGTTTTACATCAGAGCTTTAGGTTTGCAAAGGTGATGCTAGCCATGAGAGACAAAAAAAGTCAGGGAGATCAAACATTATTTGTCAAGCACTCAAACTCAGGGGGAGTCATGGTTCTTCTAGTATATGTTGACAACATAATTGTAACTGGGAATGATGGAAAGGAAAAACAGGTTTTGAGGCTGTGTTTGGCCAATGGAGTTTGAGATTAAAGAGTTAGGAAGGTAGAAGTACTTCCTAGGAATTACAGTCGCACACTCCAGACAGGGAATCTTCATCTCTTAATAGAAGTATGTCACCGATCTCTTGAAAGAAACGTGAAAATTGGCGTGTAAACCAGCAAGTACACCAATAGATCCCAATTACAAGCTTGCAGCAGTAGAGGAGGGTGCTGCAGTGGACAGGGAGATGTATCAATGCCTTATGGGAAGGCTCATTTATCTCTCTCACATGAGGCTGAATATAGTTTATGCTGTCAGCGTGATCAGCCAATTTATGCGTAATCCAAAGGAAGTTCACATGCAGGCTATAAACTGAGTATCGCAGTACCTGAAAGGAACTCCAGGGAAGGGAATTCTGTTAAAAAAAGAGCACAGGTCTAGTAGTTGAAGCATATACAAATGCTGATTATGCTGGTTCTATCGTTGATAAGAGATCAACTTCCAGGTATTGCACTTTTCTTGGAGGGAACCTTGTGACATGGAGAAGTAAGAAGCAAAATGTGGTGGCAAGATCAAGTGCAGAAGCGGAGTTTCGAGCAATGGCTCAGGGCATTTGTGAACTATTGTGGTTGAAATGATCCTAGAGGATTTGAAGATTCAGTGAGATGGCCCAATGAGACTTTATTGCGACAATAAGTCTGCAATCAGTATAGCTTACAATCATGTGTAGCATGATCGAACAAAGCATATAGAGGTAGACAAACACTTCATCAAATAAGGCTAGATAGTGGCTTGATTTGCACACCCTAGGTGTCTACTAATCAGCAGCTTGCAAATGTGCTTACCAAGGGATTAAACAGTAGAAAGTTTCAAAATATTGTATCCAAGCTAGGAATGAAAAACATTTATTCATCAGCTTGAGGAGGAGTGTAGGAAATAGTTTATTATTGATTGGATATTCTAGGAAATATTGTAGCATATGTATCCATAGAATTACGAGATATGATTAGGATCTGCTTAGAAGAAATTCCTTCTTTCAAAGGATTTAGAGAGTTAGTTTCCAGTTTTGTAGCTAGGGATTAATTATATAAATGTCTTCCTCAGATGTAACATTTTGAGATCAAGAAAAAGAATTCATCTCCCAATTTTCTTCTCTGTTTTTGCTCTCTGTTTTACCACATGATACAATAAACTTCTTTTTTTTTTAATGATCCAATCTATTTTTAAAAAGTATAGCTTTCACGTGAAAATCATATGGGTTTTAATTATTACTAATTTTGTCTTCAAAATCAGATTTAATCCAAGCCCCAAAGTTGAACTTATTTCTGTCCTAACTTTAAAATGAAAAAGTTAACCCTATTAAAACGCTTGTGAATTACCATATATATATATAAACATATATATATATATATTAACATTATTTTAAACAAAACGATTGCTATAAGATGAACTGATAATTCAAGTACACTTTTTGAACGTTTTAAAGTGAAGAGACTATAATGGTATTCAACATATAGTTTAAGGACAAATATGAAATAAAACCCAAGACAAAATATTGTGACATATAATGATATGAAACTCTAACGTCTAGGTAAATATGTCGTTTTCCAAGGTATAAAGAAGAAACGACGTACACAAAAATCATGTCGTTTTTTTAAAATATCTACAATAGATATGTCGTTTTTGTCTAAAGTTTCTTCCACCTTCAGTCCATCATTTCACTTGCTATTCTTTTCATCAAGATTGTTAATAATATCGGATCACATTTGTTAAAGTTATTTGGTTATACCCTCATCATTTTTTCTGTTTTCTCATGCAATCGTTCTTATCTTTGAAATATTAACATCTAAATCGGAGAGAACCAAGCAAATTTCATCATATCAGTTGCACTATTTATCCTGGAAGCATGTAAAAAATCATTCCAAAAACGTCCTCATTCAGACAATATCTCAGTTTGGTTCCTAAAACTAGTACGTAACAGAAAACAAGAACAATTAAGATCAATATAGCTAAACATCAGTAAGCTAATCCACCATTGCGCACAAAGTCGGAGCCAATACGCTATAACTTCAGTATTTATGCGCCAACTTCTCTTTTTCCTTGTAATTCTGGACATACCTGCATTAATAAAAATTTTTTGCATAAAACAAAAGAAATGAAACTTTAAGTCATAAAATTTGAAGTAATATATTCTAGAGGAAGAGCAAGTATCAGGATCAAATCGATAGATACTCAGACTCGGAGTCAATCCTGTAAATTAGGGGAATAAAAAACCTGAAGTAGAGGCCGAAGAATACAATCAATCTGAAACACCGGCCTTAATTGACGGAGGAAAAGGGGAAACAAAAAAAAAAAAAACAGAGAGAGAAAGAGAGAGAAGAATTATGTTACGCGTAGGTGCCGACGAGAGGGGAGAGGAGGAGGAGGGCGTTGATCCAGTTCTCGGAGATCTTGTGGTGGATCTTTTCGGGAAGGTCCTTCCAGATATCACCTTCTGCTGGAACGGCGACAGCGCGTACACCACCGCCTTCATCCTCACCGGCTGCTTCCCCATTTTCCTCTCTTCTTCTTCTTCCTTGGAGCTTCTCAATTGAGAATTTTGCACGAGAGAATTCTTCCTCCCACTTCTCAGACTGTTCGGTATTTATTTCTCTCTCTCGTTGTCGCTAGAAACTACAACTCTGCTTTTTCTTTCTAGAAACAGCTATTCCAAATAGCGGGGTGGTTTTTTTTTTTTTTTTTTGTTTTTTTTTTTTGTGGTGAATAACTTAAAATATTGTACTAATGACACGTGAACTTATTAAGAGTTCTACTATTGATCCACTAGTGACACAAAGGTTAAAAAAATAAAAATTAGTTCTGGAACATAAGAGAAAGTCTAAGCTATATAATCCTACTGAAGCCGAGCCACATCTTACAGTACCTATGTGCAAACTTATTCCTCCGTTGATTATTCAAGTGCGTTTGGTGCTGGAGGGGACGGAGCCAGCCCTGGCCTACTGGTGGGGAAAGAAACGTTTAAGCTCACCCCCGAACCAGTCTACCTCATAGCTCATACCCGGTGCTTTTTCCTCCGGCCTGCCAAGGAAAATGGCAGTTACCTTCTGCCTGAAAAAATTGGATTCATAGCTCATGGCCAATCCTTGTTTCCCATTCCAGTCCACCAACTTACACATCATTTTGTGATCCTGAGCTCGGTTATGCCTGCAACAATTTACATGAAAAAAACAAGTTATACAACAATCACCATTTGTTCAACACACACTACTTTGCCACTGCAGCATTCATATTAAAAAAAAAAAAAAAAAAAAAAAAAGCCAAACCTAGCTTCCCCAAATGTGAAGCTAGCCGAACAAAAGGATTATCAGCAACAATTGATGTCAAACATGGAAGACCATTAAGAAACAATCGACAGGACCAAAAACCCACAACTAGCTTAAAGAATCGAACCAATAGAAACTTGGTGTCAGAACACAGATGAAACTTACTACGCCAACTAGAAACAAAATTAAGCTTCCGTTTGGTTCGCTGGTTGGATATGAAATTTTTAAGTTGGAGTTAGTTGACTTATCAAAAACTAGTCATTAATTTTGTTGATTTTTCAGAAAAAGATAAAAACTGATATGAAAAAATACAGTTTAGTTGAAGTTAAACTTAAATGCCAAACAAAATCGTAATCTTGTAAATTAAAGCTATGCAATTTAAAATCTGAAGCACACACTTTTACAAAAGTTGGCTTACACGACGGTTTTTGTGAAACCGTCGTCTTAAACAGGATTACACGACGGTTTGACAAAACCATCGTGTAAACAAAGGATTACACGACGGTTTTGTCTGACAGCATTTCAAAAAAAAAAAAAAAAGAATTACACGACGGTTATTATAACCGTCATGTAATCTTAGGATTACACGGTGGTTTTGTGCAAAACCATCATGTAATCCTCCCGAAAATTTCAAAATTTTCAAATTTTCAAATTAAAAAAAAAAGGATTACACGACGGTTGTTAGAACTAAATAAGAAATAAATTTACAGCAATTGACTCCGATTCCTATTCTAAGTAAACACATGAATAAGATTGACAGTGATTCTGACTCCGATTCCTGAAACCCAAGTAAACAGTATATTCTGACTCCGAATCCAGCCCACTCCGAATCCTACCTACTCCGATTCATGATCATTCCGATTACGAGTAAGTAAATATGCCATAAATGGTACATATGAACCAAACTAGCACTTAATTTCTCCCAACTATGTTTACAAATTTTAGCAATAAGATGATATTTTTTTTCTTAATATAAAATCACAATCATCACCAACTATCACACTTCAATGCTGTTTTAAATTGTGCTTTTAATGGAAGTTTAATGAAAGGCCGTGTCACGTAATTCAATTCATTGCATCAATAGTATTATTATATGATACTCACAAAAAAAATATATATATATATATATGAGATAAGCTACTTTATCACAAGAAAGGAATTTAAAATTCAATGACTAAAAAAAAGTCAAAAATTAGTGGCATTTCCGTAATATGCTATCGTCCAAATGGCAATTATTTAGTAAATCAGCCAATTAAAAAGGCCAAAAAGCCAAGCCAAGCCAACTCAAGAGGCAAGGCAGGTCAAGGTCGCTCCCCGTACACGCCAACTTCACTTCTTCTTCGTCTTCTTCTTCTTTCGATCCTGCGTGAACTCCGAGGTACTATAATCTCTTCCATTCTTGTTCTCGATATGCACACAGGGATTTCCATATTCATAACCTAGAAAATTCCGACATGTTTTTATTTGTTTTTTTTCTCAGGATATATATATATATTTTTTTTGGTTTCTTACTCTGAATTACTTCTGTTCTTTATCCGTGAATCATAAAACGAAAAGGGTTTAATTTTCCAAGCTTTTTAAGTTCAAATCGATGGTTATTTTTTTGGATTATCGTTAATTTCCGTACTGAAAGAGAATCGCTTTATTTGTTGCTTGGACTCACCCAGCTTTAAGCCGCCAAAAAAAAAAATATCATCGAAAATTGGGAACTGTATTCGCGTGGACAACGGGGAAATGGGTTCGGAAGGGCCAAAGGATGTGGTGATTCACGTGACAGGGTTCAAGAAGTTCCAGGGTGTTCCCGAGAATCCAACAGAGATTATTGTTAATAATCTGAAGCGTTTTGTGGAGAGCAGAGGACTTCCTGTTGGTGTTACTCTTGGGAGTTGTATTGTCCTCGAGACTGCTGGTGAGGG
This sequence comes from Ficus hirta, assembly GCA_038430175.1. Classification (NCBI taxonomy): domain Eukaryota; kingdom Viridiplantae; phylum Streptophyta; class Magnoliopsida; order Rosales; family Moraceae; genus Ficus; species Ficus hirta. The sequence continues at coordinate 13,514,974 of CM076595.1, read as the reverse complement.
TGCTTTGCCTGTGCTTTACTCGACAATGGAGGCTGGAACCCAAAAGGGCAATGAGCAAGTTGTGTGGGTCAGTCTCCGCTTTCAAATTATTATTATTATTTTTAATTATAAACTTGGGGGCGGGGATTCGAAGTCTAGAATTTACCGCTAGACAATGTCGGCAATCACTTCAGAGTATGTTTCGGTGTGGTACTTGTTGTGCCAATTAGTTTTCTTAGTCTGTGATTGATGGTTTTGTGGAGATGTATTGACGATAAAATGATGGCTGGTCTCAATTTTAAATTTCGAGAGAATTGGGCTTGTGATACCTTAGGAGATTTTGGAACTTAAATTTGTTGTCATATGCATGTTCGATACGATTTTCATTGTTTACTATATAAATTGTGTGTTTTTTCTCTGGACTATAGTACTAGTTTAAATTTGCCCTGGAACTATTAAGTGTGTGTGTGGTGGCACATTGAAACTAGTACTATATTTAAGAGTAGATATATATTTTTTTTTTGTTTAGTTGTTTGTTAAACGCAAGTTTTACGGACTTTCTTTTGGATAATGGGCATTTTTGAACCACTTAACTGAGTAGCTATTTTGCTAAGTTTTCTTGCTTTGCTGATGAAAGTTCTGAATAATCGTTTCTAAGGGATTTTTTGGTCACATTGGTTGGCAAAAAATATAGTAGATATATGCTATTTTTGAGAACCATATGGTAGCGACAATATAGTGTTATCTGAATTTAGCTTTTGGTGGTCTAAAAGCCTTTTCTTTCATTGCGTCTTCAGCTTCACTTGGGAGTGAATAGCGGGGCAACAAAGTTCGCCATTGAGCAGCAGGCAGTCAATGAAGCCACTTTCCGTTGTCCAGATGAGTTGGGATGGAAACCTCAGGTAGACATGCTTCGTCTTTCCTTAACTAATCTCTGTTACACAGCTCTAGGAGACCTTTTATTTTCAATGTGTTGATAATTAGTATACTTCAATTGGAACCAAAAAAAAAAAAAAAGAAACACTGGAAAATTTCTTGGTTTTTCCTGCCTTTATTTCCCCTATACTCGTATAGTTTGTTTACATTTTTTCCTATACCAGCAAGCCCCAATTGTTCCCGAGGATGGAGGAACTTTGCGTGTTAGAAAGGTATTTCTTATCTCTTCCTACTCTGTCATCTTTGTATACATTTGTTGTCATGGATGGAGTGTTGCTGCTGTATAATTCTCTCCCTCTTTCAAAATTTCAATGTGCTTATGTTGCTAACTTTTAAATTTCAACATGACTTCGATAAAGACTTGCTGCTCTAACAAGGAAATCCAGAAGTTCTTGAAGAAGAAAGGATATGATGCGATGATATCAGACGACGCTGGACGCTTCGTGTGCAATTACGTATATTACCAATCTCTTCGGTTTGCTGAAGAGAAGGGTCACAAATCCTTGTTTGTCCATGTTCCTCTCTTTTCGAGAATTGATGAAGAGACCCAGATGCGTTTTGCAGCTGCCCTGTTGGAGGCTATCGGTGCTACATGTTAATGTTTCCTATCCACAAGTGTTTGATGTCCATCATATGCTTAACATGTAAATCCGCCGTGTGAATATCCATTTATTTGTAAGATTAAACTATTTAAACTTGTGGATTGCTGCTTGGTTTTTTGTCACGGAATAACGGATCAAAGGATTTACTGCAGTTTGTTTCTTCAAACATTTCCTTCTGGGTCTTAAAAGTTATGGATACAAAATATTAGCAGGCTCTTTTTGCATCATTGGATACTCATTTGGGAAGAAAAAGTTAAAAAGTTTGATTGGGCATTTAGATTGTGACCTCTCCATTTTTATGTGAAATTTTGGAAGCTAAGCAAAGACTTGGGACGTTTTTCTCTTTGTTTTGTTAAGATAGCATTATTAAATGTCTTAAAGCAAAAAACCTTCCATTCTCTCAATAAGCAAGAGTACAAACATTTCTTGCAAAACCAGATATTATTGTTAATCCGTGGGGCCTTTTATTAGTACCCAAAAAGGAAAGGGGGACAAATAAAATAATAGAAAAGGAATTCAAACAACTTGAGTTCGTGAAAAAAAAAAAAAAAAAAAAAAAAAAAAGGCAGTTTCAGTTTGGAAGTTAGAGGTTGCCGACGTTCTGTGTCAGATGTCAATTTTACCTCACAAAGGCACTTTGGAAAGAAATTGTACTAGATTACTGTTGTTTGTACGGAATATAACGAACTGTGCACCTATAGCTTTACCAACCTCGTCTTTGGGGTTAGAATCTAACTGTGAAGAGAAACCCAATGACAAAGTTTTTGCCAAGAATCGGAGCATCGACAGTTTGATCAAGGCTGGAAATCTTGACCGTGCACTTAAATTGTTCGATCAAATGCAGCTATGCGATGTTGTTACCTATAACTTGCTAATTTCCGGGCATCGCCGATATGGGCATCGAAGAGAGGCTATTAAGTTCTATGCGGAAATGGTTTCCCAAGGAATTCGAGAAAGTGCATCGACGTTCTCTTCGGTCTTGGGTGTTTGTGCCGATGCGGGGTTTTACGAGGAAGGGATTCAAGTTCACTGCAGGGTTGTTTCTCTTGGACTTGGGTTGAATACATTTGTGGGAAGCGCTCTTGTTAACCTTTACATGCATCTGGGCCTCAAAAATGTAGCTTTGAAGTTGTTTGATGAATTGCCTGAAAGAAATTTAGCGACGTGGAATTTGATATTGCGCGGGTTTAGTGACCTGCAGGGTCGAGTGGACGAAATGTTGGGATTGATTGCTAGGATAAAATCGGATGGTTTGGAGCCAAATGAGCTTACTTTCAGTTATTTAATTCGTGGATGTAGTAATGGAAGATCTTTTGATGAAGGAAAGCAGTTGCATTGTCATGCTATTAAGGTCGGATGGGTAGAGATGAATATATTTGTCGCTAATGCCCTGGTTGATTTTTACTCCGCTTGTGAAATCTTATATGATGCAAGGAAAGCCTTTGAAGCTATACCTCCTAAGGATGTGATTTCATGGAACTCAATTGTCTGGGTCTATGCAAATAATGGGTTACTGCTTGATGCACTTGAGTTGTTTTCCGGGATGCAGCTTTGGGGTAACAGGCCATCGATCCGTTCACTCTTAGGGCTACTGAATTTGGCTAGTGGGACCAAGAATATTGCATTTGGAAAGCAGATACACTCTTATGCTGTGAAATCTGGATTTGAGTGTGGGAGTGTTCATATCCAATCTTCTCTGATAAACATGTACGGAAAATGTGGTGACATTGAGAGTTCCGTAGCCGTATATGAATATGTTCAAGAAAGAACTCTGGAGTGTTGCAACTCTTTAATGACATCCTTGTTGCATTGCGGTTGTAGTGGAGATGTGGTTGAGATGTTTGGTCTGATGGTTGATGAGGGAATTGGACTCGACAAAGTGACTCTCTCCACAACCCTGAAAGCCTTGTCAGTCTCTTCTTTGGCAAGCTCATCCAGCTTCAAATTGCTGCACTCTTTTGCGGTAAAATCAGGACTTGAATCTGATATCGCAGTCTCCTGTTCTCTGATTGACGCATATTCAAAACACGGTTACATCGATCTCGCTCACCAGGTTTTTGAGAATCTCTCTTCACCAAACGTCAAATGTTTTACATCAATCATCAGCGGATATGCCCACAATGGAATGGGAAGGGAATGTCTTGATCTGTTTCAAGAAATGATTCGAAAGGGTCTAGAACCCGATGAGGTCACATTTTTGTGCGTGTTAACGGGCTGCAACCATTCTGGGTTGGTCAGAGAAGGAAAACTGATGTTTTATTCAATGAAAACTTCATATGGGGTTTCTCCAGGTCGACAACATTATTCATGTATGGTCGATCTTTTAGGCCGTGCAGGCTTGCTAGAAGAAGCTGAAGAGTTGCTTCAGCAGGCACCAGGAATAGGAGACTCGAAGATGTGGGGCTCATTGCTGCGGAGTTGCAGAATGCACAAGAACGAAATGCTGGGAAGAAGAGCAGCCAAAGTCTTGGTGGAGCTTGAGCCAGAGAATTCTGCAGTCTATTTGCAAGTCTCAAACTTTTATTCTGAACTTGGGGAATTTTCAATCGCATCACATATTAGAGAGCTCGCAATTGCAAGGGAGGTGAAAAGAGAGATTGGTCACAGTTTGATCGAGACCAGCGGTCATCATTAATGTTAGCATATTGTCCATACCTTTACTTCAGAAACAATTCTTTACTTTTTTTTTTTTTTTCCCTTTTTTTTGTGGGCGTTTGTGTTTTTTTGTGAAGAATTTGACATGCATGCAGTGAAAAAAAAAAAAAAAAAAAGGGGAATGATCTGCATTTCTTTTGCCACTTTTTTATATAACTAACCTAGTAACTTGTCCTGTTGATAAAAATATTATTATTGTTATTATTATTATTATTTTCTCATATGACATCTTTGTATATTGTATCATTATTTGATTTTACAAGACGCGAAATACAGTATTTAGAAACCGTTGCAACTTGCATTTTTTTCTCTTAGGGAAAGAGAAGCATAGGCATTAGGCAGGACCCATGAACACTGTTGCTGGTGCATTTCTGTTTCACTGGTTGAAGAGTAAAGCAACAAGCTTAAAAAAAATATTTCCTTGTACTTTAAGTGTGGGCATGTAGAAAATGTAACATTTATCTACTTTCAAGCCAAGCCATATTTTCCAAAACTAATCTGTATGTATAAATTATAACCCATTGTTTCATTGTATTTTATTCAAAATCAATCCATCAATCTAGCAAATCAGCCTGCAGAAACAGACAAAAGAAAGAAGAAAAAAAAATGGATAAATTTTTCATGCTTTCATTTCTTGGTTTGTTGATAGCATGTCATGGAGTTGCAGGGAATATTATATATGACGACATTGGCATGCTTGATGATCTAGAAGAAAGCTTTGACATGGAAGATGAAGAAAGTGATTTTGACTTCTTTGATATCCCGCCATGGAAAAGTGAACGCGGTGGCAAGGTTCTTGTGAACGTAGACAGCTTTGGCGCTGCCGGAGATGGAGTTTCTGATGATACTCAGGTAAGCCACTATTAGTTACTTTATGTTTGAAATTTTGTTTTGACAAAATATGAAGCTGTTGGATTAATATATAGTAGTAAAACATGACAGATAACAGCAGCGGCAAGACTAGTTTGATGCTTTAGCCTGAAATGCTATAGCAGTGATTTTGATAATTTTCTTTTGTGTCACTGCGACAAAAAAAAAAAAAAAAAAAAAATCCTTCGAACTAGTATATTAATTACCAACAAGGTCACGATAGTGCATTCTATTATAATAATTACTTGTGGTAATTACTGGCGTGAGAGTAATATAAAAGAAACTAATGTCAACTAGTATTATTTATGAAATACTTTTTTGTATTAGTGCTTTGTAAAAAAAATGTCATTATTTAACGGAACCGACTATTATGACACTATGGTTTACCTTATTTAATAATGTGATTATTGTTAGGCCTTCGAAAAAGCATGGGACACTGCATGCTCTATGTCACAAGCCGTTCTTCTAGTGCCTCAAGGTCGCAATTATCTTGTCAATGCCACAAAATTCCAGGGGCCGTGTCAAGGAAGGTTAACCATCCAGGTAATCTGCAAAACATCTACGCTCAAACATTTCACAAAACAACTATGAAATCGTTTCACAGTACCATCCACTTCTAACTTGACTTTCTTAATGTGACAGATTGACGGAACAATTCTGGCACCAGATGAGCCTAGTCACTGGAACCCGAAGCTTGCACGGCTATGGCTTGATTTCTCCGAACTGGACGGAGTCCTTTTCCAAGGGAACGGAGTTATCGATGGCTCGGGCAGCAAATGGTGGGCAGCATCCTGCAAGAGGAACAAGACAAACGTAACTAATATGAACTTACTTACACTTTATACATTTTTGGTATTCAAAATTCTACAAACATACATTAACATCAGTATTTTTTTCTCTCTCTACAGCCTTGCAAAGGCGCACCAAGTGTAAGTATCTTTACCTTGGTTCACGTTTATACAATGTGTGATGAATATGAGTTGATAGTGAAGTGTTTAGTTGGGATTTTACTGCAGGCATTTAGTATAGATTCAAGCAAGTCTGTACAGGTGAAAGGCCTCACTATCCAGAACAGCCAACAGATGAATTTTGTGATTTCTCGATGTGATTCGGTGAGAATTACGGGAGTAAAAGTCTCATCTCCTGAAGACAGTCCCAATACAGATGGAATTCATATCACTCAATCAACTAATGTCATTCTCCAAGAAAGCAAAATCGAAACAGGTTCCTGAATCATGTCCATATCCTTTACATCAGTTCTTTTTAATCAGCGTACTGACACAATATGAGTTTCTTCGTGATTTTGTATATGATTTTCAGGGGATGATTGTGTCTCAATTGTCAATGCTAGTTCCAACATCAAGATGAAGAGAATTTATTGTGGACCGGGACATGGAATAAGGTACCATCGACTTTAAAAATCATTCCTTAATGCTCTATTTGATAGGTTCTATCACATTCCGAAAAGGAAGGAAAGATTTCACACACCAGAACATACATTCTTGAGCCTTTGCAAATATATAAATGGCACTGAAGTTTTTTAACTTCCACTATATATTTCGGTTCAAATTCCGCAACATAGCATTGGAAGTCTTGGGAAGGACAATACGATAGGCATAGTTACTCGAGTGGTTTTGGATACAGCAGTTATCAAAGATGCTAGCAATGGCGTCCGGATCAAGACTTGGCAGGTTTTAATACTAATACTTGGACACATTGTTCTTATAGCAACGTGGCGAGTGTTTCTTAGAATTGAGGAGGACATTAAATCTTACTTCTGTTTGTTCCTTTCCTTTCCGGGGTTTTCTGTTTCAGGGAGGCTCGGGTTATGTTCACGGTGTACGGTTCCAGAACGTGAGGATGGAAGATGTGGCCAACCCCATTATCATTGATCAGTTCTACTGTGATTCTCCAAAAAGTTGCGAAAACCAGGTACCCTCCAAATTCCTTTCCATCATCAACTAAAACCAAAAGTTTTGCATTGGAATGAAATGCGATATGTAACATTTGATCTGTTTCTCATTCTCTTTGATTTTCCAGACATCAGCAGTGAACATAACACGAATCATCTACAAGAATATAAGCGGAACTACAAAGAGCGAAAAGGCGATGAAGTTTGCCTGCAGTGACACCGTTCCATGCAGCAACATAATTTTGAGCAACATCAACTTAGAGAAGAAAGATGGCACTGTGGAGACCTATTGCAACTCTGCTCAAGGCTTCGGATATGGGACTATTCATCCTTCAGCTGACTGCCTCAGCGCCCACGACAAGAACTTCATCAAAATCCGTCACGCCGATGATGCTGAACCTGAAAGACAGGATATAATCCATACTGAACTCCGATGATGCTGAACCTGAAAGACAGGATATAATCCATACTGAACTTTGATACTTTGGTGCCATATTATAGGCATATATACAAACATTTAAATAATTGATTCCTATAGCATTCAAAATAGGGTAAATGAGCTGTAGATTGCTCTCTAGTAAAGGTTTCTGAGGAGGTTTGAGGTGGCCAAGCTAAATTTTTATGGGAAATTACGGTTTGTAGTTATATACTGAAAATTGAGGTGGATTTAAGTTATAGAAATTTGAAACAAAATGTATTATGCCTTATATACTGCCAAAACAAGAATATATTGATTTTAATGAAATGGCTGAATATATTTTAAATTTTCTTATTTATGGTGTTTCCTAACTATGTGATGTCAAACCTGACAACAATTACTAATCAACTAGAAATTGGGAAATGTTGGGCATTTTTTTTTTTTTTTTTTTGAGGTGATCTGGTTTGACCTTCATAAAGGGTCTGGCTACAGAGTCTCTGTTTCAAAGTTGACCCAATTTTGTTACAATCAAGGAAGGTCCAAAAGTGAACTCTTTTATGGAGATTTGAGAAGATAATAATAAACTCTCCAGTTCAGTCCCAATTTCCCAAATGGTGAACCGAGTCTTTTTGTCTTCAAGCCAATGTCCAATACTTCTTTGTTACTGCAACCAAAATCATTTACAGAAACAAATTAAAAAAAAACACACACACACACACACATATATATATATATATATAAAATAAAATCCTGTCACATTGGGTGAATAAATAGAGCATCATTTTTAAAATTCTATACCCTGCACAATAAGTTGAATTTTTTATCTGAGTAATATGTTCCTGCTGATAAACATTTTCACTTACAATTTTGATTGTAACAAATTTATGATCATCAATTTCAATGCCCTTTTGTTTCCCCCCAAAAAATTCTGCAATGGGCGATTAGTGTTAGCATATTATCTAGGCGTTCTCAAATGCTGACATGAATGTTTGGTGAAGACCCCACAGACAGGTCCTATCCCCTCGACGAGGAGGGCGTCACTCCAACCCCACCGAATATGCTAGCGGCATAGATACGTGGGGGTGTGATTCCAAGCACTCTTTATTGAGTATTAGACTGGAAAAAAACAAACTTTCATATTTATGACTCCCAAAAGAATTACCCAACATTCAAATTTTTGATCACTGACCTATTAAGATAATTTATTGCCGCTAGACCACCATACACAATGGTCAATTTCAATGCCTTAAAAGATAGATATGAAAAAGGGAAAAGAAAAGACAATTTTTATGCCTGTTTTTCTTGTCTTTCTTTTTCTTCCTTTCTTTTTCTTCTTTAATAAAAAATGAATTAGAATAGGGACAATTTCATAACTGTAACCTATAGGGACCACTGTGATATTCCTGTCCAGTCAACAAAATCCTTATTCATAAAAATTACATGCAGAAGCAGAACCAAGCAATTTTAACCATATGTTTCGTTTGCAGCAAAGCAGGTCTCCACTTTTCAGAAGCTGTTAATGTAGTGTATGAATAGAGAATCACAGTGTGTTTATCAGAGTTCATTCTGAACTTTGGAGCCCCACAACCCCCTCAAAGGAAAGAAAATAAAAGAAAAAAAGGTTTCTGTTGGACTGCCTTTCTTTGCAAAAAGTGACAAATATATAACGTGTACATATTTTGTTAATAGCCCTTGTGCACGCCTACACAACGTGGTGTGGTCCACTGGAATTATGTAAGAAAAGAGAATTGATTTTGGTTGTCTTATGCTTGTGGCTCTCCCCTATATATATATATATATATATATATATGCACTTAAAAAAAGTCCGAAAATGGATGACCAGCATTAGCATAATCTATTTGGAAATTATCAAAAGGGTTCTGTAAATGCTGACAAGAATGTTTGCTAAAGACCAATTGACAGGTCCTAGCACTCGATGAAGAGCGTATCACCCTAATCCCACCGAATGGGATAACACATAAGATACGTGGGGCGTGATCACAGGCATTTTAAATTCAGTACTAGATTAACAGGAAATAAGTCTTCACAATTATGACTTCCAAGAGGGTTACTTAGTACTCAAACTTTACACCACTGATCTACCACAATAATCTTTTACCGCTACGTCATCACACTTAGTAGTGTGACTCTCCATAAGTGTTATGAAGTGAATGACACGATTACAAACTGTTTTCATTTTATGCCTACTTTTAATTTTTATTTTTGAGAATGATCGTAGGGTTTCATATGTTGACAAATGTTTGTATTGAGTCGTAGATACTTATATATAAAGACGAAGCGTGTCATCTTAATGCCCATTAAGTACTAATGAAAGTTGAGCCGGTAACTTGAAAATAGTCTTGAGCACTTCGCTTGAAACTCTATTGTCCCATGGAAAGAGATCCCACGATGTGCCCTCCAAAATGGACATTACAATCTAGAGTTGAGATGAGAATGGATAAAGGGGAATGAGAAAGACAAAAAATGAAAATTCCAAATGTGGATGCCAAGGGCCCAAAAGAGATAGGTATAACCCATTTTGTAGGTGAAATGGTTGAGTTTTTTATCTGATTTTCTTTCAATTTATTCCTATGGCTGTCCTCTTAACTTATTATGTCCATCCCTAAATTTTCTAGGCACCAATAAATTCGAAACTCCCACTTCAGAGGACAGGGTGTCTTAGCTGGCTATCCTACATTTACTACAATAATAAATAAACAAATTTAAAAAAAAAAAAAAAAAAGAAGAAGAAGAAAAAACAGATTTTGGACATGAATACAATAAACTCATACTACATATCTCATAAGTTTATAATTTATAATATAGATAGTAGAGGTTAAAAAAAAACATGTAGAAAATGGCTTGCCATTTCAGAGATAGTAATAAAAACATATAAAAACGTAGAAAACAACACATGCTTTGAAGAACTGCACAGGCAAAGAGTCACGAGTGGGCTGGCACCCAATACAAGCTTACAAAACAACAACAATATGTACATGTGTGCGTGTGTGCGCGCATTATAATGTCTTATACATGACAAAACGAAACTGGCCTACTAACTCAACCTTTTCTTTTAATTAAAAATAATAATAGCAACATTTGTTTTCTACTTTATATGGTTTTGAAATTGCTTTAGAAAAACGTCATGCTTTTGTCATTGGATCAATAAATATATGTACAACTTAGAAGATATCATATATTGTTATGAATACTTGAAAATGTTGGAGAAAATATTTCTTACGTGTAAAGTCTCATATCTAGTATGTGAACTTCAGTTACTATAAATGTGAATTTTAATTACTAACAGTAGCGGAGTAGGGACGTGAGCTAAACTAAATTTTAAACTAAAAAATTATTTGACTTTATATTCTTATTTTCTTCTTATGTAGACTTTATAATCTAAAATAATAAACTTCGAAAAATCCAAAATACGAATTTAAATAATAGTGTAATTGACTTTTTATTTATTTGAGATTTTAAGTGTGAAATATTATCTATTTATAAATCAAATGTTGGGACATAAGTGAAATTTCTTAGAAAAATCTTAATAAAATTTGTAATTTCAAAATCTGATTGGAGCAAATTAGGAACCTAATTGAAAAAATTAATGGAATATGGGTATTAAACTAAAGAAGCTCATTGGGCCAGGAGAGTAGCTGTCCCCCTGAGCTAACGTGGCTTCGTCACTAGTTATTAGGAATGTGAATTCATGCATAAAAAAATATAACTAAAGTGAATGTGAATATCATTTTATTTTATATTTTCTTCTGTATGAATTTATATTTTTAATAACTGAAATTTATATTAACAGATATCATCTGGTATCCGATAGAAGACAATTCCACATTTCTTAATGCAATAATTTAGGAGAAGTACACAGGGCTTGCATTTTAATTATTACAAGCCTAAAGGTACATCATGATGAAGAAGAAGAAGCAAAATATAGGGGGGGTAAAAGGTTATAGCCTGAGATCTTGACCTCAGAGAAACCAGAGTGAGGCAGAACTTTAGAGGGTGATCCGTGATTTTTTGAGAAATGTAGGCCACGAATTGAGCTTATGGAATACAAACAAGTAAGGTGCGGACAAAACCACTTTTGTCCTTCAAAATAAATGAGTTCTTTTTGGGATCTTACACATTAGGCCAATGATTTTTTTTCATTTATTTTTTGATAATTAATTTTGTGTCTGGTTCTCTTATTGTATTTGATATTATACTTAAAAAAAATAAATATATTCCAATAAGCTTTTGCACGTTACATTTTTACATTTGAGTATTTATGTTTCAATGAAATATATACTATAAATGTGCGTTTAGATGTTAATATTAAAATATACTTAGATGTATGTATGTAAAGGTGTGCATTTGAATGTGTGTATTCAAATGGAGAATAGTATCTGTATCAAGGTTTGTTAAAAAAAAAAGTTAAGTACTTAAATATAAAACACGATTAATAATCAAATGAGTATTGTATTATAGTGAAAAAATATTTCAATTGAATGCGTGATCTAAACGTCCCACAAATCTTATTAAAATCACATTAAAATAAAAAAAAATACATATTGAGAAAAGACAATTTTCAATAACTGAAACACAGAACTACTATCATACTGTAAAAATCTCCATTTTTTAAACGGAAAATGAGATTTTATTATTATTCTTTTTTTTTCCGATTGGAAACAAATTCACATGCACAACACCACCACCATATCATGATCATCAGCAACTCTGAAGAACAACAACCAACAATCATATATAAGTCCCCCAATAGGGGAAGCTTCAGATCAGATAGCATGTGTATCATGTTGTTGTGAATCTCATTTTAATGGAAATTATTTTAGACTTTTTTTTTTTTTTTTGAATAGCTCCAAATTCTAGAATGATCCGTGACATCCCTATGCTTACTTACAAGTTAATCTGAACTGAGTGGTTGCTGTTCCTTAGAGCCAATCCCAAAATGGTTGCACGTCTTCCATTGATTAGCAATTTGGACGGTCATGATCATGTGGATTGTGGAAGCTCTTTCTGTGGGGGCCATGTTTTCTTTCTTTTTCTTGATCGTTTTCCCATTGCAAACCTCGAGGCTCTAACCACAAAAGTTGATCTTAATCAGTTTTCAGTGATGAAGCTGATGATATTAAATTAGAGTGCTGGTACAACTTTTTCTTTAACATGAGAAGACTGCCTCTCTTTTAACTTTCACTTTCTGTTAAAGTCGTTGGGTACAAAAAAAAAAAATGATAATAATAATAATAATAATAACCTTAACAATATTTATAACCAAATTATAATTTATTTAAAGTAAAGGCAGCTGACAGCTTATGAATATCAATCATAATTCACTTAAAAAAAAAAAAAAACCTGGACAGTATCCCTTAATATAATATTCGGTAAATGTTGCAGAATGATTTTGAGTAGTTGCTCACTGAAATTAGATTATTATTATTATTATTATTATTATTATTAGTTTTAGAGTACTTTGTTTGTATATATATATTAAAAAAAAGATTAGATTACTAGGAGTGAAAATAATTCACAACAAGATTCGATAAGCAGCTGCCAACTAACACATTATTTTAGGTTGTTGAAAAGTGAGTCTTTTTCATCTAAAGAAAAAAGGGCTTAACGTGGATTACTTTAAAGATAAGAACTTTAATATGGTTAACCTTGCATACAAAAATAATCCCGAATCACATCACATACATGACTTTCAGTTTAAAAAAATAATAATAAATAAAAAAATAAAAAAATAAAAAAAACATAAAAACAAAATTTATCTCAAGATTTAAAGTGTGCTTGTGCTTGACAGCAAATCCAACAGATTAGTATTTTTAGATCCTCTGTTACTCCCATAAGTACTCAGAAAAGATATTTTAAAAAAGGATTTTGGAGTAATTTAATCTCGATAACTAGTGCACGGGATTATTCGGAATCTTAATATAACTAATTTAAATATTTAAGACTTTAAATTAATCTTTATGTGAGTTACAGTGTCGGATATTGCTTTTAGATTATTATAATCTAAGTGTGTATTTAGTGTACCAGTTTAAAATGAAATTTTTATGTTGAAATTAATTGACTTTTTAAAAAGCAATTGTAATTTTTTGTTAACTTTTCAAAAAAAGACAAAAACTAAAATAAAAAAGTTATAGGTTCATATCGATCTGAAAGTCAAATAGAAGTTAAATGTTTTTCTAGGTGCATGAGAAGTTCCATGCCTCAGGTGTGACTGACGCATTTTCTCGGATTAATAATGGAGAATAAGCAATGTTGCAAATCATATATACATGAATGTGTGTGTGTATATATATATACATATATGGATGGAGTTCACGAGAGGAAAATAAAGTTCACGAGCTTTTTAAGCACAAAAAGACGGCCGGCTAAGAAGGCTCTCTATCGTAGTCAAAAAAACCCACTTCCTTCCATTTTCTTCTCAAAACTTTCCTAATGCTCTATATTATATTCAAATTCATGGTTGTCACGAACCACAAAACGCCACACAAAGTTCAGGCAAAGTGGGGCTACCCTTCATAAATATATTTGTATGTAAACCAAGACAACAATATAGATATAGATACACATTTATAAATATATGGAACCAAAACATAAGAGATCGTTTCTGACTATATATGTCGCCAATACAGGTGTAACAAAGGAGCATATTTTTAATGTAGATTCAAGTTGTGCACAACAGAAATATGCATTATACTAATTTGCAGCCAGGGTTTGACAGAAAATATGAAAAAATCTTGTGCTTAATTATTAGTACTTAGTATCATAATATACTATCTCAACTATACAACTTATTGTTAGAATATTATAGGATTATTCGTACTAGTGTCGTCGTCCTTAATATTTTGGGGCCATACTCACTATGTCTCATTAATTTTAAAAATTATCACCTTACTGTACTAAACATTGAATTACTCTCACTTTATCTCTATGAGAGGTGAAATATGAGAAGGGAAAGTGACATTCAAAAGATAGATGAGGTCAAACACATTGGACTGTGTCTTTTAGAGGATAATGAAAATAAGGTGTTTATTCTGCTTTCAAAAGATGGCATCTGCACACAACTTCATGGCCACAGAAAATAAAATAAAATAAAAAAAATAAGAATAAGAACGACGAGGGATCATATTATTCACGGCCTTATCATGTGTCTCCGAAAAGTTCTTGAGCTAACAATCAACAAATTCTTATGTACCAATTCAACAAAAAGTAACAGAAAAAGAAATATATATATATATATATATATATATATCTTGGTATTTTATATGCATCTAGAAAACATTCCTTACCCAACCCCCTACATTACTTTCCATCATTTTCTCGGAATTCTGGAGGGTATTCTTGTCATTATCCTTTCTCGATGTACTTGAATGAATAAATAAGAAAGTGTGTAATTTATCTTAAGGGCCCTTTTATAGTAGGACCTCATATTATACACTTCAATTTTTTTTAACCGTTAAACTAATTTTTTAATCATATTATTAAAAAAATAGCTTTAAAGGCTAAAACCCTTAGTTTAATTAGTAAGTGCCTCATATTTAAGGAACTTATGCAAATAGATGTCTGTGAATATTGTTGTCTAGTATATCCTTTAATGAGGAACTTTTTTTTTTTTTTTTTTTTGAAGAAATTTCTCAATTCTCAAAGCAGATTCTGTTATTAGCTCAGTGTTACCGCACATTCCAGACTAGCACGCCAATTTAGTTATTTAATAGATCTAAACAAGAGAAAGCTTACAATTTTTTTTTAAATCTCTGAGTTTAATCTATTTGTGTGTATTTAAAAAAAGTTACTTCACACAGAGATAAAGACATGTGACGTGAAGAAAAACATTTTTATCTTTACTATTTATTTTTATTTTTTTTAGATTTTCCTCAAAAATTCGCGATCATATATAAATATTGTCCTATGATGTACAATTTGATACAGTACTAGATGTACTACTTTGTCCTTATTTCAGAATTATACATGTAAAACCAAGAGCCAATGAGGGAAAAAAAAAAAAAAACTATGGGCGATTCTGGTTTCTTTCTATAATTATTGGAATGCAATATTCTTAAAATTGTAACCAAAACCAATTACAATTCAGAGACAATTTTCTGTTAACATTAATTTGAACGTGGGGCCTTAAATGGGACATCATAGCTTACCTTTTAGTCCTTTTTCTCAGAGTATCTAGAGTCATTGGGAAAATGAGATTTTTTTTTTTTAAATTTTTTTGTGGTTCAATAAGGGAAAGAGAGAAGCAAAATCTAAGCATATTTTAGCAGGAGTGAGCAGAAGAGAGAAGGCTGAAGAATTTGTAGCCATGAGAACAAGGGTACTCAAGAAGACAAAGAGCCAGGAAAAGGGTAGTCCGTGAACGTTGCATGTGACCATAAAGTGTTGTTATAATCAGTGCCGGGCCTTGACACCTTATAGACCCACTCACGTGTCCCTTTTTGGCTTTCACATCCCAGCTACTTCTATTTTAATATCCATCATTGCTTCAATAGCTTCAACACTCACAGGACTTAATATACATATACATATATATATATATACACATTTTTATATATTTGTTATATATATGTGTGTATATATATATATGTATGTCTAATGTGGCAACCACATATAGAGGATGGTAGTAATGTGGCAAATTAGACAATAGCTTGATGGAGGATTTTTGACCAGAAAATGATGATAATGTTTCTTTGAAGAAAAATGTCATTTTATTACTATTGTGATATGTTCAAAGGATCCTTTATATCTTTTGGTGATTCGTGAGTAGAAGTAATGAAAACCAATGTCCTTTTTTTTTTTTTTTTTTTTTGAATGTCACTTATTTTCGGCTTTTCAATCACATTATAATGGAATATTAATAGGAATTGTTCTAAAAGTGGTACAGCAATAAGCATTTTATCAAAAGTGAAACGTATTGATAACATATATACTAAGCATTGTGGAAAATAAGATACATATATATACCTAGGCCAGCTATACAAGTATACAATTATTGTGTTAGAAAGAGTAGGAAAAACAGAGTTTTATTTTTTCATTTCTTGGGTTTTGTCTCTTTTTGTCAAACTACAACAACCCAATAAGAGAAAAAGAGTGATCAAAATATTTCAAAATTGATTTGGCATTAGTCTCCTGCCTACTAAGACCAATTAAGTTTAGCGAATGTGTGATTTGTGAATGAATCAAACGCAATATTATGTTGACACGTGGCAAACAGAAAATGGATCCTTGATGATGATGATGATGATGAGGGCAAACAAATTCCCACCAAAATTCAGAAAAAAGAAAACTAAATAATAAATAACAACAACGAAGAGAAGAAGAAAAAGAGAACGACATTTTGATTAAAATATATATATATATATATATATATATGTATTCCCTTATAGCATTATTACTACTGTGTCTATTTTCCATATGTCTGCTGAGTCTTAACACAAGCTTTGGAGTTCTCTCCCTATTTAAGCCCAACCTTTTAACTTGGTTTGCCTATCTAAACCATAAAACACAAACCATCACTCTCTCTCTCTCTCTTTCTTTGTCTCTCTATCTTCCACATTGCATTAAAAATGAGTGGTTTTAGCTTCAGAAGCCTCAAACTAACGCTTCTCATAGCATTTCTGGTATGGTCGTCGAATTTCGACGCTTGCATTGCTAGAAGAGGAAGACATTGGAGGCACCACAACAGAGCACACTCCTCTTCTTCTCTATACAAGAAGAAAAGCAAGAGCCACGGCAGTCACCACCACAAAGGCAGCGGATCAAAACCGAAATATTCCCCGCCTCATAACAAGGCGGCTCCGCCGGTGTACCCGCCGCCGCCGCCACCCCCGACACTAACACCCGGCGACAATGAGCCCACGCCAAGCTCCCCGCCGCCATCGCCGCCGAAAAATAAAGGTTACAACAATGGCGTGCACTCTGTCTCCTTTGACGTGCTAGATTTTGGTGCCAAGGGTGATGGCAGTACGGACGACACAAAGGTTTGTCAATTTTCTTGTTGACAATGAGCTCGTGGTTACGAAAAAAGATTTGTTGAGTTCTCTGTTTTTGTTTTTATTTTTTATTAGTTTTTGGGAATTTTTAGCTCATGATTTTCATGGGAACTGAAGAAGATTTAGATTCCTATGTGTTAACAGGTTTTAAGATAATTGACAAGTCATGCAAGTGGGAAGAGTCTGAAAAGTGTGTTTTGTTTTTGGTTTAAGTAAAACTCTGCCCCATATGGCCTTCAAGGAAAACTAATAAAGTTGTTTTGGTAATTTCATTACCAACTAAGAAATCACTTCAGTTCTCACGTGTTCCTTTTATTTTTATTTTTTATTTTTGTGTGCAACATGTAGCATAATTTGCTGAGAAAACACTAATAAATTTGTTTGTTGAGGATTTTGGTTTGGACACTCTTGAAACATTTTTATAATTTTCTCATGGAAAGATTATGATTTTCTTTTGGCGTCATTTTTTTTATGGTAATTACAAAATATTAATTGACTTTCTTTTCAACAATTATTTTTTTTAAAGTTTTTTTTCATATTCCATTCGGATCGTCATTTTAAGATTATTTTTTAGCCATATTTAAATAATTTTTTACAGTATTTTTTTCTTACAAAAATTCATTTAAAACCTATGATTCAAATGCAGATGTATTTTAAATAGCACATAATTTTTAACGAAATCATACTAAGGTTTTCTTTTTCTTTTTTTAGTTTTGAGAGAGAGAAAAAATACTGATAGTCTATTTAGTGAATGAATTGAGTTTAAATTAAGATAAAATTTTTAAGTTTGAATTGATTTAATTTTTTAAAAAATAATTATAAATGTTATTAATTTTTAAAAAAAAATAAAAAATAAAATAAAAAATATATAATTTAATTAGAATTAAATTTTGTTATCAAACAAAACTTGAGTATACTGGGTGTTTGATGTTATGTTACGTAAGTTAAAAGATGTCATTATCATGTGATGTCTACAAAATTAGTATACGAGAGAGTGGAGACGACAGAACTACCCAAAAAGTGGGGCCTACTCAGTAAATGATTCTCGTTATGACAGTTGGGGTCCAGATTCCAACAATAATTGCGTCCAGTTCTGGTTGCAAATCTAAAAACACCAATAATACTACTTTGTATTAGCTCGTGAACCCAAAAATTGCGTCTTTTATATTACTTTAACGAAAAGTTTATTTCTTTTGCTAAATAATAATACAAAAAAGTTTATTTTTAAAATATCATTTTAAAATATATTTATTTTTTTATAATATTACATAAATATTCATTTAAAAAAATAATTATTTGTAGTATTTATTTTATTATTTTATTATATTTAACATCATTTTTCTTTATTATGTTTTATGTTTTTTTCTTATTTATTCATCATTATTATATATTTATCTTAATTGTTACTTTATTATAGTGATGACTTATTGGTATAATTAATATTTTTTATAAACATATTTCTAAATATGATTTAGATTTCTTAAAAATATATTTTTTAGTATGATTTAGGTTCATACGTTATTGTGATAATTTATTTATTTTTATTATTTATTATTGGTATTATTTTAATAGATATTTTTTAAAGTTTAAATGTTTGATGAAATTATTTATTTTTTTATGATAATTACTATATCATTATGATATTTTTTAAATATGTTATGTTTTTTTTTCTTTATGGTATTACTATATTATTATGATGTCTTTTTCTTTATGATAATTACTATATCATTATATATATATATATATATTTTTTTTAGATTTTAAAGTGTTTCATATTTCTTTACAATATCTATTTAGATTTTTATATGTTCACTGTAAATCTAATTTTAATGATCAATTATTTATAATAATAATTATTTTTCATGTATCATACAACTAACATCAGTTATGATCCTTTTTTCTTTATAACAAAACAAGTAAAATGGTCTTTTTTCCTTTTTATAAAAGATTTGTTTAGTTTTTTTTATTTTTTTAGATATTTTTTCTTTCCTTTTTTAATCAATTCTTTATTTGTTTAGTTTTAATTCTTAATAAAAAAGCTAATATGATTTTTATAAGTATCAATTTAGATATTTATATAAATAAAAAAAATAAATATTTTTTAAATCATAATATTCAATTTAAATATTTTTGTAAATAATCTTTTTTGCTATTGGTTTTACACGCAGGCCTTCCAAGCTGCGTGGGCAGCTGCCTGTAAGGTCGAGGCATCAGCGGTCATCGTTCCTGCTAACTACCAATTCCTCGTTGGGCCCATCTCCTTTTCCGGCCCATATTGTGAAGCCAACATCGTTTTTCAGGTTAGTTTGCTGGGGGGGGGGAAACAAAAAAGAAAAGAAAAAAGTCTTAATTATAAAAAATAATAATAATAATAAAGTCAAAAACTTATGATCGGAACCGTAGATATTTAACTGTCTGATCTATAACTAGAAGGAGTTTTGCATATTAGTTGTGGTGAAAAACATTATCAGAGACGGAAAGAATTCCAAGTAAAAAAACTTTGCCTTAAAATGTCTCTAATTTCAGATCAAGTATAATTTGTGATCCAATGTACTTTTTTATGTTTTTCCTCAGCTGGATGGGACAATCATAGCTCCAACAGACGCCAAAGCGTGGGGCAAAGGTATATTACAATGGCTTGAATTCACAAAGCTAAGAGGAATTACAGTTCAAGGAAGTGGAATCATAGACGGAAGAGGCTCGGTGTGGTGGCAAGAGTACTCTCCCTATGATGACCCTGAAGATGATGACTTAAAGCTCATCATCCCGATAAACGGCACAGAACATGAACACCCACCGGAGCCGGTAATTTACTTTTGTCTTACTTACTTGTGTAATTTTTCTTCATTGACGCTTACAAGCCAAAACTGATCGTGATCTCCCCGAAAATTCTGTGGTAGATGCGGAGCAAGCTGAGTGGGAAAATGCCAAGTATCAAACCAACTGTAAGGACCACCTTTGGACTGCTACTACATCCAAGCTAGCCTTGATGGCTGATGCATATGAGTAACATGTTTGTTGTATTTTCTGTTGCACAGGCCCTGAGGTTTTATGGTAGTTTTAACGCGACAGTCACGGGCATAACAATCCAGAACAGTCCCCAGTGCCACCTCAAGTTTGACACTTGTGTTGGGGTGTTGGTCCATGACATGAGCGTCTCATCTCCTGGTGACAGCGTGAACACGGATGGGATTCACCTGCAGAACTCCAAAGATGTGCTAATCCACAGCAGCAGTCTCGCTTGCGGTAATTTAGTTACTCCTAGATTAGTAATTCTACCATTTTCCTGCATCCACGCCACAAAGTCTCGACAAAATAGGAACATGGATCTCCCGAGTCAGAAGGTCACTGACCTGAAATGTCAAACACAGTAGGAGCTTGTGACAAAGTAGATGGCATTAGCATAATAATAGACACAAAAGAACACATGCTTGAGTTGTGCAGCAGGGATGGGGCCAAGGAAATGCAAGGGACAAACTTATCCTACCTGCAGTCTTTTTCCTAACCGTGAACCTTGCACCACTAGTTACTTGACACGTGGCCACAATCAACCGCCGCATCCTAAGCCTTATAACCGCCCATGCATTTCATACCCTATACCACTATCTGCCATCGGTGGACCACCCAATTAAGATTGGTTTTAAACCCACAGACAAGAGCGCTAGAATTTTTTTTGTCTCGATTTCTCCTGTCTTCATCAGGAGCTAGAAACTTTTGCATCCTATCCCTATCCCATTGTCATTTCCACACTTTTCTTCACAGGGGCTACTTAACATTAACACATAGGATGATATAAAACAGATATGCATGTGTCAGCCAAACATCCTTTTTTTATCCTTTACTTTTCCTCTTTTTTTTTTTTTTTCCTTCTGAAGCCGAAGTCAAGTGATTAAATCTTCTTAAAAAAGAACACAGATGGCATATGCACACAGAAAAAGAAGAAAACCTAAGATAAATAATATAACATAGATAACAACCATGAAACAGATCCAGATGTCTAGTACGACATGTTCTATAGAGTTTAAACAAAAGCTGAAAAATCAAATATGTTGTAGACTATGTTTTAGAAGTAGAACCGTTGTTAATCGAATTCTAATGACATGGATGATGAACTAAAACAAGTCCAAATGTTGAGTATGAAAGAAAACTAACATTTTTGAACTCTACTGACTTGTGCAGGAGATGATTGTATTTCAATACAGACAGGATGCTCAAATGTATACATACACAATGTGAACTGTGGACCCGGTCATGGAATCAGCATTGGAAGTCTCGGGAGGTACAACACCAAAGCTTGTGTCTCTAACATCACCATCCGTGATGTCAACATGCACAGCACAATGACTGGTGTCAGAATCAAGACATGGCAGGTAATTATATCATTTAAAATGCCACATAATTGAAAACTAACCACCTTAAACCTCCACATTATTTCTAATGCTAGACATAACAAGCCCTTCAACTATGTTATCCGATAAATGCCGAGTTCTTCAAAAACTCAAGTTCTTATATCATGAATTCTTGTAATTGCAGGGTGGATTAGGCTCTGTCCAGGGAGTAATGTTCTCAAACATTCAAGTTTCTGAAGTCCAACTTCCAATTGTCATAGACCAGTTTTATTGTGACAAAAGCACCTGTAAGAACCAAACATCAGCTGTGTCTATATCAGGAATCACTTACGAGAGAATAAGAGGGACCTACACAGTAAAACCCATACACTTCGCCTGCAGCGATAACCTACCCTGCACGGATGTGACACTAAATGCCATACAGCTGAAACCAATTCAAGAAAGCTATCACATGTATGACCCCTTCTGCTGGCAGACTTTTGGAGAGCTGAGGTCTCCTACCGTCCCACCAATCGCTTGTTTACAACTTGGCAAGCCATCAAGCAACCGGGTTCAATCCGACCACGATTCATGTTGAGAATCTATACTAGATCATCTGGTGGTTGTGATGTTTCTTCTCTTGTGAGGTCGGCACGATTTCCCGACCCCTTCCACACCATTCCTGGGATAGATAGAATATCGTAAATTGGAAGTACTAGTTTGTAGGGAATCTCTCTTTAGCAGGGTCTACATTGCCATTATCAGAGAGCATATAGAATTTGGTTTTCAGATTGAGACCTTTAGTAGTCTATATATATATATATATATATATATATATATATATATATATACGAGTGCTTGCATCTAGGTATGCAAATAAAGGTTCCATATCTACCCTTATTGAAGATTATGTACACTGAAAATATGAGAGAACATTATAAGAAATTGCATTTTTCACCAATGTACAATACATGAATGAATAATATATTTTGTGAATGTGTACGACCAAATCCCTAATAATATCTCATATTGCATCAATAAGACAATAACTTTCATGGCTCAAAATGTTTCTTCTCAAAAAGACTCTTTTTCAGTCTTTCATAAATATTTTTTTTTAATTAGAGAATTTAAATATTTTTACTTATCTTCGGCCTAATGCCAGACCGGCCCAGGCACAAGTACATAACAAAAAGTATCAAATTCAAAAAACAAAAAAAAACACAGTATATGTAATTAAATAGAAGAAGGAAAATTCAATAATCATCCTCACAGGAAAGCGAAACTAAAAATCGTTCTAAACAAGCTCTTAGATCATAAACGACAAAACACAGATACGAATTTCTAAAAGGAAGATATGAATCTTTGGAGATAAATTACCTTTGTTTGTCTCCAACATATGATCGTCAAAACAGCAGAATTCCCAAATCGCCACTCGAACTTCTAATCCAAAGGTGTTTTTCTACACCGTTCAGTGTGTCTCAAAACGACACCCTTTTACGATCGTTTAACTGAAATCTTCTAATCGACGACGTTTTGGCTGTCATAAACTATTTAATTTCGCGCCTTATCCAGATATCTTATCCGATCGCTTCAGCCAACAAGTCGTCTGATTCTAATCTTCTTTTTCTTTTTTTTTTTTCCTTTTTTTTTTTAAATGAAGTCATTTCAGTATCTTTCAATAGATACAATTCAAACCCATTAATAACTCCATATTTCTGCGTTTTTTCTCCAAAAATCCATCAATGGCGGAAGTTGCAGCGAAGAACCTGGATACCATGAGGAGGAGAGTGGCTTCCGTCGCCAACCATCTTGCTCCGGTTCGTCCGTCTGCGAATTCCGGCGCCGTTGAGCTATCTACGGCGTCGTCGTCGATGAACGACAGCTATCACCGGATTCACGGCGAAGTTCCGAGTCACCCTGTCGTTTGGAGGACCTCTCGCGACGCGGATTCTGGAAAGGACTTCGTCGACATCATCTACGAGAAAGCCGTCGGCGAAGGAATCGCAAAGGTCATTTTTTTGACTTCTGAATGGAACTTAATCGCTTTGATTTAGTGCTAACTTCGGGAAAAAAAAAAAAAATTTGATGTCGTTTTTGTAGATTACGATCAACAGGCCGGAGAGAAGGAATGCGTTTAGGCCTCAGACAGTTAAGGAGATGATTCGCGCCTTCGACGATGCGAGGGACGATAGCTCCATTGGAGTCATCATTCTTACAGGAAAGGTGTGTATATATATATATATATATATATATATGTATATGTTCTTATGGCAAGCACTTCGATTGATTAAGATTGGCTTATGATTTTTTTTTTTTTTTTTTTTCTGAATTTAGGGAAGCAAGGCTTTCTGTAGTGGCGGTGATCAGGCTTTGAGAAAGGCAGATGGTTATGTGGATTATGATAATTTTGGTCGTCTTAATGTTTTGGATCTTCAGGTAAAACATTTGTCCAAAAATGGATAATTTTCATGTTATTTCATTGTTCCTTGCTAAATTATTGTGTTTTGTTGATTTATTATGCAGGTGCAGATCCGTCGCCTTCCGAAACCCGTGATTGCAATGGTAAACTGTTCTCTTACTCTTTACTCTGCTTCACTATCCTGGTAATTGGTGAACCAAAATCTGATGCCGTATCATTTTTGCTTTTTAAGAATGTCTGGGACTGCATTTGTGAAGTTTAAAATCATGTTTACCTCAAACACTTGTTGGTTCAAGTCTTCTAGACAACATTGTTGTGATGTTCTTGCAGGTTGCTGGTTATGCTGTTGGAGGAGGACATGTACTCCACATGGTCTGTGATCTTACCATTGCGGCAGACAACGCGATTTTTGGTCAAACTGGTCCGAAGGTGCTTAATTGCTTATCTTGGAACGTTTTGAAATTTAATTAAAATTAGCCCTTGTTCAACCTCTGTTAACTGATTAATCATTACATATTGCGAAATTACGAAACCTCAGCAAGTTGTAAATATTGCAGGTTGGAAGCTTTGATGCTGGCTATGGAAGTTCCATCATGTCCCGCTTGGTAAGTATCCAAGCTGACGCCTTCAAGTGAGAGAGCAAACCACTTGAGGACACTGATTTCTCTTACTGTGAAAAATCTGAATGGAACTAATTTTACCAAAAATAATTTCACTATGGAATTTGGCTAAACAGGTTGGGCCTAAAAAAGCGCGTGAAATGTGGTTTATGGCAAGGTTTTATACAGCTGCTGAAGCAGAGAAAATGGGACTTGTCAATACTGTTGTCCTGGTAAGCTTCTAAAAGGCTTTCCTAAGAATTTAGCTTTTACTAATTGCATCTTATTATTTTTTCATACGCAATGACTACTTATCTATCGGTTTTTCTACTTGTGTTCAGTTAGAGAATTTAGAGCAAGAAACAATCAAATGGTGCAGGGAAATGTTAAAAAACAGCCCAACAGCACTTCGGGTGCTGAAATCAGCTCTCAACGCCGTCGATGACGGTCATGCTGGCCTCCAGGTGTTATTTAATTCTTATTTTCTACCTTGATACATAAAATTTATTATGGCTGAACTGGTGAACAAAAAAAAGTTTTATTTTTTTACTCATTGTTTATGTGCTCGTGCCTAAAGTACTAATTAGACTTATTTCTATATTTGTGATCCATGCAGCAACTTGCAGGAGATGCCACACTCATATTTTATGGCACTGAGGAAGGTAACGAGGGGAAGACAGCTTTTGTTGAACGTAGACGTCCCAATTTCTCGAAGTTTCCTCGTCGACCTTAGACATCTCTAATATTTGTGGAAAGCTGTATTATGAAAGTTGTATGCACGGCTTGGAGGGAGCCTTTCTTACTTTTCATGTTCTCTTACCAATATCATAAATTTACTCATTTGGTTTTTATGGTGTCCTTGGGGAAGCAAAACTTATGAAGAAATGCATTTTTTAAATATGCATGTTTTGTAACTTGTAGCTTCATACAAATTCGTGACTTAAATCCTTGCCAAATAAAGTGAGCCTTTTTTATTGCAAGCGTGAAGTGTGTAGTTTTTATCTCCTTTTTTTTTTTTTTTTTTGTGGCTGGAAAAGTAATGTGTGGATTAGCTTCTTTGTGTTCTAAGTAATGAATGACACGCTCTTTTAAAAAGAAATTCTTTTTTATCATGTTCATGACAAAAACATAATAAAATTTCGGAGTGCATGAAAAATACGAGGTTAACAAAAAATACAAAAAGTGTTGGTTCGATTGGGAACAGCCCATTGGGTCCTGTTGGTTCCGAGTAACACCGGCCTGTTATCCTTCCACTGCCGGGAGCGGGAGGTTTTCGCTGGCTCTGTGAAACCAGCCTCACGCTGTGCCCTACCCTCTAGGGGCCGCTCAACCTGGGCCTACGCCCAAGCCACACGGCCCAACTCTCGGCTTGGAACGGGCAGATCAGTAGAGAGCTACACCGGATCCGACACACTGGCCTGATACAAAGTCCCAACACCTTCAAGCCCCCACTCGGGTCACAAGCCCTCGTTACGGAGCCCGGCGATCTGTCACACATTCTCCCAACTCTATAAACAACGGCCTTTCCTTGTCCTCTAGCGATGTGGGACTTTTGTCACGCACCTCTCGCACTAGTACTCCTACAAAGGTTTTGCTTTGAGCGCTTCAAAATGCAACACTTCATTGGCCAATGAAAAACTCTCGTGTTCGTTTTGAAAACCTCAGGTCTGGAATTTTTGAAGAAACACACTGAAATTTTCTGGAAACATCTGTGATTGATTATAATTTTTGTTGAATTGGGCATGGTGACTACCTTAAATGAGACCTTTGGCCGTTAAAAGTAGCTGCAATATTTGTGCTTATTTCGTAGGTGATCTTAAGTTTTTTCGATTCCAAGCTTCTAAAGTAAGTCGCCTGAGCTAATATATACCTTTAGGGATGCAAATACGGCTGCACATATGGAACCGTTCCAAATGGGGTGGGTTTGACCCAGATAAAGATTGATCATAGGGTGGGGTAGGGCGGGGCGGGGCGGGGCGGGGCAGATCGGACCTCGTTTACGATGCAACTAGGATGGTGAGGGTTAGAGAAAGTAAAAGTAGCTGAAATTCCTTCTACTTTTCTCTAATCTTCACATAGTACCAAAGCCTAACAAACTCAAACGAGTGGTTCGATTTATCCAATACAATATTATGACTCCAAAGAAAGCACCATTTTGCGGGGCCATGTTAAGGGTAAAAAGAAACCCAAGTCACACATCGAAAAATATATAACAACAATTACATATATTTAAGGATATTAGACCACTCCACTTAACAGGTTGATCTTTTAAAATAGAAGCTCAATTTCTTACCAGTCTCAAATTCCTTCATCTTCTTTCTATTTAATCTTCATAGGAATTACATTATACACAAGCGTTACTTCAACCACTCTAGATTAGATATTCGGCTGAACTAATTATATTAAGCTTGACTTCATCATTGTATGCTTAAATTTGAAATAGTAAAAAATTTAAAAATCCACACAATCTAAATCCGAATAGACAAGTATACAATCACGAATTCCTAAAAACATAAGTTCTTCTCAATTTATCAATTTTAGCGTTGACGATGATTTTTTTATGTCGTTTCTAACATGATGTCCTTTTTTTCTTTTTTCCCTCTCTCTCTATTGACGTCGTCCTTTATATGATGTTTTTTCCTTTTCAAATATATTGAGAACATGAACTCTGAATTTAATTTTTAAAGTACCAATCAATATGGCATGTGAGTTGTTTAATAGTAAATGTTTAAATGATTACTATATGAATTGGTATTTAAAAGTTTTAATAATAGTTGATTTTTCTAGCACTATTCTTTCTTATTTATTGCGGATTTTGAGGTGCTGTTGTTTT
Source organism: Ficus hirta (assembly GCA_038430175.1). NCBI lineage: Eukaryota > Viridiplantae > Streptophyta > Magnoliopsida > Rosales > Moraceae > Ficus > Ficus hirta. The sequence goes on along the minus strand of CM076595.1, from coordinate 13,487,413 downwards.
TGTTTTCTTAAGCTGTAATCTTCATTACAAGATGTTGTTGACATTTCTGGTTGTTTCCTAATTATTATTATTTTTTATAGTTTTTCTTAATGAATATCCTAATTTTTAATGGTTGATTTCAAAGCACTTGTTGCTTTGGACGATGATGTCATTTCCTTAATCTGTTGTCTTTTTTTTCTAAAACTGTCGTTTGTAATGCTTTTTTTTCGTTTGTGTTATCAGCATCGTTCTTTTCAGGGTATTATCATTTTTAAGTTTTTGTCAATTTCAAGCATGTTGTTTTTTTTTTTTTTTTTATAAGTCATTTAGTATTTCCATTTAGTGTGGCTTTTAAATATCAGTGTCGTTTCTTAGTTTATATCGTTTTTCTTTAATTGACATATTTCCAATATTATAAGTTACAACGTTTTATGTTGTTGTTATTTCCATTATGCTATCCTTTTTGTTGGCAATTTTCTTGCAGTTTTAGTCATTTATTTGATTGTCGTATCTAAATGGATTTACATAGTTGTCGTTTGCTTAAACTGCCATGTTCTACAACTAAATGATGTCCTTTCCTTTATTGTCGTTTTTGTTGTATTGTCGTTCCTAAGTATTTTGTCCTATTGGATTGTCGTCTTACGAAGGCACGGTTTCCATCTATTTCTGTTTTCTTGAATTGTTATGAATCTCTATAAGTTTAAACCATTGAATCGCATGGCCTTTAAGGCTTCGTTTGCTTCACCAACTCAAACTCAAAATTTTCATCTCAGTTTTTATCTTTTTCTGAAAAATTTTTTTGTCTTTTCTGAAAAAGTTTTTTGTCTTTTCTGAAAAGTCAACAAAAATTACTATTTAAACTTAAAATTTCTAACTCAAACCGTTTTACCAAACGGACCCTAAAAAAAACATTTTTTTGTCGTTTTACGAGATGACTGAGTTTAATGCTAATGTTGTTGTCTGAGGTTTATCTAAAAAAGATATCAAATTGGATCTTGGACATTTAAAATATCTCAAAATTTACTTCGGTCAATGTTAGTGTGGTAAAATTCATCGTGCTATAAACGAGTTAAAATCTAGACAGACACCCATATGTCATATAAGTAACGAGAATAAAAAGAACATTTCAATGACTTTTAAGAAAATATTAAGTGAAAAAAAAAAATGATTATTTGTATGAATGTCCCTTGAACTTTTCAAATTTGATAATTTAGTCCCTAAATTTTTTTTCCTGGTAATTAACCTCTTGAACTTTTTAATTTTTGACAATTTAATCCTTTTTACTAAAATTTATTAAAATTAATATAATTTTTTGCATAATACTTACATATTATAGCTCAAAAGGGACAATGTTGAACGTTTTCACTTAATTTCAATACAAATTTCTTTAAAATTTTATGTTTAAATTTGAGTATAATTGAATTAATGTTCAAAATTTCAAAGGCAATTGTATTAAGCTAAGCAAAAATGATTAAAAATGTTCTTCTTGGACTATAATGTGCAAATTATGTGTAAAAAAAAAACCATTCAATTTTTTACAAATTTGAGCAAAAAGAACTGAATTGTCAAAACTTATAAATTCAGGGGGTTGATTGCCAATAAAAAATTTTAGGAACTAAATTACCAAATTCAAAAAAGTTCAGGGGTATCTATACAAATATATATTTCTTTATTGTTCCCATGATATATTCTATCTAATTTTCTTTCTAAATACATGTCATATATTATAAGTTTTTATTATTTCTCTTCTAACATTTTCTAATTAATGCATATTCGAAGGACTTAATAGAATTTACTTAATAACTGGACGTAATATAATTAATAGATATTAATCGAATTCACCTTAAGCTTGTTTTATTAATTAATAGACATGATTTGTTAGAATACCCTTAATAACTGGACATGTGAGGGTCTCACGATTAGTTCCATTGAGACTTTTAACGATTTTTAAAATAGAAAGTCAAAACTCGAGATTTTTTTGATAGAGTGAGGTGCGATTTGTAACAATTTGAAATTTGGGACCAAAATAGCACAAGATGCATAGTCCAGGGGTCACAATTGAAATATTCTTTTTTTCTTTTGGTACGCATAATTGGGCCAAGAGGCGATTCTAGGGCCCAAATATTTATTGAAACTACGCCCAGCACCAGGCAAACACAATCTTGCACCCGACTCATCCCAGTAGCATACGCCTTTTCTCAAGCAAAATTTGCAGGCGACTTGCGATTTTTGAAACTCTGCTTCTGAATTACGCTCGCGAATTTCACAAAATTTCAGTTCGTTGAAAGGCTTCATGATCATGAAAAATCAAAGCTTCAACGCCCTATGAACGATGAGCGGGAACGAGTTCCGATTCTTCTTGTCGTGCGACATCAATCTTCCCCTCACTTTCCGAATCGACCGCTTGGAGGGCAGTTTGCCTCCCGCTAAATCCCCCAACTCAGGTATATTCCCCCAAATTTTCCCGAGAAACAATCAAATTGATAAATTCGGCTACCAATTCAAGTCGGAAAATTTTCCAGAGACTAAGCCATTGGATTAAATCAGTGATATTTGTGCCAAATTTTACCAAATTTTGCCCAACGATGTCCCGATTGCCCCCAACTTTGAAACGAACTCTAGAACATTTTCATGGTTTTTTTTTTTTTTTTTTTTTTTTTTCAGAAGTTGATTCGACGACTGACGAGCGAATCGCAGAGCTATATGTGGAGTGCGCATTGTACATTGATGGTGCTCCTTTTGGCCTTCCCACAAGGACAAGGTTTCTCCGATTCTGATTCACTTTCTCTAATTGAATCAGTTTCTGCGGTTCTTTAATGTCTAAATTTTTGCTCTCTTGTATCTTTTTAACTATTATTTATTATTCTTCTTTCTCCTTTTTTTTTTTTTTTTTTTTTTTTTTTGGGAGTAAGGTTGGAATCTGAAGGACCTACATATTGTTGGAATGAACTTATCACATTAAGCACGAAATATCGAGACTTAACTGGTCACTCGCAACTTGCTTTTACGGTAAGCTATCTGTTTCAAACTTCTTACTCTTCTGCCATTGCTGCTTTAATACAATATGACTCTTATCTACTAATTGCTGAGAAGAAGTAAAGGAATTATTTGTTTCTAGCTTGGTCTTTATGTCCCTGTCCATAGTTTTCTCTTTTCTCTTTTCTCTATTTTTTTGGGTCAAGATTCGAACTCTACACTTTACGGTTGAGTTAGGTGTGGAATTACTAGCTTATGTCTGCAACCACAACATTCATGTTCTTCTGTTTGTCGCCCCATTTCGCGTTACGCTCTTTTTTCCCTATATTTTATGATTTGAGGTCATATATAATTTGTGCATGTGTGTGTGTGTATTTTGCGAAATGTAGGTTTGGGATGTTTCACGTGGGAAAGATGAGAGATTGATTGGTGGGGCTACGATTCTTCTCTTTAATAACAAAAGGCAACTCAAAACAGGGAAACAAAAGCTCAGGCTTTGGCTGGGAAAAGTTGCGGATGGATCATTTAAAACCACCACTCCGGGAAAGGTTCTGTTATAATAATGTTGTAGCAATTTGTATATCTGAATCAATTCTGTGACAGATAAATTTTGAATAGAACTGTTTATCTGCAGGTCCCGAAGCATGAACGCGGGGAATTGGAGCGCTTGGAGAAGCTTATGAATAAGTATGAGAGGGGACAGATCCAGCATGTTGACTGGCTTGATCGCCTTGCATTTACAAGTATTGAGAAAATCAAGGAACGTGAAAGCTCCAGAAATGGAAGTTCTAATTTATACCTGGTTGTTGAGTTCGGTGGGTTTGAACATCGAGTGGTTTTTCAGGTAATGCAAGTCTGCAGTTACTAATGATGATTTTTAGTTCATATTTTTCCATGGAAGTATATGCACATGAAAAAGAAAAAAGTTTTGTTTGGATCGTAGCAGTAAGATATCGTCAGATAAATGCACTGTAGTCTTGATCCTGTTTACTTGGTTAGTTTGTATTGAACTATTTACTTTGTACATTAGAAATGCCTGTGAATGCGGAGCCGTACTTGCTTTGTTAAAGGGGGGAAAAGGTTTTGGATTAGCTTTTTTGTAATTGTCTGTATTCTATTCTGTTCAATGTAATTGATTCTTGTCATCATAAATTTTATTCATCTGGAAGGAATCTGGAGCAAATTTCTTATTACCATCACCTATAGCTTCAACAAATGAAATTGTCACTGTTTGGGACCCGGAAGTGGGAAAGATCAATCCTTCCGAGCACAAGCAACTAAAGCTCGCAAGGAGTTTAACTCGTGGCATCATCGACAGGGATCTCAAACCAAGCAACAACGAAAGAAAGTAAGCTTTGAAAGCGACACACTTCGGATATCTTATTAGCTCTATTTGCCTTCTGATGTGTCAGTTGATTTGATTTCAATTTGTTCAAGGTAACATTAGTTTGCCTACCCTTTCTGTTAGGTCTATACAAAGAATTCTAAAATACCCACCAACAAGAACTTTGAGTGGAGATGAAAGGCAACTTTTATGGAAATTCCGTTTCTCATTGATGTTTGAGAAGAGGGCTCTTACAAAGTTTCTCCGATGTGTTGAATGGAGTGATGTTCAGGTTAGCAGATCTGCTTAGAAAAAAAGTGATTATCGGGCTTGCTCAGGAGGGACTACTTGACTTATTGAGGGAAAAACATCCTGTTATTGCTGTCCGAACATTTAATGTTCACTGAGCCACTGCTTCCTTCATGTTGATTTTTCTAAGAAAATTGTAACTTTTACCCCATGCTATATGCAATTTAACTATCCTCAAATGCTATTTGGCGGGCATGAGGTAGGTCAGATTTTTAAGATTGCTATATCAATGTTTTTCCAGGAAGCAAAACAGGCACTAGAACTCATTGGAAGGTGGGAAATGATTGATGTCTGTGATGCATTGGAGCTACTATCTCCAGTTTTTGAAAGTGAAGAGGTTCGTATGTGCATCTTTCCTGGATATCTTGATTCTTGTGTTGGAAGAATGATAGTGAGACTTGAGAATAAAAAAGTCAACCTGGATTAGATAATATATCTTAGTGCTACTACTTGTCCTTATCAATGCTTAAGTTCAACTCCATGTGCCAGGTTCGTGCTTATGCTGTCAGTGTTCTTGAAAGAGCTGACGATGAAGAGCTCCAATGCTACTTACTTCAACTTGTTCAGGCTCTTCGATTCGAGCGCTCTGATAAATCTCGCCTTTCTCATTTTCTTGTGCAACGATGTATGTGCTCTATAGTGGTTAATTGTCTCTGTATGCATGAATATTCCAGTCCACTAAATAACAATGTTAGCATTTTAATTGTTAATCAATATCTTAGAGTGTATCTTTTATTTCTGATAGCATTACGGAACATCAAGTTTGCAAGCTTTCTTCGATGGTATGTTGCTGTGGAACTTTACGATCCAGCCTATGCAAAACGGTTCTACTCTACCTATGAGATTCTGGAAGAGAATATGATAAAGGTATGAGTTCTATGATTACATGTTATGTTATCTTTATCACGAGATACATAATTTGTGTTCCCGTCTCTATCTACTAATGAAGTCCTAGCAAAGCTTTCTTGTGCACAAAACATTGCTATCTATCACGGAAAGACTGCAGATGATAAATTTTAGTATCGCTTATAACCTTATTACAAAACAGTTCTTAGTAGCTATTTCAGATCAAATATATGGAGCATCTGTAACAGTTGAGATTAATGCCTTCAAGGTGAAAATAATGTTTGCTTAAGTGGTTGTTTCTGAAGTTCAATTACAATGTATAACAGTTATCAGCTAGTCTGAATGGAGATGAAGATGGATTTAAATTGTGGCAAAGTTTGGTTCGTCAGACTGAATTGACTGCCCAATTGTGCTCAATTACGAGGGATGTAAGAAATGTACGCGGCAATACTCAGAAAAAGATCGAAAAGCTTAGGCAGCTACTTTCTGGTCTTCTCAGTGAGCTTACTTATTTTGAAGAGGTATGTTCTTTCATTTCAACTTCCTTGTACAATGATCATTGTATCCTTGTTGCTACTGAGGCTTAAAAATGATGGTCATAAAATATCTCATCCATTGTTGTTTGCTGCATTTTTTGTATCTTAATTTCAGCCAATACGGTCACCATTGGATCCTGGTGTCCTCATCACTGGGATTGTGCCATCAGAATCATCCATTTTCAAAAGTGCATTGCATCCTTTGCGCCTCACGTTTCGAACAGAAAATGGTGGAAGCTGCAGAGTAATCTTCAAAAAGGGGGACGATATTCGGCAAGATCAATTAGTAACTGCTCCTATCTCTCTTTCCTTCTCTCTCTCTCTCTCTCTCTCTCACGTGCATGTATGCATGCACACACCCGTGCCCTAACTCTCTCTCTCTCTCAAAACACTCCCCCCTCCACCCCCTCCTTTTTTCTTAGAACACAGGCACTGACCTTAAAATTATGTTGGTTGGTTCCTTTAGGTTGTTCAAATGGTATCTCTGATGGATCGATTGCTTAAATTAGAAAATCTTGATCTGCACTTAACGCCATATAAGGTGCTAGCAACGGGACAAGATGAAGGAATGTTGGAATTTATTCCATCCCGTTCTTTGGCGCAGGTATTAAATTGTAAACTATGCTATATCTTCTAGAAAATTTTTCCCCTTATATAGTTGTAATGAGTACAGACCCCGTCCTAGTATCAAACATGCAATTATCTGTAAATCAGAAATAAAGTGACTAGCTTCTTGGATGTGAAAGTTTATAGTAACATAAACACTTTTATTCTGAGGGCATTTATTTACTCTACTGACAAGGTTGTTCGAGGGCATATTTATGCAACATATATGACGTACCCTTGATTTTTGTTCGAATTTTGTCTCTCAATTTTTCCACAGATTGCTTAGATTTATTCTTTTAATATTCAGATTCTCTCAGAGCATCGGAGCATCATAAGCTATCTTCAGAAGTTTCATCCGGATGAACACGGACCATTTGGTATTACAGCAACCTGTCTAGAAACATTTATAAAGAGCTGTGCTGGCTACTCTGTTATCACGTATATACTGGGCATTGGTGACAGGTAACCTAGAAAACGGAGTTGGCCTATATTTTCTGTGTTCTACAGTTGACATTTGACTGAGTTATTAATATCGTCATACAATTAATTTTCTTGCCTTTGGATTATGCTTGGCATCGAACTCAGAATGCGAAAATAAAATGCATTTGTGAACTTTAATCTTTTTGGTCTATAGGCACCTTGACAACCTTCTCCTTCGGGATGATGGGCGTCTATTCCATGTGGATTTTGGCTTCATTCTTGGTCGTGATCCTAAGCCATTTCCTCCACCTATGAAGCTGTGCAAAGAAATGGTCGAGGCTATGGGTGGAGCTGAAAGGTTTTTTTCTTTTAATTAATCCATATTTTTGCAATCATGTGATGCTGTGGGGCAACTTCTTCACAATACATTTTGTGGAAAATAATAATATTAGAAAAAACTTGATAAGATATCAACTGGCTGATTATCTTTTCCTCCTGCAGTCAATATTATACGAGGTTCAAGTCGTATTGCTGTGAGGCATACAACATTCTGCGGAAATCTAGTAATCTTATATTGAACTTGTTTCATCTAATGGCGGGTTCCAACATTCCCGACATAGCTTCTGATCCTGAGAAAGGCATTCTGAAGGTGCGACCTCCTTGTATTTAAACTCTGATTTCTATTCATTTGATTGTTTTTTTCTGTGACTGAGAGTCTATTGATGTTTTGTAGCTCCAAGAGAAGTTCCGTTTGGACTTGGACGACGAAGCCTCTATTCATTTCTTCCAGGATTTGATCAACGAAAGTGTTAGTGCATTGTTTCCTCAAATGGTTGAGACCATTCATCGGTGGGCCCAATACTGGCGCTAAATTGCATGTAAGTTGGTCTTTTACTATATACAGAAGCGCAATCACTATTTTGCAAAGATTTTGAGGAATGGAAATATTGGTCCATGACTGATTCAAATGTAGTCACATGGACATTGACTAACATAAACAAATAGCTACCCTCGTCTGATCTCTGTGACAACCCTTTGCGAAGTACTTCTCTATGTGAAGCTAATTTGAGCTCAAACCCACCGTAAACCTTTCAATTGCTACTTATAATCTCTATAGGTGGTACTAGTAGCATTCTATAGTGAATTAAAGCGTGATGAATTTCAAAGTGACTTCTTTTACATCCTTTTAGTAGGTTGGATCTATAGCCTAATCAAGGTTGAAAGTGCACACAGAGTGGCGTGGTTTTGGAATGAGCTAATTTGAGCTCAAACCCCCCCGTAAACCTTTCGATCCCTACTGTTAATCTCTATAGGTGGTACTAGGAACATTCTATGGTGAATTTAAGCATTGGAATGAACTTCAAAGTGATTTCTTTCACGTCCTTTTAATAGGTCAGATCTATAGCCAAATCAAAGATGCAAGTGTGCTCGAAGAGTAGTGTGGTTTTGGAACGTTGGAGACGAGCCGGCGAAGTTGTGCTCGGTTTATGTACATATGTTAATATAAAACTTCTGATGTCAATTTGATCGGATGTAACATAACTTTGTTTAGTTTCTTTAAGGAACGATAAATCTAATTATTTTGTGTATTTACTAATTTCCATTATTATGCGTGTTTACAGTAATATGTACATATATGCTGTTGTAACTCGTGAAATCCCAACCACCAACGGTTGTGCTTTGATAGTTTGAAAGTTGAAAGTCCAATTTGACCGGCATATCTTGGCTGCTAAGGGTCCTAGAAAGCCAAATATTTTACATGATTTGATTTGGCATTGCTGAATTTTTTTTTTTTTTTTTTTTTTTTAAGGCAGTGAGATTTGACAACTCTGCAGAAACTTCTTCTCCAATAAATCATATTCCTCCCAATTTATCAAAAAAAAAAAAACATATTCCTCCCAAATTATTAAAAAAAGGAAGAAGAAGAAAAGTAAATCTTATGGGTCGGCAGAATCTTCGTACATATACCAAACTCGATAGATCTTAACCGACGTGATTTAAAATGAGCTGTGAATTTGCTGTCCTGTAACCAGGCACATTTTCGCTTTTATTCTATTCACAAGATTTGCGCGTAATTTTGGCATATGCTAAGATTTGTTTCAGTTTCAATTTCATTGAAATATTCAATACATAAAGTTGATTTTCTTATCTTCATATTGCTTTCTCTTTTATGAGATTGCTTTATTCAGGTGCCAAACAAAAAAAATTACTTTGGGTTTAAAGAAAAGAAGAAATCATAAGTAACGGTGGTTTAATCTGCAAATTTATGCCTAAACGACTTTTTTCATTTTCTTCTATTTTTAATTTTTATAAACATTTTTGTAGTAGTCGAAAATAGACATTGAATTTGAACCACCAACAGCACATAAATTTTTTTTTTCTTTTTCTTTTTGTCGGAATGTAATTAAAACTCGTTGGGTCATTGCATTAAATACCACGGAACACACAGGACTGTCAATCCTCGGTTGGAGAAGTGGCACATTTTCATAATTTTATGCTCTTTTTTATTTTTATTTTCAAATATTATGATGATAGTCAATTTTTTTGAACAAAAAGGAAGCAAAGCTCTCTCCATTTAAATCTAAAACCGCGAAAATTAATTTGTAAAAAGAAAAAAGGTAAATAAACAAGCCAGGCACCGGATGCGGTGTCCGCTCATATGACGTGGCGGATTGTGATTGGCGTGGAGTCGCAACATGTAGCTTAAAATGTAAGCCGACCGAGGGGGGTGTTTCGGTAATTTGACCTCGTTTGCTAGAAAAGAAGCGATGTGGTCTTCCCGGTATCAGATATATAAGCCCCTCTGGTTGACGATTCTCTCCTCCATATTTCCGCGTTGGTTTGAAGCTTCATTCACCTCCGTCCTCCTCGTCTCTCTCTCTCTCTCTCTCCTCTTTCTCTCTCTTCCCGTGCGTTTTCCAGCGCGAGATCCCTCTGCGAAACTCTTCGAAGGTGAGTTTCAAGACTCAGATCTCCAATCTATTTGATCGCGCTTGAAGAATGATCATAATTTTGCTTTCTTCCGTTTTGAATTTCATCGCATTTTCGTAGTTTCTGGTTCGATCGTTGTATTTCGTTTTTCTTGTATCGATTTGGATTCGTATTTCATGGTGATAAATTCGTTTGCATTTTCGTCATCTTTTCGAATTTCTCTTCTCATTCCGAGGATTTATGATAACATTTTGGTCTGAATCGGTGCTTTTTTCTGGTTTTTCTCATATATGTTTGAATTTTGTCGGGGATCGTGAAGTCTAGGGGTTTTTGATTTCGGATCTTTATGATTACGCTCTCTGTAATGGAGTTCGAATTGAAACTGAATCGTAAATGTGTATTTGAGGTCTAATTTGTGTCTATGAGATGTTGTCTCATGCTGCTTTGGTAGGATTATGCTGTTAAATCGCGTTTACTTTCGGATCTTTCAGATCTGTTGAAGTATCGAGACGAATTTCTCGTAACAGGAAAATTCTCGACATTTGTTGGGTTAGGTGAACTCTGTTAGACGGAATTTGTTTTCAGGAGTATTTCGTTTTGTTGATACGAGGTATTGGTGTTTGGATATTTAGGGATCGACAGACAGAAGAATGGGGCTGACATTCACGAAGCTTTTCAGCCGGCTTTTTGCCAAGAAAGAGATGCGAATCCTTATGGTTGGTCTTGATGCTGCCGGTAAGACCACCATTCTCTACAAGCTCAAGCTTGGTGAGATCGTTACAACAATTCCTACCATTGGTGAGTTCTTCCATCCATTCTGAGTTCATGAGGATGCTCGTTTGTTATATTTTCCGTTTATCATAACTGCTTCTTACATTTTATTTGGCGAATAAAAAGTCTAACCTATTTGTGATTTGATTGGAATGTCGATGACTCTATATCATGGGTTGCTAAATATCACGTAAAATTATTTAAAAGCCACCTTGGCAAAAATTTCACAGATTTATACCCTTTCAATTTGTGCGCCTATGTTTGGTGCTGAGATATAAATTTCTAGAATCATGATCCCGAAGTATATGTGTTTTAGTTGTTGCAAATGGATCTAAAGCCTTTTTTTAATACATATATTGGGTGCCAAATGCAAGTTTTTTACCTCGTCTTGAAGCTTTATATGTATATACACGTATGATGGTTATGATTAAATACAGATCTTCTTTACAGGTTTCAATGTGGAGACCGTGGAATACAAGAACATCAGTTTCACTGTGTGGGATGTCGGGGGTCAGGACAAGGTATGGAATTTTGAAGCATGTTTCCATACCATCTATAAGCTGTATATTAAGTGCCTATTAATATTTTTTCTCTGGGGTTTGAGTACTTTGTGAACTTGATAGTTAAACATTTGTTTTTGCTCTGAAATAAGGCTGAGGTACTTACTGAAATTCATGTCCATGGTTTTTCCTTTTCAGATCCGTCCCTTGTGGAGGCACTACTTCCAAAACACACAGGGTCTCATTTTTGTTGTGGACAGCAACGACAGAGACCGTATTGTTGAGGCAAAGGATGAGCTGCATAGGATGTTGAATGAGGTATGTGGTGGCTATTTAGTTCATTTAGTCTTTTGATCTGTTCATGGATGGTATATAGAGACTATTGAATAATACTTAAAGGGAATGTGATTTGCGGAAAATTTGAAGAAAAACCGTGTTTTTGTGCTATTCTAGAAAGGTGGAGAAGATTTGTGGTATGCATGATTTAATATTGAAGGAATTATATTGTTTCCATTTTTTTCGTTATGAACTGATTCATTTAATATGCAGTTCCTTTTGAAATATAGTCCTTCTATATAGCATCTTGCTCCATTTGCAGAACGTTAATTTCCTATGTGACACATGTTGGTTATACAAACTACAAGCTGGTTTTGGACTCCGAACCATTACTTCTTAAGTGGTCAAGTTACATGTGTGCTTTTCTCAATATTTTGGCTACTCCTTGTGCCACTTTCTAAATATAATTTCCTAGTTACATGGGAGTCATGAAAAGGAACAGTTGTACTTAATGGTGAAATAACGTTTAATATCATGATTTGCTGATTTTTAGGATGAGCTGCGTGATGCTGTTCTGCTTGTTTTTGCTAACAAACAAGATCTTCCCAACGCAATGAATGCCGCTGAGATCACTGATAAGCTTGGCCTCCACTCTCTCCGACAGCGCCACTGGTAAGCTCCTTATGTCCATGCCCCAATGTATCCTTTACCATTTAGTTTTGTTGTTTTTTATGTTTGTCGGTCTAATTTAGATTTTGATTTTACAGGTACATCCAGAGCACATGTGCAACCTCAGGGGAGGGGTTGTATGAGGGGCTGGATTGGCTCTCCAACAACATTGCTAACAAGGTAAGAATTTATTTCTCAACGGGAAAATTTTTTTTTCCAGTGTTTCTGTTGAGAAAAATATGAAAATCTCTCAAATCACCGAATGATAAGAGTTTTTATTCCCCATGAATAGCATATAAATGACTAGATTATCAAGTTCATAATCATAATTGGCTTCATCATTAGTATAGAAAATCATATTGGTTTGCATATTTTTGACAGTTAAGAATTTTGCTCATTCTCTCTAAATCTAATTGCAGGCATGATCCAGTTGCGGAGCCGTTTTGTGGACAGGCAATTCTGGATGCAGGGGTGAATATTATCTAGTTTTCGTTTTTCTTTTTTAATTTTTCTCAAAACAATTGAATTGTTACGTCTGTGGTCGTTTGGGGTCGATGATGTAGGATTTTTTTTTTTTTTTTTTTAATGGATTATTATTATTGTAATAGAAGAATGGTCGGATGGATATGTGCATTGAGCTTTTGTTTGGGTTTTAAATACAATGCTGAGTTGTAATCAAAACTAATTCGATGCATCATTCCTTTCTGAATTTTACCCGCTATTATGTTTTCTACGCCTACTTCTATCGTTTACGCGTATGAGCTTATTGTTATATATATTACGTCGATATTCAAATTTCTGTAGTGTTAGTTGCGATGCAATAATGCAGCCTAAGCTAATATTGTCTTAATAGACAAATCCCGATGAGATTTGGGTCCTGTGTTGCAGAAGGATCTCGCCATGAGCTAGCATGTTACTATCATTGTCATTGTCATCGTCGTCTTTTTTTTTTTTTTTTTTTTTTTTTTTTTTTTTTTTGTGAGTAGTAAGTTCCATGTTTGACAAAGAACATAGACTCAAATCCCCTGTGCAAGTGCAACTTTAGGTTGAACCATGTGTTACCCCTCCACCCGTAAACCATGCCAAAAACTCCAACATCCATGGTGCCAGCCAACAAGAGCATGCACACCTATAGTCAGTCCACGGTATAGGAAGGACTGAAATAACCAACAAAAGAACATGTGTGAATCGCGTTTCGGCCACAAGGAGAGAGAGACCGTTCTGTATACGACAACCTTAATGGGAAAATTCCTTTCTCAAACACAAGTTGGCAAATCAATACTAAAACTAATTTTCCCTTTCTCAAACACAAGTTGGCAAGTCAATACTACTACAATTAAAGTTGTGGAGGAGAGAGAAAACTGGAACCGTAGAAAGAGTTCAGAACCGAAAAACTCTGCCTACTTTTTATTAGGACGAGAGGTAGTGCCTTGTTGTTGGTTTCCTACACACATTATTTCTCGAAAAGCGTTTGTTGCCATCGTATATCTCCAAATGATGCCAAACCACAAGTTGAAGTCGCCTAGGCATATTCGACTGGACAAAGAGTCTTAGAGGGTCATTTTCCCAATGCCATGGTCTTCCATTGCCACAACCTTTTAAATTAAAAGTTTGGGACCCTACAAAATGACGGATGTCTCCTTTTCCGGTTGATATCAGAGATATAGGGAAAACTATAAAAACGTCAATAAAATATCTTCGTTATGTAAAATTAGACACACTCGTTATATTCACTTGTTTTTTTGTAAATTTTCTCTTGCAACACCATTGAGATCATTGTAAGGCTATTAATTTCCTCATAATAGTTTAGTGAAGTGACCACAACCTGTCAAATGCTTTGCTCCCACACTATTTTTTCGCTACGTTCCAAATACCGGCCATCTCATTCTCATGTGCACACACACAATTTCACATACTCATGAAAATTCAACAGGTTATTAAGATTTGGTTAAAATAAACTCGAATTTGAATGTAAAATGAAAATTAATAGTGACTATTAATCGACCTTAAGGGGTGAAGAAGTAGCTTCCAAATCCCAAGTGAGAAACTAGTGGCTTCCCACGTTTGGAAGTTCCAAGACCCTAAAGTGTTTCCACACATTTGGTAGCTTTGTCCAAACATGCCCACAAAATAACCAACAAAATAAATCCAGCCAACATAAACCAAAAGAATGTCTACGCGTGCAAAGTTTGATTAGCACAAAAGAAAGAAAACGTTATACACACGTAAAGGAAAATTTTAATAAATATAAGCATAAACGGGCAGGAATGATACCTAGTCGTTTTCTTTGCTCTCTCTTTTGTACATACTAGCAGAGAATCCTTGATATAGACTTATAGTTGATATGTGAATCCAATTCAAGGGAGAGCATCAACTTTAATTTTAATTTTTAATATCAATCTACATGATATTTGAATTATCATTTTTTTTATAAGGTGTGTAAAAGATTCACTTCAACTAAAATTAAAAAAAAAAAAAAACATTATCTATTAATAAAAATATGATAATTTATCATCACGTGAATCGGTAATATTTGAATTGGTATCCTAACTTTGCTCCATAGAAGTGCCTAGTGCACTTGGCAAGATGATTTACCACAATAGGAATTTTGGTCCATGCCGTGTTGGTCGTGTCATCTAAAAGGCCCTCTCAAGTACTGAACCATGGGGAAATTTGCTTGTACCAATAATCTAACAAGACAAATCTCAGCAGGCACATGCTCAACAAAAGCACAACAATAATAGTTCCGTATATGCTAAAGCTTGTTTTTTGTTTCTTATTTACATTTTGAAATTCATGAATAAAGTATTATAAGGTCGTAGGTTGGAGGTAATTTTTGTAACTAATCCTAATTATTTAGATAGAATCATTTTGTGGGTTCAATAACTTCAATTGACAAACCATGTTGTTATCTCTTTGTAATCGAGTTGTACTTGGTTTATGGATATTAGTTGTTTTTTCGTGTCTATTAAAGACGCAAAAATTTAAAAAAAGGCTAGCACGGTAAATCTTCAAGCTTCAAACTCACGTATCTATTTGTCGGCTCAAGCATATATCCTCTCAAACTGCTACATAATTTTACTTTTCAACAAACAAAAAAAAAAAAAAAAAGGTCAATTTAAGATTTCAAAGACGACCAACTGTTTTTTATTAAATTTGCCCCCATATGAAACATTTGTGACCTACAACCACAACCATTGTTGGTGTGTCCTTGTAATCCACCAAAACATTTGTAATGGTATTATTTTTGAAGAAAAAGGAAGAAAGGTGAAGTAGTCTTAAGCTGTGACTATTATATTTTAAGCATTTGCTACATGTTAAGGTTTTTTACTTATTATTTATTATTATTAATTATTATTATTATTATTATTATTATTTTGTCCTTTGAAGATTTTAACTTATTCAGCTTTTGTCTATATCCTTTGAAAAGCTTGTGTATCTGTGAATTGATAATGTAATCTATAAGGAATTGATAGTTTGAAAGTAAAATTTTCCCCTTTATTTTTTAATTTTTTAATTCTTTAATTCTTAGAAACGGGTTCAAGTACTCTTTTATTCTCTTTTTCTGTCATGTGCTAAGAGACTTTGGACATATATGTTTGATTTTGTAGGCCATGTATATCCTTCATCAAAGGGAAACATTTTTTTTTTTTTTTTCCTTTTTGAAATGGCAAACAAACACCATCATTGATTTTCATACTAACTTCTAATGAAGTTTATCACTTACTTATCAGGACCCACCATAGAAAAAAAACATATAACGATTACTCAAATGTTTTTCATAATTGAAAGTCTAATGATAATTACATATGGGATTCAACTGAAAAAAATAGAATTCATATCTCCTCTCTAAAGTTAAAAAGAATAATATTTTCTAATTTGATTGTAATTTAATATTTTTAAGGAGGTTATTTAAAATCCAATTAATCTGCGATAGACTTTATCTTGTTGGCCTTCATATAGAACAGACAAAAAGTTTGGTCCGAAGCAAAACTATTAATGTAACATTATCTATAAAACCAACCAAGCAAAATGTTACTAATTGCTTCTTCGAGAGTTTTTTAAAGTTGTGTATATCTCAAAAGAAGATTAATTAATTTCTGTTCACTCACGACGCAAAGATATGATGTTTCACCCCTTTTTTTTATTTTTTTATTTTTTTATTTTTATTTTTTTGCGTCAATGATCTACGCATACTACTCACATTCGATTTGACCAATTTTTGCTTGTTTAATCTTGAATTATAGACAATACTATTTTAATGCCAGTTCAAGTGATGATAATCCTTCTAATAAAAGGAGGCAACTTCAATGCCCATGGCAATGCGTTTATTTTCTTTTCTTTTTATCTTTTTTTTTTTTAATATAGAAGCCATACCTTTCAAAACATAGTATTCTTCACAACAAGCTCTGGGTTATTTGCAGAAAATTTATTTTATACACCAAGATAGTTAATGGATATATATATATATATATTTTTTTTAATACATCAATACATGGGATATCCAAAATTATGGCCTGTACAGAACAATGGCCTTTTTTAAGCCTTTGTTTTTTTTTTTAATATATAAATGTAAATGTATGAAGTTTTTTTGAATTTAAGAAATTAATTTTTTTTATTAGTCAATCGATGATTAATCTCATAATAAGATTATAATTAGAGTTGATCATGATTAATCATCGATTAATCAATATCAATCAATAATTTATGATCACTATTTGATTAATATTGGTAAATCAGTAATTTACCATAGTAAAGTACCATTTTTATATAATATAAAGTTTATATAGGGTTTCACCCTTTCTCTCACCACTCTTGCCATAGACTATTCCTATCAAGACCGTTCCCTTATGCCATAGTCAGCAAGCCAGTTCCCTATGATCAATACCGTTCCCTTACGCAGTCCTGATGAACCCCCCTCCTTGCAAGCGCCTCCCTACCAAATCCGCAACAGCAAGCACCACAGGCACCCTGTCAGGCGACTTCGCTACCGATCCACGCCCACGACATGATCTTCTTGACACAACTCCCTCTCACTAAGCTGATTGACCGGTAACCGCCAGCCATTTCACTTTAAAAAATAATAATAAAAGTCGACCATTCAATTTAAATGGTGGACAAAACCGACCATCTTACTTAATTTTATAAATGATAAGATACATGAGAAAATGATATGTATAGTTTTTTTTTTTTTTTAAACTTTTTGGCTGTTTTAAATTTTAACCTTCCAAAAATTAAGAAAGTTAATTAAACTGAAAAAGATAACCCCATATCATGGACGGATGGTGTAAAAGCGGGAAAATTACTTAAAGGTTGAAGTATATTGTAATTTGCTGAAAAGACCGAAAACGAAAAAGAAAAAGGACAACAATCAAAATCAGAAAGCTAATATTTAGTATATATTCTTTATAAGTTCGTGATTCACAAGAGTGAATTAATTCCTTTATCTAGATCCGTTCAACCAATTACAACTTTGCTTGAGAACACCGTCAATGTAATTCCACCACAGGGCCACAATTAGCGGCATGCAAATATGTAAAGCATATATATATATGTACCAGTTGTCTTCAAAACGAGTCTAAGATGTTGTGAAGCCAAATTATTATCTTGACACATAAACAACATGTGTATCAACGTTTTTACTCCACGTATATATATATATATATATATATATATAAATGCATATAAAGAAGTATCCTTGTCATAAAACTAAGGATTTGTGTTCTTTAATTACTATAGAACATATATATATATATATATATATTTATCCGCCAAGAAAATGATAACATTCTTCTTTTATGTTATTTCTATTATCATTATTTTCTTAAAAATTATTGTGACACAATCACATCGAAATGAAACATGACATAAAAGCTTCTTTGTGTAATTATATATTTGCATTCAAGAGTAATGATTTAAAAAAACATTTTAGTGTTTGTTGGAAATGTTTTAATTATTGTTGAGTTGTATCTTTCTCTTTCCCAAGTTAGATTATTGTGTTGGGTCTGAGCAAATGGAATATTGTCGAACGAAAGCACCTCCAACTAATTTAATTAGGAATAATAGCCCTTCCTTAACATTTTAGCATCCAACCTCTAATGCTAATCTCACCTCCAAATCAAGGCCCCACGTTGGACGGACTCCTTTTTCTTTCCTTTTTTGTTTCTTTTTTTTTTTTTTTTTGGTCTTTTAAATATATTTTCCTTCTTTCTTTTTCTTTTTCATAAAAAGGAAAATGACTTCCACTTGGATCCTTTACGTTTTCTTAATTCCCGGTAAGAAAATATACAATATAGCTGCATCAACATCCTAATGACTATGACTTCATTCATCTTAATAATCTCAGCCATTCATCTTGCTGATAAGGCTGTGTAGACGAATGGTGGGTTGAACAAAGAAACGCTGTTCATTCGTTTTTCTTGTTTTTTTATTTCTCTAATACCTCCATGGACTTGAGCCAAAATAAAAATTGAGAATGTTACAACTAGGAGATATATATATATATATATATATCATGACACAGTTTTAAATTATCATATCACATCAGTATGTGTTAATTAAATAAGAAAATTTGACGGTTTTGCAAAACTTGACGAATATCCAACAGTTCAAATTTGTGCCCTAGAAATATAATATTACCAAAAAAATAAAATGAATAGGGTCACTAATAATTTGCATCTGAGTTTCATTTGAGGTTCATTTTACCCTTCATTTAGTCCTCATTTGAGGCCTATTTAAGGCTGTATGAGAAGCCATTACCTGACTCAGGAACAAAAGGTAAGTAAGGATCAGCAGCTTCCACAGCATTGCTGATCTTTACTTTCCTTACACTCCTCAAAACCAATCCCTTCTTGGCCTCTTTACAAAAGTTTTCAAACATCACCAAAGAGATCACATCTATATACATACATATACATCTATATATATGCAAATAGACCTTTCAAAAATAATAGCATATAAATAAACTAAAATGGCTCCAGAAGTACCTGTAGATGTGTTCACTACTGCAGGCACAGGCAATAAGATGGTTAGTGGCGGCGGCTACTCCAAGAGGGCCTACGTAACGTTTTTAGCCGGTGATGGCGATTACGTTAAAGGGGTGGTGGGATTGGCCAAGGGTCTCAGGAAAGTCAAGAGTGCTTACCCTCTTGTCGTTGCAATGTTGCCTGATGTGCCTGACCAACACCGTCAGATTCTGAGGTCTCAGGGCTGCATCGTCCATGAGATTCAGCCTATTTATCCTCCTGAGAATCAGATTCAGTTTGCCATGGCCTACTATGTCATCAACTACTCCAAGCTCCGCATCTGGGATGTAAGTAAAATTTGAATTTACATATGTGTGTGTATATATATATACATGTATTATATAATTGTTTTTCTTATACATAACAAGTTCGGTTTAGTCTTATAAGGACTCTACAAATGTATCCTATATATATCAGTTGGGTGGTATTGGGCCTTTTCAACCCAAATCAAAAGATGAGACTTTCTCTCACATTTATAAACTGACCACCAGCTCAATCTACAACCGATAACCGATGTGGAATTACCTTAATGGTGGTGATACGTAATATTTCTTGGAACTCTCTTGTCTAACCATTATGTGCATGGTTTTGTTATTTGTATGTGGGCAGTTTGAGGAGTATAGCAAAATGATGTATTTGGATGCGGACATCCAAGTGTACGAGAACATAGATCATCTTTTCGAGACGCCTAATGGATACTTCTATGCGGTGATGGACTGCTTCTGTGAGAAAACATGGAGCCACTCTCCTCAGTACAAAGTCGGGTATTGCCAGCAGTGCCCTGATAAGGTGATGTGGCCCGCCGAGATGGGTTCTCCTCCTCCCTTGTACTTCAATGCCGGAATGTTCGTTTTCGAGCCCAGCCGCCTGACCTACCAAAATCTTCTTCACACCCTTCAGAACACCCCACCAACGCCCTTCGCGGAACAAGTAAGGGCCCGTTTGATATTGCTTTTGTTCATGCTGAGCCTTAATTTATCTTATCAAAAGCATCATTAACTTTTTTTTTTTTTTTTGTAATTAATTATTTGTATTGTGTATGACAAATAGGATTTCTTGAACATGTTCTTCCAAGACGTGTACAAGCCCATCCCTCTCGTATACAACCTGGTCCTGGCCATGTTGTGGCGACACCCAGAGAACGTCGAGCTAGACAAAGTGAAGGTCGTCCACTATTGTGCGGCTGTAAGTATATATACTGTACGTTTACATAAATATATTGGGGTCATCTTTTTGACTTTTTTTTTTTTAACTTATTTATCTCTTGGTCAAATAATAAATAGGGATCAAAACCATGGAGGTACACGGGCAAAGAAGTGAACATGGACAGAGAGGACATCAAGACCTTGGTTGCAAAATGGTGGGATGTATACAATGACGAGTCGCTCGACTTCAAGGAAGAAAACCCAGCTTCAGAGGAAGAAACTTTCTCAAGGCCATCGCTCATGGCTTCCATGCCCGAGCCAAGGATGTCCTACATTCCAGCACCCTCTGCTGCTTGAAAAAAATTACTGATGAAAAGACTTGCTTATCCCCCTTTTTTGGTCCCCTTTTTTACCCCCTAATGTTTCAATTATACACTATTTCAGGCTGTTTGGCCTTGCTTCTTTAGTTGATGAAGTTGGTGAAAGATACTCATATAGATTCCTTATTACTGTTTTTTATTTAAAAAAAAAAAAAAATTCTGGAGTGTATGTTGTTACTTTACAAATATCTTTAGTCTTTGGTAAAAGAAAACTACATATATATTATGGTACAAATATGTGTATGGGGAACTTTGTTAGCGAGATTTCACATGCATATGCTAAATGTATACCTATGAAGTATCTGACATTGAATAATCGTCAATCCTATAATACTCTATTTTTATGAATAAATAAACTCTCTTATCAGATTTTTTACACCAAATTGAGATTGGCAGCTAGTTGTTAAACCATGACATGTCAACGAAGACAATTATATATTAACAAGAGATTGGATTTTAAATTTTATTTTTTTCATTTTTTGGTGCTCGTAACAAAATGATTAATTTTGCTTAACTGGGCGTTTTGGATTTCATGTCCAAAACTTCAAATCTTCTTCCTTTTTTTTTTTTTTTTTTGGGGGGGGGGGCTCAAGGTAGTATTATCAAGTACCAACTAGTGTAAAAGGACAAACCAATAAGATGTCCTCTTGACCATAGAATTCTCTTTGTTCACTGTGTGGCTTGAAACAGTTCTACCGCATACGTGACAGCTTTTAATGGGTCTGGACAATTTTGTCAAAATCAACAGAGAGTCGAACTCTACTGGATTATTCTGCAAATTTAGATTCCAAACGGGTTCACTGATGATTGGACGTTCAGGATCAATCAGCGCCCATATCTAATCTCCATCGTCAAAGGCTGAAGAAAAGTACAAGGGTAAATCTGTACTTCAGAGAGTTTGACCTTCTAAAATTTTAACTATATACATATTTCCTATATATACATATATATTTTTTATTCTCTCACTCATTTTTTTATACCGACCAGTCTCTGAAGCATATAAAAATACAAATGGATTTTGTTAGAAAAAGGCCAAGGAACACATCTTTCACTTTTTGAGGTTTATTGTCCTTTTCTCCGCAGTTCACTCACTTGAGGTTCACTCAAATTAGCGTTACAGAATGAAGTAACCCATGTTTCATATGTGACAGTTTTTCATGGAGAAAAAGAAAAAGGAAAAAAGAAATTTTGCGTTAGTCGAAACTCGAAAGTGAGAACATGTCGCTTCGTGAAGCATCAAAGATCAACTAAACAAGTGACACGGAGAATAAAATCAATCAATTATATTTCCATGGGGCTAAAAGCATTCTCACCTTCATATTCCTCGTCTTGTAGCTCCGGTTCCTGAAAGCATTCGTCTTCGAAAAGAAAACAAGCAGCATCTTTGCTTCTCTGGGGCTTTTTGTCGTTGATATCAATGACTGAATTAATCTTTTCCTTGATGCAATCTTCAATGGTTTCACCTGCAACCCCTTGAGACTGCAGGCCAAGAAGAGAAAAGCATTGTTGTTGGAAATCTGTGTCGTTGGAGGAAATGATTAGACCAGCAATCGTTTTTGCAAGGTCGGGGGCGTAACTGCGAATCTGAAAATGAATTTTCACCGTTTTCAAAACCAGCCGCACCATCTAGAACATGAAGTTGCTATGGAAATTAAAAAATAATGACTAATTTTAGAGAACTTACACCAACTTTGTCTCGAGTAGGTGAGACAATGAAGCATTACCTTGAGAGCATGAGCACTTAAAAGAACTCCAGCATGTTTGTCTCTCAAATCATCCAGTGCAAGTTTAACTGCTTTTTTAGTAAGATTATGATCAAGCTGATTCTTTAGCCTTGTTGATGGCGTTACAGCCTTGGCATCAAGTCAAGGAATACGTATATGCACACAAAACGTGTAATAAATGCTGCAAATAAAGCTACTGCCAATAAGAAGAAATCGAGGGTATGACGCAATGCAGGATATTGCTCATTGTGTAGATGGAGGACAATATCTATGTGGGCATTAGTTGGCAAGTTTTCCCACTCTATTAGTACATTGCCACCTTGATTCTCAACATTAGCCAACGTCAACCCGTAACTTCTCCAGTCAATGCTTGTCAGTGCCTTCAGAGATGACTGAGATATTGGACAAGCTGAGAAATCTCTAAAATACAAAACCTGAAATAAAAATCGTTGGATCATCTAAGTTAAACAGACATGGAGGCGGATACAAAGGCAAAAGGGATTGCATCAAATGAATACAAATATTGAACTATTCAACCTAATGCACTATGTCCTATCTCTTCAAAAATCAATTTTTGCAAAACGAAATGGGGGTCACACAAACCTCTGTTTTTGCACCACATGCTCTTAAGCATGCAGTGGTTTGCTCTGATATCTCACTAATTATAATCACAGCTTCCATCACCAGTCCCGTATTCCTATGATTTTCTGTGCGGCATGCGGTTCCACTCCCAACCTTGAGATTCTCCCTAACAAGAGGTTCAAAACTAAATAAGACTCAATATGTAAAACCTCAAACAATAAACAGTATTTGGCACAATACTACAGTGAGTCACACAGAGAATTTAAACTGTAAAACTCTTCATCAAGACATGAGAGATTGAAGCTACACCGCTCTCATCTACCCTATTACCTCCTAGACCGGTGAAACTTAAGGGGGAAAAAAAAGATAACAGGAAAGAGATTGCGTTCCTATGATTCAGCATCAATCATTTATGAACTTACATATTTAGGCAGCATGAGTGGCATTCTTTACTTAATACATTTCCATGCTTCAAAACATAATCTTCAAGGCCTGACTTTAGACGTTCAAGATGTGAGGCTGAGAAAGGCAAGGGATTACATTCATTTGCTAAGAAGCAAAATTCATCTCTTGATCCAGGAGTATCTCCACGTTCAACGACCAACTCAATCGCAACATTCTGGAGCAAAATGAGTTTGAAAACCATGCACGACATATGTTATCACCCTTTTGGCATATTGGAAATGCAACGTTGCTCTGAACCAGAAGCTACTACTTATTAAAATAATAGAGTAAAGAAACTTCAAAAACACTATCTAGTCGCATCCTTTAAATCTTGTAAACCACCCTCTAGAAGTATATTTGAATTGCCGGTTCATCCTTTGACTTCTTCAGTGAGGCCTATGTCATTGTAAATAAGCACCTTTTACATGTAAAACGTAAAAGTTGCAAATAGAACTTACAGGGATTTTTAAAACGAGCACCTGTAAAACAATAGGTGACATACTCGTTTTAGTAATCAGGAAAAAACAAATCCTGTGGAAAATTAAAAAAACGGCACAATCCATCAACAATCCAATCACTTGATTAAGGCGTGGCAGGAAACTAATCCATTACAGATAAACAAGGTAAGTCCACCATATTACGAAGAATTTTTCTGAACCCTTTGACAAAGCAAATCGTAGAAGGTTCAAAGAGAGGCATTAGACCTTTTGAAAGAAGCGCTTAATCTCTCCCACCAAGACATCCTCAGTTTTTGTGACTGAGAAGCACACTTCGGTGCCACTGCAAAATAAACAAGCTATGAAGCAATTATAACCCCAAATTCCTCAATAACATCAAACACAAAAGATGAGGCAATTCACATGCCTGAACTTCGCACCATTCTTGGGTTTCGAAGGTAGCCTCGTCAACCTTCTAGCAGAAACACATTCCTTCATGTTTACCAGGTAAGTAAATATCTCATCACTAGAGATGCCTTCAATTTCAACAGAGAGTAGCAGCAAGACAGTTTCACCATAGCATTAGAACTAAAAACACTTTTAAGTCTTTAAAAAAAAAAACCACGTTCAAGTGCTAAAATGTCCAAAACACTAATTTCTTTGATTCCATTTCAAGCTTAAATATATATACACACACACATATAGACAAGCTGTCCGGAGGCCGTACAATCAGGCACACATAAGGTTAAGATTAATATCTTGTAAAAGAATTCATTAATACATAACATTTATTACATGTAAATCATCAACCAATTGTTACATGAATCTTGAAAAAC
This sequence comes from Ficus hirta, assembly GCA_038430175.1. NCBI lineage: Eukaryota > Viridiplantae > Streptophyta > Magnoliopsida > Rosales > Moraceae > Ficus > Ficus hirta. The sequence goes on along the minus strand of CM076595.1, from coordinate 13,462,697 downwards.
AGTGCTGTTGGATATACAAAATTAAGGCATTACAATAGTAGACATGTTACATAATTATAAAAATGCAGAAAATCTTGAAATGGAAAATCTGAATGCCAAATAATTTAATCAAATCAAACCAAGATTACAGATGAAATATACTCACTTGTCGTTGTGACAGAAAGCACTCCGTCTGCAAAAAACGGTATGCGTGTCACAAATCAAACAACTGCATAAAAACAAACATGTTTTGGCACTGCAAAAATAAATGACGGAACTGATCGAATTACTTACCCCAATCTTCAGATCCGAAAGCTTGCATGGAAATCTTCAAGTCCTGAAACTCCTCCAAACAGCTTCCGATCCCCGTATCCGATACTGCTCGTATCAAATCCAACAGAAATTTGAGTTGAGTACAGAAAATCTTCGATCCACGGAAACCTAAACGAAAATTCAAACCGTAAGCAACGAAATTTACTCGAAATATGAATTGTATGTGGATCGGAGGCTGCAGAGATTCTGAGAATGACTGATAGTCTGCAAAGGTCTTCGGAGACTCGGCATCTTTGAAACGCAGAGGAAATCAGCTGCGATAATGGAATTCAGGAAAAAAAAAATGGAATTGAAATTCGAAATCGGAAAGATCTTTCTGGAGATTGAAAGGCTCACGTATAGAGAGAGCTCTTGAATCGAATTGAAATTCATCTCAGAGAGTTTCTTTCTTGTATCAACGAAAATGAAACTCCCGCGCTTTCCTGACGTGTAATTTATACCATTTAAGGGGGTTGGATATATAAATTTGGTGCGCTTAAAGCGAATGAGTTGGGCCGGATGAAATTGACTGGGCCCAACTTGTATCAAACATTTGGGCCATCACCCTTATATATTTTAGACTGAATTTCATCGGTGCCGTGAACTTATCACATATTTGTAATTTGGATTTTGAATTTTCCATTGTTTTAATTCATGTACAAAACTTATAAATATATAACAATACCCCCTATTGATAAAAGTATTGGGTTTTTTTTTTTTTTTTGAAAATTAATAGTTGACTTGCATTGAATCGTTAATTAAGAGTAAAATGTCTTTTTAATCGATGTTATCCTAAATTTATATCCCTAAAAAAAATTATATTTATAACAAAGTTAATTCTAAATTTTCTATTTTGATAAAACTTAATTAAAAATCTTAACATCAATAAATTTATATTAAAATAGATAAAAATGATCATTCATATCATTAATTAATGATTCATGTATAAATCACATGTCTATTTTATTTAAAATATTAGTATTGATAATAAAGATAAATTATTACATATTTGTAAGTTCAAAATGTAAATTATTAAAATTAAAAATTTAGGATATAAATATGCGATATAAAAAATTACCGGTGCAAAAAATCTATATTTTAACATTTATATAGTAATTTTCCTATTTCCCTCATAATTGTCCAGTCGCCTTGTCATTTAATTTTGATCCTGTCCCATTGGGACATGGTTGTCTTGAAAGTGAGTTTCTCGTGTTGGTGTAGAGCTCTCTCTCTCTTCTTTATTCAAACGTCAAATAAAAGAGCATAGGCGTTACAAGTCCGCTACCAATTATTATTCTTGTGGCATTAGCCTATGTTTGGTGGGTAGATAAGGGAGAGAAAATAAGGTAGAGGGGATTTTAGGACAAGAAAAAATAATGTTTAGTAAAAGGAAATTAGGATATAAAGAAGCTGCATATCTACGTGACCTTTTTTTTTTTTTTTTTCCCGATCCTTCTAATTTTGGGAAAAAAAGTGAAAGAAAAAATGGAAGGAAAATTTTGATTAAAAAAACTATATGTAAAATAACTATTTTGATCTCAATCTCTATTCATCTTGTTATTTATATAAGAGTATAATTGTGAAATGCGTTAGATTAAATATTTTATTTTCTCTCATACTAAATAACATGAAATAAAATAATTCTATTTCCCTTATGTTTTCCCCATCTAGACATACTTCATTTCTATTTTTCATCCACCTCATCTAACATAGCATAAATAATTAGCACCGTGAAAGAGAATAAGAGACACCTTTTTAGTGAGGAAAAAAACTAGTTATCACTAATTGTGATGGTCATCATTACAAATTTTAAGGAATAAAAATTCACATTCATTACATGTCAAATCATGTGTTATAGACGTAAAATAATGATAACTGCGGACGATACGTTTAGTAATTTAGTATTGTTAGTCCATTTTAGTAGGGTTATTTATCGAATTTATGAATCCGTTTAATTCAATTTAAATTGAGAGATTAATTGATTAATAATAAATTGAGATTTTTCCAATCCGAAAACTACGTGTTGGTCACGGATTGAGGATTTCTCAATCTATATAAATCCGTGACTTATATACATATATAAAATTTTTCGTAAAATATCTTTAATAAACAAGTATACATAGGTTGCAATTTGATATGTCTTTGTCAAATTTCTAGTTTTATTGTCTGGCCTATAACTTGGTTTTCTTTCTTTCTTTCTTTGTTTTTTCCCCCTTTTTTTAGTTTAATTTATGTTTGTTTGTTCTAATAGATTGGCATGCTATAAGTTAGTTTATTATTGAATACTTGAATTTGAACTTCTTGTTATTTTACTGAACTAATCTATGTTGTAGTATGTTTATTTTAGTTTTTAGAGTTTACGGACTAAATCTTGAATCCAATCCACGAAATCTTATATTTACTGATAGAATTGGAATGTATTGAAAGTATCACGGATTGATATTTTTTTCAATCCGAATATTATGAACTAGACTACGGATTAAGCCATAATCCGTCTAATCTAATTTGTGAATACTCATAGTTTTTAGTTTTTATTTTTTTAATAATCTGATTATTATTATTATTATTATTATTATTATTATTATTATAGCGTGAAATGATCTGATTTAGTTCCCGAATATTGAAGTCCACACGCCAAAAATGGGCTTAATTAATTTAGACACTGATGTGAGTTTGTTTCAAACTAGTCCCGTGACTGTCATCAAACATACTTCCCCTTGCATTTTCCAACAAGAAAATCAATACCTACATGAAAAAAGAAATTTAAACGTGTGAATTAAACAACTTTATAAGGCTTTACAAAATGATTAAAAAAATATATGAGGATTTTAAAAGGTAGTCTAGTGAAACAGCACCATAACCACTCTTATACAATTGACTTTGAACTGTTGCATTAATTAGTGACTAGACTTTAGTTGCTTTAAAAAAAAATTTACCTAATTAACTATTTTTTTTTTCATTTATTGATAAACATGACATAATTTTCTTACTTTTGATTAACATGACACAAACTTTAATTAATTTTACTTTAATTTTATTATCATATTAATCTAGTTTTTATTTGTTGTGTCATATTATCTTTAAATTTATGTCATTCAAATCTTTCTCCATATATATATATATATATATATATTCAATTAACTCATCCAGAACAAACTTCTAAGTTATATAAACAATGCTATTTTCTCCCAATAAAAATCCTTTTTAACCCCCATTATGTAAGAAAGAAATAAAATAGATGAAGACAAGAGAGCGCAATTTGCCTTGGTGGAATGGATGGGCATAAGCACTACAAATAAATAAAAGACAGTCAATTCAAAGAGAGGCAACTAAAATTGTTGACTTCTAAAGTTTTTTTTTTTTTTACACCTTTTTTTTCCTTCTTTTTTTTTTGGTTGTTGTGCAAGGTGGGGGCGGGGGGGTGTGGGGTAAATTGTTGACTTCAGTTTGGATTTTTTGTGACAACCGTACGATGCCAGTCCCAGCCATTGAACAACCAATCAAATAAAAGTTCTCTGCTTCTTCGGCGATTAACAGAGAGTTAGGTGCGATGCTCCTGCCAAAAATAAAATAAAACTTTACAGAAAAATATATAATATATTAAAAAAACATTAGTCTACCAAAAAAAAAATAATTCTGCAATTTTTTAAGTAGAAAATCTAAATCACTTGTCAATTTGATTTTTTAGAAAAAAAATAAAAATTGAGATGAAAAAATATAATATAATTAGAGTTAAAATGAAATATCAAAAGAACTATTAGAGTCAAATTGATTCTATCAAAACGTGTTAGTTTGAATCTCCTTCAAATTAGAGAAAAAATTAATAATAATAATAACAATGAGGGAGAGAGAATAAACATTGAATAGGAAAAAACTTACATAGCATTGTTAGAGCTTTTACGAGTGAACTTTATATTTTACATGGTGAGTAAGGATTATTTTTTAATCATTAGAATTGTTTATTAATCATAAAATTAATTTTTTTAACAATTTAATTATAAGTGTTTATCTCAAAAATTTACATCACGCGATATATAATTATTTCAGTTATAACTCAAATAGTTAAAAGATTGATCTAACAGTCAAAATTATAGTTCTTATCGATAATTTATCATGTAGGAACTACTAAGGGCTCGCATTGCAAATTTGTAATTTATTTCATAGAGCTATTTCAGTCATATATCAAATGAAATTAATCTAATAGCTTAAGTAATTATTCTTATTAATAGTAATCGACAGCTTATTATATATATATTTTTTATACACCGTAAGTATATATATATTTTCTCACAGAATAGATCGATCATAAAACACTCAAAAAAATGAAGAATGGGATGGAGTTATAAATGAATCCTATTAAGTTGAAACTTTCAAATAATTATAAGAAAATTTATGAGCCTTGGTATGCCACCTAATAATAGTTGATGGTTTGTTGTTATCGATAATACAGAGGTCCGAATTTCGTATAAATTTAGTTTATTTATTTTTATTTAAATTATGATACAAAAAGTCAAAGTGAATTTTGCCAAGTACAAAGAACAAAGCAGAGCAGATACACATCGATGAAAACAGAGAGAATTGCCTTCTCCACACACGCGTCTTAGCGATCAGCATCGCAATCACCACATTTTTGTTACTTTTCTTTGTTTTTCATCGTCTAAATTTCGTTTATTTTGCTTTCAGTTTCAGACAATCAGTACAATTCAACGACGATAATTACCATCACATTCAAATAAATGCTCTCAAAGCAGCCCTGAGTTTGGTGTGGGGGGCAGGTTCCCAATTTTTAAATTCATATTGAATTTCGTTTATGAATACCGAAACCTTAATCAGAGAAGACACCCCAGAAGAAAACTTCAATGGATCACGGAATTCAAGCGAATTCTTCCGAGCCAAATCCGTCTCCAGGACACGTTTCTCATCTGGCTTTGGATATCGGAGGTAATTCAATTCAATTTTCATCACCTTTGGATTTTTCTTCAAATTTTTATTTTCATGGGGTTTTTTTCCCTTTTTTCCTTATCTGGGTTGGCTTTGATTTGCCTTTTTTTTTTTTTTTTTTGGGCAGGCTCTTTGATAAAGTTGGTTTATTTCTCGAGAAAAAACGATGTCTCCGTCGATAATAAAGAGGAAAAGTCGTCAAAGGAGACTGTTTTGGTTTCCAACGGCGATGGGAAGTGTCCTGTTCTTCAAGGGAGGCTTCATTTTGCGAAATTCGAGACCAGCAAAATAAACGACTGCTTGGAATTTATTCAGCGCAATCAACTTCACCTTGGTGGTATGTAAAATGTAGATTTTCTTTTCTTAAAGTCACTTGGTCAGCTTGGCTCAATAATTTTGTGCATGCAAACTTGTAAATTAAGCTTGGGCTAAATTCCATTTTTTGAAATACAACTTGGGTTTAGTTAGCCTAATGCATAAGTTACTTAATCATGCGCCAGAGAGCTGCATTTTTAGTAAAAACCCAGGATCAGTCAGTTTTGGTGCATGTGTCTCACTTAAGCTTACTGGATTGTTCATCATATCTCACTTTCCCATGTGATATTATTGTTTCGGTAAGATTTATAGTGGTTCACACTCGATGTGAGAGCTAGATCTACTTCAAGATTTCACGACGGTGAAGAGGAAGATTATAAGAAACTCACGCCTCTCAGACTCTTTGTATTTCTCTCTAACGTAATTCCCAAAACCAGCGCGCGTCCCTTAATGTATTAGTAATCAGAGGAACTGAAATACGCATACTAAGGGTATATACCCGTGCTAATTTTGTGCTAGGACGATAATTAGGCTCCATACGCTCAACAATCATTTGTGTGAGCGTTTTAAACTACGCATTTGTTTATGTTGTTTTAGCTCCTCAGCTAAGATTTCACCGAATTCTGGGATTTCCCTCTCTTTGTACATGAAAATATAGCACTGCAAATTTAGAATTTTTGGAGAAGATGCAATTTAAATTGTCTTTACAGGATTCCAGAAAATGAGATGTAAACAAATATTGTATAGAGCACACTCATTTAAATTTGTTTCTTTCATATACTTTTTAAGTTTTAAATGAGCTCACGATCTATTGTAAGTCTACTAGTTTTGGTCATTTGCTTATGTGGTTGTAGATGTTTGCAGGCTTCCAGCATCATGGAGTTCCTGGCAGCGAAAAGAACATTATTAAGGTAAAGATACTCTCCGAGCTTTCAATTTTATGATCTTGAAGATGTTGGTCTAGTTGTCCTATTTGTCATATGGACGAAACTCCTTGGATTTACTTTTGACAAGTGACTTCTGATGAGAAGGCCACAGGTGGAGGGGCATACAAGTACACAGATCTCTTTAAAGAAAAGTTTGGGATTTTCCTTGACAAGGAAGATGAAATGGATTGTCTTGTGGCTGGAGCAAATTTTTTGCTTAAGGTGTGATCTTTAATGCCACATTCGGTATACTGGTCTATTCCACACGTTTTTGTTTTGGCTGATAAAGTTTGCCCTTTGATTGTTATCTGAGTAGACAGTTAATGAAGAAGCCTTCACCTACACGAACGGTCACAAGGACTACGTGCAGATTGACCATGACGATCTATACCCATATCTACTTGTCAATATTGGTTCTGGTGTCAGTATGATGAAGGTATCTTCCTTACAGATATGAATCTTTCTTGGGGTTGAGATGGTCCTGAGTCTTGTCACTTGTGCTTGTATAGGTAGATGGGGAGGGCAAATTTGAGCGTGTGAGTGGAACCAACGTTGGTGGCGGCACCTTTTGGGGTTTGGGAAGGCTTTTAACGAAGTGCAAGAGGTATGAATTCTTCTGTATGATATTATGGAACAACTAATATTCTCCAATCTATTGACATCAATTTAACGACACCGTTACATGGTTTTCATTTAAAGATCACATATGTGATTTCTATCGCAGTTTTGATGAGTTGCTGGAGTTAAGCCATCGAGGGAATAACCGAGTGATAGACATGCTTGTCGGAGACATCTATGGTGGAATGGACTACACCAAGGTATACAATGGCGATGCGAGCTTTCTTTTCTCCCTCTTAATTCTCCAATCCTATGTCAATTTGCCATAAATGTGACTATTCTACTATTTCAGATTGGTCTTTCATCAACTACTATTGCTTCTAGTTTTGGCAAGGCAATTTCTGATAACAAGGAGATTGAAGATTACAACCCCGAAGATATTGCTCGGTCCCTCTTAAGAATGATTTCAAACAATATTGGACAGGTCAGCTGCGTCACTTTTTGCTTGTAACACATAGAAACTGCTGTTAACATTCAATTTGGTCATATATCATTTGTGAAATAGTGAGCATGTCTTGGGGACAATGGCTTTATATTTGTCTGATATTGAAATCTTCCTTTAGATCTCATACTTGAATGCTCTACGGTTTGGACTCAAGCGGATATTCTTTGGAGGGTTTTTCATGAGAGGCCATGCTTACACCATGGACACAATATCCGTTGCAGTTAATTTCTGGTAACATGAGAATTTTGAGTCTGGTTTTCTTTTTTTCCATGACTACATTTTGTTCTAATTTAGTCTCTAGTTTGTTTTCTTCTACTGCTGTTTATTAAAACATCATTTTCCGCCTCCTATCATCCTTTTCAGGTCTAAAGGTGAGGCGAAAGCTTTGTTTCTGAGACATGAAGGATTTCTTGGAGCATTGGGTGCCTTCACGAGCTATGAAAAGCATGGCTTTGATGACTCGATAGTTCGTCAGTTGGTACAAAAATCCCCTGTAAGCGCATCTCATGCAGGCTACAAGATTCATGGTCCACTAAACGGCGAAAGGAATGAGAACGAAAGTATAGAGTGTAGTGTCTATGTTAATTAGAATCTGCATTGCTTCTCTTGGAATTTGGTTACGAGTCGATAAAAGGGGCAATCTCTGGCTGCCTATAGGGGTCGAGACTTGGTTAACAGATGTAAGTGTAACATAGTTGAGAGTTGATAAAAACTGTAGTATATACTCCTCAAAATCAAGAGATGAGAAGGGGAAAAAACTCTGTTATGAGCAGACTATATATTTCCTCTGATTGTTTGTGACATGATCTCTTATGTTTTTAATCCTTTTTGGGTCAAACTACTCTAATTCTGTCGTGTGTTATTCAATAAAATTAATAAATTTTAATTGCAGCAGACTGAATATTATACATACATCCACACACACACACATATATCTGTATATATAAAAAAATATTGTATATGCGTTTACACATCTCATGAATCTATTTACTGAACGAAATCCATTTTTCAGGGAGAAGTTGAAAGACTACTCTTCAAACACAGATACAAACAAGATGAATTTTCAGTAACTTTGGATCATCTCTTATTATCATTTTGAGAAGTCAATTAAACAATTAGAGGAAACGAGAAAAATACAAATTAATTATCTTTCAAATATTGACACCTGCTTGAGAACCAAAAAGAACAAATCAATTGGCTGTCAGGAGCCCCCTATGGTATTGCCTTGCATATCTCCTACGCAGAGCCCATCTTCTTTTAATATCAGAAATATTGTCAACTTCAGAAAATATATCTTGAGAAAATTCAGACTCTTTGTTAGACTTTTCAGGGCCTAAATCGCCCCTGATTCTAGCAGCTTCAGCGAGCAGATCATTTATAAGCATCTCTGTGGTTCTGGTGGTAATACCTCTTAGGTACCAGGAAATGGGTGGCGGCGGAACGATGGCCGGTTGAATCAGCTGCTCCAAGGTCACCTTTGATCCAAGCCGTCCTTTACCCCCGGTGCATGAGCAATACTCTGACCATGTCTTAGGCTTGAAGGGAAAGCATGCCTTTTCATCAACAAACAACGGCTCCACCGTCCAGCAGCCTTCAAATTTCTTCATAAACCCCGTTTTCAGTTGCTTGAACTTCATCTGACAAAGACAGACATCACAAGGGAAAAAACTTTTCCCATTACATAATGGTATTGGCAACAAAAGCTTGTTTAATGCAGCATAAAAACGATCTTACCCTAAACCTTGAGCTTGTTTTAAGCCTACAAGTTTCTAAATTCAAAGACTCGGTAATTTGGCGTTAGTTATCATGGGAACAACCTCAATTTACTTACTGAGTGATCTTCTCTATTTTGATCAACTAAAACATGAACCGCGATGGTTCCCGACCACCAAAGAAATCTCCACAAAGCTGCTTGCTCCAACTCAACCACCTGTCTATGGCCTTCATCGACCAAGACTTTTCTGGATATCACTTCCTGGGCAGACAAATAGATTATCAATTCTTGTTCTTCTTTTTTAAAACCGTTTAAGATTATAAACATAGAAAATAAGAGAACAATTATTCAAAAGAGAACTGCAACGCCTCTTCGGTTTTTTAAGAGAAAGCTTTTGATGCAAAAATGTGAAAGCGTACAAAGTGATATAACTTACCTTAATATTCTTGAAAACCTTCTTATTATCAGGGTCAATCACGATATTGTAGACTGCATCAGGAGGCAACCCGACATTGACATTCACTTTTAGGTTGCAAAGAGAACCTTTAGGTACACTGACCTGCCAAGAGGAACAACAATTTCACCCAAGGGACGTTGATCTAGACATTCCGACAAGTTACTTTCTATACGCTATGCTTAGCAACAAAAATGACCTTTTAAAACCGGCAACAAACTTTCACGGATAAACCAGAACAGAACTAGATTTTTATACCAAGGCTCCAAACTATGGGTTGCAATTACTGCTAAAAAGTCAAAATCTACTCTTCTTAAGCTGACATTTGTTTGCAAACTCTCGGCTTTCTTAAAATGTTGGGGGTATAAAATAGTGTTTTAGCCTATAAATTTTGACAAATCTGCATAGGCTTAAAACCGCTCGGGACAAATAGAGCAGCTCAAGATCACACATGCGTAAACCCAACTAAAGGGTGATTGTATATTTTACTAAAATTAAGCACTGTTTCACAGCATTGACATGTAACAACCTTAAGCAAGACTAATCAAATTATTCAACACTGCAAAAAAAAAAAAAAAAAAAAAAAAAAAAAAAAAAAAGGAAACACTAACACATTTCTGACCTTAATTTCTGCATGTTGATCAGCCCATGAATGATTTTCTCTCCAAGCCTGCAATTGCTTCTCCAGATCAACATCAGAAAAAGTAAGTGCCCTTTTTCCCCTTTTAACATCAGAGCTCAGGGAAAGATGTCCATAATGTTTTTCAAATCTCTTGATCTGTGACTGAGGCAAAGAAAGGCAATTCCTTCTCAGTTCTCACTCCAACAAACTATAACCAAAACCCAATAAAGCTTTTTTCACCAAATTACTTGCCTTGAGACAATTTTGAAGCTTGTTAGGTAGTTGCACCAAGAATTTAGGAACTGCCATGTTAAACTCCTTGGACCTTCCATTTCTTTCCATTTCTACACTTCTCAATAAATCAAAATAATCAAAAGAAAATTTTGTTAAAACAAAGAAAATATAGAAAAAAAAAAAAAAAGAACTTACGAAGTGGGTCTATTATTTAATAGGAGGAATATTCATTCGGGTGTAGATTAATGAAGAAGCTGAGCCCAGATTCGCCGTGTACGAAAGGAATTATTATGAGTTGGTTGGAAGAAGACTGTCGTGAATACCGCTGAGAACTGTGCTAAAAAGAAAAGTCACCCACTACAAGGCCACCTCGGCCACCGTTTACACGTTCTTCTGTGATGACCGTTGGATTAGAAAGACTTATAATCGGTGAACCACAAGGGTGTGTGGGCCCCACGTGCGAATGAGCCAACAAATACCAACGAGTAACGTCCTGGACGAGAGGAGTTGATCCAGGTCTCTGGGCCTTACATTGTTAAAGTTGGGCCTTTTATTTGTGATTGGGCCGAAACGGGCCTCACGAAGCAAAGCTATTGTGACGCAAGGGGGTTCTCGTTTTTGGTACCAAGTGTCGTTGTCGTTTTCTGATTATTATGTCATTTACCCATAACCTTGTCGTTTTAGGAACAAGTCGTTTAGTAAAGTTATAGTCGCTTGCTAAAATTTTAAGAACAAGGTTGTTTGTCTGTTACATCGCTGCTTGTCATAGTTTCATTAGTTTTTTAAGTTGCTTTCCTTTGTAAAATTTTGTCAGTTTTTAAGTCGTAGTTTGTAGGAAATTTTTTTTTTGGTACACATATTTCATGTCGTTTTTATTTTCATTGTCGTTTTTTAATGTAGTTTTCTGTTTTGAATTTATTATCACTTCGTAAGTATTTGCCCTTATTCTGCCCACGTTTTGTAAAATATTTCAGATATAAGTATTTTTGGGAAATATTTCCGGTACTCTGATGTATGTAAAGATGATTAGTAATCTGGATAGAGATGTTGTCGTTTTAGTAGAAAGTTGTCGTTTCTACTATTTACTGTTATTTCCAAGTAATTATGTAGTTTTTCTATCATAGCCGAATTCAGCCAACATTTTACGATTTACCGAGGGAGTAATACCCCGGCCTGTCTTGGCCATCCAACGCATTTACCCAACCTTAATATTAGACCTTTCAATTAAAAAGTGACAGCTCACACATCACATAAGTCGATAATCAAAAGTTAATATTATAGTGGGTGTATTTAGTATTACTCTTTACAAAAACTTTTACAACGTTAATCACCTATGATGCCAAAGCTAAAAAAGGAGGAAGGGGGAAAATTTATACTAAACATAAAACTAACACATTTTGTATGGAGAATTGATTTACATTGATTATGTTTATCTTATTCATAAGCAACAGAAGACACAATATCTACAAACCTCGAGTTTATCTTCCACAACACCCTTATTAGGCAAATCACATATAGTAATAGAACTCCTAAGAAGCATTTTAGAAAGAGTACAACAAACTACATAGTACACACCATAATGATTCACTATATAACATGTAAAACAGCACACAATAGTCCAGGTGCTCTCTCAAGCTCTGCGGCAAACATCACCATCACAAACAAATCCCTCCTTTGCTTTCTCATGATCATCCTTTGTTTCTTCTTCATCCTTCTTCAAAGCACAATTCGGGTGAAGATCAAAGTTACACTCCTTACAGCAAAAGGACCAACCGTATCCGGGCTCTTTACATCCATCACAGCGAAACGATTTCCTACGAATTAGCACAAGCTCGTGTTCGACGTGAAGCTGGCTCTTCACTTTCTCAGGCCACCCTTTTGCCATTTCCTCAATCTTTTCCTCCAAATGCTTTATATGCTCTTCGGAGAATGGATAGGCGTCGGGACCATGGACGGTTATGGCCTGCCGAGCATCCTTGTTGGCAGTGCGGCCAAATCGGTCGATTGCTATCACTGCAGGAATGCCTTGGACCTTGAATTTCCGCTGCAGGGATTTCTTCCTCTCGTCGCCGAATGGTAAGGCTAACCATGGCATGGTGGCGAAGAAGTCGTCGAAGGAGGACTGATCGCGGTCGCTCGAAATAAAGATCACTTCGAATGACTCGTCTTTCGCTTTGATGTCGTGATATGTTTTGATAAGTTTAGGCAGGAATGCGCGGCATGGCGGGCACCAGTGAGCGGAGAAGTATAGCAGAATGTTCATTCCTACTAGTTCAGACACCGGAACCTGACCAAAGAGAATGCTAGGAATCCTAAGTTATCAAGTCAGTTGATAAATAAGTTGGTAATTTTTAATTAATAAAACATAATTGTAGTAAAAAAATCAGAATTCTCGTCTTTATCATTTGGTACAAAAATTTGTTACACAATTTGGGATCCTTTTCATTATGTTTTCATACTATGTTTTTCACTCTCTCAAGTTCTCTCTGGTTTTTCCAACGTCAATAGGAGGAAAATTAGAAAGTTTTAACTGATTTGGAGATAATTGGAATCAAGAATTGTACCTTAGAACCACTTTTTTCGATTACGAAGTCTTTGTGTTCAGAAACCAAAAGGGACTCTAGTGTTTGTGCTTCTTGTTTTGCTTTCTCTATTTCAGCAAGCTCAACAAGCTTCTCAGGCGTAAAAGGGTATGATTCAACACCGTGCTCTTCTACGAGTGCAGCGACATTGGGGTTCAAAGTTTTCCCATCTGGCCCTATTATGGCTAGCGTAGGAAGTTGTTTAACGTCGAAGTAACGCACAAGTTTTTCGTTAGTCTTGTCCTTGAATGGCAAGGCCAGCCATGGCAGGGCTTCAAATCCTTGTTTGAACTCTTCTTCTTGGTGGTCTAGAAGTATTAAGACAACAACGAAATTCTCACCTTTCTCCTTGAGTTTCTTGTAGACATCGACAAGTGTGGGCGTAAATTCACGGCATGGACCATGAGAATTCACTGAGAAATAAAGGCCAACCATTTTTCCTTCAAGCTCGGAGACAAGAACCTTTTAACAAATATACAACAAAATGATCAAATTATCGACATATATAATTCATGTAAATGGTAAGGTATGAACCAAAAAAGAGCTAAAATCGCAACAATTTAGTAGCCAAAATGAAAAGAAATGAAGGGGGGAAAAAAGTCAACCTGATTCCCATCATTGGAAACCAAATAATCGCGGGAGCTAGAGACCAAGATGGAGCTCAAGGATTGGTTCTTCTTAGCTGCCTCTTCTTCCTCTTTCAAGAAATTGAGCCTCTCAAGGGTAAATGGGTAGCCATCAACCCCATATTCCCTCACAATTCTCACCCCATGCTGAGTCGAAACCTTCCCATCCGTGTCGATAAAGACAAGATTAGGAATCCCCCTCACGTTGAACAACTCCTTCAAGCTCTTCCTTGTGTCGGAATCAGAGAAAGGGATTGCCAGCCATGGCATCTCGGAGAAATAGCCATTGAAAGATTCCTCATTTCTATCAGAAGAGATGAAGACCACCTCGAAGTCGCCTTTTGACGCGACTTCTTGGTAGATTTCAACCAAACTAGGAGTAAAATGGCGACAAGGCCCACACCATGATCCGGAAAAATATAGACCCACAATTTTGCCGGTCAAGTTAGTGATCATAACCTATGAATGTCAAATAAATTTATGATCAGAGTCAAAAGAACATATTCTTATTACTACTCAAACGATCTCATAATCAAATAGGCCTCAAGCAAAAAACATTCTAATTAAGACACAGCTCAAAAGCATCAATTTAGTTGTTTTAAGCTCTAATTTTGTACCTGATCGCCGTTGTTGCGGATGAGGAAATCCCTGTCCTCCGATGACAGGAGCGGTAACACTAACAGGTCATGAGAAACGCCGTTGACATTGCCGTCAGCCATGCCTAGTCTTTCTATGGGCTGTGCTCTTCTTCCTTAATACTCTTGTTTTATGTCTATGTATTATTATATTTATTTTATTAATGCTGCTTTGTTTATAACACTACGAAAGGTATTATGGTGGTATATTCACTAACCCACAAATAGTATAAATTAGTACACTTTATTGAAGTTCCAGCCCCAAAAAAAACAAAAACAAAAGCAAAAGATAAAAAATAAAGCAATGAAAATTTTAAGTATTATTAAACAACTGAGAAACCACTGCGCTCTTTTTTTTGGAAACCAGCGCGCCCCCCCCCCCCCCCCCCCCTGAAAGGAATCAAGGGCCAATATGGATGATATGAGCCACCTCCTTATCCTTGATTCCGTAGGTTTTGCGAATGAAACAAAATAGACCCTATTTAGAAATTAAAAAAAATAATTGACTTAAATAATTTTTAAATTCTTTAAAAAATTATACTTTGATTCTTGTTTTTTTTTTTTGTTGATCTGAATTCTTTAAAAAGGTGACGTTTTGATCCTTTTTATCTTATTTCGTTAAAAAACTCACAGAATGATTAAGTAAAAAACATAATTTTATACTTTTTGAAAAAAAAATATCTCTGAAAAGATAAAATACCCTTATTCATATTAATTAAAAAATATTAAATAAATAAATAAATAAATAACAGAAAGGTACCTCTCTCTCTCTCCCCTTCTCCCCATCTTCCCCCCCCCCCCCCCCCGCTCTCTCTCTCTCTCTCCCCCCATCTCCCCCATAGGTCTGACGCTGGTCGTCTCTCCCTCCCTCCCCCTAAATCCGATGCCGGAGACTGAGAGACCCTCTCTCTCTCTCGCCCCTCCCTCCCCTACCCTCCCCTCCTTCCCCCCTAAACAGATCCGAAGCCGGACCCCCACTCCCCCCCCCCCCCCCCCAAGATCCTACGCCAGACGTCAGAGACCATCATTGTCTTCTCCGTTACCGGGCTCCGCCCCCCCCCCCCCCCCCACACAACCCAGATCCAGGTTTGCTAGGAGGGCCCCCTCCCCCTTCCCCCCCCCACCCCGGCATTGTCTTCTCTGTCGTCGGGCCCCCGACTCCCACGACAATGACGAGCAGCAAACCCAGCTAGCCCAGATCGAATAGCGAGCCCATATCGCTGGGCACTCATTTCGGCGAGCCCAGAATGCCGTGTGGAAGGGGGGTGGCCAAGAACCAGATCGCGACTTTGGGGGGGAGGCAACCCAGATGGCGACTTGGTGGGGGGCGCCCAGATTCAAACTTGGGGGGGGGGGGGGGGGGTTGGGGCGACGGTCGAAGATGGAGACCATGTGGGACCTATCTGCAAAGGTCGGTAGAGAGAGAGAAAGAGACGGGAGAGAAAAAAAAAGTGAGATGAATTTTTTTATTTTTTAAATTAATTATTATTATATTATTAAAATATTCTTTTAAATTATATCACATATATTGTACGTAATTCATTCCGTTAAAAATTTAACAGATGTGGACGGAAATCATATTTTTAGAGAGTTTAGAGAGAGAGAGGATCAAACCGTCATTCTTTAATTTTGTAAGATCAGTTTGATTAGCTTGTAAGATTAGTGTGATATGTAAAAACTGAAGTGTTGAATTAGAAATTAAAATAAATAAATAAAAATTCCTTGAGAGCTTCGTCTCTGAGAAGAGGGTCTCCCCACCTTTTTTCTTTTTTTTTTTTTTAAGTGTTATCCAATCACCTACAATACTCTCACAATAGTTTTGGTGCATCCTATATGATCTCAACCATTCATTGTAAATCCAACGGCTGAAAAGACAATACTCTATCAGTAGGATAAAATACTTTA
Source organism: Ficus hirta (assembly GCA_038430175.1). NCBI lineage: Eukaryota > Viridiplantae > Streptophyta > Magnoliopsida > Rosales > Moraceae > Ficus > Ficus hirta. The sequence goes on along the minus strand of CM076595.1, from coordinate 13,446,389 downwards.
GCTCATTATAGAATTCCCCAATATAAAATATTTAAAGCTAAAATTGAACAAAATTAAAAGTCACGGGAGCTTCATTCGGTCATGAGTAGCCCCGGCCTTGGACCCAATATGTGCTTAGGTTACACATTCGCCTATCAAATTATTGAAAGTCTAACGTTGGTGAGTGAATTAAGATATAATTAAGATATACTTTTATTTAACACTTGTATTCTAGCGACTTTATTCATCAAAACTTTCTCGAACTTGCTAAAGTTTAAGATCAAGGTGGGAATCTCTATTCAGATGGATTTCAACTAACAATCGTGCAATTAAACTATGGTTCTTTTTCTTCTTAACCCTAGGGAAAGCGATTAAAATAATTGATAAGAGCAACCTGGAAAAAAAAAAAGGAAAAAGGAAAATAATTGTAAAACGATCACAAAAGATGATCAAGAAAATCAGTATGTTACCCCTTTGGAAAAACACGTATAATCTGAAGAGAAAAACCTCTGAACGACAACAAAAGCCAAAACGACATGTTGTGCAAGATGATAAAATAATTTGCAAACGGCAGCAACTGTTCGAGAACATTTGAAAGACAAAAAGATGGTGATCTTATTAGAGGAAATCGTGGAAAGAACTCTTTTCCTGTGCATGTTTAGGATTTTTTTTTTTTTCCTTCTCCATTTAATTACTGGTTTAAATTTTTACCATGTTAACTATTTTTAATTTAACATTATAAAAGGACAAAAATCCTTAAATCATATTTCAGAAATATACTCTTTTGCAACATTCCTTAAAAAAAATAAAAATAAAAACAATAAAAAAACCACCATCTTATTATAAACGAAAATTAAATTTTTAAACAACATAAGTGAAGAAAAAAACAAGAATGATAAAGATGACGGTCACTGAAAAAAGACAAAAGTGAAAAAGACCTATAATAAGTTTGAACAAACCCAAACAACACTAATGATCACAAGACTCACAAAAAACGTGAAAGTAGCATTGATTTTGAAAATGACGACCATCTAAAAATGACTGCAGAATTTAAGGGACGCGATGAAAAAAATGACAAGATGAAAAAGGAGACAGTGAAAAATGATACCAGAATGACAGAGGACAAGAGACTCCAAGTTATTAGAAGACAGAAAACTTGGAAAAACAAGCTACCAATAAAAGATGAGAAATGACTGAAAATGATGACGGCTGTTTGGATCGCATGCTCATTTTCAAAAGGAAAATTTTTCTTGTTTGAAATAAAAAAATCTTTTCATTTTAAAATAAAACGACGTTTGTATGTGTGAAAAGATTATGAAATGATGTTTGAATAATAAATAAAAAAGTCATCTCCTTTTAAAATGAGATTATTATTATTATTATTATTATTATTATTATTTTAAGAGAGAGGAGCTTAAAAAATGTGCTGCCCAACGGTTTTTGAAGTTCATTTTGAAAATGGACATGCGGGTGAAACTGGACCTAAATTATGTTTGAGCATAAACAAGTACATAGAACAAAAGATAATTCAGCATCTCAAAATAGATTCAACATCAACAGAATTATTTGCTTACATAGGAAAAACCACACCATATAAATCCCACAACACTACATTGACAAACTATTCCAGAGCCTAAGCAGTCACACAGAAAGCTTAATCATGAGTGCACGCTTTCTAATGTTCTTATTTGAAAATAAAGAAGACTAGACGCCATAGAGCAGCAAAACCAGATACAATACATAGCAAACAGCATCTATCAAACTTTGCGGCACACATCGCCTTCACAAACAAATCCCTCCACCGTCGTTGGTTCGTCCTTCGCTTCTTCTTTCTTTTCCAAAGCGCACTTTGGATGGAGATCAAAATCACACTGCTCACAGTAGAAAGACCATCCGTGACCCGTCTCATCACATGCATCGCAGCAATATACACGGCGCTGAGTGCGTACAAGCTCATGTTCAGGATGGAGCTCATGCTTCAATTTCTCAGGCCACCCCTTTGCGATTTCTTCAGCCTCTTCCTCCAACTGCTTCAGGCGCTCTTCAGTAAATGGGTAAGCATCAGCCCCGTGAACGCCTATGAGGTCTCGCACTTCCTTTGTGACTGTTCGACCAGAGGATCCAATGGCTATGGCTGTAGGAATACCTTCAATTCTAAATCTGCGGTCAAGGAGTTTCTTCCTCTCATCACCATAAGGAAGCGCTAACCAAGGCATTTCAGCGAAGTATTCATCAAAGGAGGCCTGGTCACTGTCACTGGAGATGAAGATCACTTCAAATTCATTGTCTTTTGCTTTAATGTCATGATATGTCTTGACAAGCTTAGGCGTGAATCCACGGCAGGGTGGGCACCAGTGAGCTGAGAAATAGAGCAGCACGTTCCTTCCAACAAGTTCAGACACAGGTACCTGATCAAAGGCAAGGTTGTATATCTGACTTGTAATACCAAACATAACTAAAAAAAAAAAAAAAAAAACCACCGAGGTAAAAACAAGATTTGGAAGTAGAAGAACGAAGAAGCGTACCTTGGAACCATTTTTTCCAATTACAAAATCTTTCTCCCCAAAAACCAATAGCGACTCTAATGTCTGAGATGCTTCTTTAGCCTTCTCAATCTCAGCAAGCTCATCAAGCTTCTCCGGTGTAAAAGGGTACACATCAATGCCATGTTCTTCAATGAGTTCAGCCACATTGGGGTTCAAAGTCTTGCCATCTGGACCTACTATAACCAGTGTCGGAAGGGTTGAAAGCTCAAAGTAACGCACAAGTTTTTCACATGTTTTGTCCTTGAATGGCAAAGCCAACCATGGCATTGTCTCAAACCCTTTTTTGAACTCTTCTTCTTCATGGTCCAGAGATATCAAGACAACCTCAAATTTCTCACCTTTCTCCTTAAGATTATTGTAAACATCCACAAGCGTCAAAGTAAATTCAACACATGGATCATGAGCATTCACTGAGAAATAGAGGCCAACCATTTTCCCTTCGAGCTCAGACACCGGAATCTGTCAACACGAAATATTAAAAGATCATCAGTTATGTCAGAAACTCAATAAAAATATAAAACAGATCTAGCCCGACAATGTCAATAACAAAAATCTTTACCTGATTCTCATTGTTCGAGACCACATAATTACGGGAGCGAGAGACCAAGATAGAACTCAAGGTTTGATTCCTCTTTGCTGCCTCTTCTTCCTCTTTCAAGAAATTGATTCTTTCACGGGTAAATGGGTAGCCATCAACTCCATGTTCTATAACAACCACGGTCCCATTCTCAGTTGCAACCTTCCCATCCGAATCGATAACAACAAGATTAGGAATTCCCCTTACTTTGAACACCTCCTTCAAGCGCTTCCTCGTGTCTGAGTCCGAAAAGGGGATGGCAAGCCATGGCATTTTAGAGAAGTAGCCATTGAACGACTCGTCATCTCGATCAGAAGACACAAAGACCACTTCGAAGTCGCCTTTCGACGCGACTTCTTGGTAGACTTCGATCAACTTGGGAGTGAAACGAAGACAAGGACCGCACCACGACCCAGAGAAATATATCCCCACAATCTTCCCACTCAAGCTACTAATTTTAACCTTAAAACACCAACAAAAAACAACAAAATTTCATCAATCAATCAATTTGTTTAGACTATCACATAAACCTAGTGAGAAATGGACATGGAAAACCATCCGATCGTCATCAAATGGGTTCCTTCTACCATCTTTTTCAATTAAGACCCCGATTCAGCCTAACAAGAAACGGAATTAGGAAATCAAGTGGAGGAAAATAAAAAATCCTAATGTTAAAATTTTTTTAACATTAAAAAATACAAAAAAAATCAACAAAATCTTATCAATTAAGCAAATCTGAACATTGAATCGTCATCGAATAGGTTCCTTCCAACCCAAAAAAAAAGGCAAACAAAATAATAATTTCAACCTCAGAATATCAAAACTCTAACAAAACCAGATCCGTCAAAAAAGCATCCATAGAAACAGGGACCTTCAGACACAAAGCAAAAACAAACGAGAATCGGAAGCAAAAACGGTGTTTAAGAAAATCCAGAAGTAAAAAAAAAATCGTATAAAGCGAGTGGTAAAACTACCTGGTCGCCATTGTTGCGGACGAGGAAGTCCCTCTGGTCGGAGGAGAAGAGCGCCGTCAAGTCATGAGAGACGCCGTTAGCATCGCCGTCGGCCATTGTCGACTCTGGGGAGTGTGGAGTGTGCTTGGGTTTTGCTTGTCAGGTCTCTTCTTGTTGCCGAGCTGAGCTGATTTGCTGTGTGAACTTCTCGTCTTGCTTTGGGACCCTTTATAGAATATATTCCCCTCCGAGAAGCCTTCGTTTTGTCTTCTTTGATAAGTTTTTCCATTTTTATTTTTATTCTATTTTTTATTCTATTTTTTATTTTGTATTCTTAATTTTTGTCAGATCGTTATGACGACGAAATTTCGCTTCCTTCTTGTTCAAGTACGACAAAAAAAAATTGGAAAACTGAAAAAAAAAAAAAATTGGTTTTTTAAGGGTCATGCCTTAAAATTTTTTAATTTTACAATTTAGTCATTAAAATTTTTTCTTCTCGGATTAACTCCTTGGATTTACAATTCTTGACATAATCAATTCTTTTTCTCACATCCGTTAAATTTTGAGTGGTTTTTTTTTTTTTTTTATAGTATGTGATAGCTCAAAAAACAATATTAATCATTTTTATTTAATTTTAATAGCATTCTTTTTTAAGTTTAGGTTCAAATTTGAACACTTATTTGAAGCAAACGTTCAGATTGGAAAAATCCAATCCAAATATAATAGAAAATTGAATCTTTTTATTTTTTATTTAAAATATATATTACACTTATTTTTCTCTTTCTCAATCACCAATTTAGTTTAGATTCTTAATTCGATTTGGAGTTTTTCAGTTCGATCCATTCCCCCAACAAGAGCTGAGTTATAATTTGGATTAGGTTAAAGTTTTTAAATGCATTTTTATTAAATGAAAATGACTAGTAATGTATTTCTTGGGCTATTACATTCACGTGGAAAAAATTGTTAAAAATTTAATAGACGTGAAGAAAAAGATTAACGATCTCAAGAATTATAAGTTCATGGATTGATTGATTTTTAAGAAAAAAGTTTATAAACTAAATTTTCAAAATTGAAAAGTTCAAGAGTGTCCTTTTAAAAAAGCCAGAGAAAGAAAGGCTTTTTTTTTTCTTTGCCCTCTTGAATTTTCACACTAGATAAGAATTTGTCTTTGTAATTAAAAAATTTGACAATTATTTTCATAAACTTCAAAATTTATTGTATCAATGGTACTTTTGATGACATTTTTTGAAATCTTATACGACTTTTAACAAGTAATTCGTAAGTTTTTGAATGGTTTTTTTCCTCTCATTATCGTTAATTTGCCATGCGCGTTCAATTGCTCTTAAAAAGAAAAAAGTTGATCAAGTTGTCAAAATGATCGTTTGCGTACTGGATTGTAGAGTGTGAAAGGTCAATTATCAAAATTTTTAATTTAGGGTCTAACTACCAATAATGAAAAGTTCAAGGGGTATCATGGTAAAAAAGCCCTTTTGGAAAAATGTACCAAGCTTAGATGCTAAGAAAATGGAGTCGACGACTTTCAACAAATGTCATTGTCATCTTGTGACTCGACACGTCATGTCTCCTACGCAATAATCTTTTTTAATTATTGTTTGAAGCAAAGGTTTGGATTAATCCAATCCAAGTATAACATTAAATTAAATCTTTTTATTTTTTATTTAAAATATATACATGACATTCATTTTCTTTTCTCTCAATCACCAATCTAGTTTAGATTCTTAATTCGAATTGAAGTTTTTTAGTTCGATCAATGTCCCCAACAAGAGCTCAGTTATAATTTGAATCAGGTTAAAGTTTTTTAATGCATTTTTATTAAATGAAAATGACTAGTAATGTATTTCTTCAGCTATTATGTTCAAGTGCAAAAAATTGTTAAAAATTTACCAGACGTGAAGAAAAAGATCAACGATATCAAGAATTATAAGTTCATGGATTGATTTCTAAGAAAAAAGTTTATAAACTAAATTTTCAAATTTGAGAAGTTCAAAATGTCCTTATAAAAAATCCAGAGAAAAAAAGGCTTTTTTTCTTTGCCCTCTTGAATTTTCACACTAGATAAGAATCTGTCTTTATAATTAAAAAATTTGACAATTATCTTCATAAACTTCAAATTTATTGTATCGATGGTACTTTTGATGACATTTTTTTGGAAATCACATACGACTTTTAACAAATAATTCACAAGTTTTTGAATGGTTTTTTTCCTCTCATTATCGTTAATTTGCCATGCACATTTCAATTGCTCTTAAAAAGAAAAAAAGTTGATCAAGTTATCAAAGTGATTGTTTGCGTAGCGGATTGTCGGGTGTGAAAGGTCATTTGTCAAAAAATTTTATTTAGGGTCTAACTACCAATAATGAAAAGTTTAAGGGGTATCATGGTAAAAAAGTCCTTTTGGAAAAATGGTACCAAGCTCAGATGCTAAGAAAATGAAGTCGAAGGCTTTCATGTCACTGTCGTCGTCTTGTGACTCGACACGTCATGTCTCCTTCGCAATAATCTTTTTTAAGGATAAGTCTGTGGTAGAGAGGGTCTCTACCGGTACATACCTTTTTTAAGCCGTTGAGATTTAATCGAACGGTTAAAACGTTATTGGTGTACCATATTTATCATACACCTTACCTCACATTATCCTTTTCACCCAAAGTCTTCTCCGTCACCAGTGACGGATGCCGGCGACCCACCCCCGACGCCGGCGACCCACCCCCGACGCCGGCGACCACCTCTGGCCTCCCACCACTGGCCCCAGCCCCTGTCGGTCGACGGGCCCCGGCGACCCCCTTTCTCTCTCTTCCCATTTCTCTCTCTTCTCTTCTCTCTCTCTTCCCGTTTCTCTCTCTTCTCCTCTCCCGCGGCAACCCACCTCCGGCACCCCCTCCCCACCACCGGCCCCGCCGACCCCCAGCCCTCAGCCCGGCCCCCCCACCCTGCCCGACGGCCCCCCTCCCCCGGCCTCTCCACCCCCCCCCCCCCCGCCTCCCCCTCTCTCTCTCTCTCTCTCTCTCTCTTCCCCTCTCTCTCTCTTCCCGACCCTCGGCCCCCCACCCCCGGCCGCCTGGCACCCCCCATCCCACCCTCACCCGCGACTCCCCCTCTCTTTCTCTCTCTCTTCTCACGTCGGGGGTGGTGTTGGGGGGCCAGGGCTGGGGTGGGGTAGAAAGAGAGAGAGAGAGGGGAAGAGAGAGGGGGGGGCGGGGGGGTGGGGAGGCCGGGGGAGGGGGGCCGAGGGGTGGGCTGGGGGCTGGGGCCGGCGGGGCCGGTGGTGGGGGGGTGCTGGAGGTGGGTCGCCGCGGGAGAGGAGAAGAGAGAGAAAGGGGAAGAGAGAGAGAGAAGAGAAGAGAGAGAAAGGGAAAGAGAGAGAAATGGGGGTCGCCGGCGGCCGGTAGGCCAGCCGGGGCTGGGGCCGGTGGTGGGACGCCGGAGGTGGGACGCCGGCGTCGGGGGTGGGTCGCCGGCGTCCGTCGCCGACGGCGGGAAGATCGCCGACGACGGAGAAGACTTGGGGTGAGAAAGATTATATGAGGTAAGGTGTATAATAAATATAGTACACCAACAACATTTCAACCATTCGATTAAATCTCAACGGTTTAAAAAAAGACTCTACCGATAAAGTCATTTGGGGGATGCTCTACCACAGCCTCTCCCCTTTTTTAATTATTTTTTCTTAAATACAGATTCCACTATTTCTTATTTGTTCAATTTTCCAATATGGTCTTGACTTCACAAAGTCAAGGTCCCACCCAACTTATTATTATATTTATGATTTTATTATTATTAGTTTTGTAATACAAATCTTTAAACTACTCCATGGCCGGTGACTCGTGTACGTCACCGCCAGTGGGGGTAGCCCCCCACTAAAAATCAACAATCAAAATTTGTGTAACCAATTTTTCACTTGTCTTAAACTACCTACTAACAAATATAAACGTATTAAGTATTATAGGTAGTTAAATTTGGGTTATTGGTAAAACATGATAGAGGTTTATGATCTTTTTTAACTTCATGAGAGTTGTTTTATGTCACATTTGTTTTTTTTTTTTATGTTAATACTATTATTCTGAAGTATGCATAATAAAATTATAGGAGAGACTTTTTTTTTTCATAAATATTTTGAAAAATTACTTGCACAGCATAATGAGAGATCTATAGATAAATGTAGATTTATTTATCTGTATTAAGCAAACTCATAGAGTACAGATGCAATAATGTTGCTTGCTCAACAAAATTTTGTGTTTTTTGGTTTTTGGTTTTGTTTTTATTCACAACGTTTTGTTACATATAAATATTGAAAATCTTACCTATTTTTTAAAATTATTTGTAGTTTAAATGTTGTTATTGTTTGTGCCCCAACTGAATCAAAATCTTAAATCCGTCACTCTTCATGGCTACGGCACTTCTTCCCACCTACAATCTTTCTTCAATTTTCTTATTGGAATTAGAAAATTTTGAAATTATATTTATACTTAAAAAACGAAAGAAAAAAAAACATGTAATTATTCCTTAAATTCAATCATAATATTAAATCTCTCAACCGAAAGAATAAAAAACATAATATCGAATTTATTCATACAATGACGATAATTAAAAAAAAAAATCCCCATCTGCTTTGAAAAAATAAAAAATAAAAAATCCTTTAACAGGTAACTTTTTTGAAATTATAGGGCATAAGATTAGGGTTAGGGTTAGAGTTTTCATTTTCTTTAATTCTTGGGAAGTTTTTTGGTTTATTGTTTGGTAAAAGAGTTTTGAATTGTTCAAATAGAAATATTGGTTATAAATTTTTAGTGGCACTTTATTATTTTTAGCAAGAGAAATTATCAATTGAGATAATGGGTGAAAATACTTTTCTTTTGGGACAAGCAAAGTACTATTTTCGTTTTGATAGTTTTAAACACAAAGGATAATATTTTAATTAATAAAACAATAGCAAATACTTGAGAAATTTTTCAGGAAAAAAAAAAAAACAATGGACGTACAAGCACAGAATAAAGGCTCCAAAACCTTTTTTTTTTTACACAAAGAAAAAAGAAATCCAGTCAAAATAATATTTGGAATAAAATGAATTGGAACATTCCAAACAACGGGGGATTAAAGTGTAACCAAAATAGCATTGAGCTTGTATTTAATTCATCAGTTAAAACTTTAGATTAGAGCTGTTTGATTTTTTAACTAATTAAAATTTCTTTTGACTTAAAAAAATAAAAAATGAATTAAAAAATTTTAGTTTGGAATGGTGTGTCAAATAAAGGCTAAAAAGATGAAGGGTCACTTATTATGATAAAGGAAAATGATGGTCGAAAACTAGGAACCCCAAATGTCACGAACACGCAAAACTTCACTTGAATTTGGGCCTGGAATTGGGCTTGGCTTACACAATGCACACACTTTCTGAATTACCCATTGAAGTATTTACACAAAATGTCATACCTACTTTAAAAAATAAACACTTTTAAACTTATTTGTAAATTTAAACGAATTTTGAATTTCATACTTTTATTTTTTCATGTTTACCCTTCTATATTTTTCTGATTTTATTTTTTAAATATCTCCTTTGACTTTTTATGAAAATTAATTTAAATATATATCCGGATTTATTTTCACAAAATCCGGATTCATGTTTAAGTTGTAATTTGATTGGTTATTTTAGGCTTTTTTTTTTTTCTTTCTATTTTTAAGATAGGATTTAAAAAAAAAAAAAAAACTCCCACTTGATGAAAACACGTTATTATCAAGGAATTGGTTTTTTAGGGTTTATTTTTTCCCTTCTCTTGCTGATGACACGTTATCAAAGAGGCAGTTTTTTAACGTTTGTAATTTGTTTTTTTTTTTTTTTTTGGTTAACTGTTTTCATATGATAATGACATCGTCAACATGTAGTACTTGTTCAAGGATATGGAAAAATCAGATAAGAACTTAATAAAAATCTAGTGATAAATAAATATTATATTCATTACTTCTTTATTAGTGATGTATTTTCATATTGATTGAGTCATTAGAAAGTATATTGATCGATATCGAATTAACTCGTATATTCATACAAAATTGACAAGAAATAAAAAAAAGAAGACTGAATTATTAAACTGTGTTCGTGAACAAACACAAGAGCATTTTTTTTTAATGGGAGAAAAACCAAAATTCCCAAATATGCCAACCAAAATTTTCACCCTCCTTTTACCTTATCATCAAAAAAATCATCAAATAAGTAAATCTCCATACTTTACTAGTTACCATCGGTGATAATGGTACACTGGGTTGTACATCCATTTGGAGCCTTCATTTTTATCTGTCCAAAAGTTTGAATCACATGCTATTTGAAGGAGTCTATCTCTTAGAATGAAAAATGTACAACTAGACTCTTTAAACCTTGAGTCGATAACTATTGAAGGCATAAAATCAGGATCCTCTGCATCCCGTCTCTGTTTCCAATAAGCTCTCTAATACTACTGGATAAAATTCTTCCATAGAACTCCACGCTGCTGCTGGCTTCTAATGAATAACTGAGTTAATCTTAGGGCCTGGTGTTTGATCAAACTTTCATTTGAAATCAGCTCATTTCGATTACTAGAGTACTCACGTAATTTCTTAGAACAAAATTTTGGTCTTGATGATACCAAAAGTATTCTTCAAACTATTTATATATGTGTATCCAATATCATATTTATAATGTATTTTTTTTAATTACAGTTAGAATTAACCAAAATTACACCAAAATAAAAAAGTATGTAAAATACACAATTATTAACACAAATCTAACTATTAAGAAACATAATTTTATCAATAATATATTTTTTCAGGTCTTACTATAGAAATCTTCCACAAAGAGACGTCATTAGGAACAAAGGCGTAATTGCAACCACTTAAATTGTGCCATGTAACAAGGATACATTTGCAAAAGCATAAAGTGGCAATAGAGCATCTTCCAGAGAAAACTTATTAGGTCTCCTAATTTGGGGGCCCAAAAGTAATCCTTGTGCTCGAGTACCAACCTCTTTTGAGATGGGATTTTCTTGTATGATTGTTCTAATCATCAACGGACCATAAGTAAATTAAAAACAAATATATACATACAATATATATATATATATATATAAATATGTGTGTATTTACAAATATCAAGCTCAGTCCACTCCAGCAGAATAATTCTTTTTGGAAAGAGAAAGGAATAAAGACGACAATCAAGCAAGGAGTGACCCCATTCATAAGCTTTATTAGCTTCTTCCTGAGAAAATGCTAAAGGGGTTATCATTGCACGGATCCCCATGTTGAACTTCATAAAAATACCTTGAAGTTGTAAAACATCTTTATCTTTAGACCACAGAAAGAAAAAAAAAAAAAAGCTGAAAGCAAAATTTGGTCTCTCATTTTTTAGTTTTCTAAAAACATGTCCAATTGGACTTTATTTGATATTTTATTTTAATTTTAATTAAATTATATTTTTTCATATCAATTTTTATTTTTTTTAAATTAATAAATATATAATTAATTTTTAAAAAATCAATTTATTTTAACTTAAAAATTTTATCTCTAACCAGTAAATCAAACGTAAATTTTATTTCGTTCACACTGTACTTGTCAAATAAGCCACTTTAAATTGGTAATTAGTTGACTAGAAAGCACCTCTTATCTGTGAAAGTTACACTGCTGAATGTTTCGTGTATAAACGACAATCAAACAACTCAAATCGTGTGGTTATAATAGGCCTTCCAAAACCTGCTTCTTCTATTTTTCTTTTCTTTTCTTGTTTTTTTTTTTTTTCACTTTTTTGTTGCAAATCAGTATTGGTTATCATCATTGCGGCAAAATTCACAGTGATCTTATCTTCTTTTGAGAGCAAGATAATGAAATGGATTCAACTTTAATTAACCATTAATAAAAGTCTGCTAAGGATATTGGCCGCGGAAGAATATGTTGTCACACATGATTTTATATAATACTAACAATGGCACTATAAACACTACCTATTTGGCTATTTCACATATTAAAATGAGATTGCCTGCCAACAAATGCCACTCTTCGATGGGCTTTTTGGGAATATTTTTCCGGTCCAAAGGCTCCAAAATCTTGCTTTCTCTCCAAACAAAGCAATCTAGCAGCTCCACTCCACAGTAAAGAAAACAAGAGAATAATTTCTTTATAGATCTCTCACACACTTTATTAAAGAAAAACTTCTCCTTTTCCCATTATTTTTCTAAACTTTTTAATTATTTAAAAAAAAAAAAAAACCCCCAAACAAAACTTGAATCTCATCATTATACATAACCCTTTCTTAGAGGCAATAACCTTGCTTGTCCCATGAGAAAAACACCCAATACTCTCCCTTTGCCCACACTCAAAGAACCACCCTTCCAAATAAACCCTTCAAAAATCACTTCCTAACATTATTACGACTACATAACAAAAATCCCATATCTTCTCTACTCTTCTCTTCTATTGTCCAAAAATCTAATCACAAAACATGTCAACTTTTCAGCCCCAACAACAACAACCCCAAACCCAACCGCAACCACAACAACAACAACAACCAGTCCTGGTTTACCCCAACCCCGTCACCAAACAGCCCACCCCGGTCGGCTCTTCCCACCACTCAGACGGGTCGTTCGGGACGGTCTTCATCATCCTCGCCGTGATCGTTGTCGTCTCCGCCATCGCCTGCCTTCTCGGGAGGCTCTGCGGCCGAAAAGCCCACAACCAGAAGCCAAAGCAGAGCCACCAGCATTCTCGAAGTACTGCTCCAAAAGACAGACCAGACGCTGAGTTTGGGAACAGGAACTTTCGTCCCAGAGATCAAGGAGACGTTGAGTTTGCGAATATTAATAGTAATAATCCGAGTTTATCTCGTCCAAAAGAAGGAGGAGATATTGAGTTTGGATTTGATAGTCAGAGAGCTCATGCGAATGGGATAAAGACTAATGGGGGTAGAGAGGGTAGAGGGCATGTCGGGTTCGAGAATGTTAATGGCAACGTGAAACACCATGGTGATCATCATCATCATGATGGTGGGCCCACTCAGAGCCATTAATCGTATGGGAGCTCTGGTTTAGAATTAGCCGGTTGGGTTAATTATTAATTAACTCTCTCTGAATCACCCCTTTTTTTTTCCTTTTTTTTTTTTTTTTTTTTCCTTTTTTGAAGTTCAATTTGCTTTGTAAGTGTATCTATATATATGTATATATCAATCGAATTATGGCATGCATGATCTATATCATGATCCTGTACGTGATCATGGCTTTACATGATTTTGATGAATGAAATATGATGGTCATGATTATTTCAGCCTTAAACGTGAGCCAGCAAATTATGATTTACTGCCTCAAAATTCAAATTTTTTTTTAAATTTTTTTTTTCTGGACTTTGAACCTATGACCCTGACGCTGACCCTCCCTCTGCACCTGTTAAGCTAGTTCCAGCAAGGTTGGCCGAAATTACTTTAATTATACTCTGAAAACAACATGAAATTAATTAAATCGTATTGCTTAATATGGGGTTTCTGAAGATAGGTATTAATGTTGTTGTTAAATTAGAAGAGCTTTTTTATTATTATAGGGATTGAGGTTACGAAAACATTCTTAAATTTGAAGGACGAGGAAACCGATCTTCCTAGCATTATATTTATGTCTTTTTTCCTTTTTTTTTAAATTAAAATTTAACTGGGCCCAAAAAAAAAAAAAAAAAAAAAGCACAGAGCTAAAAAAGTGAAATAAGCTCCAAACTGGGTTGTAAATTCTGAATCCAATATTTTTGGGATAATAATTAGGAGGCATGCCACAATCACAAAGAATGGATTGATTTTTGTCATAATCATAAAACTCCTGTAGAAATTATCTTAATGATAACATCATTATTATTCTAATTAAAATTTTAAAATTCAAAAAACTAATTTATCTTTTTTTTTTTTTTCCCTCCACATTCTCTCTCTCTCTCCATTTCAACACACTCTCTCTATCTTTTTCTCTCTCTTCCTCCACCCTTTCTTTCTCTCTCTTCCTCACTCTCTCCTCACGTCCGATCTCCAGAGCCCGTTTTCTCTCCGATCATCGTCACTCCGATTGTCTTCCACAGCGCCGATCTCCAGCTCGGTGAAGGCGACGACGGATCTCTTCCACGTGAGCCGGACCGGACCTCCATCGCCCGATCTCCAGCGCGGTGAAGGCGATGGCGGATCTCTTCCATGCGAGCCAGACCGGACCTCCGTCGAGCCTCCGTCTTCCTATCTCCAGCGCAAAAGGCGAGGATTGGAGGATCTTCTACACGCAAGTCGGACCGGACCTCCGTCTTCACGCCGCTGCAGTCGCCGGAGATCTGTTCTCTCTTCCCGACGATAGCCACACCGCCGGCTCTGAACTTTCTATCGAGCTGTGTTCTCCGTCGGCAGCTCCTTAGAAGGTGGTTCTCCCATCGAGATCTCTACCATGTGAGGCGATTTTTTTTTTTTTTTTCCGGTTAATTGATTTTGGTGTTTGTTTTCTTGGAGGTTTGCTGGATTTTGGTGATTTTTAATGAAGTTGTGATTTTTTTTTTGTCATTATTCTGGTGATAAAATCCGGTGAAAAATTATTTTTGGTTGAAAAATTATTATGATTCTAAATTCTAATATCTTTTATGATTTTTGTTGAATTTTGCTGATTTTTTGTTGAATTTTTTCGTGTTTAAATGATAAAATATGGTGTTGTTTTGAATATTTCGATGACGGAACTCAGAAAATCCAATGAAATCGGAATTTTACGGCCGGTAACTAACTCATTCCCTGTCGGTGACGTTGGTTACCAATTAGTATTTAGTTGGTTATTAAGGATCCGTTTGGTTGATAAGTTTGGTTTAAATTAAACTGTATTTTTTTCATCATGTTTTTTGTCTTTTTCCTTAAAAGTTTTTTGTCTTTTCTGAAAAAGTCAACAAAAATTACTATTCAAACTTAAAAATCTCAACTCAACTCAAACTCAACTTATACACCAAACACCCTCTAAGTTTTTGATCGGTAACCTCTTGGTCACCAACCGGTAACTATTTGATAATCAACTGATTACCAGCCGAAGGCATCGGAAACTTATTGGTGGTTGGTAACCAACTGGTTACTATTTGGTGACCAACTGGTTACTTACCAATGATGGTGGTTATCGATCGAAAACCCGCTGGTGGTCGGTAATCAACTGGTAACCAGGTGATTACCAAGTTGTAATCAGGTGATTACCAACTGATAATTTGGTGATTATATAAGGATACCAATTAATAATAATAGTTGAGATTTTAAAATAAAGAAATATTTATGATGTGATCATTTCTTAGAAGAGTTTTTTTAATGAGTGATAAAAATCAATCCAATCTATAATTTTGTGGCATTTATCAAAAGCCCCCGATATTTTTCTCTGCGGGCAAGCGATATCCCGAATTTGCTTAAAATGTTGACAACGGACCATAATTACTAAGCCCAAGATATAATAATAATTTTAAGTAAAGATTTTATTTTATTTTATTTTTGTTTTTTGCCAATGCCTTTTAGCGTTTCTTTATTGTTGGAATTTACTTGCATTTATGTTTTTTTTTTTCTTTTTCTTTTTAATATATACTTGCATTTCATGCTTTCCATAACAGTTTCAGCCCTTACAAATCCATACTAATCATTTGAGACTGAAAAAAACAAACCGTACTTGCCGTGCAATATTCCTTTTCCTGATCTTCTTTTTATTTCCACCGCCTCCAATTTTGTGAGCTTATTTAGTTAAAGTTATTATATTCACGTTTCTTGAATAAACTGCACAATTTTCTGCACGTTTCCAGTCTACTCAAGGGAACCAATCTTGGGTTCTGTTTCCTTAATCACAATTTTAAGCTTAAAGACTTGCCTCGTTTGATAATTTAACTCAAACTATACTTTTTTATCTCGATTTTTATCTTTTTTTGAAAATTTTTTTATCTTTTCTGAAAAGTCAACAAAAATTTTCAACTCAAACTGTACTTTTTCAACTCAAACTCATTTATCAAACGGACCCTTAATCAACAAACTAGGACAATCATTTCTTTTTTTTTTTTTTTTGATAAAGAAGAGTTCAAAAAAGGGATCACCAATATTAATATATTCTTTAAGCGTTATTAAAGGGACTCTTAAGACGCTGATATGAATGTTCATTAAACGCAATGGTGGAGGCATGTTATGCCTAGTGTGGGTTACAGCCCTTGAAATTTTTTGCTTTTATTTTTTACCCCAAAAATTTTATAGTTTTTTAATTTTTATTCCATTAAAAATTAAAAATTCTTATATAGATCCCACTAAAATTAATTATACTTAAAAAAATTTATAGTTTTTCAGCTTTATCCCACTAAAT
Organism: Ficus hirta; assembly: GCA_038430175.1. Lineage (NCBI taxonomy): Eukaryota > Viridiplantae > Streptophyta > Magnoliopsida > Rosales > Moraceae > Ficus > Ficus hirta. The sequence continues at coordinate 13,429,993 of CM076595.1, read as the reverse complement.
ATTAAAATTTCTTAATAGCCCTACTAAAATTTTACTGTTTAGTTTTTATATTTTGTTGACACTTTATTTTTTCTTTAAAAAGAATTTATTATACGTCCCACTGATATATATGTCTAGTTTCGTCATTGATTAAAAGCTTTATTGATAGATCATATCACTCGACAAAAAGCATGTCACTCCAGTCCCATGTGCTAAGGGTTTGGTTGCAAGGAGACGTGGGCTCAAGCATTCTCCATCGAGTACTCGTTTGCCAGAAAACAATTCCCAAAAAAACTCCCAACACTCAACTTTTAAGTGGTAACCCATCACGATAATATAAATTATATTATTATTAAGTCACCACACTCATGGTAAAACTAAGACAAGCTTGTTTAGTATTGTTGTTAGTAATAAATTAATAATCCAATAAAACTTTCATCCAAAAAAAAAAAAAAAAAAAAAAAGAGAGAGAGACCCGAGAAACGGACTCTCCATGCAAAGTACTTATTCTGGTAAGTCAGTCAAACTCTCTCTCTCTCTCTCACTCTCTCTCTCATGTCGTACGAGATTCCCACATCCATAGTAGAACTCTCTCATTCTCTCTCATATCATTCGAGATTTCCACAGCCAAGATAGAAAATCATGAGAAGTTGGTTAGGCTTCTCGTGTACCATGTGCTCCAATTTGGGAGCCTCCCATTGCTGCTATAGCTACACACACACACACACACACTTGCATGTATAGAAGGGACCATTATATTTGGAATACAACCTTGAGAGAGAGCTAAAACCATTTGTTGCCAAACAGAGGAGACATCAAATATGAGAGCTCGAGAAGTGGAGTGTTTTAGACCCCTTCTTCTGGCTCAGCAGTGGGACTATATTGTCGTTTGGAAGTTGGGAGATGACCCTTCTAGGTACGACAACAACCAATTCCAAGTAACACCCAGATCAAGTTTTCACTCTCTCTCTCTCTCTCTCTCTCTCTCTTCAATTTTTATCTTTTTTTTTTTTGTTTTCTTCAATCGTTTTGTAGGTTCATTGAATGGATGGACTGCTGTTGTAGTGGAGGTTATGAGTGTGGAAATGCAAAAGAAGAGAGAGGAGAAAATAGCAATTTGAGTTCTTTTTGCAAGGACACTTACTTGAAGCATCATATTAGGACAAAGGCCTGTGAGGCTCTTGCTCAGCTCCCTTCTTCAATGCCCTTATATTCTGGGTGTGTACAAACTGTTCCTCAGCCTCTTTTTCTTCTCTAGAAAAAAAAAAAAAAAGAGTAATAGAGTGTGTGTGTGTGTGTGTGTATATATATATTATCTAATGTGGTGAAATAAATGACAGAGTTCATACAGAAGTGGTGATTTCAAGACAACCCAGATGGCTCAGCCAAGTTGAAAACGGCACGGATTCAAATCCTTCACATGTAGTAATCATCTCTTTTTCTCTCTGTCTTTTCGATTTGTAAAATAACAATCGATGTAATTAGCGATAATAGAGTTTGTTTTTCACTCCAACAGAATTCTGCTGGAACTCAGGCGTTGATCCCAGTTGATGATGGACTTATTGATTTCTATTCTTCAAAGCATGTAAGGTTTTATTTTTATCTTTTTTTTTTAATTTTTAATTTCGTTACATATGTTATATTTAGACCTTTTTCATTTCCATTTTCAGATACCCAAGGATCAAAAAGTCCTGGAGATGATTTTCGCTCACTGCAATATCTCATTGGAACAAGAAAATCTTGACATACAGCCTCAAAAGTGCATACAAAAGCAACCATCTTCAGTGCATTTGTTAAGCCTCAGTCCAGGATCAGAGGCTTTTCAACAAGTAAGCTCGGGTTCGCGTACTAGTATGGAGGGACCTTTCACTGCCAGTAGTTCAAACCTTTCTAATGAACATCTGTGGTTCGGTTTGGAGTGTGCTAACAAGTCTCAATCTGAGCCTTCTAAATTGTCATATGAGAAAGCTTCGGGTTTGACAAGATTGGACTACAATGAAGAATTCTTGAAGCGACAAGCGTGTTTGGCTTCGTGTTGTGAGGCGGAGAAAGCTGCTAAGAAAGTTACCAAGAGGAAAGAAAGAGGGAACTACAAGTCGACGAATCTCGTTTCAGAGAGGAATAGGAGGAAGAGGATTAAAACTGCGCTTTTCGCTCTGCGTTCTTTAGTACCAAACATAACCAAGGTTCAATACTAAAAAAAATAAAATGAAGATCATAAATTACAGTGAAGGAAACGAAAATGTCACTTCTGAATCTTTTTCATGTGATGAACATTTTGTAGATGGACACAGCTTCAATTGTCGGAGACGCAGTTACCTATATAAGAGAGTTGCAGAAGGAAGAAAAGGAACTCCAAGAAAAGCTCAAGAAAATGGAAGAAGAAGAAGAGGAGTGCCCAAAGATCAAAGATGGGTTTGCAGTTCGAGAGTCGGACAAGGGCAAAGGTGTCGCCAGTTGCTTGCCTCCTGCTGAAAATATTCCAAAAATGAAGACAGAGGTCAAAAAAAAACACCTTAACTATCATATAGTTCATTTCTTATTTATTTATTTATTTTTTAAAAATTATTTGGAAGTGTTAATTAAAATCCAAACTATAATTTTCTGATTCATAATCTTCGACGGCTTTTCTTAGATGCAAGTGGAGGTGAAGCAAATTGGGAAAACAGAATGTTTTATCAAGGTTTTCAGTGAGCATAAGCAAGGAGGCTTTGTAAAGTTGATGGAGGCCATAGAATCTCTAGAGCTTCAAGTTGTAAGCGCAAACTTTACGGCATTTAATGGCAGAGTCCAAAACGTAATTGAGGTTAAGGTGAGATACCAACAAAATTTCTGTTTTGTGTCTATGATTCTTTCTAGGGATGTAAATGAGGCGGGATGGGTTTTAGCTGATTCATGGTGATGATGGGTTCATTTTTTTTCTTCCCTATTTTCATTTTCCTTTTTTGGTACCCTTTATTGTTGTCTAAAAACCAACTTATGGATTCTTCTGAGTAGTCTGCAGAACATAACAGACGGCTTTGCTTTGTTTCTGTTATTGTACATTCTATCACCTTTGATTTAGGTCCCTTTTTTTTTTTCATTTTTATGTCTTCTATAGGCAGACAAGGACATCCAGGCCTTGAAGTTGAGAAATTTGTTGATTGAGCTAACCGGTTAGATAAATCAGAGAGCTTCAAAAGAAACTATGAAGGCAACTAGTCTCAGAATCAGAAAATACAAGAGTAAACTCACTTCAGAAAGATTTCACTTGCTAAACTACCTTAACGGCTTTCGGTTTTCTTTATTACTTCTCAAACTAATACTTAGTTTTTGTAAATTTAAGTCTAGTAAAATAACTTTTCTTTGTAAATTTGCTACTGACAATAGCCAGAAAGTAAAGTATAGGAATGATCTAGTGCTTATACAGGCGAATTCCTTACATTAAAGAAAAAAAAAGAAAAAGAATTCTCACTTTACAAGCTTCCCTGCACTCTTCTGGTTATAATCAATTTGGGGGAACCAAGGAATAATAACGGTATCTCAAAACAAAAATCTTTAAAAAAATTAAAAAGAAAAGAAAAACTTTACACATGACAGGTCAGATTAGTTCAAAAGGAAGCACTTCTCCCAGATTGGAATGGTGTTTCCCAGGGAACCAAACTTGGAAGGGAACAAAAAGATGTGAATAAGAAATCAATCCATGAACAAGACCATTACTGTTAATTATAGCCGAAAGTTAACGTTGCGTGAAGTGAAGGCTCGGGTTTCAGATTCACCACTCGAGACATTCTGGACGTTCCATGGACTTTGGTGTGCAGGAACCTCTCTGGAGTTGTTGAACTCTCCGCTGTACATGTCGTATTCAGAGCTGTCTCCTAACGCCATCCTTCTGAACTTCATAATGTCTTGGTTGTACTGGCCAGAGTCATAAATTGTGCTCTGTCCATATTTTACTCCGTTTGAGAGATCAGACATTTCGCCTTCACAATCCAATGCTCTTGCCACCTGAAAAAAAATCAACATGCCACTAATTATAAACAAATGGAAAAAGATTATAAAAAAGTGACTTGAGTTGTACAAAAACAAAATTCTGAAACGAAAATATGTACACAAGATCTGTTTATAGTATCACCTGAGCCATGCGGGGTCGTTTTGGAGCTGAATGCCGTACACACGCAGCAGCTGCCTCAACCATTCTGATCATTTCGCTTTCTACATAATGCTTTTCGAGCCGTGGATCTACTAGTTCACTGAGGTCACCAGTTTCAAGACCGCGGATGAGAAGGGGACGAGCCTGCCAAAATTTTACAAGGCATTGTTTAGTGATAAACATGCGAGTACTGACTGCAAAAATTTTACACACTTACTAATCTATGAGCCCGTTTGGGGTGTAAGTTTAAACTTACACCCATCAACTCAATTTTTATCTTTTTCTGAAAAAGTTTTTTGTCTTTTCTAAAAAAGTCAATAAAAATTACTATTTAAACTTATCAATTTCAACTCAAACTTACACACCAAAAATTATGATGAACTTTTTTTTTAAATTTTTTTAAATAAACGAATCGCTCTACACTTCACAAAAACAAGTACAAGAATTATAGCACGCTCTACCCCTCGTTCCTTTTTTTTTTTTTTTTTTTAAGTGACCTACTATCAGAATGTGATGTTGCACCACTTTTTCCTAGTTCGTGAATTTCGTGTTATAAATTTTTGTGGAAAAAAAAAAGTTTGATAGTGTAATTGTCTTTACCCATTCAACCAAACTCTCATCACCAAGAGGTTGACTCGGGTCAACAGGCTCGCGCCCGGTTACAAGCTCTAGAAGCACTACTCCAAAAGAGAATACATCTGATCTATCTGTCAACTTTCCACTTGATGCATACTCTGGTGCCATGTACCTGCCAAGCCAAAATTGAAAAAAAGAATTCGTGAGCTAGAAAAGGTTTACACATGAAAACGACAACCAATTAAAGAAAAAAAAAAGTGAAAACGACAATTATTCAAAAACGATAATATCATTGAAGATAAGAGATCTAAGAGAAACGACATTAGATGGAAAACGAAATAAAAGGTTAAACGACAATTAATTTAAAATCACGCAAAAAGGAAAACGACAATAATTTGAGATATGCTATCTTAGAATGGAAGTCCAAATACAAGTCAAAGACACGACAGAAATTGGGAAACGACATAACATGTTAAACGACAACTTAAGAACGACAGAAAATAAACGACAATGACTTTGAAAACGACATATTCTAATGAATATATAAAGACATCACAGAAAAAAGACGGGGAATAAAAGAAGAAACAGCGATAACTGGATTAAAAAACAGAAATTGGGTGTGACTGAAACTTCAACCTACCCAAATGTTCCCATAACTCGAGTGGAGACATGCGTATGAGTGTCATTTGATGGTTTGGCAAGGCCAAAGTCCGCAACCTGTAGTCGATTTAAAAATAATGAAAAATGTCATAACCCAGGACTGCAAGCAGGAAAATTAAAATCTTGAGTGCAATCTGCAGAAATTGAACAAAGAAGACCATCCCAACATGCCTGTGCCTCAAAAGCATCATCCAAGAGAATGTTTGCCGACTTGATGTCTCTGTGAATGATTTTCGGATGGCCTAAAAACATTCGATCACATAACATAAAGAGACGGAATCAGATGACAAAGATTAGCAATCGGATTAACATAACTGCGACATGATGAGAATGCTAGAAATAGGAACATACAATCTTCGTGTAAGTATGCCAAACCCTTTGCAGCCCCTAACGCAATCTTGAGTCTTTTGGTCCATTCCAACACCGGCATTCCATTACCTGACGGCACCAATCAGATCTCAGTGAGCATGACAACAAGTGAACAAAAAACAACCGGCTATTAAGTTACGAAAAGGCGAAAAGGCGTATTTTTAGACCTTACCATGCAAATGATGTTCCAGAGTTTTGTTGGGAACATACTCATAGATCAACAACCTCTGATGCTCTGAGATGCAATATCCGACCAAAGACACCAAATGACGATGGTGAACCCTACTAATAATCTCAACCTCTGCTTTGAACTCTCTCTCCCCTTGTCCACTCCCAGCCTTGAGCTGCTTCACGGCAACCTCTTTCCCATCTGGCAACAGACCCTTGTAAACACATCCAAACCCGCCTTCACCAAGCACGTTTTGACTCGAAAATCCGTTCGTTATCTCCATCAACTCTTCGTAGCTGAAGTTAGGATTAGGACCGCCCATTAGACCAGACTCCAACCCTCCACCATGGCTCGCAATGCCTATCTGACTACCATAGCTATTATTAGTGAAAGAAGTTGGGGCTTGTGGAGAAAAGAAACTATCCACTGGCCCGGAATTGCTGATGTTGATGTTATGCTGAGGTCCCCCGTAATATCCTTCTGCATCCCAAAACCGAATCAAGTTGTGTCAACTTGAAATGTCACATTCATCGCTCAAAAAATCAAAAAATCAAAAAAAAAAAAACATTATGATATAACAATTATATTATTCACTGTTTTAAACCAGGTCAACACTCTTGTTCCATATTTCATGTAGCATTCTTCCAACTATTCTAGTTTAGTCGGACACCAAAACAAATAAAATAATGGTCACATATGAGAGGGCCAATTATTATTTCATTTGGAGTCCCCGGACTTTTTTTCTTTTTCATATTACTAATATTCCTGATTAAAAATCATATGCTTCCAGCTATTCAAAGCTTAAATACTAATATTCATTCATAAAAAAGAAGCTTATATACTAATAAATCCAAGGGAGAAAAAAAAAAGTAAATAACAGTTTCATATTAAATAATTAAAGTAGATAACATACTTTTAAAATGTTTGGAATAAATTACAGTAAAAAAAAAATTTAATAGAGAAATAATCTATTTATTAAAAATAAATTTATTTACCTAACACTTTATATATTTTAAAATGTTGTTATTTTTTTGATTTAGTTTCCTAAAAATATTATTTATTATAATTTTTTAAAATGGAAAATTACATTTTTCTTTTCTTTTTAAATCTAGGGAGCAAGCATTTAAACTCAAAATATGATACAAGAGTTAGGTGAAATTACACCTAAATTATACATGTAATTTTTAATTTATTTTTTTGGGTGAACAAATTGTATCTACTAAAATGATAATTTTCAAATTTGTCAATATTTTTGTAAATATGCCAATATTTGGGGTTTTCTTGACTTACCTGATTTTATAGAAACGGTGCCGGCGGGCATGTAATGTGGTGTCGCGTATACCTCGGCGCGTTTCCTCCGTCGCTTTGAGCAGACGAAAAGCATGGCGATCAAGGCGATGATGAAAACTCCGGCCACCGCCACTCCGACGACGGTTCCGGAATGGACATTCGTTGCCGATGGCGAATTGAAAGTTGGAGAAGCCTCTGATCCGGAATCCGATCTCGGAGGAGAAATGGACAAGCTTGGCGTCGATTCAGAAGGAGGTGGATTTGACGCGGAAGCCGTCGGAGGAGCGAAATCGGGCGGTAGATTTGGCGCCGGAGGATTTCCGGCGGGCGAGTTAGGATTCGCCGGAGGGGGAATAATTGGGGAAGGAGGAGAGTCGGACACCGGAGGCGGCGGAGATTGTTGATCATTGTTTGAGCTAGGCGGAGAAGGGGAATCGCTCGTCGGCGGCGGGGATTTAGGGCTTGGAGGGGAAGGAGAAGCGTCCGGCGGCGGCGGAGATTTCTTGGAATGGCTGGGGGGAGAAGAACCGGGAGATGATTTCGTCGGCGGCGGAGGCGGCGGATCCGACGGCGGAGGCGGCGAATCCATAGGCGGCGACGGCATTGGGGTATTCGGGGGCGCGGAGTCGGAAGGCGGCGGAGAATTCGACTCAGCGGGAGGTGAGGGAGGAGACGGCGGCGGAGAAGGCGGGGGAGATTCCGACGGCGGTGGTGGCGAAGGCGAGTTGGAGACGTTGGGTGGGGGAGGCGAGGGAGGCGAGGGAGGAGGGCTTGGGCTTTGGCCATCCGCCGGCGGCGGTGAGTTGGAGCCCTGATCCATCGGCGGCGGAGGGGAAGGGGACATGTCGGAAGGTGGTGGTGTACTCGGCTCCGGAGTTGGAGGAGACGAAGAACCTGAATCCGACATCTCCTTCTCCTTCTCCTTCTTCTTCTTCTTCTTCTTCTTCAATGTCTACAAATTCAGAGGTCTTTTTTTCCCTTGTTGCTTCTCTATAACGAACGTAAAATCTATGTATGTTTCTCGTATTACACGAAAAGCGATCAAATTAAGCTCTCCTGGTATACAGAAACGAAACCAGGCAAATAAAGTTACGTATTTTCCAATGAAAAAGTTGAAACATTTTTTTTTGTTTCTTGTATAAGAATGGGGTGTTTTTTTGCATTGAAATTGAAAGTTTTAGGAGGAGAGATTCTGGGTGAAAATGATATGAGACCACGATCTAAGGAAACAACGCGTACAGAAGAGAGAGAAGGTAGAGAGAGAAAGGGAGAGAGAGGTTGTTGCACTGAGGACTAATGAAAACCAATATTCATGAGCACCACCACCACCACCCCCATCATCAACGTCAACAAAAGAAACGACACCAACAAGACGACCTTAAATTTCTCTATTTTTTAATTTCGTTTTTGTTTTTGTTTTTCTTCGTTTTGTAATCTTTGTTTTGTCTGAAAATCTGATTACTTGGCTGCACGATGTCTTTCGGTTGGTTAAAGTTTCCCAACTGTCGCCATTTCTTTTTTCAAAAATAAAAAATAAAAATAAATAAAAACAAAAAAAGGTTTTGCTCTCCTTGAGTTTCGGCTTACCGCGTAAACTTAAAAACGAGGTTGGTCTTGGCCCACCGGGCCTACGTTGTTGTGTGAACGTGGACGGGCACTCTGCAGAAATGCCATAGATTCATAATAGAGAAAATTACGGAAATAAGCATAAATGTGACACCTCATAATTTAATCTTAAATAAGAGTAAAATTATATAAGATTAAAGTTGATAATTTTATTATTTCATAATATTTAATTGAATAATTAAGCAAAAAAATAATAAATAGATAAAAATACTATTATCTCTTTATTTTCTTCTCTTTTTTATTTATTAGAATAGCTTTCATATATCTCCGACTCTATTTGCGGGCCACTGGTAGGTCACTAGTCGCTGGTCGTGGGTCGTCGGTCGTCAGTCGGTCACCGATAGAATACAAAATGAATTCTGATATAATACAAAACGAATTCCGATAGAATATAAAATAGATTTAATCAGAATCCATTTTGCATTTTATCTGAATGCGCTTTGCATTCTATCAAAATGCATTTTGCCTTGTCTGATTTTGGTAGAATCTATTTTGTATTCTGATAGAATCTGTTTTGCATTCTATCAGAATTCGATCGTTTTGTATTCTAGTAGAATCTGACCGTTTTGCACTCTATCAGAATCCATTTTGCCTTCTCGGATTCTAACATAATCTCTCTGATTGTCGGAACTGGATACATCCAGCTATCTTTGTTGAAATCCAAAAAATATATATTCTATCAAAATCTATTTTGGATTCTCATAGAATCTTTCCAATGACCAACATCGACGACAATGACTGGAGTCTGGAGTCAGATATATCTGATTATCTTTTATTGAAAAATGAAAAAAAAAAATTTTCGACAACCAGCAAGCGAAGCAGGATACATCCAGTCATTTTTTTTAAAATATGAAAAAAAAATTTTCGAGGACCGAAGACCGACCGATAACCAGAGACCGCTCGGCGACCGGAGATTAGAGATCGACCGATGAGATGGAGACTGACCGACGACCGAAGATAGACTGGTGACCGGCCGGTGAATGGAATTGGAGATATATAAAAAATATTCCAATAAATAAAAAATAAAATAAAATAAAGAAATATGAGTATTTTTGTTTATTTACTATTTTTTATTTAATTATTTAATTAAATATTATAAAATGGTAAAATTATCAACTTTACTTTTATGGATGACAAAATTATAAAAAGGTGCCAAATTTAGGGCATTCTTGCAAATCCCCCTTCATAATAAAAAACAAAATATTTTTGTTTACTGTTTTCTAATTTTAAAGGAAAAATGTTTAATGTTAATTCTTTAAATGTTTTAAAATCTTTATGTCAAAAAAACTTTCAAAAACTTACCATTTAGATTTTTTTTTAATATCGTAAAAACGTAGTCTACAACAATTTTTGTAGATTAATTGGATTGAGTATTTGTTTAAGAAAAAAAACATTATTGTTGTGTGATCATGCAATATTTATTTATTTATTTTAGAAGATTAAAAATACTTTGACATTACTGCCATAATACCGTGAGTATCTACGATGATATCTGTTAGGCAGCGGTCAACCGAATGGTAACTACTACTATCATTTGGTTACCAATTGATAATCACCAGCTTCTGCTCGCTACCTACTAGTTATCGACCAGTAACAGCCTTTTCACTAGTTGATTATCCGATCGGTAACCACACCGATTGATGATCAGTAATTGTTAAATATACCATAATTTTGTTATCATAGTGTTAAAAAATATCATAAAATTTTTTTAAAAAATCACAAAAAATCACAAACACCAAAGAAAATACACCAAAATCAAAGAAAAAAATTGATTAATTATTTTTACATAATCAAGGGATTAAAAAAAAAAAGTCAGGCTCGTATATTTGGACTTGACATCGATCTTCTTCATAAGGTTTGCAAGGTGGTGGTGAAGATAGGTTGGGGATCGCATGGCACACACGGAGTTTCACAAGGAGGAAAGGGACTCTATAACTGGTGCGAGGAGGACCTCCGTCGTGAGAAAATTGACTTCAACGGCCGATCTCCTTTGCACAACCTCGAATTCGGCACTGCAACTCTAGCAAGGTTTGGGTAAGGTGGTGATGAGAGGAAAGGAGAGAGAGAGGGGGAAAACAGAGGGAAAAAAACCTAATTATATAGAAGGGTACTTTAGTCGATCCATTTAAAATATTACATCATCGCTTCCATCATCACTTAGATCATTATGACATGATTGGCTATAATCTTTTTCTAGTTACGGCAAAATTCAATCTACTTCACTTATATGGCATATGACATGAATATCCCAATACGTATTGGAGTATGGAGCGGGCCCATAAGCTTTGCTTGACTAGGGATTAACAATATCTATCCGCGGGTTCATGTCTCCTAATTGGACGGGTATAGACGGTTTTAAAGAGAGATACATGGGTACAGAGATTCGACTCATGTCTTTCTTTATTTAGTTCATATTATATGTCATTCGAATAATACATTTCGCTTCTTAATTAATCTGATGTGATATATTTAATTGAAATGTAATCTTTTCATCAACATGCTGTGAAATTATTGGGGGGATATGAAAGAGATAAAAATGAAAAGACATAAGAATGAAAGGTTAATATCATCGCTGATACAGATGTTGGAAGGAAACCCCAATTCTCAATCCAACATGCATGTACCTTTATTTTTAAAATATAATAAGTACATATATGTAATAGAAATATTTTACTTTTAAAAAAAGGAAAAAAGTAAAAGTTTAAATTATATTTATCTTTTTTTAAAAAGTTTGTGATCATAAAATATTACTCCCTTTACTGCTATTTAATATATGATTTGATGAAATTTACATAGCAGTTTTAATAATGTTACAAGAATATTAAGTTATTAATAAATAACTCGATAGGATATAGAAAAAGTCCTTTGATAGGGATTTCTCGATCCCGACCCGGATCCCATTTCATATAAGACGGGTATGAGGGCAAAAAAGGAAGGTGGAGGCATGGTGGGAGAAATATGGCTGTCTCCCGTTTGAGTATCAACTCTATACTACTTCACTGTTAGCTTTCTCTCTCTCTCTCTCTCTCTCTCTCTCTCTCTCTCTCTTTTATGAACTGTGTGGCGGGCCGGGGGGGGGGGGGGGGCGGGGGGCTTGGGTGTGGGTGGTCGGGGAACAAAGAGCTTCTTCTTTCTTTTCCTTTAGACTTATATAGTAAAGCCTAAACGTAAAAACTAATTACAAAGTCACCTTTACATTTTATCAAATTACGAAATTTCACCCTGTTATTTTAAAAATCTAAAAATTATTTCTTTCTTTTACGATTCTTTGAACTTCTATATTACCTTGAAGGTGAGTTTTCTTCCATACCCTTTTTTAGAGAATGATTCATCCATTTATTATTATTATTATTATTATTATTATTATTATTATTTTATTATTATTTTTATTTTAAAGGTAACCTTTATTACAATAATGTTGTTGTTAAAAAAAATTTGCTTTCTGAATTTTTTAAAATTTCATAAGGCTCCCTTTTTAAATAGTAATTATAATATTACTATGTAATTTATAGTAGTATGCTCATTATTCACCTGTAAAATATATGAAATTAATCACAAAAAAAATAAAGTAATTTCAAATCATTCTCCAAAGAAAAAAAAATTCCAATACCTCTATATCGTTTCAACCTCTGATAAAATACCTAACTACTTTCACAAAAAATCAATCAAATTCCATAAATATCCATTTCAAACGGAAAACAAATTAATTTCCAAAACACTTTTTCTTTTTGAGAATGATAGCATCGTTGATGAATTTAATTGTAGACAGTCTCAAAATCAATGTAAGGAGGATTATTTCCTCCAACCAAAGCACATCAACGTCTACCCCTGTATAGCTTGTTTATGAGCTGCAAAATTGACAGATCTGGATACATATAAATAAAAAGAAAATATATTAAGATCATGAAATAGATCTCCAGTTAAACTTCCAATATCTATTCCCACTCCTATTTGATCACTTTCTCTTGAACTGCTTTCATGTGTTTCAAACTAACTTTATAAAGAAACAACTTCAATGCACCAATATTTTAACACAATGTTAAAACTAATTTGCACCGAGAAACAAACACAAAATAAGCGAATTTTTAGATTTTTACGCAAAAAGAATGAAACTTTGTGCCAAGGGAGAAACAACAGCGGGCCTCACTGCCGGAATGCGTAATGGGGATGGGCTAGGGGCTCGGTGCTGACGGTGGTCAGCGTGCACGGGGGCAGGATTCGACGGCGGTGAGCATGTGGGAACTGAGTGCCGACGGCGAGGGTGGAGGCGAAGTCCGTTGGTATACGTAGGTGGAAACGATAATGATGAGGGAAGCTTTCAGCGTTTTAGGTTTTAAGTTTGAGGTTTAGTCATTTTTTAGGAATAAAAGAGCTAAGATTAAAAGTTCAATGAGATTGATGATAGTGATTATTTAGGTAGAAATTAATAGTTTATAAAATATAGGATATTTAATAATTGTCATATTGGAAACAAAGAGAGTCGTTAAATATAGTTGTCTCTATAGTTTGATTTAAAAAAAAAAAAAAAAAAAGAACACCATTTTGAGCCATTAACAGATTTAAACTTAAAAAATTTCAAAGATGTCATAAACATTATTTAATCTAAATTATACTTCAAAAAATTGTAAACTAGCTAATTAAATTTCAATTCACAAAAAATAAAAAATTAAAAATTAAAAATTAAAAATTCGTGTTTTTCTCTCTCTTTGAGTATTTTCCTTTGTACTCTGTCAAACTACACATGTATAGCGAGCTCTCAGTAAATTATCTATTGGCAACTATGGTGTTTGGTGCCTCCAAGAAGAACCAAAATTCAAAAAGAGAAAGGCAAACAGAGATGTATGTGGTGGATCACACAAGAAAATAGGGTGTGCTTGGGAAAAATGGCGAATTGGTAGATAGGAAGGATCAGAAGGCGGAATGACAATAATGGAGATAACAATGAGATTGGTGTATGAGATCAAAGCTGTGAAAGAGGCAAAGGCGAATCAACTGATGCCAGTAGGCAAGAGTTTTGAAGGAGAACGAGGAGGAAGCAACAAGTATGGAGCCTGATGGCGAGTTTAGTTTTGTGAAAATTAGGTCACTTTCAATGTTAAAATCATAAATTATACGTTATTTTACATCTATTTGTTAATATTTTAGACTTTCCTTGCATCCTTTTCTAGTACTATTTTAATTATGTCATCATTAAATAATTATTTCTCATCATGAGATCAACGACGTATTTATGTAAACGTGAATATTATGTTTCCATCCAATCATGCAAGCTTAGAGATGTTACGTCTAACGCACGAGCGTTCTAAAACTGTTTCTTTATCAAGATTATGTACCATCATTGGTTCAAAAATAACGACACAATAATTGACCTGTCAGAATCAGTCAGACTAGTTATCTATCAATCTATTTGAAAATGATGACTAGTTCATTTCGCTTTTCATTCATTTCTACCACACCAACATAGCTGCCAAAAAAATCTAACTTCGTAAAACTGGTGCTGTTGTTGCATGTAAAATAATTAGTATCACTAATGAATCTTTAACTACATAATAATAATAATCTCTAACTAAATCACTATTAAATTAGTTTTTTCTTTGATCTCTTACTTAATCTTTGTGGTTGTGATAATATTCATTAGTTTTTTGTTTCCCAAGAGGATATTTATTTGTTGATTTTACTACAACATGCATATATATATATATATATAAGGGCCCACTTGTAGTTGATGACATGTCAAAGTATAAACGAATACACGAGTCCTTGCCACATAAACTCGTGGATAAATTATGAGTGTGTTTAGTTCACTATCTCAAACTCAATTTTTCTATATCAAATTTTGTCTTTTTTCTCAAAAGTCTTTGTCTTTTTCTCAAAAAGTTTTTTGTCTTTTCTGAAAAGTCAATAAAATTTACTATTTCAACTTCAAAAACTCAACTCAAACTAACGAACAAAACGAACCCTATGATACAAATAAAACGTAAAAATGAGAAACAAACATTAAACTAAGACAAAATTACGATTTCCTCCGGGAGAAAGAAAATGCCCAGAAAATACCTTCACAATTTACCATTTCTCGCCTGAACATACCTTATGTAGAGGTCATGAAATGTCGAAACTACCCATCACAAAAAAGGATCAAAATTCCATATTTCGTAGATCGTGAAGGGTAAAGTAGCACTTTCGACCACCCTCAAATCTGATAAGATCGAGTGGGAGAGATGCGTTACAAGCCGTCTAGAAACAGCGCAAGAAACGTTCTCTTACCGGTCAGACAGTGAAATAATACATAAAAAATAAAAAATAATAAAAAATAAAACACGAAAATAAAATTCTCGTGGGTTTCTCATTACCCCAACTTTTCTAAATACGTGCGTTTTCTCAGTCATTTTCCGTCAACTTTCTTACTCACAGCCAAACAAGCTTTAGCTAGCCCCAAATTTTCTCACCAGGGTCTCTTAGTCACCTTAATCTCACTCTCTTTTTCAGATCTCTCCCTTTCAGCGTCAAGGCAAGTACTCTTCTCTTTCAATTTCTTTCTTGCATGTTTCGATTTCATAATATTTTTCTTAAATTAAAAAAAAAAAAATTTTGGTGGTGATGTTCAGAAGTATGGCGACCAACAACGACGACTTCGACGTGGAAGTGGAGGCTTCGGACGACGAAATCTCCGATTCGGAAGACCAAGTCTCAGTGGTGGTGGACGAGGAGATCGCGAAGGCGAGCGACAAGTCGGAGGCGGACGAATCGGAGGCCGAAAGCTCCTTCAGCTTCGAGGACTTCGCCGCCGAAGGGATGGTGAAGATCGGAGAGGCCGATCCTGAGTTTGGAAACGTCAAGGCTTACTTCCTCAACGGGATGGGGTCGCTCAAGGGCCAAACGACTGTCGTTTCTGTCCACAAGTGCCGCAACGCTGCCAACTTCACCATGCAGGCTCGGATCGACTCGTTCCGTGCCTTTTCCGAGGCCATGTCCCGAAAACGTGGCCCTGACCAGAACGTCAAGAGGGCCTGGTTTGTCTCCCCCAAGGACGAGATCCGCCTCATCGTGGCCTGCGGCTTCTCCCGATGCTCCGGTCCCAATCCCGGCGAACCGTCCTACGGCGTCGGGATCTATTTGGACCCTGAAAACTTATCTTTCTATAGGTAATTATTTTCGTTACACAATCAATACCATTTGTTTTGTTGCAACGTTTTATATGTGTGTGTATATGTTTTTTTGTTGTTGTTTGGCAGTGCAATGCATTCAGTGGAAGATGAGAGAGGGCTGAGAAATGTGCTGCTGTGCCGTGTGATACTGGGGAGAATGGAACAAGTGAATCCGGGATCGACTCAGATCCTACCCAGTTCCAGAAACTTCGATTCCGGGGTGGATAACCTTGTCGTACCCAAGAAGTATATCGTCTGGGGTGCTTATATGAACTCTCATATTTTGCCTGATTATGTCATAAGTTTCAAGACTCCCAGCATCGAGGGTATATAAATATAAATGTTCATTGTTATCTCAAAAATCTCGTTTTGTTGGATATAATTGAATTATTATTATATGTTCTAACTTATAAATTTATTTATGGAAAAAAAAAAAAAAAAACTTTCAGGTCTGCATCTGAGGCCATTGAGAGTGCCAACATCGCACTGGATGAGCTTTCCGCTCCTGATTTCCTCTCTCACAAGGCATTTGCCCCCAGCCCGTCTCGCGCTTATCGTCCGAGGCTACAATGAGTTCAGGGTGAGACTATCAGAATCACATCACTTACACAAGATATATACAGAGAAAAAGAACCCTAATTATTGGTATGTATTTTTTTTTCGTGAAATGAATCTGAGTGCAGGTGAACATGATCAATCGAGAACAGCTGATTGTGAAGATCCGACAACTCGCTGGAGACAATCTACTGATCCAAATCATGCAATCCGCGCCTCGTAATTGAGGGGGGATTGAGGTCGGAGGCCTTTTGGTCATATGGAGTTTTAGCAAATAAATGTTAATTATATGTAATTGGGTCTTTGCAGATGTTTAATATGTGTGATATAGTTTTTGCTGTGTCTGGTCAATGGAGTTTGTTCAATGGTTTCGATATCGACGGCGGGCTTTTCAGCGGCGCCGGCTCATCTCTCTTAACCAGATGGATATTATCTTGTTATGTTTGACGTCTAACTTGCTAGGGTTTCGTCTCATCATGCTGCTGCGGCGTGTATCTAGAGGTTGTGTGTTGGGTCTTAGCTTGGTCAATTTGCCTCTCTTCCGTTAATGGTGTTTGGGGTGTCATTTCCTTTCTGGTGGTCGAAGAAGAATATTACCCTTTTGTGCGAATGGAAATATTTCAAGCATCTTTTTTTCTTATTGTATATACTATATACCATGAATCGAATGGAAGAACTGTGTCAATTTATCTTTATTGGCCTCTTCCCGTTACATATTTTTTGTGCTTATCTCTATATATTGTTCTAAACAAAAATATCCATATAAATAAAATACACAAAAATATATTAAAAAAAATTGCCTTCGGAAAATAATAATAATAATAATAATAATAATAATAATAATAATGATAATAAAATTACACACATTCTCTTCATAAAAGGATATTCGTAATTTGTTCCAAGTATTTATACACACACGATATATATATATATATATATATATATAAGAAATATCCAAAAAAGAAAAACAATCTAATATATACACACACAAAATATATCGTGGCAAATAAAAAAATTCACACAAATATATACACATAATAATCAACAAATCTCTCAAAAACAAATACATATATTGCAGAATTCTCTCTCTCTCTATGTATATTCTAATACACGCAATATGTATACACAAAAATACACACAACACTCCGAAAATATATATATATATATATAAATATATTATAATATATGTATGCACTAAAAAAAAACCGTGTCAAATAAAAAATTGAACACTATATATGTAATTATAATAGATAGACGCGCGCACAGAAATACTAGAAGTTTAGATGAATATGAAGAACTATTACTCGTTTATAGAACGCCGTCGGCAATCTTATCACCAAGGTAAATATTCTTTTTTTTTTTTTAATACCTAGGTAAATATTCTACTATAACTTGTTTTTTTACACTATCCCTACAATTGATCACTAGTGAAAAAATAATTAAATATCATTTTATTATCATTTTGATACAAATGTCTAAAAGTGGTAAAGAACACTTCTTATGCAGCTGATCATGTATTAACCAAGCAAATTAAAAGAAAGGGTAAAAGAAAATAATATATATATATATATATATGTAAATGTATGTATATGTATATGTGTGTAGAAATCAGAAAGAGAAATTGACCATCTCTGAAAAACATTCCAACCATTCAACTTGATATGATCATGCTTTGGCCAAAATCAGACAGATGACGAACACTTCCTTAACAGAATGCCTTCTGCGATATAAATGGAGATTTTAATTTGTTCCTTTTGGGTTTAAATTTTCAGATGTACGAGGCCAAACAGAAGTAATTTTCAGATGCACATCCTTAACATAAATGTTATATATATATATATATATATATTAATTTTTATTTGTTAATCAATTTATAGATCAATCTAACTGGTTGAAATAGTGGTAACAATAAATAGAAATTAATTGTTTGAACAACATGATATTAGTTCTTGACCGCATATCATTGTTCAGTTTTGTCGATCCCATACTTAGTTTCAGATGTTTATTGGATTAACCAGTGAATCTCTTTCGAATTTTGTTCCCAGCAAATTAAACAAATTAGTTGCAAAACTTTCAGAAATTGGCTTTGCCAGATGCATCAGGACTATCATTACTCATGACCCGAAAAAGTATACACAACAAAAACGACTGTTGTTTAGGGTATTATGCAGATATATATTTATATATATGCATATATATATATATATATGTATATATAATATATACAGACAGACAGACAGATTCTTCTTGTTGGGGTTAGACTTCGTCTTCCCTTTACGACGTTAGCTTTTAACAGTTTATCTAACGAACGATGAACTCTTTACACATGGGCCAGACCCAACTCACGATGGACTCCTGACTTTTGGGCCAGACCCAATTCATTCCGTTCAATCTCGAACGATGATAGCTCGTTTTACATGGGCCAGACCCATTCCGTTCCGTTCAGTATCGAACGATGATCGCTCGTTTAACACGGGCCGGACCCAGTTAAACGCTCGTTCACACTCGAACGTCGAACCAACAGATCAAACGCGATCTCTATATAAGCTACGAACGATGGATCACAATATCAGACTTGTGTCCAAATTAGCGTTCGTCGCTCGTATTCGACAGATTGAGACATCTCTCCTATAATCGTCGAACTCAATATCAACAACGATATTACATCAATAACCGCTAAAGCCCATTGTCCGAGATTAAGGTTCACCCTGGTAACCGTCTGTTCAAAATCTCCAATGGCATGCTTACACGTGTCCCAGATGACATTATCTGAACTGTCATGAGCAGTTACGGGCTCAGGCCCATCTTCCTCTATAAATAGAGGAAGACCCCCTCACGGGGGAGGATCGAGAGGGGAATCCCTGTCTTTCTTTCTGACATTTTCTCACAGAACACACTCATTCTGCAGAAATCTTCTCAGAAACTATTGCGAGGATTCTCAAATCTTCATTGTACTCAAACACTCATATATAGTGAAATCGTTCACTGACAGAGGACGTAGCTTTTAATTGAGCGAACCTCTTTATTTCTTGGTGTTCATTTATTTCTTTCTGCCTGTCTTTATTTTCATTTTCTGACATGAAATATCTGATCTTGCATTGTTTTGTTAAATTTCATCACGATGTCCAAGGGCCCAATTAATCAATTTTCACATACTCTGTTTTAACTCCTGTTAATTTTTGACTGTAGAAAACCAGCATCTACAGTTTGGCGCCCACCGTGGGGCCCTTGGACGTCTTACATCGGAAATCTGCAGAACAATCATGGCAGCAGAACATGAACGCCAGGAAGAACTTCCCCAGGGAAGCCCAGTCAACCGTGAAAAAGCTTCAACCTCTGAAGCAAACTCCCAAATCGCTCATCTGACGCGATTGGTTGAGGAACTGACCAAGAAACATGATAATCAGCAAAGTCAGATGGAGAACATCGCTGCAGAGAACCAGATTCTCAAGAACCAGTTGATGTCGAACTCTCAAGCCGCCTACTCGTATTACTACCCGTACTTCGGGTATTCAACCGGAACGAGCGCTGGGGGCTGGAACCCAGCCACCCTACAAAATCCCCAAGGTACGAACACTGGGGGCTGGCAAGCATCCACTTCCCGTGAACAACATGGGACGAACGCTGGAGGCTTGCAACGAGCAATTCCTCAACAACGAGCGTCGAGGGCTGCGTACAGTCCCGTGGCATCAATGCAACCCTTGTTCACACCTGGGGACACTCCGGCAGTAAACGAGTGGCGAGCCCAGCAGAGACAGACATCAACCGGATTCGGTGCCGGAAGACAGACCACACCAATGCGGCGTTCGACGCCCGACGTACCAGTACCATCAAGTCTCATTCAACAGGAGCCTGCGAACGTTGAAGATTTGATGAGGAGTATAATGTCCGAAGAAATGAGGACATTAGAAGTACAAATGCAGCAGCGTTTCTCCTCACAAATACATAAAGCAACAACCTCTACACCAGGGTTCGACGACTTTGCTCGTGGTGTCCGCGAGACGCCTTTGACAAAGCGGATCACCAATACAATCACCCCCAAGTTCAGCAACGTTTCTTTTCCGCAGTTTGACGGAATGTCAGACCCTCACGACCATCTCCTGCAGTACAAGCACGTCGTACAATCGACGAACATACCAACTGGTATGCTCGACGATATGATGTGCAAATTGTTTGCGCAAAGCCTGAAGGGAGCGGCCTTGAGGTGGTTTTGCAACCTTCCCCCGGAATCGATCGACTCATTTGATGAACTTTCGCTTGAGTTCATGCGAAGCTATTCCGTTCACATCCAATCCGGCAAGACGACAAAGGATCTTTGGAGTGTGATCCAGGGGCCACATGAGTCACTGCGCGCTTATGTTAAGCGCTTTAGCAAAGCCATATCAGAGATATCAGGGCTCGATGACGGAACGGCTAGAGAAGCATTGAAGAAGGGTCTAAGGCACAGGTCCTTATTCAAAAATGAGATTTGTGCGCAATACCCTCCAACGATCCAGGATGCTTTGCATCGAGCGAAGGGTTTTATCGAACTGGAGGATGAAAACGAGCGAGTTGAACGAGATCTTGCTCGGACAAGGGAAGAGTTGTCGAAGGCTCGTAACGAGCAAAACAAGGCCTTCAGACGAACGTCCGCGCCCACAACGTCGAACTAACGGCAAGGTCGATGGGCAGACGAACTTCATGGCGTACTTTGGGCGTACAGAACAACCCCAAAATGAGCGAACGGTGAATCTCCATTCTCACTAACCTTTGGTACAAAAGCTACTCCGGCGTCAATTGGCCTTTGAAAACGAAAGCCAGAATCAAGAAATGCTCAACGACAGTCTGGACCTGCTTGACGAACGACGAGATCAAGCCCTTATTCGCATGGCAAACTACCAGCAGTCGCTGGCAAAGTACTACAACTCCAAAGTTCGACCCAGAACTTTCAACGAAAGAGATCTCGTACTTCGCAAAGTATTCCAGAACACTGCCGAGCCAAACGCAGGAAAGTTGGGAGCAAATTGGGAAGGTCCTTACCGGATCTTGAAGGTTATCCGACCAGGCGTCTACCGTCTGGAGACGAGCGATGGAGTGGAGGTTCTTCGCAGTTGGAATTCTCATCACTTGAGAAAATACTGTATAATTTTGTTTTTATTTGGACAATTTCTGTAAAGGCTAGATCCCTTACGTCGAACATTCGATGTCATATCGAATCCGTAAGTCTATGCCTAAAGGCTAGATCCATTACGTTGAACGTTCGATGTCAAATCGAATCCGTAGGTCTATGCCTCATTTTTCGCTATTTACTCTGTAAAGGCTAGATTCCTTACGTCGAACATTCGATGCCAAATCGAATCCGTAGGTCTATGCCTAAAGGCTAGATACGTTACAGCGAACGTTCGACACACGTTCGAACCTGTATGTCTACGCCTCAGATTTCAGAGTTCAGTTCCTGAACTACGTTCGACTTGATCCCTAAACATTGGGTACGTAGGCAGTTCGTATACGCTTGTACGAGTCCAGTCGCAAAAATCACACAATTACATTGTGTAATCGAACTACGGACGGCTTGATCCCTAAACATTGGGTACGTAGGCAGCTCATCACACTTGAATGAGTTCAGCTTATATTACTATACAAAAACGGTGTTTCACACACCTGTAAAATTTGTTATCGCTCGACGCTAAACGTTCGTCTTTACGAACTACATTAGTCGGTTGCAAATTTCATCCACCGTTCGTCTTTACGATTAGGTGCAGCTACATTATTTTACAATAATCGTTCAGATTATTAACGTTCGTCGATACGAACTATACGAGCTACAAATACACTCCAATTATTTGCAATTGTCCGAGTAATGCTCGTTTCCCATGACTGATGCGATTTTCTCGCTAACGATCAAACACTCTATCGAGGATCCATCGCTCGATAGAGTGGGGGGCTATCTGTTGGGGTTAGACTTCGTCTTCCCTTTACGACGTTAGCTTTTAACAGTTTATCTAACGAACGATGAACTCTTTACACATGGGCCAGACCCAACTCACGATGGACTCCTGACTTTTGGGCCAGACCCAATTCATTCCGTTCAATCTCGAACGATGATAGCTCGTTTTACATGGGCCAGACCCATTCCGTTCCGTTCAGTATCGAACGATGATCGCTCGTTTAACACGGGCCGGACCCAGTTAAACGCTCGTTCACACTCGAACGTCGAACCAACAGATCAAACGCGATCTCTATATAAGCTACGAACGATGGATCACAATATCAGACTTGTGTCCAAATTAGCGTTCGTCGCTCGTATTCGACAGATTGAGACATCTCTCCTATAATCGTCGAACTCAATATCAACAACGATATTACATCAATAACCGCTAAAGCCCATTGTCCGAGATTAAGGTTCACCCTGGTAACCGTCTGTTCAAAATCTCCAATGGCATGCTTACACGTGTCCCAGATGACATTATCTGAACTGTCATGAGCAGTTACGGGCTCAGGCCCATCTTCCTCTATAAATAGAGGAAGACCCCCTCACGGGGGAGGATCGAGAGGGGAATCCCTGTCTTTCTTTCTGACATTTTCTCACAGAACACACTCATTCTGCAGAAATCTTCTCAGAAACTATTGCGAGGATTCTCAAATCTTCATTGTACTCAAACACTCATATATAGTGAAATCGTTCACTGACAGAGGACGTAGCTTTTAATTGAGCGAACCTCTTTATTTCTTGGTGTTCATTTATTTCTTTCTGCCTGTCTTTATTTTCATTTTCTGACATGAAATATCTGATCTTGCATTGTTTTGTTAAATTTCATCACGATGTCCAAGGGCCCAATTAATCAATTTTCACATACTCTGTTTTAACTCCTGTTAATTTTTGACTGTAGAAAACCAGCATCTACACTTCTTTCTCTCTCTTTCTTTCTTTCTTTCTTTCTTTCTTTTCGGATAGTTCTTGCTATTTAATGTTTAATTTACAAGACATTCCTTTCACATACATAAGAAAATTGCTAATATTGATCCAAATAATACTTTTTCCCTATGAGAATAAATATAACACCACTACATATAGATGTATAACTAGATATTGAGATGGCTTGAAAGCTCCTACACCTTGTCCATCAACGCCTTTATTTGCTTCTCCAGCTGGTTAAAAAAAACAAAAACAAAAAACAAAAAACAAAAAACAAGAAACAAAACAAAACAAAACCAGTTTAAACTATGAAAACAAAGGGCTTTAAATTAATTAAGAAGAAATTGTTCACATAGAAATCGATACAAACCTTGGCAGTTTCCATCTTTTGCCTCTGCAACTCTTTAACTAGTCTCTCGTTGCTGAGAATTGAAAAAGAGAAGCGACGGTGAAGAGATTTAAATAACGAGAACGAACATAACTCCTCAGAATTCATAAAGGAGAATCCCACACTTACTGTTGTTCCATGCACATTACATGAGATTCAAGGAGTCTCTCTCTACCCGAAGCAACGAACATCTGAGAAGTGTGACACTTTACTAATTCAACCAAAAAAAAAAAAGCGTGGCATTTCAACAGGTACTGCAGTTTTAAAGTGTAACAGCGTCTTTCTTTGATGGAAAAACTGATTCTGCTAAGTTTGTTTCTGATGGATGAACAGAATTAGCAACATTCAGTTAACAACAAATAGGCAAACAATAGATCAGATATCATTGAACTGAACCAGTGTACCAGCGGAGGGATAGCAAGTAGTCGTAAATCTCCACTAATGGCTAGGGTAAATCTACGTCACTTGATAATTTCAACTTAGTTTTATGATAATTTTAGGTCTCTTGTATTGTTTTTCTTTTTCTCTAATCTTATCTATTTGTGGCTAGTAAACTTGAGCGGCTTAGTTCTATAAATTGAAAGCACCATAACGTAGTATATATATGTAGCAACACTCGGCACTACTTCCAAAAGCCAAGTCGATTTGTGGTTACCTGATTGTGCTCGTTGTTGCTCACTGGTTCCGCAAACTCAGTACGATTACCTTTCACTACGCAAATTGGAAAAAATCATAATATTAACATGTAGTAGACAAGAAGATGAAAGTCTAAATGCTTAACATATATTAAAAAATAATAATAATTACACATTACCAGTAACTTGTTGTACACATCTTGTAAATCTCATCATTTGCTCCTGTCAGAATAATAAAGAATGATTAGAAACCCCAAGCACAATTTCTTAATTAGACAACAAGAAAACCAACTAAAATGAAAACCTCCACTGCACACCCTTTGCATGGCATTTTGCTGCAACAGATATTGTAGTGATGGAAGAATCGAAGCAGTTGGGACGGACATATGACTTGGAGATTTCCCCGAACATTCACCGACGAGGTCATCTGGAATGTCCTAGAAAACATATTTCAGAAGGGTTAAAAAGCCAGCCAGAGATTTATAACGGAAGAAAGATCTTGCATGAGTTATCCATTCTATATAACAGGAATAGGATTTTTTCGGATTTCCACATATGGTTCCCTCTTTAAAACAATAAATCTCAACGGAATAGGATTATAATGAAGAGAAAAAAGATGTTACATAGATTGCATGAAATTGGCTAGCCTGAGATCCATGCAGTGACCCCATTGATGCGGTAAGCATAAATGCACTTATTTTGGGTAACATGATCTATTTTGTCAATAAAGAGTGTACAGATCTTGTATAAGCTCTAGTTTCCAAATATAGTGTTTGTCGCGTCTACTCCACGAGATTCAATTGAAAAGAAATAGATTTTAGACTATTTTTAATGTGCTTTTTTTGTCTTATCATGTAATGGAGTTCATGGAAACTTTGTAGTTGAACCAGCACACCTTACAACTGGAATCCGGCTTTCTCACAAACTGGCCCTTGGACTTGAAGTCCACTTCTTCTGAGAGATTCTGACCTGCATTTAGGTGACAAAAACCCAGAGCAAAAAAGGCGATATAAATTAAGATTAAAAGTAAACGTAAGATCAAAGAAGGAAAAAGAGATAAAAATGAATAAAGGTGCATACGAGATAGTGACACACTGTTATCACTCTCCAGATGATGTGATAGGTGAGCCCTGCAAGTAATAGATTAACATATTCAGATGAACCCTGCTATAAGGCGATTACATTTTAAATATCAGTAGCAACATTTAAGCTTGAGTTTGGAGTTTAAGCGCTGAGTTCTTGTTCGTAGCTAAAGCAAAGCAGAAGCTAAACCAGCTTAACAGAATTTAAGATATCTCCTTATTTGGATCAGGTAATTAGCATAAAGATGAAGGATAAACAGATATGGTATATCCACCAAAACGCTCGATGCTGGAAAAGTAAAGTAGAAGTTATGGCTTCTTTCCAGGCTTAAAAATGTAGTAAATAAGCACATCAACCTAAAATTGAATGGAGAACCTATGAAACAATGGTCTAACGTAACCACAGAGCAACAAACACTTAAATTTGCATGAAGTTGGCTACAAAATCGGCAACATAGATAATGCACAAAGAAAGTTTAAGATTTATACTTGTTACCATGTTACTGATTCATTTAAAGAATTGAATCCAAAGGAAAGAGTAAACATACTCATGTGCCTGAAAGGATTGCTCGGGAATTGAAGCTTGGGAACCATCAATATTCCAAATATTGTCACGCCCATTCTAAAAAAATGGAAATTATATCAACAAAGTTTGGAAGTCATCTATCTAGTCATAGGAGCTCAGGGGAAAAATATATATATATATATATATATATATATATTAGTCCAATAAGAACAACATTAACACCTTCATGGACGTAGATGTTCCAAAACCAGGATTATCTGAACTTTCCAGTAACTTCCTTTCTTCTTTTGCACCTGAGTTATCAAATGCATCCTTATTTTTGCTTATGGAGTCTTGATTTTCTATACTGGAAATAATGTCATCATCTTGAAGCTGGAAATAAAAGGAACAATTTTATGAATGTCAATCACCAAGCATTTTTATAACCCAAATCGCTCTCGCAAGTTGATCTAAAGATGCGGAAAGAATCTAGGGATTAACCTACTTACACGAGCAGCCTGTTTTTTCAAATCCTCAAGATCAAAGTTCCATGCGCTGATCCCCCGTATATACTCTTGCTGCAATGAATAAAAGCTTCAACCGAGGAAATATTTAATGCAATTATGCCAGATAGATTATAATTGTTAAGAGTATTATTTTCTGCAGTTGATGTCATAGGCTAGAAAAGATAATTGGTCAGGACCTTTGAGGTGTAATACAAGAAAATGGCATTTAGTCCAAAAAATAAAGCAAGATACATTTGCAGGGACGTTATACAACCATTTCAAAAGAAATTCTTACCTGTGATAATTGCTCCTTGTCACCAAACATAGCCTTGTTTTGTGCAAGAAGGTCAGCCTCTTTTTCCTGGATTACAATGAAGAAATATCAAAACAAACAAAATATGAACATGACATATTAAACCCCGCGGGGGTTGATGGGAGGAGAGGGGTTTGGGTAGGACCTCCCAGGTTTCAAACCTGGGAGTTTTTTCGTTTCTCTTTGATAAGTGGGAGTCATAGACCCCACACCATTTTAAAAAATGAAAATAAGTGCACACCGAAATGGGCTCGCAATATAAACCTTCAACATCCTAAAACGATCACCAAGTGGAGGAAGGCCAGCAAGAATGGTCTGAACCACATAGTCTTTTGGACGTGCATGTTTGAAGAAATGATGCTTCAAAAGCTTTTCTGCTGTAGGGCGCTTCTTTGGATCCTTTACTAAGCAAGCAGCTACTATCTCTTTGAAGGACTAGAAAACATTACTGATTATTAGACAAATTAAAGAAATTCAACATCTCCAGATGGTTTCAACTCCAAAGCAATTACCTTTGAAAACTTCTTGTCCCTCTCATAGTCTAGACCAGGTGGTCCATTTTGTAAGGTCATCAGTAAAACCTGTCGTTAAAGTTAAAAATAATAGCAACTTTTATAAAACCGGGAAACAGAAAAGGAACCATGGGCCAGGACCATGTGCATAAACGTAGAACACAAGCAGGCATGTCTCCTATGTATTTTGTCAACAAAACAATGCACATTGACAGCTTAGGTTAGCATTGCGAAGTTAATAAGTCCATTAGTTGGATTACAGTCGCACAGAGACCCCAATAAAGCAGTACATTAATAATTCAATCAAAGAAGAGATTTTCAAACTAGTAAACCAGTACAGGTGAATAAATAAATGAACACTAGAAGAAAAGACTATAGAATATCTCAATCACATGCTTGCAACATGCATTCTTACGGTTCAGTTAGGAAACTTTGTATTTTGACTATGAAAGTTCACCATGCTGACATGTAAAGATTAAATTAGATCTACGTCCCATAAATGCTTATTGCATAGGATAATGAGATTACCTTTATGGGCGGATAGTTTGAAAATGGGGCATGACCATGAGCAAGTTCAAGAGCTGTTATCCCGAATGACCAAATATCTGCCCTACACACATGAAACTCATTATGGAGATCTGATATGTGCAACAACCATACAGCAATTTAATGCTACGGTGAATTTGTGAAAGGCCTGATAGTAAATAATTTCAAGGTCAGTATTTTAATTCTAAACAGGAACCGCTAATAGAATATTTTTAATGCCAACATAGATTACCCTAGTAGCGAAGAACCCAAATTCCGCATAAAAAACGTGAACATAATAGGAAAACCCGCATTGTTGACAGAAACTAATAAACTGCCGTACTCATAAAAGAAGTTGAAGCTGATTTCCAGTTTTATGATTTATGGATATTACTAGATATGAGAATTTTATGTATCCACCCATATTAGACTTGTTAGTTAAAAACGGAAGAAAATCATTAAACTACACAATATATTGTAAAAGGCAATTGCTCTATGAAATATAGATTACAAATGGGTCTACCGTGCATGAATAACCTACTCACTTAAAGTCATATCCATGCAATTGCTGCATAACTTCAGGCGCCATCCTGTGAAAACCATTTGAAGAATTTAATTAGTGGGATAAATAGGAAGGGTGAAGGTTCGAAACTAAGGACAACCCCAATAGCTTATGCAATAAAGTCTAAACATAATAATAAAGATATTTATAAATTAGATTGAGTGGTAGGTTGGCACCAGCATGGCGTTCCAACAAATGTATTCCTTGCATGTCGTCTATCACCATTATCAAACAAGCTTGCTGAAACACCAAAATCTGCTAACTTAACTGAACCTTTTGAATCGACCAATATATTCCCAGCCTGCAGAAATTACAGATTACAAGGTATAATACGATTCCATGAGTGATTATGTATTCCAATTCATGCAAGCAAATAAGAAGCGCCAACAACCACATATAGCATCAAAGTAACAAAGCAAAAACAACTAGTAACCTTTTAGAAAAAGTAACCATATAAGCAACAGAACGTACCAAGTTAGCGTTCATGCATGATTCAGTTAAAAGTCAATCATTTGTCACTATAGCTGCTTAGAGATGGCTAGATGTGTACATGGTTACGGTTCTCAGTATCTCCTACCACAACATCAACTGCAAATTTCACAATGATACCTTGACATCTCTGTGAATGAGCCCATGGGAATGTAGATACACAAGCGCTTTCAGAACTCCAAGCAACAACGTCGCAATAATAGGCTGTTCAAAACCATTTGGATGAACAAATTTCATTATGTGAACACACGATCCACACGCCATGTAAGGTGTCACAATCCAAAGGCTTGTGCCAGCTGTGAAAGAGCAGTGTGCCTTCAGTAGATTTGGATGGTCAAGCAAGCTCATGGTTTGTACTTCTCGCCGAATAACTTCCTATACATTAAAGACACCAAGTGGATCATCAAAACATACATCGATGAAAATCAACAACTACCCTGATAAAAACTTCAATCAACTTAGAACAAGAACTGAAATAGTGAAACTGATGAGTTTATATGCATGAAATTCAGTGGTTATTATCATCCGAAAACGCCGACATATAATGCACCATATAATCTAAAACTAGCATATGGGAAATGTGAAGAACAACTAAAGATACCAAAGCCAAGCAAGAACACACGTAACACATATTATATAACATCAGAGAAAGTAGAGTGTGTATATATACCAAGTCACTATTGCATTTTTCCAAGTCGAAAATTTTGATGGCAACAATCTCATCAAGGGGTTTGCAGAGGGCTCTATGCACGGTGGCACTGACTCCTTTACCAACTTCTTCATACAACCTGTACTCCTCCGGCTTAACCGGAAATTTCTTCGTTGTCAAATTTTCCATTGCCAGCTCCTTATAAGCAATCTTCAAGAATTGCTCCTACAATTACAATGAGCAACAATTAAGAAAGAAAGAAAGAAAGAAAGAATCTTGTTTGTTCAAATGAGAGATTTACTTTGAAATTAAAGTATTATTTAAGCAGTTTTTGGCATAGTTGAGCGGTTTATCCGATTGTTCAATAGCTAGGGCTCAAAATTCAAATAAACGTTTCTGTAATTCATTACGAATATATATATATATATATATATATCCATTTGTGTGTATATATGAATTTGATCAAACCGTGAGCGAAATTTCCTATAGGAGTCTCTTCGATTATAATTATGAAGATTCGGAAACTCAAAATATTTGCTATGCAAGTCCAATTCCTGGTTATCAACTCCAATCCACCACCAGAGGAAGCAAATTTATCAGCAAAATCAAGGTGTTTTTCAACAATTTAACATCAAGAGGAAATGAATTTGGAAAAGAAATGAAAGAAAATGAAAACAAGGTCGAAAAAAGGAACTGAAGAGAAGCAGAAAATTAACCTAACGAGGGTTTGGGGAAAATGGGAAGAGAGACGGAGAGATGATGAGAAGTTGAAGAAAAAGGGCTTCAAGTTAAAAGAACGAAGAAGAAGAAAAAGAAGAAGAAAAAGGAGAGGTGAAGTCGAGAGTGAAGAATACGATGGCGTGGTTTCGACTAGTCCGCCATTGAAGAATATTCAAGCTCTCACCTTTCTTTCAGACTCTGACTGTCTCTTCAGAGGCGCCGATCTCTGTTTAGCCGTTTCGTTCTTTCGTCCTTTTTTTTCACCGTTTCACTAACATAACAGTTGACTACAAAGGATCAAAGTGAAACTGATCTGTACTTTTTTTATTTTTTTTATTCTGAAAAGAATTCAGTTTAACAAAATTTTTTTTTTAATTTTAACAATATTACAATGAGACACTCTTAATCAAACTTTAATTACAGAAACACCCTGTTAAAATTCTTAAAA
Organism: Ficus hirta; assembly: GCA_038430175.1. Lineage (NCBI taxonomy): Eukaryota > Viridiplantae > Streptophyta > Magnoliopsida > Rosales > Moraceae > Ficus > Ficus hirta. The sequence continues at coordinate 13,399,263 of CM076595.1, read as the reverse complement.
ATATCCATAATCCTAGAATTCAGCCAATAAAACATATATGGAATAACCATATTACTGTTTGTAAAAATTACGATATTACTTATTATATTTTACAACTAACGCAAAATTTAAAATGGAAAATCTATAATCTTAATACTTTTTTTTTTTTTTTTATAAATAGAAGGGTTAAATTTAATACGAGTCAAATTATTGATGTACAGTTTTATATTTTTCTTTGTTAGAAACGCTCTGTTCTGTATTATGAATACGGGTTAACGTAAAGCAAATTAATGCATGAGTTACACCATTTGTTGGCACATTAAGTACCACAAAACTCACGTAAAAACGATACAATATCTTCAATACTGCGCTTTCAGGAGCCAAGACTTCCGGATAATTAACATAGTGAACTGCCTTGTGTATGCTTGATTAATTATGTATCTTATTTTGATGTCCAATTTTGAAACTCAATTTGCATCAAATTCAGCATTTCGTTCAGGTTCCGATCTCCATCGAGTTCGTGGTTTTCATGTGGTTAAAGATCAAATAGATAATATTGATGATTTAATTTCTTGATTTGGACTATATTTCCTTTTTTATATTAAAAAATCATGCATATTTTTATCATTTTAGGCGACGGCATTTTAACATTTAAATTATATATATTGGAGACAGTTGTCCCTTTAGTTTATGCCCCCAAAAAAAAGTCACATTCTAGGCCTTCATCGTGCCGTATAATTAAGCAAAACTTAACATTATTTTTTTTTTCTATGTAAATGTATATAACATTGTAATTTGCTTCTCAATGGCAGAGTTCGAGATTAATTCCATGACCCTCGTATTGATTTTTTATATCAAAATTAATTAAAGTGGTTCACTTAATGTTTGTGATCTAATGCTTGCACGTTATTTTCTCTCACCGTATTTCATGTTTAATATGAAAAAAAAAGAAGAAAGAAAGAAAAAAAAACCAAAAATCATCTATGTTGTTTGATATATAAAGTAAAAGAAAAGATTTAATGTGTAAAATATAAATAATATTATATATAACATAAAATCCCTCAATTTATCTTTTCAACTTAATGAAGATTAAATTTGAAGTGCTTTAAAAGATTTATAATATTCCTTCATCTCCTGTCACACAATCATAATTATCAAATTCATTCCACTATTCCCTCTATCCCTCTCCTTCTTTCCATTTTTCTATCCAACCAAACACACTATTTAAGGACAACTATGCCAATCCAAAATTAGGTCTTATCTCTTTAAAAAACAGGAACCTTTCAAATAAGTAGGCCTCTAGTTATCTAAAAAATAATCACTAAGGCTTCCCCCAAGAAATTTACCAAAAAAAATAAGTTCCCCCAGGAAAATTAAAGCATTATATAATTCATAACTTTTATTTCCAGAAAATTTATATTTCACCTTTAAAAAAATCATATTTTAGCTTTGAACGTTGTTTATTAAACACCATTCAAAAATGACTCTTATTTCAAAATCTAAAAGTTTTCAGGTTTGAACTTAGAATTTTCATGTTAAAGGCAAGTTAATGTAAGTCATCCCGTTCTTTTAAGGGCCAGGGCCATCCGAAGTGCTTCAAGCCCAACCAAGTTCCCGAAATGCAATCCAAGCCCATAATCAGTCGTCTTCTTTCGGCTCTCCATGTGCCTATTGACCAAACCATGAAAATGCTGGTACTATTATATTGATTGTTACTGTTACGTACTTAATAATCAGTTGGGGACTTTGGGGTTATTGTTTAATTATTTTCTGCTGTGTTTGGCTGACAAGAAAAAAGAAATCCAAATCCCAAACTCAAACGGAAAGGGACGCTTGCTAAATCCATAACCGGCAAATAATTGCTTGCTAGTGAAGCAGTTTGATGGCACCGTGGCCCACTAATGGAACCGTCGTTTTCTTGGTCCCTTTCATTGATTGCAATTGCATCGTGAGAAAGGCAAATCATGCTAGTCTGGCCAAGCTTTTTCCATAAATCCTTAACTTGCATAGATCAAATGGGCCTAATTGATCATCGGTGATGATGACATAGTGGTAAGAGAATGATCTATTAAGGCTCTTTTTACTTAGCATACATGGATTAAATCCCATTGTTTGTTAAGATTGTAATTACGCCGTTTTAATGGCCTGCCAAGTTGAACTGGAGTTTGATATCTTTGGACTCCTTAAATGTTAGGCGAGAAAGTATAGGACAAATCATTCTTTCATTCCATCTGTGATACTAGTAGATTATCATAGCAACGTTGGTCCCGAGGTGTGAAAACTCCACTAACTTCCTTTTTCTCTCAGAAAAAAGGGCTCTCTCTCTCTTTTCTTTTTTTTTTTTTGTTGCTAAACTCTCATTAAAAGGATTTAATTGAAAGGAAATATAACGTTTTTAGGATCTTGGTTTTGTTTCCATCTAAGTATATAAAATGATAAAAGAAACCTAATGGAAGGTAAGCCATTCACTAGCAGGGTCACAATTCTTCCACTTATTTTATTTTATTTTATTTTTAAAAGAAGTTGGTCGAATTATATTTCAGTATCAAATATTTTGTGGCATAGGTTCAGCATTAAAAAAATGTGGCAAAGGAAAAGTATTTTCTAAGAAGGAAAATATCAAAACGTAGGACAAATCAAAAGCGCAGATCTTGAACACCAAAACTAGTTTTCCTCTTGCTAGTTGCCTTTTGCGCTAAAGGGAATGTGCCTTTTCATTTCCATTTACTTGGTCAATTCCAAAGAAAACTCTCTCTTTTTTGTTCCTGTTTTATCTCAAAGAAGAAATGGTAAAACTTGAACTACTTGAACTACTAGAAAGATGGAAAAAGAAAGAATTTTCTTGTCGTTTCAATTTTTGGCGTCCAAAAGAGAGGGCAAGACATAGACCAATTAGAAAGAGAGAGAGAAAAAGAGGAGAGAATTGCAACTTGCAAGCATATTAATAAACATGTGAAAGTTGTTCAGATGAGGTTACTAGTTGGTGGATTTTCGTTATCCACAAATTTGACCGTCATTAGTCTGTTCTGTTTAATTTTGGTTTGCGCCAAAACTTTGACCAAAGTATTATTGGGAATTGTGTAGTCTGCCTAGCAAATGCCAAAAATAGTATTGGTTGTATCACCACATAAGGCACGTCCTTTGGATTTGTCAACGGGTTGGCTTGTAAACGTGTGTACAGACATGGGCGACAATAGGAGAGGTTTGTTGACTTTTGACTAGATAGTTTAGAATTTTAGATACTTGACGGGAATCCTTGATTAATCCATAATTAATTTGATTATTGGGAGATTAGCACGTATTCCATCTAGAACAACGGGAAATTTAAACGATAAACAAGTCCATTATCAAATGCAAGTAGGTACGTGCAATTAGGAAGTTGAACGTGATAAGTAGATTTTTGTTCTCGTTAGGGAAAACTAAAGTTTGGGTCTGTTTGATATCCATGATAGGATTACGATAGATAGGAAAATAGGAGATTGGATTGGAATACACAACGAAGGATAAGATTAAATTTTAGCTAATGCTATATTATGTTTGACATCAGTACATAGATGAGCATTTCTAATCCCCTCCTCTTCTAGGAGATAATTAAATCCCCTTCTAAAGGGATTAAATTATAGATTGAATAAGCTCTTATCTAGTTAAATCTTTTAAAATTTCTCACCAAACAGAGGATTAAAATCTAGTCGAGTCCTATCCTCCTTAATTATATGCACCAAGTGTATTATTATACAAGATAAAAGGAGATTTCTCTAGTACCCTAATTGTAGGAGAAACTCTCGAATTTAAAAAATATGATTGTTTTCATTTTTATTTAATAAGTGAAAGTTATAGATCTTACCTTAAAAAAAATTTAATTTTCAGTCATAAAATATGTATTGAAACTGTTAATTGTATATATTTTATTTTAATGTGATTCTAATTAGATGCAATGATTAAAAAAGGGTATTATGCACAAAGGAAGAGTTCAAATATGCCATGATACAACCCTTAATTTTCTTCGACCCAAAAAAAATAAAAATAAAACATTGGTTTTCTTACATAATTCTGGAGGAAAAAAAAAAAAAAAGATGGCACATTTATTGGTAAGAAAACGACTTGGAGTGCCTGTTCCAATTAAGCCACCAATCGACCCTTTTTATCTAATTGTAGAAACTTCATCTCATAGAGACCCAAACAATTATAGTTTCAAATATTATTAATTCAGCAAAAATCCCTATTATTATTAACTTGCTTTTGGTTCGTCGATTGGAGATAAAATTTTTTAGTTGAAATTGATTGAATTTTCAAAAACTAGTTATAACAGAAAAATATAAAATATGAGATGAAAAAATACATTTTAATTGGAATTAATCTTGTATACCAAACAAAATCTTAGTTTCTCTTAGCACTTATTACTGTTGCTAGTTTATCGAAGAGAATACTCCATCGCTATAAGAATTGCACATAACTTTTTTAAGGGTTCGTTTGGTATTTGGATTGAGTTTGAGATGAGATGAAATTTTTAAATTTGAGTTAGTTGATTTTTTAAAAATTAGTTATAAATTTTGTTGACTTTTCAGAAAAAGATAAAAATTAAGATGAAAAAGTACAGTTTAGTTGAAATTAAACCTGGATGCCAAACATAGGTTAAGTCTTTAATTAGGATTCAATACAAAAATACACAGAGAATTTTGGAAGAGAATAAACAAAAAATTCTATTATAAAACAATTTTTTAAACCATCAAATTCCTTAAAAATTATGTTGAATTCTAAAAAAATGATAATTTAACCTAATTGACGGCTCAAAATTGTTTCCAACCCATAAACTTTGTTTATAAATTTATTGCTTAATCATTAAGAAAAACAACTCCCCTTAGTTAAAAAAAAAAAAAAAAAAGCCTCAAAGACAACATTTTTTTTTTCAAGAAACAACTTAAAGACAACGATTTGTCATTGAATTATTTGTAATAAACAAATCTCAAATTTAAAAAAAAAAAATAAATCTCACATTAATGCTCAGTTTAAAACACGAGTGTGAAATGAAATTTTTATATTAAAATTTATTAAATTTTTAAAAATTAATTATAATTTTTATTAATTTTTTTAAAAAGATAAAAATTACTATGAAAATTTTAAGTTCACGACAGGTAGATGCACGAGTATTGTGAGGCAGTTGACCATTGCATGCAACCTTCCCGTTACATCACTCATGAGGTATGCTTCTCCATCCCAGAATCCTAATCCTTGCCCACCAAGCATTTATTTTATTTTTTTAGCACAAATAAAAAAGGCCAAAATTTTATTTATTAATTATTTTTTTCCTGAATTGTCCAACAAGCTTTTCCTTCCTCTTCTTATTATTATTTTTTAAATAAAAATTCAAAAAGGTCAAATAAACCTCGAACCTCCGAGTTCAGAGCCCAAGTTCAAAAAAAAAAAAAGTCAGAATATTCTAGATCGAACGAACAAACAAACGATAACGTGGCATCACACGTGTATGTATGGACACATGTTGCGTGTGAAGCAAGCATTCAATCCTCAACAGCTCAACAAACGTCCGTCAATTATTATTACAATAAAGCAAACAGAAATAACACGACCGTCAAAAACCTCGCCGATATTTCGACCAACCCGCCCAACAATTCTCTGTCCTCTTACGCGCCTTTCTAGTTACTTTCCCTCTCCCAAAAAAAATTAACATCTCTCTCTCTCTCTCTCTCTCTCTCTATGTATATATATATCATTTCGCCGTTCTCAAATTCGAAACCAAAAAGAAAACGTTTGCGTTCAGATTTCAAACGTCGTCCTTCTCTCTCTTCTCTCTCTCTCTCTCTCTCTGTGCCAACCCCGACCAACCACTGCATTAAACTCGAGCAAATTTAAAAGCGCCGTCCAGTATTAATAGTCGTGTTGGTGTATATCTGTTGTATTTATTACACTATATATATCGGTTTGGGTTTCGTTTCTTGGTTGTTTTTGGTTGATTGAAGAGAAAGAGCTGTTTGGATTTGATTTTGATTGAGCAAGGTTTTGGAGAAAATGCAAGCGAGTTCTGTTTTACCGTTGTCTCCGAATTTCAATTTTCACGGTTTTTCCAAGGAGTTCGCGGAGATTTCTTCTGAAATGAGCGAGGATTTCGGTGAGAAGCTCAAAATCGGTGGTTCTGAGAGGGAATTGGAGGAGGAGAAAGAGATTGTTGGCTCAGGAGCTGAGGATTTGGAGAATAAGGATGAGTTTGAAAATGAAGAAGAAGAAGAAGAAGAAGAAGAAGAAGAAGAGGACGAAGAGGAATTTTCTTTTGTTTGCATGAATCCCGACGAGTCGCCGATTTCTGCGGATGATATATTCCAGAACGGCCAGATCCGTCCGATTTTCCCGATTTTCGATCGGTCTCTCCTCTTCGCTGACGCCGGCGTCGACGAGGGCGATTCTTCCAAGGCGTCGGAGGCCTCGTCTCTGCGACCGCCGTTGAAGAAGCTCTTCGTCGAAGACCGTGAGCCTTCGATGTCTTCCTCTTCGTCGTCGTCGTCCTCCTCCTCCGAGGCTGGCGAGCTGGAGGGACTTGAGCCGGGGACGTACTGCGAGTGGTCGAAAAAGGCGGTGGAGGCCTCGCCGGAGCTGAGGAAGAAAAGCAATTCCACCGGATTCTCGAGGTTCTGGAGGTTCCGAGATTTGGTCTTGCGGAGCAACAGCGACGGCAAGGACGCGTTCGTCTTCCTAAACCCTAACTCCGCGAGTGCCAAGCAAAGCGTGGAAGCGATTAAGAAAATGGCCAAGGCTGAGCAGAACGAAAAGCCGGAGAAGGAGAGGAAGGTCACCGCCACCGCCGTTGACGCGCCGGTGAAGGCGAAGACAAAGAGAGGCGAAACTGTGTCGTCGGCTCACGAGAGGCATTACGTGAAGAATAGAGCGAAGAAGGTGGAGGATAGACGGAGGTCGTACTTGCCGTACCGGCAAGATCTCGTCGGTTTCTTCACCAATGTGAATGGATTAAGCAGAAATGTTCACCCTTTCTAATAAATTTTTTTTTTTCTAATTTCTATTGGTTAATTAATTGATGTAAATGGTTGGAGAAGACTAATCTTGTCTTAAGGATTCTGGATTGGTGTGCCTAGTTAATTAGTTATTATTGTTATTATTATTATTTTTTAATTTTCTTAATGTAAATTCGATTATAATTAGTTCTTTGTTCTTTTTAGTAACTTTTCTCCATGGGAAAAGGAAAAAATGCCGACGGCTATTATTTTAACGATATAAATTTGCAAATAAACCTTCATTGCTATACTGTCTTTTCTGGGAAACTTCAACAACTTTACGTGTATTGGAATCGTAAAGGTCTTTAAACTCACACGCACTTTCCCGGTGCAGAATTAGGGGGGGGGGGGGGGGGGGGGGGGGGGGTGGGTGTTGTCATGTAGTGCAATTTGCATGGCCATTCATGAGAAATTCTCCCAAAACTGCCGAGTATAATCAAAGAAATTAGAAAGGATTAACGAATTCATTAATTTTCTTATGTGAAGTCAATTTTATTTCATTTACCATTATTGCTCCAACATTGCAACTAAAATTTACATAATATCATGAGGTATTAGTGTCATAGTGCAGTCTTTATGTGGAAAAACGAAATGTTTTTTGATGAGTATGAAGTCAGATGTATATTTATTATCAAATTATGTATAATGTCACGTATATGTTAGGTTTTGAGCTTTAAGCACACAAGAAAAACTAATGATTTTTGTGATTAAGTAATTATTTTGTTTTGTTTTGTTTTTTTGTTTTTTGTTTTGCTAAAGATGTAATTATCCTAAAAATATGTAATTTTTAAATATCACCACCAACCGAAAGGTCATAAAGTCATGTGATTCCCCCCCCCCCCCCCCCTCTTTAGTAAATGCATATTGTGAGCTTTTAGTTTACGCGTTTTCTGATGAAAAGGATTTTATCATTTGTACTGTACTCTCTTCACCTTTGTGCCTCTGTTTTTTTTTTTTTTTTTTTTTTTAATAATTAAATGCAGACTTGTGACGTTTTCTGATTTTGGAATAATGAAAATAAAAATGGGAAATGCCACTAGTAAGCAATTTACGGTGTACAGTTTGATACTAGAGAATATCCTCATTGAAATATGTAGTAGCCAACCGGGACCCTCTTCTAAAAATTAAATTATTGCTAAAAGTTCCAACCAGAACTAGTGTATGGTCGTTGGGTAAATGGAAAAGAAAAAATCTCGTAAGTTCATATCCTCCAAAAATCCAAAGAATCGATCATATGAAGGACAGCACAGGACACTTGCTTTTGTCAAACATAGAAACTATCGTTTCTTCATCAAATTTTGTGAATATATATTTTTCTTCCTATCATATGATTTTAGGTATATTCTCCGTGCAGTATCTTGACCTGTATTTTTTTTTTAAATGTTATTATAACAACAAATTCATTCCATTACAATATTTTTCAATGATACTTATATTTTATATCAATATTTACTAAATAAACATCATCTTACACTTTAATATTATATAAAGTTATAAATAAGTCAACTAGTTATTACAGATTAATTATTTATTAAAAAGTTATAACTATCATACATATCTAACAACCCGGATAATAGGGTATTCATATGATTTTATTATGATATGATAGTTTATAATTGTATCTTATCAATAGTTTTTTACTTTTTTATTTTTTATTTTTTATTTTCCTATACGGACTTTTTAACATGAAAAAAGGAAATAAACACACTTGTATAGGGTACAGTAATATTGTCATAGTTGCATGTACACTTGGTATAAATAGACCAGCCTTAAAAAAAAAAAAAAAAAAAAAAAAACTTCTAAGCTGCTGTAAGCTGTGAAGGTTAACTGGATTGTTATTCTTTTTGGAGTCATATCTATGAGTCCATCATATACACACAAGATCAACGCAGGTCGAAAATTTCGAACCGGAGATTCGAATTCGTATAGACATTGTTGCAGTGCTCGTAAATGGGGCTTCCATCTGCTGTTTCCTTGTGAGGATGAAATCCTTCCTCTTGGCACTCTCTCAGGACACTCATCCCACCAGGGTCAGATAGCCTGAATATTCCATAGCTCCTGAGGATTGCCCAATACATAAGTTTCTGAATGTAAATATTGATTTTCAGCTGCTAAGTTATGTGGATTTTCCAGGCACTTTGCATTAAGAATCATAGCACAGAATACTAAGAATTCAGCCTAGTATTTTTCTACTATTCCGAAGTAGTCACACTAAGGTTAGCTATACCATTACTAAAAAAAGAAAGCTGTCAATAACAGAAACAAAAGGGCTAGGTGTATGAGAATAAGAATTCGAGTTTCACATCATAATCGAAGACGCTAAAAGGGCAATGGGACAAGGGGAGGGTGACAAGGACATTCGACAAGGCAGTAGGAGATCACATAATAACTTGTTCAAGTGAAAGTTTAAGCTTTGTTAGTGAACTGCAAAGTAGCAGTTGCAATTTGCGCACCTTGAGGTGTCTGTTGGCGCCATGACAATGGCGATAGCCTCGGGTACCATTACCTGGAAAACAAAATGCAGAATGGAAAGCAAAATGATGATAAAAAAGTGAGTATTCGTAGCTGTTAAATAAAAATAATTATGCAGAAGCAGTTGTTGTAGGGGCATAGTTGGATTTGGAAGAGTGAAAAAACATATTGAAGGGACTTAAAATATTTCAAGTCAGACCCAAGTGGCAAAAACCCAAAACTAACAAACTTTTGCAATTATTAAATGAAAGTTGAGAAGGGAAACTTTTATGTATTAAAAAAAAAAAAAAAAAAAAACCTTGTAATTTTCTGTTCAACCAATTCAAAGTAAGACCATTAACTGTGTAATTTTTGAAAAGTTATTAATGAGCAAGTTGGAAGGCATTTATGTCAAATCTGTGACTTGTAAGGTCAAAGTAACATGCCTGCTCTGTGCAGAAACAGCACAAAAGTTTTCCTATACAACAAAAGAATTACTAACTTTGATCGAGTCAATTACCTGGTACGAGTATTGAGTATGTATGTCTACTGAGGACATGAAACAACTTTGTGTAGGATGTGTCTGAAATATAATATAATATATATATATATATGTATATGTTATAGATTAGGTGGTAGAGCAAAGAACTGTTCAATTATATAAAAACATAAGACAGCTAAGCCATACATGGATCCAACCCACAGGAAAAAGGGAATGTTCATTTTGTATGGTGAAAACTTCCTCCTCATTTGAAGCCTGACACTGCCATATAGTTAGCAACAAACATAAATGAGATTAGACCCCGTAATATACATATATATATATATATATATATATGCATAGAAACTATATCCAATTTAGAAGAGTGAAAAAAAGATATCAGAATCTTACAGAACTTGAAGTAGATTCCTGTTTGGGTATGATCAAAGTGGTTACATAGAATATATTCTTCTTCTACACAGTAGAAACAAAAGTATCTTAGCTGCAACAAAGTAAATAATTGTTGGCTATTTTTATATACCTCATACATGCAACAATAAAGCTAGACTTTTACCTTTATCGAATGTACTAAAAAGAAAAATGCATTAATCTTACAAGGGAAGCACTGAGTACCCCACAGGTCTCCAGATCCTTGTCTGTGTTCTCCTTGGCAAGCTCAAGGAAATCCTCCATTAGTCGACCCGACTGAGAAGCATATGACAAACGTGATCTACTTTAAATGTCAAATGAAGGAGGTTCTTTGTAGGGTGTGACAAAATATGCAATCGGGAGTACATGGTCTAAAGTGTTAGATCTTCATCAAGTTTCATGTCATGCTTTTCTTAATATGAGACGATACAAATGCGATCTGACAGTTTAAGCTCTGTTACCAATAAATAGGTCTTTTTTCATAACTATCATAGAATTCTCCAACATGGACATATAAGTGGAAATGAAAACACGGCCATTAGCAAACCAAAAAAGCACTTTTGAGTTTCAAAGTTCTTACAATATGCATATCCCGGAGGACCTTAACCTTAGAGGTGGATGCCTCTCTATTATACGACTTTGAATTTCCATCTTCCGAATTGGCGAGCTCAAGGTGAGAAATGTGAGCATCTCGAGGCATACTTTCTATGCAAGAGATTATAGGAGAAGGAAAAGAATGAGTAACGGCATCAACTTTAGTGTGCAGATCAGATAGATTGGGTGTTCTGAGAACAAAGGTTGGGCAATAATATTCTAATCTGGACCAACTAAGGCCTGAATCCTCTGGACAGAAAGAAGCCAACCCAACTTTCTCCTCCTTGTCCATTCTCATACTATAAGATATAAAAAACATACAAAAAAAAAATTTTAGAAAACAACCTTTTCATAGAAATGGTAATTCGTGGAATAGTATAGTTCTGCAAAAAAGGAAAAAAAAAAAAAAAAAAAAGAAGATGAAGCCGTGGTTCAGTGTTGCAGGGCATAATCTAACGATAATTCTAAACCAAATCCCGTCAAGTTTCATTCCCCCACCCCAAGTTTTTTTTTTTTTTTTTTTTAAATTTTTCTTTAAATCAAGCTTCACGTAAAGGAATATATGAACAGACCTGGTCCTCACAACAATAGGACAAAAATGGCAGTTGTAATTGCAGTTAAATTAAAACAATAACCAGAAATAATTGTTTACCCACTAGTCACTATAGCAGAATTTTTTTTTTTTTTTTGCCCCCTAAACTCATATACGCTTTGACCTTAATCAAAATTCAGAGGCAAAAGCTTTATTTATATGTTTAATTCAAACAGAAACAGAAAATTAATAATAAACATGTATAGAAAGTATTAGGGAAGATTAGAGATAATAATAATTATCATGCAAGGAAAACAGAAGGAACCTAACCTGGTTTGATGGCTAATTAGCAAAATTCTGCAAATAGAAGTTCTGAAATCAAAACTTTCCTAATTCACGTTTCTTTAGTTCTATATTTTCATTCATGTCTACCAAAGCAAGTGCTTCAACATGACGGCACTTTGCCTAGGAATCTGACCTCCATATTCGAGCTATTTGGCCAAGTGGGTCCCTTCTTTTGTCAATTTATCAATTCTGCTGGCTAAGGACAGCGAGAGCAAATCCACTTGTCTAGTTTGGTGCTTCCATATTGTGTCATGCTCTCTACATGACGACACGTGTATGTGTGTGTGTGTGTGTGTGTGTGTACATATTATTTAGAGAGCACGCGTAAACAAACATAAAATTAAAAATTAAAAAAAAAAAATCATGTGAAGAGAGCTGGAAGGTCATATAACGGTCTGATAAGTTACTGTAAAACTGAATAAGTAACTGTTTCTTGATTTTCTTTCTATGTTTTAAATATTTCTGAGTGTTTAATAATTCTACCGTGATGGAAGGATTTTATACTAATATTTTTCAAACTTGTTTAGGGAAAAAAATTAATAATAAGAATAAGTAAATCACAAGCTGACCTTAAGGGACAATTTTTTTTAGTTGTTTAGAAATTTTAGAAATTTTTTTTTTCTAAAATTAGGATAAGGCTGAAACGAATATGTACAAGATAGGGAAAAAATTTTCAGCAAATGGAGCAAGGGGGGGAAATAATCAAGAAGATAATATAAGCAAAAAACGACATGAATCTGGTAAACGACATGTGGTTTATTGAGATTAAACGACAACACGCACTGTGCAATGGAACGACATGCAGTTTACTAGCAGAGAAATTGCACGTTGTGTTCCTACCTTGTCAAACGACAGCAAGCTGGAAAACCTGAACGACATGTTGTTTTCAAACTTGTGAAAAATCATGTTAAGAACTTCTAACTTTTGAAGCGATAACCACGTCCTTTTGTATCAATGGCGGCAAACTTAAAAGTGATACACGACATGTAGTTTTCGAGATTAAGAATAAAGAAGATCACAGCAAAATTCAACCTTAACGACATGTCGCTTCGAAGAGAAAACGACAACAAACTCTTCATTATAAACGACAACTTCAGTTTTTCTTTTTCTGAACTTAACGACAATTACAGTTTATGAAACTAAAGGTATTTAACGGCATATTTTGAAACTAAAGGCCAGCAAATTCTGAAAAATAGAACGACCTGTCTTTTTTTCTTGAGAGTTGAGACCCAACAATCCAAGTTTTGAACGACATGTCGTATACAGATGACAAATAGTTAAACAGCATGTCGTTCTTACCCTCAAACAACAAGAAACTTAAAAAAACAAAAAACAAAAAACAAAAAAAAAAAACAAAGAAAAAATTCTTTTTCATGCAGCATATTTTCAAACAGAAGAAAAACAAAAACAATTGCCACTTTCCACTCAGCCCCCACCCCAAACCAACAATATAATAAAGTTAATTATCGTGCCTATTCTCACTTCACCTATATCTTTCTATTAGACTTTTAACTAAATATATGGACCGAAAAGACGCACATGAGTTACCATTGGAGTAAAACGTCACCCAAATTTTAGTAGAGAAAGTTAAGTACCGAGACTAATTTAAAGTCTTGAGTAATAAAATGAGAGTGTGTAAAGATCAAGAGGCACACTGAGAAAACGTGTAAAGTTTGGGGGCATAAATGTATATAGGCCAAACATAACTTGAATCAAACGTTTCAATCCCCCACCCCTTCCCTAACTACAAGTACTTCTAATGCCATATGCTCTACTTTGAGGGGGAAAAAAAAAAAAAAAAAAATCTGCTAAATGAATCCCATTTTCCTTCTCACCGTAACATCATACAAGCAAAAGAACAAAAAACTTTAATGTACATTATCCTTCCCCGAGTCGGTTTTATTAAGGAACAGACACACAAACAATACATCTGGAGATTGAGTGGTGTCCCATGACTGGCTTCAGATCAAGCAAGTAACGTGTGACTTGAGATTCTCATCCTTAAGAATTAAAGACCTGTAGAGGACTCACATATAGTTCACTCACCCTTCGCTTTCTTTATCCTCATTTTCGCTTCTGCTTTCTAGCTTCCTAGTCCTCTCCTTTTGTCCTTTGTATTGCATGGTTAACGTTTCGCCTTCGAGATAAAAATGAATAAATAAATAAATAAATTAAATTAAATTAAATAGTTCGATCTTCCTTTTAAAATATATATACATATGTATTTCTTGTTTGTTCTTCTTACTGGTTTTTAAACAGGGCTTAGTGGAAAAGGAGTACAAATTTTCAAACCAAAAAAGCTCCAGTTCTGGTAAATCTTCTATCCTTCAGTTTGCTCTCTCTTTTCTCCGCGTCCGATATATATATGTATATGTGTGTTTGTGTATTTGAAAAGCCAAGAGGCAAAAGTTTCCCCTTTCGTCTGTGTGGCCTTTGAGTGAGAGAGAATGCTTTCTGTTGGGTTACTTGTAGTGTTTTCTAAGCCCAGTTGACAAATGAGCTTAAATTAATTGATATCATTTGCATCGCCACATCACTATTTCTTTGAGCAGAGTCATAACCCTTAATCCCTTGTAAATATTTTAAAAAGAAAAAGAAAATTATTATGAGTTTTCTTTCTGAGATTGAGATTAAAAATTCAGAAGCTTTTGCACTTTACTTGATATTATGTTGATACTTGAGGCTTTATTTAAGTATTTTTGTTTCAGATATCGTGGTGTAGATATTAACGGGTCAATTGACGAAAAACAATAACCTAAAAAAGAAAAATATAATATAATCCAATATCTGTCATCACTCTCAGAAAGTGTCTTTCTATTAAGTTGGGTTTATTTGCCCTTTCAAACAGACTAAAACATGTATATTACATTTGTCAAACCGCCACGATATTGAAACTAAAAACTTTTCACAGAACGATTTGATAGAGTATAATAATTGATATTGTTTTCAACCGTCAAATTCTTATCAATGTTTCATTAAATTATCATTTTTTTAACTTAATTTTTTTCTTATAATTAAATATGATTATAATAAGATCTAGATCAAATGTTTTTTTTTTTTTTTTCACTGTTATATTGTTAATGCTTTCGTGTTGTGTGAGTCGAACAGGTGGGAGTGGGCACTGTCTGAGTCACATTACAAAATGGCTGGAAGTTTTAAAAAGTGCATGCTGTTATGTTGCATTGCAAAAGTCTCGGTAATATTTCCATCTTTTACATTGAAGAACACAATTCTTTTATATTATTATTTTAAATTTATCATCTCTAGTCATTATTGAGCTACATCAATAGTAAAAGATAGTGGTATCCAAGTCACTAGTCAGAAAAGAAAGATATGAGAACAAGAACCGCCAGATTTTAGTAGCAGGTGGCCAATTCTAATCCAAGGAAATAATAAATGGCCCAAAATTTTAGGTAGCAAATGATGTGCCTAAAGGAGAATTTTAAGGAAAAACTACCTATAAATTTAGGTCTGGTATACTGATTTGGAATTGAAATTTTAGGTTAAAATTTAGAGTTATAATTTTTTTCTGAATTTTCAGAAAAAAGAAAAAAAAACAAAAAACAAAAGTTAAAATCAAACTTTAGATTTGAAATGAAGAGTGAAACAAAAACTAAGACTTTGTCTTTAATCATAGTATTTAAATTAGGTTTTATCAGTTTTAAATTTTATTTTTATTTGACTTCTGATTTGATCAGATTCCAAGTAAAAAAATAATAGTGAATAGTATTGTAATGAAAATAATTAAAAATTGAATAAATATTTTAGGAACTAATAAATCATTTATCTAATATTATTATTATTATTTATTATTACTTATTTTACATATTTTTGAAACATGTTATTTATTTTAATTATTTACATAAAAATGCTGGCTCCACTTATTTTGGTTTAACTTTCTTTTCACTTTGTTTTTTTTTTATGAGTCCAAAATTATTATCATGTTATCATCACATGAAAATCCAAACCTGACTTGTACTACAAAACCTCGTTTTATGCATTAGAGCAGAAACGAACACAACTGGTGCAAGTTTTACTATACAAGTGCTAAATTTAAAATACTTTTTTTTTTTTTGGGGGATAAATTATTAGTAAACTTCTTCATCAACTGCCGAAAACTTTATATTTCCACGTTAGTGCCTAACTGCCTCTTTGTAATTGTCCACAAAGCCCCAAAAACCTGCCGGTTTAGCCTTGTAATCTGAGTTGGTCTAAAGCCGTGTGGACAAAGATCCACCAATTATGGCCATTCAGAAGATATAAAACAACCATTGGGTCATGTTCATTAATTCCAACATTAACAATGTCATAATTATCTATTTCACCTTTCAGTTATTAGTCCTTGTTTTTGCGTCCTTATGTGACAGGTACTCTATATTTGATCAAAATACATTAAAAAAATATGTCGAACAAATAATTTTTGATACAAATGTGACTATTTCAAGTAAGTTAAACATTATAATATGAACTATACTTTTATATCACCATAGGAATTATTGTTTTAGCAATATCTGATCTGTGAATGTCTATCAAAAATTTACAACGTAACATGAAAAATTATTTCTAGACATAAATTAGACCGTCAAAAAGTTTATCAAATAACATAAAAATAAAGTATCCACAGATAGAAAAAAAAAGTACAATTCTTATCATAAATTTTTCATTAAAAGAAAACCTTACTAGTGGTTATTTTTCAGTATTTACAGTAGAAATCTAAAAAAAAAAAAAGTTCCTTTAGTTTTTCCCCTTGAACAGTATCCTACTTTTGTGCATTATGAGGCTCTTGTCCTTAAACGAAAGGGCACATCCATTTGAACCAGAAAAATGTTGTCTATTCCAGAGTTGACATCAATCAAGTAGATCATTTCATAGCACATATATAAGTCGCAGTAATGTGGTCCACTTTGGTCCTGAACCCACCAAATTCCTTACCTTCATGTTTTTGGAAAAAAAATGGTCCCCTCCTAATTACTATTGGCTTGAGAATTAATTAATTTTATTAATTAATTTTTTTAAAAATAAAGTTGCAAGTTGAAAGAAGCTCTTCAATCATGAAAATGATGTCTTCCATTTTGGAGGAAAAATAGAGATAAGGTTTCCTCTTTGCTTTTATTCACACATTATTCTCTATGATATAGCCTATAGGAATGGGATCCTATTAATTGAAACCCACAAAGAGCCCCAGATTCATCTCTTCTTTCCCCCTTTTTTCATGTGTTTCCTCTTATATTGGAGGTAAATATATACAGATATATTAAAAAAAAAAAAAAAAGACAGTTAAGATATTTATTTTAATATATATGAGAAGGTCACTCGTGGGACTATATGAACTCTTGAACTATTTAATTTAAAAAATTTAGAGGTAATTAAAAGCTTCTAAAATCAATCCGTCTGCCATCCCAAGATAAGGGGGAAAATATTATAAATAAATTAATGGAATAAAAGTCAATAAATTATTTAATTGGTAAAAATTATTAATATGGAACTTTTGGATAACAGACATTGACACTGTATACATCACCATAATTTCATTGCTTTAAAGAAAATAATTAATAAAAGAAGAATTTGATTTCTTTATTGTGGTCATAAATGACTGTCGTCACCTTCCCACTACCCACCACGCGGGCACCCACATTATTTGTTGTCGTTTGTTGACTTTTTTTTACCGGTACCCCGGCTTGCCATGACGAAGCCGGTCATTTCTCATTTGTCTTAAAAAAAGGCAACAAAAAAAGGAAAAATTAAAAAAAGGAAATCAACGGACGTGATTGGTGCTGGTTTTGACCCATCACCGTCGTCAATGCCATTGATCAAGCCCTCTTCTTTTATGACTATAAAAATATAATGCCTTTTTTTAGAAGTATATCATTGACTGTCTCTTTTAAAATGGATGGGAATAGTGGAAATATGTTACAAGTTTTTTACTATACAAAATCCTAATTTCCATATACAAACATTTAGATTCACATATAATATTACTGCAGTCCACGTGCATTCTTTTCCGATCGAGTAAATTATTTTTTTAATTTTTTTTACTGTGTATTCTCTTATAAAAATTTTACTCAAGTTGGAATTTTCTAAATATTTATAATCTTTTTCTTCAAGAATAAAAACCCATTTGGGGAGGTTTATGAGACAGAGGTCTGAAGATGCTTTGAATCGGAGATAAGTTGAATTTTGTAAAAATGTGTTTAGTTGAAAAAATTATTTGGAGTAAAAAAGTATAAAAAACTGAAATGTATTCAGAAAAAAAAAATATAAACATTGTTTGATTCTTCTCAAAATTTAAAATTAAGATGTTTTTTTTTTTTTTTTTAAATTACATAAAATAATTAGAGAAACAAAACAATATTTACATTATTAATTTCTTCCGGATACATTTCAAATTTTAATACTTTTAATTATCACAATTCATTTTCAACTCAAATACATAACTTCAAACATTCACTTATTTTCATCAAATCATTTTCAAAACTTTATGTATGCTCCAAACGTTATCTTAATGTTTGAATTGTAGGTCTGTTTGGATATTGCCATTACTCACTTACCAAAATACTAAAATAAAGGAACCATGGTTAGAGAAATGCTATAAATATAGGCTCTTCGGGTCACACTTTCAACGTAAGAAAAAAGTTGTCTGGGTAAGCTAGCCCCCCTTGGAGAAAGAGAGGAAAAAAGAAAAGGAGAATTATTACAGAATCTGTGGATAATTCTCCTCAAATTTCCAGAAATATAAAAAGCTGTACAGTATCATCCAGTCATAACCAGAGGTCCGTATAGAAGCTACTTCGCAGACAAATCATACTCTATTACAGTACTTGACCCGTTTTTGTTTCTGAATTCGTTTATATTTCGTCGTTTTAATCTTGTTTTCTTACCAGATTTTTAGTTTTTCAGCGAAGATTTCTGTGCTGATAAATCAGTCAAACTCAAATTTCTCTCCGATCATAAAAATATATATTAATTATGAATTTTAGTTCTTATTTAAGATGTATTTATATTGTTGAATTTTTTTGGGTTTGACAGAAAGAAGACATGGCAAACGACTCCTTCGACGACGCCATTGCCCAACTCACCAAGCTCATCAGGTTCTTCCGCCGATCTCTCTTTTTTCGCAAACCGTGTTTTTTTTTTTAAATTAAAAAAAAAAGAAACCGTAATTTGAGAAAGATGTGATGTCCTTTCTTGTAATTTCGCATATTCACGTACCACACCCCGTTCGGGCGGTTCCAGAAAGGCGGAAGTGCCGTCTAACGTACGATCCGACATATACGGTTGTGATCAGCCCGCGGAAAACGGCGGGACCCACGTGACGCGTCGTTACGGGAATGACTAATGACGTCTGATGGTTTTTTTGGGTTGCAGTGAGAAAGGCCACCTCGGGGACGCCGCCGCCGCAAAGATCAAGCAGATAACGTCCGACCTGGCGTCGGTCGGCTCGGACCCATTCGACCCGGTCCAGAGGATCAAAACCGGGTTCGCCCACTTCAAGACGGAGAAATACTTGTAAGCTTCCAAGAATATGCTAATTTGCTGGGGTTTTTTTATTTTTTATTTATTTTAAATTTTTGGATTCAACTTGTTCGAAATAGACTTTAATTATGGACGCGTCTTCTTCAGACAAAACGTTGAGCTTTAATCTGTCTGTAGTGGTCATATTTATTCTTCTACTTTTTTTTTTTTTTTGCCCTTTCCTCTTAAACTATACTCTTTGTTGAATTATGAAAAAGATGACAATAATATTATGCTGCACTGTCTTAATAATGATTTCTCTTGGATAATGATTTGTGATGAAAAATGCGTGTGTGGATACCTTTAGCTTACATTACTTTCTTTAAATGATAAATGCGACATTGCATGAATGAATTATATTCACATTTACTTATAAAGCAATTCTAATCATTGACCTTAAAAATTAATTAAAGTAGAAATTAAAAAAACAATTTGATTGGGAACCTCACAAAATGCTTTTTTTTTTTTTTTGAGGGAATCACAAAATGGCTTACGATTTTTTTTTTTTAACTTGTAATGCGGAGTTAAACCCGTCACTTTTAATGAAATTATGTGAATTACAATTAAATTATATATACAATCTTTTAATTTAGAAGTGTTTGTTGCTTTTACTATTAACTTTTGGTTAATTGGGGATTGGTGGCAACCGACTTTTTTCAGGAAGAATCCAGATTTGTACGGAGAACTTGCCAAAGGGCAGAGCCCCAAGGTAAGTAATGCTTTATCTACATTGTTTCCTTTTATTATTTTCATTGTAGATAATACTTTTTTTTGTTCCTGTAGACCTTTTAATATTACTTTCCTGTCATGCAAAAGTACTTGAAGAATATTGGGGCTAACATTGTAAATTTTATTGTTTTACACACGCAGTTTTTGGTATTTGCATGTTCGGATTCCCGAGTTTGCCCCTCACACATCCTGAATTTCCAACCGGGTGAGGCTTTTGTGGTCCGGAACATTGCCAACATGGTCCCACCATTTGATCAGGTAATTCCCAAAAAAAAAAAAAAAAAAAAAAAAAAAAAAAGAAAGAAAGAAAGAAGAAGAAGAAGAAGAAGAAGAAGCTAAACTAGCTAATCTACTAACTATTTGTTAAAAGTTGAATTTATAACATATCACTGAATTATTGGACTGTTCAAATTATTTACATGTAAATTAAATATTATCTTTTCTTAAGTTAATTTTTACAGATGAGTTCTATCTAAACCCCGATCTAGACTCAAAATTGTTTTTGAGCCGAGTTTTACTAATATCAATTTATCACACAATTGACATACCAGCATAATACTTTTCTTTTTATTTAGTTTAATCACATTATTGGCTATTGGGTTATTGCAGACAAAATACTCCGGAGTGGGTGCAGCCATTGAATATGCGGTTTTGCATCTGAAGGTGAATATTTTATGTCCCAAAGATTACTTATAGCCTCTTTTCTTAGTGGTAAAAGAACTTTCATTTGGTTATTTTCTAGAGCTAGCCTATAGATGTGTGGCGGAGATTGAAATGGTTCAAAGAAAAGAAAAAAGACCCGACCAGATGTCATCTTTCTATTGGTTGTTTGTTTCCACACACCTACTCATGCATGTATAATAATGGTGATCCAACTAAGCCCATGTGCCCACCAAACAATTAGCCTTCTGGAATCGTCATCTTCCATTTACATTGAACAACTTGCCTTCTCTTTTGGACACTTACTAATAGATCTAATCCATTCCCAATTTACCAATATCACTCGTTAGTACGTCCAATTACTAGCATTTTAAATAAACAAAAAACAGAACAAGTACAATAGCACAAGCAAAAAAGAAATATATCTTATCATGATTCTTTATCCAATCTCTTTTCAATATCAAAATTATTATTCTTGAATTTGGTTCCGTTTGACATCAGCATTTTTAAATAAAGTTTTTTCTTTTTAAAGTTTTTTTTTTTTTTTTTTTTTTTGTGAGTTTGAGCCTACGATCTAACAGATCATTGATCATTTTCTAGCTAAATGTTGACGACAGAAGAAGAAGAGGAAAAATGATTAAAAAGAAAAGAAAAGGATGTTGGATTCCTTTTGGAACTAGAGTTTAACACGAGTGTATATTACAGGTGGAGAATATTGTGGTGATTGGTCACAGCTGCTGTGGAGGTATAAAGGGTCTCATGTCTATCCCGGACGATGGGACCACTGCCAGGTACGTAAATGTTACAAAAATTACTTCACTAATAATGACAAGAACCAACTTCAAATTCCCCTGCATTATATACTTCCTCTCTCTTTCTTCATGGAAAGTTAAATGAGCAAAAGTACATGATTCAAGTATTTTGAATCATTAAACACCTCGAAAAGAAACATTATTTAAAGTGTGTTGCCTTTTCATTGCTTCCAATGGAAGGTTTCTCCTTATTCCATGTCATGTTATTGTCAAATACGAAATGACCTTTAGATTTGCACCATATCATTTAAAAGTCTAATAGTGCATAATGAAAATAAATGCGAAACCATAATTTTTTAAAGAATGTACGAGAAAAGTGGAGTTAACCTCAGAGTTTCATTGTATAAGACGGGACGCATTTTTTATTAACATATATAGTGTTAGGCATCACTGGTACCCTTAATTTATTCCAGCTTTTGGCAGGCATCGGAAAAGTTTGGAAGAAAGAATATGATACAACTTGGAAGTTGACATAAATTACTCACTCCAACCTATTGATCTATCATTTATGATTAGCTTTTTGTGGAAGTTTGCCCAAATTTCTGCGCATATTATGATTCTCTTCAATAATTGTGTAGACAATGCTTCATTTAATTATTTCATACAAAGTGAAACTTAGAAGAAGGCCTTACTAATACCTTTTGGACTATATTGGATTTCAGTGAATTCATAGAGAATTGGGTTCAAATATGTGCACCTGCAAAGAACAAGATCAAATCACAGTGCAGTGACTTGAGCTTCACTGAACAATGCACCCACTGTGAAAAGGTATAATAGATTATTTTAACTTTTTTTTATAAGTTAGTATCATTAAATTGCATTTTTTGGGCACTTTGCAGGACACAATTTTTATTTAGACATAATTTATAGTTATATATATTTGAAATATATACATTCATGTATTGTAAAAAATACGATGGATTTGGGTATGAAACTCTTGTGCAGGAAGCTGTGAATGTGTCACTGGGTAACTTGTTGACATACCCATTTGTGAGAGAGAGCTTGTTGAGCAAAACTCTGACTCTGAAGGGATCGCACTACGATTTCGTCAACGGGACTTTCGAGCTCTGGGATCTCGATTTCAAGATTTCCGGCTCCGTATCTGTATAAGCAAGAATCGGAGTTAGTTTAATTCTATAAAAACCTTTTTTTTTTTTTTCCTTCTAAGTATCACTACAGTTTTCCCTGCGCTGCAATGCTGTAAATTTCCTTTTGTCTTTGTTCAGTTGTTCCCTATGGCAAAAATAATGCAGCCACAAGGCTAGTATCTGGCTTTTGTGTGAATAATATGATCTCTTTGTTTTCCTTTTTATCCTATGGTCATGTAACCATTTTAGTTATATAATACTTTTCCTTTTGTGTGAATAATGTTGTCTGTGGGTTACGATTGGTAAACGGATAAAGGAAGGAAAAACAAGTTATGTACTAATTGGGCCATCAGCTGCTTCATAGTTCTGGTTCCAAACATTGAGCACAACGGTTGCCACTTTACAACAGCTCTTATTTATATTTTTGTTCTTTTTGTAAATGACGAGAGAGTAACTGATATTAGAGATGATAACATGATAACAATCTTAAATTTGCGAGCCCATTAAGGACGGATCATAGTTATGGGACTTTCGTAGGATAATTTCCGCCCTTTTTAACAGCTAAATCACATTAGAATCAAGTATGTACTTCCAAAAAATTTTTAATAAAATTTGACCATTTATTAACCAAACTTTTGTTGGAAGAAAGAGATAGAAGATTTATTCTTCTCTCTCTCTGTCTCTCTCTCTCTCTCTCTTTTTGATGACCATATATCTTTACTATTTGAGTAGTTCCCCTTACAAACTCCTCACGGTGGACAGTCATTAGTGAGTGACCATCAGTCAACCACTGATATCGGCCGCCAGAGTCTGTGACCACCGGCCATTTGTCGATGTTGGTTGCTAGAGTCAGTAGGTGATTATCAGTCATCCACTATTGCTGGTCAACCGAGTTACTTAACGGATTACTACTCCTCAACTATCGGTATACAGAGTTAGAATTCATTTATCACTCAGTGTGCGACTAGTCACCCATCCCAAGCTAGACGATATTCAAACTAGCCGCTGAAAGAATTAAAAAATTACGCACAAATCTTAAGTGGGGAGTGAAAAGGCTCACTTACAATACACAAACGAATAAAGTATAAAATAAGCAAGTCTTCTTTACAAACTTCTATAGAACGTGAATAATGTCTACTCCTGATGGGCTTGCGTAATTCAAAAGTCTCAGTACATCAGTCCTAGCAGCTAAGCAACGTCTTAACTTTTAAAAGTCAAAGGCTCACATTATGAACAAAACCATAATGAAAAATGTCACATCATAATTAATAAAGAATAATTTGTGGATCTCATGTCGCGAATAATGTTTACAGACGACATCAACAGTATTCAACATCATCGACTAATGAAAAATTAATCTCATAGCTTAAAACATAAATATCCATATATATACTTCATTTTTCATTAATTGTGATGTTTAACAATAATATTATTGCTCCTAAAGATTTTTCCATCTATCTAATGTGGTCTATGTATATTCCTCGTTAAACGACAATCGCTATCAACGATAACGGATTCAAAGCAAAACTTGGAACTTTTATACGTCCTCCAAAGAACTCACGAAATTCTTATCGAGAAAATAATAAGAATTTCAAAAAATCTCTCTTTCTCTCTATATTTTTTCCGATATATGAAGAGTTGAATTATAGAAGCAATTAGTAGAAGTAATGAAATATTATATATATATATATATATATATAGAGTAACCACGTTTTATGTCTTATAATTATGTGGGTTGATACTAAAGAAAAAGCAACTACAAGAACATGCATACAGAGAACCTGGGGTCTGAATCCCAGTTTACGTGGTTTGACATGTTTATGTGTTTTGTGCGTCAATTCCTAGGAATATATTACTTTTTAAGATTACATTATTTGTTAGAAGCCAGCTAGCAATTTGGTCAATTACTCAACAATTAATTGAGTGTGTTTTTTTTTTTTTTTGGGTAAAAAAAAAAAAACGACATAATTTATTCACGAGGTAAACTGTACGTCAAACTACGTGTGCCGAATTTTATTGGTCAATTTTTGACATTGGTGTGCTGCTCGGTGCTATATAAAAAACTATTAGGGATACCAATTCTAACATTAATTTTTATTGAATTATAACTTACCTAATATATGAGTTATCATTTTTTTTAATAAGTGTTCCAAATATTGTCACACCAATTAATTACATTTATCAATGAAAATATAACACATGAGTTGATAAAAATGATATTAAAAATGGTGTTTCTAACACTACTCATATATATATTTGCTCAACTCGGTGCTAATACTTATCTAACTTCATCTTATTAGTGTATTGGTTAATTCAAATTAGAAATTAGTACATGTTCATAGGATCTCACAAGCTTCATAGTGCCTTGTTTTTTTATCAATGAACTTCTTCAATAAGAAATATCGCGTTCCTCAAGAAAAATAAAAATAAAAATAAAAACCGTCTTTTGTGGATCTGTGAAAGTACTCTCAAGCACTCGGCAAATGGGCATAAACACAATATTGTAACAACGCCCCTGGATTGGAACAAAAATACTTGCTAAAAATAGAAAAACAAAACAATATTTATGGAACAAAAATTATCTCTAATTTACAATAAGATATCATAAGAGAGTAGACTAGCTAGTTAAACGATTTAATTAGGACATACAGTAACAACAATTAGTACTCAAAATTAATCTTATTGCAACGAAAGAAGGGGAAAAAGAAAAAAATAAAAATAAAGATACAAAAAGAAGTTTAGAATCTTTGCCACATTTGGTGGTCAAGATAATCAGGGTACCCATCTATGAATTCCCTAAATCCCTGGTTACTTGAAACAAAGTCAGAAAGATCACTGCTGCATATCGGCGAAGGAAATTCCTGGCCACTGTTTCGAGTGCATGGCGATTCTTGCGGCCATTCACTAAAACACCCCTGCAGATCATGATCATCTTCTTCAGTAATATTGTCCAAATTAGGCTTGTTTTGGTCCTGCATGACTTCGAATTCCATGGATTTGGCTACGCCACTAATATTGTAATTAGAAGGCTGATCATCTTTATAATAACTAACATCCGAATTAATGGGGACGTTTTTCTGTAAATGTTCAGGAGAGGAGGAGTGAACTAATTTTCTAGATTGCATTTTGAGGCCAAGCTTCTTGCTGAGATGAGTGTTCCAGTGGTTCTTCACTTGGTTGTCTGTTCTGCCGGGCACACGTCCTGCAATCAGTGACCACCTGCAGGCACCATAATATATAAACATATATCATATATATACCAGACTCGTATATATATATATATATATATAACCTTTAAGACTTTATCTATATATAATTTCATTGTCATGTTTCACATGTACATTTATTTACATTTCTACAAGCATCGACACACAAAAAAATTGAATGATTAGGACCACTTTCTTTTCCCTCTTTTATGTGCTTTCTTTAATTTCGGAGCCCTGTATCACAATATCGCGTTACGACTACTCAATATCCACCTCTTCCCCACATCCATGCATTAACAATATATATACATATATATATATATGACCATTATCTTCTAAGAATCAAACACTAATTAATATCGCTTTTAACGAAAATTATGCTAATATTGCCTCTTGAAGAAATTTAATTAGCACACATATTATATAGGTTTCGCAGTATTTTTTTTTTTTTTTTTTTTGTCTTTCTAGATCTAGTATATACCCCATATATAAATGGTGAGAAGAAACTAAATCCCTCCCTCAAATTTATTGAAAAAAAAAAAGGAAGAAAAAAAAGAAGAAAAATTCATAATCCAGCCTAATTAATGGCAACTAACAAAAAAAAAAAAAAGTAAAAGACAACAAAACGAAACACTTCAAAGAAGGTCGATGCACTCAATACAATGACAGATCCAGGATTTGAACTTGGTGGGGGCACATATAAGAATAAAATTTTTAATTAAAATAATTTGAAAATTAAAAAAAATATTCTATAAATGACTCAACAGGTTTTATATGCTTTGCATTCATTGTAGGATAATCTTATAATCCATATAATACTTGTAAAAAAAATCTTTATTAACATACAAAACTAAATTCTCATTTATCTATCGACTTCTTATATTTTTTTTTAACAACATTAATAGCATGAAATAGTTTGTTCCTCGAGCTTTATTACGTGTATTCCGAAACAATATCATGAATAGAGAAATTAAATACAAGTATACCAATCTAGATATTAAAACTAATCTTCTGAATTATAAATTTCATAAATCTCTATAATATTACCCATAATTAATCATAAAATTACATACCTTAATATTTTAATTGTCAATTGAAGCTAATAAATCTTGGAAGCAACCAAACTTTTGACGTATAATACTTTTTTGAAAAGAAAAGCTAGAGAAAGAAAGCGATCATAAAAGATTAAAAAAAAAAAGCCAGAGAAGAAGGTAATCACAAAAAATAAGATGAATAGAAAAAAAAAATGGTAGTAGAAACTCGAAACTGAAAAATAAATAAATAAATAAATAAAGAAAAAAAAAAGAGTTAAGATCCAAATTATAGAAGTTTTGACCCAAATCGAGAAAATTATAAACGATACTAAGAGTTTAAAACAAACAAACAAATTGTAAAAATAAAAAAAATAAAAAAAAAACTCTGCATTTATAACGTTAATATATATATATATGTATATATTTGAAATAAAAAAGGAAAGAGAAAACCAAAGATTTGAGATAGAGTGAGATCAATAAAGCCCAAAAAAAGATAAGCCCAAGACTAATATTGTGGGGGCACAGTAGTGTGACACATCTTCAAAACTACATGTAGTTTTGCCTTTTTCTTCATTTTCTCAGTGGGGACACACTTCAAAACTTCATGTAACTTTGCTTTCTTTCTTTCTTTTTTTCTCAGTGGGGGGGGGGGGGGGGACACGTGCCTCCACTGGTCTTGCCGTAGGTCCGTGACTCAATCGAAAATTGGTGTCATCCATTTATATCTCAACACCTTTTCTCTTTTGGACACGAAACTTTTCAGGATCTAGTATATACTATATTATGTGTAATTAGGGGATGTTTGGTAAAAAGTTTGGTTTAAACTAAACTGTATTTTTTTTATCATTATTTTTGTCTTTTTCCTAAAAAGTTTTTGTCTTTTTCCCAAAAAATTTTTTGTCTTTTATAAAAAGTCAACATAATTTACTATTTAAATTTAAAAATCTTAACTAAAACTTACACACCAAACACCCTCTTATTCTTTTTCTCCTAAGCAAATCCACAGTGTCCTAATTAATTATGAACCTTAATCTAAAGCAGTCCTACAGCTTAAGAAAATATAGGTTTTCTTAAGAAAAATGAAGGGAAAGCATTATTAAAGAGGGGGAAAAAAAAGAAATTAAAAACCTGTTTCCAAGGAGTTTATGGAGCCTGATAATTAGGTCTTCTTCTTCCTCTGAGAAACAGCCTCGTTTGACATTGGGGCTGAGATAGTTAAGCCACCTCAATCTGCAGCTCTTCCCACACCTCTGTAGACCTACATACATATATATATATATATATATAGGCATATTGTAACTTGTAATCAAGTTAATTTGTTTCAGGGAAAGCAACAATATACAAGAGAGAGAGGAATTTATATTGTATGTGTAAAGTTAATTAAAAAAAAAAACGATCTTTTAATTACCAGTCAACTTGGGAATGCGATTCCACTGCCCTATTCCATGCACCTTGATGTGTTCTAGCAATACCCTGTCCTCCTCCGCTGTCCACAGCCCTTTCTTATACTGCTTCTTCTCTTGTCCTTCCATATATTCTTAGCTCTTTAGAGAGAGAGAGAGAGAGAGAGAGAGAGAGGAAAGAGAAATCTTGAATATTTGTCAGTGTGTGAGTGTAAGAGAGAGAGAGGAGATGTGATAATTGAAAGCCTCGTAGGCTTGGAAAGTTATAATAAATTAGGTATTTATGCTTATATATGTGTGTGTGTGTGTGTGTATGTATATATTGTTAGCATTTTCATGCTCTTGGGAATTTGTGAGCCCGCGTGATACACATGCTAAATTTCACAAGCTAGGCACTGATATAATATTAATTTTTTTGATAAAATTACCTAAATAACCTCATTTTTTTTATCTATTGACCAACATGATATAAATTCTTCATTATTAACTAATATAACATAAGTTTTAGTTAACTGTAGTTTAATTTTGTGTCATATTAGTCTAATGTTAATCTTTTGTATCATTTTGGTGCAATGATCTTTAAATTTGTATCATTCAGGTACTTTCTCCTTAATTCTTCAACCAATCATTATTATATTGACATGTAGGGGTAAAATATTCAACTCGAAATTAATGATCAAAATAACGTGTTTTTTAAGGTTAATGTTCACACTAATCTTAATTAAGGCCAAATTACAATTATCATTATATTGTGGATTTGTTTATTTAATTTAATTGAGTTAGCCAAGCTTTTTTGTTTGCTAAGCTTCCGTGTTTTATTATTAGATCAAGAAAAATGAAATTTCCTACCATGTAAGGAAAGTTGATGACTGTTAAGATAGTTAACTAATTTTTATGTCAAAGTTTTGAGTTCTCTAAAATTAATCTACATCGTCCCAAAATTAGGAAGGGGAAAAAAACTCATTTTTCTAAGATAGTTATGTCTTAAATCTTTTGTTTAGTTAATTGGGTCAAAGTACGTAATAAACTAATGGAGAAAGAAGCAAATAGCATTTTTACGATAAATCATTTAGTAAATAACATTTTCAAAAATATTTAAAATAAATAATAACAAATAGTAAATTTTATAGGTAAATAAGTTACCCTCAAATCTTAATTAGTAATTCATGTTCCGTTAACAAGTATAGCCTTCAATTAACATTTGAGTCCTTACATAAGTTAATTATAGCCTTCAATTTACGTGTGTAATTTCTTGTGAAAATATATATATATATTCAAAATTTTGAGTTCTAATTGTCCTTGGCGTGAAACTATCGTATGGCTACAACATGAAGCGCATTTTCAGTTCTCCTATGTTGCACTGCCGAATGATTTAGCATTGTTCCCACATTAATATTCATTTGGCAACATTAGAACTTTTTTTTTTATTTTTTTTATTTTTGGGTGGATCAAGGACTTTGTAAACGTGACTTGAATAGTCAATTGTTCTTCATATGTTGTGGACTGGGCAACACGACGTTAGATAGTGCTTTTGTCAGTGCAAGTACTAGATCCAAAAAAATAAAAATAAATAAAAAGATTAAAACAAAAGCCCAAAAAGAAAAAAAGAAAGTATAAAAGTAATAAGGTGATATCGATCAAGAATGTTTACCTCCTTCAGTCTTATAGTATCAAAGTTTGAATATTTTCATATCAATTACAAGTTTGTGATGGACCAAATAACTATAACCACAGTCAAATGTAGAATTTAAAAAAAAAAAAAAAGGAATCACATCGTTATTCTACGAGATTTCTAAATAGATGATGGACAATATTGAACATGAAATTCGAGAATATAACTGATTTTTTTTTTTTTGTTATTAATATAGAAAAAGTAAGGTTGTCCTTTTGGTTAGCTTTATTAGTCGGTAGTACAAGAGCAAAGGTTGTCTTGTAGTTTGTTTTTTTGTTTTTTTGTTTTGGTAAATAGGTTGTCTAGTAGTTAACCACTTGGGAGAGGAGATTCAGATTCACATGCATAAGAACTGGAGGGGATAAGGTTGAAAAGTTGGTTGTCGCACATAATATAATTTTATAAATATAAGTTCCCCATGAGTTCACGGGTGCTTGGTGGCCACGGCTCCACAAGCTGTGGGAGTCTTGTCGGCAACGTCTAGTAAAACACGCTCAAATCTCCATGACATGCCAACGAGACTGCCCACTTATGAGACCAAAGTCAACAAACGGATCTGAGAGAAAATACACGCAGAGAGAGAGAGAGAGAGAGAGAGAGAGAAGAATCTAGAATCGTAAATGGTACTGTCAATAATGATGATCAGCTCATGATCTAACTCTTGTATTTATACATTAGATGAATATACAAAGTTTTTTTTTTTTTTTTTTTTTTTTTGCTAAAGAAATATACAAATTAAGAAGTTAGTTACAAGAAATATTAACAAACTCATAACTTCAGCAATTGCTGAGTCAGCAGTACTATAGTCTAACTAAGTTCCCCACATTCTCTAACATCGATCAGGAGTCGTCGAGGGCTGTGGTCTTTGTGAGAAAAACGACAAGAAAAATGAGTACCGTCTAGTGTTTTTATGTCGACGATAGAAGTAGCGGTCACATGGTTGGCTAACACCGGTTTCTATTTTCAGTATCATGATACATTCTCATATTAGGATTACTATATTAGTTCCCGATATGTGAGTTTGGTACGTGTTTTTTGTATTACATAAATGTATTGGTGTCCTTTTCTATTTTATATAAATATATATATATATATTTATATTGGTTTGACAATAGGGGAAAAAAAAAAAAAGTAAAGCAAAAGTAATATTAAAAAAAAACTAAAAAGATTTTTGACACATGATGGGTGTTGGACCCATCACGTGGCGAACTGTGAGAGAGAAACTGCACTTTCAAGTACTTTTATAATGTAATAAGAGATAATAAATATATATACATATACAATAAAAATGGTAATTGTGACTTTTGGGTAAAGTCTGAAACGTTAAAAAGTAAGCCTAGCTATCTTTACAATCACCCCACCCCACAACTTCAGAAGGGGGGGCGCAAAAAAAAACAAAAGAAAACCTTCTCGCCTATTAAGAAGATTTACTCTTTGTTGTCGTTTTCCCCCTTCATTGTTTATTGGTTTACGTCATCGTTTTTTCTTGCTTTGTTATCGTTTTCCGAATGTTCTGTGGCTCACCTAAATTGTTGTTGTTGTTGTTGGTTTTTTTTTTTTTTGGTCGTTAAATCCGTTTTGTCGTCTTACATTGTTTTTATTTTTATTTCCGCTCGTTTATTAAGTTTTGTAGTTTTTTAAGGTAATTTTTGTATTTCATTTTATTTAGTTTTGTTTAATTTTTATGTCGTATTACTATTTTGTTGTAGTTTTATCCTATTCAAGAGTCATTTTCATTTTAGTTTCCTGTTTTTTGTTTTTAGGTCCTTTCTCAGTTTTCTGTCGTTTCCACTTTAACCTGCGGTGTCTGTTGATACTCATCTTTTGTTTTGTTTTGTTTCCCTCACTTCCCCGGTTGTCATATTCCTTTCCCCCCCCCTTTAGGGAATTGTTTTTGTTTTCCCATTTTCTTTTTTCCTTTTGTTCACTGTCGTTTACTTACTTTGTTGTTGTTGTTTTTTACTTGAAAGTTTCATTGTCGTTTTTACTACTTTTAACTTGTTTTTATGTTTGTTGTCGTTGTTCTATTTTGTTGTCGTTTTTCTTCTATAGTGTCATTTTTCAGTTGCTTGTCGTTTTCTCCATCTATGTTGTTTTGCTGTCGTTTTTACTTTTTTGTCGTTTAATTGTGCTTTTGTCATTTTTCTAGTTTTTCGTTGTTTTCCCCCCACCTTTTTTTTTTGGGTTCATTTGTTATCTTGAATAGAATTTTGTCGTTTTCAACTTTAATGTCGTTTTACATAGGTGTGTCCTTATTCTCATTGGTTTTTCTTTTTAGGTGTCGTTTTCCAATTTATTTCGTTTTTGTTTTTGTTTTTCCCCCCTTTCTTTTGGTCTGCTTTCTGCAACATGATATATACGTTTCTTTCGTTTTTCTAGTCCGTGAAATTGCATCTCCACATTGTGCTTGCACCCATTTAAATGGCCAGAATTTTGCTTCATAACTTGTTTTCTCTATAGTGGCATAATTTTTTGCCTTTAAAAACAACTAGAATTTTTCCGAACCTATATACATGTTCACACACTATACCTTTTCCAAGTGTTTATTTTGATTTTTTTTTAATCTTATTATTATAATGTTAATATAAGTTTTATTCTTGAAATCAAATTATATACTAAAACTTCTTGCAACAAATGATTTTTAGCCTTGAATCAACTAGAGCTTGAAAAAGATTCACATATGCTAGTTCTTCCCTGTAGAATTATGCCACAATAATAAACCATGGTTGAACTTCTTTTACTATGATATCTACTGCCAAAGTTTTCTGACGGGATTAAAGAAATTGGTAACCAAAAATGAAAACCAAGAGTACTTATTCCCCAATATTTTGTACATCAACATATTTTTCAAGTGGCCATCATCCTATTACAGAGAGAGCAACAATGCAAAATTGGCCTTTGTTTTGTGTGTTTGGTTCTCATGGAATTGGATGTATAACTACCTTACCAACTGCTCGGTTTGTTTCGAGGTAAGAGAAAGCCTCAACAAGCTGTGAAAATGGGAATGGACCCTTGGGGTCAATCACTGGCTTCACCTTTCCACTCTCCAAATATGGATTTAGTTTCTTCAGAACTTCGCCATTCGAAGTGACCACAAATCTGAAACCAGGTGGTGTAACGGCACCGGTTAAGGCCACCACGCTGCCTCCTTCTTTCACGGCTTTCACCGCTCTATCGCACTGCCCTGCCATTGTCAAAGCAAACAAGAGTGATGGTTTTGTCAGGAATCCAATAATTCTGACGTCGAAACTAGTAATTTTCTTAAATCGTCTTCTCAATGAAGGTGGAAAAGAGAACTTGAAATGTGCTAGAGACACTCGACTAGGCCTATGTTTGGGGCAACCATTCAAGGCCATTTACACCATTCCAATTCATTATAACATTTTAATACTTATTGGGCTTGTGCAATTTGGATGGACTATTCTGAAATTTGGGCCATTTCTATCTATTTTCTACAATAAAAGTGGAAAAAAATCTAAAGCTTTTCTCTGATATACATTTCAGCTGCTTCCAAACTGTTGAAAATCTGAATTTTATTCTCCTAGTTGTATATTAGCTGTATTTTATTTTCCCTTTTCAACTTTCCTCATTTAGTTGATTTAGGAAATCGGGTAGCATGTTACCCGAATTCACGGACTTGATTCTTAGCCCCCTTGTATATATTCAGCCCCTTGTATCATTCGATATAGTAATCAGAAAAATTCATTATAATTTTTCACTCAAAACTCTATAACATATTTTAAATGTTTCTGTTCAAAATATTAACATTCAAATGTCAATTCGGATGACAGTTTAAATGTTTTCATTCAAATGTTTCTATTCCATATGTTTTTGTTTTGATGTTTCCATTCTGGTGAGGTCTTCAAATTTTTCCATTCAAATGTTTCCATTCTAAAGGATTTTTGCTCTTGAAAGTTTAATATGACAGATCCTAGATCATGACTTGATGCGAATAAAAGTTCTTTCTTATTTCTAACTTATCATAACAAATTAAGCCTTGCGGATTTCCACGTATGCAAGTGATGGAGAAACCTTACCAATAGCATCGTAGACGACATCAAACTTCTCCGGCAGATCTTCGAAGTTTTCTTTTGTGTAATCAATGGCTAAATCAGTACCAAGGCTCTTCAAGAACTCCAGCTTTCCGGTGCTTGCAGTGGCTGCAACTCTCGAAGCACCGAAGACTTGTTTTGCTAGCTGCATCAACCAAGAAAATAAACAAAATTTACCCTTTTGGAGGGGAAAAAAAATATCAAATGCAAACTGATGCCTTTTGGTAATTTTAGCATTCTTAAGCACTCTCAATAAACATAACAAACACACACAATCATTTAGAACTTTAATTACATGGTAAGGAGTTTCTTTTTGCTAGTTTGTTTTTCTTTTGTGTTGTAAGACGGTGATTTTAGTCGTAAAAAGTAAGAAACCTGAATGACCAAGCTTCCTACTCCACCAGCACCATTCAAGACAAGAATAGATTTGCCAGCGGAAAATCCAGTCTTTTCGAGACCCTCGTAAGCGGTCTCAATCGCAAGAGGAAGAGCGGCTGCCTGAGCAAAGTCAAGATTCTTAGGCTTTGGTGCCAACAGCTTCTCTTCAACTGCAGTGTACTCAGCAAGAGATCCGAATTGCTTAGGACCATCCAATGCTTTCTCGTGTATGTCCCCATATACTTCGTTCCCTTCTTTGAAGTTCTTCACTTGACTCCCAACTTTTACTACTACACCAGCAACATCATAGCCTGGAACAGTCTTTATAGAAACAAAGTGGAAAACAATTCCTTCAGTCAATACTTTCATTCGTGCAAAAAAGGAATAAGGCTTCCTCTTTTTATTTTATTATTTTATTTATTTTTAGTTATTGTCAAAGTGAACAGTTTTCCACCATTCTTTAACCTCAATAAAAGTTTTTTTTTTTTTTTTAAGTAATAAAAGTGTTACTAACAGTCTAACACTAACCAGAATTGAATATTTCTCACGTGCTTTTAGTCAGATCGTCTCCAATGCAAATGCTTATATTTAGTTCATATTTTCTGTATTGTTATATTTTGTACTCCAGAATACCCTGTTAAATATTATATTTCCTTTTTTTTTTTCTCATTAATTTTGACTTCGAGTTTTGAAGAGTGAAAAACTTAACCCATGAATCAATAACAATCAAATGCCAAATTTTGACATAAGCTATATTTGGTTCAAACTTTGACACCAAATATAACATATACCAAATTTAATAACAAGTATGGCATTGCATTGAACAATAGTTTTCTAAATTAAAAGTGAAGTTTTACCACTAACATAGAAATTTCACATAGTATTTGAGATTCTCTTAGCTTTTCGCTAGCAATCAAATTTTTACCACTATCATCTCACGTCCATTCAAATTGAACAATGTAAAAGCCAAAGATATCAGTGATGTTTAGCAGCATGGGGTCATGTAACATGAGACTCACTTATGAAACTCACCTTTTATTAGTTGTGGTGTTTAATGTGTTCCAAGTATTTTTCATTCAAATTACAACCAAGCCTAAATTTCGTGAAAGATTAACAATCCCAAGCATGAGTCTTTACATTTATCTACTAGAGAATGCCAGAAAGAAAAATTTTGATAGAAAAAAAGATTACCGGTAGTGGAGAATCAGTGTTCTGGAATTTTCCAAGCCTTCTCTTGAAGTCAACCGGATTAAGAGCAGCAGCAAAAACCTTAATCAAAACCTGGTCTTCCTTGACATCAGGAACCGAGACATTACTCTCAAGCTTCAACACATCCACGCCTCCGTATTCTCCGTACACCCACGCCTTCATCTCCGACGGCACTGCAGCGGACACTTTCGTGGATTCTGTGGGGGAGGACGCCGCCTGGGAACTGGCTGAGATTCTGAGACCGGGAACCGATGTGTTGCTGTTGTTTCCCGGGAAAGTGACGGAAAATCTTAGGGAATTAAGTCGGTGTGGGCGAGGGAAGGGATAGGCATGGGCTTTGAGTTGGGGAGATGATGTGGAGGAGAGGCTGGCAGTTGCCAACATTGCTCTGTGTGTGTGTGTGAGTGTGCTGTGCTGTGCTTCCCCAACTGTCTCCTTAACGGCTTATCTTCTACTTCTCTCTTTTGCTTTGAGAATCACAAAACAAATTTTTTTTTTCTAGATTTCCTTTTTGTAGTGTGTTTTTATTTTTAGTTTGTTTTTTATTATGTGCCCGTATAGAGTGGGACAAAGGCTGGATATTGTGTGGACGTTACTAATTTTCTAGCACCTTCCAATTTCCATTGCCAAATCGTAGCTGATGAAGGACAAAAATGTCAATCATCATCACCATGGATAAATTTTTTCATTAATTATTCCTCTAATATTTTTTTGACAAATTATTCAGTTATTTAATACAACTTAATAGTTATAAGTGTGAATTTTTAAATTTAGTTACTATGAAAAATTAATATTTGAATGAACAACTAGTGAGATAGGAAATTGAAGACAACTCATGTGAATTCTTGGATCAATACTTGTTTGGTATTTAAAAAAATTTCACTGTTTTTTTTTTTTTTTGGAGGGGCACTACTAATTGTTTCAATCCCCACAATATTAAAAATCCTTCTCTTATGATTTTTAAGATCCATATTAAAGTTCCTTGTCTAATGATTTTTAAGATATAAAATCTGCATATATTATGTAATAATGGGGAGAATTAATTGGCAACAAATGCATAATATCACACTATTTGAAAAACTAGTTTGGCTTTTCATGATATGTGCGGTAAAGAGGCAGTGCCTACTAATCTTTGGAATAGTGCTTCAATACAACTTCTTAATTCTTAATATAACACTACTAATGTATAATATACTTATCAATAAACTAATCATTTCAATTTATATAACAATTGATAACATTAGCTTTGGAACTAAGGGTAGTTTAGGGTATCATCTTTGGATTGTATTTTTATCATTTGAATTTCAAAATTCTAACTCTAAATTAAACTTTCTCTCTCTTTTATTTTCAAAAAACTCAAACTTTAAAAGTCTATAACTTTCTCATTTCAAATCAAAATGAGATGAGTTTTATGTTAAAATGCTCGTATCGACTAAACGAACGAGACAAAATCCATTTTACATATTTGTTTCTGAACATATTTCAAAATTTTATACTATTTTCTATATTACAGAACTTTTTTAAAAGTTTTCCTCCCAAACACACATTTGCAACTCAGCTTTTAAAATAACATATCCAGATATCACCTAAACAGACCCCAAGTTATATAAAATTTTCGTCTTCTTCTTCTTCTTTAGAAAATTCATTGATTTTGGAAACTCTTTTTCTTTTCTTTTTTTTTTTCAGTGCAAACTCGAGACGCCATCACACATGGATCAAAAATTAGGTGACGATTGACATAACATAATCTTATATATTCTTTAATTAATTTGATAACTTGTCTATCGTTTGAAAAAAGTTTTTTCTTTTTTATAAATAATTTTTAAGTTTATTTAAAGTCTCAAACATGAGTTTTTTTTTTTTTTTTTTAATTTGGATTTCTTTTGACATTAACCTGACGTGACTGACGACATGTTTGAAAACGTCGTTTTGGGTGTTGCCGTGTTGGGTCGTTACGGAAGTTGATAGGAGAAGATGATACATAGGCACAAAACATCCCGAGTAGAAGTCACGTGGACGGTGAAGATCTGTCCTCACGTGATCCAAAATCGACGACTTCTTGATACAAAACCCTCCTTCCTTTCCTTCCATCGCCGACTGTGACGGCTACGTTTTTTCACTCAGATCTCCTCGCTCTCTCTCTCTCTCTCTCTCTCCCCCCTCTCTCATCCCAAATCGCTCGATTCCCATATTCTCCATTCTCAGGTGATTCAGAGCCCTGATCTTTTCTCTTTTATCTCCTCCATTTGTCGTTTGTATCCGTGAATTACACACATATATATTTTTATATTGTTGAATTAAGTTTTGTGAATAGTATAATTTGCAGTCATTTTTTAATAATAAAGTTTTGATCTTTGGTACCTGATTCGTCTTTTTGGTTGATGATCTCTCTATGATCCGTTACCTTTGCGATCGAAAGCAGAAATTTCGATCAAACTTGGGTGTTTTTTAATGTTTAATCGTTAATTTGATAGTTTAAGGCCGATTTCTCCTTGTTTGTCTTCTGGATTATTGAATTTCTATAACAATGTGTTACGATAATACTACATTAGATTCGATTTTAATGCATTTTTTACACCAATTTTTACTCTTCGCTTGATTGATATGAAAGTTTTGAGGAATCGAAAGGGTATAGAGAACGAACCTTAATGTTTTATTTGTTTTAATTAATAATAAAGTGAGGATTTTTGCCTTGGATTACATCTTTAGCTAATTTTATTCAGTGTTTTTGGACTCCTGATGGTGAGTAAGCATACCTGAAATTGTTTTTTATTTTTATTTTCGGAGAAACCAGAGTGGTTTGTTTCTTACCCTATCCTATGACGTATCTCATGTCTCAGTGACATAATTGGCCCTAAATGATTAGGAAAATGTTTTTGTCTTGCTTTAACAAGATTATTTATTGATGTTATTGTTTTCAGCTTGGGTGGTTCGGTTACTGTTGCATTTAATTCTAGTTTCATAATTATTTACTTGTGCTGTTGCTGTGTTCCGTGTTGGAACCGTTACATTTAACTCTAGTTTTGTAATTATTTACTTGTGCTGTTGCTGTGTTCCGTGTTGGAACCGTTACATTTAACTCTAGTTTTGTAAATAAACATTTAACTCTAGTTTTATAATTATTTACTTGTGCTGTGTTCCGTGTCGGAACCATTACATTTAACGGTAGTTTTATGATTATTTACTTGTGCTGTGTTCCGTGTCGTTTTGGTAGGTTTGTTGTAATGGCAGAATCAAAATCAGGTTTGAGGAAACCAGTATTTACCAAGGTTGACCAGCTCCGGCCTGGCACCAGCGGGCATACTCTCACTGTAAAGGTTGTTAGCACTAAAATGGTTTTACAGAAGGGTCGTGCCGATGGTCCTCAAGTTCGTCAAATGCGAATTGCTGAATGCTTGGTTGGGGATGAGACCGGATTGATTATCTTCACAGCTAGAAATGACCAAGGTAAATATATATCTAGAGTACCTATAACTGTGCTTGAATATTATATTTCTTTGTATTTCTATTCTCATGTCGGCATGCGTATCATGCATCAAGTGTTATTTTTACCGATCCTTTTTTGCAAAAATTATTATCACTTTTTTTTTTCATTTGCATATTATCTATTGGTCTTTTTCTTTGAGATTTTTTAACCTTTTTCCACATTTTAGAGCTAATGCATTTTCAGGTACTATCTTGTATCTTAGTATTATGTTTAACCTTATACTTGGTCATGGTTAGGTGCTTGTTGCCGTTTTCTAGTTTACCGCCTGTTGGCTGCACAAGTTTCTGTTTATCCGTGATTCTTCTCCTTACTGCATTGTATTCTTTCAATGTTGTGTGTACAACGTGCTATATGGAGTTCTCATGTCACGGTCACAAATGCAATTAATCTATTAAAGGCTCTGATGCTTTGAACAATGCCCAAGTATTAGATTTAGACCTAGCGAGCTTACTAGGAACATTGTTGCTTAGTTGACTTTTGGATGACCATGCCAAATTCTAAAATTTTGCAGACTCGGGTAGTGCAAGTGGGTTGGGGAAGGGGCGTGAAATTTGGTTGAGTGATGGTCTTATCCTAACTGCTAGGAATTACTTTTCCAATGGTTAGGTAATAAATGGGTCACTCATCATGATATAGCTTATTTTATTAGTCTCTTGTAGCAGAGTGGCATGCTCTTCTTTCCCCGTTTTCTATCAGATTACTAGAAATTGTGTTAAATGTGGTGCCTTTTATCCTGTTTATTGCTTAGTTTGATATAGATATGCCGGGGTTCAATGCTTGTTTGTTTGAATAACAACAACTTGGATTCTTAGACCTTGATCGAATTTCAGAACTTGCTTAAATGAAGTTGTATATGCTTAACATAAAGACGTTGATGGTTGAGTTAATACTTATCTAAAGGGTAGAGAGGATAGAGTACAATCTTGGAAGACCTGCTCTATTTTTCATGCATAAATATTTTGTGGATTCTTTATTTAACTTACTATTTACCAATGGGAAACAATATAAAATTATTTAGATGTTTGTGATCTGCTCTTTTAAGATAGTTTAAAATTTTAAACTTTAAAGTATGATTGCTCTTTTAAGATAGTTTAAAAATTTTGAACTTTTAGAGTATGATTTCTGATAATAACTGCGGTTATACATCTTAGGTAATTTGAACAAGTGATATTTTTTCTTTTG
This sequence comes from Ficus hirta, assembly GCA_038430175.1. NCBI lineage: Eukaryota > Viridiplantae > Streptophyta > Magnoliopsida > Rosales > Moraceae > Ficus > Ficus hirta. The sequence goes on along the minus strand of CM076595.1, from coordinate 13,359,009 downwards.
GCATTGTTGGTTGAACTTGAATAAGCCAATATACATGTGTGTTTACATTCACATCAAATCTGAAAATATGGTTACTTGTTTATGTCTTCTTATATAATGTTGTTTCGAATTTCTAGTGGACTTGATGAAAGAGGGCAGCACAATCATCCTTCGCAATGCTAAAATTGACATGTTCAAAGGATCAATGAGGCTAGCTGTGGACAAGTGGGGCCGTGTTGAAGTCACCGAACCCGCAGATTTCACTGTGAAGGAAGACAACAACCTCTCTCTGATCGAGTATGAACTTGTGAATGTTGTTGAAGAGTGATATCTTTAAAGACGACATTCCTTATCTTCATTCCGGCAAAGAAATAATAAAACAAATCCAGTGAAGAAAAGTGCGGTTCTCTACAGGGGCATCTTTTTCTCAAAATCTCATGAAAGTTCACTCGTAGGAAGAAGAAATCTGGAAGCTTAGTTTTTACTACCCAAGTTGCTTGTTACCTTTGCAGCAGAATCTGGTGCGATCCTTTGGTTGGACCTCCAAACAAATGGTGATGGTAAGTTGATAAAGGGAGCTGGCTTTTGGATTTGGCTGTCTGTTTATTATAACCTATTTATTTTCCGACAGTACATTACAAGTTGATATGAAACGAATGTTCTCTGCATAACTCGATATGATTTTGCCTCGTTAGTATCTGGATTTTGCCTTCATTTTTGGACATCCTATTTGCCTTGTTTCTTCGGGAAAGCTCTCGCATCTCAGTAGCACGGAAAGTCCTAGGAACTTTCCTTGTTTGTTTTCTTGGCTATTCAGATCATTTTGATAACTAATTGGACTCTAGCGTGCCATGTCAAATTCTTCTCCACAATCTTTTTTTTTTTATTATTTTTATTTTTGCTTTTAAAAAAAAAAAAATCATTTTCTGGTTCAATAAATATGTCACGGGGAAACTTGGCTCTGGAACTCGAGGCAGAAGATTTGAAAAGAGGACCAAAAGTTGAGGTAAAAGGTTGCAGAGACAGCGTATGAGCTGTATAAACCTGTTGATGTCCCGTGAACTTCAACTTGCAATTTATATTTTTGGCCAATCTTACGAAATGTCGTTATTGTCTTTATTCTGACCGTGACTAGTATCATCACAGGTCTCACTTTAGTGACAGAAAGAAAGGAGATAACATATTTCTTAATGATTTTGGAGTCGAACTGAGATGCCTGTCATCGTCCTCCTTTAGTAGTTTTGTTGCTGTTGTTGTTCCTATGGTAATGGACAAAACACTAAGCAATTTATATGGTTAACTATAATCACAGACCCAGGAATCTCTACCAAAACTTGTGGTTCTACTTCTACTCCTGTGAAGGAGACGTGTTGTACTGTTTTTTTTTTTTTTAAATGTGAATAGGACTGCACAATCCGTATAACTTAATAACTTGGTAAACCTTTTAGCAGTTGCCATGTGAGGGAGAGTAAATGTGATAAATCATTTCGCTGTTAAAGAAACCAGCTCATGCCATGGATGGCCTACTCTGATAAACGTGACGAACAAAATTAATTTGTTGTTGCTTCTACATAAATGTTGGAGCATGGCAGGCATGACGTAACTTTTATCTCCCAAATGACGTGGTCAGCCCTAATTTTTTTGTTTTTTTTTTAAACTTATCTGAACAGAGAAATGTGAGGTGCATGCGTCGGGAAGCAGGCGGTAGGTAGATCGCACGTTTCTTGTTTACTTAATATGATAATGTTTTGAAATATTGGAATGAAATTTTAAGGCTCTTATTGCTTAGTTTATTAATTCATTGTCCGACAAAAAAATAAAAAAATAAAAAAATAAAAAAAATAAGAACAAGAAGTACTTGGTATCTATCTGAACTGATTTTTATCTACCTGTTTCCGGTCAGTGGTTTTAGTGAGTTAGCACAAACAGGACTACGAATAAGTGGAATCTGTAGCTCAAAATTGTGGGGCACTTGTCCGTTATGTGCTATAATTTGTTGTCTTTGCCCTAAGGGGGACTTCGGCTCCACCTAATTTTCATATCCTTAGATAGTGAAAGGACAACTTCACATGTCGGATAATCAAATCTGAAACCAAAAAAAAAATTAAATAAATAAAAGTTGTAAGCATCAGAGAAATAGAAGCAAAAGAAAGTAGTTTTTTTTTTTTTTAATGTAGGAAATAAAATAAGCCAGAGACCAAAAACAAAGAAACAAAGAAGACATGAGGATATGAACAGATGGCATTACGTCTGATCAACATCACGTGGACACAGGCGAGCTAGTAATGTGGTTATAAGTGATTACAAATATAACCTAACAGTGATATAGTAATATGTGGTTTCGGAAAATGAGAAAACTATAACGCAAATTAAAACCATGCTCTTATGTACTTACATGAATGAGCTCCTGTATAATTTAGTCCGCTATAGACAAATGCTTTCTGTGATTTGTATGGTCGACGAAATTGGTAAGCTTTGGGTTAACTAGATGAATAGATTGATCAAATAGTGAATTTGCAAAACTGAAGATGGCCGCTTTGGAAGTTTAAGCATATTGTGAATAGAACGTTGTAATCATTGTCGTGTGTCATTCTTAAAGTGGTCCGAACTGTGGTTCAATTCCTTATGAAGCTTGTGTCATTTCCCTCTCTACTTTGAGATCTTTCATAAAAGTGAAAGATTCACGAGTATTGCTATAGGTGGTCTCATGATCATCTGTGGTGGTGCACTATTTATCAAAATATATAGATATTTATTTGGACAAAACCATTGTCTTTTTTTTTTTTTTTTTTTTTTTAAGTTGGGGTTTCTTTAATATGCCTCATTGGATTGCAACTTGCAACTTGCTTGTTCGAGCCCACCATGATTTCCACTATCTATTTATACAAATAACTAAAATTCTTTTATAATTTTATCCTGAACGAGTATTCTTGGGTCTATATTATCTTTGCCAACATATTTTTTTATTTAGCCACACTCAGCTAAAATATCGGCAACCTCTCTCTGGATACTTGATACTTGTTAGCATAAACAGATAAAAGGGGGTTTTTTTTTCCCCCCCTTGACAATTAGATAAAAGGATTTAGACTGGCCAGTTTTGCTTTCTTTATACGCTTTGGCGCCAGGCGTGGGATTCCCACAATTCGTGGAATGATTAAAAAAAAAAAAAAGGTAAAAGTTCTTGTATAGCAGATCAAGATTCTTTTAACTCTTGTCCTTTCCTGTCCCTTTGCTATAAGATGGGAATTCCCTAATCATGAAAGTAACACAATGATGAATACAATCACTGCTAAAATTCTTTAACTAGAGAGAGAGAGTGAGAGAGAGAGAATAGAAAAAAGGGTAAATGCAGAAATTTCTCTAACCGGTGCATGTTTTACTGCGATATTTTGGTGTCCATTTGGCATATGGGTTCAAAATTATATTAGAACAATATTGCTGAATGCGGTAGTTATATGTATAGTTTAATGATAATTTTACACCTAACTTCATCATAATTGTAAAGTTCGTATCCTCTACCTCAAGTTTAATATAAATATATATTTTGCCGACTCCTCAATGAAACATTGTCATTATCTGAAAATTAGGGAAAAGTTAGTATTTGGGAAGTTAATATATTTTATATATATATATATATATATATATTGTCAAGAAACGGCTTTGCATGTTGGGAGCACATCACATGAGAACTTCAGGTCTTTATAAGAAGTTCATGGAAACTTATTATTCAAACCCAAAAACTTTTCTTGAATCTCATTAAATTCGATACATGTATACAGATATCCGGCCATTCTTTTCCCTCGTGTGAAACTTTGAAGTTCTCTGGACATACATAGGGCCACTGATATGGGCAATGTGAATGGAAGAATCGGGTTATATAATTCATATTGGAATTCTTTTTTTTTTTTTTTTTCCTCCCTAGTTGGAGTGGTCAGACTTTGTGAGTGTGTGAAATTTTGGTTTAGGTTTCTAAAATAAAATATTATTCAACTCAAAGAATATGATAAGCCATGACTTTAGCTGGCAATCATCGATTGAGTAATGAAAAAAAAAAAAAAAAAAGGAAGAAGAAGAAGAAGACAACAAGGATTGGATAATTAAGTATATTGATCATCAAGTAAAACTTAATATCATGGTGCGTGTCCAGTGACGCAGACACTAAGACACCCCCTCAACTTTTTATTAATTGTGTTCTTATATGTGTATCTGATCACAATTTACAATTAGCCCTTCTAAAAGTTAAAAACATCATTTTATTTTTTCAAAAATTAAAAACTTGTGGGAGTGTTTGGTGTATAAGTTGAGTTTGAGTTAAGTTGAGATTTTTAAGTTTGAATAGTAATTTTTGTTGACTTTTTCAGAAAAGACAAAAAACTTTTTCAGAAAAGACAAAAAACATGATGAAAAAAGTACAGTTTAATTTAAGATGAGTGTGAGAACCAAACGGGCCCGTAATTATTATTAACTCCATCATTAAAATTTATGACTTAATCATTGTGCGGGTCCGCACTCTACAATAGAGATGTGTTTTAAGTTTTTTATTTTTTTTAATCATGTTGAAACAAGAAAATCTATTAGCACATGAAGGAAGAATCCGGTTTGTATTTCCAAGTCTCTAAGAACAATTATCAGATCGAATAAATAAATAAATATATATAAGGAAGAGAATTGGGAACTGATTGATTCCTTACGGTCCTTACTTAGAAATGATCCTATTTATTTGTCACGTGGTCAAAATATGCCATAAATGTGAAGAGAAAAATTGTTTAATAAGTAAAGTCGGTGGAAAATAGAAAAATTATTAATTAGGGATACGTGATCAAGATTCAAGAGGCTCTAGAGAATAAGTGTAGTTAACAAAATATTGTTTCATGGTAGTATTGGAGTACATTCTATGACGTTCTCTCACGTGGTGGAAACATTTACTGATCATATATGTTTAGTACTTCAATTTTTAATCTAACAAATCCTTAATTCTCCAAGTTTAAATTTGGGACGTAATTCACTGACATGTTATGTGATGATTACAAGCATGAAAACGAGGTTAATTGTGATATTAATAGAATATCAATAGTAGTCTTTTGTGCATGAACTATATATGAAGCTGTATTGCATGTCCATTTTGAAAGGGAAAAAAAAAAAAGTAGCTTTATTGAAGCAATACTAGGCTCAACAAGAGAGATTGGTAGACCTTTCAAATAGCCACTTATAATTCCCAGGAAAAAAAAAAAAAAAAACTACTTTTAATCACCAACGGAGCCACGGTATAATAGTTAGTAGGGGCTCAAGTCCTACTCGTATTTTTTTGCTTCTTTAAATTTTATTTTTAATCTTGATACTTTAATTAACAAAAGCTCCCAAAAAAAAAAACACCATTTTATCATACTTCCAAGTTTCCATATTTATTTATTTAGCACTCACAAGAATTGAGAAAATCCAATTTTTTTCCTATTCAAATTTACATATAATTACGTTAAATTACGACATAGCCCCCCTAGAAATTAAAAAACTCAATTTGTCTCAAACAAAACATTTATTAACCAAAAAAAAAAATTTTTTTTGAGCCCCCTCGACCTGGAAAAAAAAAATCAAGGCTATCCGTCACTTGTTGTAATTATCATTAGCAATGATTTATTCATTTTTATTTTCCTCGAATTGCAATAATTGGTTCTTAATCACGTTGTTATTTCACAAAAAACAATTACTTTTTCTGTACTTTACACGTTGCAATAACCATGTCATGTGGGCTTTGTGCATTATTTAATTAATTAGTTCTGAATTATTTATCCCGCAAGTTGCAAGTGCTTTCCAGCTAATTTGCAATAGCAGGATTGAGAGATAACTATAAACAGTTCATGCAAAATAAATTCAAAGAAAAAAAACAAGAAATGGAGATACATATGCCAGGAAGGAAGTTTCATTTTTTTCCTGGTTTTCTCAAAACTCCTAGATGTTCTACGTACCACCAATGTCCACGGTTAAGAATTAGCTGCACTAATTCTATATCACCCTCTTAATTTTAAAAATCAATTCGTATATTATTTTTATACGGCGTTTCTACGCAGGACATCAATTAAGCTTCATAACTTAACAGTATGATCAGATATCTCTTATTCTCTTCCCCGTTTTTCTGTCAACCCCAATGGCTCGGACACAGATTGACCACACAGCTTTCAATCTTCTACCTTCCTCAATGCTGTTACAACGTCAAATATTTAAAAAAATATATAAAAAATAAAAAAAATTTCCCAAGCTTTGATTCATTAAAATATTTCAAAACTAATCGCGTGCATGTGCCATGATGAATTAGAAGCGCACAAAGTGACACTCCCCAGTCCCCCTACTCACTCCAATAATATAAATTCCTTTCAATCGCATTCAAACCCACAAAAACACTCACTTGAGAAGAAGAAGAAGGAAAAAAAATATATATATATATATATATATTTTTTTTTTTTTGTTTTTTTGAGCCACGCAATGCAGCGTAAACAAACTCGACTTATCACTCTCCTCTTTCCTCTCTTGATCTTGTTTTCATCTCTCAATGTAAGTAATGCAAAATTGTAAATTCTCTTGCGTAAAATATTTTCTCGTTATAATGCAGCATTCTTGTTTAAACACGTGCTCGTAAGTGTAATAACTTAGTACTTCCGTACCTTTGTTCTTTTTCCGCAATTAATGCAGGTTGCTCTCGGCGGCGGCGTCGCCGGAAAAAGTCCATTCTCGCCGAAAGCCCATTTGATTCGGTACTGGAACAAACAGATCAAAACCAACCTCAAGAATCCTTCGCCGTTCCTCATCTCTAAAGCCTCACCAATGACCGCCGTCGAGTCGGCCGTTTTCGCGAAGCTCGCGGCGGAGAACTTGCTGTCGACTCGCCTCCCGGAGTTCTGCTCCTCGGCCCACCTCCTCTGCTTCCCGGAACTGGAGCAGAGCCTCGAGAAGCACGACAAGGACTCGAGCTTCTCCTCCTACAGCAGCAAGAACTTCACCAACTACGGCTCGGACCGCCTCGGCGGCGCCGACTCGTTCAAGAACTACTCGGGCGACAGCGACCAGGTCGACTCGTTCCGGCGGTACAGTCACGGATCAACGAACCACGACGACCAGTTCGCCACCTACGCCTCTGAAGGTAACTCCGTGGAGCAGAGCTTTAACACCTACGGGACCGGATCCACCAAAGGGAACAGCGATTTCAAGAAGTACACCGAGAAATCGAACGTCCCGGTCGTCGGATTCACCACCTACTCGGACCGATCCGCCGGAAGAAAGCAGACCTTCAAGAGCTACAGCGACGGATCCAACTTCGTGAGCCAGGGATTCTCCAGTTACTCCAAGAACGGCAATGGCGCGACGAACGAGTTCAGTAGCTACGCCGAGAACGCGAATTTAATGGGGACTGGGTTCTCCGGCTACGGCGAGAGAGGAAATCAGGCCAAAGACTAGTTCAGCAGCTACGGAAAGGACAACAATCTTGAGCAGACAAGCTTCAATAACTACGGAGATGGTGGCGAGGCGGGGGTGGAGGAATTCAAGAGTTACAGAGATAAAGCCAACCAGGGACAAGACTCGTTCCAGTCTTACGCCAAGAATTCGAAGAACGAGGTCGTCAATTTCGCTAATTATGGTCAGTCGTGGAGTTTCGGCGAGGATAATTTCACGAGTTACGGCAAAGGTTCGACGGGACAGTCGATCGGATTCAGCGTCTACAGCGACATAAATCAGTTCAAGGAGTACACCAAGGACAAAAAAGGCGTCACGTTCGCCACCTACAACGTCACCACCCGCTCCGAGAAGAACTCGGCGACGTCGTCGTCAATGGCGGACAGTGGCAGTTTGGTAAAAAGGAAGGTTGAGCGGGGCAAATTCTTCAGGGAGTCGATGCTGAAGACAGGGGTTGTCATGTCCATGCCTGATATCAGAGATAAAATGCCCAAAAGGTCGTTTTTGCCCCGGGCGATCAGCTCGAAATTGCCGTTCTCGTCCTCGAAAATCGCGGAGCTGAAGAAGATCTTCCACGCCGGCGATGGCTCGGAGACGGAGAATATGATGGCGGGCACGTTGGAGGAGTGCGATAGGGCCCCGAGCAAAGGAGAGACGAAACGCTGCGTTTCGTCCGCGGAGGACATGATTGACTTTGCCACGTCGGTGTTGGGACACAACGTCGTCGTTCGGTCAACTGAGAACGTCAGCGGGTCAAAGAAGGAAATCATGATCGGTAAGGTCAAAGGGATCAACGGTGGGAAACTTACACAGTCAGTGTCGTGTCACCAGAGCCTCTTCCCTTATCTAGTGTATTACTGCCACTCGGTGCCCAAAGTCCGGGTTTATGAAGCGGATATACTTGACCGGAGTTCTAAGGCTAAGATTAATCACGGAGTTGCCATCTGTCACTTGGATACGTCCGCGTGGAGCCCCACCCATGGAGCCTTCGTCGCTTTGGGTTCGGGTCCGGGTCGGATTGAGGTTTGCCATTGGATTTTCGAGAATGACATGACGTGGACGATTGCGGATAGTTGAGACATCATTTGTTGTTGACGTATGTGTATTTTATGGTGAAAAAAATTTGGGTGGCTATCATCGTAAATTTTGATAATAGAAACATGGGAAATATTTTATGTCTTATTGACTGAGTAATTACTTTAATATCATGAACGCCATGATTATGTTAGATTAAAAAACCATTAGTGCTTTATTAAGAGGTGAAAAATATCACCGGTCTAGACTTTCTGTCCTTTTTTTTTTTTTTTTTTTCCTTTCTCATATTTATATCAAATTTCGTGTTCTTTTCACCAAAAGATCTTTATTTTGGTAGATTTTTTTAAAAATTTATTCCTTTTTATCTATTTGTAGTTTTAATCTTTTTATTACCAACGTACCCACAATCTCGGTAATAGTTAGTTTTAGTTTGTTACAGGTTCTTTGAGAACCCGCATTTTCTATCCAATTTTAATGTCCTAAATAATATCCAATCAATTATATTTTTATACATTATTAAATTAAGTTAGATTTTAAGGTCCAAAAAATCATTTATAAAGCATTTCAAATTTTTTAAAATGACTGACATATTATTATTTGTTAGAATCCATTTTGAACACTAATAAGTGGACATAAGATTTGAATCCATTGTTGGATGGGTTTTGTAACTAACTCATTCTGATTAGTTTGTAAGCTTAATTTAACACTCTATTTTATATAAACTGATTAATGAAATCAATTGAGCTTAGTTGAGCATATATATTATCTCTCTTAACTTGAGTGTTTCTCTCTTTAAAACTTTGATTACTAGTGATAAGGTTTGTCGAGCATTTAGATCTCTTTATATTTTATTTGAATAATAGTAAAGACACTAATTCTAATTCATATTTTTAAGTATTAATTTATATAGGCCGTGAGTTATATATCATTTGTTTATTGGTAGGTCTTAAACAATTATAACATCCATTAGAATTAAAAGATTGCATTTATCAGTAAAAAGATAGCAACTTACCATTATATGAATTGGTATGATTAATATTTGGAATTAGAGTTTGTTACCACTACTCATTACATTTTAGTAATTTTGTATGCTTTTGTACAATGTTTATTAAATCATAGGAGTCCAGATCTGTTGTTTCACTTTTCTGTCTCAAAAGGCTATCCCTTCAATAGTGTTTTGACAACTCATCAATTTGTTTAAGAATTTATAATATTTTGTATTTTTATGTAGTTAAATTTTTAAATTCAGATAATATGATATGACACTATTGGGAGGATAATCAATAAGACATTAAATCTGATCAGTAGGTTCCACTCAAATTGTAGAATCTAAAAGTAAAGCCATATCTAAAAGATTTTATACGGGTGAATACTGACATTCGAAGTGCTTTAATCATGATATTCACATCATAGGAATACTATTCGATTCATAGTAATGGATTCAGCATCGAAGATCAAGAACCAGAAACTATAGTGGGATAGTTTAAAAAAGTTTATGATTAATATTTTATAGAGCTCAATTTATTATACACTCTTTATAGAATTATGTGCATACCAATTTAAGGGGGGAAAAAACGATCAACGATTCTCATCATTTAATATCAATGGTTTGATTTTTAATCTATCATTTAAAAATTAATTAGGTCCAAAAAAATTAATTAAAGCATAGTCGGTAGAAGTATATATATAAGTGATACGTGATCTCAAGGCTTAAAATGAATAAAGAGTACTATTGAACTAATTAATGTTTTTGAGTAGTATCGAAGTTTTTATATGAATTCTCTCACGTGGTAGAAAATTTTGATCATTTGTTTTGGTTTATCCTTCTTCATATTTCAATGTGGCAAATCCTTGACTCTCTTTATAAGTTAAAATTTGAGACGTGGTCTCAGAGAAATTATTTGATAGTTATATAGACATGAAGAAGGAGATTTTTTTTAAAAGATTATCACCAGTGCCCTAAAATTACTAGGACTTATGAACTGCAAAATATTCCTATTAAGCTTAAACTATATATCAAGAGGGAGACTATGTGGAAATAATACTTATAATGATCATTAGCTATAAGTTGTTCACATATAATTACGTAATTGTCATTTCACAAATTACACTACTTTTCTGTATTTTGCACGTTGTGTTATGTGTCCATAAGATATATATATATATATATATATATCTCTCATATATCATATATATCATGTGGACTTTGTTCATTATTCATTATGTATTAATTACTAATAATTATTAGGGGTGAATTATTTATCCAACAAGTTGCAAGTACTGCGTCGTACTTTCCAGTTTTGCAGCCTGTGCGTTTTCATAGTTAACTAGTAACAGTTATTGGAAAAAAATTTAAATAAATAAATAAAAACGTTTTTTCTCTTGTTCGGTTTACATAATTAGTTCAAACTAAAAATCCCGCCAAGAGGGCATGCAATAGATAACAGAGTCATCCGCCACCTGGTTTTCTTTCTCTCTTTTTTCCCTCTCCACCTACATCATATTAGTGACCAGTCGGTGATTAATTAACGCTACATCATATTTGGTTCAAGGTCTACAGCGACGACAATATCAATTTAAGGAGTATACGAAGGACAAAAAAGGCGTCACGTTCGCCACCCACCAGGTCACCTCCGACTCTGAGAAGGCTCCGGCGACGTTGTCGTCAAGGGCGGCGGTCATTGGAAGCTTGTTAAAAAGTAGAGTTGAGCCGGCCAAATTCTTCAGGGAGTCGCTGCTTAAGCCGGTGTCGTCATGCCCTTGCCTGATATCAGAGAAAATGCCCAAAAGGTCGTTTTTGCCCCGGGCAATCAGCTCGAAATTACGGTTCTCGTCCTCGAAAAACGCGGAGTTGAAGAAGATCTTCCACACCGTCGATGGCTCGGAGATGGAGAATATGATGGCGGACACGTTGGAGGAGTGCGATAGGGCTCCGAGGGGAGACGAAACGCTGCGTTTCGTCCGCGGAGGACATGATTGACTTTGCCACGTCGGTGTTGCGACACAACATCGTCCTTCGGTCAACTGAGAGCGTAAGCGGTTCAAAGGAGGAAATCATGATCGGTGAGGTCGAAGAGATCATCGGTGGGAAAGTCACACAGTCAGCGTCGTGTCACCAGAGCCCGTTCCAATACCTAGTGTATTACTGCCACTGGGTGCCCAAAGTCCGGGTTTAGGAAGCGGATATACTTGACCCGATTTATGAGGCTAAGATTAACCACAGAGTTGCCATCTGTCACTGGGATACGTCTGCGTGGAGCCCCAGCCACGGAGCATTCCTTGCTTTGGGTCCGGGTCCGGGACCGGGTCGAGGTTTGCCACTGGATTTTCGAGAATGATGTGACGTGGCCTGTTGCCGATAATTGAGACATGTGAAGACATTTTTTGTGAAAGTTATAAGTAATTGGGAGATTCTGATTCGATATGACTAATAAGAAGAAAAATGTTTGTCCTTTGTCGATGATGAAAGAGGAACGAAAAAAAAAAAGAATAATAAGATGGAACTGTCAAGAATCTCTTAATCAATGCAATTCTAAATTTTCAGTCAATTTCACAGATTTGCATGTATATGTTTTTTTGATCAGTTTTGCATGGATATGTTTTTTCTGTCAATGGTTAGTTCAAAACCCAAGAAATAAAAAAATCTGTTGGGTGTAAGTGTAACTCCGAAGTCAGATTCACGTTTATATTTAATAATAGTTAAAATCTCGTGCTTTACACATTTGAAACGTATATATACTAAAACTATTAAATGTTTATTTTATAAATATAAATGTCAAAATTTTTAATGATACAATATTTTTTGATACTGATTAAAAATATATATATATATTTTTTACACATATGTTAGGCTATCACAAAAAAATTGAAAGCAAATACATATTAAAAAAAATATTTTTCTAGGGAAAAATTTGATTAAGAGAGTAAATCCATAAATAAGATTTTTACAAAAATAAAAAATAAGAGAATAAAAAAAGACAAATTTAGAAAATTTTAAGGCAAAAAAGAGGGGGAGGGGGGCATTGACAAATTTTTTTTTTTTTTTTTTTAAAGATATCATCATAAAAAGACAAAATAATTTGATCAAATTTTTTAATTATGTTTTTAGAAAACTTCACTCTTTTAATATAATTATAGACTTATCATTCTTCTTTTCTTTTTGAATTTAGTCCACATTCTTGACTCCTGCCAAAATCATTCGATATCATATCACTCAGTTTATAGCTTATATTTGTTCTTTATGGGTTTCCATACTACTATTAAAAGAGTTGCATGATAAAACAATGAACATGGGCTAGCTATCTCTGTCGTTATTAAATTTTAGGTATGAAAGAAAAAAAGAAACATATACAATTAAAGATATATCCTATCTTTAAAAGAAAAGTATTAAAGGCTAATTTTAGCTCACTGTGATCTTGTCTGCCGGTTTATACATATGTTGCTAAGTCAAATATTTATAATCAATTAACCAAAAACATAATCCACATTTGTAAAATACAATAAATTACCACAACAGAAGCTGGTTTGGATAGATGTTAAAAGGGGTAAAGAAAATTAAAAGACAAAAATTGTCTTGCATTTTTGAATGTTAAATGGGCCAAAGAAATTAGAAAAACATGATTTTTTAGTTTTAAATTAATCTTAAAACTTGAGTTCTGTTCCTCTCCCGACCTCTACTATTCATGATAATTTGATAGAATTTTGACAAGAATTAAATGTACTAAACAAGTAAAAAATGAATCCAGTGTCCCCCAACCTCCCTCGGCTGGTGATATAGCACCGCTACTTCCAATAATTTTAATTTTCTTTCAACATTCTTGAACAAGTCTTAATTTCTCCTCTTCTTCTTCTTATCTGTTCTCCAAACCCTTCAATACTTTTCTTTCGAAAGTAACTAACCTAGCTTTTAGATTTCTTTGCAAGAATGTCTTGATTTGAACCAGAATAATTGATGTAGTTTTGATACATTTGCATGGCTCAAGTTTAAAAGTTATCCTTGCAATTCAACATTTGATAATTCAGTACGTAGCATGAACAAAAATCAACTACCGAGGAAATCCTTTGTAGTAGGATTCCTTTTGGATAACCTATTTTTCTAAGAAGGTTCGAGCGTAGATCGGTTGGTTTGTCCTTGGTGATAAGTCTATCTTTGAAAGGAGCCAACAAAGCAAGCCTTTTAAGCTATAAGTACCGTTGTACCAGTGGAAATCTACTATAGCTAATACCCGTTGAAGTGAAATCCGCTTTAAGTGATCAAATGAGAGTTTCAGGATTGTTGTTTACAAGTATACTTTATTAAAAAATAATCAAGGAAAATACTTTGACAAACCACTAGATCATAATTAATAAAGGGTACGTCTTATTTATGAATCTCATGTTGTGAGATCTAGTCTTTATTATTATGTGGTATTGAAATATTAGTGATATACCCTTTAGTATTATTCAAGAATCGAAGAATTATATTAAAATATTAAGTTGTTAATGCATATATTATTGTTGTAATCATTTGAAGTGAATACTGAACTTCTACCTAAAAAAGAAGGTGTTTATCATATTTGGATAAGAAACAATAATTATGTTTGTTTATTTGTTAGAATATTTAATTAAGTAATGATTCGTTATAAACTCAAAAGAAACAAATAAATTAAAAAGAGAAAATTATAATGATTTGAGAAATAGAACCTCCCGCACAAACTCAAATTTTATACAAAAATATTCCGCCTCCCTTTAATTTTATTAATTGATACAAGTTAAATATATACAAAAAGATTGCAACTTGATCACACTACACCACTCATACCGAAACTGTGGACCACTAATTCTTTCGGTATTTATACAATATAACATAATTCATAAGTAGTAGTGAATTTAAATAGCAGAATTTCAAAACATAATAAATTATAGCATATTTATTATTATTATTTTTAAAATTAATTAGTTTTTTTTCCTTTCAATTTTACCATTTTTATTTTAGGGCAGCACGGTGGTAGATACCCTTATTTTAGGGCAGCACGGTGGTAGAGACCCTTAAGTTGTTGAAATTTAATTGAACGGTTGAAATATTATTGGTGTACCATATTTATCATATACCTTATCTCATATTACTCTTCTCACCTCTAAGTCTTCTTTGTCACTGGCGACCACCCCGACGCCAGTGACCCAGCCTCAGCCCCCCCTGCCACCGGCCACTCCCCACCTACTCCCCGGCCCCCGACACCCGCCCCCCCCAGCCCTCCCCAGCTGGACCCCTGGCCCCAAACCCCCGGTCCCCCTCCCCCACCCAGGTCTCCTCTCCCCCGGCATCTCCACCCCAGGCCCCCCCTCCCCCTACCTCCCCCCAACTACCCCCCCTCCCCCCGGTACCCCTTGACGCCCCCTCCTACGGGGACCCCCCACCCCTCTCTCTTCCCCTTTATCTCTATTCACGGCCCCCGACCCCCCCCCCCCCCCATCCGACACCCCCGACGCGAGAAAAGAAAGAGAGAAGGGGATGGGGGGTCCCCGTTGGGGGTGGGGTGGGGTGGGGGGGGGGGGGTTGGGGGCCGGAAGAGAGGGGAAGACAGAGAGAGAAGAGATAGAGGGGAAAAGAGAAGGAAGGGTGGGGGGTCCCATCGAGGGGGGGGGTGGGGTTGGGGGAGGCCGGGGGAGGGGGGCCTGGGGTTGGGTGCTGGGGGAGGGGGGGACTTGGGGTAGGGGTGTCGTCGGGAGGGCTGGGGCCGGTAGGGGAGGGTTGGGAGGGGTTGCCGGGGCCCAGGGAGTGAGGGGTCGGGGTTGGGTAGGGGTCGGCCACGGCTGGGGCCAGTGGTGGGGGGGGTCGGCGGGAAGGTCGCCGGTGACGGAGAAGACTAGGAGGTGAGAAGGATAATATGATGTAATGCCTACAAATCATCATACACACCCTCAAATCTATATCATGCGATTTAATCTATATGACTTAAAAAAAGACTTTACCAGAAGTAACGGTAAAGACCCTCAAAGGGTATAATTTACACAAAAACTGATAAATATAAAATTAATAAATACATGTATTTATCAAGAATTATCTGTATTTACCACATATTACCTATATTTACAAATATTATAGTTCAATCCCAATAATAGGAAAATAGAAAATACATGTATTTACCAAAGCTTTGTATGTTTTTACCACATATTATCTATATTTACAAACATTATAGTTCAATCCCAACAATAAGAAAATAGTAAATGCATGTATTTACCAAAGCTTTATATGTTTTTACCACATAGTACCTATATTTACAAAAATT
This sequence comes from Ficus hirta, assembly GCA_038430175.1. Classification (NCBI taxonomy): domain Eukaryota; kingdom Viridiplantae; phylum Streptophyta; class Magnoliopsida; order Rosales; family Moraceae; genus Ficus; species Ficus hirta. The sequence goes on along the minus strand of CM076595.1, from coordinate 13,343,284 downwards.
TCAATTCAACCCCAAAAAATAAGAAAACCTAACTCCAAATCATAGTACCTATATTTACCAAGGGGTCGGGGGCCGGAAGAGAGAAGAAGACAGAGAGAGAAGAGATAGAGGGGAAGAGAGAAGGAAGGGTGGGGGGTCCCGTCGAGGGGGGGGGGGGGGGGGGGTTGGGGGAGGCCGGGGGAGGGGGGCCTGGGGTTGGGTGCCGGGGGAGGGGGGGGACTTGGGGTAGGGGTGTCGCCGGGAGGGCTGGGGCCGGGGGGCCGGTGGGGGAGGGTTGGGAGGGGTTGCCGGGGCCCAGGGAGTGAGGGGCCGGGGTTGGGTGGGGGTCGGCCACGGCTGGGGCCAGTGGTGGGGGGGGTCGGCGGGAAGGTCGCCGGTGACGGAGAAGACTAGGGGGTGAGAAGGATAATATGATGTAATGCCTACAAATCATCATACACACCCTCAAATCTATATCATCCGATTTAATCTATATGACTTAAAAAAAGACTTTACCAGAAGTACCGGTAAAGACCCTCAAAGGGTATAATTTACACAAAAACTAATAAATATAAATTTAATAAATACATGTATTTATCAAGAATTATCTGTATTTACCACATATTACCTATATTTACAAATATTATAGTTCAATCCCAATAATAGGAAAATAGAAAATACATGTATTTACCAAAGCTTTGTATGTTTTTACCACATATTATCTATATTTACAAACATTATAGTTCAATCCCAACAATAAGAAAATAGTAAATGCATGTATTTACCAAAGCTTTATATGTTTTTACCACATAGTACCTATATTTACAAAAATTTCAATTCAGCCCAAAAAATAAGAAAACCTAACTCCAAATCATAGAACCCTAGCCCCAAATTGAAAAATCCCAAATCAATTTCAACTTCACCGGAGCACTGACACTGTCATCGTCGGACCTAACGTCGTCGTCGCTTGGGAGATTGCGACACCATCGGCTGTCAAAGTTTGATCTCCTCTCCCTGCCATGGCCGTTGCCACCAGAAGCCGGTGCCGAAGACAACGTGGACGGAGATTGAGACGAAGATGAAGATGGAGATATCGCAATCTCCAGAGCTTCGTCGTTGCCCACCCATGATTGATGCTACTCTAGCGACAATGGCTGCTCTCACAGGTGTCGACCATCGAAGTTCGATCTCCTTTCCCCACCATGGTCGTCGCCACCAGAAGCCGTTGCCAAAGACGACGTGGATGGAGATTGAGACGAAGATGAAGATGGAGATATCGCGATCTCCAGAGCCTTGCTGTCGCACATCCACGATTGACGCTGCTCTCGCGACAATGGCTTCTCCGGGAAGGTAAGTTCGAGATCTAGCCTTGAACAACGATGGCGACATCTCTAGCGATGGAGAGAGAAGGTTCGGCAATGGCTTGAACAGGTCTGGGTATTCTGACGAGGTTGCGCCGGACTCGTGTTTCTGGTCTGGGTGATGGAGAAGACAAATAAATAGGGGTAAAATGGGAATCTTTGAAAAAAAAAAAGGATTAAAATATGTTATTTGATTACAACAGTTTTATTTATGCTATTGTTTTAAAATCTTGTACTCAATATGCTATATCACACATTCTCCGCTTGTACTATACTTTTCCACTATTTTAGTTTCCCCAAACACCCCCCCCCCCCCCCCCCCCACCACAACAAACAACACCCTTGTCCTGTGATATTCGATGGCGTTTCTTATCCTCTTGTGATCTCATGTATGTAAAACTGCTCTTATAATATTTCAATCTTTTTTTTTTTTGGACTTAAGGGTAAGAGATTCGAATACTTCACCTTTTGACGAAGTCAGCTATAAAATTATTATTAGATTATATTTGCAATCACATATTTAAATGTTTCAGTATTTTTTTGTATCAAATTCTTACTATATGATGATCACATCCAAATTTATGGTGACTTGCTTGAGTAATCTTTTTCCTCACCCGATTTATAGTTAGATAAATCTACTTACTTTTGTAGGAGCTACGATATACGTGCTTGATTAGACGCCATTTGCATGTTAAAATTCTCCATTCCCATGTTGGCAAGCTTCTTGATTGGACAATGAGTGGCTAACTACGAATTTTCAGCCTCCTCTTTGACGGATTTGCTTGATAATAACTTGGCACTAATCATCTGGAAAAATTGGTTCCGCAGCACTTGATTTCTTTTTGACCGAGAAATAAAGATTCAATAGTCTTTTTTCTAAACACTCGGCTCGTTACATCAATTTTATTCTGGTTGTGATATCAATTGTTACGAACCCATTAAAAAATAAAATTAAAAGAGAAAACTATGGTAATTTGAAAAATCAGGACCTATTCTTTAAACTCACGTTTTATACAAAAATATTCAACACACCCTTCTCTTTAATTCATTAAGTTTAAATACCAAAAAAAAAAAAAAACTAATTGGTCACACTATCTAGTTAAAAAACATGGTCACACTATCACTGATTGACTAACTTCAAAAGTATGGATTACTAATTCCTTCTCCATTTACATTATTTTAACTTCCTTAAAATAATGCCATAATTCCAAAGGATAGCACATACACATAACAAACCTAATAACTCAAAAGGTAAATAAAACTCAATTGGTTAATATACTAATCTAACTAATATAAAAATAAAAAAAAATCTATCCAAAAAATGTCGTAGCATGATCTTTAAGTTTTACTCATATTTATATAGTTAAGTCTAGTATAAATCTCATATTTAATTAATAAACTAGAAATTGTCATTACTACCATATTGCTTAAGTCGAAATGGCTCTATATATAATACCAATACCAATAACAATATAACTCTTTCTTTCTTATCAAAAGAAGAAGGAAAAAAAAAAAAAAAAAAACCAATGTTACTCTTTCTTGAAGGAATGCCAAGGCAGGCTGGCCTTTAAGTTCAAAACGGATATTGTTTTTGTGCATTTCAACTGACCCACCTTTTATTTATTTATTTATTTTTTTTTGTGGATATTTGGGTCTGTTTGGTGATACAATTTAAACTCTACAATTACAATTCATTTTTTGTCTTTTTCTCTCAGTTTCACTATTCACTTAGCTTTGTAACTCAAATTATAAAATTTATAACTTTACATAGATAAGTTCAAATGAGATAATTTTTTTAAAAAAATTATATAGATTTTTGAGACGAACGAAACAAACTCCATATTGATGTTCTTTTTTTTGTAACACATCTCAAATTTTTACATTTTTTAACTATAGTAATTCAAACACTTCGATATATGCATAATCAATTCAGATTCAAATTCCACATTCCAAAGTTTAGTACAAACGCATGTTGAGTGTTTTTTTTTTTTTTTTTGAAATTGGATTTTCAGTGAGTTTGGATGGGACGAATTACCCGGTTAATGATTGTCATTCTTTGGGTTCCTCGAGTGGGATTTCAGCTCCACACATTTTATATCGTGCTCTTAAAAGCAAGTGATGAAAAAGACCACTGAGACGTCGGAAGAAGAAGAAATAAATACTGTTCAACAACAGAAATGAAAAGTCAATAAATAAATAAATGAAATCAAAGAGAACCGGTACAACAACAGCAGAGAGAAAAAAGAAAGTGCTTACTAATACTGTTCAAAAGCAATAAGCAAAACTTAAATTAAATTTAAAAAAAAAAAGGAGCAATTGATGAAGGTACGAATACATTGCATTACGTTGGATCAACGTCATGGTCACATAGGCGAACATGCCATAATGTGCTTAAAGAAAATCAGAAAATCATAACACCAAATGCTGGCCTGCACTATATATACATTTATGTATACATCAATGGATTTGTGGTTTATAGGGCCCTCAATTATTACAGAAAAATAAAACATTTTAGATTTTAAATCTGTAAGTGTTGTCCAAAACCTCCTCTTATATCCGCTGAGCTAGTCGAGCGAGATTCATCATGATTAATTAGCTCGAAGTATTCCTTTTAAATTTTAATGTGACTATTTAAAGATGTATATATATATTGGATATCCATAATTTGGATTTTCAATGAAAAATGTGGGTGCATGCTTTGAGCTTTATTATAATAATTAGTGCAAAACAAGAAGATTAGCGGTAACACTTTTATAATTTAACTTGCAGGCTATATCTTAATTTTGTCGCACGTTTTCAGGTTTAAGATGTTCTTCCTCACTACTTTTTCTGCCATGAGTTAAAATGAAGGAATTATTTCTCCTTAGTCGTCTTGACTGTACGGATTGATATATTTCTTAACTACCAATCTTTTCTGTCGAATATAAAATTGTGAACCATCTTCTTTCTCTGTAGTGCTTCATATAGTTGATATTCATGCACTACCGAGTACACACACACACATATATATTCTTTCCCGTGCTACTGATTATATGTGGTAGTGCGTGCTTGTAATAATATGATCGTCAACGAACAAAATCATCACCTTTTATAGTTGGGGTTTTCTGAAATGCTTATTCGATCATATACATATGGGGCATAATATATATATATATATATATATATATATTATATTATATGTATATCCACGTTCGTTCATAATCGTTACGTAATTCTGATGTCAAAATTGTGATTGTTAGAGTATGTTATGTCTTTATCTGTCCTTAATTTCATGCAAAAATATACTTAATCCTTAAGATAAAATTAGTTTGGATGGGTCTATTGACATATCTAATTTTACTTTTCCCATTCATTTTTTAAAACCACTTATAATATTAATTTTAAAATTAAATAACTACTTATTATACCCCTTAATTTTTCCAAAAAAACCCTTATAAATAAATTATTTATTTTTTTCTTTCTCCTCCCATCAGAGTCTAAATCCCTATATATTTTTTCCTTCCTTTTCTTTAATTGTTCTATTTTGTTGTTATTTTTTAATTCATTCCCATGATAATTTTTTAAGAGAAGATTCTTTTATTTTGTTTGTTATTATTCCTATTTTTCAATAATTTTTGCAATTCCGTGTTAGAACTAGTTTTTTATTTTTTAAGAAATAACAAGCAAATGGAAAACATGTATGGATGATATGGATATATAATCAAAAATATATTGATTTGATAGGTTATTCATTTTATAAATAATTGAGAGAAATAGTTAGGAATTCAATACAAACTCTGAATTGTGAGCTTTTTCTAATTATCTAATATAAGTATTAATCAAATTCATAATATTTTCAACCATGCTTATGGAATACTCAACTTCATCAGCATATTATCCTCAAGTTTTTATCGTCTTAAGAAGAATACAAAATAATAAGTTCATAGATTTTTATCTTAACATATGAATAATTTTTATTGGATATCTCAACATATAAAATTGATTATGGATATCTTATAGATTTTGTAAATAACCGACTTTTGTTTGTCTCGTGGTAGATATGTGTACTCTTTTTTCCATTTGACATTTGTTTTGGTCAAATGGTTTTTAATGAGGCATATTTGATATTATATTTCAAAATGAGAGTTTCAGTTTAATTCTTTGAGACTGATCTCTGGCTACAAGGAGTTTTTTATTATTGTTTTTTTTTTTATCCTTACTGGGGTTGTTTTTATTTTCCTCTCGCTTTATTTTCTTCTAAACATTCTTATATTTTTCTTTTTTCATTAATAAAAAATAGAATAGATAAGGGATGAGGGTACTAAGGAGGTACTAACATAGTCGGGATGTCTGAGTGTACTTGCTGATTTATGTTACCATCATTTAGAAGAAAAAAAATGAATATCTAAAAAGAAAAAAAAACTGGTGAGAATAAAATTTAAAAATAAAAATAAAAGAAAAAATATTTTAAAAAATTGTGTAGTGGTTTAGATTTAGTGTGTGGAAAAAGAAAAAAGAAAGAAGAAAGACAAACAATTATTTAGTATAAGGGTTTTTTTTTGGAAAACTAAGAGGTAGAACATGTAATTTCTTAATTCTAAGGTTAATTTGTTGATAATTTTAAAAAATGGATGAGAAAAACAAAATAGAGAGTGTCAATAGATCCATCCAATCAATTTTTAAGTCTAAAGTTCTTTCCAATCCACAACTAATCTGTATCCCAATATAACCTAACGAGTTCTATACTTTTTGATCCGTTTTTTTATTTTTTATTTTTTTATTTTTTATTTAAATTAAAGACAGGCATATGACGATAAAACCTTTGACTTTTGATTGGTTGCTTTTCTATGTGCGCAAATTGGGATTGGCCCTCTCAGCGTGGGATTCCAACAGTATTTCGGTGGAAACAATTGAAGAAGACAGTTGTAAAAGCTCAAGAAAAGTTGGGGGGAAAAAAAAAAAAACGTGCGGCTTTTTCTTCTTGTATTCCAGTCTTGGTCTGTATAATTTGTATTGTATATTTGGAAAGTTTTTCAATCATAACAGTAACAATTATAATATCAAGAACAAATGATGATCAGCTGGCACGCTCAATCAATACAACGACTAACAAAGGTTTTTAAGTTGATGAATATCTATGTTTACATTTTCCTTTTCCTTTTTCTTTCTTTTTTTTTTTCTTTTTCTTTAGTATTGTAAATTTTTTTGTTAATTTAGTACTATAAGTTAGTTCAGTGCTTTTATTATGAATGAAATGACGAAAGCTTGACATCGACTTTCAAATAGTAGGAAAATTGATAAGGAAAGGATAATGTTGTCTATTAAAATGTAGCTAGCTAGCTGAAGCATGAATTATAATCTAACGAAGTTCTCTCTCTCTCTCTCTATATATATATATACATATATATATATATATAAACATATATAGACAATTGCATTTCCTTTCGACAGACGAGGAATGAGCATGACTAAGATCCTCTGGTTCAAAAGAAATTAAACATTATAAATTTATATGTGAACATTATCTCTGTTGTAGTAGGTAGAATATTTCTGAACAAAACCACATATATATAAAACTCTTCCATATATATATATACACACACACATAACCTCATGCATGGTACGTACTTAAATCTTTGTCCCATTTGTGAAAAAAACGGCCGAGCATGTGGGAGCACATGAGAGTTAATTAAGGTCTAAAAACAGTTCATGGAAGCTTAGAGATAAAAAGGGAACACTCTCCTTCATTATCGGTATTCTCATTTCTATAATCTGTATATATCTATAGTCTTTTCCCAACAACAAAAACATTCAAATTTTCTCTGGATATTAATTAAAGAAGAAACATTAATCACTAATGTCTTCTCTGTTCCATTTACCAATTGTGGTGATCAGCGAAACAGTTTACAAGCATACACACATATATAAATACGTCAATATATCATATAATTATACTCATGCATTTATAATATAAAATACTAATGAATGTTTGTACAAACAAGGGAAACCAAAAAACAATTCTTGAAAAATGTTCGAGTGACCAATTTCATCCTCATCAAAAACATGTTCGGGATAAATACATATATAAACATCATAATATCTAATAACTAAATAGCGTGGGATATATACACAATTTAATGATAATAATATTGTCGGTCAAGGAATACCCTTTTATTATTCTTATTCTTCTTCTTATTGTTATTATTATTCTGACTGATCCCATATGTGTTCATGTACCACGGTTATGATTAGTTTCTTTTGCTGAATAATTTTGCTGAAAAATTATGATTAGTTCAACGTGTATGATATATCCTGCAAAATCTCTGTTGTTGTAGTTGCAAAGTGAAACAAGTAGCATTTTTGTACGGCGTATAAAATGTATTTAAAAAAAATAATAATTGAACTCTGCAATTTGACTAGAACAGGAATCTTCTACACTCAGCCTGAAAAGGGATAAATAATGATGCACACATATAACTATATAAATACACATATATATATGTATGTATATGTATATACTGTAGTATTGGACCTTTATATATGGTGGGCTTACTCTAACATTTGTCTCCTCGTGCCTTAGAATGATACACACCTTCTAGTTCACTAAAAGCTAGTTTTACATGTATATGGTGGTCCAATGTTGCTCAGAGAAAAACAGTTAATCACCATTTCTCAGAAAAAAAAAAAGGTGTACTTTGTGCTTTCGATGGGTAATTTGAGTGCAAAAAACTGTCTTCTCAATTTATTTATCCATTTTATCTTTTATTTTGTTTTTTATTTTCAATGAGAATGGCGAGAACTGAGAAGCAAACATGTGAAACTTGGTTAGTGGCAAACTAATAAGATAATATCAATAGCTACGTTTGGCTTTGAGGGTCAAGATAGAGATGGGAAAAAGTCAACGCGGCTTTGAAAATCTCTGTAGAGGAGAATTTTCTTTTATATATATATATATATATATATATATGTGTGTGTATGTGTATCTTAAAAAAAAAGAAAAAAGAAAAAAGAAAAGAAAATATATTGCTTATGTGCAAAACGCGGTAAACAGTGGGAACAGAGATTTTCCCCCAGAAGTCATGCTGACCACAGTAGTTTTAGGCTCTCTTTGTAAAGGGCAAAACTTCTTTTATGTAATTCTGTTTTTTTCTAATAAAAGAATATTGTCTCTGCACTTTCTCACACCACAAACAGACACGAATACAGACACATTCTAAGACAAATTTTAGGCTTCCCCTGTAGTTCTTACTCGGTTATCTCTTATTTTATCATGTTAAAAGGTTGGTTTTTGTCTGGATTTTAGATATAGGTCTCGTTTGAGGTTTCAACTCAAACTGTACTTTTTCATCTCAATTTTTATCTTTTTCTGAAAAAGTTTGTCTTTTTTTGAGAAAGTTTTTGTCTTTTCTGAAAAGTCAACAAAAATTTTCCACTCAAACTGTACTTTTTCAACTTAAACTCATTCACGAAACGGACCCATAGTGTATGTATAAGTCAGAACTGTTATGTATATTTCTTCAACCTATATACGCATGCTTATCTATCTATGTTTATAGAAACTCTCAAATTAATATTAGCTTAAAATTAGCCCTTGATCCATTGATTTGTGTTGGGACATTAACTTATTCAAGCCTTTTAAAACTTATTTCCAATTCCATATTTAGTTAATATGAGACTTTTATTCGCACATTCTTAATAATCTCCCTGGTTATCACAACCTTCTCAAGAGATAAACCATGGAGTTTCCATCTCTAAAGTCCATTTTGCATCATGGATTTTCCGTTTATTACGATTATTCTGGGAGTCTACTGATCTTTGTCTGATTTTTCTTCGGAGTTCATCTTCTGTGTATACCTGACTATATCTAAAATTTATTGCTCATATCACTTGTTGGGGTCTTAGAGTTCCATCCTGAAAAGATGATTTAACGAGAGAAGTAGTTTAAGTCCTTTTAAACGTATTTTTTATTCTATATTTAGCAAGTTTGATATTTTTTTTTGCGCATCCCTAACAGTTTGAATGCACGTAAAGATAATATATAACACGAATTTTATTATCCAAGTATTATAAATTTTGTTTTTTAAATATCCTTCTATGAAAAGTGACGAATTATTAGGTCACAATGACGAATGACCTAGGCACTATAGCTTTTGCACCCAAACGACATTAATATTACAAAAAGGACTTTTGTCTCATAAGAGCAGATTTCCATAAAAATTAATCGACAAATCAAATGGGAAAAATAGAATAAAACGACTAGGTTTACTAATTAATATAATAGTTTCATTTTCTGACCAGCTGTGGTTTGCAGCGTATATGTGGAGTACAACATCAATTATATATATCGCGATCATTATATACACATATAAAAACTTTACGGCCACATTTAATGGTTGTTTGGAAATTCATGTTCTTCAAAAAAAAAAAAAAAAAAAAGAAAAGAAAACAGCGAAGCCTAGAATTATTGATTGACCAGAAAATAAAGCGAGAAGCACCCCACTTTATGGTTTGGCCTGAAAAAGCGTGGGGTGCAATTGGGGAGGTTTGTATGGTTTCATAACAGAGACGTAAAACTTTTTTTTTTTATCGTGTTGAAAACAGGACATATGGTTTGGCCTGAAAAAGCGTGGGGTGCAATTGGGGAGGTTTGTATGGTTTCCTAACAGAGACGTAAAACCTTTTTTTATCGTGTTGAAAACAGGACATATTGTTTATCACTGAAGAAGAAATCTGTAGTTGTTGTTGTTTTTTTTTTTTTTTAATTTAAAAAATAAAAATAAGAATAAAGAGAGAAAGCAACAGAAGAGCAAAAGAAGGGCATGCCATTTTTAGTTGATTGCAAATGACTATCAACATGACGGTGCAACGTTTAGGATGTATTTTTGTTTTTTTCTCTTAAAGTTAGTTTAAGATTCGCTACTTTATAGTCCCACTTTAAGGTCTTTATTCGATCAATAAATTATTGATGAGAATGAGATTAAATCAAATATTGTAAACGAATTGAGTTAGGTTCTTCTTTTTTTTTTTTTTTTTTTTTTCTTTTTTGATATAGGATTCGTGACACCTATCAAAAAATAATAAAAACACTCACAGATTTTAAACCTAAAAGTTCCTACTCAAACTCCTCCTCCTATCCGCTAAGCTAGTCTCATCGGGTTTGGTTTTTCCCGTTTCATTTGTAAGCCCTAAAATTTCCTCATAGATGAAGAGGATGAGTGGTGAATACTTATAATTACCTCCTCTACTTTTAGAGTCTTCTCTTAATTTCCATGTGATTGAAAATTGGTCAAGAATGTGAGGGGCCACGAGCAATTAATTAAATTAGATAATTGATTAATAATGTTTCTGGGTAGTACTATTCGAAGTTTTGTCGTGGACAACATTTTGTCCTTGGCAATTTGCATTTTAAATTTTGACCGACCATGAACACTTGAAGAGTTAGTTTAAAAAGAATAAAAAAAAATTTAAATCACTAATTGATGCAAGAGAATCACACACAGAGACATCAATATAGGATAATTACAAACATATATATATATATATATATATATATAGAAAATGCAAAAACTTGTAAATGCAGTTGATGATAAAGAAAAGATAGAAAAGAAATCTGTGGAAAGCCATACATGTCACGTGCAAGCAAATGTTTCACACTAATCCTATTATCAATTCAACACCAATTATATTGTGACTCAAAAAAAAAAAAAAAACAAATTTATTTCCTTTCTTCCACACCACATGCAAGAAGTCCTTTCTCACCACCATTATCCTTTTGAATATTGCAACTGAAAAAATATATGTAGACATGTTTATAGACATATCCTACTGAATATTGTTTTTTTCAGTTGCAATATTCAGAAGGACAATGGTGGTGAGAAAGGACTTATTGCATGGGGTGGGGTAGAAAGGAAAAAAAAAAAATTTTTTTTTTTTGAGTGACAATATAATTGGTGTTAAATTGATATTAGGATATATGTAAATCCCATGTATATATATGAAGACAACCCCATGTTCTTAATTTTCTTGCATATATAGATGTAAATCACATCTATATATATGTCTATATATCTTTTTCAGTTGTAATATTCAGAAGGACAATGGTGGTGAGAAAGGACTTGTTGCATGGGGTGGGGAAGAAAGGAAATAATATTAAATTTTTTTGAGTTACAATATAATTGGTGTTGAATTGATTATAGGATATATGTAAATCCCATGTATAAATATGAAGACAACCCCATGTTACTAATTTTCTTGCATGTTAGTCCTATAAATATGTCAATATTTCCATATAAGGGTCTTGTGATCTGCAAAAATTTTGGTATCATGCAAAAACCAGATAGAATAAAATTCTCCTAGGCTCAAGAAAAATAGAAAATAGGAAAAAAAAAAAAAAAAATAGGAAAAAGGAAAAAGCAGAGAAGAGACTGACATGGCGAAGTATTTGGAGAGTTTTAGAAGTTACAGCAGGGCATAACATGCCACGAAAGCAAATGCTGTCATGTTGTATAACATCACATTTGGCCACTCTCATTCCTCTCTCATTTGTCATAATTGTTGTTTCAAATGAGTTCCCAAATGAGGTCAAAATTAAAATAACTAAAGTTGGAAATATATGATCACCTTCCTTTTGGCCTTTTAGAGAAAATGTATACGTGTCTTTTGATTACATGTCAAATTTGGTGCATTTAGATATCTCATTTAATTGGAATATTTTCCATTACAATACAATATCCATTTGATTGTTGGTGTTTTATGTTTAAAGACACAACATTTTAAAGAAACCTCGATAAAAAAATTATTCGCCATTTGAATATATAGATTCCAATATATAACATTTTGAAATACACTCTTTTTATGTTACATGCATTCGAACATAATATACTATGTTGATGTTTAAATACACATTCCAAATGCATATTATAATACATACATTTTCTATTTAAAAATAATACAAAATATAATAGACATCCAAACGTAGTGTTTTGCCTTTTTTATGATCATTTCTTTTTTATTAATCTTTTTTCTTTCCTTTCAAGTCCTTATTGACCAATGACTTAAAAAAAATTTAAAAAAAAAAAACCCAAATGATAATCTTTTCATGAATAAATAATGTACTAACTACAAGTGAAGTAGAACAAGTAAACAAACTTGGAATTCACGTAAGTGAATAATCAAGGGACCATAGGCTTATGCTTTGCTTTACTTTTGGCAAACATGACAAACAAAATTCGAAACAAAATCACATCATTTTCATGTAAAGAAAGAAACCAATTATAATTTTACCCTGTTCAAACGTAATCCATTGTAAATCCAAGACGTTGATCAAGGGATAATTCCCAAAATAACCTAGGTACCCCATTTGATTTTACGAGACGTGCCATTTTCACGAGCTTTGTCACTGTCCATGAAAGTGCAGCTCGTGTTTAATCATTCTAAATAATGCATGTTGGAAAGAGAGAGAGATGGATCACGAAAAGATTCTATAAATTACACAACAAAAACAATAGCGGCAAAACGCGTTAAAAATTAAATAATAAATAATTAAATAAAAAAAAAAATTTCCCCCCTTTGCATTACTAAGAGGAGTGACCGTGACCAATCAAGGACAGACACCTGTGCAGAACACGGCATTAAGAGCTACCACTCCTTGAGTAGAATAAAGTGCACCTACTTCTTCCTTCATATCATATCCTTCCCATTTTCCAAACTCCTTTTTTTTATTCACAAAGGAGTCAGAGATTACTTTGCAGCCTTGGCGTCCACCAATCATGCAAGGATTTCTGACTAATGACGTGGTCTCTTGATTTGGAGGGTTATTAATAAAAATAAATAAATAAATAAAATAGAAAAGTTATTGGTAAAAAATTATTAAGCATGAAAGTTATGTACGTGGGGTCAATTTCCTTTCTCTGGTTCCTATTGTATTTTTCAGTGCTGGACAAGGTCCTTTAGTGATTCTTTTTGGAAGAGAAACATGAATTTTTGACGTTTGTTTGGTGTTATGCAAAGACAAATTTTCAGAATGTTTATGTGTGACTGCCTAAGCGTTTTTCTGTGGGGGGCCCATTTCTCATGTTAAAAAGATAAATATTGATTACAGCTGGCTTTTACTTGCACTTAAGACTTAACATAGATTATGTTCTTTTTAATTATTATTATTATTATTATTTATTAAAAAATTGGTGAAATTTTTAGTCTACAATTGCTTTGTGTGATTGCTATAGGGTCTCCCTCAAGGTTCGTGTATCTTCCAAGGGCTTTAATACATACTATTTAATTGGGATAAGAAATTAAATTACTTTTCCGTGCAATCTTATGTTCTGTAATTACTTACTGGAATTTGTTATGCATATATACCCGATAAAAGGGGAAAGAGACTTTTTTTGCTGCGTAAGTTACTATTGGAAATTCCTTAAAAAAAAAAAAGTTACTATTGGAAAAAATAAAAGGTCATCTCTTTAAAATCTTGGATGAGATATACTAGTCAATTTAATATGTAATTTGTTTTCATAAGGGTTTTAACCATCCATGCAACCTTCGTGAAAGTTTTGTTTGCGTCTTTATTTTTTTATTTTTTTTTCCCTGACCTTGCGATATTTGCTCTAATCATTATTGGCAAATTACTCAATTCATAAACATGTTTCTTTTTAACAAATAAAAGAAATCAATGGTGTCTTGATCATCATATCCCCCTTTTGTTGGTCATTAGACGAGCTAATTAACTGTTCAATTGAATGATGAGAATCCTGATTTTAAGTTTTCAACCGCTATCGTATCTCATACTTTAAGAGCAGGGCAACACAATCTTTAGTTCATAAAAGTGTTTTTTTTTTTAAATGAATGTCATTATTCGGTAGTTATTGTATTTACTTTTTTATTGGTGGAAATACCATTATCGATATTCCTTTTTAGCTTTGTGCATTAGTAGTGTAATTAGCGTAGTCATTATTTATTCCCTTAGCATAACATGTACTTTGCGGCTTTGTAGGTGGATCTGTAGCCGTCAGCCTCAGTTCCAAAGTAGACTCAAAACACACTTCACCCAAAAAAATTAAAAATAAAAAAAAATTAAGTGAACTGTGAACTCTGAAGCGATCAAAGCCCAAACCCAATTTGAAACCGCACGCACACAAACGCAAACTCCCTCTCTCTCTCTCTCTCACTCCAATATATATTCCTCTCTACTTCCCAACAAACGCACCAACATTCTCACTTTGAAAAGGAGGAGGAGAGAAAAAAAAAAAAAAAACCCAAATTAAAAATAAAAAAAAAAGAAATGGGAAATTTGCAGCGAAAACAAACCGGTCTTGTGACTCCTCTCTTTATCCTCTTCACATTTCTACTCAATGTAAGCCATGGAAAATCAATCTTCCATTTCTCATTTCCAAGCTCAGATTTTTCTATTTTAATCTATAATAATGAGTAAATAAGTCAAGTTCCGCCATTGTTTTCCCCAATGCAGGTGGCTCTCGCCGTCGCCGGAGGAGAAGACAGTCCGTTCTCACCGAAGGCCCATTTGCTTCGCTACTGGAGCCAGGAGATCCGAAACGACATTGAGAAGCCGTCGTTTCTGCTCACGAAGGCATCGCCGCTGACCGCCGTGGACTCGGCGGTGTTCGCGAAGCTCGCGGCGCAGAACTCGCTCTCCACGCGCCTCCCTGAGTTCTGCTCCTCCGCTAATCTCCTCTGCTTCCCCGATTTAGCCCCTAGCCTTGAGAATCACCCCAAGGACTCCAGCTTCGCCGGCTACTCCAACCGGAACTTCACCAACTACGGCACCGATCGCGTCGGAGGCGCCGACGCCTTCAAGAACTACTCTCCCGGCGAGAACATCCCCGTCGACTCGTTCCGCCGCTACAGCCGCGACTCCACCGGCCACCACGAGAAATTCAACAACTACGCATCGGAAGGGAACGTGGTGGACCAGAGATTCAACACCTACGGCACCCAATCCACCGGCGGAGTCGGCGATTTCTCCAAGTACGCCGAGTCGGTGAACGTTCCGAATCTCCGATTCACATCCTACTCCGACCAGACGAACGGGAGGGAGCAGACCTTCAAGGGATACAGCGTCAACGCCAACGCCGGGGACCAGTCCTTCGCGAGCTACGCGAAGAACGGCAATGGCGCGGAGAACGAGTTCAACAGCTACGGGACGAGCTCGAACGTGATTGGCTCCGGGTTCTCGAGCTACGAGCAGGCCTCCAATGGCGGAAAAGAGACGTTCAACAGCTACGGAAATGACGGAAATAACCCTCAGAACAATTTCAGGAACTACGGCGACGGAGGAAACGCGGCAGTGGAGAAATTCACGAGCTACAGAGATCAGGCGAACGTCGGCGACGACTCGTTCCAGTCCTACGCCAAGAACTCCAATGCCGAGCAGATCAATTTCTCCAATTACGGCAAATCGTTCAACGAAGGTACGGACAAGTTCACGGGGTACGGCAAGGACGCAACAGGGCAGACGATCGGGTTCAAGATCTACGGCGTCAACAACACCTTCAAGGAATACGCCCAGGACGGCGTCACCTTCTCGAGCTACACCAATGTGAGCTCGGGACCAGGCCAGTCGGCCGCAAAAATGGCGGTCAGTGGCAGTTTGGTAAAAAAGTGGGTGGAGCCGGGCAAATTCTTTAGGGAGTCGAAGCTGAAGAAGGGCGTGGTGATGCCAATGCCTGATATTAGGGATAAAATGCCCAAAAGGTCGTTTCTACCCCGGGTAATCACGTCGAAATTACCGTTTTCGACCTCGAAGGTGCAGGAGCTGAAGACGATCTTCCACGCGGCCGACAACTCGTCGATGGAGAAGATGATAGTGGACACGCTGGCGGAGTGCGAGAGGGCTCCGAGCAAAGGGGAGACGAAACGCTGCGTTTCGTCCGTGGAAGACATGATCGACTTCGCCACGTCGGTGTTGGGTCGGAACGTCATCGTTCGGACGACCGAGAACGTCAGCGGGTCAAAGAAGAACATCATGATCGGGTCGGTCAAAGGGATTAACGGTGGAAAAGTCACTCGGTCAGTGTCGTGTCACCAGAGCCTGTTCCCTTACCTAGTGTATTACTGCCACTCTGTACCCAAAGTTCGGGTCTACGAAGCGGATATACTTGACCCGAATTCCAAGGCCAATATCAACCACGGAGTTGCCATCTGTCACTTGGACACGTCTTCTTGGAGCCCCACCCACGGAGCCTTCCTCGCCTTGGGTTCGAGTCCGGGTCGGATCGAGGTTTGCCACTGGATTTTCGAGAATGATATGACCTGGACTGTTGCCGACTGATGAGATTTGGGGACCCTCTGTTTTTCTGATTTGGGTTCGAACCATTGGCTTGAGAAAACTTTTAGCCTTGGCTCGACCCCAAGTTAGTCCAAATTTTAGTCATCTTTAAGTATGGTTTTTGATTGATTAGTTTAATCAATTAACATATGTTTTTTTTTTCCCCTTATTTTGACATTTTCAATATGCTTATGAGTATATGATATTTGCATATGTTTTATCCGGCTTCCTTAATAGCAGGAAGGCCAATCAATGCAAGAATGATTGAATCTATTATTTAGAGAGTTATAATTTAATAGACATATAAAATCGATATTTTTATTGTCTACATATGTTTGCATATTTATTTTATTTTTATCTTTAAAAAAAAAATCCCTATGTTTGCGGCATAGGTGCTGTTTATTTTAAATATGGAATAACAATTCAAACCATTTTCACTACATAGTTGTTTTGTTTGATATAAAAGTTTGAATAGAAATTCAGATTTACGAATCAAATAGACTATTTTTTCTTGACTTATCTATTTATCTCAAAATATTAATGTTCACAAAATTAAAGAAAAAAGAAGAAGGAAGCATTAGCTCATTCTCCGTGCACATTGCAAACATATACACACACACACACACAAAATAGAAGGCCAAAAAAATGAGGACCATATTAGGGGGTGGTCCAAAAGAGTCCATCATAAGCGGGAATCGGAGAGGGAAAGGCCATGAGACAGCTGTTTACAATGGCTTTGCTCTTATTTTGTTTAATGGAAAAGTCCACACCACTTTTGTGGCACGGCTCACATCTTGTTGTGTTCATAGCCAAATTCCATTTTATTCGTGAGCACTTTCTTGACTCACTAGCGATATTGTTGGCTTTTTTAGAGCTCCCCCGAAAAATAATAATAATAATAATAAATAAAATAAAATAAAATAAAATAAAGGTTAATACAAAATGGCATTTTCCTTTTGCCATCTAAAAAGGCACAAACGAATTCATCTTCAAGGTTACATCTCTTCTTGCAAAAGCAAAGTCAAGGCCTGCCAAGTAAGCTTTAACTACACTCTCAACTAAAGCAGACAATACCAGTTTTTTGGTGCAAAAATGGTCCTGCTCTTGGCTCATAGTTTGACTGTATCTGTCTCATCAGGGCTACTCATTATTTAATAATGGTTTCTTCTTATAGAGTTCTCATTCAATTTTTTTTTTTTTTTTTTTATATACTGTCTGTTTAACCTGGTAATGATGAATATAAAATGAATAGCACATGATTTTTTTTTTAAATAATTTTGGAGCAAGTTGAGTAGTAGTTGTTATATTTATCAACATCTTTCAAGAAAAATAATATCATAATTATTCAGCAAAAGAAAAAAAAAAGATCATAATTATGTGGTCTAAAGCTGCTTACTAGTACTACCAATTATTTTAAGATAATGTTGAATTAAAAATGTATCTATTAAGATAATGTCTGCAAATAATTTTCTGACCCACATCAGAAAATAAAATGAAGCAAGAGATTTATTTTTTTTTTTTGAAATGAATGTAACTAAAGATTTAGAACAATGGTTTGGTACAATTTTCATGGACGACTTTTTAGCAACAAGGATACGTGATCTAATTTATTTATTTTTTTATTTTATTTTTTCTTGAACAAGTACTAACAATAATTTTTCAGATAATGTTACATAAAAATAATTATTTTAAGATAACGTCTCTTAATAATTTCTGACCCACATCAGAAAATAAATGTAAATAATACTATACATATATATAATTTTTTAAATGAATGTAACTCGAGTTTAGAACAATGATTTGGCACAATTTACATGGACGACAAAGAAAGCGAAAGGACAACGGCCACGTTAAGTTAGGTACAAATTCGAATTATTCCAAAATAATAGTAATGGGATACAAGAGACGTACATAATTAGCTTTAGACCTCAAGATTAGGTGCTCATTTTCAAGCATGTCAAATCAACATGTGTAAATTTCACAAGAGATATATCACTGTCATCAAAATCCTTAATTTATTTTTTCTTCATGTTTGGTGAGAGCACCTCCTAGTAAAAAGTTCTAACGTTAACACACGAATCCAAGAGGCCAATAATGTTAAAAATCTTGCTCCAAATGATGTAACGAGCTCAATTATAGTGCTAACAATAATACCAAGATCGTGTCAACTTGTTATTAGGTTGTAGGAGTGAGGTGAGTTGAAAATGAGAGATTCCAAATTCAAATCTTGTAAACATCCAGTAATGTTTAATAATAATAATAATAATAATAATAATAATTAGGCTATTATAGGAATTTTACATTTACCAAATTAGTAAATACTGTTTGTTTAGTTATAAGATTAACTTTTTAACGATTTGATCTGTGAGTTTTATCATTAAAAATTTACAATAAGACATGCTAACCTGCTCCCAATCATGGATCAAACAATTCAAACGTTAATTTAATGGCTAAAAACCTAGTGGTATAACAAAAGTAAGTTTCTACCATTAGTTTTCAATTCTGCATTATCAATAGGAATTACAGTTTTAGGTGTTAGATTAATTTTTCAATAGTTCGATCTAAAACCGGAGTAGTTCTCTACCGTATACTGTAAATTTTTAAGATGGACGCTCATAAATTAAATCATCTAAAAATTAATCTAATAATTGAAAAACAATTCTTTCAATATAAAATAAAAGGTCCACCGTAAAAACTTCCATGAAGTAATATAGCAATAAAGTAAGGCAAATCTAAAGTTTGACCGGAAAAAAGTTAATGACAATCTAACTTTTTACATGAAAAAAATATAACTTTCAAAATTAATTAGTAATTACGTTCCTAGCTATATATATATATATATATATATATATATAAATTCTCATGTCTAACTGTTGGCAGGAACATTAATTGTAATATTTATATTTTTACATCTTATAATTATTAATTGATTTATATATAATTTTTTATGTAAATATTTTTAATACAGATAATTTAAAACTAAAGAACAAATATCACTTAATAGTATTATATTACAATTAACTAGTTATTAGGGAAACACACACCAAAAAAAAAAAAAAAACAACTACTACTGATGTCATACAAGAGTTCCAGTGTGTATATGTATATATAGATATGATATAATGGGGCACCGTTTTGTGTACATCTCACTAGTAACTACTACAACAAATAAAACTCAATATTTACAACTGTAGATTTTGCCTTTAAACTAGTACTATACCATTTTGTTGATCCGTACGGGTGACAATAACTGCACTGTGTGTAAAACTCATACCATTTCAACCATCCAAGTCCTTTCACTTATTTAGTACGCATTAATTAATAGTCCTCTTTGAAAATCTTTTAGTTTGATGTGTTTCAAGCCATTATTACAAAAGGAATTCAATGCCCTTTGTCGGTCGTGATACCCACCCTGCATGAATAATAATAAAACTTTATAAAAGGAAGTATAGAAAAATAATATTAATTAGCAGTCTTGTTACTCAAACAAATTTATAAATAAAAAATAAATTAAAAATCTCGAAGTTTTCATGATGCACCTATTGCCTCTTTTTCTTTCTCTTTTTTAGTTTTGAAAAGAATGAAGATTCGCCAATTGGTTAATGGTTTGTTTATTTCTGTCATTATTATTTTTTTAGAAGAAGAAATGTCCATTATGTAACGTTTCTATCATCTGAAAAGGGTGAGAATTATGACCCAATTCTTCATAATCTTATTCCTTTTTCTCCTTCGTCTTCTTCTTATTCTTTATTACTCTTCTCTGTTTGGTTGAAGTCAGAGAGACAACATTTAAGATAACATAAACAATCACATAATTGTTTACTGGGCCTAACTCAGCATGTGAGAATAAAGGAATTTGTATAGGAAATCTTAAAATTCAAAATCTGAGTATATTTTTTAATTTTTTTAATAAACGAGAGAACCGCTAGATCCATACCATAAGAATATTTATATATGTGTGTCTATATATATACATATAATTGTTTACTTTGAACAAAGCCTAGCGTTTTAAACGACATCGAGACATGTGGGCATGAGTCATGAAAAACAAACTAAACAGCTAATAATAACCTTACTTTGAAAATCAAATCATCGCAGAGATATTATTGTTTGTACATTTACTCTACATGTCATTAAGAAGAAAAAAAAAGAGTAGGCCGGCTATAGTAGGAGAGTTATAGGTGTTTCGTCCTAACAACAACAAAGGCTTTTATATCTTTACTGTACTAAACAGGAAACCAATCTTGTTCTGATTTAATGGAAAACCCAGTGTCGTTTTGAAGTAGTTCTCTCATGCATGCGCCAAAATAATTACTTTTCTTTTTCTTTTTTTTTTTTTTTTTGCAAGTTGCTGCCAAAAGTTGGAAAGTTTCTGAATCTTGTTAAATCCTAGATATTGTGGTTTCCTCGTTTTGATCTTCTGGTCCATTTGGCAGAAGAAGGGGCTCCATTAGAGCCTTGTAAAAAGAGCAGAAGTTCTGATTCTCTCAACCAACTGTTTATATACATATATATATATATATATAGATGTATGTGTATATACACATATGTGGACCACTGGTCTGATATCCACACCATCACTTGTCAGTTGCCATTAAATTTTGTAGCTAAGAAGGAAAGCAAGTGTTGGGAAAAGGATTTGGTGAAAGTTTCTGCATTTCCCATTTACTAACAAAACAACAATTCAGATGCCTGTATTGGCCAAATGGTGTAGTTAAGACAAAGGCCAACTACTCCGTCTACCAGTCTCATAAATATCAAAGACGGTGTGTGTTTACTGTTAGCAAAAAATTCAGTAAAGAAAACGACAATGGAATGACCCCAAAAGAGACTCTTATCTGCATTTTGGTATCGTCATGACTGTTGTTTACAAGGAAAATGGGTTTTGTAAATGCCTGTCCTCACAATCAGATTTCTCTAACATTTTTCTGAAAAGACTGTACTACTAAAAACAACATATAAATAGGGTTTGTATTGTGCTTGTTAATTTTTAACTTGTACGCTCATTGTTGGGATCCTTGAGATTTCATACTAAAAGATTAACCTATAACAGGAGCAATACAAGTCCTTTTTAAGTCTATTTTTAGTTCTCTGTCTAGTTAATGTGAAACTTTTTATTCGTACATACTTAACAATTCCCCCTCGAACGAAAACTCACTATCATTACAGCCCCCCTCTTAAACAATAATCCATTATTCCATCTTTCTCAAACAAGAAAATCATGAAGATCATAACTCCATCTAGATCTCTACCATGTCAGGGCCCACATTACCATGGAGTTTCCATCTCAAGAGTTCATTTAACACCATGAATTTTCTGGCTACTGTAATCTTTCGGGGGCCACCAACTTTATTCCGATTTTTCTCCTGGGCATCTGAAACATATCTTTAATACCACTTGTTGGGGTCTTAGGGGTTCCATCATAAAAGTTTAACCTATTAGAAAAAGTAGTACAAGTTTTTTTTAAGCTCATTTCCAATTTCATGTCTAGTTGATATGAAACTTTGTTTGCACATAGTCATTAATCACATATCAGACTATTGAAAAATTAATCTAACGAATAAAACTATAATTCGTACCAACAGTTAAAAGAACAATTTCTAGCGTAGAAACTTCTCTTAAGTCTCGTTTTTATGTGACAAACAAGGGAGACAAACTTCCCTTAAGCCTTTCTGAAGGGGTTGTGGATTTTTCAAAGATCTGTTAGGGAGAATTAATGGCGTCGGTTGCAGACTCCCATAATTCAATTTTCATGTCCTTTTTGTAAAAGGACATCTGATTTTGTGATGTGGGAACTCAAGCATTGAATAGTCACCTCCCAAACAACCCACATTTCTTCTTCTTTTGAGTCATTCAAGCCATAATAGAAACATCCTTTATTCTCATGCATTTGTCCATTTGAACTAGACGCTGTAAAAAATCTCTCACCAGGACCAATTAGCCTGTAGTGTGTGATTCCTTAGTAAGTAAGGAATCTTTTGAGATCTTAAAACGGTCAAAAAGATTGTGATTCTTGTGGATATAAAAATTAATTTAGCAAATCTGCTTGAGTACTTTACTTTCTCTTTGCAAAAGCAAGTGATGATTTGATGAGGAAGTCCTTAAAGGCTAATTAATCTAAGTCTGCAACTCTATGATTTTGTGTCTGTCCTAATTAAAGTGCAGTGAAGTATAATTTCTCCTGGTTGTTATTCCACTTTTCTTTTAATAATATGGGATTATATTAAGCATATGAAGGACTTTCTTCAATATTATGGCATTAAAGCTAAAAGTAAAAATTTCTTTGCTTCACTAACTCTTATCCTGATTCTGATTATCTCTGTCTTCAACTAACTATAGAATGATGATTTATATTTACTTTATGCTTTTGGCCTAGTTTTCACCTTTAAAAGATGCCCATTTTGCCAGAATAAAGATGCTACCATTATCGTTCGTCCACCAATTAAAAGGACAAAAAAAAAAAAAAAAAAAAAAAAAGGTGGGTCAATAACAGAATACTTTTTCTTCTTCTTCTTCTTGGGTCCCTTGAAAATGGCCACTCCCCGATGTTGATCTCTTCATTTTTCGCTGTATTTGGGGACTTTTGTGGTGTCATCACTAGCTTCTATGATGAAAAAGCTTTTCGAATGTTTTATGAGGAGAGTGTTTGAATGTTAATTATTGTTTAGCTCGCCCCCTAACAACTTAAGATTTTGAGATTGATTAGTAATATAATATTTGTTAGATTTTGACTCTGTTTTGTTCAAAGCAAGAGTAGAGTTCGAAATCTTTATCCAAGTAGAAAAAGAAGAAAAAGAGGAGAATAAAAATTCTAACCAATTATACATGTGTCTTTCTGGAAAAGAATGATAATTCAGTTATTTTAAAAAGAAAAGTATCATTAGACTTATGATTATCGGAAACGGCTTTTGATGCATTGAGAATCTGTGATCAATGTGAATCATCGTCACATGAGAAACTGAGGCTAGAAACGTTCATTTGAGTCATGGTAAGTTAAGAACTTGTCATTCAGTTGGTCATTGTCTCTTCTTTTTTCTTTTTTACTTTAATTTCCTTTTGGTAACTCTCTTTTACGGACTTTGTCCCTGTTGGGGCTAGATTTCGTCTCCCCTTTACGACGTTAGCTTCTAACAATTTGTCTAACGAACAATGAACTCCTTACTTTTGGGTCAGACCCAACTTATGATATTGTTTTATCATAAGCAACGCTCGACCATACAATTGAGCCAGACCCAATCCACCATCCCGTTCAATCTCGAATGATGATCGCTCGTATAATATGGGCCGGACCCAATTTATGATTCTAGTTCGTTTGTGAAGTGCGTTCACACTCGAACATTGAACGAACAGATCGAACATGATCTTTATATAATCCACAAACGATGGATCACAAGGACAAAGGCTTGTGTTATAACTATCGCTCGTCGCTCGTGTTCGACAGATTATAAGATATATCTCCCATAATCGTCGAACCCAATGTCAACAATGACATTACATTAGTAACCGCCAAGCCCATTGTCCGAGATTAAGGTTCACTCTGGTAACCGTTTAATCTAAACCACCAATGGCGCGCTTACACGTGTCTCTTAGGACAATATCTGAAACTGTCATCAGCGGTTATGGATTCAGACCCACAGGACTTCTTCTATAAATAGAGGAAGACCCCCCCTTCAGACAGGACCCGACCTTTTTCTAACATTTACTTACTGTCACTCTGTCGAAATTTATCCAGAAAACCATTGTGTATTCTGAAATCATCATTGTACTCCAGAACATCCATGTATAGTGAAACAGTCACTGACAGAGGACGTAGCACATCGTTGGGCGAACCTCTCTACATCTTGGTGTTCATTAATTTTCTGTCCATTTCTGATTTGATTATCTGATTTACATTCATTTTCTGACATGATTATTTTTGTTCGTATGTTACTTTATGAGTTTCATCACGATGTCCAAGGACCCAAATAATCGATTATTATATTCTCTATACTAACTTTTCTGTTAAAATTTTGACTGTAGA
Source organism: Ficus hirta (assembly GCA_038430175.1). Lineage (NCBI taxonomy): Eukaryota > Viridiplantae > Streptophyta > Magnoliopsida > Rosales > Moraceae > Ficus > Ficus hirta. Next base: position 13,318,665 of record CM076595.1, on the reverse strand, counting down.
AAACCAGCCTCTACAGTCCCCCCAAAAAAAAAAAAAAAAACTCAATTTACACATTTCTCCCTTGAATACACAAGAAGAGGCTTGGAGCAAAGCAGCCACCGAATTAGCAAGGGTTTTTTTAGCAAGGTTAATTAGTCGATTTAGTTATTGAATTTTTAATTTCAGTTGATTAGTTCTTGAACTTAAGATTTTTGACTGTTTGATCCCTATCATCTACCTTAATAAAAGAATTTTGAAAACTAAAGTAGATAATCATGTGTCAACTTGATATCTTCTTCATTATTATTAAAAATCCTTAAAACCTAGAATTTTTTCCATTTAATGTAACAATTTATTGAAAACTTCTTTTTACTAATACAGTAGGGATGTGATCATGTTTTATTTAATTTCAAACATCTTTCATCCATTTTACTATCAGGGACTAAATTTGTCAAAAAAAAAAAATAATAATAAAGCAAAAAATAAAGTTCTTAGATTAATTTATCAAAATTAAAAGTTCAAGAATCATAGTGAGATAGTAATGTCCACAATTCAGGGAGTAAACAAGTTAATTTCCCATGTTAAAAGAAAGCAAAACCTTCTTGAAAAATAGTTAGTAAATCACACTTTTCTCCTTTTTCTTGTAACTGGACAACCCAAAAATGTGGCCTTGGGCTGCGGATTTCCTCCACAAGTCCGATTACATTAAGGGCCCAAATGCCTGTACTTAGATACTCAAGAATCCAATGGGCTTTACAAAAATATCACACTAGGCCCAAAATCTAGATCCAGCCCACAGAGAGCCCTTTCTCCGGGGGAAACTTGAGGGGAGAGTCAGAACCCGCGACAGAGAGAAGAAAGAAGAGGGAGGCTTTTTGGTAGCGAGAGACAAAGAAGCAACAATGGCGGCTAACGGTGTGAGACAAACCCTGCGAGTTTCCTCGGCCTCTGCGAAAACATTTTTGCGCTCTTCCTCTTCACCTTCTCCTTTTGCTTCCAAAGCTTCTAAGTTGACCGGACTTGCCGCTTCCAAGCCCAACTCTGCCTCTCGCTTCTCTCTTCCCAAACTCAATTCCTCAAGGTAACTCTTTTCTTTTTTTCTTTTAGTGATTTTTGCTTTCTTTCCTTCTTTTTTTTTTTTTTTTAATCTCAATTGAATCTGCCCACTTGATCTTCTTCTTCTTCTTCTTCTTTTTATTTATTTATTAATTCTGTTTTGGATATAATTGCAATTTGCAAATGACATTTACAAAATGACTAAAGGAGCTCGCTTTCACTTGTCGAAAATTTTCATAATTTAAGGATTGTCGAATTTGTGAGCATCATTTGGACATATTCCTTCCTAAAAAGGAGCCAAAAAAAAAAACCCCATTTGTGTTTTTATCAAAGTGTTGTGTGTTTCACCTTACATTTTAGAAATTTTATGTTTATTAAAATATGGGCGACAGGTGTAGGGTTGAATGGTGCAAATATTTTGATAAAATTACGAGAGATCTTTTTGTTATGAACCGAATTATATTAAAAGAAAAAGAAAAGGAAAAGAACTTTACTTTGATTTTGGTTTCAAAGTTGCAACTTTTTAGGATTTTGATCTTATATATAAGAATGATTGTTTTGTACTTATAATAGGCTTCCCGTGGAGTTGGCTAGCTTGCAGTCCTTAATGCCATTGCACAGTGTTACTGCCTCGGCTTTGTTCACTTCTATGTTGTCTTTGCACAACAACAAGTGGGGTTGTCTATCAGAAGGTAACTCCAACATTTTACTTTAGTTTTCTTCATATTTTGTTTCGGTGACTTAGATGTAGCAGCCCATGATTTTCTTGCTCATTTTACATTGCTATTTGAAGAATTTATATGGCAAACGCCTCTTTTAGTTATCTTTTTAGTCATAGTGTCAATGATTACAAAAGATTTGACTTGAGAACAGAACGCTGTCATCACCTACCTCACAGTTTGGAGCTGACATACAAGGATCTAAGAAAAAAAAATTACTCTCATTTCCTGATTTTATTGGATGTAGGGCTAAAATTGCATCTTTCTGGTGTTTCATGCTAGGTGGATTATTAGTCCGGTTAGTAGTAGATGAATTTTGTTATAATTTTTATGTTTTAGGCCCTGTTTGGGATGGCTTTCAAAGCCGTTAAAAACGACTTGTGTAGACACCAATGTTGTTTTATCGCTATAGAACGTGAACTTTTCCTTTTCTTTTAGGTTATTTAATTAAACACAATCATATCTAGAACTTTGCGCAAAAGCCAAAAGCACCTCTCTAGAATCAATCCCGAACGGAGCCTTAGCCTTCTACTTGTGGTGTTATATGTAATTGTGCTATAAGCAAGATTAATGCTTCTTTCACACAACCATAATCTTAAACTCGGCCATAGTGATTTACCATTAAGGAGTAAAGGTTGTGATATAAGCGGTTTGCTAATTTTTGTGCTAAGATGCTGACTGAATTTTATTGCTAAAATGAAATTTTTCGATTGAGGCGAGGCAATAGATATTGAATTGAAGTATTGTCTCTGTGTCCTAGTTTAAAAGACGAATGTTGGAAGAGTTGTTGTAGTTCCTGTCTTGTCTATGCTTCAGTGCACCCCATATTGTGGAGGGGGGAAAAGAGAGAGAGAGAGAGAGAGAGAGAGAGAGAGAGAGAATTTTGGAGCACGTACATCTCTGAATTAGAGGTAGAAACATATGTAGGTTGTTAAGGTCTGACACAGCGGTGCATGTTTAGGTTGGACAGATATTTCAAATTTTTTTGTTGTTTACTTTATATCTCCATGGACTATGGTTGCAACTTCTGATCTTCCAAAGGGCATGATTGCCATGGAGAAATCATGCGAGCTCATAATACCGCCTCTTTCTGCAGTTCAGAATCTTTACCTTGAAATTTATTATTCTTTTGCAGGATTTGCGACACCACTATAACATGGCCGGCGAGCTTTTGTTCCAAGTAGATGCAAGTTTATCATTGGTGCCCAATTTTGGTTTTGTATAATGTTTCTGATACAGTTCAATCTTGATGCAACTTCAAAATGGGAGAATTGTTACATTGGTTTTCAAGTTTTTTGAGAATGTAGTGACGACGACCTGTTACCGCAGGTCTTCATTATTTTAAGAGTTTTTGCAAAACGGATTTTGACATTGGATAAATCTGCAATCAGCATACTTAATTCTTGGTACAAATAAAATGGATAATTTTCAAACACCTGTATGCTGCATTGTCAATTACACGACATGGGGTTCACCATTTTCCTTTTTTATTTTCTCGTCCTTTACTTTGCATTTGTTTTTGCTCAGCAATGTAAGGAAGTTCTATTATATTATTGAAAATGACAAACAGTTACTTTATTTCATATACAGTATTTTAAAAGGATAATCTTTGTAGATCCTTTAATTTGAGCAATTTACTTTTGTTTAAGTCTCTTTACGTTCTATTCACGGTCATTAGTGTTCAAGATAAAGGCAAATCTGAGAAAGTAGTATATACTATTTTTTTTAGGGGTTATGTACTAGTGCTGGGATCTTTATATATTCAAATTTATGTTTGAGTTACACCTAACGCAGTCAAGTAGTGATTCTCCTTTTTTATGCACCATATCCTTAAAGGAAATCTATAATTTTACCCATCTCATATGTTTTGATGTGGTTCACGAGAGAGGAGCCAAATCAACCGCTCTTTCTATTTATAATTTATATCTTTTCTAAGTGTAAGTCCAGATCTAGTCCTTATTTTCTTGTTAAAACTGTTCAATATAATAAATACTAAGCATGTGTTTGCCTCTGGAATTAAAGTTTTTCATTTTAATATTTATCTTTTTTTAAAAAATAACAAAAATTATATCTAATTTTAAGAAGTCAATTAATTTCAATATAAAAATTTCATCTTACACCTGTGTTCCAAATGGAGTATAAAATTGCAAGCACTTCACTTAGGAGTCAACATTAAAATTAGAGGGACAGTCAAGTGAATAGAAAAACGAGATAATAGATCTGAAAAAGTATACGAATGCAAAATTTACTTTATACAGGCAAACTAGTATTCTCATACGAAAATGGTGAAATACAGTAGGATGTCATTTTTTTCACTTTCAAGTATATATGGCTTGGATTAAATTACAAGGCAAAGTAGTTACCGAGTAGTGTCGGAGCGACCGGCAGATATTGCATGTAATTCAAAATCTGACGAAACCCACCGTCAAAGCCAAATATGACCGTTATCTCAACGTTCGAAAATTTTTAAAAAAGAAAAATAAAGCCTACGCCTTTTGGTGGCCTCTCTCTCTCTCTCTCTCTCTCTCTCTCTATACTTACCGTTGCCAACGTCCCCAACCATGAAAACAATCTTTAAAGAAACCCATCAAGCCAGACATCCAAATTCCACACAAAAATCTCTTTTTAATTCAACTCCCCTTTAGAATCTTGATCAAAATCCTCTGATCAGATTCTTCCTTCTTCTTCTTCTTCTTCTTCTTCGTTCTTGGTTGATTCTTTGAAAAACCTTTTCAAGTCAGTCATGGCGGCTCTGGCACCGGGAATTCTGTTGAAGCTTCTGAACGGGATGAACACCGGGACGAAGCCGACGAGCGAGCACCGGAGCTCGCTCCTGCAGGTGACAGACATCGTCCCGGCCGATCTCGACGAGAAGAATCTATGGCCGAAGCACGGCTTCTTCATCAAGGTCTCCGACTCTTCACACTCAATTTACGTCAGTCTTCCTTCCGAGCAAGACGACTTCGTTCTCAGCAACAAAATGCAGCTCGGGCAGTTCATCTACGTCGACCGGCTCGAGCCGGGGTCCCCGCTCCCCGTCCTAAAAGGCGCCAAGCCGCTCCCCGGCCGCCACCCCTTTGTGGGGACTCCGGAGCCGCTGATGGGTCTGAGAGAGAAAGGGGAGAGAATTGAGCAGAAATCTACCAATTCAAAGGTTTCTAGAAGAGGGTCTTGGGGAATAGGGCCCAACGGCGGCGGCGGCGGCGGAGGAGGAGACGGGGTTAGTTGTTATTCTCCGATGGTTCTGAAGCCGGTTCCGTTGGATTTCGATCAGTGCACGCCGGTTAAGGACCGGAATGCAGCTCCGGCGAGGGCCGGGAGTGGTTTGTTGCCGATGTCGCCGATGATCAGAGGAAGAACGGTGAAGGATGTGGCTCCGAATTCGGCGATTCGGAGCTCGTTTGGCGGTGGACTCTTGGCCAAGGCGGCGGATTCGAAAGGGGAAAGTCCTTCTTTACTGAGGAAAAGCTGCGTTGTGTCTTCTGCCGGCAAGTTCCCGCGGAGCCGGAGCGTTTGCGAGCGAGACCCGAGGATCCCATTTAGTCCCTTCAACTCAGCTGTAGGTACATTTTTCCTCAAAATTTCTCTCTTTGTTCAAAAAACCAAAAATTTGTGCCTTTTTCGTTCCTTACTTCTTTTCTACGTGCTTTTCTCTGAGTTGCGTCGCTTTGTCCTTGTTAGGAAAAGAAAAGCTCGACTCCGCCGCCGAGATTGCGGAATTCGAGAGTGGCGGCTTCCCTAAACATGGCTGCCGGAGATACCCAGAACCCCTCCGACCCAAAATCAACTTCTCAACCACAATCTCAGTCTCTTAATGACATATCTCCTGAGAACAGCACAAGCCTTTCCATGAACTTGCCAGGAAAACTTAGCATTCTGGGCAAGGTTAGCTTCCTAATTTGTAATTCAACTCTTAATATAATCATTTTTCTTCTTTTTACCTTAATTAGTGTCTATAAAATGTGTTTTTAGGAAGCTGTACAACAGCGAGAAACGGCTCAGAAGATCGCCCTTCAAGCATTAAGAGAAGCTTCAGCAACCGATACCTTAGTCCGATCTCTCAAGTACTGTCAAGTCACACTCTCTTCTATCTATTTTCCTTGTGTTGTGTTTCACTCAGTTGATTGTCTTATCTGTAGGATGTTCTCAAACTTGAGCAAGAAGGCAAAGGCGGAGAACCCGGCAGCCTGCTTCGATCAGTTCCTCGAATTCCATCACCAAATTGTCCAGGCAGTGACGGACATGGTGTCAATCCAAGCAGCTACCTCATCTACCGAACCAGCTCAAAACCCGGTCGGTACCAAACGAAAAGACAAGGAGGAAGATCCATCAGTTTTACACGAAATCATGCCAAACCCCGCGAACACGGAGCTAAACTCATTTAGAAAAAGATCGGCATTGTACAAATCAGTCGCGATTTCGGAGAGAAGCGAAGAGAAGGGGACGGGGAACATCGGGAGGCTCCTGAGAAGCAGCACTAGTATTAGAAAAGCTTGCTCGGAGAGAAAAACACCTTCAAAACTGTCTCTGGAAGCTGTGGTTGAGAATGATGAGAATACAAAACCGGGGTCTTGTTGTAATGGCGGGTTGAGCAATACGATTAAGCTCTGTAAGCAGATTGAGACAGAGGCTGGGAATTGGTTTATGGAGTTTTTGGAGAAGGCTTTAGAGACTGGCATGAAGAAACAACAACAGAAGGGAACTTCAGCAGCAGCAGATGGGGAGACTAGGAAAGTGAGTCAGTCATTGATATTGAGAGTCATAAATTGGGTGGAAATGGAACAATGTGACAGTAGTAAAAGGCCACTACATCCTAAAGCATCTCAAATAGCTAGGAAATTAAGGATCAAGATGAAGAATCCTTGAGACAATATTCATTTATATATTATATATAACATATATATATATATTGATTAGCTGTGTATGAAGTTACTGATTGTTTTCTGGCTTGTTTTTCTACGTGGCTGTTTTCTTTGAGGGGAAGGTGTATGCATCATTTGTTGTTGTTGTTCTTTTTTCTTTTCTTTTTTTAACTCTTTGGACCGATTCCTATTATAATAAACTGAACATACAAGGAAAACCACAACAACTTTTGGAAGAAAAAGAAAAAAAAAAAAAATAATAATAATAATAAATAAATAAATAAAAATTTAAGGCAGTAATATTTAACTTAATCTCATCTCAATTATACTAAAACAATCTAATATTGACTATAGAGATTAACCATAGAGAATGAAAACAATTCAAGTCCTAATGTAAATTTATACAAAACATAGATATACATACATGTATTCTCATTTACACAATTCTGTCGTTTTCAATATTGGATCGTTTACGTTATACCTTATATGTCGTTTTTGAAAATGAGGCCGTGCAGTCGTTGTTTCGTTTGTCAATGTTCTTTCGTCGTTCTTCTACTTCGGAATGTTCTTATAAAAATGTTTAGTTTGTTCTTTGTTGTCGTTTATATTATTACAGACTTCTGCTTGATCGGTAAACAAGTAAGGTCATTGTCAAGTTATCCGACAAATGATGTCGTTTATTGTTGCTGTCGTTTTCCTTTGTATTGTAGTTTTTATTTTGTCGTTCTTAATTAGTGTTTTCCTTCTAATTGATGTTTGTTTATACGTTGTTGTCGTGTCGTTACGTAGGAAGTTTTATTTGTATCCATAAGTAGTGCCGCTTTTACAACGGATGTCATTTTTGTAATTAGTTAATTTACTCGTTTTCAGATTGTCCTTGACTCCTTAGTCATCCGTTGCCGTTTCTATTTGTAGTTTTCATATATGTGTGTGTATATATATATAATTTAACTTGGAACGCGAGATTTTAACTCTACACTTTTAAATAAAGTCAAGTATGATATTCTTATTAGTCATGCCTGCAACAACGTCTATGTAACCAATGACATGTTACAGATAAGTAACTTGTCCCACCTTTGGGTTATATGCATGAATTAGCATGTTTTTGACGTCTTCATTAAAATTGAAAAGACTCAATTTAGTTTTTATCTTCTGAAAAATCAACTTGTTATTTACAATTCTAACTACGGTTTAAAAAGTCAAACTTTAAAGGTTTATAACTTTTACACAAATAAGTTCAAATGATATAGTTATTTTTTAAAAAAATTACATAAAATTTTGAGATAAACAAAACAAAATCTAAATTATTATTTTTTTTCAAAAAAAATTTAAATTTTTACACTTTTTAACTCCAATCAGACAAACACATAATTCAACTTCAACTCAAAATTTTCAGCTCCAATGACCAACCAAAATGAATGCTTAATAACGTAACAATAATAATTAATAACTAAATATTGGTTCTTTAAATAAACTTTCATTTTTCTCTATTTTTTTAAGGCATTTTTCTCTATTCAACTAATCATATATTTAGATAATTTAAAATTATTATAAATATAATTTAGTGATAATTTTATAATTAATTTTATTAAAAAAATTATAAAATTAGAAACTTAATCTCTGTTTAAAATATGAATTTGATATGAAAATTTTAAATTAAAATTAATTAATTTTTTAAAAAATTAATTATAAATTTTATTAATTTTTATGAAAAAGAGATAAAAATTGAAACGAAAAACTTTAAGTTTATAGCTCCAAGTCAAACAGAGGCTAAAGAATACTCATCTTAAATTTCTATTAAAAAAAAAAAACATTGCATTTAATAAAAAAAATTGAAAAAATTTACTAAAACCAACCATATCGTGTTTAACAGTTTAAGCCGCCAAAAACATACAACTCCCTCAGCTCTCTGGGCTTCCAGGCTAGGTGACACCATCGCCATGGAGATTGGCTGCGTGTGGCTGAGACGCATCCGGTTCAGACCCACCTCTCTGGCCTCCCCATCTCCTCCGATTCCCTCATCTCCCACACGCCCAGAACCAACCTCCCTCATTTTCCCCACACCCCTCCGAATCTCCTCCTCTCCCCGTCGCTCTCTCTCGGCGGCCACCGCTTCTTCTTCTTCGCCAAATCCTCCTGTCCCGGCCGACCTGGATTTCTACTTCGAAGAAGGAATTAACGGAACCCAAGCTCCAACCAAGTCCTCCATGGTGCTTCTCAAGGGAATGACATACTCCGAACTCGAAGTACCTCTCTCTCTCTCTCTCTCTCTCTGTGTCTCTCTCTCTAAGTCTGCTCGAGAATTGACTAGCTGAGACTTGAAGTTCTGATGGTTACAGGAATGGGTTCAGTCACGCGGGTTCAGGCCTGGCCAGGCTTTGATGCTGTGGAAACGCTTGTATGGGGACGATATTTGGGCTCATCACAGCGATGAATTGGAAGGTTCATCCTTTTTTTTTTTTTTTTTTGCTTTTGTTTTAAGGATACAAATTGTGTTCAAAAATAAAATTTGTTTGTGAGTTTAGGTTTGAACAAGGATTTTAAGAAGATGCTGAGTGAAAATGCCGAGTTCAAGGCGTTAACTTTGAAGGAAATTATCACAGCATCTGATGGAACTAGGAAGGTAGACATAGTTATTTTTCTAAATTTCCCTTGTTCTGCTCCTTTTTTTTTAAATTATTTTTTTTGTGCTTTTCGCACTGGTGCATCCTAACATGTGTTTGGGAGAGAGAAAAATTAGTATAGTGCAGATTTTGAAAAGGTGAAAAGTAGATTTTGATTTGAAATGAATTAAAAATTTTGGATTTAAATGGTGGGCCAAACACCAATTTGAAAATTCGTTACGATTGCGATCCAATAGTTAATGGACATCGTTATTGGACACAACTGCCTATGATTTTCGCACAATTTTGCAGCCAAAACTTTTTTGTTGGTAAGCTAATTGAATTATGAACTTAAATGTTTTTTCATTTGTCGTTCGAGACCTTAACTGCCAATTGGACTGGATTGACAAGAATTATCAAATTAAGAGTCCTAAATGCGGAAAGTATAAGTTAAGGGTCCAACTTGCAAGAGATAAAAGCTCTGGTTGCATTGGTGTAATTTGGTAGAATTTGTGGCTTGTATTAGCTTCTGGGTATTTACTCGCATTAGTTGAGAACATGGGAATTGATTGTGAGACTCACAGGAGGTTCCAGATTTTGTTCACTTTGGAAGATGGTTTGGTGATAGAGACCGTTGTTATACCTTGTGAGAATGGTCGAAATAGAAACACTGTTTGTGTTTCAAGCCAAGTGGGTTGTGCCATGAATTGCCAATTCTGCTACACTGGCAGGTCAGCTTAGTTTTGGTTTCCATTCTTGGTTAAAGCTATGATTTTATATATATTTGTTGCCAAATGCCTAGTTCTAGTAGCCTAAGCAGTGTGCTTTCACCTTTTCAGGATGGGTTTAACGAGAAATCTAACTGCAGCTGAGATAGTGGAGCAGGCTGTATTTGCAAGGCGCCTGCTTACCACCGAAGTAGGACACATATCGAATGTTGTTTTTATGGTAGGTGAGCCATTGGAAAGAGTTGTTTAAACAATTACGTTCTTTTAGCAGTGCATAGAAAATAAGATTGGAAATTGGCGCTTGTTTTTGTTAACGTTCTTGAGATGCTTTATATGTTAGAGTCTCCTGATGTCTGTTCATTTCAAACCTTATCTTGTGGGTTCTGAGAACAAAAAAAGAGGGCGAGGAAAAGCCTGAAATAGAAACGTTTTCTTTCTTGGTGTCTTGTAATAGCTGTAATTGTATATCTTCAGGGAATGGGAGAACCACTTCACAACATTGACAATGTCATCAAAGCTGCTGATATAATGGTGCATGATCAAGGCCTGCATTTCAGTCCTCGCAAGGTGACCGTTTCTACAAGCGGGCTCGTCCCTCAGCTGAAACATTTCCTCCAAGAGTCCAACTGTGCTTTAGCTGTTAGTTTGAATGCCACGACTGATGAGGTATTTCCTTTCAACTTTATTTTCATGTGCAAGTCTTGCATACCCCCAGAACCAACACTGCTGCAGTATCAATATACACGTTTTACCTTGATTGTGCTTTGATTTTGCAGGTCAGGAACTGGATTATGCCAATCAACAGGAAATATAAATTGGACTTGCTTCTTCAGACCCTTAGGGAGGAACTTCAACTCAAACGTAACTATAAAGTCCTATTTGAATATGTAATGCTTGCTGGTGTTAATGACAGGTTTGATTAACTCTCCTGTTCCTTTATGTTACTTTTGGTTTGGATATATTTTCTCCGATCTTGATGCGGATTTTCAGGAAAATCAGTTGCATGATTTTAAGTTTAGATGATAGCATTGTTATAAAGACTGGATTGTCAGAATTGGCATATATTTCGTCCCAATTAATATCATCTTCATTGTTCTTCTCTGACTGAACTATTCAACACATTTTGCAGCATCGAGGATGCAAGGAGGCTTGTAGAGCTTGTTCAGGGAATTCCGTGCAAAATCAATCTCATATCATTCAATCCCCACAGTGGATCCCAATTCAGACCAACTAGTGAAAAGAAGATAATAGAGTTTCGAAATCGTTTGGCTGAAGCAGGATGCGTTGTGTTCTTACGGCTTAGTAGAGGCGATGATCAGATGGCTGCCTGTGGCCAGCTTGGCAAGCCTGGTGCTCTCCAGGCTCCCGTACTCCGTGTGCCAGAGAAGTTCCGAACAGCCATGGAACTCTCCGCATGATTCTTTGGAAAGTTATGAAAAAGTTGGTCTATGGAAACAAAAGCACCCCCTATAAGTGATTTTGAGAATGGTAGCATGACAAGCCTCGAAGCTTTTCCACCTTTGCCTGTCACATTGAAAACTAAGAGCAAGGTGATTAAACACAAGACAACGCCACAATGCCAAACACCAAAATCTAGAGAGGTTATAGGGATACCATTCAACGTTACGATTGCTTGTAAAACCTTTGGATTTCGGTGCGGCTTTTGTGTTGTTTAAATTACCATTCCGTTTTGTAAAAGTCTCCCCACTGCCATGTTTTTGAAACCCTAGTATCGATTTTCGTTACCCGGCCATTTCAAGTTTCCTCATCCTCTACCACTTGGTATGGTCGGGGTCTGCTGACGTAGTTCTCAAATTCTATATTTATATTTCATCCTTGCATATTTATTTGAGTTTTTGTTAGTTTCATATATGTCTGTGAATCATGTTTTATGAATAAAGATTTTTAAAAGTTGCACAATTTAAAAAGCTCAGTGATCAACTTAGCACTTTTAACATTTTCAGAATGTCCCGACTTTCCAATTGAAAAGATAAAGATAACGTCCGTTTGTTTGGTTTGAACTCAATTCGAACCTTATTTTATACAGTATTTTCTAATATTGGATCGGAGTTTGGGAGCAACAAACAACTAGAGTCATGCAAGCGTGCTAACAGGTGGGTTGGTAGGGCTTATCTTACTCGTATACAGCTTGAGTTTGAGTCACTCCTACTACGTTAGTCGGAATATATGACAAAAAAGATATAGCACATACCACATGAAACTGCCGAAAATATGAAATTATCTTATAACGGCAACCTCTCTATCTATAATCTTTTTATCCAGCAACAAATAATAATAAGGGTTAATTTTAAAAATAACACATGTGAGAAAAATATTATTAAAACTAGTAACGCTTTCGTTTCCTAGAGTCGTGACTTTAGCATGTTTCTTCTCTATGCTCTTAATTGACTCCCCAAAAATCACAACCGTGGATTACAGATTTTGAGCAACAAAACAACTACAGTCATGACTTAAGCATGATTCTTCTCTTACGCTCTAAATGACTCCACAAAAACTCGCCACGTGGCCAGATTATTATAATTGACAGGTCGTAGTTGTCATTTCATAATTATAACGAGACAAATCTAATAATAATAAAATTTTTTAAAAAATGGGATTGAACCTCGATATCACATGCAATGGATTCCATTATTTATCTGGAATTCCTACATATATAAAAGAGTAGATATGCTCTTTATTATTCTTTTTTTTCTCATCAAAAACAAAAGATTTGGCTGCGTTTTGGAGTTTTGGGAACCACACCTTTTTTTTTTTACTGATCTTAACTGCAAGTACATTAATACATATTACTCATTGAAGCTTTTTTTAAAAAACATTATTTTACTCTCTAGATGCAAGTAAAGGAGCCTAGCTTTTTTTTTTTTTTTTTTGCATTTTTTTTGCATTTTTTTTGCACTTATATATTGACAAGTTTTAAAATTTGTGAGACCCTCTCAAAGTTACTTTTGTTTTTTCAACCATTTCTCCCTCTTTCCCTCTCTATCGCGATATGTCTTGTTTCTTTTTTCTTTATTTTTTTTCTTTACATATTTCTTTAAGCTGTAAAGCATATACGAGGGACAAAGGGATGTAAAGCATATATTTTGGGACAGCGAGAAATAATATATGTAAAGCGTCCTTTACAGCTAAAGATATCTATATGACATGTCGTTTAAAGAGAAGTTAACCATTTAAGTATGTTAATAAAGAGGTAACATTTTTGTCGTTTTGCTACCAAAAAAAAACTTTTTTGTCGTTTTGCTACCAAAAAAAACTTTTTTGTCATTTGACAGAAGGTAACCATTTTAATATGTTTCTTAAAATTAACCGAAATAAAAAAAAAAATATTGCATACAAAATGAAGAAATTCTTTTTTTTTTTTTTTTTTTTGTGATAGCAAATTTGATGTGCTATCGCAGGCAACCAAAAATAAAACCTATACTTCTAAAAATATATGTAGTGGTATGAGTAAAGATCGTTTCCACATAGAGTATCTAGCCTAGTTTTAGGCTACGTGAACAAGGATAGAGGGGGTTTGAGTATATTGAAAAACAATTTTAAGAAAAACAAGTAAGGAACAATTCAAATTGAAATATTGAAATCAATCAAAAGAACAAACCTTGGTCTAAGTCAACATCCACCACCGGAATTTTACAACTGATCATTGATGCAAGTTTATAAATTCACACTTTGAATATTCATCGTTGGAACTATTTTTCTTTCTCCCCTTAGTCATAATTAATTAGAAAACAGACGATCTAATCAACCCTAACTACTAAACAACCCAAGACAAATGCTAAAAGTTTAATCTAGTAGTAGCCTTAAGAATTAAAGAGATCGATGAAGCTAAATAACACAAGCACAAGCGGTTGCATTTAATTTAGTCAAGCAGTCTTCCTAAGATCTAATAATTTCTGACGTAGCAAATCATTAAATCTTAGTTGCTTCGCAAATTAGAGGGATCAAACAATTACGGATTTGATATCTAACTTAGCAGTAGATTGCAATGAATAAATAACTAGTATGCTTCCTAGTAATTAAACGAGACAATCATAAAAATAGGCACAGAAGAACATTCGATACCCAAAACATAAATTGAATAATAAAAAAAAATTAGATCTCACAGTTTTATTGATTCAAAGACTTCTGTTTCCTTTGACCAATTATCAAAGTTTAGCCACGCCGGGCCATGATGAAAACTTGAAGGAAGAGTTAAAGAAGAGAGAAGAGAGAGGCATCCTCAATTCTGATGATTTCTCTCCTCTTTATATACGTCAATTCACCTATTAGAAGCCTACAAAATCTCTTAAAAAATGCTAAATATTATCCTAAAATAACAATATTTAAATCTAACTAATTAAAATTAAAAGTAAAATAAAGTCTTAATATAAATAGGAAGTGGTGCTTTTGGTTGTAATTTTCGAACACCAGATCTGGAAACTTATGAAAATAAACAACATCAAATCAACGTATTAGACTTGTAAGCCAAGGGACCTAGCCAGTATCTCTCAAAACGCAAAACATGAAAGTTATAGAGCTTTTCTTGTCGATCCATAGCATCTTGAATCATCTCAATCAGAGCTCGGATGAGAGAGTTATGCCCGGATTATGAAGCGATGTTGAAACAGTTAAAAATGACCAAATTAGTAACGTTTTGCATTTAATGCCTCCATTTACATCCTAAATCAAAATATAAGAATAATGAGTGCAATCAAGTAACAAATAAATATAAAAGACTAAATATGAAGGGAGAAAAATATGACATTTTACAGTCTTATCAAAAACTGAATAAAAGTGAGATCAAGATCAAAGTAAAAAAAATTTTAAAAATAATAATAATTATATTAAAAGAGTGGATACGGATCTACTATTTATTTTTTATAGTGAAACACACACTGTTTTGGTGCTTCTTTCCCTTTTTTTTTTTTTAAATGTTATCATTTTCTTGACAGTTGCTTCATGCTTTGCCTCTCACACACTGTTGCAAGTATTATGGGACTTGAGCATAAAAAAGACCAAAACTTTAATATATTACAAAATTATTAATGTAGTAAATAAAATATCATTATGGTTATATGATAAATTTTAAATTATTGACTTAAATTATTATTTTTTGAGAAAAATATTCTTTCATGATTTACGTTATAAAAATAATTTAATACGTGCATCGCACGTACTTTAAAAAATAATATAAAAATTAAAAAAAAAGTTAAAAAAGCGCACGAACGGATTGTTCGTTCCACGCGCTGGGGCAAGCGCGTAGAGAGAATCAACTCTTTTTGGCGGCATAAATTCGTTACCTCTGTTCCAAAATTTCTTCTGTTTCATTTCATCTTCCTCGCTCATTTTTTGCCTTCACGCAAACCACCTCTCTCTCTCTCTCTCTCTCTCTCTCTCTCTCTCGCTTTTTGGTCTTGGAGTCGACCTCCATTTTTGTCAGTTAACTGAGAGAAGAATGGGAGCTTCTGGTGGCGAAGATGTGTGGGCGCTCATCTCCAAGGATCGTCGCTCGCTGAAGCATGTCCGCGACAACGTTCACGGCAACATCTATCTCGAACCGGTATCTGCTTCTTAGACTCTTTCATCCTATTTCCTCCGCGTTTTCATGTCGATCTTCTGTGGTTTTGCTTCTCAAATCTTCGTTTTCTGCTCCGGTTTGATTCTCTCCGTCATCAATTTCAATTTCAAATTATGTATAATTTTTCTGAATTTACTCTATTTTCTCTTGGCGGTTCAAGTGGAACTGTGAAATGTAGGAGGAACGAGGTGTGATTTTGCACCAGCGATATGTTCGTCTTCTTCTTCTTTTTTAGTTCTCTGATTTGATTCTGTTAATAGCTCAGAGAAGTGTTCGAATTAGGAGTTTTCGAACTGTGGAATGCTTATTTATGTTTGGATTGAGTTATATGTGATTTTCTCACTGGTACTCTTTTTTTTTTTTTTTTTTTTGTGTATACTTCCTCCACGGATTTGTTTTCTTCTTTGATCGCAAAATAGAGAAATGTAGAACCGTTGATTTAGATTAATGTATCTAGATCCTCTAATTATTGCGTTCTAGCTGAAATGTGATTAAAGAAAAGTTTCTTTTTCTATCTCTTTAATTTTCTTTTTATTGACATGATTTCGAACAAGAAATGTGACTGAAACAATTTTATGATTTTTTTTCCTACTCCATTAGTTGTTTTCATCAGTCTCTGATTATTAGTGACCCGATCAATTGAGGTAACTTACTAATGCCACATTATTTCCCTTTCTTTAATAAAATTTATCTTCATTCGAGGTCGTGAAAAGAAGTAGTAGAAGGAAAAAAAAAAAAAAACTAGAAAAAAAAAACCTTTCAGTTTTTGGTTAATTTGAATTATATACGTTTTGGAGGTGTAGATTTGTAATTGAAGGGCGTTTGTTTTCCACACAACATCTAAATTGTTACAAAACAGATTTTATCAATTACTTTGTTAATCTATAGAAAGATTTTTCTGCATTGAGTTAGTATGCTATTGTGATATATGATTTTAAAGAAATTATACTTGATTTAGTTTGTTATTGGATTATGGAAGATATAAGAACCACCTGCTTACTCTTAATCTGGTGTTTTATAGCTGTTCTTGAAGTTCATTGATACTGAGCAGTTTCAGAGGTCAGTTTGATTAATTTCCATTCAAGGTTAGCTTTTTTGTGAACGAAATTTCTGCGACTATTTGCTGATGATGTAACCACAAACTGCAGGCTTCGAGATCTGAAGCAACTTGGTATGTTGACTTATGTTAAAAACAAGTTTCTTGTAGGCTGCAGCTCATACTAGCAAAGCGGAACCGTAAAATTTTGGTTGTAAAAAGTTGTGAATTCATTGATACTAAATGAACTTTCTGTACGTTGATTTTCATAATCACTAGATTTAGGGAGTTTTGATACTCAATAAATCAGTTCAGATTAACTCTGAAGTAGTTACAGATGTGATGAGTTTATGAATTATGTAGTTACAGATGTCATGGACTCTGTCTATTATAGATATATTAGACATTAATTTTGTGTAAACCTCGTAGACTCTTGACTTGTCTGCTGGCTTTGTGGAAGTATAAATACAGTTTAAATTTTTCTGTTTTCTTAATTAAATTTGTTTGAGGCAAAGTCTCAGCCGCACTCTACTTAATAAAGATTTTCCAGTTCACTGTTACATGTTTGCTGCACAAAAACTGATGTTTTCCCAACATAATATGGGTGGTCTTCAACTTGTGTAATGTTTGTTTTGCTTCTGTCCAGGTCTGACACATATGGTTTATCCTGGCGCTGTACATTCTCGATTTGAGCATTCACTTGGGGTGTATTGGCTAGCGGGTGAAGCTATTAACAAAATTACAGCTTACCAAGTGGGAATCTTCCTTATAGTTTATAAGTTTTAGTTCTCTATGTTGAACCTACGTGTGAAAATACTTTCCTTCTTCACGTGCCATTCACATAGGGATTGGAGCTTGGTATTGATCAGGATGATATAAAGACAGTAAAACTCGCTGGTAATCCACTATTCCAGTCATAACAGAATCTTTAGATTAATTAATCTGTTTGACCAATCTTTTTTAATCTCTCTCTAGGATTACTTCATGATGTCGGCCACGGGCCTTTCAGTCACCTGTTTGAGCGCGAGTTCCTTCCCCGGGTTCTTAGTGGCCCTAAATGGTGATGCAAACAGTCTTCAACTTGATTAGGTTGTATTTTTCCGAAAACATATACATAAAAACATAAAACATAAAAATAAAAAACTGCATGCAACATAGCACTAACCTTCTCCTTACAAATACTCTGGTCATCTAAACTAGTATTAAGTGGAAGAGGTGTTAGATTCATCAACTTCAGGACAACCTTCGAAATTAGAACTTTAAACTATGGAAGTTTTGAAAGACTTTGTGCTTTAGTATGAATATGTTCTGGTGGATATAACAAGTAATTGTCTTTACTGAGAGGAACTGATCTGGTTTTTGCGTATTATTTCTAGTATATTTCAGGTCTCATGAAGACATGTCGGTGAAAATGATAGACTACATTGTTGATGAGCACAATATTGAAATTGATTCTACCACTCTGAAGCGAGTCAAGGTTAATTATGTCATACGAGTCCTACTTATATCTTCTCAAAAGTAATGTTATTTCCGGAGCAATGTTTTCCCAGCTGTTAAAATTCAATCATTAAGGCAGAAAGATGCTCTCCTTTTTTTTCAAACGTATGAATTTAAATGGTAGGAGCACATTACTAGCAGTTCCTTGTCCACTTATTTTCCTTGTGTCGAATACGTACTACCGTGACTGCTTTCAGACACTTTTCCATGTCTCCAAGATATCCTTTTCTGGTTTTGCTATTTGTACGAGATCACTCCAACTGCTAGATGTTTCTGTGTTGGCTTGTTTCACACATGAAGTCTGATGGATGCTAACTAGAACAATAAGAATGAAAACTAATTGATTTTTCATTACATGCGAATCTTATGAATCCCTGTTCAAATGACAGGAAATGATAACTTCTAGCTTTGAACATGATTCACACAAGGTACGTCATCATAAGTTTCGAGGTCCAGTATTATTTTATTTTATGTTTTTATGTGTCTGAGCTTGTATGCACTGCCATATTTATCCTAATCATTTCCATTTTCATAATTTTCCTAAAATGTAGAGTGCGAAGCAAAAGAGTTTCCTATTTGATATTGTTGCAAATGGTCGAACTGGAATAGATGTTGACAAGTAAGTCACTTTGAAACAGCTTCTCTTCTTATATTTGAAGTTTTAAAGTTTCAGGGATAAAAGTATAATTTCTTTGCAGGTTTGATTACATTGTGCGTGACTCTCGCGCCTGTGGTCTAGGCTGCAATTTTCAGTCTGAGAGGTTTTGACATTTTCTGAATCCCTTGATTTTGTATTATCTATTGTATTGTGAACTCAGCTCAAGCCCTTAATTTTATGGTGTCTATCTTATGGTTCACTCTTTGCTGACAGATTGTCTGACATGTTGATTGTTTATAACAGACTAGCTCCTAACAAGTAGGCCTTTAACTGAATTATGTCTTTCATTTTGAATTGCAGGTTTATGGAAACTATGCGAGTTATGGACGATGAGATATGCTATCGTGCTAAGGAGTGTGAGTAAATCTTGCAGATTCTATTGTCGTTTTGGAATAACTAATAATTGTATTCCTCATTTTACTTCTTGAATTTTCATCAGATCTGACAATCCACAAGCTATTTGCCACTCGTGCTGATTTACATCGGACGGCCTACACACATGCCAAAGTGAAGGTACCAAAAGTACGCGAATCTTAATAAATCCAAAACATCTCACATTTCTTTTCCAATCTGAGTGTGGACACCAATTTTTATCAGGCTATAGAGCTCATGGTCGTAGATGCTCTCATCAAAGCAAATGACTCTCTTGAAATTGTGTCCAAGATTCACCAACCAGCCGAATTTTGGAAGGTATGTGAGCTAGACAGATTATTATTCTCAATAAAGCTGTTGATATTTGCTGTTTATATGTCGGTGTCCATCTTCAAATGCAGTTGGATGACTCGATTTTGAAGACGATTGAAACCTCTTCCAAGCAAGAGCTCAAGGAGGCTAGAGATTTGGTCCGGCGCGTGCGGAGAAGGGATCTATACCAGGTATCCTAAACAGTAATAAGAATAGGAGGTTGCGACGTCCTCAATTTTTCAACATTGGACAAATTAAATCTTTGTTCATATTCTAATAGTCTCATCTGATTTTCAGTTCTGTAACGAATTTTCCGTTCCAAAGGAGAAAATAGACTACTTCAAAGACATCACTCCTCAAGATATAATTTGTTCTCAGGTCCAATAACTTTTTACCGTTATGTAACTCCCATTTTGTTAAGTGTAGATTTATTATATTGATGTATAACTTATTCTATAACTTTTCAATCAGAAATCTGGTCACGCTACATTAAGAGAAGAAGATGTTGCTGTGAGCAATGTTAAAATTGATTTGACTCGTGGAAGAAATAACCCTCTGCAAAGGTACCTGAGAATAGAAACTCGTCGTTTTCTTAATCCTTTCACTAGATTCTGCTATTTCTCATCTACTTACACAAACTGTCCTTTTTCTTTTCATGAATGTACTTCCTGTCCAGCATCAAGTTTTTCAAGGTACTATAACTCTGAAATCTACACTCTTATTCTTTTGATAATAGATAGTCTTGTCAATGTGACGAAAACGGCTTGTTAGTCAATTTAGCGGTTGCAATTCTGTCAGGATTATGAAAGCAATGAGAAATTCTCGATCCAAGATGACCGCATCAGTCACTTGTTGCCTGCATTTTATCAAGATATGATAGTCAGGGTGTACGCAAAGAAGCCTGAACTGGTATGTGAACCGAAAATCATAATACGCTCTTATCGTAGAATCGAGCATTTGGTCTGCCTTAGCATTATTCTCAAGAATGCTGTAAAATGATGCAGGTCGAAGCAGTTTCTGAAGCATTCGAAAACTTTCAGCTAGAGACTTACGGGATGAAAAAGCAGGTTCACGCAACTCCTGAGAAGAAAAAACACCGGGCATTAGCCACTACTGAAGCGTTCTGCTCATCTATCTTTAGTTAGAAGAAGGCCCATTCATGCAGATACTCTAATGTCTGTGTCCATGCCCATATAAAGTGTACATTCTCGATCTTAATGTTGATAGTTAAAATTCTAGCTTGCCCTCTTGTCCTCGGCTTAAAAGCCAAGGACTTGAAGGTCACGTGTTTTTTCCTTATTCTAAAGGTAATAAATTTTAGGGACCTCGGTTTAGTGGCTTGAGGATTCAAATCCATACAGAGCCTGGTGTTTGACTGTTCCTGCTAATCAAATCCTCGAAATTGCAGTACATGGAGAGAGAGAGAGAGAGAGAGAGAGAGAGAGAGAGAGAGAGGATTCCAAATCAGTGGATGTAACTTCAAAAGCCATGGATTCAATTTGTCAGCTTACATGGTCAGATAGTGGACATATATATATATATATATATATATATGCTTAAAGAACCACCATCACCACCTATCAGAACTATAACTCCTCAACTTTAGAGGACTCTTAAAGTCACCAGAAATTGTTGATCTTTTGCCGTCAAATTGGTAATTCTGTCTGATCTCTTGTAAAGATAGCATCTAAGCCAACTTTTCAGGCAATACAGAGAACCGATTCCGAAACTCTTTACAAAGATGATTGACCATTTACATTTGAGACGAACGGAGGTTAGGAGCGATGTTATCTGGCATGCGGACTATACAAAGATGGCTTTGGAGAAATTAGTAGCAACGTGCACCAAATCCAACTTTCGGGTTGGCCTCAATTTATTCTTCCGAATCACCAATTGAAGACGGGGAAATACCTTTGGAACATTTGTGGGACCCGTGGAACCTTTTGTTGGACTTGGACTTGGGGTTTAATTCATTCTTCTACAAGATCACTTGCAGATGAAGGTGAAGATTCCAATGTACAACTCCTCTTTTGTGCATTTTTGAACTCTTCCAAGAGCAACTTGTGAATTTTCCCTCTCAAACCAGAGGCCTCTTCGGGTTTGAACCACTGCTTGCCGAACTGAAAATTTGAAAAATCAGATGGTAGAATATGAGCAGCTCGTTTTAAAATGAGAAATCTGACTGCAAAGAAAGGCATCTTATGAAAGAGCGTACGAACGTACCATTTCTAAATCTTTCTTCTTCAGTCTTCCAGGAGCATCTTCGATGAAACGCTCCATGAAGAACAGTACAAAAGGGCCACAATCATATTCGTTCTTCTGTTGGGGTACCTGGTGGAACATATGTATATATATATATATAATAAAAATAAAAAGGAGAGAGTCAAACTCTAACCAAATACTTCCCAAAAAAAATAGTGAAGATCCCCATGTCATTTGCAATTCATCAACTGAGACCATAATTGTTTTTTTAATCCCAAATTAATAGCTTAATATTCCCAAGGAAAAAGCTTTATGCACTTTGGTGTTATTAAATTTAAATGCGAGACATTTAACCTGGTAAGTTCACCTAGGCTGCAAAAAGAAGCCAGCCAGAATTTTCAGATCAGCTTTCCAAATTTTATATTTCTTCTTTTTTTTTTTTTTTTTTAAAAGAAAAAGGAAGGGTCAGATCAGCTTTCCAAATTTTATATTTCTTTTTTTTTTTTTTTTAAAGAAAAAGGAAGGGGCAAAAAGAACTCAATTGCTTCTAGCATAAGTAAGAAAGCTGAAGAAATAATCATGAAACAGGAAAATCTAGGAAGCCGAAGGCAACAAATTGTTTGTTGCAGACTTGTTTTGGATGAGGTCTCTACAGGATTATGATGGCCTTAGGTAAGTACGAGGCCCTAGAGTGCATTTTTCATTGTCGTTGAAAACATATAATACGATATACAATCCACATACTATTCACATCAAAGTTTACGTCCTAGAGGAAAAAACTTACTGCAATAGTTTTGTCCAGAATCCTTCGGGGGAGATTCTTCCATATATTTTCTGCAAAAGGAAGATCTGAAGGAGAAACTTCCTGAGCCAAATAGTGCCATTCCTCTTTCAAGTAGCTACAAATGAACACTTTGACATACATTACACGTTGTAAAAGACTAATCTAGAAAACTCAAATAAAATAAATTTTTTCCCACATCATACCCAGGTGACGCAGCTATGAGAACAATTTATTTACTTTCTAAAGCGGTTGAAAATTTTAATTCATGTGATGAAACAAAAAGACTGACCAAAAAACGGGGGGCAAAAAAAAAAAAAAAAAAACCTTTAGTCTCACCTTTTAATGTTTTGAAAAACTGCAATGCTAGAGTGAAGTCCTAAAGAATCTAAGTGAAGTACGATGGGTCCTGACTGTTCTTCCTTGTCTGGATTACAAATAATCACCAGGCTCCAATGAAGACTGCACACACACCAAACACCAGAAAGAGTGAAAAAAAAATGTGCATGGATTATGGTTAAGAAAAGGCGAATGGAGCAGAAATTATAGCCTGTCTTACGTGGAATATTAGCAAATAAAAGAAATATAATAGCACCACATGCATATGAGATGTCCTATAACGAAACATGTACTCAGGCGTTTAAGTAACTTTCGAGTCGCTCTGTTACGTTCTCAACTTCTGCAGGAAAAACTTACGTTTCATTAATTGGAATAAGTATGAATTTCTTCTGAAATATATTTACACCTTTCCACCACCTTCTAAACTTGACAAAAAACTTGTCCTTGTCGGTTCCCTAGATGTTACAAAACACAATTAGAAACATTACAAAACTAGGGAAAAAAAAGGGTATTGCGGCAAAACATTAAGAAAATAGTAATGAATGGTACCAAGTTGCCCTGGAACTTGGACCATAATTTCAATCCTCTAGGAATGAAGAGTGCTCTCTTGGGGGAAAACAGAGGAGAAATAAAGAATAAACAAATTACCTTGTAAGATACAGCCTCTTTGAGCTTATTGTAAAAGTACGTATTGAAAAAATGGCAATCATGCATCACCTTGTTTGTTGGAGAAGCATGCTGCTGTAGATACCTAGCCAACGATCAAGAAACAATACATTAAATACGTAAACAAAGGATGAAAACGAGTTTTAACAATTCAAAAGTGGATAAAATGTCATATATTAAAAATAGTCCAAAAACCAACAACCTCAAACCAAATATTGCAGAATGGTTACAATCAAGATCATGCCAGTATGATGAAGAAAAACTATAACCAAATGACTAGTTGTTACCATAATTGTGTACCACCGTGTACTAGAATTTCTAAGCCAGAAGAAATCATACTTTTCTTTTTGGTTTAAAAAGAAAACCTTTATTGATGCAGAAGACGGTACAAAGGAAAGACCACAAATCATACTTAAAGATAAAGCAACTGAGGAAAGAAACAGTTGAACAGAAAAAGAAGCAAGAAAAAAAAAAAACTGTGCATTTAGATAAATTACCGCATATAAAAGTTCATAATAGTTGATGTCAAGTAGGCTTCAGGGGCTAGGCAATCAAAGTCCGCATAAGAAATTTCAACCGATTTTGGATCATCCCTAGAAGTTATAACATTAATGATAATAATAATAATAAGGCTTCATAATGAAATAGTCAACCTTCAACAAGGCGATTTGACCTATCCAATACGAAGAAAATTTTGAATACCTTGAAGGGTAGTAGATCTTCACATCTTTCATCCTGAAAAATGTAAGGAACAGTCAATTTAATGATCAACCCCATTCAAATTGAAAAACAAAATATGGGGGGGAACTTACGATTCATCTGGTTTCTCCATTTGCTGTTCTGTCTCTTTAAGCTGAGGTTCGTCCTCTTTTGTCTCAATAATCTGAGGCTCCTCCTCATCTACAAGAACAATGGTCTCTCCCTGGTGGTATAAGGTTAACATAGATTAAACAATTCAATGACGATAACTTCAAAAGAATACAGCATTAAGATGACAGAATAAATAAAAAATCTATCATGAACGGCATTCTGAGATTCATTCGGAGGAGCACTGTGTCTCCAATAGCTTTAAGTGTTTGAGGAGATATTGATCTTTTATTTTAAGAAAAAGGAAAAAAAAAAACTCCCAAAACTACATGATAATTATGTTGGTTATTCAAGGAGCTCCCAGATTCATCAAGAAACCGTACCTTCCTAAGCCTTGAATCATTAGAATTCGAAACTGACAAAGCCTCCTTCCTATCACAGAGAGAGAGTGAATAAAACAAGATCAAATACAAAGGTCATCGAGGCATCCCAGCATGCTAAAGGAAAGCACATTCAAATTGCGAAATGGTACAAATGGTAACGTTGTCTTTTAGAACTTCTCAACTCAACGGAAGAAATAATAATGCAGAGAAATAAAGAAGGAACTAAAGTATGGAAAGGAAAACAACTTACTTCTTTGCACAGAAATTGGAAAATTTTTCCCTTATGTCTTGAGAATAAGCAGAAGCTTTGCTCTTTTCATTACCATTTGATTTATGTTTATCCCGTTGGCGTTTTGAAGGAGAGTGTCTTGGTGATAGATCTCTGTACCTTCGTTTTTGTGAGAATTCCTGAATGTTTCTCATTTTCTGAGGGTTGTTACATGGACCCAAAAACGATATCTCTTTATCGAATGCTTTGCCTGTCCTATGGTTTGTCTGCTTGATAAATTTGAAAGAGACGTAAGTAATACTATTAAATGGTTCAACTGAAGCCCAAATGAAATTTACATGAAAAATTAGACAAGAGCGACACCTCTTTATCAAATGACCGACCTACGGTCTGTCTGCTTAATAAATTTGAAAGAGACATGACTAATAATATTAGATAGTTCAAGCGAAGACAAATGAAATTTTACATGAAAACTACATAGTTAATTAAGCACCGTACAGTTTGCTCCATCCTCCTGCAAAATGATGAACCAAAAGATGACCGTCTCTGGTCTTGAGATTTCGTATTCTCTGTTCTGAAGTCTTTAGAGGCTCCTACAAAACAATACACATGGAGTTTCTTATATAGGAGCCACCAGATACATCACGGCTCTAAAATGCATGAGTCATGCTTCATTGATCAGAATTCAAAGCCTATCATTTAACGTTTACAGTTCTGTTAGTCTTTTTTTAATGTTTAAAAAAAGAATCATGCCCTGCAAACCGAATAATAAAGAAGTTGGACAAATTAATCACGTCTGATATTCTCCATATAGTTCTCCAAACAATCCAAGAACTATTAAATTTACACCATTTAATTATTTATCATCAAACAGCAACTTATCGATATGACGTATTAATTGCTTGTAGAGAGAGCCCAGCTCGCCAAAAAAAAAAAAAAAGGCCACTACTAGAATCTCAAAAACTTTAGCATCATGTAACTCTAATTGAATGAAATTGTTAAATTATCATAATTTCAAGGTCCAAAATATTTGGAAAATGAAAAAAAAAATACTGGGATCCTCACCCATAATGCCGGAGCTTATAGATGGTGTGGGGTTCTCATCTCCATCAGGTTCCTGTTCAATAGAAACTAAACATATTGAGAAATCATTCTGCAGAATATTGCAAAATGGAGATTTTAAGTGCCTGCTAAGTAAGAACTTAGCGTGAACATTTCTTACTAAGCCTACTAAAAGACCTCCGAAAATTAAAATCGATAATGCACGACTAAAGATTCAATTTTGTACCAAATCTGCACCACTAGAAAGCTCAGACACAATAATTTGCATGATAAACTTTAACTACATTAGTACTTAAATTTGCTAAACCCAAAACCCCAAAATTCTCATCCTAAATTCACCACATTTGAGCCATTTTCTCGAGAAAGTTGAAGTTTTTGAAATGTTCGCACCGCGCCCTCAAATAACGATATTGGAACAATTTTCTCATCAACCAAACATAAAATAAAAAGGAAAAGAAAAAAAGAAAATAAAGAAACCTCCAGGTGAATGGTTTCAACCCGTCGGAGCTTCCTCCGGTTCATCTCCGCCTCCATATGCTTGAGAGAACCCCGAAGCTTTTCGCCATTGTCGGGCAATGTGTGGGCGATTTTGGGGATGCTTTGTCTAGTGCTGTTTATCCTCTCCTGGAGCACGTGATCGGTCATCTGCTCGTACGACTCGGGCTTCTCCGCGTGAGGGTCCATCGCCGGCGGTTCCTTCCGACTCTCGCCGGCGAGGGTTTTGGACTTAACGATCACCAGACACGGTGGCGGGTCGTCGTCGTCATCGTCGTTTGCAGGCAAAAGCTTGTTCCAGTCGAGCTCTAATGGCGTCGTGAGCTTTACGGCGCTCTTCCCTTCCATGCATAGACTGTCAGATTGGCCCCTCTCTCAGCTATATTCTTCTCTCCTCCTGATTGATTCCCACTCTCTCTTTCTCTCTCTAAAGCTTTCTCTCTCTTCCACTTTCTCTCTCTTCCTTTTCTTTTCTTTTCTTTTTCTTTTTGCTTCCATAAGTGAAAATTAAAAGTGGATTAATAATTTTGGTGAGAGTTAATTAAAAAATATATATAACTGAATTTTAGGATTTTTTACCTCAAAACAAAAATTTAGGATTTTCGCGGCTTTTTTTTCTTTTTCTCTTTTTTTAAGTTAGCCGCCATAGTTCCCACTTTTTGGATTTGATGAGTTATCTCCCTAATATAGTTTTAACTCATTTTTTAATGTTAATTAAACATTTTTTTTTGTAGGAATTAATTAAACATTTTTAAGCTTTCAAAAAAATTAAACATTTCAATGTTTTGTTTTGAGAATTGAGTGTTTTTAATGTGTATTATATTGGTTTACGTTTTTTACTCGACAAAAAAAAAATTTTGGTTTACGTTTTTTAAGGAAAAAAATTGGTTATGTTTTGAGACTTATTAGGTTTTTGGTCTTGTTAGTACAAAATTAAATTATTAGTATTGTGATAGTCATTATTTTTCTGAACCATAGTCTCGA
This sequence comes from Ficus hirta, assembly GCA_038430175.1. NCBI lineage: Eukaryota > Viridiplantae > Streptophyta > Magnoliopsida > Rosales > Moraceae > Ficus > Ficus hirta. The sequence continues at coordinate 13,291,317 of CM076595.1, read as the reverse complement.
CATTAAACTCTTCTTTACGATTTTAGTCCTTAACCACAATGACATTAAGAAAGTTTAGAAATTAACAAATTTCAAAGTGAAATATTTTTGATCCTTCATACTTATCTAATTAAAGATTAATAAATTGATATTATTATAACTGAAACAATAATAATTGATGTATGAATGCATAGATGTGCCTTCCAATCTAACAAATCACCCTATTTTAGTTAGTAACATTATCCTTCAATTGTTTTAACAATTTCTTAACATTTCAAATATTCTCATTTTTTTAACATTTTAAGTAAGTATTTGAGAAACAACATTTGTAATGATATGAAACGTTACAAATGTTGTCATCATTTGTAACTTATAAACAAAATTCGAAATGTTAGAGAGCATAATATTTGACTATTTATATATATTATTTTTTAGGAAAACCATTTTGACATTTTTTTTTAATAGGTTCAAATGTTTTTCCCAAGGCAATCTTGGTTTCTGGGCTGAGGCCCAAAGTGAGTGTTTTGGGCCGAGATCAAAGCCATTTTTGGGCCCTTGTCCAGTTCGTTAGAGCATTTGGACTGGTTTTAAGTAGTAGCAACTCGGTAATTAACGTCGGAAAAAGCGAAAAGAACAGAAGACAGAGACCATCCCTCTCTCTCTCTCTCTCTCTCTCTCTCCTCTTTCTTCTCTCTCTCTCTCTCTAGGGCACAGAAGCACCAGAAACGGGAAAAACCCAACTTCACACAATTTACCAAATTTCCACTCACTGACAGATTTCTCTCTCTCCCTCTGAAGCTTCATCCATGGCGGAGGCTCCTTCTTCTCCCGCAACCCTGGAATCGAACCCCCAACAATCTCAATCCCAAGACCAAAACCCTACCTCCCAATCAAACCTCCCCAATCCTCCGCCAGCTCCGACGCCGCCACAACCGCAGCTACAACCTTCCCAACCAACGCAATCGTTGCCAAACCCTAGCCCGAAGCCTCCCGCCCTCTCGTATGCGCCTCCGCCGCCGGCCTCCGGTGTCGTCATCGCCATACCGCCGTCGGCGCCTTCGTTCCGTCCGGTGCCCCAGTTCTCTCCTTTACCGAATTTTCAAAACCCTAGCCTCCAAATTCCCGGCGTCCAGCCCCCCGGCGTGAGCTCCGCGGCGACGAGCGGCGGTCCCACGGCGGTTTCGATGTCCGTGCCGGTGCCGGTGCCGCTGCAACCTTTGATGCCTTACCAAGTCACTCCCGGTCAGCCTCCTAACCCTGCTTTGAGAGCTCCGTTCGCTCCAATGCCGAATGGATACGCGGCCATACCTGGTGCTGTTCCTCAAGGCACTATACCTACACCTGGTGGGTTATTCGTCTCTGTATATCTCGTGTTAATTCGCTTGCCAAAGTTATCATTTTACCGAATTTTTGTTTGTGAAACTTATACATTTTTTTTTTATCTGCATCAACTGTGTTTTTTAGTCTTAATCTCCTAGTTTTGGCATTGCTTTGATTCGAATTGTTTCAAAAACTGGCTAGTTGGAATCTCTTTTAGTTATTTTGCTGCAGATATGAGATGAGTTTCCATTTGCAACAATTTCTAATAACTAGATAGGTAACTGGTTAAGAGATACGTCGAATCCGAGCAAGCCGTTGTTTTTTGAACTGGAAATTATTGTTATAAACACACGTATCGGTTATATATGAAGCTTGCTAATTATATGAAATGTTGGGGAAGGGTTTGTTAGAGCAGAGTTTCGGAGTTTCTTAAAAGAATGCGTGTTGGTTAGATAGAGGATATCGATGACAGGATGTTTTCTCCTACAGTGTCTTGATTGAATACGGTGAGAAAGGTTGGAAGGCATGCTTCATATTGCTTTGAGATCACCCCTCTACAACACCTTTTTTGGTATGCACATATTTGCTTGATTCTTTTGTTTGTATTTGGAAAAAGCATCAAATGAAACGCCTGTTATTCCTATACAATTGGAGCTTACCTCTACTAGAAAGATGTACCACGATTTAGCAAAATTATGTTCTTCTCGTTGTCACCTTCAATGATCTATGATCGTATCATGTTCGTTCTAGTAGGATGCTTTCTGGTAGTTTAAGGGTACTTTCCCTTTCATGGGTTTATGAATTTCCAGAAGCACACCAAGTGTTCTAAGGTATCAAAATCCTTCCAATCAAAATCCTTCCAATTAAAGGTTCTCTCTTTCTTCTTATGCGTTATATAGGTGTTTGACTTTGGTCACTTATAAGTATCACTTTTTTTTTCCCTGCACCACTTGCTGCACAGAGTAAATATAAACGGATTCGATCAAATTCATATTTGAGTACAATATATATATATATATTTTTTTTTTTTTACAAACTCCTTCTCTGCATGAGATCTAGTTGAAGTTTCTTAGTGTATATTTTTTGCCACTGGCGGATGCAATGTTTGAGAAGGATGTCGTGTCGCAAGTGGATGCATAAGGTAAGGTCAATTCTCATATCTACGGTTTAAGAAGATTTTTTTTCTGTGTTTTTTTTTTTTCAATATTTTCTTCAGGTTTTCTGTTCAGCTGGTGATTGTTGCAATGCCTATGCTGCCATCTCTATTATTCTTTTAATTTGTGGTAACAACAATTGGTTATTCTTTTAATCCTATGTTTTCTGAAGATATGTGTAGTGTGGAGCTATATTGTTGGCATAGAATGTAGTGTGTGTACTTGCTCTGATACATTTGCCTAGATATTTGTTTTTGTTTATGTAGGACTTCCTCGTTACCCCTCACCTTATCCGGCAATTGTTCGGCCTGCATTTCCTCCACGGCCTCCCGGAGCAATTGGGGTGCTTCCACGCCCTCCTATTCCAGGGATTTCTGGAGTTCGTCCAGTCATGCCCCCTATTATCAGGCCAATCATTCCTAGTGTTACTCCAGCTGAGAAACCGCAAACCACTGTATATGTTGGCAAGATCACACCAACCGTGGAAAATGATTTTATGTTATCAGTCCTTCAGGTAGGTCAATTGATGTACAATATGAGTTCTGTACTTACCTACGAACTTTGGTTTCTTTTCCATTATTTCTACTATATGTATATGCTGTCTTTGAAGCCTTTCATTCATGGTTTATAAATAGTTTCATATTTGTGAAGTTTTGTGGACCTATCAAGAGTTGGAAACGTGCTCAAGATCCCACCAATGGGACTCCTAGAGGCTTTGGATTTTGTGAATTTGAGTCCGCTGAAGGTGTACTGCGTGCATTGCGCTTATTGAGCAAATTTAGTATTGACGGACAAGAACTTGTGGTATGTCTGGTTCTTTTATCATTTTTGCTCTGATGACATGATTTCCAGTTTGTGGCTTATCATTTTTGTAATTTAAACAAAATAAAAAAATAAAAATAAAAATAAAAAGATTTTCATGTGTTTAAAGCTTCTATTTGGCCAGTTGCGTGGGTGTTGTTGCTCGGGGTTTTACAACTCTTCATTCATGTACCGAGATTTCCTAGAGTAAACTTAACTTAAAACTTTAGTGACTTAGTCATCTCTAAAGGCAGAGAAGGGCTTGATCTTAATGCATTTTACATTTGGAAAAATGGCGTTCTAACCATAAGAATATAATTTTTATTCCTGGAGAAATTCTCCTTGCGTAAGTTTATGAAACTTCCTCAGTAGGTGATTTTTGCTCACTTTTTACTTGTCTGATTAACAGTTAAACGTTAATCAAGCAACAAGAGATTATCTAGAGCGATATGTTGAAAAGAAAACGGAAAACTCTAAAAAGGTCAAGGAAACTGAAGCTTCACCGGCTACAAAAGAGGATGAAAGTGCAGCTAGTGATGAGAAGACTGACCTTCCGAAGCTGGCTGTGGAGGAGCCAAAGAAGGAAGAGAATGATTCCGGAAGTAAAGAAAATGACAATGCCAATTTTGGGATTGTGACAGATGAAGACAAGGAAGCTGATCAGGAAGCTATGGATAAGCTGACAAGCATGATTGAGGAGAGGTTAAAAACCAAACCTGTCCCTTCACCTCCTGTACAAGCTTCTGGTGGTGATGGCACTGGGAAATCAGAGCTGCCAGCTAAATCGAGGGATGGAGACTCTGATGCAGATATGAGAAACGGTAATGTCTTCATTAAGGAGATCGGTATTGTTGTCATTTATTTCATGATTTTCGTATTCAAAAGAAGAAAATTGATAGGTTTAGCTAAATTTTTGTCAAGGGTCTACCCTGACATCAGCATGATTTTTGCAGATGCTGCTGAAGAAAAAAATGATGATGAGTCAACTAGTGAGAACAAACAGGTAAGTGAGAATGATAGAGCTGAAACGAGCTCACCTGATAAGAATAAAAGGCATGATCGAAGAAGCAGGGAGAGAGACAGGGAGCGTGATCTCAAAAGAGAAAAAGAACAGATTGAAAGATATGAAAGAGAAACTGAGCGGGAGCGGATGCGAAAAGAGAGGGACCAAAGGAGGAGGATGGAGGAAGCTGAGCGCCAGTATGAGGAATATCTCAAAGACTGGGAGTATAGGGAAAGAGAAAAAGAGAAACAACGTCAGTATGAGAAGGAGAGAGAGAAAGAAAGGGAACGCAAAAGGAAGAAGGAGATTATTTATGAAGAAGAAGATGAGGATGATGATTCAAGAAAGAGGTGGCGGAGAAGTGTGTTGGAGGAAAAGAGAAAGAAGAGGCTAAGAGAAAAGAGTGAGGACTTGGCTGACAGGCAACAAGAGGAGGAAGAAATTGATGAGGCCAAGAGGAGGGCCGAAGAGGAAAAGCAGCGACAGCATGAGAAAGATCTTTTGAAGAATTCATCTGATCATGTAACAAATGGAACAGAAAAAGCTGTATTGGCTGAAGAATCCAGTGCTGTTATAAAAGATAAGGGCATTGAACAGGATTACGAGGGTGATTCTGGTCATGAAAATCGTATCGGTAATCTCTCCTTTCATTCATTATTATTATTATTATTATTTTTTTTTGGGGGACCTGCTCGGTTCCCACCTTATAATCATTGTTTTGAACGAGGTTTGCGAATGTGACAGGTGAGACAGTTCTACAGAATGGTAGTACTAATGATGAATCGGCCATGGCATCAGCTGCTGCATCAGATACTCAACAGAGTGGCAATGTCACCACAAAGAAGTTGGGTTTTGGTCTAGTTGGGTCTGGCAAACGAACTGCTGTACCTTCCGTGTTTAACGAGGATGATGATGATGATGCACATAAGGAGAAAAAGATGAGGCCCTTGGTTCCGATTGATTATTCCACGGAGGAACTACAAGCAGTCCAACAAACTGTTTCGGGGTCAACACCGCCGAATTTGGTCGCAGCTGCTGAATTTGCAAAGCGACTATCAAATACTGGTTCTAAGGACGAGAAGGCAGATGCTGAAAAGGAAAGAAGTAAACGCACAAAAGACCGAAATGACGAGGATGTTCATCGCACTCGGCATGAAACCAAGGAGAAGACTCATGATGTAACAGATCGAGAACATGGCCCGGACAGAGTAAAAACAGCAGATAATAAGAAGCTTTTGGATGCGAAGCAACTGATTGATATGATCCCAAAAACCAAGGAGGAGTTATTTTCTTATGAAATAAACTGGGCTGTTTATGACAAGGTAATTTTTCTCACCAGCATGTTTCAGAGTCTAAATTCTGGTTCGAAGTTCTTATTATTAATGCTATTTGGAATTGGTAAATCAAGTTTTGTAACCGATTAATGTATAATTGTGTAATTATGCTCGATATTTTCTGCGTCGCAGCATGCACTTCACGATAGGATGAGACCGTGGATCTCGAAAAAGATTACAGAGTTTTTAGGAGAGGAAGAAGCCACACTGGTTGATTACATTGTATCTAGTACTCAAGAACACGTCGAAGCAGACCGCATGCTGCAGCTTCTTCAATCCATTCTAGATGAGGAAGCCGAAATGTTCGTTCTCAAGATGTGGAGGATGCTCATCTTTGAAATTAAGAAGGTGGAGACTGGCCTCTCGTCAAGATCTCGAACATGATGCAATTTTTTTTTTTAGCTCCTTTTGTTTCTATGGTATTGTAGAATGACTGATTTTATTTTTAGTAATATTTACCCCAATTGAAATGCTTTCATGGACACCTTTAGAATGGATCAGAATCAGATAGATGGCTGTCTAGGCTTTTGACATATTGTTCAGTTGTATTGTTTCATTGTCCCCGTCAGCAATTTACCCATTTTTGTTTTCTTGTAGCCTCGGCACCCATTAATTCTTGTTTGGATGGCAAAAATAATAATAAGAAAAAAAAAAAAAAAAAAGAAACACTGAAACACTCTTTTAATGTTGCTTTTATTCGGGGGCAAGTGGATGAAACGGTTTTGGTATTCCACGAACTTTGTGGTATGTTGCTACTCAAGTAATGAAAGCAACATTTATGGTTCATTTGGATCAACTGATATATTTGGCATTTGATTTAATTGTAATCTATGTATTTCGATATGCATTTGGATATTATATTTTTGTAGATTGTAATGCAATGTGCATTTCGATGTCCATGTGTGGATATATTTGAATGCATGTAAAATTAAAATGAAACACACTAGTAACCAAATGAATGTTGTGGTGAAAGCTGTATTCAAATGTGTACTCAATTTCAAATGATAATTCATGTTTGTATTAGTGTTTGTCTAAAAAGTAATGTATTCAAATGTAAAACACACTAGTAATCAAATCAATGTTGTGTTATATTGGAGAGGTGATCCAAACGTCCATTGGTTAACGTTCCAATTTCATTTTAGAATCTGATAACGTGACGAGTTTTGACATCTGGACCTTCACCGTTGAAGGCAAGAAATTGACGGAAGAGCATCATCCGGGGTTGGCACAAACTATACTCAACACGTTAAACAAATGAAATTCACCACCAAAAAGAAAAGTACCAGTAAATCAAACTGCCCATGTCATTTAATGAAAGATTCTAAAATAGCCAAGTCTCTAGTGCCATTTATAGCATATGGTTCCATTTTATTATTGTTTATTTCTTTTCTTTTTTTGGCAAGAGTTCAAATCAATGTCTACAAAAGTTGTAAAACAAGTTGAATGGGACATGCTAGGAAACCATGTTTCCCTTGTGTAGAGTCCAATGAAGTTGAAGATAAAGTAGCAGATGGAGTAAATTCCTAGTGGTGGACACCAGAAAACCACACCCCAATCACAAATAACTTGAAACTGTTACAAGTGATGAACTTTTAGAACCAAGATCACCGTTTAACCCAACAGAAATAGTTTCACAACAAGAAAGTTTACAGAGCTTTTACAGGATGACAGCATAAAAAGTGGCCATTTTCGCCCATCCCTTAACATCAAGTCATAGCAACAAACATCTTACAAATGGCTCCAAGATCAGATGACCCAAAACCAAGAAACAACTGACCCAGCAGCCAGACCAATAATTAGGAACACCACAATCACAATCCCTGCAGTCTCAGCATGTTGCAATGGCACAATCTTGGGAGCCAAAATCATCAACACACTAGTCAAGTAGCCATTGGTGAGTCCCAGGAGGCAAGTCAGTACCGTAACCGGAATCTCAGTACGGAAAAATTGAGGACCATGCAAGCACCCGTAGAAGAGAGGGAAGAACAGCAATCGCACCACAGTTCCACCGATTGCAACCTTTTCATTTTCAAGGAGATACAACGCAGTTAGCGACTTGCCAACCAAGTCAAACACGTTGTAGCCGGTGATCAGAAGGATTGAGTACCAGTCCTTGAGAACCTCAGAATGCACATCCTCCGTGATGTATCCCGGGAAAATTGCCAAGGTCACAAGATAGATAAGGACAATGCCAAATCCATGCCACTTGACTCTCCCAACTATGTCCCACAAATTCGATCTCCACACAGCTCCAGTCACAGGACCTTTCTCCTCTCTCTCCTCATTAATAGCCTGAATTTTCAATTCTCTATGGTACTTCATAACTGGAAGCCGAGGTGCCACATTGTAGAAAACAATGCAAATGACCATGACAACTATTGAAACCGCAAAATAGACGTTTGCGCTTTTCCTGAGGCCATAGGCATCTTGTGGGTACACAGCTTTGGTTAGGATCCTTAGAAAAGAAACCAGGACTCCTGCATACAAAGTTTGACAAGAAGTGGAACTTAAAGAGTGAAATCAAGCAATTCAATGTACTGCAGGCGAAATTGTTGTGATACAAGAGCTAGTATGCAATTATGCCATTGATAAAACTATAAAGGCCTTCAATAAAATACGCTCTAGTGAATTACCGTCAAATTTTCATCATTCTTTCTTATATCCGTGTACTGGTTTTGACGTGATTACGGTAGAATCTGATATCTTGAAGCAGAAAAGCTAATCTTTTTTGACAGGCATGTACAAAATCCTCCACTCAACAATTTCAGCTAAAACTTCAGATCAAAAGTCAGCCTATATCTTCTACTCCTATCAGCTAAAACTTTTGATCAAACGCCTAGACATCAGAGGTCAGCCTTAAACTCTCTAGATATAAATTTTTCCGAGAGAATTGACCAATACCCAGAAACCAAAAATAACTTCAAGAAAACCTCTTAAACTCCAATTCTAAATCAGACCCACAAAATCTCACCAAACCTAGAAGATGACCAAACACCAAACTTTACCAAAAAAAAAAAAAAAACGCTCAACTTTACCCGAAGCCGCAGTGCCAGCGACGACAGCTTGCATGTACCTCTCCGGCAGCTCCCCGGCGGACCCAACGATCCCGCCCTGCACCAACGCGTCGGCCACTCCGGACAGACCGATCGCAGCCACCGTGACGTCGAAGCCAGCGTACAACCCGACCCGGCCCTTGATATAGACGGCGTCCATCACCGGCACGACGAGCATGGAGACGACGAAGAGGGCGAGGCCGGCGTTGATCCTGGGGTAGGCGTCGGAGTTGTGGGAATAGAAGATGATGAGGAGGAGGAAGACGAGGCAGACGAGCATGTAGACGACGGCGAAGATCCGGTCGACGCTGGCCTCCGGGTAGATGTAGGAGAAGTAGTCGACGGCGGTGATGAACGCGTTCCATGGGAGGAGGTACCCGAGACCCAACGTGAAGTAGATTATGTACGCGAAATGGAACGAGTCTTCTGGGATTTTGTTTCTGGGTCTTCCTCCTTCGCCGGCTTCCGACTGGAGGAGGGCGTATTCCGCGTCGCCGGTTTCACCCATCGGAGATGTCTCGGGTCTGGATCTGAATCCAGGTCGGTTTTCCGGTTATGGCGATATGTCTTTGAGGATTATTGTGTCGGTTTTTCTATTGGGTGGTTGGAAACTGGAAGGAGTAGACGAGGGAGAGTTGATGGGAGAAGTGGAAAATGCTTAGTTTTCTACTCGTTTTATAGTTTTTGCCTCAAGCTTGAGGTTTGAGGCAATTTTTGGTTCAGTGAAAGGTCGCCATTTTTTTGCCAGATATTCTTGATTTTTTTTCCTTTTTTTTAGGGATTTTTTTTTTTAGGGATTTTTTTTTAGGTTTTTTTTTTTTTTTTTTTTTTTTGCAGGTATTAATGCGTTTCACATGGGACTTTTTTAGGATTGTCACGCATGGGAACAAATTTTTTTTTTTTTTTTTTTAAATAACGGTATGGGAACAATTTTAATTTAAGTAGAAAATTTCTGGTTTTTGTTTACTTGAAAATAATTAATTTTTTCTGTCACATGGCAAATTGGTCCGGGTGTGATTTCTTTATTTGTCGTTTACTTTTTAGCTCTGTACCTTTCTTCACTCATCAAGTTTTTCATAATGACTCGTTTCTTGAAAAAAAATTATTTAAAAAAAAAAAAAAGTGCTCTGGGGACACCGGTTCAAATTTCCAATAATATTATGTGCTGCTATCATTTAAATTTATAAGGGCAATTTGACAATAGGCATACCTTATTTTACCCTATGAGTGAGGGAAAATTTTTTGACCACCATATTGATTTTGAATGGTTGAGATTTAAAAGGAACACCAATTAAACATAGAGCCTAGCACATCTGATTATCAATTAAAAACATTTCAAAAAATTGAAAGAAAACAAAAACATTAAGAGGGTGTTTGATGAATGAGTTGAAATTTTTAAGTTCGAGTTGAGTTAAAATTTTTAAGTTTGAGTTGAGTTGACTTTTTAAAAAATAGTTATAAACTTTGTTGACTTTTTAGAAAAAGATAAAAATTAAGATGAAAAAATACAGTTTAATTATAGTTAAACCCGAATGTCAAATGAACCCTAAACTCCCCTCCACCAACACCCCACCACCACAGCCAAAATTACTTCTCTGCCAGAAAACAAAAAAAATAAAAAATAAAAATCTCCTTCTCCCAGATACCACCGGCCCGGCGAGGGAAGGGAGGAGCGTCGAAGATGGCGGAGGGTCTTTGGGCCGAGGAGGAATCACCGGCGTCTTATCTTCACCGTGAGATTCGAATGTCGAGCTCACCGGTGGTTACGAGCATTGCTCACCCGTACAGATCCAGCGGAAGGGAGAGGCTCCGGCGAGCCAGTGACTTCTCCGGCGAAGGAAGGCTCCGCAGAAGTGGCAGAGATCGCAAGTGTTTGGGCTAAGGAGAACCCACCCAACTCCCGCCTCCACTCCCACCTCTGCTGCTCCTTCTCCGATTCCTTAGTCACCCACGAGTTTTTCAGATCTGCCGTTGGCGTGGAGGTCATATGGTCACGATGATCCAACACGCCGTTGCGAGCCGACGCATACGCGGTTGTGATCCAACTCTGAACCACTGCGAGCTGTTCGGTGATGCTCGCTACAGTGTCGTCAAAGCCAACCGCGAGTTGCTAGGGCACACCCACCAAGAATGGTGGAAAAAACAAGAATCCAACCCACCCTCACCTTGAACGGTGACGACACGATCCAGACCGAATCTGACCACTTCGCGAGCTCACGTCGACCACATGGCAAATGCGGATCTCCGTTGTTAGTGTTGACTCTGCCGCCGCCAGTCCCTCCCACCGCCTCGCTGCTTTTTCCGGCCCGGCGAACCACTATCATCAAGGGTGTTCACGGAATCCGTCAATTTATTCAATTTGCTCAATCAAATCGGATTGGATTTGGATGGGGTTAAGAAATTAACGAATTAATCACGGATTGAGATTTTTTCAAATTGAATGTTATGGATTAGATTACAGATTAATGATTTCTAAATCTGTGTAATCCGTTAATCCGTCAATCTGTTGAATTACTTTGATGTAGTATTGGTTAAATTAATTAATATGGACATTTTATTTTGAGTTTAATCCAAATTTGATTGTTATTATATACTGTAAGTTATAATTCAACTAATGATTGAAGACTTGAAGTTAATTGTTTTATAATTTTATTGAACTATTTCATATTTAACCATTATATTTTTATATTTTTGTTTCTAAATTTTTCGAATTAAATCCGTAAATCAAATCTGTGTAAACCAAGGTTTACGGATTAGATTGAAAGCTTCACGAATTGGTTATGGATTAAGAAAATCACAATCCAAATGTCACGGATTAGTTTACAAATTAAGGCCTAATTCGTAGAAACCGATCTGTGAAAACCCCTACATGTCGTTAATGGGGAATTAATTTTTGGAAGAAGGGGAATGAATTTTTATTTTTTATTTTTTAAGTGTTATCACATGTAAAAGAACCACACTAGTTTTAGTGCGCTTTTTCGATCTACACCATTGAAATGAGATCCAACGATCAAAATTTTTTACACTATTAATGGGGTAAAACCATTTTACCCCATTATAGAATTCCCCAATTTATAATACTAATTCTTAAGATTATATTTTGTACCTAATTTTATAATTTATCATAGGATATAAAAGTTCTTTTACTCATTATTCCGTTAAAATTTAATTTGACAGTTAAAAAAAAAGGGGGTTTCTATAATGATGTAAAGCTTTTTTACCCCATCAATCGGGTAAAAATTTTTTGACCCCCCTTGGATTTCAATCTTAAGGTTAAAAATGCTGAAAGACCACCAAAGCAAAATAAACCACATCTTATAAAACTTCCTAATCAGACTTAAAAAAAAAAACTAGCATCTGTATGAGAATCTGCTGAGAGAGGGGACTGGAAAAAACACCGGCGAGCCGGGGTGGGGGGGGGGGGGGGGGGGGAGGGGAGACCCAATCGCGAGGCTAGCGAGCTCATGATTCGACAGTGAGTGGCTTGTGAGATCCCGATGTAGGTGATGGGTTGGTGGGTGTCATCGGCAGAGGAAAGGAAAGGTGGCAGGTGGTCGTGGATGGGGTTGCCAGAAGGAATGAATTTATTTTTTATATTGTTTTGAAAAGTTTTGTAAAAAAAAAAAAAAAAATTAAGTGTAGTAAGTTTTATTATTTTTTTATGTATCTTTTTTATCTCAACCGTCCAAAACTAATTGGATGATCAAAAAATTTTACCTCATTAATGGGTAAAATGGGGAGGTCTCATTGTAGACCTCCCCTAAAGATTATTCTACTAATAAGGTAAAATTATTTGTCGGTTGGAGATAAAATTTTTAAATTTGGAGTTGGCTGGTTTTTCAAAAATTAATTATAATTTTTATTGATTTTTTAAAAAAAGATAAAAATTAATATGAAAAAATACAATTTAGTTAGAGTTAAAATTGGCGAACCAAATAAACTATGAGATTTCCAGGTAGAGTCAGCTCCTTGCAAACTCGATTCATATCTTAATGCAACGTAAGCTCTCTGCATCAAAGATGCAAAATTGATGGACTCCAATGCTTTCTAAACTGTTAGTCCCATCTATCCTTTACCTCAAGCCCAAACCCAATTTGTAGTAAGTAATCCTTTTTGGACCTACACTATGAGAACTCACAAGGCCCATTGAGTCCGTGAGAGGATGATATTTAACCAAGAAAATATTAGGTTAATAGGTAGTTTTTAAGTTGACTGAAGTTTTTTTTTTTTTTTCTATTTAAGAAAATAACCGCTAATTACTAATAGATTGAACATAGTTAATTAATTATAAATCATAGTCAATCAGTGAAAAATATACATGAACATTGGTCATTTAGTGGTTGACAGATTGATTTTTTTAAAAACTGATCATTTTCTCAAATTTACAGAACTTCAATCATTAATTAAAAGACATCTTTAAAAAAAAAAAAAAAAAAAAGGGTCAGTTACCTACAAATCCCTTCGACCAATGAGCTAGCACCTAGCAAAAACCTGTTTATTTTTCGTTTCCCATTTGTCGTCATTTCAATGAGAATCATGGATCAAGGTTCAACGATATGCTGACAATGAGGGTGTTATGCTACACCCCATTCGGCAAAATTGTCTGTCTCTTACTATTTAATAAACAATATTCACTGTAATAAACATATTTTTAGAGTATGAATTGACATCTTCTAATAAGTGCAGAATCACATCCCAGATTTTATATTCAAATAATTGTTACTTTGTTTAAATAAAAGAAAGACAAAGCCATTTGTCTAATTTACGTATTAAACTCACATAAATCCAACTCTCTCTCTCTCTCTCTCTAAGAAGACCAAGTTTCCAAGTATGTTACAAATTAAAATCAATATTGATTCTTTCTGCAACTGCTCGTTTAACTTATAGAAGTACTATATTGGCTGTTTGTTTCCCTAGATTCTGAAGCCATATTCCATATTATAAGATGAGGAGTTCATAAATTTCACACGAAAGACAACCTTCCATGGCTAAATTCACCTTTGATTTCCACCATCCCGATCAAAAGAAGCGTAAACGAGTACCGTTTTCTTCCGTTTTCGCTTTTGTTTCCCTCGCCGCCGTTAGTTTCTTGCTCACGCAAGCTTCAGGTTCTGATTGTGTCCTTGATATTCGCCAGTATTCTTCTTGGAACACCTCAGACTGTGAAGCGGGAAATTGGGGTGGTTTTGTCAATAACTGTAGTTGTGGGGCGGTTTTTGATGACTACTTGTATGCATTGGCACAAAGGGCAAACCATACTCAGAAACTCTTCTTGAACTCCACAGAGCAGAAAAACTGTTTTCTTCTGATGAGCAGTATTGATAAAGATGTCTCTGGCTGCGGCTTTCAAGAGCTAACAAGTGGAGGCGGTGGCTGCTCGGATTTTTCAACCAAGGATGTTTTCGAAAATCTTGGGAATGCACTAAAGTTGCTTGGTGAAGACTGCAGAGTTTTGGGTTCACCCGAAAAATTAGACGCTAAAGCTTGCAGTCCATGCCTAAAAAGGTGGGGAGAGATTGTTGCCTCGGCGAGCAATGTGACCGAATTAGAAAAGACCGAGAACTTGGTTTGTGGTTTTTCTGTGTTGATCACTTTGACTGGTAGTAGAGCTGATGATGGAAATTGGATTCATGCCCTTTACAAATGCCTTGGGGATCAAAACTTTTCAATAGGTAACTTTTTTCGCTTATGTTTTGTTGTTGATATTTCTTATGTTCATTTGAATTTCGATAAGAATTTAGCTAAACACGCCTATTTGTTCTTCTTCCTGCAGAAGAGGGAAGCAGCGGTAGTGATGACAGAATGTTGAGAACAGGTAAACACACACACACACACATATGTATGTTTATTTTTATTTTTTTCATGCACTAGTAAAAACAGTAACTTGAAGTCCAGATTAATTTTTTTTTGAGTAACTTTCTTGTATTTTAACAGGTTTATGGATTCTAGCTGGTAGTCTAGCAGCAACAACAGTAATAGCACTTGTAGTGATTTTGACCTTGTGTAAGCAGAGAGTTAAAGATGGTCTTTTATCTGGAAAAAAGGGTAAAACATGGTTTTCTCTATTTCTCAATGATTTTCTTTAACTGTATTGAAAAGTATCACAATTACAAGTCATTTACCATTTCATTTTACTGGACAACATCAGATAACTTACCTTCAATGACCGAAGAAATGAGCTGCCTCAGGATCCCGATTAAAGAAGTTCATTTTGCGACGAACAATCTCAATCTGTCCAACTTCATTGGCCAAGGTGTAGCAGGTAAGAACGTTTGTGATTTAGCATTTCGAACTTCCGTTGTTGGTCATGATAAATTCTTTAAGAGAGGGAAGAAAAAAAAAAAAAATAGAAGCATCAAAACAAATAGATCGAAAGGCTTGAGAATAAAAATAGTATAACATTGAAAATCCGGTGTTTTAAGATAGTAGTGCATTATAAGCTTAGAAGTAATAAGAGCTTTGGCTGTGCAACAAAATGGTCGAATAAGAGTAACAAACTTGCGAAAATGACGGAATGACTTTAGATGGATTAAGAACTTCTTATTCCTTAAAAATGGATTTTAATTTGGTTTGTTTGAGAATTTTCCAGGGAAGGTTTATAGAGGCATACTGTCAAATGGGAATAATGTTGCAGTCAAGCACATAATAAAGGATAGACATGTAGATACATTCGTAAGGGAAGTGAGAAGTCTTTCCCATGTCCGGCATCCGAACCTAGTTTCTTTGCTTGGCTATTGCGAGGCAGTAGATGAATGTTTCCTGGTATATGAGCTGTGCCACAACGGGAACCTTTCGGAATGGATCTTTGGTATGTTCTTCTGTTCATTTTTATGAAAATTGGATTTACCATTCTCAAGTCATAAAAATCTGATCGATTAAGTTTATACATAAAACAGGTAAAGATAAAACTCTTTCGTGGATTCAAAGACTTCAGATTGCAATAGATAGCGCAAAAGGTCTCTTGTTTCTACACACTTATCCAGAAGGCTGCATTGTTCATCGCGATATCAAGGTTCTTTTTTTTTTTTGGTTGTCACTGTTATTATGTTTTTCCTATAGTTTTCGTGACATTTCCCTGTTTGCAGCCAACAAATATACTCATAGATGCTCAATTTCAAGCAAAGCTCTCAGATTTTGGATTGTCTAAGGTTATGGACCTGGATCAATCCTATGTGAGCTCAGAAGTAAGAGGAACATTAGGTTATGTTGATCCTGAATACCGAAAGAATCACCGCGTAAATCCTTCGGGAGATGTCTACAGTTTTGGTATAGTACTATTACAACTTCTGTCTGGGCAGCGAGTGATCAATTTGGACTTGACCATATCAACGCCTCTCACGAAAATGGTGAGAAACAAGCACGGTTTTTGTACATTTCGATTTTTCTGAAAATTGCTTCAAAGAATTTTCATCCACTTGTTCATGAAAGTTTATGCCTTTCAGGCCAGATCTGTCTCAAACGGCGGTAATATAGAAGAATTTGCAGATGCTAAACTCGAGAGGAAATACTCCTCGGAGGCTTTTGACCTTGTATTCAAGCTGGCTTTGTCATGCACGGGACTTAAGCAGCAAAGGCCATCCATGAAGCAAGTTGTTTCAAGACTAGAAAATGCATTCGATGTTTCAACACAATTTAATTCAGTTACTTGACTTATCCCGCAAGAAAGACTAACTTAAAATCAAAGAAACTCTACGTTCATATTGAAATAACAATAGACGATTTTTACAGCAACAAATTTGGTCTTATTGCTATTTATTCTTGGAAGAAAAAGAATTACAATGTAAAGAGTTTTTGTACAAAGCTTCATCAAAAAAGCAGAAGCTGATATAGTGACTAGCTCTTTAGAAAAAACCAAGCTAGCACCATGAGATATCTACATAAACAATGTGTATTTACACAGCCTTACAAAGAATAAACAACAGTAGAAAACCCGAAAAAATTTGGGTTTTACCATATGCGGACAAACCGTTCTTGAGGAAGAACCGGAGCCATCAAGCCAGAAGACCTTTTTTCACAGAATTCATGAAGGACCCGAATGAGAGCACTAGCCTTCTTACTAGCTCGAGATGTGCCTTCGCTTAATAGGGAATATAACGATTCCATAAGGGAAGGGCTCTTCACTAACAGAGCAATCACATCCTTTTCACCATTCTTGCAAAGAGCTAGCAACAATGACACGCAGTACTCCTTCCCCGCCTTTGAAGAGGATGAATTGAGAATCTCCACGACCAAATCCAAAGCTCCATGATGCAAAATTACATCCGCTCCGTTGGATTTTCCTGCAAGAGTCGCAAGGATCGCAAGAGAATCGGTGACAACTTCTTCTGTCTCGCAAGACTTGAGAAAATTAACCAGTAGAGGAACTACCCCAGCCGCTAGCACCTTCCTATGGTTTTCAGGGTGAGCAAGGAGCCCAAAAATGGCAACCAATACATTTTTCTTGCCCCGATCGGTCGCATCCTTGATCAGCTCCAATAAGGCTGGAATTGTCTCTGGATTTTCCCCGATCAACATTCTATTCTCCTCAATTGAAGAAAGGTAAAACAGCACACCAGCGATGTGCTGTCTTGCTTCTAAGTTGGGTCCTTTCTTTAGCACATCTACAAGAACTTCCAAACCTCCATTTTTTACGATTTGAGCTTTGCTTTCGGAATGCTTGGAAAGGTTCAACAGGGCAGCAGCGGCGTTTTCTTGGGTCAATGTATCTGTTGAAAGTAGCAGCTTCAACAATGGCAGGATTATACCAGCTTCCACCAAACAAGACCGATTAAAAACGCTTGTTTTCGAGAGAAGCCTGGCTTCACAAGCTGCCTTGTTTTTCTCTTGTCCCGATCCAGATATAAGCTTGTCCGCAAGAAAATTGGCCACCATTTTCATGGCCTTTTCAGTTGCCAAACTCTGGGCAAAATCTTCCCTCTTCGCGTGGCGATTTCTGTGACCCGATTCGACAAATGGAATTCCCTTCTTGAAGCAATACTGCTGGATCAACCTCCGAAGCGCTAAATTTGGGACCATCTCCAAGTTGTATAGCTTCTCACCGGTCTTTGGACAGATTGAATTCCCAGACCAGAACCATTTCGAAATCGAAGAGCGATCATACGTATGACCCGACGCTATTGTTACCGGATCAACCATTATCTCCAAAGATATTGGGCATCGGAAATCATCTGGATTAAGTCCAATTAGTACCTCACTGCTGCATTTGCTGCTCAATTGTCGACTGGCTTCGCCTTCGACAACATCAAACAACACGCAACGACAATAGCAAACAAACCCCATTAAACTGCTGAACATCGTCAGCAGCTCTTTCCTTTCCTCGTTCGAATTCTCGAACTCGATTTCTGAACCCAAGAACTTCACCTCCTTGTTGCACTTGCTCCAACGCCGAATGCCAAGATAATCAAGGACTAGTCTGAGATCATCCCTATCCGGGACAACTCCATTTTCGAAGCCATTCAATACCGACCGAACGATCCCAAGAACACGCTTATCCTCCGGAGCAACATCGAACCGCGATTTCCGCGCTTGCCTCATCACCAACTCCACATGATCCTTCAAATCAACCGGCGCGTCAATCAGAGAAAGCGGCAGAACATCGAGAGCCGTGGCGATCGCCCTCGCGAACACTCGGAAATAGTCTGCCACGCGTTCGGAGTTCAGCAGCATCAGAACCCTAGCCCCCTCGCGCAAGCAATCCTCCAGGAGGAACCGAACTCTCTGGAACACCGAATGAAGCTCCGAGAACCCCAAAACGACGGCGTCCGGGAGGTCCGGCTCGGATTCCCGGACTTCCTCGAGGAAAACGAGAAGTACCCCGATCTGGCGAATGATTTCCCGCGCATTCCGACCATTGCTCGCGAAGAACCTCGATCTGAAGCTGCAGATTTCGCTCGCGAGAGAAATCAGAGAGCTCAAGAGCGTATTCGGAGAGATCTCTTCGCAGGGATGAATCGCCGGAAAATTCAGAATCCGGCGACGGGAAACAGTGGAAGTTTGAATCATTACGGAAAAAGAAGATTCAAAAAAAGCAAAGGTAAAGAACGATCTTGTTTTCTTGAGTTTTGGATTTTGTTCGTGTTCAGATAAGATTATGGCGCTTTATATAGGTGACGGATTTGATCGGGACACGTGTTGCAAGATCGTTGAGAGAAAAAATCAAACGATGGAGTTGACTTTGGAATGGGCGACACGTGGGGATATGGGAGATCGGGAAAAAGGCGGCTTTCGTAGATAGGCTTCGGGAACCGGTCAAAATGCGACACGTGGTCGCGAGGATTGAGGAAAGGGTTCGTGACGGGGAAGTTGCGTCGAGAGTGGTAGCCGACAGCGACTGTGGAGGCACAGCGTGGAATTATTGGTATGTAAATTTGTATTTTATTTTACGTCCATTATTTCATGCAATAATTCATTTACAATTTAATCTTTTTTTTTCTCTTGAAATAATTGTGCAATACTGAGTGATGTGATAAAATTTTAGCCGGAAAATAAAAAGTTGTATTTCGTAGAGTTTCATAATTTTCTAAATTTTTTTTTTGGCTATATTTCTGCATCAAAACTTTTTTTTTTTATTGAGTGGTGCCGTTGTACAGTTGTACTTTATTTATTTATTTGGTTATGAAAATGGGTTCATGTATGGAAGCTAGCCGACGTTTTTGTTTTTTGGAGAGTTGAATATTGGGAAGCTCCACGTGCAATGGCACGAGAGTCGTACGACATTTGTATTGAATTGCAAGCTCAAGTCACGGTGAATGCGTCTCGGATTCCTTTTCTTTTTCTTTTTCATTTAATAATATTTTACCTGTTCTTTTCAACAAAGATCAATTCTTAGGCCATATTTGACATACAAGTTTAACTCAAGTTAAATTATATTTTTTTATCTTTTTTTAAAAAAATTTTTTATCTTTTCTGAAATTTTTTTTGTCTTTTCTAAAAAGTCAACACAAATTACTGTTGAAACTTAAAAATCTTAACTCAAACTCATTCACCAAACACTCCATTAATTTTGTTGTTCTTTTCATGCGGATAATATCAAAGGGTAGTTACTTAAAATGGTCTCTCCTAGACTGTAGATCTATGCATCTTGGATTAAATCATTTGAGCGCCTCCACCCCCCCCCCCCCCCCCTCATATTAATATTCACTGATAGGGTATTTGGTGAATGAGTTTAGTTTGAGTTGAGTTGAAATTTTTAAATTTAAATAGTAATTTTTGTTGACTTTTTAAGAAAAGATAGAAAACTTTTTCAGAAAAAGACAAAAAAAATGCAGTTTAACTTGAGTTAAACTCAAGTGCCAAACAAGCCATCAATTTTTTTTCCCTTCTTTAGTGGTGTTGGAGAAATCACACTTTTTAAACATCATCTAAAATTAGATTTGGAAAGCCACTTTTCTTATTTTGAGAAGTTCTTTATAAATTCTAAACGCACCTGACGGATATACTCAAACACTTCTTTGAGACCCAAATCAGAAAGGTCACCTTTTAATTTCAAATATGCTCATCTATCATTTTATTATGATTATGATTATTATTATTATTGTGAAATGCTTATCCTTTTAAATTACAATTCCTAAAATTTACATTGTTACGCTAGAAACAAGTACCAATGGATCATCCGCCCCTAATAAAGTGGGTACAAGAGCCATTCAATGAGAGTAGGGGCAGCCGAGCAGGTATGGTCAAACAAGATGGTGTGGGAGTAGTACCCTTATCCCTATCTGGTTTAGCCTGAGCCGACCTAATATATATATAATCAATTTTAGTGTCAAGGATTAAAATTGCGAAAGAAGGTTTTTTAAAAAAATAGAAAGCTTAAGAACTAATTAGTAAGAGAAATAAAAATAATAAGAGACTAAACTGTCATTTTTAAAAATTTCAGGATCAATAACACACACAAAAAAAAAAAAAAAAATCATTTCTTATTTTGTTGACCGTTGGTTAAGGATAATAGAATAATATAGACGGGGATTGTTATAGGTGGTTTCTCCTATAAATTTACACCTCTTACTCACTCTTGACTTATTGGAAGGCGTATGTTTCTGTTGCCTAAGCATGAAATGTATTAGTTCTTCCCAGGTTCTCTCGTCTAATATAATTTTTTAAATAAAATTATATCTTTTTATTTTCCGTTCTAATAGTTTACGATTAAGAAAATATTTAATATCTGTAATTGGCAGAAGAAAGGGACTGCTGATTAACTTAAAGTATACATTCGAAATCTTAGTTGTATTTATACGTGTAATTTTCTTTGTTCAAGTTACGTGGAAAAGAAGAATGGAAAATTGGCAATTGCAAGTAAAGGTTTTTCCCATGAAAGAGTAGTCTAAAATTCTCGTGTTATTGCAAAAATGTCGTTTTCCTTTCCCAATTTTCTGTTTTGATCACTGGAAGAATACACTTAGTAACCAGCTAGTTTTCCTTTCCAAGAGGAATAACATCAAGACTAGTGACGAGACAAACAAGCCACAGATTGTAGAATAACTAATATAGTATGTTTGGACAAAGCATTTGAATAGAACTTTTGGTTTAAATTTTCTTTTTTTTTTTTTTTTTTGAGATAAAAAACAGTAATACAAAGGATTTGAATCCAAAAACCTTAAAATTTGAAAGAAAAATGCTTTTTAGAGGCGTGACAGAATAACACCATCAAGCTAATGTCATTTAGCAAATTTGTGACTTGTGAGATATCTCTACTAACTTTAAGGATTGTTCTACTGTGTCGCTGTTAAGGTTGGATCCGGTTTCTTATATTTTTGTTTTTTGTTTTAATTTTATTATTTAATTAATTTGAGTGAAAACTTTAGTTCCTCCTTTTTATTTTTTAATATATATATATATATATATATAATAAGTATGATATACTTGCAAACTTAAAATTGCAAATAAGCAATGTACTCATGTACCTTGAAGGTTCTATTGCTAGTATTCTGAATTACACGAGAGAAACGGTATAATTGTAAACGTTATATATTAGAATTGTAAAATAGAACGTTATACCACCGAACGGGGATTGGTGGCCTGAGTTAGACCTCAATCACCAAAAAACGACGTTTTACCTTAAACCAAATGGGAATTTGACATGGTTGACTTGAATGTCATCACCTGAAGACAATATCATGTGCAAAGTTGTCAAAAATCTTTTCTATAGGTATATGTCTGATTTACAGATGCAAGCTAAGTTTTCAATGAAAAAAAAAAATTCCTCTTGTGGGCCTCAGCTGATCAATCAAACCACTCATATCATATTTTTGAGGGGGCCCAAAGTGAAAAGAGCTTCTCATAAGTTCTTATGGGTTCATTAAGTGAAAACAACCTTGACCTATAAAATCAAGAACATTTGCATCTAGGAAACTAAGGGGGCGTTTCGCATCATGATTTGAATTGTAAAATTACATCTTAATTTTGTCTTTTTCAGAAAAGTCAGTCTCAGTTTTACTATTTACAGTTATTATTACAGTTTTATAACTCAAATTTTAAAAATCCATAATTTTGCATATATAAGTCCAAATAAGATGATTTTTTTTTTAAATTGCATAGAATTTCGAGACGAACGAAATAATATCAATATTGATATTTTTTTCCCGAACACATTTTAAGTTTTTACACTTTTTAACTCTAATAATTCAAATGCCATACCAAACGCACAATTCAATTCAAGCCCAAATTCTATAATCCAAACCCTTATACAAAACGCATGCTAAGATTCTTTCCATCATCTCTATGCAATACTCCCAAAATCCCTTTGGCTTTATTGTGAAGAAACTACACATTGAGTTTAAATCTGATGTCTGATTTTTCTATCTTAATGATTGTCTATTTAATATTATTTTAACAACCGACTAATTTATCTAAATATTGTTTGTATTTTTTTTTTCTAAATTCTTAAATTTAGATGATTTTATGATAATAAATAATTAATGAGATGAGAAATTTAAGCGAACAGATTCTCGTTTCCTAAACACCATCCCACCAAACAGGTTGGCTAAGATTTCAGAGGAAGCACTGTTTTCCTCGGTGATGTCAATTTAACATTTTTTCTGTTACACACAAATCAAGTTGAAGAATATAGACAAAAGGAAGGTGTAGACATGGTTGCCAAGCATTTTTTTTTTTCCCGGCTAGTGGCATGGGCCTTTTTATTGCACACCGCGTCTTATAATATGCCCTGTCATATCATACATCTTTCGGAGCCAGCCAATGCAATTCTGGCAAATCTAGTTTTGTCATGAGACATAATAGACATTTTCTTGTCACTACCCAAATTTTAATTTCCAAAATTATGCAGTCTTATTCCATAATTTTGATGCCGCCCCAACAGTCGCCGTACCTATCAATCTCATGTGCTTTCTTTTGTGGGGATCACACAGAAACAACTAAAAGAAACTTTGTGACAAAGTTGAAATAAATCAATTATAGTTATGAACTGTCAGTTCATATCAGAATCTTATCATTTTTAAGTTAAACTATGTATAGCAATTAAAATTGTGTTCTTCTAGTGGGGTTTTTTTTTTTTTTTAATTCCTTCATAACCTACCGCTAATCTTTGCAATGTTTGGGTCCCAGAAAGATGAGAGGGAAAAGGCCTGAAAAGATGAAACAAACAAAACGATATACCTTGGCTTAAGTCAAAACACTTACGTTTGCAAAATTGCAACTTGAGGAGAAGTAAACAATTCTGGACTAAAATTTATTGCCTCTGCCCATGATTATTACTCATGGATGACAACCACGAACACTAGTACAAGAAATTGGTATTCTTGTGGGACCCATTAGGGAGGAAAAGGACCATAGAAATTTAAGTCTATATTTTCATGAAAACAGAACAGAAGACCTCTCAACAAGAAGTCCTTCCAAACCTCTCAAATCCATTTCACGTCACCTTTCTATTTTTTTCCCGATTAGATTGTCATAAAAGGTACAAAACGCCTAATTAAAATGATAATGGTAGGATGGAGATAGCCAGCTAATTAACAACGAAGCAAGATTACGCTATTATATCCTTCTCTAAAACCTCCCAACAAATAGCCATTTCATCCACCAATCTCTTCCTCATCCTTAATCCATTTCAGAACCAAAATGGCGTTTTTGCAGCATAAACTACTACTCTTATTTGTTCTCTTAATGTTGTGCGCGACCACATCGCTTTCCACACGCCCCCGCAATAGGCGATACACGCCTCCGAGTGTTCCTCACTTGACAGATCTCTTCCCTCATGTTCCCATTACTAATGGCTTTTCCAACTTCTTTGGCGCCTCTAATTTCCAGCTGTCCGGTAACGGATCAATGGCGACTCTTGCTCTCGACAAATCCTCAGGTGAAGTACTCTAAAACAGTCACATGGAACTTTCCGTTGATAACTTCGGTTTCGTACTGCAGAATTGCTCATCGTAATTTTCTGGTTTTGACACAGGATCTGGATTAGTCTCGAAAAACAAATACTATTTTGGATTCTTCAGTGCTGCAATTAAACTTCCATCTGGTCTCTCTCCTGGAGTTGTGGTGGCTTTCTATGTAATAATGTTCATTACTTGTAGTCACATTTAACTAGAATAAAGAATCGTATATATATGTAAATATATGTGTAGTACTCTTCTAAGTATGAGAATTGTAGTGACAAACATGACTTTAGTCTAACAAGAAAATGGAAAATTGCAGCTGTCCAATGCAGAAGTGTATCCTCACAATCACGACGAAATCGACATAGAATTACTCGGACACGACCAGAGAAACGACTGGGCATTCCAGACAAACATATATGCAAGCGGAAGCGTAAGCACCGGAAGAGAAGAGAAATTCTACCTCTGGTTCGATCCGACGGCAGAGCACCACCAGTACACCATCCTCTGGAACAACCATCACATAGTGTAAGAACACTCAAAAACTTTCCTCCCCAAAAAAATAAAAAAAATAAAAAATGAAAAAGATTTAAACTTTTGAATAATATTATTTCTCACCGCGAGTGATGCAATCATCTCATGTGTACTAGTGTATCAGCATTGTTAATTTTGCTTTTACATATTTAACTCGTATATCGTAAGTTTAACTTTCTGTTCAAACTTATGAACCGAACGATATTTAGTATCTTATGAGTAGTGATGTGGAAAAACTGCAGGTTTATGGTGGACAACATACCGGTAAGGGAGTTCAAGAGAAACAGCGCGTACCCAGCAATTTTCCCATCAAAACCGATGTCGGTGTACGCGACGATATGGGACGGATCCAAGTGGGCAACTCATGGAGGGAAGTACCCGGTCAACTACAAGTACGCGCCATTTGTGGTGTCGTTTGCTGAGGTGGAGATGAGTGGCTGTGTCTCCAACACCAATACGACAGTCTCAGGATCATGTTCTAAGAACAGCCCTTCAAACTTGGACCCAGTTGAGGGACAGGAATTTGCTACTTTGTCCAACCAACAAGCTCTGGCCATGGATTGGGCAAGAAGAAAGCTCATGTTCTACTCTTATTGTAAGGATACTTCTAGGTTCAAAGTCTTGCCACCAGAATGCAAGTGATCATGAAAAGTCTTTTTCTTTTCTTTCCTCTTTTTTTTTTTTTTTTTTTTTTTTTTTTTTTGAGGATATTGTATGCAATGATTCTTTTTTATTGGGATTTTTTTTTTCCTCCAATTGGGGTGGGGACAATAAATTAGAATATTATGCGCTATGACCTTACTTAAGTTGATATACATGGTTCAAGAAATTATTTAATTCAACCACAAGTCACAACTATAGAGACTTGCATACTCTGTTTCATCGGAGCATCAAAATTGGAGAAAAGTGAAACTACTATATCAAGGGAAAAAAAAAAAAAAAAGATAAATAGATTATGAGGTCTCATGTTGGGTAATGGTTAATATATATCGCCGGCTTTTGATAGCAAAATTGTTGATATGTTGTCAAAATGATTCAACCAAACAATTGTCATCACTGAGGGTATGTTTGGTTGGACTTCGGAGGGAGGAGTGGAGAGAGAGGCTCTTTCGATGGGCCGTCAACTTAATCCTTCCATTAATATGAGGATTCAATAAATTCCTCTAGATCAAGGTGAAAAATAGATAATTTAAACATCCAAAAGAAATTATTACTAAATTTTATAAAAAAACATAATATAATAATTATCTAAAAAAATTATTACCAATTATTTTAACGCTCCATCCATATTACAAAAAACATAAGGGATCTATATATAATTATTTTCATTTTTTACGTTCCTCATCTTTCCAACTCTCTCCCTACTTCCTCCTCTCCATCCCTCCAACTAAACGGAAGCCTAATGTAATGGCCTAACAGCAAAGGATTATTGTGACTAAGTTTAAAGTTTAAGATTCAAGTGTTTGGTGATGCTCTTGAGAATCATAAATATGAAGACTTATTTTTATTAGTTCATCATTTGATTTAATGTGGACTATACTCTCACGTATGATGATTGCTAGCACAATCACCACATAAAGGATTAGTATATCTATTAGCATCTGGATCGACCTTTTTAGAAAAGAAGTAAGATAAAATTTTAGTATTATAAAATGATAAAATTATTAATTTTAATATTGTAAAAGAATAAATATAAGGAGATGTCTGACATTCTTGTATATAACCATTTTAGTAACATTCATGAAATATGCAAACATCAATCATTGCTTTCCCGGACTTTTTTAATACAAAGAAAAAGAAAAAGAAAAAGAAAACCAAACAACATAGTGTCGGCATGGTGACTGGAAGGGTAATGGCAAAATAGTGTACTGCCTAGAACCTTGTTAAGCCAATTACATGGCATTTTTATCAACTTGTGGGCTTTAATTTCAAGTACAACTAGTGAGGCAGCTCACACCCATAGGCCATAGCGCCTGATTCTCAAATAAAACACTTTTTTTTTTTTCTGTAGTAATACAGTTTTTTTTTTTTTGATAAACTGTAGTAATACAGTTGCCACCTGTGTTGTAGTAAATATATTACTATGCGAAACCTAATTAATCGCACTTTTTTTTGGTTGAATTAATTAATCCCACTTTTCATCATGTAGCATCTCTCTTTTTTGCCACACGTACGGTAGTCCATTAGCAATAATGATATCTGCAATGTTCTTGTAAAAGCGATACAATATTCAAATGAAATTTTTGTAAAGAAAATTGTAACAACAAATGGAAATATCAAAAATACCCCCTGATAGTATTGAACCAGGTTAACGACAAGATCCATTTCCAACCTCCATGTTGGTGGTAAGCTACTGTGCTACCATAAGAATCTGACTGTTACCATGTTACCGGTGGTAGTTTATCACGTTACTGATGGTAGCCTATTGTATTACCAGTAATTTCTTATCAAAACATTCTAAAAACGCAAAAAGAAATCAAATTAAGAGGGGTGGCATTCTGCGAGGGTGGAGACATTTTGATGGATAGGAGGATAGATCTAGTCGCACCAGCACCCCAGTGGACCCCCGCCCGAGGGAGATCTCTCCGTTGCACCCCCTCGTGCATGTTGATCCAGTCGTGGCACAGAACGGCAAGCAATAATAGCTCCATCTTATCTGCCTCCTCAACAATTAAAGTCCGGCCCCAGAGAATAATCCTATCTTAAACCATCTCCAATCCTACATTGTAACATGTAAAGGTGATTGGATGCATTCCAGATCAACTGAAAGTTTCATTTCAATTTGTTAACGCCCGACCACTTGATAGCTATATTCGAACGACAGTCTTTGAAAGTAATACTAACATCACCTTGTCGACAACCGAAAATTACATAGTTTCTAACTTGCTTTTGTTAGTCCCTTTTTCTTAGTTTTTTCATTTCCACCAGAAGCCTTGATTAGCAAAGATAAAAGTTGAAGAAAAGCAGGCATTAACTAGAACAACGTAAATCTTATATTTTTTTTTTCAATCATCATCATCATCATCATCATTATTATTATTATTATTTTTTTTTTTTTTGCTTCAATCATGAACCATTAAGTCGGGTGGAAAACATTAACAAGCTCACAGTTGTACTTCATCATCAAAACAACACATACTTTGATCACCATTGTCATTAAATTCGCACTTCGCTACGTGCCGCTGCAACTCACTCTTTATTTTGGCAATGCCTTTAAGAAAGAAAAAGGAGGAGAGAAGAGAACAAGGGCCTAAGAACTTATAGCCATGCCGGGCTGTGCAGAGGCTCGACAACAGCCTTCACTTGCAAGTAGTTGTAGAGACTGTAAATTCCCTTCTCTCTTCCAATTCCACTCATCTTGTACCCACCAAAGGGAATTGCAGCATCAAACACATCAAAGCAATTGACCCAGACGGTACCAGCACGCAATGCACGGACAAGCGTGTTAGCAGTGTGGATGTTCTTGGTAAATACCCCAGCCGCAAGCCCGTAGTGTGTGGCATTTGATCTTCTTATCACCTCATCAAGGTCCCTACAGTGGTTGCCAAAATGTTAGTCCCAAAACAAACACAGTAGGCAAAACGAAGCATTTGTTATATGTAATAATGATTTTGAAAAGATACAACAACAAAGAATTTTTATTATCCAAGACGAGTTATTGTAACTTTTCAAAGTAACTGTTACATAGAATAAATGTCGGTTACAGTGACCTGGGGAAGAACTGTACAAAGTCACTCAAGAGCCTTGCACTACACATATCGATATATATTATTTACTCACTTGAATTTCAAGATGGACTGAACAGGGCCAAAGATCTCATCCTTTGCAATCAACATGTCATCCTTAACAAATGAGACAGTAATGTCAGATTAGTCAAAATCATAGTTCAAGTATCTTCGTGAAAAAAAAATGGTTACTTGGACATAAGGTAAAGGCTTTACCGAGACATTTGAGAAAACAGTGGGCTCCACGAAGTAACCCTTTGAGCCAATTCTGTTTCCTCCAGTTTCCAGTGTAGCACCACTTTCGTTTCCCGATTTTATGTAACTCAGGACCTTGTTCAATTGTTCCATATCGATCTGATCCATCAAATGGAAAAGCATCAATCAGTATCATTAGTCATTACAAGATTGAAAACCGATTCTGAATCGGCAATCAAAATTCAGCTGAGGCTTCCTCAATGTATGAAAAAGAATAGTAAGATAGAGCTAGAACCTCAAGAATTCTAAACTGATCACAATTGGATTGAACATTGATAGTTAGTGGTGCTCATACTGATTTACCTGAGGACCTTGTTCAATGCCTGCTTGGAATGGATCACCAACCGTACGTTTCAATGCGCGCGCTGTTGCTTTCGCAACGAACTCATCATATACCTTCTCGTGTACAAAAGTACGAGAACCTGCGCAGCAGCATTGTCCCTGCAGATGAGACATGTCCCTTTCTTTTAAGGTTTCTACTGGAATTCAAACCTGTTATTAGCAAAGAAAGGTGTTCTATGGGAATCAAACTCGGTATTAGCAAGAGAGCGGGACATACTTGATTGAAGAATAGAGCAAAATGTGCCAGCTCAACAGCCTGATCTATATCAGCATCATCCATAACAATAAATGGGGATTTTCCGCCAAGCTCCAAAGTGACGGGTTTAAGATTGCTTTGTGCGGCTAGTCCAAGTACAATTTTACCAGTCTCAGTTGAACCAGTGAAAGCAAGCTGCAAAGAAACCATTCACAAATTTTATACTTTTAGTAGGAAGGCAAGCAAGTTAATTCTACAAAATCAAAGGTTAGTAAGTAAGACCATCTCTAATGCAAATGCCAATAAGACCATCTCTAATGCAAATGCCAATACCAACAGCTAACATTATATTTTGGTAAATAAAAAATTAAAAAAAAAAAAAAAGGAGTCAAAATGTTGTATTTTATGTTAGTATATTTTGTTCTCCAATGTAAGACGTTATTTTGAATCCTTTATGTCTACATTTTATCATAATTATTAAGCTTTGTAAATTGTAAAAGTATAACTTTTGATTTTTAACAATTTGAAAATGACAATGTTTTGTAATAATTATATGGAAAAATCGACGACATCAGCCATTAGAATCCATATTCGATGCCAAATTTAACACCAAAATTTAACTTTGGCGTATTATTTTGACATTGCATTGGAGACGCTCCAAGAAAATGCCAACCTATACAGGACAACAACTAAGGATTAATGGGTGCAATACCTTATCAACATCCATATGGCTGGCAAGAGCTGCTCCAGCAGTTGGACCATACCCAGAAATCACATTGAGAACACCATCGGGAAGACCGGCCTGTCAACAAATTTAACTTGTTTATATTCCATAAACGGTAATTTGTCCACGGAGGTAACTGATGCGAGCGGCTTAGAGGCAAATGTAGTTGAAAAATAAAAGAGTGAAGAACCGTGAGCTTACGTCTAACAAGAGCTTTGCAGCTAAATTAGCGGTCAATGGAGTCTGTTCTGCTGTCTTCAGAACAATAGTGTTTCCGGTTGCCAAAGCAGGCCCCACCTTCCAAACAAACATGAGCAGAGGAAAGTTCCATGGAATTATCTGACCACAAACACCTATTGGTTCGTGCAAGGTCTGAACATGATGCGGTCCATCAGCCTGAACTGTCAGGCCGTGAATCTTATCCGCCCAACCTGAGGCATAATAAGCAGCTTAGAATTTTGTGAAACAAACAATTTGGTTGAAGGAAGCTCTCGGACCGTCTAAAACAGGCATACCTGCATAGTATCTAATCAGACGTACACAGATCGGCACTTCAACGTTAATAGCCTGTTCATATGGCTTCCCGTTGTCCCAAGTCTCAAGTTTCGCAAGTTTCTCGGCATTCTTTTCCAGCAAATCAGCAAAGCGCAAGAGTGTTAACGACCTTTCCTGTGAAAAGATAGATACGCAAATGTTGTTAGAAATTATACGGGGGGTGTTGTTGGACTAGTACCATAGAAACAAATAAAGGAAACAAGGAATAGTTACATAGGCAGTCATCTTTGGCCACGGTCCCTCATCGAATGCCTTGCGAGCAGCAACAACCGCGCGGTTTATGTCTTCCCTGTTGCCTTCAGCGACATTTGTAATCACCTCCCCGGTCCTGGGGTCCAACGTTGGAAAAGTCTTCCCTGAGACCACAACAACAACAACAACAACAACAACAACATAAGAAACAGTAAATGCTTTAGCTCACAGTTGCAAAATGCCTTATTTTTCCGATAATACACATCAAAAAAACAAAATCCTCACCTGTTGCTGAATCCACGAATTTCCCATTAATCAAAAGCTTAGTGTGGTCAATGCTGACGGACAGCTTGATCGGATCCTCAACAGCAGCAGCAGTGCCATAGTTAGCAACTGCTCTCACTGCAAGAGGAGTGCTTCCTGATAAAGAAAACAAATTTCAGAAGAATGTAACGTACATAAGAATGACCAAGAGTACTGGGGATAGATTTCTGAATTAGAAATGATTTTTTCTCTTCTTTTTTTCTGCTGCAAGAATCTGAAAGAAGCTAACACTTGGATGAGCAATAATTACTGTCCCTTGAAGCCAGACCCATTACCAATGTACAAAAAGAAAAAGTACCAAAAAGTCATAAATGAGCGTCGAATAATAGGAAACCAGAGAGTTTAAAAAAAAATAAATAAATAAAAAAAGAAAGAAAAAAAAGCATTTATTTCGCTTTTTAGCATTGAATATATGGTACATAAAAACCAAAAAGCCCAAAAAATCCCAGAAATGTAAACATCAGAGAACTTCCCGCTTAAATATTTACATCTTCTATAAAAATAAACAAAAAAAAGTAAAACCCCCAATTTGGGCCATTTGGAAAAAGAACCCAACTGTAAACAAAACTTCTTTTTAAGATAATTTTCTCCACACCCTTTTGTCCTTTCTCCTTCTTTGTGTTGAGAGATGTGGAATAGAAATATAAGTATCAAACATTTTATGCAATACCCACAATAGGGAAAGAGCTGAACCCACCAACAAAACTACTTTAAAAAAAAAAAAAAAAAGGAAATACCTTTTGGAAACAAAGCAGAACAAAGTGAGCGAGACAGAACAGAGGACATCTTCCAAGCCGCCATGTTCAACCAAATGAGAGAAAACTCGCTTCCTCTCTTCTCCCTCTCTTTGTCTGCTTCAATGTATGAACTAGGTGCGTGTGTGTGTATATTATATGTACACACTAGTATATACACACAAGCATTCTTTTAGTTTCCGTTACTCAGTACAAGTGATGTGATTTGAAAACTGATCTTGACTTAATGTCCAAATTTTTGGAAGTAACTATGATTGGGTAGCCCAGCTGATTGGACAGTCCGAGATCTAAAGATTTATTCTCTTCTAGATCTTGACTTAAATTGTTATTTGTTTTTCAATAGATGAGAACAGGACACCAAAAAATTTCTAACAGTCAAAGATTAATTTAACCGTAATTTAACGGCGGAAGATAGTAAGTTCTGTTCCAAATTGTTTTTCACCATTTTTATAGGCCACCCTGTGTAGAAAGTAGACCTCAAGAAAGATGGTGACAAGAGACTAACCATTTACTTACCAAAATGATTACTACATGAGAGTCAATTGTCACATTAAGCTAAAAGAACGAGAAAAAATTATATAAAGTTTTGAACTTGGTGGGCTCTTTTGTGTTGACATTCCTAGTGATCATCCTTTATTCAAACCAACAGATATCATTACAAAACTCTACAGTTTAAAAGTCAATTTTCACCATTTTTTGTATTCACCGAAAAAATTTCACCACTTTTTGTAGTCCTCTATATTGAGAGTGGAGATCCTCATGAAAATGGTTAAATAAAGCTAATTGTATACGTATCAAAATAATTAAAATTTATTAATCAGGATTGTTGATTAAGATAATCATTAAAAATAGGTTGAACTAGCTGGTTAAACTTGTCTCTCGACAAAATTAGTAATTTATTAATCGCACCAGCTAAGCCATGCTTAAATTATTATTTCTTTTCCTGTATTAATTGTCACGTTCCATGGAGCTTTCAAGGAAAAATCGTTTGATAGAATATCTTTATTAAAAAAAAAGCGTTGAAGTTGCTGGTAAGAGATTTGTTTTGATAAAATTATTGTATTCACCAGCTAAGGCCCAAGCCAAGTTTAAATAAATGCTTTTCTTTCGTGAAACTATATTAAATAATTCACGACACTGCGAAATTTAGGACATAAATTATCTTAGGGGGTATTTGGTGTATAAGTTGAGTTTGAGTTGAGTTGAGATTTTTAAGTTTGAATAGTAATTTTTATTGACTTTTTCAGAAAAGACAAAAAACTTTTTCAGAAAAGACAAAAAACATGATAAAAAAGTACAATTTAATTTGAAATGAGTGTATATGTCAAATGGGCCCTTAGAACATGTAACCACAATATCGTGTAAAGTAGGAAAAGAATTTGAAATCCCTAAACTTTTGGCAGGCATTATCTGGATGGAATAATATATATATATATATATTTTTTTTTTTTTGCTTGTTGCACGGAATAATATACTTATAATATATATATATATATATATATATATATTTGCTCCTACCAGATCCCCTATTGTTTATCACAACTTCATAAGTACTAGGGATTATGAGTGCCTTTACATTCCTAAAACATTTTGTGTTCGGAACTTTTTATGGCAAAATACTATTATCATTAACGCACATAAAAAATACATAAAATTAATAGAACCTAATACACATATAATGGTTGAAAACCGAGACCTATTTATGTGTAAGTTTTTCATTATCCTTAAATTTATATAGGTCTAAGTACATATAGAGGTCGGTTTTCAATGAGTGATAAGCCGATAACTTTCTTATAATTCTCTCTTATATCTTGTTTGGCAAAATAGTTTAACTCAAATTAAACTGTATTTTTTTTGTCTTTTTTTGAAAAAATTTTTTGTTTTTTCTGAAAAAGTTTTTTGTCTTTTTTTAAAAATCAACATAAGTTACTATTGAAATTTAAAAATCTTAGTTCAAACTCATTCACCAAATACCCCATTAATCAACTTTACCAATTTTGGCCTAAGTAACTTGCAACATATATGATTAGAGTTGAGAGATGAGAAATGAATCCGATCCCAACAATATATTATTAATAATATTAGATATTTGTATATATGATCTAAGACAAATCAAGTACAAGTGTCAAATCCGACTACAACTCGGACAAAGAAAATATAAATGTACTCCTCAATGTCTTTTTTAGGCCATAATGTCAAATTGAACTAGCTTTTATATCCTTAATCAAATCCGTAGAAAAAACACTTTTTTAACTTTCCAGCCATTCATTAGTTACGTGCTGGTGTGTCAAGGCAGATTGACGTGAGCTATCTGCTATCTACTTTGCATCCAAATGGTAATTTCCTTTTTCCTTTGGCTTGGTTTGGCAATGTAATTTAACTCTAATTAAACTGTAATTTTTAATATTAATTTTTTTCTTTTTTTAAAAAATAAATAAAAATTTATAATTAATTTTTGAAAAATCAATCAATTCTAACTTAAAAATTATATTTTCATCAGACGAACTAAACGCAAGCTTCTTCTCACTTTTTTTTTCCCCCCAAGCTATCTTGGAAAACAGAAAAATTGCAACTTCCGTGGGATACCTTCCAAAGTTGAAAACAAGATTTTAGAGGATCCCATAGGATAACATTTTTGTTTTTTGGTTTTTTAAAAACTTGTCAATTAAAATAGTGCAATTAAAATCGTATCAAATTATATAAAATATAATGAATTAACATGACTAGTTGACTATATCCTACAAATGAAAAAAAAAATTTCAGATCTTAAACTCGTATCAAATTACATAAAATATAATGAATTAACATAACTAGTTGACTCTATCCTGCCGATGAATTTTTTTTTTTCAGGTCTTATCAAAAAATTCTCCCTTCCTTTTGTATTATTTAATTTTATTAAAATATTCATTGCTGTCCTTTCAGAAAAAAAATTTCACTGTTGTCTTTTTAAAGACATTATTAACTGACATATGCATGTATCCGTACGAGAGCCTAAGAGATGAAAGATTATGGGGGTCCTCCACATGTCAACAGTTTGAAAATCGTGGTAAGCGACAAAAAGAGAGAAAACGACAAAAAGGATCCATTTGGGAGACTTTTGATGATAGCATCCAGATATTAGAGTAAATAGAATTTTAAAAATGTACTTTTGATGAAACTTAAGAGATGTTTGATATTTAGATTTATTTTAAATTATATTATATTTTTTTATTATGTTTTTTATTTTTTTTTTTTAAAAATTTTTTATTTTTTTTAAAAAAGTCAATAAAAATTATTATTCAAATTTAAAATTTTCAACTCAATTTAAACTCAACTCATTCACTAAACACCCCCTTAAATTTTTAAAGTAAAAAAATACAAAAACTTAAAATGTGCTTAAAAAATATATTATTATAAATCTTATTTCGTTTTTCGTAAAATTTTATATAATTTAAAAAAATAAATAATCATATTTAAATTTAAAATAATAAAATTATGAATTTTTAAAATTTAAATTTATTATAGATATTTGAAAATATAAATAATAAAAAATTATTTTGAATTAAAAAAAATATTAAAAAAAAAACTTTTGGAGATGTACCCCAAACACCCCCACAGAATCCTTCCAAAATAAATTCCATTTTCAAATAAGATTCAAGGATGAGAACTAAACATGTACAGTTTCGCAACGAACAAGAAGTGAAAAATAAAAAATAACAAGGACGAACTAACCACATACAAACACACGTAATACTGGTTGCCATTAAATTACCCCTAACATGGACAACAAGAGCAAATTGATACGATGAAAAGTTTCAGGGTCCGTTTAGTGAAACGGTTTGAATTAGAAATTTTAAGTTTAAATATTAATTTTTATTGACTTTTCAGAAAAGACAAAACTTTTTCAGAAAAGACAAAAAACTTTTTCAAAAAAAGATAAAAACTGAGATGAAAATTTTGAATTTGAATTGGTGAAGCAAACGAGGCCTCAACTTCCATCATGGACCTAGTGGAGGGACATCAGTTTGTTACTGACTTATGATGTCAAATGCAACAATTTATCGCTTTCGAATGGAGACATAAAGGAAGTTTGGGTTCACTACAACAGGCGGAGCCAGTTTATTGTTTCAATTAAGGTGATATATATTAAAAATGTTAAAAGTTTCTAAAGGAATTTGTAAAGGGGGTTCACAGTGGCGGAAGCTCCTACTTGGCCATGGGTGGCTACACCCTGATGCTGGTACTGATGAGGATCTAACAACATCAAAGCTTCAAGTTCCACACCAGAGCGAAAAGAAATAATTACTCATTAAAATTCCACAAATGCAAGAGACGATTCAATCACCGGCATGGATGAAACTTGAACCATCTATATTATATTAAACTGAATTCATATGGAACAAATTTAACCCCCCAAAAAGAAGAAGAAGAAGAAGAAGAAAGAAATGAATTCATATCGAGCAAAAAGAGAATTCCCCATCTGTTGATCTTCTTTTATAAAAGAAAAGAAAAGATTCACTGTACCAAGAAGAAGAAATGTATGAAACCATTATCAAGTAACAGGTATCAACAAACAGAACTAGGGGAGTATCATAAACAAACCATCCAGCCATGATTAACACTAAAATATGTTTATATATTCAGAACCAACTACGCCATTCATGAGTTTGGAGTAAACCGACTTGAAAAGAACTGACCAAATAGTCACTATAACTTGGATGGCTTATGTCCTCTTGATCTTGGAGAATGTTCCTGTTTCTGAAAAGTAGGTGCTTTGGGTGCCACTGCCAAGCTGGTGTGCATGAGCCTGTGGATTCGAGAGCTCAATCCCCTGAAAGAGAGAATAATACTTGGCGGTTAAACTTATTGCTTTTTGACATTTTCTTTAAATTTAACCGACAAAAGAGATGATAGCAGAAAGGAGAAAACAAAAACTTAAATCACCAAGAGGAAACTCTAAAAACAAACCAAAGGATATGCACGATAAGCAATGTGCCCTTTATGTATCCAATTTTGGGAGTTCATCTAAAAATATGCCTTCGACTCTATTGATTTCTAAAATTTCAAGTGAGGATATAATTACCTGCACTGGTGTAAAAGCTAAACTTGAAGTCAATCCAGATGTAACTCCGCTACTGCCGAAACTCTTTTCCTTGAACCTGAAACAAGCACAAGATAAATTTTACGTGATTGATGAAACAGCATAAATTTGATCTTTAAATTTTGGGGGAAAAAAAAGGAACAGAAATGAAGAGAAAGAACTGGCTTATGAAATGAACACGGGATAAGAAAATAAACAATATATAAAAGCAGAAAGAAAGGGCTAACCTCTTCGCAACTTTTGAAGAAAGTTTGCTCTGACCTTACTTAAGTTGATATACATGGTTCAAGAAATTATTTAATTCAACCACAAGTCACAACTATAGAGGCTTGCATACTCTGTTTCATCGGAGCATCAAAATTGGAGAAAAGTGAAACTATTATGTCAAGGAAAAAAAAAAAAAAAAAGATAAATAGATTATGAGGTCTCACGTTGGGTAATGGTTTATATAAATCGCGGGCTTTTGATAGCAAAATTGCTGATATGTTGTCAAAATGATTCAACCAAACAATTGTCATTACTGAGGGTATGTTTGGTTGGACTTTGGAGGGAGGAGTGGAGAGAGAGGCTCTTCCCATGGGCCATCAATTTAATCCTTCCATTAACGTGAGGATTCAATAAATCCCTCCACATCAAGGTGAAAAATAGATAATTTATACATCCAAAAGGAATTATTACTAAATTATATAAAAAAGATAATATAATAATTATTTAAAAAAACTATTACCAATTATTTTACTCTCTATCCATCTTACAAAAAACATAAGGGATTTATATATAATTTTTTTCATCCATTGGGTTCCTCGTCTTACCTACTCTCTCTCTACTTCCTCCTCTCCCTCCCTCTAATTAAACGGAAGCCTAAATGTGATGGCCTAACAGCAAAGGATTATTGTGACAATATTTACAGTTTAAGATTCGAGTGCTAGGTGATGCTCTTGAGAATCATAAATATGAAGACTTATTTTTATTAGCTCATCATTTAATTTAGTATGTCTTGAACTATGCTCTCATGTATCAAGATTGCTAGCGCAATCACCACATAAAGGATCAGTATATCTATTAGCATCTGGATCAACCTTTTTAAAAAAGAAGTAAGATAAAATTTTAGTATTATAAAAAATTATTACCTTTAATATTGCAAAGGAATAAATATAAGGAGATGTCTAACATTCTTGCATATAACCATTTTAGTATCATTCATGAAATATGCAAACATCAATCATTGCTTTCCCGGACTTTTTTAATACAAAGAAAAAGAAAACCAAACAACATAGCGTCGGCATGGTGACTGGAGGGGTAATGGCAAAATAGTGTACTGCCTAGAACCTTGTTAAGCCAATTACATGGCATTTTTATCAACTTGTGGGCTTTAATTTCAAGTACAACTAGTGAGGCAGCTCACACCCATAGGCCATAGCGCCTGATTCTCAAATAAAACACTTTTTTTTTTTTCTGTAGTAATACAGTTTTTTTTTTTTTGATAAACTGTAGTAATACAGTTGCCACCTGTGTTGTAGTAAATATATTACTATGCGAAACCTAATTAATCGCACTTTTTTTTGGTTGAATTAATTAATCCCACTTTTCATCATGTAGCATCTCTCTTTTTTGCCACACGTACGGTAGTCCATTAGCAATAATGATATCTGCAATGTTCTTGTAAAAGCGATACAATATTCAAATGAAATTTTTGTAAAGAAAATTGTAACAACAAATGGAAATATCAAAAATACCCCCTGATAGTATTGAACCAGGTTAACGACAAGATCCATTTCCAACCTCCATGTTGGTGGTAAGCTACTGTGTTACCATAAGAATCTGACTGTTACCATGTTACCGGTGGTAGTTTATCATGTTACTGATGGTAGCCTATTGTATTACCAGTACTTTCTTATCAAAACACTTAAAAAACGCAAAAAGAAATCAAATTAAGAGGGGTGGCATTCTGCGAGGGTGGAGACATGTTGATGGAGAGGAGGATAGATCTAGTCGCACCGGCCCCCCACTGGACCCCCGCCCGAGGGAGATCTCTCCGTTGCACCCCCTCGTGCATGTTGATCCAGTCGTGGCACACAACGGCAAGCAATAATAGCTCCATCTTATCTGCCTCCTCGACAATTAAAGTCCGGCCCCAGAGAATAATCCTATCCTAAACCATCTCCAATCCTACATTGTAACATGTAAAGGTGATTGGATGCATTCCAGACCAACTCAAAGTTTCATTTCAATTTATTAACGCCCAACCACTTGATAGCTATATTCGAACGACAGTCTTTGAAAGTGATACTAACATCACCTTGTCGACATTTTTGTTAGTTTTTTCGTTTCCACCAGAAGCCTTGATTAGCAAAGATAAAAGTTGAAGAAAAGCAGGCATTAACCAGAACAACGTAAATCTTTTATATATATATATATATATATATATATATATATATTTTTTTTTTTTTTTTTTTTTTTTTTTTGCTTCAATCATGAACCATTAAGACGGGTGGGAAACATTAACAAGCTCACAGTTGTACTTCATCATCAAAACAACACATACTTTGATCACCATTGTCATTAAATTCGCACGTCGCTACGTGCCGATGCAACTCACTCTTTATTTTGGCAATGCCTTTAAGAAAGAAAAAGGAGAAGAGAAGAGAACAAGGGCCGAAGAACTTATAGCCATGCCGGGTTGTGCAGAGGCTCGACAACAGCCTTCACTTGCAAGTAGTTGTAGAGACTGTAAATTCCCTTCTCTCTTCCAATTCCGCTCATCTTGTACCCACCAAAGGGAATTGCAGCATCAAACACATCAAAGCAATTGACCCAGACGGTACCAGCACGCAATGCACGGACAAGCGTGTTAGCAGTGTGGATGTTCTTGGTAAATACCCCAGCCGCAAGCCCGTAGTGTGTGGCATTTGATCTTCTTATCACCTCATCAAGGTCCCTACAGTGGTTGCCAAAATGTTAGTCCCAAAACAAACACAGTAGGCGTAACGAAGCATTTGTTATATGTAATAATGATTTTGAAAAGGTATAACAACAAAGAATTTTATTATCCAAGACGAGTTATTGTAACTTTTCAAAGTAACCGTTACATAGAATAAATGTCGGTTACAGTGTCCTGGGGAAGAACTGTACAAAGTCACTCAAGAGCCTTGCACTACACATATCGATATATATTATTTACTCACTTGAATTTCAAGATGGACTGAACAGGGCCAAAGATCTCATCCTTTGCAATCAACATGTCATCCTTAAAAAATGAGACAGTAATGTCAGATTAGTCAAAATCATAGTTCAAGTATCTTCGTGAAAAAAAAAAATGGTTACTTGGATATAAGGTAAAGGCTTTACCGAGACATTTGAGAAAACAGTGGGCTCCACGAAGTAACCCTTTGAGCCAATTCTGTTTCCTCCAGTTTCCAGTGTAGCACCACTTTCGTTTCCCGATTTTATGTAACTCAGGACCTTGTTAAATTGTTCCGTATCGATCTGATCCATCAAATGGAAAAGCATCAATCAGTGTCATTAGTCATTACAAGATTGAAAACCGATTCTGAATCGGCAATCAAAATTCAGCTGAGGCTTCCTCAAAATGTACGAAAAAGAATAGTAAGATAGAGCTAGAACCTCAAGAATTCTAAACTGATCACAATTGGATTGAACATTGATAGTTAGTGGTGCTCATACTGATTTACCTGAGGACCTTGTTCAATGCCTGCTTTGAATGGATCACCAACCGTACGTTTCAATGCGCGTGCTGTTGCTTTCGCAACGAACTCATCATATACCTTCTCGTGTACAAAAGTACGAGAACCAGCACAGCAGCATTGTCCCTGCAGATGAGACATGTCCCTTTCTTTTTAGGTTTCTATGGGAATTCAAACCTGTTATTAGCAAAGAAAGGTGTTCTGTGGGAATCAAACTTGGTATTAGCAAGAGAACGGGACATACTTGATTGAAGAATTGAGCAAAATGTGCCAGCTCAACAGCCTGATCTATATCAGCATCATCCATAACAATAAATGGGGATTTTCCGCCAAGCTCCAAAGTGACGGGTTTAAGATTGCTTTGTGCGGCTAGTCCAAGTACAATTTTACCAGTCTCAGTTGAACCAGTGAAAGCAAGCTGCAAAGAAACCATTCACAAATTTTATACTTTTAGTAGGAAGGCAAGCGAGTTAATTCTACAAAATCAAAGTTTAGTAAGTAAGACCATCTCTAATGCAAATGCCAATACCAACAGCTAACATTATAATTTGGTAAATAAAAAATTTATAAAAAAAAGGAGTCAAAATGGCATATTTTATGTTATTGTATTTTGTTCTCCAATTTAAGACGTTATTTTGAATCCTTTATGTCTACATTTTATCATAATTATTAAGCTTTGTAAATTGTAAAAGTATAACTTTTGATTTTTAACAATTTGAAAATGACAATGTTTTGTAATAATTATATGGAAAAATCGACGACATCAGCCATTAGAATCCATATTCGATGCCAAATTTAACACCAAAATTTAACTTTGGCGTATTATTTTGGCATTGCATTGGAGACGCTCCAAGAAAATGCCAACTTATACAGGACAACAACTAAGGATTAAT
The DNA here is from genome assembly GCA_038430175.1 of Ficus hirta. Classification (NCBI taxonomy): domain Eukaryota; kingdom Viridiplantae; phylum Streptophyta; class Magnoliopsida; order Rosales; family Moraceae; genus Ficus; species Ficus hirta. The sequence continues at coordinate 13,250,062 of CM076595.1, read as the reverse complement.
GGGTGCAATACCTTATCAACATCCATATGGCTGGCAAGAGCTGCTCCAGCAGTTGGACCATACCCAGAAATCACATTGAGAACACCATCGGGAAGACCGGCCTGTCAACGAATTTAACTTGTTTATATTCCATAAACGGTAATTTGTTTGCGGAGGTAACTGATGCGAGCGGCTTAGAGGCAAATGTAGGTGAAAAATAAACATGTTATGCAAGACTGAAAAATGAAGACTGAAGAACCATGAGCTTACGTCTAACAAGAGCTTTGCAGCTAAATTAGCTGACAATGGAGTCTGTTCTGCTGTCTTCAGAACAATAGTGTTTCCCGTTGCCAAAGCAGGCCCCACCTTCCAAACAAACATGAGCAGAGGAAAGTTCCATGGAATTATCTGACCACAAACACCTATTGGTTCGTGCAAGGTCTGAACATGATGCGGTCCATCAGCCTGAACTGTCAGGCCGTGAATCTTATCCGCCCAACCTGAGGCATAATAAGCAGCTTAGAATTTTGTGGAACAAACAATTCGGTTGAAGGAAGCTCTCGAACCATCTAAAACAGGCATACCTGCGTAGTATCTGATCAGACGTACACAGATCGGCACTTCAACGTTAAGAGCCTGTTCATATGGCTTCCCGTTGTCCCAAGTCTCAAGTTGCGCAAGTTTCTCGGCATTCTTTTCCAGCAAATCAGCAAAGCGCAAGAGTATTAACGACCTTTCCTGTGAAAAGATAGATACACAAATGTTGTTAGAAATTACACGGGGTGTATTGTTGGACTAGTACCATAGAAACAAATAAAGGAAACAAGGACTAGTTACATAGGCAGTCATCTTTGGCCACGGTCCCTCATCGAATGCCTTGCGAGCGGCAACAACCGCGCGGTTTATGTCTTCCCTGTCGCCTTCAGCAACATGTGTAATCACCTCCCCGGTCCTGGGGTCCAACGTTGGAAAAGTCTTCCCTGAGACCACAACAACAACAACAACAACAACAAGAACATAAGAAACAGTAAATGCTTTAGCTCATAGTTGCAAAATGCCTTATTTTTTCCGATAATACACATCAAAAAACAAAATCCTCACCTGATGCTGAATCCACGAATTTCCCATTAATCAAAAGCTTAGTGTGATCAATGCTGACGGACGGCTTGATTGGATCCTCAACAGCAGCAGCAGTGCCATAGTTAGCAACAGCTCTCACTGCAAGAGGAGTCCTTCCTGATAAAGAAAACAAATTTTCAGAAGAATGTAACATACATAAGAATGACCAAGCTGGGGATAGATTTCTGAATTAGAAATGACTTTTTCTTTTCTTTTTTTCTGTTGCAAGAATCTGAAAGAAGCTAACACTTGATCAGCAATAATTACTGTCCCTTGAAGCCAGAACCATTACCAATGTACAAAAAGAAAAAGTACCAAAATGTCATAAATGAGCGTCGAATAATAGGAAACCAGAGAGTTAAAAACAAAAAAAAAAAGCATTTATTTCGCTTTTTAGCATTGAATATATGGTACATAAAACCCAAAAAAACCCAGAAATGAAACATCAGAGAACTTCCTGCTTAAATATTAACATCTTCTATTATAAAAAATAAATAAATAAAAAGAGTAAAACCGCCATTTTGGGCCATTTGGAAAAAGAACCCAACTGTTAACAAAACTTCTTTTTAAGATAATTTTCTGCACACCCTTTTGTCCTTTCTCCTTCTTTGTGGTGAGAGATGTGGAATAGAAACGTAAGTATCAAACATTTTATGCAACACCAACAATAGGGAAAGAGCTTAACCCATCAACAAAACTACCTTAAAAAAAAAAAAAAAAAAGGACCAAAAAGGAAATACCTTTGGGAAACAAAGCAGAACGAGAAGCAGAACAGAGTGAGCGAGACAGAACAGAGGACATCTTCAAAGCCGCCATGTTCAACCAAATGAAAGAAACTCTCTTCCTCTCTTCTGCCTCTCTGTCTGCTTCAATGTATGAACTGGGTGTGTGTATATATTATATATATACACTAGTATACACACACAAGCATATCAGTGGGAATCGTTATCAGAGATTTGGCGTTTGATATTGATAACCGCATGAAATTTGGAAATATTTTTTTTTATTATTATTTTACTGTGATAATGATAATAATAATAAAAGAAAGGCATCTCTATGATTTTTCGTCTGTCAGAGGCTGACCCAAAAATGATGGGCAACCCACCTGCTACCAAACTCAACGTGAACTCGTGAAAATGGGAAAAGAGTGCTTCTTTTTCTTCACAGAATTTGTTTTTTTTTTTTTTTTTTTTTTAATCCTTTTGTAATACGTTTTAACCCAGTTCTCTCTCTCTGTAACACCTATTGGTCAAAAGTGAGAGCTTTTGTGGAAACTCTTATGTGTGTATATGTAACGGATCATGGTCAAATTCTTACGCCGTTATCCTAACGAGTGTTTCAATATTTTTCAAGGGGACAAGGTCATAGCCTATGACCTATGTATATGTTTTCACTAGTTGACAAGCACGAGCATAGACAATCAAAGGAAATAAAAAAAAAAATTCTAAATAATAGGTGACTGTACCGTCACATGATAAGTAATGATGAGTGATTGATTGTCACATGACATCTCAGAAACAAAGACGAAAATACTAATTGTAGTGTCATTCTTTTTTTAAAGGATATATATTATAGAGATTTATAATTTTAGAGTTTTGAATTTTGAGTTTTGAATTCGGTGGGCACTTTCCTGTTGATATTTTTTAGTTTCCGTTATTCAATGCAAGTTATGTGGTTAGAAAACTGATCTTGACTTAATGTCCAAATTTTTGGAAGTAACTATGGTTGGATAACTCAACTGATTGGACAGTCCGAGATTTAAAGATTTGCTCTATGGTTTCAATTCTCTTGAATTTATATAGGATTATTTCAACTGTAAAAAGTTAAATTATTATTTGTTTTTCAATAGGTGAGGACATGACACCAAAAAATTTCCAACAGTCAAAGATTAATTTAACCGTAATTTAACGGCGGAAGATAGTAAGTTCTGTTCCAAATTGTTTTTCACCATTTTTATAGGCCTCACTGTATAGAAAGTAGACCTCAAGAAAGATGGTGACAAGAGACTAACCATTTACTTACCAAAATGATTACTACATGAAAGTCATTTGTCACATTAAGCTAAAAGAAAGAGAAAAAAACTATATAAAGTTTTGACTTTTGAAATAGGTGGGCTCTTTTGTGTTGACATTCCTAGTGATTATCCTTTATTCAAACCAACAGATATAATTACAAAACTCTACAGTTTAAAAGTCAATTTTCACCATTTTTTGTATTCAACAAAAAAATTTCACCACTTTTTGTAGTCCTCTATATTGAGAGTGGAGATCCTCATGAAAATGGTTAAATAAAGCTAATTGTATACGTATCAAAATAATTAAAATTTATTAATCAGGATTGTTGATTAAGATAATCATTAAAAATAGGTTGAACTAGCTGGTTAAGCATGCCTTTCGACAAAATTAGTAATTTATTAATCGCACCAGCTAAGCCATGCTTAAATAATTATTTCTTTTCCTGTATTAATTGTCACGTTCCATGGAGCTTTCAAGGAAAAATCGTTTGATAGAATATCTTTATTAAAAAAATGCGTTGAAGTTGCTGGTAAGAGATTTGTTTTGATAAAATTATTATATTCACCAGCTAAGGCCCAAGCCAAGTTTAAATGAATGCTTTTCTTTCGTGAAACTATATTAAATAATTCACAACACTGCGAAATTTAGGACAAAAATTATCTTAGAACATGTAACCACAATATTGTGTAAAGTAGGAAAAGATTTTGAAATCCCCAAACTTTTGGCAGGCATTATCTGGACGGAATAATATATATATATATATATATTTTTTTTTTTTTTTTTTTTTTTGCTTGTTGCACGGAATAATATACTTATACGATTTGTTTGGTGAATGAGTTTGAGTTGAAATTTTTAAGTTTCAATAGTAATTTTTTTTGAATTTTTAAAAAAGACAAAAAACTTTTTGAGAAAAGATAAAAAAATTTTTCAGAAAAAAACAAAAACTGAGTTGAAAAATTTGAGTTTGAGTTAAAATGTCAAACTCTCCCATAATATATATATTTGCTCCTACCAGATCCCCCTATTGTTTGTCACAAATTCATAAGTACAAGGGATTATGCGCATCTTTACATTCCTAAAACATTTTGTGTTCGGAACTTTTTATGGCAATATACCATTATCGATAACGCACATAAAAAAAAACATAAAATTAATGGAACCTAATACATATAAGATGGTTGAAAATAAGGACCTATTTGTATGTAAGTTTTTCATTCTCCTTAAATTCATATAGGTCTACGTACATGTAGAGGTCAGTTTTCAACGAGTGGTTAGCCAATAACTTTCTTGCAATTCTCTCTTAATCAATTTTATCAATTTTGACTTAGGTGACTCGCAACGTATATGATAAGAGTTGAGAGATGAGAAATGAACTCCGATCTCAATAATATACTATTAATAATATTATATATTTATATATAATGATCCAAGATAAATAAGTACAAGTGTCAAATCCGATTACTACTCGGAGAAAGAAAATATAAATATACTCCTCCATGTCTTTTTTAGGCCATAATGTCAAATTGAATTAGCTTTTACATCCTTAATCAAATCCTTAGAAAAAACACTTTTTTAACTTTCCAGCCATTCATTAATTACATACTGGTGTGCCAAGGCAGACTGACGTGAGCTATCTGCTTTCTGCTTTGCATCAAAATGGTAATTTCTCTTTTCCTTTGATTTCGTTTAGTGTTGTAATTTAATCTCAATTAAATTATAATTTTTTATTTTAATTGTTATCTTTTTTAAAAAAATTAATAAAAATTAATAATTAATTTTTAAAAAAGTAATCAATTTTAATTTAAAAATTACATCTCCAATCAATAAATCAAACGCAAGCTTCTTCTCCCTTCCCCCAACCAGCTATCTTCGAAAACAGAAAAATTGCTACTTCCGTGCGATACCTTCCAAAGGAGAAAACAAGACTTTAGAGGATCCCGTAGGATAACATTTTTTGTTTTTTGGTTTTTTAAAATCTTGTCAATAAAAATAGTGCAATTAAAATCGTATCAAATTATATAAAATATAATGAATTAACATAACTAGTTGACTATATCCTACCAATGAAAAAAAAATTTCAGACCTTCTCAAAAAAAAATCTCCCTTCCTTTCTTAAAATCGTATCAAATTACATAAAATATAATGAATTAACATGACTAGTTGACTATATACTACCGATGAAAAAAAATTTCAGGCCTTATCAAAAAAAATTTTCGCTTCCTTTTGTATTATTTAATTTTATTAAAATATTCATTGCTGTCCTTTCAAAAAAAAATTTTCATTGTTGTCTTTTTAAGACATTATTAACTGACAGATGCATGTATCCGTATGAGAGCCTGAATTTAGAGATAAGAGATAAGAGATTATGGCGTCCTCCACATGTCAACAGTTTGAAAATGGTGGTAAGCGACAAAAAGAGAGAAAATTAAGGGGGTGTTTAGTTCTCAAGTCCAACTCAAATTAAATTGTATTTTTTTATTTTATTTTTTATTTTTTTTTTCTGAAAAATCAATAAAATTTATAACTACTTTTTCAAAAATTAATATTATTCAAATTTAAAAATTTCAACTCAACTCAAACTCAACTCATTCACCAAACACCCCCTAAGGATCCATTTAGGAGACTTTTGAAGATAGTATCCGGAGGTTAGAGTTAAATTGAATTTTAAAAATGTACTTTTTGATGAAACTTAAATTTTTAAAGTAAAAAAATACAAAAATTTAAAATATATTTAAAAAAATATATATTATTATGGATCTTATACCATTCCTCATAAAATTTTATGTAATTTAAAAAAATAAATAATCACATTTGAACTTGAAATAATAAAATTATGAACTTTTAAAGTTTAAATTTATTACATACATTTGAAAATATGAACAGTAAAAAATTGTTTTGAGTTGAAAAAAATATTTAAAAAAAAAAAAACTTTTGGAGATGTACCCCCAATTCCCCAAACTCCCTCACTGAATCCTTCCAAAATAAATTCCATTTTCAAATAAGATTCAAGGATGAGAACTAAACAACATGTACAGTTTCGCAACGAACAAGAAGTGAAAAATAAAAAATAACGAGGACGAACTAACCACATACAAACACACGTAATTCTGGATGCCATTAAATTACCCCTAACATGGACAACGTGAGTAAATTGGTACGATGAAAAGTTTCAACTTCCACCATGGACCCAGTGGAGGGACATCAGTTTGTTACTGACTTATGATGTCAAATGCAACAATTTATCGCTTTCGAATGGAGACATAAAGGAAGTTTGGGTTCATTTGTACAGGCGGAGCCAGCCTATTGTTTCAGTTAAGGTGATGTATATTAAAAATGTTAAAAGTTTCTAAAGGAATTTGTAAAGGGGCTTCACAGGGGCGGAAGCTCCTACTTGGCCATGGGTGGGTACACCCTGATGCTAGTACTGATGAGGATATAGCAACATCAAAGCTTCAAGTTCCACACCAGAGCGAAAAGAAATAATTTCCCATTAAAATTCCACAAATGCAAGAGACGATTCAATCAACGGCATGGATGAAACCTGAACCATCTATATATATTAAACTGAATTCATATGGAACAAATTTAACCCCCAAAAAAAAAAGAAGAAGAAGAAGAAGAAGAAAGAAATGAATTCATATCGAGCAAAAAGAGAATTCCCCATCTGTTGATCTTCTTTTATAAAAGAAAAGAAAAGATTCACTGTACCAAGAAGAAGAAGTGTATGAAACCATTATCAAGTAACAGGTATCAACAAACAGAACTAGGGGAGTATCATAAACAAACCATCCAGCCATGATTAACACTAAAATATGTTTATATATTCAGAACCGACTACGTCATTCATGAGTTTGGAGTAAACCGATTTGAAAAGAACTGACCAAACATAGGCAATATAGTCACTATAACTTGGATGGCTTATGTCCTCTTGATCTTGGAGAATGTTCCTGTTTCTGAAAAGTAGGTGCTTTGGGTGCCACTGCCAAGCTGGTGTGCATGAGCCTGTGGATTCGAGAGCTCAATCCCCTGAAAGAGAGAATAATACTTGGCGGTTAAACTTATTGCTTTTTGACATTTTCTTTAAATTTAACCGACTAAAGAGATGATAGCAGAAAGGAGAAAACAAAAACTTAAATCACCAAGAGGAAACTCTAAAAACAAACCAAAGGATATGCACGATAAGCAATGTGCCCTTTATGTATCCAATTTTGGGAGTTCATCTAAAAATATGCCTTCGACTCTATTGATTTCTAAAATTTCAAGTGAGGATATAATTACCTGCACTGGTGTAAATGCTAAACTTGAAGTCAATCCAGATGTAGCTCCGCTACTGCCGAAACTCTTTTCCTTGAACCTGAAAACAACAAGCACAAGATAAATTTTAAAAGCTTGACCTTTACGTGATTGATGAAACAGCATAAATCTGATCTTTAAATTTTGGGGGAAAAAAAAAGGAATAGAAATGAAGAAGAGAAAGAACTGGCTTATGAAATGAACACGGGATAAGAAAATAAACAATATATAAAAGCAGAAAGAAAGGGCTAACCTCTTAGCAACTTTTGAAGAAAGTTTGCTCTGACCAATTGATACGCGCAGCTTCCCACTCCCAGCCTGACCAAGCATTCCATAACCTTCCCCCAGTCCATCACCTGTTGTTAAGTATCTAATCAGTAAGAGCAATTGGAAGCAGATTACTAAAAAGCCTCTACCAAATTTAAGTTAACATAAAAAATAAAATAAATTAAAATAAAAACTTTCACCAAGAAAAACGTGCACAAAAATGGTAAGCAAAATACTTACAGTTATCCTGGAAAACGGTAAACCAACTTTCAGTTAAGAAGGTGCACAGTGCATGATCAAACTATTTACTTCAAGAATATAGACAAACTTTTTTGGGCTTAAACAAACCTTGATACCATCTACGGAGTACTCAACAACATCAAACACTGATACCCGTGGTTGGTTTTTTTTATTTTATTTTATTAACACTAGAGTAATTATAAATTGTATTTATCTGAGATTGATTAGAAGATCAAGATGGAAAACTTACCCAAAGAACTCTCTTCAGGAACACCGAACTGCATCCTGTTGGCCAGCTTCCGCATGTCTGTTATTGCATACCTGTAACTAGGTATATGATCAGCATTGGAATTAAAAATACTGACAGGAAAGCCTAAGAGGATGAATATGTCTCTATCTGACCTTTCTTTCATCTTCCTAAGCCGACGACCACCTCTCTTCTTCTTAGGTTCAGAATCAGGAACTGGAAGTGGTTTAGGTTGCTTCGCAGGAGGCGGCTCTTGCCATTTCTCAATTTTCTTGAGAATTTCTGCCCGTAGATCCCTTCCATATTGCCCAGATGGATCGCCCCTTTTAAGATCTGAGCGTGCCGCAAGTATCGCCTTCGCAGCCAAAAGTCGGCAAGCACGCATTTTCAGAGAAGGGGGCGTACTTTGAAATATTTCAGACTGCTCAATATATCCTATACGAAATTGTGATGTCGCAGTAGAAAATCCAGCAAGATTTTTTTTTTTGGCACCAAGAAGTTGAACGTTACATGAAGGCATATTTGACAGCGCTTGGATACCACCGGCAGTCCCCATAAGTTTTGCTGCAACAGCGCTCCCAACAATAGCAGAAAGATTCGGAGCAATATATCCCATTCTACTTTCAACAAAATCAAGAACCTTTTTCTTCGCTGAATCAAGAGACAGGGCTCGATCACAAGCATCATTTATTTTCTGAAGCACTTCCTCCGGAAGTGGCTTACCACTAGTAGTAGATGCTGTAACCGACACCACCATAATAATTGCCGAAGGCAAAAGTCCCTCTAGATCAACAAGGGTAACATCCATCTCGTTACCAATCTTCTTGACAACGCGAGCATAGTCAATTGGATGATGTACAAGTGATTCAAGCTCTGGAAATTTTGGCCGGTACCTATCACGAATAAATTGGTGAATCACCACAATCTCATTCTCAATGTCAACAGACAAGGAATTACATTCCACAATCAGCTGGTACTCGGGATCATCTTCCAAATCCATTCCCTGATTCCATTCATCAGAACCCTTCTGCAATGCATCTTCCACTTTCTGCCCAAAAAAACAAAAAACAACATATCTCCCTTATGAACACGAAAACATCAAACTACAAGAAAAAAATATATATACATAAACATGCAGAAGAGAGTCGAATAACAACCTAATTACTGTATTAGACAGATCCACTAGAAAAGCTTAGAAGAAAGGCCATGCTGATTTCTTAAGTACAAGAGAGATCTGAAACAAACTTATTCCTTCCGGGGATAACTTCAACAAACACTGAAAAAAAATTATCATCCACAAGAACCCCAGAATTTCAATGACTATAAAAAAAGTTCTATGTTACAACAGAAAATAAACGACAGTGAAAAATAATTTCATCACTCACTTGTCAGATATTAAAATCAAACCACATTCATAAACAGACCTGCATTATATCGGCGAATCTCTGTGTGTTCTGCAACTTCGAAACACTATCCAGATCATCAAATTTAAGAGTTTCTAAGTCTTCCAATTCTCCATCAACATCTTCCTCCATTTTTTCAGCATCGGCATCATCTTCCTTCTGAAATTTCACAAAAAACATAATTTAGAGTTCTTTCTTTTCACCATAAACAAACAATTTCGAAAACAATTATTATTACTTGGTTTTTAAAAAAAAAAAGAAAAAGAAAAAAGAAAAAGAAAAAAGAAACCACATACACAAAAACCAAAATGTATTTACTCCCTTGCCAAAATATATATATATATATATATATATTTACTCACATGAAACTCTTCTTCATTGTCAGATAGCTCCTCTAGGTCTTGAAGGAAAGAATCAGCCAGAGTTGCCTACAATTAAAATTTTGAAACAAAATAATAAAAAAGGTGCTTTGTTAATGGCGTAATCTAATTCGGGGGGTCAAATTAAGCTAAAAATTACTGAATCAATAAACCAAGCAGAAGCAGAATTTCCCACATCAAAAATTTCTCCTCAAATTAAGCATACAATAATTAATAACAGAAAATATAATGAAATAAATAGATGAATTAGAAAATAATACAATGAAATTGAAGGGAAAAAAGAGAAATCATACCATTACGACGAGCTAGAAAGCGAAGGAACTGGAGCAGAAGCCTCTAGGGTTTGTCACTGTCGCAAATCGAGAAGAGAAACCAGAAATTTAGAGATCGAAACCCCGAATTTTGAAAATAAATAAACAAAAATTAAAGAGGAAGCCTAATCGTAGAAGAGGGAAGGAGATTTTGATACCGAGAAAATCCTTCTCGCGGGAAAGAAACCCTAAACTGGAGTAGTGTCGCAAGCCAAAAAAAAACAAAAACAAAATAAAATTGAAGTTTGTTTTGCAGAGAAACAAGCACAATATTATTAAATTAATAAAAAATATACAAAAGAGAAAATTATTTATAAAAAAATTACTATACAATCTTCTTTTATTTTTTAATTAATATAATATAAATTTTAGATAATTTTAATTTAATTTTATATCATTTTAATTTAGTATTAATTTTTTATATAATATTAATAGAATAATTTTTAAATTTGTTTCGTTTCAGTTCTTTCCCAAAATAAAATAACAACCATTAACCGAACCCACATTTGGGATATGGGCCAGAGCGATCCCCTAAGAAGCCCAAAAAAGCCCAAAATGTCAACCCATGTACAGAAATTTCATTTTAATGATAACATAATTAAAGGAAATAGTTTCATAAAAAAAATAAAGGAAATTGTAAAATTTTAAAATATTTAAAGTAAATAATCAATTTATTAATTAAATAGTATATTTGTATTAAAAATTTTAATCATTTATCTAATAAATTTGTTGTTATTGTTATACAATCCAAATATTTTTAAAATCTTCTATTTACTTTTTTTTTTGTTTGTAAAAATGATATTTTCTTACTTCCTTCTCACCTAATATTATAACACAGTCTATTGTAGAGGGGAAAAAAGTTGTTGTCATCAAAGAAATCTTGTTCCATTCCAAAATTTTCCAAATCTCCATTTTTATTTAAAAAATAATCAGATTATTAAGTTGATATATCAATCTTTCGAGTATACATATGTAATTAAAAACGTATATTATTTTAATTTTTTTTATTAATGAAAATTTTTATTTTATTAAAAGAAAAGGAAAAAAAACATCATAAAACCAAATACGTACAAGAACGGGCAGTATTTATAGAGGTTCACTTTAATAAAAGATTACGTTTTATTTCAACTATTACAATAATTCACTGTAATAAAGAAAAAGTTTACAAGAGAAAATTACACACTCTTAATTCTCTATGTTTTTTCTCTAACCTCTCTAACGATCAACCTTGATGACGCCTCTCCTATTTATATATAGATAAAAACTAAGACAACTGAAATTTTCAGTATGAAATCACAAAACTACCTTGAACACCATATTAATGAATTTAAATTTGATCCGCACGATGTTCATACGTCGGAACATTTCAAAAAAATCTTAAAAAGATATTATGCATACCGGCCCGGCCATGTTATAGACCTAGGCCTAGCATTGACCTTGTCTTTTTCATCTCAAAATTTTCATCTCAGTTTTTGTTTTTTTCTAAAAAAGTTTTTGTCTTTTCTGAAAAGTCAACAAAAATTTTCAACTCAAACTTAAAATTTCTAACTCAAACTCATTCACCAAACAGACCCAAGTAAGCCATTCCCTCTTTTTCCTTTTGGAAAAAAAAAAAAAAAATCACAGGGGAACAACAACTTTACAGAAGTGGTAATGCATTAGCATTGACCTTGTCCAACTACTTTCTTGCGTTTTCTCCTTTTATATATATATATATATATATATATATATAATTATTAATAATTTATTATGGGGGCCTTTGACATCTTAAAAATTCATATTCATGCATGGGAAGGCTAGTGGAGAAGTCGTGGGAAAAAAAAGAGGCTTAAAAAGGAGCTGAAAGCTTTCCCACTTAGTAGTATATGATTCGGTGTCTCGAAGTCGTTATTCTTTTTTTGTCTCCATTGGCTTACAATGACCTCAATTAACCCAAATTTCATGAATCACCATGTAAGTTTCCCACGCATCATTATTACCTTTTTTTTTTCTTCTCTCCACCACCGACCAAATTGTTGTTGTCCATTTTTCTTTCAATCTCACCCATAACCCCGAATTCTATCATCATTCTTTTTTTTTTTTTTTTTAAAAGGATATGATCATTCTTTCATTGCTTATTAAACATTAAAACATCTATTTTACTTCTTAAATTTTGAATTAGTCCTATATAATCTCTTCAATAAGATAAAAATAGACAGAAAAATAGAGAATTAATCTTGCGAAACCATTTAATATTTATGTTAGGATTTCTGTTGAAAACTAATAAAAAAGTCACATGACGCACTTAACTTCATTTTTTTCATTTATTTTTAATAAAAATTCTAACGGAAGGGGTTAGGTGGGAGTAATTCAATGTTCATGTGTCAAAGTGAAAGTTTTTCAAATTTAAAAAAAGTGAGAACGACCTAAAATTTAAGGGTGTAAATAAGAATAATCCTTTTTTTTTATTTATTGACATGATATCTTTTTTTTTTTTTTAAACCTAAATCAAGTAAAGAGTAAATTATAGTATTATATCTTTCGGTTTTAGTTATTTCTTAATTTATCATTTTAATTTTAATACGGTATACAAAACGGGGTATTAATACTGAATTTTAAAAAATATTATTTATATGATTACATTTACAAACATTAGGTAATATAATTCATACTTGACTAAATCTTATAATTGTAATATTGAGTTTGAATCTCGTTATTCTAAATTCAAATAAATTAATATCAATAAATCATACAACCCAAACCAAAAAAAAAAAAAGTGTCTCGAGCTTGTAACAGCATTGTCGTTTAAGGCTTGGATTAAGTGTGCTGAAGATATATATATATATACACACACACACACATTTGAAAGTTAGTATGTTGAAGATATCGTGTCCTATCATGTAATGGATACGTGTGAACTCTCTTTATTGTGTGAGCACATGATTTGCTATATATTGATATTTTAGAGCATAATTATTGGAAGGAACAAAAATCATGTTTTTATTTTATTTTATTTATTTATTGAATAATGTAAGCTTTAATTGGGTTAAGGGCCCTCCCTGCAATTATATTCGTGATCCCCAAAAGAGATGGCATCCCATTCCCTTTCTTTCTTGACAATTTCTCGCCTTTATCACAAGCTTCCCCCCCCCCCCCCCCCCCGCCCCAATTTTACAACAGGCTCAATCTTCTTTTTATCATTAAATTAAGCTTTTTAAGGTAGGGATGTTCTATTATTAGAATACATTAAATGTTGGATTTAATTAAAATCACATTTAGAAAATAGAAAGAACTAACCGAATATAACATAATAAATACATATTTATAAGGGTTGGTAAATGAGTTTGAGTAAAAAATTTTAAGTTTCAATAGTAATTTTTGTTAATTTTTCAGAAAAGATAAAAAAAAAATTTAGAAAAAGATAAAAATTTTTTCAGAAAAAGACAAAAATTGATATGAAAATTTTAGTTTGAGATTGAATATCAAACGGAGCCTAATTTTCGAAAAAAAGAAAAATCTTTACTAATAGAGTTTTTTTTTTTTTTTTTTCATACACGATCATAGAATCTCATTTTTTTTTTTTTTTTATTGTTCATGTTAATGACAAGAGGACGCTTCTATCGAGCCACAAAGGCCTTTGAAGGTAAAATTTTGTCAATGAGAATCTCTGGCAACTTTCTCATTAAAAAAAGAGAAGAGAGAGAGTCTCTCGAGCAACGGAACATAACTTTTATTATAGTAATAATAAAAAGAGTGCCGAATACAATATATATATATATATATATATTAGTGCTGAATACTTGGACTTATTACATCAAAAATAAAAAATAAAAAAACCTTGGACTGATCATTCATCAACATTTCCAAACACAGAGACTCAAATAGTGTATTTCTACCCCCTCCAAAAAAAAAAAAAAAAAAAGTCTCAAATAATGTATGCTTATCTCATGAGATATTTTTCCCTTTTTTTTTTTTTTTTCTGTCGTAAGAAATGGATAATACATCCAACCAAACACGACAGCCACTGCATCGAAAGAAATAAACAAATAACAAGAAATCTAGAAATATATATAGATATAGATATATATATATATATATAATATACCGGATTTACGCACAAAAAAAAAACCTCGCGAGACAGAGGACACACACGTATAATACCCTTGAAAGAAGGGATACCAATCACAGCATCCTTGACCAGGGTTCTCACTCTTCTGTCCAGCAACAAGTAGCCTGTTTCCTGCCTTCCAAAAGAAAAAAATTGCTGTCCAATCTTTTCTATTCAAAAAATTTATAGTGAGCTATTAAAAAAATCCTACTAATACAAAGTTAAAGTGAAAAAAAAAAATTCCTATTAATATAATAGATAGAATTATGAATTATTAGATCACATGAAAAGGATATAAAAGAATCTTACCTCTTAAAAAATAAAGTTATGATCATATTTTATAATGTTAAAATTAAAATATTCACCAAAAAGTTATTGAAATTAAAATGAACAATGAAAACTAAATGAAAATTTAATCTTTAAAACTATATATAAACATTGTTTGTTGGTTTTTTTTTTTTTTTTGCCCTCATCCTATCAAAACCTTCTCCTTTAGTTTTTCGTGAATTGTTAGATAAAAGGACATGACAATTTAAAAATCTGATTGTAGAAGTTATACGTGTTTAACCACCAAGGGAGATTTAGCTTATTTTTTAAATGGAAAATGCTTTTCTTTTTTTTTTCTTTTTTTTTTTTAAAGAATTATTGTGCTGTATGTTAAGCATTATAAACCTCTTCTCGGCCCTAAAACAGCATGTGGTTAGAAATTCAGTAATGTCCATATACCCCACCAAGTAATAGCTTGACTAGGGTTGCCAAATTTGAAAATGCACCTCATTTGACCTATATATATATATACATATATATATATATTATATGTTATTGTTCCGCTTGGTCTTCTGTTTATTGTTGTTCATCTTTCTTTACATCTATCTATCTTTCTTTTCTTTACTTTTTTTTTTTTTTTGGGACAAGACACTTGGCATCCGCCAAACCGACAATACACACACAACCTTATCAAGGATAGTTTCTTACGGACAAAGAATGAATGTAAATGTAGAAAAATGAAGAACACAAAGATTACTGATTTAATCTCAATTTGAGAGCTAAATCTACAATAGAGCTAGGAGTTTCACTATAATGTTTTTTTTTTTTTTTTTTTAACTGGATGGTTGGAGGATTCAAATTTTACACTTTAAAGTAAAGTCAGATGTGATATTATCACTAAACTATACCTACAACTATAAGTTTTACTATAATGTTAAAATACAAAGAATACGTCAAAGTGCAACATTAGGATTTTTTTTATTAGGCTTATTAGGAATCTTTTTATATCATTTTTAAGAGATAACCATGAAGTATTTAAAGATAAATACAACATATTTCGGTTGTCCTAAAAGATAATTCTTGGATTGCACAAAAACATTAACAATTAACTTTGTTTTCAAATTGCTTCTAATAATCTTTTGAGTAATTGACCTAAATAGTCCCTGAACTCTTTCTATGATAATAGTTTGGTCCCTGTTCTTTTTTTTTTTTACTGAGGTAACCCTAAACTCTTATTTCTTAGCCATTTCAGTTCTTTCTGTCAAACTTCGTTAAATTTTTAACGGAATCTTGTTGAAATGATAGTAAAAAGACTATAATACCATCCAATCTCCTAAAAAGTCACTATATCTCCCCTCCCTCTCTCTCCCTCCCTCCCCCACGGCTTCCATCTCCTCCATCTCTAGCCATTGCCCCCCCACCCACCAAGTTCCAATCTGGGTGCCCCCCCCTCCCCCGGCGAAATCATCTTTGGCTGTGGCCCCCCCACCTGCAAGTTCCGATCTGAGTGCCCCCTCCCTGCGTGAAATCATCTCCGGCTGTCACCCTCCCTCCCCCCAACATTCGCAATCTTGCTCCCCCCCTCCCTTTAAGTTCAAATCTAGGCGCCGCCCCCCCGCCCCCCTCTTAAAGTCACGATCTGGTTCTTGGCCTCCCTCAAAATCGCGATTGGGTTCGCCGAATCTGAGACCAGATCGCCGGGGAGGGTGAGGGGCATGGCGACCTAAATGGAGGTGGGGCCAAGAGCTCGCCACTGTAGGGGGGTCGACACCCAGATGGCGGGGGCCAAAAACCCAGATGGGGGGACCCAAAACTCACTGGCACCTGGGGGGTACAGGGACTAAATCTAATTTGGATAGGAAATTATCTATTTGACCTTCAAAAAGCATAAAGCATGCTTGTAACGTGATTAATCCGTTAGTTTTTTTGACGGAAATGACTGAAATGACAAAGAAATAAGAATTTAGAATTATCTCGATAAAAAAAAAAGAACATGGACTAAACTGTTATCTTCGAAATACTATTTAAGTCAATTACTGTAATATCTTAGATGTAAATTCTGTGATTCTCAAATTTTTGAATAATTAATATTAATTAGAATCCTAACTCGTCATGTATCTTTTGCATGAGATAACGTAACTAATAATATGATAAGAAAAACAACCACAAGACATTCAACTTGGCATACTAACAATCAAGGATGGAGTCAAGTTTTTATTTCAATGGTGACACTATTAAATTTTTTTTTTTAATTTCTCACCATTGTTATTTTTTTTCTTTACGTACTAACATTGTCCCTTAATTTTGTCATCATTATTGCAAATATCAGTGAGATAGATTGAGGGAAAAATCAAAGGGGCATATTTGAGGCCAAAAATTTTAAAGGGGACACATTTCAAAAACTAAAGTAAATTTTATAAGTTCAAATTATATGTTTCAAAAAATTGAGTAGAAACATGTGTGCGTTCACTAGATTCTATGTAACTCCGTGCATGCTAACAACAAATAATACACAACTACAAGTAAATTTTCAATTTTAAGCATTTCTTTAATATTATAGCTTGTCATTAGACGTAGGGCATTAACAAAAATAAATAATTAGTTTGCTTGATGAATCGGGAAATCATTAGTTGATCATGAGAAAATGGTCCCAACTCCCACTCAACTAGCAAAAAAAAAAAAGGAGAAAAAACTATAAACCATCGAAATAAGAGAAAATTAGAACATCGAAGGTGACAAATATGAGTTAATTATTAGTATAAAAAAACTCGAAAACATAGCATTACCAGGACATTTTTGCACGAAACATCAAGCGTATTCCTTTTTCTCTTTTTTCCTGACAGAAGACATATCATAACACACCCATCCCAAATTCCGAACCCTATTAATACCCTTATCATTTGAAAAAAAAAAAAAAAAAAAGAAAAGGAAAATAAATCTGATTGGTTTTTTTGTGAAAGGCACTTCTTTTGAGTGTACAAGCATACACTTTACCTAATTTTGCAAATTTTGAGACTCATATTCGCAAAAAATTAATAAAATAATCGGGGACAAGATACAATGAGGTAAGGAAAATTTTCAATTATAAATGCATGTTTGGATAACGAGTTGTATTTGTATTTGAATGTAGAATTTAAATTGCGTACACATATTAGATTAGAATTAAATGATAGCTATTGAAAATGATGATCTTAAAATACCCTAAATTCAAGTCAATTAATTAAAGAATTTGAACTCAAAAATTATGGTTCAAATCCTTTTGTACTTTAGTATTTTATCTTATAAATTTCAAATAATTTTTTTTTTAATTTTTTTTAAGGGAAAAGGATCTTTTTACAATAAGATATGACTTATCTTAAAAAAAAAATTAAAGAAATCTAAATTTAGATTAAAAAAATTGTGTTTAAACTCTTTTAAAAAAACCCTTAGTTTAATAAAAAAAATCTTATCAAAGTCATCTTATCTTAAAATTAAATAAAATATAAAATTGACATAATCTAATACCATAATGTGATGATTAAAAACAGTAATGATCTGTTTAGATCATATATTATATTTGAATGTTGTATTTAAATTGAATGTTGCATTTAAATTCAAATATACGATTTGTTTATGTATTCAAATGAAATATATATTTAGATAGGGTATATTAAAAGTAACATTTGAATAATATAAAAATTAAAAAATAAATATGATATAAATTTTTAAAAACTAAAAATTTATATTTATATTTAAATTAAATTATTGTAAAATACTGAAATATTTAAATATTTTTATTTCAATAATGACCTAAACAAACGCATTGCTTTTGAGTATAATAAAATTATTCTAATGGCTCATTCTCAAAAAAAAAAAAAAAAAAAAAAAAAAAAAAATCTAATAGGTCATCTCAGCAGTCATAAAAATTCTCACAGAAAAAGAAAAAATTGTAATTTAAAGGGGGGCCAAAATTGTAAAATTAAATAATGGCGCGACAGTAAAAAGTCGGAAAGGCAAAGCAAAAGGACAGTCCGCGAAATGCGTAGTTCCTAAGCAGACACTTTCTGCCAAGGCTCACGGAACCTTTTTTTTTTTTTTTTTTTTTCAATAATTGATGATTTAAAAAAAATAAAATAAAATTTAATTATGACATTATATGTCGTAATTAAAAATGCATTCGACGGACTTTTGTTCTTTTTGGTTCGCATATAAAAGGCGAAGCAACGCCCCGGATTGCGTCGCCTCTCTGTCCTCCCAAGTTAGAGAGCGAAGAAGAAAGACGACCCTCACTTAGGTTTTCTGCTTCCACTTGCTCAGATTAAAAGGAAAAGGAAGCCATGGCCGAAGAGTTCGTGGCTGGTTCAACTACTGATTTGCCCGTCAAGAGGCCCAGAGAAGACGAAGAGGGACAAAACGGCGTCGCTGTTTCCATGGACACCGACGCCGCCGCCGCCAAACTCCCCAACTCCATCTCCGCCGTCATCCCCGGCTGGTTCTCCGAGATTAGCCCAATGTGGCCCGGTCCGTTTCTCTCTCTCTCTCTCTATTATCTCCTCCTCTATTTTCCTTTTTGTTTGGCTGATGAGAAATTGCAGGAAAAACCAGGGGGAACGTTCGAGTTTTTATTTATTTATTTATTTATAAATACATAATCTATTTAAGCTCTTTGCTATCATTTTCTTTATTTTTGTGTGGGGTATTGATTTATATACATCTATTGATACATATATATATATATGTATAAAAATTTCAATTTTTTTAAATGTGTATTTCGATTTCTTGCTTATTATCTGCACTTTTTATGAAATTATGCTGTTTTTGGGAGGAAAGATGTGATGTAATCTTTAGTGTGGTTCAGTGTTTTTTTTTTTCTTTTCTTTTTTTCTCTTTGTTTGAAGATTGTTTGTTGTATGATATTGATGAATGGAGCTGCTCTATATGCAGGAGAGGCACACTCATTGAAGGTAGAGAAGATTCTGTTTCAAGGGAAGTCTGACTATCAAGATGTGATGGTTTTCCAGGCAAGTGCTTTAAACTTGTCTTTTTCTTGTTTTTTTTTCATAGTACTTTGCTATGAACTTGTTTGGTTTTTCGTTAACAGTAGTTTTATTACGTGATTTCTGGTTGCAGTCGTCGACGTACGGAAAGGTTCTTGTTTTGGACGGGGTGATTCAGCTCACCGAGAGGGATGAATGTGCCTACCAAGAAATGATCACTCACCTTCCCCTGTGCTCGATTCCGAACCCAAAGAAGGTTATTATAGAGCACATCAAGTCATTGTTAGGAACATGATTTGACATAAGAAGTAGTTTTGTAATTCATTCTCGCCATGCTGTTTTGCTTCAGGTTTTAGTTATTGGAGGAGGAGATGGTGGAGTGCTGCGGGAAGTGGCTCGCCATGCCTCTGTTGAGCAGATTGATATATGTGAAATTGACAAGATGGTGGTTGATGTGAGTGCGAATGCTGAAAATTTTGCTCTGTTGTTCTTTCGCTTGCTGTGTGCTTATTATTTATTTTATTGATGGTTCTATCTGTGATGTTGATATGAAAGATGAAAGGAAGATTTGTTGTGGTTGTTTTATGAAAGGCTAGTTTAAGTGAAGTCTTTAGAGCAATTTCTAGATACCCTCTTGAATAGATGAGTACACGGATGCATATCATTGCTAAACAGAGTCTGTATGCCAATGGAGCATGCCACTTTACCATGCAAATCTCATACGATGTTGTTGTTCCAGGTGTCTAAAGAGTTCTTTCCTGATGTGGCCATTGGATATGAGGATCCTCGGGTGACCCTTCATATTGGTGATGGTAAGATCTACTTGTTCTATTTCGTTCTCATTTCTCATTTCTAAATTTGTAATTGTTTATAGTGATTTTTGAATGGGGTTTCCTTAATCTTGTAGGAGTTGCATTTTTGAAGGCTGTTCCAGAAGGAACCTATGATGCAGTTATAGTGGATTCTTCCGATCCAATTGGTAATTAATTACATATATACAGGCAACACTTTTCTTGTCCTAAAGTGTGGAAGTTGTGAATTATGCTTTAGCAAATTTTTGATGTGTGGTTTTAATTAGGTCCCGCTGAAGAGCTCTTTAAGAAGCCATTCTTTGCGTCAGTAGCTAGCGCTCTTCGTCCTGGAGGAGTTGTGTGTACTCAGGCAGAGAGTATATGGCTTCACATGCACATCATTGAGGACATTGTGACAAATTGCCGTCATATATTTAAAGGGTCAGTCAACTATGCATGGACAACAGTCCCTACGTACCCAAGGTATAGAATTTTTTAAAGTTTCTAATTTCTCTCTTCCCCTGCTGAGTATATTTATACGCAATTAGAATTTTGTCTTTGTAACTTATTTAAAAAAAAAAGTGGTAGCGATGCAATAGATGATTGAGTTTGTTATAACTGGTGGCTGCCAAATGACTTCTTTTTTAAAATTTTCCTCTGATGTTGCTCGTATTCGTAATAACTTTCACTTGCGTTTCAGTGGGGTGATTGGTTTTATGCTTTGTTCCACCGAGGGACCACCTGTTGATTTCAAGCACCCGGTGAATCCAATTGATGTGAATGATAAGTCGAAGAGACCTTTAAAGTTTTACAACTCTGAGGTGATTCTGGAGGAACTATCCTTTCTCCATTTGTTTAACCATATATCTGTCTTTTGTCCTTAAAATTTCCTCCTTTTTTTTTCTTTTCTCTTTTTTTTTTTTTCCTTTATTTCTTTTCATGTCCAGATTCATACAGCTGCTTTCTGTTTGCCATCTTTTGCGAAGAGGGTGATTGATCCAAAAGAGTGAGCGAAAGCATTTGGAGCTACAAAAATAGATTGCTACTTCCTTCCATTCTCCTGAAAGAGTTTGTTTAGCAATGAAGCTGAAATAAGCTGAGGTTCAAAATTGATGTCTCTATTTCTTAGTTGGAATTAGAGTTGTAGCGTGATTTTTGATGGATTACCATGTCTTTTTTCTTCTTTTCTTTTCTTTTCAACTAGAATTAAAATTTGCGTGTTAAGAAACCCTTGAAGATATTTAGTTAATATTTTGCCCCATTTAAAATATTAATTTATTTATTCTTCTAGATTTCTTTGGATTGACCCAATCTAGTTAACTCTATTAATAATTATTGCAACTTGGTTAGTGCTTGTGCCAAGTTGTAAATGGCAAGTAAGGAATTAGAGGTGTATTCATGAACCTGGTGAGTTTTGGTCATAACTCAAAAGCACTTATGATATATTTCATGTCGTGTCCTTTTTATTTTGTTGTGCTTGGCTTGCCAAAGAAAAAGATCCAAACAGTGATAAAAACAGAAACATATTGGAAAAAAAGAAACTGTCATGTTGTTTCAGTAAATTCGTCCACGTTTACAAGACATGGTAATCGCGCAGTGAATATTGAGTTTACCAAGACATGGTAAATTCGTCCACGATCACAAGCACGGTGCCGAGCTCCAAGAGATGAAGAGGCAGCAAATAAAGAGAAGCCAGTTGAATCAGCTGGTAAGAGAATTCCTTGTCCAATTTTCTGGTTATGTCGAACGGTGTAGGCCAAGAATAGGTGAAGTATTCATAGCGTTCTTGGTGAAGAATCCAAGAGGTTTTAACTAGGAAGCCTTGGAGGAAGGTTTCGTAGTAAACCAAGAAGAAGAAGAGAGGGAGAGAGGTTAGAAAAGTGAAGATGATGAAGTTGGGGTTCTTGGCAAAAAGTATCACAGCTTCTTTTGAGAATACCAATGACCTCTAGTTTCTGATTGACTAGAATAAGGTTGTTGCTTTCCATCTTCCAAGGTTCAGAATTAAAATCTGAAGATTTTTTTATGAATGTGAACTGGCTGATAATTGTTTAGGACTTGATAAATCTTGACGTTTACGCCAAAGGATTTGATTGACTTGACTTTTGCCTTACCTTGTAGGCTTAATTCCAAGGTAAGCCCTCAATTACCCTTACAGACATGAAGTGTTTACATATGCACCCCACTGAACTTTATATATTATTTTTTCTCTAATTTCAAAAAATAATTAGTGTGCGCCCCCACAAAAATAGATGACTAACTTGCTGCTATAGATGATCCTTACAATTAATTGATATGATGTCTCTCAAGTAAGACTTACACGCTTGTGTTACTATAATAACTCCCAGAACCATGATAAATAGCGATGAACTTTTTTTTTTTTTTTTTTTTTTTTTTTTTTTCGGGTTAAAGAATTAGGGGCGTTTGGATGGAAGCTCCAAACCTTTTTTTTTTTTTTTTTTAGGTTCATTTTTATTTTTATTTTTAAAAAGTCAATAAAAATTATAATTAATTTTTGAAAAGTCAACTAATTTCAACCTAAAAATTTCATCTCAAACCCATGTTTCAAACGCATACTTAGTGATGCACTTAATTAAAAAAATCAAATGCTTAAATTTTGGCTTTTAATTAGGTGATCTCCAACATGTGAGAAGGTGAAGACAATGAAATTGTAATATTTGTTTCCTTAAATCCAAGGAGGCCGTCTAAGCAATTGAAATATAGCAAATTTTAGGATACTGTGGTTTAATTGCTTTAAATCACAGAAAAACCTCTTTTTGACTTGGTTTACTTGGTTTACTTGATGTGAGTATACCTGCTTCGAACTATTGGAAGTACATATACACACAAATTATAAATGAAAAGGGAGAACAACTAGTTTCAGAAAAGACTACTGGTGTATGTATTTACATTCCAACTAAGTTAACATCCGTTAGTCATTTCATCTCGAGTCAAGCCCTCAATTACGTTTGAGCAAAAGAAAAAAATTACGAATTTGCGAAAAACCAAAAAAGAGGTATACTAAAAGAAAATTATTTCATTCATGAAACAAAAAGAGTTAAAGAGGTTCCTTTACTTGACAAATGACAACATTCACCAAGGAGGCCTCGTTTAGAAGAGAGGATACAACCACCCGTACTCTATATATATATATATATATATGTATATATGGTAGATACATTCACAGAAGAGAATTGAAAAAGCTCACTACTGCTCTTCCATTGGGATGATTTAAGCACAGCTTCACTGCAGATTCTAAATACGGTTAGATATCACAAGCTTCTCAAATGAAAACAGACACATTTGTTCATCTCACTAGTTATGTTTCTTCATAAGCTGCTTTGACCTCTCAAGTCTTTCCCTTCTTCTGCATCAACTTTCTTCCCGATAATTCGCTTTAGGCAATCGTCAAAATACACCACAAATGACACGCATTTAATAGCATTTCCAAAGCAGAACAAACTACTCTGAGCAACAATCCAACCCCATGTTTTGTAGCAGCCAAAAAACAGGCATGGAAGCCTCAATCCTACTCCCCAAATTGAAAAAACAAGCATCAAAAACACCCCATTGTGAAAATTCCTTAGGCTAAGATAAGCCGACGAACCCAACGCCTTAGCCCCATACGTCCCGGCTTTCAAAACCGAAATCACAAGCCCCAAGTTCCAAATAGCACTCCAAACCAAGTACATTCCCAGGAGTAACAACAGATTTGCCCCATAAACTAGGTGAAAGAAAACATCAGATCCTCTAGAATAGGCCCTGATAATAAGAACATTGTCAAAGTCATAGTACCTTAAAGCAGAAGCGTAAGTAATAAGTAACCATACAAATCCAAACATAGTAAATGTCGACAATAACACGACAAATCCAAACGTAACAAGAATGCCTCCTACTCTTGCTCTGTCCGGTTTTTTGTCAAACACATCATTGAAAGTCAAGGACTTGCCTTCTCGGTGAATCTTCGACGCCGAATTGACGATAACGAGCACCGTCAC
This sequence comes from Ficus hirta, assembly GCA_038430175.1. Classification (NCBI taxonomy): domain Eukaryota; kingdom Viridiplantae; phylum Streptophyta; class Magnoliopsida; order Rosales; family Moraceae; genus Ficus; species Ficus hirta. The sequence goes on along the minus strand of CM076595.1, from coordinate 13,225,689 downwards.
GAGCTCGAGGAGATGAAAAGGGACCAAGTAGAGAAAACCCAGATGGAGCAGCTGGTGAAAGACATCCTTGTTCAATTTTCTTATGATTTCAAGCGGTAGAGACCAAAGGGGGTTGTGATAAAGAGGATAATAGCGAAGGACAAGTCTAGGGGTTCCGTTAAATACTGGTTGGAGAAATTCTGTTTCCGGGGTTTCGTCTTTTTTAAAGGAAGCTAGTCAATAAGACTTGATATTTTGGTTAAAAAATGGACTCATCACTTTCAAGAAAATGGTTAAAAAAATTGATATTTTGGTGGGCTGTGACCACCGATATTCTCTATTATGGAAAGTAAATCAATGACATATAGATCGTCTTTTCGACTAATTGAACAGACAAAAGGGCTGTTGATCAAGCAAATAAATTGCTGTTAATCAAGGAGATGCGAAGGGTCAAGCAAAGATAATTTATTATCAGTAGTGATGGCCACTGCAACTAAAATAACAGTTTATTTCATTCATAAAACAAAAGAGGTAATAATAAGATGAAATTTCCATGATAACATTCACCAGGGGAGTACTTGTATACAAAAGAAGATACAAATCTGGATCTCAAATTCTCAATTCAGGTTCACTATTTTTTTTTTTCCCCATGATCATGCTTGGAATCACAAGTTTTGACCTTCAACAACATCAACTTTCTTCCCGAAAATTCGCCAAACGCAATCTTCAAAATACACCACAAAGGACACCCATTTAAGAGCATTTCCCAAGCAGAACAAACTAGTCCGAGCAACCATCCAACCCCATGATTTATAGCAGGAAAAAACCAGGCATGGAATCCTCAACCCCACTCCCCAAATGGAGAAAACAAGCATCAAAATCACCCCGTTGCGAGCATTCCTTAAAGTAAGATAAGCCGATGAACCTAACGCTTTAGCCCCATATGTCCCGGCTTTCAAAACCGAAATCACAAGCCCCAAGTTCCAAATAGCACTCCAAACCAAGTAAATTCCAATGAGTAACAACAGATTTGCCCCATACACTAGGTGGGAGCAAGCATCCAAAGCCATCGAAGTAATCGACGGGAAAATATACAAATCAGATTCCGCGGAAAAGTACCTTAAAATATCAGAGTAGGTTATGAGTAACCATATGAATCCGAGGAGAGTGCAGGTGGACAAGAACACAACATAGCCGTATGTGACAAGAATTCCTCGTAATCTTTCTGTATCGGTTTTTATGCCGAACATATCCTTAAAAGTCAATGACATGTCTTCTCTGTAAATCTTCGACGCCAAATCAACGGTCACGAACACGGTCACGAGCTCTAGGAGATGGAGAGGGACCAGATAGAGAAACCCCAGTTGAGCCAGGTCATGAAACAGATCCTGGTTCAGTTTTCTGACTATGTCAAGTGGTAAAAACCAGTTAGAGTTGAAGTAGTAATAATGGTTATAAGAGGAAAACCCGTCGTCGTTTTCTTTCGATCTGAAGAAATCGGAGGTTTGGCGCAGGAAGTTTTGGAGGAAAGACTCGTAGTAAAGAGCGAAGCAGAAGAGAGGGAGGGAGATTAGAGACGTGAAGATGGTGAAGTTTATGTTTTTGGAAAAAATTTTGAGAGCTTCTTTGATGATATCAGAGGCCTTGAGTTTCTTATTATTCCTTTCCATGATTTTCTTCTTGATTAATAATTTCTCTTCACTTCCAAGCTCAAAAACCAAATGAAGCCGTATTTGGCTTTAGTTTCTTCCTAAATCAGCTCGAGTCACGGAGAGGGATGACTTTGACTGCTTTTGTGTGGAAGATGAACACATACATATATGTTTAATATATATATATATATATATATTATATGTATATTATTCTGGCTGGAAATGTGAAATGAAAGAGACCCTTCATCGGATTCGGTGGGTTTGATTCAGAAGCGTATTGCTAATTAAAAAAAAAAATTGGGGATTTAAAATCTATTTATATGTAAAATTATTACTAGACTAAATCTTGGATCATTCTTTCAGGTATTATAAACTAATTTGTGTGAAACAAGCATAATAAGTGACAAATTAAGGAGGGTCATTCAAGTTTTTTAATCCGACGATAAAATAGCAATACCTACATGTAAGATAAAAATTCTCAGTTTCTACATAGGCTTTTCCTTGTTTTAAAAAAAATAAAATAAAAGTTTTATTCTCGGTCACATGGTAGGTCTGTAAGGCTGGCTGGCTGATAAGATATCCCAAAGGTTTATAATTATTAAATAATAATTAAAAAAAAAGGGTCACACACATTATTTTTTAATTAGATAATCATTTATGAAGCGGTGACTTATAAGAAAGTTCTGAGTTCCCCATGTGCAACGGGTCGGAAAATGAATAAACAAAACCAGACGCAAATTTTCTGTTTGAAAAAACAACTAGTCATTGGTCATATAAACGTATGTCGTTTGATTTTAAAACTACATGACGTTCTCTTCACCAAGTTGTCGGTCGTTAAATCTGGGAAACGACAATCTCCTTTGTAGTACAAATTATTAACTTTGCATAAAAGAATGTTTCCTTTTGGCTTACAAAAGTTTCTGTCGTTTTTTTCCCCTAAGAAAAGTTTGTGTCATTTAAGTCAAAAACCGACATGTAGTTTGCTATATAAAAGTGTGTAGAGCAGAGCACATGAGGTTTATGTTCAAAGCTTTGCTGTCGTCTGTTTTTAAAAAAACACATGTTTTTTCGTTCATAAATTCACTAAATACACGAACGATAACGATCATGAAACGACAGGATTCATGATGCCAAAAGCAGTTTCGATAAAACAATACCAAACAAGCTAATGTTAGAAAAACTTCTCTGCTACAAGCTCTCTTATCATTTATAGTCGATACTTAATTTGAGGTTCTTGAAATTTTTCTCTCTTTGGAATCTTTTTTTTTTTTCCCCCCAATTATTTGTGTCCACAAATGTGGTCCTTGAAGTGGAAAACCTTCCCTTGCGTGGTCCATCTAAAACTTTGGATGGAAAAGGAAATGGACAGTCTTGTCCCTCTAAAATCAATAAAGTAGTCAATTTTATCTCAGTTATAGTGATCCCTCTATTAAAATTTGTCTTTTATTCATAAGATTTTGCGTGTAATTTAGTTTGAACTTGAATCATACAAACCTTGAGAGTGGATATATATGTTTATGTGTGTGTATATAAATGTACAAAAAGGGACACTTTCAGTCCAAAAGACAAACAGACACTGTTAAAATTCAAACGCTAGATCTAAATTCAGGCCATTTCTATATAGAGATACAAAGATAGAAGAAAACTGGAAAAAAAAAAAAAAAAAAAAAGCCCATTATTTCAAGCAAATTAAGATTTGATTCAGCTTCTAAACCAAAAAAGGCTGGGAATGGCAAGTCTTAACCACCTTCCACATCAACTTTCTTCCCGAAAATTCGCTTTATGCAATCGTCAAAATACACCACAACGGACACCCATTTAAGAGCATTTCCCAAGCAGATCAGACTACTCTGAGCAACAATCCAAACCCATTTTTTATGGCAACCAAAAACCAGGCACGGAAGCCTCAACCACACTCCCCAAATAGAGAAAACAAGCATCAAAATCATGCCGTTTTGAACATTCCTTAGGCTAAGAAAAGCCGACGAACCTAACGCTTTAGCCCCATATATTCCAGCTTTCAACACCGACATCACAAGCCCCAAGTTCCATATAGCGCTCCAACCCAAGTGGAATCCTAGGAATAGCAACAGATTTGTGCCATACACTAGGTGAAAGAAAATATCAAAATCCAAGGATCTAAAGGCCGAGACATAGAAGAGTTTCGAATGTTCGAAGGGAAAGAACCTCAAAACATCGGTGTAGGTAACAAGCAACACTACGAATCCAAGGAGAGTACATGTTGAGAAGAACACGACATAGACATAAGTGACAAGAACTCCCCTTAATCTTGCTCCGTCGAGTTTTATGTCGAACAAATCACTAAAACCCAAGGACTTTCCTTGTCTGTAAATCTTCGCCGCCAAATCAACAATCACGAGCACCGTCACGAGCTCTAGGAGATGCAGAGGGACCAAATAGAGAAAAACCAATCGGCCCAGGTGGTGAAAGAGATCGTTGTCGAATTTTCGGACGATATCAAGTAGAGACCAATTGGTGCCTTGACTCACATCGACAGAGTCGTAGTAAACAACGGTAAATCCGGACTCAAGTTCTACTAGTCGATCAACAACTTCTGGGGTTTCGTCTTTCACTTGTTGAAGCGCAGTGGTTTGAAGAAGGAAGTTTTGGAGAGAAGTTTCAAAGTAGAGAGAGAAGCAGAAGAGAGGGAGGGAGATTAGAGTGGTCAAGATGGTAAAATTGGTGTTTTTGGTGAAAACTATGAGAGCTTCTTTGATGATACCAAAGGCCTTGAGTTTCTTGGTTTCCATGATCTTCTCGTTTAGTTTCTTTCTCTTCCAAGCTTAAAATCAAACCAAACTAGACCAAGTTGGGATTTTTTTTTTCTTTTTTTCCTTTTTTCTTAAGTGGAAAATGTAAGAGCAAGTCTTCCGTGACCTTTCAAGTCGTTGCCATCTAGATCAGTAGGATTAGTTTGACTTTCTTTATTTTGGATGATGAACATTTACAGATATTTATTACTTTGGCTTTTTAATGTGGAAAAAGTTCAAACGCAGACATTGCATTAACAAGTATATGGCAATTTTTAGGCATAATATAATTACGACTTTATCTAAGTGGAATCAAAACTAATAAATAATTTGTCTTTTTTTTTTTAAGAATATTGATAGAGGATCGTAATGTAATAATAATAGAAAAATTCAGAAAAATATGATATTTAAAATTAAAATTTAAGAGTAAATATAAGATAAGATATAAAATTTGGGGTCAGTTATAAAATAATCTTTTTTTTTTTTTTTTTTTGGCGTGCTTAGGGGCTAAGAAGTCCAAGTCCACTCTCCGTCGGCCACTTGGTGGTTGAGTCTTGCGTCGGTCCAAACGTCATTTTCTTCCATCATGATAGGACTAAAGATTCCATGGCTGGCCAATAAGATATGCCAAACATTTAAAGAATCAACAAAGTGAAGCTTCTCGGAATTTGTGTGCGTCTTTTTTCATATAATTTTGTCTCCTCTACCGTAAAGAAGGTGTCATTATTTTTAATTATTACTTTATAAAATGATTAATTTTATATTAAAAAATATTAAAAATATCAATTTTAATTTTTTATTATATGATATATAAATTATTTTTTTTGTTGATAAAAATATTTAAAAGATTATCATATTAATTAATCATATTTAATTATAAAAATATAATAACTTATCGTTATGTAAATTTATATTTAAAAATAACATAATTTTACTCTTTCAATGACTTCAACTTAGAAAGTGTTAGGTTCCCGATGTGCAACACTAGAGTAATAGTTAGGACAATGGAGAAAACCACAGCCAATGGTCAAAGAAACGCCTCATTGTTAAATTATAAAACTACATGTCGTTACATTAAAATGGTGTCTGTCGTTTAATCTGGAAAACGACGAAGTCCTTTTAGTTCGGGAAATATCAATTTTTTTGTTTGAAAACGACGTATCGTTTGATCTACAAAAGTTTGTGTCGTCCAACGCAAAAAAAAAAACCGACATGTGGTAAGCCATGTAGATGTTCGAGATCATTAACTAAATAAAGTAATAAACGACCGTTTCATGTTTACAGATCTGCCGTCGTTTACGTTCAGAGAACGCATGTCGTTTTCTTTCATAAATTTGCAAAATACACAAACGATAACGTACAAGTCATTTGTCCAACAGATTTGTTGTCCTTCGCAAAAATCACAGCAAACTTTTCGTACATTTGATCCCAAAAGCAACATGCAGGAGAAAATTAGAAGTAGCAAATCATAGTTTTTAATTCATGGATTGCAGATTAATTGTGAATTACTATCCTTCTAATAAAATATGGAACACCTTACACAGTCATTTTAACTACTATTTGTTTTTTTTATTTTAATGGTAAACTTGAGTAGGTTAATACTACTATTATTTTACTTTAATTTATTTTATTTTCTTCTTCGCATCTCTCATTCAAAGAAAGAGAAACAAACGGAACCTCCTTTGACATTGGTATCTATTACAATTTTCAGAAAAATGGTTGCCAAATTCATGCTCAACCAAATTTTAAACATAAAATTTTATCATACTAGCTAATCTCAGTTTTTTTCCTCCTATTTGTCTTAGCAAATTAATAAAGTGCGCTTTGATTTTGCTTGTGGATTCAAATGAAAATAAACAATGTAAACACTAGTGATTAGTCATGTGTTTATCTCACCTCATGTTCTGTAGTCAATTCATGATAAACTTTCGGAAGTCCAACCAACATTTGGTACTTTCTGATCGTTGGTGATGATGGGGATGTCCTGAACCATATGGCGGTCAGCGCCTCCTCGCGCAATCGTTTGATAAGCGCATTCGAGACGCTTTTCAAGTACTATACTTGGAGATGATTCAGATGTTAAACACCATAAGGCACTCTCTCTTTAATTCCATGCAAAGAGCAATGTTAACCTCCAGAAGTTTCTGGCATAGCTCCCCTCTCTATGACGATCTTATTCAAACGAGGGAAATCGAGCAGAGACGAGCTTTTGAGCTTCCTAAAACCTCTTTGAAACCGCAGCTCGTTTCCTTCGTATGCGTTGGTATTAATGGCTTTCTTTAATCTATTCCAAGTCCGTTGCTTGTTTGAGTAATAGGTGAAGCTGTCTATGATGTCTGCAACTTCTTGACTTGTGTCCCTAATGATTTTAACCCAAGTTTTGATCACTTCACGCAGTTCTTCCTTTCTTTGATCTGCATCTGTTATAAACGAATGCATATATTGGAGCTCAATCTTGATTTCTTCAAGCTCATCATGTCTGACGCAATTTTCCTGATCAACAGGTCTATTGCCTGTTCCATATCTGTTTCAAGGACGGCACAAAAAGAAGTTCCAATAAAAAGAAAAAGAAATGAAACGAGGAAAATATGTAATGAAGTTGTAAAAGTGGTATACCTGAGAATTATAAGCTCGCTGAGAGGTAATAGTTTTAGTGTGCTCTCAAACTATTGACGAAAAAGAAATCGAGAGATACTAAAGTGGGAGAGGAAGGCATTCAGATGGCGGTATTTGATAGAAACAGGGGAAGAGCATAGACGGAGCCTTGAGGTACAAAATGGTTTACTTTATCATTGCAACTGAATGATTGACTTTACGTGTTTTTGTCGAATTGAGATCACCTGTCTAATTTTGGTGTCTAACCAACCATATTTACGCCACACAACGCATCTGAATTAAAATCCATTATAAAGCATTTCAACTTTTTGACACCAAAAATTGCATAGCGATCCCACGCGTGTGAAAAACGTTTCATGTAGTTTATTAACTTACTACAAGTTGTAGCTAATATAAAGTGTTAAAAACAATTTGTTACTTTTCAGTGTGGGACAAACAGGACTTGGTAGGTAGTCACAACATTCATTTAGTTTATATTTGAACAAATTCCAACAGAAGCAAAGGGAGACATGATAAAAATCATTAGAAGTATGTCTTTATTACAGAATTTTAGCATAGGGAAGTAGTGTTACATAACAAATAGACAAACAATTCAAACAGCTTATGACCATTACAGCAAAAACTGATCAAACTTTGGACTAATTTGTTGAACTAACAAGTTCAGATCCTTCTCCTTCTTCCCCAACCACCTTCCCTCTCCGGCGATTTTTACAATCATGATAATAAACCACACAAACCATCCAATTCATGACCAGCCCCAAACACAACAAAATTGTGTCCACAATCTTAAACACAACCCCATCAGCAAAACTACCCCAATATGAATAAATAGGAAAGTAAGTTGGCAAGCCTAGTCCCAGCCTCCAAACATGATAAAAAACCATCAAAACCGTTCCTCGTACCTTGTTCCCTCTCATCAAATCTGAAGACGCCGAAAAGGCTTTAAGTCCCATGATCCTGTTCCCCTCTAAAACGGACATCACAACGCCCACATTCCACAAAGCACAGTACCCTGACCATATGGTCAGTCCCGCGGCATAAGTCATGCCGTGCACGACCTGAAAGATCATAGTCCTCGTCTTCACAAGGGGGCCCCTCCCGCCCCACTGCGTGACAAGATCCAAAGAGACGGAGGAGAAGACGGACATGACCAAGAACGTGAAAAGGGGCCTCATCACGCTTGCCTTGGTGATGGGATAACACCGCATGAGATCTCCCAAATTCATTGACCTCTTGGTGGTGTAGACTTTCGACGCCGAGTAGATGGTTGTGATGGCGACGGCGAATCTGAAGAAGTCAACGAGCCAGCCTTTGAGAAGCCATGTGGCGAAGTCTAGGACCAAAGCTGTGTCATGGATGAGGTTGTTGTCGGAGTAGTAGTAGTAATAGTAATGAGAGGAAATTGAGTTGGAGAAAGAAAAGTTGAGAAGTAAAGGCAGTTTTTGGAGGAGAGTTGTGAAGAAGAAAGGGAGAGAAGTGAGGAATGTGAAGATAATGATGGTGTGAGATCTCAGAGGGACTTCTATGGCGGATTTGATTATCCCAAATGTGCCAAGATATTGCATTTTCTTCTCGGGTGGTACTAATAATGGGTCTTCCATTTTTAAGCTGAGATGATTTTAGAGATTATGATCTGTCTTGGGGTCTTGACACTCTTCTTTCAATGTATGGTCACATATATAGTATTGTCGATCTTTAATATATATATATATATATATATATATATTCATGATATGGTGGAGATATTTTAGGAAGTGTCAAAGTCATAGGAGGGGTTTTTTCGTTTAGTTTAAAAAAATTTTATAGAGCCAGATTGATGCAGGTTCAATAACTCAGTATTGATATGTTCATTTATTTGTTTATTTATTTTTTTAAGCTTGACGTGATCGCCAAGGACATTAAAAAACTAGAATTTGACTGAATTCTTAATCATGGAGATTCCCTTGAGCAAATACATAGTTGAATTTTAACGTGTTGCACAACAAGAACAATGTAGTCAACTAAACGAACCATCCTGATGAACTCAATATTTAGAACAAATAATCATACATGTATGAAAGCATTGGGAAGGTTAGTTTATTTTGCTAATCATGGAAAGGTTAGTTCGTGAGTGCAAAGTTGATATAAAGAAACTATATATATTATTTTTGACAGTGTGAAAAATATATCCGTCAAATATTCATTGTTACAACTTTCTTTGTCAAATTGTATCTCACTTGATTTGGTTAATGCTTCAAAAAAAAAAAAAAAAAAAAAGATAGGGGTGGTTCACTTGACCATACTTACGACAACATTTGACTATTGCTTTTCGTTTTGGACAAAATCTCTTACGAGTCAAAAGGGACGTAAAAGATTACTCTTTGATGTAAAATCCGTTCTCTAAAGAGTTGATTATTTCTTCATAAAGATAAATATATAACACAACCTTCTAAAAAGTAATAAAATCAGAAATTGTAATATTATACTCGTCAATACAAAATGATTAGATATGTATCAAAGAGACCGATTAAAGATGAATTAGTTGATCAGAAGTAGTATTGAATATTAATAACCTCCTATCGACCCAAAAAAAAAAAAAGGAGGAAAAAAAAAATTGAAGAAGAAGAAGAAGAAGGAAGGAACCAAACCAAAATGGAACGGTTCTCCGTTTTTTCCAGGTAGTTCAACCCTCACATCTCCACAGGGAAAAGAAACAACAAATCGGAAAAAATGCTTTCCAAAACAATTGCTTAAAAATGCATGCTCGAACAAGTTTACAAAGTCAGCATCAACAGGGAGGTTAAAATTACAACATAAATAGAAGGATCAACGGCTCTGATATCTAAACCTAAGTGCGAGTGGCAAAAATAACACTTCCTAGGAAAGATGGTCTACACAAGCTTAAAACATTTAATTTAAATTAAAAATTAAAAAAAATAAATGGTTGAAGGGTAAAACCAACCGTTGCCATCAGCAACTCTCCATTTTCAGGTGCAAAAGCTCAAACACCAAATTGTACGACTGAGATGTCATAAGGCCGTAATCGGAAGACATGCCATGCCTCACAAGGAAAAAGCACACAACAAAAGGAAAAGGTTTGCCGCTGTCGGAGGTCAACAAACGAGTGGGTAAGGAACCAACTTCCATTCACTCAGCAGTGTCTTAAAGCTTGGCAATCACTATTTCCTAAGATTTCTACCATGGAAGCTCAGTATCAACGGGTCAAAAACCAAACTCAGGACACGTGAAACCAATGGACCAACAAACAGCTTCACCTTCTTCAACCAGCTAATTGACATGTGAAAGTCTTTTACTATGAGGGGAGCTTTTGACGACAGAGACGTTGATAAATGATTTGAGTGCAGCCAAGTTACTAACGATGTGTCAACATGCAAAGTGAGCCGACTAAAATGCAGAGAAAGCAACAAGTAGATCATGCGCAGAGACACAGAGGAGGTGAGTGCAGTAAACAGCTTGGGCGTCTTGAAAGTTGAATCAGTAAGAAAAGAAGATAGACCAGAGGCTGTGTTGCAGAACAACGAAACAAAAGAGTACCGGACACAACTACACTTCTTGTTCACTCACTAAATTGGGCGAGCAATAAGTAGAAGATAGTGGTGCGGAAGCAGGGATGAGAGCCGTGTGCATTAAAGATGCAGTAAGCGGCCAACGATGCCATTATAGCCAAAAACCGACCTCAAATCAAAACAAGCAAGATTTAGAAACACTTTACATATAGTGAAATATTACCACAATCAATAAGTTGATATCATATAAAGGATAACATGGCAACTAAAAGTAGGAAAGAAACCTCTAATATTCATTAAGCTGAAGCGAGAAAGCCAACGCAAAACGGTGTTCCAAGCACCCCTTTTGGCAGCCAACACACTTTGTAGAAGCCATCCAACATCAAGTTTCAAATAATTCCACTGTCATAATATCAACATAACTAGTACGATATTTGTCCATTCAACCAATCCTATGAGAACTAAAAGTATAGCGATGCGTCATCCTGTAAGGTCATCAAGCATTTACTCCACTTCAGGTTTCAGCTTCAGTCCCTGCAATGAGAATCAACCATGAAGATTCACTAGAAAGAGGAAAAATAAGTAAGATAAATAACAGAAACACTTTCAACTAGTGTCACCATAAAAATCAACATTCAGAAAAACTTCCCATAAAGTTTCATGAATCTAAATTAACTAGCTATAACTACATAAGCAATATAACATACCCATTGGCATAAGGAGATCCACGACGTGCATGGCGATATGGAGGAGAGTCTCGACCACCTCGAACTGGTGATATACTACGGCGTCTGGGAGATCTCCTACGCGGACTATAACTCCTATCACAAGATTTAATAAATAAATAAATAAGGAAGGGCAGAAGCAGCACGTTAGAACAATATAGGGAGAGCATGTACTAGTTGCATAGCATGTCAAGCTCCAATTGCAATATGATTGTTACAGATCATCTCATACTAGACCCTCGTCAGTATTTAAGACGAGCGCTCTTTTCCCTCATGCCTTTCTACATCTTATTTTATATATATGCATAGAAATTTGGCTTTGCAATCACAAATGTGAACATACATTTGGATTGTATATTTCCCTACTAAAAAAATATATATAAATCGCGACTCTTTACCAAGATTATGAGGAAAAAAAACTGAATAAGAGAGAACTAAACAGCAAACCTGCGCCCATATCTATCATAACTCGGGCTCCTACGGCGTCGAGGAGAAGGGCTTCGACGCCTTCCACCACCCACACCTCGAGAACCGACGCGCAAGCGACATTCTCTAGCAAAATGACCAGGCTCACCACATTCATAACACTTCAAGTCATCACCTCCACCTCCACCTCCACCTCCACCGCGCCCACGTCCACCACCACGACCTCCACCACCCTTAGAATTATGGGAAAGCTCCACACGCCAACCATTTTTTCCTGTGGAACAAGAATGTGGCATTGTAAATTAAACGCGCGAGAGCTTTGTGATCAATTCAAAAAAAGAACGTTAAATATTTGATGTTGATCAGATATGAAGAAACAAATTTCCAAGAGAACCGTAATCCATTAAAGAACATCAGCTATGCAAAGGTTAAACAATGAGTACCTCTAACTACAAAACCATAAAATTCGGTGACAAATAAATGCTACACAAACTTTACTAACCATCCAAGGCTTGAATTGCATCAAGAGCATCCCTGCGATCATCAAATTCGAGAAATGCATATCCCGGTGGTCTTCTAGCAACCCAGACGCTGCACCAATTTCATTAACATATCAAAGCCAAAATAATAAAGAAACAACCCAGATAATGGTGTATGTAAGAGACGTTCCATTAACCAAGGAAACACGTATTGAAAATTTACTATTAGCTAACGTTTTATCATTCCTAAAGACATATTTCAGATAGACTACTAACACAGACACTGTGCTAAACTCCGCCAAAACCACCGATTTTTTGAGAAAATAAAACAAACGAACAAAACATCACATATATAATGTATAAGACAAGGAATTAATCGATATAATTTGACAACAGCTAAAATTAAAGGTAAACTGCGAAAAGAATGTCAGTTAAAAAGCTCACCTCCGAAGAACGCCATACATCCGGAATTCATCTTCAAGATCCCTTTCAGTCACTCGAGGATCCAAATTCCCAACGTAAACCCGAGACATCGTCGCAATTCACAATTCAATCTAACAAAACAACGAAAGTTAATCACAAAAATAATCAGACTTTAGATCTTCGAAAAAAAGAAAATTTCCACAAAAAATACGCCAATTGTAAATAAATTGCAAAAAAAAAAAAAAAGGTCAATTTTTCAGAAAATTCGCTTCCTTTATTCCCCTGCGAACTATTTTCCGCCAAACCAAACAGGAAAACCGGATCGAGTATAAATTAGAACTCTTACGATTCGAATTTCGCAAAGAAAAATCGAAGGTGAGAAAGAAATCTCACATGGAAGAAGATTTTCTCGGAAAAATTATCCACCCGATCGAGGAAGAAAGCGAGTTAACTCCCGCAGCAAGACGAAGAAAAATCTCTAAAACCCTAGATAACAAGAAAACGACTTTACTCTTCTCGAGCTTTTGAATCTGAAAATCCGCCGTACATATTCACGTTTTACACGTGTCCCACTATGGGCCTTTACTGGAGGGAGTTACTTTTTGGGCTTGATTATGTTGGCAACAGGCCCAACATCATTTTGGGCTCAAAACTGCTGGAAATGGGCCAATCCAGTTTGTTACTTTTGTCTGTTGCCGAAATGATCTCCAATTTAATCGCTCCTACTACTGTGGTTCAGCGGTCCCATTATTGTCTCCTCCGGTATTCTTGATATTTTGTCCTTTTTTATTTTTTAATAATTCTCTCTCTCTCTCTCTCTCTTTCTTTTTTTCTTTTTTGAATTCAGTTTTTAGATAGGGATGTATTTGAGAATAATTAGTTTCAACTGAGGCTTAAAAAAATGAAAAAAGATGAGAGAATTAAAAAAGAAAAGGGAAAAGGAAAAGAAAAAAAGAGGAAGATGTTACATGTCAAGTAAATAAAATAGTACTTTGACTCTTTTAATATATTGTATATGTATATATATATATAGAGTATATAGTATATAATATAATATATCTATATAGTATATAGTCCATATATAATATAATAAAGATAAATATAAAGATTTGATTGAATTATCTACATTTAAAAAAAAAAGATTATCAGAAACAGACAACACATACATGCTTCAATAATTCAAAGAAAACTGCCCCACCACTCGAACCCATTTTGAATTTTCCCCAGAAAAAAAAAAAAGGAAAATTTCTGGGAAGATAAGTGGAAATACACATTGAGCTGTAAAATTGTTATCAAACTCCAATTATTACTTAAAGTTTTATAATTTTGAGAGCAACTGCAATGCAGTGTTGAATTAAATATGCTGTTTTTAAATTTTGAGATTTGAATAGAAACATAGTGTAATTTTTCTGGGAGAAAGAGGGAAATAACATATTTAATATAATTGATAGAAAATTATAGTATAATTTATTAGATAGTGAAAATTATAGCATATTTAAGTTTCTAGCTTTTAAAAATTCCCAAAATATCACTACCAACCCTTCTCTCTCCCAAATCAATTTTGGTCCCGTCATTGGTGACGACACCATCGCCGTGTATGTCGACATTGTCGCAGGCAACGTGGACTGCGACTTCGTCATGGTGAATTCTCAGTGTCATCGGAAGGAGCTCTCAAAGCCGATCTCGTGCGACTCCTGAATCGGCAAATTACGACGATTTTTTTTCGCAAATGACGTCGACGGCAAGTTCGCAAGAGACGTGAATTTTCAGGTATGGTTTTTCTGGTTTGATTCTGGGTTTTCCAATCGCCGATTGAGTCTCGTTTCATCACCTCACTATCGTGAGTCACGACAACAGGTGAGCAACAAAGCTTCGTCACATTTTCCGGTGGCGGCGGCATGGGGTGAGGCGAGAATCGCAAGATGCACACCCCATCGTCACAAAAATAGGTCGGCAACATCGGTACTCCGGTGAGACGTTCATCGCGACAATAGCAACAAGTTTCATCACACACTTCGATGTCGGCAGCGGCAGATCTGGATTTGTCAAAAGTGGGGCTTTTTTGCATTTCTTATAAAATTTGGGGTTTTTATAAAAATAGTCCAAAATTAATTTTAATAACCAATAAAATTGTTGAAAAAAAATCTAAAAATACTTTAGTGTAAAAATAATATTATTTTTAATAAGAAATTCCTTATTTTCTTGAAAATATAGTATTTTCATTTAAAAAATTCAATATTTTCTTAAAAATATCTTAATTTTCAATAATTTTTAAGTAAGAAAATCCAATATTTTTTTGAAAATATTGTAATTTTCAATAATTTTTATGCAAGAACATCCTTATTTCCTCCAATTATTTTAAATCCGATATTTATTTTAGCTTTTTTTTTAGATAATAAAATATAAACCAACAAATACAAGACAAAATATAATATATATATATATATATATTGTTTAGTAAAACGGTTTGAGTTGAAATTTTTAAATTTCAATAGTAAATTTTTTTGAATTTTCAGAAAAGATAAAAAACTTTTTGGGAAAAAGACAAAAACTTTTTGGGAAGAAGATAAAAAATAATTTTCTTAATAATTTCCTTATTTAACAACAAAGCCCTAAAAAAAAAGGTAATTTCAAATCACTCCCAAATTCAATTCCAAATGAAAACCTAACCCTAACTTTCCCAAACCACGATCGCCGCTGCCGCCCTCGCCCATCGTCGTTGTGCAGCAGAACGACGAAACTCGCTATCGCGAACTCTCATCCGCCACAAAACTTCTCTCTCTCTATTGTCACCATCACCTCCGTTCTTGCCAAACGTCGAAGCTCTATCTATCAACAGAGATCGCAACCTTGCGACCTCGCGACCTTCGCCACCACCAATGCCATCGCTTATCACCAAAGATTGCAACTCTGTCGTGGGAAAAAACGCGACACCGTCATCGGAAACCGTCACAAATCGAAGTATACCTGCAACAAAATATCAACAAAACCAGAGAAGAGATCCATCGCGGCGATCTCTCCCCAATCACATCGCTGCCGGAGAGCACAATGGTTTCTCACTGGCGCGGCAGTCCACGATCGAATAACAACGCAATATAGAGAGAGAAAATGGTATCTCCGCCACCATTCTGATGCCGAGATCGCAATGGTCACTTCGTTGCCGGCGAGACATTCACCTGCAATCAATGAGAGAGAGAGAGAGAGAGAGAGAGAGAGAGAGAGAGAGAGAGAGAGAGAGAGAGAGAGGAAAAGAAAGAGGAGTGAGAGAAAAGGGGAATGGAATATGTGGAAGGAGATAAGGGTAAAATTGGAATAATAAAAAAATTAAAATTAAAATATGCTATAATTTATCATTATTTTAAAAATATGTTATAATTTTTATAAGTATTTGTTACTATTTTCCTAATTTTTCGTGGTAAATTTAATATATATGAGATTATTTTTAATGTAAATATCAATATCACTTTTATATTTGTCATAAAAAAATATGAAAATTTACTTAACTAAATGCATAATAATTTTTTGTGCTGTTTTGTCATTATTACTAAGTTTTGACACTCTTAATAGTAAATTTTATATATTTAACTAGTTGTAAATAATAGCATGTAATAATTCAATGAAAAAATCAAGACAATTATCAACCACAATCAAATGCCAAAAATTAACATTTTTAAGTCACTAAAATCTAAATATAGCAATTACTAAATTCAATATTCAAAGTAACATTACATTAGAATATAACTTTCCTAATCTAAGTGGTTAAATTTGACTTTAGCATATGAATCTGACATTAACTCTTACATTTGATATTAAATTTTAAAAATTGATTGATGTATTATTTTTCCATGTTATCATTATAATATTATTATTATAAAAATTATAAAATTAAATATTTACTTTACAAGTTTCAAATCTAACATTTAACAAAACAAAATATATGGAGCACAATATAGAATATCGTATCAATTATGTAGCATTCATATTTAGATTTACATGGTTTTTATTTTTTTTATTTTTTATTTTTTATTATTTTATAGAGTAGATGGTCTAGTCATTAAAACGATGATCGTTTTACTAAAGTGGGGGAAAAAAGAAGAAAGAAATCAGAGAAGAGAAAGTAAAAAAAAAAGTTATCTCATTATTATTATTTTTTTCCTTTTCTGCACTGAAACAAATAATTACGAAAATAAATAAATAAATAAAATGAATTCTTTTTTGTGGATAAATAAATAAATGAATTCTGACATACCAATGAAGCTAAGCACAGTGGCTGACTCGTGATCTTAGAAATTACGAGTTTAATACCCGTGCATTACACGGGGAAATAAGAAAAAAATAAATAAAAAAACTGAGTATTATATGATAAAAACAGTTGGTTAAGATAATATTATAATTATAATAAGTATTTCTTCTCAAAATCTCTCCCAATAGTAAAGATGCAAAATCAAAATGACAATGTACTAACAATAATAAAAACGAAAACAAAAGCAAAAAAGAAAAAAAATTTCTGTAGTTATACTCATTTAAAGAAAAAAATTAAAACAAAAATAAAGCAAAAAACAAAAAAAAAAAAGAACAAAAATCTTTAAACTCAAAAGAACCGGAAATAACTAACCCTAACAAAAACATTATAACAAAATAAAATATATATCTCATTTTCTCCTTTTTTTTAATGTTTAAAAAAATAAAAAAAATTATCAGGTTATATACATGCAAAAACTAAAAAAAATGATTTTTAAAATATAAAACAAAACAAACAAAAAAGAAAAAAAAAATTACATGCAGAATCCATAAAAAAAAGGGTCTTTAAAAAATAGAACAAAAGAAACAAAAAAGACACAAATAAAAAATCTGAAATAAGGATAAAAAATTTAAAGTAAAAAATCGTTTAAAAATCAAAAAAAGACAAAGTGAGTAAAAACACAATATAACAATAGATCAGAATCTAATGTCTAAAATTTAGCATAAAAAAAAGGCAAAAATAATATTAAGAAAAAAAAACAAACTCTAAATAGGAGTAAAATCGGCAACACACTGTAGAAAAAAGAAAAGGAACTAAAAAAGAGGCGTAAAACGGTAATTATACTTTGTGGGCAGCCGGCAATTTTTACATAATAAGGGTAAAAATGTCAACCCACTGTAGATGAAGGAAAACCAACTAAATCAGAGGGGCAAAAAAGTCTCTGCACTGTAGACAAACCAGTAAAATATGTGAGGACAAAACCGTCATTTCACTGTAGATAAGCTAAAATCAACACATAGAATAGATGTAAAATCGACAGTTTAATGTGGAAAAAGCAACTACTGTGTATTACTGTAGGGAAAAAAAAACTATACAGCAAAAGCAACAAAAATTAAAAAAAAAAAACAAAAATCACTGTTTATTAAACAATGAAATATTACATCTTTTTACTGTAGTAAAATAGCAAAAGTTAAAAAAAAAAACAAAAAACAAAAAAAACAAAAACTGTAGCAAAGTAGTAAAAGTTTTTGAAAAAAATACTATTTACCGAACAGTAAAGCAAAAACAACAAAAGTAAATTAAAAAAAAAACGTACCATAGAAAAAAAAAACACTATTCACTGAAAGTAAGAGGAGTAGTAAAAGTTTTGGAAAAAAACACTATTCAATGAATATTAAAACAAAGCAGAAAAAGTATTTTAAAAAAAACGTAGCAAAGCAAAAAAAAGAAAAAAACACTATTCACTGAACAGTGAAAGCAGATGTTAATATAATAACACACAGAAAGGGTAGAATCGGTATTTTACTGTACAACCGGGCTGGCAAAGCTATTCTAGAAGGGTAAAAGCGTAATTTTACTGTATACTAAACACTATTTCACCTCAGTCCATCCTTTTAGTATAGTTATAATTTGTTTGATTATTATTTTTGGCACACTTTTTTCGTTATATATATTTTTTCCATACTAATGTTACCATTGTCCTCGTAAGCATGTCCTTTGTCCTTTCAGTCTGTTCTCATAAAGGCTCGTCTATTGTCTCCACCAAGCCCAAACAGACCCGACCAAACTCAGATCACGGAGTCACCCCATTCGTCAAGCTAATAAAGCACGGATTTTGACCACCACCAATAATACTTGAACTTATTAAAAGAGAAGAAGAAACAAACTTTGCAAGAATAAGTGGTGAAAAGTGAAGATTTATAAGGATTTGGGAAGTGGGTATTCGTTAAATTGGTGAGAGAAATGGAGGGAAGAGGAGATGGGATAGAAGAGAGTAGTAGTAGTGTGAGGCTGTTGGGGAGATCAAGTACAGGGAGTGGGAGTGAGTCGAGGTGGGTTGATGGGAGCGAGGTGGACACGGAGTCACCTCCATGGTCTCTGGTTGATGAGAACGACGGCAAAGAAGGATTTGGATCTCTCAGAAGAAGGCTTGTCAAGAGGCCCAAGCGTGTTGATTCCTTTGATGTCGAGGCCTTCGAGATTGCTGGAGCTCATGGTCATCATTCCAAGGTAAATTTCTTAAAAAGAAAATTAAAAAATAAAAAAAAGGGAAAAGAAAAGAAATTGATGTTTCTTGGATTGTAATTTTCCTAGATTTGTTCAGTCATTGATTGGTGTTGTCTTCTTGTGGTAAATCTGTTGTTTTTATCCGGGCAGTGTAGGACTCTAATATATTGAGATGGGTTATAGTTATCTGGGAGTTTGAGGTTGGAGTTTTTTTGTCTTTTGTCTTTTGTTTTTGCTTGGAGATTTTGTCAAGTTTGAGGTTGGAGTTGGTGTTTTCGGGTAATTGTTAACTTATGTGGTGTTGTTTTACTGTCAGTTCATTGAAAAATTAAGATGGGGTAATTTGATAACTTATTTTTTTGTGGTGTTGTTGCTTATCTGACTTGATCAGTGAAAAATGGAGATGGGGATGATTCAACTGGCTAAAAAAAGGAAAAAAAAAAAAAAACCATTTTCTTAGATGTTATGATCTTATTCAAAGTAATTGTACCACTGGTGATCGTTATCGCACCTTTTCAACCAATGGCAGATTCACATTTTAACATTTTATGACAAGGGAGTTATATAATTTTGATATCTGTCGATCTCTAATTAGTTTAGAAACTCGTAATAATCATTTGCATTTTCAGATGTTATTCTCTGTTATTTACTCGGTTGATGCGTGTTGGACTTGAGTTCCATGATAGAGAGTTGAGCTTTAGCCTGTTTAGCCAAGAGCATTCAACTAAAGGTTCCCTTCATTTTTAAGCATGCAATCACTTCAAGATGTGCTAGAAAAGTTACTCTCATTTCTCCATGACGGAAAAATTACTTCTCATTGGAACTGCAATGTATGACAAGAAGAGAGAGGAAACTCTCCATCTATTCTCTTACAAAGCTTTATTACTTCACTGACTCAGGAACCTTCGACATGGAGCACTCTTGCTTTAGCATTTCAAACACTCGGAGTGGTGTATGGCGACATGGGCACAAGCCCTTTATATGTCTTCACTGATGTCTTCAGCAAAGTGCGTATCGAGTCAGAGGTTGATGTCTTGGGGGCTTTATCCCTTGTGATGTACACGATTGCTCTTATACCATTAGCAAAATACGTATTTGTAGTTCTTAAAGCCAATGATAATGGAGAAGGTAAAGCATTATTTTCTTTAACATTATTGCCTTCTTGATTTAGTTAATATATCTGGCTCAGCACATGCACATACTAACGCCTTATGCTTTCAAATAATAGGAGGAACGTTTGCACTGTATTCACTTATATGCAGATATGCAAAGGTCAATATGCTCCCGAATCGTCAACCGGCTGACGAACAGATCTCAAGTTTTAAGCTGAAACTGCCCACTCCAGAATTGGAAAGGGCTTTGAGTATAAAAGAGGCTTTGGAGAGGAAACCACCCTTGAAAACCCTTCTCTTGTTGCTGGTTCTGACTGGGACTTCCATGATTATAGGAGATGGTATACTAACCCCAGCCATGTCAGGTGCGTTAGTGGACATCGTTCTTGTAACCGGAAATTTAGGGGCATAACGTATGGTGATCTGCTAAAGTGTATGAAACTGCAAATTGGCAAACTGTTAAAACATAACTTGGTCTTTCCAAAGGGTCATAGATGCTAACTAATCATGTTCTTTCGATGCTAATAAACCTGGGAAAGTGAGAAGTGACTCACTATTTTGGGCGTAAAACTAGCAAGTTGTGCGTTTTTTGATGATTAAGATAAGGTCCTAACTTTGTCAGTGTGCTTTATGCAATCTTCCCACTTCTGCCCCCTTAATGCACCAAGATGCACAATTAAGTTTTTTGTTCAAATACGAACCGACGTCAATCATAACATCCGAGATTTATTTAATATTAGTGGCTTTTCTCTCTCTTTTAATGACAGTGTTGTCTGCTGTGAGCGGTCTGGAGGGTGCAGTAAAAGGCTTTGGTACAAGTGGGTAGCCTACTTATCTTTCCAGTTCCATTTGATTGCTATGAGGAACAATGAGTAATTACACCTTACACAATTCTGATATTGCTTGCAGATGCTGTGGTTATTATTTCGATTGTGATTCTGGTGGCATTATTCAGCATACAACGCTTTGGGACGGGCAAAGTGGGTTTCATGTTTGCTCCGATACTTGCTCTGTGGTTCTTCAGTCTGGGATCTATTGGAATTTACAATCTTGCGATGCATGGTTTAACTGTCTTGAAAGCATTTAATCCGGCTTATGTATTTTTCTTCTTCCAAAAGAACAGCAATCAGGCCTGGTCAGCTCTTGGTGGTTGTGTTCTGTGCATTACAGGTACATCTCACTGTTAAGGTTAAAAACAACAGCTAGTCTGCCAACACTTTTCGTATATCTGAAACTTGCCTATATTTTTAGATTATCCTTACTAAAGTTTGTCTATTCTGTATTAGTCTAAGTTTTTGCTTGAAGCTAAAATCTTTACAGCATAACGTCTATGTATTGAGCTTGGCATGCCTTTTCTGGTCCATTTCTTAACAGCTCAACTTTTTAGGAAAATCATTTGCTTAACATGATAACATAGCACTGTATAAATACATATCTATATAAATGTTTGCTCGGAAGTCAGTATCCCTCTCTGGTAATTGTTTTAGTATTATGTGTGTGTCTCAGGTTCGTGATCTTAAAAAAGTTCAAGGTCGCTTGTAGGAAATCAGATGATGTTTTGTGGTGGTGAGATTGATACATTGTCGGGTCCACATCAAATCCTTTTATATTTTGATGCAATATCGCAACATCTCTTCCCCCCCCCCCCCCTGAAATCTCATGTACAGTACTTTAAACATCATATGTTGTTGGTATAATTAGTTCTATTGTTAATTACAAAAGCCGTGTGTCAATGTTGAAGTTTGTCTCGTGGATTTGCAGAGAAGTAACATGTGTGATTGTGTATCTTCCTTGTGTTACCACAGGAGCTGAAGCAATGTTTGCTGACTTGGGTCATTTTTCTGTACGATCCATTCAGGTTCGGTTTTCAATTTCATGTTACTTTTGCACCTTTTATACCTTGGCTTTTATGAAATTTCTTTATCGAAAGTCTTCTATGGTGATTCTGTTCTGCTCTTGTAGATTGCTTTCAGTTTTGTCGTTTTCCCATGTCTTCTCTTGGCTTACTTGGGCCAAGCTGCATATCTGCTGAAATACCCTGATTCTGCAAAAAGAATATTTTATGATTCCGTACCAGGTTATACTTGCTACTGTAAAAACATTCTATTTTCCTTTTTCTGTTTTTCAATCTAGTGAGTGTAACTACATTTGGTGCCTCCTTTTGGCTCCTGGTTTCTGAATGTTGTGAAAAAACAGATAGTCTTTTCTGGCCTGTCCTTGTGATAGCCACTCTAGCTGCAATGATTGCCAGCCAAGCGATGATTTCTGCTACATTTTCCTGTGTTAAACAAGCCATGGCTCTTGGATGCTTCCCAAGGCTGAAGATAGTTCACACCTCAAGGAGACTAATGGGTCAAATCTACATCCCTGTCATCAATTGGTTTTTAATGGTCATGTGCATAGTCGTTGTTTCCATCTTCAGGAGCACCACAGATATCGCCAATGCATACGGTCAATCTTCCTTCCCTCCTCTTCCTGGAATTTCCCCTTTATATGTTTTGGTCTAGAAATTTTTCTGTCAGATTTAATGAAACTTTATTTCCTGTGATATCATTTCTTGAATGATTGTTGATATCATTAAGGCAATCTAGTGAAAGCACTTCGCTGATGCGATTCGTATTTTACTGACAGGCATAGCTGAAGTTGGTGTTATGCTTGTTAGTACAACCTTGGTTACACTTGTAATGCTTCTCATTTGGAAGACCAACTTGTTTCTGGCCCTGTGTTTCCCTGTTGTATTTGGATCGATAGAGCTCATCTACTTGTCTGCAGTGTTAACGAAAGTCCTCGAGGGTGGTTGGCTGCCACTTGTTTTTGCCACTTTCTTTCTCTGTGTGATGTACACTTGGAATTATGGGAGTGTGTTGAAGTACCAGAGTGAGGTCAGAGAGAAGATATCAATGGACTTCATGCTCGAGCTTGGCTCCACACTCGGGACTGTTAGAACCCCAGGAATAGGATTGCTATACAATGAGCTTGTCCAGGGCATTCCCTCCATTTTTGGTCAGTTTCTTCTTAGCCTTCCAGCTATCCACTCCACCATAGTCTTTGTTTGCATCAAGTATGTTCCAATCCCGGTAGTTCCTCAAGGGGAAAGATTTCTGTTTCGAAGAGTTTGCCAAAAGGACTACCATATGTTCCGCTGCATTGCCCGGTATGGCTACAAAGACGTCCGAAAGGAGGATCACCATGCGTTCGAGCAACTTTTGGTCGAGAGCCTAGAGAAGTTTTTAAGGAGAGAAGCTCAAGAACTTGCCTTGGAGAGCAATTTAACCGAAATAGAATACGATAGCATTTCCACGACATCAAGGGATTCAAGAGTCCCAACCGGTGGTGGGAATGACGAGCTTAGGATTCCATTAATGCAGGAAGGAAGATTTGATGACTCAGGAACTTCTGCCTCAGAAGAACCATCTATGCCATTGCCATCCAGTGTGATGTCGTCGGATGAAGACCCGAGTTTGGAGTATGAGCTCTCAGCTCTCCGCGAAGCAATAGATTCAGGATTCACTTATTTGCTTGCACATGGGGATGTGAGGGCAAAGAAAAACTCATTTTTCCTCAAGAAGCTGGTTATAAACTACTTCTATGCATTCTTGAGGAGGAACTGTAGAGCTGGCGCTGCAAATATGAGCGTGCCTCATATGAACATCCTTCAGGTTGGGATGACTTATATGGTCTGATTTTGTTTATTTATTTGGAAACAGCCCATTTTTATTCATTAGTTCTGTTTTCTTCTGTATTACAAGTTGCAATTTCTATGTAGAAAACCTTAAACACAACTAGTTTACAAGTAATAATAGTAAGTAATGAATAAAAATATTTGGCTTGATATTAGGTTTACATTGTGTTAGATATCAAGTGTCGCACATGGAATAATTACAGGATGATAAGTGAACCCTTAGATCCCCTCTCATTGCAAGCTGGTTTTGCATGGGTGAATTGGTGGGTTCCTAACAATTGTTATCATAGCCAGTCCACCATGTCACAGGTTCAAGTTCAAACGGTTGCGTTACAGGCTTGGATTAAGATGCATTGGTGGAGTCGTCAACGCATCGAATACTGATAGCTGAGTGAAACCGGCGAAGGGAGGAAAGAACCACTGCTGGATGTTGATAATGTGGACCGCTGATTTGGGCCCAATCGTGGTGAATTGTTATAAACCACCACGTGTATGGTATCGGAGGTAGTATGGGCTACGGTTTTGTGGTCGTCATTGCGGATGGGGCAACTTAGGGAGGGCTGTTACCCGATAGAAGGTGGGATCTACGAAGTCACCAAACTAAGAAGATAGGCCGACGGTAGTTATGGAGCCTGGTGGAATGTTAGATACTAAATGTCTCACATGAAATAATTATAAGATGATAAGCCCTCTGCTTACA
The DNA here is from genome assembly GCA_038430175.1 of Ficus hirta. NCBI lineage: Eukaryota > Viridiplantae > Streptophyta > Magnoliopsida > Rosales > Moraceae > Ficus > Ficus hirta. The sequence goes on along the minus strand of CM076595.1, from coordinate 13,201,149 downwards.
AGCTGGTTATGTAAAGATGAGATTAGGTTCCTAACATATTGCTTGTTTTTTGTTTGTGTTGTGCTCTCGTCATTTTTAGCTTTTGACGAATGTTCTTCTTTCTCTTCCTTGTTTTCTGGTTCTGACTTTTAACTAGTAAATCTTACTACTGTTTATTAAGGCAAATCCCATATCAGATCCTCTTTTAGTGCTTTCTACACGTTTTGCATAAAAGATTCAATTTTCACTTTTTAAACTTTTTTCATGCCATCTGCTTATAATTTTGTTGTTTTGTGATGAAAAATGTTAATTATCGCCGATGACGATTAGTCTTATAATCAGTGAGAAATTGACATGTGATACCATAGAGAATTTTGTATCATAATTAATAGCTCTCAAAGTTGATAGATGAATTTGAGATTGGTTGAAAAAGTTGATGATATTCATCGATAGTAACGTACAAAACACTGTTTTTTTTTAACTGTTTGATTGATTTGGTAGAATTGTTTGAAAATGAAATAATTTTAATCAACGGGTTTTATCTTTTTTTGAATGTTTCTCCAAATAAACGAGAAAGGTGAAACAAGTGTTCTTTTCGTACACGGATCACCTTGATACTTCTTTGTATGATTTCCTTTTCACTATAAGAATATCTTGCACAAAATTGTGGTCTAAAAGAGACAATTTGTTGGTTCAACTTTTCTTGTATTATTTTTCAGAAAGCCGCGGGGGGTGGGAATCCAACTTTTGACTTGCTTATACTTCGTGCACTTTTTTATTTCCAATTTATCAGCTTTGAGCAGCTGGGATTTTTTATTTTTTTTAACCATTTTCAAGCCAATTAAAACTACCCATTCATGCAACAAATGCGGCTAATATTATGGTAAAAAATCTCAACTGGGTTTTTCTAGTTTCCACCTCCAAAACGTTAAAATTTTTTCTTTTTTAAGTCGTTCTAATGTTGTAAAGTTCACGACATGTGAGTGGATGGTAGGGACAATGCCGTGAAGTTATGTCCACGTCCCAATTCAATTGGAGGCAGTTTTGCATCACCAGACAGTGACTCATTTAGGTAAGAGATGAAGACCCATTAAGAATTATCCAATTACCCAAAAACAAACATTATATGCTCAAGAGAATAATCGCATAAAGCCACAACTTGCGTCACGACTGTATTTCAGTCTTTGACAGGGAAACTTTTTGTATCATTAAATTTGCGACTCATCCAGTTTGTTGCGTGGTCCTCTCAGTAAGATCCACCTCTAGTATGACTCTATTGGCCCTATATAGAGTTTTAACTCAGATCAACTTAGATACTATTTTTGTGATTACGGATATAGCTTAATGCTATTATTACACCTGATTTTATATAAATATACAGAGTTTAAATTTCTCACCTTTAAATTTTAAAAAAAAATAGATATCATTTTTATAGTTAAAAAGTGTATCCTATCAATCTGTAGGATATTTATATCCTTTCTAAGAATTCTCCTAATATGTATACATATATATATATTTTTTTCCTCTTGCGAAAAGAACTTTTGTGACTAAATTGGATACTTTGCTATTTGTTGGGAAAAAATCACGGCTGCTGCAGTAAAAGTCTACATTCAGTTGTTCTTCGATTAAATTATTGTACTCTTCTTAATGAACTAAGATTCCCGGCCAAACACAACAACGATTGAGAAATATGAAAACAATGAAATTATTTTTGTTTTAAAAATCCTCCAACCCCGCTTAACGGACTCCATTTTCCTACCAAACACTACAATTTTGGAGAAATATGAAACTCATGGTTACCTAGTTGATTAACCACGGCAAAAATTGTAGACAAGACTCAAATTATCTAAAAATTTTATTTACTTTTTCTACGTTTTCCCTTTAAGTTGCCTTTTTTCCCCCCCTTTTGGGCATGATAGACCCACTTTCAAGACTTCCGTTGTTTGTAAACACAAGCAATACCGTCCAGTAACAAGACAAGTGCAGAGGAAGAATAGAGAATTTTGGCAAACCCTGGAATCATATTTATTTTATTGAAAAAATAGAGGAAAAGTAGTCCCAGCCCAAAAAATGAAAGAAATACGAAGACAAATAGTGAAAAACTAGCATTGAGAAGGAAAAATTTGATGGTCACTGGAAACTCAACTCTCTCAAAAGGTCTCTTAATGTTGGTACTTCCGAGTTCTCGTCACTGTGAGAGAATCATGCACCAGACTAACCGAAGATGAAGAGAAAAAGCTTAGAGAAGCTCTATGGCAAAGGCAGATGCACCACCTCCGCCATTGCAAACACCACCAACACTATATTTCCCATTCTTCTGCTTGAGTACCTACAATACCATTGATCTTTGGCTAAGAGATTTGAGAGAGAATATCATTTGATAGAAATGAAACATACATGTAAATTAGATATAAAATGGGAGCGGGTGCAAAAGAGAGAGAGAGAGAGAACAAAATTGCAGCGAAAAGAGAAACTAGCAAATCTTTACCCCTAGAAGTGTAACCAAGATACGAGCTCCACTGCAACCAAGAGGATGTCCCAAGGATACAGCTCCACCGTGAATGTTAACTTTTTCCTGAACAACAAAGAAAGCAAAAAATAATTGAGAAACAACTCAATTAAATGCTCGTCCTCCACACTCGTCTGTCCACATGCATAAGTATCATGTATGTGTATGTGAATGTGAGTGTGTGTGTCGAAAAGGAAAGACAGAGATGGAGAGAGAGCAGGGGAAGAACTTACATGGTTAAGTCCAAGCAATTTTTGATTTGCAAGAGCCACGACCTACAGAAAATAACAAAGTAAGAATTGCCATTTCCCACATTGAGAAGCCAACTATTACGTTTAAGTAGAAATGATAAAAGTTTCTTACAGCAAAGGCTTCGTTAAATTCATAGAAGTCAATTTGGGAAGCCTCCAAGCCAGCGTTTGAAATGGCTTTAGGAATTGCAAGAGCCGGAGCTGTGGTAAATAGTTCCAGTGCCTGTGCAGTCAATCTCATGTGAGCATCAAGTTTAAGACATTTAAAACTTAGGTATGAGTGATGCCAAACGAAAAAAAAAAAAATTGCATTTTGACCTTTGACATCGGCATCGGCCTTCAATTCTACATATCTGTGGAATACCTGAGCAGCATCAGCATATCCACTGATCTTTGTGATAACTTGCAGCCCAAGCTTTATTGCTTTTTCTCCGCTGACTAAAACTTATGCAGCAGCACCATCACTGTCCAAAAAAGAAAAAAAAAATCTAAGAAAATCTTGGTTCATGTAATTGCAAGAAAAGTTACCAATCAATGGATGAATATTCAAGGAACCACAGAAAGCAGAAGAATGGAATAATCTCAGCGGAAACCTAGGATGAGAAAATTGCTATGTTTTATGTACAGAGAAAAAAAAAAGGAGTAGAAACTTCTCGTCTATTATTGATGTAGATGAAAAGAAGAAGAAGAAGAAGAAGAAGAAATTGGATTCAATGAAAAAGAAAAGTAGACCTTATACTAGAAGCATTTCCTGCGGTGACTGTGCCACCAGTCTCCTTGAAGCTGGGACGAAGCTTTCGCAGTTTGCCAGCATCAAACTGGCAACTCAAGAATACACTTGTGGTTGTCAGTAATGGAGCAGGTCGGGGGACGTCTTTTAAGTTCCTAGTAAGATAGCAATGGAATTTGCGCTACGCAAACATTGGCAGTAAGGAAGCAAAAGTTATTTTTACCTTCCCTAAACCTTCATCCTTGTCAACAAATGTTGGGGGTTTTCCCCTCCCTCCAGAAACTTCAACCTGTATTATACCAAATTATACATCAAATTTAATATAAATGCAATCATATATATCAGCTAACTCATGGATGGTTTACCGACCGGAACAATTTCCCATGCAAATGCACCACTGTCTTGGGCAGCAATACCACGCTCAAAGCTTTGAATAGCGTAGTCATCCTGCAGAGATATACACACAAGTGAAACTCTTTCCGTGGTGGAGTTGGTAGGTTATTGTATTTATTTGTTGAATTCCAGAGTGCTCTTAATCGAGACCTGCTCCTCTCTTGTTATTTTATGGTTCTCGGCACATATTTCAGCACATACACCCATGCCAACATCATTGTAGACATCCCACAAACCATCTTTCAACATCCCATCAACGAGAGAATCATGTCCAAGTTGAGATCCTTTCCTCCATTTTACAGTTGAATCAGACAAGTCTAAAATCGGTCCGCACCATGCAACCATCAACACGAAGAGAACACTAACCTTGCTTCTGCGAGATACTTGGGTGCATTAGACATGCTTTCCATGCCACCAGCCACGACAACGTTATTAATTCCCAACTGAATGCTTTGTGCCGCAAGCATTGTTGCTGCATCAACCAAACAAATTACACATTAAAGACATTATTATAATTGCCATCTGGTGGGGGGGGGGGGGGGTGTGTGGGGAATGGAATGGATTGATGGTGGTGATAGTGCATCTTTCATCGCTGATGCACAAACTTTGTTAACAGTGGTACAGATCACTGTATTAGGAATTCCTGCACCTAATGCAGCCTGTCTAGCTGGAGCCTGGCCCAAATTAGCACTAAGAACATTGCCGAAGATAACTTCTTCTACAAGTGCAGGTTCAACACCAGCCCGTTTTAGAGCAGCTACAGGAAGAGAAAAGGTATGTTATAGAGCTGAGGGGCAAATTTTTCAAAAGACAAAACACCAATTATCGGAGAATATAATTTATCGTTACCTTCGATAGCTATTGATCCAAGTTTCATGGCGGATAAAGAGGACAAAGCACCAAGAAACCCACCCATTGGCGTCGGGCGACACCAACAATGCAAACATCTGCAGAAAGCAACTGTTAAACTTAAATATAGCCGATTTGTGTCGAAAGGTTACTCTCATTTTCGAACATTATATTTTACATATAGCCGATTTGTGAAGAAATAAAAAGAAGAACAAAATAATATATATATATATATATATATATATAAATACAGGAACTCAAAAATTGAATTGTATGAGCAACACTAGAAACCAGAAAACCTAAGCAAAAGAATTCTTGAGTCTGTATATATAGTATGGAGATGGATAAAAACAGAGCAAAAGGTCAACCTCTAGGCTTTATTGAATCCGTCGCCGGAGCGATGGTTGTAGTTAAAATCTGCAAAATTAATGCAGAACTAAAACAAATAAGTTAACTACTCATATCTGGAATATCGGTAGACCTTTTATTTTATTTTATTTTATCTTTTTCCACTAGCTTATTATTCATTTGATTTACAAAAGTTGTCGATTTTAAAAATTCATTGATTCCAGAATTAGAACCGTGAAAACAAAAGAAAAAGGCAATAATTTCTCATTCACTTGCCTTCTAAATACAACCTTCAAAATAGCTAATTCATCTAAAGAGGAAATCAAAAAAAAAAAAAAAAAACTCAATAGGCTCGTATCTAAGTAGTGAGAACTGAGAATTTCGGGAATTTTTTGCGTTTTTGTTATTCCATTTTTGTAAAAAATCAGAATGGAAAAAGAGATTTCATCACATTCTTAGAATTGAAATCTAAGAAGGAAACAATAAATTGATAGCGAAATTTTGGATTAAACTGATTCAAGAGAGAAAACCGTACCTTTTTTTTTTTTTTCTTTTTTTCTCGTTTGCTCCAAAAAGTTTCGCAGCAGCAATTGGACTCCTACTCAGTTGAAAGCTTGGGTTTGTGCTTTCCGGCCAGAGAAGAAGAGTGAGACACTGTGAGAGTGAGAGTGAGAAGAAAAACTCGGATCGTGTCCCAACTTCCCGTGGCAGGCATATCACCAATCCTTTGTTGACACCTGGTTCATTATTTATTTAAAAAAAAAAAAAAAAAACCTAAAAACCTTGGCTGACGTTAAACCTTGTCGTTTGCTTTTTGCTGATATACGCTAAGTCGTTTAGTTGGTGATTAATGTAGAAAAGAAAAAGAATCACACTCATAATAAAAAGAAAAAGAGTAATTACTAGCTTTTTTTTTTTTAAAAGAAGGTAATCATAAGTTAGTAACCTTAATTGGTTAGTTAGTATGTGTTATTTATTGTTTTGGTCTTAAGACTTATTTTTTTGTCGACGCATTTTGTGGTTTCATTGCTAAGATTTAGTTTACATAATTTGTTAAACATTAAATTTGGGTCCAAATTTAGATGATTTTTTGAAGTAATTGATCAAAATAATATGTAAATTCTTTAAAAAATGATGATTTGATTCCTGTTTTTTTAATTTTGATAAAAAAAATCCTAATTTCTCTCAATATTAATAATCTTAATCCTTTCCGTCAAATTCTGTTAAGTTTCTAACGGAATAATGATCACTCTTTTATATTGAAAAGTCCAAAATAAACTCAAATTTACTCTTTCCCTAAACCCCTGAGTCCCCCTCTCTCTATACCTTTTGCAGCTGGCGACAACCACCATTTCTGTTGAAGGAAGCCGACGACGGATCTCGGGTCCAGACGATGCATGACAACGCTCGGTGTGCCAAGATCTCGGTGGATCTCGGCGGGTCCCTGTTCCAAACGACGCTTGGAGATGACGCCGTCCCTTGATCTCGGCAAATCTCGGGTCCAGACGATGAGCGACGACTCTCGGTGTCCCCAGATCTCGGCGGGTCCCTATTCCAGACGACGCTCGGCGATGACACGTTTCTAGACAGCGGCGGATCTCGTCCCCATATTGCGTTACTAAAGCCCATTCCTTTTACTTCGGTAAAAAATCTTGACTTTTCCGGCCACGAGAAGCTTTTAAAACGGCTCGAGTTGTGGGACTTCGTACACATCGAGTTCGATCGGGTCATCCAAGTTGATCTCCTTGGGCAATGGATGCCTTCCTGCAAATCCAGTCGGAGCTCTTCGTGTTTGTCGAGCTGGTATTTTTTTTTTCTTTCTTTTTTTCATAACCTCGTATTTGCTCTGTTTTAAAAAAAATGTTAAAAGAACAAATTATATGATTATACCAAAATGACCGTTTTTGTTTGGTGTGACTAATTCTATTAGAAACTTAATGAATTTGGATGAAAAAGATTAAGATTGTCAATATTTAGAAAGTTTATGATCTTTTCGGTCAAAATTTAAAAAAAAATAGAGATTAAATTATTACATTTTAAATAATCCATAGACTATTTTGATCAAGTACTCTTTTTTTTCTGTAACTTGTATAATTTTATCATGTTGGGACCACCGATGTGATGGTCTCTGACTTGGTAAAAGTAAAGGCTTCATATGGGACCTTTTTTGTCATCATCCCACCACCACCAGTGATTCAATTCTCGTCTAATATTTTATAAAAATTATATATAATCCATTTATTGAGATTGTTGTGGATTTTCTAACGTAAGTGTACGTTATCGTTAACAAGTAATAAAGTAATAAGTAGAGTATTGTTCCTATGAGGTTTGATTGATCGCTAATTACCGAAATTGGTTAACTCTAATTTTATTTGAATAAACCGAAAATGAATTTAAAATATAAATAACAATAAAAATAAAAATAAAAAAACGAAGAACTCAAAATACTAAAAATTTAGGATTCCGATTCCACCATAATTATTCTGCCTTAATTAGTCAATCTCAAAAGCCTCAATTTATTTTCCTAATTGATAGTCGAGAATCTCTAACCTATTCACTAGCCCCTCCCGAGGTCTAACAAAAATATCCTTAAAAGTTAATCCACTATATTCCTATGTGAATTAAAACCAATAAGAACCCATTAAGATTTGTGGTTCCCATGTACCGACTACACAAATTATGAAGTTATATTCCTATCCTGCATGTAACCTATGGCATTCAACACAATGAAATAGACACATAAATCTCATTTCGGTTTCATTATGATTAACTCACAACTAAATAGTGGTCAATTATTTAGAAGCATTAAGAATAGTGAACACTCAATCATGGAAAATAAATCAACAACTAAACTGAAAAAATAAATCAAAATATCATAATTAGGCTACACCGGAATCCTAGAAAAGAAAATTAATTCATAAATAAAAACCTACAAAACAAATGTTCAAACATTCTTAAATTATAAAAATCAAAAAATAAGAAAATAATAAGAAAAGCCCTTTTATGGAAGTGTCACAAGTCTCCAAGATTCTTCATCTAATCTCCTCCTCCTTCTCCTATTGATATTCAAGATGATCTCTCTCTAATTTTGTAGAAAACAAAACGTTAAACTAGAATTGAAAATAAAATATGAAAATCTAAGCTAAAAATATTTTTTTTCTTCTTTTTCTTCTATTGGTTTTCAGCATCCCGCAACCAAAGACCAAGACACCTAGACTAATCCTAATCTCTCCTATTTATAGACTTGTTCCAAAAAGGACAACTTTTGAATGAAAAATTACAAGAAAGGGAAATTTCTGCGAACAACGGTTGTAGGGGCGCTGCAGCCTTCACTATTGTTGTTCTGGAGTCCGCGAATCAACGCTGCAGCGTCCAATTCCATGGCTGCAACGCTCATATTCTGCCTCTACTTTGCCGAACTTTAGCGCTGCAGCCTTCAATTCCAGAGCTGTAACTTTGGCTCTTTGTCCTTCCCGAGCTTTGTGTCTAGCAGAATTTGCCCCAAATTTGTATGATTTATTTAAAAAGTCATTTGCTTTCTAACCTACTTAAACACACTAAAACAACTTAAAAAATATTTAAAATGACTCTTAAACTAACATCATATCAAGATGATTATACTTAATTTATCGGTATAAACCCGGCTCATCAGAGATCAACAGCCAGTTTCTATAGCCCAACTTTATATTGTGATATAAAATATGATAAACCAACTTCCCCTCCCCAGTGTTTATATATTTTACTTTTGATGGGAGATTCAAATTATATAATCCCAAATTTATATGTTTAATTTTGATAAAGATCCAATCGTAGTTAAAATTATCTTATATTACAATCACACGTCTTGTCATATTCATACAGCAAACACATATTTCTATGCATAAATAGAGAGTAATGATTTAAATTCTTGTTACTTATGATTTTAGTGCCTCCGTCATTAATTACTTCCTTCATACTGGTCAACTTTTCACTTTTCCACTTTTTCCATATGTCATTTTGCTCATGGACTATAGTTTAAGTTTTGTCGTTTTGTAATGAAATATTTAAACACCACCGATAATACATGATCATTATCATTAGTTTCTTAATCCGTTAAAGATTTTTATTTGAAATTATGTGGGATGTTTGTGTCATGAAAAACAGGTCTCAAAACGATTACAGACTGATCTAATAATAATATCACATCTTACTCGAATCCATATTCTAGAGTTCAAAAAATTAAAAAAACAACGTGTCATTAGTTGAAAATGTTGGTAATATTCACCAGTTGTAAATAGCAATGATGTTTTTTAACTTATTCGTGATGCGGTATGACGTTTGAATCAATTGGGTTTCGTCTTATTTAGAACCTGTTTGGCCACAGGTTAAATTTAAATTAAACTGTACTTTTTTCATCATGATTTTTATTTTTTTCTGAAAAAGTTTTTTATCTTTTCTGAAAAAAATTTTTATCTTTTCTGAAAAATTACTATTGAAACTTAAAAATCTTAAACTAAATTCATTCACCAAACACCCTCTTATTTATTTATTTATTATCATTTTATTTTATTTTTGCATGTGTTCTTTTCTTGCACGGATCTACTAAAGTGTTAGTTGCCCTTTTTATGGTTTCTTTTTCATTAATTCCCTACGAATATCTTGCACAAAGGTTTTGGTCTCAAAGAGCCTATTTGTTATTTCAACTTTTCTTAAAATCTTGTTAATTATTTTAAAAAAGTACACATTTTCTTGTCTTGTTTTTAGAAAGCCAAGAAATAAAATAAAACAAAATAAAACTTTTTGACTTGCTTATCCTTCAAGCACAGCTATTTTCTTTGGTCTTTTTTTCTTTTTTTCTTTTTTCTTTTTTTTCATTTTATCAGCTTCTAAAAATCACTTGGAAAAGATGACACAATTTCTTCTCAGATATTTTTGTTTACCATCATTTATGGACATCATCAACCTAGGAAAGTAGGTTTGATATGTTACCATTTTCAAACCAGTTAAAACTACCCATTCAAGCAAAAAATATGCGACTTTTTCGCAAGGTGCCTATTTATTCCACCTTTACAGTTGGGTCATTCTATATAATAAATATACATACAAAATATATTTCTATTGTGTCTAGTTGCTGTCATAATTAATTTTTCCATGCCAAAACAAACCTTAATATTTTGGCAGTTTATAAGGAATTTAATCATAGATGAATAATTGAATAAAATTTGACTAAAGGAGATATTGCTGCTTCATTATCATATTATATATTAATATAGGGTTAGTCTAATATCTGATACCGGATGATATCCGATAAATGTAAACTTCAGTTATTAGAAAATGTGAACGTTAGTTATAAAAAATATGAATTCATGTAAAAGAAAATATAAAATGAGAAAAATTCACATTTGCTTTATCTACATTTTCTTCTACATGAATTCATATTCTTAATAAGTGAAGTTCACATTTATAACAACTGAAATTCACGTACCAAATACCATATGATATCGGACATGAGACTTTATAAATATATTCAAATCAAGAAGTGTATGTAGTTCTCACATGACAGATGGATCCTAGTCATTGTCGAAAATTTCGGATTAGGTTGGGCTACTCTGAGTTTGGTATGCCAAAAAAAAGCTTCCAACTCAAATGCTGCACAATAATATGTTAGATGTTACTGTCACATCCTATAAGTTACTAGTTTTGTTTTTAGTGCAGATAATATATACATTTATATATATGTATTATCTTAATGAATTCTCCAAAGTAGGTTTTATTTGCTCAAGGGAGAGAACAGATACAAAAACTAAACCTCAAAGAAACATGTTTTGATTTCTGATGGAAACAAAGAACATTCGTAATGGGCATCAGTGGTACTCGTTTTTTATTATTTGACTAATTTTTTTTTTATTTTTCCTAAACAATAAATAAAAATCATTAGTATTATATCGTTTTTTATTCTTATTGTCTATAAGAGAAATCGTGAGACTCCTCAATAAAACAAAAAGAGTATTCTAATCTAATTTTACTTGAAAGATTAATTCAATTTTACTCGTAGCGTTATCAGTTTATAACTATATAATTTATCACCGCAATTCGAATATGAATCGGAGTAAGAGCAATAGAAAACTTGTCACATGTACTGCCCGAATTTAAAGGGAGATTGCGCATAGCTTTTTGGGGAATATAGCTTTTAGTCACTTGGCAGTTGAAACAGGAAACAAAGTGTACATAAATGATATATATAGATAAGGTTCTCTTCTTAAAATTGTTGTGTGATTTACAGCATAAGCAATGGTGATCTTTCTTAAGGACTAATATGCCCATAACAAAAATATGATCAATAGCTCAACTATAGCCTAGTAGTAAACAATTTTCGTTGTTAACTCTATGGTTTAAGATTCGAATATGGAACAGTCATTTTAAAAATTTTAAAGTATATATATTGTTTCTAATGCCTTTCTCGTTCAGCATTTTCAATGAATATTTCTATTAATATATGAGTTGATAAAGCTTATTAAGGGACATGTTTTAAATCGATACTTCAAGATTGTTTGAATATATGATTATTATTAACCCATATTTTAACGGCAATTTAAACTGTTAAAAGATTGCTTGATAATAATATTATATATTTCTAACAAATTAGATCATATTTATTGATGACATACGTGCATATGTAGCTAGAAGTATTACTTTTAATTTAAAATATTATTATTTTGGTTTTGGAATAATTCTTTGAAAAGTAAAGTATATAACATGTTGTCTTTAACCATAGCTCTTTATTCATGAAATCTTCTAGTAGGAAAATATAAGGATTCTCATTAATTTTCCATACATTTTTTATTCCTCGACGTGATACACTTCAGTATTCAATGCCAAGTCATGGTCTGATAAAAAAAAATTTCTTCATGAAAATTATAAGCCATAATCTTTTAGCATCTTATATATTAAAAAATATATATAATAACCTCGAACAAAAGATTCCACATATTATCGTCATGATTCATCCATAAAAGTTATGTTTGTTTATGTATTTTCCCTATCTACATATCACATAACGTGTTTGCCTGCACAGAAAATTATGTCCTTTTTTTCTTCTTCTTCTTTGTTTGGTTTGGTGGAAGTTTCCTGGAAAAAGGGTATTAATTATTTGAATCCCGTTCAAAATGGATCCTAAGAAAAAGGAGATTCATGAATTAGATTTGATCCATAGTTAGGAGCTATATTATTAATTTATTTATTAGTATAAACTAATGGTTAATTAAAATAAAGTAAATATGACAATATATAAATGATGATGTTTTGGCTCTTGACCTAACATTTGTTGTGCCTTTGCCTACTAATGGATAATGCTAAACTTTTATATTATGATATTAAATATGATTAGCCTTAATATTGTTGCTTTATTCGTTAATTATAATTAATTGGGCGGGCATGTCTCTGTTAGTACTAATTAATTAGTCCTCTATTCCTCTTTGTGCCTCCCTAGCTTTCTGTCCCCATCTTAAACACATATTTCTATGCATGCATAGAGAGATAATTGTTTAATCCTTGTAACTGATTATGTGCCTCCCTCATTACTTCCTTCAAGTCAAAAAACTACTACAATTTAATATATATACATATAAATATATGTACATATTTACAACTTATACACACACACACACACATATATATATACATATACATCTTTACTATCTTTTTTGGGCTCTATTATTTTTATAAAACGTGTCTTCTTTAATCGTAAAGTAAAAGTAATTAGGACTTAAAACAAAGGGAAAAGACAAGCCGTAGTACATTTAGCATAACCCATTCAAGATATATATGTATATATATATATATATATATATATATATATTCTCTTCATTTTCATAATTGAGTTTTGAAATTGTTGTTATTTTTAAAGATAAAAAAAGTACTCGGGCATTTTCGGGGCTATAGAGGGAAATTCCTGATATATGTTGGGATCTTTTTAAAAGTTCAAAGTCGCTTTAACATTGATATTTTGTGTTTCCTTTTTGAAAAAAAAAATGTTCTTGTACACTTTTTTTCAAACATTTTTTCAAAACATACCCTTTCTAATAAGGGAAAATTCTTAATCGTGCACATCACATTCATTTACCAACTTTTCCTGCTTTCTCACAAAGCTGGCCAAATCACACACACACACACACATATATATATATATATTTAAATCTAGATTTGAAATATTTAAACTTTATATTTTATATAATAAAATCAGGTATAAAATTCATCGTTAGATTGTATCTGTAGCTACCAAATTATAACTTTGTTCTCAAGCAAATACATAATAGTATCTTTTTATTTAATGTCCTATCATATATTTACTACTGTATTTATTATTACTTAATGTTTAGCAGGTTTCCAACCATAGCATGATGCCACGTGTCATGGTGTTAGAACTCACGTCTCTAAACACGTATTACCTTCATGCACATGTTATATGTATATAATGTATATGTGTGTATATATCACTAGTAGAAATTATGGATTCCACGATGGTTTTCTAACCGTCGTGAAATGGATGAAATGGCAATAACATTTGAGATTTTAACTGCAGTTACCATGACGATTCCCATAAAAAACTGTCGTGTAATGTCAATCTTTCACAACTGTTTCAAGTGGAAACTGTCGTGGAAGATGGGCCTTCCACAACGGTTTTTAGAGAAAACCGTCATGGAAGATTGTCTAAAAAGAAATAAAAAATTAGTTTTTTTTTTTTGTGATTTTCCACGGGTGGCCTATCGCGCGTGTTATTAAATACATGGCCCGAAATGAAAACAACAACACAAAAATCATATTACATTATAAATGTGGACAATAAAAATACAATATGTTAAATTACAAGTTTATAGTCGATATTAAATGAACTGCATTTCAAACTTGTCAATTCTCCCTTTAACTAAATTCATATGATCACTGGTAAATAAATTATAAAGACAAGAATAATAAATGAGAACTTATTACTTTTCGTTGTGTTCTTTTGTTACCGAGACAGACTTTAATAACGTGTCTATTAAACTTTTCCTCTTCAAAACCTATCACATTATCAAACATAATCACAAATTAAATCCTTGATAACAAAGTTAGTTCAAGCGAGATCACTAATTTCAACAATAAAAAAATAATGAATGAATTTGATTTTAGCTTTTACACTAGATCAACATGGACTCGGATAAGACGTTATTCTATAGAATATTTCCTTGCACAATAAAAGAATGAAGAATACATTTCAAAGAATTGATAAATCAAACTTACCTACTTGTGATACTTCTCTTCAAATTTATTTATCTCATCACTAATTTCTTCATCCTCCATCTGTGTCATGTCAGACTTAACAAAAAGAAAGTAAAATAGTTATTAGCGACCGACTATATAAAAGAGAAAGAAAAAGATAACAAAAAATCATGATTTATACTACTGGATTGGTATAATTTACATTTGGCATATGTACACTTTTAACTGTTTTTGGTATGGAAAATTTCATTAGACAAGCACAACAAAACACATGTACCTAAGGAGTCTAGTATACAAGTGAAATGAAATATGCATTATTGATCATACTTGTACCACTGTTTTCCTTTCACACACACCGCAGATTGTGTACCCAAGGCCTTCACAATATGGACATTTTGTTCCCTCGTCTACCCATTCCAAGAACTGCATGGTTGAACTAAAAACATAAAACTAATTCCACTATAATTATGATAATTTAATTACAAAATATATATATATATATATATATATGATTTTCACTTGGGATTCAATGTTTGGTTCTCCTGTTCCGTCACATTCTACAACAAAGAAAGTGGTTCATAATTTAAATACACTCAGGGACACGTTTCCCAAACCGTAATGAAAGGTAATATGAACAATAAATATAATAGGATTAGTACCTGTACGCATTAGCCAACCTTCTCCGCGGCAAGCAGAGCACTTGGTTGCGGATTCTGTAGTCTTGATCTTTGCTCTGATCACCAGCTTTTTTGTCATTACCAACAAGCCTAGAAGGTTTCTTCCCATCTATTTACACCTACCTAAATAGCACAAAGACCCCAATTACATTTTGCATTTAGACACTTCCAATAAAGATGAGGGTATCTAAAGTTGAACCTAATTTCTAGAAGCAAGAAACCAGTCTAATATAGGCCAGCTAGAAACGGAAAAAACGCTATTGCTGCTTCTGAATTCACATGATTATGCTCTCATCGACATGTGGACTTCCTAATTTTACACTATAAGATGAGATCATCAACTTATATTATGATACCATAATAACGAGTAATTACCCATTATATAATTATTAACCCCCCTAATAAAAAATTTTCTTGCTTCGTCACACATTAAAGAACAGAAGCAATTATACAATTTTATGGTAGTTTTTCAATTTCATTATACAGTTTAGAGTGAAGAATCTCAGTGAAAATTCAATCAACACTACATTTAAACTAAAGCATACTTGAAAAACCAAAAGTCAGTTTATTTATGTTATCACTTTGTGTAGGAGTATAAATTACTATCAAACATTTCCATTTGCCCCGAAGTGAAAACCTTGAATTCAAAATCAAAGCTCGTTCTGTTTTGCTCTCTTTTTCCTTTCGATTTTCTCATTGACCAACCAGGCCAAAAATTGAATAGCAGAATCAACTTACTGATAGGTTATTTTTCGCAAGTGCACGAGCCGGTTCAAGTAAGAAAGTGATGAAAAGATATCATTCCCAACGAGGACTATTTACTATTAAGTACCAAATTACTTTAATCTTAATTCTATTTGAACAATAAATTTACGAGATGCAATAAAATAAAAGCAAATTAAATAAA
Source organism: Ficus hirta (assembly GCA_038430175.1). NCBI lineage: Eukaryota > Viridiplantae > Streptophyta > Magnoliopsida > Rosales > Moraceae > Ficus > Ficus hirta. Next base: position 13,185,269 of record CM076595.1, on the reverse strand, counting down.
CACAACGCACGAATTTAGCAAGGAGAAATTCAATATATTAGGATATCTAGGGTTTCCGATTTCAAAGGATTAATCCTGCTCAAAACATCAAATTTAATCAACCACTGCTTATTCCTATACTGATGACAAACTTCCCTAATGTAATCACCAATCTTTCTCAAGCATTAGCAAACTACCACAACAAGCCAGTTTTAACATCTCGGTCTCAATCTCCAAACTTATCATGATTTATTAAGAACAAGAAATTCATAGTATCACACAAGCCTCAAAAATATCTCTATCCTACGACAATCTCATGGTATTTCATCAAAGTCTAATCCAACTATCACTTCTCAGTCTCAAATTAGATCACAAATCAATGGGAAAGGGCGCGCACACTTTCACAAGCATTAAGAATAGATTAAATACTCAGCATAGATATGAATAAACATCAAAATTGAATTAAACCATAATGAATTTGAACATTCATAATCCGGCTACATCGTAGCCCTAGAAAAAGAAATTTAGTTCATAATGAAACTAAACAAAATCCTAAATAATGTTCTAAACATGACGAGAAAAGGAAAAGAACTGATTTATGAATCGGAATTGCCACGATCCGTCTCCGGAATTGCTACTCTTATTCTCCAATTCACCAATTGCTCTCCTCTCCTTCATACCTCTCTTTTTTGTCGAAAAAAATCTCCACTTTGGAACCCTAAAAGGATTCTATTTATAGCCATAGACCGAAAGATTGGATTTTTGAATTTCAAATTCAGAGAATCAAAACGAATCCCGCATAATCCCGCATCTGGTGCTTAGGCCCTCTTTTTTCTGCGCCTAGGCACAAAACTGTTATGCCTGAGAAACCACGATATGCGCCTAGGCACAAATTTTTCAGCGCCTAGGCCCTAAGTTACGTAGACGGAAATTTCTTTTGGCACCCAGGCGCTACTGAAATAATGACTAGGCCCTGAGCTCTTGGGTTTTTGTACTGAAAAACTTAATTCAACCATCCAGGTGCCCATAAAATTGATGTGTAGACGCCCAATACTCTTCAAAACATAAACTTCACACCAAAGTATGTCAAATGCTCCATTTTAGCTCCAATCGCTCCGAAAAACAACGAACCCACCTTTTTACCTAAATCCTACAAAAGAGAATAAAACGAAGTGAAAGAACCTAGAAACAAATTGAAAACCAACAAAATAATAAGTTAAAAGTACCAATTAATTAGTCTAAAACTAACTTATCACTTACAGAAGCGAAAGTGAGCAACAATCCAAGCCTTTTTTCGCCTTCAGAGAAGAGATCAGACCCTAGCTTGGCCTCAAGCTCTTCCTCGGTGCTGCGGATCAAACTGTAATAACCACTACTAACGAAATCAAGTAAGCATAATATCAAAATCAAAATCATAATAGAAAGTATCTCTAAAATAAAATCGCATTCAAGCATTTCTTTGAATATCTAGTCTGCAAAACAAAATCACATTCGAGCATTTCTTCAAATACCTAGTTTGCAAAACAAAAAATCACACAGGCCTAGATTCTAAACTGAAAAAATCGAACTTCAAATGAAAAAATATACTTAAAAACTATTATAAAATATTTGAAATAAAAGTAAAGAAAGGTCACGGCACGGAAAATGGCAGTGGCAGCTTCGATGGTGGAGAGAGAGTGTGTGAGTATGGGCGGCAGTGGTGGCTTCGATGGTGGAGAAAGAGATAGCAACATGACGTCAGAGGGACGAAAGAGAAAGAAAGAGAGAAAAAGAGAGAGGGGGGGTGGTGGTGGGGGCTTCGATAAAGAGGGAGAGAGAAAGGGAGGGTTGTGGTGGAGGCTTGGATAGAGAGGGAGAGAGAGAGGGAGGGTGGTGGTGGGGGATTCGATAGAGAGGGGGGAGAGAGGGAAGGCAGCATCAGCGAAAAAGAAAAGGTTCGTGGGTAAGAAAAAGAGAGAGAGAGATCTAGGTAAAGGGGAAGATGGATTTGAAGGGCTCGTGGGTTTTGTTTTTTGTTTTTATTATTATTATTTAAAAAAAAAAACACGACGGTTTTGTCCAAAACAGTCGTGGAAAATGATAGATTTCATGATGGTTTTTGAAAATCGTTGTGAAATCAAGGCTTTCCACGATGGTTTTTAAAAACCGTCGTGAAATCTTTGCTTTTCACAACAGTTTTCGAAAACCAAACTCCGTGCTGTATTTTTTAACTATTTTAGACGATGATTTTTCAAAACCGTTGTGAAATCTCCGTATTGTATTCTAATATTTATAGTAATGTGTGTGTATATATATATACATGAAAATATTCGTTTGACTATTTCATTTATTTAATTTATGGTGTGGTTCTCAAAGAGATCATATAGCCAGAATATAGTGAATTTCGACTACTTCAAAGTTCAAAGGGACAAAGTCATATATATGGTCAATTTCAACTTAATTATTTTTAATCTGCAAAGTCTATTGGTTGTGAGGATGTGATGCTGATTGTCGGGAGAATCAAGTTTTTAGCCACAAAATATGTAGTTTAAATTATAAAATCCCACCATACGAATATTCTTACACACACACACAAAAACATACATAACTAAAAGAGCACAAAAAGGGCAAGATTTCTTTTATCAAGATTTGTTAAATTGTTCACCAACCATTCTTTGAGCAGCCGAAAAGGTAAGCAAAAGATAGAACCAAATTAGACATATTCCCTAGCTTTTTATCTGGTCCTTTTATTTTTGAAAATCCGTTCGGACATGAAAAGTGAAGTATGGGTGAAAACCGTCCAAAAATCTACAAGGAAAAGCCACGAATTCATTTTTAGAAAAAATTAAAATAAAAAATATATCGTACGACACGTTGTTTTATCTTATCAATGATCGAGTAAACGTAACATTATGATCGTTTAAAAATTTTTTCAACGATTTGATTAATAGATTTATTATGTCCTACGATAGAAGTCACCCTAGGAGGGAAAAAGTAATAAAAAGTAAATCTAAAACCTTGCTAATAAAATCGCATGAGGATTTCATGGGGAATATATTTAATTAGGGATTCTCTGGATTGTTAATGATATTCTCTGTATATTTCTTTTGTTTTGTTTCTACTTTACTAGGTGTACTTGGTCAGTTTGTGTTCCAGATTCCTCCTTCGTGCAAGATTTGAGCTAGTTAAGCTCAAACCGTGTTCAAATTTTTGAAAGCCACTTCTTCTAAGAAATACTACAAATACACCAAACCTCCGATATGGTCTTTAAAAAATTTGTTTATTTTGCCATTTGTGGCTAAGAGTTTTAAATAAAGTTTGGTTTAGTGGGGCATAATATATGAGGAGGAGAGGAAACCCACGAAGGAAAACAATATTGGACGATTTCAATCCAATTATAAAAGAAATTAATTAAGCGCCAAGACTTGCAAAAATCTAAGCACTGTCAAGAGTATCCGTAAAAAGAAAAATATTTAAAAATTAAAAAAGAAAAAAAAAATAGAAAACATGACAAGAGTTGGAAAAGAATTATCTACTTGAGGCTACTCAAGCAACATAGATTCATTAGGTGGACCCAATTAGCTTATGATTAATTAATTAGTCCTTTCTTGGCATCAAGATGCTCAAACACGCATAATGAAAACAGAACACCATTATTCTAATACAAGAAAAATACCAAATTAATATAGAAGCTCAAAAAAGATGAATAAAATGAGAATCTTAGCTCCAATATAAACTTGATTTTTAATATTGATCTAGGTATATTCCTTTTTTATTAATTTTTTTTCCTTTTCTTTTCATAGTTATGCCTATATGATGTGAAATTAATTTACTTTCCCTTTCATTTTCCTTCTGAATTTCACATCTGTGAAAGCAAATGAGAAGAGAATATATATCATAAATAAATGAAAAAAAAAAAAAAAAAACCACATAATGTCTCTTGACTCTTGAGAACTGTTGGGGCACTAAGATAGACTAAAAATGACATGAAAAGGAAAGTTTTAGACGGGGGGAAAAAATAAAATGAATAAATAACCTTTCAATAAGTCAAACAAAATAATGGACTATACCTAAACACTTTTGTTAAATAATTTTGTGTCCCCCTCTATATAGCGTCACATATTAATGATGGAACATAAAGCCAATAGGTCAAATGAGTTGCAAAATTCCAAAACAAGTTGTTGTATTTATTAATGAATACCAACCCTACATTTATTCCTATCACCATTTTATTTTTGGGTTTTGACCAATCAATCTAGGTAATTAGTAATTAGTAATTAGAATAAGAAGTAAAATTCATTAATATTTATTCATATGTGAATATTGTTATTTTAATCGTATGAGATAAATCAAATCGTTGAAATTAAATAATAAACAAAAAATATCATTGTCAATTGATAAAAGGAATAAATATATATCTTTATAATTATCCCTGGTTTAACAAAACGTGATAATTGAAAACTCTTGTATATATTATGTACACATGTAATGGTAGTGCGAGAAAATCTAATGGTAGTATGCCAGTAGAGTATCCAGACCATGGGAATGATTCTTAGTAAGATTCCTGTTGAACGGCAGACAAATGGGAAACACATGGGCGTCTACCTTTTTTCTTTTTTCTTTTTTTTTTTTCTTTAGTGTCTGAATATCGAACACGGCTTATATTAGCAAAAGTGATAGCCTATCAACTCTATATAAAATAAAAATAAATGTGTATATATATGTGACAGGTTTTTGGGTCAATCTCAATCTTTATTCACGGTCTAAACTCGGCAGATAGTCATGATGAAAGCTGCTTTTTCTTTGTATTATTATTACACTATTCACTATTGTCAAAAGCTTGGACTTTTTGTTGGTGTAGTTTTTATGTAACATAAATTATCAAAATTGCTTTTTTTTTTTTTTGCTTCAATTCTGACTATTTTTCTCTGATAATCATATATCCGAAAATATTAATGTAATCATATATCCATTTGAGTATCTAAAGGGTAGGAATGTAATAAAATTAAGGACTAATTATACGCATGTCTCGGTTCTCACAAAATATGAAGGTTTATTTTTATCTATAAAACTTTAAAACATGACATCTATAGTCTGAATTATAAATAAAATTTTCCAGTTATATATGTAATATTTTCATTTTCCTTTTGGAATTTTTGTGAGAAGACGAGAAGGAATATATATTTTGAGGGATTAGTTTAGTTCAGTTTTTTTTTGGGTGCTAAAACTTGAATTTCATTCCCAAAACGAGTTAGTTTTTTTTTTTTTTTTTTTTTTTTTTTTTTAGTTAGCTATAGTGAAAACGTGTGGATAAGAAATGGGCAGTTAAATTTTTTTTTTTTTTGTTTTTTCAACTCCCGCATTTGATGCAACAAAGCAAAACTCCGAGTTAAGCTGCTAAACATTCACTCTCTCACTACTTTCCATTGCCCCTCAAACCAACTATTCACCAACTTCACATCTCTCCAAAATCTCTCTCTCTCTCTCTCTCTATATATATATATATGTATCTCACTATACTTATATCTTTCGCTTTCCCACGGTTAAAAGCCCATGCGAAATATTCTAATCTTTATAATTATAATTATTATAGCTTCTCTTCCATGCTCAAACTTCTTTCCTTTCCTATTTATCTCTGGCTGGCTGGCTTTTCGTGTTTGGTCTTTCCATTCATGGTTGTTCAACTGCTGTTCACTTTAATTACCCTTCTAAATTCAAAGACTCTACATTTATCCCTTCTCTAATAGCTCTCCTATTTAAATAACTATCATTTAATTTCGTGTATTATTTTTATTCCTTTTTATAATCTTCATCGGTCTTCTTTAGTGTTGAAGGAGTCTCTCCAATTATATTTATATATAAATATAAATATATATATATATATATATCGTAGGCAACCCATCATGGAGTGGAAATTTCACTCCTTTAAATAAACCCAACGAATAAATACATACATATATATATATATACATACATATATATATATATATATAGGGGAAGAAAGAAGGAGAAGAGAGTCTCTCTGCAAATGGGTAGTTGAATCGAAAGCAGCAACAATGGCTTCTCCGAATCACTGAGACAAAGCCCACCATGGATCTGGAAAGCGAGTCGTATCAAAACCAAGCTAACAACAACAAGGTCAGATTGCAAAAAATGAAAATAAAAATAAAAATCTCAGGTTTCTTGTTATTACAGACATTGATTTGGTTTTGGTTGTGGTTGAAACAGAGAAGATCGTGGAGGGCAGTTCTGAGCCTGGCGTTCCAGAGCCTGGGAGTGGTGTACGGAGATTTGAGCACCTCACCTCTGTATGTGTACAAGAGCACATTCGCGGAGGACATAGCCCACTCCGACACCAACGAGGAGATTTACGGCGTCTTGTCGTTCGTGTTCTGGACTCTCACTCTCATCCCTCTTCTCAAATACGTCTTCATAGTCCTCCAGGCCGACGACAATGGCGAGGGAGGCACGTTTGCTCTCTACTCTCTCCTCTGTCGACACGCCCGAGTCAGCTCTCTCCCCAATTGCCAGGTCGCCGACCAGGACCTCTCCGACTACAAGAACCACGCGCCGCCGAACTCCGGCGTCGGCTCCGGGATCAGGAACATGCTCGAGAGGCACGGAGTGTTGCAGAAGCTGCTTCTTGTTCTCGCTCTGATTGGGACTTGCATGGTCATTGGCGATGGCGTTCTCACTCCTGCTATTTCAGGTTTTTTTTTTTTTGGTTTCTGGGTTTTTTGTATTTTGATGAGAAACGGGGATTTTTTTTTTTTTTTTTTTTGGGTTGGGACTGATTTTGTGATTGTTTGTTGTGTGGATTTGGACAGTTTTCTCTGCGGTTTCTGGGCTTGAGCTTTCCATGTCCAAAGAGCATCACAAATGTATGATTCTTCTTCTTCTTCTTCTTCTTCTTCTGTTCCCCAACAATAAATGTTTAGTTATATTGTTGAAAGACGGTTAGAGGAATTCTGGGTTTTGACAAAGTTTTGATTTTGGTTTATTTTGGACTCTTTGAATGTAACAGGGTAAATTCACCAATCTTTTTTTTTTTTTTTGTAAATTTTTTCCCCCTTTTTTGAGCTCTGAAATTCACCCATCATGGTCGGTTCTGATTTTTCATACCGTTTATGAGCTTTTTTTTTTTTTTTTGGCCCCTGCATATTCCCAATTTTGATTTCCTCAATATTTCCCAGACCAATTCCTCAAAAAAAAAAAAAAAAAATCCCAGACCAATTACCAGAACTGGTCAAGTAAGCAATGCTATAGTGACTGGAGAGAGGGGAAAGAAGGTGGAAAAAAAAAAAAATTCAAACTTTAGTTGTTCTATAGTTTGCTTGTTTCTAATGCTTGTCCTCCTTATAAATCACGATGTCAGTTAAGATTAAACCACGAAAACCATGTCCTGAGTATCTCTAAGAGAGTTTTCATGAAACTTTGCAGATGTCGAAGTCCCAGTTGCTTGTATCATACTGATTTGCTTGTTTTCACTTCAACATTACGGCACCCACCGGGTTGGCTTCCTGTTTGCTCCCATAGTCATGACATGGCTTGTGTGCATCAGCACCATCGGCGTCTACAATATTTTCCGCTGGAACCATCATGTCTATCGCGCGCTGTCTCCGTATTACATGTATGAGTTCCTGAAGAAGACTCAAACCGAAGGTTGGAAGTCCCTGGGTGGGATTTTGTTGTGTATAACAGGTAAACTTATTGGGATCAGCATTCTGTTTTTACTATACAAGCGGGGTGGGCTTGAAGAAGTCTCTAATGCGCATTCTCATTTTGACCAGGTTCGGAAGCTATGTTTGCTGATCTTGGACACTTTTCACAATTGTCAATCAAGGTAAATCACTGTTAAGTACATGTGTTGTGTTTATTTTCATTAATTGTTATATTTTGGTCTCCGAGACTTGGAGACTTTTCCATGGCAAGAATATCAATCAAGCCTTGTCCCTAGGATGTCCACGGGCGTTCGTGTACCTAGATACTTGTTTGGGAATTGGGATACAATTTTGAACCTTAGAGGTCATTTCAGCAGGTTTGAGCCCCCTTATTAGAAATATCTCAAAAAGGACCTCGTACCAAGTTGTATCATGCTTATCTGCTATTCTCATGCGCTGCCTTATTCTTCTTCCACAGTCTCATGCTCAAGTACTTTTCATAGTTTTGACTGGAAGCTGTGTATAAGCCACACAACTCGGCATATGGTGCTAGATTCATTTGGTCCAAATTTCAGACACAATAAAAATCTCCGGTTTAGTTCTTATTCTTAAGTAGTTGTTACTAATTGGCGGTTGAACCACCTAAGGAATCTAATTCTTCTGCTTTAAGGAGATTATTCTACACTTTTAAGAAATCCTTACTTTTATTGCTTTAGTGAGAATATAGCAAGTTACCAATCAAATTAATCCGGATTTTTTACACACATTGTTCCGTGGTTAAGTTAACGGATTCTCATATCAGCTTCTCTAATGAATATTCATGTTCTTTGCAGATTGCTTTCACTTCCATGGTGTATCCAGCCTTAGTTCTTGCATATATGGGCCAAGCAGCGTTTCTATCTCAGCACCATTTTGATAAAAATTATCACCACATCGGATTTTATGTCTCTGTACCAGGTAAGAAATCTTCAGGTTGTTCTTGTTATTCGAGTTCGGATAATACTTCGTATCTCAGCTAATTGGAAGCACCCCGAATTTTTCATTCCAGAAAAACTACGATGGCCGGTTCTCATAATAGCCGTACTTGCCGCCGTAGTAGGAAGCCAGGCCATTATTACCGGAACTTTTTCGATTATTAAACAATGTTCTGCCCTTGGTTGCTTCCCTCGGGTCAAAATAGTCCACACCTCATCCAAATTCCATGGCCAGATTTACATACCAGAGATCAATTGGATATTGATGATACTATGCTTGGCTGTTACCATTGGTTTCAGAGACACAAGGCGCTTGGGTAATGCATCAGGTATGCTATTCTTTTCAAATTACTTGACTATCGACGTACCTGGTTTTCTATTTCGAACATGTCCAAGTCATAGTAAAACCAGAGCGAATACGTCAGAGCAACCTTAACCAATTCTTCTAGAGATTTATCAGTTGTAATATTCGACATAGAATTTTATGTTCGTTGCTCAATGTCCTGATATGTTTTCTCGTATTTCTATTAATATACTGCTCCGACTCTCCCTCACTTGCTATGAAAAATAGCTTACTTCCTCTCATGGAGTGAATAGATTTATTTTTCCCTATCAATATCCTCTCCTCACTGATCTATGTGGCACAGGTTTAGCAGTTATCACGGTCATGCTGGTCACTACCTGCTTAATGTCTCTAGTTATCGTCTTATGCTGGAACCGGAGCATCTTCTGGGCAATTTGCTTTGTGGTCTTTTTTGGCGCAATTGAAGCTCTTTACTTCTCTGCTTCTTTAATCAAGTTCCTTGAAGGAGCTTGGGTTCCGGTCGCCCTTTCTTTCATATTCTTAGTCATCATGTATGTTTGGCACTATGGAACAATCAAGAAATACGAGTTTGAAATGCATAACTCGGTTTCCCTCAACTGGCTACTCAACCTTGGTCCTAGCCTAGGCATTGTACGAGTCCGCGGTATGGGCATCATACACACTGAGCTAGTATCCGGAATCCCGGCAATCTTCTCCCATTTTGTCACCAATGTTCCAGCCTTCCACCAGGTCCTAGTTTTCCTCTGCATCAAATCTGTCCCGGTGCCACACGTGAGGCCCGAGGAACGGTTTCTGGTGGGACAAATAGGACCAAAAGAGTATAGATTGTATAGGTGCATTGTTCGATATGGCTATCGGGACTTCCACAAGGATGATGTGGAATTCGAAAACGATCTAGTTTGTAGTATAGCAGAATTCATCCGCTTGGGGAACACTGAACTGAATGCCTCGAATGAAGACGTGGAAAAGGAAGACGACAAAATGACAGTTGTTGGAACAAGGTCTGCCAATGCAGCTGGGATTGGAATGAGGGAGGACAGCGAAGAGTACGAGTGTACGGTCGGAACATCGCGGCATAAGGAAATATTGTCCCCGCCGGTGACCCAAAGAAAAAAAAGGGTGAGGTTCGTCGTGCCAGAGAGCCCGAAGATCAACACGGGCACAAAGGAGGAACTGGCGGAGCTGATGGAGGCTAGGGAAGCAGGAATAGCTTACATACTAGGGAATACATACATGAGAGCGAAGCAAGGATCGAGCTTAACGAGGAGGTTCGCAATCAACTACGGATACGAGTTCTTGAGAAGAAATAGCAGGACTGCCACTTATGCAGTTACCATACCTCATGCATCTAGTCTGGAGGTGGGGATGATCTACCATGTTTAAGTTTTGATTTAAAAAAAAAAAGGCATAAAAGTAGAAATTGTAAATGACATATTGTTCAAATAGTCAAAAACCCACCAATGTTTTCATGGTGGTTGAAAGAGATGTGCAGCAGTTCATTCATTTGCCTGGGGCAGAGCCTCTTTGTTTTTCCTTTTTTTTTTTTTTGTTGGTGTTTATTATAGAGGGAATATTTGTTTAGCAGGCATGTAAAGATGTAGTATTATTCTACCAGTTACTTAGTAAACCAAGAGTTACACAATTTTTATTTATTTTTTCAGAACATCACTTTCAATTGAAAACGATTTTTTTTTTTTTTTTTAAATTAGACTGTTTTTGTTGGAAAACTTTCAGGAAGAGTGTTTGAGCTCAAGGGAGGTTGCTGGTTTGCTTGCTAAATCAGCTTTCCATTAACAACCAACCAACTTACAAAAAGGAGTAGAAAAAAAATGTGTTTCTTTTATTTTTCTTTTTTAGTAATAATAAAAATTATGTGATTTTTCGTTTAAACTTTTACGTCGGCAAGGAGACAAATATTATTTGTGTAGGGTCATTTGGTGACATTGCAGCTCAATGTCATGACAATTTAGGCATTATTGATACAAATAGCACATGTATCTCATCCAATTGACTTTTATTTCGGAAAATCTAGAGGAATGTCCTAGCGAGTGGGTTTAAAGATTTATTCCATGTACATGTATATATATATATATATATATATGTATGTATGTATATACATAATAAAATTTTAATCTTTACTCTTTCTCTATATATTAATTTAAGAGAGGCATAATTTTAGTAAAAGCGCATACAACTAAAATGGTGAATTGATGGACATATTTCCGTCATTATTTCTTGTATTTGTATTTGGTAACAAATCCTGGTGTTGTTATGTTTTGAAGCCTAATAAGACGTATATCGACCTTCGCGGTTAAATTATCGTGGAGAATATGGACAAGAAGCCCCACTAAAATATCATTAAGGAAATTTCACATTTTGTAATTTTAGTTGTCTTAAGCTTAATTTCTTTATATATCGAAGGCATCGTCATAAGGGTTTATTGATCAGGAAGGTTAGAGATTAAAAATATATATATATTTTCAAAGTAAATGATATGTATGTGATTTTATCTTATAATTTTTTTATCATCAAAATAAATTATTGCGGCAACCTAAAAGAAGAAGATGTAGTTCTATATCGAGGCAAATCTTTATAAGTTTTATGTGTTCTTTTCATTAATTCTTTTAAGTGATTCTTATTATTCTCATTAATATAGAACAAGAATGTTGAACGCTTAGGGTCCGTTTGATTCTCAAGTCTAGACCTAAGTTTTTCATCTCAGCTTTTTTTATTTATTTCTGAAAATTCAATAAAAATGATAATTAATTTTTGAAAAATCAATCATTTTTCACTTAAAATTTTTATTTTAAACTGTTATTTCCAACGCAAGCTTAACGTCCTACCAGACGATATATATGGGCTTTATTTTCCTTGAATCTGGGGTGAAGGGTTGGGTCCATTAAATGGTTGCCATGGACCCCAGAGGGCCATAAAATAAATACCATTTGTTGAACTTTCACAAGTCTAGTCCTCAACTACATAGTATGAGACAGTACCATAGATGATGGGAATGTGGGCCTATTGAAATCTAGTTGTTTCTTGAGCTTCTACGAAACCCATGGATTTGTTCCTTCTATTGAGCTCAACATTATTCTGCATTAAAGGTTCGTGTCATCTAATTAAAGGTAAAAATAAATAAATAAATAAAAATTGATAGATCCTAAAATGACAATCCAAGGATAAATGTGACGTTTTCAAAGCATTATTTCCACGTTAAAATCACAAAGCGTTTGCTTCAAATTGTTGCATAAAATAATGGAAGAACAAAAAAGACACAGAAAGTGAGAGGGGTGCAAATACAAATAATTTACTTTGCCAATATAGAAAAACTCTAATGTAATTCAATTTTGCAAAGTGTGATTTGTATTTTTAATGTTTAGTGTAATTATAAACAAGGATGGAGCCATCTATGATTGAGTGGGGGTTTTCGTCCCCAACCAACTTTTTTTTTTTTCAATTTTATTTTAAAAACTTCACGTGTTTTTCATTTTTGCTCCACTAATAATTGATTGTCGCTATATAAATTTTTTAAAAATCATATCATTTAACATACGTTCTCACTGAATAGTAAACTAACTCTAATGTTGAGGTTGTGGACATATATACACATGCAGACACCATGTTGTTATCAAAACTTTTAGGGTGTTTGATGAATGAGTTGAGTTGATATTTTTAAGTTTGAATAGTAATTTTTATTGACTTTTTCAGAAAAAGATAAAAAAAAATACAGTTTAATTTGAGTTAAACTCAAGTGCTAAACAAACCATTCGTTTATTACTTATATAACGAGAGACCTCTTCACCACCCCTTTTCCCGTTCCTCAATCCAAACCACGTGATGCTGATAAAAGCACAAGAGTCTTGGTTCAATGAACTACGGTATTGAACCCACACTCTACAAGAATATTCTTTTCTATATACTGGTTCCACTATATGAACCTTTTTATTTTTTTATTTATATATATATATATATTTTTTTTCTCTAAGGACCATCTCCTCACCGCTACACTATTACAAAGACATTTCCATTTCCTAAGTCATTACTAGATAAACTCCAACATAATCCCAAAATATCCAATTTATTGACAAAGACTTCTACTTCTATTCTAATCTTGTATGCCCCAACCACTCGCTTACAAGTCACACCCCATTCCTTTCTTGGCCATTAAAAAAAGGTCTAGTACTCTTTCTTCCGTAGTAACTTAAATGGATGGTATATGATTCTTGTCGACATATTTGACCAAACTCACGTTAAAAAAATATACAAAACAAACAAATTTTTTTATACATATTTGATAACTAAAAAATAATCATACAGATAATTTTCACGTCTAATTGTAATTATTAAAAAAGAAAAAGAAAAAAGTCTTAATCATGCACTATTATAGAAATTGTTTTTTTTATAAGTATCTACCTTAAAAATTTACTATATACAACGCATAATTACTCTAATAATAAATCAGATTATTGAAAATGTAACACAATAACTAAAACAAGTACAAAAGAAGAGATTACATTATAGAATTGTCCTTAAAAAAAAAAAAAAAAAAGGTTCATTTGACAAATTACACTCTGGAAGAGGTGAGGGTAGGAGTAGGAGTCAGATCTGAAGTTGTTTTGCCGCACATCTTAAGGCACTTTCTTAATCTATTGTATTTTGTTTTGTGCTAAAAAACTTGTTGAACCGGAAAAAGAGTACACAGCTTTCAATCACTCGTGAAAAACGCCGACCACCAAACTTTATCCTCTTTTTTAAAAAAAAAAGGAAAAATAATTAGAACTTGAACGGCACCTGTTAAAAGTCAACGCGACAAAGATATAGGGGTTACCGACGCTAGCTATATTTGCATTTTCAGATTTATATATTTACAATTATTATTAGTGATAAGGATTATTTTTATGGAATGGCCACAATATCTTCTTCCACTACAACCTTTTCTTCCCTCTGTATTTCCCCTAAAACTAGAGCATGAACGTGCACGCCATATATATATATATATATATATCATAATAAATAAATAAATAAATGTTCGACTTCACAGTACTCACATAAGATGACAATTTATTTGTTGTCTAGTAATATCTAGGGACACCGATAATATTCAAGGACAGATTTGTTTGCATTTGGAATAATATTTTAAGGTTGAAATTAATTGATTTTTTAAAAATTAATTATAATTTGTATTAATTTTTTAAAAAATGATAAAATTTAATTAAAAATTTTAGTTTGAACCTTTAACCAAATGCATTATAGTTGCGACGTTCAATGCTAGCAATGCTCCCAAAATGTTTGACTCCCCGTTTAAGCGCTTACATAAATAAAATACCATTTCCTTGCTAAAAGCGCATGTTGTTGGTGAATGGTTAAATGATAAATAAATTTATATACTTTAAAAGGATGGAAAAAAAAAAATGGGAAATTCATCTATCAAGATGTTCTTTTATTATTTATTTATTTTTTTAATTGGTAGGCTTTTAGATGTGCCTGATTGGATAAAAAGCCAAAAACTTTTCTTCTTTATATATTTTGAAAAGCCAAAAACTCTGTTATACACTCCCCACTCAATACAAAATTTCGCCACCAAAACACACACACTCTCTCTCTCTTTCTCTCTCTCTTTTTTTTTTTTTTTTTTTTTGCTTTATTAATATAAATATAGATAAAGAAAAACGTTTGTTTTTGGAAGTGGGAGACTATCTGATGGTTATCCACATTAGGATGCAATGTCAACTATCATGGAAATACTCATTTAAAAAAAATTAAAAAAACTATCAAGGAAATGGAAAACAAGTCTGCATGAATTTTAATATCTATGCTACTGCTTCATATGTGCACTTTTTTTTTTTTTTTTTCTTTTGGGGTTAATTTTATGGGTGGTGTCTTTTTGGGTTTGGAATAACATAGCGTGAAAGATACGTTTGGAACATTCTATTTGGGGGACTTAGGGAGGTGGGTGCCACATCCGAAATGAGTTTTTGGATAGGGACGAGCCCCAAACCACACACCCCAATGGACAGCCCTTTTTTTAGGACAGTTTTATAGATTTTTTTTTTTATTTATAATTATCATAACCGTGAAACGCGGCGACCAGATAAACAGGGCCCCACCCCACCTCAATACCATGTTGTATCACCCACTAACTATAATAGCTTATCATTAAAAAATAACAATACAAAAAAAATCAATCATCATAATCACCTATTAGTAAGCACAGACTGTTTATGATACTCTTAATTTAAAAAAAAAAAAAACAGCATTGGTTTGAATTTCTCTTTTTCTTTTTCTTTTTTAAGATAAATTGCTAGGTTGATTTCTAAATTTTTAATTTTTTATAATTTTGGTCTTTAAATTTTTTTTCATAATTGAAATACCTTTAAATTATAAAAAATATTGTTACAATAATACTTTATATTAATTTTTAAACGAAATGCATTAATTAATATCGTTCTTTGACCAAATTACTAACGGATTCCGTCTAAAAATTAACAATAATAACTATTGTAACAATATTTTAATAGTTTAGAAGTATTCCATTTTTTTTTTCGTAGCTGATGTGATTATAAGTTATTAAAAAACATTATTGCATTAGTTCTTTTCGTTAATTTTTTAACGTAATCTGTAGTTAGCACTAATTTTTAACCAAATTTACTAGCAGATTCCGTCCAAAAATTGACGGAAATGAATATTATAGTAATATTTTAAAAGTTTAGGGACATTCCAGTTATAAAAAAAGTTTATGGATCAAAGTTGAATAATATTAAAAATTTAGGAACTCAATGAGTAATTAATCATTTTTTTAAAGAAATCTTTTTACTCACATGCCTGGTGTATGATGAAGCACAAACGGGATCAAATAAGAATATGCTCTTCGGAGTTTATACTACATTCTCTCACCAATTATAAAAACAATAGTTTTAATCGTTAGATTAGTTTTTCAATATTTGAATCCATGAGTGTTCGCGTTAAAATTTATAACACACGATGTAAAATTTTCTCAATCAACTAATTTAAAATAAAGTAAAATGAGATTCCTTCGAAATAGTGTGACCATCTTGAAAATCCATTGTCACTTATATGAACTAGAAGCCAGAAAATGGCTTCATAGTCTGTCTTTTGCAAAACAGCTCAAAACCCCCCATACTTTTCACTCCTTGTTTTATCTATCTCTACTTATTAAAAGCACAAATGTACTTTTTATAGTGTATTAATCGCTTCTCTTGAACCGTCACGTAATTTTTATTTTTATTTTTACTTTGTTTTACTTGTCCGCGCACGCTCGCCAATTAGTTTTAGGGATTTAAAGATAAATAATATTTTTTTTAAGAAGTTTTTAAACAAATAGTCAAAGGTTTTAAAAATTAGTTAAAATACTTTTTTTTTTATTAAAGCGGTCAATTAATTTTTTTAAATAGTCAATTAGTAATTGACAACATAATATTGTTAATTTAGTTAATTAGTGATTGATCAAAGTCAATCATTAATTGATCATAACGTAAATCATTAGTTTCAAAATCAATCACTGATTGACGATGATCAATTATTAATTGATTAAATCTTTATAAAAAAAAAAAGACAAACAATCATTTTGTTAAATAAAAAAAATTTCAGCATCTATTAAATTAGGGGATCAAAATAAGCCACGCAACTTTTTCCCTAGTTTTTATTAAAAATACAAAGCAAATTCCTTTTAGCTTAATGCCTTCATCCAAGCAAGCAAAGCACTCCTCCATTTCTCTCTCTCTCCCTCGTATGTGTTCATCCCTTTATCGTTTTAAATTTTCCCTTCCAATTTTATATTTCGTTTGATAATTTTCCTTTTTCTAATCACATTTTCACTAATATAGATGAAGGGGGAAAAAAAAAACGAAACGCAAAAAAAAAAAATATATATATATAATCTAAAAAATGAAAAGAAAAAACATGGAGCAAAAAAATCCAAGTCGCCAATCCAAAAATATATAAATATATGTGTGTGTATTCATGTTGCCCTAGTGAGGTGTGCTTGGCTCCACCGTCTTCATGACGAAAGATATAAAGAAAAACAATGGTGTGAGCTCCTTTTGCAATGTAACAATGGTAACCGGCTGAGGCAAAGAGTGGGCAATCCAAATTAGAGATCCGTTTGGGGAACTTTTCCAAACAGAGTTTCACGTCTAATTCAAAACTCTCAATTCTACGTTTCATTTTTTTTCATTGTCAAAAAATTTAAATTTTAAAAGTCCATAACTTTCTTATTTCAAATCGAAAAAAAAAAATTATTATTGTCTCAAAATGCTCACAATAACAAGATGAACAAAACAAAAATTCATTTTACATGTTTTTTCCGAATGCATTTTAAATTTTCGTACTATTTTTTACATCACAGTTTATTTCCAAAAGTCATCTCCCAAATACACATTTTAAACCCAAGTTCCTAAACTCTGTCTCCAAAAATCAAATATAACAAGAGTATAACATGCCTTTTTGTTACATATTATGTGATTGTTTTAATGTCGTTCCACATTAAAATAATAGACGGAACAATTAACCTAATAGTCTAGAACTCAAATTTATTAGGTGGAAAAAATAGCAGTTTACATAAAATAATTGAAGTAATTTATTATAACAATAGCAGTTTACTATAATAAACCCAAAGATACTAATATCATACAATTTCCGAGTCATGTTATCATGATACAATATCAATTGTCACCTTTTAATTAATGTCCCATTTGAATGAGTTATTAGAATAGCTATTATTGTGTTAAATGCAATTTGTGCTTGGTTAGATCACTACTGAAGTAAAACTATTTGAATGTTTTACTATTTCACAATAATTTTACTAAAAACCAAATCTAAAATTTCACTTTTTTAATAATTGGTACCATCAAAACTATTGCCTTCAACAAAAACTATAAAAACATGTGTTTTAACATGGTTTGGTCACTAGTAAAGTAAAACTATTTGAATGTTTCACTATTTCATCACAATTCAACTAAAAACTAAATCCAAATTTTCATTTTAAAAAAAATCGATATCACATTCATTTTTTCTACATTTCAACTATTGAAATATTGTCTGCAATAAAAACTATAAAAACAAGCATTTAAACATGTATTTGGGATTGCTAACAAAGCAGCTCCCTACTTGACCAAGTATGGTCTCCGTGTACGTGGTAATAACTGGTTCATTGTGTTAATAGAGATGCAACTTTATCTTTGAAAAAAATTTATCCAAACATAATTAATTTAAATCTACTATTTAAATTTTACCTTTAAATGTAAATATTAAATTTGAATAGACATTCAAATATATATATATATTTATATATCTCGAAACAAATAGAAAGGTCAATGATTATCGTTTGCGTTAAAAAGTTAAATAACATTTTTAAAAAATGTACTAATAAATTATAATATAAAATTTTAAATATAATAATAAACAATATAATCAAATTTATAATCATATAATATTAAAAAGACCTCTCATTTTTCCTCATCAGTCATCTTTCTCTTTCCTTTCTCTTTTTCTCTTTAATTTGAAATTGTACACACAAATTTATTTATTAAAAATTAATCATAAATATATTATTTATTAAAAAATCTAAGAATTTATTCAAAAATTCAAAGATTAACTCATAAATATATTTTATAAACTTATAATTTATCATCTTACTGTAACGCTTAAAAATACTTGTAAAATATCTGATTTGCTAAAATCTTTAGTTTTTTTAACGTTTATTGTGGGGCCAACCGCACTAATCGTAAATATAAACATATTTATCTAGGAAGTGCAAATCCACCCCCCTAATCCTATAATCTCATGTGGAGACCACGCGTGGTGGGGAGTGACTGTCCCAGTTCATTTCTGACGTGGACCATTTAATCGCATTCCAAGGTGGGGCCTTCAGTGGGACCGACAGCCAGTAGGTCGCTGCCCTAGGTGGAAAGAGAAGATGGAGGGACTTGAGCGTTACACGTGTCGCGATGTCCGTGCTGTGGAAGAAAATGGGAAAAAGAGTTGGTGGGACGAGGAAAATGGTTGGAGGGAAATTTTGGAACCTCTCCCCCAACAACACACGAAAACAATATTAAAAATTAAAATTAAAAAACAATATGTCTCTTAGACTTTATCCACTTTTAACAACCAACATTAATATTCAAGCTATTTTGTCTTTCAAATTACACATTATGCCATTGTCACTAATTTTTCTCGTAATTAAATTAGAGCATAATAATAGTTTTTTTTGGTTGAAAATAAGCTTATGTTTGGTTTATCAGTTGGAAATAAAAAATTTAAATTAAAGTTGATTAATTTTTTAAAAATTAGTTATAATTTTTGTTGATTTTTCAGAAAAAAATAAAATTAAGATGAAAAGATATAGTTTAATTTTAGTTAAATTTAAACGTCAAATGAAGCCTAATTTAGTTATCAAAATATGAAGTGAAAGAATTTACTAAATTACTTTAATATTCGTATTATTGCTATCCATGTTATTCCATTTCCCTAATTGCTTGGGACTTTCTTTTAAGACCGACGCACATGAATCTTCCTTCATCCAAATAAAAAAAAATTTGGACCCAAAATAGTGGGTCACCAGGACTTTAAAAGAAAGAAGAAGATCGCTATATAACACTATAGGATAGTTATTATACTTTTTAATCGATAAATTCTCATTATCAGATGTCTTATTTTATATACTAGATGAAACATTAATTAATTCAATCTTAATTGACTTAAAATTCACATAAGAGTTTTATGACAAACAATAAATACAATTTTACCTAAAAATTGATTATGATTATACTGATAACTAAAATTATAGAGAAACATCCGGAAATTAATTAGGTGATATGCCCCTATTTAAATCAAAGGTCAAATTCAAATTAATTTTTTTACTTTTTTCATAAATTAATTTTTAAGACCCGTTTGGGGGCTATACTAACATATGGTTTGAAATTTTTATTTTATTTTTCTTATACTCAAAACTACTATTCACTAATAACATTTTCAAGTGTTTACAATAAATTCAAATTTTAAATATTCATAACTTTATTTTTTTAAATTCAAATAAGATAATTTTTTTAAAAATTACATAAAATTTTTTTAAAAATAAAGTAAAATTTATATTGATATTTTTTTTCGAATATATTTAAAGATTTTACATTTTGTTTCATTTCAAACAACTTTTTTCCCAAAGTTATATTTCTAAAACTACATGTGATTTTTAAATAAAAAACACATCTCTGAAATTTCTTCAAAACGGACCCTTGTTTTTTTACAAATACCAATTCAGTATCGATTCACAATTCGAATTAGATTTTTCATTGTAACTTTAAACTCATGATCCAAACGGACCAAAGTTTTTGTCTTTTCCCAAAAATTCGAATTAGATTTTTCGTTGTAACTTCAAACTCATAAATTCAAATAAGATAAGGAAGGGTACTTTCGTTAAAAAAGAGGAAAGGCGAGGGCAACGTGTAAAGGGTGTAAAGTAATGCTTATCCGAAAGCCAACTAAGCAAGTGGTGTGGTCGGACAGCGGCGTGCTGTCTGGGTCACGCTCACCGAGTCAATCTTCTCTCTCTCTTATCGACATATACACTTGGAATTTTTGGCTTTTTAAAAACTTAGCCAAAAGTAAATAATTAATTAAATTTCAATTATAATATTCATTTTAACAATTATTTTTTTTTTCTCTTTTTATTAATTAATTAATATTTTTGGGGAGAACCCGACGCGTACTTCATCCTTTACCAATCCCCAGCTGTCATTTATCAGCCCACAGCTCATCTCATCTCATCTCATCCACTCCTTTTCCATTTAATTTATCCTTGAATTCTCTTAATTACCCCTGCCTTTCTACTTATTTGCGGGACTGTCATCTTTACTTTTTAATTCTAATTAATATAAATATTAAATATTATCTTTCAATTCAGTATGTGCATATTTCTTTTGCTCTGAGTTTTCCCATTAAGCCATCAATCCTATTTCCGCATGTGACTTTTCTTTGTAATAAAGAGCATTAGATATTTTCATTCAATATGTGCTTTCTAGGGTTTATTTAGTAAATGAGTTTAGTTTAGTTTAGTTTGAGTTAAGTTTTTTAAATTTAAATAATAAATTTTGTTAATTTTTCAGAAAAGATAAAAAACTTTTTCAAAAAAATAAAAATTTTTTTTAAAAAACGACAAAAATTTGAGTTCAAACTTAAGATTTGAACTTGTACTCCAAACGAAGCCTTAGCTTTTTCATTTTTTTTAATGAGCTTTTTCATGTTTCAATGATAATAATAATAACAATTTATTATTTCAAATTTAAATGAAAAAAGAAAGGGAAAAAACCCATTCATAAAAAAAAAAGGGAAAAAATTAATACACCCCAATTAAAACACGATTCTTGCCTTTTCTTTGAATTAACATTTTATTTGGTCAGTTAAAATTTTTTATATTGCATGGTCAAAAGGAGTTTTCTTGCAGCTGAGAAAATGCGGTAGAATTGTGGAGATCAGATCGTTTGTCAATTGGAGTGGGATTTGTTTTAAAACTTTTTTTTTTTTCACTTAAATCAGTTTTTTTTTTTTAAACAGCTTCCATAATTCAATTCCATTCCATGTGACAATTTATCAGTAATCCAATATGAACTTCTAACATGATATAGAATTTGATTCCCCAGTTTATATTACCAAAAAATTAATTAATTATAATTTTATTATATATTGTCAATTAATCTCTTTATTTTTTAAATTGCAAAAGTATTTTTTTATTTGAGAAGTGTATTTCAGTTTTATCCCCGCACACTTCATAGCGGAAAAAAAAAAAGGGCAAGAAAAGGACAAGAAAATTTTTAACTTCCAACAAAATTTTGATATCAGTAGGTCACATATTAATGTCTACAATTTACATAAACGAAAATAATATTGCCATTTCATTTTTTTTTTTGGTTCGTTTTTATCATTCCTTTTGTTGCAACTTGCATCTCACAAAATATATATTCAAAAAAATTGCATATTTTCTATATTTCTTATTTCTTTTTCGATACGACGACTTTATACTAAAAATTTATTATATCTGGAGCCCCTATTTAGTGGCCTCAGACGTACTAGATCTTACAAAAATTTAATAGATAAAAGACAAAAACTCAACCATGTTAAACTTCGAATATTATGACTTATTCGAATTCTTTTTATATTTTCTTTTTAATTTTCAAATGACTTCTTCAAATAACCAAGCGACAGATTAAATGGTCTCCACTGGAATTTGTTCTTAAATATCACCAACAAAATTTTTGGGAAGTACAAAACTAGATATGCTTTACTATTATCCACTCATTTAGACTAACAACATTGTTTGGTTTGGTAGTGCAAAAAGAAAAGCTTATGCTTCGTTTCGTTTGATAAGTTAATTTAACTCCAACGAAATTATATTTTTTTAGATTAATTTTTATTTTTTTTTAAATCAATAAAATTTATAATTAGTTTTCAAAAAATTAACCAACTATAACTAAAAATTTTATCTCTAACTAACTTATCAAACAGAGAGTTAATAAAATATTGTATTATTTTGACTAATAATTGCTTTATAATTGTTGAATTACTTTTATACGGTTTAATATATAAGTTTTCATTCTTAAGAATTATAACATGTGATTTATTATTATTCTCAATCATAAATTAAACTATTGAAAAATTAATTGAATGATCAAAATAATAGGTCTTATTAATAATGTAAAACAAGACTTTTTATTGTAAAAACTCCATTATTTTACACGTCAAGCTCATTAACAATAACATACATTATATATAGTCACTTTTTTTGCTAGTCATGAACAGTGCCAGCCTCTTGGTGTACAGATAACCACACTTTAAGATCACTAATGGGCTGTAAATTAATTAATTAATTAAACCATAATTTTCTATGAATTCTTTTTGTTTGTTGTTGGAGATAATGATATAATATTCTAATTGATCTAATTGAAAATAGGGAAAAAATGGGGGGGACCTAGAGAGCCTAATCCCTACTTATCCTCGTTTGACTAAGACTTTATCCAATATTAAATTGAAAGATGTACAATAAATGAAACATGTAGAAGCCCGCTTGCCCACTACATCGTTTAGGTGCTTTAGTTAGGTTAGCCAATCAATCCCTAATCACTCATTTGATTAATTAATTATACTATTATATAATATAGTTAATACATGTCCTTTCGCAAATTATTGGTTAGAATAAAAATTAAATTTGTATTTGAATTGGTCATTTATGCTCTTTACCCCCTACATTTCTTAGAGTATTTGCTACATATCTAGGTTGGGTCCAACCAAACATGATCTATTTATTTAGTTGTTTAATTTTTTAAATATATTGTTGCTATGAGGATAAAATAAATACATTGATCGGGCACATGAGGTAAGATAGATTAGCAGGTAATTAATTTTACTAATAAATGTAAAATCATATCACAATCAAATATTAATTTATGAGTTCTCTTAAAAAAAATAATTTATTTTGTTATCCATGCCTATGCCGTTCCAATTTTAAATTAAGAATTAAAATGTTAATTTTTAAAGTTACAAGAATCCAGCTTGGAACTGTTTTTCAATAGTTACAAACTACAAGGGTATTTCTGTAACTATCCCATTTATAGGATAAATTGTTAATCTAATATGTAAACCTTGTATAATTTTGCTTTATGTTCTTTTTACTTTTTTATTTTACGAGTTGACGTGATTTTAAACTATTAAAATATTATTATAATAATAATTTTCGTTAAATTTTGGATAAAATTCATTAATTCGCATCAGTTTTTTCTTCAATTATTAATGAATTTTGTCAAAAAAATTAAAATAAAAGACTATCGTAATAATAATGTAATAATTTAAAGTTATTCAAACTATAAAAAAAAACTAATGAGCAATTTACCCTTAATTTTATTTATCTATTTAAAAATATGTTAATATTTACAAAAAAAATATTTAAAAAATAAGATAAATATCACTATTTACAAATAAATATCATTATTTATTGTTTTCTTTTTACAAATTAATAGGTTAATATGGAATGCTTTCTATTTACAAATTAAAATGTTAATATTTACATGAAAATATTATAATTTACTTAACTTTCGTTTAATATTCAAGTTTAATTCTAATTAAATTATAAATTTTCATCTTAATTTTTATCTTTTTTTTTTTAAATTAATAAAATTTATAACTAATTTTTAAAAAATTAATCAATTTCAACTTAAAATTTTCATTTATAACTAAACTTATCAAATAGGGGTTTAGAAGTTTTATTTGTCTCATTGGGTTAAAAAGAATATGAAAAAGTAGATCACTGATGTACGGACGAGTAAAGGGCATTTTAGTATTTCAACAAGGGAGTTGAAAATTTTTGAAGCGCAATCCGAAAAAGCCCAGCTCAGAGTTCAGAATTTTAAAAGAGGACCCGGAAAAAAAAAATTACAAAAAGGAAAAATGAAAACCGCGGTGTAACTTTTTTTTGGACCCTATCCCCATGTCTCTCAGTGATACATATATTTATATACATATATATATGTATGTGTGTGTGCATATATATATATATTTTATATCTCTCTCGCCTTCGGATCTTTCTCATTCTTTATTGAAACATCCAGCACAACCTCCATTCTCTCTCTCTCTCTCTCTACACACTTTGCGTCGTTCTCAACGTGAATTACCGCGCCGGCAGCCGAACAACCACCGTCTCCGATCGCCGGACGTTCGACGGGAAGGTAATCCTTGGATTGTTTTTGTTTTTGTTTTTGATATTTCTGGTTTCGTTTTGAAACTTCAAACTCGTCTCTCTCTCTCTGATCTGTTGGGAGACTTGGTGTGAGTTTTTCCTGAAATTTCGTATGTGTTTGGTTTGGTTGGTGAGAGAAAGTAAATATGGAAATTTTGATTTGACGCGTTTTGTACTGGCCTGGAATTCTTGTTTCGTTCGGCACAAGTGCTTGGCTTTTTAGTTTAGACGAGTTCTCGGTAGATATGAAGCCAGAGAGATTTAGAAATGATATTCGGGAAATGTTTTCTCTTCTCGTTGTTATTTTCTATTTAGTTTTCTTGGGAATCTAACAGGTGTTGAGAGCTTTTGTTGACGACTTAACGGAGTTGATTTGGTTCCTTTCGATCCTATATTGGATCGTCTTCCGAGTTAGCTGGTATAACTTAGACCGTCTCTTGATCCAATCTTCCTACAGGATTTAAAAAAAAAAAAAAAGTGCTGTTGGATAATTTAACCAAAAAAGAAAAAGACTTAAAATTAATTTTCATTTCTCTTATTTTCGAAAATGAATAAGGAAATATTTTTTTTTCCTGATATTAGTTGTAAATTAGATGAGTTAACTTAAGGAATAGAGATACTATCTTCTGCTGAACTTACCTTGTATAGTACCCTTTCTCAAACACTCCGAATGGGGAACATGAACAAAAAATGAAAAAATAAGGGTCAAAATATACCATTTTGGAGGCTGCTGATCAAATAAAGGGAACGTGCCCAGTAGGAATTCTATGATGGATTATATGAATGCGAGATTCTGATTCATTTCTTTTCATTTTGAGAGAAAAATGTGAAGGCATGCTAATTTTTATATTTTTCTCGGTCCATACTGGGTGCATGATAAAATTCATATGAAGTTCAGATCATGATCTCAATTCTAACACCATGCTGAAGTGTATAATTTTGTGCTTTTTGTTTATTTGTTTTTTATTTTGTAGACTAATCTAAAATGGAACAACAAAATTTGAAGGCCCGTCGGTTTTTTTTTTTTAAATTGAATACTATTATTCATAAGGATCAGCTTGATATTGTTGTTTGTGGAGTGAGGCACTTGGTGGAGCAATATACGAAATTGACCTATGGTTATTTTTACTATTAGTTTATTGGACAGCTCTGATCGCTTCTCTACTAGTGAGTTGTTGCCTTACCTGCTTAAGCAGGTGACTTTTTGTTTTCTAGTGATGGATATCTCTATGATAACATTGTTAATATCAATTGTGGAAAAGGGGGCTC
Source organism: Ficus hirta (assembly GCA_038430175.1). Taxonomy (NCBI): domain Eukaryota; kingdom Viridiplantae; phylum Streptophyta; class Magnoliopsida; order Rosales; family Moraceae; genus Ficus; species Ficus hirta. The sequence continues at coordinate 13,159,343 of CM076595.1, read as the reverse complement.
AGTTTTATCTTATCTTACTGAAAATTGACATTGGTGTTCTGTCTTTTTTCTGTAGGTTTTAGACATCTCCGTATGTCGAAGTTTCATACATGGCATCAAGGTCGTGCACAAACCTTTTAGATTTGACCTCCGGAGGCCTGTTGGATTTTCCTTGCACTCCTAGTCCAAGGGCCCTTCCGAAGGTGATGACCGTCCCTGGCATTATATCTGATTTGGATGGCAATAGTGATGTGGACTCGGACGCTGCTTCATCTGTTTGTCATGATCGGAAAATTATAGTGGCAAACATGTTACCCTTGCATGCAAAAAGGGATCCAGAAACTGCTAAATGGTGCTTCAGTTTAGATAAGGATTCACTTCTGTTACATTTAAAGGATGGATTCTCTTCAGAAACTGAGGTCATTTATGTGGGTTCGCTCAAGGCGGAAATAGATGCCAGTGAACAGGAAGAAGTTGCACAGAAGTTGCTGGAGGACTTCAATTGTGTACCTACGTTTCTACCCCACGATCTTCAGAAAAAGTTTTATCTGGGATTCTGCAAGCAACAGCTGTGGCCACTTTTTCATTACATGCTACCCATTTGCCCAGACCATGGTGATCGCTTTGACCGCTCGTTCTGGCTGGCCTATGTATCTGCTAATAAAATATTTGCAGACAAAGTCATGGAAGTGATCAATCCTGATGATGATTATGTGTGGGTCCATGATTATCATTTAATGATTCTTCCAACATTTTTGAGGAAGCGATTCTATCGAGTCAAGCTAGGATTCTTCCTTCACAGCCCATTCCCTTCTTCAGAAATCTATCGGACTTTGCCCGTCCGTGATGAAATTTTGAGGGGTTTGCTGAATTGTGATCTCATTGGTTTTCATACATTTGACTATGCACGTCATTTCCTGTCATGCTGCAGCAGAATGCTTGGCCTGGACTATGAATCAAAGCGAGGACATATTGGGCTGGACTATTTCGGCCGCACAGTATATATTAAAATTCTTCCTGTAGGTGTTCATATGGGTCATCTGGAATCTGTTTTGAATCTCCCCTCCACAGCTGCTAAAATCAAAGAGATTCAAGAACAATTTGAGGGGAAGAAGTTGATTCTTGGAGTTGATGACATGGATATATTCAAAGGTATCAGCCTTAAACTTCTAGCCATAGAGCAGCTTTTGCAGCAGAAACCAGATTTACGGGGAAAAGTAGTATTGGTGCAGATTGTGAATCCTGCAAGGAGCTTGGGAAAGGATGTCCAGGAAGCTAAAAGTGAGACATATGTAACTGCGAAAAGAATCAATGAGGTTTATGGTTCATCTAACTACAAGCCGGTAATTTTAATCGATCGTCCTGTCCCACGTTTCGAGAAGTCGGCTTATTATGCTGTCGCAGAATGTTGCATAGTGAATGCTGTGAGGGATGGAATGAATTTGGTTCCTTACAAGTACATTGTTTGTAGGCAGGGGACTCCGTCTAGGGATAAAGCTTTAGGTATAGAAGCAGATGCTCCTCGCACAAGTATGCTTGTCGTGTCTGAATTTATTGGTTGCTCGCCTTCTTTAAGTGGAGCGATCAGAGTTAATCCTTGGGACATTGATGCTGTTGCTGATGCCTTGAGTTCAGCAATCACCATGCCCAATTCTGAGAAGCAGTTGCGCCATGAGAAGCATTACCGGTATGTTAGTTCTCATGATGTGGCTTATTGGTCTAGTAGTTTTGTGAAGGATTTGGAGAGAGCTTGCCGGGATCATTACCATAAACGTTGCTGGGGTATCGGTTTGGGCCTGGGTTTCAGAGTTGTTTCTCTGTCTCCAAACTTTAAGAAATTGTCAATTGATCATATCGTTTCGGCATACAGAAGAACAAATAGAAGGGCAATATTCTTGGACTATGATGGCACTGTTGTTTCCCAGGCTTCTATTATTAAAACACCAAGCCCGGAGGTGATTTCCATTCTAAATTCTTTGTGCAATGATCCTAAGAACACTGTGTTTATTGTTAGTGGGAGGGGAAGGGGTTCTCTAAGTGAGTGGTTTGCCCCATGTGAGACGCTAGGTATCGCAGCTGAACATGGGTACTTCCTAAGGTATGTGAATTGTGATTTCAAACCTTTAGCTTGCTCATGGAGTGTCTTTTCAATGTTTTTAGGTCTTTCTCTCCGTTTTTGGTGCAGGTGGAACAGAACCTCTGAGTGGGAGACTAGTCCAATTGGCGCTGATCTCGATTGGAAAGATATTGTGGAGCCTGTAATGAGATTGTACACGGAGGCAACCGATGGATCCAACATTGAGACTAAAGAGAGTGCTTTGGTGTGGCATCATCAAGATGCAGACCCTGATTTCGGATCCTGTCAAGCAAAGGAATTGTTGGATCACCTTGAAAATGTTCTCGCCAATGAGCCAGCTGTTGTCAAGAGGGGCCAGCATATTGTTGAAGTTAAGCCACAGGTATAGACCTTCTCTTTACCCCATACCTACAGTTTTTCTGCCAAAAAACGCACGAGTTTAAAAGCTAATTTTGTGTCAAATGCAGGGAGTAAGCAAAGGTTTGGTTGCCGAAAAGGTTCTTTTGAGAATGGTTGATGATGGGACGCCACCGGATTTTGTGATGTGCGTTGGAGATGATAGATCAGATGAAGACATGTTTGAGAGCATACTAAGCACAGTCGCTAGTCCCTCCTTGCCTGCGCATCCCGAGATATTTGCCTGCACTGTAGGGAGAAAGCCAAGCAAGGCAAAGTATTATCTCGACGATGCTGCTGACGTCGTAAAGTTGCTGCAAGGCCTAGCCAATGCTTCAGTCCCAAAGCCTTGGAATCTCACCCATGTCCAGGTTTCTTTTGAGAGTTCTGTCTGAGTTGAAAAGGGTCGGCTGGGATTGACTAGGCTTTTGATACACCGGAACCATTGTTTTTTGTTAAAGGAATTCCCTTCCCTGAGATGATGATGATGATGATATACCGTTGGCGATTGATCTTAACGCGATTCATGGAAGGAGCTTGCTAATCGCTAATCTGCTCGGTCCGCTTGGTCGGAAACAAAAAGGTGATTTTTGGTGCATTATCAGGACCTTGGAACATGACCATTCTTGATTTTGTATATGTCGGTGACACCAATCTTGTATTTACAGGGTGCCCCGGTAAAAGAGTTGTATTCAGGAACCACTTTACACAGTCCTAATGTGGCTATTATATTTGATTTCGGGCCCCAATGTTAACTTGTAAAGATACAATGGTTCTTTCATAGTAGAAAAATGTCAGTTTGTTCCAAACTTCTTCTCCGTCTCTCCGTTCTCTATGGTCAGCCTCTTTTTTCGAACTCGGGTTTGGGGATCGAAACTTTACGGTGAAATCATGTTTGCAATTATCGGTACGAGAAAAAGAGGAACTAAGAAGATAGGATGAGATAATAAAAAATTGGGCGGTCGGAGATATTCTACCATGCAAAATGCTTTTATCTACAATGCCATTAGCCGAAAAAAGCTATTCAGATTGGAAAAGAAATAAAAAGTGTAGTGAGAATCCAAAAAGAGAAAAGAGTGATTATTTTAGGCTTGAAGGTTCTCTTCTCTACAAAAAGTCGGAACATATAGGAAAGAGGAAGAAGCTGTTACACCAAACACATGATGATTCAAACTTATCTTGCTTGGTAGTATAAAATTCATCTTCTTTTGAAAATTTTTGCAATGTAGGACTAAAATCATCAATAAAAAAAAAAGGGGCAAATTCCTTGAGTACTTTAGTGGTAGTTAATTGATTTATTAAACACGTTTTATTCTTCCAAATTGGGCAAAACTTAGAAATAAAACATGGGCTTTATAGGATATTAGGAATCATACAAATATGGCTTGCAATGTCTGTATCATGGTGGTATATACCTCAGCTAAGTCAGCACCGAACCTAATCTTCACAACTAATGGTGGTCCAAAACAATTTACAAACTTTCAAGTAGAGGGGGGAACAAATTCTATATGTGATTTATATTAAATGGATTTGGATGGAACTTATCTTAAAAACTAGTTCAAATTAGAAAGCTCAATTCACGTGTAAACATCATATTAATTCAATAACTTAATGTTGTGGGACAAATTTACAATCTAGTATCTAGCATGTCATGCAAATGGATTGGAGTCTAAGCCCATCATTATCTATAAAATCTGACTCTAACATCATGTTAAATAGAGTTGGGTATAACTTATCACTAAAAGCTAACTCAAGGGTAGAGATGGCCCAATTTGCATTAAAACACCATAAAAGTTCGTCGCAGGAAAAATTCACAATCCAATAATTTTTTAGGGAAAACTGAATAACAACATTTGATGCCATTACGTTCTGATTACGATGCGATGATACTGATTATGATGTGATGATGTACCATGTTTAAATTTCGCGTAACCCCTGCTACCCAACACTAGTTGGTTTTCATTTAGCAAAACAAGACTTTTGTATATCTATCATTATCTTTTGATTTTTTTTTTAATAGTTGCGGCAAAAAAAAAGGCAAAGCTATGAAGCTATATACCAACTCGTGACGATTCTGTTTTTGGAATGTCACATGGCATTATTTAAAAAAAAAAAATTTTTTTGGCAACTTGCACTTGGAGGGGTAAACGCTGTCATCATCAGGCCCAGCCTGGCCTTTAGACATTTTTCATGGCTTCTTGCTGGTCCTGTCCTTCCTTTCCTACTGATTGGTAGCTCAATAAGGGCCCAGCAGAGCCCATTTCTCTCTCTTCTTTCTCTCTCTAGAATTTGGAATTTAAGTTTAAGGGTTTGGAATCGAATTTTTAGGTTGAAATTGATTGATTTTTCAAAAAACTAATTATAATTTTTTATTGATTTTTCAGGAGAAAAAAAACCAAAACTTAGAAGAAAAACTTAGATTTGGATCTGACAACCAAACGAAGTCTAAATCACAGCAAAAGTGATATCATATGAGACTTACCTGTGAAAATGGAGTCATCTCTCTCGGATGACCATGTCCCGTTTTAATAGTGACAGTCTTTAGATTAGTTCTAAAAATTGGCATCATTTTCATACCTGAAAAATACTAAACTGTGGAATTCTTTGAATTCTGATTTGACGCTTTTTTGTTTGCATGCACCTTTTTTTTTTATAAACGTTATTTACATGCACGTTACGTAATATACGTAAATTATTAGAAAACTATAAACCTTAGAAAAGATAATAATAATAATAATAATAATAATAATAATTTGATTTCACCAAAAATGTGGGTCTTCAAACTAAATAGTTAAAAATAATCTGAAAAAACATACGGTAATAAATAGAGTGAATGAAAATCATTAAAAAAAGTGAACACACTTGGACAGGGCGGGGATTTAGGTAGATAGGAATAAATGTGTTTTTGCTGGCGTTTTAATGAACAAAAGAAAATTTTTTTTTCTTTTTATCTTTTTAGACATCATCAAAAAAAGCTTACGATTCTCTCCCTCTTTCTGTTTCTCTCTCTAAAGCTTTTTTTTTTGCTTTACTTTCCCATATCTTTCTCTCTCTTTTTTCTTTGCTCGTCTCTTTCATTCTTTTTTTTGACCCCTTCTTTCCACACTCAGAGACTACACACTACACTCTCAAACCCAGTGGGATTTTTTTTTTTTTGAGAAATTCAAAACCCCTTTTTTGAGCATCTTTTTATTTAAATCCCACCCCACTTGAGCAAAAACCCAGATAGAGTTAGGGTTTCTTTACAATGCAGAGAGCTTGAAAATCTTGTTCTTGAGCTTCTTTTTCAGGATTCAAGTAATGGGTCACACTGTACTCGTTCTGGGTCTGACCCTTCTGGTCTTGTTCGGAAATGTCTCTTCAGCTCCCACTAATGCACCAGCAAGTAAGTCAGTTTATATATAAGTATTAAAAATGTGTATAGTTGTTTATAATAAGCTTCACTTTGTGATCTGCTTTTGTTTTTTGTTTTTTTTTTTTTCCTTCTTTAATGAAGTTATGTTTACTTGTGTTTTTTCCAGAGATCATTAATGGGTTTGTGTCAAATGCGATGTCTATGGCCATGAAATCGCTCTGGTCACTCAAAACCACGACCAAAACAGGTACAGATCTCTGATTGGTTTGTGCTTTTTTTTCCCCGTCTTTTTTCAATTTTGCTTTGGTTCTGATTTGGTGGTGTGTGTATATGTATATACATATATATGGAAAATATATGTGTGTATATGAATGTGGATTCATTTAACTTGGTGTAGCGATTACTGGCCGTCCGTTGATGAAGTTTGAGAGTGGATATACTGTGGAGACTGTGTTTGATGGAAGCAAGCTTGGAATTGAGCCTCACTCTGTTGAAGTTCTGCCCAATGGGGAGCTTCTCATTCTGGACTCTGCCAATAGTAACCTTTATAGGATCTCTTCCTCTCTGTCTCTTTGTAAGTGGGTTTTGTTTAGTTTCTTGAATTAGCGTTTGGTTTAGTAACTTGGAGCATATATTTCACGTGTCTAAGGAATTTCATGGGTTTTGGTTTGTTTTTACAAATTTACAGCTCAAGTTCTTTTAGCAGATTCCAAATGTTAGTTGATTTGTTCTTAAGAAGATATTGACTTCGTTTCGTGATGATCTGTTGTTTCATACCATTGAGTGCTTGATCGGTCAATATTTTTTCTGGAGAATAATTAGTCGTTATATAATTTACATGTTCTGTATTCCTAACTTTTTCTACTTTTGATCTTTTGGAATGCTGCAGATAGCAGACCGAGGCTGGTGGCAGGATCCGCTGAAGGATATTCTGGACATGTAGATGGGAAGCTGAGAGAGGCAAGAATGAATCACCCAAAGGGGATTACAGTTGATGACAGGGGAAACATTTATATCGCGGATACAATGAATATGGCAATCAGGAAGCTAAGTGACGCTGGTAATTTATAAATGCGCGTTTTGTTTGAGCACTTGATGTGCCAAATTAAGTTTTGGTGTTTCTGCTCCTTAAGTTTGTGGTCGTTGTATGATGTCAGCTGCTCCAAATTGGAGTTGGAACGAATTCTGTTAAGATTCTAATTTAAGTGAATTTGGTATTGGTAGGGGTTACAACCATTGCTGGAGGGAAATGGGGTCGCGGGGGAGGTCACGTTGACGGACCAAGTGAAGATGCAAAGTTTTCTGACGATTTTGATGTGGTTTACATTGGAAGCAGTTGCTCCTTACTCGTCATAGACAGAGGAAACCGTGCCATCAGGGAAATCCAACTCAATTTTGATGACTGTGCTTATCAATATGGCACTGGTTTTCCACTTGGTATATAACTATAGCCAAATTTCGTTTTTGTTATCTTTTAGCACAATATTTATTGGTACTTTCCTTTGTTATTATTGCAGGGATTGCGATGCTTGTGGGAGCTGGCTTCTTTGGTTATATGTTGGCATTACTGCAACGTCGAGTGGGTACGATTGTTTCTTCACAGAATGTGAGTACTCTCCTCTGTTATGTTTTTGGACATTTCGACATTTAATTAGCTTAGTTGAAGATAAGATACTTAACTTGAGCTTGCTTATAACATTAAAGGAAGTTTTAAATTTGTTCCACCTAGGCTTTTATGTGGTTTCAGGTCGAAATTTTTCTAGAAAATAGGTTGAAATGATTTTTCATGTTTCGTTCTGGAGATGGGATGAGTGGATCAAGCAAAGTGTTTTTGTTTGGCCACTTTTGTTATTACATTGAGTCTTAAGAGAGAAGTCCTTGCACTTTGTATGATAAATGTAAAACATTCTTTTAACTTTGTCTATTATTATTGCTTCTGTAGGATCTAGGTCCAGGGAAGACGAGTACTGAGAAAAATGCGTATCCAAAGCCTATGAAGTCAGTCAGGCCACCTTTAATCCCAACAGAAGACGAGCAAGAGAAGCAAGAAGAGGGGTTCGTTGGATCCCTTGGAAAGCTTGTAGCAAACACTGGGACATCGACGATGGAGATTTTGGGAGGAATATTTCCTGGATTTCGACAAAAACCTCTGGACTATCAATATCAAAGTATTCAACAGCAAAAGCATTCAAATACCTGGCCTGTGCAAGAAAGTTTTATGATACCGGACGAAGACGAGCCACCTCCTACCCTCGAAACGAGAGCCCCCACCCCTCGAAAAACCTATGCATTCATGTCTGAGGATGCAGAAAAGATGCATCAATTGCGTCAAAGTCGAGTCTTCTACAACGGCTGGGATGATGATCTTCAGCAGCAGCAGAAACAGCAACAGCAGCAACAACAACATCACCACAAGTACCATTCATCTGCTCCGCATACTTACTACAAGCAAAGCTGCGAGAAAACAAATGAAATCGTGTTTGGGGCGGTTCAGGAGCAGGACAGGAGGCGTGAAGCCATGATCATAAAGCCTGTTGACTATGGAGATCCCGTGTTTGATCATCACAACATTCGCTCTAGAAGCAATTCTATGGGCTACAACTATGGCAAATGATATATACATATAATAGGGATTCTTAGTTCTTGACTTATTTTGGAGCATGGTATAAAAATCCAAAGTCATGGTGATAGGTAGTATTGGTTATGGGGTATATTGAATCTGGCCAAAAATAATGAAGGCCATTTGTTCAAATATTGATGGTACAGAACATGATTGGTTTTAAAAATTCATGGCATGTTTTTGTTTTTGTTTTTTTAATGAATGCTTTCTTGATCTTCCTTGGCGATTTTGCTTTTTACTTTTGTTTTTTGGATTAATGAATCATGATGAGCAACATTAAACGGGTAATTTGCAAGAATGCACTTTATGCTTTTTGTCATTTGTATGTGAGACTCTCAATTTTTTAACTTGACATTTAAGACCTAATTTTGAAAAGTCTTGACAATCCATTTGCTAAAAATTTTTACTTGCTCCCCCATCGATCTAATGAAAATGGATAAGTTCGTGACATTTATGTTCCCTCAATTTTTTTTTTCAGGGTTCGATGTTGTGGTGTCTAGGTATTTTGGATCCTATTTGCTACCAATTTTATCCATTTTCTAGAATGTAAACAAATGATCACACCGATAAATTAAAACGCATCAACAAAGAAGGCAGATTTTCAGTAATGTAAATCAACAGATACGAGCAGTATTAGACTGAAAACGCCATTTTCAATCAAGATAACACGGCCTTAAGTTAGATTTCTATTTGCAATCTGGTGAATCAAAACGATCAGCCAAAAATTATAACACCAAAATAAATAAATAAAGAAAGAAAGAAAAAAAAAAAAGGGTAAATCAAACCAAAACCCAACATGTATTATAAAGTAGAAGTTATTGTAGCAGATGGATAAGAGGAAGCATTCAAATATTTTCAAACTTTCACCTAAACGTAACTTTTACTAAACCTGAGCATAACTTTTACATGAAGCATAACTTTTACCCTTTGACTAAACCTCAAGCCAGTGCAACATGAAGCATAACTTTTACATTAAAGTTTCTCGTTTCTCCTTTTGACTAAACCTGAGCTGTCCAACAAAGTCCCCTCTATCAGAGTAGTTTCTTCAGCCACCTCTGCAAAACGCTTGATATGAGTCCTTATCATAGTGTCTATCCTCCCATTCCCATAGCAGTCGGGAAAAACGACATCACATCCCTCCTGATTTTCATCTCCTTGCTTGAGCGTTCGGGCACTGGCCGAATTTGTAAACTCCAAGCTACCTTCAAAACTTACTAAATCCTTCAGTTGATCAGCATACTTCTGTGACGTGATCATCTCACTACCATTACCACTACCACTAGTACTACTACTATTACTACTACTATCAACCTTATCGCTGTCGAGCAAAGATGCTCGTTCCTGTGGAGAAACTTGGGGTACTAGATAATTGGTTCTAAGGACAAGTGATACATGAGAGAGGCTCAGCCAAAAGAGCCTCTCCAAGAAGGAGAAAACCAACGAGGAGTTAGCAACTGCGCTTCTGATGGCGAAGCAGGGTATCGGAACTAGCTTCCCCAGATTGATTAGGCAAAGCCTCCATGTCCTGCTGAAACACTGCATCCCGGTGCCTTCCTGTCTACAAACAAAGCAACAGTTTTTTTTTTTACCAATATGTAAGTTATTTTTTGTTTTCTTTTCCTTTAAAACCAAGTTCAACACGATCACCAAAAGGGCAAGAAAACACTTACATTAGAGAAGATATAAGGCCTTGCTACTAACCCAACAACAAACCCAACTATACAAGCCACTACCACACCCACTGCCACACTCCAAACCGTAACTGATCCCACACCTGTGAAGAAAGTAAAATTTATCACCAAAAAAAAAAAAAAAAAAAGGAAAAAAGAAAAAAGAAAAACGATTTCTTGCCACATTAAAGCAATTGGTAAATGGATTGTTTTCCATATCAAGCAAATTTGTCAACTGGGCAATGCATTTCGTGTAACTCACATGCTTCATCCAACCATATACACGCATTTTCAGAAGGTGATGTTTGCAACAATTCATGGCCATTAAAAATACAAAACAGTCAAAGCTCACCATGATCGGAACCGGAGTCCCTAACACAATCATCAGCCTTGAGATCAATCTGCCGCACCAATCGATTCCCATGATCTGCAACCAGCAAAGCACACTTCTCCGCAATAAAAACCAGCTCGAAATCATTCGAAAATGTAGCGTTCTGTACTGGCCCATCATCCTTGCCTGTCTTGTTGTGCACACCAGCAATTGTACTAACACCTATACATATACTTAATTTCTCAATCTATTTATAAAACGTCCCATGAAAATATAAGAATATAACAAAAAACATAGAAAGTGACACAGAATTTAAGGAAGAGCAATGTAACCTGTATCAGTGATTTTCCTAATCACGTTGTTGTTTCTATCAGCAACGTAAACATTCCCACTCATATCCATCGCAAAGCTCCGGGGCTTACTGAACTCGGCCGTTTCCGGTTCACCGTCCGCATACCCAACGTTGCCGGTTCCAGAAAGCTTTTTAACTACACTATCTGCCAACCATTATGACGTACTAAATATTAAATAATCATATTACTAATTGGGCTACTAAAAAAACCTGTTTTTATCAAAATGTTGCTTTCCACGCTATGTTTTCTCGAGCCGCTATACATTTTCCTCATGTTTTACAAATCGTCTCAACGTTCAACAGATTATGTTTAAAAAAATATATAAAAAAAACTCTCGTTTGAAAATGAGTTTATTTATTTTATTTTTTATTCTTTGGTGTGGAAAATGAGGTTTTTGTTACAGTCCCTAACACCAAACCCTAAGCTTTGACGAAAGTGGAAGACATGGAATAACGGCGTTTAGTCTGTACCTTTCGAAACGGGAAACGGTACGGTGTAGAAGGAACTACCAGAAGAATCAAGGACGATCAAATCCGACGATCCAGGACGAAGCATCACCGCGAACGGCAGTATCCCGAGCTTGTAGCCGTCGATCACCGTCTTCACCGTGTATCCGTCTTCGATCACGGCAACTTCGACGGCGCCGGCGTCGGACGCGGCCGCTGCAGCGGCGAGGAACCCTGAAAAGACGATAACTTCGACAATTCAAAGATGTGTAAGCCGTAGAAAATGAGAAAAAGATGAGAAATTTTCGAACTTACAGTGAAGTGAAGCGGAAATGAAGAAGAAGAAGAGGAAGAGAGCGAGGGAAGAGGAATCGTACGCCATGATCGCAATGGAGTCGGTGCTTACTGAGTACGGAAAGTGCAAAGCAATTTGGAAGGGATGAGACAGAGCTTGCCAGAGAAGGATACGGGTGCGAAAAGTAAGTGGTCTTCTGATTGGCTGGTTCATCTGGACCGTAGGATGGTTTGCATTCTGATTATGGACGTTGGATCAAGGTTAATTGTCTACTTTTTAAAGGATTAATTGTTCATTTAATCCTTAACTTTTAATTTTTAGATTCATGTAATTTTCATCATTGATTTTTTTTTTTTCCTGAAATGTCTATAATTATTAAAATATTACTATAATAATTATTTTTATTGATTATTTGAACATAATTTTTAATAATTTAATTAAGAAATGATTATAATTAATGAATTTTTTTAAAAAATCGATGAAAATGATTACTATAATAATGTTTTTATTAGTTTAGGATTTTTTTTAAATAATTGAAATATTCTTAAACTGTTAAAATATTATTACAATAATCTTTTGCGTTAATTATTTGACAAAATCCTTTAGTAATTTGGTCAAAAAATAATACTAACTAACGGATTCTTCTAAAATTAATAAAAAAGAGTATTGTAATAATATTTTTAATAATTTATGGTCACAATCAAAATTACGTAAATTTAAAAATTTAAAAACCAACATAATAATTTACTCTTTTATAAAAAATATATAGTTTCAGTTTTATAATAAAATTGATTAACCGCTAATTAAATATAATGCTCATCTGCTCATTGCTCCCTATATAATTACAAAACATGTACAACTCCTTTTTTTTTCCCCCTAAAAAAAACAATTATTTTAAAATTTTTTTTATAAGGGTTATATTTCAATAACTTGTAAAAAAAATAATTGAAGTAATTTCATAAAATAAATAAGGCCACAAGAACCAATTATTTGATTGTTTGTTTTTAAATAAAGTGGTGTTTCATTTAACTATATTAAATGTAACAGGGAAAATTATATCATTTTTTTAGAAGGGAAAAAGATATATCGTTATTATGATAAGTGCCCATTTAAATAGCTTCTTTCCAAGCAAAAAGAAAAAAAAAAAGAAGTTGTTTACCCAAATTAAGTACTCAAAAAAAAGTTATTTACCCAAATTAAGTAAAAGCTAAAGTCTCCATTTGATTCATTAGTTGGAGATAAAATTTTTAAATTAGAATTGATTGATTTTTTAAAAATTAATTATAATTTTTGTTGATTTAAAAAAAAAAGATAAAATTTAAGATGAAAAATTTAAGTTTCAATTGGAATACCAAACAAATCATAAAAGTCTTTTTCTTTGCTCTTTCCTTTAATTAATTGATGAATTTGAAAATTTTTTTTTTTGCTGAATAAAGGAATTTGATGGTTATTACTACTTATTTAAAGCTATAGTTTTTATTTTTTTGCATGGTTAAAATGGAAAAAGAAAATAGAAATAGAAATGAGTAGTTGGGACCTGGGTGGGAGTATTCAACAAATATTCCAAAAATAAATCCCATAAGTGTAAAACTCACAAAAGATTAATAGTATATTATTATTATTTTTCCTGATAATCATTCAAATGTAATTATTAAAATGGATGGAAAAACAACTTAGTCAGCTCGGTGATGCATATTTTTTGAATGACCAATAGGATTGCGTTTTTGGACCAGTACAAATTCGTGTACTCAACTCTAATCCAATCAGACTCTACGGTGAGCTCCGTAAGTATAACAGCCGCCCACGTTATCATCATCTTGAAAGAAATATGGAATTTTCGCGCTAATTTTCCTAATTTATTTATTCATTTACTTAATTAATTAATTAATAAAAATACTTATTTATTTATTTATTTCTTTAATGTCTGGGTTTTACTAGGACAAAAAAGAGAGAACGAGCATTTCTTCGCAAGTGGAAGGACAGGCCCTTCGAAGCGAAACTCTCTACTCTCTCTCTCTTGTTTCTCTCTCTCAGATCCAAAATCTCTCTTCCGTCTTCGTCTTTCTCTCTCTACAGATCTCTCAGAAATCCTGTTCGGATCTCGGATTTGCAAATTCAGGCTCTTCCCTTCTCTCGCCGTTGAATCTGAAATCGCTGACCTACGAATTGATCGCTCAGGCCTGGGTTTGTGTTTTCCTCATTCGGATCTGATTCGAGCTTTCTCGAAGCTTCACCACGGAGTTAGCCATGAATCCGTTCTCTTCCGGAACCCGCCTGAGGTAAGCTCTCTAACCAATTCCTTCCAATGTTCGTCAGATCGTTTGGAAATATCCGTAAAAAGAGCAGATTTTGCATGTATTTGAGTTCAATTTTACCGAGTTTGGCTGTGCAAATCGGAATTCTGGGAGTTTTTTCGTTGAAAGCGGTGTATAAATGGTTTGGAGTGGTTTATGATTTGAATTAGGATCAGTTCGTGGACGCATTTCCTTAAGCTGTTGGATTTGATAATTTTGATAATTAAGGACGAAAGGAGAAATGTATGTTAGGTTTCTTTAATCGAATTGCAGTTTTTTGTTGTAATTTTGGAAGATTAGGGCTTGAACAAATGAAGTTAGGCTATGGCCATGTGGTGATTTGAAGAATGATTATTTGAATGTGTTAGATTGTGCTCGGTGATGTTTTTGTCTACTCTTTGCCTGACGTACTTGTGGGAGAGATTACCCGTAGTCGTGCATTGAGTTTAATTATCCCATAGAAGTTTAGAACGTTGCGGAATTTGAATGTCAGGTCATTTTGTATAGTAATTAGAACGTTGCGGAATTTGAAAATCAGGTCATTTTGTATGGTAATAAAACTATTATGCATATTCTTTTGCTAGCTTGTCATATGTCTATTTTCAAGGGCTCCGTTACTCGCCAATGATGAAAGTTTTATTTCTTAAGGACATGAATAGAGTATGGAAAGAGTAGGTTTCATCATAATTCAGGAGAGATATTTTGAATACCAGGTTCTATGTTTTTTTTTAAAAACTACCATAGGCTATAGCTGCACAATCAATCAATCGGGGTTTCAGTTTCATGTTGTCATTCTAGGAAATAATCTAGTTGTTGATGAGCTCATTCCCATCTACTATTTAAGGGATTTGTTTCCGAGTCTTTGCGGCCATGTAAATGGATTGAGTTTTGTATTGGCACCTTGGATTTTCTTAAAAGTGACAAAGTAAGATTGTATTATCTTTATCTGCTTAAAATTATGATACTCTTATTATTGGAATTGCATTATATCTGGATGCATGAGTGTAACAGGTCTGGGTTTCAATACAGCTAGAAGAGGCTTGATGGAAGTCGGGTCTCAGTAGGAAACTGTTTGCTAGATATTTATTTTTATATCATTAAAAAAAGGCTGTGCAAGGAGATATTGAACTCCAAGCATATGCCATGTTCTTTTTTTTTTCTTTCCCTTTTCTAGATAAGAAAATCTTAACTCGTCATGGAGTTTTCTTTAATGTATTTACTATTCTGGTGTAGGGATATGATACGAGCCATACGTGCTTGCAAAACTGCAGCAGAGGAACGTGCTGTCGTGCGAAAAGAGTGTGCAGCTATCCGTGCTTCAATTAATGAAAATGATCAGGATTATCGGCACCGTAACCTGGCTAAGCTCATGTTCATTCACATGCTTGGTTACCCAACACATTTTGGTCAAATGGAGTGCTTGAAGTTGATAGCATCGGCTGGTTTTCCTGAAAAGAGGATAGGTTATCTTGGCCTCATGTTGCTTCTTGATGAAAGACAAGAAGTTCTTATGTTGGTCACAAACTCATTAAAACAGTATCCTGTTCTTTGTTAACTTATATTTTTTATTTTTAATATTTTGTTTTCATTATTATAAGGGTTCTTATTTTATTGTTTTCAACCTCCCCTTCTCGTCTAGACATTAATTGAATGAGTTTATTCTTGTTGTGGTATTCACAAAGTATTGAAAAGGGGAAACTCTGGTTTTTAGTTTTTGGCAGAAACCTTAACTTATAATTCAGAGATCTCAATCACACAAACCAGTACATAGTGGGACTCGCTCTCTGTGCTTTGGGAAATATTTGTTCAGCAGAAATGGCTCGTGATCTTGCACCGGAAGTAGAAAGGATGCTGCAATTTCGAGATCCAAACATCAGGAAGAAAGTAAGTTTCTCGAAATTTCTTTGCCATGACCTGTTAACCCAGGATTTCCTTTCTCTTGAAACACGTGTTTTGCATAATTTTTTTTAACTCCACGGTCATGGAAAAGGATTGGAAAGGGGACCTTTTTTTTTTTAAAAAAAAAAAATTTTATTACTTTATTTTATCTGTGGCTGCCTGTAGATCATAAATCATGACTTATTGACCTTCATTATTTTTATTTTCCACAATGATTGATTAATCGTTCCATCCATAAAAGATGTAAAAAGCCTTCTTTATAATCCTTTTTCTCCCCCTGATGCAGAACAATCATTTGACATATTTGCTGTACAAATCTGAGATTAAGAGGAAAGGGGACTGGAAAAACCTTACTAAACCTGTACTTAACAATTATTATAATTTATATGATAAATAGCACTTTATTAGCTGCTGAAGCAATCCATAGATCGTAGTCAAGCACTTTAATAGCAGCTGCAGCAATCCCTAGATCATAATATATGACCTATTGACCTTCAGTATTTTAATTTTTGATGATGAATGATTAATTTTTCCATGTGTAAAAGGTGTAAAAGCTTTTTTTTCCATACAAATATATATATTGATGTAAATTTTTCCTTTACTCAGAACAATTATGTGACATATTTTCTGTACAAAATGAATAAGAGCATAAAAGATGCTATATGCATGCTAATGTGAAATACTTGAACGGTATATTGATTCATCGAATTTTTGATCTCTTGACTCTTCTTACACGTGCTTCTTTGTTGCTTTTTCTTTGTCGAGGAAGGAATAACTTAAGTATTTAACTGTAATTGGTATATGGAGGTGTTTTGGAAATTTACGTGAAATCTTTTTTGTCTTTTTCCTCATTTGTGTAGAGCTCAACAATTTATATTTATCTTTTATTCTATGATGGGCTGTGGTTAACCATTGGAATTTCAAGCTGACCTATGTTCACCGTTTGTTGTCAGGCAGCATTATGCTCTATACGGATAATAAAGAAAGTGCCAGACTTGGCAGAAAATTTTATAAACCCTGCTGCTTCCTTACTTAAAGAAAAACATCATGGAGTTCTAATCACAGGAATTCAACTTTGTACAGATTTATGTAAAGTCAGTGCTGAAGCCCTCGAATATTTTAGAAAGGTAACTTGACTATGATCTGTCAACATGTCTGTTGACTAACTCTAATAGTGAAGTTCTCAACAAAAAAAGAAAGGGGAAAAAAAAAAAAAAAAGGAAGATAGTAAAAGGATTAAACTCTTCTCTGCAAAAAATGAACTCCCCCCCCCCCCCCGCCCCCCTTTTTTGTGGAGTTGTCGTTATTGTGTAAAATGTTCTAGTTTCTGGAAGAGACACCCGTTTGCAGACCTGGGTTTCGCCTGGCGGGATATATATATATCTATGTATTATTTATGTCTTTTTGATAACCCAGTGGAATTTGTACCTGCGTGGAATTCTATAATCTAACTTTCTGGACTCGGTGTGATAGAATCCGAAGTTAAGAATAGAAGTTGTATTTTAAAGTTTGATACCTTGTTCAAAATTAAAATCATGTAAATTGGAAGATTTTGTTTCAATCATATAATTTGACAACATAGCTTCAGCTATTTGTGTCCAATGATAGCACCTATATACAGTTGTTTAATGTAGCCATAAATATATATATATATATATATATTTTTTGCATTGCTCCGTCGTTTGAAAAGAAAAATTAACGGAAATACTAAGGTTCAGGTTTTTCGTGGCTGGTCTTTTTTAACTAAATAGATGTCACGACTGTTAATGTAGAAGTGCACAGAGGGTTTGGTCAAAACTCTGAAGGATGTTGTGAACAGTCCTTATGCCCCTGAGTATGACATTGCTGGCATCACAGACCCTTTCCTCCATATCAGATTGCTAAGGCTTTTGCGTGTGTTGGGCCAAGGAGATGCAGATGCTAGTGATTGCATGAATGACATACTTGCCCAGGTTAGTTGTTACTCTTATTCTATCTCAAGTTTTCAGTCAGTTTTCATGACTCAATCTATAACATTAGCATTTTTCTGCTCTACAATATTCTCAAGTTCGTCGATCATATGCTTTATATTTTTGAACTGCAATTCCTTTTAGAATGTTACCATATCTCATACAGCATTCGCAACATTTGAGATCTGGAGTTGCACATATTGCAGGCATTTAATTGAAGCTTTTGCACTAATGTATGACACTCTGACAATACTTTCAACTATGATTATTCCAATAACCTTTGTTTAGTTTACTATGCCAAATTACCCTCATAAGCCTTTTAGTTTAGTCTCCATGTGTGTGCATGTACTTGGGGGTTGGATTGGGGGTTGAGCTTAATGAACGTATGAAACTTTGTTCATGGTTTTAGGAAGGTTCATTATGTGTTGCTGATAATGCACTTTGGTGAACTTGTGGTGCCATGTACATTATAGGTGGGTATATCGAATGAATTTTTATATATTAGGACGTCTTTATGCCTTTTGGTTTCTAGAAGCTTGTGGCTAATGTTCATTATGATTATTTGTACTTACGATTGTTGAAAACTGTTGATTGAGTAGCAATAGCATCATGTTTTGTCTAACTGAGTGCCTCCCTTTTCATTTTCCACTGACGTGTTATTATTTCCCAGGTGGCAACAAAAACAGAGTCGAACAAAAATGCAGGCAATGCAATTTTATATGAATGTGTTGAAACCATCATGAGCATTGAAGATAATGGTGGCTTACGTGTGCTTGCAATCAACATCCTGGGAAGATTCTTATCAAACCGTGACAACAATATCAGGTTCCTTGTCATGCTTACCTTGGGCATTGTTTAATTGGCTTTTAAGAAGCAATATTTGGAATTGAATCGTCATGTTGTACCATAAATTTAAACCTCACTTGTTTTTACAGATACGTTGCACTAAACATGCTGATGAAGGCTATTACAGTAGATGCTCAAGCTGTCCAGAGGCACCGAGCCACAATTTTGGAATGTGTGAAGGTATTGCATAGTCATGTTTATATACTTGAGAACAAATACAGCACTACCACTTCTTTTTACGTGGAAGACCTTGGAATCCTATACTTATTTTGTCATTTTTCCCCACAGAATTTTGTTTTGGAAAATTTTATTCTTGCCCATAGGATTTTGTGGTTTTGGGCCAGTGACCGTCATACGGAGACTGTGGTAAAATGTTTTAATGATCTTGCTGAGACGCCCATGTTAATTATTTAGAATCTGTGTAGTTTTTTCCTTGTTTCCTGATTACCATCTTTGACATTAATTCATTGGTTTAAGAAAAAAATTTGCTTGTAGTTTTATATAAAAATAGATCTATTTCCTTCGTTGTTGTTAAATTCAACTTGTGTTGTTAATTTATTGATTTAAGATATACAACTTACACATAAAGATGAAATTAAGTTGTTGAACTGAAGCTCCGTGTCCACGTGCAATCTGATGCTTTTATCTTTCAAAAAAAAAAAAAAAAAACTCATGCTTTATCTTTACTGTTTGACTCTTCTGTCCACTTAATGCATGAACTAAATCTGCTGGTGATTAATTCTACAGATTGAAAAGCTTGTGAATTTCTTTCTTCTTTTTTTTTTTTTTTTTTCCCTTCAGGATTCGGACGCTTCTATTCGGAAAAGGGCTCTTGAACTTGTTTATCTTCTCATAAACGAGAGCAACGTGAAGCCTCTAACAAAAGAGTTAATTGATTATTTAGAAGTAAGTGATCAAGAATTCAAGGGAGATCTCACAGCAAAAATATGCTCCATTGTAGCAAAGTAAGTACATACTTGATGCATTTGAAGTTGGCGTCCTTTTTCCCTTGGACATCCCAAACTGGGTTTTTTATTTTTGCTATGCGATGGGCTATAAAAGTTACTAAAGCATCCAAAAACAAAAGAGGGTGCTTGTTTGCAAAGTGCCATCACTGGGATAGAAGATGTTGTGATTATTTCTTGAGGTTTCTACTTTGGCGAGATTGCTGTTAACTAATTGTTAAGATGATTTAGCTATTAATTAATTTCTTAAGATGATTTATGAGGTTTCTACCGTGGTGAGAATTGAGATTGCTGTTTAATTTGTTGCTCTTACCAGAACCTGTTGCCATCAAATTTTCATTTTTCCCTTTTGGTGCAACTCCAGCTGATTCCAATTCGTGCATTTATACATAATTGTGATATCCACTATGTAACATAATGTTGACATTTCTTTCGATTTTCAGTCTTGCATCTATTGATAATACTTGTCCCACTTCTACTTCTACTGCATATGGTGCAGGCCTTCTTGTACTTAATATTTTATTTTGTTTGGATTCCAATGTAGTTCACTACTATAGGATTGGTTGCGAATTTAAAAAGACAAGAACTGGTTTGTCAGAAAGCTTAGATGATTAACATCCGTGCTTGTTGCTTTAGGTTTTCCCCAGAGAAGATTTGGTACATTGATCAGATGCTCAAGGTTCTTACAGAGGTATAAATTTAAAGGAAAAGTTATCTTAAGTACTTCATGTTGCTTTACGGAAGTGTGTTTAGAAAATTATGTTTAATTTATATCTACATATATATACATGTAAATATATTTAGATAAAAATAAATAGCACTCCGATTTGATTTCTTCGCTACACCCGATCCTGATTTATTACATGGTCTGATACAAATGACTGTACTAACTTTTTCAGAGCATCTAGTTCTTCATTCTGGTGCCATATATGCTATTAAATACTAAGTTACTGTTGTTACTCTCAAATCCTCCTATAATTTTTGAGCCATCTGCTGATATTTCTAACAATTGTCTTTCACAGCATTTTCATAAATTTCCATCTCTTTACATATCCAATACAAAGAAAAATCTTTTTTTTTTTAGCTGGTTTTGTCATTCATTGATCAGATGCTCAAGGTTTTTGTTAGTTTACCAATTCTCCCAAGAGCTTAAGCTGCTAGGAGGTGGGCCAACAATAGTTTTATATTTTAATACTCCCCCTCACGTGCAGACCAAACAATGGGCAAATGTGCGGACAAATATTAATTTGAAAGTCCAACACAAATTATAAGAAACCCGAAACATATTAAAGGCCCAACACGCAATGATAATAAAGGGGGTTAAATAGTGTAATTATAGAGGTTCGAACTCAGGACCTCCTACTCTGATACCATGTTAGTTTACCAATTCTCCCAAGAGCTTAAGCTGTTAGGAGGTGGGCCAACAATAGTTTTATATTTTAACAGTTTTTACAGAGATTCTGTGATATTTCTAACAGTAGTCTCTCACAGCATTTTCATAAATTTCCATCTGTTTACATATCCAATACTAAGAAATATATATATATATATATATATTTTTAGCTGGTTTTGTCATTCATGATTTGTTTTGAGCTTTCAAAATTTTTGCAATACCATGTTGGCCTGTTATCTTTTTCGCTTAATTAATTTCATATGATTTATGAATTCTTTGCATGGCAATTTAAAGATGCCAGCCTTTTAGGCTGTCTTTGTCGGTGAGAGCAGATTGAGACTTATGACCTGCTTATTCTTGTTATTTGCTGTTCCCAATTTTTTTTAAAATTTTTCAGCATAGTTGATTGTGTTATTCATTAGAAGTGCTAAGAGGCTACTGATCTTTATTCTATGCTTAGTAGGCTGGAAATTTTGTAAAAGATGAAGTATGGCATGCCCTTATTGTCGTGATAAGCAATGCTTCTGATCTCCATGGATACACGGTTAGGGCACTATATAGAGCATTCCAAACATCTGAACAAGTAAGCTATTATTTTCTCTCCCTTTTCATACTACAAATGGCCAGCGGGAATTTTCTCACTATTTGATCATTCAGGCATAAATATGATTATATTCTGGGTTATTAATATATATATATATATATATTTTTTCACATTTTTTCAGGAAAGTCTTGTTCGAGTGGCAGTTTGGTGCATTGGAGAATATGGTGATTTGTTGGTAAATAATGTTGGAATGCTTGACATAGAAGATCCCATAACAGTAAGTGCACACTTCTCCGGATGAATTTATATGGTGTTGCCGCCAATTTTCATTTTTTATTTTGTTCTTGGAAATTGTTCCTAATATAAAATTGCAACTTGGTTGGCTCAATTGGACTTGGTGGGCCAAAGGCCCAAGATTTATCCGACCCATGTGTAGGGGGCACTTTGCATGGATCCTGTTGATTAGTCGGGGCAAAGTCTTGGACACCACGGTTATCCCTAAAAAAAAAAAAAAGAAGATAATAATAATAATAAAAAAAAAGGATTGAAACTTACAATGGGGTATTGGAACTTTTATGGATGCTGAAAACCATTAATAAGTAAGTTAATAGCTCTTCAGCATTTTTTCAGAGGTAACAGTATTAAGTAATAATGACGCAAATTTCATTCTTGAACTTGTGGTTTCCGAATGTTTATCCTCTACTATGCTCTTTAATTTGTATCCCCCTCTCGCTTATGTTTATGAAGCAGGAAATTTTCATTTGATTAGAACATTTTTTGTAGCAAACTTTGCTTTTATGGTGTTCATTCTTCTTTTGATTTCTTGACAGTATTCAGATAAAATATAGTTTTCATGAGCAGGTAACTGAATCTGATGCCGGGGATGTTGTAGAGATTGTAATTAAGCGCCATACCTCAGATCTCACAACCAAAGCAATGGCTTTTATTGCTCTGTTAAAGCTTTCTTCACGGTTTCCATCTTGCTCAGAGTATGTAAATACTTTTTCCCCCCTGTTTCAGTATTGGGTTCTTTTCCCTGAAAATTTCCAGATCTGTTTCTGGTGATTATTGTTCGGTGAGAGGAGTGTGAAGTCCTTGGAAATACGTGCATCTGTATTCTGATTGTTTTATGGTCTTGTTTGGTAACTTCAAATGATTATATTTGGGCTTTTGTGCTGGTTGTATGCTTCTCTAACTGCAGTTGACGATGGTGGATTAATTTGAAGATCTTTTCAATCTCTTCTTGTGAAATTACGTCTTATCGTTCTTTTGATACAATCTGCAGGAGGATCAAAGAAATAATTGTTCAATACAAAGGGAATCTCGTGCTTGAATTGCAGCAACGATCCATTGAATTCAATTCTATTATTTCAAAGCATCAGAATATAAGGTTTGCATTTTTAACAGTAATCTAATGAATTAACACAGCTTGATTACCCATTCTCCTCTCCTTCGGCTCTCGTATTCTTCAAATTTTTTTGTTTTATTATTTTTCCTTGTCATTAGGGAGGATCTTCTCGTTGTTTGTATATTTGATAGCTGATGGAGGAGTTTGTGCAGGTCTGCGCTAGTGGAGAGGATGCCAGTTTTGGATGAGGCAACTTTCATGGGAAGGAGGGCTGGTTCTATGCCAGCTACTGTTTCAACTTCCACTACAACTTCGATCAATATACCAAATGGAGTTTCCAAACCTTCTATGGCTCCTCTTGTGGATTTGCTTGATCTAAGTGATGATGCTCCTGCACCTACCTCTACTGGTGGCGGTGGCGATTTTCTTCAAGATCTTCTTGGTGTTGATTTATCACCAGCTCCAAATCAACCTGGTTAGTTTTGGTTGCATTACATTATAACTTAAAGAAAAAATCCCAGAAAATGACTTTTTATTTTTTTATTTTTTAGTCATTTATTTTTTAGTCATTGGTGGTTTGTGTTGAATGTTGTGTTCATAAACCTTTTGGCTTTTGTGAGGTGAAATGCATAGCTTCTCGTGATATATCCCATATGACGATATAAGAAGACATTCTTTATGTTTGAGTTTTCTACTCTTCTATCTAATATTATCTCCTGCATATCTTATGTAACTCTTTCTGTATGTTTAGGTTTGAAGCCTGCTCCACAAAATGGCACTGACGTTCTTCTGGATCTCTTGTCTATTGGCACGCCTCCTCCACAAAGCGATTCATCCACATCTGATATATTGTCCTCTGTTCAAGATAACAAATTACCAGTGGCGCCACTAGATGGACTCTTATCTCCATCCACACCAGCGACTCCTGTGATTGATTTGTTGGACGGCTTTGCAGTCAAACCACCAACCCCTGGTAAAATTAAAATTTTGGGAGTATTTGGAAGTCCTTTCAGCAGAGATGGTTTTTTCATTATAGTGATGTAACCTTTCTTTCCCCCTTATAAAACAGAAAACAATGGTTCAGCGTTTCCATCCATAGTTGCTTTTGAAAGCAGTTTGTTGAAGCTAGTGTTCAACTTTTCGAAGCCACCCGGAAACCCACAAACAACATTGATTCAGGCTACATTTACAAATCTTTCATCCGATAGCTTTACGGATTTTATTTTCCAGGCAGCAGTTCCGAAGGTAATAATTGATACTGGGCCTCTAATTTGCCATTATTTTGTTTTTCATTTTTCAGACTACAACTATGGCATTCTGTGGTTGCTAGCTATACAAGTCTGTTATTTCGTTAATTCGGTTGTTCATCTTGGCGAGATTCTATAAACCTTGCAACACAAGCCTTCATATGATTAATGTTGCATATTCATGTAGTTTTTTATAGATTGCCTTGTTTCGGTATTGCGACTAAGAGCTACAAGTGTTGTGCTATCATATTTCAATAGTGTGCATGGTCACATGAAATTTGCTCTTTTGGGGTCTAGGAAATTGTGTCGGAGTTCTGATATCTTTTGGTGCTTTTTAATCCACAGTTTCTCCAACTGCACTTAGATCCAGCAAGTGGCAATACATTGCCTGCAAATGGTAATGGGTCCATCACACAAAATTTGAAAGTTTCCAACAGTCAACATGGAAAGGTATCTGAAGTTCTGCAACTTTATTTTATTTCGGAACTTGGTCTGTTCCTTGAGACTTACATTCCTTGATATGAAAAGCATGGATTTGTCATTTAGTAAATTCACCTGATCTCTCTCGTTTTTTTTCCCCTGGCAAAGAAGAGTATAGTTACACATTTAGTTTGTATTCAGAAATCTCTCGTCATGCGCATAAGGATTGCGTTCAAGATGAACAACAAAGATGTTTTGGAGGAAGGGCAACTCAACAATTTTCCGCGTGGTTTGTGAGGTTTGGCGATCTTCTGGGACATTTTAAGTTAAAGATGGCGTTTTCTTCTAACCATCTACAGTGAATGTGCGATCTCTTGTTGGGTGGTAGATTTTGTAACATTTGAACCCGTTTTTCCTCGGGTATGGGATCTTTCCAATGACTTTCACACCATTTTCTTTACAATTTTTCTTCCTCTTTTAGGTGGTTGCTGTACATTACTACAAAATTATTCCCTTATGGAACTGTGGGAATTGAATTTTGCCTTAACGCACAAAAGATAAAGAGAGAGCTCGTGAGTGTTCCCTATTGGGGTGCTGTTCCCTATTTTTCTTGTCTTTTCTTTTTTCCCTTTTTTTTTTTTTTTTTTTTTTTGGATTTGGTCGCTAGCCTTATTGCTTGGGTTCTTAGTTGGATTCTAATCGAATTGCAAATCAGTCGTATAGTATAATCGAGATTATTTCGTGTACCATTTTCCCTCAATGAAATGTAAGTTTATATTATTTGTTTGTTCATTCTACTTGTTCGGTATTTTTATTTTTCAATGAACATGGTACATTTTGGAGTAGACTTTCTCTTTTGAAAATTTGCCTTTGGGGGAAAAAACACACACATGAAAGTACAGGTATATGTTGTTTGAAAAATAACAAGTCATGTAACAAACATCGACATTCACAAGGACTAGATCTTCGGTCAAGGGTCTTTGATATGTATGCAATTTTTAGTCTTCATTTTCATGAATATTTTATGTCTAAATCAACATGCAAAGGCTTTGGATTCTCCACGATTTGCACAAAAATCGATTGGTGATTAGTTTCCTCATTTCAAATACGTTTCCCTCTTTTATTAACTTGGAAAAGAGGGTTCTATTTGATATTGTTTTGACTTTAGGCGAGGCTTTTTAATTTTATTTTTTTTGGTTTTGGTTTTGGAGAAGTTGAAATAAATATTAGGATCTCCAAGACTTGCCAACTACCGATGCTTGACTCGATTTTTGGCTTGTTTTAATGGAGGATCTCCAGCAAAGCAAATTCTAACTATTTTGGCAGGTTTATATGCATGCCAACGATGATGTGAGAAACCAAACAATCCTCTTCCCCAAAACCCTCCAACTTCCTCCTACCTACGTGGTCCCCTTTTTTAATTTTTATTTATTGCTCTAATTTGTCTTGGTTATAACTAATCTCTTATCTTTCTATCACAATCGGCACACCAACTTCTCCTTAGAAGTCTCGCGAGAACACGTGGTGCCCTTTGTTTTCAAGTTAAAAATGCACATCGATGCCATCAGAATTATTATCTTTTCGAGAATTGCTATGAATGAAACTATCACTACAAGACACAAGGATGTAGCTCTCATCCGAGTTGTACATATAGAACTTGGCATCTTATTTGTCGCAGTAGTGGTATCATTTTTCGAAACCGTATGCGTGTTTCCAATCTAACTTTTACCCTTTCAGAGCCATAGTTTAGATTTGGGTTTCTTTTTGTCACTTGCTTATATATGCTCAATCCAAAAAGCTAATAAAAATTTTCCCATTCGAGCTATTTGCAAAGAGTAATTTGTAGGGATACACTTGGAACCATTGAAAACGCTTCAAAGAGCGATGCGACAACACAAAAGAAGGAAAGGACCACTAGAATTATGACCCCACTATCAACAGTTGATGACAAGGTTACATGGCTCCTCATCACAAGAGTCTCCATAACCCCTTTTCAGGACCCCGCCACTCTGTCCCTACCCACTAAAGGGATTCCATGAGTAGATCAAAAGAAGAAAGAAAAGAATTTTTATTTGGGCAAAAAAGCAAATTCTAGAGAAACCCAAGCAACGCAGCCTAAAAAAGTGACATTATGATATTGTTTCTACAGTAATCATAGTAACATTCACAAAATAATAATAATAATAAAAAAGCCAGGTCAAAAAAGTTCCCTTTGCTTTTTTGATAAATAAAAGTTCCCTTTGCTTAATTCTTTGTTTAAAATTTGTCTAGACATCACATGGCCAGATAGAGGCCCCAAATTCAAATGGGACAAATTGGTTGTAATTCGATCATTATCAACCTCACAAAATATGTGAAGCTGTTCATCTCTAGTCTTTGGAGTTAAAAAAGACATTCTCAAGCCCAAAAAACAAAAGCAATTGTGGAACTCACTAATGTATGGGATTTTTTTTGTTTTTTTTACATCATAACAAAAGATAAAAGTACATTGCCCACTTGTCATAAAGTTTTTACTAAAAAGAAGCATGATACAAAGAAGCTACAATACTGCGTGTAAGTAATGTAAATCAGAGCTGGAAAAGTAAGTAAAAGAAACTAAAAGAATTGTTTTGAGAAAAAAGGAGAAACAAAAAAAGAAAGGAAAAAAAAAAAGGTATTCATTTCATTGAATTGGTGAAGAAAAGAAACTACTAAACACAAGTTGATATGTAGTTGATACCTTCATGTGGGTTGAGATCTGTCAGTCAAAGGCAAACCCACAGTGAATGAAGAAGAAGTAGTACTAGTTCTGATATGGGGTACTAAAGAAGTTGGGAATTTGCCCTTCCTAGACCATTGCCAGATCTTGGAAACTGAAAAGCTATCACCTTTACTTCCAATGTTTATAATCCTCTTGGCCTCATCAGAATCTCCATCACAAACCAAGTTATTGCAATTCCTACTTGGTCCACTACTTCTTCCTTTCACAATCCTCAGGCTGTTGTTGTTACTAGTACTACCACAACCAATATTGGTTTCTCTTTTGGGCCTCAAAGCCAGTACTTGCAAATCTGAATCAGCAACCACATATTGGTATGACCCCATTGAGTAACATCTCCTTGAATCCAAATTACTACTACTACAACAACTTGTCTCTCCTTCAATTCTCTCTCCTCTTCCTATTCCTTCTCCAGCTTCTCCTCCTGCTGCGTTATTCAAGCTTCTGAATTTGCCGAGCCTGACGGAGAAAACCCGCTTCCGAATATCGTTCTCTGCGGACTTTCGACAAACGGAAAGAACCCCATTTGGTGGATTTCCTGAAGGAGTACCGTAGTCTTCTTCTCTTGGATCTTCAAAGTCGAAAACCGGGTTCTCAATGGAGAGTCCAGGTGTGTACAAGAGCCCTCTACAAAGAGGGCAAGTTGAATTCGACAATAACCATGTGTCTATACAATCAATGTGGAAGGCATGGCTGCACAGGGGGAGCAATCTGAGCTTGTCTTGTTCTGAGAATTCACACAAGCAAACTGCACAATCAAAGGGCTCTTTCAAGCCCATTATCTCTTTGTAAAAGAACACAGGGAGAGCATCGATGAAGGCCTGATCTAGGCCTGAGTCATGGAGGTGGAAGAGCTGCTGTAGCTGTCTCTGGAAAGCAGTACTTGAGCCTGACATTTCTGGGTATCTGTTTGATTCAGAGACTGAGGAAGAAGAAGAAGACCTTTGCTTCATGAGATATCTAACAAGCAAGTGAAGGAGACCAGAAATGAAGAAGAATACAGCTACGAGGATTATGATGATAAGAATTGCTGGGCTTATTTTACTGCCTGAGGATGATGGTGAAGAAATTGGTTGCTTTTGATATTCACTTGTGTATGACAACGAAGGAGGAGGAGAAGAAAGAGAAGAGCTGGCCAAGATACCATTTTCCTGCCAGGTTTGAGAGTGAACCCAAGACATTTTAGGAGAGTGCCAAGCTAAATTCATGACCAATATGAAAATTTATCAGCTTTTTTCTTGGATCACAAACACACATACCAATTTCCTTGCTTGTTTTTGAATCAAACCCAACTCATACATTTGAGTTGAACAAGCAATAGGCACATTACTCTTTCTTGAGATTGGAAGAAATCCCAAATTAAGTAAAGGTCAAAACAATGTGCTGAAAAAGAAAAAGAACGAAAAAAAAAAAAAAAGATCTGAACTTTGACTGAGATTTGCAACTGAAGTGGCACAAGGAAAACTCTAGAGGTACCTAAACAGTAAACACCAGGACACTTTTTTTTTTTTTTTTTCCCCTTGGGTGAGGCTTTCGGCATGAAACCCAGATAAGTGTTTTTTTGTGTACTAATAATAATAGTAGTGAAAGGGAACACACTTTAAGAGAGATGTCAAGGCTGCAGTTTACCTACCTCAGCCCCCTGGAAAATCTGGCTATTATTGGAGCCCATTTTGTCATGTGGTTGATGAATGATAAGTTTGTCTTTGGACACCAGTTGTTGTTGCACTTAAAAGGGAGAACTGAAATAAAGGAATTAAAAAAAATAAAAATAAAAATAAAAAAAAGCTAACCTAACCTAAGGGCAGTGACAGACAGTGAGTTTGTTTGAAACTGAAAGTGGCAAGATAAATGTTTTTTTTTTTTTTTTTTTTTTTGGTAGCTTCCAAAAAAGCAACAAAGGGAAAGGGGTGATATAGTCATTTAGCACTATGACCTTACATGCATGCCACGCCATCCAGTTTTTACGTTAGATTCAGTGGTGAACCTCAACAATTGCTCTCTCTCTCTCTCTCTCTCTCTCTCTCTCTCTATATATATATATATATATAAATATATGAGAAATGTATTTTTTTCAATATATATTTGGGGAACAAATATCAAGGTACTTTTCTTCTTCAATCGTTTATTCTTTTCTTTAAACATAATCTTTATTCATACTTCAAAGGCAGTGTAAGAAGAATCTTTCAGAGACCCTTGTAAAGGCCTTGTGTGTTATAGAAGTGTCACTGAATTGTAAGGTCCAAGATTTAGTTGGACTATTCATGGGACTCTTGGAAGTCCAATGTTTATGAAATTGCCCCAAAAGCCCACAAACATTTGCCACATTATTTATGGACTCCTAAAGTCCTCAACTTCAATTGGATCCAACATTTGTAAATCTATATACCTATACATATAACTATACGTCACCCTTTTCATACATCATTTACAACATGATTTGTAATATATATTCTATTTATCAGGTGATTTAAATATAATAATTTTCAATGATACTTATGCCTTACCTTAATATCTGAATATGACAAGATTCTAAATCGAAAGTTAAATATAAATTAATTAGTTACAAGTTCTTAAATAAAAAATTATACCGCATGTGAAATATTTCCTACGTAAGATTGAGAAACATTTATTTGTAAAATTATTTTCAAAAATTTTATTTGCAAAATGATTTCTATGCGAATCTGAACTACTCATTTATTTTTTTATACAGCACGATTTATATAGATCTCTCAGTGTAAAAATAGTAAAGGTTATCTTGTAAATTTCATTTACCTTCAAAATATATTAATTTGCTGTAAATGGAGTGTGTTCCTCTCGGGGCTGAGAGTTTGAGAGTAGGAAAAAAAAAATTATAATCAGCTAATTTGTTTTTATTTTTGATTGGTTCATTCACAAGGTAAATTTTCTTCCATTTGGGAGTATCATTTTGTGGGACGAGGACAAATAAGACGTTAGAGAAATGCAGTCGCTTTATTGCATTGAATGTTCTCATGTGATGTGTGTATATATGTATATATGTGTACATATGCACGTCACAAATGTTGGCAGTCAAAGCTTTCCCGTGATTATTATTCAATGTGGCCCACCTTCTTCAATTTCTGTTTCCTGTTTAACATTATGATTTTTACTTACCCTTATATGTTACATGTCATATATAATATATATATATATATATATGTACATCCATGATATTCTACCTACATAAACCAACTTAATTTTGTGACAGTGTTTTTAGTGCAACTTAATTATGGACCCCCAAAAGTTTTAAACAGCAACTTGTTATCTAAATGTCCCCAAATTTATGTTACATCATGTAGTAATTTCATGCTTACAACTATTTTTCTCATCTAGATTGTATTATATAATAAGTTTTGAAGCCTGACGTCAAGATTGAGAAGTTAATTAGGGGGAAAAAAACATAAAAGACTGAAAAGTGTGCAATTTTCTTTCATTATAAGCTTTTCTTATTATATAAGTTGAATTACTATTACAGTTATAAAAACATATAGCCTTTGTTTGGCTTGCCAGTTGAAAATGAAATTTTTATATTAAAGTTAGTTGATTTTTTAAAAACTAGTTATAAATTTTATTGATTTTTCATAAAAAGATAAAAATTGATATGAAAATTTTGAGTTAAAAATAATGCACCAAATGTACCTATAGATTTATGTTAAGTATGAACCTTTACAAATCTTACATGTATATATATATATATATATATATATATTACAAATCTTACACGCATATATATATATATATATTGTTATTGCTCTAGATATAAAATTGGAACGTCTAATCCTTAACTATTTATAGAGAGATATGGGTTCATGAAATATAGCCTATATTTGTTGGAGAGGAAAATGGTAGGCCATGGAAATCACGTTCTTTGGTCTGAAGAGAGCAGTTTTCGTAGTATATAAATATATATATATATATATATATATATATATATAATATAAGCAGACACCAATTGAATTTGTTGTAGAGTAGATACATTAACTTGGAGTTCAACGTTAATGGTGGCTCAAAGAGGGCCTCATCTTTTTGGTCTCACTTCTGTTGCTTGTCCTTTGTCCAGCTTGGTCTTTCAATCATTGACTCTAAAAATTTGGTTTTCGCTTTCTTTTTTTTTTTTTCCCTTCAAAACTTGTACTCTCCTTAATCATGATTTTAACTTGTATATTTTTTCCTTCTGTGAAAAAGTTGATTATATATATATATATATATATAAATCAAAGAGTAGCTTTTAATGTCAACTCACTACTTATAAATTTAAAATAAGATATAGTCGATTTTAAAATATCAATGGATCTCTAAAGTGTAAGTAAGGAGAAATGAGAATAAAACTTTTTTTTTTTAATTTAAAAAGTGGGGGATTCAAAATCTATATTTTTAGATAAAATCAGGTGTAATATTACCGTTAAGTTATACCTGTAATCATATAATAAATCTAATTTTATATATAAAAAAATCAGAAGATTATCTCTCTCTGCAAAAATACAATTAAGAGAAAGAAATAATAGTTAATACATATATATATATATAATCTAAAATTGTGTATGGTTCTAACTATATTAAGATTTTAACATAATTATATCCGAAGCTAATTGTTATGAAGGAATTAATAAACAGATGTATGCATACATACAAATTTAAATTAAAGATTTTCATGACTGCTCTTAAACATATATGAACATGGAGCAAATTAAACTTGGAGTACTAGAGAGTTATTAGGTGTATAGTACGAAATTTAAATTCTTCATTTTTCTAAAATGTTAGGTGCATAATGTACAATCATACATATATACATATATAAATATATATTTTGATAAAATAAAATTAATGTACGTACCATCCAATATTAAATTTATGTGAGAAGTATGTTTTAGCTAGGGACTACATTTGCTGTGTAAAGGGCTTTCACATGAACTCGCCACGTTCATTTTAATGAAGGTACGAGTACTCGTATTAATAATATATAAATACAAACCACATTATAATTGACGTATGAAAACCACATTACAAGTAATTTATGAGAGAGGTGTCGTACGGAATCCCTTCTTATATATATATAAATCTACTGTACACAGTAAATAATTAAATAAAAATAAACAATATATATAACTAAATATACATATATATGTTTTTTGTCGGTGTTTTAATATTCTACTGGTGGTTTTGACCTTTTCTCGTATCTCACACATTACATGTTTTATATTGATCTGAGATCTCCTTCTGTAAAAGTTAATAAACTTCCAAGGAAATTGTAAATAGTATTACTTTGGATATTGTCCATCGCGGTTTATATATATATGTATGTGTGTGTGTATATATATATAGAGAGAGAGAGAGGCCAATTGCCCAACTGTTATAGAAGTAATTTTCTTTCATAAAGTGTATAATAAATGATCCAAGGGGATTCATTTACGTGCTTGCTATATAAATGCACTGTTTGTTGACTTGGGTACAAAATGGGTACTCTTAAAAAGTTCTATCCTTGTATTAATGTTCATGGAAAATATGTATATATAGTGTATATATATGAATGTAGCCCTTGAAGATACATATTAATAGACTGGCTTATAAAGCTCATTAAATTTAAAGTTAATCATAAATCAATAGCAGCTAGTCTCAATGTATAGACAGTATATATTAGCAAGCTATATTACAGTTAAGAACTTTAATTTCATATCATGAAGATTTAAGGACTAACGAGGAGTATGTATAATGTTTATCACTAAAACGTAACGAATAGGGCAATTCTTATAGCAATGAGATAATTTGCATTCTTATAAACCTCCCCAAAGGATTTTTTATTTTTTTTTTTCAAGGGTAAAAGTCTTGGAACCAAAAGAAAAAGAGAACTTTGTTTTTTGTTTTTTGTTTGTTTGTTTTTTTTTTTAACTGAAAAGAAAAGAGATATTAAAACACGAAGCAAAATGAGAGAATCGGCTAATTATTCTATCTTTTAACCCAAATCTCCTATGTTATAACAATGTTTCATTTTTCTTATTTAACATTTTTCAGTTCAAGTGTACTTTTGTGATGATCTACCTGCTAGCTACCTTATAAGTAAACAAAATAATTAAAAATAATTGAATAAAATGAAAATTAACACCGAAAATTGAAAAGGACACATGTAGATTAGAAAAGAAAAATATGCAATAATTAAAATATTTTACCAATGACTTCTAGAAGAAGAAGAAGAAGAAGAAGAAGAGAAGAAAGCCAACTCCAAAGCTATCTACAGTTCAAAGGACGAATTAGGGATCTAAAGTTTGATTATAAAACCGCAGAAAATTAGAAATGTTTAGAATATATTTAGGAGAAAAGTAGCTGTAATAGGACAGGTTTCTACATGTTTATAGTGTACGTACGTCAAAGAAAGGATTTACAAGCTCATTATAACTTTCTTTTCCCCTTCAAAAATGAAAATCTCGAAATAGTTTTCGACATTCCTAAAAGTAAACAATGTCAAAGCATAAACATATAGCTAAACCCTAAAAGAATAATGTTATTTTTGGACCTAATTAAACAACAAAACATTTAAGAATAATAAATTACTAGCTAGAAGAGAGAAGGAAGATGTGACATTGATTAATTAATTTTCCAGCGATAATACATAACATAATAAAACCCCTCTCATACTTGATACATAATAATAATAATACATGAGAAAAAAAAAATTATTTTCACTACAAATTAAGTACAAACATGATGAGAGAGAGAGAGAGAGAGAGTCATGGTTTGTGATAAATCTTGGAAAGTGCTTGCAAAAAATTAACTTGCAACCTCAAATGCAAGATGTAATCGGCCGTGCGGAGAAAGAGGTGGTCCGGCTTCAACCCTCTCCCTCCCGGAATCAACATTTGTAGCCTCTTCACCTTCGACTTCACCGACCCCCGCCGTGCCACCACCGCCGCCGACCGCCGCCTCCTCCTCCGCCACCTCGCCACGGCTGACCCCTTGTGGCTGTTGTAATACTCAGCTTTATAATATTTAGAACAATTCATGGCCTTAGAAGAAGAAAAATGTACAATGCCACTAAAAAAAAATCACAAAATGGCCTTAGCTTTGCTCTTAGCTAGGATGTAGAGACAACTATGAAGATGAGAGAGAGAGAGAGAGAGAAGTAGAGAGAGAGAAGTAGAGAGAGAAAGAAAGAGAAGGGTGTTTTTGCAATATTTGTTGAGGGGTTGTAATAAAGGAAATGAGGAGAAGAAACGGGCTATAAATTATGATGGCCGAAGGAGGAGGGGGGGGGGGGGGGTGTTAGAAAATTAGAATGATTATGTGTGTACATGTGTGTGTTTAATAGGACGGGCCATGTGAGCCGAGCCTTTTTTTTTTTCTTTTTTCTTTTTTTTCCTTTTTTTTTTTTTAATTAAAAAGTTATTTTGGACGTGAAGTGACCAAAGTGAATCCAAAGGGTTCTGGAGTTTGAATTATTTTTATTTTTTTCGCAACAACAAAAAAATTCGCTTGTCGTTTTGCTGATGTGAGCCCAGCCCATAGTGGGGCCCAGTGAGCGTCCATCTTGGAGCCAACCACGCACGTGTCTGACAACTCTCTCGCACACCTCACGCCACGCCACCCACTTGTGCTTTCTGTTACAGATTTTACCCAAACAAGAAACCCTTCCCTTAAAAAAAAAAAAAAAAGTAATTGTGGTATATTAATATAATATCTTTATGGTGAGAGAATTCAAACTCAAACCTCACATCTTTTGTTAAAATTAACCTTAAAAATTTAATATATAATTGTAACATCTATAAATAATTTGGATGAAGTCATTTAATTAAGATTATAAAAAAGTCACTTGTTCTTAAGATTCTTTGTGGTTAATTTGTTTTTAAATTCTGGATGTTCTTTATTTTTATACGTTCATAAAAAAATCTATAAATAAAGTAGTTTTTAATTATCCAATTAAATTCAACATAATATTGTATTTAGATAAAATTCCACATTAACTTGACGATTAAAGCTATATTTATTAATAAAGTATTATTTTCATAGTCTATAAAAATATATATATATATATATATTTTCTGAACAGCAAACTTTTTTTATTTCCTGCTTACTTACCCGGATTATAAAATCTTTGACAGATTTTTTTTTTTTTTTTTCCTTTTAGTAGAACAGTTCAGATTGTTTATTTTTCTTAGGCTAAAGTTTAGATTGTTTTATATTCATCATCTAACTGTTGATTTTTGTTTTTTTTTTTTGTTTTTTTACCAGTCTAACTGTTAAAATTTAAGATACGTGTAATAATAAAATAAAAGTAAAAAGCTGTGATACGTATAGTTGGGGTCCAAACACATGTTTTCATTTTCATTTTCATCTGTGTGTATGTATGTATGCATGTATATGTGTGAAAATAAATGTGTATCTGTCCTCGTAATCCCCGAATCCCGACAGTTTCCTTGCCACACGTGTCGAGATCTGGTGGGCAACGTCAGCGGCTGAGTCATCAGTGGTCGCCACATCACAGGGCTCAAGGGGAGGAACCCACTAACTGAAATTATGGGTTTACACGTGCGACGGTTTGGTTTCCACATGTGCATTTGTGGTGATGCTTAGTGTTGTCCAACCGGGTTCCAGGGCTGATCTTAGCTGCACCCACCAAGGCTGATGTGAATGGAAGTCATCACAAATTTATTTCAAACATTAAAAAATAAATCAATAAACTCCCATATTCCTTTATTATTTATGGGAGCGGCTAACCTTTCTCATACGTCATTTATATGTAATTTATATTATCTTATATTAATCAGATAGTTTTATGTATATTTTAATGATATTTATTATTCACATCAATATCTGAAAAATATTATATGATAGGATTTTAAATAAGAAGTTCTATGTAAATTAATTATTTGTTTTAAGTTTTTAAATAAATAATGAGTAATTGGCTTAGATAGTCCCTGAATTCTTGTAAAAGTAACGGTTTGGTTTATGATCTCTTTTTTTTTTTTGGCGAAATGATCTTAAATTCTTATTTTTTGGCCATTATGGTCATTTCCATCAAAATTCTTTAATTTTTAACAGAAAGATAAGGTATTTTAATAATTTATTAATAATTTATTTTAAAAAAATTTAATCCCTCTCTTCTCTCTCTCTCCCTCCTCGATCTCTCTGTCTCCTCAAAACTAAAGCAACCCAAATCTGGGGCCAAGATCCGGGGACTGGGTAAGGTCAGCGGTGATGAAGACGGGGGAGGAACAAATCAGTGATTTCGGGGGGGCCCGATGATGGCGAAGACAAGGGGGGCAACTCCAATCTGGGTTCCGGTGGAGGGAGGGGGGGGGGGGGTGGGGGCGCTCACGGCTGTGGGAGGGGCGAGGGGGTGGGGGGGCCAAACCAAGAAAGAGAAAGGAGGGGGGTGGGGGGCAAACGGTGACGGGAGGGGGGGCTAGACCGAGAGAGAGAGAGAGAGAGAGAGAGAGAGAAAGGTGGAGCGGTGGGTGAAACAGAGAGAGGGGAGCAAGGAGGGTGAGAGATGGGAGGTTATTTTAGTAATTTATTATAAATATAATCATTTCAATAAGATTCCGTTAAAATTTTAACGAATTTTAACAGAAATGACTATAACGGTCAAAAAATAAGAGTTTAGAGTCATCTTGACAAAAAAAAAAAGGGGGACATGAACCAAACTGTCCTTTACAATAATTTAGGGACTATTTCAACCAATTACTCGTAAATAATTACAAGCATAGCATATAACTAGGTACAACATAGAAGACATTTCCTATAGTTTATTTAGTGATACATATATTTCATCAAAAAAAATTTAGTGATACACATATAAGGATTGTGTACAGTTATTTTAAAAGGAGAGTCGTTTCTCATTAAATATGATATTGTTTAATATAATATTAATGTTGAAATATAATTATTTAGGATAACTAAAATTTTTTAATTTTTTAAATAAAAAATGCTATATTGAATAAATGTCATATCACATTTACATTACTTAATATCTTTCATCTTTAATATATTACAGATGAAAGATCGTCCTTCGAGAAGAACTACATACATGGTTGAAGTATCTTGTAAGGGTTTAAATTTTCTCTAGATTTGGTGGCAAAATAGATGTATTTATTATTAAAAAAATATCACCCATTTTGTTTGGCAGCTGGCAAGAGATGAATATATTGACTTGAAACGTGACCAATTTGTTTGGATAAATTACTTGACCATAGCAAAAAAAAAAAAAAAAAAAAAAAGACAGAAATTAATTTTTGTTTTGTAATGTGGATGTTTGCTAATAGATTAATCGATTTGGTAAAGGAGAAAACACATGGTATAGGAGATCGGTTTAGATTTTGGATACGATAAAATAAATACTAATATATATATATATATATATATATATATATACATTTTCTTCTTTTGGTTGGTAATGATTGGAGTGAGCTCTTGAGAAAAATAAAGCCAGAAGAAGTATAGGGTATGGGCACGATTTTGCCAACTTGTCCAAGGCATGCTAATAATATAATGAGGAAAGGAGATGATTGTCCAACATGTTTTTTCGAAAATGTTTGAATTTTTGAAAAATATTATCTGCTCCAGTTATTTGCAGGATCTTATATACTCTCTCTCTCTGTATGTGCATATAAATATCTGTGTATAGTACCGGGCTTGTTGTAGAAACATTGGTTCCACATGCTACGCATTATGATGGTTCAAGAGTTTATATAAACACACTAGAGAGGGAAAAAAATTTAAATACATGTCACTGTTAAATATATATATATATATATAATTAAAGATGTAATTAATAAAAATTAAGAAATGATTGGAAGTTTCATCATGAGAATGTACTTTCCCTCCAATTTTGTGGTGTCATGTTTAACTTTACACTCTTTATTGATTTCTTATCATTTGTTTATTTATTAGGTCTTGAATATATTATTGAACACGTATTTGATATGGTTCAAACTTAAAATTCGCAGTTTGTTGAATCTAATTACGAACTGTTTATGCATGGAAATTAATATATAGATCGTGTGCAAATCAAAGAAAATAATATAAAGTTAGAGTTAAGTACTGTAATTTGGAATAAATATCCAAAAGAAGACATTCTAGTTGTCTTGGCCATGCCTATATAACGTTCATTCTAGCCACGAATCATATATATTTGCTTGATTGGCAAAACACATGGGATGCTCTTATTTTCTGAATAATCAACATATGCACACTTAAATCAATCACAGCCTCATTTTTTCAAAATAACTTAAAATAAATAAAATAAATAAAATCTGATACTAAAATTAATCATGAATAATAACATCCCCAGTGTTAATATATTATTTAAACAGTAATTATATATTAAGGTTCTGATATGAAGATTATCCCTAGCTAGCTTTTGATATGGCCGACCTTCTAATTTTATTTCTCGATGTTTATTCTTAATTGCTATACATAATTCATAAAGCTAATTAATATTTAAAAAAAAAAAAGGAAACCAAGTTTAGAGATACTTTAAGCGTATATAAATCCAATTAACAAAGTTATATAAACGTGATTGACACTATACATATTTACATATATACATGTGTATATATGTATATATCACAGCACACTTTTATAATAGTATAAAAAATTAAACAGTTAAGCAAATATAGATTAATGATAATTTTATACCTAATCTATCAAAAGATATGTAAAGTTCAAATTTCCCATTCCCTATATATATATATATATATATATATATAATTAAGCAAAGTGATAATGTCCCATAATTTAATATAGGTACAGTACTAATATAGCAAAATTAATCTCATCAGCCTTGAGCAGTACGTGTTGATATCAAAGCCAGACTAGGAATTGAATGCTTGCATATGCTCTAGTATATATGGAGAAAGAGGCCAGTTTCAAATGGGAAAAAGAGACGGCAATAAAAACAAATATGTCTATTTAGGTGCATCACATTCAAAATCGAGCTGTTATAGCTACGTTTTGAGCTAGCGGTTCCGCTTTAATGCCTAAGAAACTTCCAGTGTTTACGAGGACACACTGACTACCCACGCCATGTGATGGTATATATATGATGATGACATCAATCGATAGAGATGTGCATAAATAAATTACATGCACATATATATCTCTTATATATATATATATATATATATATCTATATATAAAAGAGCATGTACACGTACATAGACATAAATGCATGTAATAATATTCCTTCAACCGCATGCTGTTATGTGATTATATATACATGTGTACAATATATAAATGTATATACATATATAGAGATCTTAGGGTTAGAAATCTTTTATATCAATTCATGTAACGGTAAATTGTTTATATTCTTGTACGTTACTGATAGATGTAATCTTTTTAGTTGGCGTCATAATTTTTTTAATAAACATTTATCTTTTCCTAATATGTAGATTGGTATATCATGTAGATATATGTATTAGATTTTGCAAGGTATATATGTCTATATATATATATGTATATAGTTTGTATATGATGGCCATGGGATGAGTTAATGCTCACAATAAGGTGGGGCTGAAGATCCAAACGTTAACCGCAAGAAAGTATGCATGCATGTGCTTTGTCCCAGAGGACCAAACACATACATTAATTTTCTGTTGGCCGTTTATAAGGATCAATTTCTGAGGTCTCAATGCTCTTCTCTATTGCTTCAATTATACTTACATACACACACACACACACACACACACACACATATATATGCAGATCGAAAATCATCAGCTTCTAGTCAAACTCACAAGAATCATATATATTTCCAAGGTTTTCTGATCTTTATTTCTTTTCTCTTTCAAAGAATATATACATTATGCTTCTTTTTTACTAGCCATTAGCAAAGAGAGAGAGGGGGGGAATGTTAATCTTCTACCCGATTATTTTGACCAGTTCTCTATTATTTCCGTAAACATGACGTCGTGGAATTATTTGGCGTGAAATCATATTATCTTATTATTGTATATATCACGATTGTTAAAAAACCGTCGTGAAATTCTTAAATATTCACAACGGAGGATTTTTACCATCGTGAAATCCTCTTTTTATATTAGTGTGTATGTGTATATATAAATAAATAGATTTTATATGATCGGAGAGTGACCCATATCATGTTGTCCTAACTAATAAGTTTGAAGATGGTTTGAAGCCGGAGACTTAGGCGTATTATTATCCCCTGTATTGCAGTCAAACGAAACATCTAGCATGAGAACTCGACCCAAAAATCTTTCATAAGAAAAGGAAATGACTATTGCTTGTTGCGTGTCTAATGCATGGCCAAACTATTGACTTGTTTCTTGTAGGGCATTGCATGATCATATATATATGTATATGTAAATATACATATATACAAATATGTATATTTATAGTACGAATAAATACACATACACACACACACACACATAGAGTAAAGAGGGCCAAGAGAGAGAGCAGTGATCAGTACTTTAAATGTCTGTTGCAACCCACACCCCCCTCATAATGTGCATACGTGCATGTGAATCTGCCAACTCATTGATCCTGACCATTCGTTTAGGTGGGAGTATGGATATTGAAGGAGTTGTGTACGAAAATTTTGTCCAGGATTTGGTTATAGCTAGTTTTGTCAAGCTAGAGAGATTCAATATTTTACTCGTTACTCGTGCAATGCCAAATCAATTGGGTGATATATATCCTTCGATATCCATTTCTCTCGTCAGATTTGAATCGATATTCGTTTATAACTTCTCTAAGGAAAATAATGCAGACTGATGACTATAATATGTAAGAGAGAATTAAGGTGTTTGGTGAAGAAGGGTTATCATGTGTGTGTATCATAACTAGCTTCTTATAACCTGTATAGGGGATAGTACTCTTACTTCCCAAGCATATAACTTTAAACGTGGATTTGAAGGGAGATAGAGAGGGAAAAAAGAAAGATAAATCTCGCTTCTATGTCTTCTGAACTTTAAAGACATTCTTATTTTAGCTTCTGATCTTTTAAAACTCTCTAATACTTTGTTCTTTTTTAAATAGTCTCACTTAACTCATTTCATTATAATTTTCGTTAAAAATGGACGAAAGGAGGGAGGAATAAGTCTCACTTCACCTCTTATGTTAGAGTTACATTAAAAGCGGTGGAAAAGATCATATAACTATAGTTAACCTCTTTTTTTTCATCTATTTTTAACAGAAATTCTAATAGATCAGAATATCAAGTGAGACTAATTAAAAGTTAAAAAAAATTTAAAAAGAGACCATATTTGCCATATAGGAAGCCAAATTATGATCTTATCATCGGTTTAATATAGGGCTAGCTACATGAAAATTCATTTTACAATAATATAGTATATGTGATCAGCCATCCAATTGCCAATTGAACACTATTGATCCAACCACATTTGGTAGTCTTTTAGCAAATTTTTCCGTTTAAGCAAAATGTTTTAACTTTTTCAAGCGGATATATATATATATATATACATATTTCATATATGACGTACGTATATTATATGTTATGCTAATCCTTTGCTAAACATAACCAAAAGGGAGAATACACACACATATATGTTACTTTTATTCACTTTTTGCTACCAAAATGAAGTAATTAATTGAAGAAAAAAAATGATTATAGACATATAGTGTAGCGATTATTTTATACATGAGTACTCTATCAAAAGATGCAGAGTTTAAATTACCACTCGTAATTAAAAAAAAAACAGTGGTGAAAAGCTAACAGGAAAACAAAAGGAGTTGGATCATGTACATATATGGTAAAATGAGAGGTGGTCTTGGCTCCCATATATAGCCCTATTAGCTGTAGGGGGGGTGTGGTGGGAACGGAACGCACATGATTGCACATGCCCCTTTTTCTAAACCCCGTTGTTAGAACCGGCCCACCCCCAACTTGTCCCTGATATATATATATATATATATATATGTATATATATACAGATATATATACACACACATACATATATTGTGGTGCATTATGCCCTATGCCCAACGTAATTGGCAGGTCCCCACGGTCTCACATGACTTAATTTTCTATAGTTAATTTCTCTCTATGCTTGTCCATTATGCCTTGGTTATTTCATTTTCTTCCCAATTTATTGGTAATTAAAGCAAAGAATATTGAGTTTACTAACTAGTATAGGAAGTAATAATCTAAGAAAAAAAGAGTTTTTCTCTTTTTGTTGGATAAATAAGAAAAAGAGAAAGCTGACCAAGTAAAATGATATGATATATAAAACATGTGAAAAGAGAAGCAGAGGCAGCAAAAGAGGGACCAGCAATTGGCGCGTAGTAAGACTTTTTTGTTGGCTGAGAAATATTAAACACCAAGATTTCATCATGAAGACAATTTAGCAGACAACCACAGAGGGTGACCTCCCAAGGGCAAGAGCCAACCCCAAAAAATATATGTACACACACACACACACACATATATATATATATATTTAGGGCCTGTTTGGGGTACTAGTACTACAAGAAATTATACTTTTATCTACTAACTTTCAGTGACTGAATAGTCATAGTTACTAAATATTCCATTCTGCGATTAAAAGTTGGTCACAAAATATTTGGTCCAAAAATATACTATTTACGGCACCAAGTCAATTGACAACCAATCATTTAGTCGTAAAAAGATAGATTTAGTGACTAAACACACATTTAGTCACAAAATGTTTTCGCGCCAAATCTTAAAAATGGAGGGAATACCAATATTTTACTACTTAAATAAGTTAGTCATTGAAAGTAACATTTTACGACCAAAACTTAGTCGGTAAAGATTAATGACTTTTGGCGACTTAAATATTAGTCACAAAATATTATAATAAATTATACTTTAAACGATTATACTCTTTTTCTTGCTAAATCTACTTTTTTGTGACTAAGCTTTAGTCACAAAAACATTTTACTAAAAACTTTTTAGTGGTTAAAAAAAATTGAGATTAAAGTTTAGTTATTGAATCTATTGTTTGCTTAAATTGTAAAAAAGTTTCCTTTCAACCTAGAATTATTTTCAAAATATTTGTAAAATTAGAATAGTCTTGATATGAATTAAAAATATTAATATCAGACTCTATTTTTTTTATATCTTTTAATTTACATTCATTATTACGAGACATTAAATAAATTAGTAAATCATTCCGTCAAAAAAATATATATATAAATAAAAGATAATAACATTAAAATTAGAAAATAAAAAGATAAAACATTACCAAAACCTGTAGATATATTTAAATTTTTTTTTTTTTTTTTACAAAAAGGAGTTTAAAGTAAAAAAAAAAAAAAACGATTCTGTTAGGCAGGAAAAAAAAAAGAAGAAGAAGACTCAGTAGATAACAAATAATCGATTTATTTTTCTAAAATGAGTAATTAAAATATATTTATTTTAGGAAAAGAAAGTTTAAAAAAATCCAAAAAAAAACTAAAATTCTATTAGACAGGAAAAAAACGAAGATTCAGTAGATAACAAATGATTAGTTTCTTTTTCTAAAATGAGTAATTAATTTTCTAAAAAAGCTTGTTCAGAAAACCAATATAGCTTGAAAATAATTCAAACAAATTAAAAAACTATTTTGTAGTTTCCTCAAGAAAAAAAAATGTTGTAGTTTCCTCGAAATTATTTGCG
Organism: Ficus hirta; assembly: GCA_038430175.1. Lineage (NCBI taxonomy): Eukaryota > Viridiplantae > Streptophyta > Magnoliopsida > Rosales > Moraceae > Ficus > Ficus hirta. The sequence continues at coordinate 13,115,546 of CM076595.1, read as the reverse complement.
GATGATAAATTTTAAAAATGTCCGAAGAAAGCATAGAAAAAAACTAAAACAGAGAAGTGTTTTATTCTCCCTCAAAATTATTTTGGGAGTGTCCCTCCAAAATATTAAAAGCCATTTAAAACAAAAAAAGAAATTTAAAGTTAAATAAAACCTCCTAGTAAAAAAACATAAAAAGAGAAGTGTTTAATTTTTTTTTGTAATGTCCCACTCCCTCCAAAATATTGAAAGCCATTTAAAAGAAAAAAAAAGAAATTAAAAGTTAATGTAAAACCTCCCGGTAAAAAAAACTAAAAAAGAGAAGTGTTTAATTCTCCCTCCATATTATTTGGGAGTGTCCCTCCAAAATATTGAAAGCCATTTAAAAAAGAAAGAAAGAAAAAAGAAATTAAAAGTTAAATATGAAATCTCCCAGTGACAGTTATTTCCACATTCCCCACATCCTCACATTTTTAACTCTTACACTTTCCACATTTCTCTCTAAAGTATTTCTTCACCCCTTTCTCATCTCAAAGCCATTGCTCTCCATCTCTCATTTTCTCCCAATTTTTACCTCAATACTTTCTACCTTTTTCTCTCAAGTATTTCTTCACCTCTCTCTCATCTCACAACCGTACGTCTCTATCTCTCATTTTCTCTCATGTCAAAGCTTGTGGATCTAACCGGAATGCTCTTCAGAATTCAATCTCTTGTACTATTTTGGTACTTTACTTCACATGATTAATTCTTAAACTTTACAGTTCTGAAATTTGTTTTACAATGACAAGAAAAGGGGATGGCTGAATCAAATCGTTATTGAAAAAATATTCATTGTTACCTAACTTTGTTTCATCATTCAGAAAACTACAAAGCCTGAAGCATGTACCTTGATTTTTTTTTGGGTTTCTTCTTTCCGGACAAACTCAAAGCCAAAATCTTTGTTACGCACCTAAGATTCCTAAATTCTAAGTTTAAGAAGAAATTTTTGTTCCACTACTTCCCATCAATTCAGGAATCATTCTCGGCATTGGTGTCATGATCTTATATACATATATATATCTGTTCAAATTTATCATAGAACTTTTGTTACAGACAACACAATCTTAAACCATATTCAGTAAAATAAAACACTAATAACAAAAAAAAAAGGATTAAAACTAGTTAATTATAATTTGAAAAGTAAAATAAAAAAAATTCCTGATTTTTTTATTATTTTTACCAAAAAAATTAAATATAATTTGAAATTTCAAATAACATATTTGTTAATTTCATAATCGGATTTTTTAATTTATTTTTTGGTAAAAATAATTTAAAAATTATAGAATTTGAAATTTAAAAGAAAATTTTTATTAATTTAATAACTTAAGAAAAATAAAATACATTCAATGACTAAATAATTAGTCAATAAATGAATTCTTGCATTATATTAAATGACTAAATTGTAACGTTTGAGTGACTTTCTAAAGATCCTTTAATGACTAACATTTAGTCGTTAAAACCCCACTTTTTAGTGACTAAAATTTTTTAGTCACTAAAGACTTTCTACGACCGATTTTCAATGACCAAGGTACGACTAAATTTTTTTAGTCACAAAAAGTTTGCCGCGACTAAATTTGCACTTTCTGTAACTAATATTTTACTTGTTTAAAGTGATTTTTCTTGTAGATTTCAGATGGCATTTTGTCATTTGAATTTAAAAATCTCAACTCTAAATCAAATTTGTCATATTTTCTATTTTCAAAAAACTCGAATTTTAAAAATCCATAATTTTCTCATTTTAAATCAAAATGAGATGATTTTTATGTCAAAATACTCGTAACGACAAAACGAACAAAACAATATCCATTATGCATATTTTTTTCTAAACACATTTTAAATTTTTATACTATTTCTATATCACATAACTTTTTTTAAAAGTTTTCCCTTCAAATACACATTTCTAATCCAACCTTCAAACTACCATCTTCAGATGTCCTCCAAACGGACCCTTATATTATAAATATATATGTCAAATGAAAAGATCAACTGCAAAGCTCACGTGCTGCCTTGTCCCTATATCCGTTGATCACTAACCTTGTCTCTCAAAACCAAAAAAAAAAAAAGAGTTAGCCAACAAAGCCTAAAGATTCTAAACACCTATTACTTAAGAATTGTCGTATTTTAGCTGTTACATATACTCGAGATGAATGCTAGTTGAAAGGGCGGCGGGAAGAAAAGTAGAAACATTAAAAACGACAACAACCCAAAAAGTGACAACGTTGGTGATTAGTCTTTTGACAATGGCAAAAACATTAAAAACGACCATAGCACTAGATAACGACATGATCAAGTGAACAAAATATATATATATATATATATCTCTCTCTCTCTCTTCAATTCTCTGTGGCAATCGTGTTCGACGGTTCAAAGTTCAATCCTTTAGGCCTTAGGGGTTCAACAAGACTTTCCTGTCCTCCGAGTTTAAACTATTGTGAAAGCCGGAGACCATGAACAGGATAAGTAGGAGACAAATCTTTAGACCTAAAAAATCACTTAAATTTAAGAACAAAAATTGAGAGCCAAAGAGAAACCTTTGTGTGCGTGTGTGTGTGGTCGGGAGATAAAAGCGGCATTGATTAAACGACAAAGAAAATTGTAAACGATATTCGACGAAAAGTGAAATTATTTTTATAAACGACAGTATATCGTAACCAAAGTGGACGAACGACAACAATTGACTAGCATTATCAACAATATAAGAAGTCTCAAGAGCCTGATTGAGGACCGATATCATTCAAATGAAACAGAACAACAACTTAAAAATAAAAAATAAAAAAAAAGTCCTAAAATGCTATGGACAAGGAAAATGACACCAACTGGAAGACACGCATAAGTTTAAAAACGACAGTATCCAATAAAAAAGACAAAAACATAAATGAAAACGATAAGAAATTTAGCACACGACAACAACTCAAAAAAGGAGATTAACTGAAGTCTAAAAACAAAATTATCAGAAAAACTACATCAAATGAGAAACGCGATTAACACTACAACGACATGGGTTCATAAACGTTGAAAAAAAAAAAAAAATCAAAATACGACTATAGGGACCAAAAAAAAAAAACAACATAATGAAAACAACAACGAGCCGTAATCAGACAATTCTGTGGAAAAGAAGAAAAAAAGAAAAAAAAAGAATAAGGACAAGAACATCTAAAACGAAAACAAGATTAAATCACACCGAAGATGTTGAAATGGAATCTCATGCAAACTAACAACATCGAGTACGTCTTAAGCAACAAAGCATGTTTTAAACGGCACAAAAATTGAGAAAAACGACAAGAACTGTATTTTTTATTTTTTATTTTTTGTGGTAAACAAAGGAAGCGCACACAAACAAACTTCTCAAGGGCAAATCAACAACAAGAACTGCATTGATATTAGATAGATATTACTTACACAATCTGACCTCCCTAAGCAAGAGCCCCCAAAAAAAATAAAAAGAAGAAGAAGAAGAAGCCTGACTGCAAAGCTTAGAGAGGTAATTAGTTTTTTTTTTTTTAAATCTAGATTATTAATTTTTTAATACACAGATTAGTTGCAAATTCTAGTGGCGGCGACATCATCATAAAGAGGTAAAGTATTATATAAGATAATTATGCCGGTTGCAAGAAAGAAACGACTATAGATGTGTAAAACGACAATTAAGATAAAAGAATACAAGAAAACGACAAAAATTTTAAAACGACGTAATTTGAAAAAACGACAATAATGACAAAAACGACATGCATTAGAAAGACGACAACAACCATATACACGACAAAAACCTGATAAAGTAACTGATAATAGAGATTAGAGAGAGAGAGAGAGAGAGAGAGAGAGAGAGAGAGAGAGAGAATAGCCGAAAACGATACCAATAAACGAATGACATTAAGGAATTAAAAAAAAAGGACTAAAAACAACATTAAAAAATGAAGAACGACATGCTCAAACGACAAGAAGAACAACATTAATAAAAAACGAAGTCAATTAAAGAAAACGACAAATTAAAAAAAGCCACGATAAAAATCTTAGCAGTTACGGTAAAGTTAAAAAACGACAACAATATGAAAGAGGACAGTAATTATAAACTATAACAAACTTGTACTGTTTACTCGACGAAGAAAATACCGTAATGAAAATTTTTGAATAGGACAACAAACCGTCCTAAAATATGTTTTATCGACATGATCTTAAAACGGTGATAAGTGATAACCCAATACAAACTACAGAAATATAGGAAATGACGAGACTAAAAAAAGCTACCTTAAAGTGAAAACGAGGTTTTATTATTTAAAAAAAAAAAAAGAAGATTTAGTTGTACATTACGACAATAGATCTGAAAATGATAAGTATATGAAATACCACAAAAAGGTAAAAACCCACACTAAAAAACGACGCGAACTCTAAAAATGATAATTTAATTTACGAACGATGACCAGTATAAACGACATATATCAAATGAGAAATAACGTAAATATTTTGAATATGGAAGGATATTAGAAAAGAGTGTGAAATTAAAGAGAATGAATTCAAAACAACAACTTCATGACAATGGCAAAAAATAGGAATAGTTATCTTCTTCTTCTTCTTCTTCTTTTTTATTTTTTTATTTTTTATTTTTAATTTCCAATCATTTGTTTAGTACTATATTGATAATGAGAGTTTATTGGATCCCGCGGAACATGTAGAAAATTTAAAAAGGAATGATAATTCTTGTAACCCATTTGATTTTGTTTCCCTTTTCGCTTTCTATTAGGATAATACTAAAATATATATATATATATATCAATAATCCACACATTTTTTTTAAGTTTTCTTATAAATCCCATCACCTTTTCCAATATATTCTTTTTTTTAGTTTGGTAAATATGCCCAAAAACTATTAGAAATTAATTTGAAGTAAAAAGGTGACGAAAATATTGAAAAACCAAAGCAAAGCCTTACTCTAAATTAGCAAATAAATTTGTAAAGACACCGGCATTTGAAAAACAGTATTCAATCCCTTTTTTTTTTTTTTTTTTTTTTGAAAAACAATAGCCATTCTTAAAACAGACAGGAAAAGCACATAAATTGACATCATGAACTTTTTAGGAGAATTGAGAATCTAATTAAAAAAAAGAAACTCTAAAGACTACAAAAATGAAGCAATACGACAATAATTGGAGAACTGCAGCAAAATTAATAAATAACAAGATACCTACACGACATTAAATCTTAAAGCGACATCAAATTTTGTTCTCTTGTGATAATAAAAGGGACATAACAATAGTAGTGTAGAAATATCAATTTTAATATTAATTTTTAAGTACAAATTTACGTGATGATAAATTATCATATTTTTATTGATAAAGACCATCAATTAACATGATAATTATTTAGACATCTACTAATAATTTTTTTTTTCACATATTATATATATTGTTATTCAAAAATTGAGATTATTGTTGATATTTAGTATTTTTTGAAAAGAAAAGCGAAAGACAAGTATAGACTAACATACAGAGTAGGAAATTGATAACCACATCGTAATAGGGACAACACAAACATTAAAAGACAAAAAAAAAAAAAAAAAACATTAACATTAAAGACGGCCAAAATAATTTATAAATACACAATAACCGCAATCCTTCCACCAAAAATAAATAAATAAATAAATAACAGCAATCCATGCAAGAAAAACGACAAGAAGTATAAAATCATTAATATCGAAAGCGACCAAAAGGTTAAAACCCATTATTTCTTCTATTAAAAAAAGTCAGTCTTCAATCTCACTTTCATATCCTAATTTTAATGCTTTTTTTTTTTGAATAAAAACAAAATATGATAATTTAGTTTCTATTTTTTTTTTAATTTTGACTGAGATAATTTTAAACTCTCTAAATGATGATAATCTAGTTCTTTTCGTCTAATTTCATTAAGTTTCTAACGGAAAATGTCACGTGACCCATCACATGAGTTAGATTAACCTTTAAAATATGAAAATACCCTTATTTTTTTTTAAAATAATACACAATATACATTTAAAATAAAAATAAAGAGGAGAAAGAGAGCTGACTAAAACCCAGTTCCCCCTCCCTCCTGCCGCTCCCTCTCTTCCGACGCCGGCCCAGCCCCCCCGGCCCCGCGTCATTCATTCGCCACACCTAACGAAGATGGAATGAACCCGCGTCCCCCACGCCAAGCTTTGGCCCCCCTGCCACTTCCGCTGGCGAGCTCGAATCCCCCCTCCCACCGAAAAACCCAGATTTGGGCTCCCCCCTCCCACCATTCTCGCCGATTCTGGCCCCCCTTTCCCTGCGTACTTGCCAAGCCCTCCCCCCAATACACCACAAATCTGGGCTCTCACCCCGCTTCACCGCTGTTCTCATTGAGTGTCCTCCCCCCCCCCCCCCGCCCCCCCACACACACACCACAGATTTGGGCTCTCCCCCCTCCCCCCGGCCCAACAATTCTCGCCGAGCCCGGTGTCACCCCTATATTTGGGCTTGCCGAAGAGAGGGAGATTTGAGCTTGCCGAAGAGAGAGAGAGGGGGTGAGGGGAGAGAGATAAATTTTTTTGAAAAAAATTTTGTTAAACTAATTATTGTTAGATTACTAAAATACCTTTTTAAATTAGATCACATGCATTGCACATGACTCATTCCATTAGAAATTTAACGGACTTAGATAGAAAGGACTATAAGTGCCAACATTTAAAGAGTTTAGGGTTATCTCAGTCAAAATTAAAAAAACAGGGACTAAATCGTCATCTTTTCAATAATTCAGGACCATTTAAGCCAATTATACTTTCTATATATTCAACTATTTCCTATATTTTTTTTTCACCAGTATATCCTGAATTTAATGATATTTGCAACTTATACGGTTATACCCAAAATTTTAATTTGATTAAAAAAAAAAACTGTTTAGTTTAAAAATCACTCGCAATTGTGTTCCAATGGTTATACAGTTAATGAATAAAGGACTCCAAGAATTTATTTTTGTTGAATATACTCCAAGAATTTCATACAAACTACATTTTATTTTATTTTTTGTTGAAAATTGAGCCAGTAATTTTTTTTATATAAAATTTGATATTTGGAACCCAATTATTATTCATTAATTGAAACCCATCATTTTATTAGACCGCATTATTAAAAATGTCAAAATTATAAAATCTAAACTATTGGACGAGGAAAAAAGTCCTAATTAACAAAATTAAAAATTTAATTTAATATGAAAATAATATAAGTTTAGGTTGTATTAACAATTGGTGCAAATTATTCTTATTTTATATTAAAAAAATTATTATTTTAATTGAAAACTTAAAGTTTGATTAGATAGATATATCTATGTTTTAAATATTCTTATACTGTTTTTGGATGAAGAGTATAAAGGGAACCTTTTAGTTTAAATTCATGATTTTTTTTAATAAAAATTTTAGGAGATAAAACTGAAAAAAAGTTTGAATCATAATATTATAAAAATCAATGGTGTGTTTAGTACACCATTTCAATCCAACTCCATTTTTTTTCCTTTTTGTTTTTTTCAAAATTGGTATTATACTCATTTTTCTTTCTCATAAACACTCACGGCGGGTCATACAAACAGGGGCTAAATTAAGGGAATATAAAGTGCATTTAGTTCATGGGTTGGAGATAAAATTTTTAAATTTGAGTTAGTTGATTTTGTAAAAATTATTTATAATTTTTTTTTGTTGATTTTTTAGAAAAAATATAAATAAAAACTGCGATGAAAATTTGAATTGGAGATGTCAAATCAAATATAGGGCTTGTTTGGTATCCAAACTCATCTCAAACTAAACTGTACTTTTTTCATCATGTTTTTTATCTTTTCTGAAAAAGTCAATAAAAATTACTATTTAAACTTAAAAATCTCAACTCAACTTATACACCAAACACCCCCATAAACTAAGGATTTATTTGATATTTTAAGTTTAATTCTAATTAAATTATATTTTTTAACTAAATTTTTATCTTTTTTAAAAAATTAATAAAAAATATAACTAATTTTTAAAAAATTAATAAATTTCAATTAAAAAATTTTAGGATTTAAAGGTACACTAATTCTTATTAGATTGTCCGAAATTGAAAATAGAAACTCATTGTGGGGTTTCCCGAATTTCTGAAATTCGAAAACCCCTAAAACACCTAAAACCTTGTCTTTGGTAGCGTAAAACCACTGAACTCTCCAAAAAAGGATCAACCTGGGTAAAGCCCATATTATGCTGTTATCGTCATTGCGTAACTGCAGACAACCTCTCTCTTACACTCTCCGCCGTTTTTCCCCATTTTCTTCTCCTCCTTCTCTCCGGTTCTCCTCCTCCGCCGCAGAACCGCTACCAACGACCACCGCGGCCATGGCGGCGGCGAATCACAAGGACGAGGCCTACCTCGCCACAGTTATTCCTAAGCGCATCCAGCTCTTCGAGACCATCAAGGCTCAGCAGAACCTCCATCGCCTCTCCCTCCTCTCCGATCCCATCAAGTAAGCCCTAATTCTCTCTCTTCTGCAAATCGACGCTTCTCCGGACGCGAATTGCCGAATTCTCTGCGTTTTGACCGGTTCCTTTTTTTTGTTTTTGTTTTTGTTTTTGTTTTGGTGTTTCAGGATTACGTTGCCGGACGGGAAGGTGAAGGAAGGGAAGAGGTGGGCGACGTCGCCGTTGGACGTTGCGAAGGAGATTTCGAAGAGCTTGGCGGCGAACTCGCTTATCTCTGAGGTCAATGGAGTTCTGTGGGACATGACCAGGCCTTTGGAAGGCGATTGTGAGCTTAAGCTCTTCACTTTCGAGAACGATGAAGGCCGCGACACTTTCTGGCATTCTAGCGCTCACATTCTTGGACAGGTTCAGAAACGAAACGAAACGTTTTCTTTTTCTCTTTTTTGCTTGCGCGTTTCGATTTTATCTTGATTTTGGGAGGAAAAATTGAGAAATCTTTGTTGTTGATTAGGCACTGGAGGTGGAGTACGGATGCAAGCTCTGCATTGGACCTTGCACCACCAGAGGAGAGGTATTTGCTACTTAGACTGTAGAAAAATAGAACAAGATCCGGTGTGTTTAGAACATAAATGATGTTTTGATTTTGTATAAAATTATATTAAAACTTTGGTAAGTTGTAAAAGATTTCCAAAAGCAGCTTTTAGATTCGGGAAGCGAAAAGCAGCATTCAGGAAGCAATTGCATTGTCAAGCAGGGCTCTAAGTCTCTTTACAAAAGTTTTGGATGATCCTTAAATAATGTATTATTTTCTTATGAAATACTGATATGTTTCCATTTTTTTTTTTGGTAAAATGCTTGAAATGTAATTGCAGGGTTTTTATTATGATGCGTTTTACGGTGACTTGGGCTTAAATGAAGATCACTTCAAGAAAATCGAAGCAGCGGCAACCAAGGCTGCTGGGGTATTGTTCTTCTCTTGTAAAATGGCAGTTTTTGATGTTGTTCTGTAGTTGAAACCGCGTCTTACTGCTTCTTTTTATGCCAATATTTTGTTGACGTCCCATCTAGGAAGGGCATGTAGATGTTGTAAAGTATTAGTTGGTTCCAGTTTTGTAGTCATTTTTTTCTTTGTTCGTGATAAAAATGTAGTAACTAAGCATAAGATATACGCAAACGAAAAATTTTAGAAGGCTTTATGAGTAAGTGCTAGTTGGTAAAGATTCTTTTTGTTAGCATATCAAAGAAACGAAACTCAACGTTTAGTTTTATATTTTTTTCTTTTGCACTGAAACAATCCCCTCTCTTTTTCCAGGAAAGGCAGCCTTTTGAGCGTATTGAAGTAACAAGGGAACAGGCACTTGAGATGTTTGCTGACAATAGTTTCAAGGCAAGTAAGCTGCTCGTTTTAAGATTGTGTCTGACAAGTAACTGTTAGATATTTTTCCTACATGCATTTTGTATTTTTCTTATTTCAATTCTTATACGTTTTTAGTCTTCTGGGTTATTTTCAGGTTGAGATTATCAATGATTTACCGGCAGACAAAACTATCACAGTTTATAGATGTGGTCCCTTGGTTGATTTGTGTCGTGGACCCCATATACCTAATACATCTGTTGTGAAAGCATTTGCATGTTTGAAGGTAATGCATTTTTATCGTCTGTTAGAACCGTAGCTTCTAGCCTACTGGCTTGTAAAATACCTTTTAACACATTAAATAGCCGTGTACCTTTGTTTGTCGTAATTTATTGAATTTGTAATTCTAGGCTTCTTCAGCTTATTGGAGGGGGAATAAGGATCGTGAAAGTTTGCAAAGAGTTTATGGAATTTCTTATCCTGATAAAAAACGTTTGGAGGTAATATTTTTTTAGAGCGTAAAGTCGGTAAGGATCTATTAGTCCATGTGCTCTCTCTCTCTCTCTCTCTCCCCTTTTTTCCCCCTGAATGGTATATATTCTCGTAACAATACTGTTCCCTACAGGAATATAAAAAATTTCAGGAAGAAGCAAAAAAGTATGATCACAGATTGTTGGGTACAAAACAGGAGCTTTTCTTTTGTCATCCACTTAGGTATATCACATTTTAAAGCCCGTGACATTTTTTTTTGTCGAATAAGATTTTCCATCATGATTTTTCAATCTCTCTCTCTCTCTCGCTCTCTCTCTTTTTGGTTTGAATTTTTTAGCCCAGGAAGTTGGTTCTTCCTCCCACTTGGGACACGGGTCTACAACAGACTAATGGAGTTTATACGAAATCTATATAGAGAGAGAGGATACCAAGAGGTTAACAGTCAATGCTTCAGTTGGAATGTCTTGATACATGCATGCATACATACATACAAATATATATATATATATATATATAGATATTTGCTAGAGAAATGTCTTGATTGTCAATCCTAACTTGTCCACACCTAATTTCCTTGTCATCTGCAGGTTATATCACCAAACATGTATAATATGCAACTATGGGAGACATCTGGTCATGCTGCAAATTACAAGGAGAATATGTTTGTATTTGAGGTGATGCTCATATACATGGCCTTTAAATGTCTGTATCTTGTGTGTTTTGTGGGTAAACACATGTTTGTATAGCCAAGAATGTAAGTAAGTTGGTGTGTTTTGAGGTAAACATGCATAATATGCAAATATGGGAGACATCTGGTCATGCTGCAAATTACGAGCAGAATATGTTTGTAATGAGGAGATGTTCTTCCTTTATTTTTTTTATACGTACTTTTTTTATTTATTTGTTATCTTTTCTGGGTGTGTTTTGTACCAATTTACTTTTTTCACCTTTTTGGAGGTGTACATAGCTGATATGAATTGATGCAGTAGTACATTATCGAAGATGGGTATAATTATTCAAACATGAATAGGGGTTTGTAGGGAATAAGCTCCATAATGGTTATGTAGGTCTCATCTATAGTTCATGATAAGTTTTCCTGCCTTGGGTTTTTGATGCGCATTAGTCAGTTTCAATTATTAAAAGCAGAAGAATGATTGGGGTGTTTTTCCAGCAGTGCTATATGCCTTGCAAATATTTGTCATCTATTGTTAAAGTTCAATATGCAGTGTTAGATAAACTTGTATTAATGATATTAGGTTCCTCGTGCAGATTGAAAAGCAGGAATTTGGATTGAAACCGATGAATTGCCCAGGACATTGTTTGATGTTTCAACATAGAGTTCGTTCTTATAGAGGTATAGTTGTTTGTCTTCAAACTTAGTTTCTGATAATATTTTCTTTTCTGTTTTGTTCTTCATGTCCACTTTAGTTCCATAGGACAAAAATGCTATTATATCCTTTTCCTATACTAATTGAGCATGTCTCAGTCACCATTAGAAAGTTTCAATTTGGCATGAGTTTGGCTTGCATGTCGTTCAATATGTTGTGTGTTTGTCACATGGTCTATTCCCTTCTCTTGACTGTTTTTAAATACGGAATTACCATAACCCTTGTCTCTCTCTCTCTCTCTCTCTATATATATATATATATATATATATATATTTTTTTTTCCTGTTCCTTTTGTGAACTATCCTTTTTTTTAATCATTATTTTGGTTCTGTAGAACTTCCTCTTCGACTAGCTGATTTTGGGGTCTTGCATCGAAATGAGGCCAGTGGTGCTCTTACTGGCCTAACACGTGTCCGGAGATTTCAGCAGGTATCAAACTAGACTGCAGACTAATATTCAGGAGCTCTCTTTAATACTTTCTTCTTTTTGGTATATTTTGGCCGCTAATTTTATTTCCTTGTTGCATGGTTAAGCTACTATGTATTTCTAATTATTTGTCTGAGTAGTGTCAGATCCAATTAATCTTTGTCTACTATACTTGGGGATTTCATGTGTCCTCTGGCGCGAATATTATGCCAGAGCACTGGATATAATTGTTGATTCTGATAAGTTTAGTTCAAATGTCTTACAGGATGACGCTCATATCTTTTGCAGGGAGTCCCAGGTAAGTTGAATTTGATAAGCATTTAGAAAATTGTTTATAACTTTTTGGTGCTCATTTTCTTACTTTCTGTTTCATTTTGTAGATAAAAGAAGAAGTGAGGGGTGTCCTAGAATTTATCAAATATTGTTACGACATATTTGGCTTTACTTTTGATCTGAAGTTATCCACGGTATGTATGACATAAGATCTGTGGTGTTTATTGCGTTAGTTTCTAGTCTACCAATTATTATCGCAAAAAACCTCATGTATTCATAAAATTCTGAAGTGAGAAAAACTATTGTGGTGTGTCCCTGTGGCTTATATAGTAATTGAATATAGTTCTCTATGTCCCTATATTTGTTGAAGTATACTGTCTTTCCGTGTTTCTTTCTGGTTGCTTGCTCATGTTTCTCCATAATCTGTTATACAAATATTCGTTGTGTTATTGGAACCCTTTATAGAGGCCAGAGAAATACCTTGGAGAATTGGCTACTTGGGAAAAAGCTGAGGCTGCTCTTACAGAAGCATTGAATGAGTTTGGCAAGCCTTGGCAGGTTATTCTTCTTTCCTTGCTGTAGCTACACGTTGTGTAGCCTGCTCTCTCTCTCTCCCCTTCAGGTTTATGCTCAATGGTTGTCTTTTTTGCCTTGTTGAACAGATAAATGAAGGGGATGGAGCATTTTATGGACCAAAGATAGACATTAGTGTATCTGATGCTTTGAATAGGAAATTCCAGTGTGCAACGTTACAGGTTTATGATGGCTCATTTTTTTTTTTTCCCCCTCATTTGCCTGCTGTTTTGGTAAGTGGTGTTGAACCATAATAGGTTTATGGTTGTGGTTGCAGCTGGACTTTCAGCTTCCTGCACGTTTTGAGCTGTATTACTCAGCTGAGGATGAAGCAAAGAGGGAAGCACCGGTGATGATACACAGAGCTGTTTTGGGCTCCGTTGAGCGCATGTTTGCGATACTGCTGGAGCACTACAAAGGAAAATGGCCATTCTGGCTGAGCCCCCGTCAAGCAATTGTATGTCCAGTATCAGAAAAGTCCCAGCAATATGCATTACAGGTAATTTTGTTGTGTGCTCCTTTGGTCAAATTGTATTATTCCAGGTTTTGACCAAGTTATGATGTATCTTAAGTCATTTTCTACCATCTGTAGTTGAGTTTCTTTCCCATGCCTTCCCACTAAGCTGTTCACTGATCCGAGCTGACTTTAGCATAGCATTAGGTTGCTTGAGTTTAGCTTGAATATCCTATGAGCCATTCGATTTCTTAGCGAGTCAAGTGTGAAACAAGCTGATTGCTTTTTCTGTTTTGGGTACTAATCATCAACTATTCTCTGTTACTTGTCTGTATATCAGTAAAATTTATTTTGTCGATTCTTGTAAGACATCCTCATATTGTTTATCAGAATCAGTTGCTAGTTTGGTAGTTATGTTCCTTAAAGTTTTAGTGATGCAAATTGGTTGACAAAGTTTTATGAATCTAATAGCTTTAATATTTTTAAGGATTTTCTTTTCCTTCTCTTGTTGTACTTTTACAATACAATTATTGTTGATTTCTTTTTGTTCCATAATTTTAGGTAAGGGATCAGATTCATAATGCTGGTTATTATGTTGATGCCGATACAAGTGATAGAAAGATCCAGAAAAAGGTACTGGTCCAAAATCCCTTTCACGTTATCATTAAATTTCTGGTTCTGATTCCCACATTTATTACTTGATAGTGGCACTCCTGGAAATTCTTCATTTTGAATTTATACTAAATCGTTCCTGGGTATATTAGTTGCTGATCATGTTGGCTACTGCAGGTACGGGAAGCTCAGTTGGCTCAGTACAACTACATTTTGGTCGTCGGTGAGGAGGAGGCCAACACTGGACAGGTTCCTTCGATCTCTTTTATCTTATTCGAGCTGTTGTTTCAACTACATGTTGGCTTGTTTTTCTTTAATGGCAATCATATTATTTTTGTACGTGGCATGTGAATTAAGCATATGGTTACATTGTTTTTCTAATATCTGTTTTTAGCTTGTTTTATTTGCTACACAAGGCAATCTAAACCATCAAATATTTGACATTATTTTCATGTGACTACTCTGTATGAGGCTTAAAAAGCTAAACTATTAAGTGGTTCAATTCCTTCGCGCTTATCTCATCCTTTTATCATGGTAATGCTGTATGCCTTGCCTGTCATGAATATTGCCAATTGGATCAGGAAGATAAATCCATGATTCCTTCTATTTGCAGGTGAGCGTTCGGGTGAGGAATGCTAACGACCACTCGGTAATGGGCATCGACGGCCTACTCGCACACTTCAAGGCAGAAACAGATGCCTTCCATTAGGATTTTCATTAGAAAGGATTTATTAATTCAATACAGAGCAAGGAGGTGAACCTAACATGGGGTTTTATTGATCACAGTGCAAAATTTAGAACACTACACTTCTCTCCTTCTAATTTGAAGGATTTTTGGGCTTTTGCTTCATTTAGGCAAATTACCGCTGAAAATTATCTTTTTCTTGGAAAACTGCATTTGTCATTCTAAGCTTTATGTTCTTGATTTTGGGTTCAAATTTACTTGATGCAATAATACTGGCCACTCAGTTGAAAAAAAAAAAAAAAAAAGCTTATCCAAACTCCGAAATCTTTTAGCAACACAAAAAAGAGGCTCGAATTCAGACTCGTCTTTTCTTAAATCACCATGCGATTCTGTGAAAAAGGAAAGGCATCCTCCATGCTGTGATTCTTTCTCGGTACTGCGTACTGAAATCTTTTACTAGACAACGTGAATTCTCCAGCGATTTTCCTTGATTTTTTCCATTCAAAGTAGCCTTGGAAATGTAGAACATTATAACTGAAAGCACTTCAAAGGGGCAAATTCGGACCGGTAAACAGAAACTGAGTTTCAAATAACAAAAAGTCGCTGTTGTTGTTGGCAAGTGGGTGGAGGGCCATTTCTTCTTATTACATTGATTTTCATGCCATCTTTTTTTATCTCTCTTAAAAAGACTTGAAAAAAAAAAAAAAAAAAAAAGGTTTTCATTAGTATCAAGGACTTTTATCCTTTAAACACCCACTAGGCACAAGCCGTGTCTTGCACACAACAATAATACCAACAAATTCTGTACCTGTGCCCGTCACGTGTTGGACACATATTGTCCTTCCCAAACCCCAATTATTGTTGAGCAGTCCATGCCTGTTTTCTCCTCCATTAAAAGCTCTTAGGAAAATAACCTTCTTATGGCTTTGACAAAATTAAGTTGGAAGCAACCAAGTTTTCTTTTTGGTTGGTTTTGTCGGGTTAAATATTTTCTTTTGTTAGATCTGGCTGGGTGTTTGTTTTAAGCAGTTACTCCTTTCATTTTTCTGCATCAAATAATTCATTACCACATTTTGACACCACTTTCCACTTGTCTCCAACCATTAGATAAGAGTAAAAACAAGGCCGTCAGTACGGGAAGCACAATGGGTCAAAAATGCAAGTTTGACATAGGCTTTTGACAAGCCTAACAAGTGGCCGTGCAATGAACTATAGTGCTAGTTTTTCACCTCCCAAGGTCAACCTAGATCTAGTGGATTTGCGCTTTGCTTGATCATGGACTTAAGTGGGGTGGGTTTAGCTATTATCTTCTTCTTTTCTTTTCTTTTCTTTTCCTTTTTTTTTTTTTAAAATAAAGGGTGCGTTTGGTAAAACAGTTTGAGTTGAAATTTTTAAGTTTGAGTTAGTTAACTTTTTAAAAACTAGTTATAATTTTAATTGATTTTTCAGAAAAGACAAAAATTGAGATGAAAAATTTGAGTTTAAGATGGAGAAGCAAACGGAAGTAAAGAAAAGCTCGGGAAGGGGGATCAACGATAGCATATCCCTAGATGTGATTAAAAGGGCTCTCAAACGCTGACAAGATCATGTTTGTTGAAGGCCCTACTGTCAGATTCTATCCCTCGACAAGAAATGTGTCATCCCACTTTGATCAAATCGAATGTGCTAATACATGGGGGCATGGTCTTAGTAACTGATAGTACTAAAATGACATGCGTAAGTCTTAACATTTAAAATCCTGAAAAAGTGTCACTCAGCACTCGAACATTTTATCACAGGCCCACTATGATAGTCCATTACCACTTAATCACCCAACGTGGTAGTAGCTATTATCATGATTGTCTTAGAGAAAATTAAGCTAAACAAAACAGCTCATTCTTGCACCACTTGAGGCGAAGGGTACTTGGTTCTGTTGTGCTAGCTCTTACACCCTTGGCTATCTCACTTCTCTCTCTATCTCTCTGGAGAACTTAACCTCACATGTACGGCATTGTTCCAGGGCAGCTCAATAGTCGTCAGCAGAAGATGCCAATACCAAGTATAAATCATGTCATATACACAAGAAGAAGAACAAGAAGAAGAAGAAGAAAAGATCCTTAGATTTATATCACATGGTACGGACTAGTAAGCCTCTGCAGCCACCAACAGACGCCGGACCGGCTACAAACTCCCTAAATACGATTAACGACAAGCTTATATCGAAATTACGCTTCCCGAACAACGTTAGAATTAAAACTCAACTCCTTAATTAATAACTCCCTACCATAGATCAATATCAATCTAATCACCATATACCAACATGGAAAAACTATCAAATATTATATTATTGCTCAAATAATTCAGAATCCGCTTAAATTGTGATCTTGATGCTGATGGAAACTATTGTGCCGCCGGTACGACATCGAGGTGCTGCTCTCGCCGCCCGCGTCCTTCTCCGGTCTATAGCAATCGTCGTCGTCGTCGATCTCGTCCTTGGCCACCTTCTCGGCAATTGATCCCATGAACTCCAAGGGCCTTTGGAACTGGTGGTGATGGTGGTGGTGGTGGTGGTGAGGAGACATTGACATAATTGCCTGCGGAGGAGGAGGAGGAGGAGGAAGCGGCGGAGGAACGACGGAGGGAAGCTTGGAGAGGAGCGCTTCGAGGCTGCTCATGGAGGGCGTTATCTTGAGTGGCAATTGGTTGTAATGGTGGAGGTGGTCGTGATATAATTCGTGAGGTTGGGGTGCAAGTTGAGATCCTTGGAAATGCCATGAATGATCTGGGGAAACGCTATAGTTTCCGTCGACCTTGAATGGGAATGGTGAGGATGATGGGTGGGGGAGGAGCACCCCCGGGATGCTTTCGATGTAGCTGAACTTCTTCCTCAGGAGAACCACATAGCTCAAGTCTTCAATCACCTTCAACCATGTACAATATATATATAATATTGTTAATATATATATACACACATATATGTGTGTGTGTGTGTGTGTGTGTGTATAGAGAGAGAGAGAGAGAGAGAAGACAAGAGCAGACCTTGTGGATGGCTCCTAACTGAACAACCCCTTCTCTCACTGCTATCAGGGCTATGGTCTGCAATATCATATATTTATTTAAATCAAACCAGAGGGAGAGAGGGAGAGATTGTTGAAGGTTTATAGTAGAGTTTGATTTATAACTTATATATTACCTTTATTCCAGACTGAAACTGGGCTTCCCATGTCCTAGGATGCTGTTTAAATGACCAAGAAATTGAGAAAACACCATCAAAATGGCATTTTAAATATCATATTTATCCATTTCAGGTTAGATCATAAGTAGTAGTGTAACTGATCAGAAGACTACAAACATAATTTGTGCAATAAAAAAAAAAAACCCTGAATATATGTATGAAATAATCACAAAATCAATAAGAGAAAATTACAACTTTTGAAAATTTCTTGAATTTAATTATAAATATATTTACCGAGTCGGCTGAGTTGTGCCATGCTGACAAGAAGTTGATCTCTTGATCGTTAGGTTCCTTGTATATCCATTTATGACTATGATCCGCAGCCACTTTCCCTATCAAACTGCAACAAAAAGAAAATTAATTAAAGAAAAAATTAACTCAACTAAACATTATTAATTCCTTTGATTAATCCAAAATGTGCAATTGTTAGCTGCACAACCCCGTTTAGGGCTAAAAAAAATTCGGAAAACAAAAACAAAGGAGGCCGTACACGTACATACCCTTCGCCGTAGTTGTAGATCTCGTGGGACATCTTGAAGAAGAGCTCAGGTTGAAGCCCTTGGTGGTGGTACTGTTGAAAATGATCACATGATGAAGGGTTACCATAAAGCGATGGACCTGAGCAATCGCCGCCGTTCATCTCTGGCCCAGCTGCTCCTGATCCTCCTCCTCCTCCTGCCGTTGTTGTCGGCGATGATGATGATGATGAGGCAGCGAAGTTGCAGAACCCATCTTCCCACACTAATATCCTGCCACGTATACATGTCACTCACCAACACGCAATTTCGCATTCACTTTCATCACTCCGCACAAACTAACAACAATATATTGCTTATATAATATATATATATATGTGTGTGTGTGTGTGTGTGTATAATATTACCAGTTTCTTCTGTTCCCTCTTGACCTGTCGTAAGCTCCATGACCTTCCCATCTAATATTTTTTTAATGAAACCAAGAGAGAAGAATTGGAATTACTTGGAACTGATTAGTGTAAAGACATACATGTGTGTGTGTGTGTGTAAGAGAGAAGTGAAGTAGTTTTGAGTAGAGATGTTGAATTTTGCTTACTTGGGTGGAGGGTAATTTCTAGGGAGGATTCTCCAAAAGACTGCATAAACCCACTGAGAGTTTTCGTGAATGCAGAGGCTTCTCAGCGTGTGTTGAAGAAGATGAGTCACCGCTAGTGGGCTCAGTTGTTCTTCCATATTATTAATCACCAATCTATGCTCTTTGATCTCTCTCTCTCTCTCTCTCTCTATATATATATATATATATATGTATATAGATATATATGTCTCTCCCTCTCTTCAGTTCTACTTCAGATCTTTAAAGAGAAGGAAAACCCAACATCCTATCTTCACTTTATATATAAGCTTACCAACATGGAAAAACACACTTATTTCTTTCTTTTTTTGCTCTCTTTCTCTGTGTGGAGTAAAATAAACCAATTTTGAAGTGAAAAAAACCATGTTTTTGGTTTTTCACCACAATGATTTGTTTTTTTTTTTTTTTCCTCCTTAGGCCCCCACACTCTTTTCCTTCTGGCTTTCTCTACGGTCTCTCTCTCTTTTTCTTTTCTTTTCTTTTCATTACTTTTCTTTTATTTATTTATTTAACAAAAAAATCATCCACACAAATTAAATAACTTAAATTATTACCAAGGAAGTAGTACTGCTGGAGGTTTTTTTCTTTTTCCATGTTAAATATATTCTGATATAGTACATCATTACTATGGGAGTGGCTTGGTTTCTTTGATGACCCGTATCTTTCTTTCTGACCCTTAATGTGTAGTACCTTTCCGGTTTCGAGCTGAGACACCCCAGGTTATATAATTACCTCCCATTCAGACCAAAGGAAGGAGAAAAAAAAAAAAAAAAAGGAAGCAAACTTTGTTGCCCTTCTTCATTGTTTTATGGATATGTATAAATTGATAAGTTAAAAATAAAAGTGCAAGCAAGAAATTTAATTATTGGACATTATATATCATCATTCGGTGAGATGATAAGACAATGAAGTAAGATCTTGAGTTCGAATTAGTATTTTCACTGCACACGATACATAAAGTAATTATGGACATGTCACATGATTAATGCACTATCTTCATGAATTATCTAGGTACACAACAAGCCTCTATACCTATATAATATATATATATATATATATTTAAGAAATGGACATATTTAATGGTCTAAAAATTGTACTTCTTAAATTGTGACGACTCGGGAATTTGTAAGCTTTTATAAGGATTTATAATCAAATTTATATGTGGTCGTTTCTAAATGGTACCAATAGGTATTCTCTCCACGGTAAATTTGTTTTTTGTTATTACAACATATAGTTGTTGTTGTTTTGATTATTAGATATTTTATTTATTTTGGTACCCAGTACATCGGTTATAACTCAGGATTTAAGAGTTAAAGACAAAAACCTAATAAAACAAATTTAAATGAAAATGAGCTGGTAAGGATTCAAGAGTACTGTAAGCAAGTAACGATTACACCTGTATAGCCTGTTTATTCATACCCATTATAACCTATTCCTATATATGATCATTACACAGACATTATTATTATAAGGTGATAAAACTTCGTTATTTTTACATAAATTATGCCATTCAGTCAGTGCACCAAAATTCTGTACTTTTATCTCCATGGGTTTATCTTTTATATAACAATATTTCAAGCAAGTTTTATTATAGAAGTTTTCTAACTTTATAGATGACGATCTTTTGTGTGTGTAACACTAATTGTGGATCAGAATTATGGTCGATATATTAACTTGGAAGCTTTAGCATATAATATATAATTAAAGATGCAGTACTTTTGCAAAGTGCCCTAGTAAATAATTATATTATATACGAATATATATAAATGTCCAGCCAAGTGTTTGACTATGGAACTTTGATATTTAGATCCACTAATTTCACTTAAAACTTTTGATCATGATCGCACACACATATACATGTACATATATATATATATATGTATATGTGTACCGCATGCGAGATACTTGAGTTTTTTTTTTTTTAGTTTTTGATGTTAATTTGTGATTAATCCCACTGATTTTTCTTAGTACTCATGCAAATTAATCCATACAAAAAGATATATAAATATATATAAGAATGATCTCTTATCCGGTACCGAATGATATCCAGTAATGTGAACTTTAGTTACTATAAATGTAAACTTTAGTTATTATTGAAGTTCACATTACCGGATACCATAAGATATCGGATATGAGACTTTACGAATATATATAGCTAGTTATCCATTTTCTTCTGCAGGAATTCACATTTTTAATAATTGAAGTTCACATTATCGCATATCATATGATACCGGTTACGAGATTTTACAAATATATATATATATATATATATATAGTTATACACACACATTACACTTTACCAGTTAATTAAAAACTTGCTTTTCATTGAGCGGTAAAGATCAAAAAGGGGAAGAGAGCAAAACTATAAAACGCTGAAACGTCCAAAACTGCGTACTACTACAGTTTTACATGGGGAGACATGTAAAAGTGTACTTTCCTAGTAGTTGGTCACAGTCTTGGTCACAGTCCCCGAATTTAGACAACGGAAAAAAGAAAAAATTTAGTACAGACGAATACGTATATATAGGATTTTTCACGTATATAGGGTGCTTTTCTACTGTTTATTTGATGAGAGGTGATTCTGACATAATATAAAATGTCTTTTAACTTAACATCATGAAATAAATAAGTCGCAATATAATCACAAAACTACAAAACATTAATCCGTAAAACATATCATTCAGATTTATTATGTATTATATAACATTTTATTTATATTATTACTATTCCATTTGACTCATTTAATGTTACATTTGAAACACCATACATTATTATGTATTATATAACATTTTATTTATATTATTACTATTCCATTTGACTCATTTAATGTTACATTTGAAACACCATACATTATGTTAGAGAGACCTATTTCAATTGGTATCTTAAAGAAGGCCTCTATATATATATATACATCACATTAAAATTGGTATGATATGATCAGTTTCTTCTTATTCGCTTGTGGGCTCTTCTCTCTTTCTTCTGTAAACAACATGATGACCAAAGGAGCTTTCAGTGCTTTCATTTCCCCACCCCCCCTGACAACCAAGAAATTTTTTTGACAGAGCATTATACTGTCCCTTTGACCGACTGTTTTTTTTTTTTTTTTACAAGAAAGTGTCCTCTCATTATAGTACTACTATACTGCTGCAGACAGTAAATATATATATGTAAAAAAATAATAACAATTCACGAATATATATAACCCCAAACAGTTGCCACTCTTCATTTCTTGATGGTGACAGACTTTGCTTTTGTCGATAATTTTCTCTTTGGCTTCTTCTTATGAAGGCAACCCACAACGTGTCTGTATGTGAAAGAGAGAGAAATAGAAAGAAGAGAGAGGGAGAAGGAGTAGTAGTAAGGTTATAAATAGGGGTTCTGTTATTGTAGCTTGAAATCTTATAATTCATGAATGTACAATCCTTTTATATATAATATATATATATATATATATATATTAGAATTGGAGACAAGGTCTGTGCATGTGACGTAAGCAAAAAAGGATTTGTTAGGGCAAAATATTGAATGATCTTTGGATTTTACTGATGGTGGTGACGGTTCTGGAGGATATATATATATATATATGTATATTATATTAATTGTAATTAGAATTCTAGAATAATCTATACAAAGAATACTGTATCCATTGTTAAATTTGGAGATTTAGATTTAACATTTGGAAATATGCACTATCATAATAAGTTGGTTGTTCTGTTGTGTAGAAAATTATTTGAACTTGGTTCTTAGTTCTTTCTCTTTTGTGAGGAACTCTCTATTAAATAAATAAATAAATAAATAAAACATCTTTGAAATATATATATATATATATATATATTTGCGATTGAAAAGAAAAATTTAGAAGTTTTGGTATGGGACCAAAGAATGGCACAATAGTCTTGGTCAAGATCATTGTTGTTGAACAACGCCCCATCCCTTTCTTTCATTAAGGAAGTGGAATCTCTGCTCCTCCCATCCTTCCCCTTGTCCCTTTTAATATTCTAAAACCATCCAATCTCTCAGAAGCAAAGCAAAATTCATTCCAAAATAATTGTATATTAAAAAGTGTATATATATATTTATATATATATTTAAATATTTGACATTCTTTAATATGGATGGATAACTGGACAATAAGACACAAGGATCTAGTGATGCATAACCTAAA
This sequence comes from Ficus hirta, assembly GCA_038430175.1. NCBI lineage: Eukaryota > Viridiplantae > Streptophyta > Magnoliopsida > Rosales > Moraceae > Ficus > Ficus hirta. The sequence goes on along the minus strand of CM076595.1, from coordinate 13,092,363 downwards.
GCAGGCAAAATCTTCGCCTCTCCACACACAACTCTTTTATTTTTATTTTTGTGATAATAAAAAAATAGAGGTATGGAAGCAAAGAATGGAAGAAGAGTCTGATTTTGATATTGTTTTGGAATGTTTTGATTGAGCATTTATATTATATATTTTAATACATGGTTCACATTGATCAAGATAGTTAAGGATCAAGACGCAAGGTAGATTGCCTTTTTTGTCCCGATTTCCAAAGTAATGGAGAACATTTTAGAGTGGGTTTAATTATAAAAGCAAAATGTGTGTGATGTACATCCAAGGATCTAAATTTCAGTGTTTTTCCTCGGAATGATGAAATGTCTTATCCTCTTAACAAGATGATTTGTTGTGACATTGATATATGTATATATATATATATATATATTATATTTTTATATTATATATACAATATACGTGTATGTATATATATCATGTGTATATCCACATTTCCCAACGCCTGTCTGAATGGTTGTTTTCTGTTGGTTGAGGGAGGGGGGGTGGTTTTTAAGAGTACCCCTTTGTTCGTTATCTGCAAAAATATCGAATGCATGACTCCTAATTCTTTCGTTATATGTGCATTCATGAATGCATGTCAATTCACAATCATGCATAAGTATGTAGGGCAATCACGGACGCCTTCTCTGTGTAATAAATGAATCTGTACAATTATATTTATAAATATACTTGTATTTATTAAAATGTTTCATCTTATATGTTATTCATATACTTGTGTATAATTATACGTTTGTGCTTCGGGGGGAAAAAAAAAGAATATGATTTAGTACTTTAAAATATAATCTTTTCTCAAGTCTCCAAACTGGACGTTTCGATCCATTTGTTTTCCAAAATTCGTAAAGTAACTTCTAGAAATTCTGTTCCAAAGAAAAACCTTATTTATACGAGTCCGTTAATTTTTCCTTTCTCACCAATTAGTAAAAACGAAGTGGTAATTAAACCACTTCTCACCGAAGTCAGTTAATTTTTAAACCATGCATGCGTGGTAATTACATATTCGGATCTCACGTTTAATTTTTGGTGCATCAAATAATGCTTTATCAATTATGTTTCATATTGTTCAAAACACTTTATAATTGATTTTTCTATTCTTTAACACATGACTTTATTAAATGACATGACATAATTTGATTGGTTAGACATAATTTAAAACATCAATATTAAATAGATTAATTGAATCAATAAGTTTTAATGCTTGGCTTTTAAATGGACTGTTGCTATATATAACTTATGCACGTATCGGAGAGACAGTTTTTAAAAGTTGTAACCATGAATTTCTATAAATGTAGCAGTAGGAAATTGAGATAAAAATGGAAAACGATGGAGTTTTTGGAGGAGTAAGAAAGGTCAAATTACGCCACAGGATAGGGAGGGCTAGAAAAAGGAAAAGAAGCATGGAAAATGAATGTTTGTATGTCAAAATTAAGCTCACAACAAATTCTAAGTTTCCCATTGCAAAGAAAAACTCCCATGGCATCACGGGATAAGGCATTTCTAGTCACCATTTTATGGCTTGAAAAAGTCTTCCATTCACGTCCTTGATCAATAGGGACTATATCTATATTAACCTCGGTCGTTCTTTTTTCTTACTTTTTTTATTATAAAAATTAAATTTCAAAAAAAAAAGAAAAAAGAAAAGAGCTTGTTCCTTAACATTGATCATGTGTTGATGGATTCTTTGAACCTTTAAAAGATTTAAGACCATAATTCTCTGCATTTTATCTATAGTCCCAATTGACTCACTCTTCTAATGGTTCTAAGCAAGAGCCTGAAGACACAAAACATCTCCCCCTTTCACAGAAAAAAATAAACAAATTATTAACTAATAAGAGGGCAAAAAGAAAAAGAAAAAGAAAAAGGACTAAAAAGAAAAATCATATATGCCCTTTTTGAATAGCCTTTCTCTGCTATAAAATTAACAAGTCTTTTCTCTCAACCCAACTTTTCCATACCCATCAATGTAGCCAAAAGCCCCCCCATGAAATGAAAGATGCCTCTCAAAATGGTGCTAACATATATATATATATATATATATATATATATGAAGATGCCCTCAAATCCATTATACTCATTACACATTTGGCTGACCAAACTTCATGAGTTATATTATTCCAATATAGTTTATGTTACGATATGAGCTGGCTAAGACTGTAAACTTATCCTTATTACTGCAAACCATTGGAATCAAATTCTACATAATTTGCATACTCAAACCAATATATATATAATAACGCAAAGAAAAAGAAGTTAAAAGAAGTTTGTTTGTTGGGCAATTATTCTACTACAGAAGTCAGAAAAAGATACCTCTTTTTGGTTATGTTGGTCAAATAGACAGTGATTTATCAGAACGCTAGCTCGCTAGTGAATCTATTGGACGATTCAGATAAGTACCCACCAAACCTCACAGTCTTTCCTGAGCGTGAATTTATTCATTTTTTTTATTTTGAATAAAAATGTATAGCGAGATCAGGATACATGTTACTTTCTAACTGTTGGAAAACCGCTTATTAAAAACCATTTTAAATGGTCATTTTGAGGCTTAAATTTGAGCAGGATTCACTTCGTATTAGTGTTGGTTTAATGTGGATTTGTGTTCTACTCCGCAAGGAGTTTGAAATCGAATTTTTATACGCTCAAAATGATGGAGAGGTGAATGAGAAATTGACTCTAAAAAGTGCACATATGAAGTTGGAAAAAGAATTGGAAAAACTCTCGTTTCACATGGGAAAGAGCGAAACCAAAGGACTTGTATGTGAGCGCACGTCCTACGGGCAAGAATATCGCAATGATTTGTCTATTTTGTACCACCTTGGTTTTGCTACAATTTCTTTTTGTTTTCTTTTCCAACTGATACGTTATAAAGATTCAAGCAATTAAGTTGATTTAATTGCTAGTAATTCAATACCAATTAATTTGGCTTTTGATGCCTCATAAACGTTTTGGAGAACACCAAAAAAATGTTTGGAGAACAACTAAACGGTTAGTTGTTAAATGGCCACAATTCAATGGGTAATTAAGCCGAAATTCAAAACTGTATAACAGCCAAACGTTTGGTTGTATTGTGCATATTAAGAACCATGCTTTTGTGCTTACAAAAGGTACTCCTCCTATAGTCCAAAAACGAGATAACACAAGAAGAAATATAGAGTATCTCTTTCTTCTCTTAGTCTAAGTCTAGCTAGGTGTGTTTTGATGTGATAGAGTTCGGGGCATTTTTCAAGTTCACCAAAAGCTGTAACATGGTGCGCTGTTACCGCTTGTAAATCATTATGTCCTGAGAAACAGATATCGGTTGATTCTCGAGCATCGATAATGAGGAGGCGAATTTATTTTAAAGAAACCGTATGACACATAGGCCTCGATCTTCATCGATAATTTTCGTTATCTTGTATTAGTATGTAATTTTGTTGCTAATGAATTTTGTGTTTGTTAATTCCGACATTTGTTCGTTATCCTATTTTTCATATTTGCTAACACTAACAGCACCTCATTCGGTTGGATATTTAAAGATAAAATAAAAGTTCGAATCTTAAATCATATTCTTTGTTAATATAAGATGAACTGAAGGTTAAGCGTCTTATTATTTTAATCACTTTAATATGTGTGTGTATGTATATGTAAAGTTGGACATCAATATCTATAAGGGCTTTGTAAAGATGGTGCAATGGTTCTGTATCACCATCCCTTTCACTTTCGTCATCCATCAACATCATCAAGTAATAAAGTGGAATTGGACAACCAAGACACAACTAATTTACACTGGTCCACTTATGTGCTGTAATCATATCCTTAAACCAAAAGTTTTTCTGAAAATAATAATAATAATATAATGCTCACAATTATTGGTGCCCAACATATGACATGTCGTATATCACTAATCATTTGATTATAATATGTCATTAGTTTAATTTGACACAATTATATATATGACTTAAATGGTCCAAAATCAGACTACGTTTTTTTGACTAGGAATATCAATATATCTAATAAATGCATATAACTTGGTTGATGATGGGAAACAGGAAACAAATCTAGAAGGTTCCATAATCTCTGTTGGGAATAATTAAGTGTTGGAGAGTGAATTAGGGTAATGATTAGGTGGTTATTAGTTAGTTTTTTAGGTGAAAGTGAGAGATATATATAATATTGTTTTGTGTGCTATGATTACAGCCAGCAGTTGTGTGGGCTAGAGGGGGAGGCTTTTGATGATGCTAGGTTCTTTATCAAACAGAAGCATTGAGATGGACACTTTATTTTTATTTTTTCTTTCTTTACAAAAATTATAATCATAGAAAGATGGAATGGGCAACTCTCTAAAGCCCCCTTGTAGTTGAGGACAACAATATGACTGAGATATTTGGAGGGGTACAATGAGATAGGGACTTGTTGAATCAAATCACACAAAAAAAGTGCCCTCTCTTCTCTCCTCTTTTCTTTTTAATATATCATTTTATATATATATATATATATGTCTCCTCTCTCTCTCTCTCTCTCTCTCTCTAGCTACTAGAAAAACAAATACACCTCGCTTGCTTGCATTTGCTCCTAACTACCAATTATAGTATGCCTATAAAGTTTCATTGTTCTTTCCACTCTTTAATGTTATTCCATGTCTAGGGGACAAATTCATTTTAATTATTATTTACAACATTTCATATTGGTTTTGGGAAGTCTCTTTACAGAAGGGATTGAGTCCCCATATAACATAAGCATGGCCGTAGTGTAAGTGAGATGCTTTTCCTTTCTTTCTTTCCCTTTTGTTTTCCCTTCTGCTTTCAGAAAAGAAGAGAATCATGTTTATCTTAAGAAGCTTTTGACGGGAAGATATTCTTACCATTCACTGATAATGCATGATTAATCTGAATGATAAGATTTATAATCAAAATCCAATCAAAATAAAAAAACCATATAAAATTGACAGAATCTGATACACATCTGCCAATCAAAAATCAGAATCCTACCAATTTGATACTTTTTCATGTGGACTTAGACAATAAATGAGGTATATGTTTCTAACATGTTCTTAATTAAACTATTTTTGCATTCTTCTTTGGTTGATGGGGGTTTTCTTTTTCCTTTTTCTTTATTTGTGTGTGTGTGTGTGTGTGTATGTATTTTTTTCAGATTTTGGGATTGATTAGATTCTTTTCTTGCCATCCTCTGGCAGATCAGGCGAGGGTAATTGGGTCCCAAATTGCTGTATTTTGATTATTTCTGTTGACCTTTTTCTACGTGATAAACATGGTACTTTCTTCGGGGTAGTCCTATCTTGAACTCGTGGTACGGCCTGCAGATGCTGATCCTATCAGGCCCCTAAATTAGTGGGCCCATGGCCCAAACCACTATAGGCCCCACACCCCACCCACCCCCCCCCCCCCCCCCCCCCAAAAACGATCCCCATTCTAGAATGCCCACCTTCTGGGCCCACTTTAGGGGAGGAATATATAGCAGCATGGTTAGGTGAGTAATAAGTAGAGTTTTTCACATCCTTAAGCAAACTTTATTATTATTATTTTAAGTTTCTATATATATGCATATATAATTGCAAATGAAAATCATTCTTAAGCAAGCTAAAATAGTATAAATTGCTTTTTGGATCACATTCTCTCCAATTATGCAATTTTCCTTTCCTATAATATCAGCTTCAAGAACTAGGAAGACATTTTGCATAACAAAACATCTTCCATTTGTATGGTTAGAGATATATGTGAATTTTGTGTGTAATTCTCTCAAGTTTGAAATTTAGAATGGGAGTTTAGTATTTTTCTAGAAAAAAAAAATGTACCTGTTTGCTGAAAATTTAAGCTGATAGAAGATGAACCGTCGCATGTATCTAAAAGATCGTCGGAAGATTCAACAAATGAATGACTAAAGGGGAACTCTCACATTGAATGAACCATGTTACAAAAGTGTCCAAATAGGAATAAAATGTAATGAAATATTGGAAGCCAGTGTTAGGGCACTATCAAAAGTGAGTGAGGAGCACCCAACAGCAGCTAACAACAGTGAAACCAAAACCAATTAGCCACGCCCCATGAGAGTAGTAAAAAATGGGGACCCCCCTTATAGTACTACGCTGTGTGTGTGTGTGTGAGAGAGAGAGAGAGAGAGAGAGAGAGAGAGTTATATAGCTTTTTCTTTTATTTTCTTTTATTTACGTCAGTCAGTGAATGAAAGAGAGATGTGTAACGTAATTGGTGCTAGCAGCCAATGGCTTGCAATGAGTAGTCTCTCTCTCTCTACATATACATAAATGTACGTATATGTGCATATATATATATATGTGTGTGTGTTTCGTCCCTTTGCTGCTGTTTCTGCAGCTGCTGCAGCTGGTGGTGGCCAGTGAAAGGGCAGTGGTCAGTCAGTGGCGACCTCAAAGTGGGTGGTAGATTAACGTGTACTTGTTAAAAGGACAGCACCCCTTTGTGGAGGCACACCAGTCACCAGTCACCAGCAATCTTTATCTGAATAATGCTAGGGAGCATCGTTGTGACGTTGAATATCAAACACTAATTGAGAACGAGTGGGTCTCATAACATGAGGTTTATAAGTGGGACTTATTTTTTATTAATTGTAATGTTTAATTACTGATGCTCTAAAGCATTTTTCTCTTTATCCCACATCCTATGTGACTTGCACGTTTCTTCACTCCCCCCACCTGGCCTCCTCCCTTATAGGATAATCTTTTTGGTGGCCTTGTAATAATGTTAATATTTGTTGGGTTATAGTAAGACAACTGTATCAATATACACGAACAGCCTTGGATATGGAATTTGGTTGAGACTCTCTTCTTTAATCTTAAGATTTTGTCGGAAAACTCCTTGGGGATACCAGCGTTTTAGATCGTTTCTTTTTGTCATCCCTTGTTCGCGGAGTTTAATCATGAAAGTGTTTTCATCTCCCGTTTGACCATCTAGCCAAATGAGGAAAAAGAGAGGCAATTATTTTTTCCCCTACCGACCAAGAGTTGAGTTGAGCCTGCTGTCTATGCATTATTGTTGACAGAATAAAATGTTATGGTTTTTTTTTTTTTTTCACCACATCAGTTGAATTATGTTTTCCATTGTTGGGTGCAACAAAAATTGTCACCGGCAAAATGCGTTCCACTTTAGATATAAACTGACGAAGTCGGATAACATCAGTGACAATACACAGTGAAACTCATTTTTATATCTAGTTCTCTTCACCTTGGAAGGAAGAAACAAAAAAGTTGCACATCTTCTAACCAAGTTTAACAATATTTTGAATTGCTGACCTTTCATTTTTCCTTTTCCATTCTCATGGTAGATTGTCACACTTTCAAAAGAACTCATATCTACAAATTTATGATCTTCAGTGCAAGAAAGTTTTTTTTTTTTTTTTTTGTTTTTTGGGAGCCAAAATGGAGGCACAAATCATGTGGCTCTTCTCTAAAGAAAAATGAAGCAGTCTCCAATAATTTGATATCCCATTTGACATCACTGCATCATCATCTAACAAAATGACTAGTACTGGACCCCCCACCATCTGATGGGTGCCTTTCTTTCAATAGATGGTTATGTGGAAAAAAAGCAGAAAAATGATTGTAAGAGAGGTTAAGCCAAAGCTAGTGGAGACAGAGCTGCTTTTAAAAGAGCCTAACTAGGCCCTCCAAAATCTAAGGAGCATTAGAAGATAAGTTTACATTGGAAAGTATCAAATGAATTACAGTTAGGTTTTGGTTGAGTTTTATGTATTTTTCCATCTAGAGCAAAGTTACTACTACTAAAAGTCACTTAAATTTTGTTTATTTTCTAAATTGGCACAGATAAATAAACAGTTGTGGACTAATCTCTTATGTTAATTGGTAAATGATAAGAACCATAATCCAATGGCTCGAAAATTGCACAATTTTTATGGCAATTAAAGGAATCAATGATTTCTTCATACCTTGCCATCCATCGCTATGAAAGGAGTCTATTAGGATCACAGCCTCACATGTGGGATGTCAAAGATCTTGATCCTATATCTTCGATTACTAGTAGCCCCAAGCTTCAAAAAGAGACTATACATAGTCTTTTATGTCAAATGCTAGACATTGTTTACAAAACTGCTCGAACATGTAAGGTGACAAAAGTGAAATGTCTGGGTAGGACTTCTTTGCCACCATACCATTACCGAAAGTGGTAGCTTTTTTTTTTTTTTAAATAAAACCGATGGTGGTAGCTTGAAAACTAAATACGGATAACCAGATGACGTTTTAAGTTTCTGGTAGGCATAGATGTCTAGTCCCCCTATTGCTAGGAAATTTAAAGCCTTAAATGCAAATGTGAAGATCTAGAAGAAAAGCTCAGAAGCAGAATCAGCATAAAATCTATAAAGGAACAGTTAAAAGCTAGAAATACACTTTTCCTTATATATGACTGACTTTATAGAGATCGCTAATCAGAAAATGCTGCAGTGCATCTAGTTAGAGTACTATTCTTCTTTTAACCTGGCTCAAACGATGATGTGGTCAGAGGAGAGGTCATTCAAGAGTACTTTAGGACCACACACACAGAAACCATTTTGGTCCAGAGTCTAATCCCCCTATTTAAAGCCCACTACATGAACCTACATGTGTGCTTGTCCTTTTTGAGCATACATTTTGAATTGGCAATTTCATAGGTTGCAGCCCAACAGCATTTTTGCATGCGTGGGCTTGTTGCTAGAAGGGGACATTTCAATCCACCACACCAACTCTGTTGTCGTATAATAAATATCTACACACGCGCGCGCCCACATGTAGACAAAGGTTTGCGATTGCAAAGGACAGTCCGCAACACGAAAATGGTTTTGAAAATGTGTAATAACAATGAATATATTTATAACATATATCAGTGTTACATTTTTTAAAAATCATGCTATGCTTATCACTATTACTTGTTATAATAGATAAGACGTGTCCTTTATGAATAGGACCGAGTTCTTCTACAACTTGACCACTGAGATGGGGATTCGAATTTTTAGGATTAATTTTATAGATACCTCTGGACTATGCACTCTATTTTATTTTACCCCATAAATTATTAAAACTATTTATTATGCCCCCTGATCTATACAAAACACTAAATCTAACGTTTGTGCTATGTGGGTTGCGATTAAAGGTTAATAAATGTTATTCTAAAACAAAAACCTTAATTATCAAGAAAATATTAATAAAAATAATAATCCCCAATATATAATCAAATTAAAATAAACATAATATAAAATAAAAAATCCAAATCCAAATCCAAAACCTGCAAAATTAAAACCAATCTCTTAATCCTTTCCTCAAAATTTTCCCAAACCCCCAAGCAAATATTATCTTCCCAGTAGCCAAACAAAAATTAGTTCACAAACTTCTTCTTTTACAGATGGAGTCAGATCAAAGGAAAGGGGAAGAGTAGGCAAAAGGGGGGAAGAAGTAGAAGACTCTTGAATCAAACGGCTAATTTGATTAGATTTGCTTTTGAAAATTCACAAGATTCTTTCTTTTTCGAAGAAACATCCAATTGGCACATCTCTGATATTCAAACATGTAATTGCGTCTTTAGAAAGAAGTAAAAAGAAAAAGAAAAAACATGAAAACCACCAAAAAATTTTGATCTCATCAAACCAAAGAGATCAAAAAACATGATCAAACCACAAAAAAATTATATATATATCAAGTGGGCTCTGACACCGGCTCGTGTAGTGATGACGCAATGCGTGGAGGTGTCCCAAAAAAATCCAGATCCACGGTGTCACCTGATTCACGCCAAACAAATATCCACAACAACAAGATCCCCTTATCTGGTGATCCCTCCCTCTACGAGACCTCCCCTTCTCCCCTCTCTAACTTCCCCAATTTCTTTGATAACCTCTAGTCCAGAAAATAGAAGCTAGTCATTTATTTAATTTTACAATAGAGATAATTTATTTTTAATTAATTATTTGTTAATCAGGTGTTTGGTAGGTTTACATTTTAAAATAACATTTCTTAACCTTTAATCACATGCCACATCAATAGAGCTGTTAAATTTAGAGACGGAAGTGGACGGAGGGGGGGATTTTGAACTGTTTTATATAGATCAGGGAGCATAATGAATGGGTTTGATAATTCAGAGGGCAAAGTGAAGTAGGATGCATAGGTAAGGGGGCATTCGTAAAATTAATCCAAATTTGTATTATTTGGTCAAAGAATTCGGAGCAGGACCAGTTCACCTTTTTCTAATTAGTGATATCTAATGTTCTAGTCTTGAAATTCATCACTTCTGAAATTCTAATTCATAGTTTCTGGTTTGACGTTTAGATCGTTTGTGAGTTCATCGGGTTTGGTGTTTAGCTGTTCTATCTTGGTTGTTAAATCGTTTCTGAGTTTCAAGTGGTCTAAAGACCAAAAATATTCATTTGGGCATTTCATCAAACACTCGTTACAAACATGTACATGTGTGTGTGTGTGTGTGTGTGTGTGTGTGTGTGTATAGATCCATTTGAAAAACTCCCGAGACAAATAGAACTAATTCCCACTTTATAGCAAGTTCTGATAGTATATTTTTGATTTCCGTCACATCTAAATGATAATAAGAAAACGACACTAATCCTGAATCCAGGCCGATTTGGTATACGCGATCTAGTATTAGCACTCGAAGTAAAGAAAAGTGGAAGCAAAAGTTAACCAATTCCATTCTCCAAGCTTATATACCAGCCCTGGTCTTGTCGCCACTACTCGCCCTGGTTTTGTAAGAAAGACTTGTCCAATGTAGACCACATTAACAGGTCTATTTTTGAGAATTTCTTCATTACAATGTCGTTTTTACCATGCTATTTTCTCATTACATGTCTATTAATATGTCGTTTTTACCTTTGCTATTTTCTCATTACATCTGTCCATTAATATGTCGTTCATCTTGTTCCTTCTGTTTTATTGTCGTTTCTTCTTCAAAATGTCGTTTCTGTTGTTTTGTTGTTTTCGAGCGATTCTTTTTTAGATGGCTGTTTGCCATTCTGATGTCGTTGAATATCGAAATTAAATATGTTTTTCTTACTTTTCAGGGTTGTTGTCGTTTCTCCATAAACATGTCGTTTTATTTATTTACTTGCTTTTTTTAATGTTTTCAGTGTCTTTATTTTATATTTCGGTCGATTTTATGATAAAATACCCAAAACACATTTTGAAAATACTACTTTTGTTGCTTTTATTATACAAACGTCTAAAATATCTATGTACTTATAAAAATCAGTTACAAAATATACCCTGAAACGATTAAATTTTAAAAAATATATCAATACTACCTTCTCAATCTATATTAGATATGATTTAAAACATTAAATAACTAAGAAATTAATTAAAATGAAATTTAAAACAAAAAATTGTCAAAAATTAGAAAATAAATATATAATAAATGAAAGTAGCAAAACCCATGGCCTTTTTCCGTCCCCACGACAACCTAGCTTTATCTCCGTCATCGGCGATGGCAAGCTCAAGTGCCCCCGCCCCTCCCCTCCAATGAACCCAACCTCCCGTATCCCTTACAACAACGAACTCAACCTTAGCTTTTATTGATAACCAACGTTTAAAATAATAAATAATCAAACGTAGGATGATGGGTTAGTTTTAGACCATTTTCAACAATACAAGGGTGTTACATGAATAAAGAAAAAAAAAAAAAAGTCCCTTGACAAGTTATTATTAGACGATTTACTTTCTCTAGAAAAATTTAAAAAAAAAAAACGATCATCTCTAAATTTACAAAGCAAAGGGTTTATATAATAATAACTATTGTAATTATAATATTAGTCAAGAGATTTATGGGTAAATGACCTTTTCTTAAGAAGTTTTTTAATAAATGACTGAAATTTTATAAAATTATGAAAATTATCATTTTTTTAAATAATTAATCAATGATTGTTTAATTAATATGGTTAATTAGTGATTAATCATGCTTAATTAATGATTATCCAATATAAATGTGTATTTTTTACTAATTTACTGTGGTCAATTACTAATTGATTACAGTCAAACACTAATTACAATCTTAAATTAAATGTAATGTTAAATATCCTATTAGTGCAATCATGTGTTTGCTCCATGCTGAGTTTAAAAAGAAGTGAAAGAAAAAGCTCAAAACCATATGAGATGACGTCAAAATGATATGAGATGATGTCAATAATATTGATACACATATCCCAATAACAATATTGTTAACTTTCGTAGACATACAAAACGGAAGAGAGGCTACCGATTACCAAGTCAAATGGCATGAAGCTGATAGTAGGGTTGGACGGGGTAGACTATAGAGTTTTGGACTTGGAAAAGGTGCGGATTTAATCCTATATTGTTTATATTAAAAAAAAATCAGATAAATAGATAATTTTTAAATATTTAAATGTCCAAAAATTTTTTATTTAGCAAAATGATCATCGATTAGTAATTGACGATAATCAATCAATAAAAAATACATATTAATATTAGTTAATCGCTGATTCACCATGATCAATAAGTGATTGACTAGATAGATAGATTGATTGACTGACTGACTATTTTTCTTAAAAACAACTATTTTCCTAATTTTACAATTTTTTGATCATTTATTAAGAAATTTCTTAAAAACAAGCCATTTACCCACTAATCTCTTTTTAATATAAAGAAAAATAATGTGAAAATAACGAAGAAGGAAAAAAAAAAAAAAAGCATATCATGCTTTCAACTTTATGATAAGAGATGAGGTCAAGAATATTGATTTTCAGAACCCACCTAACATTATTTTGCGACCTTCTTTGGACAATTGAAAACGAAAGACAATTTTCAAATTGATAAATATCTTTAAAAAAAAAAAAGCTTTTGAATTGCATAAATGGTGTGTCCTACTACTAGGTGTGATATAATACACATATGAGTAAGTTTATCACACACATATGTGCGTGAGTGATTCAATTTATGCGTCCTTTTATTTCTATCTTATTTATATATTTTTAATAATATGATGACACGTCAATAAAAAATATAAAATTAAAAGAAAAAGAGTCAAATAGTATATTTAGAGATTCTAATTTAAAATTATGGTATAATTTTTAAAGACTAATAATAAATAGTATATTCATATTAGGACCAATTACACTTTTTTCTCATGAACTTGAGACTTTATCATAAAATTCCTTCTGAACTTTAATTTGTAACATCTATTCTTTCTAAATTTTTATATGTTTACAATTCCCCCTATTATACATGAAAATACTGAAATTATACTTATAACTCTTCCTTTCTCTCTTTTCTATCTCCCTACTATGACTCTCTCTCTTCAACATTACCGACCCCTTCATAAGAGCCTATTATTATTTACCTATAAATCTATTATTTATTAAAAAATTCAAATATTTACTAAAAGATCTAAAAATTTACCAGTAAAAATATGCTATAATTTATCATATTTAAAAAATCTGCTATAATTTTTTAAAATTACCTATAAAATAAATTATATGTTATAATTTCTCTCAAAATCGAATGTCATATCACATCATCTTGGTAAATACTTATCACAATAGGGACAAGGAAACATATGTGGGCTGACTACCCTTACCACCTGTCAGCGGATAATTGGTCAAAAAATGGAACTTGTGGGCCGCCCAACAAAATGAACAACAAGCGTAAGCACCTATCTCATCAAATGAATTAAAAAAACAAACGTGGTCTTTAGAAAAACAAAAAACTTTAATTACGTGAGGGAGTAGGTAACATATGATAATTTGATCTCTGTGTTTTTGTATAGAGAGAGAGAAAGAGAGAGAAAGAGAGAGAGAGAGAGAGAGAAGCAAGGTTGAGTATGCAGAATGGGAAACAATTTGGTGGCGTTTGTGGGAATGGTAGTAGCAATTCTTGCTCAAACAAGCAATATGGTGATTGCAAAAATAGCCATGTCCCAAGGCACTAACAAGTTCATCATGGTCGTTTACTCCAATTCCATTTCTGCCCTCATCCTTCTTCCTTTCTCTTTCTATTTCCACAGGTACTAAATAGTAAATACCAATCTCCCACTCTCTCTCTCTCTCTCTAAATATATATATATATATATATATATATTTGTATATGCATATATGAATATGTATTTGAGTGTATGATGTTTTGGCTGTTATGAACAGGTCAGACCGGCCTTCCATGACCTTTTCCCTACTCTGCAGATTCTTCTTGCTCGCCTTGTTTGGGTTGGTAAAATTTTTAAATTAATTAATTATCACTTCTACTTTGCTTTTTCATACTAGTTAAGAATCTGGTCACTTTAGAAGTTTGTATGTAGTTCATCGTTGACTCTTTGTTTCATTCTTGTATCCAAGAAGAGAAAATTAAGCCATTATTTTTTTTTTAAGTTAGCTCCCATAATTTTGTTGATACAGGTGTTCTGGGCAGATTTTCGGGTATATCGGGGTAGATTACAGCTCTCCCACGCTCGGAACCGCCATGCTTAATCTCATCCCGGCTTTCACTTTCATACTTGCAGTCATCTTCAGGTTCTTTATTTTTATAAATTTTTTAAAGATTTTAGTCAGGCACTTATATTTTCTAATAGAACTATAATACATATCACGCGATGTACATAATCTCATTTTCCAACTATTAGATGATGAGACTTAAACGATGTGAACCATTAAAAAGAATAAGAGCTTGTTTGGAACACAAGTTTCACTCCAACTAAACTGTACTTTTTTATCTCAATTTTTATCTTTTTCTGAAAATTCAACAAAATTTATAACTACTTTTTTAAAAATTAATACTATTCAAACTTAAAAATTTTAACTCAACTCAAACCAACTCATTTACCATACACCTCCTAAAGCGCTATTAGCTACCACATGATAAAAGCTGAAAATGTTACGACGAATGCATTTTTAAGCCCCATTTAATTCCCGAGATTTAGGGTTCACATATTTCCCAAAAAGGCGAGATGGAATCCGTATTTTCTAGTGCTTTCATTCATAGTTGGGTTTGGAACACTACTGACTGCCGAGATGGTGAGGGATGAGAAATTCGTGGCTCTCAGTAGCTTTTTGAAAGACTTGAATTTAATATCAAACTTTCCAAGTTGGAGACTTTCTTGTCAAAGTGTATGAATGGGATATTTTTCTTTGTTAATTAATTATCTAAAATAGACTTTGCATCTAATTTCAATATATAGGACATGACTTTTGAGACAAGCACGGGTAAGACAGTACAGTGACAGAAACGGAATCTCCGGGGCCAGAAGTTGAACTTGAGCCGTCTTTTAAAAAGTGACAAACAACTTGGGCATATACATATTTTCAAAAGATCTATTGCAAGTACCTGTCAATTCTTCACTACGGTGAGGGAAAAAACAAACCCTGAGCAAATAGTGAAATTATGCATTTATTTCTAGTAGCAGTACATGTTTGATCATGCCCTAAAATGCACTTAATTCAAAGGACAGAGGTTAATGTTACACCCACAGCGGTAGATGAGATGACAAAGGGTCAGGATACCTTTGTTATATATCTCTCCTTTGTCCAATCAAGTTCGAGTCCCAATGCCTCCCGTTTAGGCCCCCCAGCTTTGGATGTTGATGTTTGGGTTGGTGACGGCAGGGTACGATCTGGGTAGACGACTGAGAGAAATTTACATAAGAAAGGACCTGACTCTGTCATACCTAGGAAAATGTTTCTGTATGTGGGGTTGAAAAATCTGAAAATAAAGGTGGACGACTGAGAGAAATTTGTATAAGAAAGGACCTGACTCTGTCATACCTAGGAAAGTGTTTCTGCATGTGGGGTTGAAAAATCTGAAAATAAAGGGACCATCACCAGATCTTTTTTATTCACAAAAAAAAAAAAAAAAAAAAGAGAGAGGTTAATGTTAGAATTGATGTTTCTCGATTTTTTTGTTCTTTTTTTTTTCCCCTCGGTTTTAGGATGGAAGCTTTAGATTGGAGAAGCTCAAGTAGCCAAGCTAAAGCCTTGGGGACCATTGTGTCAATAACAGGAGCATTTGTTGTGACATTTTACAAAGGCCCACCGATCACGAAGAGACTTTCACTTCCCAATTTGTCCAATCAACTTCTTTTCTCATCCCACTCGCAGTGGATACTTGGAGGCCTCTTTCTTGCCTCGGACTGTTTCGTGTCTTCTCTATGGTATATTGTGCAGGTTAGGCCCGTTCATAAGCCGCAATTACATTCTACACTGATTGGCTGCCTCCGTTATGTTATTGCTAGCGACTCTCTCGTCAATAGTTTACTCTAGAAGTTATAAAATATGCTATTTTCGATTCGTCATTTTGAAGGCATCGACTCAGAAGAAGTATCCATACGTGCTGTTGGCAGTCATGTATCAAACCGGATTCTCAGCGATCATGGCTGCGATTTTTGCTTTAATTGTAGCCAATGATGCAAGTGCTTGGAAGCTAAATTTTGACATGGGTTTGGTTTCTATTTTGTACACAGTACGAAGCAAACCTCAGTTTGTAACTAGTTACTATATTAATCTGTTTTTAAATCTGTTGAAATAAGAATTGTAGAACTGACTAATTGAAATTATTTAAACTATGTATATATATATATATATATATATATTATTGTGTAGGCAATTGTGTCAACTACGATTCGGTACAGTTTGATCACTTGGTGTGTGTGGAAAGCTGGGGCTCTTTATTGTGCTATGTTTAAGCCTTTGGGGATTATCTTCACTGTTTTTATGGGTGCCATCTTCTTGGGAGAGTCCTTCTATCTTGGAAGGTAAACTAGTTCTTCACAATCTCTCTTTTGAAAAAAAAACGATAACAAAAAAAAAAAAAAAAAAAAGGTTCAACAAGCTTCCGTACTTGGAAATTAGTAGCTCGTGTTAAATTTGACATATGCTATTCTTGGTGTCAAACTAAATATTGGCATTTGGTTTCTCTTTGTTGCCATTTGGTTTTTTTTTTTTTTTCATTTAATCATTACAATATCGTCATTTGCAAAACCAACCTTTTTTTTTTTGGCAGTTTAATTGGGGCAATTATAATTGTGACTGGTTTTTATGCGGTGATGTGGGGAAAGGCTAAAGAAGAGAAGGTGGAAAATATTTCAGAAACATCATTTGACCAAAAGGTCCCTCTGCTCTTGAACAAAGCACAAGATCAGAAACAAGAATTGCCACTCTAGAAAGTTGTCTGAATTCCTTGTCTAATAAGGGATTTTCAACAAAGGAAGGCTAGTGTTAGAGCATATATATATGTGTGTGTATATATGTATACATATACACACACAACAATACAAGATATATAGTATTTCCAGATAGCATTATATGTAAACTTTCACATAAGTTTGAACACAACTCATTTAACTCATGTCTACAAAATATGAATTCTTATTCGATAACGAAAACAACCGATCGATACATTGTACAATGTCGTAGGTCTTGATCGGAAAATCTTGCCATGAGTTTGAAGAGCAAAGAAATGAGACAATCAGCCTAATTAAAATTATACCCTGATCAGAAGAGTGAAAATCTAGTTTTTGTCTCTTCTTCAGATTGTTGTCGTTTTGCATGCCATTGTCGTAATTGTCGTATCCTTGTGTATATGCCATTTATAATGTGGTCTTGTTTTCTTCTGTTGTTTTGTTTACCGGTTTTTCGTCGTTTCTCCTTCAACAGGAAGTTGTTGTTGTTGTTGTTGTTGTTGTTTTTTTTTTTAGCCCATCCTTTTCTATTGTTCAAGTAATATTATCACTTGCAAATTTTTTTTATGGAGGTATTATATTCAACTAGACAAAATATATAAATATTAATTATGTAAATGATAATTAATTTCTTAATTAAGATCGGATCCATCAGTAAAATCTGATGAAATTTAAGGAGAAAATTATATATCAAGATCCAACAACAAGAAACTTTCCCTGCACATAAATAATCGAGCATGAATAATGTTCGTTTTGACAAGAGTTCTACGATCGATAGAATACTCTAAACGATTGAGAGCTAGTAACATATAACACTAAGACCACAACACTGCATATAAAAACAAATCTAGTGACACTCTAACACATGTACTATCAAGAAACAACTCAAATGAATCGGAAACACAAATTACATCAGAAGGTGAGAAAACCACCTCCGTTATTACAAAACAAAAAACAAAAACAAACAAGACAAATATGACGGTAAATAACATCGTCTTTATTAAAAACATACTACTATACCAAAAGAAGGTACATCCCCAACACCAACACCACAGTTAGACATTGGTGCAGATCCAACTAATGTCTACGTCCTCTAGTCAACCACGAAGCCTAGTCTGTTGCCTAGGCCTTAGTTCAGCAGCCAAATGCTTCGCCTCTAGGGTCGGGAGTCTCGAGGCCAGCCAAGGGCGGCATCGGATTCCGGCCCGAAGAGAGAAGATAAGAAAACGAAATCCTAGCACACCCTTAAAGGAGAAGAGAGAGAGAAAGAGACTCAGCAAGTAAAATATATATATATATATATGTATATATATATGTATGTGTGTGTACCTGTATAGATCTAGCTGCTTTTCAAGGAAATCCCCTGGTGCGACATAACCTAACGCATGCTCTGTACTCAAAATGTTCTCCCTAGTAATTTCTACGTATTTTTGGCAAGTATTTTGAGCATTCTTGAACAAAATTCCACCATCTAAGCCAGCCGTTTTGTTGATCATCATCCAGACCTAGTTTCGAAATAACTGGAGAAGAAACAAAGGGAGAAGGGTTGAGCTCATGATTATTACCATCTATATAATCATTTGAGTCGACAGCCAGAATTAATATAAAAAACATGATAACTAGTACAATATTGGTACTAATTTGCAGAAAGGTGGCCATGGAACAGGTTTTGATATTTGATTCTAATTTAAACTCACAATGTATAAGGTGTAATATATATAGTATGATTGGTGGACATTAATTGGCCATAATTTATTTTTTTGCCTTCCTTTTCACGGTATTTTAGTACACACTAAAAGCTAACCGGTCTTCTAGTACACGCTAATATATGTATGTATATATATCTATTGGTGTTTGAGCATCGTTGAACACTTGCACAATGCCACAATTCGTGTAAGTTGTCATGTTGATCTACTTTGGAAATAAATGAAGAAGAAATAGAGGAAAAACATGATATATATATAATTAATTATATCTATATAATTATATGAATGGACAGCCAAAATTAATAGGAAAAACATGAGAAGTAGTACAATGTTGGTACAAATTGGCAGAAAGGTGGCCATGGAAAAAGTTTCGATATTTGATTCTTTAAACCCACAATTCATAATGCTAAAATTTATGAGGTGTAATATATCGTATGGTTGGTGGCCATCGAATAAGTGATTTTTATGTTTTGAAGTACTTTATTTGAGTTGTTTTGAGGCCTAATTAAACGTACAAACAAACAAAACAAAAAACAAAAAACAAAAATAAATAAAAATAAAACTAAAACTAAAGAATCAACAATCAAAATGTGTAAATTAGGGGGGGGGGGGGGGGGGGAAGAACCCAAATACCTCTTTTGCCTGCATGTGTTCTGCAAATGCCAAAAACAACACTTTTTCGATGGCCTTCAAAACATAAATTACTTGTTTTTCCCCCCTTTTTTGTGTATCCCATCCTTTTCTATTTTCATTTTTAGTGTTGATGTCTTTTATGTCCTTTTTCAAGGCAATTTGGATCAAGCAAATTGGTTAGAAAGATGATCTAGTCTGCCCTAATATTATCAAATAAAAGTAGTTTAAATAATATTATGTCGCAATTCCATTACACAACATTAACGACGTACCTTCAAAAAAAAAAAAAAGAAAAAGAAAAACATTAACAACAAAACTTTTCTGGCATTGGACAACATATTGGTAGGTATGTATAGCACTCAAATATTATTAATTACATATATCATATAAACCAAGAAGAAAGGAGTTTTTTTTTCCTTTTGAAACAGAGGAAAAGAGATTTTATTGGAGAGACTTATAATATTGTGATATTGTTTTATATGTATATGTATATATATACTTATGTGTGTGTGTGTGTGTAGGTCTAGCTGCTTTTTAAGGGAAACGTCTGGTGCCACATAATTTAACGCATGAATTATACTTATAAGTCTATTTATATATAGTACTGATTGCGACGAGTTTTTGGCAAGTATTTTGAGCATTCTTGAACACAATTCCACCATTTGCGCCAGTTGTTTTGTTGATCTAATTTGGAAATAAATGAAGAAGAAATAGAGGGAGAGGTGTTGAGCTCATGATTATTAATATCTATATTATAATTATTTGAGTCGACAGTCAGAATTAATATCAAAAACATGATAAGTAGTACATTGTTGGTACTAATTTGCAGAAAGGTGGCCATGGAACAAGTTTTGATATTTGATTCTTTAAACTCACAATTTATAATGCTAATAAACTTTATGAAGTGTGTAGGCCCTGTTTGGCATATAAGTTTAACTCAAGTTAAACTGTATTTTTTTTTTTATCTTTTTTTGAAAATTTTTTTTATCTTTTCTGAAAAAGTTTTTTGTCTTTTCTAAAAAGTCAACACAAATTACTATTGAAACTTAAAAATCTTAACTCAAACTCATTCACCAAACACTCCAATAGTGTGGTTGGTGGACATTAATTGGCCTAAATCCACTTTTAAACTTCTTTTCATTGTTTTTAGTACACACTAAAAGCTAATCAAGTTTTAATAATAATTAATTAATTGAAAATCCACTAAAATATTATTTTAAAACTAAAATATACTAAGCGTCCATTTGGATCGTTAGTTGGAGTTAAAATTTTTAAGTTGGAGTTGGTTAACCTTTTAAAAACTAGTTATAATTTTTGTTGATTTTTTAGAAAAAGGCAAATATCCAGTCAAAAAAATATTATTTAGTTGGAGTTAAACTAATGTGCCAAACAAAGCATATGATTAACCATGTAAGAATTTTGAGAATTTTATTCATTTTTAAAATTTATTTTACTCAAATTTTATAATTAAATAATATTTGAAATAGTGTTTAACATAGATTGAGAAGGATAATCTTGATACTTTAAAACAATTCTATCGCTTTAGAGGGTCCTTCGTGTCTGATTTTATAAACACTATAAATGTTTTAGGCATATGTATAACATGTGGAGGAAAAAAAGTGGTATTCTGATTAAATATATGTGGTACTTTTTTTTTTTGGTCTACACATTTTAATGTTTATTTTTACAGTTTAGATTAATCTTAGAATATCTCTAATGCAATGCTAAATTATTGCTTAATGATAAATTTTGACATTTGAGTTTAAAAAAAAAAATTATTATCCAATGGAGTGCTATATTCGATGTCAAATTCAACATATGCTCAACTTAATGGTAAATTTATCACAAAGTATAACTGAGGCTAAATTTAACATTTGATTCTTATTGTTTTACCTTGACTTTTTCATGTAATTATCACTAAACAGTATTTTCATTTTTAATTTATTTAGATATTAAAAGTTTAACTTTTTCAAATTTCAGAGCATAATAATAATGACAAAAGTAGAAATAATATTATGTATTAAAGTTTAAAATAAGATAATGATATTTTTCACATTTTTTTTTTTGTAACAAATAGCATTAATATAGATAAACACATTGGAGATGGTCTTATATGTTATGGATGAACGATTATAATTAAGTTCCTATCAATCAGAAGGATGTTTAATTTTATAGAATCCCAATGACATAGGGGTGAGTGAAATCTCCTCGACAACGTTAACATTTCGTTAATTACTATTTAATTTGAGGTAGTTCGTTTGTTTGTTATTATCATTATTATTGTTTTTAAATCTGAGATGTAAAGATTTAAAACTCTATACTTTATAATAAAATCAGGCATGAGTAACTAAGTTATGCATGTTTCTATGTTTTTTTGTTACTATTGATATTACTACTGTTGTCTAAGCTTGTTTAAATATTTTGTTATTTTTGTAAATGGAACCTTAGAAGTGTTTTTACTTTTCACTACTTAAAAAATAAATAAATAAATAAACAAATAAACAAATAAACAAACAAATAATATCAAAAGTTCTATAGCCCAAAAAGAAATATATCAAAGATGATTTGGATCAAGCGAATTGAAGACAGATGTCTGATTTGCAGTAAAAATGATCAATTTATTTATCAAATAAAAGTACAGTTATATTACTTATTCATAAAAGTAATAATTACACATTACACACGGGGAAGAAATTACTTGTAATACTGAAGATATCTTAGCTAGAACAATGGAAAATTTTGTAGGCATAATTTTAATTACTTGTATATTACATATACGGATATGCATGTTCATAACATATATAAGAGGAAGATTATGGATATGATTGAAGAAACTAGTAATATTTTTTGCTCTCTGCATTCTTTTCAACCGAGTCTCTCCACATTTATCGTGAGATATCGGGATCGAGATCAGGATTGAGATCGAAGGCCACATAATTTGACGCACAAGCTATACTTGATATTTCGAAAATAGAACCTTGCTTTGGTTTCTAGCACGTGTTTTGAGCATTCCTTGTCAACGCAATGCCACCATTTGCGCCAGTCACGTTCATTAATTGTTCCTTTGGAGAGTGAAGAAGAAGAATAAGATGAAGAAGGGCTCTTGAGTTGGCCATAAAAATAATTGTAATTGGTATCCACAACTACAACCAGCATTAAAGCCATCAAGATTTTTTTTTTTTTTAAAAAGTAAAAAGGCTCTGGATGTAGTCCAATCATCGCCTTAATTTCAGTCCCACAGACATGATCCACTTCCCTGAGTATGGCAAGAAAGAGATAGGTCTTTTACCCAGCCTCTTTCAATCGTCAACCAAGGTCCCACCCAGAACATCACCAACTTAATGTTACTACAGTCAAAATTGGAGCAGGGGTCTTGCGGGATTTCCACGGGATTCGAACCTTGGTGGATGAAAGAAGAGACTAAGGAAAGTGTCATCCCCTTTGTCAACCCATCCACCCCCGCAGGTACATTAAAGCCATCAAGATTACCATGCGATACTAGTGGATCTCCTCATTTGAATCCAATGATGAAATCATAAACATATAAACCTCTATAGATATGTGTGTGTGTGTGTGTATATATAAAGATTGTAGTGGAATATGAAATTGGCCTTTTTGCATATTTTTACCTTGTTTTTTGGTCTTTACCTCGCACTAAATGTTAATCTTTTAGTCCAAATCTAATATAATGCTATGTTTACATGTCTTTTGTGAAAAAGTCAACAAGGATTAATCATCTATGTGTATGCTACGTCAATTAGTTCTCAATTAGTATAATGTTTTATCCTATTTTTTAAATATTGTTGTATAATATTTTCTCTTACAAAAGTTTAAATTTATTATTTGAGTTGTAAATTTGAACCTACGGTACGATGTAAAGATCCTCACTAAACAATTTGTGCATTTATCTCGTGTAGTCCAGTTAATTCGGACATTGAAATTGTTAGACCAATTTTAGTTGGCCTTTAGAATTCAATGTTGGATCTGGACCCCCCTCGTGTGCAAGCGCACACAGAAACAAAATGACTCTCAGCAAGTCTCAAAATTTCATAACATCTTGTCCATAATCCAATTGCGACGATTCTTTTTCCTTTTTTTTTTTTTTTTTTTAAACATTAAAGCAAAAAGAGAACAAAACCACTTCCATATACCACATCAAAATCTCCTATGTACATTGAGATTGGGGAGGTTTCTAGCCGACAATGCCGGTTTGCCCACCATTGGATTTTGGCTTGTGGGAAAAGCGCCGAGCATGGGAGGAAGCAGGTCGGTCAGTTTTCTACTAGTGTTTGCTGATTGGATCGGTGCAGTTCAATCAGTTGTGGTGATTTCCAAGGACCAGTTTCGATTTGCCGATTTTCCTGTACAGCCCTAGTTGAGGTTTTATAAGATTTGTTAGAGATGTTTTCAGCACCATATCCAATCCCCACATACGAATTTTATTCCTACTTTAAATTTCAACTTATTTGCATATCCAAATTGTGGGTTAGATTTCACTTAAAATCTCGAATTTACTGCTCTTCAAATATTAAATGTTTCAATCCAAATCAAAACCATTCAAGTTGCAACAATTCAAATATGCAGAACAATCAGCGGCCTAAAACTAACAAGCGGTTGGAGATATATTATATAAGCATAATCCAAAGACTCAAATGAACTTATGAAAGTATGGAAACCATGACATGCATAAACAAAGAAAATTCTGTCCGCTGAGACCATCATACATCTCCAACAAAAGAGTGATCCAGTACTCTAAATTAAAAAGGCTAACGCTCCACTTCTACGACAAAAGGAAAAGAACAAAACTTTCATGTTCAAGCATTCAACTAATTCAAGTCTTCCTTTAAGTAATAAAAACAAGAAAACACAATCTTCTTCCGGTTCCTCCAAACTTTGTTTCCAAAACAATGGTTGGCCGCGGCAACTCTTTCAATCTCATCCTTCTTTTTGATGGCATAGCTCTGTTTCCAAATCAACGGTTAGCCTTGGCAACTCTTTCAATCTCATCCTTCTTTTTAATGGCATAGCTGTACAAACATGGGAAAATTCGAATTAGAGAGATTATCAAAATCAGAACTAGAAACCATTATTACCAAGGGCCTTATGGAACTAGTAGGCTACATGATCCCCAAAAGTAGTGTCTTGCTGACCTGTTAGATGAACCCTTTGCGGCGTTAATGAGCTCATCTGCCAAACACTCTGCGATTGTCTTTATATTTCTGAAGGCAGACTCACGAGCGCCAGTGGTAAGGAGATAGATAGCCTGGTTAACACGTCGAAGAGGAGAAATATCAACGGCTTGACGCCTCACAACACCAGCAGATCCAATACGGGTGGCATCTTCCCTTGGTCCACTGTTTGCAAGAAAGAGAAATCAAACATAGATATACTATGAAGTGCACAAACATCAGCAGCAGGGTTGGAGCTTGAAACCGCTCAAGCAGCTGATTACCTATTGACCACAGCATCAACAATGACTTGAATAGGGTTCAAGTCAGTCAGCAAATGAATAATTTCCATAGCGTGTCTAATAATCCTCACTGCCATCAACTTTTTCCCATTGTTACGGCCGTGCATCATAAGTGAGTTTGTAAGCCTCTCCACAATCGGACACTGGGCCTTCCTGAAACGCTTGACGGAGTACCTCCCAGCAGTGTGAGGAACATAAGTGGCGTGCTTGGCCGGCACGACACCAATGTAGTCAGCCAAACTAATGTCATTCACCTATGTAGAACCAAAGAGATGGGTTTTTAAGAAAACAAACACACACACACACACACATCATCATCATCTCAAAATGTCGGTATAACTGCAAATATAAAACCTTATGTAAACACCAAAATGATTGACCTACAAAAAACTAATCACTCCAAAATTAAGACTCAATAGTGCAACCAGAAAAAAGTAATAAAATCCTTAAATGCTGGACTTATAAATCTACAATTATGAAACTACAATAATGTTGGTGACATCAATCTTTTTAAGAATACCGTAGAACTAGCATAATCTCAGTAACATCAACTATTATCGGAAGAACAAGTTACATTTTAGGATTTACAACTCCATGCACCAAAAAAAGAAAAAAAAAAGTAACAAGTTTAACATAACAATGTATTAAGTTAATCTCGTTGCAAAATTAACAAAATAATTCCTTTCAGACATTAGCATAAATGGCAGAACTTCAAAAACTTAAAGCTTTACATGTATAACACAATTCCTACTTCTAATTAAAAAATAAACAATAAATAAAAATAAAAACTGTGTCCAATTATTACCAAGTAGCAGAAAGTAAACATTTTTACGAAAATCTAAGTTTCTTAACGTTTGAGAATATGTAAAAAGCCAATTCTGAAAAAAAATAATAAAAATAATAAATAAATAAATAAAAGAAAGTATTGAAACCTGAACATCATCAAAACTCCAGCGGTTGAAGAGCTTGACGTCAAAGTGAGGCTGAGATGAGTCCTGAACTACTGCCGCCACGTCCGCCATTGCTGCAAAAAAATTAGGTCAGATCTCGTTAGCTAAATTAACAAAGTCTCAAACTTTCAAAACAAATATATGGCTGAGGGGGGGAAAACAAAAAGTACGAAAAGAAATAATTGGTGAAAAATAAAAACGGAACACAAAAATTCACCAAAATTGTCTAGAAAAGACACAATCAAGCAATAACACCGAAGAATATATATTTGCTCTGTTTTCCCAAAGTTAAAACTAAGTAGAAATCTGGAAAAACATCAAAGGAATAAATTTCGTACGATTTCTGAAGCAAGAAGGATGAGAGAGAGAGAGAGAGAGAGAGAGATAGAGAGAGAGAGGGGAGAGAGAGAGAGAGAGAGAGAGAGAGAGTTACTGCAAGGTGGAGGTGGGTTGCAATCTGGTCTCTGGGAAGTTGGAGGAAGCAGAGGCGAGTGCGAGAGACAGCAATGAAACCCTAGTTCCAATGGGCCTTTTTAAGGAAAGCCCTAGCTGCAGAATCGTGGCGCGACCCACCAGATCATAGCCCAATTATTAACTTTCATTTTAATGTTTTATTTATTTCGTAAAATTACACAAACACCCCCATACCTTTTTTTTAATACCCAAAATGAATCTTGATTAATTAATTAATAAATTATTCAAAAAAAAGTTAATACATAAATTAAGCGCCACTATTATATGCAGAAAATGTTTTTATTAATTATTTGGCAAAACAAAATTGTATTATACATAATAATTCACTCTTTGATCTTGGATTAAAGTCATCTCCTCCTACACAAAAAGCATAGAAACCATATAGATTTGAATAACACAAAATCAAATAGAAGATAAAAGCCCCAAAGAGGGGGGAGAAAAGACCTAAGCAAAACGCTGAAAAATGATGGCCAAAATGCAAGAGAAAAGATTAAAAAAAAATGAAAAGCTTTAGAAAAAAGATATCAGAGATAATAGAGTCAAAGTAATAATAATAATAAAATTTTGATAAAACTTAATTTACTTAAAGGAATATATTGGTTTTATATTGTTTGAATGTTAAAATCATTACTTATGCGTATTTTTAATTGTCAAAACTGTGTTGAAGAGATGAAATGAGACCAATAACGGATAATTAAACCCTGACCAAGAGAGAGAAAGCGTTGTTTCCTGTGGTTTGAGTTCAAATCCTAGTTTTCCTTTTATTTTTGGATTTTTTTTTGTTCACGACATTGTCGTTTTAAGATCTTATTGTCGTATACTGTAAATGCGCCGTTTATTATGCTGTCATCGTATTTTCGTTGTTTGATTTTCCGGTTTGTTTGGTGTTGTTTCTCATTCAACACATACTTTTTATTTGTGATACATCGGTGCTTTTTTATTGTCGTTTTAATGGTGACGTCGTTTTCAATTGTTGCTGTTGTTTTGTTTGTTGTGTTACTCTTTTGTTTTTCTTGTTCCTCCTTGGAAATGACGAATCTTTGTTAGGAGATTATTTTTACTCCTGTTGTTATTTTTTTTGGACGGAAATAGCCATCTGCAAGTCATCTCTCTAGGAGAATCTCATTAGGGCGCTTGCTTGTGGAGGAACAAGAATGATACGACTTCGAGGTTGAAGAGAATGAATAAGTTCTGTATACAAATTAAAATAAAGGAATGGGGAATTTGGTTTCTTTTAACTATTGTCGTCGTTTTCTTATGATTATGTCACATTTCTATTTCATGTCGTTTGAATGATAATATGTCGCTTAGCGGTTGTGGTTGGCTCGGATGTTCTCTCTCTCTCTCTCTCTCTCTCTCTCTCTCTCTCTCTCTCTCTCTCTCTCTCTCTCTCTGTTATCTCTTCTCTTTTCTTTTCTTTTCTTTTTTTCTTTCTGGCTCCGGCCTTTCCCAAAGACAGAGTGCAGTTCTACATGCCACAATTGTCTACTCGTTTTTAGCACGTGCGACGTAGAAAAAATGAATTTTAATATAATCCCTTTTAGAAAAAAGGAAGTTTCTATTAAACTAATTACTTTGGTAAAAGATGAAAGAGTTCAACTGTTTTATTGATACTTCAACATTTTGATGGAGACAAATGTAATAGAAAACTATTTATGGGTATTATGAGAAGTGGAGGGAAAAAACTATTTTATTGGGTATTTATATAAAATAAAATAAAAACTAACACACACACATAGTAATGTCATTATTTTAAAATATTATAAGATAAATATCTAAGTAGGAAAATATTTACTTTTATTTTTAGGAAATAAGATATTTAAATATTATTCGACTAAAGAAATTTTGAAAAATAAAGAAGAAATTTAGTAGAGTATATTTAAAATATAAAGATATTAGGGGAGAACAAATAAAAAGTAGACAAATTAAAAGAAACAAGAAGAGAGGTCTATTAAAGTTATAAATTAAAAAAAGAAGGGTCAAAATAAAAATTAGAGGGTTTTTGGTAACAAAATTCCACTCCAACTAAACTGTTCTTTTTCATCTCAATTTTTATCTTTTTCTAAAAAGTTAACAAAGTTTATAATTACTTTTTAAAAAGTCAACTCAACTCAAACTTAAAAATTTCAACTCAACTCAAACTCAACTCATTCACCAAACACCCTCTAAAAAAAAGTGTTTAAAAAAAAAAGAAGGGAATAAAAGCTAAAGAAGTAAAAAAAATAAAAATAAAAAAGGTTGAAGAGGACCCAAGAAAACGGCCCGGGGGGGGGGGGGGGGTGTTGGGTGGGGGGTTGTGCAAAACGTTCAAAATCCGTGTGTGAATAGTAGCCAACTTTGGCTCCTCTAATATTTAAAGTTAGTCATGTTCTGCTTTGTCGTTTTCCCCTTCGTGCTGTCGTTTTCTAAAATTGAAAACTACAAAATATTGTCGTTCTTTAGTCATGGGAAAATCTCCTAGCGCAGTCACACTCGCACCATAGAAGCACGACCTTTGATGGTATAGTGAAGCATAGTAGGCATACCATGTTATACAGAACAGCACAATCCAAGGTAACTCAAACTAACTCATAAAAGTAAGGAAACATGATTCATAAACAAGAAAAATTGCGTCCCTTGAGACCCTAAAATCACCAATAATAGAGTGATCTAGTTCTCTAAATTATAAAGGCTTACTCTTTGCTTCTACGACAAAAGGAAAAGAACAAAACTTTCATGTTCAAACAAAACTTTCATGTTCAAGCATACAACTAATTTCGAGTCTTCATTTAAGTAACAATGACGAAAAAAAAATTTTTCTTCTTGTTCCTCCAAATTTGTTTCCAAATCAAAGATTGGTCCTGGCAACTCTTTCAATCTCATCCTTCGTTTTGATGGCATAGCTTCGTTTCCAAATCAACGGTTGGCCTTGGCAACTCTTTCGATCTCATCCTTCTTTTTGATGGCATAGCTGTAAAAACATGGGAAAATTAGAATTAGAGAGATTATCGAAATCAGAACTAAAAACCATTATTACCAAGGGGCTTATGGAAGTAATAGGCTACATGATCCCCAAAAAGCTGCGTCTTGCTTACCTGTTAGATGAACCCTTTGCGGCGTTAATGAGCTCATCAGCCAAACACTCTGCGATTGTCTTTATATTTCTGAAGGCAGACTCACGAGCACCAGTAGTGAGGAGATAGATGGCCTGGTTAACACGTCGCAGAGGAGAAATATCAACGGCTTGACGCCTCACAACACCAGCAGATCCAATACGGGTGGCATCTTCCCTTGGTCCACTGTTTGCAAGAAAGAGAAATCAAACATAGATATTATATGAAGCGCACAAACATCAGCAGCAGGGTTGGAGCTTGAAACCGCTCAAGCAGCTGATTACCTATTGACCACAGCATCAACAATGACTTGAATAGGGTTCAAGTCGGTCAGCAAATGAATAATTTCCATAGCGTGTCTAATAATCCTCACTGCCATCAACTTTTTCCCATTGTTACGGCCGTGCATCATAAGTGAGTTTGTAAGCCTCTCCACAATCGGACACTGGGCCTTCCTGAAACGCTTGACTGAGTACCTCCCAGCAGTGTGAGGAACATAAGTGGCGTGCTTGGCCGGCACGACACCAATGTAGTCAGCCAAACTAATGTCATTCACCTATATAGAACCACAGAAATGGGTTTTTAAGAAAACACACTATCTCAACATGTAGGTATTATTATGACCTAGGAAAAACATAACAAAAACAACCAAACTATTGACATACTAAAACCAATCACAACAACAACCAGACTCGATAGTGCTACAAGAAAAAAAGCAACAAGATCTTGAATTGACTTATGAATCTACAATTATCAGACTACGATAATCGGATTTATTAACATAACAGTGTATTAAGTTAATACGTTAGCAAAACAAACATAAATATTTCATTCATACATTTATTTGCACGCAACTGTAAGAATGTAGCACAAATCGCAGAACATAAAAAACTCAAAGCTTTCCAACAAAAAAAAAAAATCAGCCTTTATCCTATTATTACCAACAACTCTAACTAGGCAGCAGAAAATGTAATATAAGCAGCCAATTCTAATGGAATTAAATTATAAAAAAAAAAAAAGGAAGGAAGAAGTCTTGAAACCTGAACATCGTCAAAACTCCAGCGGTTGAAGAGCTTGACGTCAAAGTGAGGCTGAGATGGGTCCTGAACTACTCCCGCCACGTCCGCCATAGCTGCAAAAAGTAGCTCAGATCTCGTGAACTATATCCAAAGAGAGGGAAAAATGCTAATGAAAAGAAAATATTTGTGCAAAATGAAAAAACCGGAACACAAAAAATTCACCAAAATTGTCTCAGAAAATCAAAATCAAGAAATAACATCCAAAAAGAAAATATTTGCTTTGTTTTCCCAAAGTTAAAACTAAGAAGAAATCTGGAAAAACCTTAATACAATCGATTTCGTACGATGAGAGAGAGAGAGAGAGAGAGAGAGTTACTGGAAGCTGAAGCTGAAGATGGATGCAATCTGGTCTGTAGAGCTGGGAAGTTTGGGGAAGCGGAGGCGAGTTCGGGAGAGACGAGGAAAGCAGGAAACCCTAGTTGAGTTTAAAAGGTTTTTAAAGTTCCATCCGTAGTTTCGTGGGCGCGACTCACCAGATTCTATCTCAGTTTTATATTTATGTTAGGATAAAATTACGATGACACCCCTGACTTTTATTAAATTTCCGTTTAGAACATGAATTTGAGATGATATTTTTATATTGAAATCGTCGTCCAAAAAAAAAAAAAAAAAAAAAGGACAAAGATTCCATTCTTTATAGTCTGGTTGGATCAGAACTTCCACGGTTTCCGACTCTGAAACGCAACCAAATCCCAGCTTGTGCGGTTGTTTTATCTCCCGGCGATTCAACTTCAAGAGCCGCCGGAGAGATGGGCAAGGCCGTTACGCTGCCAATAGTGGGCATGGTCATGTCGGAGTGCGCACAAGTCGGGCTGATGATAGTCAGCAAAGCCGCCATGGCCGACGGAATGAGCAACCTTCTCTTCATCTTCTACTCCAACGCTCTCGCTTCCCTTCTCCTGCTTCCAACTTCCTTGCTCTTCCACAGGTACTTAACTTTCCATGTTCTCTACGACTGTCGTTTTCTAAAGATACTAACTTTGCTGCTTTCAAAATCTTCTGTGTGCAGAACAGAGCGTCCTTCACTCACTTTCTCCATTCTTTCTGGGTTTTTCTTGCTTGCTTTACTTGGGTAAGTTGTGAAATTAACAAGCCTTTTTGTGTTTATTTATTTGTTATTCGAATTTGCTTGGTGGGTTTGTTTTGGATTTTGGTTTAGATGCTTTATTTGTTCATTTTTCTTTGCAGTTGCCTTATTCAGGTAGTTGGGTATTCTGGGATTTATTATAGTTCCCCTACTCTTGGAACCGCAATGCTCAACCTTGTTCCAGCTTTTACCTTCATTCTTGCTGTTACTCTAAGGTTATGTTTCTTTCTAAATACTGTGACTTTTGTAACCTTTTTCATGGTTGGAGATTGGCTATTCCTTTTGTTGGTGGAGTCATTTTGGCTTATCTATCACACTAAAATTGATGCCAATGAACTTAATTTAAGTTAGAGGTAGGAATTACACCAGTAGTTCTCTTAGTTCTCTATACTGTGGTCTGATTTGATCACTTTAATTGCTAAACAGGCTATTTTGACCTTAGAGTCTCTCTCCTCCTCTTAGACTATCTCCGATGCAAATGTTAATGTCAATGCTATATTTGGCATAAGAACATATAAAAGTAACATATTTGGTATGTTGTTTTATTTTGTGCTCTAATGCATATTGCTATTTTAAATGCTACGTCTATAATCTACTTTTAATAAATCTTAAGTTTTGAAACTTGCAAACGAAACTTTTTTTAAAATAATTGTTTAATGGAAAATTTGTAATTATTTAATAGAAAGACCAACACATCAACCAATAAACAATCAGTGTCAAAAGCATTGGATTGGAGGGTGGTTTTTTTTTTTTGTTTTACCTCAATGTTAAACTTTGGCTTTGGCATTGCATTAGAGATGCTTTCAATCTTAGAGTTCTCTTGGGTTGGGCATACCATTGCAGGGTACTTTTTCGGCTGAGAAAGACTAAAGGTTCGTTTGACGTTTAAGTTTAACTTGAACCAAAATGTAATTTTTCATCTCAGTTTTTGTCTTTCTCTGAAAAGTCCACAAAAATCATAACTAATTTTGAAAAGTCAACCAACTCCAACTTAAAAATTTAATTTCCAACCGGCGAACCAAACGCAAGCAAAATGTAATGCTATTTTGTATCAGATGATAGTATTAACTGGTAAGTGGTTTCTAATGCCTTAATATGGGTGATTCCAGGATGGAAAAATTACATTGGAGAAGCTTCACTAGTCTTGCTAAAATTATTGGAACCATGGTTTCACTTTTTGGGGCTTTCATTGTGACTTACTACGACGGTCCCTCACTTCTAAACACATCCTCATTGTCTAACTTGTCTTATAAGAAACTTCTCTTCCAACAATCTAACTGGGTTCTTGGAGGATTGTTTCTTCTAATTGATGCTGTGATGACTGCAGTTTGGATTATTATACAGGTGAAATTTTATAGAATAAGGACCCTTGTTAATACCGATTGATAAGAAATCCACGGTAGTTTCATATTTTTCACTTTCTTTCAGAAACCAATCCTCAAGAAATACCCAGCAGAACTGATCCTGGTCTTTTTCTACTGCTTCTTTGTGGCTGTTCTGTCTGGGGTAGTCTGTTTGGTAGTTGAACGAGACCTGAGTGCTTGGAGCTTGAAATCTAAAACAAGGCTCTTTTCTATCCTATTCTCGGTAATATGATGCTATAACTCAAGCATGCTTAACCTGCTAAAAGGCTCCGATAGGATTCTGAAAACTTCTAAGTCGTCATGTTACAGGGAGTTTTTGGCTCCGCCTTCCAAGTCAGTGTAAATGCATGGTGCCTGCACAGGACGGGGCCTGTTTTTGTGTCCATGTTCAAGCCTTTGGGGATTGTCATTTCAGTTTCCGTAGGTGTTATCTTCTCTGGGGATACTCTCTTTCTTGGAAGGTTGGTTTTCTACCTTTCAATTTTCTTTATTTTTGTTTGTTGGTTAATAGTTCATGTTGCCGAGAAGAGATGGTTCATTCTTCATTAGTATTGTGAGAATGACATCAGTTGGCACAATAACTCGATGCAGGTTGCTTGGAGCAATTGTTATTATCGTTGGATTTTATTCTGTACTGTGGGGAAAGGCCAAAGAGGCAAAGGTTGATATGGATGATGGAGTAGGGAGCTTAGAATCAAGTGCACACCAGGAACCTCTCCTGCAGAACAGTGTAGAAGAGCATAGAAGCAATCTCCAGTAAATCAATATGCGATCCTACTTGCCACGCAAAATTGGTAATGAATGTATAAAAGTTGTATAGATATATTTATATTTATGCATCCAAACATGCATGTAAACATCCATGCATATATTCAGATTCATAGACATATTTACAGACACACTTGTTTGGCAACATATTAAAATTCTTGTTGACGACTACTGTTGCATTCTTAAAAAAATAAATAAATAAATAAAACACCAAGTGGCAGTCTCAATATATTGATGTAAACAGCTTTTTCTCGGGCCAGGTCCATTGAATGTGGATCAACCTTAATGAGGCAATATAAAGTTACTAACATAAAACTTGGGCCTAAAATTCATGTGTTGTTAATCGGGTCAGACCAATCATTTGTTTGAGTTAGCATTGCTTTAGTTAGATGAACTAGGTCCAGTTTTGGGAATAACAAGAGAAACCGAGTGCTGTTTGGATCTCCCTCAGAAGTTAAAAACTCTCATCTGTCCACTTGTAACGTCCGAAGGTAGAAACCATTGTGAATGGCCGTCAGAGACAACGGTAGTCAATCATCTAAGTTCAGTTAATGAGAAAGTCTTCCTCGTTTTATTTGCGAGTGTGATTTACCTTCAAATGGTAGATTTATTTGATAAATATTCTGTAGAGTCCGAGGTCTGTCCATAGATGTTTTAAGTGGAATTTCTGAACTTAGGATGGTCAATTTTAGTTCTTCGGTTTAACTTTTTTTAATTCATAGAATGTTTTGGCAAAGCAGAAATAATTATTTATCTGACAAGATGACAGGTATTTGTTTTCTATTTAAATACTGCATATGTAATCAGATTTGGTCATGTTAAACCGACCTGATTCATATATAGTTCTTGTTTTCTATTTTTGATATGTACCATGTCAAAACATGACAATGCAAAAAGTCGGTGTATCTGAGCCTTGTTGCTAATGTTTGGTTCTTGAAAGCATATACTGTTTTAAGCATGCTCAACAACCAATCAAATGAATGCCTTTTCTAGATTATTTATTAAAAAAAAAAAATCCAGAAGACAAGTTGCCTTTCACATTATATGGCGCCTCCGATTATGAGGAGGCAGGTTTAGTCTTAAGGCCTGCTGTGTCTAGTTGTACTTCTGAATGTTATTAGTGTTTCAACAGTATGTTTCTTTCGTCATTCCGTTGATAGGGATTATTTTAATCACGTTCATCTTCTCCTTCATCCCTTGATGAGTTGGATAAGGCGTACATTTGACATTTTTTTCTTAAAATTTTCTAATTCATTAATTCCATTTCTATCTATTTGGATCAGACCTGAGGAAGAAAGAATAAGTCTACGAAGCCTATATAATACGCAATATAACAGTTTGTTTCCTTCATGATGTAGGGTCATGAACATGGGAAGCATGATCAGAGATATAAGCATGAGATGATATGTGATATATATATATATATATATATATATAAACACCCACACAGTTGAATTTGCAGGGTCAAAACCAACCTTTCATGTATCTTCTATGGACCATATAGCTCCTTTAAGATTATGCAAATATCAATTTATGTTACTTTAGCAATGTAATGAAATCACATGAGAATTATTATTATTTTTACCTGTAATAGACAGTAATAAAATTAAGATCTTTCATTATGATACAGTTTGGGAATTTGTTGATCCTGAGATTAGTCTTTGGTAGTCAACTCTCCCAAGATTTTAGTATTTTCTGTTTCTGACTTTCGGATTGAAAAGCTTGTTGATTTCTTCCACTGTTAAATTCGACCATTATAAAAGAATACTGTGTGCCATTTTTTTTTTTCCTGCTTAATGATCAGTGCACGTCTTTTTTTTTTTTTTTTTTTTTTTAATTTATTTTGTGCACCCAAGCGTCATGCAGACATATTCGGTTGCTACGAACGTTTTCTAAGAGAACTCGATCTGTTTTAAACTTTCCCACAGCTTTCTTCTCACTTTTTTGGTACGTAACCTCAGAAGGAGGAAAAAAGAATCAAACAAAGTCCCAAACGAAAGCTGCATAAACAAACAAGAAAGCGTAGTCGGAGTCCATTATGATCATAGCCGCCCAACAAATCCACCACGACATGATTAATGTCATTCGATCCTCCATCCCCTTCTTTATTTTATAATTCCAAGGCCAACCAAATGGATCCAATTCTTACTCATGCCACCACATGCCCAACGTCACACACTATAATATTCAGGCAAAATCTTAAAGTGGGGTTACGGAATATCGAACTCTGGGAGCATTCTAAAGAAAAAGAAGAAAGACATCCTTATAGCTAAGTCAACTCGTTGGTGGTTAAGCATGCTTTTTACAAGCAGTGGTTAAAGTTTCTCCGACTTTAGTTGACATTATACCCCAAAATGAGTGGAAAAATGGATATAATTGGTAGATGTTGCATTCTTATTTAAGGAGTTTACCACAAGAAATCTAGTGGTCAACTGCAACTGCAAAAGTTCAGATATAGAAGCTTAGTTTAATGCTCTTGCTTTTTAATTTTTATTTATTTATTTTTTTATAAGATAGTTTAATGCTGTTGATTTGCTTCATATCAAGTTGAATTATGGACGGTCAAAACTCAAAAACAATGAATAGTCTTCTTCATATAAGTATTTTGACGAAGCCCATGACAGCAAACTATTTAACAAGTTGCTGGTTGAGTCAACGTCTCCCAGTTCATTGTATGGCCTTATTATTATTCTAAATTTCAAATCGCATCAAAATCTTATCAGAATCAAACAATACGCAAATATAGAGGATTCAAACGGAAATCTAACAGTTCAAAACTTTTTTTTCCCCTTTAATCT
The DNA here is from genome assembly GCA_038430175.1 of Ficus hirta. NCBI lineage: Eukaryota > Viridiplantae > Streptophyta > Magnoliopsida > Rosales > Moraceae > Ficus > Ficus hirta. Next base: position 13,055,789 of record CM076595.1, on the reverse strand, counting down.
TAGGCTTCGTTTGGTTCCCCATTCCAAACTAAAATTTTCATATCAGTTTTTGTCTTTTTCTGAAAAAGTTTTTTGTCTTTTCTGAAAAAGTTTTTTGTCTTTTCTGAAAAGTCAACAAAAATTACTATTTAAACTTAAAATTTCCAACTCAAACCGTTTCACCAAACGGACCCTTAGTTTTAAAAAAACAAAAGTTCAATAAATAGTTCGAAGTTCCATGATCACGTATGAATGTGCAAGGTAAAATTAGTAGAGAATTTGATCCCCACATTGAGGTGGTCCAACAACTTTTGCAAATTGTGGTGTTCCCTCATGTGCATGAAATTTGAGAAAACTTTAGGGAGACTTTGACGGCTGTGTTGAAAAAAACTGATCCTTATTTTTTTGGTATGCAAACCACCAAAGAGGAGAGCTCATCAAAGAAATCCTATGCCTGAAGAGGGAAGAGAATAAACAAAATAACAAACGCAAGCCACAGAAAGAAACAAAGAGAAAAACAAATAATTGGAATCTGTATTGATCATAGCCCCCATATACTCTACAACAACTTGATTAGATTATTAAAAAAAAGAAAAAAAAAAAAAAAAAAAAGAAAGACATCGGTGGTGTCTCACGCTTCCTGTCTCAATGGTCATTGAGTTAACCTACTGATTACATCGTAATAAACATGGAATATAGTACAAATTGTACCAAAAATAAACTAGTAATTTGTCAACCATTTCAATAAAAAAGATGTTACCACAAGAACTCACTTGGTCAACCGAATAAGAATAAGTTGAATAATGAAGACTAGTCAAACAAAATTGGAAATGAATAGAACTTATCAGGTGAGTAGTTTGGCGAAGCCTGATTGAGTGACATAATTAAAAAAGACTATAGTATATATATCCAGCTGTTCTTAAAAGTTAAATTAATAACAAGTCCTTTTGGTTGCATCAGCATCTTTAGTAGTTCCTTTCCAACGATATTACACAAGCCATCAACTATAAAAGCAAACGAAAATGAAAGTCATTATTATCAAAAAATAATAATTATTATTAGAAATAAATAAACAAACAAATATATAAATAAGGTCTTTGATTATTGTCATGGTGCGAGGTGAGATGAGAATTTGATCCCACATGACCCACTAACTTTTAGAAGGGACCGGCCAAGCCAGAACTTGGGTCCCAAACTTCTTAACACTTGAATCACGAGAACCACAAATTTAGAATCCAATAATTCTTTTTCTTGATTCAATACCAAAGTGTTTGTGGGACCAGATTACTGATACAATAATTTTAGGGTAGGAATATATATATAACCTATAAATCTACCTAACAAAAATTTCAATGTAACACGACAGGGACTTTTGTTTGCCTCTCATAAAAATCCCAACTCAAGTAAATTATTTGATAAACGCCACATAACGTTTAAATAAAAATCCCTACGTTGAGACAAAAGAAAATTGCAATAACAATATTAAAGAATGAGACTATCAATGATGGTGGTATAATAACAAAATGTCATATTTAGTTCCTTTATTTCTATCATATATCTGATAATTTTTATTTTGTCAAAGGTTGTGTTGCAATATTCTTGAAATCTAAAAATCTGCTTGCTGTTGAAAACATAAAACCAAGATCATTGTCATCTTCGAATATGATGAAACGGAGGCGTGAAGATACTATCGATCTCTTTTTTAATTCTTAAAAAAAATAATAGTAAATAGTGAGGTGACAAATGAGAGAAGAGTACGAGCATGCACTATTTACATACTATATATATATTCATTTTTTTCATCATATACATTGCCCCAAAAAAAAAAAGAAAAAAACCAAAATTTCATTTTAAAAAGTAATTTAAATACAAGACGTCACACACACACTTGGTTTGCTATATTATTTTAGAATAAAAGTTAAGAGACACACGAGTAGCGACTTCCCTTGAGGAGGCTAAGGTAGCTTCCCCATACAACGAAGGGTTAAACCTTAACCCTTCTCAGCCACACACTGAAAGAAGAACGTGTCGTAGCTTCACCCTTTTTCCACTACTATAACAAGCCCTCTTTTCCCTCTTCAAGTTTGCTCCATAAATAAGGGACAGCGACATGATCATAACACATATATATATATATATCATGAAATAGAGATCTAGAGTAATCTTAAGACGCCTAATTAAACATAATTAGACAGTAATCTAATCTGCATATATATATATATATAGAAGAATTTTAAGGTTTGTTTTTTCTTTGGAAGAAAGTGAGAGGAAGAAGAAGAGGAAGATGTGGGTGAAGCCTAAAGTATGGGAAGTGGTGCCATTTGTGGCGATGGTGACAACGGAGGGTTTCACCATAGCTTTAACCATTTGGGCAAAGACAGTTCTGACCAATGGGATGAGCCCTTTCGTCTTTGTTGTTTACACTCATGCTCTTTCTTCTCTCATTCTCCTTCCCTTTTCATTCTTTTTCCACCGCAACGACAGGTTTATAATCATTCTCTTCCTTTTTTTTCTCTTTTTCTACTGACTTCTTCTACTGGGGCAGTTTTTTTTTTTTTTTTTTTTCCCGAGGTATATAAAATTTTTTTCCTTCTCCGTTCTGATTTTATCTTCTTTGCATGTTCTTGCAGAACGGAGCAGCCAATCTTCACCTTCAGCCTGTTTGTGCGATTCTTCCTCTTGGGTTTAACGGGGTGTGTTTCTCTTTCTCTCCTCTCTCATGCGTTAACCTTATATCTATATATGCTCAATATATCAAAACCGTTACTAGGAGGTGAACCAACCATATTTTTATCAAAGTTTAACTTTTTATGATGGATTGATAACGTATAAAAAAAAAAAAATTTTTTGAGTACTAATGTTAAGAGAGAAGGGAGCCGAGGAATCTTTATTCCCGTTGGACAAAAAGCTTTTAATTGGTAGATACTTAGACATCAACATGCTGATTATTAACTAATTAATGTGACAAAGTTACAAAAAACTCACTAGTACAATCTACATCTCAAATTTGTTAATATTATTATATAAACGAGTACTTGTTTTGTATTTGTCTAAGAACAGAAGAGTGAGGAATGGTTGGTTCTTTTAATATTCTAAGAATATCGATCCTTTGAGAATATTCTGATACACCACACACACACACACACATATATGAACACTGATTGATAAGCCCCCATATAGCTCGATTAATCCAATTGACATTGTGCCTGACATATTGACAAATAGATTGGTAGGACACTCGTATTTCTTGTATGCAGTTTTGAATTCAAGTCGTTCATACCTTGTTAGTCGGCATATATGGCAAGAAAAAATAGAGCCTATATCATACATAGCTGTCGAGGTTATAGAATTATCTGAAAACTCCAATCTATCATCTTATAACCTTTTAAAAAGAAAAAAAAAATCCGGTTGATTTTTCATTGTTATTCTATCTTCATTTGTGGGCCAGGCGCCTCTCACGCCATACGTAGAGTAGACAAATAACAGGACTATAGCCTAAATATGCTCATCAACTTAATAATTCATGACGTTCACATGTAAATCAAGATGATTTATTTTACTTTTTATTTTTACACATATATAGTTATAACTCTCATTTATTAAAAATAAAAAATAAAAACATTCAAATTTGGAATAGGAGAATTCCTAAACAAACTTCACCTACTCGCTAAACTAGCCCCATGGGGCTCTAGATCTTTTTTCATTAATTTGTTTGTTTGTTCATTTATATATATATATATATATATATATATATTTCTTTTGGATGTGGTAAAGTAAGATGGTTTGACTTAATCCATTAAAATAAAATCATGACGTGTGTGCTATATATGGGGGGTTTTGTAATTTTGTAGGATAACAATACCACAAAACCTGGCATTTTTGGGGCTCTCTTACAGCTCTCCAATTGTCGTTTGTGCCATGGGCCTTATGCTTCCAGCTTTCTCCTTCGTTCTTTCTCTAATTCTCAGGTACTTTTACTATTTTCTTTCGCTTATTTCCTCCCTCAATCTTTAAACTATATTCGGAAAAAAATAAAATAAAATAAAATCAGACGGTTCATATTATATATATACTGTCTTTACAGGAAAACAAAGATAGATTGGAGAAGCTCAAGCTTCCAAACCAAAGTAACGGGCAGTATAGTATGTTTCATGGGAGCAACAATAGTGGAACTGTACAAGGGTCCACTGATAAAACATTCTTCGTCATTGCACGTGCCTCTTCTCTTCACCAACAGATTCTTGATATTCTCGTCAACTCCTGAATATTGGATCCTAGGTGGCCTTTTCTTGGCAGCTGCTAATGTTTCTGTCTCAATATGGAACGTTCTCCAGGTACCAAAAAAAAAAAAAAAAAAAATCCTCGTATATATTATAATATCTATATTTATATATGTATGTATATATGTACTAAAATTTTGATTTTTGATTATATGGTCAGATGGGGACAGTGAAACTATATCCACAACCGATGAAAGTGGCCTCGTATTACAGTGCAATTGGAACAATTCAATCTGCGATTCTGTCTTTCTTTATTCTGGAAAGAAACCTGGATGCTTGGGAAGTGAATGTTAATAACATGGAAATTCCTCTCATTGTTTTAACTGTAAGAGAAAACTTATAATTGTGGTAATTAACAAGGAATAACAACTATTAATTAACTAGAACATCCGTCCAAAAATCATATCAAAATTATACGTATATGTACATAACGAAACTTGATGAAAATTTGATGTATTTAGAAACAGTGTAGATTCGTCAGTATCATAACTACCGTGTAATTGATTTTCTGCTCGCATTACAAATACATTGGATCAAGGACAATTGCTTGCGTACTAATTAAGGATAATTGCATGTATGAAATATTTTTGTAGGCAACTTTCATTGGTTTAATTCGAACTTGTGTCCACCTATGGTGCATGCGCATAAAAGGCCCGTTTTATGTGCCGATGTTCAAGCCATTCGGTATCTTCTTCGCGACCACTTTTGGTGTTAGCCTCCCCGCAAGCACTCTTTGTTATGGAAGGTAGCATTAGTCTTAGCTTGTATTTAGTGTACGGGTTTGGAATGAAATTTTTAAGTTAAAATTTAGTTGATTTTTTATAAAATAGTTCTTTTTTTTTTTTTTTTACTTTTTAGGAAAAAAAAAGACAAAAATTGAGATGAAAAACTTATATTTAGACTTGAGAGCTAAACGAAAGCTTATATTTATTTTGTGGTGACATGATGTGTGCACGTATAACATATTATTTACCATCTAAGGGAAAACAAAAAGGTAAGAAATAAATAATAATAATAAAACGTTACACCGAGTGATAGTAAAATTAAGAACAATATTGATTGTCATTTTTTATTTTTTTGGTTGATAAATGTATAAAAATTCGTCATCTCAAATATTGATAATTGTTTTATACTGATTAATTCTTTGATTTTGTTTAATTTTTCTTGGTGCAGCGTGATAGGAACAGCAATAGTAGGAATGGGGTATCTTACCGTGATGTACGGACAAGAAAATGAAGAGGAAGTAAGTACGAAACTTGGTGTTGAGAAATTTGCTGAGAGCACTCCCGAGGAGAAGGTCCCTCTCTTGCAAGAAGAAATTGTGTAGAAATCCTACAAGCTTGCAAGAAATAAATTGTATATAAACATTTTCATTTGGGAAGTTTTTGGTCTCGATTTCGTTTTCGATTTCGTTTTCGATGATTTTGTTTGTTAGAATGAAAGAGATGAGCCGATTTTTGTGGCTTTTTTTTTTTTTTTCTTTGTCATGAACTTTTTCTAAGAAGTTGTTTCTGTGTTTTCCTTTTTTTGTAGTAAAAAAACGAAATTAAGCAGTGTTCCAGGCATTTCAAATGCGGATCATGGTGTATCTTATGTTTCATTTCTTAGTGCAGTCATTCCCCAATCTTCGTACTATAATTGTAGCCTTTGAATTTCATTTCATTTCTTCTAGTAAAATAAACCCCCCCAAAAAAAAAAACTTAGTATAAGATATTAAGATTACAGCATTAAAAAGAATTAATAGGAAAACTAGGATGACATGATATTGTTATCTAAAAGGACATAACTCATGAGTTTATAAAACGACAACAATAAATTTATCTTAAAAACAAAGATATTCAGACGACATTAATACCAAAAATGACATTAGTTGGACAAAACGACAACCATAGGAAAACGATAATAACCAAAACGACTTATCAAAATAATAATAATAATAGTAACCTAAACTAGATGAGCTCTAAACACGACAATTCAAAAACGAAAAAAAATGAGAAAAACGACATGAACTAAATGACAGAATTACCCGAACTCCAAAAACAACACAAGGCTGAAAACAACATGATTATTTAAAACGACATCAAACTAAAAAAACAACAATATTTACCAAACGACATTAACTCCAAGAACAACATTGACACAGGAGAGTTGTATAATGTGACTGAACTTTGAAAATGACATCAAACCAAGGAACATAACCAAAAGACGAAATGATATGAGAAAAAAGTCAAGAACTGATAGATAAAAATAAAAATAAATTGGATAGTGGACTTTTTTGAAGGGGATTAGATTATAGATATTAAATGATAGATAGATGTTATTTTCATTTCATGCTGAGCCTGTTGCCGTATTTTTATCGAGTGTCGCTTACGTTGGACATAGCGTGGTTTTTCTGCTTTGGCTTTTTTTCTTTTTTTGTTTTGTTTTTTTCCCTCTCTCTAGTCATTTATCAATATACTTCTATATTATAAGCACGAATTACCGCTCTACACTGATTTGCATCGTTTGATTTAGGGCTTTCATGTCGCAGCCAACCCCATAATCCATCATCTGATGGGTCTTCAATCGCCTTTTTTTTTTTTTTTGCTTTGTTTTGTTTTGCCTATCCACCATACTTGTCAACTAGTTTTCCCAACGCATGCTAAGTCATGTTCACGCTGTCGTTACTGCATTAGTGCTGTCGTTTTCTAATATTGAACATGGCTACAAACAATTGTCGTCCCTTAAATATTGAAGTAAAACGACAACAATTAAATGATTGTCGCTTCTAATATTTATGTCGTTTTTTACGTTGATGTCGTTTTCATCGCCCTTTTTCGCGTTTGTCGTCTTTTTTGCGAAAAGAAAATAGAAAATAAAAAATGGCCAAAAACCACGAAAGATTCCAAAAAAAAAAAAAAAAGGACAAATATTCCATTCTTTATGGTCTGGTTGGATCAGCAATTCCACGGTTTCCGACTCTGAAACGCAACGAAATCCCAGCTTGTGCGGTTGTTTTATCTGCCGGCGATTCAACTTCAAGAGCCGCCGGAGAGATGGGCAAGGCCGTTACGCTGCCAATAGTGGGCATGGTCATGTCGGAGTGCGCACAAGTCGGGCTGATGATAGTCAGCAAAGCCGCCATGGCGGACGGAATGAGCAACCTCCTCTTCATCTTCTACTCTAAAGCTCTCGCTTCCCTTCTCCTCCTTCCAACTTCCTTGCTCTTCCACAGGTACTTAACTTTCCATGTTCTCTGCGACTGTCGTTTTCTAAAGATACTAGGGTTAATTTCATTAATAGCATCCGTACGAATTTTATTATTAAAAATAGCATTATTTTTTTCTCTTTATTAATAGTACTGTCATGTCATCAAAGATTATGATATGTGGGATCCAACAGTATTTAATGTATATTAAATTACGGGTTTACCCTTATCTCCCACCAGCTCAAATATTCCTTTCTCTCGCATGGCCCAAAAATTTTTTTCAAACCAGCAACTACAATGTTTTAGAGAGAGAAACTAAAATCTAGAGAGAGAAAAAGTTGCCATCCACCGGAACCGCTCCATAACCGCTCAGAAACCGTCCGAAACCACCATGAAAGCCTTCTATAAACCGCTTGGAAGTCTGTGAAAGTCGGAAAATCTTCTAAAACTACCCATGTCGAAACCCACGAAATTGGCTAAGAAAAACATTACTCCCGAAAAGAGATCTCTCCGAGTAATGACTTCGGCATATAAAAGACCAACGGTCGAGAAAAGTTCTAAAAAACCGGCACCAGAGAGCGAGAGAAAGGTGGCCGAGGAAAGGTTGAAGAGAAAGCAGGGGGAAATCGAAGTTAATGAATCAAAGAAGCCGAAAAATGCCGTAGAAGAAAAGATATCGGAAGTTAAAGAAGTAAAAATTTTGAGGCCATTCTGCGCATGTTGTGATGGACCTCCGCCGATAATGTAAAGTTTGATGATGTGATGTCGGCTTTTACCGCTAAAGAAGAGAAACATGTAATTTATATACTTTATATATATTTATGTAAGTAGTATCATTTACAAGTGTTGGTCATCTACATAATGACCGAGTGATCATTTTTATATTTACCATATCTTTGTTAGCTTCAATACTAGTGTCGGTTATTTATATAATGATCGGGTGGTTATTTTTGTATTTACTATGCCGTTATTAGCTTCAATACTAGTGTCGGTCATTTACATAATGACCGGGTGATCATTCCTGTAATGACCAGATAGTCATTCCTGTAATGACCATACCTTTGCGAACGTGAATACCATTGTCGGTCATCTACATAATGACCGGGTAGTCATTTTTGTATTTATCATGTCTTTGTTAGCTTCAATACTAATGTCGGTCATTTACATAATGACCGGGTGGTCATTCCTGTAATGATCATACCTTTGCTAGCGTGAATACCATTGTGGGTTATCTACATAATGACCGGTTGGTCATTTTTGTATTTATCATGTCTTTCTTAGCTTCAATACTAGTGTCGGTCATTTACATAATGAATGGGTGGTCATTCCTGTAATGATCATACATTTGCTAGCGTGAATACCATTGTGGGCGGTAACTCTTTCTCTCTCTAGATTTCAGTTTCTCTCTCTAAAACACTATAGATGCTGGTTTGAAAAATTTTTTTTAGGCATGCGAGGGAGAGGGATATTTGAGCTGGTGGGAGATGATGATAAATCCGTAATTTGACATACATTAAATGCTGCTAGACCCCACATATCATAGACTCTGATGACGTGACAGTGTCAATAATGAAGGGAAAAAAATAATGTTATTTTTAATAATAAAATTTCTACAGGTGCTATTAATGAAATTAACTCAAGATGCTAACTTTGCTGCTTTCAAAATCTTCTGTGTGCAGAACAGAGCGTCCTTCGCTCACTTTCTCCATTCTTTCTGGGTTTTTCTTGCTTGGTTTACTGGGGTAAGCTGTGAAATTAACAAGCTTTTTGTGTTTATTTATTTGTTATTCGAATTTGCTTGGTGGGTTTGTTTTGGATTTTGGTTTAGATGCTTTATTTGTTCATTTTTCTTTGCAGTTGCCTTATTCAGGTAGTTGGGTATTCAGGGATTTATTATAGTTCCCCTACTCTTGGAACCGCAATGCTCAACCTTGTTCCAGCTTTTACCTTCATTCTTGCTGTTACTCTAAGGTTATGTTTCTTTCTAAATACTGTGACTTTTGTAACCTTTTTCATGGTTGGAGATTGGCTATTCCTTTTGTTGGTGGAGTCATTTTGGCTTATCTATCACACTAAAATTGATGCCAATGAACTTAATTTAAGTTAGAGGTAGGATTACACCTGTAGTTCTCTTAGTTCTCTATACTGTGGTCTGATTTGATCACTTTAATTGCTAAACAGGCTATTTTGACCTTAGAGTCTCTCTGCTCCTCTTAGACTATCTCCGATGCAAATGTTAATATCGATGCTATATTTGACATAAGAACATATAAAAATAACATATGTGGTATGTTGTTTTATTTTGTGCTCTAATACATATTACTATTTTAAATGCTATGTTTATAATCTACTTTTAATAAATCTTAAGATTTGAAACTTGCAAACGAAACTTTTTTTAAAATAATTATTTAATGGAAAATTTGTAATTATTTAGTAGAAATACCAACACATCAACCAATAAACAATCAATGTCAAAAGCATTGGATTGGAGGGTGGGTTTTTTTTTTTTTTACCTCAATTTTCAGCTGAGAAAGACTAAAGGTTTGTTTGACGTTTAAGTTTAACTCCAACCAAACTGTAATTTTTCTTCTCAGTTTTCATCTTTTTCTAAAAAGTTCACAAAAATTATAACTAATTTTGAAAAGTCAACCAACTCCAACTTAAAAATTTCATTTCCAACCAGCGAACGAAACGCAGGCTAAATGTAATACTATTTTGTATCAGATGATAGTATTAACTGCTAAGTGGTTTCTAATGCCTTAATATGGGTGATTCCAGGATGGAAAAATTACATTGGAGAAGCTTCACTAGTCTTGCCAAAATTATTGGAACCATGGTTTCACTTTTTGGGGCTTTCATTGTGACTTGCTACGACGGTCCCTCACTTCTAAACACATCCTCATTGTCTAACTTGTCTTATAAGAAACTTCTCTTCCAACAATCTAACTGGGTTCTTGGAGGATTGTTTCTTCTAATTGATGCTGTGATGACTGCAGTTTGGATTATTATACAGGTGAAATTTTATAGAATAAGGACCCTTGTTAATACCGATTGATAAGAAATCCATGGTAGTTTCATATTTTTCACTTTGTTTCAGAAACCAATCCTCAAGAAATACCCAGCAGAACTGATCCTGGCCTTTTTCTACTGCTTCTTTGTGGCTGTTCTGTCTGGGGTAGTCTGTTTGGTAGTTGAACGAGACCTGAGTGCTTGGAGCTTGAAATCTAAAACAAGGCTCTTTTCTATCCTATTCTCGGTAATATGATGCTATAACTCAAGCATGCTTAACCTGCTAAAAGGCTCCGATAGGATTCTGAAAACTTCTAAGTCGTCATGCTACAGGGAGTTTTTGGCTCCGCCTTCCAAGTCAGTGTAAATGCATGGTGCCTGCACAGGACGGGGCCTGTTTTTGTGTCCATGTTCAAGCCTTTGGGGATTGTCATTTCAGTTTCCGTAGGTGTTATCTTCTCTGGGGATACTCTCTTTCTTGGAAGGTTGGTTTTCTACCTTTCAATTTTCTTTATTTTTGTTTGTTGTTTAATAGTTCATGTTGCCGAGAAGAGATGGTTCATTCTTCATTAGTATTGTGAGAATGACATCAGTTGGCACAATAACTCGATGCAGGTTGCTTGGAGCAATTGTTATTATCGTTGGATTTTATTCTGTACTGTGGGGAAATGCCAAAGAGGCAAAGGTTGATATGGATGATGGAGTAGGGAACTTAGAATCAAGTGCACACCAGGAACCTTTCCTGCAGAACAGTGTAGAAGAGCATAGAAGCAATCTCCAGTAAATCATATTGGGGATCCTACTTGCCACGCAAAATTGTAATGAATGTATAAAAGTTGTATACATATATTTATATTTATGCATCCAAACATTCATGTAAACATCCATGCATATATTCAGATTCATAGACATATTTACAGACAAACTAGTTTAGCAACATATTAAAATTCTTGTTGACAACTACTGTTGCATTCTTTATATATATATATATATATATATATATATATAAAACACCGAGTGGCAGTCTCAATGGATTGATGTAAACAGCTTTTTCTCGGGCCAGGTCCATTGAATGTGGATCGACCTTAATGAGGCAATATAAAGTTACTAACATAAAACTTGGGCCTAAAAATTCATGTTTTGTTAAACGGCTCAGCCAATCATTTGTTTGAGTTAGCATTGCCTTAATTAGACGAACTAGGTCCAGTTTTGGGAATAACAAGAGAAACTGAGGGCTGTTTGGATGTCCCTCAGAAGTTAAAAACTCTCATCTGTCCACTTGTAACGTCCGAAGGTAAAGTAAATATTCTGTAGAGACCGAGGTCTGTCCATAGATGTTTTAAGTGGAATTTCTGAACTTAGGATGGTCAACTTTAGTTCTTCGGTTTAACTTTTTTTAATTCATAGAATGTTTTGGCAAAGCAGAAATAATTATTTATCTGACAAGATGACAGGTATTTGTTTTCTATTTAAATACTGCATATGTAATCAGATTTGGTCATGTTAAACCGACCTGATTCATATATAGTTCTTGTTTTCTATTTTTAATATGTACCATGTCAAAACATGACAATGCAAGAAGTCGGTGTATCCGAGCCTTGTTGCTAATGTTTGGTTCATGAAAGCATATACTGTTTTAAGCATGCTCAACAACCAATCAAATGAATGCCTTTTCCAGATTATTTATTTATTTTTTTTTAAAAAATCTAGAGGACAATTTGCCTTTCACATTATATGGCGCCTCCGATTATGAGGAGGCAGGTTTAGTCTTAAGGCCTGCTGTGTCTAGTTGAACTTCTGAAATGTTATTAGTGTTTCAACAGTATGTTTCTTTCGTCATTCCGTTGATAGGGATTATTTTAATCACGGTCATCTTCTCCTTCATCCCTTGATGAGTTGGATAAGGCGTACATTTGACATTTTTTCGTAAAATTTTCTAATTCATTAATTCCATTTCTATCTATTTGGATCAGACCTGAGGAAGAAAGAACAAGTCTACGAAGCCTATATAATACGCAATATAACAGTTTGTTTCCTTCAAGATGTAGGGTCATGAACATGGGAAGCATGATCAAAGATATAAGCATGAGGTGATATGATTTATATAAACACCCACACAGTTGAATTTGCAGGGTCAAAACCACCCTTTCATGTATCTTCTATGGATCATATAGCTCCTTCAAGATTATGCAAATATCAATTTATGTTACTTTAGCAATGTATTGAAATCACATGAGAATTATTATTTTTTTTACCTGTAATAGACAGTAATAAAATTAAGATCTTTCATTATGATATGGTTTGGGAATTTGCTGATCCTGAGATTAGTCTTTGGTAGTCAACTCTCCCAAGATTTTAGTATTTTCTGTTTCTGACTTTCTGATTGAAAAGCTTGTTGGCTTCTTCCACTGTTAAATTCGACCATTATAAAAGAATATTGTGTGCCATTATCAAGTTTTTTCTGGTTAATGATCAGTGCACGTCTTTTTTATTTATTTTTTATTTTTTAATTTATTTTGTGCACCCGAGCGTCATGCAGACATATTCGGTTGCTACGAACGTTTTCTAAGAGAACTCGATCTTTTTTAAACTTTCCCACAGCTTTCTACTCACTTTTTTGGTACGTAAACCTTCAAAGAGGAGTTTGTTAGAGTAGAAGTTGAAAGACAAAGACAACCTCAGGAGGAGGAAAAAATAATCAAACAAAGTCCCAAACGAAAGCTGCATAAACAAACAAGAAAGCGTTGTGGGAGTCCATTATGATCATAGCCGCCCAACAAATCCACCATGACATGATTAATGTCATTCGATCCTCCATCCCCTTCTTTATTTTATAATTCTGAGGCCAACCAAATGGATCTAATTCTTACTCATGCCACCACATACCCAACGTCACACACTATAATGTTCAGGCAAAATCTTAAAGTGGGGTTACGGAATATCGAATTCTGAGAGCATTCTAAAGAAAAAGAAAGAAAGACATTCTTATAGTTAAGTCAACTCGTCGGTGGTTAAGCATGCTTTTTACAAGTAGTGGTTAAAGTTTCTCTGACTTTAGTTGACATTATACACCAAAATGAGTGGAAAAATGGATATAATTGGTAGATGTTGCATTCTTATTTAAGGAGTTTACCACAAGAAACCTAGTGGTCAACTGCAACTGCAAAAGTTCAGATATAGAAGCTTAGTTTAATGCTCTTGCTTTTTAATTTTTTTTTAAATAAGATAGTTTAATGCTTTTGATTTGCTTCATATCAAGTTGAATTATTGACGGTCAAAACTCAAAAGCAATGAATAGTCTTCTTCAGATAAGTATTTTGACGAAGCCCATGACAGCAAACTATTTAATAAGTTGCTGGTTGAGTCAACGTCTCCCAGATCATTATATGATCTTATTCTTATTTTAAATTTCAAATCGCATCAAAATCTTATCAGAATCAAACAATACGCAAATATAAAGGATTCAAACGGAAATCAAACAGTTTAAAACTTTTTTTTCCCCTTTAATCTTAGTTTTAAAAAAAAAAAAAAAAGTTCGATAAATAGTTGGAAGAGCCATGATCACGTGTGAATGTGCAAGGTAAAATTAGTAGAGAATTTGATCCCCACATTGAGGTGGTCCAACAACTTTTGCAAATTGTGGTGTTCCCTCATGTGCATGAAATTTGAGGAAACTTTAGGGAGACTTTGACGGCTGTGTTGAAAAAAACTGATCCTTCTTTTTTTGGTATGCAAACCACCAAAGAGGAGATCTCATCAAAGAAATCCTATGCCTGAAGAGGGAAGATAATCAAACAAAATAACAAACGCAAGCCACAGAAAGAAACAAAGAGAAAAACAAATAATTGGAATCTGTATTGATCATAGCCCCCATATACTCTACAACAACTTGATTAGATTATAAAATAAAATAAAATAAAATAAAAAAACAGACATCGGTGGTGTCTCACGCTTCCTGTCTCAATAGTCATTGAGTTAGCCTACTGGTTACATCGTAATAAACATGGAATATAATACAAATTGTACCAAAAATGAACTAGTAATTTGTCAACCATTTCAATAAAAAAGATTTTACCACAAGAAATCACTTGGTCAATCGAGTAAGAATAAATTGAATAATGAAAACTAGTCAAACAAAATTGGAAATGAATAGTACTTATCAGGTGAGTAGTTTGGTGAAGCCTGATCGAGTGACATAATTAAAAAAGACTATAGTATATATATCCAGCTGTTATTAAAAGTTAAATTAATAACAAGTCCTTTTGGTTGCATCAGCATCTTTAGTAGTTCCTTTCCAACGATATTACACAAGCCATCAACTATAAAAGCAAACGAAAATGAAAGTCATTATTATCAAAAAATAATAATTATTATTAGAAATAAATAAACAAACAAATATATAAATAAGGTCTTTGATTATTGTCATGGTGCGAGGTGAGATGAGAATTTGATCCCACATGACCCACTAACTTTTAGAAGGGACCGGCCAAGCCAGAACTTGGGTCCCAAACTTCTTAACACTTGAATCACGAGAACCACAAATTTAGAATCCAATAATTCTTTTTCTTGATTCAATACCAAAGTGTTTGTGGGACCAGATTACTGATACAATCATTTTAGGGCAGGAATATATATATAACCTATAAATCTACCTAAGAAAAATATCAATGTAACACGACAGGGACTTTTGTTTCCCTCTCATAAAAATCCCAACTCAAGTAATTATTTGATAAACGCCACATAACGTTTAAATAAAAATCCCTACGTTGAGACAAAAGAAAATTGCAATAACAATATTAAAGAATGAGACTATCAATGATGGTGGTATAATAACAAAATGTAATATTTAATTCCTTCGTTTCTATCATATATCTAATAATTTTTATTTTGTCAAAACTGTGTTATAATATTCTTGAAATCTAAAAATCTGTTTGCTGTTGAAAACATAAAACCAAGATCATTGTCATCTTCGAATATGATGAAACGGGGGCGTGAAGACACTATCGATCTTTTTTTTAATTCTTAAAAAAAATAATAGTAAAGAGTGAGGTGACAAATGAGAGAAGAGTACGAGCATGCACTATTTACATACTATATATATATATATATTCATTTTTTTCATCATATACATTGCCAAAAAAAAAAAAAAAACCAAAATTTCATTTTAAAAAGTAATTTAAATACAAGACGTCACACACGCACTTGGTTTGCTATATTATTTTAGAATAAAAGTTAAGAGACACACGAGTAGCGACTTCCCTTGAGGAGGCTAAGGTAGCTTCCCCATACAACGAAGGGTTAAACCTTAACCCTTCTCAGCCACACACTGAAAGAAGAACGTGTCGTAGCTTCACCCTTTTTCCACTACTATAACAAGCCCTCTTTTCCCTCTTTAAGTTAGCTCCATAAAGAAGGGACAGCGACATGATCATAACATATATAGCTATATAGATGTAACAATATATATATATATATATATATATATCATGAAATAGAGATCTAGAGTAATCTTAAGACGCCTAATTAAACATAATTAGACAGTAATCTAATCTGCATATATATATATATAGAAGAATTTTAAGGTTTGTTTTTTCTTTGGAAGAAAGTGAGAGGAAGAAGAAGAGGATGATGTGGGTGAAGCCTAAAGTATGGGAAGTGGTGCCATTTGTGGCGATGGTGACAACGGAGGGTTTCACCATAGCTTTAACCATTTGGGCAAAGACGGTTCTGACCAATGGGATGAGCCCTTTCGTCTTTGTTGTTTACACTCATGCTCTTTCTTCTCTAATTCTCCTTCCCTTTTCCGTCTTTTTCCACCGCAACGACAGGTTTATAATCATTCTCTTCCTTTTTTTTCTCTTTTTCTACTGACTTCTTCTACTGGGGCAGTTTTTTTTTTTCCCGAGGTATATAAAATTTTTTTCCTTCTCCGTTCTGATTTTATCTTCTTTGCATGTTCTTGCAGAACGGAGCAGCCAATCTTCACCTTCAGCCTGTTTGTGCGATTCTTCCTCTTGGGTTTAACGGGGTGTGTTTCTCTTTCTCTCCTCTCTCATGCACTAACCTTATGCCTATATGTCTATATATGCTCAATATATCAAAACCGTTACTAGGAGGTGAACCAACCATATTTTTATCAAAGTTTAAGCTTTTTATGATGGATTGATAACGAATAAAAAAAAAAATTTTTGAGTACTATGTTAAGAGAGAAGGGAGCTGAGGAATCTTTATTCCCGTTGGACAAAAAGCTTTTAATTAGTAGATACTTAGACATCAACATGCTGATTATTAACTAATTAATATGAAAAAGTTACAAAAAACTCACTAGTACAATCTGCATCTCAAATTTGTTAATATTATTATATAAACGAGTACTTATTTTGTATTTGTATAAGAACAGAAGAGTGAGGAATGGTTGGTTCTTTTAATATTCTAAGAATATTGATCCTTTGAGAATATTCTGATACAGTTGTATTGCTACGCTACACCACACACACACATATATATATGAACACTGATTGATAAGCCGCCATATAGCTCGATTAATCCAATTGATTTTTTGCCTGACATACTGACAAATAGGTTGGTAGGACACTCGTATTCCTTGTATGTGGTTTTGAATTCAAGTCGCTCCCACCTATTTAGTCAGCATATATGGCAAGAAAAAATAGAGCCTATATCATACATAGCCGTCGAGACTATAGAATTATCTGAAAACTCCAATCTATCATCTTATAACCTTTTAAAAAGAAAAAAAAAATCCGGTTGATTTTTCATTGTTATTCTATCTTCGGTTGTGGACCAGGCGCCTCTCACGTCATACGTAGAGTAGACAAATAACACGACTATAGCCTAAATATGCTCATCAACTTAATAATTCATGACGTTCACATGTAAATCAAGATTATTTATTTTACTTTTTATTTTTACACATATATAGTTATAACTCTCATTTATTAAAAATAAAAAATAAAAACATTCAAATTTGGAATAGGAGAATTCCTAAACAAACTTCACCTACTCGCAAAACTAGCCCCATGGAGCTCTAGATCTTTTTTCATTAATTTGTTTGTTTGGTCATATATATATATATACATATATATTTTCTTTTGGATGTGGTAAAGTAAGATGGTTTGACTTAATCCATTAAAATAAAATCATGACGTGTGTGCTATATATGGGGGGTTTTGTAATTTTGTAGGATAACAATACCACAAAACCTGGCATTTTTGGGGCTCTCTTACAGCTCTCCAATTGTCGTTTGTGGCATGGGCCTTATGCTTCCAGCTTTCTCCTTCGTTCTTTCTCTAATTCTCAGGTACTTTTACTATTTTCTTTCGCTTATTTCCTCCCTCAATCTTTAAACTATATTCGGAAAAAAATAAAATAAAATAAAATCAGACGGTTCATATTATATATATACTGTCTTTACAGGAAAACAAAGATAGATTGGAGAAGCTCAAGCTTCCAAACCAAAGTAACGGGCAGTATAGTATGTTTCATGGGAGCAACAATAGTGGAACTGTACAAGGGTCCACTGATAAAACATTCTTCGTCATTGCACGTGCCTCTTCTCTTCACCAACAGATTCTTGATATTCTCGTCAACTCCTGAATATTGGATCCTAGGTGGCCTTTTCTTGGCAGCTGCTAATGTTTCTGTCTCAATATGGAACGTTCTCCAGGTACCAAAAAAAAAAAAAAAATCCTCGTATATATTATAATATCTATATTTATATATGTATGTATATATGTACTAAAATTTTGATTTTTGATTATATGGTCAGATGGGGACAGTGAAACAATATCCACAACCGATGAAAGTGGCCTCGTATTACAGTGCAATTGGGACAATCCAATCTACGATTCTGTCTTTCTTTATTCTGGAAAGAAACCCGGATGCTTGGGAAGTGAATGTTAATAACATGGAAATTCCTCTCATCGTTTTAAGTGTAAGAGAAAACTTATAATTGTGGTAATTAACAAGGAAAAACAACTATTAATTAATTAGAACATCCGTCCAAAAATCATATCAAAATTATACGTATATGTACATAACGAAACTAATGAAAATTTGATGTGTTTAGAAACAGTGTAGATTCGTCAGTATCATAATTACCGTGTAATTGATCTTCTGCTCGCATTACAAATACGTAGGATCAAGGACAATTGCTTGCGTACTAATTAAGGATAATTGCATGAATGAAATATTTTTGTAGGCAACTTTCATTGGTTTAATTCGAACTTGTGTCCACCTATGGTGCATGCGCATAAAAGGCCCGTTTTATGTGCCGATGTTCAAGCCATTCGGTATCTTCTTCGCGACCACTTTTGGTGTTAGCCTCCCCGCAAGCACTCTTTGTTATGGAAGGTAGTATTAGTCTTAGCTTGTATTTAGTATACGAATTTGGAATGAAATTTTTAAAATCAAATTTGGTTGATTTTTTTAAAAAAATAATTCTAATTTTTGTTTATTTTTTAGAGAGAGAAAAAAAAGGACAAAAACTGAGATAAAAAACTTATATTTGTACTTGAGAGCCAAACGAAAGTTTATATTTATTTTGTGGTGACATGATGTGTGCATGTATAACATATTATTTACCATCTGATGGAAAACAAAAAGGTAAGAAATAAATAATAATAATAATAAAACGTACCGAGTGATAATAAAATTAAGAACAATATTGATTGTCGTTTTTTTTTTTGTTGATAAATGTTTAAAAATTCGTCATCTCAAATATTGATAATTGTTTTATACTGATTAATTCTTTGATTTTGTTTAATTTTCTCGGTGCAGTGTGATAGGAACGGCAATAGTAGGAATGGGGTATCTTACCGTGATGTACGGACAACAAAATGAAGAGGAAGTGAGTACGAAACTTGGTGTTGAGAAATTTGCCGAGAGTACTCCCGAGGAGAAGGTCCCTCTCTTGCAAGAAGAAATTGTGTAGAAATCCCACAAGCTTGCAAGAAATAAATTGTATATAAGAATTTTCATTTGGGAAGTCTTTGGTCTCGATTTCGTTTTCGATGCTTTTGTTTGTTAGAATGAAAAAGATAAGCCGATTTTTGTGGCTTTTTTTTTTCTTTGTCATGAACTTTTTCTAAGAAGTTTTTTCTGTGTTTTCCTTTTTTTGTAGTAAAAAAACGAAATTAAGCAGTGTTCCAGGCATTTCAAATGCGGATCATGGTGTATCTTATGTTTCATTTCTTAGTGCAGTCATTCCCACAATCTTCGTACTATAATTGTAGCCTTTGAATTTCATTTCATTTCTTATAGTAAAATAAACCCCCCCAAAAAAATAACTTAGTATAAGATATTACGATTACAGCATTAAAAAGAATTAATAGGAAAACTAGGATGACATGATATTGTTATCTAAAAGGACATGACTCATGAGTTTATAAAACGACAACAATGGGAAAGCAAAATAAATTTATCTTAAAAACAAAGATATTCAGACGACATTAATACCAAAAATGACATTAGTTGGACAAAACGACAACCATAGGAAAACTATGTTAACCAAAACGACTTATCAAAATAATAATAATATTAGTAACCTAAACTAGATGAGCTCTAAACACGAAAATCCATAAACGAAAAAAAATTAGAAAAACGACATGAACTAAATGACACAATTACCTGAACTCCAAAAACAACACGAGGCTGAAAACAACATGATTTATTTAAAACGACATCAAACTAAAAAAACAACAATACTTAGCAAACGACATTAACTCCAAGAAAAACATTAACACAGGAGAGTTGTATAAAGTGACTGAACTTTGAAAATGATATCAAACCAAGGAACATAACCAAAAGACGAAATGATATGAGAAAAACGTCAAGAACTGCGAAAAACACAAAAGCAAAAACAAATTGAGTTCTTTAAAACGACAGCTAGAGAAAACGACATCAACTTCAAAATTGACAGTTTCCCAAACCATATGAACTCCAAAAAACAACACAATCTCAAAACGACACAATGCATAAAACAACAACGTCATCAATCTCAAAATCGACAATAACCTAGACACGACATGAACTCTAAAAACAACATTAGTTTAACAAAACGACATCTAAGATAAAATTAAAGATAGACTGGGAAGGGTAATCTTGATATAATTTTTTTTTTAATTAATTGCTTCAAGGATATTTTGCGATAGATTTTACAAATTATTAGGGTGTTTTAAACATTTTTGTAACAAGAGCTGCAAAAATGATATTTAAAACTAAATACAAGGGTGTTTTGCTTATTTCCCTTGTTGTGGCAGTGTATTGTCTTGAAAATGAAGATATACTTTGAGTATCAATTGCATATTTGTCTCTACTAAAAAAGGGTGTACAGTGTGAATTTCCACGTCAATTTTTTTAAAAAAAAAGGATAATATATTATTGCAGATTTTTTTTTTCTAAAAAAAAATAATAAAGTAATCTATTAAGTAAGTGTATGGTTGAACAGTGAGAGGGCTAGAACATGGGGTTACCGCACATCAGCACGCCCATAAGTTAATATAGCAATTATATAACTGTGTGGGATATGGTTGGGTAGTTGAATACCGTCAATCTAGTTGGTTGATTGGAGGACTAAATAACTAAAATCCTCTTGCCCTTTTTTTCTTTATAATTTATTTGAAATGAGTAGTTACATCAAAGGTGTATGTGTTGATTTAATGCTATTTACCAAAAAAAAAAAAAGAAGTGTTGATTCAATTATCAGTGTATATATACACATATATTGTTTTTATATGGAGAGATTGCAATATTTTTGTAAAGTTGAAAACATATGAAGTATCATATTAAATTAGTAAATAATTTATAAAAAAAAAAAATCATGTATTATGTGATCTTATTTTTGTGTAGGTGAGAGTATGTAATTATTATACACCGCATGCATGGGCACGAGAACGATTGAGACTCTCAGAATTCAGAAGCAAAAAGGAATTAAAAAAGAGAGAGAGAGAGAGAAACATGTAAATCTTGGTAAGTGGAGAGAGGTAATAATTGGTGCTATAAATAAGAGAGATGGCCCAGTTGGTAGAGCTATTGAATGATCATATGATGAGCCTCATTTTTAAGCCTAGAGAGAGTTTCTTGATCTGTAACTATTATCACTCTGGACCAATCAGAATTGATTAGATGGCAATAATTTGCACCATTTGTCCTTTGGGTAGGTAATAAGTTGACTAGAATTAAATTTGTTTTTAGTAATTTACTAATTGCAAATCCCACCGATGATTGTGGTAATTAGTAAATGTTTGATGCTTCTAATCAATTAGTCAGACAAACTTTGTTTCAAGACTAAGATGTAATAAGACGGTTAAGAATAGTAAAGTAAAAAAAATAAAATAGGGATATGTCTTATTATTCTGTCTTCTGACATATCATTAACATTCTCTGAGACTTCAAATGTTGTCTTCTACATATTTTTATTTTGTCAAAACATACTATAAATCCTCTATTATAATAATAAGAACTTAGTCTAATTGATACAAGATCATTTGTCATAAAATGGACTTAGATTGAATGTAAAATTAGTTTTTTTTTTTTTTAATCACTTGTTCACTTGAGCAGTTGAAAGTTCTATTGTCGATGATGTTAGATATTTTGTTAAAAGAATTGGTGGCGGTTCTGTCATTCATTATGTTCTTTTTACTATCCTTATGTTTACTTATCAGGAATAGGGAATGTGAGTAGAGAATGAAAGTCAATCCCTTGTTTACTTGTTCATTTTTTTCTTGAAATGGGAGTGAAAATGGTGGATCCCACACCAATTTGAGATTGAGAAATGGGATTGACAATCACATCCTGCTCCTCCGGATTATGACTCTTATTCCTACTATTAATATTAAATTATCATTTTATCCTTAATTTATTTGGAAAAAATTATTTTAAAAAATAATAATAACATATATTAATTATTTTAATTAACTTAATATTATATAACTATCCTAATTACTATTATTATTATTAGAGTAAATAAATAACTTTTTTTATCATAATATATTATTATGTTTCTATTTTTATATTTTTTATACTTTACTTATTTTAATTCAATTTTTTTTACTCTTTTTAATTTTTTTAAACAAAAAATTACACAATTTAATTTTATTGTCTTAATATCATAATGATTATTTTACTTTTGATTAATAGTGTGATAATAAATAAATAAAAACTAATCATTTTTTTTATTTTTGAAAACACAATAAATAAAGTGATATACAAGTAAATTTATAACAATTCATTCTGATTCTGAGTTTAAGTAAACGCATGAATGAGATTCGTCATGACTCCGATTCCGAATCCTAGAACCAAGTAAACAACTTATTCAGATTCCGAATCCTCACTCTGAATCATGTTCACTCCGAATCTTATTCACTCCGATTCATACCCACTCCGATTACACGTAAGTAAACACACCCTTTTAAAGTTTCAAGATATTGTATCCAAATATGCTATGTCTTCTCCCTTATTTAAATAAAGTAGTTTCACTACACGCGCATAATAAACAAACAAAATAAAGAGAAAAAAAAAAAAGAAAAAAAAACCCCTTTTATACATCGTTAAGAGATTAGGAAATAACAAACAAAGCAAAGCAAAAAAAAAAAAAAAAAAGTACCACGTGACGGTCATTGGGACCGTCATGTGATGGTTATTAGAGGGTGGATGAAAAAGCAATTCATTCTTCTTTATAAATTGTTAAGAGATAAATAAAGGAACCGGTACTTCTTTTATTTAGAACTCTTGAACACTAGACAGAAACACATCAAATTCATACTATTAATGTAAAGACCACAACTCTCAGTGAAAAAGATAAAAATAAAAATAAAGACCCCAACAGCTGAAACTTAAATAGGACTAAAACCTAATTCACTTGCACCACATCAAGGATAGCTGAAATTTAGTCCCAATTTTAATAGTAATTGGACTTTAATTATGCTTGCTTGCCAAGGTACTCGTCAAGCTCTTTGAAGTTCCTTTCAGCAAATTCCTTGATGAGGCTTGGATCCGGGACCTCTGCGCTCGCCTTCTCAAACTCGCAGCTCCATTTCACCAAGCTTCCTTCTCCTTCCTTGGGAACCACGGTAACGTGAGCCTTGAACCTTTTGTAGAACTTGAGGAGATCTCCCTCAATGACATTGTAAGTAAATGTCTTGTTCTTTGGGTCCACAACTTCGATCTTCTCCTTCGATACTTTAACGATCGGAGAACCTAAATAAAAAAGAAACGAAAACGAGCATGTTCAGAACAGGAAAAAAGAAAATTACCGCTAAATTAACCCTGCAACATAAAAGATTATACCTTCACCGTATGTTATCAATCGAACAGAGCCCTCGACAATTCCATCGCCTTCGAGAACTTCGACGCTTTTGTAGTCATTGGGGAAGGCCTTTGGGTAGATGAGGATGAAGTCCCTAAGGGCTTCCCAAACCTTGTCAGCGTTGGCCTTCAGTTCAACTTCTACAACGAGCTTTCCACTACTAACCTGATCAGCCATTGTCGTATGACAAGACGACAAAAAGGAGCACAAATTGGAAATAAAAATAAACAACTACTTCTAATTTGTTTTTTGATTAATATATATATCCGACTTGAGAGCTTAGTTAGGCCTAAGCGTGCATATATATAGTGGTGGTGGTAGTAGAGCTAGCTTTGGTTATCTCGCAAGGGCTTTAAATTGATTGGATACAGGTTCAACTACCACTTTACTAGTTCGTGGAAAAACGACATGAAATACTGTCACCATCACGGGCTAACGGCTGAGACTAAGGGCCCCTATCACTTACTATCTTCTGCCGGTGCTTTAATACAAAAGCGCCCCCTCAAGTATATCGGTGGTTCAAGAATTTATTTGGAATACATGCATAACATAGAAAGGGAAATACATATATATATATATATATATATATATATGAATTGTCTCATATCCAACTGTTGGTCAGGTCCGACAATTATAACTTTCTAATAAATTATTTATAACAACTAATTTATTTATTTGTAATTTTATGTAAATTAGATACGTGTAAAAGACAAGTATTGTTGAAAAAAAAATTATAAAAAAATCAACTAGTTGTTATAATAATATACAAAAAAGTTACAATTCCGACAGTCAGATAATAAGATAATATGTCTATATAGTAGATTGTTGTAGTAACAAAACAAATATATGTGGTTACCTAAAAAGGAATCTACAATTAAATGGTTGTGGCTCCTTGTTCATGATTGCACTTAATTAGTAAGTTTAGGTACAAGAAACCATTTTTTTTTAAATGAGAATTTAAACTCCGTATTTTATAGTATAGTCAAGTATAAAATTACTGTTAGATTTTACGAGGGTACGGTTTATGTGCTTTTGAAGGTTGTTTGCTATTTCCTATTTGGTATGTTATATTAATGTCAGTGAGGGAAAGATTATTGTGGTTTGTTGGTTTGGTTTAGAGCTATACCTCTTTTTGTAAGAGAGGTTTTATTTATCCTTGTTGGAGATGTATCACCACGTGATGTGGCCCCAATTTTATTCAACTGAATAATGTGTAGATTTACCATGAACAAAACAAGATGAGGAGCCACATGCTGGATGTGTAAATGATAGCGATATATTCTATAGTGATGTTTCTAGGTGGTGATGTATAACATTTCTATATATTTTCAACAATATAATCTTTCAATTTCAACTTTGCAACCACTTTATATTGTTACAGAAATAATTACAAAGCGTAAAGTTTATTTACTTACTGTAAATATAACGTTTATTTCTAATATTTTAAAAAATAATGTTTATTTTGTAAAAAAAAAAAAAAATGCTATTTAACTCTTTTTTCTGTCTTAGAATTGAGGAAATAACTTTACCGGTTCAATGAATTTACTCCATCATCTATGAATGCTTAGAAGTCCTTTGATCTAGCAAGAGGCGTTGCCAGGGCTACGGTGGAAGAGATGTCGTTTAACTTGGGCCACATACACAAGGCGTTGGACACAAGAGAGTAGAGACCCAAGTATGAAGATAGCTTCTTTTCTTTTTCTCTGTCTTTTCTTTTCTTTTTCCACCGGTGAAAAGTGAGAAGATTGTTAGATTGTGAATTTGTCTCATATCATTAAGTTATTGGACAGTTATATTGTTTATATGGAGATTAGACTCTCTTCTCTCTCTCTCTTTCGGCTAGTTTTTAAGAATGAGTTCTACCCAAAATTCATTTAAAAAAAATGATCGCATGATTTCAAGAGTTGCAAAAGAATAATTAAAGTTTTAAAGATGAAAAAGGGTACGATTTTTTATCTTATCACTCGTCTTTTCCTTCTCCTTTCAAGTCATATTGGAGGGAACTTCAATATACCAACATATGAAGTATACTCACAACAACCTTTAATCCTACTCTCTTATTTGAGCAACCACAAGGAACTTTACTCGATTCACTTTGAGAAAAGTTAATTTAATGTCACTAAGCACTAGTTTTTAATTAGAAAAAAACTTATGTAGCACATCTATAGGTGATTCTTCTTAAAAAGATTGCTTGAAAATAGAAAATTGGTATCTTTAGGACCAAAACAAAAAAAAACAAAAAAACAAAACAAAACAAAATGAAAAGCCACCATATTGGGTCCATTGTGGATGGTGATGAAAATATTGACCATCTTATTACCTTGTCATTTTCGGACAAATGACTAATAATAATTGCTTTATCTTACAGATTAGAAGGTGGCAGAAGTTATTAATACAAACACACACACACACTTGAAACAATAAATAAATGAAATATAAAACAGGTGAAAACTCCCTCTCAACGGTTACCTTCCCTTCCTACGAAATTTGTAAGAATGTAAAGAAAACTTAAAAACTGAAGCAATACCAACTTTCCTTTCTCTTGCTTTTTCTTTTTCTTCAAGCACATCTCTCTCTCTCTCTCTCGTTCTCTCTCTTCTCTCTCTCTCTCTCTCTTAATTTTCAGGTTGTTGAAGCTGAAGTTGTTGAGTATATCCTCCTAATCCACCTTAATTACCTTGCTCTCTACGTACCCTTTGAGAGAGTATTATCTATTGTGATTAATTTCTCTTATACGAATCCAATATTCTCACATCTTATACTAGTTAACAATCTTTTTCTTGATTCTTTTTCGCTTGAGCTAGACTTTTGAACTCGAACGTGAAATAAGGATAGAATGGATTTCTCAGTCGCTTTGCTAAGTTTTGTCTGAAGGGTGTCATGGAACTAACTCTCTCCATCCGATTATCCATTTCACGTGATATAATCTGTCATTTAGTTTCATAAAACTGAGAAAGTAAAAGATCGATTCGAGGAAGGTCATAATGCCGTTCGGTTTGGTCTCTGCATGGAACAAGCGCCGGAGAAGCAAGTCCCATGATCACTCAGACCCTTGTATCTTCTTCTTCTTCTTCTTCTTCTTCTTCTTATTCTTTGCTAGTAATAGAATTATAGAAGCAGCTAGTTCTATGAGGGTTGTTTCTTGCTACATAACCGACTTTCTGAATAATCTTATCTGCTCATCTTTCAGGGCTGTACAAGCCTGTGGAGTATTGGCAGCTTGAAGATCAGACACCGAGACCACCAAAACGTCACCATGGATCATCAGTTTTCACATTCAGGGAAATGGAAGAGGCAACACGTTCATTCAGCGACGGGAATTTTCTTGGAAAAGGAGGTTTTGGCCGAGTATACAGAGGCATTTTGCGGTCAGGAGAGGTAAGCCAAGTGAAACAAATTTCCAAGATGTAGAATACAAATTCTAGAAGCTTAATTCGGTAGTAACTGTAAAATTGTCTAACTTTCTCGAGAAAGGTAACCAATAACCAGAAGACAGTTTCTAATCAATTTATAAGTTTCTAAACACAAACTGATTTGTGGCTGTTTTGAGAATGAAAGATTGTAGCTATCAAGAAAATGGAGCTGCCGGTGTTTAAAGAAGCCGAGGGAGAAAGGGAATTCCGGGTAGAAGTTGATATATTGAGCAGACTTGATCACCAAAATCTGGTTTCCTTGATAGGCTACTGTGCTGATGGGAAGGACCGGTTTCTTGTTTACGAATATTTGAAAAATGGGAATTTGCAAGATCGCTTAAATGGTTTGTTTCTTAAGTCAAATTACAATTTATCCAAGTAAGTCTTGTTATTTTGATTTTCAGATAACTTGAAAACTATTTTCTCCACCATTATAGGAATTGGAGATGCAAAAATGTATTGGCCTCTAAGACTAAAAGTGGCGCTCGGAGCAGCAAAGGGACTCGCTTATCTCCACTCAGGTTGTGATGTTGGGATACCAATTGTACACAGAGATTTCAAATCCACCAACATTCTTTTAGATACCAACTTTGAAGCAAAGGTAATATGGGGTTTGTTTATTACCCCACACTCGCACACATATATATTTATAGGACTAGTTTCCTATCCGGCAACCGTATTTGTCCGACTAATGTCTTTTTTTTTTTCAAAGAAAATATAACTTTCTTTTTAGTCTAATATAATTACTAAACTAATTTCTTTTTAGTCTAATGTAATTACTAATTGATTTATACCTAAATTTATTTGTAACATAATATTATTTGAAGCCGTCAGGGCAAATAACATCTATCACAAAAGGTGCTACATCGCCGAACCAATAGATCTCCCGAACATGAGATCTTACTTTTATATGTATATATTGTTTTATAACTATTTTTGTCTCTTTTGAAATGATTGTGGGACATAACTTGAAAAGGGAGCTAACTTTTATTTTTATTTTTTTTGGTTATAGATTTCTGATTTTGGGCTTGCCAAGTTGATGCCAGAGGGCCAAGAGACTTATGTGACTGCCAGGGTGCTTGGTACATTTGGCTATTTTGATCCAGAGTACACATCTGTAAGCATTTTAACAAAAACCATTTCCTTTATGCTGTTGATTTATTATGTCTTAAAGGATGAATTCAAAATCAAAATCACAAATGCTAGGGAATTCTATAGTGGGGTGCCGTCACCGTACGGTCCTAAGAGAGACTATTGATCACAACCGTACGATTTAAGTAAAAAATTCCATATTGTATGGGGTTGAATACCATGAGAAGAATCCCTTACTTCACCGTGACACCCACTTCATAAGGGTCATTCGATATAGATCATATGGTTGAGATCAACAGCCCTACGGTGGAGTGCACTCAGAGTAGAATTCCTCCATCTACTATACTCTTTCAATTTCATCTTCTCTCGTCAACATGTATTCAATCACAATATGAAAACAATACTGAACTCTAGGACTAAAATTTCAAACATCTAATCTCATTATAGAGTTTTTCAACAATATCATGATTTTGACATCTTCTTTTGCTCTTTAATTTGCTTTCACGACAGACAGGGAAGCTCACCTTACAAAGTGACGTTTATGCATTTGGTGTGGTTCTTCTGGAACTTTTGACGGGACGTCGAGCTGTGGATCTGGACCAGGGACCAAATGATCAAAATCTTGTCCTACAGGTTAGGAAAAAGGATGTTTATCTCTCTATTGAATCTGGTTATCAAGTATTGCGTGAGTTTAGCCACAAAATATGATCTAATTTGTAAGTGGGTGCTTCCCTGCATTTCAGGTAAGGCACATATTGAATGACCGGAAGAAGCTGCGAAAGGTGTTGGATCCAGAGTTGGGTCGGAGCACATTTACTATGGAGTCAATAGCCATGTTTGCAAACCTCGCATCACGATGTGTGAGAATCAAGAGCAGTGAGAGGCCCTCTATGGAAGAATGCGTAAAAGAACTCCAGCTGATTATCTATACAAATTCAAAAGGCTTGGGAGGGCTTACTCATACTTTCAGAAAGGTCTAAGAAGCGCAATATTTCCAACTGCCCAGTAAAACTTTGTCTAATCGCAATAAACATGTTTCATCCTTCTTCCAATAATGGTTTCTTTTTGGAAGCTTGTATCAATTTTATTAAGTTTATGATCCAAAGAATTTGGTGAGGATCATAGACAAGGAATTCGAGTGAATGTACTAAAAACAAAACATCCTAGATCCAATGTGGTCTTTTCTTGTACACTATCAAAAGAACCTAGAATTTAAGGCAATAATGGATAAGGGCATAAATTTTTGTTCTAGCACACCATAAAAAATCTGTTTGTTATAAGGCCTTGCTGGGTTACATTCTTACTTTTGGTTTTTGTCTATAGAAACAAAAAAATGTCAACATAATTTGAGAAAACAATAGTATTTTTTGCTTAGTAATGCTCGATAATGTCGAACATTACATTGCCAAAAAAATT
Organism: Ficus hirta; assembly: GCA_038430175.1. Classification (NCBI taxonomy): domain Eukaryota; kingdom Viridiplantae; phylum Streptophyta; class Magnoliopsida; order Rosales; family Moraceae; genus Ficus; species Ficus hirta. Next base: position 13,026,089 of record CM076595.1, on the reverse strand, counting down.
CAGAATACAATCTGCAACATTATAGGAGCTTCAGGAAAAGAATACTAAAAATTTTAGGGTCAAACATATACATGTATATATAAAATATGCATTCGGCAATTTGCAACGGTATTAGAAGTAAATATCACTTGCGAGGAAGAAAGATACATAAGGAAAAAATACCTGCATAACACAACAGGTCTGTTCCTTTATAATAGATATAGGTGGCATTCTTCTGCATGTCGTTTTAACCTCCTACTCCACAACGAACCTGGCCGGATTCATCACAATGTTTTGGACTACTTCCTGGACCCAAAAATATATATTTTTAAAAAACAGAACAAAGAAGCAATGTCATTTGGATAAATTTCAAATACAGTTATCAAGTATGCAACTTACATGAAGACCATGGAGGGAGAACAATTTGGAAATCAACAGGGAAGAAGTGTTCGAGTAAAAGTTTTTTAGAACTGGAATAGAGTACATTGTTAAATCACAAGCCGCTCTATAAGTGACAGTAACAAAGGAAGATAGAGTCTTTAGTCAAAAGAACTCATCTGTGACAATTGCTCAATGTACCTCATAGAAGCATAGAGTACTATTTGAAATTCCTCTAATCATGTTAATTCCTCGTTGGAGCTGGTCAAGTCAGATTCTAAGGGGCTCTTTACAACTGGAAGCATTTTACACATCAAGTGCTTACGTCTCTGCAACATCAACAAAATCAAAAGGCTATCCGTTTTCACTACGTGGTATCCTGCTTTCGTATACATATTGAACGGAGCTTCATCAATCATTCTGCAGTGCAAGTACACCTCGCTTGAGGAACTCATTTGAGAAATCAGTTCCTCGGATGCCTTCAGAAGATGCCAGCCAATTCCTCTCCTGGTAACGCCAAATAGTACAAGTCAAAATCCAAACTTATTCACGGCATTGGAAAGGAATTTCACACTTGGAGCCACATCTCAAAAGGTAAATGTAATCATTAAACCAAGAATTGAGTATTTTCCCAACTCGATTTTATTCTTTAGATTAGAACACTTCGATTCTACAACAATAAATAATCATGCATATTCTCTAGACAAAAAGTTTTGCATTTTGGTATCAGAACTGACCTAATCCATTATTCATATTGAGGCTCATAAGTATAACCCACAGGTCCCACGATCGAAACCTGGATTTTTTGGGACCTAAGCCCGCATTGAAATACTCTTGATTTTCCTTACGCATTCCCGTTACAAGATTTGGTCATTACAAGTAACACTAGCAGCCATGAAAAACTCAGTTCTTCAACTTTTGGAATTAAGGATCTTTAGCACCATTTGGTTTATAAAACTAATTGATTCAACGTTAATTCCATTGAACTTTCTTCTTTTTTTTTTTTTTTTTCAATTTCATTGAATGAACTAATATCTTCAACCACATTCAATACATTTCGTTACAATTCACTTCAATAGAGCACACAAAATTCCAGCATCACATAATGTACACGAAAGTAATGAAACTTAAGAACTCGAGAAAAAAGTGAAACAAAAGAAACTAACCTCCGGAGATGCTTTTTCACGGTCATGTTACAAATATAAGGCGAGTTCTTCGGAGGAGTCGGCGTCGGAGGAGAAGCATTGGCACCTCTCTTATCAAAACTAACCTCCACAGTTCCCGCCAATTTTTCTTCTTCTTCTTCACCAGTCTCTTCCTTTCTCTCTCTAAAGAACCCGACAAGCGTGATGGCGTGAGGCATGACGGCTCTTCTCTCGATCAGGTATTGCTTGACCAAGAACCTGAGGAGCGAGTTGTAAGCAGAGGGCAAAACCATGGACTCCGCGAACGACTCGGCGAACGACTCGGCGAGCAGGGCAACGGTGATATCCATCTCGTCGGCCCTCATGGCCCGGACCCACAAAGACCCAGATCGCAGTTCCTGAGAATAAGTGAAGTTCTCGAGGAACTCGAGCTTTTCAACCTCTTGGTTGGTCAGAAACCGACCGGTTCTGAGCGGGTCCGACAGGTACGACAACTTTCGCGAAACTGTAGTTGATGTTGACGGTGTTGTCGTTGAAGAAGAAGAAGATTGAGAGGAGGATGAAGAGGAAGATGATTTGAAGAGGTAACGGACGGATTTGTGGTGAAGATGAAATAGGTATTTGGGGAATTGAACTGGAGAAAGGAAGCGGAGATGGGGCTTCAAGAAGTGGTGGTGGTGGGGATCTGAAGAGAAAGAGAGGGAGAGAGTGGTGGCAGCCATTGGAGTGGAAGAAGAAAGACAATACAGTTGTGGATGTGAAGAAGTTGAGTTCGTTGATTTGATTTCAGATCGTTGTTCCAAATATCACGGATTGATTGAATCGGTTCATTTCCTCGTCCTCCAAGCAAATTTCAGATTTTGTTCAGCTTTGCTAATTCTAGACCAACCCATGAACTGCTCTGTTCGTGCCCAGGTCCGTTGTTTCATTGGGCTTTGTAGGTCCATGCCCATTTCTACTTTAATGCTACAGATATTTCGGCCCATTAGTTTATATATATATATATATATATATATATACACACACATAATTATTTTTCCTCTTGTTTAAGCATGGTTAATTGGAATGTTAGTAATGGCATCTAGTGCATCTGGTGCTGGCATTTATTTAGAGTTATACTAAGTTAGCGGTAATTTCATATTTTATTCTATTATAAAAGTTTAAACTTTGAATTCTCTTTTTAAGTTCAAAATATAAATATATAAATTTCAATTTGGAATGGTCTTAACGATCGGAATTGAGAAGGTCTATGAATCGGCCCATCATCGAATGCCACAACAAGAGAAATTGAGTATTGATAAATCTCATCAACAGAATGAGTCGGTTTTTTATATGTGGACTCGTTACTACTTGTTATGACTACAAAACCAAGATGAGAGTTGTTTTAAACAAGCATACCTTGTTCGAATTCATACAACTCGGATTTAGTGGAAATGATTCTAGAAGGAAAGTTTTATTTATTAAAAATGATTTTACATGTAATCTTGTAAATTTTTAATGCGTTCAATTTTAAAAGATTATTACTCTATTTTCTCTCTCTCTCTCTCTCTCTCTTTCTCTCTCTTGTATACTAGGGTTTGCGTCATTCGTATTTCTGTTTTGAGCTGGAGCCCAGTGTCGCCTCTTAATTGGTCACCGAACTACCGGCTCTAGAGAAAATACTTTGGACTCCATGAACATGGTTTTGGTGGGAAGGATGGTTTCATGGTTGAATGAGGTGCATTTTGATATCTTTGGTCATGTTTGTTGGCCTGTCACCAGAGGTATTATCCATAGTATATGGGGTTTTTCTTATTTTTGTTATAGTTATTTATTTAAAATAGAGGTAATAGTATTTCTACCTTCTGTTTTGTTGGTATATTTTTATGTTTAATTTGTAATAACGGAGATAGTCTCCTCACGCTCTCATGTTGTTTGGGTGTCTAATCCGCTAGAATTAATTCTATGCGGTGTTGGGGGTGAACTTTTTGCTATAGGTTTTTTGTTCTTGATCGATCAGAGTTTTCATCGATTGTAACGGTAGTGTTGAAAGCTCCATCTGTGTGCTCGATGATTGATGTACCTTTTCGATTTCCTATTGTTGGATTTCGGAGTACGTTTTACCCCCTTATGTGTTTCGTTAGAATTTACTGATAAAATCGATTTATAATTTGAGTTAAGTTTTATTATATTATAAGGTAATTCAAAATATTGGTATTTATATATTTTTTTAATTTGAAATATAATTATCCTATAAAAAATTTAAATATGAATATTTATAGATTATACCGTTAAAAATGAATCTAATAACTAAAATGACATTAATTATAATGAAGTACAAGTTGAATTCTTACCGCAGGCTTTGCCTAGTAACACACGCGATCAAAACATAACTTGTTTGAATGGTTCTTTACTTTCTTTCATCATCCATGTTCCAGATCCATCTTTGCCTTTGATTTGATCAATTCAATCCCTCTAAAGGACAGACATTTCGTCATAAACAACACTAATCAAACGAATCTGAAATTTCTTTACCAGCTAAATAAAATATTTTCAAATCGAAGATCAAAATCTAACAAACCAAGAAACTACTTTGGCACCATATTTTATACTCTCTTTTTCAGCAACTTCCTCACCATTTTATTTCTACTCCCTTTCCCAACCAATCATACTCCTCCCTTTCTCATGCCTCTAACCAAAAAAATAAATAAATAAATAAATCCTAACCAAACTTAAAATAACAACACAAAAAAAAATTTTTAATTAGATAATTAAATAAACAAATCTACCCAATTTCTTTTGGCCTAATAATTATTATGAAGCTCACTCTTTATTTCTCATTCCTCTCTTCCAGATTGACCCAAATCCCATTTCTTGATAACCTCTAAGAGTAATTCATTCCATGTGTCAATAGGCCCAGGCAAGCACCAATGAACGCAGTCGTTTTGTACCCTCTCACCAACCCCATGGGCAAACGGAAACGGGTGCATATAAGGCCCCGGGTGACCATCCGGCCTCATTAAAGCCAATTTAGTCACGTCCAAAGTCACTGCCCTAAAGTACCCCAAATAACGTTCACCATTTTCCTCCTTATTAGCCATTTCCACTTCCTCAACCTCCACCTTCCTCATTTCCGCATCCATTCCTTCCAGCATTTTCTCCCCTTCCCCGAACGGCTTCGTCTTCGAACACGCACCGTTCTTGTCCCACTCGCCCACGAAATGCGCGGGCGAGAACGTCGTGACGACAACACTGATCCCCTTCCTGTTAGCTACTCGCCGCCTTTCTCTGATCGCATTGAGACTGGTCCTCAACGCCTTCCTCACGGCGTCGTAGAATCCGATCTCGGTGTGGTTTAGTCCCGGGCAGTAATGACACCCCAAAACCGAATCGCCCTCGAAAAACACCGCCGGGTTGAGATACCAATGACCAAACGACAGCACAATCATGTCCATCTTATCCAAATCCTCTGCCCATTTCTGATTAACTCGGTCCAAGAAAAGGTGGTTGTGACTCGGACCTGAACTCGATCTCTCAACGCCTTGGACAAGAAAGGGTGACCAATAGACTGAGATACTGACGTTATGGGAAGGGAAATTCCAACGACGAAACTTGTTATCTTTGCCGCCGGTGTAAACCAGATTAGGAGGAGAGAGAGTGGCCAACATGCAGAGGAGTGACTCCAGCTGGTTTCTGGCCAAGGAGTCGCCGACAAAGGCGAGGTGTTTGTTGGAGATGAGTTGGAGAAAAGTGTTTGGGTCAAACCTGGGAATCTGGCAGTGGCTCTGGTTCGGCTCCCACCGCCAGTAAAGATAATCGGAATCAGGCCTCCCATGGGCGAGGCAGTTCTGACCTTCCTTGATCGTCGTACAGGTCGTGGCGTTGTACATAGGACCCCGCTTGTCTTGGACCCATTTCCCCGTTGTGTAGTCACATGGAGGAGCAGATTCGTGTCTAGCTTTCTCACTTTCTGCCATGCAAAACCAAACAAAATCAAAAAAATATCAAACGTTTGTTAGGTGAAATTGAGGAAAATCGTTGTCGGAAGATGAGAAGAGAGAAAGAAGTTGTTAAAGTGGTACCTTGGTGTTGGTGAGGTGGGATTAGGTGAGGGGGATTGGAGATGGAAATGGAGGAGGAGATGGAGATGGGAGAGGTGGTCGGAAGGAGGTGGGGGGAGGAGGAGAGAAGGAAGTCGAGAGGGTTAAAGTAGAGGCGGAGGAGAGCGATGGGGAGGAGGGCGTAGAGGGTCCAAGGTATGAGCTTCTTGGTGACGAAATGGGATTGGTGGTTGTGGTTGTTATAGTGGTGGTCTTTGAATGGGCTTGTTCCGCCCATGTTTTTGCTACTACTAGCTCTAGTTCAAGTTCTGGTTCTGGTTTTGGTTCTAAACTTGGTTTTGCCTCTCTTTTTTTTTTTTTTTTTTTTTTTTTTGTACTCTTTCTGCTTTTTCTGTCCCACTATTTAGCTGAAGAGAACAGTGGGAGCTGATTTCCTGGGTGGGTTGGCATATAACACAGAGTGAGAGAGACAGAGAGGGGTTTGTTTTTCTTTTCTTGTTTGTATTTGTGTTTGCGTAGATGTTTGTATTTTGTGTGTTTGATGGAATGATTTAGTCAAAAGCCAAATGGAGAATCCATATGCGTGGTTGGCCAACTAATTTTGAGGAACCAATGGCACTGCTACTACATGCCTGTTCTTACTTACTCTCTCTCTCTCTCTCTATATATAGATATTATATCTCATGATTATAAATATTCACGATATTTTTGAAATTTTCACTGAAATTTCTGTTTTTAAATGACACCGAAATTTCTATTGAGAAAATATTGACAAAAAAATCGATATCGGTAAAATTCAACACAATTGTACTATATATCAGGGAAATTTACAGAAAATTCGGTGGAAATTTTAGTTAAAATATTAAGATGTTGTCCACCACCATCTTTTTGAGCATGTTATAATTTTTTTTTTCAAAAACTAAAAGAAATAATATGTCATGACACCAATATTACTTGAATCAAGTTTTTATCTCAATTATATTTAAATTAATATAATTTACTTTTGATATTAAAATATATAAGATATAAGATGTTTCTTATTTTACGTATCTTTTTAATGTTTATGTTATTCTAAAATAATGTAAATATGTTTTAAAATAAGTTTCCGTAAGTCTGAATTTTTTTTTTATTTTCACCGATATTTCAAAATTTTCATGAATTTAGACTATGGATATTTTTACTGATTTTGATAGTTTGATCATTGTTTTCTCCTCGAGCTTTTCTTTTCTTTTCTTTTCTTTTTTTCTTTTATCAAATGTCAGTTGTCCTTTTCTTTTGTTGGGTGGAAAAGATCTTTCCGTTTGTCTATACCAATAAAGTACATGGCCGCCCCTCTTCTACAAATGCAATTATTTATGGGGGATAGCGATCCTAAAATTGGACTCTACGGGATCCTACGGTAGTGTTCCTCAAAGGGACTCTACCGCAGACCTCCCTTTATATTTGTACATAAGAAATTTATTGAATACCTTTTGTGATTATTTAGTAGTATTGGTTTATATTAGAGTAACTATTACATAAAAAATTGTGTTTTAAAATTTTTTACGTAAAAATTGTTATTGTTTAACGACTATAAATGTAATGTTTTCAAGAGGATTAAGAGCTCCAAAATTGCTCAAAACTGTTTTTAGATATATGATTCCCTTCTACGTTTTATAATCTGAGTTTTATAACCATAATTTGGTAGTTTTTTTAAGCTCAAAATATCTTTTATACTTTAGTAAATGTGTTATTTTTTGTAGACTAATATATAGTTGTAATTTCACGTATAGCTTAGGATAAATATTCAAAAAGTTAAATATATATATATATATATATGAGTGTGTGTGTATAGTTACTAGCTAATTAAAGACGGAACTCTAATTAGCACGTTGAATTTCCCTTAAAAAATATATATATTTATAAAAAAAAAAAAACAAACTATAGGACAGTAGAAAGATAGTTAGGGCCCACTGTGCACTGAGAATCTAGGATGGGCAGATGGCAAAGGAGAAGCCATAATGAAGCATCTTCCAAGCTGGTCACCTGACACTTGTTGCTCCATAAATTGAACAACGTATGACCTCATATCCACATTTCTAATATTTGCTCAGCTGCAATTTCCATTTAAATATTTCCTAAGTCATAATTGGCCATATTTGTTCATTACACATGTTGTGTCTTAAAGATGTTAATCATTTATTTTTAATTAGTATTGATTTTCCAAGGAGGGAGCTGTAAGAATTATACACGGCCGCCCCCCCTAATCATTTATTTTTTTTAAAAATACCAAGAAAAAAAAAAAACAACTCTGAGCTCAAATAGTAAAAGTTAAAATCCAAACTCATTCAAGGCACTGGAAAGAAATGTCACTCTTTGGAGCCACATCTTCAACTTTGGCAATAAGGATCTTTAGCAATATTTGGTCTATAAAACTAACTGATTCAATAACAATTCCATTGAAATTGCCTTTTTTCACCAACATCATTGAATGAACTAATATCTTCTATCGCAGCGTAGATCTACTTAATCTATAAGAGTATTGTTTCGATAAATAACTCTTTTATAGAGTTCATTAATATCCGAACTCATTAGTTAATCTCTATCTATCTTAATGATTGGTTGTAACTCAAGAGTAAGAATAGGATTTGGAATTATCTTTCATTTCAAAGCATTACTTGTATACTATCCATGCACTTCATATTTACTGTGGAGTTTGCTCCTAAAAATATAAAAATAATTACACAAAAAGTCTCTTTTTAAAACCTCATTATAAAATATGTTCATTTTTTAATAATATTATGTAAATGTCCATTTTGAAAGAAACAACTGCTTGTGTTACCCATTTTGCCCTTTTATCATATTTAACATCATTTTCCCTTATTGAATTCATTATTTTTTTCTTATTTGTTCATCATTTTTTTTTTATCTTTATCTTAATTACTAATTCTTTATTACAATGATTGCTTATTGGTATGATTTATGTTTTTTTTTTACAATCATATTTCTTAAGTATGATTTAGGTTTCTTAGAAATAATTTTTTTTTACTATGATTTAACTTATTTATGATAATTATTAAATTATTTTGATAATTTATTATTGATATTGTTTTAATAGATAGTTTCTAAATTTTTTTTTTTTATAAAGAGAGAGTTTTTAAAGTTAAAATGTGATATGAAATTATTTATTTCTTATGTAATTACTCGATCAATATGTTTTTTTAAATGTGCTATATTTTTTTCTTTTTGATATTACTATATCATTATGATGTTTTTTCTTTATGATAATTAGTATATCATTATGATGTATTTTTTAAGCTTTAATAAAGTGTTTAATATTTGTTAATAATATCATTTTTAATATGTTCGCTGTAAATTTATCCTAATGACTAATTATTTATCATAATGAATGTTTTTTATATGTCATACAACTAAATTTCTGTTTTCTTTATAATAAATGAAGTAAAATGATATTTTTTTTCCTTTAATGAAAGATTTGCTTAATCTGAAATATTTTAGAGATTTTTTCTTTCATTTTTATCAATTATTTATTTATTTATTTTCAATTATTGATAAAAAGGTAATGTAATTTGTATAAGTATCAATTTAGACATTCATGTAAATAAAACAAATAAATATTTTTTAAATCATAATTTTCAATTTTAACATTTACGTAAATAACCTAAAAATATAGCCATCCCTATCCAAGTCCATTGACAAATTTGGGCTCCGAATATTGTTATGAGCTGATTTGTAAGTCAATGCCAGTATCTACTTGAACAAATTTCTCAGCCCAATATTCTTCACTGTCCTAGGCACGGGTAAGATGGATAAAAAATTTACCAAGTAAATATATTTATTTTACTTAATAATTTTTTTAAAATAAATGTTTTAATATCTTATCATTTACTTCAATTAGTTATTATAAAAACACTATTTACTTCTTTCATCCTTGACATAAAGACTTTTTTGCAGTTAGATCTTATCTCTTCTCAATTCGGATTGCTCTTGACCATCAGAATTAAGAGGTTCATGAGTCGGCACATAATTACTCTCAGAACTTCCATTGCAGGAATTGACAAGCATATTTTTATACAACACTAATTTGATGGAAATGAATCAAGAAGAAAAGTTTTGACTTTATTCAAAAAAAAAAAAAAAAAAGTATTTGTGTCTCTAAATCCACCTCTCAAAATTGATTCTAACATCGAATTTACAAGTTTTTAAGGGCAATTATGAAGTCTTTCTACATCTAATTTACTAGCTTTCAAAAATGTATTAAGCAATTTCAGGCCAGAATCTTTCTTTTATGTTTAAAGGAGAAATTATTATGCTCCCATAAAAAGAAACTCAACTTAAAATGTAAACCCCTGGTCTCTTCAAGCACAAGCCAGTTAGAAAAGTAACCAGTAAAGTAGCTTTGGATGCCAAAGTTACCCTACTAATGGAACAAACAAACTCAATATAGTCGACCCCACAAAGTCGCAAAAAGAAACTCAATTTAGACACTTCCTGCTTTAGGACCATTGCCATGCCCTTACAATACAAACCTTTATCCGTAAAATTGAATGCATCAAAAAATGGAAAAAGTGATTTCATGGGTTGGTGAAAAACATTCAAAGAGAATAGGTGTGGTTGTTTTTAGTTATTAGATTAATTTTTTAATAGTCTGATATATATATATAATTAGAAGTAATTTTTCATTTTGTATTATAATTTTTTAACATGAACATTCGTATATTGTACAGTTGAAAAAGCACGATTCTTATCATAAACTTTCCCTAATAATATATTTAGCTCAAGATGAAAACAAAACTTGTTTCTATGGTTCTTTACTTTCTGTCATTGTCCATGTTCCAGGTCCAACTTTGGCATTGAATTGATCAATTCAATCCCTCTAAAAGACTGACATTTTATCGTAAACAATACTAATCAACGAATCTGAAATTTCTTTACGATTTATATAAGATATTTTTCAAATCAAAGATAGAGAAGAGAGTTCAAAATATTTATTTAATGTCAAAAAAAAAAAAAAAAAAAAAAAAAACAGAATGAGAGAGAGAAGGATGGATATATTGATTATATACTATACTAATACATCAAAACAAATTCCTTAAGAAGAGACAAAAATTTGCAGGGTACGGGGCACAAACCTTTCACTTGACATAATATATTCCGGATTCACAAAAGAACACAAAAGAAAATGACAAAGAGCTATAAAAATCTTTTGTACCACTTCATATTCAAAGCTTCTGTACGCTTTACAGGTCAAATCTACCAAACCAAAACTACTTTGGCACCATTTTTACCCTCGTTGTCAGTAATTTCCTCACCAATTTTTTTACTTCTTACCCTTTCGCTTTCCTTCCCAAACTCCCCCAATCCCTTCTCTTTCATTTCACCTCCAAAACCAACCAATTACAATCCTCATAAACCACCAACCAAACTTAAAATTATAACGTTAAAAAAAAAATAATAATAATAATAAAATTTAAATAAATCCAGCGAATTCTTTGGCCTTGTAATTGTATGAAACTCACTCTCATTCCTCTCTTCTAGATTGACCCAAATCCCATTTCTTGATAACCTGTAAGAGTATTTCATTCCATGTGTCAACAGGCCCAGGCAAGCACCAATGAACGCAGTCGTTTTGTACCCTTTCACTTACCCCATTGGCAAACGGAAACGGGTGCATATAAGGCCCCGGGTGACCATCCGGTCTCATTAAAGACAATTTAGTCACGTCCAAAGCCTCTACCCTAAAGTACCCCAAAAAACGTTCACCATTTTCCTCCTTATTAGCCAATTCAACTTCCTCAACCTCAATCTTCCTCATATCCGCATCCATTCCCTCCAGCAATTTTCCCCCTTCCTCATACGGCCTCGTTTTCGGACACGCCCCGGCCTTGTCCCACTCGCCCTCGAAATGCGAGGGCGAGAACGTCGTGACGACAACATTGATCCCTTTTCTGTTCGCTACTCTAACTCGCCTTTCTTTGATGGTATTGAGAGTGGTCTTCAAGGCCTTCCTCAATACGTCATAGAATCCAATCTCGGTGTGGTTTAGTCCCGGGCAGTAATGACAACCCAAAACAGAACCGCCCTCGAAATAAACCGCCGGGTGCAGGAACCAATGACCAATTGACAGCACAATCAGGTCCATCTTATCCATATCTTTTGCCCATCTCTCATCAACTCTGTCCAAGTAAAGCTCGTTGTGATTCGGACCTGAACTCGATTTCTCGACGCCGTGGACAAGAAAAGGCGACCAAAACACGGAGATATTCGCATTATGAGACGGGAAATTCCAACGACGAAACTTGTTATCTTCACCATTTGTGTAAACCAGATTAGGAGGAGAAAGCGTGGCCAGCATGCAGAGGAGCGACTCCAGCTGGTTTCTGGCCATGGAGTCACCGACAAAGGCAATGTGTTTGTTGGAGATGAGTTGGAGAAAAGTGTTTGGGTCAAACCTGGGAATTCGGCACTGGCTCTGGCTCGGCTCCCACCGCCAGTAAAGATAGCCCAAATCAGGCCTCCCATGGCCGATGCAGTTCTGACCTTCCTTGATTGTCCCACAAGTCGTGCCGTTGTACAGAGGACCCTGCTTGTCGTGGACCCATTTGCCGGTTGTGTAGTCACATGAACCAGATTCGTCTCCATCCCTCTTGTTTTCTGCCATGCAACAAAACAAAATACCAAAAATATCAAACGTTTGTTAGGTGAAATTAAGGAAAATCGTTGTCGGAAGATGGAGAGAGAGAGAGAGAGGTTGTGAATGTGGTACCTTGGTGAGGTGGGATTAAGGGAGGAGGATTGGAAACGGAAATGGAGGATGGGATTGAGATGGGAGAGGTGGTGGGAAGGAGGTGGTCGGAGGAGGAGAGAGGGAAGTTGAGAGGGTGAAAGTAGAGACGGAGAAGAGCAATGGGGAGGAGGGAATAGAGGGTCCAAGGTAAGAGCTTTTTGGTCAGGAAATGGAATGGGTTGTGCTGGTGGTGGTGGTGGTGGTGGTGGTGGTCTTTGAATGGGCTTGTTGTGCCCATGTTTTGCTACTACTAGTTCTGGTTCTGGTTCTGGTTGACGGTTCTACACTTGTTTTTGCCCTTTTTCTTGTTTTTTTTCCTCCTACTATTTAGCTGAGGAACACTGAAAGAGAGAGAGAGAGAGGGGTTTGTTTCTCTTTTCTTGTTTGTGTTTTGTGTTTTGTGTGTGTGGTAAGGGAATGATTTAGTCAAAAGACACGTAATAGAAAATCCCAATAATATGTGTGGTTGGCCAACTAATTTAGGAACCAATGGCGCTGCTACTGTTGTCCGCATGCCTGTTCTGACATGTGGTACACTCTCTTTCTCTCTCTATAAATCTCTCTCTCCTAGTGCTTTTCTCTGTTTTTTTTTTTGGTCCCCCTATTTAAAGTATTATTATTATTTTTTTTCTTCTGTTGGGTGAAAAAGCTCTTTTCCTTTCTCTATACCAATAAGATACATGGCCTCCCTCTTATATTTGTGCATAAGAAAATTAGTAGTATTGGTTTGTACCAGAGAAACTATATATAAAAGAGAGGGATTTAGAGCTAAATAGTCATTTAAAAAAAAAGTTTATAACAAACTGCTGAAGTTCTAAAAAATTAGTTAAAATATCTTTTTTTTTTCTGAAATATCAATCAATTCCACATCATATGTAATTACTGATTAACAACTATAATGTAAATCATCAATTATCAGAGTCAATCACTAATAGATCAAATCTGAGAAAATGATAAATGATTATTTTGTTAAAAAAATTCAGTGATCTATTAGATTGGGTGACTAAAATATTATTTAAAAACAAGTTAACCAGTTTCATTTTCGTAAAAAGTATTTATTATAATATAAATTTGTGATTGATACCAATGTTTTACGGTTTTTTAAGAGGATTAAGAGCTCCAAGTTGCTCAAACTATTTTTGGGGACTTCTCTTTTATGTTTTAAAAAATTTTCAAGTGGTGTTTTGTAGCTCAAAATGCCTTTTATACAATTAGCAGATTGGAAATGTGTTTATGTAAATTAACATATATGTTCGTAGTTGCAATTATAGTCTGATATAAAATTAGCTTATTATTATTATTATTATTATTTTGATAGGGAAGCATTAGGCTGATTGTAAAAGGTTTAGCGATATGTATATATTTATATAACGCTAAGCACGTTGGTCCTGAACTATAGGACTTGAATTAGAAAAATTATATTAAAAAAAAAAAAGAAAAACAATAGGACAATAGAAAGATAGTTAATTAGGGTTCCACTGAGAATCTAGGATGGGGCAGATGCAAAGGACAATCCATAATGAAGCATCTTCCAAGCTGGTCACTTGACACTTGTCGCTCCATAAATAAAGCAAAGTAGTATCTCAGATCCAAAAAAATAAAAAAATAAAATTTCCTAGCTGCAATTTCCATTGAATATTTCATAAGTCATTCTTCATAGGAGAGCCGCCGACTCCGACTACTGTTCATGTACGATCCATATTAGATCTTACCAACTGCCAATCCTACCTCTTCTACGTTCTTGATAGCCCATCTTGTACCTGAACCGATGGCTCACTTTTTCTAAGTAATAGGGAAGAGGACCGAAACATGTCACTATAGGACTTGGTTCTATAAACGATACAGGAGTTAATGGAGCCATTTTACAAAACACATGTTATGTCTTAAGGATGTTTGTCATAAATTTTTAATTAATACTAATTTTCGAACAAGAAGCTATAAGTAATACATGACCACCCTCTAATAATTTCTTTAAAAAAAAAAAAACTTTGAGCTAAAAAATAATACCTCTCTCACAAATTTCTCCCTGTAATTATATGCATCAAGCCGTCATAAAATTTAAACCTAAAAATATTATTCAATCGAGCTATTATTAGTGGGTATAATTGATATTTTAATCGCTTCAATAGTGATTCTCTTTTCCTTACAATTACATATTTACTGGTTAAATTGACAATGAAAATTTAGTGAGCATCATAAAATATAAGATACGAGCATACAAAATGCTATTCATTGCATACTCCAGTAATAATTCCAAATAAAATAAACAAATTATAAATTTACTTATATATACTTAATAAGTTTTAAATTAATCAACACTAGAAATGTAATTGAATTATTTCATTTAAATTTTCTAAAAGACATGTTAACACTAAAAAAAAAAAAGAAATTAATTATCTCGCTTTAATTTATTTACTTTTCTTTTCAACTTCATTTTTTTTTAATTACATTCCTTTTTCAGTGTCAAATAATAAAGTAGTATAAAAAGATTGAGAAGGTACAATTCATAATGCACCTCCAACATAGCTGCAATATGCATTAAATTACTCATAAGTACTCATCCCTACATTCTTCCACTAAACATGTTATGCCTTTAGGATGTTTTAAAGAATAATAATAATAATAATAATAATAATAAAATAGGAGCTAGGCTTTTCTTTTCCCCCCAATAAATGGAAGGACCCACATTTTAATAAATATTATGTGCATTTTTACCTAACCGGCCGAGAATAGAGCTATGTTATCCATAAGCAATTCTTACCTGATCAATTATTAGGAGCTAGAATATTATACAATATTTATATTATTTATAACCTAACCATAGAGTAGTTATGCATCGGTATTCTGTAATTAAAACAAGAAATTATTTTCTTGATAGGGACGGCTAAAAAAAAATTGTCATTCAGTCCTAGTCTAAAGTTGCATCAAATTAATCATGATCATGATCGTAATAGCGATGTCACATTGATAATTATGGGTTTGGTTGAATAATTCACGTTGTAACATAAACATTGCAAAAGAACAAAATGCCAATATTGACACCCGAAAACTACACTATCAATTCTTTTTGGATTAATTTCATAAACACCCCCTGGATTATGTATCTTATTTCATTGTACCCCATGAATTATCAAAACCGTTCATCATGCTCCCTGTAATATATAAAATTATTCATTTTGTCCCATCCATCTACTTCCGTTAACAACTCTAATAGAATTGTCGATGTGACATGAATATTAAGTGTTTTTTATTTGAAAAATAAGTATTAAAATGTAAAAAAAAAATATTATTAAAAATAAATCATAATTATTGAAAAAATTAATTAATAACCTGATTTGAATTTTCAAAAATAATCCTAAAATTAAAGCACTTCTAAAAAACTTTTTTTCCCTCCTTCTTCACACCATGATTTGCTCATTGAAGCAATTTTCACCTTCTGAAATCCTTCTCTAACCAAAACCCATTTATCCGGCACCTAATCTCTCCCCTCCTTATCCTATTTTCGGCATCCGATAATCACTGTCTAAAATCCGCTGCATTTTTTGACAAATTGAAGCCGATTGAAGCAGCGAAAAAGGTCTTGAACGCTTACCCTTACCCATGGCTTGACTTCGACTTTCCCACTCACTTGTGCGCCAAAGGCTGATCTAATTTTGGAAGCGATTAAGCTTTTAGTAGCTCTAATGGATCAAGGCCTTTTTTTTTTCCATTTTTATTTTAAAATTTCTTTATTGTTTTATTTCACTTGCAAACTTCCTTTACTTTCTCTCACTTTTCCTGCTATGGAATCATAATGGCAATCGAGGAGTCTTTGGAAAGAATATTTCATTTTTTATTTTTTAATTTTCAGACTTTCTACTTTCTCTCCAAGCCAGATCTGACTTGCTTTTTCCCTCTCTCTCTCTCCCTCCCTCCCTCCCTCTCTCTTTTGGGCATAGTTCTCCTCTTTTTTCGTTTTTAGTTGAAGGAATATGTGAAATAACATGTTTCTTCTTGGAGACAATAGTTGGAAAAATAGGCATTGACAAATTTGGGATCTTATGGATCTGTAATATTTGGGATCTAGGTTTCCTCTTGTTCAATCTGTACAACAAGAAGTTTTTGAAGGTGTTAGTGATCTAATATCTGTTTGGTTGCCAAGAAAATAAATGTTTCTAGGGTTATTTGTGAAAAAGTTGAGAAAAGGGTTTGAAAGAGATTTTTGGACTTTTTTAACATTCAAATTTGATTTTATAATTTTTTAATAATTATGACTTATCCATTAAAATATCCTTGATTAGGATATAATGCTTATTTATCGAACCCTCAATACCATGCCACATCAGCAGTTCCGTTAACTTTATAGACGAAAGTGAATGGAGGGGGGTCTTTGACTTGTTTTGTATATTTAAGGGGGCATAATGAATGATTTTGATAATTCAAAGGACAAAATAAAATAAGATATGTAGTTCAGGGAGCATTTGTAAAATTAATCCTTTTTTTTTTCCTTTCTCGATTATTCATTATTTGAAAGAGACTTGCATAATTGAATGGTAACGCAGAAGAAGTGTTGTGATCACAACACAAGACGTTCCACCTAAAAAGGCAAACTTTTTTGTAACATTAAAAGTCAAAAACCCTACTAATCATATTCATCACGTGAAACAATGCAAAGTGAAGTGTTGCCTCACAAGAAAATTACATAAACTAGCTTTTTACGCAATGTAAGCTCATAATTTTTTCTTTCCTTAGAAAAAAAAAAAAATTTGTATGGTTGTGACGAGCACATGGTGTTGGAAAAGCTCTTGAAATCAACAACCATTTTACTTTCATTACTACAACTGAGATGCAGACTGGCTTGGGACAGTTGTGGAGGGCATGTCATGTTTTTCTTAAAGAACTCCTCTCTACTTAGAATGTGATGTGTCCAAATTACTAATTAAGTAAACATCAATATATTTTTTTTTTTTTGGGTCAACTTTTAGATTCATCATAAAATAAAAATTATAAATTGGGAACTTATATGATAGAATATATCTTCAGATAGTGTTCATTATGAATATTAGAAAAATTATATCAAAATAAATTAAACCGATCTCAGTTAAGGGAAATAATTTGGTAGTCTCTTGATACATAAAGCAATTGCTAGCTATTTTGGATTTTTATACAACTTGCGCATTTCTTCTATATGGCTCAAGATTTAAAACGTGCTTTTTCCTGAGCTTGCTGCTTTCGTATTATTTACTCTCTGGATTGCGAGAAAGCATGTAATGTTTGACATGAATTTTTTGGGTCCTTGTGTCTCTATACTACTTTAAATAAATTCCCACACATGACAACAAATTATATGTTTTCTCCTCCTTTTTCACGCATATATATATTAACAATCATCAGTCCTACTATTCTTATAAAACCGGAAAAAAAAAGAGAGAGTAAAATCCAATATTCAGTGCTTGAATGTTAGAATGAAAAAAGAAATAAAGAAAGAAAACGAAAGTAAAATACAAGAGGCTTGAAGTTATTTTGAAAGTTTCCGTTCGTCACTTAAAGTTTCAATTATTATTATTTTTGCTTAAGGAATTCTAATTCTAAATCTAATTCTCTCATATTTCATATTGATTTTCTAACATGACCGAGCATGATGACAATGATCAGCAAAAACAAGGATCAAGATCTCCAAATCATGTGATTTTTGCATGATGTTTTTTTGTGACAAAACTAAAGTACAAATTTCGTAATGCTTTCATGTCAAAATTCTAGTTAGATGAAGAGTAACATGTAAAATTTAATTAAAAGAGAACAATATACCAAAAAAATAAAGAAAAAAAAGAAAAAAAAGAAAATGGAGTTTGTAAATAATAAATAAATTGTGCACATAATATATAACTTGCGTACCGAACAAAATGTTATATAATAGTGTTTGAGAAACAAATAAAACAACTAATAACATGCGCATTAGTGCAAGTTTTCCAAGCGCTGTAGCATAGAGCTGACCATTTACCTAATACTTTTAAATTATTTATGATATTGTCGATTACTCTCTCTCTCTTTCTTCTTCTTCTTCTTTTTATTTTTATTTTTATTTTTATAAGTTCCCTTTCTTTCTTTTTCCCAATGGTTAACTAGATTCAATGGCTCGAGTTCAAGAGGGGAAAAAAATAATATATGAATGGTTGGGGGAATTGAAGTCCTAATAACATGCACCTCAAGTACCTTGATAATATGCCACCGACTAAGGTTTTTTTTTTTTTTTTTTCCTTACTTGAAGAAAAAAAAAATAGTCATACATATTATAATTGTCCTTTGGTTTGGTGATGATGTTAGAACGTACAAAAAATAAAAGAAACATCTGGTCCTATACAACGTGATAGAAAAATCAAATTCAACCCCATGTAGTAGATCTCCTTAGGTGAAGTCCATACCATTTTGTGAGGTCGTGGAGATTACTTAGGTTATAACAAAAGACGAAGAACAGGTAGATTAGTAGAACGTTTATCTTTCTTGTATGTAGATTGATTTGAGTTCCTCTCACCGTATTGGTCGGAGTATATGATAAAAAATAAATAAATAATATATTTTATATAAAGCTATCGTGACTTCGAGATTATATGAGAATTTCAATCTCTCCTCCTATAATTTTTTTTGTTTAAAAAAAAAAAAAAGGCAAACAAAGGATGAAGATGCACTAATGGAAAATAGAAAATTAAGGGGCAAATCTAGAGACTTGTGCATTGCCCATATGGCATCAACACTGTGTAGAGGCATTGATTTAAGTGGTGGCCAGATCAGATACGAATGAGGAAATTTATTTTTATTTGTTGGTCCCCAATCCACATATATGGGTGGGGGTGGGTCAGAAAAAGATAATATGTAATAATGTCCTCCACATTTCGTGTGAAAGGCCATTGCCACTCATCTCAGGCTCATGGGACAAGACTAAAAATTGCTTTGATTGAGAGTTGAGAAGACAGTGAAAGCAACCAAATCCACATCAATAACAGCTCGTTTTTTTTAATGTCGTACAGAAGCTGAAAATGACAAAGCAGGAGACAGTTTACTATTGCAAGGAGCTAACACTAAGGTTCTGTTTGGTACGAGAGAAATATTATGGCAGTTATCCTTACACAAGTTATTACTTCATTGCCTTCACTGCCTATCTTTTTTTTTTTTTTTTTTTTTTTGCCTTGAGGTGCGTAGGACATTCAGTTGTAAAAGGCACTCCGACACTCATGTCAGTTGGGTGTTTGTGGAGAGTGGTATTGGAGAGTGCCGAACCTGTAATTTTTGTTAGGGACATGTCCTAATGCATGAACCCTAGGCCCGGCGTAGAATTTGAATATGGATGGAGCACTTGGGGGTTCGAAAAAATTTGTACATGTGACAATCCATGTCTACATGCGTACTCATTCGTTCTTTGGGCTTGACGCCTTGAGCGTATAGTGGTCTACCTGGAGCATACGGAGGTTACCTCAAGCGTATGGTAGCGTCTGGATCTACCTCGAGTGCATAGCGTCGTTGAGATCTACCTAAAGCGTATGGTTGCAGCAAGGGTTGCCTCAAGTGTGTGATGATGTTAGGGTCTACCTTGAGCATAAACCACACTTGACACCCATGTCTTGCATGACCCAATGCAAGGCTCAACCATGTGTCTTGCTTGACCCTACAAGCTCCAACTCTCTTGGCTATAATGCTGGGACACAAGGCTAGCTAGTGATTATCGACCTCATGGAATTGGCCCCAGTTGGAAAGAAAGTAGAAAGGACGATAAACTATGTAAACTAGAAAGAAAGTAAAAAAGACATTTTTCTTATTATGTTTGGTATGAATTTCCTCTTTTCCAGTCATTTTTAGCTTTGAAAATATTAAAATTAGAGTAATGTCAAGGATTTTGAATCCCTTGCCAAATCAATTTTGTCTTCCAAGTCCTCTTACTGAACAACTATAATAAGTTAAAAATGTTGAATTTTCAAAGTATAGGAAAGCTAGAGTCTTATTTTGCCTCGTGTCACATGGAAAAGTTGAGTTTAATTTATTTTTTTTTAAGGTATTGAATTTTTTGAAGATAAGGAAAGCGAAACAATTGCACATATTGTTTTTAGACCCCTTATTTAGGATTTGTCTCCAATTTATGTTGTCCCTTTGTCCTTTAAAATAATAGCTATAAAACGTTACTCATTATAATGTCAGCCGGTACCTAAATATTTTTTAGGGTAATTTGTACCTAATTTTAAGAAATGATCAATAAAAAGAGTAGGAAGGTCATTATTGTCATTTCATGGACTTATGAGCAAATTTCATACCTGACTTTTTTTTTTGGTGATTTATAGAATTGTCCTTAAAAATACATATTTAAATTTTATCTCAATTGTAATAGTTTCAATTTTTTGACAGTAATTAAGTATAAAGGGTAAAAAATTTAAACATGTATTAAAAAGAGAATTTAAAAAAAACATAAATATGTTTATTTAAGAGGCTATTTTTACTTTTTACAGTTTTTTCTCTCTTTTTTAACTGGACCCAATTAAAATTGAACCCACGTTTTCTGTCCAATTTTGATATCTCAAATGATATCGAACTAATTAGATTTTGATATATCATTGAATGAAATTAGATTTTAAGATATAAATAATTAATTATAAAGTATTTTAAATTTTTTTTAAATAATATGATATAATAATATTGATTAGACATTAATTCAGATACAAAAAATTGGACATAAAATTTGGATCGAGTAAAATTGGGCTTTCTTTGGGCCATATTGATGTAGAGTCCACTATGGTCCGAGTTCCAACTGTTCGGTCCAACAAAATCGAACCCAATCCAGTGAGTCGGATCAATAAGGCGCGGAATAGCCAAGCAGAGATCAGAACCCAAAGCGAAGAAGAAGAGGAAGAAGAAGAAGAAGAAGAAGAGCAGCAATGGCGACGGAAGCAGCCAACGCCAACGCCAACACAGAGGAATTAGCAGTGGGTTGCCTCCTCTCTATCAAGACCACTTTCGGCGACGAATTCCAAGCCCAAGTCCTCACCTTCGATCGTCCTTCCAACATTCTCGTTCTTCATATCCTTTGTCTTTTTTTTTTTTTTTTTAAATCTCAATTTGGTTTTTTGTTCTTGTTTTTGTTTTTGTTTTCCCGAGAATTTGAGTTGTTTCTTTCAGATTTCCGAATTTTTGTTCCTTTGACTTTGCTTGCTTCGCACAAGAGGGCTCCAAACCAGGTCCTCGCCGGAACATCAGGCTTCTCAAGGCCAACTACATCAAGGAATTCTCTTTCGTAGGTCAATCCGAAGATCCGCTCGATCTCAAGAAGTGTTTCCTCGATCTCAATTCTCTTCAGACCAGAGAAGATTCCGCCCTTCGGTAGTTATATATGTATATATACGTTTATATATGTGTGTGTGTGTGTGTGTGTATATTCTGTGGTGTTTGATGTTGATGAAAATGGCGGCGTTTATTCCCAGACAAGCCGAAGCAGAGGCTGAGAGGATAGGCGTGGGCGTTACCAGCGAAGCGCAGAGCATTTTCGATGCTTTGTCTAAGACGTAAGTTCTTCTAGGTTCTAACCTAGCTTTGAAATTAACACATTTTATACGTAATTTTCTGTTATTTATACAAGCTAGATTTTGGAAATTTCTTGATGATGAAATCAATTTTTCGTCTCTAATAATTGAGAATTAGGCGCAGCAGAAGCTAGAGTAATTACAAAGATTTCAGTCGTAGCAAAGCACATCTTTTAAATGGTATATATTACACTAAGCATAATTATGTTTGGTTAGAGGGAAATGTAGGAAACGGAAAATGAGAAGGATTGTGCTGGGGTTGAGACTATTATTCTAAATATTTTCAATTAAGTCTACACCCTAATTGTTGTGAAGAAAGTTATTGCTTCTTGAGATAATTGGTAGAAGAGATTTAGTCATTAAGCATGGATTTATTATGTGACCTGGACACCGTGATCAACTGCATCAGTGTTCATCAAGTTCAATAATTGAATAGGAATTTGGTAAGATAATCTTACTAAGATAGAGTCATGTTCGAGTCAAATGTGAAAAATTAAAGTAGTCTTAGCTCAATCAGGGTTAAGAGCTCGATTTGGCCCGTGCAGGTCACTAGTGTTTTGATCTGTACACAAGCTGAAGTTGCATAAAAGAGAAGAATGTCTGCGGTCATGTTTGTTGGTGATTTATTATGTTTTGTGAGTGAACCGTTCTTTTGCCCCAAAAGGAAAATGTGTTACTTGATTGATATAAACTTACAGTTAGAGTTTTAATATTTGCTGATTTGTTGTCAGTTGTTATTACAAAGAGAATGGAAGCTCCTTTTTGTGACCAGGTCATTGTAGTTAGTGTTGATTCACTGTCATTGTCAATTAATGACCTGTTTGTAAATCTAACGCTTTATATGTCAAAATTTGATGACTGATAATCTGATCAGGAATCAAGTTAAAGCTTAGGGTACCTATCTTGAGTATAAATCTGTTAGCCAGTAATTATATTCTGCTACACTTTTGAATATTTACATTATGTGCATGCAGCCCTCCCCGCAGGGTTGCATGAAATTTGGAGCATGATACTCTGACTTGTGAAACTTTTGTGACGTTCTTGGTTTTTTTTGAAGAAAATGTATCCATAGAGCTCTAAATACCACATACCAGTTATTTCAATTCTCTTGACTGATTGTTATTGATAATAAACAGGCTTCCAGTTCGCTGGGACAAAACTGTTATAGTTGTGATGAATGAGGTGCGTGTAGGCAGTCCATATCTTCCGGAATCTGTCCGTGGAGGAACGCCTGCTGCCAATGATCGCGTAAAGAAAGTGGTAAGAAATTTGAATGAGATTTAGACTGAAAAATGTTAATTACAGTTTCTTTCATCCACTTGTTGTAGTCGTTCATTGACATATTTGAACTGTCTAGATCGAGTTCGAGAGGAAGAGGCTCCAAGCTCGTAGCAGTGGTCAGTGAGAGTTTCACATTTGGACCCAATGGCTGCTTAGGGAAATTTGCCTCGGGAGATGATTCGTGATGGGGATGTTGCCAGAACCCGGCCTTGTTGAAGAGGAAGATACTCACCACCAAGGACATTTAGGTGCCTAAATTATTGAAAGGAATTTCATATCTTTCATGCTTGTTCAATCTATGGTTGCTCTTTCCTTGTGGCAACAATTTGCTCTTAGTGTTGAATGCTGCTACTGCAGTTCGTTTGACGAGGCGGTTTGTCCTGTTTTAACTGACAGGCTGATTTAACAGCAAAGATGATCTTATCTATAAAATTCGCAAAATATGCCTTTTGTTATGCATAATCTAAATTATTAGTTTCTTTTATCTTCTAAACTATTATGCATAATCTAAATTATTATTAGTTTCTTTAATCTTCTAAACTATCTTCATACAACTTTTTAGGCAGTGATTAGATACGCATTTTATCATAAGAATGAGCATGAAAGTAAGATAAACAAATGCTGAGGAGTAACGAGTGCTTTATATTTGAGGAGAAACGATAGGGAAGGAAGAACCGAATAAGTGTGGAGCACTTTTGGATTTTCTTCGAAGCTAGTCTTTGTTTTATATTCTCTGATTCTTTATCCTCGAATTATACACATGCTGATAACGGATCAGTCCCGTTTGTTTTGCAGGTTTGAACCATAATTCAAAATTTTTTTTCGATAGTCTCTTTTCTCACAAAAATTCGAATTTAGTTTAGGTCAAAACTTTCTATTCAAATGTATAAACCAAACGCCACTGATTGCTTATGAGTCAAGTACTCTAATGTTCCATTTGGATGAATTATTGTAATAGCTATTATCATACTCAAATGCGATAAGCGTTAGGTTGACCAACTATTGAAAAGAATTCATCTAAATATTTTACTGTTTTCACAACAAGCTCAATTTTAAATATAAATTTTCACTTTTTAAAAATTTGTATCATACTTATTTTCTACCTTTACCTACCTTTACACTATTCTGATATTATGTTTAATAAAAAAAAAACCATTTAAATACACATCTAATTTCAATACACAATTCAAATTCTAGGCCTCTGTTTGGTAAGTTAGTTGAAGATAAAATTTTTAAATTGGAATTTGTTGACTTTTTAAAAACTAATTATAAATTTTATTGATTTATCATAAAAAGATAAAAATTAAGAAGAAAAAGTATAATTTAATTGAAATTAAATTTGAATAACAAACGAAGTCTAAAACATTCAATTTAAATAAATATTTAAAGACAATAAATGATTCAAAGACCAACATTTGTTAAGGCTAATATGAGAAGTTGACTGGCGGACTAATTCTTATGTGCAGAATTTGCATCTTTAAATCTGATATTTATAAAAACAGAGTAAGCATTATTCTGTAAAGACGTCAAACTTGGCAGTGGGATCCGTTCACTTGTCAAAGCTCTTAGAACGTGATTTTTTGTTGCTTTTTAGGAAGTTCAATTCCTGAGAGGAGCCAAAAAAAAAAAAAAAAAAAAAAGAAAAAAAAGAAAAGACTTTCAATAAAAGCATCTTTATCGGGAAATTCAAAATTTTTAATGTGTCTGAGAAAGATTCATTCCAGCTTTGATGATACAAATGCAATTTAAAAAAAAAAAAAAAAACACATAGGGCTCAGCGGCACCTATATATATATGTGTATATATATATATATATATATGAGAATTCAATTATCCAAACAACAACAAACGTATATTTAAATTTGAAAATAGGATATATAAACTTTATATCTTGAATAAAGTCGAATAGTAGTGACATATTTTTAATTTCTTAGCACAAGCGACTGTGCTTAATGAACTTCTTGCAATCCTGTCCTTTTAAATTTATTTCCTTGACTGATTTCCATCAATAATAGAATTTCTTAAAATCTATCTCTCACTTGACTGTTGGAGTTATTGCGACCTTCAAGAAATTAGAGAACTAGATTGTCAAAAAAAAAAATTAAAAAAAGGAACTAAATTGTCAAAACAAATAATTAAAAAAAAAAAGAGTTTTTGGAAGTAGAAGTGTTTAAAATAGTTTAGAAAACAGGTATACTGTTCATGATTTCAAATATGTATACAATGTACTAGAAAAGAAAAAGTTTATAAACGAAGGGAAAAGTGAATTTAATAAAAAGCACACGAGATTACAGTCAAATCATTAGCCAAATCAATTTCATGCATTTCCACACAAATTGTAATCATGACATTTGATTAGTGGTCGGTGTCTGTCTTTACTAACCTGGCAAATAAGATTAAATTAAACTTTTAGAGATTATATAGACTATTATTACATTCCAAAATCAACCCAGTAAAGAAGCACCGACCTTGAAATCTGTATACATTAGCCTTACTGTATAACAAAAGCAATATATATATATATATATATAGGCGTATATAAAATTTCATATGTAAGAATTATTATTTTAATGGTTTGATTAATTTATACGGTGTAAATTTTGAATATGTATATTTATAAATTGGACGGTTAACTGATAAAAAATAGTTTTCAATCAGGAAAACATGTAGCTTAAAAGAGCTTAAAATGCTTTTAGCTAACATTCATGAACACGTAAATATGCCTGTGATTTTGTTTCTCTTTCTACAACACAAACAATTCCGAGGGCAAGGTTTTTGTGTGTGTGTGTGTGTGTGTGTGTGTGTGTGTGTAAGAGGGAGTGTTCAAACCAATTTCTTAAATATATGGGAAAATAGAAGAAAAAATTAGTTAAAAATCAATCACGATTGGAGACTCCTTGTTCAGTACAAGGTTCTCACTCAATCTGGGATGGATAGGAACGTACTGCACCCAGCCAGCTTGGACACTTCCTCAAGACCTTTTGAGAGTCATGTAAATTTTGCTTTTGTCTTTTTGTTTTTCCCATTATATATATATATATATATATATATATTTTCGGTTAGGAGGAATAAAAAGTGTGAGAAAGGGGTGGGTGATGTGATCATGGGACACCCACACGTTAATAAATGTCTGTATTGATTCATAGTTATTCATGTCAAAAAATAAGTTAGTCACCCCTTTTAGACGTAATCACAGGATCCTCACATGTTAAAAAAAGTATGTATTGAGTCATAGCTAACTCATGTTAAGAGATGAAGCCAGTAAATGTTGCTTTAGTTAATTCCTTGTTAAACTTGTTCAATAGAGCATGTGGGTAGGCAACAGGGGAGATGTTCATTATTGGAACAAAGAAAATTTGAGACTTATCTAAAGAAATAATAATAATAATAAATTTTAAAGTTGATGGATTTATATGTTCATTATGCTCAATTCTAGGGGTTAGGAAAAGGAAGATGGGGAAGCCTATTCTGTGGGGACAGGGAATAAAATCTTTTGATGGCTTCCTTTAAAAAGAAAGAGGAAATATATATATATATATATATATATATATAGAGTTTATCAGCCATTCAATGAAATGACACAAAACAAAATCCAAGATGGAGCCAAAATTTTCTCTTTTTTTTCAAGTGAAAGTAACGTTCAAGTTTCACATCGGAAACTTAAGCAACGTGGGCATCTCAAATCTATGCCAGTCTCTATTCTAAGTCTATTCTTAGGATTAAAACTGAAGAAATAAGAGAGAGGAAAAAACCGCATATTTAGCTTTTACCTCAACTGGAGAAATGGTGTGGAATCTGGACATATCCCAAATACAAGTTCCATTAATAATTCACAAAAAAAAAAAAAAAAAAAAAATCCTTGAACAATAACTCATCTGTAACGTCCATTTTAGCTACTCCAAGTTGAGAATTTTATTTGGAATCTAATTCTCAAAACTTTCACTGTGATAATCAAGTTTACTGAACCCAAATACTACTACAATCACAATGAATTTGATAACTTGGTGTACGTATATATATATATATTATATATAAATACACATATAATACATACCGTTCTCAGAGTTCACAACAAAAATACTATTTGCAACATGTAACATGTCCATAACATGGGAGTTTATGTGAATTTATTCCAACTTAAATAAACTTTTTGTTTAGATCTTCACCAATCCAATTTAATAGTTCAGTGTAACGTTGACTGTACACATATTATATATATATATATATATATTCACTTTGAATACCCACCCACCGAAAGGGTTGTAATTTTTGACCCTATTACAGTTTGTTACAGAGAGAGAGAGAGAGAGAGAGAGAGAGAGAGATTCTTGCGTAGTTTGTCCAAAGGACGTGTCACTGCAGAAGCACAGACAACTCATAATCGGAGTGTGAATGGCAAAAATAAAAGACGAGAGACAGAACGCTGGATGATTTATGTGTACATTTGACAATACTTTGTGAAAAAGAAAGGGACTCTTCATTACAAAATCAGCCTTACCAACCCTGCAACAAGTCTTTCCATTTTCCATTTTCTCACCCCAAAACAAAAAAAAAAAAAAAGAAAAAAACTTTAATATCAGAAGTAGTGTAAATGAAAATATGAAAGTGACCAACTTTCATGTCATAATGAGAGTGGTAAAGAACTACTTGGCTTTAATTTTTTTTTTTTTGAAGTTTGAATTATTTGTTTGTATATATCATATATGTAAATGTAAAGTATAGTCCAGGTGATACGAATGGAAGGTGACGGTGGAGAGAAACCCTTTTGTGCAAACTTTATCTTTACGTGACTGAAGAAAAAGAGAGAAGACCCACATTTATAGAAGTATATTAAAACAAAAAAATTGCTACCAAAAGAAAAAATTTTGAGACAAGAAAGAGATTCTTTGGGTGGCCAAAGAGGTATTCTCTTCTCTTCTTTCTCTCTTTAGTAGGGAAGGCTCATCCTTTTCCCTTTTCTTTTTCTTTTTATTTTATTTTATTTTATTTTATTTTTCTTTTCTTTTATTTTCTTTTTCACATCTTCACACTCACTTTTTTTTTATGTTTCTTTGCCTCTAAGTTGGCATTGGGATTGTAAAAGCATCACAAATGTTTGGTTTTATGTCACATTAATTACATTGCAGCATTTAAACTCACACCACTGACTTGTTCATTCTTTCTTTAGCTTGATCAGCAGCTTTTTCATACGATTTTTTTTTTTTTGGTCATATTTTACTTCCACTGCAGAGCTTGGTCTTCTGGGTTTGCCATTTTCTTCTTTATTATTATAGTGAGTTTTATAACTGATCAACCTTGGTAAGCGCATCTTTGAGTGAATTTTAGTCTAGTTGGCTCTGTAGAGTAAATTTTTTGGGCACTGAAACGTCTTGGTTTAAGCAAAGTTGTTTTCTTTTCTTTTCTTTTTTCTTTTTTTCCTGCCTCTTTTTATTGTTTTGTAAGTTCTTTGGAATTTGGGAGGAAATTCAAGTAAGAGCAGTGTGTTAGTATAATCAATAAAGTGTTTTTTATTTTTATTTTTAATTTTTAATATTTTTTTTTGTGTTTTCATATATGTAGAGAGAGAGAGAGAGAGAGAGAGAGAGAGAGAGAGAGAGAGGAGAAGAAGTAAAGCAAAGCATGGCAGGAGGTGGAGGAGGAGGAGGAGGAGGGGGAGGTCATGCGCCGCCGCCAAAACAGGAGGAGCTTCAGCCTCATCCGGCCAAAGATCAGCTTCCCAATATCTCTTATTGCATCACTAGTCCTCCTCCTTGGCGTGAGTCCTTGCTTTTATTTTTCTTCATTTATTTCTTCTAATTAGTTATATCTTCTCTCTCTCTCCCTATATATATAAAAATATATTTTACCTTACCGTTGAGTATGAGTATGAGTATTACTGTTAGCATATCTCTGTGGTTATATGAACAGTGCAAACTAGTCCATCGGTTCTAAACTTGAGAACCCATTTCACCATCTTTTTGAAAAAAGTCCTTTTTTTTTTTGTGGTGAATTAAATTTATTATGCTATGGCTATAATGATGCTATGAGTAAATTCTTGAACTGATCTGTATGAACCCCATTTGTCACTATCATTTTTGTACACATGTGCGTGTG
Source organism: Ficus hirta (assembly GCA_038430175.1). NCBI lineage: Eukaryota > Viridiplantae > Streptophyta > Magnoliopsida > Rosales > Moraceae > Ficus > Ficus hirta. The sequence continues at coordinate 12,996,847 of CM076595.1, read as the reverse complement.
TGTGTTTTTATTTTTTTATTATTATTATTATTATTTTTTTTTTGGTGAAGTTGGGCAAATGCTATGTTACTTTCTCTGCTTTCTTCTGTAATCACTTGTTAATCAGTAATTATGAAATTGCTTCTCCAGCTGAGGCCATATTACTTGGTTTCCAACATTACTTGGTGATGCTTGGCACGACGGTTCTCATTCCGGCCTCTATGGTGCCCCAAATGGGAGGTGGAAATGTAAGTTATTATAATAAATGTAAACATTTTTCAAGCTTCTTTGTTGTTTTGTCTGCCTAATTTATTAGAATTACATTGAACTTTTTTAGGAGGAGAAAGCAAAGATGATTCAGACTATACTGTTTGTTGCTGGTTTGAACACATTGTTTCAAACTCTATTCGGAACTCGCTTACCTGCTGTTATTGGAGCCTCGTATTCCTACGTGCCAACAACCATTTCGATTATCTTGGCTGGCCGATACAGTGACATTTTGAATCCCCAGGAGGTGTTTTTCTTTTGGAACCCTTACTTTTGCTTTGTTCTTGTTTTACTGTTTGTTGACGATATAACCCTGGTTTATATGTTTCGTTACGAGTGCAGAAGTTCGAGAAGATAATGCGCGGAACACAGGGCGCTCTTATTGTGGCCTCAACTCTCCAGATTGTTGTTGGTTTCAGTGGCCTTTGGCGTAATGTCGCAAGGTCTGCTAATACTCTTCTTTGTTTTTTATTTCACTCCCAAGTTCCTTCTAGTTAATTCTTTGGCGTATTAGCTTCTCCCAGCTAGTTATTGTCATCTTAGAAAAATCTTTAGTTGGCACTTGTTACTCAATTCAATTCTAGTAACCTGACTCTTTTAAGTAAACGAAAACTCGTACTGGTCCCGGAGATATTCAGATGGGAGTTTGCTGGTTAATAATGGACTTATAATCATGTTGGTGGCTCGTATCTTTTAAACTTACTGATCAGCAGTAAATTGTAACTGTTTCCACTATTTCAGGTTCCTGAGTCCGTTGTCAGCTATTCCTTTGGTAGCTCTATCAGGCTTTGGACTGTATGAGTTTGGTTTCCCTGTGGTATGAATTCATTACAAATCGCTCCCTTTGTTGTATATGTATCTGGCGTTACTTTATAGTTTATACTACCGACTCTGGCTTTGGTTGTCTAGCTTGCAAAATGCGTCGAAATTGGACTGCCTCAACTGATCATCCTAGTGTTATTTTCACAAGTAAGTTTCGCTGATAATTAGTCCTAATTTATTTTTTCAGGTTTTATGGATTATGGTTTCTCACAAGTTGTCAATGAGTAACATATCTGGTCATTAATCTAAACTCGTGAATTCCTACAGTACATACCTCATTTGATACGTGGGGAGAGTCATGTGTTTGATCGCTTCGCTGTTATCTTCTCTGTGGTGATTGTGTGGGTTTATGCTCATTTGCTCACTGTGGGCGGAGCATACAAGAACACTGGACCTAAAACTCAAATCAGTTGTCGAACTGACCGCGCTGGCATTATTGGTGCTGCCCCATGGTAGGGCTCTTCAGCTGTTTACTTCCAACCAAATTTATATGGTCATGATGCTTTTTTCTTTAATAATTGTAACGTTGCATTGAAGAATTCAGTTTAAAGTCATGAGCAGGTAATAATGTGACTATGAATGTTGTGACTAAGAAACTTCATCTCAATCGATAAAAATACATATGGTGAAATAATATGGTTGATTAGTGTAAATTGTTCAATATGAATGGACGCAGGATAAGAGTTCCTTATCCCTTCCAATGGGGAGCCCCCACTTTTGATGCCGGAGAAGCTTTTGCAATGATGGCCGCTTCATTTGTTGCTCTTGTAGAGGTATATTTATTACGTCTCCGACACCAAAATTAGCTGTAGGCACGTGATGACTTACTAGCGTTTTCTCACATTCAGTTTGGATAACTACGATTTCTACTTAAGTGAGCAGGTTGAACTAATTTGCACTGCGTGATTCTTGTTGTGTTGAACAGTCCACTGGTGCCTTCATTGCTGTGTCAAGGTATGCAAGTGCAACTCCGCTTCCACCTTCTGTCCTTAGCCGCGGTGTTGGCTGGCAGGTATTTTATTCAAATTTGTGAGACTTGAGTGACGATTTTCCTTGTTCATTCGTTTCTATTGTTAATAATTTCTAAGTGCAATAAGTATGTTTTGTTTCGGTTTAGGGAGTTGGCATTCTGTTCTGCGGTATTTTTGGGACTGGAAATGGAGCATCAGTATCCGTGTATGATTCTTCTCATCTTTTCATACCTTCACAAAACAGTTTAAACTTTATGAATAACTACCTTTCCCCAACAGGCATGAGAACCGTTATTTGATTTTCTTCCAGTGAAAATGCCGGTTTGTTAGCATTGACACGTGTTGGTAGCCGAAGAGTTGTTCAGATTTCGGCTGGATTCATGATCTTCTTCTCTATACTTGGTAAGTAACTTAATCTGCAGATCCAATATTTATCTTTTGTCTCCAAAACTAGTGTAGTAAGCTGTACTGGCTTCTTGCAGGAAAATTCGGAGCCGTGTTTGCCTCAATTCCACCAGCCATCATCGCAGCTTTGTACTGCTTTTTCTTTGCCTACGTCGGTATGTGCCACATAGTGATGAACCGGATTTTGCTACTACACAATGTTAAAATAATCTGACTTTTTGTTCTGTAATTATGAGTGAGCAGGTTCAGCAGGTCTCAGCTTGCTCCAATTCTGCAACCTAAACAGTTTCAGGACCAAGTTTGTTCTAGGCTTCTCAATCTTCATGGGCTTATCAATCCCACAATACTTCAACGAATACACGCTTATCCACAGTTACGGTCCTGTCCACACCGGAGCAAGATGGGTACCAACCATTTCCTCAAAAAACACTTTCTCGTAACTAACAAGTCCTAATTATCAATCACCCCAAATCTCACTTCTGTTTCCACTTTCTTGGCAGTTCAATGACATGATCAACGTCCCGTTCTCGTCGGAAGCCTTTGTCGCCGGCCTGTTGGCGATGTTCCTAGACGTCACGTTGCATAAGAAAGACAATGCAACAAGGAAAGATAGAGGCATGCATTGGTGGGACAGGTTCAGATCCTTCAAGACAGATACAAGAAGTGAGGAATTCTATTCCTTGCCCTTCAATCTCAACAAGTTTTTCCCATCAGTCTGATATATTCAATATCTTTAAGCCAGCTTGACACTCCAAAAAAAATTAAGAAAGAAATGGCATCTCCTTTTCTCCTCCTCTGATGTCAACCCCATTAACTATGTATTATAAACTGAGAATTCTTTTTTCGGGTTCTTTTACAGCTTTTATTTCATTTGTAGTGGCTGTACTTTCTTGTGAAAACAATGTTTTTTTTTTTTTTTTGATAAATTGTGAAAACCAGGTTATGGTATTGAGATGGGTATAGAATCCGTATCTTTGACAAATTTATTGCATTGTAGCAGCTTCTTCTTTTATTTATTTATTATTTATTTTTTAATACTTTGACGTTTTTTATTTTTTTATTTTTACACTTTTATGCATTCTCATTAAAGACCAAGAAAAAGTAAAGATTCGATCTAGAGTATTGCAGAGCATTTACTTTTATGCGCTAACAGTTACACATTCTTGAAGGAATCAATTGGTTTAAACACATTTATGAAGTTGGGCCATACCCACTTGCAAAGTGTGCTATTTCATGGACTGGTATTTTGGTTGGTCTCCCTTTTATCATAGCCAGTTTTTGTCTGGACTGATTGAGTGGTCTAATGCAATAGACCTATTCATGTTTTGCGATTTTTTTTGCGATTTTTTCGGTGGAGGATGTCGTATTCGGATAATCTTTAATAATTTTAGAATGATATTAATAAAGTCTTATCAAAAGTTCTGGTACAAGTTTAAAGGTTTTTTTTTTTTTTTTTATAAGTACTTTTTTGTGTTGTTGATTAAAAACTCTTACAGAGAGCTGAAAATCTTGTGAAAAGTTATTTAAACACTTCTAAAAAACAGTTTTTGAACTTTAGAAAGTCGAAAGTAATTTTTAGAAAGGAATGTCAATCGCATGCCCTTCCATAAGTGAAATGTCTTTTGACTCTCTCGGCAGGATTGATTCAAAGTTGAAAAAAAAAATTATGTGAAAAATAGATAGTTTTACCATTATACTGAATGATCGACGGTGATAAAGCTTTAAACATTTGAACTTTGGTTTGCAACATGAAAGATTTATGTACTAAAGTCTTTCTGTACAAACTCAAGAACTAGGTCATACTATTTTTCTTAAAGCACTAAAATTAGTGCCTTAGTTATGCTCTTTAATCCAGCATTAATTATGGTAAAAGATCAAAGAGGAATAACAGGGGTTTGAACTCGTGTTTAAGGACATATATGCCATGTAATTGAACTTGACTTTTTTTTTTTTTTTTTAATAGATACGGACTAAATCAATCATTCCTCCTATAAGTTGCAACTGGTGAAAGAGGCATAATCAAATATTTTAAACGAAATCCAGGATCAGATTTGAAAATCGACTTCAAGCACTATCCATTTAGATCTTTATTTCGAGGGATCCCTTTCGAAGCTATGGATACATCCAACGGATGAACTCAAGTTCTTTGCACAAGTCTTTTCGCTTTTAGCATGAAGTCAAGAAAAGAATACAAGACGAAGTATTCATTGATTAAAGTGAAGTAAAATTTAAGTCCCAAATTATTGAAAACCACAAAGAAACAAATGTGGAGGCTATTTGGTCACACAGTTGAATACTCAAAAACAAAGGTCTAGTCTATAATAATGTAGACGAATCCTCTTTTAATAGTCCGTTACGTCCCATGAAGAAAACTACTCATCAGATCATTGCTTGGTAACAAGTCTCTGCTGTGGGACCCATTTGAGGTGTAAATATGGCCCATTTCTCAATAAGGACAACCAACCCTTCCCTTGAGCCATCCATATCAGCCCAGTCCAGTCCAGTCCAGTTACAACAATGGATTTTGGCCCCTTTTAGAACCCATTCACTTTTACACGAGGAAAAAAAAAAAAAAGAAAAAACAAACCTCCTAAATAATGATCATGTGAAAATTGAAATCATTATCTATAAGTAATCAAGGAAGTAAATGTACCCTATTCATTTAAAAAAAAAAAAAAAAAAAGCAAATGTACTAAACTTTAAGCACTATTTTTGTCAGGCTAGCTCAATTGGTGAGTGAAGGGGGTTTGAGATTTTAGGAGTCATAAGTCCCGATTTTTGACTGACGTAAAAAATTAGTAATATATTAGTTAATATAGAAGGGGTGTACATGTAATGCTTACATTAAAAAAAGTACTATTTTTGTGAAAGATATACCTTTTTTTCCTGAACGATATGGATATTTATTTTATTCTTTTAATTTTCTTTTTTCTCAGACATTTTTACATGAAATATTTTTTTTTAAGGGTAGATGAAATATACATTGTTATCCGCATATATGATAACTTCATAAAAATATATATATATATATATGTAAATATATTTTTTTTTATGGTTAACAATATTTCTGTAAATCAGATCCTCTATATTCTATTCAACACTGATATGTCATCTCTACTCAGATGAAAATGTATAAAAAATAAGTTGTTCAGGAATTCCTCTATATATATTATATTCGTGATGTCGTTTTTAACCTTTTGTGAAGGTTTTTTTTTTTTTTTTTTTGGGTGTAAAAAGGAGATTAAAAAAAAAAAAACCAGTGTCCTTTATGTGTCCCAAAAAAATGAGGCAGCCTCAAATTGATGTGATACAATCAAGGATCATATAGGAACATGGTGACCACCACCAATAATCGTTGTGTCAATTTCTGAAAATTTTTTATGCTAAATATATAGATCAGAGGTATAAAATTTTTCATGCCTAACCAATAATTTAGGCTGATGAAGTGTCATTTTGGCTTTATCCATTATATTCATTTCCACGTAAGCAACAGCATGCAAAAAGAACCAGTGTACGCTACCCCAATCATAAATCATATAAAAAAATGAAAAACATGAAAAAAAAAAAAAAAAAAAGTTGATGAGGAAAAAAGTGTACTGGGATTAATAAGTCTCTTTTTATCATGCATGAATTTGCCACTAAACATCAACTTAAGACCCTCTGTAGAGAATCTATCACGATAAGATGGAAAGTTTATTAAGTGTTTGTTAATTCTGCTGCAAAATGCAGTGTATATGATGGTGAAGACAAACTTAATCTCTTTATTGTTGTCTAATTTCCTATAAAAAAATATGCAGCTTAAATTATTATTATTATTATTATTATTATTATTGCCATGCAAGGCGCCTACTTCTATTGTAGAGTACGAAAACAATACCCTATAATATGTATTAGGTTTTATCATTTTTTCATACTTCATCATAATCAGATTTAAGGATCAGAAATATGCACTATCAGTAGACGATTAAAAAAAAAGCGAGCTTTTGTTAAAACCGAATCTACTATAGTGGTTTAGTCAGCAAAGGTTCATGAAAGTTCTTTCTTAGGTCTCTGGTTCGTCCCTTTTGTGTTTTTAAATTTGATGTTTTAGATCATCATTAGAAGGGAATTTGAATTCTTTTTTTCTCGAGCAGATCACTCAAACATTGACCAAATTATGATTTATAGAAAGTAGCCAAAATGACAATATGATAATACAATCAACAATCATATCCTTAGCTGATCATAACCAAAGAAAAAGCATACGATCTCTCTTCACTTTGAAGGTTTCTTAATGGATCTTTATCAAAAGATATTAGTATGTAAATTAATTCAAAATTAATTTGCACTTTCTTTTAATATAATATCATTTCCGCTGCCGTATTTTGCAGCTTTACAAGGTGAAATCCACATAAAAAAGATGATTCTCTTCCAAGGTTTAAAGTTTCTTAATTCCACTAGCTAGCTGGAATTTGTAAAGGAGATGCTTCATTATCTAGTTATTTTAAGACCATTTTAATGCTCCATTAAGAGTAGAAAAAGAATATAATGCCTTATGATTGTTCATCCCACTTTTAATAACAATAATAATTTTAATAACAATAATGACAATAATAATAATAATAATAATAATAATAATAATAATAACAACAATAATAATAATAATGCATAATACTTGAATAGTCCTAGGAGCTAGACATTCTCCAAATTAAAAGGCAAAAGTAAAGGAAAAAGGCCAAAAAGGGCAGAGGAAAAAAAGTTGATCTCCACCACCCATTGAAAACCTATAATGAAATGCATGTTGTGTTTATAAGGGAGCAAATAGAAAAATGTCAGAAAGCCCACATCTACTTTGACCTTTAAATCAAAAAAGACGTCTTAAGCAACAGACATACTACCTTGTCAGTGTTGAATGTTGATCATGACCCTACCAAAAATATAATAAATCAATTTATTTATTTATTCTCATGCAAGTTTCTTGAATAATATTTGTTGATGCCGAAAATATCCGGTACAACACCCAATGTGATTACTCGAATTAAGACGTACTTGCATGGTCACCCTGCAGTTGTTCACCTACAAAATGAAAGCACCTCGAAGTGATGGGGACACTGGTGGGGTGTCTGTCACGGGCACTTCGATTCTTAAGTCAGTGAAGGCACCGATAAGCAAGCGGAGAGGCAGAGTTTTGGCTAAGAAAAATATCCATACCTGAGTTAGTGAGTTGATTCTCTATTTATAGGCGTTCTCCGTGGGCTCAGACATCCAGGTGACCCAACCGGGTCGACCTCCTAACGTTCCTGACGGGTAAATAGGCTTTAGGCGCATAGGAGCTATAGGTTCAATGGACCGGTACCACGTGTCCATGGTGCGATATCAGGGGACACTAGGGTGAGCTGCCGCCAGCACCAATAGGTGTAGCCCAGTCGGGGCAGGAGGCGGAAGTTGGTGATGTGATATGGGGCAGGTGGCGGATGTCGATGATGTGATATGTGCAGTAATAGGCTATGCGTCAGATGTCAGGCGACGGACTGAGTGTCACGTCAGGACACCGCCACCAGTCATGTGCGTGGGGCTGGCTGTCCGGATCAGTGACATCGTCCCTGGATGCTGCCTAATCCGGGTACATGGCAAACCTCGATGGTGAGGTAAGATCAGGTCAGGTAGCATGGTTTCCGGAGAAGGATCTCCTAGTCGGATCGAGTAGGGCCATCAGTATCCAGTTCGGGTGGAAGACGACGATTTTACCTTCCTCTCGTGACCGGTGTGTCCTCGGGAATAGAATTTGGTGGTCGGAGCAAATTATGCCATCAACAATATTGTTTTAATTTCCACTTCTGATATGGTGCTTGGATTGTTTCGAAGAAACTTCCTCCAGAAATAGGGAGACTAGTTTGTACATTATATTTGTCTTCTAGTTTCGTCGGCTGACAAGAACCTCAAGGAAAAATAACAAAAACATGTTGAATTCCTATAAAGAAATGAAGCAATAATTCATCTAACTAAACTCGTTTTGTTTTTTTTTTCATTAAAAAATAATAATTATAAAAGAGGAAAAGTAAGACCCAATAATTTGATATATATATATATATATATATATATATGGCCACTCCATAAAAAAAAAAAAAAAAACCAAAAAAAGCTCTTAGATTATTGTTTAAAGCCGAAGATTAAAGTTAACCGTAGTGTATTAGAGTGTAGTCTAATGTACATTTACTCTAAACTTAGTTTTTAATCGTAGTCTAAAGTAATGAGTCTAAGATTTCTTTCTGTGGTTCGGCAGTCTATTCGCGTAATTAGTTTAGTCTATTCCACCAAATCCTTTGTTTTAAAACCGGTTTAAGATAACCTTTTAGAGCAACAAACAAGTTGGTTTCTCGCAAATTCATTATGTTAATTCCTGAATCTCCCATTATAGAATTTTGACTCCTCCATTAAACAATATATATATATATATATATAGTAGTGTGTGTATATATATATATATACACTATAACTAATGCTCGGACGTGATCATACTTATAATTTGTAAATTGTAATCGGATATATTAATGTACGGTCGGTACATGCATGAACATTCCTAACTGCAAAGTTGACAATAGTTTTACTGCCTTTTTTCTTTTGTTCCATTGTCGTTTGGATCTTTGACACTCTCTACTAATTCATCAGTCTTCTTCTCCAGACATTCTTCTTCTTCTTTTCTTTTTTTTTTTTTAATAAATAAAAAAAATACTATTTTTCAAAGTGGATAGTTTGTGTTTCGCATTATGGGGGGAAGAATGTGTAGGAAAGAAACTCTTTTTTTTTTTTTTTTTTTTTTATAAGACAAAAAAAAAAAAGGAACAATTACCCCACTAACAAGCACCCATTAAAGAGTCCACAGATTGGGCAGGAAAAGGGTTTAATTAGACAAGAATGTTTAAAAGTTAAGGTACAGACATACAAAGAAAGACCTAATCTTGCTGGTCCCACAGCCTGCAACTTAACAACATTATAGGGGTTTTGAATTTGCATCAACTTCAAACATTTAAAGCTGTCCAAAAACATTATACAAATCAAAGCCTTATTAGAACCACCCCGTTTATAAATTATTAGTGACTGTCACACCAATAGGGCATAAGGAACTATTGCCTTTTTATGTATATAAAATATTGAACAAGTTACGGTACATTCCAAGAAACGATGATGAAAAAAAAAAAAAAAAAAACCATCTTAACTATTAATTTTTTTAAAATAAAAAGTTCACGACTTTCTTTTGAATGAGTGACAGTCATACCAATAGGGCATAAGGAGTTAGAGCTTTTTATGTATAAAATGTTGAAGAAGCTACGGTGCACTCCAAAAAATGATGGATATTATGCAGTTCAATTCCAACTATTATATTAGATGATGAAAAGAAACTATCTAAGCTTTTTGAAAAATTTTCAATAAAAAGTTCGTAACTTTCTTTTCAACGAGGGAAATTGGTTTTTTTCAACATCAGATGACCGGAAATTTTAAGTTGCACGGGGTTGTACCATAGTTTTTACAATTAAAATATGAAGTTGGGAGTAGTCCCCTACATAAGTCATGTTTGAACAAGAAATAGTCCATTCTTCATTAAATATGTGAGCCAAAGATCCCAAACACCTCACATGGCTTACACGCACTGACATTAATCAGAGATGTTTACGCATGTGAATTATGGAAAATAAATAAATAAAACAAAAAACAAAAAAACTTGGGATTCAAAGTAGTTTTTTTTTTTTTAAGCTTAAAATCCCAGATTTACAGGAGTCAACAAATATCTCCAAAGAAATCATAAATGACATCCCCTCTTGCTTGACTCACTCAGTATTTATTTATTTTTAAAGTACGGAGAAGATAATAAAAATGATTTTTTTAAAAAAATTTATTTTTTCACTCCACTTTGTCAACATTTTTGTTCTCCTTGTCTGTCTAAACAGTGATCCATATATCCAGGTTTTTCAAAACCAAACCCTGACAGGACTTGGTGAATCTTGTAACCAGTTTTTGTCCCCCTCACAACATACGATCTGTTTTTCCATTGTCAATAATATTATGCTTACTTAAATTAATTTACTCACTTTTATTAAGTTACATTTATTTAGCAAATATGGTTAAGTGGATTCTGTAGATTTGTTCCACATCACTTCCCACAATCTCCACACAAAGAAAAAAAAAAAAAAAAAAAAGCCCTAGAATTCCAAACAACTTTAACTTGTTTAAAATCATTAAAAAAAAAAAAAGAAGCCCCCCATTTGCTTGTATTCCACACGAAGTGTGCCAAAAGCTTGAAGAAGAAAAAAGGAACCCAAAAAAAAAAAAAAAAAAAAAAAACCTTTTGATTATTTGCCGAGACTAAGAGGTGTCACCTTTGATCTTCTTCTTCTTACTTAAAAAAGCATATCGAACTTTGGAGCTTAATTCCACAAAAAGTTGTGCACAGCGTATAATAATATTCCCCAAAGAAGTGGGTGCACTAATTAGATGCGCCTTAGCCACTTAAATTAACTCAAAGATATTTATATCTAAAACTCAATTAAGGAATCTAATTAAATTCGACTTAATCATTGTCTATATAAACCCAACAACAACTCCTCTCAAAAATCTTGTAGCTTAGCTCCCATTTATTAATTTATATTTGGGTTTTTCTTCATGAATTTTTTACCCTTACTCACATATCTCTATCTAACCTTTCACTTCATACATAATATATGAAACCAAAAATAATGTGAGAGACCATTTTGAAGGCTAGTTGCAAGGAGAGGAAAGGGCCAAATCTGCGTGCGAAACGCGCGGATAAGGCGAGAAAAAGCAAAGGAAAAGAGCAACGTGGGTGTCCTTGTCCCAACTCTTACCAAAAAGAATCTCTCTCTCTCTCTCTCTCTCTCTTTCTCTCTCACACACGCCCACACGCTTGGCCGCTTTGGTTTTAGGCCCTTTCTACTTTAATAATAATATTAATAACAATAATTGTTGTTATTATCGTCCTTAAATAATAATTAAGAAGCTTCATTCCATAACTAAAGCTCAACATTTCCTAATTTTTCCTCTCTCTCTCTCTCTCTTTTTTTTTTTTTTTTCAATTGGTCCAAAACCTTGACTCCGTCGGCAACGCCGGGCAAGTCCGTCCAAATTGCCACCTTCTCACCTCGCTCCACGTGGCATCGACACCGGCTGCTGAGATCCCTTGCCGGTTCCCATCCATTGCCAATAGACTGCCAATTTCTTAATACTATTATTTATTAACAAAGCCATACATGTGTATATAAAAAAAATGTACTTGTGTGTGAGTGTGTGACATATTTAATGATATGTAATCTTGATGTCAATTGGGGTTAAAAAAAAAAAAAAAAAAAAAGAAGAGAGAGAGAGAGAGATTGACCCACGTTAGCACAAGTTAGTTGGGGGAGTGAGGGACGGACGGCCTGCTCGAGAGAGACTGGTTTAGCCATTTTTACATAATCCCCCCCCAAAACAATATTTTTCCCAAACTCTTATATCTTTGTGTGTTTGTGTGGTGGTGGTGGTGGTGGTGGTGGAGCGGTGTAGAAAGTGACCTCTACTCCTATACTACTACTACTTCTTCTTTCTTACTCTTCCAATTATCTTTCCTTCTTTATCTATATCTTAACTTCATCCCTTATATATTTTCTCTCTCCAAATTTTGTATCCTCTAGAGAGAGAAAGACAGACAGAGAGATGGGGAATTGCCAGGCTATCGATGCGGCAGCACTAGTGATACAACACCCATGTGGGAAGATAGAGAGGCTGTATTGGCCTGTAAGTGCCAGCGAGGTCATGAGGTTGAATCCCGGTCACTACGTTTCTTTGATCATCCCATTGCCTGTTTCCGATCAGGATAAGGAAAACCATGATCAACACCCTCATCATCATCAACATCATGATCAGAATGAGCAGATCAAGACCGTCCGCTTCACTCGGGTTAAGCTTCTTCGTCCGAACGAGACTCTTGCCCTCGGCCATGCTTATCGCCTCGTCACAACTCAAGGTAAAATGAAATATGACAAGCAGATGCTAGCTATACAATTGTTTATTTGTTTTTGGTTTGTTGAATCGGTGATTTTTCTGGATGCAGAGGTTATGAAGGTGTTAAGGGCAAAGAAGTATGCGAAATCGAAGAAACAGCAAGTGGATTCAGTTGACAATTCAGATAGTAGTGCAGAGAACAACAATAATCAGAGTTCGAGTTGTGATTCAGAAGTCAAGACTGAAAGGAAGACCTATCAGGTATTTTATATATATATATATATGTTCTTAAACATCTGTAATTATTATCATCTTTTAGTCGCTTTTAGTCTTTCCAAATGGGAATTTTCTGAAACACAAATCTTTCACAGTGGACCTTGTGATCTTTCTCTCTCTTTAAGCACTTGTAGAAAGGATGTAATAGTTGTGTTGTGTGATATAATTTCAGGCTCTGAAACTCGAAGGCCATCGACAGAGGACGTCGTCATCGACGAATGCGGCCGCTGTAACGAGATCGAAATCGTGGCGTCCCTCGCTGCAGAGCATCTCTGAAGCCGGAAGCTGATGCCGGCACCTTTGGAAAATTCCGATGGCTAAAAAAATTGCAAGATTGGTTCTTTCAAGTGTAATGCAAAGGAATCTATCATTTCCTGATGTTTCTTCACAGAAGGAGTTTTACCAACATGAACAAAAACATATAAATATATATATATATGCACCATCCATCAAGGAAATGAATAGAGATGTTTCTAGTCCACATAGTCCAAACCTTGGCCTCAATTCAGATCATGTTCAACTAATTCTTCAAATGTTTGTATAGCTACCCAAAAAAAGGAAAAAAGAGAAAAAAAAAAAAAAAAAACTATGCTTAATGAAGTAAATTTTTGTGATGAACATGGGTTTTTGAACGTTCACTATTTCTTTGTCTACGAAGAAGAAATTAAACATAACACGAAAAAATAATTCAGTAATTACGTAGAACTAAAAGAGATGGCGATCAGTTGGTGGGTGGTTTTGAGATCCAATTTTTCCAATCCTGATCAACATAGTTTTGAGCCCACAACAGTGAGGCCCTAGCGGCGAAAGGCGCTCCGGGCAGGTTCCTCTCCTTGAGGGCAACCATCATGTCAGTGAAAGGCTCCACCAATAATGTTCCAGGTCCTCCATACTCTTTGTGCAAGAAATTACTAAATATCTGGTTTGCAAAAAACAGGCCTGTCAAAGTCAAATCCATTGAAAATCATAATAGTTACTGAGAAAAAAATTCAAAATTTTTGCTTAAGATATGGAATCTACACACAGCTAGAATGTCAAAACATTGGCCAGTCATCAGGCCAAACATGCACAAAAAGCTCGAACAATTTGATGGAAACTGTCTGGGAGGGTAAAACAGTGCTGAGACGTTGTAACAAGCAAAGGGGTTAGATCATCTTTTTTTTTCAAAGGTCAATTATTGTAGTACTGTTTTCGAGTCAAGAAAAGAAAGCCAAACCTAATAAGTGAAAAAAGGACGATAAATTTTTTTTTTTTTTTTTCCCCCTGTGAAATCTATGATTTGTCAAAAGTCTTCCAATAGGATCAGAGATTAATAAGAGGATGAACTCAGTTTTCAACTAATAAGAGTTCAATTACCCAATTGATGTAACATGTAACAAAAATCAGATCATGTGAACTATAAATGAAAGTTGACATGTTGATTGACATATACCTACCAAGTGAAAATTAACAGTAATTTTTTCTCTTTTTGGGTATTCACTGGACGCAATTATTATTCAGATATGCAGTAACTGATAAGCCAAGAAAATTGGCTGTAAAGAACGTCTATCCAAATGCTGACAGCTTTTGTCCACTCTTTTATCTCCAGAAAATAGAAATTCTCAAGAAACAGGGTCCTTTTGTGAGGAGTCACAAGACCCCGATATTATTGTATAAATTCATCAAAACTTTTACGGCTTTAGCATTTCAATTTCACAATTTCATCGTTCAGATATATAAGTTATCGTATTCTTTTAAAATTTAAAAGTCTGTCGTAACTTATGAAGCTTCAATGTTCGAAATTTACTACTTCCAACGTAAATACGCAAATTATCTTAATCCCTATCATGGTATGAGAATCCTCCTCCCGGCACCATAAAAAAAAAAATCTAGAAATGCATCAGAAAATAGTGAGTTCATCATTCTCTATCTTCCAGGTGTCCAAATGCATTATTAGTCTCAAGCATCCGCAATGCCCATTTCATTTCGGAATCAGATTTTTTTTCTCTCTCTCTCTTTCTTATGGGTCAATTCAAAGGAACAAAATAAATCAAACCCCACTTCAGGAATTGAAAAGTCACATATCTACATTTAACTCTAGCGTCTGTATCTTTATACAAATGAAAAAGATTTTCTTGTACTCTTCTATTAAAAATGGGTACACAACAAAGATTGAATAAGATTTTAGTATTCCAGCAAAAAAAAAGAATAAGATTTTAGTATAAATGACAAAAAAAAAAAAAAAAAAAAAAGAATGCTTAGAAGATGCAAATGAAAAATATATAATAGTCTCAAGCATCAGCATTGCCCGTTCAATTGGAAGATATTTTTATCTTTTTTTGTTTCTCTTCGTCAAAACAAAGAAAAAAAATCAAACCCCCACCCCACTCACTTCAGGTATGGAAAAGTCACATAATAATCTAATCTAACTAATAGCATGTGTGAGTCTGTGACGGCCTAGGTTAGTTATTTTCCGTTCAACCCTCATATTCTCATGCTTGGTAAAGAGTACTCCTATACATCCCCGACTCGGGTGTGAGAGGGACCCTCTCACAGGTCGACTCGGGTAATAGGGATGTTTAGCATTGTTGCTCGGTAAATTTCACCAATCAATTTCCATGTTACAAGTTTCCATCAAGCTTAGGACTGCATATCACATACATGACATAACCAATGCGCGTCTCTATACATTTCGCCAAAGTCACGAAGTAACCACTAATTACCTATTAAAAATTTAAATTAAAAAAAAAACGTCTCCTTGATTTGAAGAGGTATATCAGAAGTCAGCAACTATGTTGGTCCTAAACGACGTCATTTGGAGCATAATAAAAGCAAAGAAAACAGAGATATTGCCATTTGCAACTCAAGGACACAGTGTTAATTAAATACTTCACTATTCTACCAAAAAAGAACTGAAAATTTCACTAAAAATTTCTCCACAGAGGGCCGAATTTCAACCATCTCTTTCTCTCTCTACTGCCCGCTACAACGAAACCAATTAACTATACATGTACTACATTCATTCCAAATTTCCAAGGCCGTCAATCATTTGTTCCAATATACCATTCAATTTTTTTTTTTCCTATAACGTCCCCATTTGAATCAAAGTTCGAGCCCATAAATTTTTTTTTCCCTAAAAACTTAGATTTTTTATTTAAACATAATGTTCAAACTTATGAATCAGACGGACCACAAGTGTGTTATGATACATCACATATCATAAAAAACACATTCTTTGAAACATCACATATCATAAAAAACACATTCTTTGAAAAATTAAACAAAAAGTAAGAACTCACAACCAAAATTCATGTGAATTTTTAGGGGTACGAATTCTTTATTAAAAAAAATACCTCAACACAAACTTCAATAACATCATCAAGATCATCCCCGAAAATCTCCTTCTCCTTCGACAGCCTTTTCACGAGGCCATCCCTGAACTTGCTCGTCTCCTAAAATCATCACCCCAAAAAAAAAAAAAAAAAAAAAAAAACTTCAAAAACAAGTACGTTATCAAATAATAAATAAAAAAAAACCCCCCATTTTACTTCTACGTACAGATTCGGCAAATTCGG
Source organism: Ficus hirta (assembly GCA_038430175.1). Lineage (NCBI taxonomy): Eukaryota > Viridiplantae > Streptophyta > Magnoliopsida > Rosales > Moraceae > Ficus > Ficus hirta. The sequence goes on along the minus strand of CM076595.1, from coordinate 12,980,601 downwards.
GAATGGGGTCGTGGTAGGTGTAGTTCCGGAACGGTGTCGTGGCGCTCCGACGGAGAACGGCGCCGTTTTTGGAGGAGAGAGTTGAGAAGCGGAGGGGAAAAGCGGCGGAGCTTTGGGTTTTGGCGGAAGCGAGTGGCGGCGGAATGGGAATTGGTGGGCCGTTGGTGGTGGTGGTGGTGGTGGGAAAGTACAGCAGTGACATTGGATTGTGGTTGGAGGGGGTGTTTGGTTGGCGAGAAAATGAGTGGAGTGTGGTTTGAACACGGGCGGGACTGGGATGAGCAAGCGTGGACTTGAGTTTAGTGTAGAAGATGCTTTGTTTTTCAACCGTTGGATTTTGAAAGTTAGTCGTCGGGAAATGAGTGGACTGCCAAATTGATGAGAAACGACATCTGAGCCGAGTTGGAGCCCAATGGATTTGTGGGCTGACATGGAGCCCAATTATGTAAATATTTGGGCCCAAATTGTAGATTTGTAGTAATGTACTTTTGTTTTAATTTATTTATTGTATAAATAGTATTTACTTCATTCTCGTATATTTGGGAGAAGTAGGCCCTTCCTTGAGCACTCGAATCTAGTGATTTTTTTTTTTTTTTTTTTGTTGAAGCTAATCTAATTTATGATCCCTTTATAAAATCAAATAAAGGAGAGCGCAACTCTAATGTGGAGGCACAAAATTATAAGAGCGAGTTAAGAGGTGTGTTCCTAAAATTTCCCTAAATTTAAGCTTTGTTTTGCTTTGGGCCATTTACAAACGGTCTAAGAGCAAGGAAATTGTTAAGGAGAATAATAAAAAATTGCCCCGTAATGAATCAGGACCCTCTTTAAATCAAGTTTCATCTTTCTTTTTTATACATCAGTATTGATTATAATACTCTTGGATTTTATGTTGCCATGTTTTCAGTACTCAAAGTCAACCACCCGGTTACTGGAGTCACACCGAGGAGGACCAACGGTAATCTACCAAAGTCTCACAAAAAATAAGGGGTGTCACCTAGTCGTTGTTGTTATCGATCGCTATAGTCAGTCATTGATTGACCACAGGTCATCCACCATATTTACTTCATAATATTATCTCAAAAAGGAAGTGTGTGTGTGGGCGTGTTTATTTTTTATAAGCAAAAGAAATATAAAGAATTAGTTTTTAGAGGAATTAAAGGAATAATAGAAAAAGTAACCTTATTCTTATTTTCAAGGGGGGAACAATATGCATGTCATGTAATTTTTATCCGAGCTAGTTGGTTTCAGTATCCGTTATCCTTACAAAATCATGAAATTTTTTTAGGTAAATATATATGTAGATATTGAAAGAGTTTTCAATATGATATAAATACATATATGTGTGTGTGTACATAAGTTCCCGCTTGACAAGAATATAAGCTGTCTGCAGGCTGCTTCCATTACCATACTATACTAATTAAAGAGGTAGAGGAGCTTTACGAACATTATCCAAGACTTGTCGATATGTACTGTGTTTGGTATTTGTTTCAAAACATATATATATATATATATATATATATATATTTATAGCTAGCTAGGACCACAATGTGTGACCGAATAAAAAAGAAAATGAAAACGTGTGTGTTGGGAAAACCAAGAACGAGAAAACGCCTTTCATTTATAAAATCCAAAAGTTATGTGGAAAAGGGTGCCTCTGGTAAACATTCTAATAAATATAAAAGCAATGGGAAACGGTGTTATTATAGACCAAATCCACACGTAAAAGAAGAATCGTGGAATTTCTATATTAAGTTATTAATGTCTAAAGCCACATTAACGAAACAACAAAAGAGAAAGAAAGTATAAAGAACAAAGCATGTGCAAAGATGTATATTACTCAAAAAAATAAAAATATAAAAAACGTGCAAAGTGCATAATCATGTGTTAGATATTCCCCTGATTAAACAGAAGATTCAATGTGTGTGTATAGTATATATGTGTGTGAATATGGTTTTTTGGCACGGAGGAATCTCCTAGAGCAGCTATTTGATCACCTTGTTCCGTGTTACTTGATGTCTCTTACTACTTTATTATCAAGTCTAATCCACACACACACACACACACACACACACACATACATAGATATAGTTATTCGTCATGCCAATCTATCTAACTTACATATATATAGACACACACACACACACACACATATATCAATATGTCCAAGGAGTTATTTTTAATGGGCGCTTGACCTAAGAAACATGATTTGGATTGGACCATAGGTGGGTTATTAATTTCAATACGTAAATATGTTACTTAAAATTAATTTTTCTTCTCACTTATATCTATATAGGTTTCATGATCTTTTTAAGGTTGTAGACTTTCAATGGGACCAATTAATTAAAGATACATAGAACCAATATATAGAGATATAAATATATACTTATATATAATATGCCAATTAAGAATGATTAAAAATTTGGAAAAGCAAAATGACATAATTGTCAAAATCCATTCCCCCTCTCCGTATCCCGTCTTATCTAATAAACTTTTTTTGTTTTACGTGTGATCCTTTTTAATCTCTCTTTTTAATCCCTCTTTTTAATTCCCCTTTCCTTTTTAATCACACTTTTATAATGCAAACCCTAGCTAGTAGTACAGAGGTAGCTTTCGGCTAAATAGTAATCTTTCCTTTTGCGGAATTTATCCCCCACGTATCCCCTCTTTTTTTTTTTTTTTTTTTTTTGTCCAAATTAAACACGGCTTTGCTTACATCAAAGTCATAATATTTAGAAGGCTTTTCCCAACTTTTACTTTTTACCCGTTCCTCTTTACCATTCCAAAAAACAAAATTTATAAATCTTTTTTTTTTTTTTGATACCTTTAAAGTACAATTGTCACCCAATAGTTGGTCCTTTTTACATAGTTTTGACATGGAATGAGCCAGCCATATGGCTGCTTTCGCCATTATGACAAGAAAATTATGGTGAGTGTGTGCATTATAGACACATGATATACATATATATACAAATACACACACACATATATATATATATATGTATATAAATCGCTTGATGAGTAGTAAGGGATATGGTGGCTAAATATGGCTCCGCATGAACGTTGATGATTAAGAAGACGACTCTTTTGTCTCCACTAGGCTTTCTCCTGATTGAGGTCCAGCTGAAGCCACTATCACGACACCCCCTCAAATTAAAAAGCAAAATAAACTAAAGAAAATCCACGACATTACACGCTCCCTCGAGAACAGCCAAGCTCTATATATGCTTCTCTCTTTCAACTTCTTTTCATGGCATCCAAAGATGTGTTATGTGAGACCAAAAAAAAAAAAAAAAAACACTCGACACTAGGCCTCCACACCTATACATGTACATCTTTTTCTTTTACATTTTCTAAGAAATAAATATTTCTTAAGTTTACTTTTGTACACATATATTAGTTATTTAGTCATAGATTGATATATACTTAAAAACATTCTATGCACACGTCAATCTAAGATACTAATGGGGTCTAATTTTTATACATGCCTTCATTATGGAGATCTAATTCAAAGTTAACAAAATTATGATGAAGGCCAACTTGCGAGTTAGCAGATAATTATTATGATTGTTGACATATATACGTGGTCTCTATCAAATATATATATATATATATATATGTATATGGTCGTCTAATTAATTAGCTTCAATTAGAAGTCATTATTATAGGCACAAAATATGAATTAATTTTGGGAATTAATGAGGTGCATGTTGTGATCAAATTTTTATTTTTTTATATTTTTGATCATGAGTTGCTTTATTTATTTATTTATTTTTTGGAAAACAAAAATTTGGTCATGGGGGGATGGCGACAATGAGTGCTCCTAGGACTAGTAGAGGGCGTTGCTGTCTTGCATTCAGCATAAAATCAAAAATCGTATCTCAAAAATTCAGAATCATTCTCTCTTTTGAAAATCTTTAGTCCAAAGGCCAGACCCTGTATACTTTTGCTGCAACCCCACGAGCATATATATACATGTCCTCCTTTTTTTTTTTTTTTTTTGCAGGTTTACAACTCAAAGATCACATTTGAAAGCTGAATTTTAAAGGGTCATTGGCCACATTATATATCTTTGTCATTGGCCACATAAAGCTGAAAATAAATTCCGCCAGCAGCAAAAGTGAGCAAGTAAAGAGCCTAGCTATCAGATTAATATTATTCTGCCCTCTCACGATCTCTCTTTCCCCTTCACTCCCCCAAACCCCACTTTTCACGAGAAGGAGAAAAAGAATTTTTGGCTTTTGGGTTTATACTTAGGATTCCTCACTTTAAAAATTAAAACCATTCTGTTTGGAGAAAAAGAAAGTGCATGCGCAGAAAAGTTTTTATACACACACACACATATATATATATATATATATATATTATTTATATATGCAAAGATAAGGGGAGGCTAAAGCGATTGAGACCCTACGGCAGTTTCATTCTACTATAAACGAGTTTATATATATTATAATTAATAAAAAAGTGGCCATTTTATTTATAAGTTTATTCTTTTATCTTATTTGAGTTACACGTGTCATTTTCTAATTGGTCTATGGTCAAGTAAATATAGTCTATGATTACTACCATGTATGCTTTCAACATAAGTTATAATGGGTGAATTATTATAACTTCATGTTAATCATCATCAACAAAACCCAAACTCTCATACGCGGTAGATTTTCCTTTTTATGATAAGAGATTTTTTTTTAATAATAAAAATTTATGATGAGAGATAATGGTGGGAACCAATCGCTTACAAAATTCCAAATTCTCATAACCCCCACCCATTCGTTCCACACCCCCCCTAACTTTATACTAAAACAAAAGGAGGAAAAAGAAAGAGGAAAGAAGAAAAGAGAGAGACAAAATACTTCAACTTTTAACGTCCAATAGGTGCATATCACGTACCCATCGTGCCCAAATTGGGTTCATTAACACTATATGAAGTTGTGCCCAAAGGGACCCTTCAATAAATGAAATATCTCAAATGTATACAAACACTCACCACTCAAAGGAACCCTAGCATAGCCTTTTATATAACCTATATATATATATATACAACATATGTATTCAATCAATTTTTCTAGATTAATAATTAATTAAGATTGATTCGACCTTACATAACACCGACTCTTGGTCCAAACGGCCTGCGTTCACACGTGCATGCACCGGAGAATATACATCTAAAATTAGGAAAGGGATCGATCGATGCCATTACATATACATGTAGTATAGTACATATTATGTTAATTTCTATATGTCATGCATTTAATATTAATTTCTACATGTTTATATATATATATATATATGTTACACACATATATATACACCCATTAATTGTGGTTGAGCTCCACATGGGGCTTGTCCTATTTTCTGACTCTTTGTATTGAAACTAGAATCCGACTTTTGATTAATGCAAATATCTGCAACCCTATCTTCAATCGTCACACAAATATTAATATTACAACTATATATATCTATAATGACGTAGATATATAGTTTTTAGTTAAAATTATCCGTTGGTGATGATCAATTCGTCACCAAACGGAACCAGCCTTTTTTCTTTTTCTTTGTCTTTGTCTTTTTTCTTTTTCTTTTTTTTTTCTTTTTTTAATTGGCCATAATGTCAAAATCGCATGGTTCCCACCATTGCTGGCCTAATGAGGAAAAACCCACACTAGATCATTTAATTATTTGATTATATTTACCTGATCAGCTTCCTAATTGATGATTTTACATTAATAATTTTGATTAAACTACTAAGTGCTTTCCAACACGTTGGAGATATGTATATTATATATCTATAATAGGTATATATCATATATGGGTTCCACATTGTTGGAAGAAGCTAAAAAGCTAGCCCCTTTTGTAAAAGCAGCACTAGTTAACAAGTAATAAAAAGAGATTCATGAAAACATCTACATACTAGATCACTTTATGAATAAGATGATAAGTAAAAAAAGAAAAGAAACTCCTTATGTCCCTAAATATATATATATATATATATATGTATTTTTTTTTTTCCCCTACCAATTGGGTGGTCCTATTACCGTCCTTGATGAACGGTCGATTGGCACATAAAACAGACCAAAAAGAAAAATCCGGGAAAAATCGTACTAAAAGAAAGCTTGTCACTACGTTTCGATTTTTCTTTTTCTTCCTTTCAGGGTGGTCCATGGTCGCGGTGTCGTACATAATATACTCATATGCATATTTAATAATAATAATAATAATAATAATAATAATTATCATTGTAATAATGGAAAGAAATAAAAAAGTGGATGTGACAGAAGATGTTGAGCAATATGTGATTGAGCTGGGTGCTGGATCGATTTATCACATGCCACGTATTCCACATGGAAGATGATCAAGATTTCATGACATGCAAATTAGATGCGCCTAGCTTACACTAAACACACACACACACATATATATATATATATATATATATGCACTACTGTTAACTTTTTACAAGCCATACGTATATATATATATATATGATTTATTACATGCAAAAATAATATACCTTATGTCGGGAATCCGGGACTAAATGACAGGCTCATTTCTGGGCCTTTTTCTATTTGTTAGAGTAGGAAACCTGGCAGTTAAAGTTGCTTTTTAAAGCCTTGGTTTTTTCCCACCATTAATTATCTATATATATATATTTATAGATGTCCCGCTACTACTACTGTGTATAACAGTAATAGCATATTCATAACTCTTCATTATACATATTAATGTACTGTGATTCTCTTGTATCTAAGTATTAGTCTAAATAAAGACTGGTTTAAGAATAGAATAGATGTCGAAAAAAAGATTGGTAAGAGAATTGTTGGGGGGGGGGGGGGGGGGGGGGTGGGGGGTGTGTGTTGTTATTGGTATACATTTGTGTATGAATATATATATATATATATATATATAGCTTGAGTGTCATATCAGAAGCGTTGGAATAATGTTTTATGTACTGTGATGGTGATTAATAAGGGGATTGAAATGTCAGGAAGAGTTTTGTCTGATATCTGAATGAGGAGATGAGAGATTATTCATGGTGATTGAGAACAGCCAATACACACACACACACACATATATATATAGAGGGGGTTTGGTCACGAGATGGCAATTGATAAAAGAGTCGTTTTCACTGTCACTGGCGAAGTGGCTGATAACCCGCCTTTATTGCAAGCGGGACCAACCGCAAGTCCCTTCATCACTTCATCCTATTGGAATTGGCGGACATTACCCTTCACATAATTCCATAGCTTTTCATTAAAGCTCTTTTGATTTATAATTTGTTTATATATATATATATATATATATATATGTTATATGCAAGAGAGGGTAATAAAACAAACCGCAAAGCTACAAAAGTCTCCATTGTCAATCACGTGCCATGCAGAAACCGAGCAAGTAAATAAAAATAAAAATAAACATACTCGAAAAGAGAGAAATCTATTTTATTATTATATTCATCAATATGAGTCCATATTACAACAGCGCATGAAGAAGGCCCCAAAGACCTCAGTATGCTTTTTTCTTTTTCCAAAAAAACAAAACAAAAAAAAAAAAAAGAGGAAAAGGCCAAAAACTTCGGCCATGTGAGAGGTTTTTTACATTTTCCTCCCCTTCCCGAAAAGAAAATCAAATAAAAATTGAAAAAATCGAAAAAGAAGAAAGAAAAAATTGGTGAAGCACACGTGTGACCACCACCGTGCGAGTACACCAAGTTGATCAAAAGAGGCTGTCCAATGACCAGTATAGTTAACTAATTAATAGAAGGCAGTTCCCGCCAAAAAAGCACTCATACACACGTGTGTGCCAAACGCACCCCTATTGCGAGAAGCACACATACCACTCACTCAAAAAAAAAAAAAAAGAAAAAAAAAAGGTCTAAAAAGAAAGGTATTAATTGTAAAAATGGAGGCATGTTATGATTTCTTATTGTGTTGTTGAATTTTGTGTTCTCCCATTGAAAAACAAGGCAGAAGTTGATCAAGCAAATGATGTGGACCCACCTAGCTGTTGAGATCGATGAGAAGAAGCTATATCTTTGATGACTTTTATAGACTCCAATCCAATCCATATATATATATATATATATATATGAATTACTTGCTCAATCTTCAAAGTGCCAATGTGTATAATATAATCTCCTTTCTCATTTCGCCAAACTTGTTTGATGAAAAACCTAACAATTATATATATATATATATATATCCTCCTCTATCACTCTCTCTTCTCTCTTTATGAAGGCTCTGTTTTTTTTTAGGGTCCCACCAACTACTCCACCACCACTCTCACCCCTCTCATTCAACAATCAATGCTGCCTTTGAATTCAATCCCCTCTCCCCCACTTTTTTCACACTCCATGACTCCACTATTTATAAAAACAGATCTGTCTCTGTCTTTTCCCCCTGCCTTTCTTTTCTTTTCTTTTCTTTTCTTTTTTCCTCTTTCTCACAAACACCCAAAATATTAACAAACAAATCCCCCTCCCTTGGGAATCTGCAAAGCCATTTAATGATCATATGGCAATGCCCACCTAAAATAATTAATAAAATCTACAAACTCACCAAACTCTCTCTCTCTCTCTCTCTCTCTCTCTCTCTCTCTTACTTATAATACTATATATATATATATATATAGAAAGCGAGAGACTAGACTATATATATCTACACCATCACTCAAGTCAATATTAATCTCAAAACCCTCCAAAAAAATATTTGAGGTTTCTAGACAAACTTGGACCACCATTAATTTCCCTCACTTTTTTTTTTTTTTTTTTTAATTTCCCTCCTTCTTTTCCCTCCCTCACTCGGAGTTTCCTTTATCATCGTCTACCCATAAGCAGTTATTTAATTTCCTCCTTTTAAAAGATGATGACGAGGTCGATGACGAGGATGAGTCACTTGTACCTGACCTCATTCTTCCCCGGATTGTCACCCGAAGCTGTGGTAAGATTTTCGATGCCTTTTTCCGGCAACTTTCGACCAAAATATCTTTCATTAGCCCGTAGCATCCTATTATTTTCTCCTGCGAAAATCCAGTTTGTTTTTTTTTTTTTTCCTTATCTTAACACGTGTTTATGAATTTATAATTACAACATTCTTATTCACATTAACATTATCAAATTGGCTTACTTTGCTTAGTCCACCACACCATGATTCAGCTTGCTCGGCATTAACCATTGAGAAATTAGGGATCTCATTTGCCGCGGAAAGTATCGCCGCCGCCGCAATGCATGACGGCCAATATTCAACGAAGCTAGCCTCTGCAAAGATTAATACTCATGTTTATGCTTTCAAACTATGTAATGATATTAACTCTTAAGAATCCAATTTATATTAGAGAGCTCTTTTTTTTTTTTTTTTTTTTTTGAACGTTACCTTGGATGTTGGATAGGATAATTTCCGTGGCACGTGAAATAAGAAATCCGGTGAAAGTTCCGCTTGAGTCGAGCTTGCATGCAAAGAAGCTGATGAAACTGAAGGGTGTTACGGATCTTAGCCTCCAATCCAAAACACTAAGAACAAGCAGCTCCATTCTGCGAATTGTTCGTGGTTCGAAAATGTACTTAGCACCCTCAACCTGTACGGACAGTTTAATTAATTACACTCTTAACCTAAATTAAGAAAATTAATTGCATATCATATTGTTATCAAATTGAACAACGACTATATATTATAATATATATATATATATATGTATATATACCTGAAGTTCCAACAAAGAAGGAACAAGAGGTTCCTCCATTTTTGCAGCCAATGACAAGCAAGCAACGGACAACAGTTGTAGTGGCCATCCATCCGATTGCTGTGAAATTGTAACAACAAAAATTCAAGGGGAAAAAAAAAAAAAGAGAGAAGATAATAACAAAGTAATGGTTTACTGTAGAGGAGTTAAAGATTTCCGTGCTCTATTTTGCTATTATTTTCACAATGTGGGACTTTGACGAGACAGGAATAACAAAGGTAATTGAGGCATAATTAATGTGGGAATGTACTTTTATACTGTTGTTATTAAAAAGTCAATAGGCAAGGCAATTTCCTGAACAACAATTGGTTGGCAATCCGCAAGACAACAGTTGGCCTATGTGTATCTTTTTACTGTACATCTTATGTATATATATATATTTATAACGTCTATATATATATATATATACCGTAACTCACTCACGGCACTTTGTCCGTTAGTCTCCTACTTTGCCACGTTTTCAGGGTTTGAAAAGTCAAATATAATTACTTAACTTTCTTGACAACAACCAAAAGTAAAAAAAAAAAAAATACTATTTAATAACACCAAGTTGGTTTGATTAAAAAAATAATCTGATATTAATTATTGTTAATTAGACCTTGAAAATCAGACAATCCGCGATAAAAGTACTGATTAGAGCTGAAACTCACCGGCAAGCGGCGAGAGTACAGAAACCGATCCAAGTAGTTGACAGAGAGATACGCCGTCAATGGCTGAAACCCGTAGTAAGAATGGACCTGCAAAACGACGACGTCTATATTAATATATATATATATATATAATAATAAACCTAACCGTAACAGTTTTGTCACCTGCTAGTTACGTTAGCATTTATGCGTAATTGTAACGACTAACAACAGCATGAAAAGAAAACTGTACAAGGAATCTTTTACGAGCCTGCCAAAGATGTATATCGACATCGACGATCTGATTGAAAGTTTTTCATACAGACCGCTATTAAACAGTATTCACCAAGCCTAAGTGCCACAGTCATAGATCTGTGGAATTTCGTTCCCTTTTTTTTTTTTTTAATTAATAACTACACACTCGAAAAGGGTACTCGGTTTTTGAATAAATTTGTTTTAGGGTTTTTTTATTTATTTAATATTTGTGTTTTTTACCTTGAGAATCCATGCAACGGAGAGAGCTCGAGCGGAGGCGTCGAGCGGATGCGAGCGAAAGCGGGCGAGGTAATCGACGCCGGGGACGAAGTTCCTCTCGTCCTCGATGAAGCTGGCGATGGATTCCTCGCTGCAATCATCGGGCGAATAATGTTCCAGGTCGGAGGAGCATTCCGCCGGCGAGTACTCCTCCGACAGGATTCCGGAGTCCTCGCCGCAGAGAAGGTCGGAGAAGCAGTCCGAGCACGATACCGACATGATCGCCGCCGATACAGCCACTCCCGGCCGGCTCATAATTTTCTTCCCATCGTGTATATGAACTCGCCGGAAAATGATCGGAGAGAAGGAGACAATTAGAGAGAGACAGAGAGAGGGGTATAGTGAGTGTGTGTGACTGTGTGAATGAGAGAGAGAGAGAGAGAGAGAGAGAGAGAGGAGGGTTTGGATTTGGGTTTGTTGAAGGTTCTATCTGTTTCCTGGGATATAAAAATGAGAAGATAGTTGTATTTTTTTTCTTTTTCTTTTTTCTTTTTAAATGTTTTTTGTCACTAGAAAAGGATACAAGGAGGGAAGAAAAAAAAAAGCGTGGGAGATTTTCAGTTTTTAATTCTTAAAAAAAAAAAAAAAGCTTTCGTAATGTATAACTCAGCACCAAAATCTCCCCGCTCCCCAAAAACGGAAATAAAATTTTTAGAAGTTCTTTTTTTTTGGGTGAAAATAAGATATTAAGAAACTTACAAAAGACAATAATCAAGAAAGTTCAAAGTAATTAGAGGTAAACCTAACATTTCTGTGATTGTAGGAATAATCTTATGATAATATTCTCATTTAACTTCATATGACATATAGAGTTCTTTATCTCCCCTTCAACTTAAAAAATATATATATATAATAACAAAAAGGATTTCAATAATGTTAAGGTTTTACACTATAGAGTGCGTGAAGGAGTTAGCATAAGATCACCCACCGGTGTAACTTGTATCTGCTTCTCGTAATGCCACGTGGACGAATAGAGGGGAATTATTTATTTATTTATTTATTTTTTTTTTTTTTTGAGAAATAGAAATTCTTGATGTTGGTTTCTACCCAAAAAAAAAAAAAAAAAAAAGAAAAACGGTGGCTGGTACTACTTCTCTGAGCAGGTAATTGACTACGAACATGGCAGTTGTATGGTATAATGGGATGACCTGGTTCTTAACTCTCTTAAGTCTTATCCAATAAAAAATATATATTGGTTTGAACATGAACATGGTAAACTCAATTATTACTCAAGGAAAATACAAACAAGAAAAAAAAAATAATAAAAAAAATAAAAATTCATTTAATAAGTTGTTCGATACAGTTTGCAAATTGTTTCTACTGTATATTGATTTTTGTTTATTGTTACATTCTCCCATCGTCTGTAAACTTGGTAAAATTCATTGTCTTTTTGGACATCAAATAATAATCGAATGAGAAAGGTTCTCATAGTTAGAACTAAACATTATTTGTACTCATGAATATTCAAAAGGATGTCTAATCTAATTGAGATGTTCTTAATCTTCCGAGTATTAGTTGTTTTCTCTTTCGTTGATTAATAATAACTATTTCTTTTAAAAAATATAATTATATATAAAACGACACTAAGAAATTAACAAAATGTTTACAAAAGCCTTTTGCCCTTGCTAAATTCATCAAAAAGTACAAAATAATCCAATTACCACATTCATTCAATATATATGTGCTTTAAACATACACCATATATATATATATATTTTTTTTTTAAATCGAAAACATTTGTCCCCCTATGCTCATCAATTATATGAAACCGCGTACACCTTTTCACATGCATATATATGACTTGTATTGATGTAGTATACATCACTGTCCATTAGCACAAATAGGGCTAATTACAAATGAAATACACATGACTGATTGGGTGGATAATATTGACCCTTTCAAAACTAAATAACTCAACTTAATTAATTACTCCTGTGGGGCTACCTCAATGTGCAGAATGGGAGATATATATTTGAGTAGGAGCTCTAACATTTGAATCTCATTAAAAATTAAAAAAAAAATTAAAAAAAAAAAACTTAATTAACTAGTCAATTGAATGCAGCTCATGTGCCATTCACCTTTCCATATTTTCAATCCCCATTTTTCCCATTGAAAGATGAAAAACAACAAAAACATATGAGGCTCTAATCTTGTCATATCCTTTAGCTTTTGTGGTAGTTGTTAGCTGTACATGTCCTTAGATCTTAAGACCAAAGATCCCATTGGCTAAACTTACTGGGATTGTTTCGGTTTTGATTTCAATTACCTAATCTCTGCCGTACACGTGTATTGATGAAATCTCTGGTTGAAAATCTCTTTGGTGGAGCACAGTTCAGAGATATCTATTAACGTAAATCTCACACTCTTTTCCCTTATAAATCATGGCACAAGAGACAACGTATATAATTATATATACCGCATGTGATAGTCTTACTTAAACACTTCACTTCTCTATATCATCTCACATAATTCTAGGGTTATTAGTTATCAAAAATCTATAGTCAACATTCTAGTCATCTTATTTATGATCTCAATTAATTTTTATAATGATGCCGACCGGGAGATGTGAATTTTTTCTTCTTTTTTTTTTTTTTTATAAATATATATTTGCATGTGTAATTACATATACGGCGTGTCTTGTGGATCTTTAGTTACATCACACATGACAATTGTGATGTCAAAATCTTTTCCTAAGATATTATTATTTCTTTTTTTTTTTCTCTGGCTATTTTTTTTTATTTGAAATCCAATGGAATACAATTGGGTGTCACTATGATATATCAAAAGAATCTAACTCCATCTATGAGATTTTTAAGCAATATGACAAAACCTTTGACAGTTGACACCCCACCGCAAATCCATCTTCTTTCTTTGTTTTACCTTTATTAATTTGGCCACTAGAACCCCAATGAAGGTTTTTATGAATTTAATAGCCTGTTACATTTTCTCTTTTTTTCCCCCGCTTTTAAAGAAAAGGTTACAATAATAGAGTATTAAGGTGGCTTGACTACCGTTAATAAATCCACAGTTCACTTTATTATAAAAACTAAAAAGGTAGAGCTTGAATATTCTCACTTTTAGTGTTAAAAAAAAAAGTGACTACTCAAATAATTTTAAAGAGATAAATTATCTGTGCATGACATATGAATTCTTTTTTATTTGGATTACTCCTACATGTCTATTGTAATGAATTACCATGAATTAAGACCTTATCAAGAAAAACGAACAGCCAGAACATTCCTATATTGACAGGCGGTGAATGCCTTATTAGAATATTAATTTTTATATATAAAAATCATATTGAGATTGATTAATTAATACTTCAATTACCTAAACTCTTCTTCTTTTCTTCTTCTTCTTCTTTTCTTTAAAGAAATAAAAGGAAAGGAAAAAAAAAAAAAAAAAAAGCGTGCGGAATTTCTATAGAGCAAACACAGAAGATGAGCTATCACCATCGTATACTTCCCCTCCATAAAAAATGATTCATATTCGTTATTATTGGTATTTTTATTATTTATATTATCATTATTTTTTAAATTTATTTTGTTTTTCTTATTGGTTTCTCCGCAGACATTTACACATAGATGCCAACATACTTTGAGGATTGGGGGCCATATTCCAGAGATAGACTCGACCAGGATCTTGAAAATTCAAGCAAAAGTAGTTATAAATTCATTTCAATAATTGAACCGACTTATTGTTTGGGGGTCTTCATGTATTTATGAAGCAAAGACTATATGTAAATTTGGATCTGTAATTGAATACGAGACATAATTTCTTAAATGAATTTGGTACCCCCCCCAAAAAATGTTCCCTTCAATTGAATGTCTAATTAAAATACTCCATTGGTTAAGGTACTTAATTGTTCTCTCTTTAATTTAGGTGTTTAATAATTAGTTGAAAACAAACTGTTTGAAATCAATTCCAAGATGTTTGGAATCATTTACGGTCTTCAAATAAATTTTGGTTAGCAAATGCTTTGAATACATAAATGAAAATAACAAATCGTGCGAATGATTCTTAATTACACATAATTTCAACAACAGTCCAAACATAAGTCTTTTTTTTATACTCAAACCAGTAAATCCATTTAAAAACACAATCAAAGTACAATGTTAAAAAGGATCCCAATACTATTGCAACAAAATTCTCATCTTTATTTTATACTCAATATAAGACCATTTTCAAAAAGCTTTTTATCATCTTAGTGTTGGACTATTTTCCTGTAGGACCTCTCTTACAGTATCGCCATCGCAGTTGAGTTCAATCACAGATGTGTTAGTGTGGTTTCTTGCCCTTTAGATTTTTGTTTCTATTTAGGCAAGTGGAGCATTAATATAGACTTTTCAAGTAAATTAGGCCACCAAAATAGTACCTAATTATGAAAATTGAAATAAAAGGGGATTATATAATGATAAGGAAGGAAATTAAGTGAAAAGTTTTTTTCTACATTTCGTGAATAGATGAAATGATATACCTGAAAACTTCTTCACTTTTGGTGGAGCGTGGCTATGATTTAACATATTGAACTCATTCGTGTAAAGGTTGTGGATAGTTTTTATGTAATTATAAACTAAAGCAACCCATGATATCTCTCCCTGTTTTATCTCATGGGCCATAATGAAGATTTGAACTCTTGAAAAAAGTTGCCTCTCTCTCTCTCTCTCTCTCTCTCTCTCTCTCTCTCTCATGGCCAATGATAAAAAACTTTGAACTCTTGAAAAGTTACGCATATATGTGATGAATAGATAAAAGTACATCATGTGCATGGATTAAATTATATCATCTTCCAATGAAAGGTAAAACAATTAAATTTACTTTTGATGTAATTATGATCAATTTGTTATCAATCATGTAATTTTGATTATTTTTTTTTTTCCCTTTGGTAAAATTTACGTGATTTTTCCTTTTTCTTACCAAAATGACAACTGAAAGAGGAAAAAAAATATTTGTTTCAAACAGTTATATTTTTATCACAATCCGTTATATTTTCATATATTTTCATATCTTTTATTTTATCGTTATTAATTATGGATGTGAAAATTTGAGATATACATGATTGGATACGTGGACTATTTTTTCATTATATATGTGTTTGTGTGTGTGTGTGTGTGTTTTTTTTTTTTTTTTTTGCTCTTTCCACTACAGTTTGGACAGGGTTAATAGAGTAGCATAATAGAGCCTGTCCCACGACATTATAATTTTTAAATAAAAATACTACGAAGTGGGAACATCGTTTTCATCACTGTTTGATTCCCTCTACATCTATTTCGGCCTTGTATTATTTGTCGCACACTCTCATCAAGAGATATCTGCATAATAGAGCTGGCTTTATGTTTTCTCTCTCTCTCTCTCTCTCTCTCTCTCTCTCTCTCTCCTTTTTTTTTTTTTTCTTTTTCGCAAACCTTTTCTTTTTCACTTCTTTTTTAATATTCTTTTTTCTAAAATAAAATCTTGAATCCTTTCCAACTTTTTGCTAGATATGTAAAATAGAGGACATATTTGAATTAAAAAAAAGAAGAAGATAAAATTATGATTTTGTTCTTAGAGAGACGACCTTGGGATTTTTGGTATAAGTTTCTTTCAAAACTTTAGACTTCCGAAAATAGAAAAGAAAATAAATCCATAGGACCCATAATAAAACCTTTGGTCGGTGATGGAGATTATGACATTATTCTGAGCAAACAAGTAACTTATTGTACCATTACCTTTATTTTTTTTTATTTTTTTCCCTTCTTTTTCGGTTGTACTTTTGAATGTTAGGTCTATCTATATTCCACATTATTTATATATCCTAGTGCAAATAATGATGCATTTTGAGGAAGTGTATCAGCCTCCATAAATTTATATATATATATATATATTATGTTTCTGGTGACTATTATGAAACCTACATAACGCTATTTAGTCTTCACTATGCTCTAAAGTCTAAGTTGAGTAGGTTCAATACCGTGATTTGTTTTCTTAAGCCTAAAATACTACATTCCTTTTTGAAGTGCCTATTAACTGATTAGATTCTACCTAAAAATAAAGACTTCGTTTAGAAGTTATTATTACACGATGCACTTAATGCTAAGCATATCTGTCCAATCAACTTACAAGTGGCGTTCTAAAAAAAAAAAATTATTTGTTAAAGTGCAATAACCATTTTAATAGACGTAATTTTATATTTAATTTTATTATAAAATATAAAGTTTGAATCTGTCGTCCCAATTTAAAAAATAATAACAATTCTAGACCACTTTTATTTTATCAGTATTCTCTATTAATTCCTTGTTTCCAATAATCCATATGAGATAACAATATTAGTGATTCCTATAGTTTAGGATTATTGAATTCACAAGTTGAACCGGCAAAATGGAAAGAAAAACGTGACACAAAAAAAAAAAAGCATATATTTATAAAATACGAAAATTATTTATGTCATTGAACTGACAAATTAATTCGGTTTGTCCATGGTTAGAGCTCTTTCTTCCTCATATCTGGGCATTAACCAATTATAAATATATTTTTTAATAAGAACTAATTATAAATAGTTGACTCTCGGAAGGAATCTCTAGACATGTTTATTTGATAATAACAGTATCAATTCAAAATATACTAATTTTCTATTTTAAAATGGTTTTAGAACCTTGGTGGATAAGGAAGGAGAAAAGAGGACGAAGCCAAAAGAGAGAAAGAAGATTTAATGAGAAAAAGATAAGAAAGTTAATCCATATACATAAAGTAGTTGGCAACAACAAAGCATGCCTTAGATTAATGGACTGGTCTCTACTATTTTAATTACATCAAAACAATAATGTGACTGTCACCTACCAAACAGAAAAACTTGTTAGTTTTACGAAAAATGTGGCCAAAGATATTCTATATCAATTGCCCCTCACTATTGACCCTAAACCTTAGCTAAGCCAAAATCAATCATTTACATGCGGAGGACGCGACATTTATAATTTTTTATTTAAAAACTTGTAATAAATAATTAATTTACATATAATTTTTTATTTAGAATCTTATGACATTATACAGATATTAATGTAAATGACAAATATTATTAAAAAATATAACATTTAAATGACATATAAATAATCTAATTTATATAATATAACATAAATCACGTTACAAGTGACATGTAAGAGGGGTGTAGTATAGGAACTTCTCCCTAAATATTATGTGTGTGTATATATATATATATAAGATATTTTTTTTTTTTTTAATTTTCTGATGGCGTTAAGAATTTCAACTCAACTGTCATTCAAATTGATCATCGAAAGATTCTAGACCCAACGGATAGCGCCATTTACCTAATAGCCAAACGCCCCAAACAAGTATGACCCCAGTTTGCAGGCCCAAAGAAAACTGTTACTAGCCATCCCTTCACTTTGTTTTTGATCTCTTGATTTCATTTCATGTTGGTCTATCTATCTGTCCCAAGTTTGGTCGTTTGTGACTGTGGTGCAAATTCTCTACCAGCAAAAATAGTGCAATATTGTTGTGTCTACAAGATCTTCCTCTATTTCATATTTCAAATCAAGCAAAAAGAGATATATACATATATATATGTATATATAGATATTCATGAACTGGCAGAGTATAATGTGTCTTCAGGGGAAGAAACAGCCCTGGCTTCCTCCGCATTGTTTGGTGGGTTTGCTTCATTCATTTTGAGACTACACATATAAACACACACACACACACACATATATATATATATATATATGCGACAATATCAATGTTGGTGATTTAATCACGTGGCGGGGATTCAAAGTTGCCACGTTGAAAATTTGGGCCCCAAATATTCTCTACTCATATATATATATATATATATATATATATATTTTCACCATGCAACCATCATTATTACGTATCTGCTACGAACGTTAATAATATTAGCAAAGATGGTCCGACCATTTTTCAATTTAGTTGGAAAGAAGATGTAAAAAATACCTGTTGATTGACTTGGATCTTTAAGCTACCAAACTGTAGCCAAAGTCAAATAAACAAAAAGAGACAGAGAACTATTTAAACAAAAATGACTCTATCGGTTGAGCTCTTTTTTTAACCGTTAGATTTAAATCGAACGATTGACATATCAGGGGTGTACCATATTATCATAC
This sequence comes from Ficus hirta, assembly GCA_038430175.1. NCBI lineage: Eukaryota > Viridiplantae > Streptophyta > Magnoliopsida > Rosales > Moraceae > Ficus > Ficus hirta. The sequence goes on along the minus strand of CM076595.1, from coordinate 12,961,595 downwards.
ACCTTACCTCATTTAAACTTTCTCACCCCAAGTCTTCTCCGTCGCTGGCGACCGATGCCAACGACCGTCCCACGCCGGCGGCCCACCCCGGCCTCCCCTCCACCCCAGGCTCCAGCCCCGGCCCCCCACGCCCAGCACCCCCCAGCCCCCCTGCCGGCCCCTCGGCCCCCAGCCCAGCCGACGCCCCCCCCCCCCGAACGGGACCCCCCAACCCCTCTCTCTCTTCTCCTCTCTCTCTCTCTTCCCCTTTCTCTTGGCCCCCCCACCCACCCCCCCTGGCGCCGGCCCCGACGGGACCCTCCCACCCCCTCTCTCTCTTCCCTTCTCTCTCTCTCTCTCTCTCTTCCCCTCTCTCCCAGCCCCCCCTTTCTCTCTCTCTTCCCGGCCGGCCCCCTACCCCCAACCCGCCCGGCGCCCCCCCCCTCGACGATAACCCCCCACCCCCCCTCTCTCTCTCCTCTCTCTCTTCCCGGCAGAGTCCCCTGCCGCCACCACCCCGGCGCCCCCCTCCCCGACGGGAACCCCCCTCTCTCTCTCTTCCCGTTAGCTTTTTCTTTTTTTTTTTCTTTTTTTTCCCTCTCTTTTTTACTTACTTTGTTATAATGTGAGTGTGCATACAGTTTATCATGTGCACCTTCAATATAGAGATCATCCGATTAAAGATCGATGGTTTAAAAATTGACTGTATCGGTACCACAGTTTTATCCTTAAAAAAATAATAATAATAAAAAATAAAAACTCAGAGGATGGCGTCGCCCGGACTCGAACCGGAGACCTTCAGTGTGTTAGACTGACGTGATAACCAACTACACCACGACACCATTTGACGACTGCAATAGCATTCCATTTTAGTTATAATATGATTGATTTTTATTATTTTCTCTCTCTTTTTTTTGGTGCGGAAATTATCAATCCCAAATCCCAAACAACAGAGTTGAGTTCAGTCACGGTGCATGTTGATAGTTGAGCGACAGAGATGCCAAGTTCCGGCGGTTTTCCGTTACCTTGTAGCTCAAAATCTCTTCTCACCACTCATACAATCACTTCAACTTCTTCCTCTCACGCATTCCCATGTAAAACCCAGTTACACCGTTTTGCTCTAAGCAGCACAAACCCCGCTTTAGACGCTTCTCTCTTCGCCGCATTTCGCCCAAACGTACTATCCTTCCCTTCTCTACCACAATTCCGCCATGCCCATCTCGCATTTTCCTCTCCTCTTGCCCAGAGACGCGGCGTGTCGAGGCCGAGTAAGCGTGGAGGCCCACCGCCGCCGAGTTTGGAAGAAATGGAAGGTTTTGACGATGAATTTGGCGGCGAATACGAAGAAGAGGAGTTTGATGATCTTGAGGATGACGATGGAAGCGTGATGTTGCCGTTTGACAAGATGAACAAGTGGTTGGAGAACAAGCCTCGTGGGTTCGGTGAAGGGAAGGTTTACGACACTTCGATTGAAGACCAACTGCTCGAAGAAATGCGGCTGATTGGACTGGCACAGGCTGCTAATCTGGAAAAGCTCAAAAACGCGCCTGTGAAGCCTGTTTCCAAGCAAGATGAACAGAAGAAGAAAGGTTTGTCTAATTCGGATGTTTGTTGTTGATGTAAAATTGTCTCAGCTTTTATATATGCTTTATCTGAATTTGCCTTTTTTTCTGGGTTGGAATTTTGTAGCTAATGAGCTTGTTCCAGATGGAGTTAGAGTGCGAGTTGTAAACCTTCCCAAAAAGAAGAATGTTCATAGAGATTTGAGCACGGCTTTCAAAGGGGTTCCTGGATTGATTAGTATTAACCCGGCTGTGCTTGGAAACAAGAAGACTAGGGACCCTATTTGCAAGGGTTTTGCTTTTGTTGATTTCAAGTCTGAGGAACACGCTACTAGGTACATTAAGTTATAAATGTTACTAATGATTCTGATCGAACACGGTTTTAAACTGTCTACGGTTGATAATTGTGTCATGTCGATGAGATAAATTTCTATATCCTGTCATGGGATTCTACGAAAAAAAAAACAATTTTGACAGTGGGCATTTTTATAAATATGTTTGATAAGCATTGCTCCATTTGGATCAAATGACATCTGAGCTTGCTCAACTGTGACGAGTTTGTTAGTGTGCTTATGTATATGCATTGAAATGATCGTCCTTTGCTGACAGGTTTATACAAATGTTTTCTCCGCAAGCAATTACTTTTGGAAAGATTCAGAAGCAAATAAAATGTGAGATGATGAATCCGCGGACATCAGAATCTGGTCTTGAACAAGCATCAACAGACGAAAACACCTACGACTCTCCTCAACTTGAAGTTCATGGTTTGAGAGAGGATCAAAGCGAAGACTCTGAAACAAATGATCATTCCCTGGATGAAGAATGGAAGCATAGCACCTCCGATGAGTATGACGTCCCTGATGATGAGCTTAATATGTCAGAATGGGAAGATATCAGTGAGAGTTTGGATTCCATTACCATCACAGAGCTGAGTCATAATGATGATGACATTGAGCAAACAACAGAATCTGAGTTCATAGGAGAATCACTTTCCTCAAATATAGAAAGAATCCAGGCACTTGAGAACGAGCTACTTTCTAAAGGGAAAGAAGGGAAGGTTCCCGGGAGGAAACTACCTTTGAAAGCTAAGGGAGGGAAAGTACCAAAGAAAAACCCAGCTGCGAAGAGAAAAGAAGTCAAGGTTCCAAAATTAGACATACCAGGATCCTCAAAAAGGTAATGTCTGTTGCGTTTCGCCAAAAGCTAGTGAAAAAGGCTTTAAAACTTTCCTTCTGTTTTTGTAGTCGAAATTGCATAATGTTGTTTGTTGGTTGATCAATCTTGCAGGTTAAAGGTCAAGGAAAGGGCTGTGCTTACCGATGTGTTCTCTAAGTATGGACTAAAGTCTGCCGTGGCTTCCAAGGAAGAGAGCTAGTCATGTTACGGCAATGTGATTTATACATTTAGTTGGTACTTGCCATATTGAAAAGTTTACCAAGAATATGTGGATTTTCCAATTTTCACTCACATGAATGCAAACAAATGATTTGTAGCTGAGCCGATCTTTCTGGCTTGCAAGTTTTTACTAATTAAATGCAACATGTAAACGGCGCAGTTCAACTTAAATGGCCTACTATTCTATAAAATGAATAAATTGATTAACAAATGACCTGCTACAGTAGGAATGCAGGGAGTACTAAACGACATGAAAGGAGGAGCAAAACGGCAATGGAACCTGAAAACAACAATTTCATGAAGACGGAAAACTTGAAATGGACTCTCCGAGTAATTAACAACGGTTAAAAACGGAGAAGAAGAAGAATGATGATGAAGCGATAACAAATAGGAACGAGACCGAGTAATAAATAACGATTAAGAAGAAGAAGAAGAAGATGACAGTGAAAAAGGAAACGACAGAAAATTAGAAAACGACAATAAAAAGACGTCAATGGAGAAAACGACAGAAAAATGGGAATGGTAGCAACTTGAAGCGTAGAAAAGTGAAAAGCAAACAACCACAAAACAACAGAAAAAATTGGAACTATGGCAAACGAGACGAAAACAACAGAGCAAACGACAATAAGTAACTCGGCAAGGCTCTTGATAGTAAAAGGCAAGTAAAAACGGAAACGATTAAAGCATGAAAACGACAATATAACGGAAACAACACGAAACAGGTAAAGGACGACAATAAGCCAAGAGAACGACATCAAAGAGGAAACGACGTGGAAAAGATTGATCCCTTCCTTGACGACCGGGGAAAAAAAGAGTTAAAACGTGCCTGTTGTGATCCTTATTAATTATACATCTCTACTTTTATTCACTTGACAAGTTTTTAATTTTTTCTTATTTTAAAAATAACATGCTTTGAGTTACATAATGAGGGTAAATTTGTCAGTTTCTTAACTACTAAAATTGAACTAATGTTCTTACTCCCAATTAGTTCAAGAAAAATAAAAAAAAAAATCTCTCACTATCATTGTGTCCGATTGGGGTCGCCAAGGTTGTTATAGGCAAAAAAAATTGGTAAGAAATCTAGCACTATATCTACTTATCATATATAAAATGAAGATAGTACTTATCAACGATGCTTTCGTCCTTTTTTTTATACTGTTACGTGACAATCATATCATCGTTTTATCAATCAAAAGCGAAAGGATTTTTTTTTTCTTTTGCTTGTTGTTATTAGTATTATACCAAATAAATTCAAATCAAGTAAAGAATCAACGGACGAGAATGTTTCAAGATTAAAATCTTAACCAATCATGACTCACCCCCACCATAAACCCCCGTCATCTTCACTCTTCTCAGAGCTCAAAAGGGTTTATCATCTTCCTTTCATGGCTTAAACCCTTAAACCCCCCGACCATTCTTCACCTCCAAAACTCGAACGCCCTACGACCCAAAATGATCCTCTATCGCCCCACCGCAGTTCTCCGGTTCTACAAGCTATCACCTCCATCTTCTTCTTCACCGAAACTCCTCTCCCAATTCAGACACAAACATTCCTTCTCATTTCTCCCTGGTTCCACTTCACCTTCTTCTTTACTTCGTATCTGCTGCTTTTTGCTTCCCAAACCGCCCAATTCCCATATCAGACCATTCAGTTCGGCGGTTTCCGCCGCCGCCTCCAACGCCAAGAACGGAACTGGAGGCGACACGTTTTTCTCCGAGGAAAGCGTTTCGTGGACGTCCCTTGGCGTTTCGGATAAGCTTTCTCGCGCTCTCTTCAATGCCGGTTTCGGTCAACCGTCTCTCGTTCAGGTGTTTTTATTCGAACTATCCAGTTCTGTCACTTCTCTGAATTATGCTCACCACCTGTTTGCGTAAATGTTCATTTTTTTTTTTTGGGTGTACGAGATTGTGAGAATATTTTGGTTGATAAGTAGACGTTTTATTTTGTTAATTAGGCGTCTTGTATACCGGCTATACTTTCCGGGAAGGATGTGGTTGTTGCTGCTGAAACTGGAAGTGGTAAAACACATGGTTATCTTGTCCCTCTAATTGATAGGCTGTGCAATGCGCAAGATGATTCGGGTAATGTGACCTCCGATCAAGTCGTGTCCGCACCCCATAAGCTTTCACTTGTTCTTTGTCCAAATGTGACGTTGTGTGAGCAAGTTGTGCGTATGGCCAATGGTCTTTGTGGTGACGATGGTCAACCACTTCTCACGGTGGCGGCTGTCTGCGGACGACAGGTAATTTTGTATTCATTTTCTTGATCCGGCTACATTTTTTTAATGTAAAATTCGGTAAATGTTACACAAGGTTATCATTCTCAAAAATGGTTCTGTGCTTTGACTGCAGGGTTGGCCGGTCAGTAGGCCTGATATAATAGTGACAACACCTGCTGCCCTTCTGAATAATATTGAGCCAAATAAACGCCGTCGATTGGAGTTTTTGCGTGGTGTGAAATTTGTGGTATGTTTTGGTCCCTTCAGGTTAAACGATTGTTTTTGCTTACTTCACATTGTGAAATCTGTTATGTTCAATGTATGCGTGAAAGTGATTGCCTAATTTGTAGCACAAAAGTTTACGTACTACAAATTGAATCTCCAGGTTTTTGATGAAGCCGACATGCTTCTCTGTGGGAGCTTCCAGAATAAAGTTGTTCGTCTAATACACATGCTACGCTATGATGAGAAGCAATTGGCTTGGTCAAAAGAATCTGTACCTGAGTTGCCAACACACTTGGAACTTGAAGCTTCATCAGAATTCAATTCCGAGGACGACGAACACTCCAAAGATGAAGTCATCCCAGATGGGGAGGAAAGTTTTGAGGGTGCTGTTGATGGCTTACAGGAAGATATTGAATTAGAACCTACCAACAGAACAGACTGGAGGAGAGCGAGGAAGGCTTATGAACGCAGTAAACAGTACATTTTTGTCGCAGCCACTCTTCCTCTTAATGGAAAGAAAACTGCTGGTGGAGTATTGAAAAACATGTTTCCAGATGCCAATTGGGTTAGCGGGAATTACCTGCATCGTCACAATCCCAGGTCAAGTCCACTTTTTTGCTTATTGGTTTGTTAACTGGTAGTACTGTTAGTATAACTCTTGCCAGTCAATCTGTTATCCTAGATTGCCACCTGTTTCACATTATCAGGCGCATGTTTATAGCACAGTGTCAGTAGCTACCTAAGTACACACTGGGAGAGTTTAGGTTTTATGGTACTTCATGGAAATAATTGGTTGAAAAAGTTAGGTCAAAGTAACAAGAAAACTAGATTACAGATTTAAGTCCTTGCATCATTCAGTAATCTTTGTGATTACAAACTGCATAGTTATAGTTTTTTTGACTATTAAGGATGATATCTTTGATCTATAGCGGACAACAATTCAATACCTTGTTTTTGCCTCATTGATGTGGTTACCTTAACTTCTATGTGTGGTGACTTGTCGGCACTTTTCTACATCAGACTAAAGCAGCGATGGATAGAAGTTTCAGTAGATACTCAAGTGGATGAACTATTAAAAGCTGTCAGTGAAGGTTCTAGATCTAAATCAGTGGATGTAGGCCGAACAATTGTGTTTGCAAACACTGTTGAGGCAGTCGAAGCTGTGGCAAAGATATTGCTGAGAGCTGGAATTGAATGTTACCGCTACCATAAAGACTTCTCCTTGGAGGAACGCACAAAGACATTAGAAGATTTCCAAGAAAAAGGTGGTATTCTTGTGTGTACTGATGCGGCTGCCCGTGGTGTTGACATTCCAAATATCTTGCATGTTATTCAGGTCAGTCTAATTTTGTCAAATCCGTTATATTCTTTCTTTATTTTTTGGTTTAATATTCAGGCATTGGAGAGTTAAATTGGATACGGGTAGCATGTGACAACTTAGAAGGAATATACTTGTCATCTAGGAGAACACTTTTTTTGTTTTTTATTTTTTTATTTTTAATTAAAGAAAGGATTATGAATTTATGAACTAAACTCTTGGAGTTATTTATTTGTCCAGGCAGACTTTGCTACTTCTGCGGTAGACTTCTTACACAGGGTTGGTCGTACAGCTAGAGCTGGTCAATATGGACTAGTCACTAGCTTCTACACCGAGTCTAATCGAGATCTGGTTGCCGCTGTCCGTCAAGCAGGGGAGCTTGGTCAGTCCGTGGTAATGATCTTATCTCATAAATCTAATACGTCTAGAAAGTCTTGCCCTCTCCTCCCTTCTTTCTTCTAGCAGAAGACTGAACAGAACTAATATTGCTTTTGCTTCTTTATCCTAATCTTCGTCATTGGTATAATATTCAGATCCTTTTTGTTAGTAAATAAATAATCCATGTAACTTTTAACACTACAACTCAGTTGAAGAATCATTCATGTTTCATATGGTACACACAAATGTGCAGTGGTCCAACCGTCTACTTGCCAAGTGTAATACAAGGATCGAAGATCCTTTTATTGACAACTAATTTTTCCTTCTTGTCTTTTCTGACTAACAGGAGACAGCATTTAGCAGGAAAAGAGGCTTCCGAAATAGACTCAAGAAGAGAGGTGAAGCTTAAATCTTTGATTTCCTAATATCTGAGACTATATTTTCGATAAACGTACTCTGAAAAACACGTGGATGGACGGTGTCAGCTGAAAATTTTGTTATCGATTACAAGTGGCATCAACCTAGTAAATGGGATAATTTTGTATCCAATTAAACTTAGTTATGAAACTCTATTATGTACTGACACTGACGTTCTTGAATTTCCGCAGGCCCCAGAAACGCTACGACAGTTGAAGAGAGAGTTCTATCATATTAATTGGGTTGTGAGAAACTTCCACCTGTAAAGAGGCATCTATAGATCTTAAATCTTAGTCATAAATAAGCATGATCTGTTCGCATGGGCCAGATTATGGATCACTTTCACTCCTCACAGCCATGGAAAAAACGGCTTCCTTGCTCGTGTTCGAATCTTCCCTTTTCACAATCCCGTTGTCGTTAATTTGTGTCGGGTTCTAGTATCTCATGGCCACACCTCTAAAGACTGATTTTAAACCACATATTCGCAGTGGCAACACCAGCAAAACCGACAATAGACAGGAAAATTTTTATATGTATAGTCTTTACATAATTTAATTTTTCGAATTGTGGTAGTAACAAATGTAGGTGATGGAAACTTTGCAATTTTGGATTTTTACTTGGCGGGGTTCGAGTTCAACACCAATGCCACTTTCTACCAATCAAACAGAAACCTGCCATACATGTCATGTGTACGGTTTTGATGACTTTTGGAACTATTTCCATTACAACTAGGGTCGAATATTATGCTGGTACTGTTGTTCGTATTTAATTAATTAATTAATTTATTTATTTTTATTATTATCATAATTATATTATATTATATTTTATTTTGGTTTTTTATTTTTTGTTGTTTCTTGCTTGGGAAAACCCTGAATTATGACGTCATGTCCATAATTTATTTATTTCTTTAAGTCATTTTGCTATCGGGGTTTTTGGATTATATGTGGAAATATAAACTATTGTTAGTTCAATTCCTAACAGCTTAAGCTTTTAGGATAAATTATTGAACTAACATGATATTAGAGCGGGAGATCTTGCATTCGAATTTCTGTTAATGTACTCTTTAACCTCTTTATTATCATTTATGTGTTGGGTCTTTAATATATTTTGGGTATCTTATTTGTGCTGGACATTGGTTGGTGTACACGTAAGAGGGAGTGTTGAAATATAGAAGTTTTATTGTTAGCTCAACAGTGAAAGTTTATACAATATTCACTCAACAGTAAAATTTATACAATATTCAGTTTCTTTCGGTCGCATTATTATCCACCTCAGGCTGAGGTTCGTACCATGCACAAATCTGCTCCACAAACTTAAGCATCTTGATTCTCACAGTTGGCTTATGGCTGATCACCAATTTTTGCTGTTTTGGTTGTCAGCTTCGACATTCTGCGGGCAACATATGAACATGCATGTTATGCTGTGGAGTCTTTAGAATTACGGCTGCGTGGTTTTGAAGACAATGAAATGTGAATAACCCGCCCTTTTTTTTGAACAAAGAAGGCAACAAGTTTAACCCGTCCTTTCTTTGAAACAAGGGGCGCTTCTGGTTTTATCCTATAAACTACAGTCCTTCGATTTTTGGTTTTAAACCACTTTTACTTGTTGTTTGAAGGCCATAAATCTGATAAATGAAATATAGCATTACAAACACACAAAAGCAACTCAACACACAAAAGCAACTCAACTAGTATTACAACAAAAGAACATAAATGAGCTGCCATTTAATCCTAATGAACGCCATTGCCATTCATGAATTTCTTTGCCTCTTCATTCTTCCTCTTCTCACTCCTTAGAAACCAGACAAACTCGTCAATTCGCTTGTCGGAGCTCCCTCCTTCACCGATTGCCTCCTTGGCTCTCTCTCTCCACCAAATGCAATTCTTCTTGATCTTTTGGCTTCTCTTTCCCTCCATCACTTCCTTCAAACATGCTATAAGCTCCTCTCTTCTCACAACCCATTTCTCATCCTCTTGTGGCCTCACCCCAACTTCCCAAATCTCCCCAATAAACTTGGCATCAGGCAACTGATCAGCCCACTGAGGAATCCCCACCATCGGAACCCCGAGGCTAAGCCCTTCGAGCGTAGAATTCCACCCGCAATGCGTCACGAAGCAGCCGATGGCTTCATGTGCCAACATTTCTAGTTGGTTGCACCATGGCACGATTAGACCCTTTTCTTTCACCGACTCTATGAAGCCACTGGGGAGTCTGTGTCGTTCATGTTCTTTTACCACCCAAAGGAAATACTTTCCACTTTCCTTTAGGCCCCAAGCAATCTCTCCCATTTGCTTTCCAGTCAACGACACCATGCTTCCAAACGACACATAAACCACCGATTTTGGAACCTTTGTTTCAAGCCATTTGATGCATTCTTCGCTTAGTGGTTTCCATAGACTTGCGCCGTACCCTTTGTCTCCCTCGATCCGGCCGTCCAAGAACGCCGACGGTACCATTGGACCGATCAACTTCGCTGGCCAGTGCTTTGACACTCCTTCAGCCACCTATGCGTCACAAGAAATGTACATTAGAAAATATTTCCTAGTGGCTTAAAACCCAGATTAATTTGACGATTCAGAACTGTGTCGATAATATATATTTTTTCCCTCATGCTATGTACGAGAGAATTCTAACTGGTTAAAAAATTAGTAATATTAAATAGTAAAATTCTCGTGTATAATTACAATCATACCCCGGGTTCCAATTCTTCGAAAGTGTTGGCAAACACCCAGTCCGCCTTTTCCAAGTTAGAGAACTGGCTCAATTTCATAGCCAAGTAAACGGGGTAACTCTCCGGCAACCTGAGGAAGCTCGGGAGGTCACGGAAGTTGAGGGGCGGGACGCCGGCGATCGACGAGAGCGGCATGTTTTCCTCCTCCAGGGGCAGCGAAAGCGTGCCGTTGTGAATGCGGCAGAATATGCTGGTCACGGTGGCGGAGTTGGTGAAGAAGGCAGCGCCATAAATCCCATGTTGTCTGGCCACGTCGAGAGCCCAAGGAAGGAACGAGTCATACACTATGCAGTTCACGGGAGAGTCTGTGTTTCGGAACTTGAGTATGACTTGGGACAAAGTTGATGAGCCATTGGCCTTAAATGACTTGAGGAACACTTCCTCCGACTTGGCCTCGGCAAAGCCTCCCTCGTCGAAGCCATCGGAGATCGGTTCTACGCCGACGTTGGCATCACAGATCGACTCGACGGTGTAGCGGGTGGTGGCGATTGTGGCCTTGACGCCTTTGGAGGCCAGGCGCTTGGCGAACTGGAGGAGAGGGTTGATGTGGCCTTGGCTTGGATATGGTACCACTACGATGTGGCCTTTGTAGTACTTGTTTTGCTCCATATTTCTGTCTATCGCTAGTTTTTGTATTACACTAAATTTCTCTTTTGTTCTCGGTTTGTTTTGTTTCAAAATTCACCTTATAAGCCACTATTTATAGAACACATTTCAATCAATTACGAGAGCAATGTCTGGACTCATGATCTTAACCACAAAAAGTCTTCTTCTTTGTTTTTGTGGTAAGATTTTTATTTTTTATTTTTTTTTATTTTTTTATATTTTATCATATCTCCGTTGGATTTGCATATTTTATATGATCTCATTCATGTGACGTTCCGAAAATACGCGTCACCGTATACGTGTTTCCTAAACCCTAACTAAGCAAAAATAAATAAGACAACAATATTCTAACAATAATTCCAAGTCAAATAAAAGGTATTTTTGCAGATGTAGTCGTGTTTTTTTTTTTTTTTTTTTTTTGCCTTTTCTTGTTGGATGGCTGCTCAGAATTCCTCTGTTGCCGACTTGCCGTAGCGGATTGTCTAAAAGAAAATGAAAGATGGATTATATTATTTAAAGAGCTAATGAGTCTTGTTGAAATTATATACAAGATTTATACATATATATATATATATTTATATTTATGCAAGGTTAAAAGTTCTTCCGTTGCCTAAACATTCCTATAAGACAATATACAGGAGAGAAAAGTGAAAGGAAAGAGAGGGATGAAAGATTTTATGGAAGGATTTTGACATTCATTACATCTTTTTTATTTTCTCGTCTTTGGAATTTTTACCTATTTAAAATTGGTGTGAGAGTTAGAATATTATTCAATCACTTTTAGTATATATCATAAATAGACTGCTTCTTAACATTACTTATGATACAGGAGATTCTGAAAATAATCTGAATTAAAAACAGGAGATTCTGAAAATAATCTAAATTTAAAATAGGTTTATTTAACGCTAGTTGTTACTGAAATTCTCTAATTAACCACTTTTAGGATCAACAGTTTTCTCTCTAAGATGTACAATATGACAACATTGCGGCGATACATTTGAAAGCCTAACAAAAGAATGTGTGAAAGGAAGAATGCAATTTTTGTACGTAATGAAGTTTGAAATCAAGCTTGCATTTAGCACTCCTTTTATTGTTCTTAGATCATCTCCAATTTGTTACAAAAGAACGTAAAAAAAGGAAAAAAAATAGAAAAAAAAAACTTTGTGTTTCAATGTATATATTATTTCTAATATTATATTTTCTTTTTATCATCATTATTATTTTGAAACTTATAAAAGTGAAATTTTAATAAATTAGATAATTTAAAAATAAAAATATTACACTGATTATATAAAAAAAAGTGAAGATACTGACTAATTAAAATTAAATGTTAAATTTGATATTGACTATTTGTTTTGATAAATTTATCATAAAGTTTAATATATGATAAATTTAATATAAAATATAACATTTTATTGAAGATTAATTTTTTCATCTGAAAGCCTAATTTAATCATTGGCTTAACAATTTAACGTTTAATTGTAGATGCTCGTAGTAGGACCTTAGTAATTGTAATTAGTATCATTTTCTCCCATATTATGGGGCCTCAACAGCCAAGATTATTGGAAACTAATAATTGTAATTCGTGCTTTCGGTAAAAAAGAGATGTTGACTTTTGTGCCCTCCTTTTTTTTTTTTTCTTTTGTAATTAGCCTGAGTACTTTTGTTTCTTCGATTAGTGAAGATTTGTTTTTTCTTTTCTTTTTTTTTTTTTGGGTGAATTTTGATTAGTGAAGATTTATAAATTAGTTAATTCCACTTAACTATCATAGATAAGTGAAAAGTACAGACTTGGCAGGAAGCACGAGGTGTGGAAAACAAACAAACAAATTAATAATTAATTAATCCTTCTAATTTCTCCAAATATCACGATCATGACAGGGTCAGTAAAATTAAAGCAATACTTTAAGAGGATGGTTAATTATTTGGTTAATTGGGTGCCATTTTTCTTTCCTTGAGCACAATTAGAAAGTGATAAAACAAGAAATTTTGGTCCAAAAAAAAAAAAAAAAGCAAAATCCCGTAATTTACCCACCGAGTCACATGAATCACATGTGCACATATTCATCGTATGACAGTCCACACCACACGACAACAAGTTGCAATTTGATGAAAGCGGCTTAATTAGTACTGTAAAAGTCCCATAGTACACATGTTTTTTTTTTCCAAAAAAAAAAAAGGTTGCTGTAATAATTGTCAGTTTTCATTCTTATTATAACTTTATAACTTTTGTACATCATGTTATTCAAGTTTTCACATCAAAATTTAAAGAGTGGACATGAATAAGTATTTGCATGCATCATCACTCTCAAGAATACTGGTTTTGGATTAATAATTTATGACAAATTATTGATAAAATCGTAAGAAAATATTTCATAAATATATATATATATTTATCTTGATTTATGTTCAATGGCAAACCATGCCGTAAATAGCGATGAAAACAAATGATATTCCACCATGTGCATAAATATATAACAATATCATCTTTAATTTTCTGTGATTTAGTGATTACTAATTACCACGGCAGCAAAATAAGATAAAATATAAAATCATAATCGTAATCATCAGCAACTGTCTTTCCATTGCCTTAAAAAAAAAAAAAAAAAAAGAAGAAGAAGAAGAAGTAGTAGTAGTAATTACTAATTACCACGGCAGCAAAATAAGATAAAATATAAAATCGTAATCGTAATCATCAGCAACTGAAAAATAAAACTACTAAAAAATAAATACACGTGGAGAGCAAAAAAAATTTTGACACCAGAAGATATAACCAGAACTATACCTTTCAATCTACAATCTTTTTTTTTTTAATTTATTTATTTTTGGCTAAGAACCTACAATTACTAATTAGTGCAAGATAATTGGATTCACTTTTACAAATTAATGGTATCCATGTTGTTGGGTCTCATATTCGATACTTTGGGGCTTTGCCAACCAATTATATTTCCTTTTGGGAAACAAAGGAGATGATCACCATGTGAGAAGAATCTCATATAGTAGCTAAAGTAAACATGTTTGATCACACAAAAAGCTGACAAGGATCATATTCATTATTTGTGGCCCTTTACTTAGGCCTTACATAATTATTATTTTAAAAATGGTTTTCCCCCCTTAAAGTGTCAAGTCTTGTTATTTAATTTAATTGACTTTCTGAATATATATTGTTAAAGAAAATAGTCAGAAAATTATATGGGTGTAGAAGACAGAAAACTAAGGATTTAAGACATAATAACTACTTTTTTAAGGTTGTTTTTGCCCCTATAATGATTTTTTTTTTTCCAACAAAAGAGTGACTATAAGAGATCAATAGGTGTATCCAGACTAACCAACTATATCGGTATCTCCTTAGCATCCTATTATGAATAGTTTGTTGGTGGTTTTTTTGGACAAATTATCTCTACGATACAACAAATACAGGCATTCGATAAATAACAACCTTTATCGAATTCCCATGATAAAGATAAAATTAATATTAGTTTGGAGTATTGTTATTACAAAAATGTATCTATTTATATATGAGTGGATGGAACTGATATAATGGACATAATTATTTTTAGTAAAAAGATGCTCCTTAACTACTTAATTACAACCAATATTCATATACACATTATATATACTCACTATTTTGTGGTACAAGCAGCGTTCAGTTTCACAATCATATTGATATTTCATATTTCGGTTTCCATGACCTTTGCCAGCCAATATATACCATGTTCTTTGCTGAATTTTAGTTACATTAGATGCATCAAGTATGTAGCTCATGTACTTCAACTGGTCTGTTTATCTCGTGAACAAAATCTATAAAAATTAAGAATCAAAATCTTTTGCCCCTATTGATGCATTATTAGTTACTTTCCAGTGAAACGCCAAGATTTTTTAAATGGTACTTCTCTTTAGTTTGGAACTTTAGTACTTCACAAGACTCGTTTTGTTGAATTATTTCAAAAAAAAAAAAAATTTCTCAAAAGAAATATATATTTTTTCATATTCGATTTGTGTGGGGCTTTAATTCCACATGCCAGCCAATACATGTTCTTTTGGTAAAGAAAAGACAACAAATGACTAGAGTATAAAAACCATATTAGCTAATTAAGAGGACGTTGGTCATATAATTGATAACAACAATAGCAAAAGATTTTCCTTTCCCCCCCCCCCCCCCCCCCAACAAAATGGCTCTTTTAGTAAAAAATTTCACAAGACTTCACTTGTTATATTATTTCATTGTTTTTCTTAAACAAAGATAGATATAATACAATCTTGATAAATTAACAATCTCGACAAAATATTATTTTTGAGTGATCCCGATTTGAGACCAAAGTGATAAATTTATAAGATAATATTTTTTATATGAAAACACATAGGTTCCACTTGGTGTATAATCAATAATCTCTATATACATTCAAATTAAATATACATGACTCAATTAGGTTGTATTCCATCCATCATTGTTGACTTCTTTACAAATATAATTCAATTGTTGTAAAACTGGATAGATCCATGACTTTTATATGATAAAACCAATTACATTCATGAACTTATTTTGGTTAAACAAACATAAAATAATGATAGTTCGTAATTTGATAATTAGGTAATATTTGTATAAGAACAACACGCAATATTAAGTTAAATGTTTTTGGGAGAAAAAAAATAAAGAATACATTGTTAAATTAATTTTTTATCAATTAATATATATATTTATTAAATAATATCTTGATTATTTAATTTATTTTCATAGTTTGAATGGTATTAATTTATAGAATAACTGTATTTCACAATCTATTTTTGTGGGCTTTAATTTGCCAGCCAATACAAGTGAAATGACCATACATATTAGCTAATGTAGGGGACGTGACTGATTACATAATGATAACAACAATTAAAAAAAAAATTGCTTTGTTTTTTAAATGGTTATTTCTTCATAAAGATTATACATTGCTATCGTTTCATGGTTATTTCCAAAATTTTATAAAAAAAAAATCTAGTAGCGTTAATCTTTTGCATATGAAAGATACATATTATTGGATGTCATATTCAATTAATTTTGCCGACCAAAAATATGTGAACCAAAACTTTGTTCTGGAGGGGTCCAAGTCCAATACTGTTGTTGATTGTGAATGTGATTGAATTTCGGGCATTTATTTCTGGATGTATAAGCATGTATAAATCATGAAGTTCTACTGATGTGATTATCGTAGGTACAATTCTCGGCCAAATAAAAGGAATCAAAATCTCTTTTCCATATTAGTTTCACCATAATTTTATATATAACTTCATCAAAAATTTAAAATTCAAATTCTTCTATTATCAATTTATTATTATAAAGGAAAAAAAAAAAAAGCTCTTTTGTTTTGTAGCTATATTTTGTTATTTATAACGTGTAAATTTGCTTATTTGATCCCTATTTTTTGCGAAGTTAGGGTTTGATTCTAATCTTTTTTTATGATTAAAAGGTCTTTAAATTTTTTTAAATGACGCAATTCGCTTCCTTTTACTAACAAAAATTAAAAATTAGATGAAAAAAATAACGTGTATAACACATATAAGTTGAATCATATAAATTATTTTTTCTTAATTATTCTTAAATAATAAATTATGTGTGTTTAATGTGACATTTTCTGTTAAATTTTTAACGTTCATTAACAAAAAGAACAATTTTACTTTTAAAAAATTTAAGTATCTTTTAACCATGAAAAAATAAAGATTGACATTCATAAAAAAAAATTAGAAATTAAATGAGGAATTTATCTACTTATTATTCATATCAAAGTAAAGCATAGGCATATTTCTCAAAAAAAAAAAAACAAAACAAAACAAAACAAAAACAAAAACAAAAACATAGGCATCAAAAGGAAACCAAAAATGAGAGAAAAATTAAACTGAAAACCGACTCCACTGGGGATCGAACCCAGAATCTCTGGTTCCGTAGACCAGCGCCTTATCCATTGGGCCATGGAGTCCAACTTACTAAATGTCCAAAACTTAAAAATAAATAGTTTTAAAATAATTAATAATAAGTTTTTTTTTTAAAATAAATAAATAAATTTTTTTTTGGCAAATCTTTAGATCTGCTAATTCAATTCATTTCCCAGAGGGAGAAAGCCAAGGCGATGTGAACATTCCATTTTGAGATGGGCAAATTACCCAAGTCAATTAACTTGCAGATTAACTGGTCCAATTTCTTGAGCTTCCAATCCAACTCCATTTAAAAATACACAAAGAACGCTTAAAATAACATCAACTTCAAGAAACGGCATTCTAACGACCAAACGACAACAATCCTATGAAACGATGTGGTTCCAAACAACAACATCAAACGCCATAAACGACACCAACATAATACGTTAAAGACCTTTAAAACGACAAACAAAGTTATAACGACACTAACGTAAAAAAATAAAAACGAAAAATGACATAGTACGACGCCAAAAGGAAACAACAATAACCTTTAAACTAGAAAAGGAAAAATAAACAAACGACAACAATATAAATGAGAAGACGACGATAACACAGTACTTTACAATTGACATCAGTAAAAAAAAACCCACGAAATTTTTAAAGCACGACAATAATCCATTGAAAAGACAAACAAGTCTACAAACGACACAAATATGGAAAACGAGACCAGCACAAAACGACAACAGATTAAAGGACATGAACAAATAGAGAAACCGATCTTTACAAGTTTAAACTATAGTACTCTAAGGCTGAAAAAATACCTTTGCTTTCTTTAAATCAGCCGCTAAATCTTTGATATATAAGCATTTTAGAATAGTTATTCTAAGGAAAAAAAAAAAAACAAAATACAAACCTTAACTCAATTTAATAAAATTGCCAATGAAACAACACGGACATAATATGATGAATGAAATAAAACACGACATGAAGAGATTAAAAAAAAAAAAAACGAAATAAAATAAAAACGACAATGAAGTTCTAAACGACAAAAATTGTACAAACGACATCCAACGACAAAATCAGTAACGCCACTGTAGCCTAACCTCAATACTTGACAATACGACACAATATAGAAACGACAGGAGCATGAGAAACGACAGTTACAAGTAAAAAACGACGGTTGCAAAATTAAACGACAAAAATATTTAAAACAACATTAAAATTGAGAGCAACATCAATTTTTAAAAAAGACTTTTAATATAGAGAACGACAACAATGAAAAAGAAAACAAAGACGATGTTGCTCATCTATTTGAGATGAGCGATTTACCCAAATTATAAACTTGCAATCCTCTCCATTTAAAACACAAAGACCGCTTAAAATAACAGAAACTTCAAGAAACGGCAGCAGTATAAATTATAAACAACAGATAATAACCAGTTGCCGCAACAAAAAACGAAATAATCCCAAACGACAATAATATGTTCAAACGACAAATGGTTTCCAAACAATATGAAACGCCAAAAATGACACCAACCTAAAACGTTAAAGACATTTCAGACAACAAACGAAATTGTTAAGGACACCAATGAAAAAAAAAACGAAAAATGACATAACACAACCCCAAAAGGAAACAAGAATAACCTTTTAAACGAAAATAAGTCAACAAACGACATCAAAATAAATAATAAGACGACAATAATGTTACAGATGGCATCAATAAAGTGACTAAAATTTTTAAAAAGAAAGTAATATAAGAGGACAATAGTCTATTGAACAGACAAATAGTTTTCAAACGACATGAATATAGAAAACAAGACAAGCACAAACGACAACAGCCATTAAAGAACATGAACATATGACGAAACCGACATTTGTAAGTTTAGATAATACAACATTAAGTTATAACCATGATATTTAACTTTAATTGGGCGCTAAATCTATTCTCCCTTTTAGAATAGTTACTAAAAAAAAAAAATCTAGACATTGACGAATTGGTCTTGCTCATTTGTCACATGCGGTTTGTCATCCAAAATAGTATGTTTCAAAATTTTAGGCAAAAATATCTCCAAAAAAAAAATCTTGGGAAAATATGAAGAGGTACTAAAGACTAAAAGGATATAGTAAGTTTCAAAGTTCAGAAAATTATGTAATTTAAGGGGAATTTATTAAAAAAAATTATTTGACAAGAAAAAGTACAAAGATGAAAAAACAACATGGACATAAAATTATAGATTCGTAAAACACGATATAAAGATTGAAAAAAAAATGAAAATGAAAAACGACAAAAATGGTACAAACGACATCCATTAAAAACGACAAAAAATGGGTAACACATCTTTAACCTGACCTCAATAACTTGAGAAAGCGACACAATATAGAAACGACAGTTACAAGCTTTAAAAAATGATAAACGACAATTACCTTATTGTACAACAAAAATATAAAAAACGACACTAAAATGGATATCAATCTTAGAAAGGAAAAAAAAAAACCAAGTCTTTGTTTGGGATTTTAGTTTAACTGAAAATAAACGGTACTTTTTAATATCATTTTTTATCTTTTTCTAAAAAAACAACAAAATTTATAATTAATTTTTAAAAAGTCAATCAACTCTAACTTAAAAATTTAATATCCAATTAACAAACTAAACATAAGCTAAGGCTTTATTTGATATTTGAGTTTAACTACAAATAAATTATATTTTTTTATTTTAATTTTTATCTTTTTCTAAAAAATCAAAATTTATAACTAATTTTTAAAAAATTAACAAATTCTAACTTAAAAATTTCATATTCAACTAACGAATGAAACGAAAACTCAAAAAACATTTTAAGTAGAAAACGACAACGATCCGAAAGCATAATCTCTGAAGAGGAAACAAGCAGACAAAGTCATCTTTTAGCCAAAAAAAAAAAGGAGGACAAAGACATCAACAGTCGAAACGACGATTGACCGAAAAGCAACAACAATGGAAAAACCACATTAATAGAATAAACGACATAAAGATGGAAAATGCAAGCAACATCTAAAATCAGGCAGACATCATAGAAACAAACGCGAAAACGACAAGAAACCATAAACAACATCAACAAAAGAAACATACTAGTGTCACTGATGTAGATTTTTTTTTTTCACGTTTTTTTTTTCTTTTTAAGATGGGACGAGGGATTTGAACTCTTACTCATATCTTTTATAATAAAATCAGGTATAAAATTATTGTTAAGTTATCATTAAAACAGTAACACATTCGAAGCTACTTTTCATCACCATCTCACGTCACCTTTCTAGTTCATTAGAACGAAATACAATAGGATTCGGAAATTCCAGTTGGAAGTCCACCAACTTTTTTTTTTTTTTTTTTTGCTCTTTTTTATTGTAGAAATCCACAAGTACTTGTACAAACAGCCACATAAGAAAGAAGCAAATGGAAAAGAAACATAGCTCACCAACACATACAAATATACACTACAATACATATGTTGTTGAGATCAAAGCGTTAATTTAGGCTAGAAAGAGATCACGAGGTCGAGTACAAGAGAGATGGAACAAATATATATATATATATATATATGGATATATAGATAGGAGCAGAGCAGAGCAGAGTCTAAGGGCACTTGGGGCGGTTGCCATGAGTGGTCATGTCAGTGTAACAAGTTCCACACATTTCTCTGTTGCCTTCGGTGCCCGGTGGAACACACTTGCACCTGGCGCAGCACGTCCCACATGCCCTCTTGCACACGTTCGGCCTCGAGTGTTTTCCACACCTCACCTTACACAATCCTTCACAATCTGAAAAAAAAAAAAAAATTTTAAAAATTAAAAATAAAGATGATTTTGTTAAAAAGGATGATTTTGGAAATTTTAAGAAAGAGAGAGAGAAGATAAGTAGTACCCAAGAATGGCAAGAGCCTTCTGTTGGGTCCTTTGACAACAACCTGCTAGAGTAACATTGTTTTTTAGTTATATTATTGAGCAACTAAAAGAAGGATAATTTTCACAGAAATCAAAACAGAGAAGAGTAACAAGAGAGGCAAAATAATAAGTAATATTGTAATTGAGAATTAATATTAAACCTGG
The DNA here is from genome assembly GCA_038430175.1 of Ficus hirta. Taxonomy (NCBI): domain Eukaryota; kingdom Viridiplantae; phylum Streptophyta; class Magnoliopsida; order Rosales; family Moraceae; genus Ficus; species Ficus hirta. The sequence goes on along the minus strand of CM076595.1, from coordinate 12,940,787 downwards.
GTTTCTTGTTGGTTTTCAATCTGGTCCTGCGCTTCAGACGAAACCTGCACCAACCAACTTGATCAAACACAAAAGTATAGTTTCACAAGCAAGGGAACAAATAGCTCGCTTACATACAAAATACTTGTTTTGGTAAAACATGACCCAGAAACATATACATATGTATTCATACATACATATATATATATATATATATACATAAATAGGCTCTATCATTTACCAGTGAAATGCAGAGGAGCAACACGGCCATTAGAAGAAGCAAGCGAGACGCCATGGGGTGATGTTGGGACTTGGTATACAGTAAGTGAAAAGTGAGAAAAGAGTTATGTAAGCAAAAGTGGACGCGTGTGGTTAAATATGTGAAGAATCTGTAGACTACAAAGTGTCTTTGAATTTCACTTCCCCTATCTCTCTTTATATAGCCGTTTGATAACTACTGTAATTACGATATTGCCCACTAAAGATCAAAAATGGACACTCTGTTTCTGCACCTGCTCTCTTTTCAAATATTAGCCTAGAGATTGGCACGTTTATTTATTTATTCAAGAAAATGAAGGGAAAAAGAAAATTCAAGTTTGCTAAAATTAGGTATATAGGATTTTATTAGTATATTCATTCCACCAGAAATTTGATACTTGGGCCAAATAAACGCCATGACAAGTCTCTATTTCCTTTTTTTTCTCCCCATGCCGTAAACATAGCAGAGGAGTAAATATATACAAGTTGGAAAATAATGAATATGTATTTGTGAAACGTCAAGTTTGGTCCAACATGATAAATGATGAAGTTCTCGTAACTCTATTTTTTTTTTTTTTTAAACTTTGGATAATATAATCAAATAGAAATTCAAACTCTACCATTTATAATGAAATTATTTTTAAATCATTCGTGCAATCACTATCATTTTATATTTTGCTAATGCGGATTTATTTATTCTTTCTAGAACTCGGTTAGTACAAACCAGCAACGAGCAGCCTTTCCCAGCGATATTTTGTCACGTGATCCATTTTCGACTGTTTGTAATTTTTTTTTTTTAATCTTTCCCCCAGCCAGCACTTGACTGTTTTCTCTCAATAAAAAAATAGAAAAAAATAAATAAATAAAAAGAAAGATAGCCTTGAGATATGTTGATACACTGAATTTCCCACTCGTTGCAAGCTGGCCAATGCTGCAAAGTTGATAATGTTGTACTTCTTTGATCAGCTCTTAGGAGTTTTTGTTTTTGTTTTTGTTTTGTTTTTATTTTTTGTTTTTTGTCCTTTTTTTTTTATTTTTTAAAGAATCAGATCTTAGGAGTTTGGACACACTACAGGCTGCTGAGTAAATATTTTGATTGCTACAAGAAAGAAATGAGGATATGGAATAATATTAATAACTTTTTTTTTTTCCTAAGAAAAAAAGTTGGATGGATAGTTGATGATAATTTTTAGAGAGTAAAGTTGTCATTTGAGTTGTCAAAGTTATTAATCGAGTAAAAGAATTTATAGATTTCATATGAAATTGAAAATTAAAACTACAATATTGAGAGCATTTAATAGTACCTAACCTTTTTATCATAAACTTTTGCAATAGTACGTATCAATATTACCGAGACAACTAGAGAACCAAAAAAATATTGCAAAGCTTGGTCAAGGGTCCCGTCATGTATTATTTCTACACTTTTTTTTTTTTTTTTGATGAAATAATATAAGTCCAAAAACGATTGTAAATTAAGTTTATGACTAATTAGTTAATACCCAACTTCAGACCAAAGTAGTATGATACTTTGGTCTGAAGTTGGGTATGGTAGATAGCTGGAGACACCTCTGTCTGATATAATGACTAGACCAGAATAAGCCTTAACATATATGATATATTATAAAGAAATATTACTGATCATGGCAGGGAATCGAATAAAGAGCCAAAGGCCAGCTAAGCGTTATCATTGCTAGTTGAGGAGTATGTACCAGCTGAATATTTTCAGCAAAATAAATTAATTAATTAATTAATTAAAGAAGCAGCTGATTATTTTTCATATGATTATAAACTTCATATTGTTTATTTTGTTTATATGTAGCAGGTTGGGAAATGGGAATCGCGTGTTTTAAAATGAAGCTATACCTAAACCCTAGCTTTTTTTTTTTTTTGGTTAATTGATAAAAGAATACTTAACTAATACACTCTATAATTCTAAATAAAGCACACTTATTGGAAGTTTTCTTATAATCAACTGTCCATTTAGTCAAGTGCAAAAAACATAGTAGAATTACGTGGCGCATGCTATACTAGTGTGCTTTATGCCCTCACAACAGAGCAATGGAGCATGGCAATGGTCTCGCTTGGTGCTATTCGTGAACCTAGCAATGATCTCATCGTCTCGGTTGTCCCGGACCATCAAATTTTCATCATTTGATAGTAGATTCGCATTTTTTATTTTCCCACGGATAATCATCTACCAAGGCTAAGAAAATAAAATTAAAATTAAAAAGCTTATATATCCGTTGACAATATTTTCCTTTCAAATTGTTATATATACATCATATCTTTTTTAAACTGATATGATTATAATATAATTTGATAATTTAGAATCGTGTTCTTATAAAATTCTCTTTATTTTCTATTTACAAAGTGTATATTAATTGGGTATTTAACCTAATAAAGAATCCTTCAACAAATACAAACTTACCCAAAAAAAAAAGGAGTTACTTGCATTTGGTAATCAGCGACTGAGAAGAGGACAGATTTTGGTGAAGGATTGGATATGGATAAGAAAGAGAGAGTAAGACGTAACAAATCGTAACATTTTTGTCCTTTGTTAAAAGGGCGTGCATGGATATTATATATCTGGATATACATGTCATCTATATATATGGGTGACAGAAACCGCGTTATATGCTGGCAATGCTCGCTCATGTTGAGCTGTAAACCTCCAAAACTCTCAGTATTGACCAGCACCTACCTCCATCGCTGCACATAAAATGCCAACTAGATTATCATTTGTATTTTCTACTAAACATGACCACTCCATCCTCCTTTTATGGCTTTACGGTTTTATGAGTTCAAGGGCCATCTTTTTTTGATGCTTCCTTAGCTTTCACTTTTTCAAGATGAGTCTTTGGTTTGGTAACCGTATCGATTCGATTAATATAATTTTTAGTTGATTTACATGTACGGTTTTGTAATTTCATATCTTACATGTTGTCTTTTGAAATTTTTACTATAAATAATATGTATCAATTGAAAATATTACACAATCAATGATGTTAGTAATATACGCTATAAAACATTATGTTACACTGCAGACTTTTATGGCCCATAGATTTAAGACTTTACCTCATTTAATATTATTTAGGGAACTCGTAAATAGGAAACTTTTAACTAAACTCTCCTATATTAATTGCTAAAAATGCAATTCCGACTGATAGTGAAAAATAGTTCCTCTAAATTAAACCAACTGTTCTTCTCTTGATCTTTGAAACGATTACACTCACCCCCGAGTCCTTGACTGGTAGAGCAAACTTTTTTTTTTTTTTTTTTTAAAAGGTAGAGCAAACTTTTACCCCTAAGATGTTTGGACATTAATGAGCTAATTTATGACCTTGTAAACGTTTGAAAAAATTAGCAGTTTCAGCATCATTGAACTATTTAGCTTTTTTTTTTTTTTTTTTTTTGATAGCAGAACTATATAGCTTTGTTATTCTTTTAGTGAAGCTGACCTTAGATTGCAAGCCAAAAGTCAAGAGTGGTCTAAAAAAAATCAATGAAACAAGTAGCAAGAAAAAGTTGATCTCGAGCTCTCGAGACGTAACTTGCAAGCGTTTATGATCTCAAAGACTAAAAATATAAATAAAAGAATCACTCTTTGTGATAACTTTCTCTGAGTTCTGACCTTCAATAATTCCAAGGAGACACGAGCCGTTCAAAAGGGTGATAAAAACAAAAAAAAAAATGATGAAACAAAAAACTGAGAGTCATCTCATCTTTCAGAGGTCCAAGAGCAGGGCACTGGAATTGAAAGAGCTCGTCAATTTCCAAGACGCCCAAGCTGCCGCCAAGATAGCTACGACAAGTAGCCCCCAAAAAGAAAGAAGTTGATAATTTTTATACCAATTACCATGACGTGAATGCAATTTCCAAAGACAGCCCTGAATCTCTCTTCTATCTAGTATCCACCCACTACTACTACTATTTTTTTTTTAATTATTTTACTACACGCAAAGCAGTACATACAGTTTTTCTCATGGGACAGATCTACTACAAGGCCTTCAGAAAGAGTATCCACCCACCACTTTACCAGCACCACAAAACCGTCTTATATTGCTGCCACTTGTGATGACCAATCTTCTCAAATGTGGCCACTTCAAACTTGTTTGCAATATCAGTATTTATGTCATAACCGATAGAGAAAATATTAATAAGTCAACTATGTAATTTATGAGATTGTAAAAATGTGTAAATAATTTGTCTTTATTGTTTTCTTATTTTAAGATATTTGTTAGTCTTTTCCATTTTTGTAAAAGTTGTAGACGACTATATACTGTATCATTTAGCATCAATAAAGATTGATTCAGCCTTTCACAATATTTCAACTTCTCCTTAATCTTCACAATGGTATCAGAGCGTTCATAAACTCCAATGAGTGAATTCAAATGGCAGAATCCAACCAAAATCTCAATCCGAAATTCTACCTTTGCAAGTGTAGATTTTGTAAACAACAAGGTCATTCCGCCAAGCTATGTCCATATTTCAAATACATGCCAAGAAACCACCTTATGAAGTGTCAATTCTGTGAACAGCAAGGCCACTCTGCAAAATGATGCCCATCTTTCAAATACATACCAAGAAACAACCAACCACAATCTCAATTCCCCACTTTCGCTTCTGCATCTGCACTTCTACCAGTGCTTACATTCTTTTCCTTGGTTCTAATGCTATCTCATGGAGTTCGAAAAAGCAACGTTCTGTTGCTCGGTCATCTACTAAAGCCGAGTATCGTGTGGTCGCTACCGCTGCTGCCGAAGTCATATGGATAAAGTCCTTTTTGCATGAACTTGGTGTTCTCTTACCTCTCACACCCGCAATTTATAGCGATAACATTGGAACTACTTACTTTTGTGCCAATCCTGTGTTCCACTCTTGCATGAAGCACATTGCTATTGATTTTCACTTTGTTCGGGAAAAAGTACCCAAGTGGTGAGCTTCGAGTTTCGCATGTTTCTTCCGCCGACCAACTTGCAAATGCGTTGACGAAGCCGCTAATACGACAATCGACTTCAGAAATTGTGTGTAAAGATTGGAGTTCTCTCTAGACACTCCATTTTGAGGGGGCATGATAGAGAAAATAACAATAAGTCAACTATGTAATTTATGAGATTGTAAAAACATGTAAATAATTTGTCTTTATTGTTTTCTTATTTTAGGATATTTGGTAGTCTTTTCCATTTTCGTAAAAGTTGTAGACGACTATAATGTATCATTTAGCATCAATAAAGATTGATTCAGCCATTCACGATATTTCAACTTCTCCCAAATCGTCACAACAACTGTGCCTTCTTGAGCTACAAAAATGAAAGGTCCGAAGTCTCTTTGGTCATTTGCCAAGGCGTGCTAGCAACATCATCAGCACATTGAAAGAATCAAGCGGGCAGTTTTCAGATTTATTAACTCTCTTTAGATTTCTTTAAATTGATTGCACTGATTGAGCATTGTAAGAATGAAATAATAGTAAGCTTGTCTTAAACTCTATTCTTAACCATCTTTTCTCTCAAAATGAATCCAAGAAAAAAGTAGTTTTTTTTTCTTTTGGTCATTGCTTCTGTGGTATAATCTGAAAGTCGTTATATCGCGAGCAAACTTTATAAAACAAAAATAAATAAAAAATAATCTGATAGTCGTTCTTACTCATATATGCATATATAATACATGAAAATAGACACACAAAAAAAGGTGTCGTTTTTTCCTTTCAAAAACCGAGACATCATTATATTATTCTTACATGGCACAAGACGACATGTCGTCGGTTGTTTTATGCCAAAACGAAAAACGACATTTTGTTTCATAATTCTTCTGCAGTAAACGACCCGTTCGCTTGGGCAGTCGAAGACGACGCTTAAAAACGCTGAAACTTGCAAAGAGAACGACTTGTCGTTCACGCAGAATTCTAACCACGTGCTTTTGATATTTTCCTCAAACGACGTAACACCGTTTTTTTACTTTCACGTCGATTGACCAAATTAGCTTTACTTTTGAAAAAAATAAAATAAAATAAATCAACGTTTTTTTACTTTCACGCCGATTGAACAAATTAGCTTTACTTAAAAATAAATTTAAAAAAAAAAAAAAGGACAGAGAGAGAGAGAACAAAAACGAAATTTTAAGAAGAATCAAAATGGCTATCATGGATGTCTCTAACTATGATCTCTCACTGTCAAAATTTCCAACCACTCCTTTCATAAGAGGAGATCGGTAAGAGCTCAAAAATTTGGACCAAAAGTTTTGTTGTCCTTACCGAAACTTGCCGGGAAAAGAATAATCCTAAAAAATGTTCTACCATGACATCCACAACTATTTTCCCTTAAAAAAGCCTTTTAGAAAATAACGTACACTTCCTTTTCAGTCATCTCATATACATGGTCTCTTGCATCCATCAAAGCACTCTGTACCATATAAAAAGTTCGATTAAATAACATATTTGAAGAAAACATAGCACAAAAGAAGACGGTGACACAGCGGGTTTAAGGAGGGACCGAAAACTAACCTGTCCAAATTTGGTCATTAAGTTGCGGGAAAGATTCAGAGACGTGATTCTCACGTCTTCGTTAGCCTTAAGTGCTTGAGCAATGGCAAATGCCCCATCATCCTGAATGCAAAACCAAAATGTAATTACCGCAAAATATTTGCTCTAATATGTAAATGAGAATATGAAAAGGAAAAAAATACCCTTATCTCATTGAACCCAAGATCTAGTGAAGACAAAGCTTCGTTAACCACTTTTAAGCTACGAGCCAGGCAAATAGCACCCTGAAATCATCGATGGAATGAAAGTTAACTATAGATAGAATACGCAAACTAGCCGAATGCATATAAAGACGATGCTAGTTGCAGAAACGAACTTCATCTCTTAAGCCATTTCCTCTCAGGTCCAGTTCGGATAAGGTGCTATTGTACTTTAACATATCGGCGATGGATTCAGCACCTTTTGCTCCTATCTGCAAAAAAAATATTGTTATGTTTTTTGACTAAATTAGAGTCCTTTAGTCAGAATTCTAGGATCAGATATGCGTGATACCGATTGTCAATTACCTGACACCAGCCAAGTTTGAGGATATTTATGTTGCCATGGAACTTGAGGACGTCAGAAAAAACTTTTGCACCTTCCGGTCCAATGGGGTTATACCCAATTTCCAACTGAGAGAGAAGGAATATGTCATTAAACCCAAAAGCGAAGAAGAAAAGGTTATTGGATGGTGAAGAACATACTATTGTAACGATAGAATTATCTTTCAACGCAGAGGCTATTGCACCGACTCCTTGAACATGAATGTTATTTCCTGCCTGTAAAATCAAATGTTACATTTCCAGATATGGATAGGTATTGGATTTCAAAGATTAATCTAAACATAAAAATGAGATATAACAAAAGAACAAGCCATTCTTCTAACCAGATCTATACTTCTTATTGATCGGTTTTCTTTCAAGGCATCTCCAATTTTTTCAGCCCCCTGAAAAAGTCAATAATCTAAAAATTAGTAAGAAAATCATGACATAGTTCATATAACAGGACAGCTGCAAAAGAATTTCCATCCACTAAAATAACGATCTAAATGGTCGAGTAAAAGTGGTTACTTGACAAGATAGCTACAACAGTTTTTTTTTTTTTAATAATTATTAAAAATCATTAAAGGGCTGCAGCAGAATTTCAATCCACCAAGATAAGGTTAGCTGTGCGGTCCAGTAAAAGTGATCAACAAATTCGAAATATCAATACCTCATCACCGATGTCATTCATGCTAATGTTCAACAATAATAAGCTCTTGTTTTTCTTGACATATTCAGCAACATGAAAGGCACCTTTTGCACTTATTGAGTTGTTCCCAATCTCTAGACGTGCAAGTTTACCTGAGAATACTTGCACATCAGTAAAGTGGTGAACAAAAATAACGCCTAAAAACATGTGAGTTTCTAAACCAAAACATGCAATACTTGTAGCAAAACACCACCTTTATGTTGAGATAAACCTGACATCAATGCACGTATTCCTTCATCTCCAATTGAATTTCCGTGCAGATGAAGCTCCTGAAAGGTACAACATAAGTATAATTCTGAAGAGTATAATGTACCTTAAAAGTTAAAAACATTTGAGGTAGAGATCCTATAATGGTAGTAGCTTATCCCAGTAAGGAACAGAAACACCCGAGTTTGAACTTTGGTTGTTGACTTGATGTCTCTTTGTTTTTCTCTCTTAAATTAATTCCATTTTCTTAAATCGTGCTCATTCAAATGATCATAATAATGATAATAGTAAACAGAAACAAGAGTGACTAAATGATGAAGTACCTTCAAAGACTTGTTCCCTTCAAGTCCTTTAGCCAAGGCATTAGCCCCCAAGGCACCACCATAATTGCCACTTTAAACAATAAAAAAACGTGAAAGAAGTAAAATAAGAAGCAGAAAAAGTGTAAAGATTAGAATCATACCTTGGTAATATAAACAAAGAAACATAGCTTATTTAAAAAATACATCAGTTTACAAAAAAGAGACAAAAAACGCCACTCACTTAAGTTGTATATCTCGTATTGTCTTGTTCTCGAGAAGAGCTCCAGCTAAACTCGTAAATCCCTGTCATCATTTTGAAGAAAGGAAAGGAGGGAAGAAAAAAAAGTCACAATGGATCGTATTTGGCTAATTAGAATAAATGCCCAATCTTGGAATACGTTGAGGGGTTTCCATACAGCATAGTCAATCATATTGTTATTGAGTTCAACATAACACAAGCTGGAATTTTTCTTCAACAATTCTGCAATAGCCTTGGCACCCTGCACGATAAAGTGAGCATCACTATTAACTTCAGGCACATTATTGGGAAGGCAGAGCCTTCAACATTTGTAATTTTGTAAGCATGTGATCGTGCTAAAAAACTAGGAGTGACTAACCTCATCCCCCAAGTTCGTGCTGTTCAGCTGAAGCTTTGTAATGCCGGAATTACCAGCCAGTATATCAGAAAGGCACTGTTGAAGAAAAAAAAAAAGATTCCAGTATGTGAGAATGCAAGATAAAGTTGCTAGCCCTTAAGTATGAGAAGAAAGTATACTAAAAAGGTAGACGTTGGGCATACCTTAGCTCCCTCATCTCCAATAGGATTTCCAGAAAGATCAAGAGTCTTTAACGTGATGTTTGATTGCAGAATACCATCAAAGGCTTTTAATCCAGCAGCAGTTATTCCATTTCCAGCAAAACTTACTCCTTCAAGAGTCTGTAAAATAACAAGAATATGTTACAGTCCCAACAATATAATCAATAAATTCATTCAGAACACTGGATTTCACGCATTTTTTTAACAAGATTGAAGTTACAAAATACGAACCAAAATGTTTTGTTTTTTTTTTCCCCCCATCATGGAATTATTAGTATAAAAAAAAATAAATAGATAAAAAAGGTTGTCATTTGTAACAATTACAGTACCAACTTTTATCCCCAATTCACCATGACAAAGACTCATGCTCTAACCTGATTATATGCTAGCCTTTCAGCAAGAAAAACTATTCCTTCATCGCTAAAATTGCATCCTGCCAAAAATTTGTTCAACACATTTTGTCACTGTGCACAGGGTTGCGATTGGATATAGGTAGCAGTCAATAACAAGAGATACTTAAACCTAGTTTCTTAGCCACAAAGAAAAACAAGCAAAAAGGGAAACAAAAATCCATTTCAATTATTCAAGTAAACTTGTGTGAAGAGGAAGTGGATAGTAATAAGGCCATTTATATTCTGAATTAAAATTAAATATTTTAATCAACCATTCTGAAGTAGATCGATGACAATGTACAAGTATGAAACCATTATGACTCATAGCTAATAATGCACATCTTTGTCACCTTTAGCCACCATGCCGTCATACCTGTCATGTCAACAACACTGAATGCCCTGAGTTCTTTAGCAAATTCATTGAGCCTCTCCTTGGACTCTCTGTCAATCTTTGCACCACGCCCTGATAACAAATTTGTCCCCGGAGCAAAGGACCACTTCAATCCTTGCGCATGAGTTTTCTGCTCTGCATTTGACGCCCTCTTAGACTTTGGAGTGAGGAGTTTCTCCACCACTTTCCACAAAACTGTCAGCTGAAGAGATAGATTAGTACAACCATTGAGAAACCCAAATAGAAAATATGCCAACATCATTGAACATCACGCTTAATACCAAATATAAATTCTAGTTCTAGGACGAAACTACCTATTTGGTATCTCACTACAACCAAACGGTTTTAAAGGTGTACTTCGAAGGACCAATCCACACTGTAACATAAAAATAATAGGAGGTGCAATATGATATTTATTCCATGTAACAATTTCTTTAGAAAGACATAGTAAATATCTTATTACACTCTAACTCCTACGTGTTACGGAGTAGTGCTGTCCTCCGAAGACAGTCCTTCAATGTAACAAATAGAAATAAGAGGTATAACATGATATTTATTATATGTAAGGTATAATAAATATCTTATTACACCTCTCACTCATACGTGTTATCGAGAAGGGAGGTTCTTTGCAAACTTAATAGGGACGGCAATATTCCCCGCAAGGATCCGCCCCAAATAAGGCAGGGATGAGGGACAATGATGGGGATGGGAATAAAATCTTATCCCGAAAGTTGGCGGGGTGGGAATGGGAAAAGCACTTACCGCCCTGCCTCCACCCTGATCTATATGAGTTCTACATATTTATAAATACAAATATATATATATGTATATATCCGATATTATAAATAATAATCTTTAAACTTTATTAGTTTTTTATAAAATAATAAAAAAAAAAACACTTTCTACCCGATCCCCAAGGACCTTTGATATGCAATTGGTATATATTAATCAAACATTTATTTTTTTCAATTAAAAGGAGGACAAATATTCTCTGTCTTTTTTTCCTGCCCAAATGTGTAGTTATAATAAATGGGAATGGGGGCGGGTATGGGAAAAGCCCCCAAAGGAGAATCCCCATCCCCGGCTTCACGTCTATTTAGGCAGGGACGGGGACGGCGACAGGGATGGGGACGGGTGCCATCCCTAGCAAACTATCGTTGCCTTTACCAAAAGTTTCAAAAGCCTCATGCATAAACATCCGTGATTAGGTAATCTTACACTTTCTACCATTTCTTTTCTAACGATCATTTGCTTGTCTGAATTTCAACCTATCTTCTCAAGGCCGGGCCAAATGCCAAGGGGCACAAACGAAAATCTCATATGTAAAAGCACCTAATTTCCATGATCATACTCAATTCAAAGCAACAAAATTTCTAGAATAGTAAATTCACAAGCTTTCCAGTAAGAATTGAGGCCGAAATTAATTACCAAAAGTGACGGCGAAAAACACGCCGGCAGGGACAACGACTTTAGCAACCTGCTGGACCGGAGCAGCGGATAAGGAGCTCTGGCTTTGAGACTGCCTATAAACTCTCCGACCAGAAGCCGACCTTCTCGCACCTCCGTCAGCCCTAGAAGAAGAAGAAACTTTCACCACCAAGCTCCTGAACCTCAACAAGCCTCTGTTCCTCCGAAACGAGAAAGAAGTCGCCGGATAGCCCGAGCGAAGGCCGCCCAAGACCTGGACCCGTCTCTGCTTGTGCGAATGAGGCCGCAGCGAAATCTGACCATCAAAAACGCATTTTTCTGTGACTGACATTGAAACACAGTGAGAGAGAGAGGGAGAGAGAGAGATGGTGATGGTACCTTGGGAAGAGAGCAGAGGGAAATGGCGGAAGTGGAGGCCATGGAGTTTGAGTCAGAGGCGCATAGGTGTTGAAGCCTCGGTTTCTGAGCTTCGTCCCAATGGAGGAGAACAAGAAGAAGAAGAAGAAGGGGAGCGGCGGAACTCCGGGAATGAAGGTTGGGATTTTGCTGAACAAAGGAAAGGGAAGGTCGTTCGGTCTATCAGCTAGCTCCACAAAGTCTACTCCTTCTCGATGGCTCCGGATTTTCAATGGGCTCGTACATGGTTGGCCCAAAAATGATTTAGGCCCAAAAATGATTTAGGCCCAAAAGAGAGCCCATTTAGTTAGCCAGGTTTACAATGCGTAAAAGGGAGAAAATACTTAAATGACATAAATTTAAAAATCATTATATCAAAATAAAATAAAAAATTAATATTAGATTAATATGACATAATAATAAATTAAATTTAATTAAAATTTATGTTATATCGGTTAAAAATAAAGAATTTGTGTTATGTTAATTAATAGATAGAGGAAAAAAAAATGGTGGTCGTTTAGACAATTTTATCATGTTGGGATGGGTGGTGTGTGTGGGGGTGACACGGAAATTGCTAATTGACTTTGTTTTTTAATTAAGAAATATTTATCCAAAATTATCATTTTTTTTAACGCCACTATTAAAAAATATATAAAAATTGACTTTGTTTTTTAATTAAGAAATATTTATCCAAAATTATTTATAGGATTTTAAAATAATAGCATAAATGAAACAATTATAACCAAATAACATATTTTAATCCTCTTATTTTAATAAAATTCCCGTTTTACCCCCATTTATTTCTCCTCTATTAGCCTACCAGATACCCGAGTTCGGCGCCGACCTCGCAGGAATGCCCAGACCTGTCCAAGCCACGGTCGTGCAAGCTCACCGTTGTGGCCTGGATCTTAAGCTCACCTTCCCGGAGAAGCCGCTGTCGCGTGAGCAGATCGCTTCTACATGAATCGAGGGTAGCCAATCGCGAAGCTCCGGAGACCGGGAGATCGCGATCTCCGACTCCGTCTCGAGCTCTGTCGACATCATCTCCAACCTCAGCTTCTAGAGGCGACGGCCATCGCAAGGAGAGGAGTCACAACGTAGCTTCGGTTTCCTAGAGGACATCACGGTCTCCTTCGCGATGACAGGGTTCACCATTCTGCAACTCTAACGGGGACAGGCGGCAACATCTTGGAGAAAAGACTTGGGTTTCCTAATTTGTTTGAATGGATTTTTTTCTAATTTTGAGGCTAATCTGATATTTTTCCTAATTTTGGGGGAATAATGCACTTAAATAATAAAATTTAAAAATAAAAATAATGTACATATTGGATTTACGAAATAAATACAATATTCATTATATAAATCAAAAACTAAAAATAAAGTGAATATTTGGATTTACTAGTTAATAATTAGATTTTCATAAAGTAAAAAATCATTGTCAATATCAACATTTACTAGTAAATAATTGGATTTACATTTTTTTTATATTATTACTTAGTAAAAACTGAAAATAGAGTAAATCTATGGATTTACAAGTTAATAATTAGATTTACAGTTTTTTTTTTTTCAAATTAGGTATATAAAAAAATTATAAATTAAAAAATATTGTCAATATTTACTTGATAATTACAATATTTATCCGTTAATTAAAAACAATAAATAATAATATTTACCTGTAAATAACGATATTTACAGCAACAATGGCGGCGCCTCCAAAAAAAATTGACGATATTTATCTGATTTATTTGTCAATAAATATCAATAAATATGATATTTATTGACAAATAATGATATTTACTAGTATTTACACGAAAAATCTTATAAACAAAATCTGTATTTTTTTGTGTATTTATTAAGTAAATTGCGTGTTAGCAGATATCTTAAGAATCTTAGTTTTTCTAATAGATATATTATTTAGATGAAAATCTAAATATTTTATGAGGTAAATCCCGTATTTCTGATGAAAACTAAAATTTGAATATTTATCAGTAAATATGAATATTTACCGGGTATACTAAAATGATATTACAAGATCACATACTAAGAAATATAAATATTTACCTATTGAAAATATTAGATTAACATATAATATTAAGTAAATCCAAGTATTTACTAAATTATTTATTTTCCAAGTAAATATTTACATGTAAATATTTTTATAACATTAAACAAAATTCCTCTTAGTTTAACATAATTATCAGTCAATCCAAAATGCAAAATTTTGTTAAATTACAAATATTATCCTAAAAATATCCCAAATTAAGCCCTCATTCAATCAAATCCTAATTCTAAATCTCCAATTACTACTGTCGTTGCTGTCACCATCGCCATATCACCAGAGAACGAGTCACGAAGCTTCAGTGAGCCGCCAATGACGTCATAACGCCGGAAATCTGAGAAACGCACTTGCTTTGGAGTTCGCGATCGAGCTCGGGAAAGTTGAGTCACCAACGACGGGGATCGTTCGTGAACCTTTCAAAGCTACTGCCATCGCGAGATCGTCGAAGATCGGAGAAGCACAGGCCGTCTAGAGATTGGGATCGAGCTCGCGAACCTCGAGTCACCGGCGACGGAGATCACGACCTTTGTTTCTCCATCGCGATTGGAGATCGTTTGCGATCTCATCTCGTTATTGGACATCGCGATCCGACCAAGATGCCATCAATCCAGCTTGCCTAAAGACTCTGACGATCTATAGTCACCATCACCGCATCGTAAGGCCGCCGGAACTTCTGCAGTCACCAACTTAGAAGAAGACAACGTTCCTTAGGGTAAAAAGGAATTCTACTTCCAATAAATAGAAAATATGCTATAATTTTCCATAATTTGTCATACCTACTATTATTTTACAATAGATTTTGAAGATATGCTATAGTGTATAAATTCTCATAAATTTATTAGAAATTTGAACAAATTTTAAATTTCATTATTTTATTTCATGTTTACTTTTCAACATTTGTGATACGTTATATATATATATATATATATATACTGCCTTTTTTATGGAAAAAAAAAAACAAAAGAATTTTTTGTTACATATCCGGATTCCATTTCTTTAATATATATATATATATATATATATTGAGATTCAATGTTAGTATATGTAATGACTATATAATTATTATTGATTGATCTTTCAATATGATGGGAATAATAATATGATAATTGCGATAGTGATTTTATAATTTCGACGATCATGTTTTGTCATACAATATTTATATTATAAGAATCTTATTATTTTATTATATATTCCTAATTAGTAATAATATGATTATGATTTATATGACAACGATCTTATTATTTATAAAATAATTTCATACAGTATATTTTAGATTTTATCACGATCATTATCATATTGCCGTGTCACTGAGAGTAAAAAACAAAAAAAACAAAAAAGTATTCACCAAATCATAATATATTGACCTCATTAGTATGATTTGACATCAAATACAAAAAATCACTATCATATTGGCCGTGTTGCTGAGAGTAAAAAAAAAAAAAAAAAAAAAGTATTCACCAAATCATAGCATATTGAACTCATTAGTATGATTCGACATCAAATACAAAAAATCAACTACAAATATTATAACATAGATGATCAGTTTTTTAAGACGAAATCTTTGGGTAAATGAAATGTTTTTTTTTTTTTTGGGTAATTGTTATAAGTGAGGTCTTTTTTAAGCATGCAATCTCTTTTTTTTTTTTTTTTAATCTTAAATTGAAATTAAATTTTTTTGTCAAGACAACATGATCAATTTTTAGATATTTTCTAGAAACATAATCTAATATGGTCATATTTATAATTGATTCAAAAGTTTACTGACTTTTCTTCTATAACAATTCATTTGAAGCCAAAATTATTCTTAATTTTGATATGATTTGTTTCTCAATATGCCTACTTCAGGGTAGGACTGCATGTATCCTTCAGTTGGGAAGTTAAGACATGTGGAGTTGATTAAATAAACACATAAAAGGGTTATGGTATAGGAAACGAATATTGGCTAGTATGATATTTTCAAAGAGGGAAAAAATAGAGAAAAGAGAACATTGACTTCAAATAAATAAATAAATAAGTACAACTTCACCTGTATGTTGCTGCTTTGTACATGCGCTCAAGTCTTGTAGTTGTTTATATATTATTGCAAGGATATTGTTTTAGTGTCGTAAATATGGAAAAAGTTAGCAAATATGTCCGTGCAAACCAGATACACTAATTATTGATTTTTTTTATAAATCTCATTATTTTTTTTTCTAATTAGAAACCGATTTAAAACTAATCAGTAAAATTACAACTATTTTGTTTATCTTTTTTTTATTTTTTTTATTTTTGTTGAGAATTTTTGTTCATTCTATTTCTTCTCGCCACGCAATGTGCAGTACGTACCACCAAAATTGGATCGTACAATTTCAAGTACCGCTGACATTTCTAGCCTAAATCAATTAAAAAAAAACGACTATTTTTTATTCATGGATTACTTAGTTATATCCCAATTTAATTATAAGGAAATAAATCCTCTCAGATGAAAAAATCTATTTTTTTAGCAAATTATGGCAAGCACAGATTCTGCCAGTACAAATACGTCTACCATATATAGCTGATCACATTATATACAAGTATATAAACCACTTATAATTCCTTAGTTGAATGCCTACCGAAAAGACATATCCTCACAGCCAATAATAAGCCAGTCATATAACAAAGAGAGGAGAAAATGGCTACTCAGGTCAAATGGGCATACTTTGTTGTTCTTTTGGCCCTCTTTGTCATGGTTGTTGTGGCTCACGAGGGCCATGATCACACCCCAGGAAATGACATAGCCCCTTCACCAAACCATCATGATGACCAAGGCAAGAATCACGGCAACTTCGCTTATCCGTCGACGATACTCGGAGTCCTCGCTCTCGCTCTTCCCTTTCTTGCTTTCTCGGAGAGGATCTAAGGCGTTTGTTTTCGTCTATTCCTTGGCCGTGACCTTTTTTTTTTTTTTTTTTTTTGTTTCTTTCTCGGGGTTTTAAGATGAATGAGACAGTTCATAAGCCTCATTAGTCGAAAATGCCTCTGTCGATTTAATTATGAGTTTTGTAACAAGGAATAATGCATATATATCATGGCTTGTTTTATGTACCGTTTTTTTTTTCCCTCAATTTGGTATTAATGTTTGTTTGGTTTATTTTCCATTACTATGTTATCATCTTACTGAAGCACCATTTTTTATTTTTTTTTGTTTCAATATCTTGATGAAAAAAGGACTATAAAAATTAGATATATACATTTGGGGTAAAGAGTTCATCCATATCTTGAAACTGTCAAACCCCAAACAAAATAATGTAACGCCTAATAATTCTTTCAAGATTAACGTCATCAAAATAAGAAGACACAGATTCAAGAAAAAGTTGAATCTGTGAAACATTCAACGGATTAAGGGAAAACTTTGTAAAAAAAAAAAAACAAAAAAACAAATGTAACTAATATTGTGGATTCAACTTCCTGGCCGAATCCGAAAGGTAAGAAACTGCGAAACTCGCATGTATGGCAGCCCCAATGGGAAGCACATCCTCGTCTACAAGGAAGTGAGGGCTATGTGGTGAATATATGGCTCCTATTTTTTCATTTCTCATGCCTAGCATCAGGAATGATCCGGGAACCTTATCCAAGTAGAAAGCAAAATCTTCACTTCCCATGTAGGAGTGTGATAATCGTGTGTTTTCATCTCCCACTATTTCGCTTGAGATGCGCCGCACATGTTCGTAAATTCTCTCGTTGTTTATGGTTGGCGGAATACTGGTTTGTCCCTCCCCGGAGAAGTCGATCTCAGCAGTGCACCGGTTCACGGCGGCTTGCCCTTTGATGACCTAAACACAAAATAAACATTACATCAAGCTAATTGTGCTACTTATCTTGATAAATTGTAAAGTTATCAGCTAGATTTTTTTTTTTTTACCTCTTCAATTCTTTCCCGCAGAGCACGGAAGCTTTTCTTGCTAAATGCTCTGAAAGTACCGGCTATTGTAGCCGAATCAGGGATGACATTGAAAGTAGTCCCGGCTTGAATCATAGCCACAGAAACAACCTGCAATTCATCGCTACTTAAGGTGGGGAAAAAAAAAAAACTAACGTAACCTTATACAACAACATTTAAAATTGCACAAATTCGTCATCAAATGAAACAGAAACATTCCGTTTATGGATTTTAATTATTGTCCTGACGCAGAGTTAGTACGCAGATTAACCTTGTGTGTGTTTTCTTGTCTTTATTTTATTGCTCTCGTTGATAAAAAAAAAAAATCACGGATTTGATCTTCAACAGACGATGCTAGTCCACAGTAACAGGGTTTAAATCCAATATACCTGTGAATCCAGAGGATCTATCTCCCGGGAAACAATGCTTTGCAAGCTAATAACTGAGGTTGAAACTGCCAAGATTGGATCAATGGACTGTTGTGGAATTGCTGCATGACCACCTTTGCCACTGATTTTGGCTGTGAAGCTACCGCAGCCGGCGAGAAATTCCCTTGGCCGTGCCGCAACGACGCCTGTAGGGAATGAAGGCGATATGTGCAGGCCAAGAATGGCCTCTACTTTATCAAGCGCCCCGTCCCTGATCATGTCCTTTGCACCAACACCGCGTTCCTCGGCTGGTTGGAATATCAAAACTACAGTGCCCTGCTAGACATGAAATTATATCAAACATTTGATAGGAATGTAGTAACTCGAATAAATCTTAGGCGTAATTTTGCTTCACCTGTAACAGATCTCGGAGTTCTTGAAGTATCTTTGCAGCTCCGAGGAGCATTGTAACGTGCACATCGTGGCCGCAAGCGTGCATTTTGCCGTCCTTTTTGCTTTTATGCTCCCATTCCACCAGTTCCTACTCAGATAATGCAACATTTTCATGTCAAGTTCATTTACAAAATATCAGCTCATTTTGCCACACTCATTCAGAACCCATTTCACTTGTCAACCCAGCAAAGTCATAAAAATGTTACAAATTACCAAAATGTTTCCTGACTAATCTCAAAACCTTTTTTTTTTTTTTTTAAGTCACATGAATATGTACAAAACAGAGGACTCTACTGAAAAAAGTACTCAATAGTCATGTCTTATATAGCCTTTAGGCGTCCTTTGTTCAACTAGCCTCATGTTCAATTAGGTCCTAGTCACCTAATAAAGTTGTCTGACAATAGTGCACTGATTGAATAAAATTTAAGACCTCAATTATAGACTACATCTTTATGAGGTGTTTGGATAATGAGTTCAAATTTATCATCATCAACTTAATTTTTATCTTTTTCTTCAAAAGTTTTTTATCTTTTCTGAAAAAGTCAATCAAAATTACTATTTAAACTTACAAATCTTAACTCAAACTTACACATCAAGCACTCCCTTAGTCCGTAATCTTTAAATCAGTGATATGTAACGCTAACATCATATATATTTTAAAAGTTTTAAATAAGTAAACATAAGATCAACTAGTAGTTATATAAGTTTTAAAAATAATTACATCACTAAACTTTATTAAAACCCTATTTAGACCATGTGTCTATTTTTTAAAATAATTTTTTTTTAATTTTAAATAGAAAGTTTTTTTCATTTTGAGAATAATATTATGTTTGGGTGTGTAAAGTTTTTTTTTTTTTAAATAAAAAGCTGTTTGAAATAAGAAAAAATGATATTGATAATAGTATATTTTGAGAAAATTTTAAAAAAATTCCTTTTCTTTTTCCAAAAAGGACATGTACTAAGTAAGTTTAAAAATGAGATAATTTTTTTTTAAATAAAAGAATGATGAAAAAAATTAAAAAAAAAAACAGTTTTATATAAAAATTTTCTAATTGGACATTCTATCCCGACAAGGAGTAAACATTTCAAGGGCCGGTGAACCAAATTAAAAATAAAAAAATAAAAAATAAAAACTTTTTTTTTTTTTTCAAAAAAAGGGTACCATGAGTCCATGACCAAGTGAACATACTATTCCACCTAAAATAGTTCCATTAGCCCCAAAAAAAAAAAAAAAAAAAAAAAAAAAGTTACCTGAATAGGCAGGGCATCCATATCTGCTCTAAGAGCAACGAAGGGTGGAGAACCAGACCCGATGGTCGCAACGATGCCGGTCCGCGCCACAGGCCAGCGGTACGAGACACCAAGCCGGTCAAGCTCATGCCTAATGAGCTCACTAGTTTGGAATTCTTCATAGGCAAGTTCAGGGTTCTCGTGGATTCTTCTCCTTATGCTCTTCATCCATTTCACGGTGGTGGGGTCATTAGCCAGCCCAACAATCTGGTCTCTTAACGGCAGATTTCGATAATCCGCCGACGAGTTTATGCACTTTTCACCAGCACAAGTTGGAAGGATCAAAGAGAAACACAAAGGTATGGTAATGGAGATAAGGAATATGAGTTGCAGAAACTCCATGAGGCCAAAAAAAAAATAATAATAATAATAATAATACTAATTAAAAATAAATAAATAATTAAAGATTGGCGTAAAAAAAAAAAAGAACACAAACACAGCAAAGAAGATAGTTTATATGGCACAAGTAACGCTATGGAGTCAATACATATATATATATATATATATTGCTCTGAACACACACCTTACAAACAAATATATAGCAGATTTTATAAAAGGTGGGCAAAGGAAGAAGAAAATAAATGGGGTAACTTTTACGGTGCTCATGGGGCTCGTTATTCCTTTCTTTTTCAATTATATATAAATATATTATATTTAATTTGTCATGGTACTATATCAAGTGGCTGAGCATAAACGTCAAGCACATCATCTGATGGAAATAGAATAAAACACGTGACTTTATTTGAAATATACAATATTAAAAAAAATGTGTGCACTCAATTATGTGTTGAATCAATATAGAGTACAACAAAAATACTCTATTTAATTATTAGCTTTAGGGTCTGTTTGATTATAAGTTTAATTTAAATTAAATTGTATTTTTTTTATTATAATTTTTATTTTTTTTTGAAAATTTTTTTTATTTTTTCTGAAAAAAAATTTTATTTTTTTTAAAAAATTATTATTAAAATTTAAAAATTTTAAATTAAACTCATTCACCAAATACCCTTTTAATATTACGTGTTGAGACTGTTAAAAATTTAATATAAAATAAGATATCATGCCGTAAATTATACAGGCACAAATAGTGAAACGGGAGAGAATTTTTTGCGGTCCGGATGAGTATTGAATAGTTGCCAAAAATGACTTGACTTGTTGTTGATGGAGTGCGGCCCAACTGTGCAATAAGAGAGGAAAAAGAAAGAAAGAAAGAAACAAGGAAGGAAAAGCCCACGTGCTGAAATTTGAAGGTGTTGAGTGGGTGGTGGGGTGTTAAACTGCACGTGCATAGACCACACCGCGCACCGCCACAAAGAAAAAAGAATCTAAAGAGGCGTATTTTAGTAGAACATTATAACGATGCCTTTGAATACAAATAATTGTGAAACGGATTACTCATTGTCGTCTAAATTTATTGTATAGTAATATCTTTAAACTTTTTAATTTTAACTCTCTCTTCTCTCTCTCTCTCTCAATACTATAAAAAAGATATGCATTACCATGTGATTATACAAAGTCATTTTAGGATGGATATGATGTGTAAAAAATAATGATTTGTTGGGTGTTTAGTCTTTCAATGATAAATTTTTTCTCAATGGCTTTGTTTGGTTTGGTCTTGGCGGGTGCAGTGTCCGATTTGTTGCCGATGATTATATCTGTACTAGTAAGATTTTCCCAATTTATTATAGGATTTTAGTTTTAATGATGACGTCTTTGTATTCACCTTTGAGGTTTAGTACTTTGGATTTTTGTTTTATGCCATGATTTGTAATAACGGTGAAGGTTTTCCCACATTCCGAATTGGTTTGTCACACTCCAGATTTGAGTCTGTGCGGTTTTTTAGTTCCGTTAGATATGAATCTAGACGGATTTAGTGGTAGTCTCAATGCTACAGTTGATAGCCTCTCAATCGATCTGGAGTTTCTATCGATTGTAGAGAAATTATTGAAAAGAGTCTTATGTGTGCGATGTTGTGTGTCAAGGTACTATTCCATTTTTGGGCCTCAGACATCCGAGTTTCCCTTTATGTGTTATCAGAATGTACAGATAGTACCGATTTTCGTTGAGGATTTATCTCTGTAATGTGGGGTCAATCCTATATGTTCGTAATTTTTATTTTGAATTAAACAAAATTTCCCCTTTCAAATTTTTTTTTTTAATTTTAACAATTTATAACCTGAATTTATCAATTTACAACAAACTGCTTTTTATTTATCAAAATTATTTCAAATTTATATCTAAAACAAAGTTAATTTAAAGTTTTCTATTTTAATAAAACTTAATTAAAGATCATAAACCCAACAAATTTTTGTTAAAGTAGATAAAATGATTATTTATGTCATTAATTAACTACTCATATGTAAATTTTCTTAAAAAAGTTAACACCATCATCAGTAGGGATAATTTATGAGTTGTCAAAATTAAAATTTAGGTGACTAATTACAATAATGTGATAAGTTAAGAGGACAACGGTGCAAAAATAACCTTGTAAAAAAAAGTTTTTTTTACCTATTAGATTTAATTTAACAATTGAATTTACAAAATCGTTTCCTTCAAATAAAAAAAATTATAAAATCGTGTAATATATCTTTTTATAACATGGATATTTTTAAATTCTTCCATGGTTAAAAATTTATTCCAATAGCTAAAATTTTATTTACTCTACTGACAAAACAAAACAATGTCACCCATTGTAAAAGTTTTTTTTTTTTTTTTTTAAACTTAGTATGGTCAATTTCTTGGGAGAAAAAAAGTTAATCACTCGTGAAGGAAGAGAGTTGTACAAAATATGTTAAAGAGGACCGTACTTTGTGGTTCTCATTTCGTCCTCGTTTTCCTTATTTTACGTTTGGTCACCAGTCACAACTCACAAGAGATATATATACACATACATACATACATATATATATATATTATATATATAAATCATGAGTCTTTTGGGAGTGGAATTCGCATGGCCATTCAGTTTCCAACGGAGCTTCCCTACTCCCTGAAGTCAACATATCACTCGTTTAGTCTTTCTTTTATACTTGCACATGAAAATCATCTCTCTTTTCTTTTTCAACAGTTTGTGATCATGTAATTATCGTAGATGTATGACATTACTACTCGGTTAAGAACATCGGTTAAAGTTGAAATTTTTACATCGGAATTAGTTGATTTTCAAAAACGATTTTGTTTGATAAATTAGTTTAACTCCAATTAAACTGTACTTTTTTATTATATATATATATATATTTTTTGAAAAGTCAACAAAAATTATAACTAGTTTTTAAAAAATTAACCAACTCCAACTTAAAAATTTTAACTCCAACTAAAATTCTAATAATTAAAATTTTTGTTTTTTTTTTAGAAAAAGACAAACTGAGTTAGAAAATTTAGGCCGGAATCGATCAACCAAATAGATCATACATATATTTCACGATTAAATGTATATATAATTTTTTTTTTTCAAGGTGAGCTTCACTTTAGGTTATTTGTTGGGTGACTATTTATATACATATGTTTTCAAGTCAATATTAAAAAATCTACTTGTGGTATGTTTGGGTGGACATAAACTTCAACCAGGTATTGTCATATTTCAATCCTAGCATTAAAAAGCAAAACAAATATAGGCTACAAGTGTCAAGCCTCGTAATATGTTCCAAGTAGCACTCTCTCGCGATCATTTGGTTGATCAAGCAAGCCACTCAGCTGAACTGCTGGAGAAACCAAAGCGATGAGAGGGAATTCTACGGCTGCATTTGCATTTGGATCTCCCACTATTGGAGTTTTATAAATGTTTTGATTGGAAAAAAGTGAATATATAGAGTTATGAGTTTTGTTGAAAATGAACTGTTTGGAGTTAAAAAGTATAAAAACTTAATTAAAAAAAATATATAGATCTTACAACTACTCTCGTATCTGGTACCTCATTTTTACCAGACACGAACGATACTTGTAACGATTAGTATCTTGAATTATACCGGGTAGTATTTTGAGTTGTACCTATTAGTTTCTTGGGTTGTTCCCCCTTCTCTTTCTCTCTCTCTCCCCTGCGTGGCGGAAGAGTATTCTATAGATCTTATTTCATTACTCTCATCATTTTATATAATTTTAATTGGAGTGGAACCAACAAGTTATTTGGTGGATGTGGTAAACCTACTCGTTCTACGCGACAAGATTGTGAATCCAAGATAATTGTGAATCCAAGATAATAGTACCATGATAGACCATCATTTATCCTTATTACCCTTTTGCTTCAAAGAAAAATTAAATAAAAAATAAAAGAGGAATACCATAAATTTGTATCTTTGAAGGTACCATTTTGTTTTTTTGGGGGATGAACATCCGATGGATTAGGTATTTGAGATTTTTTAGTCCACTCAAAACCCATCCAATCAATCCAAAGTTTAACTTCAACCTATTCAATTAAAATCGGGCTAGGTTTGATGGGTTGGACGGGTTGTATATTATAATTTAACAAATGTAAGGACAAAAATTTTAATTCATAACATATTTTTCATTTCTTAAGAATTATAAGTAAATACACAAGTAAAAGATCAACAATGTAAGTTTTAAAATATATATGTTATAAACCATAATAAACCTAATTAGTTGAAACATATTTAACCAAAAAAAAAAAAACCTTGATTGGATGAGGTTGAGACGGGTTACTAAATTTGAACCAAAACTCACCTAATGAAAACTCGGGTTAGGTTAATCAAGATTGGATTAAGTCAAACTAGATAAGATTAAATTGGGTAAGTTTAAACGGATTAGTCGGGTTGGGGAATTTTTCGTTCTCCCTGCTTTTGGCTAGAAGAAGCAACTATTAACCACTATTTAAAGTTCATATTGAAATTGGAAGCGGGTCCAACTGCTTTAGTTGTGTGTGTGTGTGTGTGTGTGTGTTTTTTTTTTTGGGCTTTTTAATGGTAATTAACCTCACCAGTCTCAATGGGCACAAGTTTGAATCTTCCCCACCTCGGAAATTGGAAATTATGGCCAATTATCAAGTTAGATTCTTCAACCACAGGTGGGAGAATATATCAAAATACCTGTGTTACTTTTAAAAAATTTTTTTTTTTAACACAAACAAGCAAACATACACATCTCACGAGACAAATCGACTCACAAGAGCCTTCAGAAAGAGGAATTTAATAGATCCATAAATGGATTCCACTAAGTTACAACTTTCAGACAATTGCTGACTGTAAGAGAACTCGTGACACTTATCAAAATATTTGTGTTCTTGTTCAAAGCATAAACACATCCCTTGGTATATTGGTCAACTGTCAACAAAGCTTAAGCAATTCGAAGCAACCAATGGGTTTGTTCTCTTCCCTTTGATGACGAGACAGAGAAGAGTAAAGCTACTAAAGACAATCCAATCAGGCATTTGGACTTGGGAAAAAGCAAATAATAGTAAATCAGATGAGAAAAATATAAAACTTCTCTGCACCTCTCATTTACTACAGCAAAATTGACCCATAGAAGTTCATCGAAGATTAACTGAGAACATAAAAACAGCTTACTTTTACAGGAGCAAATACCTCCAGCAACGTGACATTTCTCCATTTTCTTACAAGCAATCGATGAGGCGCTGAACGGACCTCCATGAATAAATTATCTAATTTACATGTGTAACAGATGAAATGCCGAAGAGAATTGCGCAGACATTAAAAAATAGAAGAAAGAATTTTACAATAACAAGTTTGCCGTCTTTGACATGCCACGAGTAATGGAGCCATCTCACCGGAGTTCATAGTCTCCACTTCACCCATAAGCCTTTGGAACTCCTTTTTTAGTCTTGTACTAGGCTTGCATGGATGTGAAACCACTGCAACAAATGAGCTTCCCTGTTGCAACCAAAGCTAAATCCCAATGTGCAAATCAGCCAATTATTAAAAGTGGGATAAACGAATTTCGTGAAAACAAAAGGGGGCTCTAATCATTCTCACCCTATCAGCATGACTTCCTCTTGTCAACTTTTAACTGAATGTTGTACCACTTTTTCTTCTTAGGCCTATCCCTCGACGGTTTCTTATCCCTCTCTTGGCCATCTTCTTTAACCTCCTTGGATGGACCTTTATTCCGGCTTCTACTCGAACTCCTTTTCATCGGAGGAATAG
Source organism: Ficus hirta (assembly GCA_038430175.1). Taxonomy (NCBI): domain Eukaryota; kingdom Viridiplantae; phylum Streptophyta; class Magnoliopsida; order Rosales; family Moraceae; genus Ficus; species Ficus hirta. The sequence goes on along the minus strand of CM076595.1, from coordinate 12,914,665 downwards.
TTGTATACGAGGCATGTATCTCATTCCTTTGCTTGAGAAGGTCGTCAATCTGTATTAAATGAACATTAAAATATAACAAAATAGAATAAAATAAAGCAGACATTGAATAGGGGTTAAAAGATCAACGTAATTGAACTCACCTGTTGCATTTCTTGTGCATATCTACTGGTCATCTCCGTAAACTGGGACAGAACCTATAAAAACAGAACATGAAAACTTAAAAACCGTATAAAACTAATGTACAAGCATAGCCACAAAGCACCACGCATGTCAAGTCAAGACCTCTCTGTATTCAGCTTCAAATTTTGACAACTCCACCCTTTTCGTTAGTATTTGGGCTTCTACAGCCCTTAGATTCTCCTTTTCTTCCGTAAAAGGTTCAGCACAAACAGCTTCTATCGTGTAGCTTGCACTTTTAAAAAAATTGTCACCTAGAAGTATTTCCAAAATACAAAATATAAGCATAATTCAAAACCAAACCTGCATAATAATCAAAACTGGACATAAAATCTTTGGACAGACCATAAACAGCAAACACATGGGTTCCAGCCTTCAGTTCATTTATCTCACATGGCTGAAATCCATCTAATTTTTTGAAGAAGGCAGCATCAGGATCCTTTGCAGCAGTTATCTGGTGCAAAAATTCGAGACCAAGTTCGGGTGAAAAAGCTATAAGCATTTAGGGGGGAAAAAACAAAAACAAAAACAAAAACAAAAGGTTGAAGTGAGTGAACAATATCTTTTACAACACAAGCATATGCCAAGTTGCCAACAGCTTACCGAGTTAACTGTCTGATCCAATCGGTACACTGGGAAACAAAGAAAATACATCCCAGCAGATGTAACCTTTCCGGTTTTTGCACTGTCCTCCTAATAAGAAGTAAGTTGTCTATGAGAGACTTAAGCAAACAAAATATATCAGGTAGACTCTACAAGAAGCCTATAATGAATAAGGGCACAAATATGTTGTCTATACCATTGTTTAAAATTGCGCAATCAATTGCCCGCTTTGAGGCCCACCTCACTGAAAGGCTATCAAAAATAGCCTTGAGGCCCATGCCTCACGGGGAAAAAAATTGCTAATGCCTCTCCCACTTGAGGCACATGAAGATGTTCACGATATTGTGCAATAGCTGAGACTATTTTCTAAAGGCCGAAGGCTGAAGCTTAAGTTTTCAGAAAAATAAAAATAAAAAACAAAATATTCCAGGCCCCTTTTTTTCCTTTTACTTCGTGGGCCCATCTATGCTGCTCAAAAAACTTAAACAAAGACATTTTTCATGGCTGCTCGAGCAATATATATGAGAATGGGGTTGACTTTTGAATTAGGAGTTATAACTAGTTTATTTTAGGGTGTGTTTCTTTCAGACTGCTTGTTGGACTTATTTCTTTTAGGCTTATTACTTATGAAACTTGTTTATTTTAGACTATTTGTGATGTTAAGTACTGACTTATAACTATTACTTGATTTTGAATTTTGAATTGTTTTATGGTGTTACGTTGAGGCTTACGCCTCAACTCACAAAAGGAAAATGCCTTCATACCCAATTGCGCAAAATTAAACATTGGTCTACGAGGAGCAGCCTGTAATTAAATTTTCTTGCAAAATTTCAAGTGAGTATAATATTTGTGGACGTAAGATGTTCTGAATCAAACATGTAGATACCAACATATATCAAGATACAAAACTAAAACTGCCTGATCTTTAATTTCAACAACATCAGAGTCACACAAAAAGAGTTTAATCTTCTTATCTCCAGAACGAAGAGATGTTCCAAGAAAGCGATAACCCAGAAAGCAAAAAACAACATAACTGACCCTGAAGCAAAATAACTTTTAAAATAATAAAAAAATAAAACTGAGAGAGAGAGACCGGGGGGGGGGGGGGGGGGGGGGAGTGGGTTGGGGGGGTGTGAATCGTGTACCTGTAGGGCAAGGCTCAACCCACTAGTCCCTTCCTGATCAAAATACAATAACTAGAAGAGAAGAAGGACGTAGTGTTAGTTAAAAGTTTGATTCAGTACCTACTCATAGAGAAAAAATTCAACTTTATTTGCCTACACTTCAAACTGAAACAGAAAATGGTCTATATAAACTGCCACACGAAGATCATATATCATAATTGAAAGCAACACTTGTTACAAACGTATTGACTGAACACATAACCAAAAAAGAGAGAGAAGGAAAAATAATAATAATAACGAACAATAATCAAATAAAAATAATAATAAGCAATCAGGTCAAGTTCATGCAAAAGTGAATCAACCTTAAACTTGCTTTTGTCGGATGACTGCACTCGGCAAACAAATCCAGCTCGTGCCTCCTCTTCATTAATTGTAACAGAGTAGAAGTGAGCACATTGCTTTTCAACCTGTTAAAAATAAGCAGATAAATTAAATTTGCAAAGAACAATCCAAAAAAAAAAAAAAGGATAAATAACATCTAACCTTTCTGGTTATAGGCTGCCCCAGTGGAAGTGGACGAATAGTGACCATGCCATTAAGTGCCTCCTCCAAAACAGTCGCTGACACAGTGGTCTTAATTGGAACCCCGAGTTTACTGAAAAGGGCAGCAAACATGGTGTTGACTGCTCCCAGACTAGAAAGATCTAGCTCCAATTCCTGACTCTCTGATTCAACAGCCTAGTAAACAGATTATGTGATCATTTAGGCACCAATTTTCTCATTTAATAAAAAAATATATAATTATAATTTTGATGATAGCTAAATAGCTATAAACATACAGAACAATTGGAATCAAAAGAACTCCTAAATTGAAGAATGAGGTTACGATTCTGATTAGAAACATGGATCCAAATTTTATTATATTTAAGCAATAAAACCATACCTCAAACCCAGCTGTATCATACTGACGCCGTTTATCTGGGTCAGACAAGATATTATAGGAGAACGTGACCTCCTTAAACATATCAGCTGCTTGAGGGTCATTTGCATTCTTGTCAGGATGATACCTGCAATGATTTTCCTTAATTAGCTATTTTTTATTGTAATGAGACTTAAATCTTCATCTCCTTACCCATTAGACAAGATAACAGCCTTTTAATCACATTAACAAAGGGAGTGAAATGCAAAGCGTGAAGGTTGATAATACAAAAAAAGATACACATATGTGATGTCACATGCATAAACCTTTCCCAATCAACATTTGTCGCTGAAAAACTCAATGACTTGAGAGAAATACGTATACAAAACAGCACTTATACGCTACTTCTAGTTTATGTCCAGTCCAACCCACATAGCATGCATAGAAAAGACCAACAGGGATCAAAATATGTTTCCAACATTCCTACAACAGGGCAGAATTTTCCGAAGAAATTCGACACGTCAACTAATCGGGTTCAATGCAAGCGGAAAACTTGGTCTTGCACTAGACTATAATCCCATTAATCTGATAAAGCAAATGCTTCAAACAGGGCTTCCTTTTATCAACTGACCAAGCAGTCGCTTGATAAGTCAATTGACAGCAACTTACAGTTAAATGTGAATGTAAAATAAAAAAAAAAACTGATTGTTTAACCAAACAGCTAGATGAAAGACCATAACTTGCAGCTACAAGCTACATATCCTTGACTTTACCCATGCTTCAACAATTTAAAAATGAAAAATTACAAAATCCTTCATTTTCCTTCATGACAATCTGCTAATTCTTGTAGAGGACACAAAAAAAGTTCGAATTTTTAGAATGAAGTTTAAAATATTAGCATCTCATACGGAGATCCATTTAAATAAAGCAGCCAAAATTCAAAAATTTCTTTCTTTTTCTTTACAAAGGAAATTCAAATTTATTAAATAAAAAAAAAGGTAAATACTTGATAGGTTAAGAAAAATTGAACTTTTTTTTTTTAAAAAAATAGAACATACTTGAGAGCCATTCGTCGGTACGCGCTTTTGATTTCCTGATCAATGGAGTTCCTAGAGACGCCAAGGACCTCGTAGGGGTCCCGCCGGAGCTGCTTCGCGGCGTCATGCTTCTCCGATTTCGATCTACTCGCCGGCATTCTCGAATCACTCAGCGATTCGTACGCCCAAAAAAAAAAAAACCCTAAAAGTCACACCCAAAGATGCTCGTCGAAGAATCCACAAAATGAAAATTCACCTCATCCTCCGCCGCCGAATATCCTGCGAAATCAGTGTCTTCAACAGCACGGAGAAAGCCCTAGAAAACCAGAACGGAACAGAAACTCCATGCACCACCGAGCTGGAGCTCGAGTGGAGAGAGAGAGAGAGAAGAGGACCAAAAATTGGAGGGGAAATTAGGTGTGTATATTGTTATAATATTAATATTTAAATAAACTATACACATATATATATTTCACTTCAAAATATATATATATATATATATATTTTTTTTTTTGAAAGCGAATTTTGCTTGTCGGTAAAGTACGCAGAGTGCGTAATACATAAGGGGATGTTGACATGGCGTTTGCTGAACCGATTCCGCACGTGCGTTAAGGGAGTGCGTAATGCGCACCCGGCTCAGTTTTGATTGAAGCCAGGGTTATTTTAGGTGTTTTATTTTTTTTATTTTTGAAAAAATTGGGATTTATTTATATGGGCTGGCCCTTTTGGCCATGAAGAAATCAATACCAGAAAAGCTAATGAATTGAAATCGCAATCAATGGGGCTGGACAGAGAGAGAAATCTGACCGCAAATGCAAATATTATTTACTTTTTTGTATTTTTTTAACTATATTTTGACAATAATTATATGTACAAATATTCTTTTTTTTGCTTTTCTTTGTGGGAAAAATGATTAGACCATATGGAATGAAAATTGAATGGGGCCCATTTAAGGAAAAAGTTTGAAATTATGCTCCCACTTCTTATGGGGATTGCATTTTTAATCACCAAGAATACTGAATACACTTGTTTTTAGGGAAAAAAATTTTGTGAAGAAAAGGAAAAAAGATATAATATGAATGGTAATGAGGAGACAGATGAGAAACCTTGTCATTTGTGTTGGACAACATAAAGATGAACTTTATTATCATAATGTTTTGTATTTTCTTGTTTCCTTTTTTTTTTTTTTCTTTTTTACCTTAAACGGAAAATTCTTTGTTTGAGAGTATTCTTTTTTGGAGAGATCTTTCTTCTAGCTTGTTTAAACATGTCATTTAGGACCTGTTTGTGATAATATCTGGAAAGAGTGTTTTAAAAGTTGAGTTAAAAATGTATGTTTGGGGAAAAACTTTTTAAAAAGTTATGTGATATAGAAAATAGTGTAAAAATTTGAAATGTATTAGGAAAAAAAAAAAGAGTAATACTGAAGATACCAATTTCAATCTCAACTTTTTGAATACGAACTCATGTGTCATATTTTCATTGATAAATATAATCAATTGATATGGTAATACTTTAAACACTTATTAATAAAAATATGACAACTCATATACCACGTATGTTGGTATTCAAAAGTTGGGATTAGAATTAGTATTCCTAGCGTTTAAAAAAAATACAAAATGGATTTTGTTTTGTTCGTCTCGTCGTTACGAGCATTTTGACATAAAAATCTTTTATTTCGATTTGAAATAAGAAAGTTATAGACTTTTATAATTTGAGTTTTTTTGAAAATAAAAGAGAGAGAAAGTTTAATGTAGAGTGGAAAATTTGAAATCCAGATGACAAAATGATATTTGGAGATGGTACGCCAAACATGCCCTTAATTTTAATTGCAAGACAAGTTTCCAAACTTGTACTTAGATTCTCATTATTTTTACCATGTAACCCTATAAGTTAATTATGCTTACGAAATAAGTGTCTTGTTAGGTTGTGTAAGCTCTTACAAAGAGAATGTGCTGATTAAAGGTCTATGATATAGATAGTTTATTCATTAAGAGTATTTTGGATATTTCACACTATAATTTTGATTGTCCTAGTTGTTCTTTATAAAAGGGGCATATCAATTGGTTTTATTATTAAAGAAAAACATATAAAGTTTTGAATGTATACAATTTCTCTTGTAAACTTCTTACTCATCATAATGATTTATTACAGCAACTGAAACATAATGTAATCTCATACTGAAACGAATATGTATGAGAAATTACATGTTTAAAGATTGTTTATATCTTCTCTAATTTATTGCTCTTAGTGATAAAAATTAGGGTGTTAATTCTTAACATTTCCAAATCTATATTATAATGTAGGTGATTTTTCATTTTATTTAAAGGATTTTAAGTTTCAATTTCTAATAAGTATACTCAGTTACTCACAATTGAACCTTTTAAAAAATATTGTGAAACATAAAGTTAACTTCTAAGGTTAGAAACTTAAAAAAAAAAAAAAAAGTAAGAAAATAAGTTTATGAGAAAAACAATTTAAGTGACTTATGATTGCATGTATAGTTTAGTGGTAATTTCACATTTGACTTAGAATTATAATCTCACATTTCAAGTTAAAAAAAAAATTTAAGTGACCTCATCTTTTATAGTACTTAATTATGGAGTCACACTCAAGTCAATATGTGTGCTTAGAAAAATGAATTTTTAAAGTCCATAGTTTATTTTAATCTTAACATGTTGCTCTTATCCAGTTTTCATTACATCAGAGGAGTATAGTCCACTAAAAGTTGGCCATTTGGAACAAGACATAGTTTTTTAGAGTGTGTTTGGATGGTAAGTTTAAACTTATCATCTCAAAAAGTTTTTTTGTTTTTTTCTTCAAAAGTCTTTGTCTTTTTTTCAAAAAGTATTTTGTCTTTTCTGAAAAGTCAACAAAATTTACTATTTCAACTTAAAAATCTCAACTCAAACTGACGAACCAAACGAACCCTTATTTTGAGTAATACAACACCACAAAGTTCAAATCTTTTAGACTCTATTGCAGAAACATCCCTTTTTTTTTTTTTTTTTTTTTTTTGTGATTGAACAGGATAATCCACCTGACCAGCTTGACTATGCATGAAGCTTTCTCTATAAGTGCATAATATAACATAAAAAAAAAAAGGAAAATGATTTTTTTGCCTCAATTGCTTTAATTTGACAGATCAACTTATTAGCTTATCATAAGCACCTCTTTTTTTATTAGCTATCATAAGCAACTCTACTATCTTGATTAATCTTTGATTAAGAGTACTTCACCTTTGGCTTTTTCTTGATTTTTTTTTTTATTTATAAACTTTGCATAGAGAAATAGCATAGTAATTATAAAGTGAATTTTGTGATAGGACAAGGAAAAAAAAATACACCCAAACAGACATAACATAATTATGAAATCTCTCTGTCAGATTAGAACCATAACGTGTTCAAATAAAAAATAAAAAATAAAAGAAGAAGAAGAAGAAGAAGAAGAATAAGAAGTAGAAGAAGTTTCAGTGGCTGAAACTCTCATTTTTTTTTTACTATCAATAGGAACGACAATTTTAGTTACTGGACTGACTTTGTAATAGTTTGATAAAAGTATCTTTATATTTAAAATTTGTAACACACCACATAAAATTACTCCGATCATATTATTAAAAAGTTAATTTTACAACTAAAATTACAGTTCTTACTAATAATGAAAAAGACAATTCTTATCATAAATATCTCCTAAAAAAATGATGACCGAACAAAACTTAATAAAATCTAACAGTTTAAAATTGGGTCCTCTTACTGAAGTACTTTTTCTTACTCTACTAGAGAATTTTCCAAATTATAAAGGCACAAGAAATGATTGAAAAGTTGTTGTTTGTCTTCAATCGCTTAAAAAAATTTTACGAACTGTAATCATTTGAAGGGGATGATGGGGTAAGGTAAGAATGCAACTGATAAGTTTCTGCCAGATCTGCCTTTGCTGGTTGACATCGATCGAAAAATGTAATGAGAAAATTTTAGAAATGTGGGGTTCTAGTTATTTTGGCCAAACACCCCAAAAAAAAAAAAAAAGACAAAAAGAAAAAAAAAAGTTTTAGTTAGCATATGCCTAGAAAAATCATGCTTGGGGACAGAATTTTAACTTTCCCCAAAACAAGGAAGACAATGGGAAGTGATATTCAAGGGTCCACCATTCTCTTCTCTTGGTGGCAAAGTTCATAAAGTGGGCATTAAATTTTGTTTTTTTGTTTTTTTTTGAATTTAAAAATGAGAGGATTCGAACTCTTATTTTATAATAAAATTATGTGAATAATTAACGTTAGATTATATTTATAATCAAAATAAATATAATCAAAATATTATAATTTTAAAATCCAACTAAGTTCCATACATCATATCAACAATAAGAAAAAAGGGACAAAATAAGAAAAAAGAAATGAAATTGTTCAGACAGAGAATATGCAGGTCTCTCATTCCCTTTGGTTTTGACAATAATTTTTTTTTAAACTTGTTTATTTACTTAAAAATGTTGCAAATGGACAAATGTTTCTCATTGGATATATAATTACGTATGGTTACCTAATCTATCAATGCAAAAGTTTTGGACACTTTAGAGATAAATGTCTCATTCACAGCTGGGCTTACGATTATCTTTCAATTAGTAAAATAAAAAGGTCAGGATCATTAAACTAATACCTAATCCATATGTCAGGCTATTTGGTGGTTTACCAAAAACTTTAATAGGTTAATTAACAATTGGCAATTGGATAATGATCCTGAGATTTGATTTCATTGGAATAAGTTGTGGAAATGAAGTTATTTTAGCAAATATGCCCTCTTATCTACATACTACAAGTAATCTCTCTCTCTCTCTCTCTCTCTTAATATTGTCCTTTATTAAGAGAGAGAGAGAGATCTTCACTTTTCTCTCTTTTTTCCCTCCCCTTTTTGAAGAATTTGGCTCCGTTCACACACTTTATGTGATTCCACTATTACACTACATAAACAACTCTAATTGGTATACACATACATAACACATCTTTTATATATATATATATATGTACAAAGATTGGATTCTATAGTAGCATATATACCATACAACAGAGCAAATAAGACCAAGTGCAAATTCCTAGCCAAGAGAGAGAATTAGAACCCACTAATTGGTATTTACATACATAACACATATATATACATATATAAATATATAAATATATATATATATATATATATATATACAAATGTACAAAGATTGGATTCTATAGTAGCATATATACCATATAATAGAGCAAATAAGTTATGATTCTTTCTTTGTACCGAGCTATGATTTTAAGACCACATCTTACAAAAAGGAAAAGGCAAAAAGAAAAGAAAAAAAAAAAAAGAAAAGAAAAAGGTGTGGTCTGAAATCAAGGCAAAAGAGAAATAAATGGTATGTACTTTATTTTATTAATTTGGTAGGTGGGAAGACAATTCCACATTATAAGTTTCAAAACTTTGTTGTTTAGTTTGGAGAGGTGATTATAAGCTTAGACATGACTGAAGGAATGCATTATGCTTTAAGGATGAGGGTCAAGAGGGTGACCCAACACCTAATTAATCAACCACTAACTAATTTAGCAAACACATTAAAAATTAAAAATAAAAAATCAACCACTAACTAATCAATTTCATCACTTTTAACATCTTATTATCTAAAAGAGACTTCCAAAGGTACCAATGCACTAAAAAGAGAGACAGATACATATTGCATCCTTGGCTAAAACGTGTGAATCCTTTTTTGGGGAACCTATTACAATTTTTACCTTTTCCAGGGACTGACAAGCAATGGTTGCGTGTTAAAAAAAAAAAAAAAAAAAAAAAAAAAAACAACAACAACAACTTGTAGATGGGCCGGGCTTGTTTTTGTCGATTCCGCATACCATATTCAATCGCCGTTTGGACTTTGAAGAAATAGGTGGCCCAGTGGGGTAATTCATTTCTTTTTAGGGAAAATTAGATGGCGACTCACAACTTTTCGTATGTATTTAAAACACACACCACAGATTATCTATGAGACAGTTAGAAAACACCATTTTAAGAGAATTAAGGACGGAAATTTCTTCTTCTTTTATTTTTTTTTTTTACTTCACTTTCTTATCCTCCAGTTGTATAAATGAAAGACAAACAAAATGTAAAATGAAAGATAAAATCGTATATTTTTTTTAATAGAAAAGAATATTTTTCAAACCACCAAGAGAAAAAGTGACATAAGTAAATAAAAGAACTTCATAATTAGTAGTACTAGCTAGTCTAATTTAGGCTAAATTAGGCTGATGGAGTCTAGCTATTTACCTAAATCAATCTTTTGTAGACGGTTTAAGAAACGCTAATCAATATAATAGAAAGACAATTTCAACTTTTATTCATACCACGAGAAAATTAGAAAATGAATTAAAAAGATAAACACTTTTCGCATTTTTATTTTTTTTAAAATGGCATTGTTATTCAAATCCTCTTACAAAAATAATATTTCTCCGAATGCCAAACTCTTTAAAAGTGATATTTTTCTTTCTCAGCCCTTGCTGCCATCAATAATAAAAGATAAGTAGGGTGAATCGAAAATAAAAATAGAGTAGTGTTAGGGATATCAGTTCTAATATCAATTTTTGAGTCCAATTCACATGATGGTATATTGTCATCTTTTCACTAATAGACGTAAGTAATTGATGTAGTAATAATTTAAGCATTTACTAATAAAACAATGACAACTAAATGTCACATAGATTGGTATTTAAAAATTAAGATAAGAGTTGGTATTCATAGTATTTTCCATAAATTTAATCAAATAAGAAACCTGCAGGATCAAATGTATGTCTCAGCCTAAAAAAATAATAATTATAAATAAAAGAAATGACATCGGCAATAGTTTGTAGCAATTTTCTTTGTTTTCTTTGTTTTTTTTTTTTGTTTTTTTTTTTTTTTTGGAAAAAAAAGTACACACAAGCTAGCTTACACGCCACTTCATATATATAGGAATCATCGTTCATTGACGGCTGCAGAAGTATATAAATTATTCAAGGGCCATTACATCATCACCATGAATACTAATCTGCTTGCTTAATTAATTCGTGTTTTTGGTCTTAACAATTATTACTATTTTAATAGTTTGCATTGTTCTTGTCATCAAATATTTGAATTATCTTATGATTTCAATATATATATATATATATATTTGAATTATCTTTAAGACGCCAAGGCAGTGACCAACCTAGAAAGCCAGAGTGTTGAACACATAATTAAATATATGTATATATATTTGTTTTAAGTACATGCATGTGTACAAATATGTGCATGTATATATGCTTATTATTCTCTCATAGTACGTATCTGAAAAGACATAAAATATTAGGCTGTTTATCTAAATGAACCTAGGAAAGGATTATTATTATAAGTCAATTTCAAGAAAATTTTACTTGATTTTTAACCAACATAATTTAAACACATTTTAAATTCATTACATCAATTCAGTGAACCGGTCGTTGGAGGAATTAAGTATAATTGTATTATTAATACAAATCCTAAGCATGTGACTGGCGATTTTATCTTAACTTTTACATATATTATATTAATAAAAAGATATATGTAGCCAGCAAATCTTGTGTATCCGTCCAATCTAGTCCTAACTTGATTAGAAAAAATATAATAGAAAATACCAAATCAAACAAATTTTTCAAAAATTATTTCTTTTGATCTTGAACAGAATAATTCAAACAAGTAATTTAAAATATCAGAGATAAGTAAAGATATTCAAACAAATGGTTCTATCGAAAATACATTTAATTAATTGGTAATTGTGTTAGATGACTAAGCAGTATCTTTAAGAAATTGTAATGACTACTGCCAAGACTATAATAAATCGAGAGATACTCTTCTAGAATAAATGAATAATATATACTAAATTATCAAATAATATGCTGAGTAGGTTTACAAGAAAACCTGGCACAACCATTGGAATCGGTCAAAAACCATCTTCTTTTTCTCCTATCTTTTTCTTTCTTTCAATATTTATATAATTGAAGAAATATTTTCATCTATATGGATATATATAGTCATGACAATTAATTAATATACGGTTTGTGTATAGGTGTGATGATCACGTTGTGAAATAAATGTTTAATGCAAATTTCAAAATTAATGTTTCGTAACGACTAAAGATTCATAGATTAATGTATATATCCGAGAAAAGAAACAAGAAAATTTATTTTCCCTAATCCAATATTTCAACATAAAAAATACAGAAAATATGTGAAGATTTATTAATCAAAAAATAACGAAATGCAGCACCACCGGATATATATATATATATATATATATATATTAATTAAAAACTAATAATCAAATCAATAATGTAATATAATTTTGCAAATGGGTCTTTGCAATTATTTATTATCAATCCACGTTCTTATTATTCTCCTATCATGGCTTTGTTTATATATATGTATTTATATATACACATGTATAAAGATCATGTATAACATATTATAAAGAAAGTTTCTCGATTTTTCGAGAGAAACATAAATTATTGTCAGTCCAATAAGGGGCCTTGCACTAACCTTACTATAATTTACTCTTATAAAAAAAAAAAAAAACCTTATCATAATTTACTTTAATATGACTTTAATGGATCAGATCCCGTTTTCAGCAAGTTATACTTATATATGAATTATATATGCTTGGCAATGAAGATACAGTACAATAATGGCACCCCAAAATTGTTTATTTTACTCCAAAAGAGATCAATATATATAATAGGTTGAAACTGCAATTAATTATTATCAATTGGTATTTAATTAACTCTTGGTGGTACAATATGACAAATAAACAAATGTTAACTCAGCCCAATCAAAGTGTTAAAATTTCAATGGTAGCTTTCACCACCCTTATCTACAACCTTTGCTCTCAAGCCAACCTCATTAGTAAATCAGCCCATATTTTCCATCTTTTCTACATTATCACCTTACGACGTGGTAATTTCACGTCTGTCTGACTATCGTACGATACAGAGATCGAAAGCCAACTAGTCAAAAAGGAAAGGAATAAAATGGCATGTCTCTGCATGCACATACATACAAGCATACATATATATAAATATATATTTATATACATATATACAAAAAGTGGCACATATGAACTGTATGATAATCAACAATGGCTAATCTTTCTTGTGTGATGGAATTCTTTGAGCTTGATCAGTTTGGTTGATCTCTCTATCTTTTTTTTTTTTTTTTTTTTTTAATTTTCCATTAATCAACAAGAGTTGGAAATTTAGAATCTAATAAATCACTGTTGAAGAAGACATTTAACTCATGAGAAATGTTTGACCTACACTGCTAAAAAAAACTTTTTTCTTTGTCTTTTGTTTAAAATTTATCCCCCAGTAGTACTTGGGGAGGAGCTAGGCAACTTTGATTGAAACCCTAGACCTAACTGAAGATCTAAAGATTTACAGCTTTGTTTAGGAGTAGGCTTGAAGATGACGGAGGACCCATTTGCACCTGCCGATCTCACGTCCGAAGCATGTGTTAAGGTGAACTTGCACGTCCGATCTTGATTCGAATTCGGAATCAAAATACCATTACTACCATAACTATAAGCTGGTACAGAACACCAACTGGACTGATCAGGTTGTTGGAGAAAAAATGGGGAAGAATTAGAACTATTATGATCAGAATCGAAAGGGTTGAAACTGATCTGCTGAGACTGATGAAAATCATCGACGACGGTGAAACAATCTAATGACGAATAATTGGCAGAAGTAGGACTAGTATTTGAGGCTTGGTATGAAAAACTGTTATGGAAAGCAGGTTGAAGGTAGTAGCTGAGGCTGGCCTTCCTGGCTTGTAGCTGCAGCCTCTTCTTCTTCATCCTCTCCTTCTTGTGTGCGTTTTGATGGCCTCCCAATGCCTGCGAATTCGCAAACTCCTTGCCGCAGTATTGGCACTCGAACTTCTTCTCGTGATCTGGTGTAATAACTTGGTTATTATTTTCGCCGGTACTTAACGTTGGGCTTTTGGTCTCCTTGTGGAAGACTGAGTTTGAGGAGTTGACACTCTCGTCTCCTAATTCTGGTGATGTTGAGCCTTTCATTGAGCTGGTCTGATGATCATTATTCTTGCTTGGATTCAGCTCAAACCCGAAAAGTTTGAGCTTCTTTTCAATACAAGAATATCCGGCGCCGGAGTGGTCCTGATCATCATCACATGACGGTTGAAGATGGCTCATCAAGGCACCCTTTGCCATGTTTGTTATGAGAGCCTGATTATGGTAAGAGAGGAGGCTTTTTTCCTTTTTTTTTTTTTTTTTATATATATATTTGGTTTGGTGGTGAAAATGTGCACAAATTAGAAGTTGGTTTGTGATGCCTTTTATAGGAGACGCTGTGGTTTACAACGGTGCATTGCATCGGCACAAGCACACTAAATGGTCAATTTTTTTTTATTAAAATAAAAAATTGGAAGAAAAGAAAAGTCAGATCAGAGAAGCCGTCTCATGCAATATTTGGTCTAAAGTTTAAACAATAATATATATGTGTGTGTATATATATATATATACATATATTGCCATGTTGCAGTAGATACAGTTCAAACTTTTCCCATCAAAGAGGATTCAGTGTGATATAATAAACAAGGAATTTAAGAGGTCTAAGAGCAGCAATTTAAAGATAGATATTAAATTTTAAAAAAAAAAATCATGCCAGCACTGGGGGGCATAAATATTCCATGCTTTATAAAGACAAAATAAAAGTTTATATAATAGTAACTATAATAACAAAAGTCAAAGAAAGATATAGGGATATAATCACCTGCAAGGAAGGAGGCTTAACTTTGCAACAAATCTCCACTGTACTTAAATATATATAAATATACGTATGCTTATCTAAGATTATTAACCATTAAATTAAAAAATAAATAAATAAATGAGTCAGTGGATTCATGTATTGTCCTCTACCGAAACCTATCATGTTAAACATATATAATATAGTATACAATATAACATTTTAGTGAAATAATTTACAGCTGTTTGGTGCCTAGTCCCATCCACTACAGTAGCACACACCAATAATATGTTTTATAAAATTCTTCAGAACTGTAGATATGTGATTATTCAGCACTTGATGAAGCTTCTTTGTAATTATCCTTCAATCCCCACGCACGATTAAGATAAAGCCCTAATTAATATATAAATATATATAATATAGGAAAGCTCTCTTGTCCAACTGTCGAATAGGTTTTGCATCATATAATTATTATTTGATTTATACATAATTTTTAATTAGAAAATTATAATATGAACTAGATAAAATTTAATAATGTAAAAAATAAATATCATTGAAAAATATATATTTAGAATTAACAGGTTGTTTTAATAATGGATAAAAAAAAAAAGTTACAGACGCGGGCATTTGTTAAGGATGCCTGATAAAAGAGTTCCTGTAGATATATAGATATAAATTTATATAAAATGTTGACCATGCTTTGTGAATGCACTTAGAATATATAGTAATTAGGGGAGGGTAGTTGCTAAACAAAGGAATATAAGAAGTGGGCAATGATGTAAGCATATATACTAATAATGGTCTTCAAAGAGATCTGGGCATATCTTCTTAGAGCAGGAAAAGCTTATAAATAATTATATCACTCAAAAGCATATGTCTTCAGGTGGATCAACTCATCATCTTATATTATTATATTGATTATACAAAGATATATATAGTTTATATATAAATACAGCTAAAAGCATTTTGGTTTGGACAGTTGTTATGGTTAGACCCCACCTTTTGTTACTTTGGGGACATATTTTGAAGTATTAGATTGTGTTTTTATTCCTTTGTCTCTACCTAGATCTTCTTTTTGGTGGACTTCTTCCCAGTTCCCACCAATAGATCTCTCTCATGCTCATCGATTTCCCACTCGTTTTTTTTTTTTTTTTAATTTACGGTTTTTATTCAAATTTGCTTTCTTTTATTGCTTTGGGAGAAGAATTTCCGAGTAGGCATGCTGTCATCAAGCAATTTCAATATCCTAACTTGTGGAAGAAAACGAGGCCACAAGAAAGAAAGAAAAAATAATAATAAGAAGATTAATTTGGATTATATATAATGGTGGCTGGGTGGTGGGTTGGTTTGATGGATTGACTTCAGCTAATTATCATAATTTTAATTATCATTATAATTATTATTCTAATTTCATTTTATCCATTGGTTTATGATAATTATTGATATGGAGAGATAATCAATCAAATTGGATGGTCATGGACCCTACCATCAGCCACCCCAATCCCATTAAAAAAAAATAAACCCATGTTCCAATCCCGCTCTATCTTGCTTCTCTTCTGGAGTAATCTGTGAGAGAATACACACACACACACACACACATGTTTATATTATATCAGATATTTTATTATATTAACAAAGAAGGCCAAACTTGACTTGAGCAAGCAAAGGAGAAGTAATATTTTACTTGTACAAGAACCTAGATGGAAAGAAAAGTTAATGGAGATAAAGGAAGAGACTGATAAAGTTTATATATATATATATATATATATATATTCCAATTCATGCCGCATCTGAATCATGTACAAAGTCACAGCACTCTTCCTGTAGTATATATGTAGCTACGACACTACTTTCAATGTGAGGTCTTTCAAGTCTATGTATGTGTATTTATATACACAATGTTATATTCTTAGTCATTATCATAATTTTTAAATTAACTCTATATTCAATTCTTATAAATTTTAAGATATATATACTTTTATGATATGACGTCTCATACAATCTTACACGTTAATTTTTAATCAGATAAAAATAGTAAAATGATGTATATCTAGAATAATATCACTCTCTATGAAGTAAGTTCAAGAACTCGATTCTACATGGCAAAAAGGCACTCATGGTCACATAAGGCGTTTGATGATGCTTTGTCCAACCATTAGACATTCTTCTACTAAGTGCAGTGAAAAAGTAAACCATTAAAGAGGGGAAAAAAAAAAAAAAGAAAGAAAGATTAATCCTAAATTATGCTCTCAGTCAAGTGAGAATCAATTGGTAAAAAAAAAAGAAAAGGAAAGCACCTCCAAATTCGTTTTACATTGGTAGGTAGCTTAGTGGAGCAATGAACAAAAACACACGTCACAGCTCAATTATTTGATTTTATTCAAAATAACAGTATCACACAAGGGGAAAAAAATAGAAAAAACTATACCACTCCAACAATACAAGGAAACCGACGTAATAAACTAAACATTAAAAAAAAAAAAAAAAAAACCACTAAAAACTAAAATTTATATGGGTAGGAACAAGGAAGGACAGAGCAGTACAAGGTTGACTCCAATGAGTCTTGTAGATTTAGGAAATCCCACATTTTCCGAGAAAGAACCAAAGTGAAGTGATTAAGGCACATAATCTGTCTTTTTTTTATAATAATGCTTTATCATTACGACTACGAACTATATCTATATGTGGGGACTTATAAATTATAAAATTAAAAAAAAACACTAGAAAATTAAAAATTGAAAAAGAGGAAAACGGAAAAGTACAGAACAAGAGATGTGGTAAATAATATCACCGCCACCTCCGCCAATAAAGCAATCGAGGATGTGATTTTGGAAGCAAACAAGAAGGCGGCCCTCCCAACGCCATTGTCAATTTTTTAGTCACCATCAAGTTATCAACAAGGTCTGCCATGCGTATATGTCGAGCACACACTTTAGCTTGCAAGAAAAATATTAATCTACTATTTAGTATTAATAACGTATGCTTGCAAGCATCTATTTTAAATAACACAAAGAACGTGTTTAGTTCGCATTAAAAAGAAAGAAAAAGTGAAGGGTGATTCTCGTTCTCCTCTGTTCACGTGTTTACTTATAAGAATAATGAGAATCAACACTCACATCTTCATTGGTATCAATTCCCAAGTTAAAAAAAAAAAAAAAAATTAACTTACTTATATACCCTTGCTGAATTAATTATATAATTATAAAGACATATTAATAATCACATTGATAAGATTTTTATTACTGAGTTTAGTAAATACAATAAAAAAAATTGGATTGATTCACTTTAAATAAATATTACACGAAAATAAATCCCACTCGTATTTATTTTTCTTTTCAGTCTTATTATCTTTTTCATTTGGATCGCATGCCTAAATGATTTGGTAAACATGCCTAAGAGATCAATAAAACTTGCTTACCCAAAAAAACATACCAAAAAGAAAGCTTGTTGGAATTTTCAAGAGAATTTTCTATACCATGTTGTCTTGTCTTCTTTGTTTTTCATTTCATGTCTTTCACACTTAAAGAACAGACGCCATTGACGTAATTCTCTTCGCTCCGTGAACAATTACGAAGGAAAAAAAGAGAGAGAGAGAGAAGGAAAAGTCACATGCCCAAGCCGGCGTGTGAATATGCACAAATCCCAATAGTTAACAACATGTGATCTAATAAATTAGAGGCCGAGAAACCTTAAAACATTCATGATTCAGCAGACAAACAAAGAAGACACAACCAAGTTAAAGCGTGAAAGTTTTCAGCCGAGTTTTCTTAGGACAATTATTTAGGTACAGAGCAGAGCGTACCTACCCACCGAAAACGACACCCAGGTTTGTCGTTCTTTTAACCTTGTGAAACCACAACTTAAAACCATAACTTAAAACCAAGGGCGGCTAAAGTAACATACGCATGATCAAAAAACTGACACGTGATATGAATCGCCACCCCTATATAACTTTAATTTCCGATAGACATTCTCACGTTGGCCCTTTTTTTTGACTTGATATATGCTCATACAAACTATAAACTATGACATAACTTTCTATGATTTTTTTAAACACTCGTGTGCAAGAATTTATTATTATATATTTTATAAGAACGTGTGCAATAAGTTTAAGGACTACTAACATTCATGATTCATGTGCATAAATTATAAACTACACGAATGATAAATAATCGCACTTCTACCAACCAAGGTCTGCTGATTCCAATTTACAAAATTGTTAAAAGTGAAATTCTAGTTCAAGTCATGAATGAACAGCGACTGAACGATGTTCAGTGCAAAGAAAGGTTAAAGCTCAAGATTCCAAAATTTCTTCCCAATTCCCACTAGCTATTAGTAGCAATAACAGAACGATTTTTGTACGCAAAAATGCGACGACTGATTGAGAGATCACATCATAACCCAATATGGGAATTAGTGCACAGCAGTCACCTCTTCTAAAACATTTGCAGCTTCGATCTTCCCATAAAAAGACGTCACAGTGACAATTCTATTGTATCTTGCTTTTGAAGTTCAGCTATCACGGTTGCCTTTTGGAACGAGGCAAGAGAGCGAGAAGAATCTTTTTCCTAGGTCCCTGAAAACAAACATTTGCATTAGATCCAGACACCAAAACTTGGTTCAAGAGCAAGGAAGTCAAATAAACCAGGATAAACTAGAGTTGATCAATAGTGAATAGCACACACGAAGTCCTCATGGAGAATGCCAAACTTCTGGTGATTAATCTCAGGTCCTTGGCGTCAAATTTCTAGGCTGTTACTAATGAGACGAAACATGGTCAATATTTACATTGGCTCCTATTGTACAGAGAGACATGGGCCCAAACTTTGGTTCCAGCACCCCCCGCCCACCCGCCAACATTACCTTTATTGTCCAGCCAAAAAGGAAATTAAAAATAAATAAAAATGCAGTCTTTCAAAAGAAACAAGTGATGCATGAGGTGACAGTTGACACTACACAAATATAGTTTCATGACACAAAGATCAACCAGAAAGCAACAAGGAAATCTAAACTCAGTGATGCAGGGGTTCTTCATATTAAGCTATCATCTGTCATTTGTGAATAGAGATATGGTTTGTCGTGACTCGTTAGCTATTGTTTTAAGTAGACTTGTCATTTGTTCTGTTAGCTTCCGTAAACGCTGAATATTGATGCAGCTTCACTGTTTTAGGATCTGATTGCCAATAGCTAGGGCAGAATATAGTATGGTTCAAATATGGAATCAAGATCTTGAGCTTTGTTTGTAAGTGAAATCCCTTCGAGATTGGGTTCGCAGCCATGAGTCTCTTGATCCAAACTCGAGTGTTTAGACCTCCTAAGTCACCCAGTATGTATGTGTGTGTATGATGCGTGTAATTGTCATGTGAAAGTACACTAATACTATACAAAAATCACACAAATATTAAATAAATGAAAAAAGCTGAACCACATAAAAAAAATGAACAATCAATAATAGAAAAGAAGAAAGAATTACCATGGGTATTCCGAGCTCTTTCAAGTCATTTTCTCCCATTTGCTTTAATGCAGTCATGTCCACCTGAATCACAGGTCACCAGCTTCAACATACAATGAATCGAAAAGAAGGTTGTGGACACAAGCGACGTGATACAGAAGTAAAAACAAAACAGAAGTAGAACACTATCAACATAATGGGATACTGTAAAAGACTTAAAAAACTTAGATGAGACTATATCACATTTCACAACTGCACATTATCTATCTTTTTTTTTCTTTTTTTTTGGGTGGGTTGGGGGGCGCTCGGGGGCGGCCGGGGAGGGGTTCCATTGTGCACCCTGAATAGCCAAATTATCACAACTGGCCTATTTATAGCCAGAGGAATAACTTAGAACATTTTCGAATAAGTGCACAGCTTATGACCATTGGAAAACTAGATAGTTAACAACGTAGTTTTACCCATAGAGAGCAGAAAATAAGGAATAGGAAGTTAAAAAAACATACTTCTTCGGCCTTAAAAATAACAACATATTTTCCAAGTCCCAGTGAATGTAGCAAGCCATCAACAGTTTGTTGTTCATCAACCTATAAAAAAAAAACTTAAACAAAACGTGAGAGACAAAAAAGGAAATCAAGTAGCTGATTAGAAAACTGTGAAAGTTGAAAACTACAGACTCTAAAAGCTCATCACAAGTCTCGTACCAAGTATGAACTTTTTGGCATGATGCTACCCAGCGGAGGAAGTTGGCTCATCTGTGGTGCCACAGGCTTTAAAGGTCCAGGAGGCAGTGGAGAATTTGATGTGAAACCTACAGTGCCCATCGGCCTTGGCGTCTCAATAGCATCTTTACTCATGTATGGAATCGATCTAACATCATCCAATGTCCTGTTTAATGGCCTCCTCTGAATTTCTTCCACATTCCTTTGTGGAGAGAGACCCCTAGACGTACTTGGCATCCTATCTGGTGATCTTCGTCTTAAAGGATCGGCTGTCCAAGGTGAATATGAATTTCTATGCGAGTCCATCTTAGACAAATCATCGGCACTCCTTGCTGAAGGAATTCGCTCGAAGAAACCATTCTCTTTTGGTTCAGGAAGCCGCTGTCGTGAATCAAGACTAGGCATTGAAGGCCTAGCCATCTTTCTCAGCTTATCACGTAGGTCCCCAAACTTCTGGTCATCGTTATTGTGCGCTCCCTTAGACCCA
Source organism: Ficus hirta (assembly GCA_038430175.1). Classification (NCBI taxonomy): domain Eukaryota; kingdom Viridiplantae; phylum Streptophyta; class Magnoliopsida; order Rosales; family Moraceae; genus Ficus; species Ficus hirta. The sequence continues at coordinate 12,893,377 of CM076595.1, read as the reverse complement.
TTTTTCCGCATGAGTTTCAACCGCAGATCATCCTTACTAATGCACACATCTTTGTAACCCGTGGAAGATAAGTTAAAAACAGAACAATAACTCAGAGATACAGTAATAGAGAGATTGAATCAATCAAATCAAAAATACAAATACTGAAGTGACATCCATCAACATTTACAGTACTTAAGCTTATTACCATCGGAACCATTAGCTCTCGAACTCGATGCACCGATATCTCCTCGTTGGCTGCAGTCAATACGGGAGAGTGTCAAGACACACAAAGCATCACCAGAGATTGCGCCACGGCATACAAGTTCATTTTATATCCAACTCATCATCACTACAATCCACAGCAGAGAAAACCCAGAAACAACCATATTTTCAAAGCTACATAAAGGCTAGAACAATGGAGGAATTACGCACCGTTTGCTGCTGCCATTAAAAACGCTTCCGTTCAGCAAGTGACCATCTCCACTACTTCCTAACCTATCTCTTACAGACCGCTTTGCCCCTACTGCAGGCAAAGACTCATCGAAAGAAATATCCAACCCAGATGCTGCCTTCTTTACCACCTGTAAAACAGTAGATTTGAACTCGAGCAACGACACTAAAACCCTAACTATGTCCAAACTCCGAAAATCGCATGAAACCAAACTCTTCACTTCGTCGTTACTAAGAAAATTTAAAGAAATAAGTTAAAAAAAAAAAAATCACTGAAATTCATTCGCTCATTGCTTACAAGTTGTAAAGCAAAAGGGAGACCATTTTCTCTCTTTTTCTCGGAAGCCAAACGGACAAACGAAAAGTTACAAAATTACCAAATTACTAAAAGAACGTCACAATTTAATCGGAATTTCGACAAAGCAAGCAATGTAAATCGGATTGGAAGTGAAAGGTATGGGAAGTTTACATACTTGACCACTACGCCCCAGAGTAATGGTGACACGGCCCCTGGAACTCTCCGCCATGAATCGAAATCCAAAAAGAAAACCCTAGCTGAACAACGACCAAATCTGGAACCAAATGAAATCAGAATCGACGAGAAGACGACGAGGCATCACCGGAGTAGGAGACAAACCCTAAAGAACTCAACCAAAAGCAAGGCCGAAAGGGAAGCGATTTTCGTCTCCAATTTTCTTCCTCTCTTTTTTTTTTTCTTAGGAAAATCAAGGCACGTCTCTGGGTTGTGCGTGTTAACGGGTGATTCGGAACGGAGAAAATGGGGAAGCTCGCACTCAGAGGCAAAAACATTGTTTTGTCGCTGATGATTTTATTATCAAAAAAAAAAAAAAAAGGGGTCAAAGCGTCGACTCGCGAAAGTGGGCCATGATTGATTCCATCAGCGTCAATATGAGACGTCCGATTTAGGGCCCTCTTCTTCGCCCAATCTATCTTGCAATTTATATGATTTTTTTTTTTTGTCCTTAATTTAATTACTTCTCACTCAAAAAAAAAAAAAAAAATCACATAGATATATATAATTTTCTTCGAAATTAATAGAGCATTGCTATAAGGAGAAATTTATAAAATACGCCTTGTCAATTTCCATATTTAGTTTTGTACCCTCTTTAAAGGATTACTAGTTAGAAAAACCAAGCAATATAAGAAAAAGAAAAAGAAAAAGAAATCATAGAAAAACTTTATTAAACAATCCAAGCCATTAGTTATTGATACAAAAATATCTCCATAATATAATCTTCAGTATAAATGTTTATTGTCAATGCTATATTTAGAACAAAAAAAAATAACAATAATATATTGAGTATGCTCAAGATGCTTAGGGATTTTAGATGACCTTTAGTTTAAATTGATTTTTTCTTGATCTTTTGAAGTACAAAATTAAGTTTTGTAATTTTGAAAGAGAGACTATTTTAAATTTGTACAAGAATATGTAAAGTTAAAAAAAAAATTTTTTTTAAGGGAAAGTGTATACCCCTCCCAGTAATTGGCTTCGTTAGATATTGACATGTTGTCAAAGTATATTAAATCTTCAGATTTTCTTCTTCCTTCTATTTTCTTATTTTTAATTATACGTTTATAAGAAATGTAGGTATTTGCTATTATAATGTTAGGAAGGGCAACTGATAAAAGGTGTTGTATAGGTGTAGCTATAATTAGAATATCATGATACACCTATTGATCATCGTTACTATCATTATATATATATATATATATATTTATATGTACACTACAACAAAAAATAAATTTATAGTCATAACATTTTCTTTTTAACACTTTTATTTTCAACATTTATATGTGACTAGATTTCTTTTTTAATTTAATCACAATCTTGTAACTAATAAGTAATTTGTTATAAATTTTTACTGTGACTAAAACTTTTAATTATGAGATTTTTAGTTATAGGAAAAGTTTTAGTCACGTCATTACCAAAAATCTTGTGCCTAAAAGTTTTAGTCACAATAAAAATTTGAGACTAAATATATATTAATTACAACCATGTGACTAAAAGTAACATTTAGTGTCATAAAAATGTTATTTTTTGTAGCGATCTAGTTGCATAGCATGTGTTTTGCATATGCAAAATAGACAAATATAACAAAGGCAAAACAAAAGCAAAAATAAAAGTTAAAAAAAAAACTACGTAGCATAGATCGACTATCATGTGGCAGTCATAGAGGAGGTGACAAGATAATTCGTGCTTTTCTATATTAAGCGATATCCCACTTGATTTGATTTTAAAGGGACAAAAAGATGAACCCGTATTCTTATTTAATTTTTGAGTCCTCAATGATGTCTAATCAATTATATTTTGACATATCATTAAATGGAGTTAGATTTTAAAGTATAAAAAAAATCAGTTATAAAGCATTTAAACTTTTTAAAATGATGTAATATAATATTATTAATTAGACACTTTTTGGGACACCAAAAATTGGATAAAAGATTTGAATCCATAAAATATTGTCATGACTTATGAGTCTATTAGAGTATTTAAATAATGTCATAAATCTTCACTCTACTCCCTAAGATGTGTTTATCTAATTCTCAAAAAAAAAAAAAAAAGAATGTTGGTTGCATAATAGGGCTTGCCATTCGTGTTAGTAGGTCGTGTTTGACCCTTCGGTTGACACTACAACCCTTGACACGAACACGACCCATTTAATAATCGTATCCAAAACAGAACCCAAACACGACCCTATAGTAAAAGGGTTGACACGACACAACTCGTGTAACCCGTTTATTAAACGAGTCTTAATTGTTTGTGTCAACATGTCAAACCCACTTACTAAAAAGGTCATTTAACTTGTTATGGACCTATTTTACCAACCTAATTAACCTAAAAGGTTATGTATCTTTGAGAGTTTAAATATTTTCCCCCTATTTTCATTTTAACAAAAAATAAAAAATTATAGAAAGATATTTATAAAAACTCAAAACTATATAAAAAGGTTCCAAATAGATGAATAATGAGTCATGATCATGTCAACCCATATATGACTCATTTATTAAATGAGTTAATACATTACGGGTTGGCAAGTTTAACCTGTTCTGATCGTTTATTTAATTGCGTCTAGCGGGTTTAACCTGTTTTGACCCAAACTCATTTAAGACTCAAACCTTCTAATTTCGTGCGGGTTTCGTGTCGTGATCAAAATTGCAAGAATGAGAGGGAGCGGAAACAAATTTATGTTTAAATTATGTTTCGAAGTTTGTGCTTCCAAAATATTGGTGTCGAAAAATTGATTTGATAAATAAGTTTTGGAGACACAAACATCTTATTTGATTAGTTGTTTTGTGATTTTTCATATTTAAGAGATTTGGTTAAGCCTAATGCTCGGTTAAGGTTCCATCGTAGTTGAACTTAGATCTATAACAACCAACAAACCGCCGAGTCTTCTTCACCGACCACCGTCGAGAACTAATAACGACACTGCCACCAAGCACCTCCTCTGCCACAATCAAGAAAATAATAAATCATGTCACTGTTAAAGTTCAGTAGTCGATGTTGTTTCCTCAATCGGCACAACATCAACAGTTGTTTGAAACCAAGGAAAACGGCATAAATTTGTCTATTTTTAGTTTTACAAAGGACTTGAGGGGTGAAATCCAAAATATTATTTTACGTTTTTTTCAAAAGGTTGCATCCAAACAAATTTTATTTTCCTTTTTTTGTTTGCTTTGATTTAAAACCATAACTTTGATTCCAAACCTATGTTGCTTACCTAAATAAATATGTTTCAATACTTTTAATGTGAAAATTACTGAAATGTATATGAAATGAAATGTGTTACTATTTTACTTGTATAATTGATATTTGAATCTCATTATTGAATAAAAAAAATGCTCAATTTAAGTGTCAATGACCACTAGGTCAATCAGATTGAGGTTTGGATTTGGTAGTGCATGATTTCCCTCTTATTTTTTCTCTCTCAAACACAATCCGAAAAGATTCTCAATTTGAATCGGAATATATATTTTTAAAATTTTTCTTTTCAATAGATTTCCTACGCCACGTACGTTTGTTTATGTTGTGTAGAGACTTTTTCCAGGTAGGATTAGGCTTGACCTTATGTGCTCTACCCATTGTCCATTCTGGCCCAGAGTTGGGACTGTTTTGAGTCAGCTTTGGACAGCCTAATTGATATGACATACATTTGTTTCTTTCGTTCTGGGTGCTAATTAAGATCATTTGTTACTAAACTTTTTTTTTTTTTTTTTTTGGTGGATCGAAATGATGTTAGTTGTTACTAACTTGCTATTATAATTCCCACACGGTCACATACGTGTTCAATCCAATCCAACTAAATAAATTTTAATTTTATCAAAAGACGAAATATCGTTCAAGGAAATACAATTTCCAATTCACACTCAAAACCTCATATAACAGAAAACTTAACACCGATAGACAATCGGTTCTATCAATAAATTCGAATAACACACAAGGAATTAACAACATGTACCAGACTTCACAAATAGAAGATGTAGATATCGGTATTCTACAGTCAAAGTTTTAACAGAAACGTTAGTATGGAGAATGTAATAATCGATTATTTGGGCCCTTGGACATCGTAATGAAACTTATAAAGTAACATAAGAACAGAAATATTCATGTCAGTAAATGAATATAAATCAGATAATCAAATCAGAAAAAATAGATAGAAAATCAATCGACACCAAGATATAAATAGGTTCACCCAACGATGTGCTACTTCTTCTGTGAGTGATTTCATTATATATGAATGTCTATAAGTACAAGAATACTTTTTGGGAGTATTTCAGTAGAGTAACAGTATGTGAGATTCAGACTAAGAAGAAGAGATCTCTGTCTGAAGGGAGTCTTCCTCTATTTATAGAGGAAGGACTATGGGTCTGAACCCGTAACTGATGAAGAACGGTTTTCATTTTTTGTCCTTGGGGATACGTGTAAACATGCCATTGATGATCTTTGATTTGATGGTTACCAGAGTGAACCTAAATCTTAGAACATGGGCCTGGCAGTTACTGATATGATTGTCAGATATGGCTTGTCAGTTATTATGAAGGATCTGACATGTCATGTCGATGGTATGTTCGACTATTGTGGGGAACGTCCCCTATAATGTCCGTTGAACACGAATTCCGAATGATGATTCAAATACAAGGCTTAGTGCTCGTGATCACACCATTCGTTATATATACTTCATTCGGAGAACGTTCGATCGTATATCGATCTGACTGTTCGATATTCGAATATGAATGGTCGTTATTCATGTTGGAATGACTTGAGATGATAAATTGGGTCCGGCCCAAGTATACGAATGATCATTGTCCATGATCGAATGAAGTCGTATCATGAGTTGGGTCCGGCCCAAATGTAGAGAGTTCATCATTCGTTTGATAAACTGTTAGAAGCTAACGTCGTAAAGGGAAGACGAAGTCTAACCCCAACAGAAGACACCCAAAAAGGTACACAAAAATTGAACACACATATGACTCTTTATCATATCCATTATAGTGGATGGTATTATTAGATTAACCGATAACGAGAAATCTATAGCACAAAGGCTACACAAAACTACCTCAAAGAAACGGATCTTGCAGACAAAAAACAAAACCAAATCTTAAGGGAAAAAAAATACCTAAACTAATCGAGGTAAGAACTACCGTTGTTATAAACAGAAAATGATAGAAAAACACATATCAGAACATCAAAATACCAATTAGGAGAGTGATGCCCCGCAACACCAGCGAAAGAAATTAATAGTAGAAAAGACAAGAAATTGACAAACACATGTCTCCAACAACAACATAAACTGACACACGCACCACCAAATGACTCGCCTCCTCCTACAAACTAAAATCTCCAAAGGACACGCTAAGATGATGACAAATGTGCTTGAAACCCCATTCACAGCTTTGATTCAATATCCCTCTCGCTCCACAGATAGCACGAACCCTACTCTTAAACTCAACATCCGATCACAGGCTTTCATGAGAAATTTGATGGTCATAGGCCTGGCAGTGCGCCAAACCTCCGGCCAATAATGCTTTCCTTTATCTCTCTCACTCACTCACTTTTCCTAGGGTCGGCCAAAACAGTTTGTAAGTCTTTCACATAAAAGAGTTGGTTATATCTATAAAAGATTTTAGATTTTTGTTTTTGATTTAAATAAAAAAAAAAAGGTATTAGGAGTAAATGGTATTGTAACCAGAGATGACACAAAATTTGGATAATCAATGTGTGATCAAGTAAATAGATGGGCTAATTTTCATCTAACTGTTAGCGAATTGATCAGCGCCAAAACTCAGTAAAAAGACGAAAATCTCTGTTACTAGCTAAATATATATTCGACCTAATTATATTGACAGTTCAAAACATGATGCTTGTCAAAAGTTTTTTATTGGGTTACTTGAAATCAGCTTAATTATTCAAAAGATTTCATATTCTTTAATTTGGTCATCGGGAAGTTAGGTACTCATTTAGGACATGTTAATTATATATTGATTTATAACGGTTAACTATATTGATATATGTATATATATAATATATGTGACTTGAAATTCAAAGTCGTGATATGGAGTAGGTAAAATGTAAAGAGAAATTAGAGGTAGCGGCCCAAAATTAAGCATCTTAATAATATGTCAATCCCTAAATAATAGGCGACAAATCATTTGAATTTATTACTTGGTGCAAAACAGCTCAGGGCATCCCTGTTAGAGGAATATTGTTGTCTCTTGATTCGGTGATCATCGGGGGTCAAGCACGCATGGAAAGCAACAACATCTATAAATGATTCTCTTATGTACAAAACATATATATATATATATATATATATTTGTGTGTGTGTAGTACTTTGAATGAGCACATGTAAATAGGGAAAAAAAAAAAAATTAACATACGGAGAGGTATAAAGAACCCTAAAGATATACTCATGTATACCAACAACATTAAGAATTCCCTTTAAAAAAAGAACAAAAACAAAAACAAACTGTGTATATAAACGAAATTGAGAACCTCTTATTTTCCTTTCTGTACATAAATATATAGACGTACACTTGTAATATGTATAAGAAGTAAAAATGTTCTTATAAATTAAGTTTATGATTTTGGTTAATTAATTCAACATGGAGTAGAACAAAGAAACTACATATATATATATATATATATATATATTGATCCACCATCAGTACGTATATATATAACTCCCTTCAAAGTTAAAGCAACAAAAAACATATACACATATATTGAACACACGTGATTCAGTCGCATAACATATATAGACAAATTTGTTTATATACATTCATTTACACACATGACGGATATTGTGTTTATAAATGTCTATCCATCTCTGTTATAGAATTTCAGATCTGAACAAAGATACAAGATATATCAACTAACTCAATTGCTGTAAACTCTAAGATGATATATATGTGCTATACATATATATTTGATTAATGCTTGGCGCATGATCTGCATATATATCTCTTTATTCCAACAACATATATATATACACACATATATAGACAGAGACTTGATCGACTAAATTTAGAACATGCATGGTTCGTCTCTAGTCTCTACTGAAATTTTTGGATCTGGATGTAGATTTAATAAGCTCTTAATGTTTACTTATCCTATATAATGTACAACTCTGTATATTTGTTATTATGAGATCGATAAGTTAAAAAGGAAAAAGATTATTAATTATAACAAACCCTAATTAATACTATAATGGATCATGTTGTGAAGATTATACAACTCACTTTAATTTCGTCAATATTAGAAAAATAAATTATATCCTGCAAGCTACTGTTTGTAGATCTTGATATATATACATATACAGATAGACAAAGTGAAGCTTTAGCAAAAAAAAGAAAAGAAAAAAAAAAGATAGACATAGTGAAGAAACCGTTCTTCAGTTATCAGTCTCAAAACATCATAAACTAATTATTGATTATTATTTTGCTGAACAATTAATACAGACAAGGGGAGAGAGAGAATTAGAGATCACACGTTCATCTGCATCATGCTCGTTTACAAACACACATACACACACACATATATAGTTATTATTGGTATATATTCATGACAGCTTAATTAATTATTATCACCTGAAAACATAAATATAGAAAAAAATCCTCAAACATAAATATATATATATATATTCCTGAAACTCTTACAAGAAACACAAACCAAACAAACTCATCACGATGTAGAACTGCTTGATCTAGCTAGAGCAAGATTAACGACATAGAAATCGATTTGATTCGGACCATAACGCTTCAATTCCCCAAGGAGCGAAGAGAGAGAGAAGAAATTACTAACAAATATCAAGGCCTGCAAAAAAGAAGAGAAACCCATACATATATATAGTTATATAGATATATATATATATTCACTCGCTGTAGATCATCATAAGCAAGATATTGGGGTGAAGATTAAAGTAGGGTTTCTTCTTCTTGAGCGCAGCCATCTTCTTCTAAGCCTTGTTCTTCTTCTTCTTCTTTCTCTTACGTTTAGTTTTGATGTTCTTAGAGGTGAGAGGTGGTGGTGGTGGTTCTTGTGGGTAAAAGGAGGAGGGATTGCGATGATGAAAGTGAGGGATTAATGATGAGATCAGGAAGAGGGAAGAGGACATGATGATTGCAGCTCCGAGTTTTTCTTTTTTTATCTTTTTCTTTTTTTCTTTTCTTTGTTTTTGGAGAGAGAGATCTAGAGAGAGAGAGAGAGAGAGAGAGAGATGAAATTCCAAAGTGTCGGGGTTCTAAATTCATAGGGAGAGTTTTGATGATGGGGCTACACAGCTATAACTTTGTTTTCACATGGAGATAACTATCATGAACCCACAATGATACTGTCTTCTCTCTCTCTCTCTCTCTTTCTCTCTCTACGAATACCCAAAAATCTTCTAATTAAGCCTTTTTATCTAACATTGTTACTTAAGAGGTGGTGTGTTTGACTCTCTTGAGAGATATGAAGGAAAAGCTAGTACTGCAGAAATGTGTTTATATATATATATATATATTCTTTTTTTATATTCTTTTTTCTTTCTTTTTAGTTCTCAGAAGGAAATAATCGAGATTGCCTATGCGCCTCATGAGGAGAGAGAAAAATTAAAAGTCAAGATACGACTTTACAACTGCGATTAAAAGGTGTTTGGCTCAAAAAAAGGAAAAAAAAAATGAGCGAGAGATACGTTATTCAAATGCCCTATAATATATAAATTATCTTTTTTGTTTTGTTGTTTCTATTTATTTGATCGGGTGATGCTAATAATTTTTTAGATTTCCTTCCAACATGAAAATTAAAAAAAAAAAAAAGAGAAAAGAAACAAGAAAAAAAGAATATGGTATTTTTGTTCTAGCGCACACACACATCTAGAGGAATCAACCACACTTTAATTTTTTGGGGGGAAAAAATTGAGGCTTATATATATAGTAATTACTTGCATGATGCAACAATGAGGACAATATACATATATTTCAATAAGAAAAGTTTTATTCTTTCTCCATTTTCCCATTTATTTTTTATTCTTTTGATGCGTTTTTGGACTAATTAATATTGATGAACACGTTTTGCAGATCAAGTATATAGCCAATTATATCCTACATATTTACTACAAATTAACAAGAGTACGTACAACAATAGAAACAAAAGAAATTATTGTATTCTCCCACGTGACTTAATTTAATACGTCTAGGGCTTGATATTTTTACAATATATAGTTGATTATCACAATAATAACAGGAAAAAGTAGCAAATTAATTAATTCTGGGGGGTTAATAAAAAAAAGGAAGAACAAGAGTAGCAATTATGAAGTTAAAGAATTAATAATGAAAATATTTGAGTGTTGGCCGCGTGCCTGCAAAAAGTTGCAATTGTTCAATTTGTGGCAATTGGAAAAGGTTTTCTTCTTTCATTTCAAGTTGCAGCCAACTCCAGAAATTGGACATATATATATATATATATATATAGCCTTCATGCAAAATATTTATAAACTTCAGTTGGTTCTAATGATTACGCAAATTATTCAAGTTAATGATGATATATATACGAGCCTAGCTAGACACACATGTATATATTGCTAAGCAACCTTCTTCGTATGAAAATGATTCATATCGTTAGTGATGATGAAGAGTTATTGAAAGTGAAAGGTCACCACTAATTTCTGCCCCTAGATAAGCATTATATATATATATATATATATGGTCAAGTAAATTATGAATAAGCCTCTAATTTTTGCACATATATATATATATATGTTTAGGACAAGCATATGTATATATAGTTATTTTGCCTCTTTAATACCAATGTCTAAACTAATTAACATTTTTTTTTTCATATGTTTGGTGGCATTGGATTCTCACTGTGCACATATATATTTTGCACCAAATTAAACTTGGACAAACATCCATATAATTCCATTTTGTCCCCAACTTGAAGGATGTAGCTTCAAAGAACCAACTAATTATAAGGGGGTCTACTTTGCACTGATTGAGTTATAGATTAATTTTTGCAATTATTTTCTCAAAGGCTCAATTATTTCAATTATTTAAAACAGGAAAAATAAAGAATAATTGATAGGCAATTGATCCCCACCTTTTCCATAATTTTCTTACAAATTTATTAGTTTATGTTTGACCCTAATTACAAAGTCATCATCGTAATTTAGTGGACTCAACTTTTTCTCCCCTTTTTCTTTGAACATTTGTAATGAAAACATTTTTAAGGTTTGGCCCATGGTACTACTACCGACTAAAAGGCACATAATTTGACCTCTTATAAGGCTACTGTTTCTGTCGTTTTATCGACATTAAAAAGGTGAACCATTAAGAAATTAAAAACAGTTTGAAATTCACTTTTTTGCTGAGTATATATATACGTGAACGGCCCTATAGCTAGCTAGGAGGGTTTTTTTGGGCTCAATATTGTTCGTTTAAGTAGTTAACAAGTCGAGTATGAAGCATAAAAGGTGAGACAATGAGCCTTTAAATTAAAAGTACATACTATAAGATCTCAAATCTCTCAATATGTCAAAGTGTTTTTTCTTATTTTATTTTTCTATTTCTAATTTTAGATAAGATTTATTTACCTTCGCAATTTTGTCCTCTTTTTTTTTTTTTTTTTGGGGGGGGGGGGGGGTAATGATGCGCAATTTTGTCCCTTACCATCTAAAGTTTGGAGATCGATTTTTCTTTTTCTTTTTTATTTTTTGTCACTTTTAAAACCAAAAGTCTAAGAATTTAAGCTAGCAAAAGTCCCCCTTGATGGTGAAATATATACGAAGATAGCTAATGATGTCATAAACGGATCAATCAATCTAAAAGATAATAACTATAAAAAGAAGTGAGATAAATTCTGCACTAAATAGGTTTTTTTACTATGAAACACAGACAGGATATACCCTAAATATTGCTGTTTGCTTCTTTTGTTTTTCCTTTTCTCTTTGGGGTTTTTTTTTTATAATAATTGTAAAAGATACATGAACAAAAGGGTTACCATCCACTAAGACTTGAATTCATGATCCAATTAGATGAAAACGGCTCATATACCATTAAACACTAATTGAACTAGTATGAATTGACTTATTAATAAAAAAAGGAAAAAAGAACACAAGAAATACAATTCTAATCCGAACACATTTACATACAATAGCAAAAGACTAACCTCTTCATAAGCAACAACGAAATGTGTACAATAATAACCTTGTTTAATTTCTTTCAAGTTTCTGCCGAAAAAAGATAGCGTAAAAGTAAGGAGAAGAAGAAGAAAAATATTCTTTCTCCGGTAACTATTGACTACACATGATCATGTCTAAAAAAAATAAATCTCCTGGTAAAGAAGTTGATTTCAATCCATTGACATTTGTCCCCGCCTTGATGATGATTCCATTTGTTGAGGCAAACGAAAAAGTCGCACAAAGTTTGGTACTACGGGCAGTCATGCATAATATTGCCAATTTGCTATATGGAGGAGAAGTAGACATATATATAGTCTCATAACCAATAGCCACCTTGTTAGGCTTCACGTCAATTTTCTGCCGTCGGACTATTTCACGAGATAGCTAATCATCATGCCACACATGGCAACCTCACATAGGCCAGCCGCTAGTGTTTACTCGAAAGAACAATATTAGAGGACACGGATAGGTCTATACTAATAAAGAATGATACCTAGTTCTAGATAAATTCGTGTTTTGTAGTGTTTTTGTTCTATTTGGTGCCAAAGCTTAATGGAAGTTGTTTTTAGTTTTCTAAGTCCAAAAATTTACTTTTGAAAGTGTTTCGATGATAAGACTGTAAAACCACATTTTGTGATTTATAAATAAATGTTATTCTAAATAGATTTTAAAACTTATATTACAGTTTTGATAAGACACTAAAATAAACTTCATTATTATGCATTTTTAAGGAAGTTATTTTTGGATTTCTATGTCTAAAAATTTTCTTTTGAAAGTGTTTGGATGACAGAATTATCAAATCATATTTTGTGATTTCTAAAAAAATACTATTCTAAATAGATTTTAAAACTAATATTACAGTTTTTATAAAACATTATAATAAAATTTATTACTATATAGTTTTATATCTTATTAGAAGATTTAAAATTGTGTTGACCTATTAAACTCTTTAAAAAATAGTTGTTTCAAATAATTACTGAAAAACTACAGCTTTTGCTTCTCTTATTTTATGGATTAAAATAAAAACAACAAAAACCTAGTCAAATAGGTCCTTGATGTTAGAGAAAGATTATTTTTGTAAACATAGAATTTAGACATAGTTTAGATTAGTTGTACTTGTTTCTAATTTAGGAGATCTCTTAATTTTAAAAGATTTGATTTTTTTTAAGATAACTTATGGATTACGTTTATAATTTGTAATTAAAATATTTATGTGTGTGTGTGTATGTGTGTGTATATATATATATATATATATATATATATCGACGTTGTCTTGAGTATTTTTCCACTTAATAATAAAAAATTAGCTAGCTCCTCGATCTTTCCCTTGATTGCCCTGGTGATTTCGTGAAGGGCGCAGAGGGAAAGTTGGGGTCCTAGGACAGAAGCGAGAATTTTGTGGAGCCATGAGAATGTCGGGATAAAGTATAGAAAACTTGCTTATTGTCCCATGAGAGCCCTTCTTTCAAGTCAAACCTATTGTTGACTTTTTAAAACTTCTTATTAGCTAGCTCTGTCATCACCTTATTTGTTTATTTATTTATTTATTTAATCGCCACTCTCTTCAAGCTTCGGTAATGCTAAAATTTCACAACCATGCAGAGTGCAATACACAATATAGTGGGCCAAGGCCCCAAGTTAGCAACCAAATATGAGCCTTCACAACATTGGGTTTAGTACATATATATATATAGGCGCAAACCAACTTAGCTAACAATATCAAAGGAGATGAGAAAAAGGTTGAAGGCTCGGATGGACTTTTATTCCAAGGCTTTTTTAACCGCTACATCCTAAATTTATTTTTCAGTTACAATTTGCACGTTAAATTTTTTAATTTTTAATAATTTATACGTTGAATTTTTAATTTTGATAATTTACATCCCGAACTTATAAATTTGTAACAATTTATCCCATATTGATTGCAGTGTTGATTATTTTTTTTTTAATAAAAATTGATACTTGAGTTACATATAGGTTGTTAATCAAAGTTAGATTAACCCAAATTTATATTTAAAATAAAATTAATTGAAAGTTTTCTACTTTGATGATAATTAAAGATCTTAATCTAATTAAATTTGGATTAAAATAGATAAAAATGATCGTTCAAGTAATTGATTTATGATTTATGTACAAATTACATACCAATTTCCTTCAAAAGACTAATACTGTTATCAATAAGGATTAAATTATTACAAATTTATAAGTTCATGATGCAAATTGCTAAAACTAAAAGTTTAAAGTGTAAGTTGCAACGATGCAATAAGTTAAGGATGCACTTGTGCAAACAAACCTTATTCAAACAGAAAAATCGGATAGTAGCGTGTTTTTTTCACCAGTGTAAAAAAACCCAGATAGAAGACCGCAATTTTGAGACTTAAAATTTGTGCCACACAAAGAGACTGATCGACGTAGTAGAAATCAGCACTATAAATAAGTTGTAGCACGAACTTAAAGACATAAAAATTGTTCCATACCACTTAATTCTTTTAAAGATTTATACTTTGATTAAAATACTAGAAAATTTAAGTCCTTTTTATTATTTTATATTTATTTAAGCAGTACATTCTTTTTCTTAAAACATGACATAAAGAATGGTTATAAAACAAAATATAGAACACAAAACTAAAGAAGCAAGTTAAGCTGGACGTATTTCCTAATTTGTTTTTGTTTTTGTGTTTTTTCATGCCTAAAAATTTAAATGGGAAAGCACCTAACTGAAATAAATTTAAAGATCATTGTACTAACATAATATAAAAAATTAATACTAGACTGATATGACACAAAATTAAACTAAAGCTAACTAAAATTTATGTCATGTTTTCTTGTTTTCTTGTTTTGTTTCTCTATTTTTTTTTTTCTTTCTAAATTCTAACTTGGAACTTGGATGACTAAGTGTATATGTTTGCAGGTTAGAAAACAGAAAACTTCGTTTTCACTTTAGGTCAGACTCCTGCTGCTCAAGTTTTGGTGAGAGGAAGGTTGGACCACTTAGCTAGCGTTTGATAATTTTTAGCACTGAGACACGTCTACTTCTGAACTAAAATACTTCGAGGAATTCGCTCACCAATAATTGAGGCAATTAAATAGTTTAATATTTGGCTATGATGTAAATAAATAAACAACAAGAGCGGAGATTAGATTTTTTAACAGTTATAATAATAAGCCGGCAGGAATTTTGCATACAAGAAATGAATCAATAATAAGCGTATATTTATATATTCATATTATACTAATTACATGAGGTCCATGGAAATATCGGGCACAGTGCTATATACTAGACTGGTCACTGAAAGTCATGAAAATTAATGTTATGTTTGTTTGCTAGATGTCATGTCAACTTCTGATATTTTAGAAAGGATCATTAAAATCACCTAATCTATACTACTGTAAATGAGAGGTACATGTTTTGCGTGTAAGTCCTAATTCAATGTCTGATATTTTAGAAATATCATAAAAATCATCTAACCTATATATATATATATATATATATATTGTAAATGAGAGGTTCATGTTTTGCTTGTAACTTATAATATCATGTTAGGTCTAGTAGTAGTCTAATAGCGTAGTGTGGTGGCATGTACTCTTCTACAAGTATTGAACACCACTGCTCTTATTGCCATTCTTTTACCCAAAAGGAAAATGATATACCCCTATACATATAAATGCTAAATTTTAGGTCAAAAGTAGTTTATAAATTGTAACGTATTAAGTTATTATTATTTATCATTATTATTATTATTGTTCATGAACATATCTTCCTTATAGTCTTATAGTCTGTTTGGTAGAGCATTAGCTTTTGTTTTTGTTTTTGGTTAATAAAAGAAGAGAAACAACAACGGTAACTTTTTAGTAATTATTTTAGAACCACATTTTCGAAAGAGCTTTTGAACTTAAAATAATCATAAAAATTCTCTAAATAAATTGTTAGAATAAAATTTACCATGTCTAACTTTAACTCTTATATAAGTTTTAAAGTCTACTTCTACTCAAAAGATCACTTTTGCTAGAAGTCACATTTTTTACTTTTGATTAGAAGTACTTATAGAGACTGGAAGTTCTTCTAACAGACCATCCAAATACTTCTAGAAGTTGTTTTTAGATCTAGAAAGTCAAAAATAACTTTCAGGAAACTTTGTTAAATAGGCCCTTAGAGTAGCTTTTTTCAGAAGCTATATTTTTTACTTTTGACAGAAAACTCTTATGAAAATCAGAACTTTTCTGACATATTATTCAAATACTTTTGGAAATAACTTTTGAACTCATAAAATCAAAAACAGTTTATAGGAAGCACTACGAAACAAATCTTTTCTATGTTATGGAGTCTAATTACTATTGTGATGCAGAATCAATATACAAATCAGTCTTTATCATGGTTAAATATTGCAACGTACGTTTGAAAATTTACGTAACTCTTATATTTAAGGTGAATTATTATAAATGTTACTTGTTTGTGCTCGTTTATTTTTATTATTATTATTTTTTGTTTCCGATTTTATTACTTTCTTGTTTTGAAGGAGGGCCTACAAATTTGCTTAGAGTTTCTTTGAAGGAAAATACTTTCAACGTGTCGAAAGTCTCCACATGGGCACGAATTAAGGGGATAAATATAAGTGCGAAAGTAGGCTTCTCTAGAACTATAACAGGTGTGTGAAAAATTTTGTAAGTTCCTTTTTATTTTCTTTTTCTTTACTTTTATTCTTCTTTTTCTTCTGTTCTTTTTGAAATGAGCATGTACAATTAACACCCGAATAATAGATACATAAATAACGAACCCCTTTTATTTCATTTTTTCCTCTTTCAAAGAGGACAATATTCTATTTCTTATAACATGTGCATATTTAAATATAATTCTGCAGACAATTAATATGAACACGGTTGAGAGTTATACAAACATGGAGGTCCCTAAATTGACTTTTAACCTAACTCTTAGCCCCACTTGTTTTAAAGTGTGAATGTGACCTTTGACGCCTCATAGTCTGCTTTTTCCTTCCTTCCTTTCATAATTCCTTCCAATATTCCTTTCCTTTCCTTTCCTTTCTTCCCCCTTCTCTTTCTCTTTTTATAAAGAAGATGAGATCTTTATTCAAAAGGAAAAAACTCTATTAAGAAAAGGAAAAAAAAAAAATGTGATAGGTTAAAAAAAATAATGTATAGTTCTAAATTGTCAAGATGTTTATTAATTTATTTTGTTCAATGTTAAAATTACTATGATCACTAGATAATCTACAACACGAAATTCTAAATTATTCCTAATTTCATACCGTAAATTATCTGATCATCATATTTATATCATACGACATCTAACCCGCACCACTCAAATTCACACCCCACCCCCACCCTAGAAACCACCGTCTTGTTATCAGTATTCCTACTGATGTGCTGTCTTAATCTTTGGAATTGGAATGTTGCTATGCTGAATTAGAAATAAAACTAGTTCAACAATTTGAAATTAGTCCCTAAAAAAAATAATTTGAAATTAGTCGGTGCATGCCCCATTTGTTGGCTGAAGATATTGCCTCAATCAATATATGGCCAGAGAACCTTTTTTTGTCTAAAACACAAAAACCATAAATTTACATAGTATGATGGTCGACACGAATGTGTATTTTTGCCTCAAAACAACAAGACATGGACGGTCAGAATGATTTCACAACCCTCCAATCGATTATAGACATAACATGCATGCAAACTCTATCCATTCTTATGCAATTGTTTCGTCTCTTGTGTCTGATAAAAGCCGAAGAGCACAAAAAAGCTGCCGACAATTAATCTAACTCTGAGAAATGTGAATGGAATAATGAGCATCGTTCGAACTGACAATATCAATTATGTCTTTGAAAAAACCAGAAACTATTTCATTTTAAGAATCCGTGGGCTAAAAGCAGAATTTGGTAATACGTACTACTATTTTTAACTTCTGCGGTTCAACAAACGCTGAGAAAAATTTCAAACTACTCAACTGTCAAATATTTGAATATTGCGCAAATCTTGCTTTCTTATGTTCAAACAAAAAGCCCATCCCCCCCCCCCCCCCCCCCCTTTTTTTTTCTCCTATAAAAAATTTCATCATGACACATATGACTATTTCTCTATTTACATTAATTCTCACAAATATCCAATACATTAATTCTCACAAATATCCAATCTCCTACAGCAAACTAAAAATTTCAAAAATGAAAAAGAATATAAGAAAAGACGCAACTCTATAATAATCTCGCCTCGTATGCACGTAAACTATAGAACACGTACGGGATTTTACGGTAGGATGTTCTCATAGTAGGGCCTTCACTGGAATGCTGACCGCGATCGTAAGTAAGATGTAAATCAAATCAAACTGTGAGATCCGATACAAATCACGAAAAGATATTCTCGATTTGCACAAAATTGAATCATTTTATAAGCGCTGTCGGATTTAAATTATCGGATCAATTGTTCCTTGAGTGAAGTGCTTCCACGATAAACCATAACAAAAATAGAACATTCTAAAATTAAGGAACCCAAATTTTCCAAACCTTGATTTCGCAATCCAAACCGCCACTATAAACCAAATAAGAACTCCCGGAATCCGAACCACCTTTTTCACTACTACCGCCGCCGCCGTTAACCGCCAAGGTCAAGCACTTGACCGGTCGTGTATGCCCTTCCAAAACCGCCAAACAAGCGTAACTCTTGGCAATCCCTGATCTCCTCCACACCCTCACACTACAATCGGCCGAGCCACTACACACCAAATCCGCCACCACCGCCAGGCACAGAATGGCCTTGCTGTGCCCTCTAACCGCACCCACCACCTCCATATTCCCACGGTCCGACCTTTCCCAAACCAGAACCGACCTATCACAAGCGCCCGAGTACAAAACCTTCCCATCACCGCTAACCGCCAGGGCGTTCACGGCCGACCGGTGCTTCTCCAAGGTGGCCACCAGGGAGTGTCGTTTCTGTCCCGGAGGCTTAAGCCACGCCTTGATCCTCCTGTCGGCCGAGCCGGTGTACACGTGGCCGTCGCTCGACACTGCTATGGCGTTGACGGCGTCGTCGTGAGCGTTGTGTACGGACTCCAAACACTTGAAGTCAGACGCTCTCCACACCTTGAACGTACGGTCCCAGGACGCCGAGTACAGAAGAGAACCGTCGTCGGAAACCGCCAGGGCCGAAACGGCGTCGTTGTGGTGCACCCACGTGCGCTTCTTGTGCCGACGAACCGTGACGTAGTTCTTCGCCGAGAACAGCCTCCCGAATCGGTCGTTGAACGTTGGAAGTGTGGCTATACATTTGTAACTAACACTGTTGTTGTCGTTTTTGTTGTTGTTGGTGTTGTCGTTTTCGATTTTCCACGCTCGGATCTTGTGGTCCTGGTGGGCGGTGAAGAGCTTATCGCCACAAACGACGATGGATTTCACGGCGGTGTCGGTCGTGACGACGACCGAATTATTGACCGATTGATATGAGGTTGCTAGAGAAGTAGTAGTTCTACTGTTACTGTTGTAGTGGTCTCGGGCCCACAAGCGAATTGCGCCGTCGGAGGAGGCGCTGTAGAGGAACTTACCGGCGAGGACGAGGGAGGAGATGTAGGAGGAGTGGGATTTGAGGGTGGCGACGGCGTCGTATTGGTGGCGGGTTTTCGAGGCGTTTTGTTGTTGTTTTTGTTGTTGATGGAGCTGAAGAGAAGGGACTGAAGGTAGACTTGGTTGGGAAGAAAGAGATGATTCTGAATAGAGTTGGTTGTGGTGGTTGGAATGAGATTCATCGGATTTTTCTTTGTGAGAGGACTCGATATGACATGGCAAACGACAAGGAAGAATGCCCATATTAGAGAAGAAATAATTTTATCGATCGGGAAATTGGGAGAATTTGTGGAACGGCTGACAGATTTGGTTTGGTTTATATAGGAAAGAGGGTATTTTTGCTTACAAAAGCATGTATTGAAAAATGTTGGCTAAAGGTTTGGAGTTTAGATGACGGATGACGCGGTTTAATTATGGGGGGTCATGCAAGTTGGAGAAGGGGTTTTACTTTCAGTCACAGAAGACTTGAGTTTGGTCTTACAAATCACAGTTACTTACAATTCAAACACAGCCCAAAAGTGTTAGGCTGAGGGAGAAAACAAACCCAAAATAACAATAATAATAACAAGGAAAGAAGAAACAAACCTTTGAAATATTCCTCTTTCCATCTTCTGTTCACATTTGTTAGTTATTATAGTGATATAATATGATTGTTATAAATATTTTTTCTAAAGTAAGATAAATATGGTGTTTAATTCACATATAAATACTATAATAATATGATTTGGTGATATGGAATAAATTCAATTTCTATCAATTTTTTCGTATGCATAGCATGCCACAATGGAGTCGGGTTCCAACTCAACGTTGTTAAATGGATTTTGGTATAATTTATCTCTAAAAGCTAGTTCAAAAAGAGAGAGAGTTTATTGTATATGTAAACACACCCTGTAACTTAGAAAGGTGGTAAAAACTCACAATCTAACACCCTCCTCACGTCTAGTATGGATCAGGGTCTAAACCTATCATTGTTTGCAAAACCTGATTCTGATACCATGTCAAATGGACTTGGATATAACTTATTCACAAAAAGTAACTCAAGTGAGGAGACCACTCCCGTAACTTAAAAACGTGGGATAAGCTCACAATCTAACAAACATCATTTGTACAATATTTCTTTCATATCATGTTAAAAGATGATGTGTTATACTCAACCCTATTTAATATTTTTAATCTCTTAAAAATTACTGCTTTTAAATCAAGGAATGGTAAATCATCCCTTCTGTCTTAATTGGCTAAAAACCAAAATTGGGAAATTGAGAAACAATGAAAATTGGCCATTGCATAATGCATTTTTTTCTCATCTCATGCTAAAACGCCAAATGAGTTTGAAAAAAAAAAAAAAAAAAAAAAAAAAAACCTGATAGTCTAGTGTGGCGACAAAACCAGATGCTTCCACAAGTTAATAAAATAAATAAATTTAAAAAAAAAAAAAAAAAAGGTGAAAAGGCTTATCCAGTAATTTGCAAGTTGGGAAAAAAGATTCTGTACCTTTGCTCTCACCTTTTGGTTTGGTTCATAGCTTTTCGATCGTGACAAATGGGCCTAATCCTTTCTTTCACTTTTACATCTACACAGAACTACTGCTAAAAAGAACATATGAGCCCACCAGCCTAATGCGTTACATCATTTAAACACAGATTAATGAAAGATTAGGCCATGTTTATACTATGCTTAAACCTCATAGCCAACAATCTTTGATCTGTTGAATTTTAATCCTTCTTCATTTTGGGTGTGGCTTAGAGAGTAATTTAGAGGGCCTTCTAGATGACTGTGTTATACCAACTTCTGATATTGTGTCTATTGACTGACTTTTTATTTTTTATTTTTTATAAGAGATTGGATAATGTGAAACTACATGCGTCTATCAGAAAGTGGTTTTTGGGCCCCTCATTTTTTAATGAGCTGCATCATTGTCATTTATATATATATATTGACTAGAGTTTTTTTTTTTTTTTTTTTTTTCATTTCATTTGCAGCCAAATTGCCAGTGCGTGGGACCAACTGTTGGAAGCAAGCGTTTGTCCTTTCTATGGAAAAGAATATGCTTACAGTAGTCAAAATTGGGTAAGATATGTATAGGTATATATATATATATATGTATGTATGTTTTTTTTTTTTTTTTGAAAGGGTGTAGATATATATATTTTTAGAAAATGGGAAATGCATTTTATGGGTAAGATATATATAGATATATATACTTCAAACCCATTATTCACCCAAAAAAAAAATTTTTCAAACCCATTAATATTGCAATGTCCTTCCCATGGTTTTTGGACCAAGTATATAGCAAATCTCACAACGTGTAGTAAGCCCGGTCCATCAGGGCTCTCTTGGACCTCAATTGCTCAAGCCCAGTTTGGGACCAAACTACAATGGCACCCTTAGATTTTTTGAATTTAACATGCTGCTCTTTTTTTTCTTTCTTTCTTTCTTTTTTTTTTTTTTTTTTTTTTTAAGAAAAAAGTCATACCTAAATGGTTAAACTGGAATTTAATTAGTCAAAGTTAATATAACAAAAGTAGTTAAAATGAAAACTTTTCTGTTAAATCAAGTCAACAAGTTGCATTTGAACTTTAAAGTGAATGACAGTTAAAGTAAACGGTTAGGATTTTATTAACTAACTAGTTGATAAGCATGTAATCTGCACGTGCGAAATAAACAAGTAAAAAAAAAAAAAAAGGGGTTACATGGCAATTGAAGGACCCATCACGTGATTGGTGACTGAGTTGTCAATATTAAAGAATTTGGGAATGATATTTTTACCCACGGATGCGGGTACCCGTCTCTCATGGGGCGGGTATGAAGATAATATATGGGTGCAGGAGCAGGTATGAGAGTTAAGATTAACTACTTGTGTGGGTGCGGAGTGGGGTGGAGGAAACTCCTCCATATCTGCATCCACCCCGCATATACCTCCTCATAATAAAAGAAGAATAAAGTTAATATTTTAATGTTTTAGTTTGTTTTTATGAATTTAATTTTATGGATTTGTGAAATTTGAATTTATTTTTAATATTTTTTAATTTCATTTTTAATTATGATTATGTTGTTAAAATTTATGAAAATTTTAATATAAATTATTTTAATATTTTTTAAAAATAATTTTTGATAGATAAATGAATATGGCATTGGTACAGCATCCCCAACATATATTACCTGTACCAACACTCATATTAAAAATTAAACAGGAACAGGGAGTAAAAAGGGAGACAAATATAGGGGCGGGGCAGGCCTGCCCCTGCCCCTGCCCCTGCCCCAATGCCATCCCTATAAAAGATTAAGGTGGTGAACAAAATACCAACACAGATAAAGGGGTAATTTAGAGCTTTGGCGAAATTTAGGGAGTATCAATTTCGCTTTTCCAATTAATGACCCTCGTCAACAAAGGCCTACACCCTCTACTTTAACACAACTTGAGAAAATAAATAAATAATGCAACAAATAATTGGAAAATTTTCTACCAAAGTAAATGTGTATAAATATACTCTATAAATAAAATAAAATAAAATAAAATAAAAAATGATGGTGTCCTAGTGATGTCGTATATGTCTGTTTTGGCCGTTTTCCAACACCTACTCAGCCCTCATAAACTACAATAGAGGACCTTGGACGAGGCCAAATTATTCTCTAGTGGTAACATTTTTCTCATAAAAATTATAGAAATAAATATAAAAACAAATAATCAGAAATCAGAAAATAAAAAATATATATATTTATACAAATCTACAACACAAGCAGGCCCAATCCAACGGCCGAGAGGAGCCCGAGGTCCCACCGCCAGCGCGAGGGTTGGTGGTCCCCACCGTCGGATGTCTCGCTCTGTTGTGTAGTCGTCGATGGCGTCGACGAGTAGTTGTAGTTAGGATTCGCGCCGTAGAGCTGCTGAATCCCCTGAATGTCGTCACTGGCGAGCTCGACCTTCCTTGTTCTCGACGAGATCGTCGGGTACATGATCGCCTCCTCCACCGACGAGTGTCCGAGCCCTAGGAGGTGGCCAATCTCGTGGACGGCGACGGATTCGAGGTCGATCGCCGACGATATCGAGGAGGTGGTGATATCGCCGCTGACAACCCAATTTTCATCGTTGTCGAGGTGGAACCGCCCGCTGGTCGGCGAAAACGCGTGCGCCAGCGTCCCTAACACGCCGTCGAACGGCTCACCGTCGCCGTGATCGCCGACGAAGAATCCGATCTTGAGATCCGCCGTGTAGTACGAATCGGTCTGGGTGAACGTCAGCGGCGTGACCTCTGCCCACCGCTGGAAGGCGCGCGTGAACACCTCCTTCTCGGTGTCGGTGAGCTCGTTTTCAGGATAGAAACCGTAGGTCAGATCCCGGCGGCCCTCCGGCCACACCGGCGTTCCTTCAAAAAACGAGTAGTGTCCGACGGTGTGGAAGTGCGTCGAGGAGTTGTACGACGCCGGTTTCCCAGAATTCATCGTCGTCGTGCCGTTGACGATGTCTGCGTTGCCGCAGCGCGGCCCCGTCAAGCTCTGGATCGTCGGATCGTCGAGCTCGCCGGTGACGTTGAGGTTGAAGTTCTTCTGGAAGGTTTTGATCGCCGATTCGAGTTCATCATCGAAGTCGTCGGTGAAATTATGCGGCGAATTGGGAATGTATCCGAACTGGTTGAAATAGTTCTTGAGCTTTGACAATCCGTCGGTCTTCTCTCCCCGCCGGCAGTCGCTGAAGTTCTTGAAATCGTCCCACGCTCCCTTAACGGTGCCGTTCGGAAGCAGCCACGGCGGTATCGCTGAGACGTTAGGGAAGATTCGAGCTGAAACTGGAGCATACCAAACCGACGCCATTAGAGCCATGGCCAAGATTTGGAACTTGAATGCCATTTTTTTTTTAATAAATCTAATTGGATATTAGATTTGATGAGTGAACGAGAGAGCAAATTTAAATTAAGGTGTTTGGATAGAAGGAAAACGAGATGATAGAAATAGTTTTGATGAGAAAGTAGGCCAAAGGCGGCAAAATTGTTGAGGTTGATAAGTCCATGGGGGAGGCTTTTTCTTGTTGAAGCGTGTTGAAATTTTCCTGTTTTTTGGATGCTTCAGTACTTACGGCTTACTTTCTTAATGACGTAGGAGGCTAAAACGACGGCGTTTTGAAGAGACTTTTCATGTTTGCCTTTTTTAAATTTTTAAAAAAATGAAAAAATATATATTACTTACGGTCTACCGAATACCAATTATGTTGAAAAATAATGGAGTTGAAAAATAATGGAAATATTTTGACTTTTGGAAGGCTGGAAAGGCGAGTAGGTGGACAAAGCGGCCGTCAAACAGGGAAGTTGAGCTCCCTTTATCGCTCTCGTGGAGATTCTGCAGCCATTTTCAGATTGAACTGGAGTCGACGTGGCGAAATACTAGTGGTCGATTTTTTTTTAATCTGATGGGTCCCACATATGTTTCATGTTCAAACGTGAATCAAATTGGTTTTTTGGAATCTGCAGGCTTGTCCGTATTCAGACTAAACAATAAACAAATCACGGTAGACATTTCTTCTTCGGGAAAACAAAATTAAAACAAAATTAAAACAAAAACCAAAGGTCAAAACTTCAAGGGGGGAAAAAAAAAAAAGGAAGTTTCTTACACGTAAATAACATGACTTATTGTTTATCATTTTTTTTTTAATCTTAAAAAAAATAGTAATTGTTTCTGGAGCTTTGAATTTTAATGCTAAAGTGGAATTACATCATCAATTACGTTAATTAGTAAGGTGTGGGCTTCCAAACAAGAAATGGAAACCGAAGCTTCCAAAATATGCCACCCAGTCTCCTTGAGCACGCAATTTAGTTAAATTCCACAAAAGCTGCTGAAAACTGAAATTGTTGGAAGTCTTTTTATATTTCTCGAAGAGAAGGTTCCAATGACGGATAAGTTTTGGTCCTTGTCAAAATTGACGATAACCTGAAGTTCTAGAACCACAAACATCAGAACCCAAATCTTGACATTCAGGTCAACAACGAAGAAAGCAAAACCGTGGTTTTCGGTTGCATCATAATCCATATGCCTATATAAAGCCAATTTCTGATAAATCTTATTATCACATATCTCTTCCTAAGTTCTTATCTGATTTTGGGATTCAAAGAAGTTTGTTTTTGTGAAAATGGCATCAAACAGTTCTTATGAGACTTCATGGGCAGATCAATGGGACCCGGAACCGGTTGTAGTTCCACAGAAAAAGACCACTACGCTTGGTGATCGTCCCAAGGGTAAGTATTCTCAGAAAATGGAAGATGGGTTTGAAAAAACGAAAGAAGTTGCCTCCCGTGGCTTCGCCAAGGCTAAGGTTGGAGCCGCTGCCAGTGTTCGTTGGATCAAAGACAAGTATCATAAGACCACTAGAAAGCACTAGTTCCTGAACCTTTCCTTCCCTGTGTAAACATCAATCATGGTTGTGTTCTTTTGTATTTAGCAATGACTTTTTCTTTTTTCCGAATGTTGTTATGATTGTTTTTGTATATGATTTATGTGCGCTCATGTAATTTTTGGTTTTCATATGTTTTGTGGTTCATTTTGCAGTAAATATCTTACATCTTTGCTTTTTCTTGCTTTGTTGAGAGTTATATAATAATTTGCATTTTTTTTAAGAACTTGAAGGTAGGAGATTGGAACTCCACACTTTGTGGTCGAGTCAAATGCGAAATTATCAATAAATTATACATACAATCACAGTTACACTTGCGATTAGGTAAAATAAAGAGAGGATAAAACATAATGCGAGGGTCAAACTGATATAGATTTTAGCCTTTGCAAGGCTTGTACAGTGGAACTTTAATGAAACGTGATCCACAGCAAGCGCTTCAGTTAAAATATTCTAAAGAGAGTTTAATGACAAACATCTTATTCTCTTTTTTTGAAGCCCTAAACAACTGCAGTTTACTACTAGAGACACGATTATGTACAAGCATTTTTCGCTCCAGCAGAATTGGAGAAAATACACAAGCACTAAGATATACGTTTGCAGAGACTTTGCTAGACATCTGCAATTTAGTAAATGAAGCAAAACCATACGCAACTTCGTGTCACACGCGGAATGGATTTAGCATTTAACAGGCCTGTTGTAAATTGGGGGGAGAGAAGGACAGTTCTCATTCATGTTGGCATATGGGTCGATTGTGTTGTATTGAGGCAGTTCCATCCAATACTCGCCGAGGATTTGGCAGAACGGAACCTGTCCTCTCTTAGTGTCACACCAACTTGGGAGGCGCGTGCGATTATTCTCAAAAATCTTAAGCATATATGCATCACGAATCTACAGGAGAAGTTCATAAAATCATGTTTCGATAGATGGTTATTTAATTAAAGAGTTTTTGAGTTCTATCTAGGATTCTCAGTAATATGACTTACAGTGAATTCGGTAACTTGAATAGAGTTGGAAATGGAACCAAAGATCCCGGCCTCTTTATACATAGAGAGGATAAAGGCAACACACGTTGTAGACTTTCCATCGCTGTATACCCATTCATCTTGTTCTGGAATTGTAAGTAATTGATCAAAGGCTATGCCACGCTTTTCAGTCTCCTCTAGAATCCCATACAAATCCAAATCCTGAAAGAAGGAACGGGTGAAAAACACGAAAGCACATCCAATATATATATATATTATATATATATATATATATATATAGAGAGAGAGAGAGAGAGAGAGGGCAAATGATAATACACTAGAGGAAAGTTAGAGATTGAGAAAAATATAATTCAGGATAATTGAAATTGGTGCTAGGAGTGACAAGAATGAAATGACCTCAAGGAGAGCAGAAATTACCTCAGTTCCCAGTCGCTTATTCAGAGCCTCATTCCACATATTTGCAGCATACGCTGGCTGCAATCTAGTCCACATAGACATGACAGAAACTACCTGAAAGCAGAAGAGGTTAATTTAGATACGACAATTACAACATGAAAACTTGCTATATGTGCTGTACATTTAAATCTACTCTACCGTAGATGTGCATGTATTTATGTGTTGTTATATAATTTAAATGCTGGGAAAATCATGCAACTAAGCAGAGCTACATGTTTGCACGTAAACTCATATACCCACAATTGAAATTTGTGAACGAGAAAATCTCTGTGCAAAAAAACATAACTACATAACCAAAGCAATGAAAACATTAAGATGCTTTCAGCTGATGATCGCTAGCCAAAAAAAATACCTTTCAGCCAAATTAAACTAGTTATATACTTCAATTTGAATGTAGATGCTTACCAAGTGAGCATCAAGAGGTGGAGGATAGTTGTCAGACATAGTGTCGATCCAACTAAATATCATGTTATGGTAACCATATGGCTTTCCAGACATGCTCCGAGCATATTCCCATGCTGCTGTAGAGTTGAATTTTGCACGCAACTCTGGATGCAAGGGAAGCAAGGCTATCTGAGGGTTAGAACCATCCTTAAGAGCCAATTCCCACCATTCTTCCCAAGGAATAACCACTATAATTTCTTCACCCTGCAAATATAAGTAATTATCAAGATGATTTATTGTCTTTTTCATAATTAAGGTAACTTAATACTTTAAACCAGCAATCCCAATAAATTTTCTAGACATGAGCAAATATATTCTCAAATTACTCCTAGCAGGGGAAAAATCACAGACATCCTTTTTTTTTTTTTTTTTGGAAGAATAATCAGACATATTTCCATAAACACCATAAGCCGCTCGTTTTTTATTCTACTTACTCCCTACACCCATGTATACATAAATTACTTGTAAGTTACAAACAGTTTGAGCATACCTTCTCATTCTCATGTCCTGATTCACCAACCCAGAGATTACCCTCGTCATCCTTCAAGCACACAGCAGTATGGCCAGCAAATGCACCTGTTACCCATTTTTCTAATGTTTCAAATCCCCCCCACCTGCCACGGATCTTTGAAACCGCTAGAAAGTCACCGGAATGAACATCTTCAGGATTAATAGTCATAACCCAAGGCTTGGGACGCTTTTCAAACGTGGCACCCATGTGCTTCTTCAGAAAAGCAAGGTTAGCATTCTGACCCCAGATGGTGTTAGAAAAAAGAGGCAAGACATCGACTAAAGAAAGAAGGGTACCCAGCATTCCGGATGGCATGAGAAATACAGACACCCCATGCTGCTTTATCTGCTCGATGACCGGTTTAAGAGTCAAACTTTACGTGACAAGAGTGTCCAAAATGAAATTCATCAAAACAAAATAAATAAAAATGCAAGTAACTGGAGAGAATACATATTCCATCTCTGCAGCTTCTTCCCATGAATTGAATTTTAACGTATGTTGTCGAGCAGTGAAGTAGTAATCCCATGTGATCTGGTATGGTGTTGCAAAAACATACAGATCCATACACGTCCAGCTGTGCGCCTCAGACGTCTACAAACAGACAAAAGCAATAGAATATCGAAATCAAACACCAAAACCTCATAAATATTCATTTCAATATATATATGTATATATTAACAGACAGTAACAAAAAAGTTCAGAACTTCCCATGACTTCCTAACAATAATACCCTGAAATCTATAGAATAAATGCAATAAGATAACTGCAACACTCGTACATTTGGTCTTATATGCATTTAAAGAAGCGATCTTTACTTTCTGTTACTTCAAAGTCCAGAGAACAAAATAATTCTAAACTATTAACTCATAAGTGAAACATGTTTATATACAAATAATATATATATATATATATTGCTGAACAACAAATTTATATGTGATTGACCAGACAATAAAAATTCATCAAGTGCGGAAATTTACTTACCTCCTTCACATTGTATATTCAGTTCAAATTAGTAATTTCAACATCGCAACAAAACCCAGACTATGATCATGATATCATCATGATCAAGGTCATAATCAGAGAAAGATAAAGAGGGCAAAGAAAAAAAGAAACCTTGAGATAGAGAACGCCACCGCCCAAACCAGGATCGTCACGATCACTTCCGGTGAGCTCGAGGCTGGCCTCGTTGCCGTTGAAGCAAGCCCCTTTCCATTCAATAGAGCTATTGTTCGGAGAAACCGATCCGACGAAATAAGGCAACAAGTCGACGGCACCGTGGAGATTGTTCAGCACCGGCCACGATACCTCATGAGGAAGAACCGGAAGCACGTCCTTGACCCTGAACGGAACTTTCAGAGCGTGCCCTAATCCTAACCCTAGAAAGCAGAAGAAAATCAACGACAACCGCAAAGCGGGCGGCGAAATCCGAGACATGGAAAAGGGGGATTTTTCTCCTAGACCCAACTCCGGAGGCTAAATCTAGAATTGCAGACCTAACCCTAGAACCAAAAATGGAGTTTCCGAGCAGGAAATTGTCAAAATCACTGAAGTGTTTCTTTCCGATTGTCCATGTGTGGATTCTTTGAGTCGGAAGTTTCTCTGCGATTTTTGTTTCTGATTTTGGTTGGGGTTGGACTTTTCTTTTTTTTTTTTTTTTTTCTCGGTCAATTTTTGGAATTTTGCTAGTCAGTGGGGGTATAAGTTGTAACTTGCAAGGGACATTCCACTTCTCGACTAGAACGAAGCGTACGACAAGAATACGTGGTGAAGCAACGTCTTTATTTACAAAGCTCTCGCGTCAATTATAATGTCGTTTTTTCACCCAGAAAACGTAGAAACTAGAGACGGGAAGAGAAAAACGTACATGATTGGAACTTCTATTTTGTGAAGAAGTATTTGATAGGAATTTTTTTTTTAATTGTTATTAGAAGAAATTTATGATAAAAATGGGCAGGTATGGTATGGAAATTGAAATAATATATTTTATTTCCACGTCTCATATATTTTGTTCGAGAAAAAGTGAAAGAGATTATTGTTTGCTTTTTAAAATAAACTGACGTGACAATCTAATAATTGGTTGAAAGTTTGATGCCGTTTATTGGTTAAAAAAAAAAAAAAAAGGTTTGTTGTCGTCCAACTTCTCCTCCATCCCCCCAAAGGCGGCGCAAGCTCCTCCTTCGATCATTCCGACGACTCCCATGGATGGCTACTGGCTTTCTATTTATGTTTTTAATTATTTTTTGTTATCTACTTTTATTACTTATAACTTATTCTTTAATATATTTTTTTCTTCGTCCTTGTGCAACCTTTGTGCCAGCTTATCATTTTCAATGTGTCAGATAGTGTCTAAAGAATAATCAATATTCCCCATAATGATAGGTCCCCGCGAGAGCCCGCTTCGAATGGGATAAAAATGGGGAATAATGTTTGGGGATCGATATAAGGATGAAAATGAAGATGATTTTTTATGTCTGAAAATTACCAGGACGGGGACGTGGAAAGCACTCCCCGTCCCACCCCTGCTCTATTCCCATTTCAATATAAATGTGTAATTTCATGCGTTTATAAATATATATTGTATTATAAAAATTATTTTTAAAAACGTGTGCATTCATGAAATGAAAATTGAAGTTATGAGTGATAAACAAATGAGGATAATTTTTTATTATTTTTTATGGTTTCAAGCTTTTTTAACTTAAGTATTTCATAAAGGTTTAATTTTTAAAGATTGTAATGTTTTGATGAGATCTTTAATGATTTATGGTTAAGTTTCATTTGCATATGTTTAGAATTTGATTTGTTTACGAAATCTTTGATTTTGAACTAAACTTATGATGCATTTATACTTTATTATTTATTTTTACTTTGTTGTATTTTCAAATGTATGTTTATAATAGATGAGTAACGGAGCGGGTATGAGGAAAACTCCTCTAAGGGGGGATTCCCGTCCTCTGTCCCGCTTCTATTTAAGCGGAGATAGGGACAAAGATGGGGATGATCTTACAGGGGCATATTAGGAAAGTTAGTATCATGTATAAAGGAAAGTTACTATTTTTTATGTAATTATCTTTATTAGGAACTTTTAATTAATTTGTAATTATTGTAATTTAAAATAGTTTTGATTTTAGTAGATTTGTAAGTATTATGTAATTTATCCAATTTTGTGCTTATAAACTTGAATAAATATGAGAGCCCATTTATAGTATTTCTCACTAATGAATTTATTTTTCTTAGTCAGTGGAAGCTCATTTGCGTTAAATATTTTTGTATTCATTTCTTTTCTACTTTTATTACTATTATTATTATTATTTTATTTAATTTTCTATAGAGTGTTAAAGCGTTAAAATCCTAGATGTCAACCCTCCTCTTCATATAATTCCCAAACCACCAAACCCAAACAAAATCTCCCCCAACACCTACCTCATGGAATCCCCTTTCCCAAATACATCTCCTTCCCCAACTCTTTGCTTCGTTTCTATCACGCACCGGGGGGGGGGGGGGGGGGGGGAGGGGGGGTGTCTATCCCCAACACTAAAAAAATAATAATAATAAAATAATCAAATCAAATCATTAAAAAAAAAAACAGCATTTATGTTATTTTATTTATTTTATTTTATATTTTATCATTGCGATTATACTTAAACTAGTCACTGATCATTTGATCTTATGCGCGTTGTGCCCTCTCTTGACGATTGCCGTCCCTAACACCGTTACGGTCTGTTTTGATGATTGTTGAACAAGTGCCTATGCACCCTTTCTCTCTGCACCCAAGTGCCCGTTGTCTTCTCCCTCTTCTCCCTCTTCTCCTGATGAATGTCGACCCTGCACCAAAATACCCGTTGTCTAAGTGCCATTTTCTTTCTCCGTCCTTCTCTGACGATTGCCGTCCATGTGTCATTATTTTTTATTTTCTATAAATTCAAAGAGAGAGAGAGAGAGAGGAAAAAGAAAAAGAAAAAAATTTAAGTATCTTTTATTATACTTCAAGATTGAAACTCCTTCGGAGCTCCATCTTACTGGGACATATTAGGAAAGTTAATATTTTATATAAAAGAAAGTTACTATTTTTTTATGTAATTATCATTATTATGAATTTTTAATTTTTTTGTAATTATTTTAATTTAAAATAGACTTGATTTTAGTAAATTTATAAATATTAGGTAATTTATCCAATTTTGTACTTGTAAACTTGAATAAATAAGTGAGTCCATTCATAATGTCCCTTACTAATGAATTACTGTTCTTAATCTATGGAAGCACATCCACGTTATACTTCTTTATGTTTTCTTTTTCTCTACTTTTATTACTATTATTATTTTTCTTATTTAATTTCCATTACGAGAATGGGGATGAGAAAGCATTTCCCAACCCGCCTCGCCCTTTTGCCATCCCTAGTCTAACATGCCCTTCATTTTAGTCATTCTTGTCATTTGATCATTACAATTCATTTCCAATCTAACGACAATCATCAAAATACCGGATGTATCCGGAGACGGATAAAATACATGTTCTATATATATTTACTTGTGTTGTTTGATATATATATATATATATATATACACAGACACACGTGTTTACATATATATATATATATATATTTTTTAATTGGAAAGGGTGGAATTCAAACTTTTACGTCTAAATTCAAACTCATATAAGTTGACTAAAACCCATCCATTATTTGGTAGAGAAAATTAGGATTACAAATCCTTTTTAGTGTCTATTTAATATTTTTGTCCCAATTAAATACTAATTTGAATTTTTGTCCTATTAACCAATCTCGTCCTTATACATGTCTTTCATTTCTCTTCTTTCACTTGCCGAATCTGCTTTCTGGTGTGGCACTTTCCTGGTTCTGCATAACCCCTTATCTACTTTAGTCTTGTTCCTATAAACGCCTTTGTCTCACCATACCATTTTAAAACTTCTCTACATAATGTCGAGCATTCTATTTTTTTTCAAAACAAATAATAACAATAACAATAACACCACCAACAACAATAATAATAATAAAATTACTTCAAAACAAATAATAACAATAACAATAACACCACCACCAACAACAATAATAATAATAAAATTACTTAACTGTCAATTACCCCCTCTCATAATGTTTTCCTGGGAAAAGGCCCACTGTTAATTATTTAATTCTTATTATGGGTTGGTGCATAAGTTAGAGTTGAGTTCTCGAATTGGAATTATTTAACTTTTTAAAAAACTAATTAAATTTTTTATTAATTTTAGAAAAAAGATAAAAATGAACTAAATATTTTTGCTTGGAATTATTATTCCAAACACCCTATTATTATTGTTGACTGTAAGTCGGGTAATGGAAACAACAAATTCCAGTTCCAATTTGTGTCCTTGTAGAATCATTCTTCTTCATACCGTGCCTTCCTCACAAAAGTCCTATCTCAGAAGGAACATGCATGTTCAAAAGGTCCTCACCTCAAAGCCATGGAGAGAGGCCATGAATGACGAGTTGAAAACTCTTGAAAAGAATCAAACATGGAAGATTCTAGACTTGCCCAAAGACGAGTAGACCATGGGATACAAGTAGATCTTCACCATAAAATGGATCATCGGAGAGAAAGTCGAGACTTGCTACTAAAGGATACACTCACACTTATAGAATAGATTATCACGAGACATTTGCACCGATTGCAAAAATGTAACCATAAAATGGAAAGTTGATCAAAATTAAATCAAGTTTCCTCTTAAAAGATCACCTTAGTTTGTATTTACTATTTGGAATTTCTTTTCTATGGACTCGTTATTTGGAATTTTGTACAATGTTCTAAAAAATAATTGCACTTGCATGCACAAACAACAGTGACCACAAATCGATAAAAGATATATAAAAAATAAAAAAAAAAAGTGACCCTAAATTAAGAAGTTGGAAAAGATTACTGCTTAAGAAATAAGATTTAAATTGTAATACCAATAAATAATTAAAGAAAACAGTGCTCTCAACATCGAGGCTAGAATAATGTTATCTCCGAAGCATCTTCTCCTACTCAGCAAGTGCTCTACTTGTTCATAAGCGAAATAATTTTTGCTCCAAAAAAAAAAATATATATATATATATAATAAAAATAATAATAATAGACTCACGCAATTTGTATAAAATGACAAGAGTATTCTCCTGTTCACTTCTTTCTTCCTTTTCCTTTGTTGGCTCTCTTGGTCTTCTTATTTTTCCTGCCCTTACTTTGGGTATCACCTTGTGTTGCAGTTGCAGAAGAACTGGGTAAGACAACCTTCCAATCATCTTCCTCTTCAGAACTTTCATACATGTCATTCTCCGACACGATAATGCTTCTCTCTTTCTTAATAGACTTGGCGCCGTTTGCAACGGCGGCGATGTATTCATGAAGAAACTTACTTAGTTTACGCTCCAGGATCCTTACAAGTGTTTGCAGTTGCCTTGAAAGCTCTTTAATGGTTGACAATTTGTTGTGAAGTTCAATTTCACTAACATGATAAAAGTAGGAAATATCAATACTTATACACACAATACTAATACTAAATTCATAACATAACAAATTCCAAAGGTAAAAGGAAAATAACAATGAATAAGAGAAATTACGTGACTGACTTAGCATCTAATAAGCTTGAGAGTTTTTGCAACCGGCCTACAATGTCCTCAAATCTGAGCAGTAACTCTATCTCATAATTTGCCACAGATCTGCCAGCCCAAGATTGTGCA
This sequence comes from Ficus hirta, assembly GCA_038430175.1. Classification (NCBI taxonomy): domain Eukaryota; kingdom Viridiplantae; phylum Streptophyta; class Magnoliopsida; order Rosales; family Moraceae; genus Ficus; species Ficus hirta. Next base: position 12,858,223 of record CM076595.1, on the reverse strand, counting down.
TGTACAGATTTGTTAAACACATCCTCCCTTGCATTTTTCAAAAAGTTAACATACTTATCCACGTTCTCCTACATAAACGACGTAACAATTCATTAAAATCATCATCTCGTAATTCACCAAATATGCAGAATTACGCAAAAGAGAAAGAAGGATTACTTTGATTGCTTGAGCATTCGAGGTAAGTTTTCCATGTTCGGCTTCATTCTCCTCCATAGAGTTTATTTCATCACACATCTTCCCGAAGCCGTCCAAATCAATGACCAGTTTATTTTTGCAATCCTGGTGAGCCACAAACATCCCAGCAGTGGAATTGTTTGTAGAAGGTAGCCCACAAGACCGGACAACTTCAGCGACTGCAAGTTCTTTGCATTGTTTATCATTAGCTTTTCCAAAACACAATTTTTCCATGTCATGATTGAGCTGATCATACTGCTGGTCAAAATCAGATTAAATCGAAGCAAGTTAAAACAGGTGGATTAAAATGAAAAGGATTATATGTAGAAAGCATTAAACAAAAGTACAACAAACCTTAATGCCCGCACATGGTTGGAAATTATCGGATTGTTGATCCTGTTTTGCACCTGTCATCTGCAGAAAAACATGAAGAAAAGCCATGAACACCAGGACAAAAACAGTTTCTTAGACACGTAAAAGTTTTTTTTTTTTTTTTTTGTCTGATAAACAAATTTTTCTCTTGCAATACTCCATAATTAAAAAATAAAAATAATAATAATAACGAAAACACGAACAATTAGTACTCCACAATTTAAAAATAAATAAGTAAATACATCACGCCAGCCTTAAAAAATTGTAAAGTTTCAAGCTTTAATAGGAAAAGACGATGGACTTGATTGAGAGTGAAGAAAAAATGTGTGTTTGGAGCCTTTAATTGATAGCAGCAAAACAAGTATCAATAGAAAAAGTTTTGCACCACAATAAATCTCGATTATAAAATCTCCTAAAGTGACAAGGATACAGATTTCAACAAGAGTGTAGAAAAACAGAGCGATCCTCCAAAAACACCCCCCCAAAAAAAAAATTTACCCAACAAAAATTTCATTAAAATCAACTTGCTCCAAAACACACGCACGATAAAAATTTCAACAAAATAATCCATCAATATTCAATCGTGACAAAGAAAACCCCAATAAAACCCAAGAACACAGAAAAAGAAAGAAGATGGAAACCTGAGAAAGGGTGGGAGGCTTGCGAGTTGCCTGAGAGTGCATTGAGGGAGCAGAGTGGAAGAGAAATCGAAGGACGAGCGATCTGTTTTGTTTATTTTATTTATTTATTTATTTGTTTGTTTATTTTTGGCTGAAAACGGAAGGAGGGAGGGATCTTTTTATACATGTATTGTGGGGCTCTGTAGTCTGTATTGTGTGTATAGACAATCCTAATCCTAATCATTAAAAAAAAATCCTAATCCTCATATAACTTTAGTAGAAGAGCCTTATTCAAAAAAAAAAAACTTGTGTCGGGGACTCTGGTGCTTGATCCCCTACACCGGCCCTAACGCACGACTGTTTTTGTGCAATAATGAAAAAAAGAAAGAGTGGGAAAAATAATAAAGAGTGGGAAAAATAATTAATAATCGGCTCTTCTACTTTTTTTTTTTTTTTTAATTATTGTTATGCACCTGTCATCCTAATTTTTTTTTTACACTTGTTAAGGTTTGAACCTTGAACTTACAAGTAGGACGGTTGCGGTTTTGGGATTTTACGTCAACCGAATAGCACCAAACTTGTGAAAATAGAGGGGCAAAAAAAAATCCTAGTTCTACTTCCTCCTCCCTTCTTCTTCTCCGGTGGATTCTTCCTTCTACTGCCTGTCGTTGCTATTTTCCTCTCCAACTCCATTCTACATCACTAAAGTATGAAACCCTAGCCTAACCCAATTCCCATTCATGAGTAATTTAAATGAGCTCTAAGCTCTTTAAAATATGATATTTTGATCATTTAATTTTTTTTATCATATTGATTATAGACTCCTTAAAAATATAATAATTTGATCCTTTTTATTTGATTGTATTAAAAAACTCATGAAATAATCACATGACAAATATATTTTATATTTTTTTAAAAAAAATATCCCTAAAAAAATAAAAATATATTTATTATCTCAATTAAAAAAATAAAAAGAGGGAGAGAGCTGAATTAAAAATCAAACTCAGCACTCACCTCTCTCTCCTCCCTACCCCTCCCTGCCTCTCTCCCACAGGTTCAACGCCGGCCGTCTCTTCCCCCCCAAGATCCGACGCTGAAGACAGAGAAACCGTCTCTCTCTAGCTGTTCCCTCCCATCCCCTTCCTCCCCCACTAAACGGATCCGACGCCGGACCCCCCCTCCCAGATCTGACGCCGGACGCCGGAGACCACCATCGTCTTCTCCGTCATCGGGCCCCTGCCTTTGCCGACGAGAGCGAACGCCTCTCCACCCCCCACACAACCCAGATCCGGATTTGCTAGAAGTGCCCGCCCCCCGCGTCATCTTCTCTGTCGCCGGGCCCCCGACTCCCCCGACGATGACGAACAGCAGACCTGGCGAGCCCAAATCGAATGGCGAGCCCAGATCGTCGGGTACTCAGTTCGGCGAGCTCAGAATGCCGTGGGGGGGGGGGGGGGGGGGGCGGCCCGCAACCCAGATGGCAACTTGGTGGGGGGCGCCAAGTGTTAATTCTTGGACTTCAGTGTTTTATTCAGGGATGTTGATTAGAGAAAAGAATATTCTACCAGTCATTTATTTCTGCCTTTGCCACTTTTGTTTTTCTTCGTGTTCCTGTATTTCCCACCTTTACCACTTTCAGAATTCTCATTAATACCTTTTTTTGTTGAAACGGATTTAACACTGTACTCAACAGCAACGTGATACTTATCAAGAAACTTAATAACTTGTCTCTCCAAGATCCCCATCACCGATTTCAGTTCTAATTTCATTGACAGCTCCTTAATATCTGCCATATTTTTGCGAAGTTCTACCTCACTGAAACATACAATGCACTAGCACAACTTAAGGATGCTATCATATTCAAATTTAATAGTTTAGAAGCAACAATTTGCTTTAAAAAAAAAATATATACGAATATTGCTTACTGACCTTAAAACCAGCAAGTGGGTGATTTTCTTTAATCCTTCTAACACGTGTTCAAATCTCAAACGTATCCCCATCTGATACTGGTCAAAGAATTTGCCCACGGAAGACTGCATTCGCCAACTTTTTGTACACGTCTGCCTTTATATCTTCTAAAAGAACAATATCTTGACCAATATTCTCCTGCAAATCCACGTCATAAGAGGATAAATCTAACTAACTAAATGAATCAGCAAATCTATATTATAATCTAATTTTGCTAAAGGACAAGAAACAAAATTAGCAAACTTTGCGTAATGGTTACCTTGATCATCTATGCATTTGACATTAACACTTGTCCACTTTCATCTCCAAGAGAGTCTGGCATCACAAGTCTTCCTAAAGTTGTCTAAATTGATCGGCAGCTTAGTCTCATGTTTGTTCCCACTATTGCAATCTTGATCAGCCACAGACTTCTCAGATATCAAATCAATTGCAGGTGGTACTCTGCGAAACTTGACAACTTCAGTGGCATAAAACTGGTCAACTTCAGTGGCAGCAGGTTCATAGCTCTCCAAAATATCCTGCTTCCCGGTGGTCTTTGTCTTGCCTATTTCTTCATACAACTTAGCAGCTTCCTTAAGGTACGAATTAGCTTTGTCGGGATTTGACATTTGGATTCGCTCAGCTGCAGCCTTTAGTCCATGAGCTTTAGAATTTTTTTGCCAATGCTCATTTCCCGCTTTTTCAAAGCACAATGTTGCCATCTCATAGTTAAGCTCATCATAGAGCTGCGTATTAAAGTGATTTGACATAAGAATATAGGACAGATATGAACAATATAAAGCAAAAAAGAAGAGTAATAAAACAACATGTACCACAGTACCACAGACCTCAATTCCCCTAGCTGTCCACTCTTCCGGAGTTCTCACGATTTGCATTACTTGTATAAGTGAATCGGTAATTTCTCTAACTTCCACAAATCAAACATAGGATTGGATGCTTCCGTACACTCACAAAGCCAAAGCCTCTGTCTTGCTCTTGTAATGGCAACGTATAGTTGCTTCAATTCTGAGCATAGTTTGTAGTGCTTAGACAAGTCAAATTTGGGGCAGCTATAAACTTCAGAAGGAGAAAGGTTTTCACTTAACAAGAAATTGTAAATGACTCTCCAATTTTTCAGCGGACAGGATCCAAAAAAGTAATACAAAATCACATCCTGTAAAGCACAAAACATAAGTTAAAAACTGTCACCGTACAATATTACATCCTGTAAAGCACAAAACAGGAGCAAAAAATCAACACCCTTTGATATCGCCTGTGCCGTATCTCCAGAAAACATAAACCCATGCTCCATATTAGGGCAAATGAACTTAAACAATGCTATTCCACTTATGGTTAACTCTTGTATTTCATCTACGTAGACGTAGTCTACTTTGTCACCCATGTAACCTGCTTGGCTCAATTGATAATAGAGATAGCTTTGGAAATCAGCAATGTCGACTTCCTCCCTTTCCATCTTTAACTTTTCATGGACTTCAAAAATTTGAAAAATTTCTTCTCTGCTTTTGAGTCAAGCTAGATCGACCCTCATAAGCTAAAACGAATTCTTCGCGACTAATTATACAAGAAGCTGTCTCCAAAGAATTTCCACTCCCCTTAATCTGAGATGTAATCTCAGTATACACCCTCAAAGAATCTAATCTCTTTGTTAGATTTACTGGAAAGTGTGACCAGTAAAGGTTATTAAATTTTTCGAAACCAACAAACGTTGATTCAAGGGCTTCTAAGCTTCTTTCAATATGGAAACGATCAAAAAAAGAACTGCCAAGGCTATTATCCAGCATGATCAAGAATTGATGAAATGTGACCACAAGAGGAAAAGAGTCAGAGTTGATACCAAGTCTAGGGTCTTCTTCCATCTCATTCACATCAAAGCCTATTCGTTGCTTGACAACTTTGCACAGCTTTGAGTTTGCAGTCACAAATAGCTGGCACAAGACCTTCTTCTCCTCGGCCACACCCTCACGACTATGACCTCCTATCAACCCAAAGCTCTTTTCTCTCTGAAGCAGCTTCTTGATCAAAATAGAAGTCTTCCCTGTGCCTGATCGCCCAAGTATGAATGCAGTTTTCTCAAATCCGAGAATCCGCTCTTCTTGTTTAGTTAAGGCAGATGGAAGATCACACGCCATAGTGAAAATTCCTAGATTCCAGCCAAAATGCAGCAACAGAACGATTTCAACACCAAAAAGGAAAACCACAGTTCAATACATGTGGTTTTCAATTTCAAGAATTCAATTCCAGAATTTCATTTTCAGAATTCGCACAGAGATCAATGCATTCTACACGTACTATTTTTTTTTTTTTGGCGTCTACATATTTATTCAAGCACGCACCGATATATCAGAAAGAAAAGAGTTTCAGTTCGAGAATTTCACTGCGCTTGAGGCATTATATATATATATATCAAATTATCAAAAAGAGTTTCAGTTCGAGAATTCGACTACGCTTGAGGCATTACATGTTTATTTCGAACAACGAAAATATGAATTTCATCATTTACATTACTATTTGATTATACGCGAATGCAAATATATATATATATATATATATATATCCATGTATATAAATCAAAAAGAGTTTCAGTTCGAGAATTCCACTGCGCTTGAGGCATTACATGTGCATATATATATATATATATATGTATAGATACATAAAACAGCTAAAATATCAATTTCAGCATATATTCAGCATATACATTACTATTTGATTATACGCTTATGCATATAATATATTTATGTATATAAATCAAAAAGAGTTTCAGCTCGGGAATTCCATATATAAATCAAACAGCGAAAATATGAATTTCAGCAAATACATTACCATTTGATTATAGGCATGTGTGTGTGTCTATATATATATATATCAATCCATTACTATACACATACAGTTGAACAAATCGGAAATGAAAATTATTTCATCAGAAGAAAGAAGTCCAAGATTTTCAGTTTACCTGAAGAAATGGCTGGGAATTCGATTGCTCGCTCGATGAAGATTCTGTTTCTGCGAACTCAGCTCTGTGGGAATAGGGAACTGCGTTCGCGTTTGTTGCAGAATGGTGAATTTCGCTGGACAGAAGTAAATTCCAGAAAATGTGTAAGTTGAAAAGGCAAACAACCCAGCTCAATGCGTGACCGAGGGAGGAATTTCAGTTTCATAGTGCCGTATTATTACACCCTCCCGCGCGAATCAGTTAGTTCGACAACTTGGGGAGCTACCTTGGGCCCTTGGACTTGGGCCTTAATCAACAGAGCTACTTTAGAAGCCCATTTACTCGATTGTGTATCACTTCTTAAAAACTAGTAATAAAAACTAGTATTAGGAAGAAAGAGGAAAATAACATTTTTAAAAATAATAATAGTAAATTATAGTATAAAATTTTAAATATAATAATAAATATTATAATCAAATATATGATCCTACATATCCTCCTTCTTTCTTTTTTCTTTCTCTAATATGAAATTATGTAAATAAATTTGTTGTTAAAAATTGACCATAAATCTAAATTTTATTAAAAAATTCAAGGAAATATAAAGATCTATAAAAGATATACACTATCATTTATCATTCTTCAAAAAACATACTATAAATTTCAAAGGCACCTATAAAATATGTTATGTGCTATAATTTTCCTTATTTTTTTATTTTTGGTTTTTAAAGCACCTGAATGCACAAATTTTAGTTTTTAAAGCACCTGAACTTCAAATATACCTATAAAATATGCCATTTACTATAATTTTCTTAATTAATTTTGGTTTTTAAAACACTTAAACAACACAAATTTAATTATTATACTAACATCATACAAAAAAAAAAAAAAACTCAAAGCAAAAAAAAATAATAATAATACAAAAAATTAATAGTAGACCAACAAGACACAAAAGTAAAATGAAGTTTGAGTGATGTTGATGAATAAGGGCTAATGTGTATCATATTGATAATTTTCTCTTAAAAAAAACTAAGTAATTTTCTCTTGTTTGTTTGTTTGTTTTTTTTTTTTTAATTTATTTTAAAGGCCACTAGTAATTGAAAAGAGCAACTCTTCACAAATTTCTGCGAAAGTGCCGTTGATTTGATTGAGAGAGTGAAGGAGGAGGAGTTGGTCTTCAAGAAACTTGAGGCGTGTTCAAGAATTGGAGCCCACGCTCCGGAAGCAGAATTCATCTCCGTGTTAGACCGGAACATCTAGAGGTTGTAAGGGCTGATTGGTAATATTGAATTCGTTAACAAATATTTGTAAGTAAATTGTTAAGTATCCAATCAAGACACTGGAAAATTTTAAAAGTTTATTTTTCAATAAATAATAATAATTGTGTTGAAATCTGTATCGTTGCTATTTTAGGAGATTTTGATATTTGACATTTGACATTTAATGTGGTGCAGAACTTTTTCCATCCTTCGTAGATTATTGATATTTGTCTACCATAATCCATTAAAAGCTCCAAAAGGCACCTTTTTTCTTCATTCTCAATCAAATTCATCATCTTTTCTTATTAAAGCTCAAAACTTCATCAATTTTTTTGAGTTTGGCGTTATTATTATTATTATTATTATTATTTTTTTAATCTTAAGAGTGCTAAATTATTCGTTTTTGTTTTTAAATTTTCTTGCTTTTTTTCTTTTTGAAACATTGAGTTTTACAAGGGAAAGAATGTCTAATTTGGACTAAAACAGACTGTTGTGTGTCTAAGAAACTATTTTCTTCCTGGGATTCATGGCTTTTCTTCATGTTTTTCTGCAGATGACAGGTGGCAAAACAGGATCATCAATCCGATAATTCCCAACCATGTGCGGGCATGAAGGTTTGTTGTACTTTTGTTTAATGCTGACTGCATATTCTCCTTTCCATCTATAATCCTATTTTGTATTGCTTCAATTTAATCTGATTTTCACCAGCAGTACGATCAGCTCAATCATGACATGGCAAGAACGTGCTTCGGAGACGCTAATGATGAACAATGCGAAGAACTTGATGTCGCCGACCTTCTACAAACAATTCCAGTGCTGGGATGTCTGTGGCTTACCAGGATTGCAAAAGTAAATTGGTCATTGATTTGGACGGCTTTGGGAAAATGTGTGATGAAATAAACTCTTTGGAGAAGAACGAAGCCGAACAAGGGAGACTTTCCTCGAATGCTCGAGCAATCAAAGTGACCTTTCTTTCTCTTCTGCATAATTCTGCAAATTTGGTGAATTACAAGATGGTAATTTTAATGAATTATTTGTGTCATTTATGTAGGCGAACGTGGATAAGTACATTCACTTTTTGAAAAATGCAAGTCACGAAATTTCTCTCTCTTTTTTTTTTTTTTGGTTACTTTTTTATTTTTTGTTTTACTCTAAAAATTTGTTATATTAAATTTGTTTTTATTATATTAGTGAGATTGAACTTGGCAGCAAGATGTGAACCATTAAGGAGCTTTCAAGGCCACTGCAATCACTGATAAGGATCCTGGAGCGCAAACAAAGCAAAGTTTCTTCACGAATAAGTTGCCGCCGTCGCGAGTGGTGCCAAGTCTATTTATTAAGGGGGTGTTTGGTGTGTAAGTTTGAGTTAAGATTTTTAAATTTAAATAGTAAATTATGTTGATTTTTCAGAAAAGACAAAAAACTTTTTGGGAAAAAGACAAACTTTTTGGAAAAAAAACAAAAAAAAGTTTGAAAATTTTGGTTTAAACTCATGAACCAAACTAACTCTAAGAAAGAGAGTAGCATCATCGTGTCGGAGATGAAGAATGAGATGGATGAAAGTTCTAAAGAGGAGGATGATTGGAAGGTTGTCTTATCTAGTTCTTCTGCAACCGCAACACAAGGTGATACCAAAAGTAAGGGCAGGAAAAATAAAAAAGAACAAGAGAGCAAATAAAGGCAAATTAGGAAGAAGGAAGTGAACAGGAGAATACTCTTGTCATATGCATCATATTTGTTTATTTATTAGTACTACTTTTTACTATTTCTCAGACATAAAACTTTTCTAACTTTTTAATTAAGATTCACGTTTCTTTTTTTAAAAAGCAATTTAGCATTCCAAGTGCAAACCTTTATGACATGTAAGATTAAAAAAAATTTTAAATTTTGCTCAACTTCATCAAAGAGGAAACTAAGGTGATCTTTAAAGAGGAAACTTGATTTAATTTTGCTCAACTTCCCATTTTATGGCTTCACATATCACGGCTTTGGTTAATTTTGCCTTTCCATACAATTATGAAAGAGCTATTTTCTTTCCCCTTTTTAATTCTGTATCTTTCTTTGGTGAATTCATATTAGTCATTATTCAATTTGCGATACAAAATCATGTAATTTCTGGGTTTCTGAATAAATGTCGTTTCTTCTGTAAAAGTTTGCCTGCTCGTTTGTTTTATGTCGTTTCTCGTCTAGCAGTCTGTTGTCGTTTCATTTCATGTCGTCTATATGGCACAAGGTGGTCGTTTGCTAAAGAGAAAGGAAGTGTCTTTTCAATTAGAATTTGCTGTAGTTGATTAGACGAAAATCTTTCTGTACTCTAATCCCTAAAACGACATGTCGTTTGTTCCTTTTAGAGTACATTGCTTTTACTCAATTGAAATTGACAAATGGGCCATCGATCAAGCCATTAGAAAAATAAAAATAAAAAAAAATACTTTCACCAAATTATTTTTTCCTGCTTTCAATGGTCCATTTCATATGGCCACTGCTGACAGACTTTGAAGCACAGTGCAAGCTGGCATGTGTACAGAAAATTCACTCCATTCGGATTTGTGGAATTTAATGCCTATGAAAATTGACTAACAATGTTCCAAATATTCCCACGAATCAAAAGTATTGTTAACCTCGATCTTTGCCTGCCTTCATAAATCACAACTTGATCCAGATGATTCAAAGTCAGATCAGCCCAGTTTCAAAAGCCAATGAAGGGAGAGTTCTCAACAGAACCATCAAATTTCGGAGCACACAACCAAGTTTACATTCCATAGAGGAAGCAATTCGAGTAGCACGGAAGGAAGAGAGCGCTGCCCTCCACTGCCATTGACTGCCGGAATGGATTTAACTGTATCTACAGAGCAGACCCAATTATTGGATCTGATTTGAATGAGTAATATATGGTTTTATTACTTTGTGACTAGTAACAAAACAAGTAGTATCTGAACTTACGGGAAGTGTGAGAGGACTTCCAGTCACACTAGTTATGCAAGAAGCACCAAGATTACATGCTTCTTCACAATAATCCGAGAAAACCGCTGGGACGTTAATCTCTTTTATTAGCTCCTACGGGCAACGAAGAAATGTGAGAAAACGTTGGAAGACAATAAATACAACATGAGGAGAGAGCCATGATGAGGTATTAGGACATACAATAGTAGCTAACCAACTAGGATAAGCGGCAACGCCAGCATTTGGAGCAATTATCAAATGGGGAGATGATTCCTGAGCACACAAAAGAAGCTCAAATGAGAAACACATGTGAGCAAAACCAACGACATGTTTGGAGGGTGAACTTCTTAGAAAGATGAACCTAATGTGTATGAAGAAGATAGTGTGCAACCTTTGCTATATCTCTGTATCGGTCATGATAAAAACCTTTTCGGAGAATTAACGTTATTGCTGAAGTTTTACTAGTGTGTATACCCCAGCCAACATTCTCACTTGATTTGCAAATGCAGTCTGCGCTTAGACAGCATGCGTATTTACTTAGAGTGATACTCTCCCCATCCCTAGATGTCTCAGAGAGAAAACAAGAGAAATTACACGCTTATTGATCTAAAGACAGCACCTTTAAAGCGAAATTGTTTCATTTCATGGAAATATAATTAAACAGTTAATATGATAACGACCCAGAAATAGTTTGATTACAAGTGTTCTGACCTACTTTGTTGAACTGCAGGACCAACAAACTCGATATGCACGTCTAAACCAGGAAAAAGCGCATGCAGCTCTGCAAAGACAGCAAGCTGTAGAAGTTCTTTCTCCGGACCTGCAGAAATCAGTTTATGTGGCAAAATTACTGTCAGACAAAATCCTTGTCTTCGAAATATTGTATCTCAAATACTAGATCTAAGAAGATTGAACCCTACATATCGTTTTGCCATGATTAGAAGTTCAACAGGCAACTTGCAAAGAAACCTCACCAAGGTAGTGTATGTGCAGTTTTTGACTGATTTCAAAAATCCGGCTTCCAAGACCGGTTTGAGTGGCATGGTAAATTGTAAGAGGCTGAAAGGAAGATGCTTGTAATCAAGATAGAAAAACAAGGAATGAAAAACAGTTAGTTACATGAGATTTCGTTTGGATATGCAGATTCGATTGATTTCTTTTTATATTATTATATTCTCACAAAGTCAATATTGAGTATTCTGAGCAAAATATGTAGAGAAAAAAGGCTATTTAAAATGTTACTAAAATGGTTGCTCGAAAATCGGGCAAAAAAGAGATATGAAGATAAATGTTAAATGATATCGAAAATATAGAAAATGCATAAGTAGATTGTAGCTCAATAACAGAATCAAAGGCATCTTATGTATCCAGTACTTTTATGTACTTTTCCTAAAAAGATAATCACATCTGCATTTTGTAAGACGACTAATACTGACATGATTAAACATGATTGTGGAAAAAAAAAAAAGCATTCAAAAGAAAAAAGAAAACAAATTTACTTATGTAAATACTAATATACATGCAAGTCATACCCAGTGAAGAAGCAGAGCAACAGGTGAATGTAGTGGAATGCACCTCCATTCATAGTATTCCTTCCAACTACTTAATTGCTTTGATATTAGGGACTCAGGCTCTGCATTTTCATACAATATATACTTATAATTCAACATTTATTCCAAAAAAAAAAAAAAGAAGGCAGGTGCAGAATATAGTACCATTGCATGGGCACAAAATATCCGGAAGATCCCAACAATCAATTAACCTGCCAAAGAAAAATACAACATTATTTTATAATAAAAGAAAATACAATTCGACGAATAAACTACAAAAATACAGAGTCAATCCTTTCACGATTGTTTTATTATCATTTTTTTTTTTAGATAAAAACAGGCAAAAAAAGCAAAAGCAAAGAAACCTTGAGCAGTCAAAGGAAGCAAGTGATGACCCGCAATGACATTCATATAACCACATTCCCAGTTGATGGATGCTCCTTTTGCTCAAGAACGAGCACCTTGTCACCTGATTTTCACACACCTAAAGGTACCCAAAAAAAAAAAAGAAAAAAACCATCAATCAAGTTGCTAAAACAATGAAGAAATCACGGGAACAGAAATTAAGACCGGAGTACTTTATCTTACTAAGAAAAATCGCTGACTTTACCTGGACGGTAGCTTCGGCGGAAAAGGTGAAGGGAAATTCATTCAGGACATCAATGTGCTTCATCTGCTCCTCTAGTCTTCTGCACTCTTCTTTATGCTCACTCCAATGTGAAATCTAAGAGTATAACCCCAGAAAAAACGTCAATTTTTTTGTCACCAAAGACTTAATACTGAATGCTTAAAAGTTATGAGATAAAATTAGTGTATCTCAACTGTTTCACCTATCATTAAAAAAACACTAAACCTTACACAACCGCAACTACAGCAACTTACTGAATACTGGGCAGTGCACAAGCTCCTTGGTGGGCATGAGCTATCTCTTCAAACACCAAAGTTTAAATACACATATACATACATTTATTCTGATTTTAAAAAATTTAGATAAATACACATCTACAAATATAAAGATATGGTGATAAAAACTAAATATTCCACAAGTATAGCAACTTAAGGAAAACCTGGCACGAGCTACCGCTTCAAACAGAAAAAAATAAATACACATATACATACATGTACTGTGATATAATATATGCACACACAACACAAGCTCGCCCAATTTCACACAAAACTGAGATAAACCCAGTTGTTGTTGTTGTTGTTGTTTTTGACTAATTAGCTAGAAGAAACTTCAGATTTAAGCTAAAACTACTGTGAGAGTTGAAACAACAAACAAGCATGAATTCATGATGATGGTTGATCAGGAAAAAAATTTTTAAAAAAATCACCTGGTGAGAGGCAGAGCAATAAGCAACGGCTCCGCAGCGACCACATCGTCTTCTGGGTGGGCCCAGGCACCGTGTCGCGCGTCCCTTCCACGCGCACTCCATTTTGCGGTCTCACTTTCCTTCCTTCCACCGTTCTTCGCCCCTTCCCACCCAGAAAATCTTTGATGCTAGAGAAGAGAATGAGAGAGAAACTTCTGGGCCTCGTCGTAGTTTTTGAGCCCAATTGGAAGAGAAGAAATTCTACTTGGGCCAACTTCAGCCCAAATAAAAGCCCAATGACAACCCAGCCCATTAACTGCGGACGTCTTAAAAAAGTCAACTCCTCACAACACAAGTATATTTTCTATTTTATTGTTGCTTGTTTGAAAATCAGGCTGGATCTTCCTTACTTTCAGCTTCAAAAGATTTGCAACGTAATTCAAGTAAATTAAATTTTAATAATAACAATTCTAAATAAAGTGGAAAAATAAAAGAATAAGAAAGTATTCTTTTTTGTTTTTTTCGAATAAGAAAAGATTTGAAGGGGAAGGTTTTATGTGGAAGGTGAGTCGATAAGCAAAGTAAACGAGTCCACCACTCATCTCTCTGTGATTCCTCTGTTGGGAGGAGATTGAGAATGAAATGAGATATCATAAACCAAATTAAAAATGAATCGAAAATGGGATCTGTTTTTTATTGGCTAACCCTCCGTTGCAAAGATTCTTTTGCTTTTTTTTTCTTTTTTTTTTTTCATTTCCTACCACTTTTTCAACCATCAAACTGAAAAAAAGAGAGATTTCCCAATCGGTTTATTTACTTTCCCATGCAATAAAACGACCTAAACCTTTTGCTTTTTCTTTTTTTTAGAAGATCGATAACATCCTCATGTATCTATTCAGTACGGATCTAATATATTTTATTTTTATATATTAAATCATAAGTCATTTATTTACGAATATCGTATACATCAACCACATGATCTTATTATTACAGAATCTTAAATGAACACGAGAGGATCGTAAAATCGAATTAGACATGATAGAAAGTCAGAAAACGACTATAAGCATTTGAATATCATCAAGTATGCACATCTAAAGGATTTTTTTTTTTTTTTTTTTTTTCCTCTCTCTTTTGGCTGGACAATACATTTAGTATCAGAGTGCTCGTCTGATCTCCTAAAATCGAAAAAAGGTGCATGTGTAGAAAGTTGTTTTACTTTTATAATTACTGATTTTTTTTTAGGCTTAAAATTGTTAATTGATGTGACAATATACGTAATGCTATCAATATGACATGTGAATAAAAATTGGAAAAAAAAAAAAAAGAAGAAGAAATACTATAACTGTTCTCTCACTTTTTTTTTTTTTAAATGGCCAACAGATAAACAATGGTTTTTCTTTTCCAAAACAACAAAAGTCGCATGTTGTGTTAGGCGGTGGTTTTAAAATAGATATTGCAAACCCAAAGAGATAACATATGGAAGCATTAACTAATTGATAATGGATGCCAAGACATATTGTCTACAGTAAATCCATGCACGAGTCTATTATATTTGTCGGGTTGGAATCCACCGTCTGTAAATTTTTTTCTCTGGAAAAAAAAATCATTATATTAAAAAAAATTTATACTTTCATGCTTTTTCTCAGCGTCTATTTAGATTGTTAGCTGGAGTTAAAATTTTTAAGTTAGAGTTAATTAACTTTTTAAAAAAACTAGTTATAATTTTTGTTGATTTTTCAGAAAAATATAAAAATCAAGCAAAAAAAATACAGTTTAATTAGAGTCAAACTAATGTGCCAAACAAAATCTTAATTTATGTTTATATTGAGGGTTAATATTATTTTTAATCCATAAATTATTGGTTCGATATCATTTTAGTCTCTGAACTTTAAAATATCCCAACATCAATATTCAAATTATTAATTTGTCTCATAATAGTTATTTTTTCAAAAATTGTTAAAAACCTAACTATAATTATCACAGGAAGATCAAATACGTTGAAATATAGTACATGAAAATAAAAATGACAAAATTAACACGGACTAAAATAATTAAGTCTAGTTTTTTATTGTGTGTTTTACGGAATAATTATTATAGGACAAATTAATAATTTGATAACCGATTCTTAGACGTTTTGAACTACAAGGACTCAATAGGATTGGATATATAGTCGGACTCAAAATATCCTAAAACAATCGAAAAGGAAAAAAAAAAAAAAAAACCTTTAAATAATTTCTTTAATGTATTTAATTATATATTAAAAATATATATATCAAAATCCTAAAACAAAACATTTTTTTGCATGAAAAGTAGACCTGCTGTCCTTAATATATATTTTTTAAAACGAAACATAAAATTTCTTAAATCTAGAAGGTAACCCAAAAAAAAAAAAAAAAAAACTCTTAATAATAGAAGAATTGTGCAAATTAAAATTAGCATGGGATCCCCTAAGATTAGCACAAAGAGTTGGAAAGCCAAATATGGTCTTTGTAATATTTTCATAAATTTCGAAATTTCTCTTGAATAATTCTTTCACCTAGCTATGAGCCTAGAGATATTGTTTAGTTAACGAAGAGCGAAATCTTATCCCAAAACCCAACGTGAATTGATCTGATTCCTTGTCCATATCCTTAAGCAGGACCCTAAATATTCCTAAAATGACCAAAGGCATATCCCTCCAAGACCAGGCCAGGCCTCCTCATTGCCTGTTTGATAAAGAGAGATCCAAAGCATCCTGTGGATATCTGCCAGTACAAAGAAACATCATCAAGAAACAAGATGCCCCCCCCAATCTCACAATCTCTCTCTATCTTTCTCTTTTTTTTTTTTTTTTTTTTTAATTAAAGTAAAATGATGCCAAATCTTGTAAAGAGAGAAAAGGTAAAGGATCTTTCAAGAGAAATCCTATGGTAAAGTAACATAGTTACTAGTATTAAAGTTTTTAGAGAATGACACGAGTAAAATTCAATCGGTAAAAATAAAATATAATTTTAATCCGTTAAATTTTTACTGAAGTAATCAAATTATTGTATGATATTATACCACATGGTATTTCTTATACATTTCGTATCAATTAATTATATATATATTTTTTTAAAGGAATTTTGGGGTATATTGGTCTACTCTTTTTTAATTAAAGCTTTGTGAAAAAAAAGATGATTTAGCTCTTTTTTAATAAGGAGAAAAGAGGATGATGAAGTGAGTGAGAGTTTGGGGGTCTACGTTTCTATGATTCTCTTTGAAACTTCAATTGATGCGTAAATCTGATCGGATCTGATCCATAGAGTTAGTTCAGTTGGTCGGCCATAACTTGCAAATTTTACCAAATGATGATGGTGGGAGTGGGATATGACCACATAATGTTCATGTTTCATATATATATATATATATATATATATATAAGCCATGCCCATTTACCCAACAACCCACCCCCCAAAAAAAAAAAAAAAGTGTATATGAACCTGACTTAACGGGGCAATGGTACGGTTATGAGCCCACACGCTCTCCATGGTCTTTTTTTATTTTTATTTTTAATAATCATGTCCAATTAAAAAACACACAAGAATATTTCACACGTTCACATTCTACAATGCCCCTTTTTATGTTGTTGTTGTTTTATTTTTTTATTTTTTATTTTTTTAAATGTTTGTTGTTGTTGTTGCTGTTAAAAGAGTTTGTGAAAATTTACCATTAAGCCACATAACAAGATGTAATCATAGTTTTTTTTTTTGTTAAATATTTAATTAACCTTCTTGACACTAGTAAATCTGCTTAACTCATCAAGAATGAAAGGAAAAAGAGAAGAGGGGAAAATTATGCGATAATTTATTCACAAAAAATAAAAAAGGTAAGATATAATTTTAAATTATTAGATTATATTAAAATTATATCTAGTATATATGGTGCTTTAAGGAGATCTGATACATTTTGATGATTTATAAGTATATGCTTGTACGTATAGAGTTTTATTTTTTTAATTGTACCAACAAAATTCTTCAAACAATTGGATTAAAAGAGAAATTATTGTAATGTTTTTGGAACCACTCAAAAGAAGGCAATAAAATTTCGTGGGTCCAAATGATGCCTCAAATTTGAGATTCTTTTTTGACTAAAGCCGAAAGGGTGATTATTTTTTTTCATTAAAGAAGAAGAACTCATCGGGATAAGCTTTTTGGGTTTGTTCGTTTGGCTTTACTTTTCATAATTACAAAGTCAACCAATTCTTAATAGGTCTTTCAAATACAAGCCAAATATTTCCCAAATATTTTATAGGCAGACTATTCTTGTCTACGAGATTTATTTTTTAAAATAAATAAATAAATAAATAAAAAGGGTATATTTATTTAAATTAGACACAACTGGGGGTGGGTGTAAATGCAGTGAACCTATTAACGCTAGCAGTTGGAATGTATCCTACACCTAAAAGAAAAATGTGAAATGATTGTTAAAAGTCTTTCAAGTCAAGCATTTTTTTTTTTTTTTCAAAAGACTACTATAGCCCCCCTAGGCCTCAATTGAGAATTGGCTTTGGAAGATTGCGAAACCAATGGCTAAAAAAGCTAGGCCCTAATCTATGGCGACAACTCTTGCATGGGAATTTCAAAGTTGGGGTATGCTTTGTCCCCATGAAAATTAAAAAAATAAAAAATAATTAAAATAAAAAAAGTTACAAAAAAATTAATTAAAAAAAAAAAAAAAAGGCAAGCGGACCAAAGAGGTACACTATAAGCATCTTGCAGGATTTTAGGCAGCGTTGGTAGTGGTGCCAGATTAGCCTAATTGCCTTTGCCTCCCCTAGGGTATCCAAAGAGGTTGGAGACTAAAGAGTTTTATACTACTTAAACTTTTTTATCCAATCATCTTTTACGTTATGTTAATTAAAATATGGTTTAGTGTCAAATTGTATTAAGTACACAGCAAATTACATAAAATGAACAAATTAATGAACTCTAGTTTTGCTTTTTTAAACCACATGAGAGAAAAATTAATTCGGTTTAGAAAATATTTAAAGCTAATTTGGCATTTGAGTTGGGGCCTTTACGCGGTTATTAATATCAACATATTGCGGAGTGAATATAAGTTGACATTAAGGACAACTAAAACATCATCAATTCATAGAGATAGGCTAAAGATAAAAAGTATGTTCAATCTCAATCTCAATCATTATGTTTTTCCTTGGATATTGACAATTCAAACCTATGAATTCATGTCTATAAAGCTTTATGAGTACTTCTAGATATTGATTATTGCTGAATTTAAATACCATCACGTAATATTTCAAGACAAAACAAAAAAATAGCAAATACATTATCATTGTATGATGGTGTTTAGGGATATATATATATATATATATATATATACGTTGATTTACCATGCCTTTTAGATTTATTCATTAATTATACCGTTTGTTTTAGAACTCATCAAATATATACCATGATATTTCAAATATATTTATACCCTAAACTAGTCAATTTTTATTAGTAAAGTAACAAATTTATACTCGAGTTTTTTTTTTTTTTTGAATCAATTTATACTCAAGTTTTGAATATAACTAATATCACATATTTGAGTAGGAAGCTTTTGGAGACGAGGCCTATTATATGTACATTACAATTATATAATAGACAAGTGATGTGTAAATTAGACAAGTTCTACTGTATGAATGTGAAGACTTTTGTATATATAAGTTATCGGTACGGTGTAATTTAAATGACCAAATCATAACACGATTCCAATATTAGGAAAAATAAGTATGAAAATTTAACATAATTGAGAAAAAATAGTTTATAATTGTTTTTCTCAGTAATTTTTTTCTAATATGAAAGTAATGTTAGTTTAGCAAAAAAATTGCTCAATGTTTAAAATACGTAATAATAGACTGTGATAACTAAATTATAGTATTACACTTTTATATTAAATAAATATTATGCTATGTTTCTTACCGCTAAAAATTACTTTGAGAGGATCATAAGAAGCCATATAAATACAAATTCATCATTCCATAAAATTCCCCGTCTCTGGTGACGTTTTATGGCTTTGGAGCCTTATCTCATATCCATGGACACAAACTTCAAACATTAACAATGGTTGGATGGAAGGGAGACCGTGGGAATTACCTACGGGATAGACACAAAGTTGGGTGAGCAGCTCGATGGGTATAGTCAGTCATGTAGATGCGTCAGATCAAATCTATGAAAAATAAATAAATAAAGAATTGGTAAGCTATTTTTTTTTATATAGTAAGAAGAGCGTTATAAGAGTATTAATTGATATAGTCAGATAATTTTAAAGAGTGAATATCTCTCAAAATGATTTATATATTCTTATGAAATGAATTTTTTATATATTCCGATCAACATAGTAGATAATTTAAATTTAAATATTTAATGAGGAGGGTAAATGTCTTACTAACTAACTTAAAAGATGTTGGCAATTGGGTAAGCTAATTATTAATTAAGCTCAGCAAAATCTTGGAAAGACTAATCCAAGCCATACGGAAGATTTTTTATGCAAAGAAGTCTTGAAGATATTGAAATTTTGGTAGCAAAAGTCCAAAGCACAAAAAGTGGGGGGTGGGGGAGAGAACTCCGGGACCCACGAGAAGATTTCTTTGGGACTCCCAAATCTCCTCAATTCTCTCTCTTGTCGCGTTGGATTCTGCCTTCAAAATTAATTTTCCTGTTGGCTTTTCACCAAAAAAAAAAAACTGGTCCATAGCCCACGAGGCTTGCTTCCTTTCAAGAGCCATTTGTGTAATTATCATTGTCTCTTTGACGTTTCTTTTTCTCATATTCTCGCCTTTCATGACAAGTCACCCCCAGGCCCCACTCCCCAAATCCCAAACCCTCCGCACATTAATCAAATGGCTACGCGTTTTTGCCCCTTATGAACGCCATATTTCTAATTACACCCAGCATCTCTAATTAAAGTATCAAATTCATATTTCAATGTCAAATTTTTGACTTTCATATGCAAACCTCTCTCAAATAAAGTGTTATTTTCAATTTAAATTTGAAAAATATTATTAATTTGATAACGATTTATCATCAAGTACGATAAATGTCAACTTTAAGATTTTTCTAGAACTCAAAATTTAATATTTGATTATTGTTTACTGTATTACTTACTATTATTTTTATCATTTAGTCATATCGTATCATATTGTCATTTACAAATTTTTTTTTGGCAAATTAGCATTTACAAATAATTTAATTATTAATTATTTTCCAAAATTTAATATTTTTGTTATATTAAAAATAAATATAGTATTAATATTGATATGTAGATTAGAGATGGTCTTCCAAACAAATAATTAACAAATTCCACATGCAAGATACGATACTTCTATGAAAATACATCTTAATTCCTTTTTTTTTTTTTAGGAAAATACATCTTAATTCTTATGTGTTATCTATTTCTTTAAATTTTTTTTACTTATTGTGGATTTATGAAGATGAATTAAAAAATAAAAAGTACAAAACACGAGGTCGCACGTGTAAGGCGAGGCGGTGGACGCTTTTGCATGACTCGCATGGTTGTTAATGGTAATTTAAAGAATGTGTATATGTGTCCAGGTGAAAAAATATAAATAGAAAAAGAAAGAGATGCGATGCGATGCGATGCCCACATCTTTCTTCTGATGGCCACAAAAGGGCAAAAATAAAATAAAATAAAATAGAAAAAAAGGAGATAGAAACAGAAACAGAGGGAACAGAAATAGAAAAGAATGCT
Source organism: Ficus hirta (assembly GCA_038430175.1). Classification (NCBI taxonomy): domain Eukaryota; kingdom Viridiplantae; phylum Streptophyta; class Magnoliopsida; order Rosales; family Moraceae; genus Ficus; species Ficus hirta. Next base: position 12,837,367 of record CM076595.1, on the reverse strand, counting down.
GACTGATTATTTTGGTAAAAAACTTATGGATTTGGTATCAAAAATTTGGAGCTAAGTTCAGCCTTCGTCAGATTTATGAGACGGAAAAGAGAAAAGCCCAGTCCCCTCGTTCAGTATGCGCTCCCTTTTTCAATTGAGAAAAAAAAAAAAAAAATATATATATATATATATATATACATTTAATTTAAACTTTTTGATTTATAATTTTCTTCAAATACACATTCTAATATTTATGTCACAATAATTTGTTCATATCATAATATAAATATCCAAATATCAGTTTAAATATCAATTTAAATAGTTTTGTTTAAATTTTTTTATTCAAATAAAAAACATTTGAATCACAACCATTCGAATACGTGAACCAAATAAAATCTTTTTATGTTTATCTTTTTTTTATCTTTTTTTTTTTTCCATCTCACTTTGTTTTATTTTCTTCTAACCATAAATAATAATAAAAAACAAAACAAAAAAAACAAAAAACAAAAAAACAAAAAAACAAAAAAGCCATTCTTATAAAAGAAATTGAGTTAATTTCAATTTTAGTCCCAAAAGAATACACTTTGTCTTATTTTGTTTTCTAAAGTTTCAAATGTCACATAATTGATAAGGGCTTTTCAAACGTTTCATCATGCGTTCATCTATGACAATAACGTTAAAAAAATGATGAAATGTAGCATGAATGGAAGGTGATTTAGTAATATAAATGTTGGATGGTAGATTGTGTTGGTGAATTACATAAGATTTACGTCACCTAACTGTTTCAACATATGAAACTCATAATTTTAGATAAGTTGTGTGCATGGATTTGGTCTAATTCATCCACTAAATCAATCAACCAACATTTATTTTATCAAATTAGCACCTATTCTTCGTTATGTGAGACTCACATTCTTCATTATATTTTTTGTTTAAACATTTATATCATAGATGTACAAATAATAATGTTTGATAAACTCGGATGTCAATAAAATGACATTTTAAAGTATAAAAACAAAGTGAGAAAATTGTAATTAATTACGATAGGATCTCTTATTTTCACTAAACCTAGTCATAAAAATTATTATTTTGGTCGTTCATCGGAAGAGTTCTATAGTGTGCTTTATAAATTTTTAGCATTATTAAAAAAATAAAATTATAGTTGCAGGTATATTTTAATAGTAATTTAACATTCGAATCTATCATAAAATGTAAAGTTTGAATACTCTCATTTCAAATTTAAAAATAAAAAATAAAAATAAGTTTTCATTTATATCATCGATTGAAGTTAATTGAATTTTCAAAAACTATTTATAAATTTTATTAATTTAAAAAAAATTAAAAATTTAATAAAAAAATACTGTTTATTTAAAGTTAAGGGTTTGTTTAGTGTTTAGGTTTGAATTATATTTTTTAAATTTAAATAGTAAATTTTGTTGACTTTTTAGAAAAGATAAAAAAATTTTCAAAAAAAATAAAAAATTATTTTAAAAAAAGATAAAATTTCAAATTCAAACTTGTGATTTGAACCTGAAATCCAAAGGAACCCTAAATAAGTAAATCAAACAAAGCATACAAATAAAATTAATATAATGGTTAAAAACGATTCCGAACAATAAGCTCCATCCTTCAAAATAACCGGTCCCATTTCTAGTTTGTACCAACAGACAAGTAAACGTCACCGGCAAAAGGCAGTAATTTTCCTGTTTTAGACGGTGCTGGTTCGGGACTCGTGTCGGTCACTGCCAAAGTAAGGAATTTGCCGGCGCAGTCGGTCGTCGATTGACTTACGGTCAACTTCCTCCACCATTCACTCCTTTCCTTTCAATCGCAGGCACAAAGCCCGAGATGGACCAAGATATCGCCAACTCAGTGTCTCGCGAGATATCGGGGATATACAGGGGGAGTTGTCCTTCCTTTGATTTGGAAGATCGCACCAAAGTGGATTTCAGAATCTCAGCGTTATGGCTTAGAATTAAAAAAAAGTAGATTTGAGATTTCTTAGAGAGAGAAAGATTTGATTTGCGATAGAGACACGTATTATTAAGAGAGAGAAAGAGAGAGACAGATGGACAAACAAAACATGTACACATTACAGCGTATAAAATGACTGACCACAGCTGCTGAGGAAAAGCCCCTTCACCTTCTTCTCTACCTCTTCTTTTGTTGGCCCTCCTCCACTTCAAGTAAAAAAATTTACTGGAGAGGAAAGTTAGAGAGAGAAAGAGGAAGGAGAGAGAGAGAGAGAGGTGGAGGAAAAAAAAAAAGTTAAAAAGAATTTTTCATGGCGAGGAACGGCACCGGTTCGTGGCGAAGGAGGTCGGAGAAGGTCGACGGGTTTGAGTTCTCGGCGGCTGAGTCCGAAGAGGTCCACGTCCTCGCCGTCGACGACAGCCTCGTCGATCGGAAAGTCATCGAGCGTTTGCTCAGAATCACTTCTTGTAAAGGTCCGTACGCCGGAGAAGATTATGCGTTTCGACAGATTTGATGAAATTTGTTTCTGTCTTTTTTTTTTTGATTTTGAATTGGATTTTGGCCGGAATCTGCAGTTACGGCCGTGGACAGTGGAAGGAGGGCTCTGCAGTTCCTCGGATTGGACGAGGAGAAGAACTCCTCTGTTGGCTTTGATGTAAGTTAAACATAAGAATTTCCTCATCGATCAAATTTCATGTTTGGCTCAACAATTTAATACATTTCTGAAACTCTTTAGGGTCTGAAAGTGGATCTGATCATCACTGATTACTGTATGCCTGGAATGACCGGATATGAATTGCTCAAAAAGATCAAGGTCACAAGTTTTTTCGTTTAAATTTTCTTCAATTCATCATAACCAAAACAGTTTACTAACCAAAAATATGAAAGGAAAAAAAAAAAAGTTACTAAATTTGTGAATCTGTAATGTTGAACAGGAATCGTCTACTTTCAAACAGATACCGGTGGTGATTATGTCATCTGAGAACGTATTGACACGCATAGACAGGTAATTTAATTCCTTCAATTCCTTTTCCCATTTTTGCAAAAAAAAAAAAAAAAAAGGAAGTCTCTGATTTTTTATTTTTATATTTTTGGTGGTGATTTGATTTTGGAGGGCAGATGTTTGGAGGAAGGGGCAGAGGATTTCATAGTGAAGCCGGTGAAGTTGTCGGACGTGAAGAGGCTGAGGGACTACATGACGAGGGAGGTCAAAATGGGAAATGAAGAGAGTGGTGGGGTCAACAAGAGGAAGCTACGAGACTCGTTCGATCTCTCGTCATCCCCGCCGTCCATTTCGTCGTCTCCGTCATCGTTATCCTCTCCTTCGTCGCCGTCGCCGTCGCCGTCTCCGTCGAGATCACCTCTGTCGTCGTCGCTATCGGCGCCGTCGTCGCCCACGTCGTTAGATTCCCCAATCAGACGGCTCAAAATGACCCAACACTGATTAGATCAGCACCACCCTAAAACCATCAATAGAAGAAAGAGCCCCGCAAATGCACCCTTTTTTTTTTTTTTTTTTTTTTTAAATTTTCTTTTGGGGTCAAATTGCAATTACCCGTTAGGCTTTAACGGTTTTTGTTGCATTGCCAATTTTCTCCTTTTCCGTGTTCATTTATTTTGTTTGTCATATCAAATGACGGTGATTTTACATTATTAATACTAATTAACCGATCATTACATATATATATATTTTAGAATTTAAGATATAAAAATTATCCCTAAATTATAGGAGTATTACATTCTTATTTATGTAAATAAAGAATTTGCTTCGCTAGATCAATTAAAGGCAAAATTGAAAAAAAAAAAAAAGGGGGTAGGGGAAGAAGAGGGGTGACGTGAAGTGGGAAGGATTTGGTCTGATTGGGACTGAAAGGTATGCAAGATCTTGTCTGGTAGAGGGAATATTAGAACTGGATTTGTGAATTGGACATGTTTGAGATGTCCCCCTAATGGAGGGTCTATCGGGGCTGGCTTGGGTGGGGCCAGAGGACTGGAAACCGCGGTGGCCGTGTCTCATGTCTGGATGTCTCTTTGGGAGAGCTAGCTAATTTGCCCAGCTGTCAAAGGGGCTTGCTCCATCTTTGATGAGTTGAGACCCACTATTCAGTCATATTCATAGATCACATACATACGTTGGTTTATTTGTATTTCCATTTTCTTTTTTTACAAGCATTTTATTATATTATATAATTTGGTCATTTAATTATTCTACGTACGAGTTATGTGAGTAAAGATCATTTGTCTTTGGACCCTCCATGAGAGGGTGAGGGGTAGAGAGATAGAGAGGGGGGCATGTCTTGGCTGTGTTTTGCTGTGGATGTATGGGGATTGGCGGGCTAAGACTGATCACTTTTTTCCTCGCTGGTCTCCCAAGGTGTGTAGAAAATGGGTCTCCTTTCATACGACAAATGTATTGACTTCTAGAGCAATCATGCTGCATAAGCAAGAAAAATGCTTTTCAAGTTGCATGTAGATTTAACGTTTACGTTTTGTCACGTAGTACTCCTAACAATTGCCCGTTCTCTTTTTTTTTTTCTTTTTCTTTTTCTTTTTTATAGGCAATCGTATTACATGAGAAAAATATTCGTTAATAATACTAAAATTGTGATCTCTCTCAAGATCATCAGAGGGTGTGTTAGGGTTTCGTTTGCTTGTATTCTCTCTCTTTGGACTGAAGTTCGACACCAGCCTTGACTAGCCTCCATACTCCCAACCCTAGAAGAGAAGCCTTAGGCAACTCAATGGAGGCCCAGGCAACGAGTTGGGTTTCGTGGGTGGCCGGACGGGATGGACAGTGGCTAGTGTGGCTAGGTGTCCAACGTTGGAGCTGGTGCTCATAGGCGCACGGCACGGCATGGGGCAGATCTAGTGGATCTGAGCCTTGGGGACAGGTCCCACGGTGTAGTAGGAGAGGTGATCACCTCGCTCGGTGTTTTTCGATGACAGGTGGTGGCTTTTTTCGTGCTGACATGGTGGTGTACTTGTGGTGCGTCTTTGTTTCATTACAGCATTGCTTCTCCGAATTCCTTTGGTTTTATTGGTTGGATATGCGTTAATGGTTTGACTGTGTTGTTGGGGTTGTGTCTCTTTTCGGTGGTTGTTTATTTTTAATAAAGGTGAGGCTATTTTCGCCATTTATGAGTTGTTTGTTGTTGAAATGTTTCCGATTTTGCTTTGTAATAACGGGTATGGTTTTCCCACCTTTCAATTTTGTTTGTGTCTGAGCTGTTTGAGTTGTTTCTCGGTGGTGTCGGTATCGGTGTTGGTGTACTGCTGTATTTGTTCTATGCGGTAGTGTTAGCCTTAGTGATACAGGTTATTGATTCTCAATCGATTTGCATATTCTATTTATTGTAGATGTCTTGTCAAAACAAACCTTATATATGCTCAATTATTGATGTATCAAGGAACTTTTCTGCTACCGGTCTTAGTGTACGACCTTTTGCATAAACTTCATCAGATTTTATTGATTAATCTGGTTTCAATTGAAGATTTTGTCTCATGTACTATAAGATCATTCACACATCAGTAAATACGATTTTTCCTTCCAAAAAAAAAAACTTTTATCATTAAAATTTGAAAGGGAAAAAAAACTGAGTACGTTTATGATTCATGAAGAATTATAGAGATGCCCTCGTTGGCTTAGAATCAAATGATGACAGCCCTTCTTTGTCTTTTGCCCCCTTTGTTTTGGTGAGAGTGTGAGACTTTGATTAGGCTCTGAGGGTGGACAATTATTGACTAAAGATTTAGGAAGAGATTGAGGTCAGGATCACAGTAGGATCCTATCTGATTTTAATCTCAATATGAGACTCGGACGTCGAAGTCCCATATTCGTTTGGTTTTGATTATTTGACTATACTTTTTCATTAAAACTTCTTAAAACCTATTAAATTCCATAAAATTTGCTCAAGATGACAATCACATTTTCAAGATATCAACTTAATCCCCCATCATCCATTTTATCATATAAGATAGTAAATAAAGTAGAAAATTATTTGTGGTCATACAACAGAAAAAAGAGACCAACATAGAAACAAATACCAATGCACAATCGACAATACAAGCACACTGAGAAATAAATCCAATTTTATATTCTAAACATTTTCATATATTGCATATGTTATAATAAAATATATATATATATTTATAATAGTAACATATTAGATTGGATTGTTTTTAACGAATTTTTATAATTAACATCTAATATTCAATCCAATATGGATAAACAAAACTACTATCCAAATTCAATCCAAAAATCTTTTGTAATCCATTTTCTTATAGATTAAATTGTTTTGCTTGAGAACCAGCAAAAAAAAAAAAAAAAAAAAAAAAAAAAGGGTAATTCGGTTGCTAGATTGGATGATTGGATCTTTTGTTCACCCCGACTTATGATCAATAGGAAGGGGAAAAAATAAGCTTATGATGAGCATCAATTTGATCAATTAGTTCGCTAAGGAGAAGCTTTCAAAAGAATGTGAAAGCCTACCTTATGCGTCAGTAGGCTGGGCCTACGTTAAAAAAAAACACATTTTATGATGGTTTGGGCTGACCATGAGAGTATGTGTAAGAAAATGAAAAGGGTTTGTATGCAAGAATGCAATAAATTTAACACCTCTTTATATTTATATATATCATAATATTAAAATTATCAACTTTAATATTAGATAGATAAAATTATAAAGAGGTACTCAAAACATGACTCTCCACTCAATTTTTTCTAACGTGGGCAATAGACAATGCAGATGGTCTAGATATGGTTTTGGAGTTATTCTGTAAATAGCGTTTGTTTTGCACCTAGGCCAAAAAAGAGAATCAGAGATGAAAATAGCGTTTGTTTTACACTTAGGTTAAAAAAGAGAAACAGATATGAAAAACTGTTTTAATATTTTTGTTTTCAGTTTTTAGAAATATTCTTAAAAACGTGAAGAAACATCATTCAAAACAATATTTCTTGAAATACTATAAAAATACATTTTTAGAAATAGTTCTAAATCCATTTCTGAAAAATTTTCATTTCGTTTTTTTGTCCAAAACAAAAACATTCTGAAGACTCTACCAAACATTACTATTTATGTTATCATTTTATTATTATTATTATTATTATTTTCTGATAACTGTGTTCATGATTCAACAAGGTGAAGGGACATGATTCAATTTCAATAAGCAATTATTGGAACATGACAAAACTTATAATCATTGTTGTTAGCCTGTTACTAAACAGGATAAAATAAAAAAATTGCATCATGCATCCCTCCTTTTCCCTTTCAAAGGGAAAAAGAAATTGCATTATGAAGCCGGCTTTCTTAAACAAAGACAAACGTTTTAGTGAGTGTAGGAAAATGATGAAGGGAAAACATCATACATATAATAAATGACTTATTTTTAATATCTGCTTTAATTTAGTAGACATTATTAACTTAAATTAAAGAATAACAATAATTGATAATAATAATAACCACAAAAAAAAAATTTAAGAATTCACAAAAGACCTTATATTTAAATTTCCGTAATAGATTTAAAATTTAAGATATGTCCCTGTAAATAACTAATTTAATTAATGTGACATAAATCTGAATCACAAATAATTAATATCCTGAATATATAAATGTCTAAAAATTATGGCATGCCTCTATATATATATATATATATATTTTATAATTGTGGTGCCTGAGACTTTATCCCAACTAATCCACGGGACTCATATAAAGCGTCACATCCACATTGATCGGGTAAATCTCGGATCTTTGACCCTCAGACGTGGCCCCAAGGAATTGGTAGCATTCAATGGGAATCAAACCTTAGGCTTAATGATGTATAAGGCACTAAGTCTAAGTGATTCACCACTGAGCCAAATCCTTGGCCTCTATTTTAGGAAAATTTTTTTGAATTAGAAGGCAAGGCATGAAATCTATATTATACAGCGAACAACATTTGTTTTGCTGATTTGTATCTTTCTTTCGGGCATCATAAAACATGGGTCAATTATTTGAAAGAAACTTGTACAAGTTGAAGTTAGCAAATGAGTAAGCATTAATGAGTGAGGTTTTAATTAAAGGGCTGGAAAATTAGTGAGTGGAAGGACAATAAAACTGTGGAACAGAAAACGTTAAACACACTAAAGCTAAAATTAAACACAAAAGGTAAGTTTTAATCTTTCTAAATTAAAATAAGTTTTACTCATGTAATAAACCAAATTTGTAGATTCGCCCACCTACTTCATAAATACAAATGCAAATGGAAATTGCTGAAGTCACCGCGTAGGCCAAACTTGTCCCCCAAAAATTAATTTGGTGAGCTACTCTTTCTATATATCTCAAACACAAACCCCATTATTCAATATTCATTAAAGTTTAAAAGTTTCTCTCTCTCGAAAAAAAAAAAAAAAAAAACTCCCTAAAGGGAGAGGTCGTTGACCAATTATTTTTCTTGTCCCTTTCAAAAACTGTTACATATTAAAAAAGGGAACTTCTTCCATGGGTAAGCCTACTTCACCAATTGGATGGGGTAAACGTTTATGGTCCGTTCATGGCAGATCACCGGCCTGTTTAGATGAGCTCACGGTTGTTAAAGTGTGGCTTCGCGTACACTAGTACAGACAACATTGAGTTTAAACTTTTAACTTTTTATTATTTTTTTTTTTTCACTCTCTCCCAATTCGTCTCAGTTCTCTCTCTTCCTATTTTGTTTTTCGTCTAATAATTAGGAAAAAGGGTTTGGTTTGATTGGGTCGGTGCTGTTCAGTTAGAGGGGAAGAAGACGGCGGAGGATGGCGGCGAGGTTTCACTTCCACACCAGTTCGGCGGCTACTAAACGGATGAAGAATAAGAAGAAGAAAAGAAGGCTCAGGTGGACGTGCTGTTAGTTTAAAATTGTTGCTTTTAAAAAACTAAAAAATAATAATAATAATTTAGATGAGTTGATTTTAATTTAAAAAAAAAAAAAAGAAGAAGAGTTGATATTTGCTGAAGGTTGGGCTAGTCACTAGTGGGCTTGCGGTCAGTAGGGTCTCGTTCAAGTAGGAGAAGCCCTGTCCATGGCAGAAATTGGAAATATGCCGGAGAAGAAGAAAGAGAGAAGGAGAAAAAAAAAGATGTCGGAGAAGAAGAAGAAAGTGAATATTTTTGCTGGTTTCAGTCACCGACGGTTTTTGACATTCAAAACCGCCGCCGACCACCGTCGGTTTTTTGGCCGGTTTTCCGTCGGTGCTCCGCCGGGCCTGAAGTTCACGGAGTATTTAAACAGTTTTGAATGGGCAAAAATCCCCTGTGGAACCTCTTTTATTCTTCTTCCCTTTCAGTGGGCCCTACTTTTAATCTACCCACTACCAATCCTACCCTGAGTTAAAGTAATCTTACCCCATTAAAATATTCCAGGATTTTGCAGGGGACGGAGATTTCAACCACTTATGACTACATTTATAGGTACATTTGATGAGGTCCCCTTTCTGACTTTATACATCCCTAATCTTTGCACATTTCATTAATGATAATAAATTAATAAGAAATTCGTAGTGGGGCATCTGAAAATACCGCGAAATACAATTAAGAAGCATTACCACATCGAAATCATATCAGCTTACAAAAAATTGAAAATTCAATACGGGCTTTTGGAACACTAACTGTAATTAGAGTTTTTGAGTTTTTTTTTTATCTTATTAAAAAAGAGTAAATGCTTGGTTGCAATGTAATTTGAAAATAAATTATGATATTTAAATAGTGTAACAATATTTAATGTGTTAGGAAAAAAAATAATATAGATTTTATTTTATTTTTTTATCATTATGAATATTTAGATCTAATAATTATCTAATCTCGACTTGAAATATGAAAGTTATAAACTTTAAAATTTAAGTTTTTTAAATATAGAAGAATTAGAAAAGAAATGTGAATTGAAATTTGAGTAGTGCAAAATTTGAAAAAAAAAATTTCAAAATCTAGGAGTTGGAGTTTCAAACAGAGCCCACAAATTTAATTAAAAATAATAATTAAGAAAAAATATGTGATGGGACATGAGAAAAGACGGCAGAACTGCAATTCAAAAGCATTAACACATTATAATTAATAATGCAACAAAATTTGATAAATATGACAACTCAAATTAATGACTTAAAAAGTGAATAATATCCCAGCACATAATTCTCCGTCAATGGCCACAAACATAATTGCATTTATTATGCACATTTTTTTTGGGGGTGTTTTAAGAAACATACCGTTTCAACAGTTGTTGTCCAAAATTCAGTTTGACTTGGTTCTAAACCACTCCATCTACCTCCCTATCCAACTTGCTCAAATAGACAATCCACTAGTGTAAGACTATTTCCACCCAAATTTACAAAAAGCCCCTCCTATGGAACATTCCTTTAGTACCATCACAAGGGCCATTCTTGTCCTTGGACCATATAAAAAGCCCGGGAAAATGATATCACCACCGAAACAACGGCAGAAGCAGCAACCAAATGCTTTCTTTGAAAGTGTCAGCAAACCAAACCCCAAACGCAACTTTCTCTCTCTATCTCTATCTCTATCTCTATCTCTATCTCTCACTTTCTCTCTCCGATGCTAATATACCAAATTTACCCACAACGGATTCAGTTTCAATCCTCTCTTTGAAGCTCAATCAAGAAGAACTAATTCCTTTCCATGGCTGACAAGATTCAGCCCTGGATTTCTCTCTTCCTCTTCTTCTTCTTCTTCTTTCAATCTCCTCTGTTTTTTCTCTGTTTTGCCCAATTGGGTCCTCCTCAAAACATTGAAACTTTCTATCCTTTCTCAATCTCTCCTCCTCCTTCCAATCCTACACAAACCCCTCCTTTAGTACCTCCCTCAACTCCTTCATCACCCATTCCGACGCAATCGCCGCCGCCGAAGTCGTCGTCCAGCAACAACAAGATAGCGAAGGCGGTTGCGGCGACGGCTGCTAGCACGCTGGTGGTGACTGCCTTGGCTTTCTTTCTGATCCGACGGTGGATCGTGGCGAGACGGAAGCGAGGGAATGGCGGTACTAATTCACGGTTCACCGTCGGCGGCGGCGGCAATGGCGGTGGAGGTTTTAGGTCTAGTTCTTTGCAGTCTCGGAGCGAGTTTGTTAGATATGAAGGAGATCTCAAGGGGTTCATTGTGGACGAGAATGGTCTTGACGTGATTTACTGGAGGAAGCTTGAGAGGAGGAATTCGTTGTCGAAAAACGGGCTCCGAAAAGAGGTTTTACGCAACGATCCGAGAGTCAAAGAAGGCCAAGATGAAGATGGTGATAATGAGAACATTACAGAAAATCGTAGAAGTAGAAAGAATGAGCCGATTCAAGAAATTCCTTTTCTCCGAGGGAAATCTTCGACTTCTCATGTAAAAGTTGCACCAGAAGTAGTCTATAGTAATGATCATGTTCATGGAACTAAAACTTCTTCAATTCCACCAAAACCAAGTGTTGGAATTGTCTTCAAGGATGTCCAAGAACAAGAATTCCATCCAAGGATATCATCCGCCTCTCCTCCTCCTCCACCCTCCCCGCCACCATCACCGCCTCCGCCTCCGCCACCGCCGCCAATTCTAATTCCACCCAAGATAGCTTCTAAGCCGCCGCCGCCGCCTCCAGCGCCCAAAGCGCGCAGTTTGAACTCGTTGTCGACACCGAAGCTGCCGCCGCCACCGGGGCTGAAAGGGAAGGCATCCGGTGAAACTGGCGCGTCCGGGACAGGAAACGGTCAAGTGAAATTGAAGCCTTTACATTGGGACAAGGTCAACACCAACGCCGAGCATTCCATGGTTTGGGACAAAATCAACGACAAAGGTTCTTTTAGGTACAAATCTAATCATATCCCAAAAGAGAGAGAACTAAAACAGTTCATATGGTTTATTAACGTTTAGAACTATTTGGTACATTTTTTCAGGTTTGATGGAGATCTTATGGAAGCACTTTTTGGCTACGTAGCCACCAACCGAAAATCCCCAAAAGGAGACGACAACAACAACAACAACAACAGCAGCAACACATCGGATCCCAAATCCGGTCCCTCGTCGCAGACGTTCATATTAGACACCCGAAAATCTCAGAACATTGCCATTGTACTAAAGTCGCTATACGTCTCTCGCAAGGAAGTCATTGATGCTCTCATGGAAGGCCACGGCCTAAGCCAAGAAACTCTCGAGAAGCTCTCGCGAATCGCCCTGACCGCAGAGGAACAATCGCAGATCCTCGAATACAAGGAGGACCCGACGAGGCTTGCCGACGCTGAATTCTTCCTCTTCCACATCCTAAAAACGGTTCCTTCTGCTTTTACCAGGCTTGACGCCATGTTGTTCAGATCTAATTACAGCCCCGAGATTGTCCACCTTAAGAACTCGATTCAAACGCTTGAATTGGCCTGCAATGAGATGAGGACAAGAGGGCTTTTCGTCAAATTGCTCGAAGCGATTCTCAAAGCCGGAAACCGAATGAACGCCGGGACGTCCAGAGGAAACGCGCAAGCTTTTGACCTCACCGCGCTTAGGAAGCTCTCTGACGTGAGAGGCACTGACGGAAAGACTACTCTGCTTCACTTCGTCGTCGAGGAAGTAGTGCGGTCGGAAGGAAAGCGGTGCGTGATGAACCGGAATCGGAGCTTGAGCCGGTCCTCGAGCCAGCGCAGCAGCAGCAGCAGAAGCTTGAGCTCCGGCAATTACAATCAAACAACGTCATTGAAGGAAGAAAGAGACAAGGAATACAAAATGATCGGTGTACCGGTCGTCGGAGGGCTAAGCTCCGAGTTCTCCAACGTGAAGAAAGCGGCGGGAATCGACTACGACATCTTCTCGTCGACCTGCTCAGTTCTTTCCAAAAGAGCAATGGAGATTCGAAAGCTAATTGTATCACAGTCTGTCAAGGGTGGATTTGCAAGAGAAATGGAAGAGTTTCTAGAATCTTCGGCGGAAGGGTTGAAGAAGGTGGGAGAAGAGCAGGCGAGAGTAATGGAGCTTGTGAAGAAAACGACAGAGTATTACCAAGCTGGGGCGTCCAAGGACAGAAGGGCTCACCCGTTTCAGCTGTTTGTGATTGTTAAGGATTTTTTGGTCATGGTTGATCAGGTTTGTGTGGAGATCGCCAGGAATTTGCAGAGGAAGAGAGGATCATCGTCTTCATCGAAGACGCCACCGCAGCCGCAGCCGCAGCCGCCGTCGAGGGTGGCGGTGCGGTTCCCGAACTTGCCGGAAAATTTCATGTCCGACAAGTCCTCGGGGAGAAATTCTAGTGACTCGGATACTGAATAGTTTCCCGCGTACATACGTTTTCATTGGTATATATTAGGAAATTGGTTTAGAATTAGAGGGGGTAAAAAATAAAAATTAAAAAAAAAAAGGAGAGAAAATTGCTGAGTGAGATTTTTTATTGAATCAATCTTTTTTTTATTTGTTCCCCAAATTTGGCATTCATATTTATTGAATTTTGATGAAGATAAATTCTTTATTTTGAGTTTATCCATCGATATTTATAAGTTTGAGTAAAAGTTCCATGCACTTGAAATGTGATTCTAATGTAGTGTGAAAGTTTATGTCTTAAACTGCAAGACATTGTTCAAAGCATAACATGGGAAAAGATGCTTATTTGACACCAATCATTGGAGGATGGGAAACATAATCTTGGTTTTTATTTTATTTTGTTTTATTTTTTTTTATATGGAAGACGACGAAGGCCAATTTGAGAATAATTATTGAGATTGTTATACTTTTAAAAGAAACATTATTTTTACTTAAAGCGAAAGGAGATGTAAGAACAGAAATTAAAAGCGACAAAATACAGCTTTTCAAAATAACTTAAAAAGTAACAAAATGTTTTTTAAACTTTTGTCAAACATTTTTGTTGGGTACTCCCAATCTAGTTGCAATACAGCTCCATTGAATATTTTGATAGGCAATCCGTTAGTTAAACCTTGTAACAATCAAATAAATAAAGAAAAAAAAAATGGTGCCATAGACTATTTCACAAGCTAATTACTTCAAGCAAGCGAAAGAAACTAAACAATCATCTAGACGTTTTCTTCTTCCTTTCTATAAAAGCACATTACATGAATGTCATAAAGTCAACTGAATATCTTATATTTTTTTGACATTAATTTTTATGCCTTTTGAACAATTCTTCATTTACTGATAAATTACACTTCAAGATGAGGTGGGATATAAAATTAATTTCATCCCCTGATAAAAACCCAGTTTTCTTTTCATAAACCAATTTGACAGAACAAAATGTTTGGTCCTGTTGCACGTTTACCCATTAGTTTGTATCCCTAGAATAAAAACAATGTATGTGGTTTTTTTTTTTTTTTTGGCTCAATTCATGATCTTTAAAATCCTTAAATAAAGCCATAAAAAAAAAAAAAAGTGAGAGTCCGTCGTTAGTCAACTCAGCGGGTATAGTTTTACTCAAGACCGAAGACCTCTTCCGCGTTTCTCAAACCAATCACACCGACCCATGACCCCATCCTCCTTTCAAAACAAAAAAGAAAAAAAATATTTCAAAAAGAAAAAAAAAAAAGAAAAGAAAAGGAGTTTTGCTTTCGTCGGTTTCCAATATATTTATATATGGATCCGTTTGGCATTAAATCTCAAATTAAAATTTTGATCTCAGTTTTTATTTTTTTCTGAAATTTTTTTTTTAAAAAGTCAATAAAAATTACTATTGAAACTTAAAATTTCTAACTCAAATTTATTCATCAAACAGACCCATATATTTCTAACTCATTTTGTCTTCTGCGGCCTCAAGTTTTTGTTCGTTAAAGTTTTCTTTTGAGCTCTGGAATGGAATCTGTCTTATTCATTGACCTTCATTTTTCTTGGTCTAAAAACATCTTCTGTCTTAAACCAAAAATTAGGAGTTTCACCACAAACATTATAACCTAAGGTATCAACTTAAAAAAAAAAAAAAAAGATAAAACATTATTTTAATCAATCATATCTTTAACATGTTTTGTTAGTTTTTTTTTTTCCTCCATGCAATACACACACTACGCAGAAAAACCCCTAATAAAAAGCTTCAAAAAAAAAAAAAAAAAAAAAAAAACTGTGTGCAACCAAGTACGAAGGATTAATGCACTGTAACAGCACAACTGATTAGACACGGAACAACTTTCTTCCCCCTACACAACATCCAAAATAGGAAATAAATAAATAAACATTAGAACGCCCACAACAAAATTTTTTTTTTAACTATTTATATATAGGGTCTACTTACAAAAATGAACAAAAAGTGAAACTACTTATATATATATATATATATATATCGACAAAACTATCCCTTACTCAAATTTAGGTGAAAAAAATATCTGATTACCTCTTAATTTTTAGGCACTGTTTTAAATATTCAAAAATTAAAAATTTTCCTAAATTTAAAGGATTCAGATATTAGAAAACTATTTTCGTTATTTTCCTCCTCCCTCAAAAACCATTTTCATGATTTTCCTCATCCTCTTCTCCTCTTTGAAACGTCTTCATCGTTTTCCTATCCAGCATGACTATATCCTTATGTTCCGACACCTCTAACCATGGGGAAGAAAAACCTAGAAAAAAATAGCCTCCAAATCTATAGAAATTGGGTCAGTATCCCCTTCCCCAAGGCGATCCACATGCATCGCTTCAATAAATAATGATCCGTCAATAATTCCACCTTCCTCGTATGCTAATGTGCTACAATAGGTATGTACGGATTGGTTCATTATTATATCAACTATGGTTTTAAGTTTTTCTTCTTGAATTTTTGGTTTTTAGATTCTGTTTGAGACAATCAATGTTGTATTTGATCAATTTTGAAGTTCAAATTTAGGGTTTATTTTGAAGGGTCTTTTTATTTTGTCAACAAATTCAATTTATTATTGGTATTAGTAATTTAGGGTTTCGGTCCTTATCATATTGATGACATTTGTGATTTTGGTTCTTTTTTATATTGAAAAATCGAAAATTGCATATTATTAATGATTGTACGAGATTTGTCACATATCAATATCAAAACAACATACCATAAACTTATTACGTTTAATGGTTTCTTATTAAAAATGCTTGCAATTGGATTTA
The DNA here is from genome assembly GCA_038430175.1 of Ficus hirta. NCBI lineage: Eukaryota > Viridiplantae > Streptophyta > Magnoliopsida > Rosales > Moraceae > Ficus > Ficus hirta. The sequence goes on along the minus strand of CM076595.1, from coordinate 12,821,375 downwards.
GTTTTGTGAAGAATCTTTGGTATGTCTTGATAAAGCCTAGGAAATTTTCGTATTGATCCGCCTCTTTTCATTTTTCTTTTAGTGTTTGAGTTATTTTACTTGAATCGTAACTATTAATCTTCATGATAAGGACTAAGAGAAACGGATACTTGGATTGTTGGATTTAGTTTTATGTATAGGAAGATACAATTTGATAGTTTGGAACTATTTTATCTTTGATTTATTGGTTCTAGAAATATCATAGTGACTCGGTTTTTTTCTTGTCATGCTTAGCATTATAAATTTTTGTTTGTTATAAAATTTCACAGTGACTCAATCTTTTTATTATTATGTTTAGCCTTGCTACTAATGATATGGAATTAATTATAATGATATTCACTATATGTGTTACGAAGTTTTAGAATTTGTATTTGTTATAGTCATTATGGTAATTTGAAATAATTTGGTTAGTTCATAATGATGCGGTAATTACCTTATTGGTTTTGTTACATATTTATGAAGAATCATTTTGTTATTGACTCAGTCTTGAATCGTGTAAATAAGGGAGTAACTTTTGAAGTCAAAAGAGTAATAGACTAATAAGAAGATCAACTGCCACACTATAGTGCAAGTTATTGAAGATATCATATTGACGAAATCAATATATTATGAAGATCAACATCCACTTTAATATGTTTTATTTTTTGTTGTTGATTTTTGGTATTTAATGTCGAGATCATAACGATGAAGTCAATATGTTACAAAATAATATCCACTTTAATATGTTTTGTTTTTTGTTGTTGATTTTTGGTATTTAATGTCGATATCATAACGATGAAGTCAATATGTTACAAAATAATATAGAGTGAATATGTCCTATTTTTTCTCAATAACAAGGTCAATTTGATAGTGACTCAAATTTTTTTTGTGCATTTTTTAAATTTAATATCTTTATTATTTCTTGTTAATTTTGTGCGAAGATATCAGCTAATTCGGTAACTAGAATTGGTCAATAAAGTATAGTAACTCAATCAAAATAGAAATACACCACTGATGATGAATTGATGAATATAATGTGTATTTAAAATAACTAAATCCATAAAAATGTGTAATCAAAAGTTTTAAATGAAAAAAAAAAAAAAAAACTGCATGCAGATTAAAAAAATGGAAGAGAGATTTGATAAAACCAGAAAACTCAAAGAAGGAAGGCGGACATTGGAAAAAAAACAACAAAACTAATTAAGGAAAAGAAACCAAATAAATGTGCATTCAGAAAATTTAAAACGTAATTTTCAATTTAATTGATAAATTTTAAATTTTCAAATCAGTTTAAAAAGTAACGGCATTATATAAGGAGGGTTGTTTTTTCCATAAAAAAACACACTAGAGAAAGGGGGGAAAAAAAAGTTACCAAAACAGTTTCCCTAGTTAAAAATTAAAACGTGCATTCAATTCATTAATTAAAATTTTTATATAAAAAAAGTTGATCTGCAAACGTGGAAGGGCATGTGTGGAAAAGAAAATCATGAAAATTCAAAATTCTCAAATTTGTAAATAAATAAGTTGCTTTATAGATATATTTTAAAAAGGGTCTCAAAAATAATCATTTTATGTAAATACTACTTAAAAAAAAAAAAAAAAAAAACGTTCACACATCAAGTGGCCCCACCACAAAAGAAGAAGAACCAAGTAAGGGTGGTCTTTTTTTGGCCACTACTGAGATGCACAGATATTCTACCAAGTGCAAACTCATCTGTCATTGCTTTTACAAAAGAACCACCCTCCATGAGAAGCAAGTTCTTTTTGACTTGTCTTCCTTCTCCTCTCATTCTAATCAATGCCTCACAAACGTGTTTTTTGTATATATATATATATATATTTGTCTTTCTTGGTAAATGATGTTGACCTTTCATCCCGAGATGGACCTTCACCTGACGAGTCTCACTTCTTGGAAGGCATCTACATGATAAGTTCACAACATTTTTCCCATTAGTAGATGGAAAAAAATAATAATAATAATTAAAAAAATAAAAAAATGTATGTATATATATATATATATTTATATATAAGGAAACAAAGAGAGCCCTTAATCCAGGCTTAGAGTGTGCTTGGGACCACGTTTATGGGCAAATCATAAACAACTTCACAAGGAAAGTGCTTTCCAATGGTGCTGATAATGGATTAACATTTCATGTCTAATTTTGATATCTCAAATGATGTATAACCAATTATATTTTGACACATTATTGAAAGCAGTTATATTTTAAGGTATAAAAATCAGTTACAGGAAAGTACCTGATCGACATAAATTTGAAGATCATTACACCAGCATAACACAAAAAAAATAACATTAGGCCAATATGACACAAAATTAAACTAAAGTAAACTACAATTTGTGTCATGTTTGTCAAGATATGAGAATTTGTGTCTTGTTGATCAATACATGAAAAAAAAAATGATTATTTGGATAATTTTCTCAATCAAACAAACAAAAGTTGTAAAACATTTCAAACTTTTTAAAAATAACGTGACATGACATTATTAATTAGACACAATTTGAGATATCAAAAATTAGACAGAAAATTTGAGTCCGTCGCCTTTAATGAGTGTCAAACTGTCAAATCTCTTTCAAACATTAGACTAATGCCCCAAAAAACAGGAAAATTTTGGAACTTTTGTGGGTACCTAATGGAACATGGTCTTTGCTTTTAATGAAGTTTTATGCCTTAATTGACTGATTAGACACCCGGAATATAGAAAAAATAAAGATTGGAGATTTTGGATGCGTCGAAAGGACAATTGAGTTTCTGGCTTGACAAAGGTTATTAGCAAGTGTTGGGATAAAATTAAGAATGGATCTTACCCCTAGGGGTTAAAAAGAAAAGAAAAAGAAAGAACTGTGCCACAAATTGTATTTAAAGAAATCTCATCACATTGATTGTGACAATTAAGCTCATTACGTAGACAACATTATTATTAACAGCCAAGGCAACAAAGCCAGAGGCCTCTCCACATCACTATCACAACTGATATTAATAGATTAATTTCAAATCAAGCTTTTAAATCCAAGTACAGAACAAATTTTCTAGATGGCCCATCTGACTTATCAACAGTAGGAAGGTGCTAGTGGGAGAAAGAAATTTTGAATATATTTTGCCAAAAGCAGGGCAAAAAAGGCCCAGCCCCCATGACAAGTTATCTCTATGCGATAGATATGGGAAAATTTCCCACGATGGAATCCAAATGGCATGGGACCTCTCCTCCTAATAATTTGCAAAAGGATGTCTCTTTATAGTGATCAAGAATAGGTTTATACTTGTACCTTATCCAAAGCGCTTTTCGACGTTTTTTGTCCCCGATAGAAAGCCGGCATGGGAGTGGGCTTAAAATTAAGGCTTTGTCTCACCCTTTTCATCTCTGCCTCCTTTGCCTCCTGTGTCAATATGAAGGTATTAAGATACAGCCATACAATTGCCGCAGACGGATAATTAGGTATTCGGTCTTATAATTTAATATGGTAATGGTAACTGACACTAAATTGTTATATAAAGACATCAGCAATATACTAGAACTAGAGGTGTTTTGGTTTTATGCTGTTTAATGAGATTAGATGCACACAAAAAAAAATGTTGGACCTTTGATCTTGATTGGAGGTGTGTTTTCTCTTGCTCTACGGCATTGGACTTCGTCTCTAGTTTCTTTGAAAACTGAAAAGAATCAGTTAAATGGATGATAAGATGCGGAAACTTGAACAAATTGTACTCAAGATTTCAATGGAAGTGAAGTGTGCGAGGCGCTAATTATCCATGAGCGAGTGAAAGATTGTGTGTGCTTCAGTGAATACCTCTTTTCTTTTCTCTGCTGTTTCATTACTTTTCAACCCAAAAGAGGACGGAGGAGTCTTGATACTTCTTTTCTCCAGCCGATTCGTTCTGAGTGACCTATTTCAGCATAGAAATGATGACATCAGCAATTATAATGCACACAACATTTTAAGCTAAGGTTGTTCCTATCTTAAACAAGATCTATGATTCATTGATTCTTCTATCAACCTACAATACATTGTTACAAATATGAACCAAATGTCAGATGTGTAATGCGGATGCATTATAACAATAGAGATTCGGATCAATTCCTTTTACGTTTGTACTACAGTTATCCGGAGGCAGGGCAATAAGAGGAGAGGGCTCCTCACTGCTTAACATTCGACGATAATTCATCTAACCAAGGGATGCTTATACATGCATTCAGACAGACGAATGTAGTCATGATGCAAGTAAAATATGCACAAGAAACCCAGCTCCAATACAGTAAATATACAAGACACGTTATATTGAAAGGTTTAATATGGGAATTAGAATAAAGTGTTAATCTAAAAATTACCCAACATTCTCTTTTCTTGGAGTCAGAGAAGTGGAAACGTTTGGTTCTGGCCTCTTTGCGGTGACCTGCACCAGATAGTTGGAAAAATAAAATAAAATGAGATGAAATGAAATAAGCAGTTAAAAGAGAATCTAACCTTTTAATCGAAGAAAATAATTCAAGTAGTTTGTATCTTTAAATGCCAAACATGAGAATGGATTAACCTGCTTTTGTAATGAAGATCCGTCATCGCCATAGTATCTCGCTTGGTTGAAATTGTTTTGGAATGCCTTAAATGCTCGTTTGACAATATCCTTATCCCCCATTTTCTCCATAATTAAAGACTTTCTAGGTGCAGTTTGAGAAGGTGCATCCGAATTCGCAGGTGAATTTGAATTCCTGGGGCCTAAACTGAGGGACAAGTGTAGAGATTTCGAAACAACTTTCTTGGTCTCTCCAGAAGGCAAATTATTCTTGTTCCTCTGCAAAGATGGAGTGATGCTCTTCTTTGCCGAAGATTGCGATGCTGATGCAGATACTCGACTTGAATTCGGTACGGGCTTCGACACTCTTGGGGTAGATGTAGAACTCTTTGGTGCTTTAGTTATTTGAGAAACTGGTTTCTTCTTAGCCTTTGCTTCATTTCTCTCCTTATCCACTGCATTAACCTATCCAGACAAAAATGACAACACGGTATGAGACATGGGATAAGGATTCAACTAAATCAACAAAGTTCACACAGACACAAATAAATCCAAGAACTAATGCCTTCACCTTTTGAGATTGATTCTGATCAACCAGTTTAACCTTTTCCTCTTCGACCTTTGAATCGCATCCTAACTCACTTTTGACAATCTCCGGAGCTTCCGTTCTGGGTTGAGAATCAATAGCAATGGCTTCTACTTCCTTAACCAAAGCAGGATCTTCTTCTGCCTTGCCTAACTCAGGACTAGCCACCCTTCTATCAAGCTCTTCATCTCTCTCAACCAATGAGCTTTGACATTCTTCGCTAATTACGACTTCCGCTTTCGGATCAACGATACTCAAACCGGGTTCTTGGTTAACTTCTTCTACAGCTGAATTTTGTTCTTCAGACACATCAAGTTGGGCATTCTTGGAACTTGTGTTGCGGATCAGATCTCTACCATTTGGATCATTTTCATCATCCATTGACCTCATGGGATCGTTTTGAGCTTGCTTTTCTTGCTCCAAAAGCTCAGCTTTCCTAGCAGCAATCTTCTTGTAATGGGCTTCAAAATAAGCCTTCTTCTGAGCTACAGAACCTGGTGTGGCACACTTCTCAACCTCTTCCAAGTACTTGTTTGGTGAGAAAGCAGACCATTTCTCCCATGATAACGAATCATTCTCAAATCTTCCGAACGAGACAGACACTTCAAGTACAGGGTTTGAGGCTGTTGTTGTCTCCCCCATCATCTGTTTCTTATTCTTTTTTCTTTTTTTCACAAAACCAACAACAAAAAGAAGAAGAAACCAAAATCCAAGCAAGAACAAAAGAATGACAACCCACAATTACAATTTGCAAATTAAAAGATAGAGAGAGAGAGAGAGAGATAAAAGAAAAGAAAAGAAAACCCACAAAAGAAACAAAGGCATAAGTTTGGAAAAGCAATAATAATTATACAAATCTGCCCATTATTAAGCAAATCCAAAAAGAAAAGGGTAGTGTTTGTTACCTTATCTGAATCTGTTGGAAGATCCGCTAGTGTTTCACCTATAAATCCTCTAACAAGAGACCGGGACAGAGAATGTGAACGCCATGGCTATATTGTTCACTAGAATTAGATCTCCACTGGATCACACCAAAAAAAAAAAAAAAAACAAAGCAAAACAAAAAAAGACCAAAGATTAGGAGAAACATAAAAAAGAAGAAAAAATTCACAATGAAGACAAAAAGGAAGGCTTTTTCGATGAGTGGCCAAAAGAATAGAAGACAAGTGCATGTGTTCTGTCTATTCTTCTTCTTCTTCTTCTTCTTTCTTTTTTTTTTTTTTTTTTTTTTCCAATCTCCTTCAATTATTACTTCGCACCTTTTTTTTATCGACGGTAATGAGACTTTCTTTGTTTGTTTCTAGAACTTCCCAAATCTCTAATGATACACCAAATAATGAACCCGAAAGGTGAAGAAGAAAAAGGAAGCCAAAAGCACCCAAAAAAAAAAAAGCTGCAGATAAATAAAATTCAACAGTAACTCTTTACTCTCTGGCTTTCTCCACTACACTTTTCTAGTTTGACAGAAAGTTGAATAATTATAGAGACCTTTTCGGACTACATAATTATGAAAGAACTATATAATTGGAGAAGACCCACTATGTGACTTGGATTAATTTGGCTCAATTATGATGTTGAAAGTGCAATAAAACACAAACTCACTCAGTTACACACACATACAAAGATGTTAAAAATTTTGATATTTTTGGCAAAATCCTTCTCTTTCCATAACCATACCTGTAGATTTTCCTAAATCATGTCTTCAAAAAAAAAAAAAAGTTGAAAGACGTTTGATCAGATTAGCCATTAGAAAATATAGAAGATAGTAAGGAACGGCCCCACTTGGGGAGTGGGAGTGAGAGAGTCTTTACATGTGACACTCACCATCCCCTTCTCCCCGTTAGGCCTCTTCCATTAATTATTCAAGCCTACTCTCCCCATTTGTGGTCCCCTCTTGATTAAATACCTCTCGGAGAATCTCCAATGCAGTATTAAAATATTATGTTAATGATGAATTTTATTATTTAGATGAAAAAATTACTCTCTAATGTAATATTATATTTTATGTCAAATTTACGAAATGTTAAATTTTATGATAAATTTATCATAAAGTATAATCAATATCAAATTTAATATTTGATTCATAGTGATTGTTGTCTTTATTTTTGTCATATAATTATTATACTAGTTTCATTTTTAAATTATTTAAATTATAAATGCTCATTTTTACAAGTTCCTAGTACAATAATAATAACAAAAAGTAAAAATAATATTAAAAATATCATTATGTATTGAAATATAAAGTAAAATGATGTTATTTTTCACACCTATTTGTAACAAATATAGCCTTAATATGGCTCAATGTATTACAGATGGTCTTAACAATAACCAAAACAATATCTCCACGCCAAAAACTAGTGGTAAACGACGACGTTTTAACTCCTTGTTGCGGACACCCGACACCGTTTTACATTTGGAAGACCACCGTTTTACTTACTACTTAGTGGAACGTGACCAATAAAATTGTGACACATAATCAACCACCGCGGTTGGTGTTACCGGACTTGATTATCACTCTCTTTACGCTTTAACTTGCCTTGTGTTTTTCTCCTCTAATGCCTCTTAAGCTACTCAATCACCTTTCCCACCACACTAATCTTCCTTACCAATCACTGTCCAAGACTTGCTCTACATATATATATATATATATAACCTCTGAGTTTGCTGACCAAAGCCATGAACTTGAAAACTCACACTCCTTGAACAAAAATCCAACATGAGAGACAACAATAACATTCCCCGTCCATCCTTGCTACTTCACTTCCTCCTCGGCCTCTCTCTCCTAACGGGCCGGGTCAGGCCCGACCCAGATCCGATCCAGGACTACTGCGTTGCGGACAACAGAAGCCCAAGCCCACAACCATTCTTCATAAACGGCAAACCCTGCATAGACGCAAATCTTGCGAGGCCTTCACATTTCGCCACGTCCGCCCTCTCAAAGCCCACCGACACAAAACGACTTGGCTACAACATGAGCACGACGACCACCGCCAACTTGGCCGGGCTCAACACACTGGGCCTGGCTATGGCCCGCATCGACATCGCTGAAAACGGGCTCGTGGAGCCGCACTTGCACCCGCGGGCCTCGGAGGTGCTCACCTGCCTCAAGGGGGTCCTGCTGGTGGGCTTTGTGGACACAGCCTACCGTCTGTTCACGCTGCAGCTGAAGCCCGGTGAGTCGTTTGTGTTCCCGAAAGGGCTGATCCATTTTGTGTTCAATATTGATTCTGAGGCTCGGGCTGTGGCCCTTTCCGGGTTTAACAGCCAGAACCCGGGCAGACAAGCTGCGTCACTGGCTACATTCACATCGAATCCTCCGATTCCTGACTATGTGCTGGAAAAGGCGTTTCGGATTTCGAAATCGGATGTTGAAAGGATCAGAAAGAACCTCAGTGGTTGATTGACTCGGAGTGCATATGAACATGGTTTTTTTTCTTTTTTTTTTTTTGGTGTGTGTGGTTGAAAACATGTTGTTTATTATTATTACTATTATTAAGATTGTTGTTATCTATGTCCCATGAATTTCAAAATTACTTTTAATTTATCTTTTGAATTTTAAAATCTTTCAGTTTACCCATTGAATTTGAACTTAACCATACTTTATTATTTCTATCAGAATTTTAGTTACAAAACTAAGAGTAATTAGTAGGGCTGTGCATGGGTGGGTTTAGTGGGTGATAGATGGGTGGTGGACGGGTTAGAAAATAACGATTTTTTCAATATCTCAAACCAGCCCCGCTCACTATGAAGGTGGGTTGGACGAGTTGCTGATGTGTGGGTTGTGCGGTGTGGTGAGTGGGTACAGAATTTTGAAAATAATTTTGTAATTTTTTTTTATTAATCGAAACAAGCTTGGAACTTTAATTCAATTGTCAAACCTACTATAATGTTAAGTTTGAAGAGGCGGGAAAAAAAAGAGTAAGATTGATTCTAATTACAAACACAATACCTAAATAACAACAACAAAAACAATAATAATAATATCATCAATAAAATCCAAAAAATAATTAAACTACTATTAATTTCGTCAAAGAGTCTTATACTTTTATTAAAGGAAAATATATTTGTTATTAATTAAAAAAATGGTGGGTGGGTGGATTGAACCCGCGAGCTAAAACGTGAAACCCACACCAGTCCATAAGTGATGGCGGGTGGATAGAAAACCCACTCAAAATAAACGAGTGATGATGTAAAGCTTGTTTGGCACTTGAGTTTAACTCAAGTTAAACTGTATTTTTTTTTGTCTTTTTTCTGAAAAAGTTTTTTATCTTTTCTGAAAAAGTCAACAAAAATTACTATTTAAACTTAAAAATTTCAACTCAACTTAAACTCAACTCATTCACTAAACACCTTAGTAGACCCGTTCAAATAGGTGAGGCGGGGCGAGGCTGGGCCGGATAGTTTGGGCGGGTTTGCGGGTTTCATGCACAGCCCTAGTAATTAGGTTGAGTGACCCATAGTAATCACCTAATCTAATAGATAGCTCAACTTTCATTTATTTAGTTAAATTAGCTAATAAGTATATTTTGGTCAATCAATCTCCAGATCCCCCTTTCTATATCTTTTTCTTTGTGTTATCTCTCTGTGAAATCCGACACCAGCGCTGGAGGAGCTGGCATTGCAACTCCGTTGGCAAAGCAATCGTACTTCGTTGGCAATTCATATCCGGCGTAGCTTCAGGCTAATGTGGAAGAGATCGACTCCGACATTGGTTCTTTCTCTCCCCTCCGCGATTGGCGGTCTGAGACTGACAGCGTTGAGAGGCAGAAACTTCTTCGAGCAACGACGAATCGACGAGTGGTGAAGCTTCTTCGGCGGAGAGGTGGTGACGGTGGTGATGGTGGCGCTCACCGGTGATTTCACAAAGTTTGAGATTCGATCGTTGAAAGAGAGAGAAAGAGAGAGAGAGAGAGAGAGAATGGATGTTAGGTTGTCGGGGGAAGAGAGAGAAAGATAATAGTTTTTTATTTTTTAAAATTTTTTAATAGTAAATCAATGATTTATTAATAGTTAATTACTGATTGACCGGAAAATTGATGATTTCATTTATGGTCAAACAGTGATTGATTATGAAAATTAGTAATATATTATGGTCAATCAATTATTAACCGTGGGTCAATCAATGATTGACTAAGAGTTAATCAGTGATTTACTATTTATAAAATTGATTGATTATTTTAAGAAAAAAAACCTTTCAACTAATATTTAAAAAACTTGGGTCATTTGTAAAGATCTTATTTAAAAAAAAACTATTTACCTCTATCTCCCAAAAGCTAATGGAAAAAATAAGTTGACTAAAGTCATGTGATCTTTTTCTATTTGGCTTTAGCATGAATTTTAATAAAACATCTTAGTAGTATTTATTTTCTTATTTTCCGTCAGTTTTTAACTGAAATCCTGATCGAATGGCCAAAGTGAATTTAAATTCAAAATTTAGGGAGTAAATAGGGAGTTTTCAAAATTTAAAAGACAAAATGAGAGTGATCTTAAAATTAAGAGATATAAATGAAAATATTAATAATATAAGGATTTTTGTTATTATAATGGTTTGTTGAAGTCAAGCTTTCACGTTGAGTTATTCTTTCCAACGGTCATCTCCGTGTATTTTACGTGTTTAAGGAAAAACCTTCGATTAAGAAAGCCAATGTATACTTTATGTGTTGAAATGGACATAGATTTATATTATTTGTATTTGCAATTTATTTAAAGAAAGTTCTATACGGTTCATCGCAAGCAGTAACTTCGAAATTGGAGTAGAAGTACTGCTACAAAATTGTATTTTTTTGGGATGACCTAATCAATACGACTAAAGCTTGATTTTTATGTGTTCTTTAGTTATTTATTTTTTAGAAAATAACTCATTATTGATAATAAGTGTCTATAATTCAATAAAAGTGGTACTATTTCTCCACCAACAGTCCAATCCATGACTGTTTCCTTCTACCGGATGATCTTTTTTTTTTTTTTGGTTGAAGCACCAGATGATCTTTAACTGTTCTACCAAAATGAACCAATTGACATGTGACCACATGTCATATGAACCTCACATTAGGTCTCATTTTGTGAAAGTGTTTAAAAAAAGAAAAGATATATACACACACACATATATAAAAGAGATTATCTTAGATCATCTTTGCCTTTTCCACCCACTAAAACCTGAAAACCACCCGGTAAGAAGTCTCAATTCCTGTGACGGAAAACGTGTTTAGAGTAGGGTTGAAAAAAAAAAAAAGGGCAATGACTTTTCTTTCGCTCGAGTTACAAATTTCCAATTTCCAATTTCCATCAAGGTGAAAAAGAAAAAGAAGAAAAAAAAAAAAAAAAAACCCACAAGACTAGGGATAAATGGGAACCCACTTGGCAGTTTACAAGCACTTTGTGGGATTTCATGGCACGAAACGTGTTGAAGAATAAGTTGTGCTTGTGAACGTCAACCATCAGAAAGGTATAACTTCAACTTCAATCGCTACGCCATGTATATTCTAGACAATAGGAGAAGAGATATTCCACGTAATTATATTTGACATTTCCTAATATAAAAATTTGAGTATTATACAATGGGCCCCACTAAGAGGTTGACAAATACTACGATGTGGGGCTCGTCACTTTTGTCCCAAACCTATGCCTCAAGAAAGCCCCGTGAACACAAATGAGCTGAAACTATTAACATCACCGAAAACTTCATCATCTTTTCTTTGAATTCTTGTCACCTATTAAATCACTTTCAATCATGGCTCGAAAACTTTGATCTTTAAGCCAAAAGGAGAGAAACTAGAATTCCAATACTCTTTCGAAAAAATATCATAAATTCTCCTGACTTTTATCACAAATGTTAATATATCCATGAATTATGAAATATATATATTATGTCCCTTAAAATTTAATATGTGTGTCACGTTGTCATTTCAGTTAATTACTGTTAATTTTTTCTGTTATACTTAACGTCAAAATATCTTATAAATTTTGCATCTTTGTCAAAATACTCCATGATCTTTAATAATTATGTCAAACTATCCCTAATCTTTAATATTTGTATCAAAGTTTCTCATTTATATTATTTTAATTATCTAATATTATATAATTACCTAATAATTATTAACTTTTTAAAACATATAAATATATATACACATATATATATTTTTTATTATAATAAAGTGAGATGTATCTTTTTTTAACATATATTTTTTTACTTATTTTAATTCAAGTTTATTGGGTTATGGATTTACTTATGTGTAACCATAGTTGGTCGGACTCAGATGTAGGATTTGGATTTCAGATATATTATTTATTTGACCTATATAATTTGAAATCATAGTAATAAAGAATTTCATTCATGCGTTTGCCTAAATCCATAATAAGAATAAGTATTGTAAATTTACTCTAATACCAATTCCTAGTTATATTTTTAATTTAAAAAATGATTAGTTTACATATTTTGTTACAATATTATCAATCATAATTAAACTAAAAATTGTAATATTAGGATAATAAAGTAATGAACTTGTGTAGTTATTTTTGTTTAAGAAAATCAAAATAAATAAAAATTTAAATTAAAATAAACAAAATAAAAAAGTGGGTAAAAAAAAAGATACATTTTTTTAGTAGAAAAATAATTTTTGAGGTAATTATACAATGTTAGATAAATAAAATACGATAGATGAGGCAGTTTGATATAAATATTAAAATCGGAGGGCACTTTGACATAAATAATAAAGATCATGGGCATTTTGATACAAATGCAAAGATCATGATGTAATTTGACATAAAAATAAAGTTCATGAGACATTTTGATATTAAAGATAATGAAAAAAACTAACGATAACTAACTGAGAGATAACTTGACACACATATTAAAATTTAGGGATACAATAAGTACATTTCATAATTTATGGAACATATTGACACTAATAACAAAGTTCGAGGGAAATTTATAATATTTTTCGGACTCTTTTTCAAGAAACATCAACACGACTCTTGAGAAGAAAATGTTAACCAAGAAAAGGTTGGAATTGTCCAGCAAAAACTAGTCTTAATGATTGGATTAACTTTAATTTTTCCACGATCGAATCAATAATCAAACAACTAAAATTGCAATTCATCACGGTAATGAAAAGTGGCAATTCAATAGTAGAATTCCCATTTAGCTAATAATGAAACAACAAAGAAAATAAAGAACAAATGGGTGTGTTATTGTTGCCCTCCAATATTACATACAAAGAAATCAATCCGCTCAACAAAATTGTTCTATGAATTTGATATCTCATATGTAAGTACACAGAGCAGAACCAAAAAAAAAAAAAAAATGGAATTCAATCGAATCAAAAATTTTCACCCAAGAAAGAAAATCCCCTTTCCTCAATCTGTACACCAAAAAAGAATTAATCGTGTGGTAACTAAAACCAATGTAAAATGTAAAGAAAGAATCATCACTATCATCAACAACAAGAACATCATCAAGATCATCATCATCATCGGAGCAAGTAGTAGCTCGAACGTGGACCGTTGATCATCATCGAAGGAGACGACAATGGAGAGCTGTTCTCGTGATACTTGGGCTTGTAGATTAGATCGTACGGCTCCCAAAGACTATCAAGAGGACATGGCTTTCCTTCATCGAGCCTCACCCATGGCTTCCCTTTCCCACTCCAGTGCAAGAGACTGACCGGACCCGGGTGCAACGACCGGCAGCTTCCCCTCACATTGTCGCCGCCGAGGCCGTGCTGGTTCCACCGGTGGTCAATCGCCTCAACATTACCTCCGAAAACCAGCAAAAATGGGGGCAGAGATCCCAAATCGTAGATCCTCTTCTTCCTCTGAACCTCCATCCAGTTCTCGATCCTCTTCCTGTAGTTCCCCTCTCGCCACCGCACCAGATCCATCACCATCACTCCCGTGTTGAAGTAGCAGGGCTTTCGGGATCCGAAAACCCGGGAGATGAGCGGGTCGGACCAGAACCCCTCAGTGAAGTACTTGGTGAAATTGGCATGGCAGTATTCCGGAGCTCCGATGACCCGGGACCCGGTAAGGGTGGTATTCCAGAGCTTGCCGATGTCGTCGACGACGACGACGTCAGAGTCGAGGTAGATGACGCGGTCAACGCAGGGGTCGAGAATATCGCCGAGGTAATTTCTCGCGTAGTTCAACGGGTTCTCGAGCGCTTCTCGGATCGAGGACGAGATGAGATTTATAACGGTGTCTTCGCGAAAGATGTAGACCTTGAACCGGAGAGAGGGGAACGTGGAACGGACGAGTTGCGCCAGGACTCGGGGACTCGCCGAGTCGAACTCTGCGGCGATGAAGTGGAAAAACACGTTGTTCGGGCACGAGGCGTGCTTCAACACAGAGTGCACGGCCGCGATAGAGCCCCGGAGATACTCCTTGTCCAACGTCATCGCGATGTGGACCAGAGACGGGTCGCAGGACGACGTCGCCGTTTTGTCGCCGGAGGAAGCGCACTCGAAGCCGTTTCGATACTCCGGCATCTCCGAGAATCGGAGGAGAACGTCATTTCCGTCGGTCGTCGGGAAGGACCGTATCCCGAGACACAACGGAGACCAGATGAGCGAAACGACGGCGAGGAGGAACAAAACAACGAAGAAAAACCTTGACGAAATCATCACTTCTTGTTCTGTTTTCTTGAATTCTCGAAAGAAAAGAAAGGAAGGAGATTAAAACGCGATTCTAGTAGTGTCGTCTTCTTCTACGAAACGCGGTTTTCTTTTCCCTTCCCTTCCGAGAGAAAATGGAGAGAAAAGGTCCCGATGCGTCTCTCTCTCTCTCCTCTCCCTCTCTCTCTCTCTCTCTCCCGCCTCTCTCTCTCTGCTCTCGTGGCTTCTTCTCGGAAAATAAATTTCATGGCATTTATATATATGGGGGAGCGTATTGATGAGTAATGATAATTCGATTCTCTTTACCGTCCTTTTCTCTGCCTCTGTTATCTGGCTTTCCTTTTCCCATTAAATTAATCTCGTCTGGCTTTCCTTTTTATATTTATATACATAATATATATATTTTGTAATTTTTTTTTGGTAAATATATATGTTTTGCGATTTGTATGTGCGGTGAAGCCGCTGGCAAAGAAATAGTATGTATATTAATATGGTTGCTCTGTTTTCTTTTACCGTTGAACATATTTAAAAAAAAGGGGAAAATATGCTAATATTTCCATTTTGAAATTTTGTTTTTTAAAGGGAATTTGAAATGTATAATTAATGCATAAACGTCTATGGAATTAACGGATTGGCATTACCCTGAATACTTAATTGGCTTGGTTGAATTAACACTAAAGATGTTTTTTTTTAAACAATAATAATATTTAAACGTTTTTTTCGAGATATTAATACACTTCACAGTTGTTCTCAAAAAAATAAAAATTTAAAATTTAAAAAAACTTCACAGTTCACAAAAAAAATTCTAAATTTTCTTTTAATCTCCACTTAAAAGGCCCCTTAATTACGACCTTGAGTTATGTTTGCGAATAGGATTGTATGGTTGGAAAAAATTAACTAGTGGATTTCTAATTGGTAAAAAAAAAAAAAAAAAGAAATAAGATGACTAATTGTCATATTTAAAAAAAATCACAATAAAATGACGTTGACAAGTTTTTGAATATAAACTTGTTTATTATTACGTTTGGCGTTTGAATTTATCTCAAATTAAATTGTATTTTTTTATCTCAATTTTTATTTTTCTAAAAAGTCAATAAAATTTATAACTAGTTTTTGAAAAATCAACCAATTTCAATTTAAAAATTTCATCTCCAACTAACTTACTAAACGGAGACTATATATCATTAAGGTTAAACTTGTAAGGGCAACAAATAGGACATGGAGTCCTATACGCGTGAAGAAAGTGTAATAGTAGTGGGATGAAACATACTAGAGTGACTTTTTATAGTGGAAATTGACCACTTCAAAACCCAAAGTCCGACTACTACTAGTTTCAGATACATTTCAATTTTTTTATAATGAGACGTCTTGTTCGAAAACAATGAGAGCCTTCCTTAATTAATAAGTAGTTTTCATTTAGTTTTTTGACGATGATAACATAACAATTTACAAACTTGGTCAATACTGTTCATTGCTTATTTGTTTTTTAATTTAATTTATGGTTGTGGAAACAAACAGGCTAACAACAACTTCGAATTAAAAAAAATTAAAATCTTCCACCTACTAACAGCAACTTTTTGTTCATAGAAAGTTTCCAGTCCTTTTTTTTTTTTAAGCATAAGCACCTTAATCAATCCATGTCCATTACCCAAAAATAGACTTAAAAAAATAACATGAAAATGATCTGAGTTAGGTGAGAGTTTCTACTTTCTACCGATTTACTAAAAGAAATTCATTTTTCAGGGTTTTATTTCATTTTATTTTTTTCTATAACTTTAATATAAGATTAAAATGTCCTAAAAATACTATTTAAAAATTTGATTAAGTTATTTTATCTTTTTGTGATGATGTATTTTTTTCTTCTTCTTTTTTTTTTTATAAATTTTTTATTGATTTGTTACTTTTTTCTGTCTTTTCTTTTTTTTTTTTCTTTCAACTTTTTAATCATTTTTAATTGATTTACTTTCTTAATCAAATTTAACCCCATAAAGATATATTTTTTAATATGTGTTTACTTTTTTTTTTAATAGCCTAACCTAATAAGTCAAAAATATTATATCGTTAAAAATTTTAATATTTATATTTATATGTTAAATATTCAACAATTTTAACATGTATTTAACTAGTATTTAAAAAAAGGCCAACAACTCTAATTTTTTTTTTTTTTTGGTAAATAACTAGAACGTGAAAGTATAACGAAAAGCACAACCACTTTATTTGTTTGTTTTTTTTTTTTTTATGTCGTTCCATATTATATATATATTCTCACTTGCTTTTCGTTTTTATGGGTTTTGTTTTGATTCAGCCAGTTAAAAAGTGCCAGGTCACATAATGAGCAAGGACAAGTGGACAGCTCAGCAGCATGGATGACACAATTTATTTTTATTTTCACTCTTTAGTTTTTTTTATTTTTTATTTTTTTTTTTTGCTGTGATCTCCACTTTTTTATGGGTTTTTTTTTTGGAAGGGGGGGGGCGCTAATAACGAGTAAAGTAATAAATGGAAAAACCCAAAATAATATTTATTTGGCTCCAGTCCAGTGGTGAAATGCCAGCTGTACGTCCAAGTGGCCAGCTGTGGTATTTGGTTGATTATGATTTGATGTTGACGGCTTTGATCAGCCTGGCGAAGAAGCTGATTGGCTACTCGCCCCATGTGATCACGTGCTCCCCAATTCCGAGCTTTTGCCACTTTTGCCCAACTGGCGAACCCACTGCACCTTCCTCTTTTTTTTTTTTTTTTACTTTAAAATTTTTTTTCCACCTTTTCTAATATCGGTGTCTTGGAATACCAATATATGTCTCCCCACGATGCACCACCAAAATTTTATTTCCTTCTAAAATTTTATTTTATTTGTTTTCTTTTTTCATATTGAGGGGAAAAAAAAGGATATTTGACTATTTGTATTTTTTTTTTGGGGGAAAGAAAGGGCTTTATCGACTACATTTAAAGGGAAAAAACACCAGGCTGGGGGTTGTTTGACTAATTAAAAAAGGCCAAAAAAAAAAAAAAATTTCTGGAGCTAATGTATCTGATAAAATGGGACTTGAATGTTTCTCTTGCAAATTAAGGAAATAACTTCGACTCTCACAAGAAAAAAGAAAGACAAATAAATTAAAATTAAAGAAGAAAAAAAAAATCGGTGGTGTATCGTAGGGAGACATATATTGGTATTGACGAGACTCTCCTTATAATAAAAGAGTCTCTGGCTTTTTTCATAAATAAATAATTACTCTAATATTGTTCTCTTAATTTACTAAAAAAAAATGTTGTTCTCTTAAGTATATTTGTTTTTCCTTGGGGGGTGATCAAGAGTCGGAAGAATTCCATAATCTAAATAAATAGTATTATTGACATTAAATAAAACAAATTTATAGAATGATTAATAACCAAAACAAAATAATAAAATTCTAATTTTCTGTAGCAAAAAAAGAATTGCAACAATTTTCCCTCTGAAAATATATTAATAAAGCTGTTTCATTTCCCTCTTGTTTTTTCGAGGTTGAGTAGTTGGTTATAGTTAATGCTATTAACTCAGTATTTCTTTATTCATATCCTTGAAATTCTCTGAATTCTTCGATTTTTTTTTTTTTTTTTCGAAAATTGAATTCTTTGAGTTTGAGGAAACATGTATAGTTTTATTTTACCTTTTATTTTCAGTAATGTTTGGTACATAAAAATAAAGTTTTCGACTTTTGCATCCATAAAAATAGCATTAGCGTATAAGTTATTCATATTTCATGCCATAGTTGAGTATACGTGAAGGCATTACTTTTTCACAAATTATTCTTTCCCTTTTTCTTTTTCCTTTTTTTTTTTCTTTTCAATTATCTTTTTTTTTTTTTTTTTTTTTGAAAGATTTAGGTGGAATGTAATGAACTTTTGGTCTGCAACAATAATTGGGACAATTCCAGCAAATAACAATAATAATAACTTGGACAAATTTTAAACCATCACACAAATTATATCCACTCGTTTTTTCAAGGGTAAATAATTTCCACTCTCTTGATCTAATGATTTGGTCACCTTTTATACATGTCAAAAAATAGTGGTGCTTGTTTCGCACAAAAACAAATAAAAATAAAACAGAAAATTAATTTATTCATGCTTCAACGACCTTCAACCGAAACGTGTAAGGGGGAAAAAGTGATTACACGAGAATATTACTAAATTCATGCTTCAACTACCTTCTAATCAAAAGTTTAGTGTAAAAAAAAAAAGGGGAAAAAAAAAAGCAATTACACAAGTTTTGATAACTAATACCATTTAAAAAAAAAAGAGTTAACTTATGCGTTAATTTTTATTATAACATAAAACTAATAAAAAGGTATTTTGCTAAGAGTACTTTACCAGTAATTAATTACCGTGAGTAATTATAAAGTGAATTACCATAACTATCGACGATCATTATATTACTAGAAAAATCTGACATAACATATTACATAAAGTTATCAAATTTAATGATATATTTGAAATATTTCTTATAATTGCTGCTTAAAAAAAATAACCCTTAACTTGCTAAAGAGGACTAATATAATTGGAATTTGTTTATCACCATGTTGAGTCGAAATTCAAAATTGTTATTTTTATTTCAACGCGGGGACCATAAAACTAAAGTTTATTTTATAATGGAACCTCTTACCTGCAAAGCTGTTTGTGTAGTCACGATGAACAATTCATTGAACCCAACTTTTTATATTTATAATAATGAGAATACTAATTATTGGTATGCCAGTAATATGTAAAATATGTATATACATATATATATATATATAAGAATGTAGGTGAAAGTCGAATTGGTCCATGCCATTTTCAGTTTGAGTAGATATAGCTTCTTCTTTTTTTTTTTTTTTTTTTTTTGTAGATATAGCTGTTCATCAGCTTAAAATAATGAGGATAGCTGAAAACTATCAAAACTGGGATACACAATACAAGGACAGACAAAGTAAAGTGAAAAGAAAAAAAAATTAATAATAAAAATAAAAAATTAATAAATTGTCAGGTGAAGTACTTAAAAATTTAAAAAATTATTGGGAATCGGATTGATTGAGATTTGGGGAACCAACTTGCATTAAATTAAAATGATAACATTAGTGTCTCAATTATTCCAAGGCCTCACTTTGAGAGGCAATTAGTGGTATTTGACTTAAAAGACAAGTATTCCAAAGTTCCAATGAGGTGAACATGTGATTTATGCTCTCTAATGTGGTAATGTGAATGTGATTCTCAAGTAGCTGAAAATAGAAACAAAAAATTTTATTGTCTCAAAGTTGGGCAAAACTCTGAAGAAATGCAATATTATAACTAAGACTGATCAGAATGTTGGCTTTTGGTTACGTATCCATGATCTGACACATAATCGGACGGCCAGCATTGTGCTAGATTGTGAATATCCAAGCCAGGGCATGTGGTGGGAGAGGGAGAAAAGTGTTAAAAAGAAATCAGAACAAGTTGAGCTTTTTTTTTTTTTTTTTTTTTCCTTTTTTCTTTTTTAATTAACTGCACGTGTGGGTTGATAATCCCACAAATGGTCCTTAAAATTATGTTTAATCTCAATTTGGTCCATGACTTTTAGAACTCTTAAAAGGCTCCATTGGGGAGCATTCTATACCACATTTTCAAAATATTTTATCTTTTTCAACTCAAAACTACTTTTTACTATTTATATATCAAAATCTCTATAGTAAATTCAAATTTTAAAAGTCCATTATTTGGTTATTTCAAATTGTAATGAGACGATTTTTTTAATTGCATAGTATTTCAAAATGAACGAAATAAAATTTAAGTTGATATTTTATTCTAAACATATTTTTAAATTTTACACTTTTTCAGTCTAAACAATTTTTTTAATCAAATACAGATTTCTAAAAACACAAAATATCACCAAAACTCTTTCTTTAATTGTTCTCCCAAACAGCCCCTTAATTTTTAAATTATCAATTAGTTTCAGTTTTAATCCTTTTGTTAGTTGGATGTTGAAAAGAGAACAAAATACAAATGATATTATGATTAATTTCAATCTTAATCCTTTTTGTCAACGTCACGGGTTTATTTTGTCGTGATCTTTTGGCACCAAACTAACAAAAAGGTTAAAACTAAAACTGACTGATATATCCAGGTTAAATTTAGAACGTTTTTTAACCCTTATTTTTTCCCCCTTTATTTCGTGAACCCAATATATTTGTTTGTTGCCTTATTCAAATGAATATTTTCAAGCATTAAAACCGAAAGAAAAGAGAGGGATATTAAAAAAAAATATATATATATATATATATCCCTTAAAAAATAAAATAAAAATAAAAAAAGGAAAGTATTGGAAGGTAAGGAAGTGGGTGGATAGTGTTGCGGACGGGGGTGGCTTTGGATGCTCTGAAGTGTCTCTGAACGACGACGCGTTAGCATTTGGACGGTGGCGTTTTGTCTTCTTCTGAATTTTTTTTTAATATATCTATATATATTTTTAAAGTGCCACGTGGAGGTAAAACAAGTGAGGAAGAGGAGCGGAAAGAAGTGAAAACTTGTAGCCACTGTTCCACTACTTCCAAGCAAAAAAAGAGAGAAAAAGAACTTATGGGTTTGTGGGACCCAGCCACCACTTTACGTGGGTGGTGGGCCCACGACCGAACAATTAAAAGGCTTCCTTTCTAGTGCAATTCATCTGCTGAGTTAGTAGAGGTAGAAGTAGATGCAGATTAATATAGGCGTTGTTAATGGATTTACGTGGACATATATATTTATATATATATATATATATATATATATCGCCCGTGAAAGGGGCGGGTTTCACGTCCGTTTTCATGGCTTTCATGTGACATAAACATATATAGACATAGCAGGGACTGAGAATAAAGAAAAATTGGATAATCCCTTCGTTTGTAAAACCAATGGGATTTGCTTAAATTTTCAGGAAAGAAAATTGATTTTTCTTAACTTTAAGAGTATTGATTTGTACAAATTACACATTTACTAGATATTATATTTTAATATAATAAATACATTTTAATATACAATTAGATCTTTTTTAACTATTATATTTAATGTATATTATTAAGAGAGAGAATATGTGACGTGATTGATAAAAATAGATAAAAAAGAAAATGAACGAACAATAACATAAGTGATAGAGGTAAATTGAGGTGTACTATTTAATGTGATTTGATATCTATTTAATATATACTGTTTAAATAAAGGTGTATTTAAATAGAGTATATGAAAAGAACGAAATGAGTATAATATTGTATTCGATAAACTAAATTAGTATTATATTATATTGGAGTTGAATGTGTGAACACGAAGCATAATAAATTTTAACTCAAGAACTCATTCTTAAATATAAAAGTAATTTTATGTTTGGGAAGTAAGGGAGAAAAAAAAAAAAAAGGTAAAATTATTGACACACTAGCATAAAATTACAGGACGTTGACCAACAGTTTGTTGTTTTCGAATCTAGATTGACCATGTTTGTGAGTATGAGGCATGACTAAATTTGCCTCCACCATTGAGGTGTGGACTTTACAGTTGACACGCCATGCGTAATATCAGATTCATTCACCAAGAAAGTCCTAAACAACTCGGATAATCAGCTCAGAAATCATCATTTTATGTTGTTGTCGTTTATCTAGTCAAGTTACCTTTTAGCTTTAGGTAGTTGACGTTTTTCCCATTTATGCCGTTTTAAGTTGTCATTTCCTTTAGTTGTTATATATATATATATATATATATATATACATATTTTACGTTCTGGTCGTTCTTCATTTTGTGCTTTTTGGGTTTTGTCGTTTTTTGTTTTGACATTGTCTTTGATTATCATCGTTCATCTCTATTTCATGTCTTTTCATTGGTATTGTTTTAGTATGCTGTTGTCGTTCTTCAGTTCATTCATTTTTAGGTTGCATTTCTGATTTGGATGTCGTTTTTCTCTTGGCGATTTTCATGTTATTGCCGTTCACTTTGTTGTTTTTCTAATGTCGTTTTCTTGGCGCCGTCAGTTTTCTTATGGTTGTCGTTTACCCAGTTGATGTTGATTTTATGCATTTTCTTGCCCGTGCATTCATTGTTTTGGTTTGGCTTTTTTCTGTTCACTTTGTTTTTTGTTTATTGTATTTCCATATTTCGATGTCGTTTTCTTGTTGTTGTTTAAACAATTGACCTCCTTTTCTTTTCTTGTTATTGTCGTTTCTTCAAATGTTGTTTTGGATTGGATACATAGAGTCTATATACAAAGTGTTTGGATCATGCTGCAGATGTCAGTTTTATATATTTTTTTCCTCTACGTTATGTCGTTTGTGGTTTGTTTGTAATGTATCCAGTGATGCCGTGATGACAATGAGGTAGGACGGGGTGGGGATTGCTTTCCCATCACCATCCCTGGCCTTAATTTTAAAATCATCTCCATTCCTGTTTAAGAAGGGACATGAATTCTCTATTTGGAGAGCATTTCATATATCCGTCTCATTCCCCATTTAATATATAACTATATGAATTTAAAAAATTAAATAACTTAGAACAAAAGAATAAAGTATAAATTCATTTTAAATTTTGACCAAATTCAAAAGTTTTTCACATTTTCTTTATAATGAAAAACAAATATCTCATAAAGAATAACAAAGGCTGGAAACTAAAACAATAAATAACACATACTAACTAGTATAAGTTAACCAATGTTACAAACTAATAATTAACTTTTTTTTTTTTCCCACTATATAGTCTATTGGATTGGATTGGATCGTACATGATTAAGTTCATATTTTGTGTATCTCTCGCTTAGTAAGTTTCTGATTTCGATGTCCCTAGCTCTATGATGTAGAGCCAAGATGAAGATAGACGAATAGAATTAAGTTGGAGAAGAGGAATCACTAGAGAGAGAAATAGAGAGAATCCGATAAAGAGAGGAAGAAAATCAATGATTTCAATATTCATTAAGCACTATTGTCTGAATTTAAATTACGAAGTATTTCTACTTATAACTAAACTAAATAACAAATAAGGGAACGAAATCAAATAACATGATTTATAATTAATTAAATAATTATTCACTCTATCTCTCTTTCTCTCTGTAGATCTCAAAAAGGATTCGTGATTTCGATTTTTCTCTCTATGTTGCTGCTTTGTAATCTTGTTCGTAACGGCCATAAGCTAGTCGCGATCCCTCCTAAGTCGACGATATGTTTAGTAGATCAAGTTTTGTTGGCCAAAGAATTCTGGTAAACAGTTACCTCCTTTTTTGTGCTAATATATTATTCATTCATTTATTGTTGTGGCAACCCTAGTTTTTATCAATGTTATTTGATGTAAATCGACCAAGCTCAAACTTTTAAGTCAAATCATATATATACATATATATATATATATATATATATATTTAGGAAATACCAAATCGTATATTCTAGGACTAAAGGAGACCTTCTTAACCAATTTCTCTGGAAAAGATCCAGCCTCTTTTTGTCGATTGTTGTGGCAACCCTAGTTTTTATCATGATTATGCCATGTAAATTGACCAAGTTAAAAAAAAAAAAAAAAATCTCCGATTCCATAATTTAAGGCTTAAAGGATCTTAATTTATGACTTCCTTCACTAGTTTGTCGGTGAAAGATCAAAACTTTTTTCGTTGACTGTTGTGGAGACCCTAGATTTTATCAAAATTATGGGATGTAAATTGATCAAGCTCGAAGTTTTAACTCGAATTCTAAAACTTTCGGTACAAAAAGCTCTTACTTTATGACGTTCTTGATTTGTTTCTCTAAAAAGCATCAAAAAAAAAAAAAGTAGTAAATAACATTTCTATGAAAATAATTGAAATAAATAGCATTACTAGACAAATAGAAAATAACATATTACAATAAGTAATTAAATCATTTGAAATCTTCTATTTATTTCAATTATTTTTATAAATATATTATTTACTTCTTTCTTGTTCATTGTTGTCACAGTCTGGCTTTATCAAAATTGGGCATGTAAGTAGACCGAGCTCTAATTCTTTAAGTTTAGGCATAAGAGATCTTACTTAATGACCTTTTTTTTTACCACTTTCTCTAAAAAGATCAATCTTTTTTTCGTTGATTGTCGTGGCAACCCTAGTTTTTTTTTTTTATTTTTTTTTATTTTTAAAATCAAAGTTGCAATTGAAAAACAACCACTCAAGTTCTAATTATGTTCTTGATCAAATTTTCTAAATGAGATCATATTTTTTTCCCCTTTCACATTGGTTAAATGTTAATTTTCATGTAAAAAAAAAAAAATCAGTAAAAGAGTACTTAAAAAAATCCATTAAAAGAATGTCACTATTAATTTGAGGGAAAAAAAAAAAAAATTTTAGGGCTTAATTAAGAATGTTTAAGTGCTCCAACAGGAGGTTTTGCAAATTTCTACGTCCTACAACAACTCATGCTTTTCCTCTTATTTATTTTTTGTCCTCTTTCAGCGAATAGGAGCTAGGAATCCCACCATTGAGCAACAGGTTGAACAACTTAAAATTTTTCTTTTTTTTTTTAATTTTCCCTTATTGCCATCGATCTGTTCACCTTCTTTTTATTTATTTTTTATTTGTTTATTTTAAATGATCCTCTTGTAGGTGCTAGGCTGTCGGCATTACAGCTCTATTAATTAAAGACTACGATATATGCAACTTGTATGATTTTACTCATTCGCCGTCCTCTTATAATAAGGCGATATTTTGTGGTTACCATAGTTTTACGAAATTATTAGAGGCAATGAGGTAGGTTAGTAACTTTTTTTATTTTATTACTAGTTATAAGCATCTGTTATATACACGTGTATACTCAGTTTTTGAGTTTCTTTATACGTGGATGTAAATTTTTTATAAAAAGACTTTTTTTTTTGTTGTTTAACATTAGTGGGAAAAAAAAAAAAGAAAGAAAAGTAAAGGAGAACACATTTTACAAAAATAGAGATTTATTGTAGTGATTAAACAATAAATTATTTAGGTAGTACACATGAAAAAAAAAATACTATTTGATCAAGGTTAATGAAAATACCTCCAGTCTTAACATTTATTTCTAGTGGATCCTTCTTCTCCTTATGAAATGAACGAACCAAGTTCACCTATACGAGAGTGAGGAATGAGAACCAACAATCACCTTACCACTTTCTTTTGATCATGGACAAATTAGAAGAAAGAGGAATTTCATTGAACTTAAGATTTTAGGGTTAATAAAAGCAAAAGAAAAAGTATTAAAAGAAGCACAAAAACGATATTGATGACTTGACCAAATTTTTGAATAGTGAAAAGGGTACTTTCATATGTATAAGAGTAATAGATACCTCACTTAAAGACTGTAGCAGCTAATACTGGTATATAGGTTTAAGTTGTATCATCTAGAAGTTGTCCTTTGCAGACTTTTGTATCATGGATGTGATGAGAACAAAATAAAGGATAACTTTTGGAACTTAATTTAGGAGATGTATCTTTCGTGTTTACGAGGTTACATATTATATCTGGATTATTAAACCCGGTATTTAAATGATTCTTATTTCGAAGTAAAAAAGATTCACAATAGAATTCCCATCCAAATCAGCAAACATATTCAAGAAGAGAAACTAAAAAATAACTAACATTCTCTTTGTTAATACATTTTGCACCATTTGTGCCATTCCATTAGGTCACTTGTTTAAATACTTAGAAATGTTTGGAAAATGATCATTTAGGCTAAAATTCTTATTGACCCTTCCCAAAATTTGAGGAAAAACATTTGAGAAATTCCATGATATCAGATGTTTTTGTCGAAATTTTGAATATTAAAACGTTAGTTCCGATAACAATTCAAATATTTTAATTCAAAATATTATCAATCAAATATATTTACATCTGAAGTCATTCAAATGATTAGTAAACATTTAGAATCCAAGCCAAACTGCATACGTTTTAAATGATCGGTATATGTCCATGTAGCTTTAGATATCAAGACATACAATCCAATTTAGGCTTTTAGTTGTCATATTTAGATTTTTATGAACTTAAAAAGGCGTTTTATAGCTTTTGAGTATAAATTTTTGTTATTTAATTGTGGATTTTTTGCCCTTTTTTTTTTATGACACCGTTTTCCCCTGAACTTGTGAGAAATAAAAACTTATGGACTAACTTTCTTCGAATTATAAATCAGAAGATTCCTAACTAAGGACTCGTGCAAGTCACATGATCACGCATCAATTTTTATTATGAAACTTTCAATAGAATCAATGGTAGGTGGTATGCTATATATGGATTTGTAAATTTGATATGTAAATTGTCAAAATTAAAAGTTCAGAGAGTAAATAATAACTGTCCCAAAAAAAAAAAAAAAAAAAGGCTTACGAGTCCTGTTCAGCTTTTGACATTTAATGGTCTGGTGTTATTATTGTTCATAATCTGTTTTGGCTTGTTGTTTTTATATATATCGTCCTTTTTACGTATATTCTCCAGGGATATGGTTAGTCATCTTGCTAGCTATCATCAATATCCTGGAAACTTGAGTCCACGAAACATGAGGATATGTGTTTATGATGGTTCTATCGGGGGACACATAACTAATTTAACCAGTAAGTTTTCTCATTCCCTTACTAACTTTTACTATAAGCTTATGCATGAAATTTCTCGAATCAAACACACACACACACATACAAATATATTTGTTTACATATATAAGGTATTAACTTGTAGTTGTCACTTCATTTCAGTTTGTTGTTCTTGGTCTAACTGTTGTAGATCGCACGTTGGACTGCAATTGGAATGCACCTGAACAACTTCTCGGTGGGAAGCTAACCTTGAAAACGGATATGTTTAGGTTAGGTTTACTGCATTAACGGCGGTATTCATCCGATCGGCGATGATCTTGATCGACGTCAGAAGAATGTTATAGCGAATAATCCGGTGAACTTGTCCCAGTTGAAGGATATGCCGGAGGCTCATCATCTTATATCTCGTTTATTAAACCCTGACCGTAAACTAAGGTAAGATCCTTAATTCCTCAATATGTTGTTTAAATCAGGCCACTTGGTCAAGACATGTAGGTTGGTGCTTATAAATTGACATTACAATTATGAGAAAAGACCAATACGATGTTACAATCCTAAAGCCCTTTATGTTTATGTATACATAGATAGATATATCTATAGAGATCCAAATGGCCTCTAGTTTCTATAGATATCTTCTTTCTTGGAGAGTTTGGCTACTCCTGGTTTAACCTCTAGGCAGGTTAAGCAATTGCTTAAGACGTCATTAATTTTTAGGAAGGTCTCCAAAATTTTCCTAAAAAGTAGGTCATACTTGAGCTACTATCATATTTTAAAAATAAAATAGTTCAAAATATATTCCAATGAGGCTTTTTTCCCACTAAAATTGCCGGGTTTTTTTAACATTCAACTTTTAAATATAGTCATAAAAAACTTAAAAATAGAAAACTAAAACATCATCTTTTGAAGGAAAATAAATTAAAATAAAACTCTCAAATGTAATCTTTCTTTTTAAAAAAGAAAAACAATTTGGCACACTATCTATTTAATATTTCCTTCTTCTTCATCTTTACATAATATCTCTTCAATTTCTCGAAATAAAAATCTCACCCTCTCTAAATTTTACAAGGCTACAACTGCCACTCTCTTCTCAATAAAATATGTAGGTTTTATCTATCTAATTTATTTCTTATCTACTTGCTAATAATAAGTGTCATTTTCTAGCCGTCTAGTGATTCAACAAGCTCTTTGGAGCTGTCTTTGGAGATGGTTTTTTCTTACCATATTTGTGCATTGATAAATTATTTTGGTTCCTTATAAAATTATCTGTTGATGTTTCTTAGGCCACTTTTAAGGGTGGTGAAGAACCATCCGCTATTCTGGTCTCCACTAAAGAGGCTTGAATTTCTTGTGAGAATTTGTATAATGCTGTATTCAAAATACTACATCATTGATGAAGATGATAGAGAGTCCTTATCAGAAACGTTAGAGAAAAAAACACCAGCAATTATAGATCCAAAGCGGGGTGTCAAAGCTCAATGCATCGAAGAGAGGTGCAACTACTTAGTGGAATTGTTTTACCGAAGGTGTCCACCTTCCGACGACGAAAACCCGATCCTCTACTCTTTTACTCCTGGACTTGATTTGCAGGTATTTTTTTTCCTTCTTACTAAAGTGTGTGTTATCTTAAAACCCGTTTGAAGGAGGTTCTAGAGATGTAATTTTTTTTTTGGGAAACATGTATTTCGTTAAAAAAAAAAATTGTTTGGAGTAAAAAAATATAAAATTTAAAATGTGTTTAGAAAAAATTATCAATATCGATCTCATTTCATTTCTCATCTTACTTTATGTTTTGGGATCGTTTGACATGGTTTTGTATAAGTTTATGAGTCGTTACGTTTGTACTCATAAGAATGCTTTCTTATTTTGTTTGATATGTTATTATTATAGTTATTTGTAAAGTATAGGGTATTTGGTGAATGAGTTTGAGTTAAGATTTTTAAGTTTGAGTTGGTTGACTTTTTTAAAAACTAGTTATAATTTTTGTTGACTTTTTAGAAAAAGATAAAAACTGAGATGAAAAATGTGAGTTTAAACTTGTTTGCCAAAGTCCCTCGTAGTTCATTTTCAATGATCTATGCAATGTTATCATATTTTTCTTTTGGTTTGATATAGCTTCTACTAGTAATAATAAGTGCAAGTAAATGTTGGTTTGAGTTGTTGTTGGTGATATAGTAGTACAAAGTAGGTGTATCTACACGCCATTTACATGCCTAATATTTGTGTGTGTGTGTATAACAGGATGTTGTTGGACCTCGGCGTAGTCGTAAAAGTGGATACAATCAAAGGCTCTTAGTTAACGTATATGAAGCTGTACTTGAGACCTATGAAACATTCGACTGTGATGAACTATTTTGATAGCAGGATATTGTTATTTTTTGACGACGGCGACCTAGATCTTGGATAATTATTATAATCCTTTTTTTTTTTTTTTGGGGAAGTAAAATTGTTGCTTACACTAAGCTATAATTATTACCAGACATGGGCTTTATTTTCAAATTTAGTTTGTCCATGTTTGTGACTATGAGGCATGAGCTAAAATTTGCACCTCTACCATTGAGGTATAGACTTATAATTTCTTTCTTTCTTTTTTTATTTATTTTTTTATTTTTTTATTTAAGTGAAGAGAAGGGATAATTTATATAACAATGTCGAATTTATAGAATAGGATAGACGATCATCAAGTTTGAGCTTGTGACGAAGACATCAACATAATATCAGATTCATTCACCAAGAAGTTTTAGGTAGCTGATTTTTTTTTACCCACTTATGCCAGTTTTTTTTTTTGTCGTTTCTTGTTTTGATGTCGTTTTCCTGTAGTTGACATTTATTGAATTTTTGCGTTCTGGTCGTTCTACGTTTCGTGCCTTTTTGGGTTTTGTGGTTTATTGTTTTGATGTTGTTTTAATTGTCCTCGTTTATCTTTTTTTTTTTTTTTTTTAACTTGGGGTGGGGTATTCAAACTCTGCAACTTGAGGTAGAGTTATACGTGATGTTATCAGTCGTTTATCCATTTTTAGTGTCAATTTATTGCTGTTGTTTTTGTATATTTTGTTGTCGTTCTTCAGTTAATTCGTTTTTAGGTTGTCTTTCTGATTTTGATGTCGTGTTTCTCTTTTCGATGTTTAATGTTATGCCGTTTACTTGGTTGCTTTCTAATGTCGTTTTCTTGGTACCGTCAGTTTTCTTATGGTTGTCGTTTAGCCAGTCGATGTCGATTTTTTGTCTTTTCTTGCCAATGGCTTCTTTGTTGGTTGCCGTTTTACTGTTCACTATGTTTTTTGGTCATTGTCTTTCCCCATTTCGATGTCGTTTTCTTGTTTTGTTGTTGTCGTTTAAACAATTGACCCCCTTTTCTTTTCTTGTTACTGTCGTTTCTTCTTTAAATGTTGTTCCGCATTAGACGCAGAGATGATTTCGGTTCACGTTTTTTCCTCTACGTTATGTCGTTTATGGTTTGTGGTTTGTTTTTTTCGTTTTTTTTTTTTTTTACTCAGTGTTAATGTTTGTTTGTTCATTGTTGGTTAATAGCGCTTTACGAGTTAGTTACTTTTTTTCTTTGGCCGTTTCTAATGTCATTTTG
Source organism: Ficus hirta (assembly GCA_038430175.1). Taxonomy (NCBI): domain Eukaryota; kingdom Viridiplantae; phylum Streptophyta; class Magnoliopsida; order Rosales; family Moraceae; genus Ficus; species Ficus hirta. The sequence goes on along the minus strand of CM076595.1, from coordinate 12,790,547 downwards.
CTCGATCTATATGGAAAGTATTCCTCTTTGTAGTCTGTACATCATTTCTACATGAACAAAACGCGAGGGGAAAAAAACGAAAACAAAATAGCCCAAACGCGAAACTCTCAAAGCAGTAACCACACGGGTAAAAGTCCTATCACCGAAAAGACCCCGTTTGGAACAACATTTCCAGACGGAATTTTACAACTCAACTCCACACTTTTCAAATTTATATCTCACTTTCGAATTTTACGATTTTCAAATAATTGTCATCTGCTACAGAGAGAGCTTTGTGCACTCTGCCACAGTCCTATTTCCTCTATACTAGGTTGATGAGATCTAGCACAGATTGTGTCAATATAGGAGTTGTGCTCGGAGCCTAATCCTTCAAGCAAATTTATGATCGGATCAATGTCAGAAGGACGCTCACCAATTGAGGGATTGACACATACTCATTGGGCGTCCATCTTTCTTTTCTGATAGTTTGAAGTTGTGCTCGCAACACCAAAATTCTTGACCACAGATGAGGAACCCACGAATCGTGCGCTATGTTAGGTCAGTGAGGCATAAAATCAACTCATGCCGGAGGCTATGCTCGGGATTCCCAGTATGTTGTTGGAGATCCAAGGAATCTGAGTAGAGGAGGGCGGCTTCATCAATGAACTAGTCAAGATCATTAGCAATTATAACATTCAACAACTGATTTTTCCACAGCAAATAGTTATCGTGATCTAGCTTGAGATTCGGTAAATGGTGTTGATAAGAGAAGCTTGAGCATTACAGATTTGAGGCCTGTTTAGGCCAGGGATAGAAGCGGGTGAAATAGTAAGATTCATGCTTGAGGAAAAGGAGGCTGATACCAAGATTAGCCACCGGGACTAACCCAATTGGTGAGGGGACAGGGGGTTTGAAACTTAGAACCCGTAAATCCCAGGTTCGATCCTGGGCAGGTGTAAAATTTGTAGGTTAGGTTTAGTTTAGAGGGGAGTGCTTACCGATAATTTTTTTTTTAAAAGACGAACTGAAAAGAAAATGCCGAGTAGCTTAATAATGTACATGTGATATGGACCAGAACAAAACTGGCTAAATAAGCTAATATCACAATATAACTCACTTATTCAGAGGAAATTTTACTCTGGCAGAGTGCATAAACTTTCCTATGAACAACGGAACAAAAGAAAACACAACGGACCCAACCCTGGAAACAACAGAATGTACTGTCGTTGAAAACAAATTAAGTAAACGAATAATTTTAATTTTTTTCTTTTTTTCCCTTTGCTTGGATGGCCAGAATGTAGCAATCAAGAAAAGTGATATTCATTGAAAATGTGAATTCCACTTTCTGGGACTCACATTTGTGAACATGTTATCATCACCTCTTTACTGATGCATAGCAATACTCAGCAATCAAAGGTAGATAAATGCAACTAAAATAAGCAGAGAGAGAGAGAGAGAGAGCGATAGAGAGACGAAGAAATGGCGGTATTGCGGGATCAAAAGAACATACTTGTCATCAATCAAAAGTTGTGGGCACACCAAAAAGGTACAATGGCTGGAATTTAACCATCCCGCCCCAATTCTTGAGAAGAATCAATCTCCTATACAAAAAGGAAAAACAATCGAATTTCAACCAGATGAGAAAACCATCTCAACTCAAACCATTTATTACTTTTTTTTCCCCTTCTTTTCCAGGAGAAAGGCTGGTTTTGGTTCCGTTTAGGAGAGAACAAAAAGGAAGGGAAGTTGTCAGTAACAAGAAATTTTCCTTGTCGGTTTCATTCAAGCAAGCACGGCTCTGACTTCTTTCCTATCGGGCCCGTATACCTGAGATTAATGATCACAAACCTTTTGTCAGGTAAATGGTAAAGGTTATTCTTGTTAACTAAAAAAGGACACCAGTTGCAAATTTAATATAGCTCGTTTATGAAGGCAAGAGGTAGTATCCCCGGGGTGACAAAAGATTACCTCGAGTCCAGAATCTTTAACATAAATATTTGTGAAGAGTTCAGCCGGATCTGGCATCGGAATTTCCTGAAAAACGATTAGAAAAACAGCATTAAAATCGTAACCCTGAAGAATATTAATAACGATCTGTAATCTATGCAAAAGGACGATAAGCAAAACACCCAAAAAGGTACCAATAATAACTTATAACTAATCAAATGAAGCAGCAGCATTTTCATACCTTGGCCTTAGCAATAGCTTCATCCACTTCTTTTCTTATTTCCTTCTCAGTATCCTGCAAGTAGAGTAAACAATGATTAGCTCTTTTAAAAGGTTTTCATTATCAACTTCAAATATTTCCAGCTTTATTGCGACAAAGGAGGTTTTCTTTAGGCATGAAATGCTAGGATCAAAACCGCCAGCAGATAAGTTAAAAGAGAATAATTATCAAAATATGTTCGTAACTATAGAATTCCTAAAATATTAACTGGATCTCAGATTCGCAAAGAAAATTTCTGAACATTACTGTAATACATAGCCCACAAAAAGTGTAAAAACTATAGTGAATAAGATACCTTAAGCTCTTTTTCAGTGGCAATGTCATGAACCAATATCAGCTTTCTTATTCTCTCAACTGGATCACGCTCCTAGAAACATCACCAAGAAAATTATAAAAGATAAGCACTTATCCAGAATAAAAGGTTCATTTCTCATAAAGAAGTATCGGCTAATGGGTATATATATCAACCTGTCTCACACCAGAGATCTCATCACGAGTACGATAGGTGCTTCCAGGATCAGACATGGAGTGACCATGGTACCTATAGGTGTCCATTTCAAGAATCTGTAGAACAAAGTTACAAATATGGGTCAATAACTACTTCCATGTGGAAGGTTAACAGTGTCCAATAGATATCAAAGGAAAATAATAGTACAAAGACAAGTTTACACCTTAGTACACCAAGCATGACCCCCAATATAATGAAATGGAAATTACTGAAACATAAATTTTCATCCTAGCACACCTTTTTGTCTACAGAAGGAGTAAGGTAAATGTGTGATAAGCTTTAACTTTTGTAGAAATATTATACAGAAAAGGTAGGTTCATAAAAGTACAAAGGAAGGTGCTCAACTACTCATCAACCAAACATGAGGTGTTAAATGCCTCGGACAAAACACATATAACGTTTCTTTTCTTAATAATAAAGGCACCTATCATGCATTAGTGGGCAAGTTAAATATATCTACCCTAGAGTAAAGAACTTGACTTTACAAAAGCAGTAAACTCATCCTAATATCTCCGGTTCAACAATTGATTGAAACCTTTTTTCTTTTTTTCCAACTAAACATTTGACATCCTCAAATTGATTCTTACATCATTGTCTTTCTTTGCCTGTGCATATAAGAGACACCGCAAAGGCAACACATCAACTAGCCCTAAGATTTTATCCCAAAAAAAAAAAATCCAGAACTAGCCCTAAGGTTGTTAGGGAGATCATCTCACAGAACCAATGTACGAATTTCTGATAACATAAAAAATCCTTTACTCGACTATGATTTTTTCAGCCCAAATGGTGCACATATGAACTTAAATGATAAAGAAAAGCTAGTTTAAACCATTGCATATTAAGTTTTGATTTTTTTTTCGAAGTTAAGGAACATGTAGCTTAAAATTTACCGACCTATGGCTCCCAAACCTTTTCCCTATACAGAAATTGAGTAGCCCACAAAAAAGTGGAGAATTAAGTTCATTTTTCCCTTTAAAGTGTCTAACAGTAAGGCCCAATTTTATAACAAACGCGGACTTCAAAGAAAGAAAGAAAGAAACGTGTGTAAGGCCAAGCACGGAACTCACAATAGGTCCATTCTTCAAAGCATGCTCTTTCGCAAATTTGCATGCCTGTTTCACTGCAAAAGCATCCATTCCATCAACCTGTTACAAAGAGAATACATGTTATATACCATTGGCCAAAGGAAACGAAATTACGATTACATAAAGTTAATCCACAGAATGTTGAAACATATATTTCCCTGAGAAGTTCATAATAGAGTTTGGTGCCCGATGACCGAAAATCCACAAAAGTAGCAAAAGCACAGGCGCCAGCACACAAAATGAAGAACAGAACAATAATTCCAACTCAAGAACTTATACCAGAATCACAAAGCTAATCAAATAGAAAGAAAGTCTTGGTTGGTCCTCTAGCACAGTCTGCTATAAAACGCCGACTATTGATTTCTAGAATAAAAGGGACGATCTTAATGGTGAAATTTAACACTTCAAACGAGAAGACAACATAGCAAACATTGTTTGGTTAAACCGTAGGGAACATGTACCAGACAAGCAACAAAATTTTTATTTTCTTCCTGCAATTACCTTAATTTCTACTAACAAACAAACAAGGGCGGCAAATTGAAAAGATTTCTACGCAATTCTTCGCATACATAATTTTCAAAAGCAGCTAATAACTTTTACCAAACAATGCAAGGAAGCAAAAGTCATCAAAACGAAAATTTGACATTAATTTAGACCCAAAAAAAAAACCCCAAATTATCAGCCTAACCTTCAAACCAGGAACATAATCCCCACGCTTGTAATAAGCCGGGCTCTTCGCAGCTCTCCACTCAGCTGTACCCATACCATCTGCCAAAGAAACCACCCAAATCAAAATCAAAACTAAGGCTTTAGTTGAGAAATTCTCTTCAACAGCATTTTTTCAATAGTATAAGGAAAATCAAATCGAATCTAATCTTGTTTTTTTCATTTCTTACAGTGATTGTTCTCGCAGACCAGAATCGCAGGCAGATCCCAGAGCGCGGCGATGTTAAGCGCCTCAAACAGCTGCCCCTGATTCGCCGCACCGTCACCGTAGAGAGCAAAGGTCACGGCTTCATCCTTGGAATACTTTTGAGCGAAGGAAATTCCACATCCGAGCGGGACCTGAGCCCCGACGATGCCATGGCCGCCGAAAAACCCGGCGTCTTTCTTGTAAAAGTGCATCGAACCACCTTTTCCTCTGGAGCAACCGGTCTGGCGGCCCATGAGCTCGGCGAACACCTCGAGGAGGGTCCCGCCGCGGCCGAAGAAGATGCAGTGGTCGCGATAGGCGGTGATAATGGCGTCCTTCTTCGTAATCGCCGCCTCCATCCCAACGGCGACGGCCTCCTGGCCGTCGTAAAGGTGGCAAAACCCTCGGATCAGCTTCGCCTTGTAGAGCGAGTCGGCGGCGATCTCCATCCGGCGCATGGTGGCCATGTCGTGGAAGAAGGTGAGGAGCTCCTTGGGAGTCGTCTCGACGGTGCGAGAAGGCTCCTCGCACTTGTGGGCGGTGAAGGGGACGGAGGTCTCGATGGTGAGGGTGGTGGAGTCGTCGGCGGCGGCGGAGGAGGAAGAGATCGGGCGGCGGAGAGGGTGGTTGGCGCAGGATAAGGCGGCTGTGAGGGGCCGTAGGAGATTGGAGCGGGATGATGACGTGGCGATGTGTGATAGAGCCATCTCGATCGTCGGATTGTTCTCCGGTCGAGAGAGCTTTTTTTTATGAGGCTTTTTTTGTGAGGGGTTTGGTGGCGACTGGACGGTGGTAGAGAGCCTTATTATTGTTGTTAAATATTGAAATATTATTCTTCTTGAAAAATAAACAAATAAATATTCTTGAAAACTTATTTTACAAAAACAAAATAATGGTCCTACTCCTATTTGACTTTCTCTTTCGGGCCGAGCGATTTCCTTGACTTTTTTCTTTTTTCTTTTTTTAAATTATTATCATATTGTAAATTTTCTATCAAACTCCATTTATTTTTTCCCATCGATGATAATCTATCTCATATGTTCTTTTGTAACTAAAGAAGAAACTATCAAGATAACTTGCTAGCTTGATTTCTAATATTTTTATGAATTTATGATTTAGTTTCTAATATTTTTTGTGATTGAAAGGTTCTTAAACTCATTAAAAAATTATAAAATGATACTTTTTGTTCACAAAGAGTTAGAGACATTTAAATTTTAACAAAAAATATCACGGGAATCACACGTGATTTACTATTTAAAGGTAATTAAGAAAAAAAATTTATATAGTTAAACTTACATATATCATATTCATGATTTATTCCATCTAATTTTTAACTTTTATTAGTAAAAAAAAATGACCAAATTACATTTTTCTAAAATAGTTTAAGACCTTTTAGCCACACACAAAAAAAAAAAAAAAAAGATTGGGAACCAAATCGTAACTTCTTAAAAAAATTAAGGACCAAATGGGTACTCCATTATTTTCTTCCTTTTTTTTAATTTAAAAATAAGGGATTCGAACAACATCTTTATGATATAGATATGTGTGTAAGTGTAATATAATAGCGTTAATAAAATTTTTAAAATATTTAGGTGCAAAATTTGAAAAGTCAAAAATTAAATGTGGGTGTATATCTCACTCCCTATTGTATGTAGCTTTGTCATTATTCTAGTAAATGATAATCCATGTTGAACAATGAATTTGTAATGCCAATATTGTTTTTCTCCCTTTGTGTGTTGATTAGTATTTCAATGACGTAGTTTTTCTCTCTTTAATTACAAAAAATGATCCAAATCATAACTTTATAAAAAAAAATAATAAAGGACCAAACTAGTAGTTTGTCATAATAATATATATTGAACAAAATTTACTAAAGTTGTCATTAAAAAATTATAAAGGGGGCAAATAAGAAAAAGAAATTGTAAACAAGTCTTGGGTAAAATCTTAGCTATTTTGAGAATATGTGGTTGATTTTTTTTTTTAATGTAAAAAATAAATCGATGGTGTCATGTTTCCATCTAATAAATTTCCCCGAATAAAATATCTTCAACCATCATGTCACCATCGGTTGCTTTTAGGGTGATTTTTTTTTTTTTTTCCTTTTGTTTGCTTTTGATGCTTTTTCAATGATTTATTTCAATAATATACATGCAGGCTGTCAGGAAGAAGTATTTCCTCAAAAAAAAAAAAAAAAAAAAAAAAAGAAGACAGTTTGTTGAACTTGGAAGCATCAAGTAAAAGAAGCACGTGTTTGGGTAGCCACGACCAATTTTAGTTAACATTGTTGGCTGCTGCTGCTTACTTCAGAGCCGAAGTTCTCGGCCCAATCTCCAGAAGAGTAGGTCCACTTACCAGATTGTCGGAAGTCTTTTGACGGCTACTACTTGCATCAGTCAAAATCAACTGGGCCTAGCCCATTACTAAATTGGGCTGAAGCCGGCCCCAAAAAACGAAACGATTAATATTTAAAAAAAAAAAATTCAAAACGATAAGCCTTAGTACTGGAATATCTGTAAGATTTGTATCCAAAAAAAAAATTTACAGTAAAAAGAAAAGTATATCTCCCGCCATGAACACCATTTCCATTTCTTCATTTCGCGTTCCTCTCTCTTCTTCCTCATTCAAACCTTCTCCTTCTCATCCCCGATCTCACTCCCTCGGGTTCTGTGTCCCGAGAGCTCTTCACACGCCGTCCCCTTATTCACTGCGACTCCGAGTCTCCTCAAAGTCCCGGAGCTCCGCCTTCTCCGTCGAACGGGAAGCATCCGATGCCGACGAAGAATTCGACGACGACGAGGATGATGACGAGGATGACGACGACGTCGCCGCCGATGAGTACGACGAGTTCTCCGGCGACGAGTCTGAAGGCGTCGATCAGAGCGACGACGAGATCGAGCTCGAGCTTTCGGTGGCTGCCGCGGAGGCGCCGCCTCGGACAGAGGAGTTCAAGTGGCAGAGAGTCGAGAAGCTTCGCAATGAGGTCAGAGAGTTTGGAGAGGAGATCATCGATGTGGATGAGCTCGCTTCTATCTACGATTTCCGAATCGATAAATTTCAGGTGAAATTCGTTATAAGCGCTTGCATAAGCGTAGGTTAAAGTTGATATGTTGAAAAGTGCATAGATTTCTCTTCAATGAGCTATCTTTTGGCTTTTGGTAATTTAAATTTACGATATCATTATTGTAATTATTTTGTGAATTGATTTTTGGAAGAGATTGGCGATAAAAGCCTTCCTAAACGGTTCGTCGGTGGTGGTATCGGCGCCTACGAGCAGCGGAAAGACTTTGATAGCGGAAGCCGCAGCCATGGCTACTGTAGCCAGGGGAAGAAGACTCTTCTACACAACTCCGCTCAAGGCATTATCCAATCAGAAGTTTCGAGAATTTCGGTCAGTAAGCTTTTTTAATCATGAGCTTGAAATGTCAAATGTATGTTCTTTTTTCACATTAAGTGTAATTGCGCGGATTGATGTGTATCATGATAGCTTGTTGCTGAAATGTGAACTATTGATGCAATATGTTTCAATTCAGATGATTCCAAGTTTCCAACTTGTTGTGTAAATTTCAGTCAGACATTCGGTGACAGCATTGTCGGTTTGCTCACTGGAGATTCTGCAGTCAACAAAGATGCTCAAGTTTTAATCATGACAACTGAGATTTTGCGCAACATGTTGTATCAGAGGTAATTTTTGTTGTGAAGCAGAAAACAATTTCAAAGACTTATTCATATGTATTTACTCCAATTTGTTCGTTTTTTCATGGGACAAGCTCATGTTAAAGAGCATATTTCTTTTCACCATTATGGAATTGTTACATGCATCGTGAAAATTCGATAACGAGGAAAAAGTTTACCTTTTTATTGATCCTGACATATAATTCTTAATTGCTTCCTTGATGCTCATGATATCATCATTCATGGTTTCTTAAATGTACTTTTACTTTTGAGTTTATTTTTGGAGTTAATGGCAACAGTCAAGCTTAAATATTTCTTTCTGTAGTGTTGGAATGGTTTCTTCTGGGGATAGTCTTTTCCATGTTGACGTCATTGTGCTGGATGAAGTTCATTACTTGAGCGATATTTCAAGGGGTACAGTGTGGGAAGAGATAGTAAGTGAATTTAGGTACCAGAATAGCATTTGCTTTCACATTTGTCCGTGTGTCATATTACTCTTATTCAATGAGTATCTTAAATTTCAGGTTATTTATTGCCCAAAAAAAGTCCAACTCATATGTCTATCAGCAACAGTCGCAAATCCAGACGAGCTGGCTGGTTGGATTGGTAAGGTACTGTGGCTTCTTCTAAGATCTCCTTACTGTTTATGTCTAATATGCAACATAAATTGTGGAAAAAAAAAAAACCTTGGTCACCTTCTATTCCTTTTAAGTTAGTTTTCAGTGCGTATGCTTGCTGTTTTCGGCATGGCTTTCTTATTTTCCGTTATTCAAGTGACATATGGAGTTATTAGTTGTAGAAGGATTAAACCTGTTTGTTTTCATCTTGCTTCTAGATTCACGGTAAAACGGAGTTGGTAACATCGTCAAAGCGACCAGTACCCTTGACTTGGCATTTCTCTACAAAGACATCTATGCTACCTCTTCTTGACAAGACTGGAACACGCATGAATAGGTCTTTTCTCTTTTAAGTCAAAACTTTTCAAATTTGAATTTCTGTATAAGGATTTTGTTTCCTTTCTTCTTGCGTAGTGATGTAAACCTGAGGTCTATTGTTTCAGTCTTTTGCAAGAGTAGACTCTATAGTTGTTGTAGCTTTAAGGTGCTCCATTTTGTTTTGAAATTTCATGGTCGCAGACTTGTAGTCTATATATTTTTAGGGCTAAGCTTCACAATTAATTCCTGCTGAATTCCATGATGGAAGTGGAAAGCGGAAAATTATTAATTTTTTTACCACGTCCCAGTCCAGCTCATGACTGCTCTTGTAGCCTTGATTGTATGTTTTTCTCTCCCAAATTACCCGATCTCGTTTTTCCATCTGTTTCTTGTAAAACAGGTGCACATTTAACGATTAATATTCTCTTTCAATGTAACAGGAAGTTGTCACTCAATTATCTACAACTTAATGCTTCAGGAATGAGATCTTCCAGAGACGATGGCAGAAGAAGGAAATCAAGAAGACGTGCAGATGAGATGGCTTACGATGATACTGATAGCACATATGGACAACCTCTTTCAAAGAATGACATCAATGCAATACGTCGTTCCCAAGTATGTACTTGCTGCTTTGCACGCGCAAAGACAAGCCTTTGTCTTTTATCCACACACTCACCTGATTTATGTTTGTATTTTTGATCTTCATTGATTTCTTGATTTATTTAATTTTTAGGTTCCTCAAATTACTGATACGCTTTGGCAACTTAAGGCAAGGGATATGCTTCCAGCAATTTGGTTTATTTTTAGCAGGAAAGGATGTGATGCGGCCGTTCAGTACCTTGAAGACTACAACCTATTAGATGATTGTGAGACGAGTGAGGTTGAGCTAGCCTTGAAGAGATTCCGCATTCAGTATCCTGATGCTGTCAGGCAGACTGCTATTAAAGGACTACGGCAAGGGGTTGCAGCACATCATGCTGGCTGTCTACCTTTATGGAAATCATTTATAGAAGAGCTGTTTCAGCGAGGGCTTGTCAAGGTTGTTTTTGCGACAGAAACACTTGCTGCTGGAATCAATATGCCTGCTAGGACTACAGTCATTGCATCCCTCAGCAAAAGAAGTGAAAGCGGTCGCATCCAATTAAGTTCAAATGAACTGTTGCAGATGGCTGGGCGTGCTGGACGTAGGGGCATTGATAATGAAGGTCATGTTGTGCTTATTCAAACTCCTTATGAAGGTGCTGAAGAAAGCTGCAAGATTCTGTTTGCTGGACTTGAGCCTCTTGTATCGCAGTTCACAGCTTCATATGGGATGGTGCTAAATCTTCTTGCCGGTGCAAAAGTCACTCATAGATCAAGTGCATCAGAAGACACGAAAGCCCTCCAAACAGGGCGAACTTTGGAAGAAGCTAGGAAACTAGTTGAGCAAAGTTTTGGAAATTATGTCAGCAGCAATGTTATGCTTGCTGCAAGAGAGGAGATAACTAAAATCAAGAAAGAGATTGAGATGCTAACTTCGGAACTTACTGACGAAGCTATAGACAAAAAGAGCAAGAAACTTTTATCAGAGGCAGCATATAAGGAGATCATAGATCTGCAGGAGGAATTGAGGGAACAAAAACGCTTTCGAACTGAACTACGAAGAAAGATGGAATCACGAAAAATTTCTTCGCTGAAACCTCTATTAGAAGAATTTGAAAATGGACAACTACCCTTTTTGTGTCTGCAATATAATGATTCTGAAGGAGTTCAACATGCTGTTCCTGCTGTTTATCTGGGGAAGGTTGACTCATTAGATGGTTCCAAACTTAAGATGATGGTATCTGCTGATGATGCTTTTGCAATAAATGCAGCAGGAAAAGAGTCAAGTTTTGAATTTGAACCAAGTTTAGAACCATCATACTATGTGGCACTTGGCTCAGATAATTCGTGGTATCTATTTACGGAAAAGTGGATTAAAGCAGTTTATAAGACTGGCTTTCCGAATGTTGCTTTAGCTCAGGGGGATGCATTGCCTCGGGAAATTATGAGTGCACTTCTTGACAAGGAGGAAATGAAATGGGAAAAACTTTCAGATTCTGAATTTGGTGGTGTATGGTTTATGGAAGGATCACTAGAGACATGGTCGTGGAGTTTGAATGTGCCCGTTTTTAGCAGTCTTTCCGAAGATGATGAGCTTTTACATAAATCAGAAGCATTCCATAGTGCTGTAGAATCTTACAAAGCACAAAGAACCAAAGTTGCACGTTTGAAGAAGAAGATATCACGTACAGAGGGTTTCAAAGAATACAAAAAGGTCCTCGACATGACTAAGCTCACCGAGGATAAAATCAAGCGCTTGAAGACTAGATCAAAACGTTTGACCAATAGAATAGAGCAGATCGAACCATCTGGTTGGAAGGAATTCTTGCAGATCAGCAATGTCATACACGAGACGAGGACGTTAGATATAAACACCCACGTCATATTCCCTCTTGGCGAAACCGCCGCTGCAATTCGAGGAGAGAATGAACTCTGGCTCGCAATGGTTCTTAGAAACAAGATCTTAATGGAACTAAAACCAGCACCACTCGCTGCCGTCCTCGCAAGTTTAGTCTCGGAAGGGATCAAAGTCCGTCCCGGGAAGAACAACAGCTACATATACGAATCCACGACAACCGTACTCAATGTCATAAACTTCTTGAACGAGCAGAGAAACTCTCTCCTAGAGCTACAAGAAAAGCATGGTGTGAACATTCCATGCTGTTTGGATGGCCAATTTTCGGGTATGGTTGAAGCTTGGGCCTCTGGGCTGACTTGGAGAGAACTAATGATGGACTGCGCGATGGACGAGGGCGATCTGGCCCGACTCTTGCGACGAACTATTGATTTGTTGGCCCAAGTTCCTAAGTTGCCGGACATTGACCCCGTCCTGCAGAGCAATGCACGAAGTGCTTCTGATGTCATGGACCGTCCACCAATTAGTGAACTGGCTGGATGATGGCTTCTTATGCCGAGACAACAAATTATGAAGCCGTTTCCAAGGTTAGTAATATATAATGGTTATTCTTTATTTTTCAAGTCCAGTCAACCTAAATTTTGTCACAGCATTGACAAAGAAATAGAAAAAGAAGGGAAGATATTAGAAAGCCGCGAGTGTATAGTTTTCTTTAGCTTCCTACCACCTTTGACCTTACATATGAAAATATGGGTACTTTTAAAATCAAAAGAATTTCGACAAAAATATCAAAAAGTATCGAGAACATTTAATATGGCTGATCAATACGTTGGGGCCTACCCATTACGTGGTTAAATACACAAATTTAATTCCAATTTTTTAGTATCATCTGAATTTTTTAATATCATCTTATATTGTATGAATTGTCATTATTTAATTAATATAATTACAAAATTTAAATGAAAAATATTTATTATTCAAAAGATGATATCTTACCGTTACGTAATAAATACTTAAAACTCGATATTAGAATCGGCGTAACAAATGCTATAAATATTTTATCAGATTGTCAAAAGGATCCATGTACACTTGAATTGAAAGTAACGTATCTCGGATGCACGCATCAGTATACTTATTAGATGGGAAAAAGGATCCATGTATGTACACTTGCATAGAAGTATTGTATCTCAGATACACGCACATACTGGCGTTGCTTTCGCTGACCCGTGCTTTTATTTTCTCTACGTCGAATTTGTTCACCGAACACCAGCATTGATGGAACTTTTTCTTTTGAGGTTCATAAATCATCGTGCTAAATTTAATCAGTAATCTGTAAAAATTTAAAAAAAAAAAAAATAGAGTACCCGTGAATTACAAAATACGCGAACAACTAATATGGTATCTTCAGTTTTTTATTTTTTGGTCTGTCAAAACCAACTTTCTTTTGTTAATTGAAGAAATAATTGGAAAATAAAACAGTAAGCCAAACAAGATTAATTCATGAAGCACAATTTTGAAATCCAAAAAATAAAGATTTTTGCGGGTGCTAAAGTAACCGTGGCCATACTTTCAGGAAAAACTCGAATGAAACTTACAACTAATAGCAAATTTTTTATGAGTGCATTCCTCAAGGCACAAGCCTTTAAAATTAGAAATCTACAAAATTACAAATCTTTAATTTGTGGGGGGGGGGGGGGGCGCGCGGAGAACTGTAGTAGCAAAATGCTAGAGAACCTTCCCTGACCGTTTCTAACTTTGCAACTGTTTCTCATGGCAAGAAACGAGGTTGTTTAAAGAAAACGAAGAGGGGGAAATTTTGGTGTTATTGGACTAAATAAGATGACAAAAAGGATTATAGATGAATTGAATTGAACGTTTTATCTGTTTTTTAAGTTTACATCACAATGAGCTCTATTTACAAGTAGGCCGTGGCTAGAGATGCCACCAACTCAGCAGTATATTACAACCTTCGAACAATGTCCTATCTCCTTTCCCTCTCAACTCTTTATTTGATTGGCGAGACAGAAATATGATGATAATACATGATGAAAGGTAGATTCCATAGAAAGCTATTTGCTCACGGTGCAGGCGCCTCATTCTTCGATTACCGGTGCCTTGTGTAAAAGAGTATCCGTGCAAACCGCTCTGTTCCAGAATAAAAGGAAATGGAACAGCAAAACAAAACCAAAAAAAAAAAATTGAAGCTCGGACGAGTGAAAATAAAAATTCGAACATCCATCAAAAAACAAAAAGAAAATTCATAAACATTAGTACATACTTGTATTTACTTTGCACCACAGAAGGGCACGTCACGAGCTAGAAAGCAATCGGTGAAACCGCTGTGCTCTACTTGAACCATTTGAAGACCTAACCTGGCTTTGGCAAGAGCCGTCTCTGTGCAAAATTTTCCTCTTCTTTTTTGTCCGAAACAAAAAGTCTTCTGTGTCTAAAACGTATGAAACCTAATAGACAGCAGTGGAAGAGATCATGAACTCAGAAAAATACAAATGAAAATGATCGAGTCAAATGCCGCAATTTATCATCATATAACTGGAAGTGATCTACTAACCAATGAAAAACAAACGCACATGCAAACAGATTTACGATGGTTTACCTTTGATGAATTGCAAGCTATCTTACATTCCAGACCATTGATGACTTGAAGTCCTTCCATGGCCTGAGAGGCAGCAGAAAAATCATCATTACCGGCATATCTGCTCTTATTCCTGCAAAAACCAGGAAGCACAATCAACAATGACTACCGAAGTCGGAAAAATCTTGTGCAATTTTGAATAAATTCGACAAACCTCTTCAAGAAGATCCCAGACTTCTCTTTCTTGTCGGGAAGAACTGAGAGGAAGTCATTATGCAAATAGGCTGAGAAATTAGGATCCATAGATACAGCAGTCACTTCTGGCTTATCATGCCCATAGTCCATAAGCTGAATCGAAAGATGGGTTGGCGACGATGACTGCAGTGAAAAACAAATTAAAAGAGGAAGTTTAGAGATTTATTTATTTAATTTTTAGTTTTCAAAGATAAATGAGAAGTTCAACCAAGGAAGAAGAAAAAAAAACATCACGGAAAACCTACACAATCGATCCTATATATGTTCTCGTCATGAAGAAGAACACGAGCATTCTCATGATAAACAATATCGACAAATCTTCCAGGTTTTCTTGATTTTTCATATGCATAGAGTTGGAGAAGCTTATTGTCCATCTCATCAGTTGCAACTGTTTGAAGCTGAAAAAATCGTGGAAGAGAAATATTTATGAAAGAAATGTTGCTAGGGATTTAAAGAAAATAACAACCATAGGACAACAGAAAGAAGGAAAGAAGAAAACAAAAACCTTCTTGTCTTACCTGTTTAACAAGTTTGTAAATCAACTTGTCTAATGTAAATAAAACGTATGACTGGGTTCCAATTATAGCTCGACAATCATCCTCAAACTTTGTGTTATCGGAAGAACCATCAAGCAGATTGTAAAGCGCACTCACAAATCTGGACCAGAGAACAAAATTTGAAGCTCCAAGTTAACAAGTAGCAATTTCTATAAAGATGCCTAGAATTGTAGATTAAAGAACAAACAAAACCAAGATCACCTAGCATAGAGGTCCGTTGGGGTTGTATCGCTTGAAGCCCTCCACTTCCTTTCAGCAGATGATGAATTGATTTTTGCTGATTGCATCCTCTCGTATAGTGTCTGCCAAAGTGGAGTAAAAAAAAGTGTTTTAACTACCACATAGCATAAATAGTAAGTCAAATGAATTATACCGAAAGCATGCATTTATAAATGCATGTGTTTCTTGGGAAATGTAATGAGCTATACCTGGTGAAGTCTGAAAAGCACATAGAAAGAATCATTTCCGTAAAAAACACGAGAATCCTTCTCTTTATCATGCAAAGCTGGAGGAACATGCTTTGCAAGAGGCTTCACGGTCAATAGAAAACGTTCTGAAAGGGGCAATGATGTTCCGTCCCCCTCAACATCATGGGCATCAGCCATCCCTTCAGCCTCACCTTCACTCTCGGCCTTTGCATCATGCTCATCATGCTCATCATGCTCTCCATCTTCCTCATGCTCTTCACGAGACTCCTCACCATCACCAGACTCACTTCCTGAAACATCACCGTTCTCAGAAGCATTTTCACTGTCCTCTGATGACCTCTGAGCACTTTCCTCACCTTCATCATCAGCGTCGGCTTCATTCTCTCCTCCTGCCTCTCTGCAACAGATTTCTTCCTCTCCATGTCTGTTTTGGTATTGCCTGCTAACAGCAGCATCCTTCACTTTATGCGCAGCTTCTAAACCAGCCTCCCCATAGTTTGCAAAATTATCCTCTTCAAAATCTCCATTAGGAGATAATTCTCCCTCTTCTCTCTCAACCTTGAAATGCCCAACAGATTCTTCTTGATATCTGTGACTTTTGGTGCCTTCGGTCGCAGCCCCATTTGATGATATAACAGGTCTCATAGAATCACCACCCTGAAGCATTAATTTGAATCAAAGATGATAACATGAATTAATGTTGCTAACAATTACGCAGAAATTTTACTGATAATGTCAAACATACCTCTGATGAAGGCAACTCAAGCCCACCATCAACAGTCCCATTCCCAGGCCTGGAAGGAGTAGCGCTAAGACCTAGCAGTGGGGAAAAAAGGCGCATCTCAGTAATCTGGTAATAGTGTCAAAGAAGGGCACAAGAATAACTAGCATTTTTAAATCTGAAGGTGTAAAAGCATCTAAAAACCTGATGTGTCCTCTACGTTTGTTCTTCCATTACTTTGCTCCACACCAGTGGCATGCGAAGTGTTTGAATTGCCTAACCGTTCACTGGGATGGTCTTGTTTGTTGACTCCAGATGCTTCATCAGTCGTAGATACATGAATCTGCACTTTCCCATGTCCAGTAGTACTGGAAGGATCATCCTTACGTGCACGATCCACGTCAACAGAACTATCTTCCTTGTTACTATTATCTCCATTTGCAGGCCAAGTCCTGCAAGAACTTGATTGTTCAGGGGGAATGCTTTCATCTCCATTTCGGCTAAGATTTAACTGTTTGGAATTCACGACGGTAGTGCCACCTCCAGGACTGCCTTCACTCTCTCCCGCACTTCCAGGAGCACTTTTGACAGCATGAGTTTTTGTCTTAACGACATCTTCTGAGTCCTCTGCACCCTGAGGCCGAGAAGGAACACCAAGCATGGGTTCCAGGAAGGTTGTCCATATCTTCATAACTTTATCCAACTGCTCAGTCGTACAAACTTCTCCACATGAATATTTGATCAGCTGATACAAGTCTTCATGGATCTCATGATCAGGGTACTCAAATTCCAAGTTTGGAATGATTGGTCTTCTATTACCAGCAGCTATAGCAAGAAGAACATCATCTTCCTTCCGCTTCTTCTCACTTATTTCTTTTATCTCTGCCAATAAGGCTGGGAAAAAAATGACAAGCGGGCCATCAGTTTACAACCAAAAAAAAAAAAAAAAAAGGTGACATAAGCTAGGCCCAGTGAAAAAAATATACATGAAATAATTATCATGAAACACCGTGAAATAATCAAAAAAGAAAAACAAGTGTGATTGCCATACATATGAGCTAGCCGTAACAATGTACCTTTTGTACTCAAACTCTTTGTGTCCTGTTGCTTAAAGTAGAAGCTACGATGATCAAGTGATTTGTGATAGTTCTTCGAATATATTTCAGCCCAAACTTTGTTAAAATCAGCACGGCATCTTGCCCACTCTTCTTGTTTTTGCTTCAAACGGGTTAATATAACAGGCAAAGCAAGAGGAGCATTCTTCCTTAACACGTCCATCACATCAAGCCCATGATCACCATAGAGCCGTTCAATGCACCTCAGATTCAGAGCTACAGCAAAGACAAGGAAGAATCTCGTCAAGATATGAAAGCCTCCAATAACTGAACTTACTATATAGAAACAAAATTTGAAAACCAAGATACTATTACCTGTGAAGTGATCTTCAATGCGGATCGGACTCTCTATCTCGATCGTATTGTTATTGATCTTTTCCAGGAGTTCTTCCACACGTTTGGTTGTCACGTTGACAGACTCTAGCAACATATCCAGTTCAAACCTGAGAACACCGATAATAGAACATTAACACATTAACACGTGCCAAAGTTAAAGCAACAGCAGTAATATCTCTTTCAAACAATTTATAAATCATTATAACAGAAAAAAAAAAAAACAATAATCAGGAAATGATAATGCAGGAAATGAAATGGTATGATTTTCTACGGGATTGATAATTTCAAATTCTCCTTTCATATAGCACTCATGCACAAGTATCAAATAATGGAGCAAGGACTCATGCACTAATAGATTCGGTCATGCTGCAAAACCTGTCATCTTCGCATCTGAACAGACTTTCTTCATACTGGTTTTTGCGCATGTGCTTAAATGAGTAATCTTCACTTCCTGATGTGACAGAAACCCAATGGTCATTTAATACTGCAGTACCGAGTGGTGTTCTTTGGCTTGCAGATGGTATTGGATACTGTGTAAAACAACAGATAGCAACATCAGTAAAACGACCTGAATCTACTTGGGAAAAAAGACGAATAAACTATGACAAAAACACTACATACATTCTTTGGCAGAAGGCGGTAGCTAGGAGTGCAACGCTCACAATTCGAAAGGTCAAGTTCATTGATGGGTTTACCAAAATACTTGTCCTTGCTAGGAAATATAGACATCTTATGACTTCCAACATCTTTATTTCCATAGGGGGCACCTTTTTCATTTCTATCCCTATCTCGGTTTTCACGATCTCTCTCTTTGATCCCATCATCTCTTTCACGATCTCGTTCTCTATCCCTCTCCTCCAATTTCACCGGTCTGGGCAACTGGCCTTCATTCCACAAAGATTCTGTCATCAATTCAATTCATAAAACCATAAAAAAATTCAAATAATTCAAAATTTCCTCTGAGGCTCATAATGAGAAGAAAATGAGTTGGGTTTTGTTCCAGCCCCAGAACTTGAGCAAGAAACTAAGTGTATATCTTGCAATAGATAGGGGAAGAGAGAGAGAGAGAGAGAGAGAGAGAGAGAGAGAGAAGGGGGAGGAACAAATCACTTTACGTACTTTTACTCATGACACCAGCAAGGAACCCATCTGCAGGACAGGAGTCAATTAGATATAAATTTCATAACACAGAATGTGGATAAGAGTAAATCTGAAATTTAGAGAATACCATTCTTCTCACAACGTGTCAAAAATTCATTGAACCCATCCATTAGGTCTGGATATTTTCCAAGTAGATCACCCACCTGCACAGTGTACAGAAGTGAATTTACTACAAATTACGAATTTATCAGTGAATATCTATTGACAAAAAGGTAGATGCTCAGTTCTCAGCAATAGGAGAAAAAAAAACCTTAATGCAGTACAAAACTTTAAAATTTTAAAAACCATGTCATACCAAAGCTTGCAATTCAGATCGCGTGATAATTTCCTTGCTATAGATATGGAGGCACTTCAAGAATTCTTGGTAATTATCAGCATTTCGTAACTTATCCTTAACCTTCTCACAGAATGCAAACTCTTGACTGTAGATACCTGCCACGCCATGCAATAAACTAAACAACCGAAGCAAGAAAAACAGGCTTTCAATAACAAAAGCTAGAAATAATGTGCTTCAGAAAAGGCAAAAAAATGACATGCCATAATCTTAAAGCAAAGGCCATGCATGTAATCAGTGTTCCCTTGGCCAATCTTTGCATATTTGCAATCTACAATATTCTTAGTGAAGAAAATGGTAAAACAAACTTTCAACCTACAGACGTAAATCAAAACATCAAGGAAACAGTTCGAAATTTTAGATGGGTTAAAAATTACACGAGTGAAAATTTTCAAGAAGATAACCAAACTGAAAAAGAGTAAATGTGACAATCTCATAACTCATGAAAAATTTTTCCATTGATAGAAGTAAATTATTTTTTCACTCTATGGCGAGAACTATTACAATCATAGTTGTTGATTAAGGGA
This sequence comes from Ficus hirta, assembly GCA_038430175.1. Taxonomy (NCBI): domain Eukaryota; kingdom Viridiplantae; phylum Streptophyta; class Magnoliopsida; order Rosales; family Moraceae; genus Ficus; species Ficus hirta. Next base: position 12,770,764 of record CM076595.1, on the reverse strand, counting down.
AACCTTCAGCAACAATCTTGATCTATCATCAGATTTTTTACATTAGTTATGTGAGAGATTCTCATTAAAGGAGGACCTAAACACTCACTTTTCGCAGAATTTCTATCATCATAGGAGGATGAAATGGGACGCAATCCAAAATTCTCATCACCATCTCCACCTTGCTGCATTTGTTCACCAGCTGAGTCTTCAACCCTACGTGTGGACTTCCTTTTATGGGGATAGCGCTGCATGTTAAAATCTCTGCTGACACCATGCTCAAAATCTCTATCATCCCGTTCCCGTTCCCTTCTATCTCGGTCTTCTCTCCGTTCCTTTTCCTTTTCCCCACGCCTGCGTTGCTCTTTTTCTGCTTTCATTAAGGATCTATCATGGTCGGGATCAGGACGGTCAACACTAAGGTCACGGTCTCCATGTGAAGCCAAGGTCCTATCTTTCTGTCAACAGATGTTAGCTCAGTGATCAATGTGGACTAGTAACTTTACCTAAAAGGCACACAAATGAAAAAAGATACAAACCTTATCAACATGCATTTGCCGCATAGTGGGCATGGCGGAGCTCCTATCACGGAGCATAGAATTCCTACCAGATGTAGGATAATGAGTGGAAGCAGTTGCTGAAGCATCAGGTAGAAAATGAGTGAACTCCACAAGCAGATCAGGGTGTTCTTGAAATAGTGCCGCAACCTGCAAAATTAAAGGAGATCAAAACCACAAACTACTATCCACTAAAGAGTTGTCAAGACAATATTTCCAGAACACGATGACAAAGAATGGGAACCAAAAAATAAAAGTGATTAAAAAAAAAAAAAGGAATCAAACACACCTCAGAGTAGACCTCCTGAATGGACTTATTTTCCTTTCTGTACATGTTCAAAATGTCTAAAAACGATTTATAAACAAGATCATCACCTTGGAACCGATTCTGCATGTAGAAAATTTTATCAGATTGCTACACTTGAAGACAAAATTATTACAAAAAAAAGTTAGAAACATCAATAGATATTCCCACCTTAATCTTGTTAACGAAGTTGATAGCTTCTTCAAATTCAACAGGCTTCTTTTGTGGAGGCTGCTCGTCCTCAAGTGGTAGGGTAATCTCATATCCCTTTGGCAAGAAGGTATTGAAACCCAAAATTAAGTCTCGATGTCCCTTGAATAAATCCTTTACCCTCTCTATCACACCCGCAGTGTCAATTCTGCAATCAATGCAACATAAATAGAAATCAACAAGCTGACTACCAAAACCCACCCTCCTCAACCTGATGATAAAATATCTAAAAAGGAAGTATATTGAACGGCATGCGCAAACCTTTGAGCCTTAAAATCTTTCATCACTTCAAGAAAGTCATCATATTTTTCACGCTTGTCCTGAAATATGTCCTTCACGGCCTTTAGATATGCTAGAGCATCGTTTGTTGTAAGTTTCTGGGCACCACCTCCTCCCATCATCTGGGGTTGCCCAGACCTTCATTTTCACCCAAAAAATATATATATATTTAACAAGTTTGCAGGATTCCTTACTCTTCCAGTAGATCAGAGCATCAAAGATAACAACTTTCAAGTAAAACTTAAATATATAATCTGCGTGTTCCATAAAAGAGCGAGACAAGATAAAACAAAGATAAAATGCTGTGTCTAAAATCCAAATATAAAAAACAAATAATTAAAAACAAAAAAACAAAACAGAATTTTCCTAATTTAACTAGTCTTCTCCAACATCAGCAGTTTTCAATGAAAACCTGGAAAAAAAAATAAATAAAATCTGATCTTTCTTCGGCAGGTCAAACTATTTGACAGAAAAAAATTACGATTTATCAAAACGTAAACAATTCTTCTCGAAAAGAAAATAAAATTTAAAAAAAATTAACGAAAAGGAAGTTATGAAATTCCGATAATAAGAAACTCAATTTCATCATCGACAAAATTTAACTTCAAGGAAAAGTAGAAACAAAAAATTAAGCACGAAAAAAATTAAAAGAAAAAAAAAAAAAGAAAACGGAAATAGAAGAAAGAAGATTGGAACTCACGGTTCTCCACGAGGGGTGACGATAGGGCGTTTGAGTTGCGAACCCATGAAAACTTCGTCTCTGGACCTCTTCATCTCCGAAACAACCTCTTTTCCTCTTCAACAAAAAATCATGCTTCTTCTGACTCCGATTCAAAGCCAAAAAGCCTGCAAAATCAAACTTTCTCGTTCAAACGAAAATAACGAGCACAAAGCAGATCTAAAGCGAAACGCGAAAATTAAACCACAAAAAAAATATACAAACAAACGAACTAGCAAGAATTACAATCCAAACGTCTCAACAGATCACCGAAATCCAAACCACACAAAAAAGAGGAGAAAATTACATTTCTTGGAAGGCCAGCCAAAACAACTTTCTCGAGGAATTGTTGGCCAAACACAAACGACGAACAATCGAAGCGAAAATTTTACAGAGAGAGATCGTCAAGTCATCGGAAACAGCCGAGTCTTCTTCCTTCCACGACAAGCAGAAAAGCACATACGAAAGCTCAAAGACGAAGATTACGCGATTCCTCAACAGCCTTATATATGGAGGGAATGCAATAATTAAAAAAAATTACAAAATTTTATCTCCTTTTCCTTTCTTCTTCTTCGTCTTATTATTATTTTTCTTTTGCTTTTTCTCGGAAACCAAACAGAACTGAACAGAACAGAAAGAAAGCAGAGGACAGAACTACAACACAATGCAGAGAAAGAGAGAGTTTTGAAGAATAGATTGTGGTAAAATAAATATACACATGAAGATATATGAAATAAAACTCTAGAGAGAGAGAGAAGGGCAAATTTGGGGTGTGGAGATAGTAACATCGTCGTTTGTATCCACTGTGCCGGTAACAGAGCGGGTGGGTTTACCGGCAATAGCCGGTACATGACTTGTTACCGGATGAAAAAACTAGGGCTTGGCCTTTTTGAGGGCGTAGCAAGCACGGATCAATGATAATAAAAAGATGGGTGGCAATCTTGGGGTAATTGAGAAATTAAGATATTATTTGAGGGGTATATGGGTCAATTAATGCGTAATTCCTGGCTTTTTGTTTGTGTCAAATGGTGTGGTGCGGTGGATTTCTACAAATTTTGGGAATTAGGGTTAGGGCAAATGTGTGTGCAATTTGGTAAAGTTTTTTTTTTTTTTTTTTTCTCTTTTCTTTTTGGTCTAAGTTTGTACGAGGGGTTGTTAGTAAATCAGAGTGGGTTTTTTTTCTAGAGGACGATCATGACGATAATGATGAAGAAATTAGGTTTAACAAATTAGAAAAAATGACTTAAATTAAATTGTTTCACCAAATAAAAAAATATAAAAAAAACTATTTTTTTCTTTTTTCTTTTTTTTTTTCCTTCTTCGTGAATTATAAATTTCCTCACAGGTTTTATTTTATTTTTTATTTGGAGAAACCTCATTGGTTTGTTATGATTTTGGAGATTTCTGATTGTTTATTGTAACGTATCTGAGAAATGTAGCTACGGCGCTACAGTTGGAAGTGGAGAGATCAGAAGAGGAACGGGCTGGGCTGGGCAAGTTTTGGGCCTAAATATATTATGGATCCACGAGCCCAATGTAGGCCTAGAAGGCTTTACAAGAAGTAGGCGGGGCTAGCCCAAAAATCACCTCGAGTTACATGGGTACAAACACACTTTGGCAAGCAAAATAAATTAAAAAGAAAAAAAAAAACATGACAGTGATTGAACAGTCATACGGTGGATAACAGATTGCCACGTAACAGTCCAGCGTAATGACCAAAAAGCCACTGTAGAACTTAGATTCGCCCTTTTATATTTACTATATATTATAAATCCTGAATATAAATCAATAATCAAAATGCAAAAAGCAAACCAAAATTTTACATCTTCTTCACAAAAATAGTTACAGGTACTTAAAATATGAGCAGAGTAATTAAGCTCCATACTTGCGGAGATATCCTGTGTACATGCTGGGAATCTACTGTCAAATTTTAACCGGGATTAGTAGATAAAGATATAAATAAACAATCATTAGGGTTTTTGGACATCGCATATGAAAATCTCAAAGCAGTCATAATCACAAAATAAATTAAATAAGTCAAAAAATGAAAGAAATGAAAAATAATAACGCCGATCTTTAGAGAGATTCATCGGAAATGTGTTACATCCTCTGAGTATGTGGGTTTTCACTATATATGAGAATTTTTGTACAATGAAGTTACAATATCTGAATTTTTGGAACTGTAGATGATTATTTCGAGAAAGAGAAAAAGAGCTCCCATTCAAGGAGGGGGTCTTCCTCTATTTATAGAGGAAAAGTAGTGGATATGAACCCGTGGATAGTAGTGGGCGGTTCCTCACTATAAATGATTCAAAACACGTGTAAGAATGTAAATCACGATGCCACGATTGATCGTGGGCTTGGTGGTTATGGAGATCGATTATGATGCCACAACTGATCATGAGCTTGGCAGTTATGAGGATTGATCTTTACTCGTATAATGTTCGTCAAATATGGACGACAAACGACGAACCAATCATTCATGAAGATAAAGAATTATGCATCATTCGTAGTTCGTTTGATTGAGCAAAATACTCATCCGGTCCATGCTTGGTGAATTGATGGCCCTAAAGAAAAACAATACCAACTGATTGAGTGCGAACATTCATCGTTCGTCCTACAGTTAAGCTAAGATCATTCATTGGGCCTAGCCCAAATACTTGGGAATATTTAATCCATCAAGATCCAACTCTCGTAGTTTGTTTATTGAACGGTCGCAAAGACTCAATGACGATGTTACGTGAGGACTGAATATGACCCCAACACCCTGCATCTCACAGATAATAGAAGTCACAAGATGTGGAATTCACTGTATAAAATATACATAGTTGATTTCATATTGAATTGTGAGCTCATAAGTGTTTTTCTAATATTATATTCCAATTTAATCAAACAGTTGGGACCGGACAAAAAATACAACTTATTATATGTGGGTGTACATTTTTTATGAACCAATATAATTAAAGTTATGAAACTAATAGAAGGTTATCCATAAGTTAAAACAAGCAAAGCTTTTCTCAAAAAAAAAAAAATGCAAAAGTTTCAATGGAGCTCTAGTAAGATTCTTTCTCATTCTAATTAACCCACATTAAAGCTTTTTGTTTTTTTCAATTGTTTCTTTGTTTATTTATTTTATTATTATTGTTATATATTACGCTTATCTGAACGTGGCGCAAAGTTCACATAGAAGGAAGAGACTGACAAAATATGTCGTTGAAGCAAGCTTTCTTAGATTCGTTATGTTATCTTTTATATGCTCAGAAAATGTTTGGGTGGCCTGTCTTCGAACAAAGGTCACACAGAACACTTTCTGAGTGGCCTAGTTTTGGGTTGTCAATATTGGACTTTAACCCAGTTTGTCCGACTCTTACTAAGGACTTTCGGACACCAAACATGGGCCATCTTGAATTATGGGCCGAGTCAAGGACTGGCCTGTCGGACTCTTCCTCAGGACTTGCAGACACAAAACATGGGCCATCTTGAATTATGAGCCAGTCAAGGACTGGCCTGTTAATCTTACGAGGCCAATAGCCCAAAACTTTTTTGTTTGGGCTTTGCTCTACAAGGGACAGGTTATTGGGTCCACCATGAGGGACAAACGGTCCACAGCCCAAAAGGTTCACTCATTGAAGAGGCTCTTAACGTCAACGATTACCTTAGGAAAGCTGATACAGTTCGAGTGATACTAAGTACTAGTTACAGTTGCAAATGATCCCCTCAAAAAAACAAAAAAAACAAAAACAAAAACAAAAATGTAACGTATAAGGTCATTTTTTAAAAATAAGTATATAACATGTTTTCAAATATTTAAGGTAAATATACATTTACCTATAAATAATCCTTTTTACGAAATTTATCACAAATATGTTGTTTTAAATCTGCTATTACTTTTTTAAGTTTTGAAAAAATTCTATTTAACTTTTTTTCAAAAAAGAAAACATAATAAGGATGACGGCACAACACCATTTTTTGGGTGGGTTTTCGGTACATGTCTAAGTTATCTTTAGCCAAATCGAGCTTGATCTTCTATTTTATTTTTTTTGAAACTAATAGTAGGGGAATTCGAACTCTACACATTTAGGTGGAGTCAGATGTGGTATAACCGCTAAGTTATGTTTGCAACCACTTTTTTTTTTTTTTTTCATTTAACATAATTATGTTATAGCAAAATCAAAATATTTTTCATTCAAAATAGTTTAAAGAAAAGGACTCAAGGTTCATTTCAGCTTGTTATATCAAACTAGCATGATACAATAAAGTATAGGATGCGATGTCCCTATAAGTTAGAGTTGTAAAACCTAAGTGTTTTGAGTTTATAATGGATATGAACACCGTGTGAAATTAATTGATCAATTTATAAACAAAACGAAGTTTACATTTGAACCTAAATAATTATAAATAGGTGTGAGGGTGAATTTTAGAATAGTTGGAAAATAACGTCACATTAAGAGACTTTAAGTGGATAAATGAGACGACGATGTCTGAAGAATCGAAATTGGTGTAGTTAAGAATTGGGGTAGAACTAAGTTCTTGTCGTGTCCGAAGGCAGAATTAGAAAAGGAAAAGGGACTCGTGTGGGGTTAGGAATAGGAAGTTAAGATGTGAAGAGTCACAACAGAATCACCCGTCAAGCGAAACTATAAACAAAACGAAGTTTACTTTTGAACCTAAATAATTGATCAATTTATAAACAAAACGAAGTTTACATTTGAACCTAAATAATTATAAATAGGTGTGAGGGTGAATTTTAGAATAGTTGGAAAATAACGTCACATTAAGAGACTTTAAGTGGATAAATGAGACGACGATGTCTGAAGAATCGAAATTGGTGTAGTTAAGAATTGGGGTAGAACTAAGTTCTTGTCGTGTCCGAAGGCAGAATTAGAAAAGGAAAAGGGACTCGTGTGGGGTTAGGAATAGGAAGTTAAGATGTGAAGAGTCACAACAGAATCACCCGTCAAGCGAAACTATAAATAGGGGATGCGTTATAAAATTTGTGTGGTTTTTGAGAGACTTGAGAATTGTAAAGATAATAGAAATGATTTCTCTAGATTTTAGGATCCAATTAAATTTTATATCTTGTTGTTTGTCGTTTGATCATATTTCGACACAAACAATAGTACAACATGGCTAACATCTCTAGAGACGTCACAATGGTTTCAAGGACCGATCCAAATTCCAACCCTCGTGGTGATGTTTTGGAAACCAAAAAGGCGACCACTTCTTGCATTTGAAGGAACTTTGTCTGCTTACAAGGAAAATTTCATACTTCCAAAGGTTCTTATGATGGTGAACTGTCTATCTTGGCATAAAATCACGCACAAACAAGTGAAACTGTCTGTAAATGCCGGGGTCGTCCTCTTAATCTTTCCCTGAAAACATTCTCCCACAAAGTACTACTCCTTGTATTCCTTTCCTTTTTATTCTCATTCATGGTAAACTTCAATCGACATTGAACTATGATTACTCTTGATATTTCCTGATCCCGTTTACTAGGAAGAAATTGATCATCTCATGCACGCAATTCCCGTTTTGGGACTTCGAATGGTAATTTTATTTACTCGCAGGGACTTGTTTTAAATGTGGTAGGGAATACTCAAAATAAATGGATTAGAAATTTAATCAGTTGCGAATTAGAAGTTCAAATTCTGTAAACAACTAGATGTACGTATACATGTATAATTGTATACATCTCTCTCTCTCTCTCTTTTAGGGTATATCTCTCTTAAACTCAAAAGCATACTTGTAAATTTTATTTTTTTGAACCATAACCTTTCAAAGCACAAGAGTGACCTCTCTCCAAAATTTTACCTCTGTACTTTAGATTGATATAGGATGACAATCTTTTTAAGATATGCTTGAGATTTCCAATTGGAGTTTCATCCAACAATTTTCATTCTCTCATCCAACACACACACACACACACTTAAAAGTTGGTCTTTCAAATAGTACTTTTGGTTACTTTATTATATATATGCATTTTCTTTTTTCTTTGAAGGCACTTATGCGCCTTACTTTAAATTTTTTTATTTTTTATTTTTTATTTTATTTTTTAAGTTGTGTGTGTGTGTGTAGTTTTGAAACTCGTCACGTAATAATAGAGGATAGTGAGCTTAGAATATGTGCCTTATTAGATTCCTCCTTTTTGAACAAATTATTAGTATGATTAGTGAGAGAATTGTGTTGTTTAAGATAAATAATTATAATAATTAAGAAAAACAAAAATCTCTATTATATATCAGTGTCATGATCCCAGCGTGGTTAGCTTCTAAGCCAACAATTATTTTTCCCCCATAAAATATTAAGTCTTTCAGAACTATATAACAATAATATATATCTTTAATTAATATAGATATATAAAGAATGATAATTGACAGGGAAGAAAATTGATTGTTTGTCAAAGAGCCCGAATAAATTAAAATTCCTCCCACATTAGAGATGAAGCCAAAAACCAGTATATGATTGTTTTGCAGGTTACATGTGGAATTATTAAGGCTGATTATAATGGACATTTTTTTAAAAAAAATTTTTTGGGCAAATTGATTATAATGGACACTTACACTAAGCGCAACATGTAATATAACAGAGTAATGACAAAACCACCCTAAAGAAAGATGACCCCATTTGGCTGCAAGACTTGCACAACCCTACAACTCTAGGACATCCCCACCAAATTTAAGAATCAATAAAGAGACCCAACTTTCTCTCTCCAAAATTTGAAAATTTTAAAACAACAATCATGGACATGTTTGGCATGTATGATGGACCTGTTTGGCACGTCGGTTTAAATTAGACAAAATATAACTTAAATTGGAAATCTATATAAAATAACTGTTCGAAAAAGAGAAAAATAAGTGTACCGATTTGAATTTCAAAAAAATAAGATAAAATAAAATCTGATTCGACTTGAGTACGAATTAATATGTCAAATGCCATTATATAATTCGTGAATTTAAACCCCCCTATGAGCTAGCTATATGTCTACTAGCTAGATAGCTATTTATAATTGTTTCGACAAATGAACTATTCTAGCATGTGAAATCACAACCATGTTTCTTCACATTCTTTGTTTGTGTTCTCCTCCTAGTTTGGATGATTGGGATCATCCAAGGGAAAGAGACAGGAAAGGTATAACTTTACATTGTTAAGTCAAGCCCTATAGTCAAGTATTTGTTTATGAGTATGACATCCGCGTGATCAGTTTCTCATTTTTCTAGTAACAATAACGCATATATATATATATATATATATATATATACATGTGTGTGTGTGTACTTTTTTAAATAAAAAATCAACTTATACCTAGGGCACCACCATACAGATAACTTTTTCATTCTCATACTTTCTTGAAAAACCAGTGCTGTTATATAACATTAAAAGTTTGATGTAACATTACTTTAATTATATATGATATGAAATGAGTTTAAAATAGTGTAAGACCTAAGTATTCTCCAAATCACTTTTTTTTTTTCCCTCAATTGTGATGAACGTGATTGTTTTTAGCGGGGAAAAACAACATGTGAAAATTCGATATAACATCTTAGTTATATACGATAATGACTTTAAAAAGTATATAACCGACTATACAATAACAATAAGTATTTTCTAAGTCGTATTTTTTTCTTTCTCAAGCATGATGAATTGAATGTTATCGTTTTTTAGCATTTCTCGGCGTGAATAAACAACAAATAGCAAAGTTCCACGTGGATGTGTATATATATATATATATAGGTTCATTCCAATTACCACAAAGATGCATGTGATACGGTACTAAATCTAAAAGGACCAGAAATCCAAAGCAAGTGGAATGTTTTTTTGGGGGGGGCTTGTGGGGATGCCTTGTTAGTTTAGTACCTTAGTTTTGCATGAATCTAAACGAAATAAATAATTATTGTCCATACTAGGAGTTGGCTAATGACTATATATAGATATATACATATATATGTATATATATATATATATATATCTTCCGCCCAAGCCCAAGGCACAGAGACTGCATAAGCATGTGATTGGTGTCCCCCGAGGAGGAAAACACACATGGTTGAGAGACATAAGGATGTTGAAAGGAATTCGATGGGTTTTGGCCTCTATTATAAGGCCTCACCACCCCATGTGAAGGGCCTAGCAATCCAAGATCAGACTTATCAAAGGTGGGGTCTCTTTGCAAAAACCTCTCAGTCAAAACAACATGGAGAGATTATGGACCACTTACACACTTAAAAATACATATGCTTGACTCTCCAAATCTCTGCCCTTTTCCCCTCTATCCATTTGCCCATTTCCTCATAAATGTGTGTTTGTGTGTGTGTGTGTATATATTACATATATATATATATATGTGTATAAGACAATCCAAGTTTGTATGGGACCAGAATTTTATGCACATATCAGCTCTCTAAGTTTATTTTCTTAGTCGTTGGGGAAAAGTGGGTTCATATTATTTTATTTACATATGCATTGATTTTGCTGAAATTACTGAGCTTATATTAAGTGACATGTACGATGTTGATGATGGTAAGTTTGTTTTTCACACATTTAAAATGAATCTTTTATTGATAAAAAAAAAATCATTTGGTGACATCTCGTCAGTCATTCCTTTTCTTTTTCTCTCTTTTTTTTTTTTTTTTTTGAAGTTTCGAGATCTATTAATAAAATCGAAATGACCTGATCTACTTAAATAGTGAGCCTATTGATAAAGTGAGGTTATATTTGTGATATCAAACTACATTAAAAGATAATAAAAGAAAGACATTTTTTAATCATACGCATGGATTTGATTGTATGTTTCATTTTTCATGTCTCACTTCATATCCCCTAAAAATATCATGTCACATCAAATAAGTGATATACTAGCATTATTTTTTTGTTAATATAATATAATATTTTAACTGATATATCGTAAAATTATTAAAAGTACGTGAAAGTTGATATGAACAATGGAACTCATGAATCGAATCTCATACACTAACTTAGTTATATTTATTAAAATGAAGAATTTTCTCTTTGCCCTTTGGTACCATCAAATAACTATTTTCAAAGTATAATATTATTAGGGATATTAACTTTAATATTAATATTTTTAAATATCAATTCAGATGATAATGAGTTATCATCTTTTTATTGATAAACATAATTAATTTATGTGATAATTTTTTAAAATATCTGCCCCTAAAAAAAATTCATTGAGCATGACGAAAAGATGGTACATAATTCCATGATTTAAGTGTACTACCGACCAAATAATTAACTAGTTAACTATAGACAAGTGCACTTGATGTCTCAGCAGCAAAGCAAACAGATTCTACTTTTAAAGCTGAATTAGTGGATTCCATTTTTTGCTTCATAAAAAATAAAACCATATTTTAAAACTAAATAACCCATCATCAATTTGTCATCATCTTCTGGTGAGTTTATCTTAAATTAATCATTCTCTCATGCTTGCTTCGGCTTAAGATCAAAGTGTATTTTATCCTGTTAATACGGTCATTAAGCATATAATTTTTTTAATTAAATTAATCCCAAGCCGACTTAATGATATCTGATCTGCAGAAAGATAGGCAGTCACTAGCTTTTGCATTTTTTTAATTATTTTTTTTAACATCTAACTTTTTTCCGCTTTGCTTTGATGGACATGGCGGTAAACATATATATTTTTTAATCTTATCCAATTTTGAATTAACCTCTTGCATAAAATCAGTGAAAAACTTTGATCATGTAAATTATGCTACATGAAAAATTATTATTAATCATCACCAGAAAGAAGGGGCGGAATCATTTATTATCGAGTAGGGGTTTCCGTCCAACGAATTTTTACTTTTATTTTTACTTTAAAAACTCTCTATCCCAATTAAAAATTTAAAATCTATATATAATCTTTCTAAAAGTTTTATCATTTAATGTAAGTTCTCATTGTATTATTATTAAGCTTTTTTCGCCGCTGTAGGAAAGTTAGCTTCACTTAAACAAAGTACTAATTCATCACAACTAATTTTTTGGACAAGCTTTTTAATCACGATTTTAGTCATGTCATTATGGTTGACTTTCAAAACCAATGTCAAAAAGAATTTTCAATCACAAAATAACACAAAATCAATTACCAAGCTCCTTCCATAATCTGCGAGAGGTTGGTGTTGCGTTATTCTTTCGCATCAAATGATTACAGAAGTGAAGGCCAAGCTAATTCTGCTGGTTTTCGATTTTTAGATTTGTGTTGTATTCCTCCACCTTCTACGCAATCAAATGGGACACACAAAAATAAAATAAAATAAATAAATGATGTGAATTTTTTTGCTGAATAAATAAATGAGGCAATTAATAATTATTGATGCACTTTTGTGCCAAAAAGGTTCATTGGACTGAATCTTCTTTTACAATCTCTATTATTCTAGGCAGAAGCAAATCATATTATACCAAAGTTAATTGATTCTAAACAATGTTCTTAATAACCGTTTTAACAGTAACGGATTCATAGAATAGTTATATATATATATATATGTGTGTATATATATATATATTATATCCCTATTGATGTAAAATAAAAATTTTAAGGATAAATTATTAGGTGGTTCCTAAACTTTTAAGTTTGTGTAACTTTTTATCATCTTTTTTCTTTTCATAGTTGGAGTGATCCTAAACTATTAAAAATACTGCTAGAGTAATAATTTTCGTTAATTTTTTGAATAAATTCGTTCTTTAGCATCATATTTTGACCAATTTATTACGAATTATATCTAAAAATTAACAGAAAAGACTATTATAACAACATTTTAATACTTCAAGGACATAAATCAAAGTAGTCTAAACTTAAAAAATTTAATAACTAAATGAGTAATTTATCCAAATTTTAATAAAAACATGAAATTCAATAAATTTGATGAAAATCTACTTACTAGTAGAGTTTGTTTGTTTTGTTTTTGTTTTATTTGTTCTCTACCATATCAGAAAATTCTTTTATAACATTCTTTTACCTCCAAAATAGTTAATATTATATATATATATATATATTTGTAAAATTGCAAAGGAAAATATCTTTGGTGGTTTGGATCCAAATCTACCCAGCTAGTGATTGGAAATTTTGATAACAACAGCACAACTCCAAAAGCTTCTAAAACTATATATACATATATATATATATATATATATATAATAATCAAAATCCAAACGGATCACATGAACTCTAACTTACATATTGTCATGATCTTTGACTTCAAATCAGGGCTATACATATACGTTATATTATATGTGATCTATATATATCTACGCCATCATAACAAAATTTTTCCTTTTTTTGGATCGTTTCTATCTTTAGTCACTCTCCTCATGCAAGCTTTGGTAATTATCTCTCTCTCTCTTTTTTTTTTTTTTTGGGACATAAATCACGGGTACTTATTTGTTCTTTTTCACCAACTTGCACTTGGGGATCTCTTTTTTCTCGCACTCTCTTTGATCAGATAAAAGGGACAACAAAAAATAAAATAAAATCAAAATAAAAGGTTGGAGATTTTGCAGATTGTAACGCTATTTATGCAACGGCCAATTAGGTCGGTAGGTAGAGTACAGATGAAGCAGTTGACTACTCCCTTATTTTTGTGGGTCCCATCTAAACGAGCTCAATTTACGGTACTAATTACAACTTATTAGCTAAGTGAGAAAATATTATCGCCCTAGAAGTGAGGTAAAGAGAAAATGCCATAAATAATTGTACTGTTTGGTAGGGGAGAGAGAAAAATAGGGTAGAATTAAAAAAGATAAAGCGGTAAAATTATAAACATGATCCTTTTGTTGTTTGCTACAAAGGAGGGAAAGAAATTGAATTAATGTGTAATTACCATTTTACTAATTTACTTATGATATCTAATATAAAGATAAGGTAAAAAAAAGGTAAATTTATCTTGTTGTTGGTGTAAAAACTTTTTCTTCTATGCTCGTGAAGAGTTTAAAAATAATGTGTTCTACATATACTATATTCCCTTTTGATTTATCTTCCTTCTCCTTTACTCTCACATTAACAACCCACTTATATATATATATATATATCATAGTAAAGAGAGAGAGAAAATTACCCGTAGTGTTAGTAATCATATATATATATCATATATATATAAGAGAGAATTAATCGTGAGGGCATTCCGGCACACACTTAACTCATGTAGTGTTAGTAATCATAATCGTAATTTAAAAACAAATGGCATTGGACTAGATACGAAAAAAGAGAATACCTTAAACAATCCAGCTAGACAAGCTTTAGCTTCTGTCTTTCGTTTGGTTTGACATCTTTAACTTAAAATTTTATCTCAATTCTTATCACAAAAATTATAACTAGTTTTTCAAAAATTAATTAATTCTAACTTAAAAATTTCATCTCCAATAGATAAACCAAATGCAAATATAATTTTTAAGTTAAATCGCATATTTTATAATCAACAGTCTGATAAGCGATATTAAAATAAAAAATGTTGAGAGACAGAAAGCAAAGAAGAAAAGTTGGCCTAGTAGGGTCCTAATTGAAGTTAAAAGCTAGCAAAATAGATTTTGAAGCAAATCAAGAGAGCATCCAGGTTCAAATCCAAATCAATCTCAGTGCCTTTTTACAAGAAGAGACACACTAGATTTAGTTCATTGAACATCCACACTTGGTGTCACGTGAGTACTTGATTTTTGGAGCACTTTCAACCAAATGCCAAATATTGCCTCCCTCTCCTCCCAACTCTTTTATCTCCCCTCACATGCTTAACATATCTAGGGTCTTCCACCTGCTTATAATAATCAATTCCTAAGTACTTACAAGTAAGAGTCTGTTTTGTATGAGAAAGGAAAAAGAGTGGTGCAGGGATTAGTAGAAGAGTTTTAACATTTTATAATTGTTTAGTACGTATGAGAGAAAAGAAGAAAAAATTGATTAAGAAAGAGATTCAAAATCTTTCAAAACATCCTAATCGAATTCATTTATAGTTTCTTTTAAATTGAAAGTCTTATCGGAGATCTCTTTCTCATTCCTCAATCATATATCTTACTAAAGTGATCTACTAGTCATCCTTTCATATTTTCTCTCATTCCTATCTAACATACTCGGTTTTTTTTTTTTTTTTTGAAAATTTTTTTTTGGTTCAATGAGTTTTCTCATTTTAGACTTTTAATTAACAACATAGGTACAAAATTTTTGGCAGGGGTACCTTTTTTTGTTTTTTCCAGAGTAATTTTGTCTCAAAAATATACCACATGAACAAGAAGATGCTCTCTTTTCTGCTACTGCAGGAATAACATGTGGATTCATGTGCTGTAATTCTCAGGGACATGGGTACCATGTTATTAGTTTTTTGATAAGCAGTTTCAAAACACACAAAAACCCACAGAAAAAAATACATAAATATATAAATTATAAAGGACAAGAATAACTACAAAAAAAAAAAAACAGAGTCAACAGTATTGCAGAATTGCAAGCCCTTCTATTCTCTATCACAAAACCTTAATTTGGCCTTGGTAACATGGTTCCCCAATAATTCGATTTTCTGTCCTCTGCTTTCCCATGTGGCATCTGCAAAGGAAGCCTTATATATTGACCTTAATAATCATATAATTAACTCCTAAACAAAAATATTCATCTTTGAATCATTGACCCCTTTTCTTTAAAGAAAAAACATTTAAAAAACAATGAGAAGAAAACTTTGAATTATTGACCAAACTAAGAACAAGATTTAGTAAACCAACTTAATTGTTCTTTTCTTCTTTTTTTCTTTCTTGCCAAACAAGAAGAATACACGAGTAACATGACTATTTTTAAGAAGCATAAATTATGAAATGCTCTCCTATTCAGCATTCTAATCGATTTACATTTAACTTTTTATTCAGAATTTTATAATCTAAACTATTTAAAATTATTAAAATAAATAATAAATATCATTAGAAAATATTTTAATTTAAATCAATTAATTATTACAATATCACAAGAAAAATAAAAAATCCATTGACATTATACACGGGATGCCGTAGAGGTCTCGCTGTGATTATAGTTTTGGTACTAAAAAGTGGTTTATTTTATTCCAAGTTTTCAGAGTAATTCATTGGGACGCTCACAAACTTTCTTGGGAGCGGGGGAGTGTAGTTAGAAATAGCAGCTTATTTTGAAGAGGCATTTAATGTGACAGAATTTATTGAGTAGAACGTGCTTCACGAATATGAACTCATATAATGTTCTCTTCTATTTATTGGTCAAGCTGGCCGGCAGGACCAAAAATCCTCTTGTTTCATTTTCCAAATTCTATTATCTCTCTAGCTGCAGACATAAAAATCTAACAATAAATTTGTTGTTTTCAAATCCCTTCAATTCTAAATTAATAAAAAAGTTTACATTTTTTTTAATAATTTGAACATGGAGAATTTAAATTATACATTTTATATTAGAGTCATGTATAAAATTACAGTTAAATTATATCTATAATTATAATTATCAAAAAAAAAATAATAATCTCTATTTTGTACCGTAAAAATATAAGTATCAATATTATTATCTATTTCTGAGGGTAAGCTTATTATGTACTAAAAATAATTATCAAATTTAACGAAATTTTTTTGTTCATATTTAACTGGTGGAAAACATGATCTCTGATTGACCGATTCTGGGAGAAAAAGATAAATATCATTTTTATTAAATTTAAAGTTGTAAAGAATAGATTCTAGAATTTTTTAAATTTAAAAAAATGGTTTACATGTTATAATTTGTAGTATTTTTTTAACTTAATGATATAAAACTCTTTATCTTATGATATAATTAGGTATATTATTTGTATTTTTTTTAAATAGTAAAAAATTTCTCATATTTTCTGGTGTAACTTTATTTTCTATTTTATCGCAAATTTCTCATATTGGTACAGCGTCGTATTTTCAGAACTCTTCACCTTAAATGATTGAATTGGCAGCTTCTTTTTCCTTTTTTTTTTTTTTGTGTAATTTCTTTTTCGAAGATAAGTCAAATTCGTTTTCTTTTATTTTTCTTTTTTAATTTGTTTTCCTAAGAGATGTCAATGTCCTTTTCTTTTATATATATATATATATATTTTTTTTTATCTTTCTATTCGTTTTTCTAATAAATGGCAGTTGCCTTTTCTTTTTCATTTCTTTCGGTTTACTTTTTCTCAATCGAATCTTTTCCAAAGGATTTTTCGCATGTAATAAGTTATGACAAAAGAAAATTAAACAAAGTTAAGAAAAAACGAAAAAAAATAAATAAATAAAGAAACAAATAATGCATGGTCTACTCCACAAACAATACAGTCTAACGAGTCCCACTAATCCACATTCCACACTCCCTAATCACATCATTAAATCATTAAATTACTAAATTTTTTTTAATTACTCAAAAATATTAGACTTAATTTAAGAAAGAAAAAGAAAATGAAAGGGAAAGCACAACATTTAAAAACCCCCCTACAAAAAGGACTTCATTACCAACTGACGGTTGACACACAACAATTACCCTCTCAAAATTCTGCCGCCAAATTCCCTTACTCGCCGGAAACCGCCATAGCCACCGAGCTTCTCCGGCAAATGCTCCGCCACTGACTTCTCCCACGACCTCCACTCCAGAACCAGAGCTTCCCAACAATGTCCAACTCCAGAAGATCCTCTCTCGGCGGCTCCGCCTCTCCCCAACGCGCCGGGTCGACTCAGGACCTCAAGCACCGAGTCATCAACTGCCTCAACAAGCTCTCCGACCGAGACACTCTCGCTCTAGCCGCCGCCGAGCTCGACTCCATTGCCAGAACCCTCTCTCCCGACTCCTTCTCGCCGTTCCTCAACTGGATACACAACACCGACGACTCCTCCAAGACGCCGGTGCGAAAGCAATGTGTCAATCTACTGACATTACTCTCCAACTCCCACGGCGACGCGCTCTCTCCTTTCCTCTCGAAGATGATCTCCACCGTCGTCCGCCGCCTCCGCGACCCCGACTCCGCCGTGCGATCAGCCTGCGTCGACGCAGTTACAGCCATGGCGACGCGGATCACCCGCCCTAATTTCTCCTCCTCGTTCCTGAAGCCTCTCATGGAGACGATGTCGCTGGAGCAGGACGCGAACTCGCAGATCGGCGCCGCGCTGTGCCTTGCGGCGGCGATCGAGGCGGCGCCGTTTGCAGACGCAGCGCAGCTGCGCCGGAGCCTGCCGCGGCTGGGGAAACTGGCGAAGGGCGAGGGTTTCAAGGCCAAGGCAGCGCTGTTGGTTCTCATCGGAAGCATAGTCGGCGCCGGAGGCGCCTCGGGCCGCGGAATTCTGGACTGGCTGGTCCCGAGCTTGGTCGAGTTCTTGAGCAGCGATGATTGGGCTGTGAGAAAAGCTGCCGCGGAGGCGCTGGGGAGAGTGGCTACGGTGGAGAAGGATTTGGCTACTCAGTACAAGGATTCCTGTTTGAGTTCTTTGGAAAGTCGGAGATTTGATAAGGTATAATGATTTGAACAGTTCGTATTTTTCTTCAATGTACGAATGAAACAGTTTGGATTTTGTTTTTTGTTTTCTAAAAATTGTCGGATATGGCGTTGTTTAAACAAACAGGTGAAGGTTGTTCGCGAGACTATGAATCAGACATTGGAGTCGTGGAAGGACGTCTCTGCTGGTGCTTCTGAAGAAATCCCTGTTCAAAGTCCAACTCGGTCCAGATCTTCTTCAACTGGTAAAGCTCTTGTTACTTTTTCTTTCTAAATCTGTTCTTGCTTTAGAATGGTCATAATTCAGAATAATTTATTAGATAATTCAAATTCATTTTCTTCGCAATGTTTGTCAAACAGTTTGAACCTTTTTTTTTTTTTTTCTTGTGATATGCATTTGGTACGTTTAATCAAGCTATTGATTATTTTCTGTTTTTTTGTTGTTCCTCTTGGACCCTTGGTAGTAGATAATGGGATTAGTCGATTTTCTCCTCCGCTCTCCAAAAGTACACAAGATGGGGGCTTTAAGACTCCTCAATCAAAGAAAACGGTGCCCACAAACCGGTCCCCTCCGTCGGGTTCTGATGGCTCATTTGCGAACAGCGTTAAAAAAGGAAGTCCCCTAAAGAGCAACGACAAAAGCGCAACCAAGGTGGACCAGTTGAAGAAACCATTTGGTTGGAAAGTTGAAATTGCTGTCCCAAGCGCTCCTTCCTCAAAGGTGGCTCATGAGGATGATAATGTCGGGAGGAACGACTTGGCGGTTTTGGATTGTAGAGAGAACGAGCAGTGTGGAAATCCCAAGCTGGAAATGAAGCATATACGCGAAGAAAAACTGCACAAATTTGGTGGTTTGAGGTCAGGATCTCGTGTGGTTCCGTTTGATGAGGATGAGAAGCGTGGTTGTTCGGAAGTGGTAGACGGCCATGTTGCTGAAGAAGTTTATGATAACCCAAAGGATGCTGAGGATCTTTCTTTGATCCGTGAACAACTACTTCAGATTGAAAACCAACAATCCAGTCTTTTAGACCTTCTTCAGGTGTGTACTCGCAGAACTCTTTCTTTGTCATGTTGAGTTTTGTTTTCTTAGTTGCATCATTAGTGAATTTAAAATGAAAAAGAAAGACAAGAAAAATGCTACTTAATTAGTCTGTTCTGCAAAGTCCAGTGATAGGATGTAACTGTCCACAAGCTGTCATTATCCGTTACAGCCTGGACATGGTGTTCAATGTGCCATTCAATTAGAGAAATTTCAAAAACACCTTCAATGCTGACTTGGTCTTCCTGTTTGAAATCCAGAGATTTATTGGGAGCTCCCAAAGTGGGTTGAATTCGTTGGAGACACGGGTAAATGGACTAGAGATCGTTCTGGAGGAGATGTCGTACAATATGGCAGTATCAAGTGGAAGGATTCCAAGCACTGACTCCGCGGAAAACACATGCTGCAAGCTGCCCGGTGCAGACTTCTTGAGTTCCAAGTTCTGGCGCAGAGCAGAAGGCCGGTATTCTTCTCCAAGGTTCTCTTCCTCTGGGACGATGTCCTCACCTAATAAGGATGCCAGTGCAGACTTTTATAAGTCAGACAGCCGCAGATTTCAGCTCCGAAATGGTAGTGCATTTGTTTCGAACCCATCAGCTGACATTCAGAACAATTCAAGAGGCCTTTCAAGCAGAATGCCAAAGACTACAATTCAAGATTCTGAGAGTGTACAAGTTTTCAAGGCCAACGGGTTTCACGGGGCCTGACCAGTTACTTGTATAGCACCGGTGCACCTTAGCGACAGGTAAACGGGAATCTCATTTCGATACTTTTTTTTTTTTTTAAATTACCATTTGTGGTGCTGCTCTATTTGTCTTTTGTAGATTATGAGCTGGTTTTGTTTTTATGTGTCATGGTGGCATTGAAAGCAATCGCAATTTTAACAGAAACTCCTACTTGGAACTTTAAACTCTCCCTCATGCCTGTACTGCGTTTTTTCTTTGAAATATACTTTAGAATAGTTTAGTCCCTTTCAACTATAGAAGTGCCAGTACACTTGTTAAGCATCGTAGAAGGATTAAAGCCAGCAGCTATATCTTATATTTTGCATTATCGCTATTGAACTAACTTTATATACAAGTAGGAAACTGCTGTGAAACCTGCTAGGGCTAGTTCAGCAGGTAGGAGGGAAGGAGAGGCGTTTGGGTAGGAGATTTCAAGTTCGAAATCTGAGATAGTTTTCGTTTTTCTTTGATAAGTGGGAGTCAAAGGCCCATACCGCAAAAAAGTTTACTGCTGCGAGTAGATATGTCAAAACGTCCTCGTACCATTCCCTGTCGTTTGTAGACGAGATCATTTTCTTAGCACTATAGCTTCTTGCTGAATTGTAAATTGCTAAATCTTTTTTTTTTTGCTAGAAATAAATCTTTATTTTTTTACTTGCACCTTACGTTTAAGCCAAGTTTTTGTCCTTTATTTTAACTTGAATATGATGCGTCGTGAACTCGGTTTTCCAATAACAACTATATAATTCTTCTCCTTTGCACGTCAGATCTTCTGCTTACTTGGAATGAAAAGTTTAGAAGGCTCCAACGATCAGTTTCCACGGAGAGAAACCGTGCAACGGATCATTGAAGAACTGACAACATGAACGCGAATTCTTGTTGTTTGCTTAATGCTGATCAAGTTCGTTGCGTCGTGTTACCCATGATGCGAAGGAATATAAGGATGTTGCGTCTCAAATAGCGTAATTTCGTTGCAGCATTCGGTTTAAACGAAGAAGGGAGCAAGTATCACTCGCAACTGTTATATCATATATGTATTTATTCAAATGTACCACCGTGAGTAAACGAGATTAATCTGTACAGATTGAAGCTTTCACACCATCTTTTTGGCTTGTCATTTCTTGCTATACATCGTAAATTTTATTCCAAGTGAAGTTGTAATCCGGTTCATCAATGATCAAAGTATAAGGAGTTTTTCATGTCTTTGGTGAGGCAAAGATGCTAACTTTTTTCTTTATTCATTTATTTATTTTTTTAAGGAAAGCAGAGATACCTTAACCAAAGAAGGTCAACTATCAGTTGAGCAAAGAGAGAGCAATTTTTTATTATCAGTATTTAAAAAATAAAAAAAGAAATGGAAGTTGGTAAAAAATTGTAAGCTTAACTTTGGAGGGGAGTATAAAATAAACTAGCGTGCAACAACAATAAACACGATTTATTTTATGATAATTTTCAAGAAAAAAATTACTTCAATAATTATTTTTGTGAAAAATTAAATTAAGTGACCTATTTTAATTCTTTATTTAAAAGATAGTTCAATTTTTTTTATTTAATCAAATGGTTTAACATGTATATTTTGGTAAATCAATTTTTATTTTCCCCAAATATCCCTTTCCTCTCTCTCTCCTCCCCTTTCTCTCTCTCCCCTCCCTCTGCCCGTTTCTCTCCCTTCCTCGCGGTCGTCGTAGGAGATGGTTGCTCGTCGTTCGTGGAGCTCCGGTGAGGTAGCGATCTCGTCGCCATCGAGGATTGTAGTCGCGATCTCCTCACCTTCGACTTCCGATCATGATCGCGATCTTGTCGACGGAAGGGATGCTCGGCAATGAGGATGACGACAAAAGGAGAGGCTAGCAGCGGCGACTTCACAGACTCGACAAGGCAGATCGACGGCGAGGAAGAGAGAGAAGCAGAGAGAAAGAGGGGGGGAGATGGGGGGAAGAGAGAGGAAGTTGGCATGTTTTGGTTTTTGTTTTTAATTTTTTTAATGATTTAATACCTGATTAAGCAAAAAATTAATGATTTTTGATTAATAATTGATTATAATTAATTAATAATTAATTTTAAAAATTAAAAATTTATATTTATATATAAAATTAATAGACCATTACAAAAATTTTTTTAATTTATTTTTTAAAATTTGAATCATTTATTAAAAATTTTCTTTAAAAAAAACTAGCTAGTTATAAATCTCTTTTTATATTTGACAAAACAAAATGATAGCACTTTTTTGTTTGTTTGTTTTATTTATTTCTTTTTTTTGACATATTATTAATTCCTATGCTTATGAGAGAGACTGAGAGAGGCACCCAAACACCAACAATATAAAAGACCAATCCTTTGCACCAGGTATTAGTATACGTCACAGGGCAAAGCTTAAAGGCCCAAAGCCTAATTTTTGCATCTTCAACGTCTTATTGGACATCAACTGGTTCTTTTTTTGGACATCCTATTTTTCCCGACTGTTGGACCGTATTGGGCTTAAGAATTTTAATCATGGATTACCACGAGCACAACACGAATCGACAAGCCAGACCCAGCACGTATAGAGGTCAAGATGGGCCGGGCCTAGTGGACTCGCTTGTTAAAAAATAGGCACAACACGATTATTAAATTAGCGACTTTTAGCTAGGAAGGTCTTATCAAACGTGTCTACTTTTAGTTTCGAAGGTATTAATTAACGTGCCTGTTTTTAGCCACAAAGCACCAATAGCCTCATAAATAAGAAGGTCGAGCCACGCCTATCAGGTCTATTTGACATCTCTATAAATACGACACAAAACACGCATAAGCCTAGTCAATTATAGGCCGATCAAGGTTGATAAGTTATGTGAATGTCGAATTATAGATTTTGGACTTTGCATTAGTGGCCAAGGACAAATATTTTTTTTTTATATCATTGATTCAAAACCATTTTTCCCTCACACATATGCATGAAAACTACTTGAATTTAAATACATGATATTATTATCCTCATACTTCGATAGTCAAACAAAATGCCTATTTTTAATTATTCAACTAACTCCAAACGTCATTGATTCGGAAACAAAACTCGTTTTTTGTTTTTGCCTCTTGGAGTGGACCTTTTCCATGGTCTTGTCAAGGCAAGTAGACACTTACCCACTAGAAACTATCATTCTTAAATAAAATAATTCCAAGTGTCGTCATATATCCTTTTCTTTAGGGATCTTAATTTGCTTCATTAATGTCACATCCCCCTCCCCATCACTACAGACTATCATTCTTAAAGAAAATAGTATTAAGTGTCGTCTAATTTTCTTTTCTTTAGGGATCTTAATTTGCTTCACTAATGTTACATTTCCTTTTCTTTTCTTTTTATTTTTTTTTCCCCTTTTCTGTTTTGGTTAAATGAAGATGTCACAGTCCTTGATAACTGGATTTTATAGCTCCAAGAACGGGCGGGCCCCGCCCTCAAATTGTAGTTCGGCCTTTATGTGCCAAAAGCTTCGACAGTGGACCATTGCAAGATCACGCTTACAAATTCATATTTATATATCAAGAATCTCAAAATTGATTATTTTTCATTACGAAGGAAGTTTACCTAAATTATTATGGGTCTTTCGTTTATTTAGAATTAGTCAATGCTTAACTTTATATTATATGATGACCAAAATATCCGTGATCAGATAAGGATATTAATTTAATGCATACTTACGTCTCCAAATACATAATACATTTTTGTTGTTAAACCTAAACTACAGATATATTTATGACAACTTCCTACCATCATCATCATCGTCATCTTATTATGTTTTCTAGAGTATTATTTCTTCTGTAAATAAAGAGACAGAACCAGCAATGTTATACCCCATTAAGCACCTCAATCTCAAACACCACTGTTTAATTTCCTACATATATAAAAGAGTAAATAAAAATCTATTATTTCTTTTTGGTAGTCAAATACGCACTATTTTACTTCAGTTGGTAGTTGCTTGGCCTCGTATGTGTTTCAAATTCTATTCAATTGCACGTATTTTGAGATCTTTTTCTTTTAGGGAAGTATTTTGAGGCTTCTTAAAAGGCGACCAAAATTTAAAACATATTATAGAATTGCCCTGATAACTTTACAAATTTTTGTTTTTTTATATTTTTTTAGGGATTTTTTTTTCCCTATTTTAACTGTGTAAAAAGTTTTTTTTCTAGGAAAAAAAGAATTACATCTTTTTTCAACAGATGTATTCTTTTTGCTCTGAAAGGATCAAGTTCAACTAATATAGGTGATTTGCACATGATTTCAAGATGAAAATTTTTAATTCAAGGATTCATTTTTTTTTAATTTTTTTAAATTCATACTACACTAATTTTTCTTTCTTCTAAATACTAATTCATTTTTTTTATTTAGTTTTCTCACTGAAAACTTTAATTTTCTTAATTATGACCAAATCTATTTGTGGTAAGGGTTTTTCTTTCTTTCTTTTCATGATAATTTTTTTTGTCTCTTTGGGAATTTTTACCGTAAATTTTGCTTTATTAGTAATATAACTTTTATTATTAATTGTTGTTATTATATTTTATTTTCCTCTTAACACGGCATGACTAGTGCCGTGTCAATATAATGTTCGTATTCAAATAATTATGCTTTTTATAATGATGATTAAGGAAGACTAATTGGTATTAAGAATACACCTAACCACTCGTTCTTTTTATTTTATTTTTATTTTTGTGTTGATGGGTGAAGAGCAACTACCCTGAGAGAAGCATACGAGCGTCAAGTATCTTGAGAATCAGCATATTCTTCCAAATTAATTATTATAACATAAAGAAAATGCTATCGGAATGAAGCATCTAAGCCTCTTCATATTCCATAAACATATAAATAAGAATAAAGATTCTCACACATCCAGTGAAAGAAGCATCTGGGGTAAATTCATCCTCTTATTTTATTTTTATTAATTTTTTTCTCGAGTTGATACTGTCGACTCTATTCTGAAGAGAATCCTTATTAAAGTACCACAAAGAAAATAAAATAAAATAACATTATAGGCAAACCGTTGATCCTATTTTGCGAACTCTACACTAACATTTGAAGATAATATATTCAATCTATAAAACTCTATTTTAAATCCTCACATCCTTTTGAAGTTCCGTCAATTTTCATTAATATATATATATATATATATTATTTTGATATAATTTTAATTAAATCTAACTTTGAAACGGGTGCATGACTCAGGTAGAAAGCTCCTAGAAAAATGTGGTTTTGACACCGGCTAGGCGGCTAACAATAAATGTAACATAAGACCAGAACCCCAAATAATCTACTAGAAATGTGCTATTATCAATGAGGTCTTTCGTCAGAAATGCCCCACGTCAACATCAGAGCAAAAATTCTTGTTCTTAAAAATTAATTAGTTGAATTAGACCAATAAAAAAAAGAAGAAGTTGAATTAGACTACAAAAACATCATCAGCAAACTAGTGACTGTTGGCCACCAAAATTAGGGATGACAATATTCTCCATAAGAACAGGACAGAAATATGAGACAAAGTTTGGGAATGGGGATGTGAATGAAATCGTATCCCTAAAATTTAACAGGGTGGGGACAGAGAAAGCACTTTCCACCCCTCCCCCATCTTTATATACATATATATATATATATATATATTTATGTGTGATTTCATATAAATTTTAAAGTATGTAATATATTATGAAAATTATTTTTGAAAGTGTGTGCACATAAAATGAATATCGAAACTATGAAGAATAGACAAAAAATGATAATTTTATATTTTCAAGTTTTTTTAGCTCAAGTGTTTTATAAAATTTTAGTTTTTTATTTTAAAAAAAAAACTTAGTTTTAAGAGTTTATAACGTTTTGATGAGACTTTTAATTGCTTAATTTTTTAATATTTTATTTACATATATTTAAAAATTGATTTGTATATGAAATCTTTAGTTTTGAACTAAATTTATGATGCATTTCTACTTTATTATTTACTTTTACTTCGTTGTATTTTTAAATTTATATTTATAATAGATAGGGAACGGAGCGGGTATGAGGAAGCCCCTCCGACGAAGACTCTTCGTCCCCAGCCCCGTTTCTATTTAAGCAGGGATGGGGATGGAAAAGCATTTCCCAGCCATGTTCCACCCCGTTGCCATCCCTAACGGAAACTTTCATATTGCAATTATATCCTTTTTTTTTTTTTGCCAGAAACTGCAACTCTATTTAGGAGAAATATTTGAATGAAAATATTTTGAATAAAAACATTTATCACAGTAAAAAACATCCAAATTGTCAAAATATTACTCCCTAATATTTAGAATTTTGCATAAAAATTATAAATAACAATATTTTGTAACATTTTTTTTTTGATAAACAATATTTCGTAACATTTTATATCGTCTTAAATGTTACTTCACAAATACCTATTTAACATATTAAAAAAAGGAAAATATTTGAACTCTTGAGAAATAATTAAAACAAAACAGATGTTTACATCTCTAAAAGATGTAGAGAATAAAAAATAAATAAATAAAATTAGATTCTACCCCCCCCCCCCCCCCCCCGGTCGTGGGGAGCACATGGCAAGGCAAAACATGTTCTATAGAAACCTATTCTCAAAGAAAAAAGCAAAAGCTTAAAAACGTGCTTTACGCGGTATTACTAGAAAACCTAATCTACTTTGTACGTTTTGCCAGCCACTTTTGCCGCTGGGAATTCCCGCCAGCTCACTAGACAACGAAGAACTTCCAATTCAATGGATAAGCTTCTGGCCTTTTTTCCCCCAAGCTGAAGAACAATAACTCACATTTGCATGAAATTTTAAGAAGTTTGCAAGTTATTTGCTATTTAATAAATAATTAAAAAAAAGGGTTTGCAAAAAAAAGAAAAAAAAAAAAAAAGAATGATGAAGTCACATTTCCTTGCCGCCCATGCCTTCCCTATATAATATTGGTAACGCTGACATAATCAAGTGGTGCATTATGGAAATAATAATATTTTTTTTAGGATAATCGAAATAATAATCTTTAAGGATGGCATATATTGGGGAAATGAAATGAACACAAGAGGTGAAGTTCGCAACTGCGCGTGACCTCAATAATTTATATCTATTTGATTTTGGCTCTAACGAGCCACATTTTCTCTGTAGGTAAAAAATAATTCTCTGTATACGTGTTTATTTTGAAAAAATAAAAATAAAAATAAAATAAAATAAAAGAGACAGAAAGAGGGAGAGAAAAGAGTGGGGTTCCCTTGCAGATGGAAAGACAGTAAATGTAAAACATGTGTACTTTCCCCATAAGCTCCAAACACACGAATTAGTACATCTTTTGTCTTTTTATTTTTTCCTCTGAATTTTCCTCCATTTGTTTTTCCTCCTCCTCCTCTTTTTTTATTTCCCCCCCCCCCCCCCCCCTTTTTTTTTTTTGGGTCAGAAAACACTTATATATATATATATACATGTATATATATTTCTTCTCTCACGCGCAGCCAATACCAAATCAATTGTCTAGTAGGAAAAAATGAAACTTCCACCCCAACTCACACCCCCCCATCTTTGAAGCATCTTTAGGTTGGACTTCTAGAAGCGAAGGCCATCTTTACCCAACCAAAAGCCCAAAACTAAGCAAAACAATTCCACCACCACCACCGCTCTCCATTACTCTTGGACTCCATTTTTGACGGCCACCAATCACCAAAACTCCGCACCACTCCCACCAAACTTGTCGGCAACCAACAGATCTGCTCTTTCCCAATTTCCCACTTCCCAAATCCCGTCTCTTCTTCTTCTCATTCCTCCAAAGTTCACTTTTTGTAAATATATATATATATATATATAGATGGATTCCGAGCAACGGCGGAAGCGAAAGCGGTTGGGCAAGATATACTCTTCTCAGGCGCAGTTGTTCTCGCTAAGATCTCTAATCCTCTGCCTTTCTTTCTTCGTCATTCTCCTCTTCTTATCCTCAGACCGGTTTCCCCTCAATCCGGCGTCGTTTCGTCCCGTCATCAGCACCTCGCCGACCTTATTCCTCCTCCACCCCTCCGCCACGAGCTACTCCCTCCTCGATCCCTTCACCGGCAGGCGACAAACGACGTCGTATTCCTCGCCGGCCAGACTCGAGGGCCGAGTCCTGTTCCCCGACCAGCTCCTCCTCCTCGTCTCCAACACCCTCCGCCGCCACCAAGCCGACCGCTTGGACTGCGTCTACTTCAACAATGAGGCCAAAGCCAAACCGGAGGTGGGTTTCGCCTCCCTGCCCGTGTTGTCGATGGACGGCTACGATGAGTTCAGGTCGATCGTCTGGTGTCCCCTCCCGCCGGCGAATTTCTCCGCAGCCGCCGTGGACTTGCGGTGGCGCGGCGAGCACTGGCCGCCGTCGCCGATCAATCAGACGGTGACCACATGGGACAAGCTGGTTTATGAGGCGGCTATTGATGGGAAAACCGTGGTTGTGTTCGTTAAGGGGTTGAATCTCAGACACCACAGGAAATCTGATCCGTCTCATTTCAGCTGCCACTTTGGTTTGAGGAATTGGGACAAGGACGAAGGTTTTGTTCTCACCAGTCCGGCCATTACAGCTGCACAGGAGGTTGTCAGGTGTGTTTTACCTAGGAGTATCCGAATCGTTCCGGAAAAGGCTCATGGAATCCGGGTGACTGTTGGTCATTCGGTTGGCCATTCCCGTGTGCTGTTGCCTTCAGTGGCTAGTATTTATAGCTCAAAATCTAGTGAACATTCAAATTCGAGAAGGAAAAACTATTGGAACAAGAAGAAGCATGAACTTTGTGTGTGTACCATGGTGTGGAACCAGGCTTCGGCTCTTGGGGAGTGGATTTTGTACCACTCTTGGCTTGGAGTTGAGAAATGGTTTATTTATGATAACAACAGCGATGATGGGATTGAGCAAGTGGTTCAAGACCTTGATGTTCAAGGATATAACGTGAGTAGGATAGTCTGGCCGTGGATTAAGACCCAAGAAGCCGGTTTTTCGCATTGCGCTTTGCGGGCGAGGGGAGAATGCAATTGGGTGGGATTCTTTGATGTCGACGAGTTCTTTTATTTCCCTTACACATTCCGCCACCACAGAGGACTTGGTTCTCCTGGCCGGAACGCTCTTCTAGAGCTGGTTGCGAATTTCTCGTCGTCATCAACTATTGGAGAGATAAGAACGGGTTGCCACAGCTTTGGACCATCTGGGTTGAGCTCACCCCCGCAAAGAGGGGTAACTGTAGGGTACACTTGCCGGCTGCAAAGCCCCGAACGACACAAGTCCATCGTGCGTCTGGATTTACTGGATGCTACCCTCCTCAACGTGGTGCACCACTTTCAGCTCAGGGAGGGATTTCGGTATCTGAATGTGCCTGAAAGCACTGCTTTGGTAAACCACTATAAGTACCAAGTGTGGGAAACCTTTAGCGCCAAGTTCTACCGGAGAGTTTCTACTTATGTGGTTGACTGGCAGAAGGACCAAAATAAAGGATCAAAAGATAGAGCACCTGGATTAGGGACTGAGGCCATTGAACCACCCAATTGGCGGCTACGGTTCTGTGAAGTATGGGATACCGGCTTGAGGGACTTCGTCTTAGCATACCTTGCTGATCCTGCAACTGGGTCATTGCCTTGGGAGGAGACGTCTCATATGTGACAAGTGAAATTCAAAGCGGGTGCTTCCAGCTTACCCATGTAAAACAGGGCAGTCATACAAGTAGTCATTCTTTTGAATTTTAAAGTTTTTTTTTCCCCCTTTTGTATCTTATTTTTTACCCCTTAAACGCATTCTATGAATCAACTACAGGATTCTTATACAGTTGTAAATCTTTTTGACATGAAGTAAAATTTTTTCATTCTTGTTCCTATGCTATGAAGAGCCTTGAATTTTAGCACAGAGTCTGCACTTTTAAATGATTAAGATAAATGCCAAGTAGAATCTTGGAAAATAGAACTGTTTATTTCAATAGGTGATCATTCAAGTTATGTGAACTAATAGCTTTTTTTGTTTTGTTTTGTTTTTTTTTAATATCATTCAGATTGACCAATGTTAATCAGTTATTGACCAATATTAATATGTATTTTTCTCAAATTGATCACAGTTAACTGATTAAACACCATTTTTCTGAATAAAAAAATAATTCCGTCATTTATTTAAAACTGTTTATTTGCCAAATCAAATCATAAGTATCCAAAACGCGCACTTGGGAAATCCAAAAATTAAGCAGGTAATGCAAGTTACAATGCAGTGTGTGTGAACAAAGATACTATTTTCCAGACACAAGCTGACACGACATAGACACAATACATAAAACTGCAAATAGAATCTAAGCCTTCTCCAATCACATTATCACAACTATGTAGTAACCATGCAACTGAAACCAGAAAATTGGTATAGCATGACAAACTGCACATACTTTTATCATATATGCGAGACAAGTTGGAAGTTACATGCAGTTGACAAAATACTGTAGATTCCGAAGTAGAAACAAATATCAATATTTTTTCTCCCATTTGATCTAAATAAAGTATATAGATACACTCATTTTATAAAACAAACACACTACGCCTTTTCACAAAAATAATTGGTTTTGTTATTGTAAGAAGCTGAACCGCATATATGCCAAAAAATGAAAAACCTATTTTGCGCAAGGCTAACAGCTGTAAGACCCAAAATGAAAGAGCAAACTAACGGGGCATTACTTTCAAACTCGATCTAGCAGAGGAAATGGAAAATTATCCAAATGTTTTGCCAGAGTAGCATCCAACTTCTCTCCAATTAATGATATCCAAGCCTGTAACCATTTGAATAATTACATGAAAAAAGTAGACAAACAGACAAACAATGCCTGTCACAAAGTGTCCGATTATGTCAACAGCTTTGAATAATTTACTAGCTAACAGCAATAATTGACTAATTTGTTCCTGTGAATACAAGCCTAGTGGTATATAGTATATACAATCACATGTCTAAAAGACAAAGTGCAAGACCAATAAGAATCTTGTATAGGTAGGGCTGAAAAGGGAAATAATAGAAGTAGAAGAATTTGGTAGGCCTGAATGTCAACTTGAATGATACGCTAGTCATTATTTTCAGCAAAGTTGTAAACATATGCTAGAAATAAGAACCACAAGTTTTCAAAATACGTAGAAAGCCTGTTCTACTTAGGTTTCACGTTAACTTTAAAGATAGAAATCCAGACGCCAAATATTTGATATGGTAAATAACTTGTTGCATGTCATAAAGCATTTCACAATTACATAGATCTAATATCACCTATGAAAAGACGATCGCACAAAGTTGAATTTTCAAAGCCAAAAAGGAAGAACCTGATCAGAAGATGTAAAACCCCTAATTGTGTCCCCACCAATTATTGCTATTCCTTTTTCTCCAAGTGGCTGCAGAATAACTGCCTGACAAATTTGGAATCATATAAAAGATCCTTTAGAAACTTTGCTGATGGAATCTTGAAATTGCATTTGGCAGGAACTTAAGGACGAGATATCATAGGTGATGGATTATAAGTTTCCAGTCATGAATATATAGTTGAAAAGAAGTTAAATCCTGATAATATGATTTTTAGTTTCTGCTTAGGTTTGAAATATTACGGCTGAGCAAAATGACTACAGTAAAACCACATTCCCTAAGAATACATGAAACCGATAAGAACCTTGTCACCTCAGTAAATATTTTGCGAACCAATAAATGTCGGATGTCTAGAAGACGATAAACTCGTTACTCATCGTTTGTGGAGGTGACAAGGACAAATGTGATCATTTTAAATTCCATGGGACAGAGAAGGTCATTCATCATGGCATAAAATAGCAGCTTTACATGTTTAACTGCAACATATTAGAATTCTGGGACAGTATGTTATGTTATGCACTATAATTTCAATTGCTTTTGAAGTGTCTAGTTTCTACCACCACCTTAACCAATCACCAATGGAACATCTCAAGCCTACCGTATAAACTCTGAGAATATACTTTTCCAACATTTTAGTAGCCAGAAAAAGTAGAATGGAGCTCTCCTACGATGTTACAAACATGCTATAACTGCAGTATCCATTTTCATGACAAGGAATTGTCTTTTTTTTTTTTTCCCCTCATTTGTTTTGTTAAGTGTATGACCAAAATAGCGTAAGTCTCACATTTCAACTTCCTATGACACAAATGTTTAACCACGAACAGGAGAAATATATTATTGAAGTATCTTTTGCTGAAAAAACTTCGACAATAGGTACACTACGAACCTGTGAATGAATAAACAAATATGCATACATCAACAAGGTAAATTGACTAAGAAATGAAGTCTACTAGTAAGTCGATTTTGCTAAGTTAAAGGCAAAAGTACCTGTGTATTTAACGGCAGAAATGGAAGCTCGGACTTTCCAGGGTAAAGAGATAGGTTGGCCAAGTAGCTTTCTGCAGGAACAAATTACAATGTTTGGTCTAGGCATAAATCAAGTATTTGGTACACAAATCCGTTGCTATCGTCATCCACAAATTAAAAGGCCAAGAGACAATATTCCCTGCCCAAGTAAAGTTACTTACGAGCTCCTGTTTTCATAACACCCTGATAAAGTGATCCTTGCACCAATTTACCAGCATCAACTGAAGCAGGCTTTCCATCACTACTGGAGGATTCGGCCACAAAACCAATCCGAAGGATACAACTGCTATTATAAACAATTACAAGAGACCTGCAACATGTCACGTCTGAAAGAGACTCCCATATCCTGAGAATTGGCAACCAAAGCAACTATGAACCATCCAAGTGAACATATATATATACATGTAATTATGTATAAAGCAATAACCAGCTAAAAAGGCAACCTCAAGGAAATTACCACACTTACTTTTCGTACAAAGGTTCTCCACTACTCTACAAATCCCTATCGAATATAAAAGTATTGCTGCTGTTTAGTGTTGGATGTTTGGAGCTTGATTATCGAATACAAATCGACCTTTAGGGGGGCCAGGATTTAGAAAGTAGATTAGAGAGAAATAAATTGAGCCAAGAGGCGTGAACTTGTGATTCCCTTGTAATCTTTTTCTTCGTCATCGTAGTGAAAACTTGTAACAGCTGAAAATGGACATAGCTCTCATCTTGAGAGTTGAAACACAATAAATGTGCATACTTACTTACCTTCCTTTAATGTTATCGCTCTCACTAGGGTGTTTAATCCGTAACTTTTACTTAACAGCTCTGGATTTGGTTTGCTAGCTTTCAATGTACTCTTGAAACCTAATCATCAATTTGACATTTGCAAGCAACACTAAACAACCCCACTCCGTAACACAACTAGTATGGTTGAGCTTCGTAATCAATATAATATGTCAACATTAAGCCAAAAATTTAGAAAGCAACAACTTATCTTACCAGAGTAACTCGGAAACCACTGGGCTTGGGAGATCAGGATTAATTATCTGGCATTCGATCCCTTCAGGCTCTACCTGAAATCATATATACCAAAATATATATATATATATATATATATAACGACAAGTTCTATACCAAATAAGAAGTTTATTTTTTTTTTTTAACACTAAATTAAGTTCATATTGAAGCGGTCTCACCATGGAAATAGTTTTCGGTCTGATAGACAGCCATACGAGACCAGCCAGAATATTGGTCACAGCCAATCCAAGCGTCAATAAATCAGCTCTCGACTGTGAACTTCACATTTAACACGAATTGAAGCTCGCAAAAGATCAATTTTCAAAACCTAATAAATTGTGGAGTAAAATCTCAAGAAAAAGAAGTTATGTAAAATTCTAAACGAGAAGTCCTTGCCTGCTGGCGTCGGCGACCGGAGCAATGCCGGAGACGGTGCGATTGAAGAGAACGGCCAAGAGAGAGACGCCTCCGACGTATATCGGTAGGCTCCGAACGAGGTCGTCGTTCTTGGAGACCCAATCGGCGACCCAGTCCTTCGTCGGCTTTGGTCCTCTGTAACGTTTCTCCGACGAAGAAGAAGAAGAAGAAGCCCGAACGACGCGAGGGAAAGCGAGGTCGAAACGACGAGGGAGAGTGCGTTTCGGAGTCCATGGAAGGGGGCTAGTTCGCAGGAATCTTCTTCCCGCTTCCATTGAAATTTGGTTGGAAAAATGTCCTCGACATTATCCAAGTCATTATGTGCGGTCAGGAGTTTGTAAATAGCATGTAATCGCAAGTTTATGCGCATACGATAGTTTGTATTTTAGTTTTTGCACTAGAAATGTTGACCGTCGATTGATTCATGCCATTAGTGTGTTTAATGCTTCTTTTGATATTTAAATTTAATTCAAATTAAATTATATTTTTTCATCTCAAAAAAATTTTTTTTTTTTAAAATCAACAAAATTTATAATTAATTTTTAAAAAGTCAATCAACTTCAATTTAAAAAATTTCATCTCCAATCGGCGAACCAAATGCACTCTTCCTTTTGAATGAAGTGTCCATTTTCGAAAAGAAAAATTTTTTATTTTAAATTAAAAGACTTTTCATTTTGAGAATAAGATGATATTTTGATGTGTAAAAAATTTTCTTCTTAAAAATAAAAAATTATTTAGAATGAGAAAAAATGATGTTGAAAATTATACATTGTGAAAAGATTTCAAAAAGATTTTTTTTTTCTTTTTCTAAAAGTGTATTATATTAAATAAGTTTGAAAATCAAATAATTTTTTTTCCTTCAAAATGAGATAATGATAAAAAAAATTTGTGAAAAACACTTTTTTATAAAAATTTTTCAATATCTGAAATTGGATATGTCTTCCAAACATAGGGCAAATCTTGTTCTTTTTTTCTTAACAAAATTTGAACTTCATTAAACTGCTTATCAGTTTCAACAATGGAACTAAACATTTAAAAAAAAAAAAAAAAAACACACACACACACACCCCGACACACAACTGAACTAATATCACAACAAAATTGAAACTGCGCAAACCAAATAAGTTCAAACAAACAAAACATAACTAGGAAGAATTAAGCTGCACAATCCTATGATAGGATAATGTCATAAAAAGAGCCACTTGGAGTATCAATAAGAACTTTGTTGATGTTATAAATAACCACCGTCTAGCATAGTATCGTTGGTGATAGTATGATGAGAAAGAAGGTTTTGTTTGAAGCTTTCGCTTATTTCAAGTCAGATATTCAAGTCATGCATCATGTATGTTTACCAGTTTAGCAATTATTGTTGATGGACTCTGTGAGCTCCTAACTTGTTAGGTCCTGAAAGCCCAGAAATAAGATCTTTTGTCATCCTATTGATGATCCTAACTGCTACTAATTGTGTTGGATAGGGGAGCATGAAGACACTACTATTTTTTTTTTTGGCTACCAAAAAAATCTCCTAAATCACATAAACCACATCTGATTTGTAAAACACACGACCTCTCAAGGGACACACCCAATATGTAAAACCATATGTACTCTTGTTTAGTGTGTGTGTGTGGTTTTTTTTTTTTTTTTTTTTTTTAAATATTTTATTATAAGTTGGAGGAGTGTTACAAAAGACTGAATTAT
This sequence comes from Ficus hirta, assembly GCA_038430175.1. Classification (NCBI taxonomy): domain Eukaryota; kingdom Viridiplantae; phylum Streptophyta; class Magnoliopsida; order Rosales; family Moraceae; genus Ficus; species Ficus hirta. The sequence goes on along the minus strand of CM076595.1, from coordinate 12,735,064 downwards.
ATGGCTCGTGAAGGAAGGCCCAATACCAATCGATAAAAGCGTGATACGAGCCCAAACTATAAGATTCCATGAACAACTTGGGGTGTGGTGCTCCTCTTTCCCCCTCTTCTTTATTTTGAAGACTAATCTAATGTAGCCAAGTACTTGGGATTTTTATAAGGGAAGTATTTACAATTTCATTTAGGTTCGTAACACTTTAGAATATCAGTGACATTCATCATTGCAACTAATTAAGAACGGGTTTTATAAATGAGTTTCATATGTAGAATTCATCTTCTATTAGTGTGATATGTTTAACATCACCGATGTTTTCTATTATTATTTTTTCTCCAAATGTAGGATTGAATATACTATTATCTTTTTTCTTAATTTATAAGCACTTATTGCATTAACGCATGGTTCTGAGAAGACAAAAATTATTAGCTTAGGCCATGTCGTATTGTGGAAACGATTTGCATGTGGACAACTTTATGTATCATTTGAATCCGAAAAAAAAACTTTATTTGCAAATTAAGAAAGTTGACTTCTCCAAAAATATGGAGACAACTTTAAGCAAGAGAGAATGGTGCCAGCTATTATTATAAGTGCTAAAATACATTTCAAAATCCATTTGTCCTCTAATTTCTTCCAAAAGACCAGCCAGAAAACAGGAGGTACCAGATACTTGCTCCATTTTTTTTTTTTCCTTTTTTTTTTTTTTCTAAGAGAGAGAGAGAGAGAGAGAGAGAGAAGAGAAGATATTCTTGCTTTTTTCTTCCACTATGGTTGACATGAAAGTTAATGTGCCTCAAATTGGATCCATAGCAAGGGAAAACATAAAAAAAAACAAAAACGTTGAGGCAAAAAATAAATAAATAAAACACGTGAATAGTGACTTTCTTGCCGTTATCTATTTATTTATTTTTGCAAGGGAATTTATTGATTCAATATTATCGAAAAAAGTGAATGGATTTTCAAAGGTCGGTCAAAGAAAACATCTCAGAATTTCTTCTGTTGCTCCAATCAATAAGATCTGTTTCTGTTGGGATAACCTTATCTCCTTTGCAATGCCATTAATTTCCCCTCATACAAAGGGGAAAGGAAAAATCTAAAAGGGGAATCGAATTTTGGGCAGTAATGACGATACTTAATTAGAGGACCACCCTATCCTGTTATCCCGTTCAATTTGCTTAATCTGTGAATGAATTAATGAAAGGCATCATGATAATAAACAATGCGTGGATATTAAGTTAATAGGGTTTTAATTAAAACGAGCATCTTTTTCTTAGAAACTGAAAAAGTGTTATAATGTTTTGAAAGTTGAGTTGAAAATATGTGTTTGGAAGGAAAACTTTTGAAAAAGTTTGTGATATAGAAAATAGTGTAAAAATTTGAAATGTGTTCGGAAAAAAAATATGCAAAATGGATCTTGTCTTATTCGTCTTGTCGATACTAGCATTTTGATATAATATTCATCTCATTTCGATTTGAAATGAGAAAGTTATGGACTTTTAAAGTTTAAGTTTTTTGAAATTTATAAAAGAGAGAAAATTTGATTTAGAATTATAATTTTGAAATCCATATGATATTTATCATCTAGAAATGGCGCCCAAACGGGCCTTAGTTGCTTTCTTCTCTAACCCTTTCAACGGGTTTGTCTTTTTTTCATTTGGTCTTTATTTCTTCTTGCATGTGCGCAAATTTGTTAGGTTTTTTTGACACCTATATGCATCCTTTTATTTTTGTTTGCATTTGTAAGAACTATTTTTTTTTAATTTCTTATTTTAATAAATTAGAGTTAGGAGCTTGATAGAGTATGAGTGATTAAAGGGGTGTCAACCTAATTGAAATGTTTTTTTAGTAACTTTGATGTTAGTTGTTTATTGTCGTCATTTATTTATTTAAAAAAAAAAAAAAACTGCCATGGTAAACTAAGGAAAAATGTTGAAAAATGGTGAATGAATATAATGTGAAAGTGAAGATTCTAATTTGAAGTCACTCTAGTTAAATAAATAAATAAAAAGTATTATGTAATTCTGTTATTGTAATTTTGAAAACTAATTATATCAATTTTAAATTTGATATCGAATACAACATATGCAAAAAAGTTATAGTAATAATAACATATATAGTATTGACAAGCAAAACTAAAAAAAAAAAAACATTTAAACTTTACAATTAGTAAGAGTCTCTTGTGAGATTTCAACATGTGTGATGAAAACGCAATAACATGTTTTATTATTTTGTATTTGAGGTTAATGAATTTAATTTTACGTTATGTGATAAAGTTAGATGTAAAATTATCGTGTGATTATATATTAAAAAAAAAACTTAAATATGAGCTTCGTAAGGAAACATAAATATAAGAACTAAAATAATGACAACCCCCAATGCGTATGACTAGTAGTTATGACTAGTAGTTATAAATGGGTAGGCGCATAATTTGGAAGCATTTGAGATTCTTAATAATAAACGAAAGTAGAGCACAACAAGTCACAATCAAAGAGGTTGGTCCCGGCTAAAATTGCGTGCCACTCTGCTCTCTAAGGCTTCTGATCTGTAGGATTTTTAATGCGTGATGCCTAGAAGGATTTAGGATAGAGTGACCGAATACGATGGATTGGATGGACATGCTTCCGTTCCAACTCAGACTCGTTTTGGCTTATTTAGGATTTCTCTAAACCCAATGGATACTCAAATTCAGCAACATGATTTATGAACTGTTTTTCTGATAATAGCCTATCAATTATGGAAGACTTTACGGTTAGGTGTCTCTCCCCTGGGGCCGTTGATCTTAACTCGCTTTTAGAAACAATTTTTAGACTCGGAATATCAAAAGGAACTTTTAAAAAACTCAGTCAAACAAGTTATATATCTAATTTATAAGTAGATTATTTTCAAAATAAGAGTAAGGGTGCTGAAAAATAAATTATATTATAATAGTCAAGATCTCATAATATGTGATATTTGATTTAAAGTCTAAAATTATAATTAACAATATCATAAATGAATCAATAAGTAAGGAGTGGTTGATCATTGGTGGTGGTGATATGATGATTATAGATTTTTTTTTTTAAGTCTCTTCTAATATTAGCGCAAGAGTTTGAATCTCTACTTTCTAATTTTGAGGTCCAACTTTAAAAATGGTATTTCCTACATAAACTATGAGCTTGTGATATGGATTAGATAACTTTTAGATAAGCATGATGAGAGAATGAGCCACGTCCTAGTACTGTTTCACTTATAATCTCACCAAATTTCGACATAGACAATAAACATAAAAGTATGAGGACACTAGTGAACACTTCTTTAAAATTATTGCTAGCGAAAGAAAGAAAGAAAGGAAAAAAAAAAAAAAGAGCATTGACTGAGAACACCTCACCATAGAGTTTCCTATCAGTTATTTTAAAACAAAATTATTACAAAATTTGGGAACGGAGAAAATGTTGGCCATGTTAGATATATGTGATTGAAAGTGGGATAAGACTTGGGAATACAACCAAAGCCCCCCAATTTGCGTGATTGGAAAATCAATGCTCTCCAATTTATGTTGAAAGGCGTCTATCATTATGCTCAATCATTTTATTATGCTCACCAATCCAAACACAGATTGTTCGGTGACGGTAACTTTGATCAACCACCTTTTATTTGATTTTATTTGATTTTAGAATTTGTTTAATATTCAAGTTTAATTCTAATTAAACTGTATTTTTTTATATCAAATTTTATCTTTTTTTTTTTAAAAAGTTAACAAAATTTATTACTAATTTTTAAAAAATTAACCAACTTTAATTTAAAATTTTCATCTCTAATTAACGAATTAAATGCAAACTTTTTTTTTTCTCTCTGAAGAAACACGAGTTGATTTTTTTTTAATTATTAATTCATTTTTTTTAGAGCCGAAGAAACACCTATTGATTGAATGGCCTACTAATCTTTCAATTAAAAAAGTCGTCAACTTATCCCAAACGTGAAAAAAACCTCATATCTTTGCGTGACATTGACTCCGTTCACCTTTTCCAAATATTAATCACCCTGAACGAATTTGACTATTCCACGCAACCACTTTTCATCAAATTATTATTATAATTTTTCTAAATTTTTCTTTAAGTAATAAAATTTTCACATTAAGCTAAAAAATGTCATATTAATTACTGGTCAAGTTTCTATTAGTCCCGAAACAAAAATATTCGGTTTAAGCGCACTCGTTGTTGAGGATATTAAAATAAAAGACATTGTGAAACAACTTATTGAATAGTGATCAGCATTAATGATTGATGATGATGGCGATAATTAGTCGACCTATATAAATAAAATATATATATTTGTATGTATCTGAGTATGTTTGTCATGGTTCTATTTTAATAGTTTGATGGTTAGGTAATTTGTATTTTCTTGTTTTGGATCTCACTCTTGATCTGATTTTGACTACCGTTTAATGTAATACCATTCATAACCTAATAAAGAATCTTATCTTAACGTAGATGATAATATTAATTTGATATGATTTTAAACCACAAATAGAATAATTTTTAATATCCTGTAATAAAATCATGATCATATTTAAATTTCTTAAATATATGCTTATTTTGTTGAAATTTTAGTATCATCTAACTGTTGAAACTAGACACGCCAATTACCCACTAAATACGAGTTTTTAATTTTTAATTTTTTTATTTTTAAGATGGTGTTGTTCGAACTCTGTATTTTTAAACGAAGTTAGGTGTGATATTTCTGTTAAGCAATATCTGGAACCCCATCAAACAAGAGGTTCGTCAAGTTGAATAATAACAATAATACTGTATATCCAACATTTTGATATTGTATAAATCGTATTTTAAATCCATAATAAATTCTTGCTTTTTTTCTTAGTCAAATATGATCCGATCATGACAAAACCTTAACGTACGTCCTTTATATTTTAGAATTCCTTTTTCCTTTATTTTTAAGGAGGTTTTCTTTTTATCAAAATTGACTTTGATAGGAAATAAAAAAGGAGAAAAAAATTAAAGATAAATAGAAAACACAGAGATACAAATGTCATACAATCTGTTTGTTTTTTATAACCTCAAAACTGAAAAAAAAAAAAAAAAAAAAAAAGGTTTAGTAAAAAACAAGAGATTTGACAAGGATGAACGTGGAGATGGAGAGAAGATGAAGAGGGAAGAGTAAACAGAACTTGGACGAGACTAGCTGATGAATAATAACCGCCAAAAATTGTGTGTATGAAAATGCATTCCAGGAGGGTCCAAGATAGACTTCACCAACCTACAGCATCGATTCAGAGCACGTGACTACAGAGAAAAGCACAAATTAAACAAGGTGCGGACAGAAAGCCACCGTGAAAGCAAGCAAAACGATAAAAAAAGAAAATTATTTAATTATTTAATTAAAAAATAAAATCAATTAAAGAAAAAAGAAGCTAAGGGACAATTGCTTAGAAAACAACAGAACTAGCGAGGAACACGTGCTCCCGTAGGAGTCTTCTACAAGCTCACATGACGTTGTGGCACTACAACAAATAAAATTGTATAAAATGTTGTATTTTCAATATTGAGAGCATAATTGGCGCATTATCTATATAATAATTGAAGCCAATTAGACTTTCCTTCGTTACATTACTGAAAATAAGACGTGTAACATGACTTTCTATTAAAGAAAAAAAAAAGTTTGTGTTATGAAATTTAGATATTCCAAGTTATATTTACACATTTTTAGTATTATTAGTTGTATGGTTAGTGCTTTTCACGTGTATAATAGATAAATAAAACAAAAGTAAAAAAAAAAAATACACGTGACGATAATATGACGACTATATAACTGTCACGTGACAAATAAATAAAGCATGAGAAAAGAAGTCATTAATTTTTTAAATAAAGGCAAGAGATTTCTCACCGTGATAAAGAAAACCGACCATACATTATTATTATACATTGTTACATATATGATAATTGTATCGTGAAAATCATGACACATTTTGTTTATATATTTTTTAATATACAAATATAGTTTACCACAGCAACATGATGCCAAAGCTCTATTGGGTTTCATTTCTTATTGACATTAAGGAGGTATTTGGTGCGTAAGTTTAAGTTAAGATTTTTAAGTTTAAATAGTAAATTATATTGACTTTTCAGAAAAGACAAAAAACTTTTTGAGAAAAAGATAAAAATTTTTTGAGAAAAAGACAAAAAAAAAATGAAAATTTTGATTTAAACTTTTGAACCAAACTAACTCGAAGAAGAAATAAAAAAAGCAAGAAAGAAATATATAATAAAAAAAACGGGGAAGAAGAAAGAAAGCAAAAAGGCATAAATCCACCACCAAAGGCCACCACCGGAGCCACATAGAAAAGCTGAAGCAGAGAGAGGGACCAAATGTGGGTGACAGGTGGGGTCCATATGTTGTTTACTTCAAACTCCACCCACCACCACCATGGGGCTGCGATTAATTAAGATGAAGCACAAGACAACCAAATCTTTCTCACTCAGCCACCGAATATGCCATCTTCACGGTGGAGACTCTCTTTTCCTCCTCCACCATCCCTTTTCTTTAATTTCACTATTTACTTATATATATATATATATATATATATCTTTACACCATTTTCTCTTGTCAACATTTTCTATTAATATTCAGACTTTTCCCACCAATAATAACGACTATAACGGACATTATAAAAATTGTTACATTTTTATATGTGTTTGGTTTTTGGACATTATTTTAGATTTTTGGACCAACCAAAGCTTAGTACTTTGGGTAGAAACCTTGAATATGCCGAGTTTTCCATTAACAATATTGGAGAAAACAAAAAAAAAGTAAAAAAAGTAAAAAAAAAAATATATATATATATATGTATATATGGGGTCCACCATAGGACAATACTACTTCTAATAATACGCTTTAGCAACACACGATAAATCTCATCCATGAGAACCCAATATATCATAGGACATCACGATAAGGCACGGCCTTGGTTTTGTTGACGACATCCGATAAGATTTCAACGGCCCTGATTGAGAGTGATTTGTCGGTAGCGATAAATTCATGTGATGCTCCTGCGTCGCATTTAAGCATTTCTCCTTCGTCCACGTTAGTATTTGTAGCATAAACAAACAAATAAACAAACAAAGCCCTAAAAAACTTTTAAGCTTCATCTTCTATATATCACAACCAAAGCCAAGCTACTCTCGTTTCTCTCTTTCTCTAGCAGCTTTAAAACTTCAAAAAAGAATCCCCTTCTTTCTCTGCAAGCCCTGTTGGATTTTCCCGTGAGCCAAACAGGGAGGTAAGGGACCGATCGAGTGATTACATATCGTCGAGGTCGCTGGAGAAGATCATGTCTCGCACGTGCTCGCAGTGCGGGAACAACGGCCACAACTCCCGCACGTGCACGGAGGTTTGCGGCCTCGGAAATGGCTTATCAGCCGCCGGAGAGAACGCGATCATGCTCTTCGGCGTGCGAGTCACGGAGGCCGCAAGCTCCTTCAGGAAGAGCGCCAGTATGAACAATATTTCGCAGTACGACCAGGCTGCTCAGGACTCCAACGGCGCCGACGCCGGCTACGCCTCCGACGACATCGTTCACGCCTCCGGCCGTAGTCGCGAGCGCAAGAGAGGTATTAATTTCTCTTGTTCCGAATCTGATCTCGTCCTCGTTCGATTTTTCGGATTGATTTTATTTTTATTTTTTCATTAATTAGGTGTTCCGTGGACGGAGGAAGAGCACAGGCTGTTCTTGTTGGGATTGCAGAAGGTAGGGAAGGGAGATTGGAGAGGAATCTCTAGAAACTTCGTGAAGACTCGCACGCCGACTCAGGTGGCTAGCCACGCTCAGAAGTATTTTCTCCGTCGCAACAACCATAACCGCCGACGCCGCAGATCTAGTCTCTTTGACATCACCACCGATACCGTACATATACAACTTCTAACTTTAAAATTTTTTTTTTTAAAATTACATTTTACCAGATTTTCTGTTTGTGACTGCATCAGATTTTGTGCTGAAATAATTTATCTCTTCAATTTACAGTACATGAATTCTTCATCCATGGAAGAAGATCTGACAGTCCACACAGAATCAGCTCCTTCACTACCAACACTTCCCCATCCACCACAGCCACAGGCTCAGCCTCATTTAGCTTGCAATCTCGGGATGTTTCCGGTCTCAACTTTTCCGATGACACTCGCGCCGGTTGTCCTACCAATTAGTACTGCAGAAAACTCGTCGGAGATTTCGTCGTTGGACTCCGGCATCCAAATAGCAGCGAAACCGCCGCCGACCAAGCTCATCTGTCCGATCCCTCTGCACCCGATCCCTCCGTCGTCCAAAATGGCTAATCTTAATCTGAACAGCGCCAAGTCGCCGACCTTGGACCACCCCTTGCCTCTGTCGCTGAAACTCCCTACTCCGTCGTCGTCCGACGAGAAGTCATCGTCATCGTCATCGTCATCGTCATCGCCGCCGTCTCAGCCCCAGCATCCGTCTGCCTTCCAGGCCATGTCCAATGGTGATAGCATCATTAGCGTTGCTTGAAGGAATATATCATTATATATGCATACAACTATATAGCAGAAGGAAGTGGGATTAGAGACAAGATAAAAAACTGGATTTGATTAGACATAATGATTAGGTTGGTAATTAGCTAGGCTATTAGTTTTTTTTTTCTTTTTTTTTTTTTTTAAATTTTTAAGTTTCTTTGTATAGAAAAAGATTTAGGAAAAGATGGGATGTCGTTTTCCGTGGGGGGATTCTTGTTCAATTTGTCTGGTTCGTTCTTTTGAGTTGGACTTGGAATTATAAACGCACCCCGTTGGTGCGTCCTATGTTATTTGGTCTATGGCATTCAATAATGGACTTAAACTAGGAAGTATATATATATATATATATATATATGTGTGTCAGATAGTTAATATAATCTCTCTGTTTTGTGTAAATTAATTAAATCCTATTCTAATAATTTGCTGCTGTCACATTTCCTGCGCGTGAATCATGGTTACAGCACATAGTTTTTTTGTTTTTTGAAATCTTGGATAGCGGAGTCTCAACTCTACGTCGTTAAAATATGCCCGCAACCACTAGAGTATACAAAATTTGTATAGCCACTGATAGTAAATTTGGAGCATATATAATAGATAAATGAACGTATATGTATGTAGATTTGTCTCTTGGTGAAAATAACTTGTTTCACATCAGTTGATATACTCTTCTACGTTGTAGTAGTACTAGAGATGTCTGGATAGAAATGGTTTTTGCATTTTGAACCAATGGTTGAAAAACTAATCTATATATAAGAAAATATAATAATGATAAGATGTTGTCTGTTATATGTATATAGTTGTGGCTTCTGGTTATGAAGTTGGTTTTTGGTGGGGTTAGTTTAAATATTTTACTCGTGAAAGTCATGAAAAAGAAAAGGAAAGCCACACGTATGTTGACCATAACGAAAATAACATCTGAACTTTACTACCATAGAAAAGAAGAAGAGTTGGCACTTCCTCCACCGTTCAAAAAACAAAAGTGTATTTACTATTTAACCTAAGAAAACAATATATTATCACAATAGAAACTAGAAGTGATTCAAAGCAATTAATGCATGATATACAAATGGGCCTTACAAATTCGACATTGGATCCAATCCAAATTCGATAAAAAACACACTACCATTTTTGGCCGAACTTGCAAGGTGCACGCTTTGTCGTCTGTCGACCATACATCGAACAGGATATTGGGGAAAAAATTAAAAAAAAAAAAAACCCGACTCAAGTAACAAGCACCTGAATTTATGTAAATTGTTACCACCGAGTGTGGTAGCGGTAATGGATTACTATCAGGATTTAATGGTTCCAGTGTTAAGTGGTATTTTTAGAATCTTAAATATGAAAACTTATTTCTTGCAATCTCGTACTTGATAGAAAATGCATGAGATCACACCCCACGTATCCTTACTGTTACCACATTCGACAGAATTGGGGTGAGTATTTCTCGTCGAGGGATATGACACGCCTGTGGTTCTTTCAGTGAATATTTGTGTGAGTCCTTTTGGTAACGTTTTGGGGATATGCTAACACTGGTCGCCTCTTACTGAACTTATTTTTGAGGGAGGAAAAAGAGAGAGAGAGAGGAAATTGCTACGCTATTGTTTCGTGTTCAATAAGGTTGGAGTTAATAGTCGTATTTTTCATTACAAACATAGAGTGCTTCCATGTCACTGTAGTTTTTGCGGATGCAGCGGGTTGGATGTGTAGTCAAATCCATGGCTGGACTAAGATAGAGAACTCTCCGTTTCTTTCTACATGCCACAGAAAAATAGTATCTTAAATCCCCTGTTAGAATACAAAACCGTCATCGGAACAACTTAACTTTTTGCAATGAAATGGTTTGTACTGACAAGCATCACCAAAGAAACAAAACGACAAATCAATAAACCCAAACGACACTACCCTTAGGTCTGCTGCACTTTCACGTTGTACACTGTTGTGTGTGTGTGGGGGGGGGGGGGGGGGGGGGGGTGGGGGGTGTTGTGGACAAGGCTGACGTGGTAGTGGTGAAAAGTACTTGAGAAGAAAAATCATTCATACGAATGCAAAACGTCAACGTACAAATTACGCAAGGAAGCAAGAGCAAAGTGAAGTTACTGATCTGATCGAGTAAGTTCAAAAAATGCAGAAGATTGGAGAGTGAACAAACTGATTAGAATTTACTACGTGATTAATTAGGATATATATGATTGAAATGTAAGGACCAGATCAATCACTTATACAATCAACGTTCAAGATTAAATTTTAATAACTGAATTTCTTGTGTCCAAGCCTATAAATATGCGCTTTTGCTGACTTGATAATTAATAATCTTTTTTTGACGTGTTTTAAGTAACTCTTAAGTCTAATTAAGTGAAGTATTAGTCGTTTTATAGTATACTCACATTAGTTTTCTTTCTATCTTTCTTTCTTTCTTTCTTTCTTTTTTAATAGTAATCTCATACTTACCAAGTACGGCATATCATATCAATGTGAATTTATGAGAAATTGTTTGGTAGATGGTTGACTGAATAACTACAAAAAGACGAAAATATATATGAAACCAGAGATTCAATGAACAATAGATATATAGAAACACCTGATCAGAATCATTAGCTACAAAATCTCATGACATTCACTACCATTAGTGCCCTTTACATGCCTTACTATAAATTAGCATCACTTCGTTTTATTCTCCAATACATTAATCAGAACGATTAAGTACTGCAATGAAGAAGCAGGAAAATCTTTAATGATTAACTTTCCCGCTTATTTAGCAAAATCCATTTTGATTCCGAGAAAGTTAAAAATGAAGTACCGCCATTCAAGAAAATGTGCCTGTTCAATTTCCTTTCAACCAAACACACATATTGCACAAATAATTATATCTATGTATAGAGCAACCAAAGTTTGGTAACAAGAAGCTATAAACAGATTAGCTCTCAAGGCTGACTTCTCGAACGATATCAGGAGCAGAAATAGGCAACTTATGCGAAAAACATAAGGGACTGCCCTTTTGTGGCTCCATCAAGTTTGAGAGTGGCTTGGAGGCACTCTCGGGTTCTTCTGACCTCTGGCTTGATCTTCTAGAACGTTCTGGAACCAATACTTCATCGTTAGTTTGATCAGAAAGTACTTCAGCAGTACTCGCTGAGGCTCTCTTCTTCTTCTTCTTCTTCTTCTTCTCATGATCAACAGCTTGTGGGGGTTCCAAAGCTCAGAGTGACAAAGGACAGAGATGAAAGCTTCATGATGTTTGCCACTAAAAGCATGGATTTCTCACAAATTGATTTCTTCTTGAGTTTTGCTGATGGCCTGATCTGTGCCATGGCTAGTTGATTTAATGAAACAGGTGTGACTAGAAGGTCATGCATAGGAAGGATTTTATACGGGGAAAATGATCAAAACGGCTTTTTTTTTTTTTTTTTTTTGAATTTTGGGGTGAGGTTATTCTAACTCTATAGTTAGTTGTGAAACTGTTATAAAGTTATACCTGTAATCACATGATCAAATGGGTTTTTGGTAATTTGCTCGTGTGAAGTGAAGTTAGCATAAATTCTATCAAAATGTTCAAATGAGCTTTTTTTTTTTCCCTAAATTTTGGGGTAGGAGATGTTCGACTTTATATGTTATAATGGAAATCAGTGTAGAATTATCGTTAGGTTATACTTGTAATCATATGATCAGATTATTTTTGGTGATTGCTTGTGTCATGAAGTGAAGCTAAGCAGAAATTTTTTTTTTTTTTTTCAAATTGGTATGTGGGTTACTGATACTAATTGATTGGTCTAGGACTTGAAATGCTGCGGTGAAATTTGATTAAAAAAGTGCCCCAGCTGTTTTTTGGCCTTTGGGAGAGACGTTCAAACTTATAACAACTCTTTTTGTCATGTAAGTTTCAAGAATTTGTCATGAGAATGTGCTGGTGATTATATGGGAGAAAAAGCAAGACAAATTAATGAAATTCAAACTTCAATTTAGATCATTTTACAGTGCTGTACACCACATAGTATTGACATTTGTGAAGCGTTGTCACCCAAGGCATTGCTAGCTAGCTTTATTTTGTTGTTTTGCTAAGGAAATTCTTATCAATTATCATATGGGTGAGATTTTAATGATTACTCTGATATTTACTAATGAATGGATATTATTTTTTTAATAATAAGATATAAATTCAGTGGTTGAAAGAAATTTGGTAGTTGGTCAAAAAATTTAATAAAAATTAATGGACATTGGTTTTAGAGAGCTTATTAAATATATTTTGGATGGACAACTTGTTATTATCTTATTTTTTTTTTTTAACTTTGTTATTTAACAAATAGAGTTTTTTTTTTCTTTCTTCAAAATTTTTTTCGTATTCTTTTGTTGTTTTAGATATGCTTCGTATTGTTGCTTTATGCATGAAAAAAAAAAGGAAAAAAAAAAAACAAATTGAGTTTTTTTTTTCTTTTTTCAAAAAAATTTTTTTTTTCTGTTTATTTGTTGTTTTTGGTACCCTATATCACGGGGGGAAAAAGAAGAAGTTGAAAAACTAATTGCGACTGTAGCCACAACGGCCACTATTGGAGAGCATGTTTGTGATTGAAATTTGATTAACCATCTTTTTTTTTTTTTTTTTTTTTTAATAACCATTTTTTTTATGCTAAAAAAATAGAACTTTATTAAATATTAAAAAAAAATTTCCTAAAAAACAAATCTCGATCACAAACATTTCCTTTTGTTTTATTTTAATATTCTCCTAAATGCCTTATCATTGTAATCATTTTAGATATTATTTTATAAAATTTATTTAAGTTATTATATAAGTTGAATATATTGCTTAACCTGTTATAGTAAGTTGCTTAAAATGTCACACCATCAAATGTAATTAATGTTTGCACTTACCTCAATAATATTGTCTGTAACTACCCATGGTTACAAAAAGATAATAACCATTAAAAACTCTTCCATATATATATATACACACATATATGTATATGCTTCATTTACATCCAATTAAAGTTGTGCAAACAAATGTGACATGCTTTTCCTTTAATTTGGTTTTCATCCTTTTGGAGTTTCATCCCAACTAGCTAGAGCTAGTTTTCTTAGAGTGGATATAATTACCACTAATTAATTAGGTGGTAGAGTAGCAAAGGACATTTTTCATTCTTTTCTTCTCGTAATGTTTTTAGTTTCACAATAAGACTCGAGATTTTAAAAGATAAAAGAAATGAAGGATCGTAGATACGCCAAGATAAAATTATCGTTTGGTGATTCAATTCAGATTTAAATTTTTCATCTCAGTTTTTGTCTTTTTCTAAAAAGTCAACAAAAATTATAACTAGTTTTTAAAAAGTCAACCAACTCTAACTTAAAAATTTCAACTCCAACCATAACACCTAACGAAGGCTAAGAGTTGGTATAATTGTGAGTCTAACACGTTTAAAAATATTTATTTATTTATTTTAGACAGTTCTCGGGCTAGTACTTGTAATGGAATTAAAAGATTAATGGACTTGTTCATCAACTTTACAAACCTAATTCAATTTGTATATACTTGTAAGGTGGCCAAGAGAACAGATTCTACCTCAGTTGAGTTTCGTGACTTGTCTTGATCTGTTGCAATTCCATTGCTTATTAAAACTTTAGACTTCATTCCTTGATAAGGAGATAGGCCAAGCCACCCCATAATTTGAACAAGATTCTTCTCTCATTTTTTTCCTATTTTTTCTGGCTTTTCGACTTTTGCTTTCTCAACGCTTCCCCCACTTTTCCCATTCCTGGCTAATGAGAGAATCTCTTTCAGTGTTTGGTCCGTATTTGTTCTATCATGTGCTTCATCTAAAAATATCTATTGTTGTTTGATGTAACACTCACAATAATGTGTAAATTTATTCTTCTTATCTATTATATTTTCACTATATATTCTCTTTTCTTTTGGATATGAATGTGGAAATTTTTGGCTGCAGTCTTTGGTGTCTTTCCCACTCTTTCGCAAATTCAGATCATAAGATCACTAGATTTCTAGATTCTGTTCCGCTACTTTTCATACATTCATTTGATGTTCTATGAGATTTTATTTATTGTATTATTGCATCTCATTCCATACCCCTCCTCTCCATCACGTTTGGACCTTCCCTCGATTATCTATATGCGATGTAAGTATAGCATACAAATAATTACAAACCTGTTAAGTATAACCAACTCTTCAAAAATGGCTTGCATATAGAGGGGATCCAAAGACTTACAAAATTATTTCATACGGAATTTTTAATAAAACATAAGATTATATTTATAGTTTAGGCCACCTTTCAAGGGTAAAAACATCATGCAGGCCAAACACCACCTCAATATCTCCTCGAACTAAGAAGAAAAATCATGGGCCGAGTCACCACTCACTACTTTCGAAAAGCCCATATTAACTGAAATATTGAAGAGAAAATTACTTAAATAACCACCTTTTTATTTTTTTAGGGAATTTGTATCATATAGCATATTTAAAATGTACTTTTAAAAATTATAACATATTTTTAAAATGATGATAAAATATAGTATATTTTTTTAATTCAATTAAAATACATTTATTTATTTCCAATTTTACCCTTTTCTCTATCCTCACATTATTTTCTCTTCTCTCTCTCCACTCTAGTTATCTCGCCCCCCCCTTCTCTCTAATAGACTTGACTTCCTCAATTCCTCTCTCAACATAGACTAGACGGTGGGTGGAGGATCTCGCCGGCGGTTGCTGCGCTAGAGGATTTTGTAACGACGGTGGAGGATCTCAATGACGTGACGTGACCTCGCGATCTCCTCAATTTCCGGCACCGGAGGTGTCTTTTGCCTTTGATTCTTGATTTTTGGTTTTCTTTTTGCAGGTTGGCTCGCGATCTGCAATCTTCAGGTGCATCGTCAAGCGTGGGCGGCGAGCGATGATGAATTTTGGGTTTCTGCTGAAGGGTTAGAATTGGAGTATGATTTTTGGTTTTCTGCAGGGTTTGGCTTGAAGATTTTCTGCTCCTGATATCCTTTAGCATTTGCTCCAATGAGTGGTGAGCGGTGATGAGTTTTGGGTTTCTGCCCTAAGGTTAGGGTTAGGGCTAATTTGGGGTTATTTTGTAATATTAACTAATTTTGGGCTATTTTATAATATTAACTAATTTATGGAATTTTTCCAAATTATAGTATTATTATGTTTGTTTTAAAAAAAATTTAAATGAATTAATACAAATTGTCAAAAAAAAAAAACAACAAAAACAAACAAATTGGAAATGAAATATATAATTTGATAAAATAATAAATATTTACAAGAAAATAATAGATTTTCTTATTGAAAATAACTTATTTTCAAGAAAATAAAGGATTTTCTTTTAGATAATTACAAGGTAAATATGATATTTACAAGAAAATATTGGATTTTCTTACTAAAAATAACATGTTTTCAAGAAAATAATGGATTTTCTTCCAGATAATTAAAAACTAAATATGATAGTTTTAAGAGAATATTGGATTTTCTTACTGAAAATAACATGTTTACAAGAATAGAAGGGATTTTCTTATAGATAATTACAATATAAATATGATATTTTCAAGAAAATATTGAATTTTCTTCTAGATAATTACAAGGTAAATATGATATTTTCAAGAAAATATTAGGTTTTCTTACTAAAAATAACATATTTTCAAGAAAATAATGGATTTTCTTCTAGATAATTACAAGGTAAATATGATATTTTAAAGAAAATATTGGATTTTCTTACTGAAAATAACATGTTTACAAGAAAATAAGGGATTTTTTTTAGATAATTACAATGTAAATATGATATTTTCAAGAAAACATTGGATTTTCTTCTAGATAGTTACAAGTTAAATATGATATTTACAAAAAAATATTGAATTTTCTTATTGAAAAAAACGTATTTACAAGAATTTTTTTTTTGAAAATAAAATATTTACAATAAAATATTGGATTTTTTTTATTGATGGACAAGAAAATATTAGATTTACACACAAAAGCATTTTTAGACTAAATTTTATATCTACAAGAAAATATTAGATTTTCTTATTAAAAAGATAATAAATTTACAAGAAAAATTTTTATTGAAAATAAAATATTTACAAGAAAATATTGGATTTTCTTATTGAAAATAAAATATTTACATGAAAATATTAGATTTACACACAAAAGTATTTTTAGACTAAATTTTACTGAAAATAATATATATATATATATATATATAAGAAAATATTGCGTTTCATATTAAATATAATAAATTTACAAAAAAAATATATTGAAAAAGATATATTTATAAGAAAATATTGGATTTTCTTATTGAAAATGAAATATTTCAAAGAAAATATCGGATTATCTTATTGAAAATAATATATTTTTACTAAAAGCATTTTTAGACTAAATTTTACCTATTTAATTGTTTAATAAACATAATTTCAATTTATTTTTACAAAACCCCCAAATTTGAGTAGAAATACAAAAATAATCCACTTTTGAAAAAATCCAGATCTGAAAATCAATATTAACTGCCGCTGCCGAAGAATGCAACGAAGCTTTGTCGTCGGCCTATTGTCGCGACTTGCGATAGTGAGGCGACGAAACGGGACTCGAATGGCGACTGGAAAACCAAGACTCAAACTAGAAAAACCAGATCTGAAAATCCACGTCACTTGCGAATTTGCCATCGACGTCACTTGCGAATTCGCCGTCAATGTCGCTTGCGAAAAAACCGTCGCGATTTGCCAATTCAGGAGTTGCACGAGATCGGCTTTGAGAGCTTCTTTCGGTGGCACCAAGAATTCACCTAACGGAGTCACGATCCACATCACCAGTGACAATGCCGGAGTGCACAGTGACAGCGTCGTCGCTGATGACGAACCGAAATTGATTTGGGAGAGAGAAGGGTGGGTAGGGGTATTTTGGGAATTTTTGAAATTAGAAACTAAAATATGCTATAATTTTCACTACTTAATAAATTATGCTATAATTTTTCATTACCTATATTAAATATGCTATTCCCCTGTCTCTTTCTCTTTTTTATCTATTAATTAACATGACACAAATTCCTTATTCTTAACAAATGTGACACAAATTTTAATTTAATTTTATGTTATGTTAATTTAGTGTTAATTTTTTATATCATGTTGATATTATTGTCTTCAAATTTATGTTATTTAGGTACTTTCCCTAATTTTAAATAGAAGACATACAACATAATCTTATCGATTGATCTTGAAATATAAGAAAAAATTTAAAATATTTTACAAAATAAAAAAATTATTACATAATAGTTATTACATAATTTTGTATTATAAAATGTTAAAATCTTTATGATTTATTATTATGTAATTAGGTTATCTCAAAGTATTTATTAAAGTTATTATTTGAATTCCATAGTTATAAATGCTATATAATTTCTCTTTTAAGTAAAGTAAAGTAAAATTGGAAAAGAAAATACAAGAATATTTGGATTCTTTTTACAAAGTGGTACAGACAGGCACAGACGTCAGTGATTATTTAAAAAGAGAGAATTTTTAGTAGGAATGAAAAAAAAAAAAAAAAAAAAACAAAGGGTAAGAAAACAAATTCCTTATAAAGACAATAGGAATTTCAGCTAATCCATCTTAACTAAACTTTAAACAGGGAAATCGGTACTTGTGAAAGAGAAATCTCACCCCCACCACCAAAAACAATTGTTTTGCTTTCTCGAAATCCTTTCAACTATTAATTAATTAATTAATCAAAAATTACCCACATACTTCCAACTAACTTTCCCACCAAAAAAAAAAAAAAAAAGTAAGTAAATTTACAAATACTCCATTTTCGTGCTTCATCCTATTTCAGTCAAGTCCTTCAATACGACGTCGCTTAACAAAAAAAAAACTCAATTCAAGAAAAAAAAAAAAAAAAACAAATTCAACTGGCAGTCAAAGGCTTCACCTGCTGTCTATTTCCTCTCTCTCTCTCTCTCTCTCTAAAAAGTTCTCTCACTGTCAATGGCCGCTTATCCACCTTGTTACTCTCTGAAGCTAAATCCCTAACTTCGAAAACTGAAGACGGAGACGCCATTAATGTGAACATGAACATGAAGATCTTCTTCCTCGTCCTCGTTTCATTAGCTTTTTCAATCTCGGTGTTCTGCTCTGCCATGGAAGACGACATGATGTGCTTAGAAGGTGTGAGAAAATCACTCTACGATCCACAAGGCAAGCTCCGTTCATGGACGTTCACGAACGACTCCGTCGCCTCAATCTGCAAGCTCGCCGGCGTCTCCTGCTGGAACGAGAAGGAGAATCGCCTCATCAGCATTCAGCTCCAGAAAATGGACCTCTCCGGCGAGCTTCCCGAGTCCCTCAAGTTCTGT
Source organism: Ficus hirta (assembly GCA_038430175.1). Lineage (NCBI taxonomy): Eukaryota > Viridiplantae > Streptophyta > Magnoliopsida > Rosales > Moraceae > Ficus > Ficus hirta. The sequence goes on along the minus strand of CM076595.1, from coordinate 12,716,213 downwards.
CGCAGCCTCCAAACCCTAGATTTCTCCAACAACCACCTCTCCGGCTCCATCCCTCCTCAAATCTGCACCTGGCTGCCCTACCTCGTCACCTTGGATCTCTCCAACAACCGCCTCTCCGGCGCGATCCCGCCGGAGATCGTCAACTGTAAGTTCCTCAACACTCTCATTCTCGACAACAACCGTCTCTCCGGTCCGATCCCCTACGAGCTCGGCCGGCTCGAGAGGCTGAAGACGTTCTCGGTCGCCAACAACGATCTCGCCGGAACAGTACCGTCCGATTTGGCTGGATTCGGAAAGGACGACTTTGATGGCAATAATGGACTCTGTGGTAAGCCTCTTGGCAAATGTGGTAGTTTGAGCGGTAAAAACCTCGGGATTATAGTCGCCGCCGGGGCCATCGGCGCCGCCGTGTCGCTGATTCTAGGGTTTGGTCTGTGGTGGTGGTTCTTGGTTAGGGCTACTAGGAAAAGTAGAGGCTTTGGTGGCTCTAGTGGTGGTGAGGGTAAGTATATTGATGGTGGTTGGGTTGGGTTGTTAAAGGCTCATAAGCTTGTTCAGGTGTCTTTGTTTCAGAAACCCATTGTTAAGGTCAGGTTGTCTGACTTGTTGGTGGCCACAAACAATTTTGATCGCCATAACATTGTGATCTCGACTCGAACCGGGGTTTCATACAAGGCCGTTTTGCCCGACGGCTCGGCTTTAGCCGTTAAGCGGTTGAATGCTTGTAAGCTCGGTGAGAAGCAGTTTAGATCGGAGATGAACAGGTTGGGGCAGGTTCGGCATCCGAATTTGGTACCTTTGTTGGGGTTCTGTACTGTGGAAGAAGAGAAGCTTTTGGTTTACAAACACATGTATAATGGGACGTTGTATTCTCAGCTTAATGGAAGTGGTAATGCTAATAGTCAGTATGGTTTCTTGGATTGGGCCACAAGGCTTAAGATTGGTGTGGGCGCAGCCAGAGGTCTGGCTTGGCTTCACCATTCATGTCAGCCACCTTATATGCATCAGAACATCAGTTCCAATGTGATCCTGCTTGATTACGATTTCGAAGCTCGGATCACAGATTTCGGGCTGGCGAGGCTCGTGGGTTTGCGGGATTCTAACGATAGCTCGTTTGTGAATGGGGATTTGGGTGAATTCGGTTATGTCGCTCCCGAGTACTCGAGCACGATGGTGGCATCTTTCAAAGGAGATGTGTATGGTTTCGGGGTAGTGCTTCTGGAGTTGGTCACCGGGCAGAAGCCATTGGAAGTCAACAACGCAGGAGAAGGATTTAAAGGGAATTTGGTGGATTGGGTCAACCAATTGTCGAGTGCTGGTAGAAGTGTAGATGCCATAGACAATACTCTATCAGGGAAAGGTCACGACGATGAGATATTGCATTTTATGAAGGTTGCTTGCAGTTGTGTGGTTTCTAGGCCTAAGGATAGGCCTTCCATGTACCAAGTTTACGAGTCCTTGAAAACCGTTGCCGAGAAACACGGTTTCTCCGAGCATTACGATGAATTCCCTTTGATCTTTGGCAAACAGGATCTTGATTAAAAGGAGTTGATGGCTGAACAAGAATTAGAAGCACAAAGAACTGTCATCACTTCAACCTCCTCTTCCTAGTATTGCAGCATTAAGGGCGTCTCTGCATTGTATGTTTTCACTTTTTTGCAAAGGTTTTCCACTCTAAGGCATATGATTCCCTGTTTTATTGCTGATTTGTTGTATGATTCTGTATCATACAAGAGGCATGATCCAAATATATATGTGTGTGTGTGTGTGTGTGTTTGTTCTTATGTGGTCCAGAGAACTTTTAAAGTTTTTCCTCTTGGAAAAAGATAAAGCTGCTTTAACATCTTTGTTGTTTCCTTGTTCTCTTTAGAAATATTATCAAATATACCACCAAAAGAGAGCCCTTTTAATTGAATTTTTTTCGGCTCCGTTTTGCATAAACCTCTCCCTTGTTCATGTTTAATATCATAAGCTTCCAATTTAATGCTGTAGGAATACTGTTTTGGTTTGTGCTTCAAATTAAAAATAAAAGAGGTGGTTATTCATGTGGTAATCAAATTTGGCTGCTTCTCTCCTGTCTTTAATGTTTATGGAGTAGTCTGGTCAAATTCAAACCCAAAAATCATGGCTGCTAAAGACTTTTTTAGCTTGGCCCCCCCCGAATTGGGTGACCTTTTTGGTTATCCTAAAGAATGAGATTAAGCCATATCAAAGAGAGAGAGAGAGAAGAAAAGAAGAAGCCACATATTTGTGATCTGGTTCAAATATAATATCTTTTCCATTTTAAATTCAGTGATAAATAGTTTCAAAGAGATTAAAAAACTTTAAAAAGTGCTGACAACAGTGACAACTATAACAATAATAGAAGAAAGACAAACAACTTGGTCAAAGACAAGCTTTCATTTCCGTTAAACCTGGTTGACTTCTTGACCATTTTAGGCCTTCTCTCTCACTCTTTTTCCTTCAATTCTACTAGAGATCTGCCATTTCATAATCATATTGTGGCAATATAGAAAAATGATGATTTTTGTTTTTCTTTTCTTTCCATTTATTCTTCTTACACAAATAAATACTAATTCGACTTAAAATTTTCATTTCAACCTCAACATTATCTCCTAGTGTTGCTTATAAAATGAAAGAAATGAGTAAAGCAATTCTCATGAATCTAACATCTTCAACATTCTGTTTTGTAATTTTGTTTAACCGGTTTCATTTCAAAAAAAAAAAAAAAGAAAAAAAAAAGAAGATGTTGAACCCCTTTTCTTTACAGACAAAAAGAGAACTGAAATTTATGAACTTCCGCAGGAAACACAACATACCCGTGATAACATTAACATGAATGGAGACAAAACACATTCAATAGATCATCTGAAACGGATATGAATTCACGAGCTGTCTTTTCAAGTAGGTCCAACAGATTTTGGGGGTGGGTGAGTTTTCTGCGATTGTGGGGGCGTGGCTTTAGCAATGTGCCAATGTCCTAATATGACAAAGTTGAGCATCTCTCAGACCCAAATGAGTGTGGCTAACTTTTAGGTGGCTAATCTCGTGTCCTTGGCATGACCCAGCACATGCTTCATGCCCCACCATCAATTACTACCGTTACAGATAATGTTTTGATTTGTACTCATAGCCAAGGACATTCATTAAGAGAAATTCTAACCGTTCGCTTTTTATTTTAGGGAGTTATAACTAAATAATTTTTTTTAAATAGCTTTTTTAATAGATAGCCGAAGATTTTAAAAATTAGTTAAATTATATTTTTTTAAATTGTTAATAAGTTTTCTTAAATGGTCAATCGATAATCAGTAATTGACTATATAATAGTCAATCAATGATTGACTTACGATAAATTACTGATTAATCATAACGTAAATCACCAAATTTTATAGTCAATCACTGATTGACCATTAGTCAATTATCAATTTTTATAGTCAATTACTGATTGACTATTAGTTAATAACTGATTGACCAAATCTGAAAAATGACAAATGACTATTTTTTTAAATAAAAAAATGTTAGGCAATTTATTAATTAGGTGATTAAAAAAGACCATCAATTCTAATTTTTCTTTATTTTATAATTAATAATCTTTGCACAAAAGATTACAATTTGCTATGATACCCACAATGGTAATATTTGTAACCCACTTCTCAGCTAGCTTTGCCTTTTCTAGCTCTAATTCATTTGTATGGGATGATGCTTTGCCCTGGTTTATGGGTGCTTTTGTTAAGGCTGATTTGCCTAGTTGTATTCGAATAAAAATATCGTTTATTTCAAAAAAAAAATAAAAATAAAAAGATGAACGTTGTCACATAATGAAATACACGCTCTTCAACCACCTTTATGATATTAGACCAACTTTTAAATGGTTTGATAGATATGATGTCTCATGTTTGAGTTTCATGTGATGTGAGGTGTTTAGGGCTCTTCCACCGCCTTAATGATATTGGAGTTATTTTCAAATGATTTGATAGATATGATGTCTCATATTTGAGTTTCATGTGATGTGAGGCCTTATGGACTCTTCAATCGTCTTAATGACGTTGGACTTACTCTCAAATGGTTTGATACATATGATGTCTCAGGTTTGAGTTTCATGTGATGAGAGGCATTACGGGCTCTTCAACCACCTTAATGACGTTGGACTTACTCTCAAATATTTTGATAGATATGATGTATCAGACTTGAATTTTATGTGAGCCGTTTAAAGTTATTTCATATTATCGGCTTAACGTTCATTAGTCCTTAGAATGACCGAGGTCAAGAGTTGTCTCCTTACACGAGTTGTATGATTCATTGCATATGGTCATTGACGTGTGGGGCCCTAATAGGAACACTCAGAGAACACATAATGAAATATGGGCTCTTCAGTTACCTAATGACATTGGACTTACTCTCAAGTGATTTGATAGACAGATTTCGCATGTTTGAGTTTCATATGAGGCGCTTACAATTAAATTCATGTTATCGACTTAATGTTCATTAATCCTTAGTATGATTGAGGTCACGTGTTGTCTCCCAGCACAAGAGGTTATGACTCAATGTATATAGTCTTTGACATATGTGGCCCTATTAGGCACACTCAGAGAAATAGCTAGACAGGTCGCCCGTCTCAATTAATTTTTTCATTTGAAAAAAAAAAATAGCGTAGGCTCTTCAATAATTAGATCACTGACCTGCTGCGTGACTGCATTGAATATCTATGATCAATTTGGCTGAGGCGTAGTCTGCCTCAAATGATTAACTTTGTGTTCATGGCAAAAGGAGAAATGATAAGCTTTGCGAGGATGAGTCTTGCAAGCTTTTTCACATGATGAGATATCATATATGACCACGTGCGGGTTTTATTTCTAGAAGCTAAAACTCTATTGGAATGACAACGGGATGGGACAGGACAGGAAATGCTTCCCCATCCCCATCCCCATCCTTGCCCTTCAAAACAATCCTTATCCCTGCCTCCATCCCTGCTTAAGGAAAGGCAGGATGAGGTCAGGAAATCTCCATTGGGGATGTCTTTCCCATACTCGTCCCAATTCCCATCGTAATATTCAATAATCAACAACATTTTAACAAGTTAGAAACAAAAGTAAGTTCAATTTTATCGTGAACTCAATGATCCCACAAAAGAAACCAAATTCAAACAAATAAATATAGAGAACAATATTAAAATTTATGATAAATACCAAAATACAAGTTGAAAATAAACAGTGTTTATAATTTTTTTCTTAAATATATATCAGTACGGAAAGCGTGTCCATGGAGAAAAATATCATCCCTAAAATTCTATAATGAATGAGAAATCAGATAAAATGAGAAATTAGATAAAATGTTTATAATAACACTAAATCAAGGGGAAGAAAAAAAATCAAGGGGCACACACTGAAATGAGACGGACAGATAAGAAGACTGCAAACCATTTGAAGCAAAACCTAAGAGTGGTGCTTCTATTTGAGAACTTTATTTGTATAACTTGCAATGCTTTTAACCCTGCTGTAGTATTTCAAACTATATTGAAATCCCTTCCTTCAAACAAGATAATCATGGCTTATGTTTATTGTCATACATCGATATAAAACATTATAAATCTACAAATACAACACCGTCATGTCAACCTAGATAGATGACCCTAAAGAAACTTGGTATCCTGTGGAAATTTGAAGCACCGGGAGATGAAGAAAGTGCTGCCAAACCAGGAATTGTAGCCAAGTATCTCCTAGCAATAGTAGTGCCATAGCCAATTTATAAAGTTTGTTCCACGATCCAAAAACTGTCCATGGTTGTTTTATTACCGTCTCTGCCTGTGAAATAGAAACAACGTGACCTTACCTCATTAGTTCGTTCATCAACATGAAGAGATGAAAGAAATGCCATCCCGAAATTATTAATTACACGAATCAAGAAACAAAGTGGTACAATGAATATGATGGCAATGTGATCAACTTGTAAACATTTTCTCAGTATCAAAAAGTTCTTACAGGCTGCTTTTTACTATATAACCAAAGACATTGATACCGTTCGGTTTCCGATTTGCATTAGACAAAATGCCGGATGGCTAAAACCATTTAAACTAATTCACTGCAAATACTTGTTTGTAGCCGGTCACCTCTAATGCCGTAGTATGCGTAAAACAAAAGCTAAATTTAAGCAAAGACATACTAGATTCAAAGAGGCAAAAGGGGAGTGACACAGTATAAGTTCAAAAATGTTGAAAATATATATATATATATATATATATATATATCATCTCATAAAGAAAAGTCAGGGCCAGGATACATAAGCTGCTCCCACCTTCTTTAAATCAACGAAATGAAGAAACTTGGTCCAACTTGTTAACTAACTGCCCTAGAAAACCACGGAAAATTTTTTTTCTGCATAATTACCAGACCAAAAACAATGTTTGCAGATAAATATCCTGTCTTCTTTCATACAAGTAACCCGGCTCATGTCAAAAGATGGATCTGATACAAAATTGTATATTTACAAAAAATAAAAATAAAATAAAAACCTTGAAATATCTTTACTTAGTCAATTCTAAGCCATGACATTGCGTGAACTCCTATAATTAACCTGTAATCTACTTGGTGTTTGTCAGCATTTCAAGTTCTGGTTTTTTAGGCTGAACTAAGCTTGTGAAATTGCCATCATATGTTATGTTACAACAATTTTAAAACAGTTTATTCAACACCCTTAACAAGTAACCAGGAAAAAGGATCTGTTTAGCAATTTCACTTCTAACAGCAATTTAGAAAATTAGATAAAGAATCATTTTAGTAAATGAAAGATAATTAGGGCAGTTAATATTATTTATAAATGGTCAGGATGAAAATGCACAATCGAATAGTTCAATAAGGAAGTGAACAAACCTTGGTGAAGATAATAAACAATTTGAGGAGTTTGGGAAGCCAGCAAAAACATTCGAGTATGACTTGGTCAAATAAGTAAAATTTGCGATTGGAGGAAGAGCAAGCACTTTTTCACCTTTCTTCAAAAGATCTTGCAAGTTAAGCCTCTGGAGAGTTAGGACAGCCCTGGACTCCTTCCAAATGAAGGCAAGATGGCCATTTTGAAATACAAAGAGAGAACCAGGTTTGGCGCCCGGATATCTGAAACCATATCCATTGGCAATGCCCTCCCCTGCATAAGCATGTTCAACATTGATAGGAACGGAATCTGCACCTGAATCCCAAGGAAATGGATCTGGTGAAGGGTCATTCATATTCACGGTAAACATTGCCGAGCCATTAGGATGCAGAACATAGTGAGTGCCTTCCAATATTTTGGTTGCAATAAGCAGCCTTTTCCCTTGGGACTCCTCATATGAAAGCAAGAGAAAGAACAAAGCCTTTCCAGGCTTGTCTTCGGTAGGCTTTCCAGGAGGCCAGCCAAAAGTTCCTCCCCATAGACCAGAATACTTTTGTTCAGCAGTCGGAACGTGCAGTGGCAACTTGTAAAGGGCAAATCGGCTGTCATGCATATTCGGCCATGCCCTATAAGATGATAGCCTCATGGTGGAAGCATGTAGTGTTAGTCCTATTGTATCCCCGGACCTCAGAAACTCATGAAGTTGTGCATGCTTACTATCACTGCTTGAAGAACTATTCGTTGAAGTCGCACTACCATTAGGCTTCCCAAGGATATGATTAATGCTATTTCTAAAATAGTTGCTAAGGGTTTTCTTCTTGTTGCCTTGTGTGTTGTCATCATCTTCATTAACAGAATAATGATGACCACTTGATCGTTCAAGAGTTTTCCTGACCTCGCTTAATTCCAGCTGTGTAGGATCAGATGACGGCAGCTGACCATTTGAATTCCAGTCGACGTGGCCTGCGCCAAGCTCATGCATTTGAATCAGCACCAATCTTCGTTCGTATAAGAGTGCCATCTCTTTACAAAAGTTCTCCTCATCAGTCCTTATTGGAGGAAACAACAGACCATTTTCCCGTTCAGGAACATTTATACGAACTTGGCTAGTAATAATTTCAAGCAACTTTCTTCTATCACAAAAGGCCAATCGACTGAAGGGTACTTTTGCTTCTCTCTGACTACACTCTCTATGTGACATTGACAATCCGCTATGTGACCGACTAACCTTTCTTGACACCTCCTTGTCAAAACTCTTGCTTTGCAACAATTTAACCTCCTTTTTGTGCTGTCTAGGTTCGACCTCAAGCAACATCACATTGCAAGCCTTGTCAATGGATTTGATTGACCCGGGATACAGATAGTCGTTTCCCTTCTCCCTTCCATGTAGGAAAAATGTTGAACCACCATTGCAATCACCAAATATTTCAAACACAGGAGCCCAAAGAATAGGGCCATCCTCAATTCCTAATGGGCCAAGTTCCTGAGGTATTATTCGACACCCAACAACAGAAACAAAACCGGGCATGACGTAGACCACATTGCCAAGCTCAGGGTTCTGGTGAACCCAAATTCCCATCAAGGGCTGAACAGTATGCAGAAAGCGGCAAAGTGCCTTGTAAGATGAGACGCCCCTGCGCCATTCTATGAGCTCTTGTCGAGACACAATTCCTAGTGTTTCACACTGAGCGAGCCATAGTTTTTCTGAGGCCACGAGGGCATATAGACTCCGACGACATAGACCAAAATTGCATATGTCTCTCGGCAAGAGTGACTGTGTGATAATTGATAATACATCGTCAGGCAGAGCTAAAAGCAAGGACGAGCCACAGGTTTCGGGTGACATAGCAAAGCCGGGTACTAATAACGGGTGAACCTTATCAATTAATGTGACATAAGAGCTTGAAATAAAGGCTCATATGTCCAAATTTTGCAATTTCACTGCATACGCACATCTACAATTTCACTCCTTCTGAATCTGCACCAAGATAAGCATAAAATTAAAAATTTTTATGATTTAAAACTAAAGGGCAATGATCAGCAGTCTTTCAACTATATCTCGCCACATGAATCTGCACCAACTCAACTAATGAACAATCAAAAAAAAAAAAATTTCTTTGAAACAAAAAAAGAGATTAGATTTTACCGTACCAGGTTTTTTTTTTAATATTTATTTATATTTTTCAAGAACAAATATCCGTTCAACCTCATCATTTTCTAGAAGCAAAGAGTCTTCAACTCTTTAATTGCACTTATGTAACGCTTCTCAGTCAACCCAATTCCACCTACAGGGCAATTCTATCTCTATCTCACTCTTCTATCTCTCAAGCGTAAAACACCAACAAATTGATGTTTCTGGTATCGCTCTAGATCTTCTCACATCACTAATTTACCTGTGCCTACCCATAAAAGTATAATACTCTCGGAGCTGATCTAATTCATAATCTTTTGGAATTTAAACAATAAGAATATATAATTATCCCAGCTGATCTAACAAAGAAAACATAACTTCACCCCCAGCTCCTCCAATTCAAATTAAGAAAAAAAAAAAAAAAGCCCAGAAAACAAAATAAAGAAAGGAAAGAATTAAAAGAGAAAAAGAAAGAAAGAAAAAAACTTAAAAAAAAAAAAAAAAAAAAGAGTTGATGGGCTTACTTTGGTGCCGACTGTGGTTGTAGTGGAGTTTGACGGTCTGAGAGAAGGGAATTGAGTTGAAGTCAGTCAATTTTTTTTATTTTATTTATTTATTTATTTTTTTTTTTGGGGTTTAGATATTGGCATAAAAGATCAGAGTTTTGTGGAAAAAGAACAGAAGAAGAGAAAAGGACATTAACTACAGCGATAACTGTTACATGCAAGAAATGTTTTGCCGTTTCTGAAAGTCCTGTCTTTTGCAAGAAATGTTGTCGTTTCTTAAAGCGTCGTTTTCTGTTTATTTTTTTTTAATGGGTCGTTTCTGCTTATTGTAATGCTAATGCCACTAATATTAATCCCTATTTTTAAATATCAATTTACGTAGCGATAATATAATTAATTTTAAAAAATTAGATTAGATGGTCTTTCTAGTAATCTAATTTAATAGATATCTAATATTTTTTCATTTAACAAAATAATTATTTGTCATTTTTTCAGATTTTATCAATTAATAATTAATTATAAACTTTAATTATTTATGAATTAATTATCAGTCAATCACTAATTTATCAAGTTAATAATATTATATGATTAATCACTAATTGATAATTTAAAAAAATTGATTGATTATTAAAAAAAAAAAGACCTTTTAACTAATTTCTTAAAAATTTCAATCATTCCATCAATTAATCAACCCACTTGACTCAGATGACTTGGATATGAAAATTGAGGTCTCGATGATATCAAATATTTAACAAATAAAAAAATGATAACTCATATTTGACCTAAATTTGTATTTAAAAAAATTAGGATCAGGGGTGGCAAGCAACCCTCTAAAAACAATCTTTGTCGGTTGATAGTATGAATTGTCGTTTCTCTAAATTATTGTCGTTCGTAATTTTCTTTTTGGGAAAGCAAAAAAAGGCGATGCAGTGAATAAACGAACAATCAAAGCAACGAGAGAACGGAAACCAGATCGAGTATGGCTGTGGAGTCACCGGAGGTCCTTACCCTTCTCTTCGTCGCCGCCGTCGCTTTCCTCTCCGCGCCTTCCCTTCACGCCCTCAGCACGTAAGCCCTCGATTTCCAATTCTTCTCTATCGAAATCGCATTTGGTTATCTCTCTCTCTCTCTCTCTGAATTTGAGGTTTTGAACGATCTGATAAAGCAGTTTTTTTTTCCCCTAATTTTCTGAATTGGATTTGGGCAGAAACGATGAAATCGGAGAAATTGGGCGTAGAATTCTGCTGAGCTTCAAAGAAACCCCTCAGGGAAGTAACGCCACCTTCGATTGCTCCCCTTCTGGTCCCTGTGTTCGTTGCCAATATTCCGAAAAGGTCTCTTTCTTATTTATTAAACTTTACATATATATATATACACCTCATATGAACTCCATAGTTTCTGCAAAGAACAATGGCAATGCAAGTTATATATATAGATATAGATATTTAAGGTTCATTGGAATTCATTAAGATTTATTGAATTGGGATTTTAAATGTATCCGGCCTCTAATTACAGAAATTACAAATTGTTTTAATCATCTTTGCTTTGATTTTTCTCATAAAGTTCTATTAATTTTGACTTCAATGATTGCAAGCCGGGTTTTTTTTTCACTTGAAGTTAATTTTATTTATTCATTTATTTATTCTTCTTTGTAGAATGAAGAAAAATATCGTTGCAGTGAGACTGGTTACCGTATCCCGTTGAAATGTGTCGAAATAAAAGATGGCTCGAAAGATGGCAAGGGGAAAAGTTCTCGAAGGAGATCTACTTTGGAGATTTTCCCCAAAACTGTAAAGCTACATACAGTGTTGCATAATTTGGAAGAGCTAGCTAGCTCTTTGAAACACAGAAGATTGCTTTCGGATTCATCCACGCAACGGAATGGTGTAGGACAAGCCTACATCACGTATAGAAGCTGTATACCGGCAGTTAATGAAGAGAAATTATCGGTGATTGGTTTTGAGGTATGGTTTTTGTTATCCCCTGCTACATGTATTTTATTTTTAGTCATGCTCATGAATCCGTGCAATGTTACTTCACAAAAATCAAGTCTATTTTAAAGTAAAAATTACGTCAAATCTTGATCGAAAACACATAAACATGCATTGTTATAAATTGTCAGATCTTCATAAAAATCTATCATGCTAGTATATTGTTGGATGGATAATCAAATAACTTCCATATGATTGGACATTCTGAAATATGCAATACTGGATAACTTACCATAAAAGACCCAATTTTAAAAACACATTTAAAGATGTCTTCTGGTAGGATCTTGTTGAAGAGACGGTCCGCAAAGCTTGAGCTACGTTGTCTATTTATCTCATTTCAGTATTGTCAACCTTCATCTTATTTCGTTATCGGTTAGCAGAAGTGGAAATGATATATATTGCCAATATAATGTGCGGGTTCCCATATTTGGACAATTGTGTATTGATCCAGAATATCATTAAACTGGTTTGTTATGATAGTGTGTCTACTACTCATCCATGTATGGAACTAAAAGAAGACGAAAAAACATATCCGTGTTTCTGTGATTGTCATTGGCTAGTAATGAAGAAAAACTAGAGACACTAGAATGAGAACGCAATCACATGTTTGTGTGGGTGAAATGCTAACTCTTGTTATCCATGTTCCCGATGGCAAAAAATCTTTGAAACGATTTTGGACAGGCAATTGTGTTTTGCTTGTTGCTCGTCAGTGGTTCAGTTGTATACGTCAGAAAAAAGCGGACTGCTGCCACTTCTGGGTTTGGCACAGGGAGGATACAGGCCAACTCCAGGTTTTAGACCGAAAGTTGCTACTTAAGATCGATTCCGAGATTCTCCATGTAAAGCTGTTGAGTTTTGTATATTAGGACTAGTTACTATAGCTGAAACATAATTTTGTTTTGTTTTATTTTATTTTTCTTTGGACTGTTTGAATTTATATGCATTATTGCCTCTGAGAAATTGTACCAGTGGTCCATAGTTTGCAAGTAGTGTCCAGAACTTCCAATCATGGATTGAGAAAATGTTGTTTTCTTCCTCCGAGTGTATGGTATCGGCCTTGCAACGCGTCCTCAGAGTTTGATGATCGATATTCGATAGCTCCACCAATAGACAACTCATGCCGTAGCACCTTGGACACTTGTGCAGGTTTTGCGTGAAGCTGTCACTGCAAGCTTGAGATCTTGATTCTCTTATCACTTCACTCTTTAAGCAAATATACAGAACTGCCAAGGCTTAGGCCAAAAAGTTAGCAACTGAAATAGGTTCTCCATGGATGTTGTCTCAGGAAAATCCACAGCTTATGATCATCGCTAATGGGCTGCGGAATTGTTAGGTCAAATTTTGTTAATTTGAGTGGAAAAATCGTTCTTTAATAAAAGTTTTATTTTTCGTACTAAATTTGAAAAAACACTAAACTTGCTGGTAAATTTGATATCGAATATAGCAAACGGTAATTTTTTCACTTTATCCTTGTATCAAATTATAAAAGTTTACTTTTATAAGTTTCAAAGTTTCATAATTGTGACAAGTAGATATCGCGATTAAGTTATTATTGTAATAGTAGAGTACAAAATAGAATAGCATGTCAAATGTGTTTATAGTATCTCCAATATAATATCAAAATTAATGTGTCAAAACTAATTTTTAGCATGAATATAGAAAATCGCTCTCCAATACATTTCTATTTCCAATATTAAATTTTTCATGAAGTATAACAAATGCTAAATTTTGATTTAATTGCTAAATTTAATTGGCATTCAATCAAATCCATATTAATTACACTTCCAATGCTAAACTGCTTGTTTATTATGTATTTAAATTTTCTATTAAATTTTTTATAACTAAATGATGTCTAATCAATAATATTATGTCATGTAATTTTAAAAGCTATATAACTGGTTTTTAATACCTTGAAATCTAACTTCATCTACAACGTGTCAAAATATAATTGGTTAGACACCAAAATTAGACAACATATCTAAATTACTAGCAAAAAAAAAAAAATCTAACTCCTAAATGAAATCAATGCAATAAAAACAAGTTGCATATAAATATCTATATATGTAATAGTAATAGAAGAAGTCTCAAAGATTTGGTTTAAAAAAAATGCAAAAGAATACACAAGCATGTTTTAGCTTGTTGGTGCAAGTGTAACACGAACAGAATATTCAGTGTTGATGTCGTAATCCACCCCGATCACAAAATCCTATTTGTAAGAGTAACCTGATCACGCTGAGGTGGCGATATCCATATCCCTCCACCACGTGTCAGATGCTATTGACCCGACTTGATCCGACCAGGGGATTCTTCCCGGGTAACCATGCTACCCAGCCAGAGTTCATAACCTCATCGAGGTCTGCCGCATACCCGGGATAGGTAATACCCAGGGACGACACGGCTGCTCCGGACAGTCAGCCCCTCGCACGAAATACCATTCGTGTCCTACGGCGACCCCCTGTCACAACACTCAATCAGCTGCTTAACCTCAGACATAAAGCCTGTCACTGCACATCACATCATCAACTTCCACCACCTGCCCCCTATCACATCGCCAACTTCCGCCACCTACCCCGGCTGAGGCTACACCTATTGGTGTCAATGGCGGCTCACCACCCTAATGTCCCCTGGTACCGGACCATGGACACACGGCACCGGCTCATTGGAATTATAGCTCCTATGCGTCAGAAGCCTCTATTTACCCGTCGGGAACGCTAGGAGGCCTACCCGATCGGGTCGCCCGAATGCCCAAACCCGCGGAGAACGCCTATAAATAGAGAATCAACCCACAAATTCAGGTATGGATATTTTTTTCTTGTCAAAACTCTGCCTCTCCTCTTACTCATCGGTTCCCTTACTGACTTAAACATCGGAGTGCCCGTGATAGACACCCCACCGGTGTCCCCATCACGTCTAGGTGCTTCTCCTTTGGCAGGTGACCGGACGCAGAGTGACCGCGCAAGATCAACCCAATTCGAGCAATTACATTGGGTATTGTGCCGGAGATTTTCGACATCAACATTCAGCTTAGGAGAATTGGCAGTTTTTAGTTTTTCCAAAGCTAACAAAGAGAAACAGAATCAAGTTAAAGTTCTCTGAAGAAATGCTTCGTCTCTTTTTTTTTTTTTTTCTCCCCGCCCCCCCCCCCCCCCCCCCCCCCCCCCCCCCCCTCTTCTCAATTGAAAGCTATACAATCTTGAATACTAATAACGCCTGAAGTAATGACGTGCTGCATTGAAAGATCCGTACAACTTCCAACAACAAATCAACCATTTATTTTTTAATAATTCTGTACTAAAACAAGTTAAACAGCCACAGCCACCCATCTCCTTCTAACAATACTAAAAGAGCAAATTTTACTTTCACTATTGACGTTGACGTCGTCCAAACCGGTCTCTTTGGACTGTCGTTTTTACTTTTTAAGTTGTTGCTTTGTTTCTGTTTTTTGTCAGTTAGTTCGCATAATTTGTTGTCATATGTAGGGGTTGTTCAGCTGGTAGAAAACTTTCCGACTATCAAATATCTTTTCGTATCTTTTTTTTTTTTTTTTTTCTTCTTTTCATTTTCTTACATCTTAATTATTTTTTTGCCTTTTCTATCGAAAATAATATTTTTTCACAATCCATTCAACCATTGATTGCAACTATTCAAGACAATTTTTAGATAATTAAACAACAATTAAAATTATTGTATTAATGTGTTCTTCGGATTTCAATCATTCAAAACGACGTCATAATAAGTGAGAAAAAAATAGATTTTAAAAAACAAACAACATGAATTAAAGGAAAAAAAATATTTGAAATAATTTCAAAATTAAGAAGAGACAATAATGTAAAAAAGGGTCAAAAATTTTGAAAACGGTTAAATTAATCCACAACGTACTCTACACACATGCTTCGCTTAGAATAAAAGATCAAGAATTCGAGATAGAAAAAAAGATTAGTTGATGAGTTTAAATGGTTGCAACTTTTGAATTAAATGCTATGTGATAAGTGGTATCGTATCATTATAAAAACTTATCACTAAAATTGGTCTTTATTATATGAAATGTTCTAATCATTAAAAAACAATTCAACTTTTGATGGGAACTATTAAAGGTAACTCTTCAAAATTTTAAGAACACTAATAAGTATCTTCTTGTGTTGTTCAGTCCTCAAGCTATAATGAATAGTACTGATAGTGCTATTGACATCCTTTCTATTTATTGTTTCCTTCATCCTTCGTATATTAAATTAGACAAAATAAATATGATTGTAAATTTTAAGATAGTAGCATGAGAAATATGCTTGTGAACTACCATTAATTACTTATCATTAATTTCTTTAAATTAGGATAATACCAATTCAGTTTAATATAAAAAATGTTTTATGTAAATATTTATGAAAAGGGTATTTCAATCACGACATATTAACTTAAAAAAAAAAAAAAAAAGAAGCAAACAACATGAACAAAGGGAAAAAAATAATTGAAACAATTTCAAAACAAATAAGAGATAATAACATAAGAAAACGTCACAAATTAAAACACAGTTAAAAATAATTCACAGCAAAATCAACTTTTTAAAATTTTTATTTTATTCAGAGAGAACGTTACATGTTTAGCTTAAAATAATTTAAATAATTGCAACATTTCACTTAAAATGCTTTGTGATAATGAATCAAGCATTATTATTAGTGTAATTACTCACTAAAATTGGTCTCTATTATATGAAAGATTTTAATTATTCACAATTTATTTAACTTTCAGATGCAATTATTGAAAATATTTACAACAATTATAAGTGTGTTCGTATGTTGTTCAATTCTCACTTCCTAACAATACTAAAAGAGCGGGTTGTAAGAAGTCCTGCTCATTCTAGATCATCCAAAACAGTGCCCATAAGTTTAATTAAATCTCTGTTATATGTATTATATCATGTTTAATTATTACAACTTCTCATTAAAAGGAGTATGAAAGGTTTAATCATTCACAATCTATTCATCTTTCGGTTGCAACTGTTCAAGGCAACTCTATTTTAATGAAAGGTTTTAATCACTTACAAATCTTTTTGTTGCAACTGTTCAAGGCAAATTAAATACTCTGATATATGTATGGTATCATATTTTATTATTATAACTTCTCACTAAAAGGTGTCTATTTTGTTAAAGATTATAATCATTCACAATCTATTTATCTTTCGGTTTCAACTGTTTAAGGTAACTCTTTGATTTGTGCGGTATTCAGTTTTCAATCATTCAAAATAACTGTAAGAGAATCATATTTTTACTTGTAAAATTCGTATGTTTATAAATAATTAGACTTCTTTGCTCAATTTCTCACTCAAATAATCGGAACGTATTAATCTTTCACTCTTTCCACATAAATATATATAATTATTTTTTTCTCTCTCCAAGGTAAAAATACACTGACACAAATATTTTTATGGATAAAATTCACTCGCGCACACAAACAAAGAGAAAACCTTAAAACATGTGTGTGAAAAATTATGGAAAATTGATATTTTCTTACTAAAAATGTTGACTATTGTTTCACTCTTTTACGACTAGATGACAAGATGTTTAGAAAAGCTATTTTTTGAAAAACTCAATACAAAAAAATTTAATTATAAATTTTCTTAACTTTAGATCCATACACCTATACTAAACTAAAGATATTTGATAGTTTTTATCAATATATATTAATTACAAAATCTATAATATTAATCACTACAATAAGTATATAACACATACAACGTTCGTATACAAACTAGTATATATATATATATATATATGAGATTAAAATTTCGACAAGAAAATAATATCACGCAAAATCTCTCCCATACGCTGCATAGCTCAGTGACTAGAAAGCATTCATGAATACCTGTAAAACGTGCACCGGGGTTTCATTCACAGAACCCAACTTCAGCGAGGCAAATGAAAACCGATCGCTTTTTCAAGAATCTGCCATTTTTTTTTTTTTTTTTTTACTTTCTACATCCAAATCGAAAAATTACAGAGCATGATACACCATGTTATTGCCGCTTCCTCTTCGAAAATATACAAAACAGGCCATTGGTGGCCACTGTCGGTTCTCCTAAGAGTTTCTTTAAGCAAATCAACAAAGCAGCGGTGGGGACAAAAAAGAAAGGGGAAAAAAAAACTCCAAACAAAGAATGGTGTTGATGGTATCTCTCAACTTAAACACCGGAACTCCTCTTTTAAAGACACATCTACAGTAATGCGGAAGGAAATACAAGGATTACAAACAGCTGGAAGATATGTGGAAATTACAAAAAATAGTCGGGGGTCTTGCGAGTGTTGTCGGGCTCGATTTGCCGTGGTGCTGGATCAAATTGAAGGAAGTTCTGGTCCATATTCTCCCCAATCTCAAGAATTGCAGCCATATTCCCGCACCGGTAACAATAGTTTGGAGCACTAAATACCGTCACAACATTCTTCTCCTAGAAATATGTTCAAATAAAAGTCAACAAATGCAAATGGACTAGGCGTGACGATGGGGATAGCAAAAAAAAAAAAAAAAACTAAAATTCTTTTCATTTGGGTCACACACCTGACACCAATTGTATCCTTCCATCACAAGCTGGTGAGCTCTTGAGATCAGAGTAAGTCCATTGGTATGGTTAAACTGAGCAGCTATGTCATGTCCAAATGTATAACCAGCACCACGAGGAGATATTCCCCACCCACAGCGGTCATCTGGATCAGACCACAAAAGATCACACATAGGTCCTTCATGAGGAACCTGCTCATGCAACGAGAGGAAACTTGTCAGATAAACAAACATAGAACTGTAGGTACTTCAACATCATACACTCAACTGTCATGTACATGAGAAGAAAAGAGGGTAGGAAAAACAATTGAGCGCATTCACAATCTCAATTTTCAGTAATTGGTAATGTCAGATGAGTAGTAATGTACCCACCTCTTGTATGCGGTCCAAAGCTCGAATATTATCCAGTGTATCCAAAGATGGTGAAAGCCCTCCATGCAAGCAGAAGATCTATGAAATATACACAAGTAAGAAGCTGTTACGAAAATTCATGTTTAACTTCTATCAAGAAATATCAATAAACATTCTATGGAGTTCAAACCTGACTCTCGATAAGAGCTGTAAGGGGTAGGTAATCAAACAGATCGGTGAAATACTTCCACACATTGGCGTTCCCATATTTTCGCAAGCATTCATCGTAAAAACCGTACCTGAGAAAGAAGGACAAATTCAATGAACGGAAAGTGAGAGTAAAATAAAAAAACAACTTATAGTGCACCCTCCTTTCAGAGTTGGAGTATTTCTACACCCTCAATGAAGCAAGTGGTATGATCCATGTATTAATTGTATTGAAATCTATGGAAACTCATCGAGTCTAAAACAAAACAAACGCAAAGAAAGGAACACCTTTTGAAGTCCATGGTCCATACAATAAGGAGGCTCAGAAGGGATTAAAAAATCTTACACTTGGGTAATTTGCCGACTTTCATGGTTTCCCCTGAGAATTGTAATCCTATCTCTATAACGGACTTTTAGTGCCACCAGAAGTGTGACAGTCTCCACTGAATAGTACCCGCGATCTGCATTTTTGCAGCATATTGTTGAGAAATGCTAGCACTAGTGAATTTTGAAACCCCAAAAGGATGATGCAAACGTGAATTAGAGAACATGTTTTACTAACTAAAAGAGAGAGGGATATCCCGTGAGGAGCTCATATTACAAAGGCAAAAAATTAAAGACCCAGAGGTCATAGCATCTAAGATGCAATAAAAAGAACCAAACCCTTTAGCCAATGGGGAAAGAAAGAAAGAAAGAAAGAAAGAAAGAAAGAAAAAGAATGAACCATGCTCTTATAAACAAAATAACCCACTTACTAATGAATGTGATCGAAGAGAACCTTCAGTTTCCGACCATTTCAATTCTACAGTGTCTATAAATTACAATGACGATATTCCTGATTCCTAATTCAGCCAAAAAAAAAAAGTACAAATTCTTCAATCTTCCTATTCTCCCACTCTCCGAAAATAAATAAATAACTGAAAACAACACATATAGCTCAAGATATGCTCACAAACAAAATCTAAGATACAAATCTATAAATAATCAACCAAGAAACTGCAAGAACGATTCCTCACAAGGAAAATGAAAAATACAGATGAATCTAAAAAGATAATAAACAATTCCGCATCCATCCAAAGCACACACTCATAAAATAAACTGGAAAAAATTGGGGAAAAAAATAATAATAAGATGATCAAACCTTGGATACTTAAGAAATTTAATTAAAAAATAAATAAACTCACCTACATAATCTCCCATGAAAAGGTAATTGGTGTCAGGCGCATTTCCTCCTATCCGAAAGAGCTCAATGAGATCATAGAACTGACCGTGAATATCACCGCAAACGGTTACCGGACACTTCACCGGCTGAACGTTCCACTCCTCCACCAGAATCGTTCTCGCCTGGTCGCAGAGCGTCTTCACCTCGGCCTCCGGCAAAGGCTTGCACTCCATCAGATGCTCGATCTGACGGTCCAGATCCGCGTGAGACGGCATCGTTTTCCTCTACGCCCTCCGATTCGCGCGCCCTCTCCGATGTTTCCGATTCGCCGCAGATCGGTTCGACGAAGCTTCCGGAGAGAAACTCAACCCGACCGGAAGACCGATCCGCCGGCGAGCGAT
Source organism: Ficus hirta (assembly GCA_038430175.1). Lineage (NCBI taxonomy): Eukaryota > Viridiplantae > Streptophyta > Magnoliopsida > Rosales > Moraceae > Ficus > Ficus hirta. The sequence continues at coordinate 12,696,054 of CM076595.1, read as the reverse complement.
GCTAGGGTAACGGTTCTTCGGTACCGAAACGCGAGGAGCGAGACGAATCGTTTCGGAGATCGGTGCGGTTTCGACCTCTCGATCATTCCTCGCTCTCTGCCCTTTTCTCCCGAACCAAACAGACAAAAAGAGAAAGAAAGAGAGACAGACAGACAGAGAGAGAAAAAAAAAAATAACGAAATTAAAATTAAATCGTATTTATGTGAATGTGAGAAAAAAAGAGGGAAATGAAACACACACACACAACGAAATGAAATGAAATGAAAGTGAAATGCAAACGAAATGAGAGAAATGGGAAATTGCGGTGTTTGGTATGAGAAGTTTCGTCGCGATATTATTGTAAGGAACGAAAATCTTCTCTCTCTCTCCGGTGGCTCCGCTGAGTCAAAATCATTGTGATGCTGCCACGTGTTGATCAGCTGCTCTTATTGGACTGACTCAACATGTTTGTTTGTTCACGGCCCAAAGGCCCAAAAGTAGTTGTATAGGTCAACGGATTTGATTTTCAAATTCATTTTTGTTTTCAAATATATATAAATATTATCCTCAATATTCCTTTTTTTTTTTTTTTTTTTTTTTTTAGTCCAAGAACTCGCTTTCGGCTTTTTGAATGTGGACTGGAGGAAATTTGCGCATATTTGTTAAAAGAATTCAGAGTTCAGGGATCTTGACTGCATCTATTGAGTGACTTGGATTGATAAATGAAGTGAAGTGATGCATAAACCTTAAGCTCATGTTTGATACATCAGGCTGAGTAGGATTAACAGTAAATTACTAATTTGATTCTTATATTTTTAAATTTGTATAATTTTAATCTGTGTTTTTTTTTTACGGATTTCATTTAAAAATTAACGAAAATGACTATTACAACAACATTTTAATAATTTATAAGTATTTTAATTGCTAAAAAAACATATTAGGGATCAAAGTTTATGTAATAAATGAGTAATTTACTCAATTTTTAAAAACTTCATTAAAGTTTTTTAAATTTGCTAAAACTTTCAAAAATAAATAATAAAAACTAACAAATAAAAAAAAATATATGAAGAGAGATGCAGCGTTTCCATGATTCGCAGAGCTGCGAAGGAAGGCCTCCTGGGTTTTGGCAGAAAGGGGACTTCGCAGGAGAGAGGCCGGAGGCAATTTCGCAACGACAATGGGGCCTGGAGACTGGGTTACGACGGACAACAAAAATCCATTGGGTGGTTGCAACGACAAATTCTAGCAATGGGGGGGCGAAAGATAGCGTTGAGGGGGATACGAGGGTTGAGAAAAATTGTTATCCGGTTCATGGATGTTCCCATAGTCTTGTAAGGGATGAGTTAATACACAAATAAGGGATCATTTTGTGATCAAAGGATAGTTTATCCGGTCAGTATTCAATACCAAACACGGGATTGAGATTATTTATCCTAGTCCAAGTCCTTATTCAACATAATAATCACTTTCGAAGCTCTCTTTCATTAGACCATGTCTAAGGTAAATAACAATGTCAAAACTATAATATTAAAGTGTATATATATAAGTATAATATATTTTAATAGGTTATCCAATTTTGTATTTTAAATGCACAATTTTTTTTAATATAATATTTACAATAGTTATAAAGTTTTGAAACTCGTAAAAATGTATTTTTAGTATTTAAATAATCTGAAGTTTACAAAATTATATTAATTAAATGAAAAGGATAATACATCAACCAATGATCAAATTGCGTTGCAATTCTCTCACTGAGTATAGAAATTGTCAAATCTAGTTTTGGAAATTATATAAAGTGATTTTCCCACTCAAGTGCTAGAATTTGACCTTGGCCCGTGAGTTTGGCATTGTCTCTTTTAACTCTGCATCTCTTATCCTTGGGAAGGAATCAAGATCTCCTATCAAGGATTTTCTGATTTATTGACTATCCCCAAATATTATCATGCCGTATTATTTGAATTTAAAAAGTTAGTCATATAAAAAATGTTAAATATTAAAAAATTTTAAAAATTAATTTGTTAAAAACCTACTGAGGGGACAGTTTTTGAAACAGGAAAAAAGGGACAGTAAATCTGGACTCCCTTAGGATGTCATCCTTCATTAGCAAGTATTTTTTCGAAAAACTTCATTTATTTTAGTATGGATGACAGACATACCTATATTTCTTGGTTTCAATATGACACCTTATGAGCGTTGTTTCTATCTACTATTATCTTAAAATAATGAAGTTATTAATTATTAGACGAACCTGAGAAATAAAACTATAGAAGATATCTTTTAAGGTCAAACAATTCTATCGGATTAAGTTTGATTATATGTGTAACAACATCCATTATATCAGGAGTATCAATGAACCTGATTATTTAAATTTCCTAGGATACCCTTTTTTTTAGCTTTTAGAACCTATTTACTAGATTAAGTTCCCTCTTATTAATTGAAAGTAAAGAATTAGTACATCTGTCTGTCCCAAAATGTTAGAGATACAGTTAGAGAGGGAGAGAGATTATGGAAATTGGAAAAAAGTTGAAGGGATGGAAACATAGGGATATAAAAAGATAGCAACAATCCTTCTTACTGTCTAGTAGGAGAAATAAGAGTTAAACGAAAATTATTTGGGTAATTGTTATATATTATCTGTTTTACTATTTATCACTAACTTTTAAAAGAATTAAATAGTTTTTTTTTTATAAATTGAAACAGTGAAAGACTTCTTCTCCTTCTTATTTGGTGGGACCAGAAAGGATAATTCATCTCTCCTGATTCTCATATTTTCTTACGCTCGTCTCTTCTTTATAGCTAAACAAGAGACTACCTTCCCCACTTTTTCCTCCAACCAAAAACATTCTTATATTATAAAATTAAATTTGTTCTGATTCCAAATACGTGGACGTTATAATAATTTATGAAAAAAAAAATTTGCGGTTTGTGCGTTTAATTTTGAAAGAAAATAATTAGAAAATAATGTCAAAGCTTTACATTTTTAATACGTTTGCTTTGTTTCTGTCCTTTACCATTAATCTCCTTCTTTGCTGGCTGAAAAGCTAGATCTGCTTTCAAATCAAAATGCAGCACTGAATTTTTTTTATTGAAAATTAAATATATTTGGGGCCCCAAATATCTGATAGAAAACTTCAAAAATATAATTTTTAACCTATATTTGATAAATGAATTTAACTCAAACTCAACTCAAAATTTTTATCTTAATTTTTATCTTTTTTTAAAAAATAAATAAAATTTTTCACTATTTTTAAAAATTAATTTAATTCAAATTTAAAAATTTCATCACAATTCAAACATAAAATAACGTAATGTTCAAAGAATCTGGCCTTTCGTGTCGTCACTGGTTAGTGGATAAAAGAGAATCTGTTCAAATAATGCTGTGGTCGGCCCTCTGTAGTCAACATAAACGGCAAATCTTCTTTGACCACGGAGGCTTAAAATAGCCAAATATTGTCAGAAAAAAAATAAATAACATTTGTTTAGGAGAGTTTTATGACACGCAACATAAAACGGAGGTAAATGACTTATCCTAATATTTATGAATAAATAAGTTTAATATTTTATGTAATAAATAAAATTATTTTAATTATTATATATATAATCTGACGATGATATCACATGTATTTGATGTATAAATTGAAATTGAAATTTTTTTGTTAGATTTAAATTGAATTATGCATTTGGAAAGAAATCTGAATTGTTCGAGTTAAAAAGTGTAAAAATTTGAAACATGTTAAAAAAAAATCAATATGAAACTTATTTCGTTTATCTCAAAATTTTATATAATTAAAAAATTCATCGTATTTGGACTTGTAAATGTAAAGTTATGGACTTTTAAAATTTTAAGTTATAAAGTTATAATAATAACTGTAAATAGTCAAACTAATGTTGACTTTTTTCAGAAAAAGACAAAAAAATTATGATTTAAGTTAAATTAAACTTTAGCACCAAACAAGTGTTATATCTTACTCTATCATAGTGGAGAGTTCAAGTACACTCATCCCCAAGTTTAAAAAGAAAAGAAAAGAAAAGAAAATTGTTTGTTAGTAAATATTTAATATAGGACAAATTAAGTAAATAGACAGTTTTTAAACACTTATTTAAATAAATGGTAGAAATTTTTTTATTTAAGAATATAACCGTCAATTAGTGATTGATCATAAGTAATTAATAATTGACCACAGTTAATCATGAAAAAATATATATTAATATTGATCAATCATTCATTGACCATGATTAATTACAGATTAGCCATATCTATCAATCAATCACTGATTGATCATGTTGTTTAAAATAACAATTTTCTTAATTTTACGAAACTCAGGTCATTTTTTAAAAAGCTTCTTAAAAAATATATATATCATTTACTTACAAATCCCTTTTACTTGTTTAATAGATCCGTAAATATATTATCAGTTGTGGAATCGGACGTTGTAAATGTAATTTCTGCTATCAAATATATGGCTCTTTGATGGCCGTAGAAGGACCAGTAGTGGAAGATATTAGCAGTCTTCTCACTCGGGTTGGATGTCAACACTGCACCTCTGTTACCCGTTATGGTAATCTTGTTTGCTTTAATGTCGTTTCAATTTCTGGATGTACTTTCTCTTTGAGAGCAATCTCTCCGTTTGTGTCTGCTGATATAACAGCCTAAATAAAATGCATCCTTTTCCTCAAAAAAAAAAAAAAAAGATTATTAAATATAGTATTTACTTATTTTAGATTCGATAAATATGTGATTTAGGTATTAATATGTTATTTAGGGTCAAGACCTCAAGGAATTAGTATTTTTTGTATGTAAATTGAAGTAAATAGTATTTAATGAAAATAATTAAAGTAAGTAAATAACGTGCTTATAAATATTTGAAATAAATAATTAACTTAATAAGTAAATAAAAAAATTACCAAGAAAATATATTTACAAGACATGAATAATCATTTACCGCTACTTTAACTATTTTTAAAACATATTATTTACTTTAAATTTTTTTTTTATAAAAATTGCTATTTAATTATTTCTCCTTACTTTGTTTTAGGCCGAAAGCCCAGTAACCCAAGGATTTAAAAATTGGGCTCAAACTCTCCCCCGATTTACAGGTGGGTTTTGATGGATCCCTTCCTATTAAGTTTGTCTAAGCACACGGTAATTGGTAGAGAAGAAAAAAGCTCCTCCTCCTCCTCCTCTTTATTTTTTTCCCCTTCTTTTTCTTTCTTTAATATTTTTCGTTTCCTTTTTCCTTTTTAGTAATTACCCCGGATTTGAACCCAACGCACTTTAGAGTCAGCCTTTTTCTTCTCAATCCAATCAAAATCAATAAACATTAAAAAAAAAAAAAAAAAAAAACCCAAAAAGAGAAAGGGAAGCATGAAAAGCTCAGATAAGGAGGCTCCTTTGATTTTCTTACTTTCAAGATAAGAGACTGAAGTCCTTGCATATATATATATGTGTGAGTGTGTGTGTGTGTGTCTTTGCCCTTTCTTTTTCCCCTTTAAATTTCCTTTTGTTTCCCACGAGACTAAAACGAATCTCATACACAAAAACTTAGCTTGACCGGACCAAAGACCACAACAGTTGGAGGCACCCCAATTAAAGGAATCCATGGAAAAGGACCAACATCCAAAGATGCAAAACCAACTTTTAATAGGTGAGATTTGCTTTAATTAGTTGGAACTAATGCCATCTATATTAAAATGAGTTAGTATAATATAATTAAAATAATATCTATATATATATATAGATATTAAAGAATATTGAACAGGGAAAAAAGCCAATGATGATTCTTTAATTAGCTTGAGACTGACTACATCTATTAGCTTCATGTTTCTCACCCATGCACGCATGAATCGTTACTGCCTACAACATATCTTTTTTGGGTTGTGTTTCCATTTATGTGTGTGTGCATATATATATATATATATATAAAATATAAAATCTCTATTATCCTATTTGCCACCTTACATATTAAAAACTAATATTTAAATTATAATAATCACAAAAACGCTATTTATGTATCGATATATCTACATTATCGTTTTGTAATACAGATTCACCAGATCTCACATTGTCATGTGATAGCCACTGATGGAGGGAGGGAGGGAGGGGGGGGGGGGGGGAGGTGGGGCCATGGCCCCCTAGCTTTTTTTCTTTTTAATTTTAATATAATATAATATTTTTTTTATAATTTTAATAAAATGTGTATATGTATAAATTAGTCTTGACCCCTCTTAAATTAATAACTCTATATACTTTAGGGATATTTTATTTGCATCAACAATATTGATCAATATCACTACAAAGTCAATAAAGATTTTTAATGTATTTTTACCTTACAAGAAAATTACCTTAAAATCATTAAGCTTATGTTTAGTTTGCCGGTTGGAGATAAAATTTTTAAGTTGGAGTTGGTTGACTTTTCAAAAACTAGTTATAAATTTTGATGACTTTTCAATAAAAGACAAAATTTAAGACGAAAAAATACAGTTTAGTTTGAGTTAAATTTGAACGCCAAACAAAGCCTCAAGAATACTCATACCCCCACATATCTATAAATGAAAAAATATTTTTTAAAGAAATAATTAGAAAACATACACCACATTAACCATAAATAGAAATAATATTCAAAAAAATATTTAAAAAATCCTAAGAAATTGTTCTAAACTATAAATTGTTCATTTTATAAACTCTAAATTGTTATTCATCAATTTCTTTTCTTAAGAAATTTTTATAACTGCATAAAAAATTTCAATAGAGGATTCAAGTGAAATAAAAATAAAAGAAAAATGTCTCTTGAAGAGTCAATAACTAATGAAATATGTTTTTTTAATTTTTAATTCATTAGTATTATGTGTTTTTTTTTCTTTGAAAATGATTCCCTGTGATTTTTAATATGATTATTCTTTTCATTTATTTTTCTTGCTATGTTCATTTACATGATTCTATATTTATGTATTTTTTTTTTAAATACAGTATGACATTCCTTGATTTTTGATTTAGACATTACTTGAGTTTTTCTTCTTTACTACTTCCTTTCCTTTTTTTAGAGATACTTTTTCTTTCTAAGAATGAAAATATATCTTTTTTTCTTATTTAGATTGTAAATTTATTTTTAACAAAATAAATTAAAACTAAAGTAAAAACGGGTGTATGAGATGATTAAATGTGGTATTATATAAAAAGTATCTATAAAATGATAGATTTACTATGTTTATATTAGGAAAACATTTATTAGGTGATGATGTTTATCAATATTGTGGGTGTAAATATAATCACTCATATTTTATTGGGTAAATAATTTGGATTTTAAGAAATAAAACAGTTTTATTAAATCTATAAATATTAATAGGCCTAGTGACTTGATCAAAAAAAATTTTTTTGATCCTCTACTAATAAATTCTAGCTCAGTCACTGATAGTAGTATTGATGCATAATATAATTTTGAAATCCAATGTAGATTTTTAAAGAATAGCGTAGAATACTAAAATGGGAGCTAGCTAGGTGAACAATTTCTAGATGGATTTTTTTTTTTCTTTTTCTTTCTTTCGAGAGTATATATTTTGAGTAAGATAAGCTTCGATTTTTTCCGCTATTTCCCGGGACCTGCCAGTAAAGAAAATTGGTGAAAAAGACATGGAATGGAAGCACCCAGGTTGGGTTTTCAGATATGATCAGAAATATTTTTATAGCCCCATTTTTCACACATACAAAAAAGAAGCCACACATATCTATTTCACCCTCACAGCTCTTGTTTTTATGAAGCTTTATCAAACTTCCAACGGCTAGGCTTGACCAGGAAGTCTTCCGGACTTCCTTGCTCTCCTGAAAAAGAATGAATTAAAATTAAATAAAGTATACTTTATTTTTTTTTTGTGTAAATAAATAAATAAGAAAAAAACCAAGCAAACAGTATAAGCCCCGTTTGTATCACTGTTTTAAATCCACAATAAAAACTTTTTCTCTTTTACATTATTTTCTTTTGACAAAAATTTATATTCATTGTTTGAATTATAGCTATAAATAGATCATGTACATTGTTATCTTTGCTGCTGCCGATACTGTACACATTATATCTGCATACATGTATATATAAACAATGGGAAACCACAAATCTCTTGCTTTTGAAAAGAAAACTTAAAGCACTCAAATTTTACTTTAGAGAGAGACTATAAAAGTGTGTACTTTCGCACTGCCGATGAATCCATCATTATAAGTAGGGTTATATATATATATATATATTTGGCTAGAAGTTTTGAAAATACTTTTCTTGCTTTTGTAATGCTTAACAAGGTAAAGTTGCTTCTAATCATAATTAGTATATCTTGATAAAGGAGACAAGAAAAAGGAAATAATAAAAGAGAGTGCAAAGGTGGAGAGGATGTCAAATCATAAATGTACCCAATACGACCAAATGTTAATTAGCTTTTTTTTTTTGGTGAATATAAGGATACGAGGGTGGTCCTATTATTTTTAGATTTTCAACCCTATATGTAGGAACCTATTTTCCTAGGTATAGTAGGGAAACGAGTTTTTTATACTAGTTTCTCTCAATTGACTATCTGAGATCTATCTTGTCATCATCAAACTAATGTTTTAACAGCCGAAACTAGAGCAAGGCCTAAGAAGAGGTAACGGGAGTTGAATCCGGATGAACAAAAAGGAAAAACTAGCAAAGATACCCACCCTTACCAACCCATCCACCCTTGTGGGTGTAAATGTTCATTAGCTTTAAACAAACATCATTATGGGAATGGAAGAAAGTAAAGATAGACTTGAATAATTTTGAAAATAGTAACATACCACCCAAGATAATAGAGCACCTTAGAACATATTTACGATACTTCAATGTAACAGTTGAAGGAAGATATATATATATACACACACATATATACAGTGTTTTTCTGTAAGTATTGTTAGTTTATATCTCATTGATGATGCATCATCGTATACATAACAACATAATAAAAATGTTAGGTGACAAAAAGTATGACAGTTTTATTTGACGATGTTATAGGCCAATTCAAATGTATTGTCACATCTGTGTCGATTGTATTTATAATAATGATTATTATTAGAAGACGTGGTTCAAACTAATATTTTAATATTTCCAAAGGAAAAATAATAAAAGGAAAGGATACTCTTAACTCTTCTAATAACTGTTTTAGTTGAAAAGTAGAAATATCATATAATTTTCTTTACAAGATATAATATCAAATAAACCTTAGTTAATTACTAAGCACCCTCCCCCCACCCCAAAAAAAAAAAAAAAAAAAATCGGCCTCATTTGCTTTCAAAAGAAGTACCAAAATTGTAGCCCAAAAGAAGTAGGAGAAATGTGTGTCTTGAAAACTTTTAGCAAAATCTGTCCAATCTTTCCTAGTAAATATATATGTTTTTACACAAGGGTCTCTTTCAATTAGCAATCCTTTGGAAAATTCATGTAATACTCGAGTGCAAATTATATATAAAAACCTAGTAGTACTATAGCACATACCTGACACTCTTATTCTTCAGTAACTAACAAACAAAAGACTCCAAAATTTGTCTTAAAAAAAAAAAAAAACTCCAAAATTTTTCTTCCTCTCTCTGATTTTCTTAAAAGTAATTGGTCGGTTAAACAATAACCTTATCCATGCACCATAAAAATACAAGAGAACTTAACTTTGATTTTGGTAGCTCAGAACAAAAAGAAGAAACTAATCACTAAAGAATGTGAAGAGGACAAAACATATATACCTGTTATGAATAGGATCTGGTCCATTAGGAACTCTTCTTTTGCTCATGTAGTTAATGCGCTCTAACTTGGGATCACTAACAAGCTTCTGTGTTCCCACCACCGCCTGTTGATCTTTCCCTTTGAACTCTCCGACGGACTCGGCTGCCGCAAAGTTTGCCGTAGTCGTAGTCCTGGTCGTGGTCGTGGTTGTGGTCGTCTTTGTTGCTCTTTCGCCCTTTGCCGTGCCAACCAACAAAATCAAGATAAGCCCCACAATTGCTAGCGCTCGAACCAAGTCCTTTGAACAGCAAGAACTATTACCATTAGAAGTACCACTACTTCTACCACTAGAACAACTTCCCATATTTTCTCGCTCTCTTTCTTGTTTCCTTTCTTTCTTTTTCTTTTTTTTTTTTTTGGGGGTGGGGGGACCTTTATTCCAATAATAGCTAGCTGGTGAAATTTAGATGCCCTTTGGACTAGGAGAGGTTAGAAGAAAGGAAACGTTAGCCAGAGAAAGATGATAATCATGGTGAATTAGTATGGTTTTGTGAGGGAAGGAAGTTAAGTTAAGCTAAGGAAGGAAGAAAACAGAGGAAAAAGAGATAGAGAGAGAGAGAGAGAGAGAGAGAGAGAGGAAGAAAGGGAAAGGTTTGTGTCAAGGCAAGGAATTTTTTTGTTTGGGTGACATTTTTTTTATTTTTTATTTTACTTCATGGGGTTAGGAGTTGTTTGTTTTCTTTATAGCTAGGTAGAGTGATTCTGTTCCTTTTTTTTTTTTCCCTCGATGAGAGAGAGAGAGAGAGAGAGAGAGAGAGAGAGAGTAGCAGGGTTCGAACACATGGAGGGAACCACCTTTGCTTTATCGCTTTGAGTTTTGTGTATTTTCATGCACCTAAATACCAAACCAAAAGACCATCCCTTACGTATATCAGACTGAAAGACAAAAGAATGATTGGATTGCACATAGTTTCACAAAATCTCCCTCATATTATAGCACTATATATATATATATATATATATTATAAAAGAGAAAAGAAAAAAAAGGGGCAATATCTACATGTAACCAAGGATTGATTCCTTAAGTATAAGACTGGAAACAGGGGTAAGTATCTTTGTACCTAGTAGATTTAAAAGAATGTTTGTTTCTCAAGAAAATAATTAGAAACATACGTACAAGTACACCAGATGGTTGAAGATTGGAGCTGAAATAATACTACCCTCCTGGACGCTACTAGTTCTACTAGATTGGAGCAATAATGGCCGTTTGCAGTTCACAGTTGGACACCCAAGTTCCAATGAGGCGAAAAGATGGGCATTAGAGCCTACTTTTGCAAAGTAGCACATTAAAGTACGAAGAGAGAAAACTAGTGATTAAAAAAAGGAGAGTCAGATAGCACTAGAGCAAGATGATCTCAAGCCAAAACTACATATACATATACATTTACATATACATATATTATTTGTATCTCTGGTAGTAGTCCGATTAGTCTGCAGTCGGGTCTGAGCACATTTTTTTTTTTTCTCTCTCTGAAAAAGAAATATCGGTGGTGTCTTCATGTCTCGTCTTTCTTAGCGTATGAAATGAGGTAATCAGGACCACAGGTGAACATTCGGGTGAACTTGATTACAAAAGAACTGACTTCTAGGATCAACATCTCTTGCCTTTTGCAAATTGTACATATGGACAAGCACTTAAAGCCGTGCATATGCTTCTGCGTTGTGAATTGTGAGTTGTGACCACGACAAATACTGCAGCAAAGTGACACTTGGCTGAAAGCTATTGGCAATTCACTTCAAATAAGTAATAATGTCTTTTGAGAATTATATATCCATACTTTTATTTTTATCTATTTCATCACAAAAACGTCACGAAAATACGTTTTGGAGAAAAAAATTGTGTTCCAATTTTAGCATGAAAACATCAGAAAGTCGTTCCATAAAATTTTGTCTCAAAAACATCACGAAAAAAGCACACGTTTTGGATCAAAAAATTATGTCCTAATTTTGGCCTAAACAGTTTTAGAGGGAGAGAAATCCAAACAAATGCCTAATATTAGTCCCATATTTATCAAAGAGAGATAAGCAAAGTAAACAAAAATCCATCATGCGACAGACAAATTAGAGAGTAACTCAAAGCTATTTGCTTTGATACCATATTACCCTAAATAAAAACTAATAGGTTTATGATCCGTTTGGATCATTGATTCAAATCCATAATTTAAATAGTAGATTCAGATTTCTATGAGAGAAAACATTGTAAGAGTTAAACTGGATGGGGAATTAGAATTTGAGCGCCACATCTACTACTAGCTTAAAGTGAGACAAACAGGCAAAAATATTTTGGTAATCTTGTCCACATACACGCTAAAATAACATTTTTAGCCTTATCCTGTTGGAATTCCCCTTAAGTAGCCATAGAATTATAAGAATCTTATACTTTGCAGAAACATTGATATATACAAATAGTACTTGCCAAACATTATACAAACAGTTCAGACCAGACAGACATCTGGCCCACAAGATTTATGCCTTGATAACATGAGCCACTCTTAGTTGCTAAATGGCAGCTCACACATTTGCTAATTTATTTATCACGTCTCTGTAGTACTTGATCTCTTAGAATTTCAGGAACATGATACTGAGGAATATAATAACAATATTATTATATTGTTGGATTGTGTAACAATATTGATGTTCTTTCTATATAATGAATGTGCGTGTATATATATATATATATGTATATATATGAGCCGGAATAGACTAAACAGAAGCTGGTTCTTTCGCATAATTTGTCTTTTCCCTTCTATATGGACGTAGCAGTAGATAAATAAAAATAATAAAGTTTATGTCGTTGGAAGAATCAAATGCTGGCTTCTTCCTGAAGGTAGATTAATTATAAAGGCAGATAAAAAAAAAATTAAGAGCCATTAATGTATACGTAGCTAATCGTTAAATTTATAGAGGAATTACTTCAAATCTGTAATGAGAGTTGTGCACGTGTTAGGCTTGCAAATATTATACGCTATGGCGATGTTGACGGACGAATGTTCAAGTTATGCAACTTGGGTTTGATGCGCCGTATATATGTGTGTGTGTGTATATATATATATTATCCTTTGTTTTTTAATTTAATCACTTTTTGGTACATGTTAATTGTTATTGCTATATATATATATGTATATAAATAGTCATATTAATGAAGCATGAACTAGCTAGAGCTGGCCTCCACATAGCAGATCAGACAGTAATACTAATACAGCTTCTGTTGACAAATGGTTGTGACATTAATATTATAAACCTAGACATTTTGTGATGCAGAATACACATTTGTTCGTTCCGAGAGGGTTATAATACAAAAACTAAATATTAATAGCATCACGTGATGGTAAGACAGTATCTCAATCAATTATGAGTATATTACTGTATATGATTATGCCAATTCCCGTATAAATAATATATTCTATAGTTTATACGTGAATATATGATTGGTCAAAACCTAATAACAATACATAATACCGTTCCTTTTTTCTATTAGTGTCAACCCCTACTTATTGTATTCTTTCAGTCAAATATAATAGTTAAGTAATATAATACTTATTCATACACTGATTAACTAACATATTTGATACATGTTTGAATTATTGGCGAAAAAAACTTGGAATTGCTGGAACCCCTTGTTATTTGAGCAATGTTGGAAGCTATTATTGGTGTCCAACATTATACGCTAATAAAAAGCTGACCCACACATATAATTAAGATTCACTTTCAATTAATGATGATGCTGAACACCTCTCAAACATTTTTGGTGTTATATATGCATTATCGGCGAACATTTTACGTATTTGTCAAACTAGTTATTCTATCAAAACCCAATTTCTGGAAGCTAATTAAATACATTCCAAATTACCTGTCCACCATTGAGGACGGTCAAATCAAGCTATACGAAAAGGGAAAAGAATAGGTTAACCAAAACAAAAAAAAAAGGAAAGAAAGAGAGATTGTTTTGGATTCACTGAATCCATTCTTCAATGGCTTCTCAGTTGCACAAACTAATAATTCCAGTTGTCAAGCATCTTAATTAGTAGTGGAATTTATCCAAAAAATAATAATTTTTTCTTTGTCTATTTAATTGGTTTTTGTTCCATATCTTTAGAGGATTTATTTGTTTCTTATCAGAAAAAGCTAGGTAATTCCCTTTAAATCAATTGTAGCCCAGAATGACGGCAGGGTATATATAGTGCCCCCAGTGAATCACTTCACTATTACAAAGCTTTGAAGGATATTTGGATATATATATATATATATATATATCATAACAAATTAATAATGGAACTAAAAAGCTTGCAAAGACTAGTACTAACACTTCTATCTTTTATGAAAGAATCCCTCTTTACTGATAACTGTTATGTCATAAACTGTTGTGGAAACGAACTTAAAAAGCAGAGGTTTGAATAATAGGTTCAAACGGGGTCTGAGAAAAAAAAAATATATATATATATATATATAAAATATATATATATGTGACAGTTTTACGGAATTTGGTGAGTACAATCTCGCGGTAATAATTGTGTAAGCATTTCTCTTATCCTATCAGAAAATTCTCCGTAGAAGCTTAGTTAAAATTTGATTTGTTGCAAATGTTCACTACCATAAGGGCATTTTCTGTTTTGTCCTATGAACAGCCTTTTTCACATGAAAGCGGCAGCTCAGAAACTAGCCTACTACTAGGTGAACTTTAAACATTAGAGTAGGGGTACTATGACCGATATGTGTGTGTGTGTATATATATGCCTATATATAGCCCACTAACGCAACCTGTTTTCTTCGACAAAGGGTGGTCTAGTGGGGGCAATATACGCACGTATTGTATCTATCAATCTCATATATATATATATATATATATTTGTATTTATCTCTTGCAAATCATATGGGCATAAAACCCCCCACCTTCTTTTTGGATTCGCACACGAGATCAGCTTGAAATGTTCACTCACTCCCACAAAATTCGATACTGATCATTAAGGGCTTTCGAATATGTACTCAACTTGTAGTGTAAATTACGAAAGTGCCTCTGCTGGTACAGTTTTTATATTTATATATATGTGTGTCTCTGTGTGTGTATATATATTTTGGTGATTTTATGCTGCAGAAACCAATAGATTTGGGTCCAAATTAAAGCACGCACTTCCATATGCCTAATCATGCTGTTCTTCCTTCAGCAAAAAAAATAATAAAAATAAAAATAAATAACAAATGCTGTTCTTGGTCCTTACTAAAGAAGCATGCTTTAGACATGGAGACGTGAGACGTGGGTCCAATCACAAATAAAGAAAAAAATTATAAATTAGTAGCATGAAAACTAATGAAATGTTTATTAAATAAATAAGATATTACAATTGTTCTTAATGAGTTCTTATTTTTGATATCTCTACGTAATAGTTTTATTGTCAATAATATCAAAAATGTCTTTCTCAATATAGACAATTAAAATCTAGATAGTAGTTAGTGAGGCACAAATAATTTTAAAAGACTATATGTTTAAGAACTATATAATTTTTTTTTTAATTTTTCCCAGTCGGGGCACATGCCTCCACTAGGAACCCCCTCCCCTCATGTATGGGTCCAGTCGCATACATTTTTCTCGTACAAGCTTCTTTTAATATTTAGCATGTGTTTGGTACTAAGATTTGGATTGTAAAATTTGGATTTGGATTTATTGTGTGTTAATCGAGGCGTTTGAATTACTTGAATTAAAAAGTATAAAAACTTGAAATGTATTTGGAAAAAAAATCATCATAGAGCTTGTTTCGTTCATCTTGAAATTCTATGTAATTTAAAAAAAATAATCTCATTTAGACTTATCTATGTTAAGTTATTGACTTTTAAGTTTGAATTATAAAACTGTTGGATAATGAAACTGAGGAAAAAAGATAAAAATTGAATTGTGATTGTATGGATTTAATTGTAGTATCAAACATCACCTTAGTATTGTGATATCGTTATCAATAATTCTCACTTATCAATAAATCCATTGATATATACAATTCTCTCAGCTTTTACAGTAGATTTTTTTTACGGTAAGTATTCAACATCTGTAATTAATATATACGCACTGGAACGAAGTAGGAAGTTTTGTTTGAGAATTAATAACTATAAAACTAAACTTTTCAGGAGGGGTTTATACAATTAGATAGATGTCTATATATATACTAACATATATTTACGAAGGTAAATAAGAGGGGGGAAAAAAGTTGAGCAGTCTAGACTAACAAATATTTACGTAGGTAAATAAGAGGAGAGGGAAAAAAAAAAAAGTTGAGTAGTCTAGACTAACAAATATTTACGTAGGTAAATAAGAGGAGAGGGAAAAAAAAAAAAAAAGTTGAGTAGTCCTTAATATGATTTTATATCATGCCAAAATAGAAACGTATATAAAATTTACAGGTTTTTCTTTTTCATGTATAGATAGGATGTTTAAATTATAAAGGAAAAATTACATTTTCACCCTCGAATTTTAGGCATTGTTATAAAATATCCTCTGAACTTTAATTTGTAACATTCTTTCCCTTTGAACTTTGAAAAAGTTTATGAATTTTTTCCTTCAATTAATTTTTTGATGAAAAAATACACATAACACTCTTTTGAAGTATAAGTTACGGTTATTAAATGTGAAACACTTATAAATAAGTTAAAAAAAAAGTAAATATTTACAGTTGATTGTCATTTTTTTCCTCATATTTCTTTCTTATTCGTAATTTTATTATTTCACATTTAATAAGGGTAACGGGTGCCAGGAGTGCTGCTAATGTGTGTCATTTTATAATTTTATACTAAATACCCCCAACGGATGCTTTTAACGAGTATTTGATGTATTTTTTTCATCAAAAATTTATTTGAAGGAGGAAATTTACAAACTTTTTCAAAATTTAAGAGGAAAGAATATTATAAAGTAACGTTTGAGAGATATTTTGTGATAAGGTCTAAAATTAAAAAAGAAAAAGTGTAATTTGTTTAAATATAAATCCTATCCATATTTAATATTTTTTCAGTATGTATAGTATAAATTTTAATCTAATTTGAGTCTAGTCATACTTGTTGACTTTACTCTTAACTATAATAATTAGCCAAGCCATCTTTTTTCTAAAGGACTTGGTAAAACTAGGCTTGAACTATTTCTTTGGCTCAGATATCAGTTTCTGACTTTGTTACTCTTATGTTTCAATTGATATTGACGGTTTGGTCACAAATTGATGAAAGAAAAACAAAGGACTGACGTTAAACTACTGTAACAGGAGATTCTGGAATATTAGCGATGTTAGATGGAATATTATACTGATGAATAATAGGTTTCATAATACAAGACCCACTATTAGTTGGCATTACTGATATTCTAAAATATTTTTTAAAATATAAATAATTGTTTAATCTGTTTTTGACTTGGCAATTATTTATAATAAATTACTTAATTTGGAAAGGTAATAAAATTAGTTGAAAACTTGACATTTTATAGGCCCAACTTAGTTGGTACATATTTAAATTAATTTGCCTTTCTTCCCATGAGGTCCTAGAAATGGAATTGGAAAAAATTACAGAATTTGTTTGAAATTGAGTTGTTTGGACAAGAGATATATTAAAAAAAAAAAAAATTTGGGTTTAGAAAATTAGAGAGAGAAGCTCTAAATGAGAAAATGACTCGAATTGATCTTTAAATTGAAACTTCATTTCTAATAAATAACTCATTAAACAGTTTTTTTTTTTTTTTAATTTTATAAATGATATGAAATTTATGATTCCTACTTATTAAAAAGAATACAATTTGTTAGACGAATTATAACACGTCGACAGCTGGTCACATCATCATGCCAATGAGCAGAGCTAATTTCTCAACATATATCCCCAAGCAAGATGAACCAAGATTTCATCAAAGTGAGCTTGTCTCTGATCAGAAAGCAGAGAGAATTTTGACAAGTTGCTGATCAGTCAGAAGTTAGAGCCTTTTAACGAGTATATATATATATATATATATATATAAAATAAAGTGACATCGAAATAGAAGTAGATGTCAGGTCTTGTTATAGTGAGACACTAAAAACACTCTTGTTGTCTGCAAAAACTGGGAAATTCAAGAGGGCTTCCTGTATCAGTTTATAAGGATAACTTCTGTATGAGATTAAAAAGATCATTCTTGCTTTTTGTAAAAAACTTCAAAACCTAGGCATTAGTCATTGATCCTAGAGGAATGATTATTCAACGCTACCTTAGACCCCTTTTTATTATTGTTATTGTTATTATTATTAATAATAATATTATTGTTATTATAATTATATTTATAAGAAGCATTGTGAAAAGAACTTATTCGATTTAGCTAGAACCCATGAAATTGTCGTTTTGTCGTTTTCATTGTTCATTCAATTTTGTTGACGTTTTTGCAGCTTATTTGCTGTTCTTATTAGGACGCGCTTGATTATTTTGCACGAAAGGGGAAAGAAGAGAAAACTAGTATTTTCTTTCCCATTTAACCACGTGTTTATTTGCAAAATTTAATGCATCTACATAATATGAAAAATTTTAATATTGATTTTCCGATAAAAGGAATAAAAAACAAATTTACTTAGATAGTTCACATGTTAGACGTTGATGGTTAATTAATACAAAAGGCCATTCTAATTATTACATTGACATTCTCAAGTGTTATTGTAGTTACATTTAATTTAATGGTAGTGCATTTTCAAGTTCTATTGCCGTTTGGACATTTGATGTCGTTTCCTTTTATTGTTTGCCAAACTATTATCGTTCTTCATATTTTATCCTAACTTTTGGTTTTTCTTGTTGTTGCCAAATTCACTGCCGTCATCTTTTATATAAATATATATATATATATATATATATTTTTTGACACATTTAGAAGCGTTTCTTTCTTTTCTGTTGTGGTCTATCGTTTTCCAATAATGATTTTTGCATTTCGTTGCCGTTATTATTTGTCGTTTCTCTTTATTTATTTTCGCAAAATAGTCGTTCCACTTTAAGTTTGTATGCATTTATCAGCATTTGAAGTTGTTCTCCTCAAAGTTATATAAATTTCTGTTGTATTCATTTGAAATTGCCGTTATTACGTGTTTTTAGGAAACCAACTATCGCGTTTTCATGTCGTCTTTATTTCTAATAGCCATTTTTGAGTTTCATTGTCGTTTTCTCTTCCAAATTATTGTCGGTTTAATAGTTCATCATTGCTTTCGGTTTTTATTGTGTTGCATGATTTATTTAATTCGTACTCTTTTCTATTTTCGTTGCCGCTTGTCGTTTTCAGTTGTGGACGTTGCCACATTTATTGCTTTATTTCGTTTCCGCTTCGCCGCATTTATTGTCGTTCTCTTTTGTTTGTTGTGCATGTGCCATGTATTTTTTGTCGTTTTCAAGTATTATCGTGGTCTTACTGTTTTATGGAGTTTTAGCAGCATTATTGTCGTTTCCTTCTCAATTTTGTTATCTTCTGTCGTTTTCCAGTTGTAGTTGCTGCATTTATTGTTAATTTCTTTTGATTGCTACATTTATCGTCGTTTGCTATAAGTTTGTTAGGTTACTCACTATCGCTTGTAAATTTTGGTCCTTCCCAAGTGTAATCGTATTGTTATTTATTTATTTATTTTTCAATAGTCTTTATTCTTGGCAGCCGCAAGTTTATTATTGTTTTGCATTCTTTTATTGCAAAATAATTGTCCTGACATTTTATAATTTTTGCTTTTCAGTTTTTCTTGTAATTGCCTAATTTCTTGTCGTTTTTTATTTTACTTTGTTGTTTTTGTATTTATTGTCGTCTTACATCTTCATGTAATCTAGATTTTGGATTGCAGTTTTAGAGTTTGTTGTTGTTTTATTCTCTTTTGTCGTTGTTGCACCCATTGACGTTTGCTTTTGTTATTGTTTTATATTTGTGCTTATAGGAATAGTAATAGTCCACATCAATTCTAATGAATTTTTAATATCGTTCCTAGCATTTTTCTTAGTGTTACGTTTGACTTTTATTGTCGTTCAAATAAATTTTTTTTTTTTTCAGCTTTTCATCTTCGATTAATTGTTTTACTATTCTTTCTCTCACTCATATATACATATACACATATATGTGTTGATAACAGTGGGCGGTTGGAAAAACTATTTCTGTGTAAAGAAACGAAACAGAAAGAGAGAGAAAATTCAAAGGGTTTGAGGGGTAGGAAATACTTTCTTTAAGATTTTATTTGCCTCCTCTACGAACAGTTTACTATCGAGTATTGTGGTAAATTATCTTCAAGATACAACAAACCCACGAATTTAATAAGTAACAATCTTATTAAATTCCAAAACAAGATATGAAACTGACATTAGAACTGGAGTTTTTTAGCCTTTGATATGTCTGTTCATGAAGAATTGCAACAAATATAACAGACATGCATTTTAAAATTAAAAAGTGCCTTTTCATTCAAGAAACGTATCTGTTTCAATAGACATGTCCATTGATCATCAGAATTTAATTATGATTGTTGAATTGTAATAATTTAATTAACAGTTTAAATTAAATCTGAAATCATTCAAATTCGACCGTTAGATTGTGCCTGATCAAATCAACGATCCAGATTTAATCTGAAAAAGTACCGCATTTAAAAAGAAAGTGCTCCTTGACTCCTTACAATGATGTGTAAGTGCAAAGTGCGTCCTAATAAGTGCCCTAAATGCCCTCGTACGTGCTTGTGGTGGTACATAGTAATAGCATAATCCCCACTATACATTACTAATCATTACATTTTACATGTTCCAATTTATATCATTATATTTACTTGTGCTTTTTCAATATGAAATTTTATTGTTTCCATTACCCAATGGTAATAAAAGAGATATGTGTCTTATTGCCATTTGTTTTTATGTTTATTGTTGTTTATACATATCCCTCCTGCATAAGTCGATATTTTTAGCCCATAGTTGCTCCTTGTAAAATATATATATATATATATATATATACAATCTACTGTTCCTTTCGTTAAATACAAGCCAATGTAGACTGGAATGTTAACAATGGTTATTTCCACGAAATCATGATTTATACGACGATCATCTTCGGAAGATGCCGTTGCCAAAATGGACAGAAACAGAAAAGCGTATTATGGTGTCTAATCACCCTTTATATTCTTCTTCATTAGCCAAAGAAATCATCATATCTTAAATTGAAAAAATTTATGGCGGAAGAAATTAGACTTTTGCCGTATCGGTAGATACTACTGATTTAGTTATTTGATCAACTTTTAACAGTCTGATATATGATTGAAAGTAATTTTACGTGTTTAACATAAACACTTAAAAATCAAAATATAAAAAATTAACTAACAACTAAAATAACAATACTTATTAATAAATCGGTTTTTTAAGTAAATTTTGCCATTATCATTACGAAATACCAATCTTCTTCCTCAAACTGGCAAAGGCCATCCTTTTAAATTAAAATAAAAAATCCTACAAACAAAATAATAGGAATATTTTTCCATCCGATGGTACAACCTATGTAGGAGATTGACATAACTCAAACAGAAGCATGGTACAACTCGCTAGAGAGAGAGAGTTAAAGAAAGATAGGAAAAACTCTCCCATCCAACGGTGTTGTAGGAGGGAGTTCTTGCAAAATAATAATGTTTAATATGACTTTTCGTTATTAATCTTTTAGTCACGTGACTAAATGCCATTGTATTATGGTGTCCAATCACCATTTATATATTCTTCGTTAGCCAAAGAAATCATCATATCTTAAATTGAAAAAAATTTATGGGGGAAGAAATTAGACTTTTGATGTATAGATAGATACTATTGTTTTAGTTACTTGATCAACTTTTTAACAGTCTGATATATGATTGTTGTGAAAAATTGTAACTACATAATATCGTAAACAAATAATAAAATAATAAGTAAAGTATCGTTCTCACGAGAACTATCGTTACCAATTACTGAAATTATATTAACTCCAATTTCATTTAAATAACCAAAAAGAGATTTTTAAATAAAAATAACAAAATAGGTAAAAAGATAAAAAACTCAAAATATTAAAAATCTAGGATTTCTGATTTCACCAGATTGATCATATTCAAATTCTCTAATTCAATTAATCAACGTCTATTTCCTATGTTGACAGGGAATCTCTTTAATATATTCATTAATCTTTCTCAAATATTAACAATTTATTATAATAAGTCTTATCACCTCTCGGTCTCAAACAACTTATCATATTCATTAAGAACCATAAATACATGATCCTGCACAAGTTTCATAACTGTCTCTTGTTTATGACAATCATATGGTAGATTAAACAATGACTTATTCAATTATCATTTTTCAATCTCAAATCAAATACCAAATCATGCAAAAGTTGATCAGAAATTCACAAACATTAAACATAGATTAAAGTACTCAACATAAAACCGGAACAGAATAACAATCAATTAAAAATAGAAAGACTCAAATACTCATAATTCGGTTGGATCGTATTATTAGAAAAGAAAATTACTTCATAAATAAAAATAGAAATCTATAAAATAACGGTTCAATTATTCTCAAATTATAAAAAATAAAAAGATAAAAAAATAAAAGAAAAAAACACAATTTAGAGATGTCACAAATTTCTAAAATCTTCTCCTAAATTTTCTTCTTCCTCTTTTCTTGATGATTTAAGATAATCACTTTTTAATTTTGTAAAAAACTAAATTTAAAACTTAAAAATTTTTTGTTTTCTCTTTTTCTTCCTTCGTTTTCGGCTCCAAACAGCCAAAGAACCCTTTCACGAAGCCCTAGGCTCCTTTTTATTTATTTATTTATTTATAATTCCTTTTCTCTTTTGCTTCATCAAAAGCTGACGTCAGGCAGCCCTAGCAGGGCCATGCCGACAAGTGGCGCGCTTCAGTTGGGACAGCCTGAGTGGGACGCGTGGCGGAGCCGTAGTGGAGGCAAGAAGCAGCGCACGGAAGTTTGGTGAGAATGCGCACATGGGATCCGGCAGCTCTGACTGCACCTGGCACTCGCACTGAGACGCTCCTGAATGGGCGCTTGACTTCAACTCGTGATCTGGGTTGCTCTGAAGCTGATCCAACGGCTAGAAAACGCGCCTGGGAGCACGTTAAGGAACCGGAGAATGGTCGAAGTTGGTTCCGAATTTTCTTTTGTAATTTTTAAATCTTTTTATCACATTTTAATTCCAAATTACTGTTGTTAACTCTCTTAACATAATTAATCTACGTACTTAAAAAAACATAATAAATTTGAGAGAGTATTAAGCTAAAATACTGAGATTATAACAAAAATATAAATTTAAAAATATTAAAATAACTCTATTCTATAAAATTATCAATGATTAAAAGTAATTTTGTATGTATAACATAAATATTGAAAAATTAAGACGTTAAAAAATTAATCTAACGATTAAAATAATAATACATACTAATAAATCGGTTTCCCCAATAAATTTTCCCAAATTTTATTATGATTACGAAATACCACTTTTCTTCCTCAAACTGGCAAAAGCCATCCTTTTAAAATATAAAATCCTGCACACAAAATAACAATGTCTATTGTGACTTTCGTTCTCCATCTTTTGACAGCCTAAATGCCATTTTATTGATCCCGCAAATTCCACAAATGCCATTTTATTAAAGTCAACAACCGAACTAATCCCACAAATTCTTCAGTTCTGTCATTTTCCAATTCAGCTTGCAATATTTATTTTGTCTGAAACTTGCAGTTCACAAATGTAAGGACCAGTTCCTTACCCAAAAATAAATAAATAATAAAATAAAATAAAAGGAGGAGAGAAGAAGAAGTAAGCACCAGTTCTAAAATTAAAACAGTCACTGTTAATAAAGAAGAAGAAGAAGTGAGGACCAGTGCTAAAATTAAAACAGTCGCTGTTAATCTTTTTCTTTTTCTTTTTCTCCAAAAGAATAAGGGTGGTATATTTAGGTAGCAAGTAAGGGGGTGGTATATTTAAATAGCAAGTCAGGGATATGTCATATGCTAATACTCATAACTCTTTCCCGGACTTTATTTTATTAAAAAAAAAAAAAAGAAGTAACTTTTTGCGTAAAATATGTTAATACCAAGTGAATTATTTTACTTTTTTTTTTTTTTTTTGAAAAAATCTATATATACTTCCGTTTATTATCACGATAGAACTAACTTAAAATCTACAATTTTATTTAAAAAACCGAGCAGTCTTCTCACCTTATCAAATAACACCGTGACCGCGGACAATGGTCGCTGTTTGTTCCGTTAGTATATCTTGCGTGTATAAAAGCTTACTAAAATTTGTGTAAGTGTCCCACATTATTAATTTGCAAATTCTCTCCTAGTGCTCAAAACAGAGCTCCAGAAATATCCATTTGACAGGGGGGCAAAAAACAAAAAAGAAAAAAGTACGAACGTACATGGCGAGAGACGACGTCGTATCGTCAACTCCGGCGGTGGCGTTCAGGCTCCGGTGGGATGTGTTCCTGAGTTTCAGAGGTGAAGACACACGCGACAACATCACGAAGACTATCTACGAATCGCTGCAGAGAGAAGGCGTCCGGGTCTTCCTAGACGACGTCGGCCTCGAACGCGGCGACGAGATCGCTCCGGCTTTGATGGAGGCGATCGAGGACTCCGCCGCAGCGGTCATGGTGTTCTCGCGGAGGTACTGCGACTCGCGGTGGTGCCTGGAGGAGCTGGCCAAGATCTACGAGTGCCGAAAGCTGATCCTGCCGGTGTTCTACCGGGTCGATCCGTCCCACGTCCGGCGACAGAGGGGACCCTTCGAAGAACATTTTAGGGTTCACGAGAAGAACTCGGGAGAGGACAAGGTTTTTAGGTGGAGGAGAGCCATGGAGAAAATTGGGGGAATTGCCGGTTGGGTTTTTAATCAAAACAGGTACTTTGGTTGAGTACATATTCTCTTCACAAAACAAAAAAAATACATATATATGTATAGTTTGTTTGTTTGTTTGTTTGTTTGTTTTTTGTTTTTTTTCCTGTTATAACAAATGCTAAATCTTGTCTGATTAACTTGTTAATGTTCTCTGTGAGAAGTAAAAAAGATGGACAAATTTTTCTCACCAAAGTATGCCTCAGCCAGAGGACGAATATTTTAGGAACCATCTTCGTGATCGGTATATGCTTTTAAACAACAGATCAATTTGGAAAGTACATATTTTGATTTTATTCTTAGCCCCTTTAATCATATTTATACGTTTTGTGCACATGAATTGTGTAAAGGGAAAATTAGAGTTTTTTACTCATCTGATTCTTATTTGAAATATGTACATGAAAAAATATGTATGAAGAAGGAAACGTATTAATATTTTCTTCTGATTTATATATAATTATGATGAGCACTTGGATATTGGTGATCTGCTTGCAGAGAGATGAAGATCACATGGAATTCACATTTTTCTTTAGTGTATTTACTTGTAATTTGTTCAATGGTTTAGGATTTCGTAACGTTTTGTCGGCACTTGATAATTAGATATTATAATGAAAAAAGTTGACAATGCTTTGGAAATATGATTAAGTATTAATCTTAATAAATTATTCTTTTCTTAGTATCTCATATCCCACTTGGTTTTTCCTTAAAAATAAAAATAACAACAATTCACGTACTTTCACACAGGTTGATGAATTATTGGATTATGCAGATCTTAGTTAGGTATTGTGTAACTTTTACCAGAGTTATCATTGTCGTTGAAAGACTGTAAAATAGTACGAGATTAAATATAGTTCTGTCTTTTGGTTTTTCAAGACAAGTGGACAAGAGATAATTAATTGTCCTAAGGTTGCTATATCATATATATATATATACACACACATATAATCCCTCTCATACAATACAAGTAATGTGACTTGTATTAATTGGTATCAATGAGGTGATTCAAATACAATATTTTTTTAATAATACTTGTTATTAATATAAATATCTGAACAGTATAATATGATAAGATTATGAAATTATATAAAAATTAATTAGTTGTTATAAGTTTTTAAATATGAAAATACGGTATGGTATACATGTAGTACCGTATATGAAACATTTCATATATAAACATATATATAAAATCAATCAGTTATTGATCTCTCCGTTCCCCTTAATCTGTGTATAATATATATATATATATATATATATATATAAGAAACTGTAAAGATAAAAACAGACTATATTTTACTTCACTAATGATATATAAAATATTTCGAATGCTGAAATATATTGGTTTGGATCGTGTATATATATATAGAATCATGGTCAAATTTTTTTTTTTTTTTTTTTTTTTGAGGGGAATGGACAAATTGTTACTGACCACAGCATATCATGCTAACTAGTAACTACTATAATGAACATATTTCATCCCATTTCATCGGACTAACAGAGTACTCTAATTTATATCTAATGTGATCTTACAGCGAAGAAGCTCAACTGATTCAGTCAATAGTGAAAAAGGTTTTGGCTAAAATAAAAACAACCCCAGTAGGTCTGGCTGAATACACCGTCGGACTTGATTCCCGAGTAGAAAAGCTCACGAACTTGCTCGACATCAAATCCATCGGCGTTAAGGTTCTCGGATTGCACGGCATCGGCGGAGTCGGCAAAACCACCCTCGCCACAGCTCTTTTCAACAAACTTCTCCCTCGCTTTCAGCTCCGAAGTTTCATTCCAAACATCAGATCAGAAACTTCTTCATCAGACGACCAATCTGGTCTGTTATCTC
Organism: Ficus hirta; assembly: GCA_038430175.1. NCBI lineage: Eukaryota > Viridiplantae > Streptophyta > Magnoliopsida > Rosales > Moraceae > Ficus > Ficus hirta. Next base: position 12,669,620 of record CM076595.1, on the reverse strand, counting down.
TTCAGAACAAGCTTATCACCGATCTTTCTCAAGGCAATAAGGACCCTCCCGTAAGCGAGATCAATGCAGGCAAGGATGGAGCGAATGAAGGACCAGAGGGCTTAAGCCACCCCTCAGCTTTTCATTTTCTTTTTTATTTTATTTTATTTTATTTAAATAGTATGTAATTTTAAATAAGATTTCATAGTACCATTATATATAGTTATTAGCTCTCTAATAAAAAATTCTGGCTTCGGCAGGCATTTCTAAACTCAACATGAAAGTGAACGAGCAGCGAGTCCTCATCGTCCTGGACGACGTTGATAGGGTCGAACAAGTATTGTCTCTGGTTCCCAAAAAGGAGTGGTTTTACGATGGGAGTCGGGTTATCATCACCGCCAGAAACAAAGAAGTCTTCCCTGTTGATCGGATCGTGACCGAGTTGTACGAGGTCAGAGAGCTGGAAAAGTCCGAGTCACTGCATTTATTCAGTTACCATGCGCTCGGAAGAGGAAATCCTCAGGAGGAGTTTTATAAACTTTCCGAGAAAATCGTGGAGATCACGGGAGGACTGCCTCTGGCTCTGGAAGTGTTCGGGTCTTTTCTGTTTGGAAAGAGGAGGAGAGAGGAGTGGGAGGACGCGGTGAAGAAACTGGCTCGGATTCGCCCCGGGAATCTTCAGGACGTGCTGAGGATAAGCTTTGATGGGCTAAAGGACGAGCAAGTGAAGTGCGCTTTTCTCGACGTTGCGTGCTTGTTTGTTCAGATGAGGATGCAGAGAGAGGAGGTTGTTGATGTGCTGAAAGGATGCGGCTTTCCGGCGGAGACGGCGATAGCGGATCTCGTGGCGAAATCGCTTGTTAAGATTGCTGGGGATGGGACATTGTGGATGCATGATCAAGTGAGAGATATGGGGAGGCAAATTGTTGTGGAGGAGAACATTAGTTATCCTGGAATGCGTAGTAGAGTGTGGGATCGGGAGGAAATCATGAAGGCTATCTTGACCGATGAAAAGGTAAAAATTTGTTTGTTTAGTCTTCTTATATGTTTATGTTCATGATCAAACATGGTGATTTTATTCGGCAAAAAAAGAAAAATCAAAGCATTCATGTGATTTTATCATTGGAAAATTTGTTCGTTTAGTTCTTGAGTTATGTTCATGTGAATTTTTTTTTTTATTACTAGTTCGAGAGTATGTGAGATTTATGTTTTCCCACAAATTTCAAAGCCTAATAGCATTAGTAAAAAAAAAAAAAAAATCGCATTTATAAAGTATTCCAAATAAAATGATGAGCACAAATCTTATAACTAGTAATATTTAGAAGTTTAGAGATAACTCTACATAGCCACTATTTATCCCAAAAAAAAAAAAAAAAAAAAAAAACTCTTCATAGCCACTTTTGCACATGTTGGTGCATGCACGAGTATGCATATATACTCCTAGTTGTGCACAAATATTGCATGCAACCAAACAGACATAGAGTAAGATATGTATTTTATTTTTGGACTGTTCCTATTCTTTTGAAGGCGTAACAACTAGTTTGTGATAAAAATTAATCCGGAATAAAAGAGTTCCTTACTGGCAAGCTATACATTTTGTTTAAGTTATTATTATATAAAATAAGTATTTTATTACATCAATCTTTGTATATTGCACATGTATGAACACGTTCATACATTTTAACTTCTACCTTTCAATATATAAAACCTTTCTTGCCGAAGGACAACTAAACAAATTATTTTTAATTTAAAAGTTTGTTGAAGCCGTTGGTTTTTATATTACCAATGTTTTATTAAGAAGAGTAATATTAGAAATATCAACTTTAGTATCAGTTTTTGCATCATTTACATGGTAATGAGTTGTCATATTTTGATCACCGGTAGAGGCAATCTCTTATTTAATTGATGTGTAACAATCTTTTAAACATGTAAAAATAATAATAATAATAAAAAGAACGGCAATTCACGTACCAAATCAGTTAGTACAAAAATGTTAAAAAGTGAGTTTGTGTCTCTAGCTAACAACATATTTGAGATTGCTATACGTTGCAATATCCATATTTGTAATTAACAAAACAAGTGGCCAAAGTCAAGTGTGTCAACATTGATTTGGTGTCATAGCTAAATAGCAATATTTTAACGTAATTTTTTTAGCCTTTCGAACAAATGCTGTTAGGAAACTCTTTTTTATTTCATCTTCATGCAGTTTTACGTTGAATATATAATGGTTGTCAACAGGAAGCGAAATCCACACAAGGCATGGTCCTCGACTTTAAAAAGAAAGACCAAGATCAGGATCTAAGAGTGGAAATGATCTCTTGGGAGAACTTTTGGGAAAACCCAAGTTTCATATCTTTAGTTACTTACATCATCCAAATAGTGAAAGGCTTCTTTCGCAATCGGCGCAAGAAAGAGGAAGAGATCGTTATATCCACTAAGCCAATCGAGACGATGGCCAAACTCAGATTGCTTCAAATCAATCATGTGAATTTGCAAGGGAAGTTCAGTTCTTTTCCTCCTGAACTCAAGTGGCTTCAGTGGAAAGGTTGTCCTCTGGAATCGCTCCCCTCGGACTTAAACGCTCCACAACTCGCTGTCCTTGATCTCTCAGAAAGTAAAATTGAAAGATTATGGGGTTCTAAGAACATGATTTTTTCCTGGATTTATCGCCCCTTTGAAAAGAACAAGGTATGTTTAACCTTTTTGTTCTCCGATTTCAGTATAAGTTTTTTTTTTTTTTTTTTTTTCAACTTAAGATAGAAAATTCAAACTCTACACTTTATAAAAGAATCAAGTGTGTAATTATCGTTCAGTTATATCTGCAATCATTTTTTACCTTCTGGGTTATAGTTGAATTCGCAAGTTGCTTATTAAATATTAAATTTTAACGGTTATCATCAATTTGAAACATTCTAGTATATTTTGTTAAATTCATGGATGTAATTTTTCTAAAGTAAAAATTTAGAGAGTAACTTGCAAGTGTAATAAAGATTTTTCTTTTTTTTTTTTCTTTTTTTAATCGGTTCAGTTTTGAGAATAAAATATCAATTATGTATTACCATTTTTTTTTTTTCAGGTGGCTGAGAACTTGGTGATTCTAAACCTCCGTGAATGCCATCGTATAGCTTCTATTCCGGATATATCTCACCTTCAAAAGTTGGAAAAACTTATTCTCGAGCGTTGCACAAAACTGACTGAGATTCATGACTCCATTGGGAATATGCAGACACTTATTTACTTGAACCTATATGGCTGTACGGATCTTATTAAGATTCCGAATGATGTCTCGGGCTTGAAATGCCTTGAGAAACTTATCCTTTCTCGCTGCTCAAAATTGGAAAAACTTCCCGAAAACATAGGCAGTATGAACTCACTGAAGAAGCTTCTAGTTGATGACACTGCAATAACAGGCCTTCCTGAATCCACCTTTCGTCTTACTCGACTCGAAGAGCTTGACTTAAGTCGATGCACGCGTCTCAATAGGCTACCTCAGTTCATAGGAAAGCTTTGCTCTCTGAAAGAACTGTCCCTCGATGGATCGGGGTTAGAGGAGTTTCCAGATTCTATTGGCTCTTTGGCCAACCTTGAGAAACTTAGTGTCATGTGGTGTCGATCGTTGAATGTAATTCCTGATTCTATCGGAAAACTCAAGTCATTGACACAGTTTTCCGTTCTGTCTAGTCCAATCTCGGAACTGCCTGTGTCTGTCGGTTCGTTGCCAAATCTACAGGAGCTATCAGTGGGAAGAGGCCAATTCCTAACCAGAATTCCTGATTCCATTGAAGGGCTAAATTCTCTTGTTGTGCTTCAAATAGAGCAGACAAAGATCACGGGTCTTCCTGACCAGATTGGAGCCTTGAAATTGCTTGAGAAGCTTGAGATGCGAAACTGTAAATCGCTTGTCACACTACCCGAATCAATCGGGAGCCTCATGAGGCTAACTACTCTGATCATCTCTGAGGCCAAACTCACAAACTTGCCAGAATCTATAGGGAACTTGGAAAGCCTCGCAATGCTCAACCTAACGAACTGCCGAGAGCTCCGCGAGCTTCCAGAGTCGATAGGGAACTTAAAGTCGTTGCACAACTTGCTAATGGAAGATACTGGGGTGGCAAAGTTACCTGAAAGCTTTGGGATGCTCTCAAGCTTAATATTTTTGAAAATGACCAAGAAGTCTCTTGCGGAACTGCCTTTGAAAAGGCGACACGATGTTGATGTACTTCCAACATCCTTCTCAAGCCTATCCTTGCTGAATGAATTCTATGCTCGTTATTGCGACATTTCGGGCAAAATCCCGGATGATTTTGAGAAGTTGTCGTCGTTGGAGATTTTGGATCTAGGCTACAACCATTTTTGCAGCCTCCCTTCAAGCCTAAAGGGCATGTCCATTCTCAAAAAACTTACTTTGCCTAATTGCCAAGAGCTCAAATCTCTCCCTCCACTTCCCTCGAGTTTGTTGGAGATAAACGTCGCGAACTGTGTCGAACTGGAAACCGTATCTGATATTTCAAACTTGGAGAGCTTACAGCTTTTGAATCTCGCAAATTGTGACAAAGTGGTGGATATTCCTGGCCTTGAATGCTTGAAGTCCTTGACAAGGTTGTACCTGAATGATTGCAATTCTTGCTCATCTGCGGTTCGGAAAAGACTAGCCAGGGTCCTTTTCTCTCTCTAAATTTCACTCTTTCTCATACATGGAAAATTGAACTATATCTTGTTCCTCAAGTAAAAAAGCAGCAAACTCATACAAATATCATTAAATTTGTTGCAGGGGTCATTGAGGAATATACGGAATTTAAGTGTGCCTGGAAGCAAGATTCCCAACTGGCTTTCTCAAGATGCCGTAGTCACATTCTCCGAACGCAGAAACCATGCCCTCAAAGCTGTAATTATAGGCGTAGTTGTCTCTCTCAACCATCAAATACACAGTGATAATAGAAACCTCAACCCGGCTGTCGTCGATATCCAAGCAAAGGTCCTCAAACTCGACGGTTCTCCAGCATTCACCACAACATTGTACTTACTAGGAGTGCCAAACACGAACCAGGATCAATTTCACTTGTGCCGGTTTTCGGTCCATAATCCTCTGGTTTCTTTGTTGAAAGACGGATATAAAATAGAGGTGACAAAGAGAAACCCAGCTTATGATCTTGGGGTTGAGATGAAAAAGTGTGGGATTTATTTTGTTTATGAAGGTGATGATGATTATGAGGGAGATGAAGAATCGTTAAATGAGAGCCAACTATCCACTTCAGAGAAACTAGCCAAGTTTTTCGGGTCCTATGAAGAAGATGATCGTGATCATGTTTCTGAATCCGGTGCAACAACAGATTAAATGAGGAATTAACATGATTAAAAAAAAAAAAAAATCTCATTTATGTTCAATGCTTGTTACGTAGAAGTTATTGGAACTAAAAGTACTATCTGTTTATGTCATAAAGAAGGCTGAGCAATGTGAATGGTTGCCGTGCGTGCCCTGTTTCTAAGGTTAATTATTTTTAATAGTTATTATTGTTATTTCAGTTGACAAATTTATTGTGGTTTTCTACTTTACTCTCAGTTATTTTCCAATGTTTTTTTTTTGTTAGTTTGAAACTTATTTTTGTCGTGTTCAATTTTTTGTCCTTGATGCATTTCATGTCGACTTTTGGTTGTAGTTTCTACTTTATTTTTTTATTTGTGATTTTTTGTTTTTGTTTTTTTTTTTGAAATGGTTGTCGTTATTATGTTCTTGACAAACAACTCTTGTTCGCGTTCTTTTTTTGTTGTTTTGTATTGTAGTTGGTGTATGTTGTTTGCCAGATTTTTGTGCGTTCTATTTTTGTTGTTTTGTATTGTAGTTGGTGTATGTTGTTTGCCAGATTTTTGTGCTTATGAAGTTTTATTCTTGTTCTTTTTGTTGTCGTTTTTTACTTTTTTGTTCATTACTGTGTACTTTTAGTCATGCTTGTTGTTTGTATTATGTCTTTTTACTTTTGTTTTCCTTGCTACACTCATCTTTCACTCTTTTTTACTAGCCCTACTCACCCGTTTCACATATCATCATGATACACTGAAAGAAATTTAAGATCTATGACTGTTTGTAATACGTTCCTTGTTGGGTGGGTAATTCAAATTCTATTTTTTTTTAACAAAACAAAATATAAAATTATCACTTAATCTTTGCTTGCAATCACATTTCACGTCCTTTTAGTTTTTGTCCCTTTGCCGTGAAATGAAGTTAAATTCACATAAATATATGAATCTAAAATTTAGGCATAAAAACAAATCAACTAGAGATTTTCACTTGCAATTGTAACAAGGGTATCATCTTTTTTTGGAAATGGAATCTTGACTTTTCCGTACTCACAAAAAGTCAATAATTATAGAACAACTTTGTAAAACGAGAACCACTACTTTTTCCGTAGGGCTAGGTATAAAGAAGCACACACAAGTTAATCATAACATAGTACTGCACACTTAAAAATAATAATAATAATATATATATATATATATTAAATATGGCGGAAGACGACGTCGCTTCGTCCTCTTCTTCGTCGCCTCCGGCTCCGGCGGTGGCGTTCCGGCACCGATGGGACGTGTTCCTGAGCTTCAGAGGCGAAGACACGCGCGAGAGCTTCACCAAGAGCCTCTACGAGACGTTGGAGGGAGAAGGAGTCCGAGCCTTCCGAGACGACGACGGCCTCAACCGCGGCGACGAGATCGCGCCGTCACTGCTGGAGGCGATCGAGGACTCCGCCGCCGCCGTTGTCGTCGTCTCGCCGAGGTACGGCGACTCGCGGTGGTGCCTGGATGGGCTGGCCAAGATCTGCGAGTGCCGGAGGCTGATCCTCCCGGTTTTCTACCAGGTTGATCCGTCCGACGTGCGGCGGCAGAGAGGACCGTTCGAAGAGAGCTTCAGAAGTCACGAGGAGAGGTTCGGAGAGGATAAGGTTTCGAGGTGGAGGAGAGCCATGAAGATGGTCGGTGGAATTGCTGGTTGGGTTTTCAAGCACGGGTAAATAAACAAACAATTCCATGTATTCAAGTTTATTCCTCTGCCTGCATTTTTCATGGAAATTAAAATCAAATCTTTTTGGAAAATAATTCAGATATATGTTGTCTGCCTACCTTTTGTTCAAGTCAATTTCCTTCGTGATCGGTATATGCTTTTAAACAACAGATCAATTTGGAAAGTACATATTTTGATTTTATTCTTAGCCCCTTTAATCATATTTATACGTTTTGTGCACATGAATTGTGTAAAGGGAAAATTAGAGTTTTTTACTCATCTGATTCTTATTTGAAATATGTACATGAAAAAATATGTATGAAGAAGGAAACGTATTAATATTTTCTTCTGATTTATATATAATTATGATGAGCACTTGGATATTGGTGATCTGCTTGCAGAGAGATGAAGATCACATGGAATTCACATTTTTCTTTAGTGTATTTACTTGTAATTTGTTCAATGGTTTAGGATTTCGTAACGTTTTGTCGGCACTTGATAATTAGATATTATAATGAAAAAAGTTGACAATGCTTTGGAAATATGATTAAGTATTAATCTTAATAAATTATTCTTTTCTTAGTATCTCATATCCCACTTGGTTTTTCCTTAAAAATAAAAATAACAACAATTCACGTACTTTCACACAGGTTGATGAATTATTGGATTATGCAGATCTTAGTTAGGTATTGTGTAACTTTTACCAGAGCTATCATTGTCGTTGAAAGACTGTAAAATAGTACGAGATTAAATATAGTTCTGTCTTTTGGTTTTTCAAGACAAGTGGACAAGAGATAATTAATTGTCCTAAGGTTGCTATATCATATATATATATATACACACACATATAATCCCTCTCATACAATACAAGTAATGTGACTTGTATTAATTGGTATCAATGAGGTGATTCAAATACAATATTTTTTTAATAATACTTGTTATTAATATAAATATCTGAACAGTATAATATGATAAGATTATGAAATTATATATAAATTAATTAGTTGTTATAAGTTTTTAAATATGAAAATACGGTATGAAAATACGGTATGGTATACATGTAGTACCGTATATGAAACATTTCATATATAAACATATATATAAAATCAATCAGTTATTGATCTCTCCGTTCCCCTTAATCTGTGTATAATATATATATATATATATATATATAAGAAACTGTAAAGATAAAAACAGACTATATTTTACTTCACTAATGATATATAAAATATTTCGAATGCTGAAATATATTGGTTTGGATCGTGTATATATATATAGAATCATGGTAATTTTTTTTTTTTTTTTTTTTTGAGGGGAATGGACAAATTGTTACTGACCACAGCATATCATGCTAACTAGTAACTACAATAATGAACATATTTGATCCCATTTCATCGGACTAACAGAGTACTCTAATTTATATCTAATGTGATCTTACAGCGAAGAAGCTCAACTGATTCAGTCAATAGTGAAAAAGGTTTTGGCTAAAATAAAAACAACCCCAGTAGGTCTGGCTGAATACACCGTCGGACTTGATTCCCGAGTAGAAAAGCTCACGAACTTGCTCGACATCAAATCCAACGGCGTTAAGGTTCTCGGATTGCACGGCATCGGCGGAGTCGGCAAAACCACCCTCGCCACAGCTCTTTTCAACAAACTTCTCCCTCGCTTTCAGCTCCGAAGTTTCATTCCAAACATCAGATCAGAAACTTCTTCATCAGACGACCAATCTGGTCTGTTATCTCTTCAGAACAAGCTTATCACCGATCTTTCTCAAGGCAATAAGGACCCTCCCGTAAGCGAGATCAATGCAGGCAAGGATGGAGCGAATGAAGGACCAGAGGGCTTAAGCCACCCCTCAGCTTTTCATTTTCTTTTTTATTTTATTTTATTTTATTTAAATAAGATTTCATAGTACCATTATATATAGTTATTAGCTCTCTAATAAAAAATTCTGGCTTCGGCAGGCATTTCTAAACTCAACATGAAAGTGAACGAGCAGCGAGTCCTCATCGTCCTGGACGACGTTGATAGGGTCGAACAAGTATTGTCTCTGGTTCCCAAAAAGGAGTGGTTTTACGATGGGAGTCGGGTTATCATCACCGCCAGAAACAAAGAAGTCTTCCCTGTTGATCGGATCGTGACCGAGTTGTACGAGGTCAGAGAGCTGGAAAAGTCCGAGTCACTGCATTTATTCAGTTACCATGCGCTCGGAAGAGGAAATCCTCAGGAGGAGTTTTATAAACTTTCCGAGAAAATCGTGGAGATCACGGGAGGACTGCCTCTGGCTCTGGAAGTGTTCGGGTCTTTTCTGTTTGGAAAGAGGAGGAGAGAGGAGTGGGAGGACGCGGTGAAGAAACTGGCTCGGATTCGCCCCGGGAATCTTCAGGACGTGCTGAGGATAAGCTTTGATGGGCTAAAGGACGAGCAAGTGAAGTGCGCTTTTCTCGACGTTGCGTGCTTGTTTGTTCAGATGAGGATGCAGAGAGAGGAGGTTGTTGATGTGCTGAAAGGATGCGGCTTTCCGGCGGAGACGGCGATAGCGGATCTCGTGGCGAAATCGCTTGTTAAGATTGCTGGGGATGGGACATTGTGGATGCATGATCAAGTGAGAGATATGGGGAGGCAAATTGTTGTGGAGGAGAACATTAGTTATCCTGGAATGCGTAGTAGAGTGTGGGATCGGGAGGAAATCATGAAGGCTATCTTGACCGATGAAAAGGTAAAAATTTGTTTGTTTAGTCTTCTTATATGTTTATGTTCATGATCAAACATGGTGATTTTATTCGGCAAAAAAAGAAAAATCAAAGCATTCATGTGATTTTATCATTGGAAAATTTGTTCGTTTAGTTCTTGAGTTATGTTCATGTGAATTTTTTTTTTTATTACTAGTTCGAGAGTATGTGAGATTTATGTTTTCCCACAAATTTCAAAGCCTAATAGCATTAGTAAAAAAAAAAATCGCATTTATAAAGTATTCCAAATAAAATAACGAGCACAAATCTTATAACTAGTAATATTTAGAAGTTTAGAGATTACTCTACACAGCCACTATTTATCCAAAAAAAAAAAAAAAAAACTCTACATAGCCACTTTTGCCCATGTTGGTGCATGCACGAGTATGCATATATACTCCTAGTTGTGCACAAATATTACATGCAACCAAACAGACATAGAGTAAGATATGTATTTTATTTTTGGACTGTTACTATTCTTTTGAAGGTGTAACAACTAGTTTGTGATAAAAATTAATCCGGAATAAAAGAGTTCCTTGTTGGCAAGCTATACATTTTGTTTAAGTTATTATTATAAAAAATAAGTATTTTATTACATCAATCTTTGTATGTTGCACATGTATGAACACATTTTTAACTTCTACCTTTCGATATATAAGACCTTTCTTACCGAAGGATAACTAAACAAATTATTTTTAATTTAAAAGTTTGTTGAAGCCGTTGATTTTTATAATACCAATGTTTTATTAAGAAGAGTAGTATTAGAAATACTAACTTTGATATCAAATTTTGCATTAATTTCATGGTAATGAGTTGTCATATTTTGATCACCAGTAGATGCAATCTCTTATTATAAATTGATGTGTAGCAATCTTTTAAACATATTAAAAAAAAAAAACGACAATTCATATGTTAAATCAATTAGTACAAAAATGTTAAAAAGTGAGTTTGTATCTCTAGCTAACAACATATTTGAGATTGCTATACGTTGCAATATCCATATTTGTAATTAACAAATCAAGTGGCCGAAGTCAAGTGTGTCAACATTGATTTGGTGTCATAGCTAAATAGCAATATTTTAACGTAATTTTTTTAGCCTTTCGAACAAATGCTGTTAAGAAACTCTTTTTTATTTCATCTTCATGCAGTTTTACGTTGAATATATAATGGTTGTCAACAGGAAGCGAAATCCACACAAGGCATGGTCCTCGACTTTAAAAAGAAAGACCAAGTGAAGGCTCGAAGTGTGGAAATGATCTCTTGGGAGAACTTTTGGGAAAACCCAAGTTTCACATCTTTAGTTACTTGCATCATGCAAATAGTGAAAGGCTTCTTTCGCAATCGGCGCGAGAAAGAGGAAGAGATCGTCATATCCACTAAGCCAATCGAGACGATGGCCAAACTCAGATTGCTTCAAATCAATCATGTGAATTTGCAAGGGAAGTTCAGTTCTTTTCCTCCTGAACTCAAGTGGCTTCAGTGGAAAGGTTGTCCTCTGGAATCGCTCCCCTCGGACTTAAACGCTCCACAACTCGCTGTCCTTGATCTCTCAGGAAGCAAGATTGAAAGATTATGGGGTTCTAAGAATATGATTTTTTCCTGGATTTATCGCCCCTTTGAAAAGAACAAGGTATGTTTGATCTTTTTATTCTCCAATTTCAGTATTAGTCCTTCCTTTTTTTTTTTTTTTTGCCCTTTTTGAACTTAGGGTAGAGAATTCAAACTCTACATCTTATAAAAGAATCAAGTGTAGAATTATAGTTCCGTTATATCTATAATCACTTTTTGCCTTCTGGGTTATAGCTTTAATTCGCAAGCTGCTTATTAAATATTACAGAGAGATGTTAAATTTAAAAGGATACACCCTCAAACACGTGATATGTGACATGACACGTTCCGTTTTTAAATTTTAACAGTTGTCATCAATTTGAAACACTCTAGTATATTTTGTTAAATTCATTGGATGTAATTTTTCTGAGTAAAAATTTAGAGAGTAACTCGCAAGTGTAATAAAGTTTTTTCTTTTTTTCTTTTTTTAATCGGTTCAGTTTTGAGAATAAAATATCAATTATGTATTACCATTTTCTTTTTTTTCAGGTGGCTGAGAACTTGGTGATTCTAAACCTCCGTGAATGCCATCGAATAGCTTCTATTCCGGATATATCTCACCTTCAAAAGTTGGAAAAGCTTATTCTCGAGCATTGCACAAAACTGACTGAGATTCACGACTCCATTGCGAATATACAGACACTTATTTACTTGAACCTATATGGCTGTACGGATCTTACTAAGATTCCGAATGATGTCTCGGGCTTGAAACGCCTCGAGAAACTCATCCTTTCTCGCTGCTCAAAACTGGAAAATCTTCCCGAAAACATAGGCAGTCTGAACTCACTGAAGAAGCTTCTAGTTGATGACACTGCAATAACAGGCCTTCCTGAATCCACCTTTCGTCTTACTCGACTCGAAGAGCTTGACTTAAGTCGATGCACGCGTTTCAACAGGCTACCTCAATTAATAGGAAAGCTTTGTTCTCTGAAAGAACTGTCCCTCAATGGATCGGGGTTAGAAGAGTTTCCAGATTCTATTGGCTCTTTGGCCAACCTTGAGAAACTTAGTGTCATGTGGTGTCGATCGTTGAAAGTAATTCCCGATTCTATCGGAAAACTCAAGTCATTGACACAGTTTTCCATTCTGTCTAGTCCAATCTCGGAACTGCCTGTGTCTGTCGGTTCGTTGCCAAATCTACAGGAGCTATCAGTGGGAAGAGGCCAATTCCTAACCAGAATTCCTGATTCCATTGAAGGGCTAAATTCTCTTGTTGTGCTTCAAATAGAGCAAACGAAGATCACGGGTCTTCCTGACCAGATTGGAGCCTTGAAATTGCTTGAGAAGCTCGTGATGCGAAAATGTAAATCGCTTGTCTCACTACCCGAATCAATCGGGAGCCTAATGAGGCTAGCTACTCTGATCATCTCTGAGGCCAAACTCACAAACTTGCCAGAATCTATAGGGAACTTGGAAAGCCTCGCAATGCTTAACCTAAAGAATTGCCGAGAGCTCCGCGAGCTTCCAGAGTCGATAGGGAAATTAAAGTCGTTGCACAAATTGCTAATGGAAGATACTGGGGTGGCAAAGTTACCTGAAAGCTTTGGGATGCTCTCAAGCTTAATAATTTTGAAAATGACAAAGAAGTATCTTGCGGAACTGCCTTTGAAAAGGGGGCACGATATTGATGTACTTCCAACATCCTTCTCAAGCCTATCCTTGCTGAATGAATTCTATGCTCGTTATTGTGACATTTCGGGCAAAATCCCGAATGATTTTGAGAAGATGACGTCGTTGGTGATTTTGGATCTAGGCTACAACCATTTTTGCAGCCTCCCTTCAAGCCTAAAGGGCATGTCCATTCTCAAAAAACTTACTTTGCCTAATTGCCAAGAGCTCAAATCTCTCCCTCCACTTCCCTCGAGTTTGTTGGAGATAAACGTCGCGAACTGTGTCGAACTGGAAACCGTATCTGATATTTCAAACTTGGAGAGCTTACAGCTTTTGAATCTCGCAAATTGTGAGAAAGTGGTGGATATTCCTGGCCTTGAATGCTTGAAGTCCTTGACATGGTTGTACCTGAATGATTGCAATTCTTGCTCATCTGCGGTTCGGAAAAGACTAGCCAGGGTCCTTTTCTCTCTCTCTCTCTCTAAATTTCACTCTTTCTCATACATGGAAAATTGAACTATATCTTGTTCCTCAAGTAAAAAAAGCAGCAAACTCATACTAATATCATTAATTTTGTTGCAGTGGTCATTGAGGAATATACGGAATTTAAGTGTGCCTGGAAGCAAGATTCCCAACTGGCTTTCTCAAGATGCCGCAGTCACATTCTCCGAACGCAGAAACCATGCCCTCAAAGCTGTAATTATAGGCGTAGTTGTTTCTCTCAACCATCAAATACACTGCGAAAATAGAAACCGCATCCCGGCAGTCGTCGATATCCAAGCAAAGGTCCTCAAACTCGACGGTTCTCCAGCATTCACCACAACATTGTACTTACTAGGAGTGCCAAACACGAACCAGGACCAATTTCACTTGTGCCGGTTTTCGGTCCATAATCCTCTGGTTTTTTTGTTGAAAGACGGATATAAAATAGAGGTGACAAAGAGAAACCCAGCTTTTGATCTTGGGGTTGAGATGAAAAAGTGTGGGATTTATTTTGTTTATGAAGGTGATGATGATTATGAGGGAGATGAAGAATCGTTAAAGGAGAGCCAACTATCCACTTCAGAGAAACTAGCCAAGTTTTTCGGGTCCTATGAAGAAGATGATCGTGATCATGTTTCTGAATCCGGTGCAGCAACAGATTAAATGAGGAATTAACATGATTTAAAAAAAAAAAAAAAGCTCATTAATGTTCAATGATTGTTACGTCGAGCTTATTGGAACTAAAAGTACTATCTGTTTATATAATAAAGAAGGCCGAGCAATGTGAATAGTTGCCGTGCGTGCCCTGTTTCTAAGGTTATTTATTTTTTTATTGTTATTATTGTTATTTCAGTTTATTGTGGTTTTCTACTTTACTCAATTATTTTCCAAGGGTTTTTTATTTTTATTTTTAGTTTGAAAGTTATTTTTGTCGTGTTCAATTTTTTGTCCTTGATGCATTTCATGTCGACTAGTGGTTGTAGTTTCTACTTTATTTTTTATTTGTGATTTTATTTTATTTTTTATTTTTTGAAATGGCTGTCGTTATTATGTTCTTGACAAACAACTTTTGTTCTCGTTCTTTTTTTGTTGTTTTGTATTGTAGTTGGTGTTTGTCGTTTGCCAGATTTTTGTGCTTATGAAGTTTCATTCTTGTTCCTTTTGGTGTCGTTTTTTACTTTTTTGTTCATAACCGTGTACTTTTTGTCATGCTTGTTGTTTGTATTTTTTGCCTTTTTATTTTTGTTATCCTTGCTACGCTCATCTGTCACTCTTTTTTACTAGCCCTACTCACCCGTTTCACATATCATCAGGATACAGTAAAAGAAATTTTAGATCTATGACTGTTTGTAATACGTTCCTTGTTGGGTGGGTAATTCAAATTCTACTTTTTTTTTTTTACAAAACAAAATATAAAATTATCACTTAATTTTTGCTTGCAATCACATTTCACGTCCTTTTAGTTTTTGTCCCTTTGCCGTGAAATGAAGTTAAATTCACATTAATATATGAATCTAAAGTTTAGACATAAAAACAAATCAACAAGAGATTTGCACTTGCAATTGTAACAAGGGTATTATCTTTTGTTTGGAAATGGAATGTTGACTTTTCCGTACTCACAAAAAGTCAATAATTATAGAACAACTTTGTAAAACGAGAACCACTACTTTTTCCGTAGGGCTAGGTATAAAGAAGCACACACAAGTTAATCATAACATAGTACTGCACACTTAAAAATAATAATAATAATAATACATATATATTAAATATGGCGGAAGACGACGTCGCTTCGTCCTCTTCTTCGTCGCCGCCGGCTCCGGCGGTGGCGTTCCGGCACCGATGGGACGTGTTCCTGAGCTTCAGAGGCGAAGACACGCGCGAGAACTTCACCAAGAGCCTCTACGAGACGTTGGAGAGAGAAGGAGTCCGAGCCTTCCGAGACGACAACGGCCTCAACCGCGGCGACGAGATCGCGCCGTCACTGCTGGAGGCGATCGAGGACTCCGCCGCCGCCGTCGTCGTCGTCTCGCCGAGGTACGGCGACTCGCGGTGGTGCCTGGAGGAGCTGGCCAAGATCTGCGAGTGCCGGAGGCTGATCCTGCCGGTTTTCTACCAGGTCGACCCGTCCGAAGTGCGGCGACAGAGAGGACCGTTTGAAGAGAACTTCAAAAGTCACGAGGAGAGGTTCGGAAAGGATAAGGTTTTGAGGTGGAGGAGCGCCATGGAGATGGTCGGTGGAATTGCTGGTTGGGTTTTCAAGCACGGGTAAGTACACAAACAATTCAATGTATTTAAGTTTAATCCTCTGCCTGCGTTTTTCATGGAAATTAAAATCAAAATGGTGTTGGTTTAAGTCTAAAACTCATCATTATAAACATAAGATCCAAAAAAAATCTCATTTTTTATGACTAATCCTTTCACTCATTTTCTTTTCATAGTAATATTTTCATATTAAAAATTTTATCTCTTCCGCTTTAAGCTTAGACCTCGCTTGGATCATGTTTCCGTTCTTAAAAAGGGAATTTTTTTTTTGTTTTAAATAAAAAAGACTTTTTATTTTAAGTATGAGATAGTATTTGGATAAAGGAAAATTTTTCTCCTTGAAAATAAAAAAAATTTTGAAATTAAAAAAATAATATTATGAATACTGCATTGTCAGATAATTTTAAAAAGTTTTTTTTTTTTCTCAAAAGGATATCATAAAAAATTAGTTTGAAAATGAGAAAATTTTTTATTTTAAAAGTGAGAGGATAATAGAAAAAATTGGGAAAAATTCTCTTTTGTAAAAAATTTCCAATTTTTGAAATTGAACTTGCCATCAAAACAAGGGGTTGAATTCCATAGCTTTTCTTTTAATCTCCTATTAAAACCTTTTTTTTTTTTTTTTCCAATACCATGTTAAAATATGGTAGGATTTTATTAGATTTGTTAAAAAAATAATTCTCAAATGATTTTTTTACATCTATTCAAATTCTATTTCAAAAATATAATTTCTATTTAAATCTTAAATTTTAACCATTAATGACGCAAGAAAATGGAACAGTTTAAATCTTAGTAAATATTATATATGGATAATTGGTTGATATAACTTTATGGCCCAAAAAAGAAAATAAACTATTTCGTCTTATGCTCTCGTAAAAGAAAGTATCATGCTTACTTTATCCTTGAAAAAAAAAAAACAAAACAAAACAAAAACCTCGTTACTTTTTCATTTGTTTAATCGTTGTATTAGAATGAAACTTGCTCACGCTCGTTTTCAATAACATATTTATAAATATAAATATATATATAGATGAATCTCCTACCTAACAATGAAATAGATTTAACAGACGTATCTTTTTAAATAGATACATGTAGTGTTAATTAATTTACATACAACTTTAAGTAAATTTAAGTGTAATATACTGGCTACTATTTGGAGATATTGGACATGTAATATAAAAAGAACGTTATAATCAGCTGGTAGTTACTTTAACCTACAAAGAGTTACAAATGCGATTGTATAGGAGTCTCATATATGAGTCTTCTATCCAACAACATATATAACTTTTTAATTAGATGCATCTAGATTCAAATACAACTTTAAATAAATCTATATGTAATACATATGGTACTATGTACAGTTGTTAGACATATAATATAAATAAAAAAATGTTATCTTAATATGATGTATAATTCACGATTTCACTTTTTCTTCTACCTTTTTTATTGAAAATTGCTCTATATAGGTCGTTGTTTAATCCTTCACTTCTGTGAGCGCATCACGTCCTTCTGCATATTGAATGGGCCCAAATTACGCAAACGATTTAATAAAGACAAAAGAAAAACCAATCTTCTAGGATTAACATGTCTTTTTTTAATCCTTTTTAAACAAAGAGATGCTACATTGACCTGAATTCTAAACACTACTGATCGAAAATTCAATTCAAAGTCTTGACATATGCATAGTATGTGTTGGGGTTGGACTTCGTCTTCCTATTAACACCGGTAATCTTCAGTTATTCGACGAATGAATAACAAATTCTTGATTGCAATCCTTGATATTTTCGTATATTTGGGTCGGAACCAACTTACGATATTACTTCGTTCAATCATGACTAATGATCATTCGAATGTTTGGGCCGGACCCAATTTATGATCTCCATTCGTTCTATCATGAATTATGATTGTTCGCATTCGAACGTCAAACCAGTAAGTTCAAATATGATCAGACATATATCGAATCTAATAGAAGTTACGAACGGCACATTTGTAAGAATTAGGCCTTGTTTCCTAATATCATTGTTCGTTGCTCGTGCTTGACGAAAAGTACAAGAGATACTCCCCATAACCGTCAAGCCCACAATCGACAATGATATGTCAGACCTTTTATCATAACTGACAAGCCTATGATTGACGATGACGTCATATATTATAACTGTTAAGCCCACGATCTGTGATAAAGTTCACTAGATCATAACTGGCATTCTTACACGTGTCTCAAAGGACATCAAGCAGAAACCGCTCACCACTAATTACGGGTTCAGACTCACTATTTTTTCTCTATAAATAGAGGAAGACCCCCCTTCAGATAGAGAACTTCTTTTTCTGATTCTGACTTACTACTACGCTATCCAAATTCTCTCAGAAAATATAACTCTTTGTATTCAAAAACAATCATATACAGTGAAGAAACCACACTCACAGAGGACGTAGTACACATTTGGCGAACCTCTCTAAATTTCGGTGTTGTTGATTCTCTTTTCTTTTTTCTTACTTGATTATTTGGATATTATAATTCTTTATGAATTTTACCAACGATTTCCAAGGACCCAATCGATTGTTTGTTTCATTTCTTTTTACTAACTTCTGTTAAAAATTGACGGTAGATTCCCAACATCTACAATATGTAAGCCGTGGATTTGGTTCATATGTACGCTAATTCATATCTCCTTCTGTGTCTCTCAAATAATATCATCTATTTTGACGTTCTTCTCGTAACCATTTTGACTTTGTTGACAGCAAAGACGCGGAAATAATAAACCATTTGGTCAAAAGGGTGTTGAGTGCAATCAGCAATACGCCCATGGGTTTGGCTACATACACAGTTGGACTTGATTCTCGCCTTGAACAAGTGATGAAAATGTTGGATGTTAAATCCAATGGAATCCGAATTATGGGATTTTATGGCATCGGTGGGGTCGGCAAGACAACCCTTGCCAAGGCAGTTTACAACAAACTTGTCGGCCACTTTAAGCTCCGCAGTTTCATATCAAGTGTTCGAGAAATTTCAGCTCAAGAGGATGGTCTTGTTTCTCTTCAAAAAAAACTCGTCAATGACCTTTGCAAGGGTAATGTTATAGAAAAGGTTAGTGATGGTATTACTTTAATCAAAGGGAAAGTAAATGAGAGGCGCGTTTTAGTAGTTTTGGACGATGTCGACAATGTAAGCCAACTAAATGCTGTGATGGCCAAAAGAGAGTGGTTTCATGAAGGAAGTAGGATCATCATTACCACTAGATATCGAGAAGTCTTGCCGAAGCACCTTGTGGATTCGGAGTATGAGGTCAGAGAATTGGATTCGTCTGAGGCACTAAAACTTTTTAGTCACCATGCTCTAGGAAAGGAGAAACCAACAGACAAGTTCTTCAATCTGTCTGAGCAAATTGTGCTGTTAACCGGAGGGTTACCATTGGCTCTAGAAGTGTTTGGTTCTATGCTTTTTGACAAAAGGAATATAAAGGTATGGAAAGATGCTCTGCAGAAACTGAAGAAGATTCGCGGGGAGAATCTTCAAGGCGTGTTGAAGATCAGCTATGACGCACTAGACGAGCAAGAAAAGTGTGTATTCCTTGACATCGCGTGCCTGTTTGTTTATATGGGAATGGATAGAGATTATGCAATTGACATATTTAAGGGGTGTGGCTTTGAGGCTGAGATAGTAATCACAGAACTCGCGGCTAAATCACTCATCAAGATTACTTCAAAGAATACGTTGTGGATGCATGACCAAGTTAGAGACATGGGAAGACAGATTGTTAGGCATGAAAATGTGGTTGATCCTTGCATGCGTAGCAGACTGTGGGATCGCGACGAGATCATGACTGTCTTCTTGGATGAGAAGGTACAAATTATAGTACGACATATAGTTCATATACCCAAGTTCTAGATTTAGAAGCTTTAGACCTAATGGTTTTAATTTGCATGTTCATTTTTGGTTGCTTCCTTTTGGAGTGCCTTTATTTGAGTTTCTAATGCGGTTTTTTTTTTTTTTTTTTTTTTTAAATAATTATTTACAACAGAGAAGAAAATGTACACAAGGAATTGTCCTAGACTTCAAGAGAAAAAGCATTGTGAGGGATCCTGATGGTGGCAGTATATTATGGAATAAGCTTCAAAGAAGCCCAAATTTGACTAATGTAGTTGCTTACTTGAAAGAAATATACCGAGAGTACCAAATAAATCAATTAGAGAAGAAGAAAGAGGCTAAGATTTGGGCTAAACCCCTCGGAACAATGGTCAACCTCAGATTGCTCCAAATAAATTATGTCAACCTTGAAGGAGAGTTCAAATTCCCTGCAGAACTCAAGTGGCTGCAGTGGAAAGGGTGTCCCTTAAAACATCTCCCATCTGATTTCTGTCCTCAGAGACTCGCCATCCTTGATCTTTCAGACAGCAAAATTGAAAGAGCCTGGGATCGGTATGATAACAAGGTACGTCAATCACCTACTAAGCTGTTATATTACAAATCAGGCTTACCGATCCCAGTTTTTGATAGCAACTGACATGACATACGAGCTGCCATTTTTTTTATAGATAGGTGTTTATAAAGTTAGCACGGTCGTTAATTAATATTAAAAAGTTGCATCTACAATTCCTTTTGTTGGAAGAAGGATGACAATTCATCACTACGTGAGTTGATATTGAAAAGTTACGATAGAAGTTGGGATCCTTCCTATGTTATTTCAAGTAATGCTGTTATCAAATTTTATTTTTGAGTTGTCTTCGGTCATATACTACTAAAAGAAAGTTTTTCGATGTTACAGGTGGCTGAGAATTTAAAGATATTGAACCTAAGTGATTGCTCTAACCTGACTGGTCTTCCCAATTTATCCGGGAATCAGAAATTAGAAAAGCTTATCCTCAGGCGTTGTGTAAGCCTGACTAAGATTGATGATTACATAGGGAACATTAACACACTGATTCACTTGGACCTAAAAGAATGTTCAAATCTTATTCAATTCCCTACCGATGTGTCCGGCTTGAAACAGCTTGAGAATCTTATCCTCTCCGGGTGCTCAAAATTGAAAGGGCTTCCGGAAAACATAGGCAGCATGAGATCTTTGAAAGAGCTTCTAGTTGACGATACTGCTATAGAAAGCATACCTGAATCTATCTTCCGCCTAACACAACTCGAGAAGCTTATCTTAAGCCATTGCAGGCATTTAAAGAGGCTTCCCCATTGCATAGGAAAGCTGTGCTCTCTGAAGGAACTCTCTCTAAATGGAACTGGATTAGAAGAATTGCCACACTCGATTGGATCTCTCCAGAACCTTGAGAATCTAAATGCGACGTGGTGTTCTTCATTGTCTGTACTTCCTGATTCCATCAGCGATCTCAAGCTGTTGACAGAGTTTTTTGTTTTGGAAAGTCCAATCAAAGAACTCCCTCTTTGTATTGGTTTTTTACCAAATTTGAAGGAGTTATCAGTGGGAAGGGGAAAATTCCTCAGTGAATTGCCTCATTCAATTGGAAGACTAGATTCTCTTGTGACGCTTCAGATACATGAGACATCAATCACCGATCTGCCCGATGATATTGGAGAGTTGAAATCACTAAAGAAGCTTCAGTTGTGGAAATGTAGATCTCTTAGATCATTACCCGAGTCAATTGGCGGCATGTTGTCTCTTACTACTTTGGAAATATATAAAGCTAAAATCAAAGAGCTTCCAGAATCAATAGGCATGTTAGAGAACCTTACAGAGCTAAGCCTTTACTTTTGTGAAGAGCTGCACAAGCTTCCAGATTCAATAGGAAATTTGAAGTCCTTGAACTACTTGCAGATGGCGGAAACTGCGGTGACAGAATTACCTGAAAGCTTCGGGATGCTATCAAGTGTAATGGTATTGCACATTCCAAAGAATCATCATGTGGGACTGTTTGATAGCAATGACGTGAAAACGCCTGTGATTCACAGCTCACAAAAGGGTTCTTTTTTCCCGTCTTCTTTCTCAAGTCTATCCTCACTAAGTGAATTGGATGCTCGTGCGAGGGAAATATCTGGTAAGATTCCGGATGATTTCGAGAAGTTGGCGAATCTAGAGATTCTAAACCTTAGCAACAATGATTTCTGCAGCCTCCCATCCAGCTTAAGGGGCATGTCAATTCTTAAAGAACTTCTTTTGCCTCATTGTAGAGAGCTAAAGTTCCTCCCTCCACTTCCCTCAAGTTTACTTGTGGTGAATGTTGCGTACTGTATCGCATTGGAAAATATTTCTGATCTTTCAAACTTGGAAAGCTTAGAGGAATTGAATCTCACAAACTGTGAGGAAGTCGAGGATATTCCTGGCCTCGAATGCTTGAAGCCTTTAAAAAGGTTGTACATGAATTGTTGCAAAACTTGCTCCATGGTTGCTAAGAGAAGACTTGCTAAGGTTCTCTCTCTCTCTCTCTCTCTCGAGTTTTCATTCTTTCATTAGTAGTTGTGCTAAAATTATTATCGAAAAGTAACAATTACAATTGAGAAGACGATAAATTGAATAAAAGTTGGGATACTTGGCACTGCTAAAAAGAAGTTCCCTTTTATATTAATCCTCCTCGTATAACTTTAGAAAGAAGAAAACAAAATTTCTTAGTTCTTCAAAATTTGTTGCAGAGCTCTTTGAGGAAAATAACGAATCTTAGCATGCCTGGGAGCAAGATTCCAGATTGGCTTTGTCAAGATGAGGTCACATTCACAGAGAGAAGGAATACCCCTCTCCAAGGTGTAACTATAGGTGTAGTTGTATCTCTCAACCATCAAATTCAAGATGACTCGAGACAAAACGTTTCCGGGATAGTCGACATACAAGCACGGGTACTCAAACAAGATTTACCAATCTTCACCACAGTTTTCAACTTAAGTGGAGTACCACACAAGGACGAAGATCAACTCCACTTGTGCCGGTATTCGGTTGATCAACCTTTAGTTTCCCAATTGAAAAATGGCTACAAGATATTGGTAACCAAGCGAAACCCGCCAGTTATGCAAGGTGTTGAGCTGAAAAAGTGGGGGATTTGTTTGGTCTATGAAGGTGATGATGATTATGAGGGTGATGAAGAGAACTTAGATGAAAGCCAACTGTCCGTTTCCCAAAAACTAGCAAAGTTTTTGAGCACATTTGAAGCAGAAGATGCTAAGGTTTCGGAAAACTCTTGTGAAGAGGTGGAAAGAAATGTGCAAGAGACTTGTAAAAGACCACAAAACTTTTTCCCACAATATTTGCTTCCAAAATTTGTTGCTCTTTCATTTCTAGTTCTTTTGTTCGGTTGGATTTTCTTGCGTATAGTGTAAAATTTTCATTTAGCTCTATAACTTTTGGACATATTGATGATCCAATGAACATATGTGAAGATATCTAATTATTTCATTGTTAATGATATAGTTTCATAATTAGAAAAATCGCTCGATGAAGTTCCTTGCTCACTCTTGAAAAGGAAGAAGGAAAGCTGATTTTTTTCCCCCAATTTCCTTGTGTTTGGGAAATATTTTTTTACCTTCTCGAGTGTTGTTGGAGCAGTAAGTTTTATTTCGTCTTCACTTGACCGTTTTTAAGTTTTAATGTCGTTTGTGTTTTTTTTTTTCCCCCTCAAGCTCCCATTTAGCATTTCCTTTTAAACCTAATTTAAAAAAAAAAAAAAAAAGGTTAGTGCATTTTCTCTAGTAAAAATTAAATTTTATAATTTAAATTATGAGTTTGAATTAATAATTAAAATAATTGTTTATGCCATCTTGATTTCAGATCAAAGCCGTTACCAAGCTCTATTCAATTGTCATTTCTTGTCATTCGCTTTGTGTTTGTCGAATTGTCATATTCCATGTAACTCTATTTTCATTTAAAATGTAACGATGATATTATCTGCTTTGGGTCACGTACCTACATGGTTTTGCTTTTGAACTCACACCAAAAAGTCACATATCATTAGGATGCGATTTCTTTACTTATGAATCGTCACATATATTCATTCCTAAACGATGTGAGACGACATAACTTACTACTTCTTTAAAGGGGCTGATAACTGTCTCAACTTACGTTTTGTTGCTGGAGACGGGTGCTCTAGTCGCAGCCAAAAACATTATCACCAGGTAAAATGGTAGGATTTATATCTTCGACCCCAATTAATGTAGAATCAAAGCATAGAACTTAAAGGGCGAATTAGGTCATCTTGCACGGCCAAAAAATGCTCGGGGTTTGATTAGATGATGTAAATGTACACTAGAGAGACCTGCCACAACTATAGTTCCTCCACGGTAGGAAAACAGCTTTTCAAAGTGGGAAAAAAAATTATAAAAAAAAAAAAGAATCTATATATGAATATATGTAGAACAAACCTAAACTAAGATATGGAGCAAGCTAAATTTACAAATTTTTCTACGGCTCACCGTCAAAATGAATGTTTTGTTATACAAGTCCTTTCAGTTTATTTCCTTTGCCCTATCTTGGGCCGGGACTTCATGCTGGCTCTGCGAGCAACATCCCACGCTTTCTGCGGCGCAAACACACCCAGCTGTGCAGCAAAGAACGACTCGTACCCAGGTGAGTCAAAAGCAAAGCCAGTGTGTTTTGATAACTCTCTTGGGAGTTGAGCTATGGCGTAGCTCCTGGCCTCGTCTGGTGTGAGTTGGTTTCCAATTTCCAGCAATTCTGTTCTGGTTCTACCTTCGGGCTCATGCATGTGAATTTCCTGAACAATCTGATAATCATATGGGAAGAACCATCTCTGAACCCTACAATCATAATGAGAAAAAATAAAAAAATAAAAAAATCAGCAGCTACATAATGAAGGCAAAAATTGGTGATGAAACTAGAAAATCTTCGATAAAGAATCTCATCGTCTTACCCTTGGTAGATGAAATCACCAAGAAGCGCAACAATGGGAACAAGTGCAAGCGTCAAGTAGAAGTAGAATGTACTCATTAAGACATAAATGACAAAGAAAACATTTTCCTGAAAATAAAAACCGTGGGAGCGTCAGTGGCTCAAATATTTGATAGGAAATTTTTGGGAGATAAACAAAATTCTCAATAGTAAAAGAGGAGAAAAACGAAACCCACCTGTCGGTCATATGGTGTCATAATGCCAGAGTAAATGAAAATGAATATAAACCATGCCAAAATGCTTCCTCCAACACTGATGTAATGCCACCTTGTAATTGAATTGCACATCAAAAGAAGCCGCAGGTTGACGGTCACTACAACACAGGTGAACGCCATTGTGCTGACATCCCAAAGACCAAACATCTTGCCAGATGAATTTTGAGCATTTGAACTGGAATCGCTCACAAAGAAATAGAAGATGAGAGATTGATAGACAGAAAAGAAGGCCCATATTGCCACAACCCTCCATTTGAAAAAGACATTCCTTATGCCCTCCCTGTATATTTCGGGATATTTCTTGGAAAGAGATGCACTAACATCCTGATTAAGAAAGCAAATAAACAATCAGTGGAACTTTCATCTAAAACATTACAAAAATAAACACCATGTCGCCTTCTCAAGCACATAATCAAGAAAGTATTAAAAACCATGGAAAAGAATGCAATACCTTGTCAAAAAGCCCAACCATGATCACGGGCAGGGCTGTGAATATGACGTTGTACAATGATTGAAACCAATCATCATAGAATCTTTGACCAGAAAATCCCGTTTGAAAGGTGAACCAAAATTGAGTCAAAGTGAAAGTAAGATTCTTGTAAAAGAAATAAGTGATAACCTGCAATTTGGAATTAAATATGGTCAACCACAGAGGATCAAGATAAATTCCAACACATTGAATAAACAGTGACGACTCAGACCTTGCATAATCTAAGATATGACCAACGTCCATGCACAAGTAGTAAATCTGTAAGAAATCGAAACTGGGCAATCGCAAAATCACTAGCCATCACCGCCTGCATGCCCTCTTGCCCACTGATCCCAATGCCAACATGAGCAGCTTGAATCATACTAACGTCATTGGCACCATCACCAATGCCAAGTGTTATTTTTTTTGCACCTTTCTTGACCATACTTGTGACCTGCAAGCAGAGAAAATACTTGAGGCACTACCCTGAATTAATAACTAGAGCAACTAACCAACTATCCATTGCAAAACTAGTTAATAATCTTTTCAGGTACAAAATAAATTAAACTTATTCAAGGGAGGGGTACAAAGGCATTTGACCAGCGCAACTAGAAATTGGGAACACGTGGGCATTAATACAAGCCCATAGATAACAATATCAATCTTTGAACAGAGAGGCTTGAGAAAACTCATGCAAGTGATATGCAGCATAAAGAGCGCTTAAATAAAGCAAGTTTCTACAACAATGGAAATTCAGTATGATTCTTGATAAACTTAATTGAAGTTTCAATATCTTCTCTATGCTAAAACAAATAATGTTACTATCAAGTTGCCATTGAATAGCTCAGCTCACCTGTGCTTTCTGCAGAGGAGAAACTCGGCAGCAAACAACTGAACAACAATTTAAACTCAAATTCAGTAGCATCACTCGTAAGCTTGGGTCTAGTGCATACATCAAGCATTTCCCATCTATTACAAGGGCCAACTTTGGTGCAGCCACCGTGTGAAGAAAGTGTTGTGCTTCTTCAAGGCACTTCTTCAACTCCTTTTTGACTTCTTCTTTAATGAACCGTGCAATTTCCACTTGGTCACCCTAAAAACAGAATTTTAAGCATTGAATAAACAAGCAACGCTACATAAGACAGAATTTTGTGCTTAAGAAAGAAAATGTTACCCTGCTTTCGACTTCTCTAATTGCATCAGTTTCTGAATTGATGATAAACTGTTTCATGTCATTGTTGATAAGATTGCATGCTGAAACAATTTTGTGGTAACAATTTTGTGGCAACAAAAAAATACAGTGAGAAAAATTCCAAGGAAATAATAAGTTGTAGAGAAAAGGAAAAGAAATATTGAAGGGTAACATAGAAGCAGTAGCACCACCACTCCGTGTGAGATTGTCTTACCATACGCTATATTTATTGCAGTTTCCATCTTGTCGCCTGTTAGCATCCAAATCTTAATACCAGCTCTAGAAAGAGTCTCTATGCAGGCTGGAACTCCTTCTTGAAGCTTATCCTCGATGGCAGTGCACCCAATCAAAATTAGCTCCGCCTCTATAAGTTCTGCCACCTGCATGAATCCACAATCAGTTTTCAACCATTTCATGCGCATCTCCATCAAAACCTAAACGAAATTGACAAATATGGTGTAATACAGCAACAGAAGTAGCAAACTACAAAAAAGTACACATCTAAACACATTTGTAACAAGGACTCGCAAAACCTCTAACAAACATCATAAAAAGATTTTTCAATATCTTGATGCATTTATATATCAATAACTGGAGCAACAATTTCAGAAACATTACCAGAATCATATACCACCAAAACAGCCAGCTAATACTAGGCATGCTTGTACAGAACCCCCCCCCCCCCCCCCAAAAAAAAAAAAAAAAACACACACACACACTTGGCCCAGGATGACATATTATATACAAATAAGAAGCACAGGTTATTGATGGTAGACGGATTAAGAAGCACAGGTTCAACCAAATTTACTTATCCAATTTGATTTATAAACAACAACAACAACAACAATAATAATAACAATACTAATAAAAACCCTGGCCCTGGATGATGTAGTACGTACAAATAACTGCTTTCAGAAGAAAAGGTTATTGATGGTAGATGGATAAAGAAGCACAGGTTCAACTAAATTTACCTCGTCCAACTTCTTTTCACGATCTCGTAGAGAGGATTTTGCCTGGATGAACTTCTCATTCCAGCTTTCATACATATCAGAACTTAAATCTCTATAAGCCAAGCACAGGGTACGTAATCCAGAAGATCCAAATTGCTCCAAATGCTCCCTAGATACTTTCTTTATATCATCTTGACCAACAGCTAATCTCTCATAGATTACAGTATCAGCACCCTGTTAGACAGTTTCCTGACAGAATGTCAGCTACCTGATCAACATGTTAATTCACCAGAGAAGCCTCAAGAAAGTATTACCTTGCAGTACAATACAAGCCTGCCATCTGGATAGCGACAAACAACAGACTGGCGCTTCCTTGTACTGTTTGTAAAACAGAGGTTTGCAACTAACGTTAGTGCTATGGATTAGAGTTTAATGTCTACTGTCTTGTATACAGTGATATGTCTACTGTCTTGTATACAGTGATATGTCCCTACCTATTAAACTCGAGGACATTTAGGATCTCATATGAAACATCTTGGACTTTACCCATCTTCTCAATGTGAGACTCCCGAACATATATTGTTGTAGGTGTACGCCTGAGAATAAAGAGAACATCAATCCCATATTGGGTAAAATCTTTGACAACAGGAACTTTCTTTAAATAAACTTGCGAGAAACCCAAAACCAGAATCGAGAAGCCACATTTCAAATATCAGAAGGTCTATCAATATACTGAAAAACAATCAAAATTGCAAAGTAATTATTTTCTATGCCCAAACTGAAATTGCTCTCAGACATCATGGAAAATGCCCTCTTCCATCCCTCAGACATGTGGTGCAAGGGAGCAAACTCAAGTGCTTTGACGAAAAAAGTTCAGGGGTAAATCTTGATGAGTTCAAAAACTGATTCCAACGGAATGATCACATCAGAATTGTACAAAATTTGATATCAAAACAAAAAACTTAAAACCTTTTAGCCAATTCAAGCAAACAGAATCGGTGAACTGAATTCTAACCTGTAAAAGAAGAAACCAAAGTTTTTTGCAGCAGTTACCAAAGCAGCTTCATCCGGTGATGCAGCTTGATATGTAACTCTCTCTGGGGATTCATCACCCTCAGGAAGCACGGTATGACAAATAGCAAGGCATCTGAAAAATTCCTGAATAATAATAATTTAATTAGTCAGATTGAGCAAATAGAAAAGTTGACAAATGCCATAACCAACTTGTAAATGAATTTAAAAAAAAAAAAAGGTGTTTAGTAACAATCTGCATACAAATCTCTCCATACAGCAAAGAAGACAAGAAGCACTTCCAAAACTACCAACAAGATTTATTGGCTTTCTCTCAACCATAATTGGAGCTCACCCACTAGAGGAAGATTTGAAAAAAAAAAAAAAAAAAAAGAGGGGACAAAAACTCCTTGTACTTGGAGTGCTAACATTATAGATTTATAGTTGCACTTGTTCAGTACAATCAAGCAAAAGTCAACACCAGTCCCAACTGTAGATATTTCTACCTTGCAAAGATCAGGATTAGGCTCATTCCTCCAAGCTCCTCGCATAAGCCTGGCATCATCAAAGTTGAATCCCTTCTCGTGCACCACATTCGTTGACCCTTGACCCTGTAAGAAATAAATGAGATCGACGATTGCTTCAAGAGGACACATGCCCAATGCATGGGTGATTGTGAATAGGTGTACAAGTATAAACATATGTAAATACTATATCTGTACAAGTAACTTTGTGTTACACTATATGAGAGAGATAATTATACCTCGTCAATTTTAATGCCTCTCCGCTGTGCTACTCCCCTCTCTATTTCAGTGACACCAGTGCCATAAACCTCTCCTCCAATTGAACACTTGAAGAACTCCATTAAGTTTCTGGTTAGCGTTCCAGTTTTATCAGAAAAGATGTACTCCACCTGAGAAAAGCAGCAATGAAAAAAGATAGAGTCACTTACGATAGCATCGGTATGCAGATTACAATGGTGGAAAATATAATAACAATAACTTTGTCTAAAACAATATAGAATGAAAAAAAAAATCTACGTTAATAAATGATCATAGTCGTTTCATTTTCTCTGGCCTAGTAACAATCAAAATGATAGTTGAGTTTGATATGGCAGCAATTTACCTGTCCCAATTCCTCATTCAAATTTGAAGTCCTGGCCAATGCAGGGGTATTAGTTTCAACATGATACATATGCAAGTCCTTGTTGATAAATTGGGTAGACTGAATAAATTTGATCATCTGAGATCGCAAAAAGAAAAATAAATAAATAAATAAAACGTGAAGCCATCAGGAGGACTATTGGGCATTGCTAGAGCAACCAGCTATACAAGGTAAAGAGCTCACCTCAATGGAAACATAAAGAGAAATAGGTATGATGGTTGAATACAGAGTAATAAGAGTAAACATAGTAAGAATAGCAACCTGTACATCAGGAAAAGTAATTAGCAGGCTAAAATAAAACAATGGTTAATCAGAGAAGCAACTATAAACAAAAGTTATCATGATCTAGAAGTTGTTCCACTTCAGTAAGAATATGTTACCACAAAAGGTTTATCGGGGTTGAACTGATTCTCAACATCTTCGAAAAGACCCAAGTAGAAGTACTTGCGATCTATGAATACACCGCTGCAAAAAATCAGAGGCATAAACATTATCATTCTGGAAACTCCAAAACAATGTCAGGGAAAATCTTTAAGTTAACAGACTAACAGTCATCAAACCTGCCAATGGCTCCGATTAGACACATGACAAAGAGAGTGCCAAACAGTGTAAGGATGAGTTTGTCAAGTTTTCGCTCTAGAGTACTTCTTTTGGAAGGAACATTCATTGCATTCATCATAACCTGCGAAAAATAAAATACATCGTCAAACTGCCACAAATTACAAGAGTTACAGGCAACTGAAAGGCAATGCAAGTTATGGGAAAAAAAAAAAATCTACAAACAAGATCTGGTTGTAAAAGCAAAAGGAAAATGCAATTAATACGAGCAAACAGCAGCAGAAAAGAGAACGATTTATGTCAAATACCAGTGAAGGGGAGCATGAAATTCTTCAATCAAAAAGGTTTTTTTGGAGCTCATTAACCCAACCAAGAAATTGATATCCCAGTTGCAATTAAATTTACAGAAATGTCTTGAAACGAAAGGGTCTGAGATAAAAATAGACAGTATAACTCACTGCATTTCATGAAAACAAACCTTTGTTTCGTGGCCTGAGAAAAGAACAGCTCCAACAATGTACTCGGTGTTTCTTAGACTACATCCCTGAAAATACAAAGTTCCCAATGTTATATGATAGTGAAAAGCTAAATCAATCTATATTAGACCAAAGCCTACAAGATTACCAGGAGCAAAAACCAACAAGACAGCAACTTCAGACTTACAGTTAAAAGTCATAAACCTTTAATCTCCCAATAAATATTTTCCAGATTTATCAAGCTATTCAAAGAACATTTTCGAGAAAAGTATAATATTCTATTTGTTTCCTTGTCTACTATTCAGGTTCCAAAAGACATCTACATCAAACAAAGATGGAATTCTAGCAAAAAACAAGGATGACATTCTCAATTTACTCTAAACCTAAAATACAGAAAGACAAGTAAACAAAAGATGTGAGGAGAAAAAGGTCATATATTACTCTCAGGAGAACTTGGTTTGGAGTTAGAGGTAATGTTTGCTTCTGAATAATGAGATTGCCTGCGAAAGTGTATAATGAATTGTTTGGTTGTTCACACTGCACTTCACCTGCAATTAGTAAGGTGCGCTTGTTAAAAATTTAAATGAAGATAAAGATGTTTCATATATGAGTCATAAGTAACACCCCAAATCCATTCCTTAACCCCTTTTGAAATCTTGGTTGCTGGTAAAATATCTAGAAAGCTCAATAAAAACTCCAAAAAAAAAGGTGGGAAAAGAAATTAAATTGTGCTATATATGAATCAGTCACTGAAACTAGATGAACAAAATAGGGTAACCTTTAAATTCTGATGCTTTCTCGGGAGTTAAATAATCCCAAGTCTTTTCCAATGCCTTTCTGATCTTCAAATTGGTTTCCCCATCCAAATTTGCAGTCTGCAACCAAGCACCCACAAGCCAAACAAGATGAAAAAAGAAAATTCAGTTTGGCCATGTTGACTATAAGAGCAATAATAGACTTCTCTTGGGGGAAGAGCATTAAACAAAATTTAAAGAAAAATAAAAGGAGAGTGAAAGGCTGAAAGGAAATAAATAACCTCAATGTAGCAGACACCATCTGGGTTTGTGCTTGCAAGAAAAAGCAGATCCGCAGGGAAGAAACCATCCTGTTTGATCTGCAACCAAACCAAAATGTCCATTTCAATTTAGTACTAGTGTATCATGCCTATTTAGGAAATGAATAAAGAAACAACAGAAAACTCCTCATGTTTGGAAGACTGAGAAAGAATTTCAAAGAAATACGCATACATAGTTTCCAATTACTAAACATTTCTCCCAAATGCTGCATACTCACCCTTACAACATCCCCAACCTGCAATTTTTTCCATGGAATAGTTTCCCACTTTTGATCATGCAACACTTCCACAGGATTATTATTAATTGCCATATCATTCTGGAAGCGCTTCTGTTTTACATAAGGAAAACAAGACGTACAAATATGAGGAATGTGCTTTAAGAATACAATTAACAAACATAATCCCAGAAATACACACACACAATACACATAAAGTGTAGCACTCACCCAATCCTCAAATGCTTCTTTAACAAGAGAAACAATAAGCACCAGACTCAAAGGGAGCACATTCGTTATTGGACTCACGGGACTGCATTATTAGAAAGTACTTGAGTACATAGATTTGCCACAAACCAATCATGATTGGCATAAATCTAAAATAACAACCAGCTCAATTTATAAGTTGCACCAAAGCAATTACGGAAGCAGCAAGAAAGCAGAACAGCAAGGCAAATAGAAGTAAATACTACATACCTGATTGGTGTTGTTGAAAGAATCGATATTGTGAGAAAGTAAAGATTAGCTACCCGTCTGAACTGTCAGTTTAAGCAAAGAATTTTATCAGGGACATGTCCAAACAAAATCAACCAAACTCTAAAGTCATGTTTGAAGTTGTTTTTGCAGTCATTAACTATGAGAAAATCGTAAAGAAATCCTATAGGGGCCTACCCGCGTAGCAAACATGCATCAAGTTAATTCAATCCATTTCACTTTCTTCAACAACATCTATCACACATTAACCTAGTAAGGATTTAAACACAGGGCAACCTAAATCAAAACCGTGCCAAATTTTACCACTAAAATGGGGATAGAGAAATGAACAGCATAAACCCTAAGTCGACAATCAAAATGAGATAAATACAGATATAAAACCCATTCATTTCCAGTAAATTACCTGTTCGAACAGTCCTTTTGGCAAAAAAGTAAAGAAGTTGTACTTCGTAGTTGATATAGAATTCCCCTGATACAAGAAATCGATACAAAGTCAAACAATGAACCAAACTATGTTTAATTATTCAACCAGATGAGCCAAATATACTCTTAACAGACATCACTATGTTCACCTTCTACCTTGTTTCTTCCAAAAAAAATAAATAAAGCCTCAATTTCTAGCTTAATAGCGCTCCAAAATCAACTTCAAATCCTTACTTAACAATAAATTCTGAGATTTTTCAAGGCAAAAAAAAAACTATAATGTTAAGAAAGAACGGAAAAAAACTTAGCTCAAGTCCAATACTTCTTATTTTTCTGTCTAAATTCTCGGAAACCAAACATCAAATAAAAGAATACGAACTTTTTGGAAAAAGAAAAAAGAAAAGAAAGAGGCGAAACCTTGAATTTGACGGGAAGATTGGCGTCGCGATCGTTGCAGTAAATGGTGCGGTGACCAGGAGCCTGGGGCTGGACGCGGCCGAGTCTGACGGTCCGGCTGGAGGGAATGCGCTCGGTCATGCTGGAATAGGAATCCCGACCGAGCCTGGCCGTGGAAGGCCTGAGCCTCTCCCATCCGCTCATCTTCTTGGCGGAACTCGCCCGATCCGAACTCAGAACGAGTCCGTTGAACCGAATATCCTCCGATCGGATTCTCTGCTCCTCCTCCTGTAAATCTCTCTCGCCGGTGGTGGTTCTCGCTTTCGCGCTTCTGTTCGTTTACGATGCAACAGATACAGAGAGAAAGAGAGGAAGGGAAGTGTGCGCATTCAACACCCCCTCCTTTGATTTTTCTTTTTCTTTTTTTTTTTTTTTGGGCTGCTTCGTTATGTTCTTAAGCCGCGTTTTTTCTGCGTTTCATTTCTTTCTCTCTTTTTTTTTTCCCTCTTTTCGCTTCTA
Source organism: Ficus hirta (assembly GCA_038430175.1). Lineage (NCBI taxonomy): Eukaryota > Viridiplantae > Streptophyta > Magnoliopsida > Rosales > Moraceae > Ficus > Ficus hirta. The sequence continues at coordinate 12,635,938 of CM076595.1, read as the reverse complement.
ATTTATTTAACCGCATGTTTTAACATTTCCCACGCTCGTCTAAGCGCGTGATTTGAACTTCCTGTCGGACTTCTAGGTGTGGTGGGACCCAGTCACGAAGGGTCAAAATGCAGATTGCCACCTCCCAAGGTCGCGACGCGCGAGTGGAGAGTGGGCGTTGTACCAGAAAAGCGCGAAAGAGGACTGGCTCAGAAAATATCATGACCACGATGGTAGTGGAGACGACGCCGTTTTGGCGGCTGTTTTTGGTTGCTAAAATGAACCGGAACATGTAGGATTTCGTTTTGTTTTTTACTTTTTTATGATTTTTTGTTAACGCAATTTAGAAATTGAGAGATAATTGGAGTAACGAACAGGTCGTGGTGGTTTTCTTGCCGCCGTTGACTAACTTTTACTTTTTTTTTATGAATGTTACGGAGTAGAGTTTCAGGGACTGGTGGAGCTATTGGATTGGAGTTGGGTTGAATTTTAAAAATATGTATTATGGGCAGCACTCTCTACACTAGTGTTGTCTTAAATTTAAAATGAGTTACTTTTTTAAAAAAAATTTTATATAATTTTAAAGAATAATCATTTATTTTAATTTAAAATAATAAAATTATAAACTTTTGAAGTCTAAATTTTTAAGAGATATTTTCATATATAAATAATGTTTTAGATTTAATTTTCAAGAAAAATATTTAATAACTCCCATAAATGACCCCTTAATTATTGAAAGCTATTTGATTCTACAGTTCTTGTTGTATTCTTCTTTTGCAGGACATACGAAGGATTTAAATGTATAAACTTACAATGAGTTTTGCTTTTTCTTAAAATAATATGCAATTTTAAAAAATGATCATCTTATTTTGATTTGAAATAGTAAAGTTATGCACTTTTAAAGTCTGAGTTTTTAAGAGAGATTTTCAGATATAAATAATGTTTTTGATTTAATTTTAAAGAAAAATATTTAATAACTCCCATAAACGGCCCCTTAAATATTATTGAAAGCTATTTGGTTCTACAATTCTTGTTGTATTCTTCTGTTGCCGTACATGCGAAGGAATATTTTTCCCCCCTTCCTCTCCTTTACCTTTTCTTGCCAGTTTTGTTGTTCCGGGGTCAATTGGACATGACCTTGTCCCAATGGGTTTGTTTTCTTTGGGATTGGAAATAACACTAGATACATGTTGACCTCCCTCCTTGTGAAAATGCATATTTGACAATGGTGAGAGGTGACCGTCAATTATAAGCTATCTTTTTAATTTTTTTTTTTCCCTCCAAATTCTGATATCCATCTATTTCCATTAAAATTTGTTTGGAACATCAATTTAAACTAAAATTTTCAACTCTAATTTATCATTTCTAAAAGTCAATAAAAAAATTTTAACTAGTTTTTTAAAAATCAAACAATTACAACTTAAAAAACTCAATACAATCGATGAACCAAACACAAGCTAATTTTATTTTTGATCCCTTACATTACTTGAAGGTCTCATTGCATTTTAGTATTTGACACGCCATATTATATTGTGTTATTTGGATTGTATTGTATTGTTATTATACAATATGATGTTTAGTTTTGCATTGCATTGCAATATTATACAACACATTACGTTGTTTGTTTGTCACCGTATTATACTTATTAAGAATTAAGCTTTCAAGGTTACGGGGTCAGGATCGGGGTCGGTGTCGGTTTCAAGACGGGGGTTGAGGTCGGGGTCGGGTTTTGAGATGGGGGTCAAAGTCGGATTTTGGGACAGGGGTCAAGGTCAAATTTCAGGATTGAAGTTAGAGTTGGGTTTCGAGACGAGGTAAGTATCGAGTTTCGAATTAGGTCGGGTTTCGAAAACGTGGGATGTGGTTGAGGTCTGGGTCTGGTTTCGGGATGGGGGGTCAGGGTCGGATTTCAAGATGGGGGTCGAGGTTGAGATTGGGTTTCAGGACAGGGTCAAGATCGGGTTTCGGGGTCGAGTTCAGGGTCGTGGTCTAGGTCAGGTTTCGGAACGTGAGTCAAGGTCGGATTTCAATATAGGGGTCGGGGTTAAGGTTGGGTTTCTAGACGGGGTTGGGATCGGGATTCAGGGTCGGGGTAGAGTTTCTGAAAGGGGGTCAGAGTTAGGTTTCGGGATGAGGATTGGGGTCGAGTTTTGGGACTGGGGTCAATATCAGGTTACGGGACAAGGGTCGAGCAGAGTTGGGTTTTAGGACGGGTTCGAGATCTGGTTTTAGTGTCGAGGTCAGGTTTCAGAATATATGTTAGGCTCAAGTTTCAAGCAGGGGTTTTGGGATCAAGTTTTGGGAATAGGGTTGGGTTTCGGGGACGAGGTCAAGGTCGGGTTAGGGAACGGGGGTTAAAGTCTTTCCAGGTAGGGGTCAGATTTGGTTTCGGAATGGGAGTCGGGTTTCAGGGTCGAGGTCGAGTTTTGGGACCAGTGGAATGGGCGAGTTTCATAGTCGAGGTCAGGTTTCAAAGTCGGGTTACGGGACAGGGGTTACCCAACCTCGACCCCGACCCCAAAACCAGACCCTAACCCCGAAACCCCGATCATAACCTCCAAAACCCAAACTCGAACCCAAACCCAATCCCGAAACCCGACCCAAACACCAACCCCAAAATCCGACCCCGACCCACATCTTGAAACCCGATCCCGACACCCGTTCGGAAAATCAACCCCAACCCTTATTTTGAAACCCGACCCTTGTCCCGAAACTCAAACATGACCCAATTTTCGAAAACCGACCCGACCCGACCCCGTCATGTGACCTGACTTGACCCCAATCTCTGTCTCGAAACTCGACATCGACCCTCGTCTCGAAACCCAACCCCGACCTCGACCCCGACCCCCATCCCAAAATTCGACCTTGAAACCTAACCTTGACCCTCAACGCCGTACCGAAACCCAACCCGACTATTGTCCAGAAACACGACACAACCTCCATATTGAAATCCATTATATTTCATTTTTTGATATAATTATTTAGATTAAATTATACAATATACCCTAATACATAGGTTTTTTGTCATATAAGATATCACAGTCCGTATTGTATTAATTTTTGATTTCGTATTTAACTATACAATACTAAAATGTTACCAAACATTGTATTATTTTAAATAATACAATAGGAAATACTAATACGATATACCAAACATGCCTTTAGTTTATCCTATAATAATCCTTCCTTCTAAAATAATTATAAAAACTAGACTATAATTGCCTTAATCATGATTAATTTTATTTTTCATGTTCCAAATTTTAATTTTGGATGTTATTAACTCTCAAAACACTTGTGTTAAAAAATTATAATGACAAATTTGACCTTAATTAAGACCCATTTGATCGTCACATGGTAATTATAATTTATTTTTTTAATAGATTTTTAAGCAAGTGACTATTAGGTAACAAATTAATAGTCTGGGGATTGATTCTAAAACGTTTTAAAGTTTGGAGACAAATTAGATCCAACTCATATTTTAAGAACCAAAAATAAAACTAAACCTTGTTTGACTTAAAAAAAAAAACATTAAACATTAGAAAATAATGAAAATATTAGAAAATATTCTAAAAGTTAAAAGTTATAATATTTATACTATTTATGCTATTTTCATTAAATAATGAAATTTAATGAAAATAATGAAAATTTTATACTATTTCATTAATTAATGAAAAATTATAAAATATTCTAAAAGTTAAAAGTTATAATATGAAATTTAAAAGTTATTAGCACAACTATCACTTAATTATGTTATTTCTAAAATATTCTAAGAGTTACTATATCTATTTTTTTTTTATAAAACTTCATCAATTTACTAAATTTATTCTAAGTAAAAATATTCTAACTTAGAATATTCTAAGTTATTCTAAGTGTTACTATATCTCTTTTTTGGGGTAAAAATTTGTCGTAGTTCACTTTCTTATGTATAAATATAAGAAAAAAAATACTTGAATAATGTAAATTTAGAAATCATTATAATAACATAATAAAAAATAATACTAATTCAATAAAACACAAAATTGAACTAAAGTTAATTAAAGTTAACCCAATCACTTTCTCTAAATCTTTTTATTTTATTTTATTTAAATATAATTATGTCATGTGGTCTATATAAAAAAATAAAAATAAAAAAAATAAACGATTGGATTGGGCCGATGAGTCGCCTAGCCCAAGAAAATTTTCCAAAACAAGAACAAGCCCCCAAGTTCTAATCGTTTCTGGTTCCCGAATGGCAGGAGCCACCATATTATCTCCACCACCATTTCCCACCACAACCACCACCACCACCACAACCGATCATCTCCACAACTCAAGCGCACACAAGCTATGTGCAAAACTTTCATACCCTTCTCTTCACCACCCATTTCGCAGAAACCCCAGAATCAGCATCTGTTGTCGGCGTGGCAAGGTCTGTCTCTTCTTCTCTTCTTCCTCTGCCTTTTGTCCAAGACACGCTCACAAAAGTCGCCTCATTTTGTGCTGTTCTCAGCTGAACAACTCGACGAGAGAAGAAGCCCAGGAGATTGCTGACGATGGTTTCTTTTTCGACGGCGGTGGTGATCTGGTGGAGGACGAGGACGAAGAGACCGATGAAGAAGACGAGGAAACGGAGGAGAGCAGTGTTGATTTGCTAGTGAGGTTTCTGCAGAGCATGGTCAAGAAGATCTCTAAGCGCGCGAAGAAAGCCTCTCGCTCCGTTTTGCCTCCGGCGATTTCGACCCAGTTGGTAATTCTCTTTGTTTTTTGCTCTGTCACTTTTGGTCGTGGTCGTTAACGAATACCCGTTTGATTTATAGGTTCGAATTCACAAATTCAAACTTTATTCTACGGTGTTTTGTTTCATTAAAGTTTAAATTTTCTAACGAAACTTTCTGTTCAAACATATGAACCAAAGGGTCATTAATTACTTACGATTTTGGCTTCAAAGGAACGAAATTTTGTCCATGAATGATGTTGTTGGTGAAAATGTTGTTTGCATAGTACAAGTTCAAACTTTGGACTTCAAAGAAAAAAACCAAACTATGCTACTTCTCTTGTTTCCTTTCTCATTCTTTGTTCATTTCTCACCCTTTACGAATGGAATTTATAGGTGTCTTTTGCAGTTGATGGGCTTATGCTATTGGCTTCACTCTCTATCGTTAAAGCACTTCTTGAGGTATTTGATTTTCCCGTGCTAAGCTTTCCAATTGATGTTATTTTTACTTTCTTCTTTTACTGAATTGCATGCTGATATGACATTGGCAATAACAAATAGCCAGCATCTCATTTCATTTTTAAGCTCATTCTGAGTGTTTAATGTGAAAGAAAACAAGCTATGATATGAACCTCCCTACTTAGGAATTGAGCTAATGCTCGCGGATAAAGTTATAGTATTGGCTATTGAACAATAATGTATAAGGTCCATAAGCGCGGTTCTTCTTTCCATGAACCTAGTTCTCATGGTAAACCTTGTGTCATTTGGGTTTGTATCATTAGTTTAACTTCATTAAACGAACAAACATGAGTAGTACTAGTAACTGAGTTGCGGGTTTTGATGTCGATTATCAGGTTGTCTGCACCCTTGGAGGAATGGTGTTCGTGGCAATCCTGCTCCTTCGTGTGATCTGGGCCACTGTTTCCTATTTCCAAACAAGTGGGAACAATTTTAATCAGGGAGGAAGTTCCTTTGGTACGGCACAACCAGTAACATAATTTTATTAGCGACTACGTCTAAAACTCCTCTTGGATCACCTTCATGTTGCATTAGATTTCTGTAGAAATATTTTCGATTTTTAGCTTTTATGTCACAGCTGTATGTAAACATGAAACTCTTTTTCTTACCATTTGCTTCTGTTGGAAGAGAATGTATAGCAACAACTCATCTTAAACACATGACATGAGGAAAAGAATTTCAGTCAACTTTAGGATCGAAAACAATACACCAGAATGGATAATTTATTTAATGCAACTTCAGCTTTTAACAAATCCAATGTCAAAAATAAGGTTTACATAGTATGTGAGAGTATCAGAAATCTAGAAACAAGAAACATTCTGTTTTACAAGAACAATAATCCTTCCAGCGTGTTATGCTTGGTACCGAAAAGGATAAGAATATGAAGGAGCCTTCAAGGAGACGCGGGGACTGAAGATTCATTTTTCGTCGTAATGAACAACAGAGGGAGATATTCAGTTACTAACTTTTGCAGTCCTCCATGCCTGAAGTAGAAAATGTCTTTTTCTTCGATTTACCATAATGGGGTTTACTTTGTCGACAGCAACTGAAGGAGTAAGAACCGCCTCTTCATGTTTTTATTACCATTTGAAGAAGAATTTTCCTGGACTATGTTGTTCTTTCAAATCCACCACCAACCTGCATATGTAACCACTCTGGCGATGAACTGCGACTGAAATCCCTTGCGGGTTGTGAGCCAAATGCCATTCCAGCATCCTCAAATGCTTGTTGACCATATTGAGAAGCTAAATTGATCTGCTAAAAGAATGAAAGTTCATGAAAATGAAGAAACTCTACACGTCTCTCTGTGACCTTGTGATTGAGCCTAAGCCCAAAAATGGTATAAATTATCAACTCCAAATCATATTTTTGAAGAGCTAGTCCAAAATTTTAAGGAAATAATTGAAGAAAAAGCAATGCAGTGAAGCAAATATAGGTGAGGGACATGTGAGCCTATTAAAGAAACTGTAGACGGCGATCCAGCATCATTGACAAAATCTCGTCTCAAGCAAATATCCTTGTTTTCTCACAATAAATCAGACAAGAAAAGGATTTTTTTTATTTTTTATTTTTAAGTTACCAACAGTCTGACAAACATTGAAGAAATAATCAAGGATCTTAGAAGCAAAAGGAATTATGAGGGACAAATATAACTATTGGTGATAACATAAGAAATGTATTATATCTACTATACTATCCTTTAGAAGGACAAATACTGATGAACCGTGTTTTTGTCCTTGCTCTTGGGCTGCCACGTAGCGGGTCCCGCAACAGCCACGTGGCTTCTTTTTTATTCTTATTATTTATTTATTTATTTTGCGTGCTCGTCAACTAGTGCTAACGAAAAGTGAGAATCTAATCTAAAAAGCTTAGCATAGTGATAGGACTCACATCTTTAGAAGGAAACACTTCAATCCCGGGATTCATTCTGGAATTAACTGCTTCAAGCTTCATAGATAGGAACTGCCGAATCCGGTAGATATCGTGAGGCTAAAGCTCAAGTCCATTGAAAGAGAAAAGCTAAAGTTAAAAAAATATGACAAGCAGCCTGAGATGATAATACATACCTCAACCTGACGCTGTAAAGATTGGATGTAATTAATAATCTCATCAAGAACCAGAGCTTTTCCAATAACCTAATTAAAAACGCCATCTTAAAAAACATTTTTCAAGAAAATATAAACTGGAAAATAATATCTGCCACCATAAGTATGACATGAAAGTACTGAATAATTCCAACCGTCAATTTTTCACCGTTCGGCGAAAAAAGGAAAAGGGACTCCAACTTTGGCAAAGATAAATCCTTTATCATCATGTTTGCAAACAAAGAAAAACTATTGTACAGAATTCATAAGGAGATTATACCTTGTTACAACCAGGGACCAGATCTTGAAGAATTTTCATTCTCTCACTTATCTTTTCTCTTCTAGCCTGTCCACCGTATGGTTCCAATCAGCAATTCTCATTCAATAGATCTTAGATTCAATCCACTGTCATTTAAATTATAATAACGCACATAATGAAAGAAGTACCTCTACCTAAACTTCAATACCCTTTATTAAGAAAGTGATAGTTTAAACTATGGATAATATTTTACTCTGCCTAGATCTAAAGTCTGGTCTCCACGCCCTCCAAATTCCGGTTATTACTAACAAGTTAGCTGAATGCGAGCAAATATGATTTCACTACAGCTTGAAGAAGATTGAAGTAAATTACTCTTTCGGCGAGACTGTGGCTATCGGTAGCTTGACCCCTTCTCGCCCGTACATGGATGTAGTCCTGCTTGGGCGGATCAGGCGGCAGAGCGTTTTGTTCGGCAGGCTTGCCTGAACTCGGTTCTGCTTCGGGTTTGGATTCGTGGTTCTCGTCTTTACATCCCGAAGTTTTAAGCCGTTTTCCATCACAATCATTCTGCCAAAAAAAAGGATGGAACATCATCGTGAGCATTCCAACTTTACCTCATTACTTGCACAGCAATTAACGTCAAATTCCGACTATTCTAGAAAGCATTTGGGAATTCGTTGATATCAATAATAAAGTGTATATAGCATAACATTGTAAGGTCAACTTCACGCAAACATTAAGCAATTATTAAAGCTAATTAGCAAACAATTAGCAATAAGAAGCTAATTAGAGCTCAAACTAGAAGTTTAACGCGAAAATTATATATATATATATATATATTTTAAAAGAAGGAAATACCACGCCATTGTCACTACTAGTGGAAACGCCCTTGGGGGAATCATCTTCTCCCCCATCACGCCGCTTCCTGGTGGCGCCCCCATGATTTCCTCTGTGGTCCAAACTCATGGGATCATTGCCCGAAACGTCTCGATTGACGCCAGAAATGTCCCCGAACGGAGCCAAATTCTGGCCAAACTGCGGCCGACGGAGCCCCAACCCCCCTGCGGCGTCTCCGACGCCTCCGCCGATCGGGAACGGCCAGATCTCGGCCAGGTTGTACGGCGTGGCATTGGCGTTGGCGAACGAGTCCTCGTTCATCAGCGCCGGCGGATCCATGTCACGAACCCGTTTCTTCCGATCCGATCCGAAAAACAGGGCGCTTCGCATTCAGCGGGATACAAAAGAAGATTCTAGAAGCAAATCAAAAACTCAAATGCAGAGTGAGAGAAATGAGAAGCTTTTGGGATTTCAAAATGGCAGTCCAACACTAGCTCCAGTGTCCTTTAAAATACGGATACGAGGGAACGAAAGAGAGAGAGAGAGAGAGAGAGAGAGAGAGAGAGAGAAAAGGAGAAAGAGAAAGCTGAGCTTTTAAGTTGCTTCGAAAAGGAAGGTGCGAGAAAGAGATCGCATTTATGTTAGATAATGGAAAGCGAGACGTAGAGAGAGAGAGAGAGAGAGAGAGACAGAAGTGATGTTTGGTAATTGGTACGTGTGAGAGAGTGAGGTGAGTGTGTGATCTCCTTGGAAAGTGGAGATTGGTGCGCACTGTGCCCACTCAACTGGCACTATTCCACAGACAAGAACCTCGGGACTCGCGAATCAAAGTCACTTCCCAGTTTAGCTTTTCTCGGAGCCTACAGCGGTTTCAGTGTCCCCTCTCTTTTCCTCCATCTCCCTTCTATTTATCCAAACAATCACACCAAACCCAACCCCCCGCATGAATCCAACTTCAATTTATGCACAATTTATGGTACAATTAGTTTTTAATCATGTATAAATATTCACATTAAAAATTTTTACTTTTTTTTTAATAGAAGGTATGAGGGTTGTCCAATCATTTATAGGTTTTCAATTCTATAAATAGGAATATCTTTTTCTGAACATGGTAAAGACAAATTTTTTATACTAAATTATTTCAGTTGGTCACACGGGGCCTATCCTGTCATTACCACACCATATTTCAACAGTTAAAACTAGAACGAGACCTAACGGGAAGCAATGAGAATCAAACCCGGATGGAGGAGAAGCCTAGCAAAGGCACCTATCTTTTTACCAACCCATCCATCCCTGTGAGGGCATCTGTGATAGAGTCCTTTTGAGGAGCACTACCGTAGAGCTCATTTTTTCAGCCGTGCGATCAAAATTCAATGGTCTTGATGATGAAGATACATTAGGTGTAACATAGATCTAGTTGTATACGATAAGTCATTAAAAAAAGAAATTAAAAAAATAAAAAGAGAACCTTGTTTACGGGCACAACATCACTGGAGGGAGGGTGCTCATCGCCGGTTTCTGGGCCAGGGGGCCTCACGCAGATCTGCCGCAAAGGGGGGGGGGGGGGGGGGCGCTCATCAACGGCGGGAGGGGCAAATGGATCTAGCATGGGTTGAGGGGGAGGGGTGGTCATCTTCAATGTCGGGGGGGGGGGGGGGGGGACACGGATTTGGCGCGGGCTGGGGGAGAGGGGTGGTCATTGTCGACGTCGGGGGGAAGGGCACACGGATTTGGTGCAGGGTGGTTGGGAAGGGAGGGGCACCTGGGTCTCGTGTTGGGTTGGGGGGGGGGGGCGGCGGCTCGTTGTCGGGGGGAAGGGAGCCTGGGTCGCGGGTGGGCTTGTCTGGCAGGAGGGAGGACCTCCGAGGGGGGAAGGGGGGGGGGGGGGGGGGGCTGGGGCTCACCAGTGGAACGGGGTCGTCGGTGTTTTTCTTTATAAAATTTCTTTCATTGTTTTTTTTAATCTGTTAGCATATAATTTCATAAACTAGGGTACATCATAATTTTTATATACAAGTAACATCTAAGCTATTGAAATTGAAATTAATCAAATGGTCTATAAAATTAACTCTACCAGTAGGGTATATAAAAAGAGCTCTACTGGTTGAAAAGTTTTTTTTTTTTTTTTTGAATGAAATATGGTTGAAAAGTTAATCAAAAGTAATGATATTCAAAATTTATATCATAAACTTTTTCTTTTTCTTTTTCTTATTATCAACAACATGTTTTTACTATTTTAAGACAAAGATAAACTTGTATTAAAAAGTTAAAATTAGCAAACAATTCCAATAAAAAAAAATGGCAATTAATTCAGCCAATTCGAGATTTTTTTTCCATCCCTAATCCCTAAATTACTAAATAGCATTTTCACAAGAGATCACAGTTATAAAAAAAAGGGGGAGGGGGGTGGAAGATCGGAATTCAGCATCTTATAATCAAATTAGATGTAGAATTAACATTATATTATTATGTTAACAATTATAAATCATAATGTATAAACAATAAGAAAATTAAGTGAAAAGAACCTACATACGCCACATGTCATATATCATGTTTCTATATTGGTGTTTTAGTATCAGATTTTTTTTTTTTTTTTCAATTTAAGATATTACCAGGTCGGTCAAAGTTTATATTTTATCACTTATCATAAAACGATTAATATCATGTGACTTGATACGAATTCACTGCCAACATAAAAAGATTGTATTAACTATTTTAATCACCACGAGTGACCTAGAATAAAACTCAATATTTTTTTAAAATATACCTGTTTGGTGCACAAGTTCAAGTTGATATTTTTAAGTTTAGTTTGAGTTAAGTTAAGTTGAGTTTAAAAAGTGAGTGTTTGGTGAAAAGTTTGAGATAAAAAAGTTTAGTTTGAGTTGGATGTTTGGTGAAAAAGTTTGAGTTAAAAAGTTTTAAAAAAACAAGGGCCTTGTTTGGATGTATAAAAATTGAGTTAACCAAATTTTTTACCTTTTGTATTTAATAATTTATCTAAACTCCAACTAAATGGAATTTTTCCACCTCAACTACTGTCTTTTTTTCATATTATCAACTAAATTTATTTATTTTATTGAAAAAAAATTATAATCAAACAAAGTCCACCATCACAAAAGTCAAATTTTTTTTCACCTTCTTTCTCTCTCTTCCTCATGCTCTCTCTCTCTCTCTCTAGCTATTTCTCTCTGGCTCCTTCCCCCCCTCCCACCCACCGGCGCCCAACAGCCTTGGCATGCTTCATGTACCAAACAAAGTCCACATCACAAAAGTCAATTTTTTTTTCACCTTCTTTCTCTCTCTTCCTCATGCTCTCTCTCTCTCTCTAGCTATCTCTCTCTGGCTCCCTCCCCCCCTCCCACCCACCGGCCCCCAACAGCCTTGGCATGCTTCATGTACCAAACAAAGTCCACCATCACAAAAGTAACTTTTTGTTTTCACCTTCTTTCTCTCTCTTCCTCATGCTCTCTCTCTCTCTAGCTATCTCTCTCTGGCTCCCTCCCCCCCTCCCACCCACCGGCCCCTAACAGCCACCATGCCGGCAAATAGGTGAACGAAGTCCACCTGAGATGTGGGTTTTTTTTTTTTTTTTTTTTCAGCTTATCTCTCTCTACCTCATGCTCTCTCTCTCTCTCTGGCTCCCTCCCTCCGTCCCTCCCCACCAAATTGAACAACAGTGGGCGTCAACTGGCAACAACAGTGCAGTTTGTTCAGATACTGTATAACGGTTCAGTAACAAGTTCAAGCTGAACTCATGCCCCAAACTGAACAAGTTTAGTTTGAACTGAAAACTATCAGTTCAAACTCATGCCCCAAACTCAGCCATAATAATTGTAATGACTAAATATGTGATTAATCAGGCCCCGTGCTGCTACCTTTCTAGAAAACTCGTATTATAGGTTCTTTATTCTATTAATTTTACTTGTGATAAGCGAGTGGTAGGTTTTTTTTTTTTTTTTTTTTTTTTAAGATCTCATTTGAGGTTTCAACTCAAATTGTATTTTTTTATCTCAGTTTTTATCTTTTTCTGAAAAAGTTTTTATCTTTTCTGAAAAATTAATAAAAATTTTTAACTCAAACTATACCTTTTTAACTCAAACTCATACACCAAACGAACCTTAAATAAACTAATCTCAATTGCCAGTCCTTAGTCTGCCCTTAATCTCCACCGTCCGATAATCATACTTCTTCGGTACGGCATAGTAGACACGTTTGTCACACGACAGATGTGACTGGGAAGTACTTCGGGTTGGGAAGTTACCTACTGGCTTTCAACAAAGGAAAATACAAAATACAATGTACAAAATGGGAAAAAGCCGAGTTTATCGTTTCTCGAATCACCTTCTTTTTTTTTTTTTTTTTTTTCTCGAGCTGCGTACCGTATCAATTACAAAGGCGGGTCTTCAATAATTAAATGATTAGTTATGATTAATGTGTAATTAATTATCTATTTAGGATCCGTTTTGTGTATGAGTTTGAATTAAGATTTGTAAGTTTAAATAATGATTTTGGTTGACTTTTTCAGAAAAAACAAAAAATTTTTAAAGAAAAAGACAAAAATTAAGTTGATGGTGATGAGTTTAAACTCATCACCCAAACGGGCCCTTAATAAAAGCTTTTCAAAACATACATTTAGTAATAAAGTTTAACTCAAATTAAATTATATTTTTTTATATTAATTTTTATATTTTTTTAAAAAGTCAACAAAATTTATAACTAATTTTTAAAAAGTCAACCAACTTAAATTTAAAAATTTCAACTCATCTCAAACTCAACTCAAATATCAAACGAACCAAAAATAGTTGTTTCGATTTTGATTAGTGGATAACATTAATAGATGCACCGGATGTACGAGGTCTTTGACTAAATAAGCAAAACTATTCATAAGCAAAATCATTATGAATAATCTCTTTATCTAAATCATAATTGCCAAAATATTTTACTTTTAATAAATGTACTTTTTTTTAAATTTTGTTCAAATATTCTTAATAAGAACATGAATGAAGTATTTGCATTGGTAATTTCAAATATCACAATTGTGACGTTTATGGATATTATTAGCCTCACTTGTGAAGTTCTTAAAATTTTTATGACTTTAAAATATATGAGGGCTTGTTTGGCTGTAAGTTCATTTTAAGCTAAATGGTACTTTTTTCATCATATATTTTGTCTTTTTTCCTAAAAGTTTTCTATCTTTTCTAAAAAAGTCAATCAAAATTACTATTTAAACTTACAAATCTTAACTCAAACTCATATACCAAACTAACCTTGATACTAAATAACAGGGATAAGGATGATGCTAATCTCCAACGTAATCCAGAGTATTGGGCAAAAATTTTATCCATAAAAAATATATATGTATATAATAATAATAATAATAATGGAAGTATGCTTAAGCTAGGATATTCATTTTTCAAGTGCCTTCACATCGACGTGCTATCTGTAATTGTGCATGTGTTTGCCTGTAAATAGATAATGCATTTCTATGACCAACCCTCCAATTAATCCTTTTTCGTAATTTTCTAATTGCTCCACAAATATTTTAAGCTATGTTTGGAGTATACACTCCAATCAAAAATTTTCAAAAGTTTTTTTTCTTTTTTTCTTCAAAAATAAACTAATTTCACTATTCACATTCCAAATCTCTTTTAAAAACTCAAAAAAATCCATAACTTTATTATTTCAAGTTGAAATGATATGTTTTTTTTAGTACATAAAATAATGAGAGAAATGAAATAAGATCCATATTGTTAACTTTTTTTCCGAACACATTTTAAGTTTTTTATACTTTTTGACTCCAAACAATTCATTTTCAACCAAACGCAAAACTCCAAACATCAGCATTTCCAAAACTCAAATTGGAGTGTATGTTCCAAACACCACCTTAAAAAAATGATAGTTTGCAAAAGAGGCCTTTAACATTTTATTCTGTCATTTAGCCTACTCAAAGCTAGAATTTCCTTTTATTTTCTTTCCCCTTTTTCCCTTCTTTTCTGTCCATCAAAAACACAAATAGATGACCAAAATTCCGAAACAATCTTTCACTGTAATCAAAAGAGAGAATGCCCGTGTGCCGAAGCAATCTCCCCAATTGGTTAATGACCACGTGCCATTAGGAGTTTTGCTTGAAATGGGAATTGTTTCTTTCGGGTAAAATAAGATTCCCAAATTGATGCTCACTGAAAGCAGCTGAGAGACTTGAGAGAGCAAGTGTCGTTGTCAGTTTTGGCCAAGTAAAATAACATTGGACAACCACATGAAAACTGAAAGCGACTTTTTTTTTTTTTTTTAATCTTTAGCTGTAGAACTAATAATATTATTAATATTGTACAAGTATTTTCTCTCACGTGCTTAAAGAATTGCCCTGGCAAATGGTAATGTCGTTGCTTTTAATAGAACACAAGCTGGCCTTTTGAAGAATCTGTAAGTGGCGTGGCATCTAAAACAGTCCGTTCTTATCTCATCCCCAATTCATGTGAAGCAAAACCAACTATACCTTGTTGAAAAGCCATATCGTACCTTTTTTAATAATTTTTTTTTAAGATTTAAAACCGCACTATATCAAGTATCGCTATCCGTTTACTTCATGTTAGTTAAGGGTCCGTTTGGTAAAATTGTTTGAGTTGGAAATTTTAAGTTTAAATAATAATTTTTGTTGACTTTTCAGAAAAGACAAAAAACTTTTTTAGAAAAGACAAAAAACTTTTTCAGAAAAAGACAAAAACTGAGATGAAAATTTTGAGTTTGAGTTGGTGAAGCAAACGAAGCCTAAATATTAATAATGACAATAACAATAAAGAATCTTGCAAGTGTTTTTATCGAACTGTTGCATTTCATCTTATGTTCTAAAAAAATATTGCCTTACTCTTTACAGTTTATAAATCGTGCTAATTGTTAAGTGTCATTTCGTTTTAAAAATTGTGTTAAGAACCTAATCTTCCTACCTCCCGCAAAAAATCATTTTAAGAATCTTCCTTAATTTGAAGAACGTAAGGGATAGGAGCAACCTTCTCTTGGATACCAAAATTAAGTCCGACGTGGAATAATCATAAGTTAATCAGTGGATTTATTAAGACCTTGAGGCCCCTCCCTTGCAAGCTGGTTTCTAAGGATAAGTTCCACTCATAACTATTAGTATCAGAATCACTCCACTACTTTCCAAGTGTCTACGATAAAATTAAATAAAATAAATCTGCAATAAAAAAACCCCACGTGACATTTTAAAATCCATGTATTACTACTTTAGAAGTCCCATTTGGAGTCTCATTTACTAAAAGATTAATTAGTTGGTTTCAGCCTTTGGAGAGGTTGAGCATGTCATCAATAGCTCTTTACCTAGTTTTGCAAATTGGAGCCAAGTGAGTCCCTTTTCGTCAAAAAGTTTGATGGGTGCGATTAATACTTAGAGCCGCTAGCAGAACGTACCTAACAATAATGCCAACCGTTGCCATTTTTGAATGTCAGTTATAGTTAGGCATAGATAAGCTCTGAAAAAGACAATCTTGCTTATTGCAGAATTTGAACGTTACTCTTATTCCATCACATGTATATGGAGATATAGTGATAAATTTGTTCGGTCCAAACTCATATATCCATATATATACTTAGATTTAGGTTACAGCAAAGAAATCGAGACAGCTTCATATCCTATGATTTTTTGTTTTTCTTTATTTGGGGTGTGTTTTTTAGCACGTGGTAAAATGTGTAGCTGTCTTATACCTGGTAAAATATTATTCGACATGTGCTAAATATACTTTACGCGTGGAGAAATTCAGTTAGGTACTGTTACATCATATCGTATTCGAAGTGGGTTAATAATCGCCATGCAACGCAAGGCGCATGTGGGAGAGGCCGAGAGGGAAAAATAAAAACAAAATAAAATAAAATAAAATAAAGGAAAAGAAAGAAAGAAAACTTGAAATATCAGTGTATTAAATTCGGTTGAATAAGAAGCCGCCCGGTCATTTATACAAACAGTTGGTATGCTATTGATTTTTCTGTCAGGAGAAAAGAATGCCATAAATATGATTAGTTTTATGGATGAGTACACGAGATGGGATGCTCCTTCTGAAGATAATTCAGAGCTGGGCTCCCCAAAAAAAAAAAAAAAAGATTGGCATTTAATTGCTAGTTTTATGAGAAAAAGGATAATTTTTCAGTAGTTATGAAAATATATTTTACCGAAAAGATATAGTTTTTAACCGTTAAAAAAGGATTTTTAAATTAATTAAGAGACTTTCATTCAATTTGATCTCTATTCAAAATTTGTAAGTTACTAGTGGGACATATAGTTATATTTTTCATAAGCTACCCCTTCAAATAGATCACAAAACTATACCGGCTAAATATCTTCTAGCATCTTCTAAAAGTTATGCTTGTAAGAGTTGGTATTAATTTACTAACAAGATTTATCACATTCAGTTGGTAGTTAGCATTCTCAAACTCATAATCTAATTAAACAAGCAACAAAAAAGGAAAAATGTTCCTCATCCGATGTAATTGAGTTGGGTTATCTCACAAAGGCGGGCTCTGTTTAACTCCGTTAAGACGAGGATTTGAATAAGGGTACTCATACAAAAGGGCTTGTTATAGTTTTCATGTAAAATCTATAATATAAAAATATAAATTGTATTTTTATTCAATTGATATTTATTATTATTCTAGTTGTCTGATTAAAAATTTATAATGTACGCATAATTTCTTCTAGTCACAAATTAAATTGGTGAAAGACATCAATACCTTTTTCTTTCTTTCTTTTTTTTTTTTTTTTTTGATGAATAAGAAAAATGGGACGTGAAGGGCAAGCAGCAGATGAAATCACTGATTGGATGGCAAAAAATCATGTCCTTGAATCTTTAATAGACCAGGAACTTACAGAGTTCATCAATAATGGTTGCCAAATCAATAAATCTGCGTAATGCAAGACTCAGATCCCTGACCTGATTGAAACGAAGGCTTCAAATATGACATTTTTTGTCATCATGTTATCACCATCAATGATAAAAAATATAACTATTTATCGATAGATTAAAAAATACAGTTACTAACCTAACTTTTTCATATATATACTTGTTAACTCTATGTAGTTATTGCCCTTTAATTAGAATGTACGATCAATTTTTATTGGGGTAAATAAAGAAGATGACAAAGACCAAAGTCTGGAATATGGATGCTGCAATGAAGCAAGTGATCGACAATAATAGGTGTCAGGCCCTCTAATTGTGAGGCAACAGTTCAACTGGTTTTATGCTTTTTTATTAAGGTCCATTTCAGTGTTACCTACTGACAGGGTTGGGTCCCTACTTCATTGATGATTGACATACAATTCAATTAGTTTGCTGCTGGCTAGCTGGGTACTTAGTTGTCAGGCACGAATATATACAATATACACATATCACAACCAATATTAACAAACGACACCAGCTCTTGTGCAACTTTTTTTTTTTTTTTTTTTTTTTCTCCCTGAGGAAAATCTGTTCATGCAAACTAGTAAAAAAACATGGTGACCAATTTGTTATCTTTACATTTATTGGTCCTAGTCTGACGCGTTCCCATTCAGACTTTAGTTATGGAGCGGGAACACCAAAGTTGGTACTTGGTAGACAGTTTATTGATATTGGCCTAACTGAATTGATAGATGGAAAATCTTGTGTTCGAGTCTTAAAAAGAAGCTTAATCTACTTTTGGACTATCAAATCAAAATTTATTAACATTTAATGGGGTTGAGATCACTTTCTTCGTCTCCTATACAAATAGTTATGATTTAATATAGATATTTTTTAACATGTGAAGTCACTTTAATCAACTCAAAAAATATAGTTACGACTAATTATCCATTCCAATACTTTTTTACTTTAATTAAAATAAAATAAAAAAGTTATAGAGCAAGAATCGCATAAGCTTATATCGATGAGAATAATATATATATATTTCATAAACTAAACTATGAAAATACATTTTTAGGGGTATTTTAATTTTGAATAATTGACTCAAATAGTAACTGAATTCTTTATAAGATGACGATTTTATCCTATTTTTTTAATTTTGACCGAAATGATCATAAACTCTCTAAATATTGATAATTATAGTCATTTTTATTAAATTTCTAACGGAATAGGTTACATGACCCATCACATGAACTCATTAAACCATAAAAAGATAAAAATACCCTTATTAAAAATAATATATTACACCTATAACATTGGAGAGAGAGAGAGAGAGAGAGAGAGAGAGAGAGAGAGAGAGAGAGAGAGAGAGAGAGAGAGAGAGAGAGAGAGAGAGAGAGAGAGAGAGAGAGAGAGAGAGAGAGAGAGAGAGAGAGAGAGAGAGAGAGAGAGAGAGAGAGAGAGAGAGAGAGAGAGACATCTGAGAACTCAAAATCAGCCCCTCCCCCCAACCAAACTCAAACCGAGCCACCGCCTTCCCCCACCAAACCGAACTCAAACCCAGGCCTCCCCTTCCCACCGAACTCAAACTCAATCGCTGCCCTCCCCCACCGAACTCAAACCCACCCACCCCTCCCCCACCTCCCCGAACTCAAACCCATGCCCCAAAAACAAAACAAGAGAGCCCCTCACATATGCCGATTCAGTCATCGACGCCCACCCTTGCGCAAACTCCGCTGCCCTTCCCCTCATGCCCCTCCTCTCACGCCCCTCCGTGTTCGCCAGAAGCTTTGAGAGAGAAAAGGTTTTGGGACGAGGAGAGAAAGGGGGAGGGGAGAAAGAGGAGGTCAGCCCAAAAGAATATGATTTTTTTTTTTGTTTATGAGTTTTTTTTTAATTAAATATATTGTTAGATTACTAAAATACCCTTTCAAATTAGATCACATGCATTGCATGTGGCCTATTCTATTAGAAATTTAACAGACTTGGACAGAAATGACTACAATTACTAACATTTAGAGAGTTTAGGGTCGTCTCAGCTAAAATTAAAAACACGGGGATCGAATCGTCACCTTATAAAGAGTTCGGGGACCACTTGGGTCAATTACTCTTTAATTTTTGCGTTCTCTACTTGTTAAACCAACACATCATCTTACAGCCAGATAAACCCACATTATCTTTAAGACAAAAGAGGAGAAGTTGGGATGAACTTTTTGATACAATACCAAATTAGTAGACATTGCTTCTCCTTAAAGAGTTAAAAGGTCATGCTCTTATTGGTATTCCATGTGGAGGCTGTAGGTATACCAGAGTCTACGTATGAAACTTGAGCCAAATAATATTACACTCATTGACAGCAAATTTAGGTTCATGGAAAGCAAATATACTGCCACACTTTCTTGACTTCCTTGGGGGCAAACTGCTAGGATGTGGACCCTAACTAATATTGGTAACGAATAATTTGAAAAAAGGATTGGGATTTTCATGATATTTCAAGAAATGGTCAGTTTCATCAAGTTACTAGAATTCTTCAATAATGACTTTGGTTGAATGAAAAGCTGTAAGGCAGATAGAGCTCTTGCGAGACAGCCTAAAAAAAAAAAAAAAAAAAGGAAAGACAGCTTCATAATAGTACAGATTAGATGGGGAACACAAGTGAATTCTGAAACATGTTTTCCAATATTATTTATTTGTCACCTGCTGGACACCATTTTTGAATATGCAAAACGTTTTTAAATATTAAAAAGTAAAAATTAAAAATTCCGTTCACATCAATTTTCAACGTCTGGGCAAATAACTCATGAGAAGGTCAATGGCATGCCATTCCACACGCTTTTTCAAACAATAAATAAACTTGTTGAATATGAAGAAGCTTTGGGGGCTTCAAGAGAGATTCTCTAAACTTCAAGCCTTACTATTGTTCCATGTGTTGTTATATGGTAATGATTATTATTATTTTTCTTTAATGTAAAAATTATATGATTTGTTAGATTGTGCTAAACAAATATGTTGAGAAAGAATAACAATACTTTTTGTTTATCGACTTTTACATTTTAAAACCCATGTGAACTTGAATAAAACCGTTGGAGAGAAATGTAATTATCTCGATGGGATAGGAAATTTGTTGAGTACTGACTTTATTATCACCTCTTAATTAAAAACTATGATGATTCAAAAAAAAAAACAAAAAAAACTATGAAAACTCAGGAAAGCATCTAATTTCTTTGTTAACTTTTGTTTTGTTTTAAAGTTTATGTTTTATGAACAATTTTCGTTCAAGCCTAAGAGTATTCTCATCACAAGTAAATAATTATTAATCTATTGATCAGTCATCACGATCACGACTTATATGAAATATCGAGCCGGCACCGCTCGAGTGAATTGCCACCGGCTCGAGTGAATTGCCAAGCAGCCCTGCTTAAGTGAAAACCTAACGTGCCACTTAGGTGAAACATGCTTAAGCACCTTGTGCCCTAGCTCCACCTTGGCCATTGCCATTGGAAATTGCATGTCAATTCAACCACCAACAATTATTGTGAGAGACAAATACTCCCAGTCACTCTTCCAGTAAGAGAGTGCATTCAATCAACATCAATAAAACAAATCCTCTCTTTTTTATGCGGATGTTTTGCCACTATTACCGGTTTTACAAATTTACAATTCCAAATTTTGGTAATATTCTCTATGCAAGTTTGCTAAAACATCCGAGTCTCATCATTATGCCACAATGTCTAGTATTTTACTTAGGGATAAAGAAGCAAATAGCTTTTTTACGATTAATAATTGAACTAAACAATATATTTTAAAACGTTTATAGTAACTAATAACTTATAACAGATTTACGAGGTAATCGAGATATCATTTAATCGATAATTAATTATTTATTATTTATACATTAATTAAATAAAACTAATTTGTCAAGTCATTCTTTGTTTTTTTTTTCCCTAAAACATTGAACTTAATATCGTGTATTGTGATTATATGAATATTACCTAATTATCGAGTTAAGAACTATGATTATTCTATTTGGTTAAATATATTTTTTTAAGCAAAATAAGTTCATGAATTTAATTAGTCTTACTAAATAGAAATCATGAATCTTTCCACTTTTGCAACCAACTAAATTTACATTTGTAAACATAATGCACTAGGAAAAGTTAGAGATGAGGTCCAAGGAGACATCAACTTCAAGAGGAAACAAGTAACATTGGAGTCATATTTTATATTTTGCCTCCTAATTGAGTCATGTATGTTTATAATTACGACACATAGGGAGATTATTAATTTATATGTCCAGTGGGACCCATGTATATTATCTTATAAATTTAGTGAATTATTGATTTACCACATTGGTCCCCAGTTAGGACCAGTCAAAAATATTATTTAATTAAGATTACTAATTTCTTGAGTATAAATTTATGGATGGTATATTGTAGATTTATTTGCATAAAGAAAGTAAAATTATCCAAATACTTATCTTTTTTTATCTATTGACCAACGTGACACAAATTCCTTACTCTTGACCAGTATGACATAAATTTCAGTTTTATTTTATGTCATATTAATCTAGTATAAATTTTTGTGGCATATTATTTTTTTTTGTAAGTGAAAATTACATAAATAATCACATTTTTTTAATCTATTGACCAACATGACATAAATTCCCCATTGTCGATCAACACGACACAAATTTTAATTAATTTTAGTTTAATTTTGTGTCATATTAGTCTAATGTTAATTTTTTAAGTCATATTGATGCGATAGTCTTTAAATTTACATTATTCAGGTGCTTTCCCTTTGTGTAATAGTCTTTGTTCGGAAACTCATTATTTATAATTATTTACTTTAACTATTTTAAAATCTTGCTATTTATTTTCTTTAGCTCTGTATTTATTGCAATTTCCGTTTTACTTATTTGTTTTGTAGTATTCATTGAGTTTATGAAAAATGTTCTTACAATGTTCACGTTGAAGTGTTCGTTTAATCCACTTTTATATGTTCAAGTGTGTAATTTTACTCCCAACATTTTCTTTTTGTTTCCGCTAAGAAGAAGCAGTATCCTAACTGAGTACGGGCTTACAAAACGCCTTCGGTCCAGGCCCGAGAAATCTTCTTTAATAATAATAATAAAAGAAAAAAATTGCAGCCAATGGCCATTAGCCCTTAAATAATATATAATTTTCATAGCGGGAAAAGAAATGCGCGAAATCGTTTTCACCCAAAATTAACCGTCGTTCAGGGTATGAAAAATTTCCATGGCGGACAAAGGTTAAGAAGCAGAAAATTAGGGTTCAGAGAGGTTCCATTGCCAAAAGAAAAGCCATTGGTAAATTTTTCTGGAGCTTTCGAGCCATGGAGAACTTTGGTCCCAAAATGGAGCTGCTTCGACTTTCCAAATTCAAGCTTCAGCTCCAATCTCTGATCACCGACGTTCGAGAACTCAGAGTAAGGTTTCCGATCATCATCACCAAAATCTTTCTCTCTGTCCCTCTCTCTCTCTAACTGTTCTTTGTGGAAGCATTTCAGGAAAGAGAACGCTCGGCGACGGAGCAACTTCATTGCAGAATTCAGGTTTTCCTTTTCGATCGATTTGCGTTTTCTTTTTTCCTTTGTTTTCATCTCAATTTGTTTTCTCCGTTTAACGAAACAAATCCGATCGCGATGTTTGAGCGCAGAAACAGAAGCAAACAGAGGAAGAATACGCGAGGAAGTTACAGGAATTACAGATCGAATTATCTTCCTCCAATGAACTACGGCAGAAATTCGAAAGAAAGGTACGTGTGAAAGACCTACAGATTCTGATTTTCCGGGAAAAAGGCTTACTAGAATCAAAATGAACGTAGTTTAACTTATGCATATTGTTATGTAGGTTAATTACCTTCAGAATGACAATGCTTTGCTCGAAGCCAAGCAAACAGAATTGAAGGAAACCATACAGAACCTAATCCAGTCAAAAGAGCTTTTCGTGAACGCTTATGATGAATCTACTAATGATATGAAGCGATCGATTCATGTCAGGGATAGAAAGCTCGGTGTTCTATCCGAGAAACTGAAATCTCATTTATTGTTATTTGATTCGATAGAAAAAGAGGCGTTTTTGATCAAGCAAGTTGTGGATAATGTGCAAAGAGTTATGTGCGAAAAAGAAGATATAGGCTAGTAACGCTTGAACTCTTGTTCTAGTTGTATAATTGTAATAATTTCGTAGAATTTGTTTAATGATTTTACCTTTCAACTTTGCTGTGTTTAGTGGCTGACTTGAGGAGTAAATTGGATAAAGTCTCTTCATTCGAGAAAGCATTTGTTGGTAATTGTTTTTCTTACCTGGATTATTAGTTCTTTTTTGGCCTTAACAAGTTGTGATTCGCTAATTATTTGCTCTCCTCCGCGGTGATTCTTGTTGATCATTTTTAAGGTTGGTGCAAGTTGGGATTTTCTGAAGATTTAATTCGTTTGATATGATCAATCAGTTTTATGGTTGTACCGGTCAGAATGATTAAAATTTAGTTGTTTGGATGCTGCTTCGATATATCATTGAAGCGAAAGTTGATGATCTTGCTCTATTTGATAGTATTAATGTTTTGTTATCTATTCAACATTGATTTTGATCTTGAACTAATTTATGCAGAAAAGATCTCTGATCTGGAACATAAACTGAAATGTAGTGAAGATCATATTCAGAGAAAGAATAAAGTAATCTCTGAGCTAGAAGCGCAGCTGGAGGCAGCAACAATTAGTACCGCCTGTCAAGCTCAGATAGATGAGATATCCATCCCATTACCTATGATTTGTTGGTCTTAATCTATTCTTTGTCAAGGAAAATATATTTATCCAGGCATCTTTTCTTAACCACCCCACCTTCAGAAAATTCTTTCATTGAAGGACATTGTCATACAGAATCTAATTCTTGAGAAAGAGGTTTGGACATCAGAATGTTGATTACTCAATTCTGTTTTCCAGTGTAAATTATTTTTCATACTTCAATGAAAATATGGCCGATTAGGCGTTGCACTTGGAGCTTGGGAGTTTAAGAACTATCATAAAGAAAATCCAGGACAACTTGGCACATGTAAATGAAGAGGTAAGAGATGAATTTGACCTTTACTTCCAGATTCGAAGTTTCTTTAACTTCACAGATACAGGATATATGTACAGAGTAAAGTTTTAAACCTCATAATGAGAGTTCAACAACAACAATTGAAATAGTGAATTAAAAGGACTGATTTTGTGGATATAACCACATCCTGCTTGCAAGTGATGGAACATGGAAGGAGCGTACACTTTGTATTCTCACAGACCTTTACACAGTTGAAACTTTAGGTGCCGGGATGCCACTTGTTACTCTTATCTGATTTTCAGTTTCATTTAAATAGTATGTTTTTGCACCTCGTTCCCCACAGAAATTTTTTCCAAACAATTTCTTGACGGAAACTTGTTTCTTTTATTTCAATCCCAGGCTAAGAGGAGCTTCTCCTTAATACTCGAATGCCAAGCAGGATGCAACACAGATTTGACGAAGGATAATAGGTAGGATGAGTGGACGGCCCTTTATGAGGGAGTATATTTTCCAGATTTTATCTTGTATTTTGACATATGATATTAAAATCTGAAGTGATTACATAGGAAAAAGGGAAAACAAAAGCACACTCATGATTATGAGATAGAAAAATTCCTATCTAGTTGTTTTTGTACAAGTCACAGCCTTGGAAAGGCAGCATAAAATTGTCAACTGATAAGTTCAAAAAACTGACTCCGACATCAGATATTTGATTTTATCATTGTGCACGTGAAAATTCATATGGACAAAAGCAGTATCTCATTATTGTCCCCACATATTTGAAATGTACGGACTAACATTAAAGTTTTGGTGAACAACAATGTTTTTTAGTTGCTATGCTTTCTTTGGGATGAGAATTTGATAGACCGGAATACCAGAGGAACTTTCCTATAGCAGATTATGAACAAATGCAATGACACAATGAAGTTTCCGTTGGTAGCTAGACCTTACTGTTAACGTGATGATACCATAATTATTCCAGGACTCAAAATTTGGTTCAAAACAGCCTGGGAAAATATCCAACCAAGAATTATGGGATAGGTGCTGCGGAATGTACAGGTCTTATCTTCCAGCTTTTGTCTGTTGAATTTAGCTAAAAAACAAAGATCCCTCTATATTTACTTGCAGTTTTTCAAATTAAATGGTACATTCGTTCACAAATAGAAAGTGAAGAAACTATTTTATGATTGCCGATAACCCCTTAAATAATACCCTCATGCAGCTTCATCTCTATCTCAAAAATCAGTTGGCAAACACTTGCTGGAAAGTGATTACATGGATTCATGTGTATCTGAGGCAAGTGGAACATGTTTCAGTTTGCCTTTCAAAAGACATCCATTTCATTGGTGGTGATAATCTGTTGAGAAGAATTTATCTCTCTCACAGTTTCAATGCAAAATCGAGAGTTTCATTTTTCTGTTTTCCCTCCACAGTCGGCTTCCTCAAAGCCTCAGTCAGGAGCTAATGCTCCACATATTTCCGCAAATGATGAGAATATGTAAGATATTACCTTTTAAATCCATGCTTTTTTCTGGCTAGTTGAATGCATTTTTGCTGCAATGTTTTTTCCCCTAGTTTATCTGATTATGGTGGTAACTTGGTCACGGAATTTTTGTTTCAATATCAAATTACTCAAGAAAAGCCTCAATGGTAAGTTCTTCGGTTGAGACCCAACAGTAATCTCTACAACCCTTTCCATGCACAGGATAACCAGACAACATCACAACACATTTTGAGTTCTGTGTTCTCATTCCTCAACAACCCAAGCAGAAGCTTCCAAAGTTCCAGGTCAGATTCAACCTCCTTTATGGTTGAACCTGTCTTCGAGAAAACCTTAAATTCTATCAACACGGTGCAGCTTTCGCTTTACATAATTTTTTTTTCTCCTTCTGTTAAGGAACAATGGTAAATGGTATCAGTGTTCAACACCCTACAGTAGGAGGTCTATAGTTAGTTATGGAGTTTAACACCGCTGATGCACCAAAGCGTCTTTCTTGCTTAAAACCATTGGCATTAACAAACCAAGAGGGATAACAAATGAAGCTTTGATACGTCCAGGATATCTTAATAAAATATGTGAAACGAAAACTTCCAAAAGAACTTGAATCTGGTGACTCAGTGGGATGTATGAACTTTACAGCCTGTGATAAAGTCGGATGGTAAGGTCAGATGTAGAATTACAGTTAGGTGGCTATGATAGCAGCAATTCTTTTTTAAGGACATTTTGGATGTAAACTGGGATGGGCCGTGGGCTATAGGCTGATGGCAACTCGGGCCCACCTGGTTGCAAATTATTATAGCAGAATAGCCGTAAAATGACTGGGTTGCGCCATACCGACCTGAGTCGACTATGTCAACCCAGAATGATTGTTTTGAATTCATCGCCGCCCTTGGTTGAACACAAAAAAAATTCCTGTTTTCATTGGTTGCGAGTTTTCTTAAAAGTCAGCCATATGAATACAAAAATCTGATAGGAAAACTGCCAAGATAGTCAACCCAATCAATTTTTTACAGGATTCGGAGCCTGTTCGGAAAATGTCATTGATTGTGTTTTGGCCTGTTGTCTTACTTAACGTATAAAGGAAACTGCCCCCAACTCTTTTGGGACGTAGCATTTGGATGTATTGTGGACAACTGGAGGCAGAATCACAAGCTGGTTTCTACTTACATCACAGACTGATGAGTGATGATAGCAAAAGAGATCCTACATTCTGGATGTTTTCCTGCCACATTGCTGGGCACTCATCATTCTCCTTTTTCTTTTTTTGGTTGGAAGCACATATATCATTATACTTAAAAAAAAAAAAAAAAAAAAGGAAATTAGCATGCATTTTTTTAATAGGTTTGACTTGAAATATTTAAATTGAAATTGTTTAACTTTTCAAAACTAGTTAAAAAACTAGTTAATTTTTTAGAAAAAGACAAAAATAAGTTGAAATTTTTGGGCTTGGATTAGTGAACCAAACAGGGGTTAAAATTGAGATTTGAACTCTACGATTCCGTTTGGATCATGTATTGAAAATGAAAATTTTCTTATTTTAAATGAGAAAGTCTTTATTTTGTGAATAAGATGATGTTTGAATGTGTAAAAAATTTTCTTTTTGAAAACAAAAGGTTGTTTGGATTGAAAATAAATGGTGTTAGAAATTATGCATTGTGAGAAGATTTAAGAAAAATATATTTTCTTTTTCTAAAAGGGAATTGTATAAAATAAATTTGAAAATAAGATAGTTTTCTTTTTTTAGAATGAGAGAATGATGGAAAAAGTTAGAAAAATACTATTTTACAAAATTCCCTAATTTTGGAAATTTGGAGTAGATGCCCTCGTATTACTAGCTTTGTTTGTCTTTTTCTTTAAATAATTAAAAAGAGAACACAACTAATGTTAAATAAAATACTATTATGGGGTGTTTAATACAATAACTCTAATTCATTTTTATCTTTTTTAAAAGTCAATAAAAATTTTAACTAATTTTTTAAAAGTCAAATAACTTCAATTAAGAAAACTCAATTCTAACAGCAATGCACTCCTAACTATTCTATTCTCACACCAACCACCCCACTCTATTTTTTTTTTCTCTAATTTAATAAAGAAGAATAAACTCTTGATTTTTTTTTTCCCTCTGAATATAAATTATGATTCATTTGCTTCTTTTCCCCCATTTTTGTTAAAATTTTATAACAAAAGTACATGTGGGAAGCAAGGTTTAATTAATTTATTTATTTTTTTTCATTTAACAAAATCGAAGTACAAGCTCTTACTTAAAAAAAAAAAAAAAAAAATCGAAGTACAAATACAAGCTAGGTTGGCGTGCAGCTTTGCCTGGACGGCACGTGAGTCAATTACTTCTTTGATGACATTTATTGTCCCCTTGACTCGAGAAATGCCATTTTAAAAAAATAAAAATAAAAAGTAACGTGGCCAACCATAATTTACGCCCATCCGATGGCGTTGTGTTCATTCATCCATGGATTCTTTTTATTTTCTCTATCTTTTTGGGCGTAGGGAAACACATTAAAGACGATTAAGTGGGGCATGACTCACTATTAACCAATACATTCTCATAAGAAAACTTCATTATGTATGCTGATATTGGTTACATCAAAATTACATGTTAAAAATGGTAGCAAGTACAGGGTGTTTGATAGAGTTTTTAAAAAGCTCGGTTTTTTTTTTTTCCTTCCTTCTTCTTCTTCTAAGACACAAGCTCAAAAAAATTTTGAGTCTCCAAAAAATCTTCATGTTAAAGTGAGAAAATATAAGAGTTTAAGTAAGTTACTATTAAATTTGATTAAAAATTTTTGTTACCTATTAGACATGAGATAACTTTAAAGTCATTTTGATTTCAAAATTTTTTAAAAAAATATGTTTCCCATATACTTATTAAAAAACTACAACTTTTACTTTTTTTTTTCTACGGACTAAAAGTAAAAACAAGAACTTTATCAAATGGGCCCATAGTCTATGCGATAAATTCACGTGTCATATTGAGATTTAGAGTTCAAATCTCATACTCTATTTAAAAATAAAAAATAAAAAATAAAAAAATAAACAATATAAGATCAAAATGTTGCCGGTGGTTGTGAAGGGATGTCAACTGTGAAATGAACTACTCTTGCTTGTACATGGTTTTGTCAACTAAGTTTGTGTTTAGTTTGTCTATTAGAGATAAAATTTTTAAATCAAAATTTGTTAACTTATCAAAAATTAATTATGATTTTTTGTTAATTTTTTTAGAAAAAGATAAAAACTAAAATGAAAAAATACAGTTTAGTTGGTTATAAAATTGAAATATCAAACGAAACCTAAGTTATGTTTGTCTTAAAAAAAAAAAAAAAAAAAAGCGGTAAACACACCCCCTTTAGACTTTGATTTATTGTTCATGAATTAGCTCAAAAGCTTTGTCAAGTCGTCACAAGGCTATCAATTGGTTGGCGTGCATGCTTTCACATGTGTATAAATTTGCTAAAATGAATTAAATTAGTTGCGAATGATTCAAAAGGGTGTCCTTTGTCCGGGTTATGGTGCTCTTGAATATAAGTTGAAGAATCGGCAGTCACCTTTTACATTATTTCGGATTTTTTTTTTAGGCAATTAATTATTTCGGATTTTTTTGGGCAAAATTTTTCAATCGCTTGAATAGTGTTGATTTTGGTTGCGTGAAACATGAAGCTTCATGTTTAGTACCAGTAGCCGCAAAGCAGGTAGATCAGCCGTAGCGTTTTGAGTAAGAGGCACTCCAACAATATATTTCTAAACTAAATGATAGACCTAATTGACTCATTTAGAGCCACAACTAATACAATTGTTTAAAAAAAAAAAAAAAAAACTTTTTACTCGTTAAATTCATCTAAAATCAGCTTTAGGAGTAGTGTGCAGAAGTAGTTATTGGGTCCAATCTCGAATTAGAAAATAAGAAAAAGAAATTTAAAAAAAAAATAAACGAGGAATCTGACTTGAATATTTCAAGCTGCGCAGGGCATGGCTCATGGTCCACAGTCAGTAGACCCCTCGACGGATTTCAAGATTTCTTGTGAAGGGCATTTATCCTCAGCAAAAGTGGAAAACAGGTGCAACCAAATTAGCTTTCTCCGAATTTCTTTACCAAATTATTTCACTTATGGAAACTGTTTGGTGTGAATTCCTTGCACTGGATGATAACAACCGTGATTCTTTTGGTTTCTTGGATTGGTTATTAACTTGCACTAATATCTCACTTGTCAGCAGTTTTCCTATCTTCGACTTGAGAATCTTCTTTCCTTTTTTTGGGTAACTAAGAATAGTCATGGCATTAGGTTAGAGTTAGACATTCTTTTTTATCTTTGAAAAAAAAAAAACTTTTCATAAAAGTTATTTATCTTAAAAGATAATTTCACATGTGATACTATCAAGATAAAATTTTTGCCTTTTCCTTCTAATTATTGTTTGCTTTTATTAGTTCTAGATCAAGATTTATAGAGAGTTAGTGAAAGAACGTAAGATTGAACATTGAATCATGTAAGATTAACTTAAATCAAATCTTCTGATTAGATCAATAATATTTTTAATAATGATATGTGTATCGAATGACGAAACCAAAATTTTTTTTGAGAAGAATTAATAACAATATAATAAGTAATTAAGGGGGTGTTTGAAAAATCATTTCAAACCAAAATTTTCATATCAGCTTTTGTCTTTTTCTGAAATTTTTTTTTATTTTTTCTAAAAAATCAATAAAAATTACTATTAAAACTTAAAATTTCCAACTCAAACTCATTTATCAAACAGACTCTAATAGATTAATCAATTTCCATTTTGACAAGGAATCATTATTTTTAAAAAAAAAGTTGAGCCCCCTAGGTTTTAATTGACTCTGTCCATTTGTGCATCTAAAGTCGCATAACAATGTTAAGAATTGGGAACGATAATTTTAGCCCCAAAAAAAATTTGGGACACATAAAACGCCGAAATTAGCACTTTAATATATCTGATTTCTTAAGGGGCAATTGTGACATTTCCGAGATGATGAATTGGACAAGAAAATCGCCATACCAAAAAATATATATGCACACCCATACATATATATATATATATATATATAGAAATGGGTCCCTCTAATGATGGAGCTCGTTTTTAAAAGGCAACGCACCATTGAAATAGATGTAGCGGCATTTAAGGGCGTGCGATTCCCCGGACCCCAATAAGAAAGGGCGGATCCCAACGTCACAATCTCGTGAAAAAATATATTAAGTGTACGTTTGACACATAAATTTAATTTTAATTATATTATATTTTTTATTTTATTTTTTATTTTTTTTTAAAAAATAAAAAAATTTATAATTAAATTTTAAAAATTCACTCAATTTAAACTTAAAAATTTTAAGTGAAACTATTTTACTAAAACGCATACTAACTTTTGGATAAAATTTTTCTGATTTGTGTTGCTGATAGCTGTAACTGTCCATGCCAGACCTAAATGAACTCCCCTCGTGGGGGTGAAGCTTTGACCAATGTTTGTATTCGTGAAATTCACAAATTTGTGACAGGGCCTCTTTGGGAGTATTCGATTTTGGGATCCCAATTTTGTACTCCACTTGCTATTTACTTGTAGCAATGGGCCCCACCAGCCATTTCACGTACACCACATAATTTAAGTTATTGTCCCGTCAGCATTTATTATTTGCTGTACCCTCAAAAAATTATTTTCATTGTCATGGGATTGGTTTTTCTTTTTCTTTTTTTTTTTTTTGTTTTTTTGTTTTTTTGGGGAAAAAATAATTGTGTTGTTATGAGACATGACTCTTCGGGCCCGTTTGATTGGTTGTTTAGTTTAAATTAAATTGTATTTTTTTTATTATATTTTTTGTTTTTTTCTGAAATTTTTTTTATTTTTTCTGAAAATTTTTTTATCTTTTTTAAAAAATTACTATTAAAACTTAAAAATTTTAAACTAAACTCGTTCACCAAACATTCTATTCTTAAGCTTCTTTTGTCGTAAGAAAGTGGAGCAAGTACAGCTGTGAAATGTACTCTAATTTGTAATCTAACTAAAAGCAAAAAGATAAGGTTTGAATAACTATTAGGATACTAAGGAGTGATGTACCCAACCATTTATTTTGCTCCTTTAATTGAGCCTTTTCATTTGTTTTGATGCGATTTTTTTTTATTTTTTTTTATTTTTTGAAACTTTTCTTCTACTGTGGTTGTCTTGCATGTTCTGTAAGTGTTGACGAAGCAAGGAATTATATTGAAATAAAAAGGGATGATATTAGTTGAATTTGTTTTAGAGTAGAATTATTAATATAAGTTGTATACTAGGAGCAATTTCCATACGCACTTATTTTTTTTGGCATTATTAGTCCAAGTCATTATATTTAACACAAAATTATAATATGTAACTACGAAACATAAAAGAAATATCCGCCTCCTTGAAAAGAACTACTAAACTAATTACGGAGGGGAAAAAAAAAAGAAGAAGCAATCGAGGGTCACGTGTTGAATCTTTCCTTATAACTTTCTTCATGAGTCACGACTAACATTAACATGAAGATAAGCACAGATCTATACATTAAAGTTTTTTGTTTTTGTTTTTAATCATGGATATCCGCTGATTTTTTTTTTTTAATTTAACTATTTAGTCTTTAATTTCTTAAAAAAAAAACTATTTAGGTTTCGTTTCGAACACTGATTTGAGATGAATTTTTATGTTGAAATTAATTGATTTTTTAAAAATTAATTATAATTTTTATTGATTTTTTAAAATAAAAAAATAAAAACTGAAATAAAAAACTTCAATTTGAACTTAAAAGGCAAATGCATGCTTAGCTTTTGAACTTTTTTTCTTCGCTACAAGTCCCTGAACTTATAATTATTGATATCATCGGTCTTTTTATTTATGTCTTATATCTGTTAAATTTTGGATAATTTTTTACATGTTATTTACACATTATAATATAAGGATATTGTTTCTAATTTTACTTAATTTCAATACAAATTTATTTTAAATTTTATGTTCAATTTTTTAATTTTTTAATAAGTAATGGATATTCACACGTCAAAAGCTGTCAAAATTTTAATGAACATGATCAGAGGATCAACAGCATCAAGAACCGTAAATCTTAAAGAGTTTATTATTAAGGAAAAATAGAAAATGAATTGTCAAATTTAAGAAATTAAAAAAAAAAGAGCCTATATGAAATCACGTATGTGTAAGATTGTGTGTGAATTTTCGAAAGAAAAAAAAAATATATATATATATATATATTATATATATTGTGTGTGAACCAAAGTGTCTCAATCTAGGAAGAGCTTCACCGACGCCCTTGTTCTTACCGAGTCAAACGTCAAAACTTGAATACACGGTTCCGTTCAGGGTTTAGGTAGGGTGTGAAATCTAGTTCACGTAAGCCTTGTGTACGTCATATCAGTATCAACTATCACCATTAATTTATCAAAATATGGAAGCACAAAAAAAAGTTACTGTGCCCTTTTTCAACCAAAAACCTCCGCTTTTTTATTTTTAAGTCCTTTGTTTTTTTTTTTTTTTTACTTTTCGGGGGGGGGGGGGGGGGGGGGTTTCATTTTTTCCATTTTAGTCATTTTTTTTGTATTGATTTATTATTTTTCAATTTAGTCCTTTTTTTTGTCTTCTTTTATCTTGCACCCCTTTTTTATTTTTTAGTCCTTCCTTATTTGCACCGAAATGAAAAACTTTTTATTTTTTTAGTCTTTTGATTTTTCTTTAATTTTTGTTTTGGGCACCATTTTTTTTTCTTTTTTACAGTTTGGTCTTTTCTTTCCATATTTGTTAATTCTTTTTTTTTTTTCCATTTTTGTAGGCATTATTTTCATGCCTTTCTTTTTATTTTTAGGTCCTTTTTTTGTTTTTTGTTTTTTGGGTCTATTTTTTAACTTATAATTTAAAATTTTTTCATTGAGATAAATTTTCTCAAATATATTAAATTTATGTGCACAACACATGTTCTAAACTAATGTGTGTATATATATAAACTATCACCATTAAAGCTCCAAGAAAATCCCTCCACCAAAAAACAAAAAATCATCTTAAAGTTGCTCATTTTTCTTATTTTTTTTTCTTTTTAATTATTGAGACAACATTAAACAGAGAAAAACAAAAACACAAAACAGAGAGGCTACAACGTATTCAAAAAACAAAAAATCATTTAAAGTTGCTCATTTTTTTTAATTTCTTGTTGTTTTTTTCTTTTTTTAATTATTGAGACAACATTAAACGGAGAAAAACAAAAACACAAAACAGAGAGGCTACAACGTATTCAAAAAACAAAAAATCATCTTAAAGTTGCTCATTTTTTTTAATTTCTTGTATTTTTTTAAATCTCAAACAATACATAACCAATAAAATAACTTGAATTGGAACAGTAAAATTGGAGGGAAAATCTACACCACCTCCTAAACAAACATAAAAAGAGAAAGAAAATATCCGATTGAGAACCCAACACATCCTAATCATAAAAAGTTTGCTCCTTTTTTCCTAATTTATCATTTCTTTTGACCTTGCATGCTCTCTTAAAATAATATTTTATCTTATGTTCTCAAAAGAATTATTAGGACCCGTTTGTGGGACATTTATATATAGTGTTTTGAAAGTTGGATTGAAAATATATGTTTGAAAGGAAAACTTTTAAAAAAGTTATGTGATATACAGAATAGTGCAAAATTTTGAAATGTGTTTGGAAAAAAATACAAAATGAATATTGTTTTGTTTGTCTTATTGTTACAAGTATTTTGACATAAAAATCATATTGTTTCGATCTGAAATGAAAAAGTTATGGATTTTCAAAATTTGAGTTTTTTGAAAATGAAATAGAGAAAAATTTTGATGTAAAGTTGAAATTTTGAAATCTAAGGGGGAGTTTGGAACACAAGTTCCACTCTAACTAAACTGTATTTTTTTATCTCAATTTTTATATTTTTCTGAAAAGTCAACAAAATTTATAACTATATTTTTAAAAATTAATATTATTTAAACTTAAAAATTTCAACTCAACTCAAACTCAACCCATTCACTAAACACCCACTAAATGATGTCTCAAATTAATTCTCATAATTTCATAAAATCATTGCAGTAATAATTTTTTTATGAATTAAATATTTCTTTAGGAGTTCAGCCGACTTTATTGTAATTAACGAAAATTTCCATATTTAGTAGAGAAAAAAGAATGATGAACTGTACGGCAGGATTTCGTAGTTTATGACAAAAATTTGGACAGACGAGACGAAAAGGTAAATTACAAAAAGGGTATAAATAAACAAAACAGTTCAGAAAAACACACCCTTAAAAAAAAAAAAAAAAAAAAACACACAAACACACACACACACACGCACACAAGAACGTCAACTATACGCCAACACCGAACTCCATCACCAAACGACACCAACTACATTAACATCACCAAAAAGTTGAAAAAAAGAATTAATCAACCCCACAAAAAAAAAAAAAAAAAATTTCTTTAAAAAAAAGTAAAAACAACAAGATATCACCAAATATCCCCCCCACACGTCGCGTCACCTGATCACGACACGTGGCATACTTTTGTCTTACTACGTGGGTCCCATGCACTTGTCTCGCCTCTCCCGACTCCATTTGGTGGTGGCCTCTTTTCCCTCAACTTGCCGTCATCTCCCCCCCACTGTTTTCTTTTTATTATCATTATTATTATTATTTTTATTTTTCATTTGACAAAGAGTCTAAGGGTCCGTTTAGTGCATGAGTTTGAGTTGAAATTTTTAAGTTTTAATAGTAAATTTTTTTGAATTTTCAGAAAAGACAAAAAATTTTTTAAAAAAAGGATAAAAATTAAAAAAAAAAAGACAAAAAAATTTTTGAAATGGTAAGTTTGAACTTACCAACCAAACAAAGCCTAATATGAAATAATTAATCGACAATAAAAAATAAATGTGAATAATAAAAAATAAAAAAGCTTTCGCGTCTGAAAGAGGCTTTGTGGAAACGCAAATACAATACGATACAAGAACAACCGGGAAACAGTCCTCAGCTATAACTTAAGCTGTCTCTTTTTCTCTCTCTCCTGTGTCTGAAACGTCGTCACTTTCTCTCTCTAAAATTATCTCTCGGGCTTTGTTGTTGATACAGTGATGATGATCAACCTCTGAAAAGAGATAGAAACAGAGTGAGAGAGAGAGAGATGGGAGGGTGTTTTTCGGCGCCTAAGAATTGCATAGGAGGGGGATTGGACTCGCCCGAGAATACGACAGGTCGTAGAAAGAAGAAGAAGAGAGGTCCCAGGGGAAGAGTTTCGTCTCGGTCGTCGGAGGTCTCGTCGGAAAGAACCGATAGACCGGCCCCAGCTGATCCCTCCACCGTCAACGACCCAACTGGGAAAGGTACATTCTTTTTTCTCTCAGCTTCTCGGTCTGAATTGGTCTTGGAATTGTGGTTATTGAGCTTGCTCTTTTGGAACTTGGTTTTTCTGGGTTTGGTGGGTTTTGGTTAAATTTTGGATGTTTTGGTGGATTCTGGATTGTTTTAACTTCTTGGTGAGATTTTAGAGGTCAAAATCCTTGTGACAATTCTTGTTTGAATCTTGATGTGAAAGAGCTGTCCGTGTATTTTCTTGGAAAACATGGTAATCGTTCTTATGATGTGCCTTTAGCGGTTGATATATTCTCCAACGTATCTATCTTGGTGATCTTTGTTTCCTCTGTTCATTAACTAAGTCTAATTTTGTCATCATTTTGTAATCAAACATGTGCCTGAATTTGTTCATTAAATATATATATATATATATGTTTTTTCCAAATAAAAATGGCCTTAATTCCACATCTTCTACAATGTGATGGCATCTCGGCAGGAGGTACTGTACAGGTCTTTTATGATTCGGTTGCCCAGTTGGATTCTGACTGTGATGAAGATTACCACAGTGTTCAAGAGGGTATGTTATATGTGTGTGTATATATATATATATATATATAGATATATATTGATGTTTTTGGTTATAAGATTGTTATCCATTAGCCATATTAGTTATAATCTTCTTTTGTTTATGTTGGTCCCGAAAATGTTGACGTGTGCAGACCTGTCATCCGGTGACTCCGAAAATCCGTCATTACAAGGAAATTCTGCACGCAACTCTGCTAGTGAAGGTGCTCCAAATTCAAGTTTTCTGGTATTGAATTCAGATGATATTGAGTCCCAACCTAAAGGTGATGGACCTTCAGCGAATGAAGCAAATCAACCTGTATTCCTAGATGAAATGTCCTCCTCTGTGGATGAAAATTCCGGCAAGGAGGAAGGAATATTGGATAACTGTGGGATTCTTCCAAGTGCTTGCTTGCCTTGTCTTGCTTCGACGGTTCCCTCTATTGAAAAGAGAAGGTCATTGAGTTCTAGTCCGCCAAGTGCTAGAAAAAAGGCAGCTCTGAAACTTTCTTTCAAGTCGAAAGAAGGACATGCTACTTCTGCTCTATGTGTGTACTATGGCACTCAGCATCTTATGTTTTTCATGTCATTTTGGTATATTAACATATCATAGTTGCCTAGGACTTTCCAATCGCCTTTATCTTTACAGTCTATATTTCTTGAGCATTCGAGAATTTTCTTTTGCCGCTTTCTAGAGCATATACTTCCACCACCATATTCAAGATATGGTCATCCATTGCTCACAAGAAATATTTTTAGCATCTGTTTCAATCCTTCCTCTAGTATTCATATTGATAGAACAATCTTATTTTCGCTTAACTATTCCCTTCTGTCTGTAATTACAGTTTCCTCAAAGACACTTCTACAACAACCTGTGGCTGGTAGTCAAGTACCTTTTTGCCCCGTAGATAAGAAAATCCTAGACAGTTGGTCCCATGTTGAGCCAAGTACTTTTAGAGTTCGGCCGGTGAATTATAACCGGTAAGACTCAGAGGATTATGCTGAATTGGGTTTATGCATATTAACAAATAAAGACTCGTGTTTTTTTTTTTTTTTTTCCTTTCTTATCAATTTGCTTTCCTTTGTTATGGAGAGAATTATATCCGGTAAAACTCAGAGGATTCTGCTGAATTGGTTTTATTGTGCATCACTATTTCATACACATTGATATGTTACACGGTGCATTTTTAACAATAAATACTCGTGTTTTTTTCTTTCTTATCAACATGCTTTCCTTTGTTATACATTGATATGTTGCATGTGTGATGTTAAATTAAGTTATGTTAAGATTGAGTATCCGTACATGATATAAATCAAAGTTGAGTTTTGCATGGTTGATCTCTTATTATCAGGGCTGTTTCCTTCTAACTGTTTACTTCATTTAAAATTTTCTGCAGTGACAAGAAGAAAGAATTTGCCCCCAACTACGCTGCTTATTACCCATTTGGTGTAGATGTATTCTTCTGTCCTCGAAAAATCAATCATATTGCTCGATTTGTGAAACTCCCTGTTCATAATTCTTCTGGGAGACTACCTTCTATACTTGTTGTAAATGTACAGGTATCACTCTCTCTCTCTCTCTCTCTCTATATATATATATATATGTGCGCGCGTGCGTGTGTGTGTGTGCTGTTCAAACTTTGAGATACTTGGCCCCTGATTTAGGAACAACAGTTACTAGACCTTGTGACATAGCTTGTGCTGGAAATTTGACAATTTAACATTCAAATCACTAGATATACTGAGTACCTAGTATGAAACAACTCAAAAGATTATTTAACAAATCCGAATTGCAAACTGCAATGCAAGCCATTCTTCTCTATGTGAAGACAGCATCTTTTCCTTGCTTTGGCCTTATTTAGCTTCTCCCTCTGCATTATATATATATATATATATATATTTTTTTTTTATTTCTTTTTTCTTTCGGGGGTTCTGATATTACCTTTTTCTTGGTTTCCAGATTCCATTGTATCCTGCCGCAATTTTTGGTGAAACAGACGGTGAAGGAATGAGTTTTGTTTTATACTTTAGGCTCTCCGAAAGCTACTCTAAGGAACTTCCAACTCATTTTCAAGAAAGCATCAGGGTAAAGTTGAAGAGCCTTTTGAACTTGGCATAGTTTCTATTGGTTTATACGCCTTTATTGTAGACTTTTAACCCATGCTTTGTTTCCTGAAAACAGAGGTTGATTGATGATGAAGTTGAGAAGGTCAAAGGTTTTCCTATGGATTCTATCACGCCCTTTAGGGAAAGGCTGAAGATATTGGGACGTGTTGTTAACATAGAAGACCTTCATCTAAGTGCACCGGAACGGAAGCTTATGCAAGCTTACAATGAGAAACCGGTTCTTTCGCGTCCTCAACATGAGTTCTACTCGGTGAGTTTTGAACTAGTTAAATCGACTTAATATCACTTCATGCCCTTCGTTTTTTCTATTTTTTCCTTTCTAGGTGACATGAAAATGGACACATATGCAGGGTGAAAATTACTTTGAGATTGATTTGGACATGCACAGATTTAGTTTCATCTCAAGGAAAGGATTTGAAGCTTTCTTGGACAGACTAAAGCTTTGCGTTTTGGATGTTGGCCTCACTATTCAGGCAAGTATAATTTGACAAATGTTTAATTACATTTCTCAACAGTTATATATGCGTGTGTGTGTGTGTGTGTGTGTGTATGGTGGTGTTTGTTAATTTTTGTGTTGCATCAAATATATTGACAGGGAAACAAATCTGAGGAGTTGCCAGAGCAGATATTATGTTGTGTACGGTTAAATGGAATTGACTACAAAAATTACCAGCAACTTGGGATTGAATCATAAGCCCCCTCTAATATATATATATATATATATATTTTAAGTACTACACCTAAAATGTGAGGCCCAAAGATCAATAAACAACAATAATTGGAAAAAAAAAAAATCTAATTTCAATATATATCTTTTC
The DNA here is from genome assembly GCA_038430175.1 of Ficus hirta. Classification (NCBI taxonomy): domain Eukaryota; kingdom Viridiplantae; phylum Streptophyta; class Magnoliopsida; order Rosales; family Moraceae; genus Ficus; species Ficus hirta. The sequence continues at coordinate 12,596,279 of CM076595.1, read as the reverse complement.
CAATCTTGTTGGTATTAGGCAGTTGTATTGCATCTTCTTTCACCTCTCTCTCTGTCTCTCTCTCTTCAATTATATGGATGAGACCAGCCACACGGGTGTACTCCTTGCACGCCATTATTGAAATCAATAATCATATCATATTTAAGAAGGCCACATTAACAAGTTGAGAAGTTTTATTCACAGAAGATTTTTTTTTTATTTTTTATTTTTTTTTAAAGAATGGGGAATTTAATAGGATTTAATAATTTGGCGGGGTGGGGTCTGGGAATTTCTTTTATTTGAAATTGGCGGTTAAGCATTACAACCAATTACAAAATTGAGTGGAGGTTATTGAAAATGGATGGCTTTGTCGTCTCTTTGTTTTGCTGTGATGATACTTGATGTGCTACCTAAATACAATGATGTTAACCTTGTCCAATTGAATTAAGAACAAAATCTTTTCATACGCATGTCTTAGAAAAAGGGAAAATGTTTTGCAATTAAATACTCCTAAATGATTTACAATGCAAGTACAATTATTCATTTAAAAAAAAAAAAAAAGACTAGGAAGCGCCATTAGCATTTAAAACGATACCAACAACTGATTAAAAAAAAAAAGAACGATATCGGATAGAAACGACAATTAGCTGACAAACGACAGCAATCTGTAAACGACGATAATCTTGAATCCAATATTACTTTGCGGAGAACATCAAGGAAACAAAATGTAATAATGACAGCATCCTCAGAAACCGACAGTACTTAATGAACGACTTCAACTGGATAAACGACAGTAAAATATGAAGACTACGAGACGTAGAAAACCCCTAAAAATATCAACTAAACACAACAATCTAAAACGACAAAAACTGAAAAAACGAAAAATATCCTAAAGGTAAAACTGTTAGTACTTTTAATTACAAAAGTTGCCTTCCCATGTAAAATCCTTCACCCCCCTTTAGAGTCAATACGTCTGTTTTTTTTTTTTTTGGGATAGAAAATAGGTATGTTATGTTTTGTTTTGGCTCATACTTAATTGAAAACAAAATAAAACAATTAGTAAAAACAACATATCTCATTAATCTAGTGGTGGGGGGGGGGGGGGGGGGGGGGGGGGGGGGGGGGTGTGGTGTGGGAGGGCGGGGAAGTGGAATGAGACCCATCAAAGGAAAAGGGTGAACACTTTTGAATGGTTCGCAGAGGAATATGACTAATGCCTCCCAAAGTCGAAACCTTGAGTCCCAAATGCAGATAAAACACATTTTTTTTAAAATTTTAAATATGAACTTGAGAAACAAAAGTTAAGGAAAATGCTCCGCACTCCTATTCCAAATAAAATTTTAAGTTGATTTTGTCAATGACTCCAATTTTTTCTTTTTTTTTTAAAAATGGATTAATAGATAAATTTTTAAGTAGACTGTGTTAATGGCTCCAGTTTTTTTTTAATTAAAAAAAAAAGAAGAAAAAGAGTCTTATATTAAAATCTAAAAAGTACATCCATCATTATAACGACAGCAAATAAATGGTCTCCATTGTATTAATAAATAAATAAAGAAAATGAAGTGAAAAAAAAAACGACAATAGCATTAAAATTGTCAATATTTATATGACAATAAATAAACAATGACAGCCTTACAAATGTTTAAACTACAACAAACATATGGAAATAACATAACCGTGATCAACGAGATACCAGCCAGGAAATAAAACACGACAACCTAAAAAGGAACATGAATATGAAAGGAAAAAAAAGAAAAAGAAAAGAAAAGAAAAATAAGTCAAGTTACAGAAAAGAAATGACGGGATAAAAGGTAAAATAAACTCAAACAAAGGCCAATCAAATAAACACCCGGCACAAAAAACACGACAACAAACTCAATAAACGACATCAAATAGAAAAGAATTACAATTTGTAAAACGACATAAAATCAGACCAACAATGAAAAAAGACAATAGACATCGTTTGGGAAAAAGGTCAACAGTTTGATAAGTAGAACAAGTAGAAAACTACATCAGCAATGAAAAGCGACAAAATAGACTCAGTAAAGACACAAACTTGGAGAAGGACCATAAAACGACATCATCATGTTTATGTAGTTTGGTAGCAAAACCATCCCAGTAATTTAGAAAAAAGTAAATAACAGTTTTTAAAAAATGATAAAGTAAATACCAAAATTTTAAAATATTTACAGTAACTAATATGTTTATTAAATAAATGATAATTTACGTCTTTTAAATATATCATTTGCTTAATAATTTTTTCATTTGTTACACCACAAACAAAGTCACCACCCCCTCCTCTTGCGGCAACAGCCTGCTAAGTTGCTATTGGGTTTGGCATGTCGACGTCGTTTTTCTCTCGTTTCCTGTCGTTTTCCGAGTCCACTATAATACCAAGTTTATTTAAGTAGCACATTACAAAAAGAGGTACAATATATATATATATATATATATATATATTAAAAAAAAAAGGAAAGAAAAGAAATTGAAAAGCAAAAGAACACTCGTTCCTATCCTATATTTTGTTCTGGTTCAATCATACTTGGCATATCACCTAACTGCATGATGCCTCGTCCAATTGAATCAAAAACTAAACTAAAAATAAATAAATAAAAAACCTTTGTTTTTTTTTCTTCTTCTTCTTCTTTTCAAAACACGAGGTTGGTAATCAACCGGACATATGTTCTTAGTCCACGCATTGAAGTTGTCACTTGTCATTCTTTGCGAGACCGATAATTTCTCAATTAAATACACACACAGATATACATACATATATATATATATATATATGCATATATAATATTTTGATTTTAATAGACAATAATAACTTTGAAATCAATTACATGATTTGAGAGGTTTCCCACACAACCCTTTGTTACCCTTGTAAGAGCTAGCGGGAAAATCACTCAAAGGTTTACCCTTGGGGATTTCACCAACCAGAAGATTATCTGACAAGTCCAATTCCTTGAGCTTTCTCAGCTCCAAAAACTCATCAGGAATTTCCCCACTAAACCTGTTCTTCTGCAGCTTCAGAGTCATTAAGGAGCCAAGACTTGCAATGGCTTCAGGCAGGCCAAAGCTCAGCTTGTTTGAGCTCAAATCCAAACTCTGCAATGACTTGAATTTCCCAATTGAAGTTGGCAATTTTCCTTGCAACAAGTTGTTGGACAGGTTGAGAAACCGAATCCGGGACTCTTCTTCGGAGTCTACTTCCTCAATTCCACCCGAAAAGCTGTTGTTAGAGAGGTCAATGTATGTCAATGACCCCATCTCAAGAAGTCGGATTATCGACCCGCTTAGATTGTTTGAGTGAAGATCAAGCACACCAAGATACTGCAAATTCAATATCGAATCCGGGATCCCCGAGTCGAGTGAATTCCTTGACAGGTTCAGTGAGTAGAGTAGAGAGAGTTTTCCCAGCCAAGTTGGTATTGAGCCACTGAGACTGTTGGATGACAAGTCCAGTTCCTGAATTGGGCTTGGAGTTCTTTGCAAAAACTCCGGGATTTCGCCTTCGACACGACAGCCCGCCAAGTACAACTTAGAGAGGGAGGGCAATTCGGCTATCCATTCGGGGATGGACAAGAGGCTCAGAGAATTGAAAGACAAGTCAAGTGTTTGAATGTTTTGGAGGGAAGACAGCTGAGGAAGTGGTCCTTCAATGAGATTATCGCGGAGACTCAACAAAATGAGCTCGGAAAGCTTACCAATTGATTCAGGAATTTGGCCTGATAATTGGTTTCCATCAAGATACAGCTCAGATAAAGATAGTAAATCGCCCAAGCTAGAAGGGATTTCTCCTTCAAGCTTGTTGTTTGCCAAAGAGAGTCTTTGCATAGACACAAGATTTCCAAAAGTAGGCGGTATTTTTCCGCTCAGACGGTTGTTTTGCAGCCTCAAGAATCCAAGTAGTGGCAGTTGGTCAGGACTAGCAGGGAAAGGAATTGGACCCTCAAGAGAGTTTTGGTCCAAATACATTACAGAAATGGAAGACAAGTTACCGATAGAGTTTGGAATTTTTCCGTTTAAAAGATTGTCCGAGAGATCGAGCTCTTTTAAGCCCTGCAAATCTCCGATCCTCTCGGGGATTTTCCCACTCAGAAAATTGGCATGAAGATCCAACTGTACTAAATTGGTCAGATTTGTAACCCCATCAGGAATTACACCAGAAAATTTGTTTGAGTAAAGAAATAATCTCTTGAGATTCTTTAGGCCTCCCAAGCTTGGAGGGAGTGAACCGGAAAAGTTGTTCTCATGAAGTGCAAGTTCTTCAAGGTTTGACAACTTACCTATACTCTCAGGGACTGGACCAGTGAGAATGTTGCTGAAGAGAATGAGCTTCCGGAGATTTGGAAGACTTTGACCGATTGATGTCGGGATTGAGCCGGAAAGACCAAACTGCCCTCCAAGATCAAGGACTTGAAGGGATGACAAAAGGGTAAGTGAAGGAGATAATGAGCCTTGCATTTGTGTCTGCAGAACTAAGCCTTCTTGTGTGATGAACCCGGGAAGGTTTATTTCCGTGACTCTACCGGTTGCGTTGTCACAAGAAATGCCTTCCCATTTGCAGCAACTGAGGCCAACCCACGTCGACAATCGACCCGAATTGTCGTATGAAATCGCTGACTTGAAACTGGTTAAGCCCTGAAGGTCATCTGAGTTACACTCTCCACTGATAATACTAGTAGTGCTCTGTCCCTTTCCAAAAGCCAGGGCAGTGAGGACTAAAATGCAAAGAAACTGAATTGTCATTTTGTTTTGAGCAAATGGTTGAGAGTTGAGACTATTTTTTGTTTTGGAATTTTTTTTTTTTTTTTTTTTTTTTTGGAGAAAGTGAAGGCTTTGAGATTGAGCTTGAACTTTGATATCCTTTTTAAGACATTCAAAACAGATGGAAGAAAACCAAAAAATAAAAAATAAAAAATAAAAAATAAATAGAAAAAGAAGAGAAAAGAGCCAGTGGATATGTCAAACATGTCAAATTTGTTTTTCTTCTTTTTTTTGTCCTTTTTCACCTTTACAGATTGTAGTTCCTGAAAAGCATATTTATGTTAAATCAAATGATGGCCCGCTCCCCTCGTCACGGTTATATATTTATACATGTTATGATTTACACGGAATATTTTGCTTCAACAAATTGCAAAAAATATCTTCTACCAAAATTTGCAAAAGAATTATCTTCCTCAACAGTTCATGAATGATTAAAAACTTGTCCTTTCGCTTCAAAAGATCCAAACCATGTACATGCACGTAGTAAACAGTAAATTGCTGTGATTTTTTTTTTTTCAAAGAAAATGAAATTCGTAAAAACGCTCAAAGCTTCAATTAAACAAAAATCAGTGAATGAAAGCATACTTATCAAAAAATAAATGAAGGCATGGATTCTATACATGCATTCGATATTAAAGTTGTGCCAGCAATTACATTCCCTATTTTCCTTTTGGAATTAAATGCTTTCCAATTTCCATGTTGAAAAAGAAAAAAAGAAAAAAAGAATCGGTGGATTTGAGGCAAGTTGGTCATGCCTTAGTTGTGCTACTTTCTGGACCCATTTAGGCATGTCAATAATGTCAAATCCTATTATATATGTAGTTACCAACTTACCAACAAAAAAAATAAAAAATAAAAAATCCCTATTTGGATAAACTTTGCAATACAAATCATAATAAAATATAATTTTGTTTTTCCACCATGGTTCTATCAAGTGATTCTAATTGTTCTGATTGTACGTGTAGTGTAATAGTAAATCTACATACGAGTATACTTTCTATGTATTTAGTTCGAAGAATAGCGTGTTTTTTCATTCATCGAACGACGCATCAGACTAGTTTTCATTCAAAAAAGAGAGAGAGATTGAGAGAGAGAAACATAACGGAAGAAACAAACAGCATGTGAAGTTATAGCTTTACTCTGCTCTAAGAATAAACGTTTTTATTAAAAGAAGAGAAATGGTAATAGATACAAGTAAAGTCTCGGGAGTGTAATTTTTCTAAGGGGGGAAAAAAAATTGAACTTAGACAGGTTATGCTTGTGGGGTCGGAAAATTAATGCAGTACTGAGAGTAGATGGATTTGAGTAGCAGTTCCAAATTCGAAATCTAAAAACGTTTACACTCCTCCTTAATAAGTGATACCATTTAAAAAAAAAAAAAAAGTTGAGTCGAAGAATTTCGAATCTAAACAATTACCAATTGGCAACTTGAAGAGTTTGGAATAACTCCATAAGAGTGACCCTTTGGGACTTGAAATAATTATTTGAGGCATATATTCTTGGGGTATATTATGTTATTCAAGAACGAGACAAGATTTCTGCACATAAAACTGTGCCATCGTTTTCCAACTGTTATACAGATTATCACTTGTCCTTTTTTGCCTTCTGAAAATCCAAGCAATATACAGTTTAGGACACAGTAAAAAGTAATTCATTAAGCTTTCTTTATTTAATAATATGCCTCTAGGGCAGCCCCTGACACTCAGACAAGTTCATGAATTGAGTATTGTCTAGTTGTACATATAAAAAGATCTAGCAGAGTCCCTTTCACGTTTCACCTTTCAAAGCAACTTTGACTAGTTCCCCAAAAAAAAAAAAAAAAAAAAAAAAGAAAAACTCATCATGTTCTGACGTTTAGAGGGCTTTCTGAATTTGTTAATGAACTTGAACAACTTATTTTGATATGCCTTGGAAACTTTGGTAAGATTTTGTTTACTTGGTTGTAATCCGAGTTAGTTACTCCCATGAGAGTAGATTGAAGATGCAGTGGGGCTGGTAACATCTCTTTCTACATCTCCAAAGTTGGTTGTCCCAGTCAACATCTTTATCGCTATTTGAGCCACTTCTGCAAACCAGTCACCCTCTGGCAAACTCCTGCCAAAAAGGAAAAAAAAAAAAAAAAGCGTAAACGTAACGATAATGGGATTCGGCTCATATGTTTCTTTATTTGTATTTTTTTTTGTATCTTTCCAACAATATCATGATCACTTTTTTCCCTGATATGTCATGATTTAATTAGATGTACAGGAACAGAGACACATTCAACATAGAAATGCATATTTTCTTGCTCAAACGCAGAATTTACTATCAAATATTTTGTTATTCCGTGACGTCATCTTTAAATTTGAACATCATAATAACAAAGTTAAACATAGAGGTTGTTAACCTGTATGATATTCCATTCCTACAGTTAAATGACCTGGCTTTCAAAAGAAGATTTCATAAATTTGAAAAAAATTTAGATTTATACGTTCACTCACAAAAAAAAAAAAAAAAAAAAAAAAAAAAACGCAGATGCCGAGTATTTGTACCTGTAAGGGTCTATTCCAGTAGCTTCAACTGCCTCAACAGCTCTATCAATAATGTCTCTTATAACTTGATGTAGGTTCCGAGAAAGGAAACGACCTTGGGACGAGAAGAGCAACACAAACTCCATATCCAAATAGAACTGCAAAAAGGGATCAAATAGATGTATCAAATTAGATCAAGCAATTTAAATTTAGCATGTGATATAATGAATAAGGACATACTAATAGTAACGGAATATATACCTGTTGAAGACCGAGAGGACCTAAAGGCTGAGGTCCTGCCTCTATTTCTTCCCAAAAGTTTTGATCATTAGAGAGCCACAGGATCACAGTCTCTAAGAGTCGTATTAAGAGAACAGTAGCAAATCTTTCCCTCCCGACAAACATATCCGTTGCAATGCTTGCAATCCGTGTTAGTTTCACGAAAAGTGCCTGAGAAATTAAAGATTTTACATGTCAATCTATACTATATTCAATTCTACTAGGTCCAAGACTAACTGAACTACCTGAAAAATTGGAGAAGGAAACCACTCAGGCTCATCTGCACTTAAATCAATATTGGTGTACATTTGTGCAGTGAGACGAGTATCCCCATCTTCTGTGAAGATGAGATCAAGGGCGTGTTGCCGGCAGAAGCTGTCGCGGAGGCGGTCAACAGAGCGCTGAAGGCGTCTCTTCCATTCCCGTTGCTCCGGGACACGGCTTTGCCTGTCTGCAGGAGATATTTTGGGAGTCTCCAACATTCTGTTATTAGTCTGCTGCAAGGGCAAAAGCTTGAGAGCAGCGCGGGGGAGTATCTCATCTGCTAACAATGATGCATTAGCTAGCAAAGCTATCTGTTGGGCTTCGGTTTCGGCTATTCTCACAATTTTGTTCCCCAAACCTTCCAGGTTCTCCTCGTTCTCCATTGAACCAGGCAATGCATTTATCAGCAAGTTGACATATGAGTTGAACACTTGTTGAACACCTTCTAAAGTTAGACTGTCCAATTGCAGGCTCTCAAGTGGGCCCACATCCTCAAGAAAGTCCTAAACATCAAAACATAACATAAAGTTCTAAGTTGACACAAAATTAGTCTTTGTTAGAATTAGACCAAATCTCACCTTTAGAAAGAGTTTAATAACCAAGTCAATGTTATCTAGTACAGTCGTGCTAATTTATGACAGTATTGTTCATGTTTTTAGTAATCTTGTATGGTGTAGCTTTTTAATTCTTCGGTGCTCTACAAGTTATTACAGGTGGGCCTACTTATAAGGGTGGGGCCCATTTATATATGGCACCACACTTCAGCAATGGAGCCAGCCTTCTACTTTCGTAGGAACGAACACTAAACTTTTTTGAAAATGAGGGCAGCAGTTCCCACTCGGGCTCATACAGCTCCGTTGCTGCCAGCCTCTCCGGGGAGTCAAATAGCATTGCCTTAAAGATGAGGGGAAAAAAAAATTTTGAATTTCACCTGAACCATTGAGTTGAATTTGTGAGCACTGATTGAAAGTTTTGGCTGAGAAGCATTCAAACTTCCAAGAGAAGCGGTGGAACCAAAAGTGCGAGTACCAAGAGGGTGAACAAGCGACCAATCATCTGCAGCAGCCAGGGCAGCACTACTCTGCTCAATCCTTTTCAAATTGGCGCTCAACGCCTGTTCAATCAAGGGCCTAAAGAGCCTCAACAAGACCGAACAAAGCGCCAATCCGCGAGCCTCTAACAAGCAACAATGGCCTAAACATATATGGACACACTCGGCAGCTACTCTTAGACCACCTGAAGCTGCTGAGGAGACCAAGACGTGCCTCTTAAGGTGAAGAGCAAGAGTTTCAGTCTGTTTCACGGCCCAAGTCACGAGCTCAGATGCATAAGCAGGCTCTTCTCCAAAAGCGCCTAAAGAATCACTGGTTGCTTGGGCAATGGTTGAGAAGACAAGTTTTGAAAGCGCAGTGGTATAAGCTCCTCCACACAAAGTGGTTGGCGAGCGAAGACTTCGCATGTTTGTCTCCAGCTTCTTCTGGTGAGAATTTAGCAACAATGTGTGTGCTCGAGGGCCATCCCCGAGCTTTTTCAGGGCTAAAACAGCCGAACGGAGATCAACACCTCGAGTCGAAGATTGAGACATCGTTTCAGCTAGTTGGTCAGCCAATTTCTGCCTCTGCTCCGTGATGGTAGTTTGTAGTGATAATAAGGCAGACTGGTTTAAAGTTTGCCTCAGATTGGCTTCTTCCACTATCTTTTCACCTTCTTCCAAGGCAGTTAAAGCTTCCTCCACTCTTTTTTCCGCCAAGAGGACTTCCAGGGTGTCCAGAAACTCCACCAACCAAATTTCTATCTTCGAGAGTTCTTTGCTGTCGTTAGACGTGTCCCCTGAAGTTGAATCTTCCTGGTCATTTGATAGTAAATCGAGACTAATTCCTTCTGCTAAACTATGAACAAAAACTGCCTGACTTGATAGGAGATTTCTCATGGAAAGAAGCTGTCCTTCGAGCTCAGAAATTTGCTTTGATGTTCTGCAAATGAATAAAAATAACTCTTTCATTCAAGAGATCTTAAGTTACAAAACAAGGGCATAAAAATACAAATCCAAGTTCACAGCTCTAATCCCAACATTTTAATGCCAAATTACGTGACAATTTATTATCATCGTTTCATTAATAGATACAATCTCTCATCGTTACTTGACGCAACAATCTCTTAAAAACTTCTTAATTAAAGAATATCAACTCACATGCAATTTCATTTGCTACATGATAGCATTATTAAATTACGAAGAAAGTCCAAACGAGATTTTTTTTTTTTTTCCAATTTTTTATGACTTCTTGAAACTCATTTTACACTCTTTAAAATCAGAAGAAATTGAGCTCACCGGATGAAGGCCGAGTAATTAGCATAAACGCTTTTACGCATTTCCTCGGCAGAGGCCTTCTTCAGCTCCACAAGGTATGAGCACAAGTGCCTTATCTCCTGTCAACCAACCCATATCACATTGATTGTTAAAAATATCCTTTGTTTTCAAGAAAATTACCATGATTTTATATAACATCTTTAGCAATTTTAAAGTTCTGTAAAACATATGAACATATATATAGTGTGCATTCAAAACCCAGATGGGGAAAAGCTTAAAAACCACACAAATGCATATACATGCAAACAAACATATATATATATATATATATGCGTGTGTGTGTATAAATATGTTGTTCAAGAAAAAAGGGAAAAGAAAAGAAAGAACAAAGAGACCTTCTCGTTCATGTTTCGACATTTGGAGGTAACGTAGGCGTCAGGATCGAATTGTGAGGTCTTGAAGGCCATGAGCGTATCGCTGAGAGTTAATGTGGCGTCAATCTCTGAGGAGTTTCCCATACTAGTATTTGATGAGAATGATCCTTTCGATAGAGATGACGTTGTCGCCGATTCCATGATTTTTTTTTTCTTTTTCTTTCTTCTTTTTTGTTTTTCTTCGGTGCACGTTCAATTAATTCCTGAATTTCACGATAAGTTGGATTTCGGTTTCAATCTGATTTTCCCAGGAAACAAGCAAGTCAATCTGATTTTATTTTGGCCATGAGCGAATGAGACGCAGGCAGAAAAAAATCATGTAATTGGAACCATTACAAACACGTTCGTAGGACTCGGTTTTAACTTTTTAGCCTTGTAATTAGGCTGAGCTGGGGAAGCAAATTCACCCTTTATTTTATTTTATTTTATTTTATTTTTTTAATTTTTAATTTTTTGCTCTGAAAATTCACCCTTTAATTTGTTTTCTTTCTTTCCAACCTTCAGTTATGTCAGATCCAACTCGTGTCCCTTTATTTCTATCTTTTTATATCTTTCTAATAATATTATGATATATCAATTAAAGATATATATTTTAATTATAATATCTTATCAAATTAATAAAAAGATTATATTAATTACATACGTATTATATTATTATTAGATATTATTATTAAAAAGACATAAATATGAATACAAATAAAGGGACATACGAACTAAATCCCACTAATCCCCTCCTGCTGAATAATTATTCGGTTACTGAAATGGATTCCTTTATAGATGAAAATAACATATTTTTAAACTCTTTTTTTTTTTTTTTTTAATTTTTAAGAAAAATGTTGTGAGTTAGTTGATTACTCATCACCAGGTTATAAATACTGAGTGATTGATCAGGATGTGAACTGATGTCAATCAACAATTTATTAGTTTATCAATGATAGATCATCAAATTTATTAATATTGAACCTAATAATAAATCAGTAATTCACTATCGTATAACCTTGTTAGAAAAAGAAAATGGCTTTTTAATTTTAAAAGAATATATCATTTTTTAAAAAGATGAACCGATCATCCTATCTAATTTCCCTTTTTTCCCCCCTTTTTTTTTTTTTTTTTTTCTGTTCCCAATTTCTTGGTCATAATATTAAAATTTTTTGGTTAAAGTTAATTAATTTTTTCAAAAATTAATTAAAATTTTGATTGACCGTTTAGAAAAAGAATTATAACTGAAATGAAAATTTTAGGTTCAAAATGAAAATTCAAACAAAGCCTATAAAAGTTTATTATGTTAATTCCAATTTTTCAAGTTGCTATTTTAACAAATAATAAAATTGACTATGTTTGATATTCCATTTTATTTTTTAACTAAATTGTACTTTACAACTTGTTTTTTTTTTTTTTGAAAAAATTAACAAAAATTATAACTAGTTTTTTGAAACCAACTGCGACTTAAAAATTTTATTTCATTTTAAACTCAATTTGAACATCGAACATAAGGGTTATAATTTTTGTTGACTTTTCAAAAAAAAAACAAAAATTAATATGAAAAATTTTATGTTTAAACCTGACAGTCAAATAAAACTTAAGGGCTGCTTGGGGGGACGTCTAAAGAATATGTTTTGAAGATTAGATTGGAAATGTATATTTGAGAAAAGACTTTTAAAAAAGTTCTGTCATTTAAAAAATATTGCAAAAATTTTAAAATGTGTTTGGAAAAAATATGCAAAATGAACTATCATTGTCAAAATCAAAAATTTAGGAATCAAAAAAACATAATATTCATAGTTTAGGAACTAAACTAAATGGATAAATTACCCAGTTTACTTTGTCCCCTGAATTATCCAAACTATTTATTGTGCACTTCACATATACAAAATCATTCAAATCACCCCCAATATCCACTTCTGTTTATAACGTTAACGGTTTTGTTGACATGGCATGGAATTAAAGACCGATGTATATTATTTTAAACTAAAACCATAATTATTAAAAAAAATTATAAGTAAAAAATAATAAAAAGTAAATAAAAATATGATTTTTTAAAAAATTAATAAAATAAAATAAAATCGGAGAAAGATCCGATCAAAGGAATCCACCCATCAACTATTATTAGCAATATTAATCAATGCTCAAATTTTTTTTATTTATTTTTAGATCAACGCGCAGTTTTGTATCTTATAATTTTTATCAGATCAACAGATTTTGTACCATGCACGATTAATACATAAGATCAGTTTTATAGCCGAATAGTTTTTTTTAAGAAGTTTTTTTTAATAAATAACCGAAATTTTTAAAAATTAATTAAAAAATTATTTTTTAAAAAAAGTTAATTAATTTTTTAAATAATTAATTAGTGATTGACCATATGATAGTTTATTAGTGATTGATTATAAGTCAATTATTGATTAATTATAATGTAAATCACTAAAATTTTATAGTAAATTACTAATTGATAATTAGTCAAAATCATCAATTTTCATAATCAATTACTGATTGATCAAATCTGAAAAAATGACAAACGGTTATTTTTCTAAATAAAAAAAAAATTAAGTCATCTTAGATTAGGTGATTAAAAAAAGCCACTCAGCTTAAAATTTTAACCTTAGTTCCTCCACAAAAAGATAAATATCAAAATACCCAAATTTTCATTTTCCTAGGTTCGCCATTACCGATCACATTCTGTCACAAATCCACCACTATGCCGCTGCCTAAGCCTGAGCTGACCCTGTCGGTCGCCATCCATCTCTGTCCTGCGAAACCCACGCCCACCCATTCGACCTCTGATGTGCTGCAGAAATCTGGTTTCATCAAAGAAAGCAAGGAGGAGGAAGAGAACGAGAGGTAAAGGGAGAGAGAATGTTTTGAATGAAGTCTCGCTTGATCCTTATAGAGTTTGGGAAACTGAAAAGGCGGAGATGATGAATTTTTGAGCTTATGTTAATAATATATTGATTTTTAGCTAATGTCTTTTAATAGTTGGTGATTTTAATTAATGTCTTTTAATACTTAGTAATTTTCTTCAAAACAATATTTATTAGTCTTTAATTTCATTCCATGTCAGCAAAATCATTAAGATTATAGATAGAAGTGGACAGTGAACGTGATTGCACTTAAAAATATAGAGTTTAAATAATTCTATTCTCAAGTTAAAAAAAAGAAGTGGACAGAGAGGTCTATTTGAGTGACTTTGTATATATCATGAGACATAAATGATTTTATTAAATCATGACATAAAATGAAATAGGATACATGATAATTCAGGGGTATTCATAATTAATCCTTCTTTATTCTACTCAACTTGTTCTTATTTTCATTCTTGTTCGGTTGTTGTTGTTGTGGCAATAATATGTGCCATCATTCTGAGGTCATATATAAATACATATAATATATATATATATATATAGGGTCCTTGTTCGGTGCTTCAGTAGGGAATTGAATAATGAAAACTCCCTTTATATGTCAGCCATTGAATTAAATCACAATGGTCCAAAATGGTCCAAGGGTAAAAGGATATTTAGTAACCGGCTTAGAAGGTGGTCCGGTGAAGTAGTAATACATATTTTTTGATAATTTATTTGAGGATGAAGTATGTAGAAGATAGGGGAGTCGTTTATTTGATCCCCCGAGCGAATTGGGGAAGATCATCTGTAGTATGCGCGTTGTGGGAAGCGAAAGAAATGGTGAGATGGAGTTTTCGTGATTGAAGAAAGGGGACTGCGTGCATGAAATCATATCAGCCTACTCCATTGATGAAAGGGGAAGACCATCTGTCGTATAAGCGTTGTCTTGATAAATTTTCCTTGTATTTTTTATTTTTTATTATTTATTTATTTATTTTGCTGGAAAACATCATTTTATAAAGAAAACAAACAGTGGGGGAGGCCAAACCCATACACAGCCGAAAATAAAGAGTCCGAAAGGACTGCCTGCTGGACAAGGGCAGGAGGCAGAAGAACTTCAATGCCGAAAGAGAAAGCCCAACTAGCCCAGTTATGGGCCACAAAATTTGCAGTCCTAGGAATTTTAGCTGCAGACACGAAGATAAAAACAGAGTCTCCGAAATAACATTAGTAAAAAATCTGGCTGAATTCCATTGAACACATGGTCATTTCGAAGCCTCCAAACTGAATCCAGAAACTTTTGAAGCATACAGCAGCGGATTGGAGGACTTTGAAGGTTGAATCTGCCACAAGCACTTGAACCAATCCGCTATCGATGATATTGATGTTGAGGATGGATCTGGTTCAGGGCCCCAAGGACTCGCAAACCAGATTCTGGAGGAAAAATCACAGAACCAGAAGAGATGGGATGGGGATTCAGCTTGCTTCTCCTCGTGCCATTTCCTTGCTTGGTTTTCCTCTCTCCCTCAAAACACGCCTCCAGACGTTCCAAAAACCTCTCTCCGCTCTAATCTTTCTCTCTCTCTCTCTAAATTGGACGCCCAAGTTTCCAACTCTCTCTCTCTCTAAAAAGTTCATCTTTCCTTCCTCAGATCCCTAAAACCCTCTTACTCCGATCAATTTCTCGTTGTGGTGAGTTCCTCCTCTACTCAAATTCAATTTCTCGTTTCGGTGAGTTCCTCCTCTTCTCAAATTTGGATTCTGTGATTTATGATCGGCTCATGTCTAGACTATTATAATTTTAGGTTAATTGGTGGAATTTAGGGTTTTCCTTTTTTTTTTTTTTCTGGCAGATGCTGTTGGAATTGATTTAGGGTTTCGGGTTCGCATCCGTCGGTGAAATTTGGACGTTTGGGGTTATTCATGATAATAAGGTACATAAATTTTAGATTTTTTTTTTCAATTAAATTTGGGTTTTTTTATTTTTTATTTTTTTTCCTGTCATTTTTATGGTTATAATTTACCGGAAAAATTGCTGGGAATAATGTATTGATTAGAAAGAATAAGTGTATTCCAAATTAATGAGCAGCTCTATCACCCCCGCGTCGTTCTTGCTTTGTACGCCCTTTCCCTTTTTCCACAAAACTCGCTAAATTTCCTCGATGTATATGTAGGGGTGTTCGTGATTGGTTAGGTGGTTATCTTTCTTTTTTCTTTTTTCTTTTTTCTTTTTTCTCTCTCTCTTTTTTTTTTTTTTTTTTTGGTCACTGACCGAGCCTAAAGCATTTTTCTTCTTTTAAGTAGTTTGGACGGCTTGATATTAAAAAATATCTATATATAGACCCAATCATATATAAATATCTTAACAAGTTTTTAAGATTCCACAAATATTATAAGTAATCAACTATAAAGACAAAAATAATAATCAAAGTCACAGATATATAAAATTATCTGTACGTAAAGACTCAAAGAAAACATACAAATTTGCAATCTAATTACAAAATAGCAATTGCTAGAAATTAATCAGCCAAAATTTTAAAGCAAACTAACAAATAAATTACTATGAAAAATTACATAGATACATTTTTGGTCAGATTATTTGTCAATTTATTCGGTTTAGATTTCAAAATTACTAATCCAAAAGACCTATCAAACAGACCATTAATCCAAAAGTCATTACCGATTTGGTTTGCTGTCATTTATATTTGCCCGTTTTTACGGTTCAAAAAACGCCCCTATTGCATCTATAAAGATTCAAAGGTTGATAACAAATTATAACTTTTATTTTTAATATTTTCGCAGTCTATCCTTGTGCTTTTAGAAACTATAAGGTATACTTTAAAGTTCAAACACTTTCTTTAATTTCATCTCAATTACATTATTAATGGAAAATACCAGGAAAAAAAATTACAAAAATTCATTTACTTAGATCACGTTTATTTTTTAAATATTTTTTCTTGAGAAAAAATCTGTAAAATACTTTAAACATTTAAAAATTCAAGATTTTTTTTAATCCATGTTTTGTTTTAGGGTTTTTAATAAACTATTTACGGTTTCGTCTTTTTTTTTTCTTTTTCCGTTTACCAAAAAAAATGTAAGGGATGAATTGAAATATGTTTTTTAACTTCAAAAACACCTTTATAGTTTATTATAATGAAGGGATTAGTTAAGAAATAATTAGAACTAAAAGTTTTAAATATGTAATCAATCCATAAAATCGACATGCATAGATTATTTAATTATGGGTAAGGCAGAGGAAGCCCTTTTTTTTTTTTCCCCTCAATTGAGGGAGCAAAACTTTGATAATTTATTAGCAATAGATTCATTGTCAAATAATGAATAATCTTAATAATGGTTTCCATGAGCTCAATGGCAATTGTTTGGGTGGGGGTGGTTAGACGTTGTTAAGAATGAAAATATCGATCGCTCAATTTTATGAAAATTTTGGAGATCTTATGATACTGAAGAAAATATCAAAAAAAAAAATACAGAAATTCATTTTAAAAAACATATTTCTAACGTTTAATGATAGTACAAAATTAAAAACATATATAAATACACAAGTTTATGTAAGATACATCTTATATGTTACATATCTTAATACCAAAATTTTTAAAGTTCAAATATAATTAAGATATCATTCCGATTTAAGCACAATTAGTGCCATGACATATAATTTGAATAGTGATGAATATAGTAACAAACATGTTATATATAGGTTTATTGATCTCTTCTCACTGTATTTCATGAATAGGAAATTATGTATTCACCCAATTCCTTGCTCGAGATGGGTGGGTATGTTTGGACGAGGATAATTGAAAATTTCATGGACTTCATAATTACTCTCGTAAATATATGGAAAATAAAGATGAGGGGAGTCCACCAAACAATCACAAGCTGGGCCCAACAACACCAATGAGCCCAACAGCACCAAACAAGAAGCTGAGCCCTAACTGTCAGCAAGAGCCATTGCCCCCACCGCCGTCAATCACAAGCGCTCACAAGCGCCCTAACTGTCAGCAAGAGCCATCGCCCCCACCGCCGTCAGCAAGAACCATCGTCCCCATCGCCAAGCTCAGTCAATTCCAGTCCGAAAGCCTTCATCATAATGTTCAACAATATATTTTCTAGATCAGTGAAAGTCCGGAAACTCAGTACCGGTCCCCATTGGCGACAAAGCTTTATTCATGTAAGATTGAAAAATTAATTTTCTTTCTAAATAATCTTATGATTTTAAGGTATAATTTCATCTTCTTAGGAGGAGCGGTTGGATGCTCTTCTCTCTTCGATGAATGAAATAAAAGGTTATCATTCATCAGATAGGAATAGGTGTAAAATTTTGGATATACTGAGGTATGTAATAAACCTTTTGCATGCTAATCTAAATTCTAACTTTTGCTGAATCAAAATTCCATTATTTTTTTCCTAATTTTTAATTTCATGTACTTTTCCCCGTTATTTTTTCCAGCTTGGATTCAGTTTCTTGTAACTATTTTCTTCATATATATATATATATATGTATATATATATATATATATATCCTGTCATATCCTATTTAGCCACCTTATTTAGAAATAATACCACATCACAATATTAAACCCATGACCGAGTTTATAACTAACAAGATTAAAAACTCTCTTCACATTCATTTATATCAGTACTGTGTTTTTTTTCCTGCTCTTCTTTTCTTGTCTAAAAAATGCTAGAATCTTTTCTTTTCTATCTGGAGTTGCAACCCCAAAAATTTTCTAAAGCAATTTATTTAGTTTCCAGAACAAAAATGCTTTTCTTTTCTGATGAGACCGTATCTCTATAATTAACAAACGAGAGTGCAACAAGTCACGAAAATTAACAAATAATAAGGCAAACCTAAAACATCTCTATAAGAAACAAAAGGCCACAAGAATGGAGGCTTTTGATTTAACTACTCATTCCCTTTGGAATTATCGGTTAATGATCTTCAATTATGTTTGGCAAATGATTATAAAAAATCCATCAAACTAAAAGTTTGGTGACTATGTATGTATGTATGTATGTATGTGTTAATGAGGTCTATCAAAGAGTATGGTTTTCAAAACATGATTTCCACTGTTTCTTGTAGTGGAAGATTCCGCTTGTTCTTGATTTCATGATCAATTTGTTTTTTTCAGTTGTTTGGGTAATTTTCATTGTAAGTGGTTACTGTTTATTTCAGTTTCAGATATTTACGTAATTTTTTCTCTTTTCTAATTAATAATATGAGTTATGAGCTTAAAGTGGAATGCGGTTGTATGTGGGTGTCAATCAAACTGAGATGCTGAGATGTGCTAAATCTTTTCTTGACCACTTTCTCTAAAAAGATGAAACTGTTTTTTAGTAGATCAAGTTGTATTTGCCCTTGGTAAACTATTACCTTCCTTTTGTGTTGATCCATTATTTATTGATTTACTATTGTGGCAACCCTTGTTTTTATCAAAACTATTATGAGTTGACCAAGCTCAAATTTTTTAGTCAAAATCCTATAATTTTAGGACTAAAGGATCTTATTTATGACCTTCTTGACCAATTTCTCTAATGAAGATCCTACTTTTTGTATATTGTTGTATTTTTTTATCATGATTATGCAACGGAAATTGGCCAAGTTAATTTTTTTAAAAGGAAAATTAGGTTGAGTGGCCTATTTTTGTCACCCAATCTAATATATGACCGAACTTTTTTTTATTTAACAAAGTGGCCGTATTCCGTTTTTCTAGATTTGATCAATCTGGGGTTGACTTGAAAACTGGTGATTTACGTTATTGTGAATCACTAATTTACCAAATTGGCAATATTACGTGGTCAATATCTGATCGACCATTTAATAAAATTGATTGATCATTTTTTAAAAAAGGGCTTTTTAACTAATTATTAAAAACTTCGGTCATTTGTTAAAAAACTTAAAAAAAAAAAGGCTATTTATGTCAAAATCTCTAAAAATCTCTGATTCTATATATATGGCGTAAAGGATCTTATTATACGACTTCGTCAGCTCGTTTCTTTAAGAAATATCAGAACTTTTTTTGTTGACTTTTGCGGAAATCGTAGATTTTATCAAAATTGTGGGATGTAATTGACCAAGCTCGAAGTTTTAGCTCAAATTCAAAAATTTTAGGTATAAAGGTTCTTACTTTATTACGGTCTTGACTTGACACTCTAAAAACCATCTAACCTCTTTTTCGTTGATTGTTGTCATATCATGGCTTTTTCGTTGATTGTTGTCATATCATGGCTTTATCAAAATTAGGCATGTAAATATACCAGGTTCTAATTCTTTAAGTTTAGGCATAAGCGATCTTATTTAATGCTCTTCTTGACCACTTTCTCTAAAAACATCAAATCTTTTTTAGTTGATTGTTGTGATAACTGTAGTGTGTGCGGTTTTTTTTTTTTTAAATCAAAGTTGCAATGCAAATATACAACTACTCAAGTTCTAATTATGTTCTTGATCAATTTTGCTAATTGAGATCATACTTTTTTTTTTTTTTAATATCTCTCTCTCTCTCTCTGTCACACTAGTTAAATGTTAATTTTCATGCTAAAAAATAAGTAAAAGAGTACGTAAAAAATTCAGCAAAAGATTGTTACTATTAATATAAGGAAAAAAAACTTTTAGGGGGTTAAGGATATTTAAGTACACCAGCAGGTATTGCAAATTTCCTGCATCCTACAACAACTCTTGCTTTTTCTTTTATTTATTATTTATCCTCTTTCAGCAAATAGGAGCTAGGTATCCCACCTTTAAGCAGCAGGTTCAACAACTTAAACTTTCCCCCCCCCCCCCCCCCCCCCTTTTCCCTTATAGCAATCAATCTGTTCAATTTTTTAAGTTTTTGTTGTTGTTTATTTATTTAATAATTTTTTTTCCTGATCCTCTCATAGGTGCTAGGCTGTCGGCATTTCAACTCTATTAGAGACTATGATATATGCAACTTGCATGATTTTACTCGTTGGCCGTCCTCTTATAATAAGGCAATATTTGGTGGTCAGCATTCAATACGAACAGCAAAGGGCAAAATATCTGTGGAATTATTGAGGGCAATGAGGTAGGTTATTAACTTCTGTGTTACTAGTTATAACCATGTGTTATACATGTGTATACTCAGTTTGTTGAATTTTTTTATATGTGGATTTAAATTTTTTACAAAAACTTTTTTTTTTTTTTTGGTTGAACGTTAGGTTAAAAAAAAAAGAAGTAAAGGAGAACACATTTTAGAAAAAGAAAGATTTATAGTAAGACAGTAAATTACATAGGGAGTACACATGAAAAAAATACTATTTGATAGAGTTGCAAGAAAAGAAATGTTTTAATTACTATTTCAGGACATTTTAGAGGAATTAAATGATTCAGTGGATCGTTCCGGCTAATGAAGATACTTACTCCAGTCTTCCCATTTATTTCCAGTGGATCCTTCTTCTCCCTAAAAATTGAACGAACCAAGTTCACCTATTTGAGAGTGAGGAATAAGAACCAACAATCACCTTATCACTTTCTTTTGATGGACAAATTAGAAGGAAAAGAAATTTCATTTGAACTAACAATGTATAAGATTTTAAGGTTAATAAAAGCAAAAGAAAAGGTATTAAAAAAATCACAAACGGTCAAGATGACTTAACCAAACTTTTGAATAGTGAAAAGGGAACTCTCATTTGTATAAGAGTTATAGCTACCCCACGTTAAGATATGGCAGCTAATACTGGTAATTAGGTTAGAGTTGTATCATCAATTTATCATAAATTGGTGCCACTAGCTATTGGGTGAAATTGTACTTCTCGTAGTTGTAGCAGGCACAGTGTAGTGTGTACTTGATCTTCACTAGCTATTGGGTGAAATTGAAAAGGTGGTATCTTTTAGCTTTCCTCTTTGAATAGGATTTGAATATGTTGAAATATAAGACTATTGTTGGCCCACTTCCTAATAGCTGAAGTTTTTGAGAGAATTGGTAAACTAACAGAATGTATCAATGAAACCCTGGTTTGGAGGGGCTGTTTTTCTATCGTATGCCTGGAGTTAGATTATTTTTGTTTGTTTGTTTTTGTTTTTATTTATTTATTTTAGTTGAAACTGAATTTTATGGACTAAACTGAATATGTGTTGGTCTTTTCAAAATGAAAAACTGAATAAATAGAATCCCGAATCAAAAAGTTGTCCTTTGAAGAAGCTAACAACTTCTGTATGCCAGTGTCGTGGATGTGATGAGAACAAAGTAAAAGATATCTTTTGGAACTTAAATTAGGGGATGCATCTTTTGTGTTGTGAGGTTACATATATATTACCAGGATTATTAAACCCAAATTAAAAATTCACAGTAGAATTCCCAACCAAATCAGCAGACACATTCAAATAGACTGAGCAGTAACTAACATTCTGTTTGTAAATACAGTTTGCACCATTCCATTAGGTCACTTGTTTAATTATTTGAAAATATTGGAAATTATCATTTAGGCTAAAATTCATACTGACCATCCCAAAATTTGAGGAAAAACATTTGAGGTCTTTCATGATATCAAATTTTTTTGTCCCAATTTTGAATATCAAAATGTTAGCTCCGATGATAATTCAGATATTTTAGTTCAAAAATATTATCTGTCAATTATGTACATCTGCAGTAGTGTTATTCAAATATTTTTCTCAGATGATTAGTAACATTTAGTATCCAAACTAAGCCAAACTGCATGGTTTCTAATGATCGGTATTTGTCACTTTAGCTTTTGATATAAGATTATGTCATTTGATTTTGTCCTTTTTGCACCTTTTATTTTTGGCACCGTTTTAGAAAATTTTGAATTAACTTTCTTCTAATTATAAATAAATTAAAAGACTCTTTAACTAACGACTCTTGCAAGTCACATGTCACATGTCACATGTCAATTTTATAATAGAAATTGACAACATTATCAATGGCAGGTAGTTTGCTATGGATTTGTAAATTCAGTATGTAAATTGTCAAAACTAAAAGTTTAGGGGGGGCAAATTATAACTGTGCAGGAAAAAAATAATTCTAGATTTTATGGGTTAAGTTGTGGCTTATGGCTCCTGTTCTGCTTTTGACATTTACTGTTTATATTAATTTGGCTTGATATTTTATATTGTCCTTTTTAC
Organism: Ficus hirta; assembly: GCA_038430175.1. Taxonomy (NCBI): domain Eukaryota; kingdom Viridiplantae; phylum Streptophyta; class Magnoliopsida; order Rosales; family Moraceae; genus Ficus; species Ficus hirta. The sequence goes on along the minus strand of CM076595.1, from coordinate 12,573,780 downwards.
GCATATTCTCCAGGGGTATGGTTCGTAGTCTTTTTAGCGGCCAATTTCAAGGAAATTTAAATCCCAGAAACATGTGGATATGTGTTGAGGATGGTTCAATTGGGGGACTTATAGCTAATTTAACCAGTAAGTTTTCCCATTCCATTTCGTTTACTATAAGCTTATGCATGGAATTTCTCGAATCAAACACACACACACATATATGTTTATATATTAGGTATTAAGTGACTGCATACTTGTAGTTGACACTTCATTACAGTTTGTTGTTCTTGGTCTAATTGTAGATTGCACATTGGATTGCAATTGGAATGCACCAGAACAACATCTTGGTGGGGAGCTAACTTCGAAAACGGATTTGTTTATGTTAGGTTGTATCATCTTTTACTGCATTACTGGCGGTATTCATCCGTTTGGCAAGGATCTTGATCAACGTCGCAAGAATGTTATACAAAATAATCCAGTGAACTTGTCTCAGTTGAAGGATATGCCGGAGGCATATCATCTTATATCTCGTTTATTAAACCCTGAACCTAAACTGAGGTAAGATCCTTAATTCTTGAATATGTTGAGACCACTTGGTCAAGACATGTAGGTTGAATGCTTATAATTAACATTACAATTATGAGAAAAGACCGGTAGGAGTTTAAAATCCCAAAGCCTTGTATGTTTATGTATATATGGATAGATATATTTATAGAAGATCCAAATGGCCTCTAGTTTCTATAGATCTTCTTTCTTGGAGCTTTTGGCTACTCCTAGTTTAACCTCTAGGCAGATTAAGCGCCATTTTTAGGAATGCCTCCAAAATATTCCTAAAAAGTGGGCTATCCTTAAGCTACTATCATATTTTAAAAATTAAATAGTTCACAACAATATTCTAATGAGGCTTTTTTCCCACTAACATTGCCGGTTTTTTTAAGCCCCCATTTTGGGAAGGCCCTCCTCGAATAGCATATTTTCTATTTAGACTTTTTTCCCCATTGAACTGCCTGTTTTGTTTTCTGTTTTCTTTCTTTCTTTCTTTCTTTTCTCTCTCTCTCTCTCTTTTGGGCCTTAAACTGCAATTAAGAGTGTGACTTTTGGGGAACCACAGCGCAACGTTCAACTTTTAAAAATCCTACATATAGAAAACAGTGGATAAAATTCATTTTGGTTGTCAAAAACACACCGTTTGGTGCTTTCTCCTTGTTTTTTTTTTTTTTTTTTTTTGCCCTTTTTGCTTTTTCATGGAAAACCGTTATGTTTTTTTTTTCTTTTTAAAAAACTTTTGGTGCTTATGTTTTCTTTATATTTTACTTTTTTCTTTTCAAGTTTTTTTCTCTTCCAACCTTCTTCTACTTTGCTTTATCATCATCATCATCATCAGTATCATTATTATCATTATCATTATTATTATTATAGTTGTTGTTGTTGTTATTAATTTTTTCAAATTTTTACTTGTCTTTTCCTAAATTTCTGCTTATACATTTTCAGTTGAACTTTGTTTTTTCTTTTTTCTTTTCTTTAATTTCTTTGTTGAAAGCTCAAGATTCTATCACTCTCTCTTAAATATTCTTTTCTAACCACCATCTCAGCTTTTTCACTCGAAATTTTAATTTTCTTAACTATGATCAAGCCTAATTGTGATAAGTTTTCTTTGCTTCGTTACATGATCAAACTTGTATTTTTTTTTCTTAAGAGTTTTCACGATGGATTAAAGGAGGTTATCAACTTTCTACTTTATTACTTTGGATAATATTTATTTGATTATTTTACTATTTTTGGCATGAAATTAAATTTTCATTTCATTATATTTCCTTAACATTTAACAGAATAATAAATTTGGTTGTAAAATATGTACCTTATTAGTGCGTTTTTGTTTTTGTTTTTTTTTTTTTGGGAAAACTGTTTAAGTGTTTTTTTTTTTCCTTTTATGAAACTATTTGGTTTTTCATGTCATTTTTCCATATTTTGCTTTTCTGTCGTTAACTTTTTCTTATCCCCTTTCTATTTTGTTTTACTTATATTTCATCATTTTTTCTTAAATTTCTGGCTTGTCTTTTTTCAATTTTTTTTTATACTTCTTCCTGCAACTTTTTTATTTTCTTTCTTTCTTTTTTTTTTTCTCCTTATTAGAAGCTCAACGTCCCAAATTTTCTCTCTTAAAATCTGTATTATATCAGCTTTCTCATTGGTAACTCTAATATCCTTAATTGATTGTAGTGAGTCTTCAAAAACATCTTATGAGATTACTGTTGTTTTAAATAATCATTTGCAATAGAATGGTATAAAATTTTGATTTCAGATAACATAATGGATACTGCAAATATTGTGAAAGAACAAAATAAACAATATTATTATGTGTTTTATGTAAAAAATATTAAGTTATCATGATTTTATGATGAAATGTAATTTTTGAATTTAGATGATTATTATTGTATTTTGTTTTTGAATTAATTAATTATTTATTTATTTTTCATAACGTTGTTTATATTATACATTACAAAAACTACAATTACAATTTTATACGTGCATTGCACGTATTTGATAACTAGTAAATATAAACAACGTGAAAAATAGAAAACTGAAATGTCATCTTTTGAAAATAAATAAATAAATAAATAAAACTTTGAAACGTGATCTCTCTTTTAAAAAAAATAGAAAACTGTGACTATTTAATATTTTCTTCTTCATCTTTACATATTATCTATTCAATTTCTCAAAATAAAAATCTCACCTTCTGTAAATTTTACAAACTCTCTTCTCAATAAAATTTCTAGGTTTTGTCTTTCTTATTCATTTCTAATCTACTTGCTAATATTGCTTTTCCTTAAAAAAAAAATTTACATTTTAAATTTCGTATTAGTTATTTTATTTTTTGTTATTGCTATGTTTGTATTGATTTGAATTTTTTTCCGGGCAAGATCCCAATCCTCTTTTTATTAACAAAAAAAAAAAAAAAGGGAAGAAAAGAAAAGGAAAAATTTAGACGTTTCGTTTTGGGTCTTGGAGGAACTGAGGAATCGTTTTCTGACAAGTTGTATTGGGGCAGAGTCACGTGAAGGTAGAAACGGTTGTTTCACGATCTGGGTTTTGGGTATTTCGTGATGGCTTGGTGGCGGATATGGCTGAATCATGCCTCTTATATGTAAAATATTAGGGAGCAAACGATGGTACCTATAATCAGACTGCCCCGCTGAAATGCGTTCTCGATGGTGGAGATGTGACGAGCTACTATTTATCGTCAGCTACGGACCGCTTCCCGTCAGTCGTTCTTTTCCACGTGATGGGAGAGTGGTTTGGGGTGGAAGTTGCCTCGGCAACTGTCGTTGCTTCTTTGTTGACGTCGTGGTTCAATATTGGGCGACAAGTAAGAAGTATACGGCCAGATTTGCTGTTGGTCAAGCCCAAGGATAGGCTTCGCGAAAGGGAGGAGCTGGCAACTACTAAGCCAAGCCTTTTGGGTGGTGGCCACCACTAGTTAAATTGAACCTTTAGAAAAGGTTTTTCTAGGCATGATGAAGGTGGGTGGCGGTCTAGGTACTGCACAGAAATGGCTGAAAGAGGGAGTGGTTGGGCGCAAATCGAACTAGAAATGGACTGATCTCGCGGATAGGGTGGGAATGGGCCTTGGATTACATAGGGTTTGAGCTTGGTCGCCCTCGACAGAGGGACTTTTGCCCTTTGTAGGAGGGGGTGGAGGCCGGTTTGTGTTTTTCAGAGGTTTTAATTTGTTTTTAATCTTTTGGTTTGGAATATTGCATAACTTTTTTAATAATTAAATCCATTTTTCAGCTTGATTATAGTTTATTAATTTTAAATGAGTTCCACGTCTGCAAAGCTGTTAGATTTTAGAGATAGAAGTGGATGGAGGGGGCATTTTGAATTGTTGTGTAGTGATCTAGCGGCAGTTTGAGTATTTTTGAAAGTTTGGGGGGCAAACCGAACGAAGGTGCATAATTCAGGGCAAAGTTATGAGATGAATCCGTATTCATTTTAGTATAATAGGGGATTATGATTGTTTAATTTTAATATTCTGAATTTATTTACCTCTTCAGTTTTTTTTTTTTTTAAATATTGAAAATTAGATTCGCTTTAAGATTTGTATTTAAAATTGCTTTAGGATTTTGCTCCTACAATTAGGACTCCTATGTTATGCTTATTTTCAGAGTTGATTGATCAATGAGTATTAAGATTTCTGGTTTCCTTATTCTTGAGTTCATGTTGTTTTCTTGAATCCTCTGATTTATGTTTTGGTGGTTCTGCTGTCTATATCTCTTTTGATTCTACTTCTACCTCTCTAGCGATTTTATTCTCTCCTTGACTCTATTTATTTTTCTTTTTTATATTATTTCTCTTTTTTATATTATTTCGTGTCTTTCTTGGTTCTACATCCCTCTATGTCCTTCACGATTTTAACTGAGCATCTGCGTATTTCTTACGTATGGTAGAATACTCTTACGAGAGTCATTTTCTAGCTGTTTAGTGATTCAACAAGCTCTTTGGATCTTTCTTTGGAGATGGCTCTTTCTTACTATATTTGTGCATTGATAAATTAATTATTTTGTTTCCTTATAAAATTTTCTGTTGATGTTTCCAAGGCCGCGTGTAAGTGTGGTGGAGAATCATCCGCTATTCTGGTCTCCGTTAAAGAGGCTTCAATTTCTTGTGAGAATTTGGGAACATGCTTTTTCAAAAGACATCCTGATGGATGAAGATGATAGAGAGCTATTATTAGAAACGTTAAAGAAAAAAGCACCATCAATTACAGATCCAAAGTGGGGTGTGAAAGCTCAATGCATCGAAGAGAGGTGCAACTACTTGGTGCAATTGTTTTATGACAGGTGCCCGCGTTCCTACGACGAAAACTGGATCCTCAACTCTTTTCCTCCTTTACTCGATTTGCAGGTACTTTTTTTCCTTTTTTATTTATTGGGTGTGTGTAATCTTAGAGCCCCATTTGGGGGAGGTTTTGGGAGATGTAGTTTTGGAGATATTTGACGTGGAATTTTGAAAATGTGTGTTTGGTTGAAAAAAAACTGTTTGAAGTAAAAATGTGTAAAAACTTAAAATGTGTCGGGGAAAAATGTTTGAACGTTGATTTATAAATGATCCTTGAATTATAAAATTCTTTTGGTTAACCCCAAGTGTGTTGTCACGTATTCTGATAATGATAATTTTTCTTTTTGGTGACAATAAGTTGATACTAATTAAAGCAATGTTGTATTCAATGGTATCATATATATATATATATAGATATATATATATATATATATATTTTTTTTTTTTGGGGTTTCATACGGCTTCTAATAGTAAGCATTTAAGTGTTTGTTAATGATGGTTTGAGTTGTTTTGGTGATATAGAGTAGTACAAAGTAGGTGTATCTATACACCATTTACATGCCTAATATTTGTGTGTGTGTGTGTAATAGGATGTTGTTGGACCACGGCGTAGTCGTACAAGTGGATACTACCAAAGGCTCTTAGTTAACGCATATGAAGCTGTACTTGAGGTCGATGGAGTACGCGGATGGAAAGAAGACTTTTGGTGGGTATAGATTGGCGGGATATTGTTGTTTTTCGAGGACGACGTAGATCTATCTATGAGTGGAACATAATTTGAGGTTACGTCCTTATGTATGTACGATATAAGTTATTTCTACTAATATTATTATAATTTTTATTATTATTGTTTTTTTGAATAAACAGATAGTAGTTCTTTTTTCTTTTCAACTTCCTCTTGTTGTCGTTGTTCGGTTGTTCGGTTGTCGTCAGATAAAAAAAATATATATATATATAGAGGTAATTACATTAACACCCCATATGTTTTATTGAAATTATAGACATCCCCTTGGTTAAACCAAATAACATTAACACCCCCTAACTTCTAAACAAATTACAGAGACATCCTATCTATTAGTTGATTATTAGTTTAACCGTTAAATATAGATAAAGTACCAAAAATACCCCCCCTTATGTTAGAAAACATTTTCAATCATATTGAAAATTTTAACTGGCATTTTGCCCTTATTTAGCATAAAAAATTAGTTTAATTATTTTTTGTGGCACATTTATATTAGAATTGACTGTTGCACATTTATAATCATAATTTAGGTTCTAATGAAGAATTTTTTGTCATTTATTTTTTTTTCAAAAGTCCTTTTTAATAGCAATTTTGTTTTATTAACTTGAATATTATATTTGTTGGATAACATACACATATACCATTTGAAAATTAGAGGGACATTAATTAGAGATTTATATGATCAAGTATTGTTGTATGCTTTTCTAATATAATATAGTTTCCCCTTAAAACACCATTTTATGATTAAAAATAAATAAGTATTAAGTTGATGTAAAAAAAAAAAAAATTCACTCTCCATTTAATAACTAAGGTCACCAAAACTCAATATTTTCCACTCTATCATTCCCTTAGGGGGGGAAAAAAAAAACACACACACACACACTATACAACCTATTAATAAAAAAGGAATTCTATTACACTGGAGGTATTTTAGCCATTTCAAACTTGATTTTAACAGAGTTAGAGACGAGGTGTTGTTATTAGTTTTAGTCAATTGGTTTTTTTTTTTTTTTTTCCTAGGGGAATGGTAGGGTGGAAACTATTGAGTTTTGGTGACCTTAGTTATTACATGGAGAGTGAAATTTTTTTTTTTTAACATCAACTTAATATTTTTTTTTATCATAAAATGGTGTTTTAAGGGGAAAACATATTATATTAGAAATGCATACAACAATACCTGATCATGCAAATCTCTTATTAATGTCTCTTTAATTTTCAAATCGTATATGTATATATTATCAACAAATATAGTATTCAAGTTAACAAAACAAAATTGTTATTAAATAGGACTTTTGAAAAAAGTAAATAACAAAAAATTAATTTCATTAGAACCTAAATTATGATTATAAATGTGAAAAAATCAATTCTAATATAAATGTGCAAAAAAAAAAAACAATTAAACTCATTTTTCATGTTAAATAAGGGTAAAAATATCATTTTCAAATTTTAATATGATTGAAAATATTTTCTAACACAAGGAGGGGTATTTTTGGTGTCTTATCTATATTTAACGGTCAAACTAATGGTCAACTAATAGAGGGAGTGTCTCTGTAATTTCAGTAAAATACATGGGGTGCCAGTGTAATTAACTCTATAATACATATATATATATATATATATATATAGGAATTGTATTAGACTAGTCGTAAATAGAGTAATTAGTCTAACTGATTTTGAACTATTAAAAGGTGACGATTTGATTTTAGTATTTTTTATTTTGACCGTGATATCTTTAAACTCTTATTTTCTTGACAATTGCCGTCCTTTACGTTTGATTCCATAAAAAAACTCACAGATTGATAATGTGATAAGTATATTTCGTGCTTTTTAAAGGTCAAATGCTCTCTAGTCCTTGGTTGGTGAAGAAATTGGAGGCGGGTTTCCAAAATCACGAAAAAAAAAGATTAATACTTACCCAAGAATGGATAACACAGTGAGCACCGCAGGCTTATGCTGCATCTAGGGATGGCAACGAGGTGGTGGGGCCGAGGAATGCTTTCCCGTCCCCGTCCCCCCTCAAAAATTATCCCCATCCCTGTCAAAGGGGTTTTTCCTATACTCGTCATGTTCCCCCATCTGTTATAAAAGTCCCTTAGGCAATCTTCAACGAGTCTTCTCAGACACGAAAACGCAGAGAGAGAAAAGAGAGAGATAGAAAGAGAAGGCTCATGATAAGAAGAAGGTTGATTCTAAGATTCAAGTTTGGGTCGTGGGAGATTGTCGCTGGAGTTGAATTACGCCCACTAAGCAAGCTTGAGATCGCCCTTCTTCAGGGTGTTTGTTTTGCTTTTGAAATTGTTTTTCTTTTCCTTTCTTTATTCTTTTGTTTTTCTTTTTCAGATATGGATGATGCCACTTATGCCCCTTCAAAATCCCATACATGAGTGGCACATGGTATATTTCGTCACTGATCTAACAGCGGTTTGGGAAATGGATTTAGATTGCAAGATTTAAACAATTTTGGGGGGTGAATTGTCAAAATCCAAAGATTAGGGGCAACTTGCAAAAGTCCAACAAGTTCAGGATGCAACATAGCTAAATTCCCACAAAATCACATACGCATATATATGGAGACAGGGGCGGGGCAGGGGTGGGGAGTGCTTTCCCCGTCTCTGTCCTGCTAATCTTTGGAGATAAGATTTCATTCTCATCTTTATCCGCATTCCTGAATTTTATCCCCCATCCCCACTCCGTTCGGGGTGGATCCCTACGGCGTCCCGTTCCTGTAGGGAATATTGCCATCCCTAGCAGCATCCAGTAACCAATGTCAGGAATGGTCCCACGGAGATTAAGCAAATGAAGCCTAGCGAGCGCAGACACTACGGCCTCATCAGGCCAGCCTAAGGCCCAAAGCGCATTCATGATTTTTAGCTCAAAGCCTGACACTTTGATCGAGTCTGACGCCATGTGCACGTCCTTGGAAGTTGCAAACCAAACAATGGACAGAGACGCCTAGAACAAATCCCAGAAAGCAACTTTCAACAGCCATCCGGCAAACGACGCTGCAATGATGTCATTTTCCTTCGCCGTATCGAGAAACCCATATGAAGAATAGGAAGATGAAGAAGAAGCTCTTGTTGTGGCGAGATGAGGCTTCAAATGGTAATTGGTGAGCGCATTTGAGTTGGGTAATGGTTTTCTGGGGAGGATTTTGGTGGGAAGGTTATGATTAGGTGAAATTTTGAGATGGATCTTTGCAAACGAGAGTTTTGAGGTCAATTGAAGTGGTGTTGTTAATAGTGAAGCTGTCATTGATGAAGAGAGTTGAGACAGTTTATACCTTTCTTAACTACACAAAAACGGGAACTTTGTGAGAGATTTTGTGCAGTTTTGAGTGATGATTGGGTTTTTGCAAAGGCTGAAAGTGAGACTTTTTTTTTTCGTATGAGAAACCCTAAACTTCGTTCCCAATTTCTTCACCAACCAAGGACAATATGGTATTTGATCTTCAAAAAAGCACAAAGCGTGCTTCTCTCCTGACCAATCCGTGAGTTTTTTACGAAATCAAACAGAAAGAACGATAATTGTCAACAAAATAGGAGTTTAGGAGTATCACGATCAGAATTAAAAATACGTGGACCAAATCGTCATCTTTTAGATAGTTTAGAGATCATTTAAATTAATTATTCTCATAAATATTAGAAAAGGCAAGTTGCAGCTAGCCGATTGTAAGAAGTTTGAAGGACAAGAAGCACATGTTTGGATTGCTTCGTCCTTTTTTTTTTTTTTTTTCAAAGCTACATCAACATTTTGGCTGGTGTTTTGGGAATGGGCTGGTGCTTGGTACTTAGGACCCGGGGGACATGTAGAGATGGTGTTTTGGAGGTTGAGTTAAAAATATGTGTTTAGGGAGAAAATGTTTGAAAAAGTTCTGCCATATAGAAAATAATAAAAAATTTTGAAATGTGTTTGGAAAAAAAAATGAAAAATGGATATTGACTTGTTCGTCTTGTCATTACAAGTATTTTTGATCTAAGAATCATCTCATTTCGATTTAAAATGAGAAAGTTGTGTATTTTTTAAATTTGAGTCTTTTAAAATTGGAAGAAAGAGAAAGTTTGATACAAAATTGGAAGTTTTGGATTCATATGATAAAATATCATCTGGAGTTCTGATTTTCTATGAGAAATTTATCCAACTAGCCACATTTTTCATACATTGATCAACATGACACAACTTCTACTTTTTTTACGAGCCAACGACATTCAGCCATTCATGTTCAAAATTGAAAACATTCTAATAGCATATTCTATTAGAATATCAAAAATATTCTAGTCGAGTATTTAGTGTACTTTACAAGAATATTCTGGTGATTGGCATTGGCGATCGGAGGCTGAGACATTTGATCATCCATGTTGAAAATTAAAAATATTCTAATAGTGTATGCGGTATAATATTACGATGATTGGAGTCGAAGACATCCGGCCATTCATGTTGAAAAACTGAGAATATTCTAAATAAAATATCTAAAATATTTTAGTAGAGTATGTAATATACTCTACCAGAATATTTCAACGATCGGTGCCGGTGGCCAGAGTCGGAGACATTCGACTATCCTTGGTGCAAACTAAAATTATTATAGTAAAATATCCAAAATATTTTAATAGAATATGCAATATACCTATTAGAATATTCCAACGACTGGCAGTCGGAATCAGAAACCAACACAATATATATGATATTAGAGTAGATTTTGTAAGTAATATGAACAATTTAGGTAAAATATCTTAGGTTGATTTTTAACTTTGTAAAGCATAATATACTAAACTTTGACCAGAATTCTTTTGTGTCAACATGGTCAAATGTCAAAAGTTTGTGTCACATTAGTGAAGAGGTCTTCAAACATGTGTGATTTAGGTACTTTCTTATTTTTCTATACTTTGAGATCTAATTTTATTTAATGATGTGTTATAATATTAATTTTTAGATGTCATTTATGACACAAAAGTTGGACAAGTGATCTCAATTCCCAAATGAATAAGAAAAGCTGTATTAACCAGATAGCTGGAAGGAGCGTTGCTACTTGACCCTAGTTGAATTCCTCACAATCCAAATGGAGAAAGTTAAAAGGAGCAAGTATTTGAATGATACAAAATTAATATACCAATATGACACAAAAATCTGTCTAAAATAATGATATAAAATTAAACTAAAATTTATGTCATATTAACTAGATGAGAAAATTTGTGTCATGTTTGTCAATAAAAAAATTAGTATTAATTAATTTTCTCCTATCAATTAGTGTCATGTGGTCAAAACACTAAGTCACTTAAAACGTTTATTATCCTTTTTTTTTTTTTTGGTTACTTAGCCCTCATTTGAATAACGAATTGATTTTGAAATGAAATGAAAATTTTATGTTGAAATTGGTTGATTTTTTCAAAAATTAATTATAATTTTTATTGACTTTTTTAGAAAAAGATAAAAGTAAATCTAAAAACTTAGGTAGGCACCCGTGATCCAAACGAGGGCTTATTTTTGTAGTAGTCCTATATGAGCAGGTTTAAACTCCATACAGGTATCCTTTAATGACAGATGTAATGTGTCCCTAATGAGCAGCTCTATCACCCCCGCGTTGTTCTTGCTTTGTACGCCCTTTCCCTTTTTCCACAAAACTCGCTAAATTTCCTCGATGTATATGCAGGGGTGTTCGTGATTGGTTAGGTGGTTATCTTTCTTTTTTCTTTTTTCTTTTTTCTCTCTCTTTTTTTTTTTTTTTTTGGTCACTGACCGAGCCTAAAGCATTTTTCTTCTTTAAGTAGTTTGGACGGCTTGATATTAAAAAATATCTATATATAGACCCAATCATATATAAATATCTTAACAAGTTTTTAAGATTCCACAAATATTATAAGTAATCAACTATAAAGACAAAAATAATAATCAAAGTCACAGATATATAAAATTATCTGTACGTAAAGACTCAAAGAAAACATACAAATTTGCAATCTAGTTACAAAATAGCAATTGCCAGAAATTAATCAGCCAAAATTTTAAAGCAAACTAACAAATAAATTACTATGAAAAATTACATAGATACATTTTTGGTCAGATTATTTGTCAATTTATTCGGTTTAGATTTCAAAATTACTAATCCAAAAGACCTATCAAACAGACCATTAATCCAAAAGTCATTACCGATTTGGTTTGCTGTCATTTATATTTGCCCGTTTTTACGGTTCAAAAAACGCCCCTATTGCATATATAAAGATTCAAGGGTTGATAACAAATTATAACTTTTATTTTTAATATTTTCGCAGTCTATCCTTGTGCTTTTAGAAACTATAAGGTATACTTTAAAGTTCAAACACTTTCTTTAATTTCATCTCAATTACATTATTAATGGAAAATACCAGGAAAAAAAATTACAAAAATTCATTTACTTAGATCACGTTTATTTTTTAAATATTTTTTCTTGAGAAAAAATCTGTAAAATACTTTAAACATTTAAAAATTCAAGATTTTTTTTAATCCATGTTTTGTTTTAGGGTTTTTAATAAACTATTTACGGTTTCGTCTTTTTTTTTTCTTTTTCCGTTTACCAAAAAAAATGTAAGGGATGAATTGAAATATGTTTTTTAACTTCAAAAACACCTTTATAGTTTATTATAATGAAGGGATTAGTTAAGAAATAATTAGAACTAAAAGTTTTAAATATGTAATCAATCCATAAAATCGACATGCATAGATTATTTAATTATGGGTAAGGCAGAGGAAGCCCTTTTTTTTTTTTCCCCTCAATTGAGGGAGCAAAACTTTGATAATTTATTAGCAATAGATTCATTGTCAAATAATGAATAATCTTAATAATGGTTTCCATGAGCTCAATGGCAATTGTTTGGGTGGGGGTGGTTAGACGTTGTTAAGAATGAAAATATCGATCGCTCAATTTTATGAAAATTTTGGAGATCTTATGATACTGAAGAAAATATCAAAAAAAAAATACAGAAATTCATTTTAAAAAACATATTTCTAACGTTTAATGATAGTACAAAATTAAAAACATATATAAATACACAAGTTTATGTAAGATACATCTTATATGTTACATATCTTAATACCAAAATTTTTAAAGTTCAAATATAATTAAGATATCATTCCGATTTAAGCACAATTAGTGCCATGACATATAATTTGAATAGTGATGAATATAGTAACAAACATGTTATATATAGGTTTATTGATCTCTTCTCACTGTATTTCATGAATAGGAAATTATGTATTCACCCAATTCCTTGCTCGAGATGGGTGGGTATGTTTGGACGAGGATAATTGAAAATTTCATGGACTTCATAATTACTCTCGTAAATATATGGAAAATAAAGATGAGGGGAGTCCACCAAACAATCACAAGCTGGGCCCAACAACACCAATGAGCCCAACAGCACCAAACAAGAAGCTGAGCCCTAACTGTCAGCAAGAGCCATTGCCCCCACCGCCGTCAATCACAAGCGCTCACAAGCGCCCTAACTGTCAGCAAGAGCCATCGCCCCCACCGCCGTCAGCAAGAGCCATCGCCCCCACCGCCGTCAGCAAGAACCATCGTCCCCATCGCCAAGCTCAGTCAATTCCAGTCCGAAAGCCTTCATCATAATGTTCAACAATATATTTTCTAGATCAGTGAAAGTCCGGAAACTCAGTACCGGTCCCCATTGGCGACAAAGCTTTATTCATGTAAGATTGAAAAATTAATTTTCTTTCTAAATAATCTTATGATTTTAAGGTATAATTTCATCTTCTTAGGAGGAGCGGTTGGATGCTCTTCTCTCTTCGATGAATGAAATAAAAGGTTATCATTCATCAGATAGGAATAGGTGTAAAATTTTGGATATACTGAGGTATGTAATAAACCTTTTGCATGCTAATCTAAATTCTAACTTTTGCTGAATCAAAATTCCATTATTTTTTTCCTAATTTTTAATTTCATGTACTTTTCCCCGTTATTTTTTCCAGCTTGGATTCAGTTTCTTGTAACTATTTTCTTCATATATATATATATATATATGTATATATATATATATATATATATATCCTGTCATATCCTATTTAGCCACCTTATTTAGAAATAATACCACATCACAATATTAAACCCATGACCGAGTTTATAACTAACAAGATTAAAAACTCTCTTCACATTCATTTATATCAGTACTGTGTTTTTTTTCCTGCTCTTCTTTTCTTGTCTAAAAAATGCTAGAATCTTTTCTTTTCTATCTGGAGTTGCAACCCCAAAAATTTTCTAAAGCAATTTATTTAGTTTCCAGAACAAAAATGCTTTTCTTTTCTGATGAGACCGTATCTCTATAATTAACAAACGAGAGTGCAACAAGTCACGAAAATTAACAAATAATAAGGCAAACCTAAAACATCTCTATAAGAAACAAAAGGCCACAAGAATGGAGGCTTTTGATTTAACTACTCATTCCCTTTGGAATTATCGGTTAATGATCTTCAATTATGTTTGGCAAATGATTATAAAAAATCCATCAAACTAAAAGTTTGGTGACTATGTATGTATGTATGTATGTATGTGTTAATGAGGTCTATCAAAGAGTATGGTTTTCAAAACATGATTTCCACTGTTTCTTGTAGTGGAAGATTCCGCTTGTTCTTGATTTCATGATCAATTTGTTTTTTTCAGTTGTTTGGGTAATTTTCATTGTAAGTGGTTACTGTTTATTTCAGTTTCAGATATTTACGTAATTTTTTCTCTTTTCTAATTAATAATATGAGTTATGAGCTTAAAGTGGAATGCGGTTGTATGTGGGTGTCAATCAAACTGAGATGCTGAGATGTGCTAAATCTTTTCTTGACCACTTTCTCTAAAAAGATGAAACTGTTTTTTAGTAGATCAAGTTGTATTTGCCCTTGGTAAACTATTACCTTCCTTTTGTGTTGATCCATTATTTATTGATTTACTATTGTGGCAACCCTTGTTTTTATCAAAACTATTATGAGTTGACCAAGCTCAAATTTTTTAGTCAAAATCCTATAATTTTAGGACTAAAGGATCTTATTTATGACCTTCTTGACCAATTTCTCTAATGAAGATCCTACTTTTTGTATATTGTTGTATTTTTTTATCATGATTATGCAACGGAAATTGGCCAAGTTAATTTTTTTAAAAGGAAAATTAGGTTGAGTGGCCTATTTTTGTCACCCAATCTAATATATGACCGAACTTTTTTTTATTTAACAAAGTGGCCGTATTCCGTTTTTCTAGATTTGATCAATCTGGGGTTGACTTGAAAACTGGTGATTTACGTTATTGTGAATCACTAATTTACCAAATTGGCAATATTACGTGGTCAATATCTGATCGACCATTTAATAAAATTGATTGATCATTTTTTAAAAAAGGGCTTTTTAACTAATTATTAAAAACTTCGGTCATTTGTTAAAAAACTTAAAAAAAAAAAAGGCTATTTATGTCAAAATCTCTAAAAATCTCTGATTCTATATATATGGCGTAAAGGATCTTATTATACGACTTCGTTAGCTCGTTTCTTTAAGAAATATCAGAACTTTTTTTGTTGACTTTTGCGGAAATTGTAGATTTTATCAAAATTGTGGGATGTAATTGACCAAGCTCGAAGTTTTAGCTCAAATTCAAAAATTTTAGGTATAAAGGTTCTTACTTTATTACGGTCTTGACTTGACACTCTAAAAACCATCTAACCTCTTTTTCGTTGATTGTTGTCATATCATGGCTTTATCAAAATTAGGCATGTAAATGGACCAGGCTCTAATTCTTTAAGTTTAGGCATGAGCAATCTTATTTAATGCTGTTCTTGACCACTTTCTCTAAAAACATCAAATCTTTTTTAGTTGATTGTTGTGATTACTGTAGTGTGGGCGGTTTTTTATTTTTATTTTTATTTTTTAAATCAAAGTTGCAATTCAAATATACAACTACTCAAGTTCTAATTATGTTCTTGATCAATTTTTCTAAATGAGATCATACTTTTTTTTTTTTTTTTAATCTCTCTCTCTCTCTCTCTGTCACACTAGTTAAATGTTAATTTTCATGCTAAAAAAATCAGTAAAAGAGTACGTAAAAAATCCAGCAAAAGATTGTTACTATTAATATAAGGAAAAAAAACTTTTAGGGGGTTAAGGATATTTAAGTACACCAGCAGGTTTTGCAAATTTCCTGCATCCTACAACAACTCTTGCTTTTCCTCTTATTTATTTTTTATCCTCTTTCAGCAAATAGGAGCTAGGAATCCCACCTTTAAGCAACAGGTTCGACAACTTAAACTTTTTTTTCCCCCCCTTTTCCCTTATAGCAATCAATCTGTTCAATTTTTTAAGTTTTTGTTGTTGTTTATTTATTTAATTTTTTTTTTTCGTGATCCTCTCATAGGTGCTAGGCTGTCGGCATTTCAACTCTATTAGATACTATGATATATGCAGCTTGCATGATTTTACTCGTTCGCCGTCCTCTTATGATGAGGCAATATTTGGTGGTCAGCATTCAATACGAACAGCAAAGGGCAAAGTATCTGTGGAATTATTGGAGGCAATGAGGTAGGTTATTAACTTCTGTGTTACTAGTTTTAAGCATGTGTTATACATGTGTATACTCAGGTTGTTGAATTTTTTTATATGTGGATTTAAATTTACTAAAACTTTTTTTTTTTTTTTTTGGTTAAACGTTAGGTTAAAAAAAAAAAAAAAGAAGTAAAGGAGAACACATTTTAGAAAAAGAAAGATTTATAGTAAGACAGTAAATTACATAGGGAGTACACATGAAAAAAATACTATTTGATAGAGTTGCAAGAAAAGAAATGTTTTAATTACTATTTCAGGACATTTTAGAGGAATTAAATGATTCAGTGGATCGTTCCGGCTAATGAAGATACTTACTCCAGTCTTCCCATTTATTTCCAGTGGATCCTTCTTCTCCCTAAAAATTGAACGAACCAAGTTCACCTATTTGAGAGTGAGGAATAAAAACCAACAATCACCTTATCACTTTCTTTTGACAGACAAATTAGAAGAAAAAGAAATTTCATTTGAACTAAAAATATATAAGATTTTAAGGTTAATAAAAGCAAAAGAAAAGGTATTAAAAAAATCACAAACGGTCAAGATGACTTAACCAAACTTTTGAATAGTGAAAAGGGAACTCTCATTTGTATAAGAGTAATAGATACACCACGTTAAGATATGGCAGCTAATACTGGTAATTAGGTTAGAGTTGTATCATCAATTTATCATAAATTGGTGCCATTAGCTATTGGGTGAAATTGTACTTCTCGTAGTTGTAGTAGGCATAGTGTAGTGTGTACTTGATCTTCACTGGCTATTGGGTGAAATTGAAAAGGTAGTATCTTTTAGCTTTCCTCTTTGAATAGGATTTGAATATGTTGAAATATAAGACCATTGTTGGCCCACTTCCTAATAGCTTAAGTTTTTGAGAGAATTGGTAAACTAACAGAATATATCAATGAAACCCTGGTTTGGAGCGGCTGTTTTTCTATCGGATGCCTGGAGTTAGATTATTTTTGTTTGTTTGTTTTTGTTTTTATTTATTTATTTTAGTTGAAACTGAATTTTTTAGACTAAACTGAATATGTGTTGGTCTTTTTCAAAATGAAAAACTTCATAAATAGAATCCCGGATCAAAAAGTTGTCCTTTGAAGAAGCTAACTACTTCTGTATGCCAGTGTCGTGGATGTGATGAGAACAAAGTAAAAGATATCTTTTGGAACTTAAATTAGGGGATGCATCTTTTGTGTTGTGAGGTTACATATATATTACCAGGATTCTTAAACCCAAATTAAAAATTCACAGTAGAATTCCCAACCAAATCAGCAGACACATTCAAATAGACTGAGCGGTAACTGACATTCTGTTTGTAAATACATTTTGCACCATTCCATTAGGTCACTTGTTTAATTATTTGAAAATATTGGAAATTATCATTTAGGCTAAAATTCATATTGACCCTCCCAAAATTTGAGGAAAAACATTTGAGGTCTTTCATGATATCAAAATTTTCTGTCCCAATTTTGAACATCAAAACGTTAGCTCCGATGATAATTCTGATATTTTAGTTAAAAAATATTATCTGTCAATTATGTACATCTGCAGTGTTGTTATTCAAATATTTTTCTCAGATGATTAGTAACATTTAGTATCCAAACTAAGCCAAACTGCATGGTTTCTAATGATCGGTATATGTCACTTTAGCTTTTGATATAAAATTATGTCATTTAATTTTGTCCTTTTGGCACCTTTTATTTTTGGCACTGTTTTAGAAAATTTTGAATTAACTTTCTTCTAATTATAAATAAATTAAAAGACTCTTTAACTAACGACTCTTGCAAGTCACATGTTACATGTCAATTTTATAATAGAAATTGACAACATTATCAATGGCAGGTAGTTTGCTATGGATTTGTAAATTCAGTATGTAAATTGTCAAAACTAAAAGTTTAGGGGGGCAAATTATAACTGTGCAGGAAAAAAATAATTCTTGATTTTATGGGTTAAGTTGAGGCTTATGGCTCCTGTTCTGCTTTTGACATTTACTGTTTATATTATATTTGGCTTGATATTTTATATTGTCCTTTTTACGCATATTCTCCAGGGGCATGGTTTTTAGTATTTTTAGCGGCCAATTTCAAGGAAATTTAAATCCTAGAAACATGTGGATATGTGTTCAGAATGGTTCAATTGGGGGACATATAGCTAATTTAACCAGTAAGTTTTCCCATTCCATTACGTTTACTATAAGCTTATGCATGGAATTTCTCGAATCAAACACACTCACACATATATGTTTATATATTAGGTATTAAGTAACTGCATACTTGTAGTTGACACTTCATTACAGTTTGTTGTTCTTGGTCTAATTGTAGATCGCACATTCGATTCCAATTGGAATGCACCAGAACAATATCTTGGTGGGGAGCTAACATCGAAAACGGATTTGTTTACGTTAGGTTGTATCATCTTTTACTGCATTACTGGCGGTATTCATCCGTTCGGCGAGGATCTTGATCAACGTCGCAAGAATGTTTTACAAAATAATCCAGTGAACTTGTCTCAGTTGAAGGATATGCCGGAGGCATATCATCTTATATCTCGTTTATTAAACCGTGAACCTAAACTAAGGTAAGATCCTTAATTCTTGAATATGTCGAGGCCACTTGGCAAGACATGTAGGTTGAATGCTTATAATTAACATTACAATTATGAGAAAAGACCAATAGGAGTTTAAAATCCCAAAGCCTTGTATGTTTATGTATAGATATATTTATAGAGATCCAAATGGCCTCTAGTTTCTATAGATCTTCTTTCTTGGAGTTTTTGGCTACTCCTAGTTTAACCCCTAGGCAGATTAAGCGCCATTTTTAGGAATGCCTCCAAAATTTTCCTAAAAAGTGGGCTGTCCTTAAGCTACTATCATATTTTAAAAATTAAATAGTTCACAACAATATTCTAATGAGGCTTTTTTCCCACTAAAATTGCCGGTTTTTTTAAGCCCCCATTTTGGGAAGGCCCTCGAATAGCATATTTTCTATTTAGACTTTTTTCCCATTGAGCTGCCTGTTTTGTTTTCTGTTTTCTTTCTTTCTTTCTTTCTTCTCTCTGTCTCTCTCTCTCTTTGTGCCTTAAACTGCAATTAAGAGAGACTTTTGGGGAACCACAGCGCAACGTTCAACTTTTAAAAATCCTAGATATATAAAAGAGTGGATAAAAATCCACTGTTCAATTTTGGTAGTAAAAAACATACCGTTTGGTGCTCTCTCCTCTTTTTTTTTTTTTTTCATGGAAAACCGTTATGGTTTTTTTTTTCTCTTTTTAAAAAAACTTTTGGTGCTTACGTTTTCTTTTTATTTTACTTTCCTTTTCAAGTTTTTTTTTCTTCCAACTTTCTTCTACTTTGTTTTATCATCATCATCATCAGTATCATTATTATCATTATCATTATTATTATTATTATAGTTGTTATTGTTATTAATTTTTTCAAATTTTCACTTGTCTTTTCCTAAATTTCTGCTTATACATTTTCAGTAAAACTTTGTTTTTCCTTTTTTTTTTCCCTTTAATTTCTTTGTTGAAAGCTCAAGAATCTATCACTCTCTCTCTTAAATATTCTTTTCTAATCACTATCTCAACTTTTTCACTCGAAATTTTAATTTTCTTAACTATAATCAAACCTAATTGTGATAAGATTTATTTTCTTCGTTACATGCTCGAACTTGTGTTTTTTTTTTTTTTTTTTTTTAAGAGTTTTCACATTAGATTAAAGGAGGTTCTCAACTTTCTACTTTATTACTTTGGATAATATTTATGTGATTATTTTACCTTTTTTGGCATGAAAATTAATTTTCATTTCATTATATTTCTTTAACATTTAACAGTATAATAAATTTGGTTGTAAAATATGCACCTTATTAGTGTTTTTTGTTTTTTGTTTTTTTTTTTTGGAAAACTGTTGAAGTGTTTTTTTTTTTTTTTGTTTTTTTTTTTCCTTTTATTAAACTATTTGGTTCTTCACGACATTTTTCTATATTTTGCTTTTCTGTCGTTAACTATTTCTTATCCGCTTTCTATTTTGTTTTACTTATATTTCATCATTTTTCTTAAATTTCTGGCTTGTCTTTTTTCAATTTTTTTTATACTTCTTCCTGCAACTTTTTTATTTTCTGTATTTCTCTTTTTTTTTTTTCTCCTTATTAGAAACTCAACGTCCCAAATTTTCTCTCTTAAAGTCTGTATTATATCAACTTTCTCATTGGTAACTCTAATATCCTTAATTGACTGTGGTGAGTCTTCAAAAACATATTATGAGATTAGTGTTGTTTTAAATAATCATTTGCAACAGAATGGTATAAAATTTTGATTTTAGATAACATGATGGATACCGTAAATATTGTGAAATAACAAAAATTAACCATATTATTATGTGTTTTACGTAATAAATATTAAATCATCATGATTTTATGATGAAATGTAATTTTTGAATTTAAATAATTATTATTGTATTTTGTTTTTGAATTAAATTTTTTTTTTTTCATAACGTTGTTTATATTATACATTATAAAAACTACAATTACAATTTTATAAGTGCATTGCACGTATTTGATAACTAGTAAATATAAAAAACGTGAAAAATAAACTGAAATGTCATCTTTTGAAAATAAATAAATAAATAAAACTTTGAAACGTGATCTCTCTTTAAAAAAAAATAGAAAACAGTCTCTATTTAATATTTTCTTCTTCATCTTTACATATTATCTATTCAATTTCTCAAAATAAAAATCTCACCCTCTGTAAATTTTACAAACTCTCTTCTCAATAAAATTTCTAGGTTTTGTCTTTCTTATTCATTTCTAATCTACTTGCTAATATTGCTTTTCCTTTAAAAAAAAAAATTTGCTTTTTAAATTTCGTATTAGTTATTTTATTTTTTGTTATTGCTGTGTTTGTATTGATTTGAATTTTTTTCCGGGCAAGATCCCAATCCTTTTCCTATTAACAAAAAAAAAAAAAATGGAAAGAAAAGAAAAGGAAAATTTAGACGTGTTGTTTTGGGTCTTGGAGAAACTGAGGAATCGTTTTCTGACAAGTTGTATTGGGGCAGAGTCACGTGAAGGTAGAAACGGTTGTTTCGCGATCCGGGTTTTGGGTAGTTCGTGATGGCTTGGTGGCGGATATGGCTGAATCATGCCTCTTATATGTAAAATATCAGGGAGCAAACGATGGTACCTATAATCAGACTGCCCCGCGGAAATGCGTTCTCGATGGTGGAGATGTGACGAGCTACTATGGATCATCAGCTATGGACCGCTTCCCGTCAGTCGTTCTTTTCCACGTGATGGGAGAGTGGTTTGGGGTGGAAGTTGCCTCGGCAACTGTCGTTGCTTCTTTGTTGACGTCGTGATTCAATATTGGGCGACACGTAATGTTATTTTAGAAAGTGCTTTATAACTGATTTTCTATGAGAAAATTATCCAACTAGTCACATTTTTCATACATTGACCAACATGACATAATTTCTACTTTTTTTTACGAGCCAGCGACATTCAGTCATTCGTGTTCAAAATTGAAAATATTCTAATAGCATATTCTATTAGAATATCAAAAATATACTAGTTGAGTATATAGTATACTTTACTAGAATATTCTGCTGATTGGCATTGGCGATCGGAGGCTGAGATATTTGATCATCCATGTTGAAAATTAAAAATATTCTAATAGTGTATGCGGTATAATATTACGATGATTGGAGTCGAAGACATCCGACCATTCATGTTGAAAAACTGAGAATATTCTAAATAAAATATCTAAAATGTTTTAGTAGAGTATGTAATATACTCTACCAGAATATTTCAACGACCGGTGCCGGTGGTCAGAGTTGGAGACATCCGACTATCCTTGGTGCAAAATAAAATTATTCTAGTAAAATATTCAAAATATTTTAATAAAATATGTAATATACCTATTAGAATATTCCAACGACTGGCAATCGGAATCAGAAACCAACACAATATATATGATATTGGAGTAGATTTTGTAAGTAATACGAATAATTTAGGTAAAACATCTTAGGTTGATTTTTAAC
The DNA here is from genome assembly GCA_038430175.1 of Ficus hirta. Taxonomy (NCBI): domain Eukaryota; kingdom Viridiplantae; phylum Streptophyta; class Magnoliopsida; order Rosales; family Moraceae; genus Ficus; species Ficus hirta. The sequence continues at coordinate 12,551,635 of CM076595.1, read as the reverse complement.
TTTGTAAAGCATAATATACTGAACTTTGACCAGAATTCTTTTGTGTCAAAAGTTTGTGTCACATTAGTGAAGAGGTCTTCAAACTTATGTGATTTAGGTACTTTCTCATTTTTCTATACTTTGAGATCTAATTTTATTTAATGATGTGTTATAATATTAATTGTTAAATATCATTTATAACACAAAAGTTGGACAAGTGATCTCAATTCCCAAAGGAATAAGAAAAGCTGTATTAACCAGATTGTTGGAAGGAGCGCTGCTACTTGACCCTAGTTGAACTCCTCACAATCCAAATGGAGAAAGTTAAAAGGAGCAAGTATTTGAATGATACAAAATTAATATACCAGTATCACACAAAAATCTGACTAAAATAGTGACATAAAATTAAACTAAAATTTATGTCATATTAACTAGATGAGAAAATTTGTGTCATATTTGTCAATAAAAAAATTAGTATTAGGTCATTTTCTCCTATCAATTAGTGTCATGTGGTCAAAACACTAAGTCACTTAAAACGTTTATTATCCTTTTTTTTTTTTTTTTTTGTTACTTAGCCCTCATTTGAATAACGGATTGAGTTTGAAATGAAATAAAACTTTTATGTTGAAATTTATTGATTTTTTAAAAATTAATTATAATTTTTGTTGATTGTTTTAGAAAAAAATGAAAGTAAATCTAAAAACTTAGTTCGGCACCCGTGATCCAAACGAGGGCTTATTTTTGTAGTAGTCCTATACGAGCAGGTTTAAACTCCATACATGTATCCTTTAATGACAGATGTAATGTGTCCCTAACGAGCAGCTCTATCACCCCACATCGTTCTTGCTTTATACGCCCTTTCCCTTTTTCCACAAAACTCGCTAAATTTCCTCGATTTATATGTAGGGGTGTTCGTGATTAGTTTGGTGGTTGTTTTTCTTTTTTCTTTTTTCTTTTTTCTTTTTTCTCTCTCTTCTTCTTCCCTTTTTTTTTTTTTTTTTTTTTTTTTTTTTGGTCACTGACCGAGCCTAAAGCATTATTCTTCTTTAAGTAGTTTGGACGGCTTGATATTAAAAAATATCTATATATAGACCAAATCATATATAATATCTTAACAAGTTTTTAAGATTCCACAAATATTATAAGTAATCAACTATAAAGACAAAAATAATAATCAAAGTCACATATATATAAAATTATCTGTACGTAAAGACTCAAAGAAAACATACAAATTTGCAATCTAGTTACAAAATAGCAATTGCCAGAAATTAATCAGCCAAAATTTTAAAGCAAACTAACAAATAAATTACTATGAAAAATTACATAGATACATTTTTGGTCAGATTATTTGTCAATTTATTCGGTTTAGATTTCAAAATTACTAATCCAAAGGACCTATCAAACAGACCATCAATCCAAAAGCCATTACCGATTTGGTTTGCTGTCATTTATGTTGGCCCGTTTTTACGGTTCAAAAAACACCCCTATTGCATATATAAAGATTCAAGGGTTGATAACAAATTATAACTTTTATTTTTAATATTTTCGCAGTCTATCCTTGTGCTTTTAGAAACTATAAGGTATACTTTAAAGTTCAAACACTTTCTTTAATTTCATCTCAATTACATTATTAATGGAAAATACCAGGAAAAAAAATTACAAAAATTCATTTACTTAAATCACGTTTATTTTTTAAATATTTTTTCTTGAGAAAAAATCTGTAAAATACTTTAAACATTTAAAAATTCAAGATTTTTTTTAATCCATGTTTTGTTTTAGGGTTTTTAATAAACTATTTACGGTTTCGTCTTTTTTTTTTTTTTTTTTCCGTTTACCAAAAAAAATTTAAGGGATGAATTGAAATATATTTTTTAACTTCAAAAACACCTTTATAGTTTATTATAATGAAGGGATTGGTTAAGAAATAATTAGAACTAAAAGTTTTAAATATGTAATCAATCCATAAAATCGACATACATAGATTATTTAATTATGGGTAAGGCAGATGAAACCCTTTTTTTTTTTTCCCCCTCAATTGAGGGAGCAAAACTTTGATAATTTATTAGCAATAGATTCATTGTCAAATAATGAATAATCTTAATAATGGTTTCCATGAGTTCAATGGCAATTGTTTGGGTGGGGGTGGTTAGACGTTGTTAAGAATGAAAATATCGATAGTTCAGTTTTATAAAAATTTTGGAAATCTTGTGATACTGAAGAAAATATAAAAAAAAAATTACAGAAATTCATTTTAAAAAACATATTTCTAACGTTTAATAATAGTATAAAATTAAAAACATATATAAATACACAAGTTTATGTAAGATACATCTTATATGTTACATATCTTAATACCAAAATTTTTAAAGTTCAAATATAGTTGAGATATCATTCCGATTTAAGCACAATTAGTGCCATGACATGTAATTTGAATAGTGATGAATGTAGTAACAAACATGTCATATTTATTGATCTCTTCTCACTGTATTTCATGAATAGAAATTATGTATTCACCCAATTCCTTGCTCGAGATGGGTGGGTATGTTTGGACGAGGATAATTGAAAATTTCATGGACTTCATAATTACTCTCGTAAATATATGGATAATAAAGATGAGGAGAGTCCACCAAACAATCACAAGCTGGGCCCAACAACACCAATGAGCCCAACAGCACCAAACAAGAAGCTGAGCCCTAACTGTCAGCAAGAGCCATTGCCCCCACCGCCGTGAATCACAAGCGCCCTAACTGTCAGCAAGAGCCATCGCCCCCACCGCCGTCAGCAAGAAACATCGTCCCCATCGCCAAGCTCAGTCAATTCCAGTCCGAAAGCCTTCATCATAATGTTCAACAATATATTTTCTAGATCAATGAAAGTCCGGAAATTCTGTACCGGTTCCCATTGGCGACAAAGCTTTTCTCATGTAAGATTGAAAAATTAATTTTCTTTCTAAATAATCATATCATTTTAAGGTATATATTTATCTTCTTTGTAGGAGGAGCGGTTGGATGTTCTTCTTTCTTCGATGCGTGAACCACAAGGATATCATTCATCAGATAAAAATAGGTGTAAAATTTTGGATATATTGAGGCATGTAATAAACCTATTGCATGCTAATCTAAATTCTAACTTTTGCTGAATCAAAATTCCATTATTTTTATTTCCTAATTTTTAATTTCATGTACTTTTCCCCCTTATTTTTTCCAGCTTGGATTCAGTTTCTTGTAACTATTTTCTTCATATATATATCCTGTCATATCCTATTTAGCCAGCTTATTTAGAAATAATACCACATCACAGTATTAAGCCCATGACCGAGTTTATAACTAACAAGATTAAAAACTCTCTTCACATTCATTCAGTACTGTGTTTTTTTCCTGCTCTTCTTTTCTTGTCTAAAAAATGCTAGAATCTTTTCTTTTCTATCTGGAGTTGCAACCCCAAAAATTTTCTAAAGCAATTGATTTAGTTTCCAGAACAAAAATGCATTTCTTTTCTGATGAGAACGTATCTCTATAATTAACAAACGAGAGTGCAACAAGTCACGAAAATTAACAAATAATAAGGCAAACCTAAAACATCTCTATAACAAACAAAAGACCACAAGAATGAAGGCAGACATTAATTTGATTTAACTACTCATGCCCTTTGGAATTATCGGTTAATGATCTTCAATTATGTTTGGCAAATGATTATAAAAAATCCATCAAACTAAAAGTTTGGTGACTATGTATGTATGTATGTATGTGTTAATGAGGTCTATCAAAGAGTATGGTTTTCAAAACATGATTTCCACTGTTTCTTGTAGTGGAAGATTCCGCTTGTTCTTGATTTCATGATCAATTTGTTGTTTTCAGTTGTTTGGGTAATTTTCATTGGAAGTGGTTACTGTTTATTTTAGTTTCAGATATTTACGCAATATTTTTCTCTTTACTAATTAAGAATATGAGTTATGAGCTTAAAGTGGAATGCGGTTGTATGTGGGTGTCAATCAAACTGAGATGCTGAGATGTGCTAAATCTTTTCTGATGCTAATTTTTCCACCGTTTTTCCTTGTTTAATGGTTGTTTTTAATGTTTATTATCGGTTGAATGTTTTGCATTCTCCTTTTCTTTTTTCTATATGTATTTCTTTATCATCTCATTACCATTTATATTACAATTACAGGGATGTTCTTGAAGAATTATCACATTTTCACCATCATAATTATTTCCATGGTCATATATCTACTCGTAGTATTGTGATCATGGAAGGGAGCAGATCCAGTGGCAGACTTGTTTGTCCAAGTATATGTAAGTTTTGTTATTCTTTGTCTCTTTTAATTGTGCCACTTGGTTTTACAAAGATACTATCTTTTTTTTAATGATCTTGTAGATGGGAATATGGGGGCCCAAAATATACATGGATGTGCTGAAGACATGGCTGATTTCGGCCGTACACTGTTCTATTCTCTTACTAAAACAGTGTATAAAGATCAGAGTCAGTTGAGCAAATTGGATCGAAACGCTGAAGCGAAGCATCTTTTGCAGTTAGTTCTGCAAAAAAATCCGACAGATAGGTAATGTTTATTGTTTTCTAAATTTTGTTAAGAGTTTTGTGGTGAATAATTATAATTTTTACACAAGGACGTGCCTTTTTTTAGAATCCTTTTGTGAATCTATTCAATTTGCTTCATAACCTAAACATCAGTATGTATTTTGACTGTTCAATTTGGAAACTTGAAAATACCTTTTTAGAAATTCGAATGTAGTTTTATATCAATGGTATTTATTTTTAACATTTTCTTTTTTACTTTTGAAGGCCCACTGCAAAAATGCTACTTAATCATCCTTTGTTTTGGACGGGACATGTTAAACTTCTATTCATTCGAGATGTTTATGAGCTTTTGAGGAGGAAGATTCTCAGAAATGATCGATCCTTAAATCGTTCGGCATATTTGAAGGTAGGAAGGGAAATTTTACGGTCAACACCTTGGGATGCAAGTGTGGATTTAAAGGTTATGTGTGCGGTTTCCAAAAGTAGACGTAAATATAACTCAAGAGAGTTCTTTGATCTACTAGCATTTGTACAGAATGTCGATGCCCATTTCAACGATCTACCTAAATCGATTCAGGTATTGATTATAGATTGAATATAAATGTCTATTTTTAAAAGAAATTTACTTCCAACTGGAAATATTCTATGACAATTTTCTCGTAATTTTGCAGAGGATACTTGGGAAAAAACGTGAAATCTTGTATGCGTATTTCTCTAATTGTTTTCCACGATTATTCATGAAATTGTACTCTTATGCGAAGGCCGAACTTTCAAAGGAGTCAGTGATGGAGCCATACATGTGATGGATTACGTGTATGATTTTTATCTATGACACCATCTGTGTATATGAGTTTGCGAAAATTTCTCTTTGAATTTGTAGATAGCTAGGTAAACCACATAGTTGGATGTTTCACAAGCAAGGAAGTAAATTTGTCAGAATTCATGAAAATGTCATTGAAATATACATTGAGATGTAACTGAACCTGTGCATGTTCAAATCAATCTTAAGAGTATTTTCACCTTGCATATGTTCATTGATGTAGGAGCTATTTTGATATTTTATTTATTGCTCTGTTATGTTTCTTAGCCAAAACTACAAGTCGTTTAGCCTTTCTTTAGTTGAGTATCGTTGGCTTAGCATATTAGCCTTTAGTTGAGTGTCTCTTTGAGTAGTGATCTTTGTTGGTGTCGTTGGCTTAGTATATTAGCCTTTGTTGTAGAAGAGGGGATCAGACTTTTGATATTGGATTTTGAGAATAGCATTTTCAGAGAGTTTTCTCTCTTTATACCTCCCCTTAATGGGTTTTCTTTAGGTGGATTTGGAGCCGTTGCTCCATCCTCCGACCGGCTTAGGTCCTCCGACCGGCTTAGGCCGGTAAATTACATCTTTCATCTTTCAGCCATGGATTTGGCTGTTTTCCGCCTCTTTCGTCTTCCAACCATGGATTTGGCTGTTTTCTGACTTTTCGCTGCGTCATTCATATTTACGTAAGCTACAAAGTGGGGGGCAAAAAAATAAAAAATAGAAAAAGATGGACTCTGTGCTGCGATAAGCCAAAAACAAAGGATATTAATTGATATTAAATCGATTTGACTAGTTCAAAATTCTCCAAGTAGAACTAGTAATTAGGACGCAAAAAAAAGTCGTTTTTCTGCATTGAAAAACCTTTGACCTTCTCTGACTTGATCAACCAACCTCTCTTTTTTTTTTCATGGGGAAAAAAAGTGTGGGTTAAAATTTTATAATAAAGGCATACAAACAATGCCTTGATGCTTTCTTGAAAACGAGCTTTTCGAGAGCCTAAAGTACAGTACAATACTCATTCTTTCAACTTCTGTTTCACCAAAAATTGTGGCAAGATACAACGGAGTTTGGAAACCAAGAAAAATATAGAATCAGAATCTCTGGAAAAAGGACCAAAAAATACAATATTGGAGTGGAAGAAGCTATACAAGAGGCACTACAAGGAAAAGATGTCTTCACAAAGAGAAGAATGGATTGCATTGCCAACCTCGCTTGGCAGATAAAGGAATTGTTAAATGATCATTTCAGTTGTTTCATGCTAGGTACTCATTTTTACTAGTAACTTAAATGTTAAATTGTCAAAATGATTGATTTTTCGAGGACATAAGAACACTTCTACACCAAATGGATAATAAGCAGCATGGCTGGGGACAAATTCTTTCTTCTCGTCACTGCAGGAAATTTTTAATGAAGTTATAAACAGTCTGAAGGAAACAACCCTGATAATAAAGATCAACCATGCAAAACTCGATTTTTATTTGTATATATCTAGTTATTTGTATCATGTATGGACATCTTATATTAATGCAATTTAGCTTCTGTTTGGATCGCCTTTGGAGTTAACATTTTTAACTTGGAGTTGATTGACTTTTCAAAAATTATTTAAAATTTTTGTTGACTTTTTAAAAAAATACAAAAATCCAGCAAAAAATAATACAATTTAGTTAGAGTTAAACTTAAAACGCCAAACAAAACATAAATTTAACATCACTTGTGTAACATATCAATGTATAACCAAGGAAAGCAAATTGACAAGTAAGGAAAAAAAAAAACGAGTACTTATTTGTTAAATATGCATAGTGCTCAAGCACGAATAAAAAAAGTCACCTTTGAAGGTAAAAAATGATCGTGAAAAATAAATAAAATTGAAAATTAATTTTCAGTTTATAAAAAAAAAAAAAAAAAAAAAAAACAACAACAACTTTCTACATATCATGAGCTACTAACATTTGAGGTAAAGTTTAAGAACAAAATTTACAATGCTTTCAAAATAAAAAAAACAATATGTAATAATTATATCATGTTATTAAACATGAAAAGAAAATTAAAATTCTTTTATAATAGAAAATTGTAAACTTTTATTCATATAAAGTTACCATTTTCACCCTTAAAAAAAAAGTTACCGTTTTAATCTTAAAATTATATCCTTATATGAATCCAACTCAGATAAATTTCTAGATCCATGATCCATTTCTATCTGGATCTATAACTTAAACTCCTTTGTCTCTTCATCCATTTGATAATTTCTCAAATTGCTTTTGGAAATTTTTTTTACCCTTTCTTTCTTTCTTTCTTCATTTTATGATGTTAATGTAGTTTATCTATATGTGTTGGTGTCTTCTTCAATTTCTGAAAAATTAATGCTTTGGATTTTGGTTTTGTTGGTGTATTTGATGCGTAAAGATTTTTTTTTCTCGGGATGATTTTTTATTTCTAGGCTCAATTTTGGAATAACGTTAGAAATAGGCAACTTGTTTGGGAACCTTTCTCTTGAGCATAAAATTTATGAGCTACGTTCATATGTATAGCCCTATTTTTTTTTTTCTTTTCTTTTCTTTTGTTTGGTTGGTGTGAAAAATAAAGTGAGTAATGCTAGGGACACTAGTTTCAATCTCAACTTTTTGAGTACCAACTCATATGTCATATTTTTATTGATAAATGCAATCAGTTGATGTGACAATGATTTAAGCAATTACTAATTAAAAAAAAAAAAAGACAGCTCATAGATCATGTAGGTTGATACGAAAAAATTAGAATAATTATTAGATTTAGTATCTCTAGTATTTTTCTTTTGGTATTTGAATTTAACCGTTTTTTGGTTCCCAAATGTTGGGTTGGACATATTTTTTTAACTCTATTTGCATCTCATGATTTTACAATAGTGGAGTTGAAATATAGTAATGTTTTCAAAAATATTTTAAAGATAGCATAAGTACATAGCTATTATCATAATGATTGTGACATTTTAAGCTAAAATTACATAGTTATTTTTCTAAGGATAAAAAGAAATTATAATAAATAACATTTTTATGAAATTAGAAAAGATAATACGATTTTAAAATATTTAAAACAAATAATAATAAGTAACAAATTTATTATATGAATAATCTATTTACCTATAAATTTGTTATTTACTCTGAATATTCATACTGTTTATTTTAATTACTTATAACTTCTTTCTTCGATGTTTAACATATTATAACATTTTGCTCAAAAAAAAAAAAATTTTAACATCAATATTTTCAAACTGATTATCTATTATACATTACTAGTCCCTAAACAAGTTTTTGTCAAACTTTCTTTTACCGTTTTTGCCCTTTCGTTTTGTAAATATACCAGCAAATATGTTGCTTAGCTCTTTAATGTTTAGTTTAGGTGTAGTGGAGTTTTTTGAAGGATATTTTCAGAATTTAAAGTAATGTTGTCCCTTTCTTTTCTCTTCGGCTGCAATGAGAACGCCATGAAGTGCTCTGTTGGGAACACATAATACGAACACGTGTCTTCTTGTTCTTGAAGCTGAAATCTCTTGAGTTCACTCACATACATTCACATTAGCAGGGAATTTGGCAAAAGTGTGGTGGCCAGAGATGTCAAAATGAGCTTGGTTTAGTGAGTCAAAACGGGCACGACACGTTAAAAAATGAGTATGGCATGGTATAACATGATTGTTAGATGGGTTCTACCCGGCACGTTTAATTTAATGGGTCGTGCTTGACATAGCCTTTTGATACGGAGCAAATTAAGGGCACAACATGTTAAGGACATGACACGAGCATGAGCATGAGCATGAAAATGGACACGAAAATAGCACGATATTATTACTCCTTTTATGTGATATTTTTAACAATTTTCATATAAGACTTATGATGTTTTTTATTTTTTATTTTTTTTATTTTCTTATGAATACTCCATCTCCTTTGAGTTTTTACTTGATTAAAATTTCAAAATTATAGTTTATTTTCAATTAAATACTTTGTTTCTGTTAAAAATCAATATTTTTTTTATTGTATTCAATTTTTATTTTTATTTTTATTTTTATTTTTAAAATTTTTAACGTTAGGCACGATTAAGGCACGGACACGTTAAGTGTGAGGCACATTTGTAAATAGATTGTGGACCGGGCTTGACGCTATAAATTAAAAAATGGACACAGCATGACATGTCACGGCATATTTATTAAATGGGATAATACTAGCACATCACGGAGCACTAATGAGCTCAAAATAAATGGGTCAAGCCAGCACATTTGACATCTCTAGTTACAACAATTCAGTGATTGTTATCAACTATACACTCCTATATATAGTTAATCATTGTCTACTTTTTTGTAATTTATCACTTGTAATTCTAGCAGCAAAACACAAACACACACACGGCTTATACACTAAAGCCGTTTCTAGTATTTAAAAACAAGAGCTCCAATTTGTCCCTTTTGTTCCAACAGTTTGCCAACATAAATTTTCTATTGCCATTTAGCTTCATTACCGTTTCACGAAATTTCCAAAATGCCCAATTCTATCTTATTCCCACAATAATAAACCTCTAATTATTAACAAATTAAAATTCAAATAGATCAAATCATGGGGGGAAAAAAAAGTAAAAACACGGCTAATAAGAAATAAAAGAGGTTATTAATGGGTGGAAAAGAAGGGTAAAAAAAAAAAGGAATATTTAATTATAGGGATTTTTTTTTTCGGAAATAATGATGGGTTGTTTCAATTAGGGTTGTGGGAGAGTAAATTAAGGGGTTATAATGGATTTCCCAATTATGTCCTTAAGAATAAATTTACTAGTGACTAATTTTGAGGTTAATAAATTTAATATAATAGGGTGTGTGAATAGTAGATTGGGGGTATTAATGGACCCATCCTCTCTATTAATTTGTCTTTCCATTTGTTACCCTCCGCCCATTATTTTCTCCTTCCCCTCTCTCTCTATTCTCTATTATTCTATTCTTGATCTTTCATTCTCTCTCTCTCTCTTATTCCGCACCCACCCTTAAGCAGATCAAACCAGACGAGAATGAACCCCATTGCTCTCTTATCCTCTGAAACTAAGAGACTCTCTCTATTTTTCTCTCTAAATTTATGTATGTCCTAGTGTATATATGTGCGTGTGTAGATGTATCGTTTAAGTTTCGAGTGAGGTTTGGTTGCGATGGATAAGGATCATTTTAACTTTTCAGGTTAATTTTTTTTACGAGAAAACCAGATAAAAGGACCAAAAAATGCATTGATTTTTATTCCTACCTTTGGTTGAAATTTGGAAAATTGACAAAGAAATTATGCTCGAGAGCTGTAGGATCTTGTGTATTTTATTATTATTTTTTATTTTTAATGTGATCTCCGTTTGCTTTTTATTCCGTGCTCAAGGATGTCAATGGTGAGTTGCGCAGGTGGAGTTTCCTTGAGCTGAATGAGTCTAATTTAACAAATGTGCTTCCTTTCTTATCTTTTTCATTATTTTTTAAATTTAATTTCTTTTTTATTTTTTCCAATTATTTTTGTTTTTAACCGAATTCCTAGTTTCCCGCCAATAATCTTAGTCCCATAGTGCCCATGCCTGACGCTGACATATTTGGTGGGGGTTTTTTTTTTTTTTGGATAAGATATATATTTGATGGTTTTGATCTTAGGTTTAATCATTTTGATTGATGGCTTTAATCTTACGTTTAATCATTTGATTCTCTTAGAGTTTGTTTAATGGTGGAAACTAGCGTTTACCGATGGTATCATGGTGGGCATTGATTGGTAATCAATTACTGACCACGAGGTGGCGGATATTACCGCAGACACCGTCATGGTATCATGTTGTTTAAGAATCAGTAACTTATAGGTACATTTGGTATTCAAAAAAATTAAAAATAAATAAATAACGTAAGGAGATGAAAATTTTAAGAATAAATTTTTTACCATTGGCATAACTCAACCCAAGGAACTACTTTATGGCAGTTCTATAATATTTTCAATTGAAAGTAAAAAGTAAATTTTTGAATTTGAATGAGTTTGAGTTGAATGAGTGCCCGTTTGGAATTCGGGTTCAAACTATAAGTTTGAACTCGAAATTTTGTCTTTTTCTGAAAAAGTTTTTTGTCTTTTCTGAAAAATTTTTTTGTCTTTTCTGAAAAAGTCAAAAAAATTTACTATTTAAACTTACAAATTTACTATTTAAACTTAAAAAACATAACTCAAACCTAAACACCAAACAAACCCTGAGTTTGAATTGAAATTTTTAAGTTTCAATAGTAAATTTTTTTTGAATTTTCAAAAAAGACAAAAAACTTTTTGAGAAAAAGACAAAAAATTCTTGAAAAAAAGACAAAAAAAAATTTGAAAATCTTAGTTTGAGTGTGTGTACCAAACTCCCCCTAAAGCTATTATAACTATGAAAATACTCCACAGTTGTTTTTTTTTTTTTTTGGATAATCTTGCAAATCTCCCCAAAATAATATAGAAAGGGAGGTATTTTTAGGGAATAATTTCAAAAAACAAAAAAAAAAAAAGGGTAATAGGACACTTTTCTTTTCTTTTTTTTTTGAATTAATTCTTTTTTGGTTGGCAAGAACTTATTATTATTATTATTATTATTATTATTATTATTTGGAACTAAAAACAACATATATTTTTGGGTTCTTGGTTGGGCAATAACCACGGCCACTTTTCTTCTAGATTATATATCATCATGAGCGGCGGCAAACACTTATCTTCAAGATCAACACAAGAATCGTACTTGAAAGCATTGGCTGTGAAGGAAAAATCACAGAAAGAAAAAGATTACGGAGGTGACCCTTGTTTGTTCTTGAGTAGGGTTTTGTGGAGAGAGTTAGGGTTTGATGGTGGGGAGTTCAAACAACTGGCAGTTGTAGTTCATGGAGTTCTTCTAGAATCCGGATTTGTCGGCTTTGACCCAGAGTTGGGAAAGCGAGTTGATCGGTTAGATATCCCAGACGGCTGGCCGTGGACGATGTCCGCCGAGTTCAGGTTTACCTACACACTGTCTAAGATTCTTCAAGCCAATCAAGATGATCATGGTTCAGAACTAGCTGTACCCCCTGATCAGACGTTGGTTCTCAAGTATTTTAGGACGAGGGTTGGGTCAATGTCTCAGGTCTCTGCAGTTCGATAGATTTTTACAAGATGACCCATACGACTTTAGGAGGGTTGTCCTATCCACCGGCTATTGGTTATCTCAGCGGAAAGATCAAATTCAGCAAGTGTAAGAAAAAAGCCTATGAGTTGTGGAAAACCGTCAAGTGTCAGCCTGCATTGCCACTGTTGATTGATCTGCTCAAGAAGGCTGGCTTGCCCGATTTGCCATGCCATTTTATGGGCCTCACCAAGCAGCTCAAGTTGAGGATTTTGGGGTTCCTTCCGAGTAAAGATGTTGCAAAAGTTGGATGCGTGTGTAGAGAGCTGAACCACCTTTCCCGCGACGGAGTTCTGTGGAAGAAGAAGTTTGGTGACAAGTTTGGCAGCGATTGGAAGCAGATGTTTGTTGGTTTGCTTAACCTGAATCCGGATGACAATGATCAGCCAAAAGCAGGTCAGACTCGTCACACTGTTTTGTACTTTTGGCCACCGATTGGCTGGACAAAAACATAACTGAGCAGCCTTGCTTTTGGTTTAATGTCCACACAAATTAATTGCCTATATCATTATTATTTTTAAGGGGTCTTTGTTTTCAGTTTTGATGTCAGCTGTGTAATGGTGAGAATTTAGGTTTGGTGTTGGTTATGTCTGTTCGCACAATTGCGTAAATAATTATAAAATTTGAAGTTGCAAATTGAATCAAATAGTTAATATGCTAATTCAATTTGTATTTGAGTTGAATCCGTACAATTATAAGCATAAATTAAGATGCAAATATAAATAATTAATAGGTATGTATCTCTCATCAAATCATAAAAATACAATATTTGCAGTAAGCATGGAATCCCTGTGGGTGTAAAAATTAGATTTAACATATTTTTGTAAAACTGTAAACGAAGTGAAAAGAGAATCAATTTTCAGCCTTACAAAAGTATTCACTTTTCTATATGAGGAATATAAATAATGCCTAGAATCAATTCCTTTTGTAGTGTTTACTAATCTTAGTAATGTTAATCTTATTAATGTAATTACTAAAATATCCATTTACATAATAAAAAATATTAACTCATAGAAACTTATAAAGAGTATATGAGTAAATTTGATATGTATTCCCTTTGACAATGTATCAATACCAAGGGGATGTAAGGATTGACATTCCCCTTATTCATTTCCTATAATATGTGATGATTGCTAAAATGTCATTCCTCATTTTATAAGTAAACACATGATTAAGTGGGAAATAAAATGAATACTCACTTTCCCTTTCTCTTTAATGCAAAGTAAACATACCCCTACAGTTATGAAACTGTAAAATTATCAATTTTAATATTATGATGGACATAAAAATAAGAAAATATTTAAATTTATGGCATTCTTGCATATAACCCTTCTTATAATTCTATTTTGGTGTTGGCTCGTTAGATGTAACTAGTTATTTTACTATCTTTGAATGATATTTTTTTCCATTTTAATTTAGAATATTTCCTTAATATATATTTTTTCAAAATAGGTTCCATTTAGAAATTTTGCTTAAGGCCCAAATATGTTAGGTTGGTCCTATTCATAAGGGTTTCCAGGAGACCCACAAAGGGAAAGACAATGTTACATCATGTAGGGGAACGAGAGTGAAAACTTCGATGCTATGTTTGGTTAGTGGGATGGAAAATAAAAAGAAAAGAAGAGTAAAATCTCTGAGTGATGAAAAGAATAGAGGTTTCCAGTATATTATATAGTAGAAGAGAAAAAAAACATAAAAAAAAAATCAAATCAAATACATTTTATAATTATAACCTTATATAAATGATGAGAGAGTGATATATTAAGATCAAAATAGGTATTTTACCAATATTTGTTTTGTCAAAAAATTTTCATATACTTTTCTTTCCAAAATTAGAAGGATTAAAAACTGGTAGGGCTCATATATTTTTAATTTCCCTTCTTTCTTAATTTCCTCTCTGAGTAATTGATCAAAATGGTCTCCGAATTCGTTAAAAGGTGACGATTTGATCTTTTTTATTTATTTATTTATTTTGGTTGATATAACTCTAAATTCTTAAAATATTGGTAATTGTAGTCATTTTCATCCAAAACTGTTAAGATTTTAACAGAATGCGAAGGGCTCACATATTTCAATTTCCATTATTTCCGACTTTCCTATATGAATAATTGGCTAAAATGATTTATGATTTTTTTAAAAGATACTGATTTGATCCGTGTTTTTTAATTTTAGTCGATGTAAACTTAAACTCTTAAAATCTTGATAATTGTAATCATTTTCGTCCAAAATCCTTAAGATTATAATGGAATGCATCAAGTGCTAAACAAATGATATAATATTAAAGGATATTTTAGTAATATAATATTAAACTTTACTAGGAAGAAAAACCGCATCTGATTGTTGCAAAGAAAAAGAGAAACCCAAATCCTAGACCTGGGCACCACGCCGCCCCAGTCCAACGACGCCGGAGAAGAACAAGCCCAACAGTGAGGGGAATGAAAGCCCCTCCATATCGCGCCTCCTTGTCGGCAAGGCCCCGAGGCAGAGATCCATCGCTGTGGTGATTGACGAAGGTGGTGAGGAGATCAGCAACAAGATCGTGGGTATCTAGATTGTGTGGCGGTTCGAGATTGGGCGAGAAGAGACGGATCGCGTGGTGGTTCGTCTGCAGAGGTTCGGATTGCGTGGCGGCTTGTTTAGAGGTTCGAGATCCGCTGGTCATCTGGAATAGGGACCCGATATCCGTCGAGATCTAGGGACGATCGTCGTCACACATTGGCAAACCTAGATCCTCATGGATGCCGTTGCCTTTCATCGTCAACTTCCCTTGCCGAACAAGGAGGCCGTCAACGAAGTTTGCAAAGGGGGAGGGAGAGAAGAGAAGAGAAGAGAAAGAGGGACTGAGGAAGAACTAAGGGAAAAATACAATTTGGGGTATTTGAGTTTTTTTATTGCAAAAATGATTATTAAAGTAAGATCTCGTTAAAAATTTAACGGAATTTGACGAAAAAAACTACAATAATCAACATTTAAAAAATTTAAGATAATCTCAATTAAAAATAAAAATAAAAATTAAATAATTATTTTTAAAAGAATTTAGGAATTACTTTAACCAATTACTCTTTTATTTTTACCAAACAATCAAAATTTTATTTTACCCTCTAAAATCTTTTTCCACCGTACCAAACAAACGCCCAAGGAGAAGGCTATTGGATAATAATTAAAAAAAAAAAAAACAGATATGCCCTAAAATACCTTCAGCCGCCCTTATTCTCGGCGCCGCCATCCTCTGTGAATCTCTCGCTCTAAGTTTCTGTTTCGATATCTCTATCTTTGTTTCTCTCTCTAAATCTCGAAAAAGGATTCCTGATTTCGATCCCCCTATGTTGCTGCTCTGAATCTTGCTCATAGGCATAAATTAGTTGCGATACCTCCAACGACAACAACATGTTTAGTAAATCAAGTTCTATTGGCCGAAGAATACTGGTAAACACTTACCTCCTTTTTCTACTAATCCATTATTTATTGATTCATTGTTGTGGCAACCCTTGTTTTTATCAAAATTATGTGATGTAAATCAGCCAAGCTCAAATTTTTAAGTCAAAATCCTATAATTTTAGGACTTTTTGACCTTCTTGGCCAGTTTCTCCGACAAAGATCCTCCTTTTTATCGATTGTTGTGGCAACCCTAGTTTTTGTCATGACTATGTGATGTGAATTAACCAAGTTCGTTTTTTTTAATCTCCGATCCTATAATTTAAGCCTTAGAGCGTCTTACTTTATGACTTCCTCGCTAGTTTCACCGTGAAAGATCAAACCTTTTTTTTTTTTTTTTTTAATAATTTTGTTGGCTGTTGTAGAAACCGTAGATTTTTTCAAAATTATGGGATGTAAATTGACCAAGCTCGGAGTTTTTACTCAAATTATAAAATTTTAGGTATAAAGGCTCTTACTTTATGACGTTCTTGGCCTGTTTCTCTAAAAAGCATCTAACCTCTTTTTTGTTGATTGTTGTTACATCCTGGCTTTATCAAAATTAGGCAGGTAAACAGACCAGGCTATAATTCGATCTTACTTAATGACGTTCCTGACTACTTTCTTTGAAAAGATCGAACCTTTTTTAGTAGATCAAGTTTTATTGGCCGAAGAATTCCGGAAAACAATTACCTTCCTTTTTGTACTAATCAATTCAGTGATTCATTATTGTGGCAACCCTTGTTTTTATCAAAGTTATATGGTGTAAATTGACCAAGCTCAAATGTGAAAGTCAAATCCTATAATTTTAGGACTAAAGGATCTTATTTATGGCCTTCTTGACCAGTTTCTCTGATAAAGGTCGTACTTCTTTTTGTCGATTGTTGCGGAAACCCGTGTTTTTATCATGATTTTGTGATGTAAATCGACCAAGCTCAAATTTTTAAGTCAAATCGTTTAATTTTAGGACTAAAAGACCTTGTTTATGACCTTCTTGACCAGTTTCTCTGATAAAGATCCTAGTTTTTGTCGATTGCTGTGGCATCCCCTGTTTTTATCATGATTATGTGATGTAAATCGATCAAGCTCAAATTAAGTCAAACCGTTTTAGGGCTAAAATATCTTGTATATGACCTTCTTGACCAGTTTCTCTTATAAAGATCCTACTTTTTGTCAATTGTTGTGGCAACCCTAGTTTTTATCATGATTATGCAATGTATATTGACCAAGTTCATTTTTTTCAATCCGCGATTCTATATTTAACGCTTAAAAGGATATTACTTTATGACTTCCTTGACTAGTTTCTCTGTGAAAGAACAAACCTTTCCCTGTTGAATGTTGTGGAAACCGTAGATTTTAGGAAAATTACGGGATGTAAATTGAGCAATCTCGAAGTTTTAACCGAAATCCTAAAATTTCAGGTATAAAGGGTCTTACTTTATGACGTTCTTGACTTGTTTCCCTAAAAAGCATCTAACCTTTTTTTGTTGATTGTTGTCACATCCTTGCTTCCCTTAGGGATCTTAGTTAATGACGTTCTTGACCACTTTCTCTAAAAAGATGAAACTGTTTTTTAGTAGATCAAGTTGTATTTGCCCTTGGTAAACCATTACCTTCCTTTTGTGCTGATCCATTATTTATTGATTCACTATTGTGGCAACCCTTGTTTTTATCAAAACTATTATGAGTTGACCAAGCTCAAATTTTTTAGTCAAATCCTATAATTTTAGGACTAAAGGATCTTATTTATGACCTTCTTGACCAATTTCTCTAATAAAGATCCTACTTTTTGTATATTGTTGTATTTTTTTATCATGATTATGCCACGGAAATTGGCCAAGTTAATTTTTTTAAAAGGAAAATTAGGTTGAGTGGCCTATTTTTGTCACCCAATCTAATATATGACCGAACTTTTTTTTATTTAACAAAGTGGCCGTATTCCGTTTTTCTAGATTTGATCAATCTGGGGTTGACTTGAAAACTGGTGATTTACGTTATTTTGAATCACTAATTTACTAAATTGGCAATATTATGTGGTCAATATCTGATTGACCATTTAATAAAATTGATTGACCATTTTTAAAAAAAGGGCTTTTTAACTAATTATTAAAAACTTCGGTCATTTGTTAAAAAACTAAAAAAAAAAAAAAGGCTATTTATGTCAAAAACTCTAAAAATCTCCGATTCTATATATATGGCGTAAAGGATCTTATTATATGACTTCGTCAGCTCGTTTCTTCATGAAAGATCAAAACTTTTTTTGTTGACTTTTGTGGAAATCGTAGATTTTATCAAAATTATGGGATGTAATTGACCAAGCTCGAAGTTTTAGCTCAAATTGTAAAATTTTAGGTGTAAAGGTTCTTACTTTATTACGGTCTTGACTTGACACTCTACAAACCATCGAACCTCTTTTTCATTGATTGTTGTCATATCATGGCTTTATCAAAATTAGGCATGTAAATAGACCAGGTTCTAATTCTTTAAGTTTAGGCATAAGTGATCTTATTTAATGCTCTTCTTGACCACTTTCTCTAAAAACATCAAATTCTTTTTTAGTTGATTGTTGTGATAATTGTAGTGTGTGCGGTTTTTTTTTTTTAAATCAAAGTTGCAATTCAAATATACAACTACTCAAGTTCTAATTATGTTCTTGATCAATTTTTCTAAATGAGATCATACTTTTTTTTTTTAATATCTCTCTCTCTCTCTCTCTGTCACACTAGTTAAATGTTAATTTTCATGCTAAAAAATAAGTAAAAGAGTACGTAAAAAATTCAGCAAAAGATTGTTACTATTAATATAAGGAAAAAAAACTTTTAGGGGGTTAAGGATATTTAAGTACACCAGCAGGTTTTGCAAATTTCCTGCATCCTACAACAACTCTTGCTTTTTCTTTTATTTATTATTTATCCTCTTTCAGCAAATAGGAGCTAGGTATCCCACCTTTAAGCAGCAGGTTCAACAACTTAAACTTTTTTTTTTTGCCCCCCTTTTCCCTTATAGCAATCAATCTGTTCAATTTTTTAAGTTTTTGTTGTTGTTTGTTTATTTAATAATTTTTTTTCCTGATCCTCTCATAGGTGCTAGGCTGTCGGCATTTCAACTCTATTAGAGACTATGATATATGCAACTTGCATGATTTTACTCATTCGCCGTCCTCTTATGATAAGGCAATATTTGGTGGTTAGCATTCAATACGAACAGCAAAGGGCAAAATATCTGTGGAATTATTGGAGGCAATGAGGTAGGTTATTAACTTCTGTGTTACTAGTTATAACCATGTGTTATACATGTGTGTACTCAGTTTGTTGAATTTTTTTATATGTGGATTTAAATTTTTTACAAAAGCTTTTTTTTTTTTTTTTTGGTTGAACGTTAGGTTAAAAAAAAAAAAAGAAGTAAAGGAGAACACTTTTTAGAAAAAGAAAGATTTATAGGAAGACAGCAAATTACATATGGAGTACACATGAAAAAATACTATTTGATAGAGTTGCAAGAAAAGAAATGTTTTAATTACTATTTCAGGACATTTTAGAGGAATTATATGATTCAGTGGATCGTTCCGGCTAATGAAGATACTTACTCCAGTCTTCCCATTTGTTTCCAGTGGATCCTTCTTCTCCCTAAAAATTGAACGAACCAAGTTCACCTATTTGAGAGTGAGGAATAAGAACCAACAATCACCTTATCACTTTCTTTTGATGGACAAATTAGAAGAAAAAGAAATTTCATTTGAACTAAAAATGTATAAGATTTTAAGGTTAATAAAAGCAAAAGAAAAGGTATTAAAAAAATCACAAACGGTCAAGATGACTTAACCAAACTTTTGAATAGTGAAAAGGGAACTCTCATTTGTATAAGAGTTATAGCTACCCCACGTTAAGATATGGCAGCTAATACTGGTAATTAGGTTTAAGTTGTATCATCAATTTATCATAAATTGGTGCCACTAGCTATTGGGTGAAATTGTACTTCTCGTAGTTGTAGCAGGCACAGTGTAGTGTGTACTTGATCTTCACTAGCTATTGGGTGAAATTGAAAAGGTGGTATCTTTTAGCTTTCCTCTTTGAATAGGATTTGAATATGTTGAAATATAAGACTATTGTTGGCCCACTTCCTAATAGCTGAAGTTTTTGAGAGAATTGGTAAACTAACAGAATGTATCAATGAAACCCTGGTTTGGGGGGGCTGTTTTTCTATCGTATGCCTGGAGTTAGATTATTTTTGTTTGTTTGTTTTTGTTTTTATTTATTTATTTTAGTTGAAACTGAATTTTTTGGACTAAACTGAATATGTGTTGGTCTTTTCCAAATGAAAAACTGAATAAATAGAATCCCGAATCAAAAAGTTGTCCTTTGAAGAAGCTAACAACTTCTGTATGCCAGTGTCGTGGATGTGATGAGAACAAAGTAAAAGATATCTTTTGGAACTTAAATTAGGGGATGCATCTTTTGTGTTGTGAGGTTACATATATATTACCAGGATTATTAAACCCAAATTAAAAATTCACAGTAGAATTCCCAACCAAATCAGCAGACACATTCAAATAGACTGAGCAGTAACTAACATTCTGTTTGTAAATACAGTTTGCACCATTCCATTAGGTCACTTGTTTAATTATTTGAAAATATTGGAAATTATCATTTAGGCTAAAATTCATACTGACCATCTCAAAATTTGAGGAAAAACATTTGAGGTCTTTCATGATATCAAATTTTTTTGTCCCAATTTTGAATATCAAAATGTTAGCTCCGATGATAATTCAGATATTTTAGTTCAAAAATATTATCTGTCAATTATGTACATCTGCAGTAGTGTTATTCAAATATTTTGCTCAGATGATTAGTAACATTTAGTATCCAAACTAAGCCAAACTGCATGGTTTCTAATGATCGGTATATGTCACTTTAGCTTTTGATATAAGATTATGTCATTTGATTTTGTCCTTTTTGCACCTTTTATTTTTGGCACCGTTTTAGAAAATTTTGAATTAACTTTCTTCTAATTATAAATAAATTAAAAGACTCTTTAACTAACGACTCTTGCAAGTCACATGTCACATGTCACATGTCAATTTTATAATAGAAATTGACAACATTATCAATGGCAGGTAGTTTGCTATGGATTTGTAAATTCAGTATGTAAATTGTCAAAACTAAAAGTTTAGGGGGGCAAATTATAACTGTGCAGGAAAAAAATAATTCTAGATTTGTAAATTCAGTATGTAAATTGTCAAAGCTAAAAGTTTAGGGGGGCAAATTATAACTGTGCAGGAAAAAAATAATTCTAGATTTTATGGGTTAAGTTGTGGCTTATGGCTTCTGTTCTGCTTTTGACATTTATTGTTTATATTAATTTGGCTTGATATTTTATATTGTCCTTTTTACGCATATTCTCCAGGGGTATGGTTCGTAGTCTTTTTAGCGGCCAATTTCAAGGAAATTTAAATCCCAGAAACATGTGGATATGTGTTGAGGATGGTTCAATTGGGGGACATATAGCTAATTTAACCAGTAAGTTTTCCCATTCCATTTCGTTTACTATAAGCTTATGCATGGAATTTCTCGAATCAAACACACACACACATATATGTTTATATATTAGGTATTAAGTGACTGCATACTTGTAGTTGACACTTCATTACAGTTTGTTGTTCTTGGTCTAATTGTAGATCGCACATTGGATTGCAATTGGAATGCACCAGAACAACATCTTGGTGGGGAGCTAATTTCGAAAACGGATTTGTTTACGTTAGGTTGTATCATCTTTTACTGCATTACTGGCGGTATTCATCCGTTCGGCAAGGATCTTGATCAACGTCGCAAGAATGTTATACAAAATAATCCAGTGAACTTGTCTCAGTTGAAGGATATGCCGGAGGCATATCATCTTATATCTCGTTTATTAAACCCTGAACCTAAACTGAGGTAAGATCCTTAATTCTTGAATATGTTGAGGTCACTTGGTCAAGACATGTAGGTTGAATGCTTATAATTAACATTACAATTATGAGAAAAGACCGATAGGAGTTTAAAATCCCAAAGCCTTGTATGTTTATGTATATATGGATAGATATATTTATAGAAGATCCAAATGGCCTCTAGTTTCTATAGATCTTCTTTCTTGGAGCTTTTGGCTACTCCTAGTTTAACCTCTAGGCAGATTAAGCGCCATTTTTAGGAATGCCTCCAAAATATTCCTAAAAAGTGGGCTATCCTTAAGCTACTATCATATTTTAAAAATTAAATAGTTCACAAAAAAATTAAATGTGTCGATTTTTAGCATTTAGTTGTTATTGATTAATTTGTAAACCTTTTTTTTTTTTTTAATTAAAAAAAAAATGAGAGTATTGTCATTTTGAAATTATTCAAAATTCAGAAGTATCCTCTTAGAAGTTTAAAAGCTTAATAATTCTAACAATAAAGAAATTAGAAACAGAATTAGAAGTTGTGTTATGTATTGAAATACAAAATAGAATAACATATTAAGTATGTCATTTTCACTTTTATTTTTTGTGTCCAATATAGTGTTGATATTGTCATTTAAAATGAGATGGTTCAACAAACAAACATCTCATGACCTTATTTTCTGGGATAGTTTGACATGGTTTTGTACGCAAGTTTATGAGTTGTTATTTTGTGCTCATTGGAAGCTTTCATGCGTGATCCTTACTCGAAAAAATGCTTTCTTATTTTATTTGATCTATTATTTTCTTTACGCGTGGTACTCTTTATTGGACCTTGTTTGAAACTTGATTTATAAATGATCCTTGAATTATAAAATTCTTTTGGTTAACCCCAAGTGTGTTGTCACGTATTCTGATAATGATAATTTTTCTTTTTGGTGACAATAAGTTGATACTAATTAAAGCAATGTTGTATTCAATGGTATCATAATTTTTTTTTTTTTGTTTTTTTTGTTTTGGGGTTTGGTACGGCTTCTATTAGTAAGCATTGAAGTGTTTGTTAATGATGGTTTGAGTTGTTTTCGTGATATAATTTAAGCATTTGGTTTGAGTTGTTAAGGATGTTGTTGGACCACGGCGTAGTCGTACAAGTGGATACTACCAAAGGCTCTTAGTTAACGCATATGAAGCTGTACTTGAGGTCGATGGAGTACGCGGATGGAAAGAAGACTTTTGGTGGGTATAGATTGGCAGGATATTGTTGTTTTTCGAGGACGACGTAGATCTATCTATGAGTGGAACATAATTTGAGGTTACGTCCTTATGTATGTACGATATTAGTTAATTCTACTAATATTATTATAATTTTTATTATTATTGTTTTTTTGAATAAACAGATAGTAGTTCTTTTTTCTTTTCAACTTCCTCTTGTTGTCGTTGTTCGGTTGTTCGGTTGTCGTCAGATATAAATATATATATATAGAGGTAATTACATTAACACCCCATATGTCTTATTGAAATTATAGACCTCCCCTTGGTTAAAACAAATAACATTAACACCCCTGACTTCTAAACAAATTACAGAGACACCCTATCTATTAGTTGACTATTAGTTTAACCGTTAAATATAGATAAAGTACCAAAAATACCCCTCCTTATGTTAGAAAATATTTTCAATCATATTGAAAATTTTAACTTGCATTTTGCCCTTATTTAGCATAAAAAATTATTTTAATTATTTTTTGTGGCACATTTATATTAGAATTGACTGTTGCACATTTATAATCATAATTTAGGTTCTAATGAAGAATTTTTTGTTAATTTATTTTTTTTCAAAAGTCCTTTTTAATAGCAATTTTGAATATTATATTTGTTGGATAACATACACATATACCATTTGAAAATTAGAGGGACATTAATTAGAGATTTATATGATCAAGTATTGTTGTATGCTTTTCTAATATAATATATTTTCCCCTTAAAACACCATTTTATGATTAAAAATAAATAAGTATTAAGTTGATGTGAAAAAAAAAAAAAAATTCACTCTCCATTTAATAACTAAGGTCACCAAAACTCAATATTTTCCACTCTATCATTCCCTTAGGGGGGAAAAACACACACACACACACACACACTATACAACCTATTAATAAAAAAGGAATTCTATTACACTGGAGGTATTTTAGTCATTTCAAATTTGACTTTAAAAGAGTTAGAGACGAGGTGTTGTTATTAGTTTTAGTCAATTGTTTTTTTTTTTTTTTTCGTAGGGGAATGGTAGGGTGGAGAATAATGAGTTTTGGTGACCTTAGTTCTTACATGGACAGTGAAATTTTTTTTTTTTTTTAACATCAACTTAATATATATATATATATATATATATTTTTATCATAAAATGGTGTTTTAAGGGGAAAACATATTATATTAGAAATGCATACAACAATACTTGATCATGCAAATCTCTTATTAATGTCTCTTTAATTTTCAAATCGTATATGTATATATTATCCAACAAATATAGTATTCAAGTTAACAAAACAAAATTGTTATTGAAAAGGACTTTTGAAAAAAGTAAATAACAAAAAATTAATTTCATTAGAACCTAAATTATGATTATAAATGTGCAAAAATCAATTCTAATATAAATGTGCAAAAAAAAAAAAAACAATTAAACTCATTTTTCATGTTAAATAAGGGTAAAAATATCATTTTCAAATATCAATATGATTGAAAATATTTTCTAACACAAGGAGGGGTATTTTTGGTGTCTTATCTATATTTAACGGTCAAACTAATGGTCAACTAATAGAGGGAGTGTCTCTCTAATTTCAGTAAAATACATGGGGTGCCAGTGTAATTAACTCTATAATATATATATATATATATATAGGAATTGAATTAGACTAGTCGTAAATAGAGTAGTTAGTCTAACTGATTTTGAACTATTAAAAGGTGACGATTTGATTTTTGTATTTTTTATTTTGACCGTGATATCTTTAAACTCTTATTTTCTTGGTAATTACCATCCTTTACGTTTGATTCCATAAAAAAACTCACGGATTGATAATGTGAGAAGCAGATTTCGTGCTTTTTAAAGGTCAAATGCCCTCTAGTCCTTGGTTGGTGAAGAAATTGGAGGCGGATTTTAGGGTTTCCAAAATCACAAAAAAAAAAAAAAAAAAAAAAAACACTTACCCAAGAATGGATAACACAGTGAGCACCACAGGCTTATGCTGCATCTAGGGATGGCAACGGGGTGGCGGGGCCGAGGAATGCTTTCCCGTCCCCGTCCCCCCCCAAAAATTATCCCCATCCCCGTCAAAGAGGTTTTTCCTATACTCGTCATGTTCCCCCATCTGTTATAAATATAGATTTGAAAATATCATAACGTAAAAGCAAATAATAAAGTAGAAATACAATATAAATTTAGTTCAAAACCAAAGATTTCATTACCAAACCAAATTCTAAACATATACAAATGAAATCTTAAACATAAAGCTATTAAATATCTCACTAAAATATTACAAACTCTAAAAACTAAACTTTATAAAACATTTAATCTAAAAAAGCTTGAAACCATTAAAAAAAAAAATTCAAATTCTCATTCTTTATCTATTTCTTATAGTTTCAATATTCATTCTATGAATTCAAACAATTTTAAAAATAATTTTCAAGTGTATATATCTAAATATATATATATATATATATATATAATCACGGTTATTTAGCTCTGTTGTCCCTAAACTTGTTGGGATTTGATAAGTTGTCTCCTGATATTTTAATTTTGGAAATTCACCCCCTAAACTTGCTTAACTTTTGCAATTAAATTCGTTTTGATAACAGCAGTTAAAAATGTGACAGAAGACTCACGTAATCTCATTTAAAGGGTAAAGAGAGGGTTTACTGCCCTTTCTTTTTCAATTCTGATACTCCTTTTGAAATTTTTCTCACCATTTTTCAACTGTTGTTTGCCTCTTGCCCATTGGATTCCTTTGCAAAACCAGATATACAACATTTTTGAAGTAATACCCACATCAAAAAAAAAAAAAAAATAGAATTTCAAGAGATTTGAAAGAAAGAAAAAATCAGAATTTCAAGAGATATATGATGGACATGCTTCCAAGTTTGCCCAAAATCAGAATAAGAAGAAGAAGCCAATTGCCCAAAACCAAAAATCAAAAGTCTTTTCTTCCATCATGTTTGCTTTTTTTTTTTTTTTTTTTTTTTGTTAATTTTTTTCTTTGAAAGCTTTGACACTCATGTGGATAAAAGCAAAAAAATACCCATCCGAAGTCCCTTGGGCAATCTTCAACGAGTCTTCTCGGACACGAAAACGTTGAGAGAGAAAAGAGAGAGATAGAAAGAGAAGGCTCACGATAAGAAGAAGGTTGATTCTAAGATTCAAGTTTGGGTCGTGGGAGATTGTTGCTGGAGTTGAATTACGCCGACTAAGCAAGCTTGAGATCGCCCTTCTTCAGGGTGTTTGCTTTGCTTTTGAAATTGTTTTTCTTTTCCTTTCTTTATTCTTTTGTTTTTCCTTTTCAGATATGGATGATGCCACTTATGCCCCTTCAAAATCCCATACATGAGTGGCACATGGTATATTCCGTCACTGATCTAACAGCCGTTTGGGAAATGAACTTAGATTGTAAGATTTAAACAAGTTTAGGGGGTGAATTGTCAAAATCAAAAGATTAGGGGCAACTTGCAAAAGTCCAACAAGTTCAGGATGCAACATAGCTAAATACCCACAAAATCACATACGCATATGTATGGAGACAGGGGCGGGGCAGTGGTGGGGAGTGCTCTCCCTGTCCCTGCCCTATTAATTTTTGGGGATAAGATTTCATCCTCATCCTTATCCACATTCCTGAATTTTATCCCTCATCCCCACTCCGTTTGGGATGGATCCCTACAGGGTTCCGTTCCCGTAGGGAATATTGCCATCCCTAGCAGCATCCAGTAACCAATGTCAGGAATGGTCCCACGGAGCTTAAGCAAATGAAGCCTAGCGAGCGCGAACACTACGGCCTCGTCAGGCCAGCCTAAGGCCCAAAGCGCATTCGTGATTTTTAGCCCAAAGCCCGACACTTTGATCGAGTCTGAAGCCATGTGCACGTCCTTGGAAGTTGCAAACCAAACAATGGACAGAGACGCCTAGAACAAATCCCAGAAAGCGAATTTCAACAGCCGTCCGGCAAACGATGCTGCAATGATGTCATTTTCCTCCGCCGTATCGAGAAACCCATATGAAGAATAGGAAGATGAAGAAGAAGCTGAGATGAGGCTTCAAATGGTAATTGGTGAGCGCATTTGAGTTGGGTAGTGGTTTTCTGGGGAGGATTTTGGTGGGAAGGTTATGATTAGGTGAAATTTTGAGATGGGTCTTTGCAAACGAGAGTTTTGAGGTCAATTGAAGTGGTGTTGTTAATAGTGAAGCTGTCATTGACGAAGAGAGTTGAGACAGTTTATACATTCTTAACTACACAAAAAGGGGAACTTTGTGAGAGATTTTGTGCAGTTTTGGATGATGATTGGGTTTTTGCAAAGGCTGAAAGTGAGACTTTTTTTTTCATATGAGAAACCCTAAACTTCGTTCCCAATTTCTTCACCAACCAAGGGCAATATGGTATTTGATCTTCAAAAAAAGCACGAAACATGCTTCTCTCTTTACTAATCCGTGAGTTTTTTACGAAATCAAACGGAAAGAACGATAATTGTCAACAAAATAGGAGTTTAGGAATATCACGGTCGGAATTAAAAATACGTGGAGCAAATCGTCATCTTTTAAATAGTTTAGAGACTATTTAAATCTATTACTCTCATAAATATTAGAAAAGGCAAGTTGCAGCTAGCCGATTGTAAGAAGTTTGAAGGACAAGAAGCACATGTTTGGATTGCTACGTCCTTTTTTTTTTTTTTTTCAAAGCTACATCAACATTGTTGGCTGGTGTTTTGGGTCATATGATAAAATATCATATGGAGTTATTGCCCCAAACAAGAACTTACCTTAAAGACGAAGTTCACGGCCCTGACTCCAAAGGAAAGAGGGACTAAAATCTTTCAATTTTTGATATGTTTAACCAAGTATATTATGTAATGTTATTTTAGAAAGTGCTTTATAACTGATTTTTTAGGAGAAAATTATCTAACTAGCCACATTTTTCATACATTGATCAACATGACATAACTTCTACTTTTTTTTACGAGCCAGCGACATTCAGTCATTCGTGTTCAAAATTGAAAATATTCTAATAGCATATTCTATTAGAATATCAAAAATATACTAGTCGAGTATATAGTGTACTTTACTAGAATATTCTGACGATTGGCATTGACGATCGGAGGCTGAGACATTTGATTATCCAGGTTGAAAATTAAAAATATTCTAACAGTATATGCGGTATAATATTACGATGATTGGAGTCGAAGACATCCGACCATTCATGTTGAAAAACTGATAATATTCAAAATAAAATATCTAAAATGTTTTAGTAGAGTATGTAATATACTCTACCAGAATATTTCAACGACCGGTGCCGGCGGCCAAAGACGGAGACATCCGACTATCCTTGATGCAAACTAAAATTATTCTAGTAAAATATCCAAAATATTTTAATAGGATATGCAATATACCTATTAAAATATTCCAACGACCGGTAGTCGGAATCAGAAACCAACACAATATATATGATATTAGAGTAGATTTTATAAGTAATACGAACAATTTAGGTAAAACATCTTAGGTTGATTTTTAACTTTGTAAAGCATAATATACTGAACTTTGACCAGAATTCTTTTGTGTCAACATGGTCAAATGTCAAAAAGTTTGTGTCACATTAGTAAAGAGGTCTTCAAACCTGTGTGATTTAGGTACTTTCTCATTTTTCTATACTTTAAGATCTAATTTTATTTAATGATGTGTTATAATATTAATTGTTAGATGTCATTTATGACACAAAAGTTGGACAAGTGATCTGAATTCCCAAAGGAATAAGAAAAGCTGTATTAACCAGATTGTTGGAAGGAGCGCTGCTACTTGACCCTAGTTGAATTCCTCACAATCCAAATGGAGAAAGTTAAAAGGAGCAAGTATTTGAATGATACAAAATTAATATACTGATATAATACAAAAATCTGATTAAAATAATGACATAAAATTGAACTAAAATTTATGTCATATTAACTAGATGAGAAAATTTATGTTATATTTTTCAATAAAAAAATTAGTAGTAGGTAATTTTCTCCTATCAATTAGTGTCATGTGGTCAAAACACTAAGTCACTTAAAATGTTTATTGTCCTTTTTTTTTTTTGTTACTTAGCCTTCATTTGAATAACGGATTGAGTTTGAAATAAAATGAAATTTCTATGTTGAAATTGGTTGATTTTTCAAAAATTAATTATAATTTTTGTTGACTTTTTTAAAAAAAGACAAAAGTAAATCTAAAAACTTAGGTCGGCACTCGTGATCCAAACGAGGGCTTATTTTTGTGGTAGTCCTATACGAGCAAGTTTAAACTCCATACAGGTATCCTTTAATGATAGATGTAATGTGTCCCTAATGAGCAGCTCTATCACCCCCACGTCGTTCTTGCTTCGTACGCCTTTCCCTTTTTCCACAAAACTCCCTAAATTTCCTCAATGTATATGTAGGGGTGTTCGTGATTGGTTTGGTGGTTGTTTTTCTTTTTTCTTTTTTCTCTTTCTC
The DNA here is from genome assembly GCA_038430175.1 of Ficus hirta. Lineage (NCBI taxonomy): Eukaryota > Viridiplantae > Streptophyta > Magnoliopsida > Rosales > Moraceae > Ficus > Ficus hirta. The sequence continues at coordinate 12,522,134 of CM076595.1, read as the reverse complement.
TTCTTCTTCCTTTTTTTTTTTTTTTTTTGGTCACTGACCGAGCCTAAAGCATTTTTCTTCTTTAAGTAGTTTGGACGGCTTGATATTAAAAAATATCTATATATAGACCAAATCATATATAATATCTTAACAAGTTTTGAAGATTCCACAAATATTATAAGTAATAAACTATAAAGACAAAAATAATAATCAAAGTCACAGATATATAAAATTATCTGTACGTAAAGACTCCAAGAAAACATACAAATTTGCAATCTAGTTACAAAATAGCAATTGCCTGAAATTAATCAGCCAAAATTTTAAATCAAACTAACAAATAAATTACTATGAAAGATTACATAGATACATTTTTGGTCGGATTATTTATCGATTTGTTCGGTTTAGATTTCAAAATTACTAATCCAAAAGACCTATCAAACAGATCATTAATCCAAAAGCCATTACCGATTTAGTTTGCTGTCATTTATATTGGCCTGTTTTTACGGTTCATAAAGCACCCTTATTGCGTATATAAAGAATCAAGGGTTGATAACAAATTATAACTTTTATTTTTAATAATTTCGCCGTCTATCCTTATGCTTTTAGAAACTATAAGGTATACTTTAAAGTTCAAATACGTGCTTTAATTTCATCTCTATTACATTATTAATGGAAAATACCAGAAAAAAAAAGTTAAAAAAATACATTTACTTAGATCACGTTTATTTTTTGAATATTTTTTCTTGAGAAAAAATCTCTAAAATACTTTAAACGTTTAAAAATTCAAGATTTTTTTTAATCCATGTTTTGTTTTAGGGTTTTTAATAAACTATTTACGGTTTCGTCTTTTTTTTTTCTTTTCCATTTACCAAAAAAAAATGTAAGGGATGAATTGAAATATGTTTTTTAACTTCAAAAATACCTTTATAGTTTATTATAATGAAGGGATTGGTTAAGAAATAATTAGAACTAAAAGTTTTAAATATGTAATCAATCCATAAAATCGATATACATAGATTATTTAATTATGGGTGAGGCAGAGGAAGCCTTTTTTTTTTTTTTTTTTTTTTTCAATAGAGGGAGCAAAACTTTGATAATTTATTAGCAATAGATTCATTGTCAAATAATGAATAATCTTAAAAATGGTTTCCATGAGCTCAATGGCGATTGTTTGGGTGGGGGGTGGGGGTGGTTTGACGTTGTCAAGAATGAAAATATCCATAGTCCAGTTTTATGAAAATTTTGGAGATCTTATGATATTGATGAAAATATCAAAAAAAATTACAGAAATTCACTTTAAAAAACATATTTCTAATGTTTAATAATAGTATAAAATTAGAAACATATATAAATACACAAGTTTATGTAAGATACATCTTATATGTTTCATATCTTAATACCAAAATTTTTAAAGTTCAAATATAGTTGAGATGTCATTCCGATTTAAGAACAATTAGTGCCATGACATGTAATTTGAATAGTGATGAATGTAGTAACAAACATGTTACATATAGATTTATTGATCTCTTCTCACTGTGTTTCATGATTAGGAAATTATTTATTCACCCAATTCCTTGCTAGAGATGGGTGGGTATGTTTGAATGAGGATAATTGAAAATTTCATGGACATCATAATCACTCTCGTAAATATATGGATAATAAAGATGAGGAGACTCATTTGGGAATTAGATCTTAAATTCATAAAAGCAAAAATTTTAACCAAATATTGTTCACTGAAATTTCTGAAATATCTCAATGTTTGGTAAGAAAAATATAATGATTTTAACAATAACAAATTTTTACCGATCTTTCTTTGATTTTGATAGAAATAATTTTATCTTTAAAAGATATTTTGATACTTCTCAAAAATGAAAATTTCAGTGGAAATTTAAGAAACTAATGAATATTTACGACCATGGATGTTATCATAAAATAACTATGGTATTCCCTGTAGTTAGATGCCCTTATCAAAAGGTCTAGGCGACATCTATAAAAAAATCCAATTCCCCAAGCCTGTTGCCTCTCATGAAATCGTAAATAGCCAAAATATTAAACTAATGGAGTAAAATAACATTGTAATAAAACTTAAAAATAGGGATTTTCTCATTTTTACCTTCGACAACTTAAAATATAAAACTAATACTCTTATTTATTGTTTGTTGAAACTTTGATATAATTTCTTCGTTAAAACAAAAAAAAAAAATTTAATGCTTTTAAGTTTGTTATCATATAAAAGTCATGTGACTAACCAACAAGGGCACGTTTTTAAAAACATTTTATTCATGTGTTAGTAATTTGATAATCTCATGCAATACAAACCGTTTAAAAATAAATATTTTAAAGATAAAAGTACTAGAATTGTATTGTGATATATTTAAAGAGGATTTTTGTTACAATTAAAATTATAGGGACAAAGTGGGACAAGCATAATTATTTGAAGGATAAATTTGAAATTAACCTTAAAAAAAAAAAAAAAAAAGGACCTTTACCCGGCGTACTTTCTGTGGCAGTAAAATGCTACTTTGCTTCAGGCAGTACCTCCCCAGTAAAAAAATTTTATGCTCTTTCCATGCCCTTCTTGCCCTCATTGCACGTGAGCCGCTGGATGCAATATAAATATCAACTAATTGCCAACTAAATTCTTTGTAAGGTAGAGATTAATGTGGATCGGTCCCCAGAATTGAAACTGGGGGACTATAGAAGTTACCAGCTCAGCGTGGTCAATAATTGATGCCAAAAAGCATTTATGTTGCCTGGAGTTTTGACTGCTGCACTTTTCCAACAAACAATTTGGGCCCCCGCTTGTCCATCAAACAATCACAAGCTGGGCCAACAACACCAAACAATCTTGTCCTAATGTGAGCTCCATCATCCCGCCATCGTCAGCAAGAAGATATATGTTTTTTAGATCAATTAAAGTCCGCAAACTCAAAACCGGTTCCTGTTGGTGACTAAGTTTTTTTTTTAAATAAGATTGAAAAATTAATGATTTTATTTCTAAATAATCATATCATGTTAAAGTATATATTTCTCTTCTTTGTAGGATGAACAGAAAGTTACTTTGAATGTTCTTCTCTTTTCGATGTAAGAACAAAAAGGTTATCACTCATCAAATAAAAATAGGTATATAATTTTAGATATATTGAGATATGTAATAAACCTTTTTTTTTCATGTTTTTTGTTTTTGTGTTTTAGAAATATGGGTCCAATGTTTTATCTTGACCTTTTGTTTTTGTTTCTGTTCTATTTAATGGTTATCGGTGTTTATCTTTATCTCTCATTTTAACCTATTTTCCTAATTTCATAGTTGCCTTAATTGTCTTAATATTTAATGGTTGTCGGTTGACTCAGTTCAATGCCTTGATATTTATCTTTTATCTCACATAATTGTTAATTTTGGTCAAATATTTTCATTTCAATTTTTACCCATATGCTTTCAACAAACAAAGATTATTTTTCGATTATCATTCTTCCACGTTGTCTCCAACAGCATAAAATAATTATAAAAAAAAACCATGCGTCCTGTTTCCAAGTTCTAATAAAATATTCCTCAAAAGTTTATTGGTTCTTTTATCATTCTCCACTTATTTTATTCTATTCGTTTTTTGAAAGTTATTTGTCTATCTTATTTTGACGGTAAACTTATTATTATTTGGTAATGTTGATTTTTCTTTTGTGACTATTTTGTTAGTCTTGATTTTGTTGGGATAAAAGTCTATGTTGGATGATTTTTGGCGAAACCAGTCGATCCTTATGTTTCAATATCAAGTATGTGCTTGTGTGCTTCTGGGTTATGTCTAGTGTTTTCAAGTTTCTTCAAATTAAGGTATGAAACAAAGATTTGATTTTAGATGGAATATGAAAGAGCAGCTGACTTGTTCTAGTCAATTCGATTGAGCATAAAGTGAGATTTCTTCACTTCTTTTTTTAATAAGCCTGATATAGTTCATTGTTGACCTTTTTGTCCCCCACTGTTTAGAGGCTAAATGCAGTGGCCAAACATTTTATATTAGTTTCATCTTAACCATTTTTCCTTATTTAATGGTTGTTTTTAATGTTTATTATCGGTTGAATGTTTTGCATTCTCTTTTTCTTTTTCCTATATGTATTTCTTTATCATCTCATTACCATTTACATTACAATTACAGGGATGTTCTTGAAGAATTATCACATTTTCACCATCATAATTATTTCTATGGTCATATATCTACTCATAGTATTTTGATCATGAAAGGGAGCAGATCCTGTGGGAGACTTGTTTGTCCAAGTATATTAAAATTTTGTTATTATTTGTCTCTTTTAATTGTGTCACTTGGTTTTACAAAGATACTATCTTAATTTTTAATGATCTTGTAGATGGGGATATGAGAGCCCAAAATATACATGGATGTGCTGAAGACATGCACAACTACAAAAGTTGGCTTACACGACAGAAAATACATGATAATTTTTGTGAAACTGTCGTCTTAAACGAGATTACACGATGGTTTGACAAAACCGTCGTGTAATCCGCCGGATTACACGACGGTTTTGTTGGAACCGTCGTGTAATCCGGCAACATTTCAAAAAAGAAAAAAAAAGAAGGATTACACGACGGTTTTATATAAAACCATCGTGTAATCTTCCGAAAATTTTCAAATTAAAAAAAAAAGATTACACGACGGTTATAAAAACCGTCGTGTAATCCTCCAAAAATTTTTAAAATTTCAAAATTTCAAAATTTCAAAAAAAAAAAAAAGGATTACACGACGGTTTTGAGCAAAACCGTCGTATAATCCTTGGATTTTATACGACGGTTAAAACCATCGTGTAAAATCCGAGGATTATACGACGGTTTTGCTCAAAACCGTCGTGTAATCCTTCGAAAATTTTCAAAAATTTTCAATTTTCAAATTTTCAAAAAAAAAAGAAAAAAGGATTACATGACGGTTTTGAGCAAAACAGTCGTGTAATCTTAGGATTACACAACGGTTATAGAAAACCGTCGTGTAATCCGAGGATTACACTACAGTTACACGATGGTTTTCTATAACCGTCGTGTAATCCTCCGAAAATTTTCAAAATTTTCAAATTTTCAAAATTTCAAATTTTCAAAAAAAAAAAAGGATTAACCGTCGTGTAATCCTCGGATTACACGACGGTTTTAGAAATCCGTCGTGTAATTTTGAAAATTTTGAAAATTTTCAGAGGATTACACAACGGTTATATTAAACCGTCGTGTAATCCGAGGATTACACGATAATTTTGAGCAAAACCGTCGTGTAATCCTTCGAAAATTTTTAAAATTTTCAAATTTCATGCGTTGGAATTCGTAAGAAAACCATTACTTAAATACACTTTCTCTTCATTTATCATCATTTTCATCTTCAACCCTCTAGACAACTCAAACTTTTCTCTTCCCACCTCCTTCGCCCGCTCGCCTGCCCCCTAACTTAAAATCCGGTCACGCCGCCTCCGCCGCCGCCACTTCAAACTTTTCTCAACCCACCGCCATAGCCCCGGTTTTTTTCTGCCGCCGCCGTCGCCACCACCTCTCTCTCCCGGTGTTCCCATCAAGGTCGTGACTGTTTTTCTTTAAAGAAAAGCAATGTGACTTCCATATTGCTCAATTTCTTGTTTTCTAACAAAACTACGAACACACAATGCTTTAATAACTTGCGTGGAGTGTAATTTGTAGTGTTGTTTGAAATTTTCTTTTATTGTTGCTCTTTGGAGATGAATATTTTGTACACGGTTTTGGCACTTTACACACATTTTTTAACATGGTTTTTATCCGCCCACCACATGCTCGATGACATGTCAAAATGGATTTTTGTTTTAGATAATCATATGGAATTTAATTCTAGTATAATGTGTACCATTACACGACGGTTTTGCTCAAAACCATCGTGTAATCGGGCTTGAATTAAAAAAAATAGGCTTCACATTACACGACGGTTTTGCTCCGAAACCGTCATGTAATGTGTGTCATCGCAAAAAAAAAAAAGGCCTATTTTTTTTAATTCAAGCCCAATTACACGACGGTTTTGAGCAAAACCGTCATGTAATGGTACACATTACACGACGGTTTTAAGCCGGAACCGTCGTGTAATCACTACATTAAACGACGGTTTTAGAGGAAAACCGTCGTATAAAGTTTTCAATTTGCAGCGTTTGCTACTATATTTCTTGATTCGACGACGGTGTGAACCGTCGTGTAATATTGAGATACCACGACGGTTATGGAACCGTCGTGGTATCTTCCACGATGCTGGATTACACGACAGTTGTCTAACCATCGTGTAAACTTTACACGACGGTAAATAACCGTCGTGTAATCCACAAATTTTACTAGTGATGGCTGATTTCGGCCATACAGTTTTGATTGCCGCATTTTTACACGAAACAATTTGGGTCCCACAAGTTGGGCTCAACAAAACCAAGCAATCTTCCCCTAACGTGATCTCCATTGAACCCCATCGCCGTCGGCATAAGATCAGTCAATTCCAGTCCGACGCTCAAAGCCTTCATCATGATATTCAATAATATGTTTTTTAGATCAATTAAGGTCCGCAAACTGAGTACCGATCCCTGTCAATGATAAAGTACTTTTAATGTAAAATTGGAAAATTAATGATTTTCTTTCTAAATAATCATATCATGTTAAAGTACATATTTATCTTATCTGTAGGAAGAGCAAAAAGTCACTTTGAAAGTTCCTCTCCTTTCGATGCATGAACCAAAAGGTTATCACTCATCAGATAAAAACAAGTGTATAATTTTAGATATATTGAGGTATGTAATAAACCTTTTTTTTCATGTTTTTTTGTTTTTGTGTTATAGAAATATGAGTCCAGTGTTTTGTCATTACCTTTTGTTTTTGTTTTTGTTTTATTTAATGGTTATCGATGTTTTTCTTTATCTCTCATTTTGACATATTTTCCTTATTTAATAGTTACCTTAATTATCTTAATATTTAATGACTGTCGGTTGACTCGGTTCAATACCTTGATCTTTATCTTTTATCTCATATGACTGTTAATTTTAGTCAAATCTTTTCATGCCAATTTATACCCATACACTCTCAGTAAACAAAGATTACTTTTGGATTATCATTTTTCCACCTTGTTTCTTACAGCATAAAATAATAAAAAATAAAAAAAAACCACGCGTCCTATCTCCAAGTTCTAATAAAATATTCCTCTAAAGTTTATTGGTTCTTTTATCATTCTCCACTTATTTGTTCTGTTTGTTTTTTGAAATTTATTTGTTTATCTTATTTTGGCGGTAAACATATTATTATTATTATTTTGGTAATGGTGATTTTGTTTTGTGACAGTTTTATTAGTCTTGATTTTGTTGGGATAAAAGTCTGTCTTGGATGATTTTTGACAAAACTAGTTGATCCTTATGTTTCAATATCAAGTATATGCTTTTATGTTATGTCTAGTGTTTTCCAGTTTCTTCAAATTAAGGTAGGAAATAAATATTTTGATTTTAGATGGAATATTCCAAAATATGTAATATTTTGATTTCAACCGAGACTTGACCATTTGTTTTTGTGTTTGTTCTATTTAAAGGTTATCGGTGTTTATCTTTATCTTTCATTTTGACCTATTTTCCTTATTTAATAGCTGCCTTAATTGCCTTAATATTTAATAGTTATCAGTTAACTCGGTTCAGTGCCTTAATCTTTATCTTTTATCTCACATAACTATTAATTTTGGTCAAATCTTTTCATTCCAATTTATTCTCATACACATTCAACAAACAAAGATTTCTTTTGGATTCTCATTCTTCCACGTTGTCTCCAACATCATAAAATAATAAAAAATAAAAAAAACCACGCATCATGTCTCCAAGTTCTAATAAAATATTCCTCTAAAATTTATTGGTTCGATTATCGTTCTCCATTTATTTTTTTCTATTCGTTTTTTGAATATTATTTGTTTATCTTATTTTGATGCTAAACTTATTATTATTATTATTATTATTATTATTTGGTAATGGTGATTTTGTTTTGTGACTGTTTTGTTAGTCTTGATTTTATTAGGATAAAAGTCTATCTTGGATGATTTTTGACGAAACCAGTCGATCCTTATGTTTCAATATCAAGTGTGTGCTTGTGTGCTTGTAGGTTGTGTCTAGTATTTTCCAATTTTTTTCAAATTAAGGTCGGAAATAAATATTTTGATTTTAGATGGAATATTTCAAAATATGGAATATTTCAAAATATGGAATATTCCAAAATATAGAATATTTTGATTTCTTTATCATCTCATTACCATTTATATTACAATTACAGGGATGTTCTTGTAGAATTATCACATTTTCACCGGCATAATTATTTCCATGGTCATATATTTACTCGTAGTATTATGATCATGGAAGGGAGCAGATCCTGTGGCAGACTTGTTTGTCCAAGTATATGTAAGTTTTGTTAATATTTGTCTCTTTTAATTGTGCCACTTGGTTTTACAAAGATACTATCTTTTTTTTAATGATCTTGTAGATGGGGATAGGAGGGCCCAAAATATACATGGATGTGCAGAAGACATTGCTGATTTCGGCCGTACATGTTCTATTCTCTTACTAAAACAGTGTATAAAGATCAGAGTCAGTTGAGCAAATTGGATCGAAACGCTGAAGCAAAGCATCTTTTGCAGTTAGTTCTGCAAAACAATCCAAAACATAGGTAATGTTTATTGTTTTCTAAATTTTGTTAAGAGTTTTGTGGTGAATAATTATAATTTTTACACAAGGACGTGCCATTTTTTAGAATCCTGTTGTGAATCTATTCAATTTGCTTCATAACCTAAACATCAGTATGTATTTTGACTGTTCAATTTGGAAACTTGAAAATACCTTTTTAGAAATGCGAATGTAGTGTTATATCAATGGTATTTATTTTTAACATTTCTTTTTTACTGTTGAAGGCCCACTGCAAAAATGCTACTTAATCATCCTTTGTTTTGGACGGGACATGTTAAACTTCTATTCATTCGAGATGTTTATGAGCTTTTGAGGATGAAGATTATCACAACAGATCAGTCCATAAATCTTTCGGCATTTTTTGAGGTAGGAAGGGAAATTTTGCAGTCAACTCCTTGGGATGCAAGTGTGGATTTAATGGTTATGCGTACGATGGCCAAACGTTTAGGTGGATATGACACAAGAAGCTTCTTCGATCTACTAGCATTTGTACGGAATACTGATGCCCATTTCAACGATTTAACTATGTGGTTTACCTAGCTATCTACAAATTCAAAGAGAAATTTTCACAAACTCATATACACAGATGGTGTCATAGATAAAAATCAAACGTGTAATCCATCACATGTATGGCTCCATCACAGACTCCTTTGAATGTTCGGCCTTCACATAAGAGTACAAATTCATGAATAATCGTGGAAAACAATTAGAGAAATACGCGTACAAGAGCTCACGTTTTTTCCCAAGTATCATCTGTAAAATTACGAGAAAATTGTTATCAGGTATTGATTATAGATTGAATATAAATGTCTCTTTTTAAAAGAATTTTACTTCCAACTGAAAATAGTCTATAACAATTTTCTCGTAATTTTGCATATGATACTTGGGAAAAAACGTGAGCTCTTGTACGCGTATTTCTCTAATTGTTTTCCACGATTATTCATGAATTTGTACTCTTATGTGAAGGCCGAACATTCAAAGGAATCTGTGATGGAGCCATACATGTGATGGATTACATGTTTGATTTTTATCTATGACACCATCTGTGTATATGAGTTTGTGAAAATTTCTCTTTGAATTTGTAGATAGCTAGGTAAACCACATAGTTGGATGTTTCACAAGCAAGGATGTAAATGTGTCTGAATTCGTGAAAATGTCATTGAAATATACATTGAGATGTAACTGAACCTGTGCATGTTCAAATCAATCTTAAGAGTATTTTCACCTTGCATATGTTCATTGATGTAGGAGCTATTTTGATATTTTATTTGTTGCTCTGTTATGTTCCTTAGCCAAAACTACATGTCGTTTAGCCTTTCTTTAATTGAATGTCGTTGGCTTAGCATATTAGTCATTAGTTGAGTGTCTCTTTAAGGAGTAATCTTTATTGGTATTGTTGGCTTATTATATTGTTAGAATAAGAAACTGAAAACTTCAATGGAGAAAATCCAATTCATCCAAGATCCACCATGTCAAATCATCAAGAGAATGAAAGCGGAAGCATACTTTGATCCATGGGAAGGAGACGATTATGGGTTATGGATCTTCCAATTCAATACGATTTTCTTTAGAGAAGAATCTCTGTATTCTTACTGATAATGGGATGTCAGAGAGAATAGAAAAAAATGTACCGTATGAATTGAGGACCATAACCATTTAAAATAACTGCAATAGTTATATTTTTCATATTTCTATTTTGACCCATCATAAAATTAGAAATATAAAATTAGGCCTCTACACATAATAAACCCATACTATAATTAATGCCCAAAGCCCAATAAAAATTAACCTTAGTTAGACCACTTTAAATGGGCTAAACTTTAAGATAGCCTATGATACACATTTAATTACATATGTAGGCCCACATGTTAAATTATTTTCCAACAATCTCTCATTTGGGCCACATATGTTTCCTTACAAAAAAATGTGCATAACTTTATGAGCTCAAAACTTTTGCTATCAAGAACAAAGGCAACTCTGAACAATCTTGCTATTAATTATATCAATATAGGATCAAAGTGATTTTCGTTACATTTAACATAATTAAATCCATCAATGGTCACATATATCAATATAACCAAATGACATAGATCAAGTATGGATGTGCAGCATGGAAATTACATGTAATGTGATCTAAACATGACTATTTCCAACTGGTCCAACTTTACTCTTTAATGAGATCAAGTTAAAACAAATTAGAGTGAAAATAAACTGAATTCTTTATTTCTGTAGAAAATATCCATAAACATAAAGTATCCAAATGAAATTAAATAGCATCTAAACACAAACTCCCACTAGATTAGTATATCATCAAATGATACGACACCCATATGAGCAGTGTACTCATAAAAGACCTTGAGTGGAAGCCCTTTGGTAAGCGGATCTGCAATCATGGAGTTTGTACCAATATGCTCTATAGACACCTGACCACTCTGAACTCTTTCTTTAACAACTAGGAATTTGATGTCGATGAGCTCCTATTGGTATTTGAATACAACACTGCTGACTTATTGTCACAAAATAACTTTAATGGTCTTTCAACATCTTCTAAAATTCGCAGCCCAGTGACAAAATTTCGCAGCCATATTCTATGGTTGGATGTCTCATAACATGCTATAAACTCCGCTGCCATGGTAGAAGAAGCTATGAGTATCTGCTTGGCACTCTTCCAGGAAATAGCTCCCCCAGCCAGCAGGTAGATATAGCCTGATGTGGATCTTCGACTGTCTTGGCATCCAGTAAAATTTGAATCAGAATATCCAATGATCTCCAATTGATCTGATCTCTCATATATGAGCATGTAATCCTTTGTTCTATGCAAATACCTCATAACCCGTTTGGCTGCTTTCCAATGATCCATCCCAGGGTTACTCAAATATCTGCCTAGCATCCCAATAATGTATGCTATATCTGGACGTGTACAAACCTGTGCATACATTAGACTCCCAACAGCTGATGCATAGGGAATCTTCTGCATTTCTTTAACTTCAAGATCATTTTTAGGGCACTGATCGAGACTGAACTTGTCTCCCTTAGCAACAGGGGTGTCACCTGGTTTACAATTCTGCATGTCAAAACTCTTAAGTATCTTTTCGATATAGCCCTTTTGTGATAACCTAAGTATACCTCGAGAACGATCTCGATGTACTTGTATGCCTAATACAAAAGAGGCGTTACCAAGGTTTTTCATTTCAAATTTCTTTGATAGAAATCTCTTGGTTTCATACAACAAGCCTATATCGTTGCTAGCAAGTAGTATGTCATCGACATATAGTATCAGGAAGATATGCTTACTCCCACTGAACTTGTGGTATACGCAATTATCAACTACATTCACCTCAAAACTAAACGAGACTATTACTTGATGAAATTTGTAATACCATTGACGAGAAGCTTGTTTAAGTCCATAGATGGATTTCTTTAACTTGCAAACTTTGGGTCTCCTGATACAAAGTTTTCCGGTTGCACCATAAAAATTGTTTTATCAATGTCACCATTGAGAAACGCCGTCTTTACATCCATCTGATATAACTCAAAATCAAAATATGCCACAAGTGCCATGATAGTCCTAAAAGAGTCTTTCGTTGAAACCAGAGAGAAAGTCTCTTTCAAGTCAATGCCTTCCTTTTGAGTAAAACCCTTTGTAACAAGACGAGCATTATATCTCTCTAAATTATCCATCGAATTCCTATTGGTTTTAAATATCATTTGCAACCAATGGGCTTCGTACCTTCAGGCAATGAAATGAGATCCCAAACGTCATTGTCTTTCATGGACTTAATCTCTTCATTCATGGTCTCAATCCGCTTCTGAGAGTTAGAACTTTGCATGGCTTGATGAAAGTTGATTGGATCATCTTCCATCACTCCAATGCCATCCTCATGTTCTTGGAGAAAGACTATGTAGTCATCTGGAATCGCATTTCTCCTTTCTCTTGTGGATCTCTTCAATGGCATTTGTTCTTGAGGTTGTTGAGTTTGCTCTTCAAGAACAATTCCTTCATCTTGTGTGGGGAGTTGTTCAATATTGTCTTGATGTTCTGAACTTGCTACTTGATCAATGTCAGGAATAGAAATCTGATAATTGTCAAAAGCAATTGTAGGAATAGAAACAGATTCCTCTTCAAAGACAAAGTCTTTAACCTTATTTCTCCCCCAAAGCTCAATATCCCCAAAGAACATTGTAGTTCCCATTTCGAAAATGGACTTAGTAGTGGGATCATAAAACTTGTAACCCCTTGATCTCTCAGAGTATCCAATAAAGTAGCAGCTTATTGTTCTGGAATCCAGTTTCTTTTCATTTGGCCTATAAGGCCTTGCCTCAGCTGGACATCCCCAAATGTGAAAATGCTTCAAACTAAGCTTCTTGCCCGTCCAAAGCTCATAAGGGGTTTTAGCTGCTGCCTTAGTTGGTACTCTGTTGAGAATATAAGCTGCAGTCTTTAGTGCTTCTCCCCAAAGAGATTCTGGCAAGGTGGAATGACTAATCATACTCCTTACCATGTCCTTAAGTGTTCTATTTCGTCCCTCAGCTACACCATTCATGCTAGGTGATCCCGGCATAGTGTAATGTGGGACTATTCCCATTCCTTTAGGAATTTAGCAAAGGGCCCTGGACGTTGTTCACCTGATTCGTCATATCTGCCATAGTACTCACCACCACGGTCAGATTTAACGCCTTTAATTCTTTTGCTGAGTTGGTACTCAACTTCAACTTTGTAAGCCTTGAACACGTCCACTGACTGGGACTTCTCATGAATGAAATACATGTAGCCATAACGTAAGTAATCGTCTATGAACGAAATGAAATATTGTTGACCATTCCAAGAAACCATAAGGAATGGTCCACAAATATCCGTGTGAATTAGTTCTAAGACATTCGAAACTCTATTGGTACCTAATCTCCTTATGTTTGTCTGTTTCCCTTTAATACAATCAACACAAACCTCAAAGTCTGTGAAATCAAGGGAATCAAGAATCCCATCAGACACAAGTCTTTCAATTCTACTTTTGGAGATATGACCTAAGCGCTTGTGCCATAATGAAGCAGAATTGTCATTGGTTAATTTGCGTTTCATACCACGTGAATTCATAAGCAAGGTTTTATTAAATGAGGTAACTGTATCAAGCAAATGTAGGTTATCATAAAAGGATAATGAACCGATACCAATAATATTTGAATTCAAAGAAAGACTAAACTGACTATTTCCAAAAGAACAAGAATAACCAAATTTGTCCAAAGCAGAAATAGAAATCAAGTTCCATCAAAATGACGGTACAACATATGTCTCTTTTAAATCCAAATAATATTCAGTCTTTAATAATAACCTAAAATTCCCTATAACCTCAACTTCCACCAATTTGTCATCGTCCACATAGATGAATCTTTCAGTATTATTTGGCTTTTGATAACTCAGACAACTCTGCATAGACACACTTATGTGAGTAGTAGCACTAGAATCTATTCACCAAGTATGTCTTGGTACTGAAGCTAAATTAACCTCAGAACAAACCAGAGTGAGAAGTGTACCTTTCTTTGCACGCCAAGCATGATATTTGGTACATTCTCTCTTCATGTGTCCAAGATTGTGACAAAAGTAACAGTCTGATTCTTCATCTTGATTCTTTTGCTGTTTCTTTTGAGCTGGACCACTTGTAGCTTCCTTATCCTTCTTCCTTTTCTTGTTCTTGTCCTTAGATTTACTTGCCAAGAGAGCACTTTTGGTCTTCTCTTACTTTAGCCTTTCTTCATCTTACACACAATGAGAAATGAGCCCATTCAGAGACCATTTGTCCTTTTGGTAGTTATAACTAACCTTAAATTGGCTGAATTGTGCAGGAAGCGAAATCAAAACTAAATGCACAAATAAATTCTCAGACAGTTCTAACTTTAGTGTCTTTAGTTTTGAAGCAAGATGAGACATCTCCATGATATACTCCCTTATATTTCTTTTTCCTTTATACCTCATTGAAATCAAGCTCGCCAAAAGCGTATTTGATTCAGCCTTATCATTTTTAGCAAAACGCTTTTCAATTTCCTCAAGAAACTCCTTGGTAGTAGTAACCTTTTCAGACACAGTGCCCCTAAAGACTTCCGGAATTCCATGCTTTATGATCATGAAACTCATGCAATTTGAACGATCCCATCTTTTCATGTCCCGTTTTTCCTCAGTGGAACTTTTGTCCGTAAGGTCAGCGGGTCATTCAATCTTTAGCGTAAGGTCTAGATCCATGCACCCGAGAACGGTCATAATGTTCTCTTTCTAATCCTTGAAATTTGTCCTATTTAGCATGAGGATGGAATTGACATTAGCAGATATAGTAGAAGCAGATATACTAGCTGAACATAGAACAAAACAAGCAAAATAACATGTTCACATAAGAATCCATATCATACAATCAATAAATTCAAATAATGGTGGGCCCTAACATGAGATACCTAGCACAACATTGACATTTAGTCTTTGGACAGAAATATCAACTGTAAGTAGTACTCTCAATGTAATAATCAAATATTGACAATTAATCCTGTCAAGCGATAACTCTTTCTTTGGATCGACTTATTGCTCACATGAAAAAACCTAACAATCGTCACATATCTATTACCACAGATATGCTTATTATTTGGCCAAACAATAATCTTCCTTTGGACCGGTTATTATTAACATCTTAATATTTCAAAATAAACAAATTTATATTATAGAGGTTACTTTGGCAACATATAATTTCAATCAATTTATTTTAAAACATCAGACATTTTTTTTTTTGGTCAAACCAGAGGTCAACGGTCAAGGTCAACGCTCTTGGTCAACGATCCCGTATTGATCGAGTTGGGACTGGACCGGGTCGGGTCAACCCAATCCGGATCCTAATCCAGCCCTGCCCAGCCCAAAAGAAAAACAAATTTGGGCTCAAGGCCCAGAAAACCCTAATTTTGTTTTTCTTCCTTTTCCTACTGTGCAGCCGCTGCCATTGCAGCCAACACGAAGTTCTTTTTTTTTTTTTTTGAATTCAATCAATAAAAATATTGATTCAAATAATATAAAAATAACAGGTAGAAATCCTTTTCTTTCT
Source organism: Ficus hirta (assembly GCA_038430175.1). Taxonomy (NCBI): domain Eukaryota; kingdom Viridiplantae; phylum Streptophyta; class Magnoliopsida; order Rosales; family Moraceae; genus Ficus; species Ficus hirta. The sequence continues at coordinate 12,506,391 of CM076595.1, read as the reverse complement.
CAAAATCAAAATAATATTTTATTTTAAATACCTAACTTTGATAGTTGGGAAACTACTTACCATTTGTTAATGAATATTCGTTACTAATTGGAATGCATTTTCAATGATTTTCAAATTTAGAATCCTAATTAAACACAAAAGATAAAAAATCGAAATCAACATGCACATAACAAAAAGTTTAAAATGCACTTGTTATATATATATATATATATATATATATATATATATGAAGTAATATTTCTTTTTCAGGCATTTCCCATAAAACCCCAAAGGTTGCAACTTGTACATGACGCATGAAAGAGCTAATTTTTTGTTTTTGTCACGTATTCTTTCAATATTTGAATTAGGCAAATTCTGTGATATTTCCGCAGTTCATAAAAAAACGTGTGTTTTTGTCCCATTGTTTTTGAAACGGGTCATAGCTGGTATATGGTGTGAGTCAAAGTAGATTCATGGAAATAAATAATGGCAGGAAGGGTATGTTAGTAACTTCAATGAAATAAAATATTACATGTGATAAGGAAGATGCATGAATAAGGGTGGGTTAGTAAAAGAATGACGGTTAGAAACGTAATTTACAATGACAAATATTATAATATGACAACCTTTTACTTGTAATGTTAAGTCATCACATAGTAACGAAAAAGAAGGCCTATGTAACATGAACATAGTGCTATCTTGACCAAATTAAAAAAAAAAAAAAAAAAAATTTCCCCGTTAAAGTGATGCACATTGTAGTTTGGATCCTAAAAATTTTGGGAGAGACTGTGGTAGAGCCTCTCCCAATGACTCTACCGGTAGAGTCAATTTTTAAACCGTTGAGATTTAATCGAACGGTTGAAATGTTGTTGGTGTATCATATTTATTGTACACCTTACCTCATATAATCTTTATCACCCAAATATTTTCCGTCGCCGGCGATCTTCTCGCCGCCGGCGACTAACGCCGGCGACTACCCTCCGACGCCGGCGACTCCCCCCGACGCCGGCGTCCCACTTCCGGCCCCAGCCCCGGCCGCCGGCGCCCCCTTTCTCTCTCTTCCCTTTCTCTCTCCTCTTCTCTCTCTCTTTCCCCTCTCTCTTCCCCTCTCCTCTCCGGCACCCCCCCACCACCGGCCCCGCCGGCCCCCAGCCCCCAGCCCGCCCCCCGGCCCCCCACCCTGCCCGGCGGCCCCCCTCCCCCGGCCTCCCCACCCCCCCGCCTCCCCCTCTCTCTCTCTCTTCCTCTCTCTATCTTCCCCTTTCTCTCTCCTCTTCCCCTCTCTCTTCCCCTTTCTCTCCCTCTCCTCTCCGGCACCCCCCCACCACCAGCCCCGCCGGCCCCCAGCCCCCAGCCCCCCCACCCTGCCTGGCGGCCCCCCTCCCCCGGCCTCCCCACCCCCCTCCTCCCCCTCTCTCTTCCCCTCTCTCTCTCTCTCTACCCCACCCCAGCCCTGTCCCCCCCCACACCACCCCCGACGTGAGAAGAGAGAGAGAAAAAGAGGGGGAGCCGCGAGTGGGGGTGGGATGGGGGGGGGCGCCGGGCGGCCGGGGGTGGGGGGCCCAAGGGTCGGGAAGAAAGAGAGAGAGGGGGAGGCGGGGGGGTGGGGAGGCCGGGGGAGGGGGGGCCACCGGGCAGGGTGGGGGTGCCGGGGGCCGGGCTGGGGGCTGGGGGCCGGCGGGGCCGGTGGTGGGGGGGTGCCGGAGGGGAAGAGGAGAGAGAAAGGGGAAGAGAGAGAGAGAGGAAGAGAGAGAGAGAGAGGGGGAGGCGGGGGGGGTGGGGAGGCCGGGGGAGGGGGGCCGCCGGGCAGGGTGGGGGGGGCCGGGGGGCGGGCTGGGGGCTGGGGGCTGGGGGCCGGCGGGGCCGGTGGTGGGGGGTGCCGGAGAGGAGAGGGGAAGAGAGAGAAAGGGGAAGAGAGAGAGAGAAGAGGAGAGAGAAAGGGGGCGCCGGCGGCCGGGGCTGGGGCCGGAAGTGGGACGCCGGCGTCGGGGGGAGTCGCCGGCGTTAGTCGCCGGCGGCGAGAAGATCACCGGCGACGGAAAATATTTGGGTGAGAAAGATTATATGAGGTAAGGTGTACAATAAATATGATACACCAACAACATTTCAACCGTTCGATTAAATCTCAACGGTTTAAAAATTGACTCTACCGGTAGAATCATTGGGAGAGGCTCTACCACAGCCTCTCCCAAAAATTTTATTTGTCGTTAAAGATAAAGATCAGCATTATTTATGGGCTTTATCAATTTTACAATAGATCTATGGGCCCAAAGGTGTAAATTGCAATAGACAAATTAATAGTTATCATAAATTACTTTTGAAAAAATAGTAAAATACATTTTACAGTAAAAAAAATTTTGTTTAAAAATAGTTTAAGTAAGTAGTAAATGAATCAGGTGGATAGACAACTTTTTAGCTGAACAATAAATTTATTAAGCCTCCATTTAGAACTCGAATTTGAGATGAAAGTTTTAAGCTGAAATTGGTTAATTTTTTAAAAATTAATAATAATTTTTATTGACTTTTTAGAAAAAAAAAATAAAAATTAAGATGAAAAACCTAGATTTATACATGCAATTCAAACAGAGACAAAATAAATAACATATTTATGAAAAATAAATAAATAATTTAGTTGATAAATTTGTTATTTACTGATATTTATTTTAATTTTATAATTGTTCTGATAAGTGTGCATTAAGCCACTATGTAATATTGTGGAACATCACAATGAGTAATAATTTGAGACATATTCAATAAATAGATTGCTTAGATAATGGTTACAAGGCTTAACAATGCGAGAGAAAGAAAAAAGAAAAAAGAACTACTACAATCCGATTAAATATAGTGTACTAGTAGTAGAAATAGTAGTAGACAAACATGATAAATAGAAAAATGATGTTGGAGCTTGGATGAAGGTGGAAAACTCCTTAAACTTGGTAAATGCAACTGAAGTGCTCAATATGTCAAAATTTTGCCATGGGAAAACCCACCAAAAAAAAAAAAAAAAAAAAAAAAAAAACACCGAAGTGAGAAGATGAATATTTTATTTGATCGATGTACCTGTTGTGGACGGAAATGGTTAGGCATTTCTGTAGTTGGAAAAAGGGTAGTTATTGTCATCATTATATGGATGGGAGAAGCGTTCATGGCATTGTGACGCCTCTCCTCTCTCGAACAAAACCCCTTTCGATTTTCTCTATCTTTTTTTTTTTCTCCTCTGAACGGAACCCTTATATTTATAAAGTTAAAATATATATATATATATATATATAAAAAAAAAGACAGAAACCTTTTGTTAATTAGCCGGTTGCAACCGGTCACATTTTTTCCATACCCCTCATTACCCTTACATGCCCATGATCAATATAAACCATTGGATCATTTTCTTGTTATTAAATATGCCATGTCATCTAATCTAATGGTTAATATCTCCTGTGGGAAATTTCCCCCATTTTGAAAGTGGGGGTTAGTAGAAGACCCATCTTATAGAGTTAAAATAAAATGGGATTGATCATAGTACAATTTAGTAATGTACATTAATATATGTTAGGAGTGACAATGTTAATATTCTTTTTTTAATTACGGTTAATTTTTTTTTTTACATATTATCAATAAGTACTATTGAGTTTAAAAAGATAAGTATTAAGATATACCTTGTACTAAATAAGATTCATATAAATTTTTTTTTTTCATTTGCCGCATTTCGGCACCTTGAGTTGTAAATTTGTAGTAGCCACAAACAAACTTTTGTCTTATCCTGGCCATATTTAACCCCCTTCAAAACATCTTCATCTTTTTTTTTCACAAAACCATACCAAAAAAAAAAAATCACAAGCACAGCAGAATAAAAAACATTAAAACAAAAAACAAAAAACAAAATACTAGCAACCCATCACTTTTTTGGCTTGGACAAAATTAGGCTTCTTCTGATCAACCGGCACAGTCCCATCATTCCCAGCAAGAGCCCTATACTTGTCCTTCCTAGTGAAACTCGTGCACTCATAAGAGAGCGTCGCCGCAATAACTCTCTGTATATAATTCGCCACCTCATGGCTGGTTTTCCCGGCCCCACAGGTGAGCTCGACGGGCAACTTGTTGAGGAACGTGACTTCGTAAGCCGGGGACGGGTTCATGAAGAAGTAAAACGGGTCCATCCCTTTCCAGCCCCTCGCCGTGGTGCCGTGAAACATGCTCATTCTGTTCACCATCGCCACCGGGACGAGCTCGTCGGTGAGCTCGGCGAATAGGGCGGAGAATCTCAGCAGAAACGGCTCACGGCACGTCGTCCCCTCGGGGCAAATGGCCAGGTCTCCCTCCTGGAGGAGCTTCTTGATCATGGCGGCGTCGGTGGCGCGGTCGCGGCTGAGGCGGACGGTCTTTATTGGGGAGATGATCTCCGAGAGGCGCGACACGGAGTAGGTCACGGCGGGGATCGGCCTGCCGAGGGCGGTGGAGAGGAAGATGGGGTCGAGGAGGGTGCGATGGGAGCAGATGAATAGGACGCCTGAGGAGGAGGAGGAGGAGTCGCCGGTGCCCGATTTTTTGACAGGCGGAGGAGGGATGCCCTTGACGCGGACGCGGACGCCGAGGGAGCGGAAGGCGTAGTAGACTAGGGGCATGGGGAGGAGGGAGCCGGCGGCGATGCGGAGGCAGGCGAGGGGGAAGGCGATGGGAAGCCAGAGGATGATGAGGAGTGACATGAGGGGAGTTGGTTTGCAGACGAGGCGGCCGTCGTGGAAGATGATCGGCTTCAGAAGCTTGTCGCTATCCACTGCTTTCACCTTTGGTTTGGCTGGCACCATGTATCCTTCCTGAAAATTTTTTTTTTTTTTTGAGCCATGTAAATTAGTTGTCATCAAACTTGGTTAATCATGTAATGGGAAAATCTGTCAACTAATGAACTCTTTAAGTAAAGATAATCTCTACTACATAGCATAATTGGTGATAATTTATTTCTCTTTTTACTGTAAACAGACACAATTACTACTTATAATATTGGTCTCCAAATCTTCTCGCATTAGTCCCTACAATTTGTCACCCCTTGTTGATGCCTTTACAGTTACATAGTAGTGGTGTTTAGTATTTCTCAAGATGAACCTATGTTTTGTACTAGAAAAAGTTTGAAACTAATTTTAAAAAAAACAAACAAAACAAAACGGGTCTTACACTGCTTATTAGTATGCAGTGTTAAATATGATTGTATCATTAATATTGTTATACTAGTGCTCTTTAGTATTTTTCATGCTAATTCTCGACATAACTAATTTGCTTGGAAAAAAAAGTTGAACCCAAGAATAATTTTAGACTTTAACAAAAGATGTAAAATCGATCAACTGATCACGTCTTCAAAAGAGCTCCAATTAATTGTTTATTACTCATTTTAAATAAGCATTGAACAACTATTATTAATATTTTTTTCACATATATATACATATAAATAAATATATATACCTTGCATAGTGTCATGTAAGGAACATCAGTGATCCTATCGCCAAGCCCAATATCCGGCCTCGCCTCTTCAAAGGCCTTCTTAAGCGCATCAGCCTTGTTCTTCCCAACAAGTATCCCCGGCTTGCGAACAAAACCCGTCGCTCGACCTTTGTACGTCTCAATCTCCGTCCCCAAAACCACATCAGCACCAATATACTCCTTCAAAAACGCCTCCACCATGATCCTCGGATTCGCGGTGAGCACGCATCGCCTCCCGCACGACGAGAACACGCGCCACGACTCCGAGTGCACGTCCTCCGAGTAGAACTTAGGCAGAACCGCCCTCGCCACGGACTCAATATCCGAAACTCTCATGCCAACAAACGTCACAAAGATAAGGACTTGGATCCCCGCGGTTTCGGAGATGAAGTAGTAGAGAAACCCCGCCAACGGCGAAGCCAAGAGCAAGAGGAGCAGCCGGAGAACGCCGCCGACTTCGAAAGCGACGAGGGCAAAGTAAGGGAAAGAGCTTCTCCCTCTAAGCAAAGTTCCGTCCATGTCACTCACCACACTCTGGTTTTCTCGACCGGTTGATGAACATTTGTCCACGTTTGGAAATGGAGATAAAGAAGCCATTTTTTCTTCTTCCTTTTTTTTTCCCCCCCTTTTTTTGTTATTGAATGTGAATAAAGGAGAGTAATTTAAAAAACTACTTAATATTGTTAATGGTTTTTTTTCAAGAAGAGGTTAAGTATATAAAGAGAATAGTTAGGAGGGGACAAATTTATGGATGGTGTATAAACTAAGGGAAGCGTGTAAAAAGGGACAAAAAATAGTTTTATGAGACCAAGGAAATGCACGTAACGCCGAGATTTCCAAAAGCACTTTTGACGTAAAGAACTTTTATGGAATATTCAAGTATAGATTTTCCTCGTTTTCATAGAAGTTAAAGGTTTTGCTTCAACTTTTTCATGTCTTTGCATGTATCGACTCTATCGCCCCAACTTGTCTTTTTATGGTTTGTTTTTGGTTTAACTAAGCTCTTGGAGTTTCACTCTTACAAGAAAATGGTATCCTCCATGTTTGAATATTGCAAGAAATTAACAACCACTTGACTTGGTAAGTGTTCTTAATCAGTGTCGTATTATGTACTAAACACATAGCGGCCATGTTTGAAATTTGGGTTGGTTTAAAGATGTTGTTGTGCCTTAAAAAATAGAAAAGGGGGTGGGGGGGGGGGGGGGGGGGGGGGGGGGGGTGTTGTGTGTGTGTGGGTGTGGAGAGGAGAAAAAGGTAAACATCATCTTAGTATGTTGTTGTTGTTTTTTTTTTCTTTTTTCCGTCAATTATTATGCAAATATTTTGAGTTTTTAATATGTATAATGCTAGACACACAAATATTAATCTCAACTTTTGAGTATCAATTCACATGATAGTGAATTGTTAATTATCTTCTAATTGAAAGATATAATCAATTTATGTGATAATCTGCTGATAAGAAAATGAGAATTCACACACAATATATGTTGGTACTCAATAATTAGGATTTAAATTAGTATCTCTAATAATTTTCTTTTAGTAATATTAAAGTAATATTCTAACATTTCTAAAAATGATAGAAATGAATGGCACCTTTTTAGAGAGGGAATGATCTTCCTGATACTCCCATAGCCTTTTGTAGGGATATAAAATATCCTCTATACATTTTAGTTAATCTACTCTTAATTAATTTCACTAATTAGTAATTTTTAAATCATACTAAAATACTTTCAAAAAACAAAATGAACAAAAATTAGAATCTATTTGAGAGAGAGATATATAGATAGGAATGGAAAGTTGGGTCCCGCGGGCCTTGGCGCAACAGGGCTAAGAACAAAAATTAGTTTATTTTTGTGTCTAATGAGTAAACTAATCTAGTGGTGCTTTCTCTACCTTGAAATTTGTATGCCTTCAGTGAGAGATTCTATCGAAAAACCCTGATACTTTTCCAGATTCAAATCCTCAGTCTAATTTTTGATATCCTAAATGGTGTCCAACCAATAATATTATGCTACCTCATAATAAAAGGTTTGATATATTTTGTAACTGATTTTCATACCTTAAAATTTAATTTTTTTTAATAATGTGTCAAGATATTATTGATTAGACACCATTTGAGATACTAAAATTAGACAAAAGATGTCAATCCTATGTTTCCTCAAATCTAAGGTGAAATTCTTAAATTGAAAATAGGTAGAAAATATTTTTGGATATTAAATGATATATCATAATTATATATGTCTTTATATTTGTGCCATAATTTATTTACAGTTTAGCTTTTTGATATGCTGACCAAATTCTGTAACAGAAATTTTACGCTTCAAAACCCACGGCAAAAATCAAAAAGTGGTTCTTTTTTTTTTTTTTTTTTTAATGTCTTTAAGTAACATGTCTTAATTTTATGTCTTTATTTTCATAATATAATTTTTTTATGGTTTAAAATTCTGATATATTGACCAAATCAATTTATGTAATAGATATTTTAAGCTTCAAAATGCGGCAAATCTAATGTTACGTCTGGTATGAGTGAAAAGTGAAATGAAAGAAGACATGGGAGGGCTTTTAGAATGAAAATTGATAATTTGGGGTGTTTAGTTGGATAGAATTTGGATGAGAAACGTGGGTGGAAGAATTTAAATATGGGACTCCCCAAAACTTATCTTCCTAAATTTGGAAGGATTTTGTGAGGGAAAAATTTGACACCAATATAAAAAATTAAATTACCCAATTGTTCTTGTTTATCAAAATTCCAATAAAAATATGATTGATAATATTAGGGTAAAATAGTAATTGTCCTAATAGTGTTAGGGAAAATAAGGTAAATCATTTTCTTTCCACCTTTTCATATCAAAGAACTAAAAGGAAAACTAAAATCTTTTATTTTCTTAAAAGTTTCTTTTCATTACAGTTTTTATACCCCTTTTATTTTCTTTCTTTCTTACCAAACAGAGTGTAAAAGTGAAAGTATTTTTTAACCTTCCCGAAAAATTCTCATTAGTTTTTCAAAAAGTTGCCTTTCTCAAATCATCTCTTATAGAGATGTTAAAATGGATCGGAGCTGTGGTCAATATGTGCATGCCACGTTAAAAAAATATCACGACATGATACGATACAATTATTATATGGGTCTAACTCGACACATTTAATTAAATGGGCCGTTTTGATGCGATTTTTGAGCACGAAGCATACTAAGGGTATATCATGTTAAGTACCCATACAAGCACGAGCACATGCACGAAAATAGCACGACACTGTTACTATTTTTTTACGGTATTTTTAATAATTTTCATATAAAACTTATGGTATGTTTTATTTTCTTATGAAGATTTCTTATAATTTGAGTTTTCTACTATATAAGGTTTCAATATTGTAGCCTAGTTTTAATAATATATTCTCGTTGTTGTTAAAAATATACTTTTTATTGTATTCAAAACTTATTTTTCTTATTTATTTAAAACTATTGTTGTTGGACACGATTAAGAGGAGACAAGTTTATTAAGAGTACAACATATTTATAAATAAATCGTGAGTGGGCTTGATATTATAAATGAGCACGTCATGACATAAACTATTAATGGGCTCAAAATAAATGGGCCAGACAGGACGGGCCCATTTAACATCTACTCCCTTATGATGCCTCAGCATAGTGTGCAGACTTGGGCCGGCCATCTCTCAAAAAATGAAGGGATCACGGCCCACTTGAACATATAGAGTTCTTCATTGGTATGAAGATCAGAAAGCAAGTGGTTCTAAAATTTTCAGTCATTGCCATTTAATACTAGACCCATGTCATTGTCAATCAACTCTTTAGAAGGACCTTATTATTATTATTATTATTATTATTATTATTATTCAAAAAACTCTTTAAAAGTACTTCATTATCAACATAAACAGAAAACTCACTGATCCTCCTTGTGGACCTATCATTAAATTGAAGAACTAGCCAATCAAATTCAATCGTGCATAATTAGTATAGTTTTCTTAGGTGGTTTCTGTAGATTAGATAATTCAGTTGGACGAAATATTAGTTGAGGTCGATGTTATTTAAATATTTTAGATATATAGAAATGAAACATACTTATTTACCTAATTTTCACCATAAGTAGTTGTAGTTAAGTACATGCTCAACGACAAGCTCTTCTGGTGACGATATCGCTCTTATCTAATATTGGTTATAAATATTTCATTTAGTCCCGTGATTGAGTTATTTTCTATATAGATAGAGACAATTTATTTATTCTTTATGAACAGTTAAGAAATAAAACTTTGCTAACTACATTTAAAATTCTTAATCCCTCTACAAATGTACTGTGGAGAGCTCGCTTAAACTTTAGTTGGATTCACTTTCGGCACTTAGCTGTAGTGTTTTTCTTTTACAAAAGTTTTTTTTTTCTTTTTTAATTTTTTTCCAAAGTATTTCTGCATCTGCCCTTTTCCTTTTGGCAGGCCAAACAGACCATGCACTACTATTACAAAAGCACGTTTTCTTTTAATTGGTGGGACTATTTCTTTGCTTTTTTTTTTTTAATTACGCAACTATATGGATAAAAAGTTAAAAGAAAAATACTTGGATAAAATACTTAGAAGAATTCATCTGTGAGTGTTTCTATGTTAAAAATTTACACTCATGATACATTAATGCTTTACTTATAGATCAAATTATCAAAAATTAATCTAATAATTAAAATAATAATTCTTAACAATATTAAAGAATATCATAAAAACTAATAATTATATACATAAATGCTTTATTTATAGATCAAATTATTGAAAATTAATCTAATAAATTAAAATAATAATTCTTAACAATAATAAATAATAGGCTGTCTTATTATAGAAACTCAATTTTTTGGGTTTAAAAATAACAAAGAAGTTCGAGTTTAGAAGTTCCACTTCCTGCGCCATAAATTCCACGCCTTGCAGTTATCAGCCATCTTCTTCTTCTCCTTCCTTTTTTTTTTTTTTTTTTTACTTTTTTTTTAAACAAAGTTATTAGCCATCTATTATTTACTTCTTCTTCATTTTTTTTTCCCCGAGACATCTTTATATTCTTTGCTTTCTCCCCAAAAAAATGGTCCCAAACAACACCCCGGCAATATCATATATGTATTTCAACTTTTTAAATTTTTTTAGAATTATATTTTAAAACATTTATTGCATTTTTTCCCTGAAAAAACATTTATTGCATTATATTTAAAATTATTTGATTTGTTATTTTTAATAATTGTTTGATTTATTGCTGTTTGGAAGGAAAAGTGGCACACAGTATAGCCGACACACGGCAGATATACGAATATTTTATATTTGACAATAACTTCCACCGATTAAATACGCCACCTACCAATCAAGCTCACCAAAGGCCCGGTTTTGATTTATTTATGCTTAATTTTTAACCAGGACAGCTTTGGGATGTTTTTCCTCTTGACAAACGGTCATAGACTCAGTCACTTACCCGTCCTTGTCCTCCCATAAATAAAAAGGACTAAAATCCAAATAACACACAATCCACGGGTGTAACAGCAATAGTTTCAATTAAACCTGTGCTATCTTTTATTTTATCTTTTTAACTACTAAGGTTCGTTTTGCATTTTTAGGTTGAAGTTGGTTGACTTTTCAAAAATTATTTATAATCTTTTTTGACTTTTTTAAAAAAAGATAAAAAACCAGTTGTAAAGTACAGTTAAGTTCAAAATAAATTCAAACACCAAACATATGATTATTTAAAGAGAATCATTTAAGAATTTGATTAATTTTAATAATCCTTCTGAATTGTAGATCGATACTGCAATATACTCTTGATTGGGCAAAAACATTCGTTTTGGTATATTATGAATCTGTCCTATATCATTAAGTTGTAATATTGTTATAATATTTATATGTGGATTGACCACCCATTTTTTTTTAATTAGTTTTTAGAATGAATTTTGACTAAGCTCATTTAATATGATATTAGAGTTAGATTTTATAAACGATGGTGAGTTTGTACTTGTTGGATTGTGATTTGTCATGACTCACTAAATTATTGGATCGTTGTGCCGTTTAAATGTATATTAGGCACCCTCAACTCACTTTAGTCTATATTCCTAACGAATTTGCTAATTAATGAATGATGCTTTAGAATATGAATCTTAATTAAAAAAATATATCAATAAAAATACAATATTATTAATGTAAATAATAAAATTTTGAAAAAATTTCTCTCTCTCAAACCTAATTAGTTAGATAAATAAATAAAATAAATAAATAAATAATCCGAACATTTGCTAGGTAAAGGAGGGGAAAAATGTTCCGTTGGATTTATAAAAGGAAGTGGAGGAAGGACTCATTCGAACAATTTTGCGTGGACAATGGGGGTGAAACGAATAGTTGTGAACAATTAGGGGCATACTTGAAAATCAATCTATCTAGCCAAGGGGGATTTTTGAATTTTTTTTCTATTAGTCGTTGAGAATATTTTTTTTTTTGGTAAATATTCCTAGAGAATTTGGAGCCTTCTGTTTCTAGGCAAATCTTGAAGAGAATAAAAGAACTTGACCACACGATCTCAGGTGCTGACCAAATGCCTTATTTTTTTTTTAATAAGCGACCAAATGCCTTATTATATAACGTTACGGAATTTTTCCTGCGAATTAAAAATTCAATTTAATTATAAAAAAAATTAATCAACCGAATAAGGAAGAAAAAAAACTATAATTTAGTATTCACCACGTCCACTCGACGCCGTTTTTGGAAACTTTTTTATTTTATTTTATTTTACTTACGTTAATTTATTTTTGTTTTCATCTATAAAATTTTTTTTAATTTCAAAAAATTGGGTCGTTTTCCTTTGGATCTTGCCTTTTCCCTACCGGCTCCAGCCAAGTAGAAAGAGCTTGGCAGCTATGGCGGTTATTATCCTTTTAGGTTCCTTTTAAGGAAAATTTTTTTTAATTTTATTTTTCAAAATTTTCCATTTTCCCAAATACCAAGCAAAGCAGGTTCCTTTTTCTCTTCGTTATTCGCCATTTTTGCTTCGAATCTTGGGTTAGGGTTTGGAGAATCAGAGAGCTTCAGTGAATCCAAACCATTGGGTTTTATTGGAGGAACATTGTGGAGAGAGGAGGTGATGAAGCGAGGGAAGTTCGACTCGCTGATGTCTCCGAGTCGACTCAAGCTTCTCCAGATTCTCATGGCGGTGGTATTCTTCTACATGCTCTTCATGAGCTTTGAAATCCCTCTCGTCCTCAGAACCGGCCTCGGCTCGGCCTCCGGCGACGAAATGAACAGTTTCATCAGCGACGCTTTGCCCAGGCCTCTCGAGCTCGAGAGTGAAGGGGATTTCGCCGACAAAGACACTCCGGCTCGACCCGCCGACGACACTATCCGGTCCTTCGGCGGCGCGCCGCGCCGGGCTTTGACGCGGGAGTTCAAGAAAGTCTCCGGCTTGGCGTTCAACGACACCGTTTTGGACGCCAATGTCGGTGGGGGCAAATCCTCCGAGCTTCACAAGGCAGCCAAGCACGCCTGGGCGGTGGGAAGGAAGCTTTGGGACGAGCTCGAGTCCGGAAGAATCCAGAAGTATACGATCGGCAAGCCGGAGAAAATGTCCGAGCAATGTCCGCATTCGATTACGCTTTCGGGGTCCGATTTCAAGGCTCGGAATCGGGTTCTGGTCCTTCCTTGTGGCTTGACGCTGTGGTCCCACATCACGGTGGTCGGTACGCCGCGCTGGGCTCACCAGGAGTATGATCCGAAGATTGCTGTGTTGAAAGAAGGAGACGAGTCGGTGATGGTGTCGCAGTTCATGATGGAGTTGCAGGGATTGAAGACCGTTGATGGGGAAGACCCGCCAAGGATATTGCATTTTAATCCGAGGTTGAAAGGGGATTGGAGCGGGAAGCCCGTGATTGAGCAGAACACTTGTTACCGGATGCAATGGGGATCGGCGCTCCGTTGCGAAGGATGGAAATCCAGGGCTGACGAAGAAACCAGTAGGTGATTTTGCCCCTAGAGAAATGGTTCTTGTTTCACCTGGAATTAGTTTAGTTTAAGACATTTTGTTTTTTTTTTTTTTTTTCTGCTTGAAATTTTACATAGAATTCGATTACGAATATGTTTCGCTGCTGTTTGTTTGATTTCCTGATGCAAATTGGAGTAATAATTTCTGTGATCGGACCTTTTAGGAAAATGTCCAGATGTTGACAGTGTGGATTTGGATTTTTGCTTAATTCGGAATACTGAACGTCTTCTTCTGTAAAACTAGTTTATTTTTATTTCTCCTTTGATCCAATAGCAGGAAATTTCGACTTTGGAGTGTTTTTGTCGATACTTTTTTACCATAAAAGGTCGGTGCTTTCGCGGTGTTTGCCGTTGGCAGAGGTCTTTTGCATTAAAATAAGTTTAGTCTACGCTCTAAGGTAGATAACAGAATGTATTTTGAGCTATTCATAGCTAGATTTGATAAATTGTTCCCGGGCATAATGCAGATTGGGGCACTGATTCCGTGACAAGACATTTAGGAAAATGCCAAAACTTTGAGATTTTGACCGTTTTACACTTTAATTTGAAATTCGAAATTCTTGTTTTAGAAACAGTAAATTTGCAAGTTCTTTGTGGGCTCTATCATCGAGTGAATTTCCGACCTTCTTCATTTATGTTAGTTTATAGTTCATCTTTCTTTTCCTCGATCTGATAAAAGGGAGATGTGCTCACCAGTGCTTATTCTTTTGATTTTATGAAGTTGATGGGCAGGTGAAATGTGAGAAGTGGATTCGCGATGACGACAATCACTCAGAAGAATCAAAGGCCTTATGGTGGTTGAACAGGTTGATTGGCCGAACCAAGAAGGTGACTATAGACTGGCCGTATCCTTTTGCAGAGGGCAGGCTGTTTGTGCTTACAGTGAGTGCTGGGTTGGAAGGTTACCATGTCAACGTTGATGGTCGGCATGTCACTTCATTCCCCTATCGCACGGTGGGCATCCTTTTAACATGTCTTTATCACCGTGATAAATGCAGGGCATACTTAAAGATTTTTTGATGTCAGGGATTTGTTCTTGAGGATGCCACTGGACTTTTTGTGAATGGTGACGTTGATGTGCACTCTGTATTTGCTGCTTCTTTACCCACATCACATCCTAGTTTTGCACCACAGATGCATCTTGAGATGTCTACTAGATGGAAAGCTCCACCTCTTCCCAATGGTCGTGTGGGGCTTTTCATTGGCATCCTGTCTGCAGGCAACCATTTTGCCGAGCGGATGGCTGTGAGGAAGTCATGGATGCAACATAAGTTGATCAAATCTTCACACGTTGTGGCTCGTTTTTTTGTGGCACTGGTAAGTCAGAATGTGGAAGGCATGTCTTTTATAAAAACCATATATACATAAGTCTTCTGCGGTTCAGGTTGTTAGAGCTTTGAATATTATATTTTGACAGCATGGAAGAAAGGAAGTGAACGTGGAGCTAAAAAAGGAAGCAGATTATTTTGGTGATATCGTAATAGTCCCTTACATGGATAACTATGATCTTGTTGTATTGAAGACAATTGCAATTTGCGAGTATGGGGTGAGTAGTGTGATAAGAATTGAAAGTCTTTATATCTAAGATGTTTATATTTATGACTTGTTTATTTATATATTTCTCGTTACAGCATCGGACGGCTGCTGCAAAGCATATAATGAAGTGTGATGATGACACATTTGTCAGGGTGGATACTGTACTTAAGGAGGCACACAAAGTTAATGAAGATAAAAGTCTATACATCGGAAATATCAACTACCACCATAAACCTCTTCGTTATGGTAAATGGGCTGTAACATATGAGGTAACAATTTTTCCCACTTCACCAATCACCATCATTGATTTTTGTCCTTTGCTTGTTCGTTCTAATTCTAGATGAAAAATGTCTACCAACTGTTTCTACTACTTCCTTTTTAAAGTTATTAGGTCTAGTTTGAAAAACTCTGATCAGGAATTGATCATTATTGCTATAGGAAATAGTCTGCTGATTATTGTGATAGTTTGGCCACCACATATTCCTCGTACCTAAAAGTATTGCTTTGTTTACTTTTTCTATCGACAAGTTTATAGTAAGTATTGCCATGAAAGTAATCAGCTTCTCTGTTATTGCTCGTGTGTCTAAACCAGTATTAAAAAAAAAAAAAAATTTGCTTTATGTACCGTATTCCAATTCATTTTGCTGCTTACCATATCGGGTGTTGATGCGCTGTTAATATGTTCATTGATCTCCTCATATGTATGTTAATTTTTGGCTGCGTTGCAGGAATGGCCAGAAGAAGATTATCCAGCCTATGCGAATGGTCCAGGTTACATCATATCCAGTGACATTGCAGAGTTCATCATATCCGAGTTTGAAATGCAGAAGTTGAGAGTGAGTCTTAATCTCATTGATCTTCTCTTTATCTTCTCTCTCTTGCTGTATGCTTGTTTTACCGGTTTGTCAAAGTTAAGAGGGTATCAACGATTACAATCAAACCATCTTATGGTGCAGTTATTCAAGATGGAAGACGTGAGCATGGGAATGTGGGTGGAGCAATTTAACAGTTCAAAGCCAGTGGAATACGTGCACAGCGTCCGGTTTTGCCAGTTTGGTTGCATTGATGATTATTACACTGCTCATTATCAGTCCCCGAGACAGATGATGTGCATGTGGGGAAAATTGCAGCAACATGGAAGACCCCAGTGCTGCAACATGAGATGACAAAAAAGGCCTGCAACAAACTGAACATAGTGTTTCCTCACCCCCCCACCCAAAAAAAAAAAAAAAAAAAAAATGAGAAGAGACGACCAAACACAGGGTAACTAGTTTTTGCAGTCGAATAGTAATATTATTATCGGTGTAAATATCTGGAAGGCATTTTTTAAGTTAAAATGGGGCTGCAATGCTCATGCCCCACAATTCCAATTCCATTTATTATTTCACCTATGTAGCTTCCTATTCCTTGCAATGAAATTCATCTTTCTGTCTATCCATGTATAGACGGCATGTCAAACTAATGCTCAAATGTAACCTTTCTGGTGGTTATTAACTTGACGCTGAATTTTGAAAAATGTCACATGCATCACATGGTTCCCATGGGGATTATCAATTAGAGTTGTGAAAATAGGTCGGGGGAAATGTGCCGGACAGTCCCAGCCCTTACATGGCTGGTGGGTTGGGTCTAGGTCGGCCTGCTTGCTGTGCTATGGGATAGAGGTTGGGCTGGGCGGCTTGGCTTGGCAGCCAGCTTTTTCACCTCTGATCATCTTTCACTTTTAATCTATTCTACAGATTATATTGATTTTTGGGTGATTTGTGGGGTTACTATTCAAAAATGACATGTTTGGATTATTGCCTTAATGATAATAGCTTTAGATTTTTTTTTATTTTCAATTAAATAAGTATAAAGGCCAAAAATCGGAATAAGAGTACAAAAAGTAAATATATATATATATTTTTTTTTGAATTTGAGGTGGGGGATTTGAACTTTACATCTATAGTAGGGTCAAGTGTGAAATTATCGTTAGGTTATGTTTGCAATCATCTTTTCACAATTTTCTCTTACTTTTTTAGGTATCCAAGTTGTGACTTAGAGAGACAAAATATTACTAAGAAGCATTTCAACCTTTAAAGAGTACCAAGTCATACAATACAAGTCGATTGTCTCGAAAGGACCAAAACAACAAAAGGTTTTTCAATAGCAAAAAAGAAAAAAGGAGGGAAAAAAAAAAAGAATTTCTAATAAACAATGTCTGTAATGGTTGGGCGGCCTAAGAAGTTTATATTTGGGAGGACTGTCTTTTAGAGTTTCGTCATAATTTAGCATCTAGCAGAAATAATTGGTTGATTAACGGCTACTATGATTAATATAATAATAAGTCACAATCTTACTTTTTTTTTTTTTTTTTTTTTTTTTTTGGCCTGCATCTCTAAATGTGCTTTTTAAGCTGGCGAATAAAGTGACAATGATAACGAAGGAACAATATTAAGGAAAGTGATTCTCATGTAGCGGCAATAATGCTTCCAAGAAGATAGGGAATCCAATTCTAGAATATTATTTTATCATATCTTGCACTGTCTAACACAATTATTCAGATGGTGATCCCAAAAGCCCAGTTCAATTTTAGCCTGTCCTAGATGGAGAAAACTTTCACCTCGTTTTTCATATACTTTTTTTTTTTTTCTACAATGTTTTTTCTTATAAAATATAAATTTATTATTTGATCGATGAGTTTTTTTTTTA
The DNA here is from genome assembly GCA_038430175.1 of Ficus hirta. NCBI lineage: Eukaryota > Viridiplantae > Streptophyta > Magnoliopsida > Rosales > Moraceae > Ficus > Ficus hirta. The sequence continues at coordinate 12,488,721 of CM076595.1, read as the reverse complement.
GTATTTATTATTTATTATTTTTAAAGTAACATGAATTGAGAGTTAACAACTTGAAACATTAATTTATATATTAGAAGATAACATTTAGTCGCAATACTGGCATCCGAGCTAAATTTGCCCCGGCGCGCAAATTACTTTATTTACTTTAATAAATCTCAACCCAAAAGAAGGACCAAACCAAAGCAACATGAATTTTCTCTTCCAAGTTCACTCCACGGAGTTTCGCCATCTACAAAACACAAACTAACAGCCATGCCACAGAAAAGACCAGCCACACCAACCCTGCCAAAAATAAATAAATAAATAAAAATTCAAAATCAAAACCATCAACTTTCGGTTTCTTTTTTCACAATTTTGAAAAGAAAGAAAAGATTGAAATATATATAATTTTGAAATATATATAAATATATATATATATTTATATATAATTAATCATACCAATTTGCCGTGGAAGAAGCCTTGAACCAAAACTGTAAACGAAGCAATCAGTGGTGGCGTTAAATCCAGAAGGGCAATTACATACGAATGAATTATAAGCTCCATTGTATCCACAATACCCAAAACTCTTCTCACAGTTAGCACAATAAGTCGGAAACTCATTATACACACTAAACTTATACTTCAACGCTATACCATACTTCCAACTATCTGGGTCAGATTCTCTCCCATTAAAGCTGTAAAACCCGGAGTAAGAACCGCACTTCAGCTTCTCCAAGTCCATATCAAACGCCGGCCCGAGATCGACGGGCGTGTAAACACAACACGTCGAAATCGGAAGGTTGAGAGTACTATAAATAGCCCTGCAAGAGTACAAGAAACTGCAAATGGGCAATGCCTGTCCGTCACAAGGAGGAACTCTAACGCTTGAATTATAATTATTATTAGTAGTACTAAATCCATTAGGCCCGTAGATAGGCGAGTCGTCGAGCGAGCAACCGAGCAAGGCGAAGATCGTGTCGTCGGCGAAGGCGAAAGGCGCGTCCCAGTCGAGGCCGAAGCCTTTGCTAGGCTGGCTACAGCCACAAGTTGAGATGGAAGGGTCCGAGATGTAGAGGACTTGGTTGGAGTAGTCTATGGCTGTGACAGGGTATGAGCCGGTGTGAGTTGTGAAGGTGAGTTGTTGTTGGTCGTTGTTGCATGTCACGTAGCGTTGGAACCGCGGGTCGCCGCAGCCCGGCCCGCTTCCGAACGGGTACTTGAGAGGGAGTTTGCCACAAGCTCTTTGGCAGGTTTGGGAGGAGATCAAAGAGGGAAGGAAGATGGTGATTGTGGAGAAAAAAATGATAGTGGTTGTGGTTGATGGAGAATAATATGGTTTGTGAAGTTGCTTCATTGTTTTTGGGATTTGGGATACTATAGTGGAAGAGGAGAATGTTAGAATATATGTCATTTGCTAGTGTGATATGTAAGTGTGTATTTATTGGTATATTTACGTATGTTTTTTTTTTTTTTTTTTTGTGTTTAGTTTTTTTACCCTACATTTGAGTTTATCACAAACTCACCTCTTCTACTTTAGATTGTATCAAAGTTATACCTTCTGATTTCGATTTATTTATGCTTCATTGTTGTCTTTTCTCGATAAGGGTTAATTTTGATCCCAGAAAAAAGCGAAATACCTTTAATTAAAAAAGAGAGAGAGAGAGAGAGAGAGAGAGAGAAAGAATAAGAAAAAAGATTAAAATAAAAAATCCAAAATGCGATGGATATATTTAGGTTATTTTTATAGTCAAGATCAACATTTAATTGTTCGATAAAATATAAGGATTGAACATGAATTTAAAATATGTGAAGATGTGGGAAAATGACTTTTTTTTTTTTTTACCATTTCACAGTCAATTAATGATTTTTTAATAGCCATACAAAATGTAAGATATATTAAAAAAAAACAAAAACCATTAATGTATTATGTATGCTGGAAGCTGCTAGCCAATGAATTTCCGCTTTTTGATGAGGAAGCTGGATCAGTCTTATAATAGGGTAAAGCTACGGTAAAGCTTTTTTTACTTTATTGGTAGAGTTCATTTTTAAACGGTCCCGATTTAATCGAACGGTTGAATGTTGTTTGTGCATGATAACTATATTGTACCTTAACCCATAATATTATATACTAAAAATAAAATTCAAAAATTCAAAAAACAAACTAGTTTCTCAACCAATCAACCGACAGTGTCCCCCCCCCCCCCCCCCCCTCTCCAACACCGGTGAAGACACCAAGGAGCCCCCCATCCCCCGACCCCCCCTCCCAAATGTTGACCAGATCTGGCTTTGAGGGGATGAGGGGGACTGGGGCTCGTCGGCATCAGAGGGGGGAGTCGCCTAGGCTAGAGCGCGGGGGGGTGGGGGGGGCTCGTCGGTGTCGAGTGGGGGGGGGGGGGGGGGTGGGGTTCGTCCGCGTCAGGGGGGAGGGAGGGGGGGCGCTTGGGCTTGAGCGCTGGGGGGGGGGGGGTTTCGTCGCCTTTGGGAGGGGCCTAGCTCGTTGGCGGGGGGTCAGCGGCCTGGGAGTGTCGGCGGCGGCTGGGGAGGAAATGGGTGTTTTATCCGTTTCTTTTTAATTAATTTTTTTTATGTATTATTTTTAAATTTTTTAAATTTATACTAATATGAGGTAAGGTACATTATAGCTATTATACATAAGCAACATATTAACCATTTGATTACATCTTAACGGTTTAAAGTATATAAATGAGACTTTACCCCTTATAATATGGTTTTTATTAGTTTTTTTTTAATTTTTTATTTCCAAAAACTTTACTTTCGGTGTTGGGTTGGCTAACTTTTTGGCTTCTGCTTTATTCTTCTGTTAGATAGATGCTTAAAAAAAAAAAAAAAAAAAAAAAAGCACACACACACACATTACACGTGTAGTTAAATTAATGATATTACAAAGTTTGGTTTTTTTATCTGTTATAAAAAAATGAATTATTGATGCCATTACATCTTATATTTTCATTATTTATAAAAACAAAATATTAAGAAAATTATTTAAATAATCATATTTTTTCATTTATTAATCAACATGATACAAATTCTTCATTATTGATCAACATGACATAAATTTTAGGTACTTTTAATTTAACTTTGTATCATATTGATCTAGAGTTAACTTTTTATATCATATTAATACAATGATCTTTAAATTTATGTCGTTCAGATACTTTTTCCTAAAAAAAACTCCATGATCTATCATCCATGACAAAAATTCTATAAGCCCATTATTCTTATCCAGAAAAAAACAAAATTATAAACCCATTAAAATACTAGTCTTTTTTTTTTTTTTTTTTCCAAATTGCCATCAGTCATAAAATAAGACGTGGCACTGAAAAGCGTATGATTTGCATTTGATATAAGCTACAGAACTTTCTTTTACTCTGCAATAATTGATACAGTAATTTGTTTTCTCCGCTAATGGATATTCAACCAAAAAAAAAAAAAAAAATCTTGAACAATCTACTTCTTCGTTCAAACTACCTTTCTAATCAAATTTACAATCTTCCTTCAAAAAAACTTCATTTTTTTTTCCTTTCCAAACGTATCAGATCCGTCAATAATTTTTGGGACACGGAGATAACATACAAATAACACAACCAAACGGCGAACGGAAATTATTTTCGACATGCAATCCACACTATGCAATTGCACGAGAAGTGAGATATATACTTGACATGCAAACTACTTGCCGGGCTCTGGTAGAGAAAGCGGAGCCCGAGCTCCCCTGAAAAGGGTGTTCCGTCTCTTCCCTAAAAGGGACCCCAAGCTTTGCTTATAATGGGAGCCACGACCATCTTTTAAGGATACGTGCTCATGATTAGATGTAGAGTCAATCTATTATTTCTGTAGGAACAAATATAAAATGATAAAATTTTTAGAGGTGATTTATACAAGAATATTGATTTTTTATCATCGACACTTTGAAATTGTCAGAAATCGAAGCCAAGAACCACCAACGGTGATCGGTGAACCAACTGATCACCTCTCTTTCAGATTGGTGTTTGATTCCACCCTCCCATAAACTGTGGTGGTCAGTCGATGAATCAAACCGACGAAAATCATCGGTGCCAACGGTTGTTCACCCTATTCTAATTGGATTTACTTGACTTATTTATAACGTTGGTCTCCCTTGTCCGTTAATTACATTGAAATACTTCATATATACATTGAATAATATTATTTTTTTAAACTAATGAAATAAAAATATATATTCATAAAATTCATTAATTTAATCCTCAATTATGTACATAGGGTAATGTTAGGGATTCCAATTTTAATCCCAACTTTTTGAGTACCAACTCATGTGTCATTTTATTCATTAGTAAATGCAATCAAATTGATGTGACAATATTTTAAAACTTATCAATAAAAAATTGATAACTCATATGCCATATAAATTAGTATTCAAAAGTTAGTATTAAAGTTAGTGTCCCTGACATTTTTTTATATCCTTCAAACTTTTAATTTTTAATAAATTAATCCCTAATTTTTTTTTACTTTAATAGTTTTGGATTACAATATTAAAATTAATAAAATATTTTTAATTTATATAAAAATATACAATCATGTGTGAATTATCTGTAATTACAATTTTAGTGAATTTTAGGGTAACATAAAATTTTGTAAAAATTGTTCAAATCTCTCAATATTTGAAAAATTAGTTAAAGATTGTTTTTCATATAGGTTTACTATTAGCATTGTGATTATATTAAAGAGAAAAACACTTTCTAAATTATATAAAGAGATTGATTTAAAATCATTTCATTTATAATCTATGTGGGACATTTGTTATTGAGAACCGTGCCTCGAGTTGTTCATTGACTTGAGGGACTTTCATAAGAGCTGCCCATGAACTTTCGATGTGTATATCTATATTATATGGAAAAAAAAAAAAATGTGTGTATATATACCTTTTCTATATCCCTGAAACAAGGGCATCCACACCTTTTGCAGTGAAGTTCTATCAAATTCCTTTAATGATTGCGCACTAACTGCTGCCCCTTAAAAACAGGCCAAAAATATAGTATTGTTATTAAAGACCCTAAGATTAAAAATAAACTAATTATCTTCTTCTAATATTCACTCATCACATCACCACCCCAATATATATCAGAATAAAATAAAGTAAAGCTCATATGATGTATATAAATCAAAAGAAATTAATCAATAGATTAGGCGTATCACGTAATCGTGCTTATGTGATACACCCGTTTAATAAAAATTGTGCGTTTGTGTATTTTTTTCATCTTTTTGTTTTATTTTTCTCTTTTCTAATTTACAATTTATTAGTTGTTAAATCAAAAATACCATAAATATTACATCTAAATCTCTTTTCATAATCAATTAAATTTAAAGATACATCTTTTTTTTATCACTTGATATATTTAATTAATTTTTGCTTTTGGGAAAAAAAAAAAAAAGAAATAAAAGGACCACATCCGTGATTCTAGTCCTAAAATCAAAAAGTGTTCTAATTTCATTAATCGCATAGTGTGTGGACGAAAACACAGAGAGAGAGAGAGAGAGAGAGATTTTTTCATTTGATGCCAGATTTGTTTATGAAAACTTTGTTCTTGAGAAAAATACTTGAAGCTATTTTTAATATTTAAAAAAAATATAAGATAAGTTTTTTTCCCTGAAGTTACATTTTTTCCTTTTTCGGATATTTCAATGTTTGTATAAAAATATCTTTCTTAAACAATTTTATGAATATTTATGTTATCTCGCCGTATTTTTTCTATTCTGCAAGTATCTACATAAAGGTAATCCTATCATTAATTACTTCGTTTATGAATTTGATAGTAATAGAAACAGAATTTGAGATGAAATTTACAATTATTTTTCAAAATTCAAAAGATAACGTTGTAACTTCAAAAACTAGAGGAATATATTAAAAAAATAGTTTAAAAAAAACATAATTCAGTAATCAATCATTTAAATTAATTGGTGACATTCTGCAATTAAATGCAGTTCTTCCCATCCCTGAGACGAAGAGGTAGAGCAAGCGGCTGTGGAGCAGGTCATAACAGGGCTATCACTCTTGCAGAAAGCCCATGGTGAAATCAGCAAAGGAAAGCCTTTCTTTAGCGGAGCCCACATTGGGTACTTTCACATTGCATTTGGGAGCTTATTGGGCTGGATCAAGGTGATCGAGAAATTAAATGGGCTCAATCTGATTCGCCCAGAAAGGACACCCCAGTTGGCCCATTGGGCCGGCAAGTTCAGTCCAGACCCCCGCTGTCAGTGGGGTTTTCCCCGACACTGAGAGGCTCTCTGAGTTTGCCAAGTCTGTCTTCCCTAAATATAGAGCCATAGAGGAGCTCCATAGTTTGATTTGTGGGTGTTTTTAAATGTAAAAGTGGATGATGGGGAAGTATTTTTCATATAAGTTTTTGTCTTTTTTCTGAAAAGTCAATAAAAATTAAAAATAATTTTTGAGAAGTCAACCAACTCCAACTTAAAATTTTCATTTTCAACCAGTGAATTAAACGCACCCAAAATGCAAGATGTATTGAGTATTGTTTTTTAATTTAGTGATACTTCTTGTTTTTGCATTAGAAATATCATATGAATATATATATATAAATAAACATCCTTACATGTGTGATCATTACGGTTACAAGATTCACAGGCAATCCTCCCTTCCAAAAAAAAAAAATGCAATCTTAAACCAAATCATGTTTTCAGAACACCCACGAAAGCTTAGAAATCAATTATTAACAAAAATATCCATAAATGGAATTAAAAGACCATAAAAACCAAAAACGTGGAAAGAAAGAGCAGAAATTGGTTCTTGCACGCAGAAGAAGGTAGACTTGAAAAATGTGCCACATTTTTTTTAGAACATTTGTAGCTGCACCTACTCGGATCAACTATTCTATAAACACCAGTGCTTGCTAAAATGAAAACATCTTTCCTATTATCCTCCCCAAAAGAGTAAATGTAGCCCAAATCCGGTTGAGAATTTCCCGTTGTGATACTACAATGCATTGGAGAGTCATGAGCACACCTGAAAGGAACTTTGGTCGTTGTAAAGTTACCACTATGGTTGGGACTTTCACTAGCTGCCCATATAGCACTTCCATACAAATCCCCATACAAATAACTGCAAAGAAAATGGCAACGATGATTGTGAAAACATCAATTGGGTATAGTTTTGAACCGTGAAATCACATCAGAATCATATTAAATTAAAAAAAGTACGATAATTTAACGAAACTTGATGAGAATCTTACCGTTAAGAAATGTATTAGTATCTTTCCTAATGGAAAAAGTGTTGGCTTACCTTCCAAACATGCAAGGATCGGTCATGGAACGATAGAAGTACCCACCAGATATGGCGGCAGACCCGATACTACTATTTTTATCAACATCAGAATGAGTGTATCCTAGTACAGGATAAAATTATATCAGTGGATTTAACAGAGAGATTTGCTTCTGGAGGTCTAAAGGGAAGTGGGCCTTCATAAATAGGCCAACCATAGTTGCCACCCTTGGTTATAATATCCACCTCTTCATATAGGTCCTGTAAAAATTTGAAAAAAAAAAAAAAAAATTGTTGGTTTGTTAGTATTAATAGTATAATCAAGAATAGTAATGACTGAAGTTTAAAAAACAGCTTTATATAGTCAAACCTGGCCTGTGTCTGCGCATGATAAAGTAAAGAGGTCTTTGTGAATCAAAGCTGCAACGCCACGGGTTTCTTAGTCCCAGAGCCCAGATTTCCGGCAACAAATCTTCGTCTTCTTTGTAAGGATTATCTTGAGGGAGGGAATAGTTTCCCCATAGTCCAAGGTGACATATTTCTTCTGTGGCTGTAGTACCATTATGAGCGACCAAAGTTAAACATATGAAGAAAAGGCTATAGATTTTTGTAACATTATTATTATTATTATTATTATTTTGGTCAGAGAAAATCTCACTCACTTGGCATGTTATCAATGTCAAGCCTTAAAATTTTTCCTAGCAAGGATTTCTTGTTCTGGGAAAAATTCAAAGGATCTCCTCCTTGTCCACTATCCCCAGTCAATACATATAAATATCCGTCCCTCGGTCCAAACAAAATCTGACCCCCATGACTGAATGGAAATGGAAGGCCCAATGTAAAAATTCTTCCGACTTCTAACGGTTTAGCATGTTTTGCCTAGTGGGATCATATAAAAAGGCCAATAAATCAGTTTTAAAAAAACAAAAACACAAGCATTAGCAAATTTATAATTATGGGGAGCTTCTATAGTGGGATCACCTAACTATAGGGTCTTATAGGACTATTTATTACGACCGTAGGATTTAAATCAGGTAGAGCATATTGTATAGGCTGATTATAGGCAGCACTGATAGGCAGCACTAATTGCCTTGACAGACATGAACACTTGCCCGAACACCCCGGGGTTTTGACCTTATCACAGATGAACGAAGCGAAAAAACGACCGTTCTGGGCGAAGTTGGGATGAAAAGCCATTCCCATCATCCCAAAGCTGTTACCATCATAATGAACATGGCCTGTAAGATCCACAAAGGGACTTGACTCATCTTCTAGTCCTAAAGCGTCTCCTGAGCCTTGTTCGGGAACGCTTGCTAGCCAAATTTTGCCAGATTGTTCGGAGAAGAAAGCGCGGTTTGAGCCATCAGGATGAGCAACCATGTTAAGGTAAGATCCATTGCCAATTTTCTCAAGACACAAACCATGTGGATGAAGAGTGGTTTCAGTATTTCCAAGGGAAACAGGTTCGCCGTCGAAACACAACGATGTCTCATTGAAGGAACCGCCAAATTCATCGCAGAAGAAGCTTTTAGTCTGCCAAAAATCACTTAGTTTGGAAGAAGTGGAATCAGCTGGTACTTTGACTCTAACTTGCCTTGAAGGAGGAACAAAGGGAGAGTTTAGTATAGGCACATTTTCGCATGTGTCCCAGACAGTTGAGCAAAAGTTGCCGCCGGAGTTGTATGGTTGCGTCGAGTTGATCAATGCAGTGTTGCAAAGAACAGGAACTTGTATAGATCCTGATTCCGCCTTGTATAACTCGGCTGCGAATTGGTCGCATTTCTGCAAATGATGCAAAATTTACCTTCCACACTTGAAATATCCTAATAACAAAAGTTTCAATGATTTTAATTTTTAGGCTGCAACAAGCTCTTACCGCGCACAAGATAGACTTCACCAAAGAGCCACAGCCAGAATCAGAGATGTTCATGGATTCAAACTGCTTCTGCAGTTGAAAATCCTCGGCCGAGTCGCAGCAGGCTCTTCCATGGTGGGGACAAAATGCCAGAGGCTTGTTTGGGATGTTAGGGGCTCCTGTCACAAAAGAACCAAAAAGGTCATAGGAAGCTCAACAAACGAACAAATATACATATATATACATAAATATCTATATATATATATATATTTGGAAAAACTAAGAGAACGGGATAAATACTTGAGTTGGTGCACAAAGGAAGTGAAGAAGAAGGGTAAGAAAGAAGAAGGAAGTGACAAAGCAGAAGGTAGACGAGAAAAATCATTTCTAGGAACAGAGAGGATGACAACAAGAAACAAAAAATGTTCTTGCCACCATAGTAATGAGACTATAAAGAAGTTCATGGACAAAGAAGAGGATTCTTTAATGGAGCTCCTTTAGTTAGTGGGACTCAAAAGCGAAATTAGATATTAGGTATTGTACGTTAATATGTATTATTTTTCGGAGCTACTTGGATTATAAAATGCAGTGAAATTTGGTTCTATAAAAGTATATACCGTACAATAGAATTGATGCTCCAATCATGAATGTAAAGTAGGTCTGAATTCAGGATGAGCACTATATATGCGCATAAATACATATATATATATATATATATATATGCATATGTCGAATATTTGAAGGGCATTTTATCTCATGTTTCTTAGTGGGCTTAAAGTTAATGGATGACATGACTGACTAGACAATAAACGAGGCAACATACACTTGGAAGCACGACATGTTGTTAAAGATGATAGAAAACATGTTCCGGAGCAACAGAAAGTAAGCAGTTATTACATTAACAGAAGGAAGTTGATCCAATAAACTTAATTGAGCCATTGAATTATTTGTAGTTGGGCACGCCAAACAAGATGCACCAGTGGTCTAGTGGTAGAATAGTACCCTGCCACGGTACAGACCCGGGTTCGATTCCCGGCTGGTGCAATTGTCTTGTCTTTTTCTTTTAAATTTTGTTTCTCGTTTTTGGTAATATCAGCTTTATACTAGGAGGTGTTTGACAAAAAGTTTAGTTTAAATTAAATTGTACTTTTTTTATCATTATTTTTGTCTTTTTTTTAAAAAGTTTTTGTCTTTTTCCCAAAAATTTTTTTGTCTTTTCTGAAAAGTCAACATAATTTACTATTTAAATTTAAAAATCTTAACTCAAACTTACACACCAAACACCCCCTAAATGAAAAATGCTTATGACAGCACTAATACTGAACACTACTATTAATAAAAAGTTGATCTTATCTAAAAATCATATTTCATGAAATAAGACTCACATTTTATTAGTGAATAGTCTTCAATAATACTAGAGTCTCATAACATTATTCATCCTAAATTCCTAATAAACATGAACTTTTCTAATAAATTTTATCTTTATTTAGATCAATATATAGAGTTGATATTTATAAATTAGGTAAAAATCAATTATTTATTAGATAAAAGTATCATTTAAATAAGATGATAATTAGATACATCCAATCCACCAAATAAATTCTTGAATAGTAAAAGACTCAAAGCCGATATTAAAATAAAAACAGGGGGAAATGGATATATTTCCAAAACCTAAATGGGATAATGAATATATATGGTTTATTTGACAGAGTTTTTGTTTCTAGTCAATAGAAGAAAAGAAATAAAAAATGTGATTTCTCAATAAGTGTTTGGAACTAAAGAGTTTTTGAGATCAAAATAATCTCTAAAGTATTTTAATAAGTAATAAAAATGTTAAATGAAATTTTATAATGTCTAGTTTAAATTTTGATATAAGTTTTAAAAAAATTTTACCATAAGTTATATTTTTTACCTTTAACATAAAGTATTTTTGAAAATTAAAAACTCTTTTAACAAATCATTTAAATATTTTCAGAAACTGTTTTTAATCCTGCAATTTTTTTTTTAGAAAGTAATAGACATGGACTTTTTTTTTTTTTTTTTGTGCTTAAGTAATGGACATGGACATTGATAATTGAGTGCATGTGCCATGAAATATCCCATCCTCTACGTACGACAAATATTTAATGTTCACACTATGTACCACATGACACATGTGAATCACTTGTCGTGTTTCAATTTTCAGCCACTTGATAAAGCCCAACCTACTTTCTTCCACGTTTTTTATCCCGCCTTCTTACTAATAATTTTTCTTATCCCCTTCCACCGCAAGCGTATTCATTCATTAAATGTGTTTGGTTTGTTCGGTTGAAAATGTGTTTTATTTTTTAAAATTTAATTATAATTTTTATTAATTTTAAAAAAATAAAAAACAAAAAATTAAATGAAGAATTAAAATTATAATATCAAACAAAAAGCTAATTGTTTTCAACCATATCCTTTATTGGTCAACTTACCCACATAAATTTCGCCTATTTATTTTCATTTTCGTCTCATCTTTCTCATCCCTGAAAAAAAAAAAAAAAAAACTCTTCGTTTTTGCCTTTTTACCCATTTTTGTTCCCAAATCGAAACCATGGCCGAGACCGAGAGTGATCTGACCCTTATCGGAGCATGGCCGAGCCCGTTTGTGCTGAGGGCTCGGATCGCTCTGAACATCAAGAACTTGCAGTACGTGTTTCATGAAGAGGAGCTCGGGACCAAGAGCGAGCTTCTCCTGAAATCGAACCCTGTCCACAAGAAAGTCCCAGTTCTCATCCATGGCGGCAAACCCATTTGCGAGTCTCTGATAATTGTTGAGTACATCGACGAGAACTGGTCCTCCTCTGGCCCCTCCATCCTCCCTTTTGATCCTTATGACCGAGCCATTGCCCGCTTTTGGGCTGCCTACGTTGATGACAAGGTTATGCTTTGTTAGATTTTTGTTCTTCTGTCTTGTTATTTTATAGATCTTTCCTTTTTTTTTTTTTTTTGTTGTTGTTGTTTTTTCTCTTTCTGATACTTGTTTTTCAGTTGGTTTGTTTGTTTTTACTTATAAGGGGATCTATGTGTACTGTTTATATGTTTCAATGAAAGATCTCACGTAGCGTAAATGAAGAAAAAAAAAAAAAGAGGTTTTTGCGGGGGGGGGGGGGGGGGAAGAGAGAGAGAGAAAGTTAACTTGGTTGTTTTCTAACTAGATCTTGTCTACAAGCAAACACTTCAGTTTGGGATACAATAGAGATCTACGGTGTGTTTGGTAGGAAAAAATCATCTCAAAGAAAAAGTAAAAAAAAAAACAAAAAAGGTGGGGGAGGGAAGAGAAAGAGAAAGAAAGAGAAAAAGTTAACTTAGTTGTCTTCTAACTAGATCTTGACTACAAGCAAACACTTCAGTTTGGGATACAATAGAGATCTACGGTGTGTTTGGTAGGAAAAAATCATCTCAAACAAAAAGTTAAAAAAAAAAAGTGGGGGGAGGGGGGGAAGGGAGAGAGAAAGAAATAGAAAAAGTTAAGTTGTTTTCTAACTAGATCTTGACTACAAGCAAACACTTCAGTTTGGGATACAATAGAAATCCACGGTGTGTTTGGTAAGAAAAAATCATCTCAAAGAAAAAATTAAAAAAAAAAAAAAAAAAGTGGGGGGGTGGGGGGAGAGGAAGAAAGAGAAAAAGTTAACTTAGTTGTTTTCTAACTAGATCTTGACTACAAGCAAACACTTCAGTGGGATACAATAGAGATCTACGGTGTTTTTGGTCGGAAAAAATCATCTCAAAGAAAAAGTTAAAAAAAAAAAAAAAGTTTCTTTTGTTTATAAAAATGACTATTTAATCTATATAAGAATAAGATCAACTTGAGAGAGATGAGAGTGCTGTGAATGATTTCAAACTCCTTCACTAGTCCTTTGCTTTCTATTTTCTCTCCTATCAAACAATCTGAATATCAAATTCTTTGCACAAATCCATGTCCCTAAAGTTGAAGCCAACTAATTTAATATCCCAAAAAAAAAAAAACATTACTAAATTAGGAATCTTATCTTATCCCTGTCAAAACCTTTGAAAAAAAAAATGATACAAATCATAAAATTATTGTTTTTGTGTACTAGTTTCATTTCCTGATACATTTTGCAAGAAATGCAGTTCTTCCCATCCATGAAAAACATTGCAGCTTCTCCAGACGAGGAGGGAAAGAAAGCGGCTGTGGAGCAGGTCATGACAGGGCTATCACTCTTGGAAAAGGCCCATGGTGAAATCAGCAAAGGCAAGCCCTTCTTTGGAGGCGACCACATTGGGTACCTTGATATTGCATTTGGGGGCTTGTTGGGTTGGCTCAGGGTGACCCAGAACTTTAGTGGGCTCAAACTGATTGACCCAGAAAGTACACCTAATTTGGCCCATTGGGCCGATAAGTTCAGTCAAGACCCTGCTGTCAGTGGAGTTTTGCCCGACACTGAGAAGCTCTCTGAGTTTGCTAAGTTAATCTTCTCCAAATTCAAAGCAGCTCAGTAGTTTGATTTTTGGGTGTTTTTTCAATTTAGAAGTGGATGATGGGAAAGTGGAACTTCGATTATGTGTGATTGTGGTTATGGAATAAAGTGTGAGCTGTATTGAGTTTTGTTCTTAATTTGTGATATTTCTTGTTATTTTTGTTTCTCCTTTTTGGTAAAAAGAAAGTCCACTTCAATCTAAATACTAGACCATTCAAAAGAAAGAATCTATCAAGTATGAATCCCCGAAAATGAAATGAAATGAAATGAAATAAAATAAAATATTCGGATTAGATGTATCACATTATCTTATTTATGTTACATGAATTGGGGTGATTTAAGTGATTTGATAATGTTAGTTCTATCTTAAATAAATAAATAAATAATTTATGATACCATTAATACTAAACACCACTTCTAATAAAAATATGATCCTTATTTATAGATCACATATCATGAAATAAGACTCGCATTTTATTAGTGGACAGTTCTCAACAATTCCTGAATCTCTTAACATTATTCATTTTAAATTCCTAATAAACATTATCTTTTCTAACAAATTTTGTCTTATTTAGATGAATACGTAGAGTTAACATTTACAAATCATTTAAAAATCAATCTTTTATTCAATAAATATGTTATATAAGTACGAGGATAACTAGAAACATTCAACTCACCAACTAATTTCTAGCCGATATTAAAAATAAAATAAAAAAAAAAAAAAAAACCCTAGGAAAACGGATAAATTTCCAAAACCTACGTATGAACATGTTCAAACTGCCACATGGTGTTTCAATTGACAGCCAATTGATAAAACCCAGCCTACTTTCTTCCCCGTTTTTCATCATGGCTTGTCACTAGTTGTTTATTTCACCACTTCCACCGCCAGCCTTTTCAATTCATTAGATTGTTGTCAACCTTCATTATTGGTCTACTTGCCCACATAAATTTCGTCTATTTTTTTTTTATTTTACCTCACATCTTTCCCATTCCTGAAAAAACTCCCATTTTTGCCTTTTATTGCCATTTTTCTTCACAAACCAAAACCATGGCCGAGACAAAAGAGTGTTGTGACGCTTATCGGAGCATGGCAGGGCCCGTTTGTTCTGAGGGCTCGGATCGCTCTGAACGTCAAGAACTTGCAGTACGGGTTTCATGAAGAGAAGTTCGGGACCAAGAGCGAGCTTCTCCTGAAATCGAACCCTGTCCACAAGAAAGTCCCAGTTCTCATCCATGGCGACAAACCCATTTGGGAGCTTGTTGGGCTGGATCAAGGTGATCGAGAAATTTAAATGGGCTCAATCTGTTCGCCCAGGAAGGACACCCAAGTTGGCCCATTGGGCCGACAAGTTTAGTCCAGGCCCCCCCTGTCAGTGGGGTTTTGCCCGACGCTGAGATGCTCTCTGAGTTTGCCAGGTCTTTCTTCCATAAATATAGAGGAGCTCCATAGTTTGATTTGTGGCCTTGTGGGTGTTTTTCAATGTAAAAGTGGATGATGGGGAAGTGGTACTTTTGTTTTTTGATTGTGGTTTAAGAAATGAAGCTTCCATTTGATTTGACATCTTCAACTCAAATTTTTTATCTCAGTTTTTATTTTTTTTTTTTCTGAAAAGTCTAACAAAAATTAAAAATAATTTTTGAAAAGTTAACTAAAAAAATAATTTTTGAAAAGTTAACTAACTCCAATTTAAAAATTGGATAGAATTTTGGAGAGGGATGACATTTTCTCTTGAGGAAATGGAGATACACCTCTAATAAGATGGAAATAGGGATGGGAACGACTTAAGGTTCACAAGTTGGAATTAGGAGAAAGTCCCGGCCCCAACATAGACATGTTTTTAATTCTTCAAGGTATATTTAGTATTAACCCAAATTCTACTATTTTATTATTATTATTATTATTATTATTTGTTGGAATTTGTTTTTTTTTTTTTGTGAATAAAGGATTTGGGAGTGATCTTATTATTTACAGATTTTCAGCCCCACAGGTAGGAACTCATTTTTCTAGATATGACAGGGAGACAGATTATTTATACTAGTTTCTCTCAATCGATCATTGGGGTCTACCAACCATCATCAAAACCATATTTCAACAGCCGAAGTTAGAGTGAGACCTAAAGGGACGTCACAGAAATCGAATCCGGGTGGACGAAGGGGAGAAGCCAACAAAGGCACCCACCCTTACCAACCTATCCACTTCTGTGGGTGTTGAATTTGGTTTGTTTCATGCTACGAAGAAAATACATTTGGATTGAATTTAAGATGAATTCCACAAAGTCAAGTAAAGATCCTAATATAATTCAAATTCATAGGAGAAAGTATGTACTAAGTACAAATGTAACAATGATGGTCAACAAGTACATGTAGTATTCGTGTTAAATTAATTTTTAATGGTTTAATCTATGATTAAAAGTAATTTCGTATAACGCGTTATAAATTTCTAATATACATTTGTCTATTAGATCATTAAAAAGTTAAGCATCGATTAAACAACAATGCCTCTCTATAGGATAAAATACAGTCTCTACAACAAAAACTTTTCCCCCATTTTTTTTTTTTTTTTTTTTTACAAGTTGGGAAAAATTTTACTAGTGATTAAACAACAATCCTATCAATAGGGCAAAATACAGACTCTAGTCTACTATAATTTTTTCCTCTTTTTTTTTTTAATTTTGTTTTACAAGTTCAAAAAGATTTTCATATACGTGAGACCAAATACTCAAATACATTAAAAACAATTTACACACAATTTATCAAAAAACAAAAAAAGCAAAAAAAAAAACAATTTACACACAACTCAATTGAGGAGCTAGGCCTCAATTTGCTAAATTCACCAAATAAAAGAATCATAAAAGAATAAAAGAAATCACCAAATAAAAATTCACAGTATGATCTTCAGCCTTGTTGATCAGCCGATCAACAACACCATGGGAGTTCCCATCAACGTCAAAGTTGGAAAGGCCGAACATAGAATTGAATCCAATCCAAAAGTAGCATAATCCAACGGCCCAAGTGTTTGAGATTTGGACCGAAAACGACGAATGCGACGTCCGTCGAATGGCGGTGGCCTTACGCAAATCGATCCATTTGCAAACGACAAAACAACAACATTAAAAATAATAATATATACATATATGTATATATTGTTTATATATATATATATATATATATCCAACCCAGTTTCAACTGATGAAGTTCCTTGTTTCTGACACCGTTTAGCTAAACAAAAATCAGTTAAACTCAAGAGTTACAAAGAAATCAAGAGAGAGAGATGGAGGGAGGAGTGAGAAGAGACCAATGGGGATACGAAGTGACGACATCTTCAGACGCTTGCGTCTCTGCCATTAACGACTATTATCATCAGGTTTTTTTATTTTTTATTTTTTTTATTTTTTTTCTCTTACCAGAATTTTCTTTTCTGTTGTTTTCATTAACTCTGAATTGGGTATTGGGATTTTGTACGAACAAATTGAAAAAGGTACTGATTTATGGGAGAGAGAGGTTTGTGATATTGAAAGCGACGGAAAACGACAAAGACTGTGTGTTGGCCAACATTTTGGCTGCCCATTTCCTTTCCTCCTCCTACCCTTCCCTGGCTCCTTCCTATCTCCACGCTGCTAAATCCAGACTCGTAAGTTCGTTCCTTTTTCAGCTTCTTGGATTAAATTTTTTTTTCCTTACCTTATATGGGGTAGTGGGCAATTTTGTTTGTGCGCAGGAACAAGCTACCTCGTACGAGAAAGCGGTTTTCGATGCTGTCAATAGTTTGATGAGTGAGAATAGAGATGATGATGTTGCTCTTGAGTTGCATTTCAAGGTGAGCAAGCAAATAATTGAAATTCAGGGGAAAAAGAAAAAAGAAAAAAAAAAAAAAAAAACACACACACACACACACACCCCCCCTCATAATTGAGATTTATGTTATAATTTGTTGCGTTTTATTATTATTTCTTCAAGTATTTAATTTTGATGCGTATATTGAATTTTTTTTTTTAAATCTTGGTTTTATGTTTTCCTTAATCCCTATTGATCATCAAGCATTTGTGTATGTATAATACGCTTTCTATGACTATGACTGCCCAGTGACTTCTCTGGTGAACTAACTGAACCTATCTTAGTAATACAGACATACGTTCTTACCCATGATGTGCATAATTTGATCACATTCTAAATAACCTTACATTGGCCAAAAAGTTCTGCGGGATCAAGAACTGCGGGTAATTTGAATGCTTCGAAGAAATAATCACCAGCAACAACAAATATCATAAGTGTGTATAGTAGCTTATAACTGAATGATGTGTATTTTCGAGGAAGAAGAAATTTTTTGTTTACTCCTTGAATTCCATTTTGGCCTTTCCATAGATTCAATTAGGGGAGTTGAGCGGTGATGACAATTGGAAAATGTACTGTAAAAAAAAAGTGGGGGAAATGTTTACTTTTATTAATTGAGCTACAATCCCTATCTGGAGTTGCTATTGATTCACTTATTAGTAGGGATGGCAATATTCCCTGCGATGACGGGCCTTGCGGGGATCCACTCCGAACGGGGTGGGGATAGGGGACAAAGTTTGGGGATGGGGATGAACCCCGAAAATTAGCGGGGTGGGGATGGGGAAAGCACTCCCCACCCGCCCTGCCCCCGTCCTCATATATATATGTACATATATATGTGATTCCATATACATTTATAAGTATGTAATATACTATGAAAATTATTTTTGAAAGTGTGTGCATCCATGAAATGAATATTGAAACTATGAGGAATAGACAAAAAAGGATAATTTTATATGTATTTTTTATGGTTTCAAGTTTTTTTTAGGTTAAGTGTTTTATAATTAAGAGTTTGTAATATTTTGATGAGATTTTTAATAGCTTTATATTTTAAGATTTTATTTACATATATTTAGAAGTCGGTTTGTTTATGAAATCTTTGGTTTTGAACTAAATTTATGGTGCAGTTCTACTTTATTGTTTGCTTTTATGTTGTTATATTTTCAAATTTATATTTATAATAGATGGGGAACGGGGGCGGGTATGGGGGAAGCCCCTCTGATGGGGAATCCCCATCCCCGGCCCCTCGTTTACTTAAGCGGGGATGGGGACGGGGACGGGAAAGCATTCCCCGGCCCCGTCCTGCCCCGTTGCCATCCCTACTTATTAGTTGTTCATCTCATGTCTATTCGTTTTGCAGCTCTTGAAAGATTTCCCAAGAGATTTGGCCTCTGTTAAAAGAGCCCAAGTTCTCTGTTTCTACATGGGACGACCCGATCTGTCTCTGAATCTTATTCAGCAGGTTCATTTCTACTCAGGGAACACTTTAATTTTATTTTATTTCTTCCTTTTTGGTCAAAATGAACCTTCTTCGTGAGGTCAGAATGGTTACTTTTTATCTCATTAGTATCTTATTGCATGGCATTTAGCATGCTACAGATCACCTTGATTGATCTTTCAATGATTTTCACGCTCGACAGGTTCAACCCCAAAATCAAGAACAAAGTTACGTATATGGTATGCTTGCTTTTCCATTGCTGGAGCTAGGCCGAATGGAAGAGGCTGAGAAAGCTGCAAAAAAGGCATTAGAGATCAACAAGCAAGACAGTTGGGCACAACATAACGTGAGTTGTAATTGTTAACTGCTGTTCTACATTTAAATCTCCGGAGAATCTTTAGAGCCAATGACAAATATATACACTCCATTACTGTGCTTCTGCTTCATTACCCTTAGATGTTGCATCAAGACGCTCATATATACAGAAGTTATACTCGTGTTCTGATATTTGAATTCTTGTACAGATGTGCCATGTTCTTCAGAATGAGTGCCGATTTAAAGAAGCCGTTGAGTTCATGGAAGCTTGCTCTTCGACGTGGGATCCTTTGTCATCATTTATGTAATATGACGAATCAGTTAAAGTGGAATCCCTGTGAGTTTTAGTATTTTTTGCATAGACACGGGGCTGAAACTTTTACAATCTCAGGATCACGCACAACTGGTGGCATGTAGCGCTTTGTTACTTGGAAGGCCATTCGCCTATTCAAAATATCCTAGAGGTCTATGATCAACGTATTTGGAAGGAGTTAGAAAAAACTGATGCTGCTCATCCAGAGGTATATTATCTCAAGTTTCAACGACATAACGAAGTGGTATTTTCAGCGTAACCTATCTTATTCTTGGTTTCTTCTGCAATAAGGTTTACTTGAATTCTCTGGGTTTGTTATTGCGGCTGTACGTTCAAGGCGAAATTGATGTCTTTGAGGACCGTCTGAAGATCTTAACAAGTTGCATAACGGATCAAGTGAGTTGCAGAATGTGATTCTCATTGTCCTCATTAGCAGTTTATGTGATGTTATAGATACTTTTCTTACAATTACCTTTCGTTTTCCCACAATATCTGTAAATGAATCTCTATGTTCAGCGAAACTGGTTTTTGGAGTTGCACTTGGATGTTTTGATATTATGGGCATTGGCTCATGCCAGTGAGTTTTCTAAAGCTGAAGATTTGCTCAAAGGCCTAAAATCCAGGTTAGAGGGATCCTCCTCCTTCTCACTTTTTCTTTACTTGATTTCGCACTTACTAAAATGAAAATCTCTCTCTCGTGAAGAGTTGCAAAGATGAACAACAAGAAGCAACAGTTGATGCAGAAAGGACTATCGGTTGGTTTAATCAAACTTCCTTTTCCCCTTATCTTGACCTCCTTTTTCCCTTTTTAGTTTTTTGAACTTGCATATTTTATCTGAAGAGGTTTAGAGCTTTGTTCTTATCAAGGTCCAAGTTTCGCTGCTTTTAGGCTCTCTTTATGTCGTCGGGGCTTCTGCATTAACATTTTCCGGAGCAATTAAATCCTGTTCTTTTAATACGATATGCAGAGACTTCTGTATTCTCGAGGCAGAGAGAAGAGATTTGGTCATTAGTTAGGATCTTCGTATAATTGATGTTACTCATCTTAAGCCAGAACTAATTTCTCACAAGTGTTTTTCTTTGTATCAGCTAGCAGAAGCCATGTACGAGTATGGGAGGGGTAACGAAGAACAAGCATTGGAATTACTTGGGCCAGACTTTGATGCTAAAAGCTATAAGGTATTAGCATTTGGTTCTGCTTCATTCAAGCAAACATCGCTGCATTTTTCACATATATCAGAACCTATAACTTTAATTTTCATGCCAGATAATCGGGGCATCAGACGAGCAACTTGATGTGTTCATTGAAGTCTGGTACTCGATGTTGTTGAACACCGGACAAGCTACTAAAGGTATGGCCTGCCGTGCTTTCCTACATGTTGAAAACGTCACCATACTAATGATATTTGTGCTTTCCTTCTGAGCTATAATTGATTTCGCAGCTATTGAAGCACTTGAAAAGAGTATCAAAAAGAGGGAAGGGGTCCCTTTCTTGTGGCGTCTGCTGGTAACGTCTCGAATTTTATGAGCATTTAGTTACATTGAGGCTTTAGTTTTCTACATTCGTTTAGCGCCTTTTTTAAGGCGATTGTCTCACTATCTTTATCACGTGTGGAAAATGTGTTTTTTTTTTTGGGTTCAGGAGAGAGCATATAGCATGATTGGCAGTAAAGAAGCTACAATTGCTGGTGAGAAGGCCAAGGTTTTGGAGTCCAAGTATTTTAAGTAGCCGGTAAGATCACATGGCCGAAATCTCTAGCTTCCCGCTTTTGATGAGCTGTTCTTATGGGATCACTGTTGTGATGTCTTATGTCTAGCACAGGAGCACTCACTACTCAACGGTGAGTGTGTGTATTTACAATGCAAATAAAAAAACATAGTTCATCCGACTTAAAATGTTTCTGAACGTTGTATCTAATTAAAATAACATAAGAATAGAAAAACAAAAACAAAAACAAAATTTGACAGTCCGAAATGATAACCTATTAGTTTTTTTTTTTTTATTTTATTTGTTTACTCTATCAAAGAATTCTCAAAGTTCCATTCGGTTTCACTTATCCAACAAATAATGCATCTATTATTTGGATCATAGGTTGCCTTCCTTGAAATTTTTTGAATGTTGCCATCAAATTACATGTATGAATCTAAATGTAGAATTAATTGTGTGTTCAAATTGAATATGTGTTTGAATAGTTTTGTTAAAAGTAACATTTGAAAAGTGTAAAAGTAGAAGGTAAGTGATACGGATTTTTAAAAAGTGAATTTGGATTAAGATTGAGTTGAATTGTTGTAAACAATGAAATCACTCAAATGTTTCATCACCAACCAAACACACATTGTGTTTAGACGTAAGAAATTTAAATTGAGATGGTTTTTTTTATCTTTTTCTTTTGTGTTTCGTTGAGAATTGAGACGGTGATTCAAACAAAAGCTCATGTTTTTGCCAATTTGTCAAAGTAGAGTGATCCACTACGAAGTGGTGGTGGGCGCGTGTTTAGTTTATAGTTGAAAAAAACCAGGCAAAAGGTAAAGCAAATAGCGAATCATTAAAGTTGTATGATAATATCTTCATCGTTGGCTCTCAAATTCAAAACCATTATATTCAAACCAGTTATAGGCAAAAGGTGTGGTAAAGGTCCTAGTCGGTCCAACACCCCAATAAAAGACGTGCTCAAGTCTCCTTCAGACTCAGATAACATTATTATTAGCCTGCACGTTTGCTCAGAGCTTAAATTAGAGCAACTCATTCACTTATCATTAGAGAAGACAAATTTAAGAAAACAGTCTGGATTTGAAAAACTAAAATAATTTGAGCTGTCTTTATAAGACAAGACTCAAAATTAAAAAAGAATAATAATAATTAAAAAAAATTTCAACGAATCAATTTTTTTTTTAAAACTATCATTCAAAGTTCGAAAAAGCATTGCACTTTACGATTAGATTTGATTTACCGTAATCTCTCGTATTTTGCTAATCGTTTCATGATTCATATATTATAAATCAATTAATCGATTCAATCAACCAAAGTATAGTAAAGACCTTGAACCAGTGTATGTTTTGGAGGGGTATAACATGTTGTTTGACATTGTGAACCCCATAGTGAAAGCCTAGGAACATCCCAAAAAAAAAAAAAAAAAACAGAGGATCAACAATCCGAAAGTTTGGCAACAAGACACCATATTCTATTAACATTTTCTACATTAATTCGCTTCCCAAAAAAAAAGGAGAAAAGAAAATGTTTTCTACACGTGATACGTCCAAAAACACTGTCTGACACAAAAGGGTCCACTTCATCAGTCAAAACCCACACATGTGCATTTCGACCCCACCACCAATCAGATCAAACTCCAACCAAAAAAAAAATCGGATAAATCACGCTTAGCCACGCCACTACCGGACTCAACGGTCGTGTTGGACGATCAGATCAACGTGCACCCCACTTCGGCCCCACGTGTACGGCTCCGGATCAGCCTCAGCTCCTCCACCACCTCCCTCGCGTCCGGTCTGTCGTCTTTATCCGCCGCCACGCACCGGAACGCCAGCTCCGCCATCGAATCCACTCCCTCCACGGCGTCTCTGCCGCCGTCGCCGTCGACGGCCAGCTCCGGGTCCACCACCTGGTGCAGCAAGCCCAGGTGGATCTTCGAAACGACCAAATCCGCCAACGACATCTCCCTCTTTTCCCGGCTCTGATCCACCGCCTTCATCCCCGAGATCAGCTCCAGCAAAACGACGCCGAAGCTGTACACGTCGCTCTTCTCCGTCAACCGAAACGACCGGTGGTAATCCGGGTCAAGATACCCCGGCGTCCCCTGCGGCCCGGTCCACACGCCACCTGACCGCGCCGTCGCCGTCGACGAATTCTCCGGCGGAGCGAGGAGCCTCGAGAGCCCGAAATCTCCAACCTTGACTCTCATATCCCTCTCGATGAAGATGTTCGACGAGGTTATGTCTCTGTGAACCACCGGTGGCACGACGGAGAAGTGAAGGTACTCCATTGCCATGGCGGTTTGCAGAGCAATGTCGACTCTGACCTGCCACGTCAGCGATCCCTTCCGGTACGGCGATTTGGGGCCGTGGAGGTGGTCGGCTAGGGTTCCGTTCGGGACGTAGTCGTAGACCAGAAGAAGACCCCTCGGGTCGCTGCAGTAGCCGTGAAGCTTGACAAGATTAGGATGATCAATCGACGAGAGGATGAGGATTTCGTTGCAGAAGGATTTGCTCGTGAAGGCGCTGCCATGGTGGTTCTGCTTGTGAAGGTACTTCACGGCGACGATCCGGCCGTCGCGAAGCTGACCTAGGTAAACCGACCCGAACCCGCCGTCGCCGATTTTCCTCTTCGGGTCGAACCGGTTCGTCGAGGCCTCGAGCTCCTCGTAGGTGAAAACCGGCGGGAGGAGATTCGCCGACCGGTGTCGGTGGAGGAACAGAGCCGTCGGATCTTCGCCGGCGACGGACGATCTGAACCTTCCAGAACGGAAAACCGATAAACCAATCAGAGCGAAGAGCAAAACACAGGCCAAACCGAAGACAGAGCACAAGACCGCGATTCTCCTAGGGTTGTCCTCGCTAATCCACGGCGGAGAGAAACTCGCTCGAGAGCGGAAGCAGACAAAGTGTTTACTGGGATCGGAGGAGTTGAAACCACAGACGCCATTTTTGGAGCGACAATCTGTGCAGTTCGTAAAGTAAGTGTCTTTAACCTCGTCCCACTCGAAGTTGATCCCAAATCCCATCAACTCATCAAGATACTCCAAAACATCCTTTTGGCAACCTTGCTGTTCCGAATCGTGACGGTGAACAGATCCACAGCCGCGAAGAAGATGAACCGGGTTTTTCACGAGCTTGCATTGCCACGGACAGAAGCTGCAGTTGGGCAAGACCGGAGGCGAGCAAGATCGGAGAACAGAGAGCCGCGAACAGCCAGCCTCGGAGACGCGAAACGGCGATCCTGTGAGGTTGATGGGCCGGCGAGGGATCGATCGGAAGCCGAGCGAAGAGCAGTTTTCTGGGTCGGAGGGATTTGGGGAGAGGAGAAGAGAAGAGGAGTTGGGTTCGTAGCTAAGAACAGAGAAAGAGAGGTCGTTAATGGAGATTGTGGAGTGCGGGGTTGAGCATTTGACTTGGAAAGCTGGGTGGCCGCAACCAGGGGAAGAAGAGAAAGGGAAAGAAGGAGAGGAAATGAAAGGAGGACAAGGAGAGGGAGATTTTGTGGTGTCTGGTTTGGAAGAACAAGCGTTGACGGGTGTTGAGGAAGAAGAGAAGTGTGGGCAGAGTGTGGTGAGGAGTACAACAATGGCGGCAGCAAAGAGAGACATTGATGTTGAAAAAATGGTAAAGGGTTGGGCTTCTCATGTAAAAAGATGAAGATCTGAGAAACCCATCTGGGCAAAAAATCTGATCTTGGAACTTTAGGAATTCAGATTCTGTGCCTAGCTTCCTGGAGTTGCGCAGAGAAGAGCAAGAGAGAGAGACAGAGAGACAGAGAGAGAGGAGAGAGAAGGGCCTCCCTCGTGGTTAGGGAAAACTGGGCTCTGAGGGAGTCTCAGAAGGGTCACGTGAAGTGAGTTGGGAGAGAAGAGAAGACGAGAGAAAACTTCGACAGTTTTAAGGTGGGACCCGCTGTCTTTTCTACCCTTCATGGTGGGCGCTGTAGCCAAGCAAGTAATAGCCCTGTATCCGTCTGTGACTGTGTTTATGCATTTGTTATGTGAATTGTGAAAGTCTCTACCTTTTTTTACTTTACCTTACCTCACCACTTGGTTTCTCTTCTTCCACAAATTTCCATTTCTTTTAAAAAAGCGACAGACCTTGAAATTGACTTTTTATTTTTTTTTTATTTTTTATTTTTTTGCCCGCATTTATGGGTTCTCTGTTTGAGATACTGCGAGGGTGGGTAAATCTATGGTGCGATTAGTTTTTCATGAGTAGTCAAAGTTTGGCAAGTTTCTTTAAATGGGCAAACGAAGTTTGGTACCACAAACAAATCCACACTATGGAACTTTCACAGGCGCAGACGAAGAAGTGTATGAAACCAGAGCTAAAGAGAAACTAAAAAGTGTGATTTGTTGTTTGTTTGTTTTTTTTTTTTTTTTTTTGGCTGAGTAAGTGTGATTTGTTGTTGTTATTGTTTACCAAGAGGGATTTTGGACATAATTAGGACAGGAAGATTGAATTTATTTATTTGGAGGGAAAAAAAAAGTATGACCTTTTTTTTTTTTTGCTTGTTGTATGTCCTACTCCTTTGCTTGATGTAGGTGTGGGCTTGTAGGGCACAAGTCTCTGTGTCAAATAAACTTTATTTGATTTTCTTGAGCTCCCCGTCCAATGTTTAACAGTCTTCTTGTTTTGTGTTGTGGCCTGTGGTGGGTGCATCTCTTTCTGACAACAGTTAAATGAAAAGAGAGTGTTTTTTTCTTTCTTCCTTCGTTAATAGTTAAAGTCGTTTGCCAACCTAACATATTTACAAGACAATGCTTAATTAAAAAAATTAAAAAATTAAAAAACATTTTATTTATGATAAAAATTTTATTTTTTAATAAATTATGTTTAGTGATTTTTTTTTTTTTTTGAAAATATGTGATAAAGTCCTTTTTATATACCATATAATAGAGCTTCATTTAAGGTTATTAAAATTTAATTTAATGGATAAGATATTGAAGGTGCATAATAACTAAAAAGAAGCACTCATCTAATGGATCCTAGAAAAGAATAAAAAATTAAATTCCTTCTTTTATAAATATTTTTTAATTAAAAATTAAAAATTGAAAAAAAAAATTTTAATTGAAAGAGAGCCGTCGGGGACAGCAAAACGATGCCGTGGAGGGGGCGCTTGTGGGTGCTTTGAGGTCGCGAGACATGCAATTTTGTCGGCGGGGGCGATTCGCGAATGGATGATCGGGGGGAGGGGCAAACCCAGATCGAAAACGGCGGGGGGAGGGGGCGATTTCGTCGGCGCAGGGGGTGGGGTGGTCACCTGGGAGGAGATTTCCGGGGGAAGGGTGGTCGCCTGCCGGGGGGGGGGTGGATTTCTCCTGAGAGAAGGTGATTTTAGGCGGAGAGAGGTCGCGGGTCTGGGACCGGTGGGTGCCAAGAGGTCGTCGAAGGCGGGGGTGCGGGGACGACTGTGGGAGGTCGGCAGGGGTGGGGTTTTCTAGCCTTCTCCAGTTTTTTTTTTTTTTTTTTTTTTCACTTGCTCTATAATACTATGTAGTTGTACATATAATAACTCATATACACCCTATTTTTTATGCCATCAGATAAAATCATAACAACTTAAAAAGGAACTTTATGGTAATGACCGGTAATGACTTTCAATTAGTCTTTATCACAATCTTACCATGTTATTTTATTTTATTTTTTGTTAGAAAAATTATATTTGGTGATTTATTATCAATCCTAAACGACTGCATCATTCTAGTCACAATCACGTATAATATTTTTTGCTTGAATACTTTTTCTTTTGAGAAAGTAAAAGTAAGCAATCATTTTGTTTCTCTATTAATTATGTATTATTTACCAAACGGAAAATAAGAACTTAATAATCCCCACACAAATAAAGAATGAAGAAGATGAATTACAATATTTGCATCTCATTTAGGGGTGGCAATTCGTGTCACGTGTCGGATTCGTGTCGTGTTTGAGCTGTGTCAAATTTTTTTTTCTCCAACCCGAACACGACCCGTGATACGAAAACGACACGAAACCGCGACACGAACACGACACGAACCCGTAACGGGTTGACACGACACGAACCGAACTTGACCCGCGACACGAAATTGACACGAAATTCAGGTTGAACCCGAAATTGACACGAAATTTAGGTTGGACCCAAAATTGACCCGAAATTGATACGAAATTGACACGAATTTGACACGAAATTGACACGAATTTGACACGAAATTGACACGACATTTGACACAAAATTGACACGGAAAAATTCGTGTCAACCCGAACACGACACTAATTTTTCCGTGTCAATTTTGGGTGACCCGAACACGACACGACCACTATTTTTCCCAACCCAAACCCGTAAAATTCGTGTCGTTTTCGATTCGTGTCGTCGTGTCGTGACCCGTATTACCACCCCTAATCTCATTGATATTGATTTTTTATCAAATAAAATATTATATCAAATTTATTTATATATTTCTAATAAGATGATTTTTTTAATTATGTAAAATGATATTTTAGTAATTATATTAATGAAATTAATATTACAAAATTTGGTAAACAATAGAAAGTAAAGAGATGTTTCTCTTACATCATTAAAGTAAGTAAATAGTATAAAAAATAAAATCAATGATCTTCATTCACTTTCAATCCCAATACTTTTTGATTATTTTCTCTTACCGTTTAATAAACACATATTTCAAGTAATACTTAACAAACTTGTACAATGTGAATGAGTTTTGTTTCCATAAGAAGAAAAAAGGAAAAAGAAAAGAAAAGTTTATGAGTTGTTATTGTTTATTTCATAATTGATTTTTATGTACAAACAGATAAACAAGAAAAAATTATATATATTTATACATTTAAATACGTTTCCCTTTTGAAAAGTTGGAAATTTCTTAAGAACTTTATTATTATACTTTGACTTAAGAGTATCTGCAGTGCCAAATTAATCTTTTTTTTTTTCAGTAATGTGAATATCAAAATTTAGTCTTTCAGATTTTTGGTGTTAAATTTAACGGTCTATTTTTTATGTTAAATTTCATACTAAAAGTAGTATACTGTTAAATTTTGACATTTTTATTTGTTATTATTTGATGTGTTATAGTATGCGGTAGAGACTTTCTTAGAGTAATTACCGGATGGCTTAATCTGAGGGTGAAAAATGATGGTGTTATATAATGGACGATCGTGTAACTTAACTAAGGGCCTGTTTGGTGGAGTAGTTTGAGTTGAGATTTTTAAATTTTAATAGTAAATTTTTTGAATTTTCAGAAAAGACAAAAAACTTTTTGAAAAAAAGACAAAAACTTTTTAGAAAAAAGACAAAAAAAAAAAATTTGAGTTGAGTTGTTGGAGTTGATTTGCCAAACAAGACCTAAATCTGAAGTCCTCTATATACAAATAATGTGGGTTCCACTTACATTTATAATATAAAAATCAAATCATCATTTTTTTACTCTGAATTTTAAAATGAGAATGAGGAAAAAAAAAAAAAAAAAAAAGGTAAAAAATTATGGAAAGGTATTCTCCTCTGAAACTACATTCTCTCTCCTACTTCTCCTCCCTCACATTTACACGCACTCTCTCCTCACTGGACTGTAAGGGTCCATTTGGTAAATGAGTTTGAATTGAAAATTTTAAGTTTTAATAGTAAATTTTTGTTGATTTTTTAGAAAAGATAAAAAAAAATTCAGAAAAATACAAAAAAATTTTCAGAAAAAAAAAAAAATTGAGATGAAAATTTTAGTTTGAAAAATTTTTAATAGTAAATGTCAATTAACTAACGAGCCTCACATAAGAAATTTCTGGAAGCAATTCATAGTCATGCTAGAGGATTCCTTGGTTGCATGAAAAGGAATAATGGATCCCCAATAATTAAACAGCATTTTCAAATAGGATTGCAAAGTGGAAACCCATGCTTCCACCTGAGTTAGAGGTTGGGTTTCTCGCCTCATGATTAAAATGGACAAATATGATAGAAGGCTGAGTTAATTAGTGTATTTCTTCCTCATAATCGAGTTTTTTTTTTTTTTTCTTACTTCAATTTTATGAAATTTTTTTTTTTTCACAAACGTTAAAAACCACATGTTTCTCTTCACGAGGAAGGCCATTGGGTCCGATTTGGGAAGGATGTGGGTGCTGTCGGCTTGGAGAAGACCCGTTGTGGTGGAAGAGGGAGGCTCGTCGCGGTGGTTTCTGGGTTCTACAGCGGGTCAGGTGATCTAGTCGTTCGCAGTAGTGTGCGAGGGGGGTGATGGTGGGTGTGGCTTGCTGGGCTCAGGAGGGATGAAGAAGATGGTGGCGCTCAATTTTGAGGAAGAGAAACGTCGACGACAGAAATCAGGAAATGTTGACTATTAATGAAAAGAAAAGCTACCATAGCAAATGTTGGCAGGGAAGCCATTTAAAAAAAAAGTTGATTATCAAAAAAAAAAAAAAAAAGATAATGAACCCACAAAGCAATAAAATCCCTGATTTAAATGAAAGAATCTTGTTCTCTCTTCCTCAATCAACAAACTCTGGCGACGGACAAGAGGAAGGAGAAGATGGGGCTGGGGCATTTGAGTTTTTCATTTTGTTTTTATAAAAAATTATATTTTAAAAGAGAAAAAAAAAATGTTGAGGTTATCCTATATGGTAATGTACATTTTGGATTATGTATAATCAAATACTTGACACCAATTGATCTATAATCTTGATGTTTTTAAAAATAAATCATATCGATAGTTATTCTAAAAGAATCTTTATCACAGTCTTTCCCTTTTATTGTAGGTTATAAATTATTTGAGTCAAACTTTGTCCCTCAATTTCTATCAAACACATGTTGAGTGGGTCGAAACGAAGCAATGAAGAAAATCCAGAATTGACGAAGCAACGGTTAATATAAAGAGCAAAATGACTCCATTTATTGGAGTCAAGTAGTTTATGGCAGACTCTTCCTTCATAAGGAGAAGTCAAGGTGAGCTCTAGCACTCCAAGATGACAACGACACTTTCACCTCTCGGAGTTGACGATGATGTCTCCAACTAATAGATAAGACTAGCTTATGGATGCCTTCACCTCTTGGAGCCATCCACACCTCACGAAGTCGTCTCCTCCTCTTCGAGCCGGATCCGCCTTATCGACCCGTCTCCACCTTGACCCTTTAAATTCCACCTTTTTTGGTTCTATGTTTGTCCTTCCTGTTTTTTCTAATATGTTATTTGTCAAAATGACAATGTTAAGAAGTGAAATTAGCAAAATAACATTTTCTTCATTTAAACATGGGAACGACCATCTAAAAAATCAGTCGTTCCGAAATCATTTTACTAACAAAGTTTTTTGGAAGATTATTTAAAAAAAAAAAGAGTGTTTGAATCATTTTCCTAATTGACTCTTTTCTTTTTTATATTTAGTTTATGAATTATCAAAATAACGTAATAATTATCACAAAGAAGTTAAATCATAGTAAAAATATTGTTTTTAAGAAACCTAAATCATATTTAAGAAATATGATTGTAAAAAAAAAAAATCATACTAATAAGCAACAGTTGTAATAAAGAACTAGTAATTAAAATAAAGATTAAAAATGATGAACAAATAAGGAAAAAAAATAACGAATCTAACGATGAAAAATGATGTTAAATATGATAAAAGATAAAAATGAATAGTACAAGCAATTGTTTTTTTCAAAATGAATATTTATGTAAATATTATCAAAAAATGAACATATTTTAAAATGAGATTCTAAAAATGGATTTTTTGTGTAATTATTTCTTTTTTTTTTTCAACATTCGGATTTATCTGCTTAAAGTGATTACATTTTTGTTAAAAAATGGCATTTTTTAGTTTAAATATCAATTTTAGGTTACTTCAATTGGCTACCCCATTGCTAAAACAAACACTTGAATAATTAGGCCAAGATTTAGTTGCACTATGGAGGCCCACCCATATCAATCTAGAAGACCGAGGAAGACAAAAGCTGTGTCTGGCCCATTACATCGTGTACACAACGCACATGGTCACGAAATTCTCCGGCATGTTGGTTTTGGATAAAGAAAGGAAGATTTGTAAGAATGTCACAAATTTGATATTTTTTTATAATTTTATCATCTATAAAAATAAAGTTGATAATTTTATTATTTTATAATATTTAATTAAATAATTAAATTAAAAAATAATAATTAGATAAAAATATTCCTATTTTTTTATTTCATTCTCTTTTTTGTTTATTAAATATTTTTTATATATCAACCGAAAACACCCACATTAAACATTTGCCGTTTATCCGTTTACAGGTCCTTCGTTTTAGTTGTAATTATTTAAACTGTTGTCATTTTTTTTATGAAAGTTTATATGACGCCTATTATTCTATATTATTGATAAATAGTGTTGGAGCGAGAAGTTTTTTTTTTTTAACGGGACCTTACTCAAACTAAATTTTAAATTAAAAAAATATTCAAGTTAAATTCCTTTGTTCTTATTTTATAAATTTTGTAGTCTAATTTAGCTAACTTCAAAAAGTCCAAGATATGAATTTAAATAATAGTGTAATTGATTTTTTATTTATTTAGGGTTTTAAACGTAAAACGATTTATATTCATAAACCAAATCTTGGGACATAATTGAAATATTTTTTAAAAATCTACGTAAATTTTGTAATTTTAAAATTTCCAGGGAACAAATTAGGAACTTAATTGAAACAAATTAATATAATGGGGGGTATAAAAACAAAGAAGTCCATTGAGCCAGGGGGCTGCCCCCCAGACCCAATGTGACTTCGTCATTGTTGATAAGAATTGATATTTTAATTATTAGATTAATTTATAATTGAAACAATTTTATGTTGCGTTTTCTAAATTTTTAACACGAATATTGATAAATTAACACATTAAAAATTAATCTACTACTTAAAAAGCAGTTTCTACAAGCAGTGTATGCAAAATAAAAGATCGTCCTTGAACTCCAAAGTTTGAAGTTTGAACTGGCCTTCTGCGGATTCTTGTTGTATATTTTACTGCTCTCAGTTCTAAATTACTCAAAAATATAATACAATCATGAACCGTGTGCTTAATTAACGACATTTACTAGCAATAAATACTGTTAACCACGCTGTTATAGAGAAAGCCTACGAGGTAGTCACACACACGTATATATACATACATACATACATACATACATACATATATATATATATATTATGAAAAGCATTACGTTGGAGTCATGAATACAATACAAGAAATGCTGTGGAAATGGTGTAGCAAGTTCAAAGTAAAAGGATTGTCAAGACTTGTTTTTTTTTCCAATTAATTTTTCGCGTGACGCTAATTAAGAGATTAAGGACGTGAAAATCACAGTCGAAGTGTTTGAATACTCTCTTGGCAGCATTGGCCAATTAATTAACATACGACTCTGCGTCTTAGCAATCGCACCTTCTAGATACCAATTTCGCAAAGACTTTCTTCTTCCCTTCACACGAAGAAGATTCCACGCACTACCATAATAGTTATGACCCCAAGTCTATAGTCTATATATATATACACCAACCTGCAATGCGTACACTGAACCACGCGTTTATTTAAGCGCGTACGTGGACATCTCTCTCTATCTTAAGCACCGAAGAAATGGAAAGTCCACAATGGACATTTCCTTCCCATTTCCCTTTTTTTTTTTTTATTATATATATTTAATTTATTTATTTGTATACAAGACTTTCATACGCTTGTTGACTAAGAAACGAAATAGGAAATTTATATGAGTGGCAGTACAGTAATTTTAACACTTTTATGCCCAAATTTATTTCCCAATCCAACAAGCATTACGAAACACAATCCACCTTTTCTTCTCGTCAGATATAGATCCAATAATAAAGCCATCAAAGCTTTCTTATTAATTTATTAATCCACCACACAAAGTGAAACAAGCATTTTTTTTTTTTTTTTTTTTTGGTTTGGGTTCACTTCCAATCCAATGGAGTTCTTCAACAAAGGCAAGGCCGTGAAGCTCCGGAGCCACCTGGACAAGTACCTAGTCGCCGACGACAACCACGAGACCGTCCGGCAGAGCCGCAACGGCGCGTCGTGGAAGGCCCGGTGGACGGTTGAGCCCGTGGAGAACAAGAGCCAGGCGATACGGCTGAAGAGCTGCCACGGCCACTACCTGACGGCGACGGACGTGCCGTTCCTGCTGGGGATGACGGGGAGCAAGGTCGTCCAGGGGGACATGGACCCAAACGACATCGCGTCGGACTGGAAGTACGAGTGGGAGCCGATACGCGACGGGTTTCAGGTGAAGCTGAAGAGCTGGTGCGGCAAGTTCCTCCGCGGAAACGGCGGGACGCCGCCGTGGAGGAACTCCGTCACCCACGACGACCCCCACACCTCCTCCACGCAGAACTGGATCCTCTGGGACGTCCTCGAGGCCGAGGAGCTTCCCCAATCGGACTCCGTCGTCGAGTACTTGTCGTCCTTGTCCGGACTTTCTTCAGTCTCCGACGAGGTTCTCAGCGAGCTCGGATCGCCGGTGTCGATTAAATCGGTCAACTCTCCGAAAGTTTCTTCCCCGAGGTTTTCTTTCAAACTGGTACGTTCTGAACCGTTATATTTTTATTATGGATTTATTTGGTAATCAAGTATAATTCAAGTTAAATTATACTTTTTTATCTTAATTTTTATCTTTTTTTAAAAAATCAGTAAAATTTATAACTATTTTTTAAAAAAATTAATACTATTTAAACTTAAAAATTTCAACTCAATTCAAACTCAACTCATTCACTAAACACCCCTATATTAAATTTCATTCCGTATTTGATATAATATTCAAATCGAATATGCAAACTTTAGTTTTACCGTCTTGGCTGGGAAATAGATGACCGATCATAGGGTGAGTTATTATTAAATGGTCATAAAAAAAAAAAAAAAAGACAAAAAGTATTGAGATTATAGCCCATCTTATTTTACCATATATACCACTATTATCTAGGAAAGGAAAACATAGGTTTTGACATTTGAGGAATAACTTTTTCGTAAACTTTGAATGATCATATAATGCAAGTGCTATTTTTGCGTGGATCATGCACATTCGGATTTCCACAACTAATAATTTGTGTGAATCAGAATTAAGTTTGCATTTCTATATGGTGCCATTTGTTGTTGGTTGGAAAGTGGTAGCACTTTGGAGTATGTGGCACGCCCATAACTTTGCTTTATTACATTTAATAATAATATCGAAAAAAAAAAGTTAATGAATAATATAAAAATGTTGAACTTAGGATTGAGTGGGGGATAATACTTTTATGATCCCAAGGCAAATAAGTTAATGGGTTGTTTATATTTTCCAACTTAATTCCAATATAAATCCTCACCAACTCTTGTGCACTATTTCTTATATATAAAAGTGGTGTTACATAATATGACATTACTAGACAGTGGAAAGGCATGCATTTACACTCGTGCCCTTTTGCTAAAATTCCATATTCCATTTAGTGATTTTCATTGTCTCTCGTCCGCATAGTTAGACATCTTTTTCACGAAATTAGGTAGTTACGTCTAAGGAACAACTCTATCCGTACTTTCATGCTAGTTCTTTGCGTACACAACTTTGAGCCTAAAAGAAGTTTGATAGACAGAAAAATGTGGCCAATAGAAGTGTATTGTTGAAATTGAATTTGGCTATTTGTGTCCGTCTAATATATATAGTGATTTCTTAATTTTGAATCTCTTATATACATATAGTTGATCACAAATTCAAATATGCATAAAAATAAACAAATATTGTTACAGAGAAAGTAATATGTGCATCATCATCATCATCATAAATGTACTATTTACTTTAACAATTTGATAAATATATATATGTTGATAAATATTCCATTTCCCTTTTAAAAAGTAGCATATCTTTTATTTTTAAAAAAATAAATAACAGGATTTTAAAACTATTAACATAAATAACGTATTTACTAATAAATAATTTATACAATCAAACAAATAAGTTCAATTATTCTATAACTTCTAACAAATAACTTACTTACTCTTAAGTATCCTATTTATTTCCATAAAACCTATTTATTTCAATAATGTTGTAAGTGTATTTGCTTATTTTAACCTCCATAAATATACTATTTACTAACTCAAATATAAACATGCTATACATCTCTTTCTTTCAAAATTTTTTTTTAAATTTATTTACACGGGCTTTGGCAATCTTCCTTTTCACCTTTAGACACAAAAAAAGATGACAAATAGTCATAAAAATATCACTAAAAAACAAGTTGATTGGGCAACAGGATATGCACACTTTTTTTTTTTTTTTTTTTTTTAAACTTTTATGAGTTGCATCAAACCGAATATCCAACCCGATAACAATCATAACAAATGGAATCTTCCCCCTTGTTTGGTTTCCTTTTGAAAAACTGGTATATATGAATATGAATATGATCGGTGATAGAGCTAAGATTTATTGGTAGGGAGGCCAAATATATATATATATATATATATATATTTTTTTTTCATAATTTGGAATAGATGATTGACCATCTTCTCTAAATTATTGATCTTAAACATTTTTTCTTTTAAAAATGTATCAATTGTTAACTTCCCCCAGGAAAAATAGTAATTCACACCTGAAAATAAAATTTTAAGACTTCATAAATTATACTATATAAATCTAGTAAACTATAGAAATATTCAAATCTAGTAAACGAATTATTATCATTATAACTATTATTATTTTGGTTATTTTAAGAAGAAACAAAATTTTATTAAAGAAAAAGTTATAATAAAAGTAACACTTTACGATAAGAAGTTCTAAAGGAGAATGTATAAAAGAAGACTGGTATCAATGTTCTATCTCCTCGAAAATCCTTCCTTTCTATTGTATCCAAATGGCCCAACTAAATCATAAAAAATTATTCCCTCATTTTTTTTTCCAACTTAACTATTTGAAATAGAACTAGAATACATAAATTAGACATTGAAGTAGAAGGGGGAGAAAAAAAAAAGATTATAAAGGGAAGAAAGTAAAGGAAGTGTTAAAGCTCAAATTCTTTCAATATACAACACCAACACCATTATAATCCAAAATTCTTCACAAAAAAAAAGTATGTCTAAGTTTATCACAAACTAAATTAAAATAAAAAAATAAAATTGTATTTAAATTCAGGATATTAAGCAATGTTATTTCAAATTTTCTCAGTTAAAATTCACAATAAAAACTAAAAATCACTAATTTCTAGAAAGATATTTTCGATTTTCTAACCCAAGTTAGCATATTATCATCAATACATACGAATAAAAAAAAATCCATAAAAAACAGTAGCACCATGGCTCACAAATCACATGAAGACAAATAGAAAAAATGACAATTAAGTTAGGAAAAGAAAAGAAAAGAATCAGAACAATAAGCGAGAAAAAAAAAATACAAACCTAAAATAGAAACGAGACTACGAGAGATTGAAGAAGAACGAATTGACAACCAAGACGAAGTTGAGAAGAAATCTAGTGTTAACCGAAGAAAAAATAAAAAATGTCTCCTTGAATAATAGAGTGAATTTCCAAATTTGTTTGGGAATGGTGGAATAGGAAAGTGAAAAGTTGGCTTTCTTTAGAAGCTTTTAGTTTATACGGACTAGTCTTTTAAAATACTTGGACTAATAAAATTGTGGTTCAGATCTAAATTTTAGGTCAAGCCACTAGGTTCATTAATATTTATAGATTTAATAAAATCATTTTATTCCTTAAAATTCAAATTATTTATCTACTAAAATATTTAAAAAAATTTAATTTAAGAGAGATTAAGTCTAATTATATACAAATATATTTATTTTAAAATTAAGAAAAATCCCCCAACCCACACTAATTAAAATTAAAAAAAATAGTTGGGGGGGCCATGGTCCCCTCTGGCCCCGCTCCCTCTGTCATTGAATACGACCAGAATCAGATTATATTTATTATGGAGAGGAAGCAATATTATCCCTTCCCCGACACGTCCTTTCCTGAATCCTGACTAAGTCCAATACACGTAACCTTAAAAAGTTACAAAATTACAAAATATTATAAAATAAAATAAAAAACACATGCCACGTAAGCGCCGCGTGCACCCCCATAACGTGTCGCCCCTGTTAGCTGACTGGCTGGCGCCGACTACCCTTTGATCATCATCAACAAATCCAACTATCTATCTCTCTTTAAAATATATATATATATATATATATTAAAAAAGGAAAAACAAATTTCACTCGACCATTATTATATAGATAAGAACCAATCAAGACAGTTTTCAATTTTCATATTTTTAACATCGGAAACCAGTTTTTTCTTAGATTGGTTGTCGTCTTTATTTGCAGAAGAAGCATTCGAATCTATCCAATCTCTCGACCGTTGACTCGAAAAAGAACCACTTCCGAAGCGGAATGGACCTCTTCCACAGTGCCAAGGCCGTACGTCTCCGGAGCCACCACGACAAGTACCTCCTGGCGGAGGAGGACGAGGAGTCGGTGACCCAGGACCGGAACGGATCCTCCAAGAACGCCAAATGGACCGTCGAGTTCGTCTCCGGATCCGACTCCATCGTCCGCCTCAAGAGCTGCTACGGCAAGTACCTCACCGCCTCCAACCAGCCCTTCCTCCTCGGCATGACTGGCCGGAAAGTCGTCCAGACCCTCCCCCGCCGCCTCGACTCCTCCCTTGAGTGGGAGCCCATCAGGGATGGCTCCCACGTCAAGTTCAAGACCCGCTACGGCAACTTCCTCCGCGCCAATGGCGGCCTCCCGCCGTGGCGGAACTCCGTCACCCACGATATCCCCCATCGGACCTCCACACAGGACTGGGTCCTCTGGAGCGTCGACGTCGTCGAAATCGAGGTCAGATCTCCCGGCACCAAACCCTCGGCTCCTCCTTCAGATACCCTCCCCCACTCCGATTCTCTCGACTTCGAATCGAGCTCGCCGTCCTCCGTTTCGATCAAATCCGCAAACTTTTCGAGACAAGAGGTTCGAAATTCTCGCTGATGTCTTCAAATTGTATGTAAAAATGGAAGATTTTCGATTTTGATCTTGAATTTTGTTTCAATTTTTTTGTTTGCAGTCGAGTGATTCGTATGCGGGATCGCCGCCGAAATTGGAGGGAAGGACGATATACTACCACATAGCGGATGATAATGGGGAAGTGGAAGATGAATCTGTGGAGGGATACTCATTTACTTTTAGGGGAAATGGAGTTGATGAGTTGACTCGGACGTTTGAGGAAGAGACTGGGATTGAAGGGATTATTATGTGCTCCAGAAGCCCTTTGAATGGAAAATTGTATCCTCTTCGTTTGCAGCTTCCTCCCAACAATGTCACCATGCATGTTATTGTCGTCTTGTCTTCCTCAAAAGGTCAGCTCTTGTTCCATTTTTTTCGCATGTTTGTATCGTTTTAGATGTTTTGGTTCATTGAATTAGCAAGTCAAGCTAACCTCTACCCAAGAAAGAAGGTTTAGGTAAAAACTTTGGTCATTTCCTATTTTATAGGAAAATTGTTTATGTTTTGTGTTAATTAGAATTTTGGTAAGGCATTGTTTGTGAAAATACTTGGAGATTTGCGGAAAAAGTTTTAGTACTTTTCTTGCGTATTCTTGAAAAAACACTTGACTCCAACATGTTTCATTTTCTTTTTGATCTTTTTGTTGTCGACTCAGCTTCTTTCTTTGGTTTTAGATTATTGTTTTACACTTCTGGTCTAACATGTTTCCTTTTCACCTTTTTTTTCTTAACCAGCGGCCCAAGAATTCAAGAAACAAGGTTTCTTATAGGATATGCATCCAGTAGAGACTACCAGTATCAGACATCACTGCAAAACTTGTTTTGTACATTCTCATCTGTGCCCTGTTAATATACTATCTCAAAGTGTTTGAAGCGACTATAAAATTGTTATGGACTGCCCGGACGATGAAGTCCATTTGATCCATAGAGGCTCGAATTTGCGCGGATAGCGGATAAGAGGAAATGTGCTTCCATGGAAGAGGATTTGTATCGAACATGGTTGGAAGCTTAGTCATGAATAACAAAATTTTCGGGAGCCTGCTAAAACGATTTTGTTGAAACATTTTTCTTATTTTATTTTTTCGTCTTCTTTACAAATGGTAGGGAAATGTGGCCTTTTTTGTGGTTCTTTTATTGCTCTGTATGTCCTGCAGCAATCCAGTTTTCTTTTACTAGGCTTGTTTCATCTGATTTTGCTGCAGAAACTATTTTCCGGACAGTTTTGTATTCTATATAGATTATTTGATTGCTTAAGATATCTTTGCTATGATTGTATGATTCCCATTTTGGGGATATTTTGTTGTATAATAGAGGTAATATCATTGAATTGGTGCTAAATTGCAGCATTAAAATATGAAAACATCTTTGAGAAACTTCTGTTTCGGTGTCAGCTCTCTTTTTTTATTTCATTCTAATGGCATTGCTCAAGAAAAAAGAACCCAAAAGACAAGCGTGGTGCCACACATCACCGAGTGGTAGCTTCCACCTTTGATAATTTTTATCTTTAAAGATTTTAGATTTTTCTCATTTTGTCCCATTAAAAATTCACTATACTTGTATAAAATACTAAGCTGTTTTGGAACAGTTTGACCGTTCACTTCCAGCAATTATTCTAGCATCATCGTCATCCATTTCTAGCTGTTTTGGAACGCCATTCTCTCTTGGGCAGTCCTGTATGCCGTTACTTACAGGGTGATACCGCTTCCTAGTAGTTTTTTATTTTTTATTTTTTAAAATCTAGTTGGTTTGCCTTGTTAAATTATTAAGTTAATA
The DNA here is from genome assembly GCA_038430175.1 of Ficus hirta. Taxonomy (NCBI): domain Eukaryota; kingdom Viridiplantae; phylum Streptophyta; class Magnoliopsida; order Rosales; family Moraceae; genus Ficus; species Ficus hirta. Next base: position 12,448,806 of record CM076595.1, on the reverse strand, counting down.
ATTTAACATATAGTATTTTTTTTTTTGAAAGGACATATAGTATATTTATATAATATAATGTTGTGAAAGTCGGTGATCCTATCCAACCTAAGAAATGAGTCACTATATCTGTGTATATATATTTATATTATGTACTTTAAAATACAAATCTCGATCACTGAAATTATTGTAAAATTACAATTATATTATTAGACAAGCCCGTTGAAATTTATTAAAAAAAAAAAAAAAAAGGATCGTGAGGTTGAGATTCTTTGACACATTTTGTTGACCTACAACAAGACACCGTTGTACTTGACCAAGAAATCCGGAAGGTATTGATGGTTTCAAAGTAGTTCATTGCATTTAAATAAAATTAATAGCGTGATTTGATTTCATTAAGAACGAGGAAACATCGTAGAATCAAAAAGAGATCATGTGCACCCAGCCAAAGTAAGTGATAAGGTGACACGTGTGAAGAACTAAAAGATAGAAAATGATTCCTATTACATGCAAAAGAAAATAACTCCGATGATTCACACCTAGAAACCTGCTAATCTATTGCATCAGATTGCCTATGTATGAGTTGGTTTCAGCAGATGAGCTATTTCACTTTCTTTGTAGTTGTATGATTTAATTGCGGTAGGAGATATTTGCCACCACATTGCAGTGATCTGCATAAATTCAGATATTATCTGTAGCTAACGGTATTCGAATAAGAGGGCTTGTCTATGGTTTCTTTCAACATAATTTCTAGAAATGAGACGTGTAATATGATATTATTCTAATGTTGAATAAAAAGTTTTAGTTATCTCATATTATTATTGCCCTCTTTTCAGTGTCAGTGTTATGTTTAATTAATTTCATGTTATCTTTCTTGCTTTTATGTGTTATGTTGGAAGTATGGTTTTTCAGTAAAAGCCTAAAATAATAAATGAATCCTCAAAAAAGAAGACGTTAGATAGATTTCATGTTACCCTTCTTGCTATTATACCTTATGCTGGAAGTACGCAATGATCGCAACAAAAGCCAAAGTCTAAAACAGGGGATAAATGTAGGAGTTATTTCCCAAGTAAAATATCAGTACTTTCTAGAAGAAAAGAAAAAGAAAACAGAGATCATTATTCATTGACGAGGGCAGATATCATTAACGAGTTCGAACGCTCCTGGTTAGTTTTCCAATTGGGAACAAGGAAATAATCAACTAGCAATCAAGTACCAAATAAGAACTTTTAGTTTCAGGCGGAAGATCGTTCAAGAATCTAAATTGAATATATAAACAAGTAACTCAAATCTAAATACAGGTTTTTTAATCAATAATTACAACTTACAAGTACGTTTAATGACTCTTTGAGCTATAAAACGGCAAAGAATCACCAATAATCCATGCAGGAGCAAGTGCCATGTTTGAAGTGATGGAATCTTGCACGATCTCTCATGATAATCTCCACGTCGAATGCAGTGGAGATCAATTTGAACACCTTGTGGCAGTCATTGCATACTCTAAGGTTCTTAAAAATGCGTATTGGTACGCCGGGATTCTTGCTCAGAAGCCCAAAAGCAAGGGCAATTCTCTCACTATGCAAGCCAAGAGAGTGTTGCTTTGTGTCACCCTGCTCATTAACAAGAGGCGCCTGTGAATAGTCAGGCAAGTATCCCATCACCTTAAGTCGATCTTTAATCACATCCAGGAACTGATATATCTCTCTACTTTGAGGATGAGAAGTGTCTCCAGCAAAAAATTCATGAGTAATACCATCCACCTCTATTAAACTACAGCCCGGCTCTTTTGCTATGCCTTCATTTGTCATCAATTTCCTCACCAACCCAACGTCATCCCACCGAGAAGCTGAAGCATAGACTCTTGATAGAAGTACATAAACACCGCTGGAAGCAGTGTCTCCTTCAGACACCAGGATCTGTCTAGCTACTTCTTCACTTAGCTCAACACTTTCTTCTTGCTTGGTACAAGCATCAAGTAAACTCCTCCAGATTACAACGTCGGGTTTCATTGGCATGTTTGTCACCAAATTCAGAGCTTCGTCAATGAAACCAGCACGAGCCAGAAGATCAACCAGGCAACCGTAATGCTCTAACCGGGGTTCAATCTTGTACTTGTTTATCATCATCTCAAAATAGTTACGGCCCTCACTGATCATGCCTCTATGATTACATGCACTCAAAACACCGACAAACGTGATAGAATTGGGCATAAAACTCTCCGCCATGAGCAAACGAGAAAAGCATTCCAATGCAGCATCAGCCCGTCCATGCATAGCAAATCCGAGAATCATAGAATTCCACATGGTTATATCACGCTTAGGCATTCTTTCAAAGACCTGCTTAGCAATTTCCAAGGACCCACATTTGAAATACATATCTATCAACGATGAGCCAACCAAAACATCACTAGCAACAGCTGTGTCAAGCATCCTCAAAACATAAGCATGAGCCCACATCCCCAAAGTCAACGTACCAAGTCCGGCACAGGCGTTTACGATGCTTTGCATTGTATACCCATCGGGCTCAAACATCTTCTGCATCTCACGAAAGAATCTCAGCGCAGTCTCGAATTCACCAAACTGAACAAACGCATCGATCATAGCATTCCACGACACCAGAGTTCTCTCAGACATTTCGTCAAACACCTTCTGCGCTAAGTCCAAGCGCCCACATGAAGCATAGTAATGAATCAAACTGTTGCAAATATAAACATCCGAACCAAACCCAAGTTTCAAAACATGGGCATGTGCCTGTTGCCCCTCGGAAAGATTAAACAAGTACGCACAAGCTCTAAGAACAAACGGAAAAGTGTATTTATCGGGCAAAACAACCCCCTCCTCTAACATTTTACAGTAGAGAAACATGGCCTGCTCTTTTCGCTCAGCACTTCGCGCACATGCCCTGATGAGAGTGTTCCACATGAACGAATTTGGGCTCTCAATCTGACCAAATACGCGAAAAGCGTAGTCCGTATCTGCCAAGGACGAGAAATGGAGGATCCGACTGTAGAGGAAAAGGGCGTGGGGGTTATTACTGGTCGACAATGTGCGCAGAGTACGAGCGTGTATCTGTTTGAGCTGAGACATGTCTTTACATTCGTTTAGGAATCGGAGAAGACGGGTTTGATGGGCAGTTGGGAACCCACCATAACCATTGTTGTCAATGGCGATTGGGGAAGGTGGCTGGCTCTGTGTGATTGCCAGAACCATTGCCCGATTGCCGCGCTGTGATTCAGATTGCGAGAAGAGGGACGTGGACGTGAGCTCTGTTTATCTTTTTAGGTTTAGATTAGTCAGACTCGGACAGAACTTTTAAGGCAGTCAAAAACAAACACGCCCTATGTGCAAGTTTCCATAGGGATTAGGGTTAAAAGTTATCAATTAAATATGAGCCAGTTTGATAATATTGTAGATTTTGAAAGAATTATTGTTAGCTCTACTAAAGGCAAAAAGACAATTGAGTGTCAGAAATTGTAATTTTAAAAGTAATGTTAGTTTTGAAAACACTATTTGAGGGTTTTGTGATGTATAAAACTAAAAATTGTTGTGTTTATCTAAAGCGACTATAATTAACATGATAAGAGAGCCTTGGTTACATATATAATTTCATTTTAATCTTAATTTTGAAAAACAAATTTTCTTCAACATAGAACTGTTAAATTTGTGAATTTGCTCCTCTGTCAAATTATTTTGTTGTCATGAATATTTTTTTAATGTCTAGTTATGAGCTAAGCAGATCATCACAACTTCATAGGTTGTTATATTCCATCCAAACATGTATCACGTTACACGTAAGTAATATTACATGAAAATATATATCTAGCAATTGTTCTAAATTTTAACGCCAGAAAAAACCAAAAGATAACTCGAGCGAACAGAAATTCTGACCCTTGTTCACTCCGTTACATTGGGACAATAAAGACACCAAAAACAAAACAAAAATTTTGTGCCTCGAAACATTCGGAAACCAAACAAATAATGTCATTGTAACTCTATTACCGTACGGCTGTCTTGTAGATTTTTCATTATAGTGGGCCCAAAATTGGCCCAGTAGGGCCCATGGTTTGAAAGCCCTTTATCAGCCAACCATGATACTTGGGCCAAAGTGGGCCCATATAATAACAAGTTGATTACACGTGTCGATTCTTCATAAGTTTTCGTACGCTAGTGCTCTAGTGCTGGACCAAATAATTGAGGTCTGGAAAGGGACAACGAAAACGAATACGAAAGGGAAGATTTTAAATTTAAGGAAAGGTACGGAAGAAACGGTGTCGTATTTAAGATTCGTATTGCAACGACTCACCAGATTCCATATTTTTAATATTTTAATCCTATATTATTATTGTATGTAACTGAATTTCGAAACTCTTGCGCAAAGCAACATACTTGGGCCATCACATCACTACTTGGCTGCACGTTCTCGATATAATATCAAGGGAAAATGTGTGTCGGTAACCTCACAGCCCCGTCACCAAATTCAATCACAAAAATATCCTAACTAACATAATCATTTATTCTAAGGAGTATTTGGGTGATAAGTTCAAACTCATCATCATCAACTCAATTTTTGTCTTTTTCCTCAAAAGTTTTTTGTATTTTCTGAAAAAATCAATCAAAATCACTATTTAAACTTACAAATCTTAACTCAAACTTACACACCAAACACCTCCTATTCTAGTCTAAAAAGAAAAATAAAATAAAATTGAAATCCCAAATTTTGATTTTTTACATACAAAGGGAAAATAAAAAAGAAGGTCAGGAAGAGAACAAAGCAAACTACAAATTGTCTGCGTCTGTATTTTATATCATTTAATAACAAAGAACAAAGGAACATGGAAAGGATCAAATGCTGTATACTCCCTCTAGCAATTTGTCCAAAGTGTTGGAGGAAACGACAAGAGTTGTGACAAATTTCACCTGCATAGTTGTTATTAGTCACCCATATAAGAAAGTGAAGAAAATTTTCACCCATATAAGAAAGTGAAGAAGATTTTCTTTTTTAAATAACATTTAATTACATAACTACATCAACCTAAGCCAATATAATAACATTCAGTAACAAGAATTTTGAAGTGATTTGATAAATAAGAGGTCTCAAATTTAAATGTTATAAAAAGTTATTCAAACATTTTATAGTACCAACAATACAATGTCCACTAGCCTTTCATGGGCAAAAAGGATACACTTCGCCTTTTTGATATAGTTTAATGCAAACATTTCTTAACATGTGAAAGACTCCTATAATCACAACTTTGTACAATAAAATGGTAATTAATATTGGTTATTTCACCAAAGGAAAAAAAAAGTATCTTTTATAGGTAACTAACAAATATGTCGACATTCAATATTTTATTTATAAATTAACATTCCTTAAGATGTAGAGACTCATAAATTGTGGGTCTAAAAAAGGTTATTAAGGCTAATTGTTTCACACCACACATTATTATGGGAAATTGAATGATATAGCATATCTTATAAATACTTTTGAAAATTATAACAGGTTTTTAAAAAGATGATAAATTATAACATATTTCTATTTCTTTTTTTAAAATTAATTATGGGCTTCCAATTTTACTCCTCCCTCCAATCTTGCTCTCCCTCCTATTATTTCCCTGTCTCTCTCTCTCTCTCTCTTCTTTGCCGGTGGTTTCGTGACTACGGTAGATGATCTCGACGACAATGACGGTGATGGCTGCTACGCTGCTGGTTTTTGTGAATACGGTGGAGGATCTTGGCTATGCGATTGCTACAGATGGGTTGTTACGGGCTTCTGAGATCTAGTGTACTTGTGAGTCACTGCGAAGACGGTGACGGTTGAGCTTCTGCAGTGATGGTGCGATAACAACCCGGATCTTCGACATTGGACAATGACGGCATTGGGCTTGGGGTGGGAGCTCCATCAGTGAGTTTGGGTGATGGCAATCGTGAAGCTTTAGAGATCGTGATTTCCTTCCTCGGCGAGATCTAGCAGGGACTCCGGCGACACACAATCTCCGTCTTCGTCACGATCTCCATCTTCGACGAGATCTGACGGTGTCTCCGAAAGCACACAACCTCCTTTTCCGAGCTCTAGCGATGCCGTCACAGATCTAGATCTAAATTTAGGGTTTGTTTTGAAAATTTTAAAAGTTTAAGGGTTTTTCTATAAATTCGTATAAGTTATTATTAATTAACTTAAAATAGACAATTTAGAAGAAAAAAATGCAATGTATTTATATAAAGTAAATGTGACAGTCCTCAGTTTCTGCAAGGAAATGGTAAGCTGTGCAGTCTCACATCGCTTGGGAATGGATACATGTGATGGTTCATAAGTAAAGAGACCACATCTTAATGGTATGAGGCCTTTTAGGGTGAGTCCAAGAGCAAAACCGTAGAGAAACAAGGTCCAAAACGGACAATATCATATCAAATAGAGGTATAAGTCGTTATAGTAAATAACCGTAAATCCCTGTAAATCCTTTTATTTACTTGTAAATATACATTAATAAAATACTGTAATACTTTCATAAATTGATAATTTTCAAAACAACGTAGTAAATACTAAGATTAACTAGTATATGTTTGATTTACTAGATTTACTAGTAAATACAAATTTTTAACAATCAATTAAATTCAAGATTTACTAGTAAATATTTTATTTACTTGATAAATTGATAATTTTTAAAGCAACATGAATTCTAAATTTACAAGCAAATATTAAGATTTACTAGTAAATATTTTGATTTACTTAATAAATTAATTTTTAAAATAGCACATTGATTTACTTGATAAAATTGATAAATATCGGATTTTACAGTAAACACTAGTATTTATACATAAATATCGGTATTTACATGCAAGACTTGTTAATTTTTGTTTGAGTTTTTGAGTTTTTATAGCGATTATTGAAAAATATTAGGAAAAAAAAGAAGAAAAATATTAGTAAATCCTAATATTTTCATGTAAATATTAGAATTTACTAATTAATATTTGATTTGCATGTAAATATCAGTATCTACATATAAATAGTATTTACATGTAAATATTAGTGTTTACTCCAAAAACAAAAACAAAAAACACTAAATCCCAAAATCAAACCACCCCCAAATTCAAAACCCTAGATCTAGGCGCTACTCCAACGCTGCCGGCCAAAGAAGTTGCTACCGTTGATGTGATCTCGGTTTGACAGCGGCGGTCCGTTGCAACAGGGATGACGAACGGGAGAAGGGCAACAAGATTTGGAAACTTTGTGCTCGTGACTACGAGACCTGCAAAAAAAAATATTTAGAAAAAGAACAACAACCTATCTAGACCGTCGCCGAGTTCACGATTTTCCGATTATAGTCCAATATATTGGAGATTGCGACGGCGACATCTACTATCTCTCCAATGGAGGTCGCGAGAGCCATTTAGGGATTTCACGATTTCGGTGATCGTGGAGTCACGACGACATTCCTCCTGAGTTACGACGGCCTACCGATGCTGAAGATCGCAACGCTGGTGTGATCCTAGTTCATGTCATTGTTCTGATCCTGGCGTCGTCGACCGTTGTGGCCAACAGGGAGTGACTGAGACTGACGAACATGGAAGAGACATGAAAAAAAAAAAGAGAGAGAGACTCTCATGGGGTATTTTTGGGTTTTTATATTACTATTTATTCTGATTATGCTATTAAATACTAATATTTTAGATTATGCTATAATTTTAAAGTTATGTAATATATTATGCTATTATTATTTTTTAATTTAGAGATGAGAATTTAAACTTTATTTCTTAATCGTGTAATAACATACATTTCATCATTTATTAAAAAAAAAAAACAATAAACAAATATGTGGACATATAAATCCAATAGTCCAATTAGAGGATCCTCAATTAATTTGAGACACGTAAATTGTCCAAAAAAATTCGTATTGGGCGTTAACCAACCCAACTCGTGCAGTAGCTGTCACCGGAGCTTTATCCACAATAGCTCAGAAAAATACCCGAAATAAACGCGCAAACGAGCTTGGAAAAAGTTTGAATAATGCCGGAGACGTTTTGAGTGAGTGTAGCTCTGCGTATCCCTTGGGCAGAAAGAAAGAAAGAGAGAGAGAGAGAGAGAGAGAGAGAGAGAGAGAGTCTTGGTCTTAAGTCTCTAGTTTTACTCCTTCCATTTGCTTGCCAAACCGCCATACTCGCCGGAGCTCTCGTTTTCTCTCTCCTCAATTCGAATTCATCACAACTGAGAGAAGAGAAGGTTCTAGAAGGTTCGACGGGCGGGGCGAAGATGGGGGTCGATTACTACGAGGTGTTGAAGGTGAAGCGCGACGCGACGGAGGAGGACCTGAAGAAGGCGTACAAGAGGCTGGCGATGAAGTACCACCCGGACAAGAACCCGATCAACGAGAAGGAGGCCGAGGCTCGCTTCAAGCTCGTCTCCGAGGCCTACGACGTCCTCTCCGATCCCAACCGCCGCCAGATCTACGACCTTTACGGCGACGAGGCTCTCAAGTTCGTCGAATTCCCTCCTTCTCCGAGCTCCGCTGACAGCGCCTCTAGATTCCGATTCGACACCGACGACATCTTTGGCGAGTTCTTAGCCGGATCTGGCGGCGTAAGTGGCACCGGAAACCGTAATGGCGGTGGAAATGGAGAGGTCCGGCGACAGAAGAGCCGGAAAGCTCCGGCGATCGAGACGAAGCTTGTTTGCAGCTTGGAGGAGCTCTATAAAGGCACCAGGAAGAAAATGACTGTTTCGAGAATGGTTTTTGATGATTTCGGGTAATTCTTTTCTTTTTTTTGTTCATATGTATATACATTATATTTCTTTTTTTTTTTTTTTAAGTAATTATGTGAACACATTTTTCAGAATTGATGTGATAATGCAGAATAAAATGGATTTTTTGGAATGATTTGATTGATAATTTAGGCCTCAATTTTGTTTCTTTGTAGAGGATAGGATGAATTGTTCTTGAATTTCAAGGGCTACCAAGAGAGGGGGAAAAAAAAAAAGAGGGTTGTACCTGCAACAATGATGCTTTTTCAATAAATTAAAGCGGATGGAAAAGAATTTTGATAGTAGGACATGAAAAAATATTTTGTCGGTGGGTCTAATTATATCAAAGTTTTAACGAAAGTTGACGAAAATCAAACAGATTGTGTCAATACTGGTAGGTCACACAGTACCAAAAAATTCTGATGTTTTAGGCTTTAAATGAGACTGTACAGATAATTATAGGTCGTTCTTTCTTGAAAAAACAGGTAAAAGGTCATTTAATGTTGATTTAGATCTCTGATGACTGTTAGATCTACAATTTGAAATGAAGCAATGATTATTTTTTTTTTTTTTTTTTTTCACAATTTGATTGCTTTTGCAACCATGTGACTTTTGAAACTCGTAACTCGTTAGAATATAAAACTATCATTGACCTACCTTCCGATAATTTAAGATTTTGGGACGAATTGCACTCTTTATCCTCTTTAATAGTCATCACGTGTGCTTAAACTTTTGGGACGAATTTTTTATGGTTTGGTTTCTCTTCTTTGGCCACAATATTACCAATGCTTGATTCTCTTGCAGTAAGCCGAAGACGGTTGATGAAGTGTTGAAGATAAGCATCAAGCCCGGTTGGAAAAAGGGAACCAAAATAACTTTCCCAGAGAAAGGTGATGAAGAACCAGGAGTGACACCGGCAGATGTCATATTTGTGATTGAAGAGAAACCGCATACTGTTTTCAGAAGAGACGGGAACGATCTTGTGACGAAACAGAAGATATCTTTGGTTGATGCTCTTACAGGGAAGACCCTGAACCTGAAAACATTGGACGGGAGAGATCTCACCATCCCGATCACAAATGTGGTTAAGCCCGGTCATGATGTTGTGATCGAAAACGAGGGAATGCCGGTCTCTAAAGATCCGACCAAGAAGGGAAATCTCATAATCAAGTTTGATGTGGTGTTTCCCTCCAGGCTCAATGCAGAACAGAAATCTGATTTGAGAAGGGTTCTTGGCAGAGCTGATAATAACTAGCTGGTGGTGGAGTTTATGAGGTACTTGACACTGATATATTGACCGTTTAAGATCAATAAAATGTTGTAAATATATGAGAATATATATATATATATATATAACGTTTCTGATGTTTAAGAGTAAGATTGTGCATATATAGTTGAAGGGAGAGAGGCTGAAGCAGTGGATTAATGGGGTCTTACAACTTTAGCTGTCAGAGAATTAATTATAATTTTGGTCTTTAATTTAAAGACTTTGTAATTTGTTCTAGGTTGAAGTAATTATTAGCAGCAGTTCTTTGCGTTTATGTAATTTTAAACACTGCTGGATTTCAGCTAAAAAATATTTGGTTCCATGTTTAACGGGTTTTAGTTTAAGTGTAGTTTAAAATAATCTTTGTTCTATTCTCTTCTTGGGATTCTTCTTTAGTGGTTGAGTATTCATTATTTCCTGATTGCTAGCCCACATTGATTTGAAGTATTTTATGGTGCTTAAATAATTAGGAATTTATATTCCGTTTCCCCGATTAACTTCACCAGTTGGCATAAAAGCTGTAGCCATTTGTTTTTTCCTGGAATCGCAAGATACTGAGCCCACCAACGAAGCATATTAATATTCTATTACTTGTCAAAGAAAGATTTTTTTTTTTTTTTTAATTAGTAAGTCTATGATGTGACAGATACTTTTCCCCATGGTGGGGTATGATCTAAAGACCATTCGTTTAATCTAAAATGAGGGTGTAGGTTCACTCAATCGCACAGATTATGACCCAACTAGAATAGAAAGAATTGAAATATTAGCTCTACTCATACATGATTCCTATCCTGAACTTTTCGAAAAAAATTAATGTCTTTCATTGGAATATTTCAATGGAAAGTGATAGTATTCACGAAAAATAATCAACTCGAAAATCACGAATTGATGAGGTGGAGTTAAACGGCCCTATTTCATCTTCTTCCATGGCGAAAGAAAATTCCACCAACATTGAAATCCCTAAATCGAGTATTTGACACCATTGATATTTCTAAAGGATGAGAGATGTAATAAATTGATAAAGTTTAATAATATGATGGAATTGGAGACTTAGATGCGATGGTTATGAGTATCGTATAAACAACAGTTACGGAGTTTGTCTTATTAGGAAGGAAGAACCTGGAGTTGGAGCCCAAAAAATGAAATGGGGTTCAAGGAAGGTGGAGAACTCTTGCAGGCGTGGGAGAGAGACACAGAAGCCAATTAAGAGAAGGAAAGTCTGGACATTTTGGTAATTTTAGTATTTAGATGAAAGGGGCTCTTGTTGACGTGGCCTCTTCTCATAATTTGGTAGAGAACACCTACGCCCTCCAGTAGGGTGTAGGATGGTTGGTGTTCCGAGGTCGTTGGGGGCCTAATTGCTGTTGCAAGGGGTGGTGTTGGGCCCCATCGTCGACAATTAGGAAGGTTTGGGTGTCGTTGCAAGGTGGGGATGGTCGGCATCGTAGGTGAAGAGTACCGGTCGCCGGAGGCTGGAGTTGCCCCGGTCGGGAGCTTGGTGACCGGTCTAGGTAGGACAGGGTTAGCTGCCATGGGGGATGCCATACTTGGATTTTTTTTTTTGGTTTAAAAAAATGAGGAAAAATCTAATATTTTAATAAGGGGAAAGTACCTATATGATACAAATATAAAAATCATTATATTAACATGATATAAAAGATTTGATACTAGACCAATATGACTCAAATTAGACACTAGTAAGTAATAAAAATAAAAATTTATGTCATATTGATCAAGAATGGAGAATTTGTGTTATGTTGGTCAATAGATGAAAAAATGTAGTTATTTAAGTAATTTTCTATTTTAATAATGGGTATTTTTTCGATTATTAGATGGGTTTGATCACATGCAATTGTCCCTATCTTAAGGCCCATTTGGAACAATAGTTGGAGTTGAAGTTTTATAGGTTGAATTAAAATATGTATTTTATTGAAATGTGAATTGAAAATGAACTATGATATAGAAAATAATGTAAAAGTTTGAAATGTATTCGAAAAAATATACCATATAGATCTTGTTTAATTTCTCTAGTCATTCGGTGTGATTTAAAAAAGAAAAAAAAAATTTATTTCGACTTGAAATAAGAAAGTTATGAATTTTTAAATTTTGAGTTTTTTGAAAAAGTAAGATAAAAAAATGAGATGTAAATTAGAGAGTTTTGGAGTTTAATGAGAAAATTTTAATGGGAATCAATATTCCAAACGACACCATAGTTTTTTTTTTTTGGTGAATAAAAAAGGATCTGTGGGTGGTCCCATTATTTCTAAGTTTTCAATTCCACAGATAGGAACCCCTTTCTCTAGATATGACAAAGAGATAGGTTCCTTATACTAATTTCTCTTAATCGGTCATTCGAAATCTATCCTATCATTATCAAACCATGCTTCAACAATCGAAGTTAAAATGATGCCTAAAAAAAAACAAATAAAAATCAAACTCAGATAAACAAAGAAGAGAAACTAACAAAGTCACTCACTATTATCAACTCATTCACCCGTACCGGTGTCCTAACGGCACTATAGTTTCAACAAGCAACATCATCTTTAGCTATTTATTTATTATTAGAGGGTCCAAATTTGTACCTATTAGTGGAGAAAAATAGTCATCCCCCATTATAATATTCCTCTATTTTGTTTTATTCTTAATTTTTGTGTGTGACTCATGAGTGCCAACTTGGAACATTAAGCGGTATTTTGACATCATTCTTACGTGGAAAACATTATTTTTAAAGATAATTTTGAACTTTTTTCAGTTGATTGAGATAGGGCTATTTCATTTCAATAGGGGTACGGACAATATGCCTTTAGCTACAATATCTACATACGGTACAGATCTATTTAAGAATCTGGTTGGGGATTTTCGATATTTATAGAAAAATTGGGTTCATTGACTGCACACATGATTTACATAACGAATAAAGTTTTCTACTTTTACATGTAAAGCGTTTCTCTTCCGGCATTGTTAGTAGGCTCCGCGAATCTAACTCTAGGGGTCCGTTTGGTGAGATTTTAGAGATGTAGCTTTAGATTAAAAATGAGAATAGTTTTAAAAAAATACGTTTGATTAAAAAAATTATTTGTAGTAAAAAGAGTAAAATTTTAAACTAAGTCTCAAAAAAAATATCAATATGAATTTTGTTTTATTTTTCTCGAAACTTTATGTAACTTAAAAAAAATTATCTCAGTTAAACTTAAAATAATAAAATTATGAACGTTTAAAATTTGAGTTTACTGTAGATATTTAAATATATAAATAGTAAAAAATAGTTTTGAATTGTAAAAAAAAAAAAAAAGATAAAATTTTGAAACTAGATGTTCAAATATGTCCCTAGACGGACTCTAACATCACTCTCTAATAACAAATTTTGCCAGTGCACCTTCAACGCGTTGCCAAAAAGCGCACCCAGCAGCCAATCTCAGCCGTCCGATCTAGTGAATCCCCAGTTTCTCCCAACGTGCGCTGAAGCTTCCTCAGCACTCGGTGGGCCCCGCCTGCATTAGCGACTCGGCCTAGTTGTCAGCCACTCTCTCCTGCGCCACATGGTCTCGTCGACATCTTCTTCCAATCCGAGATCGCCACGTGAAAATCCGCTTGTTTCCTTATTTCTTCATTAGCAGATCGTTTTTTGTGCTCTAATCAAGCTAATTTGATATCAGTGGGATCTGGATTTCTACATCAATTAATCAATCTAGTTTAGTTTCCTTTTCTCATAGGAATTTCTTTATTTTAGTATTTTTATTTGTAATGTTTAGTTTCTCATTTTACTTTGTTTCCCTATTTGACTTAGCCTCTAAAACTCTAGAAATATAGGGCTATGTCTCTTGTATTAGTTATTCAAGAATTGTGAAGTTACAATATTTAATATATTTCAGTTTATTTTCAATTCTTATTTGCTTTTTTTCTTATTATTGTGAGGTGAGTGATACACCTTTTGTGAGTGAGACATTGCTAGTGAAAGGTTAAGTCTTGAGTGGATTTTATTTGTTTGCGTTATTCTTTTTGTTTGAGATCAATTTGTTATTCAACGTTTATAAATTTGTTTCATTTTATTCTCTTATGCTGTGTTTATAATAATTATTTCTGTAATTACAATAGTTTTAATTATTATATTCGGTGTATTAAATCACTAGTGACATGTGGTTTTCTTTCAGTAATTTTATATGAACATCCCTTACTGTATTCTGTCATGGGGTATTTTGTCGCTTTCGGATAACATATAATATATAATTGTGCTTACTTTAATGAGAAGATATTAATTTGATCAAATACTTTTTCTATTATTTGATCTTTCAAATATATCTTTCGACTGCATGTTTGAGATGTGAAACATATAATTGAGTTATAGAATTGAAATATTGAGTTTGAACAAAAGCATTCAAGATTCCTCACCTATCTTTTCTTTATTTTATTTTTATTTATTTCATTTTATTATCAAAAATCCTAAAAACATTTATCTTTTATTTTCTTTATTAGCTTGTCTCTCTAACGTTTATTTTTCATTAATCTCTCTTGTTTTTTATTTTTATTACCTTCTCATGGGATCGACCGATCTCATTGTGGTATAATTGACCGCTTTATCGATACATAATTTGGGCGTAATTACGGGGCCTCTCAGAGCCCTTCGTCTTTTCTATATCTTTTTATCAGGCTGTTGATAGATAAGAAAAGAATCCATACTTTGGAATCCACTTTGGTTAAGCAATCCATTGATCATCCCAGTAGAAAACAACAATTATTGCAAATCCTCTGTCGTCTGGTCTCTCAAGTTTGCTTTATTAATAATTAAAATAGGAAAGTAATAGAGATACAATATATTCTCTTGCCGATTTCATAAACATGAAAAGAGTGGAAAATAAGCACACTTGCATAAAGTAAACAAAATAAATGGTTAAAAATAATAATAATAATAATAAAGTTGCCACCTTATTAGTTTAGCTTTATTCTCAATAATATTCTCTTCTTATGCCGTGAATGAAACGACAACAACATGTGTTGGAGAGACTTGTTTGATCAAAACATGATCAAGTGCTTTCACGAAAAGTGTAAATAAATTAATTTGACTTCCTGTGCTTCTCAATCTTCATCTCCAAGTCAGCTTTCTTTGCTCCAACAACCTTATCAACCTGGTTTCCTTTCTTCATCAGTAAATACGTAGGCATTGCTTGAACCCCATATTCCGCAGCCACATCCTGTTTTCATGTGTAACATGATTATGATCATCATAAATATAAATATAAATAAAATAAAATAAAATAAAATGAAAAACATATGGAGAATAAATTTGTAACTCATGATATACCGGAAGTTCATCGACGTCGATCTTGACAATACAAATGTCTTTGTATTTCGTAGCAAGCTCTTCAAGGGTTGGCTCCATGGACTGACAAGGTTTGCACCATGCTGCCGTGAAGTCAATCACCACCTTTCGGAACCAAAAAGATGTCAAAAAGTTAGAATCACCTCTTGTTAATTTACTAATCCATTTCAAAAGCTTAGCTGATAGAAGAAGAAATCCAGAACATATTAAAAGACTAACACGTGATAATAGTATTTAAAGGGAATAAAGAGTGCAATTGTAGGGGTTCGAACTCATGACTTACTGCTCTGATATCGTGTTAGTTTATCAATCCCTCCTAAAAGCTTAAGCTGATAGGAGGTGAACCGATAACAATTTTTATGTTCTAACACCTTTGATCACACCGAGCAAGTGAAACTATTGATCTACTAATTACAAATAGGAACACAGACACAGACACACACAGATATATATAATTACCAGCTTGTTAGTATCCTTGCAAGAATTGAAAAAAGTCTTCCATTGGTCCTTTTTACGCAGAGATTGGATGGAAGATTCTGACGGTGCTTTAATAGCATTTTCTTGGCATGATTTGCTTTTGGTCTCGACGGCTGATTGTGCTTTAATAGCATTTACTTGGCATGGTTTGCTTTTGATCTGGACGTCTGCAGACAGACTGGATCCCATTTCTTCGTCTTCTTCTTCTTCTTCGGAAAAAGGAAAACAAACGAGCTTTGTGTTAGAACTCTAGTGGAATATTGGTGGGCTAGTTTGGCTTGAATGTTGGGATTGACAAACAAGAGGGCGGTTTATATAGAGCTGAATTGTGGTGGGAAATTTTTTGAAATAACATTATTATTGGTGAAGAATCTGATTCTGGACCTTGATATATATATTATGTGGACCGTAGAACAATAACGGAAAGGGATTTTAAAGCATAAAAGTGTGAATAAATGGGACCAATGCATTTGCATATTTATCATACAAAACCTCTTTTGTGGCAACATTTCATGAAAAATGCTTGGCCACTAATTGTTTGTTTATGAGGTTTGAGTACCAAATGGTCGATCTGCATTAACTTGTTCGATAGCGATTTTAATTTAATAAATGATAGTTGAATTAATTATACATATTTTTGTTTAAGTAATTAAGTACTCAAAATTAGTAAATTAACAAGTTAGTATCGGAAACATTACTCGCATTTCGATATTGGCATTTCATCACACCTTTGTTTCTTTTATGTTTTAGTGAGTTTGTAAAATCCAATCTCTCTACATCTATGTATGCAGGTTTTTTTTTTTTTTTTTTTTTTTTAAAGGATTACAAACTCGTTTTGAACTACTTGTCCTATGACGTTAATTAATGCAATTTTTAGCACTGGTCGTGAGAACTTTTTGCAACAAATTGGATACTCTTTTTCTAGGAATAATGTCACTGTAGCAGCCCTAGAAAAAAAGCTAGAATTAATTACGTAACAAATCACTTGGAATCAGAAAACTATGAGCTGCCTTCAACATTGTTTTGCGGCGCAATATATTGGGCATCTCTTTTTGCTGTGTTTGTTCCCAAAGTTTCAACTTCATTTCCATTTCCACCCTTCACAAGAAAAAAAAAATATAAATATATTCTCATACATGATGGGTAGTACTATCATGATAATGATATTTCAATAAGCGCAAAAAATATAAGAAAAAAAGTATATACTTGACTACGCCTCATATTACTTCAAAACAACATCGTATAGGTGCATGTAGTAATAAAACCAGAAGTTATTATGAGGGAGAGTATATGTAAATGTGAACAAACATATAAAAGCTAAATAAATAATAATAATTTTTTTTAAAAAAATTAAGTTGAAGGGGGTTTATATGTAAATTTATATAACAAATTATAGGCTAAAATTTAACAAAGAGAGTTGACGGGGGCTTAAGTCTCCACTTGGCCTTCATTGACTACGTCATTGCGTGCATGTGATTGAGTTTGGTTCTCTTTTCAATAATGTAGTTTATTATCAACTGCACGTTGCAATCAAATTTGTAGGTGTTGAATGATGGTAAAATTAATTTAGACTGTTGAATTTCTTTTCATTATCGAGTCTTACTCGACAAAAGGTAGCTAAAATTTCAGTAATTCAAATTAATTCGACCATTTATTTAACGCCTGAAAAATTACATGCATATTGTTACGTATAATGGAATATATTGTGATAATGTAAACGCGTGTTTTGAGTGGACGCGGCTATAAAAGGTGAGGTGCCGTGTAAGCATGTAAGGAGAATAACACTCATATGACACATTCGTTGACCCACATTTGGAATTTTGTTTTACAGTAAGGTAAAATTCTGTCAAATGTAAACACCAGTAGGAAGGAAGTTGCGTGAGAAGCTTTGAATAGTGAGAGATTATTCCCTTTAATAAAGTACCTGTTTCTTTTGTAAAGTTCAAAGAGAAAAAAATAATAATAAAATAAAAAAGCTTATGATCATATTCATCAGGGAAAGTATGTAATAAAGACTTATTAAGAGTAACTATCTATAGGATTCAATCCAATGGTTGTTAATAGATACCTATTTAATATGGATGGTGAGATGAAGTTGTTATTTTAAGAAAGGAATCATCTTATCTCATTTAGTATAAAGGAAAAAAAAAAGGTATTAAGGTAATTGCATGATATTTTTCTCCTTAGCCAATCTCTCTCCTTGCCATCTTAGATCTCGCTAGCGACGCTTGCAAGAATTTCTCCGACGGTGCCTCAAGAGGTGGATCTCACGAGAATGATCGCAATCTCGTCGGGTACCCTTCAATGAGCGATTTGGTGGCTGGAGGACGTCCTAACACAAACCCTCTGCAAAGGAGGCCGTCGCTGGAGACGACGACGAACTCGGGGTGCCGGCGACCAAGTCGTTCTAAATCTAACCCCATAGGACTCCCTATTAGCAACGCATCATAGGTTTCCATTTTCGATCTCATTTTGAACTTCACTTTAGTTTGCGTTGTTGATGTAAATGGAGTGTTTGGTTCGTAAGAAAGCATGAGAAGATTTTCATGGAATTCATGATCATCCTTGTTGGTATATGGTGGATATCAAACCCATAACTCATGCCCATCCAACTCTAAAAACCCAATTGAAAATGACAGTGAAAGAAATTAATAAGAACAATGCATACTCATTAAAAAAAAAAAAAAAAACCAAAACCAAAACCAGTTTTCACCAAAAAAAAAAAAAAAAAATCTAGAAATTTATAAGAACTACCTTAGAAAGCCGAGGTGTGGATGCCATAAAATGAGTTTCAGATGTGCCAATGAAATTTTAATCACATATTTTCTTCATCTGTAATTGTTGACCCACAAATATTTAATTTCAAATGTTTGAGAGTTCCTCCCCTTCATATGTTTCTTCCTTTTTTTTGTCTGCCATTGTCGCCAGAATACCTCCGTGGCCTTTTTTCAGATTTTTTTTTTAATTTCTTACACTACAATCTTATGAGGTAGTGCATACTACAATTATGATGTACACACAATATCTCAGCCCACCGATTAGATCAAAATGGCCTAAAAACAAGCTCTATGGATAGTTACTCTCAAGGAGTCTCTACCACAGTCACTCCCTATTCATCAAGAGGATAAAAGAAAAAGGGTAAAGAGGAAGCCTCCTTTTGTTCTTCCTTTCTGAATGATCGGCTAAGATCATCTCCAATATATTGATCTATACCAATGCTATATTTGTTACAAAGAAGTGTGAAAAAGATAAAAAATTAAGATAAAAACTTAGGTTCAAACTTAAATTCCAAACAAGACATTACTCTTTTTTTTTTTTTTTTTTTCCGCTTTCGTTTTGTGTGTGGCTAGAAATGAGGTCCAATGTTATTTGGCATGTGCAGTTCATTGATTCTCTAGGAGTGCAGCCATTGGAGTAAACGAATACAGTGAACAGAGTTTGGGATTGGAATTTGGCATTCGTCTCTGAAACGTTTCATGTCGGCTGTGCGGATCATATATCCTCTTCTTTGTCTAGTAGTGCGTTCAATTGCAAAAAGCATCTATTCGATCTTAACGAAATTGTCAATTAGGTGTGTTCATTTGCATGGTGGCTATATTTGGGAGAGTTTTTACTTACACTAGTTTACTTCCGTACGGTTGTTAAAAACTCTAGTACGCAATTGGAAGAGGTTTTGCTTTTGTTTTGTTTTGTTTTTTTGAAGTCGATAAAAATATTTGAATGAAGTTTATAATATCGTACTGCTAATAAAATTATGATATAAGTTTTGAAATCTAATCAAAGTACTTTTTATAGAAGTTATTTTTTTTTATGAAATTGTCTGGAAGTTTTTTCGAATAATTTAAACTCCTTTAGTTGAATAGTTATATATTTTTTAGAAACAGTTTTTAGACTCAGAAAGTCAAAAATAAATTCCAACATGCTTTGTTAAATAGGTCTAGGTGACCCGTCATTTGAATCAAGGTCTAGAAATTTTATATTTTCAAACACGGCGGTGGTCACTGAAAAGCGTGTTAGTGTCAAATTGCATAATCGCACTTGGGACTTGTTAGTCGGCCTATAAAATACAACGAACCTAAACTGCCCATTTTACGTACTCTTTTTTTTTTTTTTTTGGGTGGAAAATGCTGTCCGAAGCATCTCATTACAATTTGCAAGAGAAAGCAACTATTTTGCACACAATAAAAACACTAAACACATGAAACTCTCACTCTGAAAAAGAAGAAGGGTCCTTCAATCATCGATTCACTCAGCCCGCTTTTAAAGGTGCTTTTCCGAATAGAATCAACCGTTGAGACACTATCAAAGGAATCTGTGGAGGGAAAAGACGAAGTTGCTGAGAGAGCCATCTTACACTTCCCAGAACGCATACACGTGTGTGTGTGTGTGTGTGTATATATGTGAATATTCTTCTTGCTAGCTGCTAAACTAGAAGGAAAAAAAAATAAAAAAAAATTTCGTCCGATGTGCCTAAGAAATCTGTAATACTCGGTTTATCAAACCATGTGCGGCAACGCTCGTATGATTGGAATCCATAACATGAAATGCCCCAAACTGTTCTACTTATGACCAACATTCGAATAATATCCTCATGAATTACAAAGTCATTGGAGCTTTCTACCGCTAGTGCACGTTATCAAAATCACATTTAAAAAAAAAAAAAAAAAAAGTATGCAAAACTATTAGATTTCTTCATGATTAATGATGCAACGAGGGTAAACCAGAGCAAAAAAGGACCAAAGAGAGACGACCAAATATATTTCCTTCCGCATCATAGTTTCTGATTGGAATCCTTAATTTAACTGAACTACAAAAGAGAGTCCTGGATGGCGAGTTCGTTAAAAGCAACCCACATTTCAGATCATCTTTCACACGAAGCAACAATAGATTCACCACCCGCACAAAAAGAGAGCTAAGAAACAATCATCCCTATCAACAACTTACGGGTAAATCATGACCCAACCCCAACACTGGTGGCAGACATTTGGCTGCCTTGAACTACTGAGCCATGATTGTTGTAAGAGGACCCGCCACCTCTGCCGCCCCTTCCCCTATTGTTATAGTAACCCCTCTGATAATAACCTCCAGGCTGGTCATAATACTGGTTCCGACCATTCTGGTAAGGTCCACCTCCTCTGCTACTGCCTCGGCTTCCGCGGCCGTTAGTGTAACCCCTACGGCCACCCCCACTGCCGCCACGACCACCACCTCTTTGGTTCTGATAGGGTCTTCGCAGAACATACTGCTGCTCTTTGGATTCAACATCTCTCTGGTTGTACTCTATTTCTGTCTCTGGTCTGATTTGTTCATGTTCAACTGGGACAGCCTCTGCAGGGTTCTCGGTCTCTGGTTCATCATCCTGTATGCAAGGCAGAAAAACTTGTTATTATCTTTAATTAAATAGGAAAGTAGTGCAGGGTTGTATCAAAGCTAAAATGACAGCACCTTTTGAACTTCCTCTACAGTACTTGATTGATGCTCACTTATTTCATGTCCTTGAAAATCTGCCGTGCCTTCATCCTACAGAATTTTCGAAGTTAAGTAAACACGCACAACTTGGAAAACAATCTCTTGCTCAGATAACATAGAAAAATATATATGTATATATATATAACAAGTATATCATGTATCAGACAGACTTCATAATCAAGTAGTTATGTCGACCCCAAATACAGATTCTCTCACATGAAAAGAAAGAGCTGAGCTTCAGCCTTGCAAAAGTGTTCCGCGCCACTGCCTATACACAGAACTTCAACTTAGAGTTAGGATAACCAATGATCCCTGAACAGTTGGTAAATAAAAACTATCGAGTCCAAGATGACTAGTAGGAATTGTTGGAAACCGAATCCCACAAATCTTCGGTTTGATAGAATAGGGAAACTTGTATATTTGACTTTACTAGAATCTTGGGAAATCATTATAAATATCCCATTAATTTAGAATTCTGACTTCTAGGGTTAGTTTCTTTTTTAGTTAGTTTCCTATTTTTCTCCTTGTAATTAGCATAATTAGTTGGGCAGCTTATGTATAAAACTGTGTATAATCTTCCTTGAATAATATAATTCAAATTCTGAAATTTCACAGGGATACTTCAAATTTTCCATGTAGGGAAATAGATGCCCAGAATCTGCAAGAGACTCCTATCTATCCATGGAATTTCAATTGAGGATGGGGAAGTATCAGATATGCAAAAGATCTGGCTGGGAATCTACATATGTACACAAGTTTGAGAGAATAAAAGAATCTCTTGGCCAGAAAAAAAAAAAAAAAAAAAAAAGCCTCCTCACTAAAGAGTTGGAATGGATGATGCATTGCAGTTTCACCAATACATGGGCTATTTTATCTCATAATTACACTACATGGTGATCACCAATTAATTCACCTACATATCCTATAACGTGACCCCTTTTCCCGATGATCTTCTAACCTGCTGTATCTTATAACAGAGCCAAATAAACAACCTAATATATAAGGATAGAAACCAACAGAAAAAATAAAGGCGGCTCCCTATTTCATGCTTTCCTCATTATGTTCTAGTTATCATCCCACAAGTAACAAGGACAAGAAAGCGCACTAATTATGAAAAGCAGGATTGTCTAGCATTGCGAATCACAAATCAATATGGTAAAAGTTCAACCTCCAAAATTCTAAGTTCAACTTACCATAACAAAAATGCTGAACTTCCTAAGATTTGGACTAAAAGGCAATTGAAAAGCAAATTCCAGAATATAGAGCATAAAGCAAAGCCCATAATCTTAGATAAAGTCCAGATTATGAAGATGTTGCATAATCATAGCATATAATTGACTAATTGAGTACTTAGTAGTTTGTTCAATCAGAAGCTTATTTGCTTAGTGCATCCACTCCCTTAAATTCTTGCCAGAATAAATAATAAACCACAAAGACACTATCATTCCTTGCCCAATCAACATTTGACTGTCATTCCTTTTCTCATTAATCTTAGTACAAAGTCTTGAACATGTATACGTTCAGCCAAAAGTAAACTCGACATCAACAACAACTTTGTTATTTACAGAATAATTGAGTACTCCTCTCCCTAATATTCTAAGCCTAATACATCACGAATCAACATTGAGACTGTCATGCCTTTTCTCCACATCCCAAAGTCTAAACTCTAAAGATACACCAACTTTAATGCTATGTTTGGTAAGAGGGATGGAAAATAGAAAGGAAAGAATAGTAAAATCCCTAGGTGATAGAAAGGAGGGAGGTTTTCCATCATGTTGTTTGGTAGAAGAGAAAGAAAACAAGAAAATGTCTAATCAAATGCATTTTACAATTATAACCTCATATAAATTAGGGGATGATGACAGATTAAGGTCAAAATAGGTTTTTTACCCACGTTTGCTTTGTCAAAGATTTTCCATCCGCTTTTCTTCCCATAGTTGGAAGGATTAAAAAGTGGTGAAGTGCATGGATATCTACCAACCCCCCCTCCCTCTCTCCGCCTCTCTCTCGTCCAAAAAATAAAAAATAAAATAAATAAATAAACAGACCCCCACCACAAATAAAACACCAAGTACAAATCTCGTAAAAGGATAACAAACAAGGGAAATTCCTTATGTTGCAACAGATTGAAGAATATCGCTTTGGATGAAGACATAATAAAGCTTTAGTAAAATTTACACATAAAGCAATAAAAGTTAAATGAACTAAATCTGAGGATACTTCGTATATTTTACAACACAAGATGAATTGTCTTGAATTAGAGTGATGTAGTCGTGATAAGACTTTATTTTTCTATAATGAGAATGAAAAGGTTTTCAACTAAGTACTTCATCCCATTACCAACGAGAATTTACAGTTTGGAGCACCACCACGTACTTGAACTGTCAATTCTACGATAGCAATTCTTTAGAAAAAGAACGCACTTTATGATTTCTACTCTTTCCTTAACCAGTTAACACCCAAAAACTCATAGCAAACAACAAATTCTTCCCTGCCATTGCTAATTTGTAAACAATATAGAATGCCTACATACGCTCGAGTCTCAAGCACCTCGTAAGCTTGTACCAACTACTCTTATGTTAACTGATACCACACAAAAGTAAGTCCTGAAGGTTGCAACAATTTACAATTTCTCAGCAATCACCACACACAAATCGTAAACGCAAATACAAAGCAAGTTGGCATAGAATAATCATCTACATTGTTGTCATTAATACTCGAGAAAACAAACATAAATGATATAAAAATTAAAATGAACTAAACAAAGTTAGACCTGCTGGAAATGCGAAACAGAGCCTTCGACCTGAACCGATGAAACGGAGCTGTGAATTGGCACCTGGAAAGGCGCATAATTCCCAGCAGCAGCAGCAGCAGCAACTTCCACAGGAGCTTTCATCTCAGGCGTGGTGGTGAAATAGTCCGACGACATTATCTTGTTCAGCCTCTCTCTCAAGCCCGAGTCTAAAGCAAAAACACAAACAGTTAAAGCACAATAACATCAATCTCCACAAATCACCCAAAAAATTAAAAAAAAAAAAGTGAAAGAGGAAAAAGATTTTACAAGTGATATTAGCATTAGGCTCAATGAGCTGGTCGGAGTTGCAGAGCCAAAGACGGGCGTGCTCCAAGCACCTCTGTAGGGCGTTCTTGTGCGACAAGCTCGAATCCACCGGCCGGGAGATCAACAACCCACCCAACTTGGAGATCAATTCCAAGTCCCTCTCACCAAGCAGATCCGTGGCGTCATCGGTGACGTAATCGTAGGTCAGGCAACACCCACGCTCGTGAGTCCTCGTCAGCATCGTCGACGTGAAATCGCTCTGCGGCTTGACGTCGAACAGCGACCCAAAGTAGAGCAGATTCAGGAGGTCCTCGACTTCGGCCTCGCGGCAATCGGGCTCCGGAGAGGCCGCGGCCTCGGCCTCTTCGGGCCTGTCCTGATGATCGGCGCCGCCGGAGAGGGAGGAGACCTGGTGGCTCTGGACGGCGAGGTTGACCTCCTCGGCGACGGCTTCGGAGAGAGGCTGTCGGAGCTTCTCGAGCTCGTCGATTAGGGCGGAGACGCCAGGCTTGGAACGTAGGACCTCCTCTTGCTCCTTGTTGATCGGCTTGCCCTGGGAGATGGCCTCCTCCATCTGGATGATGCGGTTGAGCTTCTTGCGGAGGGCTCGGAGGCGCTTGTTGATGAGGCTAAGGACGGGTCCGTCCGAGACTTCCGAGGCCGCCGTGGCCGCCATTGCCGTGGTGAGAAGAGGTTTTAGGGTTTTAAGCTGATCGCCGGAACACCACCGGGAGGCGGTGGTGGTGAAGAGAGGTGTTTTGTGGCGGTGGGTTTTCTGTGGAGAGAGAGAGAGAGCAGAGAGAGATTTGGGTGATTGGAGGGAGAGACTCGAGAGAGTGAAGAGGCAAAGAGAGAGAGGGAGAAGGGAAGACTTCAGGGTCGTGTATATATATTTCAATATACGAATAGGGTTGATTTGGGAAGTCTCTAAAGAGACCAACTTTAAAAAATTATTTTTTCATTTTTTCTTTGTGTAAATAATGATAAAAGAATTTTTTCAAAAAAAAAAATAATAATTATGATAAAGAATATCGTTGTAAAAAAAAAAAAAAGATAAAGAAGGTAAAAGAAGTCCTACTTATGAATGAAATTACTAAATCATATCCATAAATTTAAAAAGTAAAAAATAAAAAATAAAATTTGACGATTTTATCCCAAAGGGAAAAAAATGTGTTTTAGTATACACGAGAGGTTTGGGATTAAAAATAGCATTTTTCTTTTACCTAAGTTTCGTATATATATTTTCCTCCAAAAAAAAAAAAAAAAGTTTTGTATATATATATAAGCATGGAATGGATGTGGGGAATGGGCCATGTCTTTCTTCGGGGGTAACGTTTTTTGTGGGGCAAGGCGTAATTCCTTGCATATTATTGGCTTCATTTCTCCTTCCTATCTGAATTGCTTACATTTTTTGTTTTTGTTTTTGTTTTTTTTTTTTTTTGTTGGTACATACTCACATTTTTGTTAAGTTATAAATAAATTTTGCCGAAAAATAAAAATCTAAGTGCTTTGGTCGGTGGAGTTCGGTTGAATTCAGTGTTTTTTTTTTTTTTTTTTTTAATGCAGGATAATTCAGTGTTTTTTTAGGGAGATAATTCAGTGTTCTATAGATGCAGAATTTTTTTTTTTTTTTCTTTTTGACCTTTTCCTTTCTTTTCTTTTTGAAAAAAGAATTGGTCACAAATGTAAAGCATCCCAATAAGTGTGTTCCTTTTTCTTTCAGATTGGAATCATTCCCATAAGATTAAAGACCATCTCCTTTGAGGAGAAAAGGAGTAATTTTCAGTATATTACTGTACTATCACTGTCTTATAGAGAATGAATTTGATTAGGATTTCCGACTTATTATAAAAATAAATAAAAATAAAAGGAAAAAGGAAAGCTAAGATCAGTCACCCAGGATACTTTCCTCCGTGGCCAAGACACGAAAGGTGAGGCAAAGGCCCTGACTTTATTGGTTAAAAGGTGTGCAAATAAGAAATATTGCCTCTACTTTCTCTATGAACTAGAGCATTATACTGAAAAAGCATTTAGGCCACACACACACACATATACACACACATTGGTGTATATTTGATATCACTATGAACTAACTGTGGGATGAAGTGGAAATAAACAATTGGAAAAGAAGCTTAACCAAACATTTCCAATCCATTCCCACATAATTTACTATTGCCTGTGAAAGAGACCAGGCTATCGGAGCACCTTTTAATGGGGGCATTCAGTAAGATGAGACGAAAAAGATTGATTAAAAGCAAGATTTCATATCAGATCAGATCACAGAGTATCTAATCAGAATCCACATATTATAAAAGATATTACTGTGTCGTGGATTAGTAGAATCATTTTTTCGAAAAAACTGTCTCCTAAGAATCTTCCACGTTTCATAAGCGTAATGCTCAAAATTGAGAGGTTAAAAAACACCCAAGTCCTACAGATTATGTAAGCCTTGGGGTTTTTTTTTTCAGTACCAATGAATATGACCTGCGAGAGCAATCCCATTCTCGCTCGGCTTCAATGAAGAACAGCATGATAAATGTTTAGTTTACGAGTCTACTTCTTCAGGAAACCTCGCTTTTCCAGAATAAACATACTGCATCTCCTCTTTCCAAGTCTGCAAAATCACTAGATGATTAGCTTCAAAAGAAAAATCATCATTTCTCTTCTCGAGTCAATCAGGAAAACAAAAAAAAAAAAACAAAAAGAAGGCGCTCACCTCGTGTCGGAAGGCAATCCTTAAACCTGGCACATTTGTCTTATGAATATCATTTCCTTCGGGGCCTTGCAAGAAATATTTACCACCAAGCCAATGCACCTGCAAGAGGAAGGAAGCACCAACAATGACAAGAAAAGTCGTGCCATTAAGAAAATCAGACCTATGTACCAGAATTTTTGTATTAAAAAAAGAAATATATATATATATATATCAAGCAAAGATAGTTGTTAAATTCTCCCTCTCTTTTCCAAATATGTAGATAATAAATAACCTAAACCAAATTTGTGGAAGGAAAAAAATAAATAAATAAACAAATCGATGTCATATATCTTCTCAAGTCTCATTGCCGCAAAACAGAGTGGAGCTGTGCACACGGCAATTCCTAATTCATATATCCTGAACATGCTTCTCTTGGTTTCTTGTTAACAAAGACAGCCTTTAGATAAACAGGTGGGGTGTGCAACACTTAGAAGGACTGGTCTGTACTTCTCAAATTTTCCATTCTTCCTTATGTCATAGAATTGGATAGGACTATCTCAGCATAATTAACCGAGGGCCAGATTCAGCATGTTCTACATGGGATCTTTCTTATCACAAACAAACTTAAAGTTTATCTTCTTGAAGAGTTGGTAAAGGTTTTTACCTTGGCTGCACGTGAAAATCCAGACTGATAAACAGAATTTCTTGCTATTTCACAAAGGTCACATGAGCTGAGCTTCCACACCTGTATCAAACAGATTAATGAGATGGGTGATATGTACGTAGCCATCAAGTATCATTATCAACTATCACAAAAGTGAGAAAATTATACCTTTGCTGCAACACTATATTCTTCCACCAATGCCTCTTTCGTTAAGTGAATTTGCAAAGGATCATCACTAGAGAGGGAGACATTCAGGCCTCGCTGGAAGAACATGGGAAATGGGTTGCGGTGGTAGTCCAAGAAAAGGGAATTGTTGCTCAAAGGTGACATCGCCAATCCAACCTGGATAGAGGAGAAAAATTGCTAGTGATTTTGGTATAAACTAAGAAGCAGCTTGGGCAAGGTTCAATGAAAACAGTAGGAAAATAAAAATAAACGATACTTGATAATAACATCATGTAAGAACAAAAAAATTTCTTGGTGAAATAAAGTAACGGGTTCAACTTCAACCTGAGCCAGGTAATAAAGATACTGCAAAACAGGAGATTTTCGAAGATTAATCCCATGAGAAATATTGTGGCATAGAAGGAATCCAGCAGCCAAATGGTCAATTTCACCCGCCTGTCAAGACAATGAAAACTTATCTCAGTCACCATATAATGAAAATCAAAGCTAAAACATGGGTTGCAGAATACTACCTCTCCGCAGTGAGGCCGAAATTTTATTGTTGTCATTCCTTTAGATTCACGAAGCTGAAAGAAGAGTGCACAATTAGTTTCGCATATTAGTAACTAAAGTAATGCAACAAGAAATTATGTAGTTGACAAGAAAAAGTTAAAAAACAGTAGGTGCTACAAACCTTGTTAAGAGTGTACAAGTTTGCATAGCAATAATAAGCATAATAAGAAAAAGCAGGGTTGAATTCATTGGTCCATTCAGCTGGCGTTGGCATGTGTTTAGTTGGACGCCTTTCTGGTTTACTCTCATCGTCTACAATATCAAAACCCACTACCTGCATATTTACAGATAACCTCAGTCCTAATGCATAAGGTTTGATAGCATGTATTAAAAGAGTTTACACATGATTGTCAGTTCTTCACTTTCATCACCATATACAAGAATTTACGTACAAGTCTATTTCTCTATCTATGTTTTGTGACTATTGTAATACACAAAGCAGACCACATCATATCTTATTGACACATAAAGGAAGATAGTTTAAGATCATAAAACTTCAGAGATCAACCAACCCACCTGCTTCAGGAACACATGTAACTGAGGATGAGAATTTGGATTGATTGTAACTTCAAAGAGCGGAATAAACACATTATCCAAAATATTTTGGAAAGAGGTGACAATTCCCATAGTCTTGTACACATTGTATAGCCGTGGCAGCTGCAAATGAATTTCAAATAAAAGCCATGTAAGTAGAAAAGAGGATGAAAAGAGTTAAAAGGGAAGTGCGCGCAGGAGCACAGCAAAAAACACCGAATCAAGCTTTATGCAAGTTGATACATGAAGCACAAGAAGATCACGATTGATACAGCGTGCATTTGCACAGTTCCCAGACAAAAATTTTCAACTACCAAAAATATATCTTTGGAATTAAAATAAAGTCTGTGCCTGTACACTCTCCAAACCAGTTTGTCTCACTCATCTCCCACTTGCAACCACGTGTATAGATTAATTAGATGAATAACATTCCTCCCTTTGAGCAATTTATTTTGCCATTCATCTTCCATCTGTAAGAACACGGATCATGTAACTGTAAACAAAATCTATATGTAGGATCAGGGATCATACTGAAAGGTTAAAACGTCACCTTGACTATTTCTGATCACTTTGATTTAACTATCATTATATAAAAATAAAAATGAAAAGAAAGACACACAAAAAACTACAGGGGAAAAGACAAGAACAAAAACTCGCTGTCAGGGGTAATATGCTTTAAAATCCCAATGACCCAATAGAATGACGAGCATGAGGTCCCCAAAAATGAAAGAAAGTAATTCACTGTCATATCACGTTTAACATAGAAAGAAAGAAAAATCAAATTAAATTAAATTAAATTTAAAAAAAAAGGACATCACAAGGTACCTGGATCAACCATACAGCATTATCGCTGCATATTGCATTGTTGACAAACCAGCTGGCCAATTGATCCCATTCACTTTGTTTTCTTCCATAAACCGAAATCCTATACTCTGCCATCTGAAAAAATAAATTAATCAAAAGAACTAAAAAAATAACTCGGACAAGCCTACAACTTAATGAATTCTGTCAACTGGTAAGCTCAATTTCACTTAGGTGCAAAGCAATCAATTATGATAGTTTGAAACTAACATCAGGATTTGCACAGAGAGCAGGAATGGTACAGAGGACATTATTGCATCTTTGATTTTCTAACACCATATCTATGATAAGGTGTTCATAAAAAATAACCTGATATTTGCTGGCTTCTAGATCTGAAAGAACTTCTTTAGTCACTTCTGCCAAAAACCGTCCTGTAAATTCACATGAACAATCAAATTGCAGTAAAATAGAAAAACATCGGTTAAAAGAGCATGGATATAAAAAAGACAAGAATGCTGCCAAAAAATCTGATGCTTGACAGCTCCCACATGCTAAATTGGAAGGTCAAAAATTATAAATTTTATTACAGTTTTCATTTCTGCATCCATGCGGCTATTAATATCTTTTACTGTTTGTCTGCAACGCCATACCTTGGATGAGATTGTCCTGCTTCAAGAATATCTCTCTGAGCCTGCTCTGACCACACGGATTATACTTAAGGTTGAATTTGTCAAATCGATGAAAAGTACTTTTATCAGCATGTACATCCAGTAAATCAACATTCAGATCATATCTGCAATGTAATGAACACGGTTTCAGATAGGGAATTCGATTCTAATTACTTTCAATCGAATGGAGTATTAAAGTTACGCATACCCCGTCAAGTCCAAACTCTCAAAGACTTCCTTAAGTGTAAGATACTTTCCATCTCTGAATATAACAACCTGTCCAACGTAATTAGATAGTCATCAAAAAATTGAAACCAAATGGAAGTAAAGGATGCAAGAGAAGCCAAAGTGGATTGGCTTTGATTTAAAACACCCAGTTAAAACTAGTCTGCAATACTTCAAAATAATATTATTAAAAATTTTAAAAAAAAAAAAAAAACAACAAAAACAACAACAACAACAAAACAAAACAAACTACCTCATCAGGTTCTTTTCTCAGCTTGGACTTAATAAATCGCAGAAGATGCTTCTGATTCATGCAAGCAGAATGATGGATATGTGTATCGACTTTTCTAATATTGTAAAAGTCACGGTGGGGTGCACTCTTCTGAGCCAGAAACTCCCTATCTGCATTTAGTAGCAGATGGAGGCGGAATTTCTGTGTGATGTTCAGATAACAGTCACAAACACAGATCAAATAAATAATAAAGCATATTAAGTTCATGACAAATTTAGAAAACAATACCTCCTCAAGAAATCGTAGTCTGTGATAACAAGTGGTGCGAATATTTCCAATAGACATAACCTTTAATATAAAATGCATATCAGTGAAAAATGTTGTCGCACTTGCAACTGGGAAAAGTTCTTCATTGTCTGCATAAAGAAGCAAGTTCACATAAATTAGCTCTATGATCCAACAAAGTTAAACAGAAAATAATGAAAGTGATATCCAAGTATTACAGAAGGATAATCGGTTTCTTTACTAAAATCACAAATAATATTCGGTGCATACCATTTCCCTTCGCATACACATGCCCTACACCGTCTTCCATCCTAAATGAATGCTGCATGAATAATGGGAACAGCAATATCAGAAAAATGCTAAGCAAATCAATGAATGAGTAAACTCGACAACTGGAAGTCCACACATATTTCACATGCAGAGATAAAGATTATGAATGAGAAAAGAATAACTTACAGCTGATGCCTCAACAAGTTCAAAGTGAAATGGATCGCTCTTCTCAGGTGCACTAGAGTTTGCTACATCTACCTTCATTGATGGACAAACTTTTTCACGGTAGACGTATCTCTGACGCAAATCCAAACATTCACGAAGCATCTTGCGAACTTCCTCCTCTTCTTTGTTAGTTGAATCTGAAGCCAAAAGATTTGGCAAGAAGAAAAAGAGGGATTAGTTTATGGTTGTCTGTATGGCTGGTTACATGTAGACTGTACTTATTTATGTTCTAATTTTCTAACATCAGTTTGTTTGTTAAAGAAGCACATGTGAATATCTTAACTATGACATCTTCTCCCCGACCCCACTCCTAACTTCCAACACTGGAAAAGCTCCTAGAAAATATTGAGATAGGGAGTTAAAATACCATGAGCTGATGGACACATAGGTAAAACCATGCTGCCGAAAGTAGGATCATGGCCATCCGAGTGCCCTGGAGCTGGAACTACCTTTCCTTCACCTTGCAAATCAGTACCACCTTTTGTCCCATTTGCAGTCACTTGAAATGTTTGATCTTGCATACAGTTCCCATCATTACCTATGAGTGGAACTGCAGAAGAATTCTGAAGGGCTGAATTAAATTCCTGCAAATCCATCAACTAGTAAAACGGACTGATCCTATCGTCTATATCATAATTCTTCCAAGTTCCAACAACGCACATAAGCTGTGATCTTATAGGTACTGAAGCCAAGTCAGTTGCTAATTGCCTTTTGGTAATCAAAATCCAAAGTTCACTCTTTCAAATACTTTAGAAAAGGGCAGTACTATATATCCTGACTCAGGTTGACTCGAGATTAGATAGCGGTCGGTCCACCCGAGTCAGTATGTTTAACATTTTCCTTTAGCAAACCTAGGAACAACAACCATTCTAGACATGTCAAAAATCAAAGATACAAAGCTAAAATTATAAGTATATTATATCTTCATTTTGGAACCACCGAATTTCATCATTTTGATAAAGTTACTGATAAATTTGTAAACTCAACGATAACATCATTATTCATTAGCATAAGTAAGATTCTAGAAATCACATTCACATACATTCATGCTACTGAATGAAGCATCTGCATCCTCATCGTTGAAAAAATCATCATCTTCATTTGCAAGCTCTGTTCCTTCCTCATCAGAATCTCCTGTAATGTCGAAAGCATTGCCAGCTTGGGATCTTGGGGTCAATACCGCCAACCTATCAACCGATCCCACCCTTCTACGGAGGTCTCCTCCTGCAAAAAAATTTCAACGAAAATATTATAAAAAATTAAAAAAAAAAAGAGACCTTGAATTGAAGAAATATCCTAATAAAAAATTATAATAGCTCCATCATAATCGTTCCATGAAATAAACAATTAGCATACATATATTTACTGCAATAAAACCAAAATGAAAAAAAAAATTATGCAGAAATTAGAGCATTTACCATGTCTTTGATCAGTCCGAAGAGGGGGAAGTCCGAAAGGCATGTAATTAAGCTTATCCAAAGAAGAAGAAAATCCATGAGCCCTAAAATTCGATCCCCTACCAAAGTTAGAACCTTCCTGAACCCAATCGCGGTTTGCCAAAGCCACATTGGGCAAAGACGACGACATTCTATAGTTCCGAACGAACTTCTCATCCACGGACCTCGAAAACCCCCGTCCCCCAATCTTCCTTCCGGCGACCAAATCGTCGTCGGAACCAAACTCCGCCTCGTCGTCAAACTCTCCGTCTTCCTCCTCCTCCTCATCTTCCACTTCTTCCTCGTCGTCGTCAGTGCGCTGGATATAAGACCTACTACCTACATTTCGGCGGCGCTCGGTGAGGCGGTGGAGGACTTGGTCGACGCTCCGCTTGTGGATGTAGAAGGCCGATACCGCCATGATCGATGCTCCGACGAGAGCCGCCATAGCCACGTGTAGAGACGAGGCCGCCGAAGCAGAAGAAGAAGCCAACCCCATTAGAATCCGTCTAGAGAGAGAGAAACCCTAGGTTTAGGACTACTTTGTTGAAAGGAAGAGTGCAGTTTCTGTCTGCTCTAGTTTTGTCTGCTCTAGTTTTGACTATCTCTGCCTACTCGAACCCGCTTTTGCTCTGTAAGCGAAGCACAGAGAGAGAGAGTGAGAAAGAGAGTAAGAGAGAGATAGGGCAGATGTTGATATATGTATGGGACCCACTAAGATACGCACAAGTGGCCCAACCCGTAGCACGGCTTTGGGAATATGTGAACCAATTTTGTACGAGCTGAAACGTGGCCCGTGTTCCGGGTTTCACGACAAAAAGGAAGCTGTTGCGTACATCGCTTATTAAATGATTGGAAACAGGCTCGAACCAGAAAAAAAAGGTTCCGATATTCGGGTCTGTGCTTGAGAATTAAGGATGACAACGATTTCGAGTGTGACTAGAAAATGCTTTTTCGTCCGTACCCCGCTCTTTAAAATCATCCATGTCTACGTCCCCGCCTAAATAAAAATCCCGCCTAAATAAAAATGGGGTCGGGGACGAAAATTTCCCATTGGAGCTTTTTTCGTGTCTGTCTCATTTTTTATTTATTATAATTATATATTTAAGAAGAAAAAAAAAAGATTAGCCCTCCCTTTGATTGAAAAAATATATATTTATTAATGAATTTAGATCTCTTATCTTATTTTTCTGTCTCAAATATTATTCTTTAAATAAACTTTTGACAAGTCATTAATTTATTTAATAATTTTTTTAATATTTAGTTTTTTTTATATGACTAAATTCTTAAATTCAGATGATGTGACATAACATTATTAAGGGGACGGTTAATGAAACAAGAAATCTAAAACAACAGATCTTGATTCTTGATTAATACATTTAACAGTTGCATATCAATAGTTCATTGGGTATTGGGTAGAGAGACTTTTTTTTCAAAAAAAAAACAAATAATGTTTAAAGACGCCTATTTTTAGAGATGAGATTTTATTCCCATCTCCGAATATTGTCTCTCCTTCCCACCTTATTCGAGATGTATCCCTGTGAGACCTCATCCCCGCAAGGAATATTACTATCCTTGTTGAGAACTATTGGAATGGGGATGTCGGAAAGCATATTAAAAATGATTTTATTTTTAATAAATAAAAATAAAAATGTTTTGAGAATAATTTTGAAATATATTTTGAATTGACACCTGATTGTGTTTCTAGGGAAACTTTTTTTTTTAATGAACTATAAGATGTGATTTGAATATAAGAAAACTAAAATTATATTTATGTACATGAAAAAATATATAGTTTTTAGAGGTAGAAATATTTATTAAATGTATAAGTCTTACAAATATGATTTTAAAGATTGAGTTGTTCGCTATTAAAGTGGTATGTTAATTAGATTCAGAATGTCATAAGATCGAAAAAACCGCTTCTATTCCTCTGCACTGGAAAAGGTGCTAAGCCCGTAAGTCACTTCTCTCTCTTTTGTTTCAATGGTAGCTGCTAGTTTAAGCTCAATGTCAGCCGGATTACTAAACACTGATGCTAAAGCCCTGCATATAAAGAATTGATTTACTTAAAGCAGTGTTTGGTTACTCTTGAACGGCAATATGCCGGAAAAGAGTTAGGCTTCGTTTGGTTTATCGGTTTGAGTTGAAATTTTTAAGTTTAGTTTAAAATAAGTTAAGTTGAGAGTTTGAGTCGAGTATTTGGTAAAAATTTTGAGTTGAAAAGTTTAACTTGAGTTGAGTGTTTGGATATAAAAAAGTTTGAGATAAAAAGTTTGATTTAAGTTGAGTATTTGATAAAAAAGTTTGAATTGAACCTTTTAACTTGAGTTAGGGCCATGTTTGGATGTAAAAAATTTGATTTATAAAGTTTAACTCAAATTTAACATCCACTGTGGATTGTGAAAGGAAAATTAGAAAAATTAAAATAATCTAAGATAAAAACACATCCACAAAAATATTAATCAAAACCTTTTACAATAATTATTACATATCCATAAAAAACAGTAACAAGTGTACGTAGTTACTAACTAAAAGTGTTAATACCAAAAAAACATCCTAATTACAATCATATTCTGATTACAATAGATAAAACTGGGCTTGATTTTAAGTGGATTTGTATCATGGATTTCGTTGATACCTGTCCCACATATCATCGGCCAAACAAAGGGTATGAGCCAAAAGCATCATTGTGTAACTAGTTCTATTGTCCCAAACAAAGGGAGACTAGAAAACCCTACCAGAAATCAGGATCCACAAATATGTTGGTGGAATAGTCAAAGTTTGGATGGAAAAAACACCCATGTGGATTTAAAAGCTACATTGATACAAAAACCAAAAAAAAAAAAAAACAAGAAAGAAAATCTAAAGCAAGATTTTATTGCTGACAATCCAAGATTTTCAACCCACTAGAAATCGAGAATACTCTTTACAAAGTTGTCCATGGGAAAAGGACAGCCTCACTCTCTCTCTCTCCCTCCCTACCTCCCTCCCTCCCTCTCACATGGATCAGAGACTTTCCAACGTAGCCTTTAATATCCCTGAACTGCAACAAATTTTTTTTTTTTTTTTTTTTACTGTTTCTTCTCATAACAGAGGAAGAAAACGATACCAAAACGATCACGAAGACGAGAAAATCACCATTCACAACCATAACTCAGTGTATGTAAACGAATATCGCATCAGACCAACAACAGCAGAGAGGAACTAGAGAGAGAAACTAGAGAGAGAAACAAAAAAAAGTGGGCAAAATAACTCACAGAGAGATCTGGTAATAAAGGCAAGCGGGGAAGGGAAGCTAAAGCAGATTCAGCGGCGTTGGTCCGTCGTTCGGCCGCTCAATGGGATCGGACGGCCGTGATTTGATCAGAAGGAATCCGGCAGTGTCTCGGCAGGAAGATCCGGCAGGCTCACAGTATTTGATCTCCAAAGAAGAAGAAAGAGTGAAGAGCTAGAGCTTCAAATGGTAACAATGCCGGTTTTCCATGACAGAGTGAAGTTTAGAGTGGAGTAAAAGCCTGGTTTGGTTGCAGGCATGGTGGGTGGGTGCAGTGGCTGGGGGGGGGGGGGGCGGGCTCCCGAGACGGGGGAATCAATTCACGTGCATTTCCAGTTACAACAGTAACCACATTTGTATGCACTACATAACGGTTCACATTTCAGTTCAAGCTGAACTGAAATGCCAAATGCAAGAAGTTGAGTTTGGACCTGAAACTTTGAGTCCGAACTTCCGAACCAAACACAGCCTTAGACAAGGAAATGCTTCCTATATATGGCTTTATATCATTAGGATGAAGCGTTAGTGGATATAGCAAGTATGTTGGGGATGCAACTGAGTAAGGTTGATACTTTATCCCACTTCTTTGAGAAGAATGGCGAGCCGGATGGGAAAACATTGAAGGTCGGCCTTTTATCTCATTCATTTACTAAGAAAGGGTCGACTGGATGGGGCAGCAAACTCCTCCTGTGACCCCTCAGTTGTTTTCTATTTCATTCTCTCATTTTTTAACCAAAAAATAATAATTGAAAACCATGTTTTATTTTCATTTTAGTTTTATGATATTTTTGTACAAAAACAAATGCTATTTCAGAATCATTTCTAAAACAATTTCAAACGGGTCTTCATTTGTTGATGGGCCGTTTTTGTGCTGAAGCATTCAATGATTGATGGCCCATAAACTAAAATGGGCCGAGTTTAACAATGTGATTGACCCAAACTAAGCCCACGACCCGGTGATGAGTGATCCATCTCAGCTCATGAAATCTCCCGAACTTGAGCACCCATTTCATGGAATATTGTTGTACATCTGCATTGTCTTATCTGATTATCACCTCTTGAATCATCTACTATAATACTTTCGCTATATATATATATATATATATTTATATATAAAAAGTAATCTACTAATGTAATGTAGTTTAACAAATATAACTCAATTTATCTTCTCCTTTACTTGTAATTCTTGACCTATAAATAGATATTGTATCAGCTAATGTTTTCCACTCCACAGAGAAAATTTTATTAAACGTCTTTTCTTTCATATATTTCTTGTATTTTCAAGGATAAAGTTTTTCATCCCGTGCGTGTAAGACTAGGATCAAAGTTTAAACTAATCTGGTCAAATAAGAAAGCTCTACTATTACTACAATTAGAAAAAGAAAAAAATAAAAAAAAAAGAAAGAAAACTAGTATCAAAGAAAGCTTTAAACTACTACTCTGTCATAATTTTTTAAATAACATAACAAAACGACACGTCGTTGGTTAGATGTTATTTTTTTTTATGACATAACATAAATTGGCATCCTTATTGATTAGTGTTTAAAAGATTGTCATGTTAATTTATAAGAACAGATTGTGTCTACTAACAAGTAACAATACATACGCAAAACAAAAAAAACAAAAAAAAATGAGTTAAAATTGTTGTCTCTATTGTTTTTGTTTTTTTTGTATACATAAAGCAAGTTTGCACACATTTCACGAGGCAGATCGACCACAAAAACTTTCAAAAAGAAGAACCAATGAACCCCACTAAATGCTACATTGTTGAGTCTCACATCGGCGGAAGTAAAGAATTCAAGTTATTTATAAATGCCACGAATTCTCTTCTGATCATAATTACCTGAATGCTATCTCTATTGGTAATTTTTGTTATTTCGTGATATTTTAATTTTGTAGTAGAAAATGTGATCATTCGTTTATGAAAACAGTTGTGTAAAAGGGATTATTCTAATTTATAAATTAATAGGTCGGTCAACCTACACAAATGAATCGTGGTCCAGTGTAGGTACTAGGTATTTTTATACTAATAATTTATTTATTGTATGGTCGATTTATGATAATTAATAGGCAACAACTTTTCGGCAAAGAAAACTTGCACGGATCTTGTACTCTATCTTTAGTTGAAGGCCCAAGTTTGTTTTGGATAAAAAAACGCCTTACCTTTTGTATAGAAGGCCGAACACATGGCTGGGTCAATTCTGTTCCTTTCAAGATTGAAAATGCCTTTTCGTCACGTTTTGTTTTGTTTCTGCTTTTTGATTTTGATTCTTTTGCTCTTTGGGAATTAGTTGGGTCCACAACGGTTTCTAATGGCGTGTATAATTTGGTTTAGTCATTAGCGATGCAATTAATATAGCTCTATGGCCACATCAATTTGGGATTGAGAAATGAAAAATCACATAAATATTAAGCAGATTTTTAAACCCTTAATATTTAAAAATATGGCTGTTTTTTTTTTAATTTAGAAAAATAATGATTGACAACAGTCAATCATTAAAAAAAAATATTATTATTGAATATTGATCAATTAATCGATCATTGATTTATTTTTATTTTTGAAAAAATGATCATTTTGTTAATTTTACAAAACTTCATACCTCATTAAGAAATATGATCAACAATCTCATGCCCTCCTCCAAACTAGGACTACTAATTTTGATACTAACAGTAAATTACTTTCTTATCCCTCATTTACTTGCAAAATGTCATATTAAATATCGTAATTATTATTAACTTTGTCATAATAAGTATAAAGTTCTTTTACTAAAATAATATAGTGATGTAATCATTTTTGACACTTGTTTTTAATTTTATAATATATTATAATAGTAATTAGTTTAATTTTAATTAATAATTTTATAATAAATATACAAAGTAATCATTTTTATATTTGAAAACACAACTATTAAGAGACATATAAGCAAATTTACATTTCATTCTTATTTTAAGTTTACAAGTAAATACATGACTAAGGTTGTGTTTGGAACAAAAGTTCAAAATGAAAATTTTAAGTTGGAGTTAGTTAAATTTTCAAAAGTTAGTTATAATTTTAGTTCACTTAAAAAAAAATGAGATGAAAAACTTATCTAAACCTGAGAGCCAAACACATGTTAAGATTTGTAGTGAGTTCGACTTCGAATCTTGTAACAATGTAACCTAAGTAAACAATTTATTCGAATTCTAAATCTTGCCTATTCTGATTGATATCCAATCCAATCATAAGTAATATACACATCATCAAAATACTAGAGCGAAAACAAAAAATTGAAATATAAACCTCTTATTTCAATGCAATAAAACTCAAATAATTTTTTCAAGATTTTGTGGTTACGCCATATGGTTAAGGAACTTTAGATAGTCATATATATGTGTGTGTATATATATATCTGATAGAGAGTATTATTAAAAAGAAATAAAGATATCATTCAAAATAATTGTTATAAATCTAAATATATGTTTGGGAGAGCGAAAAATGTCAAAAAGGGTGTGGTACAGATTTTTAGATTTGAATTTAAGTTAAATTGAATATTTTGGATTCAAAATAGTGATCCAAACACACTATTAGTATTATTGTTTATAAATCTGTACTCATATAGATCAGTCGACAGTGGAAAAGACAAATTGTGTAGGGTGAGTGGATATTGTTACATCATTTTTTTTTTGG
This sequence comes from Ficus hirta, assembly GCA_038430175.1. NCBI lineage: Eukaryota > Viridiplantae > Streptophyta > Magnoliopsida > Rosales > Moraceae > Ficus > Ficus hirta. The sequence goes on along the minus strand of CM076595.1, from coordinate 12,408,786 downwards.
GGATGAAAATAGCCACATACTATAATATACGTATTTTGACACTGTTTTTTAATTATTTATTATTAAAAAGTTATTTACAGTATTCTCTCAAAAAAATCTAAATTTACTTTTAAACTTATGATTGGGGTTAATATAACTGACTATAAGCAAGCGTATTTACTTTTTCTTTTTTTGCTTTTAACTACAGAAATATTCCCTTTCACAAGTTGACCCGCGGGCTTCATCATTTCGACTCTTTACGCAATAATCATGACAAATTCCCCATAATTTCCTTTTTCAATATTTCACACACATATACTAGTGGTGACACAGCAAATATCCACATGAAAAATACTTTTGCTCTTGTTTGTATGCAAATGGAAAGGAAAAAACAGAATAATACACTGAAGAAGATAGTGATGACCACAATCAGAGCCAAAAAAAAAAAAAAGGGGGGCATATGGTGACAATAAAAAATGTCCACGCTGAAAGGTATTTCCACACATGTCTTTTTGTTCTTTTTTTATTATTATTATTTTAATTTTTACGTTTCACATTAAGCAAGAAAGTAATTATAATCTATCTGTAATTTTATACATGATTATATTATAAGATGCAGAGATAAAATCCCCCATCTTTAATTAAAAAAAAAAAAAGAGAACTAAACACATTAGTTTAAGAAAACTAGAACCTATTGTCACCTTAAGATAAGTGTGCGTGTGTGTATATATATATATATATATATATATTAAATAAAAAAATGGAATTATTTCTGATATATATCTCGTTCTTGTATATATGCCTGTGTATGCGAGAGTGGCCAAGGATTGTTCTGGAGAGTGGAGCCACACGTTTTGTCACATGAACATGTTCAATAATATTGATAGACAATATTGACCTAAAAAGTGATTTGTATATATGTGTTCATGAATGGTGGAAGGAAAAAAAAAAAAAAGATTCCGGAAAAGACTAAAAGGGCATCATGATTAGAAACAAAAAGGCGCACATACAATTTGTAATGGAAAAAAGAGGAGAACTATCCGGTAAAAGAAAATTATATTAATCCCGACTCAAAATTATAGATGATGTAGGGTCCACATTCACAACTAATCCCGAATTGTGCATGATGTTGAAAGCATATAATGGTGGTGTTGGGTCGGATATCTAATTGGAAATAGGCTTTGAAATCGCGACGGGAAGCCTCACAATACTTTTAGGGTGTTTGATGAATAAATTAAATTTGAGTTCAGTTGAAATTTTTAAATTTAAATAATAATTTTTATTAACTTTTTTAGAAAAGATAAAATTTTTTCAAAAAAAGATAAAAAAAAATACAATTTAACTTAAGTTAAACTCAAATATCAAAAAAATTATTCGTGGTGTAAAACTCCCATAACATTCACGGTGTGGGAGTATTAGTCAAACACTCACAGGATTTCCACAACTCAAGAACTTCTATTGGAAAAATAGCGGAGAATGGAATCTATCTCCTGTTTATGGATGATCCAATACGTACTTTGACACATACACATCCTGGCCAGTACTGTTTTTGCACGTATTTTTCACCCCATTGACTATCATGGAGTAAATTATTACGTGATTTTTTTCTTTTCGATAAAAAGTGAATTAATATATGTATATATTTCAATCAGTAAGATATTTTCCCATTAGATTTTTTTTTTTTTTCTAAATAAAAAAGTTTGTCTAATCAGATTGACTCATGAATCATTATGGACATATACGTGTATGCATGCTTCAGAGTCTACCACAGTGCCTTCCGGTAGAAAATTGATGATGATCATCATCAACATATCATCACTGATTTTTTAATAAATTAAATTAAAAATCTGTAATCAGCAAAATTTTAATACTAATAATGATGACTGAACTGGTAATTATGCATTACAGTAGTGTTCTTCCGATTAATGTGATATATATTATATATTAATTGAACAGATGCACGAGGATAGACACAAAAAAAACCCACGTGATGGGTGTTGAACCCGCTACATGACGGGCTGGTAGAGAGATGAAACGGCACTGCTTTTTTAAGAGTATTAAGAGTAGTATAGATAGATATAGACAGAGAAGTGTGTGTATATATATATATATATATATATATATATAGATATATGATTTGGAATAATGCTGAATTGGTGGCTGGGGGGTCCATCTATGGCCATCAACCAGGACTTTTCCAGAGCTGGCTAGCTAGAGCTTTCAGTACTATACGGTTGTTGTCTGAATTATCTACTGTTGTGTGAAATTTTATAATTATACTAGTCACATAAATAATAAAATGATAAATAAAATTATTGAATCCATGATAATTATATTTAAATTTAAGTTAATTATTAAAATTTATTAACACAAAAATTATTTTAACGATTGATTGAAAAATAATAAAAATAAAAATTAAATTAAATAAAGTAAACTAAAACAATCAAACAAAACTAAATGAATAAAAAGATATAAACAAACAAGGTATTAGGGTTTTAACTTCACTCTATCCTTTATATGTTCTTTATATTTAGAAATTACTAACTAGTCTCAATTAATTCATTAATCAATGGCTCAAAATTAACCTCACTACCTCTCCTAAGTATTGATGATATAATATGTATAAGTGTCCAAATTAATATCCTTATCTAATTTATTTACCTACACATTCATTAAGCACACCCTTAATTTTATGATTATCAAAGTGTCATCGGCCTTCCGAACTCAACAACAACTAAGATTGTATTTTTCAAGCTGATAAATAAATTAATCTCTCCCGAACATTAAAATTCATAAATCAAATCAACTAATTCATTTCTCAACAAATTATAAGCATTAAACATAGAAAAATACAAATCAATTGATCAATAGAGATTTCATTAACAATTAACTAAATCATCAAAATATAGTTCAGATAGAGCTACATCAAACCTTAAAACTAACAAACTACATAAAACCCATAGATGAAATTAAACACAAAATTAAGCAAATAAAGAGTTCAAGTATCATCCAACTACTAAAATAAAAGAGATAAGGAAAAATAATGAAAACCCCAATGATTGTTTTCATAAATCTTCAAGTTTTTCACCAATTTCTCGTCTCCTCCTTTTATTCTTCAAATGCTATCTCCTTTGAAATTTGTTGAAAATAAAATGTAAAACTAAAAATAAAAACTAATTCCTAAACCTAACAATCCTACACTACTATTTTTTTTGGCTTTTTTCTAATTTTCTAATTTTTTTTCTTTTTCTTCTTCATTTTCTTCTCTTCTTTCTTCTCCTCTGATCCACGCCTCCCCCCAAGACCTCTCTTCCTTTCTTTTTGCTTGTCTTTCTCTTGGTGATTGGTCCAGCTGTGATGCACACTCTCTTATTATTTTTTTAAGCGACAGGTGGCGGATCGAGGTTGGATGAAGCCCGCAATGCACACTAGCTTGGTGGAACGCGCTGCAGGAGATCCGGCTTCTTCCAGTTGGACACGTGTCAACCTCTAGATGAGCCAGGCTTAATTTCAAATTTTATCTCATTTATAGGCATTTAAATGACCGTTTTGCCCCAAGTTTAAGTCCAAAATTCCCATTTTACCCATTCTAACCTAATTATCATACACAAATGAGAAAATTAATTATTTAGAAGGATAAATTAATAATAATATATTAAAGTTAATATTAAACTAATTAAACAAAATTAAATCAAATTACACAAAATCAAAATAAACTAATCTAAATTAAAATTATGTAAAATTAAACTAAATTAACCTAACATTTATTAAAATGTTCAAGAACATAATCAATTTATATACACAAAAGTGATAAAATAACTTTATTTTATAGAGTTATCATCTTCACAACAATTTGGTTTCATGGTAATAAAACAACTGATCACCACATGGGAAATTTTGTCCTAATTTGAAGAGGAATATCTGATTTTTTTATTTTTTGTATTTTATTTTAAGTGTAGATATTCTTCAGCTGCATGATTGCCGAAGGGTACTATTGGATTTTGCAACGATTTTGATGGTGCAATATTCCATTTGGTCACGTTTCACACTAATGCTTCCACTCGATCGTGGGACCATTTAATATCTGTCAATTCTGGCAGAAATTTCAGTGCAGGTCAATCTGGAGGAGGATAAATGGAAGAGATATATATTTATATATATATATATATATGTATATACATAGATACAGATATCTCAATATATAGATATATGCTGGTTGATATTGGGATAAGTTTTTGGTTTTGGTGCCTCTTTTCTTTTCTTTTATTTGTGGCTTGAAATTTAGATGAGTTTAACTGGCTCACAATCGAAACAACCTAACGTTATCCTAATTTATGTGTATATATATCTTTTATATAGAATTAAGAAGACATGGCGATGAAAACTCGAAAGTATTATCGGTGCTAAGCACTGCAACTAAGATCCCATGATCTCGAACTCAATGTCATTAATTGTTAATGTAGACGTACAAAATAGATTAAAAAAAAATGTAAATTATCGCAAAAACATGATGGGATTTGTTTCTGCTTTCTAGTAAAGCTTACTTTACATGCAAAGCTTTTTTGCTGTTTTTTTTTTTTTTTTTCTTCTTTTTGAAAATTTACATGCATGGTTTTAAAAATTAGGATGTTGAGAATGCAAAAATATATTATCCGCCTAACTATAATTGCAGATATAATTTAATGATATGAAGTAGTGTAAGTGTAGGCCAGTGTGCGAGCGCCTTTGGCGCTATATGCTCGTAAGAACTAAGATAAATATAAAGAAATGCTTTCCAACTTTGGGAATCTTTTGGATAAGGCCAAAAAAGTTGGCAACGTTGTCATGAACCTGACCATAAAAATATCTTGCTTCCGTATCCGAAACGGAAAAGATGAATGAGTCCCAAAAAGCAGATTTCAATTTGATAAAAGCACAAGGAATATAACATATATAAATATATATATATATATATATATATAAAAACCGACCGCAGGCTGTTACATGTTTTATTCTGACAACATACAAGAAGCAGCAAAAGAGATCTGATGATGAGGCAAAAAAAAAAAAGAGGGGCAAAAGTAAAACCTACATGTCACTCACTGTTGAAAGAAAAGGTTCCAAATAATAAGCTCTGAACTTTTACAATCATTTTTTATTGTAACTTAAATTGATATATAATCCCATATTGACTCAGAGCAATTATCTGATCAATGTCAATGTCATGCACGCATGGCTTATATATATATATATATTGTGCTATACATATATATATATACACACACTATTTTATTAAGATCTTCGCAATAATAATTAGTTCTCGGTTATCATCTTTTGCACGTTCTCATATTCTCATAGGTCCTTTAATACAAAGAAAGATAAGAATTTATCAAACCAACCTGATGCAGTATATAGATTAGAGAGAATTTTAATTTTAAAAGCTTATCTTTATTTAAATTATTAGTAGATTATTTTTATTTAAATTATTTAAGAATTATCTTATGAAGTTTAAATTTTAGGAGTTATCTATTACTATTTTAAATTTGAGTAGGATTAGGATTAGAATTATTATTTAAAGGTTTCTTTGTTATTTTGTAGGATTTTTTGGATAATTATTAATAAAATCCCTTTGAGAGTTCTCTCAATAGAGTTGCATGATTTTCGGTATTCTAGTTAGAATCAACGAATCTAATACAACTTATCTTGTATATTTTCGGATATTCTTTAAGAATCAACGAATTTGTGTGTTTTTATACGTTTCCGTTACATTACAACCATACTCGATCTTTCAATCTTTTATATACGTCTAGAGTCCATTGATGAGAAGGAAGTGCGAAAGCTCAAACTCAATTATTGAAATGATGAATATCGACGCAACTGAAATTCTTAGGGTACCGAACAATTAATTTTCGTTGTGATATACCACTTAATTTGTTTGGTTATTTATGTAACTTAATGATGATGTCGAAAATGAAAACTGTATATATGTATCTATATATGTTTATGTGAATAAAAGTGGCTCTATACATCTTGACTTTTTAATAAAACAGAAAAAAAAAACTTTGATTGCTGTCGTAATCCATTGGTTCTACTACATATGACCTAATTTAATAATGTGGTTATATATGTGTTCATAGATACGGGTTACATAAGCTCCACTTCTATTAACTCTTAAGATTTGTGTATCTATGGCACTTATTTCTGACCACCTAATACTTGGCTAATTATTTGGGAGGGAATATTAGATGGTATAAATTTTCGTGTTGGGGTGATCATTTGGATTAGTCACAATTGAACTAATTAAGTAATGGACCAATATATATGTATACATATATATACATATATGAATTCCACTAGCTAGTAAGCACTTCAATTTACTCTTACCTTTTGCATATTCATATAGTCATTATCATCTTTTGAAATGGGGATACTTTATTGTCTCTGAATATTTCAAGGCCAGGAACAGATGTGCCAACTACTTTTTAACATTAACTCGTTAGAACGGAGTTGGAGTTGTGAAGGGTTTTTTTTTTTTTTTTTTTTTTTTTTAATGTTTGGAAATACGTGTTTGATTGAAAAATAAATTCAAAATGAAGTGCAATATTTGAATGGTGTAAAACCCTTTATTCATAGCATATATTTTTAAATATTTTTATTTTTTTAATAATTAAAAGCATATTAAAATTAATCATAAAGTTAGTTTTTTAAAAGAATAGTTGTGAAATTAGGACCAGGGAAGAAGAAAGAGTTGGAATTGTTAGAAAATAACATATTTGATGGAGAAAGAAAAGAATTTTCGACCAGAGGAAAGAATGAGTCTCTGGTACCAAACAACGTAGAACAAAGATAGATAAAAAAGGAATGACACAAAAAAATTATAAATAAAAAAAAAAAGGGTGCAAGAGACGCTTATTCTCCAAACAACTTTTTCATTATTTAGATACAAAATGACCTGATCATTATTTATCATGAGCTAATTAAACACCATTCATTTCCTAACTTCTTGTAATTCCATACACACACACACACACGCACACACACATACATATATATATATATATATATATATGTATGTAAAAGCATCCACTGTATGTAACTAATTTGATGAGATCAAGCCTTGACTGGAGTGCTGACAATCTCCACATCCATAAACGACTTCTTATCCTCCATAACATCTCCACCGCCCTTGTACCGATACCTCTTGGCACAGTAGAGGAAATAGAAAAGGTTCAGCAACCCAACAATGGCAATGAGGTAATAAAAGTAATCCAATCTCCCCCGGTTGATGTCGTCGGTCAGCCAGTCCGGCCGGTGCTCCGTCGCCGTGGTGCGGTGGACCACCGTCAGCATGAGCGTGCTGGTGTAGCTAGCGCCGGCCCACGAGCACGAGAAGAGCGCGTTCCCAATGCTCCTCATATGTTCGGGAAATTGTCTGTTAAAGAACTCGATCTGTCCGATGATGTTAAACCCCTCGCAGAGGCCCATGAGGATCAACTGAGGACTCAGCCAGAAAACCGACATCTGCGAATTGAGATTGTTCGCCGAGTCTCGCCGCTCCTTCTCGATGAGCCCTGCGACGGCCATCGAGAGGGAGGAAAACACGACCCCGATCCCGATCCTCTGGAGGAGCGTTATGCCGGTCTCGTGGCCGGTGATGCGGCGGAGGGCGGGGACGAGGAAGCGGTCGTAGAAGGGGATGAAGAGGGCGATGGTGAGGAGGGAGATGACGCTGATGGAGCCGGCGGGGACGAGGAAGTTGGGGCCGAGGTGGCGGTCCATCTTTAGGGCTTGTGAGATGGTGAAGGTAAACTGCTGGACCATGGAGGTGAGGCTGATAATACCACAGGCCCAGATGGGGATGATTCTGACCAGGCATTTCACTTCTTCTACCTCTTGAATGCTGCAGAGTCTCCACTTGTTCGCCGGAGTGCCGTTTGGGAGGAGATCGGCGTCCGGCGTTATTGCTGCAGCCTTGTCGAAAAACCTTGAGAGAGAGAGGAAAAATTTGATGAACAAAGTTGGATTTGGTTGAAAGACTAGAACAATATTTCTAGTGATTAAACAAAATTCATACAACTAAGCCTTTGTTTAGAAAGCCATTGCAAACTAAATTTTTCTAACTCATTTTTGTCTTTTTTTTTTTTCGTTCAATTAGTCAACAAAATTGTTAACTAGTATCAAACTCAACCCAAAGTATTCAGTCCTAATCCGCAAACCAAACACAAGCAAGCTATACATACGCAAAAATTCACATATTTGTTAAATTCGACAGAAAATATAGTGCATGTCAAATTTAGTATAAAATACAACAATGTAGAGGGTGATTTTCTATTCAAACACTAAAATTTAAGGCAATTAAATTGAAGATAGATGCTTTTAGGTATGCACATTAATATGATAATATCTATGAATGTCAAAAATTGACATTTTTGTTTACATTTTTATTATTATTATGGAACTTAGATCCATAATATTTTAAAACTCGTTTTTCTATATAATTTGTGATACGTCTGGTTTATAAATATTTGAGCAGAAAACTCAAATTTGAATGAGAAAAAACACGATAAAAAAATTTTAAATCGAGATTTCGAAATCATAATCCGAATGGGGCTCAGTGGCTCAGACACTACTCTTTAAAATATTTAAGACATATATAGTAAAAAATTTGGTCATTAGTTTGGAAAGGAATTTGACAAGCGACAGATCTCCAATATTCCTAAAATATTCTAAGTGTCTTCATCTGTTTTCTTTGGGGCAATGATTTCAACTTGTATGTTGGGCGACTTAGCAGCAGCAAAATCATTAGGCACAACCATTACCTATTAAATCCACTATTGTATAGGATCCGCCACTTCACCCAATCCTATCCAAAAATTGGTCAATGTATACACACACACACACAGACACATATATATATATATATGTATATACTCGTTCTATAATTAATTAGAACTGTCCTTTATACGACATATAGCCTAAACAAATAAAATAAGTATATGCCCACAAACCCCTAAACAATATCCTAGTAATCAGTAGGAAAATTGTTCTTTATTATCATCTAGCTAATTAATTAAGCTATGTAGCTAAATCATATATATATACACAATATTTGGCGACCTAATCATGTTAATTAATTAGCGTCATTTCAGCATCAAATGATTCATGGTCCATCACGTTTTCCATGAAGCTCGTGAACCTTTCAACTTTAACCAAACAATAATATTATCTCACAAAAGAATTAATAATTTAATTACCAAAATCTTTTAAGATAGAGATATGCTATCTAACTTACCTGTACTGATTGGTGCGAGGTAATTTTGACAAGACATTGCCCTTAAGAGGAGGATCATAGAACGCCACCCTATCATGATGATCATCTCCAATATCATCCGTCGGATCAAGATTGATCCGACGCTTCTTGTAAGCCGCGACAAAAACCTGCGCAATACTCGTGAATATGCTTCCCTCCGGCTTTGCATGATTGTAGAGGCTCATCCCAATGAAGAAGAAAACAATAGAACATGCCATGAGAATAGTGGGAATTCCAAACCCTACGACCCAACTTAAGTTGTCTTGGATGTAAACCACAACGGTTTGAGTGACCAACAAGACAAGGGTGAAAGTGGTGTAGTACCAATTGAAGAAGCTGTTGATTCCTTTTCTCCCTTGGTCCGTCGTCGGATCAAACTGATCGACACCGAAAGGGATACTGCACGGCCTAATTCCGCCGGTGCCTATCGACAGGAACCCTAGCCCGAGTAGTAAGAAACCGAGCTGAGTTTGGCTCGGACCTTTGCAATGTCCTAAGCCAAGCTGTTGTTTTGTGCATGTTGGAGGATGAAGCTGTGGTAACCAGGCTGTTAGAGTCACTGTTGCCATTCCCTGTTTGTCATAGACGTATACACGTAGTTAAAATTTTTTTTTTAATTTACAAATTAGAAATTATATGGCAATGTTAATATTAACAATACTTATTTTATATGTAATTAACATTATGATGATAACATTATCGGTATTTAGTTAGCAATTTCTGTTGATAACGAAAGGATTCCATGCTCATGAGTAATATATAAACACTAAAAAAAGAAATAGATACGTATAGATATGATGGAATAATTTATATATTTGTCCTTGTTGGTCCTTTTCTGGAAATCTAAATTAAGATGAGATTTTTTTTTAATGAAAATTAAGTGATGTGGGCATTTCTGTAATTTAAAGCATCCAATTTAGTCGCTTTCGGCAAACATAAACTTTTGTACTGGGCCACTAAAGTTTTTGACTCTATATGTATGGAATTATTGACTAGCATGATTTCTTCTTTTACTTTCCCCTATCAATCATGTCATATATATATAATTCGCCTTTTGCCTTTTGTAATGCTTCAAATTTTTAGCAAGTCAAGATCTCTACCTTATATCTTACGTTGGTGGTATTTCTCTTGAGCACGTCATATATTATGTACTCACTATAACCATTATTATACACAATATAATCAGTGCGAGTGTATAATAGTGATAGAGGGAAAGAAAACAAATTTAAGCAAGAAATAATTCAATATATTTCATTAGCCTCTGTTATTTCTAGATTCAAAATATAAAAATATTTTCATTTTTTTAAATAAGTGAAAATTACAGACCCAGTAAAAGGTGATAAAAAGTGTGTTTATTATAAGCCTGTGTTAAATATATGATTGCATATATAATTACGGGTCAAATGTAGCGTCGAAACTATACCACTTTTTTTGTGCAAGTACAATGTGTGTGTGTTTTGTGGGGGACCTTTGGACTCTTCTAGAGGGACTCTAGACAGAGCCCTATCACAAAATGGGCACATTGTTTGACAATTATTGGAAGATATAAATATGTATATATAACGTGAACGATAATGTCACATATTGCTAACCCATACCTAAACAATATTTAAATTGCACACAAAGGAGGAAAAAAAAAAAGGTGGATAGATCAAGGACACGAGCAAAAACAAAAAAAAATAATCAAGAAAATTACGGATAAGTTTGATAGCATTTTGGGAATGATTTTATTTTGAATATGAAAATAAAAATGAAAATGTTTCAAGAATGATTTTGAGATAGTTTTTGAAATTATATTTTTTAAGAAATTGATTTGAGTACGAGAAAAAATAAAATTGTGTTATGTTTTTGAAAATATTTATTGAATATATATAAGTCTAAGAGGGTGTTTGGTATCCGGGTTTAACTCCAACTAAATTGTACTTTTTCATCTCAATTTTTATCTTTTTCTAAAAAGTCAACAAAATTTATAACTATTTTTTAAAAAGTCAACTCAACTTAAATTTAAAAATTTCAGCTCAACTCATTCACCAATCACCCTATAAAAAAATGAAATAAGAAATTGGAAAAACTACTTTATTCCCTTCCAAAACAACACCAAACGAAGGCTATCATTTTACCACAATTTTTGTGTTTTTGTTTTTTCTTTTGGTCCCCAATTCTAAGCAATAATATCCATTTTACCACACGGCCACGCCGTCCCCACCCATGTTAAACCACATGCAACATGTTGTACAAGTAGTGCACAGCCGTTCATGAGTCATCTTTCCAAATTTTGAATATGCGAACCTAATAAATCTCTTGGAATTTGCTAAAATACCTGCATCATGTAATTAGGAAATAATTGAGTTTCTGCTATATAAATCATATTCTGTTACCACTTTCTTTACCACATTTATTTTCTTGCCTTTTTTTGATGCTGATCAACTAATTATATATGGCCTGATCTTACTTATATATGGCCTGATCTTACTTATCGCTTTTAAAGTAATGGATTAAGAGAGGCACCAAAAGTTGTGAATTTCTAACTGTTGCTTGAAAATGTATTTCTAAAATTGCTTCAAGAGATCGACTCCCTAAAAAAAGGTGCTTAAAGAGACCAAAAAAAAATAATAATCTTTAGATTTTAATAATAAGCAGTGAAAGCGTTAGAGAGTTATTTTCACCTAAAACTCTTAATTAAAAAAAAAAAAAAAAAAACTATTCAAACACCTTCACAAAAGTTTCTTGAACACGAGATAACGGCAGTTTTCTTCTTCTTCTTTTTCTTTTTTTTTTTCATTTTTTGAAAGGATAACAGACAGGTTCGAAAAGCAATGTCAGAAACGGATTCAAAAAGCCAGAAATTACGCAGAATAATTTTTATGTTATTGGTTATTATATCTTTCTAAAAATATATATATTTTAAAAAAATGGAAATGATTTATGAATAATTATTAGAACATACCAGAAGAGAAAAGAAGGAGGCAAAGCCAATGGTCCAGAAGCGGCCGACGTAGGCGTCGGAGATGAAGGCGCCGACCAATGGAGCGAAATTGGTGACGCCACTCCATATGTTCATGACACTTGCTGCGGAGACCTGATTCATGTGAAGCTCCGTCGTCAAATACACCATAAAGTTGGCCAATAACCCAAATGACGCCAATCTCTCAAACGTCTCGTTTCCTGCAAAAACAATCGGACGATTATAATCCCAACTTTTAACTACCAACTTTTGTAACAGCTCCACGAACCGCCTACGTGACCATTCTCGATAATATGCAAAACTTTAGACAGGAAGAAGAAGAAGAAGACGACGACGACGAACAAGTGTACCAAAAAACAAAAACAAAAAAAAAAAACGTACCTAAGATGAAAGAAATGGCCTTCCAACCACCAGGTTTTCTTTTGGATGTAAGTGAATTGTTTTGATCAGAGACGACAATATTAACATGATTTCCATTCTTCTTCTGATCTGGTTGATCATTTTCGATCATCTCAGCCGATTTTGATGAGCCGTCTCGGAAGCATAAGGACCACGATGAGCAAACTATCGGCCGCTTCATCTTATATTACTAAAACTCTCACATACATATATACATATATATGTATATATAGACCACTTCAATGACTTGCACTCTATATATATATACATATATATATATATATATAAGGGGGTGTAGGGCTATTATCTTCTGAGTGCTGAGCTCAGCCTTGCGCACTTTTCTCGAGACCAAATGTTAATAATAATAGTAAAACTGTGAGAGTGAGAGATAATAAGAGGGTTTTGCCTCTGGCAATTTGGCACCACCAATTTATGTTGGTGTCGCGTGTCATTTCATGGCTGACGAAAGCACGTTATAGTCAGTGCAGTTGACAGTCTCTGTCTCTAGGTGCCGATGTTTCACTCTCGTGAAAATAAAACGAATTTATATATGTATACAGTGTATATATATATAATCGATTATCTTGTGTATATTTTTTTATAATATATTGTAACAATTAAATAATTTTAATATAATATTTTAATATAATATTTATCATTCATATGATTATTTAAATGTTATGTATCATGTAAAAAGATTAAGAAAGTTATATATATAAATCAACCAGTTATTATAAGTTTTTAAGTAAGGGGTAGTTTGGAATACAAGTTTTACTTCAATTAAACTGTATTTTTTTATCTCAATTTTTATCTTTTTCTGAAAAATCAACAAAATTTATAACTACTTTTTTAAAAGTTAATACTATTCAAACTTAAAGATTTTAACTCAACTCAAACTCAACTCATTCACCAAATACCCCCTAAAAAATTATAAGTATCGGATGTATTTGGTATCAACATAAGGTCTTTCCTATAAATAAACACACATATATCATGTTAATTGTAAGTGACGATTTTGAAGTCAATGTTTTAATTAGTTTTAGGGCTAGTTTGAGAGAACTTTTTCTTTTGTTTTCAGTGTGTAAAAGAAAAAGAAGTTACAATTGTTGCTTTTTAATAATAAGTGTATCTTTGGGGGGGGGGGGGGGGGGAGGGGGGGTGTTTAAAGAGTTTAAGAGCTCAAATTATTTTTAGATTTTCTAACAAGTGATGAAATTGTTAGAATGAAGTTTATAATGTCTAAAGGGATGTTTGGTAATCAAGTCTAACTCAAATTAAACTGTACTTTTTCATCTTAATTTTTGTCTTTTTCTGAAAAGTCAATAAAATTTATAACTACTTTTTCAAAAATTATTACTATTCAAACTTAAAAATTTCAACTCAACTCAACTCAAACTCAACTCATTCACCAAACACCCCCTAATTAATGAAACTCTTGTATGAATTTTAAAGTGTATTTAAAATTTTTTTTTATCACATTTTATAATTTTGGTAGGTAATTCTTCTAGAGAGCTAAAGTACTTTTGATGGTCCAAAAACTTTTATAAACGACTTTTAGGCCTAGAGAAACAAAAAGAACTTCTAGAACACTCTGCCAAAACTAATCCTTAATCTTATTTAATTATTAGAAAACTATATAGGCATATTATTAATACTAAACACTGTAATTAATAGAAAGTGTGTCTTATATGTGTATCTTTATTATGGGACTTGTTTTTGGAATGTGCTGCAATAAATTTATGTATCTTTACATTCGAAAACCAATTTTGATTGGTTTCTATGAATTTTTCTTCATATCGTCTATTTTTATTCAATTTTTTTGTTTGAATCTTTATACATATATATATATATATATATACATATAAATATCTTTTCAATAAATTTGAACGGGCGGGTTTCTTCCTCATCTCTATTTATTGTTTAAAAAAAATTACGTGACAATATATAAGTCACTATAACACGGTCCTTGTGTGGACATATGTGTGTATATGCATATACATATATATTATACATAGTAGGTTGTGGTTCTTTTTTTTTTTTTTTTTTTTTTTGACTGAAATATATAGAGTAGTTACTAGTTAGTGATGGTGATGGTGATACCTGACCTTATATATACGAAAAAACTAAATATATATGACGCAAATTGCGCATTGAATTGTAAGGGGACACCAAGTCAGTGACTGCTAGTAGTTTACTAAGTGACAAAACTAATAATTCTATATTCAATTCACGTTGGTACCCAATTTGACTCTCAGCAAAAATTCGTTTGGCCTACTATCTATAAACTGATAGAGAGCTCTTTTGTTTTTATTTTTATTTTTTAAGATTGTATTAGTTTGAATCATTGACTCTAAATATCCTTGGTATCAGATGTTTTAATTTTTTAATAAATACTCGGAAGAAAGAAAGGAAAAAAAAAAAAAAAAAAGTCTATCGATAATTTCATCATACTATAAGACTGCGAGTAATTGATCATTAATAACCTCCACTATGATTACCAATATGAAACATAATTGGTTAATCAGTTTCTTAATCTCATTCTTTGAGTGAGTACCGTACTTAAAACTTTGTTCCTAATTAAGGAAAAAAACATGCATTAAATCCAACAATGTACATGATAATGAAAAAGTTTGTCATAATGTATAAAATGTAATTAATTAATGATCTATTTAGTAAAGAGAAAAGGTTAATAAATTAATGCATTTACTGTCTAAGAACAATTAAAAGTTTGGTTACATGGAAATAAAAAGTGAGACTTTTGTTGATGTGTGACTTTTTTTTTACTATGTTGATCAAATTGGAAAATCTAACTTCATCACAACAATGCCATGATGTTGCGTAAATTAACTTGTCATGTCATGAGAGAAACACTCTTACTTGTTCGAGTACTCGATCGGTCTTCTATATCCAACTTTAGCAATAATATTGGACTTTTTCAAATTTTCAACTAAAATTACCAATGATATGCAATAACGACTCCATATATATATATATATATATATTACTTAATTGTAATTGCAATTGCAACTAAATATCTAAAATTCATTTCTTTTTTCTTTTCATTTGTTTTCCTAATTCAATTCCAAATGAAAGTGTATGTCTTTGATGTTGAGGATCTAGAATCCAAATGTGATGTAGCGGAAGCATATAAAAACACACAAATTCATTAATTTCTAAATAATACTTAAAAATATGCAAGATAGATAATATATAATTCGTTGATTCTAATTAAAATATCGAAAAATCACACAAATCAAGTAAGAGAACTCTCAAAAGATTTTATTAATAATGATTAAATCTCTCCTACAAAATAACAAAGAAGCCTTTAAATATTAAACTCTAGATTCTAATCCTAATCCTATTCAAATTCAAATACTAAAAGAAACTCCTAAAATTTAAACTTCCTAAAATAATCCTTAAATAATTCAAATAAAGATAATCTTTTAAAATTCGAATAATCCCTCTAATTATCATATTTTCATACTGCCTCAAAAATGTATCAAATATATATATATAAAGGACAAAAAATAAAAATAAAATTGTATATTCTCCTGATTATAATGTAAATGTATCCTATTATATCTATATATCCCATTTTGTGAGAAATACTCGATGCACAATAGAAAAATGAAAAGAAAAGACGGGTTATTACAAATATGCAAACAAACACATAATTTCATTTGTCAGTCCATACTCTTTTAACTAATATTACAATGACTGAGCTAGCTATTTCTAAAAATCTAAATTAAAAAAAGATAACTTAAATCAAAATATTCTAGATAATCCTAAAAGATAAACACAAATCTATATTCAAAACCAGATACTAAAGATGAAATATGTCATAATAACTAATCATAATCCTTATTTAAATACAAATAATTCCAAACACTTTTATTTGTGCTTTTTCTTAACAATATAATAAAATAAAATTCATCCTATGTCTCTGATATCATCATAGTGTTTAGAGTAATCCCAACTTAAGTGTTGACAGTGCCATTAATTGGTATTTGTTTCCTCAATTGTACTTGAGATAAGGTTAATCATGAGGCTTTTGACAAACTCAAAAGACGTGTGCAGTGCAGATACAAACACAATGGCCGTGTATGTACATCATAACATGGCTAATTAAAGAATCCCATTTTTAATTTCACTATACAACGATAAGGTTTTGATTGATAATTAAGTTTAACTTTAATTAAATTGTATTTTTTCATTTCAGTTTTTATTTTTTTTTAAGTCAACAAAAATTATAATTAGTTTTTAAAAAGTTAACCAACTTCAATTTAAAAATTTCATCTTCAACTAACGAACCAAACGCAAGCTAAATTAATTAGACATGTCTTCCATTTTAGTTTTAGCTTGAAACAAAGAATTCATTTGTCACATTTTTTATGCTAACAGACTTTTATCAATTAAATTAGCTAACACGGCCAGCTCTTAGATTTGCAACTTCTAATATTTTCCCTTGAGTACCCTTTTAGATTTGACATCTTATTTGAACGTATGTTTGAATCATAAGTTAAAAATATGTCTACTTAAATCATAGGTTTGAGTTGAGTTATAGCATTTAAATTATAGAAATGAATCTATATGTGTGTTTAAGTGGTGATTCAAATAATAAATATAAATTTTTATAATATATATATATTTTTTGAAAGGTAAACGTAAAATGGGAGCTTAATATCATTGGATGATTTGATAAAGATTAGTGTTTCCTTTTTGTTACTCTAGTCAAGGCGCTAAATATGTTTGCTCAAAGTAGTAGTGCCATGGTGCCAATGTCTCTGGATTGATAAGATATTTATTCTTCTCGTTAAATATTTGAGTTCTAGTAATCATCATTATATTGATCAGGATATAAAGATAATTTACTTTATGAAAGATTTATATATCACACAAAATACATCTATCTCTTTAAGATTATTCGTATATTCTAATCTCAATCCTTATTACTCATTAAAAAATAAATAAATAAGTAGTGCTGGTCAACATCTAGGTCCTGCTAATATTTGTCCTTTCACTATCATAGTGGCTTTTCCATGATACCCACAAGCGCACGGCAGGAAAATGGTTGGATTAAATTCTCTAAACCAATCAAGTCCAGTAATAATTAGCAGCTAATTACTAATAATTATACATAAGAAAAACACTTGGACACAATGAAAAGTTTTTTTTTTTTTTTTTCTTTCTAGTCTTAAAATAGGCGATCTCGCAATTTCAGGGCCAGCGATCACACGGGAGAGGGGGGAGGCCGTTGCTTCGTCACATTGGGAGAGAGAAAGAGAAAGAGAGAGAGAAGAGAGACAAACATATTGATTGTATAAAAAAATATAGAAAATAAACATTAGGGGTAAAACAAGAATTTAACATATTCAAAAAATGTGAATATGCTATAATTTAACAAGAATAATAAAATATGCTACATATTTAAAATAAGTATAAAAAATATGCTATGTAGTATAATTTTCCAAAACTTTATATGGTATGATGATGATTTCAAATCAGAGGACCCAACAAATTTGAAGTAATTAAAAGAGATAAGCAATTTAAGCAGTACTACTTGATATCATCACCAAAACCACCCAAAAACTAGGTCAACAATTAAATTAAAATAAAATATATTCATGACTCTTAAAAAAAAAATCAAAATCAAAATCAAATCAAAAGCAAAAACAAAAAAGATGTATAGGTTAGTGAAAGCAAGAAAAGATTACAAGTTAGTGATGCGTAAAGATTACATCCACTACGTTCTTTTTAAATGCTAGGAAAGAAAAAATATCTACTATGTTACATATATGGATCCACATCTTCTGTCTAATTTTGATGTCCCAAATAGTGTCTAACGAATTACATTTTGATACATTATTATATGAAGTTAGATTTTAAAATAAAAAGAATCAGTTATCAAGTATTTCGAACTTTTTAAATGACGTGATATGTTATTTATTGTTAGTTGAATAATATTTGAGACATAACAAATTAGACAGAAGATTTGAATCCTACATATAGCATCCATCTGGCATTTAAGAGAAGTATTAAAAGTTGTATCTTTTCTATTAGTATTTGGTACCGTATTTTAAAGCATTTAATCGGATAAAACTGATATAATATTTTTGGTATTTGGTACCCTAGTTTTTAAAGCATTTAATGGGATAAAATAAATGAAAATATTGTATGATAAACAATACAAATGTTAGAATAAAGCTAGTGAAATCATATTAAATCTCTGTTATAAATTTAAAAATTTTCTTGCAAGATCATTTTTTTTATAAGTCATGTATATTTTCTGGTTTTGACTAAAAGTTTTTTTTTTTTTTTTTTTTTTTTTGTATTTTTATGAACGAGATGTAATATCAGTACCATTATTAGAAGGACGTTTAGAGCATACATTTTAAATGGTGTTTTGGAAATGTATTGATTGAAAATAAGTAAATGTTTGAAGTTGTGTGTTTGATTGAAAATAAACTATTTGGAGTTAAAAAGTTTTAAAACTTGAAATGCTTTCCAAAAAAATAGCAACATGGATATTGTTTTATCTCGTCATTCTATGTACTTTTTTCTTAAATAATAATCTCATTTTGACTTGAAATAAAAAAGTTATTGTTTTTTAAAATTTGAGTTTTTAAGAGAGATTTAAAGATATAAATAATGAAATTGGTTTAATTTTAGAGAAAAAATAATAATTTTGAAAATTCTCAATTAGAGTGTAAGTTCCAAACGGTTATGAATGAGCTCTTTCATCAACATTTGAAGTGACCTCTATCGCTAAAATTTGGGCAATTCCGTGGCATATGTATGTGCCTCACATTTGAGTGTTAAACTTAATGTTGTCGAATCTTGATCAGGTTTACAGGCCGATCCCATGCAATGACAGAGCCAGAAACAATTAAAATTAAAAACTAATAAAAACAGTTAGTTATTAATGTATTATAATTATCCCTCAAAATTACAAATGATGTATTTCTTGATAGATATAAGTAAATTTTTTTTTGATTTATAAATTGGTCTCCAAATTTGATTGTGTAGCTGATTTTTTCACAAAATTCATAGTTGAAAAATACTAATATTACGGGATTAACAGAATTTATACCTTTATTATGTATTAGGCTTGATATATTAGTCGGGGTTTAACATTAAATTTTATTTTTAGTGGGGACTTTATGTATTACTATGAAAAATACAAATTTATATATAGGTTTTTTTTTTAATTAAAAAAAATTGAGTGGGGGGATGGCACACATTGGCCTCGTGACTGACCCCATGGGACTCCAGTAAAACTACTTATCAAAATGAGTTTCTCCTCTCAGCATTCAACAGCTGATTAATACAAGACATAAAAGTCAAGTTACACACGTCACACAGAATCATATAGAAATTTCATTTGGGATCTTCATTTTTGTACGTAACATATCATTACAATAATTGTTCTCTACTTATATTACTCCTCCAGATTTTAACTTTTGAAGTCTCTTTCGCTCTCTCTCTTAACAAATCTAGCTGACAAAACAACGAAACGACAATAAAAACAAAAAAGAAAAGTAACAACCAAAAAAACGACAATAAGTTTAATAAACGACAAAAATGAAAACGACAGCATTGAAAAACGACACTAATCCTAAATACGACAGTAATCTGAATGAGGGCAGAGATAATGAAAAAAAACCTTAAAGCGCGTTTATCAAACCATAAAGTAACAGAATTGGAAAGATAATGAGATTAAAAGATAAAGTAAAATAATAGAAAAAATAATCAATGATTCTCTATTTAGTATTTACTTACTTATTATTATATGGTGTAAAGGAAAATAATCTTACTCTCATTTTAATGTTTATTAAACATAATAATTTAAATTTATTAATAAATTTACTCAAATGTATTTTATACAATTAAAAAACCGTTAGCACATAAAAGATATTTAGAGTATATAAGTAAATATATAATTAATTAAAAAAGGAAATGGTTACTCCTTTTCCCTTTTCCTCTTCCTTTTCCTTTCACGCAAAATAAACAAGCCGAAAGAGAAAAAACGACAACCACTGAAAACATCAACCTGGGAAAAAACTAATCATAGTTTCAGAAGGATGAGAAAGCGACAATATTCTCAATAAACGACAAGAAAAACATAAAACATCAGTAACAGGAAAACGTGATGTCGAAAACAAATTGAAAAGGAAAATCTTTCATATTTACTTTAAATTGGAAAATCTTAAATTATGACACCATATAACATTAAAGAAATTATGACATTAATGAAATCAGATATATATTCAAACTACGAAAAATTAAGCTTTTACAATCTAAATAATTACCTTGAATCAAGGACTACATACAAAATTGAATAAATTCAAAATCTTAAAAAAAAAAAAGCTAACTAATTATATAAATATTATGATTACATGTATAATTTATTGGTAATTTTATATCTAATTTTATAAAAAAAAATAAAAATGTAAAGTTGGAGCTCCCCCAAGTCAAGTAATTAATCTCATCGGTACATCACAAATTCCCAAAGCGCTTCCGTGGCAAACGTTTCTTTTGATTTCTCCGTATTTTTAAATTTCGTAGATAGATATTATCCAACAAGCATCCATAAAGGAGGCCACTAAGATAATTAATATAAATAAATTAAATAAGAAATAGGAATTTATTGGAACAAAAAGGAACTTTTCGTTGTTGCTTTCGAAGTGAGAAAGCTTTAGTTGAACCCAATCTGGATTCTAGCTACTCCATTGTTATATTTCTTTTGTTTGAAGATTTTTGTGGCAATTGGAAGTATCCACAAAATTCCAATGCCAATAGTACCCTCCACAAATTTCCGTTACTTTATAGAATACAGATATTATCCAAGGCTTTTCAAAAAAATAAAAAAATAAAAAATAATAATAAAGATATCATCCAAAGACACAACTTTATCAGTCTCTCTTTTTGTCAGCCAATCACCTCTTTTTCTAGCCAATTACCTAGCTAGCACAAATGAAGACCTCAAAAAAGGAAAGAAAAATAATATACACAATTTTTCACGTTCTCTTCTCCCTAGTTATCACCTAATTACCCGACCATAGGAAAACGACCAGAATTTAAAGCATGCTTGTTGCATAGAATCAATTGGAGAGGACTCAAATAATTATAGAAATTCAGATATTTATCTTATTTTATCGTCTTAATAATTATCGTCTTAAAATTATTTTGATAACTCAATAATTTGCTTAAATATTTTTAGTATTTAGTATTTTTTTTTAATAAAGTTAAACTCTTAAAATTTAAATAATATGACATTCTATTATTAATAAGATAATCAATAAAACAGTAAAATCCGGACAACATATCTCCACTCATAGTTCTAGGCCAATGTTGAACTAAAATAGTTATAGTCCTATGTTAGTTAGGGCAAGCATGTGACATGAAACTCCTTTTACTACCCCCCCTTCCCCAAAAAAAAAAAAAATTTCTTGTCCATGAGATTCATAATCTCATTCAATCATTGTATCCAAAAAGAGTGAACCAAGGTAAAAAAAAAAAAAAAATCTCACCTTGAATAGGGGTTTTTACTTATTTATTTACTTAACAACAACAAAAAATGTTTTATTTTTTTTAAGTTTATTAGAAGCATATATTTCAATCTCATCCAAAATAAAAATATTACTCAACTCTACGCACTAAAAACAACATTAAAAAAAAAAAAAAAAAAAAACTCTAACAAACAAACCTCAACTTTAAAAACAATCCTATAGGTAAAACAATCTTTCATAGGAAACAAAAAAATCACCATTCTGAATTATTGTTCTACTATCAATTGATATAACAAGTAAAAAAAAAAAAATTTTATCTTGTTTTAATTGATGAGAGAAATGACTCATCACGATTCTTTTATTATAAGAGTCCTTTTTTTTTTTTCTAGTGCATATTAGAGTCCATTTAAGAATTGATATATCTGGAATTATTCAAAAACTAAAATTCACTTCTGTTTCTTTTCCCCAACTATATATATATATATATATATATATATATATATTTTGCATTTCAAAAACAAAAAACAAAAGAAAAAAATCTGATTTTTTGAAGCACAGAGACCACGCAATTAGCATGAGGTGGATACTCAATATTGCTTGCTTCGGCTTTTGCATGGTTTCTATTCAGTTTTCTTCACCTTTCATGCATCAATATTATTATTATCATTATTATTTTAATATTTTTTTTTCTCTCTTTCTTTCTTGCCCGGAGCTTTCAACACGCAAAGGAGCACATGTCATCCTCGCGTTGGCCTCCATATGTTCGACGAAATGCCCGAGCCACAATAATGATCTCTTCACTAGTAATTTCCAGTGCTTCTTCATCGGCTCACCAATTCCTGGTCTCGCCCCAGTACTTTCGGTTCGGCCTCAATTCGGGAGTAATCAGGAGGAGGCATCGGCGGTGGTACGTGCCTCCGACGAAGCGCCGGTGTTGTACTACTAAGCCGTTACTGAGAGCGTCCGTTGGCGAATTGGACTTTTACAATGCTGATGAATTGGAGGAGGAGATTCTGGAGTTCATGGTGAATTCGGAGAAGCCGGAGTCGTTCCCGAGCAAGAAGGAGTTGGTGGATGCTGGTAGGGATGATTTGGTGGACGCCATTGTGAATCAAGGTGGTTGGTTTTCGTTGGGTTGGGATTTGGAAGAAGATGATGAAGAACAACAAGAAGAAGAAATTAGTGATGAAGTTAGTGATAATACGAGGACGACGACGGCAGTGGAAAATGAACTTTCGCAGACGATTAAGAATGCTTGGGACGACGACGACGACGACGAAGAAGAAGAAGAGAGAAAGGGCTCTACGGTGGTTTCTTTTTGTCCGTTTGACGATCCTCAGTCAGTCTCGTCTCCGGGTGGCTCATTGTGAGGGTTTCTTTCATAAATTAGTTTTTATTTGCCAATGAAACTGAAAAAAAATAAAAAAATAAAAAATAAAAAAGAAGAAGAAGAAGCAATACTTTTGCTCTATGGGATAAACTTTTAACGGTCTAGTTTATGATTGCATGTCACACTATAACTTTTTAATATGTACGCTCACAAATATTTATCACTAATGTGAAAATACAGTTCATATCATAAGTTTTTCCCTTTTCATATAAAAAACAGAGAACAATCTCTCTGAGAACAACATATACAAACTTAATGTTTCACATATGAACATACGCAAGTGCAAATTTGCATGTTAAAAATTTCCCCTTTTATTTATTTTTTTTTTTTTTGGAGCCCCTTTTTGTTTTTAAATAAATGTTAAACTTTTGAGTCACGTTCTTTAGGTAAAATATATTTACCTATATATAAATTTTTAGCTAGTTTTCCATTGAAATATATTGCTTAATTATATATATATATATATATATATATATTCTTGATTTGTCCTGCAAGTCCTAGGGATAATAAAACATTTCTTATTATTCAAAAAAAAAATGAAGTACTTACTCATCATACAAATATACGCTGTTATATAGAGAAATGCCAACCACAAAGCACGAGACTGGGATTGAAGGCCTGTTGAATCGGTTGGAGAAACAAAGAAACTATGCTTTAGAATTAGGTCAAGTGCGAGAAAATGAAGACCACACATTCCCAGCAAGCTATCACAATGCTGAAGTCGATTGGAAGTACTCAAGATTCTCAACCGACGCTGTTAAGTATTTGAGTACGGTTGGTGTCTTTTCTGGTTAAATTCTATTACAAAAGAAGAAAAAAAAAATCATGTTTTTCTTGGTTTTTGAATTATTTTAGTATCGAACATTATCTAACACAAATACATATGACCGAAACTTACCAGCATAAATCTTTCTCTAGTGGGGACGGTTTAAGAAACTCAGATGATCATCATGAGCCACAAATGTGGAGATCTTGGAGCATTCAACGTGCGGGATTTAGAGATATTGACACTGAAGGTACTTTTTTTTTTTTTTTTATTCCCCTAATAAAAAAGAGTGTCGGCCCTCATCCACGGTCTATTTCAAAATCTCATGATTTCCCATCTGGTTTAGTTCAAAATTAACCAGTTCACCATAAGCCTATAGTTTCCATAGGTGAATGTCATTTTTAAGAGTGGACTATAGTGTTGCGATTAGAGAAGACCTAAGAAAGACATCCACGACCGCTAATTAATAGATTTTTTTTTTTTTTTTTTGAAACTCTTGTTTGATACAGATATTGAAAGTGCACCAAGTGAAGCTAGCAATATAGGATCGCCTACGGAGAATTCAAAAGATGAAATAACAAGAGTAGAGAGTAGTAGTAGTAGTAGTAGTAGTGCAGAGGAAGCGGCAGGTAAATATGAGTGGAATGAATTGGGTTCACGTATTGAAAAGATAAATCATGATAGATTTATAAGAAGTCGTCTTCAGCAACTGGAGTTAGAGGCCTCAGCTGTACTTCGTTCTGTAAGGTCAAATATCACTAATGAATTCGCTTCACAAAAGGTATCTTTGTCTCTTCTCTTCATGTGTATGGGTGTGTGGGCTCATACGTATATATCATATATGCATATTTATATATATATATATATATTTGTGCTATGTGTTGTGTGTTTTGTGAGGTCTAATATCACTAATGAATTTGCATCACAAAATTAGGTGGTAATTGTATTTTTGTCCATTCGTGCATCAACTTTCATTGTGAAATTATCAACAAAAACAAAAAATATTACGGAATATAAATGAAAATTTTCATGAAGAAGTTCAAAAAATAGAATTTCAACACCACAAAATTAGTAAAACTTTAGAAGCATTGTAAAGTCAAATTACTCTGGCCACTTTCTGTCTTTAATTTTTCAATATGTAATGGTTTAAACTTTTCTAATATATATTTGTGTGTTCTCGGGGGGATTTGCGGAAGCTTTACGACGATTGGGAGTTTTGGGAGCTTCAGGACGATGAGATTACGAAAGCCGAGGATAAATTACGATCGACACGTTCAAAGTTAGCTGTCTTGGAAGGAAAGATGGCACTGGCAATAATGTGTGTACACATTTTAATTATTAAATTTAATATTATAAAAACTAATACATATGAATCTAAATTAACTAGCTAGCTAATTAATCGTTAATGTTTTTTTTTTTTTTTTTTTTTTTTTTTGGGATTTTTGGGTATATTGCATGGTCAGTGATGCAAGGCAGGTCATGGATGAGAAGAAGAAGAAGATAGATGATGCTCGTAGAGCTTTGCGACTTGTGTACTCAACTTGTGTGGTTTGGCCAAACTCGGCCAGTTCTGAAGTGTTTTTAGCTGGATCTTTCGATGGTTGGGCAGCCCAGGTATCAATTAATATAACATGAACCGCTCATTATTGATTTCTTTATTTAACTTTGAATTATGGAGTTGATTAGTTCATAATTAATTTTAGGTTTAGTCTTGTATAATTACTGTGGTTTTGAAAGAAGTAGTGCCACTTTTACTTATGGTAAAATAAAATATACTAGCTCCAAGAAAAACAGAAGCCAAAAACTAAAATTGTAACCAAGCGTGTGTGTGTGTGTGTATTTGCTGAATTAAAAAGGAAGAAGAAGTTTAGGGGCTTATCAATCAAACGAAAGTAATCTAATCCAATTTTAATTAAAATATCGCGGATACATTTGGAAAGAACATTTGAAAATATTTTAGAAATATTTTAAATGAACGTTTGGCTGTACATTTCAAATGGTTTAAAATGTTATAAAATATTGCCATCAAGACGTTTTAGGCAAAACTCCAAATGGAAGGAGGTTAAATTTTGACCATTTAGATGCTTTCTTTTTCTTTTTCTTTCTTTTTTTTTTTTAATACCAAATGTTTTTATTTAAAACGTTTGTTTTCATCTAAAATGTTTCTATCAAAATATGTTTCCACAACAAACGCCTTTCAGTTTCACTTACACGATCAAAAACTTTAAAGTGGAGCGTGGAGCCTAAAAGATCAAATCTTAAACTTGAAAGGGAAAAAAAAAAAAAAAACAGAGGAAATAAGATAATAATCTAACCATTGCATTTGCACCTTAATACCTTACCGTTGTTAATTCAAAAGGTATTAGGGTCCGTTTGGTGAATGAGTTTGAGTTAAAAATTTTAAATTTGAGTTGAAAATTTTTGTTGACTTTTCAGAAAAGACAAAAACTTTTTCAGAAAAAGATAAAAATTAAGATAAAAAAGTACATTTTAGTTTGATGAGATAACTTACCAAACAAAGCATTAGTATTTGCCATGCAATTATAATCTTTATAATTTTATCAACCCTCCATATCTTTCATTGGAATGAAAGAATTAAAAGTTCCATCTTATGAAACCTGGGATGGTTGTGCATGCTAAATATGGAGTGTAACTTATGTTGTTCTTTGTTGCAGAGAAAGATGAAAAAGTCAAGTACAGGACTCTTCTTTGTGTGGCTGTTATTATATCCGGGCCAATACGAGGTGGGTCATGAATATTTATGTATTCTGTACTGTTATTATTTGTCAATATTTCTTATATATATATATATATATATGTATGTATGTATGTGTGTGTGTGTATATATATTGGACCACTACTACTCAAACAATGAAGATGCATATATATCTCAATGGTTTGCAACTACAAATGCGACAGATCAAATTCATTGTTGACGGTGAGTGGAGGACCGACCCGCTAAGACCAGTTGTTAAAAGCAATGGTTTCGACAACAATCTGCTTGTTATATCCTAAGGAGTAAGGACAGGTGAGGCTCACGAGCACCAATAAAAATCTCCTTCTATTTAAAGTTTATGTTATGATATAATGAATATATGATTATTTCCGTTAAATTTTAAAAAATATATTGTAAGTTTTAGAATTAAAAAAATCAAAAATATTGTTTAAAAAAAGAAATAAATATTAAAAATTAGTTGTAATAAATTAAAAATATTAATGTTTGATTCGATATTATTCTAATCAAACAGATGAATACACTTTCTTTTACGATCTATTCCAATAGCATTACAATTACCATCCCAATTCGAGGACTACAACCAATATATAAATTCCATTCTCTTTTATTTTTTGCGATTTATCCTCAGCCGTAAGTATCTGGGGATATTGCAGAAAGAAAGATATTATAACTTGCTCCGTTGCTTCATCCTCTGTACAACGACTCTTGCTAGCTTACGACTGATAACTTCATCATGGGCCAGCTTTAATCTTTCACACTCCTCTCAAGGGCATGTTACTTTGCCTCTGAGGTCAGATCTCGGCCTCTAACACAACTATACAATATACATGAAGAAGTCAGGAATATATTTCAGTGGGGACGTATACCAAATTAAAAATGTTCTCTGTTGAACATGGATTACAATATGATTGATTGTATTTCATTTTCATTAAAGGAAAAAAAAAATTGAAAATCCGTATGTACGTATATGTATATGTTATTAAGATAGAGGAAATTTTATATATGCTTTCTTTATTTATTTATTCTCTCTTTTTTCTACCGGTGGGGAACAAATTATAAACATGGGGTGAAAAGTAATTGTTGATGATAGTGCTATTCTACGGTAAAAAGAGTGAATCCAACTCTATTTTATGATCAGCCTGTTCCTCCTCCTCCTTCTCTCTCCAATATTCTTTCTTTTACAAGCAATATATCTCTCTTTTCTTTCTCCATTTTTGCCTTCCAAAAAAGACCAATTAAATACCTTTAATACATAGATATTGTTCCTTATACAAGCTACCATACGTTGATGGGTTGTATCTCTTTAAAATTATATGCACTCTTTAAATATCTCCCTGAAACTAAGATGGAACTATGGAGATAAGAAGATACAAAAGTTGCACAAAATATATATATATATATATATATATTTATATATACATATATGGTAAGCTGCACTTTTTTGTAATTTTAGTAAAGTGGTGCGTTAGCCTATGTGTGGTAAGAAGGAAAGAAAAAGAGGGAAAACAATGGAGGAGAAAGAAAATAAGAGAGAGTGAGAAAAGATTTTGTTTTTCCTTTTATGTTTTCGATATTATATATGAAAGTGGTTAAATTATATTTTGTTATTTGGTATTACAAGTGAAAGTGAGTAAAGAAAAGGTATTTTTCATATAATAAATATTTTATCTATGCTTTTCTTCTATAGTCTTATCTTTTGGCAAAGTTTTCTCCCCTACTTTTTGAGATATTAAAAAATATGAATCCCACAAGGTTTTTAATCCATTCTATTAATCATTA
Source organism: Ficus hirta (assembly GCA_038430175.1). Taxonomy (NCBI): domain Eukaryota; kingdom Viridiplantae; phylum Streptophyta; class Magnoliopsida; order Rosales; family Moraceae; genus Ficus; species Ficus hirta. Next base: position 12,379,973 of record CM076595.1, on the reverse strand, counting down.
GTGTTTCATCCAGCGGGTAATTTTTAGGTTCCAAACATATTAAATTCACAATGTACATTTTTATTTCCAGTTACCATCCATATTATATAGGGGCGTGATATTTCCGTTTTATTTTTCTTTATTTGTGGGGAGATTTTCAGATATTATTACTGTCCAAAGAACTACCATATTTAATTGGATCATGCCATTATCTGCATGTATTCCTCACTACTTATTCGACAACTAAGTAGAAAACGATCATAAAACGACAGAACAAAATCAAACGACAACAATGGTATATATATGACCACCTCTGGAGAAAGGAAGGGAATGAAAAGAGAGAGACAAAAAAGACAACAATATAAAAACGACATCAATTGGATAAACGACAAAAAATGTAAAAACGGCACAAAAAGAAAAAAAAACTAGAGAAACGACACTAAGATTAAAAAAAAAAAGTTAAACACATGCGCGTAGATATATATATATATATATATATGTATGTATGTATGTATGTATGTATTTTTTCATATAAAGAATGATCTAGAGAGCAGAATGAGACACTCCGGAAGGATTGTTTTGTGAGGTAATGGACGAAGGATCCCCCGCAGTTAGAGGCTTGCTGTGGACATTAACAGCCCTTTATGCAGCACGCTCTAAAACATTCATGGCGTCAACATTTCATTCACTTTCTCTTGTCAAGGTTTTTGTTTTTTTGTATTTTTTAATTTCCTTTGTTTTCAAAGTTGAGATATGTCGTTTTTTTTTTTTTGGTGATTGTACGACCCATCATATTTTGACACCTCCTTTAATTATTCAAGTACTTATATATATATATATATATTTATATACATGTATATATCAGTGAACATAATAATAAAGAAAACACTAATAAAAGTAACACGAACAAATATAAGAAACATTACTTAAATAAACGATGTGAGAGTGGAAAAACCAACATTAAACATTAAAACAATTTCGGTAGTTAAAATTATACTTGCACCCAAAAGGACAATATAACTACAGATCACAAACGACAATAGTAAAAGAAAACGACATCATAGGGAGAAAAGGGGGGAAAAAAGCATTAAAAAAGGGTTATAAATTTAATCAACGACAGAAACATGTAAAAACGAATAATAAGAGAAACTACATCTGTAAGGGACAACGTCTTCAAAGATAGACAAACGACACTCTTTAAAGAGTTCTAAACCTCATCAAGTTGGTTCTCTCTCTCTCATCAAATTGGTCAATAAATTTCAGTTCCGGAGGCATTCATCAGGCATCATGGTTTACTTGCAATCTTTTGCCTCTATTATGATCAATCACTTCACTTTATGATTTTTTGGAATTTTCAGCTCCAAATACGACAACAACATGTAAAAACGACATCTAAAGTGTAACGACAACAATCTCATAAAACGCCATGTCTTGGAAGATGACTATTACCAACAAAAAAAATTTGTAATAACGTATAAAAACGACACCGGTGATATAAAGGAAAACGGCGGTAGAAAACAACATCAAATAGAGAAAATGACAAGTACCTTGACAAAAAAGGCAGCAACGTTATGAACACTCTTGTCAACAGATAAACGAAAACAATTGAAGACCAACATCAAATTGTGAAAAAGACGACAAACAGCAACTTCAAATAAAATTCGCCTCAATTTAAAAACCACATTTACACAAGAAAATGAAATTAGATGAAACGACATCAATCCAAACAATGTAGAAAAGAACCGCACTCATGACTAGAAAAACGACAACAAACTAGATAATTCGAGTGCACTAGGAACAAGACTTGTGAGGGGAAAAAAAAAAAGACAGACATCTTGGAGCATCAATATCCATTGCTAAATTCTTCGGAGGAGGGGATACGACAACGGTTGGCTCTAGAATTTGGAGACAGAAATTTGAGAGAGGAAATTACAGGGAAAAAAAATGAAACTCTCTCATGGAATTCTCCCATGCTGTGATGTAGCTATAGAGTTTGGATGAGAAAACGATTTTAGCCTTCACAGGTTCAAGAAAATTAAAAAAAAACCTCCAAAAAATATATCTCTGTATAATTGCCTTAATTATAATAGTTTTAGTTTTTTTAATTTTAATTAAATAAGTGTAGATGGTTAAATATCCAAACAAATATTGGAGACGACATAAAAATTTAAGTTTATATTTAGTTTACCGGTTGGAGATGAAATTTTTAAATTGAAATTTATTGATTTTTAAAAAATTAATTATAAATTTATTGATTTTACAAAAAAAAAGATAAAAAATTAAAATAAAAAAATATAATTTAATTAAAAATTAAATTTAAATGTGAAACAAAGTTTAAATATGTCTATTTAAAAAATTGTGAATTCATAAAAAGATAAAACAAGGGCAAAGTTCCAATGTGTCCAGGCCCATTTATAATCTGTTGCATTACATTAAATTTTTCTTTTTGTTTTTGGGGCCAGTGAAAAACTGTTGTATTTACATGACACTTGAATCAGATGTCCCCTGACAGGAAGGCAAAAAAAAGAACCTGGGCAGTGTCAGAGGTCACATGAGCCTTTAAGTCTACTCCAGAAAAAAAAAAAAAAAAAAAAGGGGGGGCCCTATCGAAATCTCCCAAAACGGTGCCTCGTCGACCGTCGTATACATCTTGTCATCAAACGGGATACGAAAGAAACGCTGCCGTTTTGCTTCTTTGTCCACATTCCAAACGCCACCAAATCTTATCCCCCTATACAGACACGCCCTAGCACTTTTTTATTCAAGTTAAACTAGCTAAACTAACAAATTTTAAAATGGATAATTCTATCCCCCAAAAAAAAAAAAAAAAAAAAAAGAGGGATAAGTCTTTTTTAAATAAATAGTTACATTTTACAGAATAGATAAATAAAATAAAAAAAAAAATTTTAAAAAAATTGTTATATGATAGATATTGAAATTGTCACATAATGATTATTAAAATATGAATGAAAAAAACAAATTTACTCTTTTAAATATAAATATGGATATCTAAAATTATTTTATTTAATTTAAAAAACAAATTATCATATCATAATCAATAATCAATTATTGATATATTATTAATATATGTTTTTTTATCACTTATTGATAGGATTGATGTATCAATATTTTAATACTTATAAGCATTTTTTGAAGTTCTCTTTTAATTACCAAAAATAAAAACATTTTTTGAAGTGTAAAAAAAAAATTTAGTAAATATTATTTAGAAACTATCTATCTATATGGTATCTAATCATAATATTACATCAGACTTCACTTCATATGAATGTAAGGAGTTCAAATCTCCTGTCACTAAAGAAAAAATAAAATAAAATAACCTATTTATCTAATTTTTTCGTGTTAAAACAAAAATATATATATATTTTCTCTGTTTCTATATTAACCAAAATTAATGCCATTCCACGTTTCCCAGTGGTTTTGTTCGTTGCGTGGTTAGTTTCCTCTACTCTCACTTTTTCTCTCTCGTGTCCGCTGCCACCAAGTGTTCGAAGAAATGCCTGAGCCATGCTCTCCTCGACCACCGCGTCAGCTCACATGCTGTTCACTCCCTGTTCGTTAGCCGCTTCGACCTCTTCCCAAGCCTTTCCCTCCTCGCTCCTCTTCGTCGTCAGGCCGACCTTTCACTTTCGGAGGAGGCAAGAGCGGTGGTTCGTGCCTCTGAGCTTCCTCGGCGGCTGCGGCCGCGGGAGGGAGCGACGGTGCGCCCTTCTCGGGTTGTACGGCTGCAGTAGGTTGGCGAGGGAGTTCGAGAGGGGTTTACATTGCGGCTGGTCGGGGTTCGTCCGGCGGTGCAGAGATTGGGACGGCGAAGGGGATTTTGCTTTGGAGGCCGAGATTCTAGAGTTCATGAAGAGTTCGGAGAGGCCTGAGGCGTTTCCGAGCAGGAAGGAGCTGGTCGATGCCGGAAGGATGGATTTGGCGGAGGCTATTGTGAAGAGAGGTGGTTGGCTGTCGATGGGATGGGATTTGGATGAAGAACGAGGAAGCCGAGAAGATGAAGATTTCGGTTCAGGTTCGGTGACGGCCATGGAATTTGATGATTTTCGGATGAACAGTGATTGGACTGGCGAAGAAGAAGGAACACAGGTCTCTCCGCCGGTAGTTTCTTCATGTCCGTACGATTATTCTCATTCGACCTCATCGTCGGGTGGATCATTGTGAGGATTTCTATTATCGGTTCGGCTAATTTGTATTTTGTTATACGATAAGTTTTTGATTTTGTTATACGACTGTTTAGAACTAATTTTTCAATTTCTAGCCTTATGAGTAGAAAGTTAGGTTAATGGTACATTGAAAGGAAGAAAGTGAGTTAAGTTGTGTGCACATTTTTTGCGTAGAGAAATCGCAAACGCAAGCTCAGGGCATGAGACTGGAATTGAAGGTATATTGAGTCGATTGGAGAAAGAAAGAAGTTTGGCTTTTGGATTCGGTGTGGTGGAAAACGAAGACGGTACTTTCTCCGCAAGTGACAACGAGAAAGACGATTGGCATTCCGAATTCTCAGCGGATTCGGTAAGTTGGCATATTGATGCCTGATTAATACAGTTTGTCTCTTTGCAAAAGAAAGACTCAATTAGAAAAGGGGGAATGGAAAAATATCATCCTTTTGCTTTGTTGTTAAATTATCCGTTGGCTTTGCATGGAAAAAACTCTGTTGAACGTGCTCTACATCATCTGTATTAGGATATTGTTTGTTGTGGTTCCGAAATTTGATTTCTGAAACTTATTGTTGTTTTGGGTTTTCTTTATTTTCTGCGTACAGAAATTCTAAACCATAACATGTGGTGCTTTTACATTGTAAAAGACAGTTGGCAGCTTTTCTGGAAGCACCAGATCTTCATCATTGAGCCCGAAGAAAGCAATATTTGATGAGTCGGGGGATATGGTTAATCAGCACCAACCTTTCTCTCATGTAGACAGTTTAAGAAACTCACATGAGCCAGAAACTTGGAAAGCTTGGAGCACAGGATTTTCGGACATCGATTCGGAAGGTAATTCTTTCTACTTGTGTCTGGTCTGGCAGCTTCATGGCTACACTGTTTGGTTCAAATGGCCTTTACTTGTCGATGCAGTCATTGATATCTCATCAAGTGAAATTAGGATGGAAGGGTCGGTGGACATTCCGAAAGATGAAAAACTGAGAAGAGCAAGTGATGGTGCTTCTAATGAAAGGAATGAAATAGGTTTGAGTTATGAATTGATTTATCACAATCAACTACGCAGTCGCCTTCAGCACCTGAAGTTAGAGCTCTCATCTGCACTCCAAGCGGTGAGGTCCAATGCTGATGAGATTGCAACCCAAAAGGTAGTGACTGGATCTTTGTCCCCTGTGTATAGTTTGTGCAATTACTCTGTCCTGATTCTTTAAACTCTGCTTGCATAAAAAGTGAACTATTGTAATGATCTTGTGGTCTTTTAGTTTCTGGAGATATTTGTTTCTTTTTTCACAAGCAACTCTTCTTTTCTTGGTTTTACTGATCCACTTTTATTTTTCCTGGTGTTTCTAGGATCACGAAGGCTCCTCTGATAACTTGCTGGCGCTCTCCGACACTTTGGAGTTTCAGGAAAATGAGATTATGAATTCCCAAGATAAATTGAGATCAATACGTGCAAAGCTAGCCGTCTTAGAAGGAAAGATGGCACTCACAATAATGTAAGCACACCTTTTCTTTTGGTAATTAGCAGAATATGACTAAAAACTTGCTGTAACAATGAGTATTTGGATTTTTACCTACCCGTTACAGTGATGCTCAAAAGATCGTGGAGGAGAAACAGAAGAGGATTGATGATGCTCGGAGAGCTTTACGACTTCTTCGTCCTACTTGTATAGTTTGGCCTAATTCAGCCTCGGAAGTGCTTTTAGCAGGATCATTTGATGGTTGGGCAACCAAGGTATAACCTCGTCTTGAACAGATTAGCTAGTCTAGTTAATTATGGTTTTTTATTTTATTTTTCTTCTTTTTCTTTTAAACATTCAATGCAATTGCCATCAATAGTTGATACTGGCCTAGTAGTCCTTTTGCGGTTATGTGGTTAACTATTGTAGGAACCTTCCTTTTTCAGGTCTTATTAACTTTGTAGTAGTTCTGTACTCCCCTTTGATGTTTGGTGAGACAGTACTAGAGGGGGAAAAAATCCTAAGAGGAAATCCTTAAAATTGTTGAAAGAAAATGGTAGAACCAAGAAACACCTAAATGAATTGATCAAACTACAGTGCCATCCATAACGTATGTGGGTTCTGCTTAACAGTTGAGTAATATCTAGGTTTTTACCGGACGAAGCCATTAAACTCATTTGTGTACCTCATTCTGATCCCAGAGAACTGCTTGGTTCATAATCCGTGAATGTCACGCAGTTATAAACTTTACATTTAATAGGGTCACTGGCTGTGCTATTATGAACCTCGATACTTGCATTTGGATTAAAGAAATAGTTCGCTCGTTGAAATATGGAATGCTTGTGATTCAAAATAGCTTGCAACTTACGTTACAATTTTTTTCCCCCTCCTGGTGGTAACAGAGAAAGATGGAAAAATCAAACACGGGAATCTTCTCTTTGTGGCTGCAATTATACCCGGGCAGATATGAGGTGCGTCGACTCTTATTGTTATTTTGTCGCCATTTCACATTGGACCACATTTCACATAGGACCCCCTTAAATGATGAGAATCTCACTCACTTAAGTACAAATTTGACAGATCAAGTTCATTGTTGACGGTGAATGGGGAATCGACCCCCTACGACCAATCATTACCAACAACGGTCACCAAAACAATCTGCTCATCATCACATAAAGAACGATCGGGGCTCAGGAACACGGTTGCAATTTTTTTTTTTTTTTTCATTTTTAATTTTTCCGTTATGTCAACAGGTAGTTGAGTAGATTGCATATTCTAAGACCAATACTGATTTTACTTTCCAAGTCTGAGAATTAGTCCTGTAACAGTCGCAATTTTTCCACTATAAAAATGTAAAATTCGTTTGCTCTGACGCAAGGTTGGCTTTTTTTAGTAAACTAATCTACTAATCTGAGGATTGGAGGCCAGAAACTCATAGATTTCAATTCATTGGGGGCGTTGGAATAAAATCTAGATGCCTGATGTAAGGTTTTTGTAAGCTATCCAGAGAATACATTGCTTATAACTACATTAGTTCTTACCTAATTGTCTTTGGGTTACACTCTCTTGGTTTAAAGGCAGATATTGTGTTTCTAGTAATAGGGTTCATGTCCCTTTATTTGAAACCAAATCAAGTGGGCTGCAATTTTAATATAGAAAAATTAAGGGGCACAAAACTAAAGAAGAAAGTTCAGAGGTGTAGTCCTTGAATTTCTTATGCATTATTGTTAAATCTCGTGAAACATTAAGAAAGATAAAACACCAAAAAAATAAAAAAAATAAATAAATAAATAAAAGGAGGAAATGAGCAGTGAACGTTGATCTACGATTTATGTACCGACGCTCAAATATGAAGAGTTTACCACTACAAAAACTGGCTGGGTTAAGTACAAACTTCTTAAGATAAATTCTAGGCCTAGGGAAAACTTGATAACAACAAACTGCACTAGTAGAGTGAGTTGACACTAGAATGAATTTTTAGGGAAGTCATGTGCAGAAAACTAATTTCAGCCATCCAAAAAGAAAAAAAAAATGCAGAAAAACAAGAAAAAAATCAGATCTCAAAGTTCCACGTACTCTGGGCACTTAACTTGGGAACCTTCAACCCCTCTGCCAAATTCATTGACGCTGTTAACTGGGGAAGGCAACAAAAGACCAATCAGTACACAAAAATAACTTCTCCTACTAGTTCTCTTTCTCTCTCTCTCTCTATATATATATATATATAGAAGAGAGAGGATTATATGAATGTAATCATAAGGACAACACAATAACATTTTAACCAACACTAACGACCTATTTGTATGAGAAGTCATTTTTTTTTTTTTTTTTTTTTTTTTTATATCTTAACAATAAAATTGACCAAAGAAGTAAATATCGACAACCTTATCCATATTTTCTCTCTATACTCTCGTCGACATCAATATCAATACTTAAGCAACGACATTTTCATGAATTCGGGCACATTTTCTTCCTTGCATGTGAAACATCTAGTTCTGTGGTTTAGCTAGCTAATTTTTTTAAATTTCAAAGAGGCATTTTATCAAACACCTACAACGCAGAATCACATTACCTTAAATCTCCCATCTCTGTTCATCCCTTGCCAGAGCAATTCCAACCCAAGAACCTTGCTCGAAGTCCGATAAAAAGCCCGGATCAAATCACCGTCAAAAATCCTCTGCGAAACAGAAATATCCCAGGAATCCTTGGCAACGTCATAGCAGGGCTCGAACGTCCGCACACCGCCCTGGACGTAGCTGTACTTGACCTTGCAGTCGCCGGAGCCGAAGCCGTATCTTCCCCAGACCTTGTTCGCCGGATTCAGCAAGAGGCTGCCGTCCAGCGCCGTCAGGTTCGCGCGCCTCGCGTGCGTGTACGTCAAGTGGAGCGGCTTGTCCAGCACGTTGACGCTGTTCATGAACTGTAACCGAACGTCCTGCGCAAAAGGGGAACTCGTGAAGAAACCCTAGAAAGAAAATTTTGTTTTTTAATTGGCGAAGAGGAAGAAGAAGGAGAAGTTACTCTGCTGGGGATGTCGTAGTCGATGAGGAATTCGCCGGGCTTCTCGACGGAGAGGGCGAGGGATAGGTCGGCGAGGCTGGTGGGGGCGCCGATGACGGCTGGGGTGGTGGTGGAGGCGCGGAGCTTGAGTTCACCGGCGGAGACGGCGACGGTGCCGACGACGCCGTCCTTGTTGTGGGAGTCGGTGCCTCCGGTGAACGATATGGCGGCGTTCATTTGAGCGACTTAGGCGTGTTTCTGATCAGACAAGGATGGGATGGGGAAGATAGGAGAGGTTTTCGGATTTTGGGCTCAGGAAACTGTATGTATATGTGTATGTATATCAGCTCAACCTGTGAGAAAGAGAATGGTGGTGAGTGGTGTCAGTCGGTGTGGACTGTTGTTCGGGAAAAAAGCTGCAGTAGGTTCACGAAGTCGTTTCCAGTATATTTGTTGTCGTTTTTCTTCTAAACGTCGTTTGGTCATTGTGGGCATACGCGGTCACGGTGTTCGGGAATGACAACGACCTTGGACGAGATCGGGATCAGAGATTCTTCATTATGGTAGTCTTCCGTATAACCGTCCTACTTTCTATCCACTTAATTGAGAAATTGTAGTGAATTAATTTTATTAAATAAAAATTATTAAATAACACAATAAATTTAGTAGATAAATAAAGTATTTATATGAAAATACTGCTATTATAAAACCTATTCAATTAAAAAATGTTAACCACTTATAAAAAATAAAATAAAATAAAAAAGCAACCGGCCCTAGGAAAGAAACGAGAAAGAGAGAAAAGGAGAGAGTGAATCGTCAGTTTCGAGACTGTTCCTAAGCACGTCGTTGGACTTTTGATCTTGAAATTTGATTACGAAACTCGTATCGTTGTGTGCTTTTTGATGGAGGTGGCTGTGTTTGGCGGGGTGGTTTCATTGAGGCGGATATGATGTCGTTTAGAGTATGGTATGGAGAAAGCTTGGAGGCGTTTTGTGGAGCTTTTCTTGTCTGATGGTTGTACTCTTTTCGGGATTTTGTTCCGAACGATAATAACCTTCTTGTGGAGGTGGTGGTTTCGGCTCTGGAGATTAATGGTGGTAGCGTGTGTGTTTCATATTCTGCTATTTGAAGGCATCTCGTCGGCTTCGCCGCGTGTCCCCCAAAGCGTTTCTCCTACTCTGATGGTCCTCTTGTCGGCTGCATTTTTATTGTAGGATTGCGACGGTCGTGTTTTAGGCTTTAATTTTTTATATTTTAGTCTAATAAAGGCGTCGATATTTCTACCATATAATTTTAGAATTTTCATTATAATAATGGAGGTGGTTATCCCATTGTTTGAGTTTGTCATTGGTCTGTTAGATTTAGGTCTTGGTAAGTTAGAAATTCCGCTAGTTATGAGTCTTGGCAAAGATGTTTGTGGCCTTGGTGCTATATGTTACATGCTCTCGATGGATCGAAAGCTTTCATCGATTGTAGTGGTTTCAAAAAGAGCCTTATACATGCTCAAATTGATGTGTCGAGGAATTTTTCTGATATCGGATCTCGCTTACATTGTTTTTCATGTACTTCATCAGAATTTACTGATGGAATTAGTTTTTATTAAGTGCTTTATATTATGTACCACAAAGTCATCTATATTTAATGTCTATAAAACCTTTTAGTTGAATGAAATTTTACCTTTTAAAAACACCTATTTAATTATTTATGTAAAAATATTATTTGCTTCTTTCTCTGTTATATATATCTATTTGAAAACTATAAAACTTGGGCTAAAAAAATAAAGTAAAAATTTATCAATCAAAATTTCATAAACAAATCAAATTATAAATAAAATGCATATTTTCAAGGACTGTCCAACAGTCAAGACGGTGCGGTTTGCTAGACGATGGGCTGTGCATTCCCATTTCAAGGAAACTAGCGAGTGAAGTGATTCATGGGTGAAACATGAACGATTTTTAATGAATTATGAAACTAGCAAGTGAAACGGCTAACGGGTGTGAACGATTATACAGACTGCTATGACTGACGTGAGGAAGCCATAGCGCTTCATATGGCTGTGCAACTAGTTTATGATCGCTGGTGGAGCAATGTAGAGGTCAGGAGTGATGCCAAAGCGTAAATCTCCATCTTAGAAGATAGAAACAGCGCTCTGCGTTATCTATATCGGGATTGTTCCTCGAGTTATGTAATCCGCTGACCAATGTGTTGGTTTAAGCTCGTTCTGCTAATGTAGCAGCAGATCTGCTGTCCAAACGGGCTAGACTTTCATCCCTGTCTGGCAATTTTGCTTTAGGGGAGGCACCGCCCTTGTGGTTGTTGAAATCCACTTATCTCAGAGGGAAAAAAAAAATTTCATAAACAAATAATAAGTTCGGAAACTAAAACAATAATAGTACCTAAGTAGAACCAAGAGTTTTGTAGAAGTAAAACTATGTTATAAAGAAACCGATATCTAAAAATCAAAGATGAAAATAACACATGTATCTTCATTTACGTATGAATTTATGATACAGATGTATACATTTGTATTTCTATACACTAATATGCATTTTAAGATGCATATAAATCTCGATTCAGTAAACCATTATGTATATATCTGATGATACAATTTACAATTTGTCAACCTTGGTATTGATACCAAAAACAATACCCCGAAAGGTCTGGATTTCCAATGCTATAGGGATTCAAAGCAACTTCAACAAGATATCAAAATACAAGTGATTTCAATAAGCTTAAAAAAAAAAAAAATTGCATGAGATATTTGCACTATAGATATGCAGGAAATATTCCCATCGTTGTAAACACTGTAATGGAAATTTTGCTTTCTTTAACCGTCTTCTTCTGATTAGGAAGTGTGAGAAATGACCTGCATGGGAATATTCATTGCTTAAATAGGTCACATTCGCAGAGAGGGTTGATCATGTCCGGGAAAGAACTGTTGGAGTTCTTACGGCAATTGTAAACCCGCTGCCACTGTAAACCTTGATTTTGGCAGCTTCCTTTGGAACTTCCTGTCCGAGATTTACTGTTTGAGGGCTGGTTTGATCACAGGTATCTCCCAAGCCAAGCTGACCATGTTCACCCCAACCCCATGTCTTAACAAGTCCATTCTCTGCCATCATGACAATATCGAAATCGGAGCAAGTAAGAAAAATAGAAAAAAGATAGATGATAGACTAACTGCTAGTATGGTATGGTAATGATAATGTCGATAAATCGTGCCTGTTACAAGAACAGAATGTTCAGCTCCGGCTGCAATATGCACAACTTTTTCCCCTTCTAGACCAGGGACTTCTTCAAGCACACCTTCCTTTGAATCTGACATTATAAGAAAAACAAAGTTCGAGTAAGATCGCTGTTAGAATTTAATCATACCAACTATCAAGCTTCATTTGTCTGCCTGTCAATTACAATAAATTAATTTGCAATTATACCAACCATCTCCTGGGGAAAACAGCATAATGGAACAAGGTTATGATCAATTTTAAGGAATATCAATAAACTGATGGAAAGAACTTCTGATCATATTTATATTGTTACCTTCTAAGTGCTTCACTGAACTTATTTTATCTGGATTACCGAGAACTCTGTGGTGGCCAAGCATCAAAGCTTCTCCATCACCTGCATATCTCACCGGGAACATCAATGGAGAGAAGAAAACAGGAAGAAATAATCAGAATCAATAACGAACTTAATGAATGTACGAACCAGTTAATAGAAGGGCATGATTCCATCCAAGAGCAGCATTGGTAAAGCGAAATGATGTAGGTAAATGCACAGGACAACGAGCATCGGAATTTCCAGGAAACCCTCTTCCCCAAGTGTAAAGATGGCCATCATCTGATAAGATAGGCAAGATACAAAAACAGCGATAAATAAATGAGAAACAAAAAACTATGAACAATCGTTGATGGTACTAAATGGTCCGAGACTCTCACAGCAACACTATCTATATGCTTCAGCATTACATAAAAAAATACGTTGAATCATGCCGCAGGGAAAGCTTTTAGCTTATTAAAGTTCTAGATGAGACGTAAAGCTATGTTTTGGGCTTAAAAAACTATAGGTTAACTTTTATTGCCAGATCAAGTAACAGAAAATTTGAGTGACCCACCAGATAACGCTGCACTATGATCTCCATTTGCAGCTACGCTGGCAATTTTGGTGCCTTCCAAACCACAAGTAACTTTAGGAAGGTTAACTGTACTGATCTTATCCGTTGAGATACCCAATTGACCACGTTTCCCTGATCCGAATGCATAAACTTGATCTCCAGAATCACCTGCATCCGATTGATTTTTTTAGCTGTTTGAGTAAGAGATGAACATGAGTTATTATTTAGAATTGTGCTTGTCACAACATAACAATCCCCGGCCCTTTTCTTCTCCTGTTTTCACTTAAAAAAAAAAATGATCATAGTTTTGATTGGACTATAAAACTCGAAAAGAATCTCAAAAAAAGATTTTCCTCCAAGTTTCACTTTCAATATTGGGCAGGCTAAGCAAAAATGCCATAACTCAGAAGATATATGTTCCCTATTCGACGTTCTTATTTTTCAATAACAGAACCAACAAGAGAGGACATATGGCCATGCCTTTAGAACGGAAGAAGATAAATTTCGACTTTCACTAACCTCTCCATAATACAAGCGAATGGCGCATGCCACATGCTATCTGTTCAACACGGCTGCCAACAAAGTAGGAAACTTTAACAGGAGAGCAATGTGATCCGTAATCACCATGTCCAAGCTGACCAAAGGAACCATCCCCACATGTAAAAAGAGACCCCTTATCTGAAAAATTAAAGAAAACTATATGAGATCCAAATACTAACAAAAAATCCACCCAATAATCTTTCAGTTCTTGCCCAGAAACAGTTAAAAAATAAATGTGGGCAAATGCTAAAAACTAGATAAAAACCTCTAAAAAAGAAATAAAGTTTATCAAGCAAGAAGAGAAGGGCAAAGGTGATGAAAACCTGAAACAAAGCCAGAGTGGTTCCACCCAGCAGAGACGTGAGTAATGAAGTGTGATTCCAAAAGCGTTACAAGCTTCGGAATTGGGCTGTTTGGCGTCATATCTCCATGGCCAAGCTGACCAGATGTGCCTCTTCCCCAACTCAGTACTCTCCCACCTGTAATTGCAAAAGGTTCTTTTTTGAACGGGAAAAAAAAAATATATATATATATATATATATATTTGTTCATATATGGCAAACTATATTCATGTCTATTATATACATACAGGAGGTCAAAGCGAGAACATGAGCGCCGCCGCAGGAGAGGAGAGAGAGAGAGGGGGGGCCGGCGGGGGAGGAGAGAGAAGGGAGAGGGAGGAGTTGAGGGAGGTGCTCGTCGTGGAGGCTGCCAGTCCCCAGTTGGCCGTCCGTCCCGGCACCCCAACTCCATATTTCCTGATTTTGTTCTTCCTTTTCTTCTTCTTCTTCTTCTTCTTCTTCTTTGAGTTTTGAATTGGGTTTGTCATCTTTATCTTCCATGGTCAACAACCAGTAACAACTTCTCTGCTCTGCTTCTAGTTCGGGACTTACCGAGCTCCAAACTACCCACGCTTTTACTCCAAATCGCACGCTCGTGCTCAAAAAGTTCTATAAATAGTCACTCCTGCTTGAGTTTTATTTTATTATTATTTATTTTAAAGAAAGTTAAAATTTTATCATGAATTTCTCGTAATTTAACTCTTAATCAAGAAACGCGAGTTTTTTTTATATATGTTATCAATAGAGTTTTTTTAAGATCAATCAAATGTAATCAAACGGACAAGAAATTAAGAGTATATAATAACTAAAATAAATATTGATGTATAATATTGTAATAAAAAAAATAAAAAATTGAAGTCCATCTATAGTTTTTCTTCGTCCGTCAAGGAGGTCGGTTGGCCGGTGGATGGTCGCCAGAGGGGGCTTGGGTGGGCGATTTCATCGTTGCTATGGGTGGGGGGTCGGGCAGTTTTGGAAGTGGAGGGGCAATTTTAGAACTGTTAGGGTTAGACTTCGTCTTCCCATTACAACGTTAGCCTTCAAACGTTTTTCGTACGAACGATTCGAACGAGCGATGAACTCTCAATTCAAATTCACAATATCTTTACATATTTTGGCATAAATGGGCCGGACCCAAATTATTACTTCGTTCAATCATGAATGTTGATCGCTCGTATAATTGGGCCGGACCCAATTTACGATTTTTAATTTGTTTCATCATGAATTACGATCGTTCGCATTTGAACATCGAACCATCAGATCGAACATGATCTTTCGCACATTGAATCTCATGTAATCCACGAACGATGGATCACAAGGACAAAGTCTTGTTTTCTAACTATCGTTCGCCGCTCGTGTTCAATGAAAATAATAGGGTATATCTCCCATAAACGTCGAACCCAATGTCGACGATGATATGTCAGACCTATTATGAAAACTGACAAATTCATTACTGACAATGACATCACATCAGTAACCGCTAAGTCCACGATCTGAGATTAAGGTTCACTCTGGTAACCGTTTAATTTGGATCACAAATGACATGTTTACACGTATCCCTAAGGACAACAAATGGAAACTGTTCTATATCAGTTACGGGTTCAGACCCACGGATCTTCCTCTATAAATAGAGGAAGACCCCCCTTCAGACAGAACTTCTTCTTGGTATAAATCTGACATATCCTTACGTTGCCAAAATTCCTTCAGAAAGGAACAAGTCATTGTATCCATAAACACATATACAGTGAATAAACAATCACTCACAGAGGACGTAGCAAACCATTAGCGAACCTCTCTAATTTTGGTGTTGTTGATTCTCTCTCTCTCTCTCTCTCGCTCTTATTTTTTCTATTTGATTATTTTTATATCGTACTACTTTATGAATTTTATTAACGATTTCCAAGGGCCCAATTGACTGTTTGTTATAATTTTTTTATTAACATCTGTTTAAAATTTTGACGGTAGATAGCCAGCATCTACAAGAACTAGACTTCGACGAGCGTTGGGGGGTGGGGGGCGATTTGCTATCGACGGATGTGTCGGGGGGAGAAGGGGCAGTTTCAAATATGCGCTTCAACGAACGGGGGGTGGGGGGCAGGGGTTTAGATCTTGGCTTCGACGACCCCGGGTTGGGGGGGGGGGGGGGGAGTTAGGGGGCGATTCACAGTTGACAAATGTGCCGGTGGGGGGGGGGGGGGGGGGGAGAAGAGGGGTCGGTTTTGCCGTCGAACAGCATAGAGTCACTGGCATGGGGGTGATTTCTCAGGTAGGGGCCACGATGGGGGGTGCGGGTCATCGCGGGGGGTGGTTTCCGATCAGGGCGTGGGGTTTTTTTTTTAATTTCTTTTTTCTTTACTTTGAATTTTTTTTTTAATTTCTTATATTATAATCCTACGAGTTAAGGTGCATTATAAATATTATGCACAAACAACATTTTAGCCGTTGAAATATATCAAATGTTTATAAAAAAAGCTCTATTAATATGGTATATAAAAGGAGTTTTACCGTAATATTTCCCTAACTCTTATGTCCTTTAAACTTTTTTATGGCAGTTTAGTATTTAAGTTTGCGTTTGGTTTACCGACTAGAGATAAAATTTTTAAGTTGGAGTTGGTTGACTTTTCAAAAAATAATTATAATTTTGTTGACTTTAAAAAAAAAGACAAAAACTGAGATGAAAAAATACAGTTTAATTAGAATTAAACTTAAATGTCAAACAAAACTCAAGTTTGTGATAAAACAGGAAAAGTCTGTAGTAAAGTCTAGTTTAGAGTAACTATGGGTAGGGCGACATCTAATGGTTGTAAATGATTGTCCATTTAAGATGGACGACGAGATGGATTTTTTTATTTGAACTGGCAAGCAGCATGTAACTTCAAGCAGAAGAGGAAAGCAACGGTATTAATGTAAATCCATAGGAATGCTCTAAGATTAGAGGAAAAAAAAAAATTGAAAAGAGATCCAAGGCCGTACCTTGGTTTCGTCCTCTGTTTGTTCCCATTTGGTTTGCTCCTGATATTCTGCTTCTTCTTCTTCTTCTTCTTGCTTGGTTGTTGCCTTAAATGAAATCCATTTTTTCAGCCAAAAACAAAAGATTCCAAAGAAGGTGGCGATCAACTCAGGGAAGGTGACTGATGCTGCTCACCCAAGCTTTATTACAGTACAATTTTGACACACAATATCCAAAACATAAAATTTTTTCTTCCTTCGGACCAGAAAAACATATGAACTCCTTCATCTCCAACTGAAATCTAAATTATTTTATTTCTTAGGCATTTTCTGATTTTATTTATTTATTTATTTTTGTTGGTGAATAGGCATTTTTTGATTTGTCAAAACATAGATAATCAACCCCAAAAATTATTTCAAAACATTCCACATGACAGAGTCAAAAATTTAGATAATCCGCTCTACCATTTTTGCTTCGTTCCTCCAAACCACCGAACCCACTTTCTCTCTCCACCACCGTCTAAAGCATGCTCCATCCCTTTTTTCGAATTACTGTGTTGCCTTCTCCCATTTTTTTTTCTTTTTTAAATTACCCTACAATACTATGTGATTATACATACTTAAACTCAAATACACACTCAATTTTTCCACGGTCCTATCATATCTGAACGGTCAAAAAATGATATTTATCTATAGTTAATTTAAAAGAGTCTCTATCATAATCTTTCCCAATAAAATAATAATGATTAACTTCATTCCTTAATGAAGATTAACTATCGAATGCAATTTATTAATAATTTTTCGGAACATGAGCCTTTTAACTTTCTCATAATTTGACATTTTATTTTCTACAATTTAGTTACTTTTGTCTGTCATAAATTTCTCTATTATTTAAACATTAATAATCATTGGAGTTAATTAATTATTTTTTAATTAATCTGCCCAAAATAAAAATGATTTCAGAGCAAAAGAAACTTAAAAAAAAAAATAGGAATCAAATTGTAAAAAAAAAAATTAGAAAAAATGTTAAATAAGGAAATAGTCAAGGGGCACAAGTAATACAATTCCACAACTGACAGTTAATGAAGCCGATCATATTTTGAGCACAAGTGACTTCTGTTTAGAGCTTTCTATATATTCAGTTCCTTAAAAAATAATAATAATAAAATGAAATTGTAAAGCATTCATGGTATATCCTCAGTTCTCACACACTGTAATCATATTCATATATCCGAGGGAAAATATGAGACTTTTTACCATCTGTGTTACCAATTTTTTTTGGGTTTAAGATGGCATTTGTAGGTCGATAATATAATTCAGAAAGTATTCAATGTGAATTGGATAAGATAATCAAAACAACCAAAAAGAGATCGGTTGAGGCTGGTTTGGAACAAAAGACGAAGGAACCAGCAAATTTGATCCCTGTCCAACTGAAAAGAGTTCAGCTGAGGCTGAAGGAACCAGTTAATTTGATCCCTATCCGACCAGAAAGATTTTGGCCAAGGCTGAAGGAACCAGCAAATTTGATCCCTGTCCATCTGAAAGAAGTTCAGATGAGGCTGAAGGAACCAGCTAGGAACCAGCTAATTTGATCCCTATCCAAGCGGAAAGAGTTCAGCCGAGGCTGAAGGAACCAGCCAATGTTGATCCCTATCCGACCAGGAAGAGTTCAGCCGAGGCTGGTTTGGAAAAAAAGATGTAGGAACCAGATAATTTGATCCCTCGTTTTACATTGAAGCACAATGCAGGATTAACGTTGATTGAACAAGCATCATTAGTTTTTTCTTTTTCCAGCAATGAACTTGCTTGTTCGAATTTCAATGAAAGCTAAGAGATAATACAAGGTAAAGCTTGGAACCTTAAACAAGGAAAATAACTTAAGAATCGGAAATCAAATACAACGGAGCACGACCAAAAGTAATTTCATTATAAAACCTAAAGGAAGCTTTAAAACTACAGCATTTTCATCTTCCAAACTAACCACTTTATCATCAAACCTAGACAAACCTATACTCTCACCGAAATATATTCTTATGCAAATGTTACAGAGGAGAGTAATAATATATTCCCTCAAAATGTCAGAAGAATCGTCGATTAAATCATAGGATATCGTCGTAAGCAACGATTTCCCTGCCCTGGAAAGGCGTATCCGTTCCTGCTGCCGAGGCTGCTGAAGGGCCATCCCCACTTCTGGGGTTCACTATGGTAGAAGCAAGTTTGCTGCCCCGTCCATGTCTGCTAAGAGGCACCTCAGCGCGCAAAAGCTTGGACGACGATGACCCATTATCCTTCTTGGCACCAAGACCAACTCCTTCCCTCCATTGAGCTAGAGGATCAGTTGCCCATAATACTTGTACCTGCAAAACAGAAAACCACCAAAACTCATCAAAATTCTACAACACCCAACACGGATAATTCACTAGCTTTCAACATCCTGAATCGAGTTAGTCGACGAAATCCCACAAAATTGGATCCAGCAGCTACACAACACAGGCCTTTCAATTCACTACTTCTTGGGCTTCTCTTGAATTTCACCAAAATTTGTATGCTTTGTGAAAAACAAGAACTTTAAGTTCTAAATTGCTTGGTTTTGAAACAAAATCAAAGCAAGAACCTTTTTTGACTGAACCACGACCACATTAAATTGACACTAAATTGACCCCAATTATCCATCTTCAATCAGCAGGTACGAAACACAGAGCTTCAATTCAATTATTCTCAAACTTCTCCCAAATTTCATCAGAATTAATTTCATATTTGCGAAATATACAGTAACCCTAAAACACTCGAGGCATAGATTCCTAATTGCTTGGTTTTAATGTAGCAAAATCCAGCTAAAATCGAGCTCAATTAAGCATCTTGAACTCGCGGGTTGACAAGTTCAGAACTTGAATTCAGTACTTTTCGTTATTTTTTTTCCCTTTTCTTTTCTTGGTAGCCAAACAGGAGAAAGGAAAAGTTAAAGCCGGTACCTTCTGGGACTGGACGGTGATGCCGAAGGAGGGGTCGAGGGAAGCGGCAATGGCTGCCTCAGCGGAGTCCTTGGAGCGGTAGGCGATGCAGCCCACGCCGTCGCGGTCGATGCGGATGCGGGAGATGGAGCCGTAGATCTCGAACCGCGATTTCAGGTCCAGCACAGAGCAGTCCGGCACCAGCCCCATCACCACCAGCGCCGGCGGCGGGGCCGGCTTGGCGATCGGCTTGTCCACCACCACCTCCTCTTCCGGCGGCGGAGGGTGGGGCCGACGCCGTTTCGCGGCGGAGACGGGAACGTGGCGGGAGGTGTAGGGTTTGTCTCGCTTACGACTCATGGATTTTTCTTCTTCTTTTTTTTTTTAGTGGAAATTGGTACTTTTTTTGCGTAAAAAAAAAAAAATTAGTTGGAAGTGTACTGGAGAGGTGGTATTTCTGTTGGGGTCTTGGGTGGACCCAGCCGAAGATTCTATTGGCTGATGGTCTGCTTCTGGCTGCTGATTAACCAACACTCTTTTCGTTTTCAATGATACACTCAAATTATATATGTTGACAAGGAACGAAAAATGTCACCCAATTTTAACGGTTATAATTCAATCATAGTTTCCCAACTGACTAAACTGAAGAGTTTAGTTTCATTATCAACTAGAAAAATATATATATATATATGTTTTATTTTTTTATTCAAAATATGAATAAAAAAATAAAACATATAAGTGATGCATTTATATCTTTAATTGGAGGTAGGTAACAATATATAATAAGACCACGAAAAACAATTGGACTGAGTGATAAAAGAGGATGACGCTTTTTTAACTTCTTTTTTCATCCACTCAGGTTCAAACCTTATGAAACTCTTGTAAGACGCCGCTTTAACTTAGGTTGTGGATGCATTAGGTTAGTGATATTCTGGATAAAGTTTGGTTTGATAACTGTAAAAGATCGGATTAAAAGTCCATTTTTTACTTACCATACTTAAAAAAATGGATCTCACCTGTAAAGCTGATACTGGGACGATAAGGGAATCACCATCAAAATCGTAATTTTTAATTTAAAAAAAAAAAGACCGCGAAAGCAACTTTATTTTATTTATTATTATTATTATTATTATTTTGCCATCATAACATCATGATTAGGAGTATAGATAATGTATTAATATAATGGTAATTCTAAACCGTACAAAGAGTTCAAACCTATTATCTCTAAGTTAATAATAAATAAATAAAAAAAGCATTGGTGCATAGTCGGCCAACCATGGTTTTAACTTCAATCATTGCTTTCTACCCCAAAAAATAAAAAAATTAATAAATAAATAAAAACTTCAATCATTGCTAAGGGTAAAAGCTGCAGCAAAATCTTTTTTATATATCTTATTGATAGAGTTCATTTTTAAACCATTCAGATGTAATAGAACGGCTGAGATATTACTTGTGTATGATAATTATCGTATATTTTATCTTACAGTAGTATTTGATTAAGAAATTAAAAAATTTTAAAAGAACTAAAAAAAATCCACCTTCATCGGTGGAAGGTTGGGGGGAGGGGAGGTTTTTGTCTCCAAGGTTGGGAACGATGTAGGGACTGGGCTGGTCGGCATCAAGGGTACGGGGGTGGATCCATCGGCGTTGGGGGGGGAGGGCTCCTGGGCTTGAGAGCTGGGGGGAGGGGGTGGTTCCGTCGGCGTCGGGGGGGGGGGGGGATCTGGTCAGGGGGGAGCGGGAGTTTGTCGTTGGCATCGAGAAAGGGAAGGGTTTGGTTTTTTAAAAAAATTTAAATTTTTTATTCATTAATCTATATTAATATGAGATAAGGTATATGATAATTATTATATACAAACAGCATCTCAATCATTCGATTATATCTTAACGGTTTAAAATTAAGCTCTATCAATAAGGTGTATAAAATGAGTTTTACCTCAACTTTACCCATTGTTAAATGCTAATCACATCTTCTATCCATATTCCATGCAGGTCTTGAAGTCAACAGACAAAAAAAGAAATCTTTTTGCTTTTGTTGGTGCACTGAGAATAGTTGATGTCCTTATAAACGTATATTCTTTGTTAAATGCCAAATTTAAGTGAAAAAAAAAAAAAAGAAAAGAAAAGAATCTTTCTTCTACTAAGTTACTGTTCCCGTCGAGAGAAAGATAATATTATTTGTCTAATAACAAGCAAAACAACACAATTATTCACAAAAAAAAAAAAAAAATTTAATAAAATAAAAGAAGAAGAAGCAAAACAACACAATCTCACCCAAAAGGTAAAAAAAATAGCAAAACAACATAAATACCTTATTCAGGTAACTATATGAATGTTGTAACTTAGTGTAGTTTATTTTTTTTAAAAGTTTTCTGTAGTCGATCTGTCAATGATGTTATATTTAATTTGTGTATAAAAAAAAAACATAAAAACCTTATCAAGACAACATCAATGTCCATTAAATGTTTTTTTTTTTAATCCTCATCTCAAATTAGAACCTCGGTAAATCCTTCATTTTGTCTGCTTTCTTAATGCCTCTTATCTTTTCCACAGCAATTTCCGAATATCTTCCCTTTGCTAAATTTAATTCCCTTTCACCCTTTTTTCAAGAATATCCAAATAATTTGACAACAAGACCAGCCTCCTATACAATTTGACAACTCCCTCTTTCCAATTAATGCACCATTTTGCAGTGAGCATAACTACACTCTTGATTGGGCAATACATAGTAACAGAAATCAATCTTTAAAAAATAAAAATCTCTCACTTTCATGTTCCCATAAATCACTTTGCAAAAACCCAATCATCACCCAAAACTGCACAGAATCTCTAACCAACTTCCCCCTTTTATGTTAGCTAAGAAAGGTATAAACTTTCTCACTCTCTTCATCAATGGCGGCTTCACTTTTAACAACACCACTTCCATTGACCTCAAAACTCTCTCTTGCAAAAACCCATCTCAAAATTTCACCTAATCATAACTTCCCCACCAAAATCCTCCCCAGAAAACCACTACCCATCTCAAATGCGCTCACCAATTCCCATTTGAAGCCTCATCTCGCCACAACAAGAGCTTCTTCTTCTTCATCTTCCTATTCCTCAGATGGGTTTCTCGACACGGCGGAGGAAAACGACATCATTGCGGCGTCGTTTGCCGGACGGCCTTTGAAATTCGCTTTCTGGGTTCTGTTCTGGGCGTCTCTGTCGGTCGTTTGGTTCGCGACTTCAAAGGATGCGAGCGCGGCGTCGGACTCGATCAAAGCCTCGGGCTTTGGGCTGAAAATCGCGAATGCGCTTCGGGGCTCGGGCTGGCCTGACGAGGCCGTGGTGTTCGCTCTCGCTACGCTTCCTCTGCTTGAGCTCCGTGGTGCCATTCCCGTTGGTTATTGGATGCAGCTCAAGCCTGTGGTGCTCACCGTGTTATCAGTTCTTGGGTAAGTGTTAATTGAGAGTCTCTCTTTTGGTGATTTTGGAATTGAATATTACGTTTTTGAATGATTCCTAGAGTGTTCGTTTGATATGTATATGTGTGCTTATAGTGATAATTGTTACGAATTAAAGCTATAGAAGATCATCAAGTATACGCGAAATTTATAGTAGTTCACTTTCAAAAGAGGAGCTATGTTCATTTTTCAACCGTGGCAGAATTTTGTTATGATGAATAAGAAGTTTACGATGTTTTTTTCTCCTACTTTTATGCCAAGGTCAACCTTGTGCTGACTCTATTTCAGGATATTGTTAGGTTTCAGACACTTGACAACAATAACTGTAAAATGGATGCTCATGTATTTTGATACTTTTTATGCTATTTTATTGAATTTAGTCTTATGGTTGAAGTGGGGTTTCTTGAGGCTATTTTGAGGTTTTGTTGTGTTCAAGGTTGTTCTTTGTGATCAGTAAGGCAAGGTAAATTGACGTTTTCACTTGTTTGTTTGCCCTTTTTTTGGCGACACTTCTTCATTCCCTTTTAAGAGCCCAACATTGAGATTCTATTTTTGGTTAACTTGTAATCTGATTTTCGGTCAATGTTATTCCATCAGATTTGTTTTATAGCATGTATGTGCTTACAGACTACAGTGATATCTCCCACTATTTTCCCTAGTTATCTTGAGCTATTTCAGTAAATATAGTCTTGTGGATGAAGTTGGGCCTTTTGAGACTGCTGATGGCTTTGTGGTGTCCAAAGGTCGTTTTTTGTGATTAGTAAAGATTGATGTTTTCATTTGATTGGTTGTTTGTTTATTTGGGAAAGTCTTCTTCATTCCCTTTTGCCCATCTCTGAGATTCTCCTTCCGGTTTAACTTGAAATATGCTTTTTGATCAATGTTATTGCGTATTTGTTTGACAACAAGCATCATAGCATGTGCGTGTTTATTTCAGTGATATTACCAATGATCTTATGCTATTTGATTGAATGTAGTCTTATGGTTGAAGTTAGGCCTTTTGAGTTTTTGTACCATTTTGTTTTTCGTGTTTCCAAGATTGTTCTTTATGATTAGTATGGCAAGGAAGATTGATATGTTCATGTTTTAGTTTCTTTATAGAAGCTATTTGATGAGATTGAAATGGAGATATACCGGGTTATAACTGTAGGAATATGGTTCCTGTTCCATTCATTATACTCTACTTGAAGAGCTTTGCTTCTTTCATTGCCGGGAAGAACAAGACCGCGTCTCGTTTACTTGACTTGCTGTTTAAAAACACCAAAGCAAAGGCTGGTCCTGTAGAGGAGTTCCAATGGCTTGGCCTGATGCTCTTTGTAGCTGTGCCTTTCCCCGGAACAGGAGCATGGACTGGAGCCTTCATAGCGTCTATCCTTGACATGCCATTCTGGTCGGGTCTCTCTGCAAATTTCGTTGGTGTTGTGTTGGCGGGGCTTCTGGTGAACTTGCTGGTTAATCTTGGTCTTAAGTATGCAATTGTTACCGGTATTGTCCTCTTCTTTGTTTCCACTTTCATGTGGAGCATCCTTCGGAAAATTATGAAGTCTCAAGCACATTGAATTAACATTGCTAATGAGGTTAACTTATGAAAATCTGAAATTTTGAATTGTTCTTTGTCTAATTGACTCATTACAATGTCGTATATATCATTTAGTTTCTTCGTGTAATGCCGCTGAGTTCCATGTAGCTTCTCAGAATTGTAATATTACGACAAAGCTAGATGAAGAAAATATGACATGAAATCCTTTGCTTAAAGACCAAAACAGACTTTCATATGGAAATTATAACAGGTTTATGCAAAACTAAAAATCTTCTCCATGTGAGAAACACAAACTTCAGTATTGTCCTTTCAGTTTCAGTTACTACTCGGAGTTATTTCATCACTATGTCATATTCATGTAATGTAATAGAATACTTAATTTGGCAGTTGGTTCTACGACAAGTTCCAGCTCAAAATTCAGTTTTTTTTTTTTTTTTTGTTTTGTTTTTGGGTTTGGAAAATGATCCAAAGAAATGAACCCAACTTTTTGCATCCAACATTTTTGGAATTTGGAGATGTTGCTCTTTAATGTATGAAACACACTTGTAAAATTGTGTTCTTGATTTTCAATCTGTTTTTTTGTTTACGTTGCTTAAGCATAAAGAATGCTTTCCTATGTAGCTCGGATGAACAATACTAGCTGCATTTCGAATTAAGTTTTGAAACTCTTAAAAGTAAACTTTCAATTGTCAAGTAATTTTAAAACTACAATGTTGAACTATTAATTTGGTATCAAATATAGCATTCCTCAAATTTGATTTTCTACTTTCTTGAACAATGGTTTTACTAGCTACTCTAATTGCTGGAATCTAACATTGATATGTTAATTCTAACACTGTGTTAGTGATGCTCTTAAACCAAGTACAAACATATGGAACTTCCACTTAGACTAACCTAATTCTATATAATTTGAGCCAAAAAGAAAACCTAATTCTATATTAATATATTTATAGGGGGGAAAAAAAAAGAAAAAAAAAAAGAGCTAGTCGATTTAGACTTGCCATTGCACAATTTTGTTGGGCCTATGGTTCACCATTAGGCTCTGCTAGACCTCCAAGTGGTTCTGCACTCTTCCAAATGCTTGTCGAGGCTTCTAGAAACTTTCTAAGCAGAGCCCAACTTGTTTTGTCTTTTTTCTTCCCCTAATATATATATATATATATATACATACATATAAACATTGCTTTCAAAGAGAAAAAGAACAAATACATTGACTATTAATTGGTGTGAAAATAACATTTCAAGTCGTTGTCCAAATATGTATATTGAATTGTATGATAAACTATTTGCAAGTGTGTCGATCAATCCAGATATTAATTGTATGATCTGTCCTCCTCAAATGGGCCACTCTAATTCAATGGGCTCAAATATTCACCACGTAGTTTCTAACGACAAACTTTCCTTTCTTCTTACTCTTTTTATGGGCCTCGTTTTTTTTTTTTTTTTTTTTTTTTGTCTCAAGATTTCTCCGATTCACATTTTCTGTCCAATTCTTATCATTATAATTATGTTGCATCATTTAGATTTTGAAACTATGTTTCCTAGTTTTGTAATTGTTGTAATTTAATGGATTTATATATAGATTTTGAGATGATTATTTGAGACTTGAGAGAAGATTTGAGTTCTACTTCTCTTGATTCTACTTAACTTTTGGTCTGCCTTTGTATAATCTATGGTTACAACATTATCTTATGGATATCGTGCAACTAAATCATCATATTATTATATATATATATATGTGAATTAACGATATTTAATAAAGTTTTAACTATCTA
This sequence comes from Ficus hirta, assembly GCA_038430175.1. Lineage (NCBI taxonomy): Eukaryota > Viridiplantae > Streptophyta > Magnoliopsida > Rosales > Moraceae > Ficus > Ficus hirta. The sequence continues at coordinate 12,353,703 of CM076595.1, read as the reverse complement.
AAAACTGACAAAGTTTTTTTTTTTTTTAATAAAAATAATTTGTCTTGATAATTTTTACGATAAAACTTATAGATAAGAATTGCATTTTTCTCTTATCGAGAGTTTGTGTTAAAATATACAACTAAATATCAATACTATTACAATGTAAAATTATTATTAACTCACATAGTTTCAGTTTAAGCTTCACTAAATTTCCGAATTCTGATAACCTAAAGTGTAGAAATGTTGAAGTTGGCCTGTCAAATAAAAAATTAAAAAAAGAAAAAGAAAAGGCATTGTTAAAGTTGGAACTGACAAGAAGGCATGGGGGGCACGTGGGCAGGTGGGACCCATTAGAGTGACACGTGTGAATAAGCCATGGAAGTGAGAAGTGGGACATTCTGTAATTTCTGTGGTGTCAGTGCAGACAAAAAAAACTCTCCATCTCAAAACCCTCCGGCGGGCCCAATTCGACGCGTCGTCCGCGCCCCCGCCCATTCAACGACTACCTGGAAACCGGAGACCAACTGAAAACGACATTTTTTCCCCGTGGGGCCCACTAGCTTGCCTACTCTTCCACTCACTGGACGCCACGTATCCATTTCTACATCTCGGGATTTCTGCGTCCCGACGGCCGAATGTGGGGCCCGGCCCAGCAAAGCTCTTTGGTGGTGCCCGGCCTGCCTCTTTCTTCTGGATTTGCGTGGCATGTTTGACGTGGACACGTGTATGGTCGATTTTGACTTCTTCGAAATGTCACCGACCACGTGTACGCGTGACGTTGCTCCTCCTTGGAAACCTGATTGAGATCGTCGTCGGCAGTGAAGAATAAAAAGAAAAAAAAATGTCTAAAAGTTTGAAAGGGATCTTGACACCTGGCATTTTGTCATTACCTATAAATTGTTTCTTTTTCTTCGTTTTTACCCCACCTTTTCTTCTATCTTTCCCTTTTTGGCACTTCAACGAGTCATTTTTCGGGCAATTTGAGATTTTGGGTGTCCTACTTGGAAATTTGAAGTTCCCTATTTATTTCTTCTTTTTGAATGATAATACATCTTTTGGTTAGTTAATGCCTTTGGTTATTCTTTTCTTATCCTTTTTAATACTTTAATAAATACATTTATGTATAATAAAATTTCAGGATGATGAGAGAGAGATGATATAATATGAGAAGTTATGTCATAGTATATACCTTCTTTTTTATTAATATAGTTCATTTTTCGATCCAACAACCCAATTTGGAGAGGTCGATCTTGTCCGGTAAAAGTGGGGTGCGGATAAAAGAGTCGCCTAAAATTTAAATGCAAACTGATACACATATTTCAAATCTAGATTGAGATAATTCTTTTTTTTTTTTTTTTTTTTTGCTTGGTGTTAGGAAAGAAAAGAGAAATAAAATCACATTCGTGTATCCTTGTTCAATCCGTAATTAAATTCATAATTTTCAGATTGGGAAATCCTAGTCTAGTGGCTGGTACCAAGTTTCTTCTAAGATCAAGTCATTAGGGTAGGCCTAACTTTCTTCTTTTGATGAAAGGTATAGTTGCCTAACGTTGAAGATGAAGAAGAGAGCTACTTCTTTTATCTCCAAGGTTAATGATGATTGAAGCTTTTGCACCATCTATGAAAGGCCGTGTTTTAGATTGTCACTTATCATGTGAAGATAAGATATCGGCATTGTCTGGTTTCCCTTTATGTCACGGTATGTCTTACAAGAGGGAAACTTTTTTTTTTTTTTTTTGGTTGTGGGTTTTAGCATGTCTTATCACATAAGAAAACTTTTGTAAAGCTAAGAGCGTGCAACTCTACAATGATCAGCTACCTAAACACAAATAAAATAAACAAACAAACAGACAAATAAAATAAGTAAATTGTTGGTTGTTTCGGCATAATGATTGTGAATGTTTTTTTTAGATCTATTTGAATTCTTACGTTCTTATTCTTATTTTGAAGTTCAGCCTTAAAATTTGTATTTTCTATAAGAACTATGAGTTTTGATGGATTGATATAATTTTGAGCCGAACATAATAGAAGAATGAGTCAAGTTCTAGTATTGTGCCACCTCCAGTTTCAATAATTTCTAAATGAACAGGAAATGTGAGGACATAGCCTATCCTTTTTTATACTTAGAAAAATTGATTTGGATAATATACCTTTTGCTATCAATATCAAATTTCAAAATGGAAGGAAATTCTATTATAAGTTTCTATATTAATTTAAAAAAAAATCCTTATCGGTAAGATATAATTTTGAGTCATCAGTTTACATCAAAATCATGTAAACAAAACCAGATAATTATCTTATGAATAATATTATGAACACAAATTCTAATATAAGTCTTTTTTGTACATATGAGTTATCATGTTTAATTTGGTACGTCTTTAAATAACTAATACATCAATTAAAATTAAAAAATTATATCTACAAACAAGAAAATGAAAATATATTGGCATATAAATTAGTATTCAAAAACTGATATTTGAATTAGTATTATTAGCATTACCCTTATCTCAAAATCTAGAACTGTATTCTTTCAATGAGTCAGTTTTTCAACCTAATATAGAATTTTTTATTTTCTTTGGCCAGAGTAGTGTTACATATTATTGTTTATTTTATAAAATAAAAAATAATTTAAAAACATGATATTTTCTGATCACTTACCCGAAGAAATTTGTCTCATTGGCGTGAAGACTATTGCATGCATGTCAGCTTATTTTAGTAAATTTTAAATACCAAACACGTGCACGTGATAACTTTCTAAATCAAACAAACCAATTGCGTTTCATTGTGCTGATAAAATTTTGAGTTTAAGAAATATAGTCGGTGCACTTGCATTACTTCAGTGTTACGTCACTTGTTTTTTTTTTAACTCCCCATAATTTTCCTGTTCCACCGTGACTAAAAAATTTTCTACTGGTTTCTTTTTCACCAATCAGGTTGATTTCTAATTAGCCAAAAAAAAAAAAAAAAGAATAATTAGTCTAAATAGTCCCTGAACTTTTTCGAATGTGACTTTTGGTCTCTGTTCTTTTTTTTTTTTTTAATCGAGCTAACTCTAAACTCCTATTTTTTGATCAATTCAGTCTTTTCCATAAAAAAACTAACAAATTGTTCACGTAAGAAACACGTTTCATGCTTTTTAAAGGTCAAAACGATAATTTTCTTCTTGAGGGTGGGGGGAGGGGGAGCCAAATCGAAACTTGGGGGCCGACAAGGGGTGAGGGTCCGAACCAGATCGGAACTAGGGCAAAAACCTAGAAATCCGGCAGATTGGGGGATGGGGGGTGCAAAAACTCAGAAACTCGGCCTTGGGGGGGGGGGGGGGGGGAGGGGGAGGGGGGAAGGGGGTGGGGGGTCACAACTGGGTGGGCGCAGGAGGGGGGCGGCGGCAACGGAACCCAGATCTGAGTTCAGGGGGGCGCGTGGGTGGTGGCACAACTACTCAGAACTCGGGGGGACCCAGATCTACACTTGGGGACGGCGGGGATGACGGCCTGAGATGGGTTGGGGATCGCCAACCTGTCGGCAAAGGTTTGGGGGGGCGGGGGGGCGGGGGGGGTGGTTGGGGGAGTGAGCGAGGGAGGGAGGGGGAGGGAGAGGGAGAGGGAGAGGGGGAAAAAGGGAGGGGTGAGAGGGATTTTTGAAAGATTGAAGAGTATTTAGTCTTTTAACTATAAAAATAGTCATTTGCACAATATTCCGTTAAAAATTAAACGGAGTTTAACAGAAATGATTGAATTGGTTAAAAAATAAGAGTTTAGGGTTATCTCTGTAAAAAAAAAAAGAACAGGAATCAAATCATCACATTCGAAAGAGTTCAGGGACTATTTATATCAATTATTCTTTAAAAAAAAAAAAAAAATTCTTTCACGTGAATTATGACAAACCAATCACAGTCCATCCCCTGTATGAAGTTTCCCTTGAATTTATTAATCTATAAAGACGTGAGATGATGCAATACATATTCTGTCAAATTTGATTAAATTATTAACCAGATCTTAAAATATTAACCAGATCATATTCTATGAGACTAATATTTAATTTATATATTTAGATATATTTTCGAGGAGCGACACTATTCCATGGGCGATTCCCAATTGCATCAGAAGATTTTCAATAACAGACGCAATCTTTACAATAACAAAAATAGACAAACATTTGTCATATAAAATTTGTGAAACTGAACCATTCACAAGTTGAAAGAATTTCTATTTATCTATCAGCTGTCACAATCCTCAAGGAAAATATAGGTGTCACAAAAGTCCTCTGCCGATCTGAGAAGTTATTGAAGATGAACTCTACCAAATTCTTGACTTTTTGATGTAATTATTCACTGTTAATCCATTCTTTCACTCTTATAATTTGTTTCGGCACAACTAGAATGCTGCCGGTCTTGTTCAAATGAAACGTTGCAACTAATTTTTCAGACATTGTATAATTGCATCTAATTTTTCAGACATTATATAATGTGATCTGAATTGATCGAGCGCCTCAAAATTTGTCGTTATACAAGAATAAAAATGTTGCACCATAATTGGTTCTATAAAACAAGCCTTTGATTAATTTATTTCTTGGCTTTTTTTTTTTTTTGTTAGATTAAAAAACTAATTAAGACATTATTATAAAACCAATCTGATTGTGCATGTTTTACTTGCTTGCGTGTTTGTTTTAACACGTAATAAGTCAAATCATAACTATCTTTTTGTTTGTACATCATACAAGTGTATTTTTGGCCCGTGTTGCTCAAATGATCCAATTAAAAAAAGTTCTACAGAGTACAGAGTGGTTCCTTTTCCTTTTGTTCTCTTTTCTTCTTCTTCACTTTTTTCTTTTTTTTTTCCCCTTCTCCGGACTAGTTCCAATCCGACTTCCAACTTCCTACTTTTCTAGTTTAATAAAAACTAATAAAAAAAAGAGCTTTAAAATTCAACTTTCTTGAAGCACACAGACAAGCATGGAGTTTTTATTTTTATTTTTTACGAAAAAGAATTTAATGATTTATTTATTGGAGAGCTATTCAACGAGTACTTAGGTTTTATTTGATGATGTATTTTATTTCAAATTAAAATGTATTTTTTTATCTCAATTTTTATCTTTTCTGAAAAATCAACAAAAATTTTCAATTTAAACTTAAAATTTTCAACTCAAACTTAAAATTTTCAAACTCAACTCATTCATCAAACGAATCCTTAAAATTTCAAATCTTTTCATCACCCATACAAGCATCGTCAAAAACGGAAGTTTATCGATAATTCACACTCATTCTTCTCTATTGTATCACCATTTTATATTACATTAGTTAATCATCTTGATTTAATGAATTATTTCTTTCGTGATGAAACTGTTAGCATCCGTCCTACATCTGGTCTCTAGAGACCGAGGAGAAAGGGGCTCTGCGAGAAAATGTCTTCTTCCGTGTGACGAGGCACTAGTCCTACATTTCGTCTCTACCAGAAGATGATAGTAACATGAGAGACGCAAAGGGGATCAAAATCCAAAAATCAAACATGCCCATAAATTAAGACCAATTCAAAGTAAGTAATTGCAGATTATAAGAGAAGAAAATTTGATTTTATTGCGTGTTTACCATGATTACACCCGAGAACTTCAAAGAAATTTGCACAACCGAGAATTGTAGTAACCACAGCCTAACCTAGGCCTAGCTACATAACATTAAAAAAAAAAAAAAAGAAAAAAAAGGGAGCTTCTCTAAGGCCAGAAATTAAAGGACTGATCTTCAACATGGAACCCAAAACAACCAGAACTAGCACAAGGATCATCATAACAATAGGCTTCGAGCTTCGGCAAGAATGGCGAAGGCAAAAAGCTCTTCCTCATGATCAGATCATCGTCTTCGTCCTGCGAAAAATCCGACTGCTCCGGTTCCAACACATGAGACGAATCCGCCGGCTCCAAAAATGAAGAGAAGTTCTCTGCATAATGCGGGCTATCATCCGAGTCCAAAACGTCACTCTTGGCCGAACTTGCATCTTCAACTTTGCACACCACCACATTTGGCACATTGGACAAGGCTTCACAATCTGTTTTCACAATTGGGTTCTGAGGAGCCTCTTCAATTGATGAACAAATTGCATTTTCCATTTCCATATTTTCCTTCCCTTTCTCTTTCTCAATCAACTTTTCCTTCAAACAATTAACCTGTAGATTAAAAACACATTTAGTACACTAACACAAAATTTCACCAATTGGAAATATTTACATAGTACGTTTCTTTTTTTGGTTACCCAATAGTAAAATTCACCAAATTCTAGAGCAACCCACTTGGGTAAAAGAGAAATTAAAGGCTAGGTAGAGTCTAATTTTTTTTTTAACCTCATTTTTCAAAGTCTCATTCTCTTTAAGGAGATTGTCATAGTCAGACTTTAGGCTGCCGTAGCTGGCTTTCAAAGCGTCGTAGTCCTTTTCCAGCTGTTTGGTCTTGTAACGAGCGCGCCGGTTCTGAAACCAGATTGCAACTTGGCGAGGCTCCAAACCCAGCTCCTTGGCCAGCTGGGTTTTCCTATCCAGTTCCAGCTTGTTCTCTTGCTCAAAGTTCTTCTCCAGAAACTGGACCTGGTTCGCCGTCAGCCTCCGCTTCTTCCCCGGCTGGTGAGTGCACCCCTCATACTCTTCCTCGTTTTCCTCCGTCGTCTCCACTTTGCTTGTTGCATTCTCGAAGCTTACCATCGCTTTTGAACCTTAATTACAAAATTTACCCAAAAAAGAAAAAAGTAGAAAGACCCAGTTAAGGATTACTCTGTTTTTGTTAAGCAAAACAGAGTTGGCAAATCTAGGGGGGGGGGGGGGGGGGGGGGGGGGGTGGGTTTTGGAACCCCCAACAAGAAACAAAGACAAAAGAGAAATCTCAGAATATTAAAGCAAGGAAATTACCGGGAAAAGATGGGGAAGAGCTGGGAAGCCAGAGAGAGTTAAGAACTTCAGAGTTAGGAGGAAGTCTTTCGTTTTGTTGTTGAAGTAGAATGGTCATGTCGTGGGAACCGGTATAGGCTTTTCCAGTACTAGCCATGGGCTTTTTTTTTTTTTTTTTTTTTCGGGTTTTGGTTTGGTTTGCCTTAAGAAGAGTTTGTGTATCTGAATTCCGAGAGTTGTGTGTTATTAGATTCTGAAACTTCTAAGGCTTGTAAAGAAAGAAGCTGGTGGTGTTGATCTCTGTAATGTGGAGACACTGGGAGATTGAGTTCACACCCATCACACAGAAAGTTTAGTACTGGCTTAAGAGTTGCACGGATTGAGAGATGAAATCAGAGTGCAGAGATTGGTTAGCTCTTGAAGTTGAATGTAAGATAGAGAAACAAGAGAGAGAGAGAGAGAGAGAGAGTTCCTTGTATGGTTAGGACTTAGGAGAGCCTAGGAGTTGAGGACTTTGAGAGAGAGAGAGAAAGAGAGAGAGATTATTCTCTTGGGGTTGGAGTGCCTGATGGAGTTATAAAGAGGAAAAGCTTGTTGAAGGGACCGGTTGCTTGGAAGATTATTGAGTTTCGAAATTACCAAACTACCCATAATGTTACAAGTGAAATTTATTTTTTTAAATAATACAAAAAAAGAAAAAAAAAATATGTGATAGGTAAAAGAAAGAATCTTGCATGTCGCAAGATTTTAAATTGGTCTGGTTCAATCCGACCCAATTGTGGAACTTCGAAAGGCCAACATGTTTGGGACAGTAGAATGTGGATAGGGGAAGTCGTGCCCATTCTTTCTCCATGAAAGAGTGATGACAAGACGGAGAAAGATTTAGAAGAGTAACTGATTTAGAAGAGCGAGTTACTCGAGTAAAAAATTCTCAAAAAAAAAAAACACATTTATGCAAGATCACATAACTTAAATAACCAAATCAATATCCTGAAATGGTTTTTGTTTAGGGAAGCAAACTTTTTATCTTGAATTATCACTACAATTTTTAAATTGGTAGTTCAATTGGACTTTAAACTTAAAGAGAAATTAGTTTATTTTTTTTTAACTTATTATAATATATTCTAGTATAAAATTTTCTTCAAAGTTATATTTCTTTATCAACATGAGAAAATAAAAAGATTACTTATCTCATCTTAATCTCAAAATCAAAACGCCACGACATCTCAATTCACTTGAAATACGGGTCCTCGCAATTCAGAAACTTTCGTGGTCTTGGTGGGACTTCAAATACAGCATCGCGCACTCAACTCATAGATGGAGCTTTAATAATCAACATAAAATGACAGAAAAATTGTTTGTTTAAAAAAAGAAAAAAAAAAAAAGAACAGAGAGGAAAAAGGAGCCAGGAAGGAGAGGGGCAAATTAGTAAAAGGTGGAAAGAGGGACTGGGAGTGAGAGTGAGAGTAAGAGAGCAGGATGGAGATGACAACGAGGATAAGAGAAAGAAAACAAAAGCAACATGTCAAATCAGTCGCCATCAGACGGGGAAGCTCGGAATTTAGGGGTAGAGAGAGAGAGAGAGAGAGAGAGAGAGAATAGAGAGAGATAATGACTCGTTACCCCTCCTTCCACGGCCCACTCAGAGCCCACCAAGGCCTCATTCGTCTAATACCCCCGTTTGCCTCCCCTTCTTTACCTTACATTCCTTCTTTCTTTTGCGGCGTATCTCTAAAATTTTCGAGTGTTTAATTTTTTTATATTAAATTTTATTTTTTTCTTTAAAAGTTTTTGTCTTTTTTTTTTTAAATTTTTTTGTTTTTTCTGAAAAGTCAACAAAATTTACTATTTTAATTTCAAAAACTCAACTCAAACTAATGAACCAAACGAACCTTTCATCTTAATTTTTATTTTTTATTTTTTTTTTAAAAAATTTAATAAAAAATTATAATTAATTTTTTAAAAAATCAATCAATTCTAACTTAAAACTTTTATTTCTAACATTTTAAAAAAAAAAAAAAACACTACCCACACAACGCCTAGCTGCATCGTCCGATCTTTTCCAGCCTACTCGCCTACTTTTCTATGCCGGCTCTCTCTCCAATTGCTTCAAATTCTTCCTATTATTATCTACCCCTGTAAAGTAAAAACTCAATTTAAAATGCTTTTAACAAAAGAATGAACATCACTGATATGTAGCCAAAATGACGTTAGTTAATGCTTAAAACAACTAGCTTAGCAAAAAGCAAACAAATAAAATCGAAAAATTATCCGATGGGGTGCAAAAACAGGTAGTATGATATTTACCGATCATGTATGTTTCTAAATATGAGATCTTGTCAAAATCTCATAAAAATATATGTATAAAACTGACAGAATCTGATATTAATATAGTTGTAAAAATAATAGTCATAATTTTACACATAACTCCATCATTAAGTAGAGAGTTTGAATCCTTCGTCTTAAACTTAAAAAAAAAAAAAAGAAAAAAAAAAAAAAAGAAGAAGTCTCGTAATATTAATCATTGTCCTGAAACTTCTATCAGATTTCGTAGGAGTTATTTGTTGATTATTTTTGCTTTGATGTGCCACGTAACTTAAAAAAAAATATGATTGTATGCTATTTCCCTATGGTCACTTTGAGCATTATAGAATCATAGATCGATATTGGCTACTAATATCATAACTTTACTTTCTAGAATCAACTTATGATGCATTCAGTCTATAATTTGTTCTTGTTGGAGCACTACAAATATAGCTAGCTGTAGCACAACTGATAGGATTGTCCTTGTAATCTAGCTACGATTGGGGTTGAATTAAGTGAATATGGTAAAACTTTTGCAGGTTAAAAAGTTAAATTAGTCAAGGCTGGTGGGTGCTAAGGTCATATTGTTTGAATAAATGCAACTTATCAATGTGTGACAAAGAGGGAAAAAAAAAAAAAAAAAAAAAGTTCTCTCTCTGGTGGGGTTGACATCTTCGTATTAATTGGTGTATGACGTATGTCTTCATGCGTTGAGGCCAAGATTGATTATAACTTCAAAGTTTTCGTAAAGAGTGTTTTGAAGCCCTAATATTCACATTGACGCAAACTACGCACCTACAACCGAATTACTACACGAATACGAATGGTTTACATTAAATATATTTAACAAATATAGTACATATATTTGATTAGTTGAAAAGACTTGTTGGAAGAAATTTTGATACCATTGAGCTAGCAGCCTTGTAGGAAGATGTTAATGGACCTTTTTCTTAAAAAAAAAAAAAAAAAAAAAAATTAGTTTTCATTATGTCCTTCAATGAGAAAACGCCCTACTTTTCTTGTCAAGGTGATACAAAGTGCCAAGTGTATTATTGGTACTTAACACTTGATGACGTAGTTTGAACTCTCTCTCGTATAATCATCTTCAAGCACGAAATGATATCATTTGCTTACGAAAAATGCTATATATATATATATAAGCAAATGCTATGTATAACCTTGTTTTTGTTCAATTCACTTACTTTAAAGTTGATATGTATATGTGGTCCTAGCTTTCTTTTAACAAGAAAAATTAATGTTTAGGTTAAAACTCTCTCGAGATAAATGGAAGTGCTCATTGTTATATGGTTTTATGCGGAACATATTCCCAAAAACTTTCTTAAGGGGAGAAGGATGCAAATTCTATGTTTATATATCATAATAGTTCAGTAGCTTAACAACGTAGATCAAACGGAACTTCTAATAATACTCTCACTCACGTATAGGGGTACGTAAAGCCTAACTCTCATACGATGTTAAATGAACTTGGGTAAAACTCATCCTCTAAAACGAACTCAAAGAGAGAGGGTGCACATTCCACATTCAAATATCATAATAGTCCATAAATTTAGGGATATGAGACAAGTTCAACTTCTAACACCCGTAAAAATCACTATAATGCATGAAAAGCAGAAACGTAAGTGAACTGAAATTTCCATGTCAACGTCCAACAAGGCTTTGGCTCATACCAGAAGAGCGAAGAGAGAGAGAGAGAGAGAGAGAGAGATTAGAGATAGGCCTACTATATGACGCAAACAATGGTTAAGAATTTCGTTGATGCACTGATTAATAGAATTCTTAGACGAGGTTCTTCATAATAATAATAATAATTAGAAGTAGTGGTTTCCTTTTCTTCCGATATTTAGGTTGCTAGAATTGAAAGAAATAACGTAGGCATTATGTAATGTGTATATCATAGTCATCGTTTTTCCTAACCACTTTTTCGACATTTATATACGTCAGCTGCACGAAGAAGACTTTTTTCACATAAATCTCTCCTAATCAACAAGTGGGCATATATAGTAGCACTTTATCGTTAACATACAAGAAACACTCTTTTTTTTTTTTTTTTTTTTGAAGTATACAAGAAGAAATTGTTTATTGAAACAAAGACTCTTGAACTTGGTTTAATAAATAATAAGAGAAGTAGATTGAAGTCTACAGCATTACTTTTTGAAATTATGAATTGAAAAGATAAAAGTGGAGCGATACCAAGAAAATGAACCATTGTATAAAATGACACACATAAATTGAGAAAACTACTACAATGACTTTTGATTTCTGGGATCATCGGATTCCGTGTCATCACGTAATAGCAAAACAAGGAACTTCTTACACACGTGTGTAAATGTAATATAATGTAACAGATGCTTTCAGATTTCTAAAATATTTTCATCTGGTGGGGTCGTTTGAAATCGGATGCTCAAGTCTTAACTAGCTTTTCATGGGTTTGAACTTTTCCATCCATAGGGGATCTCTCTTTACCTAGTTTTTGTTAGGAAAGATAGTATTATAAGTATTAGGAAAAGTTTTATTTTGTACGTAATTATCCTTATTAGAAACTTTTGATTTATCTGTAATATTATAATTTAGAATAATCTCCTCTTTCAGTAGATTTATAAGTATTAGGTAACTTACCCGATTATATATACTTGTAACTTGTATTAATATATGAGCTTATTCATAATACTATTCATAAATAAATTCATTGTTCTTAGTCCGAGAAAATACATTTACGTTAAATATCTTTATGCTATTTTCTTCTTCTCTTATCACTATTATTATTTTCTTATTTAATTCTCTATAGTTTTTTTCTTCTTCTTCTTCTTCTCCTTCTTCTCCTCTCTCTCTATCTTTCTATATATATATATATATATATATATGATGTGAAAGGGTTGAACTTTGATTAAAATGAATTAATTCCAAAACACTACATCAAAAGTTATAGCAATTGAGTAGCTATCTCTCTCTCTCTCTCTATATATATATATATATATATACACGCACACACACACACACACATGATGTGAAAGGGTTGAACTTTGATTATAATGAATTAATTCCAAAACACTACATCAAAAGTTATAGCAATTGAGTAGCTATACTAATATATATACTATAAAAAATAATAATATTATCTTGGTTTTGTGGGGCCTGATACACATATATGATTCAAATGGTAGTTGTATAATGGTTTGTTTAATAAAACCAGTGCTGTGCAACTAGCAGAAAATAGATACACAGTGTATGAAGTGTCATTTAACGTATCTAGCAGATGCAACGTACAGTGGTCATATAAATTCATGGCTATAGTTGACCTATCAATATAATACATTACTGTTCTGTTATGTTCTGTTTCATTCAGTATCAGAGTCCTTGACATTGTTTCTGTTACAACTCTGCCACATAAATCATGCAATAAAAATCAGTATTTGTGTTTGTATATACATTAATGTAACGTAGGATCCACCAAGAGAAATTGTGACGTCCACATTGGTAATTTTTCTTTTTAATGTGCACATGCAAATGCTTGAATGGTACGTATATATGGTTTCAGTCAGCAGAAACTACCTTAATTTCCCCAGGACGTAGTTTTTGCATGCATGAGGTGGTTATCTGGTTAATTGGGTCTTAATCATTGATTTCGCTTTGTGCAAATTAGGTTAATTATATTTGACATTCAACTACAATATAATAAGATAGATTGATGAAGTGATAAAAATGTATTTCACTCTTCTCTTCTCAGAATGTCTGAACCAGAGTCGATATTCAACAGCCTCAATATAAATTGTCTTGTCTGATCAATGTAACGTGTACTCGTTAAGATGGTTTACAGAGTACCTCCTGATTCTTTTCTGTATATAGTCCACGCTTTCATGCCATTGGAGTTGCATAATGATATCGATGTAGTGCATTGGAGACAAAAACATGCACCCAAAAAAAAAGACAACATAAATTGTAGGTCCGTTAAGGACCATAACTTTTGGCCCATAATCTTGGCAGATCAAACAGAAGTCGTGGGCTAACTTCCAAGTTTGCAGCGGATTAAGGTAAGGCGACTTCAAAAGTGGGCTGCTTCTAAAATTTGTTTGGAATGGAAGATCGAATGTAGCTTTTGATGTGGTTCTTTAAATCACGTGTAACCCGTGAATCTCTTAGAAATGAGCCTTAATTTAATGAGTCATTTTTGTGACAAGATATTAAGTTAACTCTGTCATTTTATTTTACGTATAGGTCGCAATGAGAGTTGATTAATCCTGGATGCGATGCCGAAATCGGTGATTTAGGCGTGAATTATGACACTACTTTATAGTCAGAGAGAGATTTTTAGATGAACAATGATACGTATCCACGAGTACAATAATCACAATTCACAACTCACGAGTCAAATCACCACTAAGGTTGCGATGTAGTGGCCATGAAGCCTTTTCTTAGGTCTTCTCATTCTTTTGACTCGGGTTCAGATCTCGTATAGCCTATACTTCTGACCCCTGCGAAGGCTCTTGCTGGTCCCCGAAACTCCCCAAGGCTGAAGGGGTTGGGGAGTGGAGCGGAAAGAGCAACACCCAATTTCCTTTCTTATTATTCACAGGGAGAAAAAAATCATCTATCAAATTCTTATTATTCACTTTTAATATTTTGAAGCTCGATATATATCCAAATCTTTTTAATGAATGAAACCTGTTAATAATGTAATAAAAAAAAAGTATGATGTTTATGTGACTTAATCCTGATAAAAAAAAGTAAAAATTTAATCTTAGAAAAAATTTTCCTTATAATTTTTATTACTGATAAAAATTTATGGCTTCATAGTCCGTTGGTGATTTTTGGCATTTTGCGATACAAAGAGTTTGTTTTTTATTTTTTAATTTTTTTTTCAGTTGTTTATTTTATTTTCCCCCACATATAAATCCTTTTAATTTATGTGGAGAAGACGCGGGAATACATAGACATAAGCTTCCCATTCATAACTTTCCTGCAGAAACAAGCAAACTCAGAAATGAACCAACACATGAGGCAGTTATCTGGTTAATCGGATCTCAATCATTGATTTGGCTTTGTGCAAATTTGGTTAATAATATTAGACATTCAACTACAATATAATAATAAGACCATCGATGGATTCATATAATGATAAAATATCTTTCACTCTTATCTTCTCAGAATGTCTGAATTGAACTTAATATTCGACGGTCTCAATATAAATAGTCTTGTCCAGTCAATGTAATGTGTACTCGTCAAGATGGTTTGCAAAGTACCTCCTGATTATTTATTTATTTATATATTTTTTCTGTATATAGTCCACGCTTTCATGCCATTGATGTTGCATATTGACATCGAAATACTTTTGGTTGAGTGCATTAGATACAAAAACAAGCACCCAAAAAAAAAAAAAAAAAAAAAAACATAAATTGTCCGTTAAGGACCAGAACTTTTGGCCCATATTCTTGCCAGATCAAACAGAAGTCATGGGCTAACTTCCAAATTTGTAGCGAATTAAGGTAAGGTGACTTCAAATGTGGGCTGCTCTTAAAATTTGTTTGGAATAGAAGATCGAATGTAGCTATTGATGTGGTTCCTTGAATCACAAGTAACCCGTGAATCTCTTAGAAATTCGAATGAGCCTTAATTTTATGATTTTTCTGACAAGATATTAAGTTAACTCTGTCATCTTATTTTACTTGCAGGTTACAATGAGAGTTGATTAACCCTGGATGCGATGCCAAAATCGGTGATTTAGGTGCAAATTATAACACTAGTTAATAGTCAGAGAGAGATTTCGATGAACAATGATACGTATCCCAAGAGTACAACAATCACAATTCACAACTCACGGGTCAAATTACGGCTGAGATTATGGTGTAGTGGTCAGGAAACCTTTTTTAAGTCTCCTCATTCCTTCCACTCAAGTTCGAACCCTCACGAAGGCTCTTGGTGGTTCCCGAGACTCCCTAAGATCGAAGGGACTGGGGAGTGGAGCGGGACGAGGAGCACCCAATTCCCTTTTTTTAATTCAAGAAAAAAAAAAACTCACTTGTCCAATTCTCATTATTCACTTTTAAAATTTTGAAACTCAGTAACATAAATCTTTTTAATGAATAAAAACTCTCACAATATTGTTAAAAGATAAAAATTAAAAAAAATTTACGATGTTTATCTGACTTGTTTGTTGGAGAATAAGAGTGCAAAACATGAAATGGAGGCAAAGAAAACTGAAAACAAAGATATGTTTGAGGTGTATTGAGAATACTTTCTTTTAAGGTTTTATTTACCTTCACTATTAAGTTTTCTAAAGAGTTTAACGACAAATTACCCTCAAAATACAACAAACCCTTGAACACAATATCTAGCAATAATATTGTATTCCAGAACAAGATATAAAACCTGTAAATTTCTGGAGTTTTTTAAAAGAATATAGGTGTCTTTTCATAAACCGATACAACCATGTTAATCCATATAACCTTTTACAAGAGGTGCATTTTCATTGCAAAGACATCTTTTTGAATATCTATTCAATTATCATAACTGATATGTCAGTTATTGATAATTATTCAGTTTTGTATGAAAACATACAACCAACAAATACATTGGTTTGAAACAACTCAAAAGATACATTCAAAAATTTCACACCGCGGTGTCTAGGGTCTCCAAACTTGCGCCTAGGTGCTAGGCTTTATGTCTTTTGGTATTTTGAATACATTAAAATTGTGTATTTTCCTAATCTTTTAATGACATGTTTACTTACCTGTAATCGGAGTGATCATGAATCGGAGTAGGTAGAATTCGGAGTGGGCTAGATTCGGAGTCAGAATATGTTGTTTACTTGGATTCCATGAATCGGAGTCGGAATCACTATCAATCCCATTCATCCGTTTACTTAGAACAGGAATCGGAGTCAGTTGCTGTAAATTTACTTGTTTACCCCTTTATTTATTGTGTTTTCAAAAATTAAAAAAATGATTAATTTTATTTATTTATTATTATACAATTAATCAAAAGTAAAATAAATATTATGATATTAAGGTAATAAAATTAAATTGTGTAATTTTTTATTTAAAAAAATTTAAAAGAGTAAAAAAAATGAATTAAAATAAATAAAGTATAAAAAATATAAAAATAGAAATATAATAATATATTGTGATAAAAAAGTTATTTATTTACTCTAAAAACGTTATAGTAATTAGGATAGTTATATAATATTAAATTAATAAAAATATATTATATTTGGTTAATAAAAATAATTAATATATGTTATTATTAGTTTTTAATATAATTTTTAGTAAATAAACTATAGATAAAATGATAATTTAATATTAATAGTGGAAATGAGAGTCACAATTTGGAGGGGGACATGGGATTGCCAATCCCATTCTTCAATCGTAAATTGGTATGTGATCCACCATTTTTATTCCCATTACAGAAAAAAAATGAACAAGTAAACAAGAGATTGACTCTCATTCTTAATTCCCATTCCCTACTCCTGAAAAGTAAACATGTCATAAGTGATTTTATATCATATGGGAGACATATTACAATCTCTCTTACATTGTTTCCTTCTTTTGATCCTACATGAAGGATATTGTTTATGTTGTTATTAATCCTGATAAAAGAAATAAAAATTTTAATCTCCATGTAAATTTTATTCTGATAAAAATTTTTGGCTTCGTAGTCATTTTTGCGCTACAAAAAGTTTGTTTGTTTGTTTGTTTGTTTTTTGTTTCAGTTGTATATTTTATTTTCCCCCACTAAACACGCTGGAATACATACATATAAGCTTCCCACTTTCTAGAAGCAAAGCAATCTCGAAATGAACCAAGACAAACAACACAACAAAAAGAATCAGAAACAAAAGATAAAAAATGATTTCCTAAAATCAAATCAAGCCCACTTTACCCCCATATGATTTGCTAATCATGAGCTCCTTAAGGTGCATCGCGAAACACCCAACCATCTCTCTGGTGGACTCATCCACCACCCTCAAGGAGCTGAAGCAAATCCACGCCCAAATGCTTACCACCGGTCTCCTCACCGACCACCACCTTCTGGGCCAGTTCGTCGCCTCCATAGCCGTCCACAACCCCGACAACCTCGACTACTCAAACCAAGTGTTGGACCAATGCGACACCCCGACGCTCTTCAGCCTCAACTCCATGATCAGAGCCTACTCCAAAAGCCCCTCGCCGCACAAAAGCTTCCACTTTTACAACAGGATTCAACGCTCCGACAACAACCTTTTACCCGACAACTACACTTTCAATTTCATGGTTCGTACGTGCGCTCAGCTGTCGGCTCGCGAGACTGGCCCGGCTGTTCATGGTGCGGTCGTGAAACAGGGGTTTGAGAATGACCCACATATTCAAAGTGGCTTGATTTTCATGTACGCCGAGTTGGGTTGTTTGGGTTCGTGTCATCGGGTTTTTGCTGAGGTTTCGGTGCCTGATGTGGTGTGTCAGACTGCCATGGTGAGCGCTTGTGCAAAATGCGGTGACGTTGTTTTTGCGCGGGAGCTGTTCGATGAAATGCCGCAGAGAGACCACGTCGCTTGGAATGCGATGATTGCGGGGTACGCACAGTGCGGGAAGTCGAGGGAGGCGTTGAGTTTGTTTCACATGATGCAAGTGGAGGGTGTGAAGGTGAATGAGGTGTCTATGGTTTCGGTTCTATCGGCATGTTCGCACTTGGGGGCTTTGGATCATGGGAGATGGGCTCAGGCGTACATAGATAAAAACAGGTTGAGAATGACAGTGACTTTAGGGACCGCACTTATTGACATGTATGCGAAATGTGGGGCCATGGACAAGGCTATGGAAGTCTTCTGGAGAATGAGGGAAAAGAATGTGTACACATGGAGTAGTGCCATGAGTGGTCTAGCTATGAATGGATTTGGAGAGAAGTGCCTTGAGCTCTTTTCCCTTATGAAACAAGAAAGAGTTCAGCCGAATGAAGTGACATTCGTCGCGGTCTTAAGGGGTTGTAGTGTGGTTGGACTAGTCAATGAAGGTGGCGAGCATTTTCAAGCGATGAAAGCAGTGTACGGAATTGAGCCTCAGATAGAGCATTATGGGTGCTTGGTTGATTTATATGGTCGCGCAGGGCGTTTAGCAGAAGCCCTGGACGTCATTGATAGCATGCCTATGAAGCCCCATGCAGGTGCTTGGGGTGCTTTGCTTAATGCGAGTAGAATGCATAAGAATTTGGAATTAGGCGAGCTTGCCTCGAGAAAGATTGTGGAGCTAGAGGCGAAGAACCATGGTGCTTATGTTCTTTTATCAAACATGTACGCCGATTCGAAGAATTGGGACGGAGTTAGTAATGTGCGTCAGATTATGAAGACGAAAGGTGTAAGGAAGCCTCCTGGCTGCAGTGTTATTGAGGTTGATGGCGTGGTTCATGAGTTCTTTGTTGGGGACAAATCCCATCCAAGATATAATGAGATTGAGATGAAGTTAGGAGAGATCTCTAGGCGGCTTAAATCGTTCGGTTATGTGGCGAACACTAACCCCGTGCTCTTTGACATAGACGAAGAAGAGAAAGAGGATGCCTTATGTAAACATAGTGAGAAGGTTGCAATTGCTTTTGGCTTGATAAGTTTAAGGGAAGGTGTTCCGATTAGGATTGTGAAGAACCTCAGGGTTTGTTGGGATTGCCATGAAGTAACAAAACTGATTTCGAAAATTTTCAATCGTGAAATCATTGTAAGAGATAGGAATAGGTTCCATCATTTTCAAGACGGCGAGTGTTCTTGCAAAGGTTATTGGTGAGACAAAAATGAGCAACTTTCATGATTTTCATTATTTTTTGTTCGTTTTTTAGATGCCGTTTAGATTAAAATTTCTTTTTGTTATATTTCTTCATGAACACTGCTTTGACATTCTTTGTTCGACAGCATTATTTTCTAGTAATAAGGTTTCGACACTTGAACACAACAACCCCCTCTTTGATGCAATTTATTTCTACTCAAAACATAAATAACTGCTTTTGTGGATTTGCATGCGGAGAAAGATATTTCTAATGGACATGACATGGCTTTACCGAGTTTTCAGAATTCACCCGACCTCTCTTGTTCACATCAGATAAGGATAGTTTACTGTTCCTAAACTCACACTCTTGCTTTTTTGAAAGTGCTAATCAGGAAGATTAATAGACAAGTAGAAGCATTTTTAAGCACAACTTCTGCGGATAAGTTACACACACACACACTTACATATTTATACATATATATATATATATATATATATATAAACACACACACACACACACACACACACTATATATATATATATATATATATATCAGAAAAGAATAAATTTTGTTGAAGTGAGAACATGGCATTTCCTAAGAGTAGAGCATTAAATGTCACATACATAGACCACACTGCCATTTGGCAATATCTTCAGATATTTCTCTGTAGTGGCTAAGTCTAGATATTTATCCAATTTATTGCCAAGATTAATCATGGTGGACTGCACGTGTGAACGATAGTAACGTGTCAAGACAAAATTGATTACATTCAAACTGTAATATAGCCAAATGTCAAACTTAAATAGCATGCAAAATTTGCAAAAAGCTATAACTGTTTTGGTCCTCCTTTTATTTATTAAAAAAAAATTTAATAAAAAGAGAACATGGAAATTTTTGTGGTAAGACTCTGTTTTAGTAATAGATTAAATTATTGAAAAATTAATCTAATATTTAAAATTACGGTTCTTATTAATAGCGTTGAATAGAAAGTTCGACGGTAGAAATTCTAAGGAAAGGAGGAAAAGAAAAAGGAAAGATAAGAAAAGAAAATTTATTAGGTGAATATGCAAGAGGTCACATCTTCCTGGCTCAACTCCCGTTTGGTGCGTTTACGTTTTTTTGGTCGTAGATGAACTTTTTGACTAAAAAAAGTTGGAGATTTTTTACCCTTCTCAATTCTCATAACCTAGAAGAGAAAAAAAAAAAAAAAAAAAAAAAGAGATTTTCTTACGACAAGATTCCACTAATCACATTGGTCATCACCATTAGCCAATGACTCTCTCTCTCTCTCTCTCTCTCTCTCTCTCTCTCTATTTATTTATTTATTTTTCTTTTTTAACTTGAGGAAGAATAAAGCAAACATACAGCTGTGAATTTCTGGTTATTATTATTATTATTTTTTTAAAGAAGGGAACTTTCCATGTTATTTGTTGAAAACAAATTTCGGCAAAATTTGATCTTTTGAAAGATCTTCCTCACTAGTGTTAGAGAGGATTTATTAACTTCAATCAAATTTAATTAAAAGTTTGACCAAATCCTGAAAATGGGTCCTCTGAAAATACCGAACTTTGTAATAAAAAAGGATATCATATATAGATATGATATAGACACGTATAGATTGTCATGTTTCCTGTGGAATGTGGTATAGAATTATTAATTTACACATATTAATTAATCTAACAAACGCTTGCCTTTGCATCAAGTGTATTACTAACTACATGCACTTTTACTAAATCGAATAATACGTTTTATATTAGAATTGTCAAGTATCGAACTTATTAATATTTTAATAAATAAATAAATAAATAAATCCTTACAGTTATATCTATAAAATACATATATACACGTCCACTTTATTTGAGAGATAATACATGAAGAATTTTAACTATTATTGGATTGTAGCAGCGCCTCATGTGCCCATGTGACTTCCATAATTCAACAATTTTTATGATCTTCGGTGTCAGTGAAGACCCCTTATTTGTAGCTTGCATAAATTATATAAATCAACTTCCGTTCTATTTAGGTTTTGTTTGACAAATTAGTTTAATTTCAACTAAATTGAATTTTTTTAATTAGATTTTTGTCTTTTTTCTGAAAAGTCAACAAAAATTATAACTAGTTTTTAAAAAATCAACTAATTTCAACTTAAAAATTTTAACTCCAATTAACGATTCAAACAGACGCTTATTGTTAAAAAAGTTCTAATCCCTAAGACATATCGATATTTGCTTCAATATAATTGATAAGAATCTCAATATTCATACTTTAATCTAATTGGATATTTCAACTATAATGATATAAAAGTTATCGAAAATTTACAGAAAATTTAATTATTATTATTTTTAAAATATATATACTATTTGATTTAGGAATATTTTCATGCATCCTTGATTATTGGGGAGCAAGCAAATCCAGGGTGGTCAACGACATCGGCCGATCATGTTTCTCCAAAGTCAATTGTTTTAAGTGCTTAATTTTAATCTCCTTAAACAGCTCGCATATAGCTTATAATTTATTCTTGCAGGTCATTAGTCCTATAATATAAAGTATATTGAATATTACAAAAGCCCAAGTTTCCATCGTATATATGCTTTTTTATTATTATTATTATTATTTTTTCAAAGCGGACGTGTGTGTGTGTGTGTGTGTGTGTGTGTATAGACTCACACATTAATTAGTTTAAACATCATTGTAAAAATGTATGTAAACTATTAAATGGATAAGCGTTTACTTTTGCTTCCAATTAATTAGCAGCAAACTAAACGAAGGAACTTAATAAAAATTAAAAATAAATTAAAAAATAGCGTTTACTTTAACATGACCATATGCATATCTGGGGAAGGTAGTTAGAATAACTAAGTGATTAGTGGGAACTTATATATAATTAAGTAGCTAAAGCCATTTTTTTAAGCTAATTGTATTTTTTTAATCATTAAATAGCCGTATTGTATATATGTTACGCACACTAAACAATATGGTGGAGAAAGAGAGAGAAAATTTAAGCATGGGACTGCCGAATTAAACTATCATTTTGCATTGAGAGAGTGAAAGGAAAACAAATAATATAATTAATCTAATCCTCTAAATAAATTTATCATAAATATAATCACTTTGAATCTAATTGATCTAAACTCGAGATTATGGTTTTAATGAGCTATATATATATATATATATATGATCTGAATTTTCTTCTTAACGAGTACATATTCTTCATCGTCTCCAATTTTAATCTAGCATATATATAAATTAAAAACCTAGATAACATCAAAACTGACCATTTATACAACTTGATATATATAGGTGCAATTTCAATAGTTTCTCTAATATTTATTGATCGATAGATATCATTGTTATAACCGTATGATATGAACCAGAGGGTTATAAGAAATTTGATAATTAACTAAAAACATTTATGTTAACTAATAAACTGTACACTTATCTTTGTATTTTTAACATCAAAACTGACCCTTCATATAACTTGATATATATATATATATATTTATATTTATATATAGGTGCAATTTCAATAGTTCCTCTAGTATTTATTGATCGGTGAATATCATTATCATAACTGTATGATATGAACCAAAAAATTATAACAAATCCGTTAATTAACTAAAAACATTTATGTTAACTAATAAACTATATACTTATCTTTATATTTTAGACAGTAACGATGATTTAAGAAAAAAAAAATTGAAAACTGGAAAAAATATATGTATATATAATATAAATACATATATAATGTGTGTAATCCAGAATTTTGAGAACTTGTACCAGCTGACTGCTGAGGATAGCAAAACGGAAATTAAGGCTGCCATGCACATATATATTCTATTATTCTGTAACCCAACATGCCATGCATTTTTGGCTTTAGCAAGGGGAATAAGAATCTAGTGTGTGTTTTTGTGATTATCAATTGCCATGACCTTATATATGAGTTTTTGTTTTTTTGTTTTTTTTTTTTTTGTCACTAAAACTTTTTATTTGGGATTCACCTGTGAAAGCAATGCCAAGAAAAAGAAGAAATTAAAAGGATTACTTTAATGGGGTCCGAGTATAATTGATTACAGGCCACATAATTTTGAGAATACATATGACACACTACCATTCCATCAATCTTTCCTCATCTTTCATTTCATCGTTTATATATATGAACTACATTCACTGTACCCATTCTTATTATTATTATTATTATTATTATTTTGGTTTTTGTTTTGGTCCAACCTTATGATGATTCTTCTTATAGTTCTATGCCCTTGACTTCATGACCTCTACTTTGGCATCTTTTGATTTTCACCAACTTGCTTTGATTCTTTTTTTTTCTTTTTTTGTGTGAATAAAAGAATCTTGGGGTAACCCCATCATTTCTAGGTTTTCAGCCCCACAGGTAAGAACCTATTTCTTTAGGTATGGCAGTGAGACATGTTTTTTATATTA
This sequence comes from Ficus hirta, assembly GCA_038430175.1. NCBI lineage: Eukaryota > Viridiplantae > Streptophyta > Magnoliopsida > Rosales > Moraceae > Ficus > Ficus hirta. The sequence continues at coordinate 12,330,369 of CM076595.1, read as the reverse complement.
GTTTCTCTTAGTCGGCCATCCGAGATCGACCCTGTTATCACCAAACCATGCTTCAACAGCCGAAGCTGGAGCGAGACTTAAAGGGAGGTAATAGGAATCGAACTCAGGTGGGCGAAGGGGAGAAGCCTAACAAAAGCATCCACCATTGTCAACCCATCCACCCTGTGGGTGTAACTTGCTCTGATTCTTAGTCTTTTGTGATATTGTTTAACTATATATTTTCCCCTACTTTAGGATTTTTAAAAAAAAAATAAATAAATAAATATAAACCCCTACGTAAGTAAACAAGCGAGAAAATTGCAATAGGGTATTAAAATAGGATATTAAAAGATACTGTAAAGCTCTATTTTAACCGTTAGGTTTAATGTCACATTATATTGTTTTGTAATTCTATTATAATAATAATTATTATTATTTTGTGATTTTGACCTTTAAAAGTATAAACTACCATTAGGAATGCTCTACAATAAAAAGCTTTGTTAATGAGAGGTGCTCCTTAATTTGAAGATCACAACTCGCCAGTTCTTAATGAAAAGTATCGTTTCTTTAATAAATCCCTACATAAGTTAATAAACGAGAATAATGCAATAGGGTTTTAAAAGATACCGTAAAGCTCTTTTTTAACTGTTAGATCTAATCTCACGTTCTATTAATTTTGTAGATTTTTTTTTTTGGGTGATATATATTGACGTTTAAAAGTATAAACTGTCAATAGGAATGCTCTACCATAAAAAACTTTGTTAATGAAAAGTACTCCTTAATTTGAAGATCACAATCCGCCATTTCTCTTAAAGAATTTTAGAAGTGAAGTAATTAAAATAACTTGTAGGTGAGAGCAAATTAGGGTAAGATTTTTTTTTGCTAAAAAGCAAGGGTATAAGATTGAAGTTAGAGATGTGTTAGTTATAAGTGTGTTAAATATTGTTAAATAATCTTTAACCAATTTACCAAAAAATAAAAAATCTTTAACCAATATTGATCAAAAGGCAAGATTAACATTGATCGAAGGGCAAGATTAATTTGATATTAGAGTGGCACAATAATTACTTTATATTACACAAAAAAAAAAAAAAAAAGAAAGAACCAGATTTACATGTGATTGTAAAAGACATATCTCTCTATGTGATTCCTTATCCTTGATTAAACAAATTTTAGAACAGAGATGCTCGCCTTTTTCTTTTTTTTTTTTTAGTCAATTAGATATTGGTCTTTTTACTTTATCTCTTCGCACCCTTAGAAGATGACAAAAAATAAAAATAAAAATAAAAAAATAAAAAAAATAAAAGGGAGAAGATACTCGCAGGCCAATAATACCGTTGATGGCATCTATACTGAAAACCAGTTGTTCAAAAAATCCTTCTTTTTTATTGGACTGATTCAATTAATTTTATTTGTTTTTCTATTCTCACACAGCAATGGATTTTATTGGCCACTTATCATTATCACAAGGTGCCCTAAAATCGTGGGCAAAAGAATTTTTATTTTATTTTATTTTGTTTTATTTTGTGTGGTTTTCTAAGATAAAAGAGGGCTATTTGCAAAAGCAATGGACGCGGCGGCGACTCACAAAGTGTTCACATGGTATCGCTGCCTCAAAATAACGTCAGCCTAAACAGAACCAACGACAATACAAGATGACCCCACTCTCCTAATTAAAAACTGTCCAACACCATTGGTTGGATACTACGGTGAAAGGGAAAAAAAACGTTGTTGAGTATGATTTTAATATGATCTAACGTTTATAAAACATACAATATAATAACATTATCAATTTAAATAGGATATCGGACATAATTTTCAACTGTCAGATGTCGTTACGGAAGAGAACTGTTAGGTTGACAATATTATGGAAACAAGACACACATCGAAAATTTAACAGAAACAATGTTCCTGACTTCTGAGTATGGTAAGTGAAAAAAAAGAAAAAAGGACAAATATGAAAAATATATAAATTTGTACGTCATTTGATTTCAAAACCGTGGTTCTCATGTATTCTGAAGAAGTGAAAGCCACACGAGAAAAGCGTAGACTTTTATTTGGTCGTTTTCTTTCGCATTCATATGCCCTTCTCTCTCTCTCTCTCTCTCTCTCTCTCACTTCCGTAATTTGTAAATGCACCTATCATTCGAAGGCTATTAAATGGCATTATCGGGTCCCGTTTTTATTATTATTGCCGTGTATTCCATTACTTTGTGCTCTAATTAATCTCTCTTAAATATTTCTTCTAAAAAATAGTACTGGCTTTTGGAGTTATTTTGTTCACCTTAGAGAGAGAGAGAGAGAGAGAGAGAGAGAAGGGGGGAAGGGGTGTTATTAAATTTAAAATGTCTTTGTATTTAATGTTTATTTACCACTGCATTGATTTAATTACCTTCTTTTTTTAGGGTACGTAATTTATTTAGGGTAAAAAATTATTAACAAGTTTATGTGTAGTGGAATATTGAGAGCAAATAATGGAATCAATAAAGTAAAAATAATGGAATCAATCTTGTGTTTGCTTTATTCCTTTTGATTTTGTAATGAGAGTGTGATATGTCTTGATATAGCAATATTCAATTACTCTCTTATCAGTAATTAATCAACTTGCAAAATATTCAACAAAAAATAAATGTAAGAAAGTCAATTGTTATCTATGTTCATAATTACTTTATCTTCTCCTTTCAAAAAAAAATTTTATATTCTCAATATTATAATAATATATCTTGCTTATTATTTCTGTCTTCATGTACAATTTATTTATTTTTAGAATGAAATAATTTGTCTCATTTTTTACACTCTATTTTAATTTTCTAAACAAAATCAATATTATATTACAACTTATATCTATTACTTTACCATCCTATCATTCTAATAATTAGTATAATTATTATTAATATTGTTGTATTCGGTGGACAATTTATTTTTCTAAGTTGAAGACAAAATTTACAATAATTAATATCAATTATGAGTTTAAGTAAACTCATGAAGGGAATTTGTAGTGATTTCGATATTGATTTTTGTAACTTAAGTAAATATCATGATTTTGAGCCATCATTTTGAGTTGTCTTCATGTTGAATAATCTTCATCACGCATACTATAAGTAAACCATGCAAAATCATGCACACTATTAGTAAACCATGCACACAAGTGATCGAACTAGTCTGTTTTTATTTTTTTAAGGGAAAATTTTTAACAAATAAAATAGAAGAAGAGTACTATTGACAACGAAACATACCTAATTTTATTGCTTTGAATTTCAGTCACTAATTTGTATTAGAATTGTTAGCTGACAGACCAATGTTTAACAACCACATCAAAGGATTGGATATATATATTTAGCGTAGAGAAATCTAATGTAGCTAGCTCTTGTTGATTCATATATATATATATATGTGTGTGTGTGTGTGTGTGTGTGGCTTCCACGTTGCTATAAGAAGTTACGATCATTTTCCTCAATAAATTTGTTTATTTGATTCTTCTAATGTGTATCAATTTCAATCCTAGACCTTTCACTGATGTAAATATAAACATATTTAATTTGAAGTCAAAGTTCATGTGTACATAAAATGAGAGTTTGATCATTTGCACATTTGGCCTTCACAATCGATCATGCTCTCTCATATCCACTTTGAAAACAATTTACATGTAAGAATATCATAATATATATATATATATATATATATATATTCATTTTCCAGAATACTGATATAGATCTTACTTTCAAATGGCTTGATAGATAAGGGTTTGATAAATTCGAGTTACTAATAATTATTTTTAGATTAACAGCTCAATATTCATTAGCTAGCCTGATAGGGTTAAAAATGATGCACTTTGTATAACGCAAGTAGTTATGATTTTATGTGAATATTAGATGTGAAGGGCTCTTATAATGATCACATCAAAAAAGTTGGTTGCGACTAATAGATTTACTTCACACTTTAAAAGTAATAATATATATATATATATATATATATTGGTTCTTCACTTGTAATCTTTACAAATGTTTACAAATGTCATTTCTCCTTCATACAATTTGGCCTGTTTTGAACTGATACCTACCGTTGCAATTGGACATTCATTGATTTTTTTATTATTATTATAATGGGACATTCATTGTTGATTCTTGAAATTATTTTTAAAACTTCCAAAAACCGTAATCAAATGACATTTCAATTCAACGATGTCACATTTTCTGTAAATATTACGTGGCAAATTCTAGTAGGTCACAAGTTGTACAGATTGCTATCACAAGCTTTTGAACCGAACTTTGCAGCTAATCATGTATTTGACTCTTCTAACAATAAATTAAAAGTTACCTAACCTTAATTGACATTGGGTGATGCGCTGGTTAATATTAAAGACAGTTTGTTAATATTAGAAACAGATTGTCAAAAACTTAGGTAGGTGAATATTCATATGCCTATGTATATATATATATATATATATATATACATGTATATACTTTTTGGAGATATGAGATTCATTATAAATCTACTTGGTTTCAAAGGATATATATAAAATATATATATGATGATGTACTCGTGTACACTTTCTGGTGAACTGAATCATGCTTTTCTTCTTCTTCTCTCTCTCTCTCTCCCCCTTTTTTTTTTTTTTTTTTTGGGGGGGGGGGGGGGGTGGGGGGGTGGGGGGGTGTGGTTTGTGAATCTCCCTAGAATTTGTTTGGTAGGAGGAAAAGGTGGAAATAGTAATAAGATAGGAAAGTTGGAAGAACTATGTTGGTTAGATAGTTGGGAAAAGAGAATGAAATGAATTATTAGGTAGGGGATTTCCAATTTTTCTAAGAAGCCTAATTTTAATCTCTTTCAATATGACGAGATTAGAAAAAAGAATTCATACCAAACAGAACAAAAGAAAAGTAGTCTTCTATTTTCCTTTCCTTTTAACTCACCCATGTTTTACACATTTCTTTCCTCTTATCAAAGAACACGTTGTTTGGTATAGTTTGAAAAGAAACAAGCGTTGGAAGGATTTTGAAGAAGAAAAAGGAATATTATTTGTTTGGTAGAAAGGAAATGAAGAAATTATAATTCTACGTAATTTACCTTTTTCCCATCCAACTTAAAAATATATATATATATATATACACATATACCAATACAAATAATATACCAAATAATTATTTTGACATTAACGAATAATTAGACCTCACATTCCAGTAGTGTAAAGAAGAATAATAGTAAAACCAACTTAGACTTTTTGTTTTCTCTTTTTAACAATATGAAAGAAAAATTTCTACTTCTATTTTACTTCTCTTAGTTACTTCTACTTCTTTTCTGTTTCAATCCCTTTTATCAAACTCATGTAATATAAAAGGTAGGCTTGACATATATCGGGATTATTCGACTCTCATTTAATAATATTATATTATGTTAACTAAAACATTTTATCACATAATTACATGATAATTAAAATATTTTAATTGATAAAATATGATATTATTAAAATGACATAAAAAATAATATAATAAATGGATGCCATATAGGCATTATCTTCTACATATATTCACGCTACTTTTGGAAACGGCCATATATATATATATATATATATAAAATATGGTCCTACTATTGGATATTTCAAAGGGCATATATATATGATTTCACATTAGACCGGAATATCAACTCATAAAGTAACTTTCGACTAGTAGTAAATATACGTCTAATTACTTTTCAGCTCTAATTAAAATATAATAAGTAACTACTGATTCATTTAGCTAGCTGACAAATAGTTCAGTACATTTCTCTTAAATGATCGAAGAAGATATGAAGTTGACTTTTTTTTTTTCCTTTTCCCTTTTATACGGATCTTTTGAAAGGCTTCAAATTAATTAAAAGTGGTTGGCACATTTTCAAATAATTCCGAGAAGCAAAGACGCCTGCAGATAAAGTTCATACAATATTAATGAAAAGCCCTAAAATTCATAGAACGAATACAAATGCAAAATGGATTTCTCATTCAACTAATTTAACCTTTTCCCGATTTTCGCATCTGAAATTCCTGCAATCCCTCTAGTAAAAAAGAAGCAATAAGGGATAAGATTCTAAGTCACGTTTTTTTTTTTTTACCAAAAATATTACCAAAAGTATTATAGGAGAATAAAATCATCGTGTAAGAATAACTTAGGAATAAATGTTCCTGCTAATTATATACTATTCCTCATATCCAAAGTTTAATTGTGTTTAAGTGGTTCTTTTTTTTTTTTTTTTTTTCCTTGAAAGGGTTTAAGTGGTGTTAATAACAAATTAGTAACAAAAATATCAGTTTATTATCTAAAAGGAAAACAAAGATTGATTCTTTTGAATTCACTGCACCTGGCGTAAATAAAAAGGAATATGTAATACTATAAGTGATAACATTTTTATATGTACGTATATGAGAATTAAGATATATATTATACTATATAAATACATGATATGCATATTTAGTTTTTCAATATGCCATGCTAACATACTAGAACCACTAATTCTATTCTTAATTGGTTTGTACGCCAATTAAAATTTAAAGATTACATTTGTTAGTGAAAAGATATGATAAACTAATTATCGACTAAATCAGAATAAAAAATTTAGAATTAGAATTGGTGTATAATTAGATTAAATATATATGTATGAATGTTATTATATATTATATATATGCACAACTACATATTATCCAAATATCATATATCAATGCAATATAAAAATATATCTAGATTGATGAGAACCTCATCCTTGACTGTGCTAAAGGCCTAAAGCTTAATTCAACCAACCCCAAGTGGCAAATCAACAAGACAGCTATTTTATGAAAACCAATGAGATTCCAACAATTAACACACGGACACACACACACACACACACACATATATATACATATAAGTATATATAAATATACAAATATGGAATATATTTTATAAACAATATATCAAGGGATTAGTAGTACTAAAGCTTTGAATATTTTCATGTTCTAGACCACTTTTTGAGAGAGAGAGAAGTCCGTGGTCGTACCACTAGCCAAGAGGGGGGGTGAGTGGAGGATGGTGGGTATGTTCTTAAAAAGGTATAAAACTTTTAATCCTACAAGGCCATTAGTTTCCCTTTTAATATTTTTGTATTATATAATATATAAAAACTTATATATATATATATATATATATGTTATATAGCATATTTTAATGCTCTCTCTTTTGCGTACCAAATCTTAAAGCTCCACTCTCATGCAGCTTGGATTCCCCCATTGTGTCTCAATCTCACCAATATCAAACGGTCTAGAAATTTCCATTCTTTTAAATTAAGTATATTAACTAAATTTTCTGGTACACATGATATACAGTCGTCATATCCACCCAAATGACTTCCCAAAGTTGATAGGTTTGTTTCAATGGATCGTGTCGCTACGCGTGTAGTAGTAAAGATTAAAAAGAATAAGTTCTCAACTATTGTTAATTATTATTATTTTTTTAACTTTAGAGAATATGATGAAAAATTAATTATGTGTTAATACATTAAACAATACTAGTGCTAAAACTGAATGATGACCTATATGTATGTATATAGGATTTCTAGGACTGTTGTCCTTTAAATTTAAAGGTCTTTGACAACTTAGCTTCGTAGTTTTTAATTTTAACAATTTGTCTTCCTAACTTTTTAAATTGTTGCAACATATCTTATTTTACTTTCCATAAAATTAATGTCGGAAAGCCTAGCTATGTGCGCTTAATTTTAGGATAGAAAATCTCATACCGATAATATTTTATCAAATTCAGTCAAATAGTAATGCAAATTTTCTAAATCTAAATCATCAATTTAGTGAAAATTCAATGATAATGAGGCATAGTTCAATAATTTAAAAAAATTAGGATGGTAAATTGTCAAAATAAAAAATTTAGGAGTGAGGGTTATCAAAGGTCGATAAATTTATAAAGAGGTAACATGACTAAAAACCTTAATGTTAAGCTTACGTTTGGCGTACGGGTTTTGAATGAAATTTTTAAGTTAAAATTGATTAACTTTTCAAAAACTAATTAAATTTTTTAATGATTTTTTATTAAAAAAAATAAAAAATAAAAATTGAGAAAAAAATTTTAAATTTGAACTTGAAAACTAGACGGAAGGTAAATGTATACTATATATCCATATGTATTGAGAATAATAGTGTCATTGTGTAAGCCTAGCTAGGATGCCATAAAAGGCAAAGCTATTGGCACCTTTGCATTTAATATAAAGAGTTCCATGGTCAAACAACACAAGGAAGGAGCGTACCATATTTAATTTTTCCAGCTTCTTTAATTTATTTATTTTTCCTCGGTGCGAGGTGGAGTTTTTGATTATTAATATAGATCAGTACTCTTTCGTTATCTTTCCCTCATCCCAGGGAAATATCTTTTTTCTACTTCTGTTTATTTATTGTATATATTTTACACATACACACATATACATACAGGAATCAGCTGTAAAGTCAACAATAATTAGTCAAAACAACTTTATCTTTGGATTTGCATCATAAAACTTTGACCATATGCACCAATCCTACTACAAAACACATTTTAAAAATGACTTTGAAAAAGGCAATTTATCATAAGTAAAGTTTTTGTTGTTAATCATATATAGTTATATTAAATAATTACACCATTCAAATTTATATATTTTAGTTAATTGAGAAAGTTCGTCCTTAGCAGACCAAAACCTTGATGTCATGCCTTATATATTTATGTGCTATTTAATTTTATGTGATTTGGCATTTAAAAATACATATTGAGACTTTCTTATCTTGTTAGATGTCTTCTAATAATCTTATATCATATTATCTAAATTTAAAAATTAATTATAGAAAAAAATATTAAATACCCAAATTCTTGAATAAATAGATTAACAAATAAACTTTTTTTATTGCAAAAATATGCTATCTTAAAAGAACCCTCCCTTTTTCTTCCACCATGTGTATATTGTAAAATTTTTTTTTTTTTTTGAAAGGATGTGCATATATTGTAATTAATTGAATATTGTCAAACAAAAATTCACACAAATTAATAGAATATAATAGGGAAGGGATAAGTAGGAGATTCGACAGATTTTATTTTATTTTATTTTATATAAAAAGGGGTCAAAGTCATTTTCCAAAGGGTCTAGACCATTCTCTCTCTCCCCTTACAAGGCCCCTTTAGTCTTTTTTTTTTCCCTACTCTCTCTTTTACTGTCTCTGTCTCTTTCTCTCTTTAAATCTCCCACCACCAGTACATAACCTTCTACCTTCTCTCTACTCAAAGTCCCTCCCTGATCTTCCACCAGGGATCTAAACCAATAAACCAAAAGTTGAAAAAAAAAAAAAAAAAAAAAAAAAGAAGAAGAAGAAGAAAAAGAAAAAGAGAGAGATAACAAATGGTGGGTTCCTCTTCCAAGCTCATATCTTGCTCCTTTTCCTCTCCTTTTTTTTTTTGTTGGTTCCTCTTCCACACACATGAGTCATGGCTCTTTTCTCTTGCCTTTCCCTACTTGGGAAAAACTTTATGGGTTTTTTTTCCTCTTCTAGTTATAAACAACAAACTTATCATCATTTTTTTTTTAGTTTTATTTATTTATTCATTTATTTTTATATTGTTAGGAAGAAGACAACCAGGTTACAACCAGATGGGAAGGCTATGTAGACTGGAAGAACAAACCAGTACTCAAGGGCCGCCATGGTGGCATGCTTGCAGCCTCCTTTGTATTGGGTCCGTACAATTTTTATCACAACCCCAATTCCTTTTTTTTTTTTCCTTAATTTATTTCTGAATTTGAGGACGATAAATTCGAACACTACACTTTATAATAGAATCATGTTATTGGCTCCTTTCTTAATTTTCTTTAATTTACCAAACTGGGTTTTTGAGTTTATGTACTTTTGTTCATAATATGATGGAGACATTTATAATATATATATATATATATATATATGAATGAATAAATATATTTGCATGCAGTGGTGGAGATAATGGAGAACTTGGCATATCTGGGAAATGCAAGCAACTTGGTCCTATACTTGGAGTATTTGCACTTCTCTCCATCAAAATCGGCCAACAATGTCACAAATTTCATGGGAACAGCTTTTCTTCTTGCCCTTCTTGGAGGTTTCTTATCCGATGCCCTTTTCACCACTTATCAAATCTACCTGATAAGTGCAGTTGTTGAGTTTCTGGTAATTTTTTTTTTTTTTTACATTTTACATTCTTCATGCCTTTCATCTCTTTCTCTCTCCTAATTCTTTCTCTCTCTCTCTCTCCTCTTTTTTTTTTTTTTTTTTCCAAATCATAATCTTGCTATTTTGCTTTCCTTTTACCTGCAACTTCTTTTTTCTTAACTTGGTCACGCCAAATTTGCCAGAAACAAGGTTGATAGGTTCCAATACTTAGAAAAATTTTAACTCTTTTTTTTTTTTTTTTTGGTTCTATATTATTAAATACCAACGTTTTACTTATAACCGCGTGTGTTGTGTGATTGGTTAGAACTTAGAAGTAAAAGAAGAAATAATTATTATTATTTTAGCTGTTCTAGATATACGTTTTTCTTGATTTTTGCAAAGGAATCTGTAGTACACGTGGCTTGGAACAGGATCATGTTTTTCGGTCAATATTTATTATATAGTCTCTGTTGTTGCATTAAGCTGGGTTTGCAAAGAACACATGATAATAACGGTTAAAACAAAAATGGAAAAAAAAAAATTGAATAACTAATAAAATTGGTGAAAATAATTAGAAAACCAAAAAACAAAATTGGGTTTTCCTTCCTTATTTTTATCACTGCATTAATTATTTTATATCTCTCTCTCTCTCTCTCTTATCTTAAATATTAAATATTAATGCACTTGGTCGGAGAGAGGAAGAAAACAAAGTTAAAGTCGTTATTAGAAAACCGTAGGATTGGTTGCATCTCTGTAGGTAACGGACAGCTTAAAGCTATCCAAAGCTCTGATTTCTAGACACTCTCTCCGATGATGAATTTATTTCAGTCTGTTTATATCAGTTTTTATTTTTATTTTTAATTGGTTTTGCAACAAAATTTGTTTGTATGTGTATATAATATGCTGTGTATATTTTATAATATATGTGCGTTTTAACTGCCTTTTACCATAATAAAATTCTGTAATAACTCTTATCACTTAGGAGGACGTTTCTTGCACTCATTCTGAAATATTTAGATGGCATCGTTGGAAGACCTCATAAAAATATTAGAAATAGTTATTTCAGTTAAAATTTTGATTCGTTTAAAATTTTTTGTTATAATACCACATATTTCTAACAAAAATGACTTGTTTAGTTTTTTCTTTTGTGGGGGTTTTTTTTTTTTTTTTTTTTTTTTTTGGAAGCTAGTATTTTGTGCTATATGTAACTACCGATGACATGGTGTCATAATTACTATGATCCTTTTAGTCTAAGAAAAGACAAAATTATGTTGGTTAATAACAAAGATATTTGTGTCATAGGAGAGAGAGAGAGAGGAAACGGTCATGTAGAAGACGATTTAATCAATAAGGGGATGTTTGGGTGATGAGTTCAAATTCATCACCATTAACTTAATTTTTATCTTTTTTCTCAAAAGTTTTTTGTCTTTTTTAAAAAAGTCAACCAAAATCACTATTTAAACTTATAAATCTTAACTCAAATTTACACACCAAACACCCCCTCAAAATACCAAAAGAAAGCCAAATCATGTTACACACATTAAATTGGGTATTGGTCCATAGGGGGGGCCCCATCCATAATTACTCATGCAACGTCGACAGTTTAAGAGGAAAATGCCCTCATGGACCCCCCCATAATATTTTGGTTTTTCCATGTTTGGACAGATTAGAGATCCTTCGACTTATCAATTTGAAATCTGTTTTTGTCCTCATCCTTTTTCCAAATCTTGTCTCATCTTCCTTAATATTATTAGCATTTTTGATAAGACCTAAAAAAAATTTTCAGCCAATGGTGTCCCTCCACGTCACCACTCTGTCTGATCCACACCTAAAAATTTGTACAAAGTACTCGTCCTTTGTCTATGATCTTAGCTTTATATATATATATAAATATATATTTAGGGGGGGATCTGTACTATAGTTACTATATCCATGTTTGATAATATAACTTTTCCTGTTTTTTGTTTCCTTCTCGTAGTGTAAGAGCCATATATGGCAATTGGCAACCTTTTTTTTTTTTTTAAATGTAGATTCATGATTCATGAACCACGTGTGTGGTTTTTATTCTATAAACCAATTAATTTTTTTTTAAAAGAAAAAAAAAAGATTATCAAATTAGAGGCAAGACTTTATGCATATTTGATATTCCCTCTTAGTAAGGACCAGAAACAAGCATCTATCTCAAGTGTAGTGACAGTTCATAGGGACAAGGCGACACTAGAAGACCCAATCTATTGCAAAATAGTCCAGGAACTTAAGTGGAGTTTAACACGTGGACTTGGATCCCACCATTTCTCTCTCTCTTTCAGTACTGCCTTAACCTTATTAGCTTGATCTGTTTTACCTCTTTCTTTTTTTCTCCCTAAAAAAAGAATTATCAGGAGTAGAGGATGACGTATACAGATAATCGGGAGAGGAGAGTCCCCACATGATATTGAATCTCTCTAAAAGTAGATTGCTCATAATATCTTGACCACCACGGCGATGACGATTTGAACCCAAAGTTTTTAGTTAAGAGAGTAAACGTCTTACCACCTTGTCTGATTATTCAATGGTTGACCTGTTTTTACCTATATCAATATCAATTGCCACGATGCTTATAGATTGGCCTCCTTTGTTGTGTTACATCTGTGCAAATTTTTTGGTCTTGTATTTTTATTCATATGCATCCCCTCCCCAAAAAGGAAGGAAAATATGCAACAAAATTGTTGCTTTCATTCACTACACCACAAATTAAGGAACTGACAAAAGTAGAATATTTGGAACCATTTGAGTTTGAAATGAGACCTTTCTTATAGAAATCTTATAGTCCCTCTCTAGAAAGCTACACTACTTCTAGAGTGGTGCATATTCAAATTGGTGGATTTGGTTCCACTACTTGAGCATATTTCATATTAATTATTAGTTTGTGGACCATTTTAATATTTTCATAAGAAGTCTAGCACCAGTTAGCATGATAGGTCAAAGACACAAGATACGGGCCCAACTGGTTTGAATTTTGTTCCATTCTTCATTTTGATGTTTTGGTTTTGCTTACAAGTTGTGGAACCTATTTTCCAAGGCCATGGATTAACATAGTCCACTTTTGTTTTCGTTTTCAATTTTTTTTTTTTTAAATGTAAAGTACTGAAGGTCCGTCGAGTCCTATCTTTTGACAAGGAACGCATCTGTTGAGGAAATTTATCTCACATAAACCGAGATCATAATACATGTCAATTTGATTACGATCAAGACCGCTAAAAAAATACTAAAAACACTTGGCTTGGCTCCAAACAAGGAGATCCCAAAACCCCAAAAAAAAGGTTCCTCTAGAACAACTTGGACCTGGAGGAGAGAGGAGAACCCTAGATGAGCTCCCCTCTAGAACGGCTTGGACAGGGGACAAAAACTAGGCTCTTTCAGGAACGTCCATGGTTGCCTGGGGAAGAAAGGGAAGAACGCGATGGAGAGTGTCGGAGAGGGAGGAAGGAAGAACGTTGATGTGGAGGAAACCGCTCGAACAGCATCATCCCAACCACACTGAATATACTGGGTCCAATTTCAAGTTCAAAATGTCTTTAGATATGATCTGTTTCGAGTTGTATAATCTTTATTTCTGAAATTTTGACATAAGAGCTACATTTTTTTTACATGCTCCTAACAAGCTCAATTTGTAAAACTGGCTATAGGGTCTAGTCATTCTCACAGTGCAAGCTCGGTCATCGTCTCTCAAGCCACCACCATGCAAAGGAGCCGATTTCAACACGCCGTGCGAAGAGGTCCATGGCGCCAAGGCTGCAATGCTGTTTCTAGGCCTGTATCTGGTTGCACTAGGTGTTGGAGGCATCAAAGGATCACTCCCATCGCACGGTGCTGAGCAGTTCGACGAGAGCACTCCTCAAGGGCGGAAGCAGAGATCGACCTTCTTCAACTACTTCGTGTTTTGCCTCTCGTGCGGCGCTTTGATTGCGGTTACATTGGTGGTGTGGATTGCGGACAACAAAGGGTGGGAGTGGGGTTTTGGAATCTCAACTCTCAGCATTTTGTTGTCGATCCCCGTCTTCCTTGCTGGCTCGGCTCTTTACCGGAACAAAATACCTTCTGGGAGTCCATTCACAACCATTTTCAAGGTAAGCAAAAGATTGTTTTCTGTTCATCTTTATTGTTGTCCTTTGCATAAACTCACTGCTTTAGTTCGCTTCTTAATGTGCTCTGTTTTTCCCCCCCTGTTTATATTATGCCACTGAATATGAAAAAACAATTTCATGACACTAAAAATGTAATTCATCAGCGGTGAAAAAATAGAGCAAAAAATAGTAATTTCGGTTTTACAGATTTCACATAATTTTTAAAACATATATATTCATATAGTCTAGTTTCCAATGCCACTAGAATTAGTAAAATTCATTATTAATGTGATTTTATATGAATTTTCTTGTTAACGGTCGTCGAATCTGTCCTTACATGATGATGTGTTTATTGATATTATGATGTTATGTGGATGATATATGCTAAATATGAGTTTAGTATATCATATGATAAAACTTTATAGATTAGATTTTCATGAAACTAAGATTATGTTATATTTTTATAACGTATGAAAGCTAGGAAAGTTTTGCATGTATGTCCTGCTGATTCGAAGCTAATACCGTGTTTTGACTAAGCAGGTTTTAGCTGCTGCTTTGGTGAACACTTGCATAAAAAAGAATCAGAGCAATGCCATTGCGAGCATGGGAACGCCTACTTCTCCCACCACAACCGGCAGTGCGGTGGAAGAAAATACCAAGGCAAAGGACTCCGTCGAAGCCCCAACAACAAGCCTGAAATTCCTAAACAGAGCCATGGTAAACAACCCGGTCCACGCGGCCTTAGAGTGCAGCATGCAGCAAGTAGAAGAAGTGAAGGTTGTGCTTAGAATCCTCCCGATATTCGGCTGCACAATCATGCTCAATTGCTGCCTGGCTCAGCTCTCCACATTCTCCGTCCAACAAGCTGCCACCATGAACACCAAGCTAGGCTCGTTAAAGGTTCCTCCCGCTTCCCTCCCCGTTTTCCCCGTCGTCTTCATCATGATCCTAGCGCCGGTCTACGACCACATCATCGTGCCATTCGCTAGGAGGGTGACAAAGTCCGAAATGGGAATCGCTCACCTGCAACGAATCGGGATCGGTCTAGTCCTATCCATCATTGCAATGGCGGTAGCCGCTCTAGTAGAGATCAAGAGAAAGCGAGTCG
The DNA here is from genome assembly GCA_038430175.1 of Ficus hirta. Classification (NCBI taxonomy): domain Eukaryota; kingdom Viridiplantae; phylum Streptophyta; class Magnoliopsida; order Rosales; family Moraceae; genus Ficus; species Ficus hirta. The sequence goes on along the minus strand of CM076595.1, from coordinate 12,315,023 downwards.
CCACCAACTCAGGTCTAATCGACTCCACCAGTCCTTTGCCTATCACATTCTTCTGGATTGCACTGCAGTACTTGTTCCTTGGCTCGGCGGATCTTTTCACCCTGGCGGGATTGCTGGAATTCTTCTTCACCGAGGCGCCGACGAGCATGAGATCGTTGGCCACATCGCTCTCATGGGCATCTTTGGCCATGGGGTACTATCTAAGCACAGTGATTGTTTCCATAGTCAATGATGTCACAGGAATCTCCAAGCACAAACCATGGCTCTCTGGAAGCAACATTAACCATTACCGCCTCGAGTGGTTCTACTGGCTCATGTGTGTGCTCAGTGCCCTGAATTTCTTGCACTACCTCTTCTGGGCTACTCGGTACAAATACCGATCCACAAACGCAAACAACTGAAAAGAAAAAAAAATTATATATATATATATATATATATATATACAAAAAAAAAAAAAGAGAGAGAGAAAAAAGAAAAGAAGTTACAAAAAGGCAACTTCTGCGGGTGTACATACGGGGGAAACTGCCAAATACTGCTTTTATGAATCATCATCTTCCAACATGAAGGAGGTCATACAACATCGGATTAGAAGTAGTGCCTCTTGATGCCGGGAGATTAAAGCACGTAATGGTATCTTACAAGTACCTGTTTTGTAACAAGTCCCATTGTTATCGTAGATAAATGTTATTGGTTCATATAAGTAGGGAAAAAATAAAAATAAAAGAATTCATGTGTCAATTTATGTTCTCTCTCTTTAGAGCGATCATGGCGAAAATTAATTTCACCCTTGTAGTTTTTAACTTTTTATTACATTGAAAAAGGAAGCAAAGAGAGAGGAGCTTTCTGCAGAGTAGTAGTATTGTCAATGTAAGCATTTTGTTTATAAGACAGACAAAGGTGACACATTAAAAAACGAAAAACGAAAAGAGAAAATTTGTCAGCTGAAGTCAGTATTAGATATATAGGGATTCAAATGGCTTTTATTTTTAGCTCAGATGGTAGAGCGCTCGCTTAGCATGCGAGAGGTACGGGGATCAATACCCCGCATCTCCAATTTTCGTCCTGTTCACTTTTTATTGTCGTCTCACAGTTAATCTCGTTTTCCGGTTGTTGTCGTTTATTCTTTCTTTCACGTTATTGCCGTCTTTTTAATGGGAATTGTCGTTTGTTTTCCATTCTCGTTTTAGTCAAACTACCAAAGGATGGCATTTTGCAGATGGTTATAAATTTTAGGCTAACGGCTAATCTCGTTCGTTGTTTCATTGTCGTTTAAGAAACTGTTGTCGTTACATCAGGATTTTTTTCCCTTTTTTTTTTTTTTTTTTGGGTCTAGGTGTGTCGTTTATTATTATTTATATGTTTTTGCATTTTCTTTTGTCTTCTCCATATAAACGTCATTTTATTACATTGTTCTACGTTACTATCGATGTTGTTTTATGAGTATTTCGTCGTTTTGCAAGTTTTCTTGTTTTTCCGCCGATGTCTTTCTTTTGGTCTTCACCTTTAGGGTTCAATCGTCGTTTAATTCGTGAATCTCGTTTTTTCCATGTTACTGTCGTTTTCTGTTGATGTTGTTTTCAGGTGAAATGTCGTTTATTATTTAATTGTCGTTTTAACGTCATTCCCCGAGTATATATAGCCGTTCATTATTATTTTTTGTTTTTCTTTGGTTGTCGCTTTTAGGTGTAATCGTTTATTGTCTAATTCTCGCTTAATGAATGGATGTCGTTTTGTTCTTACTATTAATGCCGTTCCATTAGGATATGTCTTTTCCTGAATTTTGTCGTTTTCCACTTAATGTAGTTTGCCAGCGGATTTCATTTTTTGTTCAAATTAATGTCTTTTTAACTGTCAACTATTGCAATGCACTTTTTTATTTTATTAATATAATAGTAATCTACTGCAATGCACTTCCAGTTCTTGATTCTTCTACTCCAATTCCAAGCTTCTCTATTTTTTTTTTTTTTTTTCCTCTCTTCTCTTAATAATAATTAGGTGCCGTTGTTGCTTCATAAACCATGTTAGATATTCTGATTTGCTGTCCATCAATTAAGGAAATTCAAATTGGAAGTTTAACTCAAAATTCAATATCATGTATATAGCAGATTATCCTTTACTTATAGTCTCTATTTTATTTTGTAAATGTTTGGAAGCCCACAATTTAAGGCTCCGCCGTAGCATAGTTTTCAGCTTATTGCCATCTCGTGGATGTCCCAGACCACTTTTTTAGTATACACAAGCAAAAATACACACATTTTTCACAGGATATATCGATCACAGTGACCTTCAGAAAGAGAAACTAAGCAGACTCGTAGTCATAAACCACTTTTGTATATATGCTATACTATATATGTAATTCTTCTAAAGTAATGAAGCAGGTTTTTACACATTAAGCAATGTCTTTCAACTTTCTTCTCATCTTTTTTTCTTTGGCTCTGGAAATACCCTAAATTTCTTTTTTAAAAGATTATTGAAACTGATTAAGGCTTTGTAGGGGAAATATTTATGTTTTCAACATTTGAATGTAAATATTTAGTCCCATAAAAAAGACATCAAACGGTCAAAATATTATTCCCTTGACATTTAGAAATTTATCAGAAAGTTGCAAATGATAATATTTTGTAATATTTTATATTTTTTTAAATGTAATGAAAAAAAATTAAAATGTTAGAAAATGGTTGAAACAAGGCTAAGTAGCTCCTCTGTCCCTATAATACTATTCGCATCAAAAGCTCAGTTAACACATCACGTCGTTCGAACACAGAAAAATCAGTCAACTGAATTTACTCTACCAAGATTCATGCCAAGTAATTCAGTGTCACTATCAACCACAAAAATCCTCTTTTATTACAAAAAACCTCCAAAAATTTCGGAAATATGGTACCCAAAAAAACAAACAAACAAACAAATTTATATGACACATGATGATCTTACTGAATTTTCAGCCAAACACCTTCGCTGGGAACTCCAGAGTGGACCAGAAACAGCATGTAAAACCCGGGTGGGGCCACCGCGCTGGTTGGTGGGCCACGGGCCGTGATCTTGTAGGCCACGACGGACAGCCTCTCTAACCCAGTCACCTCCAACACCACCACCCTCTGGTTCATCGCGAACGAGTGCGTCGAGAACGACGGCGCCACCAGCGCCACCGAGACCCCCGGATTCGGCCTGTACAGTGGCAGCACAAACGTCACGGAGAACATCTGGCCGTACGATACGATCTGCATGCTCGTTTCGACGGTCAGGATCGACGGCCTCATGCTCGCGTACTGCGTGTCCAAGTAGTACGGCTCGTACACCTCCAAGCTCAGCTCCGTCGGGAAGGGATCCGCCGTGAAATTGTACTTCCGGTGTGGGTTGCTCCCGCCCACTAATATCCCGCCACTTGGCAGCAGCACGGCGGAGGAGTGGTACATCCTCGCGATCGCCGTCGGGTTGAGGACCGTGAACCGCCGTCCGTACGACCTCCCAGACCGGTATAGGACAGGATTGAGAACCGGGTTGACGGCGTCGTTCCACCCCGCCGTGCCGTTACCCGCGCCGTTTATTATTATCACGTCGCCGGTGGGCAGCAGCAGCATGTCCGGCATGACACGTGGCATAGGCATGTTCTCTATCTTCCATTTCGGGTCCAGGTCGGTGACGCGAAGCCTCCCGCAGCTCCTCGCCGCCGGCAAGAAAACCCTCGCCTTGTTGGACATGTTGAACGCGCCGGGAGGTGAACCGCCGCAGATCATCACCTCCGCCTCCGGGACCGTCACGCCGGCTGTGAGCTTCAGCGGGAGGAGCACGGAGGAGCCGGTGCTCGGGTAGCTGCGCTTGTAACCGCCGGGGATGACCGGAAACTCCCTGACGACCTTGTTTTGGTTGTAGTCGAAGGAGATCGAGCGGTTGTTGGCGAAGATGAAGAGGTTTCCGTCGGGCAAGAGGTGCAAGAACGGGTAAAGATTGTTCTCCTCGTATGGGTCCATCGTCTCGAAGAGGAATCTCAGATAAAACGACCTGTCGTTCCACGAGTTCTTGGGAAAGAACTCGTAGGAGAAGGATTGGCGGCCTCCGACGATGATGAGTCCGCCGTCGGGCAAGACCTGGTTGGAGGAGTACCAGCGGCGGGCGGCGAGGGTGGTGGAGGAGAGCTCGGTCCAGTCGCAGGAGGAAGAAGAGCCGTCGGAAACGGCGTCGGTTTCTTGACAGGTGGGGGAGAAGGTGCGGATCTTGCGGATGCCGTCACCGTAGCCGCCGGTCTGGACGAGGGTGCCGTCGGGGTCGACGGAGCCGGAGGAGCACCAGGTGTTGGTGCGGAGGGTGAGGGGGCGGAAGGTGTTGGAGGCGACGTCGTAGAGGACGGAGTGGGCGGTGCAGTCTGTGACGACGCGGCGGTTGGTGGTCGCTGAGAGGACGAGGCGGAGGCACTGGCGGTCGGGGAGGGTGAGGTTGGAGGGACCCACCTCGATGCCGTCGAAGATGACGACCTTCCCGTTCCTGAGGAGCTGCATGTGCATGGCCGACACTCCGATGCTCGAGTGGAGGAGAATCCAGTGCCCGCCGTCGACGCTGTTGTTGTTGTTATTGGAGGAAGATCCCAGCTGCGGATTGTCGTCGTCGACGTCGAAATCCGATGAGGAAAGGGTGGTGAATAGAGAGAGAATGAGGGTTAGGTGGAAGAAGAAGAAGAAGAAGAGAAAGGGTGGCTTCTTGGACGCCATTGACGGTGGGTCTTCTTGCTTTCTTGGTGGTGATAGTTTCTTTGGTGTGCGTTGAGATTGAGTAACAGAACTAGATTTTATGTACTGCTTTTATGTGATCTTTCACGAGAGTAGCAATTTCGCATTGTTCCAGATAGCGAATTAGCTCATTTAGATATATATATATATATAAATATATATATATATCTCACAAATTACGCTCATTTACGCTTACGGTCATTTAGGCCGTTTATCATGAGACTTGAGGGGAATTTGGTTGTTTATTATTGTTATAAATGTTAGTATTATTTTGCTAAAGGTTTATTTTTGGTTAGCTTAGAAAATATGTTGACAAAAGAAGTTCCATCTAGGCAGGTTTTTTTTTTTTTTTAACAAGTGAAATGATTCTAAGCGAAAACAATATACAAACATTGGTACTAATTAACCATGTGATATAAGAGACACCGTCTTCGATTAAGGCTGATTATATCGATAAAATTTGATGAAATTTAATGAGAACATAAACTGAGACATGTGACGGGAAAATCCCCATTCAGGCAGTTTTTCGTGAAACTAGTAAATTTCCACTCATTCACCCTCTTGCGACTTTGATAGTGTTTACCTTAAAAAAAAAAAAAAAAGTAAATATATGTTCGAAATCATATTGCTTCCTTCTTAAAGTTTGATGTCGTTTATCTAAAAACGACAAGCAATTTGTTGTCCATCCAAAGAAAAGAAAGAGTGTCTGCTTTTTTTGGTTTATTGTTGCCTTTTGGCACGTCGTTTTAATATGGTTTTTTTTTTTTTTTCTTTACCAAATATATATTATCCTCTGAAGTTTAATGCCATTTGAAACGTCTGAGTCTTTGCTATTGTTTATGTAAACGACAAATTGTTCATAAACCACTTTACTATAATATATAGCAAAATAGGCATGCCACCTTTAGTCATGTATTGTGTTAGTACTTGGTTCCTATGAAATTTCGCTATTACAAGACAAAATGAGAAGTCGTTTGTCCTCGAATTTACGTGTATATGTAGAAACGACTCCTTTTTCGTTCGATTTTTTGATGTCGTTTAGTGAAAAGAAACGTACAAACCCTTTTTCCTTTGCAATTTAGAAATGATAGTTTCTGAATATTCATGGATGTAGAAGAATGGAAACATATTGTCCCTCTGTATAGTTATCTTCCATAAAGTTTCTTCTATGAAGGGTTCATAAATATGAATACAAAGGAAATTTGAGTTGCAACGGTAATTGCTTTTTTCTTTTCTTTCAAACTTACGTAATTAATTATGATCCAGCAATACAAACCTTTTTTTTTTTCCCTTTTCTGATTTCTGTTTTCTATCGTTACAAGATGAAAAATACTAAAAGCCTACTAAAGTGACGTAGACTATAGGGATATTAGAATGGTGCTAAGGCTTGGAAGGGCCAGCAGCCATTGATGAACTCCTCACAGCAATCTTAACGGCGCCGACCGTGCCAAGCTGTCTCATTTCAGGGCTCAGACCACGGCCATGTCCACCCTGGTTAGCACACCCTTCTTCCATATGAACACCCACCAAGTATGCTATCTGACAACTCGCAACACAGATTAAACACGGTAAGAGATTCAGAACGTTGTTTGGATATTTTCTAAAAGGATGCAGAATCTCCAATTCAAAGTTCATGTGAAAGTTATCTTATAGTTTAAGACAGTTTATGGCGAAGTTAGTTCACCATCAATGTTGGAACAGTGTCGATTACTTTCCACTTTCCTGTCTAAAATTGGAATAAAAATTATAGTCTCGATGTCCGAATGCTTTGGACCAAAGACTTGAAATAAAAATCCTAATTTGGATATCTAGAAGCATAAGAAGTGGTCAGTGCATGATAAAATTGAATGCGAATTTCAGCACACCACGCTATGAAGAAAGCGAAGCCAAAAGACATGACTCATGACGAGTTGGAGCTTTATCTAGTTGAGGAAAGCAAACAACAACAACAACAACAACAACATCGTACCTTGCCAGAAGCATTACGAACAGGCGATATGTGGAGAAAATTCCAAAACGTACTTTTGTCCTTCCTGAAAATAACGGAGAACGTGTTTTGTTAAGTTTCGTTAAATTCAAATGAACAAAGTGCAGATCTGCAGCAAGCCTAGTAGAACATAATGGACAATAAGAATCAACCTGTAATTCAAGATACGTACTGTGCATGCTTGTTCCATTCGAATACTTTCCTCTATCTGCGGAAAAAAATTAGCAAAAGATGCAACCATAACTCAATAGAACATCCGTTCCATCAAGTTTTCGAACTAAACAGCAAAGATAATAGATGTTTAGGAGAGAAAAGTGAAGTTTTACCTGATTTGAGGTCAAGGAATCTGTATCCTCGCCATTTAGAAACCTATAGTTGCGACCCAATACTTCATTCCTGGTATAACCTATATAAGTAAACAACAGATACAAGCCTACTCAGTATTTTTTTAGTTCTCTGTCTACCAAAAATGTTCAGTAAAATAGATGTTACAAGTCTTAATCACCAGTCAATTTTAAAAAGGCATCATTTGCGTAAACTATCGGCATGTCAGGTAAGTGCAGATCAATCCTACAATGAGGCAAAAAGCAAACACAATATTACAAAAAAAATCAGCAATCTCTGTAAGAGCAAGACCTGTGGTTAAAGTAAGGAAGATGAGAAATTTGCAAAAACTCACAATACAAAGCTTTGTTTGATTCTACCAAGAGAAATAGTTAAGGATGAACTTAGATGGCCCACCCCAGATAAGCTGCATCTCTTTCCACACACCAGTCTGCCGGTCGACTCGCTATAGTGGGTTAGCACAGACAAAACGTTGTTAATGGCCGAAGCAGCTCTTCTCTTCTCGATATCACTTGCTTCACATGGCTCTTCAATTTCAAGTTCTGTTTTCTTAAACCATGAATGAGAACCCAACCAGAAACGAAAAATCGAAAATGAAATACATAAAACTAACTAAATCAATGCAAAGGTAGAACTTCAATCAAGAGCAAGAAACCTGATTGGAAAAGCAAGAACAACAAAGTAAATTGTTCGTTTAGTTAAAAAAGCTTTAAAACATATAAATGTCCTCGCATCGAAAACGAATGAGGCCTTGCTTGGCACATAAGTTTCATAAAATGAAAGAGAAACCAAGTGAAGCTTAACTCGAAGCAAAAGTAGAACTTCAATCAAAAGTTTAGCAAACCTAATTACAAAGCCAAGAACAATGAAAGCATATGACTTCTTCCAAAAACAAATAAGAACACAACTTCTCTACCAAATAACCAGCATAGCTAAAACTCACATTCTTAAGATATATGTGTGCGTGCGTGTGTGTGTGTGTGTGTGTGTGTGTGTGTGTGTGTTTGTAGTCAAAGACAATGAGAAATTATAATGAAAACAAACCTCTAACATCAGAATCAAGAGCCAAAACACGCCCCAACTCCAACAAAGAATCCGAGCAAACCTCCCTCCGGCAAGACCCAAAAACAACCTCGTTCACATCATTACAATCCTCCCCATGTCCTCCGACAAACCCACTCCGGAACCTCCTCAACTTCCTCGAAATCGGAACCTGAACCGCCACAAAGTTGACCACCCGCCCATCCTCCTTACTGAAAACAGGGCACATGTGAAACAACATCCAAAACGGCGTCCCGTCCTTCCGGTAATTCAAGAGCGTGATCTGAACCGCCCTCTCCTCGCGCACCGCCTCTCGGACCTCCATGACCGACCTCCGACAGGTTGCCGGACCTTGAAATATCCTGCCGTTTTTCCCAACCACCTCGGACCTCGAGTAGCCCGTCATCTTCAGGAACCCCCCGCTCGCGAAGACGATGGGGTGGCCGGAGATGCAGGGGTCGGTGATCGTGAAATTGTCCGGCAATTCGTCTAGGGCTTCTCGAGCCCATAGCGAGTAAGACTCGTTGAAGGAATCTTCGATCAAACCCAGTTGAGATTCCATCTTCTTGACCTCCTGATTCGTTGGATGCAATAATAGTTATAATCTCTGTCTCTCCTCGTTAAGCGAATCAGTCCCAATCCCATGTGGCACCCTTGGTTCTCGAGAAAATGAAAGAGAGAAAATCTTGAAGGTTTTCTTGACAAAATTACTAGAGGAAACAAAAAAACAAAGAGAACCCAGGAACCGAAATTAGCTGGAGAGAAAAGGGTCGATAGAAATTCAAACGATCATTACATTTAAACATAGTGTGTGAGTGAGTTGAGTTCCAGTGAAGAACGGGAAAACTGTTGAGTAGTCTCTGTTGCGAAATAAGAAGAGTGCGAAATTAGAGAGAAATATCTTCTGAAACTTGTGATTGGGAGTTAACGATTTTTGAGGAATGCTCATCATTCGTTTTCATCGGCTCATCAAACCAATTTAAAAAAAAAAAAATCAAACCAAAAAAAGAAAAAGAATTTTTGTGAACAAATGGGCACCAAAAAAAGTTTATTAAAAAATATAAACCTCAGAAGTATAAAAAATTCTGTATCTAATTAAATTTTGTTGACGAATAAAATCGAAGAAGGAAAATTCGTATGATACTTCGTTTTGTTAGTTTTTATTTTGGGTTTGCAAATTGCAAACGTCCCTATCCAAGTTCTTTAAAAACTCAAAAGACACATATCAAAGTAATCAACGCTGTCCCCCCCAGCTCAGCTCAAATTATTGACGAGGATCTCAAAGTAAAATTCATTACATGTTGAGCCAAAAAAAAAGGTCACATTTAATTCACAAATTTTATAAAATCTCCCCTCATTTAGATTATTCTTTCACTTTTGTCTAAAGATGTAAAAAGCTGGCATTTACACACACAAAAACTTTAAAATGTTAGGCCGGAATCATTATAATCAATTTGGTTTATAAATCTAAACAGTTAATTTGAATTTTGTGAGAAAGTATTTTATTAACTTTTTTCTCATCTCATTTAAAGCATCCAGGATGACATGTGATGAGACATTAATTGAAATAAAATTTTTTATTATAAATCTATCTCCAGTTATTTTAGGTTTTACATTTTTTTTTATGCATCAATTAAAATTATTTAACTTTTAAAAATTAGTTAATTTTTTTTTATTTTTTAAAAAAATACAAAAATAAGTTGAAATATTTTAGTTTGAACTGGTGAATCAAACCTAACTAGTTTTCATCTATTTTAAATGACAATAGGGGTAAGATTGTTTAACATTTTGAAGTCAGGGAGCGAATGCTTATTTGTCAAATCTCAGAGGCAAAATAAAAAAATAAAAAAAGAGCCTAAATTGGGGGAATAAAGCCTAGCCCACCAAACCAACTAAGAAAAGGTTTTTTAATCATCGTGGGCTTAGCGTACAATAGTGTGCCAAACACGCGTCCGCAATATAGTGACGGTGGCCCATCACTACGCAGCAGAACCAATTACTATACGACACGTGTCGAAGAGTCGATGAATGGTCCAGAAGCATTGGGGCACAAAACAACAAGAAAACCGACGCCGATTCCTATCCAAATCCACGTCAGGCCTGGATCGTCTCTGCTTTGTGTCCTCAATTCATAAAGCGTAACTGCCTTCTTTTGTTTTTGTTTTGTTTTGTTTTTTGTTTTGCGTTTTTTTTTTCTTTTTTGTCGTTTTGATACTTGTGGTTGCCACGTGGACAATTAAGCACTATAAAAGGTCAAATGTTCTTCATTATTATGTCCCCTAATCGAATCTTTGTGGCATTAATTTTACTCCAATTTCCTCAACCAAAAAAATATATATATATCTCCAATTTGATTCAAATTTTAGGATGAACGGAATTCTTTTAAGGTCGGTGTTTTAGGATATCTTGTCGTTTTCTTGTTTAATTAAGTGGATGCCGTTTGTGTGTAGTTTCGTTTTATGTCATATTTCTCAAAGTTATTGTACTTTCACAAGCTATCTTGCACTTTTTTTAAAGCTACTTGGATTTGTAGGATTATTGTATCATTTCTTTATTTTATCGTCATCTATTTATTACGTTAACTTATCTAACGGTATGAAAAGAATTATTTAGAAGAGTAACATTAGGGATAGTAATTCTAATTTTAATTTTTAAATATCAACTCAAATGATGATAAATTATCATTTTTTTGTTAGTAGTTATAAATATTGATGTGATAATTTTTTAAATATTTATCAATAAAATAATAATAACTCATATATTATTTATATTTTTGTACTCAAAAGTTGAGATAGAAATTGATATACCTAATATTTTTCTTGATAGGAAATCGAGATATAATTGCTTGGGTTTAACTAGGATACCACTTCAGACAAGATATGTAACCTAACATATGTCTTTTGTAATTTATGAGAATATATATATATATATATATATATATATATCTATGCTAATCTTGTGAAATTTTGGTAGGAACTTTAATGGTTATATCGGGAAATATAAGAGTGTGAAATATGTCGGTTAAAGTAAAGATGGATTAATATATGTGTGCGTGTGTTTAGCAGAACTGGTTCATACATTAATTCTATAGCTACAAAGAAACTCTTGGACTTATGGTTTGTTTGGATGAAAGGTGTAAACCTTTTTTTTTCAGGTTTATTTTATTTTATTTTTTAAAAAGTTTACAAAAATTATAATTAATTTTTGAAAAGTTAACCCAATTTTAATCTAAAAATTATCTCTCAAACCCGTGGTCCAAACGCACACTTAGAATAACTGAAATTTCACTTACAACATGAGTAGCTATAGACATATAGTATGTATTTTTTTATTTTTTAATCTATAAGAGTGTGTGTATCTACATATATATATATATATATATATATATCATTTGATGTATGTAGTGGCGATATGTTAAGAAAGTAGAAAAGCATATTTTATAGCTGTTGCATTAGCATGAGAATGATATAGTAGCTAATCAATAAATTGAAGTACTCCTTGGAACAAAGGTCCCAAACGGCCACAAAGAGCCAACAAGGGCCATTGAAAGCCACCAAATTATTTATTTATTAAAAAAAAGAAGCTTTTTGGGGCTACGTCCTTAATGGACAAGATTCTGATTTCTAACCGTGGTATTAGTAATTCATAGTATGAATTACAGTCGTCTATTTATATTTGCCAAGTGTGTTTATTGCTATAACTATGAGTTTTCTACATGTCACTTACGTTTTTTTTTTTTTTTTGGTAAATTATATTTCACTTACTAAGCTTTTAGCTCATTAGATTTGTTCGTGTTGTAGGAATAAGTAAAGGCAATACTAACCCAACAATGTAGAATATATATATATATAGAAGTTTCCTATGTAAATATTTTGGCTCAGTATTATTAAGGAGTGAATTTTTATTTATTTTATTTATTTTTTAGAAGTTTCCTATGTAAATATCTTGGCTCAGTAATATTAAGGAGTAAATGTTAATTAACTTAGCTTTATGTATGTATTCAAAAGGTTTTATAAATAGCTAGTTTTTTTTTTTTTTAACGATCTATAATTAAGTTATTATGATTTCGTTTGACATTTTAATTCAACTCCAACTAAACTGTACTTTTTCATATCAGTTTTTTTTTTTCTAAAAAGTTAACAAAAATTATAACTAATTTTTGAAAAGTCAACAAACTCTAACTTAAAAATTTTATCTCCAACCGGAGAATCAAATGCAAGTATAATATTAAATAATAAGTTCACTACTTAGCATTTTCTATAGCTTTATGTATGTACAGTTTCAAAAGGTTTTATAACTAGCTAGTTCTTTTTTTTTTTTTTTACCATCTATAATTAAGTTATAATATTAGATAATAAGTTCACTAAACATTTTCTGTTGGCAGTAAGGTTCTCTAAAATAGTACTAGTTGTAGGTGGGTTTTATACAAATTTTAAAACTACATTATTATATAATAAATGGTAAATATATTACAAAAAAAAAAAAAAAAAAAAACCTTAAGTGAAACGCTACGTTTCAATGTATATATAGAAAAAACAAGACAAGACAAAACAAACAAAAAAAAAGGGAAAAAAAAAAAAAGAAAGAAAAGATACCCATACCGCTTATTGAATTTTGAGCCTTGACAATCTAGTTCATCGATCAATAGGGTTGGTTATGACGTGACTTGCTAAGCATGTCACTTTATATATAGCTTAAACATTCTTGGCAAAAGCGATATCTGAAGCCTCTGTAAGGGACAGAAGTCGTCCACAAAAGTCTAATAGAGTTCCGATGCCTATCCAGACATCACTTTTTTAAGTACTTCTAAAGGTCTTTGGACATCTCGGGTGATGTTGAAGGTGTATTTTTTACTAGTGCAACTCCAATCTTATACTTGTCAAGTACTCTGGCCACCAATGCAATTGCTTCCTCTTCTGCAATACCAAAGTTTGATTATCACTGTTTGCACCACAAAATTAGCCCTATGATGTTGCTTCCAAAACCCTAGCTTGTCCAATTGTCTACAACGATAGTTACAACACAAGATCGGTAGTAATTTCATCCCAGAAAACATCTTCATCGGACCATGTAAGGAATGGAAGGGTTGTAGCCACAAACCTAGCGGAGTGCCACCACTGATATGCCTCCAACCAAGCCTTGCTCAACTTATGGATCGTCATCATCGTCTGTCAATCGTTTATCTTTTACGAGTTTTTAAAAAAGAACTCAGAGAATGACAAGTCTTTTAATTTCCATTCAAATTAGATAATTATAAGAAGAACTATCTTTATCCCAACAATGGCAACCATGTCATCAAAGAGTTTGTGATAATCCTGGTATTGTTTGGTGGATATCTTTAAAGGAAGTTCCACATCGATAAAGTAAAAAGGTATGAAGACCTTTCCCATTGTATATAAAGGCAACTCTTCAATTGTGTTATTATTCCTAAGAAAAATATTATTTGTTATCAAGACTATCTTCTACCTTTCATTTTAGAAAATAGGATTATATTTGTTTCTGAATTAGCTAGACTTGTTTTAGATCTTGGTTCTTTTCAATTAGTGTGAGAGTTTCGAAAATATTTTTATTTTTTTTCATTACAATACTTGAATTTGGTCTTCATTTTATATGTATATGAATGACATTCTTTATTCATCACAATTGGGAATGAGTATAGTAATAAAGTTAATTATGCATGTCTTTGCCTTAGATTAAAAAGAATAAAACAAAAATTTATATATTGTTAATGTTTTGAAACAGACAAAACAAGATGTTTTATCTTGATTTTTAATGGATTAGAGTTTACCATTGTGGCTAGAGAACTTGACAATAAATTGAAATTTTGAAAAGAAGAAGATTGTACAATTATTTTAAAAAAAATGTTGGAAAATAAAGTTATATATTGGTCCGTTTGGAACACCAGTTTGAGTTGGAATTTTTAAGTTGGAGTTAGTTGACTCTTTAAAAAATAATTAAAATTTTATTGACTTTTTAAGAAAAAAACAAAAACAAAAACTGAGTTGAAAATTAGGATTGGAACCGACCAATCAAACATACCAATAATCTTTTTTTTTTTGGTTAAATTTTAATTTGTAAGATGAAAAGTAAAGTACATGTGATATAAACTTGTTAAATAGTTTTATAAATAAAAGTTATCCTTTCAAAAATCTATGCTCACTCACGTCAAACCGGTTTGATGCATGCTAAGTTTGATTCATTTTTTTCTTTTATAATTGTCTTTTTTCTTTAATTTTGCCCTTTTTTTTTGTTGTTCCAGAAAAAAAAAGTTTTTTTTTTTGGTTTTTTAATATATAGCATATTAAATAAGTTCTACAGTATAACAACCACATTTTTTAATCTTTCTTTTTAGTAAATTTAAGTGTAAAATTTAATATGAGATGGATTGTTTTAAAAGTAATCAATTTAATTGGGATGTTCCGAAAACTTCTAATATCAGTTATTACATTTTATCCTCCTAACAAAAATACATTACAACAAGTCACAGCGACTTTTTCAATCTAAAAAAACCAATCTTTTTTTTTTCTCGTTAAAAAAAAATATATATTGGGGCTTGCGGAATAGAGTGAATCTTGAAAACCAGCAACTTTATTAAAGTTAACAAAACAAATACTACAGTCCATAAAAATGGCATGCCATTTCTTCCACTTAAAACGACAACAAACTTTCAAACAAAGAACGACATGTCGCATCTGCCTAAACGACAAGTAAGAGACACGTTTTCAGATGATTCTGGTCTTACAACAATTAAAAAGCAAGGATTTGAGACAGATTTTGCTGCTCCATCATGGCCTGAAAGGCTTCGCTACTACTACAAAATTCTAGAGACCTCCAGATATTTTACATGCCAGAACCAGTACAATGTACAATTTTTTTTATTATGTTTATTTTCTTTTCTTGGTTTCTAGATGTTGAGGTTGGATATGAAAAAAGACATTTGAAGTAGTGACAAAAAAAAAAAAAAAAAAAAAAAAACAACATTTTCCTATCATTATGCATGCATTTGCCTCTCGGATTCAAACTTAAGCCTACATTTGGTATCCAGGTTTAACTCCAATTAAACTGTATTTTTTATCTTAATTTTTATCTTTTTCTGAAAAGTCAACAAAATTTATAATTAATTTTTAAAAAGTCAATCAACTCAAACTTAAAAATTTCATTTCATCTCAAACTCAACCTAAACACCAAACGAAGCCTAAGTTTTTCATCTCAATTTTTTTTTCTTTTTTGAAAAGTCAAAAAAATTATAACTAGTTTTTAAAAAGTTAATCAGTTTCAATCTAAAAATTTCATATCAAATCCATATTTCAAACAGAACTTACATAATTGTGGCTTTCTATTACTTTGGGTGAATATTATTCTCTTGTTGGGAATTACAATGGAGAAACAAATATGTTTAAATTCATAAGTTAGAACATAAGTTTTCGTACACATTCAAATTTTTGTGAAGAAAAGCTTTGCAGAATTTTTGACTTTTTTTTTAATTGTGACTTAAACTCACGAAATAAACGACACATTAACTTTTATTTGTAATTCTGAAAGAATTTCCCGATACTAGTTTGATGATCATTTGCGTACTTTTTTTAGATCAAATCCATGTGGAGGCTTGCAAAGCAGTACGTGTTTGGAGATGATGAAAAGGCAGACAATGTTGTTGCCAATGCTAAGCCTTTGAAATATTGTTTGCATTAGTTGGTGCTTCTTTTGGAGTCTTTTTTATTGAATATGGCTCATCACAAGTTATTTTTGGAAGACACTAATAATGACAGAAAATAGACCGAGTTTAAATGTTTTCTTTCTTATCGTGTGAGGAGAGAGATTTGGATAAAAATTTCATATTCAAAATTTAATAGTGTCTTCATTTTTCTTTTTATTTTCTTACCGTAAAATTTTAACAAATTTTCTTTAAATGAATGTGTATTTTGGTTGAGTATTTGCTTATGCTATAGCACTACTTCCTATTGATTATATTGAGCTGGTTATGGAGAATACACAGATATGAATACATTTTCAGACGTACGTTCAAAATGGCATTCTCCATTATTATTTTTTTTTGAAATTGAGGGCGGAGGGATTCAACCTCTTCATCTTTTGATAGAGTCGAGTGTGAAATTACAATTAAATTATGCCTACAACCACGGCATTCTCAACATTAATAAGCCACATTTTAAAAATTAAAATAAATAAAAAGATAGAACTGAAATGTACTTTGTTTTTTTCTATCTTTCTGTTTTTGAAGGGAACTTAAATGCACTTTTTAATCAAAATAAGGTATTTTGGTTGAGTGTTAATCTGCATCCATAAGTATATACTTTTCGGAACAAAAAAAAAAAAAAAAGATTTTAGTGGGAAATCCGATAGAAAATTAATTAAGAGTTGCATATGAACAAACAATAATTGAGAGGACTGCGGGGGAAAAAAACGATCACTCAGGGATACGTTTTAAAAACAATTATTCTAATACACAATTAGGGAAAAAAAATATTTATGTAGAATACTTTTAATACATGTTATTTACCAAAAAAAAAAAAAAACTTTTGAGGTATGTTTTATATGACTGAAAGGAAAATATGTATATATATCTACAAGAGGATACATTTAAGAAAAATTATTTTAACAGGAGAAAATTAGAGAAGTGGTTTTATGAGAAAATATTAATTGGGAGAGTCGCAAGAGAAAATATAATCAGTAGGGAAAATTTTGAAAAAAAAAATATTATTCTAGTAGGATAATTAGGAAAAAAAAAACCTTCATAAACATTAATTTTGGTATAACAATATTTTTAAAGCATTACTAAAACATATCGGGAAAAAAAAATTTTGAAAAAGAAGGAAAATTTTTTTTATACTATACGTGAAACACCTGATTTTTGTTAATTATTTATTCAGATATTTATCTAATTAATTAGAGTTTTTAATTGTGTTACAACTTCGTTGAAATTTGAGGAATTGTTGTGAAAATTATAACTTTGTCCCCTTAACTTTTAAACATTACCCTTTGGCCCTCAAAATTTCTGAATTTTAAGAAAGTGCCCCAACCTGAGATCTGAACATTTCTCCGTCCCTTTTTTTTTAATTTCTCCTCCACCTCTCTTCTCTCTCTGGCCGATCTCTCTCTCTCTCTCTCTCTCCTCACGATCTCTCTCACTCTCACTCTCACGCTTCTCTTCTTCTCTTGACGGAAGCATAATCGAAGCTTTCTTTCCTTGGCTTCACCACCGAGCTTTCCTCTGAGTAGAAGGCCAATTTCTGCAGCGAAACGTTTCGGAGCAAACGAGAAATCTTTGAGATCTTACAACTCTGAGGTAGGGTTTTTCAATCTTGAATAAACTTAATCTGAAACTTCCCAATTGAACTGGTGTTTCCTTCATGATTTCAATTCTAAGTGCGATTAAATCTGTTTTGTCATTCTTAAATTAACTCAATATCATTAGATTCTGTGTTAGTTCTGAATTTTTGGGATGTTTAATTAAATCACGATTGAATTTTACATTTTTTTTTTCAATTTGTTTTCTTTCTGAGAATTTAGGTAAGTAGATTTTGGTTTTATATTTGAGTTGGTTTTCATGCCTTTGTCAATTTTGATAGAATATTAGTTTGTCTGGAGGAACTTCTAGTTGCAATGCCTTTCATGTTCTGTGCAGGCATTCAGACGTGTTTTTTTTTTTCGATCGGAAGGAGATTAACACATACCCGTTACACCCGCAAAAGATCGATTTGGTGACACATTTTGGGTGTAACCATGAATTTCTTAATGCGATCTACTGCGAGTGTGACTGCGGAACAGGCGTCTGTTCCTGAACCACCAGCAGAGACGTATCACGTGCCAAAACCTGCAGCATCTTTGGACTCTCTTATAGCTGAAGATCCGTATCCACGGTATTCCAGAGTCGAAGAGCATGATGGAGAGAACGATGGTTTTGTGGGTGAAAATGCCGGCATTGCAGTTCCAGATTCAAATAAAGACTCCTCTACCATGGCTAAGCATACTGATGTGTCTGAAGAGGAAGGATGGATAACCATTCCCTATAGTATGCCCTTACCACTACAGCCAACATGTCTCTGTATATTTTTCTTACACTATTCATTATCTATTTCGGACTATCTATGCACAAACATAAATGTATCGGACTATCTATGCACGTATAGTTCTGGAAAAGAAAATTTTTTTATTGAAAAAAGAGGGCAAAAAATCTGTAGCAAATACATGTCATTGCTTCATGTTCTTGTCAAGATTTAACAACAGCAGAAGGTGATCATATTATCATTATGAATCTGAGATTACCTTATGATTGATTTGGAAGATGCTAAACAACAGCCTATTTCTCTTGCTTCTCTGTATGCTTTTAGTGTGTGAACACTGTCCTTTGTTTCTAATTTTGTCTTAAATACGAACCAGGTGTAAGGTTAATTGTTGTAAAGACGATTTTATTTAGAAGAGGATTTGATGTTGATGGAGTATTAATTGGTTGTTCGCTTTTTCTTTATGAGCAGTCCTATTTTGCATTTTCTATTTAAGTTTAGGCAAAAACCACATGACATGGTGGACGACCACTCTTCTTATAGTCTGTAAGAAGCTACGATTGTTGCGACTAATGCTTGTTATGATCTTGTAGAGGAACTCCCAGATGATTGGAAAGAAGCACCAGATATAAAGTCATTACGCACGTTGGATCGCTCCTTTGTTTTTCCTGGTAACTCTTTCTTGAGTTTCCCCCTTCTTTTAGTCTTAAATAAAATGGGTTGCTTCTCATTTTGGAAGATATTTTATTTTTTCAGAAGAGAGATCTGACTTTAGCTTCTCATCCAGGCGAACAAGTTCATATGCTGGCATGCTTAGCAGCATGTAAGCAAGATGCAGAAATTATAACTCCTTTTAAAGTTGCTGCTTTGATGAGTAAAAATGGCATAGGGAAAAGTCCACAGAAACAAAATGGAAACGCTGAAGATGGAAAAGGAGAAATGAGCCCTGGAAGTCAAGATATGGATCAGAACGTTGAAAATCTACTAAAGGAGGAGATCGATCAAAAAAAGGATGTTTCCACTGGTGAATCTCTTCTTAGAATGGAAGACCACAGAAGACAGACTGAAATGCTATTAGAAAGATTTGAGAAGTCCCATTATTTTGTTAGAATTGCAGAATCAGCCGAACCACTTTGGTCAAAAAAGAGTGCTCTGAATCAGTCTTCAGGGTCTTCTGAATCTTCTGAGGATGGTCAAAATTCTATTGCCAATGGAACCCAGAAAACTGCAAAAGATGTTTCTCACCTTAATGCAGTAATTGATAAAGGAATTTTTGATCCTACAATCTCTGGTGGGGCGGCAAGAAATACTGTAAAATGTTGCTCTCTTCCTAATGGAGACATAGTGGTATGTGTTATTTAACTTGTAGGATGTTAGTAGCGTAATTATCTCTCAATTTTTTTTTTCAAATTTAAGCAATGCTGTTTATGCATATTTGGAAGTTCATCAACAAATCTAGTTGTTGATGGCTGAGCTTATGTCCCTCATAATCTCAAATTCTAAGTGGCATTATGAATCTTCACTCTGACATTAGAATAGTAGTCGGGTTCTTAGTTAAACTGCAAGGAATTCCTGTCCAAGTGCAATGCTTTTCATTTATTATCCAATTCTGTACTTTTATGTTATAACTTGTTGTTTGGATACTTGTCACTTTTATGATTATATGCATGTCTAGTATGGCCATGTTTAACCGGTTGTTCTGATCACTGATTCTCATTCATTTTCTTGTTTGGAAGGATGCAGGTTCTTTTACAGGTGAATATTGGTGTTGACGTTTTGAATGAACCTGTCATTGAAATTCTTCAATTTGAGAAATATCGCGAGAGAAGTTTGGCTTCTGAGAACCAAAGGAATTTAGCATCTGCAGATCAGGACCCGTGTGGTGAACTGTTAAAATGGTTACTTCCGTTAGATAATACAGTTTCTCCTCCTGCTCGTCCTTTATCTCCCCCCTTAAGTTCCACTTCAGGATTTGGAAACACATCGCAAAAGTCCAATTTTACTTCCTCATCTGGTTCTCAGCTTTTCTCTTTTGGCCATTTTAGAAGCTACTCCATGTCATCGCTACCCCAAAATAATACACCACCTCCTGCACCTGTTAAAGCTATCAATTCTAAGCCAAGCCTTGATCTTGAAGATTGGGTTCAATATTCATCTCAAAAGCCTTGGAAGAGTCAGAAAACTGGTTCTGAAGGGCTTTTATCTTTCAGAGGCGTGTCGTTGGAGCGAGAAAGATTTTCTGTTTGTTGCGGATTAGAAGGCATCTATATGCCAGGAAGAAGGTGGAGGAGAAAGCTGGAAATTATACAACCTGTAGAAATCCACTCTTTTGCTGCTGACTGCAACACAGATGACCTACTCTGTGTCCAGATAAAGGTGCGAATTATGTATGGTCTTGCCAATTCAAATTGTTTTAATGATAGACTTAATTGTGTCCTAAGTTATTGAGTTCTATTTGCAGAATGTTTCTCCGGCACATGCACCAGATATCGTGGTTTATATAGATGCTATAACAATTGTTTTTGAGGAGGCTTCAAAAGGCGGACAACCTTTATCACTCCCGATTGCATGTATCGAAGCAGGAGCCGACCATAGTTTGCCAAATCTAGTCCTCAGGTTGTTGTTAACTCTTGATATCTTACTTTACTTTTCATTTGTCTCCTCCCGCTAGCAATCTACTGATGTAAATAGTAGAGCAGCGACCCAATGCATCCTTTAGGATGGGACAAGCATCAAAACCTCTCAATTTAATTGTTTTGGAAGAAAAGAAGAACCTAAGGAAGTGGTTTGCATTGACAATTATTGTTTTGCTCATAGAAATACTTAAGGGATTCGTAAGTTCATTTTGAGCTCATTATAAATTTGGGTTGCAGGAGGGGTGAAGAGCATTCTTTTATTCTTAAACCAGCGACATCTTTGTGGAAAAATATGAAGACCAGTGGTGAAAGAAGTACTCGATTATCTCAATTACCGAACGTAAATGCTGCTTCAAGTTTACATCTCCCCTCAAAGACTGTTGAAGGAAAGAGTGTTTCTTCCGCTGGTCAATATGCTATTATGGTATCATGTCGGTGCAACTATACTGGTAATGTGTTCTACTAAATTTACCTGATTATTGGATTGTTTTTGTCAGCTTTTCTTTGCTTACTGTTTCTCTGTTATTGTTTGTGTTCTATAGAATCAAGATTGTTTTTCAAGCAGCCAACAAGTTGGAGACCACGTATCTCAAGGGATCTTGTGATCTCTGTTGCATCTGAAATTTCTGGACAGCATGGGCCCGATGGTGGAGTTTATCAGCTTCCTGTTCAGGTTAAAAGATCTTTTCGAGTCGAACAACATGTTTTTTCCCTTCATCATGTACTTGTGGTTTTATAATCAGTTTAAGATATGTTTGTGGCAATTTCTCAGGTGCTAACTCTTCAGGCTTCAAATATGACATCCGAAGATCTAACTTTGACAGTTCTTGCCCCGGCTTCAATTACTTCACCTCCCTCGGTGGTTTCATTGAATTCTTCACCCACTTCACCTATGAGTCCTTTTGTCGGTTTTGCCGAGTTTACAGGAAGCATAAGTGGTGATAAACGTACATCAGCAATTCACAGGCTGAGCTCAGCACCTGTTTCATCTGGAAATCAGAAACAGAATGGGAATGCTGGAGCTCGATCAGTTTCTTTCAATGAGCAGGGTTCTTCCATATCCGATGTCATTCCATGTAGTGGTTTGGGTTGCACACACCTGTGGCTACAGAGTAGAGTTCCGTTAGGGTAATTTACCATGTCCTTTGTCTTTTCTTACCTGTGGTTATGGACTCAAGTATTAACAATTTTCCGTGGTCGCATCAGATGTGTTCCCTCACATTCGGTGGCCACCATAAAGCTTGAGCTGCTCCCATTGACTGATGGCATAATTACACTGGACACTTTACAGATCGATGTCAAGGAAAAAGGTACACCATCTCTGCTTATTCCTAGTTAGAACCTTGCATGTTTGAAACGTCATCTTCATCAAAAATAAAGGCCACGGAGGATAATCGTTGCCATATCAGTGTGCCAAGGGTCTTGTTCTACTGTTTAAATTGCAGCCTAGGTTGATTTTTTATACTCCTAAAACATAAGCTTCTTCCTTCAGCTTTGATTTTAGTTATGGTATTACATATAATTTCGGGCGGTCATCATATGATTGAGCATTATCCTTCCAAATTGTTTACACATTGAACTGGCAACGTATATTTGCATTGAGCAATACTATTTAACTCCGTCAGGTTGAATCGGAATCTCCCATGATGTGTGGGCCCCACCAGGATACCATTTTTCATTTTCATTTTCATTTTTGCTGATCAACAATGATGACAAGAATATTGAAGTTTCGGTTTTGGCACCAACAGGTCTAACCTATATCCCCGAGCACTCGCTAAAGATAAACGCGACTTCCAGCATTTCCACGGCAATTGTTTAAGATGGATCGATTTGGAACATTTGTATTTTACTCCACTTTCTTGAGCTATGGAAGAAACTTGAAGTGTGAATCGATTTGTCGCCCAGGATTCAGCTCTTAGCAACAAGCACCCGAGTAATTTTTCCTTCGCATCAAACGGAATTCGAAATTGACATTAAGATATACAGCCTCAGATTTTGTCTTGCGACCAATGCTCTCGAGGACCGCAATTGTCGTGCTCCCCTTTAATGGGAAAAACTATACTCTTTTGTAGATGAATCTTCGTGTGTGAATAATTTATTACTCTTGAAAGGATCATAAAAATCGTGTTTTCCTTTTTTTTTTTTCTTTTAAATGTCTTTCTGTTGATTTATACAGATTTGAGGCAACCTCTTTTTTTCAGTTCAATGTACCTCGAATATATAATATCATAATATCATCTTTGTTTTTTTGTTTCTGGCTGGAATAACACGGCTACTTTATTTCTTCTTGTATGTTTGTCGGATTTTCCTTTTAAATAGTGCAAAACATCGACTCTTCTACTAATTTTTTAATACCAACTAATATTACAAGTGAGTTCCTTTTTTATTTAATTAAAAAATTCTAATAATACTAACCAATAGAAAAATGCTAAATATCACTCAAAATAACAATTAGAAATTGACATATAAAACTGTGTGCGAGATTATTATCTTTGATAATGGTACTTGTCGTTTTTGTTTTCTGTTTTTTGTATTTTGTATTTTGTATTTTTTGTTCCCTCTGATCTATCATCAAATGGACATCTGAGTATTGTGATTTCCATTTTGACAGGAAAAAAATCAAGCAATTTCTATGATTCAGGTTTGTGTGTGTGGATAACCAAATGCCTAAGTTTTATATATATATATATATATATATATATATTTTATATATATACATATATATATATATTCAGGTTTCTAAGTTTTTTTTTTTTTTTTTATATATATATTTATTTTTTATTTTTAATTCTGGATGCCGGTTAGTGCTCTAGTGCTGAGTGCTTGCCCATGTGGGAGAGTCAAAAAATTGATTGGTCCATTTCTGACCTATCTGTTGTATGTATAGGCTTGGGCATGAGCTAGCTAGATGATGGGAATTTTTTTTTTCCACCAAAAAGCTGTAAATATCAATACAAGTCTTCTTTGGAAATGACCATGTCAAGCTTGCTTTGATAAATTATTCCTTAGAGTCATGCCCTTGTTTTTTCTTGCGAAAAGGAATTGAAATATGCGTTGCCCCTTTGATAAGGGTTCTTGTTGTTACCAATCAATTATACGTATAAATACATATATTTTATGATTATCTGGTATGATATTTATTAGCATCCTTGACAAAACAAACTCATGAGATGGGAATAAATTATTGTCACGGAGTAAACTAGCACATTTTTTTAGTCATATTAGTTTACAAACTAGCATATTGTGATAACTGAATAAATATGTAAATTAATGTGCATGATTAATTGGCATAATGGAAATTGGAAGTCAATCCTTTTGTGTTGCACGCTGCCACTTGGAAAAAAAGTCAAATGTAGTTACTTATGCTAACAAACTAGCTCTTAAACAAATACTTTATTTTATACTCATTTAATGTACCTGTTACATGTACTCATTAAAGTAGTGACTTTGTTTTTGTTTTTTGTTTTTTTAATTTTTAGCTGTTATTTGAGTCTATGGTTTCTCCTTTTAACTCATACTACCTTTATCAGCTAGAACAACACTTGTGTTTTTATTATTTTTCTAGACACAATAGTTTTTTGGTACATTTAATTTTTTAGCTGTCATTTATGTCTATAATTTTTTTTTCCACTCACATATGAGTTTATTTCTTATTGAGAAATCTAGAGGAATACCCTTTTTTCTAGGAGTATAATCTTACATAGATTTTATAAAATTTTGTAAGCATTATAAAATCTATAATCTCACTTCTTCGCATTATATTTCAACTTAAAAGAAAAAGAGTACAAAATGATAGATTCCCTTAATTTTCTCTTTCCTCTTTGTGTGTGTCTGTGTGTGTGTGTGCATTTTCTTTGTCGTCTGTGGTATTTAGAGTAGCGGTGGCTTTGAGTACGGCAGCCATCAAACTGGGCTGGTAATAATAAAATACCCACTAGAAGTTTGACTATTACGTCTTAATTTGTTCTGAAAATCAAACTTAGAAAACTAATCACACCATTATTCTGACATTATACTAATATACTAAAGGAGAATAAGGGTTTTATTGTTCTTTCTACAGTAATGAACAGTGACTTTTATTTTTATTTTTTTGTTATTTTTACTACAGTAATATACAGTATTTTTTATTTCAGTGATGTACAGTTGCTGCTTTTTTTTACAGTAAAATGACGATTTTGCCTCTATCCCATGTGCTGATTTTGGCTTATCTACAATGGAAAGACGGTTTTGTCCTCACATATTTTATTTTTTTATCTACAGTGTATAGTCTTTTTTGCCCCTCTGATTTAGTTGGTTTTCCTCCATCTACAGTGAGTTGACATTTTTACCCCTATTATACAGAAATTACTGGCTACCCGCATAGTATAGCCTGCACAGTACAATTACCGTTTTACCCCTCTTTTTTAGTTGCTTTTCTTTTTCCTACAGTGTGTTGTCGGTTTTACCCCTATTTAGAGTTTGTTTTTTTTTTTCTTAATATTGTTTTTGCCTTTTTTGTTTTGGACGATAAATTTTAGACATTAGATTCCGATCTATTGTTGTATTGTGTTTTTGCTCACTTTGTTTTTTTTTTTAAACGATTTTTTACTTTAAATTTTTTATCTTTATTTCGGATTTTTTTTCTGGGTTTTTTTTGTGTCTTTTTTGTTTTTTTTTTTTAAAGACCCTTTTTTTTAGGATTTTACAAGCATTTATTTTGTCTTTTTTTTATTTGTTTTGTTTTATATTTTAAAAATCCTTTTTTTTAACGTTTTTGCATGTATATAACCTGATAAAAAAAATTTTTTTGGGTTTTTTTAAAAAACAATAAAAAAAGGAGAAAATAAGATATATATTTTATTTTGTTATAATTTTTTTGTTAGGGTTAGTTTTTTCTAGTTCTTTTAAGTCTAAAGATTTTTGTTCTTTTATTTTTGTTTTTTGTTTTATTTTTGTTTGTTATTTTTGTTTTAATTTTTTTCTTTAAATGAGTATGACTACAGAAGAATTTTTTATTTTTTTGCTTTTGTTTTCGCTTTTATTATTGTTAGTACTATTGTCATTTTGATTTTGCATCTTCACTATTGAGAGAGGTTTTGGAAAGAATTATACTTATTATAATTATAATATTTATTTTAACTAACTGCTTTTATTATATAATACTCAGTTTATTTATTTATTTTTTTCTTCATTCCCCGTGCAACGCACGGGTATTAAATTCGTTATTGCTATGCTAATGCTAGCATTAGATCCAGACTTCACGTTTGTTTGACGATTAAGTTTAATTTCAACTAAGTTATATTTTTTTCATGCCAGTTTTTATTTTTATTTTTATTTTTTTCTAAAAAGTTAACAAAAGTTATAACTAGTTTTTGAAAAGTCAACTAACTCCAATTTAAAAATTCAATCTCCAACCGATAAATTAAACACAAGCTTCATCTACTATTTTGTTTGCACGACATTCATCTCCATTATTTTGTGAGATCTACTCTAAAAATCGCCACTTTATTTTTCTAGTTCTTCTGTAGAGATTTTAATAATAGGATATGAATTTGTTCTTTCAAAAATTTCTACTCCAATCAATTATAATATAAATCCACATTTCTCTTTTCTTCTTTTCCATTTTCATGAAATTCAAGTTTTTAAAAGCGTACAACTTTCTTAATTTCTGTTGAACTAACAAATCTATATTACTAATTAAAATCCAAACACAGGTTAAGTTTTTACGCTATTTAAAAATAATAATTTTATTTCAATTTATATTTAAACCAAACACACTTTTCAAATAAAAATTCAAAAATCCAACTCAAACCTATTTAAACGGATTCAAAAGAATCTACGAATATGAAAATATTGGAATTAAAAAAAATATCAATCTATAATTCCTCTCCATCTTCTTCTTTTTCTTTCTTTTTTTTTTTTTTTTTTTTTCCAAAATAAAGCTACAAAGCAAATCTTAAAAGGCCTCACAATTTTTCCAACATCCAATTACCTACAAACTTGTGCACCAAATCATTAGAAACTTCTCTCAAAGGAAAAAAAAAAAATTAGAAACTTTTCCTACATAAAAAATAGGGTTAGGATCAATATTTTGGACACATTCGGTTTAAATTCTCAATCCAAATTAAATAAATTTTCAGTTTAAGTTTATTATCCAAACGGATACTGAAAACCAAAATTAAAATAGAAATTGCAAAAAAAATTTCCAATAAAACTAGAATTACAAGTTATTGGAGAATGATAAAAGCTTTTTTTTTTTTTTTAGCAGAATAATAAAAGCTGAAGTTAATTAGGATTACAGAAACCTAATTAGAGTTATTAAGGTAATAACTAAGTGATTAGAAATTAAAAAACAAAAAAAGAAAAGAAAAAGGTAAATATGGAGATGGCATGTACAGCAAGGATGATATCAATCTGACGCGCGCGTTAGCATCCCGCCCACCCAAGCGACACACGTCACCATCCGAGTGGGTCCCGCCAGTATTTCTCTCTCCTGCCCAACCTGCCCACATTTTGCTCAATGTTTTTCCCAACTTTGCCCGATGTGCCCGCCTTGCCTTTCTTCGTTAAGACCCACTTTTGTACCCATTCGGGCAGGCACCTCGGGCAGCTCATCACCCCCTGCCCGTTTTCTCCGGGCAGCTCCATTGGCCTTTACCGTGGTCTTCGATTCCATTTTAAAAAAACAAAAAACAAAAAAGAAAGAGGAGAGAGAAAGAAAGAAAGAGGAGAGAGGGAGGGAGAGAATCGATAATTCGGAGCATGCTCTATATATCTGCTATATATATATATATAAATATATATAAACATTTTTTTTCCAATTTAATTATTTGCCCACCTTTAAACTCGTCAGCTTGTGATAGAGTCCATTTTTTCTGAGATTTCTGTATCTTAGAGCAGACATTTTCTGGTCCAACTTCAATTCGGTGCATTTTTTCTGTTAAATCCGGTACTTTCTCCTCGAGGATGTTTCTTTCCTTTTTCTTCACCAATTTTTATCATCAAAATCTCGGCTTTATAAACTTTATTTTTTTTTATCTTTGATTTTTCATTTGTTTTTTTGGGGTGGTCAAGTTTGATCTACTTTGCGTGATCTAGTTCTTCTCTCAACTGGGTTTTGCCCTCTTTTTTGGGGGGTTTTTTTTTAGCTTGATCTTTCTGGGTTTTGGAAGAAAGTCCTTGAATTTCTCTCTCTTCTCTCTCTCTCTCTCTCATAGGGCGTGAGAGGGCATGAGCTTGATTGGGTCTGGTGGAGAAGTGGGTATTTTGATGAAATATTATCTGGGTTTGATAAATTCAGGGTTTTTGTGAGATGGGAGTTGGTGCAGAGAATGGAAAGGTGGAGTCTTGGGATTTGTATAAATCATCAAAGGGAAGGAAGAAGAAGAAGAAAGTTGAAGAAGCTGAGGAAGAGGAGCAGACTGGGTGTTGGGTTAGGTTGAGGTTTATTGGAAGCTGCATTTATTCAAGATCCAAAGTTGATAGCTCAATCAGTGGAACCAGCACTCACTATGGTAAATTTCTCATTTTTCTCTTTTCAAAGCTCTTTTTTTTTTCCCCTCTCTCTCTCATGGGTTGTGTTTTGTTTATGAATTTCTGTTATGGTTCTAGTTATGTTTGAGTTTACCAAACTATTGCTCGAGTCTTGTGATATATATATATGTGTGTGTGTGTGTGTGTGTGTGTGTTTTTGTTGCAAAGCAAACTTTGGGTTGGAAATTTTTGTGATAGCTAGAGAGTTTAACTCATGGTTATCTGGATGAAAGCTTGAATTATCCCCGAAAAAGAATCAGTAATGAGCTCTATGTTATTTCCAGTGAAGAGAACTTAGTTGAGTTTTAATTTGTCTCCTTTGGACGGAAAGGGGATCAAAAGTATAAAACTTTTAGGTCCTCAAATAGGGTGATTCTTATATCAAAGCTGGAACGCAACATATAATGTTTTACCCGTTTTTTCTGTTTGAAGAAACTGTGAAAAGGATGGTGAAACTAGTTAGTTGAAACGGCTAAAACCAAACACGTAACAAGTTGGTGAATTGAGCAAGTTTTGTGTTTGCCTTGTACTGGTTTATGATTGCATCTATAGTTGTCTAGAAGATAAGCATTCAAATTTGTAAATACAGGCTATTAATTGGTTATACCAAATGTAACAAGTAAATGTTAATATGTTCCTCTTGTAGGCATAACCAAATCATTTAAGTTGGTTCTTTAATTTCGGTGGTACACATGACTTTAGCATAGTTAACTTTTCTTTTTTCAATTATGATGCTATGTTTGACATATCATAAATATATTGTACCACTCGTGGAAGTTGGACTTTTATCTTTGTATCACATGTTATCAAATTGGTAACGTGTATACTTCTGTTTGTAGAGTGCTTTTGTCTAACCAAAATTCTTGTATGCTTAAACCTCTAAAGTGATTACTGCAACACGATCAAGTTAATGGCTAATGTAGAACCAGCTTAATTCTTCTCTTTCAGGCTATAACTAATATTTTTGTTCTCCAAATGAATATCCAGAAGCCAAATCGGCAAATGATACAAGCAGAGACCAACCTACTGCTGCAATTGTCTCATCCACGACCACGAGTAATGCGGAGAGTAATTCTTCAATGTCAAAACTCGAAGAGGAACTTAAAGTTGCTTCTCGACTGCGAAAGTTCACATTTAATGATCTCAAGTTGGCAACTCGAAACTTTAGACCCGAAAGTCTTCTTGGCGAAGGTGGTTTTGGTTGTGTGTTCAAGGGTTGGATTGAAGAAAACGGAACTGCCCCAGTAAAACCAGGAACAGGGCTTACAGTTGCAGTTAAAACTCTCAACCATGATGGGCTTCAGGGTCATAAAGAATGGCTGGTTCGTAACTTTCCTTATTTGTCGCTTCCTACAGGATTTTTCACCATCATTAAATTTTCTTTTGGTCGTCTTTAGTTTTGATTCTTTCCTCGTTTTATGTGACAGGCTGAGGTGAACTTCCTTGGAGACCTTGTTCATCCTAACTTAGTTAAACTTATAGGATATTGCATCGAAGATGATCAAAGGCTGTTAGTCTACGAATTTATGCCTCGAGGAAGCTTGGAGAACCACCTCTTTAGGAGTATGTTACTTCCGTCCTTACCATTCTCCCAATGTTTATTCAGCAATCCTAATATGTATTTCTGAGTATGTTACTGTGATGGCCTGTGCATAGAAAATTTACATGCACAAGGTGTATTGTGCACAACAAAACGCCCGGCTACACCAATATGCATTTCTAACTATGTGCTGTGACTTTTGAGTAGCCTTTAATATTGATAAATGCTTTTAGATTTTATTGTTCCTGACGTTCTCTACTCACTTATGCTTTGTGCAGGGTCCTTGCCTCTTCCGTGGTCTATTAGGATGAAAATTGCATTAGGTGCTGCAAAGGGTCTTGCCTTCCTCCACGAGGAAGCAGAAAGACCTGTCATATATCGGGACTTCAAAACCTCCAATATCTTATTGGATGCAGTATGTGACAAAGTCTTTGACGTAATCAGAAATTTCCTATCGTATCTTTAGTCTTACTAATAAGTGTTATTTCAGGATTATAATGCCAAACTTTCTGATTTTGGACTCGCCAAAGATGGTCCTGAAGGTGATAAAACCCACGTGTCGACCCGTGTCATGGGAACTTACGGTTATGCAGCCCCAGAATATGTAATGACTGGTGAGTGTGGAAAACTTTATTTCCGGTGCTTTCTCCCTTACCTTATAAATTTTCTAGTATGGTGGCTTAATCGCCCACGAAATGCTTTATGATTCAGTTCATGTGGTTTATCTTTTTTTCTTTTTTTGGAAGGGTCATGTGTTTTATCTTTAATATCTCTCAACTGCCAGGAAGCTTGTAAAGCACTGTGATTTTTTGGATTTCATGCTAGGGTCTCCTTTTTTCCGAAACTTCTTAAAATTGTGTTTGGCGATAGGATATATATAATAGGCTCATGAGTTCCTGAAGATTAATGTTAACTAACTAGCTCTGGATGTCACCGAACTTTTTAGGTTTTGCAATACTTATCGCTGTGTTTCTTTATCTTTATCTTGTGTTGGCCAAGACTTTTTCTTATTGTTACTCCTTACTACTGACAGGACATCTTACATCAAGGAGTGATGTCTACAGTTTTGGTGTGGTTTTACTTGAAATGTTGACTGGCAGAAGATCGATGGACAAAAACCGACCTAACGGTGAACATAACCTAGTAGAATGGGCTCGGCCACATCTAGGCGAGAGAAGAAAATTCTACAAATTAATAGACCCTCGGCTCGAAGGACACTTTTCGATCAAGGGTGCTCAAAAAGCTGCACAGCTAGCTGCACATTGCCTTAGTCGGGATCCAAAAGCCAGGCCCTTGATGAGTGAAGTTGTTGAGGCCTTGAAGCCGCTGCCGAGCCTCAAGGACATGGCGAGCTCTTCGTACTATTTCCAGACAATGCAGGCAGACCGCGTCGCGTCCAGCCCGAACTCGAGAAATGGCGCCAGAACACAAGGAGGATTAATGTCGAGGAACCCTAGGAGTCTTTCGATACCTAATGGTATCCATGCTTCTCCATATCACCATCAGTTTCCCCAGCAATCACCAAAACCTAATGGCAAAGCATAGAGGGATTGAGTTTGCTGCAACCATTTCATCTTTTCGCCCGCCCTTCCTCGGTATAGATGTATCTTCTGTTAAAGCATTTGTTCTTGAACAACCGGAAAAAAAAAAATGAAGCAACAAAGAAACAAGTTTGCTTGATGTTGTGTTTAGAGTGGTGACCCTAGAGAATGTGAAGGGAGGGAGAGAAGCTTGTTGAGCATAATTTACTCTTATGCCATGTTGTTTTAGAAGCATTTAAAGATTGTTGCCCCCCCTTCTTGTATCATTTTTCTCTTATTCCTTGATCCATACAAGTCCTTGTTCCATAGTCACAAACACTTGGTTCTCGTTTGGATCGTGGATTGCATTTGAATGTTCATTCAGATTGAATGTTTGCATTCAAATGTAGAATTTGAATTGTGCATTCAAATTAAAGTTTGTTTAGATAATTTTTATTAAATGTAACATTTAAATAATATAAAAGTAAAAAATAAGCGTGTATAAATTTTTAAAAAGTGAAAATTTTAATTAAATTTGAATTGAATTGTTTTGAATAGTAAAATCTTTCATCACTAATCAAACTTACAGTGTCTTTTGGGAAGATAAATTTGAACAAAAATAAAATGAACATAAATTTTTTTAGTGAAGAAAAAATCCCCACTCTCAAGAATTCAATATTGGCATATTGAATTTGGAACAAAATACTAAAATTGTCCTTGACTCCCGTATGTCAAAAAAGTTGCCGGACAGGTTTACAATGCTCCTCTCCGACCAATGTGAAGAAGTACATATCAAATCAAAAGGAGAATAAAAATAAAGAATATAATATAATTGCCCTTCTTGAAAAAGACAAAAATGGTCATAAATAAAGGATAAATATTCAAACAAAAAAAAAAAAAAAAAAAGAAAAAAGACACGACAACAGAAAGTGAGCCGCTCAAGAGTCGAGAGTAAGAGGGACAAAGAAGAAAGAAATAAAACGTGGATTTGTCTGTCGGAAGTGCAACGCTAATTTTTAATTTTTATTCTTTTTTTTTTTTGCAAAAAAAACAAAAACAAAAAAAACAAAAAAAACAAAAAACAAAAAACAAAAAACAAAAAACAAAAACAAAAACAAAAACGAAAAAAAGAGAGAAAAAAAAAAAGGAGGTGTAAAGTGGTAATGGGACATTTGCTCTTTGTTTGTGATGTTTAGCCATTAATATATGAGATGAGAAAAAAGGTACATTTACGTTGTTCTTTCCTGGTGCTGTATAGCCGTTTATAAATGACTAAAAAAAAAAAATGTGTGTTCCCTAAAAAAAGAAGTGTTTTTTTTTTTTTGGCTCATGAAAATGGTGTTATTATTTAATGTAGAGTGTTGACGCCCTTTGCTAGTGATGCTTATTGATTAGCCATTTATAATTGTTAAAAAGAAACTTAAAAAAAAAAAAAAAAAAAAAAAATTGGAGTGAAAGAAAGAGACCCCCAAATGGTTGGATCATAATCACCGAGCAACAAAGCAGGAGCTTACACTTAAAATAAAATAAAATAAACTAATAATTTATTAATATAATTAATTTATAAATAAATAAATAACATTATCAGTTATCAGCATCTTCCGCCACATCACCTACAACCCAGATGGTAGGCCGTGAGCGCCGGTACCATGACCCTCTTTTGCCAAATTTTTTAATTCTTCTTTCCTCCCTTATTAGTTTAATTAATTTTAATTAACTAGTGTCTATTGAGAAACCTAATAGAATCATAACACTGTTATATTTCAGTCCTTGCATACAATGATGATGAATAACATCAATTTGTCAATTAGTTTTCTTTTTTAAAAAAAACTTTACTTTATATTTTCCTAGAACTTATGCTTGAATCAAAGTTAGGGGTCAAATTTTGCTGCTGCAGGCTGAGATGACCTATTGGATCACGCTTTCTAACTAGTTCTTTATCTTATCTTATCCTTTTTTTTTTCTAAAGAATAAATTATTATTATTATTAGTATTATTGAATATTCTAATAAAGAAAAAAAAGCACTAAACTCTTTATGATTCAAAGGCATGAGCAACCCTTTTATTCAATAAAAGCCTGCTTCTTTTATTGGATTTAATAGTAATTTGCATACATATATTCAACTACTTCAATGGTAGAAAATACATGTTTACACCACTTTAACTAGGTTATTCATATTAGTCTCTTTACTTCCTTTTTTTTTTTTCCCTTGTGTGGAGACAAACTCTGAACTCCTCCAAGAGTGAGGTTCTATTTCCTTGTGTTTGATTTAGTATGTAGTTTATGCAACTTTTCTGGTAAGCTGCCCTTTGTATGTGCTCTCAAAGATCTTGTCAGCATTGCCAACCTCGAAGCCGTCTCGCCGATGGTGTTCTTTAACCTGAGCAAGTTGGTGATAAGAATTGTAAATCAAACACCACAGATTTTTTTTTTAAAAAAATGCAAGTAATAAGTTCTAAAAAATAATTATGAAGAGACATAGGATTAACGGTTCTTTATTATTTTGTACCCTACATTTAACTTGCGTACCGTTGATTCAATTTTATATCAAACTTATTCCTTTCTCTCGGTCAAACGCTGATTTTGATCACTTAAATGATGACTTTACTAGTTATGAGCAATAGAATGAACAAGTTGATGATAGTCATTAAGTGGCCAAAACTAGTACGCTTAATAATAGATATCGCTCAACTCTATTTCGAACAAATAACAAAAAGAACTAGAAAGTATGGATTGGTTACCTCCTTTTCTGGTAGATTATTGTATTGAGGCAGTACCAAGCGCTCGGCAAACTCGATATAGGAACAGGGGACTGATTCGGTTTTACCATCCGAAAATGTGAAAGAAGTTGAATCCGCAACGGTTGAACTTTGCAGCAGAAGACCATCAGGGCTCACTGGTACAGCAAGATTTGAATGTTTAGTAATATAACCATCATTAAGAATTCAACTTTATGTTATATCTACTCTGATCTCAGAAAACAACCTTTCAGAATCCCGCCTTCAGAATTCAATTTGAATCCGTTCTCTTCGATGAACTGATTGAGACTTTTGATGTTTCTTAAGTGAGATTTCAGCTGGTGAGCAGATATGGTGACATGGTTCAGCGCATAGCCATTGACAAGGGTCCAGGCAGCATATTCACTTTCCCTGTGTTCGAAAAACATACACAAGCCTTTAAATCGAAGAATAAGGTCCAAGCATTTTTTTTTTCCGCAATTTTGGTCAATTAAACTACTGTCTATTTTCATTAACCAATGAGAGAAACATAGTGATAACACTCGTGCAAATATGGTACGTAAATGAAATTTAAGTACCTGGCCAATTGTTGAAACTCGGAATGAAGTGGCTTTTCCCATGTTAAAGATCCGAGTGCACTTGCTAGAGCTGCATGCTTATTTCCACTACCCGATGATCCGGTGTACTTTCTGATTATTTCCTGAATAGTTTCAAGTAGTTAAGATGAAATAACTACATAATAAGTAACTATAAAAGGAAATGAGAAAATTTAGACGGTAAAATTCAGCAAATTGCGCTATTTACACAGTTTCTTTAGCCAAAACAGAACAAATTATATCAGCATAGCAAAGTGTGAAACCAAGTTAGATTGGGAAAAGAAAGTGCATGGCATTGTCTTGGTTGACAACAAAACTAGCACATGCCTGGGTTTCTGGACTCATTTGATCAACAAGAAGCTCTGATATGAATACTCTTGGCAAAGGTCCGCTAATGCCGCTACCATGCTCCGTATTGGCATTAGAAGGGGGAGAAAACCACAGAGCTTTTAATTTTTTAGCAGGAAATTTCAACTCCTCCCTCTGCGTATAGCCAAAATCCAGGAAAAAGCTAGACAAGGAGTCGATCCCATAACCATTCACCTACGAATTACGATTCCAAATGCCAAGAAAAAACCTCTTCATCAACAATGCAGACTCCAAAAAAGATATCAAGATAAAATCGGCATACATATAATTGATCTCAAATTCTCGAGTCACTGAAAAAGCTATGTCCCGGGATGTAGCAGGAGTCAAATGAAAAATCATAGCTAACTGTTGAACAAAAATAAACGTGAAAAACTGAATACCCCAAACGTCCTAAATGCAAAATGATCATAGCAAATGCGGTCATCCTCGACGGACCGAACAAGCTCCAAGATGGCTTTTGCTGTAGGGTTCCTGTTTAAGTACACTGTCTCCATACTCGTTAACACGCTTCTGAAAAATGATTCAGCTCCCTGCGCCAGACACCGACGATTAAACCGGAAAAACTAACATTAACATAACCAAGTAAACAATAAACAATTTGAACAAAAGTCATTTCGTGTTCCAAAAACTTCTGAAATTTTAAATGAGTATGTAGAATTTTTGGGTGAAAACTAGTGATTTTAACACTTGATGGACCAAAATCATCTCCTACATTGGTCAGTCCAGTAATGGGACAACCAGGTTATTGTCGTCAGCAATCAAGAGAAGAGCAATGTGATAAACTACTATTCATTTTTAATGAGTTACATATTTAACTCTAGGAGCCTAGATATCCGTCCCACACCACGACATGACAACTTCCGATGTCGTGAACCAACAATCATGGTTGTAGGCTTAGCCTAGCGGTTATTCCACACTCATCCTCCAACATCGAGGTCTAGAGATTCGAGAGATTGACCACGAATCTTGTAGCATTTCTCATGAGGAAAACCCAATGCCTAACCACAACTTTCCTTACCAAAATACCACCAAGTTAAGGTACACATGCAAAAACCCATTTTCCATCTGGATTCAAGTAGGCCTTACATGCATTAACATTCAACTTGGAATCAACTAAAAGTCATAATCCAAACTTAAATCAAATAACGAATTTTGTAATTTTATTCTTATATCTCATTCCAATCCTTCAAAAAACAAAAAACAAAAAACAAAAAAAAAAAGGGATTCCATCCCCTACCCTACCCATAAAATTAATTCCCAGTAATTTTGACACTAACTATAGCAAAAGAATAAACCTTTAAGAAAATTAAAAGAGAGAGAGAATGAGAAGAACCTGGAAAGAGGGCTTATGATTTCCATTTTCGGAGCTAGAGCAAGCAACAGCAGAGAGATTCCGTTTCTGGGTTGAGATTGAATGGACGGGAAAGTGAAGGAAAAAAAGTTTGTTAGAATTGGATTGGAGGGAAGAACAAGAAGAAAAATAATAAGAAGAAGATTTAGTTTGGATGGCCGATGAATACAGAGACGACATGGTCGAAATCCTCATTGTCATCATGGGATTTTCTTGCCTTCGGTTTTTTTTTTTTTTCCTTTCAATTTTCAAGAGAAAAAATATTCGCGGCCGTCGGCCGATATATGGGAACCACATGAACGTCAGATCACGTGACGTGCATTATATAATTAAAATTAATCATTTCTGTTGGAAGATGATTAAAAACAAAAACCAAACCTTTTTTTATTAAAGTAATTAAAATTATGGGGATGTTTGGTGAATGAGTTGAATTTGAGTTGAGTTGAAATTTTTAAGTTTAAATAATATTAATTTTTTAAAAAAATAATTATAAATTTTATTGATTTTTCAGAAAAAAAAAATTAAGATAAAAAAATACAGTTTAATTAGAGTGAAATTTGTGTCCCCATATATGTCGTATGTGTGAAGTGTGTATATATTAAAATTTTTAAATATTTATTTTTTAAAAATAAATATTAAAAGTTTTAATGATATAATTTTATTTGATCTGGTTAAAAAATAGTTTTTGACATATTTATTAAGTAATCACAAAAAAAATTAAATGTACTTACACATTTAAAAATATATTTTCGTAGGACAAATTTAATTAAAAAAAGTAAATTTATAAAAAAAAGTAAGAGAATAAAGATGATAAATTTAGAAAAAATTAAAGGAGAAAAAAAAACAAAAATCAAGAAAAAGTGAAAAGTGAAAAATAAAAAAAAAATAGTCCCGAAAAGAAAAGTAACTTAAATTAAAAATTTAAACTTCACTTTTATAAATAGTTATAGATACGAAGATCATAGCTTACACGTACAGTTCGTATCCAACACGTCAGCTGTGGGGTCGCAAAAGCGTCCCATGATAATACGAGGCTTCAAACGTGTTTGAACATTGTACTAGATAAACAAAGAAAAATATTATTTATCACAGCACGTTACTTTTTTTTTTTTAATTACATTTTTTTTTGGGTACAGTATTCTGTAGGATAATGTGGTGTGAGCATAGCTATAACATACTTCCTACTTTATTTATTTCTTTCTTTCTGTTTTTTTTTTTTTTTTTGACATATGATGTACAATTCAAAACTCAATGCTAATGCAATATTTAGTAAGAATTGTATGGAAGATAAAAAGAAAAAAAGTAAAATATCAAGTCGAGGACAATAGAAAGAAATAAAAAAAAAAGATACGTTTTTTGATATAAGAAAAAGAAAATAGGAAAAAAAATTTACCTAATCTTTTTTTTTTTAATTGAATTTGGAATAAGAGAATTTGAACTCTATATTTTTTGATAAAATCAGATATAATATTATCGTTAGATTATGCCTGCATCAACCAAAATTTGCCTAATCTAGTGAATTATATCTTCATATAATATAAAGAAGAAAAAGCTAAAGGTAGTTACTTGAACATTACAATTGCAACTTCCTTCCTTTCTAATTACCAAAAAACCCCTAATTGGCATCTTCTTTTTTTATTTTTTTTTAAATCCCTCCTTCAATCTCCTTCATCTCAACACTTACTCTGATCTTGTGGGTTGAATCATGAATTTTGTGGTCTGATAAGGATTGTTGGTAAACTGCCTCACGATCGAAACCGTTCGATCTTATTGTGGTTGCGGGAGATATGAACGGTGAAGGCTGACACTGCAACATCGACGGCACTGGAGGAGGGGATGACGCTAGGAAAGAACTGGAGGAGTCCGATCGCAACCGAGACCATGCCTCACCGTTGATCTCATACTGCCGGTTACAGAGACCCATGCCACTAGTTGCTTTTTTTTTTTTTTTTTTTTTTTGATTTGGTGGATTTTGGTTTCAATAATAAAATCTAAGTATTTTTAAATATTTCAATGATCTGAAAAATATGACAGAATCGAAAGTTTCTGATCGGTAATCAACTGATTACCGCTGGCGGCGTCCATAATCAATTGGTTACTCAATGGTAACTAACTGGTTACCCGTCGACAGTTGGTAATCAATACCCAATAATAATTAATTGACATTTTAAAATAAATAGATAAATAAATATTTATCATGTTATCTATAGTATTTTTTTAAATAGTTTCTGCAAAAATTAATCCAAGACATTATTTGTGATACTTATCAAAATCACCCCTACTTTTCATTAATTTTTAGACAGAATACGTTAATAATTTTGTCAAAAAGTGAAGTTAACTACCATATTTCGTCTAAAAATTAACAGAGAAGATTATTGTAGCTATGTTTTTAATAGTTTAGGATCATTCCATCTAAAAAAAGACCAAAATTATACAAATTTAAAAGTTTAGAGACTAGTAATTTACCTAAAAAAACAAAAAAAAAAAACAAAAAAAAAGGTTATGAATTGGATATTTCAATCACGGTCTCCGTTAAATAAAGTTATTGATATTGAAGGAAAAATGTTGAAAGTTAAAGAACATATACTTATGTAGCAATTTTGTTTTGTATTTTTTTTTTTCCTAAACTTAGTGATTATGTTTTTCTATATCATATTCCTCTTACAAAATGCATGCCAAGTTAAAAGAAAAAAAGAATAAGCAATCATATAACTATAAAATTTCCAAGGAAGAAAAGACTATGAGCAAATTAAAACAAAGAGAGAAAAATCTTAGGCTGAACATACAAAGAATAAAAAACGAGAGTAATGATCTACCAAAAAAGAGAGAGAGTAATGATGAGTACTGAGCCTCCGTTTGATTCGTCAGTTGGTGCTGAAATTTTTAATTGAAGTTTATTGATTTTTTAAAAAATTAATTATAATTTTTATTAATTTTTCAGAAAAAGATAAAAATTGATATAAAAAATTTAAATTCCAATTAAAATACCAAACAAACCATATAAATTGTAAATGGTAAAATATAGAAGAATGGTAAAATCGTAATAAATTGTAAATCAATGGTCTACAATTAAGGAATTTTTTTTGGGGAATGGGATGACACGTGGAAAAAGATAACATATAGAGTTACAAAAAGAGCATTTTTCTCAACCATGGATTGCAAGTATATCCATTACGAAAAATGTGTTTTATTTGAATCATTCATTCAATTATACTATAATGTAATGTTTATCTGATTAGTTAAAATGTTATTGTTAAATACACCTCAATTTAAATAGTACATTATTTATTTCACTGTTTTTTTTTTCATTTTTATTTAAAATTTGATATCCCATCACACTTTATCTTTCTCTAGACCCATATCCATTAACTTCAAATATTAGCAATTCATATATACATTTTATTTAAATATAATTAGTAAAAGAGATATCCAAACATATTTTAAAATACATTTATTTCATGGTAATACAAAATCAAATTGAATGTGAAGCATAGTTAACAGACGGTCAACACATTTTTAAATTGAACTCTATCGTAAATTGTTAACACATTTTTTAATCATTCAATAATTGAAAATTAGTATATAATGTACTCTGAAAAATAAAATATACTACAACTCTACACGATAAGTCTATTTGTTTAGGATAATGATAATCTTTTGGTTCAATATTGAATTCTATCCTCATCAGTATCTTGAGGTTTTGGCTAAGGATCGACGCATTCTGTCAACTGAAATTTATTTGACCTTTTGATGGGACATAAATTACGAAATTTATTGCGAGAACTGTATTATTATCTCAATCTTGATTAATTTTTTTTTATCTTTAGATGACTGAAAATAATTAAACGATTAAAAAATTAAAATATTGAAAAGTTACTTTAAGATAGAATAATAATATCTATTGTAGAATCAAAATACAGTCCTGTCCTAATTTTTTTTCTTTAAAAAGAAAAAAAAAAAAAAAAAAAAGGCACCCGGGTAAGAGAAGATATGAGGTGGAGAGAGTTGTTGACTTCTGAATTCCAGCTCATATTTCCTCAGAACACAGATAAGCAATTTTAGTAATTTTTTTTTATTTTTTTTTCTTTTTGTTGCTGATAAGCACTTTTAGAATTTAATAAATAAATATAGGTTTTGAAGAGATTTAGGTTCTGTTTGGTGAAATGATTTGAGTTAAAATTTTTAAGTTTAAGTTGATTGACTTTTTAAAAATTAGTTATAATTTTTATTGATTTTTCAGAAAAAGATAAAAATTAAGATAAAAAAATATAATTTAATTTGAGTTAAACTAACTCACCAAACAAGATCTTAATACATGAATCGAATTTTTAAAGCCAAAAGAAATGTAAACAGCTCATAATTATTTTGCCAAGACCCAAAAAAAGGGGTTAAATAAAAAGGGTTAAAACTCGATTTTATTATCTCTTTTATTTTTTTTTTAATTTCCAATGTCTGTTATCTTCGGATATCCTTAAAAAAGAAAATCGAAAGAAGAAATAAAAAGAAAAAGAAAATTGGAAATTTCGCGGAAAAAGCTGGGAAAATCCAACTAATATTTTTCTTTTCCCCATTTTCGTTGCTGATAAATTAGTATGCTCTGTACAATTGATTACTTTTTTCTTTTTTTTTCTTTTTTCTTTTTTTGGAAGGAACACCACAGAAAACACGTGGCTTTCCCAAAAATTTTCATTCACTATTCATTTTCCATTTTCTTTCTCGAGAAAAAAAGAAGAGAAAATCGCTCACTTTCTCGCGCCGCGAGAATCCTTGGCACATGCGTCCTATCTCTGCAGCACTCCATAGGTGAGCAACAAAGCTTCAATTCGCTGTATAATCCTTAAATTCGCAACTCGGAATTTCTTTTCTTCTTCATCTTGTAATGAAATTTCGAACAGACGAGTTAGGATTTTCTTGCACGATTTTTTAATTCCGTAGTGATGAGGCTCATAAGGTTTGAATTTGTTCCGAAATTATTTATTTTCCTAGTAACCGTTTTTTTAATCCTTGCTTTGAGATAATTTGATGATTAATTTGGTTCTTGAATTATTCTTATCTTAAAAAAAAAAAAATTTCGTCTGCAGTTAACACTGGCTTTGGACTTTTTTATGCTGTATTGTAATCCGTAATTTATTTTATTGCTCGAAATTTGGAATCGAATTTTTATCTTGTCGTATCTGAGATATAAGACTCGTAGGAAAGTTTAGAAGAGAGGCTTCCTATTCTCATTTTCCATCTTTTTTAACATATATTTTCTGTTCTTATGCTGGTGGTATTTGACTTTTACATATCTGAGGGGGGTTTTTTTTATTTATTTATTTTTGTTAACTTCCTATCCTCATTTTCCATCTTTTTTTTTAACATATATTTTCTTTCTTATTATGTTAAGATCATCAACGGAGGAAAAAAAAAAAAAGGGATTCAGTTACCAAGCAATAGAGTTCGGGGAAAAAAAAAGTAAATAACCAAATATGACCATTTATTTGAGTTCATTTACATTTTGTTTGTCACAGAAACATGCTGTCATGCAAATTTGACTTTGAAGCACATATATAGGTTTATCTGGGAGCAAATGGAGACTGAAACTGAGTGATCTTGACAGTTTGTTCTCTTGTGGCTGTTTCTTTCCGGAAAAATTTATTGTTTCAACAATGGGCCTTCAATGGGGACAATATAGCGCTTACCGGAATTCTATACCTTCACGTAAATAAAAACTGATCTTTGCTGTTGCTTGTATTTTTGGTAGAACGAAAAGATGGGACAAGCTTTAGGCTGCGTTCAAGTGGACCAATCTAACGTAGCCGTCAAAGAAACATTTGGGAAGTTTGATGATGTGCTTGAACCTGGTTGTCATTGTGTGCCTTGGTTTTTCGGGAGCCGTCTTGCTGGGCACCTCTCTTTACGTGTACAGCAGCTGGATGTTCGTTGTGAAACGAAGACAAAGGTTTGTTGCATATTTTTCTTCATTTCTCGCGCCTTGATGACTGTTAACAGTTAGCTATATATTGCATGGAAGTTTTTGAGAAGGACGTTTAATGGGATTCGGATTCTGCTTTACATAAGAACAATTTGAATTTTTCCTAGTATTATT
Source organism: Ficus hirta (assembly GCA_038430175.1). Lineage (NCBI taxonomy): Eukaryota > Viridiplantae > Streptophyta > Magnoliopsida > Rosales > Moraceae > Ficus > Ficus hirta. The sequence continues at coordinate 12,272,553 of CM076595.1, read as the reverse complement.
CTTTGCTTTTTGTTTATGCAATTTATATGTTTTGAATTGCAATCAATAAGAACATTCTGAATCTCTGATCCGTGTTATTTCTCCAGGATAATGTTTTTGTTACTGTAGTTGCTTCTGTTCAATACCGTGCTTTATCAGACAAGGCCTCCGACGCTTTCTACAAGCTCAGCAATACTAGGGCCCAGATCCAGTCTTATGTTTTTGATGGTATGGAGTATATATAGTACTAAAGCTTGGTGAACTTCTTTTAATCCAAATCTGAGATTTAGAAGTAGTTTTAAGTTACATCTTTAAATAGAAACATGCCCTATGGTTGATATAGTCATAGATGTTCTGCAGCTAAGAGCTGAGGACTACCTCATAAGTTCAAATTCCCGCTTCTCGAGCGAGAATATCTTTTTAGCCATTGGTGTGGCCTAGCCTTATTAGTTAAGCTCTTTTGAGGAAGTGCCTTTTTATGGTATGTTCATGATTTCATTGAACCGATGATATTCTTAATCTTTTCCTGGTATAAACCTCTGAGTTGAATGGTTTTCCTGGAAAATCTTGTGCGTCTCTATACATATCCTTAAAACTGGATCTAATTTGAATTTCTTGCTTTGATTGAATATTGATTTCATGCTTGTATTTCTACAGGAAAACACCCACTTTTAGTTTTCTTTCTCCACTTTCTTTTTGGTTCCTTTCCTTAGTTTTGAACTTTTGAGGAGGTGTTCTTTAGTCTAGGTAACTTGTTCCCATAAGTCACTAACAAGATTCTCTTTGGCGTTCAGTTATCAGGGCAAGTGTTCCAAAATTGGACCTGGATTCAACTTTTGAACAGAAGAATGAGATAGGGAAAGCTGTTGAAGATGAACTTGAAAAGGTAAAACCCTGTCTACTTTTATTAAAAATTACACTACAAAATACTCGCCCATCTTCTCATTTCATGTATGGATATTGTAGGCCATGTCTCATTATGGATTCGAGATAGTCCAGACTCTTATCGTTGATATTGAACCAGACGAGCGCGTGAAGAGAGCAATGAATGAGATCAATGCAGGTATATAAATATTCTTGACCGAGAGTGCTTTTGGGGTGGCCCAAATTTCTCTCACTATTTCTTTGCTATGTTCTTTGATTTTCTTCCTTGGATCATTATCTGCAAAAAGTTTGATGTACGTATCTTACTAATAATAGCTACTAGACTGAGGGTGGCTGCAAATGAGAAAGCCGAAGCAGAGAAGATTTTGCAAATTAAACGAGCAGAGGGAGATGCAGAGTCCAAGTACCTCGCTGGGCTTGGCATAGCTCGGCAACGCCAAGCAATCGTCGACGGGTTGAGGGACAGTGTGCTTGCCTTCTCCACGAACGTACCTGGGACATCATCAAAGGATGTCATGGACATGATTCTAGTGACCCAATACTTTGACACGATGAAGGAGATTGGTGCATCTTCAAAGGCGAACTCGGTTTTCATCCCACACGGACCTGGTGCCGTGAGGGAAATTTCTTCACAGATAAGAGAGGGTTTCATTCAGGCAAATGTGGCTGCCGAGTAGTAATATATAGGACTGCTGTAGATAGAAGCAGAAGCAAAGCGGTAGTAGTTTTTAAGCTCAAAATTTTGGACAAGTTGATTATAAGCTACTTTACGAAATTGTACCAGTTTCTAGAGTGAGAGTGAACAGAGTAATCTCATTCTCTGGTTTGTGCTTCCATTTAATTACGACGCATCTGTGTGGACTGATAAAGCTAGAAGGATGATTAATAGTCATATGTCATGTTCGTGGCTTCATCTCTAGTCATTGTAAGATTTTTGGATATTAGAAAGTATTGAAATTAGCATTTTTATATATTGTGAATATATAGATATTGAATCTATATGTATATATATATGTATAACCTAACGGTAATTCAACACATTCAAATTAAAAAAAAAAAATTGCAAATCACTCAATATGAATGTTTATCCGACCCCACCAACAAAGTAGACGAGTGGGGGGGATTTTTACGCACCTTGTGGCTTGTGCTCTCGAATGAGTTCGGATAATTTGTTTCAAATTTCCTATTCTTCTTGATAGTATTTTAACAATTCATCCAAATTCAAAAGCCACATGATAAACATTATGAAAGGACAAAACTTTTTTGCTCAGTTTTCAAGTATACCGTCCATTGCAAAGGGAACGGAAGAATATGAAATGGAATTTGACAATGGTTTGTGCCAATTATTTTATACAACCCCATGACCACCAAAAGATTTGAAGAAACCAACAACACATCAACAGACCGCAAGTTCATCCGAAAAAGCTACCGTGCTATTGGACCTACCTTATTGCCCCAACTGAAAAAAGACCAACCTTCCAATGGCATTATCTTGGAAGCCGTCGCTTATTCTAAGGCTTAAGTGCCAAGGCTAGACCAATCTTTGCGCTCTTTTCAATTGCCCTGGTGTCCACTTCTCCTGAGATGGTGAAGAGCGACTTGGGGCGCCACTCATGCTGAATGAGAGCATTTGCCTTCCCGTAATTGTTTACACGAGCCTTCAAAGTGGTAAGGGGATCAAGTGCGTGTTGTGTGCCAATGGTGAGTGTGTTTTCATTGCTTGAGAAGCTATGGGACAGCTCTGCACCAACAGCAGTGTTCGTCAGCAGGCTTACAGAATGATAGTAGGAGGCAGTAAGGGTGTCGCCTTTATCATTCCTGCATTATTTGAAAAGATCGCACAATTAAGAAACCAAATCCACCTAACTCAACATACAGGAATTGCTCTGTTTATAGTTAAACAGAAGGAAAACAAAAACAACTTACAATGTCAGGGAAGCAATTAGGTCGGAGCGGGTGATATTCAACCCAGCATTGAATTTGGTAAAGTTCCCAGAAGCGGTGTCGAACGACACATCTGTTCCGGCGGCCAGACAATTGTTTCCGACCACACCAGAAAAGTTGACAGCAGGGTTTGCAGTCAATCCAATGCTAGTGCTGATTCCAGCATACTCATGCTGGTATTGGAGTTCCACCTATTACCACAACCACAAGAACAATAAATGTTTTATCCACAGCCAAACATCGTGCCCTAGAACAGATAAGTTCACAAGAAAGTGAAGAGAAATGAAGGCACGGCTTAACCTTACCTTGCCAGATCTCTGATCAGGAGCAATGAAGCTAAAAATGGCCTTGAGTCCAGGTGCCGGCTCATCGACAGTGATGGTGGTGAGAAGCTACATGTTCACATTCCAATATTAGTCAATAAATCAGAAACAAAATTCTCCTAACTTGTAGAGAATAACGTAAAGACAACAAAAGGGAGACATTTCATAGAAAGACAAACAAGAAAGAAGAAAACTATAGATTTTCTGAAACTCACATTAGAATTGGTGTCAACTTTTACATCAGTTGTGATGTTCTTGTTCTTAAACTGGGTGCTCACATCAGCCAAAAAGATCTCGCCCTTCTTGATTCCAGTCGAAGTGATTGCCTGAGAAGTGCAGTGAATTTGTTCATCAGAACATAGCAAACTTAGAACGTGTAAAAATTTAACTCCAAAAGCAGATTTTAAAACTGAAAAGAGAAATAAACATACAAGCATCAAAATTAACGTTTGTTCGATTTCACGAAGAAGAAGAATTACAATGGACAAGGTCATACAAAATGGTATAAACACCGAATCATTCCACATATTCTCTGTTTTCTAATTCCCGAGCACTTAACAGAATATTAAACAGTTCAAAAAAAGAAAAAAAGCAAAAAAAAAGCACATTGTTCTCACAAACTACAACAGTTTTCACGAGACCATACTGAAAGGTCATTCTGGGTAAAATAATTATAATATTCTACCGTAAGACATTAAAAAATTAACAAGACCAGACCTTAGGCTGTTTTTGGAAGGAAAGAAAAGTATATAACTTAGGTGAGGAAAAATTTGAGAGAAAACGAAAAGCAAAAATCTTTCTGTTATTGATATGATTCCTCCTCTAATCGCACTATAGTAGAAATGAGAAAATTTTGGGTTCTTTCAAAGATACAAAATCCATCACTCTCAATTCATTCCCGACTCTTTTCTCTCCTACCAAACAACTATGTCCCAAAATCTTTTCACTTTTCCCACCTAGCAAACAACCACTGAAGCACTGTTTGATTATATTTCATATGAGAACGAAACGAGAAATAGTTTCAACCGCAACAGAACCATCAGACAATAAAAATGGAAATTAAAAAAAAAAAAAAGTTTAGAAGCTTACGACTCCGGTGGAAGTGTAAGTAGTGATGGTGAACTTGTGATCAGCCTGGTAATCCTTGTAAAGAAGATCTGAAAAACACATCTAATATCGTAAAAATTCACGCAAAAGAGAGAGAGAGAGAGAGAGAAAAGAAACAAAATTTACGAGCCTGGTGATAAAATTGAAATGAAAAAAGAAAAACAAAAGGACAAACCTCTGGCTTTCTTGCCGATGTCGGAGTAGAGACCCGGTCCCTTCACCATATTTCTTTTTTCCCGAGAAAAAGAGCAGGAAAACGAGAGAGAAAAGAGAGGGTTAGAGAGACTGGAAACACTTCGGAGGTGGAGAAAAATGGGAGAGTTGTTGGGAGGAGGACGAAACCCTAGGATCTGGCCTTGCAATTACGTTGGATGTGAACCGTTGGATCTTAATTTTGGGGAGTGAATGGGCTCAGTGGCCGTTGATCTTTTGACCAGAGAGACGGGGTTTCGGACCTTCGGGAGTTTTGTGACCTCGAGAATCGGGACAAGGTTCGGCATATTCGCCTTTTTGGTTCTGTTCCCATAATGTTTTTTTTTTCTTTTTCATTTTATTGTAGGATAAGGTTGGATAAAATTCTTTTTATATACACGATCAGTAAAACATTAAGATATAATTGAATGGTTAATATATTATTTATATATGATAGTTATAATATATTTTATTTTATATTAATACAGATTAAAAAATTATAAATTAATAAATTAAAATAAATTAAAAAAACTCATGAAGCCTCTTAATAATTTCTTGACTGATGTTAACGAAATTCCCCTTTTCGACGACCCATATATGATTCCCCTACCCCCGTGCTGAAAACCCAGATCTGATCCCCCCCTCCCCACGTCGACGAGCCCAACCCCCTACCAACCTCAGGCGACACCCCCTCTCCCTAATACCCTAACGTCAAGTCTGTGCCCTCTGAAGGTTTTTTTTTATTATTATTTTTAATTTTTTTAAACTATATTATTATGTGATAAGGTTCATTCTAATTTTTATATACAAATAATATTTCAGTCGTTTGATGAGACTTAAACGATTTAAAATAAATTATAAAATATATAAAAGAAAAGACTTGATTACATATTAGTATATTACTCTTTTTATTTCACTTTTATTTCAGAAATTATTTATACTGATTTTTGTCCTTTTCTTTTTTCTTTTTTTTTTAATTTCACGTTTATATCTTGGTCGGTGTGGGGGCGGCGGCCGGCGGGTGGGGAAGATTGAGATAGAAGTGATGTGATAAGAAAAATTTTTAAGGATACTATGGTGTAAAATAATATTATTAATTATTTATCAAAAAAAATAATGTTATTAATTAGATGTGATCTGTTCTCCAAAAAAAAAAAAAAAAAGTGACCTGATTTATGTATTTAAATTGTGCAATTGTTTTTTAACAATGAGTAGTATATCTTTAATAATTAATTATAACAGCTAAGTTGTTGTTGTTTTTTTTTAAACATGGAATGTAAAATTCCAATTTATATTTGTTAATAAAAGTAAAAGGGATTTATAATTAAATAATCTTTTTTTAAGAAGTATTTTAATAAATAGTTGAAATTTTTAAAAAATTTGTTAAAATACCTATTTTTTTAATGGTTAATCAATTTTCTTAAATGATAAATAAGTGATTGACCACATACTAGTCAATCAGTTATTGACTTACATAACGTAAATAACCAAATTTCATAGTCAATCACTGATTAACTATTAGGGGGTGTTTGGTGAATGAGTTTGAGTTAAGATTTTTGAGTTGAGTTTGAGTTAAGTTGAGTTGAGTTTAAAAGTTGAATGTTTGGTAAAAAGTTTGAGTTGAAAAGTTTAACTTGAGTTGATTGTTTGATAAAAAAGTTTGAATTAGGGCCTTGTTTGAATGTAAAAAATTTGAGTTAAAAAGTTTAACTCAAAGTTAACATTTCATTATAGGTTGTGAATGAAAAAATAAAAAAATTAAAATAAACTAAAATAAAAACACACATCAACAACATACATCAAAGTTTTTACAATATTTTTTACATAGCCATAAAATACAACAAGAATTATGTAGTTGCTAAAGAAATAATTTTTTTTTGCGTATCCCAAAGCGACTACATAAAATTTTCAATAATTGATCTATTTTAAACGGCTTAGATGCTCCGTACACGTAAATTTTATTATGCATTCAAATATAACATTTATCACAAAAATTATATTTATTATAATATTTTTAAGATTTTTTGTATCCTAAAACCTTCACAATTCTCTCTCCATCGCTTCTCTCTCCTCTCCCTCTCTCTCTCTCTCTACAACCTTCCCAATTCTCTCCCGTCTCCGCCCCCACCTCCATCACCGTCAGGCACACCGTCACCATGGCCGCCGCCACCACCTCTCTCCTCCTCCTCGTCTAGGCTTCGCAACCTTGTCCCCATTAGCGCCGTCGCCACCGAGAACGGTGGAGCCTCCAATGGCTCCGTCTCTTCTTCCGTTTCTTCTTCTGCAACTCACGAGGCCGGCGAGCTCGCGATTCGGCGGTGAGTGGGGAAATAGGAAGCTCGTAACTGGGTTGGTGGGGGGCCACGGTGGATGGGCTCACCGGAGGGGATGGTTGCCGGCGGCTGGGGAGAAGTCGTAGTCGGTGGGTGGGGGCCAAACTGCTGGAGGGGATGGTTGCCAAGGGGCTAGGAACCGTTGCAACACAAATGGGGAGAGAGGAATTTCTGTGCGGCGTGTTGCTTGAAGATGGGGAGAGCCGAAGAAGAAACAAGCATCTGTCGGGGGGGGCTCTCGAGGTTGGGGAATCAATTCACGTGGGTGGACAGGGCAACAGTAAACCCAACTCAATACACTGTATAACGGTTCACAATCGAGTTCAAGTTGAACTGAAAAGCCAAATACACTAAGTTGAGTTTAGACTCAAAAATTTGAGTTTGAACTGGTCCCCCAAACACCCCCTTAGTCAATCACTAATTTTCATAGTTAATCACTGATTAGCTAATGATTGACCAAATCTGAAAAATAACAAACGACTATTTTCCTAAATAAAAAAGTTAGGTCATTTATTAAATTAGATGATTAAAATATACCACCCAACCTAATTTTTCAAAGTAAAACGTAAAATTATGATACAGTTTATGTATATAATCACGTCGTTACATTGTTGAGTGACTATTAAAGAAATTAAAAGGAGCAATACTAGGGAGTATTAGTGATATTTAACATCACTCACTAATAAATGGTGGGTCTCATAATATGGGTCCCATCAATAAGACTCACTTCTCTATTAGTGTGATGTTAAACATCATTGATGTTGTCTAGTATTTTTCAATTATTTATTTAACTAATGTTCCCTAGTATTTTTTTTTTCAAAAAAAAAAAAAAAAACTTTTTCTCTAATGTAATGTAATGAATGAAGACCTCAAAAAAAAAAAAAAAATAAATAAATAAAACCTCTTTTCTTATTTATTTATTTATTCTGATAATTTATGATGCACAAAAGCAGCTTATAGTTCTCTAGAAAAGAAAAAGGTTACATCAACTTTCGAGATCAAAAATTATAATTCATGATGACGTTAGAGTTCTCACGGAATGAACTATCTCCGAATTTTCAATAGAAGATGATTGTGTTGATTAAAAAGTCAGTAATTCTATTTCTTGCTTCACCAAAAGGCTTCAATTTCAAATAAAGAAAATTATAGAATGATTCCTACAATCTTTAGGAAAAAGATAGAGATTAAGTAGTCGAGTAACTTTAGATAAGGGACATAACAAATTTTAAGGATCATAAGCAAACGTGTAATTTACTACCACGTATTAAAAAGGGACATGACACAATTTAAGAATCACTAGCAAACGTGTTATGCTACCAATTATTTTATTTATTTTTTGAATAACCAAGTATTATTTATTTAAGCCTACAAAAATATTTTTAATTTTCTGTTATTGAAAATTTTGCTAAAGCTTTTTTGTATTAGTATCTCCTACATTTATTGTATAATTGCAGTTTGCCCACTCAATTGTTATTTTTGGAAATTTGCACACTAACTTAAAAATATTCCTATTGACTACGACATTAATTTTTCGACAGAATTTAACATATAACTTGCACATGGGTGATTAATAAATGGCATGACTAGTCATTTTTATCTATTTGACTCAAATTTATTAGGTTAATAGTTCTTATTAAGCTTTATTAAAAATTTTTTTTAAATAACTTTGTTTTAATTATTCATGTACAAGTCACATATTAATTCGTGTAAAAAACTTAATAATATTGTCAATTGGGGTGTTTTGTTATACTTTTTTTGACAATTTCAAATATGATAAATTTGTTGATTGATTCGTGATTTTACACAATATATAATGGTGATGAAAGTTGAAAATGGGTAATATTGTTATAGTTCCCTAAATTTATAAATTACACATGTACATGAAGATTTTAGCTTTTCTTCCTTATGTGGGAAATGAGTGGATAATGCAGGAAAAGAGTCATATTACAACTAGCGGGGCTCAAGCCTCTCCTCACATTTGTTATTCTTTTAAAAATTTACTTTATGTATGGTTGCATGCATAATTCAGTATTAATTTCACATTCGATTCCATTATAAGGTGTAGAGTTCGAAACTCCCACTCTCAAGTTCAGGAAAAGAAAATTTACCTTGTGTTCTTGTTCTTTCAACAACCATTAAGAAAAACCATTCTATCACCCCTTAAATCTTAAAAACATACTAATTAGTCCCCACAAAACTTAAGAAGATTCAAATTTCCCCAAATTAAATATATATATATATATATGTTTATAAAGAAGTTTAAATATAAGCCTCTAAAAACTTAAAAATCATCATCTTAACAAAAAAAAAAAAAATGTAGAATTTTTTAAATAAAAATCGTGACTTCATCACTAAATACATGGTTGCTTATAGTGCTTCCTCGATGTTTGTGGAACGTGGCTCCTATTGCATGTGGGCAAAGATTCGAAAATTTTGTGATTTGTGTGACTCGCCTTAATGTTGAAGAAAATCACCTCATAAAGTTCAAATCACAGTTGTATATTCCTAAATAAAGAATTCAGTGATCCTATAAAGCTACAATATGATCAAACCATTTTCTTGCATATGATTGTAGATTATTCCCATTAAGTTGGCAAGCTATTCCAAATGTTTCACTAAAGAGTAAAAGAAAGTAATATTTTGTTTGCCAAAAAAGAAATAAAGTAATCTTATAGGAGGCAATTCACTTTTCATACGTTAAACCGATTCTTAATCTATCCCCCTTTTTTTTTTTTTTTTTTTCAAATCTAAAAGTGAAAGATTAAACTCTATACCTAGATTTATTTGTAGACTATATATTTAATCATGATTTTAATCTACGTTTAACATAAAGTGAAATCCATCATGCACCCAATTATTATTTCTATATTCAATAAAACAAAACAAAATAAAACATATTCCTATAGTATATTTTGGGTCAAAGAATATGTATATTAAGGATATGATAACTGATGTTGTTTGGCCAATAAAATAAACAAATGAAGTGGATGCTTAAAGTAGGTGGAAAATGCTGCTTCTCGAGATGAGAGATGTCGACCCCTTTCGAATTTACGCAGAGATAACGGTAGTTATGTTAATGCCATGTTTTTTTTTTTTTTTTTTTTGAAAAAAGTTAATGCCATGTTTTAGAACCTTAATAATAATAATAATAATAATAATAATAATAATAATAATAATAATAATTGTAGAAAATGGATTCGTAGTGAGAAGAGAAAGAAAAAAAAAAAAAAAAAAGAACAATAATAAGGGAATGAAGTAACCAATCTCCAACGAGAAAAAGTGCACGATGGTTATGAGTTTATATGAGAATTTGTCATGATGGAAGTAGCTACAAGGTCAAAAAGTTATAAAATAAAAATCTCTAGGAAATGATAGCAAAATTCTGAAAGAGGGAAGTTGTATCCCCCAAACATATTTTATACTTTAGTAAAAATTATTTTCTCAATTGTTTGATTAAATCTTTAAATATTTGATCTATTTTGCACGTCGTATATCTTCACTCATATTTCTCACGGTCTACAATCTAGAAGTAATAATTTCAATATGGTTTTTCATTTTACCATCATACCGAACTCGACTACAAGGATGACTTATAGTTAGGCAATCAAAATCACATGCTTTTGCTTCTTAAAAAGAAAAGATATCCCCTACATGACAATACTCTTCTGCTCGTGTGATCTAGAACAATTTGGAGCTTTAATATGAGAATAAAAAACGTCAAAAAAAAAAAAAAAAACCACACTTCAAACTTATTGGGGTTAATTTCCTTTTTAATCCCTAATTATAAATCTAATTACATTTTAACCCCTAAATTTTAAAACGTTCCAAAAATAGGCCTTGAACTGTCACCAAATCTTACAACAGTCATTCCATCCTAGACACAATTAAGAAATGAACCATGGTTACCCCATTAAAATCACCTACGTTTGATAGTTTGCAACTTTTAGAATTAAAATTCAAATGGGTCCTTGGATGAACTATTATAATAACTATTATTGCATTCAAATGTAATAAGCGTTTGGTTAGCCAACTATTCAAGTAAATTTAATTGAATGTTTCACTATTTCACAACTCAACTCATATACAAGTACAAATTTAGATTTAAATTTTAACTTTTTAAAAATTCATATTACATTCATTTTTTAACTTTACAATATTCAAATGTTATCTTTAAGAAAAACTATCTAAACACATATTTAATTTGAATACATAATTAAAATTTTATATTTAAATGCCAACATTCAAGTTGAATGAACATTCAAATGTAATAATAATTCATCCAAACGAATAATCAGTTTAAATGAACATTCAAATAAATCTATAATTCAAGTGGGTCATAAATAAGATTAAAGCTATAGTTGAAGGACTAAAAAAGAAATTAACAAAAATTTTTATATGGGCAAAAAAAAAAAAAAAAAAAAAGATAACCCAGAGGAGGGCGCTTTTATCCATTCCACGTCAACAAATTCTATATTTTTATATTTCTTCTTACTTAAAAAGTGGAGATATTGCCAAAAATCAGACACCTTTTTTTTTTTTTTTTTTTTTTTTTTTGCTCAGAAAAAAAAATCAGACACGTCTTTCTTTCTTCTTCTTCTTCTTCTTCTTCTTCTTCCTCCTCCACGTCTGTAATGCTCGGAACTCTGTGTTGGCCGAAACCATGTCGACCATTACCGTAGAGCCTCTCCTCCACCGTTGCCGCAGAGAAACCTCCACGTTCCTTTCTGGATCGAAGCGATTCAGGCCTTCTTCCTTGCATGGCTTCCCCAGGAGGCTCGGCTTCCATTGCCGGAGGAGCTTCTTCTGCGACTTCAAGCCTCCTCACCGACCTCTCCTTCTCAGAGCTGTCGCCTCCTCCTCCGGCGCTGCTACCGTCGAGGCCTTTGAATCCTCCGACGTCTTCTTCAAGGAGACTTTTCCGTTGAAGCAAACTTCTCTGGTTTGGATTTCGTCTTCTCGATTTTCGCTTCGATTTTCTTGATTTGAATTGTTATTATTGTTTTTCTTTTTTCATGTGTAAATTTCACCTTGCAAGCTGGAATTGAGGCAGGATTTTAGATTTGGATTTTGATTGGAATGCGTATGATTTGATGAACGTGGGAATTATAGGTGGAGGGGAAGATCTTCATCAGATTAGGTCATGGGAAGCAGGAACAGGATTGGAAGTTGACCGTGGGTTGTGATGTTCCTGGGAAATGGATTCTTCACTGGGGAGTTTCTTATATTAACGATGTTGGCAAGTAAGTTTTCATTTTTATTTTGTGTTTTTTATGCACAACTCAATTTGCTTTTATGAATCCATTTGAAGAAAAAAGTAGCTTATTTTATGAACTAGATTTTTTCGCATCAGTTATAATCATGTAACTGTTGATATATGAATGACATGCAGCGAATGGGATCAACCTCCTAGTGGAATGATACCTCCTGGATCTGTCCGAATCAAGGTGCCTGTTTTTATTTAATTTGTTATTATTATTATTTTTTGAAGTTGGGGGAAGAGGAATTCGAACTCTTCATCTTTTCATGTTTGCAACTGCCTATGTGAGGAACTTACCACTAAGTTACCGCTATGTTATGTTTGCAATCACCTGTTTTGACTTTTCCATATATAACAGACATTGCCAGTTTAAATTTGTTTTGTTTTGTTTTTAATATTAATTTATTTAATAGGATTATGCAATAGAGACGCCATTTAAGAAGTCATCGTCATCGTTGGGAGGTGATACATTGCAGGAAGTCAAGATCGATTTTGATCCCAAGAGTTCAATCGCAGCAATGAATTTTGTCCTTAAGGTGGTGGTTTTTTGCAATGATCAGAAATGCATGTCAGTTCTTTATGCTAAAAAATTATTGAGTGAGATGGAAAATTTTTAGTTGATTTCTCCTTTATCTTCATTTCTTTCTTATCGTTTTCTTCTTTGGGTGAAGGATGAGGAAACAGGTGCTTGGTATCAGCACAGAGGAAGAGATTTTAAGGTGCCTCTCATGGACTATCTACAAGAGGATGGCAATGTTGTGGGACGGAAAAAGGAGTTTGGTAAATGGCCAGGTTGTACAAATCACCAAGTTTTTATCTGCAAATAGTTTTTCCTAGAATCCGGTCTCTTTTCTTCTGTTCATTTTCTATCATAAACTGAAAGACAAATTTCGTCTTCTGTTATTTGTAGGAGCTCTCGGACATCTTTCAAACATGTTCCTCAGAGAAGAAGCATTGGATTCTAAAAATCAAGAGAGCATTACCGAATCCAGAGTCCCTCGACGAGAAAATAGGCTAGAAGGATTCTATGAGGAACTTCCCATTGCAAAAGAGGTGGCTGTTTGTAACTCGGTTTCTGTTTCTGTTAGGCAGTGTCCTGATACTGCCAAAAGTCTTCTATACATGGAAACGAATCTATCTGGCAATGTCGTTGTTCACTGGGGAGTTTGTAGAGATGATGCTAAAAACTGGGAAGTTCCAGCTTCGCCATATCCACCTAATACTGTTATATTTAAAGGCAAGGCTTTGCGGACACTGTTAAAGGTAGGTATTCTTCTCTTCCTGGACGTTAAATTAGTTTTTTGGTGCTTTTGTTTGGCAACATATTGACTTGTTAGCTGCAAACGGATGAACGAAATGGGTATTCATGAATGCTATATTGTGTATTTGAAGTTATTTTTATCTTTTCTTTTATCTTCCTATTTAAAGAAAAACTTTGTGATAGAATTTACAATCTGTGCTGTCTAAATAATTAGTATCAATTCAAACTGGATTATTTTCTTGATCTATTTTAGTTTACATGGGCATCCTATTTGCAGGCAAAAGAAGGTGGCACTGGATCGTTTGGGGTATTTACTTTGGAGGAAGGGCTTGAAGGATTTCTTTTTGTTCTCAAGCAAAATGAAAATTCTTGGTTAAATTGCATGGGAAATGATTTCTACGTCCCCTTTCCGAGCCCAACTGTCTCTACCGGTCTTCCCAAACAGAGGCAAACTGAAGGAGCAGAAACACCTGGAATACCTGCAGAGGAAAATGAAATTAGTTCTCATTCTGCATATACCAGCGGAATAATCAGTGAAATAAGAAACTTGGTGAGTGATATTTCCTCTGAGAAAATTGGGAAGACAAAATTCAAAGAAGCACAAGAAAGCATTCTTCAAGAAATTGAAAAGCTAGCTGCTGAAGCCTACAATATTTTTAGAAGCTCAGTTCCAACATTTTCAGAGAGAGCTGTTTTAGAATCAGAGGAATTAAAGCCTCCTGTCCAGATATCCTCGGCGACAGGCTCGGGTTTTGAAATATTATGCCAAGGATTTAATTGGGAGTCTCATAAATCAGGAAGATGGTACATGGAGCTCAAAGGAAAGGCTAGAGAATTATCTTCACTTGGTTTCACTGTCATCTGGTTACCACCACCTACAGATTCTGTGTCACATGAAGGGTACATGCCAACAGATTATTACAATCTAAATTCCAGGTACCGAAAAATGAGTTTTATGCCACGTGTTATATTGTATTCATCGTTTCATGCTAAAAAGGAGCTCCTTTTCCACCTTTTCTTTCTTCTATAATTAGTTTTTCAACCTTGTTACCAAAGTAGGTTATAGTTACCTGCTTCCACCCCAGACATTCGTGATTCTCTGAACACCATATTCTACTAATTTTTTTAATAGTAAAAAGCGATGCGAGTATCCTTTTTTCCCTTTCGTAGGAGTGGCCTGGTAGAATTTTTATCTTTTCCTTCATATTATTTATATTTTCGATAATGTAAATCAAGGCATGAGCAGCATCAAGCATATGGAGGATCCTGGGAATGATATTGATGACTTTTGTGTTATACAATATCAGATATGGAACCATGGAAGAGCTGAAGGAAGTTGTGAAGAACTTCCATGAAGTTGGTATTAAAGTTCTTGGAGATGTTGTCTTAAATCATCGCTGTGCACAGTATAAGAATCAAAACGGTGTTTGGAACATTTTTGGTGGTCGTTTAAATTGGGATGACCGTGCCATTGTTGCAGATGACCCACATTTTCAGGTATATATTTAGACTCTGGGAAATATTTGCTTTTAGGATTAACAGCCCTTTGTCTGGTTAGTGGTTAGAATTTTACTTCATTTCCCAAGATAATACATACATATGACTAGTGCTGCAAAGTGCAAGCCCTTATCTTCTTTTCTCCTTTACAGGGTAGGGGCAACAAGAGTAGTGGAGATAATTTTCATGCCGCTCCAAACATTGACCATTCACAAGATTTTGTGAGGAAGGATATCAAGGAATGGTTGTGCTGGCTGAGGTATTATCTGATCACACTACTTGATGCCTAGGACTTTTAAAAGTCACATTTTGTATTGGTATATGAAAATAAAAATGCTGCATTTCCAAAACGCAGGACCAAATATTTGTCTATATTTTTGAAGTGACTGAAGCCTTTGGTATAATATCATTAATACGTATTTCTCTTTTGCTCTGCGCTTAAACATGTTTCATCAGTAGCATTTTCTTGGATGTCTAGTTGTAAAATAAAACCTAAGCATGCCCTACAGGAAAGAAATCGGCTACGATGGATGGAGGCTTGATTTTGTGAGAGGGTTTTGGGGTGGTTACATGAAGGACTACTTAGATGCTAGTGAGCCATACTTTGCTGTTGGCGAGTACTGGGATTCACTTGGTTACACGTATGGAGAGATGGATCACAATCAAGATGCACATAGACAGAGAATTATTGATTGGATTAATGCCACATATGGAACCGCTGGTGCATTTGATGTCACAACAAAAGGAATTCTCCATGCGGTAAGCAATGCAACTAGTGTAGATAACGAAATGATTTGCTATCTGTGAATACAATGGTGGAATAGCTATTCTAGCGTATATTTCATATGTCCTCTGTTTTCAAGTTCTTGCCGAGGAATCTGAAAAATAATTTGATTTCTACTCTTGCCGAAGAATCTGGAAGAGTTTGGAAAAAGCATTTGATTTCTACTCTCAATTTTCTGCTCTTTCTACCATAGCCATTTTTCATAGTAGTGACTATTTGATTTGGAGGATTTCTATTCTGTGTAGGCATTGGAAAGATGCGAATATTGGCGATTATCAGATGGGAAGGGGAAGGCGCCTGGTGTTGTTGGATGGTGGCCATCTCGTGCTGTGACTTTCATAGAGAATCATGACACTGGCTCCACTCAGGTTGGAAGTTATTTCATTTTGGATTTTCCCCCCATTGCCTAGCTACTCCTACTTTTCTAACTTGGATAATTACAGAAATATATGTCGTATGACTTTTCAGCTTTCAATCGGTAGAAGACATCTTTTTATGAGCATCTTAGTTATCCTAGTATTATTTCGATGCCATTGCTCCTTTCAATTATGAAAGTTTCTCATCTAGCTGTCATATTTTCTTACACGAACATTCTTCTTTCTGAAGGGTCATTGGAGGTTTCCAGGTGGAAAGGAAATGCAAGGATATGCTTACATTTTGACACATCCAGGAACGCCGTCATTGTTTTACGACCACATTTTCTCTCACTGCCGATCTGAAATTGAATCTCTAATCTCCCTGCGAAATCGAAACAAAATCCACTGCCGTAGTAGAGTAAGTATCCGATCACAAAGTTGATTTGTTGACCATAAAGTAGTACATGGGCTAGTAGATCCAGAGTCATAGCAGTTAAAGAGCAACAATAACCATGCAAAACATTGACATTAACTCTTGGTGCTGTTGTAATCAGCTTCAAATTACAAAGGCAGAAAGAGATGTTTATGCAGCCATCATCGACGAAAAAGTCGCGGTGAAGATTGGGCCTGGTCATTACGAGCCCCCAAGTGGACCTCAAAGATGGTCGCAGGCCATGGAGGGAAGAGACTACAAGGTCTGGGAAGTGTCCTAATATTCTCAGCGGCACGTCATCACTTGTATATGCGGGTAAATAAACTTGATTACACGAGGTTTGGGGAAGGAAGTGTTTCTTCATAAACGATTATTTATAAAGCAAATCGAAGTTAGCCAATAAAGAATAAACCACTTGCTTGTGATGATGGCACGATTGGGAGCTGCAAGTTCAAGTTCTCATTCCCTGCTTCACCTGTCGTTTAAGGGCCGAGTTTGAGAAGCTTGTGCTTGGGAATTCAAGGGCCGAGTTTGAGAAGCTTGTGCTTGTGCAAGTTCAAGTTCTCGTTCCCTGCTTCACCTGTCGTCAGTACCACATTGATACTGTAAAATTTTGTAAACAAATCATTGGGGCTGGATTATGCTTAATTGCCTATTAGTAAGCGTGCATTTCTATGTATTCTTGAGCTCTTTTGTAATTCCTTTACTTGCAGATTAAAGTGAGACCTTGCTGATTGTGAATCTTAAGGGAAAACTTGATCAACTTGACGGGATTGAATCGGATAAACTCCAATCTTAATGGAAAGAAGAAGGAAAAGAGCTGAGTTAGATGATGGAAAAAGAAAGATTAATCAATTTGTTGGTGTCTTGCTTGTTGATTTAATGGTATTGCTTTTCTCTAATTCCGTAGCCTCTAAAAAAGCCATCTCTGCGGCAGCATTCTCAGGCTGTTGGTGGTTTCTATATTTCCTCTTTGGTCAAAGCTCAACAAATGCTAAAGGTTTAACTGTTGACCCCAGAAATAGATGCCTAGTTGCTTGCATCTCATTTTGTTCTTTCATTTTTTTTTTTCCTATTAAATTTTGAAAACTTTTCTAGTTCTCTATTAAAAGTTTTTCCTACCGTATTCCCTAGTCCCAACACTAAGAATTACTGCTAACAATGACAACCATGAGTTAAGTAGTAATCGTAAAATTAAGTGTTTTTACTCTGACTTTTATTTATTTATTTATACTTTTGTTCTTGTTTTTCGATCAAAAGTTATTTGAAAGAGGCTTATAATTTATTTCCAGTGAAATATAAAATATGCCACAAGAGACATTTGAAAACATATATATAACGTTTAATTCCTAGAAGGAGAATAAAGGAAAATTCTTAAAAATTAATATCTAGATACAAACATCGATCTAAAAATGTTAAATATCTTTTGACACCACTTAGCCTAAATAATAGGATTTTTTTGAAGGGGTAAAAAAAAAACAAATAAATATGCTCAAAATCTTGAGGTGTAAACCTAAAGATAAATTAGTTAAGGATTTGTAACAAACCTTGAGGTGTAAAAGGTTATTAATTAATGATTCTAATAATAAGAGGCCTCAAGTTAAGGATGGCCTTAGGCTGTATGCAGTGATGTCCGACCGTTGAAATTGACACCATAAAATCACCCACATGCCTTTTTTTATATCATGATGAGAGAGAGACTAGCACTTCTCATACGCTAATTGTCTTTATATTTAAACAATTCCTCTCCTCAAGATTTAAGACCCCCCCCCCCCAACAAAAGGAATTGTCCTCGTCAATACGAGGCTGTAAGGTTTTTTTAACCTTTTGTTGGAGCTTGGGGTTGGCTAGGTCTTCCTCGTCCCTGGATATATATATATATATATATATATATATATATCACATATATACCTAAGACTAAGCCTTCACCAAACAAGAAGCTTCTTCATTGACGAGAGAGGGGGCAAAAAAAAAAAAAAGAGTAAATATAAAAGAAAATGGCAATAATGGTGATCGCAAAATCAAGCTTTGTGTTTTTCTTTTTCTTGACTTGTGCTGCATTTATGGTCCATGCCCACATTGCCGAGTTTGACGAATATTGGAAAAGCAGAGCCGAGCAAGCCCACGAAGATTCCCTCCAAGCCTACAACTTAAACCCTCTTGAAGTCACCGATCAGTTGAACTATGATGTCCAGACGTGAGTACATCTACTTTATAATATTTGGCAATCTATATAAAAATACTTATAATATATAACATGACATTTACTTTATATAACATTTAACATTGACTTAAAAAATATAGATAGATAAATTTTGTGTTGTTATACATGTCATATCTTAGTTTATATATGTTACACATAGAAGCGGTTTGTCCGTCAAGTTATGCACCACTTCAAATGAACATCTTAGCTATAAAAGGCCGCATGATTTACAATTTGACGCGCAAAAGAAGGAAAAAAAAAAAAAGCCGAATTAACAATATCATTTCTCATAATCTAATTACAAATGTTATGTTATGAACCTATATATATATTTATATATATATATATGTATATATGTATATGTATATATGCATGCATGCAGGGCTCTGACGTTCAGAAACACCACGAGAAGAGAGTTGAGGGGGAGGAAGAACAAGAAGGGAGGTCCATGCATGGCGACCAACCCCATAGACAGGTGCTGGAGGTGCGACCCCAACTGGGAGCAAAACCGCAAGCGTCTCGCCGACTGCGTCCTCGGCTTCGGCCGCAACACCGTCGGCGGCAAGTTCGGTCGCTACTACGTCGTGACCGACTCCTCAGACAACGACCTCGTGAACCCGAAGCCGGGGACGCTCCGGCACGCCGTCATCCAGAAGGAGCCTCTGTGGATCATCTTCGCCCGCAGCATGATCATCAGGCTGTCGGAGGAGCTCATAATGACTAGTGACAAGACCATCGACGCCCGCGGTGCCAACGTCCGCATCGCCTACGGTGCTGGCATCACGATTCAGTTTGTGAAGAATGTCATCATCCACAATCTTCACATTCATGACATTACCGCCGGTGGTGGTGGCAACATCAGGGACTCCATCGATCATGTCGGGTTCAGGACAAAGAGCGACGGTGACGGCATCTCGATCTTCGGATCGTCCAACGTTTGGATCGACCACGTTTCCATGTCCAACTGCCAAGACGGCCTCATCGACGCCATTATGGGCTCCACCGCCATCACCATCTCCAACTGCCACTTCACTCACCACAACGAGGTAAATTAATTAACAAAAATGCTACAAGACACCACCATTGTTTTACTACTAACAAGGACAAGACACCACCATTGTTTTACTACTAACAAGGACGGAGTCAGGATTTTATTTCAATAGCAGTACTATTAAGATTTAAAAAAAAAAAAAAATCTCTCCATTATTTTTTTTTTCTTTAGGTGCCAACAATTTTTTTCCTTAATATTTTCCATCATTATTACAAATATTAGTGAGATAGATCAAGAAAAAATTAAAGAGACATATTTGAGAAAAAAAATTTTCAATGGGGGGCACATTTCAAAAACTAATGAAATAACTCCATGCACGATTACTAATAAAAGATGACCATAACGTGAAATCCACCATCTATTAATAGTATTTATCGGGTAATTAACATATATGTGCTTGAAAAACATGTGAAATAAAAAAAAAAAATTTTTAAATGAACACACAGAAACAACGAACATACGTAACTGAATATTTAAAATATTGCAGGTGATGTTGTTTGGGGCGAGCGACAGCTACTCGGGTGACAAAGTGATGCAAGTCACGGTTGCGTTCAACCACTTCGGGCAAGGATTGGTGCAGAGGATGCCGAGGTGCAGGTGGGGATTCTTCCATGTTGTGAACAATGACTACACCCACTGGCTCATGTATGCCATTGGTGGTAGCCAGCATCCCACCATCATCAGCCAGGGCAACAGGTTCATTGCCCCTCCCAATGATGCTGCTAAGGAGGTATGTATCATCCTAGCTACTTTCCGACCCGAACCCGATCTCTATCCCTCAATGATCAAAGACTCGTTTCGTATTGCTTTCTAAAAACTGCTTTTGATTTCTAGGTTCAAAATTTGTTTTCAAAAGTATTTCAATGAATTTTTTTCCTTAAAAAAAAAAATACACTCTAATTTGAAAAAGCTTTCAATTAAAACTACAAAAATTTAACTTCTCAAAGAAGTTTTAAGTTTAATAAAACATTACTTATTAGAGAAAAAAAGTCATAATTTTTACTTTTCTTCTGATTATATGTGTGCACGCTTTTTTTTTTTTTTTTTTTTTGACGTGATTTGTTTTGATTGAAGGTGACCAAGAGGGACTATGCTCAGCCGAGCGAGTGGAAGAACTGGCAATGGAGGTCCGAGGGAGACCTATTGATGAACGGGGCGTTCTTTGTTCAATCCGGGAAGCGCCTTTCGAAAAGGCGATTCTCAAGGCTGCGCATGATCAAGTACAAGCCTGGCACCTTCGTCACCAGACTCACTCGCTATGCCGGAACCCTCATTTGTGCCGTTGGCAAACCTTGCTAATCACTTTTAAGAAACAAAAAATAAAAATAAAAAATTAATGCATTTATTTATTTTTGTTTCCAATTCATCTTCCTGCTAATTCATAGACTTGTGTACTTGGAAAATACATCTAACCTCCCTTGGTGATATCAATTAAAGAGGATGAAAAAGAAGAATAAGGGGTTAGCTAGCTATTCAAAAAGATCCACACATGTATATTCATTGCGAGTCTTTTTTTTTTTTTTTTTTTCAATCGGTTTTAATTTTTGTTTCTGGGTTCTTTTAAGCAGAAGAGAAAATATTGGTAGGGATCGAAAGAAAGCAAAATTTCAAGCGGGGGAAAACAAAAATATATATATATATTTGTTTGTGTTTTTTTGTCTATTAATTTGGTTATTGTGCTTCATTACTCAGCTGCAACAACTATAATCCTCTATATATGTGTGTGTTTGTAAGGATGCTGTTATCTCCACATTACACCAATTAAATAAGGAGTTTATTATTAATATTGTAGATTGCTAATGATTTTCGGAGTTAGTGTAAATAAATAAATAAATAAAATGAACTGTTTGAAAATCAAAGTCAAGGAAAAAAAAAAGATGAGTGAAATACTCACTTCATCACTTGACCTTATTGATCATGATTAGCATGTTTAGGGTGTTAAGAATCGCCCTAATTCTATTTCATCCAGAGCAATAAAATCTACAAAAGAAAATAATTAAAATTACAAAACACACAAAATTTTATATAGGTTTGCTTCAATGCAAGATTATGTCATGTTTCAATCACTGTAGAGAAATTACACACCCTTAAAACTGACTATGTTTTCTTTTCTAACTTCTCTCATAATAACCATAATGATGGAGTCCCTATTTATAATGAAAAACTATGATAACCGAAATTACAAGTGTGAAATCTCATAATACCCTTAATGAATAGCCGGTCTATTGTAGAACTTTTGGAGGCTTCATCCCTGAACCTACTAGATGGGGGTGCCTATTCCCTTCCAACTTTCACGGCGACCTACCCTGAAGATTGATTTGTGTACTGTTTCTAAATAGGGCTTCTTCTTCTTTTTTTTTTTTTTTTTTTTTTTTTTTGGAGGGCAATAAAAATCCATATATTAAAAAAAATAAGTGTTTTAGCGTATGAAATTTTGACATGTGCTCATAGAGTTTTAAAGCTCTCGAGATAAATAGAAGTGCTCATGCTTTTAAGTTAGGTCGGAAAACCGAGCAACATTCGAAAGAGTTAATGATGGGAATTTGAAACAAACAATGTAAGCATGTCATAGGATGGGAATATAGTCAAGAAAGAATATTATAAGGGTCCATTCCATTGGGAACAACGTTCTTAATGAGCTTCCCAGTCGAACCAAACTCTACTAATTCACTCACAAACTGCCTTGTGAACAAGTGAAGCTCCAATTTGGATGAGTAATCCTATGCTTTAAGCTAGAGTACGGTTGTAAATGACTTGTCGTGTAGGTGAAGAAAGGACAAGTTTCCAAGTTCAAATCTTTCCCAGGAAACAAACAATCTCTTGAGGGGTTGTGGATATAACAATCTAACAAAAGCCAAAACTAATATTGTCCTCTATATGTGGTATTTGTTCACTTTTGATCCTCCTAAATCATATCGATTATATGCTCTATAGTTTTTGTTCCCTAGCTGTCTGAGATTTATTAGTTTTCTCCTACTAAATGTCGGGAAATTGGAATATGGGATTTTTCTCTTTTATATCACATAATATTCTCGGAAAATTTTTATTTTTTTTCCCCTCAATATCCATCTTGATTGAAACTTAAATGTGTTCATCGATCAGAAGTTCAATTTTTTGCATTCGTGTTGTGTCTACAATAGTAAGATTGTGCATTTGATGTACTTGGACTGTGAGGCATATAGTTAACATCCGTTTTTTAGAAGGAAAAAAAACATGCATACTGTTTATGAAATAATTAACCTCGGTTTTACCGAATTAGCCGTTAATCGTTAGTAAGCAGAGGCCTTAAGGACAAGCGGCGAAATCCTGCGTGGCTGTCTAGTAGGTTACAGACAGTTTAAATTTTGTCTGAAATGTGTTGTGACCATCGTAAAAGCAAGAAGACAGATTAATAAAAAGACAAGCTCAGAAGCTACTATATAAACGGTTAGTTTTAGTACCTTAAACACCAAGCAATCAATCCAAAGAACCCGTTGTCTCTTGCTGTTTGCCACAAAGGATACAAAATAGACATGGAGATGACTCTGCAACCTGAGTTGTTCCCGACAAAGCGTCAACTGTGCATGTTAGAAGGCGATACTCTCGCGGCTCCTAAGTTCGCGAAAAGACGCCGAAGAGATCACTCCGCTGCTATTAAAGAACAGCTAGGTGAACAGCAGCAGCCACAGGCTGGCCAGTCTGCAACTGCTACTACTACTACTACTACTGTGAAAAGAAGCTCGAGATTTCGTGGTGTTAGCAGGTGTGGTTTTTTCGAAACATGTTGTGTTGTTTTGTTTTGTTTTGTTTTTTGCTTTAATTCTTGTTATTATTTTTATTTTTATTTTTTTTAATTATTATTGTGAATGTCGAAACTGAACGGAAGCAATTTTCGTGCAGGCATAGATGGACGGGAAGGTACGAGGCTCATTTATGGGACAAAGGGTCATGGAATCCCACACAAAGGAAGAAGGGAAAGCAAGGTATAGAAGAAATGTTTAATTTGTCTCTTGTTTATCTTTTTTAAATTTATATGTATATATTCTAACTTCTTTATTCGTTGATCGTGGCATGGAATTGGATTTCCCATTGATCTCTGGGACAGTTTATCTGGGTGAGTACTTTTTTAGCTAGATATGATCAATTTTCTGTTAAAATATGTGTGTGTGTGTGTGTATAAACATTTTCTGGGAAAATAACATTTAAAGACTTGGTCATTCAACAGGAGCTTATGATGAAGAAGAATCTGCTGCAAGAGCGTATGATTTAGCGGCGCTGAAGTATTGGGGAAGATCGACTTTTACAAACTTCCCGGTAAGAATATAAATAATAACATAAAGTTTTCGAAGCTCTTCGAACATTTTAGGCAAGATTAATGGTGCAACAGTTGCTTATTTTATCTGTGGTGATGATTGTGAAGGTATCAGATTATGAGAAAGAAATTGAGATCATGAAAAACCTCACTAAAGAAGAGTACCTGGCATCTTTGAGAAGGTACTTCATCAGTATTATACGATTATTACCCTTTCGGAGACCTTTCCGAAAAAGTTCTGAATTTAGTTCTTTAATTCCATCTACAGGAGAAGCAGTGGCTTTTCAAGAGGTGTATCAAAGTACAGAGGAGTTGCAAGGTAAGAGATTTTACATGTTCATAGTTTAACTCTTTTTTTTTTTTTTTTTAACTCGAAAAGAAACAATTCCGCTTAAGATTAATTTGTTGTTTGAACTTCAGGCATCATCACAATGGAAGATGGGAAGCAAGGATAGGGAGGGTTTTCGGAAACAAATATCTCTACCTGGGCACTTACAGTAAGATTCATATGTACTTGGGATTGCTACGAAAATTTAATTAGCGTACCAAATTGTCAAACTTAAAAGTTCAGGGATTTGCATCGCCATTAACTCTAATAACGTGTGGTTATTGAAGTGCAAGTAGCTCAAAGGCTTTTTTTTTTATAAATATTTCAGGCACCCAAGAGGAGGCTGCTCATGCTTATGATATTGCAGCAATAGAATATAGAGGCATCAATGCAGTGACTAACTTTGACTTGAGCACCTACATCCGATGGCTGCGACCGGTTTCCAGTTCTCTTGCTGCCCAAGAACCAAAACCTGCACCCGTTACACCCACTACAATCTCTTCGCCGCTGACAGCTTCTCCTTACTTCATTCCAACCAATGAAAAACCAGACTTGTCCATTTTCAATCTCAACCCCTTTACGCTCGAGGACTTGGAAACCTCCAAGCCACATGATATTTTCCAAAGACAGACTCCCAATAGTCCCTGCAGCAACTCTTCTTCCCCGTCTGCGCTCGGCCTCCTCTTCAAATCCTCAGTGTTCAGGGAGCTCGTTGAGAAGAATCTGTGCGCCGAGAGTGAAGAGAACGAAGGCTGTGACATAAAGAACCTGCCCCAGATGAAGAACAACCACTTTGACATGATTTCCTATGATGGCATTGGCAATATGAGTTCTACTAGTTCTTCCAGTTCCTATGCATTGCCCGGTTTGGAGTCTCGGGAGAAGAGCGCCTCGCCGTTGTACAATGAAAGGGGACAATCTCTCTGGAACTTTCCCTTAAACTTGTCTTCACCTGTTAATTTTAACTAACAAGCTTTTAAGTTTTCTTAGGTGCCCTCAGTGTAGAGGCAGCTAGTCTCAGTCCTTGGTTTTGTAATATAAAATGCACTCTGCTAATAAAGGTTTTTATTTGTTGGAAATCTTGTGTATTCTTTAGCTACTTAAAGCTGAACAGTTTGATCCAGTTTGGCGTGAAGAACACCTTATGAAGAAAGAAATGGTAAACAAAATCAGATGATAAGAATCATAGCCGGGTAGTTTTCTTACAATATAAGAACTAATATCGGCCCACTTACTAATTTTAGTATCAGAACAAGATGTCCTAAGTTCAAACCTATGAATCCGCATGCTTCCAAATTCTCATTGCTGTCTTGGCTCTTAAATAGCTTTCAAGCTTATAGTTAAAAATTCGTGTGCTGAATCTGTCCAATTAATACTCGGGAACATAATTTCCTACTTTTCAGCCTCCACGTGAGAAGTCACTGTTTAAAAACTAATGTTGACGTGACTTACTAGTAAGTTAAGCTTTTTAGAGAATTGGCAACTCCAAGTTAAGTTTGCAATCGAAACTTGGGACAAACACAGTTACATGAGATTCTTTTCTAATAGTTTTAACAAAATAGTTAATTATTAAAAAATACCTCGTGTTTAATTTTATTTTTTTCTTATAAATATGCTCATACACCTAGAAATTATCACACATGATATGTTAAAGCTGAACGTCGATCAGTTTGGCGTGATTTTTTTTTATTTTATTTTTTTTTTTTTGGGGGAAAGTTTGGCTTGAATGCTAGCTAGCAGCTACCATGTTGTGAAGAAAGAAATGACACGTAAAATCAAATTAGAAAGAATCAGAGCATATCAGTTTAAGTTTATGTGGGAAAATAAGGACCAACAAACTTGGATGTCTTTTTTGACAGTAAAACGAGATTGTTTCTGTTCAAATATAAAATTATTGTTGGCCTACTTTCTAACTATTTAAGCTTTTAGGAGAATTATTAAACTAACATAGTATCAGAGCAGGAGGATCTGAGTTCAAACCCCTGCAATTGCATTATTTAACCCCTTCATTATCATTGTGTGTTGGGCCTTAAACTTGTTTTGGGTTTCTTATAATTTGTATTAGATTTTCAAATTAATATTTATCTGCACGTTTGCTCATAGTATGGCCTGCACGTTAGGGGGAGTGTTGAAATAGAAAACTATTATTGACCCACCTCCTAATAGCTTAAACTTTTGAGAGAATTGATAAACTAACAGTTTCAGTTGAACCTATATTTGATTTCCTGATTGCATGCACGCCTTCTCTTTATCTCTTTACGAGACGCTTGAAACACCAACTGCAGTTAGAGTTTGGAGTTTTTTTTTAATTGAAAATAAATTAAAGTTTGAAAATGTGTATTTGATTGAAATGTAAATTAAGGGAAAAAAAAACTATTATATTTAAATAATATAACAACCTTAAATGTTTTTGAAGAAAAAAAGAATATAGATTATGTTTCGTTGCTCTTACTGTTATGAGTATTTAGATACAAAAATCATCTTCTTTCAAAAAATTTTTTTTTTTTTGGAAATTATCTTCTTTCGACTTGAAATAAAAAAGTTATGTACTTTCAAATTTTGAATTTTTTTTAAAAATGGAATAAATAAAAAAGAGACGTTGATCATTTAAAATTGAGTTGTGGAAAGTTTGACCCAAAGAAGAAGAAGGGGAGGGACAGAGAGAAAACTGGAATTGTTCCAAACAGAGCCCTATATTTTGATATGAAGATTTTGCGAGGGCGACATCATCTTTCAGTAAATAAAATTGTTGGTAGCATAAGACAAAATTTCTATTGTATATTTGATATAATTGAAAAACATATCGTCCCTTCTCATAGGGCTTGTCTACTACTAGACCAAAGAAAGAGGGAGGGGGCCCGAAAGATGCAAGAAACTAGGTGGTTGAGATTTGAGCCATATGGTAGAAGTAGATATGATTATTAAGAGAAACCAGATTCCATAACAAAAATGTTCACAGCTTCACCCCCCCAAAGTTCTAGATATGTAAAAATATTGCAAAATCCATCAAACACTGGTTTTGACATTGTCTTGCCTTTGTAGAGGTTATCATAAGTATTTATCTTCGTCAACTGTATGATTCTATCTCTCTAGGTAGAACTAGTACATCCATGCTTCCATGAGCTAGTGATATTCACTATCATCCTCTCCATCGTCATGGAAAAAAAAAAAAAAAAAAAGACTATTATACCGCCACCAAGTAGAAGACCTTGGTGGTCGTTTGATGTCATACATCTAATTCCAAAAATCAAACCTAAATTTTCACTCTCATATACATACAAGAAAAAACACCAAGGAGGTGGAAACATCTTGTTTCGTTTCGAATCTTGTCATCAGCACCTGGTGGATATCGACCTACATAGATCGAGGTAGTGAGCAAAAATTCACAATCACTTTAAATATTTCAAAGGCCGATGTTTTTAAGCATTTGGAAGAAGAGTCTCGGCCAAAACTAATTAAAGTCCCATCATCGATACGGTCATACCAATGAAAGCTATTCATTATCAATGCGTATAATGATTAATTCCTAAACCTAATTCATTGAGGGGTTAGGTTGGCTGGGACAGAGCGGGGAAATGCTAAATTACAGAATAAGGTAATCATCTAGATGACGAATACTCTTTAACATGAATGCACCACCCATACGTAATTCTAGAGAATTTCATTCTAGATTAAGTGTTCTGGTCCAAACCTCGGCAGCTTTCTTGGCTTTTCTTCCAATCTGTCAACACCATCTTGCGCAACAACATCACTTGCAGACTTGCTGACGTCTCCAAACATAGAGTCTGCAATTTCCTTCAGACCCTGCAGGAAAACAATATACTAACAGCTAAATAGTAGAACATCAATGTTTTAATCACCGAGATATCCCTTGCTGAAAACACAGAGACTAAGTGGCCCAACGGAAATATATCAGAATGGTCGGTAGACTATGGGGGTAGTGGGGACTCTCTATTTATACATGCAAACCTTTCATATCTTCATAGACTACAAGGACAACAAAAATGAAGTTTGTCTGCAAATTTGGTATCACGCAAACCCCTTTTCCTAAACTACTTGGGATGCTCAACATGACTTCCTATTCCTATGTTTCTGTCTGAAACGTGACTCCACTTATGCCCTTAAATTTTCTCCAAATTATTACAGCTATGAAATTATCATCAATGCATATCAAGTATCCAACTTACTAACCACATTAGTGTTAATAGATTACCATATATGGTAGTTTCACCAACCAGAAATGGTAAAAAGGTTTTTAGAGACAAACCATCGGACTTGAAGTCTCTGAACCTGTGAGAAAACCACGTGACTTGCCAGAAAGCTTAAGTTGTTCCTGCAATAAGTTTGAACATAATTTAGAATGCTTTTTCAAAAATTATAGAGCTGTCCCTAACGCCGTTAGATAAGCTTGCAACAGACTCTTTAACACAATCACGAGAAAACGAAAGTATACGCCCTGTTGAAACTAGAAAAGATTTCTCTACAAGAGTATTACCACAAACCATATACAAGTTCTCCGTGAAACTTAGCAGGGGACTTAAAAGCCTAAAGTGGATGACAGGATTGTTATCATAGGGTCTTTTTTCATATCTATGTCGTATAAAACAAACCATAATGGAAATAACAATAAATAAAAAAACTTTAAAAGTCAAGAAAAAGCTTCAGATTATCCATACAACTATTGGTTCCTACTTCCTACCTGCAGTGCTTCAGGCATTTTTGTTTTCCTTCCATCGACAAAGTTGCATAGGTAGAAGACACCAAGATTTGCAAGATCCTGTCGGAACAAATAAGTTGGTTCAATCTCAGATAGACAGGTAATGATGATGGTACAAGGGATGAAAAAAAATAAATAAAAATAAAAATAAAAAACTCCAGTGCTAGTTGTAAAATAAAAATGATCATATTGAAACATGCTAGAGGGGAATCCAGCATGTCAAACTCACACAGGTCACAAAATACAATATATGCATTACAAAACAGTATACCATACTTAGAGACGGAAAAATCTTAACAGCAAAAGGGATAGAAGAAAAGGGATATCTCTGAGAAATTTGCATGCCAAAGGTTACCAGCACATGTAATGCACATTATTTTCCATCAGTTAATAAAACTATTTCTTGTTCCTTTTTGGATCAATTAGGGCCTTTAAAGTCTTTAAGGTTAAGAAAACAAACAGAAAATTCCATCAGTTAATAAAACTATTTCTTGTTCCTTTTTGGATCAATTAGGGCCTTTAAAGTCTTGAAGGTTAAGAAAACGAACAGAAAATTCCAGACAGTGTGCCAGCCAATAATGAATTAATCAAAAGTTCCTTAATTCAGCATGATTAAAATACTTTATATAAAACAAACAACCAGACGCTGTTTTACCTGCTTCTCCTCCATCGTACATATCTTCCCATTCTGTAAAAAGAAGAAAAGAAATCAAGATTAATACACTTTCATGAAAGAAGAAAAAGAAGGGAATTACTGCCTCCTGAATAAATATCTTTTCTTCTTAACACTCTTTCTACTGAGTCTAATCTATGACTACCATGAAAATGGAAGCATAACTCACCAAACCAGAAACCATACTCTGCAATGCGCTTAAGTCATAATCAATTTCAGAAAGAGACTGGTGGACTCCAGCAACCTGTTTCACAAGTTCCAAATACATTAAGAAATGGTAGGAGACAAATGTGTAATGAAAACTAATCACATCATATCAAGTTTAATACGCATATAAACATACGATATAGTCATAACAATTTTACTGAAGTGGAAAGAGGTTTACTTGAGACTTATTTGCCAGAGATATTAAGATTTCAATAATTAACACATAACCAATAGCTCCAACGCACCAACATAGAAAGCATATACTTTAAATCTGCTGTTTCTCGTCAACAAAATATGGACGGAAAGTAATAAAGTGCGTAGAAAAACATACGTCATCCTTTATTGCCCTAGACAGCTCGTTCTGCTCCAACATTTTATCATCCAAGTTCTGGATCCTCTGCGTCAAGTGCTTCTTTGTTTTCTGACCAATAAAAAAATTGCACTCAATCGAAACATAATTTTCCTCTTATAACAGGAGTTTGATAATACAGAGTAGTACATTTTGGATGGATATGTAACGTACTCGTTCAAGACTAACAGAGAACAAGAATATAAGAAAAT
The DNA here is from genome assembly GCA_038430175.1 of Ficus hirta. Taxonomy (NCBI): domain Eukaryota; kingdom Viridiplantae; phylum Streptophyta; class Magnoliopsida; order Rosales; family Moraceae; genus Ficus; species Ficus hirta. The sequence goes on along the minus strand of CM076595.1, from coordinate 12,242,171 downwards.
TATAGAAAAATGGGTAAAATTTAAATTCTCTCTTGCAAGGAATTGGAGCTCATGAATCATGATAAGTAAAAAATGCAACAAGATGAAAGGAGACTTACAGCAAGAGCATCTGATACATTCTCCAGATGTTTCGTTAAATTTGTAACAGCACTAGCCATATTACGCTTCGTTACGTACATAAGATCCGAGAAAGAAATACCCTGATCATTCAAACAAAAGAACAATTAATCTTCTCTAAGCCATGTTTCCTTTTTCCTTTCTCCTTCTCTAACCACAACTCAAAGGGAGTAAAGATCACCCCATCATCATTAATATACAGAACAAAAATAAACAAATAAATAAAGAACCAAATAATATGCAAAAACGTTACTAGGATATCCAGTTACCTTCCACCACATATAACCATAACCCAATGCCCCCACTGCAGCAGCTGGAACTACAAGTGATGTTAAGTTGCCTGAGCCAAAGGAAAAAAAAATCTTCATTAGTAAGAAGTTCTTTCACTTTGCAAGAAAATTTGTGATGGAAAAAAAAAAAAAAAAAAACTTTGAATCTCCCCAAAATAAATAAAAAAGTGAAGAGATACCATAGCCATCACCCCCATTGAGAACAGTAATCTGTCGATTTGAGGCCAATGATCGAACCTCGGCAGCCAATCTACGCACCTAAAAGATATATAACAAACAAACCAAAAAAAAAAAGAGTTCAATACTTTACATCTTAATTTGTATAATCAATTGGAAAATCCTACTTTATATCTCAATTTGTATAATCAATTGAAAAATCCACTCTCCCACAAAATAATTACTTAACGTGACTGATTCATTATCATCATTACCTGAGCCGCAATGGCATCAGAGTACTCAGAATCACTTTCACCTTGATCTCCAGATTTCTCCAATCCCTTCACCAATGCCTGCCCAATACACCACAAAACACGTCAAGAACAGCACAACCGACCTAGTTCACAACCCATAATCGCCGATATTGCAAAAAAATCAAATTAAATACGAAAACACGAACTTCAATGAAATTAATCGACTTTCAAACCCAAAACAAACCATTTGATTAATCAAACTCTCCCAGGTTCGACAGAAAAAACTCAAAATAAAAGTAAATTATTAAGATCGAAAGAAAATTCCATGAAAAAGCGCTCAAATTGAAGGGATCGGAGCGCAAAAGAAGCTGAATTTAGGGGGAAAATCAAAGACAGAACCTGAAGCTCGCCGAGCAAATCCGAAAGTTTGTTGTTCTTGAGCAATATCGTGGTGGTGTAACCTAGAGAGAAGAATTACTCGGATGAGAGAGGAAAAAAAATAAAAAAGAGGTCAAAGTAGAAAAAAGTAATGCGAAAAGCCAAGCAGAAGTACCAGCTCCGGCTAAGACCAGGATCTTGGAGAGGCCAATTCCGGATTGCATAGCCATGGCGATGGTGTCTGGGCGAGCAGAAACCTAATCCAATGTTGTAGAGAGAGAAAGAGAGTGAGGATTTTCCGGAAGGTATAGAGGGAGAAAGAGAGAGGGAGGATCGGGTTCCCGAGTTGCGGAAAGATGATGATGAAAGATGATAACCTATTCAACTCAACTACTACCTGAGTGCACGGTAAACGACACCGTATTATACAACAGCCTCTCCATGAGACGACGTCGCTTTTCCAATAGGGCTCCTGTCCCCGTTGGGCTTGCGCTTGGACTTGGGCTTGGATTTTTTCGATCGGAAGCACATCTTTGGAAAAAACTAAAAAATAAAATAAAAAATTAGGAGAAAATTACCTAAATAACTATATTTTTTTTCATCTATTGATTAATATGGTACAAATTCCCCATTCTTGATCCACATGATATAAATTTTAGTTAACTTTAATATAATTTTGTGTTAATTTTATGCAATGGTCTCTAATTTTATATCATTCAGGTGCCTTCCCCATTAATCCCATGGTTCGAATTACCCTCTTATAATGTCAAATAAAAAGAAAAAAAAAATAAGTGAAGAGTCATGTTTTTAATACCTCCTTATAATTTTATCTACTGTAATATTGAAGTTGATAATTTTAGCGTTATGAAATAACAAAATTATCAACTTTAATATTACGATTGGCATAAGATGAGGATGTGTCAAATTTTATGACATTTTTGCATATAACCCAATAAAAAGTAGTTTTAAAAGAAAAATCCAAATTATAGGAAAAAAAATCCGAAACATGTACACTTAAAGGGCTATTCTCATAATTTCCTCTAAATACCAGGTATTTATTTACTGGAAAGTTAGTGAGGTAATTGTGAAAACAACCATTTATATAGACATGTTTATATTTTTTGTTATTTTGAATTTTAACCATGCATATTTATTTAATTATAGGTAATAGAAACAAAAGCTATTATAAAATATACAATAGTCAAGGGTTTTTTGGGTATTTTAAAAGGTTAAATCGAGTGTTAATCAAGAATATGTATTAAATGTAATTGAATAATATAAAGCTGTAAAAACTTAAAATGCACGATATACTTTAAATACAGGTGAAAAAATATAAGCAATACTGAATTTTAGCTTTTCTTTTCAGGGTAACATGAGTATTTTAAGGTCAATATTTTATCTTGATCGAAAAAGAGTATAAATTTGATATAATTAAACGTAATTTAATGGTATAAAAATGTCAAAATTAAAAACATATGGTATGCTTTTTAATTAAAAACAAGATACAAGATGTAAAAACATAAATAACCTTTTCTCCAAAAAAAAAATTTTTGTTTTTTTGCTAGAAAACCCATATTTTAAACTTTGTTTTTTAATATTTAAAATTACTATTTTTTAGTTAATTAATTATAAAAGGTTAAAAGGAGATTTCTCAAGAAAGATTTTAGGGTACTACAATGATTTTATTTTTTAAATTTTCATATTATTAAAAACAAAAGGTGCACTCAATAATACATGAAAAAAAAAACACACACACACACAGAGCACGCACACACAAAACAAAAGGTGCATTCAATAATACATGAAAAAACACACGCGTTCGCGTGTTTCGAACGTTTGAAGTCCCACGTTGACAAGAAAGCAAAGTTTTTTCCTTTAACATTCTTATACGCATACTTTTTTAGACTTTTACAGAAACTTTTTTTCAAATATTGAATTATAAAAACTCTTTAAGAAAATATGCACAAACTCATAAATTCATTGAAAGGATTGGTAAATTTTGAGGTGTATTAAATTTTCGTTGACGTGCCTCTTTTTGAGTGTGCCTCTTTTTGAGTGAGGTTTGTATAATTTAATTGGGTGGACAGAGAAAGAAACAAGGACTAGATGATGTGTACTTAAGTAAAAAAGTAAAAATATTTTGTTGAGAGACAGATGATCTTAGTTTACATAAGAGATGATGTGGACTTAAGTAAAAAAGTAAAAATATTTTGTTGAAAGAGAAAAAAGAAAGTAAACAAATATATTGCTAATTTTATTCTAACTTGTGGAGTTTTGACTAATGCTTAAGCTGATAACTTTTACTCTTTTTAATTTCATTATTAATAGGACCTAGATCAGTTGCCAATCTCTTCATGAAAGGATTGGTAAAGGCCCTCATTTTTCTTCTCACTTGGATTTTACTCGTATTTTATAAATAGTAAAGCTAATAATTCGAGGCCTAAACAGGTGGCTGACAAAAACAAAAGGCCTGTTGATAAATGGCCGACAAGAAAAAAGTAAAGTGGTTGGGACAGCTGGCGAAGGAATCTTATCCTTCGAGAGAGTGCTGGATAACGTAAGGGCTTAAGTCTTCAGTGAGCTGTGGCGTTATTGCTGACATTGCCAATAGCTTGGTTTGTTAGCCGACTCTTGGTTTGTGATGGCTTTCTCGGCTTGTTCGGCTGCTTCGATCTCGTCAATGAGTCATAGGACTTCTTGGTGATTTTCTTCATCTTCCCAAAACTTGTCTGTATACCATTCAGATTTATAGACCTTGTGGTTGCATGGTGGAGGAGAACAGTGGGTTTCTCCTGATACGTAGTATTTGAATGAGCAACTCTGGGTGACCTGTGGTTGTTCTTGGGATGATGATGGTGGCGATATTCCAAGCTTTCTGAAGTCTTCTGGATTGAGTGGTTTTTCTTCATATGGATCTTGAGCCCACTAGATGAACCGGAACTCTTCTTCAAAAGAGGGTCCTTCAGATTGGAATCTGATTGGTTGGGACTCTTCTGGTTCTGTTGACTTTGGGACAAAGTCAGGACCTAAGTCGGAGCTAGGAATCGTGCTGGGTCCTGTACTGGTACTGGAGTCTGAGCTGTCCTTTGGATTGTTGATCTCATCAAGGATTTGTTTGATCCGCTGGGTATATTTGGTAGGGAGTCTTTCCTATGGAGCATCTTCTTCTGGTTTTGGCCATACTTCGTCTGGAATCTCCTGATTCTTATAAGAAGATTGCAGATGCAACATTCGGAGAACTCTGCCAACTAATTCTGAAAGCCATTGATAAGATGTACTCGCAGAATACAGTGAAACAGTGATTAAAATTAAGCGTTATATTCACTAATTACCTTTCCTCCTCATTTGTCAGTCGTCACCCATTTTAGAGGTCTAACTACTCAAGATATTTAAAATAGATTGTATCTCTATCGATGTAGTGTGTATTTTCAAACGGAATCTAATACAAGTATGGTATGTTTTCAAAATATAAATAAAAACAGGTATTTGTAGTAAACAAAAAAAAATCTAAAAAAGAAAACAAAAGCTGGTCTAAAATAAATTGTACCTCCCACTTCAGATCTGATTTTTTCTTTGTAGATTTTTATCTCTAGATATTTTTTATAACGTTTTAAAATCTTTTTATCCCTCTTAAAATCGCCACATACCACTCTTGTCTAGAAATTGACAATTTTTTACTTATTGATCAAAACCATAGATTTCAAAAATGTCAGATTTCTAAACTCAAGATTGAAGTCAAAATGAGATAAGTTGATATTATTGGGGGAATAAAACAAGGAATTGTTTGTTATTTCCCGGTTTTTAACATATTCATTTGCTGATGTGTAAGGTAGACTATAATCAAATTTGAAAGAGTGAATGTATCTTACCCCTTCTGAAGCCTCTTTCATAGGAAGCAATTTTGAGATAAGGAAGTAATTAACAATTTTCAGAAAATAATTATAATAAATGATAGGTTTTTAAAATATTTAAAATAAATATCAGTAAATAAGAAATTTAGAATGTAAATGATTTATTTACATATTTTAAATATGCAATTTACCTAATAAATTTTCTATGTACCTAATAAATTTACCATTTACTTTTAAATATTTTTAAAACCTTGCTATTTTTTAAAGGAAATTTTCTATTTTTAGTCAGAGTACAAGAGTATACATTCTTCCGTTTCCGTCTTCAGATGGAGAATCATTTTTTGAGGAAGATACATTATACTAATATATTAAAAGAATGTCTTCTTTTTACTATTTTTTTTACAGTATTACACAGTAAAAAAAAATACTAAAAGAATGTCCCTTTTTTACTGTTCCTTGGACAGTGTTGCACAGTAAAAAAATTTTTCCCTCTTCACTTTTCCATTTCTGTTGCTACAGTGGAGTACAGCAATGCACAGTAATTTCTAGTGTTAAATAACGTTTTTGCCCTTGGTTTTTGGCTGCTGCCTTCCTTCCTCCACAGTGGATGGACAATTTTACCTTCCACATCTTAATTCTCCCCTTTTCTTCTTTCTTTCGCCGCCCCCTCCCCCTATTGATTTTCTCTTTCTATCTTTCCTCTTTTGACTCTCTCTCTCTCTCTACCACTCTGCCTCTCTCTCTCCCTCTTCTTTGGATTTTTGGGTTCTAAAGCTTAGATTTTTTGGTTTTTTTGTTCCTTTGTCTGGTCATTTTTTCTTTTTTGGTTTGGGTTTTTACTGCTAACGATCTCTTCGCCGGTGGTTGTTTTCTCCGGTTGCAGTAGCTTGGTTTTTGTTGTTCATTTTCGGAATTTTTTTTTTCCCTTTTTAATGTTGTTGGGTTATTGTGTTGAATGTTTAGATATGTTTTTGTGTTGAAGGTTTTGGTTTTGATTTTTGTGTTGTTGTTTTGTTCTTGGTTATTGTTTCTGGGGATTTTTTTCTTTTCTTTTTTTTTTTTCCCTTTCTCTCCGGTTCTTTTGTTATTTTTTAACTCAATTATGTACATTTCTCTCATGGGTCTTCCTTCCCCCCACCCCCCCCCCCCCAACGAATGTTGAGTTCTGATCTTTGAAATTTTGTTCTTAAAAATTTTATTTTCTCTTTTTTTATAGTTGTTTTCGAAGTTTATAATTTGTATTTTTTTTCTGTGGTATTTTTTTTAATTGTTGTTTCTGTTTCACTTTTTTTTTTGGTCTTTTTATGAATTCTTTAATTTACTGTTTATTGAGATATTCAGCGTCCACTCCCTAGATATTGGTATTTTTTGTTCTCTCAATCATTCATTCATTCAAATTTTTTTTTAATTATTGAGGTTTTTCCTTATTGTGTGTTTGTTTTCTTTGAATCCTTAAATCTGGGGTTTTTTTTTAATGCTTTGAGGGTTTTTTGTTCAAGGTTTAGATGTGTTTTTCTGTTAAAAGTTTGGACTTTGATTTTTAGTTTTTTTTTTTCCTTTTTTATTACAATTTTCGGATTGCATTTTTCTCCCTCCTATCTTTTGTTATTTTTTAACTTACTATTGAGTTTGCTTATTGCATTTTCTCCTTTTTATTTTTTCTGAATGGTGAGTTTTGATTTTGGTTTTTTTTTAATGTCCTGTTTCTAAATTCATATTTTTTTTTCTTGGTTTTTTTTTTCTTTTTCTCAGTATGTTTTTTGTGTTGGAAGTGTCCATTTTAATGTTTAGTATGTAGCTTTTTTTCATTGTTGTATTTGTTTGGCCTTTTTTCGACCTCTCAGATTTTGGTTTTTATTTTTGCCTACCATTCATATTCTTCTTCTTCTTCTTCTTTTTTTTGTTGTGAGTATTTTTTGATTTGTTTTCCAAGTTTTTGAAAACAAATGCAGAGTACTAAAAAGGGTGAACAAAAATTATGGTATGTTGCATTTTTTCTTTCTTCTTTATTTCGGCACTGTTTTTGCTGCCCTTTTTTTTTTTTTTTTGATATGTGATTGTTGCTAATTACTTTTTGCAGATTGGAATAACAATTGTGGCAAAATGAACCGATGCAAATATCAAGTGGAACATTGAAGTTTTTTATCTGTTAGTTTGTATTTTTGTAATTTTTAGTGTTTTTTCTCCCCGGGTAATATTTTGTTGATTTTGTTTCCAAATTTGATCTTTACATTATGTTTGTTGATGATTTTCTATTATATTTAGAATATGTAGTGTTTGGTGTTTTTATAAGAAATTATTTAGTTTTTCTGTTAAATTTTTATTTCTTCAGATTGCTTTTATTATAGATAGGACGTTTTTGTTTATAATTGTTAATTATGATTAGGTTAGTGTGTGTGATGTTTTGTTATCACCATTCTTTCTATTTAATTCACAGAATTATTATTCTTTTTTGTCTGATAATCGTATTACATGATTTAGTTAGATTTCAATAAATTGTTAGATGTGTTTTAACTATGTAGGTTGCTAGCTGTAATTATAAACTTCCCCCCTTTTAAATTATCTTTTTTTTTTTTTTTACCCTTTTTGTTGTAATTATATTGTATGCTAGAAGTTTCTCATTTATTGCCCACGATTACTTTGACTTAGATTTTCTACAACTTCAACTTTATCATTAATGCAGCTGATTTTGTTGTCTCTTATTTGTTCTGTGTGAAAATTTTTTTCTCTCTCTCTTGCACCAACTCTTCTGATTTAGCCGGTTCTCTGTTTTAAGTAATCTTCTTTTCATTTATTGCTTCATCTCTTTCCTTTACCATTAATGTTTCTGTAAACTTCTATTAACTGTTTTCCCTTGAAGTTTCGTTACTCTCTGTTAAAACCTGCTTTTTTATTCTGGTACTGTTCTTATTTAAACGTTTTTATTAGTGTTCATTATTGTCTTATTATTTCAACATGTTTATTACTTTGAAGATCATATTATGAATAGATTCATTTTTTTTTTATTCTGTTTTGTTTCTTTTCTCTGTTTGTGGTTATTTACCTCTTTTTTTTCTCTGCCTCCTCTCCCCCTGTTCCTCTACTTGTTGACAGTATAGACAACCTTTTTTTCTTATTTGTGAATGTTTTCTGATTATTATTTATATTATAAGTGGTAATTTACCACCTTTTTTTTTTCTTATTTGTGCATGTTTTGTGATTATTATTTATATTATAAGTGGTTATTTACCCCCTTTTTTCCCTGCCCCCTTCCGCCCCGTCTCTCTCCCTGGCCGACAGTATACACAGTCTTTTTTTCTTATTTGTGAATGTTTTGTGATTATTATTTATATTATAAGTGGTTATTTACCCCCCTCCCCTTTTTTCCTGTCCCCCATCCTTCTCCCTGACAGACAGAGTATACACAGCTTTTTTTTTTTTTTTTCTTATTTGTGAATGTTTTGTGATTATTATTTATATTATAAGTTACATGATAATGTCATATGTGATAAGTTTACTATTTTGTTTTTTTTTTTGCCCCCTCTTTTCTTCTATTATTGCTTCTGTGTTTTGTTGTTGCTCATGTTTTTAAATAAGAACTCTTGGATTAAAATTTTTGTATGCTATGATGATCTCCAATCAGATGTGTAAGAATGTATATACCAGATTTATTGTTTAATTTGGTATATGGTGCTGAATATGGTATTATTGATAACATATGTTACATAACTGTTATATACTATTTGACCATTTTTATTGTTGCTGTGAATGTTTGGGATTTGTGTTAATTTTGTTTTTTTGACAATATCATGGTACTGATTATATTACTGTCTTTATATTATTGTAATATTCTAAATTTTTTTCAACTTTTTCCTCTTTCTTCCAGTTCTCTCTTTTTTTCGTTTCCTTTCTGTATAATGTAAGCATTCTCTGTTTTTCTTTGTTTTTTGGACCCAGATATTACACTTGGTAGCTATTAAAGATGATGTTGAGTTGTATTATGGTTACTGTTAACATATTACTAATGAGATCTGAGCATACCACAAAATGTTTCATTAAAACTTTTATACTGTTTTTTTACAGTATATATATATGTGTATATATTAAATTTATTGTTATTATTTCTATTTTATTTGTTGTTCTGTCCTTTGCTTTTTTTTTTTTTATTACCGGGGATTTTTTTTCTATTATATTGTTGTAATATTTAAGTTTATTAGAACAAATTCTGTATTGAAATTTTTTTGTAATTATAATTTGTTGTATTCTTAATTGTATAATTTCAGTTCTTTTATTATATAATTTTATTCCTTTTTTTTTTTTTCTATTTCTATGTAATATTTATTTATGAATTTATATACCTTAATTTATTTATCATTTGATTTAATAAATCCAAGTTTTTATTCAAGGCAAAAAATGCGTAGATATAGGGAAGGGGGAGGGGGAAGAATAGTGGTTAACATGTTAATGAATTGGGTTTATTAAATTCATTCATATTAAATTTTTTATTAGATATAAATTTTTAGTTTGCTTAATAACATAATTGATCATAATGAATAATAATAAGCTATGTATTATTTGATTCAAGAAATGTAGGCTCTCATAAAAATTAAAAAAAATATAAAAAAATAATATTTTCATCAATTGTTATATATTAGGAACAGATAAAATTTAATAAGGGGGTGTTTGGTGTATAAGTTGAGTTTGAGTTGAGTTAAGATTTTTAAGTTTGAATAGTAATTTTTGTTGACTTTTTCAGAAAAGACAAAAAACTTTTGGGGAAAAAGATAAAAAACATGATGAAAAAAGTACAGTTTGGTTTAAACCAAACTAACCAACCAAACAAGTCCTAAAAAACATTTCGCCCTCTGTAGGGAATCCAATGAATAGAATAGAGAGGGTGAGAAAAGATACAAAAATTGTTAGTTACAATCATATATATTAACAAAGTCAATAATATTTTCTCTAATTAATTTTAATTATGTAAAATAAATTACATGAATAAAACAATACATAAACATTACAAAATGGTAACTTGAAAAAAAATAAAAACATAAAAAAACGATTAACATACTAAAAAAAATACTTTAACAAATAAATATATATTTTTAATAAAATAATATCAAAAAAAAATTAAATAAACTAAATTACAAATTGAGGAATAATATTTTCTTTAATCATTTTTAACTATCTAAAATAAAATTGCATCAATTAAATAATATATAAGAATTGCAAAATCTTAAATTTTATAAAAATTTACAACAAACAAAAAAATAAATAAACAGTTGAATTAATTTATTTAAAAATTAAAATAACACAATTAAATTATAATATTAAAAAAAGCCAATATTTTAGATTAAAAAATATTTCATGAGAATTTATAAATATAAATTATCACTGTAAATTTACAACAAAATGAAAAGATGTAATTTTTTTTCCCTTCATAAATAAAAATGATAAAAAATATTATTTTCAATTATCTTTATTTATGTAAAATAAAACTACATAAATGAAACAATATATAAGAATAACAAAATATTAAATTCTTAAAAATTTAAACAATTTCAACTATAAATATCATTTTACTAACATATACAAATACTTTTATAATAACAGATCGGAGGAGAAAATGAAAAAGGTTAAACATAAATGACATCAGGTCATTCTACAAACAAAAATTTCCTCCTACAACACTTTTTGTATGAATAAATATAAATATATATCTATACTAATATATATAATTTAGACATCTTAATGTAAATTTAAATATCTAAAAAAACAAACTAAATTCTCAAAGTTATTGTCAATATATTATCTTCCTTAATTAACTGCATGTAATATATATTATTTATTTTCATATTTTGTTTTTAACTTTTTTCTTCTACCACCGTGCATCGCACGGGTATTAACCTAGTTTCTACTAGGACATGTCCTAATGTTGTGTCCAATTTCCTGGCAAAGTCGGCACTTGTATATTCTGCTTCCAGAAGTCAGAGAGCCTTTCTTTGCATCACTACTACTCAACTTTTCACCGACAAGTTTAGGACAAGTCCTGCGATTATGGCCTCTTTGGCGGCATAACCTGCACCGATTACGTTTCCCTGTTGCGTTTTTGTGATCGCTAAATCTTGTCTCTGGACAAGTTCTTCTGTTATGGCCCATTCCTCCGCACACGCGACATCTGAACTTTCTACCGATCAAACTTTCTTTCAGTTCAGGACAGTAGTGTCTTCTATGCCCCTCACGCCCACAGTTTCGGCAGTAGAATTTCACTCCTGCATCAGAAAACAAGAAATTCATCTGCGCCAAGTTTAAAGCCATAACAATTGGTGAACTCGTCATGTGATTTGAATGGAAAACTTGTGTTGAGTTAGCTGTGATATTGGTCAGAGATTCCCTAAGGTTACAATTAGCTCAAGAAGACTAAAATGGGCATATAAATTTAACTAAAAGCTGTTAAGCAGACACTTGTCGTTATGAGAAACTGACCTTTCATGGCAATGCTCCTCTTGTGGCGGTTTTCTGGGTCGCTGAAGAATGCCTTTAAAGCTTCAGAAGCATGCTTTCTCGCTGCAGCGGTTCCTTTGGCTTTCTGCATTGCACAGAATAGATTGTTTATACCTTTTAACCTTCATCCTAGAAACTAATGGTGCAGCTGTTTTCCCGTCAGGTTACAACTCAGTACACGATTGCCACAAACATTTGTGAATAACATGTAACGTTAGTGTCTCAGTTCTTTCTAGCTGTAAAGATGAATGACGCTTCTTTTTTGAGCAACAGCCAGTAAGGGAGTGCGCATTTGTCTGATGGGTTCAGTTCTAAGCCTTGTACACCCGACTGAACACCTCGGTTGCCCGACATGCCACCGCATAACAATGCGGTGTATCATATTCGTGTTCTAGGAAGTTAGTTTCTAGACATGGATCAAACCTCACACACGGCATTTTCTAGTTAGAAGTCAATAAGCATTTCCTTCAACATTTATGCAGTCATTAATGATGAGAAAGAGCTTTAACGTGTCCGGTCAACTTTAACTTTTGTTTGACATCATTATGAATCACGAAGTTGAAGCCACCCCATCTCGACAACCACTTCAAAATATTAAATTTTACAGAAAAGGAAAAAGAAAGTCTATCCGCAAGACATGTTAAAAGATAATTGTCTAGTGTTCTGTATATCCCTAATTTTGTTCACTAAGGATAGTCGTACTATCATAATTAAAGAAGTTCAAAAGAGAAATTAGGATTCCGACCTTAATTGCAGCCACTCTTTGTGCATGAAGCTTGGGATCTCGATGGATAATCTTCATTCTTTTACTGATTATACCAGTTTTGGCATTGAGACTCTGCAATCATCCAAACTAGACAAAGAAGATTAAATTCATGATAATGGCCACTATGTATTCACTTTATTAACAAAAAATTCAAGCAGAAAGATATGCAAACAACGCCTAAGAGCAGAACTGGCCATCACCACATGGAATAATGACACCATTTTTCTTCTATTATGAGATTGCAAGATTAGAAACGTGCATGATGACAATGAGAACCTCTTTCGCTAATTCTGTGTTCATTATTAGGAGGTGGACCGACAGTAGGTTTATATACTAACATAGTGACTAAATTCACACAATTGAATATCGTAGCTCATGCCAACTAATTCATGTTCTTGCGAGAAACATAAGAGCGAAGCAGACAACTAACTTTTAGAGATCTACTGATCTTTAATCCAACTTCCGGAGGCGGTGATTGGTAAACGCGCTTTGATTTTCTTGTCATGTCCAGCTTTATGTCCAAATTGTCAACTTCATCATCCTCCTTCACTTTGACGGGAGAACTGGGAAGGGAAAAAATAAACCGCCTTAGCATTTTTAAGACCACTTTACACTTAACATTACCAACAAACTTAACATTCAAAAAAAAAAAAAAAAAAAAAAAAAAAGGGGATAGAACCAGGCTATTAAGAAATTACATGGAGCGGGCTTTCTCCCATGGTCGCTCATCAATGGACTCTTCCCATATGACACATTCTCCCAAACACTGACGACAAGTCATTATCCCCTATTGCAAAAAATTGTTACTTAATTAAGCACGTTATAAATTTGGAGAATTCTCTGATAAGATAAGAAAAATTATACCTATAATAAGACACAGTTCTAAATTGTTACTTCTAAATTGTCATAGTTTAAAAATGTGACAACACTTGATAAAAATCTAATGATTAAGAATTGTGTCCACTAATTAATCTAGAAGATCAATATAGAACAACAACAACAACAATAATAATAATAACCTATACCTTTCCCTTACAGTTTGAACAGTCTGGTCTGGACCTTTCAATGCCGCACTCTAAACAAGGAGTATATCCCCTTCCTCGGCAAGTTGGGCAAGGCAGCTCTCTTATGTACTGACCATTTGGACCAAACCATGACCTTGGCTTGTCTGTCCCAAAATTAGCATTCCTAAACCCAACAAACCTTAACCAAATCAAATGTCCCATCTTTACCTTTGTGATATTAAAAAGGCACAACTTGCTAGTCTCATTAAAAAAAAAAAAAAAAAAAGACGCAAAATTTAATCAACCTTGGCTTCAGATTGACCTCGAGACCGAATAACTCCTCGGAAGGATCATACCCCAACTGCCATTACAAAACATAGTTTATATATATCTATGTGAGTATATATATATATATATATATAGAGAGAGAGAGAGAGAGAGAGAGAGAGAGAGAGAGAAATTTGTGGCGCAAAATGTAGGGGAGAGAGAGTGCCTGGGATTGTTTGGGAGAGGGAAGAGAGTCGTCGTTTGTGGACGAGGAAGTAAGTCGGGGAATGAAACTCCGGCAGCTTCTGAAGACCAAAAACCGCACGCTTCTCTGCCTCCAATGCTGCGGCGCCAGCACTCGAAACGACGGACACAGCGATGATGACATGACATTATACGACGACAAATATTGGCTCAGCTGATCTGAAACTGAACTGACGATAATTTTGCTGTTCGGCTTCAAAATTAATCTGATTTCCACTAAAAAAAAATGAAAAAGAAGAAAATTAAAAAAAAAAAAAAAAAAAAGCGAGAATTTTGGTGGTGTTTAATGTGTGGCTGTAAAAGAGGCAGGAGGTCTGGCTTTTTAGTTTCCGTTGGCTTTTTAATTTCCGTTGGCTTTTTTGTTTGTGTGTTGTGTGTCTTTTGTGATAAGCTTGAGATCCGCTCCCTCTCACACGAATGTCATTGGATATTATTACACGAGTGGAGTCATTCAGGATACCATTTCTATCCGCTCAAGCCTCAAGGCTTTTATTTTTCCTTTTCTCAAAAAAAAAAAAAAAAAAAAAATCTTATATATTTTCCTCAATCGGCTAAAAGAACTATCCCCCTCCCCCCCTACCATACAATGTTAAATAGGCTAAAAATAAAATAAATCATAAATTCAAAAAAATATTAGATTAGATGATTTTTTTAATAACCTAATTTAATAAATTATTTAACTTTTTTTTCTTTAAAAAAATAATCATTTATTATTTTTCAGATTTGATCAATCAGTAATTGACTATAAAATTTAACTGATTAATAATTGATTGACTATTTAAAAAATTGATTAACTATTTAAAAAAAATATCTTTTAATTAATTTTTAAAAACTTCAATCATTTATTAAAAAACTTTAAAAAGTGCTATTTAACTATAAATTCCTTTAATTCAAAAGGAATTTATATTGTTTGAGAAATAAAAAATTTTATTGATGGTATGCGTAAAATCATAAATTCAAAGGGAATTTATATTGTTTGAGAAATAAAAAAAAGTTTATTAATAGTATGCATTAATATAAAATGATTAGTATGCGTTAAATCATAAATTCAAAAGGAATTTATATTGTTTGAGAAATGAAAAATTTTATTGATAGTATGCTTTAATATAAAATGATTTTTTTAAAGACTAATGTAAATTGAATTAAAATCAAATCAAAAGTAAGAAAACATATGTTTAACATGTCTAAAATTTGATAATTGAAATTGATTAGTACTCGTATAGTTTTTGTTGAAGGAAATATAGGTTTATTTTGTAGATTTGTTTGTTATGATTCTTTCTTTTTAAACTTAGGATGGAGATCAAGTGAGAAATATTCTTTTTTTTTTCTTTTTAAATGATCAAGTGAGAAACTATAATTACATTGTACTTGTATTGATATGTTTTTTTTTTTCTAATATAAAATCCGATACAACAATTACTTTAATTATTATTACTAGATATTATAATTTGTTTTCTTTATTTTTCACTTTGTCCAAAGGAAGACAAAAAAAAAAAAAAAGGGGACAAAAATTAATTATAATTAATTACAATCACTTCAATAAAGAAAATTAGATTTAGTGGTATTTTTTAATCACTTAATCTAATAGATAATCTAATTTTTTTATTTAAAAAATGATAATTTATCATTTTTCAGATTTGATTAATCAATAATTGATTAATAATCAATTAATTATTAATTATAAAAATTAATAATTGATTAATAAACAATAAATGATTGACTAATAATCATTTGTGATTGACTAATTGAATATTTAAAAAAATTGATTAGTTATTTTAGTTAAAAGGCCTATTGATCAAGATATATTTTCGTAATTTTATAAAATTTCGACAGTTTGTTAAAAATTTTCTTTTAAAAAAATGTCATTTATGTACAAATTCTAGAACGAAATAATAAAGGACAAAAAAGAAAAAGGAAAAATAAAAAGAAACGAAACCTAAAAAGCATTTAACCGGGAAGGACTAGAGAGAGAGAGGGGGTCAGTCTCAGTCGGTCAGAATAACCAGGGTTAGGAAGGAAGGATGACGATACACTCGCTATCTTCTTCTTCGTTACACTCACTCACCGCCCAAAACCCTGACTCTTGCCCTCACCAAAGCTTCACCGGATACACTGGTTTTAGATTCATCAATGTCTCCCGCTTCTCTCCCACGCCGTCTCCGGCCAGGACGAGGAGTCTCTCTCTCACCTGCCGTCAGAGCGACTACTTCGACAAGCAGCAGCGGTTCACCACCTCCACTCCCCCCAACAACAACTCTTCCTTCTCTTCCCAATCTCCCAACAGAGGTACTCTCCTCCCGCTTCTCTGCATGTTTCTGTTTGGCTGCCGAGAAAATTCCCTTCCTTCGTTTCTAACCAAATGTCGGATAAGAACACTCCACATAAGGAAATGAAAAAAAATAATAACAATAAATAAAGTTTACTTTAGTTTCTCTTTGCCGGCACACAATGGCGTTTTTTTTGAAAAAAAAAAAAAAAGAGACGAATTTGCTTCTGTTTGGCTGCCGAGAAAATTTCGATAAGAGCACTCGACTCGTGGAAAAGATATCTGCTTAGGTTTATTTTCAATTTGATAGAGTAGTTTCCATTTCGGAAAAAAGAAATGACTAAAGATAGGAAATTTTTTGTCTCTTTTCTTTGATTTTCTGTAATCAAGCAGAGATTAAGTCGAATTTTATGTGTTTATAATGTGGATAATGTGCTTATTAACTTATAATTTAACTGCTCTGTATAGCTGGTCAATTTCCGCCTAAATATTTTGTGGGTCACTCGATTTATAAAGGAAAGGCTGCTCTTACTGTAGAGCCCAGAGCTCCAGATTTCATAGCTCTAGATGTAAGTCTGATTAGTATCTTTTTTTTTTTAAATTTATTTTATTAATCTTTTCCCACATTGTCTTATTGATGTTAAACCGTGTTTAATAAATGTTTATTGCATTTTGCTTGTTCTGTAACGGAACCGGGTCTTGGACAGTCGGGGGCGTTCAAACTAGTCAAGGAAGGTTTTGTACTGCTTCAGTTTGCTCCGGCAGCCGGTGTTCGTCTATACGATTGGAGTAGAAAGCAGGTATTCAATATTACTGCTGTTTTCTTCTTGTTTGAAAGAGAGTTTGGTCTGCCAAGATGTTTAATCGTAACGAAGAATTATATTCCCTTGTGTTAATCTAACCCTTTGTTTTAATCTAAAGTTGGAACTTTTTTCTTCTTAGCGAGATATGTCTATGCAAGACAGAATCTTTATATTTCAACTTTTCACCATTCATTTTGATTAGATTCCTGTTTAAAAGCTCGAAGGTTGGTTTCTGGTTCTTTTACAATCAAATCCATGGACTGACCCATGGTTGGTGGTTTTTCGTTACGGTTTTAAGTCTTTATGTTAAGCTTAAGTTTGAGAAAAGAACACACAAAGAGAAAATCAGGTTTGCTCAAAGAGAGGATTTTTAGAAGTTCTTTCAATTCGATGTCTCGATTTTGTTTCTCTTAGTAAGCTAATATTCTCGTTTCTTATGTACATGTATATGGAAAATTCTTGCTTTGCAGATACCAATCAATTCATACAGTAAATAATCTCCATTTTTTTTCCTTTTTTTTTTTTTTTTTTCTTTTTGGTTTGGTTTGAATCAATAATCCTTCCTTCGGCCATCATCCCCCTTGGAATTTTACAAATTAACACTTATTTTTAAATCATATTTCTGAAATTGTTTCTAAAATGCAAATTGCTTGTCAAAACCTAGGATCGTAATACTGGTACTACCTTTTCATTCCTTCTTGGCCAAATGATGGAAGTGATCATCAACACATTTTATGATGATTTGCAGCCGAAATTGAAACTTCTTGAAGTGACTTGTTATTTGTTGTAATACATGTTATGCTTGTTGATTTCACATTTTGTAAAATGTAAACTGATGCTTGAATTCCTTAAATTTAGGTGTTCTCGTTATCAGTGACAGAGATTGGGAGTCTAGTTAGCCTTGGGGCTAGGGATTCTTGCGAGTTCTTTCATGATCCTTTTAAGGGAAAAAGGTACTGTCTTCTTAATTTCTGTAGTTACATTTCAGCATAAAGAATCGAAGGCAGCTTTCAAGTTTATGCAAAAAAATTTTCTGTTCCCTCTATCCTGTTTATAGTTAAGAACAAAAGGAAGTAAATATAGATATGATTCTTTTTTGCAGTGAGGAAGGTCAGGTCAGGAAGGTGTTGAAGGTGGAGCCTCTTCCGGATGGATCCGGCCACTTCTTTAACCTCAGTAATCTCGCTTTCTTCTTAATGCTTGTTGCTGTTTATTTTTGCTGATATGTTTATGGTTTTAGTACGTATTGATATATAATTGAGATGCATTGCTCTTGAATCCTTGAGCAGATAAAAGATTACTCTTTTATACTTCCAAGTAATTGTGCTCACTTGTTTAACTTCTTTTTCCTTTCCTGACATTGTTATGGCGTTTATTGTAGGTGTTCAGAACAAACTTATTAACTTGGACGAGAGTATTTACATCCCCGTTACCAAAGCAGAGTTTGCGGTTCTCAATTCAGCTTTCAATGTATGACTCACCCCCCCCCCCCCCCCCTCCCTCTCTCGGCTCTCTCTCCCATCAATTGAGCTATGAGTTCATTGTTGAATCGTAACATCATTTCTGAGAATTCATGTTTACTCAATTGGTTACTGATAAGTTCCACATGTTAGTCATCTTCTACGGCATCGCTCGCTCCTGACATAGTTTGATCTCTCTCTTGTGCAGTTTATCTTGCCATACCTTTTAGGTTGGCACGCCTTTGCAAACTCCATAAAACCAGAAGATACAAGCCGTGGAAATAATGCAAGTTCTAGATATGGGGGAGACGTCGAATGGAACCGATAGTGATATTTTGTTTTATGTTGCAGGGTCTTTAGACATGGTGCTAAGAAAGAATGAACTTTGAATTCGGCCTTTTCCATTGTATCTATTTTTCCCCCAAAAAATTTTGGCGATCTGTGTGCTGAGTATTTTGTAATGGAAGGTAGAATAGATATCGAAGGAGTTTCGTAACATTTTGTTTATCTATTATGTTTTTTATATGCTGATTTGCCTCGATCTTTGGTGGAAGAAAAGAAAAGAAAACACGGCTAATTTTTCTGTTCGCTAGTTCCCTAAAAATGTGTGTTTTCAGTAATTAGTATTCCAGTAAGTTTCATGCTAATAGCCTCACCAAGTCCATGCTTTGACAGAGATGTACGGATATATATATATATATGTGGGTGTGTGTGTGTGTAATGTGTGTGTGTGTGTGTGTTGATCAATCAGTTGTTTAAGGCTTGCTTGATTGGACGAAGCCGACACCCCCTGAAGTTGGAATATTCTTTGTTTTTCTTTTTTTAATTTAATTTTTTGTATTTTTTATTATTTGATGCAATTAACGTTCCAATATTTAGAGACAATTTGACTTGTAAACAAAACGAAGTCTGACTGACTGAATGGGCTGGGTCAATAGCTGGAGTTGGGAATAGAATTCTTGGCGTGGTTAGATAAGCAGTCCCTGCCATTGAAAAAAGCTCTGTTTGGATGGAGTATTTATTTTCAGAAAAGAAAATTTTTTTTTGTTTTAAATATAAAATATCTTTTCATTTTGAGAATAAGATTGTGTTTGGATGTGTAAAAAATTTTCTTTTTGAAAACAAAAAGCTGTTTGGAGTGAGAAAAAATGGTGTTGGAAATTGTGTATTATGAGAAGATTTTGAAAAGATTATTTTTCTTTTTCTAAAAGAGTACGGTACAAAATAAGTTTCAAAATGAGATAGTTTTTATTTTTTAAAATGGGAGAATTATAAAAAATTGAGACATTTTTTTTTTTGCAAAAATGTTTCAATTTCCGAATTTGGATATGTCAGCCAAACATAGGGGGTATAGTTTTGTTTTGTTTTGTTTTTTTGTTTTTTTTGTTTTTTATTTAACAGACGCCCTCTTAAAACTTCATGACTATGGTAGTTTAGTCCCCAAGATCGTGTTTGGTTGGAGAGAAAAGTGAAAGGTAGGAGTTGAAAGAACTTTAATATTTATAGTTGTTTGGCAAGAAGAAGAAGGGAAAAAAAAAAAAAAGAAAAAAAAAAAAAGAAAAGAGGAAGTGATTATTCCAAATCTTTCAAAATATCTCAATTTTGATCTATCATAAATGAAAAAGATTATTTGAGGAACTGCATACCAAACATCATAAAATTCCTTTCTTATTTTCTTCATCTAGAACCGTAGTTTTTTTTTTTTTTTTTTTGTACGTAAGATTACATACATAAAAATCCCTTAAGCAGAACTTTACATTCATAAAATAGGCAAAAATATATATATATATATATATAATGGCTTAGGTACAACTAAACCTAGGGTTGATTGATAGCTATTTGTTTTCTAGCGAGGTTACTATCCACTTGGACTAATATTAATTTGGTGGTGGAATTCAATTTCAGTTCACATCACCATAGCTTACGTCATTTTAATTTAAATAATTCAATTCTAGTGAATAGTGAATTCTAAGAGTCGTTGCCGCGTTATTTTCCAAAGGTAATTTGGTACGTAGTACGTACATACCCAGTAAACAAATAAAAATAAATAATTTAATTACATACACAAATAAAAAGATATCATTAACAAGCCAAAGGGCAAAAACGTATACGCAATAACCTTTACCATTTCTTTAATTACCTAAGAACTGACGTGTTCTTAACTATACCTGGCCAAAATATACTCTCTTTTATTTTTTATTTTTCTTTTAAAAAATTGTGTATCTATCAGAAAGAAATTATAATATAGAAACTCAAAACTAAATATATGTATATTCTGAGGATAGCATATGTTGGCAGTGTTCGAGGATTTGAAAGGGCATTGACTTCCATGAATGTTAAATTTTAATACATAAATTTAATATCATCATAGTTTTTTTTTATTATTTTATTTTATTTTTTTTTTAAAAAGGCTTAACTTTCAAAGGTTGTAAAAGAAGATTGAGCAAAATTAGACTTGCGCGCATGCGATGACAAATACAATATTTAACAACATATGTTCATATTTTCAGACTTTTATTTTAAAAGGTAAAGGGTCAATCTGATAACTAATTGTTATACAAAAAATATATATGTACCACATATATGTATAGATATATAATGTGTTAAATTAATTAAGTGCATAAAATAAGTCGTTCTTCAAATAGTTGAAACGTCATTCATTGACTTCGGTTTATATAAAATGTACCACTTGGACTTAATCAATTAGACTATTAGTCATTTAAGAATCTTCATTAATTAGTTTCAAAAGGTCTTTTTAATTGTGGGTTCTTTGAATGAGTGTTCCTAATCATGTGCCCATGACTTATCCTGCCTTTGGATTAGAGCTGTCAAAAACACCCCACTTTTATTAATTAATTATTTAGTTTATAAATAACTAGTTGGCCTATCTCTTAGATTTTGTTAACTCAAGTGTTCATAATTAATATGATAAAATTGGACTAATTAACTACAATATCAATGGTTGTTAACTATTACAAGCTAAATACAAGTCAATGGCCTCTTTTTAAGCTTGTTGAACAATAAAAATTAATTTTAGGCTAAAATTAATATTTCATAAAATTCAATCCCGTAGAAAATATAATACATACATCTGTATATTGGAAACGAGACTTGCTAATTGATATGGAATTCTTGTCGTTTAATTAACTGAGAAAACCACAAATGTAGAGAATTTTCAAATTTTTTTTTTTAAACTATCAAATACCGATAAATATACATGTCTTATTAATCATTATAAATATTTTTTTTATTAGACTGCCAAATTTTTCATCGCCATTTGATCCATATCACTTGATTAAAACAATAATATAGACCGATGACCCTTAATTCTAGTATTATCATGGAGAACTGTTTAAGTAACACGGTTAAACTCAGTCATTTTATGCAAATTGTGTTAACACGTGTATGTATATATATATATATATATATATATAAAATGTACCCATGTGGTTATATTTCAACCATGACAGTTTAAGACTTATAAATTATCAAATTGTGAACAGTACATAAATTGACATGGTAAATGAATTAAGTGTTCAATTGTGCATGTAAACACACTTCAAAGAAAGTAGTTGCAATAAACAGTTAATTGTCTCTGAATTTCGAGGCACAATTATAAGTTTTCATTTTCCATATGCATATATCATATCATATCATATCATAATGCAACAACTTCACAAAGGCCTAAACCATAATATCTACATATATACATATATTTATATACATGTTGTATTAAAAGCAAACATTATCAACGCACAACCTTTTGTCCTCTTGCCTTTTCTTTTCTCAACATCAAATCACTTGCTTAATCTGCACGTAATTAATTGGACTAATCTAGCTAATGAGGCAAAGTTCTTTGTCCAAGCTAGCTATAGGATAATAAACTAATAATTAAGGTCAAAACATATTCTTTCTCTGCACTAATTAACTAAGTCTATGTATTTACGTAGTGATAACTTAGTTTATTTATAAGTCAAACTTTGAGAAGACCTGAGCTCAACCGGGATCTATCAAAATACTTTCTTTTATATTGTTTTATTTCATTATTATTTTTTATTGTTGTGTGTTTGTCATTACGATATATGAAAGTTATAGCTCTTGGAATTTTCACCACAAAATTACCAACTTCCTTATCATCAAGAAACAAAAGTATGGATAATGAACTTGCAATAAATTTATTGTCATAAAGGATACTTTTCTCACCTAATTAGTGTTGCTGAAAATTTCAAGTGTACAATATTGTAAACAAGTAATAAAGTGATAAGTAAAATATCGTTCTCACTAGAACTGTCATTACCAATTACCGAAGTTATATTAACTTCAACTTTATTTAAATAATCGAAAAGAAATTTTTGAATAAAAATAACAAAATAAATAAAAAGATAAAAGACTCAAAATACTAAAAATTCAGGGTTTACGATTTCACCGGATTAATTATATTCAAATCTTTTAATCTAATAAATCAATGTCTATTCCTTATGTTGCTAGTGAATCTCTTTGATATATTCATTGATCTTTCTCAAACATTAACAATTTATTATAATAAGCCTTAGTACCTCTCGATCTCGAACAACTTATCATAATTCATTAAGAACCAGAAATTCATGATACTGCACAAATTTCATAATTATCTCTAGCTTATGACAATCTCATGGTAGATTAAATAAGAACTTATTCAATTATCACTTCTAAGTCTCAAATCAAATACCAGATCATGCAAAAGTTGGCCAAAAATTCACAAGCATTAAGCACAAACTAAAATACTTAATATAGAATTGGAATAGAACATCAATCAATTAAAAATAGATAAACTCAAATAATCATAATCCGGATAGATCGTATCCCTAGAAAAGAAAATTTACTTTATAAATAAAAATAGAAATCTATAAAATAAAGGTTTAATCATTCTCAAATTACAAAAATAAAAAGATAAGAAAATAAAGCAAGAAACCCAGTTTGAAGGTGTCACAGGTCTCCAAAGCCTTCTTTTAAATTTTCTTCTCCCTCTCTTCTTGATAATTCAAGATAATCTCTTCCTAATTTTATAGAAAACTAAACAAAAACTTAAAATATTTTTTTCTTCTTCTTTTTCTTCTATGGTTTTCGACTCCAAGCAGCCAAAAACCCTCAGCATGGAGCCCAAGGCTCCTTTTCATAACCTCCAAGCTACCGCCTCCTTCAATTTAACCCTTTTTTTTTTTTGTTTCTTTTCTTTTCTTATTCTCGGCTACAGCAAAGGCTGATGCGAGTCAGCCCTAGGGGTCCACGGAGACAAATGGCACGAACTGGTTGGGAGTAGCCTGAGCTGGGACACGTGGCGAGCTTGGACTGGCTGGAGCTTGCAGGTGCATGCGAAGCTGTGGAACATGAAGCATCGGATCCAGCAATGCCTTTGGTTGCTGACATGCATACTGAGATGCTCCGGACAAGGCGATGAGATATA
The DNA here is from genome assembly GCA_038430175.1 of Ficus hirta. NCBI lineage: Eukaryota > Viridiplantae > Streptophyta > Magnoliopsida > Rosales > Moraceae > Ficus > Ficus hirta. The sequence continues at coordinate 12,218,369 of CM076595.1, read as the reverse complement.
CTCACCAATTTGGGCCTCCTTCTCGCATATATGATGGCCAAAGTGGGCGAGTGACTGCACGTGGATACTTACGCGAGTGGTGGACGTTGGATTCGAATTTTCTTTTGCTGTTTTAAATCATTTTTATCATATTTTAGCTCCAAATTGCTATTTTAACCCTATTAACATAATTAACTCACACAATTGGGATAACATAATAAATTTGGAAAAAATTAATATAAATTACTAAGATTATAGCATAAATATAAGTTTAAGAATGTTAAAATAACTCTATTTTATAGAGTTATCAATTATCAAATTCAATCATTTATATCCATGATTTCTTGTGACCGGCTGAGTTCGAAATATTAGCCACACTATTTCACCGTTTAAACAATTCGCTATTTTAATTTGAAATATGATATGTTTTTATGTGTGTGTACCTATATATTTATATATACACAAATATGAAATGTATAATATAATTGTCCTTGTTGCGTGAAGCATCAATAAAAGAGATTAATGGTCTATATTTCAATTTTATAATTTTATTCATCTCATATGGGGGCCTTAATCTAATGAGCAATATCATTTAAACAAGAAAAGAAATCAGAGAAATTGTTGTTATTATTATTGTTGCTGTTATCATCATCATTAACATCATCATTATCATCATCATCGTTATCATCATTATTAATATTATTATTAGTACTATTAGTAGGTAAATTGGTAGTTTTTAAATCAAAGTTTTTTAATTTAAAAAGATGACCGTTAATCAGAATTGATAATAATTAATTAGTGATTGATTAGAGTCAATTAATAAAAAATACATATTTATATTGATTGATTAGTTATTCATTGATTGCTTATTAAAATAACGAATTTTTCTAATTTAAAAAAACTTCGGTCACTAATGAAAATAAAAAAATACTTCTCTAAAGAAGTATATTAATTACACACATATCCCATAACATTATTTTCTATGGATGAGAGAAGTTATATTTAGATATTTCAAGTAGATATCGTAAAACTATGTATGTAAATATTAAGCAATATTGTAGTCAATATGGATACATATACATGTGGTTAATAATATGTATTCTTAACTTAATCTGACCAGGCAGACTGTACACACACACACACACATGTATATTATTGACTAAAATGGATAAAACAATATAGAAAATTATGGTCTAATATTACTGCCAAAAAATTATAATTCTTGCATGTTGAAAAGGTGCTAACAAGAATGGACAAAATGAGGACGTAACTCTAGCTGAGAAGCTATAGCAATTGAAAATTCTTTTTGTTTCTCTCGTTCATTTTCTTGTTTCCTTATTTTTCCAATTATAGCCATGACTTCTTGGTGCTGAAGGAAATTTCTTAGGAGATACGGTTATACTTAATCTATATATCTATGGTAAAAATCGTTATTTAGTTCCTAATATAACTGCACCCACAGGGGTGGATAGGTTGACAAAGGGGGATGACATCTTCCTTAGCCTCTTCCTTCGTCCACTAACGTTTGAATACCATAGAACTCCCGTAAGATCCCCACTCTAGCTTAGGCTGTACGTAGTAGCATTGGGTTAGTGATGTTCTAAGTGTGGCCTTGGTTGACGACTAAAAGAGGCTGGGTTAAAGGCCCATATCTTCCTTGTCATACCCAGAAAAGTGGATCCTGTTTGTGGGGCTGAAATTAAGGCGATGATGGGACCATCACCAAAGCCTTTACTTATCAAAAAAAAAAAAAAAGTTTCTGATATAACTATGAGTTTTCCTTTAGACACAATAAATATATGTCTATATAGGTATTTGAGTTTGAGAGAGGGGTATGATGGAGTTAAATATAAAATTACCACTAGAAGTAAAAATATAGACTTGGCACATGCCTAGAGGGAAAAGCGGGCCCAACTTATTTACTAGAACAAAAGTGGGCCAGCTAGAATATTTTAGGGTGATTTGTAATATTATTTCTTAAAAAAAAAAAAAAGACATCTATGAATTATTTCTTCAACTATATTAGTTTCGGTTTTTTTAACTTCTAATTAGATAAGTATGAAGGGTCAAAATTCTAAATAAGAAAGACAAAAACTATGATGTGTATTTCATAGGATATTTCGATATTTTTCTGTATAATTTGTATGAAAAATAAAAAAAAAATAGTTTTTTTTTTAAACCGTAAACAAGCCAGTTTGGACTTTGGATCTACTTGTTGACAATAAACCTAGGTCCAACATGACTATCATATATGGATTGGGAAGAGACGGGTGCTAGCTAATTTAAAACTTTACAATTTTATTTATTGCTAAACTACACCTTCTAGAAATAATATATAGACTCTCTTGTTTGATAGCCGGACCTATCTAGTAACTTTTTAATAAACAACTTGTAACTTTATATAAAATTATGTGTAATATAAAATTATTTAGCAACTGTTACGGCAAAAGACATGTATAATAACAAAATATTATAATGAAATCAACATGTTATTGCAATAATGTACAAAAAAAAAAAAAAATTACAGAATCGGATGGTGGATAAAAAAAAATATATAGACATTTCATAGGATTAAAACTTAAACTGCCGAGAAATTTAGGTTACACTTCATTGACTGACAAGTCGGACATAGAAAACAAACACCAAACTGCCACTATGTGACGTTTAATTGACTAGGATATTATATAGCCAACTTGAGCACTCTACCAAAGCACAACTTGTACAATTTGATAGAATTTCCTCAACCCATATCACCATCAATTTTAAATGCATTTAACCATTTTCAAATAAAATTTCCTTTTAGTCCTTTAAAAAAAAATTTTTTGGTAGAATTATCGACTAAAAAATGATCATAGATATATATAGACAAACTTAAAGCGTTCTCAATATATATTTTGTAATAAAATTGGAGGGATGTACTACTTATTACCTAATAATTAGGTGGTGAAATCAAAATATTCCATTTAATTAAAACTGCCGAGATCTGCCGGCCATTATTTCAAAGGGTTACTGAATTTACATAAAACGACAAGAAAAAAAGGAATTAAATAATTAAACCAAGAGTTTTGCATCTAAATCTAAGGTCTCAAACCAAGAAAGTCACTTTAGTCAATGTTTTTTAATTAAGGCTGATGAATTTTGACCACTAATCGACGGCCATATATAAGTCGTTTTATTACACATGAATAAGAAAACACGACTAGTTTGTTTAAGTCCTTACGATGACCCTATATTTCCACTTTTCTTTTTTCTGAAAGAGTTGAATTATTTTAATAATTAATTGAGGTATACATAAAACCAAGTACTAACTATTTTATTAGAAATAATTACAAAAATTTGAATTTAATATCTCTTGCTTCTTAAAGTGCGTTTGCCTTAACCTTTTTTCTTTAACCCAAAAAAAAAAAAAAGTAATATTAAAATAAAACAAAAAAAAGGGAGGGCTGGCAAATTGACATTTTTGAAGGAGTAACATGCGAATTAAGATAAGCACAAGCTAGCTAGAACGGGGGTTTTAAAAAATGATAAAGTCAAAATCTTTAGGCTTTATCTCATCCTTCAATATATAAGAAGCAACAGTGCTATATATATATATATGTATATATAATAAGGAGAAGATGACAAAGTAAAATAAGAAATTACAAGCCATGGAAAACTCAGAAAAGCCTTTTGTTGGAACTACGGCTACCATGAACGAAGAGAAAGCAATATTAATCTCCAAGATTTGTGGTGAAGAAGAGCATACTTCTTCGGTGATTAACAAGGTGATTAGTTGTTTTTTACGCAACTTGATCGGCGAATCATGAGAACTCTCGCCTTAATTTAATAATTTTTTTTCCTGCTATAATATATTTCTTTTCTTAATGTTCTTCTTATAAATCTTCTTCTTTATTGATTAACAAGGTTATTATTAGTTGTTTTAAGTAAGTTTTCTGCTATATTCTTCTCTTTCTGTTCAATTCTTTCTTCCTCATCTTCTTCTTAATCATCTGAAGTCATATATACTTGTGTGTTTAAATATATCTATATATATATATATATATGGATATATGATCATTTGGATCCAGTACTACGGCCTTTTATTGATCGATGCCAGATAAAGGCATCGATTATAAGTTTTCATGCTGAGTTTGCAATTCGTGTATATAGTTATATCGGGTTTTTTTTTTTTTTTTTTTTTTTTTTTTTTTTTTTTTTGTGCAGAAGTTGAAGCCTTAAATTTTACTCTGAAATATATATAGGTTATATATCATGTTTGACAAAAATTAAGCATTTTAATTCATGGGATGTTTCATCTTGATATTGATCTCTTCTATTTCTTTTTTCTTTTGAAACTTTTTGTTACAATTAATATTTATTTTCTCACCTGCCTATGTGATTTTCACAATTAATTTAGGGAAATGATGGGTGCCAAGTTGTTGTACAAGAGCGAACTAATTTGAAACATTCTTCTCCCACGGCCGGAAATGATTTAGCCATTACCAAACAGGTAAATGAAGTCCTAACAAAAATAATTAACTTCGTGGACTTTTCATATATATATGATGTTTATAAGCAATGTAATTATTACACATATACTGAAATTTAGTGAAACGAAATTAAAAGGTTATTAACTAATAGGGTGACCCTTTTTCTTTTCTTTTCTTTTTTTTTGAGGTAACCTCCAAAAAGAAAGAAATTATATAGAATTCCACATAGATTTACAAAACTTCTATAAGTAATCACATACATAATCTAATGTAATAATTTTACATTTAACTTTATCCTAAGATATAAAGTTTTAAGAATTCCACACCTCTATGTAATATATATATATATATATATATATATATATATATTTACAAGATTGCCAAAAAAAAAAAAAAAAAGAACATTTAAGATATAAGAGAAATTCATATATCAGCTCCATGCTTATGTGCGTATGAGCTAGTTTAAGGTATGTTTGCATAATACAACAAGTTTTTATCATCTTATTTTACTAATAGAAGAAGAAGAAGGGAAAAAAAAAAAAAAACCCCACCAAGTCATTATCTAGATTAATGGTAATGAATTCAGATCATTGGTTCCATGTGAATAATTAACGAATCTAATTTGACACACACAAATATTAATTTGAGCTGCATCTACCATTTAATGATCTCTCCATGAATTATTATAATATCTTTGTTTAATTTCTTCAAAATTCGAACGATCTTAAATAATTTCTCGAAACTTTGACATACATTTATCTCCCCAATACATACATGTACTTATATATATATATATATCACACAAATTATTATATTAATTATTAATTCAAAATGTCCATGTTCATTGAATTCATGATTGGAGGTTAAGCCGCAAAACTGGCCTCCCATGTGGTCAAATAGCTAGCTAGTTAAACTACTATACGTAATTCAAGTGAATGAGCTGATTTATATACACATATTTATATGTATGCAAATATATAAATCATATGTGTAATTGTATGTATAATACTCTCAACAAAATTATGTACAGGAAACTGTGGCGATCAACAGAACTGATAATACTACTACTGATCCATCGATTTCGGAGACACATACAGATCATAGCTCACCCTCAATAGTGAAGAATGAGCAGGTATGTATATGTATATTTATATGTATATACACTATATATATGCCTAATACATAAAATAGCCCACTTATTGATTACTTTAATAACTTGTCATTTATTTAGCCTGATTCTTCTTCTTCTTCTTCTTCTTTTGAAATCTGTTACAATTACAAGGAGGAAAAGCTAAAATCAGTTTACAAAGCCGAAATGGGAGAGGCTAGAGAAGAAAACGAAAGATTAAAGCTGCTTTTGGCGCGAATTGTGGCGGATTACCAGTCACTCCAATCGCAGTTCTTCAACATTCTACGCCAACAAGAAACTAAGCCTAACCCTAGTACTGACTGCAAATCTCCTGATGATCATGATCATCATCATCCCGTCCACCAAAAAAATGATCATGATCAAAAACCTCGTGATCATGATGATCAACTTGTCTCCCTTAGTCTCGGAAGAACCTCGAATGATGAACCGAGATCAAAGAATGAAATCACGAAAAAGAATGGCAATCATGATCAGGAGGGATTGAATGATGGAGAACTTGCATTGGCATTAGGATCGTTGTCGGAGACTACAAAAAATTCAAGTTCCCACAACAACGCTGATCATGATAAAGACGAGAAGGAAGATGATGATCAGGAGGTCGAGCCCACAGAAATGTGGCCGCCGAGTAAAGTTCTCAAGACGGCGAGATCAAGTGGTGATGATCAGCCTGATGATGGGGTTTCACAAAACTCGCCTTTGAAGAAAGCTAGGGTTTCGGTCAGAGCTAGATGTGATGCTCCAACAGTAAGTATATATATTGTAATTTTCCCTAATTATAAGTTCAATGATAGCTAGATTAAGAAGCTTAATTGAGTAATCAATTTTAACTTATATGTATATATATAAATGTGTGTGTGTGTGTGTGTCTGTGTGTTGTGCAGATGAACGATGGATGTCAATGGAGAAAGTATGGTCAGAAAATAGCCAAAGGAAATCCATGCCCTCGAGCATACTATCGCTGCACAATCTCACCGTCTTGTCCTGTGAGAAAACAGGTATATATATATGTATATACACACAAACATATATATATATATATATATGTATATATGTGTGTGTATGTATTTTCTTCCAGCCTTAGTTGAAAAACATTGTCAATTATTTTCTTGGATAATCCAATTAATGGTAATGATCAATATTGCCTTAGAAATTGACTTTAGTTTCCAAACGAAAATATTCAACGCTAATTTGTTGAATCTGGATATACATTATTGACTATTATATATGACACTTCAAACTGTGGTCAGTTATATATATATATATATATATGTATGTATGTATATATATACATCTAGCTAGTTAGATAGCATTACCAGCACAAATGATTTACTTATAGCTTCGTACGTACATATAAAAATCTATGCCGTTTCTGCTTAATTTCAACTCATGGGCATAGATACCAAATGATGACCATAACACTTTTGTGTATAAATTGATAAGAGTTCGTGTGGAACATCACTACTGATCTTTAACTGATCATATATTATATTATTTTATATTATATCTTTATATCAAATCACACATATAACCGACTACTACATATGATTTGTTAAAAGATTAAAAGTCATCAATATCGATTGTGACATATATTATATCCAATTATCCATACTCAATTGATAACTAGGCATCTATAATATTTTGACCCTACAATATGTACATGATATAAGTGTTTGACAAATGACTTCTTATCCTCAAAGATATTTAGCTAGTCCTATTAGCACAATGATTTCTCATGATATCAATAATATGAGAAAAAAAAGAATGTTAGGGTCCGTTTGGTGAATGAGTTTGAGTTGAAAATTTTAAGTTTGAGTTGAAAATTTTTGTTATTTTTTCAGAAAAAAACAAAAATTGAAATAAAAAAAATATATTTTAGTTTGAGATTAGATGCGTTACCAAACGGACCCTTAGTTTAAAAAATTAAAGAAAGTCCTACATGTCAAATTTCAACCCGAACAGTAAAAAATTATCACCAAATCTTTTCTTTTCACGGATAGTAACTTTTTTTTTTCCTTGGTCCCAAACGTTTTCAGGTTCAAAGATGTGCTGAGGACATGTCCATCTTGATCACCACCTACGAAGGAAACCATAACCACCCACTTCCCATCTCCGCCACTGCCATGGCGTCCACCACCTCCGCCGCCGCTTCCATCCTCCAATCTCGCTCAACCACCTCCTCCTCTTCACATCCAAACTTTCTACTTCCTTCAGCCATATCGGGCCCCAACTCCGCCGCAACTTCCTCTTACCCTAACCTTCCTGCAGGGCTCAACTTCTGCAGCACTACTACTAGTGCCACCACTCTCTTCCAAAACCCGATAACTAGATCGTCATCACAACAACAATTCTACTTCCCAAACACCTCAATCTCAACCTGCAATTCCCACCCGACCGTCACTCTTGACCTCACCGTCCCAAACCACCCGTATTCGCCCCACATTCTCGGAAGAGGACTTTCTTCAAACACCTCATCTGCACTCAGATATCCCTCCACATGTCTCAGCTTTTCCTCATCTTCTTCTCCAGCTTCCTCTTCTGTGGAGCCCATTAATAGCCACTACATTAATGGCTACTTCAACTACAGAAACAATTACCAAGTTGGCTCCAATGGAACCTACAAAGAAGCTAGTTTCTATCAACCTTTCATGAACAGTAATACTACTACTACAACTACAAATCAACAGTCCTTGACGGAGACGATATCGGCTGCAACCAAGGCCATTGCATCAAACCCAAATTTCCAATCGGCTTTAGCGGCTGCTCTCACGTCATTTGTTGGAAAAGGTGGTACTGGGGTCTGATACAAATCATGTTTAGGGTGACACCAAAAAATTATCACAAAATTAGGACGTCACATTAGCTTAGCTTCTGTTTTGAGATCATGTTGTATATGTTTTTTTTTTTTTTTTTGGTGACAATATTGTACCTTTTTCACAAGTACAGATGATAAGATTTTCATGTGTAATACTTTTTACATGTACCAACTCGATTCATCAAATTTTGGATTAGAAACTAAAATGATCGGTTTTTTTTTTAATTGTTTTTATGCCATGCAATATTTGTTTGTGTGAGTAGTAAACTGTTTAGTGCATGTCTGATACTGTACGGTCTAAAAAGTGATGCATTGTTCTGAAATTTGTTAACTGTATTAACTTGTCTATGTACAATTTCTCCATCTTCATATCTCAGTTGGCTTGAGCACCCGTTTAGTAAGCGAGAGGGTTCGAGTTCGACTCTCAATGAAAACACCCGTTTATGTGTCCTGATTTCCTATCGAATAAAATAGTTTGCAGTCTAATGGTTAAACATTGGAAAAACCATAAGGAAGCGGTTTCCTTAAAGAAAATTTAAAAATAGCATTGATTTATTCATCTTTTCTTAAACGAGTGGTCTGATTTCATGGTTCTGTCTTTCAGCATAAATCATACAAGATTGTTCTATTTGTGTCTCACTCATCGGCCGACTAGGAGGTGAAGTCTACAGTACGGCATCTATACCATTTTTTGTACTAGTGACCGTCTATTTGAGCAAGAACATATTATTGTTCCTGCAAAATTCAAATACAAGAAAAAGACCATGAACTTCTTCAACACTAGCTAAGGTAAATCTTGGCGATTGATGGTTCGAAACTGGGTCTAAAAGTCTCTAAAATCGAAATGCAAGCTATAGCATGCCGAGATTTCCAGTGCAGACAATTCGTGCAATCAAACCCCATTTGCGACAGAAGTCATGACTAACTTCTTGTACCGATGCCAAATTAAATAGAGTAATCCACTCTACTATTCAGGTTTTGAATTCTAATTATACAAGAAAAAAAAATGTTTTTCTTATAGCAAGATGAACAAACATAAGAACAACAAGAAGAAACTTGTTTTTAGTTATACAATTCAAGAAGTGAAAAACAACGAATAAGTGCTTAAAGCACACAACTCGAAGTTGATCCCAATAAACTAGCTTATTTTCTTATAAAACACCTCAAATAGCATGTGGATTGTCTCAAGTGCAAAATCCCCTTCAACACTGGCCAACTTGAATCCTGAAAAGAAAAGAAAACGAAGAATTAAAAACAAGATTAAGAGGCCGACAGATGCATCGAAAACATGATTTAGTCGTATGACTAAAGTGGTAAGAAACAATGAACAAGTTTTGATAGCATGTCAACATCGTAAATACAAGTAATTATACCTAGAACTGGCTAACAAAGTTGCATTAAATAACTTGCCTTCTTATGTCTGAGCAGACTACAAATGGGATTAGACAGACTTGTGGCAGAATGACCATCTCCTAAGCATTTGTAGATGCAGAATCCTCTGTTCCGTCATTCTCAGTACGACTGGAAAGCAACAAAAAATAAGAGAATTGGTGTTCCGTGAGAGAGAGAAGTTTTAGAAGTTGAACCACCCCAAAAAAGAAAGCACAACAAAAATCGAATTTGAAATCCAATGTTATTCAACAAATGAGACTAAATGAAAAACAAAAGCAATTTCCATCATAGGATACAAGAGCAACAAAAGTGGAGACTTAGAGAAGAAGATTGCCGAATACTTACGTTGCTTGGCCATTAATCCATATCTTTTGGATGTGAGAAATGTTATCCCAGTCTTCATTTCCTCTCCGGTAGGACCGTTCGAGAAAAGGACACTCGTAGATGTCCAAAACATGAAGAGAAGTGGGCAAAGCTTCTTGTGGCAGAAACCGGAGCTCGTCGCAGTACCACAAAGACAACGTATCAAGGGATGTAACATTTTGAAAGGCATTGCTGTTTAGGCTTCTGAGGCGCCCAAGTCTACCAAGTTTGAAAGAAGTTAGAGAGCTAGGAAGCAACCCTTCTGGAAATGAATCCCGCTCCACATCGCAGTAGTTAATCCGTAGTGTTCTCAGAGAGGTAAGTCGTTGGAGATCCCAATGCCTATGTTGTGCAAGGAGTTTGCGACAATTGGAAATTACAAGTTCATTTAAGCTATGGGGCAATCCTCCTTCGGGAAAGGACTCGATTTCTGGACAATTGAACATTTCAAGAAAAGCAAGAGACGGGAAAGTTCTGTGCATGTCTTGAGGCAAGGACTTGAAACTACCGCAGCTAATTAGTCTCAATGAACTAAGCGAGTGGAGATCATTGCCAGTTTCTTCCGAGAAGCTAAGCGATTCCAAATTCCCACATTTCTGAAACTCGAGCTGCTTAAGACTTGGGAAGTGGTCTAATGGTAACGAATTTAGAGAATCACATTGTCTAATCAACAATTCTGTAACAGTATATTGGTGGATCCTCGGGAACAGTAACATGTCGCATTGCTTGATTTCTAGACTTCCTTTTACATCAGGTAAAGTCCCAATTAGGTTTGGACAACGATCCAGCCGAAGTTGTTTGAGACAAGGGAAGTATCCCTTTATGTCATGTCCAGCAAATAACCACATATTCCATTTTGGCATGTCAAAAAATGACAGAGTTTCTAAAGATGGAAATGGTTTGAAAGAAGAAGTCTTACCATAAAACTCAGCACCCATTGTCTCCACCTCATGAAAGCTTATGATAACAAGCGCTCGAAGAGAACGTAACTGCCCGAGTGGCGGCAAGGATGAACAATGTCTGTTACCACTTAGACGCATTGATACGATATTACAAAATGACGGATCACCAATCCAATGTGGGAAACTTGAACCTGCATAATCACAAATCGTGAGTTTCTCTATGTTTGTGCAAGGTTGCAGTGCGCCAAGGACCTCATCTCCGCTTTTTGTGTTGCCGGTATCACATTCCCATTTCAACGATAGCTCTCTAAGGTTCTCCTTCTCCCTCAAATTGGCTTTTAGAACGTCCTCAATGCCAACGACATTATGAAGGCCTGAAATACAAAGCTTCCCACCCAAATGATGAAGCTCTCCCAACTCTTTGATGCTAGAACCTCTTGATTCACCCAAAACAAAATCAGTTAATGTCTGCAAATCCTTCATGTTATCCATTTGCGGTGGCATCTCTCTTAAAGGTGTGGAAGAAGTGTCAAGGTGTCGCAGATTGATTAATCTTCCCATGTTGGTTGGCAATCGGGTAAGTCTTCTACAATTTGACAACAATAACGTTTGCAAATTGTAAAGAATGCAAAGTGAACAAGGTATCTCTTCAACTTCACTCCCCGATAAGTCCAAATACCGTAGATGCTTCATATTATTGAATGAATGGATCTGCGTTTGCATTGATGGAGAGAGCACCCTTAAGTACCGTCCTTCGAGTTTCAAGTTTTCAGCCAACTGACCAGATGAATGTAGATATGGTCCTAGTGCTATGAAGGTGCGCAAATGTTTGGCTTCTGATAGACTAGTCCATAATTCATCATCAATCGGTACGTTCTGTGCTACCAAATGACGAGTCTTGTTAGTTAGGCGATTTGAGTTCTTGTTATCACTTTCAAGTCTGGAACATAATTCTCCTGATACAAACATAGCCAAATCATGCACAAGATCATGCATTACGAATGCAGATTCATCTTGACTTGATCTTTGAAATAATGACCTCGATACTAAATCGTTGAAATACTCCTCCCCAACTTCTTCCAATCGCTTTTCCCTCTGAGTAGAATGCAAAAAGCCTTCTGCCATCCATAACAAGACTATCTTTTTCTTTTGAAATTTATAATCTTTCGGAAATGCAGAACAATAAGCAAAGCACTGCTTCAAATAGGAAGGTAGATAACAATAGCTCAACCATAGCGATGGGAGGATATTATTGCTTTTTGTTCCACTCCATTCCCACACATGGCTCCTCAAAATGCTTTCCCATCTTTCTTGATTTCTTTCAGAGCGCAAAAGCCCACTGACCGATTTTACAGCTAATGGAAGACCCTTGCACTTTTCAACAATTCTTTCACCAATTTTTTGCAAACATGGATTGGCATCCAAGTCTCCCCTGAAGGCATGGTCCACAAAGATTTTCCAACAGTCACCGGTGGATACTTGTTTTAGTACATGAATTCGCCCAGTATTTACAATTGACGAAACTTCCTCGCTGCGCGTCGTCACAATGATCCTGCTTCCACATTCTCCATAAGTGAAGTTGCTCATCAGGAAATCCCAGTGATCATAACTCTCTTCCCAAACATCATCAAGAACAAAGAAAAATTTCTTGCCTCTCAAAGCCTCCTTCAATCGTTGTTGAAGTTCCATCGGTTCCTCCACGCTGCTTGCAATTTTGGAATTGACTTGCTGCAGAATATTCTTGATTATTCTGAAACTATCAAACTCGGTTGATACAGTAACCCACGCGTTGAGCTGGAAACCATGCTCCTTCACTCGGTTATCATTGAAAACAAGCTGAGCAAGTGTCGTCTTGCCAAGGCCGCCCATCCCCACAATGGGAAGCACACCGATGTTGTCACTCCATTTGTCATCTGAGAGCAACAAATTCAAGATCTCCTCTTTATCAGCATCTCTTCCAAACACATGATGTTCATCTCGCAAAGGAGTGGGGCGTAGCATTCTCACTGGAGGTCTAGTCATGTTTTGAGCATCTTCTTTCAGACGAAGGGCAGCTGTCTTCTCTAAAAGAATCTCCAGATCCTCCAAGACGCTGGCTATCTCAGCTAGTACAGTTTTTTCAACTTTCGCGAAGAAAGGAACGATGGACTTGATGATTAGCATTGTGCTTCCTCCGGATTGATGACGCTCCAGCTGCTCGGACTGAGATTCAGCATTGATATCCTCCACCAAGTCGTCCGCTTTGAAAATGATGTGTTTGAGCTCAACAAGCCATTCCTTGACATTGTGATCGTCAATTTGCCTATCTTCAGCATCATTAAGCAACAGAGTAGCTTTCTTTAAGTCTAGCTCCAACTTCCTAAGCTGGTCCTCAATGGATTTCTTTCCTTTTGGCTCTCGAGAAGCCAACAACCTCTCAAATAGCTTCTCAAATGCAGCAGAGAGAAAAGCTCCAGCCAAGATTTCCGCCATTTTTTTTTTTCTGATGACCAAAAAAAAAAAAAAGCTTTAAAAAGTTGCATAAAATCTCTACGACCATCTCCAATGTAAATATTAATATCAATGCTATATTAGTATATTCAACTCTGAAAAGTGTACAAATAACATATTTGATATTTTAATTATATTTTGTCCTCGAATACATTATGCTATTTCAAATACTTTATCCACTTTTTGTCATAATTATTAAGTTTTGAGACTTATAAAAGTAAACTTTTAATTTTAAAATAATTTGAAAACAACAATGTAATGATTAGTTGAAAAAGTTGATATAATCCAATATCAAATTTGACACTTGCTATACTTGATGCCAAATTTGCCATCAAGTATAGCATTTTCTACCTTTGGCATTAAAAATGAAATTGCATTGTAGACTGATTTTGTCGTCCAAATGATAAAAAATTTAGCATTGACATGTAATTTAACAATTAACACTACATTAGATATACACTAATATATGATAATTTATGGTCAGTTCCTTTCCGTACGGAAGCTCAACAACTCCAAGTCAGTCTCACGGTGACTCTGATTTTTGTCTTTTTCCAGTGAAATTTTCTTTTGCTCAGTTGACTGTTGTTTTCTCAAGTTTATGCCGTTCTCATCTCGTTGGTTAAGTTTATTGTCGTTTTATCAAGTTCATGTCGCTTTGAGTCACTTTTCATATTTGTGTCGTTTTTTAGTGGTTGATGTGGTTTTCTAGTTTATATGTATTTTTGGATATTGTGTTTATTACTAATCATTTCTTTGGTTTTGAGGTTATTGTGGTTTTTAAGTATATGCCGTTTTCTAGGAGGCTGAGACTACAGTCGTTTCTACTGGGTTACATCGTTTTTCATCGGCTGTCATTTTGATGTCGTCTTTGTAAGTTTTATGTCGTTTCAGGTGTTGATCATCTGACCGTTTTCGGACCTCTAGTCGTTTCCCATTTGATGTTGTTGTTTAATTAGTATCTGATGTTGAAAATTTGATTAAATTTGTTATTTTGTTTTTGGATGTCGTTTTTACATTTTGTTTCCTAAAAAATATATTAAAAAGTACATCATGACAAGTAGTTATGCATGGAGAAACTCGTGATTAAAAATAGGATGGAAAAAATACCGATAGTCTGGTCCGTTCTGACGTATTTCTTGGTCCCTGCGGCTTTTTTTTTTTTTTTTTTTTCCTGCAATCACAACCAGAGAATTCAAAAGAAAGATTAAGTTCACAGAAATCAAGTTCTCTACAGTAGTTTGGCAATTGATTTTTGTGGAGCAATCATATCATGACTTTCCAAAACTAGAAAAATAAAAACAAAAATGATTGGTTTAAAATGAAGATTTCACAAAATTAAGAAAAAGGGTGTTCAATTGTAGAGGGGAATCTTACGAAGTCTTAAAACCGAAGAGATTTCTCTGATCTTCTTTCTCTTCTCCAATGATCAAGACGATGGTTTTTTTTTTTTTTTTTTTGTGGAGGAGGCACCTTGCCTTGTCTCTCTCTCTCTCTCTCTCTCTCTCTCTCTCTCTCTCTGATCTCTCCGGTAGTTGTGCAGATACTTAAAACGTTATAGACTTTCCAGTTACAGAAATATAGAAGTTGACATTTTTTTCAATGTTTGGCTGATAATATGATATTTGACAATTGCCAATACGACATGCTTAATCTAAAGTTAGTTAGTTACAGCTCTATTAGTTGACGTTCTGGCTAATCATATATATATATATATATATATATATGAGACGCGGTGTAGGAATCAGACGGAAGGACAGCTTAAAGAGGGAAGATCGTGGTGCAAGTCAAATTAATTGTCGTTGAAGAAGAGTACAATAATGTCCAAGAAAGAAAGAAAGAAAGAAACTGCTTTTAAGCTTTTAACTAGTCAACACAAACATAATTGCAATTCTGCAGTCAGAAACTCAACAAGAGTTACCTATAGAGAAGGACGACTTTTGTTTGCCCCACCAAACTATAGTCACCTGTTAATTTTGTACCCCTAAACTTTATAAAGTCAAAAATGGTATTCTCATCCTTCAAACTTTAAAAACATTGGCAAAAATGTCCCTTCTGTTACACTCCGTTTATTTTAAGTTGATGAGGTCACTAAATTAAAAGCTAACAAACTTAATTTAAGAAAAATAAAACCCAAATTTTCCGTAATACTAAAAATAAAAAAAAATAAAAAAAAAAAGGTTTTGAAGGAATGAAGATTTTCCTTTTCTCCGATGCACTTCTCTCTCCTCCTCCTTTGCTAAAAACGGTTATTCAGTGAACAAAGGAAACCTGTGGCCTAATCTACTTTATAAAAATCAAAGGAAGACAATAACCAGAAAACAAAGAACCATTGTAGGGCACTTCGGTCTCTATCAAAATAACAAAAAAATAAATAATATTTTACAAATGACAAATTATAATATCTTTATTTTTTTTTTTCTTTTTTTACTTCGAACTATATAAATATAAAGGATTCAAATCTAAACAAGTATTAAAAAACAACAACACACACACACACGTCTATTCAGTTTTCACAGTTTTTCAAAAAAAAAAAAAAACGATTTGGTAGAGCTGGCTAATCCTAGCCCAACAAAGTCAGCAGGCCCAAGGCCTCAATAGGCCCACGCCATTCCTGAAGTTATCAGAACCAGCTTTGCCATCTACAAGTGTCAAGCTTTCAAAAGTGCTATGTGTACAGTGCCCACACATGGCAAAACCAAAATCCAAGCACGCAAAACCAGATTTTAACTGTCCTTAAGATAGAATTCCGGCCAAAAAACGCTTTCTCACAAGAACACCACCACCTCCTCCTCAACCCAATTCCTCAATCCATAGCAAAGCGCAGGCTAAAAAAAAGGTACAGGATTTTTCCATACCAATTCCTGAAAAATAAGCATTCTCCATTTCTCCTTCCATGTACCATTATTTATTCCTGTGAACTACAGAATTACACTTCTATTGTCTCATCTTCTTTCTCAAATATAATCTCTTCTTTTCTTATCTCTCTCTATTTTTTTTTTTTTCTTTTGGTTAGATCAGTGATGGTAATAAACAAGATCAGGACTATTAACTGCTATAATTTTGTTCTGATTGATGTTCAAAATACCCTTTAAAGCAAAGAAGGAATTTTTTTTGTTCCATGTCTTCACAGAATTCCAGGTCTCTAAAATTTCTAGAAAAAAAGCTATATTTTCTTGGACTATAAAGAATGTGGAGTGAGTAATGTTATTTTATTTAACTTATTGGTTCTGTGACCTTAGTCTAAGATGGCACAAGCAGAGGAGAACAAAGAAAGTTCCAAACTCTCAAGCTATGATGCCTACTTTGAGAAAATTCAATCAAGGAAAAAGTTACCAAGCGCTTTACAGGAGACTTTAACAGCTGCATTTGAACGGATTCCAGTTTCATATTTCCCATTAGTCCCTGGAGGCAAAGGTAAATAAAATACTTTATTTCAGAAACTATTAGTTCAACAATTTCATCAGTGTGTATATGAATTTAATTTTTCACTCATGAACAAATAGCTTAAAAGGGTCCTTTTTTGTCACATTACCTTTTGCAGTCATTGAGATTCTTGCGGACACATGTGTTGCTGATGCAGTGGAGATTCTTTCCGAGTGCAACATCTTGTCAGCTCCTGTTAAAAACCCAGAAGCAAGAACCAGTTCAGATTGGAGAGACAGATACCTTGGGATCATAGATTACTCTGCCATAATACTGTGGGTGTTGGAGGGTGCAGAGCTTGCTGCGGTTGCTCTATCAGCTACCACCGCAACGGCTGCTGGAGTCGGTGCAGGTGCCGTCGGTGCTCTCGGAGCAGTAGCGTTGGGTGCGACTGGACCAGCTGCGGTTGCAGGCCTAACTGCGGCCGCCGTTGGTGCTGCTGTGGTTGGTGGTGTGGCTGCAGATAAAGGCGTGGGCAAGGATGCTGCCACGGCCGCGGATAACTTGGGCGACGACTTCTACAAAGTCCTGCTGCAAGAGGAACCTTTCAAGTCCACCACTGTAAGTTTAACACCATAAAAGAAGATTCTATGTGGAGTCTAGAGTATTTTACTTATGATGTTATTACTTTTTTGTTTCAGGTGAGAGACATAATAAAATCCTACCGGTGGGCACCTTTCATTCCAGTAGCCCCGGAGAGTTCTATGCTGAGCGTTCTACTTCTACTCTCAAAGTTTAGGTTGAGGAATGTTCCCGTAATCGAACCGGGCAAACCCGATATTCAGAACTTCATCACACAATCTGCAGTTGTCCAAGGTCTTGAAGGATGCAAAGGACGAGATTGGTTTGACTGCATTACTGCCCTGCCCATCCCTGATCTGGGACTTCCCTTCAGGTCTTATGATGAGGTAAGCTTTGCAAATCATCTACATAGCACTCATTTTCCCGGACCTCAACTTAATTTTTTAGCAAAGCTCAAATCTTGCCAGGTTATTAGCATCCAGAGCGACGAGCTAGTTCTGGAAGCTTTCAAGCGGATGAGAGATAACAAAATTGGTGGTCTCCCAGTTGTAAAGGGGCCAAAGAAGAAGATAGTTGGGAATGTCAGCATAAGAGACATCAGATACTTGCTGCTTAAACCTGAGCTCTTCTCCAACTTCAGGTAACGGAAAAGGCGAAGTACGAATTTGTTTGTGGACAACCGCCTTTTTCATCATCTTTCACCATGTGTTCTTCAGCCTGCACATTAGAATATAGCTCTTTACTTCAGTTCAGTTAAAAGACATAAGTTATTGATTTCTGCAAGTAATAAAATTGTGAAAAATAGTAAAGGCCAAGCTAGCTATGATCACACATCTGGAGTCAACCTCATGCCGCGCTCTTTCGGTCAACTCACTTTGTTTGCTTCTTTCTTTCAGGAAACTCACTGTTGAGAACTTCATGAACACCATTGTCTCAGCAGCCCAAGAAACTGGAAGAATAGTCCCACCAATTACCTGCAAACTTGATTCTACACTTGGCTCTGTAATCCACAGTCTAGCTTCCAAGTCGGTCCACAGGATTTACGTGGTAGCTGGCGAGGACGAGGTTATTGGTGTCATCACACTCCGGGATGTGATTTCTTGCTTCATTCATGAACCCCCCAACCATTTCGATAGCTACTTCGGATTCTCCATGAAAGAGATGCTCGACCAGTGAAAACTTACATTTCAGGAGTGCTATTAACTGGAAATAAATAAAGTTACAGTTTTTTTTTTAATCAATGATGTGTCATTCTATCAAGTCACTTCTATTAAACTAAAGCCAGGAGACTTTCTGTGTCGTTTTCGGTTCATCATTTCTCGAACTCTTTCCACATCTTTCCACCTTCCTAGCTCTGCATATATGTTAGACAAAACAACGTACGGAATTCGGTTCTCTGGCTGTAACTGTAAGAGCCTTTTGACCATTTCTTCAGCCAGCTCAGAGTCCAAATTAGCCCTACAAGCACCAAGCAAAGAAGCAAAAACAGATGCACTAGGCTCTAATAATCCCTGCACTAATTCTCTAGCTTCTTTTAATCTACCAGACCGAGCCAAAAGGTCGACCATGCAACTAAAATGAACGGGATTTGGTTTGAGGCCAAACTCTGCACTCATCATCCTGAATATTCTCCATCCTTTGTCAACCTGGCCACTGTGGCTACAAGCAGATAGCGCACACACGAAAGTTGCAGCATTCGGTCGAACTCGTTCTCCCAGCATTTGGTCAAAGATTTCAAATGCAGATTCATTATCTCCATTTCTTCCATAGCCAGATATCATTGCGTTCCAGAATGCCGGATCCTTAGGTTTCACATTAAACCAATCAAAAACTCGCCCTGCCCAAGAAGAAAGCCCACATTTCATGTACAAGTCAATAAGTGCAGTGGCCAAGAACTTATCAATTTTAACATGGCTTCTTGTTGCATAACCATGGATCTCTTTTCCGCTCCGCAGAGCAGACAATCCTGAACAAGCCGATAACATGCTTGTGATGGACTTTAAATTTGGTGAGATGCCAGAAGACTGCATTCCCCTAAAGTACTTAAACGCTTCATTTCCCTTCCCTAGTTGTGCAAACCCACTAATCATCGAATTCCAACTTGCTAGGTCAGGTTGTAGTCCTTCAGTTATTAATCGTCTGAAAAACACTACTGCTTTCAAGCTTTGAGCATTCAGCATCATCCCTGAGATCATGGCATTCCACGTTACTTCGTTCCGGTCTCCATTTAGTTCTTTGAAAACACCGCTTGCTTGCTGCCAACAACCGCATTTGGAATACATGTCAACAAGTGCTGTCGCCACCTTAACTTCAAGCGCCAATCCATATTTTATCGCCAACCCATGAACTTGACTGCCATATAGAAGATACGCAAGATTAGCACATGCAGAAATAGCAGAAACCAACGTAACATGACTCGGTTTCTCGTCTAAAACTCCCACAATTTGTTTAAACACAGCCAAGACCTCAATCCAAAACCCGTTCTGAAGCAGCCCCGAAACATAGGCATTATAGCTCACTAAATTCTTGTTCGACATCTCATCAAAAACCTTAGTAGCCAAAACCACCGCTTTACACTTCGAATAAACGCTCAAAATCGCCGTCGCCACGTAAACATCCTTCTCAACACCCAACTTTATCGCCCAACAATACAATATCTCCCCAAAACCAACACTTCCACACGCTGACAACAAACTAGCCAAAGTAACGGAATTGGGCCTAAACTCTCCATAACTCCCGCCCCTCAACACCGCCAACGCGTCCCTCAAACACCCATATTGCGCCAGCCCAGAAACAACCGCGTTCGTCGACGCCAAGCTTCGGTCAGGCAATTCGTCGAACACCTTGAGCGCGTCGTCGAAGAGACGGAGGTTCTTGTACATTCCGATGAGAGCTGTGGCGGAGTAGGAATCAGCAAGAAAGCCGGTTTTGAGGAGATGGGTATGAAGCATTTGTCCCTGCGGAGCGAGCTCGAGCTTGCCGCAGGCTTTGAGGAGAGGAGGGAACGTGAATCTGTGAGGTCGCCGAGAAGCAGAGTGGTTTGAATAGAACAAGAACAGAGCTTGTCTGTAAAACCCATCTGCTACCAGCTTTACAACGTCGCGCTTCATGTGGGTGATTTTTCGAAATTTGACGGTGTTTTCAATGATAATGACAATCACAGTCAGCTCTAGCTTTCTTTTACACGGTGCATGGTTTTAAAAAATAATAATAATAGAAAATTTTTATAAAAAAAAATCCCACAAGTTCCAACTCAAATTTCGTATTTTTCTTAACTGTCAACAAATTTCTTATCTAACTTCAATTAATTTCAACCTAAAATTTTTATTAGAGTTGTTAATCTAAACTCTAATTGACCGCTTTATAAGTTTAGATTAATCAAACCGATTATATATTATTAGCTTTGGTTTCCTGCAAAAATTTCAAATTGATTAAAAATAGAATAACATTTTTATTTCGTGTGTGGTTTTTCCATTGAAAAAGATCAAACCACAGTGGACATCCTAATTTAGATTGATAAACAGATAAAGGGTCAAGAAAATTTTAAATTGTCCTTAAATCATGCACATTGTCTTATTTATTTTATAAATTTTAAAGCATTACGGATCGCACTCCATTATTAAAAAACTCTCTTGGGACCAACAAGGGGTAGTACAAAAATATTCACTTGTTATCCATTGATTTTGCCCTTCGGCCTGATCTTAGGCCCTATTCACTCTTCGTGGATGAACCTTGTAGAGGAACCTTAGGTTTCTGGGTTATTGGAATATATATCACCAATGTTTATGTTAAAGCCGACATTCTCGCTTCCGCTTAGTCTACCACTGTTCACGTGGAGGTTTCCCTCTAGGCAGAATGCTCCCCTACCGATGCATTTTTACATCCCACAGCTTTGGCGCTTCGCTTCGCCGCATTCATATTCAATATAAGAGTACTCCATCACTGAGCTATTACGCACTTTTTCAATGGTGACTGTTTCTAGGAACACTTTATGGTTATCTTTGCACCCATACCTTGTTTATCACTGAGTTAAATCATCCTTACGTGAAGGACATCATTTTAGCCTAGCATTTTTTATTTTTATTTTTTGCTAAAGAAATTTTAGCCTAGCTTGAGTGAAAATTATAAATACCAAAGGATAACAGCGTGTAACATTTTGATCTCTAACACATGATTGATAAAAAAGGAATGAAGATCAAATTATAAATACCAAAGGATAACAACTTGTAACATTTTGATCTCTAACACATGATTGATAAATGGAAATGAAGATCACCACATTGCCATATAGTTGGGCAATTATTATTATTATTATTATTATTATTTTTTTTTAACTTTAAATATGTGATTTGAACTCTTTATTTTATGATAAAATAAAAAGTAAAATTTTTTTATTATGTTTGTGAGCATGATAATTTATTATTTTGTAGTGTAATAATGTGTGCCTTATCAACAGGGCATATTGATGCAAAAAGTAGTGATGCTAGTAACTCAGATGCCTTTTCTCTGTGGTTGTGGCGTCCACACGGAATGTTGTCCCACTTGCACCTAAAAAAAAGATAATAAATAATAAATAAATGACACCGACAAACAAACGAACAATTGCCAATTCTTCTGTTCAATAGTCTTTATACAGATATTGTGTTCAACCTCAAGCACCACCTACAATTCTCTCCTTGTTAATTACAATTTACAAATTACATGTTGCAAATTACAATAGCCTAATTGCAAAATTATTTGCTGGTTGAAGCAAATACAAGGGAATTTCTCAAAAAAAAAAAATAATAAAAAATAAAAAAAATCGGTTATGAAGTTTTAATAAACGGCTGCAGATTTGATCTTGTTTTGTATTTAAAAAAAAAAAAAGTTCAATCATTAGGGGGGATATTTTGCAAAAACCAACTATCCTCTCCCTTATTTTTATTTTTTTGGAAATCCTTTTGTAGATTTTTTTTTTTTTTTTCTATGAATGGAAATCCTTTTGTAGTTGCTTTCTACGGCTTGGATTCACCAGAAAAAGTATACGAGTTTGAAAGGAATCAATATCAGAAACATATTCTCAAACATCTTCCCTTACCCCCTTTTTTTTTTTTTTACCCCATCTGCGAAGTGGACAAATTCATCATGTTGAATTCCAAATATTCTCATCCAATCTCATAATAGTCCCAAAGAAAAAAATTGAACACCACATCCATAGTAAACATTGTTTTTTCTTTTCTTTTTTCTTTATAATATATATATTTTAGAATAAGGTGAACTTATAAGTAACTGAGGCATTTGGAGCAAAATAAATAAATAAACGAAGTTAAACCATCACTGAAAAGCACAATAATATGTTATTTCCCTTCAGAAAATAGATTCTCATTTTAAAAAAAAAAAATTATGAAACACAGATTTAGTGGAGAGATGGAGAGAGCACATCCACATCCATAGCCAATCCATAAAGTTAATGACACGTAAAATTCCTTCATGATAGAACCCAATCTTTTCTATTTTCAGAGAAGGTTCTGGATGGATTCTAAACATTTTTTTTTCCCTATCTTTTTTGTTACAAAAAAGTTATTATTATCATATATTTTTTAAAATATATTTTAAATTTTTAAAATTTTTTAATTATTACAATTCATTTTCATAAAAACACTCAATTCTAACTCTAAATATTGACTATTTTCAATAAATCATTTTCATAACTTCAATTACAATGTATTCTCCAAACGCTTTTTTACACTATAAAAAAAATGGTTAAACTTTTAGCTGTTACTTTAAAAGAAAAATAATTTAGCTGTTTAGGTGCTCCTATATCTAATTATTGAATTTAAATATTTTTTAAGTGAAAAGAGTAAATAATTATGTTTCCTAAAAAAAAAATTAAATATATAATTTAATGATAATTTTATATCTAATTTTTTTTATAAATATCTTTTAAAAAAATAAATAATCGTGGGTTGCTCACTAAGACATTAGCCGTGATATATTATAATCTGATAATAAATATAAAATAAAAGAATTACGAATCTAAGCGCTGACTAAAGTGTGCCAATAAAATCTTTCCTCTATATAAATACATTTTCTATATCTTTAACCTAAAACAAAATTACATTTTTCTTTTTCCTCTCTTCTGATCGTTTTTGCTTTCCTCTCCATGGTAATCTCTCTCTGAGACAGTCCTTTTTCTCATTTTCTGTCTTCGAATCCTTCTCTTACACCTTTTTCTCGGGAAAATCGGCAACCTGTAAAAGATTTTCTCTCCGGTTGTTGCTATTCTGAAGCTGCCTTTCCAATAATTGAAGCCGACTCGCCGCTTTAGATTTCGGGTAAGGTCTCTTATGGCGTTTCTGCTGCGATTTTCTCTCTCTATTTTGCTGCTTTGTTTGGTCTGGTATGCCTTTTCTCTGGCAATTTGATTATGAAGGAGACTTTGTATGTCGGTCCTGTAATTAAGATGAAACCCTAACTTTTTGCTGGTGGATTTTGGCGGTTAGGCGATTTTTTCTTTCTTCTTCTTCTTCTTTTTTTTTTTTTTTTTTAAAGATTGTTGATGTGGATCTAGGGTTTTGCTTTTGTGATGAAGATTATGGCGAATCTAAGTCAAGTAGTGTATTTCTGCCTTTTTTGTTTTCTTTTGCTATTGGAACGGGCTCATGACTATGGTTATGAGTTCCAGGAGATTGGAATTTTCTTTTGCGATCCGGTTCAATTGGATTTCAATCCTAAAAATCATTTTTTTTTTCGTTTTTGGGATATAAGACATGTGATGTGGTTGATCTCAGTTGCATCCAAATTTAGTTCTCAAATCCGAGGTTTTGTCATTTGTTTCTTTTTTCAGTTCAATGATATATGTTAACCGCATTTCCATTAACTTATCAAGCAAAAGAGTGTCTTTGATGTCGTTTTAAGTTGCAGATGTAGGCTCTTCTGCCAAGTTTAGGATTTTAAGAATTATAGTTCAACCTTTATTCATTTGGGAGTCTCTTTTTTCAAAAAGCTTATGCTCTGCATATTGTAACCAAATTAATTGCACTGGATTAACCGTCTTCAAATCTTTGTTTTCATGTGTGTTTTTTGTGTGTTTATAATTCAAGTTCTTTGGCTGGCTTTTTATTGATCATATAAGCGGTGAGGATGTCGACTCCTGCAAGAAAGAGACTGATGAGGGATTTCAAGAGGTTGCAACAAGATCCTCCTGCGGGTATAAGTGGCGCCCCTCAAGACAATAATATCATGCTATGGAACGCTGTTATATTCGGGTATGTTTGGAACAAAATATAGTATTTGCACATTTTCTTTTGTCTTCATTTTGATGGTTTAGATGAAATCATCTGTTTACTTATGTAACTGTTGGTTCAATTGCAGACCTGATGATACTCCCTGGGATGGAGGTAAGCTCAAGTCTTGTGCCAGCTATGATTTGAGGAGAGCTTTAGATCATATTGCACTTGTTTCTTTTCTCTTTCAAGTTTGATTCTCTAGTTTCTATTATTTACGAACAACTTTATGTCTTCTTTGCATCCTCTAGGTACGTTTAAATTGACACTTCAATTTACGGAGGATTATCCCAATAAGCCACCGACAGTGCGCTTTGTTTCTCGAATGTTCCATCCTAATAGTAAGTCGGAATGTAAACCTACTTCCAGGATTGTACACAACCAAACAAATTCATTTTCTGTTGTCATTCAATAGCATGTCATAACGATTGCCTGCTGTTCTCTATTAAACCATTCCAAACTAGATTCTAATGTGTTGAAAGTGAGATGCGAGGAAGAAAAATTGGAGGATACTCCATTTACGTAAATTCTTTTATAATAATAACATGTTTGTTGAAAATCTATTATTTGTTACAGTTTCAGCTCCTTCCCTCTTGGGTTTCTCATTTTCCTTACTTTTTTTCAGTTTATGCGGATGGAAGCATCTGTTTGGATATTCTACAAAATCAGTGGAGTCCCATTTATGATGTAGCAGCCATACTTACCTCTATCCAGGTATAAACATGTATCTTTTAATTTGTATTTCGTTTCAGTGACTGAGATTGTTGAGTATATCAGAATATAATGAAATCATCGGTGTTTTAAGTATATATTGGTCCCTGATTTGGGTAGTCCAGTGACAAACTTTTATTTATAACCCTGTCGTGGGATGGAAGCTTCTGTAGTGGAAAAGTTTTGTTAGAAAGTACGTTCTGACTATGCATCTTTAGCTTACTCTCTGTGAGTTACAAGTGAGACCTTTGGCATGTTTTTTTTTCCCTCTCTCTCCTGCAATGCTTCCAATAGACAGATGCTTTAGTAGCTTCTTTATATACCATCAGTGTAGGCAGTTACAATCATGTAGATGGTATTCTTGCCCGAGGAAGCACGATTATTTTCATCTTTCAACCATCCTACATTAGCCACAACCTCACGTGCATGCACTCACATGCGATTCTTGCTCGAGGAAGCAGGAGTATTTTCATCTTTCAACCATCTTACTTTAGTCACACACTCACATGCATGCATGTGCGTGTGCATGTGAGCACACACGCATACATATTAATGATTTTCAGGTAAATACCGTTTTTAGTTCTTGGTGTGCCGCATGGTGTTTTAAGCCTTCTCTGTTTATATGCAGTCGTTGCTCTGTGACCCGAACCCAAACTCTCCTGCGAATTCGGAAGCTGCACGGATGTTTAGCGAGAATAAGCGTGAATACAACAGGAGAGTTCGTGAGATTGTCGAGCAGAGTTGGACTGCTGACTAACCTATCCTTCTTGCGCAGATGCTATGAAACTCTAAAAAGAGTAGTCGAAATGGCCTGTTTTAATAACATTCGAAGACTTTGAAAACCATTTTGCTGTGAACACAATGACTGATTATGTGGAATGTTTGGTTGGCTTTCCTTTCACGAACGCTTGTTTGCCCTCTTTGTATCCCTTTCCTGTACCCGCCCGTGGTGTAATTTTTCTTCCAATTAGCTTTAATAGAAGAAAAAGTTTTTTTCTTCTTTTTTTTTATTTTTCCCCTTCCAAGTTTCTTGGTCAATGGATTGCTTAAAAACTATTTTTAACGCTGGCGAGAAATTGTTTGCTTTAGAACGCAGAAAATAAACTAAAAAACTTCTCTAGAAGCTCAATAACATGCTTAAAGATACAAGGTAAACACATGTTGTATTTACATTTATTTGTTTCACGAAGTGTGAAAAGTAATAAACATGAAGTTCCTAGCAAAAGCAGTGGTACAAAGGGAATCATACGAGTTCTACATCTGTGTACTTAGGTTACCACTGCTTGTCCACCCTTCTTGCACTTGCATTGCGTACTGCAGATTCCAGAGCACGTCTTCTATCGAGGGACGCCTGTTCTGGTCTTTGCCTAGGCAAGTGAGTGCGATTTCGATTGCCGTCTTCAACGACTGGAATGCGTACGAGCCGTGCATGTTAGATTCAACGACATTCTTGAAATTTGATTCTGCTATGCCTCTTTCAAGCTGTGAAGAAAGAAACAACAACAAGAGAAGCCAGTGTTATTGTTGTAACGAGAGGAAATCTTTCAGAAAGAACTTTGTATTGTGATGAACAAAAGCGGATACCCCGAGCTTCATCTCGTTCAGTTCAGCAGGAGATTTAACTAGTTTCCCGGTAATGACTTCAAGTAGGATGATACCCAGTTGGTAAATGTCTTCCTTTTCCCCGTTTTCCCCGCTGCGTTTCGAGTTTTGTATGAGAATTTTGATACAACAATAAAACCAGAAGAAGAAGAAGCTCAATAAGAAAAAGAGAGGAATTTTACCTGTCTTGTCCATGTAGAGGACGCTCCAAGCCCACCTGTAAAGTTGAAAAATGCAACACTTTTTGATACAACAAAATATAAAATTTTAGTATTTTTCGAATACATTTCATATCGGTGCTAACCTTAGATGGTAAGGGAATATTATAGTTACTAATCTTAGTAGAGAGACTATCATCCAACAGTATGTTGTCTATCTTCATATTGTTCCCAAAGATGCCTGGTGCAACTCCTGTGTGCAAGAACTGGACTCCCCTCGCAACTCCGATGGTAATCGCCATTCTCTGCGGCCATTTCAGCAACTCCTTCTTTCTCCAATCTGCCAAAAGTGTCATCACCAGAATTCTTTCAGCATTCGAACTTCGACTTAGAGAACAAGTATTTCCTTCAGTTAGATTACCGTACCTGTGATATATTCGCCCAGTGTGCCGTTTGAGATGTGTTCAAGAACAACAAAGACGGTTGTAGAGGCATTGGGATGGTCCTGAATGGTGACAATGCAGTGTCCAAGAACGCTGACCAAATGCCTGTGCCTTAGCTTCGGCAACGTTTCTTCAATGTTCTGTATCGCGCTTTGTGAAATGTGCTTCTGCTTTAGTTTCAAGCATTTCACCAGAACCACAGAACCATCGCTAAGCCAACCTTTATAGACCTGTCGAATATCAAATTGTAAAGCCTTGATTCCACTCCAAAAAAAAAAAAAAAAAGAACAAAAAACACACTCTCAAAACGCTAAAATTACCTTTCCCTGAGACCCTTCCCCCATGGAATTCGAAGGGTCGAAATTATTCGTTGCATCTTCGATCTCCTCCAACGTGAAAACGCGGTACGGCACTAACCCAATTGATTGGAGCCTCATTGTCTGAGGCACACGCCCTGTGGACAGCCCAATTAGTATCAAAGCTCACAAGAGAAACCAAAGAAATCCAATCCATATGACAACTAAATAAGATAAAGCGAGGAAACAAAGAGAGAGCCTTACTTGTTTCGACGTTCGGTCTTGGGGAGCTACGCAGGGACATTTTATCAACAGCAGATCCGTCAAACATGTTGTTTCCGGATCTTCTTATGATTTTTCTTCGGATAATGATCAAAACCAGCAACCCCACAACCACAACAATCCCGACAATAGCTCCGATAATTCCAAGTATCGAGCCTAATTTGGTGTTGGTTTTCTCCTCCTTTTTGCCTCTTCCTGGTGGCTTAACAGCTAGTGCTTCCGTTTGACAAAACGAATAAGGGTGTTGATATCTCATGTATGCAGTTGACAAACAGTTCCATGAATAGAGAACCGTCCGATTAACGGACTTTGACCCAATGCAGGGTGGCAATTTCCCAATCAGAAGGTTGCGAGAGACGTCGACAAACTCGAGCTCGGCATTGCAAGTTATGTTCATGGAAAGGCCTCCATTCAGCTGGTTTGCGGCCAAATTGAGGAACCGAATCGAAGGCAGAGCGAACAAGGAAGCCGGAATTGGCCCCACAAAGTGGTTGGAAGAAATATCAAGCTGCTGAAGCTGATCAAAGCTTGTGATCCTTGAAGGGATCTCAGATCTCAAAGAGTTGTTCCTCAATATGATACTCACAAGGCCGTTTCCCAAGGAGGGAAATTCCGGTCCAAGGCGGTTTTTTCCCAAGTTGAGCTCTTGAAGTAAGGTCAAGCCTTTAAGATCTGGGACACTCCCATTGAGCAAGTTATCAGCCAAGACAAGGCTTTTCAGTGACTTCATTGAAGAAACTGAGGTGGGAATTTCTCCATAGATGAAGTTTGAGCTGATGTTCAGCACTTCAAGTGACTTCAACCTGTTGATCTTTCCTGGTAAAGGGCCCCACAAGCCCAGTGACACCAGAGACACAACTCTCAAGCTTGAAAGCTTTGTGAGAACAGTGAAGAAAGAGTCGGAGGAGAAGCTTCTAGAAAGAGTCTGCTGAGAAGGAGCAAAGTTGGCCGAAGCTGGTTTTGGGGTCTGAGAAGGTGAGGTTTTGTTTCCGACGATGCTTAACTCTGTGACCCGGTTGTTGGAGCAGACAATCTTGAGAGAAGGAGAGTGAGGGAGGTAACAGAAGTTGGTCCAGTTTGTCCATCCCTGAAGGGCTTGTGGGTATTCTAGAAGCTTCTGGACTTGGAAGAGGATTCTGGTTTCACTTGGTGTCAACTGGGCAGTTGAGATTGGACTGAACAAAGCAAGGATAATTACAGAAATAAAGCAAAAGAAAGAAACCCAGAAATTTCCCATCTTCATTTTGATGATGAAACTCAAAAACAAGCCTCAAATTCCACTCATTTGAATCTCAAAGACACAGATTTGGCTAATCATGTAAAACAATCTGCCTAAAAGGGTGTCCAAAAAATGAAATGCCAAAAGACAAAATCATCCACTAGAAAAATAATAATAATAATGATAAAAATGGGTTCCACCGAAGGAGTTTTTATATGTAAAAGAAGAATATATGGTGTTGATTTTACACCGTACAGATGAAATGAGAAAGATCAAGAAAAGCGTTTGGGAATATGAAGATCTGGGCCAGCCTTAAAAGGTTAGTGTGACAAATGATTTTCTTTTTGAAAGTGGGAAAAAGGCTCAGAAATTATTAGGTGGGAAAATTTATGAGAAAAAAAAAAAAAAAAAAACTAATTAACACAAGAAAGAAAAGAAAACACCTTTAGTGGAATGTAGCAGAAATATGCAAAAGATCAGCACTAGAGCCATGAAAGCAGTAAAGTAGAGAGCTTCAGTGTTAGGCAAATCATGATCGTACGTTACGCAGACTATTATTTCAATATAGATGGGCTTTCTAGGCCGTAGATCTCTCTGACTTTCTCACTATCATTGAGTCAAAGTCAACTCAAAGCTCTGATTCAAAAGGCTGCAGACAACCTCGATGTTGACCACGTGAATTATGGTGTGAATCATGGTAGACCGCAAAGATCACGCGCCACAACGACGTGGGGTTCCTGAATCTCATGATGAAATCACGTGCCCATCCACCGCTTGAAATGACCATAATACCCCAAGACCTGTGCCAACCTAAAATAACGGTCATCGAAATCGTTAATGGAAGGACACATATGCCCCTTTGTCGGTGAGAGAGAGAAAAGTCTCTTTCGAAGTGAGCGTTTCTCAGGCGGTGGCCATGCAAATTGTTTTCAGTAAAATAAGGTCTCTGTTCCACCTAATCTTTATTCTTATAATATATATATATATTTGGGTATTTTGTGCCTATTATAATACAATTGGCTAATTTTAATTTGTTTAGTGGGCATTTTTTCTCTTCCAGCTAGATGTTTGTTTTTATTTAGCTGTAAATACTCCTTTTGGTCTTAACATTTGGGGGACGATATTTTTTGCAAAAAGACAAATTGATTATGATA
Organism: Ficus hirta; assembly: GCA_038430175.1. Lineage (NCBI taxonomy): Eukaryota > Viridiplantae > Streptophyta > Magnoliopsida > Rosales > Moraceae > Ficus > Ficus hirta. The sequence continues at coordinate 12,187,737 of CM076595.1, read as the reverse complement.
TCCAAACAAGCATTCTAGCTTCCTTTATTGAATGCACAGAATTAACTGCACTGTGTTTTGATTATATGTTTTGCATTAATTTTTGAGAATAACTTCACTAGCCTTTATTGTTCACGTACTACTACTCTCCTTCTTCCTTAACAAGTGTAAAAATTAAAGTGTTGGAAATTTTTCAGAATTATATATAATTAATCTTCAGTCTACAAATCGAAAATATAACAACTAATTAATTTATATATAATATCATATAATTTTAAGTATAATACGTTGTATTTGAAATTTTTATTTAAGACTTTATCTGTATATATTATATATTTTGTTTGATGCATGGGAAAGTAGCTTAGCTTTTGATTGTTTAATATACGATTAATTAGAAGATGAATGGATTTTAGTACTTTTACATTCTCTTTCTCTTTTTCTTTTCTTTACTTCTTTTTTTTTTTTTTTTTGGGTGTGGGGGGTGGTGGTGTGGGGGTTAGAGATCTTAATCAGAGAGTTTTGTCGGTGAATTATGATTGAAATAAATGGCATCTGACTTATAAACTTCTGACCCAACTCATCTTATCATGTAAATTATTCAACAGTCAGGTCTAGTAATAAGAATTTTGCTGTCTGTTTCTGATGCATAACAAGGTGAAGAAGATAATGCAATTCTTTGGACCAACAGGGTACTACTACTAGTAGATAGGATAAAAGGAAATTATTTTAAGGATTTTTGTCCCACCAATATGCCTTTGGACAAAAGGGTATTTCTCAAGTGGAGCTGCACATAACATGCCTCTGTGAAGAAAATACAGTACATAGTTTAAAAAAAAAAAAAAAAAAGAAGAAGATCAAAAGTTGTACTTTACAGTGAGATGTCGTCTCCATGATCTTAATAGCTGGTGGTCTGCTATTTAATATTTTGTATTTATTGCACCATCCCATAACGGGGTATGTCTTATTAGGCTACCAAACATGTTATTGTTGATTATATATATATATATATATATATGTGTGTGTGTGTGTGTAGGAATTCATTAAAAAATGAAACTTTCTTTGAATTTAGAAACCCAAATGAGATAAATTTCAAATAATTAAAAAAAAAAATGATGAATTCAATTGCTTCGAAGTTCAGCCATAGATCGATTTTGGATCTTTTAACCTATTCCTTCTGAAAACTCTTAAACGATAGAGAAACATAACGTATGATATATATTTGCATATTGAGTATTGTATAAGTTTCTATCACAAACAATAGAGACCCCACTTATGGGATCCACCGGTTGAAGAGCCGACTAATCCCATTGGTTACATAACATTTTTCATGTAATTAGTCCACTAGGAATCCTCTGGTATTTTAAAATAAACCCCATCACTTTCTGCCCCCATTAATACATGACAATTGAGCCTTAGCAACTCTTTTGCTATAATTGATGCCAATATGTTCTATCAGGTCAGTAATTAAAAGCAAAAAACGCCATTAATTGCACTAACAATATTGGGGAAAAGTGATAGCGAGAGAACATGACAAGCCACATATCACTGGATACAATAAAAGTCCTTTTTATTTATTTTTTAAATAAATTTTTGGGGCAATAAAAGTACTGAAGAAGCCCACTAAATTTCCAAAGGCAATCTAGTCCTTTGAAGTCTCAACTATGGTCCTATGGACCTCATTTAGCAAGCCTGCTACAAAAACACCAAAACGGGCCAAACCCAAATAACAAATAATCCAATAATTTTTTTTTTTTTTTTTTGGGGTATGATAATAACAAGAAGAAAGTAGTTTTGTTTTGTTTTGTTTTTTTTTTTTTTTAATTATAAATTTTTTTATGGCCTTGAAAATTGACGTTGTGTTCAGTGGGTTCCACAACGTACTCAAAGGTAAAAGATAAGAACTTGGGGTCCAGTCCTGTGCCTAATTTGTCTGGGGACTAGTACTGCCTGTGTCTGGATTATGTATGAGTGCAAGTTCCATGGCTAAAAATATCTGTTCTCTTCGGGTTCTTCCCTTCTGTTTCATTTCCTGAGGTTTCATTTATGTTTGTTGTTTGTTTCCCTAGATATATCTGCCTTTCATTTTCTGGCTTTTCCTTCTGATGATATATAAGAGAATTGACATTTGATTTGAAAGAGAGGAAGATATTTATATATATACACACACACAATATTTCGTTATTTTTTATGTTATTACTGTGATTCCATCGAACGATACTTGAATGCTACAACGTGGATCATGCAGAACCCATTAAATGCCTTTCATCGTACTAAAGCTCTCTCTCTCTCTCTCTCATATACCGTTATACATATATATATACATGTTATGTAGGGGCTCTTGTACCCCACCCCTCCTATATGCTACTTAAAGTGACTTGTTTTATACATTATAATAATTAGTTAATTCAAGTACAAGATTTTTTTTTAGTAATATTAATTATTTACATCAATATTTAAATAGTATTATGTAATAAGATTTTAAATAATAAATAATAAATTAATTAATTAATTATTATAAGTTTTTAATTAGAAAGTTAGAAGTGTCATATGATATGCAGTACCGCATACAAAATTTTTTTTTTTTTTTATATGTTAAGTTGATGAGAGGATATTTGAATTTTACATTTTATAATAAAATTATATATGTAATTATCATAGATTATATGCGTAACTTCTGGGGGCAGATGAGTAGGGGCTACAATGCCCACTGAAAAAAAAAATCTAAAAATCTAAAAACTTTATGATTTTTTTACTTTGTTCTCGTTAAAAATTAAAAATCCTTATATAGTTTATACTAAAATTGTATCTTTTAGTTGTTATATTTTGATGTTATTTATGTGTTTAAACACACATAGCATATATTTTCATTGAAAATTATGTCTGACTCTACTACTGATAACCACTATAGTTTATGTTTGAAGTTTTTTTTTTTTTTTTTAATTATTACATAGCATAATGGTGGAGTATACTTACTATAAAAAAATGATTCTAAGACTTGGAAGCTTAAAGGTCATAAAAGTTTGATATATTCATAAAAATTGATTCTCTCTTGGAGCTTTTATTTTTTTTATTTTTAGGATCTTGGGGTTCTTCTTGAGACAGTATAAAATTCATAAAAGTTTGATGTTGCTTTGTCGGTTTGGAAGCTTTCTTTTCTTTCTTTTGCCAACAATTTTCTTGAAAAACGACCTTTTTTCTATTTCTTTATTAATAATATCAGATATCATTATCAGGGAAAAACCAACCAAGTTCACCGAAATCTGGTTCATGGGCCACTTGGGAGACCACCCATACCGAACAAGGCCCACATAAGTGTGGGCTCTTGTTTAGTTCTTAAGGCACTGAAGACGAGGGGCATGCCCTAAAACGACGTCATTTGATGACATCTTAGACAACAATATTTTTTTTTGAGAATAATATTAGACAATAATTACTATTAAGGATTAATTAAAAAAATTTCCCAAAAAAAAAAAAAAAAAAAACTAGCCCTTACCACACTTTGTTAATCTTAATTACAAAACATCATAAAAATGAACCTTAAATAAAAAAGTCCTCATGTAAGAATTTATAATGAAGTACAAATAGTGATTGTTGTTAAATACTTTGAGATAATGTATTATAAGGATCGTAATTAGAAAAAATTTGTAATGAATTTAAAATTTTAAATAGAGAAGATTATTGAAATAAACATTCGAATTTTTAAAATGTGTCATTTCAGTTAAAAAAAATGAAATTTTTATTAACGAAACACAAATAAAAGGATTGGATATTACATTTTGAAATCTAATGTAAAAAGTATTACAAAGGTCACGGAAATTTTTATAATTAATCGTCACTAATAATACTAATAATCCATTTCCCCATGAATCAAGGAAAAAAAAGGAAAAAAAAAATTACCAAAAAGGCCCAAAAAAAAAGGAAAAAAAAGTTGGTCAATAAATATACAGATTCTTTTTTTTTTTTTTTTTAAACAAAATTTTCAGGTGCTTTAACAGTATTTGTCAGTCTACAGCAGCAGACCAAAGCCTAGTCCACACCCAAAAAAAAAAAAAAAAAAAAGAAGAATCTTCACGGTCTTCTTCTCTTCCTCGTTGAAGGTATCTCCCTTTCTTAAATATTATTTAACTCTCTCTCTCTCTCTCTCTCTCTCTCTCTGTCTTGTTCTTTTCTTCTCTTTGTTCCCTAGCCGGCTTCCATTATTTGTTCTGCAACTTCTACAAGTTCTCGAAATTTTTATTTTTCTTTTCTTTGCTTGTTCATATTTAGATCCAGTAAGTTTTTTTAAGGTTGTTATGCTGTCGGAGCAGATCTTTTGCTCTAATCTTTTTCCGATGTTTTGAGGAAAACCTGAAATGGGTTTTGTGTTTTCAGATGTTTGAGAGTTGAAACCAGTGTCACATTTGGATTTCTGTTTGAATCCATTTGAGGACCTGCATTTTCTTCTTAAAGAGGACATTGTCGTTTATGTTTTTCTTCTGTGTTTATAGGGCTTAAAACAGGTAAAGTTTGTATTTTTATGTATTTATTTGTGTTCTCATGAACTGCTTTGGTATTTTAATGTGATTTGGAATTCTGGGTTTGTAAGGATACTCGCCTTCAACTTCATGCTATGGGAAAAACTCCGGGAAAATGGATTAAGAACCTGCTTCTTGGGAAGAAATCATCAAAATCCAATCTTTCTAAAGGGAGGGAAGTACTGGTAAGCTGTTCTTTTTTTATTTTTTTGTTTCAAAAATGTTGAAATCTTTGGTCTTCATCTTTTAACATATTTGTGAACAATTTGTACCTGTTACCTTTCTAATATGTTTCCTGTTTCTAAGGCTTTATTATGGCCTATTGCTACTGTGGGAAAAAAAGTTGTCCATGAAAGTAATTAAAAGTACTTGGAGAAAATGAGCTTCACATACTGTCGGAATTTGAAGATAAGTTAGGATTTAGTGTTCTTTTCCGTATTTTACAGATAGAAAAATCCAAGAATATCTTGGAGTTGTTAGGATGGTTTGTTAGGAATGTTTTTTTGATTTCTTTCGTTTCCTATTTTTTCTCTCAAAGTCAGTTAGGATATCAAGGGTTTAGGTTCCCTATTTATTGATGTATTCTCGGTAGATATCAATAAGAAGAATTTGAATTTCATTTCTTCCAAACTACATGGTATCAGAGCCGGTGGGGCATCTCTAACGCTAATGGCACAAAGAATAGGACCAAAGACGGTGATGACCGATGTTGGCAGCAATCCCTCTTTTTCTGAAGTTGTCTCTGGAAATTCCAGGGAGACTGGTGGTGGTTCCTCTACAACAAACGGCGGTGGCAGTTGTGAAACTTTCTGAGAGAGAAAATACTCTTATTTTCTTATTTACATCAGAAACTATTGTACAATATATACGGTCATGGTTGCCCAAAGCAGACCAATGAACCCGGAAACTAAAGAAGGAAAAACTACAAAGAAATAAAGAATGACAACTAATGGAGATCTGGTCATAAATCACCAGACTCTCTTTATTACATAATACCTAAAATAGATATAATCCCTAAAGGAATTCCACACTCCCCCTCAAGCTGGGTTGTAGATGTTGTACAAACCCAGCTTGTGACTTAGTTCTTCAAAGTTAGTCCTTGGGAGAGCTTTAGTGAGTATGTCAGCAGTTTGAGACCTTGTAGGAGTGTACACCAGCTGCACAATTGATTTTTCAACCTTTTCTGAGATGAAGTGCCGATCTATCTCGATGTGCTTTGTTCTGTCATGATGCACGGGGTTCTTTGCAATGGCTATAGCAGCTTGGTTGTCACAAAACATGGTTATTGGCTTCTCAACTGATACTCCCAGCTCACTGAGTACTCTCTGTATCCACATTCCTTCACAGATACCAAGGGCTAGTGCTCTATATTCAGCTTCAGCACTACTTCGTGAGACAACCGACTGTTTCTTACTTCTCCAAGTCACAAGATTTCCCCAAACGTAGGAACAATACCCTGATGTGGATCGCCTGTCTGATATATCTCCTGCCCAATCTGCATCTGAGAAGACTTCAATATTTCTACTATCATTTTTCTTATATAGTAGACCTCTTCCTGGCGTCATCTTTAGATACCGCAAAATTCTATTCACGGCTTCCATGTGTTCTTCTGTTGGGTTGTTCATGTATTGACTAACAACACTAACAGAGAAACCAATATCAGGTCGGGTATGAGAAAGGTAGATGAGTTTACCTACAAGCCTTTGATATCTCCCCCTGTCGACTGGTGCACTGTCTTTTTCAGCTCCTATCTTCTTGGTTGAATCCATTGGAGTATCCACAGGTTTACATCCAAGCATGCCTGTTTCTTTTAATAAATCCAGAACATATTTGCGTTGGGAGACAAAGATACCTTTCCTAGATCGTGCCACTTCCATCCCAAGAAAATATTTGAGACAGCCAAGGTCTTTGATCTCGAACTCCTTAGCCAGAAGCTTCTTCAGTCTAACTAGTTCCTCCTCATAATCTCCTGTGAGGATAATGTCATCAACGTATACAATCAAGACTGCTATTTTCTTTCCTGGAGAGAATTTCACAAACAAAGTGTGATCTGCCTGGCACTGTGTGTATCCATATCTCACAATCGTCTTGGTAAACCTGTCAAACCAAGCACGAGGAGATTGTTTAAGTCCGTATAGTGATTTTTTAAGCTTACACACCTTGTTGTTAGTGAATGAAGTTTCAAGCCCAGGTGGTATCTCCATGTATACATCTTCTTCTAAATCGCCATTTAGGAACGCATTTTTGACATCCAGTTGATGTAACTGCCAATCTTGATTAGCAGCCAAGGAAAGAAGAATTCTGATGGTGTTGAGTTTAGCCACTGGAGCAAACGTTTCCTGGTAGTCGATCCCATAGGACTGAGTAAACCCTTTTGCAACAAGGCGGGCTTTTAGTCTTTCAATGCTCCCATCAGCCTTATACTTGATAGTAAAAATCCACTTGCACCCAACTAGTTTCTTCTCCGGCGGAAGTTCTGAGATTACCCATGTACCATTCTTTTCCAAAGCTCTAATCTCTTCACCAACAGCCTTTCTCCACTCTGGATCTTTTAGGGCCTCTTGAATTGAATTAGGAACCTGTATTCTATCAAGGGATGAAACAAATGCATGATAGGATGGAGACAATCCTTCATATGAGACAAATCTGTTGATTGGATGATCTGTACATGTTCTAATTCCCTTCCTCAAGGCTATAGGAATATTTAAATCATCAATAACCGGTACAGTCTCTTCAAGATCAAATTTTCCCTTACCTGACTGAGTTTGAGCAGGTGTTGAATTCGGTTCAGATTCTTGGTCGAGTGTGAGTGGTGTTGGCGGTTCTATTCTCCTCTCAGATCTCCTCCTCCTAGCATAGACACGAAGCTCATTATCTACAATTTGTGGCACGTTGGAGTAGTTGTAGTCAGGATTTGGAGTTGGACTTGTAGGAGGATGAGTCTCGGGATTTTCAGAGTTTTTTGTGAGTTGGGTTTTTGTTTCTGGCTGTATTTGTGAGGGCTGGAGTGACTGCTCTATGGCCGGATCCAAGGCTATTTGTGAGGGCTGGAGTGGCTGGAGTGAGTGATCTTTGGTAGGTTCATGGATTATGTCCCAAAGCTGATATTCCCTCATGTTCTCCCCCTGAATTTCGGCTTTGTGATAATAAGGTTGATGTTCAAAAAATGTCACATCCATAGTGTTGTACACCTTTTTGGTGATAGGGGAATAACACTTATAGCCCTTGTGATTTGAGGAATACCCAAGAAAAATACATTTGATGGATTTGGGGTCGAGTTTACTACGATGTTGTTGATGGATATGAACAAATGCTTGGCACCCGAATATTTTTGGATCTAATGAGGAAATGAGTTTGGTATGAGGAAAAATATGGAGAAGTGTTTGACAAGGAGTTTGGAATTTGAGTACTCTGGATGGCATTCTATTAATGAGGTATGCGGCTGTGAGAACGGCTTCTCCCCAAAATTGTTTTGGAACATGAGTGGAGAACATGAGTGATCGAGCTACTTCTAACAAATGTCTGTTTTTTCTTTCTGCCACACCGTTTTGTTGAGGGGTGTCAACACAAGAACTAATATGAACTATGCCATGACTCAAGAGATAAGACCCGAGGGCAGATTTGAAGTACTCTTTGGCATTATCAGTCTTCAAGACTTGGATTTTGGTTTGAAATTGGGTTTGTATCATGGAATTAAAGTTCTGAAAAATTTGACTAACTTCAGACTTTTCTTTCATAAGAAATATCCAAGTCAATCGGGTATGGTCATCAATGAATGATACAAACCATCGGGTTCCTGTTATGTTTTTTACTCTTGAGGGACCCCACACATCACTATGAATTAATGCAAATGGATGAGAAGGTTTATATGAGGCATTAGGATAGCTACTGCGGGTGTGTTTGGAGTATTGGCAGATTTCACAATTGAAAAACATTGACTTTTTATTGATAAACAAAGAGGGAAATAGTTTTTCAAGATACATAAAATTTGGATGGCCAAGACGATAATGCCACAACATAACTTTATTGTCAAAGGAATTTAAATCTGACTGACTCATAACTGGCATACAAATTGCATTTTGAGCTTGTCTTCTTAGAGGAGAATCATCTTTGAGAAGATAGAGACCATCACTCAACTCAGCACTGCCAATCTTCCTCGCCGAATCCAATTCCTGAAAAACACACAAGTTTGGGAAGAATTTAGCCATACAATTAAGATCATGGGTCAATTTACTGATTGAGAGTAAATTACAATCTAAATTAGGAACGTGAAGGACAGATTTTAGAGTGAGGTCCTTCGTAAGCTGGATTGAACCTATTCCTTCAACTTTAGATAAAGACCCATCGGCTATTCGAACTGTATGATTCTCGTTACACAACTTGTATTCGTGAAAAATGGTTGCATCTCCCGTCATGTGGTCTGATGCTCCAGAGTCAATAATCCACGGACTTGAGTGTCTCTTATTTACTGCAAGGGCTTTTGAAAGGTTACCTCTGTGTGCTAATGTGCTGGTTCCAGTGGTAGTACTCGGCTGAGATAGGCTGAGAAGTTTCTGAAGCATCTCCATTTGCTCTTTGGTGAAGGGATTGGTTTCGGGAGCAGCAGTGTTATTAGTGGCTGTAGCAGCAGTGTTGGCTCGGCCCTCTCTGTCATTGGCTGGTCGTGATGGCTTCCAGTCAGCCGGCTTTCCATAAATTTTCCAGCAATTCTCTCTGAGATGTCCTGGTTTCCGACAATGATCACACCAGGGTCTTCCTTTTCTTGGACGATTTTCGTTGTTGTTGTTTTGCTGTCCCCGGGTTGCAAGCGCAGATCCTTCAAGTGTTGGAGTAGAGATTTGGGGACCCATCATCACCTTCTTTCTGCTTTCCTCACGACGAACTTCTGAAAAAGCTTCTCTAATACTTGGAAGGGGTTTCGTTCCCATTACTCTCCCTCTGACTTCGTCCAGATTTTTGTTGAGGCCGAGTAAGAATTTGAATGTTCGCTTTTGCTCCAAAATTTTCTTGTAAATAGCTACATCATCAGGGCACGTGAGGTCTTCTTGGCGTAGATCGTGCAGGGCAGCTTCAATTGCGAATAATTCTGATGTGTTTTCAGAACTGGAGTACGTCTCCCTTGCAGCGTCCCAGATTTCCTTGGCGGTTCCATATAAGAGAAAGTTTTCCCCTATGTCGTTGGTCATTGAATTAATCAACCAAGACATTACCATGTGATTTTCAATCTTCCATGATCTGAATTTGGGGTCGCTCTTTTCTGGGATGATGATTTCACCCGTGAGATAATCATCTTTGCCTTTCCCACAGATGAACATCATCACTGACTGGGACCACTGAAGATAATTCTGTCCGTTGAGTTTGTGTCCTGTGATGAGGACAGATGCGCTCTCGGCTCCACCATGGCTGCTTCCAGCAGGTACCGGTTCTGGATTGGAGGTCACTTCGGATGTAGAGCTCTGTCTCTCAGTAGCCATACCGTATTTGGTCATATGGGAGAATTAGGGTTTTCAGAGGTTAGCTCTGATACCATGTGAAACTTTCTGAGAGAGAAAATACTCTTATTTTCTTATTTACATCAGAAACTATTGTACAATATATACGGTCATGGTTGCCCAAAGCAGACCAATGAACCCGGAAACTAAAGAAGGAAAAACTACAAAGAAATAAAGAATGACAACTAATGGAGATCTGGTCATAAATCACCAGACTCTCTTTATTACATAATACCTAAAATAGATATAATCCCTAAAGGAATTCCACAGCAGTGTTGATCATTTGTCCTCGGGCTCTTCCCTTCAAATTATCATTCATAAATTAAATGGTAAAAATTACTTGGAATGGTCCCAATCGGTCAAACTAGCTATTGATGGCCGTGGTAAATTGGGATACCTAACTGGTGAGATTAAGAAACCGGCGGCAACCGATCCGAGCTTCAAAGTATGGCGTTTTGAGAATTCCCTAGTGACAGCATGGCTTCTCAATTCCATGGAGGCGACAATAGCAAAGCCTAACCTATTCCTTCCAACGGCCAAGGATGTATCGGACTCGGTTTGGGAAACTTACTCCGATTTAGAGAACTCGTCTCAGATTTTCGAGTTGAGTCGAAACTTTGGCAATTCAAGCAAGGTGATCGCGAGGTTACCGTCTACTACAATGAGTTGGTGACTTTGTGGCAGGAGTTGGATCAGTGCTACGACAACATTTGGGAGAGTCTAAATGATTGTGCTCAGCTTATGAAGCGGGAGGAGAATGACCGAGTCTACATGTTCCTGGTGAGAGTAAACCGGAGTTTGGACCAGGTGAAGGGACGAATCCTCGGTCGCAAACCTCTTCCTTCCATCTGTGAAGTCTTCTTAGAAGTGTGAGAAGAAGAATGCAGGAAACGGATCATGTTGGGAGACTTTGCATCCACTCCCAAATCAGATCTTGAAGCCTCTGCACTTGTCTCGAGAAATTCAAATTCTGATGTTGACAGAAAGAAGAAGTCATGGTACAACCACTGCAAGAAGCCATGGCACACGAGGGAGACATGCTGGAAGATTCACGGAAAAGCACCGCATCTCAAGAAGCGTTTCGATGGTCGTGCTTTGCAAACCGTGGCTGAATCTCCTCAAGAGAATCAAGTTTCTTCGAGTACCAATTCTTTTACTAAGGAACACTTAGAGCAGCTGTATAATCTTTTTCAATCTTCACAATTTTCTGTTCGTCCCTCGTGTTCTTTAGCGCAATCAAGTAATCACCTAATTGCAGCCTTTTCCAGTGTCAAAAACCATTCCGATGTCTCGTGGATTATCAATTATGGGGCAACTGACCATATGATAGGTTGCTCGAAATTGTTTTCGTCCTATAATCCATGTGCAGGGAACAAGAAAATAAAATCGCTGATGGTTCTTTTTCGGCAATCGCCGGAACATGAACAATTCATATCTCGTATTTGCTCACCCTAAAAAACGTCCTTCATGTCCCTAATTTGTCATGCAATTTGTTGTCTGTAAGAAAACTTACCCATGAAAGTCAATGTGTGGCTAAATTCAATTCCTCATGTTGTGAGTTTTAGGCAACGGGCTCGGGGAGGACGACTGGCACTGCTAGAGAGTGTGGTGGACTTTATTTCTTCGAAGATGGAAACAACTTAAGTAATTTAGTTCACAAAACCTGTTTTGAGTCTATTTCAGTGTCTAGTGATAGGGAGATCACGTTGTGGCATTAAAGATTAGGCCACCCTAGTTTTCATTATTTGCGATATTTGTTTCCAAATCTGTTTATGAATAACACTCCATCTTCTTCTCAATGTGAATTTTGTGTTTTGGCAGAACATCATTGGGTCCTTTACTCTTCTAACCCTTATCAACCATCTACACCATTTTCACTGATTCACAGTGATGTATGGGGTCCTTCACGGATTTCTTCTATTTCTGGCAAAAAATGGTTTGTCACTTTTATAGATGATCACACTAGACTTAGTTTGGTTTATCTATTTAAAGAAAAATCGGAGGTAGAAGATATTTTTAAAATTTTTTACACCATGGTCCATACACAATTTCAAGGGAAAATTAAAGTTTTTCGAAGTGATAACGGTTGGGAATATTTCAATAAAATTTTGGGGCATTTCTTTTCTGAAAAGGGTATTGTTCGTCAAAGTTCATGTAATGATACCCCTCAACAAAACAGAGTAGCTGAACGAAAAAATAAACATCTTTTGGAAGTTGCACGGGCTTTACTTTATACATTCCAAAGTTTTTTTGGGGTGAAGCTATACTAATGGCTACTCATTTAATAAATCGTATGCCTTAAAAAATTTTAAATTTTAAACACCACTAAATGTGTTTCATTCTTTTTTTCCGACCTTTAGACTTGTCAATTCTTTGCCCTTGAAAATTTTTGGTTGCACTGTTTTTATTCGTGACACTGACAAAAACCGTGGAAAGTTGGAGCCAAGGGCTAGAAAGTGTGTTTTTGTGGGCTTTGCTCCACACAAAAAGGGATACAAGTGTAATGATCCTATTTCAAAAAATTTTTTTGTGACCATGTATGTTTTGTGTTTTGAAAAAACCCCATATTTTCGTCCTCATCTTCAGGGGGAGAAGGGAGTGGAAGATTCGGTGGTGCCAATGTCAACAAGTGATATTTTTCATGAAGATTTTTTTCAACAAAATTTGAATTTTCTTTAAAATGATTCAGATTTGTTCCAAACTGAAGGTGTATCGGATTTGATACAGACAATTTTGCAAAGAGATAATAAAGGAGAAGATTTGGTTCCCCAAATCTCTCAAGATTTTTCAAAAAAAAATCCAAACCTCAATGGAAATTCGGATTTGAAAAATAGGGTAGATTCATTGTTTGAAAATCTTCCTAATTCGAATTTGGAAAAAGATTTAACAAATTTAGTTTTTGAAAAAAATTCAAATCCAATTCTTCAGGAAAATCTAACAAATTCGAATGCTTTGTTCAATGAACCTAGTCAACATCTTGAGAAATCTGATAAGGTGATTTCAAATCTTGAAACTGAATCTTCCTAGAAAAAAACCGATTCTTCTTCAATGGAGAAAAACGTGGAAAAGTCTGCAATGTCACAACAAAAAATCCTTTCTAGTTCCAGAGATAGAGAAAGACTCGGGTTAAAAAATATCTACGGATTGAATTATGAGAGATCTTTGAATCAAGGAAAAAAATCTGCCACCTCTCTGCCTAGTCATGCGTCCAAACCTAGCCAAATCAGAAGCCACAAAAAGCCACGGGTAATACTCAAACAATCCCATAAAAGTCATCTCAGTCATAGTCTAATATTCCCATAGCTATTAGGAAAGGTAGTAGGTCTTGTACAAGTCGTCCACTATACCCTACGTCTAAATTCGTGTCTTATCAAAATCTCTCGTCTTCTTTTTCTGTCTTTACTTCTCAACTTTCTTGTGTAGAAATTCCTAGAACCATACTATATGCTCTAAAAGTTCCAAAATGGAAGGAGGCCGTACTCGAAGAAATGAGAGCACTTAAGAAGAATCAAACATGGAATGTTGTAGCTCTACCAAAAGGGAAGACAACAATTGGCTGTAAGTGGGTGTTCACTACAAAATACAAGTCTGATGGGACTCTAGATCGATATAAAGCAAGATTGGTGGCTAAGGGATTCACACAGACATATGGCATTGACTACTCAGAAATGTTCACGCCCATTGCAAAGTTGAACACTATACGAGTACTTTTGTCTCTTGCAGCAATTCTCGATTGGCCACTGCAGCAGTTGGATGTCAAGAATGCTTTTCTGAACGGGGATCTAGAAGAGGAAGTTTATATGAATCCACCAATGGGTTTTGAGCAACGGTTTAGCACAGGAGTGTGCAAGCTTAAAAAATCTTTGTATGGCCTCAAACAATCACCGGAGCCTGGTTTGAGAAATTTACTTGGTCAGTGAAGAAGCAAGGCAATGATCAAGCTCAAACGGATCACACGATGTTTATCAAGCATTTAGAAGGTGGGAGAGTAAGTGTATTGATTGTTTACGTGGATGATATTATACTCACTGGAGATGATCTAAGTGAGATGAATCGGTTAAAAGCCAGCCTAGCATCTGAATTTGAGATTAAGGATCTAGGATCACTCAATTTTTTTCTTGGAATGGAAGTTGCTCGAGCCAAGGAGGGTATAGTGGTCTGACAACGGAAATATGTCCTAGATCTTCTAAAGGAGACAGGGATGAGTGGCTATAAGGCTGCTGATACGCCCATTGATCCGAACAAGAAACTTGGTGACGGGGAACAAGGAGAATTCGTGGATATAGGCCAATATCAGAGGCTGGTGGGTAAGTTAATTTACTTATCCCATACTCGACCGGATATCGCTTTCGTCGTTAGCTTGGTCAGCTAGTTTATGCATGCGCCTCACAAAGAACATCTTGAAGCCACCTACCGGATATTAAGGTACTTGAAGAATTCTCCAGGAAAGGGATTGCTATTTAGAAGAAGTGGATAGAGGACAATCGAATCCTACATAGATGCGGATTGGACAGGCTCCGTGATAGATAGAAAATCGACCACCGGGTATTGTACGTATGTATGGGGAAACCTAGTTACATGGAGGAGCAAGAAGCAAAATGTGGTAGCGTGTAGTAGTGCCGAGGCATAATACCAAGCAATGGCTAATGGAGTGTGTGAGATCTTGTGGATTCAACGAATCTTGGAAGAGTTGAAGCAACCGGTTGATTCTCTAATAAAGTTAACAACAAAGCGGCCATAAGCATTGCACACAACCCGGCGCAACATGACCGAACCGAACATGTGGAGATTGATAGGCACTTCATCAAGGAAAAATTGGAGGTAGGAATTATTTGCATGCCTTTTGTCCCTACCACACAACAAATTGTGAATATCCTGACTAAAGGACTGTTCAAACCTAACTTCGAACTTCTTGTTAGCAAGTTGGGCATGAAAGACATATATGCGCCAATTTGAGAGGGAGTGTTGGAATTTGAAGATTAGTTAGGATTTAGTGTTCTTTTCCGTATTTAATAGATAGAATAGTCCAATAATATCTTGGAGTTGTTAGGATGGTTTGTTAGGAATGTTTTTTTGATTTCTTTCATTTCCTGTTTTTTCTCTCAATGTCAGTTAGGATATCAACGGTTTATGTTCCCTATTTATTGATATATTCTCGATAGATATCAATAAGAAGAATTTGAATTTCATTCTTCCAAACTACACATACGCATACCTATCTCCTTTAATTCTATAGTTGGTCATTGTTGCATTGTAAATGTAGGAGAGAGAGTTAACAAAATAAATAAGAATAAAATAAAAATAAAAGAGAGAGAGAACTAAGGGTGGGATATTTTATATTTTGTGTTGAGTGTGTGGAGCCTAATCATTAGGAGCTGTTTTTCTTGTAATTTTCTTCTTCATCATAGTGAGGTTTTGCAGCGGCTGAAATTATACTTAGGTCTCACATTGAGGGTAAATCACTAAAATTATAAGAGAAATAGCTGTTTAAAATGACTTCATTTGGAAGCCACTCCCTTATCCGAGACGATTTCATTCCCACTTTGTAATTTGAGATTTTGTGTGTGCTTGTTTGTTTGTTTTCAAATGACTTTATTGCTCTTGGTAGTTGAGGATCAGGGTGTCTTATACTTGGCCGTTTTCCTTCTTTTAATGGCATCTATCTAATTTCTAACGAAAACAAATAGAAACTGGAGGTGGGTTTGACTGGAAATTTCAATTCTTATGTCACCTTATTTTGATAATTTGTTCCATCTTGTGGAAATACTGCTTTGCATGGCTCGCTGATTGATGTTTTTGAAGTACAAGTTATTGTTAAAGAAAATTTTTGCCTGATTGGTGTTCATTCTGATTCTTGTGCAAAGAAATCTTCAAACAAAGGAGAGCAGTTGGTCTCTTCCAAGTTATCCGCTTCCGATGTGACTTCGGATGCTCCAATCATTTCAGCACCAATTGTTGGAACTATTACTGGTAATGAAATCGTCTCGGATAAGGGAGTGGCTTCCAAATTACAAAGTGGTGAAGGTGTTCTTTCGGATGTAAAAGAGGATGGTTCTACTACATTAGCTGTAATTTGTTCAACGTCACCTGAAGATCCTGAGAGAATAAGGCTAGAGCAAGCTGCCACCAAGGCACAGGCTGCTTTCAGGGGCTATGCGGTATGTACATACTTTTCCCTCTCGTTTTATTTTTCATAAATAGTTCTAAAGCATTTTGTTCTTCAACTTGATTATATCTCGTATTCTATGCTTGTTTTTGCACATGAAATGACCGTATGATATACATCAGATCCAGCTTTTTGATCAAGATAACGATTTGAAAGATTTGGTTTATAACATAAATAGTTTGTTTCTAAGGTGGGGTTTTACTGTTTTACTTATGCTGTGTTAATGTCTTGAAGGCTCGCCGGGAATATCAAACTCTTAAGTGCATCATAATATTGCAAGCAAATGTTCGCGGTCACTTGGTTAGAAGACAAGCTGTATCCACGTTGTGCTGTGTCAAGGGAATTGTAAAGTTCCAGGCAATATTTCGTGGTCGCAAGGTTAGAATTTTGGATGTCAGAATAGAAATGCATCTGGATCGCTTGTTAACTTTTTACCAAGAGCAAATGCCAGAATTTGAATGATTTCTTGTCTCAACTTTTCAAATTTGTTGCTATTTCTATACAAATGGCTAATAGAATTGAGTTATATTATGCTCAATTAGCATAATTGAGGGAGCAGGTAGAAATATCTGATGAGTTTTATCTTATATTAGTGTTGGATTTCGATGGTTTTAACATATAGTGCCTCCAGTACGTGCATCCCACTAAATTTAAAAGCGCTTACTGTTGCCTTCCATGTTTTAGTCGTGCTTTTATTTTTATTTTTATTTTTTATTTTTTATTTTTACCGCATCAGGATGCCAAAGTAAGTACAGCTACTAAAGCCAGGAGGCTGTCCAAAAAGACTTTTGCTTTAAAGGTGAGGTTTGCTTTAGTATGTTGCTTAAATATGTTCTCGCATTTGTACTTGATTTATTACACTGAGAATTCAGCTTAGGTTTTTACTCATGTTCTCTTCTTTTCAATCGCGTGATCTGTTTCAGCTTCTTGCTTCATTGCCTATTGCAATTCCTCTGCAACTACAGTATGGTTCAGGAGAATCCAACTCTGCCTCCCTATGGCTTGAACGCTGGACCAGGTCACGTTTCTGGGAACCACTCTCTGAACCGAAGAAAAATCCCGACTCAAAATCACGTAGAACTGAACAAGACAGGTCCAAAAGAGGTGTCCGTAGATTGTCTGGTGCAAATGTCGAAAATGGATCAGCAGGCTCCACTTTAGATTCTGAAAAGGGAAAACGTAACCCAAAGAAAGTTTCTAGTCATCCAGTAAATTCTGCTCCGGAACATTCACCAAGTGAGATTGAGAAGGCTAAGCGTAGTTCGAGAAAAACTCCTGAGCCCCAAAAAGAGGTTTCTGATCGATCGGAGGCTGAAAATGGGAAATCTAAAAACAGAACAAGGAAGCCATTAGGTACTGCTGCACCTGCTACTCCGGCTATTTCAGTGCAGGGTGCTAATGATTCTGCTGAGAAGTCGAAGGACGTTCCCATGGGATCACCAAAGCAATCTAATCTCGCAGAGTCAACAGATATTCCCATGGCATCACCAAAGCAATCCAATGTCGCAGAGGCAAAAGACATTCCCATGGAATCACCAAAGCAATCTAATGTCGCAGAGTCAAAAGACATTCCCATGTCATCACCAAAGCAATCTAATTCTGAGAAGGACATGGAATTGCAAAACGCTGCTAATTCTGTTGATAAGTTACATTGCCAAACATCTCTTGATTTGCAACTTATGGAGAGCATTGGTAAAACTGAAGACATTCAGGAATTGAATCAGCAGTTGGGAAGCAAGGACGATTCTGTGCTGAATGATAACCCGAAAACCAGTCAAAGAAGAGCTTCTTTACCTGCAAAGTTTGAACCCCAAGAGAATGGTTCACAAAACACACCCAAACGACCGAGCTATATGGCACCAACTGAATCTGCAAAAGCTAAGCTGAGAGGACAAGGCTCCCCACGATTTTCCCGGGACGTGGTTGAGAAGAATGTTTTGCTGAGACGTTATTCTTTGTCCTCGTCCACCAATAGCATGTTAAGTTCTCTTTCCCCACGAGCACACAAGCTGGTTCAAGCAACTGGCCGAGGAGTGATCCGAGGCGACAGATCTCTGTCATCTTCTAGAGATGGTGGTGGTAAGTTGTAAACTTGAGAACTTCTCCACATGCCTTATAATTTGCGGTTTTGTTGTATGTCTTGTTTTTAACCTTTGTGATCTGTTCTGATAATTGGTACTCTCAATATGAAATGTTACTCAACTAAATTTTTATCATTAACATATTTTCTTGTTTCTCTATAATTTGGTGTGTGGAAAAATGAAAAAAATGTCATGGCTATTATGAAAGTGTTACTCAAATAATATTTTAGTGCGGACCGTCAAGTTAGAGGAGGGCTACTTGTGGATTTGAGTAAATTTATTAAATTTGGCACTTATTACGTGCACCTCGAATTTCTGATCATGTACGCTTTTGTTAATGTCCATTTCAGATAAGCTGATCCAAGCCGAGTGGAGAAGATGACTTTACACAGCGAATCGGTCCCTGGGAAAAATAGCTCAAGTTGCAGAAATTTCAATTTAAGCTGCTTGTTTCCTTGTTATCCTACTTTAGATGAAAATTGGTTTGTTGCTCTAATTGGTTTGTTTAGGTAGGTACATTCTATAGGTCTTGAACTCGAACCGATATCTTTAGGCCTGAACTGTATAATTTTAAGCTTTCAGTCTCTTGAAATTTTATCTTTACACAAATCTGAGTATGCTTCACATCCATACCTTTTCTCTTTTGATATTTGAAGAAATTTAATCCTTGGATTTTGTCATGACACATCCGAGCCGGTTTGTTTTGCCCGTCTCGTCGACAAGAAGATTAAGAAGCACCGAGAGAAAGTTCCGAATTATTATTCCACGTAGATCATATTGTTTTATTCCTTTCTTTTAACTTCTTGAGCATGTTTACTGTTAACACAAGTATAGGGTGTCTTTCATACAACGCAGTAAGCAAAAAGAGAAGTTCCAGGCGTCCAAGTAGGGTGGAACATTGCCAGATTAACATAGTATCCACTCCCAATGAAAACGCATCCGTAGCTTACCGAAGCACCCCCGTAAACTGTAGCGCCAGTGTTATCTGTCCACAAAATTCTTCCGGTTTCTGCATCCATGGCGTAGAATGGACCGGTAGGAGCTACAGATCCAGCAAAGACGACACTGTTGGCCACGGTAACCGGCCCATGGGCGGTGTCATTGGCTGGATCGGGTGTGGTCCACAAAATTCTCCCGGTATTCGCATCGAGAGCCACCCATCCACCTGAGTTGGCCGTCTGTGGGGGAACGCCGAAAGGCTTCCTGTCGGCATTCACTATGTTTGTGTAGACCCTTCTCCCATCTGTCGCCGCCCCCCATACCCCTCCTCCCTCTAAGCTACCTGGTCCTGCCAACTACCAAACATTCAACCAATTTTTAGTTTATTTGGAGGAAAAAAAAATGTCTAAGTGATTTTTGTGTCGAAAAATACCTATGAATTATGCTTCTTTCCAATATCAAATCGAATTATAACAGTGTTTATCAGAATTTGATGAAAATCTTTCGTACACCTATTCAGTTAAGAGTGCTAATTTTACCTTAAACCAAACTATGTCACCATTATCACGGTCCAGAGCCCAAGCAAACCCGCTTTTCTGGACAGCAACAGCGACGTCCCGGCGTGTTCCATTCAAATTTATGGTTAGCAGCATCGGTGCCTCGCCGAAATCAGCGTCGAGATTAGGTCCAGGAGGACAATCAGGGTTGTTGGGAACCAAACACACGAAATAAAAGACATCATAGCCTCCCAATTGCGTGGACCAAACAATCTCCCCAGAATCTATATCAAAAGCCATAATGGAATTGTAGTGAATGTCTGGTCCAATGCACTGATCAGGGCCCGTTGGTTTTCCGGGTTGCTTGTTCTGCTCCTCCTGGCACTTGAGGACCTCAGCTGGAGCTGTGTAGAGCTGGCCTGTTCCGACATAAACATGCCTCCTTTTCACGTCGATGGCGGGGCTGCTTCCCCATATGGCAGCCCCGGCATAACCTCCCCGTTTACCGCCGTTGTCGGGGAGTGTGTAGGTCTGCCATAGAACTCTGCCGGTTCTGACGTCTACCTTTACCATGCTGCCCCGAAATGTGCAGCATAGGTTGGCTGGTAGTGCTACTTCCAGGGATGAAACCCCAACATAGAATCCCCTGAAGGAAACGAGAATTTTAATTTAACCAAGATCCTTCATTGTACAAAAATTAAAAAAAAAAAAAAAAAAAAACTCATCATCCAAGAAAAAAAGAACGTAATTATAACATCTCAATTTTTAGTTTCTAGAAAAGTTATCATTTCGGTAATCTTAAAAAAAAAAAAAAATCCATAAACATGTATTCACATTTAAAAATGTCATCTAATATTCGAATCTTAATTATAGATTCATCACGATAATTTATTACTGCTACGTCTATTTTTGAATAGGTAAGGACATTCAACAGCATATATACATATATGTGTGTGTGTATAATATAGTGATGGACCGACCCAAGGTAAGCAGTTCCAGAGGTAGTGATAACGGCACGAGGATGAGGGTCAAGTAGAGTCGACCAAACAAGCCTTCCATTAAAACGTGAAACAGCACAAATAAGTGGAGGCCCGTAAGTTCCAACTATCAAGAGGTCGCCGACTATCGCCGGAGTTGTTCTCGAAACCGTAAAATTCACGGTGACTCCCGTGCCATTTAGTCCTGTTAGCTCGTTGAGATTCCGCTGCCATATCAAACCCCCAGTCAAGGTGTTCACCGCGTATATGTTTCCATTCCACGACGGGAAATAGGCCACCCCGTTGGCTATAGCCGGCGTCGCGGTGATGTCTCTCCCGGCGAGGAACTTCCACCGCAGACGCAGCTTCGACACCGTCCTCGGGCTGATCAGCACCTCCTCATTCGCGTTCCTGTCGTTGGTTATGTCACTCCCGTGGTTTAGCCACTGCAAAAACATGTATTAAAGTATATACTATAGTAGAAAAAATAAATATTAATAATAATAAAAAGATAAGCTTGTATAGAAAACGTGAAAAGGGATATGATTAATAGAGATTATAAACACTTACAACTGCGACAGAATTATCAACGAGAGTATGTAGACTTAGCACCATGACTAGAATGGTGATGGTGCCAAGACATAATTTCGGGGTCTTGTTTGCACAAGCCATTGATAAGATAAATTATGCCTTGGGATTTTGGAGTATAAAGGTGTAATATATTTGTGTGTGTGTGTGTATGTATATATATATATATATATATATATATATAAATATATGTATATCTCGAACGTTAAGCTTTTTGTTCAAATATAGTATGTGACGTTTTGCGTAGAAAACTTTCGGTCCATTAAAGTAACTGAGATTCGGCTTGTTATCCGGTTAGCTAAAGTGTTAATTGCGTGAATGCTGAATTTTTAAATATATTTGCTTTCAAAAATAAAATTGTCTCCTAAATTTGTTAGATTTTAAAATAAAATATAGAGTTCAAATCTCCTATCATAATAGAAAAAAAAAAAAAAAAAGGAAAGAAATACATGTATAATATATAAATCCTCCAACCCCTATTTTGTTAGATTTCGTCTATCGACTACAATGGTACGAATAAATAAATGTTGTTATTGAACCAGCAAAAAAAAAAATGTTATTGACTTTGAAAAATGACATGGGGAAGAAGTAGGAAGTTTGGTATGGAAAGTGAGATCTAATTATTTCCGATTATACTTTTTCCATGTAATTGGTCAACTCTAATATAAAGCAGCTTCTATTTGATTCTCATGTCCAAATATTTTTTATTTCAGTTTTTTTCTTTTTTTGAAAAATTAACAAAAATTATAACTTGTTTTTGAAAAATCAACAAATTTCAACTTAAAATTTTCATTTTAAATTGGTGTTCCAAACGAAAGCTAAGATTTAAGAGGTAGAGTAATTGACCCAAATAGTTCCTGAATTCTTTAAAAGGTGACGGTTTGATTTTATTTTTTATTTTTTATCGAGATAACCTTGAACTCTTAAAATATTGGCCATTATAGTTTTTTCCGTCCAATTCCATTAATTTCTAACAGAATGAGAGGGTATTTTTAGTAATTTATTAATAATTAATTTAAAAAAAATAAAAAAAACTGATAAAAATAAAAATTCATCTATCTCTCTCTTCAAACCCAAATCGAGTATCTCTCTCTCTCTCCAAACCCAGATCGAGTATTTTGAGGGGAGGAGGGAGAGGGCCAACCCAGATCGCCGGGGGGGGGGGGGGGGGGGGGGGGGGGATCAGAATTGCAAGAAGTGGGATTGAACCCAGATCACAGCGGCGGTGGGGGCCACCTGGGCATAGATCTGGTTGGGGAAGAAGGGTCTTCATCGGCGTCGCAGGTAGGGGAACCCATATCGTTGTGGGGGGGGAGGCCAAAGTAGGCGTTGGCAGGGGGGGCATGGATTTGGTTAGGGGGGGTCCTCGTTGGCGTCGAGGGTGAGGGGGCGAATCTATTTGGGGAAGGGGGGGGGGTCTTCGTCAGCGTTGAGGAAGGAGGTCTTCATCGGCGTCGGGGGGAGGGGGGGACGCAAGGCTTGTGGAGGGACTTGGTGGCCCGCCTCTATCTCTTCTTCTCTTTCCCCTCCCCCTCTGGTGACTCCCTCTCTCTCCCTTTCCCCTCCGGTGGCTCGCTCCCTCTCTCTTTGCTTATCTAGGTTTTTGTTTGAATTTTCTGGTTCTGGTGTTTTGTGATTTGGGGGGAAAAAAAGGAAAGAGAAAAACTTAGGGAGAAGACAAATGAGTAAGGAAATAGAAAATTAAGGGGCATTTTGGTTGTTTTAGTACAAAAATTATGACTTGAGCAAATATTCGTTAGATATTTAACGGTTTTGGATAGAAAAGACTATAATGACCAATATTTTGAATTTAGGGTCATCTCAGACAAAAATTAAATAAAATAGGGATCAAACTGTCACCTTTTAAAGAATTCAGGGACTATCTGGGCCAATTACTCTAAGAGATAAATTCAAAACTTTAATAAACTCTCGGATTAAGGCTAGCTTAGATCTAACTAGAACTAGGGGCTGAAGTTTAGCTACGCTTGGGGCTGGAACTAAAGGATAGGCCCAAATTTAATTAAGGGATACTTAGCTTAGGCAGTAGGAGCTTATGCCAAAATTGCTTGATAGAAGTATATGGCTCCAGTTACTTGAGAGGAAGGAAATTTAGAACCAAATCGCTGGCCTAAGAAAACTAATTTAGGACAGCTTTATATATCACCATGATTTATGCCATTAAAATTTTTTTTTTTCGAGATTTTAATAAGCCGAACAGAAAACTAATTTAGGACAAATTTATATATATTGAACTCATCGTTAGATACTTCACAAGTAATCGATATATAACTTAATATTTATTTAGACATGGTTATCTAATTTAACCCCTTATCTAGAGTAAAAGTTTGGATTGAATTTCTTTAATTGAAATAAAAATTTTGTTATCACACTCATATTTTCTCTCTCAAATATAAATTTTAATTAAGATTCTCAATTCAAATTGCGTTTTTTCACACACTTATTTATTCGGGTGGAAAATTTATACTAAAATGTGAACTAAGCTTTGGAGGTTCAGAAACGTCAACATCAAAGTGGGGCAATTCACTTTGTTAAATGGAAAAGAATCCCAGAGCACGCTCCGGAGATAAACCAAACGTACTTATGTCAAGGTCCTAAGTGATTTTTCTCTGGATACTATAACTTTTCATTATGAAATTTCAGGTTAATTTCTATCCAGAAAAGTAACCAGCAATTTTCAATCTCAAACATTCATGTCTTGTTCTAAAAACAGACAGTTTTTATGGTAGTCTTTCGGGGACAATTATTATTATAAAAAGCATTCCCGTTGGTATAGAGGTTAGAGCTGCATGTAAGTTTCATCTCTTCCCGTTGATTATAACATAAATTGATTACCTTTTTATTTCTTTTATAGATTTCTAAAGTAATACAAGATAGGTCGTGATGACATCACTGTCCCAGCTAATAAAGTTTCATCTCTTATTACCATTTTTCTAAGATTTTGAATTAATAATTGTTGCCACATGCCAATTTCTTTTTTTTTTTTTTTTTTTCACTCAAAAAGGGTGTTATCTTCCCCGATTATCCTGTGGATTGTCGAAGGTGGAGTATCAATTAAAGGCGAATAATATAATGGAATTGGAGGACAACAAATTACTTATTTATTTATATTTAGTGTTAGTTATTCTTGTCTTTGTCTTCCAAAAATTGATACAGTTTTCTGTTTGAGAAACATTTTTCTTTTGTGGGGGTCAAAAACGGGGAGTTGAGATTGAAGGAAATGTCGTTTGCAGGACGTCAGTTAAAACGACGTTTCGCTTCTTACTCTTGGTGTTAGAAATGTGTAAACGACATGCCGTTTCTAAGGTTGTTTAGAAAACTTCTAGAGAAACGCATGCTTTACGACTACAAAATTGTCGTTAATTGGGAAGGAGAAAAGTACATTTTATATGAGAAATATGTAAATAAAATCACACGTCTTTAACTCCCAATTCGATAAAACCGACTCGTCGTTTTTAAACAGTGAGGAAAATACTTTTCCTTACTATGGTTTAACTAGTGGTGACAATATGGGTTCACGACACAATAATACACTAAAAAATGACACGAATTTCGTTGATTTGTATTGAGCGAAAAGTGATGCTGGTTATTTATGGGGTTGACCTGAAATTGACACAAAAAAAGAGGATCAATTTGAGTTAGACATGCCTAATCCAAACACAACATGTAACTTTTTGGATGTGTACATTTGATATGATTTTGTTATGAACTTATAATCTTATGATGGTTTTTTTGTAATGTTGTACTCTTATCTGTTTAATTTCAATGATATTATCATATTTTAACAAATTATGGAATTTTAGTTCTTTAGAAGGTTTTGTATTATTATATTTTATATTTTAGGTTTACCAAAAACAAAAAAGTATTCCATTTACTCGGATCTCATTAAATATATATCAAAATATTTAAAGACTGTATTAAATTTTTTATGTAATAGTCAATGTTCTATTTTGATTATTAAAAAAACTAAACTATCTTTGAAGGAGAAAAAGAGAAAATAAGTGGTTGAATGCATAGTTTAATAGTAATTTTTACATTTTTTTTTTGAAACAACATCTAATTTCACGTAAGGGGGAGTTGGAATCCCCCTATCCCAAATATTTGGAAAAAAAAAAACAAAATAAAAATAATCTGAAAAATAAAAAAAACCATTAAAAATAAATAAATTACCAGGACACACTAATTTCCCTTCAAAGATCCACACCCACGATATCGCTATTTTTTTTCCCTTGTAAAAAAAAAAAAAAAGGGTTTTCTTAAAAGAAGTTTCTAAAACTTCTTTATTTTTTTTATTTTTTTTTATGAACATTCGAGATAACTTATCAATCCAAAGATAAATTCCAAATCGCTTGTTATTTGTTTTTCATCTCTAATACCTTCTATGTTTTTCAACTCTTGCATAGAACAATGAGCTCCGGCTAATTTTTTTTTCTTCTAAATTACGGACCGAAGTAAAGTTTTTCGTTCAAAATCGAGATATTTCGTTCAGGATCAAATACTAAAAGAGATGAATTTTGTAAAAGAAAAATTATAATAAATAACTTGGGTAGGTCTATTGACACTCCTAATTTTATTTTTCTCCCTTCTTAAACCACCCGTTAATAGAATTTTAAAATCTAATTATTACTTGTACACCCATTTATTCCAAAAAGTCCCTATTATTAAATTATTTGCTTGTTTGTTTTTTTTTTCTTTTTTTCTCTTCGACCATCATTCATCACAGCAAGTCCCTTCAACTTAGTAAGTGTATTTTTTTTGGCTCTTAATAGACAATTCTCAAGTATTGCATTAAAATGAAAAAAATAGTAACAAAGCTATGAGAATGGATTGTATTCATGGAAAAATACTAAATAAATAAATAACATTTTTCGCCTAAACGTATGAGAATGAGATTATATTCATGGAAAAATACGAAATAATTAACGCACAATTTCTGTCTAAAACGTGGATTTTTTTTTTTTGTTTTTTTTGTTTTTGTTTTTGTTTTTGTTTTGTTTTTTTGCCTTCATCTAATCACTGTGTAACGAATTCGACCAGAGAAAATTCAAAGATTTCCACATACAAGAAGCTATACATACATTAGTCCTCTAAAAGTCAAAATCCAATATTCATGTTATATGACACAAGTGTCATCACGTTTGTATATAAAGAAAATATTATTATCTCCATAATCAAGAAGCTATAGCTTGTATCTGAGGGGGGAAAAAAAAGTCAATTATCAAATCATTATCTTGTATCTCAGCAAAAAATAAAAAAGTATTTATCTTGACTTATTTACAAATATAAGTAGATATTCATCACCTTTTCATTCGTTATGGACTTGGAAATTTTCACACAACTTTTAATGCAATTTAATTTTTTCATAAAAAAGTTGAATTCGATTCAATTCCTACTTAAAATAGGGTTCAATGGTATATTATGTTTAAAAGCGTGATTTTTGTTAAAATATTTGGAGAAGATTTGTACTTAATTTGTACTTAAAAATATTTGTTTTGAAAAGTTTAAAAGTAATTTTAATAACGGGTAAGTTAGTAATAAAAAAAGTTATCAATAAAAGTGTGGGAATAACAAACAACGGTGTTAATAAACCTCCCCAAATGACATTTTAAAAATTTAATAAAGTAAGTAAATTAAAAAAAAAACAAATAAGGTAAATAACAAAAAAATTTAAAATATTTGATATAAATAGAAAATTTATCAAGTAAATAAAAAATTTACTCAGTAATTGACATATTTACAAGAGATAAATAAATCATTTACCAGTTAAATTTGATATAAATAAATTATTTATATGATAAAGCTGTGGTAAAACCCATTTTATGTACCCTATCAATAGAGCTCATTTTTAAACTGTTAAGACACCATCGAACAATTGAGATGTTGTTTTTATATCTTAATTATCATATACCTTATCTCATATTAGTATAGATTAATAAATAAAAATTTTTAAAAAAGACCTGCCGCTTCCCTTCCTTGACGCCAGGAACTTCTTTGTCGATGCCGACGAGCCCAGGTGCCTTCCCTCGACATTGACGAGCCCCAGACCAAATATACTCCCTTCCCTCGACACCGACGAGCCCAGGTGCCACCCGCCTCCCAAACGTGGGTGGCCCCCCCTCCCCCTCGGCGCTTGAGCCCCCCCTCCCCCCCCCCCCCCCCCCAACCCCTAGGCCGACTAGACCCCCATCACCCCCCACCCCCAATGCCGACCATACTCCCCCCCCCTCCCAGCGTTCGAGGCGACGCCGACCATACCCCCCCCCCCCCATGCTCGAGGCCCCCATCCCGACTCCGGTGATGGAATTTTTAAATTTTCTTTCTTTTTTTTTAATTTCTTAATCAAATACTACTATAAGATAAGGTGTATAATAATTACCATACAGAAATAACATTTCAGTCATTCGATTATATCTGAACGGTTTAAAAATGAACTCTATCGATAGGGTATATAAAAAGGGGCTTCACTATAGCTTTACCCATTTGTTTCAAATATATATATATATATATTATTTTATTTTTGTTTTATGGATATTTCAAATATATTCATATCCTTATATTTATTTTCTGAAAATTATTATTTATTTCGTCAAAATCACATCGGCAAAGACCGTGGACATGAACCCATATGGGAAGCAAACCCAAAAGCCCAAACTGAAGTTGGATTGGGTCAAACCAAGATTGGGTGGGCGGATCGGGTCCAAGCGAGTCGAGTTGGAGCGGATATAATGGGCGCGGCATATCCGTCGGGCATAGAGAGAACGCCGGCGAAGTAGAGAACCCGCTGTAGACGACGGCCATGCAGGCGGCGACGGACCGGGACAGACAACGGCGATGTCCAAACTAGCGCGACGACGGAGACAAAGCTCACGCAACCGACCACGCGACTGGGCGGGCAGAGCCCAGGCTTCGACGACCGGCGCATCTGCGCCGGCCAACGACGTAACAGTGCTTTGCTAAGGGTTCTCAAACCCCGGCAGAGCCGAAAATTCCAAAGTATTTTTCCAGGATTTTTCAAATCATTTGCTAAGGATTTTATTTATATATTTTTCAGAAGCGTAAATTTTGTTTGTTTCCTCCCACGACTTGGACTAGGAGTTCCTAAAAACTCCTATAAATTCCTCACCTTTTGCTCTGACTCAAACTAGAGCAAGCTTGTGTCACGTTAAACAAACAATCAAACAAAAAAGAAAAATTTGTGCGTGGGGTCAATTAATTGGTTTTTCTTTCGTCTAATAACATGGCGGAGAAGGAGAAGGAAACGAAAGAAATTCAATTGACACCTAAAACCCCTCTTCACAATATCTGTGAAGTGGGCTTCTTGTGGAGGAACAAGAAGCGCCGCACCTATAGAGCGCCCAATCGGTCACTTGTCCCGTTGGTCGCCGGGAAACAAGGTTCAAACACTCCTCCAATACCACCACTCGATAATGCCACCAGCGCACCCGATCCGCCACCTGTCCCGTCGGTTGCCGGGATACAAGATCCAAACACTCCTCCCATGCCACCACTCGAGGACGCGCCGCCGGTGAAGAGATTGGGGCTGGAGACTCTGATGTTGAGGCTGAAGGTACCGTCGCAAATGGTGGAGAAGAAAAAAGGGCTTGAGGATTGCGGCGGCGAGAGGCGGCTGAGGCCGGCAAAGAATGAGAAGGTGAGGTTCCAGGTGGCGTTGACAGAGCAAGAAGTAGATGAGGATTTTCAAAAGATTTATGATTCGGGACTCAGGCCCAGGAGGCAGCCTAAGAAAGTTCATACTCCCTTGAACAATCGGTTGTTTCCGGCAATGATGATAAGGGAGATATCAATAGATAAATACAAGGTCCGCCTTCCGCCCCCGTTGTTGTATGAACAACGCATTAACTAATATATATATATATATATATATATATATATAGGTATAAGGGTGCAAGGGAGTTTTGATGAAAATCTATTGAATTCCCTCTAAATTTTTGTTTATGAATACTGATTTTTGGATGTTAATTAATATGAGTTTATTTTCATTCTTCTCGTGTTTGAAGAATGGAGAATAAATTGTTTAAAGAGTTGAATAAAGATTGATGTTAATGGATCACGTACATGTTTTACAGTGCTACATATATCTTGTTTGATATTCTTATCAGGTCCTTTTATATATTTCGTTGATTGATGATTGATGGTATTTTTATGCTTTTTGCCTTATATTTTCTTTTTATTTTCTCATATATATATATATATCCTCTTTCTCATGGTAAAGCATGTTTTTGTTCGTTTTTTTTTTTCCTGCAATTTTATTACTTTCGATAGTTTCAAATTATTACGTATAATTCTTAAAACGGTTATCTTAATCATAGAACCTTAAAACATAATGCTATATGTTAATATTTTTATCGATGATTTATCGAAAATCTATGCAATTACACAGTTACTTTGACGTGAATAAGAATATAATAAAAATAAAGAATCAAAAAAAAAAGAAAAAGAAATACTACACCTTATTAAGTGATCATCTAACTAGTTTAACAAGTAATTGACTGAAATGGGAAAAATGAGCCGTTAATGATCCTCTCAAACCATGTTCGTTAGTGCACAATCGCTCTAAAACACTTGCAAAACGACACAAGCGACTTATAAAATTCATGAGATGTTTCGATTTTTTTTTCTCCCTCTCTTTAGAATTCGTCATTGTACCAGGAAAAAAAAAAAAAAAAAAATTCAAACCTGGTTGTCGAAACTAAAAAAGCATATCATGTATTTAGTCTCTCTTAAATTTCATCAAAAACATGAATAGAAAACGATAAAAATTTTCAACGTGATAGGACTTTTTGTTGATTATTTTTCCTCAAAACAGACAGAATTAATTTTATGAAAGGGCATAAAGTTTCTTTAAAATGGGCTCCGACTAATTTCAGCTTGTGCCAAGTCTAGTTCCCAACCCATTCAAGCAAAATAATAAAGTACAAAACAAACTAATTACACCAAAATACTAATCACAACCATACTTGCGTTTTCCACTGTTATTTGCATATTTCATTCCACAATCTTAACAGTACGTACATATGGAATATTAGCATACCCAATTTCATTTTGTAGCTTAAATCATTTAAAGCAAAAACACTAAAACAAAAATTAAACTAATGTTGAAAACCAACCATTCAACCATTACAACTAGATTCACATGATCTGTTCAAGAGTATCATACAAGGACCCCAATTTTGTGATCCATGTTGTGAGTTCAGGGACCAAATTTTAAACGAATTAGGAACGACGGACAAATTCTACGAAGAGAACAAATTTCAACGACATCTTACGAATTTAAACTTTAACGTCGTTTCTAGTTGACACAAATCTATTTTTACTTTAATTTTGTGGTATACCGCTAAGGATGGCAACAGGACGAGACGGGACCGGGGATGCTTTCCCGTCCTCATCCCCGTTATCAAAATCATCTCCATCCCCGTCCCCATCCTTGCTTAAATAGAAGCGGGGTCAGGGACATGGATTCCCTGTTGGAGGGGCTTTCCTATTACATGTCCCGTTCCTTATCTATTATAAATATAGAATTGAAAATACAACAAAGTAAAAGCAAACAATAAAGTAGAAATGCATCATACATTTAGTTCAAAACTAAAGATTTCATAAACAAACCAACTTCTTAATATATGCAAATAAAATCTTAAAAAATAAACCTATTAAAAGTCTCATCAAAATGTTACAAACTCTTAAAACTAAACTTTTATAAAACACTTAAGCTAAAAAAAATTTGAAACCATAAAAAATAAATGTAAATTATCATTTTTTGTCTATTTCTCATAGTTTTAATATTCATTTCATAGATGTACATACTTTCAAAAATAATTTTCATAGTATATTATATACTTATTAATATATATGAAGTCACACATATATTATGAGGACAGGGGCGGGGCGGGACGGGGCAGGGAGTGCTTTCCCCGTCCCCGTCCCACTAAGCTTCGAGGATAAGATTTCATCCCCATCCCCATCCCCATCTTTGAATTTTGCCCCCCATCCTTGTCCTATTCGGGGCGGATCCCCGTCCTTGCGGGAAATGTTGCCATTCTTACATACTCCATACGTGGCTAATTTTTCTTGCATGTTTGTATGTGTTACTGCACCCTTTTTTTTTTTTGGGCTATCGTCATTTTTTTTCTTTTTTTCCGATGTCACCTTTAATTTAAGTAAAACCATGACGTAAACTTAAGGATGTTATCGTTCAAGTAAAGTTGGTTGTTTTTATTCATATAAAAAAAAAAAATTGGTTGTTTTTTAAAGTGTAAAGTCAGTTGTTTTGAATGAACATGTAATTGATAATTAATTAGTAAAAAAGGAATACGTCTTTGAAACCAAGGATGAAGAGTTTATTGAGGCACACCGCACATACGTACATATGGTCTTATATCTGATAATATACAAATCTTACTTGTAAGACTTAAGAGCTTGACTTGTCTAAAAATACAAATTTTTTTAATGATTCAACAAAAGAATAATTTATTACTTAAAAAAGAAGAATTATTTGTGGAAGATGAACACGGATAAATATTTAATATGTAAATCATAATTTAAAATTTGAATGGTTTTTAGAATCCCTTTTTATTTTTATTTTTGGGTCCGATCTAGCACGACCACATCACCTAAACGCGATGTCGTATTATGATTAAAACAGCCGTGACGCGAGTAAAGCACCACTGCTCACTTTAGAATTCCCCAAGAAGGAGAAGCTTACCAAAAAATAAAAAATAAAAATAAAAATGGGACTATAAAATGAGCCGAACGTTGAAGCCGCTCTCTCTCTCTCTCTCTCTCTCACTTTCTCTGTCCACCGGGATTTTTTTATATAGAAGCCTCCGTTCCCGGGAATTTCCGAGAGATAACGAAAAGCAAACAAACAAACAAACAAACACTCTACATCTGAAGATCCTTCAAAATTCCCCTACGATTTTCTCCCTAACCAAACACAAATCTTTCTCCTAGAAAGAGACAGAGAGATATAGAGAGAGAGAGGCCCTGATCTCTTTGGTGCGCGCGTGGTTTCTGTTGCTCCGAGTCTCTCCGGTGAACGGTGTGTATCGGTGAGGTGGTGAAGGCGTTCATGGCGGTGACTCCGGACAGAACAGCGGACCCTCTCCACAATTTCGACGCCTTTCCGTGCCTGAAGTGGAGGAGCGACAGGTATCTCCGGTGCGTGAAACTGGATTCCGGCGACGTCGGCGGAGGCGGCAGTGGCGGCGGATCGATCGATCATCGATCCGCCGGCATGATCGCTCCTCGGCGGAGACAATCGACGTCGGAGAGGAGGCAGGGAACCGGATTTCTCATGAAGCCGAGAGGAACCGAGAAGGATCACGCCGGCGGCGGCGGAGGCGTCGAAGACGAAGGGATCGCGGCGATGAGGGAGAAGCTCATGTGCGATCTCAAAGAGGCGGCGAACAAGCTTAAGGAGAAGTTTTTCGGACTGGAAGCGGCGGTGGAACCGGGAGATGAGGAGGCTGATCGTCATGATGACTTGGCGGCGCCGGCGGCGGAGGTGGAGGAGCACGCGGAGTTGAGGCCGTG
Organism: Ficus hirta; assembly: GCA_038430175.1. Lineage (NCBI taxonomy): Eukaryota > Viridiplantae > Streptophyta > Magnoliopsida > Rosales > Moraceae > Ficus > Ficus hirta. Next base: position 12,154,936 of record CM076595.1, on the reverse strand, counting down.
GAATCTCCGGAAGAGGAAGGCGGCGTGTGAGAGAAGCTTGAGAATTGAGGAGCGGAAGGTGATTTGCTCGCCGGCGACGACGAGGCCGGTCAGGATTGTCCCGGAGAAGAAGGAGAGGGTGAAGTTCGCGGTGGCGCTGTCGAGGAAGGAGATCGAGAGTGACTTCGCCGAGATTTTGGGTAAGAGGCCGCCCAGCAGGCCCAAGAGGCGGCCCAGGCCCATTCAGAAGGAATTGGATTCTCTCTTTCCGGGCCTGCTTTTGGGGGAGATAACCGAAGAGACTTACAAGGTTGGGGGCCCAAAAAACGGCAGGACAAGGTAGCGAATCTTCACTCTCTCCATTAATTCTGACCGTCGGTAAACTTTACACCATCGTACATTAATTAATTAGTGACATGAGAATTTGATGATTTCATCGAATTTGCTATTAGATCTTAGTTTTATTTATTAGTTAGTTTTAACAACTATTTCCGTTCGTTCTATATGAATAAGTGTACAAAGGAAGGATTTTTATGGAAGAGTAGTTTTTATAGAAAGAAAAGTTAGATACATGTGCAGTTTTGCACTGCTATATGTATATTTCTTTTGGAGAAGCCATATTTTGAGTGTTTCTCAGCCGTTTATCCTTTGCATAATTGTGTGGTAAAATTCTTTGAGCACCACGATTATTATAATCAGTAGAAAGTGGGCTATTTCTATAGGTTGTGTGTGGTGACTGATGACGTTGTGTGATATTCCTCTATTGTGGTTATTTTTCACTCCGATTTGTAGTTTATTTTTCCTTCAATATTAGACGAGTATTTTTATTAACAAAAATAACTATTAAATTCACATATTGTGGGATCTTACTATGATTTTGCTCGAACTTATGATCATTTAAAGTTGTTCTGTTAATCTGAAGTTTACAAACTCTCTTGAATTAAATCACAAGAAACTAGCAAATTGATTGAAACTTTATTTACTTTTTGCCGTGACTGATAATATAACAAAGAATTAAATTGTAAAAAGAAAAAGGAAAAGGCAAAAAAAAAAAAAAAAAAAAAAGGTTTATAGTTGTATGTATATATGTTAGTGATCTAGTAAACACGTAGTTTACGATTCTAAAAAATCTAGTAGTTTACGTAGGCAGCGCAAACCGGCAGAGAGGACAGTAATGGCTCCTCTCCAACCACGCACGTATACAATCACCATGAAAAGCATGCAAACAATTCAAGCGACTAACTTGAGTCCCTTCCTTAATGTCCTCTAAACATATTACACATCCAATATTTGTCTCTCCAAAATCTCCCACATTCATCGTCACCTTCTCCAATCCCTCAATAGCCGCCTTTGTTGCCGGAATCATAACATTCCGACTACCGCTACTCATGTCTCCATATTCCTCATCAACATCTATCAATCTTGCAATCACCTCGTCGTCCCGAATGTCCTCCTCGTCCAGCACGTGTACACACGAGACGTAAAGTGTCACAGTCACCCGCCAGGTGAACATCATGTCTCCTATCCGGAAACCATCCATGTTACGGATGGTCTCGTCACTTTGGTAGATTATCTCATCCACGACGGCTTCCTTGGTGTTTTGGTCGGCTTCTAGTTCCTCACCCACCAGGAACGAGATTGCAAAACGCTTTTCCTCTTCATTCATGAGGAAACTTGGCAGGTTGAGCTTCACTGACTGACCGATCATGGCGGTCTCAGTGGTACGTAAATGGATTAATGGCCTGTTGTGACCCTGTTTGAAGGTCCATGCTTCTACTAATGCGGAGTGTGGGTTAAGGATGAACTTGATATGGGGTTCTTTGGGAAGATTGCAGTTCCCTTGCTCGTAGTCAAGCCGTACGAATGAGAGAGAGATTGTGTGGACCATATTTGATTTATTTTTAATATGTATGATATAAATTATTAGTAAACGTGGGTTTAGAGTGAAGGTTTAATAGTAATATTAGGAGCTGTAATCGTGGCGGACTCAAAACTAATTTTTGTCAAGTTCGAATAAAAATACAAATTTTTATATGTGGATTTGTTTGATGTTTTTTATATTTTGATTTGAACTTGTAGAATTTATAAAAAAATTTGAACTTGTAGAATTTATAAAAAATTTGAACGTGTAGAAGGAGACGTGCTAGGATAAAAGTACCAATTGCGGACTTGTATATATGGATAAATGACTTTGGGTTTGAAATTGAATTCTCATTTATAATAATAAAAGGACTTGGATTATCCTTCGGGTTTAAACAGAAGCATGGGTTCAAGTAAAAGTACTGTTGAGTTTTAATTAAAAAAAAAAAAAGATTTTTCCTATATTTTTGATAGTTTATCAAGTATTCCCGAGTTAAAACCTTTTATCGGTTAAAAATTTTTAAATACTAAACTTCGAAAAATAAACAAAACTAAACCCTTTTTTATTTTTTATTTTTTTTCCTTTTCCGGAAAAGCATAGGAAACAAAAAGGTTTTCATTCTCTCAGCTGAACGGCTCGATCGGCCACAATGGGCAGTTGAGTTAAAACCCTTTTCACAGGTTTAAAATCTTCGAAATACCTGCAATATCTTCAATAATCAACATTTTTATTTAAGGAAAAAACGAAACACTAAACTAAAAAAATTAAAAAAAAAAAAGAAATATAGAAAATGAAAAGATTTCATTCTTTGGTTGTAGGTATAATCGAACGGTAATACTAGTATACCTTATTCTACTTAAAGATACAGAGTTCGAATATCCACACCTTAAATTAAAAAAAAAAAAAAAAAAGAAAAAGGTTTCATTCTCTCAACCGAAAGGCTCCTCAGTTGCAATGGGTACTTGAGTCGCGCCACACTTCTGTGTTAGAATTTTTTGGTTCACATGTTGCTCCTTGTTTCGTTGTCTGTCGCCTCCCTCTCTCGGGAAGTGACCTGTGGCTTTGAAATTATGATTTTTGACCTCAAATACTTTAAAAAGTTTTAATTTGTGCCATCATAATACAAAATAAATTAGACTTGTGGTCCCAACTCAATAATTAAATATACTATTGTACCCCTATTTACAAGAAAAATTATTGTTATGCCCCCACTCAATCTTAAAATATATAATTATGTCTCGAGTTAGCAAAATACTATCTCTATTTTTCTTTATAGTGCCTCCATTGAAAATAATTTATAACTGCATCACTGATCGAGATCATTTTATCGCCATCTTCCGTGGCTATGCAAGGAGCTTCTCCTAATTCTTAGATATCCTATTAGTGCTAGAAGAGACGAGGGAGGAGTACGGACGAAGGAGGGAGGAGCTTGCCACTGCCACCCGCCTTAACCCAAATCGAGGGTATGTGTGGTGCCTTATGAGGGGGCTCATGGTGGCAAGGAGAAGCTGAAACAAGAGGAAGCGCAAAAGTGACCACGAGTTCATAGGCGGAGCCACCCATAGTTGAGTAAAACTAATGCTCCAGTTGAAAATCCCTCTCTCTCTCTTTTTTTTTTTAAATTTATTTTATTTATTTTTTATTTTTTGAGCTTTACCTTGAAAAAGGAAAATTAGGCATTGGTTTTGGTCTCCAATCTAATAGATGGTCAACTTTTTAATGCTGCAAAAAGTTTTTTTTTTTTTTTTTAAGATTTGATCAATCAATAATTTGATTATAATCAATAAGTGATTAACTATGAAATTTGATAGTGGTCAATCAATAATTGACTAAATTAATAATATTTTGTAATCAATCACTAACTGACTATTTTAGGAAAACAGTCTCTTAACTGATTTTTAAAAACTCCGGCCACTTTTTAAAAAACTTCTTAAAAACATACTATTTACCTCTAAATCCAGTGGTGAAGCCACATTAGGACCCCCTAATGGGCTTCTTTAATGTAAGACCCCTATTTTATTAATTTTTTCAATTAGCTCCCTAATTTACCCTCTTGAAATTTTGAAATTACAAAATTTAGTAAGATTTTTCTTAAAAATTTCACTTATGCCCCAATATTTGATTTATAAATAGACAATATTGTACACTTAAAATCCCAAATAAACAAAAAGTCAATTACACTACTATTTAAATTCGTATTTTGGACTTTTTAAAGTTGATTATTTTATATTATAAAGTCAAATAATTTTTTAGTGCAAAATTTAGTTTAACTCACGCCCCCTAAAAAAAAGTTTATGGCTCCGCCACTGTCTAAATCCCTTAAGGATTTTACATTTTTATCATTTTACCCCATTAAAAATTGATTATCCTTATATAAGTCTCCTAAATTATTTTATCTTTTAGGCTGCATTTGGATGCCTTTGGAAACTATGTTTCCGAAAGTTGTTCTGTCATTTTCCTCCAATTTTACTATTTACTTTTCCAAATATTTTTAAAAAACTTAAACTTTAAAAATCCATAACTTTATCATATTAGTCGAAATGAGATGATTTTTTTAATAAATTGCATAGAATTTCAAGAAAAATGAAACAAGATTCATATTGTTAATTTTTTTCTGAACACATTTTAAGTTTTTACACTTTTTTATTCTAAATAGTTTGTTTTCACCAAATGCACATTTTCAAAACTCAAACCATCTTCAACCTCCAAAATACCGTCTCCAAATATGTCCCTAAACAGAACCTTAGTATGTACATTCACTGAAATAATAGATTGGGAGAGAAAGAGAGAGAGAAAATGACCTTTTTTTTGTTTTTGTTTTTGTTTTTTTGTTTTTTTGTTTTTTTCAATTTTTCAATATATTTAGATTTAAGATTTATTTTTCTTAGTTTATTGAACAATTAATATAAAATAACTATTGTTTGTGATAATCATTAAATCGGTTAAAACGTTTTTTTTTTTTTTCCAAATAGAGGGTCAAATTTGAAAACTAGTCCGTTCAAATTCTCTATATAATGGAAATTTAGTTGCATATATACAACTCCAAGGTTTACTTTGCTTTTGCCTTAGTAGATTTTATCTTATTTTATCTTTTGAATATGCCCTAGTAGATCTCCAGTTGAATTGAACTTGAAACGAGACTTAAATTTGAGGTATTCTTTATGGTTATAAGGATTTAAGGAGACCTTTTATCCTCTAACAATAATTCATATACATGTATTTTTTCTTATTTCATACATATATTTTTCGAACATTTATTTTCATACATTCAATTTTCCAATCTCACCACTCAATTGACGAGGCACAACCATGATCCAAAGAGGAGGATTTTTTTTTTTTTTTTTTAGCACAACAACATAAAAGAGAATATATGAAGAAATTAATATATTTTTTGAAAAAGCGATTGACCATGAGGTTTGAAAAAGCGATTGACCATGAGGATTAACCTTGAGTACCAGTATTGTCTAATGACTTTATTATTATTTTTTAAAATAGGAATATATTTTTTTTTCGAAAAAGATGATCACCAATTCATACCCTAATAGCCTTTTATTGGAGGATTGAATTCAATTCCAAAAATTTTTTCAATCACGTACATTTATCAAAAGAGTCAAGGGAAAAAAAAAAAAAAATCTTTGCCCTACATTTATTTTGATTATACAAAAAAAATTTCCTTAAACGCAGGAGTTATATATGCCTTTTTTAATTATTAAATTTGTTTTTTTAAACTTCATCTTCTCCCACATTAATGTCTTGCCAACGAAAGCTACATAATTCTTTTGGCAGTAATCATATAGCATTAGATTCGTTCCCAATTGAATAAACATGGAATTATTAAAAACCCTAATGAGTGAGACAAAGCACTGATTTTTACTAATATTTGTTTGTTAAACATGAGATAACAAAGTTTCTTCATTAGAGAACTTATAAAACGTGTCATTGAGAGCAGATGTCATACTTTGATTTACATAAACATCACAGTCTGCATGCAGTAAAATTTACTAAGCATAAAAAAAGAAAAAAAAAGTATAAAAAAAGCATAAAAAAAGAAATTAAAAGGAGAAGAGACAAAATATAGAACTCAAAATACCTGATGAGAATCTTAAGAAAATAGAAGATAACTACATTTTTCCTTCTTATTATTCATTATCAAAGGTATAACTTATAGGTATACAGACCAAACTATTTTAGGAAATAATTATACAAAAAAAAAAATCAGGAAACTAATAATTGGGAAACTAGGAAGCTAATTAGCAATTAAATCTATGGATATGCAATCATATTTAAATCAAACAAATCTTTCAAATAAAGCCTAAAATAGCTGGTTAATTATCTTGCTAGTTTATTACCCAAAAACTAGGAAAGGAAACTAATCTTCCAAATCTGGAAATTGTCATCGAATTTCAACGGGAACTTCTGTGCCTGGAAGAAGAGGTCTCATAATATATAAGATTTTTTTTAAGTGTTTGACAGAGTTCAAGAGGTCTCACAATATTTAAGATCTTTTAAAAAAATATATATATATATATATATATATATATATATATATAGATATTTTCCCTTAGGATTGTCCCATGGTTCCAGGAGTTCCCCAAACACTTCAGTAGGGTAATTTCCCACTAAAGTGATCAAAGGAACTCTAGGGGACATCTGTAGAAAATACTCCAAAATTAAAGGTAATAGTGAATCTAGACAAGATAGGGTACTAAGTTAAAAGGAAACGAATATTATATCATGGTTAGTGTCAGATGTCCCTTTTAGCTTTTGTTCCTGTATTTATCTCTGGGACCTTTTCCTTTTTTCAGGCGTTTCCGGTTCATACAAATCATACCACGTATATATCTTACTAGGCTCTAGAACACTGTACTAAAGCTCAGCTTAATATTTTTGCTGAGCTACATAATTTAATTTAATTGAGAAAATATAATTAGTGAGTATTATCTGAGGTCACACTTTTATTCGCACAAACATCCATCAAACTGTCAGCCGAGCCACATGTATTTTGATAGAGACAGTTGGTCATGAATCTGTTGGTAGCATAATCAGAAGTGATTATGGAATATTTTCTACTTTGAATCGAAGAGATGGTCGAAAACGACGTATGCATGAGCCTTAATCGAAAGGATAAAGAGAACACAAGGTTGAGATAGCTTATGGGTCCACATTCAGTGCTAGTTTCTTAATGTAACCAGCAATCCCGGCCAGGTTCAATCCCAGTAACTTTGTAACTTTCCCACAAGTGTCTTTTATCTTTTAAAAAAAAAAAAAAAAAAAAAAAAAACTGTATACGGAATAACTGTTAGAGCCTATTATATAAATACATGAATGGGGTTTGATATTTTTTCGTCATCCAAGAAACTAGAACAAAGATGATTAGCCAGCTTTGTATGGGAGACGAGTGTATATATAATATACATGTGTGTGTATATATATGTCTGTCAGTTGTCCGCTAGAGTTCCCTTGAACACTTCACCGGAGCTACCATAAAATTACCCTCAAGTCAAGTGAGGGTAATTCTAGTCCACTGAAGTGTTTGGGGGAACTCTGGTTGCCATCTGACTTGGATTAGCAAGAAAGTTGCCTTAATTTGTTCTAATTTGATCTTTTGCTTTCAATATCGGCTTTGCATTCAATTCTTATATACATGTATATATATATATATATATCTATGCATATGTACGCGGGCGTGTGAGTGTGTAAATATACTGCATGCATGTGTACATCATAACAAATTGCTTAACATGGAGTACATCATATACATGTATATATATATATATATATATATCTATCATAACAAATTGTCTATGCAGTTCCTTCTGATGGAGTACTTTCCGTTCATGGCTATACCAAGTCTTTAAATCAAACTTAAACGAAGGAACTCTCGAGCAGTCTCTTTCATGCCATTAATCAGGGTATCAAGATTCAAGATTCAAGGTGAAATGTTTTGAAGTTGGAGGTGACAGGATTCAAATTATAAACTTATAGAGTTAAGAGTGGGAATTAATGGTTGATTAAGTTTACAACCATGATAAAATGATAAGTGTTATGCATTGATAATAACTGGCTCTGATATTAACTTGAAAATTGGAGAGAATAATATTTTTCATTTAATTCTGTCTTGTAAATTACAAAGAATACTTAACCCTATTTTATAGGGGATAAAATACTAAGAAAAGAAAAGTAAACTAACAAATAATAGAAACTACCTAATTATCAATAATAGGAAACAAACTAAAAATAGTTTTGGGAAATTTTCCCAATTCAATATTTTAATAACTTTAACCTAGGAGAGCTAGCTTAAGTACCATGTATGTAAGATCAACCCTTTCTGATAATGAACCTTACATTTTTTTCACATCAAATGTTGTTTAAAGTACTTCAATTTATTTCTTTTGAATATCTATATGCAACTGCAGCTTACAATTATAACTTGGCCATATTCTTCGAGTAGTTGATAATCACAGTTTTACTTTTGACTCTCCTCAAACTAATCCTAATCTCTTAACCCTTAACCCCAATTTAATCTAGTGCCGCCACCGATCATCAATGGCGGAGATGAAGAACGTCGGCAAGGGCAAAAAAAACAGCGGGTTTTCAATCATGATCTAGTTCTTCATGATTCAGATCTCTCCATTGCGAGGTTGTTTGGCCTCGCAACAATGAAACACAATATTGGACCTGAGAATAGAGAGAGGAGAGTGGAGATAGTGCGAATGGAGAGAGATTGTCTGCCTTAAATTGAATAGATAAAGTTTAAGTGGGGGGTATTTTGGTATTTGGCAGTGTAATAATTGTGAATTTAATAAAAAATAAATAAAACTATTTAATAACTTTTCCTAAAGATTATGCTATTAAATTTATTCATGATAATATGATGGCAATAAAGGAAGAAGAAACTTGCATGTGTGAGCACTGTTTTTCTGCACAATTATAATTATAATTATTAATGTTGATATTATTATTATTATTATTGGCTTCTAAACACTACCGACTAGCCTTAACACACACACCAAAAAAAAAAAAAAAAACCCTTATACCAAATAGCAACGTGAAAACCCTTACACGCACGTCAGATACATTGAGCAACATAGAACTACCGTGGTTTATTCATGCAATTCGTATAAGTAGTGTGTCGTCATAAACTTATGAAAGAGCTTCATTAATTGCTTCTAACTACTAATGAAACCAAAGGAAATTAACTCTTCTCCAATCAAATTCTTTCATTTCTATTTATTATTTATTATTTTTAAAGTAATTCTAATTTATTTTGTCCCGTGTCTTACAAAGCTAAGTTAATTATGACACAACACCGAATGTGGTGATCTAGGATAATATTATCATGATAGATCAATATTCAAAATTTTGAGTGCTGAGAGACCCTTTTAGGGGGCTCTCTTAAATATGAAAACTTGTTTCTTAACAGTTAGTACTCGATGAAGAGTGTCTGGGATTATATCCTATATATTCTTACCATAATTGGTAGATTCGGTGGGACTGGAGTGAGGTGTTACTTGTTGAGAGATAGGGCTTGCCTGCAAGATTTTTAACGAACATTTCTATCGGTGTTTTGGGCAATGATGAAGCCAAGATTTATTAGTAGGGAGCAAAAAAAATTTTTTTAATCAACATTAGATGTAACAGTTTTTGTTTATTAAAATCCAAATTGTTTGACCAATAAAATATATAGAAGTATTAATTTAAGGGGGTCAATATTAATTTATACACATACCCACTATATTTAAATTAAAAAAAAAACCCACTATATTAAAATTAAAAGGAAAAAAGAAAAAGAGCTGGGGGGCCTGCCCCTCTCCCTCCATCATTGATTTTGGGAACTCCTTTGATAACGTTAGAAGATTATGTTAATATCGATCGTCCTTTCTCAAAAAGAGGGCCACTTATAATACGTTATATATTTATTTTCTCTTCATTGTAGGAAGAATAGTCTATAGCGAACAAATTGAAATTCCTAATTTATCAGCAAGTGCATATATTTAATTTCTTGCATTTTATCATTCTTGACCAGAAAATTTATGCTTTTCTCAGTAGCCACTAGTCTCAAATTATGTTCAAATCTTTTCATTTAAAAGGGGTGATATTTAAAAGGGTGTGTGTCAATAGAGCCACTCTTTCTTAAATTATTTTTTTTAAACATCTTTCTTTTTCCCTATAATCATCTCAAATAATATTTTAGTCCCCCTAAATATTTAGTATCTAATTTGCCCCATCAAAACTTTTTTTTTCCCCCTTTTAAATGTGCTACTTAATTTTTTATTTTTTTTGGCTAAACTAAACTCTTAAAAGAATATCAAGAAAAGGAATTTAAATAAAACTTTCGTATCTCTGTATCCAAAAAATTTAACAAACCTACGCATAGTTCATCGTACAAATATATATATGAACAGAAGAAATGCCCACTATTATGTACTTAATAATGGATTGGATTAGCTCGTCGTTCACCTTTGTAAATATATTTTCAAATTTCACTTTAGTTTCTTATGTGCTAAGAATGTGAATTACGCCATGCTATTTTGTACTTAAAAATGGATCGGTATAACAAGTTTTTTAGCTTCTTAAATGCTTTCAAATTTCGCTTCTGCACAGAAAATAAATTCAAGAATTGTTCTCAAAGGTCGAGCAGTACTAAGAGAAGATGCTCCTAATTAGTATAGTTCGTTTGAGACGGTGGACAATGAAACATGATAAAATTAATGAACTAGTATAATAACTTATTATGACAAGCCTATATACAAATTGGTCATATAAGTATGCGCTTGCGAAATCAAGCAAAACTAAAAAAGTTAGACAAAATTATGTTCATGAAACTCGTATGACTAGTATTACATATATATATATATATATATATATATATATATAAATATACACACACACACGGTCAAAGATCGAAACCAGAAATAAATGACGCAAATGAGCAACTAACTACTATATCCAACGACAAAATTCAATAATTGCTGAAAAAAGAAGAAGTACTATACCTCATGCTCCTAAAAAAGAACTCCAAAAGTCAAATGGCACCGGGAGTTCCCCCAAACTCTTCAATAATAATGTAGAGGGTCTTCATGAGAAGAAACCCCCCAGCACTGTTGAAGCGTTCAAGGGAACTCCAGGAGACATATCGACTCTTATCATCTCCATTTTTCCGTCTTTATATGCACAGACTGATCTCATGCTATGAAAGTAATCCTCCAGTTTACCATCTATTTATAGTGGAAAAAGGCCAATGTGCAATTCCTCCGTATTAGAATTTGAACCTGGTCGGAAATGCTGGTTAGATGAGTAGGATTCATATTATATATATATATATATATATATTGGAGAATATAATAAACTATGAGGTGAGTGGCGATGAGCCCTTTACCCCTAAAACAACCCCCAACAAAGTAAAGCTAGCACGCTAACTAGCATCTTTTAATATATCTTCTCTCACAAAAAGATCACATGGGTACGTAAATGCAATCTTGACGTGATTTAGTCACATTATGGTTATCCCATGATTTGATGTAGAATGCGCTATTTTCCTTTTGAGCTCTAATTAACTTGAACACCTTTTTAAGATTAGTTTTTGCAACATGTATGTGATGATGATATGATGAGAATTACAGGATAAGACACCATATAATGATATAATTATTTCGAATTTTGATAATGTTAATCTTAGATGAGAGTTACGGGATAGGACGCCGATATTGTTATTGCATTATTTTTTTTATCCTTAAATCACATTAATTAAAGAAAATGAGATTTGTAACATCCTACCTCAAAAAAAAAAAAAAAAAAAAAACAGCATCCAAAGTTTGTTCTCTCACATAAATTACACATTGGGAGGGAAAGAAAAAACAGCAGATTATAAGTTATAAAAACCTTTGTTAGAACAAAGTGAATGTGGAAAAACTCATGTACTCGCATAAATTTTGGAATCCAAGGAGAATAGTTTGATTTGTGAGAAAAGCTGACAAAATATTGGGGATTTGCATGTGGTAAAATGAGGTCGATTCCTTTGATAATGTTTACCTTTTTCATCTAATTTAGCCCAGAGTTGCGTCTTGGTTCACTCTAAGGCTTTATAGCTTTCGGAATTTTGTCTTTGTAGAAACGACATGAAAAAGCAGTTCAATGCAATCCTTTTCTTTTCCTTTTCCTTTTTCCTTTTTCCTTTTTGTTTTTGGGCCTCAAGATGTAGAGAGAGAACGTGATATTTACTTTACGAACCATACTGAAGGAAAATGGCCGTTACAAAAAAACAAAAAAAAATCACGATTATTATGAGGTTTTTTATTTTATTTTTTATTTTTTAAAATTGACGTGACCTATAGCATTAATATTGAATGGGGGAAATCGGTCAAATCAAACCGATGTAACTTTCTAAGTAGAACTTTTTTGTTATCTTTTTAAATTAAAAATGGGGATTTGAGGTCTGGATCTTTAGGTGTGGTTTTTTTATTTTTTATTTTTTTAAGGAATAGGTGTGGAATTACTTTGAGGTTAAAATCTACAACTAAGCACACTTTCTAAGTAGATTTGAATTTTAGATTGCTCCACATATAAATTTAGATTGCTTCTTTATTAAAAAAATTCTGATTCTGCTTAATTCTTATATGTAAAGTGGTTGGATCGTTATGTATAAACCATTTTCAGAAAGTTTTACCAAATAAACAGCTTCTGAAAATTGGTTTCGAAAATATATTGCAGATTATCATGTAATCTAACGGAAAGCATCTTTATCAAAACAGTTTTTTACTGATTGATATATCGTCACTTTCATAATCACAAACCAAAAATGAATAATGGGACGATATAACTTGAGATATTTTTTGAAAAAATTACTCGAATCGAATTAAAAGAGGCAATTTGACTATGGTCATCTGCAAATGAGGCCAGTAGTACTCGAAGTCGACAGTACTACTTGCAATATATTCTCTTCTCAAATAATTGATCTAGCCCACAGAAGCGTCTAGATTCACTGCCTAGGCTGAGCAGAGATGAGTATAAATAGTAGAATTAGTAGTCCATAATATTCATGCAACAAAATTAGTACACAGATCAGATGTCCCCTAGAGTTTCCCCAACCACTTCATTACGGGACTTTTAAATAATGATCCCTCTGATGAAGAAGACGACACACGTTTCTCCCTATTGAAGTGTTTGGGGGGACCCTGGGTGTCATTTGATATTAAACGAAGAACGATTAGAGTTTCAATGATTTATCTCAGAGTCATATATGTCTACAGACTTTTTTTTTCCTCGGAAGCTTGTATATGATCGTTAATAATTTCTCTATATCTTTTATCTCTCTCTCTCTCTCTTTTTTTTTTTTTTTTTTTTTTTTCAGGTGCCCAAAAATATTTGCTTCTGGATATGCCAAATCAACATGTTGGATGCTTTTTACAATTAGGGATCTCTTTTGTTTTTTGTTTTTCTTTTTTGTTGAAGAATTAGGTACCTTTTCTGCTTTTTTTATTTTTATTTTTATTAATCACCACTTGTCAGGATGATACAAATATCAGATATAAATTGGTGGATATGATTTAAAAATTCTTTGGGAGGGGATATGAAAAAAATACTTTATTAGTAGGACAATATATATATTTTTTGAATGGAGGACACAAAAAAAAAAAAAAAAAAAAAAAAACTTTATGGGTACGACACTTTTTTTTTTTTTTTTTTTAAAGGAGGACAAAATTTTGAATATAACTTTTTGATTCATCATTATTTGTTAAATGTGTGTCCTTTATATCAACTAGTAAAAGTATTATTTCATATATGTGGTTACACTCCATTTAAATATGTAGAGTTCAAATCCCCATACTCTCAAAGTTGAAAAAAATAAAGTATTATTTCATTTCTTATTTGAATTGTGTATATTAAAATAAATCGTGTTGTATTGCTTTTTTTTTTTTTGTTTTTTATTTTTCGTTTTTTTTGTGCTGACTAATGATTTTATGCTGTTTGATATTTCTCTATAGTAAGATATGAAAAAAATATATATATATTCTATTTTTGAGACACACTTTATCGATGAGAAACAAGTTTTAACCGATCAGATCAAATATAGAAATCAAAAGTATTTGAGAATAAATAAAATATGATAACTTGACGAAATCTAACGAAAATCAAACAACTATAGAATCCTACCAACCTTATCAAAAAATAAATGGTTGATCTTGTTTAATCTTCTACAATCATTATAGCTTTACATCACCCCTGACGTAGTAGAAATTCATTAATAAATCTGTTTGTTTCTTTGTTTAGGGATTAAAAAAATATATGTTTCCTTTTTTTTTTTTAAGGTTTAATTTAAAAATAAAATCTGTTTCCTTGGTCGTTGAACAAATGTATAAGATTCCTTTTAAAAGAAACAAGGAACGGAAATATTCCCCGAAGATAAATCAACGAGATAGTTACTTGGCTTATTTAGCGCATTTCGAAAAGTCTACTAGAATAGGAATAATTAATATTTGTCTTGAGCCGAAAGCAATGGCTGGTTAGGGTTTGAAAAATTAAATGTAAAAAAAAAAAAAGGAATTATATGCGAAACTCTGACATAGTTTCTTAAAAAAAAAAAAAAAAAAACCCTGAAATAGCCCAACGAAATTGATTCAGCCCCGCAGGTTAAGAACCTATTGGAAGCAATCCATATAGCCAATTCCCAAGATTGAATATTGCTAGTACTAGTGAAAACAACTAAAGCAGCCTTAATCAATTAAAAGAAACACCTCATAATTTATAAGGAAACAGAAAATTAGTAATAATATTAACTCATCCAATATTAAGATATTAACATACATAAGATCCCTCTAATTAAACGTTTTAATACAAAGGCAAAAAAAAAAAAAAAAAAAAGGTATTAAACAGGAACAAGAAAGAGTACTCTTAATCACCCATCTTCTTATCACCATCACCATCATCCTAATCAATATCATGATCATGATCATGATCAGCATCCATATCAAGATCATGATCATGATCATCCTCCTTAGCCTCTTCATCAAAATAAAAATCATATTCATCATCAGAGTAACCTCTATCATAATCAACATGATAAGGAAAGTCCTCATTCAGCAGCTCCGAGATCGCCGACTTCCTCGCTTCCCCGAGACCGATCTCCGCCCAGCACCCCTCGAACTTGCACCGCCAAACAGCTTTTAGCCTCAACATCCTTACAATTATCGGAATGAAAATCCCTCCGCCGTTGTCAGCTTCCATCATTCGGCTTGCGATACTTTTACCGCACTCGACGATCTTCTCCACAATCTCCTCGTGGAACTTCTCCTTGATGCCCAGATTCGACAGCGAGGGGGAAATTACCATCTTGGCATCCTCGAAGGAGTCGAAGTTGTCGACCTGGATCCACTCAGACGAGGTTTTTCTCTCTCGTTCTCGGAATTCGAGATCGATTTCGGGACGATGACGACCTGAGACGCGCTTCACGTGGTAGTAAAATTTGACGACGAATTGAGGATGAGGCTTGTAGTCGCGATGATCAGGGCCAAAGTGGATGAGTTCTTCGGGAGTGAGTGTGTAAAGAATGCGATTTGTCTTGTGTGGGACCGGCATACATGGCCAAATTCGCCTTACTTGATGAGGTCGGTTTGTTTTGTGAGGGACCTCCATGTGTTTGGCTACCTTAGGTTGAAAGTTGAAAGTTGAAAGTTGAAAAGAGCTAAAATCAATGTTATGAACTTATGATATCAACTGCGTGATTTTATGTGAATATGTTGGGATTTCATGTGTATATATATATACTGTATATATAATGGCGGTGCTAATAGTGTGAGTGTCCTACTAGGAGACAAAAAGCAACTTTTTAGGCTAATTAGTTCCTAATTCTATTCGGATTACAAAAAATCAACTGTACTTTATATTTGTTTTTTTACTATTTATTTATTTAGTATATTAAAGTTTTTCTTGGGTTGCAAGTAAAACTTACATATCTCCAAAAAAATAAAAATAAAAAACACTTACATCCCTTTATTATTTTGAAAATAATATTCTTTTTTAAAGATAAATCAATAAAAATATAAATGATGTTATCCTTTTTCTATTTAAAACTCTTTGGACGAATTGCTCTATATATCACAATGAACTCTTTGACTTTCGATTCCTATTACCGCCATAATTCTACTCCCCATGTTAGACTCAATTTATTACTAATTCTTAGAGTTTAATGAGGAAACTATACTAAAATATATATATATATATATATATATATATAGACACACACACACACACACACACACACACACACATCCATCAAAGATATTGTACATATATTTTATTAGTCGCTCTTCAAGAAAGATCATGGCGGACACCCATCCTCACAAAAAACATATTTTTCGCTGCCATGTCGAGCCCCTTCCGATTCAGTACAACGACGACGTTCAAGAACAGCCAATTCCTCCGCCGGTGCACGCGGCGATCAAATTTCGCTACAAGTTAAAGCGTTATCAAGCCCTAATAATGTTAGGCGATCAAGATCAAACAGGAAAAACAGCCATTCTCGACCGCCACGAAGAGAACAAGGAATCCACATGCCAGTTGCTACTCAGCGAGCTCGAGTGCTTCAACATCGCTTTCACGCTTCTTTCGCCGGAGCTCTCGAGGCTCGGTGTAAGGCGGAGATGGATAAAGGGCATTGTGAAGAGGTTAGTCAACTGTGCTCACAAGGTTGGTACCCAAATAGTACAAGATAGCAATTGTGAGCGGAAAGTGGGGGTGTTGGTTCCCATAGAAGTGGAGCTTCTGAGGTTTAGGTCAAAGTGGATGTGTGATGATCATGAGTGTTTGAGACAAGAAGAGAGAAAGTCGGCGATGAAGATGTTGCTGAAGAGTTTTCGGGTCAAAGATTTTGATAATCAGAGCCATTGTTGTTGTGCAATTTGTTTGGAAGAATTTGGTGTTGGAACGACGGCTGTGCGTGTTCCTTGCTTGCATGAGTTCCATCCCAAGTGCATACAAACATGGCTGCTTAAGAATTCGTCCTGCCCAGTTTGCCGCTTTCTGATGCCTCTTCCTTGAATAATTAACAAATATTAATGATTACTTTTGGTGTCAAATATATAAATATATATATATATATATATTGTTTCTAATAGTATATTAGTATATTTTTTAAAAAATGTTTCTTTGTATAGGGATGATCCACATATGTGGCTTATACATATCCTTTCTTTTTTCTTTTTTGGCAAGTGTTGTATAATATACTTTTCCTTGAGATTCAATGAAGTTGATGAAAAAGTTTCTTGCTAACTTAATTGCTTATTTTATAATCATAATCGAGGATAATGTGCTTCCATTTAAGGCTGGATCATTAATGAGCTGGTATCATTGATTGATTTTGATTAATCACATACATAGTGGCCATCAAATCTGTTAATGATTGACCGTATCCAAAGTTCATCAAGGATTAATCATCAAGTAGTCAACAATTGATTGATCATTTTAATTTTAAGTAAAACAAGTACCATATCCCTAAATTAAGAAAAATGATAACAATTTTATAAAAATAACTTTAAAAAGTCATTTTTCTATAAACCCCTGAAAAAAGTAAGATAGCCAACTTTTTTTTTTTCTTTCTTAAGATAATGACGGGTAGCGTAGCCATTAAAATGATTAATGCTGGTTCTAGTATCAGAGCAGACCTACTAGTCGATTGACAATAACATAATTGTTGATTTGATTATTGGTCATTTACGATCAATAATTAATGACTGATAGACCATCGGTCATAATTATTTTTTTTAAATGATCATTTTTCTAATATAACAAAATTTAAGATATTTATTGAAAATTTTTTTAAAAAAATTTTTCCTACATATTCCAAATGACCAATAATTGGGCATTATTTTAGTAATTGATTGAAAACGTTCGGAAAATATTGCATAAACACATAGGTTAGTATAATGTTTACTTATTTATTTATTTATTTTTTCCAAATTATCCATTTTAAATTTGTTTTTCTTTTAAAAGGATTATTAAAATATAGAAGAATTCAGCTGAAATATCCTCCGAAGAGAAGGACTTTGTATTTTTACTATTAAAAAAAACCCAAAAAGTAATATTGCAGAGGTCCTCATGGTCCTCACCTAAACAAAACTCCTCTTATGATCAACTTTAATTACTTTTTTGGGCACAGGTATTGAATTAGAAACTCGTCTGTGACCTTTCAAAAAAAAAAAAAAAATGAAACTCGACTGTAACTTGTCAACTCCTTTTAGGGAACTAGTATTTGCTACATAATACAACTACAAAGTGTCATATATATATATATATATATATATAAGTGTTAGTATATATAAACACGGATTCTCCACACATATTCATGACAAAAATTACATTGATTGTAAGTGTTACTTTCAACCGAAGAAAAAGCATACATTATAATAAGCACCGCATCACATATACATGAATTCTCAACATATTCACAAGAAATGTTGATATCAGCACTTTGAATTTAGCTCTTATCAACTTTCAAGCTAGATAGCCAACAAATGGAGGTCCCTCACCAAAAAAACCGACCTCAAGTAAGGCGAATTTGGCCATGTATATGCCGGTCCCACACAAGACAAATCGCATTCTTTAGACACTCACTCCCGAAGAACTCATCCACTTTGGTCCTAGTGATCATGGTACGTGTGACTAGCTACAAGCCTCATCCTCAATTCATCGCCAAATTCTACTACCACGTGAAGCGCGTCTCAGGTGGTCATCATCCCAAAATCGACCTCGATTTCCGAGAACAAGAGAGAGAAACCTCGTACGAGTCGATCCACGTCACCAACTTCGACTCCTTCGAGGATGCCAAGATGATAATTTCCCCCTCCCCGTCAAAGCTGGGCATCAAGGAGAAGTTCCCACCAGGAGATTGTGCAGAAGATCGTCGAGTGCTGTAACAGTTTTGCAAGCCGAACGATCGAAGCTGACAGCAGCGGAGGGATTAAAGAATTCTCATTTAATTAGTGAAAACTAATTAATATTGAAAATAAATCTTGCAATAAAGATTAACACTAATCTTTATTATGTGTTTCTTTTTTTACTGAAAATTAATCTTGACAATATAATGGTGCTAAATCATCATTTAATTGGCTTTTTCGGGATTTCACTATACAGCCTAGCGGTAATAGCACACCTGACTCCATCTGTGTAGTATTCGAATCCATGTCCTCGTGTTAAAAAAAAAAGGGACTTTTTTTTAATTAAACTTTTACTTTTTTTTAAGGTTTAATTTGTAAAATTCCTCCATTTCTTGTTTTCTTGTTTTTTTTTTTTTTTTTTTTTTTTCAACAAAGCATGCGAAAGATAACTTACATAACTTTTTCATGAAATTTAAAACTGTCTTATTGAGTATATATGTATATTTCCATTCGCTAAATAAAGAATTCTCTTAAACACATACTTACCGGACAATTATATGACGTTTTGTGATTCTGGCATGAGGAAATCAAATCAAAACAGCAGAAAAGAGACCTAATTCAACATATATATACATCAAACAAGTAGATTAGAAGCAAATATTTTGGGGAACCTGAAAAAAAAAAAAAAACAAAAGCTATAAAGAAAAATAATCAAAAAGAATATGCAAGCACTCGAGCTTTTCCTAATTTAAATAATGAAGAGAAGGGGTAATTAACATTAAAAAAAAACTCTATATCCTAACTTGATAAGCAAAATATCTGACAAATTATTGAGATCCTTCACGTTTCATTTAGTAATCAAATGACACCCAGCGTTCCCCCAAACACTTCAATAGGAAAATATAGTGTGCCCTTTTTCTAACAGGGAAAGTCCCTAATGAAGTGATTGAGGAAACTCTAGGGGACATCTGATGTGTAATATTTGCTTATAAACTTTGTATTGATTTTGCTGGATGAATATTATGTGACTACCAACTCCACTATTTATACTGATGATTTCTGCTCCGTCTAGGCAGTGAATCTAGACGCTACTGTGGACTAGATGAATTATTTTGATAAGAAGAGAGCAATATTACGTTGCGTCCTAGTACCACTCTCACTTTCACGTTTTTGTGACGAGATTCTAGTATCACCATACAGGAAGCCTAGTTCAAGTTTAGTACGTTACTATAGTAAAGGCCAGAAAAATCCTGACCATACATAATCTTTGACAGAAAAAAAGAAAATAAGAAAAAAATTCGAAATTAACATTGCCAAGTCTAGAGACGAGGCACATCTCGAAGGAATGTACCTAGGCAGTAAAGCGTACTCTTTCATGGTACGTGTGACAAGAATGTTAGCAAACAATGAAAAAGACTGAAGAGAATGGCCCTTAAGTTCCCTTCTTCTTTTTTTTTTTCCTTTTTTTTTTCTTTTTTCTCCTGGGTTAATGGAAAAGCAAGAAGAAATCGTTCGTTTCTAAATGATAACAACACTCTACAATCATAAGCTGATTATGCTTAAGCTTTTAGGTCTAATAGACTCATCGTGGTTCATATACACAAATTCATGACTAATTAATTCTTAAGTATAGTTACATATATGAGTTTAATGAAAGTTAATTAGCACTGGAATTGCGTTAACAAAAATGTCACTTTCAAATCTGATTCGAGTATATATATATATATTTTGTCAAAATATCTCTCAAGGTGTATAGTCCCATCATGCATTGTTAGATTTTGCTTGGCATATTAGTTTAATTCCAACTATAAATTGTACTTTTTTAATTAGATTTTTATCTTTTTCTAAAAAATCAACAAAAATTATAACTTTTTTTAAAAAGTCAACTAACTTCAACTTAAAAATTTTAACTCCAACTAACGATCCAAACGGATGCTTAGTTTGTGGTGACTTTTGCAGCTTCTAAAAGTATATCAGAGAATTTTTGTAACAAGTGGTGTTTGATAGACATGCTCTCTGTTATTAGATTAGAAATCAACTTTCAGAAACTGATTATTTGTATAAAACATTTAAAATGATTAACACATAGCAGTCCAACTACTTGTCATAGAAGAAGCGCAATGAGAAATTTTTTAAGAATGACCTTAAATAATTCACCAAAAAGAATCACATTGAATAAACCAACCTAACCTTTATTCATCTCATGTGTTTGAACTAGTTTTCGAAGGAAAAAAAATAAAAGAAAATGAAATCTAGTTACAAATAAAGTGCGGTTAATCATAGACTTTTAACTCAATAATAATTCCACATTTGTTAGTAAAAAAAAAAGGGAAAAAATGATCTTTAGTCGCAATAGAACTTTTAATCACACCATTTTGTAATGACTAATGGAAGTAACATAGTTACACTAATCTGTTCTTAATATATAGTCTTAGTCACGAGTTATTAGAGTTTTTTTTTTTTTTTTTTGGAACCGGTGTGATTAATTAAAACTTTTAGCCAAGGCTTTTAATCACAACGCTTTTTGCCGTGTCTAAACTCTCGTAATTAAAAGTTTTCCACGAGAACTTTGTTGTGACTAAGGATCAGTTTTTCTTTTTGGGTACTATATCTTTTCTATCGTGCTATTTCTTTCCCCTCTTTTTAGACCACCCTTTTCCTTCATTAATATCCACACACACACAAAAAAAAGTATGGTGTCTAGAAATCGTGCTTCTTACAAGTAGTTACAAAAATATGTCACACTAGTTACAAATATCAAAATCTTCCCTATATACATCTTTAGCCCAAGGAAAAAAGGGGTTATAAAAATGTCATCGCTGCATTGATCAGTTGCTTGTGCATGTCGTTTCTGCAAAGGCAAATATTCCATGACTTATAGCTCTCTACTGTGAACCCAGACGCAACTCTGGGCTAAATTAGATTGGAATCGACCTCGAGTGGCCACACGCAAATCTGCGAATATTTTTCAGCTTTTTCTCACAAGCAAAGGCGCCTTTGATTCTGAAATATATGCAAAGTACATCAATTTTTGTCCAATCACTTTGTTCTAACAAACGTTTTTAGCTTCCACTCTGTCGTTTAATTCCTTCCCATGAATGTAAATTAAGTGAGAGAGTAACTGATGTAAATAAAACGCAACATCATCGTCGGTGTGTCCTTCACATAATTCACATGCATATATTGAAACTTGAAAAGTTATTCAAAGCTTGAAAGGAAAAATGCAACACACACATATATACATATACTAAATGACCATACATACATATATATGAAATCTTGGCAAAATCTGAGTAAACAATGTGAAGTCAACATCAGATGGAACCCTTCAAAAAAAAAAAACACACAAACCCTCAAGTAAACGACGTCGAATTTATTGCATTCACGTACCCCACGTGGCCATGGGGAACTTATTAATGAAAAGAAAGGATGGGCCACCATGATGCTACTGAGCTAGCTTGGCTTGGATCCTTTGGTGGGTTTTGGGGGTAAAGTGCTCACCGCCACTCACCTCAAAGTTTATGTTTTCATGTTATATTCATATAATATATATATATATATAATATCATATTCATCTTACCTACATTTGCGACCAGGTTCAAATGTCAAAATGGAGCTAGCTCATTTCTTTTCACCTTATAAGAACTATCTTTTTTCTTCTAAATATTTCATTACTGAGACTACTCGTCTAAGTCAGTGTTTATTGTTAAGGTATATTGGGCTTGGCCTTTACAATAAGTAGATCGGATATGATCTATATATATATATATATACACTCGATATTCGTAGATGAAAAATGGAGATCATAAGAGTCGGATGTCTCCTGGAGTTCCCTTGAACGCTTCAGTTGGGTTCTTCTGATGAAGTTGACATTTATTAGTCCTACCTTATTGAAGTGTTTGTGGGAACTCTCGCTGCCATTTGACTTGCAAGTTTTTTTTTCAGGTGACATGAGAATTTAGGTAGTTCTCTCTCTCTCTCTCTCTCTCTCTCTCTGTCTTTTTTTTTTTTTGTTCCAGGAAATTATTAGGTACTAGATTATACGAATATAGTGACCAAATTTTATGTAAGAAGACGAATTAATTTTTGTTAGTATCTGTAACTATTGTATTATAAGGTTTTATGCTTGGGTTGTACGTAGTTATCTCCTGTTTTTTTTTTTTTTTTTCAGCTAGGTTTACGCGCATTGCATTATTGATAGATCGATTATCTTTGATAAGCATTTTGCAGATCACAGACGAGATCTTCATGAAGTTGCCTGCTGCATTTTCCGATTCCTAGAAGTTAAGGGATGCTTCAAGTACAAGTTATGAATTTAAATTTCCAAAATATATGAAACTGTCTAAATCTAGTTTAATTGCTTGATTTTTCAAACATGAAGAATGAGGAAATCCATGTAATTAATTAAGACGAAAGGTACTGCAGTCATATAAGCAACCTGGAAAGTAAAAGTAGTTTGGCAACAAATTAGTCTCAAATGGGAGCTTCAACTCATGCTTTCACGACAGTCCCGCTTCTCTATATATGGTGTCAAACTGAATTCATGAACAACAATGATCCAAGTCTCCTTTTTGTAGTAATCTCAAGGTATCGAGAATCACAATTTTCACGCTTGCGGTATGTGTAAGTCAAAGAGCTTGTTATGAATAGCCGCACTCATAGCAAACCTCTCATTGTTACGGATAGAGGAAAAATAACTTTCTTATGTATTTTGGAGGGGGAAAAAAATGAAGATTTGGTTTTCATTTTCTTTTTTTAAGGAATTGGTTTGATTTTTAAGCTACTTTAAAGACCTGGTCAGTGTGAGTTACACATGAGCAAGTCCGTCTAAAGTTTTCCAAAGTTACTTGTTGTATAATTTGCTACAAAATATCAATTCAAAAGGCTTGTGTTTATAAAATTTGTTTGGACCAAATTGTCAGTACTCCTTAAAAAGTATAGAAACCTTATACCTGAAATATTATTAAGCCTCCATTTACACCAAAATGAATAGTTTAAAAAAAAAAACAAAAAAACAAAAAACAAAACAAAAACAAAGAAAGAGTTAAAAACTATAAGTTACACGACACTTTTTCGTTTTTCCTCGGAAGGAGAATCACGTAGAGTTAACTGAGATTTTATTTTATTTTTTTCAGTTGAACGCTCTTGAAGATTGAGTATGACATGTATATACCTCCTCTTACATAGAATTAACTTAGGGGGTGATAAAAAGAAGAGTTTGAGATATGAAGGTCTTTCTATTAATCCATCTCGTGAACTATTATTATTATTATTATTATTATTATTATTATTATTTTTAAACACTCATCATCTCTCCCTTATTATGTTTAAATTGACAGGAATGGAACCGGTTTTCTTGTCACTGATTTGGGACGTATGTATATCCTGTTTTCTCAATTAATTATTTTTATGATATAGAAAATTAAAATTAAAAATAAATAAAACATACACATAAATAAGACTTTAAGTTAAAATAAAAAATTAGAGCTTTCAATTTTTAATATATCAAATCATGATAAAGTTTTATACTTGTAATAATGTATATTATAAAACGGTATGCATAATACACATAAACGGTGAATAGGGTGGGGACTCCTATACCCATTGTTAATGTTTTTTTTTTCTTTGGGTATAAATGAAGAGTAGAAACTAAAGCCCACATTCAAATTAATTAAAAGGGAAAATAAAAAATGAAAAAAGAATCATAGACCCGGTTTAATTTATAATTAAACAAAAATCAAAATTCATTTAGACCCGGTTTTAATCATGAGGACATTTTTTTTTTTAACTTGGGGTAGGGGGTTTCGTCAAATTAATTAAAAGGGAAAATAAAAAATGAAAACAAAAACATAGACCCGGTTTAATTTTTAATTAAACAAAAATCAAAATTCATTAAGACCCGGTTTTAATCATGAGGACTTTTTTTTTCCCCCTTCATTTAGGACTTCACACCTAAATAAAACTCTTCTTTTTTTTTTTTTAAACGAATAATCATCTTTATTTACCCAACTTAATTACCTGTAAAAAAAAAAAGGCTACCGTTTTAATATTTAAGAATAATATAGCCCGATCGAATAGAATTAGGAAACTAATTAGCGGACCTTTTTGTCACCTATTAGGAAACTCACACTATTAGCACCGCCATCGCTATAAACAAAGTGTATATACACATGAATTTTATACATATACATTAACCTGAAATCACTGTTGATATTAAAAAAATCACTGTAGGTATCAGAACATTGAACAGTTTAATTAGCTCTTTTCAACTTTCAAGCTTATAGCCAAAACATGGAGGCCCCTCACCAGAAAAAACGACCTCAAGTAAGGCGAATTTGGCCATGTATGCCGGTCCCACACAGGACAAATCGCATTCTTTACACACTCACTCCCGAAGAAATCATCCAATTTGGCCCTGATCATCGTGACTACAAGCCTCATCCTCAATTCATCGTCAAATTCTACTACCACATGAAGCACGTCTCAGGTCGTCATCGTCCCAAAATCGACCACGAATTCCGAGAACGAGAGAGACAAACCTCGTATGAGTGGATTCAGGTCGACAACTTCGACTCCTTCGAGGACGCCAAGATGGTAATTTCCCCCTCGCTGTCGAATCTGGGCATCAAGGAGAACTTCCACGAGGAGATTGTGGAGAAGATCATCGAGTGCGGTAAAAGTTTCGCAAGCCGGACGATTGAAGCTGACAACGGCGGAGGGATTTTTATTCCGATAATCGTAAGGATGTTGAGGCTAAAAGCTGTTTGGCGGTGCAAGTTCGAGGGGTGCTGGGCGGAGATCGGTCTCGGGGAAGCCAGGGAGTCGGCCATCTCGGAGCTGCTGAACGAGGATTTTCCTTATCATGTTGATTATGATAAAGGTTACTCTGATGACGAATATGATTTTTATTTTGATGATCACGAGGATGATCATGATCTTGATCTTGATCTTGATATGGATGCTGATGATTATAATGATATTGATGAGGATGGTGGTGCTAAGTACATGGGTGATTGAGAGCATTCTTTCTTGTTCCTGTTTAACACACTTTTTTTTTTTGGTCTTTGTATCAAATTGTTAAATTTGGGGGATCTTGTGTGTACGTTTATTTCTTAATTTTTCGAAGAACTAATATTATTGCTAAATTTATGTTTCATAATTATTGAAGTGTTTCTTTTAATGGATTAAGGTTGCTTTAGTTGTCTACTATAGTACTAGTGATATTGATCGATATTGATCAATATTAACAACGGCTACATGGATATCGCTTTGCATTGAATCAATTTCTTTTGCCTATTTCAGGGTCTCACTGCACTTAAAAGTTCTTTTTTTTTTTTTTTTTTGTACTGCTTTTCTTTGATCTATTTAATTTTAAATTGCCAGGTCATTGCTTGCGGCTCAAGACAATAGTGAAAATCATTTGCTTTTTGTAAAAAAACTTTCCCACTGCGCCTAAAAAGAGCTTTTTTCTGGGAAACTATTTTTCCATTCCTTTTTTCATAAAAGAGAGCTTGATTTATTCTGGGTAACTATTTTTCCATCCTTTTTTCATAAAAAAAAAAAAAAAGGAATCTATTAATCTTCTAAAAAATAATAATAAAAAAAGAATCTATTAATCATAATATCAAAGAAACCGTTTTCTTTTTCTTTCCCTTTTTTTTTTCTTGGGTGGATCCAAAGAAACAACAGTTCTGACGACGGTTTTAATCTGATTGTCTTTTGTTAATGAACTTCTACTATGTCAAGCACCAAAGGTAAGGCTATAATGATAAAATCAAGGTATTCTATCAAAATAATAATAATAATGATAAAACAACATAAAACATGATACATCTACTTAATTTAAAACAAGTCATCAAAGCTATCAATAGAGGGTTTTTTTTTTTTTTTTTGGGGGGGGGTAAAGGTGTGCAAAAAAACCGGATAGGCTTTTCAACCCTCATGTACTCATCAAATTCCTTCAAGTAATTTAATTTAATTTTTAAAAGATTATTGTTTCCAAATTTGATTTGACAGTTACAACGATATCCTATCAATAATAAGATATTACTTCTTGTACTTACTATAGGACACTATCAAACAATATAAAACCATTATTTTTCCAAAAAAAAAAAAAATCACTACCATTAATTATATGCTTAGAATTCAATGATAAGATATCAAAAAAGAAAAATACATTTTCACAAAGCATGATGATAATATAAAACCGCATGCTACTTATAGATATGTTTCATACCCTACCAAATAATTTTCCTAAACATAAATATCAAATTACATGATAATAAACGTGTGATCTTGGCAAGAGGTAATCAAACAATAAAATAGACCTAAATATAAGAAGCATCAAATCATAGAATTTGCATCCAGAAGCAACTATTTTAGGAAAATTAAAAAGAGAGAGAGAGAGAAGAAGCAAAGCATAGAAAAATTAAACAAACAATATAGTAGCATGACTCTCAATAAATTATCGAGTCGTTTCATACTTTGTTTATTATCAAATGACACCCGGGGTTCCTCCAAACACTTCAATAGGTCATCACAGGGAGTTAGAGTCCCTAATGAAGTGTTTAGGGAAACTCTAGGTGACATCTGATCCGCAGGTAAATATTACTAGATGACTACTGTATATTAATTTTGCTGCATAAATATGATGGACTACTACCTCCACTATTTATACTGACCTCTGCTCAGTCTAGGCAATGAATCTAGACGCTACTGTGGACTATATGGATTATTATTTGAGAACAGAATATTACTAAGTACTTAGAGTACTGGCCTCACTGCGTCCTAGTTATGTACATATAATTTAATAAGTCAAATTGATCCTATCTATAAGCTTTATAAATGTCCGATTAGATTGTAAATTGTATTTGAATATAATTTATTTTCAAATTGAATGTCCGCATTGATCAAATATAGAATATGACTTATGTATTTAAATTAAATATGTGTCTTGATAGTTGTTTTTTTTAAGTAACATTTGAATAAAGAAAATGAGTGTATATGAATTTTTAAAAAGTGAAAATTTATATTTGGATTTGAATTGAATTATTGTGAAATAGTGAGAACAATATTTAAATGCACTTGAAATTTTTACTACTAACCAAACACACGTACAGGGGTTAAATAATTGCCATTGAAGATGGTAATCCATAGAAACCAAATTTAGGACGGTGCATATGCCCTACATATAAAGATGTAAATGTATGAAACTTCCTAACCATACATTGATATCTTTCTGTAAATGTATGAAACTTCCTAACCATACATTGATATCTTTCTGATTTTTTCTTTTGAAAAAAAAAAAAAAAAAAACTGAAATAATCATCGTAGTGTGTGTGTGTGTGTGTGTGTGTGGACAAGGGAGGCACATCTAAAAGTGAATGGAGCGCAACTCTGGGCTAAATAATGAGATGAAAAGGTGAAGAAAATCAGGGAATCGACTTCGCGCGGCCACATGCAAATCTCCAATATTTGTCAGCTTTTCTCACAATCAAACGTTTTATATATTCTGAAATATAGGTCATAAGGACGTAAAAATACGATCAGTTTTAATTCTATCACTGGTACTAATAAATTAGCTTTTAATCTGATTTACATTAGTATAAATCAGGCGCAAAGAGGAAGAATTATGCGGTCACGTATAAAAGATACCTTACCGGCCATATTGCACGGATCATAAAACAATCTACAAAAGATCTTATTGTTTATTGATATTAACTATGATTTTAATGTGATCCAATAATTAAAAGGGAAAAAAAAAAAAAAACTCAGTATCAGCATTCAAAGTTCTTTGTTAATTAAGAATGTTATCTAATTCGAAATGAGTAAAGGCTTCTAAAACTTGCAAAAGAGTTATAATCGAGCACAAATTAAAGGGAAAAACGCAAATACTCAGTGACCACACACACACACACACATACATGAAATCCTGGAAAAATCTGAATAAACCATGTCAAGTCAACATCGGATGGAACCATTCAAGAACATATATATTCTCCCGTAAACGATGTCGTTTATCGCAGTTACCCATGTGAACTTGTTAATGAAAGAGAGGATATGGACCACCAAAGATGCTATAGTGCCGATCGCTAGCTAGGACGTTCTAATCCTTAGTTTGTAAGAATTGCCCTATTCATCTTACCCACAATTCCGACCAGGTTCAAAATTTCAAAATGTAGCTAGCTCATAATTTGTTTTTACCTTTGTATGAATTATCTTTTTTTTTTCTTTTCTTTTTTTTTTTTTTTTTTTTTTTAACTTCTAACTTCTTTACTGAGACTCCTAAGTCACTGTTTATTGTTAAGGTATCGCGCTTCGTCGTTTCACTATAAATAGAGATATATATGATCTATATTCAACATTCAAGGATAAATGGAGAGAGATAAGAGTCAGATGTCTCCTGGAGTTCCCTTGAACGCTTCAATACTAGGGTAATATAAGTCATACCCTTATTGAAGTGTTTGGGGGAACTCCCGGTGCCCATTTGACTTGAAACATTTTTATCATGAGAATACGGTGTGTTCTTGTTTTTGGAGGAGTTACTAACTAGATATATTAGTGATCTAAATATATTCACGTCAAGAAAGATTAATTTATTAGCTATGGACCCTTTTTTTTTTTTTTAACCTAGCGAGAGCAGCGTTGATATGCCTAGTGACAACAGAGTGAAAAGGAACAGATGGAGACGATGATGGGTTTGCAGATCTCCGTCGACACATATAGGAGGACACGCTTGACAGAGCTGGGTCTGCAAGGCACACTTAGGGATGATGCTTGGATGACTCTAGGTATGCGAGGCGATGGGATGAGATAGTATAAAGGTATTCTGATTAAATTTTGAATTTGTTATTTAAGTCCTATGTTTTTTTTTTTTGGGTTATTTTGCTTGATCTTGTATATAAAACATTTCCAAATATTGTTATGGTAGGAGAAGGGGCAAGGTCAAGAGTGGGGTGAGATGGTGTAGGTACCGACGTTGGGCTGATGTGGGTTAGTATGAAGGTAATTAGGGGGTTTTCTAAAAATTAAAAACAAAAGGTGATTGAGATCTTGTATAATCTTTTATTTAAATCATAATTTCATTAATTATGTGATGATTTTCAATTCTAAGTTTTTAGGGCATTTTTGATATCAGAATTAGGTCTTAACTGAGAAGAATTATGGATTTATGTATTAAATATAATTTAATTATATTAAAATACTAGACTTCATTATGCAGGTATGCTTTTTTATCGTAAAAGCATAGATTGAAATCATAAAAGGGTAAAAAAACATAAAACTTTTTAACCGAATAATTAAAATTTATACATATATATGTTCTCAATATCTGCATGTTAATTGGCTAGTCTTTTATTCAACGAGAACGGGACTATGATGCTGGGTATGATTCTTCTTCTTCTATTTTTATTTTTATTTTTAATTTCAGGAACTGTACATTTTTCTGTTAACGGTAGAGCAAATTTTCTTATCTATTGGATCAAAATTAATATATTGAATTGTATAAAAGTGCTCCCAATCATAATCCAATTATTAAAAAGACTTGTTGATGTTTGAAAAATAATAAAGGGTATCGCTGGTGCTAAACAAAATAGAAAGATTTCGCCAGCGCTAACTCACTAGACAGACAACCAGGATTAATGGATGTTTTGCTCATACCATAAAATTTTCCTTCTTTTTTTTTTTTCGTTTGTTTTCTTAAGACGTTTGATTCCCTAGAAAATCTTTTTCTTTTCTTTTTTTTTTTTTTGGGTAATCAACAAAATCTTTTTCAAAAAACTAGAAAGATGTTATCGCTACTAATCCTTGCCCTAGTTTAAACCTGCTTGCCCTGAACACACGTCCCTTGTATACATATATATATACATACACACACACATATACATGTATAATAAGACTCGAGTTTATGAATCAGCTCTTGGTCTCTCTTGTAATTCTCTTTCGAGTAGAGCAAGTGATCATGGAACACGACCATGAAGACGGCTTCGAAACATTTTCTACTCATGTCACACCCCCTCAATACTATACGCCGGTGTTTCCGGCCAACAAAAGGGTCTTCCTCGGCCGACGATTCTAGTCATACTCACAATCAACTACCACAAAAAGCATATCTACGCCGAGAAAAGAGGAGCGGCAGGAGAACTACAACAACTACTAGCAGCTAATTATACTCGAGAATATAGCGAGTTCCAGAAGGAAGCGACAATGTCCCAGCTGTTCCTCAGGGACCTCAGGTTCACCCACCTCTCCTCGGAGCTCTTGAGCCTCGGCATCGAGCCACGCTGCCACAAGGGCATGATTGCGAGGCTATAAGGTGTGCTCACAAGCAGTGGTGGAACTAGACATATGTTTCAGTGGGGACATATAACAAAAATTGTTTTTAAGAATAATAAAATAACATAAAATCTTAAAATTAAAGGGTAACATTTTAGTGGGATTCTTAAAAATTTTTAATCTTTAATGTGATAAAGTTGAAAAACCATAAAACTTTTGGAGTAGAATTAATTTTGTGGGAACTATGTGAGAATTTTTAATTTTTAGTAGGAGTAAAAATTGAATAATTATATAAAAGGTAAAAACTAAAAGGAAAAAATTTTAGTGGAGCCCCCACTGGGAACCACCTCCCTTTGCCCCTGCTCACAAGGCCGCAGCCAAAATAAAAAGCGTAAAAGAGAGATCGGAGACGACCGGTGTCTGCTCGTGTAAATGTAGGAGGTTGAGTGGTTCAGGCACTTCAAG
The DNA here is from genome assembly GCA_038430175.1 of Ficus hirta. Taxonomy (NCBI): domain Eukaryota; kingdom Viridiplantae; phylum Streptophyta; class Magnoliopsida; order Rosales; family Moraceae; genus Ficus; species Ficus hirta. The sequence goes on along the minus strand of CM076595.1, from coordinate 12,123,487 downwards.
TGGCGGTATCGGCGGTCTGCGAGGGAAACGAAGAGGAAGATGCGGCTGATGGAGATGTTAAAGGGGTGTCCGGTGAATAATTGTGAATATGATTCTAGTTGTGCAATTTATTTGGAAGAGTTTAGTACAGACGGTAACGACCCTACTTACGTGACCGTTACTAGTTTGATTGGTGGGGAAAGTTTTGTTGTGCGCACATGAGTTTCATGAGGAATGTGCGCTCACATGGCTGCATAAGACTCCCTCTTGCCCGCTTTGCCGCTTTGATATCATGTCTATATTGAATGAGAAAGAGAAACCACTCTCTGATTTGTTTCTCCTTTTTTTTTCTTTTTTCTTTTTAAATACTCTCTGATTTGTTTCGGGTACTCCTCTTTCTATTTATTTATTAGTTGTTTATTTATTTTAGTTAAAAGTACTGTACTCCTTTAATGTTTAAATATATAGTACATATAAAAAGGTCTTCTGATCTCATATTTAATTACAACCTCAGTAACTCGAATTCATTGGATTGCAATAAAAGAAATGTCACAAAACTATATTAATCTTCATACCTCTAGACATTGATTTTACATACCTTTAACAATTAGAACAAGCTCCACAATAAACTCTAGGTATTTTATGTTCTAATGATTATTTAGTGACATAAACTCCACAATAGACCATCTAACGTCCATGATATAGATGGGAACAAGCTCCGGCGGTCCGCCTCGATCTTCGCTTCAACCTCTTCAGCACACCTAATGATCCTCGCAATCACGGTCTCGTGGTGCGCCGAGGAGAGGCGGACGCACTTGAGGTCGCTGAGGAACAGCTGCGTTGTGATCTTTCCGCTTTTTTCTTCGCTCTTGTCACGTACGGTGGTTCCTCCTCGCACGCCATCTTTGTGGGCGTAGGTCAGCGTTTTTCGGAAGCGGAATGTGATCCTTACTTCCACTACCATGCTGCTTGTTGTTGGTCCGAAACGCCGTCGTATATTACCGGTGCCACCGCCGGGATGTAAGTAGTTAAAGCATTGATTCAGATGGGTGTTGACACGGTAGGGCTTCATGATCGCTGAAATATAGTAGTAGTACTACTACTAGATCAAGTGTAACGTGGAGAGAGTTGATAAATAAATTGAACACAACTAGTACGTATAATCTCTTAGGAATTCAAATTCTGATCTGTATGTGTGTGTGTGTGTGTGTGTGTGTGTGTATATATATATGTATATTAAAAAATTATTATAATGTTATTGGAGTTCAGATTCGTTGAGGAAAACCCTAGATAATAAACAGATGTCAGAAAATTATCCTTTTCAATTATATGGGTAATTTTTTATCCCAAAAAAAGGGTAATTAAGTGGATAATCACGCATAGTTTTGAAAATTCAGAAATAGACCATGTTTCAACCCAAAAAAAAAAACTGTTTCTATTTTAACCGGAAGCAAAAATCAAAAGATGTGAATAAAAAATATGTTTATTAGAAATTATCCAAAAAAACAAACAAACAGACAGACAGAGAACCTACGAACTTTTTTTTTTTTTTTTGGTCGCTAAATTTGTACAAGAACAGAAAAATCCTCTATATCTTCTTCTTAGACCGTTCTCCTAAAGAATAATCCTTCTTTGACCGGCATGATATCACCCTATATGCAATATAACTAGTCATGTCATTAAACGGAAAATTTCCCCTTTTTTATTTTTCTTTATTATTTTTTAAACTTTTTTTGCTCAAGTTATTTTTTTAACTTAATTAATACGAGATCACATATATCTCACGCACGTTGAGAAGGTTTTTTTTTTTTTTTTTTAATTTGTTTGTATCTTAACTAATTTTGTAGATTAGTTAAAAACAAACTATTAAGCAAAATTGAATTTTGAAGACAGTCTTTTTCAATTTTAATATTTTCCATTTAAACTCATAATAAGATAGTTATCTAATTTGTTTGTATAAATAGGTTACCTTATCATTTGAGTTTGGAGATGACAGATTTAGATTTGGACCTAATTCACCTGATTTAACAAGGTCTAACACACAATATATTGTTCATAATTATACTTAATTATCTATTAATGTCTAATAATCACATTAAACTATTGCAAGGATCTTACAAGCTTGTATCATTTGGCTCCTCATATTTAATTCAATCCAGCAGCAACATTGTGATATAATGAATCAAATATTAAAGTAACTCCACTATGGACATAAAATTATACTCCAAATGATATAAATATAGACATAAAATGTGATCCATGCCAAACAAATCATATATCATGCCCATTTGCGTAATTTTCATAATTTAATTAGAATGGTTGTTAATCCAATTAAATTATATCTTTAACCTTAAGCGTGCTAGTCACCTTATTGATCACTCCAACGTAATCAAGTAAGTTAATTTTCTAGAGAGAATATTTTGGTCAAAGATTCAAATGATCAATTACTTTAACAACTTAAGGGGAAATTATTCTCCATTCACAAAATTCCAATATTATTTTACTGTCTAATCACTATACAAAGACAAGCATCTCCGGTCACTATAATTGCCATAAAAGAATGAGAAAATTACTCTAAAGTCGCTTTTAACTTAAGAGTTAATTGGTATTATAATGATCTAGTGTTAATTTTTTATGTTACAATGATCTTTAAATGTGTCATTAAAATGCTTTGCGCACTTAAATATACTTTTGATTATTATAAATCTAACATAATTAAGAATTTGATATATTCAAATAAATAAATGCGCATCGTGAAAAATATTACTTTATATAATTTATCAAACTGAAAATGTCATACGGAAATTACTTTAAAAATAGCATAATCCTTTACAGTTTTCATGATTTCTCGGTTTAATTTTTTTCATCTTTTTCATTGTTGTAGTCTTTTTTAACCGAATAATTAAAAAGAAAAAAATCTCATCACGTGACATGTTAATTGGAACATTATCTGTTACCCTTTTATTTTATTTTATTTAGGAAATATGATTCGCTGCTGGTCGATTTTTTTTTTTTTTTTTTTTTTTGGGTAATCATGAAAATCTTTTTATTTTTATTTTTTTTTTCTTGTAAAAGAGCAAGTTATTGACTAGTCCTAGTCCTAGTCAAAAACCGATTTGCTCTGTGCACAAATAACTATATATATATATATATATATATTCAGAGCTAACAAGACTTGTGTTTACTAAGGACCTTTTAGTCGGACTAGTTCTCTTTTAAGGGATATTTAAGATGGAGCACGACCATGAAGACAACTCCGAATCTTTCTGTGCTCGGGCCAAGCATCACTCGATACGATTCGGCAACGTTTCCGGCGAACAAGAACGTCTTCGTCCTCTGCTGGTGCCAGTCAAACTCACAATAAAATACCACACAAGGCATACCTACTCCGAGAAGAAGGGCACGACACAAGAAGGAGCTCCAATCACGGCCATACTTGAAAAGAGCGAGGTCAAGAGGAAAAAGACAATGTCCCGTCTGTTTCTCAACGAACTCCAGTGCACCCACAACGCCGCCTCAGCGCTCCTCTCCTCGAAGCTCTCAAGGCTCGGCATCGAGCCAAGCCGCCACAAGGGCGTGATCACAAGGATCGTGCGGCGTGCTCGCAAGGCTGCAGCCGTGATCAAAGCGAAAAAAAGCGACCGGAGACGGGCGGTGTCTGTTCGAATAGTTGTGGAAGTTAAGTGGTTTAGTAACACGTGGCGGTGTCGGCAGTGCTTGGAAACGGAGCAAACGAGGTCGCTGAAGGAGATGTTAGAGAGACAGAGAGTGAAAGATTATAGAAGGAGTGCTAGTTGTGCAATTTGTTTGCGAGATTTTGGTGTGAGAGTGAGAAGAAGAAGAAAGAGAGTTGTTCGCACGGCTTGCTCGCATGAGTTTCATGAGAAGTGTCTCTTCGCATGGCTTCTTGAGACTCCCTCTTGCCCACTTTGCCGCTTTGATATGTCTATTTTTTAATGAGTAAATTACTCTCTAATTTTTTGTGGGTATTGCTCTTTTTTTTTTAATTAATTTATTTATTTATTTTATGATAAAGAGTAGGTTCTCCTTTAAATGTTGATGACATTATAATTTAAGAGTTCTTTTCAACAAATGGTTATCATGATTTCATTCCGATGCACTAAAATTTCTATGTTTTCTCTTGCTTGTTTAATAAATATAGTAAAGTAACACAAATCTGACTATTAGAGTACTATTATGAAGTCCATATTTGGAAGAAATCAAGTGTTGATAGACACTGATTTTTTTTTTAAAGGGAAATTACCCTTTTTTAATTAGGAAAGCTTCCTTTAATATTATTAATTGATTTAAGAAAGTTAGATTCAATTTTGAAATAATTATTGGGTAAAAAGTAAGTTTCTTTTTTTTTTTTTTTTCTTATTTCAATTCCAAGATTATTTATTTTCTTAATTTTATTTTTAGTTTACAATTTTCATTTAGTACTCATATGTAAGTAGTTGAAATTTTTGTTAATAAAATTTTGAGTATTTACTTTCTTTTTTCCAATTTTTGGTATTTTTTTTTAATCAACAAATTTCGAAACCAATTTTCAGTATTCTGTGTGAATCAATATAGTAACTAATCTGTCCCTATAAATTATCATTTTTATTGTGTCAACATACAACAATTATACTTTAGAATTTTAGTTTCATGAATGAATTCATAGTTTGGACATATTTTAATGGGTGTTGGTGTTTTTTTTTTTCCCTGAAAATATGTGTGTTGGTGTTTAAACTAAGGGGGTTGTAATATATTTGTTTCCATAATTTATATGTTTTCTTATCATTAGCAAATAAATGAGATTTCTATTATAATGTGATCTATTAAGAATTTTATATTTGGATTAATATTTTTTGATTTTAAAAAATAAATTAAAAATAAAAGTAATCCAACAATTAGTAAAACAAAACATTTATAAAAAAAATTAATTAACAAAAAATAATTCTTTTTCAATAACGTTAAATTATCAATGCCTAGAGCTCTGGTAAGATTCTTTAAAAAATATATATAAAAAATATTAAAATATTAAAATATTAAAAAAAAAAACTCTCATTCAAGGTGTTCACCAACGCCCTTACTGATGCGTCGACTGCATTAAGTTTTTTTTTCTCTATGATTTTATGGCGACGCTACAATGGATCAGAAATTTATTTTTTCGATCGACAAACATTATGAAGCTAATTGACGAGTTGATTGTGTCTATAACTCCATCTTTTCTTGTAATGCAAGTCAGATCAAGAGAGCAAGAGTTGGTAAAGTTACTTAATACGTCGTAGCGTTAAATTAAGATCAAATTTCACTCTTTGCTAGGTCCCTTGTTTGATCCAAGAAAAATATATAGTGAAAAAGTAATCTTCTACCGAGAAGGAGAATACTTTGAGGCATATATATATACTTATACATACATACATACATACATATATATATACACATACATATATAACTATCTTGTAGCCATTAATACCAATCTTTCACCCTCTTGTAAATAAAACATCAAATATCAGCCTGCATGCACGTTAGTGAGTGTCAGATGAACCCGGGAGTTCCCGCAAACATTTCAGTAGTATAAAAATCCACCCAACTCGTGTTGAGTAGGGTCTTAAATTTACCCCCAATGAAGTGGTCAAGGGAACAGCTGACAAATATTTCTACTACTCTTTTCTCTGTTTCATTTGGTTTTTGTTGATTCAGTACAAAGCAAACGTGCCTGTATTTATAGTGTTCATTGTATGCCTAATAAATTAGAAACCCTAATTATGGAAAGGAAAACCACAGAAGCTGAGTTGAACCTGGTCAGAAATATGGACAAGGTGAAGGATAAGGAATAACATTTTGGAAGTGAGACGTTGTGGTCACTACTTCCCACTTGTCATGACTACTAGTCTCGATATGCATGATAGCTACGACCTAGAGAGCTGATTAAGCTTTAAATGTTTACCATATGTATAATCTTACAGTCCATTATATCATCTAATTTGTTCAGAAAAATATAAAGTCAAACCATATATACAAGAAGGGGGGGAAAAAAAACAATTTTAAAATGCGCATCGGGTACGTGTAAAAGTCAAGACCACTCCCAAGAACATGAAATGACGAAAGAGAAATCAATGGAAGAATCTACAACCTTTATTGAAAAGTAAAAGATCTTTGGCAGATTTTCAGTTATAGCTAATAGGGAATACTAGTATTAGAGCATCTCCAATTTGATATTTGGATGAATTGAAAAAAAAAAAAAAAAAAACCTCTAATAGAGTACATTTTTTATGTTAAATCTGTCATATACTAAATTTTGTGACAAATATGTCACGGTGTATATAGCCAAATTATAGTTAATATTACCTCTTGGTAATTGTTTTATTTTACTTTTTTTGTAATTATTAAACTATTTTATTTCTAATTTATTTAGTACTAAAAATTAAAATTTCAGAATGTAATAATATGATGACAGAAAATTAAAATAGAATTATGTACTAGAACATAGAATAAGATAGTGTTAATTTAACTCTTTTGTGAAAAATTTATAATATTAGTATAGAGAAATACATTGGAGATAGTCTTAGTATGTAATATCATTTATATACGATATATATATATATATATATATATATCACATTTTACATGTTTTTATAGAAGTCGTTTTATTTGTTTTTATGATTTTATCTTTGTATCGTTTAATCCAATGGTAAAGGTGCCTATACTGTTTTTATCAAGTCATTAAGTTCTAAAATTATACAAAAGCAAATCAAATACAATATCAAACTAATTTTCACTCTTAATATAAGTTTCTATCTTGGCTTCATTCTAATTAAGACATCAATAATCTTTCTACAATTATTCTCATTTATATCCTTAAAATTTACGATTATTCCCATTTTACGTCATAAATTTTAAAAACTCTTACTTTCTTTCCTGAATTTTAAAGTAGCCTCATTTAACCCCCCCTTCATTAGAATTTCTATTAAAAATAGACAGAAAAAAGGGAGTTAAGTCTAGTCATGCAGTGTCTTTTCATTTGTTTTGAATAGAAATCTTGATAAAAGTGGTTTAGTAAGACTAATCCTATTTTTAGTATGTTTTTAACCAATTTTTAGTAAAAGGTATTACATAGGACAAATTCAAAATTTAGGAGTACTAAATTACGAGTTTTAAAATTGAGGAGATAAAAGGAGGATGACAATAAAATTTAGATAAATAGATTAGAATAATCAAATGAATTAGTGCATAAAAAATAAGAACAAACCCCAAGAACATGAAATTACAAGGGAAATCTATTAGAAATAACTCCTAAACTTTTTTAGAAAAATGAAAAGTACTGATAAATTATAAAAAACTAATGGAGTAAGTATCCCAACAAAACTATATATACGTGTGTATAAATCATTCAAAATAGACATATCAAAGCGGCAAAGTGGGCAAGAGGGAGTGTTAAGCAACCATGTGAGCAGACACTTCTCATGAAACTCATGCGAGCAAGGCATCCGCACAGCAGTTAACTTTCTTCCCACACCAAACTCTTCCAAACAAATTGCACATTTAGCGCAATCTTTAAATTTATTCACTCTACACCCCTTTAACATCTCCTTAGTCAACTCCTTTCTCTCTCTTTCCTTCTTGCACTTGAGGCATATCCACTGCACAATAGACCAAAAATTGTTAACAAAGATAGGGACGAGCACTGCCCTTCGATTCTTCTCCTTTTCTATCTCGGCTCCAACGTCGCGTGCATACGACACGATCCTCGCAATCACGCCCTTGTGGTGGCGTGGCTCAATGCCGAGATTGGAGAGCTCCGGGGAGAGGAGCCTTGAGGAGAGGTGGATGCACTTGAGGTCGCTTAGGAACAAGTGGGACAATGTCGTTTTCTTCTTGTAGTCTTGCTCCTTGAGTATGGTGGTTTCTCCTCGCACGCCCGTTCGGCGCCCGTAGACCAGCTTTTTTCGGTAGTGGATTGTGAGTATGACTTTCACCGTCGGCGTCGGCGGAAGGCCGGCTTCTTGTTGGCCAGAAACGCTGTCGTATCTCACCGGCACCGGCCAGACGACAGTACTAAAATCTTCCAGGTGGTGATCGACGTTGTCGTACGCCTCCATGATAGCTGAAAGAGTGTAGTAGTAACAGATCAAGGATTAGACAAAGCTGACTTATAAAAACTAGTATGTACGTATATATAGGTTTATAAGCTGGTTTAGACTTGAACTGTGATATGTTGCTTAGTGATTCTTTTTGTAATTTGTATTCCGATAAAATTCTAATACTAATTCTTCTTGGTTTGGGGTTTGGACTCCGGTTCCCTTTAGGAAAAGGGCACAAGGTTTTATTATCATTACTATTTTGAATTGGAAAAAAAGCTCAAGCTAACAAACATATACCAGATAATTATGAGCTTTTTTTAATTACGAAAAATTAGATCAATATGAAGTTTTTAAATACTTATTTGATTATTTAAATAAATTAACTTTTTTTTTAAATAACTATTAATCAATAACTGATTATAGTCAACATAGTCGATCATCAAAAAATATGTATAATATTTGATCAATTAGTGATTTATTATGTTCAGTCGGTCAATCACTGAGTTATCATGTAGTGATTAATATTTTTTTAAAAAAAAATCATTTTCTTACTTTTACAAAACTACATTTATTTATTTAAAAACTACTTCAAAAAAAAATTTCATTCACCCACGTATTCGTTCTACTTATATGGGTATATTTGAGTGGATTTTTTAATATCCAATAATACAATTTAACAAGTTCATGTCGTTAATTTTCAAATTTTAAAAAAAATTTTGCAGCAATTTGTTTTGTTAAAATATTCAATTGGGTAATTTTGTAAAATTATTTTAATTTGTTTCCTATGGAGAGAATAATTAGAGAGAGTAATAGTTATCTTACAAATTACAAAGAATACTTAACCCTATCCCTATGTGTAGGGAATGAAATATCAAAAAAAAAAAAGTAAAGTAAAATAACAAATAATAAAAATTACCTAATTATAAATAATGAGAAACAAACTAAAAATAGTTTTGCCAAACTACCCAATTCAATATTTTAACATGTTCATACTTGAAAATTTTAAGAGTAAAATTAAGCAAACAAGTTAAGCCTGCCCCAAGTCCGAGTCTGAGTCTAATACCCTATATAGACAAGTATATATATCATATATATGTATAGCTAATATCTATACGGACATTAGTGTTTACTTAATTAATCGACTCTTTTTTTAAACCTTGGTCTGACTAGTAGTTTTCTCATATACCAGATAATTATGAGCTTTTTTTAATTAGGAAAAATTAGATCAATGTTTGATTTTTAAATATTTAGTTATTTAAATAAATTATCAAAAAAAAATTTGCTTTGAAAAATGATTGATTAGAGTCAATATAGTCAATCATTAAAAAATACATATAACATTAATCAATCACTGATTTATCATATTCAGTCGGTCAATCACTAATTTATCATATAGTGATTGATAATTTTTTTAAACAAATAATTCTCTTAGTTTTACAAAACCATATTAATTCATTAAAAACTACTTTAAAAAAGAGTCATTCACCCACCTATTCGTTCAAATTATACAGGTATATTTGGGGTGTATTCTTTAATATCCAATAATACAATTTAACAAGTTCACGTCGTTAACTTTCAATGTAAAAAATTTGCAGCAATTTGTTTTGTTCAAATATATATTTAATTGGGTAATTTCACAAAATTATTTTTAATCTGTTCCCTATTATTCATAATTAGGTAGTTTCTATTACTTGTTTTACTTTTTTTTCTTCTTGGTATTTTATCCCCCCTATAAATAGGGTTAAGTATTCTTTGTAATACGTGAAACATTATCAAACTAATTATAGGAAACAAACTACAAATAGTTTTGTGAAGTTACCAATTCAGTATTGTAACATGTTTATGCTTGAGAATTTTAAGAGTAAAATTAAGCATAAAAGTTAAGCCTGCTCCAAGTCCGAGTCTGAGTCTAATACCCTATATACACAAGTATACATATATCATATTTATGTATAGCTAAACACACATTAGTGTACTTAATTTATCGACTCTTTTTTAAACCTTGATCTGACTAGTCGTTTTCTTATAAGCGATCATATTGGAGCACAACCAATGAACGACTTTGAAAATTTTTCTGCTCAGGCCAAGCCCATGGCGATGCGATACGACGGCGTTTTCTACCGACAACAACGGCAAGGTCTTCCTCCGGCGCAAGTCCTACTCACAATCAACTACCACACAAAGCATATCTCCGCCGAGAAGACGTACGTGCCGGGACAAGAACCCGCCGTACGACACGAGCACCGCGAGGACAAGAGGAAACGACAATACCCCAATTGCTCCTCAGCGAGCTCTTGTGCCCCGAACTTTCTGCAATGGTTCTTCGCCCCAAGCTCGTGAGCCTCAACGTCGAGCGGCGCCGCCACCAGGAGGTGATTGAGTCGGTCGTGGGTGCGCTCAAATATCGCAGCGGAAATTGAAGCGGAAGGTGGTCGGAGAGGAGCAGCGTTTCCTCATATCCATGTGGAGATTAAGTCGGTTAGTTTCAAGTGGAATCGTAGCGAGCTCGAGATGGAGAAGGAGAGAAAGATGTTGATGATCAAGAAGATGCTAAAGGAGCTTAGAGTGGGTATCAGTGGTAGTAATAGTTGTTCAATATGTTCGGAAGAGTTTGGTGAGGGAATTAGATCAAAGTTTGTTGTCAGAATGCCTTGTCCGCATGTGCTTCATGAGGAATGTGTGCTCTCATGGCTTCTCAAGACTCCTTCTTGCCCACTTTGCCTCTATGATATGTCTGATTTTTTTTATTAATTTGTAGTTACTCTATAGTTTCTTAGGGCTACTCCACTAATTGTTTACATTTTAGCATTAATATTCAATCAAGACTATGAGTGCTTTGCCCTTGTTATTAATTTCATGCTTACTTTTAATGTAACCTCCATGATTTGGGTTTAAATAATTAGTCTTGATTCGTTAAGGTGTGGATGTACTAAAATTTATTTCTTTTTTTCTTTCTTGTTTGTTTGTTTGTTATGTTAAGTAACACAAATTTGAGTACTCAAACAAGAAGGAAGAGAGTAGAAGTTTGTAAAGTTACCGTCTTTTTTGCTCTTTTTGCTGGTCTTTTTTGCTCTTTTTGCTGGTACCCTCCAATGCTGATCTTCACATTTAGGGTACATTTATTAAACTGTATAAAAAGTGTAATGGGAATGATATGGGATTGAAAAGTAAAGTAAAGTAATGATAAAGAAGATCATTGATTCACTTTCAATGTTAATTGGTTGATGCTAGCTGTAATGAGAAACAATCCAATTTCCTTTTCAATGTTTACTAAATTTGGAAACAGATATGACACAAAGGAGCTTACTAAATTCTATTCAAATAATGAATAGGTAAGTTTCACTCACACCAATCTTGGGATCTTGGATCAGACTCCACATATCTCTCTCTCAAGGACAAATCAAAAACTTTCTAAAACGAGGCCAACAACAGGAAAATTATAATTACCAGCACAATTGTAAAACATCAAACCAGCCATGCTCGTAATAATTAGTGAGTGTCAAATGAACCCCGGAGTTCCCCCAAACACTTCAGTAGTATAAAAATCCACCCAACTCGTGTTGAGTAGGGTCTTAAATTTACCCCCAATGAAGTGGTCAAGGGAACTCTAGGGAACAGCTGACCAATCTTATTACTCTGTAGTCTTTCTTTCTCTCTCTTTTTGGTATCTGTTGAGGCAAATATGAAGCAAAACTTGCCTATTTATAGCGCTCTTTGTTGTATGCCTAAAAAATTCTTGGCCCTTTTGATAAGGAAATCCACACAAGCTGAGTTTTGAACCTGGTCAGTATATTATGGACTATATAGGTGAAGGATATATTGGGATTAAAATTACGGAGGTGAGTTTGTGGTCACTACCACCACTTCTCACGTTGTGCCAATTCCACGTCTTTTTCAATCTTTTTTCAGACATATCATGTCTTCCCCACAAAATTTCAATTACATATGTTATTGAAACCAAATCAATAATAAATGGAGGGATTTAGATGAAAGAGAGAAGCTGATTTTGTCAAGCCACGTAGTTGAAAAGTTCTTAACCTGAAGAGGGTGGTCAAGGAATCAATTTTTTGGAACAAAAATCTAAGCTATATATGTGTTTAACTAGATTTTTGTCTAGGATTTACCCAAAGATAAAAGATTTTATATCTTGGATAAAATTTGAAGAGAACTGACCTTAAGATTTGTTTTAGTAAATGGAAAATCTAAGAAAAAGCTTAAGATTGTGTTTACCATATATCATTTGACCGGTTACAATATTGATCCGAAAACTACAATAATTTACGTCAAGTAATACTTGGAATTACGCTTGAAATAATAACAAATGCAAGACATATAGACGAATTGACCCATCAAATTCTTATGGAGATATAATCCATTTCAAGGAAAAGCACTTGACATTCATTCATTATAAGGGACATCCTGAAAACGTCCGGGGTTAAGATATGGTCTCCGAATTAGGCTTACACTTCATAAGTTGTTACCATTTTTCTTTAGAAAAAGCAAAACCAAATCATTTTAACAATTAAAAAAAAAAGAAAAAGAAAAAGAAAGAAGGGAAAAAAAGAAAGAAGGGGAAGAAAAAAAAGGAAAGAAAGAAAGAAAGAAATTTTAGTGCGCATCCAATCGAACATTCATGGATCAAAAGTCGGGACCAATCCCAGGAACATGAAATAATGAGGAAATCACTTAGGAAGAATTCATAACCTTTACTTATCTAAAGATAAATTATAAGGGATTTCTTTAGCAGATTCTCAAATGTCGCTAATGGAGAGTACTAGAAGATTATATAATCACATAAACATGAAAAATATCGTATGACAAAGAGCATGTTTTAACTTTGACATATGGCCTATTTGACTTAAGTCTCGAGAGAGTGCCTAAGCCTACTAGATGCACTCACGGGTTCATAAGGGATTTTTAAAAGTAAAGGACCAAATAAATAGTGTTTAGAGTAAATTTCTGAGTCTGGTCCTGAACGACTTTTAAAAGATTTGATTGACTCTCCCATAAGTTATATATATATTTTTTTTTTTTTTTGAGAAATGATTATATCACTCTTACGTCATCACATTATATGTATACTTATATAAACCATGTTTTACTTGTTATTATCTTCAATTCGTGGGAATTTTGGGTTTTAAAAATATAATTTATTATCTCTCTTAAACTGTATACAATCCTTGACTCCTTTAGTCATTGGTACCTAATTTTCTGTTCTTTATTGCCTTGTTGTAATACATTCATCCATTCTTCACACTTATTTAAAAAAGAAAAAAATTCGGACTAATCTTTTATGTATTCTAAAAATACCATTATAGAGAGAGAGAGAGAGAGAGAGAGAGAGAGAGAGATTTTTAGTGCATCTGGTGGAACCCTAACAGTCAAGAACAAACCACGAGAACCAAGAGGAGAAATTAAATAGAAAGAACTCATAACGTTAATTGAAAAAAGTACATTTAGGGGGAAAAAAATAATGCAGTAATTATATTGAGGGGTTTTAATCATTTAAAATGGACATATCAAAGCGGCAAAGTGGGCAAGAGGGAGTCTTAAGCAACCATGTGAGCAGACACTCCTCGTGAAACTCATGCGAGCAAGGCGTCCTCACAACAAATAATTTTGTTCCCACACCGAACTCTTCCAAACAAATTGCACAATTAGCACAATCTTTAAAATTATTCACTCTACACCCCTTTAACATCTCCTTTCTCTCTCTTTCCTTCGTGCACTTGAGGCAAGTCCACTTGAAAGTATCCCACAAAACGTCCACAACGACAGGGACGAGTGCCACTGCCCTTCCATTCTTCTCCACTTGTATCTTGGCTCCAACCTGGTTAATCACGCCCTTGTGGCGCCACGGCGGGATGCCGAGGTTCGAGAGCTCCGAGGAGAGAAGCGTTGAGGAGAGGTGGACGCACTTGAGATCGCTGAGGAACAAGTGGGACAATGTCGTTTCCTTCTTGTCCTCGTTCTTCTCTAGAATTGTCCTTTCTCCTAGCTCGCGGGTTCTGTGCCAGTAGGTCATCGTTTTACGGTATCTGATTGTAAGTAGGACTTCCTCTGGCGGCGCCGAAGGAAGATCATCAGGTTGTTGTTGATCAGAAACGATGTCGTATCTCACCGTCGCCGGCCTGACGATGACGTTAAAACCTTCACGTTGGTGATCTATGTGGTAGTGCGGCTCCATGATCTCTGAAAAAGTAGCACCTTGATTAAGTGTAATGTTGCTGATTAATAATATTAAGTGCTAATTAATTAATTAAACACTAGTATGTGTTAGCCATAATATATATATATATATATATGTGTGTGTGTGTGTGTGTGTTAAGCAGTTTTAGACTAGGACTATGACTACGTCGCTTACTTATTGCTTAGTGATAATTCTAATCCTTATGGGTTTGGACTACGGCTCCGTTGAGGAATACTCTAGCTAATAAACAGATGTTTGATAATTATGAGCCTGTTTATTTAACGGGTATTTTTGTAGTGGATAATCAACTTAAAGAATGTTGAGATCTTTAATTGTCGTTTTTAAAATTATTTGACGTTCATATGTTACTTTCGCTTTCCAGTTTAATGTCGTTTGGATTTTGTTGTCCTTCTCGTTAATTTTTGTCGTTTTCCATTTTTCTCCCGATTAGCTTTTTAGGTTTTTCTTTATGACCTCTTCATCGTCGTTTTATTATAATTTGGCGTTTACATATTATTTATGTTTCCAGTTTGACGTCGTTTTGATTTTATTGTCGTTTTAATTTTTTGCCTATTTGCTTTTTATGTTTTCTTTCTTATCTTTTTATTGTTGATTTGAAACTTGAATTGAATGTCATTTTAACAATTTTTGCTGCTTATACTTCTATTGTCGTTTTAATTGTCTCTCTCTCTTTTTTTTTTTTTTTTTTTTTGGTCCAGTTCTATTGTGGTTTTCAATGATGCTGTCGTTTTTCAGCATTGTTGTCGCTTGTAGATTTTGTGGTTAAAAGCTCTTGTTCGTTTTATTTTTTTTATTTTTATTATTATTTTTTTAATGGTAGCTCGGTTTTCTGGTTTGCTATTTTACCTCCCTTGTTTTGAATAGCCCTATTGTCGTTTTCCTCAACAGTCCTTCATTATCGTTTGAATTTGTTTGTCCCCTGCTATTTGAGGTTGTTTGGATATTAGATTAGTTTTCATGACTTCTTTAATTTTTTTTTTCCTTTTTTGTACTGTATTTGATTTTATATTTATTCTCTTTTTTATTTTTTTAAGGGTTAATTTTATGTCAAACTAATTAAAAACATATTTCAAGAATAACATTGATTTCGTTTAATTTCTATTTTATCATCACCACATCAGATCTTTTTAATAATTATCTAAATTACCAATAGGTATGATAGTGTAATGATTCTTTAATTAAACTTGATAAATTACATTAATCACTCGTAGTACTAATTACTGATAAGACAATAACATAATTAAATACTATTTTATTAGTGTTACATTTAAAAAAAAAAAATTAACCCTTATTTTGATTTGGTGGTGAGGACATGAGGGCACCAAGAAAACGAAGAAATTAAATACATATCGAATATGATATTCAAGTAAAATGTATATAGAATTCATGATTTAAAAAATCTAACTTACCGAATATTCAAAAGGTTAGAAATTTGTGCTGACAACGTTTTCTAATAATATGAGATGATAATTGTAAAATAATAGAAACTGATATTATAATAAAGAAACTAGAAAAGAGCAAGTTTAATAAATTTTTCATTTTATAGTTTCTTTCTTCTTCCTATTCTCTTTCTTTTCTCTTTTTGTATTCTTCCTCTCTTTTTTTCTTTTTTTCATTATCTCCTTGTCCATCTCTTGCTTTCATTATAATGTATATTAGGGTGGGGGTTTTAAATTCGATACTTTTTTGTGAAATCAATTTAATTCCCGCTAGCTTTTCTTGTACTCACAACTTATTAGTATTTTCACCAATTTTGATGCAAAGTCCCTCCAACTTATCGGCAAATAAAAAAGTCTTTAACATATAAAATAAAAATATACAAAATCTTTTACCACACCATTTCCTAAATTTTTAAATAACATTTTGGAAATTTTTGAAGACACTCACAAGTTTTTTATTATTATTATTTTGAAACAAGACGTTCACAAGTTAGTTTCACAACACTTTCGACATTTCGTTATGTACTTTGCTTATTTTCTTCTTTTGTCTTTTCCATGGGCGGCAGCATTACTTTCAAAATATTGTTGGCAGTGAACGGTGGCGCAGTCCCTCCCTCGTCCCTCCACCTACGTTAAACGACAATAATTATTTGAAACAATAATAAAATTGTAATAACGATATAAAAACCAAAAATTTTAAAAACAAATATAGCAATAAAAATAATTAAGTCAAGCAAAACGACATTGATAAAGAATAAAGCAACACAAATTTGAGTACTCAAGCAAGTCAGGAAAAGAAGAGATCAATAGAAATTTGTTAGCATAAAATTTTAGAAATTAAAAAAAAATATATATATATATATATATATATATCAACACAACCAATAGAACAAAAGTGAATAGATATCTTGCAACATTTCTAACACAGGGCCAAAAACAGGACAACAATATTTACACTCGAACATAACAGCACGTACTGAGATAGTCATCAGTGAGTGTCAAACCAGAATGAACTGCAAAAGAAAAGCTTGGTCTGTTATAAGACATCAAACCCGCCATGCACGAAAGTGAGTGTCAGATGAACCCGGGAGTTCCCCCAAACACTTCAGTAGTATAAAATCGACCCGACTCGTGCTGAGTAGGGTCTTAAATTCACCCCCAATGAAGTGGTCAAGGGAACTCTAGGGAACGGCTGACCAATATTATACTCTTATTTCTTCTTCTTGTTTTTTTTTTTTAACCTTTCTTGGTATCTGTTGAGGCGATACGAAACAAACATGCCGATTATATAGCGTTTGATTGGTATGGAAGACCACACAAGCTGAGTTCTGAACCTGGCCGGAAAAGTGGACAAGGTGGGAGGATATGTCAAGGGATTAAAGTCATGGAGGTGAGTTAATGATCACTACCACCACTTCTCATCTAGTGCCAATTCCATGCATGTCCTCTTCAATCTTTTTCAGACATATATCTATATTTATATATATAAATATATAAATATCAAGTCTTCCTTAATTAATTACATGTTTTTGGAACCAAATCTTTAATGCTTTAGCTGATTTTCTTAAGCTGCATTGGCGAAAAGTAATTTAACCTAAGAGTATGGTCAGGGAATCAATTTGTGGGACTAAAATCTGATCTATAGCTGCTAGAAACATTGATTCTGAAGCTTTTTTTCTTTTTTTTTTTCTTTTTTTTGTCTGTGATCAGAAATGGGTATATGCCAGATTTTTTTAAGATTTGAACAGCAAGAAAAGATCGAGAATGAAAAGGACAGAGAAGTTGACATGACAGAAAAATAATTCAGGAAATGGGTATGGCTTTATTCTTCAAATCTAGATTCCTTCTTTTTCCTTAATTAGCGTAGGTAATTTGACCCACATACCTGTCCAGGTTCACTTCCCGAGCTATAAAGTATAAAAACAAGCTCTGCTGATTGTAGATATAAATAATATAGGCTTTCCATGGTATTTGAATTTAACTCTAATTAAACTCTATTTTTTCATCTTAATTTTTATTTTTTTTTTTTAAATTAATAAAATTTATAATTAATTTTTGAAAAATTAATCAATTTCATTTTAAAAATTTCATCTCCAATCAATGAACCAAACAAAAGTATAGTATATGGTTTTAAGCGGATGCACTGAAGATAAGAGTGAAAGCCCATCATATGTCATCTAGAGTTCCCTTGAGCACTTCACTGGGGAATCTAATTCTTTAATCAAATAAGTACTTATATCCTATTTAGTAAAGTTTCCTAAATAGTTTTTGATTGATCTTGATTGATCGAGTCCAAAAACTAATTCTCGAAATATTTAAATGATATGTAAAAGAATAATGCCAAGAAGTATCAATAATATTAAATATCATATAATAATAGAAAATGAATTTTATAATATGAGATCCACAAATGAGATCTACTTCTCTATTAATGTGAATCATAGATGCTCTAAAGTATTTTTTTTTTAATGTTAAATGAGTTTTGACTTTAAAAAACCATTCGGTAAAAGTCAAATTTTGTTACATCTAAAAAGAACTCTTTTAAATAAACTTTTTAAAACTTGCATTAGAATTTTGGTAAGTGATTGTATACCTCATTCTAATATTTTTTTTATTGCTAAATAGATGATTTAAAATTATTTTGACCTATTAAGTTCTTTTAAAAATATAATTTCATGCACTTATTAAAAGCCCATAGCTTTTGCTTCTTATAGGTTTACTTCTCTACTTTTACTAATTAAATATAGTAAAAACTATGTCAAATGTGCTCTTAATTTGATAATTTCTTTAAAATTTTCAGTTATTATGTGGGGATGTGATTATCTTTGTTAAATTTTAAAAATCTTTTGTCAATTCTAGTGTCATGGAAGAAGAAAAAAAAAAAAAAAAGAAAAGAAAAGTTTATGGAGTGATTTGTCAAAATTAAAAATTCAAGTACTAAAGTGACATAACATTTGTACTTCACGGACCAACAAGACAAATGACCCCTTTTTTCCTAACCAAATCAAAATCTCCAATAAGAGGTTGCTTCATTGTCTGCAGTTTTTTTTTTTTTTTCCCCTGCTGGAAGAAAAGGAGATAATAGTGTTCTTATCCATTTCAAAATCTATTGGGATCACAAATTAATTGGAAAATAAATTTTTCCACACTCTCGTTAATAATATATGGAGGTCAATACTCGTCAAACATACAACCTCGCTATTTCAGAGAACTAAGTACAAACACATTAAAAAAATTTGAATTTTTGACAAATAGAAGAGAGAGTCATAATGTAGTGATTATTGTTCCTTTCTGTTTTGCGACAGCATATGGTTACTATAATTGTTTATTTTGGCTTGCTTTTGTGTAGCAATTTTTATGCCACGCTGAAAGCCTTCTTATTCAGTTTCCAAATCTAGCTACTTGATTCCCTTTTAAATTTTGTTACTTGTTTGTTCATGTGGAGGTTACTGTCTATCCAAGCTATGGTACTATCGAAATCATGAAACAAATCCGGACATTCAAATGCAAGTCCTACCAGAAGAAATCTAAAACTTCGCCGACTAATGAAATTTGTGAGTTGTTTCGTTACATATGTTGTTTGAAGAACAAACAAAAATAAAAGGGATTTGAAAGGTTAAAAAAAAATACCACTCAATGTGATCCAAATCAAGTTGAAAATATTATACATTTTTAAACCAAGAAGAAATGTACAAAAATAAGCTTGGATTTGAAGTAAGCTCCAAAAAAAAAAAAAAAAAAAAAAAAAAAAAAAAAAAAAAAAAAAACTACTTGGGAATATAGGAACTTCGCATCAATCTAGGTGAAAAGCCTTAAACACAGGAAAATAAATCACTTTATCTTCTAAATCATACATCTCTCTTGTGATCAGAAGAAAAACATGAAAACAACTTGACACTTTGTATTAACCGTCACAAGTCATGTCTTGTTCTCCTAATTTAATTTCCTGCTAATTTTTTTTTTTTTTTTTTTTTTTTAACCTAGTTCACTTCGCTAACAAGGCCCATGGAGTAGTTTCTCTTTTATGAATACTGCACCAATTAGCCGTGTCTTGTTATTTCTCTCTCTCTCTTTCTTTCTTCAAGAAAATCTCATTCTCTTTCGGCTTTTCGGGTCTGTTAACGGTTAAGGTTTTGTCATGGGAAATTGCTGTTTCAAGAAACTACTTGAAGAGCCAAACCAACGAGTCACTGAGGTCCACCTTTCCACTGGTATGAACTAGTCTCGTTATGTTTCTAGTTTTATTTATTCAACAAAGTTATTTCAAGATTTTTTTTTTTTTTTTTTTTGGTTTAAATTAACTCCTTGGATTTTTGTAAAGCGGGCAAAGTAGTAGGAGTTTCTACTCAACCAAACATAACTCGGACCACATCTCCAAACAGCACTCGAATAATTAGAAACAAAATTATTTCTTCCTCAAATTCTCTAATTATACAAGGTAAATAGCCTTGCATGTCCTGCCTTTTTTTTGGCTTACGACATTGGATTGGCGTTTTATATGAAATATTGTTTCTATATATACGTATTGTGTAATGAACAGCAAGGATTAACCAAGCTGAACGAGACAGACGCAGGTTGCCCATTCGACCGAGGACTTCTCTTTCTTCGAACACTCAGATTGGTGAGTCCTTGTCTGTTCGGAACATTTTGAGAATATAATTTTTGGTCCCTACACATAAACATAAATATTGTTTTATCTCTCTTTGTCAAAGATTGAAATATAAAAAGAACTACGAAAAGAAACTTAAGTAAGAAACTCAACGAGATTCATGACTAGTTTAGGATCAATGAGTCCAACACATTTCTTTTACGTTTGTTAGTCCCGCTCCCAAGCTGGTTTTGTGCATTAAGTGCAGTGAAGCGCAGAGAAGATAAGAGACATGGCAAACTGATAAACGCTAGGGATTCGACACTCAAGAAAGTGAACAAGAACAAAGGAGGAGAACCGAGTTCTAATGCTAGCTGCAAGGTTCGCTGCTTTTATTATGATGTGCTGAGAGATGCAACCAACAATTTCAGCACAAGGAACCTCATCGGGGAAGGCGGTTTTGGTGATGTTTATAAAGGATATTTCACATATTGCACCATGAATGCTGCGAAACAAAACGAGGGATTTGCAGTTGCCATCAAGAGGCTCGTACAGCAACGACCGCAAGGCTGTGAAGCTTGGGAGGTTAGGTTTTCATGAACAAAATCATCCAACCATAATGACTCTAAAATATAGGTTATCAACTCTAGAACTCACCCTTGACAACCTGACTCTCATGGGGAGAGAATTAATGATTTGCTACTTGGCAATATGGGATTTTTTTCGGTTCATAATATGCAGGGATGTTGTGCCTGCAGACTGAAGTGAAGATGTTAAGGGAGTTAAATCATGCCAACATAGTGAAGCTAATAGGGTATTGCAGGGAGTGTAACCATAGAATGTTGGTATACGAATACATGGATAAAGGAAGCCTGGACAATTCTTTGTTCACCGGTAAGATAAGTCACGAAAACCTTCGACGTTGGTCACTAAGAAAGTCTAAATTTAGGAAAAATAATGAAAGTGGCCTTTCGATGAAACAGCAAACCGAAAAGAGCTAAACTGGTGCAGAAGAATCAGCATAGCAATTGGGGCAGCCAGAGGTTTAGCTTATCTTCACGCTAATGAGACACCGATCATTCACTGTGACATCAAGGCCTCCAATGTCCTTCTTGACTCTGTGAGTTCCCTCCGATATTGGTTGTCCCATAAGAGGCGTCCCTTGTGGCTATTAACCAGATTTGTTGCTATTCTTTTCAGAAATTCAATGTGAAGATTTCGGATTTTGGTCTGGCTAAATATGGACCCGACAATGAACATGACCACCTTAGCACAACCGTTAACGGCACTAAAGGCTATTTTGCTCCAGAGTACTTCAAAAAAGGTAATCAACTAGAGTATCTGTCAGTTCACTTTTTAAATTCATGTCACACATTTCATCCCATTCACATACTGTTTGATTTTACTATGATTTAACATGTACATTATCTGTTTCCGCCCCCAAAAAATAAATAAATAAATAATAAAAAATAAAATACTGGTCATTATTATCTTTCACAAATATAGGAGACTGGTTCCGAGGGATGTATATGGGGCAGATCACCCGTAATGGGGGCGGGTATGACCTGCATTCAATGAATTATGCTGCGGGGCGGTATAGAATTTGATCATTTATCTACTCATCATAAACAGGGCATTTGACAGTAAAGGCAGACGTATACAGCTTCGGAGTAGTGCTCTTGGAGATCTTAACTGGTTCTAGTGTGGACCAGAGATGTCCGAAAGGGGTGATGGGAAATCTTGTGGAGAGAGTTAAGCCCCTGCTCTGCAGCAACAACGTAGAACTGCACCACATCATCGACAACAAACTCAAAAAGAACGTCCCCATGGAAGAAGCTCAAAGGTTCGCTCGACTCACCTATCGATGCCTTAGCGAAGAGCCTGAAAGAAGACCATCAATGGCGGAAGTGGTGACTAGTCTAGAGCAATTACAGCAAATTGTTGGAGGCGCCACTACAAATCATGACGCCCGAAGAGTGTCTGGATTCAGTGCGTGCCCTCCTCCTCCTAAAAAGGCCTCTAGAAGAAATCCCTGCAAGTGATCAGGCAGGGAGCTGATGTTGTAACGTAATATGGGGACCAAATTGGTTACCATATGTGTGTGTATATATATATATGCAACACCAAATGCTTCCTGATCAATTCAAACACCAACTTGCACGTTGAGGTCTCTGAATACTATAAATAGAGATATAGATAGATATAGAAATAATCTCCTATCTGACAGAAGTTATAACTTTTTAATAATCAATTTGTAATAACTAGATGACTTTCTTGTAATTTTATGTAAAATTATGTATAACATAATACAATAATACAATATAGCAACCGTTGATGCAAAAGAAGAATATCACTTAAAAATAGTATAATAAAATCGACTCGACAGCGTATAAAAAAATTTACAAATCCGATAACCGGATAAGAATATACCTATACATATATATATATATATATATGCTATTTTCAGATAGAGTAACCAGACCAACCCCTTTGAAATTAAAAGCTACACACATTCACTTGTAAGTTCCTAAACTTGGCCCAACCCACTAGACTTACTTTATATTTTCATCTAGCAAACAAAAACAGAGAACTTCACATTTTCTTATTTCCAAAAGATCGCAAGCATTTTCTTCATTAAAAACAAAGCAAAACAAAATCGTTGCTTTTTTGTCCGGTGTGCCATGGTAAAATAAAGATTAATGTACATCAACAAGGAAAAAAAAATTTATATATATAGTTATAATTTAGCTTATATTCACACAAAATACATTAAACAAGCGGATAACTACTATTTAAGAGCTTTAGATATGGAGCTTCATTAAAAATAGGTGGCTACATAACTTGTTCCGGCAAACCTTCAAAATTTTGTCGACATGCTTTGCCGACACTCCGTTTCCATGCAAAAATGGAAGCAAATGAGAAATTTACAGATTCAGTGCTCGGTTCAATGCACTTTTTGGGACTGCCGATTGGGTCGCAACGGGGATGCACCTGGCGGGGGGTTCAGAGGAGAGCGGTGTTGCCGCATTGGTGACCTCCGGGGAGTAAGTGACTGATCTGATAGGGAAAGAGTAGCTGCATTTTTAGGGGACTCGAGCTGTTCCAATGCTGCTAATACGTCTGCCATTTTGGGTCTGGTTTTAGCTTCATTGTTAAGGCATTGCATAGCAAGTGACGCAGCCGTGAATGCTCCTTTCTGGGGGTATTGGCCCTCCAACTTGGTGTCCATGATCCGAAACAACTTTCTTTTGTCACCCAAATATGGCTTTGCCCAGTCCACTAAATTCTGCTCAATACCAACTTTTGTTTTGTCAACGGCACGTCGTCCCGATAGTAGTTCCAACAGTACAACCCCGAAACTATAAACGTCGCTTTTGGCAGTCAGACGACCTGTTAAACAAACAAAACTTATGTTAGTAACAAAGAGGGGAAATCACTGATTGTGTATTACAATGCAAAACTCCAGTAGTGTTCAAGGTAAAAGTCAGACGGACACGGACCTGTGGCAACATACTCGGGAGCTGCATAGCCATGAGTGCCCATGACCTGAGTTGACACGTGAGTCCGGTCACCGGTGGGGCCTGCCTTTGCCAAACCGAAGTCAGAAAGCTTCGCATTGAAGTCCTGCATCAACAACTTGAAACTGATGTAATTATCCAAGTTCAACCCAAGAGAAGGGAAAGAACAGCTATCCAAATTCAACAAAAAAGAATTTTCAATAAACCGTTCTTTATTTGACATACCGCATCTAATAAAATGTTAGAAGCCTTAAAATCTCGATATATGACTTGTGACTTGGCCTCATGAAGAAAACTAAGCCCTCTGGCAGCACTGATGGCCACTTTCATCCTAACTGCCCATGAAAGCGGTTGCGGCCCTCCTGTTAAGCAAACCATAGTAGCCGGGATTAGGAGGAAAGTTCTTAAAGCCACAACAACTTTTTGCAGTCCAAATGCAACCAAATTTCATAGTTACAGTCTTACATAAGGCATTCGCACAAGAAGACAGAGATGTTAACAGTCCAAATATCATTTTCTAGCCAGAGTGAAATATGTATCGTAAGATATAACCAGTTATTTCTAGTGCACCACTTACTTCTAAAGAGATGATTCTCTAAGCTTCCCTTCGGCATGAATTCATAGACCAATAGCCGGTTCTCAGCCTCTAAGCAATAGCCTATAAGTTTAACCAAATTTGAATGATGAAGTTGACCGAGGTAATTTACTTCTGTCTGAAATTGAGTGGCCATCAGTGAAAAACTCAGGCATAAGATTGCAAAGAAACACAATTGAAGAAGGAGAAAGAGAAGAAGAAGATGCCTACCAACCACTCCTTGTGGCCTTGGAAACCTTCAGGTTTAAGCTTCTTAACAGCGACAACCATTCCCGAACCAGGCCTTGCAGCTGTTAATGTGTTTTCATCAATCCATCCCTTGAAAACATAGCCGAATCCACCTTCCCCGAGAAGACTGTCGGGGCGGAAATTTCTGGTCGCATTTTTCAGGTCATTGAATGAGAAGGCTTTCAGATTAGGAGATGACAATATTTCACCTTCGGTCCTTGGTGTAGGAAGACTTGAAGAGTTGCTTAATTCACTAAATGACGGGACAGTCAATGAGGAAACCGAAGAACGGCTATTTCTGCTTGAAAATTTTGAAACCCCAGATGCTGACAAAGAGAAAAATGCAGGGTCATTTCACAAAGAATAAATTAACTTAAAGAAAAACGCTGCTTCTTAGAAAATTTCAAAGTCAATCAATCTCAAACCACATTCCCATCGAAAGCAAATTTAAGGAGTCATATATACCGCAAACCATCAGTAAAAATACTACAAGTTTTTGTTCTTTTGCAAAAGTTCATTTTTATAATGGTAAGTTCAATGTTTTCTTCTTGTAATTTCTCTGTTCAGTTTCAAAAGGACCAAATACAATGTACAACGAGTGGATTAACATCCAATAAAGGAAAGGAACAAATCGGCCGGCCTAGCCAAACACTTAAAATCAAGCATCTATGATCCGGCACTTTACGAATTACAATAATATGTGTAAAAATCATGTATCATCTCAAGGACGACGTGATCATTTGGAAATCATGTCTGTGTTTGTTAAAGAGGGAATCATTATCAGACCAATTCTATCCTTCAAGAGGGTATAAATGCAAGATGAACACTAGAACACACACTTTTGAATCAAATACTTCCAACAAATATAAATTTCTCTTCAAAATAAATAAGAAAGAGAAATAAGAAAATTTGCTGTACCGAGATTAGTCTCACAAAAGTCAACCATAAGGCGTCTAATTAAAATTAACCCAGATCCATCTTCCACATATTGAGCCTCTTTAGCCAGATTAAAAAGCAGTACAAATAAAGAAAAATATCCCAATTCCCAATTCAAGATCTACCTCAAAAAAAAAAAAAAAAAAAACCTGAAAATCGATAGAAACAACATTTTTTTTTTTCACTCAAATCATGAATACCCAGAAAATTAATATTCTTCACTTAAGCCCTACCAGAACAAAATTAATCACGAGCTTAAGCACCGAAAACCCAGAAAGGGAAACAACCTCGAAAAAGAAAAAAGAAAAAAAAAATAACTTCACAATTCGAATCCAATCCCAGCTATGGAACCGACTTTATATACCCATCAAATCCCATAGCCAGCTCAAAAACTCAAGCATTATATACATATATATATTTATATATGGAGAGAGAGAGAGAGAGAGAGAGAGAGAGAGAATACCAGAAGTAACGATGGAGCTCTGGGCAGTATCAACTTTCGCAGAAGAACCTAGACAATTACCCATCAGCGGTTTTTCCTTCAAAACTCAAGGAGGCGATTTGGTTCTGTCTGTGAACTTAATTAGCGATATCTGAAACTCAAGACGAAATGGAACTCTAGTTCTGGGTTTTACGTGCGGGGATTGGCTTCCAAGGTGACTTCGGAGAAAGTAAGCTAGAGAGAGAAAGAGATAGAGAGAGAGCTAATCCATTTGGGGAATCGAGAAATTGGCGAAAAGAAAGAGGAGAAGGAGAAGGGAAGTAATTGCAAAGCAGCAGGTGAGAAAAGGAAACAGAGAAGAAAGTGGTTTCTCGAGAAAAAAAAAGAAAGAAAAGAGAAAAAGAAAGTCTTCGGTTTGAGTGGTCTTTTGGCTTCTGTTATAGTTAAGTGTAACGACAAAAACGCGTGGCGTTTCTATCACCAATGACGTGTGCGCTTTGCACCTCTTACCCCCACCCCCCCCACTGTTCATTTCAAACCTTATAATGACTAAAATGCCCTTCACACAGTGTCCTAATGTTCCTAAATTTGCAATCCCCGATTTTGAGAACCAAAAGGTGTTTGGAATATAGGTTGAAATTAAAATATTACAATTTATTTTTATATTTTTTAAAAAAGTTAATAAAAAATTTTGTTTAAGATTCGTTTTGGGTAATATTTGAAGATAGTTTTTTAGAGATTGAATTAAAAATATGTGTTTGAAGATTTAAAACTTTTGAAAAAACTTTGTGATATAGAAAATAATACAAAAATTTAAAATATGTTCGAAAAAAAAATACAAAATGGATCTTGTCTTATTCGTCTCATTATTACGAATATTTTGACATAAAAAAAAATCTCATTCTGATTCGAAATGAGAATGTTACGGAATTTTAGAGTTTAGGTTTTTTGAAAATAGAAAAGATAAAATTTGATGTAGAATTGAAAATTTGAAATTCAGATGGCAAAATGACATCTGGAGATGTTACCCCAAACTTGCCATTAGTTTTTGAAAAAATTGAGCAAATCCAATCTAAATATTTCAACTCAAATCGGTGCACTAAATGCAAGCTAATATATTATTATAGTATCTAAAACTAATAATTTGATTGCAAAAAAAAAAATGGATGGCAGATATAAATAGAAGCTAAATACTAAAATTAAGCAATTTATTTAGATGTCAAAATTTAATTAAAAAGATATTTAAATTACATGAAAACATCCCTTTTTTAGTTTTTCATTTTGCTTCCTAATTTCCTAATTTTTCAAATTAGGATTCTCTTCCTTTTCTTTAATACAGAAAAAGGTTATGAGCAAAGACGTCGACGTTCTTAAATAATGATGAATCACTTTCATGACTCCGTCACTTCGAAAGAAATCTTATCAATATTGTAAAGGTCACTCAAATCAGATTTTTACAAAGAAAATAAGCACTTAACCAACCCACATAAAAAGTACATTGGCTTGGGATTCTCTTCTTTGAACTACAAAATATTAGACTTTTATTTATTTATTTAATTTAGATCGTATTATAGTTAAGGAGAATTTGATCATAATTTGACAATTTGAACCCTTTTTTTTTAACGGTGCAAAACTATATTCATTGGACAATTCTATCATAAACTTTTCATAAACAATTACAGTAAAAGCAAGCTCACATAATTCATAGAATATAATACCACAGGCTTCAACTTTCATTGATGGTGGATGATTTTCTCAATATTTTTTCTTTTTTGTCTTTGGCATGCTTCAACCTTTATGCCTGATTATTATATTAATTAGGTTTCTTTTTTTTTTTTTTTAAATAATTATTATACAGATTAGGTTGCTTCGCAATTTATTTTACTATATCTTACCTCATATTAGTATGGACTAAAAAAATTAAAAAATAATATATAAAAAATAAATTAAAAAAATTAAAACACCCTCCGACGGCGATCCAATCCCCCTCGATGCCGGTGACCCCTCCCCCCCAGACACCAAGGAAGCCCCGCAGTCCCTTCACTCCATATCTGCCCCCCACAAAGTCGGCGACCTAGTCACCCGATCCCAGCGACTCAATCCACCCTCGGAGGCCGACGAAGCCTTGCCCCCCAGAATAGGTCCCTCTGCAACTAACCCAACCCCACCTCCCCCCCCCCCCCCCCCCCCCCCCCTTCCCCGGTGTCGACCTTCCCCCAACAAGCCGCCCCCAAGATCCTGCCCCTCTGCAACTCGGATCCCCACCCAGCGACCTTCTCCGATCCCTCTGCAATTCAAGCCCTTGAGCTGCGACCTTTGCCCCCCCCCCCCCCCCAACCTTCCACCGGTGAAGGTGGATTTTTTAAAATTTTTTAATTTCTAAGTCTGCAACTTGCCCCTCCTCCCCGGCGTCGACCTTCCCCCAACAAGCCACCCTTAAGATCCTATCTCTCTACAACTCAGCCCCCTGCCTAGCGACCTTCCCGGTCCCTCTACAACTCAGGCTCCCGACTGGCGACCTTCGCACCCCCCCCCCCCCCCCAACGTAATGACAAGCCCCTCCCTCCTCTTTCTAGAGCCCCCAACCTTCTACCGATGAAGGTGGATTTTTTTAAATTTCATAGTTAAATATTACTGTAACGTAAATTATATAATAACTACTATATATAAATAATATTTTAGTTATTTGATTACATCTGAATGGTCTAAAAATAAATTTTATTGATAGAAAATATAAAAATAGTTATACCATAGATTCTCCCATTAAACTATTATAAAATATTTTCACTCATTTAAAACGTTGGATCAAACAATGGCTAGTTAGTTGTAGGCTAGTTTAGGTGCAGTGGTCTTTTTTTGACCTTGGACAGTTCAAGAACCGCCATCATCATCTTGTTTGATGTTGGAAATTTTTAATGTTTAATAAAAAATAATAAATAAAAAAAAGCTTGATTCCTAAGCAATAATAAAGTAGGTAATGATAACTAAAGGGAATTTTTTAGTTGGTCAATTTCTTTTTTATTTATTTTTATTAGTGTTAGGTATATCAATTTCAATCTTCATTTTTTAATATCAATTAAAAGTGAATTATCGACTTTTATTAATATATATAATTAAGACAATATTTTTATAGACCTATCAATTAAAAAATAATAACTCTCATATCATAAAAATCGATACTCGAAATTTAGAATTTAAATCAGTGTCCTTAATATTCTCCATATTTTTTGTGGAATAATTTTTAAATATGCACATATTGGCTAGTGCTCATTGAGTAATAATTTAAGCGGGGCAATTATTAACTTAGCATTCACAAATTCTTAAAATAAGATCCAAGTTCATGTTATTATGTGAATGGTTTATAGTCATTACCATTCGTCAAAAAGGAAATGCGGGAAAAAAAAAAAAAAAAAAAAAGGCCAATTATCGTTGAAAATCCTGAAAAAAAAAATCCAACTATGAACGAAATGACTATATCCCATAAAAAAATCAAGCTTATAATATGAGAAAAATACTTAGGGGTATATTTGGGTATGAAAAAATAACGTCATGTTTGGGCAAGAAAAGAACGTCGACTTGGTTGGGGGACCTAGTCCTCGCACTCTCTCTCATCGTTGAGTTGCAAAAGGCAACAAGACAAAGGATACCCATGCTCCTTTCCATAAGAAAAATTCAACCAAAATATAATAATAATAAGAGTAAATTATTATATTAATTCCTTAACTTTTAACTTCATATAATTTGAGTCATTAATTTTCTTTTATAGTTAGAATGTTTCTAAATTTTTAAAATTTTATTATAATACACAGAATATGTTAGTTAACATCACTTTTTGATAAAATTTCTAACATATTCCGTTTAAAAATTAACAGAAATGACTATTGTAATAATATTTTAATAATTTAGAGACTTTTTTTTTTGTAGTTGAAATGATCAATAATGT
This sequence comes from Ficus hirta, assembly GCA_038430175.1. Classification (NCBI taxonomy): domain Eukaryota; kingdom Viridiplantae; phylum Streptophyta; class Magnoliopsida; order Rosales; family Moraceae; genus Ficus; species Ficus hirta. The sequence continues at coordinate 12,093,536 of CM076595.1, read as the reverse complement.
TAAAGTAGTCATTTCTGTTAATTTTTTTACGAAATCCGTAATTAGCATTACTTTTAGATCAAATAACTAACAGATTTTGCTTAAAAATTGATAAAAAAGACTATTGTAGTAATATTTTAAAAATTTAAGGGTATTCTAATTACAAAAAAAAAATTCATAAATCAAAATTAAAATGAATAATTTACTCTGATAATAAATGCCACATTTTAAACAGTTTTATAGGTTTTTAATTTAATTATGAAGATTAGCGAATTTGAATAATGAGACCCCAAATTCTTGCTCACGCAATCTGGTTTCACATTGGCGGTTGCCCACATGAATAAGTCAAAAAGTCATGGGGGTCGGAATAAGGTTCCATAATTAGATTAATCTCTCTTTTATACTTCTAAATGAACTTTAATATTATTTTAAGCTATCTTTTCCAGCCAAAAACAAAAACAAAAGAATAGAAATTGGTAGGCTTGGATAGGGAATTAAAGTCACAAACTACGTTGAACATTTCTTTTTTATTTTATTATTCCTTTTCTAGAAGAATAAGATTGACAAGACCCTATTAAGTGTGAAAGCAAATTGGTGAATAGAGTCGAATTGGGTGTGGACCTGAGAAGACCCCAACAACACGTCTTTGTTTGCTAGAAATTATTTAAATTATATGACAAAACAACACCAATTCTCAAGTCCTATCTCCCATGAAGAGCAATCACCTTTCATACCAATTTACCAAAAAAAAAAAAAAAAACAAACAAACAAACAAAACAAAACAAAATCACCTTTCGTACCAACAACGTTCATGTGCTAGCTAGCCCACACAAATAGTGGGGTGGCAATTCGTGTCACGTGTCGGGTTCGTGTCGTGTTAGAGCCGTGTCGATTTTTTTCTTCCCCGACCCGAACACGACCCGCGACCCGAACACGAAACGAAACCGTGACACGAACACGACACGAACCCGTCACGGGTTGACACGACACGAACCGAAATTGACCCGCGACACGAAATTGACTCGCAACACGAAATTGACCCGAAATTGATCCGAAATTGACACGAAATTTGACCCAAAATTGACACGAAATTGACACGCGACCCGAACTTGACCCGAAATTGACCCGTAACACGAAATTGACACGGAATTGACCCGAAATTGACACGAAATTTGACCCGAAATTGACACGAAATTGACACGCGACCTGAACTTGACCCGAAATTGACACGAAAAAGTGACACGAAATTGACACGAAAAAAACGGGTCCGACACGAACACGACCCGTTTTTTTTCGTGTCAATTTTTCCCAACCCGAACACGACCCGCCCCCTATTTTTCCCAACCCGAACCCGCGAAATTCGTGTCGTTTTCGAGTCGTGTCGTCGTGTCGCGACCCGTATTGCCACCCCTAGTGGACACATTTGGAATTGGAGCTTCCACACCCTAAATTTTTATTATGTTACTTATTATAGGCATTAATACATGACTTTTTGATTGTGAGTCCAGATTTCTCATCCTCGTTTTTTCATTTCATGTTTACGTACCATTAAAATTAACAACACGACCACAATAATAGTAGCTAATACTAAAACCACTAAAGTATTAATTAAACTGTCGAAATTTACTTGAAATTACAGACGATAAGATAGAAAAATGAGATAACGTGTTTAAAATATCTAAAATCTTTGATTATTGATAAAACAAAAATATATATATATATATATAGATATAAAATGTTTGATTATGATAGTGCTAGCAAGAGTAAGTGGGGTATGCCTATCAGACCTTCTTTCTTTCTTTCTTTCTTTCTTTTAAGAATTGACTATGAGACTAGTTGATGCATCGCAATCTTATAGTTGTGTAGGTCTTCGTATATTTAACCTTGAATTTTTCTACTTATTAATTACTACCATATGATTTCGTAATAAGTGAGAAGGTTTACAATTACACTACTGACCACTAAATATCAACTAGTTAGTTTTAGACTTTTCGGCACTAAATTGACGTCTTACATTATGGTCATAGCATTGTAAATTGTAAGTTTTAGCAAAACAAAAAACAAAAAACAAAAAACGAAAAAACGAAAAAACAAAACAAAACATAGAAGAAGAAGATCTAAAGTAATTAAAACAAAAGCAGCTCCTGGACTAGAGACCACAGCTGGTTTCATGCCACTCCATCCAAGATCAAACACAAGAAATGAGGGAAAAACAATAACAACATACACAATTAAAAATTTGCTAAAGAGCACAACATAAGCGGTATTTCAATTTTGAGCCTCACATTTGACAGTTGTGGAGCCACTCATAATAATTGAGTGATTTTGACTTTTGAAATTTGAATTTTTACACTCAATTTGAAAGATTTCAGTTGTGCCTTCATTTTGTTATGAAATTTTTATTAATGCCTTCACATGATAATTAAAATTTACAACAATATTCTTATCTAACAAAAAATTATCTTATTTTTTCCATAACATTCCTATTGATATAATATTATGGGGAGAAACTGCAGTAGAGCCTCATTTATATATCTTATCGATAGAGTTTATTTTTAAACCGTTAAGATGTAATCGAACGGCTGAAATATTATTTCTATATAATAATTATAATGCATTTTACCTCGTATTAGTATGACTAATAAATTAAAAAATAATAATAATAAAGAAATTATCAAAAAAAACCATTTTTTGGTCATGGTAAGCGCCGCCCTCCCCAGCGCTGGCGATGAGCCCACCCCAGTGACGCTGGCGATGGACCCCCCTCCCCCAACCAAATCTGCACCCTCCACCCCTGATGTCGACGAAGAGGCCCCTCCCTGACGCCAGCGATGAGCCCACCCGTCCCTTCCCCCCCCCCCCCCCCCCCCACCACCTCAAACGCCAGATCAGCAGGCCCTCCCCCCCCTCCCCCCCTCCCCCCCCCAACGCCAACAAATACCCCCTCCCCCAACTAGATCTGAGCCGCCACCCCCCCCTCCCCCACAGTGCCGACGACGAGCTCCCCCCACCCAAACATATCTGTGTGTCCTCTCCACCCAAGCCAGATCCGTGCCCCTCTCCCCGCCGGCCACCAGCCCAAAAACCGACGACAAGCCCCCAACCGCCTCCCAACGCTGTCAACTTAAATGATGTTATTTATTTATTTATTTATTTATTTTGATAATTTCTTTATTATTTTTTTAATTTATTAGTCATATTAATATGAGGTAAGGTGTATTATAATTATTATACAGAAATAACATTTCAGTCGTTCAATTATATTTTAATGATTGAAAAATAAGCTTTACTGATATAATATATAAATGAGGCTCTAATGCAGTTGACAAACAATTAGATTTTTTGATAGGTGACAAACAATTAGATTGTGCAATAGGCTATATGTCTATTTTATTTTTGCTATGACAATATATATCCCCACTTCTTTTTTCCCACCTTGCCAAAGAGTTGATAGGGTAATGAATAATGTTAGCATCGAAGATGCAACTAGGAGGGAGAATGCCTTATCAGTTTAACCTTATTCATATTTATAATTTTTTTTTGTATACACGAGTATATACATGTATATCTCATGAAGCATATTGACCACAAGGATTTTTAGGAAGAGAAACTAAGTAGACTCATAAATAGACCTCACAAAATAACAACTTACAGACAATGACTAATCGAAAGAGAACTTATGGCATTCATAAACCACATAAGATCTTTACTCCTTAGTAATGTAGGACTCATCATAGTGACTACCTTTTTTGATATACATACAAGTAAATACATACAAACAAATACACACATGTATATTTCACAAGACAGCTCGATCACAAGAATCTTTATAACTAATGTTTAGGATTTATATATCTAACTAATATTAGACATCACAGTTAATAAAAAATAAATTTCATCCGGGATCCTGGCCCCTTTTTATTATTGCGTGATGCCAACACAACTTGACTAATGTGACAATTGGTTTTTTTGTAAGAATCACACAATCAGTTTTTATATATATATATATATATATGAAATCAGATCTTGGCCTTATGTACGTGTGCCCCACATGATAACTCATTAACGGCTGTGATTTTCCTAGTGCTGATTCCCATTCCCCTACTCAAACGCTAACATGACGTGATCGTAAGAAGACACACGCGGAAGCTCCAAGCAAAAGGCCAAAGGATGTCAATTTTCTATTCTAAGAATTAAAGAGCTCAATCATGTTACGTAGAGAATTATTTGCCTAAAAACAGTTCGTTTTCCCACATGAAAAATTGACTCAAGTCGGTAGGGGTCCTATCTATGATACAAGTGGAAATGTTGCATATACAAGTGGCTTCATAATTTACATACACATCATAATTTACAGACACATGTATGGAGAAAGTGAAACTAGACTTTTCAACCAAAAAAAGTGAAACTAAACTTGGTCAAAAACCTTGTGTTTGTTTTGATGATTACATATCTAGATCAATTGAATTTTATGTCTAAATATTTTATCATATAGTACACGAGTTGAATTCCTCCATTTTAGATCCCAAGTTTTTTTTCCTAAAAAAAAAAAAAAAACCCCTCGGTTAAAAAGAGTCTTAATCATTATTGTCTCTTGTGGGCATTTAATCCTTGAGAGTTAAGGCTTGAAAAATATTTAGAAACCTGATGTTAAATATCATTATTAATAAAATATGAGTTTCATATATGATTAACATATTGTGAGACTCACGTTTTATTAATTAAAAGCGCTCAATATCACTGGTGTCTTAACCGATAGATTAAATTCTCATTCCAATTGGGAGAATAGAAGAATAAAAGTCACCACTTTTACATGTTTACAACTTATCTTATTGAGGAAAGAGATATTCAGGTGGGTCGAATCCACAAGGTTATGATCGAGTTAAGCTTTCAGTTACGTTTTACAGCATTGAGAATTTCGAATCATCCTCAACAACCCTAGCCTCACAGCACCCAACGAGCCCCAACGGGGAAGGATGCTAGAGCGTGGAGAGAGGAAAATGTAATAAAGTAGTGAGCTAGTAAGCCTAAGAATCCTTTTTTTGTAATAAATAAATAGAGAAAGCCACTTGATTTGGTATAAATAAAGTAAGAAAGCGTTCTTTTCTGGGTTATGACATACCCTCATCCTTTCCGATTTCTATTTGTTTCTAATTCTATAATAATTTCTACACTAAACCCTTTCTCCACTCTAGGGCGGATGGAATTAGACCAAGGGGAATCTCAGTAGAATAAAAACATATTTTCCAGATTTCATACGTAAGAGATCCAGATTTAACACAGAACTACAGGGAAAGATATAGATCGATCGTCTTAGATAGACAACTATATTTTACATGTAAAGTCAAACATGATATGTTAGGTGAAATTGATGGAAGAGCGGTAGATTCTAGGCATTGTGATCGAGAATGGGTCAAAATCCAAAACGACACCTAAGTCGTAGGATTAGTGATCTACTTATTATGGGTATGACTATCCATCGCTTAAATCAACTTTAGCTATTCGGCAAGAAAATGACTTTTTTTTTTTTTTTTTTTTTTTAAAGGAAGTGCAGATGAGTTTAGGGAGTGATTATGGATATCATTCCTTGGTCAATGATTAGTGAAAATCCATATGGGAGTTTAGTTTTCCGTGGTGAGCTTCTGTTGACCAATCGCTAAAGATGGGTATTACTCTCACTTTCACATGAGTTACAACTCACAAGCGTTCTTATTACGCTGCTTCTTATTATGGAGCCAAGTCTTCTTAGTAACGGGATTTTGTTTTACTATATGACGAAAGTCGTGACGACTGCCTTTTTTCTTACTTTTTTTTTTTTTTTTTTAGATAAAATCTTCTATAATTTTATGACCGAGAAATTTAAGGGAAGTGTGATCATAACTATGCTACTCTCACTCTCCTTCAACTACCGATCTAAGAGAATACTTGGTTGGTCCGTTTGATTTAAGAATTGGAATTATTTTGATTTGGAATTGTGCATGTGGTGGGTTAGATTTAAAAAGTATGAAAACTTAAAATTTATTCAGAAAAAAATTATATTGATGTGAATTTTATTTCATTCGTCTTAAAATTCTATGTAATTTTTTTTAAATAATCAGTTTGTTTAAAATTGGAATAAAAAAGTTATGAACTTTTAAAATTTGAGTTTTTAAGTTAAGAATTGGAGTCGTGAATAGTAAAATTGAGTTGACTTTTTCAGAAAAAAAAAAAAAAAAAGTTGTATAGTTCAAGTGATTGAACCTAAGGCATGCTAAATGACTCAATTATTCTAAACAATACATATTTTTGCTAACAATAACTTAATGGCATGTTTACTTATCAGGAGTGGAGAATGGGAGTCAATCCCTTGTTTACTTGTTCATTTTTTTTCTGGAATGAGAGTGAGAATGGTGGGTCCCACACCAATTTAGAATTGAGGAATGGGATTGGCAATCCCATGCCCCCCTCTGGATTGTGACTCTCATTCCCACTATTAACATTAAATTACCATTTTATCCTTAGTTTATTTGTAAAAAATTATATTAAAAAATAATAACAACCTATATTAATTATTTTTATTAACCAAATATAATATATTTTTATTAACTTAATATTATATAACTATCATAATTACTACTAACGTTATTAGAGTAAATAAAGAACTTTTTTTATCACAATATATTATTATGTTTCTATTTTTATTTTTTTTATACTTTACTTATTTTAATTCTTTTTTTTTTTTACTCTTTTTAATTTTTTTAAACAAAAAATTACACAATTCAATTTTATTGCCTTAATATCATAATGATTATTTTACTTTTGATTAATAGTATGATAATAAATAATTAATTAATTAATCATTTTTTTAATTTTTAAAAACACAATAAATAAAGGAGTATACAAGTAAATTTAAAACAACTGACTCCGATTCTTATTCTAAGTAAACGCATTAATGAGATTAACAGTGATTCCGACTTCGATTCCTCGAACCCAAGGAAACAACATATTCTGACTCCGAATCCTGACTCACTTCGAATCCTACCCACTCCGATTCATGATCACTCCGATTACAGGTAAGTAAACATACCATAAATCCTTTTCAAATCTCGTTCTCTCTCTCCGTCCTGGCTCTCTCTTTCAACCATGAAGATTCTGTCTCTCCATTCCGCTCTATCTCTCGACCGTGAAGATCGTCTCTCTCTCCATCAAACTCCTCTGGCAAGAGAGAGTCAACGTGCAAGACCTCCGTGGTTGAGGCGTCGGAGCATTTTAGATGCAATGTTATCAAGAAGCCACAAGATGATGTGTGTAGCGGCATTGGCAAGCCATGATTTCTGCAAATTTCGCGCAAATCCAAGATCAACAACATCCGATACAAGACTGAGACTCAGCTTTCCAACATATACGATGACATGCGCTCTAGCTCTTGTCTCCGGCCTCATCCCCTCTGTCCAGTGACGGAACCAATCTTTTATTTCATTGAGGACGTATACTTTTTTTTTTTTTTTCAAAAATAAATAACATAGGAAATGAAAAAAAAAAAATTTGTATAACCGTATTTTTAAAACATGACAAAATATATTTTGAAAATTCTACAATAGAATATGAAAAAATATCTTTCTAATATAGTTATGTCATAAATAATGAGATCTAATATTACAAAAGTTGTTTATTTATATGCTTTTTTGTTTAAAATGATTTTGATCATATCTAACATTAAAAAAATACATAAACACTCTATCATAAAAGGCTTTCGTTAATATTTATGTCATTAAAAATTCATAAAACATGTTACAATAACTAATGAATAAAAAGAGAAATTTAGTTACATATAAAAAATGAAAATAAAAAGGATAAAGGTCGATGGGAGCATAAATAAAACTACTAAATCTTAGTGGGGGCAAATAAAAAAAGGTCACAAATTTCTTAAAAGCTCATATTTAATTTTTTCAGAAAATCAGTGGGGACGACTCGGTCCTATCATAATTTCATCATTGCCTCCACCCATGCCAGTGTCAGTGACTCCATGTTCTGTGTCAAAGTTGACTTATGCAACTCCGGAGTTTTGCAGTGCATCGGATTTTAAGTCGAAACAATGCTGGCAATGTCAGCGAACATACTCAAAATCGCGGTGGCTAGAGGAAGGAGGAAGCCGTGAGCCGGTGACTTTTGAACTCAGATTGGTTGTTTTTTGTGAAGATCTCATTGATTTTTCCCTTTATTTATTTATTTATTTATTTATTTAAAGAGCGATGTTGATGCACATGGTAGATCTAAGAGGACGCTTCAAGTGGGATGATTATTCTTGTTATATTTTATACCACGAATCTTGCTTTATTGGAGCATATTTGGGTCAATATATCAACAAATAATAGTTGGTTATGCCGCCTCTAATGACAGCTTGCTCGCATTTTTCTTTCTTTTTTTCCCTTGTTATCTATTTGGTTCTCAGAAAAAAAAAAAAAAAAAAAAGACATTAAGGTGAATCCACGAGTTAAGTTAGTAAATTATGTGTACGAATCTAGTAGAATACTCCGACACCGACCAATGGTCACTTTGATTTTGGTGACAAATCTAGTAAATATCGATAATAATTTAATAAATTACTCTGATGAGACAATTTTTGACAAAGCACATTAATTGACCTTCGACTTATCATCTTTAGTTTCCCTTCTATTATGGTAGTAGAATTCTTATTAAGTGCCATTCCTAAACAATTTTTTTTTGAAATCTACTATCTAGAATATTTGCATAAAAATTATTTTAAAGTTTCAGTTATACCCCAAGTTTTGATTTTTAAGAATACTCAATTTTCAAATTTATAACCCCAAATAAGCTAAATATCAACCATACTATTATGTATGTTTTAAAAAATATATATATATATCTATAATGTGAATTCATAATATTTGCCACTTCTAAAGTTTAAAAATCTTCAACCTACTTCAAATCTGCTAAATCTTCAAAGGATTCATTTGAGAATCTTTTCAGCATTTTACGATTTAAAAAAAAAAAATTGTTAACGACTAGCATGTGCTCAATTATCAAGCAACAGAAAAAAATAAATAAATAATAAAAAATAAAAAAAGATCCCCCCTCCTTTTCTTTCTTGACAGAATTTCCATCCCAAAATTTACGTCCAATGAATACTGTTGACCTGAATATTAACATTATTTATTTTTATTTTTTATTTTTTATTTTTTTAGTAATGAATGAATCCCGACAAGAAATAATAACGTTGCTGGGAAAGAGGAGAGAAGGGTTCCGCGTCCGAGCAGCCAATAAGAAGCGGAAGGTAGAGTCATCTAGCCAATAGGAGACGTCCACGTAGACAGATCCACGTCGCTTGGCGCTTTAATACTTACCAGTACAAACCCCTCCTTTTACTGTTGCCCGCTCTTTTGGGTAGTTATATAATATTTTAATATAACAATTAATAGAAAACTAACAACAAACGCAAGAAATTTCTCGATCTCCATCTCCGTCTGCTGTTTCCGACCTCCGGCGACGTTTCTTCTCCCCGAACGCCGGACATGGAAGCTCAAGCCTCCGGTCTCCGCCGCGTCTTTGTCTTGGCCTTTTGCGTCGCCGGGATTTGGTCCGCCTATATCTACCAAGGTGTTCTTCAAGAAACCCTGTATGTCTCTCTCTCTCTCTCTCTCTCTTGAATTTCTGAGCACATTGTGTTCCTCGATCTTAATTTAGGGCATAAATTATATACCTTTTGTTCTCTGTTGGTGTTTGATTAGGTCAACTAAGCGATTCGGTCCAGACGGGAAGAGATTTGAGCACCTTTCGTTCCTAAATTTAGCCCAGAATGTCGTGTGTTTAATCTGGTCTTATATAAGTAAGTAAATTTTTCGGCTTTTCTTCTTAGTATTCTTTGCTTGGGATTGTTGATGATTTTTAGGATTTAGATTGTATACCTTATATGTGTCATAATGATTGAGTAGTGATTAAGCTTTGGTCTAGTGGTGGCGGTGGTGGTGGTGCGCCTTGGTGGACGTTTTGGAGTGCCGGGATTACCAATACCATTGGACCGGCTATGGGAATTGAAGCCCTCAAGTACATTAGTTACCCGGCTCAGGTAATTTACTTTTTCCCTTTCTCTTTCATCAAGTTTTGTTTTTTAGCAGCTTTTTCGATTGCGATTCCGATGGGCATTGCAAAAAAAATGTGAAGGGTGGTGAGTTTTGAATAGAAATAAGCGTGTTATCCTCGGTTATCTGACTTGACTGACTAGGAAAGATTCGATTATCAATATGTAATGCAGACTACGGTGCTAAATTGTGGTGACAAGGATTTGTTTCACTAGAACGTTTGTTTCGCTGTTTCGAAGTAATATTAGAATGATTTGTTTAAGTGGTTTTCTGTGTTAATGCTATTCTTGTCGCTTGCAGGTCTTGGCGAAGTCCTCGAAAATGATTCCAGGTGAGACATTCACGGTTCTGTAGTTTCTATTTGGTTAAGTAATATGTTAGTCTGTGAAATTGATGAATTAGGCATTATACGGTCTCTCAACTTATTGTTAGAAAATTGACAGCTTTCAAATTAGATTTGCATGAAAATGGCATTTTCTATCCTTAATCTATAGGTTTGGGTATGGTGATTATTTGGGTGTGACATGCCCTTATCCTAAAAGGAAAAAGAAAATGAAAAGATTAACCAATCCTGTATTTTAATCTTGCAGTGATGTTGATGGGTACTCTAGTATATGGTATAAGATACACTTTTCCCGAGTATGTTTGCACTTTCCTTGTTGCTGGAGGCGTATCTACTTTTGCGCTGTTAAAGGTAATTACTATTAATGAGAATGGAGCAGCAGTATGGTTTTTAGCTTCTAACCGAACAATATGTCACATGTTTTCAGATCTATTCTAACTTTTTTTTCATATACTTGCACTGATATCAGACTAGCTCAAAGACTATTAGCAAACTGGCTCATCCAAATGCTCCCCTTGGATATGGACTTTGTTTCCTGAACCTAGCATTTGATGGATTTACGAATGCGACTCAGGATTCAATTAATTCAAGGTATGTTAATTGGCCTCGCTCCCTCATTCTGGTGCTTGCTTTTCTTTTTCATGTTTTAATTTTTAAATTAAAAATTTCCCGGGATGGGGAAGAGTGGGAGAGCTTGTTTAGGTAATACATTGTCATGTATTATGTACTGTCATAGCACAAAATAAACATTGGAGCAACAATCTAAGTTTGCCGCTCCAATCTGTAACTTAAGATGCAGCATCGGGTGTTTTGCCTCTTTTGTTCCTTTTGAATTTTCTATCAAAGCACTTTGCAAATCTATAACCTCGTAGTCATAGAATTGTTTAGACTAGAGTATCTAACATGATGATATATCTATCTTCAGATACCCGAGGACAAGTGCGTGGGACATAATGTTGGGAATGAATTTATGGGGAACCATATACAACTTGATATACATGTTTGGCTGGCCTCATGCTATCGGATTTGAGGCAGTCCAGTTCTGCAAGCAGCATCCAGAGGCAGCGTGGGACATCTTTCTCTATTGCCTATGTGGTGCAGTTGGCCAGAACTTCATATTCCTTACCATTAGCCGCTTTGGCTCCCTCGCTAACACCACCATCACCACTACCCGCAAATTTGTCAGCATCGTGGTCTCTTCGGTGCTGAGCGGCAATCCCCTCTCAACCAAGCAATGGGGTTGCGTCTTTATGGTTTTTTCGGGTTTGTCATATCAGATTTACCTCAAATGGAGGAAGTCGCAAAGATTGCAGAAGAAGAGAAAGCCCATGTGAAGAGGCACTCTTCCAATTTTGAAATTACAGAATCATCTTTTTTCCTTTTCCTTTTTCTCCTTTTCTTCTTTTTGTTATATTATCATTGTAGGCCATGATGTTAGTGGCCCCATATTTAGATAATGCTCGGGATATTGATAAATGTAAGTGAACAGGTTTAATATTGAGAAAATATTTTGTCAGACAATACTTTTTATCCAAGAAACTGATTATAGAGCTATTTAGTAATTTGGGTGTTTAATTTCCTAACGTAAACCTTTCAGATAACTGGTTACTCCTTTTTCTTTTCTAAAAGAAATAAGAGATGAGAGTTTCTTCTGCTTCATTAGGAGCTATAGATGCAGCCTCTCAAAATCCGAAACAGATATTGTTAGCTCAAAATTATTGTCGTCTCTTTTCTCATACCATTACACTCTATTGGCGTACACACGACTCTTCGGAATGAATAATGTCAAGACACTAATTATGATTTCAATTTTTTTTGTATCAACTAAGATGGAATGTGGGTTTATCATTTTTATATTGATGGGCATTTAAATTATTATATTGTCGATTAGTAATAGGAGATTGTATCAACCACACAAAAAAAAAATGACAATTTACCATTTGGTACAGAAAATGATTGCCCTGATGAAACACTTTAGCGGGTGGAACAAATCAACTTAATATTGTTCTTTTTTCCTTCTTTGCACTGGTTTGGAAGGCAAAGAGAACAGAAAAAGAACTCTTTCATGAGTGATTCATATCTGGGGTGGGGCCAAATCCAAAACAAGTATTGACTTTTGATTCGAGGATATAGAGGTCAAAAGAGTCAAACTCTACTCCACCTGGTCCTCCTTACCTTCTCTCGAGAAAGTTTAGCATCCACATAAGGCAACTTTATTTTGGAGACACTTCCCTCCCTCTTTAACACCAACTGCTTTTTTACTTTCCTCATGATTATGCCTGTCCTCCTCCCACCACCACCATCATGGATTCTGCTTCTCCCTCCCAAAAACACCTCCATTTTTACCATTTTTTTTTTCTCACTTCTCTTCTACTCTTAACACACTCAGAAAATCCCAGCTCCACAGCCTCAGCAACTGCACAAGAAAGGAAACGTTTTCCCACACTCTGTAAGTACAATTCTTCTCCACTTTCTTACTTCTTTGATGCTTGTTTCTCTTCACGGATGAATTCCTCGGTTCGTTTCATTTTCCGGGCCTTTTCTTCGAAGATATGCTTAACAATGCATTCCTTGTTCTTCTCTCAACTCAACTATCCATGAAATGATTAGGCAGGACTAAACTGAAAGTTTTTTTTCTCTCTCTTTTGCTTCATATATATATATATATATATAGATATATATATATATATATTTTTTTTGGTAAGATATTTTTGTGCCTTGGATCAGGATCAGGAGGGTGAAAAAGATAAAGACAGGATAAGATAAGATATGTGCACACCAAAACCAAAATCACATTTTCACTCCAATCATATTATGTGCCAGTACATCAGAAATCAGCTAGGGAAAAATAAAAACCTTCTTCTATACCCTTTGCACACCCAAAAACAAGGAAAAAAAAAATAGTAATCAGTTTCAACTGGTTATCCTTCTTTACTCTCTCTTTTTTCCCTCTCTCTTTTCTTTTTTGTTTCTTTCATTATATATATAGATATTCTACCTGGGATACAGGCGAGATGCCGATGTATACTTACACTCTGAATGGCTATAGACTTAGATAACAGGTTCTGTACAACTAACAAATCAAGGGCAAAAATGGAACACCCGTGTTCCACGAGAAGACAAACAAACAAAAGAATGGAGCACACACTGAGCACACTGGTTTTAAAATGTGAGTACTAATAAGTAGAGAAGCTGGTCTCTGGGGTAGAAACTCAGTAGGGAAGAAAAGAACACAACGAACACCTTGTTAGATGTGTTCCGAACGCTTTCTAGAATGCACCCGATGTGCATTCAAGATCTTGAGGGAGAGGGGGGTGGAGGGGGGGGGGGGGGGGGGGTGGGGGGTTTCCTCGAATGCAGATCCAAACACGCCGCTTGTAAAATTTTGGGCTGAATTTGCTGCTGCAATCCGGAGGGCAATTTCAAACAAGATGGGGAAACTCCAAAATGGGGTCTAAAATTTAGAAAAGTAGATTTTTTTTTGTTGTGTTTGTGAGCTGAATCAGAAGGGACTGGTTATAGACTATGGAGGAGGGCTCTTTTGCAGGACGGCGGTTGTGATGGATTGGTTCCCTGGCAAGGGGATGGGGACTCCATACCAAGTGTTTTAAGCAAGAAGTTCCTCTCCTGAAAAAAGATTGAAAATATTGCAAAAGGTTAGTTTTTTAATCTGAAAACAAAATGCTAGAACCATTATTTAACATTGGAAAATCCTGCTAATACAAATCTTAACTAAAGTTAGGAATAAAATATGAAGATTCTGCGTTTACAATATTTTGGTAAAATGTTGTGTAGCCATCTAGGAGACGTCCATAGATGAAATTTCCCAATGACAGTTGCTCAGATACATTTTTCTTTTGCTTGTTAAAGTTTACTATTTCCCTGTTTCTTAAAACTAAGTTATTCGTAACTCGGCTTTAATGCTATTTGTTTGCTTTTTTTGTTCTTACTTAGTAACTTGTAAACTAACTTGGCCATTAAGTCCAATGCGTGGCTGCGGATTCCAGAGGAAACAACTGTTTAGAAGCTACCTAAGAAAGAGATAAGAAACTCTCAGATTTGTCCAAATTTGTATTTTCTAGAGATTTGTCAAAGATATATTTATTCATAGTAACTTTGTCCGATTGATTTTGTTAAAAATTAAAAAAATATATATATTTTATTTGAGCTTTGCTTGGCACACGGTAATGAATTGTATGGTAGCATTTTTTAGGTATCACAGTGAGACGCATAGTTGAACACCGGTTATCTCTTAAAACTTTAACTGGGTACGTAATTTGTCCATCCTAAGCTGAATACTCAGATTTCTGCTAACGTTGACACTACCAAGTTGTTAGTAGTGCGGAGTTTACTAAAAAGTTCTACGGAAGACTTACACTTTCCGAAAATTTAGGGCTGGGAATTCCTGCTGCCAAGGATCTGAAAAGCGGGGTGACATGAATAGGGGAACTGAACTCTGTGCTTGTTCCTTCATCACAAGTAGGAAATATCTCAGCTGCGATAAGATTAAAGAATTGTCAACAGATTTCTCAGTAAAATACTGCAACTAACAAAAAGGAAATCAGCCTTGGCATGTCATATGATAACTCACTCCCTTGTTCTCCGGTTCCACCACAAGGCATCCCTTTTTCACATTCGCCAACACAACTATCTTCTCCGACATGGATCAACTGCGAACCAGGTCCGATATCCCGGTCCAGAGCACCTATCTCAGCTCTAATATGTTCTGTTTGATCACCTGCGGTGTGGGACATGACGGTTGACCCTGTACTGTACTCCGAGCTAGCAGGAGACTCGTCATATAGATCAGGCTGCCTGGAAATTATTTTATTTGCCAACATGAATTAGATATTATGAGCTTAACAAAACGTGCTCATAAATAATATTTAAATATTACTTAAAACAAGTTTTATTACCTCCAAGGTGGTCGACTTCCTTCATTGCCACCCCTCAACTCATCTAATAAATCCTTAAAATCTTCAAGTTGGAAGTCGAAGTCACTGATCCTATATCCGAGGATGTCACTTTCTTTGTTTTGGTTCAGGAAATCTTGGAGCGCCTGTCACGTAAGTATTTGATTAAACAGTGGAGGATTTTAAAGCTGAACATGTCTAAAGTTTATATAAATTTAGATCGAAGGGGCTGTATTTGCTTGTCTAGGATTTAATCTAACCGCTTTTCCTGCTAATACGAGCCGTGTGGTATTTTTCTCACCTTCCAAGCATTCTCAAGACTCTGATCTGTGTTCTCGGCATTAACTTTTAGTGCCAATGAGCTAAGCAACTCTGCTTGTTGCATCAAAGCATTAATCTTCGGGTCATCCTTTCTGAGAAATGATCCTTGATACTTGTCATTTTGTGCTGCAAATAATAGATAACAATTAAAAAGTCTTGTTAGATCATAATCCAAATTTTCCGAAACCGAAAATGGCCAACATTGTTTATGTATTGATATCAAGCTTCTTTTCCTTGTGTACTTCTCAGGTAGTGTCGACGTTCTTACAAACAAAAATGTTTTAAGTTGAGGTGATTTACCATCAGTAACCATCTCCTTCGCGACACTGACATGGTGCGGATTTGACAACTTGTTAATGTTGTGAGAATTCTGAACTAAAACAGCAAATGGGGCTCTTAGCTGCTGATTCATTTCTGTTATTGTTCGGCACTGCTTATGCGACCTGTCTCCGAAGTCGTAGTTTCCAGTGATATCAGGGATGTGGGTCCTCCTGGATTGCATTTTGCAAAAAGAATGAACTATCTAACCATATTAAGCAAGCAATAAACTGCCTACTCTGTATTCCAAATTGCATTTTCATTATTATACCTCATCTTCTTAGTAGAAGACCCTATAGTTTCTGAAGTTCCGTCAGCACTAAACCCACTTCTGAGTAAAACCCTTTTGTTGTTTGAGTTCATGTATGATGTAGAGTTCTCTTTAGCTAAAGCTTCATATTTTGCCCTCTTCTTGCACAAAGTCGAAAACCGATTTTTCACGGCATTGTCAGTTCTGCATTAGACAGTGCCAAGACATGACATTACTTCTATGATCATGGATTACTGTACAGTTCAGGAAATAGCGAAAAAAAAAAAAAAAGGCTTCTAATTTCTATACCTGCCTGAGACAACCTTTGCTATTTCCGTCCATCTGTTACCGAATATCTTCTGAGCCTGGAGATCACATTAAGAGATTAGGTTGTAACCAATGATGGACAAATGATACTAATCTTGATCACTTCGTTGTTAGAATTTTGTGCTTAACTTTTCGCCGACAGATTAGAGAGCAACATAAACACCTACTTTAACTTGGTTTTGCCTTGAATGAAACTTAATACAAGTGGCTCTGAAAACCCAATAACTATTCAGGGTGGTTTAGAAAAAGCGATATTTGCACTTATCTCTAAATCATCATTAGATCAAATCTTAGAATCTAAGTATTAGGTTTTCGCGGAACTAATCATATCCTATCAATATATTTTGGAAAATAGATGATCAAAGAAAGCATTAATTACCTCGCACAAGAGCAAGTCTTCCTCTGGAGACCAACCCCCTTTCTTGAAATCAGAATTCAAATATGTATACCATCTGCGAAATATTCGAACAAAATCGAACACAATCAGTGACAAGAAAACAAATAGAATCGAATCAATAGCATCACAAGATGGAATCATAAAACCAACATAATAATCAGTCTTACAAATCCCAGTACCAATTACCTTCTTCTGCACTGTCTAGTCGTTTTATCCTTGAACTTGGACGCAATGATTGCCCAACTGCATAAAATACAAAACGAAACAAAACAATCAGAAACCATGATTTTCCCGAGAAAATCTATGGTCCCCCCAACAAGCAAACCGAATCCGAACTAAACCGATTGATGAAAAAAAAAAAACAACAACAACAACAACAACATACTTCTCTGTTCCGTGGAGGCTGATTTGCTGGCGAAGTATATCATCCTCCTGAAACTCAAACAACCCTCCTCAGATTGTCATCCATAGATGAAGATTAACCCAAAAAAATAAATAAATAAATAAAAAGATAAAATGAAAATCAATGTAAAATCAACCTCAAATAAATAATAGAATGAAAATGGAATAAAACAGAGAAGAAGAGGAAAGTGGACCTCCTGAGTCCACGTAACAATGTGACGCTCCTTCTTCTTGGAATCTTCATTGGCAGAAGTAGAATAAGAAGAAGAAGAACAAGTCTTCTTGTTCTTGTTGGTGTTGTTGTTGTTGGTGTGCATTGTCTTTAATCTGACTTAATAATTCAACAACAACACGCTCTTCTTCTCCTTTCTTGGACGCTCCTTCCCTTTATCCAATCCTAAAAGCATACTAACTAAAACCCAACTCTCTCTCTTTTTTTTTTTTCTTTTTTTTTTTTTAATTGCACTGCCTGAATGGTAAGTAGTAAGTAAGTAAGCAAGTAACGCTAATCTCTCTCTATATATTAAAATTTATCTTCACATCCCCACTTCTCTAAAAGGGCACTCTTTTTTTTTTTCTATGCTTTTCTTTTTTTTTTTTTTTTTCTCCTTCCTTTTTACCTTGAACTTTATAGAACTGTTTGGGGTTTTGAAAAGAAGAGGGACTAATTTGGATTAGATTAGAGGCTTCTCTATAAGACACCGAAACTGCCTAGGATTCTAAGGGATTTTCATCTCATTCAAAGTTTGAAACACAGAACACAAAGAAGAGAAGACGGAAACCGAAAATGGAAAAAAGGGAATAAAAAAAATACTTGGCAATGAGAGCTATAAATGGAATACTAAGTGGCACACTATACTACTACAATAGCTTCCCAAAACAATGTCAAAAAAAAAAAAAAAAAAAAAAAAACTCTCACAGTCTCACTTCTTTTCACAAAAGAATGTGAGAAGAAGATTTGGGGTTGTTTTTTTTTTTTTTTTTAATTTTTTTCAATGAATATACATGTAACATGTACACCGTAGATCTGAGGAAGTAGAAGAACTTTTGGAAGTTGGATTAGTTTGAGAGTTTTTTTTCTTTTTTTTTGGAAGCGGGACTGACTAGAAATGTAGAGAAAAGGAAGAAAACTATGATAGTATAGTAAGGAATGATAAAATAATAGATGTTATTTGTTGTCTTCCCCTCTTTCTCTCTCTATAAAGCTACTATAAGTTTTAACTTTTTTTGAAACTTTATCTCTCTCTCTCTCTCTCTTTACAAGTTAGGGGAATTGTATAATATAATGTTCAAAAGAAGGGGCAAATGGAAAATAATAATAATAATAATAATATCTATCAACGGATTCTCGCTTTAGTGCGCGGGTATGAAGGGAAGTTTGAAAATAACGCTGAATTCCATGACAATAACATTAATTGGATCAATGCGCAGAGTCGACTAAGCCCACATTGCACTCATTCACTATAATATTTTAATTTTAATATTAGGAGATATAAACATATATTATATAACATTATATATACACATTTAATATATATGATATGATTTGTATGTATATGTGTGTGTGTGTGTGTGTGTGTGTGGGATGGATGATGAGTTTGGTTTGTGGGGTTTTCAAATTTTTGAATTATGTGTTGGTTAGGGGTTTAAAGGGGACATGACCATCTTCGTGACCTAACTTTCACCATTCACACCCTAATATTTTACCATTGAAAATTCATGCTATTGAGCAGCCTTTCTTATTTCTTTTTTTGCTTTTTTTTTTTTTTGGGGACCCTTTCTTTTTTTGGTGTTCCACATGCGGATGAGGCGCGTGGTGCGGACGCTCTGTTGCTATTGGTGGAGACATGTTTTGGTCTCTACTTTGACACCGGCCAAATCTAGTTGTCACCTATTGGATTTGAGGGTGTGGTCACGCGATGTAGAGGAGTTTGTGGGTGGAGATATTTAATTTAATTTAATTCTAGAAGAAATTATGAATTTTGGTTTTTGAAAATTGAAAATTGGAAAGTTTTTTGTTTTCATGTGGATGGTGTTACTTGCTAGCTAAGAGTCATGTGAATGTTCAGTGTAGAATGGTTTGTTGATTTTTTTTATTTAATGTTATTTTTTTTTTATATGCTACATTTTTCTTAACATGTTTTTGAAAACAAAAAAACATAAAATAAAATAAATAAATAATTTAACCTAGTTGTGATTTGATAACATCCTTGCTTGCATTGTCAATGTATTTGCTATTATAAGTCAATTGGTTAATTTGTTGTCAATTTATTAAAATATCATTAATTTAATTAACCAAAAAATTTAAATTTGATTAACCAATAGCTGATGTATAAGATTTTAGTAATATTCTTAAGTAGAGACAAATAAGTTGATAAAATAAGTTAGGTAAACAATGCCTTTCGTAATTACTTCTATGATATTTTTTTAAAGAAATAATAATACTTCTATGTATTTAATAAGATGGAAAAAATAAATAAAATAAGAGTATTGTTGTGACTAATCCTGAAAATCTACAAATACTTTCAAGAAGTACTGGAGGTCCAAAACTGATCATTGTCTACAAAGTCAACCTTCGTGGCCAACACCAGTATGTGGATATAACATTAATTCAATCCTATATAACAAGAAAATAACTCCAAAAAAAACAAAAAATAAAAATAAAATAAAAACAAGTAGGTTCTAGCCAAAAATTAAAAAAAAAAAAAAAAAAAAATCAAAGGAACATGGAATAACATCATAACATGTTGGAAAACCTTTGATAATGAAAGCATGGAGTGTGTGTGTGTGTGTGTATGGTCTTCCTCTGTGGAACCAAAATACCTCTTTTTATATTCCATCATGTGTAAACTACGACAAAATTCAAAATTGCCAGATAATTCATAATTTGGGGCCGGTACTACCAAAAACTTAGAAAAAAAAAAAAAAAAAGAAGGAAAAAATAAATAAACAAACCCCACACAACTCTTTCCTCGAAGTGACAAAGACCTACCTATGTTAAATTCAGACAAATCTGATTTTTGAACTTTATGATTAATTCAAATTGAAATCCAATAATGTGGGCCTAATGTACTATAAAGCCGGCTACTAATTATAATTCAAATCCAAGGAAATTAAATTACACACATTTATAAGGTTTTATTTGCTTCAAGCTCAATTTCCATTAATACTTTGAAAATATCAGATTTTCAATCTAATTAGAGCTAATTAATCCTTAAACATTTATAGAATCAGTCACTGTTTCATAGAGCTCAAATAGATTAACATGCACTAATTAAGCCTATTGGGGTTAACTTTCACTTATGGCTTAACTAAAACGGATTTTACCAACCGTAAGTTAGTTATTAGCCTAGCTAATTAGCACGTGGACAAGACTGTTTATTGCCACGTGGAGTAGGAAGCCAGCATATGAGCAATATAAAATATTGTTATCCTAGCTTTTCAAATATTCAATTAGTGGAGACCTCCCAATGGCCAAAAAACTACAAATGGGCATCTCACGAGTCTCTTTCCTTTGATAGCTAAGTCTCCCGCCAAAAAAGAGATATTAATTCAAGTGTAACTAATTATATATGCACATAAAATTATAATTAGTACTATATATTGCACTCATATACTATTTGTGTTATGAAAAAAAAAATAATAATAATAATAATAATAATAATGGCACGTAAATTTAGATAAGCTTAGAATGAGAAAATGACATGCATGTAAAAACATATGCTTTTTGGAGAGGGAATCTCAAAAGAAAAATTTGTAAAATATATAAATAAAATATATATATATATATATATATATATATAAAGAAAGTTGTAGATGATGATCAAGCATGTAGAAGGGAAAATAATGGGAATGGTAAGAGATGACTATAGGAGAGGGGGTCGGTGATATTTGTCCCACAATCGGCCATCAAAGAGCAAGACGACCCAAAAAAAGACCGACCCCTGTGGAACCCTATGCAAAAGCTAATTTTGCTACATACCCCCCCTCCCCCCCAAATTACAAAAAAGTTATCTTTTCCTTTTTTTTTTTTTTTTCAAATATCTTTTGGAAAAGAAGAACTTATTATAACATGAAGAAAGAAGTTTTTCAAAAAGAAAATAGCAAAAGGAAAAAAGGAAAAGGAAAAATGAAAAAAAAAAAAGAAAGAGAACTCCCTCCTCTTCCACACACACAACCCCATTATGCCTTAATTTTGTCATATTCTTCAGCTTTGGCTGAAAGTGAAACCTTATAAATCTTTTGTTAATCGGTATTCTTGTCTGGTCTCGACCCCTATAAGTCTATAGCTAAGATCAATGTCACTTTATTAAAACCTTTTTTATCACTATCCAGATATAGGGCACTGTTATTAATTGGAAGAAAAATTTGCCAGTTTTAAGCGCGTTAAATAACATTAATAGTAGACTTTGACAATTTTTACGCGGTTTACATTATTGGAAGTACAATATATATATATATATATATATATATTTGGGTAAAAGGTGACGTAGTTTTGATGTTTTTGTACCTTCTAACCATTCAAACCCCTACAGCAAATTAATTTAACTTTTTTGCCGAATATTGCTAGCTTTTCATGATGATCATTTGCTTTGAACATGCGTACTACTCTAACAGTCTTGTTTACTATATACAGATCACTATAAACAACGATAAAGACTATAGAGAGAGAGAGAGAGAGAGAGAGAGAGTTATATATATATATATATGTTTGTATTAATAGTAACATAAATAAATATATATATATATATACACACACACACACTCATACGTTTGGATATTGTTTTGGAGCAACTTTCAAAGTTTCGACCACGCCGCACGGTTAAAGCCAGTAAAGGGTTCACGTAGCATCGATACGTCATACCAAAACTGCATATCTATATATATTGTATATATAATGTATATGAAGATATGTTTGCGTGTCTATATAATATTTGTATACAATATCATATTCATTAGTTCAAACAATGCCTAACCAAAGGTGCAGTAAGGGGTCCCTTTGCAAAGTAGAATAATTGACAAATGTATCAATATATATATATACCATGGCCAACCCTAATGGACTTTGGAGGAATTATGATTTTGAACAAAGTCTCCAGGCATTTCCCCACCTACATTATAATGAAACAAAATTATATAGTTTTATAATAAAGTATATATATATATATGAATATTGTTGAAGATCGTAGGCATCATTTCAATCATATTCTCCCTTCCCCAATTTCATTAAAATACCCAACAGATTTATAAGTCGCCATTTTTCTTTTAATATTTATATTTACATAACACTTATCTATATATATAGGTCTTTAGAATTCTGATTGCAATAGCTATAATATATATAACAGTGCATGGTTAGCTATATGTACACTCTTTAAAAATTCATGTAATTAGCTACCGTTGTGTCATATATATATATATATATATATGGAAAGTCAAGTGTAATAATCTATATTTAATATTGTTTTCAAGTTGATATATTTAATAGATATTTGTGATAGTAATATTGATCACATTCTTAACCCCTAATTGCCGGTGACATTAACATATGATGATGATGATAATAAATATTGTGAATAAAACGTTGATAATGTAAACCATGCAATTATTTTGAATCCACTAACCATAAACAAAATCCAAAAACAAAAAAAAAAAACAAAAAAAACAAAATTAATATTAGAGTTAATAGAAATGATGTTAATTATTATGAGTGGTCCTGAGTGGAGAGGAGCTTTGGCAAGAGAGGCCCAAGTTCCCAAAGAGATTGATATGGTTGATGAGATAGGAGTGGGGCTTCGGTGCATCTTCTTTTCATGAAACCTCTCATCATGTCAAGCCGAGCGGCCACCCAATCAATTACGGCGCGCCAAGTGCTCTCTCTCTCTCTCTCTCTCTCTCTATATATATATATATATAAATATATATGTATATGTATATAAACATATATGTGTATATATATATGAGTCTGATATAGCACTGTGTTAGCTTTCTTTTTGTCAAGAAAGAGGGAAGAATTAAAACAACAGATGGCCCATTTCTTAGGCTCCCATTCTCTGCAAAAGGGATTGCTAAAATCATTAAGTACTAAATATTCAATGAGCTCATCATAACTTGCCTTTTGCTTTGGTCTAATCTTGGAACGCTGGCTGCTCTTCAGTTGTTTTGGCTCTAGGCTATTCTATCCTCATCCCCTCATTCTTTCATTCATTAATTATTAATTATGTTGGTTAATCATGATCTATTTATTCATTGGCTAATTACTGTCTTCTTCTGGTTAATTAGCAGTGGAACATTCTAGTTTTGCTGTTTCTGCTGGTGGCTAGGCTGTAGTTAAGTTGTTTATACAATCACAAACCAAATGTAGTTGTATTTACCTGTAATTCATGACACTCATGTCGTCGCTAAAAGTTCCGTCACTAAAAATGTTATTTTTTGTGGCAATGTTACATTTTTTTTTTTAAATAAGCAGAATAACATTAAAAATAAAAGAAAAGAGTCTCACAAACTTATGAAAAAAAGAAATGAAACTAAACTACAAAAACAAAGAAATCAAGCAAAACAAGAAAAAAATAACTAACGAGTAATCGTTAAGATTTTCTCAATGTAAAACCCATCATCTAACAAGCCCTAAGCTTATAAAAGGTCTTTTTCTCTTCAGTTTTTTTATTCAATTTCTTCCTCAAAGTATCCAGCTCTGCCAATTTTTCCCACCAACTCGATTCGACAATTTCCATCTCTTTCTGAGCAAGCGTATGATTGTTGAGCTCAACGTCTCCCTTAGAATTTCTATCTTGTGAAAAGTCTTCAACTGCTAAATCCTTAGCCTTGGTGTTATAAGTCTCCACCATGTTGTCATTTTTTGAAATCTTTTCCTCCCGATGTCTCTTAGAAACTAGAGTAAATCCATCATCATCCGCTTGATCAGCCCAACTTTTAGAAGTAACAATTCATCTCCTTGCAAGCGTTGACAAGACAAAAATATTTCAATCGCATAATTTACAAAATATAACGTAATTTGCAAAAATTAATGATTCAGGAATGTAGATTTTTTTATAGAATATGCGCTTATTTAGATGGTTATAATAACAAATTAAATTTTTATACATGATTCATAAATGTATAGACTTTTGATGGAATGCCCCTTGTTAGATGGTTATAATAACAAGTTAAATTTTTATATATGATTCATAACCGTATGGACTTTTGATGGAATGCCCCTATTTATTAGATGGTTAAAGTAACAAATTATATTTTTACTTGTAAGATTGATTTTGGTGAACCGTCCTTTTTTCTTTACAACATTCAAGTTAATCACACATGGTAATTCTTTTGTGGCCCCTTTTGAGTTGAAAAAGTTGCATTAATTATTTAAAAAAAAAAAAAAAGAAGAAGAAGAAAGAAGAAAGAAAGAAAGAGAAGCAAAGAAAAATAAAGGATTTTGCCATTTTTTCCTCCTAAAGGGTCCGTGATCAATCCTGGTCGACTTTCAAAGTATAAGGGAAAGTATACAAAGAAATTGTATTTAAAAAGAAAGAAAGAAAAAAAAAAAAAAAAAAGGAAGAGGGAAAGAGTTAAAAGAAAAAGGAAGGGGAAAAGAATACTACAAAAGAAGCATAAAGATTGTCTAGAATTGCTTAAACTTAATTTACTCTTCAAAACATACATTATTCTAGCTAGAGCATCCGTATAATTTAGTCATGTGTTAATTAAATCCATATGATTTAAGCTAGTAAGATGTATGTGTGATATATTCAAACTATATGTTTACCTTTTTATTAGTTGGTCTTAATATTGTTTTACGGAAAGTAATTTGGTTGGAACTTTTTTTTGGACAACCAGCCTTTTCAATAGAATACAATGCACACATGACATGTAAATTTTTCGTAAGTACACATTAATTTGTCTTGTTGTTTGTGTGCTTTGCTATTATATTCCAACTGATAAGCTATTTAGACAAGAATAATCCATGCTTTTTCTTTCAAGAGGGCCCAAATTGAGGATTTGTTTAGTTCTCTCTCTCTCTCTGTTTATCTTTTTATTTTTATTTTTTTTTAATAAATCAAGCCGGACTATAAGAAAGAGGACAAGAAAGTCGGAAAAGAAGGCTGAAAAAGAGAGGGCATTTTAACCCTAAAAATAAAGTTTGATCTGCAAATATATATTAATCAACATAGTAGAATGAAGAGTACAAAACAACTTTTAATCATTTTCTATCTCTCTCTTATTTTCTTTTTTAATTTCTTTTCTTCTTTAACGTTGTTTATTCATGGTAAATATCCACTGAACCATGTAATCATTACGCTTGGCACAAATCGTCCATAAGAAAATCAAAAGATTATATCATAAACTCTCATGCACTTATGTTCTTTTCTTTTGGACAAGAGTAAACTACATAAGATTATAGAATTATTATGAATGCATATATAGTCTAA
Source organism: Ficus hirta (assembly GCA_038430175.1). Classification (NCBI taxonomy): domain Eukaryota; kingdom Viridiplantae; phylum Streptophyta; class Magnoliopsida; order Rosales; family Moraceae; genus Ficus; species Ficus hirta. The sequence continues at coordinate 12,067,775 of CM076595.1, read as the reverse complement.
CAGAAATTTCAAATATAATTTATTATAAGATGTGTATGCTTCAAATTCCCCAATTCTTAAATTAAAAAGGAAAAAAATCATGGGGTGGTCAAGCTGGTCAACTCTATCTCTCAAACAAGTAAATAAGCTCATTAATTAACTCGTGTCTATGATAATATATATGCATATAAATAGTACTTTCCCACTATATATATCGCATATGTAATGTAGCTAGAGGGACACTTATTTAAAAAAAAAAAAAAATTTGTAGCTAAGGACAACATAATTATATAAATCTTTCTCTTCAAATTTTTTATTTTTATTTTTTCATTGAGATATTCTTGTTTTTCTCTTGGCTGAAATGACAAAAGTTGTCATGTGATCACACATATATAGCAAGTACACAACCAAGGAGGTTGGCAAGATATTGATCGACTGATATATATGATCGCATTTAAAGGAAAGAAAACAGGGAACCAAAGGCCCCACGTGTAGAACAGAAGTTGGGGCTCATGTAATAATAGTTTTCTTTTAAAAAAAAACACACATAAAATAAAATAAAAAAAAAAATCTGTTTTTAGCTTTACGTGAGTTGTTGGAGTCCTCTTGCTTGGGATTCCTACATCCGTGTGGGCACCTTTTTTTTTTTTTTTTTTTTTTTTTTTTGGGATACATATTGATATTAGAGCCACCTTTTTAAGAGCCTAGCTAGCTCCTCATATGTGTTTTCTCTTCGCTCGCTTTCTCTCCCTATCTTTTATACAAAGCACGCTCTTGTTAAAGAGAAAGTTTTTTGGGAATCCTATGCCGCTTCCTTATATTCCCATAGTTTGGTTCTTATTGCTTTGTCTCTTTTTATTTTGCAAGATTCCCAACGTTCATCATCACTCTATTGTGTTTGTTCACAAACTATACACACACACACACACACTAGCTACTTACATATATATACACATATATATGTCTCATTAGAAACTTCTATAGCTAATATACAGCATGCATTAAGTTGATGATCTACTTAATCTAAAAGCAGTCAGAAATATACTTTTTTGACCTATAATTATGAAAAAAAAAAAAAAAAAAACATATATAGGTGCTATATATAGCTACGCTCCAATGTCCCATGGGAAATTATGTAAATTTGTTGCACTTTTTTCATGGAGAATTAAATAGAATAGGGTATAATTTGAGTTTAATTATGGTGTTCTTTTGTTCAAACTTCAAATGGGGTTCCTTTAGTTTTTGTAATTAATGAAATTAATTCAAACCACGGTTGATACGCTCCAATGTCCCATGTAGAGATTATAAAAGTTTGTTGCTTTTATTAGATGTGAAATAAGATAAGTTTTTTGTGTTTATAGTGGTGTATTTTCAAACGGGGCTGCTTTAATTACTTATTTTTTCTCTAATTAATGATCTTTTGGAAAAAAAAAAAAAAAAAACGAATTAAGTGATGATGGTCATGCTTCTTGATGGTTGGCCTATTTAGCCATGGCCCTAGATGTTTTTAGATGCAAAAATAATCGCTATATATATGAATATAATAGAACGGATCTGATTTTAATTGCAGGCCCCTTATAGTAGGTATATTTTTATTAAAAATTAAGAAAATAATTCCAATTAATCAAAAGGGATTTTTTATTTTTTTTAATCTAATCATGTCATGGCCATGGAACCTTGCTCGGCCACCACCTGAATTTCCCGCCAAAAACTGCAGTCTTGTTTGGTCAGAGTTACTATTGATAATTGGCTAGAAAATTAAAAAAAAAAAAAAAAAAAAGTGTGACGAACAGTTTAATACGATCATTTCATTCAGAATTACTTCCCTTGTGTCCATCTACTTTTGCACATCACATGTCTCTCACTTTGCCAATATTCCATTTCTTAAAAAAAAGATTGCAGAAATAGTGAGTACCCTTGTGAGTTGTGAGGTAGACATAAGGACCTTATGCAGTCCAAAATTTTACTAGCTTTTCTGATAGGACAATATCCAAAGTGGAAGAGCCATTTATTTGTTTTTTTTTATAAAGCTAGTTTATATATATATATATATATGTATATATATGTGGTGAAGAGATTGGACATCTATTTTTTTTAAAAAAAGCTTAGCACATCCTAACGAGATATTGGTATCTATTAAATGAGTTGTCCTATTTCAAATCTCCCATTTTAATTTATTAGTATAAAAAAATATATAATAAATAAAGAGGTTTAGAATCCAATCACAATGACTAATAAAACAAGAAAATAAGAAAGACAAAGAAGAAATAACTCTGCACAAGGCAATGGAAAACAACCACTGAAATGAAAATATAAGTAAATAAATAAATCTACTGTCTTAATCAAAAAATTAAGAGATGGCTCCTTCGAACCCGTTACCGGTAAAATCCAGTAGGAAAAACTTAACAGAAAAAAGAAGAGTGTATGATCAAAATCGATCTTATTTATACAACTTGAAACCTTTCTCTCTTTGAGCACAAAGAACATATGTCATTTTCTTAATTTCTAGATGAACAGTCACAGCCTTTAGCAAACTATTATCAAGCTCAATCGCCACTTATCCCAAGATGATATTCATGTGATAATTATCTTCATTTCAAGTTCATAATTATCCATTTTAATCAAACTACCAGGTTTAGACGCTTCATTTTCATGATAATCTACATCAGCCACTTTTAGTCCAAGATTCTTTCGAAATTGACAAGAGCTTAATATTCCTCTTGATGAGAACTTTACCTTTCAACTTGAAGGTCAATGCAAAAGAGCTGTCCGGGGCAATTCAGCATTTTTCAGACAAAACCTTATTGTTGACTTTGACCAGCGTCAATTAAACTTTAACATGGATTTGGGATGAGAAGAATCCTAACCTGATTAATTGACGATAATTTAGTTATTAATATTTTGTGTTGCATCAGGATTTGTTAGCGTTAGCATTATTAACATGGTCATTAATTAGTAAGGCACGTTCATTCATGCAACATTAGTACTTGAGATTAGGACTCTTATTTTACTCATCAGATCAGATTTAGTTCAGCTTTTCCCTGTGAATTTCTTGTCTCGTTTCTTATTACACTAGTTGAAAGAAATAAAATATTATCTAAATGATATAAGAGTTAAAAAAAAAACAAACAAAAAACAAAAAAAGCACAAAACAACAAAAATAAGGAAAGAAAAAAAAAAAAAAAGAAATGAAACTTCCTTATGAAACATTTTAAATTTTTTTTTTTTTGAAACTCCTTGAAGAAACTCCAAAAATACCTTGGATGATACTCTACTTATTAACCATGTAAAAAATCAGGACGAAACTTCTTTACAAAACTCAAAAAAAAAAAAATTTTTCATAAGAAACCTATTCACTTTTTATTATTGATGAATATATAGATAATTCTTCCTATTTTTTTGTTTTTTTTTTTTGTTTTAAAGACTATTAATTACACTGAGAAGGAGAGAGAGTCAATAAAACAGAACCTGCAAATGTGATTAACCATGCAACACATCATATATAAATTGGGCCTTATCTCTTCTTTCAAACAAATAAAATGAAAAAAAAAAAAAAAGAGTTCATGGAAGAGCTCACCTATGACTATGCCTGGCAGCACACTATAAATAAATATATACATATATGTATATATATATATATATATATTATATACACACATATATATACCGTAGTTCCTAAGTCCAGTATATTAAAATAATCAGCAGAAAAAGAAGAGAAACTGCTGGGGGTGGGAAGTGGGAATATGGTCAAAAAGTTTCGAATGAGGCAGTAAACCCCAGCAATTCAGTCCTTTATTAGTGAGACAGTGAGATGAGGTGAGAGGTTGGACCATTTTTTTTTCTTTATTTATTTATTTATTATTATTTTTTTTTTTTTTGGTGCTCTCTGCCCGAGCATGTAGGGATAACAACAATTGATGAGTCAAAAAAAATATATATATATAGAATTGATGAGCAAAGCATGGGGACTAAAATTGGAATAGTAAATTATGTGTCGGTACTACTACTACTAGTCCTAATTTCCAAAGCAGGAGGGGAGGCAATTATCTCGACCGACCTGTCTGTTTTTTTACAATGATTTTTTTTTTCTTTTCTTTTCTTTTTGCTGAATATTATAAAGATATATTATAAATATAAGACATAATAATAAAATATCCTAATTAAATAATGTCACCTATGGTAGTTACAATCAATTAGAAATCTTCAAGGAAAACTTGTGTATATAGCTATATACTCGTAAAATAGATCGGCATATAGCATTGTTTGTTAGCAAAATGTGTCCAGTCACGTTTAGAACTTTAGAATAGGAAGTAGCCCTAATACGACCATCCCTCGAAGACTGAACCCTTCTGGTATAGATGAACTTTTTTTTCCCAATGACTCCCATTAAACATATAAGAAACGAAAACACCCACATAGATTTTAAATATGAGAGTTCCTACCTAAATTCATCCTCTCACACCCTTTGAGCGAGCACCAATGAAAGGAAATTATAACCTAATTTAACCAACTTAACCTCAATTTAAAGTTTGATGGTTTCAAACTATAGAATTCCACCCCTAATTGCCTACTCATTACTTGATTACTATATGGTTTCTTAAAAACGTCGCTACGTTGATCAGTGTCTTCGACCAATGTGAAAAGATTTTCACGTCGATTGCTAAAACGATGCAAAATAAGGTTTTAAATGATGATGGAATATGATTCATACGTAGTAGTATATATGAGAAATATTTTCCTTATACGTACTCCCTTCTTGTTAGTGCAATTCTTAAATCTTGCCAATGCATATAGAAGTATAATTTTGTATGTAGGACACTACTTATGTTCCCACTTTTAACCAAACCCAAATTCAAATTATTTTGAAGTCACAATCATGATATTAGTTAACGTTTTAATTAACAAACCCAATATAGATGAAGAGATTACAATATTTATGTAATATGGGTCCTATTTATACTCATTATTCGAAAATAAAACTTAAAATCGTGAACCTCTCTTCTCAGCTGATGAGCTAGCGCAACAGGTTGAAGGGATTGCTATATATAGATGTAGTAATTAGTAAATTAATGTCAATGTAGTTAATTGGCACTAAGACAGTCTTTTAAAAATGTTGTGAAACTTCTGGGAAGGTACTGTAGAAACTATACATTACTCTTCTATTTACCTTTGGACATCAGTAACCCCTTTATTAATCGTACGTACAATATTGGTTCCTACTTTGTAAATAACATGACAAGAGTACAGGTGTCATCCCTCTATTGGATGCTGATCAAAGGGGAGGGGAAATGCAAAGTACACTGAAGAGGATATGCTGCTGATCTGGCAAAGACAGAACTCAATACTTGAAACCACGTTCACGTTGTAGGACTATTAAGTGGGATAACAAATTAGCTGTTTTGGATGATTGCTCACTTTTACAGCTAACTTTATAAATCTTTGTCAGAGTTTGAGAAGTGAATTTCATTCTCTCATATATATATATATATATATATATAGCTCCATGACCATATGTAAATATATGTCATTGAAATATATTTATATAGCTGGGCATTTCTCATAGTCCTTTGTAAGCTTTTAAAATGTTTTTTCTTTTCTCTTTTTTGTTTAACTGAAGTTCATGTCATGTCTTTCAAACGAATGATTCCCTTCAAAGTCCCAATGGGGCCCAAGGAGCACCAACTGACAGAGAAAACAAGTTGCAAGCTTGTTTTCAGTCTGCTTTTTTCCAACCAATTTAATTTGGTGGGCAAGTTAAAGGCAAAAATATTGGACCCATTTTATTTTATCAAGGGTAATAAATATCACATATGAAAATAAATAAGAACGAACACGAAAAATTTATATAAGTTAGTATTAATGTGACACTACATCTTCTTTTAGTCGTTATAGTGATTTATTAAAATAATCAAGAAGTTTACGAGAGAAAATAACACACTCAAACTCTGTGTATGTGCGGGTGTGCGTTTTTTTTTTCCTCTCTCTCTCTCTAAACTCTTTCATAATCAATCCTAATAATGGTTCCCAAATTTATGAAAAAAAAAAAACTAGTATAATTGAATTTATAAGTGTGAAATTCTCAAAATACTCTTATTAAAGAATTTTTAATAGAATATAAATTTTGAAGGTTCCGTCCTGATCTCCGGGGAGGGTGGTGGGAGTCCCCTAATTCCAACCCCCTTGGTGACTTACCGTGAATGTCGATCTGTGTACTGTCTCAACATAGTGCATTAATCTAACTCCACAACTTAACAAGTTTAATTTCATTACTAAACTACCCATCCGAGCCTAATAGCACAAACACACAACCTAATCATGTTTTCTTCACTAATGCAAGAAATTTCTTGTAATTAAATTGGGCCTAGTTGAGTGCTCCAAATTCTTGTGTGGGCCAGTGTTATGAGTCCAGAAGACCAATCTACAGTGTTGTGAGGTATGCTTCCATTAATAAGACTCTCTTGTGATAAAGATCTGACCCTACAAGTATGATAGCTCGAAATAAAGACATGGCCGGACACTTAAGAGGCCAAAATCATACACGTCAGAGTGACATAAAAGAATAAAAGAAATAGAAAATTTAATCAATAAAAATAAAAGAAAATAAAAAGATAGAAGAAGAAAACAAATATGGGTTCACGTTAAAGTAATAGGACCTGATCAAATGGTGGCCCATCGACAACAATTTTGAACTTTAAATGATGAAGATAAGATTTGGATTTGGATTTTATTATTTGGATTTTAGATGCAAAATTCTATACATACGTTTAAAAACATATGGGCAAGTGTATATGATGAAGTTTCAGAAATTTCATAAGAATTATGAAGAATACTAAAATCCATGCATGAACTACAGACAACACTTTGTTTTTTTTTCACTTGGATTTTGAATTCTACTTCTTCAAGTACTGTTGGACACTGCAGAAGCTTCCTAAGCTAGATTGCATACTATAATTAAGATTCCTTGAAACATTATCACTTGTTTTGTCACTTGTGAATTCAGCTAAATATTAAGTTTGGAAACCTAATTAATATCATACGAAAAACGTCCAACGCATAGTCAATATTTGAGAGCTGTTTCATGATATTTTGAGGATTTCACACTTGTAATTTCAGTAATCCTAATTTTTCCTTTATAAGTAGGACACATCGTCATAAGAATTACTAGAGAAAGAGTTTTGAGGGTGTATAATTTATCTTATAATTAAAGTTTTATATTTGTCCTATGAAGAGTCGATAATTGAGAGTTGTTTCAAGGTATTTTGAGGATTTCACACTTATAATTTTGGCTGCACGCCCTAGTTTTTCCTTTATAAATAGGAGGGAGGCACCATCATTGGAATTATTAGAGAAAGAGTTTTGATGATGTATGATTTATCTTGTAAACTTTTTTATTATCATAATGAACTATTACATAAACTGAAACAGGACGCAGTCTCACATTGAGATGAATTTGTATAAAAATTCTGTATATGTGATTGTTTATTTATTTGCGTAAGTTTTATTACTCTCGGTGATATAAAATTAAGTCGTTAATTCTTAGTACTAAATTCGTGAAGACAAATTTGACGCTTTAAAGCTAAAAAGAAGACCTGACCAATGTAGTTTCCTCAACAACCAACATTTTCTTCATATCACAACCAAAGCTGCCGATATAGGCCCAAAGATTAAAGAGCAAGGAATTGGTCCAATTAACCCAGAAGTAACGTGTCCATAACTTGTAAATATATAGGGTCGGTCTATTTGCTTGCTTATAATTGTCCTTCTAGCATATCTAGACCTATCTTCTTCATACAAATGTAATCCAAATAGCACATAAAAGCTTTCCCCTTATGTAAAAGGACAATTTCTCTCTTTATTTTTCTTAAAAATAAGTCCATTTGCCAATTTCTTAACACGGATTGATTTAGTGTTTCCTCAACACTTATGTATATATACATATATACATACATATATATATGTACGCCACCATATTGCTCTTGCTTAATTCGTGTTAAAAAAAAAATGTTGTTTTACAACTTTATTGTCGTTTTTCCACATTGTAGTTGTTGTTATAATTTATCGTTTTATCACTTGATGTCGTCAGTTAGGGTCATCGTCGTGTCTTGGGGTAGTCCTTTTGAGAGTGAATTCCTGTAGTTGTCGTTTTCTTCTTTTCATGTCGTTTTTCTGTGATTGTCGTTTCTATCTGTTGTGGTTGGTTCGCACTATTGTCGTTTGATTTATTTGTTAAACATAAATTGTCGCGTACGTTTTCATTAAATGACGGGTTTTCTAGGAAAATGAAAATTAAGACCAACTAAGATTCCTTTGGAAACTCAAGATTTAGACTTTGAAACACAACACATTACTTGTGTGTGCATATTGGATCTAATTACAACAGAAAATTTGATCAGCTTACAACAATATAAACAAATGACCATACAATCTTCATAGGGCATAACCTCATTTCTATTGGCTATATGATACCTTGTTTTCCATACGATTAAAATTTCTTTCTCAATATGTATGACCATGAGTTTATAGGATATAGAGTAAAGTTTACGTGAGATAACTGATTTTGAGTGTGAATAAAAAGGGAAAAAAAAAAAAAAACAAAATGTATTAAGTTGAATTTTAAATAAGAAAAAATAAATAAGGACAGCTGTGCCACTCGGCACAACTAACCTCCAACACTGCTAGTGGGGACTGGAATGAGAACGGTACTGGCTAGCATCCACGTTAAGATACGCAACACCGTTTTTAATTTTAATTGTCGTTTTTAGTATTTTAGAGAGAATGATGCCTTTTCTGTTGTTGCCATTTTCTACTTACTGTCGTATTTGAGATTAATACCGTTTTATGTTGTTGTCGTGTCTCCTATGCTTAGGTATTGTTGATTTCCAGAATGTTGTCGTTTCCAAATTGATGTCGTTTTTAAGTATATTTTTCATTTAATATCCTTCATGGATGTCTTGTTGTCCTATAAGTAAATGTCCTTTTCAGTGATAATGTTGTTTTTGAAATGATATGTCGCTTATCGTATTCTGTCGTTTTTTCACTTTTTCATCTTTTTTTTTATTTGTTATTTTATCTTTTTTAATATTTATCTTCTAGCCTCTAGGTTAAACAAAAGGCCATCTTAAAATTTCTTTTACCGTTTGAAAGTCAGTATTTTCAAACGATTGTAAAGTTCTTTACTTGAATTCTCAAAGTACCAACTAGTTCTTTGGCAAGCCCAATAAGTTCAATTTTTTTGTTTAATCGAAATAACTATTCCACGTTCTCATGGTTATGTCCTTTTAAAGTCGTATACTATATTGCCGTTACTCAAATGATGTTGCTTTTTTTTTTTATCATTATTGTCGTTTGGTTTGTTGTTCTCAAGCTAATGTCCTTTTATGAGGTTATTGTCTTATGTCGTTTCTTATTTTGACATGCCGTTTTTTTTTCTTTAAAATTTTCCCTCTCAATATATATATATATTTTCATAGCTTTCTTCATTTATCTGGTTGTTGTCTTTTAACCATTTACTGGCATTGTTCAGTTTATGTCGTTTGTTAATAATGTTGCCATCTATGATCTTTGTCAGTATGTCGTTTAGAGTGATATAAATATTTATGTATGTTATGGTTATAGTCGTCAGTTTGTTTGGTGGGGTCCTCATTTAACGTCTTATTCCGGCTAATTTCGAATTTAACCTTTGTTGTGTTTTTTTTTTTTTTTTTAATACCTTTTTAGTTGCTGTCGTTTTTCTATCTTCTTGGTCTCTCACATGAGTAGTTCATTTGGATTCTGTAGTTTCTCTAGTTGCTTTTTTTTTTTCTTTTTCTTTTCTTAATGTCCTTCTTCCATTCATGTCGTCTAGCCATGCTATATATATATATATATATATATATATTATTTATATGCACATATGAAAATGTTGTTGCTTGATAAGGTATTGTCGTTTGCTTATTTGATGTCGCTTTTCAATTTATTTTGTTTACAATATTTAACCCCGTTTTAGGATATTTAACGCTACTTTTGGGTTAATAATATAACTTTTAACTACTGACGCGGCTTTTGTCGTTTTCAGTTGTTATCGTTTTTTACAGATTATTGTCTTTTAATTTTGTAATTGTTAATATTCATGTCGTTTTTCCTGAAATGGAAAACGACACTTTTCTGTTTTTACTCCGTTTTTGTGTAACTGTTGTTTGAAATATCGACGACACCTTTTCAGTTTATAGTCGTTTTATTGCTTTGTTCGTTTTTTTTTAAGTGTGTTGTCGTTTTTTAAGTGTATTGTCGTTTATTCATGTTCACGTCGCTTTTCGTATTTGGAAAGGAAAACACCAATTTTTTCTTGCTATTACAAACGTTGACATCAATTTTAAGGTTGTAGGAGCATGTGATTCACCCTTTGCCGTTTATCCACATTCATGTCGTTTTTCTTCACTGAAGGGAAAACACCATCTAATACTATGGCCCGTTCGGAAAACCGGTTCCAACAGGAAATTTTCCCACTCAACTCAAAAATTTCCAAATCTAAATCTCACTCTCTCTCTTAAATTTTCATGAAATTCAAATTTTAAAAGTCTACAACATTTTTATTTTTAAGTCCAAATGAGATGATATTAAATGCTGATAATGACAAGAAGAACACATTAAGATCTATATAGCTATTTGTTTTATCCAAACACATTTCAAAAATTTAACAGTAATTTCTATATCACAGGTCATTTCTAATTTACGCTTAATCCAATAGTCATAACCAATAGTAGAGCTGCTATCCGGCATCTTTCTTATACGGCACTTATAACATCTTTTGTGATAAGTTGTATTGATCAGATAATTTTAATGTAATATTTTTTAACTAGTATCATGTAACAAGATTCAAAATAGGAATTTACTTTGTTATAAGGTTCTAAATAAAAAGTTACATGTAAAATTAGTTGTTATAAGTTTGTAAACACATAAATACCGGGTGATATTCGATACCGAATATAAAACCTTTTCTATATATAAAACTGCTCTAACTTTTAGCCTAAAAAGATTTGTTATTTCCTATAATTCTAATAAGAAATGTGGCCTTCACTAAGACACAAAATTAAAATTTCATTGATTTTCACGAATCATCTACTTCTCTCGCAAAAAGAAGGCACTTTCAAATATCTCCACATGCAACAGTCGCATAACAATAATAATTGCCACAATGAAACACCCAATATTCTAACTACAAAACCAATTTACTCTCAAGTCTCAACTTATATATACAAAGCCAAATAATAACTTCACACAAAATTTGAACAATCAAAGAATGCATAAACCAACGCATTACCGTTAGATTTCAATGTAATGGGAATGAACTACATGAAAAAGTGATGTTTAGCAATATACAAAAATTAGGCAAGCAAAGTAAAATATATATATATATATATATAAATATTTGCAAACCTCTACAAATTAAGGGGGGGAAAAAGGGATGAGCTCTAAAACCCTTTAGGGCCAGATTCCTTGAGAACGACAGGCTTTTCAGCCATGGAGAGGCAATACTTGGCAATCTCCCTGAACTTGGGAACACTCCTAAGATCCACCTTGGTGCCGTCCTTGAGGGTTATGATAATGTCACCCCACTCGCCGATGAAACGTGGGACCACCTGAACGTCCTTGATGACCTTGTACGAGAAGTCGCTCCTATCCTGACCCGTCAGTCCCGATATGACCGTCACCCGCAGGTTGCTGAACCTGTATCTCAAGAAGAACGCCCTGGAAACCGCCGCCAGGGTCAAAGGCAGCCAGAAAAGAGTGAAACCCAGAAGAAGATTTGCTACGAGGTCCCCGTAGTGGGCCCCACCGTCGAAGAAGATGGTCTCCTCGGTGGGCTTCTTGGCCGTCGCGGCTGCGGCGGAGGAGGAGGTGGGCTTGTTGGTCGGGGAGGACACGTGGAGCTTGGTGAGTGGTCTGTGGAGGTCGGGAGAAGATTTGGTGGGGAAGTTATAAGGGAAGCGAAACCTGTTGGAGGAGATAGGGAAGGATTGGTTGGTTGCGGCGGAGGTGGTCGCCGGAGAGGAGAAGATGGAAGTGGAGGCCATAGGGGCTTTATCCACTTGGGACTTATCCGTTTTTAGAAGAAATTAAGGGACTAGAAGTGTAGGTGTCATTGAAAATCTTTTTTTTTTTTTTTTTTGAGAATTTATCTCTATTTCTATTGGTTGGTTGAGAGGTGGGGTCCACCAGTTAGTGTATGTCTACATATGGTTTGGTGGCTGTCGTTTTGCCACGTGCTGTGTTCGAAGGCCTTGAGTAGATATGGCTCACTGGACTCCTAATGGGCCTTGAGAATATTGTGTAGCTTTTGTTACTTGGGCCTAACATGAGCCCAACACCATTGTCGGAGGCATGCTTGAAAATCCACTCACTTCTTTAAATTTTGTTCTTTTCCAATTATATGTCTTAATACTTTTTTTTAAAGTGGATTTATATTATAATAAAAGAAAATGAGAACATATTCTTCTCATGTTTAAAAATGAAGATAAAATTTGTTAGGGTTATTTATATAGATGTCCAAGTGTTGATTTGAAATATGTCCATTTTTCTTTTTTTTTTTTTTACATGAACATCCAAAAGAGTAATTCAAAGACAATATTATCCTTCATAAAGAATAGAAAATTAACAAATAAATAAATTACAAAAAAGGAAACAAAAAAATAAAAAGGAATTTAAGACCCAATGAGAGCTAAAGTTGATTTAATTAAATTACTAAACAAAATGGTATAAAAGAAAATTTTGAAAATTTTTTATTGATTTATTGAAAAGAAGGTGAAATATTCATAATGAACCATAAAGGAAATGTTTTCTCAAAATCGGATTTTACATTAATAAGAATAAACAAAATAAAGGAAAAGAAACATCTCAAAAAAAATCTTTTACATAATGTATCAGTTTTTATTATAAAAATATGTTCGATTTTATTTCTACTAATTTATATAAAAATAGTGTTTTTTTTCATAAATAATTGTGTTATTCTTTAATTTATTTGGTTGAGGCATAAATGACAACCATTTGATTTGTAGTGGATTACTTAAATAAATAAATTTTTTCAATAAAGAATTCATTAGTTTTTTTATATGAAAAGTGTGAGTATTTTAATTTCATCAATCTTTATCATAAATATTTTGTGTTATATTTATTATTTAGTCTAAATCATCATCTTTATAATTAATGTTTTAAATTTATTATAATTATTTTGATGTTTATAACTAATTTTAGTTCATTAAAAGTAATTCACGTTTATGAACAAAAAATATTCTATCATTAAAGTCAAAAAACAAAAAACAAAAAATAAAATAATATGTATAAAAATATAATGACGTTAATTATAGTAAAAGTGTAAAATAGGTATTACAGATACTTATTTTCTAAAAAATAGAAATATACATAATCTTGTTAAAAAATGAACATATTTTAAAATAGGGTTCTAAAAATGGACTTTTTGTATAATTATTTCAACTTGTTATTCCTCTATTGAGGCGGCATTTCTGTAAATTCCCTTTTTCCTTTGTAAAATTTGAACATTTACAATGTTACTTTAATAGTAAGGTAAATTTTATTATGTCATAGTAGTTACAAGTATAGCTCCTGATTTCATCATACGATATAAAAATTCAAAATTTTCATCTAAAAAAAAAATCACTATCACACATTTTTGAACATCTTCATCAATATCAAATAATATGACAAATTAAAACTAATATAATTTCAAAAAAAAAAAAAACTTTTTGCTGCTCTCTCTCATCAATTGGGATACTCTCAAAGTAAATATAGATAAAAATGTCTATCATATCAATTTTGATGCACTATCTAGAGATGCTTAGGTTATGTTTTATGTTGTTATTGCTTCTTGGTAAGAGGATCTTAATAATTGTTGATGCTCGAAATGATTCCGGCAACAACACCCAATGTGGTCGGGTAATCTGGTGAAAACTTGTCAGTCGCTCCGTCGTCAGTCACCTGCAAAATGGAAGCACCTCAGAATGATGGGGACACCGGTGTGGTGTCTGCCGTGGGCACTCCGATGCTTAAGTCAGTAGAGAGTCTGATGAGCAAGAGGAGAGACAGAGCTTTGGCAAGGTAAGAATGTCCGTACCTGAATTGGAGGTTTCTTCTTCTATTTATAGGTGCTTCCCGCGGGTCCGAGTGCTCGGGGCAACCCGGCCGGGTCGGCTACCTAGGGTACCCGGTGGACAGGTAGCTCGCAGAGGCTACTGGTCTAATGGATCGACGCCATGTGTCCCTAGATCCCAACACAGTGGGTAGTTGGGTTTCCCAGGCGTCATCAGTAAGGAGGCTACAGTGCATGTCAGAGTAGGTGGTCGCAGGCAACGACTTGACATTTGGCAGGAGTAGATAGGCGGCGCCAGCAGCCAATAGGGTAACGAAGTGACCGGTGTCACATCCTCGGTCACTGACGGGGCATGGTCCGGGGATGAGGGTCGGGGTACCCATCAGTGCAAGTCAGGCTGCTCGACGGGTCGGCGGTCCGAGTACTCGGCTAAAGGCAGGCGCTCTTACTTGCTCGGAGAGTAACGTCCCAAGAATGTCGTAGACCGAGCAGGACCACGCGACCCTGGTCTAGGGTGCCGTCCGACCATCCAGGGTCCCAATACGGATGGGTACCGACTTCAAGTGGCCTGCGCGCCCGCCCGAAGTGATCGGAGCTGGTCGGGTCATCAACAGTAGTTATCTTTTGTCAGCACCAAAGACATTATTTTTATTTTTAAAAATTTGTAAAAGAAGAGATATGTAGGATTTTGAGCCTTTATAGCATATATAGGGCCCTTCAGGTTGGATTATATAAATTGTGTCTTACCTAGCCAACTTTCCAGGAGTTAAACATAATGATTTCATTGTCACTAGATTCATCAGATAGAGGGGAGGGAGGGGGGGAGAGAAAAAAAATACTCACTAGGATCAACCTCGAACTGAGGTAAATAAGACATGTTTTGTTCTTGATAAAATTAATGTTGAGAATCCTTTTCGAATCTAGTATTCTCCGGTACATGATCCCCTTTTATATATATATATATATATATATATATACGTATAGAGTTGCTCATAGAATACTAAGAAGCCGTTGACACAACTCGCATGTTTCTTTGTTGTTAAAATGCAACATGAAATATAAAAAGACTTGCATATTCTCAAAGTTCAAACAGTAACAAGTGTACAGCAATAATGTATAACTATTAATATATTATTCATCTTATTGCCTGCCACATGCTCTCTTCATACATATAAATATAAATATACAAATATATATATATATATATATCTTTTGATCACAATATTTTATGTGTACCAAACATGCTTGGGATTTCTTTCATTTCTTTATTACTATCATAACGCAATAATATTCCTCAAAATGTTTACTTCAGGCACTAAACCAGAATGCTTGCATGTGGCCACCTAAAGACTTCTTCTTTAAATAAGAATTGTTAATTCTGCCACTATATATAAATATACATTCTGTCAATTAAATTAATGTAACAAGTAATATAAGTTGGCATCTTAAAGTGTCACCAAATATGCCAAAGTTTTTCCAGCCAATATAGCTGCCAAAGCTTTTTTTATTTTTTATTTTATTTTTTAAATACCCTTGACCCATGATCCCATGAAATACAAATAAATATTTATCTTTCAGTTTGCATAATAACGGCGGGATTGACATGTTTTGATATTTCACATTTCAGCTTCTGCAGTGCCAACTTTTTTTTTTTTTTTTTTTTTTAAATATAGATTTCCACAAGGGTAAGCAGATTTGCTCACATGCTTGTTCGTAGATATTGGGATATTGCTATTTGGCATGTATTTGTATCTGTTATGACAGTGGTTATACCACCAACTAATTTTGTATCTATAAGGAACTACCTTTTTTTTTTTTTTTTCTTAGACATAATTTTTTGTTTAATGTAACTAGTAGCTATAGTTCTCAAAAAAAATCATGTTTGTGTAACAGAAGATTACTTAAAGTCATGCCATGAGTTGAAAGTTTTTGTATTTTTTGGATTTGGAAAGGAAAAAAGAAAAAACATTAAATTCAACACTATGCATTAATAGAGAATCGGTTCTATAACATAATGTCTACAAGTGAGTTGTCTCACTAATTATTAACTACGGTGCTGGTGCTGAACACCACCAGTGTCCTAAAATAGTTTTCAAAAGCGGAACGATCATTAGCGATATTATTATGCGGTGGAAAAGGGTGGATCAGAGAGGAATTTAAGTGCATGAAAGTGGACGTGATAAAGAAAAGCAAAATATCCATAGGCGAAAAGGGGGGGTTGCTAAAGCCAAGAAGTGGTGGGTGACAGTGGGTGTTTTGTTCACATGAAACTCTGCTATACGCACAAAAAAGAGGGCATTATAAAGGAACAGTGCAGATTCTGCTGATGACATATATATATAGCCAAGAATTGAGGCTAGTGTTCGAATGAGTGTGTCGGAGCCGGGAACACATGGGCTAAATTTTTTGTTTACCCATTTCCTTCCTTTGTCAGCACATGCAAAATTTTCTGCCAAACGTCCCCTTCACGAGTATGACCCTTTCCCACTCTCCTTTTCTTCTCTTCCATCTGCTTGTCGTTTGCTCCTCTCGGAATGTGTGCTCGATACTCTCTCTCCCCCCCCTCCCCCACCCCCAAATTTCTCTCTCTCTCTCTCTCTCTCTCTAGATTACCTTTTGTATAGATTTTCTTCACCATTGGTGTTGCTCCCATGAGATCAGCAAAATAATCATTTCGATGACTTTAACCACATCTTCTTCAACATTAGTACTATTACAATATGACATGATATAAAATTTTGTTTGAAACCAAAAAAAAAAAAAAAAACACACACACACACACACAAAATTTCCCTTCCTGTTCTTATATTTAAACTCTAGAATTTGAAAAAAAAAAATTGTAAAGAAAGAAAAATGGTGTGATGATTAATTCAAAAGACAAATAAACAAAAACACTAATTTATTATTCCTCCATAGTACTTGATGATGACCATGTATATTATCTACTTTTATACAACGCCAACTCTTCTCTTCGCCCTCCCCAATAGTACCAAAAACATGGACATTAATTCGACCGACCGAGATCTTAATTTACTTACAAAATATCAAATTTGAACCGGGCAAATATTTGGTATGATAAAATATATAATATGATGATGAAGACCCGAATTTGTTCCCCTTTTTTTTTTTTTTTTTTTTTTTTTGTAACGAATTTTTGGAGCTAGCTCTCAATTGAAATGTTGTTGTTCCAACCATGGCCAAAACCCGGACTGATCATCAATGGCACAGAACATGGTGCTTAGGCTCTCTTCTTTGACAACGTGGTGTTGGTCATTAATGGTACTACTACTTGTGTTCTTCTGGTACTGGCCGAGATGATGATGATGCTGATGATGATGAGGATGTTCCGAACGGCCGGATGACGGTGAGTTCTGGAAGAGCTGCGCCGCCACGCCGGAGTTGGCCGGCCTCATGTTGGAGGTCGGAAAGAGTGGTCGGCTTGTGATTGGATGGCTCGAAAGAGGGCTGTCTATGGCCGGTGTTCTTGAGATGTCCAACTTGATATCAGAGCTGTTGTCGCTTCTGTTACTGCAAGAACCTTCTGTTTCTTTGATGTTGAGGTTGATCGACTCATGTGTTGGCTCTCTATTTTTCAGTGCCAATATCTGAACATACACACACACACACACACACACACACACACACACACATATATTTATTATGTTGTTCAACAGTCAATTGAATGAATTGCTATAATTGCATGTACACACACAAAAGAAAAAAAGATTAATAATTACGAGATTATCGTGCAAGAAAGATCTAAACTATGAGACTAAATCATAATGATTATATGTAGTACCTTTTATAGCCCGCCCTTCACAAAACTATGATAAATCAATCAATCAAAAAAGAAGTTGCGCATCTCACTATTTTCATATCAGCAAATAACGAAAATATTAAAAATTAAAAAAAATAATAATAAAAAAAGAAAAGAGGGATTTGTAATCTTGGAGAGAATTGCGGTTCAAGGGGCCTCACAAATCAGAAAACAAAATTAGGATACTTCTGAAAATCATTAAAAAAAAAAAATAAGTCTAGAAAAAAGATACTTAAATTTCTAATTCTTAGATGTTAAACTAGTAGTTTAAAGACTTTGATTCTTTTGATAGCTGAGTAGAAAGGATACCTTCCCAATTTATCAAAAATAATACCTAATTAAACTCAATATACAACAAAAAACAATTATCTCATGCAAAATTAAATCCCAAGCTAATTAGATCCACTTCAAGAGAGAGAGAGGGGGGGGGGGGGGGGGGGGGGCATAACTAATTAATGAAAGAAATTAAGCAAAAAAAATTCAATTCTACTAAACTCATTAGTACTAATTAAAAAAGAATTGGTAATTTAAAAATTAAAAAAGAAAGGAAAGGAAAAAAGAAAGAGAGAGAGAGAGAGAGAGATCAGAAATGTTACCTCTCCTTGGAGTTTTTGGTTCTGAGCTTGAAGAGCATCGTTATCAGCTTTGATGGCCTCAAACTGGCGCTTGAGGATATCGTAGTCCTTCTCGAGCTGCTTGGTCTTCCAGCGAGCTCTCCTGTTCTGGAACCAAATCGCAATCTGCCTCGGCTGCAGCCCTAGAACCCTAGCCAGCTGCATTTTCCTCTCCGGCTCGAGCTTGTTCCCCAACTCAAAGTTCTTCTCCAGCGTCTTCACTTGCTCCATATTCAGCCTCCTCTTCTTCTCCCCCGCCTGCGACCCGTCGTCCGACAACTCATCCTCCCCTCCATTCCCCTCCTCCCCCATCTCCATCCCCGAAAACGACACGCCCGATCTCTTCCCTAAAAACGACGTCACTCCTGCGCCAGCATCAAATTTTGTATCAGAATCCTTAAAATGATAAATTTACATGATCAATAATACCGTTACAGACATAGCCTAATAATAATGACTCCACTTGAATATGCAGAGTTCAAATCTCTCCATCCCCAAATTAAATTAAAAAAAAAACCCTATATCTATATATATAGATATATATATATATATATATGTATATATGAATATATAGTATACTTACCATGAAAATCCTGAGGTGGGCATGGTGGGAGGATCGGATTGAGAGAAGTCGGAGGGTGGTGGTGGTGATGGTGGTGATGAGGGTTATGGTGGTGATCTTCTTGGTCGTTTGGGGTTTGAAGCATGAAGTTTGTTGGAAAGAACGCCATTCCATGGCCAGTACTCATGGTGTATATATAAATATATATATATATATATATATAAGCTTAATTAAAGCCAATATATATCTGAGGAAGGACTATAGCTCATGAGTAGCTCTAGTATTAATCTTGGTGACATGTTGGGTTAATGACAAAGAAGGTGGCAGAAGAAGGCCACAGCTCAGCTGGACTCAGAGCTTAATAGATAGTTTTGGCCTTTGGGAGAGAAAGGGAAGACAAAGGAAGGACTTATATTAATATATACATATGTGAAAAAATATATATATACATATATATTTTATAGATATATAAAAAGGAAACCCATTTGGTAAAAATTTGAAAGGGGATTTTTTTTCCGTCAAGTTGAAGGAGGGTGCAGAAAATTGGTTGAGCCGAATATGACTTATATACTTTAGCAGCTTCTAGGAGGGTTTTTCATATATAAACATATGTGGGTGTATCATGTAGATATATGCATTTATTTAATTTGTATATAAGGAGTTCTTTTTTTAATCTGTTGTCTCCGTAGGAGGAAAAAAGAAGGATTAATTTGAACCTTATCTTGTATATATTTTTGGGTCTTTTCTTGCCGTGCATAAAATTTTGTAGTAAAATACTATGTGTGGATTTTTTTTTTAAAATGAAAAAATACATAGTGAATTGTGATGTATGTGTTAGGGGACTTGATGTAACAGTGACGTTACGTTCTTCGTTTAGAGGAAAAGATGAGGTAACTAACAAAATTAATTAGCTAGAAGTAAAACAAAACAAGTTTTTAATTATTACATTAATTTATATGAGATCAAAGTTGAACCAATAAGATATTTGAAAATTTGCACAAATTAATTAAATACTTTAGAGGAAGTATGCAATTATGATTGTTATGTAATCCACAGTCATTAGATATGCACAAGTTCTTTTCACCCTTATAAAGAAGACAAAACAGTGGTGTTGTTCTTAACACAGACAGTTGTCTTTTTATATAAAAATAATTTCAGGAGGAGAAGCAAACGCTTTTCAGGTATAGCTTTGATTCAAATTTTTTTAAAAATATTATTTTTAATATATTTTTTGGTGGAAAGCTTGATCCAATTGTTAAAGGAGAGAAAATGGGGCGTTTCATATTTTATTATTCTTTAATGTGAAGTGGGGCGACTTAGAAAAAGAAAGAAATATCTATTCCAATTTTATATTTATCATGATTCATTAATGATCAAACTTCAAAACAAAAAACTTTATTACACCAAGATAGAGGAATACGTGGTATATAAACATGAGTATCTCTCTAGAGAATTAAATCAACTATGCAAACTAGAAGAATTGGGGGGTTCCTTAGAGAAGAAAAAAAGGAAAAAAAAAAAGCTAAAAAGATGATGAGTAGATGGGTACTATATTTTTAATAAAAAAAGAAAAATACATGGTCATGTTTGTCATAGTAGGAAAAAGAAAGGGTGTTTACTTAAGAAAAAAGAGAGATAAAATGAGTTGGATCTAAGTATGCTTGTACTCTTTTGAGTCCCAAAGGGGGCCAAGCAAATTGCAACTCTCAAATCGAGGGGGATTGTATTTGGAATAAGAAGAGAGAGCGAGAGAGAGAAATAGAGAGAGAGAGAGAGAGAGAGAGAGAGGGAGGAGAGAGAAAGGGCAGGAATCTAGGGGGGGGGGGGGGGAGGGGGATGGGTCCAATTTGGAAGAGGGGCAGGGTTTGCTACCTAACCCACCAACAGGTATCGTGCATTAGGACGAAGCTCTTTCCCATCACCCATTTATCCCCTTGTCCATCAACTTCATCAGTTTCAATTCAACCCCCAACTCTTTTTTAAAAAAAAAAAAAAAAAAAAAATTCTCTATTTTATTTTTATGTAATTCATTAGTAGTACTAGTAGTATAGAGTCCCTGTGCATCAATGGGTGTGTGCGAGTGTGTGCATTTACGTGTGAAAGAGAAAGGGGAGAGGGAAAGTGATGATTTTGAAAAGCCCCAACCCCCAAAGGGCCAAGGCAAAGCTGTTGTTACAACCCTACTAGAGCTGGTCTTTTTTGTCTTCGTGCCCCCCCTTTGTAGTCTCCAAATGTCCATCTCTCTCTCTCTCCTTCTCTTTCTCTCTCTACTGCCATTCTTCACCACCCCCTCAAATGGCCTTCGTCATATATATCCTCCCCCCCCCCCCCCCCCAAAATGGCGTCGACATCAATTAATATATATACATATATATATATATATGTGTTTGTGTGTGTGTGTACAATTACAGTGTCTATAATTATTGTTCGACAAATCTAATGCCAAAGCAATAGTGATATATGTAAAATGTACAAAGTACTCGTCAGGCAATATATTTGAACAGTACAATTTTCTTCTTCGTGTTTTTTTTTTTACCAGTCACTTTGAATTTTGATTGCGTTTGCTGATCATCAAGTGGGACCTATGTATTCGAAATAAAGGGGAGATTTTTAGAGCATTGAGAACCCACTATTTTGTGGTTGAATATTGGTATTTCAAAAGCAACGTCTATCTCGGATGCCAAATAAAAAGGCATTATATTTTACGTCTGGCTATAAATTAAATTAGAAGAGGAGTAGTGTGTTACTTGTGGTTGGACCTACAAAATCACACTATTCAAATAATGTAGTTAGAAAAGGAGGTTTTTAGTACTTGACAATTATTAATGTTATTTGCCAAACATTTGAAATGCAACTTTAATTGAGGAATCGTGTTAAAGAGGCGTTATTTAAATGAGACCCACGTACTCGTGTCATCTAGGCAATTGTGACTAGACGCGTTGGATCTGTAAAATTTAATAATTCTTACTTCTGTGGTTGATACACCGTTTAAGATTTTTTTTTTCCCCCTTGATTGTCATTAAAAAATAAGTTTCATATTAAGAAACACTTAGCATTTGACCCTAACATCAACTCATTGTTGAATGACGTCTTTATGACTGATACTCATAGACTCCTAGATAATTATAAGACCCACAAACTCATGTCATCTAAACAATTATGACTAGACGAGATCGGTAAAGTTTGATAATTCTTATTTCCGCGGTTGATACACTCTTTAAGATTTTTTTTTTTTTTTTCTCTCTTTGACTGTCATTCGAAGATAAGTAGCACATTAAGAAACATCTAGCGTTTTACCCCTAACATTAACTCATTTTTAAAATGTCCTTTGAAATTCGTAGTCTCTCAGGGAATTGTGAGACCCACAAACTCATGTCATCTAGACAATTGTGACTAGACGTGTAGGATTTGTAAAGTTTAATAGTTCTTATTCCCGCAATTGATACATTGTTTAAGGTTTTTTTTTTAATTTTTAATTTTTGTTTCTTTGGCTGTCATTCAAAAATAAGTAGCACAATAACATCTAGCATTTTACCCTAACATTAACTCACTGTCGAATGTCCACATGACTAATACCCATAGTCATAGACTCCTACAAAATTACTACATATACATTTTTTTTTTTTTTTATCGTTATCAGTACAAACAAGGTGATATATAGATGGGAGAGGACTTACATAAATAAATAAATATATATATATATATATAGAGTAATATATTATAGGTGTTTCTAGGCTAAGAATCCTTGGGTTACAAACCAGACATAAGAGGACCCATGAAAAGAATTCAAGTATTCAACACACGGTCCCAAAAATGGCTAAAATTTTTAGTCCTAGTCTCTCATTTAGCGAGCATGACAATTGTCTCATCACTCTTTCAAGGGTTGAATGTTCAGAAAAAGGCTGTGATTTATTAGGCCTTGGAATATGACTTCTTGGTTTAATCTAATTGTAAACCAAAAAAAAAAAAAAAACCAAAAAAACCATGAATAACTAAATTTATATATGTATATATTATTATTGACTATAGTTTATGTCATGCATGAAGAGGATATGGAGTAGTAGAGTTTTGATTTGGGATAAAAATTAAAAAAAGAAAAAAAAAAGGTTAATTCTACCGAAAGATTCCCTCATGGAACTGTGCAAATGGAGGTGGTCAAGTGTGTCTTTTGATACATAAATCATTGGCTGCCCTTACTCTCAGAAACTACTGGGGATATAACAATAATATATGATATATATATATGTGTGTGTGTGTGTATATCTAGGAGTAAGAAAAGGATGGCTATTAGGGGAGGTTGTGGGACCCACTAATCTGCAAACTGGTGTATTTGATGGGACTTAATGTGGGTCCCTCTATTCACAAACAGTGCTTTTTCTGACTTTCTTTACTATTGGGAAGCAAAGACAAGGGACTCTAGGGCTGCAATCACATGCCTTTATCAGTTGTAAGCTCAACGAGTCTCTGCCCCACTGGAAAAATATGGGGTGGATCCATGTTCCTCCTTGTTGCCCATATATATATATATTTTTTTTTTCTCTCTTTTTTTTTTAATTTTTAAAAAAAGGAATGAAAAGAAATGTTGAAGAAATAACAATAATAAAAATAATAATTTCTTTAAACAAAAACAACATATACTATTTTTTATTTTCCTTTTTTATTAATTTTTTCTTTTTTGGGGGGTGAATGATCATCTTCTTCTGCAGTATATGCATGTCCCTCATGCCTCTGCTCTGCTCATCTTAGTCTGATCCCATGTGCCCTATTTGGGTTGACGTCATTCAATCTTCTCTGTGGAAGCCCTTTTTCTTTCTCTTTTTTTCTTTTTTCTTTTTTTTTCTTTAATTTTTTTAATATTAATATATATGTTATATTTTTGAATAATTATTATTGGTGGATAAATCTGCAGAAAAACTCTTTTACATGTAATATCGATAAAACTCATTTTTAAACCGTTTAGATATAATCAAACAGTTCAAATATTACTTGTGTACGGTAATTATCATACACATATTTGACTAAAAAATCAATCAAACAGTTCAAATATTACTTGTGTATGGTAATTATCATACACGTATTTGACTAAAAAATCAAAAAAATAATAATGAAAAAAGGAATTTTAAAAAAATCCACCTTCACTGGTGGAAGGATGGGGGGAGGGGAGGTTTCCGTCACTAGAGTCGAAAAGGAGGGAGGGACTGGGCTAGTCGGTGTCGGGAGGGGGGGTGACAGATCTGGTCCAAGGGGAGCCGTTGCAGGCATCTGGGCGGGGGGATAGGGCGCCTGGGCTCGAGCGTGTGGGGGGGGGGGGGAGGGACTGGATCGACGCCGACGTGGGAAGGGGGATCTGTCGGTAGGAAGTCATCGATGTCAGAGAAGGAGGTTGGTCTTTTAAAAAAAAATTATTTATTGATCTATATTAATACGAGATAAGATGTATTATAATTATTATACACAAATAATATTTTAACCATTCGATTACATCTTAATAGTTTAAAAATAAGCTCTATTGATATGATATATAAAAGAGACTCTACAGCAGCCATTCTTATTATTATATTGGATTTGGTTTTTAGGGGTAGGAGATATGCATTTTGATAATGATTCGTCAACCACTGGTCCAGAAATGTTTTCGTTTTATTTAGTCTTCACCTCGTGGCTATGTTTTTTTAACTTTTTCTAAGCGGATGTGGCCCCCATTTCTTCATCAGAAAAAACCGTCCATTTCGCAGGACATCCCCCATGCGCTGGCCACAGGCTTGGATTATATTAATAACAATCACAAAAATTTTTAATTAATATTATTAATACTAATTATACATTTCAATAAGAACATAACATAATATATATATCTATATAAGTTAATGGGATTAGTTTAAAAGAAATTAACAAACGAGATTTCCCTCGAAATTTGTAACACTAAAATGAATTGTTAACAAAAGGTTGCAGAGAGATGGAGAAAAAAGCAAGTCAAGGTTTTTATTATTTTGTAGCTTGTACCAACTTGCAGGATATTTGGTAGCTGAATCCGGGAAAAAGAAAAACTTTAAAAAGCTTCTTTTGCGGTTTGACATTTTTATTAGGAACACTAAAGAGCATGAGATAGGGGAAAAAGAAAAAAAGAAAAAAAGAAAAAATAAACAAATAAAGGGAAAAAAAAAAAGGTTTAAAAGGAGTAAAAATTAAGATTTGACCCGCCACCACATAGAAGACGTCACCCACATATCTATCTATTGTCTGCTGGCACGAGTAAAGAAACCCCCCACGAGCTTTTTTTTTGCTATTTTGCCTCTACACAATCTTTCTCTAACCCGTGTATTGAAATTGTCGACAGTATTTTTTATTTTTTATTTTTTTTTTCTACTGAATAAAAGTTGGGGAAAAGGGGTTATCTGCATTAACATAACCCTTAGATTGTCTCAGATAACGAAAAAATATATCATTTCAGTCTTATATAATGTGCTATAACAATACAAATATATGAGAACGTGATACCAAACACGTTAAACCGAGATACTTGAGTGACATGAAAAAGCCTTTGCATCTAACCTTTAAGATGGTCATTTTGTACTTAAACAACCTTTTATCACAAACTCGGAAGTGTACTTAAAAAGAGAAATCATCGGTGAATATGTGACTATATATTTAATTAACAGGAAAGCTTTGGCCATGCAGATTCATGCAATATATATATATATATATATATTATATGTAGGTGTGTGTGTATCAATTAAGTTTTTGGTCGGCAAAAATACAGATAATACTCTTTCTTGTAAGATCTTTTAGACGTTACGTGTAGCGAGACTTATACAAAGTACAAACCAACTAACATCTATTAATTTTATATAATTCTTATTAATTAATTGTTTGGTTCTTCCAAAATTAGACTCCCTTGCCGTCTCTGGGAAGTCTATATATAACGAGGATTCTGAGAAACGAAGCGCATAGGCTGCTGTTACACTTAGTAGAGGCACGCAATAATATACTAAAATTATAAGAGAAAATCCACAACAATCTTAATTTTGTATCAACTTACATTGTCATGACTTGTTATCTTTTTATTGAGATATGCAATCTCTTATTAATCATCAAAGTGCTAATCATTTAAAACCTTTTAACAAAAGAATCAAAACTTGCAAATTTTGTCGGTTGAGACAAAAATATTGAGATTAGAATTGGTATCTCGAGCATTATTCTGATATGCAATTTGCATATTTTACCAACTCTACCACAACTATTATCGATCTTTGTTTTGAATAAATTGACTACCGTTTCTTGCAACCAGGACAGGTTTCGAAAAACTGAAATGCCCCATATTCGAACTTCTTTATTGCTTTTTCAGGTTATGTAGGCCAGTTGCATACTATTGGCCCTTGAAATTTTCTAGAGGTTAGAATTTGATTTCAAACTTCTTGTTTGATTGATTAGTTCCTAAACTTCATTGCTATATGATTTTTAGTCACTAATGACAGTAAAATTTTAAAATTTTAAAATTTAACAAAGGTAATCATACCCATTTCGCAATAACTTGGAAGTTTTTGAAATTAGTCACACAATGCGCGTAAACTATAACTTTTCCCAAAGGTTTTCAAAGTCTTTTAAGACGACATATTGCACCAAATGAAACTATCCTTGTAAAATGTCAAGTAATCACGCGCTGTGGCGAACATGTCAATGATCTTTATCGATATATATTAAAACTCCATCAATCTTTAACTTTTTGACCCAGTGACAAAACCGTTAAAAAACTAAATTCAGGGATTAATCAGCAAAAAAATATAATTAGAAATCAAATTATTACAAGTTCACAACTCAACAGTTCATCCTTTCTTCAACTTAGTCCAATGATAAACCGTCTAAACCAAATTGTAACCGGTATCTTTTGA
Organism: Ficus hirta; assembly: GCA_038430175.1. Lineage (NCBI taxonomy): Eukaryota > Viridiplantae > Streptophyta > Magnoliopsida > Rosales > Moraceae > Ficus > Ficus hirta. Next base: position 12,040,834 of record CM076595.1, on the reverse strand, counting down.
GCAAGTAAAGGAATGAAGAAGCCTTGAGATAAAAGAGCATAAAAATTTAAAAATAGAAAAAAAAGAAGTAAATAACAAAAAAAAAACGTTGAGATAAGAATAAGAGAGTGAGTTTACCCATTTGATGACCAAAAGTCCAGAGAAAGTGAGCAAGTACGTCATGTACTCTCTGCATGGTCCACCCCTCTGCGTCCCACTTCCACAGGTACAAAAGCAAAGGCTACGAACGTGTAGCCAAAGTTATGACCCATCAAACATTCAACGGGCAATTATTTAAAAAATAATAATAATAAAATAAAAAATAAATAAAAAAGGGGAACTCCATCATATAAATATCTTTGGTTGGAACATCGTGGACGATCAGAATTCTTGCATCACCTTTTTCAGGAAAAGCAAAATTTATTCTCTCTCTCTAGAAAAATAAAAAATAGTTATTTTTTGCATTACAGCAGACCATATGTGAAACAAGCAAAGCTTATCTAGAAGCTGGCTTGGGTTGGGCTCATAGTTGAATATGATGGGTATACAGATAATAAAACAGTAATGACGAGGCAAGAATTCTCTTGGTTAATAACAGTATTCTTGGCAACTTTATGTATCTATATGCTTTTCGATATAAATGACACTTTACACTACGTAGGCTACAAATACCGCCACATAGGATGTGGGTAAAGAATGAATGAATTTGTGCTTTGTAATCTATTTATATATAGATATATATTTCTTTTGATATGGAATATTACACGCACGCACAATGGCAGACCAATCTCTATGGGAGTAAATACTACTCTCATTTGGTTGCTGAGAACCATGCACAGGTTGAGCATCAGCATGATGGGACTAGAACAGTCGTTAGCCGAAATGAAAACCAGATGACTTGAACGAGCTGCTCGTTAGATTTGGTAGCCTTCGAATTGCGATGACGCCGGCCGCAAGTGCGGAGACAGAGGCCAAAACGAAGGCGGGTATATTTCCTCCGCCAAATAATGCATCCCATGGCCCAGCGCCAAGAGATACAATCATCTAATCAATCCAGCATAGACATGCTATCAGTAATCACAGGACTATAATTGCAACCAAATGACTAAACCAGGTAAAGTAACGTTCGCATTTGCAGATTCAAAGGGTTTTTTTTTTTTTTTTTAATAAAAAAAAAACACCAAAATAATACCTGTGGAATAACAATTGCAAGATTCAGAACTCCTATAGCAAGTCCTGCATAACAATACAAATGTCCGAATCAGAAAAGCGCAAGACTCCAACAAAGTGGATGCTAAAATCAACAAATAAAAAGCCTACAAACCTTGGCCACCACCAGAATCTGCAGTCAGCTGAGCAGTCACTGAAAAAGGAACACTATATGTGATCTGCAAAAGACAAATAGTCAGACACAAACAAACACAAATTTTTAGACTGATATGCAAAAGCATTACTGTTAATTGCAAGGGCATTGAATCTTACAGCAAGTGGAAAGCCAAGAAGGGCAAAAACGACCAGAGAAGCAATCTTAATAGATTCATTCCCTCCGATTACGTGTTCAAGCGATCGAGAATATTCTCCAACTGATATTAGACTTATGATAGCAGTTCCTGCCATGCAGGCAAACACGATAAAGTTGCTCAATGCCCACACAAGTCTTGCACCGATCCGCTGACACATTGGTTCAATAAGGAAAGAACTGATTCCGAGAACAACCTATGCAACGACACAGAAGTTTCATCCAAAATGATGATTAGCAGGATATTAACATAAATCTGAAAACTTCCCACAAATTAAAAGTAAATCGTAATTTGTTCTCAATGAAAGAATAACGTCTAATTTATTAGACTGACAGGCTGCAAATCTTTGCAAAATCTTGAAAGTACTTGAGCTCAAATTTGGGTTCTTACTGAATTCAATAGCAAACCAAATGCACCTTCTCTGACACCTTGATCATAAGCTTCCACTTGAGACAAGCTCCCTTTCGGATCCCCGTGATAAACCTCTCTTCCCATCCAATCCGTATCAAAAAGAAAGAAAGGAAACCACGATAACTGCATGTAAAAGTATATATGAAGTTATCAAACTTCAGTATTACAAAATCTATATAAATATGAAGACAATTGAAAAAAGGACAACATTGTTGTAAACTTGCAAACAAAATTATAAAATAATTATCATATCACTACTCACCCAACTAAGTGCCATAACAATGAGCACCGAATGCATTGCAGGTGGCAAATGCCTTAAACTGGTCAACAGGTTGACTATAACGGCTCCAGGGCCGTCATTATTAAAATCATTACTCTGATCATCCTCAACTTGTGAATTCGCATGCTTTAAATTTGCATCCCTATCGTAGCCACCCATAGGATTCTTCCCACTTGCACCATCCACGGCTGGCAACTCAGGTTTCAGTTTTGAAAGGTCAATACCATTTTGTTGTTGGTCCTTGAGCAAAGGAGCAGAATCTGACAAATGATGGGGCTCTTTGACAGTGAGTGGAACCTCTTTAGCAAAATAGAGGGTTACAAGTGTACAAAAAGCAAGGAAGACCTGCAAAAATACGAATCTTAGTATTTAGATTTCCAGAGATTAGTTTGGGCTTTATATGGCTTCAGTTAGAAATTGAAACATTTTCAATGTTCTAAAAAACAAACAGATTAATGTAACTGTTTTGATGCTATCACAAGTTAAAATTAAGTGAAAATCAACGATTCAACCTCCCATTTCTTATGTCAACCGAATACCCAAAGCCTGGTGATACTCCTAGTCGTTGACTACAAAATTAGTGAAGTGCTACAGCATAAATGATGCAAGGATTCATTATCAACCTAATCATGAGTAAACAAACAATGCTTGGCTAAATTACTCACAACTGCAACAAGAAATGCTGCCTTAAGATTTCCACAAGCTTCACAGCAAGCTTGGCTCAACAAAAAAGGAAACCATCTGCCCAGAAGAATTGCAAATTAATTAGTTGAGAATTGTATAGGGAAACCGTATAAATTATTATTCATATACAGAAAAAGTAGAGCCATGCAATGAAAAGTTGAACTAAGTCTAGATTGCAATAGAATGAAAAGCAAGATATGATTATTAACGAAAGGGGATCCAATCTAGCATGAACAAAAATACACGTATGCATCTCCAAATACAAAAAAGGTACATAACCAAAAAAAAAAATCATAGCCAAGAAGTCTCACTTGTGCCATTTTCCATTAGCACCGGCAGAGAATCCAAGAATGTTACCAACAGCCATCCATAAGCAAAAGACAGCATTTGCTGTATTGCGTTGATCAGGGCCTAGAATAATATCACAACACAAAATCACATGGTGCTATTGTGCTCATACTTCTAGTCTAGAAAATAAAATAACCAAAACCATAAAATTTCAGATATAATGTCACTAAAACTGCAATAGAAGGACCAGGAAAAAAAAAGGGGAGAGAGAGATGGGAAGTTACCAGCTAAATCAGCCAGAAGAGCACGAGCAGGGCCCTAGAAATAATATAAAATAATTTTAAGGTAAGTTTCATAGTTTACCCAGAATACTAATTCAAAAAAGAAAAAAGAAAAAAGAAAAAAAGTCACATATACTTCATTCTAAACTTCTAATATTTTCTAAATTTCACACACTAATCATCAAAGGAATAACTCACCTGCACGGTATTGTTGGCAAGATCAAGCAGCCAAAACCCAATTATGAAGACAAGAGCTGCCCCTGTTCGCGTACCTTTGAAAGTTCTGCATTTTCTTAGATCAGTCGGTCAACCTTAAATGGAAGTTTGTAGTATAGAGTACAAATAGTCAAGAGAAGGCAACAAAAACCTGCAATGCTCTTTTGTATCTCCTAATAAGTGTCCGATGTCTGCAGAAAACCCGATCAATACCACCTATACATAACAAGGCTTAGTTTAGCGGTTGTTTATTGTAGAAAAAACTAAATCAACAACTGAGAAAGAAGTAAAGGAATGCTGAGGCTAACAGAAGCTGAGATCAGGAGAGATCCAGCAAGAATGAAGGGACGTCTTCTTCCGAATTTCGAGGAGCATTTATCACTCCAAATGCCCACACATGGTTGAACCTAATATAACAAAAGCAAATAACTTAAAAATTAATTATCCAAAAAGATAACAAAGATTGCAATTTGCATAAGCTACTACAAAAGAATCATACTTGAGAAAATTGGGCCAATTGACTCGGTGATCTTTAACAAAATACTTTGCACTAGAGAGAAGAACAATAAGAACAAGTTTAAAACAGGATAAAGACCTCAAAAACCCCAAATTATGATTGGAAATGGACCCGGTAGAATAATATAGAACGATTCGCAATTAGAGTGTCACAGCAAACACAAAATTAAGAACGTTGAAAGAAACCGGATACGATCACTTACCACCAGGCCTGTAATAGGGCCACAGAGCCAAATAAATGAAGAAAAAGCGTGTCCTATCCCAAGTGTCTGAAACGTTCAACAAAAATTGAGAATAATTAACCAAAAGATGACCCAAATAACATGAATGAAACTATAGAAATCCCAACCCACACAAGCAAATCATAATAAAGATACAAACTTTCATCATTAACACGCCTTACCCATATCAAATCAGCATTGCCATGAGCGGTAACCCACTAGAATCTATTCCCCATTAAAAAACAAAAAATAATAAAAATTCGAACTTCTAAATTAACATGTAATCAAAGAATCCAAACAATGTGGAGCCTTTTCTATACTATAATTGCAGTTTCTACATTAAAAAAACCGTTTTTTAACAGCACCACAACAAACCTCCGACAAAACATAAAACCTAATCTTAAAAACATAATTGAAAGGGGGAGACATTAATCCGAACAATTCCATATATATTAAAAAAAAAAAGAGAGAGAGGATTAATTGGAAAGGAGAAAGCGAACCTGTACATAGGGAGTCAAAAGAGAGAGCTGCAAAGCCCAGCCGAATTGGACGCCGGCGGCGACCGTGCAACTGAGAACCAGAGTGGCCAAACTGCTGTGCTCCGATCTGGGAGGAGTCGGAGAGGTCGAAGAGAGGTCAGCGGTGCCGTTAGGAGACGAAGAGGAAGGACGCGAATCCGAGCGGTTGAGCTCGATCCGATGGTTGGGAGAAGGCTCGTCCAGTCCCACCATTTCGAGCTCCGCCTCCTTCAGGTTCCTGTACGGAACTCGGATCGTCACTGAATCACCCTTCCCCGCCATAACTCGGTCTCACCGGCTCAGCCACTAACTCGAATTCAATCGTCCGTACATAAATTCAGGGATCAGGATCTAGGTTTTCTCTGCCAATTATCCGATGCCAGAGACACAGAAGAGAGAGAGAGAGAGAGGGAGGGAGGGGGGTGGAAGAGCGAGAGAGAGAGAATTAGGCCGATCCAGTTATCGGGTAGATTTAATCCCACTGTAGTTCCATGGAAGCTCATACTGCAGCTTCTATGGACCGTTGACTAGTTGTTGTGGGACCAGATGATGAGCGGAAGTGGGCCTCAAGGTTGAATTTGATTGGTTGATGGCGTGCGCATGGGAGAAAAGTGGATTTGGCCAAGAGGATGAATCAGGACCGTTGATCCCATTAAAATAAAAAGGAAGCAAGAAAATTCAAAAGTCCAACGTGACGTTCTCATTAGAGGTGACCAGCGACCGACTGGCGAAATTGGAATTAAATTAGTGGATTCCATTTTACGAAGTGTAAAATGTTATCATTAAACAAACACGTTTTGGTCTCCGAGATAAGAAAAATATCATCTTCAAGGATATTTATGTTTTTGTTTGTTGTTCAAGAACTGTATTTTTTTTATTAATTTTTATCTTTTTAAAAAATTAATAAAATTTATAATTAATTTTTAAAAAGTTAATCAACTGCAGCTTAAAAATTTTATCTCTAATCGACGAATCAAGTGCAAGTTTAATTAAGATTAAATTAAAAAAAAGATTAAATTCATCGAACATCTGAGAAAAGGCATTTTAAAAAAAAAAAAAAAAACTCATTCTTTCATACACGCCAAAAAAAAAAATACAAAAACGACATATTCTATGTCGTTTATTATCAGATGGCATCATTTGCAACTATATGTAAAGTGCATCAATACATATCTATGTCGTCTAGATATGGCGTTCATGCCTTACGGAAACTGAACGACATGTCTTTTGTATTCACGGAAACATGACAATAGACAGGCAATGAACTACTGGGAGAAAATGACAGCATTCCCAGGGTACGACATGCGTCAAAAAATAGAATTACACAAGTCATTAGAGATAACAAAACGAGATATTTCTTCATCTTCAGGGAAAAAAAAAATGACAACCTTACTTCAACAAAGAACGCATTTTCAAAAAAAAAAAAAACGACATGTTAACTACAGAAGGAAAGAACAACTAATGTGAGCGACATGTCGTTTTCATAGTAACAAACGACATCTAGGAAAAATTAATATAATAACTAATTAGTACTGCGAGAAAAGTATATGTCGTTCATGTCGACGTAGAAACGATAGCATTTCATTAATACGATGCTATAGTTCATGTTAAATGCTTCCAAGGGAAAACAACAGCTTGTATAAATCGTAAACGAGAATAATTGGGAGAAAAAAATCTAATATCTCGTATATTGAATCAAACATTATAAGGAAAACCACTAATAGATGACAATAGAAAAATATTTTATTAAGAATATCTCAATAAGAAAAATAGAAAATCTACAATACCTATCCCAAAAATATTCAAACTACAAAATATCTCCCCCATATTTATATTTTCTATTTAAAGTTCAAATAAAATATATCAAATAAACGGATTCTAATTATCTAACTAACTCTTAATATTCGACACTCTCCTTTAAGTTGGGACATAGATATCATTCATGTCCAACTTGCTATTAGAAATTCGAAATTCTAATGAGTCTTTTTGTTAGATTATCGGTAATCTGTTGTGACGGTGGAACAAATGGCATGCAAATCTCGCTCCCTTCTAGCTTTTCCTTTATGAAGTGTCTGTTAACCTCCACATGCTTCATTCTATCATATTGGACCGGATTGTGTGCGATAATAATGACAGTTCATCAGGGCTTCAACTGGTCTTTTTAGCTCCTCTAGAACTCTCTTCAACCAAAGTATCTCATAGACTCCTTGAGACATAGCCCGAAACTCGGCTTCTACGCTACTCCTTGCCATCACATTTTGCTTTTTACTCCTCCATGCGACTAAATTTCCCCAGACAAAAGTGCAATGGTCTGAAGTAGATCTCCTATCAGTGATGGGAATAGGCTGCAAGGGTCGAAGGACCTCTCACTCTGATATCATGTAAACGAGAATAATCCGGAGAGAAAAATTAAATATCTCGTATATTGAATCATACGTTACAAGGAAAACCATCAATAAATAGATGACAATAAAGAAATATTTTGTCAAGAATATCTCAACAAGAAAAATAGAATATCTACTTTACCTATCCCAAAAATATTCGAACTATAAAATATCTCCCCCATATTCAGATTTTCTATTTAAAATTCAAATAAAATATTTCAAATAAATAGATTCTAATTGTCTAACTAACTCCTAATATTCAAGATAAACGATATGTTGTTTTTTAGCAACAACTACATCTAAGAATATAAGGGATGTTCATCAAACTGATTAAACCAATCAAACCAACCAAATCAAACCAAACCAAATCATATAATAATTGGTTTGGTTTGGATTTTTAAAAAACCTATTAAATTGGTTTGGTTTTTGGTTTTATTCCTAAAAAATCCAAACCAAACCAAACTGATTTTTAATTAAAATTATATATGTATCTTTTTTAAATTATTTATTTATGTGCAAAAAAAATATAATTGATTAGTATACTTAAGTTATAATTTGTTTATAAATGTTATCAAAATGTATTATATGTGTTTTAAAAAACTATTTATAACTAATTTATGTATTTTTGTAATTTCATTGAGAATGCTTTTTTTTTTTTAATTATGAGTATTTATTTTGATTTGGATACTTAATTTTAAGTCATTAATATATACGATTTAGATATATATATAAATATTTATCATAATAATATTTTGATCATATTTTACTTATGACTAAAAGAGATTGATAAATATTAGATCAAACCAATTAAAAAAAAAAAACCAAACTAATTACAATCGGTTTGGTTTGGTTTTATTTCTTAAATGGTTTGGTTTGGTTTGAAAATTTTTAAATCGATATATGTTTAGTTTGATTTGCATTTTATTGAAAATAAGTACTATGGTTTGGTTGAACACTTCCATAGCAAGTCTTGCAAGATAACTAACTATCTTGTTTATATTTACAGAGAAATGACAACCTGTCATCAATACAATCAAAACGTTTTATTTGTTTCCAGGGGTACACGACAGGTAGTATGATGAGTATCGTTTTCTTAGCAAACCACGTCACGGGAAAACAATATAGCATAAGTCCATTAAAAAAAAAAAAAAAAGATAGCAACCTTTTAACCCAAAAAAAAAAAATATATAGGGGTAGATGAGTTGATACGGGAGGTAACCTTAGAATCTCACCAATCGGGAGATTGGAGGTTCAAATCCCCTTCCAATTCAAGAAAATGTCCCTACCTGCGTGAACTTAAAAAATCAAAAATAACGAGGTCACCACCAGATTTTTTTTTTTTTTTGCAAGAGAAAAAAAAAAAAAGCATAAGTCCAAAAACTAAACTTCATGTCGATAATATATACAGAAAAACGACAAAACGTTTCGTCAGTATTATGAACGACATCTTATTGACATGATTACATCAGGAACAATGCTGGATCTCTCTCTACTGGAATGGCATGTGGTTAAATCTCCAAGAAAAATGACATCCAGGAATATAGAGTGACATCCAGGAAGTACAATTGTCATCTTCACATCTTGTCGTTGAAAAACAAAAAAGATCGTATTTTTGCTCTTAAAGAAATCCGACATCTTAATAAAGGATAAGCCGTTTGCTTTTCTAGGAAGAAAACGACATGTTGTGTATGTATCTATGTGGGAAAACCGTGTATAATTGTAGAAATTAGGAAAGTATTATAATTTGGTTAGTTTCCTAATAATAGGCTAAGTAGTTTCCTGATTTGTTAAGATTCCTATAAATTGTGGGATTTTGTTAGCTAGGATTACCGTGTATATATAGTCACCATTTGTACATTATTCGAGGAATGAAGATAAGAAGTTTTTTCCAACTTCTGTCATAGTATCAGAGCTTTAGGTTCCTTTCAGGAAATTGAAACCTTTGGCCATCTTCTTTTCCCAGCCTTTATTGCTGGTGATTTCCACTTTACAGCCTTCACAGCCTTCACGAGAGAGGCCTTAATTGCCTAATTCTTTTTCATGGACGATGTCAGGAGTTATGGAGACAACTAGTACAACCCAATCCGAATCAGAGGAGGTAATTCGTTCCCAACAGCCAGGAGAATTACAGAGCATTCAGGCAGCGTATAGACTCAATAGAAGGAATTATCTCAAGTGGTCCCAATTAGTCCGCACTATTCTGAAAGGCAAAGGTAAAATCGGTCCATATCATGGGGATTGGACCAGAAAGAAAAGATCCCCTGTTTGGAGTGTAGGATGAGGAAGATTCCATGATCATGGTGTGGTTATGGAACTCCATGAATCCGAAGATCAGCGACACATGTATGTTTCTGTCCACTGCAAAGGAGATTTGGGACACAATACAACAAACCTACTCCAAAGCAAAGGACGATGTTCAAGTGTATGACGTCAAAGTGAAGACAATAGCTGCGAAGCAAGGGAGCAAAACGATAACTGAGTATGCCAATCAATTGAAATCACTATGGCAGGAGCTTGACCACTATAAGGTAATAAAGACTAGATGCCCTGAGGATGCAGCACTGCTCAAAGATTTCATTGAGCAAGACCGGATTTATGATTTCCTGGTGGGGCTTAATCCGGAATTTGATCAGGTGCGGATTCAAATCCTAGGTAAGCAAGAAATTCCATGCTTCAATGAAGTCGTTGCAATAGTCCGGAGCGAGGAGAGTAGAAGGGGGCTAATGCTTGACCCACAGAGCATTGATGGCACAGCTAAGGTGGCTGGTGGTAACAGTAACTCCACCAGGAATGCAGAAACGAGTTCAACTTCAGAAAGTGGGAAGCCAGGCCAAGCAGGACCTCAAAACCGTGATAATTTGTGGTGTAGTTACTGTAAAACATCACAGCATACCCGAAAACGCTGCTGGAAACTTCATAGAAAACCACCAAGTCGAGAATGGGTATTAAGAGGAGAGCAATCAAAGACTCAAGGGCAGGGTAATGTTGCTGCGATTCAAGAGAATGCAGCACAACCACAGGAGTTCAATAGTTTCAATCAGGAAGAAATTGAAAGGTTGAGGTTTCTCATCAGTAATCTCGAGAAACCCACAGGTACTTGCTTATTAGTATATTCAGGTGATTTCCATCTTATATTGGATTGAATGTCTCGGATACAACATTTGCCAAGTCTTGGGTTATGGACTTTGGAGCAACTGACCACATGACTCACTTACCTAGCATTTTCCTTACCTATTCCCCATGTCCAAGCAGTAGGAAAATAGCTACAGCAAATGGCTCCCTTATAACCGTAGCAGGGATAGGAGATGTTAAACTAAACCCATCACTTGTCCTTAAAAATGTCATGCATGTTCCTACACTGTCCACATACCTTATTTCTATCCAAAAACTCACCCAAGACTCAAACTACAATGTGATTTTTAACCAGAATTTGTGTGTATTTTGGGACAAGGGTTCGGGGAGGACGATTAGACATGCTACAGAATGGAATGGCCTCTACCACCTTGAAGCACTAAGCCAGTCCAGTATTAACGAGGGCAGGTTACCTCATTCCTTCTTGTCTGAACTATCCTTGTCCAATAAAGAAAAAATCTGGCTTCACCACCACCGTCTTGGTCATCCATCGTTTCGAGTCATTCAAGTTTTATTCCCGTCTTTGTATAAGAATCTTGATGTTGAAAATTTTCATTGTTAAGTGTGTAAACTAGCTAAACACAAGCATGTTTCATTTCCAATTAGTAATAAATGAAGCCCCTCTCCTTTTTATCTTGTTATCATAGTGATATTTGGGGACCCTCCACTATTCCAAATGTTTCAGGGGCGAGATGGTTTGTTTCATTCATTGATGATTATACTCGTGTTACTTGGTTTTTCTTACTTAAACAGAAATGTGATGTTAGTACTACCCTACCAAATTTTTTCACCATGATTCGGAACCAATTTGGTGTTCAAATCAAGAGGTTTAGGTCTGATAATGCCAAGGATTATTTTAATCAGATCCTCAGCCCTTACTTTCAAAAAGAAGGAATAGTGCATGAATCGTCTTGTGTTAATACTCCACAGCAAAATGGGGTAGCAGAGAGAAAATATGGCAATCTCCTTGACTCAACCCGAGCCCTCTTATTCCAAAAAAAGGTGCCCAAGTCTTTTTGTGGGGAAGCTGTCATTACCGCTACTCATCTGATTAACCGTTTACCTACTAGAGTCTTAGGGTTCCAAAGTCCAATGGAGACAGTCTCATCCTTCTATCCTCACATACAGATCACAAATAATCTTGTTCTTAGAATATTTGGGTGTGTGTCCTTTGTCCATATTCATAGTCAAAACATAGGGAAATTGGATCCACGGGCATAGAAATGTATCTTTGTAGGCTATTCTTCAACGCAGATGGGGTACAAGTGTTATCATCCTCCCTCAAAATGGTTCTATGTCTCCATTGATGTCACCTTTCACGAGCTTGAGTCATACTTTACTCATCCTTATCTTTAAGGGGAGAGTTCGATAAGATAAAGATGATGAAGTATTTGGAGATTTAGACATTGCCCCTTTTCCGTGTGTAAACCATCAAATCCGAATCCTGAGAATGAGATAACACTTTCTGACTCTTCCTTACCAAGTGAGATTGAATCCCATGAAAATAATTGTGACCAAGACCTTCCCATTATTATCAGAAAAGGAATCAGAAATTGCACCAAACGTCCACTATATCCCCTAGCCAATTACCTATCATTCAAACACTTTTCACCCTCTCACAGAGCATTCATTGTCAACCTGAATACCATTGTCATTCCTACTACCCTATCCGAGGCACTCTCTAATAAAAAGTGGAAACAAGCTATGAATGAAAAAATGGAGGCTTTGGAGAAGAATAGAACATAGGAGTTATTAAGGTTACCAGAAGGAAAGAAATCTGTGGGGTGTAAATGGGTGTATGCTGTGAAGTATAAGGCAGATGGGTTGATAGAGAGGTATAAGGCAAGGATGGTCGCTAAGGGATACACACAAACTTATGGTATTGACTACTTTGAAACTTTCACCCCTGTTGTGAAGATGAACACTGTTAGGATTTTACTGTTATTGGCGGCTAACTATGGTTGGGAGTTGCAGCAATTTGATGTGAAGAATGTATTCTTGCATAGGGACTTAGAGGAAGAGATTTACATGGATGTTCCACCGGGATTTGGGAACAATTTGGCCAAACATACTGTATGCAAATTGAGAAAAGCCTTGTATGGGCTTAAGCAGTCACCTCGAGTGTGGTTTGGTCAATTTGCAAGAGTCATAATTGCTATGGGATACAAACAGAGCCAAATGGACCATACGTTGTTCAGTAAGCACTCGCCTTCAGGGGGAGTCACGGTTCTCCTAGTTTATGTGGATGACATAATAGTAACATGTGATGACGACAAGGAGAGACAGGTTCTAAGTCAATGTTTGGCCAAAGAATTTGAGATCAAAGTTCTAGGAAGACTAAAGTATTTTCTTGGCATTGAAGGAGCTCACTCCAGGAAAGGTATCTTCATTTCCTGATAGAAGTATGTGTTGGATCACCTAAAGGAAACGAGAAAAACAATGTGCAAGCCAGTTAGTACTCCAATGGATCCGACCCTCAAACTTGGACTTGCAGAGGATGATGCTGCAGTGGACAGGGAGTCGTATCAACGGTTGGTAGGGCGGCTCATCTATCTGTCTCACACACGGCCGAAGATAGCATATGCAGTAAGTGTGGTCAATCAATTTATGCATAAACCGAAGGAAGTTCATCAACAAGCAGCACACCGGATATTATAGTATCTCAAGGGGACTTCTGAGAAAGGAATCTTGTTCAGAAGGCATGGAGGCTTAGCTCTTGAGGCATATACAGACGCTGACTATGCCAGGTCAATCATTGATAAAAGGTCGACCTCAGGGTACTATAATTTCCTTAGGGGAAACCTAGTGACTTGGAGGAGTAAGAAGCAGTATGTGGTAGCAAGATCCAGTGCAGAAGCAGAGTTTAGGGCAATGGCTTAAGGTGTGTGCGAGTTACTTTGGGTGAAGATTATCTTGGAGGATCTGAAGATCAAGTGGGATGGACCTATGAGACTTTATTGTGACAAGAAGTCAGCAATTAACATAGCTCACAATCCAGTACAACATGATCGTACAAAGCACAATGAAGTCGTTAGACACTTCATCAAGGAGAAACTGGACAGTGGATTGATTTGTACACCCTATGTGTCTACTCATGGACAACTGGCTGATGTGCTTGCCAAAGGGTTGAGTAGTCCAGTGTTTGAGAGTATTGTATCCAAGTTGGGAATGGAAAATATATATTCACCAGCTTGAGGGGGAGTGTGGGAAAACCGTGTATAATTGTAGAAATTAGAAAAGTATTATAATTTGGTTAGTTTCCTAATAATAGGCTAAGTAGCTTCTTGATTTATTAAGATTCCCATAAATTGTGGGATTTTGTGAGCTAGGGTTACCATATATATATAGTCACCCTTTGTACATTATTCGAGGAATGAAGATATGAAGTTTTTTCCAATTTCTGTCAATCTAAAATAACAGACTCATAAAAACGACGAGTTCTTTTAGTGTCAAGCTGAACAATCATTTCAAGTTGCCTTAATACATAAAAGAACGTCGAAGGAAAAAAATAAAAAAAATCCCCCTCCACTGTTTTCACTACTACAGTATAAATTTTCGAAACATTTCCAACTCGATTTTTACAATATTTACCATCAAGATTAAGGGATGAAAAAAAAAAATAAAACATGACTACATGCTCCAAATAATACGTGCCATCTCACGTTATAAACTTTATACCTTTTAGATTTCAAGCACTTCTAAGTTCTAAGTCAAGCCAAATCATAGAAAGTCATTATGTATAATGTATATGCACAACAATAGCAAACTAGTATTCGAAATCTCAGTAGTCAATATACAAAAAGAAATGAAGTATGTGAGTTAACCAGCACGCCTCAGTGCTGAGCACCACGATGACCCAAATCAGCAGTGGCTTTAGAGGCTCGATTCAGAGCGTCCGACAGCCACAGAGCTCCCTTAGAGAAGTAACTACTGTTTACCACAGTGTTCGCAGCTGCTGAGGCTGTTCTTCCTGTTGCCAACACAGCGGATTTGGTCTTCTCCGAGACATGGTACTTCTCATCAACCGATTTAACAGCTTGAACTCCAGCGAAAATTGTGTTAGTGAGGCCAATTCTTTCGCTCAACTCGGCAACCTTAGCTGCTGCAGAAGCCGAAACTTGATTAGACTCATCAAGCTCCTTGGCCTTGGCCAATGCATCCTTTCCGAGCACATAGCCCTTGGCCAGCATGGTTTTGACCACTTCCTGAGCCATTGTCACTGCTTCTCCAGCTTCTGAAACAAATTGGCTCATCTGTGGAACCTGCATAGGAAATATACATGACTTAGTTCGATGGGATCTCACACAGAAGGTTCTAATTGCACAAAAGTTACCAACTTATTTACACAGTTCAGAGAAAGGGGGGGGGGGGGGGGGGAGTGCATACACTGGAACTAGGTTCATCTTCACGTCTCTCAGATGTCGCATTCCAAAAATCAAACTCATCTTTGTATTGTCCCCAGCGCGTTATGCATACACGTTGATCCACAATTGTAGCGCCCTGGCATTATAGATAACATCAATGCCAAACATCTTTAAGATTTAGATTCAGATCATAATCCTGGCAGTAGTAAAACAAGAAACAAAAGAGGACAGAATAACATTCTCATATTTTCTTTGAAAGTTTACGCGAGCATGAAAAAGCTTATTAGTCCAAGAAAAAAATACAAAGAATGAGATTTTAAGGAAGGTTAAGTAGTAATTACTAATAATAAGATATAAATATCTAGAAAAAAATATATAAATATCAATGTTGGAAAATTCTACGGTGGGATGCTCCTGCAAAGAGAGCATTAATCTTAATTTTCTAATTTAAATAAGATGGCTCTTATGAAGAGGGTGTAATGGCGGAGGCGCCCAAGATATTCTCTCAATATCCAGTCCCATCCGTTACGCACCGTCTAGTCTAAATCCTACGACTTTATATACTTAAGGATCTTATCATAACAGGTTCAGAAAAATTCATACCCGAACTCATCCAATGAGCCGGGTAAACTCAGCTTAAATTTTGAGCCTGACATTAGACACTGACCCAATTGTGTTCGAATTTGATGCATTGGGTAGGGTTGATCGGGTCGTCGGATTTTTTTAAATGGTCCTAGACTCGAAAAACAAATACATCAGTTGAAACAAATTTTGAAACTTTGACACATGTTTCGAGAGAGAAAGGGGTCTAAGAACATAAACAACACTTGCAATTTGTTGATAAGCAAACTAAAAGGTTATTTCTGTTTTGCCTAGTAACTCCTAGTAACTTAATCATGTGACATAAATTCGTAACCTAAAAATTTTGAATTACTCTCGGAGAAGATTTAAACAAGAATTGAGCAGCATTTATAGTTTGTAAACTTACAAGGAATTCTATATTAGTAAAAACCAAAGCTGAAAACATGAAATCAAACACGCACACACACACACAGAAGCTAAAATTAGTAAGGGAATCATGAAGAGACTCACACTGAGCAAGCAAGCAGTTTCCTGAGAGTAAGCATCTTTGAACGTCACGTAGGCAGAACAGGCGTAATCACCAGATCTGTTAAATTTCTGAAAATTATTATTATTATTTTTTTAAAAAAGCTAGGAAAATTCGAGAGGAAAAAAGAAAAAGGAAAAGGGGAAGATGAAAAAAAGGAAGAAAGGAAATAAAGGAAAGGACCTGATGACATGGAGATGGAGAATGTTACCGGAGAAGGAGAAGAAGTCATGGACGTCCTTCTCTGTGGCTCTAGGAGAGAGCCCCGTCACTTCCACTGAATAACCTCCTTCTTCTTCGCTCATTCTTTTTCTATTTCATATCAAGACTGACTGACAAGTTAGAGAGAGAGAGAGAGAAACTGGAATCGAAAGAAGAAATATATTCCACGACCCTCTTTCTCTCTGCCCACACGCAGGAGGCGTCTGGAACTGTTGTAACTGTTCTTATTAATTTGTAATTGGGCTGCCATGGCCGATTTTGGGCTTTAGTTTTCGGCCTACTTCTCAGCCCATTAGCACTCCAAGTCCAACTGTTGGCCTTGATTACTTGTACTTGTATAGCAATTTTCTTTTTTATTTACTTCATATATATTTTATTTTTTTTAAATTAGGGTGAGGATTTGATCTCTATACTTTTAACTGGTCAATCTACATGGTTTTTTTTTTTAAGTAAAATACAAAGATAAGAACACACAAGTGCCGGCTTAACCTCCGGTGAGGTTAAGCAATGGCTTAAGGCCCCCCTTTTTAGGGAGCCCCCAAATTTTTCCTAAAAAATAGGTTATACTAATTTTATGATATTTTAAAAATTAAATAATTCACAATTATATATGTTCTATGAGATTTTTTTCCTTCCTAACTACCTGTTATTTTTTATTTTTTGAAATGCCTCATTTTTATTAAGTTCCCAGATAATATATTTTCATGAGATTTTCTTCTTCTTCTTTTTTTTTCCCCCTCAATGCCGTTTTATGAGAGTTAATTTTTCTTCTTTTTTTTTTTGAAGGCCCCTATTTAGTATCCTTGAGATTTTTTTCCTTTTTTTTTTTTTTTTTTTTTTCCCTCATTTCGTTTTATGAGAGTTAATTTTTCTTTTTTTGAAGGCCCCTATATATTATCCTTGAGATTTTTCTTTTTTCCCTCTCAAACATCGTTTTTCTCTTTAATGCTTTAAATTGTTGATTTGCAGTGTTTTTTTGGGAACTACAACAGGCACACATACAACGTTATCTTTTTACAAAAGAAATAAATAAAAAATAGAAAAGAAAGAAAAAACTGAAAGATCACAATTAAAAAAAAAAAAACAAAACAAAACAAAAAAAAAAACCTACAACGATCTCTTTCTTCTTCTTCATGCTTCTTTAAATGTATTATCTCATATTACCTTTTTTCTATATATAGTGGACTGTTTTGTTATTTTGAATGATATAAGAGTTATTTTTTCATTATATATATTTATTAATTTGATGAGGCCCCTTTTTAAAACTTTGCTTAAGGTTCCGGAATTCGTTGAGCTGGCCCTGCCTCCATCAACATGAAGAGACGACACGGCATAAACTTGAAAAACGACAAGAGATACAAAATGACATATGTACTTCTGGAAACAGCATTAATGAAAAGAAGACGACATAAACTTAGCCGGGGGGGCGGCGCCGGGAAAGAAAGCAAGAACAGAATTAAAAGGACTCTGACTGGAAAACGAAAATAACTACATAATTTATCAACAAAAGAAAACAACAAGGAACTAAAAACGACATTATCTCGAAACCATAACAAGAGGAAAATAACCAGATAAATTAGAAACGACATAAACTACAAAATCAAAACAATAAGAAAAACGACATCATTTTATCAAAGATTGATGGCCTTCTGAAAACGACATTATTTTTAATAAACGACAACAAACGAAACACGACTTTAACGGGGGGGAAAAAAAGGAAACAATAGCGACATCATTATGAAAGTCTAAAACTGATAATAAACTAAAAACGATATCAGCTAGGGGGAAAAAATGGAAAAAAGTGACACCCTCGATGTAAAATCGATGTAAATTTAAGAACGACAACAAACTAAAAGTGACATTAGTCAATAAACGACAAGCGATCTAAAAACGATATCATCATAACAGAATTAGTCTAAAAACGACAACAGGTTGAAGAACAACAATATATTTTTTTTCTTTTTTTCGTTCTTAACGTAGAATGACAATGGATTAAGAGAAAATTCGAAAACCTAAAACTAAATGAGACAACGACATTAAATAGAAACGATAACAATTTCAGGAGTTATTATTCCAGAAATGGGCAATCCAACTAAATCAACCAGATACAAAAAAATTACATTTATTTATTTATAAACAAGAACCATCTACAAAATCATAAGATGAAACAACAAACATAATGAACGACAAGTACTCGACGAATAACCTCAGAACGAGGTAAACATTTAAAACGACAAGTACCCTAGAAAGGACATCATCTTTCATAACAATAATACATCAAAAGCCCATGATATAAGAGAACGGATACCATAAAACAACATTAAAGGTAAATAAAACCACCATGGCAAAAAGGAATTAGTCTGAAAAACTACATGACTGGAAGTATGGTGAATGGCCTATATTTACAACGACCACGACGACGACATAGATAGAATAAAATAAACGACATCAAACTCATTTAACGAAAAATAGCTTTAAAAAATCATCTCGAACAATGACATATGTAGACAGTATAAACTTAGGTTCTGTTTGATATTCAAGTTTAACTCCAATTAAACTGTATTTTTTCATATTAATTTTTATCTTTTTCTGAAAAGTTAACAAATTTTATAACTAGTTTTTGAAAGGTCAACAAACTCTAACTTAAAAATTTCATCTCCAACTAACTTATCAAACGAAGACTTATAAAAGAACATTATTTAACGACAATAATAACTTGAAACGTCTCAAAAAAAAAAAAAACTTGAAAACGATAATAAATGGGAAATGAAGGTATTCTAGCTATTATGTGTTAAATTTTGGGGGAAATAGCACCAAGTTGATATGTCTATCCATATAGAAGTACTATTGTGATAATTCCTCAAACAACCAAACTCTATATCAAAATAAAACTTGAAAACTCCTTATAAGATTAATAACTTAGTAATGACCATATTTTAATTACAATTGCTACCCTATAGAAGAAATGAAATGTAAAGCCAACAATATTTTTTGTAGTCAACCAAAAAAATAGACTAGCTCATGTATGTTTTCATCGGAGGAATTTAAGGGAAAAAAAGGAAAAGAAAAGAAAAGGAAAAAAAAAAAAGTAGAGTTAAAGTAGAGTTCATCATTAGCGTTAACTATGCTATATATTAAGGAGAGATCATCCCTTTCTCAAATAATGAAAACAGCTAACAATGTGGATTAGAAGCTGTTACTTAAAGAATCCTCAATGAAATATGGAAATTATGAGCAAGTACCGAGAAAGGATAAGGGCCCAAAAGGAATCATCAACCTCAAGTGGGGGAATCAAACTACATGTATTTCTATATTTCTGTCATTTGACAACTCAAGTGAAAATACTATAATGGAAAAAATGCACACTTATAATATATATATATATATATATGTCAATAACATAGCAGACAAAATCATAACAAATCGAATGTTATGAGGTAGGAAGCTTGTAATTAGCTAGCTGCTTAAAGTGCTTTTGATACAATGCCAAATCAAAATTACGGATGATGTTTCTTATTTTCTTTTCACACTCCCTTTGAATTCTCGAAAAAGTATATTAATTGTATGTAGGGTTAGTTTACAGGTATGAATGTAAATTAAAATTGTAGTACTCATGATTAATTTTCCACGAAATTCTCGGTCGTTGTTCTGCTCTATGGAGGGCATAAAAGCTAATATTCTAGTAAAAATAATATTGCAAGACAAAAGGAACGAAAACAGCTACCATGTGTTTGTATGTGTGTGTGTGTGTGTGTGTGTGTGTGTGTGTGTGTGTGTGTGTGTATAAGCATTTTACAGCCAAAATGATGTGTCGTAGGTGTCTTTCCAAAATGGTAAAAGTTGATTAATATTCATTATTCATATTTATTTTCATATATATGCTTTTAGGGCATGTATATATATAATACGTGTCCCTATCAACGAAAAGTTATGAATATTTTAATTATTGAAAGCTTTTCCTTTTTTCAGACAAAGAAACTGTTATTTACGAGCAAAATGCTGACAAAAATCATGATAGAGTCTATATACCAAATATCTGGATGCAAAAATTACGTTAATTTTGTCCATGTTGTCGTCTAATGTCTTTGGTTTAATTATTTTTATTTATTTGTCGTTTTTGTCAATATTTCTACTATATCTGAATAAAAGTGGGGGTCGAGGTTTTTGTTAGTTCCAGACACCGCAAGAAATGGAGAGTTTACTTGAAGTTGACACTTAATCAATATTATAATATGTAACTAAAATGATTTTTAAATTACCTTTTAAGAGCTTTCCCGTGTGCCATTGACATCATGAAAACTGCGACCGGCGAGTAATATCACTAATTAATTGCCGATAGTTAACAGTACTAAAGATATATAATAAGACAAAATGCGAACCAAAATTAAGCTCTATTTAAAAGAGTTTGGGGGCAACATACATAATAAGTGAAGAACTAGATCATAATGTTAAAGGACACGAGCGATGTTCAACATCCCCCATTGATAATAAGACTCATCCTCTAATTTAGTACCATTGGTGTTTCCAAATATTTTTCGGAGAATGAAGCTGCAAATTGAACCTACTTATGAATCGAACTGAATTCCGCGTCTTTAAGTGTTAGTTTTGTGAGTGTTATGTATATAATTGATTTGTTCCGATATATATATATATATATATATTTTTTAAGAATAGTCTAGATATTACTTGGTTGATGTTACGTCTTGACGAGATGCGTATAACCATGGAGCAATTAGTCACATGTTAATTAACACTATCTGCAAGTTTTTTTTTCCTTCTTCTTTCTTCTTTTTAAATAATGTCATCAACAAGGTTGACCTTTGTCCCTCTCCTAATTAAGTAATTAATTTTTTTTTTCAACTTGCCAAGATCCTAAGTCGTTTTTATATATTGCAAAACAAAATCAAGAAGATAATGTAATAAATATCTATTGTACTTGAAATAATAGAAATACAAATAATTTAATTATAAGTGTCACAATTGGCAACAGCAGATAATCTAAAAAAATTTACTACTTTTCGTTTGGGGGGACAAAGGACAGCATTCTGGATACAAAGTGTCAGAAATGATAAATTCAAAAGCCATGGTGTCTAGATCATATTTCAAGTAGTAGTACCCTTTTTTTTATTTAGGAGTTAATTAATTATTATTTACTACAGGTCTCTGGAAAGGGATTTCCATGGATTCCAAATCCTAACCCTTTCTCACCCTGGCCTACTGACCAAACCCTAGCTAGATATTATATATATATATATATATATATATAAAACAACAACAACAATAACAAAAACAGAAAAAACATATATATAAACGGAAACATATATATAGGAGTACACTAGTAACATATGTGTCCCCACTAATATTACATGAGTAAGCTCCTAATTATGGCAGCTTGAGCACTGTCGTTGTCCGTCGTCGCCAAGAGCTCCGATAACCGGTCGCTTAGGTCGTCGACCTCTCGGTGTAAGTTCCTAATGTAGTTGCAGGTCTCCTGCAAGACCTTGGAAGCCGACACCTAAAATATTTTTGCCCAAAAATTAATGAAGAATTAGCACATGTTATCAAGTACGTTAAGTAAAAAAACATGATAAGGTGAGTCACCGTCACGCTCACAAACACAAAAGCTCTAGCTAAAAACGACTCATGCATATCATAACATATATGCATAGCTACAAAAAAATCTGAAAAACGACAACTATTTTTAATTAGCACTATTGATGAAGGTTATATGAGTTAGATGACATGACTAGTAATATATATACACATGTATATATTTATATAGTGATAACATTCGTGGCATTTGATTGTTCGTGACACTTTAGCGTTTTGTAGCAGTGAAGGAGGAGTCATGTGCGTTACGAGAAAATGCATTATATATATATATATGCATGTTATATATATATATATAGTGGGGAACAAGTTGAGTCCCACAAAACGACTTGTGCTTATGAGGCTGTAAGAGAAGCGTGACTTATCTTCCAAAGCAGAATGAAGACCACACAATATATATATGACTCACAAATATACACATAAACGTTTCCTACATATAGAAATACATATTTATATATATATTTATGTATATGGAGAGAGAGAAATAGAGAAAATACAACTTATATTTAAGTAATTATATGTATATATGTGTGTATACATACCTTGTCGGAGCTTCTGTTGCGAATCTCAGGAATAAGTCGTTGAAGCTTGGAAACGAGATCAGTGATTTGGTCATCAGTGATATTGTTCATGGAAACAGTACCAGACTGCCTCGAACGGGATCTTCTGCTAGACATATTTGGTGTCAGCGTGAACAGGAAAGGAATAATATTAATACTATAGCAGATAGCTTAGGTGCCTAGTATCTAAATGAAAATATTTGGTTGTGGTGGTGTATATATAAATATATAATTTATAAACGAGGAAGAGATATAGAAGGAGAAAAACAGGAGACCAAACTGAGAGACAAAAGAAGAGTAGAGAGAGTAAAGAGCGTGGAGGGGTTTTTTTTTTTTTTTTTTTTTGTCAGAGAGAAGTAAATGACTTATGATGAGCCAGCTAGGAGAGCTTTGAGGGGGTTATATATATATATTTCGCGAGCTAGAGATGAGATGAGGTAGTACTGTATAAATATATTTATAATATACATATAATTATATATCTGTATATCGATAAGGGGTGTAATTAGAGACAAGTTATGGACAGGGGAGGGGAGGGGAGGGAAGGGGAGAGATAAGGAAGTCCTGAAGAAAAGCTAAAGAGAAGAGGGTGTTGGGAGAGAGGAGGACAAGTGCATGGGAGAAAGCAGTGGGCTATGCCTCTCGTTATTATTTTTAAATATAATTAGGATTTAGAGAGAGAGAGAGAGAGAGAGAGAGAGGAGAGAGAAGATATACATATACATATATACATATATACTATATAGAGAGTAAAGGAGAAGGGGGGGAATAGAAGAATAGAGATATCCCCATACTGTCTTTTCCGAAAGTGTCCCCAAACTGGGGATAGAGTTCAAGTGGGTTAATAGAAATGTGCTTGTTTATCAGCCTACTACTTGGCCCTCTTTGTGTCAGCCTCAGCACGCAAGCCCATGTTATCTTTATTACTTCCTGTCATTTTTAATTTATTAATTTATTATTATTATTATTATTATAAATATAATTTCTCACTACATGACAATTACATGCATTATTTAAAAATATTAAATGGATCGGTTACTATGTTAAGTTTGTATTCGGACATCAGGTTTGGACCTAAAAATTTGAACTCTGTTTTTTCTTTTTCTTTAAAAAAGTTAACAAAAATTTTAGTTAATTTATAAAAATCAATCAACTCCAACTTGATAAAAATTTCATACTAAATCGATGCACTAAACACACCCTAAGCATATTTGTCTGATTATCATTTGAACGAAAACATTTTAAATGAAAACATGCTGTAAAATATACATATATATATATATAGATAGATACATTCAAACGGTAAAAATTTAACTCCCCTTTCACTTGGAATTTTGTACAAATGAAAATTTTGAAACATTTCAAATGTTGAAAATATTTTCAAATGAAACATAGTTAATATGTTTTTATAAAATGCCACCATATATGGTGTTCATGAGTTCTTCTATTTATATGAAAATATTTTAAATAGTGTATATATAGATGTATGATTTTCTAAATTAGAAATAATTAAAGGAGTTTTAATAAACGACGAAAGATAACAATTAGTATCCGGAGAGGTTAAACTATCCCAATAATTATGTTGGCACGTAACAATTATCTCATTCTCTACAAAGTTCCCACCTATTATTAAATAGAAAGAATATGATTAAAAATGTAGTCAAGAAATAAATAAAATGAAACACAACCCAATAGGGCATAATAACCTCCAGGAAATAAGACGAGCCAAAATCCCCAATAACAAACAGAGATTGATGTCACAAATAACAGCCTAGATCATGACTTTGAAAATCAGTCTTTGAAATAGATTGTATTAAAAATCTTGCTAAATTTTAATCAGATTATATGTTAGAAGATTATAGAATACTGTGTTTCAATAAATATGTCAAAATTACTACTACAAGAAATTGCATTTTCAATGACTAAATATTCGTAGTCATTAAATATCCCATTCTGCGATAACAGTTGATCACAAAAATGTTTGGTCCAAAAATACACTATTTCCGACATCAAGTCAATTGACGACTAACTGTTTAGTTGTAAAAAGATAGATTTAGTGACTAAACAAACATTTAGTCACAAAAAGTTATGGCGTCAAATGTTAAAAATGGAGGGAATACCAGCTTTTTACCACTAAAATAATTTAGTCATTGAAAGTAACATTTTACAATCAAAACTTAATCAGTGAAGATTAATGACTTTTAGTGACTAAAATATGAGTCACAAAACATTTAAGAAATTATACTTTCAACGACCACATTTTTTTTCTCCCTAAATCTACTATTTTGCGACTAAGCTTTGGTCACAAACGCATTTACTAAAACCTATGTTGTTTTTTACATGACTAAATTATCAGATGACTAACCTTTTAGTTGTACAAAGTAATAGATTTGATATCATGTAAAAATATTTGCTGAATCAGAACTATTATTAGATATGATATATGGCAAAGTGTTATCTCTTTCAAAAACATATTTTGTGTTTTGCTTATCATCCTTTTTTTTCTTTCTTTCTTTAAAAAATATAGAATAGCGCTTTTTTTTTTTTTTAATGATGATCACTTTTCTATACAAAATGCGTAATTAAATTTTGTTTTTTGCCGAAAGTGTTTTGACATGTAGTTGTTCCAAAATTAGTTTTTGGCAGGAAGTTTTTCCAAATTGCTCTCCTCTTATTCAATTTTTAAAAAATTATCTATCTAATTTATTAGGCAATATGTTAGTCATTAAAATCCTTATATTAGTTCTCTTGGAGAAAATCCTTATCTTAGCTATTTGAAAATTTGATGGAATGGAAGTGTATACAATTTTATTGATTCTCAAAAAATATCCAAAAATATGCATGGTAGGTTGTGTTAAAAATATAAAATTTTGGAGGGGAAGGCTTAACAAAAATTTTGGCGCTTCTTTTTGACTCTCAATTTTAGGAACTTTGAAAGATAAAAATCAATTTTCAGTTTTCCACTTTCATAAACTACAAAGTACAAACATGTACGGTTTCTAATTCTATATGTCTCTCAACTTCTCAAATTTTTTGTTCTCTGATCTATTCCAACTCTTATAACCATCTTCCTTCCATGTCATGGTAAGCTTTTATCTTTCCTGTAAGCTTTCTTGTTTTGTTGGGGCTGGACATGTCAACTTTAAGTGATTGTGAATTTTAATTAGTATCTTTCTTGGTTTTCATTCATAGGTTCTTGAATGAAAAAGTGCGATTTTGCTTTTGGAACTAAGGAATTTTTTTTTTGTTTCAGTTTATGGTGGATAGTTTTTCATAACGTTTGTGAAGATGTAATTTGTTGAGTCTAGAGGTTTGTCATTATTTACTAGATTTTTATAATTCTTTTCTTTCTTTCCAACGACTTCTCAATTTCTGTTTCTCCTCCTTAGATTTGCTAACTGAGTTTTTTTTTTTTTTTTTCCTTTTTAATCTGTTCCTTTCGCTTGATCATCATTCAATCATGATGAAAATTTTGTTCTTGATACCAGTGTTAAATTTTTTTTTTTTTTTAGTTTAATGGTTACAACTCATCAATTCAAGATGTTAAAGCGTAGAAGTTATTCAATGCCTCAAAGATATGTACAATCATGCAAAATACAAAGTAGCTAGTACTGTCGGTGAGTGATTAATAATGCATCATTTATATATATATATATATATATATATATTTTTCATCACTTTTCTCTAAGTTATTTATATGTTTTTGTCTAGAAGGCGGAAAGAATCTTTGGTGCTTATGCTGCACTCTCAAAGAAAGCAAGCAGACACAAGGATAATTTAATGAAGCATCATTTATCAAGTTTTCAATCATGGATAACTTACTCACTACACATACCAAGTGCTCATATTTACTTGTTATGTACATTTTATGTTTAGAGATATGTTCATTTTTTTAGTTTGATGTTTATGTAGTTAGTTTGATTGTTTTATCTGTTAATATTGCACTCATTTGATTTGATGTTGTAATTCTCTATGAATCTTTATGTTATATACGTTACAACATCATATGTTAGACATTTGATTTACTAATATTTCGGATGTATTATTGTATTCTTTGATTCTAAATAGATGATGGGTTTTTTAAATCAAGAAATTGAATCTCTTTTGGTAACATAAAACTTAGTGGAAGTCATTTGATTTTAATGACCACATTCTAGTAGGTAAGGTAAAAAAGTCTTAAGCTTTCATAAATTGTAACTAATATTGATCGTTAAAGTTTGCAATCAGACTTTAATTCAACCACTATCAATTAGTTGCTAAAAGTTTATGAAAAGGTTACTCAGTGACTAAGAGTTGGTCGCTACAGAACTAAAAGCAAAGAATTTAGTGACTAACCATTTGTTGCTAAATTGAATCTTTTAGCAACTAAACTGTTAGTCGTAAAATGCCCAAAAAATGATTTAATAGTAACTAACTATTAGTCGCCAATCAATTTTTATGCTATCAGTAAAAGTAAATTTGGTCTTATTGCAACACAAATCTTTGGTCCTCTTAAGTTTTATTATAACTAATTGGAAACTCTTTGACAAATAAATTTTTAATCACAAAGAGCCGATTATGTAGTGACTACATCTTTTTAGTCGCAAAAGACTTTCTACAACTGACATTCAACAACCAAGGTGTGACTAATTTTTTTTAGTCACAAAAATTTTTTTGCTACTAATTTTGAACTTTCCGTGACTAAAAATATAGTTGTTGAAGGTGAAATTTCTTGTAGTAAATACAATCAAATAATATATGTAAAGTTGATAAAATTTAATGAGAAAACTCATCCTAAAAAATGAAAAAAAAAAAAAAAAAAAAAAAAAGAGAGTAAAAAAGTGGTTTTTCACAATACTAGTACAAGATTGACCACAATTTCAAAAGTCGGATCTGGAAGGCTTTAAGGTGACTACAATTGAAATGGATGATATATTTGTTATCGTATCAAGCTAGGAGAACTACACTAGAGGCGGATGGTATTTTAAATTTATAATAAAAGATTCATTTTATTTTGTGTTCGTAGCTCGACTTTATATCATTTATGGATAATTATTTGTACAATAATTGGAAATAAAAAATGCATGATGAAATCCATACACGTTAGACAAAGCAATGGTTTTCTGTTCTTTTTTTTTTTTTTTTTTCTATAACAAATGCATGTTATATCGATCTTGGTATTTCAATAAGATCTATAATTGTAAATTTGTTTTGGCTGAACGAAAGTATTGCCGTTATCTATAATAATAATAAAAAAGAATTGCTTGTAGTGAGATTATTTTTGTAGGGCATTGAAAAAAAAATACCTTGTCCATCAATATTGCGTTGTTTTGTATTATTAGATTGTTATCAAATTCTACTAAATTTACTAACTTTTGTAGTTCTAACATAACTCTAATATGATTCCATTAATGTTTTGGACCTCCACAATATATAAATTCCATTTATATGTCTGAGATACAATTTTCCCGGTTATGTAAATCTATAAACATTTGAATGTGGATGTATTTCCTTTTTGATGTTAGGTTTAAAAGATCAAGAAGTGTTATGTTGAAAAAAAATATATATCAGGTTTACTTTCTTCCTAAATTTACATGTGTAAACACTAATAAATAGAAAAATCAAATATCAAAATTCATCGATATATTTATTATAAATAAATAAAAGGAAAATGAAAGGCAAAATAGAGTTGTGAATAACAAACAACTCCCAACCAAAGCACTTTTATTTCAATCCTCCTTCCCATGCCATTAGACCAAAAGGGTCTAAGTTAACTATCATACTATACCTTTTATTTATATATTATGGTGAAAGGACAATCTTACGAGAAAGACGATAGACAAATTCAAATTATGAGTCTCCTATCTGGCAGCTATTCACATCCGACAAATTTTTTTTTTTTTTAATCTCATATTACTAGTTGATCTACATGTAGTATTATATAACTTTTATGTATGATATATTATGAGGGTGTTTGGTAATAAAGTTCCACTCCAACTAAATTGTATTTTTTCATCTTAATTTTTATCTTTTTCTAAAAAGTCAATAAAGTTTATAACTACTTTTTAAAAAGTCAACTCAACTCAAACTTAAAAATTTTAACTCAACTCAAACTCAACTCATTCATCAAACACCCTCATATTTTAAAATATTTACTATAATTTACAAGTATTAACAAAAATTATTATATGTTAATAAGATAGTTTATCAAAGCACTAGTTTTTATATTATATATATCGGATCGGATCATACAATTGTCGGATATGAGACTTTCTCAAATATATATATATATATATATAATGTCTTGTATTTGATGATGGATACATTCTACTGTTGTAATTTTATATTAAAAAACTTGTAATAATATCTCACCAAAAAAAAAAAAAAAAAAAGGTTAGGTGCGGCATTTAATAAAAGTACTACCAGTCCATCCTCGTAGTACACACACACTTGGCGTTAGCTAAAATTATCATTCTATTTATTATTATTATTATTATTATTATTATTTGGTAAAAGTCACTCAATTAATTCAAGTGAGTATGACACTATTGACCAGTCAGATAAAAATATCGAACCTCCATACTTGGGGTTTCGACAAGGCACGTGTGGTCTCGTAAACTCTGCCGTCAAACTCATCCCGATTCCTGGGCTGCACATATATACATATGCATAT
The DNA here is from genome assembly GCA_038430175.1 of Ficus hirta. NCBI lineage: Eukaryota > Viridiplantae > Streptophyta > Magnoliopsida > Rosales > Moraceae > Ficus > Ficus hirta. The sequence goes on along the minus strand of CM076595.1, from coordinate 12,011,888 downwards.
ATAATTATTTAATTACGTCCGACTTCTTTATGAACAGTTATCTGCTACTTAAGCAACCATTTGTTTAATTACATCCATACATACAGTACGTCAATGTGTACAGAGTGTCCTTTGATCTGGTAAAAAGGAATCTAAACTTGTGTTTGATTTGTAGGTTGGATATAAAATTTTTAAATTAAAATTGATTGATTTTTTAAAAATTATTTATAAATTTTATTGACTTTTTAAAAAAAGATAAAAATTTAAATAAAAAAAATAATATTTAGTTAAAATTAAACTCAAATATCAAATAAAGCCTAAATCTGATTAATAAATCTGTTAACAATTCCATTGTTTTTTTTTTTTCCTCCTTGGCTAAGTCAAAATCTCAGTTCATCACTTGGATGCGCATGTGTAGTAATATAGATAATTGATTATATGCATAAGATATTGTTATTATTACATGTATTATAATATACATATTATATTGTATGAAAGATAAGATGTCGTAGAAATTGGGCGTTACATGCCGGCACGTGACAGGGGAATGTGCTGAACCTCTTTTCCGGCTAAATTTCTGGTTTAGAACTTCGTTTGTCGACGTAACTATTAGTTGGGATAAGGGAGAACTGTATACATATATATATTTATATATAATGAATCCAAATTCAGAAAGAAAAAAAAAAAGGTGCTTTTTCACTTTTTAGTAATTTCAACTTTTGTACGTAGCTCAAGAAAAAAGGGGGAAAGGTTGAAAATTGATCAAAACAACACCATAATCGAAGTGGGATGACTCCCTGTTTGACCAACCGTTTTGAAATGAAAATTTTTATCCTAAATTAAAGTCTAAAGCGAAGGGTGTTTAGGGAAAAAAAAATAAGTGTAATATAAATTTTAAAAATGTTAAAAAAAAAAATTGATTTATACCATATACGGAAATCTTATTGATATAGTAAGTTTCTTAACCATCATGTTAAATTTTTTAATGGTTGAATCTACCATAAATGTTTTTTATTTATTCCTTTCGAACAAACAAAACATTAGTGTTAGAATCTCAACCTTTCAGTATTAACTCGAGTAATAATAAATTATCATATTCTCTACAGTAAATGTGCTTGATAATTTTTCAGAATATACTTATCAATTCACGTTGTTAGTTGATATATAAAACAATAATTAAAATAAGAGTTGAAATATCCTAGCATTATTAAACCAAAAGGAAATAATACTTTTCCACTTTTTGAACGAGATCAATTCGCAGGAATATATTGTCTTTATCAAGACAATTAATTAGTTTGTTTTAGAAGATATGGTGGGATTTAGTAGTGGGGCACACAAATTTTGGATCAAGATCATGTGTTACCAAATGTCTGTAAACGTCATGTTACTAAAATATATTTAAGAAAACTAGTTAAGTTATTATATTGGCATAACATTGCAATATATATATATATATATGTAGTTATGATATATTATTTGAACAGTGGACAATTCATATAAGATCGAGATACAACTAATTAATGAGAGAGAGAATCTGATATATAACTCTATATACATACATTTATTTCCTTACCTTTCTACAGCATAGCTATGTATATTTATATATATGTATAGTTACTGTGTCTCTAGATGCACCTGAAGTCTAAGTGGGGGATCACATTAGTCCTACAAACAATAAATATATATATATATATACACATATATGTATATATATATAATATTGACATGGAAAGTTTTCCCTAGAAATCATCAAGCTGTGTCAAGTAACCATAAAAACAAATTATTAGTCATCAAAAAGACGAAAATGTGGACTATTCAGAAGCTAGTCAAGCCAATCTTGTCTTGATGAAAATACACACCCTCCGAGAAGTGGTACCACTATTGTCCACAAGATTCAGCTAATCCGCGCATTTGAAATGCTAAAAATTTCCTCTCGATCTTTAAAACGTGCATCCAAATTTTTCTGCTCGAAAAAAAATAGGAAAATGGTGGTGTCTTCACGTTTTTCATCCATAACCGGCTATAGCATAATATTGATACCTGAGAAACTATAAAGGTGTATTTGGTTCATCGAATGAAGATAAAATTTTAAAAATTAAAATTAGTTAATTTTTTAATAATTAATTATAATTTTTATTGATTAAAAAAAATAAAAATTAATATTAAAAATTTAAATCGAAGATGTCCAACCATATAAAGGTTAAAGAGATGCCAAATTGAACTGCGAACTGCTGGCAAAATGCATTAATTTGTCATGTACTGGAAGGCGCTATGACATCGGGGTGGTTATAACGTCAAAATCAATATACATATCATGTGTCCAAAATATTGGGTAAAGTAAATAACACTTTTTTTTTTTCCGTGTAAATGAAGAAAAGGAAAACTAAGTTTAAAACAAAACAGTTATTTCACTTTTACAGATCTAGATAATTTGAATATTTTACCATTCATAATATTTATTGTAAAACTTTTAATATTATATGTATCATTGCTTTTCATGGTATTAATTATTAATTATTCTTGAATTTTCCCGCGCACTCTTCTACTTAGTCATAGCTATATAGCACTTGAGAAATCATTGGAATTATTCATGGACTTTCATTTTAATAGCATATGATTTTTTTTTTGGGTGAATATATAATCAATACAATATTGGTTTATATGACATGTTACATGTTTTGAAGATGAACATGGACAGAAAATGTCATACACAAATAGTGCCTCATCATCGTGCAAAATATTAGTGTAACGCTTTTTTAATTTTTATTTTTTTTATTTACAGTAATAAGTTGTTATGATAAACAAGAAACGTTCTTTTTGTAATATTCGGATTCTGAGTAATCAGTTTATGTGGTTGTCAAACTAAAAGATAAAGCGATCAAAATTAGGAACGCTCTGTCTAGTACGTATACTTATAATTTTTTATTACTAAAGAAAATATGTCCCTATATATGTATGAAATTTTTGGTCTTTCTTGTTAATTATTTTGGAATTTTAAATATAACTACTCGTGACGATCTTTCTTAGTGGAGTCTTCCACTAGTGAATGAATATTTAGAAATCAAAATTTGCCAACTAATTAGTTAGGGCGCAACTATATTCCGCTCTGATAATATGATTTCATATCTACATCTATAATCTATAACTATATTAGAAAGGAGAGTTATTTTTTTGATACTATTCAAAAATTTAGTCTCTCTATTTTATCTTTTTATATATGCACTTTTTTTTTTTTTTTGAGTTGCTTACCTTCTTTTTTGTTTTATTTTTTTTTTTCTTTTTCTCTCCAAAAGTTTTACATATCTATAGTTGGCTCCTTTAGAATATTTTTCATTTTCTTTTCAATTTGTTCCTATGTTTAAAAACTTTTTTTTTTTCCAATTATATCTCAACATTTTTTTTTCTTATGATTCTTCAAATTGTTATGTTCCTTTTTCATTTACTGGTTACTTGATTCTGTTAAACTTTTTAGAAGACAATAAATAAATTAAGAAAAAATATTGCTTTCTTCAAAAATTTAACATCTACTTATTCGTTTATAAAAAAAAATTAACATTTGTAAATTAAAAAAAAAAAACAAACACATTAAATCTACGTGCACGTGCCTAAAAATTAGTATATATATAAGAGTTGTCTCATATCCAACCCCTTTACAAAATGATACTTATAACTTTTTTATTAGTTATTGTAACAATCAGTTGATTCCATTATAATCTTTTTTAGTGATAGTTCTTAAAAGTAACGTAATAATAATATTCTAAATATAAAGTTACATGTAAATCAACTAGTAATTACAATATCTAAATAGAATATTACAACTATCGAATAGGCCCCACTGTCAGACTTGAGATATTTCCTATATGTATATATTCAAGTTATAATTTGAAACTTCTAAACGATTGTTTAACAAATAAGAAATTTCAAAGAACCAAAATGTCTAATCTATAGTTTATCCGTACTTTATGAATTCTAAACTAGCAGAATTATTAAATTACATCATAATCAAATCAGATATGTATAGAACATCAAAATTATGGTTAGAATAAAAAAAAAAAAAAAAACAAAACACGAAAAAAAAATATGGTTAGAATACCGCGCATGTGTTTTAACTAATTAAGTTCATTGAATAATTATGAGAGAGCTATAGCTAGGGTGGATTAACATTATGAAAACCAAAATCAAATCACATGACAAGTTTTAAACAAGGATTCATTTGTCGACGACAAGCATAACTGTTTGAAGGAAAAGGAGTACGAGTCGTGGACTACATTGCATAATTGGCAGCCAATGGGTGATGACCGACTCATTATGTGTTTCCAAATTAAAAGCCGACAAGCAGCCTCTTGTACTCTTTGCGAAAACAATCATTTTCTTGTAACCAAAGGGGAAATTGTGTGATCATACCATGAATTTGAAACGTCACTGTAACAACATATACATTCAGTGGTACTAAAAAAAAAGATTACATGACGATTTTCATTTGACAATGATTAAAACCGTCATCAAAAGATGTGAAGATGCTTTAAAAATTATCATTAAATCTGATGGAAAACCACGACGGATTTTTATTGTAAATAAATGTACGTGTAGAGTATAACTTAATACCTGAGTTAGCAATTTTAATTATAGTTTTCAAAAATCTGTCGTTAAATCTTCCACTTTAAATAAAGGTTTTCCCCCAAAAAGTCATTGTCAATGTCTTAGAAAAATTTAAAATATATATATATATATATATATGCCACTTAAGCTGAAAATTATGTCCTTGATCAAGTTACAATTCTTAAAATATTATTCAGAAATGAGGGAGTGAATGGAAGTATAGAAAGGGGGAGAAATTTTCAAAAATTTTGAGTAGAAGAATGAGCATGAGTAGTCTGGTTTTTTTTTTTTTTTTTTTGAAAATTTTAACAATCGATGACGATTTTTAAGAAACTTTATCAGATGTCCAAACATGAATTTCCTAAAACACAACAATTGTTTTCTCAAAAAAAAAAAAAAAAAAAAAAAAACATACATACATACACACACAACAATTGTTCATGCCGCGCTTTTTTGAAGTGCATTTGACAACAGTATTTGAAAAACTCTCAAACCATCTTAAAGTTGGCATTCTATGACCGATTTAAAAAATTTCCATGTCATCTTCAAATAAATTTTATTTACTTTGTAGTTGTTATTAGACGCCTCACATTTAACAATCGTGCGTTAAAAATTGTGATTAATGGTCGAAAAGAAAAAAGGGTTCTTGACATGGAAACTGTCATTAAAATTAGTACTTTTTTATGACTATTTTCAAAACAACCAACAGAAGTCTCGCAGGTGGGCTATACACACCATTTTAACAGTCTTACTTAATTAGTAAGTAACCATGTCATTTCTTGACTGTGAATTTCACAATGGTTAATGAAATCTTTTAACAACAGTTGTTAATCTCTTTTCTACTAAAAATGCATTGGTTTCAGATAATGTTTTTTTTTTGTCATGTATTTATACATATGTATATATATACGAGAACTTTCTTATTCGATACTGTCAGAGTGTCGGACGGAAAAGTACTTCCTCTCTCTTTTTATCTGTTTCTCTCTCTCTTTCTAGCGGGTTGTACCACTCTCTCTCCTGGATTGTACTGGTCTCTTGTACGGATTGTAAGGCCGGACGGAACGGCCGTCGGACGGGAGAAATTTCCTATATATACATATTGGGTAGAAACCCTACAGTTTGAAAGGCTAAATCTCTGTGGAATGATAAAGAGTTGCTCAAACCAATAATGCACTAAGGCAAGCATCTTTGTAAATTGTACTTATCTGTCTGCTGCCTTTGCTTTTTGAGACTCAGCCGTTCCTTCAGCCCAATATCACCTATCCATGATTTTGAAAAAAAAAAATTTTGACAGTGCAGGACTAGGGCAGTTCTTGTTTTTTGAAAAAAAAATTTCTCCTTTCTTTTGTCCCTATCCATGAATTTGGATTCTTATCTTATGAAACCATAGAAATTGAATTAAAAAAAAAAAAAAAAAGGAAAGACAAGGAAAAAATAGTTGGGGACCAAAATGGAGTAAATTTGAAATTCATGTTAGAACAAAAATCCTTCTTGTTGTTATTATTTGGGTGATGGAGAACAAAAATCCTTCTTGTTGTTATTATTTGGGTGATGGAGAGAGAATAGGAGGAAGACCCTTTTGTCACCACGTGAAAGTTGCAGTCAATTAATATCCCTGAATACGACCAACTTGGATCAGCTTGGCGCAAGTAGCCAACAACCCATGTAGCAAAAGTGTGAAACAAAATTATGTGCACCAAAGATTTTGAACCACACTCCTCTCTCTCTCTCTCTCATAGACTTGCGCCATTTTGTTGGTTTTATACAGCCATGTGAGTGTGTTCCCTCTTCTTGCCTTTCCCTTTACTTGAACATATATATATATATATATGTATGTATGTATGTATGTATATATGTATGTATGAACATATATATATATATGAGTGTCCTTCAAAGTTAAAGCATCCTAAGAGTTGTAGTTATACAAAAGTCAGCCTATAGTAGCATCCATTGATGGGACACACTCACCGTTGAACATGAACCTACGTTATTCTTGCATAATAATATATATGTGATTTTTACGAGAGGACCTCATACTATGCATTTCTGATCGATGAATCTGGTTAAAATCACGTTAAAATGAAAGAAGTATATAAAAAAGTTAGTTGCTGATACAGATTTGACGATTGAAAAACAGAGCCTTATCAATAATACACTGCAAGTGAAATTTCTCTTATCTATATATATACGGATATAAATCACCGCTAGGGATAATCTTGGACAAGGGTTCAATATTAACGCCACATGGTATGGAGCACATGTAATGTCTTTCTTGGACTGCAGTGGTGAAACACAATGTGGAAACTCTCTTCCAATCGTGAGGCTCGTATACAATCTAGACTGCGTACTGAAACGACATAAGGAGACATAAATGTGACCATCTTTTCACCCACGAAAAAAACAATGTACTCCACCTGATTGAGTGCATGTGGTTTTTGATTCCCATGTTGGTGCATTTGCCACATTGTGATCAGGTTTACCCAATCTAGATGGTAAATAAATTTAGAGGTGTAACCGGTTTTAACTGGCCATCAATGAGTCGATGCAGTGGTTAAAATTCCTTTTCTTTCGATATTTTATAACTTTATTTTAAGGTCCTTGCGTAGTTCATTGATTGGCGGCATTGGGCTTGTAGTGGTGGGGAGTCCATCTTTCTTCATCTTCTGAAAAGAAATAGATCAAGAACTTTCCGTTTCGTTAATGGATCCTGGGATATTTAGTACAAACGAAGAGAATGAAGATTAGACATCTTCATTTTTTACTTTTTAGGGGACCAATGGGTCGACCAAGCAATTAAGATACCTTTTCTTCTTCTAGGTCACATGATGACATCAATGTTCTACACACGTCATAGCCTTGCTGTCAGGTCCATGTACAGTTAAGTGATTGGTGTGGCGTTGGGGTTGCAGTAGTAAAACTCGGTTCATCTTCTGAAAAGAAATGAGTCAAGTACTTTCTATTTCGTTGATGAATCCTTGAATTTTTACTATTAGATGAAGAGAATAAGGGCAGGATGTCATCAATAATTCCTTTTCTTTTAAGGGGAAATAAATGTTTTTAACTGTCAACTATTCTGATTGGTTGTTGGTTTTAACTGCATTTCTTCCTTTGTGGGTGAGACATACATAGGGATGGAGGATGCTTCTCCTTCTCAACTTACTAATCAGGAACTATCCCATTCAATCTACAGTTCTGACACGTTTACTAATTAGCTACATTAGAGATAAGATGATACAAAAGATTTGGATAAGAAATAACTATTTAATCAATGTATTTTTCTAATATTATCAAGAATCTTACTAAAATGTTCTTAATATAAGGCTTTTTTTCCCCCCCTTAAAAAAGAAAACAAAATCTTAAGGGTATTTTTGAAAAAATAAAAATAAAAAACAATTGCTACACCACAATCTTATTGTCACGTAATCCTATTACCACATATTTCAGAAGAATTAAATTTTTTAGGGTGCAAGCAAACAATAATGGATTAACAAATAATCAAAAACAACAGTAATACAACTCATATTACTCGAAAATGGAATCTACAGACAATCGATCCTCTTAAAAGTTATAATTATTAAGAGAGGCGCAATCTAATCCTACTAGTCACATCGAACTAGGTCTAAGAGCGCACCCTTTCTTTGAAATCCCAATAGATGGGTCCCGACCTTTTTCGAGGCTCAAGACCATATCCCTGTGTTCAAGTGATGCCCCTGCATCATGTTGTATACAATGTCATTTTCTATCAAAGTGAATGTTACAAATGTTTACATAATTAGCACCGACTGCTTGGGAACTTAAAAAGGTGTGCACATTTTACAGAACATGTCTGCTAGAGCTTTCATCCACCAATAAATGAACCAAAGACAGAATAATCTTTCACTTTTTTTTTTTTTTTTTTTGTGGGGTTTGGAAGGTGACTGTGACAAGGAGTAGGGAACATGATATTTTTAAGTATAAAAAAAATGCTGGATTCTGATTGGAAGGTCTAATGACATGCTTTGCATTCCCAATTACTCACCCTCACAGCACGCCGGCATGTTCGGGCCAACCTAAAACGAGTTATGAAACTCATCAATCAGTGCATGATTCTGTGCTGACAACAGAGAAACAATGGTCAAGGTCGAAGTCGGCACACAAAACGCTGTTATTGAGATTCTATTTGGATAGGAGGTCCACAAGATTTGTGAAATTATCTTGTTCAGTTGGTGGTTTATGCGGGAGATTCTACAACGTGGTGCTCTCGCCCTAGGGCCTCGTTTGTCTGGGGCTAGATACCATGAGAAAACTCTTGTATTGCATTGATATAATATACCCACTTCATAAGTACCGTCTGATCTAAATCGTAAAGTTGAGGTTCAGGATTTTTACGGTAGAGTGGTCCTACTGTAGAATTCCCAGGTTTACATTCTTTGTTAATTGTTACGGGGCATAAACGAAAAGAATTATGACATTATCCATATCTTTTATGCTTAGACGTGCAGGTTTTTTCATAGTCATCTGTCATAAAATACAAACAAGGTAAATAACGAGAAAAACTCGGCAAGCCAGGCGATTTTTCTCACTGTTCTGTTTCTTCTGTGGATCAAGGAAAGCATTTCATCCTCTGCAATATAACTCAGGATTAGTTCATTTTCGGGTAGGAACTGTACAACTCAGGATTAGTTCATTTTCGGGTAGGAACCGTTTACAAGTTTAATCAAAATAGTTGAAAGTTACCTGTCTTTCAACTTCAACTGCAGATGCACCTAGCCTCCTCTTCAAAATCGCCCTATCCAGTTCACAACTTTCCATTTCCGTATCTAAAACCAAAATCGAAACAAAACAAAGCCCAGAAGTTAAAATACGTTTATGCAGACATCTTCAACGCGGCAAAGCCTGAGACAAGGTCTCAGAACGGCTGAGCCTTTGTTCATCAAACTCCTCACCACCCCTACTCTTCTCCCTTCCAAATGTTTCATAAACTTGTCGTGGAAGAGGTACTACTCCAACTAGTATGACACTTAACTTTTATGTAACTTCAGTTGATTACGGATTGGAAATGAAAAAGAAGCAGAATATGCACCAAAAACTTCAGTAAGAGATTAGTTTTCTTAATTCTTACCATAATAGTACGATGAGAGAATTGTGATGCGTTTGGTTGGCTGCAAAAGAAAAGAATCATCAATCAAGATTCGGAATGCATTGACAGTACATAATAATAATCAGACGTTGGTGTTGACGAACTTTTAATAAGATTTGAAGATTTTGGTTATTCTGGATTTTATGTTGTAAACTAAAGAATAAAAAGTCAATTCAAAATTTTGGCATTCAACTGGATTATATAGGAAACTTATTTAAGAAAACCAAACATCAACTTACCATCACAAATATCCCTTCACGATGAGTAGGGAGTTGCTCAAGCTTCTTCAATGTTTCGTCACCTTTAGTAACTTTCCCAAATATCGCATACTGATATGGATTTATGTCAAATTACTCGTGAGCCATTTTGTCAAAAGTCGTTGCTATCAATGATGTTCAACAAGTACCGTAATTTGCATACCTGACCATCAAGATGAGGGGCATCTCCAAGAAGGATTGAAAAAGATGATTGAGCACTGTTTGGATCTTCATATCTACGCGAAAGAAAACACATAGAATAACTAAAAGAGTGCACTAGTTGAAAAAGGATGATAACAAATGGCTTAGAATTCACAATGTGTGTGCATACATATGCATCTTTTGTTATATAAAGATGACAAAAGCTTAAAGAATATGGTGAACAAATTGTAATCTCTTGCATTAACGAGATGGTGAAAATAAAAATGGAAATGCAAATCCAGATCTTATGCTTACAACCCACAGCATGCTTGCCTGCCAAAATGACGTTTTCAGCAGAACCACTATTTTCTATTAAGTTGTTGAACTTAATTAATGCAATGTCCTGACGCAGAGGTCGCATATGGATCAACTTTGAGCAGTTTGGGGGTTTCACACTTATAATTTCATCAGTTGTCCTAGTTTTTCTTTATAAATAGGGGGTGCCGTCAATAGGATGATTTTATTAGAGAGGTTAGAGAGGGAAAAAAAAACACAGAAATGTGTGTATTCTCTTGTAAGCCTATTGATTATTATAGTGAATTACTATAACGGCTACAAGCGGACGATAAAATCTTATATGTCCTTGTTTGGTATATAGAATTTGGACATCTAATTCTTAACACTGTCGACTTTTGAAAGGGTGGTCACAAAACTTAAGTACACCTAGGCTATGCATCAATCAAACCATTTCCATTTGTCGTTGGACTTAACAACCAAAACTACCACTTACGAATCAGTTAAAACAACAAAATCAACATGAAAACGAAAATATCACATCTTTGTCATACAACCACTCACTAAACTACTAACTTCGCCAAGGAAAATGCTCTAAAACATGAAAAACTTGGCAATATAACTTAATTGATGAGGTTTAACTTCCAAATCCAATTAAGAAAAGACAATATAGTTTGTAAAGGTTTAACTTCCAAATCCAATTAAGAAAAGACAATATAGTTTGTACCTGCCCATAGAAAGAATACCTCTGACATGCTTAACTTGGCTGAATTCACCAATGACCTTCTTTTCAGCCTCTTTTCTTTGCTCCTCATTCATAGGAGCCAATCTTCCCCCAACCACATCCGCCACTTGGGCCACAAACCCCTTATCAACCTGTCACAAATTTCAATCACATTACATTCCAATCCACCAGAAAAATAATTCAAAAAAAATAATAATAAATAACACCCGTTTGTTTAATTACCCTAAAGAAGTGGTTGGTGTTATAGCAACCGAGACGAACGAGCTTGAAAATGTGGTCAACGGTGATGGGTGCGACATTTGGGTAGAACCCAAATTCGATATCGCCATACTCGGTCTACACAAATTCAAACACAAGAATTTCGAATCGCCCTTTAATGGATATGCCATAAATTACTGAAAAATGGAACAAAATGCTATAAAATTAAGAAAAATTGAAATTGGAAAAGAAAGAAGAAATAAAGAAAGGACCTGAAAAACAACACGAGCTGATCCGAGCTTGGGTTCAACTTCGGAAAAAGAAGAAGCAGTAAGAGAGACGAGCATGAAGGAGAGACAAAGGAAGAAGACGAGTGAGAGTGAATTGAAAGATTGGCACATCTTTTCTTTTTTTTTTTTTTTTTTGGCCTGGATTTTGGCGCTCTTCGATCTCACTTTGATCGTTAAGCCGTCATTTGCCTCCGCTGTTCTGACTCTCTCTCTCTTTCTTTTTTTTTTTTTTTTTTTTGTGGTTAGTTTCTGTTTGTCGTCAAATTGGGCCTAAGAAGACTGGCCCAAAATTGTATTGTACGAGGGGAGTCCAATTTTTTGGGCCGGGCCAGATTTGATACTTCGCTTGGGAGCAAATAACGTATTTAATAGGTATATTTGAAGTTTATATTTAAAAGATAATAAGTTACTAGTATATATTTATGATAAATCTTTAGATTTTCTTGGATTATCTTAAAATTTTCAGATTTATAATTAATTTTTAACAACAAATTAATGTGCATAGTTTCATGTTAGAGAGAGAGAATAGGAAGAAAGAAGGGTTTTTTTGATATTATATCATAAATTTGATTATGTTATTTATTATTATATTTAATTTTTCATGCTATAATTTACTATTACTCTCTTCAAAAATACTATTTTGCTTCTACCTTAAGAAAATCAGAGTATTTATTCCAATTATTTCGTGATTTGGAGGGTTTTTTTTGCTGAGAAATTCATGATTTGGATGGTTGCCCCTAACCATCTGTAGTGACAACGATTTTTGCCATCTCCAAAGATAATACATAGATCAACATACCATGTATTTCTAAAACTTCCTTTAAAAAAAAAAGGTATTTCTAACATGGTAATCTGGTAGATTACCGATGTTACCCGGAGTCAACACAGGTCACCGATGATCTTTGCTCCTCAGCACCGATCTCGGATCCCCGATACAATCTTTGATCACCAGAGAGTATTCTAGTAGATTATCAAAAGTAATATAGTATTTTTAATACAGAATTGTCAGCCATTTTCTGGCTCTAATTGCCATATAGTATTTTGATATATTACTTTTATTAATCTACTAGATTACTAATTTACAATACAAAAAAGTCAGACGCCTTCAACTCTGATCAGCGGAGTGTAAATAATCTACCGAATTATTTAATTATATTCTATCAAATTATCATATAATATACATATATTGTTACCTAGCTATCAGATTTTTTACATCATATTATTTTAAATTTTTAAATGATAATACCGGATATATTAATCTATCATATTATTTTCCCAATTTATCAACAAAAACACAACATTACAAAAATAAAAATAATCTGCATAATAAAAGAATTACATCACAAGGCAATTCAAAAAAAAATAAAACAAAAACAAAAAATTTGTTTTTGTTGAGGTTTAGGTAGTCCATTTTCCATTCATACATAAATGTTATATAAAAAATAAAAAAATAAAAAGACCGTTAAAACCTTTGAGAAATAATTTCATTCTCTCTCTATTCATTTCTCTCTTTCAACAACTATCCAAATATATATTTAAATTTTTTTGTTCAAATATTATATTCGAAATGTTAGCATCCAAAAGTCCAGTTTAAATGACAGTTCAAAAATTTTCATTCAAATGCTTTCTTCTCAAATATTACCATTTGAATGGTTTCTCTTTGGTTGTTTTTTGCTATAATAAATGATAGCACGGGTATGGTGGTCCACATTTGTACTCTTCAAATTGTTTTTATTCAAATTTCGATGAAAACATTTACAACTACCAGAAGATTAGCCTCCATTTAGTTCGTTGGTTGGAGATAAAATTTTTAAATTGGAGTTAGTTGACTTTTTAAAAACTAATTTTAAGATGAAAATTTTGAATTTCGATTGAAGCACCAAACAAAATCTTAAAATGCAACTAGACATTGGACCAAACTAATGTTTCTTTTCGGAATAGGTTGGGGCCATCTATACTACACAAGTTAGTTAAATTTGTTTGAATTGGGTCAACTCTTATTCTAGGCTGAATCTTGGCCACTAAGATTTCTGTTGGTTGAGTTAGGACTTAGGACTAGGCCCAAGTCTACTTTGAACACTTATTTTTGGGAGAGAGAAACACCGTTTTTAGGCTTCGTATTGAGTGTGAACGAGTTTCAAATTTATTAGTCGTCGTAGTGAATTATTGCAACATCTAAAGTGATTCATTTTCAAATTGAGGTAAACTTGTACAATTCTTATATATTCGTGATTGTTTATTTTCTTACGTATTTTTATTATTCTCGATCATATTAAATTAAGACGTCCATTACTACTCAATTTACTGAGAAGATCCCTCTCGCCGTCTCCTGTCTAGTGTCATTTACCGTTGATCATCACCTAACACAATGAATTTGGAGATCTCTATAATTAACTAGCGACATATGATGAGACAAGAGGATTTGTTAAACACTAGTATGGTAATAAAACCAGATATTGAGAATCATGATGTTAAGATTATGTAATAAGACATGAAAAAAAAAAATACGCTATCAATGAAACGCAGTTATAAACTAATTATATAAGAGTTATATACAACAAAATATACATGATAATTTAAAAGAACATGATCATTAATTATTATTAGAAAAAAACAAAAAAAAAAAAAGGAATCTCTTCTTTGTTACTTTCCATGTCAAGAATGTTTACTTATAATCTCTCTTTCACTGAAGTATCGAATTTTGTTCCTAAGCTGTAAACCTCTTGTCCTCTTATATGAACATTCTTTGGCCCGCCTCATTATTTCATTTTTCAAGCCCAAAAATTTGCTCTCTTCCCATGGCTGTCCAACATACGCATTCTTGGAATGCTTCCTTTTAAATAAAATAAAAGGTAGAGATTCAAACTCTACAGCTGAGTATGTAATTATCGATAGATTATATTTCATTTTATGTAATCTCTAAGGCCAAACTTTCCAAAAAAATCAATTAAAAAAAAAAAGGAAATTGCATATACCCGATTATACGTTAATATATAAGATGGCCAAACTTTCCAGAAAAATCATTAAAAAAAAATAATCGCATATACCCGATTATATGTTAATATATAAGATGGATTTCAATTAATTTAATGTTTTTTTTTTTATAATTTCTTGATATATACCAAACGAGAAAGAGAAGAGAAGATAGAAGACTTGGAGGTCCATGAAATGACCGCATAATGCACAAGCTAGCAAGCTAGCTAAGGCAAAAGCTTGCTTTTTTTTTTTTTTTCCAAGGCAGGCATCAGCATCAAAGTTGTCAATCATATCTTGAAAAAGGGGGTTAACCATAAATGTAGTATTGAATTATATAATAATCAATGCTATATGTATATTTATACAATATAATATTTAGTACAGTTATAAAACAATGGAGGATATATTATAGTTGTCATCATAGTTTTAGAAGTGAACCTTTTTTTTTTTTTGGGATGACTTATGCAGAATCCTTCTATCAGGGAGGCATATATATAATTAATATATTCCAGCATAATTTCTCTAATGCAAAACACATTTTTGGCCCATCTTATTTGTTATTGTTTTTAATATTCTTTGTATACATTGCATGGCATCATATTTCAATCAAAAATATTGGCACTCTCTTTGTTTGTCAAATCAAATTCAAAGAATTATTCCTCAGTGAGAACCTGGTTCCAAAAATATAGTGGGTGGCATTCTTTTGGTTTCCAAGTTTTTATTGTTTTGATTTTCTTTTTTTTTTTTCTTTTTTTTTTAGTTAACTTAATAATCTTGTTCAGAAAAGAATCCAAGTTGCGAAACTTCCCATTTCTCTTCTTTATTTTATTTTATTATTTTGTTTTTTTTTTTTTCACAACGTTGTTTAAAACTTGCTCTCTTCTGTTTGTTTCCTTAGAATATATGTTGTGTACGCACATGCAATTAGAGTACCCTTTCGCCTGTAATTTGTTTTGGAAAAGCTTTTTTGTTGGAAACCAAAAAAGTAAAAGGAAGATTAATCCGTGTGCAGATCTGATCAATGAATTTGGTATCAAAAGGAATGAAAAAGTTTTCAACTATCAACAGCTAATCAAGTGATAGGCACAAAGAAAATCAAACTTTTGCATGCTTAGTTTGAACTTTGAATAGCTCTCTACAACGTTCATAGAGTCTTACTGTCATTAGGTAGGCATGAATGCCCTTTTTAATTCTAGTCGTGCGAGAATTCTATAGTAAGATATGAAAAATTACTCTATAAGTAAGATTCTGTTTTAAATCATTAATTTTATATCTTACCGTAGAAAGCTCCTTAACTTTATTTATTTATTTTTTAAATATCATGCGATATATTAGTCTCGTTTATTAAAGAGAAACAAAAATACTTTTCACGTGCTTGAACCTGAGAATTCCTAGCCGAATCTCATCCCTCCCATCCACTGAGCTAATCCTAGCGGGATGAAAGTTCTCCGAATATTAATTCCACCCCTAATGACAACTCAAGAAGCCAATAAGCCGAAAACCCTAGCTTTACGTGTCTAAATGAAACACTTAAAAAAGGAGATTCCCATCCACGGTAATGAAGCTTTTCTAAGTCCTTCATTGCCTTAAAAATTTTCTTGTTTTTGTAATTTCGGCGCCTTTTCAAATAGCTGCTCAATAGGAGTTGAATTCGTCAATGAACAACACAATACACAGACACACATGTCCCTATATATGTGTGAAATTGTCGTCTTCTTATCCTTAGAGTAGGCAAAAAAGTGGTAAAATAACTGGTCATGACCTCGTTTTCAAATTAAGCCAAACTCTCTACTATTTTATGCACTTATCGAAATCTCAAAGTATATCATATATGTGTACATATATATATATATATATATTGAATATCTCAAACGGCTTTTTCAAAAAAATCAATTCCCACTTGGGAGGAAAAAGCAAATATAATATATATATATATATATCATCACTTCTTTTTTCTTTTTGAATTGCTTGCCATGAACTTGTGACACGCATATAGTTAATATTCATCTTTTTGGATATCATCTCTAACAGAATTATCCTCATGATCGGTTGATAGAGAAGTAGTACTTCTAGATGATTATATACATATATATATATATATATATATAGATATAGATATGTATACATATATTTTAATGTTTATATCGGACAAGTAACAGGAGAAGATGCCCCACTACTTGTGCAATATTGAGGAGAGAGAGAGAGAGAGAGAGAGAGAATATTGGATGCCTTCTCACGTAAAGTTTTGGCAATCACAAAAAGGACGGCCACGAATTAGTTAATTTACCTATAAAGTTGGAAAGTTATAAGAAATACACAAGTAAGACGTATGAAACTTCTTCCGAGAACAGACAATTTATCGCGTAAATACGCAACTTCATTTTTGTTCTCTTCCCATGTATATATACTTGAGGGTTGTTTTGCTTTTATGTTTTTTTTTTTTTCTTTTGAATATTAGAAGGCTTGGGAGAGAAATTATTCAGTGGATCGGGTGTACCACGTCATCGTGTTTATGTGATGCACTCATTCAATAAAAATTTGACATTTGGATCGCTTTTCCGTATCATTCCTTTGTTTTATTTTTCTCTTTCCTAATATCCAATATATATTGTCAACTTAAAACTACCATAAATATCTCACTTAAATCTTATCATAATCAATTCAATTTAAATAAATATAATTTTTTATTTATATATTTTAATATATTTAATGAATTTTTGCTTTAACCAAAAAAAAATAAAAATTAAGGAACCATATATGAGGAACCTTCCTCATTCAAACCGTGAGGAAAAAATTTGAAATTTAAAATTTTTTTTAATTCAATATGTTTGGACATTAAAAAAATGTACGTGGATAATACTTTGAAATTTCAAAGAGAGCATTCAGATATTTAATTTTTGTATTGATTAGTTTGCTTTTTCAAACTCATTTTATTTATGCAAAATTAAATGTCATGTTTTTGGTTTTTTGTTTTTGTTTAAATCAAACTCTATTTTCGTTGATTTTGGGATCAAAATTGTAGTTGTGGTACTTCTTTTATTTCCTCAAGGCAAAAATTAATTAAATGTTTGAAGTGTAAAAATTTATTTATTTTTCTAAAAAAGCAAGAATTAATTAATTATATCAAATGATATAAAAAATAATTTTAAAATCAACAGATTTTAACAGCAGTAAATATCTTCTTCGATTTCCATGGTGGTAGATGTTGAACTTACATTCTTCTCTCATGCCCCAAAACTTAACAGAGTCTTCAATTTTCTTTTCTTTTTCTTTTGGGAAAGCTCAGAGCCTTCAATTTTTGTTTCCTCACATTTTGAATGAGAAAGGTTCCTCATATATGGTTCCTTAGTTTCTTTTTTTTTTTTAAGCAAAATTAATTAAATATATTAAAAGATATAAATAAAAAAGATGATAATCATTTAAATTGAATTGATTATAATAAGATTTGGGTGAGATATTTGTGGTAATTTTAAGTTGACAACTAATATATTACACATGAGTAAAGAGAAAAATAAAACAAATGAATGATATGGAAAAAACGACCCAAATATTAAATTTTTATTAGATGAATATACCACATAAGTAGGATGATGTAGTATACCCAGTCCACCGAATAATTTCTTAGTATCTCATTGGGAAGTAAATTAATATACGCAATGTATAAACTCAAAATTAAGCTACTATTTAGCTTTTGAATTTAGAAATTAAGTTAGGTAGTTTGAGATTCATGAAATGATTGACCACACACGTTTTGAAATAATATAATATACATCAAAACATGCTAATAAACCTAATTATACAATGTTCATGTCTTTGAATAACCCCTCCATTTCCATTATACATAATTTGACTAAGTTGATTAACTAACCTATTTAAATGATGAAAAACACGAGTTAAATAAGGGCTCAAATGTAATTCTTTGACATAGAATCAAGCACGTGCCCCACCAAATATATATATATATATATATATGAATTATTTTGTTTAAAACGAAAGTGATCACAACATGGTTCTCACCCTCCATTAATTTGAGAATAATTCATCTTTTTATTATTATTATTATTTTTTTGCTTATGTGATAATACAAAATCATGATATAAAATAACCTAATATGAAAAGCCCCACCTCCATGTGTCCTCGGAAATTTATATTAATAAATCTATGAATTTCCCATATGATCGAGAGGGGCAAGGAGACCGGCTAACATGCAATATTCCCAAAGCACAAATCATACACATGCACACACATATATAATCAAAGGGAATAACGGAATTCATAATTCGTGAAAAGTCCTTGAAATCAAATCGAAAGGCGATGTCACAAAGAAGAGAACCTAAAATGATGCTCCACTTATAATAGGAACAGCCCCATGATTAGGACTTACGAGAGTTGGTTGATTTAAGGCTCTATATATATATATATATATATATATATATATATCTCTCACTCACTACTAGCCCTTTTCTTCTTCTTTTTTTTTTTTCCCCTCTTTTGCTAAAATGAGAATTCATAGGTCATGTAGTATAACATGATAGGCCAATGTTGTTCCAATTCATGTCATTTACAGGATTAGAAAAGCACCTAATCTTTGGCTTTTCTAAGAATCGAAAGGCTAACAATGAGAGAATTCGGCATGCAATGGCAAAGCTTGAAAACTCAAAAAAGGAAATATATATATATATATATATGCGTGTGTGTGTGTTTTTTTTTAATTGTATATATATATATATATGTGTGTGTGTGTGTGTTTTTTTTTTAATCATATTAATTATTTATAACATTTATTTGCAATTGTTGAATCTTTTTCCAATCCTTCAATGGACACATGTCATTGTCACGAATGATGTTGTTTAGATGAGTATTTTGAGGGGGTATTTCTATGTTTTCTTGTTTGTTTCTTTTCTTTTTTTCTTTCCTCTTTTTTTTTTTTTTTTTTAAACCTTTTCTTTTCTTTTCTTTTTCTTTTTCTTTTTTTTTTTTTCCCCTTCGCGAAAGAAAGTCAGTTGCTCTGGGTTGGCGAAATTCACGGATTTCCTGTTCCCTTCTTTAATATGTTTGAAGACGACATAAAGCTATCATCTGGCAGATTATAGAAGTGAGCATACATATTATCATCAGAAATGAAATTTTGGAGAGAGAAAGAGAAAAGAGAGAGAGAGAATGGAGAGGGGGTTGAAGGTGACGTTTGCCTAACAATGTTTTTTTTTTAGATAAATACATACATATATATATATATATATGTGTGTGTGTGTGTGTTCGTTCTTCTCGTGGAACTGAAAGGAGAGAGAGCACAATGAGGACGTCTCTTGTGTGTTGACCTTTTCATTTGGCTTTTTGTGCTTATTATTTGACTTAAATTGCTCTCTCACCCACGCCCCTTCCAATCTTGTTTTAATCTCTCTCACTTTTTTTTTTTTAAATTAGATATTTATATGTATATATATATATTTATATAATTAAAGCAAAGAAGAACCATATAAATGGAATATGTATACTACCATTTTGCTTTGGCATGTTTCTTAAATATTATAGTGCTTGATATTATCTACTCAAATGCAATTGTCACGTTAATACTAAACTAAATTTAGTGATTCATACGTTTGTTATAGTCTTGTTCTTCAGTTAAATATGATTTCATTAACAAATTCTCAATTTAGTATCACGCATGCTAGTGACTTTTTTTTTTTTTTTAATACTATCTAGCCAGTTTTTCCTTCCGTATTATCTTTTCTCTTTTCATAGTACCTTCTTTATATACATATTTATTTATTTATTTATATGGGATATATTATATATAGGTCTTTTTTATGAGACAATTTCATATTGATAGTATATGGGTTTTTTTATCGTTAAATCTAATTAAAAGCACATCAAAATAATAGTAAAAAATAAAAGTAGAGATATCTAACTTTAATTTTGATTTTTGAATATTAATTCTTGTGACAATAAGCTGTTATCTATTCACTAATAGATTTCACTTTTATTTGATATGATAATCTTTTAAATATCTATTAATAAAATATGATAATTTACATAACATGTATATTAAAATACTTAAAAATTGAGATTAGTATTGATGTCTATTAAAAAGAAAGGTAAATCAAACAATTTTAATAAATATATAACAGTTGGAAAAATGGAATCCTGTTAATATTGTTAGCACGTCCTACAATAGAAATCATTTTTCTATATATATATATATATATATATTTGGGGACATAAAGGTACAAACAAAGAGAAAAAGAAAACAAGGAGTGAGAGAGAGAAAAAGTTGTACCAACTTAGATACTGAGGTATAAATGAATAAAGCTAAGGGGTATCTTTGGTATCTCTCATCACATTACGTTGTTGATAAAAAAATAAAATTATTTTATTTTTTTATTAATAAGATAGACCCCATCTCTTATCAAATGATAAATAATATATGGAGCCATCTCATATGATGTAAGATACCAGAGATGCCCCTTGTTTTACTCAATATAAATCAATTGCAAACCCACATCATCAATTAATCTCAACATTCAAGGAATAGAGGGATGAAATATAAGATGAGAGCAATAATACTTTTCTTTTTTGTTAGTTGATGATTTGGGTGTATTACAGCATTGATTTTTTTTTTTTTCAAAAAAAAAAACCTCTTTTGAAATGGAGTTGGAAATGGGACCTTGACAGATAAAACCCAAACTAACATGCAATCTATGTCATACAAACAACCATACATGTCACATGGGTAGCCCCCCCCCCTAAAACAATTTTCCCTTCTCTTGCACTCAAAAACAAGGAACAAACACTACCACCACCTCCACCATTCCAAAAACCACCCAAATGCATTAGTAAAAAAATAAAAAATAAAAAAAAAACTCTAAAAAAAGGAGTTTTGTAATTGTATGAAAATGACTTTTTTGTTATATATATATATATATATATATGTGATGTATATATAGATCTAGTCTAAACTTGAAAGTGTAATTGTTAAATATGTTTTGGTACCTTTTCAATTATTGGTTAAATTTTGTGCCTTTTGCGTTTGCTACTAAACCATTCCTCCAGCAGACACACCCCCTATAAAATTACAAGCTCTTTGCTGCCAAATTAGTGTTCTTAAAACGAAAGAGCACATCCCATTTTGGAAGATTAAAAAAAAACTACAAAAGCACCACCTCAGTGCTTACTAGATTGTGTGCTCATCACTGCTGCAAGAAAACGTTATTAATATATTAAATATGGAGATACAAAATGCACCTAATAGAAAAACATCCAAGTCAATGGAGATGATCAATGTGGGAGAGAGATTTTGTATATATATGTATATATACTTTTAGGTTGATGGTTTCTTTAGGGAGGGGGGGAAAAAAATAATAATGTGCGTTCGTTCATAATCTACCTTTTCTCGATTTTCTACTATTAGATTTTTTTTAATGTACGGATCATTAACTTGGACTTTAAAATTTCATTCAGACAGTGTTTATAAAATAAGTATAGCGGTTTCACGTTTAAAATTAATTGGGATTTATATTACTTGAATATAACCAACGAGTCTACCAGATGCTACCGTGAGAACACCCCATGATACAATCCTTTTTCCTTGAATGCAACTTATCTTTAGCTAAACCTTTGCTTAATTAGTGAGAAAATGCTATTATCTAATTCATACTCAAATCTTTATTTTTTTTAAAGTTGATATTTGTGTGCAAGTTCTAATAATTATTAAAAAAAGAAAAAGAATTTTATTTACCAAACAAGAAAAAGGAAAGAGAGTGTGTTAATTGTGTAGTATGGTGACTACGCGCGCGCGCGCGCGCGTGTGTGAGTTTGTGTGAGATTGGGATTAGTCATTTAAACAGCTTTCTCACCGTCCAATAATTCTTCACATGACAAACACAACTTTACACAAATGTCCGACACGTGTTGTGACAGCATTGGAGAAAACTGTGCTCGGTTCCTGTGGTGAGGGTGGGATTATTATAAGTACTTAGTGCACGCCAGAATCTTTTTTTTTTTTTGGGTGGGTTTGGAGAAAGTGGAGTTGCTTGGTTTTGAAGTTTGTTTTATCATTGTAAGTATGTTATCACATTTTTTTTTTATAGATATTTTATATATCCTTCAATTATTAATTTCCTTCACATATAACAATTTATTAAGATGATGTATGCACGTGGCCATGTTTAAGATTTTTGCATATTTTCAAATCTCCTCTATAGTTTTTTTTTTTAAATTATTTTTTATTATTTTTTCACTTTTAGAGAAAGTATTGCTTATTGTTTATGTAGGTTTTGTTTTCGAGTAGAACTCAATAGCCATTTACAAGCCTTCTTTTTTTTTTATCTTTTCTTGCATGCTCCCCATATTGGTCTTATATCTATCTTCTTCTTTTTTTTTTTTAATATTATCTCCCAATCTTAAGTCCAAATAAAAAAAAAAAACGAAAAATATAACTTTGTTTTTGTTAATTAGTTTCACATTATGTTTAACGACCCAATCGAGCGAGAAAACAAAAGGGTCTTCCAACATCAAAAAGGGTTCATGTATGTTCACTCGTGTGTCACGAAAATGGCATGAAAGATTATGTTGGAAAATAAGATAAGTAATAACTTTCCACCGCAACAAAAAGAAAGCAAAATGTTCATTTCAAGACATCCAATAAAATTAAAAAAAAAAAAAAAAAGAGAGAAATATTTTATTCGTTTTTTACAACCAATGCATAGTGAATTAACTACTTTTAATGCTTGCGTTTTGTTTAATTAAACTTTATGTCAATGGTTCCCCATAGTTTTTGTTTGGATCATTACTTTATGGTGCCACATTCGGTCTTTGTTACTGTACAGGTGAAACCATTTAAACCCACCAACCAAAAATCAAAACTACAACACAAAAGCAAACACTTATTGGAGAACTCACAGGCTTTTTTTTATTATTCTTTTTCACGAACTAAAATATTCTTGTCAAGAATTCTACAGTTACATATAAAAAGATATATGCTTTATTAATAGAACTATTTTTAAGTATTAAATTATATGTATCGGATTATCATTAATAGATACTTTTTTTTGACATGATTTTAACGAAATTTAATATTTGAAAAAAATACAAGATTATCGATAATGATAAAGTCCTTTATTAACGCTGTATAAATTCTTTTCACTCTCCTTTTGAGTAGAGAAGGTTCCAAGGCATTCCCCATTATTAGCAACTCTTTGATTCCCTCCAATTAGTTTAACCGACTGGCTACTAATTAATCTACTTTTGACAAAAATAGTATTTGTTAGACATAATGAATTTTAGAATTTTATCTTCTAATTAACAAGTGTGTGCACCATTAGTCAAAATAATCCACTAATCACTTTGGGACAAAACACACACCATTAGAAAAGTAACAAAGTACTTTGTTTGCAAATGAGGGACGGTGGGATTTTTTTTTTTTTTTTTCACAATTAATCTAAAAAGAAAAACTCAAAGGGATTTGACAACACATGCAAAAAATACCAAAACTACCTTTTTGTGTTTATTGATTATTACTGTGATTGCAAACATAATCTAACAGTAATTTCACACATGACTCTATCAGAAGGTGTTAAAAGGTCATTGAAAATGCACAATCCAATCACAAGTGCTCGTCTCAATTCCCAAATCTTAAAATACTTTTAAAACTTAAAAAATTAATTCAATCAAATTTTCATTGGTTTATTTATTTATTTATTTCTCTAAACTTTGATTAACATGTGGGTCTTCATGATCATCACAAATCACCTTGCATTAAATTAAAACAATAAAGTGGGAAAATGGAAGCAAAAGCCGGCACTGGCGGACATTCTCCCATGTGTGAGGCTCTCCTCTATTTCTGCTCTAACTGCTACCTTTGGCAAACCCACGTCCGTAGAGGCGGCCGTATATTACTTTAACATTTTTTGTTTAAGATGTTATTTCTCTTTTAAGTGTTAACAAAAAATTATATGTATAGATAAGCGCGTTTTTTAAGTTAAAACTATATCAAAATGAAATTAATCAAGAAAACGGTTTAAAAAACATACTTGTCTAGTAAATTTTCAATGCCTTAATGTGAATGTAAGGTAATATAAATTTCTTTTAAATGTACTTAGTGCACAAAACCAATAAAAATCTCTGTTAAACAATAGGAAAAATAAAGGATTGGGGGCTTTTTGAACAAATTAGTGGCCAACTAATAAGAGCAACCCACGTGCGCCGACACGTGGCTCGCATTCCTAGACCGATGTCTTTGCTCCTCAATGGTTGCGCGCTTACCCAAATATCTATTCCCTCGACGGCACGTGTGCAAGGCCTCCGTAGAGTCACGTGCGCCGCACGAGCCACTCTTCGTCCCCACCCCTCTTCCCTTCCGGTCCTCGACGACGCCGTCAAGTCAGACACGCAAAAACACAAACGTACAAGAAAATATTCCTTCACGATTTCCCCAAACTGCCCTCCAGTAAACAGCCACGTTTTACTCGCTTGCCGTCGGGATTCGTGGTCAAATTTGTCTTTTTGAAGCAAACTTTGACGTTCCGTTTCTTAAAAAAAAAAAAGATACCCCGGCGAAAAGAAAAAGGAAAAAAAAAAAAAAAAAAAAAAAACGTTTATTCTTTTTTTGTAAGAAAAAAAGAATAAAAGCACTACTCTCACAAAACAATGTTTATCTCGTTGAGAAATCATCGCGGGATTTTTTTTTTTTTTTTGTTGGTCAAAATCTCGTGAAACTAGCGGCTGGTTTTGGACCGTCCGATCGTGGAATGTTGATGATCAGACCGTACTAAAAAGGGTAGGAAAGTCGGTGGGACCACAGACGGTTTTTTGGGTTGGAACCACATCCATTCCACCGCGGATAGAAGGTGACCCAGAATTTCTGACAGCTAAGATTTTGCTTTTTTCTTTCTTTTGCTTCGCTTCAATATAAAATTATTATTATTTTTAAAAAAAATTTTTGGCCCTTACCAAATGGGTTTTTCTTCTTTGGTAATTGGCGTAAAATATGAGGTTGAAAATTAAAAAAAAAAAAAAAAAGAAGTTGAAAAACAAAAGTGGTTGTCTGTATTAGGCGTTTTATGACTTTCTTTTTTCTTTTTTCTTTATTTAGATTAGGACATGTCCAACAAATATTATCAAGGCCTTCCAATGTCTTCCACAAGATAATTTAAACTAATTCAGGTCTGTGATTTTAACGTTGACGGGGTCAAATCCCATTCGCCCACATTAGGCCGACCACGTAAGTGGGCCCCTTTCCTTGTTTGAAAAGACAATATTGCCCCTGCGGGAAACACTTTCAAACCTCATCCATGGTACCAAAAGGGAAATTTCCTTGGAAACTTTGTTTAGATTATGTAGTAGAGAAAAACGTATGGAAGTGTAGATGTTTCACCACCCTTTTTTGATTTGACATTTTTTGACTCTTATACTCGGAGTTGTAGACCAAATGCTCCATTCTCATTTTTTAATTTTCTAATCAAAACATTAGTTTATTATTTCACTTTTTGACATAAATATACTAATATAATATAAGTATTAGAATTACCTTATTATTAAAAGTAGTATACTAAAATCGCAATTGACACGAATCTAATGATTCAATAACATTCAGTGTTGATAATAATGCATAATTTCCTAATAGATTAGGGTTCTAAATTATTTGATAAACTTATTATTGAGTTATATTATAAGTGTACTATTTTAATTTTTTTGTAATAATTTTGGAACCGTAACACAATTTGGAAAAAGAAAAATGGCAAGTAATGAAATAAAGAGGAAAAAGGGTAGGCGGAGATGATGATGACGATGGAGGATTATTATTATTATTATTGAATTTTCAAATGAGGGGTTGATAGGCAAAGAAAGTGTGAAGCCGACACTTTGCTAACTTATTTTATATGCAAGAATTATACAATGTATAAATTAAAAGCTGAAATGATTATTGAGAATCTTGGCACAGTGAAAGTCGATCTAACTGTCGTTTGTTTTAGGTGAGTGATAACTCTAATATATAAATATATATAATCCCCTTTCTCTCTCTCTCTCTATATATATATATATAATATATATATATACATTATATATAATGTATATAGTTATATGCCTTTCTCTTTGTCTTCTCTCTCTAGCATGGAAAATTGGAAATGGAGAATGTCCACACGTAATCTGAGTAGTCTGGGATTGTGTTACGCCATGATTTGGGTTGTTGAAGTGTCCAATGCGTATTACTTTAAAATTTCACACACTAGAAGATTAATTACCGCAATAATGCTACTTTTGGCATTTACTTTCAATAACTCTATTAAGATTCTCTCTCTCTCTCTCTCTTTTTTGGCTAATGGTTTGCGGCAAACTATTAAGGCAAACAAAAATGAATTAATTAGTACACTGTACTTCTTTTTAAGGAAGTTTATTTATTGTACGTTACTTAAGTTGCCTTTATTTTTTTCTTAAAAAAAAGTACAACAGTGTCTTTTTTTTCCTTCTCTATATTTGTGATAGCTGAATTATCAAAGAAAATGCAAAGAAAAAGTAATTATAGTACCAAGTACTCCTCTTCATTATATATATATATAGAGGTGCCTGTATCTCAATTGCAAATCATTGAACCTTCATAAATTCTTTCGGTGTGTCACAACTATATGATGTGTGTTAAATAATCCCCTTTCAAGCAAGAAGAAAAAAACAACTATTATTTTATTAAAAACTAATATATTTTTCCTCTAATTCAACAATTAAATCAACCATTTTTTGAATTATGAATATTCTAGCAAAAGGGTATATATTTATTTATATATATATATATCTATATATTCATCTTTATGGAAGGCACAAAGGGGAGTAAACTCACTACTAGCTAGGGGAAGAATTTTCCCTGACAAGGGCATTAAATGAAATGCCATTAAATTTGAGGTAGAAAAAGAATCGGCCACAGATCTTGAGCTGGCTATGACTAACCTAAACCTACCCATGGACAAAAAAACAGCTAAAGCAAAGTCAATAATTATAAAACATCATTATTATTACAAAAAAAAAAAAAAAAAAAAAAAAAACCACAAAACACACACATACAAGTTTGTTGACCGGTCAAAATTTTTGTTAATAACATATTTACAATGGCTCTGTAACGTTAAACAGAAATTTAACCGTCCCCACGCCGAGAAATTGACCAAACGATAAATTGAGAAAAAAAATTAATAAATAAAACTTTTTTAAAGCGCAAAAAGGGTAACGGAGCCGTAACTCTAGCACCGTCAACCCCGTGGAGACTCCCAAGGGGGACAGCTTGGAGTTAACCCCCGGGTCAACACGTGTCTCAAACGGCGCTCACCTGTTATCAGTTACACTGCGGTGACTCACAGCAAGAGAAAAACAAAAAAAAAAAAGGAAAAAAAAACATTTATGGCCCCACTCCACCACCCCAAACTTCTAAACTAAACCCACTATTTTATCAGAATCTCCAAAAAGCAAAAAAAAAAAAAAAAAGAGAGAGAGAGACACAGAGAGAAGTTTACGGCACCAGAGAAAAAGATAAAATGAAAATTGAAAAATAGGAGCGTTAAAACTAATTAAAGGTAAGGATTAAATTGAAGAAAAAGATAATT
This sequence comes from Ficus hirta, assembly GCA_038430175.1. Lineage (NCBI taxonomy): Eukaryota > Viridiplantae > Streptophyta > Magnoliopsida > Rosales > Moraceae > Ficus > Ficus hirta. The sequence continues at coordinate 11,983,707 of CM076595.1, read as the reverse complement.
ATGGAGAAATTATGGTGTTATAAATTAAAAATACGGGGTTAAGTTGAAGAGAAGAGAGATAAAGAAGAGACAGGAGAGAGAGAGAGACAGGAGAGAGAGAGAGTGTGAGTTTTAGCTCCAAGAGGCCCGAAAAACCAACAAAGCTCCCGCTGATTTGCAGAGAGAATCCAAAGGACAATTAGAGAGAGAAAAGAGTCTCTGAGCTTTACCAGAACAGAACGCCGGGAGCAGAAACAGCACAGAAACTTAATAGAGAGAAATAAAGAACGAACGAAAGAAGAGAGAGAAACAAAGAAAGAAAGAGAAGTTATATTTTTCAAAATTCCAATCAGGTCCTTTTTTCTTCTTATCCAATCCGTAAGTCCCTCGCCATTTCTTTTCGGCTTTTCCTTCTTTTCGTTTTTCCCCTTCCTTCTTTTCTTTTCTTTTATTTTTTTCTTCTTCTTCTTCTTATTATGCATATTGTATTATCATATAGATATATTCATTTTTGTTTGTTGCATCAATAACGAATTGGAAACAGATCTAATTTTCGCGGAATTGGATGTTCGGATTCTGTTTTGAGAAGAGTTCTGCATTGCGTTTTTGTTAAAACGATAGAGAGTTACAAAATTACAAAGATCTGTTTTTTTTTTTTTTTTTTTAAATTATTTTCATTATTTTTACTTTTTTTTTTCTCTCCGTGGAAATGGTATCTAGTTTTTGTTTATAATTGAAAGATTCTATTTATTGGCTGTGCGTTTCTGGATTTTTTTTTTTTTTGGGGTCTTATCCTTTAAATCAAATTTTGTTCGACGCCGGCAATTTGACTTTAATTTCTTTCTTTACAAAAAATAAAAAATCTTAACACACACAAACAAGTTCATTGGAAAATTGATTTTTTTCCCCCTCACTTGAAATTTTTCTGGATCGTTGGTTTATTGGATTCAGATCAGTGACCATTAGAAAATAAATAGCAAAAAAAGACAAGAACAACAAAAATAGAAAAGTCAGAACCTTTCTGGGTTTTCTGTTGTTTCATTGAATCAATGATGAACAGTCGAAGCCTTTAGATTTTTCCAATAAAACTTTGTTTTTTTTTTTCATTATTTTTTTTCTGAATAGGTCGGGGTTCTGTATTTTGAACGAGTTCTCGAGGGACTTGGTGTTTGGATTCGGAGAAGAGAAACAAACATTTTGCTGGTGGAATTTTGCCGGAAAGAAAAAGAGGGTTTTTTTTTTTTTTTTTTGGTTTTTGGATTGGAATTTGGATTTCTCTATAATTTGATTTTTGGGGGGTGGTTCTCGGAGACATGTTGGAGGGTCGGTCCTGCCTGGTGGAGAGGCTGTTTCAGAGCTCTTGTCAGCCAGAGGGCAAGTGGTCTTGCATGACTTTCCATCTTCTCGATATCGGCAACAACAACAACAACAAACGACAGCACGAAATCGAAGATTCCGAAGACGATCACCCGCAGAGGAAATCGGCTAAGTTGTCGTCGGATTCCCACGAGCGGCTGCTTGAGATGTCATCACAGGCTTCCCGTCAGGTATCCAATAACCGCCGCCACGCCGGGAATGGGTCGGATTCGGATTCGCTCATCAGTCGAATTGGCCGGGACAACTCGATTAGTAGCCTAATCCGATGCTCCAGATCGGATTATGGCTCGATTGCCTTCGTGAACCGGAGTTTTCGCTCTCTGATTCGGACGGGCGAGCTCTATAGGCTTAGGAGGCTGCATGGTGTGGTGGAACACTGGGTTTACTTCTCTGTCCAACTCCTTGAATGGGAAGCCTTCGATCCGATTCGACGGAAATGGATGCATTTGCCGAGGATGGACTCGAATCAGTGTTTCATGTGTTCGGATAAGGAGTCCTTGGCTGTGGGAACGGAGCTCCTTGTATTTGGGAAAGAGTTCAATTCCCACGTCATCCATAGATATAGTCTTTTGACAAACTCTTGGTCCTCCGGAATGACTATGAATGCTCCAAGATGCTTGTTTGGATCCGCCAGCCTCGGAGAGATTGCGATTTTGGCAGGCGGGTGCGATTCGGACGGGAACAATCTCAGCTCCGCCGAGATGTACAATTCGGAGAATCAGACGTGGGAGACACTCCCAAGCATGAATAAACCAAGGAAGATGTGTTCAGGGGTTTTCATGGATGGGAAATTCTATGTTATTGGCGGGATTGGAGGGAGCGAGAACAAGGTCCTAACCTGCGGCGAGGAGTTTGATTTAAGGACAAGAGTATGGACGGAAATCGAAAACATGTCTCCAGGACGGAGCGCCGCGGCCAATGAGATGCCCGCGACCGCAGAGGCGCCACCTCTGGTGGCGGTGGTGAACAACCAGTTGTACGCGGCGGATTATGCTGATATGGAGGTGAAGAAGTATGACAAAGAGAGGAAACTGTGGGGCACTGTGGGGAGATTGCCTGAGAGGGCAATGTCGTTGCACGGTTGGGGTGTGGCATTTCGAGCCTGTGGCGATCGGCTTATTGTGATTGGTGGACCCAGGAGTGGCGAGAATTTCATAGAAGTGAATTCATGGGTTCCAAGTGAAGGTCCACCAGAATGGAAATTACTAGCAAGGAAGCAGTCTGGTAACTTTGTCTATAATTGTGCTGTGATGGGATGCTGATAATTGGATTCTCTCAATTGGATTCGCAGCCATGGATGTACAAGATCGGATTCTCGTCCATCGACGAAAACAAGTTCAGCTAATTGGTAATTTCCCCCACCCTTGTTTCTTTCTCTTTTCCTTTTATCAGTTATTTTTCTTTTCCTCTTTGGGTGGGGAGACGACGGGGAAGATTTCGGAGTCTACTCAAGATTGAATTGGAAAATTTCTTTTTCTTGAAGGAGAAGCTCTTGAGTAATTTTTTTTTTCTCTTAATCTTTAGTTCCATTGAATTTGTCTTCCCCCAAATTTTAGTGACATGAAAAAAAAAAAAAAAAAAAAAAGAAATTCAAAAGGTTGGCATCATGATGTAGCACAGGAATAGTTTCAAAAAAATAATTTGGAGTACCCAACACATTTGTAGGTCATCAAATACTGGTTGCTGAAGCTATTTTTTTTTTTAAAAAAAAGAAACACAGAACTAGTTCCATATGGGTTTCACTTTCCTTATTTTTCTAGCCCTTTTGTCTTCAAGAGAGAGGAAATAAGTTGTGAGAGATGTTGTTGTCTTGGACACTGGCTTATGTACTGATTACATTAATTGATGAAATTGATGGGCTATATTTTATTTTTATTTTTGTTTTATATTTTTAATTTTAATTTAGCTTCCTCCATTTATATTTTTTGTATCCTCACGAAAACTTTTGATTTGATTCAAATTTTCCTTCTGTTGTTTGCCCTTGCGCTAGATTCTTAGCTTTGTCTCAGTTTGATCAAATAGATTTCTAATCTGATGTTATTTGATTAAGCTTTGTGTCAGAAGAAAGAACTTGCAAAAACTTTGCATGTACTCTTGTTCTAACTATATTTTGTTACCTTGTGTTGAGATATGCAAACAAAACTATACTTTCTGTAATGTTAAAAAAAAAAAAAAAAAGAAAAAAAAAAGAAAGAAAGAAAGGGTGACATAAAATTACACATCAAGTACCTGGAAACAACTTAATTAACAGCAAAAGCAAATGCACTGCTACAAAAAAAAAAAAAAAAAAAAAAAAAAAAAAAAGGGATGATGTGTGAACGATCGAGTTTACGACCTTCACGTGTTAAAGGTTGGTGGAACTTGATAGCTAAACTGAATCGAATTTTTTGTTGATGTCTCATGTAAATATTGTCCTGGCTTTGCTTGGAAAGTTATGATAAACATCTATATATGGTAGATATGGAATTCCTCTGATAATCTGTTAGAATAAAACTAATGAAAAAAAAAAAAAAAAATTTAAATCAACGACGAAATCTGTCGATGTTTGAAAGGAAAGCATGGTTTACCTGGAGTTTGCTTATCTGTTCATAGTCATAGTTTTCGGTATAGTTTTAGAAGGGAGAGCATTGTTTCTTAGGCTTTGTTCCTATTCTTACTGCTATTGTTTCTGCTTCTTCTTCTTCCTTCGAAATGACGGCTTTATTTTTATTCTTCTTCTTCTTCTTCTTCTTCTAGATGAAATTTCACTTCTTTACATCAAATCTATAAGCTTTCAATGATTTTTTTTTTCCCCCCTTCTTTGTATGTCTTTTATCTTCTTCTGCTTCTTCAAAATAAATTTTCACTTCTTTACATCATTTCTTGGGCTTTCTTCCATTCACACACTGTTTTCTTCTTTGCTATAAATTTGATTTCACTTATTTTACCTAAAAATTAAATCTGTCGGCATGTCTCATAGATTCTGCCTTGTAGAAGTTCTATAGAACTAAAATATGTCGATTTGTTTGATTTCTGGATTTTTTTTTTCCCCATATCTTTCTACTTATTTTTTATTCTATTTAATTTACCATCCTTTTGGTTAGGCAGGCGTGTTTTTATTCATAGATTTTTGGATTTTTTTTTTTATATAATTTGTAATATCTGAATCAAAGTTTCATGATGGTGAATCTGAATCTTGGAGCTGCTTGCACGTAGAAGGATATCTTCATGCCTTTTCTTTTTTGTTTATATGAACCAGTTTCTCTAATCTCCGCGTCTTGATTTTCATTTTAAGTTTGTATAACTAATTGGTAGGATTAGATTGATTTCCTTTTGAAAAATGGAAATTAAAAAAAATTTAAATAAATAAAAAAGCAAGAAAGAAAAAGCAAGCATTGATTAACATTTTTAATAAGAATCCACAAGGTAGCTGACAAAACTGATGCAAACTAATGATTCAAAAGTTTTCAACATTCTTAGCTGTGGACTCTTATCAGAACCTCACTTTAATACATATATATATATATATATATACATACAGACACACACTTATTTATATAAATGTATACATATATGTATGAGGAGACCTGATTGACGTGATAGTTATCAATTTTATCTCCGTCATCCAGCGCGGTTGATAAGCCTTAATTATTACAATACATGGTCCAACTTGGGTTGGTGTGGAGTGGTTCTGTACAAGACAGGTTGTTCGGATGTATCATGGGTGTTTTTTTCTTTTCTTTTTTTTTTTTTTCCTCTTTTTTCTTTTTTTCTTTTTGGGTTGTTTCTTTCTAATGCCCACTTGGGAAGCGAATCAGCAGAAAAATTATCTTGTTAGTAGTGGTTTTTTTTTTTTTTTTTTTTTTTGGGGGGGGGACCATTTTTCTTTAATGACCTTTTGGACCAATTAGTTGTTGGATAAGATGTTTTTTGACCTGGAACTAGCATTTGCTTAACCAACACACCGTCTAATTATAATCTTTTGTTTTTATTTCTTTCCCTTTTTTTTTTTTTTTGGGTGTGTCTAATTATATAGATTTGACATTATTACGGTTAATAGGATTAGCTCTGACCAGACTACAGAAAAACAATGCTACAACTTGAGCTTTGTCTCTGTGATTGCTATTCCCTCTTTAAGAAGATGTCACTCGTTATTAGATATATATTTTACTGTATGAGGTTTATGACTCTCTTACCAAAGAAAAATAAAAATACTTTCATATTTCGGACACGTGAACTCTTACCTAAATTCTTCCGGAATATTTATTTGGAGATGTTTTTTCACCAACACTGTATATCTACTTCATTATTTATTAAACAAGACAGTTAATTTTTCAATAATCTCAACTAAGCATTGGCGTCGAAATTTCAGTCTTACATATTTAAAAACAAAGATTACTCAAATATTATTTGCGAAATGAAGAAAGACTACTCTGTCAAAAATATTATTCATCCCGACTCAGATAATGGTCCACACTATAGGGCCACTACTCCTCCAATTCTGATTCGAGTTGGGATAAATACTACTCACTTTAACATTTCACCCTAAAGAAGTTTAGAGCTTTCTTACGGCTAGGTTACCTTCTATGTTATAATCTTCTCTGATCTTCAGTTTTTAGGCTTTAAAGTGCGGACAGGAGATTATAACAGCACAAATTACAAACACGTGAACTCTTACCTAAACTCCTCCAGAATATTTATTTGGAGATGTTTTCTCATCAACACTGCATATCTACTTCATTATCTATCAAACAAGACAGTTAATTTTTCAATATTCTCAACTAAGCATTGACGTCTAAATTTCAGTCTTACATATTTAAAAACAAAGATTACTCAAATAGTATTTACGAAATGAAGAAAGACTACTCTGTCAAAAATATTATTCATCCTGACTCAGAGAATGGTCCACTACTCCTCCAATTCTGATCTGAGTTGGGATAAATATAACTCACTTTAGCATTTCATCCTAAAGAAGTTTAGAGCTTTCTTACGGCTAGGTTACCTTCTATGTTATTATCTTCTCTGATCTTCAATTTTTAGACTTCAGAGTGCAGACGAGAGATTATAATAGCAGAAATTACAGCAAACATATTATTTTTATAAATATTTAAGGTAAGTAGCCTATTTAAAATTATTTTTTAGTTAAGTAGGTAAATAATTTATTTTTTCGAGAATATTTATAAGATAGTTTTACTGTCACATGCTTCTTAAATAGATTATTTACCAGAATATAGTATTTGATCCCATACAACCTGTTTGGAGTAGTAGTCCACTTCTGAAAGAGTTACCTAACCTGATTGGACTGCTCAAGTTTGCAGAGAAGCCCACGCCATTAGAAATGGGCCTCTTTTAATTGGTAGGCCCATTTGCAACAGCCATCTTAGAAAAATACAAAATTACCCGAATAATCATCTTTTTTTTTTCAGCCATTAAACGTCACGTAAAAATTCCCCCTCTTAACTAATATGACACATATTTTAGCTTTATTTTTATGTTATATTAGTCTAATATCAAATTTTTATATCATATTAATATAATTATTTTTAAATTTTTATCACTCAAGTGTTTTTTCCTTGACGATACAGTTATTGGTGCATGTAAATGGTTTTTGAAATGACTTGTGTTATTTATTATTCATAGTGGACATATCTTTTCCAGGACAAATTACACTTTTAATCAAACAAAAAAAAAAGAAAAAAAAGAAAAACCTTGGTTTTTAACCTTTATTTTTTGTTAATGCTTGATAAAAAGGAGCTCAATCAGTCAAATAGTATCACTTATTAATTTACTGAAGAAGGCATAGACTCCAATAAACAAAGGAGTTAAATCAGCCGAAGAGTGCCAAACCGCCAATCTTTTCTTCTTAAAGCGTCTTTGTAGATTTTTTTTTTTTAATTTAATTTAATTTTTCTGGTGAGTGCTTGATGATCATAACTAGCTAAAAGCAACAAAGAGGACAAAGAATCAAGGTAGGATTTGTTGTCCACAAGTCTATAATTAAAACGGGAAACAACAACACTATTTATCTCTTTATTTTTATTTTTATTTTTTTTAAATTTTTTTGTCTAATCAAATCCCAGGTGTCAAATGGATTTTCAAGTGATATCTCTTAAGAATATCTTCAGCTTCCCACAAAGGATTTTAAGTGTGGACTCTAAAGTTTATATACATATGTATATATCTATAGAAATAGTCTCTAATACAACGATCTTATGCATCTAATAAATATAATTTTCTATTTAGATATAAATAGTTCTGAGTTGATTTATATATAACTGTACATATAATATGTTATCATTTGAGCTGTTAGTATAACTAACATATGTCACATAAAATGTTAAATATTAATGATCTCAGTGTTACATTATCGAATCAATATAACTATCTATACGAGACGTTACTTATATTTTTATATGTATTTGTATAAATCAACACATTTCTGATGTCTGAATTGACCTCAACAAGTCCATGGTTTGTTTGAGCAATCAAAACTTTTATTTGCATTACGTGGGTGGCCCATTACAGCATAAACAAACTAATTTCTTTAGTGGAGGATAAAGGATTGGAATCGCCTTTTAGATGCTCTAATAATGGCCATAATTTCCATCTTCCACTAATTGAACATAGGAATGTTAGAGAAAAAGTAGAACCCTATTTCTTTTCTATTGTCTTTTTGCTTACCATCATATCAAAAAAACAACTAAATAATATTTTCTAAGATAAGGAAAATTGGATTGACAAGTTTCTCTTTCAAAAGCTATTGTGTCCCATTTATTTTTATTTTTTTATTTTTATTTTTGTTTAACATATCTCCTGGTAATTAACTTTTTTAGCACTACTTTTATCTAAAATTTTAGACCCCTCATGTCAAATAGGATATTTGAGACCTATCTGAGGCATACATTTTATAATATATAGATTCTCTATGATTTTTCCACTTAAAAAAGAGGTGTCATTTTAAGTGACATCTTTTATGCTTTAAGATCTTGGAATAAAGATTTGATTATTTAGTGCCAAAAATCCTAATCCTATATGGAATATAGTAACTGTATATCCAACCTTTTTTAGATTCTTCAAGGAAAAATAATAAACAATTTAGTGATATTGACACGAACGATGTGGAACCACCATTTTGAGTAGCAAAATAGATTATTATGACCTGATTATTTTTAGTATATTTATCAATAACATTATGAGTATATCAGCCCTTTTTGGTATGCCAATATCTTGCTTTTATCTTGTTATTCTTCTGTTTTATTCTTCTAAGTTTTTATTCTTCGGAAGATGCTATATGGTTCTCAATTAGTGACATATTTGGAATATAGAATCGATATAATAAGGGAACATAACATTATATCTCTTTTCATTTACTCTTAAACTTTTATAATTACTTGTAATATATGTTATTCCGTTTACTAATTACCACTGTTAGCTTTCAGATTAAAATGTTTTTTTTTTCCCCTTTTAATTAAGATATCATGTGGTGTCCTTCATACTCAACTCGTGGTTGTGACTAGAGATTGCACTATTAACGTGTTGATATTTGAGTCATTTCACAATCTTTAAGACCATCTGCTTCCACAAATAATTAAAAAAAGGTAATTACAAATTCGTCCAATGATTCCTTAAGTTACGATGTTCTATGGTGTTGAGAGAAGAATTCCCGACGTTGAGACAGAAAACACAACCCTAGTTATAAGCAATGAGTACAACCCTATTTGTTATAAACCCTAGTTATCAAAAAATAAAAAGCGACGATGGTATATGTGACATATAGAAACACAAGAATGAAATTTACTATGAGTTTGTGAGGTGGTTGAGACAGAAAATATTTTTCAGTGAGTTTATAAAATACAGAAGAAATAAGTACGTTTGATAAAGTAAGAATTTTCTTATTTTCTTTTATTGAGTTGGAACACAATTATAGGTTTTAAATTTATTTGGGGGGTACAATTAAAATTTTCAAAAATTTGCATTTGACGAAAACGAAATTAAAATCTGAGTGGGGCCAAATGCTTGATCTACTGAGATCAATTTGGCTTCGTTAGTTACTAAGTAATATAAACAATATACTTGCGAACTTAAAACGTTGGAAATTTAAAATTGAATGATTGAAAAGGTTCTTGTAATAGCAAAGTGAATTAGACCCTAGCACAATATAAACGACTCCATTAGAAGTTCCGTGGAATGATGGAAATTAGACTCTCTCTCTCTCTCTCTCTCTCTCTCTCTCTAAAATAATCTTTAAAGATGTGGAATTTCCTTTCACAGCTGAAGCAACTTATTCAACAAGCAAGAACTGTCTTTCAGATGTCAATTGCTTGCTCTAAATTGAGTTGTACGGGGAACCACATTAGACAAAGTAAAAAAATAATGCAAATTGAATGTCTGTGTTAGCTTAAATCTTCAACTTCTAGATCTCACCCCCTTTTTTTTTTTTTTTTTTTTTTTTGACGTCTACTATATAAAACTTTAAGTTACATCATTAGCGTATTAAAAACTCCTTCATTAGGACTTTTTGTTTTTTGGGGTTAGTTATCACATGAAACTTTCGACAGTAGGGATATCTTTATATCTTGTTACTATGTAGAAAAATATAGATCTGATAGTTTAAAACATGACTTTGAAAGCTAGTTTTTTTTTTATACATGTTCTAGAATTCTCATTGTTGCGATATTCATACCGATAATTGGGTTATTAGTTTCAATAATTATCTTAATTGTTGATCAATTAGATAATTAATGGTGAAAGGGATATTTATATCCTTATGTGTTAGTTAAAGTGTGCACGATTGAGAGTTACTTATCAACAAAAATAGTAGAATAAGAGAATTTCTGACTTCTTGCATTTGTATGATTGAGTATTATTTATTCCCATTTTTTTTGGCGAGCGGGAATATATATGCACGTCTTATTAATTTCATGGATAGCTCCATACAAAACCTTCCCTTTTGAAATTTGATTCTTTGTTGAAATGTGCTAAGAAGTGTTATCTTTTGAATCCCCTGTGGTAGTGAATCTCTTAAATAATTTGCTGCCAATTTAACATAATAAAATAAGTTTATCTTTGAGATTAGAAGTTAAAAAAAAAAAAAAAAAAGGATCTATAGATCCTCGATCAAATTGTGTATTCAATCAGGACGTGTTCGTTTCCTTTTGTTTTAATGAAATTCTACAGTGGGATCACTCCATAATAGAGAATAATGGATTCATACATCAGAATCAACCTATTTAATCGGATAGAAGTTATAAAAAGCAAGCAATAATATTATTCAAAAAAAATCCAATCATCGATACAAACTATCTTTTTTTTTTTTTTTCTAAAAGAAGGCTTGTCATCAGACTCATCACCACGTGCAACATTTGACATATACCTAATAGAGATTCAACATATATATGTGTAAATATGTGTGTATGTATATCCACCACGACACTAATATTATTGAGGGCTATCAGCCCCTTGAAACCAACAAGATAGAAAAAGAGTGGGTCCATATCTGCCGAGTGGTTGAGGCACAAACATTATGGAAACTTCTAATCAAATTGTTGTGCATGATTTCAAACTAGTTAAACTCTTTCCTTCTTTTTCTTTTTTTTTCTTTTTTTCCTCTCCTCAATAAATTAAACTTTATAATAATCACAATGTGACAGCTCAAAACAATTGTGGCACGGTACCAAGACAGTAGTACTAGTCGTTGGCAACTAATTTACTTAAGCCAAGCTCCATGTTAGAAGGACATAGACTTTATACTATATATCATGGAGCACTTGAATTTTAGGTCCACTTGACATGTGCTTAGAGCCACTTTTGAGGTGCCGACCAAACACGCACATGGGCCTCTCTCTCTCTCTCTCTCTCTCCCTCTCTCTCTCTAAACTTATTCCTTGCACTTAAGTCCCCATCCAATTCATTCGTCAGCAAATTCATATCTTTTAAGCATGTTTTGTCCCAAACAGCTTCATAAATGGCTTTTGACAGAGTTACTATTTCTTCGTATTGAGTTTTTTTTAGGTCTATGGTGGGGGACCAATTGTTTCCTCCACCACCTAATGATTAAGCTTTCTCTCGAAGGTTTTGAAGTGATTTTATGAGTGAATAGAGTTTAGAATTTTTCTTTTAACCTTTATTATTATTATTTTTTTTTTTATAATTCGTTTAGATCATACATTCACTTGATACGCGTTTGCATGTCTATTTTAACTATTGTACTTAAATAAAATGTTGTATTTGATTTTTTTTACATTTGAATTGTTATTCTAATCACGTGTATCGGTAAGAGAGAGATAAAATGTCATGTTAGTAGTAAAAGTATTTAAAAAAATAAATGAATTAGTAATAAAATAAGTGTATATACTGTTCAAATGGAGGTAGATTCAGATACAATATATGAAGGAATCAAATAAGTGTTATATTATATTATAGTTGATTGTGCAATCTTTGGATTTTATTAGATTTATTTTTTTACTTTTTATTTTTTTTGGTTTGAAGAATGGTTGATTCAAGACTTGTTTAAACTTTAACGACATTTCACACTACTCAAATAGCCAACTGTGAAGAATCTGACTATTTAGAAATGTTCTCTATACTGTACGCTGGGTTTTCTTACGAGGGTTACTTCTATTAACTGAAATCTCCAAAACTTTTGTTGTTTGGAATATTTTTTTCAATCATACAGCAATTTGTATATTGATTATTCCTGATAGAAATAAAATGTGCATTTTCAGCAAATTTGGATATTAGTGGTCTAAAATTTATTTAATACCCTACGCATTAAGCTTATAAAAATGTATGCCATACATTTCGGATGTTCTCAATTATACATCTAGATTTCAATATATATATATAATTTTAAATTTAAACTTTCTCTTCGTCAAATGCTTGTTTGACCACGTGAAGTATCGCTTACTAGTCGTCGGTTAGGTTAAAGAAAGTAGCTGAACATTAAAAGGTAGATATTTGATACAAAATTGAAATTAAAAAAAATGATGAGAATATTCAAAATGCAAGATATACATATATATTTAAAATAATTTAAACTGAAGGGCATAAAATAGATATTACAGTAAACACCTAAAAAGGATTGTAATAAGTATTATGAGGAGCTGGCCGGTGGAGAAAAAGATAACTAGAAGGCAAGTAAAACCTTTAACATTTCTTAAACATGACAAAATTTTTTTTTTTTTTCCGCAATTTTAAATTTCTAGCTACTTCTTTGATTATTATTGCTTTGGCTTATTTTTCAATGCATATAATTAAATCCCATTATTCTCTCTCTCTGGTCAAACACACATTTTTAATAATGTCCTTAAGCGTAATTAAATTAAAAAAGAAAAGAAAAAAGTGGGTTTGGGCACGATCCAGCATAATCCAGACAAAGCAGTTTCTGTAACAAGTTTGTCCCTCATTTCTTAATCTTGATGATTACTTAGGATGCCCTTTAATTTAATTACATGACAAACTTTATATTTTTTAATCTTTCATTTTATTAATAACTTGAACCTCGATGTTCTCAATTCACTTAACTCATTTCCGCAAAGGAGAATGGCTTCTTTCAACGACAATTTACATGTACATATAAAAATGCTTTTATTTTATTTTATTTTTTTTTATTTTTCAGTACTTGATCAATAATAGAACAACACATCCCTTAAAATAACAATAATAAGATGTAGATCCTGAAAAGAAAGAAAGAGAGAGAGAGAGATAGGAAAATTAAAATAAAAGAAAAAAAAAACTAGGGTTAGTTGTTTTGGATGTGTTTCAATGGTGATTTGGGTCCTAAATGTCCATACGATATTAATTACTAATTAGGTTTTATCCGATCAATATGAATATGAACTTTTTGATATCAACTTCTATAACAACGATTTATTATTTTTTTATTAACAAATATAATCTTCTAATATTAATTAATATTGAAAATTTTAAGCACTTATCTATAAAAAAATAAGAACTTACCTGTAAGGTAAATTGATATTAAAGCAATGACTGTAAAATTAGTGTCCCTATAACATAATTCTAAATAAAATCAATAATTGGGACGTATTGTTGACCTGGCAACCATTTTATGCTACAAATTAATATATACATTACTTAATTAGCTTTTTTAACGCAAATTGTTATATTGTTAATACAATTTACATAAACAAGCAAAAAAATAATATAAATGAGAGCAGCATCGAGCTCAAATCTGCTTGGGGTTCTGTTATTGTCTCATTTGACTAAGCTGCAAATGAATATTGGACAACTTAACCGATAAGGTCAAACGAACTCTGTTTCTAATTAGCAGTTCTAATATATATATATATATATATATATATTATATAAAAAATAGAGGTTTGAGTACCCGTCTCTCAATGATAAAGTCATCAGCAGGGATTTTCTCCTCGATTTAATGGGATTATTTTTACTTTTTTTTTTTTCCTTCTTAATTGAGTAAGGAAAAACCTAAAAGAATAGAATAACAAACACCAAAGCTTTGGCGTAGCTCAAGTAATGGGTTAAACTTTTTTCTAATCTTAATTGAGGGAAATTTCCTAGTACCTTCTGCAAAGGGACACTATTAATTGTCAAAATACCTTTAGGTATATATACTATTTCTGCGTCGAAGTGAATTTTCGTGCCACATTCTCTTATCTCTTGTTCGAAAATTGGGACACCTTCTTTTGTTGCTTGCCAATATTTGTTCCTTTTACTTTTTCTGGATTCCAATAGATGAGAATTCTGTGATAAGTTATTAAAAAAAATAATAACTCATCGATAAATTATCAATTTTGTATATTGTTTCATATTCATGCAATTTTCATCATATTTATCGATAAAAAAAAACATGGAATATCGATAACTATGCCCTACTATTAAAATCTCAGCTAAAAAAATTATCTGTTGGTATTTTCAAATTTGATATTTGTTGGTTTTGCGAACTTCTTTAATCTAAAGCTATTAATTTCCATATGACCACTCTTATTTTTCATTTCTCCAAATAATATCAACAAACGAGTGTTTGTATTAGTAGTAGAAAAATTAGCTGATTTGTCCCTCAACCATCTACTTTTACTTCAGTGCAAACGAATATCAATGAGCTTTTTAGATAATTACGTGAAGAAGAATAAATATTTTAGTAGAAGGCCGCCCCCTATTCGACCCTAAATACCTCTGTCCCCTGTATTTAATTATTTTTTAATTACGTCACAAGTACTAAATCTTTAATTTTTGAATCGATCTTTCTTTTTTTTTTTTTTTTCTTGTTTTTAACGAACAACGAGGAATAATCTTTTCAAATTATAAAACCTACTCTAGAGTTTATGACCGTTTTCTTCTAGTCTAGAGGAAAAAAATAAAGAAAAAGTAAAGAAAAGAAAACCGAATATACTTTGCAGCTAAACCAGCATGTTTACAAGTAACAGGCTGCAGAGATGAAAAGGCTTTTAAAACAACCGTTAATTTTAGTACGATAAGTGGGGTCTACCTGCCAAGATCTGACATAAAATGGGTGTCGTTTTCTCATAGCTGTGGAAACTAGAAACCTCCTCCATTGAAATGGAGTGATGCTTTTTTTTTTTTTTTTTTTGGTAGAAAAAATGGAGTGAATGCTTTTTTACCAATATTTAGTGCCCATATATATATATATATATACATAATGGATATGTATCATAATGGATCTTGACCACATAGAAATTTATAAACAGGTAAAGATTCAATGAAATTTAATTAACTATTAATGATAAGCTTTTTAACATCTGCGATTCTATAAGCTCCATTATCTTTATTTTATTATTATTTTTTTTATCCCCCTTCCAATAAACTAGTCAAATTCTATGTATTAATTTTGGCTAACTAACGAATGGTTCATAAAATTCAACCTAAGGGTATTAGACCATACCATTAGTATGTAGATATTCACATACATCACCGACATAACCAAACTTGATAATTACTAAAAATTACTAGTGTCAATAAGAATCTCTTTTATGATGGTTTTTTCGTGAGTTGTAACCTTCACACGTATAACTCGTTCTGCATACTAGGGTTTGTTTTTTAGATAGGGATGAACGTTTGTTATATGTCTGTTGATGTCATGATTCGTTCCGACCACAAAACACGGATTTCGACCACCCAGTGACGTAAACCCAACTCCTGGCAATTTGGTCGGACGACTTTGCTCCGACCAGTGCCGACCAAACACTTTGTTCCGAGAACACGCCCATCCGACCAGGTCTTGCCATCTTTCCAGGACAGCCCGAGTTCTCGGTCTAGATTGTTCTCCGAGCACCATATGCCAGCAAGTGTGTACGGAACTGGTAAGAGCCCGTTGAGCCCCACCTGTCAACTCACTTCTGACGCGGGTCCCATCGCGGTACCCCTCAGCTGCAGGCGCCGCCCACCTACTCCTGCAGCATGTCACTTCACCACCTGTTGCCACCTACTCTGACGAAGGCTGCCCTTATCAGGCGCCGGCGGTAGCCACCCTACTGCTCCCTGTGTCGGGTCAGAGACACGTGACACCAGTCCATTGGATCAATAGCACCTGCAAGCCTAAGGCCTAGTAATCTACCGGGTGCCCTAGGTAGTCGACCCGGCCGGGTTACCCCGAGCACCCAAACCTACGAGGAGGGGCCTATAAATAGAAAAAGAACCCGCAAATTCAGGTATGGTCATTTTTTCTTGCCAAAGCTCTACCTCTCCCTTAGCTCATCAGTTCTCCGACTGACTTATGCATCGGAGTACCCGCGGCAGACACCACACTGGTATCCCAATCATTCTAAGATACTTCCATTTTGCAGGTGACCGACGGCGGAGTGACTGGCCAGTCCTAACCGGACTACCCGACCATATTGGGTGTTGCTGCTAGAGGCGATTTCGGCATCAACAATGTCAATTAAAAAATGGTCAGTTTTGATCAGTTTCTGAAGGAGAATCGAGACTCAAGACAGCAGCTTCAAGTGCAACAACTTCTTGGTTTAAACCAAACTCGTTGAAATGATGCGTTGATGCAAATTTTACTACATTATATAGGCATATATACATAGTTTTGTTTCAACCACAAAAAAAAAAAAAAAAAAAAAAAACAACTAAATTGGTGGGTTGATTATGAATTGACTATTAACATCTTTAATACAAAAATCAAACTACCTTTTACTGAGCAATTTAGTTAACCGAGTGGCACCATTTAGTGTTGATGTGACCCTGAGTCCCTGGTTTTTGTTAGTTCCATTAATGTTGCCTCATTCTTCAAGGTATTTTTTTTTTTAAGTATATACTACATGAATTATCTATCACTTCACTTCCAAAATACACCTACGAAAGAAAAATAAATAAAATCTCCTCATAAAACCAACAGCCTATTTTCTTTCAAACGATGAGAGACACTACATTACAGGTAACTAAGTTAGTTTTTCTCCCAATAACTTCATGTCTTAGTGCCATGATACCTCTAGTGATATATATAACAGTGATATCATATCGTAGGCACTATTATCCCGATATTGTATAATTTGAAGTAAATCTCAAAATTACTATCTTAGGCTCTATTAAGTTTTATAACGTGTATTGTCTTATTCTCCTCTCAAAATTTGATATTCGCTTTTTTATTAAGAGTCTTACTTAATCAATAAGTTATACAATATCATATCGATTTAAGTGAAATTAGACCTATATATTCTTCATATAGAATTAATGAGTCACGATAACATCAATAAAATCATGTTTTAAGATAATTAAAATAACATGTAATTAAGTGTTCCTATAGTAAAATCACCCCTAAATAGACAAACACACATAGAGATATTAAATAGGTTCGTGGATGTCAAGGCTATAGTAAACATACGATAGCATAAATGCATCACACAAGCCCTCTAACGTTCCAAAAATGAAGGGAAAAAGTCTATTTCGCCCCTCTCCATCTTGCCATTTTTCATGCAGTTCCCGCATTATTTTAACCTCGGGTTCCTTTTTATATTTCCTTTTTTTTTTTTCTTTTTCTTTCCAAAATTAATGAATTGCCCTTTACCCGAGAGCACGAAGCTGTGCCTTCTTGACCTTATTTGATGATTCATACCACGTCACACTCATTTGTACACATACAATGCCTACAGGTATATGGCCTACTTTTTAACTCAGACGGAGTGGACGTTTCGCATGCATCTGGTGTACTGAAGTTTTTGAATAATTTTTGAGTTGTATATTTGGTGAGATATTTAAATTATTAGAGTTAAAAAGTGTAAAAATTTAAAATGTGTTTGTATAAAAAATAAAAAATCAAGATGGAGTTTTTTTTGGTTCATGTTAAAATTTTATGTAATTTAAAAATATATATTTTATTTGGATTTGTATATATAAAGTTATGGATTTTTAAAATTTAAGTTGTCAAGTTGTAAAAATAACTATAAATAATGAAACTGATGTTGATTTAAAAAAAAAGACAAAAAAAAAAAATTAATTTGCATTTGAATCTAACTCATGCACCAAACATGCTATTAGTTGGTTAATTATCAGAGTGAATTCTATTAATATGCTTATAATAATTTAATTCAAATTAAGGGTCCGTTTGACATTCAATCTCAAATTAAAATTTTCGTTTTAGTTTTTATCTTTTTTTGAAAAAGTTTTTTGTCTTTTTTAAAAAGTCAACAAAAATTACTATTAAAACTTAAAATTTCTAACTCAAACTCATTCACCAAACGGACCCTAAAACTAAAATTTTCACTTTTAAAAGATTTGTATCACACTTATTTTTTTACTTTTACATTATTTAAATATCATCTTTACTAAAAATTATCAAAACACATATTTTTTTTAAATACATATTTCAAATTCTACAACATTTGAATGTAAATATTCTGTTTGAAAGAACATTCAAATGCAATCTAAATCAAACAGAGCATTAGTTTTATGTTCAACATCACTATTAAGTGACACTTGTAACTTTTTTATAAGTTAATGTGGTTGTCAATTGATTATAGTGTAAGATTTTCTATGATACATATTCTTTATATTAATAATTTCAAATAATATCATGTTATAAATTATAAAATTATTTATATCGACTAAATACGATCGCCGAATAGAAGACTATTTCTCTCTCTGTATATATATATATACACAAACACTCACTGAATTGTAAATGTAGATAAATCTACACCGTCCATTGAAAAACGAAACCCAACAACAAAAAGATAACATGGACTAATATGGTTTTATATACGGTGCAGGTTCAACTTGGGAGGAGAAGTTGCAGATATCATAAATTTTTGTCTCCCTTGAAAATGCCAAGGAGCACAAGTGTTTAGCGCTAGCTGATAAATTAAAATAGTTAAATTTTCACCTTATTTAAATCAGAGAGAATTCCACATCCAAATAACATTAGGTTATATTTGGAGTTGTACGATGAAGATTATGTCATGGATACATGTACCTTTCTGATCCTTAATCAGTAAGATATACACATTTCGAAAATAATAGTTTTATTTAGTACTGCTAAATTTAATTAAAAATACATCAGATTTAAATAATTATAAAAAAAAAAACATGTAGAAGTTTCTTATACAAATATGATGGTTGAAAATAAACACAATATTAATAATGTATTTTTTACATCATACCAAGAAATGTTCAATTTACGTTCGTTGCTTAACAAATTAAGGAGACTCACAGTAATAGAGGATAAATGATATTTGTAGTTCATGTTTTTGGCACATATTTTCTCTATCCGTTGTAGAGTAACATTATTATAAAGCTACAATTAGTAGTAACAATTGTGGATTATAGATAATTCTGGATCTGATTCTTTCTACTCCTCCATTTCAAATTAAATAATAATAATAATAAATATAACTACCATCACTTGTACCGTAGTACAACTGTACAATAAACACTGAGTTGAACTCTACCTATATTGATAAAAGATGTAAAATTATCACTAGATTAAATTTATAATAATCATTAAATTGTATTCTTTAAATTTAATAGATGATAATTCGACATATGAGAAATCGTATTTCAACATGATTTTCAAGTTAAAATGGTTTTTTATGACAATTTTTCCTACTTAAAACATAATAAAAAAAAAAAAAAAACTCGAAGGTACATTTCTTTTTATTATAAAAGGTTTCTAACGTAAAACCTGAAAAAAAAAAATCACTAAGGGTTTGTTTTTCAACGATTAAATAAGTATCAAAGTTATATGTTTTGTATAATTTCTTTTTATTTTAATATAATTTTGATTAGATAGAAAACTTACATTACGAGTATAAATCATGTTGTTGTAGGACCCAAATATTATTTATAAAATAAAACTCAAAGGTATATTAACTTTTGGTCGGAACACATGTTTAGAATAAAATTTTAAGATTGAAATTTATTGATTTTTTAAGAATTAATTTTAATTTTTATTAAATTTTATGAAAAAGATAAAAATTAAATGAAGAATTTAATATCATGTTTGACATATAAGTTTAACTCAAGTTAAACTGTATTTTTTTTATTTTTTTCTGAAAAAGTTTTTTATCTTTTCTAAAAAATCAACATAAATTACTATTAAAACTTAAAAATTTTAACTCAAACTCATTCACCAAACACTCTATTATATTTGAACCTCAAACATGAAGCTTAATGTTCATTATTAATGGTTGCAGGCACATAAACAAAAAAAAGATCAATTTTTAAGGGAACTCAGGAATAAACAACTTTTAATAGAGGCAAGATAAATGTAAAATTTTTTAAAGATAATATTTGAAAAAGAAAAGTTCATTGAGCGTGAAAGTCCACACTAAAATTTCTATAGTAAATTAAAATAATAAAAAAAGGGAAAACCAGAAAAGTAGATTAATAATTGTTTTGTAGTTATTACTCTGAAATCTTAAAATTCGGGACCAGCCAGTAAAGAAAAAGGAAAATACTTTATAAAGAGATCTGCCCACTTGTACTACCCGTCTCGGTCCATGTCTCTGCCACCACCACTCACCACCACCCTCTCTCTCTCTCTCTCTCTCTCTCTCTCTCTCTCTCTCTCTCTCTCTCTCTCTCTCTCTCTCTCTCTCTCTCTCTCTTCCTTTATTACACGCACACCCCTTTCTCTCTCCTTCTTTTCTCCCAATGCCTTTGTCACTATCAATGAGCTCCACTCTCCTCCTCCTCACAAAACCATTCATCTCCCTTATCAACCGTCCGATCTCCCTCGAAATCACAAAGACCTTATCCAACGGTCCATCACTAATTTGGACCTACATCAGACAACAACATTTATTAATATCTCTCTCTCTCTCTCTCTAACAAACATTAAAAAGGAAAAGAAAAACGTATTAAATACTCTGAACTACAATTTTGATTTTTTTAATTTTTGTTTTCAGTTATTTTGACCGAGGAAGCAAAAACTATACTTCTCCCTCTCTATATAACCCTTTCCAACCCCTTGCCTCTCTCTCATCATCCCTTGGCCTTTTACTTTCTCTCTCTAAAATCTCTAATCTACTTTGCAACTTGCAAAAACTCTCCCTCACTCTCTCTCTCTCTCTCTTCTTTCTTCCTCTAGTTTTTTTTCTTTTATTTTCTTTTCTTTTTGGGTTCTTCACATTTCTCAATGGCGGAAACACCATCAAAACGCCAGAGAGAAGAAACGACCCAAATCATGGAGGAGTTTGGCGAGTCGTTTAAGCGCCAAAAGTCGTACAACGACATACTCTCTCTCCTGGAATCAGAAGAAGACGAGCCAAACGAGGACTTGTCCTCTCTCATCACCACCCTCCAACAAGAGCTCTCCTCCTCCGAACCCGAGAGCCAAACGACACCCTCTTCCACAGTCGTAGAAGACTACGCCTCTTCCTCTTCTTCTTCGTCGTCGTTTTCTTCGTGTTTATCGCCGGCGGTTCTCAAGGATCAAGACGACCAAGAGGAGGAGGAGAACGACAAGGAGAGGGTGATGAGGCACCTTCTAGAAGCTTCCGACGACGAGCTTGGGATTCCGAATAGAGCCGTTGGGTTTGACGGAGACGGCGGGTTTAACGGCGGCGATGGGTTTTCGTTGCCGGAGGGCCTTTGGGAGCTGGAAGATGAGGCGGCTAATTACTATACGTTATTGCAATCCGAGCTCTTTCTGTAGTGGAGAGGGGTGAAAATGCAAAAGAAATACTTGGTAGGGGGTTCAGTTGAGAAATATACGGATTGGAGGGGTGGATGTAGGACAAAAGGGGAAAAAATGAAAATATTACCTTTTGAGAATTTGCATTTGGGTCCCTCTTTTGTAAAAAAAAAAAAAAAAAAGTGGTGGTAGTAGTAAATGGGGGGTTTTCTTTGCCCCCTTCTAGAAAAATCAACTTGTAGAAGGAAAAGGCTAAATTCATATTCCTTTCATTTTCGTCCTCTCTAAGAATTTTGATTTCTAAGTCCTTGTTAAGTTTTATTTAATAGGACTTCTATCCCAACTGATTGACATAAATATTATTAGTGGATGCACTTGTAAAAGATGCACCAGATTGATACAACTAGAGAGTAAAGACTCCTATGTGTTTCCCCACATTAAAAAGAAAATGTCTATGCTTTCTACTGGTAAAAACATAGAACAGTAATAATGTATTCACTTTATACATTCTACGGAATTGAAGCCCCTGACAAGGGTTTAATTAATTTTTCACCAATTTTATTTTGATTTATGACAAAATCTTAAGGAATTGTTTGGTTCTGTGTCAATCTAATATTTTTATCTCAGTTTTTATCTTTTTTTTTTTTAAGGTCAACAAAAGTTATAATTAGGTTTTAAAAAATCAATCCACTTCAATTCAAAAATTACCTGCCAAACCCAAGTTTCAAACACATGTTAAATATTCTGGCTCGTTTAGGAGAGATACTGGAGATGGAGTTCTTTGAAGTTTTGAAAATACGTATTTTATGTTAATAAAAATTGTTTAAATAAAAATTGTTTAAAGTAAAATATTATAAAATCTTAAAATATGTTCAAAAAAATATATATATCAATATAAATCTTATTTCGTTTATATTGAAAATCTCTATAAAATTTTTTTAAAAAATCATCTTATTTAAATTTAAAATAATAAAATTTATCATAACTATTTAGATATATCAATAGTAAAAATTAACTTTTATATCTCTTAATATTATCATCTCAGTTAATAATAATGTTTAAGTAACATGATATTTTGAATTTAATTTGATATTTAAATTAACGTTACATGATATAAAGGTAAGTAATAAAGAGATGTGAAATTTCAATCCTTTATTTTTCTTTGACCACTTGTCTGTTTCCAAAGGCCAAAAAAAAAAAAAAAAAAAAGTAAATGAGGCGTGCCCTTTTCTCTTCGGGTTGTAAAAACTATTATGCCGTTAACTTCAAGGACTCACTCACGTGCTCGTAGAATCTAGGACTTGAAGGTTTGCTCCCTTCTAGGTGAAGGGTTGGATCCTTTCAAGTATTCTTCTACACTTGTTTGATGGGATAGGAAAAAAAAAAAAGAGAGAGAGAGAGAGAAAATTTATAAATGATAATGTTTTTTTTTTTTAATTGTTGGTTGGTAGAGAGGAAAGGAAAAAAAAAAAAAAAACTTGTAAAATTGTTAATTAATTTATTTATTCGTGTTATGTTCTTTTAAAGTCAAGCATAAAAAGGTAACTTTATTTTCCCTTATTTTTTTTTTCCCATTCTTACCAAACAAATGACCCAATAACTTTCCATCCAATTTTGAACGTCCAAAAATTAGTTTTGCCATAATAGTCATTGCCTCCCAAATATTTTACAAATTGGTCTGCAATTGCCTTAATTAGAGTTAATTATATTATTTTCATATTTTAGATTTCAATTTCGGAAGTTGTAATTCTCAAACACCTGTACTCACAAAATTAACATTGATAAAATCGTATAAGATTTTCACGTGATAATTCCAGTCCATTTTTTTTAAGGGAATGACAATTATAAAAAAAAAATTTAAATAGTTCGGATAGTAAAATGAGATTAGACTCATAATTCAGAGACATGAAATGAAAGTAACTTTTATTTTTTGCAATATTCTTACATATAGGTCCCTTTTTTTTTTTTTTTTCTTTGGTAAAGGTTCATCTCTTCTTTGTCATATTCAGGAAAGTTGATCTCGTATGTGGGGTTGAAATTGAGACGATGATGGGACCATCAATAGAAACTTTTTCATTTTTTCATTTTTCATTTACATATAGGTTCTTAATTTTAGATCCTTCTAACTTCACATTTTGAAACATATAAACTCCATCTTTCCCCTTTGCATTTTAAATTAGTACCATTAACCAAATTTCTTAGAATTTTTGTTAAAAATAAATGAAAAGGGGGGAAGTTAAGTGCATTTGTATGATCATTTTCCGTTTATTTTTTTGATTAAAAAATAATCCTATTGCAAGGATGAAGTGAAAGTTAAAAATTCTAATTTTTCACTTAAGGATTATGTGTTTGGTTGGTTTACCCCAACCAAATATTTTCACTTTCACAAGTTTTTTTGTCTTTTTCTTCAACTCAATACATATAATATCATTATTTACATCTTCAAATCTCTCTTAAAAACTAAAACTTTAAAAGTTTATAACTTTATTCTTTCAAATCGAAATGAAATATATTTATTTTTCTGAATTACATAGAATTTTGTGAATAATAAAACAAAATTCATATTTCTATTTTTTATCAAATAAAATTTTAAGTTTTTAAACTTTTAAACTTCAAAAAATTCATTTTCAATTTAAAGCATATTTTCAAATCTGAATTTAACTACAATCAAAATATCGTTAGAACTTCAACTCAAATAGACCAACCAAACGGGGCCTAAGTGAGATTAGTTCTAAATTCTAGCGACAAAATAAATTAAAAGAGAGAGAGAGAGAGAGAGAGAGAGAGAGTGACTCTAAAATTCAAAAACATCAATGGAGCGGATTGGTCCTTACTGATTAACCGTCGCCTCACAGATTGGTATGAAGATCTGTTGTCTTGGATTTCTTGTCTCATTGATTGAATGATTGTCCCCAATAAGATCATGTCTTGTCATCTAAATTTAAAAATTTAACCACATCAAAAATATTAAATATTAAAAATTTTAAAATAAATTACTAAATTATCAAAAATTTATTACAAGAATAATCTTTAAGATATGAAAATAAGACAACAGATTTAAACTCGTGGGTCCTTAGGTGAAAAAGAAGAAAAAGAGACTAGCGATGCCAGTTTGTTTTATATCGGATCCATACGTCCGTAATCCGTATACCAAGTTTGTTTTTTTGACTTTCTAGCCCCTCTCGATAAAAGAATAGACTAATTAATTAATCATTAAAAAAAAAAAAAAAGGAAAGTGATCTAGTGCGACAAGTTGTACTTGTGGGGACAGGCTAGTGGGACCGCATGTAATACTTGCAGACTTCGAGGAGCTCCAAGTGGGGCCCACCTGAGAGTGAAATCCTGACTAGGCAAGGCAATGCACTGTCCGCCATGGTGGTTCCACACATGCCCCCATATCTGCTGTGCCTGTCATGTATGCTTTGCTTTGTTATGCATCATCAACATTCATCATCATTTTGACACATGCAAAATTGACAAATCACCTTTTAACTGATGATCATCATGATCGTGATCATACATATATACATGTATTTATATATATATATATATAACATGGTGCCATAGGATTTTCATGGGCTTTCTTCTGTACGACCTTATATCGATAATATACGTAGGTTTTTATTTTTTTATTTGTTTGATAAATAGTGTAAGCTTTTTTTTTTTTAATAAATAAAAGGTTCTCCTAATAGTCATCTCATTCCTCAATTTCAGTTTCACACACACGAGATCCACTTTTTAGGTATGAAAAAGAAGATACGAACCTTTAATTTAGTCTTTTTTTTTTAATCATCAAGATTTATTTAAAATATCATCAACCCAATATATTTATAACCTAAGTTGAAGCGAAAGTTTTACAAGAATTTCATAAAATTCGAACATAGATGTATGAAGAAAGAGGCTGAAAAATATGTCATTCCCTTTTGCTACCCAATCCACTCCTGTGAGTATCTTTTGATTGTTAGATTTAATCCATATCCTATTAAATTTAATATACATTCCAACTTGTATTAAAAATTTTTAATTATTAGATTTAATCAAAATCTTATCAAAATAAAAATATACATACATGACAAGTAATTTTGGATACAAATCTGATGGCGAAAAAATTGAATCTGCTGTTAGTATTTTGATAACTTGAATATACATGATATTAAAATGAAAGAAACTCGGTGTAAAAAATACACTAAATTTTTGGTAGAGGTATGTTTTAAACTAACAATTTCATTAGTTCTATATGCTTATTTTATTTTATATTTGATCGTATATAATATTAAAAACATAAACTACATGTAAGGATACATTATTGTTAAAAAGCTCCCATATAAGGACCATCAGTAGTGATGGCTTGGTAGCAAACAAGGTTTACTTAGAGTTTTTGTTTCTATCAGGTACGTGATGCATGCAGAGCCTAACATTTGACAAGAAAGATCATGTAATTGGTGCAACCAGTAAACTCACTCAATAACCACTGAGATAAGGTATATAAAGGGGGAAAAAAGAAAAAAGAAAAAAAAAAAGAAACTCCCATATAAGGAGTACACAACTATTTTCCCCTTTCTTCTCATTGTCTATCTATCAAATTAAATTTTGACACTTTATTATTGCTTACATATTTTTAGTTTTGGTTTCTGTTTATGTGATAAATTATCAAATTTAAATGAGATAGTGAATAACTAGTAGGATTAATTTTATAAATGGTCCTCAAATTATACACCATATTTTATGTCGATCCTTAAGTTTTGATTTTACACATCACACCCTCTTAAATTTTTTTATTATTACGTCAATTGTCACTCTATCAATATATTGTGGAAAAAAATAATAATTTGAACACGTTTTGAATACATGTGCTTTATTTATAGGTAAAGTCCTAAATAAATAT
The DNA here is from genome assembly GCA_038430175.1 of Ficus hirta. Classification (NCBI taxonomy): domain Eukaryota; kingdom Viridiplantae; phylum Streptophyta; class Magnoliopsida; order Rosales; family Moraceae; genus Ficus; species Ficus hirta. The sequence continues at coordinate 11,957,413 of CM076595.1, read as the reverse complement.
TTTTATAAGAAAATTACACCTAAATCAATATTTTACAAGAAAATTATATTTTAATCAAAGATATGTAACACAAACTGTACTTTAAATAAAGATAGTAGTCTCTCAACGTTATTTTAGAAACACAATTTCCCATCTAAAAATATTTGATTAAGATTTTAACCTTAATTAAGATTCATATGATCTGTTTGTATATTATTTTTCAGTCTTTTTTTTATAAAATATTATTTGATTAAGATTTTAACCTTAATCAAGATTCACACGATCTGTTTGTATATTATTTTTCAGACTTTTTTTTATAAAATATTGATATAAAATTATTGTTATAATAATAGAAAGGTCCAAGATTTTTTAACGTGTAAAATTAAAAGTCATAATCTGATAAGATAATTTGGGGACCATGTGTGAAAGACTCCTTGTGTGTGTATGTGTGGTTTTTTTTTTTTTTTTTTCTTTTTTGGTCGCTCAATAAGTTCCCTATAAGTTATACTCTTGAAATTATTGTGATAGAGTGGCAGTGCACGTCAAGAGGATAGGTGTCACAATCATGGCAGCATTCACATGAAATCTCGTAATGTCTTTGGTCCCACTAAATAATGCCCCTAGTGGGTCCAATTAATCAAATGCCGCTCTTTGCTTTTCTAATTCATGATTTTTATTTATTATTATTTTAGTGTTTAATTAATTTTTTTGATAATAAGATTTAAAATTGAAATAATTGTATAGTGAACACCGTAAACTTTTTACATGAATATTTATAGAGAAAACGGTTAAAAAAAGAGACAGAGAGAGATCGAACAATCAAAAATATTAAATAAGAGGTTTAATATAATGATATTTATTTAAACTATTAACGATGGAACATTGAAAGATTTGACATAGAAAATAATTGTGCTTTGTCCTTGTTTTGTTTTGGCCCAATCTTGAATCTTCCTGGTGCTTCAAAAAGAGCCATTAAATTTAGTGCTTCAAAGTGTTTGTACATGAAACTTGTACTTCAATGTGAGAAAAATTTGTGAAAAGAAACAACCAATAATAATAATAATAATAATAATAATAAAACCAACAATAGAAGGCCAGCTGTATTGTATCAGTGCCAGCCGGCCCTAGTTTTGTTTTTTTGTTTAGTTTTTTTTTTTTTTTTTCCTTATTGAAAGGAATAATGATTCGATCGGTAAGATTCTTTTTAAAAGAAATTTTACGATAAAACTTCTCATTTTATTTTATTAAAAAAATTATTATTTTAATCGTTGTATTAATTTTTTAATAGATTGGTTTGCAGTTTCATAATTTGTCTATTCATATATCTTTTGTTTGCTTTTGTGTGGCATTTTTTTAAAATCTTTTGGAAAAAAAAAAATCTAGTTTTTAATTAGATCCGGATTTGGAAGCTTTTTAACTTTAGGAAATTAGGTAGATGAAAATCAAAATTGACAACAAATTTATTAGCGTATCAATCAAAAGAACTTACACTGAGATGACTAGAGATTAATTTAGGACTCAATTTTATTTGCCTTGCAGACTCATGGCTACACCAATTAACAAAATAGTTAATCCTCTATGTCCTTATATTAGTTTTAATTTGCTGAATGAAAATATTGTCTTTATTTTTGAAAAATAGAAAGAAAAATACCCCAGAATTTTTAATTATATAGTCACTACCAGAAAAAGTATTTTCAGCAAAAAAAAAAAACACATTAGTCAACAAAAAATACAAAGTTAAGTCCATGAATTTATGAAGAATTTTGTTTTCATTTTAGAGAATGAAAAAAACTCTATTAGTGAGATACAATTATGAACAGTTAGATAATATTAGTATCATATGAAAATACTAATATTCCAATTTATATATGGTGGGAGATGTTATTATAAAAGAGTTTATTTAAAAAAATGTCATATAGAAATATTTATTTTAAGGGAATCTTTATGGTAAGGATATCTTATTAGAATTGTGAATTTCTTATTTCATATCAGTCTTATCAAAACAAAAAAGTGTTATAACTTTATGCTATGTATTTCTGATATATTTTTATTAACCCAATTATATAATTTGACATTAAAAATAGATCAAATTATATCTAGATTAAATTTTATTATTAAAAAAATTAAATCAAAGAATAATACTAATGATTTCAATTCTAATTCCAACTTTTTTAATACCGATCATTATTATTTTTTAATTGATAGGAGTGTAAAATTAGCATCTCAAATTTATATTAAAAGATTATATTTATATCAGTGACCAGATATCTAACAGTTCATCTAATCGGAATTTGCTAGCACTACTTAAGATAAATAAGCTTTTATGAAACCGCATAAACATAAGTCAACAAGAATCTAACAGTTCATCTACATGATACTTTTTTCTATCCCAAAAAAAAAAAAAATTGCAGAAACATCAAAATACCCGAGGACCCAGATTATATATATATATATATATATATGTGAATCTATACTCACACCCATATATATATGTGTGTGTATATATACACACACAAACACAAGCACGACATGAATCCAAAATTGTATATATATAATATTTTTACCAGAGTGTCATCCCTACATTTTCCATGAATTGTGTTGCATTTGAATAGGGGATGTTTGTTTATAAAAGAGGAAACAGTAATATTTATAAAAAGATATATAACCAAGTGCAAGTAACATCAACAAGAAGGATACATACTAAAGACTAAAGAACAAAGATGGTAGCAAAGATTAGACACACACAAAAGAATAAATATTGTATCTATTTAAGTGGCTCAAGTTTTTCGGCCACTCAAGGCCACCACTTTTCGAGGATCTTGTTGGATCCAAATTCTAGTTCACTCATCAAATAGTGGAGATAAATATGTGATATCTTAGCATGTTTGATAATGAAGTTTTCGATTGGACGGGAAAAAATCAACAAGATATAAGGACGCACAAGATTTACAATGATTCACAATATTTGCTGGACGGGTTTCGGCAATTGCATATATATTCACTACGATGAAAAAGAAAATTATCTTAATAAAAAAGAAGATAACGCTATATTTTTTTTCTTCTTATTATTCATATAAATAAAATATATAATTTATAGGAACACATACTAAACTATCATAAGAAACTAATTCTTACAAGAAAATCAGGAAACTAATAATTGAAAAATTAGGAAATTAATTAGCAAACTATCTTAAAAAACACAATCTCATTTCAATTAAATAAATCTTTTAAATATGGAAATATTCATCAAATTCCAAAAAATTGTACATCTAACAAACTCTAAAAAAATAGCACCTTTACATAAGAAAATCAGCATATAGTCAAATTACTTATCAGTGTGAAATCCCAAGAGTCTATTTGCGTGATAACTTTAAGTTAAAGTAGTAACTAGAATCCAAATAGTTAAACCGATATTTCACGATCTATTTGATCAATTTCTTATTTGCACAAATTACCCGAAGACTTGGTTCGAATTAGAGTTTGAAATTGGAAGGACTGGGGCATAAATGTAAGAGAGTGACTTTATTGGTAAATTTTCAAAATAAGAGAGTCGTGCTGTGCCCGCTATGATCCAACAAACATGTGGAAATTATAAAAGTAGCCGACCTTATTAATTACGTAGGCTTGAAAATCAAAGTTTCCAATGAGGAGAAAATGGAAAGAAAATTCGTTGGTTAGTTTGGAATTTTATTTTGGGAGGTAATTTTCCATGATATATGAAGTGACCTCAGAAAGCGACCTTGATTAATGGTTTAAGGGCAAAGGCAACACGTCTTGTTTCAATAATCAATGGTCAATTCAAATTAATTTGAAGCACTAATCTTCAAATATACGTGGATTATGGTTTGAGTTCCAATATATACTTTCATTAAAATCTTTGAACCATTTTGGTGGTCAAGTTTTCTGCTTGTTTCATGTACACACTTGTGGAAGTGTAAATTATATCTCAAACTAGCTAATAATTAAGAACGTTCTTATCTTATCACAGAGTTATCCCACGGATTAATTTTGGGAGCGAATTATTATAAATCTTGTGTGTCATTTTTTTTTTATTGTAATCTTGTTTTTAATTATAGTGAAATTATACAATTTTTAAAAATAAACGTATCTTATATTGTGGATGTCAGCAAATCTTGTACGTGCGTATCCCATTTTTTTTTTCCCCCCTTCTTGTGTTTTCATAACTTTTGATAGTAAAGAATTATAATATATAACTGTGAAATTTACACTGGTTCAAAAAAAAAAAAAAAAAAAAAAAAAAAATTGCGTCTAACGCAATAATAGACAAATTTCTTAATATAATTCCTAAAATGAATAAATGAAGAAATGGTCGAAAAAGGACAACTACATCACATGCAACTAACTACACACAGCTGTTGAAATACGCAACTACTAATTATTCTATTCAAGCGAATAGCGATCTATATGTTCAAACTTGACGAACATTAGTTCCTACTTGACCATAAGTTATAGAATTGATTGCTTGAAAAAGATCCACAGAGAAAAGAATTCCGTGACTTGAATGGAATATATATATAATACCCAAAGTCTGACTTTAAGCCAAAAGGAAATTAAAGATGTTCTTTACTGCCTCCTCCAATGATTCAAATTATTTTGCATTTATTATGTATATTTAGAATCTTTAAAGATAGGATATTGTACTTCACATCATCGGTATGAACTGTTTTTTAACTGTTAGATTAATCTTTTATTGGTCTGGTCTATGAATATCCTCTTAAAAATTATTCAGCACACAACACATAACTGCTCCTATCATAGATCAGATTGTTGAAAAATTAATTCAACAATTAAAATAACATATCTTACTGATAACATCAAATAGAAAGTCCTACCGTAAAAGCAAAGTATGTTATTATATGAATACATTTTTTTTTAAAAAGAAAAGAGACATATTAAAATATAAAATGGTAAGGACATCAACTCTAATTCATACTTTTGAGTACTAATTTATGTGATATATTAGTTACTTTATTTTTTAATGAATAGATACTTAAAGGACTATCACGTTAATTACTTGTATCTAATAATAAAAAAATGATCACTCATCATTATATGAATTCACATTAAAAAATTAAAGTTAGAATCGGTGTCTTTGTGTATTGATTTGGAGTGTGCTATTTCTTTGTCAAAGGAGCACAACGTTTCGTTTTCTCCAATGGTATTTTGGTTATAGTAAATCCTGCACTTTGAGCAAATTGCTTTATAAAATTTAATTGGAGAACCATATCTTTGGCTACAGAAGACAATGGGCATCTTTAGATTTCATTGGCAGACAATTAAAGATGTTTTAATCTGCTTTTTGCTTATCGTGCATTTTTCTGCATTTTTAGTGCTGGCCAATCACTTCGGTCAAAATAAGGTTTTGCCGACCAAGAGGATAAAGTAATGAATATCAATGAGAACATTATTTTTAATCGTTAGATCGTTAATATATATATATATATATATTACTTGTCTTGTTTTGTTTTTTATTCTATTTTTTTAAATTAAATATGATTATGATTTAATTGAAGATTAGAATCTAATTAATATGATAGTAAAAAACAGTTTAGGTCAGAGAGTTCTCCACGCAAATAAAAAAGCTTGAGATTTTAATTTGAATGCAAGTTGCAACTCCACATATTTGTGATGGCAATTCTCTCGTGTTCTCTTATGACCATTATGGACAATCATTTATAAATATGACCTGTATGAACTGAAGGAAAAAAAATTATAAAAATAAAAACTTTGGATATATACGGTTATATAAGAAAAAAATAAAATAAGAAGGAAAATAGAGAAAAGGAAAACAACTTGCAGATAGACTTATCTTTCCAAAAGGAGTTAACTGTACAATTGCATCCTGTAGTTTTCAATTTTATTTTTTTGCCTAAAGCACCTCAAACTTTCCATTTTAACAAATTACACCATAAACTTTAAAACAGATAATAATTAAGGTCCAACAAGTAAAAGATCTTATCAAATTGACGGTTTAAAACAAAAGATTCTCACATGAAGGGCAACGCTCGTAAAATTCCTTAAATTTCCCATATTTTGTTTATTCTGGTATGATTCTGATTTGATCCATCCAACTGTTAAAATATATAATCAATTTGATCTTATTGTTAAAAACAGTGTCTTTATTGCAGAACGCTCTTGCTAGATCTTCAATATAGATTCCTTACATTGTCATATTTTATTTAATATGGTATTATTCTGATTTGATAAGACTGTTAAGATCTATAATTAATTTAATCTAATAGTTAAAAACAATATCAGTATTGTAGAATTTTCCATAAAAAAAAATAAAAAAAAAAACTTGTGAGACTAGTTTGAACACAAGTTGTAGATTCCACATAATAGATGATTATTTTATTTTATTGTATAGGATCCAGATATTTGAAGATGTTAATGCCCTTGTGTTCTATTAAGACCATTGTGGGGAATCATTTCTTTCTAGATATGACCTGTATGAACAGAGAAAACACTAGGGAAAACACCTTGCAGATTGCTTATTTTTTTCTCAAAATTATTTGACATGAAATCCTCTTTTCCTTTTTAATATTTTTGAGGAATCCAAATAATTTATTAAGGTGGTGGTGGTGGTGGTGGACCGAACAAGATTGTACATGTTTTTTATATCACTACACCACAAAAGGCCTTTCATAGCGTCTAAAAAATGCTATCATAGGTATAAGATAGCATTTTACCAAACGCTCTTACAGCCCATGTTATTAAAAGTCTTGTCCTTTGATAGCATTTTTTTGGTGCTATAAGACAAAAAACTAATAGCACTTTTTTTGTGCTATAAGAAAAAAAATCTTATAGCGTTTTTCCCCTGCTATGTTATTTTCCTAATAACATTGGTCTGAAAATAATTTAGAAGTATGTATGTATAGAAATGATTCCACATCTATGAAACGTTTCATTTAAATAGCTTTTCAAACTTGGCTTTTAATCAAATGAGGCTTCATCTACTTTTTTCATTAAAATTGAGCATATGTAAATATCGCTAACATATTAATGAGACAACTTATAAAATATAAAAATTCATAGTAATTTGTAGTCTTACATAAGAATCCATTAGTTACATTATTTGCTAACAGCCAACATAGAAATTCCAAAATATCAATCTACAATTGCCCAAGATGTCCAAGAAAGAAAGTATAAGGAATGACAACAAAGAGTTTACACCCAATCTAACTCTTCACACCACATGGTCCTCATCTTCTGTCAAAAAGAGTTTACACCCATGCCCACCATATGGCTTAGCCAAAGAAGAAAGCTAACTTGATCTTCATCATCTTCAACTCAAGATTCATGAACTTCGAACTCCATTATCGATACACTAAACTGAAATTGAGCTTCCAAAATGTAAGGGATTTCACCATAATTAAGATGCAATTGATTGAAAAGCAAATATAAATACTATCAAATAGAATTGAGAATAAGAAGAGAAAAATTTCTACTGAGAATACAAAGCAACCAATAATAGATTAGGCACTCAACATATTACTAAAAGCTGCAACTCATGCTGATAGAAAGAAGAATTAGAATAGTCAATATTGGTTCCCGTATATACAGCACATATAGAACAAGCCATCCAATCGAAGCCCTACCTATGCTCATTGTTCTGTTTCCCATCAAATATATACTTAGGCCATTAAAACTTGAACTATGCAAGAAATTCCAAGAGATATTCACCTGTGAATCAGCTTCCTACTTGCATAATGAATATGCATATAGAATTAACTTCAGATTTTAATCATATATAATAGGAGTAAAGTCACATTGACCCATGGTAACAACACTAAATAGAAAAAAAGTCTACAGAAGCCAAAAAAAAAAAAACAAAAAAACAAAAAAAATTATGAAGCAACTAGTTTCAGAAGCTTTCTTGAATACCCCATTCTTCCTTAATTTATGTTATTGACTCCATAGACTCCTAGAAGACTCTGTTGCTAATTGTGCCTCTAGGATAAGAGCTGCTTCTATCTTGCATTCAACCAGATACCACCACAAATAACGATTTGTTCTAGGATGGGTGAAAAGGAAGTATTAGTAACATATAGGTAACAATGCATTTCAAATAGAATACAATGAAACATCAACTTTGAACAAACAAACTATATGAAACAGTTCACATGACTTAAGCTTTAGCATAACCTTGAAAAAGTGAAAACTAAAAAGCATAACTGATTCAAACTAAAACTTGGAAGTAGAGAATCCAAACAAATGAGTCAAACAGGATAACTATTAGATGAAAGTAATATCAGCAGCACTAAAAATATAAAGATAGGTTTACCTTATCTATGCTTCTTATACTAACTATTGGTTGCAAAAGAATTTCAATTGGTAATTAAAGAAGGTTAGCCACACTATGCTTGCTTTTTAGTCTTTTCTTTTTTGTGTTTTCATCTTAAATTTTTTACTTCCAAAGTTATTCACCTTTTTCAGCGCAGAAATGAAAGTACAAGAATGCTTGGTAGTTAGTTCCAAAGAGGTAGATAAAATTGTTTATAGAGGAAAAAGAGGAAATAGATGAAACGATGTGCAAGAAATTATACTGAGATAATTGTTCTACAACATAGAACTTACCTTATATCCACATGCATCTCTGCCACTGGAAATAAGAATACCCAAATCTACTTAAATTTAAGCCTCTTGAGACATCAATTTCCATACCTTCAAGAATTGAATAACATAATAATAAGAATTTTAGATCAAATGTTTTTTTTTTTAAAAAAGAGCATGATATGCCTATATTGGAAAACCAAAATTAAAACAAAACAAAAGCCCTGCTCACTTTGTTTTCTCAATTTATTCATGCACTTTTGTTCTCTTTCCATCCCAAGGCAACCCGTAATCGTACAGGTCAATTTTTTTTTAGCTTCAATTATTATAGGATCCTCATTCACATGATTTGTCCCATTATGCAAACAATAAATAACAAGTTGAATCCTCAGTGACCCGATTTGGCCCATTTTGCAAACATTAATTGACAAGGTACTAATGAGTCAAACTTTTACCTCCATTGGAAATGCAACATGCTGAGTTTGGAACTCTGGAAAAGCTGAACCAAATTGAACCAAAATTCATAGTTTTTCCATGAACCAGAAAGATGATGAGATGGCTTTAACGTACGAATAAATTTGTTCAGATCTGAAAAGGCACCTCCCAAAAAATGATCTGGAATGAAACCCTAGAAAAAAAAAATAGATAGATAGACAAGAAAATCAAAAGGAAAGAAAAAGGAGTGATAAATAATATCTCTTACAGAGGTTAAATCGCGAGAGGAAAATAAATACATTCGGAATTTCTGTATTCTGATTTGGCGAGTGTCCTAGAAAATGGGGAAAACCAAATAGGAAATTTTAAGAAACCCAAATAAAAGAAGTAATCTACCAATCGTTCGTATTTCCTTTTTGGCAATTTTGATTGAGAGTGTTGCGCCCTAAATCAAGATGAAAAAGGATAGAAAAAGAAAATCAAACAAAAGACTACCACATAAACATGATTGCCGAGTCCCCAAAAAAAAAAAAAGAAGAAACCCAAATAAAAGAAGAAATCTACCAATCGTTCGTATTTCCTTTTTGGCAATTTTGATTGAGAGTGTTGCGCCCTAAATCAAAATGAAAAAGGATAGAAAAAGAAAATCAAACAAAAGACTACCACATAAACATGATTGCCGAGTCCCCAAAAAAAAAATTAGAGAATAAGATGGGAGAATAAATTTACCAGATACGATTGCAGATTTGGAACTTGGCTTGAGGGAGTTAACAATTTGGGGTTGGGATCGTTAATGCTTGCAATTTCATATACATCGGAAATATTGAGATTTGAGAGAAAAAGGAAAGTGAATAGTTGAACATGGGAGATAGGGTCGTGGGTCGGGTAAAGCAGTTTTTTTTTTTTTTTAACTTTTCTGAATTTTTTCTTTAATTTTGGGCGGGCCTACTTTTTTGTTATTCGAATTGGGCGGCCTTCTTTTCCCTCTCAAAAACGTGTCTCCCGCTTTTTAATGGTAACAAATTTTCGAAAACGCTATCATCACATGCTATAAAAGACTATTATTCTTGTAGTGTATTTAACCTATCCTCTATATATATAAATATCCTATTCATTTATTTAACAGAAGGATTAACTTCGATACAGTTTTTTTTTTTTTTTTGGCTCAGATATTAAATTTTATGCAATTTTCAACACGTAGGAACTATTTTTAAAGAAGAGAAAGCTTCCAAACCTTTCATCATTTTAATCCTGAAACTTAAACAGTGCATGAATATCTATAAAATATAATGAAAGCTTGTTAGTTCCAAAATATTTAAACCCCATTTGGGTTAATTCAGGTGAGAGGTGAGGAGTTTTAGTAAGAGTTTTCGGGTTCAAAACATGAAAATGTTCTCGTTTTTCTTTAGTAAATAGAAATAGTAGACCTCATAATAATAATAATAATAATAAAAATCCCAAACATTTATAAACATCTATCTTGAAAATTTTAAAAGAAAGTAGTATCCAAGGACATCCCATGGCATTATATTGGAAGGTTTCACGGACCAATAATGGAATCAAAAAGTTGTAAGGCATAAAAAACATAAGGTATGATAAAAATAAAAATAAAAATAAAAAAAATGGGGACGAGAGATGAAGCAAGCAATTGTCACGGTCACATTGAATTGGCCATTCATCCAACAATATTTATTATTATTATTATTATTATTATTAAACAGATAAGAGAGGAAGCAAAGTGGTTGGTTGAGAGGTCTATTTCTTTCCAAATTGCTTATAGTCCCTTCCAAATTCTAAAAAGGACGTCTACACGTTTGTATCTGTATGTATGTAGAAACCAAAAAAAAAAAAAAAAAAAGTTTGTCTACATGTAGGCCAATATCACTCAATTACTTTTACGAAAATCACCCACTTAAAACAAGGTCGGCAGCTTCTCCATTCTTCTTATTAAAGTCCTCTTTGTGCTATTTCTTCTTCTTCTTTTCATTTATTTTTTATTTTTTATTTTTTATTTTTTTATTTTATACATAAGAAAAAAATTGTTGAAAATTTCCATATTTAAAATAAGGGTCATTTTTTTTTATAGTAATCATACAATGCAATACACACAAATTTCTACTAGAGTAGATCGACCTCAAAGCCTTCAGAAGAATAATTATAGCGAACTTCATTAAGTTATAACTTTCTGACCATTACGGACTAGAAAAGACCTCGTAGCACTTACAAGCCAATTGCACTCCTCACTCCCCGTCAATGTGAGAGTTGCCTTAGTGGCTACTAGCTTTTTGGGTAATCATGCAAAGCATTACACATATGCTTCTCATGAGATGTATCGACTATAAAGCTTTCAAAACGAGGGTCAATTGTACTTGTGTATTATAAACTTGTAATTCTCATTTCGTCTTTTAAATTTAAAGATTTTCACTTTATCTATTAAATTTTTAATCAGACAAATGTAATCACTTCTCTTAGAATTTTCTTTAAAATAAAAAATAAAAAAACCACATTATCACATTTAATACCGTTTATTCTCCATTTGTTTTTTAATAGTAACAGAAATTCTAACAAAAAAAGATTAAATGAGACAAATTCAAAATTTAAAAGGCAATGGGAATTCTTCAATTTTAAGAAAAAAAAATGAGAATAAAATTAAATTCAGAGATACATACAATAATACTCTTTAAAATTGTACTATGAGAAATCTATCTACTTAATGAATTTTGAAAGTCTGAAACTCCACATATATATATATATATGTATGTATATATATGTACTTTTTTGTGCTTTTTTTATAAGCTTTTTTTTTTTTTTTTTTTTTTTTTGGGTGCTTGGCTCTTAGCTCCACCTTCCTTCCTTCCTTCCTAACTACCCCAATGAAATTTACCATTCTTCCAAAAGAAAAGATAAGAAAAAGAAAAGGGAGGGAAAAAGCCAACGGTGAATCCAATACCATTGGTGGTTGCAACTTCTTGGAATTCTTGGATATGGAAATCTCTGCCACTATTTAGTCCTTTTAATTATATCATCTTTTGACTTTTTTTTTCCAAAAAAAAGAGAAAGAAATTTCCTAAAAACAAAAATACAAAAAGACTCTCTCTTTCGATTTGGCAAACAAATGAGAGTGGAGTGGGATTTTGAACAACTGGGTTTCAGATGTTGATTTGGTCCTCAGTCCATGTTGGACTCAAAAGTCCAGACGCCGTATGAAGCCCTCAGTTTGACTCTTAGGCCCACTTAAAAATTCCACCATTTTGAAAAGTTCAAACTTCAGGAACAGAGCTTTCCACTACAACGTTTGACACATGGCGCCCAACTAGTTCCCATAATTTCAAACTCCAAGAATGAATGTCCACTAAATTAATACACAAGCAAAATTTTCATTCCACATGGTCAAGCTTTCTCTCCAAAGGGCCAAGTCTTTGGTCTTGTCTAAATATGTAGGATTTGTTTGTTCCCTGCTAAATGTTGTCAATTCTAAGATCATATATGTTAGGTTTATTTAAAGTGCACCTTATGAAAGTCAAGACTTGATTTTCAATATATATGTTAGGTTTATTTAAAGTGCACCTTATGAAAGTCAAGACTTGATTTTCAATATGGAAATGATCAAAGTATCTTTGAAGAGTAACATCAGAAATTTTGGAAAAAAGAAGGGAAAAAAAATCAAGAATGTTGCTCAAAGGAAGATAAAAAATATATCTCTAATCAACGGATGTAGCTCCATAAGTCCAACGTGGGACACAATGGCTTCTGTAGAATCTTCAGGATATATTGGTAGAGACTAGAACTTGAGATCTCTTGCTCTGATACTAATTAATATAAGTGTGATGCAACCGTTCCTCTCAAAAGTTACAACTAATAAGAATGTGCAATCAAATCCTTTAAACACCATTCAGGATCATACTTTGGAATCCATCTGAAGCACTACTCTTTTGGACTCTTACTTTGAGAAGTCCATTGTGAATACAAGGTGCACCCAATGAACGAGTTCAAGCACTTTTTTGAGGCCCTAGGGATGCACAGGGGACACTTTTGTAGTTTACGGGCGGGGCAATTTGGTTTTTGTAGGATGGTGGTTTCAAAAAAAGCCAAACTGAGCAAGCCCATGTTTGGAACAACAACTCCAAACTCGAGACGGAGTTTTGACTAATCAACTCTAATACTCCCAAATCTACATCTTATTTTCTCCTTCTATTTTCAAAAAACTCAAACTTCAATAGTCCATAACTTTCTTATTTCAAGTTGAAATAAGATATTTTTTTTTTCAAATTGCACAAAATGACGAGATGAACAAAGCAATATTCATATTGCATTTTTTTTAACACATTTCAAATTTGACAATATTTTCTATAGTAAGTTCGTTTCCAATTCACAATTCAACCAAACACACATTTCTAAACCAATCTCTAAAACTCCGTCTCTAATTGTCATCCCAAACCAACTCAGTTTAATAGTTTTTTAAAAGTGTAGTTTTGGAAAACTCAAACTAGGACCAACCACATACATGACACGATAGGCGATTTGAATCCGTGGTTTAACAGGTTGATGTCGTGGCTAAAAAATAACAAGGCGGTTGTTTGGCCTTCTTTCAACTCACGTAGGCCGCTCCTGAATCCAAGTATACTCATCAATCAGGTTCACTGCCATAGGTCATTGAGCATATCCATAGATCCACTCCATAGGGATGTTTAAGGTTAGGAGGATCCAAGACAGTCCGACGGGGTGAACTTGGGAATGGTTAAGCGTTATTGTTATAGTTCTAAAAAATTATGATTTTCCAATTTAGGGGAGTTTCTCTGCTTATGTGAACTTAAAAAATATAAAATGATAGGGTCACCATCAGATTGTTTTTTAGCCAAAAACAAAAAAAAAATTCTGACGTTATTCATAAGGACAACTTGATCTTTTCAATTGTCAAAATGAAGTCGTATCCATTTGATAAGAACTTAAAATTTGGAGATTATGAACTAAGAAATCGAAAATGTGTAGTAAATTTCTCTGTTTAGTTAATTTTACACTAAATAAAAAATTTGAAATTGGAATATTTGCATTAGGATTTGCATTAGATTTAGAAATTTGGATTATTTACGTAAATGTCTAAATTAAAGACCATGATTTAAAAAATGTCAATTTTTTTCTTTTATTTACATAAATGTCTATACTTATAAACCATATTACCCTTTCATCAAGAATTGAAATTAAACAAATAAAGAATTAATTAAAAAAGAAATTAAAAAATCTCTAAAAAAATGCAAAACTAAACAAATCTTTTATAAAAGGAAAAAGACCACTTTACTTGCTTAATTATAAAGAAAAAAGGACTATAACTGATATTAGTTGTATGATACATGAAAAACAATCATTATAATAAATAATTAATCATTAAAATAAAATTCACAAACATATAAAAAAATTAAATAGATATTGTAAAGAAATATGAAATACTTTCAAACCTAAAAAAAAAACATCATAATGATATAATAATTATCATAAAGAAAAATATATCATAATAATATAGTAATACCATAAAAAAAAAAGGCACAACACATTTAAAAAAAACATCAGAATGATATAATAATTATCATAAAAAAATAAATAATTTCATCACACATTTAAACTTGAAACCAACTATTAAAACAATACCAATATTAATAAAAATAAATAAATTATTACAATAACGTTATAATTATCATAAAGAACATAAATCATACTAAAAAAAAAAGGTTTCTAAGAAATCTAATTATACTTAAGAAATATGTTTATAAAAAATCTTAATTATACTAATAAACCATCACTATGATAAAGAACTAGTCATTAAGATAAAAATACAATAATAATAAATAAATAAGGAAAAAAATATGAATCATTATTAAAGAAAATGATGTTAAATATAGTAAAATGACCAAAAAAAAAAATACTACAAACAATTATTGTTTAAAAATGGACATTTACGTAATATTATCTAAAAATAGACATATTTTAAACGAGACTTTAAATATAGATTTTTAATGTAATTATTTCTAGAAATTTTTTATTAGAAATAAGTTTTTTAGTTTTCACATTAGTCGCATGTGGACTTTTCATAATAATTTAACAAAAAATTAACTTATAAGGGGTATTACTTTTCATAAATAATTTAACAGAAAATTAACGTATAAGGGATAAATTACCACAATTTAACGAGTTGAGAAGGTAAATTATCAAAATTAGAAGTTTAGGAGACAAGTTGCAAAAGAGTAATAAGTTCAGAGGGCATAAATGAATGCTAAAAACCTGGCTTATCATACCTCCCAACTTTAGTAGGTCAAGATGGCTAAAGTCGGAAAATTGTTTTCTTTGAATCCTATTTTTCATGGTCACTTGTAAGAACAAAATGGTCTTCACACTCACTGATAACTTTACCCGGAAGCAAACAACATTTTTTAGAGCCTGCATCAAGGAAAGTTCTGCCTTAATTGATCTTCGTTTTTGCTTAAGACCATAAGTGATATAAACAGCTATTTCCCTGGCTCGATCAAATACATGCAATAACTTACACTGAAAACGCCGAACCCCACAGGATGAATATGAAGAGAATCAAAAGAAAAATGGTCTAACAATTAACCAAATAAACTTAATTCTTAATTTGATCTAATAGGCCGCAGAATTATCCAATAACAATAACAAAAAAAAAAAAGAAAAAAAAAGGGCCACGGACATATCAAGCAAAAATTCCTATAGTTATGACATATTACCATAAAGAAAAAGTTGACAAAATCAGACAGAAAGAAAGGGAATACAGAGAAGACACGCTGATACTCCCTAATTTCTAAATTGAGGACTCTACTCCTTACTCTTCGTCTTCTTCATCTCCATCTCCACCAGCGGCCTTCTTGGCAGCCGCCTTCAGGTTCCTTCGCTTCACGCGGCCAGGAAGCCCACCACCGAAGGGACTTGTGAGTGAAAAGTCAATGTGCTTTTGTGAGTCCACCCTCACCATGAACGAGGGGATATTCACTACCTGCCTCCCAACCCTGAACACACCAAAATGAATTGGCGTTAAATGCTAGCTCAAAAAAAAAAAAAAAAAGAAAAAAAAAAAACAAGAAAAGCGCCAAATAGCGAAAGATTCATTGCACACTCGGTTATCCTCTGTACCATAATGGAATAGCAACCAGTTGGAAAAGTTCCAAATGCATCCAGTAAAACA
Source organism: Ficus hirta (assembly GCA_038430175.1). Lineage (NCBI taxonomy): Eukaryota > Viridiplantae > Streptophyta > Magnoliopsida > Rosales > Moraceae > Ficus > Ficus hirta. Next base: position 11,941,236 of record CM076595.1, on the reverse strand, counting down.
CATAATTGGCACACAATAAGCAACTCTATAACTCAAGTCATAAATCAATAATCCAATTGGATTAAAGCAAGAAACTGGTTAACCTCTTGATATCAGAACATAGTAAGATTAGCCACCTGCTTCCATGTAAAAGCAAAACGTCATCCCTAGAAGCATCCTGCTAAGCCCAAATGCCTAATAGCATCCAATTGTTCTAGTCTTAGGTAACATGAAATAGACGTAGTTGAATTGCTTGCGAGGAAAAGAAAAATTGAATACTAGCATTTGTTTGCCGGAAAAATCGACCTAAAGTACTTTAATTCACAAATCCAAAATGCGATTCGTGACAAATACAAGACCTAAACGCAAGACTAACAATTCATATATACAGTTGGTAACGTAAAGCACTTAATGAAAGATCACAAACAGAACCTAATTGGTGAATAACTGTACGCTGATGGTATCCTAACTCCAAAATTCACCAAATATTAAAACTCAAAAATCGGGGGAAAACTCCCATTTTTGACTTCATCAATTGATTGCCAATCTATTCTCTCAAAAGTACGCATTATTTGCTTGTTATTAAAAAGGAAACAGCACAAGGAGTGTCCCCAGTCCATACCTGATGTGTCTTTGCCTGATGAGCACACGTGCATGGTGGATCGACTTAGCCATACCGGACTTGAAGACGAGGGTCTGGAGGCGGCGCTCGAGAAAGTTCTCGACAGTAAGCGCCAGCACGTAATCAAGCTTGTTCTGGCTCTCATCCAGCAGGCCATACCTGTTCATCCTCCTCAGCAGGGCTTCGCCCTCGAAAATCCGACGTGGGTTCTTCTCATCCAGCGTCAGAAGCATTCTGGCATTGTTTCGGATCCGGCTCAAAGCATACTGAACCCTCCACAGCTCCCTTTTGCACCGCAGCCCATACTCTCCCACGAGCTTCAATTCCGCGTCCAATCGCTCCTTCTCGTACGGGCGTCTGGGCTTCTTAAAAGTTTTCCCATCTACATGTAAAAAAAAAAAAAAGGAACCACATTATAGATCAAAATACTACACAATGTCTTGAAGAAAATTGAAAAAAAAAAAAAAAAAACAGAGAGAGAGAATTTCTAGCTCGGGATTCTGAATCAGAACTCTATGCGAAAATTGTCATTTTGTCCACGGATCTCGAAAATGCTCTTAGAAAGACAATAAAAGGCAAAATTTCCTAGCTAGCGAGTTTGGTTCGTGATAAAGCTAAATTTTTTTTCTCAGGAATCGGAAAAATCAAACAAGAGAGACATCATATCAGAGGAAATCATCTGAAAATACCTAGAAAAAAAAAAAGAACAGAAAAAGAAAATAGTGTTCTGAGAAATCAAATCAAAGAAAAGCAATCGAAGATTCAGGAGAGAAGAAACTCACAGTTGCGGTAAAAGGAAACGTGCACCATGCTTGCTCGCCGGCACTGATCTCTTCAAGCTCTCTGCGATCTCCAAGGGAGGCCGTCTAGGGCAACATAAACTTTACTATATACTTCTCGGCTTCCAGTTCAAAACCCTAATTCCAAGTACTGGGCCGACGGGGGGTTGAAGCCCAAAAGAACGCCCAAATATTTATCCTTCGTTTTGGGCCTAAAAGGCCCAAGAACAAAGGTGGCAGGCCCAATACGTATCGTCCCACCGGTCTCTCCTACGTAGGGTTTAAGCTTCTTCAATGGCGGTTTTTCTCCGAGAAAAACAAAGAAGAAAAGTTCATTTCATTCCAATGCAATGCATTCTCTTCAACGTGTAGCGAGAAGTTCCCAACTCAATCGATTTTCTTCTTTGATTTTCTACTCCATTGATAAGATCAGAGAATTTTCCTCCAATCGGAACCGCGGCGGCGGAGACGACGAGTGGAACGACGCGTGGGAGACGGCGTGGCTCCCCGAGGAGGTCTCTGGAGGGAAGGCGGCGCGAGCGCCATGGGAGAGCGACCTGAACTTCTCTTCCTCGCCGGACTCCGCCGTGGCTCTGCCGCAGGACGCCGACGCGGAGACGAAAGCGTTCGTGGAGGAGATGAACGAGAACTGGAGCGAGAGGAGAAAAGCGAGCAAGAGCAATTCGGAGAAGGAGAGAGAAAGCGGATCGCTGTATAGCTTGGAGAATATGAAGAAGGATTACAGGTTGAAGAAGCAGAGGATTCACGCCGGCTTGTGGACGAAGGAGATCGAGAAGCAGGAGGAGGCCAAATTGGGCGATTCCGTCCTCGGCGCCGGAGACGATATCGAGAAGCTGCTCGATAGCTGCTCCGAGTACGTCTCTCTCTCTCTCTCTCTCTCTTTTTTTCAATTTTTTGTGTTCAATTCTGTAAATCTGGACTTTGTTCTGGTAATTGTTGTCAGCATTTTCGATTCTCCGGCGAACGATGAACTGGAGAATGGGAAGATTCCGAGCACGCCGGAGTTCAAAGCGAAGCCAGATGGTTGGGAAACGACATCAAAGACTCCAGACGGGAATGTCTGGGAGATGACACAGAGGGAAGAGGATATTCTCCTCCAAGAGTTTGAGCGTCGTATTGCCTACAGCAAATTTCAGGTCTGCAAATTTTATCAAACATTACTATGTAAAAAGCGAAAATTTGGATTTGAGTCCGAGTTGAATCGAAAATTTTGGATCCAGACCAATGAAAAAACTCGAAAAGTTACTTGATTTAAGAATGATATGTCGAATTTGTTTTCAAGTTGGTCTTTTTTTCTTATTCTTGTCCTGAATTTTGATGTGCAGATAGCTAGTTTTATAAAGACACACATATTTAGTAGGAGGAGACCAATAGATGGGTGGAAGTACATGATAGAGGAGCTGGGACCGAATGCCAGGAAAGGGAAGGGCAGTGTTTCAAGGTTGCCAAGTCTGTCTGATGCTTCTACACAGCCCTTTAAGGAGGACAAGACCCCCATTGGCACCGGCGTCGCACCCTCTCGGAGAAACTAGCCCCTTTTTCCGACCACTTCCAAATCTTCCCTTTGTGTTATCAAAACCCGAAAAGTGTTGCTAAAACTTTCATCCCATTGCGTTAGCTCTTAATCTTACGAGGTTGGAGTTCTGGTTGGTTACGACGATTCACCGTCTTTTGTACAAATCAATACTATCATTGCTGAAAGTGAAAACAAATGTATCTTGATCAAACCTTCAGTTAAATTCTAGTGAATTGTGTTATGACTGAACATACAAGTATTGAATTGTTACGAGTCAATTTGACTCAACATACTCCGACCAAAGCTGAAGCTGTAGTTCTGCAGAGACTTCGAGTTCGAGGGAATAAGAAAAGGAAACAAAAGAAAGAGGCCAAAATGATTAGTTTGTTGACTACCATGATATCAATATAGAACAACCAAAAAGAGAAGAAAAAATGGAAAAACTACCAAGGTTGACTGCAGAATCTCGTTAGAGGAAAAAGAAAGCAGAAACTCTAAATTCGTCAAAAAGAAATTTCATCTTTACACGCATTTTTCCTTTGAAAATCAGTCCCTTCTACACTTGACATTGTGAAAATTCTTTCTATCTAATAGCTAATTTCTCAAAAAAAGAAGGAAAAAAAAATCTGAGTTAAACTCCACTGGAAGATTGAAGGGTGGAAAATTTACAGTTTCCAGAGGAGAGTTTGTCGGAAATAGTCAAGTATGATTGCTTTTCTTCTCTTGTTCCTCGGGTAACTGGAAAATGCTAGCACGCACTACTCACTTCTTACATTGTACCGGTCATAAATTTTAGCCCCATTTTCAGCCCACCATCTCTCCGCTTGTTCCTCGGTGAAATGTTTTCGACTGTGGAAGAACATTATAATTATTCGTAAACGAATTTAAATAATGTACACAGAATACATGTTATGATACTAGCAAGGTGTATGACACATGATTCAAAGCAAATTATCTGTTTTTTGTTGGCTTGACAGTATTTTTTATGCAGAAAAAGGGCTGGCAATTGGCATAATGGACATACCTGAAGCGAACGCGCTTGAGTTCATTACCGCCTCCTGGCAAAGAGGACAAAGTTATGTAAACGCCAGGTTCATCTTGTACCACCCACTCTGTTTTTCCAGTTTGTTGTGCTTTAGATCCATTAGGTAAGATTTGGTTTGCAAAGCTGCCATTGGAGTCTCTTTCAGGAGTCATCATGTCTGTCAAAGTGCTCTCACATGGTAACTGATTTGAAAGATTTGCGGAATTTGCGGCAATTGGGACTGTACTACTACAGCTGACTATATGTCCTTCCGGCAGTCTTTCAGCCACCTCTTTCAACTTTCAGACAAAGAACCACTAGATCAGATCAACTAAAAACGTTTTACCAGAACAGATCAATAGTAAACGTTGTAGATTTACAAAATAGAATAAAGAGAATAAAGTTTTCAAAATTGATGTTATGTCTTTATGAATACTTTTGCTTTTCTCACATTTAGGACATGCAAATTCCTCCTAAGCTAAATCCTTCAGTTCAAAACTTCATTTTGATGCGTGGAATAAATTAAGATTTCCATGCACTACCAAGCTCCAGCAAAAATTGGCGACAATTCAATTGCTGTCCTTCAAGGGCTCAAATAATATGACTTTGTAACTTAATGAACAATGACAGCAGGAGTATTCAGTAATAAATGTGTCACCGCAATCGAACCGGGTCATATCAATACCATAACCAGAATGCACATGACCACCTCACCTGCCAGTTTACTAAGGAGCAACTTTCCAAGTTGTTTGATCCAGTTTCAACATGAATAATTTTTAACATTATAGATATGGTATGTGTATACAATCACCCAACTAACAAAGGGCTCCCAAATCAAGTTGAAATAAATAAATATATATATGTCAAATCAACTAATTATGTGTAGAATGCAGACCTAACATACAGAAGATCTTGTCATCTAGAAGAGAGAGCATAACAAACCTGAGCAGTTAACGATTTTATGACATCCTTAGCAGATTTGCTTTTTTCTGCTTCATCTGCTGCTATTGCAGTGATGTCCTTCAATTGTTTTGCTGTGTTCTCCAATTCAGCTTCAAGATTCTGGGATTTGTGAGTAAGATCTTCCACCTGCAGAGTTTCTTCAATCACTTTTTACTCGGTAAAAACATTTATTACAACAAGTGGTGGTGCATAACATTGTGCTCTATTCACACCTCACGTTTAATTGTATGTATATAATTTAAATATTTAACTGTCATTTAACAAGTGTAAACAAACTGACCTGTGCCCTCAAAATCATGATTTCTTGGTTCAAACTTTCATTTGCACGCTTTAAATCAGTTTCTTCAGAAGACCATGGTGGGCTGGACTTTGCTGAAACGGGTGATGTTGCTCGAGAAATCACTCTGGAAACAGGAACGGAAGCTGATGTAACTTTCTTTGGACCTCCGCCAACTACTAAATTTGGTGCTTTTGACACATTGAAATCCTTCAATTGAGAAGCTCCACTCAGAGGTGGAAAGGCGCAGCTATGGTTGGCTTCTGACTGATTCTCACTCCTGGAATGCAAGCTTTCAAGTTGATTGGCTGAACTAAAAGATGAGAATCTGGATAGTGTTGCATGTAATTTAGGATCCCTGGTCTCTCTCTCTGCCACCTCAACAGGTTTATGGCGCACATTTTCATTTCTGGTCTTAGGATTTCGTAGAACGGAACTAGTTTCTGATGCCTGCTTTAGTTTGGTATAACAATCATCACAAACCCGATATGGCTTATTCATGTTTGGCGCCAGCGCAGCTTTCATGCATTTTTTGCTGCTGCATACTTTACAAAAAACTAACCCACAATTGTAACAATTATGACGTTTTCTTCTGAATCCAAAAGGATTATGACAACCAAAGCATACAGAGTGATCAGCACTGGATGCCCATTTATGAAGACAAATAACAGCTGTAAGGTTAGAACCACATGCCACACTCTTTACTTGTTTATCTTTTAGAAAGTCAACAAGAGTAGGTGTATCTCTGTGATCATTGTCTCCATGTCCTAATTGCCCGTTCGAACCCTTTCCCCAAGTATAGACCTCAGTCTTGGAAGTCAAAACTGCAACGTGATAAGAACCACATGCAATCTCTTCGATAAAGGTTTCTGCAATTTTACCTTTAACCTGAGTAGGAACTTTACCGTCAGCAGAAGGATCGCCCAGTTGCCCGTAAGCAGTACTTCCCATCGTATATACTTGTCCTGAGGTTGTAAGAGCAATTGTGAGAGTATGACCACAAGCAACTTGACAAATTTTCTTGTCAACCAAAGCAGATACACATACAGGAACAAGTCTAGGTTTCTTATCATCTTGTCCAAGTTGCCCTTTATCTCCGTCCCCCCAGGTGAATAACTGTCCAGCTGAAGAGTTACCAGAAGTTTCAGGACTAGATAACTCATTTTTAAGTTCGACGACTGCAGCAGAATGCCAAACACCACAAGCAACCTTCGTCGTCCTTAGCCCTCTCAAAGTTTCTACTTCCCTCGGAATGCTTGTGCTACTGAGATCTCCGTGCCCCAAGGCACCAAAAGAACCATCCCCAAAAGTAAACAACTGGCCAGCTGATGTTACAGCTGCTGTATGCCACAGTCCACAAGATATATATGATACATGTATGCCTTCCATATGACCACAAACCTTCTTTGGAATCCAATGACTCACTTCGCTTCCGTGCCCTAGTGGAGCAGAGCAGTGAGTTCCATCCCCCCATGTATAAAGCTCTCCAGAAAGTGTGACAGCACAACTGTGATACTCCCCACATGCTACTAGTTCAACGTTTGAGCCACCAAGAACATCAATGAGCTTTGGTTGGGAAACATCGACTTTCACACCATGACCAAGCCTGCCTCCTGCCTCCTCTCCCCAACTAAAGATCTCCCCCTGTCTAGTGACCAGCACGGCATGTCTGCCACCACAAGCAATACCGTGAACATCAAGAACAACTGTGGATTCCAACGCCTTAGGTAGAAGAGAATCCATTTTAGTATCAAATGAAGTTCCAACTCTATGCACACCACCACCCAATACGCCACCACCGATACCTTCACCCCACATGAAAACATCACCCAAAGCATCAAAATCATGACAAGAACCTTGACTGGATGAGCTTACCGCACTAGATAAGCTAACTCGAAATACTTCTGCTGCAGAACTTCGACTATTGGAGTTATCTACAGGGGGAGGTGATAATGAAGGATTCGCAACTGGTTCAGCTTGATTGAAACGCTTCGTGACTGCAGTATATGTTACTATGTCTGCAAATGCCTTCCCCAATCTACTTTGTGAAACATTCTCCAAGTTGACTCCCTCTGTATCTCCTGGATCCTGTGATAATTTGTGAGGGGAAAAAGGCAAAATACTGTAAATGCATAATACATCTATGGAACTGCAATGAAAATAGATGAGGGGAGAGGAAAAAAAAAAAGACACATGTTATTGATACAGACAAATGGTGTAATGGATGGAGAATTTCTTCGAGTACGAGTATTGGGACTATCAACTGATCCATTGTCAGATATTAGTTCGTTTCTCCACTTGCGGCAATTGTCTCGAGAAATCAACGCATTTAGACCAACAAACCAAACTTCAGCTTCGTCCTTGTCTTTACACATCTATCCACAGGTTGGTAACGGTATCAGCACAATTACATGCAAGAAATTGACCATAAAGAACTAAGCAGGTTGATTCTCCATTTGTTCTTTCATAAGATAACAGTCTTGTTGTTTGCCTATTTTGACAAAGTAGCAGATGAACTTTGGGCAACGTTACAATTATGCAAAGGACCCAAATTTTAAAAATATAAATATATATATATATATAAATATATGTATATATGACTCCATTGGATCATTGCCATGTTATTGTGGCAGTGACATGGATCAATAAAATTTTGCAATATAAAGAACTTACTGAATACACTCACCAAGTCCAAGGACCTGTCACTATAAATTAGTGAAAATGATTGATACTCCTTTTCAGGCCGAGGATACCTGTGAAAAATTGCCTGGAAGACAAAATCACGGTTCTAATCATCATTTTGCAGAAACTTAATGTTTCCAAAATGGTAGTAGGAAACAAATAAAGAAATTAAGGAAAAGATCATTTGAGGGAAAATTGTGGAGATTAACCATCAACTAATCATTTTGAAATCAGGGATTGGCATGAAGAACACTTTATAACATAGGTTTAGAAATATAATTTCAGCCTTGTAAGGCCATTCAACATTAAAAGAACGAGTCTACAAACTTACAGTACGCTGTCCAGGTATAATCCTTGAAACATGACTTAGTTTAAGATGTTTCTCTTCTTTGCCAGAGTACCAAATCAATAACGACTCGTCCTGAAACAAAATTAACAGAATAGAGTAAGCAGAACATAGAAACGAATGAGAGATATTTCTCCATCACAATTCCTATAGGAGCAATAGAGAAACTAAGGAAATGATATGGGCATATGATCTTACTGAGCTCAAATAAGATAAAATAGTGTTACATCCTGTCCACATACTCATGATATTTTAAATTGCCAACAATCTCCATGATAAAATCAATGAAAAATAGAACAAAGATGTAAACACTCCAGCAAACACGTATTATTCAACACTCCATTTCATATCCTATGTGTTTTTAACTTCTGAGGCCTGCAATTGCATTCAGGTCCATGTGCACTTGCAAGTTTCCTCTCCTCAGGAAGAAATTAACTGAAGTGATCTATGTTTTGAACTTAACCACACTCAACCTCGTCTTTCTTTTTCTAGTTTAGGGGATAATCCCAGTACTCTGCAGTAAAGCTGAAACTTTCTGTTCCACTTAAAAGCCTAGAATAGAATCACAGTGGAAATATGCAAAACTACTTACATTGGAAAGCCGGAACTGGCAAAACTTTGGTTTCCCTCTACGACCATACTTTAATAAGCACGCCCCTTTCTTAAGAGCTGTGATGGCCTGTAAACAGAATATGAAAGAAAAATTAATAACGGATAGGAAAGTTCTCATCTTGAAAATCCCTATCAACTATCAGTTAAAATGCCCATTGAAAGGCATGATTTGAATCTCTTTCCGGCATAATAACAACATTTTTGCATAAGACAATAATCAGTTGAGAAATGAGTTTCAGAAAAGAACATTGGGAATTTTCAATATGATGCTCAGAGAAACAAAAAGACATAGAACCTAGCAGTAATGAGAGGAAAAAGTAAATTATAATCGCTCCACACAATGCGGTATAAGTGTAACGCTACTTAAACTAACTTGCTTAACAGCATATGGTAAGAATTTTCTAAAACAAAGTTAGTTAATTATGAGAACAGAAAAAAGCAAACAAAAAAAAAACCTGCTCGATATCCCTCTCGGCGATACCACTTCTATGAGAATCAGCCATTCAAGTTGCAATGTCAAGCCCTGAGCTGGAGTAGAGGACCCAATACAGATTCAAACAACAACAGCCCCAGATACATCCAATACAATAGTCTAATATCCAACTTTTCCCCATTGAATCAAAAAGTAAAAATGTGAAAGAAAAAGGAACACTTTACACCCAACTTCTCAGCTAAATTCGTGGAAACGAAGAAAACAATTCCTCCATGGCAACCCCATCAAAACGCCATAAACATCCCTACAAATTGCACCTCAAAAAGCCCTAAAAGCGACAATGCGCCAAAACCAAGCCCAGCAGGAATGACACGCAGAGACTCTCCACTAATCACCATTCAGCTCCAAAACAACTCGGAGCAAGACCACTCGCCTGAAAACAAAAAAGAAAACCCTAGAACTCCATTTACAAGCTCAAATTTCCTCCGAAACTCCTCGATTCCCGTGCATGTTCTCCGCAAAAGGCACCATTACAAGGGCAAACGAGAGCAAATCAAAACAGAAACATTCCAATTTCCCCTACATTGCAACGAAAGCTCAGAAACTGGCCAAATTTCGGCCATTTTCCTAGAATCTGAGGTCTGAAAGCTCACAAAATCGATTAAAAATATTTAAAAAATGAAAGAATTCAGAGGACTACAACTTTAAGCGCGTACCGGTTTGTGAAAGCTCGAAGGTCGTCAATGGCTGCCAAAATATTATCTCTCGACCGTGAAATGATGATCGAATTCCGAAGGGGAGAGATTTCGAGAATTGCTAACGTGCGCACCTCTCTCTTTTTCTCTCTCTCTTTCTCTCTCTCTCTGTGATTCTGAGAGAGAGTTAAAACTCGTTGGAATTCTCGCTCGCTCCAAATCATCAGAGAATTTTTTTATTTTATTTATTATGTTTTTTGTGCCACGTCAGCGGTTGAATCTCTGAGATGGAGATGGTTTTGTCCTTAAATACACCTGTAATTATCTGACCGTTATTTGTCGTTTCTTCCTTGATTGGCCACCAACATTAAAAACCCAAACCAAATATTTTCCTTGTCATTCGACCTTTTTGTCCTCTTCTTTTTTCTTTTTTTTTTTTTTATGTTTATCAAAAAATGAAAAAAAATAAAAAAACAAAAAAACAAAACAATATTTAGGCATTGAGTTGAATTTTAGTTGGCTCGTTTAAGAAGGGTAAAAAAAATGAATTGGAACTTTGTCTCTCTCTTTCTCCAAGATTTTTTTTAATGTTATAAATGAACTATGATGTTTGATATTAGACATGCATGTGGACCAAAATGTGTGTATTTATATAGATATATATATATATTTGGTAATTGTGTATTTAATAACAGCCTGTGTTACTTTTATGGAAGTACTTTAAATACAACAATTGCTATTTTTTAAGACAGTCGAATATGTCCATTTATTTAAGAACACGTCCTCTAATTAAGAAAATTTAATATATACTTTTTTGATAAAAAATAATAATAATAAATTGGTTGAGCTATAGAGTATGGCGGGACCTATATGGTAATCAATTATTATTGATAATCATGTCTACCTACTTATTTATAGCGTATAACCTGAATTTATATGATGAACCAATAATTAATAAACATTAACACCATATTGTATGTTGTAATACATATTTGGCGCCTTTTATTTATTTATTTATTTATTTTTTATTTTTTGTAGTTCATCACAAGCATCATGCCATACGTCATTTGGCGTAAAAATTAATATGTTTTCATTTTTTTCCCCTCTGATAATAAATATTTTCTTTTAGTTTTTTGGTCTGCTAATAATTTATTTTCTTGTCTAAACTCGTTTGCGGCTTTTATCTCTAAACGGAGTTTTGACTACTCAATTCTAAAACTCTCAAATTTACATCTCACTTTCTCTCTTTCATTTTCAAAAAACTCAAATTTTAGTAGTTCATAACTTTCTAATTCCAAATCGAAATTAAGATGATTCTTATACCAAAATACTCGTAACGACGAGATGAGTGAAACAATATCTATTTTATACTTTTTTTTTGGAATATATTTCAAATTTTTATATTATTTTTTATATTACAATTCATTTACAATTCATACTTCGACCAAGCACACATTTTCAAACCAACCTCCAAGACTCCATCTCCTACAGTCCCCCAAATGGGCCCTCAAGTCACGTTTTATGATGTTAAATTGACCAGTTTCTTCTTCAGAATCAAAGTTATACCGGTTTGTCTTTTAGGTAATGCAATTTGCCCTAGTCTTCCAAGGAGAAAAATGATGTCATGTACTGTGGTTTGCCAAAACCTGTTTAGGGATGGTAACAAGATGGGTTTAGAACATGATGATCTTCTCGCCAACTCCACTCCGTGAAAAAGCAATCCCTATCTCCATTTTTCTAATCCGTTTAGGTTGGCAAGGATGAATTCATGGGTAAAATTGTCATAACTTATCTTATTATTTGACTGGTCAAATTTTAATAATTTATTCCCCAAGCCACCCAATGGTTTAGTATTAGAAAGTATGCTTATTTTATTATTATTTTTTTGATGTAACTTGGAGTACGACAATTATTAATGTTGATATGGAATTATCGTAAGGTCAAATCTTCAACCGCGAAAACAGGCTTTATCCTCTGTTTACTTTCTTTTCTCGTGGAAATAAAAATTGCCAATCTCTTTTATATCTTATCTGGGAATCATGAAAAATTAAAAACATTATATAAATTTCCAGTTGATATTTTCCTAAACTTATCATTTAAGACTAGTTAAAAAAAAAAAACAAAAACAAAAACATCAGTTTCATCTTCTTTTCCTTAGCTTTCTTCAAAATCAGATTCCTTTTGGTTCAGCTCCTACATGAAAATGTCTTAAGACACAGCACCAATCCACAGCCAAGAGAAGATTCAAAAGCGGAAAACAAAGCCAAACACTAGATGAAGACGATATTCATAATATTCTGCATATATATACATACACACATATATATATATATATAGCAGAATTTGGTTCAGAAGAGAGGCAAACAAAAATATTTATATGGATTTATATATTTATATATATAAATAGCCGTCGGATTTGAACCAACCATGAAGAGACTGAACTTATAACTAGTTCAATACCGATAATCATCATCAAAGATCATGTAATTGCTGCTTCTCCTGGTTCTTGCTTCTCTATCAGCCTGCATTTTCAGAGTATATATCAAAGTAAGTGTAGTTACAATCAAAATGAAGATTAAAACTTTTCAAATTTACAAGACAAGCCTGATAATGAAAAGTTTTGGCTTGCACAAACAATAAGGATGAACAAAAGTGTTGAGGTTGAATCAAGTTAAAGAACGAAGACTAGCATTGGAACTTCAAAAACTGAATCCATATTGCTGTTGGTTGCATGTTGTTCCGCTAGTCTCGGGTTTTTCACTGAATTTTGCTTGACCCTTGAGGATCTCCTGACGTTTAGAACGATTTGGTTTGTTGTTTTTCAATGAAATAAGTTCATTCTTAGACATAATTCGCGTGCCGTTCCTTAAGTTTTACCGTTAATTTGTTCTTAACCCCGCATTGCATACACTTCACAACAATGTGCAGCAAATTTAAGCAGACCAGCAAAAAAAAAAATTTGGTAGTAACAGATTATTGTTATGTAACAGAACATTATCGAAATGCTCAAAAATATGAAGCGAACGTAATACCTTGGTGATCATCCTTTCAAACTCTTCACTTCCATGTTCTTCAATGTACTTCTCAGCAGCAGTTAAGATGTCATCTTGCTTACTGAAGATGTTCTTCTTCCGCGGAAAGTACCACATTTGAGAAGTTTGAATTTGCGGGTTCATATAGAACGGTCTGACGAAGTTTTTGTATACGTAGGCTGCCCCATTGAAGTGTGGCAGCACCAACCAACATGTCAAAATCAGCTTAGCATAGGGCCAGATTGGGAACCTTAAATTCAAGGGAAAAAATTCATAAATAAAATAAAAATTAAAGACTCTTTAAGGTACTAAAACATACATAAATGCTTGAAATACAGTTTCATTCATACTTGTATTCTTCCTTAAAACCAATCTAATCTCTCCTATCTTCATTGACAATTAGGAAAGAAGAAATGAAGGAGTTCTTGTGAATCGTAATTTCACAATTCAAATTTTATATTGCTAAATCGTTTATGAAGCTGTAAGGGTGCACCGTGCGCGTTAGCACTCGTGCAAGAAAACGGGCCTAGCTAACATGCCCCTTATCGAAAACTCAGCTTCAAATAGTTAGAACACAGAACGCTCTCATAGAATTAGAAATGCAGAGATTCTTGTTAAGCAACATCCTGAAAGATCTACACCATTCAATTTATATGTTGTGAAGGTAAAAAAAAAAAAAAAAAAAAAAACGGGAAAGTGTTGTGAATAAAAACGTAGTTAGTAGAGGAAAACTAAAGATTATCTCAGCTTAAATAATGACGGACTAGTAATTTTTACCCGTGGCCCGTCGGGGCTAACAGTAATTCTTTTTGTAATGCTTAATTCTGTACCAAATAAGCATTATAGAACAAAGATTCTCTGCACATTTATGCAAGTCTTTTCTTGTCATTTCTATGCCAATTAGAAAAATAGCAAAACACTATCCAAATCAGAAATGGTAATAAATTAAACAAGCTTACCATTCAATGAGTTTGGCAAAAGTGAGCTCAAAGAGTGTGATCAGAGAATACAGCACCCAATAAGTAAGCCACTGCTGATCATCTGTACGGGACTTGGTCTCTATAGCCTTAATTGAAGCATACCTATATAAATTACATATTATATATAAATATATATATATACATATCTTAGTTAGAATAGTATCACAAAAGAAAATGTGGGTGGTGAAGTACTACAAAACAGAAGTCCACACTTACAGAGGGTAAACCAGAGCGACAAGAGGCCTGCAAAACGAGACAAATGGAAAATGGAAAATATTATTTTAAAATGTGTGTGTGTGTATGTATATATGTATACAAAATGTATCTGAGATAGAAGACATTACAAAGCAAGAACGTCGAAGTTCTTGAGCACAACTTGGAGGAAGTTACCATTCCCAGAACCCATCTTTTGCAAGTGTGATTTTCTCTCTCTTTCTTGGTTTGTTTTTTCTCTCTTGTTAGCTGTTAAAAGCTCTTAAAGGTCCTTTCTTTTTATCTCTCTCTCTTTTTTTTTGTCAAGTGTTCAAAAAAGCAACCTGAAAAAGGCGACAAAAGAAATGTGCAAAGTTGACTATGGAGGGCCTTTAGGGGCCACTTTTTCCGGAGAATCCCAGGGTAAATTGGTACACGATAAAAGAGGCACCGATTTTTTTTTTTTTTTTTTTAGCTTTATCATGTGTGGTTGTGGACGTGATTTTACCGTATGACAGCGAACATGTCATACATTAATAGGTGTCGTCCACATGGATACAAAAGAGAATTATGAATTCCAAGATAATCTTAAAGGAACTGTCTTCTTTAATTCTCTATGAAAATTACAGTTTTAATTATTAGATTGATTTTTTTATAGTGAAAGTATTTGTTTAGATTATGTTTTTTATTTTTTAAAAGAAATTTTTTTTAATTTTAAATAAGAAAGTTTTTTTATTTTAAGAATAAAATGATGTTTGTATTTGTAAAAGAAATTCTTTTTAAAAAACAAAAAAATTATTTTGAATGAGAAAAAATTTTAAAAAAATTCATTTTTTTTAAATTACTGTGTTAAATAAATTTAAAAATGAGAAAATTTTTCAAAAAATTGAGACAAACACTTGTAAGAGGGAAAAAGTAAGGGGGAAAAAAAAAAGCAAAAAGAAATAAAGTATCTATTTTAAGAGATAAAATGGTGATGATGAATTACATACGTGGTGATTGTCAGTGACAGCGTAGAGAGTTCGTACGTATTAAACCTCGTTTTGTGGCAAATTAAATGCTTAATTCAATGTTCTAGCAAAAAAAAAAATGCTTAATTCGATGTTATAACTTATAATCATATGATCATTACTATTCTTGGCTTCATAAATTATTTATTTTAAAATGTTAGTGCTTAAATTATCTTCTTTAATTGGAAATACTGCCCTGTTATTCTGCATTAACGTAATTTGCAAGCTTATAGCTGTTAATTTAGCATTCTGGCTTAAACCTGCATTTGGATTGAGAATATGCTTCATTCAATTAAATAAATCGTTCCACATATATCTGAAACGGATATATATATATATATATATGTATTTGAGAAATAGATATATATATATATATATTCCATGTAGAGTGCTTCAAGTATGTAATATTTCAGGACTTAATTAACAACGTGTTTTTCGCTTTCATTGTTAAATAAAATATTCACGACATATTATAGATTATGTATTGGACTTTACCATGTGGAATGTTCAGTTGACACCTTCATTTAAACTCATTTATTTACTTTTGAAATTATTATTTTTTAATAAATATCCAAGGGACAAATTCAAGATGCAACGAGACAAATTTAGAGCAGGATAATCTTTTTGTCAACCCATCCCGTTACGAAGAAAACAATCCTAATGCATGTCCTGTTGATGGAATGAGACAGGTTTCATGTTACGGATTTGGATTAGGTACCCTATTTACCCAATTAGTTGTGTGTTTCATTTTATTGACATAAATAAATAAATAATACACCAATTTAAGAGATTAAAGTTAAAAGAAATGAAAATTATAGTTTCTCAACTTTTCCTATAATTTATCTAATATAATTTCATATTAAAAATTACATATATTGTAATACATTGTGCATGATATATCTAATAATAATAATAATAATAATAATAATAATAATAAGATAGTAAATAGGACGGGTAAATAAATAACAAGGTTGGGGACCGCTAAATCCGTCTTTGCCCTTACCTGTGATAGGTTAAAATTTTAACCCGTTTATAAGCTGAATAGTAGGAAAGTTAGTATATTAACATTAGGGAAAGTTATCGTTTTGTATGCAATTATCTCTATTAGGAATTTTATTTATTTGTAATTCTTGTAATTTAGAATACGTCTTGATTTTAATAGATTTATAAGTATTGGATAATTTACTCAATTATATACATTGTAACTTGTATAAATATGAAAACTCATTCATAGTGCTTCTTACTAATGAATTCATTGTTTTTAGTCCATGGATATAAGCACATCCACGTTAAACATCTTTGTGTTCCATTCGTCTTCATCTTAACTTTTATTACTTTCTTATTTAATTTTCTATACTAAACATGTTTAAATCAGATTTTTCCTGTCCCATTTTATTGGTTTTAGAAATCAAAAGTAAGTGAATAAACGGAACAAAATAAGTTTTAAAAATTTTCTAAAACTGTCATTCATCATAATGTAAATTGCTAATACCTAAATTATGGCAATAACAATCAACCGACTCCTTTAGTCTTCAATTAGTAACGGACGTCCGTACCAACAGTAAGCTTTTCGACCTTTCGATCTTCCATGTTAATTATTATCCTTTCTTAGAACCAACGTATGTGTGAGAAGTACTGGTGAATTCTCTTTGACGCCAATTCTCCTTCCAAACTCTCTTGACCATGTACATGAAACTTAGATGAAGCCCAAAAAGATCTAATAACTAGACGCGTAATGTATATTTAAGCATTTAACGAGGATTAAAAAACCCTTCGCTTTTATTAAATTTCAGGCCAAAAAGATCTAATAACTAGACGCGTAATGTATATTTAAGCATTTAATTAGGATTAAAAATCCCTTCACTTATTGTGCAGGGAGTGGGCATGCATGTGACACATAATGCTCCCCCAAGGGAAAGTGCAAATGTGTCCGTTTTTAACAATCAAGTGCTGATTTTTCAATCACGGTCCAACAATTGGATAGTTAAGATCTTATATGTTGAATATAAAGCTGATTATTATAATAATTATTTATTTTAGCAAGTAAAACAATTAATTTATGGCTGCATGGTATATTTATCTTGACAATTGAAATAAATATTTTATGTGCTACAAAAATATGAGACATAACTATATCAGTATTGTATGAAAACACGCAATTCAGTGCTCCTAACACTATCAGCTTGCGCCACACTTGGCATAGGAAAGTGTTAATAATATTCATTTTATAAAGCTAGCAAATACCAAATGAATACTGCATATTAGAAACTCCAATAATTCCTATTTAACAATTGACTAGCTAATTCTCTTAATCCATTAAATTACATTATTAAATTTGATTTATATCACCATTTTAAAGACCTCGCACCATAAAAGATTAAGCCTATATATATTTTTGTGAAGCTTATAATAAGCAGCTTTTTTCGTCGATATAACTAATTTCCATATGATATGATTCTCTACTATTAATATTCATAATTAGTATGGATGACATCTTTATCTACGGGTTCGGATACCTATGGGTACCCACCCCATTAGCTAGGAACGAGTATGAGGGATAATATATGGACATGGGAGCGGGTATTGGGGTTAAGATTAACCCTCACACGGATGCAGGGTGGTGGGGGAAGCACTCCCATACTCGCACTCGCACCCGCACCCGCCCCACCTATATTCACCTTTATGAAAATATATATTTGTATCTTTATATATATAATTTGTATTTTTAATGTTTTAATGTTTAATTTTTTTTTTTATGAATTTAGTTTGAGATTCCTGGAGTTTGGACTTATTTTTAAGATTTCAGTTTTATTTTCTATTACATTTGTGATTTTGTTGCTAAATTTTATGAAAACATTAATTGAAATTTGTTTTTATTTTTATTTTTTAATTATTAATGGGTAAATGTGTAGAATATAGGTACAGTACCCCCAGTGGGAATTACCCACCACCACACCCGCATTAAATTTGGTGGGTATGGGGGGTAAAAAGGATGGTGGGTATGAGGGTGGGGGAAGCATACCCACCCCTGCTCTACCCCGCTACACCCCATTGCCATCCCTAATAATTAGTATTAGATATTAATTTTTGTTTAACCTTTCTAGAATTGAGGTTTATTTGACATCTCATACCGAATAGGTTCAGGTACTCATTCACTCAAGTACTTATTCACTCAAGTTACCGAGTTAACACATCATGTGAATATCATTAATCTTCATAATAAAGTTATGGATTTTATATCTATAAAATAGCCTTTCTAGCTATCTCCAAAATATATTAAGTTTGTAATACGAAATAATCTCATCCATTGGCATATCAAAAAACATAATACTACCTGGATCTAAGTCCACTAATCACTTAGAATAAGGTCAATTCATAAATTGGTCATCTAATAATAGAATGTTGGAACTTTATTAAAACAAATTAACTAAAGAGCTAACTATGTTACTGTCCAATTCAATGCATCTATAATACGTTGGTGTCTCTATTTGTAATCCACGTTACAATGATCGAATATAAGATCATCTACCAATTTGAAATATAAAACATCACCTTCTTTATAAAATAGTGCACAGCTTTATATATCGATTGTGAACTTAATTGATTAACACTTCATATTTCTAATCAAGGATATTGATTAGTGTCGGATCCTTATGATATTTTACATACAATTATAATAATGAATCATCATCATATAATTTTATAAATAAAATACATAAACTCTATTTCAGATAATCGTGAAGTCATTAATAATTATTATAATTATTGCTTTCAAAGATATATCTCAACACATTTAAGGTGGGTTACTGCGCATAATAAATTCATGGATAAAATTTTCATCCTAATCTATATATAGCTAAAATATATCAATTGAGAATTACTACTATTTTACCTTCCCTACCAGTTTTAAGTTCATGTCAAATTTCTACCTATTTTTGGGTCAATTTTTTATTTTAACTCCTATATTGTCGAAATTACCATTTGTAGCTCGCAAATAACACAGGTAACCAAATATGAATTAGGTGTTATGTTCAGAAAAACAAAAGTAAAATTGTATATGTATTTTCGTGTTAAATTCAAAATCAAGGTAGAAAATATTGAATATCCCAATAATTAATTGTCGGCCCGTACAGGACTTTTTAATGGGGTAGTATAAGGACGTATACGCCAAAACAATGCATATTCTTAATTGGTATCTTTTAATGCAAATAGAATGAATATTAAAGAAGTAAAGTTATAAAAAGAATTGCATATACTACTCAATATCAGTGCCATATAGGGGTGGCAATTCGTGTCACGTGTCGGATTCGTGTCGTGTTTGAGCCGTGTCGAATTTTTTCTTCTCCAACCCGAACACGACCCGTGACACGAAAACGATACAAAATCACGACACGAACACGACACGAACCCGTAACGGGTTGACACGACACGAACCGAACTTGACCCGTGACACGAAATTGACCCGCAACACGAAATTAACCCGCGACACGAAATTGACCCGCGACACGAAATTGACACGAAATTCAGGTTGAACCCGAAATTGACACAAATTTGGCACGAAATTGACACGAATTTAACACGAATTTGACACGAAATTTAGGTTGGACCCGAAATTGACACGAAATTGACACGAATTTGACACGAAATTGACACGAAATTGACACGAATTTGACACGAAATTGACACGACATTTGACACGAAATTGACACGGAAAAATTCGTGTCAACCCGAACACGACACGAATTTTTCCGTGTCAATTTTGGGTGACCCGAACACGACACGACCAATATTTTTCCCAACCCAAACCCGCAAAATTCGTGTCGTTTTCGATTCGTGTCGTCGTGTCGCGACCCGTATTGCCACCCCTAGTGCCATATAATGCAATCATGTCACTAAATAAATTCTCAATGTCGCACACAAAAATGGCGTGTTCATAACTTGTATCATAGGTACTATATATATATATATATATATATATATACATACATGTATTGTTATAGAGTAAAACTATAATATAATACAATTTATCAATTAGACTCTTGATGCAATTCATAAGAACACAGCTGAGAAAGGATGGAGATGGTGAACATTTACCTCTAAGTCAAGATTTACATAAATATATATGTTAATTCCGTCAAATTCAAAATCTGATTATTATCACAATTAGATTAGTGAGCTTTTCACTAGAAAATTAGGGTTACATATAAAGTTATTAATCTTTAATCAAATTTTATTAATAACCTTGAACTAAACTATAACTCTATCACTTACTAGCTAAGTGCATGGATTATGACACATGAACTGTGCATATATGCGAGCTGAAGCACTTAACTATAGTAAAAAAAATACAACAAACACACACACACACACACACACACATATATTAATATATATACAAGCATTGTGCAAATAATGTAAATGCTAAATAAGTATCTTGCTGTATTTCGGGCTTTGTCCGCTAATTTATAAATATAAGGGGATATAATTTCTCGTGAGAATAAATACATACATACATACATACATATATATATATATATATATATATATAATATGGCCGCAAGCGAAAAAAAGGCTAGGAGACTAGTCTAATTTGAAAAGGAAAAGAAAAGCCACACGCAGACTGAAAAACGAAAGTACAAAATTAATTCTATAAATGACATATACCAACATATAATGCAATATTGACAAAATTAGCTCCACCGGTAGTTTAGCAAATTCATGACGAATAGTTAATAAACCATACAACTCGATGATGACCTATACAACTCGCATTGTCTGTAAAGAAAGAGAGATGTACTTGCATACACAGGCTGGACATTTTATAAATAAACCTTATCTAAATACATATATTTATATATAGTCATGCAGACTAAAGATGAGTGTGTTATAGCCACTTTACTTATGATGAAACTGCAGTTGATTAAATGCATTGCAAATATTAAAGTGGAATTAATTTTAAGATACATAAAGAAATATCCATGTTCATGTGCAGATCAACAATAAGGCCGTAAATTAAACACCTATATATACAAATTAGCAGTAAGCCATATATCAGTGTACTCTTATTCTTGTGAAGAGAAAGTCAGAAAATTTTAAGACCGGAAAAGAATGTGGTCAACGACTGTGTACACACTGGTTTTGGCAATCCAGGCCAGCGGTGGGGCTCACCAGTCATCCACCTGATGATCAGAACCACCTGAAAAAAGGCTGGTTACTCATCGGGTGTGGGCTCCTCCATATGCATCCTTGTATGTGTGTATAAATATATACACACAAATATATTTATATATATGGTAGTATTGAGGTACTCTAGCTAAATGAATCACAAGAATTGCAGTAGTAGCAACTCTTGCGGAGCTATATATATATATATATATATATATAAACTAATGTATATTTAAGGACTTGGACATGTCGCCAAGTTAGAAGACAAATTCTTTTCTGTTTTTTTTTTTTTTTTTTCCCCTCTTTCTCTATCAAAACAGTACTCCAATACATTAGACCTGTACTTAAGTTTTCACTTCCTAGATTTAAATGTTTAGTTTTGTTTTTCCAATGGATATTAATATAGAGAAAGAGGGAGAGAGATAGTTGTTGTATTACATATATATACGCACACCTTTATAGACATGTAAGAGAGGTTGTCTAATCTAACCTCAAGAGAAAGTCATAATAAGCCCTTATTCTCAAGAATAATTATAGTAATAAATTGCATGCATGGAATGGAAATTAATCACATTTAAATGAAGAAGAAATATATATATATGTATATATATATTGTGTATACGTATAAGTGGATATGTGTATATACACACAAACAAACAAAAATCAGTCACTGTTCAGTCATCACACCAAAAAGCTTCTCATATATATCAGCGCGAAACCAGCCAACACCAAACTCATGTTAATGTAATCTCTCCTCTCTCAAAAACCCTAAATAAAATATTTTTCTAGCTCTCATTATACTACTATCACACTAATTAAACTCAAATTCAGATCATGATCAGCAACCAACCTCTTGTGTTTGTTGCAAGTGAACATATATTTTAACTCAAAAGTGTAAATATATATATATATAGAACAAAAATTTGAAAAAAAAGAAGAAGAAGAAAAAGAAAAATCAAGCCATACGCTTTTGCAGAAATGGAATATGACCCCATCTATCACCGGTGACTTGTAGTACTTGTTTCATGAACATCATCTCCGCCGTGATGTTGGTGGGGTCCACTTGCCGCCGACCCGAGAATAGGCCGGTACGCATTAAGGGCCGCCAGCACGCCCAAGTGGCTGTCGGTGACGGTGCCGCCGCCGCCGCCGCCGCCGAATTGTTGGCCGGGCAATAAGGCCATGGGAGGAAAATTCATCAAATGCAAACCACTGCCAATAGGGCCAGCTCTATACACACTAGCTGCGTTACCTGCAGCATTAGGGAACGCCCACAAAGGATCAATATGAGAACCACCACTAGTACTACTGCTCAAATTCCCTTGGTTGTTATTACTATTATTGTTGTTGTTCCCACTAGCCGAAGGGTTTGTTACCATCCAAAAGTTCGCCGGAATCGGACTATGACTCGCCGGAATCAAACCCGCCGCACTCGACTGCAACAAGTAATTCCCCAGCTGAGGTGGCGTCGCCGTCGACGACGCCGCCGGAGACAAGTCCTGCTCCAATATTGGCGCCTGCCTCCGCTTCCTAGACGCCACGCCGGCGGCATCGGCCTCGGAGGTCACGTGATCGAAGCCAGCCTGATCACGTGCGGCGGCGGCGGCCAGCTCTTGCTTGGTTTGTAACATGGCGGTTACATTACTGGAACCGAAATTCAACAGCACTGAAGAAGTAGAATTATTATTACTACTGTTATTGCTATTGCTATTGTTCTCCGGCGGTGAGAAAATGCTCCTCTCCCATGGTGAAGTCGTTCGCAGCTGCGCGGCGGCGGCGGGGGAGAAGGTGGGGTTGAAGTAGGAGTTGGAGGAGCGGAGGAGGTGGGATGGGGCGGACATGGTGGAGCCGGAGCTGCGGAGGGAGATGTTGAGGGAGGTGAAGTTGGCGGGGATGGTGCCGGTGCCGGTGGCGGCGATGACGGCGGGCTCGGCCTGCTGGAGGAGCCACTCGATGGTCTCGCCGTCGGACTTGTGCCCCAACTCCCGGGTCAGCTGGAAAACCCTAGCGGCACACGTGGCCGGCATGCGTATCCGCCGCCCCCGCCCGTCGACCTTCGTGTGGCGGTCCTTCGTCGACGTCCGCTTCGGCGGCAGCTTCTTCGGCTGCTCGTCGACCGGGGCGGTAACCGAGCGGGTCGTGTTCGGGTCGGATGATGAACATGGGTCAATAATTGTGGTGGTAATGGTATGGTCTTGTTGGTGGTGGTGGTCTGGCTTCTTCTCTAGCAATTGGAGTGGGAAATTTGGTCTCCGGATGATACCATTTTCACCACCTGCGTCCATGATCATAGGACCCTTTTTTTTTTTTTTAAATATGTTTTTAAGGAGAGAAAGAGAGATTTTTTTTTTGTGTTTTTTTTTTTTTTTTTTGTGGGGGGTTTTTGGGGTTGGGAGTTGTGGTTGCTCTCCTAGTACATGATCTGTAGCTGACCCTCAACTCTATCACACAGTGGTGGCCAAGTGGGTCTCTTTCTCTTTTGTGGGAGCATAATATTGGGAAAAATATTGGGGGGATTTCTTCCTTTCAAATGGGAGAGCTGGCAATCTGAAGTTGTTTTCTATCTTTGAGAGAGAGAGAGAGAGAGAGCGAGAGAGAGATAAAAGAACGAAAGGAGAGAGAGAGGATAAGGAGAAGAGGGCAAGCTTTAAGCAACAAAAATAATAATGAGTGGGAATTATTGAACAGCAAATTTATTACTTCTCGGGAATTTTCTTGTTTTTCTTATTATCTTTTTTTTTTTTTTTTTTGCAAAGATTAAAAAAATGTGAAAAGTAAAATAAGGAAAATTAGGGGGGTGTCCTTTTTTATTTGTGGTTGGACAGTCCCTTGATTCAGACTCCACGTGCGGTGCTCTTTATCATTCAATCCATAAAGACAGTGGGGGCCGGGGTGGGTCCCAATTCTCTCAAGTAAAAAAAATAAAAACTTACGTAGTGTCCCAATTCTCTCAAGTAAAAAAAATAAAAACTTACGTAGTGTAACGGATTGAATTGGTTGATTTTTTAAATATTAATTATAATTTTTATTAATTTTTTTTTAAAAAAATAAAAATTAAGATAAAAAATTATAATTTAATTTGAGTTAAATAAACTTATCAAACAAGTCGTTATTTTTTTATAAAAATAAAAATAAAAATTAATTTAGTAGAGAGAGAGACAGAGAGAGAGAGAGATCAGAGTACTGATTGGCAAAAGAAAAGATGATCAAGTGGCTCCCATTCTCTCCTTCACGTAATCATTGCTCTCTTGCCTTTGCATCTTTGCCCTACTTTTCTCCTTTTTGCCTTTCAAGGGCCTCTTATTTCTTGTATTTTCCATTATTTCTACAATATATATTTTTTTCTACTCCACCATCAAATTAAAAAAAAAATTCAAACTTTACACTTATGATGGAGTTAAATATGATCTTATTCTTATGTCTTACAATCTCAATACATTAATACTTTGGTCAATATATATAGTTGTTATTTGGCATTTTGATTCTAGGCTATTTGTGATATTTGGGCTAGATTTAGAATATAATCATTTCCTTATCTTTCGTATAGTGCGGTTGGATTTAGAATATCCTCGGAATTAAAGAGTTTATATGTTGTTGGAAGTTTTTTTCCCTTTAATGATTACCTACCTAAGTAAAATAATTTTTTTCTTTAAAAAAAAAAAAAAAAACTCCCACTCTCTCTCTATGAGAAGCTTTTTATTATTATTTTTTATTTTTTTGGCTATGAATTAACGGATCGAAGCTCATTAAAAATAATGCAGCTCGCGGGCATAAAAGAAGTATTCTCTTGACATCTACACATTACGAGCAAAATAAAATACAAGCTAGAGCTAGCTTATACATTTGTGCCGTTATATAATAAATGTTCCAATATGTCATGATTTGTAATAGTCGTATATATAGCTTGATAGACATAAAATATTGGCCTTGTTTTTTTGACAAAATTAAAGTCACATAAAATTAATTATCTTGAGGCGTAGCCCATGTTTCATAAACCTCTAACTAGTTGTAATATTTTTGTAAATAAATACGTTATGCATGATAACAATAATATGAAGTACACATATACACCAAGACAAAATTATACACGCTCATAATATCGTATAAGGAGTACCCTACGCTTTTCAGGTCCTCTATCTTAGATCTGTCAGCCACTTGAGAAAGATGTGTGGTCCTCAAGAATTTCTATTTCAAAAGTTCAAATTCTAAATCTATTAAGTTCTCCACCGCTCCCGCTCTTTTGAGCTATAGAACCCCAAAAAATGTACCATATTATATATACATATATAATAAATACATGCAACATTTTTCATTTGAATCTTCGCTATTCAAGAATATCTCACCATTGATTCTATCTATAACTAATCATTTTTCATACAAAAATCTATTTATAAGTTATAATTTGGACCATTTTCTATCTAATTATTAAGGACCACCGGCCATGTAACATTCCATGTCTTTGGCCTAGAAATCTTAGTGTAATACACATTGTCGTCATAAATGAAAATTAAAGACGAAAACAAAAGGGTAAAGATTTAAAAAATAGTGAAAATAAATTGGTAATGTGGAGAGAATAATTATAGAGAGCATGGCACGTGTGAGCCATGTGCAGAACAGCGTCAAATGTAACTTAAAAGGGAACAAAAAGAATAGAAGAGATGTTGAAACTCATGATATATACAAATAGAGTGAAATTTGAAGGGGGGGGGGGAAAAAAAAACTGGTACAATTATATTTCAACAACTAACCTACCAAACTAATGATGAATCGTGCAGTTTCCAAAACAGATTAACCCAAATATATGTGTGTGTGTGTGTGTTTATATATATATATATATATATATATATGCATATCATGGTAAATGCCATCTGAATTAAGAAAATCATATGAATAATCAATATATGACATGTAAATGGGGCACTAATTATAGCAGTTGGACTCGATAATGACAATTTTTTTTTTTCCTAAGAGATTGTCTTCAACTTTGGATAGCATGTTTGATTTGTACTAAACTATATTGATTTGAGTGACACTTAGTCATGTCAATCCCTATTAATGTATATAAATCATAAACTTGATTTTTTTTTTTTTTTGGTACTACTTTTCAGCTTCCAAGGAAACCACTGCTAATTATAGGATGTAGAACATTAAGGATATATATATTTTGAATATCATTTTTTAAGTACTAAAAACCAATTATATCATCAATATTTTGGTCTCTCATGCATTGTCACCATATCCAACGACACAATCACGTTTCCACTAGCTAAGAACCCTAAAGGAGTCTAATCTACACACACACACACACATGTAAATACACCCGAAAACAACCTACAGAAAACTATAGGCGCATTATATAATGTGAGCTACTAAACCGATTGAAATTGTACAAGTATCTTATAACCTTGCCTTTTTTCTTTTTTTTTTTAGGTTGGTAGATCCAAGAAAGTGGGACCTATAGTATAGTATAAGCTATAAGAGAATTAGACATTCTTTGACCAGAAACTTTTCCATAAATAACTTGTCTAACGAAAGGACAGACTAACCTATTTACTTAGACTATTTTATCAAGTGTACATACAAATACGTGTATGTATAAATATTAAATTGATAGCTATTAAATTATATTCCCCTAGTTTTAGGAATCCTTTGTATATAAAAAGAAAAGGTAAGTATGTGATAGAGTTTTATTTGTATATTTTATAGGTAAAACTCATATTTAAATCGTTCTGATATAATTAAACGGTTAAAATATTAATTGTGTATAATAATTATGATATACCTTATCTTATTGTAGTCTAGACTAAGAAATTTTAAAAATAATTTTAAAAAAAACCACCCTTCACCGATGGAAGGTGGGGGGCAACTGGAGGTCTTATGGGCAGCGGGACTCCTTGTCAGAGGCTTGATGTCTCCCGGGGGGGGGGGTGTTGGATCACGACGGCGGGACTCGTGGGGGGTGACGGGGGACTTGAGTAGGGGGTGGGGGGGGGCTTGGGTTGGATTACAGCGGGGGACCTAGGTCAACGTAGGTGAAGGGGGGTGGTGCCTAGTCGGATCGTGGCAGGGGGACTTAGGTTACTGGGGGTTGGTTCGTCATTGGGGGGAAGGGTGTCCTCGGGAGTATGGGGGACTTGGATTGCTGGGGGCCACTAGGGATCTGGGTCACGAGGAGAGGGTGGTCTGTCATAGTCGTTGGGGGGGGGGGATCTAGGTTGCACCATGGGGGTTAGGGGTGGGGGTCCGTCGCCGGGACGCTCGCCGGTGGAAGGTTACAGGGGTGGGTTTTTTATTTTTTTATTTTTTATTTTTAATTTTTTAGTATATAATATATGAGCTAATGTATATTATAATTATCATGCGCAAGCAACGTCTCAACCGTTTGATTACATCAGAACGGTTTAAATATAAGTTCTACTAATAATGTATATAAATGAGATTTTATCACAGACTAACCCAAAAACAAATAGATATATAGAGAAAGAATGTATGCAAGTGGAAATTAGGTATAGGCCAGCATAAAATTTTTGTACCCAACTAGTTACCTATATATATGGGGGAGGTGTTCTTATACAATACTCTTTTCATACACTATTTGTAATGTGACTTGTGTTATATCAGATGATTTAAATGTAATATTTTTCAGTAATATTTATTCTTTATATCAATAATTAAATAGTTATTACATGTTTCTAAATACAAATTTATAAGTACCGTGTGATATGCGATGTGGTATAAAAGATATATATAGATTTATATGTATATACGGTCCTTTGGAACATTATTATCATGGTGGTGTTATGTATGTGTTACCTCAGAAAACGTTGACAGTCAGATGTTTGAAGAGATATATATAGGGGCCAGAGAGGAAAACTTGATCATAATAATGCTTTTAGCCAAGGCACTGATCACGTGCCTTGTTGCTATACCCATATATATATATATATATATATATTGTTCGTGATGAGGATGGCTTACCATCCATGCTCTAACCCAATCATTCATACAAATTTGTCGGAATGTTGGTGGTTAGCCAACTATAACTATAAATCATTTTCGTCCCTTTATATATATATATATAGATATATATAATTTTAGGTCTCCCAGTCTCCTCTTCTAAAAAGTTCAGTACACCTACAATTAGTATTCATCTGATCATATTTTGAGATGTAATTTATGTATTATGTAGTTATATAATCAATTCATTGATCCGCAAAACTATAATATTAATTATGTACGTCATCTTAAATATTTAAGGGATTTTTTATGATATAGCTAGTCTATTTTTTAACGTCAAACTATACCATAATCAATTAAAATAGGAAATATAGAAACTTTTTTTTACAAGTCGTATTTTTGTTTTAGCCTTAATTGATAATAACTATTGAAATTACCTTGAAAATTTATCTGTTAAATTATCATGAAAGTTAGTTATCAACTACCTATTAATTACTAGTAATATTATTAATTTTTTAGTGGATATAACGATAAAGATGTATTTCACTTTTCCTCTTGCAAATGTTTTCAACTCCAATATTTAGAAACCCTAATATAAAGGTATTACCCAATCCAACGACGGAGGCTTAAATTTGTGTTCCCTCTTATTTACCCATGTTTTATTATATATATATATATATATGAGTTTATATATAAAAAAAAATATTCCCCCTCCCCCCTAACAAATGGAAAATATAAAATCATATTCCACAAAATTTTTCATATAGTTTTTAACTCCGGCTAACAAAACTTCATGATTTTGTCACCGACCCTATTAATATATTATGGTGTTAGACCTATGATGATTTACTTAAAATTAGACATATCATTCAAGTAGAATTATATCTGATAATTTTTGTTCAATTAATAAGTCTCAGGATTTCTTTCATAGAGAATGAAAATTAAACACGAAATGATGTCAATAATTATTTGTTTTATTAATTAAAAAAAACATTCATTAAAATATGCTACAAACAAGACATACCAATTGCATGTCGGTACTATTGACTTTTACTTGTTCAACAAGAAAAATAATTGAGAGTGGAAACTTTCTTAGCCATTGCTATGAGTGGGAAGACTGAATGGAAGATGTCGATCACGGGAAAAAGAAAGAGACAGACAGAGAGAGAGAGGGAGAGAGAGAATCAAATTAATAAATATAGAGAAAATAAAAGAAAATAAAAAGAAAGAGAAAGAATAAAGAAAGGTTGGCATGCACAACCCTAAAATGAAAAGGAATGACAGGTTGGTTTGTAATAAGGTGTGTGTATATATATATATATATATGTGTGTGTGTGTGTGTGTGCGAACAAAACTCGTCGTCACCATCATCATCGAGATGCACGATAGATATTTAGCAGTCAAGCAATCCAATGAGAATAGACCAGGTGTCTTTGGTATTATTATTATTTTTTAAAAATATATATATATGTATATGTTTATGTCTATATCTATATATATATCCTTACCCTGCACAAAAAGTAATGCATTTATGCAGTGGATGTGGGGTCCATCAATTCGAAGCAGTTGATCGTGGTAAGTGATGAGATGAGTAAGCTTACCTTGTTAGCTGGAAACTGTGAACTGTCCTTTATTATTTACTTTCTTTTCTCCCTTCGTAGTACTACTGGCCCTTCATATTATTGAGGTCATTATCAAGTTCAATAGGTGTACTACTGCCCCTAAAGTCCTCACAGCTTTAAATATGATCGACTTTTATTTTACTCTTTACTTCCTATTAACTCAAAAGGTAAATTATAAAATAAATAATTTTAAAAAAAAGTCTTTGTTAATTTGAATTTTTTTCCGTAGAGTTTACTGTTTGTGAGCTTTCAATTTCTAAAACGTCTTTGTATATTCACATGATAGTACTAGGTTAAAGTTTCTGTTAAAAAAATGATATATTAAAGTTAAAAGTAAAATATGATATCTAGCTTATTGTTATATTATACCTGATTAATCAACTTTTAAGGCATCAAGTTTTTTTTTTAAACATTGAGATTTTCTACTAATACGAAGAAAAAGGGAGAAATGTGCGAAAATTAAAGAGAATTGGTTACTGTCTGACGAATTGACAATATAAGCATTTTGCAAAATAATTTATACAATCAAAGTTTAGCGTGATCAATATATAGGCTCCGTTTGGATTATGAGTTCATTTTCGAATAGAAATTTTTTTTATTTTAAATGAGAATGTCTTTTCTTTTGAGAATAAGATGGTGTTTGAATGTGTAAAAAAATTTCTTTTTGAAAATAAAAGGTTGTTTGGAATGAGAAAAAATGGTATTAGATACAATGTACTGTGAGAATATTTCAAAAAGATTCACTTTCTTTTTTCAAAAGGATATTATATAAAGTAAATTTGAAAATAAAATAGTTTTTTTTTAAATGAGAAAATAATGGAAAAAATTGATAGTTTTTTTTTTAAATGAGATAATGATAGAAAAAATTGAGATACATTTTTTTATAAAATTTTTCAATTTTAAAAATTAGATATGTCATCCAAACATATAAGGTTAAGCTTTTATTTCCCGAATTATTCGAGATTTTTAAGGGAGAAATTAATATCAATATTTAAATTTTTATAGTCAAAGCTAAGTAGTATAGTGATTGATATCAGTTTTCTTTTTTCAAAGTATTGAAGTCATAACACGCAGCGAATAATTCAGTACATTTATGTAAAAATTCAATCACAACTAAGTTTTTCAACATATATGCATATATATATATATATATATATGTTCCACGGTGTACAAATGTAATATTGAAGGAATACCAAAATTAAATGCTGTATTTTAAGCACCAAAAATTCTGTCGGTAGGTATAGTTAGTTAGGTTTCAAATACGTATAATATATAACTACCAAAAAAAAAAAAAAGCGTACATATATATAAATATCCTTGTATATTTGTTCATAGATAGCTTCAACGCTGATGTGTGTGTGCGCGCCTATGAGGCTCTGCCAGCAAACGTTCTTACTGATAATATTAGCCACAAGAAAAAAAGAAAAGAAAAGAAACATTAAAAATCAATTAAAGTTAGTATATATATATACACACACACATATATACATAAATATAATTAATGTTAGTCATCCTTTGATGTTGACCTAGCCTTATTGACCATGGCGTTTTCCCAGTTTGGACTGGTTCTCCAAGAAATGGTTGTATCACTCTAGATTTTTTATCAACGCCGTACCGTTGCTGTCTGTCGGTGGAAGTTCTTACTAAGACGGACACCGAAACTGAAAGAGTACGTGTGGTTGCAGGGTATCGTTCAGTAGTAATTGTATATAATATATATATATATATAACATTATCACATAGTAAGAAATTAAAATAAAAAAAGAAGGATGTAGATAATTTAGATATTTGTAATTGTATACATTTAGCATAGTACATCAGTAAGAAGCTAGGACACTGAAACTGAAAGAGTATGTGCGTATAATTGTATGTATAATTTAACAGTATTTCTTTACATGAATTTATTATAGGATGAAAAAAAATATAAAGAAAAAAAAAGGAAGGATGTAAATAATTTAGATAATTGTAATTGTATATTTTGGCCAGTATATAACTTCTTTCTTGGGTGTGAACGAAATTATATGCAAACTTCAAATCTGTTTACTAGTTTTTCTAATTCTAGCGTTAAAGATAAAGTATTACCTTTTAAACTGCGGTTTTGAGCTGTAAATCCATCATAGTTTTTAAAGTTTTATTTCAATTTTCTCTCTCTTTTTGTTGCTTGATTTGTTTTGCTGAAATAAATTTGATTAGAAGATCTTAAGGAGGGGTCTTGTACAAGTTACCTAAAGATCCCGATTTAAGCTCAACATTAATTTGTATATGTATATATGACTAGACCGATACGTCACGAACTATACCGATGATTTAATATCAGTTGAGCATGCTTAGTGGATAATCGACTAGAAATTATTGGGAAAAAAGAAGCATAGGAAACATGTTTAACACAATGCTAATTGAGGTTTTTTTTTTTTTTTTTTTTTAATTTTCCTAGTTATGGACAAGTACTTTAAATCATGACTTAAATTGGCTAAATAACTACTAAGTTGCATTGCTCGTTGACCACTATAAATCATGAATCAATGTATGGCACAAATACAATCTTGTAATTCAAGTACCTTTCCAATATATATATATATATATATATATATATATATCTTGTACTTCAATTTATTAATAATAAAACAGCATTTTTTTTTAACTTTTTAATTAGACTAGGTGTGCGTCCCACTATGTATTGGTACGTAACATTGTTTAGCTGTACTTGAAGCGTGATTTGAATTGACTATTGACAGAGCTTTTAAGTTAAATTGACTCGACATGAATTACATGATTTTCATGATTAAGCCAATTCCTGACGTACAGTCGTGCAATATGTCTCTCTTTTCAAGGCTTTTCATATGTTTTCTTTCTTTCTTTTTTTTTTTTTTTCCTTAAATACTTGGGCTCAATATATTTAGAGGATTCTTAATAATCAAAATTTGAATATTGTTAAATATGAACACAAAAATATCAATACGATTTAACACCAAGTTCACTAGTTATAAAATTTGTTAAAAACAAACTAGCTGTCATTGAGTCAAATTTAGTACCACTTTACATGCATTACATTTATAATCATCTAACGTATGATACGAATTGACAATTGAACTCATTAATGGCTTTACTAAACTTGTATTAGAAATAGCTTTTTATAAACTTTTATACCAATATGGTACAATTGTTAGGCCTATTAGTTGGTTGGTACAACAGTTAGAAGGTCTTTTTAAAATTTTATTACAATAAAGTCTTTATATGGTTACGGTCAATATATTAATACATAATATTAAACTTGTGATAGTAAGAGTTAAACAAAGCTCATCTTTTGACCAAATTGGATTAGATCCTTTCTATTTTATCACTAGTAGTCCTTGCATAGTCAAATATAGAACATAATGATTTTTTATCCTAATAACTAAATAAAAACTAAAAAAAAAAATAAGTGCAATGTTTAGGATGGTAGGATTAGGGAGTTAACTACGTACAATACCATATTGTTTATCTCCAGACATACATTCTATTAAAATACATGCATTTAAATGTAAAAATGTAACATACAAACGCATATTAAAATACATATATTGAATTTGAATCAAATACCAAAAACAATAGGTGATCTAATCAAATCATAAACTTCTTATCTCAAATGTAAAAATATGACATCTAATCGCATATGATAATACATATATTACATTTGACTCAAATATCAAACACAATAGGTGATTTAAACTAAACATATAATCGCATATTAAAATAGATACATTAAATTTGATTCAAATATCAAAAACAACATATGATCTAAACAAATCATAAACTTATTCTCCCAAAAAATTAAATAAATAAACCAAAACACAATAGAAAGAATTATCCTACAAAGGCCAAAGCAATGTGGGGGTCACAGTCCAGCTCGGTAAATAGAATGTCCTTCTCGAGACTCACTGGCTGATGAGTTGGTGGGTGAGCTGACAAAAAGCCCACCTCAGATTCTGACACTTCGAATCTGCGAGCCGATGTCACTTTCCCAGATCCAATCTCACCCGCCCTAACGCTTTTGCCAACGCCCAATCACTGGCTGCCACATCAGATCTTCTTACTCCCCCCAACCGTAACTGCATATCAACCCACGTTAGATTATCACATCCTCAGGGCTGACCTCACCATTCCCTTTCATCGGGTTCATCTTCATACTTGTACCCAAAAGTATGTCCATGTACCTTTGCCTCTTTCTCTTTGGTACAAATTTTTTACTGTTTATTAGCTTTTTCCATTAATGAAATGGTAGTTGGGTCTCATTTAGTCCATGACCTTATGTTCTGCTAAAGGCTTAGCAGCTTGTTTTGATTATAGGATCGTCTATGATATGATTCTAACAGTAAATTTAAATTTTTATTAGAAAAAATACTATAAAAATTTGAAATATGTTGTCGAACGGGGACATACTCCTTTATTTATACTTTAAAATATATAATTTCTAAATAGGCGTTTGGAAATATCGGTTGACTTTTCAAAAATTACTTCTAATATTTATTGATTTTTTAAAAAAATATAAAAACTGATATGAAAACTTTAAGTTCACATTTGAGAAACAAACAAACCATAGGTTTGTGTTTAGTAACAAGGAAAATAAACAAGAAGGAGAGGGAAAATGTTAGAAAAAAAGCAAACGAGAGGGAGCAAAAAGATTTTTTTTATTTTTATTTTTATCTTCAAGTAATTTATTAATACACTGTGATAATTTAGTAATTTTATTAGTTTTGCTTTTTTTCTTCACTTTTCTCTCAAATTTTGGAGATATTAAAAAATTTAGGTCCCGCAAGATCTTTAATCTCTTCTCCCCCCCCCCCCCCCCCCCCAAAAAAAATTACTCTAACTAAACACCATTGATATATTAATTTCCACCTTCAATAACCTTCACCTAAAGGTACTCTATTTTTCGTCTTTATCAAACATGGTATATCATGATTCTTCATAATCTGTTTGGCGGGCTTTAAGTTCAAAATTCTATGAGGTTCTTATATTAATCATGAGATATATCCAGTTTTTTTATATTTTTATTTTGATATAATTTCAATCAAATTTAATGCTATGAAATGTGGATTTTGAATAAGGATATTCTTTCCATAGAAGCTCCGATAAAGAGAGAGCTGAAACAAGAAAGAAGGAAGATTGGCGGTGGAAATTGCTCCTGGTTTTGCTTGTTATCATGAAATCTAGTTACGTTCAAAGTTTTTTTTTTCTTTATCTAATTATTATTTTTTTCGTTCTAAGTATTTTTTTTTTATTGTTTAAGATAAGATTATTAATAAAAATCTTTGATTTCTATGTCTCTGTCACAATTATCATACTTAGATTTGGCAAATGATTTGATGTGAATTGTCTACCCCAATAATTCAAACAGTATATTATTGTAGTACATATCTATGTGTGTGAATATATAATTATATGCCAAGGCCACCTGTTGCATATTCTCGGGCCCCACACAAAGGCTGAATTTCAAACAAGTTGGCTTCCACGTGATTTGACCATGGCATTATATAGTTATCTTCAATCTCTCGTCATGAAAAATTATTTATTTCTGAATAATACTATAGATCTGCCCCTGTTGTTATCCGTACCATTTTTTATTAATTCCAATTAGGATTCTACTATAGAATACCAAAAAAAAATAAAAAATTTTGTTATCGTAAGGGAGAATAGAAAATCTTTAAATAGAGTATAAAATATGTCTCTTATTATAAAAAGGCATTTTGGATCGTTAATTTTCAATTCAAGTTTTATGTCAGTGTTCCGTAAATTTTTTTGTTTTGCTACAATTTTATTTGTATATATAATGTTAAAAAATATACACTTATCGATAATAATTTTCTATCGCGAAAAGCTATCGTCATATGGACGTAACTACGCGTACGCACTATTCATAGTCCAATAATGTTTTGTTACCGAATTTAATAAATTCGATCAATGACCAATAATATCATTCATTCCAGAACTATATATACACTCAAATTATAGAGTCACGATTGATTTTCTATGTTCAGACTACTTTGTGAAGCAGAATTTTGAAATATATGTACATATATATATATATATATGTATATCTATATCTCTTACAATAAATAATCACTACTACTTGGTGCATAAGCTTCTTTATTTACTTTATTTATTTATTTATTTATTTTTTTTGGTGAGAAATAATAATTATGTTTGGACAAAAATTACAGGGAGGGAATTGTGTTGACGAATAAAGACGCGAATATTGAAAATGAAAACGAAATAAAGAGAAAACGTAAGAAAATGACATCTAGAAGATTATGGGCTTTTGAAGTCGTTGTTGCGTTTAGTTATGTACAGCTTTTAGTAGCTAAGACAGCAAAGATAAAATTGGGGTTTTGATTGATTGAGACGTGGGTTTTCAAAGCCAAAATAAAATTTTAAAAAAGTCCAAAAGTAATAAAGCAGACAATTCTTATCTACATGATTGAATATGATTTCGATACTCATCCAAGGCAAAGCACTTCGGTTGCGATTTGTCATAATAATTCATTCCATTTCATTATATCGTAAGCACTTTCTAGGTGTCCTTTTACGGATAAAGTCTTTTTTTTTTTTTTAATTATCTATTTATTTGTTGCCCAAATATGTTCTTTAAGTTACTATTATTTTTCTCTCGTAAAAAAGATAATTCCTTCCTTCTCATTATAATAAAAATATAAAGAATTTAACCTTTTTTTTTAATATCTATTTTTTTCTAAAAACCACCACACATTTAATTAACACCGCATATTATATTGGTTGGATAGGGTTCCTAAAGTAAAGTTATGAGATATCAAAATTAAACGTATCCTAAAAGGAGGAAAAAAAATGTATCCTTATCGTTACATTGACGTTGGGATTTCAAATGCAAGAAAGTTTGATTTCACTCGTATTAGATTCCTTTTTTTTTTTTAAATTAAAAATAAAGAAATTTGAATTCTACACCTTATAGTATAGTCAGGTGAGATATTACCACTGGACTATGCATACCATCACCACTCGTATTAAATTCTTGATTGCACATCTTATCTGAATAATTAGTTTGTATAGTTTAATTATAAAAGGTGCATCGTATACACACATCATGAATGAATGCACAGATGTTGAAATTATGTGAATTTCGTTTTTAAAAGAAAACTAGTTATTTTACTTCCAAAATATTTTTCTTAAAAAGTTGATTACAAATTGGCTCCTACATATATATATATATATATATATATAATCAAAATTAGCTCATCCTTATCTAGTTATGCTAATTATACATGAAAAGTAACCATATTAAATAAGTAGCTAGTCTGATAGATTGAGTGAAATAATGTTTTACTAATGTGGGTCTCATTATAAACGGACCCAGTTTAAGTCTAAACCCAATGAATTATCCAAAATCGATGTTTATTGGTCCTGTGTGAGCAGAGGGTCTACGCAAAATCTAGATGGTTGTATTCAATCGAAATCAAAGGTTTCCTTTCAGATATTGAACATATATAGATTTCCCATTTTAATGTAAATACAAAAAAAAAAAAAAAAAAAAAACGATAGCAATACTACATCAACCAAAACAGCAGAAAAATAAGTAAACTTGTCATTTAATTTGGAAAATTACCTTATACAAAGTATTTTGTGCCCACCAATAAACTTAAGAACAGTTTAATACATGCATAAATACATCAAACATATATATATATATATATATCTTTTGTATATTTATAATACTCGACTTTTGGTAGAGGACATGGTTTTAGACCACATAGGATAAATACAATCCAGCTCTATATAACAGTAATATAGGTGCAAGATTTAGGCTCTGTTTGGGGATACATTTGGAGACGATGTTTTAGAGGTTAAAGATAGTTTGAGTTCTAAAAATGTGTTTGGTAAAAATAAACTGTTCGGAGTGAAAAAGTGTAAAAACTTAAAATGTGTTCAGAAAAAAAATTAGCAATATGGATATTGTTTCGTTTTTCTCGAAATTCTATGCAATTTGAAAAAAAAAATCATCTCATTTCGACTTTAAATGATAAAATTATAGACTTTTAAAGTTTAAATTTTTTAAAAATATTTAGAAAAGTAAATAGCAAAATTAAAGGACCTTACATTTTTCATTAGATGTCTTGTTGATCAGAATCCTTGCTTCACGTGAATTACTTGCACCACAACAAAAGAAAAAGCTACGAACTGAGGGCGCTGATTTGGTATTCTCCAAGGGAATTCCTTAAATCATATACGAATCTTAAGAAAAAGTGAACATATAACCAGCTCGATATTACCTCAAAAAAAAAAAAAACTTGATATTAAATTATAAAAAAATAATAATAGAGGTCCATTAATGATTTTGGTTGGCGAGACCCCGGTGGAAAGTCCACTAGAGTAAATGTAGAAAGAGAGTAAGTCTCAATAGGATAGATATGTGTGGACAAGATTCGTAGCGAGAAATCAAAAACTGGATAAATTGTTTACCTTATTTTAATAACTACTTATAATTTTTGTTAACTTTTTTTTTTTTAAAATTAAGATGAAAATATATGATTTGAAAAATATTTATACTAAAAAAGTTAATAATAAATAGGATAATGATATAATATAGGTAAATAAAATAATTAATATATATTGTTATTATATTATTTTGGTACTTTATTAATATAATATTTTGCAAGTAAATCAAGGATAAGACAAAAATTTATTGATAATATCAAGATTATGAGTCATAATATCTGAATACCAATCTTATGTCTTATCTCAAATTGATGCTGGGTCCACAATTTCCATTATCATTCCAAAAGAAAAGGTGCAAGCAAACAAAGAATTAACTCTTATTCGTTAAGTCCTTGTAAGCGAACATGCCATGAGAGAGTTGGGAGATACCTCAAGGTTGGTTCATTGAAAGAATAGGTAGGAGAGAGGAAGAGAACACTATCGTTTTAGTTTTTAGGTTATATATATATATATGTATATATATATATATAGACACACACACATACACACACTAGTTGAAGCAACGTGCTTCGCACGCATTATTGCTTTTTAGGATTATCTTTAGTGGTTTATTTTGTTGTTGTTTCACAATGAAGTATTTAACCTTCAATTAAGGTGTCTGTAGCTAAAGAGAAATTGGAACTATATAATGAACTCTGTTTTTCATCCTATAAAATTTAATACATAATTTACTCATACAATCTTGATGACACCATTATGATGATTTCCATTTCATTAAGAATCATTATTTTAAAAAAATAAAATAAAAAATAAAAAGAAGAAGAAGAAAAAACAGAGAATAAATTGTCATTACTCTTACATAAGTTACTTGAAGCAGTTACTCTCGTAGAATTAAATACATGGAAAAAATAAATAAAGAGAAGGCTGAAGATAATGAAACACTACGAAACAAATATGGGGAAAAAAAAAATTTCTTGATAATTGTCAAGAAGTTATAAAAAATTAAAAAATAAAAATTTATGACGCGCACGGCACATGCTAAGTCAGCAAGTCTTCTGTAAGCTTGCTTTTGACAGAAGGTCTTTTTTTTTTTTATAATAAGAAGCATCTTTCTCAATTGCTTCATAACAAGAGGCTCTCCCTTGCATAAAATTGATGCAGAAATTTGGCTGCACATAATTAAGGTAGCAAAATTGGGACCGCACAAATATTTATTTATTATTTAAATGAATTCACATTGCAGGAATTGCATTCTGCATGTATAGTTTTTCAATCAAAACAACAAACTTACGGTATGTTTACTTCCTAATATGGAAACTCTGAAAAGCATTATATAGTTCAATCGTTTATAAAATTCAAATTTAACAAACTACAAAACAATATTGCAACAGAAAAGCCAAAAAGGCTTTGAAAGATTAAGTCAAATTTATGCTATCGGAAATTTTTTTTTTTTTTTTTGAAAGGATTTATACTATCGGATTTGGTTAATGTAAAATAATTTATAAAAAAAACAAAAAACAAAAAGCAAAAAACAAAACAATTCTCATTTCTATGCTCTAGCGTCAAATCAAAACATGCTCAACGACTAAAAAACCAAATACAAACATAAAACCATCTAAAATTTTCACGCTTAAATACAAAGATAAACACCTTAAAAAGTGAACATTCAAATTAACGCTAGAACGATTTGTGATCTCTCATTTACTATAAACTTTTTTCATAAGCAAAATTAGGCAACCATCATACAATGGAGCTCCAAGTGATAACATCTTGAAAAGAAATTAGTTTCGACCAACTCCCATGGTTGAAAGCAAGAAAATTATATAGGTAAATAAGCAGAACAATGACTAATTTAATTGGTGGCTTGAAACGACTTACAAAACCAACATGACATTAAAATCGGATATTTTGAAGAAGATAATTAATACTGCATAAGTAATGCTATTGTTATAGACAGATTGAAAACTTACATATTCAAACTTGCACTAATCAGGCTTTGAGAGTCATCATCTGACTGTGCTGGGTGCTGAACTATAAACCTACAATAACAATCATAGTTTAAATTTCGTTATACTTTGAAAACTATATTATGATCCACAAACAGCCTAAGAAAGTAATTAATAAACAAATTTCAATACGTACAGGGATAATGGATAATCCAAACTCGATTTAATTTGTCAATAAATATCCCAACAACAATACACAAGAGTTGGCCATAATCCCAATCTGTTATATTACATGGTTTGGTTGCAGAATGTTTAATCTCTTCCCACTATGATGCTTCACTTGATCAGGCCCCAGTAGCTCCCTTTAAACATTACAAAGATAGAGAAATGAAAAAAAAAAAAAAAATTAGAATAAAACCCATTTAGAACGTTAATAGCATGTTAATACACGAAATATAGAATAAAAGATCATTTAGAATGCATTAGCTGCTTCAGGTTGTATAGCCTAAACTTAAGTGGATCATTAGGATTCTAGTCTTTGGTGTGGTTTTGGTTTTGCTTAGAAATATAAGAACAAGTGTTATAATTAATAGATAAAATGGATTTTCAATGTCTCATGCTATGATGAAAATGTTCTTTGTTTGGCTTCCGATTCATCTTTTTTGTAGACAAAACTACTTAACCATGTTACCCCCTTGCAGGAATAGAAAACTCCTCATTCCTAATCACAAGTAACATGCATTGGCCAAAAGGAAATGCAAATATCAAACTTACTATCATTTAAAGCAGTTAAAAATGGATCTTTATCATATATATATATATATATATATATTTTTTTCTTACTTTTCTATTTTCTTGGGCCGTAGTGCAGATACCATTGTTTCTGGAGGCATGACAAGGCTGCAAGTCGCTTCTCCTTTAATTATGGTTATCAATAGAGTCAATAATTTTTTTTTTTTTTTTAGTAGAATGTCGTAGCAGCACACACATTGAAGCATTTCTACTACTTTTAGAGTGGTTTGTTATCTGCAATCTGTTATCACTAAAGTGTTCTTTTTTGAGAAGAGTGATTGAGATTATGTTTGATTGTTCATAGCCTATATAATGTAAGATCTATAGTACTATTGTTCTATTCCCAAAAAAAAAAAAAAAAAAGAAAAAAAAAAGCCCCCTTCTAACAAGAGATGAGCATGCATTTTTATCACTTTGATCCGACACTATAGCATCTGGTGTCTTTCCCTCTCTTCAGTCTTCATGGATGGGTGTGGTCCTGGGAAAAAATAAAAGAGCTAAAGGAGAAAAAAGAAACTTGTTTCAGTTTGTAAGTAGCACCGTTTCCTTTTTTGTATTTTTAATTTGTATCAAAATCTAGTAGGAGCAACAAGAATTAAGGGCAAGAAAGAAGAAAAACAATAATGAAAATGAGGCTCTGTGTCTAATTAAACCATCAATAACTCTTTTTCACAAAAATTCAACGAACACCTAACGTAAAAAAAAATGTCACAAAATTCTAAGAAACAAAAAATACCACGTTACATGTAAA
This sequence comes from Ficus hirta, assembly GCA_038430175.1. NCBI lineage: Eukaryota > Viridiplantae > Streptophyta > Magnoliopsida > Rosales > Moraceae > Ficus > Ficus hirta. The sequence continues at coordinate 11,899,395 of CM076595.1, read as the reverse complement.
CCCAAGAAAAATATCTAAGATCAGCGATAACGGGGAAAAAAAAAAGAGGAGGAAAAAACAAACAGCAGAGACAAACAAATAGAGCATTTTTTCAGAGGAAAAAAAAACAGAGCACCTTTTTTTTTGCGTTGGCTCTAATCTCTTTGTTTGCCTTTATCCTTTTTGTTTCCTTCCTCTCTCCCATTCTCAGTGTCATTTCCTTGATTTTAGGGTGTGAAAAATTCAAAAATTTTCTACACCTATGAAATCATTAGCAAGGAGGCGAATATAATCAGAACTAAGATTAAAGAAGAAATCTAAACCTACAAGAAACAAAACCCCAAAGTAAGAGTAAAGAGAGCATAAGAAGAGCAAACCAGGGAGGGGACAAAAAGTCCATGGCCGACCAGTTAAATAACGCCAGAGGAACCATGGCTCCATGTCAAAACAGCCGACTGCCAAGAAAAGAAAATGAGGAGTGGGGAGGAAGAAGAGATGAGAGAACCTGAGAGCCAAATGGCGACAAGAAATGGAGAGAAAATGCAAAGATGGAGCAGGAAGAAGTGACGAAGGGGGAAAAAATCTTCTGTTTACTTCAACCCAAAACGCAAATAACAATGACGGAGAAATAACCACAGGAAAAAAAAAAAACAAAAAAAAAAAGCAGAGCAAGAGATGATGGATATGGAGAAACGAGAGAAAGAGAGAAGTGACGAAGAAGTGACAGAGAGGCTGCGGGTGCTACTCCTAAGGCCGAAAACTCATAGCTCCCACAGACATTCAGAGAGAATCTTCAGAGAAACTCAGCTTTATCTGAACCAAACGAGAAAGAGGGAGAGACAAGATTGGGGGAAAAAAAAAAAAAAAAAAAAAGACTATAATAAAAAAAATGAAAAACAATGGGATGAAAAAAAAAAAAAAAAAACTAAATAGGCATGCACTTGCAATTAATTACAAAAATATAAAATAAAAATTTTAAAAATAATAAAAAATTTATAAAAAAAAAAACAAATATAAAGAAGTGACTAAAATGATAAAATAATTAAATTTTAGGGCAAAAAAGAACAAAAAAAGAAATGAAGGACTTAAAAAAGAAAAACTGGTTTAAAATGGAATAAAATAGAAAATAAATAAAATTTTAGGGTGAAAACAAAAAAAAAAAAGAAAAGAAGGACCAAAAAAAAATTTGTTTTCGTCCAAAACGGTAAAATTTTTTCACACTTCTAATAATATACTAGTCTAAAGTATGTGCTATGCGCATGTTAGATATATTTAAAAAATTTTATTTATATATAGAAAATTTTAATATAAATTTATGATAAAGACATATTCATTATACGAAATATTTTTTTGAGATTTTTTTTCTTTATTTAGTTTTTTCTCATTAATATAAAATTTGATTTTGAGAAAATATTATCTTTTTTAGTTCATTATGAATATTTATACTTTCTTTACAATAAATCAAAAAAAAATTCAAAATTTTCTTTTCTATCAATTCTTTTTGTAATTTTATTAAATCAACTTTAATCCTATTTGGTAAACATCTTAGATTTTTTTTTTTCCTTTTTCATAATTTCCTTATTTGTTAATTCTTCATTATTTATGAAGAGTAAAATTATCTTTATAATTACTCTTTTAGACGTTTATGTAAATAAAAAGAAAAATAGACATATTTTTTCTCAATATCTCAAATTTAGACATTTATGTAAATAACCATATATGGTTTTATTTGTCTTAGTAAATAGGAGAGGTTAGTAGGCCTAGGATTATATGGTTTTATAAAATAATATATGGAGAAAATTACATAAATAAACATATTTTTTTAATCTATTGATCAATATGACATAAGTTCTTTATTTTTGACCAATATAACACAAATTTTAGTTCACGTTAGTTTAATTTTATGTCATGTTAGTCTAATACTAATTTTTTATGTCATATTGATGTCATAGTTTTTAAATTTATATCATTTAAGTGCTTTCCCATTTTATACGTCTTAGTAAATAGGAGAGTCCAGAGACAAAAGAGAGGCGCCCAATAAAGAAAAAATCATCGGATAAGAAGAAGAAAGAGAGAAGAAAAGAAGAAAAGTCATCACAGCTAAAGAAGAAAAACCCTCGTTGCGGTTTGATTATCGCCCAAAGTTATTTCGTCGAAATCCAGAACTGCCCGAGATTGTCGTGTCCGTCAATGCTGACATGTCATCGACGACATGAGCGATTTCAGACGGTCACCGTCGGTGGCATTTGGTTTGTGGTTTCCTTGTTCAACCCTACTCTTTACCTCTTTGTAAAGGGTGTTTAAATTGGAGAGAAAAAATTAGATTACATCCAGATAGAGATTGTCACGTTTAGGGAAAAAGGGAGCTTGAGAAGAGAGAGAATATGATAATTTGATATATACTATATAATTTATTACATTATTATTTATGTCATCACGGAATATTTTACTAAAATTTTTTAGTTATGACAAAATTTAATCCACACTCGCATGTGGCATAATCTTTTGTTTTTTACTAATTACAAAGTACGAATGCACTCTGAAAAATATATTTTCGTCCTCCTCTCCACGACTACCTCATGACAGTCCAGCCATCGGTCACTTTGATATTTTTTTTATTTATCTATTCCTTACTTTTTTTTTTTTTTTTGCTATAATATTTATTCCCCACTTACAAAGCACAACTAGTTATCTCTAAAACAAGGGCCAAAAGTCCCAAACTTAATTTTTCAAAGCTGGTGGGCCAAACTTGAGAACAAGCTTATATGGATCAGAATATTGGGCTTGGGCAATCAATCTCAGATTCATGAATAATTTGTTCTCCAAAAATTGTCCCAATGGGCATCTTCTTCTTCTCTCCTCTCTCTCTCTCTCTCTCTCTCTCTCTCTCTCTCTTCTTTTTTTCTTTTTTTTTTTTTGGATGAGGGAACACTTCAACAACAATAAGGGTAATTTGCACTATAACTATATGAACTTTGTTAGGCAAGTTGCATCTTAAATAAACAAATATATAGATATGATGCTTAACGGTCTTAATTTGAATTTCTCAATAAATCACCTCAAATTACTGTGAAATTCTTAACAATTAATGTTTTCACACAGGTCTTCCCCCCCTTGATTTTGGCTCTCTGATTAGTCCCCATTCTCTTAATTTGACAGTGAAACAACGACGAACATGCATGCGAAAGAATGATAGGTGATGTTTTTGTCATGAAGAGGAAGAATGGACATTTTGGTAAATTAGCTGCAATAGAGACTCTATACGTAGCAATGAAGATTTATGTATCAAAAAATAAAAATAAAAAAAAAATAATTACGCTAATTTATGAATCATTAATATTGTGTTTTCATGGTACGGTTCAAATATAAAGTCTTCATCTCAATTTTTGTCTTTTTTTTAAAAAGTACAAAAATTATAACTAGTTTTTAAAAAATCAACTAATTTTAACCTAAAAATTTCATTACAAATCCAAACGCCAAATGCAAGCTAACTATTACAAATATACAGCAACGAAGCTAGTCTTTTATTTCACTGGGTGCAACATGCATACAGTAATGAGATTTTAAGGTAATTCAGTAAATATTCAAGAGCAAAGATCACAACCAAGTTTATTGCTTTGAAGGAGGACTTCTGGTTTGTAGATGAGCTAGGCCCGTCGATTCATGAAGTGGAGTGTGATGCGCTTAATGTGGTTATGGCCGTTCATGGAGATCCGGACCTCTCTTATGAAAGCCTCGCCATGAAGGGACGTTCGGAGTTTGTTTGGTACTCTAATGCCCGTTAATTGCTCACCTTAAAAGATCTGTGAATCTTATGACTCTTCATTTACTTTAAGCCTCTGTTTGGTAAGTTAACTGGAGAGTTCAAACTCATCACCATCAACTCAATTTTTGTCTTTTTCCTCAAAAGTTTTTTGTCTTTTCTGAAAAAGTCAACCAAAATCACTATTTAAACTTACAAATCTTAACTCAAACTTATACACCAAACACACCCTAAATTTGTAAGTTAGAGTTAATTGACTTTTCAAAAACTAATTATAAATTTGGTTTACTTTTTAGAAAAAGACTAAAATTAATATGAAAAAGTATATTTAATTGAAATTAAACTTAAATACTAAATAAAGGCTTAGTTTGCTTTCAATTCATGTTTTCCTTATATTTGGATCAATATTGAGACTCCTAGTGTAATCTCTTTTGTTGTTTCTATGACTATTCTATTAATAAAAAATTTTAGAAAAAAGAGTAAAAATTTTAGCTGAAGTTCATACGGGATAAATAATAAATAATTAATTTTTTATAAAATAAGAAAACCTTAAAACTTTTAAAGCAAAAAAAAATATATATATATATATAATCCAATAAAAACAGTAGCCTCTACTCAGTCACATATATCTTGGGGCGGGCCGGGGGGAATAGAAAGACATCTCCATTAATTGTATTTCTTTTAACCTTAACAATAAGTTAAACGACGTGCAAATGGCTTAATAAAAAAATTCAACGTGAATTAAACTATTAGTAAATGAATTTTTTTTTTTTTTGAAATCTAGTGAATGAAAATTTTAAAGCATTGATTGTAATGAGAAATTCAGCATATCATTAAGGAGTACAAAATGAAATTCTGTTTTTTTTTTTTTTCTTGACAAAAAAAAAAGAAGAAGAAGAAGAATAATAATAATAAGGATTTGTTTGGTGAATGAGTTTGAGTTGAAATTTTTAAGTTTTAATAGTAAATTTTTTTGAATTTTTAGAAAAGATAAAAAATTTTTTGAGAAAAAGACAAAAACTTTTTAAAAGAAAGACTAAAAAAAATTTAAAAATATTGATTTGAGCTTGTGAACCAAACTCACCGTAAGAGGAAGAAGTTGACTTCATGTATTACCAGCAGGTTGGAAACCGACATTTTCCTTTCAATTTTTTTCCCCTAAATCCTCTCCATTTTCTTATTCTTTTTTTTTTCTTCTTCAAAGAATCTCCCAAAATAATTTTATAATTCTACTTTTTTTCCCTTTCATTTTTTTTTTCATTATTATTCTACCGTTAAGTCACAGACGCGCCAGAAAATGTTTCAACGTAGAAAACGTACGAACAAAGAAACCGTGACAGAAACGTTTCAGAAGGAAAAAAAAAGGAAGAAAAAAACTCATAAATCAGGTTAAGCCCTACCTTCTTCATCTTCTCACGAATGGTATCTCAACCAAAACCTTACCTTACTCCTTCATCTTCTCTCTCTAACTAATTAGTACCAAATCTTTGTTTTCATCCCTAAATTTAGTTTTTTTTTTTACTTGATTAAATTTCTGTTCTTTCCTAATCAATCAATTTCTTCGTTTCAATCCCTCCGAAGAAGAAAAGGGGGTTTTTGTTTCCGATTCAATTCGATCTTTTCTGTTTCCGATGTCGAATTTTTAGGCTCGGATTCGGATTCTGTTTCTTCCTGTGTTTGGATCGGAGCCGGGTGTTTGGATTCTGGGAAAGTTTGGGGGAAAATAGAGTAGCTATGAGCAACCAGAAGAAGAGGAATTTCCAGATTGAGGCGTTCAAGCACAGGGTTGTGGTAGATCCGAAGTACGCCGAGAAGACATGGAAGGTTCTGGAACATGCAATCCACGAGATTTACAATCATAATGCTAGTGGCCTCAGCTTTGAAGAGCTTTACAGGTTCGTCCTCTCTTTCCTTCGGATTTCCCTTTTTAAATCTTCTGAAATTTGTGCATAATTGTTTGATTTGTTGCTTTTGATATATATATATATATATATATATATATATATGTACATGTATCTATGTATGTATCCTCCGGTAACTGGGCTTTTGAGTGTGTTAGTGATAAATTTGTAATATTTGATATTTCTAACATTTTTGGGGAAAAAAATCTTTTGGTTGTGTTAAGTGGTTCAAACATGTTTATGTTTTTGTTTCTTCAAGCCAATTATGTTGTGTTTAATAAGATTTGTTGCCTTTACTGTGGTTAGACGGCACATCCTTATGTTTGTGGAAATGAAAACCAGTTTATTTGAGAGGGATTGAGGAAGATTTTACCTGTAGCATAAAGATAGGATGTAAGTTGTGATCGAATTTTGAAAACGCTAGGTGATTTGGATCTTTTGATGCTCTTAGCTGTTGTAATACCCGTTATGTTGGCATATGACTGTTTATGTTTAGAACCCTTTTACCTAGCTGAAAATTGTGCAATTGATATGCTGGTAAAGTCGAATAAGGCATAAGAGACGTTATGTGATGGTTACAAGAGTTGCTCAGATCACTTTGAATTGCAAACTTTTAAGCTTCAAAGGAACACAAATCAATTCAACCCATAATCCAAATTAGAAATTCGAGTCCGCTATATTGGTTCATTTTGCAAACGACGCACCTGCATACTTTGTGTGAAACTTCTAAAATCAAGCTTATCTAACCGATTTATCACTGACTCACATGCTAACGAATTCCTAGAATTAGCAAGCACAAGCATCTGTTGTGTTCTTTTGGGATTGATGGTTCTTTTTCATTTTATTAAATAGTTACGTGTTTGTAACACCATAGTTTTTTCATGGATTTAGAAATGCCTACAATATGGTGCTTCACAAATTTGGTGATAAGCTGTACTCGGGTCTGGTTGCCACCATGACTTCGCATCTAAGAGAAATATCAAAATCCATTGAAGATGCTCAGGGAGGTTTGTTTCTTGAAGAACTGAACAGGAAATGGAACGACCACAATAAGGCTTTGCAAATGATCCGAGACATACTGATGTACATGGATAGGACATATATTCCCAGCACTCAAAAAACGCCTGTTCACGAACTTGGGCTGAATCTATGGAGGGATAATATTGTACACTCTCTTAAGATTCAGACCAGACTTCTTACAACACTTCTTGATCTAATACAGACGGAGCGAAATGGTGAAGTTATTAACAGGGGGTTGATGAGGAATATTATTAAGATGCTGATGGATTTGGGTCCTTCTGTTTACCAAGAAGACTTTGAGAAGCCATTTCTTGAGGTTTCAGCCGAGTTCTACAGGGGTGAATCACAAAAGTTTATTGAGTGCTGTGACTGTGGCGATTACTTGAAGAAGGCAGAGAGGCGTTTGAATGAGGAAGTTGAAAGGGTTACACATTACTTGGATACAAAGAGCGAGGTCAAGATAACTAGTGTCGTGGAGAAGGAGATGATAGCAAACCACATGCTGAGATTAGTGCATATGGATAATTCAGGTCTGGTAAATATGCTCCTTGATGACAAGTATGAGGACCTTAAAAGAATGTACAACTTGTTCCGACGGGTTGCAAACGGTCTATCAATGATTCGCGAGGTGATGACTTCCCACCTCAGGGAAACTGGTCAACAACTGGTTACTGATCCAGAAAAGTTGAAGGATCCTGTGGAATTTGTCCAACGCCTCTTGGATGAGAAAGATAAGTATGACGGAATTATTAGCTCGTCATTTATCAACAACAAGACATTTCAGAATGCTCTGAATTCCTCTTTTGAGTACTTTATTAATTTGAACCAGCGTTCACCCGAGTTCATTTCTCTGTTTGTTGATGAGAAGCTCCGCAAAGGTTTGAAGGGGGTGAGTGAGGAAGATGTAGAAGTTATTCTTGACAAGGTTATGATGTTGTTCCGCTACTTGCAGGAAAAAGATGTATTTGAAAAATACTATAAACAGCATTTGGCAAAGAGGCTTTTGTCTGGGAAAACGGTCTCCGACGATGCAGAGAGAAGTTTGATAGTTAAGCTCAAAACAGAGTGCGGATACCAATTTACTTCCAAATTAGAGGGCATGTTTACAGACATGAAAACTTCTCAGGATACAATGCAAGGGTTCTATGCAAGCCATCCCGAGCTAGGGGGTGGACCGACATTAACTGTCCAGGTTCTGACGACAGGATCTTGGCCAACTCAGCCGAGCATGCCATGCCATCTTCCTGCAGAAGTGTCAGCACTTTGCGAGAAGTTCCGATCATATTACCTTGGGACCCATACTGGTCGGCGACTGTCGTGGCAAACTAACATGGGTACAGCAGATATCAAGGCCTCCTTTGGGAAGGGCCAGAAGCACGAGCTTAACGTATCCACTTATCAAATGTGTGTCCTAATGCTGTTCAATAAATCTGATTGGTATAGCTATAAGGAGATTGAGCAGGCGACAGAGATTCCTGCATCAGATCTAAAGAGGTGCCTGCAATCGTTGGCCTGCGTGAAGGGAAAGAATGTTCTTCGGAAAGAGCCTATGAGTAAAGACATAGCTGAGGACGATTCGTTCTCTGTCAACGACAAGTTTGCAAGCAAGTTCTACAAGGTGAAGATAGGAACCGTAGTTGCACAAAAGGAATCAGAACCCGAAAAACAGGAGACTCGTCAGAGAGTGGAGGAGGACAGGAAGCCTCAGATTGAAGCTGCGGTAGTGAGGATCATGAAATCAAGGAAGACTCTGGACCACAACAACATAATAGCCGAGGTCACAAAACAGTTGCAATCACGATTCCTAGCAAACCCGACGGAGATTAAGAAACGGATTGAGTCCCTTATTGAGCGTGATTTTTTGGAAAGGGACCCCACAGACAGAAAATTGTATCGTTATCTTGCCTAGAAGAATTGTTTTCTGTCTTTGTATTCAACAAGTGTTGTTGGTAACTTGCTTAGTAATGGAATATTTGTCTGGTTTCTTGAAATCCCATTTATTTTAATCAATGTCCATTTGTTTCAATGCTGTTTTCTCGATTAGCTGTTCAATCTCGTGTGATCTTAATTGAAGTGTCAAATTTTTGTTGCCTTTGCCCTATATTTCTTTCTTAAAATTAGACAAGATTTTGTCCGAAGACGGAAGGAGGAGCTTGATAGCAAATTTTTATTTTTTTTTAACTAAAGAAATTACTGTTTTTTGAATAAAAGAAGTGAGTAGCAGGTTTTTAAATTTGAAATATTTGAATGGAAATAACATATTTGCTACTTTTCTCCAAATCAGAAGTTTGTAACAAATTTATCTTTCCCAAAAAAAAAAAAAGCGGAGCGCGTTTAGTTAATAAAGCTTCTTTTTTTTTCAAAAAACGACAATAACCTTGCAAACAATTTTAAAATACTGATAGGAAACCACAATCTCCGACAACATCTTTAAAACGGAAAAAATAAGTATAAACGACATTAGCAACACAGAAAAACAACAAAATATAAAAACGACGTTATCTTAGAAAAACGACAACATTTTAAAAAGAGAAAAGGCTACAATCGAACTTCCATTTGGCAAGAAAAAGAATAATAGAAAAAACTGTAGAAGTCATTCTAATATGTTAAACGACAATTCTAGAAAATGACATATTTAAAAATCACAATAGCATTTAACAACAACGCCTCAAAGAACAGCAACCACAACATCACGGAAAGTCAAAACGACAAAATAAAAAAGTAACAAACAAGAATAACTTTAGAAAACAGTAATGGTTTAAAAACAACGACATGTGAACAAAGTCTTAGGAAACGACAATAGAGTTGGAAGGAGTAAGGACAATGTTTGGGAAATGAGAAGATGATTAAAACACAACCCTGTTGAAAACGACCATAGCTTGAGAAAACAATAGTTGTATAACATGCCAACTAGAATACGACAATAACATTAAACGACAGTAGTGTTAAAACGACAGTATTTGGAATGCCCAACCTTAGGGTGTTCCAACAGTATTTGACTAGGTTGTTACTATGTCAAATTGTATTTTGAGAGGCAATTTGATCATCATTCATCAATTATAGTGGCATCACACATGGTACAATACCACTATAAATCTACTCACAAAAAAATACCGCTATTAATCTATTCATTAAAAAAAAAAAAAAAAAAAACCACTATAAATTTCCAGTCTCCTTCCATATTTCAGCCCCTTTTAGAGTAACTTTTTCATACCAAGTTTTACCGTATAATTCAGAACTCCTAAATTTAAATCTCATTTTTTCTCCTTTTATTTTTAAAAAATTAAAACTTTAAAAGTCCGTAACTTTCTGATTTCGAATCGAAATTAAATGATTTTTGTATCAAAATGTTTATTACGACGAGACGAACAAAACAATATTTATTTTGTATTTTTTTTCCTAACACATTTTAAATTTTTACATTATCTTCTATATTATGATCCATTTCTAAAAGTCTTCCCCCCAAATACACATTTCTAACTCAACTTCCACAACTTCATCTCCAAAAATCCCCCCATGCCTATCTTCAATTCAGATTGTAAGCTACAACTTGCCTCTATGAAGCCGAAATTATTAGTAATCGCCGGTCAGTCATGTGATAGTGAATTCGTTCTCATTTTTTAACATAATGAATTATGTTAAAACGTTAACTCAATAACTAAAATAACTAAAATTACATGTTGATTCACCCATAATTACAAAAAAAAAAAAAAAAAAGGATAATTCATACTATAGAAACTACTTTACTGTTTATGCACACCAACATCAGAATCTGTACAAACCAACCTCAATTATTCACGTTAAGTCGTTAACTTGTTCATGACAATATACACAATCTCAATCTTTACACAAATAAATATTAAACTATCTATATACTAAAACGAAAAAAAAAATAGGAACTCAGAAACAAAAAGTGTATCAAGAATCAATATTTTATTTCTTTTATTACTCATCACAAAAAGATTTTATTTTTCTAAAAAAAAAAAACGAAGGTATTCATTTTTTTTAGTTTTTAATAATTAAAAAAACATTTCTTAAAAATATATATATATATATATATATATTGGGCGTTTGTTATTTATGAATTTTATGGGATTAAACAGAAATTCTCATAAATGGTTAAAACCTAGCTCAATCTATTTCATTTCAATCTTTTCAAAGAAAAACCTCTTTTCAATATATATAATACACACACACACACACATATATATATATACAATAATATACTTCCCCCTTTTCTCATTTCAATTCATCAATTCCCTTTCCCTCCAACCATAACCACACATACATAAACTCTCGCTTGATCTCGGTTCCGGAAAATTTTTCACTTCCCAACGTAAATAAATTCGTCGATCTTTCGTTCTCATGCCGGATTTTTAGGCGTCCGATCCGATTCCTGTTTGCCTGTTTGGATCCCTAGCTTCGTGTTTGGATTCTGGGAATTTTGGGGAAGGGAAAATAGAGCGGCGATGAGCAACCAGAAGAAGAGGAATTTCCAGATTGAGGCTTTCAAGCACAGGGTTGTGGTGGATCCGAAGTACGCCGAGAAGACGTGGAAGATTCTCGAACATGCAATTCACGAGATTTACAATCTTAACGCCAGTGGCCTCAGCTTCGAAGAGCTCTACAGGTTCTTCCTCAATTTGCTCCTTGATTTTCGCTTCTGGAATTTGCTTGTGTTGTTGTAATTGATTTTGTACAAATTAGGTGTTTTTTTTTAATTGATTTGTTGCTTTTGATGGTACTTTATATATTCGATTCTCATGCTTTGGATTTCTGTTTTGAGATCACACTTCTTGAATTCACAAGATTTAATTGTTCTAGGTGGTAACCTGATATGATTGGAGTTATATATATAAATGTGTGTGTAATATATTGAGGGAGACATTTTTTATTCATGTTAGGGAAAAAAAAATGACAGGATGTGAGTTTTGAGGAAAATTGTGAAGAATTATGTAATTCGGTTATATTACATGGTGATGTGAAGTTTGTTTGAAGCAAAACATCTGCAGGCTATTGTTACAGTTTAGGGCTTTTTAATGTTTATTAACCATTTTTCCTGTAACATGAGTATTTACATTGATGAATATGTTTTTTGATGGCTGGTTATACTACCGAAACTAGGATTGGAAATAGGGGTGCTTTAATAAAAGATATGAACGGCTTGAATAGCTTTGAATTCAGCTTTTTTAAGGAACACAATACAGATTAAATCTTGTATATACTAATTGGAGTCACATATCTTGTGTCTTTTCATGAAACTAAAATTTCTAAATACAATCGATTTGCTTCATGCTACCGAATTTTTGAAATATTGGTGTAGGATTTATGGATTTGTTTCCTTTTAGAAAAAGGATGAAAAAGTATATAATGTTGGAAGTTTTTCTGTGGATTTAGAAATGCCTACAATATGGTGCTTCACAAATTTGGTGAAAAGCTGTACTCCGGGCTGGTTTCCACCATGACTTCTCATCTCAAAGAGGTATCAAAATGCATTGAAGCTGCTCAGGGAGGTTTGTTTCTTGAAGAACTGAACAGGAAATGGAACGACCACAATAAGGCTTTGCAAATGATCCGAGACATACTGATGTACATGGACAGGACTTATATTCCCAGTACTCAAAAAACCCCTGTTCACGAACTGGGGCTGAATCTATGGAGGGATAATATTGTTCGCTCCCCTAAGATTCAATCTAGACTTCTTGCTACACTTCTTGATCTAATACAGAGGGAACGGAGTGGTGAAGTTATTAACAGGGGGCTGATGAGGAATATAATTAAGATGCTGATGGATTTGGGTCCTTCTGTTTACCAAGACGACTTTGAGAAACATTTTCTTGAGGTTTCAGCTGAGTTTTACAGGGGCGAGTCGCAAAAGTTCATCGACTGTAGTGACTGTGGGGATTACTTGAAGGAGGCTGAGAGGCGTTTGAATGAGGAAGTTGAAAGGGTTGCCCATTACTTGGATACCAAGAGCGAAGTCAAGATAACTAATGTGGTGGAGAAAGAGATGATTGCAAACCACATGCCGAGATTAGTGCATATGGAAAATTCAGGTCTGGTAAACATGCTTCTTGATGACAAATATGAGGACCTGAAAAGGATGTACAATTTGTTCCGGCGGGTTTCCAATGGTCTTTCAACGATACGTGAAGTGATGACTTCTCACCTCAGGGAAACTGGTAAACAGCTGGTTACTGATCCAGAAAAGTCGAAGGAGCCTGTGGAGTTTGTTCAACGACTCTTGGATGAGAAAGATAAGTACGATGGAATTATTAGCTCGTCCTTTACTAATGACAAGACATTTCAGAATGCTTTGAATTCATCATTCGAGTACTTTATTAATCTGAACCCGCGTTCTCCCGAGTTTATTTCTTTGTTTGTGGATGACAAACTCCGCAAAGGTTTGAAGGGGGTTAGTGAGGAGGATGTAGAAATTATTCTTGACAAGGTCATGACGTTGTTCCGGTACCTGCAGGAAAAGGACGTGTTTGAGAAATATTACAAGCAGCACTTGGCAAAGAGGCTTTTGTCTGGTAAAACTGTCTCCGATGATGCCGAGAGAAGTTTGATAGTGAAGCTCAAGACTGAGTGCGGATATCAATTTACTTGCAAATTAGAGGGCATGTTTACAGACATGAAAACTTCTCAAGACACAATGCAAGGGTTTTATGCAAGCCATCCTGAACTAGGGGGTGGACCTACTTTGACCGTCCAGGTTCTGACAACAGGTTCTTGGCCAACTCAGCCTAGTGTCACATGCAACCTTCCAGCAGAAATGTCAGTATTATGTGAAAAGTTCCGATCCTATTACCTCGGGACGCATACTGGTCGGAGATTGACCTGGCAATGTAACATGGGAACAGCAGATCTCAAGGCCACCTTTGGGAAGGGCCAGAAGCATGAGTTAAACGTGTCCACTTATCAAATGTGTGTCCTAATGCTGTTTAATAACGCCGATCAGCTTAGCTACAAGGAGATTGAGCAGGCCACGGAGATTCCTGCTTCGGATCTAAAGAGGTGCCTGCAATCGTTGGCTTGTGTGAAGGGAAAGAATGTTCTTCGGAAGGAGCCTACGAGTAAAGACATAGCTGAGGATGATGCATTCTTCGTTAACGACAAGTTCGCTAGCAAATTCTATAAGGTGAAGATAGGAACTGTAGTTGCACAGAAGGAATCAGAACCCGAGAAACAGGAGACCCGTCAGAGAGTGGAGGAGGACCGGAAGCCTCAGATTGAAGCTGCGATTGTGAGGATCATGAAATCAAGGAAGACTCTGGATCACAACAACATAATAGCTGAGGTCACAAAACAGTTGCAATCGCGGTTCCTAGCCAACCCAACGGAGATTAAGAAACGCATCGAGTCCCTCATCGAGCGTGATTTTTTGGAAAGGGACAACACAGACAGAAAAATGTATCGCTATCTTGCGTAAAAGAAATGTTTGCTTGTATTGGCATTTTACAGGTTGTATTTCCTACTTTTTTTAGGTATAATAGAACATTTCAATGGATATCCATTTGTGCTGTTGCTGCTTTTCTACCTTCCCCTACGCTTTCAAGTTGAAGGGATGTTGAAAATTGATAACATTTTAGATTTTGGACATGATTTGTAAAAATTCAGTTCAAATGCTGAAAAGAAATGCAGCAATGCTTGAACAGCTTTAGAAAAGTCTTGCGTTTGCATTTGCCTAATTAGTGATTACGCATAGCGTACCTAGATAACCCCAGGAGGAGAGTCCCCCTCATTATATATAGAATTTCCCATATGCCTTGACCACTGCAACGGTGATGACTTAAACTCAAAGACCTTTTGTTTAGAGGTTGGTCTAGCATTAATATATGTTTTTTAAATCATTTTTTTCTTTCATTATAAAATAAGATCATTGATTTAAATCATCATCACTCTTATTTGCTAGGAAATTCAATTCATTATTATTTCACTTCCGTTAAACACGGGCAAATGGGAAATCACTAGGCTATTTCTACAATAACAACATAAGTTGAATGTAAAGTTTCTCATCGATTAATGAAGCAAACACAATATGATCAGGATCTTCTTCGGAAGGGTCTTTGACCACTCGGATATAGTTAAAATCACATAAAAATTTAGAGGAAAAAAAAAAGTGTTTTATACATGTCTAATGGTATAAAATATGGCCTTAAAAGTACAGTAATTTTTTCAGGTCCCACCATTGAAATTACCATTTTATTAATATCTAAACAACCGCACAACACAAAATCATTTCATAATCCCATTAGATATTCCTAAAATTTCCAACATTCATTTTTTTTTTCTTTTTGTTGAAGCAACAGTCTTTTCGTCCTCAATGATTCCTGCAACAAAATACATCGAGGTTAGATCCAAATTTTCCATCAAAGTCCGTGGAAAATGTTAAAGAGACAGACAAGTTAACCGAAAACAAGGAATGGAAAACGAGCAAAGAAACATGGATTATGGAAATGCAAATTCACGCCTGATTTTTGGAAGCTACGAGTCTGAAATGAGAATGCCATTTTGAACGTCTGAGAATGTCTTCACATCTACTCCCCATAACCTGCATATTGTGATAAAAAAGGCAAGTAGTGCTATATCATCAACAATTTCTCAATCTACTCCCACATTCATTTAACGAAGCTTATCCTTTTCGCGGTAGAACAATAAGAAAGAAAACAATTAGACCCAGTCTATTATCTGTCATTATTGGTTTTTTCATCAACTAAAATAACTAGTCATGAGGATGCTGATATTTATGGAGGTGTACAAATGCTATACAACCAAAGACATGAGGAGGTAAGTTTGGGACGGCTGGGCAACAAGTGTTTCAACAAGAGCCTGGAATGGTGTCCGGAAGCCGATGGAGCTAGAGGGTACCCGGTTGATTAAATATGTAGCAGAGGCAAGTGCTTCTCCTTAATGTGATATTTTCAATCAAAAGACTGCAAAGGAAGCACAAGCTAACGCAAAACAAAATTTCAAAAGCTCTAAAGTCTTACCAGCAATCTATCCCAAAGGTATTCGCACCATCCCTGTCTGCTTTTACATCATCTCCAACATGTACCGCTTTGCGAGCTTCCACATTGATTTGATCTGAAACAGTACGAAAAATTGTCAAGGGAGTACCGCCGAATTCATGTAGAATTATAAAGTTCTGATTTTCCATAATATTTCCCAAGAAGCTGGTTATATTCACCAAAAGTAGTAGAAAGCCACAATGATGTAAAGATGGGAAAATGTCTTTAACTAATTTGGAAGTTTCTTAAATTAAGAGATGTATAGCATAAGCAACTCAAAAAAAAAAACCGAACTCCTACAACCCTACGAGTCTACAAGGAGAAAATTTACTTCTATTATGCATACCTAAAGCAGCTTCGAATATCTTTGGATCTGGTTTTTCATATCCGACCTCTGAGGATATAATGACAGCGTCAAACCTATAAAGAAACAATGGTGAAAGTGTTGTAAGAAGGTTTTCCTTTTTCATTCTTTCCAGTCTATGGAAAGATTTGTAAAAATCAATCAGAAGAAAGGGCTAATGGTTACAGGTCTAGAACATTGAGGTCCTTTAATAGCTTCCGCAAGCGGGTGTCGAAATTGGATACAACAGCCACCTTAACTGCATAGTTGAATGCAAGGTCCGTGACAGACAGAACAGACATGAAAAGTCCATAAATAATGGAAGAACACATCTACTAGCAGTTAAAAACATAAAGGAGGAAAAAAAAATACTTGGTAAATACGACCTCCGGCATCCTTGAGGAGAACTATTGTTTCATAAGCTCCAGAAGGAAGACGCCAAGCATCGCCCTTAGCGTAGAACTACCAAAAGCAACCACTAATATTTAAAAGTTCAGGTGAAAATGCTCAGGATAAAACAAGCAAAATTGGCATTCGGAGAACGATTACCTCATAAACTTCTTCAAAATAATCAACGTCAAAACACCCGGTGGCCTCGGAAACAACAAGCTTCCAAAAAGGCCTCCCGTCTCCCTGTCAGTAAACACAAAATAGCTCAACAACATACCAAAATATGTGTGTGTGTGTGTATAAACACTGCATAATGAATTGTTTTTGGCATGAAAAAATAGATATCTAGAGGTCTCGGAAATTTAGCAAGTGAAAGCGGAAACCTGGTAACGAAGCTTTTCAGGCCACGATGGAGCAGCAAAAGCTCTCTTAAATCCTTGCTTTATTTCAGCTGGAGTTGCAGTAAGACCTGAAAACGATCACAAAACACAAATTTAACTGTTAACCAACTCTCTGTAGAACAATCCAACAAGCTATTTTAAGCACAATAACTCATTGATAGCCACAAATCATATCTTAATGAAAAACAATGAAGCATTTTTCATAACCAGATAGCCATATACATATACATATATATATATATATATATGAAGAATATAACAAAATTTCTATTTCAGCTGGAGCTGAAGTCAGGACTAAAAATCATGACAAACACAAAATTTAACTGTTTTAGCCGTCTCACCACCTAACAATGTGTAACGAATCACAAATTCACACAAAAAGAGAGAGAGACACACACAAGTTGTTACACATTAAAAAAAATTAAAAATTAAAAAATAAAAACATGAAGCATTACCCAGAACCCAAAATTTAAAAAGAAAATTATTGAGAAAAAAAAAGACCATATTTGGCTCCTATTGAAGCATAAGTCTCTTCTACAGGCTTTGCCAACTGCAAGAGAGTGCCTCCGGCGTCCAACAACAGCCCGTCGTAAGCTCTTCTAAGCGACCCTGTTCCATATTTCAATCAAATAATCATTCTAGATTTTATCAAACGTTTGTTAATTTTTTGGGGTTTTTGTTTTCAATGACGAACAATCAGAGATTCGATAAAAAAAGCTTCAAGCGGTACCAGAACGGATAGGCGTAGAAGAGAGAGAGAAACGGAGTGGGTTTGAAGGTCTGAAGGCTCTGAGGAGAGACCCGCCATTGCAGCATCTCGCCAAGCACGCCTCCATTTCTCCTTCCCCAAGAATCAGCGTTTTTTGCTGGTTCTGTTTATGGCAAATCAATGGCTGCTCTGCTCTGAAACAACCGAGGGAACAAAAAATATTTTTGGAGTTTGTGTCCGTCGTCTGTTCCAATGCAGAATAGGAACTGAAAGTGTGTTTGATTAACTGTCGTTTTACGCGGATGGGATAATGTCGTTTCTGTGTTTGAAAGTTTGCTGTCGTTTTAAGTGGAAAAAAAGGCATGTTATTTTTTGCTGACTATATTTCTTTTTTTATTTTAAGTAAAGAACATTAATATTCCATATTACCGCCTCTGTAATTTATCTTTTATTACCCTTAAAAAAAATTCTGTTTTACGAAATTAGTATTCGATCTTCTTTTTTTTTTTTTTTAATTAAAAGGTCCTAAACTCTTTAAAATGAAACAATTTGTTTTTCTAGTAAAAATGTTTAAAAATTAGATGAAAAGCACATAGTTTCAGTTTGGTGTACTGATTTGGAATGGAAACTTTAGGTTATAGTTAAATGATTTTTTAAAAAATTAGTTAAAATATTTATTGATTTAAAAAAATTAAAAAAAAAAAAAAAAAAGACGGGAGTTGGAATTATTGTGTCCAAACGCAAGGTGCATGTTCTCCCATTTTCTTTCCTTCTTCTCACCATTGTAGTTGAGTTCATTGAAGAACACGGCATTGACGCCTACCATTATTACGCCAGAGAAACTAGCTGAGCTTGAGAAAGCAAAGCAAGAACCGCTTTCGATGGAGTCGCTATTGGTTTATGAACCGCTTTTGATCGGTCCAGCGTTGAAGAACAATGTGGCTTTGACCGATGTTTCTACGGCAACGCCCTGGCTAGCCGTCCCGTTTGGTGATATTGTGAGGAAGAAACGCCTGATTCATTGGTTCAAAGTCGAACGCTTTCCGACAGCCATAGTCATCAGCTCCTCCGGACGAATAGTAACGAAGGAAGGCGTGGAGCTCATTAGCGATCATGCGGGACATGCTTTACCCTTTGCTGATTAGCGGTTGACGTGTTTGGAGCAAAAGGTTGATCAAGTTGAAGCATGAGCTCCATGCATGATGGCAATATTGGCCAAACAAAAACCACAAGAATGCAGGACTATCAAAGTTTCAACTCCAACGCGACCTATTTATTAATTAATCCGCCCTGTCTAATTAATTTAATAATGATTGTTGATTAATTTAATATGATTATTAGTTTTTTTTTTTTTTTTTTTTTTAAGAAAAACAAGTGAAATTTACTTACAAATTTTTAAAATTCATACTATTTGTGGCTAATTGATTATGTAAAAGTTGATATTAGATTGTATACAATTAGTTGCAATTAACATATATTAGACCTTTCCTTTAAAAAAAAAAAAAAAAAAAAAACATAAATTAGACCTTGTTATAGCCAGCTCGATGGGTAAGAGGAGTTTGAGTAAGAGCTATCAAGGGAGTGTCTTCATTTCCCTTATTCCAAACACAACCCGTTTATCAATCTTGTCAATCTTATAAATTTGTTGTTAATCCAAACTCATTTATAACAAATCCAAACCCTCTAATTTCGTGTGAGGTTCTTATCGTGACCTAAACTTTCAACTTTAGATGAAACCCTAGCATTTGGATTAAAAAAATGCTATAATAGAACACTCATTCAACAAAAATAATACAAAATCTCGTCCAAAAATAGTATTGCAACAGTTCATCTTGTCGTCACCTTCCTCACCCTTCTTTTAGAGCCGGATTTGATGACCAATCATAATGAATACACAATGGCTTCTCAGGGCCTACCCATGTACAGGAACTTCTCCCTATAATTTGCATTGTCATGCAATTTAATAATTTTATTAGGGAAAATATATATATATATATATATATATATATATATATATATATATATACTGACTATGAGAATACTGAACAGCAATAATTTTGGCCTGTCCTCTACTCCTGTGGAACTTGTCATGATATGTATAAATCGTCTATGATTTGTTTCTCTGTGTGTGCTATATAACAAGCTGCAAAACGAAAAAACTTCAGCCATTCCATTAGCAGCGGCCACAGAGTAATCTACTGAACCATCTTTATAGCAGCAAATTTTAAAAAAACCCAGGAAATCTCATGCTGGGATAGGATGAATTCTACAAGTTTTTCCTCTTTTTGTAGATGGGTTCGTTATGTTTTTTTCATTTCCTTTTTTGATGTAGCAATCAGGAATTCTTGGCTTAGTTGAAATGTCTGCATGTATCACAAAAGATCTGTCAGAATAGAGAATTAAAAGCCTTTTAAATCCTCAACGTTGACATATACAATATTTTTCAGGTTGGTACTTATCGATTCCATCAACAATTATGTCCAGATTAAGGCATCATCAGAAGGTTCACATACCGTTTTCAATCAAGGTGTGCACGTTACGACATTAGTGCAGCTCAAAGCTTCTTGAAAAGATATTCATTTTTGTCACTCCAGATGGACATGAGAGTTTTAAGTTTTCATTCTAATTTTCTTGTTTTACTACACTAGCTAGTTGTATTTCCTAGCCAAAAAGAAACTGGTTGTAATTCAAGTCCTCCGTACTCAAGTACAGCCAAGATGGGATCAAAGTACTAAAAGTTGGAGATATAAAATCAGTTCGCCAGAAAGACAAGTAAAGAAGCTCAATCTTACCAGGAATATAGTGTTAACAATGTCCATTGATCACGGAGCAGCTGGAGGTGGTGGAAATACCCCTGTGTTGGAATAGCTTGGCCAGTGCTCTGCGCTCACAATCCTGACAAATTAAAAAAAAAAACAAATTGGGGCAATTATCCGTTTCAGTAAGCGGCGGTTAGAAAGTGTATTATTATCTACCAACATCTGGGAACAGTTTTGACATTCCCAGCAACAACCGAAAGCCAAATGAAATACATAACTTCTAATACCACATTCTCATTTACCAGAAAGATGCTAAAAAATCTTTTCAGAAGCTACTCAAAGGTTATAATGCGGCGTGTTAATATAACAAGATCATCATATGCCATCTAGGGAAATGCAACAATACCTTAAACATATTGAGGTAGAACGGTTTATCTGGGTTCATTCTCTTCAACTTCAGGAAAGTGTGTGCAAAACTTAGTTGATCACGAGAGGTGAATCGGTCAACTTCATTAAACCAAAGGCAGGAGAAAAGGTTTGACATTGGTGTATGTGCCCGGACTATGAAGGAACCTTCAGGAACATCTGCAGGTCAAACAAAAAACAGATATTGTGAAATTTATTGACAACTTTATATGAATGGAACAGACATCTCCATGGCTAAGTAGAAGATACAAAAACACTTACTGCTTGGAAGAGGATTATTTGGGTTTGAGGGGTCAAACATCGTAAGGCCATCAGACTGGTAAAACATGAACTGTTCATCGATGGCTGTGTGGTTGTACTTGTTTAGACGCTTATTTTGGAGTACCTCCTCCCAGACACAGTGGCGATCATAATGGTTTGATATGGCATATTCGGACTTTGTTCGCCATAAGAAGTATTCAAGAATACGCATTGGATCAGTCTGAAGCCGCATCTTGCTATCAAGCCAAATTGAATACCTTGAGAAAGCATGGGCTCCCGTCAGAGGTAATAAATGCATTCCAGAGACCTTGGAAAAAGCATTTGGCCAATAACTAGTGGTGGTAATGTGGCATAGTAATGGTATTACCTGGATGAAGGAAAGAGTCGATGTGATAAAAATTTAGGCACCTTTCCCGTTCTCCGCATGTCATTGTATGGTAAATTCCTCACAACAACTATTCTCCATAAGCCAATATTTCCTCCATCATTAGGAACACTTCCCTCCAATGACAGTTTTGACACTGTTTGTTTGTCCACAAACATAATAAAACACGCATGCTTCTTCGAAAATTCACTTATCTATAAAACAAGAACAAATTGTTTTTACTAAAAGGAAAGCAAGCCATGGAACATATCACATACACACCATGTACGGGGACATAAACAGAAACACTTTTTTGCTACAATGACAAATTTACACACGTCGTAATTTTCAGGACATAAGTTCTCAATACTCAATGGAAACAATGACACTTGTGCCGTTCCATTGTAGATTCATGACCTACTTAAATGCAAGTCAGGAGAACAATCAAGCTTTTCAACAGATTAGTCGAGGAACATATATACTTGTCATGACTTCTAATTATAAAATGGAAAGTGAAAGTGAAAAAGGAAGAGAAGATTTACTATTTTGCTTGCTGGCCTCCTCAAAAAGTCAGAGTTGCCAAAGATGCATGAAGAAACTACAATCTTACAGGTATTCATGTATTCCCTGTCCTTATCGTCTAAATCA
This sequence comes from Ficus hirta, assembly GCA_038430175.1. Lineage (NCBI taxonomy): Eukaryota > Viridiplantae > Streptophyta > Magnoliopsida > Rosales > Moraceae > Ficus > Ficus hirta. The sequence goes on along the minus strand of CM076595.1, from coordinate 11,877,417 downwards.
AATCCAGTGCTTGGGTAACCTGGTGGTCCTTTGACAAAGCCGCAATGAAGAGTTTGATTCTTGACGTGGAAGGATTGTTCTCTTTCCTCAAGAGTCTGGTGTCCTCCAAATCTAGGTTCAAAATTTCTTTTCCAAGAAGCCTTTTCTTCTCGGTCAATGTATTCTAGTGAAAATTGTGTAAAATTCATAAGGTCCCTCGGTTCAATAAGGTACTCAACTGATTTCGCAAACCCAATTTCACAAGGAAAATCTGGAAAGGGAAATAGTTATTAGTGAGCACAAGCATACAGTTCGACAGAGAAAAATATTACCAATCACGGGATTTAGCAAATCACTCCACTTAGTCAATTGTTTAGAATTAGAAAGACAGACAAAAATGCATTTGCACAAGTTGATTTTAATAATGAGAATTTTGTATTTTATTTCGTCAAATACACTCTGAAGTATTACCTTTTTTTGGTTTGAACATATTTGACATGACTGCAAAAATGCCAATTGCATAACCACATCAAGTTCTAGTTCATAATATGATGGAAGTACCAAGTTCCGACACGTTTATAGAATGCCTGGGGCAGCAGGACTGTCTGACCATATGTTTAAAGGTGCACAATCTAATTAAATGTCATCAAGTCAAGTAGCACAACCTTAAAAGTTTTACGGCAACAAATCAAATTGTATCATATGCCTGAACTAAACCCATTTCAGCTTTTTCCACCCATTGTCAGAACTCAGAAGGATTCACCACTGTTATACAGGCAACTTTCAGATCAAAGCATACAATTTTTCCCAGACTGCTTGGACCCGTGAATCAATAAAAGAGGAACCACTTTGACCCTATATATTCCAACTACAAGGTCCATAAAAGAAATCGAAAATTTTCGAAAACTTTGGACATGATATGCTTGAAAAAACTATCAAATTTCACGACCAATGAGCAAAACACCCAAATTTACACAACACAACATAGTTAGGCAAAGAACAGAAGCAAAATATTCTTACGCGGTTTACGGTGCTTGCTGCTTTTGCTTTGGGGTAGTGGAGGTCTCCCAGCATTATATTCCGAATATTTCCGGGGAACTTCTCGCTGTACCAAATCCGCTCCTGAAAAGTTGTGCCGGACTTCTCGCTGTACTAAATCAGATCCCGAAAAATTCCGGTGAACTTCTTGCTGTACTAAATCGCTACCTTCTACTGGATGTACCCTATGGGCTGAATTAATTTCTTCTAATCTACTATCTGCAATGAATGAATTTTGTAGGTCTACTCAATATGCCTATTACCCAAATAAACACATACAAAATCCATAGTAGCAAATTGGTATCTGGTCCTTCCTAGTTTAAAAAGTCCATTACCTGCCCAATAGAGATATGCCGTACAAACATACGTACATACATATATATATATATATATATATTGGTACTCGAGATGCTAACAATTACAAATATGTATCAAACTACCTACTGTTGCCAATATTTTCTTCCCTTTTTTTTTTTTTTAATGTTGACAAGATTATCAAACTACCTAGTACTGCCAAATTTCACTAGAAGATTTGATATATTTTAAGTTAAAACCTCGAATTTTCCTAAAACCGATAATTATGGTGTTTAACTTCATTAAGCACTTCAATGCATCATAAATCGAAGTTAAAAAACCGAAACAAATACCGAAAAACGACGTTTTTAGGCCGAAGACGACGAAGTAAACGAGAAAGATGGAGGCGAAGAGGAAAAGCCAGCGCGAGAGTTTGAGCCTGGGAAGAGCGAGTCGTTTTCCCTTGCGAAGAGCTCGAGCGACATGGTCGTTGGCGAGAGCTGATCTTCTCTCCGGCAATGGCGGTTCATTGGCGTGCCTGTAGACAGCCATTAAAGCACGTCTCCAAAGCTTCTTCGGCTTCGAGCAAATTCTTCAGCCATGAAAAATGGATCAGATCCCGAAGGGTCTTGTTCCTCGCAAGTGTACTGTCAAGGAATGAACCGCCATGTCGAATTCGGGTTCTGGAAATTCTTTGTTCTATGAATCCGAACGAAAAATAAAATGGAAAAATACAGCAGTTTTTTTTTTTTTTTTTTTTTTTGGATCTGAAACAATAAAAACGTCCCTCTAAAAAAAATGAAAAAGAAAAAAGGATTGTTGATCGCTGGATATCAATTTATCAATCACCGTTAACTGTGGGGTCGCGGGAAATGCCATTGGATTTGCTGTCCAAACGACGTCGGACAGAAGCCCCCCATCTTTAGTTCTTTAGAAAATTATTCAAATAACCACTTTTTTTTTTTTTTATTCGCCAACATCACACAAATATTATCTTTTAACTAATATAATACAAATTTTAATTTAATTTTTATGTCACATTAATTTATTTTCGATTTTTTTATAACATATTTATTTAATAACTTTTAAATTTGTATTATTAAAGTATTTTCGCCCTTTTCAAAAGTTGGAGAATTTGAAGAGATTATTTGAGAGTATATTTTATGAACTATTTGTACGTGAGATAAAATCATAATGCTTTGGAAATGGTTTTGAGATATAATATTTTAAATTGTTTGTTTTCTAAAGGAATTGATAAGGGTATAAGTAAAAAAGTAAAATTATGTTTGATTATGTTTATGAAAATATTTGTTAGTGGGAAAATAAATGTATTTCATTTTCTCATACTTTGACAAAATTTTGTTTCGTTTATGTTTTTCTGACTTGGTACAAAATAAACTGTATTTTGTAATAATTTTCAAAACATTTGTATTGGAAATTGTGAGATTTCTTTCCAAAACATTTTTGAACCAATATCAATTAGGACCTTCAATTATGAAAGAGTTAAGGACCCGTTTGTGGACGTTTGGAAATAGTACGTTGGAGGTTCAAAATGAGTTGAGTTTTGTAAATATGTGTTTAGAGAAAATGAACTATTTAGAATGAAAATTTTGAAAACCTTAAAATATGGTTGGGAAAAAAAATATATCATAATGGATCTTGTTGCTTTTCTATACAATTTAAAAAATATTCTCATTTTGACCTGAAATAACAAAGTTATAAATTTTTAAAATTTGGTTTACTGAAGATATTTGAAAATATGAATAGTGAAAAAATAGGTTTTGAATTAAAAAAAAAAAAACCATTTGGGCTGAGTTCGGAGATGATAGCCTAAACACCCTAAGTATGATATTATGTAACTTTTTTTTTTTAGGGAAAATTATCTGAATAACCATTTTTTTTATCAACATGACATAAAATTTTTTATTCTTGACCAATATGATACAAATTTTAGTTAATTTTAATTTAATTTTATGTCATATTAGTCTGGTGTTAATTTGTTGTGTTATATTGGTGTAATAAATTTTAAATTTATGTCATTTAGATGTTTTTCCTTTTTTAAGTTAAGGAGTGTGACTTCTCTTTTCTCTTGCTGTATTTTCTTTTTACTCTTCTTCTTTTTTTTTTTTTTTATTTACTTCATTTTTATTAATGGAAAATTTATTTGGCATCGTGAAAATGTCATACAAACATCAATTCATACTAGTAAGCAATTTCAATAGGGGGGGAAAAAACACGACGTACATAATAATTGATTCTATTTGAAACTCGTAATGCTTGATGTCTGATGAGATACAATGTGTATTGAGTTGCTCAAACAGACATCAAAAGAAGTATATCAAAGTTTGAACACATAAAATTTGGTATGTTTGGATGAATTATTGGAATCCGCATTACCGAATTCCAATATAATATATGTTTCGTTGGCCAACTATTCAAGTGAATCTATTGGAATGTTTTACTATTTTATAACAATTCATTTTAAATTCAAATATAAGTTTTTACTTTTTAAAAATCTGTATCATATTTTTTTTTTATATTTTTATTATTCAAATATTACATTTATAAAAGATTATTCAAACATATATTTGATTTGAATATATACTTCTAATTTTACATTTTTATGTAAACATTTAGCATGTGTTTGGTATTAAAATTTGGATTGTAGTATTTGAGTTTGAATTTAATTGTGTGTTTGGTTAGGCGTTTGAATTGCTGGAGTTATAAAATGAAAAAAAAAAAAACTTGAAATGTGTTTAAAAAAAAATTCCCAAATGGAGCTTGTTTCGTCTGTCTTTAAATTTTATATAATTTTTTTTAAAAAAATAATCTCATTTGGACTTGCATATGTAAAATTATGGACTTTTAAAGTTTGAGTTACAAAACTGTGTGAATAATAAAACTGAAGTTGACTTTTCAGATAAAAGACAAAAATTGAGTTTGCGTTTGATTCGCTGGTTGGAGATGAAATTTTAGTTGAAGTTTGTTGACTTTTCAAAAACTAATTATAAGTTTTTTTAACTTTTTAGAAAAAGACAAAAACTAATATGAAAAAGTACAGTTTAGTTGGAATTAAGGGTTAGTTTGGTGTATGAGTTTGAGTTAAGATTTGTAAGTTTAAATAGTAATTTTGGTTGACTTTTTCAGAAAAGACAAAAAACTTTTGGGGAAAAAGACAAAAAACATGATGAAAAAAGTACAGTTTAGTTTAAACCGAACTTACCAACCAAACGACCCCTAAATTTGAACACCAAATAAAGCCTGAATTGTAAATTGTGATTCAAATCGAAACACCAAATAAGGCCTTAGTTTGAATTAAATGCAATTTATGATCCAAACAGATACTAATAAAACTAAGGGTCCGTTTGGTGAAACGGTTTGAGTTGGAAATTTTAAGTTTAAATAGTAATTTTTGTTGACTTTTCAGAAAAGACAAAAAACTTTTTCAGAAAAGACAAAAAACTTTTTCAGAAAAAGACAAAAACTGAGATGAAAATTTTGAGTTTGAGTTGGTGAAGCAAACGAGCCCTAATATGTTAAAAACATAAAACGTGCATAATATTGTTTTTTTTTTTTTTGTTTTTATCTTGGAGTGGAGATGTGAATTTTACCCATTAAATTGGACATGATATTATTACCGTTAATTTGTGTATGTAACCACAAACATTCATAACATAAATATATTTTTTTCTTTGACCACGTCTTCTATTTTCTTAATTATGTTATTTTTAAATACACACCTAAAGTCATTTGTTTTTTCCTTGCATCTAATGAGGTATTACATTGTAACGATACACCGACTGTCTGTGAAGATTATGTTCAATGTACATGAAACATCTTTACTATATCTTTTGAGGTATTAAATTTTAAAGCTACATTTTATTGCACGTGTATGTACTTGTTTAACATTTTTTCTGTACAGTTAACTTTATGACTTATATTCATTGTTTGTGTATCCACTAGTCAACGTTACTTGTGCATACTAACATCTCATGCATGTACATGTTAACTGTTGAGCTTTTTCTGTCTGCAAATTGACAACAAATTAGGTTGATTTAAGATTTAGTTTGCATTTTATTGATAGATTTGAGCTAAAATATTTGGGTTGAAATTGTTTGAATTTTTAAAAACTAATTAAAAACTTGTTGATTTTTCGGATAAAGATAAAAACGAGTTGAAATTTTTTTATTTTCAATTGATGAATCAAACGATGATTATATTAACCTTAATGGGATTATATTTGTACTTGTGTACTGACTTTGCATTTGCAATAACATCGCTACGATAAAGAGTCAACTTCATGGTGACTTGCCCCTAATAAGGCAGGGATGGGTGTTTCTAATGGGATTTGGGGGATAGACGAAAAACACTCCATACTCATCCCGTGACCGTGTCTATAAACAAATATACATATTTAAAAAGAATTAAAATGTATTATTTACTTTTAAATAATGTTTAGTATTTGTCTTAACATATGGATAAGGTACCCCACTGAAAATTCCCCTTCGCCTCCTTATATATTTGTATGAGAGGATAATTTTGAATATGCAATATTATGGGCCCGTTTGGGGTTGTCTTTGAAGACGGTATTTTAGAAATTGGAAATGATTTGAGTTTTGGAATGTACGTTTGATGAAAATGAACGCTTTGAAGTGAAAAAGTGTAAAAATTTGAAACATATTGGAAAAAAAATTAGTAATATGAATTTTGCTTCGTTCACTCGAAATTCTATGCAATTTGAAAAAAAAAATTTTCATTTCGACTTAAAATAATAAAATTATGAACTTCTGAAGTTTAAATTTTTTAAAAATATGTGGAAAAATTAATAATAAAACTGGAGAAAAAGAACAAAAAAAAATGTTTGGAAACACTTTTCCAAATATTAACCCCAAACGGGGCCTATGTTTATTTTAATCTATTTTTTTAATATTATAATAATTACATGAAAAAGACAATCTACTAATTAATTGGGTATTTAGTGAATGAGTTGAGTTTGAGTTGAGTTGACTTTTTAAAAAGTAATTATAAATTTTGTTGACTTTTCAGAAAAAGATAAAAATTAAGATAAAAAAGTATAATTTAGTTGGAGTGATACTTGTCTACCAAACTTGTCATAATACAAAATAAAATATTAAATATAGCATTAATTATTCATCACAACAAATTAATCATATAAGAAATTTAATACCGACACATTAATTAGAGGCACTTTTAAATACTATCACTAATAAAAGTGACAAGCCGCATTTATGAACCTTATATCATTTACACACAAGGCACAACACCACATATGTCTCGTAGTATCCTTCTAAAATTACTTATTATTTTCCTGTAGTTTTTTTTATAGCATTAAAAAAAAAATTTTAATTAAAATTTGTGATCGGATTATTCGAACTCTACATTTTAGGTTGAATTTAAGCGTGAAATTAACAATAAAACTATTTCGTGCGTGTGTGTTAAAAAAAAATAATAATAATAAAAAGGGTAAAAAAAAAAAGGACTTACAAATTTCGAAATTCCAGATTTACGTGCGAAAACAAGAAAGCGCCTAAAAATTTGGGCCGAGAAAAGGTTCAAATAATTTGGAGATTCCCGCTCAACTGATCGTTTCAAATTTCAAAACCGCGAAATGACTTCACATCTTTTCAACAAGCCCTAACTTCAGCCCATTCACCTTCCTCTTCATCATCTCTCCAAACTCCTCTCCCTTTCTTTCTCCCTCTCTCTCTAGCTCTCCAACACCCGCCACTTTCTCTCTCTAAAAATGGCTAATGGCGGCAAGAGGAAGTCCGCGGCGGTGGACACGGCGGAGGAAACCAACCGCAGCGAGAGAAAGACTCGACGGCGGAAGTCCGTGGCCGAGCCGGAGCCGGAGGAGGACGTTGATGCTGAGCTCGCTGACGAGGAGGGAGCGGAGGAGCAGCTCGCCGCAGCCATGGCGCCGACGAAGATGAAAGCGAAGCGGAATGACGCAGATGCCGATTCCACATTCGTCGGAGATCCAATTCCTCCGGAGGAGGCCGCGCAGAGATGGCCGAAGAGGTACCAGGTAAATCCATTTTCTCGCTTACCTATTCCTCGGGCTTTTCATTTTCCTTTTCTCGTTTTTATTTCTGACCTTGTGAATTCCTTTTGATTTGCAGAGCAAGAAATCGATTTTACCGAGAGAGACAGAGTAAGACTTGTTCGGAGTAGCTGAAAAAGTTTTCTCCTTTTTGTTTTTCTAGGGTTTCTTAAAGTTTTGTGTTTGTTTGCAGAGCTGATTTTGAGGAAGATGAGTATGTTCAAGCAAAGCGACACTATTCCCAGGCTATGGTGGATGAAGTCTTGTATAATCTCAACGATAACGTTCATGTCAAGGTATCATTTCTCGTAATTTATTTTCTAATTAATTTAATTATTCTCCTTTTGGAGAATTATTGATTTTTTGAGTTTATTACTTTTAGGCTGATGATGATCAGCCGGATTATATAGCAAGAATTATCGAGTTTTTTGAGGGAGCTGATGGAGAACGTTACTTCACGGCACAATGGTTCTACCGAGCCGAGGACACTGTAAGAAAGAAAATTGTTTTTTTTTTCCTGTCGTATTTTTCATTAGAAACCAGATGTTTCACTGTTTACTGATCTTATTGAATTGGGGTTTTCATTTATAGCCAATCAAGAACCTTGCAGACCACTCAAAGATGTTTGATAAACGAAGAGTTTTTCTCTCCGAAGTCAAGAATATTAACCCACTTGATTGCATTGTCTCAAAGCTTAAAATTGCCAGGGTTTCCCCAAATGTAAGTGGGTCACATAAGCTTCAATTGTGAACAGTTCGGGTTTTTTTTCCCCCCCTTCTTTTTTCTGTCTGGTTTATAATTATGGTTGTGCATTCTCTCTTTTAGCTAGATTTGGAGGAAAAGGAAAAGCCCATTCCCGAGTGTGATTTTTATTATGACATGAAGTATTTGGTCCCCCATCTGACGTTTGCATCCATAGATACAGGTAATTGGTTTGCTTCTAATAATATTGGAATAATTCATGTTGTAGATTTGGTTTCTCCTTGTTCATGATAGAAATATATGTTTTTAATGTTGCAGATTCTTCTAGGCTAGACAGTGATGCTTCCACTATTTCAAGCGAAAGTGGATCCTGCAATGCTGCTGATGATGCAACTACTGCATGTGATGGAGATATTTTTCGAACTGTCAGTTCCAGAAAGTCTGAAATGACACTTTTAGATCTGTATTCCGGGTGTGGCGGCATGTCTACAGGGCTCTGCATTGGTGCAAGACGCTCTGGTGTTAACCTTGTTACTGTAAGCTTCTAACAAATTCTATTGAGGCTTTTTGTTTTTGTTTTTGTTGTCTTGTTGTCTTTTATTTATTTATTTTATAAATTTTTGTTTCCCTATTGTGTAGAGATGGGCTGTTGACAAGAACCCTTTTGCATGTGAAAGTCTTAAGTTGAATCACCCTCAGACAGAGGTACATCTTGCCCTTTGCGAGATTAGTGTTTTTTGGTATCCTTTTTGAAAAATGTTATTTTTTTTAACAACCCCTGAAGTTAATAGTGTATGTCTCAAATGATAAACAGGTGAGAAATGAAGCGGCTGATGATTTTCTGTGCCTTCTTAAAGAATGGGAGAAGCTAGTGAGGGAGCTAGAAGAATTTGACTCTAATATGGGAGTTGTTGATGCTTCTAATGATGATGAGAGCAGCGACGATGATGGTGGTCCAATCCCATCGGAAGTGTATGAAGTTGAGAGATTACTAGACGTTGTTTATGGCGATCCAAACAATGTTAAGAAACCAGGCTTGTACTTTCAGGTATTCCATATTTAACTTCTTAGAATTTTGCAGTCTTAACATAATGTTTTTTTCTCTTTAAACTGCTTGTTGTTATACTGGTCATAGCATTTTGGGATATAGCCATTTAAAAAACATAATACTTTCTTACTTTGTTGGGTTAACCATTAGCTTTGCTTCTAGCTGCTTTTAACATTGTTATCACATTAATTTTGTAGGAAGCTAAATATCTCTCTCTCTCTCTCTCTCTTGTCGACAAACCTGGTTTATCATGGTCTAATGAACAATCAATTACAAAGAAACTCTCTGATTTGAATAAAAAACTCTATATTGATCTAAAATATGTATGTGGCATTTATTTATATATGTGTTTGTTTTTATCAATGTTAACTTAGTCAAATTATCAATTTCTTTTGCTGTTAATTTGATTATTTTACCTTTTGTTCAATTTTTAGGTTCGGTGGAAGGGGTATGATTCTGATGAGGATAGTTGGGAGCCTACTGAGGGTTTAAGGTACTGTTATGACTCCCTGCGTACGTTGGTTTTTTTATTTCTTCTTTAGATATGCATTCTTCAGATTGTTGTGATTTTCTTGTTTTAATCAGCGACTGCAAGGAGAAGCTAATGGACTTTGTGAGGGAAGGTCAGAAGAATAAGATCCTGCCTCTCCCTGTGAGTTTTAATGTCCTCACTTTGTTATTTTAATCTGATTACTTGTTGAAGTTGGTTTGATTGATATTTTCTAACACTGTTATAATGCTTTGAGTATAGGGTGATGTTGACTTCATTTGTGGAGGTCCACCGTGCCAAGGAGTTAGTGGCTTTAATCGTTTTAGGAATAGAGAGGATCCCCTAGCTGATACAAAGAACCGGCAGCTACTAGTTTACATGGACATCATCCACTATTTAAAACCGAGATTTATTCTAATGGAAAATGTAGTCGACATTTTGAAGTTTAAGGACGCATTCTTAGGCCGATATGCCTTGGGACGTCTTGTTTCGATGAATTACCAGGCCAGGATCGGTATGATGCCTGCGGGTGCATATGGTGTCCCACAATTCCGGATGCGTGTGTTTCTTTGGGGTGCTCATCCATCAGAAGTAAGAACAATATATGCTTTAACTTTCATTTGTTTTTTGTTATGAATCTTTTTTCAATTTTTTTTTTCCTGTTGCAGAGATTACCTCAGTTCCCTTTACCTACACATGAAGTTGTTAACCGCGGAGTCGTTCCGAAAGAGTTTGAGGTTGGTGTTCTAGTTCTAATTTCCTTGCTTCTTTTATTGTTTTACTTCATGACTCATTGATTTATTTTTCTTGTTTAAATGTTGTAGGAAATTCTCGTTGATTATGACAATAAGAAGGCACGTGTTTTGGAAGATGCTCTTTTTCTTCAGGATGCTGTATCTGATCTTCCTCCCGTATGTATTCGTTTCCAATGTTTATTTTCCAGTTCAAAGCATTAAATAGGTTGAAAATGCATCTAGTAAATTTGTATTCATCTTTTATAGGTTGAAAATAATGAAAGCCGAGATGAGATGCCATATGATGGTGAAGCTCGTACCAAGTTCCAGAAGTACATTAGGTTGAAAAGAGATGGTGAGTTCATAACTTATTCAAACATGTCACGCTTTATATATATATATATATATATATATATGGATAGATATACGATAAATTTATTGGACCATTTTTAGTACTATCTAAACCTGTCATGCTAGTTAAAATAGCTAATGCTGATCTTTTGTTCTTAAAGAGGTGATTGGCCTTGATGTCTCTACTTCAACCTCTTTAAAGTCTGGTGTGCTGTATGATCATCGGCCATTGAAGTTGAACGACGATGATCTTGAGAGAGTACAAAATGTCCCAAAGAAAAAGGTTTCTCTTGCTCAAACCTGAAGTCTAATTACATTTCATACACGTATTTGGCACTTCGATTTTGAATCATTAACATAGCACTTGCTTCTTTTTAATTCTCTTTTTCTAGGGTGCGAATTTCAGAGATTTGCCAGGAGTACTTGTTAACGCGAACAATATTGTATCCCTAGATCCCTCAATTGAGAGGCCGACGGTTGCCTCTGGCAAGCCTTTGGTAAAACATTATGGTCCAATTGTCATGCAGTTGTTTCATTCTTTGCAAATTGAGTTTGGAGTTGTTGAACTAATTGGGTATTATTTTACTGAAAATTAGGTACCCGATTATGCCATAACATTTGTGGGTGGGCGATCCACGAAGTAAGTACTTTATTTTTGAAATAGTGATTTCTTTGTTCATTATGATTTCAAGATATCTCACATAAAAATGGTTATGCAGGCCATTTGCTCGACTTTGGTGGGATGAAATTATCGCCACTGTCGTGACAAGAGCCGAACCTCACAACCAAGCCATTATTCATCCCGAGCAAGATCGAGTGATGACAGTACGAGAGCTCGCAAGGTTTCAAGGCTTTCCGGACTTCTATAAATTTTCGGGACCAATCAAAGAGAGGTATATAACAAACACTAAACACAATTTGAATATATTTTCTTTCTCAGTAGTTTATGTTTTCTCTAGAGGCCTTCTCAACTCATGTTCTATTTCATCTTCAGGTATATCCAGATCGGAAATGCAGTTGCGGTACCCGTCGGCATCGCGTTGGGTTATACGTTGGGTCAAGCGTGTCAAGGATTATGTGGCGATAACCCCTTGACAAAGCTGCCTTTTAAATTTCCCGATTGTCTTGCATTGGATGATAATTTAAGCACCAAGGAGTAGAGTGCAGAACTATTCATTGTTGTTGATTTATTCATCTAAAAAATTCATTCTTCAGTTGTACTGTGGACAACGTTAGTGTTGTTAGACTTGATTTATTCTTTTCTTCTCAAGAAGAATGAATTTATTTATAATATATACACTAGTCAACTTAGAGTTAGGAGCTGAAATCCACTAATTTGCTCTACTTCTCACAAAGCGACCTGTTTATCACCGCAAGGATTGGCATATAACTGCGGAATTTTGTTTATTTGTGAAATTTCTAATGTGAGTGAAATATGTTCTTAATATTCAAAACTTTTGTTCCTCCCACTTTTGGAAATTCTTTCCTTTATATTGTACTTACAAATTTTGATGTTACAAAGGTCTTGAGGTTACGATGGATACGAAATATTTTATATAAAAAATATATATACACATATTTTTTGGGGTGTTCCATATCATTTGATTACAACGTTTTTGTATCGTTTTGTTAGGGTACGGAAGTGAATTGTATGAGGAAGATGATGAGATAATTAAGGAAAAAGTGAGCAAAAGAAAAACATCCATCGATTTAAAGAGAATTAAAAAGGTTTGGCATAAAAGACTAGTTAGGAGTTAGGACGAGGTTATTTGGTGGATGATTAGCTTTAGTTTGACTTTAAGGTTTGAATTTAAGTTTTAGTTTTTTTTTTTTGAAAAATCAATAAAAATTATAATTAATTTTTAAAAAATTAATTAATTTCAACATAAAAATTTCATTTCAAACTGGTTTTTTTTTGCACATAATTGTTTTCTAATTTGTTATTTACTTTACTTTTAAATTTCTGAATATCCTAATTTAATTTATAAATTTTGAATTAATCTTACTTATTAATATTGAAATTTTTGGTAAAGACATTTGTTAAAAATATATGAAATAAAGAAAGGAATTAGGCTTAGTAAGTCCCTTCTATAAGGATTTCACTTAAAAACAAATGAAAAATGATAACATAGTTGCATTTAACACCTTTTTTCTCTGTTTGTTTTAAATGAAAATTCTAACTAAAGAAGTTAAGTGGAATTAATTAAATATTCATGGGATAAACTGGAAGTTTTTAAAGTTAAGGAGTCAAAAGTGAGAACGATCTAAAATTTGGGACACGGATGAAAATAACCCTTTTGTATACTCTAATACTGTTAGCAGTTGGGGGAAGAGAGAAGGTCTCTGAGTGCGGCAATGGCGACCGAACTGGAAGAACTTGTGGATTTCCTCTCTTCACCATCTCCACAGGTAAGATTTCCTGGACGCCGTTTGTCTGTCGAGAAACCGAAAGAAAGTAAACTAAAAGGACCAAGAAAATTCCAAATTTCTTTTATCTCGGTTTTCGATGAAGAAGAAGCTCAAGCTAAAAAAAAAAAAAAAAAAAAAAATTTCTTTCGTCTTTTCGCCGACTTTCCTTGAACCAAATCGATTTTTTGGTTCCAACTCTGGAATTTGAGTAGATTTTCGTTTATTTAATCCCACATATTCTGATATTTGAGGAGGATTTTTGGATATGTACTAGGTGACAAAGGCGGCTGTGGACATTGTTCGGGGATTAACTGGGTCTGATGATGGCTTGAAATCTCTTTCAATTTATGCCAAGACTGTTTTGCCATCGTTGTCTCGGCTCTTAAGTGCCAATAAGGTGCTCTTTGTACTTTACTTTTTGATATTTTCATCCTTTGAAAAGTATGAACCATTTCAGTTGCATATCTTTTCCTCGAGTTTGAATTCATTGAAAAGTCAGAACTTAGTTTGATTGAATCCTGAAGGTCATTTAGCTAAGCTTAGAGTCCAAGAAAAGGAGGTCAGAGGTGCCCATCTTTGTAGCATAGCCAGTGGAGGAGCCAACCTATTGTTTCAATGGGGGCGTATTTAGTAAAGTTTTTTAGTTAAGTTTTAGAGGTAAAATTGGGAAAAATAAAAGTTCAATGTGGGCAGAAGCTCCCACTCGGCTATGGGTGGCTCCACCCCTGAGCATAACGAAAGAGAGTATGAGCTTCTCTTCAATGGCCTAGTTGGAATCAGTTAAATGTTTTTTTGTTTGTTTTTTGTTATTGAGGGAATTGATGTAAGTTTCAGGTTTAGGTAAATGGAGAACGGGGCTAGATTGCTCAAAGTGGAGAAAGGTTAAGATTGACGACCCCTTTCCGAATCGAGTGTGATCATAGACTGTACTGATTGTAGTAAAAAATTGTTAGATAAGATGGATTATTGTTTTTTCAAATTTGGTTGAATTGTTTTGTTAAAAATCTCATCGCAAAAGAATAAAGTTATTTGCAAATCAATTGAAATGTACTAATGAATGTTGGTTTTTTGTTTTCATTTGGAGTTTGTTTCTGCTTGTGCGTTTAATGTTGTTTGTCTGACATTGCAGGAGATTTCAGAACCTGCAGCGGAAGCCCTTGTGAATCTTTCACAGGATTCGGTTTTGGCAGAAAAGATGGTTGAGATGGGAATGATTAAAACGGCCATGGATATGTTATATAAGCCAGAGTCTAGCATTAGACAATTGTTGGTTATGCTTCTAGTGAATCTTACGCAGTTGGATGCTGGTATCACTTCCTTGCTTCAGGTGTGTTTTCCTAAGTTAAACGTAATAATATATTTACCTATTGATTTGAAAGGATTAATTAATGACTTATAATTGGAATTGTTTACGTTTCAGACTGAAGATGAGAAGATTCAAGGGCTTTATGTAATGAAGCTTGTTAGATCTTTTTGTAGATCCTCTAGTGAAACTAGTGGTAAGTTGGCTTCCAAGTCCCGACAACTTCAATCCCGTGTGTTAGCATACTTATTTGTCAATAGAGGTTTGACGTTGTTTGACACTTTTATTTGCGCATCTTCCAGTGGATGCATTTGAACATGTCGGTTCCATACTTGTAAACATATCAAAGCAGGAAGCCGGAAGGAAACTCTTACTGGACCCTAAGCGGGGGCTTTTGAAGCAGATTGTTAGACAGTTTGACTCAACTAGTTCATTGAGAAGGAAAGGGGTATGTGCAAAATATTAACTTGACCACGACTTTTATTTTAATGTCCTTACTCGTTAATACTGAAGTACGTGTCTTTCAACTTTTACAGTTAAATCGTAATAACTATTAAGGCAAAGAAGCAGGATGTGGAATCTAATTCCCTGCCTTTTGTATGTCATCTCAGCTTAGTTGGCGGGGCTTTTGTTTATGTAGGTTTTTGGCACAATTCGCAATTGTTGTTTCGAAGCTGAGAGCCAACTACAGAATTTGCTTTTGATGTCAGAGTTTCTTTGGCCAGCTCTACTTTTGCCAGTTGCTGGAAACAAGGTGTTCTAGCCTTCTGTACTTTCAAAACTCCATTACTTGATTAGACTGGTCGGATACTGCTTCATGAAATAGTTTGTCAACTGTTTTATGGATACACTTCTGTTCCAGCCGCTAGTTTCATATCGAGTAGGAAGAAAGGCTTCCCTCGTCTTAATGCTAGAATTTTTTCTTTAAACATGCCGATTAATGAGTTGTGGCTTGATTTTTAGGGTTTTTATAAGTACATACGAATTTTGTTCTAGTTTCTGAGTTGATGCGTGAGGTTGTTAGCAATTTCGATAGTTAAGCTGCTATTGACTTTGATAAAACCGCTCAATGTGCTAGTAGTAATAATTTTAGTTTCCATATATAAAACGAAAGTGTTATCAGACTTGTTTTCCATATGTCTTTTCCAATTTATGTCTACGGACAAGAATTTATTGTAATTCTCTTTTTTGCAATGCAAATTGCAATTCTAGTTCTTTTCTCTTGTATCCGGATGTATTGCGAACTGGTAACTAACTAACTATTATTGTCGTCATTATCATGTCTAATTGTTTGGTAATTCTTCCCAGGTTTACAGTGAACAGGACACGTCAAAAATGCCACTTGAACTTGGAACTGTGCTCTCAATCGAACGCGAGCCAGTTGTTGATCCTGAAATTCGTATTCAAGCACTGGAGGCAATATATTTGATATCATTACAGGTAAAACAAGTAGCTCCTGGCTGTGCTCTGTGTTCGTTCGTGCCATCTTGAGTTATGGAGTGCTGAACTTGAATTAAGAGGGGTCCATATCTTACTTGCACCTTGGAAGTTTTCTAAAAGTTCTGTTACAACGACCTGTCAAAAATGAAGAGTTTTCTAGCAGATCATCTTGGGTTGATACTAGTTGTCTCGTCTCGGACCTTAAACTGCGAGAAACTAGGATCCACATTTAATAACTAAAAGGAAAAATAAACAGATGAAGTGGTAACAAATTACCAATATAATTTTCGCCTAAAATACTTAATCCATAAAAGCAGAAACAGATATTTTTCTGTAGAAGCTTTTTGACATGCTCTCTATTTTATGCCCTTTTAGAGTTGATATTGTATCAATGAGTTATTGTCTTTATCCATTTATCAGTTGTTTTTTCAGGAGGCGGGCAGAAGAGCCTTCTGGTCTGTCAATGGACCAAGGATAGTACAAGTTGGGTATGAAGATGAAGAAGATCCCAAAGTGATGGAAGCATATGAACAACTTGGTTCCTTGGTATAAAACATAAAACCCTCAATTCTTCTAAACTTGTTTGTTCTTTTGCCTTCTTAACTTTGTACTTGTGCTTTTTCTGTCAAATGGTTTCCAGTTGGTTAACAGCAGCGGGACAGAGGAACCTTCCGCTGAGGCATCCAAGTAGCGATCCCTCTGCGTATTGTATTCATTCAAGTCCTGGTGCACCTGCACCTGGGGGTGATCCCGTCATTCTATTATAGGAGAAGAGCTTGAAAATATTTCATTACGAGGGTCTTTGGAACTTAAGAGTGACAGTTTTGGTTATCTTCTTCATGGTTGACCAGCTTGTTCATAATAACTACTTCTGGATGTTCCTTGATTTAAAGCAGATCTACGTTGAAGTTGTCACACTACAAGGGTGAAATGCGAAAAAAGGAAAGCATTCGAACATGCTCCGTGTTACATTAGAAGTTTGTTGATTAATGTAAACCTTGTGCGTTGATTATTTGCTTAAGCCAGAAACTCGATCTCAGAATAGCTGAAAGGATGGAAAATCGCGTCATCAGGAGTTACTTGTTAGTGTAGGCATGATATTTTTTAAAGTATTTAGTTTGTTTTTGTTTTTCACAAGACATTCTACATATGTTTCTTGTGAAGACTGTTTGTTAGATTGCTGCAAAGACGGGCATCTTAGCATAAGTATAAACAACCTCTGTACACTGAGCCCTGATTGATTCATAGGTTCGAATCCATAAATTGAACTTTTTTCTCCAGTGTGTCTTCTTATAAAAAATCTGAATTTTCTATTAAAACTTACGGTTTAGAAAACAACCCTGGCCTCTTGGTAGGAGGTTTGCTGCCCTCTTCCTTTCCGGTCAGGTCGCGGTACAAAACCTGAACTCAATGATTAACATAGTTTTAGTGAACAGTAAAGTTGAAAAGCCTAGTATGGTTCTCTCGCATCTTATTCTACTCATTCTTTTGTAGAGGAAGTTAGTTGTGAATCTCGGTCTAATTTTGTTACCTTAGCCTGGAAAACGACCTAGTTTCCTAGGCCTTCTTCTATCCCGATTAGGGGTGGCAATTTGTGTCACGTGTCGGGTTCGTATCGTGTTAGAGCCGTGTCGATTTTTTTTCCCCGACCCGAACACGACCCGCGACACGAACACGAAACGAAACGAAACGACGACACGAACACGACACGAACCCGTCACGGGTTGACACGACACGAATCGAAATTGACCCGCGATACGAAATTGACTCGCAACACGAAATTGACACGAAATTTGGCCCGAAATTGACACGGAAAAAAACGGGTCTAACCCGAGCACGACCCGTTTTTTTTTCCCCCCCCAACCCGAACACGACCCGCCCCCTATTTTTCCTAACCCGAACCCACAAAATTCGTGTCGTTTTCGAGTCGTGTTGTCGTGTCGCGACCCGTATTGCCACCCCTAATCCCGATTATGAGCCAAGCCGGGCACCCCTGAGGCCATGATCAGATCAAATTGGATTTAATTCAGCTGATTTTGTCTGGTCCTATATGACCCAAAACCCGAACTTTAGAATGGGTGACATGTTAGGTTTAAATTCATGAACCAAACGAGTCAGGAGATTTATGATATTAAATTATAAATTATCCAACAAAATTTACAGTAGTGGAGAAATTGATCATGATCAATTAATGATTAATTTGAAAATTAATTATTTATGTTATAGTCAATCAATTATTCATTACGGTTTATTATTGTTTATCAAATTGATAATATTATGTAGTCAATGACTAATTGATTATTAAAAATATTAATTGATCATTTAAAAAAATGGTTTTTTTTTAAACAAATTTTTATAAACTTCACCCATTTATTTAAAAACTTATAAAAAAAAAGTTATATATCAGTTTCGTTTGGGCGCCAAGAAAATACCCGGGAAACACAGAAATCGTTTGAGCGCGAAGCGAATAATGTTTTGAAAAGAGAAGAGATTAAAAAACTCGAAAACCGAAAAGAGACGAAAATTCCGTTCCCGCCAAACGCAAAAATAAATCGGTTATCTTCTCCAATCTTCATTTCTGAGCTCAAATGCAAAGCCATTTCTCTTCCTCGCGATCCCCAAATCAGAGTCCCTAGGGTTTCTCCAAATCGGACCTGGTTCTATTCCTACTCCTAAAATGGATCTCTCCGAGATCGCGAAGAAGCTTCAGATCTCCGAGTCCAAGCACCTCATTCGCAAAGCCGCCGAGCTCCGCCGCCTTTGCGACGTCCAGTTCGATTCCTCCGTAATCGGCGTCGTAAGTTCTTGGTCCAATCCTTGGGTAATCCAAAGAGTTCATGGATTTCGCGTTTTGATTTTGAAGTGGTTGCGTTGATTTTGTAGGGAGAGGTTTGCAAAGCTGTAATCTGTTTAGAAATCGCAGCCACAAGGTAATTAATTATCGTTTTGTTTTTGGGTATAGCTAATTAATGTTTGGATTACGGTGTTAATCATGCATTTTACAATGTGGTCTGAATGATTTGTAGATTGGGGGTTTTATTCGATCGGTCAAATGCGATAAAGTTGAGTGGAATGTCGGAAAAGGCTTACACCAGATCGTTTAATTCGCTTCAGAATGGTCTTGGAGTCAAGTGAGTATCTTTCTTTTGTTTCTTTTATGCCCTTCTTTTGATGATTTACACACACACACACACACATATGTGTGTGTGTGTGTGTGTGTGTGTGTGTACATATATACATATAATCTGAGACTAAGAATGTGATTGTCTGGTGTTGTAGGAACAAACTGGACGTAAGAGAATTAGCCATTCAATTTGGGTGTGTTAGGATTATTCCCTTTGTGCAGAAGGGCTTGTCGCTGTAAGATGCCTTCCCTTTTTGTAATGCTAGTGTTTTTGATTTCTTCCGGTTTATAATAAATAATGCATATCTTAGTTGATCTAGCTAGAATAGGAAAGCAGTTGTAAGATGTTTGACAAAATGTTTCTGAGCGACCAAGTTTGATATTTTTCACATGTGAGTTGGGTTTTGGTGGATATCATCTGGAGATGTTTAATGGGTTTCTTGTGGTAAGCAACGTGGTTCTAAATCTGGTGTTTGCATGCTTTTGCTTTTCAGTTACAAGGAACGGTTTCTTGCGTCGTTGCCAGCTTCTCGGCGTGCAACTGCTGACTTTGCCCGACCAATATTTACTGCTGTAGCGTTCTACTTGTGTGGAAAAAAGCACAAGGTACACCATTAAGGAATCTTCTTTGTTACTACCACAGGCTAGTGATAAGAGAAATGAACCTACCTTTAAAACTTACTCATTCAATGTACTATTGTTTGTCTTTTGTACAGTTAAAGGTAGATAAGCTCAAGTTAATTGAGCTTTGTGGTGCCTCGGAAACTGAGTTTTCTTCGGTAAGAGATGCATTTCCTATTATGCCAGTTTGTTGCTCTAGCTAACTATGATTTTCTTGGCTTATGACGATTAATGTAAGGGTTAACTACTCTCAGGTTTCTTCTTCCATGAAAGACTTGTGCTTTGATGTTTATGGCATAGAAAAGGAGAAAAAGGATCCTAGGGAAGTGAAGGGAAACCGAGGTAGGTGTCATTGCTATATTTGTATTTGAAGGCTGTAACTTTCCCTTATTTGAAATGCTTTGCTTGGAAGCTTTTAATTTCGTAAGTTGTTTATTGCTTTACTCTGTTGTATGTAGAACTACTAGATGTTTTGCCAGGCAAAAGGAAGCTTGAGGATGGTGGTTATTTATCCGATGAAGGAGAAGAGGTAAAAGCAATCCCATTATCTAATTGTTAAGTTCCCTTTTAGCTGCTGTCTTTGGTTGCACTCTTTCTATTTCGCATCTGCATGTAAATTGTAAAGGCATGCCAGGGGAGTCTGTCTTAGGTCGAATAATATCACAATCATCTAATCGGCCATGTCCAATACATATGCAATTTCCAAAAGCTATATGGGTTCTTTGTTCTTAATTCTTATGTTGGTTTCTTAATATCTGTCTGAAAATATTTCTTTTTAGCACATTTTCAATGTTATGTACTGTAAATCCTCACGCCTATAAGCTAGACTATAAGGACTTTTGTTGTATATGAAAATGGTCTAGACCAGATTAAACTCGTTCAATTTGAATGGATAAGAGGACCTATAGGAAAACCAAATTGGATATATCTTTCATCGTTTTTGCTAAGGTTCTACATGATAAATTTTGCAAATTTATGTGAATTTTGCATGAATGAATTTCTAACAACTCAAACTAAAAAATGAAAATTAATTCAGGGTTCTCTCTCACTTGTTGGCGTTGTGTGATATTTCCATTGTCAATTCGCATGAATGTCTGAAGGGTTCAATTCATTTTCCTCTTGTTCTGTGTCTTCAAATGCTCCAATTTTTTTGATGCCAAATGTTCTGTGATTCACTTGCAGCTTTCTAGTTACAAACGGCATAAGAAAATGGAAAAGCATGCATATGATGAATGGAAAGCTTCTGTCCTTGATTCTAATAAACAAAGCAAAGCAAAAGGTGTTACTTCTTAAACGACATTTCATTCTTTTTTTTCCTCCCTTCAATCACATCACAATATTAGCAGTCCTTTTAGTTGGCCAATCTAAATGTAATTATCTCCTTTTACCAGTTTGTTGTAAGCAGACCACACAAACTCGGCTCAACTTTCTGAAGGAACCACAGGAGAGCCAGAAGTTGGAGGCTCTATAACAGATGTCACGCCTTCACAAAACACATCGAGCGACGGATAATTTGCTGCATTCAGGTTTGGCAGGTTGAATTTGCTGGAAGTTGAAGTGAGAAGAGCACATGCATTATAAGTTAATGAATCGATTTATTTTTACAATTTGGTGCTGTGTGTTGTTGCATGCATCATCTAAGGAGTTGCTCATCATTTGAGATTTTTAGCTCCTTTCTTTGCAACTGAACATTGTATAGAATTGCAATGACTTGTCTATAATGATAGGAAAATGTGCAATATTTCATGATTCTTTGGAATGGGATGTTTTATCCATAAATTTTAGTCTTGTTTGTAGACCATGACCCCTGCCATGAAACAAAAGAATCGTCGTAGGATAGTGATATTGGGATGAAGTAAATAGGCTAAAAGCCTTTAGTAATAATTATAAAGGAAAAAGGCATAAAATTTTTTGGGTAATGGTAATAGCATATTCATGGTCTATAATGTATTTTGAAACATTATTGGCAACAAAATTATCTTAAAATTTTTTGGTAAATAAATAATTTATCTTAAATATGTTATTTATCTTAAACAATTTTAAAATATTCTATTTACTTTTAGCATTTTTTTAAAAATGGTCTAGCTGCTGTAATTTTTAGGTGAAAAGAAAGAGTTTTAACGGAAAAAGAAACTCCTAAAGAATATAGTGGTTAAGCTGAATTGCTATTACTACGTATTTGAATTCAAAAGTGGGAAATGAACTCATACCCCCTCTTTGGAGGTCAGGACCCAAAACCTTTAGCTTTAGGAATGACAGAAAAATTATATTTAATTAGAATAAGAGGCATTCCAATTTTGTGCTAATTATTGTAATTATATACATATTATGAGTGAAATATGTCTACGTATTTTACTAAGCTTGAGATAGATATATATATATATATATGTTTTCGGTTGATATAGAACTTTGAATGTGTGGATTGACGCCATTTGTACAGATTGGTATCTTGGTGGATAAAGATGAAGATAAGGAATTCATTTAGTTCATGATCTGAATTCATATACACATAATATTATGACATATATGCAGATACACAATATTATTAATTTCATCAGATATATAGTACGACAATTCCTTGGCAGTGCATTAAAAAAATACTTTTACACATGTAGGACATAGTTTTATTTTTTGCTGAGATATAGGACATAGTTTTAACTTTTATTTTATCAAATATAGGACAGTTTTTTACTTTTATTTTTTCAAATTTTATTAAACCAGTGTACTTTTTTACTATGATATACTTTTGATGTAATGGATAAAAATCGTATCGATAGATAGGTTTTATTATTATTAGTATGATAATTATTTTGTTAAATAAATTATCACAAATTCTTTAAAGTGGGAAAAGAAAAACAGGAACCAAAATCTACGTACCGATGGACATAGACACATATGGGCGGTTCCCCCAAAAACAAATGTCAATATGGGCGGAATTCGACCAAGTACCTTCTCCTTTTTTTTTTTTTTGGCTGGTTTCTACTGTTTCTTTTTTAGGAGCTTTTTTTAATGAAGTATAAAACAATTATGAATAAGTTCTACGCTTGATTATTTAAAATTAAAAAAACTATCATTTTAAAAAATAAATTATAAAATTATCCAAGTTCACACAAATTATAAAACTTAAAATATAAAATTGCATCAGATTTTTTTTTAAAATAAAAATTATCATTTAAGATAAAACATTACAAATACTAATATCAAATATAAAACAATTTTATGGTACAAGAGATATAACTCTTGACTAAGATTGATTCTATCAGTAAAATCTGATGAAACTCAGTGAGGAGAACATAAATCGAGACCCAATGATTGGAAAATTTCTCAAATTCCTCTGTAATCCTATAACCGAATATGTACAAAGCTATTTTTAAAAAGATATTTACAATCGATGGAATATTCCGATTGATCGAGAAACAGTCACCGCAGCACAAAGACTGCAACAAACTCCGTCTAGCCATAACATTCATAGAATCAATCGACATATTATGTTAGAAAATAACTCAAGCGGAATACACACAAAAATAAACGGAGGTGGGGGAAGTATCTTCTTTATTACAAAATTAAAACTAAGCACAAGAACAAACTATTAATATAACAAAAAACATCAACTACGAAATTCTCGTCCCATATGAAGCAACCACTCTACCGCATGCTACAATTTAGAGGAAAACAAACGGCTTGAAGTAAGAGATTGTTGAACCTACCATTGGACTACTAAGGCATCCTGGATCGAAAATTGTCGGAAGCTCGTCGGGGTAGATCTGATAAGGAAACTCTCATCTAGAATCTTGACTCTATTTTCACTGAAATCATTGAACCACTGATCACTCTCGTCGGTCACAATGGAGGCTGTGGAAGTCTTACACAAAAGAAACTCTAAATATGAGAAATTTGAGAGAAAAAAGAAGCAGGGAGAAAGGAAACCCTTTATTTGTTTTGTTTTTTTTTTTTCTTCCAACAACTATATAAATAGCATCAGATTTTGTTAGATACTAAAATTTGATGTAAATCTGATATATTTTTTTTTCTCTCTTTTTTTTTGAAAAGAAAAATTCGAGTAAAAGAAAAAAGGGAAAAATGTGCCTTTTTTTTTTTTCAAATAGTAAAAGAGGAAAACTTTAATCTGTCAAAGTCTGTCGTTTTTGACCGTCCACAGAAACAAAGCCCCCACGGCCTACCAGACCAAGTCTTTCAAAGCTTCACTCCGCTACAAACCCAACCACTTTGTGTCTCCTTCCAGGTCAACTTCCTAGACTACTGCAACCATCAAATCTAAAACAAACTCCGAGACCCACGTTTAGAAACCATCTCTTTAAGCCACGTAGTAATCTCACTCAAGGTAATATAAGATCACCCGCACCTTAACAAACATCCAACTCATCAATTATTCTATTTTTTTAAACTTTCGTTTTAAAATAAAAATTATTATTTTGTCGTCGTCGTCGTCGTCCCAGTTTTATTCCAACAAGGCAAACAAACAGCTCTTCTTCGAATCTTCTTTCTTATAATAATAATAATAAATAATTATCTAAAATATTTAACGTTTGATTTTTTTCTTCCGATTGATATTTTCGATTTTCGATTTTGGTGGAGGAAAAATATCGTTGACTTCCCAAAACTCATATAGGGATTTGGGGGTTAGGGTTTTTTCCCATCTTGAATAGTTGATAAACTGATCTGGGTAACCCAGAAAAATCCGCGAAATCTGATGCAATCCTGAGCATTGAATCGGGTTTCTGATCGTCAACGCCTCTTTTGGGAAGATGGGTTTCGCGGTTTCTGATGAATTGTTGGGAACTTTCGTTCCGATTCTGATATATTGGGTTTATTCTGGGATTTATGCTCTTCTGGGTTCTTTTGAGAATTACCGTTTACACTCGAAGAAAGATGAGGACGAGAAGAACTTGGTCTCTAAACCAACTGTCGTCAAAGGGGTTCTTCTTCAGCAAACCATTCAAGCTGTCGTTGCAATCCTCTTGTTTACGGTATGAGCTTTACCACCCAAAAAAGCCGAAAAAAAATTGTAAAAAAAATTTGAACTTGCTTACCTTTAAATTTATTTCCTTTTTAGGTATGATATATGGGTGGCTAAATTGAAAAAAAAAAAAAAAGGTTTTGATTGGATTATTAGGTGCATCTGCCAATTGGGTTGCAGAATTTGCAGTTTATTGAGTTCGTGTTTGTTATATTTTTGTGATGGGGAATTCTGGTTATTGGTTAGAGGGTGTAAAATTGTTTCTCTGCTTCTTTCACCAATTTATGATGTTTTAATTGTGCTAATTATTAGTGACCAGGGTACTAAGCCAGCAAATCCGGTGTCATACAGTATTTAGACTTTTTTGCTCAAATTAGAGCACGTTTGAAATTGATTACGTAGTAATACTATCAATTAATGAGAAGTGTTGAGGTCTGGTAATGGTAGCTTTTTTTTTTTTTTTTTTTTTGTCGTTTGATGTCTGGTAATTATATTTAGTATTTGTTGGTTTAGAATCTCTCTTTTAGCTTCTATTTCTTAGGGATCTATAATGAATTGGGGTTAACTTATGAACTTCATACACCGATAGGCCATTTAGATCGTTGTTGCTCAAGTGTTGATAAGACGGTGGGAGTATCGAGTGTAACTTTATATGGTCGGAATTTGGAATGAGAAATTAGGTTTTGTTTACTCATTCAATGTGGTTATGTGCTGCTTGTTTTATTTTTTGATTTAGAAACTGCACGAGGTCAATTTGTTATGCTAGTTTCTTCATAAGAGTAAGGTAGTTGCATGTCTCTCCTCATGTTGATACGAGTAGGGTGAAGAATGGAGAGAATCGTGCAAAAAGCATTTAACTGAAGCTTCCTTGAGTTGATCAGGATGATGTCAGTGGTGCAAGATACCTATATTTTTTGTGATGTAAATGGAATCATCAGGGCCTACATGTGGTTTCGTCAAAAGCCTAGTTGTCTGCTGATGAAAAGAAGGCACATGGTGTAGTTGGTTTTGCATTGTTTCAAATTTGTCCTTGTTCGTAACTTCCTGCATTCAGCTGTTCTTCTTTTACAGCTACTTGTCTCCTTACGTGGTTTCCTGCAGATCCATATTGTTACTTTGTTTTCTTGTGTAACCACTTACACCGGTTACCCTACACCTGATTTATTATCAATATGTTCTTATGGTTTTATCTGGATTTGTATCTAGGAGACTAATTGTTTATGGGTTCATGTCATTGCGTAGGTCACTGGGAATGACGGTGGGGATGCCATAAGTCAGAAGCCTTCTCTATTAGTTTTGGCACGGCAGTTTGTTACTGCAATGTTGGTTTTGGATACTTGGCAATACTTCATGCACAGATACATGCACCACAATAAGTTTCTGTACAAGCACATCCATTCTCTACATCACAGGCTCGTTGTTCCCTACGCGTTTGGAGCTCTTTACAATCATCCCTTGGAGGGGCTTCTCCTCGACACAATTGGTGGCGCCTTATCTTTTCTCGTATCTGGCATGTCTCCACGAACTTCCATCTTCTTCTTCTCCTTCGCCACCATCAAGACTGTTGATGATCATTGCGGATTATGGCTTCCTGGAAACCTCTTCCACGTATGTTTTAGAAACAATACTGCATATCATGATGTTCATCATCAGCTATATGGAAGCAAGTACAACTTCTCCCAACCGTTCTTTATCGTGTGGGATAGAATTCTCGGAACCTATATGCCTTACTCATTAGACGAGAGAGCCGGTGGTGGCTTTGAAGCACGGCCTTTAAAAGAATACAAGGATGATTGATTGTAATATTGAGCATCATGAGCAAACTATTACCTGTACCAGTATTTTTTTGGCCCCCCCCCCCCCCCCCCCCCCTCCTCCTCCTTATGAGTGAACCACACTGCTTACTAAATTTGTATATACGGTTATTGTTGTGCCGTTTGATTTAGATTTCTTTTTTCTTTTTTGTTTATATCGGTTGTTATAATTGAATAATGAGATATGGTCTTGTACGGTATTTATTAGATATATCTATCCTAATTTTCACATCCTTTTCTGGTCTTCCATCTGTTTTAGCTTTGAGTCCTTTTGATTGGCATTGAGACACAATAACACTGCTTGCCCGGTTGAACCTTTTTCACCCTTCTTGTTTACAATTTTTTTCTACTTCTTTTTTCTTTCCTTTTCCTCGTCTCTCTCTCTTTTTTTTTTTTTTTTTTGGGAGAAATTAATGTTGTGTCCTTTAACACTAAGCCAATATCGAACACATGATTAAGTAACTATCTCTCCATTCAATTAGACACCTTTCTTGTCTTGTTTTTGATGTTTTTGACTCTGCGATTGTTGTGGGTTTTGTTTAAAGTAGATAGTCACGAGTTGCCTGGACAAACAAACTTCTACTGATAGATCTATGCCAAAATTTTTGCTAGATTCTAGGGAGACATCATCCATCCAAGAACAAGAAAGCTATCTATTTCTATTATTAAAAAAAAAAAAAAAGAGAAAAGAAAGCTATCTAGAAAATACTCTGAGCCCTCATGAAAATTAATTTTTTTTTTCTTTTCATTTATTTATCACGTAATCCAACATGACAGCTTGAATTGTCTAGCTATGTGACAAAACACATCTATAAGGTTTAAGATAAGCCCTTTCTATGGCATTTTCCGGGTTCCTTGGCCTATGTTTTAGCCTAAAATTTTTTTCTTAAAAGTTTCGTTAAGTAGGTGTTAAACATTAAGACATGGCTCAAAAGTTGGGACCCTTTTGGTTTTTGGTTAAGTCTAGAAAGCTATAAATTGGGAAAGACATACAATTTTCAATATTTTTCAAGTGAGAAGTGGATGTTTTTGATTGAAAAGCATGATTTTAACAACCCAAGTTGTGAATAGTATAGGGACAAAAGAGTGTAGACTTATCTCTGGCAATGAAAGAGTGGACTTGTTTTTTTTTATTCATATATTATTACAAAAGGAATTGGTTATACTTCCTTTTCTCATTCATTAACATGGAAATTGGTAACAGAATTCCTTATGAGGGCCATCATGTCTTGTTCATGTTTTAATCTTTTTATCCCAAAACCAACATGCCCTTAGATTCCCTACTCAAGAAGAATATGTTTGACACCTCTGAAAGTTACAAGTCTATATATATATATATATATATATATATATGTTCATGGCTACAAAACACTCGTATGTCCAATTTCCTTTTTTTATTTTTCTTTTCTGTTTCACACTTTCAACATCTCAATCTCTTCTTGAGGGGATCCAAAACCTAACCAGAAAGAGAGTGTTGAATGTCGATGGTCCGACTTTGTAATCGAGTGGTCCGTGATCCTTATCCCTAGAGTGATGTTGTAGCTTGCTGATGAACACCTAACTGAAAAAGGAAAAAAAAAAAAAAAAAAGTCCGTGATCCTTATCCCTAGAGTGATGTTGTAGCTTGCTGATGAAAAAAAAAAAAAAAAAAACTTTCATTGTCTGATTTTAAATGCTGTGATATGAGAGTCATTCTTTTTAGTCTCTGCTACTTATAACCACAAATGAGTCCTCATACCAGCTAAGCGATTCTGTTGCACTCCAATTTGTCAATAAGATACGTTTGGTGAATGAGTTGAAGTTGAAAAAGTATAGTTTGAGTTGAAAATTTTTGTTGACTTTTCAAAAAAGACAAAAACTGAGATGAAAAAGTACAGTTTGAGTTGAAACCCCAAACGAGGCCTAATTTTGTCTAGTATTTTAAGCATTTAAAGCTTCATCTACCTTTTCTTTTTCAGTATTAATTCACCTTATTATTAACATGCCCGCCCCCAAATTTGATGGTTCTTCTAACGGGTTTCTCTTGGCTAGGATTTTGTCCATTTTCAGAAGGTTTAAAAACTGCCCTTTAAAACTGACACTGTAATTTCAACTGGGTCCAAATTGAAAGCTGCACTTGATTGATATGTAAACAGGAATTAAGGGGTCATAATGTTGAGTTAAAAAAAAAAAAAAAAAGAGAGTCCCATATCATAAACATATAATAATAGTAGACATATAGGGGTATTGGACTGCTCTACTTAATAAACTAAAATGAGTAATATAATCGATCTAATATAATATTGGTAACTCCAAAGAGAACACCATCTTGCAGAGATGTGTTAAAAGGCATGAAAAAATTACCCAAGTCCCTCGTCATCAAGATATAAAGACAATAATAGACATTTTTGTGTCGGACAGTCGAGAGTTCTTGACTATACAAATGTGGATAGGACTCCAAATTATCTAAGTAAGATCTTCATTATCTCCCAGGACAAGTTAGTTACTGTTACATGAGATGAGAGAGATGATAAAGAAGAGAACAAGGGACCACTGTATTTATATTGGTGGTTACAGATTTGATTGTAGCTAGAGAAGGCTGCTAATAGTAATAATACAAGTAGGGCCTTCTGATCATCCTAGACGACATTCCGTTATCGTCTAAAATTCGAGTCTTCATCAATAAATAGCAAGATTGAGAACTTTTACCCTCCGTTGAAAATGATCAGTGGTTGGAAATGGATAGAGAGAGAGAGAGATGAAAACTTTTAGTAAAGGGAAACACAAAGAACCTTTTCTGGCCCCTTTGGTTTGAACTTTTTACTTGAGAGGCTTATGGAAAGCCATTCTTCCTTTCAAGTTCTTTGGAGGGTCCTGAAATTGATCACTTATGTGTGATTACCAAGTGCTTATAATTTCTAGTGCAAAAGGAAACAAAAATGGTGATGGGGTCCTTGTGGGGGTGGGTGGGTTGGTGTTTAGAATTCTAGTGAGAAAGTACTCATATTGTGTGGATGGGCTAGTTTCTACTCTATTTCCTTCCCTTTCTCGGAAGAAAAGGAGGGTCCGGAAAAAATCAATGAAATGGAAGAGATACAAGTGAATGAATAGTGAAAAAACAAAAGATAAATTTCACTTTAAAGAGACACTACATAAAAATAGACCTGTTTATAAAATTAGTTCACAAGTTGTAAGGAGATTGGAAGAGAAAGATCAAAAGAGTTTTGGTCTATTGCCCTTTACTTATTTGTTTTTTTTATTATGTATTTTTCACTTTTGTGATGGTTGAGTTATCTATTTTACACCACCGACAATACAAACAGAGTGGAGAAAAGTTAGCAAAAAGCCTCTCTTGTGATTTTCACCTCAAAGAACATGCAGACCAAGGCTTGACAACTCAACTAAATAAATGGTCCAGGTAATGTATGTCTGCTTTTCTGAATCATGAAAAATAGATTGGGGTTTCACCATAAAAAATTAAAAGAAATAGTGTTAGATTTGTTTTGTAGCTTTTGTAAAACATGTCTTTGAAAGGGAAGCATTTCTAACTGCAAATGCTATTTCAACATGCTTGGACTCTATCATACATCAAGATGTTTGCATGAATCCAAAATTAAGAGAACAATAACTAAAACTAAAAAACAAAATACATTAATAAACATCCATTTTCCTCCAAGTTACAGCCTCTCCAAGAACAGATAATAAAACTACGCAAATAAAAAACATTATTAAAAAACCAGAAGTTGTTTTAATGACCCCTTTAACACTACAACTTCTGAGGACTAATAAACTAATTTTGAGATTTCAACATCAGAGATTCACTGGCTGTATAGCAGATGTGAATTTCCCGGCGAGGCTAAACGGGGAAGCTGAGCTAGAGAATGTTGCCCAACTCTGGAGTTGAAATCTGTCAACTTAGCAATCTCTGCCTGAAACCTCGCCGGCGAATCCGATCTGAAACGCATGTTAGGCTCATAACTTGCCCTCGGAGTAGTAGCTCTATAAGCATCACCAGCTACATTTACAGCCTTTTGGCTCTTGCAGCCCAAGAGGATGCTCCGCCTTGGGAATTCTTTACTCATTCTAGTCTTTGATGCAGGCCTTGTTATCGTCTCTTCACAATCCGACATAACCGAGTAATCAGCTGCGCTTGCAGTGACGATACTCCACTGTATGCTTGCCTCGCTCGGGGCATAGCCAGTGGTGGGAGTGACACAACCAGAGGTTTGGTCATCAGAAGGCCTCCTTGCAAGAAAAGGGTTGGTTTTTCCTGTGAGGCTGTCAATCTCAAACAGGTCAGAGCTCGCATCGCTCCCCGAATCATGGTGGTTTCCACTTGAATTCGCGTTGAATACTATTTCATCAGCGCAAGAAGGATTAGCAGTGACTGCGCCGGGGCGATCCCACGACATCATTGTCATTCTCCTGTCAAGGCTGAGAGTCTTGGTCCCCCTTTGCAAAGCCGGCGAGCCAAACACCTCGGGTGACTTGCACATAATCTGATCACCGTGTTGCCCTTGAAGAGGACTCCTGACCGGAAAGTGTCTCAGCCCGGATGGCGGTTTTGCACTCAAGATGTCCACTTTTGGTGGCTTGTGGATTTGTGGTTCGACAAGGTTAAGGCCTGGTCTTGCAGGAGATATTATGCTTGCTTTGTGATGAACAGCTGATTTGTGGCTAGCATTACTAGGACTCTTGTGGAAGCTGATTTCGCCGACATCTTTAACCTCCACGGAATTCTTATCCGAGCAAGAACATTTGCCGCCAAAACTAGCGAGAAATTTCCTTCCATTCAACCTGCCTGACTTGGCTCTTGAGGAATTTTTAAGACCACTTTGCAACAACACACTCCTGCTGTTCCAACTAGACTCCGAACGGACACTCGGAGTTCTTGGCTGAATCTTTCCCTTTAGTTGCTCCATATTGAGCCTTCCATCATTCTTGTAAGGATAGCTTATTGTGGAGCTTCTGCTGGAGATCCTCGAGCTTGCATCATCGTCTATCACCCCGTTGAAGTATTTTTCAGCTCCGAACACTCCGATTTCATCATCTTCTTCCTTCTTTCTCCCCAAAGGGAAATGCTTGTCTTGAGCGGTAGCAATCATGGGACTAAGGTTCCGACTAGGCTCCACGAAGCCACGTACTGCAAAGGCTTCTTTGCCGCTCAAGTACGGCGAAAACGAGGCGTCGACGTTGGAGGGAAATGTTTGGGAGAGGCTTGTGTTGTGAGTTGATGCTAAGGTAACCATGTTCATGGAGATTTTCAATCTTTTTTCGGTTTAAGTAGTACTAAAAAGAAGGGAAAATCTTCAGGAAACAAACAAAAAGAAAAGTTTTATGTTTAGTTAAGAGAAGATGAAAGAGACCCAACAATAGAGAAATCCTATATATGTGAATACAAATATGTGTGTGTGTGTGTGTGTGTGTATGTATATGATGAATAAGAAGAACAAAGGATTTTAGAACAGAGACAAGACGTTCATGAAGAAGCTCAGAGGAGTACGGTCAATCAGAGAATAAAAGTGAAAGAAACTAGACATGAAGGAGGTTTGATTTTGCAGGGTGAGATTTTGTCTACAGAGAAGGAAGAAGAAAAAAGGCTTTTGTAAAAATTGAGAGGTCACAAACTCAAAAGGGGGTTGCTAGGCTTATTGAGAAATGTAGTTGTTTAAGTAGGCTTGTGGAATAAGAAAAATATGTTAACATGGTAGGTCCATATGCCTGTGGCCTAATTTCACAAGTTGTTGATTTTTCATTCATTTTTTTTT
The DNA here is from genome assembly GCA_038430175.1 of Ficus hirta. Lineage (NCBI taxonomy): Eukaryota > Viridiplantae > Streptophyta > Magnoliopsida > Rosales > Moraceae > Ficus > Ficus hirta. The sequence goes on along the minus strand of CM076595.1, from coordinate 11,845,281 downwards.
CCTTGGAATGAATTTAATTGATATTCTTAGCATGACATATACCAACAAAATCTTGAATCAAGTCTGCCCAAAAGTGAATAAATACATATTCTTTTTCCTGTTTTTGTGGATAGGAACTTAAAAGAGTTTCAAAAACCTTAGATGTGTAATTATCAGCAATAATGTTCTTTTTTTTTTTTCATAATTCATATATAATGTTTGATGGTTGGAGTAATGAGTTAGTTATTTTAATTATTTGAGGAATAATAAGGTGGATGGTCTCTATATTTATAAATAGATATATCCAAAACAATGCCAATAATAAGATGATTCTGATTTGGCATTCACTGGCAAAGTCTTAAGAATAGGCCCCTGTTAGCTATATCATTTTTGTATGCATACACATATATGAGTCCTGCATACACATGTCCTATGCATGATACATGCATAAATACGCGGCTTGGGCTAGAAAGAAATGCCCAAATTCATCCGTTAAGTGTATCTATGGATTTGTATTAGACTCCTCAAAATAAGCTCCTAAACATATAATACTTAACAGTTATAGATTTAGAATTTTTCTTTTTCTCAATAAGACACAATGAAAAATACGAGTTTTTATGACATCTTTTATTTAGAAAATAGTTCCATGACAATAAATGAGGAAAAATAGTCATTTTAAATATATGGAACTTACATCATTTTTACATTATTTTTTATGATGTGTACATTAATCTTGTCAAAAATAAAGCGCGCGCACACACACGTATATATATATATATATATATATGTGATGCACTAATTTTTGTGAGATTGCTGTAAATAAATACATTACTAATCAAAGCACAATATCTGAGTCAATTTTAGAACATTAGAGAAAGAATTATGGTTGGAAATAATACACGCATGCTTTTTAAGTTCATGTTCCAAATCCAACCCCACACGTATCTCCCGTTCCTTACCATCACCAATTTATGCAATGAAGTTATGTCCTTCATTTGTTGCTTTCTGTATTAAATTTTGGAGAATTTTAGTCCACACAAAGTTTTACCCTTAAAGAATCCATATCATCAAGGGCAAGATTTCAACCCCTTCATGTATTATATGATGAAACTTTTGGTATATACATTGGTGGTGAATTCTACAGTCAATTTGTAACTGGATTGATAATTGAATTCGGAGTTGATTAATGATGAGTCGGTTTACAGAGGAGTCAACTCAACATCCTCATAGATTTATAGAGGTTATAGAGTTTTTGAAGTTTCTACTATGATTACCCCACAAAAAAAAAAAAAAAAAAAAAAAAAAGGAAGAAGAAGAAGAAGAGAAAAGAGGAGGGTATTATGATGGCTAGTTGATAGTAAGATAGGGGATGAGAAAAGAGGAGAATTCGAGAAAACAGAGAAAAGGGAGAATAGTAAGGGGTTCCTTCTTATCTATGGAAGCGGATCCTGGTCTTTGTTTTTATGATTCGTTGAAGACCATGTTTTATTATGAATGCGTTTCACCTATTTCGGCTTCATTTGATGGGTCGCCTCCTTTTATTTGGAAAAGTACCTCTTTAGATGATTTGAGTTGTCTTTTGATCGAATGTAATTCCCCGATTATTCGAAATGGGAGAGTCTTTAAAATATTCTTCATGACATAATTAATTTAATGTTAACACATAGGTTAGTCTTGGAGTCGATCTTATCTCTCAACAAATTTTACTAAAAATTCATCTGTTTCTGATATATGTCATGATCTAACTATATAGAAAAGCAAAAATTTAAAACAAAGAAAAATAATTTTCACAAGATTCTCCTGGCTTTAGATGTTGTAAAGTGTCCCTGTACATATAGAATAGTAACAATTATGCCTCCGTTTGATGGTACGGTTGAAGTTGAAATTTTTAAGTTGGAGTTGGTTGACTTTTTAAAAATTAATTATAATTTTTGTTGACTTTTCAAGAAAAGATAAAATTGAGATGAAAAATTTAAGTTTGAGTTGAATCACCAAACGGAGTGTATATTAAAATACCTGTGTAGTGATATTTCTATAGAAATATACCTGTGTAGTGTGTATGATAGAATAACAAAAAGTTTTGCTGAAGCCATAAAGCAACTGCGCCATGAGGTTATTTCAAATTATGAGAAAAACAAAATTTAAAAATTATTATATTAATATAATACAAAAATATGATATTAGATTAATATTATACAAATCAAACGTTAATAAAACTAGAGTTTATATCATACTAGTCAAGAAAGAAAAATTTATATCATGTTCGTCAATAAATAAATAAAAAAATGGTGATTATGGTAATTTTCTCCGAAATTTTTAATTTTATTTGGGCTAAGCAAGTTGGACCTATATGGCCCATTTTAGCAGATGAGCTGACAAACGGCAGCTTTGGGAGAGCATGTGTAGTGGCCTGTGGCTTCCTCTCTTTTGTTCCTTCTTTTTTTTCTTTTTTTCTTTTTTTCAACTTCGGTTGTGTTTCTTATCCCACTTCATTATTTTATAAACAACTGGGACTTGTTTATTATTATTTTTTCTTTTTCTATCTGCTAATGTACATTGCTAATTTAAAAAAGGTAGTGATGTTGAGAAACTACCTATTTTCTGAGGGAAAATATATTTTCCCTTGTGAATGTGATTACAAAAAATCACTCACTCGAAAGAAAAAAAAAATTGATGCTAAAAAATTCCTAAGCTCCAATTTCTACCACTGTACTTGCTTTCGGCTTCAATGGATCCTATGAACACCCATTTTACAATTTTAAAAAATAAATTCTTCAAATTTTGAACCTGAACCGAAAATCCGGAAGAGCTTTGATTTTGACATAAACAACGCGTTGAACTTAAACAAAACACGGACAATTTTCTTATACTTCACCCTGGAAAACTTGCATTTTGGGTGGCTTTTGACAAAGCATAATAGAGAAGAAGTCAAATTTAGGAGACTTGATCAAGGGAAAAAAAAAATTAATACAATGGCATAGACCTTACAAGCACAACTCCTGTTGCTTTTGTCTATTAATAGACTAGTTTAAATAAACAAAGGGCAAGAGGATTTAACTAATTGTGCATGATTTCTACGGCCCTCTCCTCCCTTTTGTTAACATACTTGTTGAAGCAAAATTGCTTATCGAAAAATATTAAATAATCAAATGCGTGGGTGTCAGGACTAACAAGCTTTGCGACAGCCAAACCGAACCACCACGTCGGAGATCCTCATCCTGAATTTCATTGAGTGGAGGTGGAGTTTCCATCTGCAACCCAGTACTGCTTGACAGCGACCAAAATCTTCTCGGGAACAAGGGGCCCATCCTCATGGTCCACCATTTTTGTGTCCCACCTCATCCCTCCGATTATCTTCTTCACCTTCATTAGCGTGTCGACTTCGTCGCGGAAGATTACTGCACCTTCCGGTCGCAAAATCCGGTCCATCTCCAGAAGAATGTCCTCCTCATTGCATCTACATTTTGTTAAAAAAAAAAAAAAACAAAAGTTAGATAAGGAAGACATTGTATAGGTCCAAAATAAGCATATTATAAGATATAAATATGGTTGGTTCTAGGAATGGCAACAATCGATCATCAGCAAGATTTTTCACCGTGTTAGAACGTTCTAATACTACATCCACTGTCATTCATTTTCGCTCATCAATGCGAAGAAGAAGAAGAAAGTTTAGGTTCATATTTCAAGCTTGGTGGTTGAAGAGACCTAAAATGATTAGTGACTGGTTGAAGAAGTCAGCGGGGTAGGCCAAATATCAGATCTTGATAAGCTTTGTGACTTGGAAAATCATTAGTTGACAAAACAAGTGAGGTAGGCCAGACTGTCAATGACTGGTGGCTAACCTTTCTACTTTGGTATTATCAATCAAAGGAAAAAAACACACTTAAAAGAAAGCCCCACATTCACACGTAAGAGCATAAAGATTGAAGAAATACTTACTTGCCCTTGTACAGACTGAAAAGTCCATTGGCATGAATGAGGTCATAAGTCCTTGGGTATGTGGAGAAAGCTTCGCACCTGCACCAGCGTTACCGACAATAAAAAGATTATTAGGAAGTTAAGAGTTTACATAAATTCTTAAGATTAACAAGAAATGATCAAATATTCATATTTTGGGAAGCTAAACATGACAACTGAGTAAAGGAAAACTGAATAGGAAAAGGAGCTGGACAAATATGCATAGGAGAACAGTACCAGTCATGATAAATGCCAATCAATCCTCGCTCGTATATGACACCCAGAGTATTTTTCTCGGCTATAGTAGGCATCACATTCATAACCCAGAGTTTTGGAGAATAAAGTGCTGCAGCAAAACCTCCCAAACCAGCATTCATGTCCATTATGTTGCGATACCTTCCTGTGTCAAGTAGTCCATTGATTTTCTTGTAAGCATTCACATGCTTCTTCCATTCTCGGTTGTCCTCCTCGTATGCCTCAACAGAAACACCAGGAACAGATCCACTAGCAATTCTGGGTGGGACGGCATTAAGCCTCCTTGGGAAGGGCTTCAGTTCCCCACCAGCAACTTCATCTGGACTGTTAACATCCGGATATGGCGTTATGCATGCCTCCATTTTCTTGTACCTAATAACCATCACAAAGAACCAAAATTTAGGAGGGAAAAAAAAAATCATACAAGATAAAATCATAATAGAACCTAAAGCTCTTTGGATATTAGGAATGTTGTCCGTAACACATAATGCTAGGCAACGGGTGACTATAAACCATACCAGACATCATCCGCATCGCCAGATTTGCAAAAGTTAACGCGAGAATCATCCTGTCTCTTTGTGCATGACTCAGCATTCACCTTCTTTTGCCAAATAGCAATTTCACCCTTCTCGTACTTCTTTTCCCAGCAGAGAAGCTTAGCAGTTTCTTCAATATTTCTCTGTTCCTCCTGGAGGTCCTCCTTGGAACGCTGCCATGATTTGTAGTTAGCCTTCCAATGGATGGGAGGACCAGAAAGTACCCAATAACCTCCAGGTCTAAGAACTCTGTCAACTTCCATCAGATATTTTCCACCTGTTGAAAAAGAATCCAAAATCAATTACATAAATTAATGTCTAAACATAACAAGATAATTATTCTAATTTAGCATATACGATACTCACCATTGGCTCCCCACGGAATTAAGCAACGAGAACAGTGTGCCATGTCAAAGGCTCTAGATGGATATGGCAGCTTTATTGTGCCAAGAACTCCAATCACAGCAGGTACACCCCTTTCAAGAGCAAATTGGACCTGCGCTTCATGCGAGTCTCTTGGGGCAAAAGACATTGCAAGAACATTTCTACTCCAAAGGTATGCACCCCAACTAGCAACCTAGATAACGTAAAACTATCATAATGATCCTGAAGATCTCAAAGCTAAAAAATTGAACATTAAGAATAAAATAAGGGTAAAAGGTTGGCAACTAAGTCTCAAAGACGTTAGCATTTAGATCTGAAGCACACATACCCCGCAACCAGTATCCAATGCAGTCCTAACTGTCCCATTCTTGATAGGTATCACAGCTGCAAGCTGATCAATATACTTATCAGCTCCTTGAGGAAACTGCGTGCCCCCACCAGGAAATCGAAAAACATTTCCCTCGTATTGAATCCAGTTCTGAATAGCCTTCTCAACTGTCAAGCTCTTGTAAGGAGCATTGGCATAGGGTACATAGTCACGGCTCTTTGGCCATGGGAATGGAGTTACGTAGCCTTTAGGTGCAGGGATCAGGCAATGCAACTTCTCTTCCTCAGGAGGACAATGTCTCTCTCTATAGATCATGTCGTTTCTTGGGAAAGTCATCGCTCGCTTTTGGTCTTGGCAGGGCGTGTAATCCGTGTAACGGGACTTGCATGGTTCAAAGACCTTTGCTTGCCCGGATTCCTCTATACTCCCAGCATCACCACCATGGTGGGTATCAAAACTCAAATTTTGAACGACGTTGCATTCCGCCCCACTCTTAGTGATTTCAAGAGCAATGCTATCACCCTTGCCAAAACCACTTCTTTGCCACGCACCCAATATGTAGAAGAAACAGCACAAACCAGCTACAATAAAAATCTGAACGGAGCTCCTCGTCCGACCTTCACCTGAGCTCGTTTTCGACGCCATAGCGCACCTGAAATGTACAGAAAACGCAGAATGAGACACAAATCTAGTATGGCACTAGCGCAAAGAATCAAGATCGCCCTCAGATCTGGGTATCGCGCGCACCCATCATGTCTTTAAGCTTGAATATCACACCAAAGAGGACATCGGTAAAAACAGAAACGAAAAAATAACCAATCTACAATAAAATTTCCTCACTTTAACGCCACTTATACAAACAACAAGATCCGGTAACTTATACAAAAACAAAACGGAATCATCAAGTTATCAGCAATAACTTTAACGGAACCAACGTCATTTATAATTCCGTCTATAAAATTAAACAAAAAAGAAATTAAATTTACCAGTAAATCAGTTTAAAGCAATCATTTTCTTACTAGAAACGTCAGGACAATTCTATATATATATATATATATATATATTTATATATGTAGAAACGCATAACCGATAGAAAATGCACTACCGTGAGACGTTATCGCTCTGGGAAGTTATGATAACGTGTAGTAGAATAAAAGGAAGCGTAAAAAAATTACTAACTCTTATTAAATTCAGCTAATTTAATCATCTTGACACTGAAACAGCTAAATCAACAAACTTTACACAGTTAATCAGCTTGAAATTCCAAAAGATCCGATCTTGATTACTCGAGAACAGAAAACCGAATTCAGATCGCTTACCAATCGCAGAGAAAAAGCGAACACCACTCCGAGATCTCACAGCCAGCGACCTATCAGAGGAAAAAGGGGAAAAAGATGGAGGGAGATTAGAGAGAGAAACGAAATCTCCCACTATATATATGTGTGAATATAATTTATCAGAAAAATATATATATGTGTGTATCTATATGTATATACTTTTTCTTTTTCTTTTTCGTTGTTTGAGAGAAAGCAAATGCAATGATAAATCCAATTCCAACCGGAGTGAAAACCCTAGCTACTCTCCGATATCGGAAACCATTATTGCGACTTTCTCTTGTATTCGATTTGATTTCGAATTTCCACTCTTACGTCTCTCTCTCCTCTCTCTGCTAAGCACCCAAATGTCGACTATATATATACATATGATATATGTATAGTATATAGAGAGAGAAAGTTAGAGAGAGAGAGAGAGAGAGAAAGATCGAAAACAATACACACGTTGCTTCCTCACCCACTGTAATGAAAATTGAAAAAGAAAGAAAAAATAAATGCGTAAAGCTTAAAATAAAAACACTGTACGCTTGAAGATCTCGGTCTTTCGTCTTGGTTGTATTGAACTATAAATTTTTTTTTTTTAAATTAAATTTTATTAGAAGGGATTAAGAGCGAATTTTGCTAGAGTGCGAGGGGATGCGCAGTGCGCGCAGAGCATGGCGGGGTGGGACCCACGCGCCAAATTGAGGGAGGAATTTCCTGTCCGTCCGTCATTCCCAAAAGTGGTATTTGGACGAACGATTGAGAAATTTTTTTTCTTTTTTTTTTGGGGGTTTTCCAGTTGGCGATGATCGAGGTTATCTTGGGCCCCACTCTACGGCTATTGGACTGCCACAACGGGACCGGGCCTGATGTCGTGGCCATGGATCTGTCGGCCGTGATCAGATACAGTCGGCCCATGGTAAGTGGAACATGTTCTTAAAAGGCTATCACCATCTAATGCGTCTCTTTTCGTTTGCATAGTTTTTTTGGGAATTTATAGGGTAGGCAGGCGAAGGTGATCGATCCACTTTCACACCAAGTATTGTACCTTTTTTTTAAACAATCATAATTCATGTTTTTGTTTGACACGTTGGTATAACTTTAATTAAATTATATTTTTTTATTAGATTTTTATTTTTTTTAAATTATAAAAAAATTATAATTAATTTTTAAAAAATTAATTAATTTTAATTTAAAATTTTTAATTCCAACTAATAATTTAAACAGATGCTTAGTTTTTTTTTTTTTTTTCTATACAAATAAGTATCACACATAATCTCATGAGATACTTCCATCACAAAAACCTTTAGAAGGAGGTTTCTCATTTTTTTAATTTAAAATGAGGGGATTCGAACTCTATCTTTTTATATATATATATATATTTACTGAAAACTCTATATTTTACAATTAAGTCACATGTTAAATCATTTTCACACCAAGTACTGTACATTTTCTTTTACCACCATAATTTAGAACAAAATTATGACAATAATGACAAGATATTCTTCTCTTTCTCTTATTTTTTTATTTGAATTTGAATTTGAAATGAGGAAATTTGAATTAAAATTTTTTAATTGAATCAAATATGAAATTATCAATAAATTATACATACAATCACGTAAGATATGCAACCACATAATATATTTTATTTTTTATGTAAGATTAGATTATTATTTTTTTTGGTGAATAGGTAAGATTACTTGTCGAATCTTATTACCGTATTTTTATTGAATATTTTAAGCATATTTTAAAATTATACTAGAAAAAGTATATTTCACAATCAATTTTAGGATATTTTTGTCAGGAAGAAGAGTGGGCATCCATTTATTAGTTTTTTTTTTTTTTTGAAATATCCATGTATTAGTTTTGATAAGTCATAGATGACTTCTAGAAGAAAAAATTTTTTTTTTCTGAGTAGTCTAGAAATCAATTCTCTAATATTTGACAAGTAAACGTATTCTTTTTTCTTGGGAAAAGAATTTTATTTAAATTAATGGAGTAAATCTGACAATATTGGAGAAGAGATCAAACTAGAAATAACATCAACCCAAGACACACCACAACAAGGGGGAAAAAATCATTTGTGTTGCTAGCAGATTAATAAATTGTATATTACAATAACATATATATATATATATAAAATAAAGTAAAATAAATGCAGGAATAAATGCGCATATGCGGAAAAATTAAGGTAAGAGGAAAAACATTGTAGTTTGATTAGGACCACACACACAAAGGAGAGTACTAATTGACCAACTTTGTTTACACATAAAGTTTAGCACTGTATTGCCCCGTTTAGGACCCAAGAGTCCCTACCGTTTGTTCTCTCAACTTTCCTTTTTCAGGGTTTTTTTTTATAATTATTATCAAACTTTCCCTTTTAAGTTTTGGACCTTCTGAAATCCGAGGGGGGGTTTTTTGCCATTGTCTTTAAAACATTTGAAAAACAAAAGGACATATTTTTAACGTGTGAAAATGAAAACATTTTTTAGATCTCCTTTGTTTACTAAATACTTGAAAACATAAATTAAAACTAAAAATTGTAAGAATAATTTTTGTTAAGAAAAATAAAAAATGATGTAAAGTTATTTTCCCTTCTCTTAAGATTTATAACTTAAAATATTTTAAAAAAAATATATCCAAATACAGTTTCACTTTTTCGTATATTCAGATCACTCTCTAAAAACACAACCAAACACAATTTTAGAAACCAGTTTAGCATCATTTTCAGAAAAACTCATCAATCAATTGGTGTATGTGTGAGTCGTTTTTAGTGTTTTAAGTCCTTATTAATTCAAGTCCTTGATATAGTACATTTTAGAAGAAAAGAAATTTAATTTGTACATTATTGAAGAACGTAAAATGCTTTCTTTTGTAAATTAAAAGCAAATTATTATTTTTTTTCTTTTAAACGGAAAAGCAAATTATTCTACAAGCAAACGAAAATGCAAATTATTCAAAATAAAAAAATAATTAAAAGGTTTTTTTTACAGCATTAAAAACAAAACTCTTTTATAAATTGCAAAGATTTTAATTATTTTTTTCTTTTATATCATTTTTTAAATATCCTTTATATCATTTTCACTATCATGACTGTTGTACTTTTTTTTTTTTTTAATTTCTAAAGGAATGTAACGTTACGGTAATTAAAAAAAATCCAAATCAATGTTATTTTCAAAATTCTCTATTTACTAATGATAAAATAACTTTCCCTCATTAAAATGATAATTTACATTAATGTAAATATGTTAGTTACTATATTTATTGCTTGTGGTTTAGTTACATTAGTAAATTGAATTTTTATTTTGCAATTTAATATGATATTTATTTGGGGGGTAATAACAAAAAAACTTCTTGAGTATTTGTTGAAATGTTGAATCCCATAATTTGTGGTTACAAATATATTATAACGGTAATATCACACCTAATTCTATTAAAAAGTGCAGAGTTTAAATCTCTCAATTACAAGTTAAAAAAAAAAAAAAAACCCCACAATGTTCCATGTATGTTTAAGGAACACGGTATTTATTTCATTTCATTTACCAATGTTTTGAAAACATCGCCCTTGATTAAATTTGGTTTAGAATAAGGATAAAAAGATGATTTAACATTGATTTTAAAATTATTAGGTGGATGAATTGTCATATCAAGGAGAAATATCGTCCTATCAATCCATAATATGAAGCTACTTTTGGAATGAGGGTATTTTGGTCATATAAAAAACTTTAGGGGTTTTAGCCAAATAGTTTTAATCAAAGTGAATTTTTTTTTTTTACACGATTAATAAAAACACAAGGGATAAGCACAACAGTCTTAACAACATAAAGGTGCAACTTATCGTTTTCATAGAAAATAAAATGAAGCATCTGTTTGATAAATTAATTAGAGATATAATTTTTAAATTGATATTGATTGATTTTTTAAAGATTAATTATAAATTTTATTGACTTTTCAGAAAAGAACAAAAAATGATACGAAAAAAATATAATTTGATTGAAATTAAACTTGAATACCAAATGAAGCAGAAGTCTTATCATGTCGTTTTTATTTATATATTCAACTTTTTTCGGTAACTTCTTTTTGCTACTAAAGTTATCTATGTCTTATAAGTTATAACTTGAATAGTACAATACTGATAAATGTTTGAAAGGGACCTCATTAATTGTTTTTTAATTATTTTTTTGACTAAAAAAAAATGTGGGTATTACCGTCACGTCTCAATAATCCTCCTAAAAGATAGAGTAAAGGTTTGAGTCTCAAATCTCTTAGCCACGCTGACTATTCTTTTGGAGTTGACCTCATTAATTGGTTTTAGATAATTGTAAAAGAGGCTTAAATAATTGCAAATGGAATATATATATATATATATATATATATTTATATATAGGTGGTTAACAAGTGTATTTGAAGCATGGTGGATCATGTTATTCTTTATGGTTAAGTAAAAAGATGGATCTCAATTACTCAAGGGGTCTTTCTCGTACTCATTATTTCTAACTACCGACTTTAATTATTGAAAAAAAAAAAGAGGAAAATAAAAAATATCTTTATTGTAATGACATTTCTGTCCCATACAAGAAAATGGTCAAGATCAACTTCATTTGTTACATAAACTCATTGATGGTATCATCACGCTTTCTGACCTACTAATTGTTACATAAACTCATTGAATCCGTCGATGGATAGTTTAAAATCCCGTATCTGAACATTAAATATGCGTTTGGTATAATAGTTTAGATTATAGAATTTAGATTCGAATTGAATTATGCATTTGGTGTGACGTTTTGAATTATTAGAGTTAAAAAGTGTAAAAACTTAAAATGTGTTCGGAAAAAAAATCAATATGGAGCTTGTTTCGTTGGTTTTAAAATTCTATGTAATTTATAAAAAAATTCATCTTATTTAGATTTTTATAAGAAAAGTTATGGATCTTTAAAATTTGAATTAGAAAACTATAAATAATAAAACTGAGGGAAAAAGATAAAAATTTAATTATAATTTTAGGATCTAAACTCTTACACCAAACATGAGCTTAATAGCTATTATTCCAAGAGTTTAAGAGCTACCAACACCTGATCTTTATGTCAAAAGAAGACGCTTGTGTGCATCAAACTCAACTTTCTGATTGAAAATTCCAAATAATACCTCGTCGAGTTCGACCATCATGCTATCGTTCGCTGTGGTCAAGACTTTAGTTGATCTTTTTTTTTTTTTTTTTGTTAAGCAAGAAAAAGAAATCATGTACAAATAACGATGGTGGACAGTCAGTGAAAATGTGAAATCATGAAACCATTTCCCTCACAGCAAAAGAAACCAAATAATAATAATAATAATAATAATCTATCTATTACCTTATTTAAAGAGGACGAAAGACACTAAATTTATATTTGATTTATCAGTTGGAGATAAAATTTTTAAATTGTAGTTGGATGAATTTTCAAAAACTAGTTATAATTTTTCTTGATTTTTCAAAAAAAAAATTGAGATGAAAAAGTATAATTTAGTTGGAGTTAAACTTAAATGCCAAACGAAGCCTTGCCTTTCGTCCTTACCTCCCCTCCTGTCACGTGACGGGTTCTAACCCCGTCATGTGATATTTTTAGACAAAAAAATTAATTTTTAAAATTTAAAAAATTTAAAAACTTAAATTTTTAGTTTTTTTTTTAAATTTTGTTTTATTTTACTTTGTTTGTCTATTCTGTGCGGGTTCTAAACCCATCACGTGACAATTATAAATAAAATATTAATTTTTAAAATTTTAAATTAAAATTTTTTAATTTTTAATTTTGTTTTACTTTGAATGGTTTGTTTCGTGCAATTGTGGCATTTCAACTAGTAATAAGAAAAAGAAATATCCTAAAAACATACATATTCGTACAGAAATAGATTTGTAGTTGTCGAGTCCTTTTATATTGTTAAGCGTTATGGCCGCTAGATTTAGATCCGACAAAGGCAAGTGCTTAGCAGGACTTTGGAGTTACAGTACAATATAGATATACATGTTAATATATATAGGCTTTATTTGGAGATCTATCTTATTTCAAATTAAAATATAATTTTTTATCTCAAATTTTATTTTTTTATGAAAAAATTTTTATCTTTTCTGAAAAATCAATAAAAATTTTCAACTCAAATTCATTCACCAAACGGACCCATATTGTATTATTATTACCTGACAAACTAGTTGTTTTTTTTTTTTTTTTGATAAGAAAACCTGACAAAGTAGTTACTATTATAAAACAAAGCCAAAGTAGTCGGCTTTCCCTGCAAATTATTTTAATTTGGAAAATGAGAATTGCTAATTAGGAGGAAGAAACAAAGAAAACGACAACGACTTTCAGACCAAATGAAAATGATCCGCATTCCATGCTAGAATCTAGGTTTGGCTTTGACGGGAGAAAACGACAATTTTTCTACAAAGAAATTGGAAAGTCTTATTATTATTATTATTATTATTATTATTTTTCCCAAAGGGGGCAAAATTAGATATCAACAATTAAGTTAGCATTCGATCCAATCTGATTGAGCCGGATTGGTCAAAAGGGATAATGATCTAATTATTTTTTATTTTTGTGAAAGATAATTATTATTTATTTTTATTTAACAAATGTTTATCATTTTTTGTTAATGAATATATTCATAGAAACTAATATCTTACTAATTCCAAATTAATGTTATTTAATATTTACATATATTGCATCAATTCTTACAAAAGATTAATGCCTCCTCATAACTTATGATCTCTGGTATTATCCATCATCAAAATATGGAAACATAAATAAGAGCATCTCTAATGAATTCCTATTTCATACGTCGTTAATAAAAATTTGGGTAAAAATCATTTTCCAATGTAATGTTACATTCATACACTACACTTGTTAAATTTGACACCAACTATAACATATGCTAAATTTCAAAATTTGGTTGTTTATATATTAGTTAAAGTTTTCCTTTTTTTTTCACTAGTAATTATGAACAAAAAATCCCTAAAAAAAATAAATTTGAAAGTCAACATAAGTTTCAAAGTTGAAATTTAATGAGGACAAATAGATTAGCATTTAAAATAACAATATACACAGGAGTGTAAAATAGGATAATGGGTCGATCCATTAATAAAAATATTGGGTTGAGTATATTATTTCTTAGACTTGATGTTTTAAATAGAATTAAAATTGATATTTGTATTTGAGATTATCAGATTAAATAATTAGTAAATACAATAAGTTTTTGTAACTGGGGGGCTTCTTTCATAATAAAAAAAAAATAATACATATCTCTCTTTGCTATATATATATATATATATATATATATATAAGATAGCTATGTTATTCGACACCGCCATATATAGGTAGAGAGAGAAGTTGTATCATAATAATCACAAGTTGTATCATAGTAAATTTTTTTTTTCATTAATACCGTTTATTTTTTGATCCAACGGCTCTATAAGGGTGGCCGTTCTTGTCCGACAAAACTGGGGTGCCGGATAAGAAAGTTTATGTATATTTATATATATATACATATATTAAATTTCTTATAAACATGATTTTTCAAGACAGAAACATGAAAACAAAGAGGACCCATAAAAGGTTACAAAGAAATTGCACGAATGGATGTGAATATAAGTGAAAAAACTGTGTTGAGTTTAAGAAGCAGAGGGGTGCCCACTCAACACAGCTCCATAGTTCATGAACTAAATCACATACATAAATTGGAGGAGCCCACTAATATAATATTCATTACAATAAATGTTGAGAAGCGATTTGGAATCCAAAAAAAAAAAAAAAGAATTGGAATCCAAATAAAAGCTTTTCAATTCATTTCACAGGGGCATTGTACACTTACTGTTTTGTTGGATTTGCAATTAGACCTCATGAAAGCCGTCTTTATACTTGCAAAAAAGAAAAAAGAAGAATAATAAATCTTAGTGAGGCCCATCACAACATTTATGTCCTAAACATAAACATTTATTTTGGCTTCACTCATGTTTTACTTACCAATCATGGCAGATATGTGACAGGCAATAATGTATTATTAACACTATACCTGTATCCATCTTTTTTTCCCCCTCTACAAGTATTAGGTGCAGCTTCGGTTGGAAGAATGGTTTTTAAACCGTATTGAGGTTTAAATATGAGTAGGATCTACGTAGTAAAAGTAACGGGTCTTAGTGGAATTACTTAGTAAAAGTTCAAATGGATGTCATAAAGATTTTGGTTGCACGACGTAGACTACTGTTGCTCGTCGTTGTATCCTAGAAGACAGACGTCCGTTGAAATCACTTGTATTTACCGGAAGGGACAAATCTGTTTTAAGGAAAGTGTGTCACACGTGTCTCGACGATATTCTTCTTTGTGTTGTTTAATTCAAGTTAAGGTTGAATTTTGGTTGTAATAATTTTTTTAATATCATACTTATTCATTATTTATATTCCATTATTTTCTAATAGCTTCGTTAACTATTGGAAATGAATACTATATAATGTAACATGGGCAGGATTTGTTATTTTCTATATGGTTTGAAGTCAGATCCTTAAAAAAAAAAAAAAAAAATAGTGGCAGTTAAGAAAATTGTTATATCAGGGAAAAAAAAAAAGTGATGCTAAAAAATTCCCAAATTTGTTTAATCGTTGCCTTTTCTTGAGTGACGTGTTCAAGTGGGGTTGCTCACCGACATTGTTGTTATTCTTCCTCCTTTGTTTCAAGGTTTTATTTCTGAGAAAATTTCACCGATAGCCATCCTAACGCAATAGTTTGGTTTTTTTTTTTTTTTTTTTGGTGTCATTGTTGGATAATCTTGCACTTTTTTGACACCTCAGAGATTCTCTTGAAAATGTTA
The DNA here is from genome assembly GCA_038430175.1 of Ficus hirta. NCBI lineage: Eukaryota > Viridiplantae > Streptophyta > Magnoliopsida > Rosales > Moraceae > Ficus > Ficus hirta. The sequence continues at coordinate 11,829,691 of CM076595.1, read as the reverse complement.
GAAAAGTGACATGACAATATTTCTCTTTATTTTTCAAATAACTAATGTACAAGCAGACCCGTAGTGCAGTGGTGCTTGCAGAGTCAACAAACAAAAAAAAAGCAAAGTAAAAGAAAAAAAATTAATTATATTCTATTTAGTGAAACATTTTAAACTTAAATTTTTCATCTTAATTTTTATTTTTTTTAAAAAATCAACAAAAATTATAATTAATTTTTAAAAAGTCAATAAACTCAAACCGTTTTACCAAATGGAATCTTAATAAAAGTTTCATGTGGCATTAATGTGTTCATTTCAACTTAACAATATATATCTTATTTCATTTTTATTAAAATTCTCTGTAATTTTTTTTTAAATTATCTTATTTCAACTTAAAATAATAAAGTTATAGATTTTTAAAATTTGAGTTTTTTAAAAATATTTAAAAAATTAAATAATAAAATTACATGAAAAAGACAAAAAAAAAAAATTGAAAATATTGTTTTCAAAAGTGCCCCAAATGGACCCTCAAATTGTCACGCAATAAGACACGTGATTATATCGGTTAAATTACATCAATCAGCATTAGCTGTTGGATTAGGGGTCGAAAGTGTCAAAAAATTTCAGGAAGCAATCTATTAAAAAAACAAAAGTTATGTACCAAAGTGTTAAAATATTCATAGTTCCGAGGACTAATAGTGCTAAACAGTCCAAACAAAATGAGGTCTCAGCGTAATTATAGAAACTAATTTACAAATTCCACCCCTCCAATGAAACACAGCCTTATCTATTCCCAATCCCATCCGTTGCTTGACTTTGAGAAGACATCAGACTCTGCAATTGTATGACCAAAATGGTTTCGAGGATATTCACGAGCGCAGCTCAATCCTCGCTCCACTGTTTCTTAGAATCTCCGAAACTAAATCCTCCCAGAATCTCCGCCAAACCAACTAACCACGTCCTTTTTCTCGACGGTCATGGAAGCTTCTCCCTCAGCCGGTCAAACCCCCTTCCGTCGCTCCCTCACGTCACCCTCAAACGCAGAAGATTACGTTCCGTTTGCTTCTTCAATGCCGGCGATAAACCCAACGATGATTTCCAAGGAAAGGTAACGTTTTTCAAGCTTAGCACATATTTGGATAACAAGTCGACTATATTTTTTTATCTTAATTTTTTTAAAAAATTAATAAAATTTATAATTAATTTTAAAAAATTAATTAATTTAAATTTAAAAATTTCAACTCAAATTATTTTACCAAACGCACTATTAATATAACGGAAAAGAATTAGTTCTTTACTATTTTGTTTGAAATGACCCCATTTTATTATAAGAATTACCTTAAAAGGTTTACGGACAAAATATATTGATGGGGTTGTCTCAATATATATATATATATATATATATAATTATGGGATTTTGATGGATGAGTATACTTAAACTTGAGAGACGTCCATTTGCCTTGGTCCTGAGCCTGTCGGTTGACTGCGCCTAAGTAAGATCCCAAATGAATATTATCTAGAAGAAATGGTTGCATCACTCTTATATCTGTTGGCAACTTGGTATCCGAATAGAATAAGAGGTCCTAATTTATGTTCAAATCACCATGATGCGTCCTGTGGTGGGTATTTTTGCAAGGAATAGGAGCGTATTTAAACTTGAGAGGTGGTCTATGTGGATTTGATTGCGTCCTTTTTATCGGTTGTAACTTTTGGAAGGAATGGTTACGTCACACCTATATCAGATCGTCTTAGTTCTCTTATTTAAGCACTAAATTCTTCACATCTGTTTGAAAATGATAATAAAAAAACGATTTGAGAAGAAGTTTGGCTTAAAAGTTTGGAGATAATTTTCAGGAAAGTGGATTGGAGTGGCCGATTCTGAGGCGGTGGGAGGTGCCTTGGGGATGGCAAACAGTTTCCTTGACATCCCTTGGTTGTGGACTAAGGTGTCTTTTTTTTTTAACGTATTTATTTGTTTATTATTAGTTGGTTAACTGGCTTTAAATTTTCAGTGTGGAACAAAATTGAAATTTTTCCAGGCAGTTTTGTTTTGACAGGATTGGTAGAGGCAGCGGCCATACCGTATCTAGGACTTAGCATTGAGAAACTGAGCTTAGATGAGAAGGCAGAGATATTGTTTCTGGATCAAGGGTATTAATCATTTTGCTTTGCTTTAATCTGCATTATAATTTCTTTCTTGAAGGAATTTGGTTTGGTATATGAAAGTGTAACTCACCATTCACCAACAAAGGACTGGTTGTTATACCGAGGCCGTTGGTAATAGGATATTTTAAGTGTATTGTGCCGGTTTTAGGGGATTTTGAAGCCCATTAGAATTGTGTTATTTGACTGATGTATTGGTTTTTGGCAGCATTACAACTGCAGTTGTACTTGGAATTTTATTCAGCGTTGCGAACTCCTTCCAACCACTTCCTGAAGATATATACAGATATGGTATGAACATTTTCATTCCATCCCGGAAACACGATTTTTAAATGAAATTAATTTTATCAGTTGGTGATTGTTCCTTCTGAGCTGCTGCTCTGTTCTATTCGGCTCTATTGCACGAAATTGACATGAAATTATGCATGATATGCCAATTTTCTGAGTCTTGAATTTATGAGAAAACATTGGCCGTGTTGATTTTTGTAGCTACCAAATCTGTAGTTTAAAGCTCATCCTATCAAATCTGAGACTTGTATTTAGCCAAAGTCTTGATTGAGGATCCAAGCTCCATTGCAGTACGTGATTCTATCACGCTGATTTGGAGTGATATTGTTTCAGATTTGAGGGAACCTTTCAGCCTACGGAAAGGGTGGCTCTTGTGGGCGGGGATTGGGCTTATTGGTGCTGTTGGCGCTATTTCATTAACAGGAGCTGCTGTGTCTTTATTCAGCGGTGAAAGCCCGCAAAGAGAGGTTAGGAATTAATTTGAAGCTGATTTTTACATCTCTTTCTTTCATTCCCTTTGCAGTCTTTAATATTCTATGTTAATCTCTTTAATCTTATTTCAGACGGATGCCCTAGTTCGCTTGCTTCCCCTGATTGGGTCTTCAAGTATCAGGTACTTCTTAATGACAGTAAAAAATGTTGAACATTCCCATTTTCTGGTAGTTTGTCGTTGATTCCAAGTTCTAAAACTGATGGAATTTTAGGATTAAGAAATTAACTGTATCGGTAATTGTTGTAGCACTGCATGCTTGGTTGGCATCACGGGGGTTCTTGCTCCAATTCTCGAGGAATCTGTGTTTCGAGGGTTCTTTTTGGTGTCCCTGACCAAATGGTATAGTTGTTTCGATTTCTAATAGCTATACATCTTTCCTTAGGGTACTGCACAAAGCGAGGATGCATCATGTAATACTTGCTAATCCCCTGTTTCAAATGTTCCCGGAACTTATGATCCTTTCTCTGCACATCATTCTCAAAAACTTCTGGTTCTCTCTTTGGTTGTAGAATTTTGAAACTTGTGATTCCCCATCCTTTTTGTATCTGTAGCTGTTACTTTGGATTTCTTATTGGAGAAATCTTGCAATCACTTGATAGAAACAAGGGATGTGTTTGTTTGCTTCGTTGATTGCTTTTACAATTATCTCCTATGATTTCCAGCAAATTGTTCTCTTTTGCAGGGTTCCGACACCGGTTGCTGTTGTTGTTAGTGCAGCTGTTTTTGCACTCGCACATCTAACTCCCGGAGAGTTTCCCCAGCTCTTTGTTCTTGGTAACTGTTTATTTTGAAAAAGTTAAAAACCCTATCAACAGATAGGAAATTTCTGCAGAACCTCGGACACAACAATGTCTTACGTCGCTGCTTCTAGTTTCCTTGATCACACTTTATTAAGCTCTATTGCTTTTCCGTCGACCTGTGCAGGTGCTGCTATGGGATTTTCATATGCTCAAACCCGCAACCTTCTAACCCCTATCACAATACACGCTTTTTGGAACTCGGGAGTAATATTGCTTCTCACCTTTCTTCAGGTACACACACATGCACGCGCGCGTGCTTAGACATGTTGTGGAATTTAGTATGACCAAAAATCAGTTCTAAAAGTTAAAAACTCTTTTGTGGTGGTTTTGTTTTTGTAGCTGCAAGGATATGATATCAAGGAATTGTTGCAGGCAACCTGATAGAATATCAGCGTCGTTTTAACTGATAGTAAAGACCATATATAATATCATTATCTCGTTTATTTACCCACCATTTCTTCTCTCACGTGGATAATTTATTTCCTTCCTTTCCATGTTGTATAAGAGATTTAAATCAGGAGAAAAATAGGCTGAAGTTACTCAATGACAAACATGAATGTGCTTATTTTTGTCATTCCTTCTTAATTGAAATTTTGAGAACATCCAGAGACAGAGTAGGGATTTCGAACCTTAAACTTCTCTCAGTGGGGTTTAAGAAGTGAGCTCTCGACCACTCCGTTCACCCATTTGGGGGCAAATTGATCATGTAATTGTATCATATGACGCTATGATGATTGCAACGTTTTCACATTCAGAGAAAGTCAAGAAGAGAATCCGGGACTCTGCAGAATAAACACTTGAGCTGAAATAATGTTGGCTGGTTTGACTATAGTTTCTAGCGGGCTTAATGCTGGTCGTTTATATTGCCAATTTCAGAACGGCAATTCTCAAAGATGGTTTTGCATTCTCACCCATAAGTCATAAGTTTGGTTCTTGTTTTCATATTTTGGAAAAAGAAGCGGCGGCGAAGCCACATTGTTTTGAGTGGGGGCCTATTCAACTTTTGAAATTCTAAATTTTATACTTGAAACTTTTTTAAAATTTTATTTATGCCCCATAAATGCCAGAAAATTATAACTGTGTCCCATATAATGACTACGAGTCTACGGCATATTATTGTGTTTTAAGTTAAAAAAAAAAAAAGAAAAGTAAGTGTATTCTCACTTAATAATTGGAATATATAATTTCGTTATCATTCAACAAAGTTCTATTTCTTATTATTTTTTATAGTTTCTCACACGAAATATCCTTGGCTTCGTAAATGGAAAGAAGAGAAGTATTAAGGTGGTGTGTGCCTTGCTTAAGTTCATTCTTCTACAGTTTTCAAATGGGCTGGCTTCTGTCTTCATCTAGTTTTATTCTTTTTTTTTTTTTGGGGACTAAAATACCACTTGGGAAGTACCAAATAATTCATTTATAAAAACAAAATAAACAAATAAATGCAACTTAAGTGTGGGTTAAGCATGATCATTTGGCAAGTGTACCAGTGGAGTCGAAGTCAAATGGATGTTAGGTACACACAAATATATATATATATATATATATATGTAGCTGTCTTCCAATACAATATTCCATGATATCTTTTACTTCGGCAAAAAAAAAAAAAAAAAAAAGAGAGAGAAGAAGAAGATAACAAACAAAGGATTTTCATTCAAAAGAAAAGAAAAGGAAAAAAAAAAAAAAAAACCAAACAAACCAAAAACTTGAGAACACTGAATGAATGACAATATTGCTGCATGATGATAAGTGGCACGTCTCACATCCTAGTGCTTTATTTGACAGAAATTTAATACCATTTTCCACCCAAAAAGAAAAAAAGAAAAAGAAAAAAAAAAGGAAAGAAAACTAAAACTACACCTCAAATAAGGGGTAGTAATAAGTAAAATTTGAACTCCTGAAACAGTTATAATAAGTTGATTCTTCCTTTGGATTTGAACTTAGATGATCATTTTGGGTTCTATAATAGTGAATTTTAGTTGTGTTTAGTTTAGTTGTTGACGTGTCCATTCTAAAAAAAGATCTGCAAAAATTATACCAGTGCATTAGCATACTTCTTCAGAGTATGACCAAAGCGATTATCTAAATGGTGACCTAAATGTTCGTTGAAAGTTTTTTTATCGGATCCTATCACTCGATGAGGAATTCTTTATTCTAACCTTATCAAATATACTAATAGTAAAGATATACTACTTAAATTTTTGATCATATATCCACCATCAAGATAGTTCATTATCGCTAGACCATCTCGCTCAGTAATTACTCTCTTACATGATTGTGTTATGAAGAGGGTAAATGTTGAGTTCATGTAGAAAGAGGTCTAGATGCTTGGGCTTGAAGAGTTTGACCCATTTTTTTTTTTCCTTTAAAATATATAAAAATAAATATTGGTTGCACGCTTGGGAAGCAAACCCAAGGTCAAGGAACAGACAAGAAGGGTTCCAACCGAGGGCTTGATATGGGGAGTTTCACTGAATTTGGAGTCCCAAGTTTTACCATTTGACCTTCTCTGTAACTTGTTCATTTAATTCACTCTCTACTTACCCCTTTCTCTATCCTCCCGATATTATTAAACGTCTAGTTTAGCAAAGTTAAGTACTAGTACAATTATTAGTATTTAGACTAAAAGAACACAAATAATAATATTATTATTATTGTTAAATACAAAGTGTTTTTGAGAAACTTGAAAACTCTTCAACTCATGAGTTTCGTTGTTTGCAACCATGAATGAACTAACCTTTTTCTGGTTTTACTAAAAGCAAGAAATGTTGAGGAAACCCATACTGAGAATTCCGAAGCTACCAACAAAATCAGAGAAATTTTGACTTATATATGCATCTGAAATGATGAAAATATATTACATATTTCCCACTTTGATCTTTTTCTCCGGTTTCAAAATTCAACCCACAGCAATATATAATAACCCCAAACTAACCACTCCATTAAGCTTACTTTTTTTTAAAAATATATACATAATTTGGCTAAGTTCCATTAAGCTTACTTGGCTGCCTAATGGATTCTGGTAACCTACTGGTTTCATGAAAATTGAAAAACAGTTTTTTTTTTTAATTTTTTTTAAAAAGAAAATAATAACACTAATTGACATGATCGTATAATAGTGGAGTTGACTATAACAATTGTTTCTAAAAATAATTTAAGAATAGCAAAGTTACATGGTAATAATAATAATAACTTTCACAGTATATGCTGCAAAATTAAGTTGTAATTATTTACTGATTTTAATTTTTATTGTTTGTAAATATTTTGACTTTTCTATATTTCAGTATAAATAATAATGAGATTAGACCATCTTCAATATATATGTTAATGTCAATGTTATATAGGTTACAAAAAAAAATTTCAAAAATAGTATATTCGAGATTTGTGCTCTAACGTATAAAGCTATTTTCAATGCTATATTTACCTTTTGTCATCATCATTAAACTTTGAAATATGTGGGTAAATGCCTTTTCGTTTAAGAAGTTTTTAATAAATGATCGAAGTATTGTAAAATTAAAAAAAGATATGAATGTTTTTAAAAAATGGATTGACTATGGTTAATCATTCATTGATCAATGTTAATATGTATTTTTTATTGATTGACTATGATCAATCACTGATTAACAGTTATTTTACTAAATAATTTTTTTTTGTCATTTATTTAAATAAGTGTTTAAAAACTACTTATTTATCTAATTTTCTTTCTTCAAATGACCAAACTCATGTAATGATTAGATGAAATAGTTGAAACACCAACCACTAAAATCAAACACTAAATTTAACATTGACTATACTTGACAGAAAAATTTTCACCACGTTTGCCATATGACAAGTTTGACATATTCAAATATCAAAGCTTACTATTGACACATCATAAATTTAACACTTCATTAAAAATGCTCTTATTTATATGTTTAGCTCACCCCAATTTTTGCAGTGAAAAGAAATTCTTGTTAAATGTAACATATCTCTTCTGCATACGTGAATACATATGTATGCAAATATATCTGAACATATGTACGTGGTTAATTATTTAGCATATGTAAATAGATATAACACTCTTCAATATTATGCTATTTCCTATGCTAAATTAGACAATTTGCTATCAAGTATGCAAATAACAAATTTTAGTATTTAATTGATATTGATGAATGCATTAACTTTTTTTACTTAATCACTATAGCATTGTCATTTTTAAATTATTTAAATATTAAAAATCTATTTTTATGAGTTTCAAAGTTTAATTATGATGATAAATAAGTAGATATAACATCAGAAAATACATTATGCATTTGCATTAATGATAGAGGACAACATAACATATCAAATATAATATTTTCACATATTTTATAACAAATTAATATAACATTTATATTGATATTATAATTACTTTCTCAAGACAAATTCATCACATGAGAAATATATATATGTTCCCATGCATGATTTCAAAAGCGAAACTTTCTATGAAAAAAGAAAAGAAAAAGAAAAAATAAATGTTTACACACATTTCACCGACAAAGAAAAAAAAAATCCAAAAGATGTGAATGTAGACATGAAGTCAATATTTGACTAAAATGTTATAGTTAGTACGAAAGCAATAAATACTTAATTAGAGATCAAATTAACAGATATAAATATATATATGTATGTATATAATGTTACCAACAATTAAGCTGGTAGTTTAAGTGGTCCCTTCCATCACACGTTCAGTTGGAGGCATCTGATCTTCCAAATCTGACGACCCGATTAACTTATTCATTTAATCCGACAAAGTCAGTGGAATAGAAGCTCTGGGGAATGGAATAGAAACGGGATTTTCGGATTCTGAGAAACCCTCTTTCACTTTAAAATATTACACTAATATTTTATTTGCTATACTAATTTTATCTTTGTGTTGGAATTTATTATATAATTGTAATAATTAAGTTTGAGCTGGTCCACGTTTCCAAAATCAGTATTCAAACTCCACCACATTTAAATATTAATCTCTTTGAAACTTTGCTTAATTTTGTCTTTAATGAGATGTACGTATTAGTAATAAATCTAATCTGTATTATTTAATGGGAAACTTAAATAATTAATGGCATTCACAATCCCCATGAACTGTTGATTTAGTAGCTCATTGAGATTCCTCCATTTGGGATATTAAACAAAACCCAAATGGTGCTATTTGAGGTACAAATTATGAAAAATATTATTATATATTAAGAGAAGTCCATTAATATCATTTTTATTTATTTTTTTTCTTGACTTGAGCTAGGGTTTTCTTATTCCTTGGAAGTTGTATTTCTCTTAGTGAAGAGCTTTGCCCATATTAGCGTCTTTCTTGATCTTGATATGCTCGCAAAACACAGTCCTTAAAGTCACCAGAAAAGGCGGCTGATCCTTCGGAGCTCGACCCCATTTCGGGAACCATATATTGCCTTCAAACTCAGCCAGCTTTGTTGATCTCATGACCAGTAACTTCAATATCATTTATCACAACTAGTAGTACTATTTCAGGTTATGTTTCTAGGGTTTTGCTTTTTTCCAGCTGAAAGTTTCGAGCACTTGTCTTAATTAGCTATAGTTGAAAGACGTCGGTAAACATACCGATCGATAAATAAACTCGTGATTCTCTTATATCGGTTTTAGCCTTTTTTGTTTGAGTTAGAGAAAGGTATGGATCACGAAAGATCGTCGAGTCATGATACCGATAAACTCGACGAAGTGATGCTCCCGGGTTTTAGGTTTCATCCAACGGATGAGGAGCTTGTTGGGTTTTATCTCAAGAGGAAGATTCAGCAACGGCCTCTCTCCATTGAGCTCATCAAGCAACTTGACATCTATAAATATGATCCTTGGGATCTTCCTAGTAAGATCATGATCTCATATATATATATATATATATATTTGCTTTACTTTAAATATTTTATTAACTTCATATATGTGTGATGAGAGTATTTGTTAAAGTTTTAGAAGTTGTTTTGCACCAAATCTAACATGCATGCCTCTAGTTCTAATGGAAACTAACTAGATTTTTTGTTCCGAAAATTGCTTGTTATATATATATATATATATATATATATGTGTAGAGTTGGCGAGTACCGGAGAGAAAGAGTGGTATTTCTACTGCCCTAGGGACAGGAAATACAGGAACAGTGCAAGGCCAAACCGGGTGACCGGAGCAGGGTTTTGGAAAGCCACGGGGACCGACCGGCCCATTTACTCGTCGGAGGGCACCAAGTGCATTGGCTTGAAGAAATCTCTTGTTTTCTACAAAGGCAGGGCTGCCAAGGGCGTCAAAACCGACTGGATGATGCACGAGTTCCGCTTGCCTTCTCTCGCCGACCACTCGGCGCCTACCAAGAGACTGGACAAAAGCTTTCCGGCTAATGTAAATTTCCTTACAAAAACACGTATCTCGTACAAGACTGGTGACTCTTGATATCTCGAGTATTTTTATTCGGTATTCTAACCGTAATGTGTACATATATACTCATCGACTTTGTATTACATTTGAACTTGCAGGATTCATGGGCAATATGTAGAATATTCAAGAAAACAAACTCTACAGCTCAAAGAGCTCTTTCTCATTCTTGGGTCTCTCCCTTACCAGAACCAAGCTCATCTGACATTTTGTTGTCCAAAGACACAAATAATCGCAGTCAGTTTAGTTCATCAGCCAACCATTTTTGTAGCACTAACAATAATATTGACATGCAAAACTCTTCTCCCATTGACTTTTTCCCTTACAAATTACCCTTTCACATTAATAATCTTTCTAGCACAGACTACTTTTCCCCTAATAACTTGCTATTTCCACCTCTTGAAACTCCCTCTAAACTTTCTATGGACAATATTACCCCTTCCATGTTGTTAAACATGTCTTCCATTCTTGGAAACAATACTGGTCATTTTGGTAATTCCGGCAGTGGAATATCATCACAAGAACAGTGTAACAACATTAATGGCTTCTCAAATGCCTTACCCTTTGATCATGTACTGCAAGGAAATCTAGGCAGCATAAGTGCTCATATCCCGAGTGCGAATGCGATGACTTCATCGGATCGCAGCTCAGAAGATCACGAGTGGGAGGCCGCTGTAAGATCGCTCGGGTTTCCCTTGAACTTGCCGTTGCCGTTGAGTACGGTTGTGGCGGATCCGTGGAAGCCGAGCATGATTTGGGACTCTAATTTGCCATGTCCCACTGAAATGTGCACAAATTTTCCTCCTAACAAATGCTATACTTAGTCAAGTTGAGCTAGCTAGAGACATATGCAAATGACATAAACTTAATTTAATTATCATAAGCATTGTTTTTGTAGCTTTGTTTATTAGTAATTAGTTTAGCTAGTTTTTGCAGAAAGTTCTTTTGTCTGTATAATGATCCTTTTGTGAGGCCACTGGAGAAGTTTGGTCAATGAAATAGAATGTGAACTCTTGTTTAAGGAAATCAAAGCTTTTGACCGACTTGTCAAAAATGGTGCATATTGTTTATCTTTTTGTTTTCCTTTTAATATTTTTTCATTGAAAACGTGCATATTATACATATTTGCTTATAGAAACATATATAGACATTAGACAAATATAAGAGAGACGAATTAAGGCTCCCCCTTTTGACTCAAACAATGAAGTAAGTTCCACATAAAACTATATTGATTGAAAACAGAGAATGAACAGTTATGTGAGTCGCGACTGTCCTTAATATTTCTCTATGATTATATACAAAGTGCTTTTTTCGAAACATACATGTGAAGTCGTGAACCAAAATGAAGCACTATTTTCATAAAGTGGTGTCTATTTTATTTCTGTTTTTTTTTTTCCTGTTTGTTTTTGTTTTGTTTGTTTGTTTGTTTTCAAGACATTGGGCATCCTATCCCTCACAAAATGACTAGTAACTAGAACTGCTTTTTGATCTCATGTCTAAATGTTTATTCTTTTTTAAAAACGATTCTTGTAAATACATGTTTGTGTTCATCGTAGTACCTTTCAGATTGCTTAATATAATTTGGATTAAAAAGAGTGGTTTTCGTTTTAATGCTGATCGTAATGCCACGAACGTTGGTACGCTACTAGAAATGGAAATGGGTATTCTAAAAAGGTCAAAACTAAATTTTAAAAACTTAATATCCCTCTAAAAAAAGAAAAGTGGGTACATACTGTTACTATAATAATAAACTTTTATCCCACTCTAAAAAAACTAGTAAGAAGGTATCGGTTTATTATTATTATTATTATTTTTAAAACTCCATATTAAGAATTGAGATATGTGGAATAATGACCTTTTTATAAAGCATTTTTAACAATTATTCCCAGTTTTTTTAAATTAGAAATATAACCTAAAAATGATAACCAGCCACAGTTATCGATCGACAAAGCATAATGACAACCGTTACCTTAGTTTGAAGAAAAGGCAATAGGGAATTTCTTTGGTAGTTAATTTTCACTATTGGTATTGAAGGAGCTTTGTAAGAGTTGAAATTTTGACAATCTAATCTATAAATGTACATATTAAAAATGTGCACCGTTCGATTAAAAAAAATTTCTCACGGTCAGTTGAAAAGTTAAAAAATTAATCCAACGGCTTAAAAGCTTTCACTATTGGTAGTGGGAAAGAAACTTCCCAACCATTAAAATTTCCTTTGAAATAATATCTATGAGTCTTGTCATTTGAGTCGAAATCTAGTGTCTCGGAGTTTCTATCTTATTGACTGTCCCCTAATGGTATTATGCCATATAATTTGATTTTAAGAATTGATAGAAAAATGCTAAAAACTAAAACTTCTTAGATAAATTAATGAGTTGTCAAAACATATTAAGGAGACAGTTATTGAAATCAGAAAATGAGACAACAGATATGGACTCCATGTCTTATGGGCTCTGGCCAAGTGGTCCATAAAGAAATGTAGTTTGCACACAAGTTACCCTTTGAGAAAACTCTCTTCATTTATTATCCTTCCCTTCATGTTTTAGCACGAAAAACCAGAACTCTGAACTGGAGATTAAAATGCCTTAATATAGAAACTGGACCAAAAGTTTAAAAGAGATGAGAAACTGATTTGGTATTACACAAAGCAAATCCAAGACGAAGTTGATTCCACCAACTGATAAACTAATAGAAATGTGGATTTTCGACAGATGGACCATTAGAAATCAAAGTTTTTAACCAGCCAAAGTATAATGCAACGAACCCAAATCGGAAAAGGACATTCTAATAGTTCAATTTCGCCATCATATAGCCAAAATTACACTACAAGCTGCACCAATCTCGCCATCATATAGCCAAAATTACACTACAAGCTGCACCAATCGAACTTAGCTCTTTGAGGCTTGCTTATCCTTTGCCTTCTGAATCTTCAACACCTTTTTCACAATCTTTTGCTCTTCCACCAAAAATGCACGGATGATCCTGTGCAACACGAGAGGCGTTAAACACTAGCTATTTATCTCAACTAAACAGATGAGTGCATTGCAAACTAGTAATTCCTGAAGGTTATTCAAGAACAAACCTTTCTCTGACGGCACCTCCAGAGAGCACTCCACCATATGCACGGTTAACAGTCCTACGGTTCCTGGACAATCTGGACCTCTTGTATTCAGCCGGTCTCAAGTGAGGAATCTGCAAATAGATAGCCAGAAATGAAAAAAGGTTGAATCAAAGACGTGACTATAATACTAGTAGTCTAGTAGAATGAGCATAAGCTCCTCAAAAGTCACAAGACAAGAGTACTCCTGTTAGAGAATGTGGGTAGATTAAATCTATGTTTACCAAAAATATAGAGAGCAGTGAACAGAATATCACACAAGATACCGAAAACGTAGTCTAAACAAAAGAATTATTATTCTCAATTGAAACTCATCGAATGTGATATTCAATTAATTTTAAGCAAGACAGAAAATATGGGCATGAAGGTTCACAGGTCAAAATACGCAATTTTACGTTGTCATTTTTCCTTTTCTTGTTATTTTTGGATGGGAGGATTTGAAACAGGCGAAAAAGAGAGTTTTTGGGCTTGATTTTGCATGTCATTTGGCATTTTTGTGGCTAAACTTTTCTTTCCAGAGGGTAACTAGATTCCCTCCCTCCAGGTGATTCCCTTCCCATTATCCTTCAGCACCTTGGGTTCTTACACATTTTTCCCTTTCGAGAGGGTTACTTGTTCTTACAATGCATCTAAATCTGCTCTCGGTTGCTAAATTTACAAAACACCATTTTGTTCACACCTTGGGGATTTTTCCACTAGAATTTGAAATTCCCATCTACTGATACTCATTCTAATGATGTCCATCTCCTGACAAATAATATTTTAAAATTCAAAGAAATCTTTCAATTGCCTGACACTACACACGCATAAACTAATACACCATTGCTTTAGTATTGCCGACCGTTAACCATTTTCCCCAAAATTCACAAATCTTTTTCCTTTACACGTACAAAATTATAAATTCCACTTTCGCACATTGCTAAGAGAAACTAAGCTAATTGGTATTAAAAAAAAAAAAAGACCCAATAATTTAAAGCTACTCTCCATTTCAGCTAAACTCTCATATCAGAAAACAGAGGAAAAGCTAGGGGCAACAAAGAAAAAAGAAAAAAAAAAAAAAAAGCATACCCCTTGAATTCTCTTGCCAGTAACAGGGCATTTAGGTCCACTTGCCCTCTTCTTAGTGGTCTGATAAACGAGCTTCCCTCCTAATTAATCAACCACAAAAACGAATATCATATTTATATAAATACACAATGTATGTATATATATATGTCTATGTATATGACATTCTCCGAATTACACATGAGAAGTTCTATAACCAAACCCAAACAAAATCATCATTTCTAAGATACCCAGAAAATAAAACCCACAGATCACACCCCAAGCAACAACATTTACAGTAACAAGCTCACATATCCGAATACATATATATATAGAGATATAGATATATATATATAGATGTAATATATATATATATATTACCAGGGGTTTTGACGATTCTGTGTTGGTTAGATTTGGTGGCGTAGCTATGGCGCTTGCGGTATGTTAGACGCTGCACCATCTTGAGCCGCTGTTTGTCGTCCCTGATTGGATTGGAATTTAGGGTTTTAACCCGATAAAAGACCAGAGGACCTTTTGACTCACTGCTATTATTCAAAGTCTTGCCCTAGGCCGTTCTCACATTGGGCTTCACTTTCCCCCTTTCTTGTGAGCCCACTTCAAGCCCAAATAGGATCCAAACACAAAAGTCCAATTTTTACATTTTTCTTTAAAAATATTTATGATAAATAGTATATTTTAAAAATATTTGAGATGAATAATTTATTTACGATGTGTATATACTATAAAATTCCTTTATAAATATTCTTGTAAATAAATTATTTATCGCAAACACGTTATTTACGTAACAGATTTTAAAATATGCCATTTACTTAAATATTAAAAAAAACGGCATATTTGCTACAATTTAGTTAAAAAAAATAAAATGTACTAATTAAACAAAAAAGAATTAGCAGCTACACTTTTCCCCTTCTGGAGTGTTAGATTCCTAGTTTTCATCTTTTAATTTTTAATATTAACCCTAAGTGAGTGATTATTTTTAATTTACTAGATATGATTTTTAATTTTTTAAAAATTTATTAGTTAAAAAAAGGACAACTTACACATAACATCTATTGATAGGAAAAGATTAGGATAAAAATTTAGATCCTTAGCATTATTTTTGTCTAAAGAAATAATAATAGTATTTGTTGATTCATGGTACACATCATGTGATATTGAATCGTGTTAGAAAACAAATATTATATGTCCAAGTGGAATTTATTAAATTTAAAGGTTAAAACAACAACGTACGGTAAAGTATTAAAAAAAAAAAAAACCTTCTACCATAGAATTTTTCATGAAATAATTATTTGCTGAAGATTATTTAAATAAGGTTTAAAAAAAGTAAATTTTACGGTAGACAGTCCAAACAAGAATTATTAATTATGAATCTTATCTCTTTGCTTTAAAAAAAAAAAAAAAACTTATCTCTTTCAACTCTAACCCTTGTCTATTTCCCACAAAAAAAAAAAAAAAAAAAAAAAAGAAGAAGAAAACCCTCTTACGCTTGTCTATTGAATGGCTAACCAAACCCCATAATATTTAAACCAAGAAATACCATACCCACCTTGTCTATATACATACAAGGCCTATAGTTCAAACGAATTCCTATAGAGAGAGAAAGAGAGAGAGGGAGAGATGGGAGAAAAGCAAAGTGAGGTTGTGCTGCTTGGGACATGGGCCAGTGGCTATTGCAGGAGAGTTGAGTTGGCCCTTAAACTTAAGGGCATACCCTATGAGTATGTAGAGGAAGATCTGTCCAACAAAAGTGCGTTGCTTCTAGGCCACAATCCTGTCCACATGAAGGTGCCTGTCCTTGTGCACGAAGGCAAGGCCATAGCTGAATCTCTTGTCATCCTTGAGTACATCGATGAGCAATGGAACAACGCGCCTAAACTACTTCCCGACGACCCCTACCAGAGAGCGAAACTTCGCTTTTGGGTCGATTTTTTTAATAAAAAGGTAGGTATATATCTAAAATTTTCTGGATCCTATATATATTACTTCATAATTTGAGTACTATTAGAGATGCCGGTTTTTATTTTTGTCTTGTCATCTTTTAATCAGTAAATATAACTTTTGTATGTTATGTTAATTGGTATGAAAAAAGTTAGAGTAAGAGTTGACGGCTCAAGCATTATTAAATAGCATTCCTTTGAACTTGTAGATTGTGTTGGCCACGTCAACCATCATCACGTCCAAAGGCAAAGAACAAGAGAAAGCGATTGACGACGCGAACGAGTTGATCAGGGTGTTTGAAGATGGAATTAAGAAGGATTTTCCTGGAAAATTTCCCTTCTCCGATGGTCAGCCCTTGGGGCTTTTGGACATCGTTGTGGGCGCTTCTAGCAACTATGAAGCATTTCATGAGGCAGTTGCAGTGGTGTGGTGTCCCGAAAAGACCCCGCCGGACTTCTTGGCGTGGGTGAATGCTCTCAAACAACACCCTCTCGTGAAGGAGACTCTCCCACTTCATGACAAATTGGTCGCCAAAATGAGGGAGAGATACTTCCACACTCCTTAAGTTTGTCCATCACAAAGTATCTTTAGTTACTAAATTGTAAATTGTAATTTGTAATCAAATTTGGATTCAAATAAGCAAAAATAAAGGGGGAATGTTTTTAAAGATTTTTAAATTTTTATTTTTGACTATTTTTTTTTGGGACAAAATCTACCTTTTTTTTTGTTTTTTGTTTCTTATAATAGATTAAGGGTATTTTTGTCCGCAAAACATAACTAGTTTTATTTTTTGTTTAATTTACAAATAAGTTTGTTTTTAAACAATTTTTTTTAAAAGCATGGTGGTAATTTGGCTATATATATATATATATATATATATATAAATAGTCCATAAAATAATTGTATACATCACAATTATTCTACCACACACAAAAATTTTAAGACAAAATCAAGAAACTAATTTAAAGAAAGAACGAATAGATGATCCAATCTAAAATTAACTAGGCATCCTCAAGAGAGTAATTCATGGAAAGTTTCTTTGTCAAATCCAACTTCCTTTAAAAAAAAAAAAAAATCAAATAACTTGTGCAAATTCACCGGGGCTTAATTACTAACTTTATTCCTTACAAAAAGAAAAGTTACCAACTTTATTCATATATATGCACATCACCATGTAAAAAACAAGTGATGATTTTGAAAAAAATCCATCAAGACAATCGAGCTTGAAAAGCCTTAAGCCTATCAACCAATCAATCATGATCAGGAAGCGTCTCTTTGATCAAAGGGCACTCCCTAAGAGAATTTACCCACGACATAAATGTTGAGTTCTTTTCGGGTGAAATTATCACCGCAATTGCTTCATGGAAAGCTGGATATAGCTGCAAGCATATGAGTTCACTACAATCCCAAGAAAGCTCACGTTACCGTCGTCGTTGAAGAAAGGCGGTTTTCCCGGAAAATCTCTCTGGATTCTTCTTCAAATACCTTTAGCAACTCGTTGAACTCTTCAATGACTTTCTCCTTTTCTTGTCCTTTTGATCCGTTTATTGTGTATATGGTCGGTATAACCTGCACTTAATAATAATAAAATTTTGTTACTATTTTCATTATAGGGGGAAAAAACACTAGTAACTTATGTGATCACGTTTTAAAATATCTTGACATTTTAAAATCAAACAATATGCAAGTGTAATCACTGATGAGATGGTTCAGTGGTAAAAATGTCTTTCTCTTGTAGGATTTTCTAGGTTAGATACTCGGTAGTTCCAATCAAAGGTCTTACACAATTAATAGGTTATGTGGTGTCGACCCATAATGATGTAAGTGAAACTGAACCCATTTGTTTGAATAGAATTGAGTCAGATCATTTCCATTCCATTAGTAGGTCTTGAAATTTCTTATATAAACATTATAGATAGGAAAAGAGACAGTACCAATTATCCTGTTGCTTTTGGAAGTTTAAAAAAGAAAAAAAATATATATGCAAATTTATAACATAATATAATACATATCTAATAGTTCAAAGATTTATAAAATTGTGATTGTACAGTAATATTGAGCTAACGATAATTCCAAACTCAGTATGTCTTAAGTTTGAATCATTCATGCTCAAGTTCCAAAGAACAAAAAAAAAAAAAATTTCTTACTTTTTGATCATAAAAGTTGGCCCAAAAGCGGATTTTTTACTTCTCATAAGAGTTGTTAGGCAAAAATTTAGGAGTATAACTCCAGTTCCAAATAATGTATTTTAGAATGATAGGCATGCCCTTGTGAACAAGGACAGGTACCTTTTTGTGGACAGGATTGTAGTGAAGAAGCAACTCACTCTTGTTTGACAGATCGTCTTCCACAAATTCATAAGGTATCCCCTTAAGTTTCAGGGCTATCTCAACTCTGCCGCTGAATGAGCTTGCCCATGTCCCAAACACCACAACTTCACTTTGCTTCTGCTCCATTCTCTCTCTCTCTCTCTCTTTCTTTATATATATATATATATATATATATATATGTATATGTGTATCTAAATAGGCATATATGTGATCTCCGGCTTGTGGATGCTTTTATAGAGAACAACAAGTTGGAGTTTCTAGCGTTGTGGATATGAACTATGCTTTACATCCACGCCCATTGGCCATTGCTAGGTCAACATCAATATACAATATTAATTAACTAATTAATTAATATGTATCATTTTTTTAAAAAATTAATTAATATGAATCATACAACAAAAGAAAAGACAATAATGAGAATTTGTTGAAAAAGATAATATAAAGGACTCCATTTTAAAAAAAAAAGTATTATAATTCTCCTTAAATAAAAACAGAAAGAAATTAAAACTTTGTAATGGAGCACTCCAACTTCTTCTCCAAGTTTTTTCTACTCTTCCTTTCCCATCTTTTCATATTTCTTTAATCTTTCTTTAATTAATGATCTTATCTCTTTCAACTTTAACACTTGACCATTGAATGACTAACCAAACCCCATAATATTTAAAGCAAGAAATTTCATACCCACCTTAACTATATATACAAGGCCTCATCATGTAAATAGATACTTCAAACCAAATTCCTATAGAGAAAGAGATATGGGAGAAAAGCAAAGTGAGGTTGTGCTCTTTGGGACATGGGTTAGTTCTTATTGCAAGAGAGTTGAGTTAGCCCTTAAACTTAAGGGCATACCTTATGAGTATGTAGAGGAAGATCTCTCCAACAAAAGTGAGTTGCTTCTTCTCCATAATCCTGTCTACAAGAAGGTGCCTGTTCTTGTGCACAAAGGCAAGGCCATAGCGGAATCTCTCGTCATCCTCGAGTACATCGATGAGCAATGGAATAACGCGCCTAAATTACTTCCCGACGACCCCTACCAGAAAGCAAAACTTCGTTTTTGGGTCGATTTTTATGATAAAAAGGTAGGTATATATATCTATAATTTTATGATTCATGTAGTACTAGAGATGTCCTCTTTTATCTTGTCATCTTTTAATCGTCATATCTAACTTTGGTATGTTATATTAGTTGATATGAAAAAGTTAGAGTAAAAGTTAGGTGCTCGAGCATCTTTTAATTATCAGATGTAACTTTTATATATTATGTCAGCCGGTATGAAAAAATTAGGGTAAAAGTTGAGTACTCGAGCATTATTGACTAGCATTCCTTTGAACTTGTAGATTGTGTTGGCTACGTTGCCCATCATCACATCCAATGGCAAAGAACAAGAGAAAGCGATTGATGACATGAAGGAGTTGATCAGGGTGTTTGAAGATGGAATCAAGAAGGATTTTCCCGGAAAGTTTCCCTTCTCAAATGGTCAGCCCTTGGGGCTTTTGGACATCATTGTGGCCGTAAATGCTTGCAACTATGAAGCATTTCACGAGGCAGTTGCAGTGGTGATGAGCCCCGAAAAGACCCCGCCGCACTTCTTGGCGTGGGCGAATGCTCTCAAGCAACACCCTCTCATGAAGGAGACTCTCATAGCTCATGATAAATTGGTCGCCAAAATGAGAGAGATATACTTCCAGTCTCTTTAAGTTCGTCCATCGCAAAATAATATTTAGTTAAAATAATTTTTACTTACTGCTATGATTATTAACTGTTATTTGTCTTTATAGATCTTTATGGGGCTATAGTTTTATGTGTTGTGAAGAATGTAATAAACATGTTCAAGTACTGAATGTGATACTTCTCGAAATTAATAAATGGCTGGGAAATATTTATGGTCAATGACTTGTAAACAATTCTTCACTTGAGGCTTTCGTGATTAAGAAACCCTTTTATGCATAACGCAACAAACCGAATCATATCGAATTAAGTAAAAGTAAAATTTTAATGGAATTTGATGAAGATTTGGTGGTTAAAACCCTGAACTATCATCGGATAATACATTATATTTTACCAAAGAATTCTACCTAGCTATCATTTAAGCTATAAATCAAGCTACATTGATCTTTATCCCATAATTTTTCAATTGACTTGAACAGAAAAGAAGTGAAATTTTTGTTAGGCGTTTTAAAACAATTAAATCCAGGTAGTTTTCTTCCAATTGCTTTTTTGCATTTCTACTTATGCAATATGCTCTGTTTTTCTCTGTTTCTCATTTTGTTAAACAAATGAAATCTTCTTCCTTAATAGATGAGTAGTGCCAGCAACAACAATTTTAAGCTTAATTTTTGAATACCGACTCTTGTAATAGTGAGTTGTAATTTTTTTATTAATAGATCCAATCAATTGATGTGAAATATTTTTAAACACATACTACGTAGACTCGAACTCAAACTTGATATTAGAGTTAGATATTTATAACATTATTTTTAACATATTAATAAAATAACATGTACTCGTATTTAAATAGGTTTTTTGGAAAGTATCAATAAGCTGGACCAATACTTTGAGTTGTTTCATGTAACAAACAAACTCAAACACTCAAAAAATCCGTTGGACAGGCAGATTCACATCTTTTACAATTCACACAATCCTCTGTTCTTGGAGCACAAGCTAAAAATAAGTAAAAGATTATCTCCCAAGTATCTTATCCTAGGGATATGTCCCTTTTTTAATTTTTGTATTTTTAAATTTTCAAAGCATTCCCTTTTTTACTAAAAAATTTAGCACTTTATAATAGAACCATTAACTACAGAAAAAAATAATAGTGAATCAAAGAGTAGGTCTGAAGCTTCTTCTCCAAGTTTTCATGTCTGCACCTGATCTCATACTTTAAACCATTTTGTCCTTCTTTCTATTTAAAAATCTTATTTCTAATAAGACCGTTGACAAAAGTTCATTTACTCACCAAATCTCATAATAACCTATGCAAGAAATTCAAACACATCAACTCTATAATAAAGGAATGCCCTTACCAACGGGCCAAAGTTCGCTTTGGAACAAGGTTTTATGATCCTAAGGTAACCTCTTACTAGAAACTTACGATTTATACATATTTTGTAATGACATTATTTAGGACATCAAAATTGCACAGAAATCTGAATCCTTTTATAGTAATTTTTCTTTTCCTAATTAGGTTATTCGAGGTCTCTTTCCTATTATAAAGTCAAAAGGGAAAGAACAAGAGAAAGCGATAGAGGACTTGGTAGGGTTGCCTAAAGTCTTAGAAGATGTAATCAAGAGAGATTTTCCGGGAAAATTTCCAGTATCATTGTGGGCACAAATCTTTGTAGCTACCCAGCAATTCATGAGGCTGTTACAGTGATTCTCAGCCCTGAAATGAACCAGAAATTTTCTCGTGGGTTAATGCTATGAGGGAACACCCTTTGATGCAGGAGATGATCTCACCACATGATAAGAAAGATATTTCCCTTTTTACATTTCTATTAAAAATTTGAATTTTTAATCCACATATATCTTTTCTCTTTTCTTTTACTAATTAGAGGCAAACCAAATGAAATGGGAAGCTAAACAAAATGAAATAAGGAAACTTGATAATGCGAAACGAACATAACATAAGTTCTTGATAAAAGAAAAACCGATTACTGAAAGTGGTTAATATGTCAAAATATTTCCCCATTTTCTTACCAATTTCCTTGAAGATAGTGAACAAGACCAGTTGATTTTTGTTCTTTCTTACGTGTCATAAAACTCTGATTATTCATATAGAATCGTAATGTGTATGTAGGATTGTACATAAAAATCCACCTACGCAAAATAATATACAAAATCTGCTGAACCGCTTGCAAGATTAACCGACCGACCACAAACCGAATGTGCAAGGCTTAATAACCAAACCAAATAGAACGACCAGATTGCAGTCAATTTCGGTTCCTCGTTGGTCAGGAGCGATTTTAACACAAAATAATTGAAACTCTTTTAGTAAAAAAATAAATTTCATACTCAAGGGAAAGGAGTCAAACCCTCACCTGGGGTGTGGATAACACATCTTCCCACCGTTTATCCATGCTTAAATTTACCTTGGCATCCTGGACTTTCAAGAGTTTTTTTTTGTTTTTTTGTTTTTGTTTTTTTGTTTTTTTGTTTTTGTGTGTGTGTGTCAAATCCATCTTCCATTAACAAAAAAAAAAAAAAAAAATCAAAGAACTTGTGCATATTCACATGGACTTATTAATTACAAATTTTGTTTTAGCATGACTTAGTATAAAGTGTACAGTTCAAATCTCCTATTCTAAGTTCAGGAAAAAAAAAATATTCATTTTAAAAAAGAAAAGTTACAACTTAATTCATGTAATGCACCATCATAATCTAAAAACAAGTAGTAATTATGAAAAATACATCAAGATAATCTAGCTTGAAAAGCCTTGAGCCTATCAACCAATCTGTCATGATCAGGAAGAGTCTCTTTGATCAAAGGGCACTCCCTAAGAGAATTCACCCACGACAGAAACGTTGAGTTCTTTTCAGGTGAAATCATCACCGCAACTGCTTCATGGAAAGCTGGATAGCTGCAAGCATATGAGTTCACTACAATCCCAAGAAAGCTCACGTTACCGTCGTCGTCGAAGAAAGGCGGTTTTTCCGGAAAATCTCTCTGGATTCCTTCTTCAAATACCTTTAGCAACTCGCTGAACTCTTCAATGGCTTTCTCTCTTTCTTGCCCTTTTGATCCGTTAATTGTGTATATGGTCGGTATTATCTGTACTTAGTAATGATAAAAGTTTGTTAGTATTTTCATTAATTGAGGATACTTTTGTATCCATAAGTCGCGTTTTAAACTGTTAGGACATTCTAAAATCAAACAATATGCAAGTCTAATCACTAATGAGGTAGTTCAACGGAAAAAATATCCGTCTCTTGTTTCCTCTAAGGATATCCCTGGTTGGATGCCTGGTAGTCCCAATCAAGGGTCTTACAAGATTAATAGATTATGAGTGTCGGACCCATGATGATGTGAATGAAACTGAATCCATCTTTCAAGTAGAATTGAGTCAGATTCTTTCTGTTTTATTGGTGAGTCTCCAAATTTCTTTTATAGACAATATAGATAGGGAAGGGGATAGTATATTAATGATCCTTTTGCTTTTGGAAGTACCAAAAAAAAAAAAAGAAAAAAGAAAAAAACAAACAAACAATATGGAAATGTAACATATTATGATACATATGTAATAGTTCAAATATTTATAGAAATTGTGGTTATATAGTAACATTTCCCTAATGATAATTCCAAACGCAGTATGCCTTAGGACTTAAGTTTGAATCATTCACGCTCAAGTTCCAAAGAGAAAAGAACATAATTTTCTTACCTTCTGGTCATAAAAGTTGGCCCAAAACCGGATTTTTGACTTCTCATAAGGGTCGTGAGGTAAAAGTTTGGGGGTATGACTCCAGTTCTCATCAATGTATTCTAGAATGATAAGGGACTCCAAAATAGGCCTGCCCTTGTGAACAAGGACAGGTACCTTTTTCTGGACAGGATTGTAGTAAAGAAGCAACTCACTCTTGTTTGACAGATTTTCGTCCACATACTCATAAGGTATGCCCTTAAGTTTCAGGGCTATCTCAACTCTGCCGCTCAGTGAACTTGCCCATGTCCCAAACACCACAACTTCACTTTGCTTCTGCTCCATTCTCTCTTTCTATCTATATGTATATATATATATATATATATGTGTGTGTGTATGTGTATGTGTGTGTGTGTGTGTGATCTGTGGCTTGTGGATGCTTTTATAGAGAACAACAAGTTGGAGTTTCTAGTTTTGTGGATATGAACTATGCTTTAAATCCACACCCAATTGGCCGTTCCTAGGTCATCGTCAATATACAATATTATTTAACTAATTAATTTATATGAATCATTTTTAAAAAATATTTAATATGAATCATATTAGAAAAGAAAAGATAATAATGAGAATTAGTTGGAAAAGATAACATTAAGAATGCACCATTAGTTCCATATTAATAAGTTAATGCACAATGTGGACACTTGCATTATTAGGCCAACCTAAGTAATTAAAATACTAGGTCTAGCATCTGTTACTAGATTAGTTTAGTTAGCAACCATATGAAAGGTTCTTCTTCTTCTTCTTCTTCTTCATTTTTTTTTTAAATAATTGGATGTACCGGAAAACAAATTGAAAATTTCATTTCATTTAATCAATTAAATATTAGGGAATAATCAGGAATCATTAAAATGTAGACTATTTGGTATAGATTTTTACGAAAATTTAGGTATTAAGGTATAGAAAAATCACTATTGATATAACATAATTATGTATTATCATATATTTGCTAACTATCATAAATTTCTAAACTCATTTTTTTTCCTTTTAATTTGACATAATTTTAATAATGGCCTAATGGACTTACAACAGTGATATTTTTTCAAATCCAATTACATAATTTGGTTTTTTTTAAGGGAAATTATCATTCAAATTAAAATTGGATATAAACACCAATATCAAAAATGAAACAATTCTGTGATATAAGAGACACAACCTTCGACTAAGACTGATTCCATCAGTAAAATCTGATGAAGCTCAGTGAGGAGGATATAAGTCGAGACCTAATGACAGGAAAATTCCTTGAATTCCTTGACAATCCTATAATTGAGCATGTACAAAGCTCTTTTTTAAAAAAATATATGCAATCGATGGAATATACCGATTGATCGAGAGACAATCACCCACAGAATAGAGACTGCAACAACCTCCGCAAAGCCATAATACTAATGGAACTCATAGACATATACCGCCAGAGAACAACTCAAGTGGAACATATGCACAAAAACGAAATGGAGGTGGAGGAACTATCTCGTTTATTATAAAATTAAAACTAAAACTCAAAAACAAAGCATGACTATAAAATAACATTGACCTTTAAATTCTCGCCCCACGTAAAACAATCACTCCACCACACGACACAACTTAGAGGAAATCAATCAG
This sequence comes from Ficus hirta, assembly GCA_038430175.1. Taxonomy (NCBI): domain Eukaryota; kingdom Viridiplantae; phylum Streptophyta; class Magnoliopsida; order Rosales; family Moraceae; genus Ficus; species Ficus hirta. The sequence goes on along the minus strand of CM076595.1, from coordinate 11,804,098 downwards.
CTCGATTGGAGGTAAGAGATCGCAGCACCAATCATCAGATCACCAAGGTCTCGCCGGATCCCAAACCACCGCAAGTTCGCTGGGCTAGATCTGATCGAGAAACTCTCAATCTTCCGACCTCATCCCCACCAAAATTACCAAACTGCCGATCACCTTCACTAGCCATGACAACGGCGGTGGCAGAAGTCTCACATAAAAAAATACCCTAATATATGAGAAATTTGAGAGAAAAAGGAAAAGAGAGAAAAGACTCACAGGATGTGGTAATTTCGAAAAGTTAAAAAAGATATAAAGCACTAACTTACATGGGTGTGTATAAATGTACTAAAAGATGTTGAAAATGACTTTTAGTGGCAAGAAATAATTAGACGTACGATTATTAGGTTCTTTGTAGAGAATCTTCTTATTTTTTTATTTATTTATTTTTTATAATTTTAACTGCCTCTGACTAAGCTTTCACCTACACTGGCTAATTTTGGTGCTTTAGGTGGCCACTAATTAGAATTTTAGTTGCTAGCCATTAGTTGTGAATGTTTATCGACAAAACTGAAGCTTTATCATTTCAATTGACTTTTAATGACAATTCTAATCGTGGCAATCTTAATTTTTTTCTCCACTAACAGGCTTTTTTTTTTTTTTTTGGAACTTACTAATGGGCATTTTTTCTTGCAAATAATAACAATTTTCTTGACCATCTTTACAGGAAAATGAAAACAAGTTGGGAATACAATTATCCTTTAAAGAAATATTCAAATGAGAACGAGTTCTAAATTTTTTTTATGTGAAAGATTGATGATAGGAAAAGGAAAGAATCAACAAATTTGAGTTTGTATTTACCAAGTATGAGATTTACCAACTAATTTACCTCCCCAAATTCCATCATTCCCTAAATCACCCTCTTTAAAGAACAAATTGTAATAACAACACTTTTCGTTAAATTAAAAGAAGTAAATAAATGTGGTTGCACTTGCAGATATAAACTAACAGTAATTTCACAACTGACTCTAATATAAAGTGTAGAGCTCGAATCTCCACACTTCTAAATAAAAAAAAAGTAAATAAATTAATATAATTGAATATGGTAAATCTATTAACTTATTTTCTGTATATTTTTAAAACATGCTATTTATTTCAGTAATTTATTGATTAAAATTGTTCCCCACATGGTCATGGGCTTACTGCTTATTGGTATACTTTGTGAAGAGACGTTTGGGCTCAGACAAGCTCAACGCAATCACTAAACCGGTGTCATGATTGACAAACATAGCTCGATTTTTCATATTTTGTTTTCTTTTACCCACGTATTCCTAAACATAAAAATGCCAAAAATTTAAATTAAAAAAAAAAGTCCGTAAAAATCAGCAGCATATTCATTAATTTGACTATGTATATATTTTCTATCAAATGTGTATACATCATATTATTACACAAGTATTTGGCCAAGTTCAGGCCAATTGTATATCCCAAATCTGGTGTTATTATATCTGCATTAAGCAAAGATCTCTATATATATACTTAAAAAAAAAAAAGGTCGAATAAATACTGTGGCAGAGGATTTGGTTACCAATATGTTAACATGGAAAAAGCAAAAACGAAGTTTCCATGTGAACCTTTTTGTTAACGAAACTGATCTGGTTTAGTTTCTGCTGACACCAAATTAACTGATCTCTACTCAATCTCGACATACTTAGCACTCGTGAAACCAGTCTCAACTCGACTTGAGCCAAAAACAACGCGTTCTGAACCCGACCTTCTTGGTGCTTTTGGAGCTTCTTCACCACACAATTTCCACTCCTCTGTATGTCCTTAACCTTCCTCTCCTTCTGCAAAACAACAACAATTAAATTTTAGTCTTCGAATTTCTATACAATTGTTTGATTAGCGCATATTATTTTGTAAATGACATGATTTAACGTTCTTCTATCATGCAGCATTGATAGAATACACTACTATAGAAGTGGCCTAGTCGGAGTTTTATAAGGCAAACCTTTTGAAAATCTTTCTTTATGTCCAACAGAAGCCTAGAGTCAATAGGGTCAGTCATGGCTTGTTGAGCAATTTTTAAGCTGTTGCTCTTTTCATCTTTCCGAAGAAATTCCCAGAATGTAAACATTGCTTCCACAACGATTTTCGCCAAACTCTCACAAAAAATAGCATCTCCATTCCCTTCCGTCAAGTACTGCTTATCCTTCAAACAATCATCTGAAATACACATAATTTTTTTTTAAAGCAAATTAGTACACGGTTGGTGATACTAATGCAAAAGAACACCAACACAAAATTCAAAAATCAACAATTCATTTCGTTACCTTTTATGGCGGGAACTTGCATGAGGCTACGGATAACACATCGATTCTTGACGTAGTTCTGAACTCTCGGTCCTTGAAATGATTCATCCTCTATGAATCTCTGAAGAAACACTTCAAAGAGCTGAAAATCTGAGGCCACGAGGTTGTACTGATGAGAGCCTCGAGCGTCGTCGTTTTGGAGCAAGTCTTGGATTTTGCCGTGCTGCCATTGAAGGATTTCCCAAGACAGACAAACTTGTCCTACATAGACCAATTCAAAGTCGTTTTGCAATTTTTCAGCGTATTGTCGAATCGGGCCAACTCCTCTTCGCGCTTTGCGTGGTAACAAGCTCTTTACAATCGGAACCGAAGGCTTTTGTTCTGATGTTGATTTGAATTGGTCTTTCAGCTGCAGAAACCCTAAAAACCCAAAAAAAAAAAAAGGGAAAAAGAAGGTATTTTAATTCATTATGTCTGTACTTAACTACAATGGACATAGATTTGAAATCTTAATTTAATGTGAAAAGTGAGAAAAATAAAGATAACTGAGGTCCACACACCAAATAGCAAAAGAAATTATCTTTTTTCCCCCCAAAGAATCTTTCTATAAAATAATCTTCAAAAGTAGGGACATGAAAATAGTGCATTATCTACGTCGATTATGCACAAATTTTTGATTAGTACATTATCTAATACATTATTAACTCATGAATGCAACTTAAGAGAAAGGAAAGAGAATAAGTTTACTTCAATTTGTAAAAAAAAAAAAAAAGGGTTTGAAAATCTGAAATAAATTAGTTAATAATTTGTACACTAAGAGATTTGATGATTAAAAGCAAATGAGATAAGTTGATGAACTTACCAATTGCATGCATGGTCTGGTAATTCAAGATGTCAAGTTTCCTCATCTTCTCTGCATACATTCTGTACACTTTCTGGATCTCTTCAATCCGGTCTTTGTAACCAAACTTCAAATCAATCTTCATAGGCTTCAAATTCACACGGTCATCTTCTTTCTTCATCGGCGATTCTGAATCCGATTCCTCTTCGAAAATGGTGGGCAGTCCTCCGGTTCTAGCATTCCTCAGTTCCCACTTGAGCTGTTCTATTACATCCTCATGTTCCCAAGCAAACTCTACCTTTTTAGCTTCACAGTTTACATGCTCTTCTTCTTCTTCTTCTTCTTCTTCCTCGTTCTCGTCCTCATCTTCGTCCTCGTCCTCTGTCTCTTCATATATGTCCTCAACTTTTCCGGAAACTTCTTCATCAGAGAAGGATTTTGGTTCCGATACAATTGGACTTTTCCCGCTATGGGGTTCTAATTCTATGAATTCCTCCTCATCAAAATCAGTGTGTTCATGTAAAAGAGATTCCCCAACATTCTCTACCATATTTTCGTTCTCATCGCCGGCTTGAACGTCGTTTTCGGGCTTAAATTCTTCAAATTCATAGGTGATGGAATGAACAAAAGTTTCATCTCTTGATGACCCATCACCCGAAATATTATCAGGTACCGGTTTTGCATCAGAAGAAGGTGAGGAGTAATTCTCCGAAAACAATTCGACATCTTCCGAGAAATCATGCTTACAGGGAAAGCTATTCTCTATGAGATCATGATCCTGATCAGGAGACATCTCAGAAAGCTCAGTTTCGGGAGAATTTTCCTCCTCTTCTTGTTTCTCCAATACTTCTGCGATACTCGAAGTCTCGCTTTCGGATAATTCCTTCTCTTGTTTCGAATCCTCTGTTTCTGCTTCTGAATCCGAAGACAGAAAATCCTCCTCGGAAGAGACTTTTTGGGTTTTGGGAATAGTACTAAACTCGTCCGAGCCCAAGTAGAGTTCTTGAACGGTGAAGCTCAGAAATTGTGGTTCTTCCAAGAAGCCATTAATGTCCTTTAAAGAAAAGAACTCGTACTTGTTTGTACTTGTAGCTGAAGAACTCCTCTCCAAAACATCAGAATTATCCTTAATTTCTTCTTGACTCTCATCATGATCTTTTGGCCTGTTTTGGACATGAAAATCAACAACCTCTTTTTCTCCGAACACATCAATATCTGTACGCTCAAAACGCCTACAGTCAATCTGATCACCTGTATTCCTCTGTTCATTTGCCTGCAATCTGAAAAAAAAAAACTTAAACCCAAATCACCAACAAAAAGAGAATTAAAAAAAAAAAACCCCCAAAGAAGAGAATTGGGTAACAAGCAAACCTGAAGAGAAATCTAGTAAAGAAGCCAAGGACAAAATAAACATAGCCCCAGACAAAAACCCAGATGGAACCAACAACACCAACCATTTTCCCGTACAGAACCCTGTTCGAGAGAGGCTTATGAAGCAAATCAAAATGGGTTTTTAGCACGAGGAAGTGTCTGGTACCCATCAATTCAATCAACTTCTGGGGGATAGTTTTTCTTCTATTTCTCTCCTTTTTCTCCATCCTAAGCAAACTTAGGGGAGAGAGAGAGACAGAGAGACAGAGAGACAGAGAGAGAAGGGGTTAATAAGAATTTCTTTCTAAATCAAGATTCATTATGGGAAAAGTGGACACTCCGCTTGTGGACAGCGAAATTTGTGGTTTGTTGCGAGATTGAGGGAGGTGATTTTGCGCACAGAATGATATGGTGCAGACGAAAGGAGAAAAAGAAAAAAGTAGAGGAAGAAAGCTACGTGTGACTGTGAAGAATAATATTATATTATATGTTAGATGAAAAATTTTATTTAAATCTTTTTTTTTTTTTTGGGTTTTTCTTCGATTTCTCAACGCAACAGTAGAGTAGTGATGAGAAAGAGGAGGTTCTGTTTCTGGTTGTGGAGGAATATTCATATTCTTCTCAAGTTTCTAACTCGTTGAAACATATCCCAGAGACCGACGCGTTACAGAAGTGGGGCTAGAAGAGTCAAAATATCGTTGAAAGCTTCAAGTTGACGATTTCACCGTTAATAAATAAATAAATAATAAACAGAAAACCGAAGGAAAAGGAAAAGCCTTTTCTATAGGATTGGGTTTTCGCCGTTCTTTATTTTGAAGCATTTCCTTTTTTTTTTTTAACTCGGAAACCAGGGGATTTGAACTCAAAATTAGGTATGATATCATTATTAGATTATGTTTATAATCATCTAAAACATTTTAGGAATAATGTTTACTTTGTAAGAAATAGATAATTATGTAAAAATTCTTTTAATGAGTTGTATTTTAGCACATTTTAATTTTACCCGTTTTGACAGTTATAATCTATTAGCGGAAGGTGAATGTACTTTTATTTTAGTTCTCTTTATTTAAGAATTTATTTCACCTGATGACCAGTTAAGTATTAGAGGTATTCCATTTCAAAAAAAAAAAAAAAAAAGTATTAGAGGTACTCGTATTACGTGAGTCTCGCATGGCTAAATTTATTTTTTATTTTAGGACGAATAAGACATATAACATAATCCTATCCTGTGAGTGTCGCGTGATAGAATTCATTCTTTGTTTAAGGGTGAATAAGAGCATATATAATCTGATTTTAACGGTGATGCTAAAATATAATTAAAAAAATTAACACTATGTTACAAATAATTAAAAATTTTATCATCGCCATATTTTTTCCATTATTTGTGTATAAAACATGAAAGTTATTACTAAATATTTCAAAAAACAAAATTGCTATATTTCAGTTGAACTCTTATAAACATGTTATGCAATGTAATTTCTCTTTATCTGGGTTGGTTTATTTGTTTAGTCCAACTCATTTTGAATCAAAATGGTGTTTGGAAGCCTAAAAAGTTTCATGATTTGGGAAAAGTGATTTGATAATCATTTTCATATTTTGTACACTAACATTTTCAAATTTAATTTTTTTTCTTTTTGTTTCAAGTATTTGTATTCAAGAGAGGAAATTTTTACAAACAACTCTTTTTTGGCTTTTGAAAAAATAGAAAGAAAGAAATTTATTAATCCCTCTCCCTCTCCCTCCCCCTCTCTCTATTGCTAGGGTTTGCACCATTCATATTTCTTCTTTTGGGCTGGAGTCCGGTGCTACCTTTTGGTTGGCCACTGGACTCCCGGCCCTAGAGGATATGCTTTTGGACTCTACGGTGATGATTTTGATGATGAGATGGCTTTGTGGTCAGAGAGGATGCGTTTTGATCTCTTTGGTCATGTAGTTTAGCTTGTCACCAGAGGTATTATCCATAGAGTTTGGGCTTTTTCTCTTATTTGTGATAGTTGTTTGTTTGAAATAAAGGCGATGATATTTCTGCCATGTAGGTGTTGCATTTTTTCGTTATGTTTTTATTTCTATTTTGTAATAATGGAGGTGGTCTTCCCACGCTTTGTTATTAAATGTATGTCCAATTCGCTAGAATTATTTCTAAGTAGTGTTGGTAGTGACCTTTTTACTATAGGTCTCTTAGTCTCAATCAATTAGAATTTTCCATCGATTGTTGTGGTGTTGTTAAAAGAACCATATGTGTGCTCGATTATTAATGTGCCTTTTCAATTTCCCGTTGTTGGAATCCGGTATACGTTTTACCCCTTTGTGTGTTTTATTAGAACTTACTGATGGAATCGACTTGTAATTGGGGTTAAGTTTTCTCGTATTATGAGGTAATCTCAGCCAATATTAGTGTTAGTATTTTCTTAATTTGAAATACAATTACTATTTTCGAACAAATAAAAAAAAGAAAAGGAAATTTTTACACATCCAAACAACATTTCATTTCTAAAATGAAATGACTTTCTCTTTTCAAATAAGAAAAAATTTCCATTTCAACGGATTTTTCTTAAGATATTTATCTTTGCTAAGGCCATTGCATGAGAATCTGACTGTACATGAATTCATGAGAATGGGGCTTCATGTGCATGCAGGATGGTCCACTGCATGTACTTCCTCAATCTCCTCTTCTCAATCCAAAATTTTCATTTAAGGCAGATGATTTTAAGGAAATTAGGGTGATTTAAGTCTACTAACCGGGTCATCTGGTAGGGTCATAAGATTACCCGTTCTCTTTAATAAGATCTTAGATTTAAATCAGTCTCACTGTATGTAATGAACAAGAGGGATCTATTATGTAAACTAATCCTAAATTCAATGATAAATTACGGTGATCTCTTATCCAAATTTATATATTATTCCAAAATTAATTAGTTTTAGATCAATGATAATTACGGTTAATAATCTCCAATAATTGAAAACACGTAATATAATTAGCCCTAATTACGTCTTTACTTATTAGTGGACAAGCTTTTCTTGCTAGGTCAAACAAACTATAAATAAATCAACAATATAAAACGCAAAAAGTTTTGCATACAAAATTAAAAAGGCGTGGTTGATGTTGTGGGAGAATGCGACCCTACACTTGCAAAAGGATTTGGAGTCTCAAAAAGAATAAGACAACAAATGAAAATCAAAACCAAATATTGTCAATAATATCTTCTTAGAAATATACAAATTTTGCATATCATATGCATACATACATACATACATACATATATATATATATTCTGATGTCAGTGAGAATCACGATGTTCTCTTAGTTTCTACATAAATATTATGATACCATAAACCGAGGCCACTTGGGGCTTACATTCTTAATTCAAATATATTCAAATCCCAAATGATTTCATGCCGTCTTACAAAATTTTTTTTTTTTTTTCTTTTTCTCTAAGCTAAAATGGATGGTTTTGGCCGACGGTGCGAGTCATTGTCGGTACCATTAGCACATCACTATAAGATATAGTTATAATCATATCAACTTAGGAAAATTATATTATTTTTTTTTATGGAGGACTGCCCAAAAAAACGCGTGTGAGGTGAGAGGGGGTGTGATCATGATATGAAAATTGTATTACATTTTGGTACCTATTTTTCTTGTCTATTTTCTTGGGTTAAAAATTATTAGATTTTTCTATATGGAAGTGATTTATAACCTACAATTTCAAAACCATGACAAGGACTTCTTGACACTAATGTGTGGTGTCTTTTCTCCCCCAAACAATCACCCCTACCCCTCAATTACGGCATTCGAAAAAGCATTTCCCACCGTTAGATCACAAGAGCTTCTCAACGTACAATGATCAATGATTCGGAGTTAGACGAATTTTATGGAGAGTAGAAATTGTAACGTCAAATACATATTTGACGTATTTTCCTTTTGTTGAAATAGTAGATCCGTATCTGATGTATAGAGTTTAAATCTTCATTAATTAATTAATTATTTATTTTTTTAAGAAAAAGAAAATGTAGGAAATTTGAGTTTAGAGATTTTCATAAAAAGTTAGTATTGTGATTTTTTATAGATTTTCACAAAAATTTCTTCTAAGAAAATATGATTGGGATAAAATGTCCAAATACTTGCATAAGCGCAAGTTCAAGGTATATAGAGGAGAAAGGATTATTTTTCTTAGGCATAACAAACAAACATCACCTAATTAAGTTCTTATTAATCAAACGTTCTAGTTGTGAAGGTTGGTTTGTTGATGACGAGGAGGCAAAAGAGATTCCATTTTATATTATTGACTTTGTTAGAATTTTCGACTAAGATTTTTTATTTTAAGACGGAAAATTGGAAACAAAGAGCCAATAGCTATTGAGGCTTTGGAGAGGTCAGTCTCCCATTATTTCTCATACGCGTAGGGAAAAAGACTCAACTTAATTGCTCGAAAAGCCGACAGAAAATAAAAAGAAAATATGCTATTAATTGAAAGGGAAAGAAAATGATTTTTCAAAAAATTCATATATAAAATCCCACGTGTGACACACAAATATTGTCTGAGTATTCAATTTATGCATGCCACGGAACCTCTCAAATAAAAAAAGAGAGAGATACATGCATGTTGTTCTTTTTTTTTCTTTTTTTTCTTTGGTAATTTCAACTCTAAGTTATGCAAATGTATCGTAGCGATATAGTTTTGTTTTTATCATCAAATATGTACTTAAAGTAATCAATTTTACATTTTTTTTGGTCAAATTTTGATCACGATATTTAAATAAGAACTAAAAAGGGATCTAAATCTAATATAGAAGTCGTCTCTTGTTAAAGTATGTTCGTATTGACAACCTCACAAAAAAAGGAGAAAAATCCCAATGTCGGTCTATAACAAGGCATTTGACATCTTAATAAGAGATTATGATTCATATTGATATGAGTTAAAAAGTTAGCTTATGCTAAACATGTCATCTTCAGCTTTCTAATATTTTTTTTCTTTGAAGTGGATAAATTTTATTTGTTTGTGTTTTGATTTTTTCATAGGAAATATTTCCTTTTAATCAAAATTGTTCAAACGGTTAAAATGCTTCCTCTCAAGGAAGATAGGGTCTTGACTATTATATATTATGTGGTAGTGGTAATAAACAAATATATAGATATATGGGCACTTATTTTAATCTACTTATGGAAATGAGAATTTTCTGGAATGTACTAAAATGGAGTTAAAAAAAAATTGGATTATTAAATATTTGTTTGAATTACAGGATAGATTACCAAAATATATATATATATATATATATATAATAAACTGTATTTTGTAACTGTGAATTTTGAATACTATTATTTCTCCAAAAACAAAAAGAAAATTTTTTTAATACTATTAACATAGTTTTTAAATTGTTATATAATATTTTTAAATAATTGTTAGATTATTTTGTCTTGGAAAACATTTCATGTTATTATTATTATTTTTTCTGCTTAAACTCTCTTTTTATCTAAAAAAGAGTTTTGTCACATTTTATAATAGATAGAGAATAGTTGTTATCATTAATATTTGATAAATTATAGCAAATAACATATTTTATAGGTAACTTTAAAGTTTATAACATATTTTTTAAAGGATGATAAATAATATCATATATTTCTTATAAATCCTTATATTTTTTTGGATTTTCTAAAAAAATTTGAATTTACCGTCAATTAAAACAATAAATTTAAGTGCTTAATTTCATATTAGAGTGAGAAGTGGAAGGATGGGGGATTTTTTTGATATTATGTGATCATAAATTTAACTATAATGTTTATTATTATGTTTAAAATTTTAATACTATAATTTACTATTGTTCTTTTAAAAATGTTATTTTGCTCTTTCTCTTTGATTATGAGAGTCACATAAATTAAATTGAATAAACTCATTTGACAAAACGTCATTTAAAATTCACCTTCAAATACAATCATTACTAGTTGTATATTTATTTGTTTAAAAGAAAATAGGTTATTTATTTCACACCAAACCTAGGATTAAGATTAACAAGCGTTTATTATTTTTCTCTCATTAAAAAAAATAATAATAATAAAGCGTTTACTATTTTCATGTATTTGAGTGTTTGGATGAGAAAAAACATTGTCCGGCTGTGGGACGGAAAGGAACACCAATCTCGGTACGAAGTATTGATAATCCTCGCAACCAAACAAGTCCACCGCCAGAAAACAAAAAATCTGCTTTCTTCCCAAAAAGCCCGCCGAAACTCTGCAATCAAACGTTCCCAATTCAAAACCCTAAGAAAGCTCCAGCATTTCTCTCCAATGTCGGACCCACAGGCGTGGACCTGCCACACGTGCGGCAACGTCGGCCTCGCCGACGGCTCCGACGGCTTCTATTACTGCCTCCGCTGCGGCTCCCAGGCGGACGACATCATCGAAACCGGCGTCGCCGACGAGGACTTCGCCGACAAGGGCGGCACCGCAGGAGCTCCCCTCTACATCGCCTCCCACCGCCGCAGTCGCCCCTCCTGCGGTGCAGCCATAATGGCGGAGCCGATCTCCCAATTGCCGCCCGCCACTATCCAGTCCCATTTCTGGACCGCCCTAAACCTAGACGACGACGTCGGCGGCGGCTATCGCTCCAATCAGGCGAAGACTAAGACGGAAGAGATCGAATTCGACGGCGTGGGACCCTCGGGCCCGGAGGATTTCGGCTCGGTCGGGAAGAGCGTGCCGAGCTTCGAGGAGTATTACAACGAGATAAGGATTAGGTACGTGATGGGATTGCAGCTGATGATCGAGTTCCAGTGTGAGGCTCTGGTTAGGGAGTTCAAAGTGAGCCCCTTGATTTGCGGTTTGGCCGGGACCATTTGGTTGCGGTTCGTGGCGGGGACTAGGGTTTTCGATGATGATTGGGTTGATGATTCCATTAACGAGTCCGAGAGTCAGCATCAAGGTTTGTTCCATATACTCTGAAATCTTTCATTTGTTTATTTATTTATTTTCTGATCATTGTGTTTGATTCTTGGAACCATGTTTAATCATGAACTTTTGCATTGATTTCAGCTTATTCAGTTAAAGAGAGTTAGAGTTATTTTTTTAGGAAGTTTTTTAAGGATTGACCGAAGTTTTTAAAAGGAAAATTGGGTGATTTTTTTTTTCAAATGAAAATTATCTTTAAGATAAAATGGGATACAAATATTAATATCAAAGATAAAACAACTTCTTGGTACAAAAGATATAACCCTTGACTAAGACCGATTCTATTAATAAAATTTGATGATACTCATTGAGGAGGACATAAGTCGAGACCTGTTGATAGGAAAATTTCTCGAATTCCTTGGTAATCTTAGAATCTTGAATGTATAAAGCTCTTTTTAAAAAAAACATCTACAATCAATGGAATATTCTGATCGATCGAGAGACAGTCACTCGCAGCACAGAGACTGCAACACACTCCGTCTAGCCATAACACTAGCGGAACCAATAGACATATACCGTTAGAAAAGAACTCAAGCGGAATACACACAGAAAAACAAACTGGAGGTGGGGGAACTATCTCCTTTATTACAAAATTAAAAATAAAACACAATAATAAACCATTAATATATATATAAAAAAAAATCAACTGCAAAATGCTCGCCCCATGTGAAACAACCACTCCGCCTCACGCCACAACTCAGAAGAAAACAATCTGCTTGAGGTAAGAGATTGCCGCACCAACCATTGGACAACCAAGGTATCGCTGAATCCCAACCCGCCAGAAACTTGTCGGCTAGATTTGATCGAGAAACTCCCATCTAGAACTTTCCGACTCCATTCCCGCCAAAATCATCGAACTGCCGATCACCCTCGCTTGCCGTGGCGACAATGACGGTGGAAGTCCTACACAAAGGGAAACCCTAGATATGAGAAATTTGAGAGAACAAGGGGTAGAGAGAAAGGGAACCCTAAAAGCTCTAAATTAACTTTCCATAGGAGATGACACAGTTAAGGGCGTTGGGTGACCTTTTTTAATTACTTAATTTAATAGATGGCCCAATTTTTTTAAATATTCAATCAGTTTTAATATAATTAATTTAATAAATTATTTATTAATCATAAAAGACGATCATTTTGTTATTAAAAAAAAAATTCGGTCATCTATTAAATTAGGTGAACAAAAGGTTATCCAACCTAATTTTTCACAGTTGTTAACTGTCCAATTTTTTGTTGCAATAGAGTTTCAAAAGAAGGAATCGACCTTAGGATTTTTATTTTTATTTTTTCTTCCTTTTATTTAAAATTAATTTGATTATGAAGAGTAAAGAAAAGAGTTGATTCTTTTCGTAAAGTTGATTGCTGTTTTTCCTGTTTCTCTTGTTAGATGGCGTTTCTTCTTCATGTTCACAAAGCTCCATTCTTATGTCGTGAGATATGTTGCTTAACGAGGTTATTGTTTGGGATCTTTTCGAATATCTTTCCTGTATGTGGAACAAAAAGATATCATGTCTTTTAAGTCTCTCCATTCTGGTGGTCTCTATTCTTAACGTGTTTTGGTTATTTCAGGAGAGCCGCCACAAGATTTCAAGCCACGAGCTAAATATAGTTCAGAACCACACAATATGTATGGTCAGCGAGCAGTAATGATATGGTTTAGAGCGTTACGAAAGAAGATACCACTGTCTTATACTTTAGGAGTTTCGTTTCTGGTTTGTCATCTTGCCAGGGAAGCAGTTCTAACAACGGATATCGTAAAATGGTCAGTTGAAGGGAAACTTCCATACTTTGCTGCTTTTGTTGAAATTGAAAAGCGCATTGGACAGGCGCCTAGCGCTTGTCCAATAAGCACAGGTGTTATGTTTAGGCCAAATGAATCTGTTACGGCACAGAAGCTAGAATCAATTTCAGCTTCCATTGCCGACTCTGTAGGTTTGGCTTTACCTCCTGTGAATTTCTATGCAATTGCTTCACGTTATCTCCGGGAGTTATCTCTTCCTCTAGAAAAGATTCGCCCACATGCTTGCCGAATATATGAGTGGTCGATGCCTCCTGATTTGTGGTTGTCAACAAATGAACTGAGGCTTCCAACTCGTGTTTGTGTAATGTCAATACTGATTGTTGCGATAAGGATTCTCTATAACCTTAATGGTTTTGGAGTTTGGGAGAAGAGTTTGTCTACGCATCAAACTTGTTCCACATCTAGCGGGACGGAAGAATCAGAACTCAAACAGGATCCTGATGTGAAAAAAGATCCTGGGAAGGATTCTGGTTCTCCTCAATCTGTAGACGATATTGGGACAAACCCTGATAGAGACACATCACATGCTCAGAAAACTGAATTGGATGCTGCAGAGCTATTATGCAATCTGGAAGCAAGATATAATGGGATTAATGAAAAATATGGCAAGTTTTTATTTATTTATTTTATTTTATTTAAGTTGGTAATGATATTGCAATTTGGTTGGTTTCCTTTATCTTCCCCATCTTCTTCTTTTACGCGGTCCGTTTCAGATTTTAACATTTTGCTTTACGTTCACAGAGCACTCCAAGGACTTGCCAACATATCTCCAATTCTGCAAGGATGTGGTCTTTGCTGGATTAGAACCATCCTTCGAGGATTACGAGGAAAAAAGATTAATAGATGAATTATGGGACTTTTATCAGAATGAAAGGGTAAAGATACAATTTGAACTCTAACATTGGTATTTTTGCTTTCATCTGAAACTTATGCGTGTAATGCACGTTAACAATTTGGAATTGAAGTTTCCCGAGTTGAAATTAGCACCGTTCAATGATGATTTTTTTCTGTTATAATTCAGGATTCCAAAACAGAAGTTCAAGAAGAAGCGCATGGTAGTGGAACTGTTAATCAAAAGAGAGCCAGGGTTGATGTAGAGTGTGGTAGAACTTGGCCTCGTAGAGAGAACAATAAGTTCAGGGACAAAGGGTGTATTGGTGATCCGTCCGGTAGTTGGAGGGCACGTGATCGACGTGGAGAAAACAGTGATCAGTTTGACAGTTCTCAGGATGAACAAAGCTCAGAACAGAAGGATCAAGCATCAGCGCACACTCTCAAAGACGAAACAGCAGAGATTCTTAAAGATGAGGCCATCGGGCTATTGAAATCCGATATGGAGGAAAAAAGGTTCTATTACATCCCGCCGAGGGTCAACCCCAAAAGCTTTGATTACCTTCGCTATGTGAGGAAGAAAGACGAAGGCGCATTGACTTTCGTCGCCCATGCAGATTACTACATATTGCTTCGTGCTTGTGCCAAGGTTGCCAAAATCGAAATTCGGTTGTTGCATATTGGGGTATTGGGTTTCGAGAGGAGGTTGGGTTGGATGGAACACAGGATCAACCATTGCTTGCATGTGAAGCCTCCTACTGTTTTCTGTGAATTTTGTAGCTATCTTGGAAATGCTTCAGTTGAGTCCCTTGGACTTTCGAATCTGAATATATGAGGTTTTTTTTTTTTTTTTTTTTTTTTTTTAATTTAATAGTTGTTATTTTGTTTGTGTTTAGATTGGTTTTATGTAGAATGTCAAACCAGCAGAGCAGGGCAGGGGACCCACAAAAAAAAAAAAAAAAAATAGATACACCTCTTGTAAATAGGAACGAAAGTTAACATTATAAATTACTTGATAGTAACATTGGTGCTTTTAGTGTTAAAATTATTAAGCACGATAGATTCTAGAGAAAAATAGAGAAATAGTTTGAACACCCCTTTATAATTTTCCCAGTCTTTAACATCAAAATTGATAATTTTATCATTTTATATATTTTTCAATTTATTTTTCTTAAAAATTTTCGATTTTATCCCTAACCTTAGATTTGTGTTTCATTTTTCACTTATTTTTTTTCTCTCTTCAGTTCTCATTCTCTCTCTAAAACTCTCTCTCTCTATCTGTCTCCCTCTCCCCCTCTATCCATCTGTTTCTCTCTCCCTCCGTCGATCGGCGACAGCGCTAGGATAAAGGTGCGGGGATCTCCTCAGTGCATGCCGACACTGGTGCTGGCTCAGTTCCGTCGGGAGTTCCTGCAATGGTTGCTGTGGAGTCGCGATCCGGAGGAGGGCATAACAGATCCCCCTGAATCTAGAGTCACGATCTCGCTCGATCTCGCCGTGGAGTCACAATTCGGAGGAAGATCCCGCCGTGGATCCAAAGCTCACAATTCCAACACCGTTATTGTCAACATCGCGAGTTCATCGAAATCGCGAGGAAAATCACAAGAATCGTGAAGTAAATCACTACTAAATCATGACCATCCGTCCTTATTTTCTTTGGCACTGGATCTCCAGCCTCTCTTTGTGAAATTTCCGACGGCCGTCACCGGGTTCTTTGTCTTTTCCGGTGAAAGCTTTTGAGATATGGTTTTCGGGTGGATTTATAATTTTTTAAAACATTTTGGCCTTAAAAAAAGTCGTCAATATTGAAATAACATATTTTCTATTTGAAAAGAAAACAAATCAGTAAATAAATTACTAGTTATATGTGTACATGTAGATGTTTTCAGGTCCCAGGGGTTAGAAAAATTTATTTTTGTTTGTTTGGTTTGTTTTTTTGGTGGTTTGTTTGTCGGTTTTCTTGATTTCATTTGTTGGTCGGAAAAATTTTTGGATTTGTAGGGTGAAAATAAATGCGTTAATGATTTTGTGTTTCAACCAAATATGCGGAAAAAAAATCAATGAGAATCCATTTTGGATTTTATCATAATCCATTTTATATTTTATCAAAATCCGTTTTAGATTCTATCATAATACCTTTTACATTTTATCAGAACCCGTTTTACATTTTATCAAAATACGTTTTGCCTTCTCAGATTCTGATAGAGTCCATTTTTACATTATGATAGAATCCATTTTGCATTCTAACAAAATCCAGTCGTTTTGTATTCTATCGAAATCCATTTTACCTTCTTAGATTTTGATAGAATCCATTTTATATTATGATAGAATCAGTTTTACATTCTATCAGAATCTGATTGTTTTTCATTCTATCAAAATCCGTTTTGTCTGTTTTGTATTCTATCGGAATCCATTTTGCCTTCTTGAATTTTGGTATAATCCATTTTGGATTTTAATAGAATCTCTCTGACTATCGGAGCCGGATACGTCTGGCCATCTTTGTTGAAATCCAAAAAATATATATTCTGTCAGATTCTATTTTGGATTCTAATAAAATCTCTCCGACGACCAACATCGACGTCGATGGCCAAAGTCAGATACATCCAGTAATCTTTTGTTGAAATATTAAAAAAAAAATCTGATAACCGGCGAGCGGATATATCTGATCATCTTTGTTGAAATATGAAAAAAAAAATTTCAAATGACCGGCCGGTGATTAGAGACCGGCCGGCAACCGGGGACTGGAAACAGACTGGTGATCGGAGACAGACTGGCGACCGATTGGTGAACAAAGTCAGAGATATATAAAAATATATTTCAATTAATAAAAAAGAAAAAAAATAAAGATATATGGATATTTTTGTTTATTTACTATTTTTTTCATATAATTATTTAACTAAATATTATGAAATGATAAAATTATCAACTTTACTTTCATGGAGCAAAATTATAAGGAGGTGTCAAATTTAGGCATTGTTGCATATCCCCATTCTAGATTCTGTAGTACAGGAACTGCAGCTTATTGAATTATTGTCGTTTGAAAGACGCTGTCGTTTTTCTGTTGTCTGCCTTTTTGAACCATTTGTCGTTCTGCAAGTCACTGTCGTTAAATATGTTGGTCTTGAAATTATTGACGTTTGCTTGCAAGATACCTTGCCGTTTCAAAATGTTGTCGCTCATAATAGTAACTGTCGTTCTTTTTCCCGAACTGTTGTTGTTATTGTTGCTTCTTCAATGTCAATATCGTTTATGTAATATGTCATCATTTTTCAAGTATTGTCCTCCGCAACGTTCCATCGATTAAGTTTTTTTTCTTAAAAAAAGTTGTCGTTTTTGGTACTAGTTGTATTTTTTCAGTTTGTATTATTTTTCAATCGCTGTTTTCATCTTCTCGCCTTTCGTCAGATGTTTTAATGATTTTAAAGTTCTTTTCATTTGCTACGAGAACTTTTCGTTTTCTAATGTCGTTCATATAACTTGCCCTCGTGCTTGTCGTTTTAATGTTTTTTCTTTCGACAGATTTGCTCTTGTTTTTATTTTTTTTTAAATAGTAGTTTTTGTATTTCTTGCCCTTATTTACGGTTTGTTATCGTCTTTTAGGTTGTAATTTCTCCAAATTGTTTTTTTCTTTTTGCTGCTTTATGGTATATTGTTGTTTCTAGTCGTTTTGTAACACTATTTAAGAGATATTGTCGTTTTTGTCTACTTCTCCCCCTGGACAGAATCGTGTCTTTTCAAAACGTTAGTAATATTGTTCTTTCTTCTTTTTGAGGTTTGGAGAAAAAAAAGATTAAAAAATAGACATTTCGACAATGTAGAAGATGGAAGAATATTTAAACTCGGCAGAAATGATGAAATAGGAATAACTTGGGCCTGCTTGTCGCTTTTTTTTGCAAATTCTACTACGTTGTGTACGTGTATAAATTGAAAGTGTTGTTTCTGCTAAATGTAGATACATACCTCTTTAGGTCACCAACTTTGAAAATAACACCGCCATATAGAAAATGGGAAATAAAGAGGTAGTGTTCTATAAGAACTACTTTGGTTTATATTAATTATCTGAGATATCGGATTATTGAACTAACAGGTGAGTCGATTAAACTTTTATCTTCTAATTATAAAAATAGTAATTCGAGTCTTCATTTGATAATAGACAGCTATGTTGATTTATGATTCCCTTACAGAAATTGAGTGTTAATTGGATATACCAATCTCTAACCATTTAACCTTTTTTTTTTCCCCCTAAAAGATTATCGTCTAAGAGATGGAAGGAATTACGTGTCAACTTTGCTGAAGGCCGTTGGGCTTTTTTTTTTCTTTCTTTTTGGATAAGATGTTGGGTAAAATGTTAGTAGTACTGGTAGGAAATCTTGTCTTTCTTTTTTTCTTCTTTTTTATTTATTTATTTTTTTTTAAATGGCTTTGTTCCTTTGTCCACTCCTCGATACAATTGTTGCGCATTTAAAAGTTTTGTCGTTTTCAAGAGACGTCGTCGTTTTCTAAACTCAGAGTCTCCTTTAAAGCCTCGCGTTTCTTCAGTTACTATCCCTTGTAGTATTTGTTGTCCATTTGTCAGTTACTCTTGTTTGAAGACATTTTTCTTTATTGCTCTTGTTTTCTTTAGTTCTTAACGTTTTGCAGATAAAGATATTATGTCGTTTGTAGAGTTATGATTGCACGAGAGATTATTGGTTCAAAAAAGTCGTCGTTTTAAGTTTTAATGTTATCTGTTATAGTAATTTTCAGAGGGGCTTAAACTCTCTCTCTCTCTCTCTCTCTCTCTCTCTCTCTCTAGCCTATCTATTATTATATAAATTTATATATAGTCCCTTCCAAGCCCCTCCCTGAACTTTTTTTTGTCCCTCTCTTTTTAACTCATAGATTTTTGTACCAATTTATATATATCTCCTCTCACAATAATTTATGGCTTCGTCAATTCTTTTTCCTCTTTTTTTAAGTTCTTGTCGTTCGTGAAATATGCTGCCGTTTGTATTTTATAACACGGCTGTGACTTTCTTTTTCATTTTCCTTTTGAACATTTTTTGTTTTTTTATCTTCTTGCCGTTAGAGATATATTGTCAATTTTGAACTGTTGTCGTTTTAGAATTTGGTGATTCCTTCCACGTATTAGTATTATGAAATCAGAAGATTATGTGCATGCTAAGTTCTGAAGGCATTGTCGTTTTTACAAAGTAATTTCTTTTTAAAAGTGATGTCGCTTCTGAAGCATTGTCGTTTGGAAGATATCTTGTTTCTCTTTAAAGTCAATGCCGTTTGAGACATTGTTGATTTAAAAATCAGTCGTCTTTGTTTTCCTCCTCCAAATACGAGAGAGGGAGAGAGAGACAAAGGAAAGGAGCTCATTTTCTCCGCGTCCAGATATTATTTAATCATTATTTTATATTCTAAAGGGACCAACAAATTTTTCTGGAAACTGCGAATTGTAGCATGTAGATATACATATGTGTGGTGCATATATATATATATATATATATATACATGTTATTGTTCCTTGGTCCACCGACTTCAAAGAGAGGCTGCCACATGGAAAAGGGTAAAGGATGTAGCAAGATATGAGAAGGAAATACGTGGCAAGTTGGTCGTTGCACAAAAAAAAAATATAAATATTATTATCTAAATAATCTTGAAATAAACACATATTATATGCTTCTTACCAAAGTTTTGATCTATCAACTAATGCATCTTCTTTTTGGTCACACAATATATATATATATATATATATATCCATATAGATTAATGTTAGGATACTGTGACCCTAACCGATACTACCTAAATTGATATTTTTTTTAAAAAAAAATCTCATTAAAAAAATTGATGACCCTAACTTTACTCATTAAAATAACTAGATTATTGGCTTTCCCTCCTAATATTTTACTAGGTTATCATTGGCAAAAGTCAGAGAAACAACACTTTGCCGATATATTTAGCCAACCAAATAAGGAAAGGAGGCATCAATTTGGGCGCATCAATTTCATCATCACCTTTGTTTAATTAATTTATTAAAAAAAAAAAAAAAAAAAAGAAACCTGCTTGCCTTAAAAGCTCCATGTTCAGACAGATAATATAAAATATTAGACAAATATCACCACATAATTGATCTCGTTAATCGTGGACTCTATAAACCACCACATGACCAGAAACATAATTGCTTTTGAAAATAGTAAGAGATAGTTCTATAATTTTAGTCCATTTTGAGATAGGAATGCCACCCAAAAATATAAATAATTAAATAAATAAATAATAAAAAAATTAAAAATAAAATCCCATTCTAGAGTCTAGAGTGTAGATAAGTTTCTGTTTGAATAATAATAATAAGTTTCCAAAAATTGAAGATACATGTCAAGAATTTGAATTTCAATTATTTATGAAAACATATCAACAGAAGAAAGAGATGTTGCATTAATAATAATAATAATAATAATAATAATTTTATTTTAGGGGTTAAAAGAATATATATATATATATATACATATATAATTAATTAATGGTGGTGTGCCTCAATGAAGGTGCACCAAACTAGAGCAGTGCCATTATCCCCAACAAGACAAGATTTTGATATTTCTGCAGGAGTTGGAATGCTCCATAAATGAATAACGACAGATTTGCATATGCCATTTTTTCTACCAAGTTGCACCCAAAATTACTACTTATTAATTAATTACAAAGCCAAAAAAAATACGAAATTGGATGTAAATAATGTTATCATGTATCCATGTTTTTGAAGAAAATTATTGAACTAGGATAGAAATTTAAAAAAAAAAAATAGTAATAATAATAATGGAATCATATTCATGCAAGAAGAAGAAAAAAGAAGGAAAAAAAATTTAACTGAGAAGAAATGTAAGAATCAAAAATTTAAAAAGTTTACTTTTTTCGTTTCAAATTATGGTGTTCTCTTCTTGAACCTCACTAGGCAGTCAGTAGACATGATTAATCACAGAGTAGCAGAGACATGTAAGGAAGAAAAAAAAGAAAAAGAAAAAGAAATATGTAACAAACATGAACACTTTGTCGTATCTCTTTCTCTCTCTAATTCTCACTCCTGATCAGATCATGAAGAAGAAGACGACCCATAAGCGAAAAAATTGAAATTAGCTTTTCTATGATGATCTTGATCATCTTTCTGATCATGATCAGTATCATGATTAATGGCGGCATTATGATCATGATCATCGTTAATCCCATTGTTAATACGAAGATTAATTGATGATTTCTTCCCAAGAGTGTGCTTGTTGTTGTGCATCCAAACTTTTAGAACCCCTCTACGAACACCCACCTCGTTGCAAAACTCTTCCACCACTTTCTCCTCGCTCCTCTGCATTTTCCACCCCACTTTCTCGGCAAACAAACACATCTTCTCCTTCTGCTCCTGGCTGAACTTCGTCCTGAACCTCTTCCTCGCGTTGTTGTTATTACCATTATTCTCTGTCGTACCGCTCTTGGGAGCCGTCGGATCGAAGTTCTGGAACTGGTAATCGGACGGCCGAGACAAGCCGGAGCTGAGAGCCAGCAGCATCTGCGGCGGGGAGGCGAGGTAGGAGTTTGGTGGGAGGTGGGAAACCGGCGGCGGAGAGTGTGGGCTCGGAGTTGGGCTCGGAGTGAGGCCAGGGCTGGAGCTCCGGCCGGGGCTGAGGCTTGGGCTCGGGCTTGAGTTCCGGCGCGGCGGCGGAAGAAATGGCGGCGAGGGGAGGAGAAGGTGTTGGAGTTGGCCGTGTTGGTTGTTGTGGAAGCTGGCCGGCGTGACGTGCTGGCAGGGGTGCTTGTCCGGGTGGCGGCGGTGGAAGTTGCGGTGGCAGCCGCAGGCGGCGCATTTTAGGGAGGTGGGATCGGAGGGGAGGGCGGAGGGAGAGGGCATGAACTCGCCGCAGCCGTCGACGGCGTGGCCGCCGATGGAGGCGGCGTGGTTCTTGAGGCATTCGCGGTAGGAGACAACTATGGGCTGCCTCGGCGGCGGCGGCGGCGGCGGCGGCGGCGGTTGCGGTTGGTGGCGGTTGAGGGAGCCGTTAATGGTGAAGGATAAGGACTTGATGGGCTGAGGAAGAAGTAGCGGCGGCGGCGGCGGCGGCGGCGGGGTTTGGGAATCTGTGTCGGGGGTGGTGGTGGTGGTGGTGGTGGTTTTGGTGGGTGTAGGGGAGGGTGATGAAGATAAGTCCATGGCTCGGACCATATTGTAAAAATAGCGATACTATTCTAGTGGTGGTGTCTGCTTGTTTTTGTGTGGGGGAGGTGGTGGGGGGTTAGGGTTTTTGATAAAATTTTTAATTTTGAGGTGATTTTTTTATTTTGAAGAGAGAGAGAGAGAGAAAGATTGTGAGTGAAGAAGAGATAAAATTAAAAAGAAAAGTCCACAATCATGATGATGATAGTTGGAGGCTATAATATATAATGATCAGAAGGGATGACACAAGTGCATGAGGGGTATGACAATGAAACAATGCTTATTCGCCACATATAATATAATATAATATAATATATTATATACATATATACATATATACATATGCATTTTCTATTACTGGATACTCTATATTGACAAAAATTAGATTTTTAATGTCTAATTAAAATAAAATTAACGGATCAAAAATAAAATTTCACCGATAAGATATATTTGATCATAAAAATTGCTTATTTCTATGTATGACTCGTTAGACTCGTTCATTTAAATGACAGATAAAACTGTGATAATACTTATTGCAGTCACATGACAAGAATGAACGGTTGGATAAGCCTCATTGAATGAAATCCATTGGTGATGGTGAATAATAACATGATGAGAAGAGAGGACAAAAAAAAAAAAAAAAAGGATAGCAAAGTTTAACACATACGGTTAGCAATGGCACAGAAAACACCAAAGAAAATCTCTTGTTTTTGGGGATTATTATAGTGGGTTTTAGGTATGTGACTGAAACTCCATGTATTGGTTATGAGCAATATTTTTTTTTAATTATTATTATTATTTTTTTTTTCTAGCTAAGAGTGTAAATTATGATATTTTGGTTGAGTTAAGATTTAGTTTAGTGTATGAGTTTGAGTTAAGATTTATAAGTTTAAATAGCAATTTTAGTTGACTTTTTCAGAAAAGATAAAAAACTTTTAAGGAAAAAAATAAAAAATATGATGAAAAAAATACAACTTAATTTAAAATGAAATGGTTGCCAAACAAGTCCTTAATGGAAGTTAATAGAAATGCATAGTACAAAAGAGGACATTTAGGCCTTTTTTTTTTTTTTTAGCAACGTGGGTATTTAACTGCAAATTGCTAAATAGGCCTGCAAGAGGCAAGAAAGAAGGAAGCCTAGGCTAGCTTAGCTAATTACTGCCTTTCCGTTGAATTTCTTGCACTCTTCTTCCTACTGTGTCATGCCCACTCATGTCTGCAGTCTGCCCCCACCACTACAGTTTATATGTATATATTGCAGAACATTCTTTCATGCCATCTGCATTTGGGCTATTCAATTGTACTTCTTTTTTTTTTTTTTTTTGGGGGTTAAATATTCAATTATACTTGACAAAAAAGCATTATGTAATTTTGTTTGAGCTATTTGAGGCTATATATATATATATATGTATATGTGCAATAATCATGTATTATATATTGTAGATTGTTTAAATTTGAAGATTAGTAGGAGTCAAAGTTTCCCAACTTGGCAATTAATGTGCATTTCAATGCATTCAATTTGTTATTTTATTTTAATAGAATTGATGTATTTTAAAATACGTTTAGATGTCCCATTTTATAATTGTATTTAAATGAAATAAGTGTTTAAATTGATTATATTTGAATAGTTATTCTAATAAGTATTGTTAAGAGAAAGAGAGAGTATATGATGTGATTGATAAAAATAAATAGAAAAAATAGATAAATAGTAAAATGAGTGGGTATATTACTCAAATAAAGGTTTATTCAGATATAATATATGGAGAAAACAAATGAGTATTATCCAAATGAAGGATAAGTAGAAGGGAAATTCTTTGGTAGATAGGTAATAAAACAATCCTACGACCATCAAATTATTATCAATTTTTATTAAACTATCATTTTTTAGTCAATGATGATTATAATGTGATCTGATGGTTAAAACCTATATTCTATTGGTATGATATTTTTTTTAATACCTACTTAAGATTTATATTTTTGTTACAATATTATTGGTAAACTAGAATGGTCTAATTTCAATCCTAAGTTTGTTTTGTAACAGGCCATAATGTGGTTTACGAAAGAGTCTATTTCATTATGCAATTTATACAATTATAGGCATGGGGAAAAATAAAAAATAAAAATAAAGACTGGTTAAGTTTGGAGAACAACACACACAAGTTTAAGTACTACTTAAGAGAGGTTGGTTAACATTGACTTTTACACTCTTTAACACATGATGGGGCAAACTGACGACGACCTTTTGATTAACTTGTCTTTTAGAGATTAAATTAAGTACACAAAAAGTGGGGAAAAAAATCATTTAGCCAAAAAAAATAATAATAAAAAATAAATAAAAGAAAGGGAATTAATTATAAAGGAAAACGTTGAATTGGGATTAGGGGGCCACCTTCAAAAAGAGGTAAAGAATGATTTTCATGCCCACCTTCAATAATCATTTCTCTACGCTTTAACATGTTATATATAAATTATAAGCAATGACATGAGGCCACAAGCAAGGATTTTTTTTCCCTTTTATTTTCTTTAATTTTCCTTTTTGTTTTGCTTAAATCATGTTTGCTTATGCCACGCTTAAGGTCCAATTATCCGTTTATAGATCACTATTTCATCTTGATTCAATGTTTTTGGATGGAAAATCGCAATTTTAGAATCAAGATGAATCATTAAGAGAAATTAACACTTGCTTTGAGTGAAAGCTCACGTTTGACAGTGAGTTTTGCTTGTAAAATCATTTAAATATAGTAAAAAAGACCACAGTTGTATAACTGTTATTCTAATGATTGCCTTTTATGAGCGCAATGTTCAAATACGCATGAGTTTTTTTATTTTTTATAAAAATTTTAAATAAAAGATTATTAGTATCAACTCGTCTCCATCCTCATTATCTATATATAAAAAAAAAAATCTTGAGATCACCAAATAAATAAATAAGACATGACATAATTACACGCAAAAAATAAACTCGGTTTCACTCACATTATCACGAGTCCAAGGTTGTCCATTGATAACTACCAAATATGTATGTATTACAATAATCATGTTGATTATCAATAAAATTTTGTGTCATCAGTATACCTTCGTTAGGACATTAGAATACCATTGATCCTTTTTTATTGATTAATATATATTTATGCCTCCATCATTTTTAATAAAAAGAAATAAGATTACTTCACATCAACAATGCACATTTACTTGGCGTGAAAGAGAATATTTTAATGGTTTACTTCTCCACTCTATAATAGAAAATAGTTTAAGTCCCACTTGAAACGAGAAAACGTGATTTCTTTATCCGTATATATATATCTCAAAGGGAAATGTCTTTTGAATTAAACCATAATATTATCCAAAGTCTAAAGCCTTTAACCAGTTTGAGGTACATATTGACCTTCTTTGCATCGTTAGGACATTCTCTTAATACAACGTTTTATGAGCAATGTTAAACATTTCAATTTTTCGAATTTATGATAAAAAGAGCACATAGGCTTTACTCTCGATACATGACTTGGATAGTCGGGATGTTTGGTATTACTGTTATGTAATCCATCCCTAACATAGATCCAAACCAATGAAATGAGCGGAAAACAGAGAAGAAAAATAGTAAATCTTCCTCAGATTAATGACCTTCAAACGTACTTTCAAGACAACTTCGAAAGGAAAAGCATCACCTGGTAGTGAATTTAATGTTTTGAGAAGCAGATCTATGTCTCTACCCTTCTTACCATCTTATTGGTGGATCCAGAAATTTTATTTTATTTTGTTTACATTTTTATTTATTTATTTATTTTTGGTGGAAAGAAAATGAGTAGCTGAAACCATATATTGACAAGACGTTCATTGCCATTAATTCTATGCTGTGAATTAAAAGAAGTAGGACCTAATATATATTCCAAACGCAACTAGGAACACTCCAAAAGATGTCATACATTTTTCTTATATTATATTTCAAATTTAGACAAATTCTTAATCATGAATTATGTGAACCCAAGACCTACATATATATATATATATATTTATATATATGAATATTAGGCTAATTAAAAATCCTCTGCCCACTTTGATAAGACATGTTAAATCAGGTAATCCTTATAATCTAAGATAATTAAGCATGAAAATTGCTGCGGGGATTTGAATTGAAAGGACTTTTGATGACAAAATGGGGCAAAACCTGCAAAGTGATAATAATAATTATTATAAGTGCCTTACACTAATTGCATGATAAAATAGGCCATGGAATATGGCATTATAGCCTTATCTGGAGTCAAAAAGTCTCTCAATGGCCTAAAACAAAATGTTCTGACAAATCATGTCATCTTTCAACAAGCGCACGCGCGTTTAAAAAATGGTGCAACCCAATCAAAAAAAAAAAAAAAAAAAGGGCAAAAAGGACACCAAATCTAATTAGATACTAACTTTAATTAGATAGCTTTGTTCAATTAATGTTCGGTGGTTAAATAATGTTAGATTGGTAGTTATCTGATTTATTTGACCCACAATAAGTTTTAGCTGAGAATAAGTTCATCGTATATGTTGTCAATGTTATATTTCTCATCAAAAAGTAAAAAAAATAGTATTATATCACTTTATACTTTAATATATAATATTATTTTATCTTTTGTCATTGTTATTAACATTTGAAACTTGTAAAAATAAATTTTTAATATTTAAATAGTTTAAAAATTAATATTTTAATAATTAGATTAAAAAAAATCACTACACTCATCAAATATCAAATTTAACATTATTTATATTTAATGGTAAATTTAGTAAGTTTTTAATATAATAAATTTGACATCAAATATAATATTTAATATTGTATTAGTGAACAAATTTTTTCAACTAAATGTCAAATATTAAAATATATCTTTGATATATCAATTTAATACTCCACTAAAAATGCTCAACTCAATCTATGTTTTAAGACATTAAAAAATGATTTATTTTTTTAATATAAAAGAGCTAGAGAGAAGGGATTAAAAAACGAGTATTATGTCGTTTATCAATTAGTTGAGGAAGTTATGATTAACTTGTACTCTTGAATAAAGGCACCCACTCTTACTTGGTTGCACCTTTATAGATCCAACAAGATTGAGTAATGCCAAGATAATCCTCACAAGTTGCTTCAATGGAATTAGCTTTGAGAGTTTAATGTTTACAACAATTGTAATAAATATTACCTTTTCTTATATATATATATATATATATATATAGAGAGAGAGAGAGAGAGAGAGAGAGAGAGAGAGAGAGAACTAGATTCCAATGTCCCAATGCCTCGAACAGAATGTGGGCCACACAAGAAAAACAAAGGCCCATCAAATTGTCACTGGTAGAGATAACATGGGTGGATCAGCACCCACCTAAAAGCATTTATGTTCTTTCATGCAAATGTTTCAGATGTACACAAGATAAGACAAACGAGTGGAAATAATCAACCCCAAAAAAATAAATAAATAAAAATTGAAAAGATATATATATATATATTTTCAACTAAGACCCGCCGAAAAAGGAGCAATTGCAAATAGAGATAAGCATTATCCCACCATGTTTAGAGAGGATTGCCTGACTAATCATCCTTGTCTGGTTGGTTTGTTTTTTTTTGTTTTGTCTTTTATTTTTTTTCATGTTTGGCCTTGGCTTTCTTCATTTTGGCCTTAAAAGTTAAAACCAAGTGTCTAATATCATGAAACAAATAGTCAAATAAGTTTTTGTACCGTTGCTTAAATCCATGCAGTCACAACATTTGTCTATGTCTTACTTTTTCTTCCTTTTACCAAAGAGCTAATCCAAGTGCAATTTTACACAGTCCAACGTTCAATAAATTCACAAAAAAAAAAAAAAAAAAAATTGGATTGACATGACAAGATCAAGTTTTAGATTCCCTTGTCCCTAAAACAATGCAAATCACATTTAAAAAAAAAAAAAAAAAAAAGAACATGATAAAGAAAATTTTGATAATTTGACGCAATAGATGCGTTATCGATCATTGTGAGTTTTACTGTTTAACTACTTAATATCTTGCAACTTGTTAACTTATCATTGGCACAACTCTTTCTAAGGATTGGTTTGCAGGAAAAGCATTAACTATTATTGTTGTTATGATTATACCTTTTTTTATTAGGTTGAAATTTAAAATATAAAGTAAATCTCATGTATAATCGTTTTGATATATATATATATATATATATACACTCAAATATTTAAATTGAATACCGAGCACTCTTAAACAATCGGACTTAAATTATTCGGATTATTAGAAAAGGGTGGAGTCCATATGTCAATTGGATCCACATCTTCCTCTCAGAGCTTAGCTCAGAGATTTTTCTTAAATAATTATTGACATGTAAAATTTGAATCAATCCTATAAGATTAGACAGTCTTCAGTAGCTTTTGTAAAATTGACTCGGGGATTTCTCTTAAATAATTATAAACATGTAAAATATGAATCAATCCTATAAGATTAGTATTAGTGATTTTAGGTTTTTAGGCAACATATATGCAAAAAAAAAAAAAAAAAAAAAAAAAAAAACATAAAATAACTCTTCCTTGCGACAGACTTGAGCAGCTTTTGCAAAAACAACCCAAGTATTGGCATGACTGAATCCAATGAGACCTTGAAACATAACAAGGCCTGGACTGATTTGGTTTTGAGACAAATAGTCATGCCAAAGCCCATATAATTGCAAGTGCCATTGAACTATTTAAAAAAAGTTTCTATCATTTTGAGCTGGGGTTATTTCATTCTCTAATACTCTATTTTTCTAATTTCTTTTCCAACCTAAAAAATGGCTGGTTTTGTCTAAATTTTTGAATAGGATTCAACCACGAGTATGTTTTAATAATAATTTTATGCCTAATCTTTACAAAGTAGAGCAATAAAATCGCAAAAATAAAACAAATAAGCACAAAAAAAAAAAATTTAATTTAGAGTGGTTCACTGTTAATGTCAGAATTACATCCACTTTCAATTTTTGTAATAATTTTCAGTAATAAAATAATAAGATTACAAGAGAAAAATCATACTACTCTTGGGCTCTATATATTTCTCTAACTTTTGTATTCAATTTACACCCAATAAATGTCATCCTCTTAACATAGAGAAAACTATGACAAAATATATGTAATAAAATTCTGAAGAATAATTACTTCACACGCTCAATTGTATCATCACAATTGTTTCTACTGGTTTTATTAGAAGTTTGTTACTTGTAATCGGTCTATTTAAAGACCAAAATCCTGTGCTCTTTTTTTTTTTTTTTTTGATACTCTGATAGTCGTTTTCGAGATTTGAGTTAGGATCTCGCATTTGACTCATCTCAACCTCACCATATCGACTAGCACCAGTTGACAAACCATGTGTAGTTTTACTCAATAAAGAATCACGTTTTCTTCCTCACGAACATAGTTCTTTCTTCAGATTATTCATTATAATTTTGGCATTTACATAATGAGCAATTCTGCTCCAAACTTAGCGCTTCAAAAGTGGGATTTTTTTTAAATTTTTTTTTTCCCCAGATTAACGTATGTCACAAGTTTTAAATTGTTCGATTCTCTGTTTAGAGCCCATAATCTACAAGGTGTTTTGGAGATAAGAATAGAGTGACCAAACTTGTGAAGAAAGTGAAAAATCCGTGTGATTATTATTATTATTATTATTATTTTTGGGACTTTTGAGTAATTAGAAAGAGAAAAATGGATAATATACATTGTATAAATACAACCATATATAGAGAAAAGTGGAGCCACTAAATTCTAAAACCATGACTGATAGATGCAGGCTTTCTTTTTAAAAAGATGCAATCAACTTTTGCAGCAATTTAGCTACGAAAACATATGAAATAATAATAATAAGAATACGAATAATAATAATAATAATAAACATGAAAAGATTGGGAAACACTAGAGTTGCTCAGGTTCTTTTCTTGTTGGCTTGACTCCATTGTGGCCGTCAGTGCCAGTGTTCCAACTCCCCAAAAACACCCGAGAAAGAAGCTTCACAAAATGACCAAAAGGAAAAGTGAAATAAAAAATAAATAAATAAATAAATAAATAGAATAATAAAAATTTGTTCTTTTTCATGCCTTATAATATACTTCTTGTTCTACTTTGAAAATTTCTAGTACATGTAGAAATAAAAGTCGAATCGTATCAAACTTAATTGAAATAAAAAGTACACAATTTGGTTAAAAAAAAAATTGATGGTTTAAAAAAAATTAGTACCGCTAAAGTACTTTTTTGTACTCTATCGCAGAATTTTCTGATAATTTTTGGGCGCTACAGTGTTTGGACTGATTGAGCAAAGTGCTGAAAATTTTGTTGGACTAAAAGTTGAAAGGAAAAGGACAAGAAGAGAATAGAAATAAGCTCACTGCACTTAAAATTTAATAGAACTTTGTAAGAGTGGAGGATTACAAAAGAATTTCGCTATAACCCGGAAGAAACTGCGACACTAATTCAAACAGGAACAAAATGTTCTTCTTTCGAAATTTGTGGAAAACGAAAAAACGAAACGAAAACAAAAACAAGAGTACTATATTTTATCTCTTTTTCCCCGAAGGCCAAACCGTCATCCGTCTTGTCCTTTCTCGCCGGTCATGCAAACAGATTTTGTGATCTTGGCTTGATGATGCTGGCTCGGTTGATACATTTTTGTCTCCGGTTACTTGTTCACTATACACATATTTTCTCTATAACAAGAGTTTTCGATTTTTCAACGAAAAAAGAAAAAAAAAAAAAAAAAAGAAGAAGAAACAATTCACCACCTTTTCTAACCTTGCCTTGCATTGCTCAAGGCCTGCTCTCTCCCACTTCCACAAGTCAACACCTGTTGTGGATAGGATCCGAGCCTCGCCGGACTTGTCGTTTGCTCGATTGATTAGGATCAACCTTGTCGTTTCGGCTAGCGGATGTTCTTTTCTCTGTGCTCATTCCCTCCATGTTGACAACCTTAAGAAAGCGGCGAATCTGAAGAAGAATGTGATTGTCTTGTTTGTGCTCTCTAAGGGCAGTGTCTATACTTCTCAGGCCAGTGACTTTATCCGGTTGAACCGATAGAAACCCGATACAAATGAGAAGTATGAGCACTCTATGAGTACTAAACACCATTGTTTTGTAATTTGAACAAAGAAGAAGGAAGAGAGGAAAATTTACACTTGAACAAACAAAAGAAAAGAATGAGAAGTGTCTTCTCTCTTTTTTTTTGGTCTAGAGTAATGAAGATGTCAAGCCTCTTACTCCATTATGTTTCAATCCTGTAGATATAAATAAGCAAGCTTGCTATTTAAGGGCTGATTGGATTGGGAGAGGGGATTTTAAAGGTAAAGAAAAGAGGGCCCCACAAAATATATATATATATTTAGAGGAACATTTAGATTCAGGCCAAATCAATAGCCTGAATTCCAAGCAAAAATAAGGCTGTTGTTTTTGGGAGAATCTGTCAAAGAATGAATAAAGGAATCAGAATAATACCCTTGAGAAGCCAAGTATCTTTTTTCACTTGTTTCCCTCCTCTACATCTCTATCATTTTCATTGCTTTTTTCAACTAAGCTCTCTTTTTTTTTTTTTTTTTCCTGCCACATCACCCGACCATTTACTAGCATGTACATGCACAAGAGATGGTCCATTTGGTCATGCTCGTTTGCGGTAGTACTCTTTCATGGGTTATTTAGGAAATTTTACATTTATCTATAGTGTCACGTTTTCATCGTTTTCTGTTAAATTTACATGTTGTTTAATTCTGATATAAAATAATGTATAAAAATGTGTACGGTTTATAACGTGATGTTTATTTTGTGTATTTAGCATTTTTACCTTCCAAATTTGTCATCTTTCAGCTACTTGCCCTCCAAACTTATGAATTTAGCAATTTACCATCTGAATTTTCTAAATGGTTACAATATATCACATTTTGTTAACTTTTCATTAAATTAAAGATTCGAATTTAGAAGATTAGCATTAGATGTAGAAATTCGTTGTCAAAAAGGGGGCTTCCTTCTTCACGTGAGGTGTAGGTGGATTTTCCACCACCGATTTAATGGAAAATTAAACACATTGCAAAAATTTAGAAAATTTAAGAGGCAAACTGTCAAAATTAAAAGTTTAAGAAGACAAATTATCAAAGTCGGGACTAACATGCTAAATACCCTAAGAATCTTTTATGTGATATGGATGGAAGTTTTAGTGGAGGGTAATTTGGTAATTCAACTTTCCTTTCTTACTAAGAAAAGGGGGTATTCGTTTGTTGTTGTTTAATTTGGAAGTGAGTAAGCAGAGACACAAAGCCAAATGGGGCCCCCCCCCTTAAGGCAAGCAGATTGCTACAGTGCCAAGGCAAGTCATATAAAGAATAGATAGAAGAAGGAATGAGAGCAGCCCCTCCCAAAAGAAAACAAACACTTGCTTTTATGCCAATTCTTAAATTAGATCTCCACTTTAGAATTCCAAGCTCTTTTCCCAATGCTCAACACAAACCAACACTTCTTGGTTTCTTGTGCAGCTAATACTGTCCTCTTTATGCTTTTCTTTGCTCTTCTTTTCTTTGCCCTCCCCAGCTCTAATCCCCTCACATATTCAATTTTTCTAGAGAGACCCACTTCAAAAAAATCTCCACTTCTCTCTCTCCATCTCTGCTTCAAAAAACCTCGTTAGTACTGGAGACACTAACTCTAATAATAATACGTGATGGTGATAATACTTTAAACGCAGTAACGAAGCCATACATTTTTATCAGGGGGTTAATACCATATAATGGATAATTAGAGGAGATCATGAGCAAGTTTTCATTTTTAGGGGGGTTATTATGAAATTTTCTTCAAAATCGTAGGGTGTTTTTTGATCAAAGAAAAGTTGAGAGCCCCCCCTATAACTATGCCCCTATTTAAACACTTATCAATAAAAAAAATAACAGCTCATATATCATACATGTTCATATTTAAATGTTAACATTAGAGTCGGTGTTTTTAGCTATTTTCTTTTTCATGTATATAGAGTGTAGACCAACTTTTTCTTTAGTTGCCCCAATTTTTTAATGGCTAATCTTGTAGTTAAATTGATATCACATGCAACTTGGAACATTCTAAAGAATAAATTCCAGCACCCACTTTATCAAAATATGGTGGATATGGCGTGTTTCTAAAATGGACTGGTCATGGTCCAAGCTCCATTCGAGACCCCAGCTTGGATTATTTTTATTATTATTTTTTAATGTGCTGATTCTCTGCTTTTTATCCACCAATTAAAGTGAAAAAGAGTTAAATGAGGAGTTGCTTTCTAGCAGACATTTTTCTCTCCAATTAGTTTTTGAAATTCATCTTTTGAAGTAGTTATTTGTTTGGTAGTACTAGACAACTGGTTCTTCATCACCATCCATGATTCATGGCATGTATATCATGCATGAGACGAGCACCCGATTCTTCTTAATTAAGAGAACTCCGCAATAGGACATGAAAAAAATTATCTTATCGGCATAGCACAATTCAGATATTAATCAGATTCTGTTAAATTGTTGTATAATAGGATATTCGCATGATTCGCCTTATTTTTATCTCAAAAAAGTTATAACCGGTGCAGTAAAATTGGTGGCCTTGCAGGCAACTTGTCTGGTCAGATGTTCCCTAAGGCCTTGCTAAAGCAAAAAATTGCCTCACAGCCAATAATACTATTTCTCTACTTTCTTTTGGATGTCTCCAAACAAAGATTCTTGATCATATTCCTTTATATATATATATATATATATATATATATATATATGAAACATAAAGATATTTGCACACACAAGTACACAAACCAAAAGAAATCGGGATCTGTCAGTGCTAATTAGCAAATAAGATCAGGATCTGAAATTTTTTTTTTGTTTTTTTTTTTTTGGAGATTCTATTTCATGTGGAAACAGATGGGATCGTGTTGGTTTTGCTCAACGTATATATAATTCATTTTCCGAACGACATAAATCCAAAGGGAAACTAAAGGGACTTGGAACTATATAGAAGGCTTATTTCTCTTAAATTTGATTGTATTAAATAGCTCATATATTATTTGCATGTATTACAACTATACATATATATACATAGTAAATAGGAAGATGAGACCTTTTGCTTATTTTATAGATTTTATGGTACGGGTACGTACCATTCCTTGTTTTTGAGGTTAATCAGTAGATCTACTTATAGATACTCTTCTTTCTTTTTTTTTTTTTTTCTCAAAGTTTGCAAACTTAGTAGTATGTTTGTCTTAATTATTTGGTGGAACCCATTTTGTCTTATGATTATAATCATCATCCCAGCCTTAATATAATATATATACATATATATATTTAAATTAATGTTATATAAAGAAACTTGGTATTAGTATATGGCTTTATAGATTCTCGAGGGTTAGTCTTAAAGTTGTGGCTTTTTCAAATAATTTGTTTTAAAACTTGAGGCCCCATTTCGTTTTTGGACTCCCACACCTCAAACGTAACATTCATTCACAGATATATATATATATATATACACACACACACACATACATATATATATAAGGGTCTACTGACCAAGCCACCAAAGAAAAGAGTTCGGGAAAAAGAAGTATGAGAAAGCAAGTTAAAGAAGATAAAGCAAAAACTGAACTGTATTTTGCATTAAAGACCATACCCCCATCTTTGAACAATCCCCCCTTCTTCCTTTTTTGTTCTTGTGTTTTTCCCTTTTCCTTATGGAAACTTGGTTTTTTATCTTACTTTAAAGCCAAAGACATGTGATTAAAATCATGCATTTTTTCTCACAGAAAAAAAAAAAAAAGAAAAGAAAAGTTGTGCAACGTAAGAAAAATTTCACTTGATCTAAATTATTAGCATTTCATAGATTTATCAAAATACCATAAATCGGATTAGTGGTAATTAATAGGTTGGGTGTAAAAGATGCTATAAGTTTATAACACTTAAATAAAGTCATAATTAAATCGTAAAATGATATAGAATAATTAGTTGGATTATTATTAATTGATAATTAAGTTTCTTAATAAATAGGTTGAGCCATATTCTTTAGGATAAAGAGGAAAACAAAGGGGGTAGAGGTGGGGAAGCTACAATCAGAATGTCCCTTAAACAGATGTTAAAATGCTTCTTTTAACAACTTTACAAACATTCTTCTTGGATCATAATCATACCAAGAGTGTGTGAGAATAAATGCTGTAAAGAATTTTACCCTATCTATGGGGTAAGATCGAACGGCTAGGAATAAGTGGATTAGAAGGTTCCTTAACTTTACAAACTTAACACAAATCCCCTTGACCACCCTCGCTCGTTCAAGTTTCTGATTACTCTCATCTTGTTATTTACTAATAAGGTTGATAATCTTATTGTTTTCCATTGAGGCTTAAAATAACTACAATTAAACTTAAGTATCAAGGTTCTACAAGTTGTAATATCTGTTTTTTTTTTTAATTTATTTAATGAAAGTAAATGTTATAAGTGTCATCTTGTTCCCCCCCCCCCCCCCCCCCAACAAAAAAAGTGTCAAATCCACAATTTATAATATCTGCTTATTTATTAATTTTTTAATTAAATAAAAACACATTATAAAAAAATATTATCCTGTAAATAAGAAATAAAGATTACAAGTGAAATCAAATCCATAATCCTCGTCCAAAGCCGTCCAAAGCCCTCTCTATGCCATTAGACCATAGGGTCGGCATATACACTTTCTTCTTCTTCTTCTTCTTCTTTTCCTACAAGAAAAGTTTAAAAAGAGGGCAACTGGCATTTAACATATTCCCCTAGACGTTAACAAAGAGGCTTCCCAAATGCTTGCAAAAATGTTCACTGAAGACCTTACAGATAGGCTGTATCCCTCGACAAGGATCGCTTAGACATGGATAAACTATACACATTATATCGCTTTTATGTTTAGTATACAAAACATGTATTTTTTTTAAAAATGTAATTCCAATTATTAAAATAAATAAACATCGATATAAATCCATTGTTATTTCCGTAAATTTAGACTCACAATATTTATGTCAGAATCTTGAGAGTAACTACTATTGTTGGCTGAAATTCTTCAAATTAGTTTTAGAAGGCACCCATGTAACATTTTTGCATGGAAAATTTGTAAATATCTATTTTAAACGCAAGTGCTTGATGTTACGATGCAGCACTTCTTTTGTTGTCGTTGGTTGTCGTTAAAAAGGAACTTGGCCCAAGTCCGGTGGATGTGGCCCATTTGGGTTGAGAAATGGGGCCTCCATTGGGCCTTCTAGATATACTGCGTTTGTCCCAACGGCATGCTATCGTCAGACAGATGCCTACCACAGACAAACAGCTAAGGTTATTTCTAAAACTTTTATTCTTCTTGTCTTTTAATTTGCAAATGCGAACATACTACGTGACATGTAATTGACGGAGACCCTTTAGCTAATTGCTATTTTCTGTTTCCAACCAACATCTCCTTATCATATTTAAGGGGGTTTTTTTTTTTTTTTTTTTTTGAGATCCATATTATAAACTTCATAATAGCAAATTATAGTTTAGTATTTTTTTTGGTATCTAGGACTAGGAGATACCGTACAAACCACGGAACAAAGTAAAAATTGAAGCCGCGAAAAGCCACATAAATTAGACTGCAAGAATTTGAACGTTTTTATTTTTTAATTATTTTTTCACTGCTTAGGCTCATCGTATTTCAGTTTGACAGTTTCAAATTTGCCTCTTGATAGATAACAGTCTCGTATTTCATTTATCAGAAAAATATTTTTGCAACAGTGACACCACAATTAATAGAAAATAGATTCCACTAAACCGATAAAACCATGCTGTGAGACCTACTTTACCGACCTACTTTACCGACTTTTTATTACTGCACGATATGAAACATTACTGATATTAAATATCACTTACGGCCATTTTTTTCTTTTTGGGCGAGAAAAATGCTGCAAGTTGTGTTTACTTCTCAAAAATTGCACTATAATTGCATAAATTTTTTTTAAGGAAATAATTGCATAAATTATAAATTGGAGACTTATTTTAGTATTTAAAATATATTAAAAACATCTTTTTCTAATGAATTTACAGCTAGGATGAATAATATAATTGCATCAATATGTTTAAAATAGGGAATATACGAAGCCGATAATTATGACTACAAAAAAATGAAATACAGCTAAGATAGATGTTTATGACAAACATGACATGACAAATTGACCATGACAGACGACACATTCCAAATAACAACCAACAACAGGTTTGAGCACCAGAACCCCAAAAAAAAAAAAAAAGTTTGAGCAGCTTATATAAATTTTTTCCTATGTTTGAAATCGATATATACACAAGAAAACCGAGAGAGACACCAACGGTAGAAGTAACGAATATTGGGTGTAGCCGCGGCCGTTTTGATGACGAAATTAGAATTTCACACAGATGATAAAAAACAATTTCTCTTCTTTTAAAAATCTATTCATACATTTAAACAGAAGGAAAGGTTTTCCATTTATTTTTCCATCACATTCCGATGAATCACCCTCCCAAATGCGCCACATTCAACTCTCCGGAGTTTCTTGCTGCTCAAATACATCATCACTGTTAAACAGCCTCTTGGGGTGAGGCCACCGTAGGTGCAGGACCTGATGACGCTGGCACTGCCGCTGCGCGTCCTGATGCTATTGCAAATTGCAGACCCCTGCGTTGCCCAGATTGCAGGACAAAAGCGACTTGGGTTGCCGCCAATGCTGCTGCCTCCTGTTTAACCAAATTACTCCAGAAAATTAGCCCAAAAGAGGGTTCGTAACAAGTTGCATAACCCTGCGGTGATGCAGACCGAAGCTACTGAAATGAAGAACCAATTGGAGAGGAAAAATGTAGGCAATGTTTGTTTACCTGTCTTTGCCTTCGCCGCTGTAACATACTGATAGCCCAAGCCATAATATAGCAGGGAAGAAGAAAGCCAGCAGCACGGAGCAAGAAAAGCTGCAACGGATCAAGTGATTTTATTAGCAAAAATGAACCATGAATATGAGATGACTTGAAAGCTCTAGCCAAAAAAAAAAATAAAGACTTGAAAGCGATTAATTCGGCATTGGACAGATTAGTTCATAACAACAAGACAAGCACAGTTTTACTTACGGAGAAAAAAGCAGATGTTTCATCATCGGTATCAGCATCGGCATCAGAAATGCCCAATGCATGCCGCAAGAGAAGAAGGGCCATTAACTGCCAAAAGTGTAAGTTAAATAAAATTATGTTACGCAAGGAATATGATATTATATTTAAACAGAAGAATGACTTCCAATCCTCTCTAGGAGATTAGAAATTTATGGGCTTACAATAAGGGCAACTGAACGGCAATATGCGGCTCCACTGGCACTAGAAGCAGCATAGTCGTCGTACTCAGCTTCCAGAAAGTGACGTTCTGCCTCTGCAATTGCCAAAAGACGAGGATCCAACTCCAAAGGAGTGCCAGATATTGTCCAACCTCCACTGAAAGAAATATGCATGTATGAACACCATCAGAACATCCTCCCTCAAGCACGAGTTAACTATTGAACATAAGAAATACCGTACAATACATACCCAATATCAATTGCGGTTTCATCAGGAGGTGATGGTGGAGGTGCAGTATAACCAGGTTGGTAAGGCTGTGTCCATCAAAGCGAATAAACGTTAGGTGGTGCAACTTATCGAAAAACACAAGGCTTTAAAGAGTAAAGGTAAATGAATTAGTAGCTTACCTGATGACAAATCTCACAAATTGTGTCTCCTTTCTCATTACACCAGTGCTGAACACACTTCCTATGAGCATACTGAACAAAGTACGTTTAACTTCCATCAGAAACCAAACTAAAAAATCGAGATACCAATAAATTTTACAGCAAGTAAACGAGAGCAGTAAAAAAAAAATGCAGCAAGAAAGACAGAAAATTGATATGCTTTCGCCCTTCGGTTATTACAAATGTCTCCGATAAAGTATCCATCACGTCCCATCTTACTTTTTCAACTTCTTAAGGAAGAAAAAAATACCAACTTCATTTTCACCTTCAATTGCTTATTCCGTGTTTACGTCATCAATTTCGTTACCATTTCCAACCAATGAGTTCATCAAATACATCACGCAATCTGGTGTCACCACAACCCCAAACAGAAACGCAAACAAAACAAGAAAAATGAAACCTTTACGCACCACAATACGCAAATTCGGAAGAAATCAAACACCCATTAACATTTCAAAGCTGAAAAACAAAATTCAAATCACGCAATCTATAATATAACCGCAAAAAAAAAAAAAAGAGAGAGAGAGAGATTGAACAAAAATTCAACACAATTACAGCAACAAAAAGAGGGGGAAAAAAAGAAGAAGAAAAAAAAAAAGCTACCTTGAGGCTACCACTACAAGCGCAAGGAGTCTCCAAATCCTTGACGCTGTCCTCCTCCTGGCAAATGCGACACTCCGCCGTCTGAATCAGCGGCTCCTCCTCACCCAAACCCTCGTCCTCCTTCTCATCCGTCGCCGAAGAGGACGGGCCTGGGCCAGCTGCGTTCGGGGCTGGGACAGGGGCCGTGCCTGGGCTGCCATCAGCGCCGGCACCAACCGGCCCAGAACCAGCAATCTCGGACGATTCCGCCGCCGATTGTACGGCCACCGGCCGAATCAGACGGTCAACAAACACCACCAGGTGATCGCTCATCGCTTCTCAACTCAAAACCCCCCACAAACAACAAGAAGAAAACCCCTAATTCACCACATTCAACATTCAGAACCTTCAATTAATTTATAAAAAAAAAAAAAAAAAAACAGAGAGAGAGAAGAAAACCCTAAGAAATTGTAGAGTCAAATTGAGCCCTGGAAACCCAGGATCACGCCGGACAGGGCAGCGGATCAGAGGTTTCCGAGAACGAAAAGGGCGAGAGAGAGAATCAAAATCGGATGGGAAAATTTTCCTGCTTTTTTACCTGGGAATCGGCCTACGAAAGCGCGTGAATGACTGAGAGAACAAATCGGAAAGAGAGAGAGAGAGAGAGAGAGGTGTCTCTTTTCTTTTATTTAGATTTTTTTTTAAAGAATAAATATGAGAAATAAATGGGTTTGTTGTTGGTGCATAATATAGGAGTTTGCACTTTTATATCGAACGTCTCAAGATGGGTAGTTCGGTGACTTTTGACTTTTCAAAATTTTTTTTTTACTTCACTTAGTTAGGGTAATTTCGTCATTTACTAATCGTAAGCCGCGTAAAATGACTTCTTCCTTGTCGTTCTGGATGGACTTGTGCCCCAGCCCACTAATTTCGTAACTTTTGTCATTAGTAGTAATTAATAAACAATGCATTTATCCTCTTTTTTTTTTTTTTTATAAAAAAAACACTATAAATTTTCTATACGATGATAGTAATAATTTTCCTTTGATTTTCCTTTTTTTTTTTGTTTTTTTGTTTTTTTGCTCAAAGAA
Organism: Ficus hirta; assembly: GCA_038430175.1. Taxonomy (NCBI): domain Eukaryota; kingdom Viridiplantae; phylum Streptophyta; class Magnoliopsida; order Rosales; family Moraceae; genus Ficus; species Ficus hirta. The sequence goes on along the minus strand of CM076595.1, from coordinate 11,763,439 downwards.
ATAATTTACCTTAATCTCAGTTTTAGAATTTTCATTTTTTTTATTATTATTATTTTTTTTGCTCAAAGTAATAATTATCCCTTTTTTTTTTGAGTAAATAATTATCCCTTGTTGAGTATTAAGGATTTGAGAATCTAAATTCAAGTCGACTGGCCGAAATGATAGGTATTTTCACTTTTTTCTAACTCTAAAAAGATAGATTTCAGTGTCCTATAACTTCTAACTCTACCTAAATTTTAGGGTATCTAGCGTCTATCATCTATTAATTGTTTTACAAATTGACAAGTGGTTTCTTAAAATATAATCGAATATAATTAAATACAGTTAAAGATTCCGTAGTGTCCCCAAATAAGAAAATTGTTATTAACTTCCAAACACAAAAACACTTGTGACATGACAAGCTCTATAACTAAATTAAATTCCAATATTTACCTTTCGAACGAGCTTATATAACATGCACAAGGATATTTTTATCAATATTTTAACCATCATTATCTCTCTGGCGATTCTACTATACTTTTTATAATTCCTTTATGAAAATTAAAAGTTCAATAAGTAGTTCCCAGCTCTTGCAAATTTCATTTAGCAAAAACACCAATAACCTAAATTTATTAGTAATCCTTTTGTTATATATTAATATTAATAGTCCTAATTAAACATATGGATAATCTTTCTTTTAAAAAAAGAAAAAATATTATAGAACTAATTAAAGGTAGTGTAGTAACAGTGTGAATAAATTAGAGGTGGCAGTAAATAACATAGACCAAGTCAGAACCGAATAAAAAGCCATCTAGCTTTAATTGTTGCCACCATTAATACAAAAAAAGAGTCTCGCAATTATGAAGTATGGCTCTAAGTAATGCCTGATTCTGCTACTACAAGTTTTCTGGTGTGGTTCTATCTATTAAAATTTACAGACACTTTTTCCAAGGAAAAAAACAAGAATAGAAAAGGATTAGGAAAAGGAAATACAACCCCAAGAGATTACTTATGTATTCAAACTTGGCCAACAGAGATGGGATAGAGATATGTTTATATTTATAGGTTCATTTGGTAAAGTGAAAATACCCCATTAATTTTCAACCCAAAAAAAAAAAAAAAAACCTATTAATTTGAAAGAAAAAATTGGATGGCTATTCACATTGAAAACAATCATCTTTTCATTATTAGTGTTGGGGCATAAAGCGGTCTTTTTCACAACAACAGTTTAGACGCGTAGCTCATTACTGATTTCTTAAGCTATACAACCAAAAAAGAAAATTAATTTTCCTTCCTACAGCCAAAGATAAAAATAAAAATAAAATAAATAAATAAAAATAAAGTAAAAGAAATGATTGCCAAGCTTGACCTCAAGCAGAAAGCTGCTCTTTTCGTTGCTTCAACTGTTGTTTGATTCTCTCTCTTTTTAAGCAAGCAGTGGAGACGTAAAAAGTTTAATATGGAATTTCCAGAAAACAACAAACAAGGGCGTTAGGAACTTTTGTCAAGAGTTGTACCGTTTATTACACGTATAGGGATATATACAGAAATATAACAGTCACAACAGGCATTCTTCATCAATAAGAGTATTTACTTCTCATTTACTCTCTTCCTGGTCAAACATGTTAATTTCCTCATTACTTCTCGGTAACTTTCCCTGGCTTGATACACTTGATTTCAGTTTCCCTTCTCACCTAGATATATGTTTGATTTCATATCCGATATCTTTATAAAACAGCATTTGTAATATTTTTAAATAAGTTAATATAACATTTTTATAAAGTTTTACACGTATCTAAATAGAAAGTTGTAATTATCAGATCCATATAGCTGTTGGATAGAAGACTCATTCTGTATATACAAATATATGCTCATTAATGTTTTGTTGAATGATCAATTTATACATGAATATCCAACTTTTCTAGAGGATGTCAATTGGCGGATAGACCAGCCGTCCGGTTTAATAATCTTGATATGGACCATTTTGCCTCCTCCCATTATTTTTTTATTTTTTTTTTATTTTTTTCCTTAGAAAAGAACTCCACAAGTTGGTATATAGACATGAGACCTCACCAGTGGGTTGACTCCAAAGCCACCACCGACCTCATTAGTCTTTTTTGTCAAACTTTTGTCCTGTAGTGCAAGACAAGGAGCTCTGGTTTTGCATGAGAAACTTCGAAAAGTTGTATAAAGTCTGTTGAACCAATTGCAATTACGTCAGGAAAATTCCTAAAGATTTTATGGAGTAAACAGCAACCCCCTTTGTCGGTTGCACCGCAATGACTCGGAGATAACTTTGGACTTGGATTCAGATGAACACGCTCGAGTTTATCTTTCTAATGTCTTGAGAAGCAAGCAATTAAGGTTTCATGTCTCTGTGGTCCTGATATTCCACAATAATTTACCTTAGAAGTGACCTCGATACAACGAACAGGAAATTGAACACTTTATTATTGATAATCTATATATTCCAATAAAAAAAAAATGAATATTAAATCTCTCTTACTGTAGTAAGGATAAAACCAGTCGCTTATCAGGGTATATCAACGTGAAAAAAAATAATAATAAAATAAAAATAAAAAACATATCTAATCATTATACTATCATACAAAGCGGCACGCACCGTCCAAACTCCCCCAATAACAGCTTCCCGAAAGGAACCTCCCTCACACTTACCTACCCTGGCCTTTGTAATTCAGGAGATGTGAAGGTAGCGAGATCTTAGTGTCCTATACGGGTCGCCCTACACTCTGATCTGAAACCCCGTAATACTGACATATCGTTTCCAGGTTGATCCTGGCCTTGGTCTCGGATGCTAAGCTGAGCATGCTTAAGCGGGGGTTTGACGGAGTGTCATAATTAGACCGGTGTTCTATCCTGATTGGCAAAACATACGATGGAATTGCTTTCCAAGAATCTACCGATATCTACCGACTCGAGTGACTATATACCGTCCCTTCTCCAGATCATAAATTGTCTTCAATTGCGGCTTTCTCCACTTTGATATGGACCATGCCGTGAACATCAATATTGCAAAGATAGCAATTATTGAGATGAGCGTGGGCGAGTCCTCGCTGATAACAGTGGCAATCCAGTTAGGGTGCTCCGCATCCAAGTTAGCTGTGGTTTGCAAGATGAAAGCTCCCAAAGCCCAATCAAGTGGAATATCTTCCACCTGATTAGCAACTGTAATCCTGCTCAACAAGAATTACAACCAATAGACTTAATCGAATTGAATACATAACGGAACATTAAATCAAATGCTCATGTACGAGGCCGTATAACAAAAACACACGGCATGCACGCACAGGCAAACATGTAGAAAAAACGTGCATAATGTTGAACGCACAAAGACGAGCGGGGAATCACTGGAAGATATTAGGTATATTTCCAAACTGCAGTAATATAATATTGAGGGCTGCGCATTATATGAGGCTTCAACCAAAGCAGTTAAGCATAACACATTTATGGGTAAGCAGTAAGCTATGTGGAAATAATTAAATGACCAGTATCAGGAAACTGGACTAAAACCGGTCTCATGTAAAGAACGTAAAGACAGATTTGCTACTTATGTAAAGTACGTGATATACCTTTCTTCATCCAAAGCAATTCGAAGACTGTCATGAAGTAGGGCCACAATATAAGCAGAAGAGAAGCAATAGTGCTGTAAATCTTCCTCGTGAAGAAAATTGTATCTATTCTTCAACTTTGACCAATCTTGTCCGCAAAATTGTTGTCCAGCAATAATCAGGTCAGAAAGAAATGACTTTTGGCCCAAACCAAAAAACTGATCAAGTAATGGACAAATATAAAATAGAAAATAGGCATAAGAATCAGAAATTGATACATCAATGCATTAAAGCAATAATGGTCTCTGGGAACTACTTTTCTTCTAACAGATGAATTCACAGTTAAGAGCATTTAAAAGCATGAAAACTGAAAAGTAGGCAAGACTGCAAGATAAACAATGGCATACGAGCACAAACCTTGGATGTGTGGAAGAAATTTTCTGTTGCCAAAAATTTCCCCCGAAGCTTTGGTAGGAAAGTTGATCCAATATAGCAACGCTGGTAGGAGCATTTCTCTGCATCTCCGATTAATTACATATCAGAAAAATAAATAGAAGGTTTGTTGATTTGAACAGAACGCAGTTCTAACCTTTTCCTTTTTGCAACATCAATACCGCAGCAGATCTGCACTCTGAGAAGTTCCCATTAGATTGAAGAGTTGATAATCCGTTTTTTTCATCCAGCAAACCTGGAGCGAGTTTCCATGACTCTGCATTGTGTAAATATCCTTTAGGAGTACAAGGATCTATTAACTTTCCCTCCCGAAGAGATTTAGCAGCTGCATTAATGGGGAAGATATAAGAAGTTAAGAAAAAAAAATCCAATTTCCACAAGCTCCAATGATATATTGTAATTCAGCACAGATACACAATATTTTAAAAAGGAAAAGCATGTTTTACCCAAATTAAACTCTCCCGAAGAAAGTGCTTCCCTCAATGAGTCGTAAGCAACATTCTGCAAAATCAAACTAGTTAGAACACCTAAACCATATCATAACACCTCATTGAATTTACTGCAATTAAAGCAGCTAACTGGCAGTGAAGTGGTACATACAAACACAATAATCATGTTTCTTGTTCGAGAATTAAAAAAAAAAACCAATACAAAAAACAAAAACAAAACACTGAAAGATTTAAATTTGTGACAACTACAGTTGGGAAATGCAAAAGTTCTGATTCATCCACACCAAACTTGATGTTTTACCCATTCTGTTAAGGTAAGCATGTTGATACAATAGATACGCACAACTAGAAATGTTTAAGATTACCTGACCAAAATGAAGGAAGCTATGACTGTAGAGATTGTAAGTGATATTCTTGTATGTAACTGTTTGAGAATACTCAGAAGGCATTGGCTCATTTGAAACAAAAGTCACCTGAAATAAGAATACGGTGACTTTCCTGATATTAGCATCCAGTATCAACTACTGCCACCACTAGACGATATAAGAAAAAAATTTTGAATTCCTTTATCGGACATAAAGGGGATGGATACATGTCGAACTTGATTTTTAAGGCATACCCTGTTCTAAAGGCATCCTTCGAATTTTCACCTTACATGAACTTGCAATTATGCAGTGGCAGATTGGAAATGTGGCTCGAATGTTGAGTCATGATACTATGAAATAAGAATTCCCTCATTCTAGGAGGTTAGTTAAAGAAAGAAAGTGGAACTAAACCTGAGCAGAAGCTCCACCGAGTTCAATAATCCCAGTAGTCCGAAGAGGATCACCTCCAAGAGAACCAAGGGCATAGTTTGCGACAACCCAAGCGTACATCCCTTCATCAGAGCCTAACACAACCGTAATTTCAACATTAAGGCTCTTGAAAGAAGCTCAGAAACTTAAAAATGAACAATAAGACGGTAAGCTAAATTAGCAACCAAATTGAAACTTCTCCGTATAAAAGTGGTTCTTCTTTATTGCCGGGTTTTTTATATGCCAGCACAAAAGAACTAAACATGCCATAATTAAAAATTTGTTCATGGTTTAGATGGTCAAATCAGTAGATTGATAGACCCAACTAAGCAAATTTGTTCTTAGTTTTCAATGAGATACTGAACCTAAGAGATTATTAGCGATTTGCGAGCGAGGGAATGAGATGAAACATCTCAAGAAGCTCTGTACTCTGTCCCCGTGTTCCGTTCTATTAGGAATTGTTTCATATTAAAATCTTAATCTTTTACTAAGTAGAGCACTAAAATAAGGAAAGACGAGAAAACACACAAGATTTATAGTGGTTCACCATCAATGCAAGAATCAGCATCCAACTAACAAACTGAAACCCGGCTTAAACTTCCCTCTATAACTGCCAAACACACACGATTCAAGCAAAACACATATTCCTAAATGCACATTACACATTCTTAACCTCAATTCTATCGCATCTCAGTTCTTAAATGCTTTAAACAACAGAAGTCTCAAAGGAAGCAAAAATGGCAATACCGGTGATGACGGAAGCCCAGTCGTCCCGAAACTTGAACCCAGAATCCCTAAGCCTCTTCCTACAAGAATCCAGAATCCGATCCTGAACCTCCGAATCCAGCAACCGGAGCCCCGCCGTGGCCATCAACCTGACCTCCGTCTCCCTCCAGAGCTCCCTCGGTACCCTCCCCTTCCCGAACTCCAGGAGCTCCGTCAGCGACCCGCCGGCCGACTCCGGATCCTCCGAGAATGCCGAAAGCCCCGGATTAACCCTAAACGACGTCAAACCCTCGGTCCCGAAATCGAACACCGCACTCCGATCCACCGCCGCCACGTCGTACCGGAAGACGTGGATCCGAGTGCCGGTGCTGCCGCCGTCGATGACGATGCTGTACCTCCAGCTGCCGAGCGAGGCCCGGGTGTGGACGAAGAGGTAGCAGAGGAGGAGGGCAAGAGCGATCGCGAGGGAAAGGAGGAGAAGGGAGAGGCCGGATTTGGCGGGGGGTTTCTGGTGGGCCCGGGAGAAGAGGTTGGATCGGGAGGCCGGTCGGACGGGGAGCTTTATCGGATCCATAACGGCGGCGGCGGCGGTGGTAGGTGGAGGAGGCTTTGAATGAACTACCCGTTTACGGGCATTCGACCGTCGCATTCAAGAGGGTGGAGAAGGAGAGGAGAGTCATGTAAGAATCCAAGATCGATTTTTTTTTTCTTTTTGCAAAGAATAATTGAGAAGTTATGCAAAAAAATAAAACTACAAAATAAAAAATGTATTGTATTTTGACGATTCCTGGTTTGGATCGGAGAAGGAGAGGGGCAATCGTCGAACTTTTGCCCTCTCTCTCTCTCTCTCTCTTTCTCTCTCGGTCTGTGTCAACTGTCAACCTCTGGCCTTTCCTTGGTCTCTCTCTCTCTATAAAGCTGCGCGTAACCAATCGTGATTCGTCGTTCGTTCGTGGATAAATTACAGTTTTCTCTTCAATCACCCATAAATTTTAATTTATAATATTCTTTTTCTCTTTAATTTTAAAAAAATTTATGAATTTTCCGGTCAATTAAATTTTTGACTAAAAAATACACATGATACTAGTTAAAAGTATAAGTTACAGATATTAAATGAGAAATAATTATAATTAAATTAAACGAATAAATATTAAGAGTTAATTATCATTTTTTCTTATAATTCTCTCTTATAGATAACTACATAATTTCATATTTAATAAGTGTAACAGGTGTCTGAAATCCTATCAATGTGTGTTATTTCATAATTTTATACTTAATACCCTGAATTTATACTTCCAACAAGTATTATGCACATTTTTTGATTAAAAATTTAATTAAGGGAGAAAATTCGTAAACTTTTTCAAAATTTAAAAGGAAATAATGTTACAAATTAAAATTCGAGAATATTTTGTTTAAGACCTAAATTTCAAGGGGAAAAAATGTAATTTGTCATTCGTTCATTCTAACTCAGTTTTCAGGATGCTGTGAGTGGGTTGGTTTAGCCAGTTTGAACCGTTTTATTTTTAATTTATTTTTATCTTGGGAATTTCATAAATTTCCCACATTTTGGGTTCAATTGGTTGTATGTTTGCGTTTTAAATATATATATATATATATATATATATATTGTTTCAAATGAGAAATTATATCTATTTGGATCACTTGTTCATTTTCAAAAAGGAAAATTATTTTGTTTTAAATCAGAATGTCTTTTTATTTTGAGAGTAAGATGATGTTTGAATGTGTAAAAATTTTCTTTTTGAAAATAAAAAGTTGTTTGGATTTTGGAATGATAAGAAATAGTGTTAAGAATAGTACATTATGAGAAGATTTCAAAAAGATTATTTTTATTTTTCCAAAAAGTACTGTACAATGTAAGTTTGACAATGTAGTTTGAAAATGAGTTAGTTTTCTTTTTTCAAAATAAGAGAATGATTGAAAAAAAAAAAACTCTTTTGTAAAAAATGTCCAATTTTCAAAATTGGACATACCATCCAAACAAGGAGTTATGTCCCCCAACCTCTACTTAAGGAAAATTTTGTTGAACTCTTTCACTACAAATCAGAACAAATAATCGACACTACATGAGATAAAACCAATGAAAACATTTTATGTTCCCAACCTTTCCATGAAACTTTGGGCCCTTAATTAGTTAGCTAAAAACTCCGTGACATTATGAGGTAGAGGAAGCGTTAATAAAACACAAGTTCGTTGATTCTTAAAGGATACTCGAAAATATACAAGATAGATTGCATTAGATTCGTTTATTCTAACTATAACACCGAAAAATCATACAAATCAATTGAAAGAACTCTCAAAAGGATTTTATTTTTTTGAACTTTATGGGTGGGGGGACTCGAACTCTACACTTTAGGTTGAGTCAGGTATGATATTAATACTAGTCTATCCCTACAACCACCTCAAAGAATTTTATTAATAATGATTAAAAACGCTAATAACAAAATAACAAATAAGCTTTTAAATAAATTCTAATCCTATTTAAGTATACTAAAAGATAACCCCTAGAATTTAAACTTCATAAGATAATCTACTAATAATTCAAATAAAGATAATCTACTAATAATTTGAATAATCCTAAACTTTTAAAATTTTAAATAATCCCTCTAATTATCCTTTTTTCATACTGCATCATTTCCTCTCTCTCTCTCTCTCTTTTGTATTTTAATTAAAATCGACGAATCTAACATAACTTATCTTGTATATTTTCAGGTACTCTTTAAAAATCATCGAACTTATATTTAATTATATGCTTCCGCTATATCACGTTTTTTTTATTTATTAGTAAGCACTACCTCCATTAAACTCCTTAACTACTAATCTATAAAGATATACCATACAATAAAGTTCTCTCTCTCTCTCTCTCTCTCTCTCTCTCTCTCTCTCTTCCAACTTTTATAATAATAAATAGACCATTTTTTGTTCAGAGAGTGGAAAAACACTATGGAAGTTTAGTAAACTAAACAAGTAGGACATACGACATTACGACTAGTCGTTCAGATAATTTATCATGTATTGAGAAAAGAAAAACCGATTTCAATTTTTGAAATTTGAGTTACATTTAATAGATTAGACCCAATAAAAGATAATTTTAATGGTCTTCAACGTCTAAAAAAGCAGCGCATGAATTGATCATATTGTTGGGAGACACAAAGTTCAAGTTCGACAATTCCATCGTTGTTGAAAAGAAAGTTTTCAATTTCCCCCTAATTATTTTACACGATCAATGTTTGATTGCGAATGCTATCATCAGATCTCTTCTACTTCTTCACTTACTCTTGTGTCCCTTGTTCCTAGATCTTGCTTATAATGTGACCATTAATCATTATAGTAACCAGATAGGTGAGCAGTCGCCATCGCCGGTCACCTGGCAAGTGACCACGAGTCATGGTGAGTTTTTGGAGTAATTTCAGCCAACATAATCCGTAGCTTTAAGAAAATTTAATGTCGCTTCATTGATAACAAGATAACAATAAGATTTGGGTTAAATTTTTTTTTAAATGGCCCTGAATTAAAGACACCTGAACTTTTATGTTGTTACCCAACGGTCTATCTGTCAATATTCAGTTAAAAATTAGACAGAAATTGAACACGTTCCGATCATATGAGCTTTATTTATAGGTAAAGTCATAAATTGAATATTTTTTAGAAGGAAATTGTACCACAATTAAAGATAGTTTGAAAGCAAACTATTCTTTAATCAAAGATATATAGCGTAAATTATATTTTAATTAATAAAATATATATAACTATTTTGAAAGTACAGTTTTTATTTTAAAAATATTTAATTATTTCACCTTAATTAAAACTCATGACGTAATTTTGGATGTGTTTATTTTCCATTCAGATTTTTTTTTATTTACGAAATACTGATATAAGGGTCATTTTTGTAACAATAGAAAATTTTAGATAATATGATGTATAAAATTAAAAATCAGGAATCAACTTTAGAATAAGAGTATAATTCATGGGCTATTTTCGAAAACAGTTCATTTGATTTTCATCCCGTATTGGGCCACGCCGAGAAGACCAAGGGAGGGACGACCTTTTTGAGCCGAATATGAATTCCTTTCAAAGTTTGGACCGAGTTTTTGGGCTCTGACAATTTATACCTGCATGCCTGTACCCAAATAAATCCCGATAGACTTGAACGCTTAATCCACCTAGAAAATACTGCTTGTTGATCTAGCCAGGTGCAATAGAAATTAAAAAATGTCTGGTGTATATATATATATATATATTTATTCTATTCCCTTTGCAAGTATATTGAATGTGCAATCACGTTGATGTTTGGTAATTTGCGTAAACAATCTGCTAATTGAGATGCTACGTTTCTATTTACTCATTGACAGGTATTGGACAATACATGCATATATACAAACACACACACACACACACACAAACACACACGTGTGTGTGTGTGTGTGTATATATATATATATATTCATATTAGTAGTCTTCGCCTTTTTCTATAACCTTTTTCGTTTTAGCTAAAAAAAATGGTAGTCGAATATTCATGAGGGGACCAACTCATTCTTTCCCTCTCAAAATTCATTCCGAAAAAGTAAAAAAAAAAAAAAAGAATAGAAAAGAAAAGAAAAGAAAAAAGTTTTCAAGATCAATTCAAAACCTGCACGCAAATGCGCAAATTTGGAAAAATCACATCTCATATATGGATATACGCTTATAGTGACATTACTTGTAAAGTTTGGGATTATGACTACGAGTATTTCTTGATGAAATACCTTTACGCTTGGACTATACATATACATATATATATATATATGTGTGTGTGTGTGTGTCTATACACACACAAACACACACACACACACACAAGTGTCTATGCATGTAACTTTATATTTGCATGCATGAGAAGATCCTTTTCCTATAAATCGAACTTTGGGAGAATTACTTTTTTTGCTTATGCTTGAAAAAGCAACCTCCACTAAAAAATAATTGGGGTTTAAATTTGGCCATCTGATTGTGACAAATACCGAAATTATAAGATCTTCTGAAAAAAAAAAAACAAGCTTATCTAGTCTAGGGGGTGTTAAGTACTACGCTTCATGCAGCAAATATTATTTGGTCAGATATGGATTTATGAATAAATAACTTTACTTTTTTAATCATTATTTTAACTTAAGAAATGCCTTGGCCATTTTAGTCTTTTAACTTTTAGCTAGGCATAGCCGCCTAGCTAGCCTTTGATTATAATTAATTAGTTTCTTAATATTCATGCATGCCCATGTATTAGAATTCAAAGGATTAAGTATCAGGTTTTTTTTTTTTTGTTTTTTGTTTGTGTTTTATTCCCTTGTATACTTTTTCACTTTATTGAATGTTGTCATGTCTTCCAAAGAAAGAGATTAATTTCCAATATTTTTTTAATTATCACTATACTAAGTAGGCGAGCACCTTTATCTACCATCTGCTTACATAATGGACTTATGCAATTATGCATGCCCACTTCTAATGTTTGGACATCAAGGTACAACTGAAACTATTGCACTAAACATACTGGATAAAGCCGGCAATTATTATGCGTCGTTCTCCCCCCCTTTTTTTTAGAAAAAGAAAAGATCGATGGTGTCCTCTCCTCTCTGTTACAGCAATCATTAGGTGAGCGCCTACTGATTGTTTTATTGGGATGACAAGAATTTTGATCCTGACCAATCAATAACTAGTAGGCGGCTCTTGGCTTGAAGAGCAGAATACACAACCTTTTCTGTAAAAGCTAGACATTACGTGCACCACGATTCGAATATGAAATTTAATAAAAACCGACACTAAATAAGACATATTTATAGGGACCATATATAGAGCGTGTATGATTTCCATGTACTTGTGGAACCAACAACAATTAATATAATGAATTAATAAACTGCGTATTCTAGTAGATGATCAAGTTAACAAAGATTACATCAATATGGGTTGGTCTAATAGTTAATTAAAATACTCAACGATTACATCAATGGAATGGTCTATAGCAGTTATTTAGTTAGATACAACAGAGTGCCTTTTTCTGGGTTTAAAGTTTGACACTTCAAAACTCTATTTTAAGAAAGATATGAAATGGGACGACAAGTATCAACATTGATTTCTATTTTGTTGAGAAATAAAAAAAGTGGATAAGGGTCCTATTTGAAAAAGTTTAATATATAATATAGTTGACGTGCGAGTGAGAAAGAAAGAGAGTATATCGAATGTGAGTATATATACACATATATGGGTTTGTCTCCAATAGAAGGAAATGCGTTGCACTGATTCAGAACAGGTCCCTTCTCCATATGTGGACGCCGTGCAATTTGTAGGCTGTGAAAACTTTATTTTTGATGTAAATGCTGCTGACATATTTCGACTTGTATATTTTAGTTGGACGACACGCTTTATATATGTATACGGAATAGATAATCAAAATAAAATAACATAAACCCAATGTTGAACTCGTCACATGACAGTCCATGAATGAAGATGAAAGGCACCTCGTGCTTTTCTAATTTAGTAAGATAAATATATATATGTATAGCTTCCACTTACTAGCTATAATGCAATATTATAATGCTAATCCATATTTGTGAAAGTGGGTACATTAATGGAAGAAGTGGTTTTTGATGAGTCTATGTCATAGCTTGATCGTCTACTCTATTTTAGTATTTTATATAGGGAACAAAAACAAAAAAAAACAAAAAAACAAAAAACAAAAAAACAAAAACAAAAACAAACACTCAAAATGGTAAAATGGGCCAAATCATTAGTAATATTTGATGCCACAATTGATATTGGTATTTGTTATATTCTATATAGGAAACAAAAAAACAAAATGGTACAATGTGCCAAATCATTAGTAATCTATGATGCCGTACAATTGATATTGGTATAATGGCATATTCACAAAAAAAAAAAAAAAGATATTGGTATTTATTATTATTATTATTATTGACAAATTGAAGTTTGAGTAAAGTATAGCCAGTCGTGTTAGTCGTTGATTCGAGCGTTTAATTATTGAACGGGCTTATTTATGCACTTGTTTATTTTTACTTGAAGTGGGAACGTTAGAAATGTACATTCAAAAACAATTTTTTGGTTAGAAAATTACCCTAATAACCATATATATTTTTTTCATTTGTTGACCAACATAACACAAGCTCCTCCATCTTGACCAACATAACACAAGCTCCTCTATCTTGACCAACATGATACAAACTTTAAATTATTTAGTTTAATTTTATGTCATGTTCGTCTAATATTAATTTTTTGTGTCATATATTAGTGTTATGGCCTTTAAATTTGTATCATTCAAGTATTTTTCTCAATTTTTGGCTGCCTTCTATGGCCTTGGTGTGTTTTTCGTTTGGTTTGTTTAAATGAACTGATGGAACAATTTTATCATTTACATATATATATATATGTATATATAATATAACAACACTTAATGCCAATGTGTGTAAATATCATTTAATATCTTTTTAATCTACTTTTAATGAATTCACTTGGCAAAGTCTCAATATATAGCAACATTAGATATATATCTAGTATCTAGCTGGTCACTACAATTATATATAGCAACATTCTATATCATCACATCACTTCATGATATAGAAATTATAGTTCATATGTTTATAATTGTGGTATATATGTTTATTTATACTCATATAGCGCTATACACGCACATAAATGGTATAGTGAAAGTGACACGAATAAATTCTTAATATTAGTATCCAAACAAAAAACCACACTCTTAATAATATAGGAATATATATATATATATATATATATGGAGATTAATTACTTTGATGGATCTATTTAGCCATTGACCATTTGAAAAGCAAAAAAGGAAAGCAAATAATTATAGAGTAACCGCCTAAAAAGCAGGGCAAACTACTGAATTATTATCAGTGCGCTTTAATGCTCATAAATTTAGCTACGTCATTTGACAAACAAGCTCATATTGCTAGCTAATCCAAAAATGCAGTCATATAATTATGACCTAATACTGCAACTAATCACTAGTGGAAAACTAGGACCTACATACACACTCCATCTTAATGCCACATATATAGTATATATAACATTCATATATATATATATATATATATCTATATATTTATGCATGAAAAGTAATGCATGAGAAAGAAGTGGAAATTCCACACGTCTCTATAAATACACGCACACACACATACTAAACAATCAAACAGAAGAAAAAGGACCTCTGTCTGAGTATTGACCTATGACCAATTAAAGAGCATTATATTAAAGGTTGTCACGAGTTGTGACATTAAATATATAGTAGTGGGATCTTCTTTTTCTGGAGCTTGATTTGTATAATTTTTTTCACCAATTGCACATAACACTTTTGTTGTTTGAATTAAGTTGAATATTGGTTGTCTACTCACACTCACACTATAAATGTATTATATAATTAAAGAGCTTTCTTCCGGGAAAATAGTGAAAATAATTCTTTCCTCGCACCAAATTAAATATTCTTGAGATTCGTGTTGTCACCCACTTTGAAATATAAACCACACACACACACATGAACAATATATGTGAGTGCGCAACAAAAAATTTCCGAGAAGGAGCTGACGGAATGGAGAACCAAAACCAAAACCAGCTTTCAGAATTACCACAAGAACCAGCCAAAGGAACCACAGTTCTCAGAACTTGTTTCAATGGAATCAATGCCTTGTCAGGTATCCTTCTCTCTCTTGCTTAATTGCTAAATTGTATACATATACATGTATATGTTCTATTCTCCTATCCGGCCGACCATTCCCGATAAAAGGAAGGAATAGGTTAAAGGACCGACCTTATTTCTCATCCGACCTGTCATTCCTGTTAACGGAATAAAATAGAGGGCCGACCTTACTCCTAGACTTCTAGTTCTAAGCTAATCCAACTATCTGATCCGTCATTCTTAGTAAATGAATGGGATAAAGGGCCGACCTTGTATCTTTTACAGCCCATCATTCATGTTAAAGGAAATGAGATAATTGCCGATGAAGCTTAAAAAAAAAAGACTTTTCTTTGCCTCATACTATACCTTACCTATCAGTATGAAGCCGACGTTGGTCAACTATAATGTATTAAGTGACTAAAGGGTTCATAGCTGTCACTATTCCCGTCCTCTATTCAACTTGACAATCGAGTGTTACCTGATCAATCAGAACCTTCTTGTCTCATATACATATCTATATATACACACACCCCCACTTCAACCTATAATGTCACGAAGCCCTGTATTTAGAAGCAGCCATTGTGGAAGTTGTTGTCTCAAAATCTTGATTTCTTGGCTATATGTTGTACTTAAGCCAACAATTACAAGTTGGCAAAAACACATAAAATATTCTCTTTTTCATGAATATTTGTTTTTAGTTGATCATGACATGCATTAAGAATAAAAGTTTTTCTTAGCATGTTTTTTTTTGTGACACAATATTAATTTTCGTCACAACAAGTTACAAAATTAATCTTGTATTTTGGGCCCTTTTTTTTTTTTTTTTTTTTTTTTAAAGGCGTGGGAATACTATCAATTCCGTATGCACTTTCCCAAGGAGGGTGGCTAAGTTTGGCTCTCCTTTTCTCAGTAGCCATTCTCTGCTGGTACACAGGGCTACTTCTCAAGCGATGCATGGACTCAAACCCGCTGATCAAAACCTACCCGGATATCGGCGAAGCCGCCTTCGGGCGCAAAGGGCGGACCATGATATCAGTCTTCATGTACTTAGAGCTCTTCTTAGTTGCGGTTGAGTTTCTGATACTAGAAGGGGACAACTTGGACAAGATGTTTCCCAACACAAACTTCAAAATTGGAGGCCTAAAAGTGAAGGGTCAGAGAGGGTTTATGCTTCTCACGGCGCTTGTGATACTGCCGTCAACGTGGCTGCGGAGCTTGGGGGTGTTGGCGTACGTGTCGGCCGGCGGCGTTCTGGCGTCGGCGGTGGTGGTGGGGTGTGTTCTGTGGGCTGGTGCTCTTGATGGTGTTGGATTCCATCAAGGAGATGAGCTTTTGAAGCTTGGAGGCCTTCCCACTTCCATTAGCTTGTTTGTCTTCTGTTATTGTGGTCATGCGGTTTTTCCCACTCTCTGCAATTCCATGAAGGATAGAAGCCAATTTTCAAAGGTAACTAAAACATAGAAAAATTTGTGTAAGAATAGTATCAATTTGGTAGGGTATATGAGATGTGTTTTGAGGGAATTCTAAAATATTTATATTAAAAAAAAAAAAACTCTTCGATAAAAATTTTCACATTGATCTAATTATGTCATTGAAAAATCTGTTCAAACCATCCTACGCATCACATTAAAAAAAAAAAAAATGTGGAGCCCACAAGCATGGAAGTGGCAATTAGTCTCTTTTTTTATTTTTATTTTTATTTTTTCCTTTTTTTGAGGGAAGGCAAAGTCTTTGTTTTATATATATATTGGTAACAATTGTTTTATATACTTTTGGTCATTTGACAGTTTAAGATGCATATTGTTCAAGACCTGCACAATTTTACTATCTTATAAGATTCATGGACGTAAATTAAACGATAAATTGTTAGGTTGATCCTAAAATTTAAGTTTGTGTAATGTTGGTTTTTTTTTTTTTTTTCCGTAATTGGAATAACTCTAAATTATTAAAAATATTACTATAATAGTCTTTTGTTAATTTTTAGACGAAATCTATTACTTAACATCATTTTTTGACTAAATTACTGACAGATTATGTTCAAAAATTAACGAAAATAATTATTATAATAATAATTTAATAATTTAGAGTCATTCAAGTTAGGAAAAAAGAACATGGATCAAAGTTACATAAATTTAAAAATTTAGGGATTAAACGACAAATTTACCCTAGATTAAATGATGATTTGTATATATTCTTTTTCACTTATGGAAACTCTTAATTAGTTGGAATGACGTTTTAGAATATTGCTTCAACCTTTTTTCCTTTGTGTTTGTTCCTCGTTGTAGGTACTAGTGGTTTGCTTCATCACGAGCACAATAAACTACGGATCAATGGCCATCTTAGGCTACTTGATGTTTGGAGATTATCTCAAGTCTCAAGTGACATTAAATCTTCCCATAGGCAAAATTAGTAGTAAGATTGCAATTTACACCACACTAATCAATCCCCTAACCAAGTATGCAGTTATAATTACTCCTATTGCCACCGCTATCGAGGATACGTACCCTTTTCGCAATGCTAATCGATTGATTAGCATCCTCCTTAGAACCCTAATTGTGTTTACCACTGTGATTGTGGCTCTGCTCATTCCCTTCTTCGGCTACGTTATGGCATTCACCGGCGCGTTTTTGGGCGTTTCTGTGTCAATGTTGTTGCCCTGCCTCTTCTACCTAAAGATCAACAAAGCTGCTCGGAGTTTCGGGTTTGAATTGACGATGATTATAGGAATTATTGTGACGGGATCTTTTGTTGGTGTGGTTGGTACCTATATGTCCTTAAAACAAATTGTAAACCATATCTAGAGTTGAATAATGTTGGTAATACTGTTTGTAAGCTTGTAAATAAGTTGTGAAAAAAAAAAAAAAAGATTTGCAATAAAGTAGGTCAGTTCTCTCCTAGGGTTCACAAAAAACAAAATGCCCCAAGAAAGGAAAGGCCACAAATTATTATTTTTTTTTCGTTGAGAAAATAATTATAAAAAAAAAACAAATAAAGCTAAGGTAAGTGTCCAAAGTTCTGTTGGACCCCATCCATCAGTGTCAACATCTTATCCGAAGATCTAAAAAGAAAAAAAAATCCAACTTTCAGTAATAGAAATAATCCAAGCCCACCAAAAGTCTACGACATGATGCTTTTACTTTTGTTGTGGTGAAATTATTTTTCTGTTGAATTAACTTTATAAAGTTTAGATTTCCGGAAAAAGAAAAATCAAGTTGTAGATGAATGAGTTGGAAAATATCAAGCGAGAGTGAGAAAAAAACAAAAAACAAAAAGAAAAAAGAGAATAATATATCAGAATTCCTTAATGATACGCCCAGCAAAGTCATAATACCAAATGTATTGGACTTAAAATGACCCAACACCCCAAACCAACGGAACTACTCTCCCGCTCATTTATCAAAACTGCACCTCTCGCTCATATAGTTTGTGAGAGATTGTGAGAGAGAGGCATTGTGTTCTTTGCACAAATTCTATCTACCGGATATTATTATTTTTATTATTATTTTTTTCGAGTTTTAGAATATATTTAGTTTCGATTTAGAATCTTTTTAAGTTATGTTTTGAGTCATTTTGCTCTTTGCGTAAATATTATTTACTAAATATATCATGGTTTATTTTATTTTTATTTTTATTTTTATTTAAATAAGAGTTTTGAAATTATATTTGGTTTCAAATTAGAATCTTTTTGGGTTTGGTGTTGAGCCGTTGTACTCTTTACGAAAACATTATCCACCGGATATATCATAGTTTATTTACTTATTTATTATTATTATTTTTAGAGTTTTCGAATTATATTTGGTTTCAAATAATGTTTTGGCTCCTAACCCATCTCCATCAAAACCCATCTCCAAAACGACAACTCCTTCGTTGCCAAGCTCATAAATTTCTGCACCCTCAACCCCACAACAGCTTCAATGGACCATGCCCACCATATGTTCGACCAAATTCCCCAACCCGATATTCTCGTCTTTAACACCATGGCTCGCGGCTACTCACGCTCCGAGACCCCAATACAAGCCGTTATGTTCTTTGCAGAAACTCTATCCACCGGAATCCTCCCCAACGACTACACCTTCCCATCCCTCCTCAAGGCGTGTGCCAGCCCTAAAGCCTTCGAAGAAGGCAAACAATTGCATAGCCTTGCCTTCAAATATGGGCTCAACCTCCACGTTTACGTGTGTCCTTCTCTGATAAACATGTATACCATATTTATTGGACTTAAAATGAACCAAAACCCCAAACCAACAGAACTACTCTCCCGCTCATATATCAAAACTGCACCTCTCGCTCATATATATATATATATATATTGGGTTTGTTTTTGTTTGTTTTTGTTTTTTTGTTTTTTGAGACAGAGGCATTGAGCTCTTTTCGTAAATTCTATCCACCAGATATTATTATTTTTATTACCCTATTTTTTTTTTGAGTTTTAAAATATATTTGATTTCGAATTAGAATCCAAATCCCTTAGGTTATGTTTTGAGCCGTTCTACTCTTTACACAAACACTATCCATTAGATATATCATGATTTTTTATTTTATTTTATTTTTTAAAAAGTTTTGGAATTATATTTGAATTCAAATTAGAATCCCTTTAGGTTATGTTTTGATTCGTTGTGCTCTTTGCACAAACACGATCCACTAGATATATCATGATTTATTTTATTTTATTTTATTTTATTTATTTTTATTTTTATTTAAATAAGAGTTTTGGAATTATAATTGGTTTCGAATTAGAATCCCTTTGGGTTTAGTGTTGAGCTGTTATGCTTTTTGTTAAAATACTATCCGCCGGATATATTATGGTTTATTTACTTGTTTATTTATTATTTATTATTATTATTTTTAGAGTTTTAGAATTATATTTGGTTTCGAATAATGTTTCGACTCCTATAAATAAGACCTAAAGTTAATTTAATCCATCTATAATCTAGTAGTGTTAGGCATCCTTAAACAAAAGCTTTTTGTTTTTTTGTTTGTTTGTTTATATTACTCCCACAATGGCTTCCTCACGCTCACAACATGATTCAATAAGTTTTTCTAGTCATCTACCGTATATATTCTTATTCTTCCCACTTGCGTACCCGGTAATTTTTATTATATTCTTAGTGTTTGTTCTTCATGCTTTTATTATCAAGATTCAAAAACATAGACAAAAAGGACTGCAACCAGAGAAATCTAGGAAAAAACAGAAACCACCTACGATAAGTTCAATGATAGAGGAGAGAATCATCGCAAAAAACCAAATACAACGTTGCGAGATTTGTTTCAAAAGATATGAGGAGGAAGAGGAGGTTACAATATTGGATTGCAAACATGACTACCACTCGGCATGCATTGCACAATGGTTTGCCCAACAAAAATCATATCAAAAATATTCATTTCAAAATTCATGTATGCTTTGTTGTCAAGATGTCAACGATATTCCCTTGCCTTGTATCGTTAAAGACCCTGACAACTATGTCATTAAAGTTCACAAATATTTATGGGATATTTTGACAAAGGAAGAGAGAATCATTGCAAAAATCCGGCTACAACAATGTTGCTCGATTTGTTACCAAGAATATGAGAAGGAACATGCAGTTACAATATTGGATTGCAAACATGACTACCACTCTGCATGCATTGCATGGTGGTTTGCGCTCCAAAAATCACGTCAAAAATCACATCGATGTTCATGTGCAATTTGTCGTCAAGATGTCGGTGATGTTCCATTGCCTTATATTATTAAAGGTACCGGGATCTTTGTCATTATTAAAGTCCTCAAATTCTGCGGAAGAGAAGATAGGTTTTTAAAGATAGTTTTTATTTTACTTTGTTTTCTTTTATGTTTTCCTGAAAGTTTAATTATTTGTTATTAGAATGATCTAGTTTTGGAGTTAACAACATTCTTACGTCTTGTATTAATACAAAATTATAATATACTTTTTGCTTTGAATTGTTTTCCAAAGCTAGATTTGAAGTTTAAGTGATAATTAATTTTAGTGTGTTTTGTTTACTGTGAGCCTGAAGAGAATCATAACTATTACTGTTAATAACAATATTCGTCCCGTTTGAAATATATCCAACCACAAGGATTGTAATTTGTTAGACAAAGAATGGAACAACAAACTCTTGAATTTAACATAAATTGGGAAAGAACTAAAAAAATCTGACACCTTTTTGGTGTTTGTGTGTGTAGAATGACTTAAATTCAACAAATATATTGAGCAATTTTTTTATATATGTACTTGGGTATTTTTATAATAATTTAATTATGATATACTTATTTTTTTCTTACTAAAATTTTGTGTTATTTAAATTACTACTTGATAAGTTTTTAATGATAAAATTTTTAATTTTAATTTTTTTGGGGAGAGATTTCAATATTATAATTCGTTTAAGTTCAGTTGAGATCCTTTATTAACCAATTCGAATATTATTCTCAATATCTTATATATTTACCAAAGACAAAAAGATTGCAAGATTGCCCTAAAAAAAATATTTCTGAATTATTATCTCAATTATAATACTTAAATAAATATAAATAACAAAAAATCCAAATAAAAATGTTAAAAACATAAATATGTTTATTTGAAAGGTTATTTTCCCAATTTTCTTAGAAGAAAAACCCAAATTTCAGTACTTAAAAAAAAAAAAAAACAAATCCAAGCGCACGGCAAGTTTATGACATGAATGAGTTTGGAAAATATCGTGAGAGAGAGAGAGAGAGAGGAATAGGAATATATATATAAGAATTCCTCAATAATATGTTCAGAAAAAGTAATTTGATTTGTAATAATGTTGACAAGTTGCAAAAAAAATTGTAGACAATGGTAGCTCTTGCTGCTCAAATAAGCCCTTTCTCACACCCCAAAACCCAATTCTACACTACAAATCCTCTCTCTCTCATACGAAAATGCACCTCTCTCAGAGAGCTCAAGCAAATTCAAGCCTTTTCCATCAAAACCCATCTCCAAAACGACATTTCCTTCGTTGCCGAGCTCATAAATTTCTGCACTCTCAACCCCACAACAGCTTCGATGGACCATGCCCACCATCTGTTCGACCAAATTCCCCAACCTGATGTTGTCGTCTTTAACACCATGGCTCGCGGCTACTCACGCTCCGAGACCCCAATTCAAGTCTTTATGCTCTTTGCAGAGACTCTATCCACCGGAATCCTCCCCGACGACTACACCTTCCCATCCCTCCTCAGGGCGTGTGCCAGCTCTAAAGCCTTGAAAGAAGGCAAACAATTACGTAGCCTTGCCTTCAAACATGGGCTCAGCCTCCACGTTTACGTGTGTCCTTCTCTGATAAACATGTATACCGCGTGCAGTGACGTCCATGCCGCTCGTCGAGTCTTTGACATGATAGATGAATCTTGCATCGTTATGTATAACGCAATTATCACAGGCTATGCCCGGAATAGCCTGCCAAATGAGGCGTTGGCTTTTTTCCGAGAGCTGCAAGCGAGTGAAGTTAAGCCTACAGATGTGACTATGCTATGCGTGCTTTCTTGCTGCGCTTTATTAGGAGCGTTGGACCTGGGGAGATGGGTGCATGAGTATGTTAAGAAGAATGAATTTGATCAATATGTGAAAGTGAACTCTGCACTGATAGACATGTATGCCAAGTGTGGAAGCTTGGAAGATGCGGTGTCTGTCTTTGAGACCATGTCGGTTAAAGATACACAGGCTTGGTCTGCAATGATTATGGCATATGCAACTCATGGCCATGCCTCTAAAGCCGTATCAACGTTTGAAGAAATGAAGAAGGCAAGATTTAAACCAGATGAGATTACATTTCTAGGCCGGCTATATGCTTGTAGTCACACTGGACTGGTGGAAAAAGGTTTCGAGTATTTCCACCGCATGAGCCGGGATCAAACATTATGGGTGTATGGTGGACTTGCTAGGGTGATCCGGACGCTTAGAAGAGGCTTACAAGTTCATAGATGAACTGCCAACTAAGCCAACGGCGATCCTATGGCGAACCCTGTTATCTGCTTGTAGCAGCCATGGAAATCTGGAACTAGCGAAGGAAGTGATGAGGCGAATTTTCGAGCTTGATGACTCTCACGGCGGGGACTATGTCATCTTGTCAAATTTGTGTGCCAAAGCAGGGAAATGGGAAGATGTGGATGTCCTAAGGAAAATGATGAAAGACAGAGGAGGGGTGAAAATCCCAGGGTGTAGCTCCATCGAAGTGAACAATGCAGTGCATGAATTCTTCTCAGGGGACGGAGAACGCTATGTCTCAACCGAATTGCACAACGCGCTTGATGAGTTGGTCGAAGAACTAAAGCTCTCTGGATACTTACCTGACACTTCTCTAGTTTCACATGACACGGAAGAGGAAGACAAAGAGATAACTCGGAGGCATTGTGCTCTTTGCGCAAACTCTCCCCTCCGGATATTATTATCTTTATTATCCTTGTTTTTTTTTTTTTTGAGTTTTAGAATATATTTGGTTTCGAATTAGAATCCCTTTAGGTTATGTTTTGAGCCGTTGTACTCTTTGTGCAAATACTATTCACTAGATATATAAATTTATTTTATATTATTTTATTTTTTTTAAGAGTTTTGGAATTATATTTGGTTTCGAATTAGAATCCCTTCAGGTTTGGTGTTGAGTTGTTATGCTCTTTGCGTAAACACTATCCACCGGATATATCATGATTTATTTACCTGTTTTTTTTTTTTTTTGAGTTTTAGAATTATATTTGGTTTCGAATAATGTTTGGACTCCTATAAATAAGACCTAAAGTTAATTTAATCAATCTATAATCTAGTAGTACGTGAGAGTGTTAGGCATCCTTAAACAAAAGCTTTTATTTATTTATTTATTATTACTCCCACAATGGCTTCCTCACGCTCACAACATGATTCAATAAGTTTTTCTAGTCATCTACCGTACTTGTTCTTATTCTTCCCACTTGCGTACCCGGTAATTTTTATTATATTCTTAGTGTTTGTTCTTCATGCTTTTATTATCAAAATTCAAAAACATAGACAAAGAAGACTGCTACCAAAGAAATCCAGGAAAAAACAGAAACCACTTACGATAAGTTTAACGATAGAGGAGAGAATCATCGCAAAAAACCAAATACAACACTGCGAGATTTGTTTCAAAAGATATGAGGAGGAAGAGGAGGTTACAATATTGGATTGCAAACATGACTACCACTCGGTATGCATTGCACAATGGTTTGCGCAACAAAAATCACATCAAAAATATTCATGTCAAAATTCATGTATGCTTTGTTGTCAAGATGTCAATGATATTCCCTTGCCTTATATTGTTAAAGACCCTAACAGTTACGTCATTAAAGTTCTCAAATATTTCTGGGATATTTTGACGAGGGAAGAGAGAATCATTGCAAAAATCCAGCTACAACAATGTTGCTCGATTTGTTACCAAGAATATGAGAAGGAACATGCAGTTACAATATTGGATTGCAAACATGACTACCACTCTACATGCATTGCAAGGTGGTTTGCGCTCCAAAAATCACGTCAAATATCACGTCGATGTTCATGTGCGATTTGTCGTCAAGATGTCTACGATGTTCCATTGCCTTATATTGTTAAAGGTACCGGGATCTTTGTCATTATTAAAGTTCTCAAATTCTGCGGAAGAGAAGTTAGGTTTTTAAAGATAGTTTTTATTTTACTTTGTTTTTTTTTTTTTATGTTTTCCTGAAAGTTTAGTTATTTGTTATTAAAATGATCTAGTTTTGGAGTTAACAACATTCTTACGTCTTGTATTAGTACAAAATTATAATATTCTTTTGCTTTGAATTATTTTCCAAAGCTAGATTTGAAGTTTAAGTGATAATTAATTTTAGTGTGTTTTGTTTATTGTGAACCTGAAGAAAATCACAACTACAACTGTCAATAACAATATTCGTCCCGTATGAAATATATCCAACCACAAGAATTGTAATTCGTTAGACAAAGAATGGAATAACAAACTCTTGAATTTAATATAAATTGGAAAAGAATTAGTAAAATTTCCGAGAAGGAGCTGACGGAATGGAGAACCAAAACCAAAACCAGCTCTCAGAATTACCACAAGAACTGGCCTAAGGAACCACAGTTCTCAGAACTTGTTTCAATGGAATCAATGCCTTGTCAGCTATCCTTCTCTCTTGCTTAATTGCTAAATTGTATGCATATACATGTATATGTTCCATTCTCCTATCCAGCCGACCATTCCCGATAAAACGAAGGAATAGGTTAAATGACCGACCTTATTTTTCATCCGACCTGTCATTCCTATTAACGGAATAAAATAGAGGGCCGACCTTACTCCTAGACTTCCAGTTCTAAGCTAATCCAACTATCTGACCCGCCATTCTTAGTAAATGAATGGGATAAAGGGCCGACCTTGTATCATTTCCAGCCCATCATTCATGTTAAAGGAAATGGGATAATTGCCAATGAAGCTTAAAAAAAAAAAAAAAAAGACTTTTCTTTACCTCATAATGTACCTTACTAATCAGTATGAAGCCGACGTTGGTCAACTCTAATGTATTGAGTGACTAGATGCCTCATAGTGGTCACCATTCCCGTCCTCTATTCAACTCGACAATCGGGTGTTACCTAATCAATCAGAACCTTCTTGTCTCATATACATATCTATATATACACACACCCCCACTTCAACCTATAATGTCACGAAGGCCTGTATTTAGAAGCAGCCATCGTGGAAGTTGTTGTCTCAAAATCTTGATTTCTTGGTTATGTGTTGTACTTAAGCCAACAATTACAAGTTGGCAAAAACACAAAAAATATTCTCTTTTTCATGAATATTTGTTTTTAGTTGATCATGACATGCATTAAGAATAAAATTTTTTCTTAGCATGTTTTTTTTTGTGACACAATATTAATTTTCGTCACAACAAGTTACATAATTAATCTTGTATTTTGGGCCCTTTTTTTTTTTTTAAAGGCGTGGGAATACTATCAATTCCGTATGCACTTTCCCAAGGAGAGTGGCTAAGTTTGGCTCTCCTTTTCTCAGTAGCCATTCTCTGCTGGTACACAGGGCTACTTCTCAAGCGATGCATGGACTCAAACCCACTGATCAAAACCTACCCGGATATCGGCGAAGCCACCTTCGGGCGCAAACGGCGGATTAGTTGGAATAACCTTTTAGAATATTGAATGAAATCTATTACTTAGCATCACTTTTTGACTAAATTATTGACAGATTATGTTCAAAAATTAACTAAAATGACTATTATAATAATATTTTAATAATTTAAAATCATTCAAGTTAGGAAAAAAGAACATGGATCAAAGTTACATAAATTTAAAAATTTAGGGATTAAACGACAAATTTATCCTAGATTAAATGATGATTTGTATATATTCTTTTTCACTTATGGAAACTCTTAATTAGTTGGAATGACGTTTTAGAATATTGCTTCAACCTTTTTTCCTTTGTGTTTGTTCCTCGTTGTAGGTACTAGTGGTTTGCTTCATCACGAGCACAATAAACTACGGATCAATGGCCATCTTAGGCTACTTGATGTTTGGAGATTATCTCAAGTCTCAAGTGGCATTAAATCTTCCCATAGGCAAAATTAGTAGTAAGATTGCAATTTACACCACACTAATCAATCCCCTAACCAAGTATGCAGTTATAATTACTCCTATCGCCACCGTTATCAAGGACACGTACCCTTTTCGCAACGTTAACTGATTGATTAGCATCCTCCTTAGAACCCTAACTGTTACCACTGTGATTGTGGCTATGCTCGTTCCCTTCTTCGGCTACGTTATGGCATTCACCGGCGCATTTTTGGGCATTTCTGTGTCAATGTTGTTGCCCTGCCTCTTCTACCTAAAGATCAACAAAGCTGCTCGAAGTTTCGGGTTCGAGTTGACGATGATCATGGGAATTATTGTGACGGGATCTTTTGTTGGTGTGGTTGGTACCTATATGTCCTTAAAACAAATTGTCAACCATATCTAGAGTTTAATAATGTTGGTAATACTGTTTGTAAGCTTGTAAATAAGTTGCACCAAAAAAAAAAAAAAAAGATCTGCAATAAAGTAGGTCAGTTCTCTCCTAGGGTTCACAAAAAACAAAATGCCCCAAGAAAGGAAAGGCCACAACTTTTTTTTTTTTTTTTTTCGTTGAGAAAATAATTATAAAAAAAAAAAAAAAACAAATAAAGCAAGGTAAGTGTCCAAAGTTCTGATGGATCATCAGTGTCAACATCTTATCCGAAGATCTGAAAAGAAAAAAAAAAAAAAATCCAACTTTCAGAAATAGAAATAATCCAAGCCCACCAAAAGTCTATGACGTGATGCTTTTACTTTTGTTGTGGTGAAATCATTTTTCTGTTGAATTAACTTTAAAGTTTAGATTTCCAGAAAAAGAAAAATTAAGTTTTAGATGAATGAGTTGGAAAATATCAATCGAGAGTGAGAAAAAAAAAACAAAAAAGAAAAAAAAGAGAGAATAATATATCAGAATTCCTTAGTAATACGTCCAGCAAAGTCATAATGCCAAATATATTGGACTTAAAATGACCCAAAACCCCAAACGAACAGAACTACTCTCCCGCTCATTTATCAAAACTGCATCTCTTGCTCATAGAGCTTGTGAGAGAGCGTGAGAGAGAGGCATAGTGTTCTTTGTGCAAATTCTATCTATCGGATATTATTATCTTTTTTTTTTTTTTTTTTAGTTCTAGAATATATTTGATTTTGAATTAGAATTTTTTTAGGTTATGTTTTGAACCGTTTTGCTCTTTGCACAAACACTATCCACTAGATATATCATGGTTTATTTTATTTTATTTTATTTTTATTTAAATAAGAGTTTTGGAATTATATTTGGTTTCAAATTAGAATCCCTTTGGGTTTGGTGTTGAGCTGTTATACTTTTTACGAAAACACTATCCACCAGATATATAATGATTTATTTTCTTACTTTTTTTAATTATTTGTAGAGTTTTAGAATTATATTTGGTTTCGAATAATGTTTTCTCCTAACCCATCTCCAAAACGACATCTCCTTCGTTGGCAAGCTCATTAATTTCTGCACCCTCAACCCCACAATAGCTTCAATGGACCATGCCCACCAAATGTTCGACCAAATTCCCCAACCCGATATTCTCGTCTTTAACACCATGGCTCGCGGCTACTCACGCTCCGAGACCCCAATTCAAGCCGTTATGCTCTTTGCAGAAACTCTAGCTACCGGAATCCTCCCCAACGACTACACCTTCCCATCCCTCCTCACGGCGTGTGCCAACTCTAAAGCCTTCGAAGAAGGGAAACAATTACACAGCCTTGCCTTCAAATATGGGCTCAACCTCCACGTTTACGTGTGTCCTTCTCTGATAAATATGTATACCATATTTATTGGACTTAAAATGAACCAAAACCCCAAACCAACAGAACTAGTCTCCCGCTCATATATCAAAACTGCACCTCTCGCTCATATAGTTTTTTTTTTTTTTTTTTTTTTTGTTGTTGTTGTTTTTTGAGACAGAGGCATTGTGCTCTTTGCGCAAACTCTATCAACCGGATATTATTATCTTTATTATCCTTTTTTTTTTTGAGATTTAGAATATATTTGGTTTCGAATTAGAATCCTTTAGGTTATGTTTTGAGCCGTTGTACTCTATGCGCAAACACTATCCACTAGATATATCATGATTTTTTATTCTATTTTATTTTTTGAAAGAGTTTTGGAATTATATTTGGTTTCGAATTAGAATCCCTTCAGGTTTGGAATTATATCATGGTTTATTTACCTTTTTTTTTTTAGAGTTTTAGAATTATATTTGGTTTCGAATAATGTTTTGACTCCTATAAATAAGACCTAAAGTTAATTTAATCAATCTATAATCTGGTAGTACGTGAGAGTGTTAGGCATCCTTAAACAAAAGCAAATTTTTTTTTAAAAAAAAATATTACTCCCACAATGGCTTCCTCACGCTCACAACATGATTCAATAGTTTTTTCTAGTCATCTACCGTACATGTTCTTATTCTTCCCACTTGCATACCCGGTAATTTTTATTATATTCTTAGTGTTTGTTCTTCATGCTTTTATTATCAAGATTCAAAAACATAGACAAAAAAGACTGCAACCAGAGAAATCCAGGAAAAAACATAAACCACCTACGATAAGTTCAACGATAGAGGAGAGAATCATCGCAAAAAACCAACTACAACGTTGCGAGATTTGTTTCAAAAGATATGAGGAGGAAGAGGAGGTTACGATATTGGATTGCAAACATGACTTCCACTCGGCATGCATTGCACAATGGTTTGCGCAACAAAAATCACATCAAAAATATTCATGTCAAAATTCATGTATGCTTTGTTGTCAAGATGTCAACAATATTCCGTTGCCTTATATTGTTAAAGACCCTGACAGCTATGTCATTAAAGTCCTCAAATATTTCCGGGATATTTTGACGAGGGAAGAGAGAATCATTGCAAAAATCCGACTACAACAATGTTGCTCGATTTGTTATCAAGAATATGAGAAGGAACATGCAGTTACAATATTGGATTGCAAACATGACTACCACTCTGCATGCATTGCATGGTGGTTTGCGCTCCAAAAATCACGTCAAAAATCACATCGATGTTCATGTGCAATTTGTCGTCAAGATGTCGGTGATGTTCCATTGCCTTATATTGTTAAAGGTATCGGGATCTTTGTAATTATTAAAGTTCTCAAATTCTGCGGAAGAGAAGTTAGGTTTTTAAAGATAGTTTTTATTTTACTTTGTTTTCTTTTGTGTTTTCCTGAAAGTTTAGTTATTTATTATTAGAATGATCTAGTTTTGGAGTTAACAACATTCTTACGTCTTGTATTAATACAAAATTATAATATACTTTTGATTTGAATTGTTTTCCAAAGCCAGATTTGAAGTTTAAGTGATAATTAATTTTAGTGTGTTTTGTTTACTGTGAGCCTGAAGAGAATGTTAATAACAATATTTGTCCCGTTTGAAATATATCCAACCACAAGGATTGTAATTTGAACAAACTCTTGAATTTAACATAAATTGGGAAAGAACTAAAAAAATTTGACACCTTTTTGGTGTTTGTGTGTGTAGAATGACTTAAATTCAACAAATATATTGAGCAATTTTTTTATATATGTACTTGGGTATTTTTATAATAATTTAATTATGATATACTTATTTTTTTCTTACTAAAATTTTGTGTTATTTAAATTCCTACTTGATAAGTTTTTAATGATAAAATTTTTGATTTTTATTTTTTTGGGGAGAGATTTCAATATTATAATTCGTTTAAGTTCTGATGAGATCCCTTATTAACCAATTCGAATATTATTCTCAATATCTTATATATTTACCAAAGACAAAAAGAAAAAAGTGATTTGCAAGATTACCCTAAAAAAAATATTTCTGAATTATTATCTCAATTATAATTTAAATAAATATAAATAGTAAAAAATCCAAATAAAAATGTTAAAAACATAAATATGTTTATTTGAAAGGTTATTTTCCTAATTTTCTTAAAAGAAAAACCCAATTTTCAGTACTTAAAAAAAAAAAAAAAAACAAATCCAAGCCCACCGCAAGTTTATGACATGAATGAGTTTGGAAAATATCGAGAGAGAGAGAGGAATAGGAATATATATCTCAGAATTCCTCAATAATATGTTCAGAAAAAGTAATTTGATTTGTAATCATGTTGACAAGTTGCAAAAAAAATTGTAGACAATGGTAGCTCTTGCTGCTCAAATAAGCCCTTTCTCACACCCCAAAACCCAATTCTACACTACAAATCCTCTCTCTCATACGAAAATGCACCTCTCTCAGAGAGCTCAAGCAAATTCAAGCCTTTTCCATCAAAACCCATCTCCAAAACGACATTTCCTTCGTTGCCGAGCTCATAAATTTCTGCACTCTCAACCCCACAACAGCTTCGATGGACCATGCCCACCATCTGTTCGACCAAATTCCCCAACCTGATGTTGTCGTCTTTAACACCATGGCTCGCGGCTACTCACGCTCCGAGACCCCAATTCAAGCCTTTATGCTCTTTGCAGAGACTCTATCCACCGGAATCTTCCCCGACGACTACACCTTCCCATCCCTCCTCAGGGCGTGTGCCAGCTCTAAAGCCTTGAAAGAAGGCAAACAATTACGTAGCCTTGCCTTCAAACATGGGCTCAGCCTCCACGTTTACGTGTGTCCTTCTCTGATAAACATGTATACCGCGTGCAGTGACGTCCATGTAGCTCGTCGAGTCTTTGACATGATAGATGAATCTTGCATCGTTATGTATAACGCAATTATCACAGGCTATGCCCGGAATAGCCTGCCAAATGAGGCGTTGGCTTTGTTCCGAGAGCTGCAAACAGTGAAGTTAAGCCTACAGATGTGACTATGCTATGCGTGCTTTCTTGCTGCGCTTTATTAGGAGCGTTGGACCTGGGAAGATGGGTACATGAGTATGTTAAGAAGAATGAATTTGATCAATATGTGAAAGTGAACACTGCACTGAATTTGATCAATATGTGAAAGTGAACTCTGCACTGATAGACATGTATGCCCAGTGTGGAAGCTTGGAAGATGCGGTGTCTGTCTTTGAGACCATGTCGGTTAAAGATACACAGGCTTGGTCTGCAATGATTATGGCATATGCAACTCATGGCCATGCCTCTAAAGCCGTATCAACGTTTGAAGAAATGAAGAAGGCAAGATTTAAACCAGATGAGATTACATTTCTAGGCCTGCTATATGCTTGCAGTCACACTGGACTGGTGGAAAAAGGCTTCGAGTATTTCCTCCGCATGAGCCGGAATCGAACATTATGGGTGTATGGTGGACTTGCTAGGGCGATCCGGACGCTTAGAAGAGGCTTACAAGTTCATAGATGAACTGCCAACTAAGCCGACGGCGATCCTATGGCGAACCCTGTTATCTGCTTGTAGCAGCCATGGAAATCTGGAACTAGCGAAGGAAGTGATGAGGCGAATTTTTGAGCTAGATGATTCTCACGGCGGGGACTATTTCATCTTGTCAAATTTGTGTGCCAAAGCAGGGAAATGGGAAGATGTGGATGTCCTAAGGAAAATGATGAAAGACAGAGGAGGGGTGAAAATCCCAGGGTGTAGCTCCATAGAAGTGAACAATGTAGTGCATGAATTCTTCTCAGGGGACGGAGAACGCTATGTCTCAACCGAATTGCACAACGCGCTTGATGAGTTGGTCGAAGAACTAAAGCTCTCTGGATACGTACCTGACACTTCTCTAGTTTCACATGACATGGAAGAGGAAGACAAAGAGATAACTCGGAGGCATTGTGCTCTTTGCGCAAACTCTCCCCTCCGGATATTATTATCTTTATTATCCTTGTTTTTTTTTTTTTTTGAGTTTTAGAATATATTTGGTTTCGAATTAGAATCCCTTTAGGTTATGTTTTGAGCCGTTGTACTCTTTGTGCAAATACTATTCACTAGATATATCAAATTTATTTTATATTATATTATTTTTTTTAAGAGTTTTGGAATTATATTTGGTTTCGAATTAGAATTCCTTCAGGTTTGATGTTGAGTTGTTGTGCTCTTTGCGTAAACACTATCCACCGGATATATCATGATTTATTTACCTTTTTTTTTTTTTGAGTTTTAGAATTATATTTGGTTTCGAATAATGTTTGGACTCCTATAAATAAGACCTAAAGTTAATTTAATCAATCTATAATCTAGTAGTACGTGAGAGTGTTAGGCATCCTTAAACAAAAGCTTTTATTTATTTATTTATTATTACTCCCACAATGGCTTCCTCACGCTCACAACTTGATTCAATAAGTTTTTCTAGTCATCTACCGTACTTGTTCTTATTCTTCCCACTTGCGTACCCGGTAATTTTTATTATATTCTTAGTGTTTGTTCTTCATGCTTTTATTATCAAAATTCAAAAACATAGACAAAGAAGACTGCTACCAAAAAAATCCAGGAAAAAACAGAAACCACCTACGATAAGTTTAACGATAGAGGAGAGAATCATCGCAAAAAACCAAATACAACACTGCGAGATTTGTTTCAAAAGATATGAGGAGGAAGAGGAGGTTACAATATTGGATTGCAAACATGACTACCACTCGGTATGCATTGCACAATGGTTTGCGCAACAAAAATCACATCAAAAATATTCATGTCAAAATTCATGTATGCTTTGTTGTCAAGATGTCAATGATATTCCCTTGCCTTATATTGTTAAAGACCCTAACAGTTACGTCATTAAAGTTCTCAAATATTTCTGGGATATTTTGACGAGGGAAGAGAGAATCATTGCAAAAATCCAGCTACAACAATGTTGCTCGATTTGTTACCAAGAATATGAGAAGGAACATGCAGTTACAATATTGGATTGCAAACATGACTACCACTCTACATGCATTGCAAGGTGGTTTGCGCTCCAAAAATCACGTCAAATATCACGTCGATGTTCATGTGCGATTTGTCGTCAAGATGTCTACGATGTTCCACTGCCTTATATTGTTAAAGGTATCGGGATCTTTGTCATTATTAAAGTTCTCAAATTCTGCGGAAGAGAAGTTAGGTTTTTAAAGATAGTTTTTATTTTACTTTGTTTTTTTTTTTTTATGTTTTCCTGAAAGTTTAGTTATTTGTTATTAAAATGATCTAGTTTTGGAGTTAACAACATTCTTACGTCTTGTATTAGTACAAAATTATAATATTCTTTTGCTTTGAATTATTTTCCAAAGCTAGATTTGAAGTTTAAGTGATAATTAATTTTAGTGTGTTTTGTTTATTGTGAACCTGAAGAAAATCACAACTACAACTGTCAATAACAATATTCGTCCCGTTTGAAATATATCCAACCACAAGAATTGTAATTCGTTAGACAAAGAATGGAATAACAAACTCTTGAATTTAATATAAATTGGAAAAGAATTAGTAAAATTTCCGAGGAGCTGACGGAATGGAGATCCAAAACCAAAACCAGCTCTCAGAATTACCACAAGAACTGGCCTAAGGAACCACAGTTCTCAGAACTTGTTTCAATGGAATCAATGCCTTGTCAGCTATCCTTCTCTCTCTTGCTTAATTGCTAAATTGTATGCATATACATGTATATGTTCCATTCTCCTATCCAGCCGACCATTCCCGATAAAACGAAGAAATAGGTTAAATGACCGACCTTATTTTTCATCCGACCTGTCATTCCTATTAACGGAATAAAATAGAGGGCCAACCTTACTCCTAGACTTCCAGTTCTAAGCTAATCCAACTATCTGACCCGCCATTCTTAGTAAATGAATGGGATAAAGGGCCGACCTTGTATCATTTCCAGCCCATCATTCATGTTAAAGGAAATGGGATAATTGCCAATGAAGCTTAAAAAAAAAAAAAAAAAAAGACTTTTCTTTACCTCATACTGTACCTTACTAATCAGTATGAAGCCGACGTTGGTCAACTCTAATGTATTGAGTGACTAGATGCCTCATAGTAGTCACCATTCCCGTCCTCTATTCAACTCGACAATCGGGTGTTACCTAATCAATCAAAACCTTCTTGTCTCATATATATATCTATATATACACACCCCCCCACTTCAACCTATAATGTCACGAAGGCCTGTATTTAGAAGCAGCCATCGTGGAAGTTGTTGTCTCAAAATCTTGATTTCTTGGTTATGTGTTGTACTTAAGCCAACAATTACAAGTTGGCAAAAACACAAAAAATATTCTCTTTTTCATGAATATTTGTTTTTAGTTGATCATGACATGCATTAAGAATAAAATTTTTTCTTAGCATGTTTTTTTTTGTGACACAATATTAATTTTCGTCACAACAAGTTACATAATTAATCTTGTATTTTGGGCCCTTTTTTTTTTTTAAAGGCGTGGGAATACTATCAATTCCGTATGCACTTTCCCAAGGAGAGTGGCTAAGTTTGGCTCTCCTTTTCTCAGTAGCCATTCTCTGCTGGTACACAGGGCTACTTCTCAAGCGATGCATGGACTCAAACCCACTGATCAAAACCTACCCGGATATCGGCGAAGCCACCTTCGGGCGCAAACGGCGGATTAGTTGGAATAACCTTTTAGAATATTGAATGAAATCTATTACTTAGCATCACTTTTTGGCTAAATTATTGACAGATTATGTTCAAAAATTAACTAAAATGACTATTATAATAATATTTTAATAATTTAGAGTCATTCAAGTTAGGAAAAAAGAACATGGATCAAAATTACATAAATTTAAAAATTTAGGGATTAAACGACAAATTTATCCTAGATTAAATGATGATTTGTATATATTCTTTTTCACTTATGGAAACTCTTAATTAGTTGGAATGACGTTTTAGAATATTGCTTCAACCTTTTTTCCTTTGTGTTTGTTCCTCGTTGTAGGTACTAGTGGTTTGCTTCATCACGAGCACAATAAACTACGGATCAATGGCCATCTTAGGCTACTTGATGTTTGGAGATTATCTCAAGTCTCAAGTGGCATTAAATCTTCCCATAGGCAAAATTATTAGTAAGATTGCAATTTACACCACGCTAATCAATCCCCTAACCAAGTATGCAGTTATAATTACTCCTATCGCCACCGCTATCAAGGACACGTACCCTTTTCGCAACGTTAATTGATTGATTAGCATCCTCCTTAGAACCCTAACTGTTACCACTGTGATTATGGCTCTGCTTGTTCCCTTCTTCGGCTACATTATTGCATTCACCGGTGCATTTTTGGGCATTTCTGTGTCAATGTTGTTGCCTTGCCTCTTCTACCTAAAGATCAATAAAGCTGCTCGGAGTTTCGGATTCAGTTGACGATGATTATGGGAATTATTGTGACGGGATCTTTTGTTGGTGTGGTTGGTACCTATATGTCCTTAAAACAAATTGTAAACCATATCTAGAGTTCAATGATGTTGGTAATACTGTTTGTAAGCTTGTAAATAAGTTGTGAAAAAAAAAAAAAAAAAGATCTGCAATAAAGTAGGTCAGTTCTCTCCTAGGGTTCACAAAAAACAAAATGCCCCAAGAAAGGAAAGGCCACAACTTTTTTTTTTTTTTTTTCGTTGAGAAAATAATTATAAAAAAAAAAACAAATAAAGCTAAGGTAAGTGTCCAAAGTCCTGATGGACCCCATCCATCAGTGTCAACATCTTATCCGAAGATCTAAAAAGAAAAAAAAAAAAATCCAACTTTCAGAAATAGAAATAATCCAAGCCCACCAAAAGTCTATGACGTGATGCTTTTACTTTTGTTGTGGTGAAATTATTTTTCTGTTGAATTAACTTTAAAGTTTAGATTTCCAGAAAAAAGAAAAATTAAGTTTTAGATGAATGAGTTGGAAAATATCAATCGAGAGTGAGGAAAAACAAAAAACAAAAAAGAAAAAAAAGAGAGAATAATATATCAGAATTCCTTAGTAATACGTCCAGCAAAGTCATAATGCCAAATATATTGGACTTAAAATGACCCAAAACCCCAAACGAACAGAACTACTCTCCCGCTCATTTATCAAAACTGCACCTCTTGCTCATAGAGCTTGTGAGAGAGTGTGAGAGAGAGGCATTGTGCTCTTTGTGCAAACTCTATCTACCGGATATTATTATCTTTATTATCTTTTTTTTTTTTTTTTTTTTTTAGTTCTAGAATATATTTGATTTTGAATTAGAATTTTTTTAGGTTATGTTTTGAGCCGTTTTGCTCTTTACACAAACACTATCTACTAGATATATCATGGTTTATTTTATTTTATTTTATTTTTATTTAAATAAGAGTTTTGGAATAATATTTGGTTTCAAGTTAGAATCCCTTTGAGTTTGGTGTTGTGCTGTTGTACTTTTTACGAAAACACTATCCACCGGATATATAATGATTTATTTTCTTATTTTTTTAAATTATTTTTAGAGTTTTAGAATTATATTTGGTTTCGAATAATGTTTTCTCCTAACCCATCTCCATCAAAACCCATCTCCAAAACGACATCTCCTTCGTTGGCAAGCTCATTAATTTCTGCACCCTCAACCCCACAATAGCTTCAATGGACCATGCCCACCAAATGTTCGACCAAATTCCCCAACCCGATATTCTCGTCTTTAACACCATGGCTCGCGGCTACTCACGCTCCGAGACCCCAATTCAAGCCGTTATGCTCTTTGCAGAAACTCTAGCTACCGGAATCCTCCCCAACGACTACACCTTCCCATCCCTCCTCACGGCGTGTGCCAACTCTAAAGCCTTCGAAGAAGGGAAACAATTACACAGCCTTGCCTTCAAATATGGGCTCAACCTCCACGTTTACGTGTGTCCTTCTCTGATAAATATGTATACCATATTTATTGGACTTAAAATGAACCAAAACCCCAAACCAACAGAACTAGTCTCCCGCTCATATATCAAAACTGCACCTCTCGCTCATATAGTTTTTTTTTTTTTTTTTTTTTTTTTTTTTTTTTTTTTTTTTTTTTTTGAGACAGAGGCATTGTGCTCTTTGCGCAAACTCTATCAACCGCATATTATTATCTTTATTATCCTTTTTTTTTTTTTGAGATTTAGAATATATTTGGTTTCGAATTAGAATTCCTTTAGGTTATGTTTTGAGCCGTTGTATTATATGCGCAAACACTATCCACTAGATATTTCATGGTTTTTTATTTTATTTTATTTTTTGAAAGAGTTTTGGAATTATATTTGGTTTCGAATTAGAATCCCTTCAGGTTTGGAATTATATCATGGTTTATTTACCTTTTTTTTTTAGAGTTTTAGAATTATATTTGGTTTCGAATAATGTTTTGACTCCTATAAATAAGACCTAAAGTTAATTTAATCAATCTATAATCTAGTAGTACGTGAGAGTGTTAGGCATCCTTAAACAAAAGCTTTTATTTATTTATTTATTATTACTCTCACAATGGCTTCCTCACGCTCACAACATGATTCAATAAGTTTTTCTAGTCATCTACCGTACTTGTTCTTATTCTTCCCACTTACGTACCCGGTAATTTTTATTATATTCTTAGTGTTTGTTCTTCATGCTTTTATTATCAAAATTCAAAAACATAGACAAAGAAGACTGCTACCAAAGAAATCCAGGAAAAAACAGAAACCACCTACGATAAGTTTAACGATAGAGGAGAGAATCATCGCAAAAAACCAAATACAACACTGCGAGATTTGTTTCAAAAGATATGAGGAGGAAGAGGAGGTTACAATATTGGATTGCAAACATGACTACCACTCGGTATGCATTGCACAATGGTTTGCGCAACAAAAATCACATCAAAAATATTCATGTCAAAATTCATGTATGCTTTGTTGTCAAGATGTCAATGATATTCCCTTGCCTTATATTGTTAAAGACCCTAACAGTTACGTCATTAAAGTTCTCAAATATTTCTGGGATATTTTGACGAGGGAAGAGAGAATCATTGCAAAAATCCAGCTACAACAATGTTGCTCGATTTGTTACCAAGAATATGAGAAGGAACATGCAGTTACAATATTGGATTGCAAACATGACTATCACTCTGCATGCATTGCATGGTGGTTTGCGCTCCAAAAATCACGTCAAAAATCACATCGATGTTCATGTGCAATTTGTCGTCAAGATGTCGGTGATGTTCCATTGCCTTATATTGTTAAAGGTATCGGGATCTTTGTAATTATTAAAGTTCTCAAATTCTGCGGAAGAAACGTTAGGTTTTTAAAGATAGTTTTTATTTTACTTTGTTTTCTTTTATGTTTTCCTGAAAGTTTAGTTATTTGTTATTAGAATGATCTAGTTTTGGAGTTAACAACATTCTTACGTCTTGTATTAATACAAAATTATAATATACCTTTGATTTGAATTGTTTTCCAAGGCTAGATTTGAAGTTTAAGTGATAATTAATTTTAGTGTGTTTTATTTACTGTGAGCCTGAAGAGAATCACAACTACTACTGTTAATAACAATATTCATCCCATTTGAAATATATCCAACCACAAGGATTGTAATTTGTTAGACAAAGAGTGGAACAACAAACTCTTGAATTTAACATAAATTGGGAAAGAACTAAAAAAATCTGACACCTTTTTGGTGTTTGTGTGTGTAGAACGACTTAAATTCAACAAATATATTGAGCAATTTTTTTATATATGTATTTGGGTATTTTTATAATAATTTAATTATGATATACTTATTTTTTTCTTCCTAAAATTTTGTGTTATTTAAATTCCTACTTGATAAGTTTTTAATGATAAAATTTTTAATTTTAATTTTTTTTGGGGAGAGATTTCAATATTATAATTCGTTTAAGTTCTGTTGAGATCCTTTATTAACCAATTCGAATATTATTCTCAATATCTTATATATTTACCAAAGATAAAAAGAAAAAAGTTCTCAAATTCTGCGGAAGAGAAGTTAGGTTTTTAAAGATAGTTTTTATTTTACTTTGTTTTCTTTTATATTTTCTTGAAAGTTTAGTTATTTGTTATTAGAATAATCTAGTTTTGGAATTAACAACATTCTTACGTCTTGTATTAATACAAAATTATAATAGACTTTTGCTTTGAATTGTTTTCCAGAGCTAGATTTGAAGTTTAAGTGATAATTAATTTTAGCATATTTTGTTTATTGTGAATCTAAAGAGAATTACAACTACTGTTAATAATAATATTCATCCCGTTTGAAATATATCCAGCCACAAGGATTGTAATTCCTTAGACAAAGAAAGGAACAACAAACTCTTGAATTACATATATTGGAAAAGAATTAAACAAATCTGACACCTTTTTGGTGCGTCTGTGTAGAACAACTTAAATTCAACAAATATATTGAGCAATTTTTTTATATATGTATTCGGGTATTTTTATAATAATTTAATTATGATATACATATTTTTTTTCTTACTAAAATTTTGTGTTATTTAAATCCTTACTTGATAAGTTTTTAATATTGCAGTTTTTTTTAATTTTATTTTTGGGGTGAGATTTCAATATTATAGTTTGTTTAAGTTCTGCTGAGATCATTTATTAACCAATTCAAATATTATTCCCAATATTTTATATATTTACCAAAGACAAAAAGAAAAAAAGTGATTTGGAGGATTGCCCTAAAAAAAATATTTATGAATTATTATCTCAGTTATAATACTTAAATAAATATAAATAGTGAAAAATCTAAATAAAAATGTAAAAAACATAAATATGTTTATTTGAAAGGTTATTTTCCCAATTTTCTTAGAAGAAAAACCCAATTTCAATACTTAAAACTAAAACAAATCAAAGCCCACCACAAGTTTATGACATGAACCATTTACTCCGTTGTGGTAAAAATGTTCTCTCTGTTAAAGTAACTGTACATGAATGAGTTTGGAAAATATCGAGAGAGAGAGAGAGAGAGAGGAATATATATCTCAGATTTCCTGAATAATATGTCCAGAAAAAGTAATTTGATTTGTAATAATGTTGACAAGTTGGAAAAAAGATTGTAGTCTTGTAGACAATGGCAGCTCTTGCTGTTCAAATAAACCCTTTCTCACACCCCAAAACCCAATTCTACATTACAAATCCTCTCTCTCTCATACCAAAATGCACCTCTCTCAGGGAGCTCAAGCAAATTCAAGCCTTTTCCATCAAAGCCCATCTCCAAAACGACATCTCCTTCCTTGCCAAGCTCATAAATTTCTGCACTCTCAACGCCGCAACAGCTTCAATGGACCATGCCCACCATATGTTCGACCAAATTCCCCAACCCGATATTCTCGTCTTTAACACCATGGCTCGCGGCTACTCACGCTCCGAGACCCCAATTCAAGCCGTTATGTTCTTTGCAGAAACTCTATCCACCGGAATCCTCCCCAACGACTACACCTTCCCATCCCTCCTCAAGGCGTGTGCCAGCTCTAAAGCCTTCGAAGAAGGCAAACAATTACATAGCCTTGCCTTCAAACATGGGCTCAACCTCCACGTTTACGTGTGTCCTTCTCTGATAAACAGGTATACCATATTTATTGGACTTAAAATGAATCAAAATCCCAAACCAACAGAACTACTCTCCCGCTCATGAATCAAAACTGCACCTCTCGCTCATTAAGTTTTTTTTTTTTTTTTTTCCGTCTTTTTTTTTTGTTTTTGTTTTGGTCTTTGTTGTTTGTTTGTTTTTTTTTTTTTTTTTTTGAGGGAGAGAGGCATTGTGCTGTTTGCGCAAACTCTATCCACTGGATATTATTATCTTTATTATCCTTTTTTTTTTTAGTTTTAGAATATATTTGGTTTCGAATTAGAATCCTTTTAGGTTATGTTTTGAGCCGTTGTACTCTTTGTGCAAACACTATTCACTAGATATATCAAGTTTTTTTAATTTAATTTAATTTTTTTAAAGAGTTTTGGAATTATATTTAGTTTCGAATTAGAATCCCTTCAGATTTGGTGTTGAGTCGTTGTGCTCTTTGCACAAACACTATCCACCGGATATATCATGGTTTATTTACCTTCTTTTTTTTTTTTTTTCCTTAGAGTTTTAGAATTTTATTTGGTTTCGAATAATGTTTTGACTCCTATAAATAAGACCTAAAGTTAATTTAATCAATCTATAATCAAGTAGTATGTGAGAGTGTTAGTCATCCTTAAACAAAAGCTTTTATTTATTTATTTAATATTACTCCCACAATGGCTTTCTCACACTCACAAGATGATTCAATAAGTTTTTCTAGTCATCTACTGTACATGTTCTTATTCTTCCCACGTACGTATCCGGTAATTTTTATTATATTCTTAGTGTTTGTTCTTCATGCTTTTATTATCAAGATTCAAAGACATAGACAAAGAAGATTGCTACCAGAGAAATCCAGGATAAAATAGAAACCACCTACAATAATTACAACAATAGAGGAGAGAATCATCGCAAAAAATCAACTACAACATTGCGAGATTTATTTCAAAAGATATGAGGAGGAAGAGGAGGTTACAATATTGGATTGCAAACATGACTACCACTCGGCATGCATTGCACAATGGTTTGCGCAACAAAAATCACATAAAAAATATTCATGTCAAAATTTATGTATGCTTTGTTATCAAGATGTTAACAATATTCCCTTGCCTTATATCGTTAAAGACCATGATAGCTATGTAATTAAAGTTCTCAAATATTTCCGGGATATTTTGACGAGGGAAGAGAGAATCATTGCAAAAATCCGGCTACGACAATGTTGCTCGATTTGCTACCAAGAATATGAGAAGGAACATGCAGTTATAATATTGGATTGCAAACATGACT
The DNA here is from genome assembly GCA_038430175.1 of Ficus hirta. Taxonomy (NCBI): domain Eukaryota; kingdom Viridiplantae; phylum Streptophyta; class Magnoliopsida; order Rosales; family Moraceae; genus Ficus; species Ficus hirta. The sequence goes on along the minus strand of CM076595.1, from coordinate 11,721,529 downwards.
ACCACTCTGCATGCATTGCATGGTGGTTTGCGCTCCAAAAATCACGTCAAAAATCACATCGATGTTCATGTGCAATTTGTCGTCAAGATGTCGGTGATGTTCCATTGCCTTATATTATTAAAGGTACCGGGATCTTTGTCATTATTAAAGTTTTCAAATTCTGTGGAAGAGAAGTTAGGTTTTTAAAGATAGTTTTTATTTTACTTTGTTTTCTTTTATATTTTCCTGAAAGTTTAGTTATTTGTTATTAGAATGATCTAGTTTTGGAGTTAACAACATTTTTACGTCTTGTATTAGTACAAAATTATAATATACTTTTTTCTTTGAATTATTTTCCAAAGCTAGATTTGAAGTTTAAATGATGATTAATTTTAGGTGTTTTGTTTACTGTGAATCTGAAGAGAATCACAACTACTACTGTTAATAACAATATTCATCCCGTTTGAAATATATCCAACCACAAGGATGATGGTGGAAATCGGGCTGATTTGATTCTCTTGGGAGACTCTCTTCAGGTGTAGAAACCTGAAAGTGAAGGATTGTTACACACATCCATCATGTGGCGTGAATGGAATGGTTGTTGCAGATAGTAGGCCATGTGACTTTATTCAATTTGCTGCTTGGCTGGCTTGGGAGCTAATGTAGCTTAAAGAAATTGATTCCATGGCTCAATTACTTGGCTTTTTCTCCATGATCTATGTGCTTCTTATAAACTTACAAATAAATAAACTAAAACTAGATATTATCCAATTAAATCATTTGGAATAAAAATTATGGAAATGTATAATTAAAACTTAAATAATTTCATATTTACGCAATAATAAACACACAAAAAAGTGTATTTTTGTTAAAACTTAAAACTTTATTTTTTTTTGGGAAAGATTTCAATAATATAGTTCGTTTAGGTTCTACTGAGACCCTTTATTAACCAATCCGAATATTATTCCCAATATCTTATATATTTACCAAAGACAAAAAGAAAAAAGTGATTCGGAGGATTGCCCTAAAAAAAATATTTCTAAATACTTAAATAAATATAAATAATGAAAAATCCAAATAAAAATATAAAAAACATAAATATGATATTTATTTGAAAGGTTATTTTCCCAATTTTCTTAAACGAAAAACCCAAATTTCAGTACTTAAAAAAAAAAAAACAAAAAAACAAAACAAAACAAAACAAAAACAAAAACAAAAACAAATCCAAGCCCACCACAAGTTTATGACATGAATGAGTTTGGAAAATATCGAGAGAGAGAGAGGAATAGGAATATATAACTCAGAATTCCTCAATAATATGTCTAGAAAAATAATTTGATTTGTAATAATATTGACAAGTTACAAAAAAGATTGTAGATAATGGTAGCTGCTCAAATAAGTCCTTTCTCACACCCCAAAACCCAATTCTACACTACAAATCCTCTCTCTCGCGTACGAAAATGCACCTCTCTCAGAGAGCTCAAGCAAATTCAAGCCTTTTCCATCAAAACCCATCTCCAAAACGACATTTCCTTCGTTGCCGAGCTCATAAATTTCTGCACTCTCAACCCCACAACAGCTTCGATGGACCATGCCCACCATCTGTTCGACCAAATTCCCCAACCTGATGTTGTCGTCTTTAACACCATGGCTCGCGGCTACTCACGCTCCGAGACCCCAATTCAAGCCGTTATGCTCTTTGCAGAGACTCTATCCACCGGAATCCTCCCCGACGACTACACCTTCCCATCCCTCCTCAGGGCGTGTGCCAGCTCTAAAGCCTTGAAAGAAGGCAAACAATTACATAGCCTTGCCTTCAAACATGGGCTCAACCTCCACGTTTACGTGTGTCCTTCTCTGATAAACATGTATACCGCGTGCAATGACGTCCATGCCGCTCGTCGAGTCTTTGACATGATAGATGAACCTTGCATCGTTATGTATAACGCAATTATCACAGGCTATGCCCGGAATAGTCTGCCAAATGAGGCGTTGGCTTTGTTCCGAGAGCTGCAAGCGAGTGAAGTTAAGCCTACAGATGTGACTATGCTATGCGTGCTTTCTTGCTGCCCTTTATTAGGAGCGTTGGACTTGGGGAGATGGGTACATGAGTATGTTAAGAAGAATGAATTTGATCAATATGTGAAAGTGAACACTGCACTGATAGACATGTATGCCAAGTGTGGAAGCTTGGAAGATGCGGTGTCTGTCTTTGAGACCATGTCGGTTAAAGATACACAGGCTTGGTCTGCAATGATTATGGCATATGCAACTCATGGCCATGCCTCTAAAGCCGTATCAACGTTTGAAGAAATGAAGAAGGCAAGATTTAAACCAGATGAGATTACATTTCTAGGCCTGCTATATGCTTGCAGTCACAGTGGACTGGTGGAAAAAGGTTTCGAGTATTTCCACCGCATGAGAAGAAAATACGGCATTGTTCCCGGGATCAAACATTATGGGTGTATGGTGGACTTGCTAGGGCGATCAGGACGCTTAGAAGAGGCTTACATGTTCATAGATGAACTGCCAACTAAGCCGACGGTGATCCTATGGAGAACCCTGTTATCTGCTTGTAGCAGCCATGGAAATCTGGAACTAGCGAAGGAAGTGATGAGGCGAATTTTCGAGCTAGATGACTCTCACGGCGGGGACTATGTCATCTTGTCGAATTTGTGTGCCAAAGCAGGGAAATGGGAAGATGTGGATGTCCTAAGGAAAATGATGAAAGACAGAGGAGGGGTGAAAATCCCAGGGTGTAGCTCCATAGAAGTGAACAATGTAGTGCATGAATTCTTCTCAGGGGACGGAGAACGCTATGTCTCAACCGAATTGCACAACGCGCTTGATGAGTTGGTCGAAGAACTAAAGCTCTCTGGATATGTACCTGACACTTCTCTAGTTTCACATGCCATGGAAGAGGAAGACAAAGAGATTACTCTGAGGTATCACAGTGAGAAATTGGCCATTTCTTACGGTCTTTTGAACACTCCTGCCGGGACAACAATACGCGTGGCGAAAAATCTTAGAATTTGTTCAGATTGCCATTCTGCTGCCAAGTTCATATCATTGGTCTCACGTAGACAAATCATTCTTAGAGATGTTCAGCGGTTTCATCATTTCAGTGAGGGAAACTGTTCTTGTGGGGATTATTGGTGATCAAAATTTGTTGTACCAAAGGCCTTCTTTCTATAATGTGCATAATTTTATGTTGTTATTTTTAAGAATTTATGTTGTTGTTTTGTTTTTGTTTTTGTTTTTGTTTTTTCAGTCTATCGACTTTCACAGATTGCCCCTGGTTGTCAAGAGATTATGTCGTTTTACTTTTACTCCCGTTTGAATCGGCGACGTCGTTTTTGTCCTCCTGTAATTTCTCAAATATTGGTGTTGAATATGCGTGTCTGTCTTTGTCTGACATATGATGGTTTCTTGTAGATGTTAACGTTTGTAATCGACAAAAGAAAGTTGTAATTTTGCTTTCTTCAGCTAAAACCGGAAAAAAAAAATTTTTAATTTGATTAGAAAATTCAGGTCCTTCAAGAAATTTAATATTTTTTTTTTCCTTTATTGGTTCTGAATGTGTTATACTAATACAAAATACGATATGTTTTTGTTTTGTTCGATATGTTTTTGTTTTGTTTTGGTTTTTTAATGCACGATTTGAAGTTAAAGTAATATCTTTGATGTGTCTTGTTCCTGAAAAATAATAATCGCAAGTATAATTTAACGATAATTACTCATTTAATGGTGTAGAGTTTGAATTAAAAGAAATACAATGATATACTAAAGATAGTATAATAATAATAACCGACCAAAAGAGGGGGAAAAAAATCTTGAATTGTAATTCATTTGCAACAAGGAAAGTAACAGTAAACTCTCGAGTTTAAACATATGATGCAAGACCAAGATGATTAAAAGAAAGAGAAAGAAAGAGTTAGAGAGAAAAAAAAAAAAAAATAGAATAACTTACTGATGAGATAAACATCACTAAACAATCAAATAGCTTAAATAAATCCTAAATATCTAATAGATAAACATAAAGTCAAATACCCTAAATTAGCTTAACAGATAAACAAATGATTTAATTCTTAACTATTCTTATCGTGTTCTTCATCACATAAATTGAAGAAGAAGAAAAAAAAAAAAAGAATTAAACAATTATACATATATGTTATTAATATATATGTTATTAATATATATGGAACGTGATAAATAAGTTCAATATTACAAACAAACATACTGAGCGATTTTATCAAAGCCAATAGCTGTCTAACTAACACAGTAGCAAATTTTTTTTGTCTTATTCGTTGTCTTTCTAATACAATTTGGGAGTTAATTTTAACAAATTATGTAAATTAACAATTTAACCATCTAATAAATATTAAACATTAAAAAATCACAGTTAACAATAATAGCAAGAAAATAACCCCTCAAATGTATATCCTGCCTCGGATAATAGTAAAACCTTCATACAACGCTGTCGTTCTCACGATGTTGCTTGTCGTTTGGTCATGTCAGAGAACAATGCTTTTGAGTGGTTAAAAAAGTAGTTTTCCATTTGAACTAGAAATTCATACGAAATTGCAGAATTAAAATTAATATTTATTACTTTTTTTGGACTCTTGTCATAGTTGAGGGAAGACTAGATGTGTGGTTAGAATAGTTGTTTCCGTTTGAATATTTACAAACACTAGATATTTATTACCTCCTTTTTTTTTTCTTTTTTTTTTTTCGTTGAGCTAGCATGAGTAGATACCGAAGGTGTCGTGCACTTACACGTTTTTAGTGTACACCACACAAATCTTAACTACAATGATTGCATAAATAATTTTGGGTATAAATATTAAGTTGTGTCTGAACACGAGACTTTAGTGCAAAATTACCTACTATAGTAGTAGTAGTATAGAACTAGTGTTCACAGGGCCCCAATTTCTCGAGCCGAAATATTAAGAACCATACTAAACTAGCTTGTCCAGTACTTTTTATTTTTATTTTTTTTATTTTTAAAACCTTAATAAACTAGCTTGTACAATACTTTTTTTTTCCCCTCCAAGTAAATAAGATGATTATTAGTGTCATCTCATTCATTATTCTCTATTAAAGATGGAAAAAAAAAAAAAAAACAATCCTCAAGTCCCATATCATAAAATAAAAAATAAAAAAAATAGAGTTATAATAACATTAGGATAGTCTATCATTTAATAGGTTGACTTTTTAAAATAAAAGATCAATATCTTAAAAGTCTTAAATTTTACACTGAATCTTACACCGATCTATCTAATATAGGATTGATGATGATAGAGAAAGCACATGAGCTCCATTTTGCAGCCTACAGGGTATAAAAAAAAAAACTCAAATCCCACCTCATATAAATATATAAAAATAATAATAGACATATAGTGATATTAATTGATCACTTTATCTAATAGATTGATCTTTTAAGATGGAACTCTAATCTCTTATAAATCTCAAATTCAGTTGTTGTTCTCAAAGAATAAAAATGATACATGATCTAATTATACTTAAAAGATAGGTCAATTTATTTTACTCCAACTAACCATACACCTAACGCCACACAATCTATTAACAGAGTGTTAATGCTAAAGTTGGGCTATGAAATCTCGAAGCCTAAACACTTTATGGAAAGAGAATATGGAAAGACATCAGAAACTTTTAAATGGCGGTATCTTGTATTTGTACACTACTTGGGTAGCAAAAGTTCAAAAGGTGTGAACTAGGGTCCTATATTTCAAACGTTTTAGGAAAGGTTTGGACTTTCTATCATTGCTTTTCCTTTGTGCATTTTTGTAATGTCTAACATTGCCCTTTAGTATGGAGGCATGTTGCTTTCTCAAGATCGTTTTCAAAGAGTTCCAATCACAAGTTTTGCCGTGAGTTTGCTGTGTGAAAGCAACAATATATATATATATATATATATATTTAGGTGAAATATTTAAGAATAAAATATCAACTTTCGTAAGCTATCAAAACAACTCATCCCCAAAACAAAGTCGGACAGCTTAGTAGGTACATCCTCCTTACTAATAATTTATTGAAAATTTGGAGATGAGTTCTTATGCTGACAAGTGGCCTAGATAGTTTGACTTCAACGCTCTTCCAGAGTTCTCATTGGCTTGGTTCCTCCTTTGCTCATAAAGAAATCAAAACTACTACTCCTCTTCGTATGAACACATTGATGACTCTTGGAATACCCACGCTAAACTAGTCGTATATTAATTTATGATAGGATAATGCCACATATTTGAATGTTTCTTCGGATTTTTCTTCTTTTCTTAATTTTGATATTAAATGAGGATTTTTTTTCTCCAATTGTAGCTAAGAAATTTATTAAATCAGGTGACATGGATGACCTAGACACAAAGAGAAAGATTAAAAAATGATAAATCAGTGTATTGACACCAACTCTAATTTTCAACTTTTGAGTTATGTGATTGTGAGCTATCATCTTTTTATTGGTATATGTAATTCATTAATATGACAGTGCTTTAAACACTAATCAATAAAAAATGAGGAGAAAAAGCAAAATAGCGTTTTTGAAAAGAGTAATAATAAATTATAATATAAAATTTTAAATATAATAATAAATAGTATAATCAAAAATATGATCACATAATACCAAAAAAAAAAAAAAAAAACCCCCTCCTTTCTCTTCTCTCTCTCTAGCATGAAATCATACATATAAATTTTTTGTTAAAAATTAACCACAAATGTGAAATTTTTTTTTAAATCCAAGGGAATATAAGAATTTACCAGAAATACATGTTATAATTTATCATTTTTTAAAACACATGTTATAAACTTCAAAAGTACTTATAAATATGCTATTTGCTATAATTTCCCATAAAAAGGACAATCACAAACCACATAGATCATATATAATAATAGAGTGTAAATAGTATAATATGAGACTTACGGATAATATTCATTCCTTATTAGTTATGATATTAATATCATTTGATGCTTCAATAATTGCTCCTAAAAAAGAAATAAATATGACACGAAAAAACGGAAAATTAAATTAAGAAAATAGAAAGATGCAAAATGAGAAAAGATGAGCCGACATACCAAGCAAATGATGATATGATGCGGCCGTTACACACGTAAAGGATGACATGAACATTTTTACACTTAAAAAGCATATGCTGTCCAGGATATACCCCTGTCCCTTAATCTTCCTTTTCTTTCTTGCCTATAAATATAGCTACCTAGTAGCCCCCAATATCAGCTGATAATATATCACAACATTTCAAAATCATTCTCACACAAACGCAGACAAAGAGATCAAGAGTTTTTGGGAGAAAGATGAAGTCCTACCGTTTGATTGCTTTGATCAATCTTTTAGTGCTTGGACATCTATCAGTTCTTTGTGTTTCACAGGACTTCGATTTCTTCTACTTTGTCCAACAGGTCTTAGATTTTCCTTGTCAATGAGATTCCATCAATTCGTTTCTGTTTTTTCTGCTTCTCTTAAAGTGCCTTCATTTTTATTTTTCAATTTTGGGTGCAGTGGCCAGGTTCATACTGTGACACAAAACAAAGTTGTTGCTATCCGACGACGGGAAAGCCTGCAGCCGATTTCGGGATTCATGGTCTCTGGCCAAACTACAACGACGGAACGTATCCGTCGAATTGCGACCCCAACAACCCGTTCGATCAATCCGAGGTACTTGCATTTGAATTTCTACGATGGCAAAGTATCATTTGTGTATTTTGTTTATTTTGTTTATTTCATTGGATTTTTCTACTCTGTCATGATGTGCAGATATCAGATCTTAGGACCAGTATGCAAAGAAACTGGCCAACTCTAGCCTGCCCAAGCGGCAGTGGTGTGCAGTTTTGGGGACACGAATGGGAAAAACATGGAACTTGCTCCGAGTCTGTGCTTGACCAACACGCCTATTTCCAAACCACTCTCAACCTCAAAAGGAAAGTAAATCTCCTCCAAGTTCTTAAAAATGCAGGTAAATCATATCAATATCCTCGTCATCAATATAGCCTATTTCTAAGCATATCTAATAGATACTAAAAACATTAAAAAGGGAACAAATGGTTCTCATTAATATTCATTTTACTTTTCTGATTACATTCTGTTATGGTTTGATATTATACATACCTGAAATTCCTTATACCATGTATATAATCTGACACACTTAAATATAAATATATATATATATATGTATATGTATATATATAGGAATACAACCCAATGGAGGATATTACAGCCTAGAGGACATAAAGAAAGCAATACAGGATGGAATTGGATATACTCCATGGATAGAGTGCAATGTGGATACGTCGGGTAATAGCCAGGTTTACCAGGTTTACTTGTGTGTGGACACATCAGGATCCAACCTCATCGAATGCCCCGTTTTCCCCAAGGGAAGAGCCTGTGGCTCTCAGATTGAATTCCCTTCTTTCTAGATTCTTTCTAGATTTATATAATTCAGTCCCCTCTGTTTTCTTCTGCTCTCCAGCCATGGATTCCAATAATACTCTCCGCTGTGGTACACACACACACACAATGTAATCATTGTCTTACCACCCGATCATTAATGATTTCAAGAGAGAAAAAAAAAAAAAAAAACTCAACTCCATTGTAATTTACAATTTTACATGTACTAAATAAGAAGTGACTAAGGTTTAAATAATTTTACTTTGTCAAAGTTATGAAATGCAAATACAGTATTATCTCTCATAAAAATTTGAATTGATTATTTAAATTTATTCTTCAAAATTATGATCCAGACAAACTATTAAGACTTCCTTCCTGTTCTTATACCATGTTATATTGTAAGTGAAGAAACGTTCTTAAAAATCCCCGTCAGTTACTTTTATCATTTTTTTTAATCCAGATTAATTGACAGATCAGCATGCAAAATGACAACAAGAAAACGACACCAACTGAAAAAACGACCTTACCTGGAAAAGAGGACAACAAATACGTATTACGTTTCACTACATTCAAGAAACGACAAAGACAACTGAACAAATAAACTCAAAAATTAAATGGCATTGACATGATGAACCGCGATAAATTAAGCACATGGAAATTATAAAATAATAATAAAAAAGAGACACGACAGAGACCAGAAATCGACCAAAAAAAAAAAGTCACACCCACCAAAAACGACAAAAATAGAAATAAAACGACATCACATAAAGTGACTAAAACTAAAACGACATGCAGATGCAAATGACATTAACTTGAAAGAACGAAGGAAAATTAAACGACGACAATATTGAAGGAAACGACGTTGAATCAAATCCGTAAGCTCCGACAAATGAAAACAAAGAACGACTTCAAAGAGCACAGCGACATAGAAAAAAGGTAAATAGTTGGTTGCAACAAACAAACGACAATAAGCTGAAAACCGACAGAGAATAGCTACGAAATGTTTAGAAACCAAATACAAAAAGATGTAAAACTACCAACAAAATTAAAATGGCGACATCAAATATGAATATTAATAATTGACATCAAAGAAAATAGACCATATTAGTACAATAACAATTCGAATGACTGTGACCCAAAATCAAAAACGGAGACCTCCCTACGGCCGATTATATCTCATATCATCCCAGTATAATTATTTCTTATTAACAAACGACAACAAAAAAAAAAAAAAAAAAAACCTTAAAAGTACATATGTTAGATATCTTTGCAAAAGTTGGAACTTTAAAAAATTACGAATCACTACTGTTTTCAGAACACGTTGAAGAAATACTTTAGGGAACAAGGAATAATATGAATGGATCTTTTTTTATAAGATATGTATTTTTTTTAGTTACTTTTTTTGTAACAAATTTTGATTGAAGTTATTTGAAACAAAGAATATGTATATATATTCAGGCCCGAGAAAGGAGGAATATGCATCGAAAGGTCGTTTGGTTGGGGTTTGGAGTTTTCTGAGTAATTTTGATAGAAGTTGAATTGAGTTGATTTTTGAAACTGTACATTTGGTAAATGAACTATTTGGAGTTAAAAAGTGTAAAAACTTAAAATGTATTCGGAAAAAAGTATCAATATAAATTATATTTCGTTTCTCTTAAAATTCTTTATAATTTTTTTTTAATTTTTAAATCATTTCATTTCAGCTTCAAATAACAAAGTTAAGGACTTTTTAGAATTTTAATTTTTAAATTAGAGTTAAAGATGTAAATAGTAAAACTATGTTTACTTTTCAAGAAAAAAGATGAAAAAAAAAAAGAATTGTTTGATTGGATTGAATGTGCCTTACGCCCCCTTAGTTAAACTTGGTATGTTTCCTTCGATGGAAATGAAGAAAGGTTGTTTTGTTAAGAAAAGTATATTTTCATAATGGAGGAGGACACTTCAGCAAAAAAAAAAAGAAATTATAATAAAAAAATTAATTTACGAATTTCCCATGAACTATGTCACTAGTATCAACATATTTCATAAACTTTAAAATGTACCTGTTTTACTTTCTGAACTATAATACATCTCTAAATTCATCCCCAAATTTTGAAAAATATTGTTCGTTAATGGTATAGCACATGCGACATGTATGAAAAACACATATTCATTAATTTCTTTGAACCTTTACCATATCAAATTGAATTAAGGTTCAATCTCTACTCTTTTTTTTTTTTTTGGCCATATTTTCTTACTTCTAAACAACTACTTCAATGAGAGAGAATATTTGAGATTTTGTTGGCCAACTTATTTATTTTTGAGTGATAGCATTCTTTAACCCCTATCTATTGTACTCGACTTTAAATTAAGCAATAACTCAACAATTATGTCTAAAAAACTTCACATTTCAAAGTTAGGGGGAGGGGGTGTTTATCTAGAGATATATTATAGTTCAAGGGGCATGACAGATATGTTTTATAATTCGGGAGGTATATTAATATTGGTGACTTAGGGAGAAATTATAAATTTTTTTTTTCAAAAAAAAAAAAAAAAAAAAAAGAGGGAGTTAGACAAAGTTCCATCATGAATGGGAAAAGACTCCAAAATTTGAGAGTATCAAATTGATTTCAGGAATTAGAGGTGTTCGGTATTTTTTTTTTTAACACAATTGATAATTAAATACAAATGTGGATTTATCTTTCTCATAAAATGCAATGTGGTCTTATTACATTAGCACATATAATTTCAACTTTTTTATACCCAAATAATCAATCTAAATCTAAATCTAAAACAAGAAGCAAACACATTTTCAGAACGGTCTCAGTGTTATTTCAAAAAAAAAAAAAAAAAAATCTCTTTTCTATTCACAAATGATGATATATATATGTCTTTCCATTTATTTGTTGGTTTTTCACATGGATGGAATCGCTAGCTACCAGCTCTTATTAAATGGCTGGTAGTCTTGATCTTAATGTGAAAGCATGGCGAGTAAAATTCTATTATTAAAAAAAAAAAAGATTCAGAAAATTACAGACTTATAGAAAATTTTTATCTGCACTTTTTCTTTTTCTTTTTTTCTTTTTAAATCCTTTTATATTTGTTTTCATTTTTATTGACGTGCATGTTTGGTGACGGAAGTATGTGTGTTAGTAAATAGGGGATTTTTTTTTTTTTTACCCACGCTCATTGTCATTTCATATAAACTCCCACAGAAAAACTTTAGTCCTGATTATGAAAATTTATTAGTCGTATAAAAAAAAACCATAATAAAAACTCTAGTATATGTTTTTATTGAATTAAAAAAGTGATTCCGTTTTTCACGTGTTGAACCTTCCACTTTTGTTGCTTATAAATAAAACTATAATACACTGTAGGGCCATCTTATTTTCTAATTATATGTAAATTAATTGTTTCTAACTACCAACTAATTTTTATTTTTTTGTTATTGAATTAATAATTCGTGTGAAAGCATTCTCATAGTCATGATTGATAACGATGCAGATCAGTACAAAGACTAAAAACTACATGGTCAACTTTCATGTTTTTATTTTTTTGTGCTTCATTTGTTGTGACTTTTTAAAAAGTATCCCCAAGTACAGTCTTAAGATTGTGTTTCGCTGGAGTGGGGAGAATAATAATGGTAATAGTTATACGGATGGTAATCTGAAATCTAGAGTTGCTTTTTCAAATTGAATATTATTTAAAACTTGTGCTAATCAATTTCTATATTCGAGGTACGACGGATGATGCTATATTTTTTTTTCATATTTAATATGATTCTTTATGTCTCATTTCTTACTTCAAATTATTTGATTTATCATGTATTATGTTGTAATTGTACAATTCATGATTTAACTTAACTAGCTATTTGGATAGAAAAAATAGACATTTTAGGATTGGAATTTTACCGTTATTGGTTGTATCTTTCAGATACTTTCATATTTCTCTGGAAAAAGAAAAAAGGATGGCAACTACATAAAATAGAAAAGGAAATCAACACTTTGTTTGGTTGGAGTTTTGTACAAACCACATAATGGTATTATATTAACTTTACCTCATTCTTAAAATAAATATCACATCAATTAATAGCAAGTTTTTTAAACCTGACTCTTGAAAATACAAATTAGATACCTTTACGAAAGTTGGAACTCTATAAAATTGCAAAGAAAAACTTTTAGAAAGAAGAATCCTCCAACCATATTTATTCGTCATCTAAATTAAGAGCATAAACAGTAATGTTAACTACCGTAGACGCATGATATATGTAGCTTTGATATTCAAAAAAAAAAAAAAGGATAATGTTTAAGCCTAATACATTCGATAACTTATTAACAAATCCGTTTAGGACTTGCTTAGTGGGTGGGAGAATAGGAGTTTGAGTATGGATTTTCGGGTTTAAATCTTAAGACTGTTTTCATTTTTCTTTAATAAGTGTGAACCCTAATAACACCCTTACTATTAATAAAAAGAAAAAAAATGATTTCAATAATGGAGGAAGACACTTCTAAAAAACAAAAAAATTGAGGACGCTGGTTTTCCTTCATGAGTAGTTAATTAGTTATATAGCACGCACTTTGTGTATGGGGAATAGACAAACAAAGTAAAATATACGTGTAAAATAGATAAATAAAAAAAAAAATTTGTAGAGCATGAATTCGCTCTTTTATATTTGGCATAGATAAACATTAGATGCAAAATTTCAAACTCGTGAAAAGGACTCCCAAATTTCGTAGTATCAAATTGATTTCGGGAATTGAAGACTTGTCATATGGCAAATTAATGATATGTCCTTTCAATTATTATTATTATTTTTTTTTGGGGTGGATATATGTTAGTTTTCACACGAATGAAAAAGCAAGCTACCAGCTTTTATTATTAATCGACCGATGCTAGCTTGGTGGCCACTGATTTCAATGTGAAAGCATATGTAGCCAGAAGCATGGCCATTGTCCAGGCAAATTTTATAAGAGATACGTAGGATATACATTTACAATATATAAGAGATGTAGAAAACAATAAAAGAGATTTAGAAAATTTCCGAGGTGAAATAACCTCTAAATCTCTCACCTTTTCTTTTTAAAATCCTATTATATTTGTTTTTTTTTATTTTTGCGACATGTAGAAGACTATCCCAAGTAGTACTTTTCACTTTTGCTGCCTATAAATGAAATTTCACTTGGGATCATCTTATTTGGGTGCTGTTTGGAAGAGGTATAATTGGGACAGAATGTTGAAGATATTTGGAATGGAATTGAGATAAGTTTGAAAATGCATGTTTGGTTCAAAAAAAAAAAAAAAAACTGTTTAGACTTTAGAGTAACAAAGTAAGAATAATTCTAAAATTTAGAGGCACAATTAATATTTTTATATATTAATTGTTTCTAGCTACCGGGTCATCTTTTGTTGCAGGATTTAATCATCCTAGTAGTCATGATGGCGTTTCATCTATACAAGACTAAAAACTAAATGGTCAACTTTATTTTTATTTTTATATATTTTATTGTGATTCTTTTGTTGAAAGACTATCACAATTTTGAGTTACAACCTTATTTACGTAGTATATTTGCAATAAAGGTATCTTAAAAAATCTCATAAATAAACAATTTATAAAAAAAAAAAATATGCAATTGATCTCAAATATATATTTTTTTAAAATATGCTATTTACTTTACAATTTTTTTTGAAAATGACCTATGTACTCTAATTTCTCAAGCATTTTTTTCTCACAATTTTAATTCTCATTCCAAGTATTTTTAAAATCTGTTATTTACTTTAATTAATTATTCACTGTAAAAATACTTCTTTCTCCCTTGATGAAAATGACATATCTTTTGTTATTGTACACCATTAATTGCATGGAATTCGCAATATTAATTCGACTAAGCAAATAAAATGAAGTAAATTGATTTTCTTTTACATTCTATTCCATCAATATCAGCATTTCTATTACCATTACCATTCCAATATTGCAACCAAACGCACCCTAAGTGTTGTCCTATAAATACAACTGCGGGTTGAAACCAGTATCTTAAAAACACTGAAAGCCAGTCTCACAAAAGACTAGCTAGGAGAGAAAATTGGATATCATGAGGATCTGCAATTGTTCTAATTCGAATTTTTTCGTGATTCTAGCCCTATCACACATGGCTGTAGCTTTGTTTAGTTATTACTATTTCTTCTTCTATAATCGACATGATCAGCTGGTTGAAGTTTCCCTTCAAACAACAAAGCTAGAGGCTGTGGTTAATAATATTGATGATATACCTGAGAGACCTTATAAGTTCTTCTACTTTGCCCTTACGGTCAGTACTGAGTTTACTTGACAATGAGATGTCCATTTGGTTACTTTAATTTTAGTGTCTGTGTATAAATTATATATACCTATATATATGTATACATATATATATATTTTCGGTTGTATGATATCTTGTCAAAATAATACTCTAGAACTCCACTGTACATGTTAAGATTTCTTTTTGGGTCTTCCAAACCATTTTTGCAGTGGCCAGGTTCATACACTCCGCGAAGCGAAAAAGTTCCACAGAATTTTACTATTCATGGCCTATGGCCAAATTGTAAAAAACCATGTCCTGGTAGTCCCTTCAACGAGAGCCAGGTACATACATTACTATATGTTTTATTACTTATCACGCCGTGTCTGACCTGTCAAATTTTAATATAATATTTCAGTAAATATTTACAAGCTTGGGTAAGTTTAGCAGATAAAGACTCTTCTGATTAGGAACGAAGCCTTCAAGTGGACAGAGATTTTCATAATAAAATATTAAGTAAGGGGTTGATAGAAGGAAAGTTATTTTTGGTTGGTTGTTTTGATAAAATTATTAGTAGACAAGAAAGACTATTAAATGGAGAGGAATTTGAAATCCAAATTTTGGTTTAGATATTTTAAGAGTAATGCTAGTGACACCAACTCTACTATTAATTTCTTGAGATCAACTGATTTATCATATTTTTATTCGTACATACAATCAATTGATGTGATAATAATTTAAACTCTTCTCAATAAAAACACGACAACTCATATGTCATATAAATTGATTACATAGGTTGGTACTCAATGTTGGATTAGAATTGATGTTTCTAATTATGTTTTTTATATTTTAAAAATTCCACTCACATTGTGCCCATATATACTATATATTAGCCTTTTTTTAGCCGTTTATGGTTGTTGAATTTGGCATGCGTTTGATTGATAATTTGGAGTTAAAAAATTTGGATTATAACTGTTTGACTTTTCAAAAACTAGTTAAAAAAAATTGTTGACTTTTCAAAATGAAGAAAAAAAAAGAAAAAAAAAAACCACAAAACGAGTTAGTTTTTTGGGTTTGAATACAATCACCAATTTCAACATATGTTACTCCATTTCTAGATAAACCGGTTAGCTTAATTTTATTTCCGTTTTATTTTAGCGAATACAATAAAATTAGAAAACTACTATCTTCCCTTGTCATAGTTCCAGCCAAATATAGAGCCGTTTCCTACCAAATATAGGCTGAAAGATGTCCAATAATAAGCCTAATAATAAGCTATCCAACAATTGCATGAATTAAAGACTTCTTAGATCGCAAATAAATGTATTTCATTTCTGAATTCACGTTTTTGCAATTGTAATTTGTTCTTAAATCACTACCAGCTCTTATATAATTAACTGGCCGGTGCCGGGTGGCCATGATTTTAATGTGAAGGCACGGCACATAGTTAGGTACAATACAAATTACACAAATTTTATACTAAAAGTACTTGTAGGCTACATATGTACAATATATTAGATATAGAAAATAAAAAGAGAGATACAGAAAAAGGAACGACCCGACTTACTAGCAATTACCGGGGAGAAATATAATCACTAATCTTCATTTTTTCTTTTTTATTTAATCCCATAATATTTGTTTTTGTTTTTAGTGACCTGTCGAGCGCTCTCTAAGCATACCTTCCCCTTTTTGTTGCCTTTATAACAAAACTAGTACACCAGGGACCAACTTAATTTGGGTAATTGGCTCATTTAATTCCTGAATGATATACATTTGTCTTATCAATTTGGTTCACAACCTTTTAATTTTGATAAAATAAACCTTAAACTTTTGATGTTTAGTAATTTTGATCTATGATATTATAATTAGTGAAAGATTTTTGAAATTTAATGTAGATGATCATGATGTTTCAATTTTGCAACAACAAATTTTTTTTTTTAAAGAAATCAGTACACTTTTTGTTAAACATCCTCTTTATTACTATTAAAACCCCTAAAAATTAACTAGAACAATATTGTGCACTTAATAAAACAGTTTCTTTAAAATTTTCAATTGTTATATAATAGGGATTCGATTATCTTTATTAAATTTCAGAAATCTTTCATAATTTAAGTATCATGGACCAAAACCGTAAAAAAATAAAATAAAATAAAATAAAGAACCAATTTACCAAATTAAAAATTCAGTAACTAAAATGACAGAATGTTCGTAATTAAAAACTAAATAGGCCGATCATCCTATTTTGTCTCTATAAGGTAAAAGTTACACATTAATCGTTTCTAGCTTACCATGTACCAACTCATCCTATTTTGTTTGTAGAATTAATAATTAGTGTGAAAGCATCGCCATGGTCATCATGATTGTGATTTCTCAATTAAAGAGGCAGCCTAACGGTTATTCACACTTGACTTCATCTCAAGGTGTAGAGTTCGAATCCTCTATTTCCAAATTCAAAAAAAAAAAAAAAAAAACTAAAAACTAAACGGTCTAACTTTTTTTTTTTTTTTTTTCCTGTACTTCTTTTGTTGTGACTTTTGTAACACTATCCCAAATAATATAACCTTAATGGTGTGTATGGTTGGAGTTTGGAGAATAGTAATGGTGCTTGTAATAGGAATGGTAATGGAATAGAATGGAAAAGGAAATCAATATTTTTGTTTGTTAGAGTGATCTTGTACATACCAACAAAAAATAAAAAAAATAAAAAAAGAAAAATCAACCGCCATCTTAGAGTTGACATGCACGTCCATAATCCACCCGTAGAACAAAATTTGGAGAGAAATAGTTGGAGGGAGAGTTTAGAACAAAAACCGTAGTTCGCTGTTTAAATTCTGTGTGAAATTAATTAGATGAATAGAGGAATTCAATATTTTCATAAGTTTGAGAATTAAAATTGGCACAATTAGATAAACATAACAGTCGTATAAATCACTATCTATCAGCAGAACTAGATCTTAGGGCTCAGTTTCATTCAATTTTAATCTAATTAATCACATCATGTTACTTAATAACCGGGGCCACATGTATAATTAGAGCCCACATAAGAAAGACTCATGTTTCTCTCTTGAAAATTAAATAGAAATAAATTCTCTCTTGAAATTAACGTAAGAAATAAATAATAATAATAAAACAAGATCAAAGAGAAAACAAAAGATTTAACATGATGTCATCCACGAACTAGAAATAGAGAGAAGATTCACTAGTAAGTAGCTCTATGAATGAGCTTGTTACCCAAAGATGTCAAATCTACAAAATCAAGAAATTTCTTTGTTTCCTAATATGAAAATTAATATAAATAAATACAAATCTTCTATATTAATCAATCTAAAAAATAGAAAGAATTATAAAAGATAATTTCAATAAATAGTTAACAATTATATCAAATCTCTTCACTTCACCCCTCAATTCTATGCACCAACTTGCGTAAAGAGCTTCATATTTTTTTCATCATCATTTTTTCAATCATTCAAAAAAAAAAAAAAAAAAATTCAAAAACTTCACAAGCCAAGCTCAAGTTCACATGAGCTTCACAGCTTGACTAGTTTTGGCTGCACCCTACGACGGCGCTCTTAAATTCAATGGACTCAATGAGATCAATAAATAGGATCAAGTACTATGATCAAAAGGATCATGAGGATCAAGGGATCAAAAGGATCATGGGATGAGTTTAATGAATTTGTGATTTGCTTGGTGTTGGTTTTTCGATTTACTTGGTACGTTGAAAAGTTTTTGTTGATAGAATTGAAAGATGAGTGATGATTTGATAATTATGGCGGATTTCAGTGAGGATATTGATGGTGATGTGACGAGTTCCATAGGTGTTTTGTTGTTTGTTGTTTGTTGTTATTTCACGAGTGAATGAAAATATTGAATGGCTCCGATGCTCAACTTCAAGGCTTCAGGAATGAAAGTATTGAAATCCATAGTTTGGTCTAAACAATGTAGACAGAGGACTTCTACCGATTAGCTTTCCATGAGAAACCAACTATAACATGTTGTTAATAGAAAAAAATATTGTCCTACCACCTGTCCCGAAAAAAAAAAAAAAAAAAAAAAAAAAAAAAAAATCCAAAACAACTATGTGGCCAATGAAGTCTGACTGTTAAATCTCCTGTAAGAGATTTGCCCTCATCTCAAATCTCATCCCTTCTCTAACATAACGTACATAATGTACACATGATAGTAGAGATAATTTCTTTAATTGTTATTAGCCCCAAACCCGAGGGATCATTGTCACTCTCTTCTTTAATCTAATTACTGACATTATAAACATATTGTTTGGCATACCAACTCAAACCATTCAACTCAAACTTTTTTTTGTCTTTTTCTTAAAAAGTTTTTGTCTTTTTCTCAAAAAGTTTTTTGTCTTTTCTGAAAATTCAAAAAAATTTACTATTGAAACTTAAAAATCCCAACTCAAACTACTCCACCAGAAAAATGATAATAATCTAATCACATAATGTTAGACAGTAGCGGGGGACCACATGTGATGATCATTTTTTATTTTATATTATCTATTTATCTATCTATCTCTCACATAATTAAAAATGAGAATAAGTTTTTTTTTTTTTTGGAATTTTTTTTAATTTCATAAAGAAGTTTTGTCCTAATTTTTTTTACCTGATTATAAAGGTTTCGTTAAGGTTTTTTTTTTTCGGAGTTTAACAAAAGAGTTTCAAGTTTTTTTAATTAATTTTTGCAATGGAATTTCGATCTTTTTTTAATTATTTTTTTGTTTTTGTTATTTTGTGCCTTTTCTTTTCTTTTCTTTTTTCTTTAAATTCTGATGTTATTTAGCCAATATATTATTTCACATCCGTGGAATAAGTGCTTCAACTAGTACTTTGAAGTGTGAACCCGTTTCTACCACATATATAATAACTTGGATGACTAATAGTATATGGTAGCTCAACTCAATTTAATAACAGGGCAGATCCTTTTTCGAAAGAAATTTTTTTTTTGAGCAAGCGAAAAAATTATTAAAAGAAAAGAAAAATTAGAACATAACAAAAACCAAGTTATACTTAAGGCCTAAAAATAAGAAGGAAAAACAGGCTAAAACAAAGAAGTTTCTTAGCTTAGCTTAGGTTTGTTTTTGTTTTGTTGTTTTGTTGTTTTGTTTTTGTTGTTGTTGTTGTTTTTTTTTTTTTTTTTTTTTTTTTTTTGAGATTTCTATTTTCTTGCTGAAAAAGAGTCATGTTCTGTTAAGTTCTCTCAAGCCACATAGGGAAATATATATATATATATATATATATATATATATAAAGATATAAAAACAAAAATGTTATTCTCTGGATGTTGGATGGCCTCTCTTTTAACTCGTCAGTTCTCAGTAGGCGCTATGGATGATGGGAAAGATGAATAAGCCGGAAAACAAATTTACAGAAATAAAATGACAATATATGACAAACAAAGCAAATATTGAATGCCCTTCTGTAAAATTTTCTCTAAATATATGACAAACAAAGCAAATACTGCAGTTTTAATTTCAATGTACAAAACTCCAACTCCAACTATTATTCCAAACAGATCCTTAATAGAGAATGAGTCTCACAACATAGATCACGACCCATCTCTCTATTAGCGTGATGCTTAAAATCACTGATGTTCTAAAGCATTTTTCATACCTCCTCCATTAGTATTAATTATTACTCCGAAATAGTGAAAGTCACAAAATTTCAGTTATTTTCCTGCTCTCAATTTCGTGGGCACAATTTGTTAATGAAAAAGCAGCAAACAAACAAAGCATCTCATAGGAAACATCTCACAAAAGGAGAGAAACACCCCCCAAGTTGGGTCATCGTTAAGACTTAAGGGCTTCGACTTGTACGAAGAGGACACCGACAAAGATGTGGAGAGCAATGGAGTTGTCAATCAAAAAAAAAAAAAGAAAAAGAAAAAAGTGGAGTCTACGAAGCAAGCCTTAAAAAGATACGTGGCCTGTAGATTTTGGGGTTGATTCTTTTGGTCTTGTTTGGTTTTTGGGTCGGCGTCAAACAAGGACATTGGAACCCATGTGCTGCTCAAAAGTCATACAAACCAACCCAAACATACTATAGATTGCATATATTTATATATACATACACATATATATATATAAACACATTTGGTTTGGCTCATCCCTGGTTCGGCTCATCCCAACTCCATCCCTAAACGCAGCCCCAACCTCAATGTTGAGTCGACCTGGATCTAGGCCCCAATCACGGGTGCCAACCTCGACCCGGCTCCAAATGTCTTTTGGAATCCCCTTCTACGCTACTAAATGGGCTCCCCAGAAACTAACATAAATGTTCTACTCTACCCCTTTCGTATCTCTAGATGAGGAGGGCGTAATCCCGACTCTTACTGAATGATTCATACCAGTTATCCTCTCTTATCATTTAAATTAAAAAATATAAAATCTCATTACCTTCATGTGGTGATCAACTCTTTTGTGATAAGAGTGACTTTGTGGGGAGGTTACAAAATTAGATGTTATAATTATTAGATTGTTTGGTAAGAGTAAATCAATTCAAGAACTAACTAAAAATTGAAGGGACATAACAAACTTTTTTGTTGAAGGGTACCAAAATTTCTTGAAATTACGTTCATGGAAAACTAGTGGATATAGTTTATAAATAAAATTTTCAATTTATCTTCATCATTATATCTCATTTGATTGCGAGTAAATTATCTAACCCAAATTTTTGAAAAATAAAATACCAAAAATATGATGCTCACAATGGAGAGATGTATTTATTCATATATGTAGCCAAGAATAGCTTGGCCCTACTACCAGATTAAGAAAGACGGCCTACCTATATTACGACAATAGTGATATAACAACAACAATAATGATAATCATGTTGTTGTTTGTCGTTGAATAATTGAGATGAATGTCAAGAAAATTATTAAGTTTTTGTTTGTGATAACTGCCGTACGTACCATTTACCCGACTAGAGTTAACTCAACGGAGGAGAGAGGAGGGAAAATTTTTAAGTTTAAAATCAGAAAATGTTTTCATTTTTATTTAATAAATTAGAACCATAAACCGCATATCATTATTAAAAATATATATATATAATTGATAAGTTCAAGCGAACTAATTAATTAACAGGAAAAAAAAAAACATTTTCCCTTAATAGTTTTTTTGGCCTTGGGGCTTTTGAAATTTTGAACTAATACTTTCACATGATTCTGCCTTCCAGCTTTGTTTTCTCTTTGATTAAGACAATCTTTTTCAAAAAAAAAAAAATCATTTTCTTCAATTCTTTAAGGGGGAAAATAAAAAAAGTAAGACCAAATACTAATCAAGCGTAACTCACGTGAACTCTTATACTCTGAATTTTGTATAGGTGGTTTCAAGTTCGAAATCTGAAAGTGTTTTTATTTATTTGTAATAAGTGGGAATCATACGCCTGTAACTATTTATAATTAAAAAAAAATTACGTGGCTTGAATAATGAACACTGTCCTACAAGCTTCCATGTCTGCCTACAAAATGCAATCAGTGCCATTCATCAATCCCACTGCACTAATCAGTGTGACAAAGAGAAGGATTTTGAGAGATTAGCTAATAAAGATCAATATGAGGATCTATAATATTAATTTTGTTTGGATCTACATTTTAGTACTAGGACATCTATCAGTCCTTTGTGTTTCACATGATTTCTCCTACTTTGTTCAACAGGTTGAGGGAGTACATTCATGATTCTTTTCTATTTAAGTAATATCTATGCTGAATTACCTAAAAAATCTTATTATCGTCGATTTTTTTTTTTTTTTTAATTTCCGTTTTATGCAGTGGCCGGGTTCCTACTGCAACACGAAAAGAGGCTGTTGCTATCCAACAGTAGGAAAACCTGCAGCTGATTTTAGCATTTATGGACTTTGGCCTACCTTCAATAATGGCTCGAGGCCTGAATTTCTGCAATCGTAAAAATCCCTACGATCAATCCAAGGTACTTCAAGAGTTTCAATCCTAGTTGCTGCTACGAAATTATGCTCAATTATATAAAGAGACAGTTGAAAAATCCCAGAGGCTTGTTCTATATCCAAACTTTTGCAATCATGTCTTGAAAAATGAAGGCCGGTCTCAGCAAGAGTTGCCGAATTTATAAATTTTAAGCCTTGTATGATCAAGTTGAGATAGAAGAAAGTTTAAAAAGGTTAACTTAAAATAAGCACTGAATTAGTAAAATCTCCTATTTTCCGTGGCGTAGATACCGGACCTCATAACCAGTACTATGGAAAAGGGTTGGCCAACTCTGGCTTGCCCGAAGAACAACGGAACCAAATTTTTGGCACATGAATGGAACAAACATGGGACCTGCTCGGAGTCTGTACTTGACCAACATGCCTATTTCCCAGCAAGCCTTAACCTGAAAAAGAAAGTAAATCTCCTCCAGAACCTTAAAAATGTAGGTAACTAATTCTGACTTAAACCTCAAAAGCATCTTATCAACGCCTTTGGATGTCCTAATTTCTTCTGATGCCAATTGCCTCCTTTTTTTGGTTCAAAAAATATAATAAAAATAATTTTAAAAAAAATCTCATCAATGTCTTCAATCTAAAAAACTTATTAAATTGTTACAGGAATTAAATTGTTCCAGATGGAAAATTCTACACAATGGCTAACATCACCAAAGCTATTACGAATGCACTAGGGTTTGCTCCTGCAGTGATGCGGTGCAATACGGATCCTTCGGGCCATAGCCAGCTTCACGAGATTTACATATGTGTGCATTCTTCAGGATCGAACCTCATAACTTGTCCTCTCTTCCTTAAATCAGGATGTCGCTCTGAGATTGAATTCCCTCCTTTTTAAACGTTGAGATCAAGAATCCCTAAGGGATCAACTTCTTCTTCATCTTCTTCTTCTTTTTTTTTTTTTTTTTGTGGAAGTGTGTTACTCTGGTTATTTTCCACTAAACTTTGTTTGGTTTTCAATAATATTAATTTAGAGATTTGGTGTGGGACTATATATAAAATATATATATATATATATATATATTTTATGAGTATCAATTCCTAGTTGCAATGTATCAAAGAGACGATGTTAATTGTCTCCTCATTAGTTTAGTTAAAAAAAAAAAAAATCAATATCAAGAATCATAACCCAGAACCACATAAAACCACGACATAAGTACTAAACCAATAAAATAAGAAGAAACATTCAAAGGAAAAAAAAAAAAAGAAAAGAAAAGAAAAGAAAGTGATCAACACACCAATTTAAATTGCCGGAACTGGAAACCACCATGAAATATATTACTAATCATTAGAAAATTCAGTACACTCTCAGATCAATCCAGTTTCTTGATCTCTCACACAAGATTATTTTCCCACAACTCCCGAAGTACAGTTTCTAACACTCACGAAAAATATTCTCTTAAGCAGACTAGTTAACATTAACATATTTAAGTCAAATAATTTAACATATTTACCCCAAAAGCTCCGCTAGGACTAGCTGAGGGGTGGAAAGAGGGGTTCAGGATCTTAGATCGAAATATTCAAAATATGAGAAGTTTTCTTCCTAATTATCAAATTAATTTGTGCCCATATATATGGCCCCTTACCCAAAAACAAGGACATATTTACCCCGAAAATGAACGAACTTCGGTAAATTGCCAATCAAACTATGCCACATCCAACAGAATGGTATGAAACGACACGAGTCAAAGCCTCAGAACAAGGGATTTTGTGTGGTGTAGTGCTATTTTGAATAATTTATTAGAAAAAAAGTCTTGAGTGTTGAAAACATTCAGGGAAAAAAAAAAAAAAAAGAAAGTCCCATGTGCTGAACTCAAACTCCCCATAAGAGATTTGCTCTAGTCTGAAATCTTTTCTGTCCCACATATAAGTTATAACAGACATATAATTGTAAACATAATTAATAGTAAAAATCACTGTTATTAATTAGCACTATATCTTAGGGCTAAGTATCATTCAATTATAATCTAATCACATCATGTTATTTAATAGATGAGGCCACATGTATAATTAGAACCCGCATAAGCAAGAACTCATCAAGATGTGAAATATTTTACTTTGAGTGAGTGTGAAACCATCTACTCCATGTGACACTTTTTATAACAATTAATTTAGGTGACTAAATCAACATATTTGTATTTCTGTTTGTCTTAATTAATTTATGGCACGGCCGAATATTCTAAGTAGCTTCCTTGGTCTGTTTCCTTTGATTTTGCACTCTGCTTCTCTGCCTATAGCCACTTGGAAGAACAAACAAACAGAAATTTGATAACCAAAATGATAAATTCGATTCCAAAAAGAGAGGAAGCAGAAAGCAAAGACATAGAAAAAGAAAAAGTGAGCAAGAAATACTAATCAATCTTTTACACACGTGAACTGTGATGTGTATTAATTAAATCTCTACCACGTGAAGAATGCTGATTATTAAATAATAAGAAAATTATTAGTAATTTTTTTATCCCTATTACTGTCCCATAAGCTTCAATTTTTATGCCTATAAAATACTAGTCCCACCTCAATTTCACTACACCATCTTAACCATAATCTTGAAACTAGTGTTCGGGTTTCAGAATTCAGCAAAGAAATTAATGAAGATCTATCGCTCTACTTTGATCATGATTTTATTACTAGGACATCTGTCGGTCCTCTGCGTTTCGCAGGATTTCGATTTCTTCTACTTTGTTCAACAGGTGAAGGGAGCTTATTTCTTTGTCAATGAGATACTCAACAAGTTTTTTTTTTTCTGTCAAATTATACGGTAGAAATATTTTGAAATTCTTGAGGGCATTTTATTCTAATGCAGTGGCCAGGCGCGTACTGCGACACGGAAAGAAGTTGTTGTTATCCGACAACGGGAAAACCGGAAGCTGATTTTGGCATTCATGGACTTTGGCCTAACTTCAACAATGGCTCCTATCCCGCAGACTGTGATCCCAATAACCCCTACAATCAATCTGAGGTACTCTCTAGTCCTACTTGACCTTGCATATTTCTTAGTCCAGTTACCCCCACTATTTTGTTCTGTTAAATAAATAAATCCCCGTTCCAATAATCTAACTCTTTTCATCACTTGCAATAAAAGATATTGATATAAATCTCATATTTTCCATGGCGCCATAGATATCAGATCTCGTAAGCGATATGGAAAAGGAATGGCCGACACTATCCTGCCCCAGCAATAATGGAACGAAGTTCTGGGCACATGAGTGGAACAAGCATGGGACCTGCTCCGAGCATGTTCTCGACCAACACGCCTACTTCCAAGCAAATCTTGACCACAAAAAGAAAGCAGATTTCCTCAATGCTCTTAAAACTGCGGGTAAAATTCGCTTTCGATTTACGTCTCTAAGTTAAAACAAATGACGGGGGTATTTGGTGTTTGAGTTGAGTTTGAGTTGAGTTAAAATTTTTAAGTTTGAATAGTAATTTTTGTTGACTTTTTAGAAAATACAAAAAACTTTTTCAGAAAAGATAAAAGACTTTTTCAAAAAAAAAATAAAAATTTAAGTTTAAACCTCAAGTTTGAGTTGGAAAGCCAAACTCCCCAATAGTACAACATTATTTATTGCAAATGTGACAACTACACAGTAAAGACAGTAAAGTAACAATGTGCAAAAAAAAAAATACGTTGCAGGCATAGAGCCAAATGGAACATTTTACAGCCTAGATAAAATCAGAGACGCCATAAAGTCTGGAATTGGGTATACGCCGGCGATAAACTGCAATGTGGATGCGTTGGGTAACAGCCAACTTCACGAGATTTACTTGTGCGTGGACACGTGCGGATCGAGACTCATTGAATGTTCACTTTTCCCAGATGGAAAATGTAATTCTGAGATTCAATTCCCTTCTTTTTAGACATTGTTGAAAATGGAAAATCTGCTGTAGTCTGCACTATAGCTATGAAACCAATACAAATCGCCAGTTACCTATATAGTTATAATCGATTCCAAGTGTATGCGCTTTCAAGTATCAAAGAGATGTTTTGAGTAATGCTATACAACCCAAAATAATTGTTTTAATAAAATGTTCAGAAATTTTTTTTTTTTATCTGAACGAAAATTGCGCACATATATATATATATATATATATATATATTTTCCTCTTACCTCTCAAACTGCAAACAAGTGATCCAAGCATATATATATATCACGAGTCTATGACTATTTTTCCGCTTCTTGTGAACAATAAATTTAGAAAAAAAAAAGACTGGATCAATTAAATAAAAACACAAATAAAAAAAGTGCAACACCACCGGTGGAGGTGGAGGTCTGGGAGGCATGGAGACACCATCAAATGTTTGTATAAGAGGATCGATTAGAGGGAAATAGACCAAAATTTTTTTGAGTGATAGTAAATAGCCGAAAATTTTTTGGATCGTAGTAAATAGCATATTTATGGTAAATGACGTATTTACGAAGCATTATTCGTGATAAAATTATCTTAAAATATTCTTGTAATAAAATATTTGCGAAAAATATCATATTTACAATAAATAATTCATTTACAAAGTATCTTTACGATAAAATTACTTTGAAAAATTCTCATAAATGAACAATTTATTATAAATATGTTATATATCTCAAACATTTTAAAAAATATGTTATTTATTTCAAGTATTTTGAAAAAATATTGAGCTTAATTATGAATAGAAAGTAACAACTTCGTCAAATGTTTCAAAAAAAAAATGCTATTAATAGCAAATTGGCAGACACACTTTCAGAATAACGTTTATGACTAGTGTAATATGCGCATAACCAATAAATGCCTGTCATATGTGTTGAGAAATAAGATATCGTCAAATATTCATTTATTTATAATTATTTTTAATTTTTAGAGTAATTGATTGTAATATAAAAGATCTAAATTTATTTATGTTAATTTTTCATAATAGGAAATAGGAATTTTCTTGATTATAGAAGATTTGTCATATTTGGATAACTTATCTATTTTTGTATTTGTAAACTTGTATTTATATTAAGCCCATTCATAGTGCTCCTAATTAGAATATTCTCTATATTCCTAACCCGTAGATGAAACCACGTTAATCATTTGTCTCCTTCTTTTATCTTTTATGTTATTCTATTATTATTTTTTATTATTTTTTCAAGATGGTATCAGAGCCAACATAGCCAAATCCCTTGAAGGCTCGCGTGAATAATCCATATCCATCGTGTAGGAGGTGCCATCATCACATCCATAGCCAAATCCGCTGTTAAACGATAATTGATGTCATTGTCATCTGAAACTGATGGTAGCCTCCTCTAAATAGGTATTATGTATCTTAATGCACGTGTGTGTGCTATCATAAATGTGTTTAAAAAAAAACCAAAAAGAGAGGAAAAAAATAAATATATTTTGAAAAAATTGAGAAAAAACGAGTGAAAAAAAAAAGTTCATAGTATTTCTTTTAGTTTTTGACATACAAACATGAAAAATGAAAAAAACAAAAAACAAAAAGAGAGAGAGAGTTAAAAAAATTTTAATTTGAAAAAAAAAATTTTTTTGATCTTTTTGATCCTTTGGTCCTTGTTCTCAAAATTTTGAAGGCAAGTTGGTGCTTGATAGAGGTGGGAATTTGGGCCGGGTCAAACGGGCCGGCCCGCGGCCCGTAATTTTGGCCCGGTCGTTGGCCCGGCCCGGTCCGAATTCTCTAGGCCCGGTAAAAGCCCGGCCCGCTAGTAAGAGGCGGGCCGGGCTCTCCTTTTAGGCCCGGCCCGGCCCGAAAATTTAAGTCCGTTGGGCCGGCCCGGCCCGCCCGTTATTTAAAAATTAAAATTATATATATATATTATTTTTATTAAAATTTTAATTATTTTTAAAATTTTTATTAAAAAATTATATATATTATAATTTTATATTATATATATTATATATATAAATAAAATAAAAAATAAAAAAAATTAAATTAAATAAAAATTTAAAAAATTAGGCTCGGGCCGGCCCGGCCCGCTCCCGGCCCGGCCCGCTCCCAGCCCGGCCCGCTCTAAGCCCGCGGGCCGGGCCGGGCTTATATTTCAAAAATTCAGCCCGGCCCGGCCCGGCCCGTGTTTTCAAAGGGCCGGCCCAGCCCGGCCCGATTTTCTTAAAAAGCCCATCGAGCTCGGGCCGGGCGGCCCGAATTCCCAGCCCTAGTGCTTGAGTTTATTGTTCTCAAAGTTTTTTATTTTTTGGTAAGTTGATGTATTATAATCCAATGATTCTATTCAGATTTAGAAGATTTACACCAACTTAAGGGGGTGTACTGAAATCCGATTATTATTTTCGGATTTGGAAGATTAGATTCCTTTCTTAATTTTTGATAATAACCTGGCCTGTGAAGCTTCTAGAAATCAATCTGTTGTAAAACTCATGTGAACTTGAGTCTAGCATGTGAGAGTTCCAAAGTTGTTTTTGAAGTATTTAAGACAAGTTGATATAACAACTTGAGAGGGAGTGTTGAGAAATGAGATATTGTCAAATATTCATTTCTTTATGATTCTTTCTAATTTTTAAATTAATTGATTGTAATATAAAAGATCTAAATTTATTTGTGTTAATTTTTTCATACTAGGAAATAGGAATTTTCTTGATTATAGAATATTCGTTATATTTGAGTAACTTACCCGTTTTGATACTTGTAAATTTGTAGTTATATTGGAGCTCATTCATAATGCTTCTTATTAGAATCTTTTTTCTATTCCTAATCAATGGATGAAACCAAGTTAATCTTTTGTCTCCTTCTTCTATCTTTAATTTTATTCTCTAATTTTTTTTTTTCCAGAATATGTAGTATATGTTTTGTATATATATTTTTATATGTATAGTATATGTTGAATATTTTATGCATATATAGATGTATGTATACATGTATATATGGCTACGTGCACACATGCATTGCACATTGATGCCAAAAAAGAACAGAGATACAATAATCCTGCTAATTATAACAAAAAAAAGATCGACAAAAGAACCAAAAAAAAAAAACAAAAACAAAAACAAAAACAAAAACAAGGTTTCTCCGAACTGTCCTAAAAGGATATATATGTTCACGCCAAGTGTTCGATAAACAGATTGAATTGACTTGCAAGCAATTATTTACACAACCCAACCACCAGAACGCGTTTATAGAAATTTAATTTAAATTTCTTAAAAAAAAAAAAAAAAGTAGATGAGCCAAGGTATACAACTACTACCTTAGACGTGTATTTTGATCGGCCAATCGTGTGAGGCTTTTATGATGAGCCTCAAAGCCACTACTTGTTAAAAATATATATATATATATATATATTTAAATGTAAAGTCTCAAGTCATTGTTAAACATTATCTATATATCCGTCATTTTGTTTGAAGATATTCATATTTTGGAATCTTTCTCTTTTGGGTTTTGTGTACAACGTTGAACTTGTCCAACAAGTAGTTCAGTCGATATATAATCAAAAAAAAAAAAAAGATATATAATCAAATATGGAAACAAAAATCACATAGGAGAGGATGATTACCGTTTGTACTAATCTTGCTTAGACGTTATCCGATGATGATTATGATAATACTAGATATACACCTAACTCAGTTCTTCTTTTGTCTTTGCTTTTTTGAGTAAAGATCAGTTCGAATAAGTTATTAAAAATCTAGAAAGAATACGTTTTTTCTATCCCTTTTTTTTTTTTTTTTTGGCGTGTGTTTATGCATGAGCTACCTCTTAATCGAATTAATGACTTGATAGTTATCTCTTTTTGCTTGCAATTAAAAAAAAAAAAGAAGATAATAATTAGTGTCATCTCGTCCAATATTCTCATCGTCTATAAAAGAAATGTCGACGCTCATAAAAAAAACATAAAAGAGTCCAATCTAATTCTACTTAAATAATGGATCTAGTTTCACTCACACTATATCATAGATCTGATCATGAAGCACAGTTTATTGACTGGACAAGATCTCTAACCGGAAATTATCGCGTTTCAAACTTGGAAACATTTTGAGAAGAGAACAAAAGGTATGATCATGTGACACACCATCAGTGATGATCCAATTACTTTCTTATCGTTAAGGAAATTAATTTAAAAAAAATAAAAATAAAAATGTGTATAAAGACGTGACAAGTAACAGATCACAAACGTTAAGCAATCGGACAAATTAATTAGGAAGCCAAGAAACACAACATGACGGTGCCTGCAAACTTTGCACACGCAAATTAATTACGTATGCATGTTATTATGTAATATTATATAATTTATTTTATCTTCAAAAAAAATTGTTGGGCATATGCTTCAAGGAGATTCCTCTCATATGCATTGTTCTTTTGCCCTATTAATACGTGGCCTTTTCTTCACAAACTCCACAATATTTTCATTCTTAAGTAATATTCTAAACCTCCAAAAAAGCTAGCAAACTAAAGCCCATCAAAAAGTTGTTGAGAGAGAAATTAAAGAAAGAGGTCAATAATATTTACGACAATGAGATACAACAACTCAACCAGCTTGATCATCAAGCTTTTGATAATACAGTACCTCTCAATTCTTTGTGCTTCCCAGGATTTTGATTTCTTCTACTTCGTTCAACAGGCGAGTTATTATATATATATATATATATATATACATACACACATATATATATATATATGTATACACACACACACACATATTCTTTTCTTTCCTTCCTTTTTTCGTTAACTATTTTAATTTCCTCTTTATTCGTTGTCTTGATTTGCATTCTTAAATCTTGATCTCGATCCGTTTGGTAATTTGATTAGTTAATATGATTCAAAATGCAGTGGCCAGGAGCGTATTGTGATACAAAGCACAGTTGTTGCTATCCAAAGACAGGAAAGCCAACGCCAGATTTCGGCATTCATGGCCTTTGGCCAAACCACAAGGACGGTTCATGGCCGTCTAACTGTGATCCCGATAGCGTCTTTGATAGATCAGAGGTAAATACTTAAATTATCTTATTTTTAACGTAAGGATAGGAGAGATTTAAATTATTGTGTGTCTTATGATGAAATTAAGTGTAAATCGAAATTATGTTTGCGATTACGACCATTTATAATCTTCATGACACACATATATATAGCACAATGAATAAGTGAACGTCGTATACTTAGATGTATATAATATAGATATAAATTGTTTTCATAATAATGCTGAGATTAATTTGAGAATAAATGGTCCAGGGGTTTGGCATTTTCACAAGGTATTATTTTGCCCTTTTTTTTTTTTGGTGGGTACATATTATAAGATGATCATCATGTTTCCCGAAATGACCAATTTCAAATTATATATACTTATCAAGACAATAAATCAAGAATCTATTTTTTTTCCTTTTTTAGCTTGAGTAAGATGATTTGAATTCTAGAAGAAGATTGCGTGAAAAATACTATTAGGATAGTGTTGTAACCGCTAAAAAACCGTTTCCTGATCACGTCAAATAATATAATTAATATGTAATAAAGTTTGTCCTTAAAATACATATAGTAATAAATAGCATATTTATGCTAGCTAAAATAAATAAATAACATATTCTATAATACTTTTGAAATTTATAATTTGCTATAAATAAATAATTAAGTAAATAGTTTATTTACACGTAGTTTAAAAAAAATGTATTTATATTATTTATTTAACAGTCTCGTAGCTTGATCTGTATACGTCTTTCTCCCTTCAAAAAAATAAATAATAAAGTTGCTATCTGCCCATGTGAATGTTACATTTGATAAACACTTAGAAGAGAGCGTTTGTTTATTAATTACCATTATTAATTGACATATAGACAGAAGATACGATCTCTCTTATATATATGGAATAAGGTGACACCATATGTGTATTGGATATTCGGATATGCCACAAGACTAAATATTATATTCCCATTTTCTACTTATTTTGTCTGTAAAATAGAATGAGTACATTTAATTTTTCCCTAATCATTCATCATTGACTTACTTTATCTTACTTAATTTAATTATATCATATTGATCCCTTTAGATTTCGGACCTCATGGGAAGTCTCCAAAAGAACTGGCCATCACTAAGCTGCCCGAGCAGCAACGGATTCAGATTCTGGTCACATGAATGGGAAAAACACGGGACTTGCTCCGAGTCGGAACTTGATCAACATGACTACTTTGCATCCGCTCTAAAGCTCAAGGAAAAAGTCAACCTCCTTAGTATCCTCAAAAAAGCAGGTCGGGTAGAGTGCTTAATTTGTAAAGAACTACCTTAACATATATAAAAAGCTATATTAAAAATCCAAACGACTTTAGAACACCCCTGAACGACCCATTTTTAGCAACGCAACAATATGAGTTGATCTGTGTAAAAGTATATGTACCCTAATATCAAATATGGCTATATATATATATATATATATATGTTTGCAGAAATTGAACCAGATGATGGATTTTATAGCTTGGACAGCATTGTGAAAGCCATAGAAGCTGCAACTGGTTATGTCCCTGGAATAGAGTGCAACAAGGATTCAGCTGGGAATAGTCAGCTTTTCCAAGTTTACTTGTGTGTTGACACTTCTGGATCGGACATTATTGAGTGTCCAATACTTCCAAGGGGAAGATGTGCTTCTACTGTCCAATTCCCCAAGTTTTAGCTACCCTCGTAATTCATGACCACATTCCATTTTTACTAGTTTTATTGTACTACTCTGTCATTATAATGACTTTCATTGATTTTGATTTTGTTATATACTTGTTCAGTTTCTTGTTGACAATAAAAACTCGTTAAAAAAAAAAAATCTACTTTTTTTTTTTTTTTGAAAAAACGACTTCAATTTGGGTAGTTCAATTTGTTGGTTTATGTAGTTATGATTTTAGTGTATTTTACAAATTACAAAAATTCAGATCATTATAATGATTGTCATGTAATTTTGTGACGTAAAATATACTAAAAAAATAGTTATATTTAGTAATTAATTTCTATTTAACTTTGTTATTCTCCTAAAATACCTCAAATAAAGTTACTATATTTAAATTTCACTATATAGGAACATACCATGCAGTGCCATTTCTCTTTAATTATTTGGTCACTTACCGCAATTTCTCTTCATTTTTTCTCAGTATTCAGGAGGGAAAGGAAAAAAGAAGTTAATGTATTATCTAATGACTTTTAGCTACCATTAAGTGGACTTTGTTGTTAGGTCCAGTCCAAATAACAAACTCTAAAGTCAGAGAAAATTAGGCAAAGGGCCACTTTTGGACCACCTCTTCGGTTTCTTGTTGGCTAAAAAAAAATTAATAATAAAATAATTTAAAGGATAATTCACGTAAATGGCCAATTTAGAGCCAATTAACATTTAAAAATATCTAAAAACAAATTTATTTACAAAATTGACCATGTTGTGATGACAAAAATACCCTTAACTCTAATTTAAAAAATTAAAATGAAAAAAAAGGACAGATTACGTCCTAAAAATAGCCCCATTAATTTTAGTTACCCATTTTTAATATATGAAAATAGAAATTAAAAAATTCTTAAGTACATTCTCCATTGATATTCATGTATTTGAGTATTTTTATGAATAAATTTAATTTTTTATTTTTTTATTTTTTTTGCATTTGCTGTCAATTGATGAAGTCAATATATGTTATGAGATATTGAAACTATATTCGGTGAATACTTTATTTTTCTCAATGACACGGTCAATATAATAGTGATTCAAAAACAATAAACTCAGGAATTATGAGAAATGAAGTTTTTGTATAAAATAATATAGTCATTATCAGATAGATCACTTGACCAAACTGTTATTGATTAAGAGTATGAAATATAATGATAAGGTCCTATAATATAAATATTGAATGATGGAATATAATTGTTTAGGTGACAAAGTCATTATCATATGATCAAAAATCAAACAAATTCAAGAATATTTAGTCCAAAATGTAGGATTACTTTCTTTTTAAAAATAAAAATAAAAAAATGAAAACAAAAAGATCCATAATATAAGATTGTTTTACTTTAAAAATAATTGAAAAAAGAATTTGAATTTAAAAAACGTATGAGACTTGCATAAAGAGAAAGAAGTAAAAGCAAGAAAAAAAAAAAATTTGTCGATCATCCCACAAAAATAGATAAGAGATAAGTTTCCATTTAAAAGTTGAGGTTTGAAAAGGGGGGGAAAAATGCCAAAACCATTAGGAAGAAAGGAAAAAAAAAAAAGTCAAATCATCCTCAAAATAAGGAAGAGTAAATGTGGAACAACAAAAGCATGAGATTCAAATTTTGTTAGCAAATAAATTTTAGGGCTTGTTTGGTGAAACGGTTTAAACTTAAATTAAACTGTACTTTTTCATATCAGTTTTTGTCTTTTTCTAAAAAGTCAACAAAAATTATAACTAGTTTTTAAAAAGTCAATTAATTCAAACTTAAAAATTTCAACTCAAACCATTTCACCAAATGAACCTTTAAAGTGTTTATTTTCTAAATAATTTCTTTTACTTTTTTTTTTTTTTTTTGGAGGGAACTAAAGCCTAACTATTGATGTCAGGGATTAGGCATTGACCAAAACTAATTAATTTTTTCCCTTTGGAGGGAACTAAAGCCTAAGAACTAAAGCCTAACTATTGACGTCGAGGATTAGGCATTGACCAAAACTAATTAATTTTTTCCCTAAATTATTTTCCAAACAAAATTTTTTTTAATTAAGCTTATGACTACACCAGAGAAGTTAGTCCCATATAAAGCCCATTCAGAGAAATCCCTGATGGCATGATACGCCCCTTAGGTCCTCTTTTTTATTTAATATTTTTGGTCGTTTCAGAAAACTTGGTACAAGAATAAAGAGATCAAATAAATATTCATAAATAAAGGGCACAAGAGTGAAATGCAATCATACATAATCATTTTGAGACACATCACATTTTCTTTTTATTAAGTTCACGTTTTACATTTAACTTCATAAGAAAAGTGCATTACATATATTTGTGACAATTACATATATTGCATTCATGTTTCGTTATTTATGACCATTCCATCTAATATAGAAACTGAAAAACAAAAATTTTTTACATGCACAAACACAACAAAATGCCCTTATATGCCAAAATAAAAGTAAGAAAAAAAAAAAAAAGAGAATGTTTTGTAAAAGGATGATAAAACATCTTTTTCCATCTTGATAGTTTTTTTTTTTTTTCTTCTTTTTTCATTTTTCTAATTTGCCTTTCTTTTTTTTTTTTTCTTGGGCCTTGAAAGCTGCGATAGCTTAATTGTGAGGTGAACGCCCTCTTTGTTGATTCAAATGGGTCTCTGTCTCCCAAATCTCCACCCCAACACGTGCTCGGCCCTTTCATTGTCCGTTTGAGCCCCTCTTCTATAACAGAGAATGTATATAATATATATAATATTATTAATTAATATATAGAAAGCACAATAATAGATATTTATTACTGTACAAGGTATTTCATCTAAAACGATTCAAAGGTATTTTCATCTAAAATGGTTCATTTTGAACGAAAATATTTTATATTTATCTTTTAATCCTTCAATTTTTCTGTTTTTTTATTTTAGCCCATTTTTTATTTTTTATAATTTAGTCTTTTTTTAAGTCCTTTGATTTTCTTTTTTTATTTTGGACCAATTTTTTTATTTTTTACAATTTAGTCCTTTTTTGTATTGAACAAAAATGTTTTGTATTTTCTTTTTAGTCCTTTGATTTTCTTTTTTTATTTTGGCCCGATTTTTTTTAGTTTCTTACAATATAATCCTTTTTTTGTATTTATCAATTCTTTTCTATTTTAGTCATTTCATATTTTTTTTAAATTATTTTTCATGCCTCTCTTTTTTATTTTTTTTTAATTTTTTGGGTCCTTTTTTGTGGGTCTATTTTTAATTTTCTGTATGTAGATAAAATTTTTTAAATGTATCTAACATGTACATAGCACATGCTTTAGATTTGTACGGTTAGAAATTAGAATATTATCAAATTATTGTTGTCACAACTCATAATTAATTAAATTTTTGGATAGATTAATAAACTAATATGGTACAAAAAGTAAGAGATTTTAAATTCAAATCTCTAAAATTGATACTCTTTGTGATTCTTTTATTATTGTCATCATATATTGGTTTTGTCTGATTTACGTGTAAAGTAGAATATTAAAACCTCATATTTCAAATAATAAATTTAATTTTTTGTGAAAGAAAAAAACATTATAGAGAAAAGAGGTTTAAAATGGACTTGTCAAACCAAGCTTATTACTCCAAAAACTCAACTCCTTATCGAAAGGACATTTCCAATCATCTTGTCCACCTTCCACCACCGGTAAAAGTAAAAAACTTTTATACATGGTGCTTTTTTTTTTTTTTTTTTTGAAAATATAAACTTCTTGAACTTCTTTTTCACGAAAAGAAGGAAAAAATAAAAAGAAAAGATGGGTTGTCGATCATAGAATAGTCAATTATATACAAACAAAAACAAAAACACAAACAAAAAGTTGCTCCTGATTTCGTGGTATAACATGATTGGAGTTTGATGTTATTTTTTTCTTTTTTCTTTTTTTTTTAAATTTTAAATCTCAGACTTTTGGCTTTTGCAAAAGCCAATAATAATTAATGTTCCTCGCTTGCTGTGTAATCCCATCCCATTTTGAAAGTTGCATCTCATCCGTAGACTGCGGGCCACAATATATTCGCTCTGTAAATACGGCCACTGCCCAAGGGTATTGTTGTAAAACTGTTAGTCTCTACCTTCACCGGTCCAGGCCGGCAGCGATGGTCAAAGTCAATGGTGACATATATATATATATATATATATATTTGTGTTTTCTCTTAACTTTCTTATATTTACTAATACGATGATGATAATTTCGAGAACAAGGAAAAAATAGTGTGAAAAAAAAAAAGAGAGTTCTAACGTTACACAGAGTTTAAAACAAACACTGCACACAGTCAAATCAAGATAATTATATGAAGAAAACAATTTTTGGGTGCTACAATGCGTGGAAAACGTTTAGTTATATGTTATTTTACTTGTAAAATGTATAATTAAAGTGTAGCATATTATTGATTTTGCATAATAAACATACCATAAGAAAATTTTTTTAAATTCATTAGAAAAAAATCATAATGTAACGATAATTTCATATATGATTATATTATAAAAGAAAGATTTTTTTTTTGAAAGTACGATATAAAGATATTAAAGGTAGAGTGTTGAAATACCTTCATCCTAAATTTTAAAAATCAAGTAACTAATCTTTTTTTCTTTGACCTTTTCAGACTATTAGATTAGATTATGAAAATTATTGTATTATTAACATTGTATTTCGATTAAGAAAGAACAATAAATCAGCCCCACAATTTTTGTGCTAATTCCCCTTTGGCCGTGAGTTTGCTACACTGACTATCCCTGTGACGTTAGAACCGCCGGATCAAAGCAGAGCCAGCAAGAAAATTTTGGCTTCAAAGTTTGGAATTATATTTCATTTAGCCAAAATTAAAAATAAAACAAAAACAAAAAGTGTTCGACCACAGAGTGCCACGTGTTACCTTAAAAAGACTACAAATGACGCAATGTGGCTGTTTGTTGTTGGCTGTGTCGAACAACGACTTAATGGAAAATTCAAGAGAGCCAAGATCTTTATTTTTTAATCACCAATTTAATCTTAATCTATTTTTCTTAATCAAACTTTTTTGTTTAATTAAAACTTTGTCTTAAAAATTACTTCTCTTAAGAATCGAACCGAAGGCTTTAAAACGACCAAATCAGCCTTTAAAAAAAAAAAAAAAAAAAAAAAGGCCACTACCAAACTGTTTGCCTTCTTCTCTCTTCATTTTCCCACCGTTTCGCGTAAGACTTCAACTTCAAAACCGCAAAGGAATCCCAGAATTTTCTCGCCGATTTTCCCTCCCACTTTCCGGCATTCTTCGCAGAGAATCTCTCGCCAACAGGTAATTTTGCTTTCCATCTTCACTATTTCTCTCTGCTTCTTCTTCGTCTTATAAACGATCTTTCAAGCTCTTTTTTTTTTTCACTTTTTTCTTCAACTTTAGTTGAATTCTCTCCAATTCTGAATTTTTTTTTATTTTCGTTATATTTTTTCCGCGTGCTCCTGTTGTTCTGTGCTTCTGGATCTGTCTGGTGATTTTCTTATTCTTCTTTTTCTTCCTGAGAATTAGTTACAAAACCTGTTTGGCTGCCGAGAATATTTGAACTTAACATCTTTTCTGAGATTTTAACGGTGGAGTGATAAAGTCACCTCCACTAAATCCTAGAGTTTTTTTTTTTCTTTTTTTTGGAATCTGGAATGAGTTAAGGAGTTCTCAGTTCTCTTCTCTTAACTCCAGAATTATGATAATCCAGAATTATGTTTCAACTCTCACATAAATTATATATCTTTCATTTGTTCTTTCACTTCAAATAAAGATCGGATTTTTATTTATTTTTATGTTTTTTCTCTTTTAGTCGCGTCTTTCAATGGCAATTCTAGTAAATTTAACAGAAGTAGTAAGCGTTGAATAAGTCAACTAAATTGTTCTAAATAATTTATTTTTGGTTATAGGCACAGGTAATTGAAATTTTGTCTAATCGAGAAACTTTTCAATTGTGGGTGGCTTTTGATTTTTATTTTAGTCTAGGGTTTCTTGGATTAATATTTGATAATAAGATCGTCTTTTGAGACTTCCTTCATAAGAAAATTAAAAACAATGAAAAAGATCAAAATGGGCTGTGGAAATAATGGGCTCCCCGGTCAACTAATTCTGTGTAAAATGTAAGTATAGTCATTGCTATCTGCTGCTAGGTCCATTAGGTTAATTAATTCATGCTTAAATAGATACGTAGGAGAAGATTTTGATTTAATCTAAGCTTTAAAGGCCATTTACAAGGCTGTGAAATATGGAATTAAGTTGAAAAAAAAAAAAAAAGTGATCCGTGTCGTTGGCCGGTTGCTAAAGTTGAGAATTATATTACATAAATGGCATTTCTTTTTGTCAGCTCCAAAGGTCCTGATCACATCTCAACTTCTGTATTTAATTTTCTATGTTTAAATGGAAATCCTTTTCGGTTGTTATTTTTGTTGCTTTGATGATGGATATGTTTAGACATTCTGCTTTTTCTGTATTCAAGCTTTACCGGGTTGTGTTTTCTTATATCAACTGAATCTTTTACTTGATTTCACACGTTTATGTTTTGGATATGAATCATTCGTAGTTGCTGACTTCTGTCCTGGTCTTATCGCTCTCGTTATTTCAGGTTCATGGTAGTTTCAACATATTTGCTTCATGCTTAAGTAAAATAAACATGGATGCTTTATGAGTTAACTTTGTGGTGGATTCATTCGAGCTTAAAGCACTAGATCACTCAGTTTGAGGCCAGAAGACAATGGTTGTGAAACCTTGTGGTCGGTGTCAAGTTGAACAGCAGGCATGATGGGAGAAACTTGAAAAATTTATTCCAAGAAATAAAAGTGTTCAATCAATGCATCTTGTTTCTTGCTGAAGCATTTTTAGTTTGCACCAGGTCAATCATTCTTCTTCCACGTTAGAGTCTTGGCTCTCTGGTTTTGTTCCCAGAATCAGATTGTTATTTTATATGCAATAATACGACCACCTTGCTGGTATTTGGTTTTGATGCTCACTCACCGAGGATATCAGGCATAGAGGTTTGATGTCTTGAGAGATTCTGAGAATGAAGAAATGGTACGGCGGCGTTCTGGTTGCATCCTTGTTTATGCTTCTGGTTTTGAGATATGGCATGATGAAAGATCCTATTGGGGAGCATTATTTGATGACTCCCTTCCCAGCCAATAGCACGAACCCTCTCAAATGGTTGAGCGCCTTTGCTCCCCCTGCAGTTCAAAACCCAGAGAGTGCATCTCAAGTGATACCTACTGAGATCGTCATTTCCAACCTTTTTGCTCAGAGAAATATCTCCAATGAAGAGCAGCAATCTCTGCAGACGTGGAACCACTTGAAACATCTAATAGATCATGTTCAAGGTCTACCAAATGCAGTTGAGGCCATCAAGGAAGCTAGTGGTGTTTGGAATAACCTCATGGCTTCAGTTGAAGAATCAAAACGTGGTTATTCGAATGGTAGTTCACTAGGAAGGGGAAAAGAGAAACAGTGTCCTTATTTTCTAAACAAAATGAATGGCACGGAACTTGATAACAGTGACTATAAGTTGAAGGTTCCTTGTGGCCTGACACAAGGTTCTTCCATTACAGTTATCGGAGTTCCAAATGGTATTCTTGGCAATTTTAAGATTGACTTGAGAGCGGAACCACTTCCAGGAGAGCCTGATCCACCTATTATTTTGCATTACAATGTAAGGCTTCATGGTGATAAGATAACAGAAGACCCTGTTATCGTCCAGAACTCCTGGACTGCTGCTCATGATTGGGGTGAAGAGGAGCGTTGTCCCTCCCCCAATCCCGAAAAGGAAAAGAAAGGTATTGCCTAACTTCTTAATTAATTGGACACAAAAGCATTTTTAGTTCGTAGATTTATAGCTGATGCATTTTAGTCTATATAAATCATGAAGTTTTTGTGCCCAAGAACTTTGGCTAATCCACGACTTTTGAAGTTATGTAAAACATTCATTAGAATGTCGATAAAATTGTTCTTATAATTGAAAAATATCCTAATCAACTTGTTGATGGAACTTGCAAAATTTTTTTTCTCCTCATTTGTATTTGGAACTTTTCTTCTCATTACCATTTGGATCCAACAAATTAATGCTTTTTTTTTTTCCCTTCATATAGTGCATGACA
Source organism: Ficus hirta (assembly GCA_038430175.1). Classification (NCBI taxonomy): domain Eukaryota; kingdom Viridiplantae; phylum Streptophyta; class Magnoliopsida; order Rosales; family Moraceae; genus Ficus; species Ficus hirta. The sequence goes on along the minus strand of CM076595.1, from coordinate 11,680,220 downwards.
TTTGTTCCTTCCAATTCTTCCATCTGTCATGCCTTAGAACTTGAGAATTTATGTACCAAATTTACACTCAGATCTATAGAGATCACAGTAATTTGTCAATATTTTGGGCAAACTTTGTACCTCTGTTCACTTGACATATTCAATACATTGATCGGTTCATTAGATATTATTTGGAAGAAAGGCTGCAGTATGCAACGCATTCTATGCTGAGATTGCTGGCTAGACCAACCGTTGGATTTGGATCACAATGTGATCCCATCTTTATAATTTCTGCTAAAGATTGCACAATATGTTTCCATGTGAATTCATTCCCGTTACTCTCTATTTTTGCCATGTGAAATACCATCTATTCTCCAATCCTTGATAACTGACATTAGTGTTTTGATTTCCAGTGGATGAGTTGGATCAGTGTAACAAGATAGTGGGCAATGTGTCAAGGCGGTCATCACTGGTGCAAGATGGATCTAAACCTAGAAAATACTTCCCGTTTAAGCAAGGCTATCCATTTGTTGCAACACTTAGAGTCGGATCAGAAGGAATCCAAATGACAGTAGATGGGAAGCACCTAACATCGTTTGCTTATCGTGAAGTAATATCTCTTATTCTCATTGATTTTCTTTTGGAAGTTCAAGTGGAATGGCATTGTATCTTTGAACTTATTGGCTGCTTGGATTGTTATCTTTCAGGCATTGGAGCCATGGCTTGTTAGCGAAGTGAAAATATCTGGAGACTTGCAATTAATTTCTGTCCTAGCCAGTGCTTTACCCACATCAGAAGATTCAGAGCATGTAATTGATTTAGAAGCACTCAAATCACCCCCTCTCTCTTCACAGAGACCGCTGGATCTTTTTGTTGGTGTTTTCTCTACTGCAAACAATTTTAAGCGCAGGATGGCTGTTCGAAGAACATGGATGCAGTATCCAGCAGTTCGATCTGGGGCAGTTGCAGTGCGCTTTTTTGTTGGCCTGGTGAGCTTAGTATTTGTATATACATATCTTTAGATTTTCCTAGTTGTATAAAAAATCATCATTTAAGATCTATTGGAGTTTTTGCAGAGTCCAAATTGATCGAGAGTTCCCCTTGCATGACATTTTAAAAACGCTGACATTGAAAAAAATTCTCATAAACTATAAGCAGTTAAGTTTTAAATGCATACCTAATCGCTGGTTTCATGAACGACTTTTCCGTTGTTTTTAAGAGGTTTCTTCTCCTAAATCATAAACAGTCAAAGTTTTAAATAGAACATAACCAGCCTCTGGTTTAGTGAACTCAATTCTGTTGTTATACTATTTATGAAGTTCATTATGTATTGCAGCATAAAAACAAAATAGTGAACGAGGAACTCTGGAATGAGGCCGAAACATATGGAGACATTCAACTGATGCCTTTTGTCGATTACTACAGCCTCATCACGTGGAAAACTCTAGCAATTTGCATCTTTGGGGTAAAATCGTGTTTTCATTGAAACTTTGTGATCTTTTCCTCCTTTGTTTTGTACTTATTGATCCCATCTATTCAACAGACGGAGGTTGTTTCTGCAAAGTACATCATGAAGACGGATGATGATGCATTTGTCCGTATAGATGAAGTGCTAGCTTCTTTACAGAGAATCAGCACGACTCGTGGATTGCTTTATGGGCTCATTAATTCAGGTTCTCAACCGCATCGAAATCCTGATAGCAAGTGGTTTATCAGTTCTGAGGTAATTATTTGTGCTAGATCTTACTTAATTTAGAATTGGCCACAAACAATCTTCGGTCCTACTTTGCCATTGTGGATTAGCCTTGCTAAACAGAGCAAAAGATGTTCGTGGAAATCTTGTAAGCATGTGAATACATGTGGACGTTGGCATGCGCATATGCATATATGAAAATTAAGTGCGCAAGAAATATCTATGAATGGAACAAAACAAAAAATTAAAAAAAGAACACAACACACACACAAAGGTATTAGTCGGATTAGCTCAGGTTGCATGCCAAAACATGAACATTTGATTCTGATTTTAGCGCAGATAATTGATTATTTTAAACTTGTTTTTGTGTCTCACTTCATTGTCTCTCTTTATGAAGGAATGGCCCGAAGAGAATTACCCACCTTGGGCACATGGTCCTGGTTATGTGGTGTCCAGAGACATAGCAAAGGCTGTTGTCAAAATGAACAACGAAGGCCGTTTAAAGGTAACAAGGAAATCCATAACTCATAGCAGATTTTACGACAATTTATATTCTTTTGTTTCCCCCCCCATTGGATGCATGCAAATTCTGTTGTAAAACGGACTCCATTGAGGTCCAATGCTGCAGATTACGCAAGTTTCTCAATCTGAAACAAACAATCTCTTTTCATGGCACAGATGTTCAAACTGGAAGATGTGGCAATGGGCATCTGGATCGCAGAAATGAAGAAAGAGGGCTTAAAGGTCCACTACGAGAACGACGAGAAGATCTATAACGAGGGATGCAAGGATGGCTATGTGGTTGCCCATTACCAGGGCCCCAGAGAGATGCTGTGTCTTTGGCAGAAACTTCAAGAAGGAACCGGCGCTAGATGCTGCGGTGAAAGATAGACATATAATAACTATCTATAAAATTACTCGACCATTACCGGAGCTTTTCGGCGCTTCATGGGCGTCAATCCGGGGAAAATCTTGGTAACCAACCAACCAAACCTATTGTAGGGAGACTCTCTTGACCGTGGTTGACAGAAGACAGAAGACAGAAGACCACCTCTAACATGAAATGAGAGATTTTTTTTTTCTTTTGAAATTTTTGAGGAGGGGTTTGAGGGAATTGGCATATAGAGATATAGTCATATAATAGCTAGTGCATAAGATTAAAATGCTTTTTTTGTTCCTCGAACTTTGTAGGCTAGAGATATTTTTTTGCCTTGTGTAAATTGTAGCAGCAGTATTATGTAGGGTCTATAATAAACGAGAATGTGTTACACAATTCTCTCTCTCCTGTATTTCACTTTATTACATATATAAATATATTCAGCGAAATTTTAAAGAAGTATTATATCATTAATTCACACCAGAGACGAATGACCAGGAAAACATCAATAACTTTATAACGACATCAATAGAACGACGACAAGAATCTGACAAACGACAATTGATATAAAACGGACAACAATCAACAGACGAAAAAAAAAACGCAACGTGGACCAGACAAACCATATCAACTACAAAACAGCATTTGTTGAATTAACGAAAATTTTGGGACAAAGGACATTAATTTTTAAAAGGACAACGTAAAAACGACAATGATGTGGAAAAACACACGTGGAAAACAACAAATTAAAAACTCGGGAGTTTCTTTCCTTGTTTTTTATTATTATTATTTTTTTCACATTTACCATCAAACCTTTTAGTTCTTGATGATTAACTTTTAATTTTTGACAAATTACCTCGAAACTTTTTAAATTATTACAATATATCACATTTATTTACTTTTTCTTTAAATTGGTGACAAAATGTCCACATTGACCACATGTAAGGGTGAAAAATCCCGACCAAAGAATTTTCAAATTCAAAAGATAATTTAAATTTTACAAATTCATATCCATAATAAAAAAAAAGTTAACAAAATGAGACATATTAAAACATTTTAGAAAGTTCGGGGTAAATTATTAAAATTAAAAATTTAAGGAACAAGCTGTGAATCAAAAAATTTGAAAACCCCAAAAAACTACATTAACCCCAAACGACAACAATTAGCAAAGGCATAACATTGAAACGACAGTTACCCAGAGCACAACATTATAGAAGAGAACCCACGACGGAAAAGCGACAATGACCCAAAAACGACATCAACATGAAAACGACAGCATAAAAAATCCGACCAGAACCGGCAAAATAAAAAATAAATAAACTAGAAAACGACATTAAACCCAATACGACGAGAGTTGAATAAACGATGAGAATAGATAATGACATCAACAGCAATTCAGCATTAAAAAAAAAAAAAAAAAACTATTAATCATGAAACTGATGAGCACAGTCCATATACAATAACACTCGAGAACTCTCTTTGCTTCTAGTTTTGACATTAGCTTCCTGAAGCAGGGGACTGATTGCCCATTTCCATTTTCAATAGGGCAAGCGAACCGGCGGCTATGCTGCTCCGCGGAGTACGCAACTGCGATACGAGAAGCTATGTCTCTTTTATTTCTAATGAGACAATCTAATCCAAGTAGAAAACTCTATGACCCGTCATATATTCTGCATTTCATTTAAAGGGAACTTTAAATATTGCCGTTTTATCTAGGCAAAAATCCATGGCTGGATATTGCAATCTCAAAGGCTTGCATTCTTTCCCCACGGGCAAGGCCATTGCAATCATAAGATGATATCTCGTTTATTTTGAGATCATTGCAAGCCTCTATTAGTTCCTCGCCAACACGTTTAGCAGCTTCCTATAGGACACCATATAAAACACGACAAAGACAATAACGAACGATGAAGCAGAACCCTGACCATCTTATTGGACGCAAACAATGGGAAAAACCTAGTTTTTGTTCTCAAAATACTTACAATGGTGCTGCAAGGAGGACTCTGACGAATGGATTTCTGTAGAGTGCTGCCATAAAACAGACATTTCTTATTTTGATCATCTACTAGCATAGCGTACAACTGTTTGTCTGAGCAGAATACTGACAGCCTGGGTTTTGTAGGCGTGCCGTTGTACTGAAAATATAGAGAAGTCAGATTGCCATGGATTAGCAAACAAGTATGGTCAATAATATTTGCTCCAAAATCTTGTGCTACGTAATCAAGTTCATTTCTTTTCGTCTGCAGGGTATAAATGAAAAGGTTTTCACACAAAAGTCTATTCTTTTAGCCAAAAAAAAAAAAAAAAAACACCTTCTTTAGCATTCTTCGGTTTCGAACTTTTGCGCTTTCCCGTCTAGTATTTCCCCTAGCTTTTATCACGAATGGCATCAAAGATAAATCTGTAACAAATTTAAGTGAATCTAGTGAAACCCGCACATGCAAAAGTTCAGTCAGTACCAAAAACAAAACTTTTATCTGCAGTAGGTCGTTGTTAATATTAAAGCTCCCACCTTCTACATATGAAAATTTAACACAAAAGCTTCACTTACTTTTACTCCGCGTGTGCCGGAAGTCAAAGGATGTAGAATACATCCCAAAGAGATTGGGACATCTAAGTTGCGGCATGGGAACACTTGAAAGAGTCATACCATGCATGTCTCGAAACATCGAATTGCCCGGTAATGATTTTGCACTAGCAACTTCACCTGCAAGTCAAGCGTTGCTTTTAGATGCAAAAAGGGTGATGCAAATCTTGCAAAACAAGAAACCAAAATGGAGGCATATGTAATTCAGGAATTTCATCGAACAGTTCATGTGCATTAGTAAGTTCAACTACAGCAGTCATTGGTGAATGGTGACCACCCTTTTAAACCAGATTGAAATGCAGTATGCGTTATTTTTACAATCGTTTTTGTGTTCTGTTCTTAGAGAAACAAAAAGAGCTGGTTAATCAAAAGCAAAAATAGAACAAAATTAAAAAAATTAGCCATTTGACCCTGCCAATAAGACGTCTTTGCATATCCTTACCACCCACAATAAATAATAAATATATATTTATATATATATATATACACACACACACATATATAGAGAGAAGAACTTTACCTTTGCAAACTGCTGAAACGTTCTAGATTATTCGATGATAATATCAACATGGCCTTCCTTGACCAAACAAAGCGGTGGGACTTGAACGAAAAGATATTCCGCCCAAGATTTAGTAAGCTTCCGTTTGGTTCGTGGATTAGAACATAAATTTTTAAATTAGAAATGATTAATTTTTTAAAAATTAATTATAAATTTTATTGATTAAAAATAAAAAATAAAAAATAAAAAATAAGATGGGAATGTATAATTTAATTAAAGTTAAACTTAAATATCAAATAAAACTTAAAATTTAAAATATGCTAAAATTGTTGACCTGTTAGTTTTAAGAAATTTTATTATTATATATATCTTAACATTAACAGAGAGAATGTTAGGAATTATTATTAATTATTAATTATTAATATTGCTTGAATCTAAGTTAAAGATACTTTTTAATCTAGAAGAACGATCTCACTATTATTAAAAAAAAAAAAAAAATTTACGAACCGCGATAAACCATTCATATGACATGAATATAAGTATTATTGGTATTCTTATTCCTTATGAGAAACATTTGTGACTTGTGAATCCATTTACAAATATCTCAGTTTGCTTCTTTCCATCTTTTCATTCACAGCCCAAACATAAATCAATTATTGGCCAAACAAATATCACACCTCAAAAGTCAAGCTAAATTAAAAATAATAATAATAATAATAATCCCCATAATGATTTGGATACAATTATTCAGCAAAACAAAATTAAATTAAATTATCTGGTGGGCACATCTCAAGCGCCCGATGGAGAAGTGGCAGCACTTCTCAAGATTCCAATCATATATATATATATACACACACACACATATATATTCCCTATTAGCCTCCCTTGACACGGAAAAAAAAAAATCTCACCTCGAATGAAAGCGACCATTTTTAAAGATAAACGTTAAGCTTGTATCCCGAAGAAAACACTTGCTTCACAAAATTCTAGATCTTTCTATTACCTTCTGTCCGTTTCTGGTCCCACACCTTTTCCTCTCTCTTATATTCACCTCCCAAAACCTTCTTTCCCTTCACCTAAAATAAGAAAGCTATTAAGTTCAGTTTCTCTCTCTTCTCCTCCCTCTCTCTCTCTCTCTCTCCCTCCCTCTCTCTAGAAAAGCTTGCACCTTTGTCATCAGAAAAGAAAGTCATCCATGGCTTCCGACGCAGACGTCTCCGAGCTCTCTTCCATGTTTGAGAGGCTAGTCAGAAACAGAGACCTCTCTCTGTTCCTCCCCTTCATCTTCGGCTTCGCAAACAACGTCCAAAGAAGTGAAGAAGACGACTCAGACTCAGCCGATCACCAAAACGACAACAACAACAACACAAGAAACGACGACGACGACAACAACAACAACAACAGCAGCAACAACAGCAGCAACAACAGCAACAGGGTGATTCTGATCAACCCCTTCACGCAGGGGATGGTGGTGATCGACGGCGTGTCGAGCTTGGATTCTCTGCTGCGGGAGCTGGGCAACAAGGAGGGTCAACCGCCGGCGTCGAAGGAGTCGGTGAAAGCCATGCCGACCGTCGAGATCGGCGGCGAAGAAGGAGAAGAAGAGGAGTGTGTGATTTGTTTAGAGAAGTTTGAGGTTGGTGGGTTTGCGAAGGAAGTGCCGTGCAAGCACAGGTTCCATGGAGATTGCATAGAGAAGTGGCTGGGGATTCATGGGACTTGCCCTGTTTGCAGGCACAAGATGCCTGTTGATGAGGAAGGTGAGGAGAAGAAGAGCATGAGGTCTGGAGCTGGAGGAGAGAGAGAGGTTTGGGTCAGTTTCTCTTTCAACTCTCGTGGTGGTACTGGTATAAGTAGTTCTGGTGATGATCCGATAAACCAGACTTCTTCAGCTGATGGTTCTGGTGTTTCTGATGCTGCTGATTCTTCTTCTTCAGAAGTTCAGGGTTAGAAAAAAAAAAAATTTTTTTTTGGGGTTTTTTTTTCCTTGTTGATGAAGAAAGAAATGAGTTGTACAGAGAAAGCTTTTACAGTGTTAATATTGAGTTCACAAATGAATGGATTATTCTTTTTTATTTTTTGGATTTTCCACAAAAATACATACTAGAGTTCTTGATTACTATCTCAGTGGTTTGGTTTTTATTATATTGGAATTACATGTTACATTTGGATTCATAGATTTAAACCCAAAATAAATACATTGAAAGATAGATGATAACTGAAGTCTGAATTCATTCCAAAAGTTTGGATCTTTTTTTTTTTTTTTTGGGTCTAAATCTATACATACATGTATAATTGCTCGAAAATTAATGAAGCCCTTGAGGCTAAATTCATGGGCTTGGTTTGTCACAATTTGGAGAATTTCTTCTTTGCTCAAGAATCTTAATCCCTTGGTACCTTCCAAGCATTAAGAGGGTAGCCATTGGATTTGTGCCTGGTGATACTGAGAAAGTTGAGCCATCCACAACTCTGAGTCCCTTAACCCCATAAACCTTGTAATCTTTGTCAACAACCTCTCCGACTATACAACCGCCGTGGTAGTGGTAGAAAGTCCTTACATTTTTCTTGCAGAACTTCCTCACCTCATCTTCAGAAGTCATCATCAGATTGTTTTTCTTGTGCTCTGTCCCTAGAAACATATCAATGGACTGAGACCTCTCGACTCGGTTGAGCAACTCCACTAATTTCACACACCCATTTGAGTCTTCTTCATTTGCAAGGTAGTTGAATTTCACAGATGGGTTTTGTCTTGGATCTTTGTTTCTCAACTCTAGCTTCCCCTTTGACAAAGGGAATGCGAGTTTGGCTGCGATTGGGATTCTTGTTGCATTGAAGCTTATTGGTAGTATTCCCGCTTCAATTATGATCTTCAAGTCATCCGCAATGCCCACAACTTGCGGTGTGTCTGGCTTTCTCTTGTGTGGCGTCGAGTCCACCAAAACGGCAACGCCAGGGTTGTCCTTCATTCCACGGCCAACTCCCTTGAGATCAACCACAAGTGGGAGATTGAAATTCCTTAGGTGTTTGTTAGAGCCAATGCCACTCAACAACAGAATTTGAGGGCTGCCTAGAGCCCCAGCTGATAGTATAACATCGCCTGAATTGGGATCATTTGGGTGGTTGATATAGGCTCTGTAGGTTTGATGAGAAGAGCCATCGCTCTTGATGAATCTTATCCCATGAGCTATATTCTCAGATGTGTTGCCTGCAGCATCAGAATGGTTAGTTTGGTCCAAATGTTAAGTGGCTGTGCGAGTTCCTAGCTACACATCTAAAACGCGACGAGCTTTACTTAAGTGTGGTGCTTAACCCTACAGGCTTGCAAGCGCTCCTAACTTTCTGTATGGAGCTGGGGACTTGTGATGCCCTCTAGATCTGCTCTTAGTTGTACGGTTAGACCGAAACCATGGTTAAAGCCTTGTTTTAGCCCTAAAACTTTAAAATCGAGAGTGGTAACCTCTAAACTTATTCAAAAGTTTCAGGCTAGTCTCTTAAAATTTTCGTTGTCCTCGAAGGAAAAAAAAAGGACTTCTGTTAAGTTTAGGGAACAACAATGAAGTTATCTTCGCAATTTATGAGTATTTTTGCCTTTTAAATTTACCTTCAAATGTCGAGGTCTAGTAACAAACATTCTAACAATTTGAGGCAGGAGAAAAACCAACTGCATGAAAAACCGAAGAACTTAATTGAATATTCAATACTCACCTTTGCTGCGAAAGATTACACTTTTCACGGTTGCATGCAAAAGAACCAAGATGTTTTTCGGATTCCCTGCCCGTAAAAGCTCAGCCGAGGTGTACCTTTTCCCGCAACCATCAAAAACGCTGCCACCAATTTTTGTTCCCTCAATATGCTCCAGACTAAAACCATTATATGGCAAAATCCCTGCATCAAGGAAGCTAAATTCCGCCACTGTCTGCCATAGGGTCAGTTCGGGTTTAAAGACTACTCTAGATTCAACCCATTTGTAGGAATCTTTCACCAGCTTCTCATCCCAACCAACCTGTTTGACAAAATCATCACTAGCTCTGCTGTAGAATCCGCCATTTATGGCAGATGAGCCTCCAAGAACTCTTCCTCGGAGATTTGGTATCCCATCCTCGGAGACGAATGTTTGAGCAACCGATGTGTGTTCGTCGGTTTGGAGTAATGACAATCCATAGAGATTCTTGTCCAGTATCATAGGATCCCCAAATGGTGAACCACCTCTCTCGACCAAGAGCACTGAGAACTTCTCCGACAGTGTTGCGGCTAGGGGACAGCCTGCGGTTCCTCCTCCAACGATAATGTAGTCAAAGGACTTCCCTGAGACTTCTTCGACATCTGAAGTCATGTGGGGAAGAGCTGTTTCTACAATTAGGAAGGCAAAAGACGTAACAAACTCATTAGTCATGAAGAGACTTCGAAGTGATTATTGACCCCTACGATCCTGTCCTCTATGTAACGTCTTTTCAGGTATTAGATGATAATAAAAAAATATATATCAAGTCATTGATTTTTTTTGGTTTGAAGATTTCACATAATAAAAGCAACTCAAATTTTAAATGGTCCAAATCGATCATTCCAATACCCAACACAATAAATTGCTTGCATAGTACGAACTATAGTACTCCTGAAAATGAGAAGAGAAATAAATTACCAAGAGACAGTGATATACCTTGAGATTGTATAGGAGAACATAGAGAAGAATGTATGAGAAAGAAGAACAATGCAGTGAGAACCCCATGTCCATGAATGGCTTGTGGAAACTTCATTTTTTTATTTTTTTGCTACTGCCATTGGAGAGGAAGGAAATGGGTGCAATTTATTGACCTATGAGGGTTATACAATCATTAAGAGTCTCTTAGTGCTAGTGGTTTGAATTGATTGAGGTAAAATTATTTAGAGTCATGTTCCTAAGTTAGGCATGGTTTTAGCCAAATGATTTATACTTATTGACTACGGTGAATACCTAATAATTATGGCACTACAGCTGTGCCTATGATTATCCCCATCTTCCATTGTATATGTATAATATATATATATATATACACACACACAGACACAGTATAAACATAAATATTCAGAGCCATAATGAAACATGGTACATGATTAAATATATTCACGCGACAAACAACTAGAACGTTCCAACGAAAAATAAGGTATGTTTTTAGTCGAGACTAGATGTGTTGTCTCATTTTATGTCTCAATGATTGTCTTTTCAATAGTATTTTGACAACTCATTAATTTGTTCAAGAATTTTAAATATTAAGTTTTTTTATGTGGTTAAATTTTTAAATTCAGATTATATAATATAATACTATTAAAGGACAACTAATAAAACAAAAAATCCGAGACAGCATATCTTGATTCGTTTTTAGTCACCCATTAAAAGCTGAAGCTCAAAACAAAATGAAACATAGTAAATTCCAGCTCGGGCATACATAGGTACTTAAGCACCGATTGTCAACTGTCTGCATTCACTAACCACCTTTTCAAATTTACTTGTAAACAATGAGGAAACATTAGGAAACAAGATATATATGTTCTAGTTATGAATATTATTTCTTTGATTCTCGTCAATGAAGCAAGTTCCCCTTTTATTCTTCTTCTTTTATTAATTTTTTATTATTATTATTTTTTTGTTGGCCGAAAAAGCAAGGGCCCATAATCGGCAACTGGATTATAATGGCTATCAATATTTTGGACCTTTTAGGATGTCTAAAATATGAGAAAATTATTGGAAAATCATCTATTGAGTAAATTCTTATAATTTTACCTATTTTAATATTAAAGTTCATAATTTTAGTGTTATAAAATAATTAAATTATTAATTTTAATATTAAAATAGGCATAAATTTAAGAAAGTATTAAGTTTATGGTATATTCTTGCATATAATCCCCAAAATATCCCCAAAATATTTTTTTAATCATTTGATTAATTTTTCAACGGCCTATAATCCTTCTTTCAGTTTCTGGTTTCTGGTCCGCTGACCTTTTCTCTATCTCATTGGTTTAGTTTGATCCATATAGGCCTACCACATAATCCTTCGAGTAACTACAATGATATTGGAATCAAATATTACATTCGTATTTTTAGAGTTAAACCCAAATCAAATACGTGGAGAGATAGATTATTAGTGTAGTGTAAGTCCATTCCAGAAGTTTGGAACTATTTTTTGTCTAAATTATTGTCCAATATAAAAGGATTTTCAAATGATGAACCACCTCTCTCAACGAAGAGCACCGAGAACTGTTTCTACGAGGAAAGCAAGAGACGTAACAAACTCACTAGTTATGAAAAGACTGGGAAGTGATTATTTTGCTAAAAAAAAAAAAAAAAAAAAAAAGATAGGCACTCGACAATCTGGTCATATTCTACAACGTTTTTTTCTTCTGGTGTTAGATAACAATAATTATAATAATAAAAAGCTCTGATGTGTTAAATGTTGGGTCTGATTTAACAAAAACAGTTCAAATTTCAATGCTCTATATCGATAGATTTAACGAAATAAATTACTTATATATTATGAAGGACGAATTTTATTTTTACTTCTTAACCTTTGGTGCCCTTGTAATTTTATATCTTGAACTTTGAATACTGATAAAGAAGCTCCCCGATCTATGAAATATTATCATTTTTGCTCATTTCATCAGTTAAATGGGTGAAATTACTGACATAATAACAACTAAAGTGTAATTTAATAAGGATAAATTTATTTTTGCCCCTTAAACTTTAATACTCTTGTAATTTAAACCCGAACTTTAAAAAATGGTGTTTATACCCCTTAAACTTTAAACAGTTAACAAGAATGCCCCTCGAACTTTAGTCAAGATTTACTGTCCTGCTTTCCTATCTCAATGGTTGTTCCCTCAACAAGCTTTTGACAACTCACAATTTTTTCAAGAATTTTCAATATTTAGTATTTTTATGTGGCTAGAATTTTAAATTAAGATGATATGACATAACTATATTGGGGGGACAGCTAATGAGATGGGAAATTTAAAATAGCAGATTTCGATTCCTCGAACTTTATATCATTAGCAAAAACATCTTTTGTTTAATATTTTGACCATATAAGACTTGGAAAAACTTAATTTTGTCCCTTAAATTAAGTAATTTGTAATTTTACTCTGAATATCAAAAAATTTGTGCTTGTAGTTATCGACCTAATATAATAAAATGTTAATTTTAATTGATATCTTTATAATTATAAAAATAACTCTAAAAAAATTAAAAATCTATCGAGATTTAAGGGATCTAAATAATTGTTGGTGCTAGTGGTTTGAATTGATATCAGTAAATTATTGACAGCCGTGTACCTAAGTTAGGATAGGCCTGGTTGTCTTGTTGTTGCTTTGTTTGTTGTTTGGTTTGCTAATGAAATCTCATTTAAAAATAATAAAAAATAAAAAATAAAAAAAAGTTAGGATAGGCCAGTTATACTTCTTCACTACAATGCATACCTAATAATTATGGCGCTACGCCTATACATGATCATTCCCAGCTACCATTTATATATATATACACACACACATATATTCATAGCCATAATGAAATTTGAACTGCACACAAAACATACTTGCTTCATTGTCCATTGTCCATGATTAAATCCATTCATGCGATAAACAGCTAAATAGGAATAATATATATATATATATATATATATATAACAAGAAGTTCCTGAAATAGGTTGCACAACACTCTAACCATTTGAGAGAGCATGATAGACGCAAACAATAATACAAGTTAAGTTATATAGAGAGTAGATAACTAGGATATGAAATAGGGTAGTGTATAATTAATGAAGGTCTCAGTCACCCATGTCTTCTGAGAACTTAATATTTAAGTCGAAAGCAAGATCGAAATTGTGATCTACATGGGGATAGTGAGCTTCAGTGTTGTAATTCGTAGAAGATGTGGAAACGGAGTGGTTGCACCAATGGAGAGGGTAAGTAGGCGAAGAGGGATAGTTACGGACTAGAAGCTTCAGAGCCGACATGCGGAGGGGATTCTGTAAGAATAGTTTTACCCTTCGCTCTCTTGAGATGGCATGTTGTACGATTATGACCATATTCCTTACGGAGGCTGCACGTACGTTCTCTTGCCTTGGCCGGCACCCGGTTCGCCATTAACAATATCTCGTGTTTGTGGCCGGTTTGCCGTACCTTTATTTCTAACGACCACAAGGATAACTAGGGGTGACAATTCGTGTCACGTGTCGGATTCGTATCGTGTTAGAGCCGTGTCGAATTTTTTCTCTCAACCCGAACACGACCCGTGACACGAACACGACTCGAAACCGCGACACGAACACGACACGAACCCGTAACGGGTTGACACGACACGAACCAAACTTGACCCGCGACACGAAATTGACCCAAAATTAACACGAATTTGACATGAAATTCAGGTTGGAACCGGGTCATATTTGGGTTGGACCTGAATTTGATCCGAAATTGATACGAAATTGACACGAGACCCGAAATTGACATGAAATTGACACTACATTTGACCCGAAATTGACACGGGAAAAAAAATGGGTCGTGTTCGGGTTCTACGGGTACAATCTGAACACGACCCGTTTTTTCCCGTGTCAATTTTGGGTGACCCGAATTTAACCCGTTCCCTATTTTTTCCAACCCGAACTCGCGAAATTCGTGTCGTTTTTAAGTCATGTTGTCGTGTCGCGACCCGTATTGTCACCCCTAAGGATAACCATTGGACTCGAACAACATGCAGCTGCAACATAGGTGTCCATTGGACTTTGAAGAATACTACGGTGTGATTCTTTTGTCGTATTTCTGGCCCCTTTCTACCCCCACCCACTTGTTTTCTCTTTGCAAGCAAAAAAACGACACTAGTCATCGGGCCTCCTCCTGACTATTACCGAAATAGAATATTAAATTCAAATATTACTTGCAACAACCACTTTTAACCGGTTGCGCTTCTGACACCGGTTTATATAACTTTTCAATGCCCCTCAACATTTGCTCACCGTACAAATCAAGATCAACGGCTTCAATTGATTTTGGAGTTTATAAACTCCACTTGAGACTTGACCCAGTCGTACAAAAGAAGGACCATATATATATATATATATATATTTATCAGGCCCTTGAATGCGGCTGATGACTAATTTGTTTTGTTTTGGTTTTCGGTTTTTGGTTTTTTTTTTTTTGGTGTGTTTATGTGTGTGTGTGTGTTTTTTTTTTTTTTTTGGGGGGACAAAATAAGGCTTTTGCGCTCTTAAAACTAAGAAGTAGACCCCACTTTCGAATGTGTGCGTGAAAAGCTGAAATTCAAAACAAAATTAAACATACTAAATTAATACAAGAGATTTCAACATTTTGGGACACTTTCTAGTGTTTGACTTTGTTACATTGGCATTTCTTAATATGTAACGGTTTTGATAATTTGTGTGGGATTTTGAGTACAATACGACAACGTAATTGATCCACACAGAAATCGTCTCAACAATTTCTATATTTGACCCGGTTGAAAAACATGATTTTTCTATCTATCCATCTTTTCAAATTTACTTGTTAATATGAGCAAACATTAGGCAACAAGATATGTACTATTTTATGAACATTACTTTGATTCTCGTCGATGAAGCAAGTTTTCTATTCCTTGAAGGCTTGAAGATTGAAAACGGCCCAAAATCCTCAATCCAATTGGCAATTATAACGGCTCTCAATTTATACTCATGTTCTCACTTGAGCATGAGAGGAATAAAAATAAAAAGAGTATGAGGACAATTTTGTCACTTGAAATGTTAAAGGGTGTTCTTTTTTTTTTTTTTTTTTTTTTCCTCTCTTCTTAAAATAAAATGGTGGGGTCTATTTTTTAGTTTGAGAAGAGCAGAAAGGATTATTTTGCCAAAACCAGAACACATAAAGAGAGAGAAAATTATGTATTTGCTATATACATATATATATATATGTTTTTTTTTTTCTTTCCTTTAATATGAATATACTTTCAAAAGTCTTTGGAGATTCATAAAACATGACAATATACATAATTTATAGACAAGATTTAAGTCCAACAATCAAGTTTGGCACTGCATCACTCCAAATTCATTATGGTTTTTTTTTTTTTTTTTTCCCCCTCTTTTATATTCCTTTGCAGTTCAAGTCTATTGCTTTTGGACCCGAATCAATGTCGTTCGGATATTGACAATTCAGGTCAATAGTCCCGATTAAAAATCCAGATGTTCTCAAATGTCCACTGCTTTTCTCTACATGATCATTTTGTGATATTTTCGAAACCGGTTGCTCCACACAAATTCCATCAGAAATGTTGCTCCCACTTCTCTTCCTTCCACTACTATTATTCCATGTCTTGTGTTCTGGATGTACTTCCATCAGTGCCAGTTCAACAGTGTTTGTGTTGTTAGACTTTTGTGGATCATCATCCCCGCCCCCGCCCCCGCCCCCGCCGCCAACGGGATCATTCACATTCATCGGTCGCTTCTCCTCTTTTCGCCCCGAGCTTTCGGAGGATGTCAGCGAGCTTTCCATCGAACAGATCGCGCTTCTCATTTGCTTCCCTTCAATGACTTCCAGGCTTAATTCTCTTGCTTCCGTTAGTTCTGAGAGAGATGAGCTTTGACATCCTGTGTTCACCATGTTTAGTAACCGAGAGAGTTCGAATTTCGCTAGCTCTACCCCCATCGAAGACGAGCTATAACCCGCAAGTGTTTCTTGTGCCTTTTTAAGTACTGACTGTAGATACTTCCCTTGAGCTTCAATTCTAAGCTGCAGATGTCTCTGGACCTGAGAAATATATATATATATATACATATATATACACACAAACACACACTAACGTTATATATTATAAAAAGAAGATGTGATTATTGGTTTTTTGGTTTTTGGATCTTTACCTCAATCTGTTCATGGAGTTTTCTTTGTACTTCCATTTGTAATTGAAGAGCCTCAGCTATCTTCAAGCTTCTGATAAAAAACACAACAAGATTTTTTTTTTTAATTAATAAAGATTTTATTTTTTATTTTTTTAGTGTTTCCAAATCGAATTGATCAAACAGATATGGATCTATTTCTAACTATATTACTCATTAGCCTGACTCTGACTACCGTCCTTGATCTCCCTACTGAAATGCCCGTCACTTCCTTGAATCTCTTTGTATTCTGAAAAATAAGAAAGTATTATTATATATCAAAACATATTATATATATATATATATATATAAGAGATTGAGAGCTGTAATTGCATTATTATAGCTACCTTCTTCCTTATCATCAGAGCAATTTTCGGACTGTTGGCTTTTCCCCAGCCTGTACTTCTGCAAAACAAGCAGCAAAAAATAAAAATCAGTGTTTTCAAAATCTGGTTTCCAATTATGACGTGTGAAAAGAAATTGTATATATACCTGTAAATGGCTCTTTAGATGGTATAAAGTGAGTCCGGGAATTCCCATCACTCTCATCAGACTCTTTGGAGTGGCCTCTGCCCAAATATAAAACAAAGACATCATAAGATTTTAACTTTCTTTTGTACTGTGAAACAACTCCAAAAGACTGGGAAAAATGAAAAAAAAAAAAAAAAAAGATGAAAATAATTAGCTCGTATATACTCAACTGTCAGGGCCTCCAAGCTGATTAACAGCTTCAACAAATCTGTGATGGAGTTCTGGAGTCCATTTAAGCCTGGGCTTTGCATCAGTGGATAAGACCAAATTCATATTCTGATTTTGCATATTCTGCTGATCAGGAAAATTTTATTTTATTTTCTTTTCCTTTCCTTTCTTTTCTTTTCTTTTCTTTTCCTTTCTTGTGTGTGTGTGAGAGTTGGGGATGAGAGACAGACAAGAGGAGTGGAAAAACATGAACATGGGACTACTGAGTTTTTTTATTAAGGCAGGAGTGGTGTTGAATGAATATGTTGGGGGGTTTTGAAGCTATGTAGTGTTCTATAAAAATGGAGTTGTTGTTGTTGTTTGGGGAGTGTCCTATGTTCTCACTCCATATCTGGAAACATTATTAAAAAAAAATAAATAATAAATAAATAAAGTGGGGTTATGTTGGGGAAGGGAATATATGCCATGAGCTGTGCCTCTTCCTTTCTCCCCTACATCTATCTTCCATTTCATACCAACTTTTCCTTCTTTTCTTCTCCCTCTCTTTTTTTTGTTTTGGAATTTTTTTATTTCTTTCTTCTTTGACTTGAAAGGAGTGGAGAGAATCTCTCATGCAGCAAAAACAGAGAAAGCAGCACAGTACAATTTGAGTCTCAAAAGGAGAGAAAAGAGGAAAAGTGTATGGTTTGTTTTTATCTTGCTGTTTTCCCACTCCTCTCTCTCTCTCTCTCTCTCTCTATATATATATATATGTGTGTGTATAAATATATATCTCCCTCTTTCTCTCCTTGATTCCCTACTGAATTAGGTAGCCCCACCATGATGAATAATGGGTGCAACTTTCTTAACAGTATGAGAAGCTTTCAAAGGAGGGAGAAAAGCAAAAAGATTATAAAAAAAATAAAAAATTATGTTTAATAGTTGATGGGAATGCTATAATAACAATAATAATGGATACTTCTTTTTGTGACTGAAAGGGAAAACCAAATGGGTCTTTTTCTTTTTCTTTTTCTTTTATTTTAATTTTAATTTTATAATTTATCGTTACATATTTATGAGAAGGATATATGTGGTGTGATTGGCAGATTCTTTTTGTTCTTTGTGGGGAAGAAGGAATCAAAGAATCTAAGATTAGATTTTAGGACCCAAGGCCAGGCCATAGCCTATTTTCCTTATACTAGTAGTAGAAGAACTAGTAGTCATAGAGAGAGATAAAGAAAATAATAATAATAAAAAAAAAGTGAATCAAAACAAGCCCTCTTGTAAAGCAAGATGAAAATGTGGAAGATATACAAATTCATATACATATATATATATATATATATGAATACACCAGGGCATCCGTAACAGTATATGCTTTTGTGGAAATTATTTGTAGGATTATCGAAATAAAGTGGAATCTGAGGCCCTGAATTTTATATGCAAGCCTGTCACCCTGTCTATTTTTAACTTGGCTTAACTTACAGCACAAGTGTCCCCACATAAGTACCATCAATCAATGAGAAATTCCTGCCTTCTCAGCCGTCCAATCAAGTTTAAAAAAAAAAAAAAAAAAAGGAAAATTGCATCAGATACCTCTATATGATCATCATTTGACGAGATATATACGTTATAAAAATCTTATTTATGGCCACAACTTTCGTAATAGTGAGGGCTGCAGCAAATTCCACTTTGGGATGGAAAATGTTTCACATAATTTCAACAAAGGGTCTTTAAACTTATGAAATTCCGATATACATGGATAGGATAGAACCCGCTTCAAAACATATAAAAGTGTTCTTTAGAAATGTTTCTCGAATCTTAGTTATTATCATTGAACGAAATTACGGCTAATTCACTGAAAGTATGGTATTGGCATTATATTTTACTGGACAGACACCCCCTAAAATGTACCATACATGTTGTAATTAGTTCATGTGACAAAGAGGCTGAAATTGGAGCAGCATCACTTGATGGGTTGTGAACAATGGAACAAGTCAAGAAGCCCTAATTGGACCAACATTTTATGGTGGTATGTGATACGAAGTACATCACAATCACCATAGTCAGTCTCTCTCTCTCTCTCTCTCTCTCTCTCTCTCACAATAGCAGACGCCAAGTGAAATGACAGAAAGGTCCAAATAATTTAGGAGGAACCTTAATATATATATATATATATATATACACTCTAATATGAGAGCAAAATTCAACAGCACTAGGTCTGCATAAAAGTATCACAAAGAGAGAAAAAAAAAAATATTCCAAAGGGGATTGATTGTTAGCTTTAATCCTTTAATCCATATCCCCTCTGATGAAGAAATGAAGAAAAAAGAAAAAAAAAACAAAAAGAAAAAGAAAGAAAGAAAGAGAGGCAACCCAACAGCAAATCGTAAAAGTCAATAGCGTAAGATCGATCAAAGGATATTTCTTGGGTTTCGGTCAAGAAGGTTTGTGATCACTTGGAATCCAAATCTAATGATTGTTTTTCAGAGCCCTTATTTAGGCCTAAGCCACCACGTTGCCAAATATATCTTGGTTTGTGCTAGCTTTGCTCATTTTGACACGCAAAGGTGACGAAAGTTGGATGCTAATTCATAGTTTAAACATAATTTCCATTTCTTGTCAAATGAACAAATTACTAGAAGAAAGTTTATGTTAGGAAGTGGCCTTTTTCTTTTTTCTTTTTTCTTTTTTTGGGTGTGAGTTCAAATTCTGTTAATCAATTATTAAAGAGTTAATCAGTTATTGATAGTTAAATTATTGATTAACATTGATTGATTAAGTGATCAGTTACCGATTAATCATTAAAAAAAAAACTTTCATTTTTTAATTTTAATGCTTAAAAAAGGTTGTATCCGCCTTATATATCCCTCAGTGGAAATTACATGTCTTGGTGTCACATATAATTTACATAATATTGTTTTTAGATGCAAAAACAATAAACTAATATTAATCAGTCGGCTAATCACGGTTTAATTGACTGTTTAGCTGGATCGGATTGTTGAATTTTTTTTTTTTTTATATGAAACAACCCCACAAGCTAAGTTCCTTAACTGAAAAAAAAAGAAAAAAAGAAAAAAAATGGTGGGACCCAAAAAGACAAGTAGGGTAGTGATGAGATTCGTCTTATTCTTTCTGATCTTCGGCGTCATCTTCTTCGTGACTAAGCATATCATCTTGGATGTGTGTCTAAGAACTAAAAATCCCACTATTAGTACTAGTGGGCAAACTCATAGTTGATCATCTTCAAAGAAAGGAATATAATTATTGACACAAAGTTGGTTATGGTATGTGGCCCTAATGTTTGAAAAACAAGAAAAGCAAAAATAAAATAATTAATAAAATAAAAAAGTTCATTCAAATTTCAATATAAGTACCTTTCTCTTTAACCAGCCTCTGATGTACTTGAAGTTGTCTTTTTTTTTTTTTTTTAATTTTTTTTCCTTCTTCTTGTTTTTCTTTATTTTGCTTTAATATATTCCATAACAGGTAAAGGAGATTCTAGGGATGATGCCAAACGGGGCTCTAGTATTTTTAGGTCCTGTAAGAAGGTCCAAGTGAATCAAAAGTCCATATGAACAAAGGAAGTTCCCTCATCGATTATTATGCTTTCAAAGGGACCCAATATGACTTGAAGATCTCTCTCTCTCTCTCTCTCTCTCTCTCTCTCTCATAAAATGTAAAAGCAATGGAAGAAGATGAGAAGAATATATGGCCTCAGGAATCAGGGAAAGAGAAACAAAAGGAACTTGTCACCATCCAACACACAAGAAAAAACCCCCCCTCAAATTTTTATCACGGCCAATATTTTTATGTGTGCCACAAAGTCACCATATACATATATATTTATATATATATATATATCTTACTGCTCGAGTTAATATATGACGTGAGCAACATGTCACGCATACATCAAATTATAATGTCCCAAGTCACTGTCTTGTGGGCTTCAGAGGAAAGAAAGGAATAAGCTTGAAGAACTTTTTCTCTTATTTTTATTTTTTATTTTATTTTTTTAACATATCAGTGAAAGTTGCTCTCAGTAATTACTACTTTTCATCCTGTAATATTATAAATCCCAAACATGCCATTATTGAGAATGATACAGAACTACATGAAGTTGTTCACCAACTTCTGGTCATGAATAAAAAACCATCTTTTTTGCTTGTTTCATTAGCATTGTTATGTTATACTAAACATCTGTTTAAATTAGTTATGCATAGCTTATAACCTATCAACTAGAAATTACGTAAGCAAGTTGTGCATACAACGTGGTTGCAGGCTTAATCTAGAGTAAATCCACATTCCTCCAATTTTGAAGTCTACAGTTCGTAATCCCCAACCCCAATTTAAAAAACAAAACAAAACAAAACAAACTAGTGCATGTAAAAATTACTCGTATTACTAATATAATACAACAATAGTATGGCCAACTTACTTTAAATTCTCCCTAGTTTAAGGAATTTTCAATTATTATAAGTCTCAACAATCACAATCAGGCTAAAAAAATTTATAGTATTTCCTAATTCCCATGTACTGAACCTTTTAAATCTTAAGGTTGTTTGGTGATCAGATGGAAAGAAAAAATATATAACCGAAGTGAGAAAAATGTGGAGTAGGAGAGTGGGGAGCCAGGAGGGGACTTTCTCTTATCGTGTTTGGTATGGATTCTCCGTTCAAACTTTGAAAGGATTAAAATTGGAGAATTGTGGAGGATTTTAAATTCCTCTCTCAGTTCATTCAATTCTCTAATCCCTTATACCAAATAATACATGTGTAGCGTGTCTGAAAATCCATCAACAAATCCCTTCTATCTCTATTTATCCTGCCATTTTTCCCCTTATACCAAACAAGGCCTAAAAGGCAATATGGTTCAACATGAAAAAGCATAAAAAATGTACACTAGATAAATGTGCTCTCAAAGATTCCCAACATCCGTCAATGTACATATATATATAATGATCTTCTGTTATATATACATATGGCATTACAAAACTATGTCCTCCAAGTAGGAATAGGAGATATAATTAACTTAAAATGAACAAATCATTAAAAATTACCACAACTTGTCCCTAAACTTCCTCTCTAGATGACTTCTATGTGGTCCTCACCTGATACTATGCAAAGTTTTCGGTTTACTCACCTTCTTTGTAAACATATGCGAATACACACACACACACACACATATATATAATAAAGTGTGTGTATATATATATGTATGGTTTTGGTAAATTGATGATCACTTGTTCACCAAACAGTAAATGTGACATACAAGCCTAATTATTATAACCGTGCCCCATTGCGGCCAAAGGCATTATATCTGGAATATGTACGAGGCATGACATCTTTGTCAAGACCCCACTACTTGGGACTGAGTGACAAAGCAGAATCATTAAGAAATATTCCCTTCTAAATAATTCAGCCTACACTTACAACTTATATTTTTACTGATTAAAATGGTATAATTACCAATCTGATGTGCTTCTTGTCGGTTGACATGAGTGAACCCCAAGACCTACACACAAAATAATAATAATAATAATAAATAAATAAAATTTCAATTAGAGTGTAAGTAGTTGTACAAATACTTTCAGGTTCCCCACAACCAGATAATTTCTCATACTTTAAAAAAAAAATAATTATTATTAATAATTAATAATTAAAAAAAAAATGGAAACTTGGATCCTGGGAATGGTTTTCCTTAATTCGGAATTCGATTGATATAAATACACTAAGTTTATAGACGACTAAAGAAGTACATATACTTATCATTACCTAATCGGTTATTGAACATAGCTGAAATATTCAGACTATGGGATAACTCAAAGTTAACATGCAGATCGACCAAATTGTACGAAAACACAGCGTATTGGAGAGGCATGAGTTGTGGGAATCTTTATCGTGAGATTCTGCAGCGGCTAAAAGTTCTTACATCAAGGGTGAAAGACTCTATATTCTATGCATGTGCTTGTTTTTTTTCCCCCCCCTCATTTGTGTTCGTTAGTAAAGGACTAATTAGTAATATCCTATGCCTCCATAAAGGTACACCATCCAAGAGAAAAATCCTGCAACAAAGGAGGACAGCGGAGTATCAATAAGCTTTAGAAATTCCCAAAAGAGCCAATAAACCAGTTATTGGTTGTACTTTCATAGCTGAAACTTCAAAAACAGCCATTAATTCAAAGAGGAAAATATAGTGCTGAGCCAAATATAGTGCAAGGTCGTATTTCTTTGATTAATAAGATGTAAAAGGTTTATTGATCCCAGGGTGTGCAGATCCATAATAGACATATAGAAATTATTGTGCGTTAAATAGTCCCTCCCGTAATACTCCAACCACCCCATGAATTGATTATTCCTAAACAAGTCATGAAGGGTATAACGAACATACCATGCCTCCACATTGGATCAAGAACAGGGTCAGAGGGATCAAAAATAACTAATTCATATAGAGCCATCGACTCGGCCTAACCAGCAATATGTCATGATCACGAGGCCGAATAACGCATATGAGTTGCTATAGATCGAATCAATCACAAATATCGGTCGTGTGGTTGCATAAAAATTGTTCCTCCGAACGCTACCTTAATGTGTCACATATGCAAAAACTTCAGCCAAGTTAATTTCCCTTTTGTAACATTTAACTTTCCGCAAAGTAAGCAGGTGGGTTACTAACTTTGATTCCAGGTATGGGATGGAATACCAGAAACTACTGGAGATGAAAATAGGAAACACCCCAGAAGACAAATTTTGGTCTCTGATGAGAACCGCAATCTAAAGTACTTGGGAAGAACAAAACCGAACGACGTAGAAGGACAGTCGTACAGAGTTGAAACAATGTCAAACAAGAGGAAGAGACAAGGTTTACGAATTATATGTATACCTCATGTATTGAGATTAATGTTAAGGACCTGAGAATTCATCCTAAAAAACTAGGTCAGGGAGAGGGTGTTCAATCCACATATAAACACGGCGACGTGACACAAATTCAACTTCTAAAAATTATGCAGGTGAAAAGGACATTGGTTTATAACACTTGAAAACTTATGATTCAAGTAACGATTACACGTATTCCTATGTCAATAATTAAATGGTTGATTTCATGAACAACAATGGAAAAGAGTTTGGTTTGGGCAAAATGCTCATTTTTTCTAACAAGGAAAGAAACATAAGGTAATGGAGAAGGAAATTTGGTGAGGATCTAGTGAGCAACACCTCAGATCCACTTTCTCCACTAAATTCCGGTTCGTTCTATGGATCTTTAATCTTGTTTGGTACATGACTATTGACTAATGATCAGTTTCTAGCAGTCTTTTTGACGCCTTCCTTTAGAGCAGTTCATTGCCACTTTTGAACCACTTTGAAGAATTTCTAAACTCTCTAGTAGCCTTAAAAAAAAAAAAAAAAAAGCGTTGACTTCGTAACGAAATGCCTGAAACACTATATTCGGTTATATCTCTCCGAAAAGATTTACTTAACTTTCTGAAGAGTGAAAGGACCTCTTAGAAAACTCATTTTCACATACCTAAGATGATAAAATCTCCTTTATTTTTCTCTAGTCTTCTAATGCTAAACATGCTCTAACTATCAGAAACCATTCTTTCTGGTATTATCACAATCTGCATAACGTGGATGGATAAGTCCAATAATGATGTGGAATTTGTGTTTCGAAAACGGCCACTTTGACATTGAAATTTGCAGCCAAAAATATCAGACCAGTAATTTTCCAGATACCATGTTTTGATTGTCGAAGAATGAATCCGGCAATGCATATCATTCTTGTGGTGCTACACTAACACAAGTTCTCTGAAGAATTCGTTTTTTTTTTTTTTTCCCACACAGAATTCAGGTACCTGCAAACTGATCTTGTGCTTTATAAATTTAAACGTAACAAGAAAACGATATTACAGATAATAATTGTCATTCGATAATAATCATATTGTAAATTCTATTTTGAGACCATCTAATCTTTTGAATCTGTCACGCCTTATAGCTGAGCATAAACTTTTGCCCAATTTCAAATGATCCATAGCTTAAAATGACTAGCACGTTAAAAATTCATATTGACTACTCTTGTTTATAGGATTCATTTAGTTACTGACAACATCTATATTTTTGTTTTGTTCTGAGACCGTTAATCATCTCAATTGCTAAAAGTTTCACGATGTGGCATGTTAACTAAATTATTAGCTCGAATATGAATACACATAGCTCAATTTACATGTTTAATTTTTCAAATTAGTAATTTTTTATTTTTTTTTTATTTTTTATTTTTTTTATTTTTATTTTTTTGTGGACGATTACCTAACTTGGTCTCTTTTTCTTTTTTAAATATTTTTTTATGGATCTTGGTCTCTTTCTCCCCTAATAAAGCAAACTTTTTGCAATAAAAAGTAATCCAATGCACCTTTAGGAAGCTCATCACGAAAAAAAAAAAAAAAAAGAAAAAGGTTTTGGTAGGTGAAGGCAGGTAAATCAAATTGTCAAAGTAATATCTTATTGATGACTTCCCAAGATAAGTGAACAAGGTAAAATAACAATAATAATAGTTTAACTTACTAATGGTGGACCCCATAATAAAGCATACTCATAATAATTCTAAATGAAAATCAGTTTCCAAAGTACTTTCCCACCATATAACGAAGTGGAGGATGACAAAGGGAGAGATAATTCTGCAATTGGTAAAATGTGACTGCTTTTTTACACCCCTCTGGACTACAAAAGTCAATCGGTTGACAATGCCATTAGATAAGTACCAAGAAAAAAAATTTTAATTTTAATTTTTTTTTTGTAATTTAAATGGAAAAATTGTTAAATCCGTTTTGATCAATTTACCGAATTTTATAAAATTCTCAATTTAATCAAATTATCTAAAGCATAAATAAATAAAAGAACACAGGTAATTTTATAAGGTTCGATTACTCTACTCTTTAAGATCACACCCAGACGGTGAATAATCCATAAATTATCAAACGGTTACCAGCACTAATGGACTTATACAAATTGAAGACTCCCTCTTCTTGTTGTCACTGGTCATTTTAAACAAGTCAATGAATCTATTTTACGAGATCCCCTCGCTAGCTACGTTGAACTCTCTTTAACTGCTAATGCCTTCTCCCGAAGACTTCAAATCTTTCTCCCGAAAGACGTAAGAATGAAACAGCATTAACAAGGTCTCAACGTATTCTAATATCTCTCAAACCTCATACCCATAATCTGTTTTTGAGACAATAAATAAGCAGTCATAGACAATCTCCAAAAAATCTCGGATTAAAAAATAATTTAAACTTCAAAGTGTTCTCCGATCTATTGCAACACTTCTAGAAATGCTTTAAAATTCAAATATGGAAATTTCCTCCATAATCCGAAATAACTTTCCTTCTTAACAGCTATTGATAAAGCACGGAAACCTTCAAGAAACTCCAGAAATTAAATCTTCTAACTTTCCATATTTTAAATGCAAGATTCTTCTCTTTTTGGGATAGTTTGAATTTCTAATTTAAATAGAATAAAGAAACCTACTCAAATTAGAAATCTCTTTTTTAAATAAAATCTCAAGATTATCTCCACTATAATTCACGCAAGATCCTTGAATTGTATCAAAACAGAAACTGCCAATATGTAGACCAAGCTAAAAGCACTTTGTCATATCAGCTTCCAAAATAAGTAATTACCCAACTTACAAAACAAGAAACTTTCCCAATAAGCAGCTAGCCACATCTTTAAAAATATACCAACTCCTAAAGCTAGCTAACAAAATATTATTTTTAGTTTTTCTAACAAAGCTGCCATAAATACCAACATATAAAAAACCTAACAAAAATCATGTTTAATCTTACATGTATTTTCAAGAATTATAAAAATATCTTTTTAGATTCTCAATTCTTCAAGATCCCTCTCTC
Organism: Ficus hirta; assembly: GCA_038430175.1. Classification (NCBI taxonomy): domain Eukaryota; kingdom Viridiplantae; phylum Streptophyta; class Magnoliopsida; order Rosales; family Moraceae; genus Ficus; species Ficus hirta. The sequence continues at coordinate 11,653,122 of CM076595.1, read as the reverse complement.
TTTTATGTCATCTTGTAATTGACTCATGCTTTGTTTGATTTACAGGTTCAACCCCAATTAAACTGTACTTTTTTTTACTGGATTTTTGTCTCTTTTTTTTTTTTTTTAAGTTAACAAAAATTTTAACTAGTTTTTGAAAAATCAACCAACTTCAGCTTAAAATTTTCAACTCCAACCGGCGATCCAAACGAAAACTTAGCATGTATTTAGTACTAAAGTTTGGATTGTAGAATTTGGGTTTAGATTGTTTGTACATTTATCGAGGCATTTGAATTACTAGAATTAAAAAGTTTAAAAACTTGAAATGTGTTCGGAAAAAAATATCAATATAGAGCTTATTTCGTTCGTCTCGAAATTCTATATAATTTAAAAATAATAATAATAATATCATTTGGACTTTTCTATATAAATTATGGACTTTTAAAATTTGAGTTACAAAACTGTATAAATGATAAAGCTGAAGTAAAAAGACAAAAATTAAATTATAATTCTAATGTTGAATTGTGCGTTCAAACGCATGCTTATTGTCACAAAATTAGAGAAAACTTCAAATTTTATCCTTTTTAATCCATTTCCACTAAACTATCTCAAGTTTATTTGAAGGCATTGCTCATATATCAAAAGTGGAACTTTTAAGAAACGACAATTCAAAAAGCTTCAACATGTAATTCTTACAATAATACAAAATTAATTAGATATTACATTTTTCTTTAATCTAGAGAGAATTTTATAACTTTCCCTTTGAAATACTACGTTAATTAATTTTTTTTTAAAAGGGATATACTCAATGTATTTAATTTTGAGTGGCACATGACTGATGAGGAATCTTAAACCGGCCTGATTTTCCAAAGTATTGTCAAACCTAAATTTATTAATAAAGACTAAAGCTAGTTAGTCAAATCCCTTGTTCATAATTTTGTGGTTTGGGCCAATCAAATGGCTAACCTTGAGCCCTCACCTTTATTGCTACTATCTCTCTGATCATATTCAAGCATTTAAGCACCTGACATGACCTTGTTATCCTTTCCGGTCGGCCAAAATAATGAAAAAAAAAAAAAAAAAAAAGTTGTAGCTTTTATGAGGGCCATATATATTAATTTAACCCCATTATTTGGTTATACCAAAAAATACAAATAATATAAAAACAAAAACAATCCGTGCTTTCTACCATCACCACCATGACGTGCCTTTTTGGATCTCATTTAACAAATATATTGGATATATTATATATATACATACATATATATATGTAGACACACCCACACACACACACACACGTATATATATATATATATATATATATGTAGAAAAAGGTATTTCCACTTGTCTTTTTCCACACATGAACCTTCTTTTTCCAAGCACTAGACCAAAGTTCTTTCCTCTTCAGTATTTGTTTGACATGATTTTATTTGTTTAATAGCAACCACATATTGTAATTCCCTATAGCTACTTTTTTTCTTCCCACTTTTGTCACTTGAAAATCTAAAGCCAATTACTTGGCCTCATGGCCTACACGGCTAGAACCGTTTGAAGCAATTTAGAGGATTGTTAGAATTTTTAGTTCTTTAATTATGAATATTGTAGTAATTTATAGTCTATGATTTTTTTTTTTTTTGGATAAACTACAGTCTGAATTTTGAGTTTTTATTTTTGGCAGTTTTACTCTTTGATATTAAAATTGATGAAACATTTTTTTTTTGTTTGACAACATAATCATATTTCTATGGTATAATAACTAAATATTTTAATAAATAGTTACATTAATCATAAAGTGTTTCAATTATCAAGGGTTTAAAAAAATAATGGAGAATATTTAAGGTGGTTTGTGTTGGGAGTATTAAAGTGACACGATGTATGCTTATAATTAATCAGGGATTGACAGTGCTTATAACCCTTATTTGGAAAGGAATATTTGGTCTAAAGTTTTTAATAATTGAGTAAATGAAATTTGTAAGGAATGGAAAAGGCTTTGATGTTACACCATTTCTTTTTATTATTATTATTATTATTATTATTACTACAAATGAGTTGAAACTTACGTTATATTTGATATTTTATCTCAAATTTAAATTTTTTATCTCAGTGTTTATTTTTATTTTTTTTTTAAATTAACAAAAATTATAATTAATTTTTAAAAAGTTAATCAATTTTAACTTAAAAATTTCATCTCTAACTAACTTCCCAAACGGAAGCTTAGTGTAGATCATGCACATCGTTTTAGGGGCATGGAAATTATTATTATTATCTAATGAGAAATTCCAGTCAATTTTTCATCAATAACTTGTTTTGATCGTGTGATAGAAAAATAATTTCCAATTTGCTTTTAGTTTGATTGCTTCATTATTTACTATGTGCTTTTTTGCTCACCAAACACATATAGGGACTAAGAGTTTTTTCTTTTTTCTTTTTTTTTTTCTTCTTCTATTTTTAAGGGCCCAAAATTTATTACTTGAAAATGATAGATATACTGAAAAGCAACTGTATTTCTATTTTCCACGCGACCAGTCCCATAAGGCAATTTTGGTTTTGAATTGTGATCTGTTTTCTTTGATACAATTTTCTCCTTTACTGATGCTCATGTACATTTTTCTTTTAGGTGATGAAAGATCCATATTTATAGCACACATTCACTATTACTCTTAGTTATAAATTAAATTATTAAAAAATAAAACATAAGTTTTCATTGGTAATAAAAAAATAAGAGATCTTACGATAAAAATTATGTTATTAAAAACTTTCACGACTGGATTTTTATGTAAAACTAAGCACCAGCTCTGCCAAATAATGATGAGGGGGCATATGCCCCGCTTGAATTTTAATCTTTTTTTTTTCAGGTATATTAAGTTTTTAAAATCTTTCATATAATCCCCTTTATTAATAAATTTTTTAATATTTCAGCACGTAATATAATTTTTTCTGGTTCTAGTTTTTTTTTAATCTCTTTTTATTTAAATCTCATGCTTTTATATTGGCCTAAATATTTTGTCTCTAATTAACTTCTATTTAAATAATTTTTCCAAATATATCCTTACTTAAGTTTTTTTCCCTTAATTTTTATTTTTCCACATAGTCCTTTCAAGTATTTTTTTCTCATTAATACTTTTTTCTTTTTTTTCTGTTATAAATTGAAGTAATATTCTTTTTCTCGAATATGTCATTACTTAGATTTCTTTCAATTCATATTTTCTCATTTATACCTTTAGCTTATTTTGTCCCATTAAAATCTTTTTTTTTTTTTAAGGTTCTACTTTTTTTTTTTTTAACTGAACTCTCAAAAGAATAATATATCAAGAAAAAAAAACTTCTAAAAAAAAAGTTTACATTCATGTATGAAAAAATTCAACAAATTGAATTACATAGTATTAAGATTGGATGTTTTGAAAGTTTTAAATATTTTTCACAATCTTAGTTTATGTCCCTTTGAATTAAAATTCTAACTCCACCAGTGAAATTAAGAGTTAACATGACATAATAGAGTAAGCATAAAAGATGTGCTTGTTGTGTGTGTTTTTAGAAGAAAACACTTGTTAGGATTGAGTTAGATCGTCATCGTATAACTAAACAATATTTTGAAAAAAAAAAAAAAGATATTTCATATGGAAGAATCTTATAGTAGATTTCAAAATCTTACAAATCAATTGTGTGTAATTCTATGTCGATAAACTGCCTTTAAATTTTATTCAATTTGTTATTTATTATAAATTTTGATATAATTCTAATATGATATCATAATTAAGAACTAATATAATGAATTTTTACACTTTATCATAAAATTATTATTAGTTAAATAAAATGGAGGATCATATTAGAAATCCTTTCTTCCCTCGGCTTTTTCAAAACTATGTAGATTCACATCTTGAAGCCTACTTGTGCCTTTATAGTTTTTTTTTTTTTTTTTTTCCTTCTCTCTGTTTGCACACACAAAGTGAGAAAAAGAAAGTTAAAAAAAAAAAAAGAGAGAGAGAGAGAGAGAGAGAGAGAGAGGGAGAAAAAGGAAAAAAAGAAAAGATAAATCAGAGGGGGTTTACTGGATAAGAGAAAAAGATAGGGTCCTGTCTTATCCATTTCAAATAACGACACGTGGAATGTAGAAGTAAAAGTTATAATATTATAATAATAAATATTTCCCTGAATTCCACAAAGGACAGCCACTAGAGGAAGATTCTCTCTCTCTTTTTCTTTTCCTTCAATTATAATAAACTCACAGTTGATTCTCCAAAGTGGACAGATGGCCAGATGTTATTTGCCGGTGATATCAGATCAACGGTTGTGATGTGATCAGGTGGCCCTTTTCAGACCTTTTTGCAGGTGGCCCCCTATTTTGGGTACGGTGATGATATGGCATGGGCAGGTGCTATAACGCCTTTGCTAGCTGTACAAGACACTTCTGTGGGCCCCTTGCCACGTGGTCATCTGCAAGTGGGCTTTGCCAGCTTTTAAACCAATGTACTTTCAGAAGCCCGGGCGAAAAAAGTTCTTTCAAGGGAAAAAGAGAAATAACTTATAAAATAAAAATAAAAATAAAAATAAAATAAAAATCTTGGGCGAAAAGGTGGTGTTTGCTATTTCTTCAATAAACCTTAAGCTTCACCAAATTTGGTTCTTTCGACTCTGAAAACGGGGAAAAGCTATTTTGAGAAGATAACAATTAGCAAAAATGAGCAGTAACGGATATATTTACATAAATATAGATATATTGTATATAAGGATGAGTAGTCAGTCAATTGTAATTGAAGTATTCACATAATAAGAGGGTTTACTTGCAAAATGTCCAAATCAAATGGCATTATATTAGAACTTAATATGAAAAGACAATTATTGACTAAAAAGAGTTTCATGGAACTTTTATTTTATGTATGATCTACTCTTCTTATAGGGCCAATATGTAACCAAGTAAGCTGTTTTTTTTTTTTTTTTCCTTCTTTTTTTTTTAAACGGGTTTGAGTCAAAAAAATTTTTTTACAAAGAAGATTTACTAATGGGAATAATTGCTCACAAAAGCTTTCTCGGTATCCAAAAATAGTTGATACTTAATTCAGAAGTTAGGCCAAGTCTTAGAAAGTATACTTTTGCAATCTAGTACTAACTATGTAGTTCATATTTCCCTTAATTAGAGGGGGGAAAAAGTGTGGTCCACAAATGGCCATCCAAGTGATTATTGTAAATACTTGAATTATTATTTATGCATCTCAAAATTGATACGTAAACCATCCGTACAACACGACCCCAAACCCTCGTAAGCAAAATTATTAAGACATAAGCCTAATAACATTAAGGCTTAGTCCCAAAAATGGTTTGGCAAGATTAGTACATCGTAGGTTTGAGTCTCCGTAATGAATGTCTATTAACTCTTAGAGGGATTGTATTGACACACTTTTTATCTCCTGAGATAAATAATTATTAACTCAATGTTGACATTTCTCAATGTATAGAGGTCCTTTGATCTCAAGTCAATTCTCATAAGTTACCAAGATAAAAAGCTTTATAACAACAGGCTTACTCTCGACAATGGTTGGGCTAGAAGATCGTAGGTAGGTTTGCGTCTTTGTACTTAGTGTTTAAAAAATATTTTTAGATTATCTTGCATTAGTTGAATATTTATTAGCTCTTGATGAGATTGCGTTGACACACTTTGGAGTCGTTTGGAACATGGATTTGAGATGAATTTTTTAGGTTGAAGTTGGTTGACTTTTTAAAAACTATTTATAATTTTTGTTGACTTTTTATTAAAAAAAAAAAAAAACCTGATATGAAAAACTTAGGTTTGAACTTACAATCCAAACACATGCTTTATCTCCGAATGTAAATAACTATAACTCAATACAGACATTTCTCAATATGTGACGACCCTTTTGATCTCACTTAAACAGATAGCTATCATTGTTCGCTCCACCTTACAAGATAGTAAATGAGTATAAAATTAGTCAAAAAAAAAAACTTGGGTTCATAAACTATAAAAGTAAAAATTAAAAAAAAAATAAAAATAAAAAGTGGGAAGAAGTGGTGCTTTGTGAAGAAGGAAGGGAACATGGAGAAGAAGAAGAAGAAAAAATAAAAAATAAAAGTGGGGTTCCAAACATAGCACTATCTTTTTGAGCAATGTGGGGGAATCCAACTCCCCCAGAGATCTACACCCACACAGAACTTGTGGCTCACAATATTTCCCTCTCTGGTGACGTGGCACCCCACGTCCAAAAAATAAAATAAAATAAAAACTTCATTAACTAGTATGCTACGACTTCAACAACTTCTTCAAGTACAAACTCAAACAGGCTTTTTTTCCTCGTCTCTGTTTTCCCTTCTCTTCTCACCTTCAAAAGTCCATTCCCACCCAAAAAAGAAAGAGAGAAAAAAAACTGAAAAAAAAAAAGAAGAAGAAGAAGAAGAAAACTTTTAACAACCCTTTTGAATCTATGCAAGAACTGAGATATATATAGATATATAGATATATAGAGAGAGAGAGAGAGAGAATCTATATTGGGTTTTGTGTAGAAAAAATGTCGGAGTTTAAAGACTCTGCCATAAAGCTCTTCGGAAAAACCATTCCTCTATCGCTGAACCAGGACGTCTCGTGCAATGATGAGCCGTCCACGGCGGCTTCCGTCGTTGACCCCGACGCCGGCACTGTCGGCGCCGCCGGCGAGGGCTCCCCTGATCAGAAGCTTCTTCTCCTTTCTTCTTCGAGTTCTGGTCAAGAAGATGAAGAAGCCGACGGGGACAAGGTACGTGTGAAAATGAACTTTTTGAAACTCGAATTCCTTATTTTTCAAGCAAGAAATTCTAGATTCGAAATTACTTTGATGAATATAATGTTTGGTCATCATATTGTTTTCTAATCTTAGGAAGATTATTACGAGTTTCAAAATCTTCGTTTAATGTCTTTTTTTTGCTAAATCTAATCAGCTTTATTATCATACATAAAGTTTGTAGGGAATATTTCTCTGTTTTTCTTTTCATCAGAACTGATCAGGCACTTTTTGTTGAGATTAGATGCTTTTTGATCAGATTCAACAGCTATATTCCAAGATAGGTTCTTAAATTTTTCTGATGCGATAAAAACTTTTCACTAAAGCTTTGAGAATTTTATCTTCTGGATCACACCTCTGTTTTGCCCTCTAAACACTTTTGGAGATTCTCTTGTGCGAGATAATGAATTATTATCTTATTTTTTCACTGAAAAAACGGTTATGTGGGTAGAGGATGACGTACAGATAATGCGTAGCCCTGACTCATATGATGGATGAATTAGCTTAACAAATTCTATAGCAATCTCTTTCCCAACAAGGAACTATAAAATCAACCCTTAATGAGTCTTTAATGCTTAAACTTGAATTTGTGTATCCACCAAGCTAATTATTTTTCGGAGAGATTTTTTTTCCCCCTCTTGTTATGTTCCTTTTGTATCTAAAACTATTGTAAATTTTTCATAGTTGGTTTTTTTTTTTTTTTTTTTTTTAATGCAATATAGTTTTTCTCATTGAAACTTTTTTTTTTTTTATTTAAACTAATAGGAAACTTCATGGAAAGAAAACTCAGAGAAAGATAATGTCTCGGATCAAATAGCAGAAGACTCAAAAGATCACACGTCCTCGGATGAACGGGAAACTTCATCTTTGAAATCCACAAAGAGCGGGGAACAAAGCGAGATCAGTACGTCGCAGGAAAAGACCTTGAAAAAGCCGGACAAGATACTTCCATGTCCGAGATGTAATAGCATGGACACAAAGTTCTGTTACTATAACAACTACAATGTAAACCAGCCCCGCCATTTCTGCAAGAACTGCCAGAGATATTGGACCGCAGGAGGAACCATGAGGAACGTCCCTGTGGGCGCTGGCCGCCGCAAGAACAAGAACTCTTCCGCTTCACAGTACCGCCATTTAGTGATCTCCGACGTTCTGCAGAAAGCGCAAGCTAATGCTGCGATCGGAGTTCACAACCCCACATTGGGAAGCAACGGCACCGTCCTTACCTTTGGCGCAGATTCGCCTCTCTGCAAATCCATAGCTTCCACGCTTAACCTTGTGGACAGAGCACAAAACTCCGCACCGAACGGTTTTCATGGACCTGAAAATAAAGTTATTGTTTCTAATGGAGGAGGATTAGACAATGCGGATAACCAGTCTAGTGGCTCTTCCATGACCGCTTCCGCTTCATCGGATAAGGGAGGAAAACCAGTGATCAAGGATTATCAAGGCTTTCCTTCTCAAGTACCGTGCTTTCCAGGGCCTCCTTGGCCATATCCATGGAATTCAGCTCAATGGACATCTGCATTGCCACCGCCCTCCTTCTGCCATTCGGGTTTTCCAGTCTCATTCTACCCGCCACCACCGCCATTTTGGGGATCTACTTTACCGGGCTCCTGGAGTGTACCGTGTTTCTCGTCACCATCTTCGGCTACAAACCACTCTACCTCAGCACTAGGGAAACATTCTAGAGACGGGGAAATTCTCAATCCGGCGAGCGCGCTAAAGGAGAACAATAGTAGCACAGAAAGATGTGTTTTGATACCGAAAACATTGAGGATCGACGATCCCACGGAAGCTGCAAAGAGCTCCATATGGACCACACTTGGGATCAACAATGAAAAACTCAGTTCTATCAGTGGGGGAGGTCTGTATAAGGCGTTTCAATCTAAAGGCGACAGCAATAATCGCATAATTGAAACGTCTCCGGTGTTGCAAGCCAATCCCGCAGCCTTGTCCAGATCACTCACCTTTCTGGAGAGCAATTAATGTAATTGAAGGAGTTAAAGCCTCACTTGTTCTCTTCTTGTTGACATAGTAGCTAGGATATAGCTCCCTCCTTTTTTTTTTTTTTTTTTTTTAACCTCCGTAAGGCCATGTTACCGTTTAGAAGCAATCCAATCTCTCCGCAAACATGCACCGGAGAAGGTTTGGACGTTGCAGGCGATCAAGAGCCGTTCCTCTATAGCTCATATAAATCTTTTCATGTTCTTTTCTTACTTTAAATGCTTTCTTTCCCTCTCCCTCTGTAACCATATGAACAGGTGTTTTTTCTTCCACCTCAGAGAGGTTCCTTCTTGTAAGTCTTCCTGTACATGACTATAGACGAAATTGTGTAATATATATATATATATATATATATATATAGCTAATAAAGTGAGATGCTTGCACGAAACAAAATTTTCAATTTTTTCTGAACTGATTGAATGAAGAAGTTGTGCTCTCATGAACTTTTAACCATTCAAGTATGACTAGCAAAAATAATGTACTGAAATGGATTTTATTTTAATTTTGGTGTCAAAAGAGCACAGGAGCTGAAAATACGGGTTGGTTATGTTATGCTTTTTGAGTTGTTAAGTGGACCCCAAACTGAAGTACAAAAACGTGGCCGTTTGTTTGGGAACCAGACAGTGTCGGGCATAAATGTTCTTCCCATGCTCAACAATGGTACGTTTCTGACATAACCATCATAATTAAAAAAATACACCCGGCAGGGAGAGAGAAAGAAAAGGAGGTACAATTCAAGAGATTAATAGATATAATTTAAGAGATTATCTGGTATAATTTAAAATACTAATTGATATAAATATTATTTGTATTAAAAAAAAAATAAAGTGTCAGACAAAAGAGTAGCAATATGTATATATATACTCCAATGATAAGATGTAGTTATAAATTGCAGTAAAATTTGGTTACATTCTCTTTTTTTTTTTCTAATTTAGTGTGATTTTAGTATAATCTAGCCGTTTAAATTTTTAATGTGTCTGTAACTCTACATATCTTACTATTAAAATGCAAATTTCTGACAGTTAGTTTATTATATGTCTTGTCCAATCATTGGAGAAGCAGTGTGGAGATAGAGATCTGCCTGCAGGTTGGCGTAGATACGAAGATCTAATAAAAGTTGGTGTTGGCCGGCCCTCATTAGTACTGATTTTTATTTTTTATTTTTTAAATTTTATCTATTTATTTATTTGATTGTTTTGCTAAATACCCTCAGTTTTGTAGATAAACATTGAATTCTCATGTCGCAAGAGGCCAAGCATATTTCTCTTTCAAGCACAAAAGAATCCAAATTGCCAATTAAAAAATTAAAAAAGAAAGTGAGAGAGAGAGAGAGGATAAAGTTGTTGGTTTCTCCCTTATTTTTGCCTTTTTTTTTCTTTTCTTTTTTTCCCACCCTTTCCTAATCCCTTTTGTTGGATATTCTTTCATTTGAAATATTTTTATGACCTCACTTACCCACAATGTACCCTTTTTTCCTTTGTTTACTCACATTTTGCTCTATATTATACCAATACATGTATTTATTAACATATATATACAATCTTATATGAGCACATGTGATATATTTATATATGTATATATAATATTTAATATCAGACGCTATATATGTGTGTAAGTAATCTATAGCTAGGGGGGGAAGAAAAAAAATCAGATTTTTTTTATTTGTTGTTGGTGTGAGTTGTTATAGTACATGTGCAACTCCATAATAAAACCCCCTTTGATGACCAATTTTGTTTCCATTCTTCTTTTTGTTCTTTTGCTTCACCGAAAAAGCAACATTTTATTTTTCTCTTCCATTTCCCTTTCAAAAATATCCCCATTGTCTACGTGACGAGAGCACAGGGCATTTTCCAATTACCACATAACCATTCAAGCAAGCGTCTTCCCCCACTAAAAGTGGCATTTCATGTAGTCACTATGCGCTTGTGGTGGACTAAGAGGCCATTCGAGGGGATAAATTGGAGACAGAGTTTTAGAAATATTTTGATTATAATTGAGTTGAGTTTTAAAAATGAGCATTTGGTTGGAAAAAAAAAACTGTTTTGAGTGAAATTAGTGTAAAAACTTAAAATGTGTTAAAAATATATATATCAATTTGGATCTTATTTCGTTTCTCTCGAAATTTTATATAATTTAAAAATATATATATCATCTAATTTCGACGCAAAATTACAAAGTTTTAAAGTTTGAATATACTCTAGGCATCTGTAAAAGTTTTATTGGAAATCCAAAACTCCTCCATATGCATGTTTAGGAACCAGATGGCAAAACACAGTTTGGAGATATCCCCCAAACACCTCCTAAGTAACTATGGACCAAATCTAATAGGAAAATGACTTAGATTTTAAAGTTGTTCATCTATGATTCCCCTAGATTCATAAATAGACGACAGATAGAGGTGTGCAGACACCGTTTTATCTTTTTTAATTAGCAAAAAAGCATCTTCTTCACTAATTTAATGACTTGTTGACATTTAAGAACAGATGTCAATTTAGCTCAAGGCAACTTCACGTGAGTGGTTGCCCCCCTTCTAAAGATCGTGGTTCTCCTCATTTTGCATCTTGTGTTTAGTCAATTTAGTGGCTTCCCTTTGTTGCATGTTACATCAAACTCTAAATTGCACTTTTTTTTGCTCTGTCCCAAGATATCTCATTAGGATTATGGGGAAGGGGGGGTAAAAAAAAAAAAAAAAAAAAGTCTCAAAAAGGTGGCAGATTTTTTTTTTTTTTTTTTTTGGTGTTCGATTAAAGTGTAAGGAAAATAAAGCCACACTTCAACCTTTGATAATAGTAAATATTAATTAAAGAGAAACCAAAATACTAATATGTTTCGAATTTGAAAGCTTTTAAATTTCTCTCCTCTCTCGTTTCAACTAGCCGCACTGGATTTTGATTTTTTAATATTTATTAATACATATCGAGTGCTATGTAAACTCTATTTTATTCCATATTGGATTTTTTGTTAGCCTTATAAGATATATTATCTTGTTTTTGCATGTATGGTCAGATAATAAAATAACAACATAATCCAAAAATAATAATAATATAACAATATGTTACTGCGTGCTTTGCAGAAGGATACAAACTGTTGGGTTTTACATCCCTTTCTCTTATTATAACATTCTAATCATAATCAAGATTAACGAAAGGATTCCTAATAGATTGGTTTCAATGTATAATGAACAAGAGAAAATTCAAGTATATATGAATAATAGCGTTTTACCGTTGGGTTTTGACATGAATTTCACATTAGTCGTGATTAGATTAAAAGAAAAAAGTACGATGATCGAACATAATTTGATAAATATCTGACAGTTTAGATCTATATTTTTTATCGATTTAAACATGACAAGATTAAGAGAGAGAGAGAGAGAAAAAATGTTGGAGATGAAGTGCTCCGAAAGTATTTCTGCAGATAGGTCGTTTTCATGGGAAAAGTGGGGAATGTACCTTTTTCTTCCACCCAAAAAGAATGCAAGAAAAAAGTTCTAATAACTTATGGTGTAAATTTCCTAATTCCTTTGCTAGTGGGAAAAGACTCAACAGATAAGTCAATAAAATGAACAGTTAAAAAATTTAGAATTATTAAACAGATTAAAGCTCCGTTTGGTGAAACGGTTTGAGTTGAAATTTTTAAGTTTGAGATGGTTGACTTTTTAAAAACTAGTTATAATTTTTATTGACTTTTCAGAAAAAGATAAAAACTGAGATGAAAATTTGAGTTTAAGTTGTATTATCAAACAAAGCATAAAAAAGAAAAAGAAAAAGCAAAAAGAAAAACAGAGACACAATAAAAAGCTAAAGCGATTAGATTGTGCATTGATCAATGGGCGACACTAAATTATAAAAATTATAGCCTCTCTCTTTCACGAAGTGGCAGCTTTCCAATACAAAATAAAATAATTTTTGTTTAAAAAGCAATATTTGTTTATTTAATTTTAATGAAAGTAAAAAGTAAATATCTCAAATAAATTACATTATCATGCATGGTTTTAATTTTATAAGTCGTTACATTTGTGGTTCTTCTTGTGATTATAAAATTCAATTGAAAGCTAATTAGGCTAATCTGCACTTTGGAAAAGTAACATTAATAAGCATTTTTAAGTATATTCCCACTAAACAGCAATTCCATTAACCGACAAAGTTTGAAGATAATCTATCCAAGTTCGGTGAAGAAGATTAAAGGATACATCTGTGCGTGTGTATATATATATATATATATATATAGATATGTATGTATGTGTATATAAAAGAATATTTGGATAATAACAAGGAAATATCATTTGGGGAGAAACTTACTCCAGGCCCTATGAATAGCAGGTTTGAAATATATAATAAGGCCATTGCATCTATTAGGGCCTCCAAAAGTGAACCCAAATATTCCAAACCCAAATATTGGACTGGTAAAACAGTTAATAATAAGAAGCTTTGTAATTAATTAAGAATTTCAATGAACCACCACCGGATTGGTGTGGCATCAAGGTGTATTTTTTTTTTTTCCCTTCTTCTCCTCTCGGAATACGTCCAAGATTCATCGCGAAGATACAGTGTGGCAAACGTTGGGTGTATGTTGGTATGAGTGAAAACTGATTCCGTCTTTTAAGTAGAATTGAAAAAGACCCTCTTCGTTTTATTGATGAGCTATGGGATTTTTAGAGTCATCGACGATCATATGACACCAAAGATTTATTTCTTTAATTAAAAATTTTTGTAATAAAAAAAATGAAAAGATTGATGATGAAACTGTACTATTGCCGGAAGAAAAAATGAAGTTTAATTTCATTTTCGTTGTGTTTTTCTTAATACCATGGGCACCTTAATTACCGTTAGAGGTTATTATGAGTTGTACCATTAAGTTAAACCTGTGGGTACTCATTCAAGTTTTTTTTTTTTTTTTTTCTTTGCGTTTTTAATTTAAAAAGTTGATACTTGAGTCAAGATTTCTTTATGAATTTTTCGGTCTTACGGTCTTTATTGTGCAGAGGTATTGAAAATAAGAAGGAAAAAGAAAAACAACAGTATGGAAAGGAAGTAAAGGATAATTTTACGTGTAAGTTAACCCCTTAAAAAAGCATATCTCTATATTATTGTCCCAGCTTTAATAGTTTCAAAGCTTTTGACTTTTATTTAGATAAATACATAGAGTCAACAATCCAAACAAGCATTAAAAAATTAAACATATCTATAATTAAAGAGGTGTTTCCACAATTTTTTCATTTTGTGTGCGTTTTTTTTATAAGGATTAAGGGGGTGAGGGATTTTCACTATGAACCTTAACTTTGGAATAAATGGAACTAATTAATTACATAAATTATCTATAAAAACAACCCATTTAAGGGGTGGGAGGATTCGCACTAACCTAAACTTTGGAAGAGAAGAAATCTAATAAACCGTTTATTTTAAGAACCTCATTATAAAAACTATCTATTTTTGCATAATATTATGGTTTTTCCTGTATTTAAACAAATTAATTGTTAATGGTGCATGTTTTGCCCTTTTTGTATATTCTGCTGTTGATTATAATCTTTTATGATAATGATCGCATTTACAACAAACATTGTCAATCCTTTGAAATTTCTAATCTTATTTCATATCATAGTTACATTAATTATGTTCTTATATGCATTTATTATTATAGAGTATTTGTTGTTTGATTTCGTTGATTAAAGCAATAAATTACATTATTACTTTTCAAGTTTGTAATATTATTTTATCAACGTAAAGTTACAATCTTTGTATTTGAATTATTATGGATAGTAATGTCATTATACACATTTTTCAGACAGCTTTATAATAAAATTAAATTGGGGAAAGATATTAAAATATTGTTATTTAGAATTTATGTTATTAATAAAATAATATCTAAGGATACTTTTGTGACACCTGTTTTATTTTTTTACATATTAGTTATTCTTTTTTTTTTTTTTTACAAGAGAACGAAGAAGGAAAAGAAATATTAAAAAAAAAAAAAAAAAAAAAACATAATCTCCTTTCGATCCTTGAGTGACAGAAAAATCAATGGGGCTGAATTCGCAATCTTGGAACAACAAAAGACGTGGCTCAATTGTTAATTTCAAATCTCTAGTCCCATCTTATAAATTATTAACTATTCATTTCTTGTAATTGTAATTCACTTTACGTCCAATAATATACCTATTACTTCCCTCATACTTTTTTTTTAATTAAATTGTGATACGAAATTTCATACTCGACACTTATATATGAAAATATCATTAAATTATGCGTGCAATCACAATTCTCTCGCACTTTTAACCCTCTTTTCCAATTGTACCAAACATATATATGACTATAAGTAAGACAGTAAGAGTTGTAGAAATTACTGAGAAATATCCACGAACAGGTGGCGAAAGGCGTATGTAATTAATTTGGAAACTACCGCAGTGGAAACTTCATCTTATAGGATGACAACATTTGACGGAGATTAATGCACTTTATCCTTTGTTTCCACCCTCTAGAGGGAACTTTAGTATTAGTTAAAAGCCAAATAGTTGTTACTTCGCCCCACGAACAGGTAAAACTACCCTGTCTACAACCGAATCTCGAAGTGGAATAAACTACACTTCATTAGAAACTATGTATATATATATATATATATATATATATATATGTGTTATTCCACGAAACAACCGTGTAATTTATGTTAACTTCGCCCCCAAGAAAAAGTCAAAAAGACCAAGGTCGACGAGAGAGCTTCATGAGCACTGTATCAAGTACTATCCTCATGAATATATGTTCTATATAACAAGCCCCAAAACTCTTATCTCTTCCACATATTTACATCAATTGATGCAAATAATCTCCTTGGTATTCCGTTTATGTATTTATCAGTTTTGTGAAGATGGAAAAAACCAACACAAGTACTTCACTTGGGCTTCCTTTCTTTGTCAAGAACATCATTCGCTTATGGGACACCAAAATCCTTAAGTACTTCTTCTCAAACTTCAAGTCCTTATTTCTTCCCATAAAATGGATCTTTAAGACCGCGAAAACCGAACGGACGATCGGTTCCCGACAGGTACTGCTCGGACAAGACGAAGTGAAGATGGTGATGAAGAGACTAGGAATCGGCTCAGGTAGACAAGAAGATAATGATATTTATGAGCAGATTGGTGAAGAAGAGATTTTGCAAGTGTTTGAGGAGGAAGAGCCGAGTATGGAGGAGTTGAAGGAAGCTTTTGGTGTGTTTGACGAAAACAAAGATGGGTTTATAGATGCCTCGGAGCTAGGTAAGGTTTTGTGCAGTCTTGGTTTGGTTAAGGAAGAAGAAGAAGAAGAAGAAGAATGTTCTAGAACGAATCATGATGAATGGCTGAGGATGATGATCAAAGCGGTGGATGAGAATCAAGATGGAGTCATTGATTTTAATGAGTTCCTCAAATTTATGGAGGAGAGTTGCTTCATTTGAATGCTTTTTTTTTTTTTTTTTTTTTTTAAGTTCTTAACTAGTTTCTCGTTTGTTTGTTATGGACCTTTGTACTAGGTTTGGTTTGTTAAGTTTATATACTTTAGTTTAGTTTAGTTTATTTTATTCGAGATTTGACAATATGGCTTTGAGTAACTTTATACTGACAGCTAGGTGTGTAACTTTATTTACTTTATGATAATTCTGCACACTAATTAAATTCTTTTTTTTTATGATCTGAATTCGTTTTACAATGTTTTTATGCACATTTATATGATTGAAATTTTCATATTGGCAAACCTTGCCTCGCTTTATTATTCATAACGCAATATGGCATAACCTTCCATCCCCACGACTTACCATAAATTGCAATTTTGCCACTTTCTTTAACAAAATTTCGTTAAATAACGATTTTAATTAATTATGAATCACGTGATTAGTTTGATAAAAGATCAGATAGGCCGGAGGGGTAAGAATGATATTGGGGATTGTCGTGCGCAAGAGGAGGAAACAAGGGTTAGCAAAAGGAGGGATTTAAGATTCTTTTATACATAAATATTTGAAGTCTATTTTGTTTTACTATATGTCATTAAGCAACTAATGTGATCTACATATGATTATTGTAATCCAAAATTTCCCAAAAAAAAAAAAACACTAAAATTGATGCCTCAATGATGAAAATACTGAATTGGAATTTATAATTATAAACTTTTGTTCTATTTTTAGTTATAGAAGCAAAGTTAGACAATTCTTTTTCTTCAAGGTTTAAATTTGAAAAATATACTATAAAACGATCCAGATACATAAGTCAGACTCGAAAGTAAGTTATGGAGATTATAGACACCTAAATTTAGGAATTCAGTATTTTTGCACTAGTATATTTTTTGGGTTATAACTATTAACAAAGGAGACTTCTACAATAGGGGATGGTTACTTTTCTCCATCGGTGGAGAAAGATCTAACAGCTATCCTAACTTGGATTGTATGTGGGTCCTATTAACTTAATGTGAGATCATATTGTAATTAAGGATGAAAATATCGATATTTGTGAAAATATCGGTACTTAAATTTTGCGGAAATATCGACGAAAATATTGATATCTGTGGAAATTAATGTAAAATATGAAAATTCATTTAAAATACTAGATTTTTAAATAAAACTTAATGAAACTTAAAATACTTAATAATATATAAATTAAATGAAACTCTTAATTAAATACCAAGTATTTGACAAATTTACATAGTAAGAATGGAGTATAATACAGTAAATGATAAGTTGACATTCACCAATTAAGTATAATCATTGAAACGTAACATAATATTAGTATATTACATTTATTGTTTCATACATGATAAAAAAATATTAATATTAAAAGAGCTTTTAGAATATTTGAAAGTATTTGTTATATCTTATTAGAATAAACAACATCGATACTACTAAGATAATATGACATTTGAGTATTCACTTTATATAATTTTGAACATGTTACTTGTCTCTCAATCTCTATTATCTATTCATATAAAAAAAATTATATGTGAATTAAAAAAATCATGAATTTAGTTATGTTAAAAAATAAAAAATTATATTACGATTGATATTTTATGGATATTTGTCAATATTTTCTATGCAGACTTGCAGTCCTGGACTCACCAGGAAGAATTCGTGGATATGAGTTTGTCTTTGTATATAGAGGAGATCAAAGACTTGAAGCCACTCTGAAAATATTCCAAAATCTCATTCACATCGACATCGCGACAATCTCTGATCCCATCATCAGATTCACCAACACCATGACATAAAGCACCCTAAAAAAAACCCCCACGATCCGTTCTATAAAGAAAAACATTTTGATAAGAAAACTAAAATTATCTTAGAATCAAAAACCCATTTTTAAAGTTGAAGCCTAACAAACCCACGACCCATCCTCCTAAAAATTGTACGATATCGCAGTTGAATTCTGGAAAAAGAAAAAAGAAAGAAACGAAAGAAAACTGATGCCAACCCATTTCGCTGTAAATTTATTTGACAAACTAATTCAAACAAAAGAGATACAGATGAACGAAGGAGAAAGAAAGAAGAAACAGAAAACAGAGACACGAAAAAAAAAAAAAATCACGGTTAGAAGTACAGAGGTAAAAAAAAATACAAAAGAAAAGAAATAGGGGGATAGAGAGCTGTAAAAGTGTGGTCGTGTGCATTATATATATTTTTTTTACATAGGATAGTCAGATCATCTACCTTTCATCTTTAATTGGAGGGTTAAAAATAATTTTACCCCGTCAACGAGGGAAAGTAGATTACTCCACCGTAGAATTTCCCCTTGACAAATCCTACACTTTTCGTTTTTGTCATGATGACACAATTAAGAAGGACACATTTCTAGATAATATGACTTGGACTTGTGGAATTTGAAGATCATAAATCGTGATGAATTATACAAGAAAAAAAAAATCCTAACAATACTAAAAGACCAAGTATACCTTGTGTTTCTAGATAATATGACTTGACTTGTGGAATTTGAAGATCATAAATAATGAGGAGTTATACAAGAAAAAAAAAATCCTAACAATACTAAAAGAGTAAGTATACCTTGTGTTGGTCGTCGAACGCATATATATAATACGTGCAATACACATATATAAACTAGTATTAAAGAAAAGTAGATACCATCATAAATTTTAGTGTTTTAACTACTATTGTCCCTAAATTTTTCGATCATTGATTAATTTATTCTCCAATTTCTAATTTTGATAATTTATTTCCTAATTTTTTTGAAATATTGTAATATGTCTCATTTCACTATTGTCTTGTTAAGTTTGGAGATTTGAAGTTGAAAGATTTTCATTAGGTTTCAATTTGAATTGAAAATTTTCGTAGCTTTTTATCATATTTAATGTGGAGTATAACAATTCAAAAAGTTCATAGAATAAGTTGTAAAATATTTAGGTGGAAACCGTAACTAATAATATCGGTGGCTTATGATTGGGCTTCGGAATTCCTCTCAATTCGTAACAACACAGCCCAACTAGGGAGAGAGAACAAAAACACTTACTTTAAATCTAATGTCTGGCTAGCATTAATAGCAACTTAACGATGGTGACATTACTGTCGTAGATATCTTTCTACGAACTCATTTAGTTTTCTCACTAAATTTCGAATCTTCATGTCCTCATTTTAAAGTTACGTCTTAACGTTGATGTTTTTTGTATGAATTTTTGATAAATCGGATAAATCTGAATTGAGCTTGATAGAAAAATAAATTATATCCTAGTACTATCACAACCCAAAAACTGTTCTTATCTTACTACACCCCAATGTTTCTCTTCGTAATTGTGTTTCCCACAACATATAGAAGTATTCATAGTATTGATGTTTAGAAAACGTATCATTTATCTTTCTTTAGTGTTACTTTAGAGTGAAAAGTGTTCTGTTTTTAGTTATGTTAAATAAATATCATATTATACTTCTTACTCTATATATTATGACATCGGTCTTAAAAATACCGATTTAGTGATGACAAAATCTATTAAAAAATAAAAATATAAAAATGTAAATTAAAGGAGACTGATTCCCTGGTTTACTCTTTATAACCTATAATCATAGTACTTATAAAATCAAACAGTAATCAAAGGACAAAACGCGTTTCCTCTTTCATCTTCTTTGGCAAGAGAACATCGAAAAAGAACATTAAAACCCCACGAGGCTAATAAAACCAAAAAATATAACCTTAGTTTATCAGTAATACACACATACACACACACACACGGCTTATTGGTAAAGTTAAATGTTGAAAAGAGTGTGGCATGGAAAAGGATCAGAGTACATACATACGTTAGTATACACATGTATGTATATGTATGTTGTGTATATATACATATATGTATATGTACATGTATTATTACTCTACTCGTAGTAGCAAACAAAACATGAAATAACAATGGGGTTGGGATTAAGGGGAGCTTTTTGGACTGAATGCAACAAAAGTGTTTTACGACAATTTTTTCAAAACAGTGAAAACAGCCCCCACACCTAACATGTGGATGGCATGAATTCCTAGTAAGATTCTGCTGATGGGGAAAGAATGTTGAACAGTTTCTTTCATGAATGCATAGGAGAGAGAAAGAGTTAGAGAGAGAGAGAGAGAGAGAGAGAGAGAGAGAGAGAGAGAGAGGTGGTGGGTTTGTTCAGTTGCAGAATTTGTGCCTGAGCTTTTGCAGGCCATGAGAAAAGGATGTTCTGAATATTTCCAACTTTTGTTTTTTTGTCTTTGTTAACCTCATCATTCCCATCATCATCCCCCATGATATAACACACTTTTCTCTCCCACATTTCCTTTTTTAATTCTTTTTCCCTCGAAAAAATTTGATTAGTTTGCTTGAAATAAATAAATAAATGGGAGATTCCAATTTTGTCTATGTGAAAGTGATTTACCCAAATAACAAAAAATCAAGAAGATGAGAATAGTAACAAACTAAAACCTTCGAATAAAAATTATATATTATATTATATATATAATAATTTTGTTTAATTCACCTTTTGAAAAGAGTCTCTCATGTGATCTGAGAACTTACAAAGAAAAAGGTGGGGATATGACTGCAAGAAGCTGGTGCAGTTTTTTTTTTTTTTTTTTTTGGGGTCATGCAAAACTTAAACAAGAACTCTTTTTTGGCCCTTTTACCCCTAATGGATTGCTGAGTTATGCTGGACCACAACCACAATGAGGCCCTTTCTGGTGATTAATAATACAATGAAAATACCCTTTTTTGTTTTTCTGATCAGCTTTTTCCTTCTCTTCTCTTCTCTTCCCTTCTGGGTTTCTAAAGCTTGCTGCGTCATGTGGCTCCTACTCCAAGGAAGTCTATGAACTGTGGACCAGGAATAGGAATGGGAATGGGAATACCCTTTTCAAAATGGCTTGCCATTACGTCATTATTAACATTAATATTAATATTAATATTATCACTGACTGAGACTTGAGATACCGTTGCGTTTGAGAAACTTTGCAGATTCTGCTGCTGCAGATGCTGATGACTTGTATGAAAACCACCTGTTTGATGATTTTCAATTTCACTTGGCCTGTATTGTTCAAACGACTTGCTCTGGCTTAGCATTTCCATTGTCATGTTGTCATTGCACTTGGCACCACCTATATAATAAAAAAAAAAAAACACACAAATAGAAAGTTCAGAATCCACAGAGAGAGAGAGAGGTAAAAGTATCAAATATGGTCTAAAAAGGCATTACACCAAAAAGGGTTTGTCATAGTATTAGCTAGTCATTATGTAGTGAAAAGAAAGCTGTGAGAGACCTTGGATGGAGAGCAGCAAAAGGAGACGGATACAAAAAGGATATTTCAGCCATTTTTTTAGAGAACAAAAACTTCGGTCCAATGGCAAAGGAACTTGGCCAAAAGTATCAAAATGGGGGAGGAGCCAATGAGAAACAGCACAACAACCAAAAATTGCTCAAAACTAAAGAAAGAAGAATACATAAATCTATATGCACATATATATATATATATAGCAGCATCATCATCAACAGCAACAACAATAAGAAGATCATTAAATGAATACACAACAGGGAAAAAATCAAAAGGAGTGGTCTGTAGGGGACAGAATAACCCACTGTTGGAAGGGACCTTGTTGCTGGAGATTGCTTCAACACCAGTACTGGTCATGTGAGGTGAGCAATTCAAGCCATAAGAATCCCCACCACCACCACCACCACCAACATGACCGCCATTAAAGGCTCCAAAGGGAAAAGGAGACACATTTCCAATGCCAACACCAGACGAACCATGATGATGATGATGATGAGCCGGGACAAAGCTACCAAAACAGTAATCTCCTGCTCTAATTGGAAGAGCTGAACCACCACCGTGATGATGATAATCATGATCATGATCATCTGATCCGCAGACGAAGCTAGAGGAGGAATTGATGATGTTATTATTATTATTGTTAAGATCGAGATGATGATCCGTTCTTCTGTAAATGGATTGGTTGAGCTTTCTCCTCCGATAAGCACTCGACTGCTCTCCATACTTCCTCGCCATAATCACATGCCAATGGTTCTTCACTGCATTATCAGTCCTCCCTGGGAACAGCCTCGCTATCATGGCCCACTTGTTTCCATAGATCCTCTGAGCCTGCATTAGTCTCTCGTCTTCCTCCTCACTAAACGCCCTTCTGTTTATCCTCGGATCCAACTGGTTAAACCATCTCAGCCTGCAACTCTTGCCTTTCCAAAAATCCCAACAAAAAAATAATAATAATAAAAATTTGAACTAGAAGTTTATGTCAAGAACTTCTTTTTTTTTTTTTGGGGGGGGGGGGGGTTAAATTAAATTTACCTGATCTTCCTTCCAGCTTCTCAGCAATAAGGTTCCAGTTCTGAGGGCCACAAAGGGCCACAAGTTCTTTAAGCTTGGCGTCCTCAGCGGGTCTCCAATGTCCTTTGGCGCAGAGTTTGGACTGGCCACTATCAGTCTCCTTCCCGTTTACCCCATTATTATTATTATTATTATTATTATTATTATTATTCTCTGGAGCACAACTGTGAGTTTCATGTTCCTCGAATAAAGCTTTGTTCTCCCCTACGACTCCATCACTGCTCTTGCACCCTTTACCTTCCATGATGATAACTTCACCACGCACACTGCTCTGGTGCTCCTCAAAGCTTCTGGGGACGATGCAGTTTCCCATAGTCAGAGGAAAACCCCAGAAAGCTGCTGCTCTTCCATTTTCGACCACCGCCACTTCTGAGCACGACTTTGAAACTGATGATGAAACTAGTGATCTGTAGTTTGGAGTTAGAGAGAGAGACCCCGTGTCTGCATACACCATCCCCATTGAAGATGAAGTTGTGAGGCCGTTTTGGTTTTGCCCTTCTTCTTCTTCTTCTGTTGTTGGTGCTGTTGTTCTTGTTGTTGTATATAAAACACAATTGTTGGCCATGCCTTCGTTTCTTCTGACAGGTGTTTGGAAAACTAGTGTTTCAAAGTCATCTCCGTGGCCGGGAAAGGAGGACGATTAGAAAACGTGTGAAAATTTTTAGAGAAGAAAAGAATAAGAAGGGCTGAAATTTGAGAAATAGTTATGGAGAGAGAGAGAGAGAGAGAGATTGCTTTAAAGTAGTTTACAACACTGACTGACAATGAGCCTTTGATTTGACAAGTATCCCCTTTATTAATACTTAGAGTGCATTAGCTTTACTCTCTTAAATTTAGAGTGTGTTTGATTTGATAACTCAAATTTAATTTTTTTATTTTAAATTTTGTTTTTTTTTTTAAAAGTCTTTATTTTTTTTTTAAAAAGTTTTTTGTCTTTTTTGAAAAGTCAATAAAATTTACTATTTCAATTTCAAAAACTCAACTCAAACTAACGAACCAAACGAACTCTTAATTTTTCTATCTCAAATTTTATTTTTTTCTTTAAAAATCTTTATTTTTTTTAAAAAATTTTTTTTATCTTTTCTAAAAAGTCAACAAAATTTACTATTTTAACTTCAAAAACTCAATTCAAACTAACGAACCAAATGAACTCTTAGTGTCCTCTCTTCTTTTGACAAAAAAAATCCCACATCACTCGCACGGTGTGAAAATGATAGAGACGCCCTCCCCTTAAAAAGCAATCTCTCTCTCTCTCTCTCTCTCTAAAACACACCTTCACTCTCAATCACACTTTCTCTCTCTATTCATTGAGGTTGAAGGTCTTAGGCTGTCTCTCTATACATATGTGTGTTTATTTATATATATCAATGAGAGGAAGGGCTTTGACACAACAGCTATTGTCGGACACCAGTTAATGAATACTGAACCATCATTGTATCTAACTAGATCAGTGTGTTTTTTAACCTTTGGATTTGAATATAAGCACCTGAAGTTGACCTAACAAACAAACCCTTTTAAGGGGCGAAGGAGATTTTACCACTCTTTTTTATCTCAATTGTCCCTTCCTCCCAAACTAATTAAATACCCATCTCAAAAAAAAAAAAAAAAAAAAAAAAAAATAGCGCCAAAGCTAAAGCTAGTTTTACCCTTTTCAGCGCTTTCTTTTGTGCAGAAGGAATTATTACCCTTCCAAATAGTCAAAAATTACTTTTGTGTACTTCCCTTATTTATTAGGGAAAATTTAAAATTTATAATATAAACTGTATTATTATACTTTCAATAAGTATTATTATTTGATCGTCATATCAAATAGTGTACGGTATAAATATAGATTAAAAGATTAAACGATATGATCTAATAATCAAAAGAATAGTAAATATCCATAAAATAAAATTACAATTTTTATAATAAGTTTTTTTCTGTTTAATATCAATTTTTCCTGGTCAAGAACTTTCCTGAAGATTTCTATATGCTAAAATACTCGGTTTGTGTGAATAATAACCGAGGAAAAATCCATCATTTCTTCATGCTTGTTTCGGTTACTAGTTATAGTTACAAGAGATCCAATGGAAGAGAAGCATATCTACGTGAATGCACTCTTTTTTTTTTTTTTTGGTCAGCAAAACTGTTTTATGTCTTCTTTTTTTTTTTTAAGTTTTATTATAAAATACCAAAATACTACTAATAATGGTAACAATACTATAGAGAAAATTGTATAGAATAATATAGATTTTGTTTAGTATTTATATTTAACTTAAATTAAATTCTATTTTTTATCTTAATTTTATTTATTTTTTAAAAATTAATAAAAATTAATAATTAATTTTTAAAAAATAATTAATTTTAATTTAAAAATTTTATCTCTAATTAGCCAATTGTATGCTTTGCCCTGATTTTCAGTTCTCAGTTTTCAACTCGCTGGAAACCCAATTGCACACGTTTCATTTATTGTTTGCTGCAATGTACTATCCACGCTGTTCAAACTGACCAGTTTTGGGTCAAAATCTTTGAACAATATAGCTCGTGTATTTGTTTTTTTTTTTCTTTTAAATTTTCCTTTGCTTCGAAAAAAAAAATCCCATAAACAAAACAACCTAGGAAGCTAAATTCAAAGCATCTATGGAGGGACATAATCACAATACAGCACAAAACATAGCAAGTTAGTTAAAGATAAAATTTTTAAATTAAAATTTATTAATTTTTTAAAAATTAATTATTAATTTTTTTAATTTTTTTTAAAAAAATTTAAAATAAAAAAAATATAATTTAATTAGAATTAAATTTAAATATGAAAGAAAGTTATAAGCTACTAAATTAAATACAATAAAAAATAATAGTAAAATAAATCAATACATAGGAATAGAGTTCTATATAATAGATTAGATTTTCATGGAGCTGTATCAAGTTCTGTAAAACCATAGGGATCGGAATGCACGCTTTTGCGTTACATCTCACTCACATTTTCTAGTCTCTTCAAAGTGTTCCCTCTCTGTCTCCTTCATGTTTGAAACCCATTCGAAACATGACACCAACTGTGCTCATTGCCCATCACATCTATTGTTTGCATGTTCAGAACCTATAAATACATATATATGTATATATATGTACATGTATATATATATAATATGATATATACACGTATCCTTTCTACGTCAATCGTTCTTGGATGATGGGAATATTTACAGTATCGCACTTAGGTGGTAACAACAAGTAAACAACATACTTAACCTACCATCGCTTCTACAGGTTCGAGAAATGTCTTATTGGTCAGTCTTTGGACATTGATTTTGTGTTAATAGTCTCTGTAAATATGGCCTTGATTGGATTCTTGATCATTTCGTTGATGGGATTTGATATTGTCATATAAGACTGTTCGATTCACTAAACAGATAGCGCAAAAACGCCAGCGCTTCCTTTTGTTTTTTTTTTTTTTCAAGTATCAAAAGTAAGAACATAAATACTTTGGTAAATAGTGTATTTAGAAAATAATTAAAAAATAAAAAAGAAAGAAAGAAAGAAAGAAAACTCTAGATTGTATATGCCCTAGGAGGGAGGAATGTCATTATAAAAGTGGTACATCTATATTCCGCTTGGTTGGTGTATTTGAGTTGAAGAATTGAAGTTGAGTTGAGTTTTTAAATTATAGTTCATAATAAACTGTTTGAAGTTAAAAGTGTAAAAATTAAAATATATATTCGGAAAAAAAAAATCTCATTTCAATTTGAAATAACAAAATAACAGATTTTTAAAGTTTGATTTTTAAAATTAGAATTATAGATGTAAATAATAAAACTGAGTTTATTTAAAAAAAAAAAAAGATAAAAACATTTAAAATTATTTGATTAGAGCGAGTCAATCAAACGCGTATTGAATATTATTGTCCTCTAATCACTTTACTAAGACTAATAATCTAGAATTTGACACCAATATATTCTCTTGAAATTGAAAAGAGTAGTAATTATATATCTATAGATGTTTTTTTTTTTTTTTTTTTTTTGTGAATAAAACGGATCTAGGAGTGGTTCTATCATTTTCAGGTTTTCAGCTCTACAGATAGGGGTCACTTTCCTTAGGTATAGCAGAGACATGTACTTTATACTAATTTCTTTTAATCGTCCACCCAGGATCTACTATGTCATTATCAAACTATATTTTAACAGTCAAAACTGAAATAAGGTCTAAAAAAAGACAATAGAAATTGAACATGGATAAACAAAGGAGATAAGTCTAATTAAAGAACTCATCCTTTTATCAATCCATCAATCCATCCATCCATCCATCCATCCATGTGGGTGTTCCATAGATGTTTATGTTGTTATTTCGCTCGATTCTCATCTCCCGATGTCAACAAAAGTAGAGATTCTTCGATGTCATCATATGGTTAAAAGAGACTGAACGTATAGGATCTTCAGATAGATCAAGATTTCCCTCCATCATTGTCCTATTCATATCCAACCAACTTGAATAAATTTAAAACATAAAAAATTAAAAAATTAACTTTTAATATACTGCATGCCTGTGTGGTAAACGATGAAGGTGTATAAAGTAACTTTAATTCCGTCACGTAAGTACGACTGCTAAAACTGATCTGTGGTGCATGGTTTCCAAAGCCAATCGCAATTAGTCCCTGCACCAAATGGCTTCCAAAAAGAAAAATCAATAAAATGAGCTTCTGCAATATATTCACTTTGTTTCTGAGACGCTTTTTCTGGTTTTTTTTTTTTCTTTTCTTTTCCTTTTAAAAATAAAATTATGATAAGAAATATATTTTTATTCTACCCCTAAATACGTTGTTTTAATTTTGATCAACTTTTCAACGATTAAATATATGACTGTAAACAATTTTACATTGTAATCACTCACAAAGTTGATACAACGGTTAAAACAACAATTCATTCTGATAGAATAAACAGTACAATTCCTATCATGGATTTACACATTGTTTTGTAAAATTTCAATTGTGCTCTTACTTTATAAGAAAAATTACAATTGCGCATCCATTCAAATTTTCAAATTTAAATTTTACTTCTAAAATTTATGTTTACACCCATATTATTAAAATCTTTTTATTATAACCACATTCAATTATTAAAATGTGCTATTACGTGTCTTTTGTTTAGGGAAAAAAAACTACATCTAATTTTTTTTTTTTTTTAGCGCGCATTGAAATTATGTTCCAACTCCGTTGTTATATATACTGGGTTGCTATAGGCGAATTTTGGAAGGTTGTTGGCTATAAACACGTGTTGATCAAACAATAAATTCTTATGTTATGGAATTAATTACTCGAGAGATGTCAATGAGAGCTTTCAAACATCAAAAGGATTCAGATCACTTTGGGCCAATTAAGCTATTTGCATACATTTGATACAACAAGATCTCATTTGTACAGTTCTTTTTTGCTTCTGTTTTTTAAATTAAATACTCCAAGATATATGATGATAATGATGAGATCATATGATATCAGCTTTCAAATAATTAATATCAATTATTATCATTATATTATAGATATATATAGGATAATTAGTTATGAGTTAAGGACAATGTTAATGTTGTGGGCCTTTCCTACCCCCAAAAAAAAAAAATTAAGGGACAATGTAATGTTAAAGGAAAGAGGCCAAAATAGAAACTTTGATTATTCTGGAGGACCATTGTGTTATTTCAGAGCAAGGACAATAAATCACTTGTTGGTCTCCAACTTCCCGGACATGGAACATCTGGGGAGAGAGAGAGAGAGAAGAAACCATAAATATATGTGTGTTCATGACGTGGGGTCCTCAGGGATTAAACTGCAATATATTTGATAGTAAAAAAATACATATATATATATATATATTGCTTAGTTTGTGTGTGGTATACGTATATTAGATATTTATATAGGATATATGTACAGGAGAATATATTGCTCTCATCATCTTGCAGATTTGCCTTCATCTTTTGCCCAATTCCAAAACCAAAGCCAGTTATTTCTTTTTTGTTTTCTTCCTCTGCCAAGTCTGAGGGATCGAACTTTCCCACGTGTGCCCGTGTTTGCACGTGTGAAGCCCAAGCTTTCAGTCTAGATAACTATATATATAACATATATATATATATATATATACACATACATACATATATCAGAATTATTGGGACCAACTCATATCATATGTTTGAGATCAAAAACATCGAATCCCTCTAATATTGCCCGTTTGGTTTCCCGTATTGTTTTGTCTTTATATTAAAGCTTGGCTCTACGCACCAGCAACATTTTTCTTTTTGGCGAGAAATGACTAGAGCCCAATAAAACCCCCGCTTTTTTTTTTTAAATTTTTTAATAACTTAAATAGGTCACAAATGAAGATATTGGAGTTCTCAGATAACTCCGGATCACTCTAGTTCATTAACATCCGAAATGCAATTGAATTAACGTGGTAAGGGTGATTTAAACTAGAATTTCTTACAAGATAAATGATCGCCTGACAACCCACTCAGCACCAATAGTATCTAGTTGGACACAAAATTAACTTGCTTAAATGATCATTATAGTTGGATTTGAGACAACAAAAGTAATTAATAACTATAGAAAGAGTTGAAAAATACAGAATAAGTTAAAAAGGTTAATAATATTAATCATCTCACAACGGAAGATAGCGACGATACAATAATGTTAACATATTGATAACATAAGTAATTAACTGCAGAGAACTGAAAGGCAGCGTAAGTATATGTATATTGTGTACGTTAATAAGTTGGTTCTTTAAAAGGTCTTTGTTTTCGTCATGTACTTTACAATAAGTCAGAAATGTTAAATAGTGTATCATATTATTTTTGTACCTCTTCTGATCATTTGTTTTATTGCCTTGATTTTAATTATGTGATCAGAATTTCGACGTAAGAAGGCAGCATATATGTACAAAATATAAATTTTTTTTTTTCCAATTACAATTGTCTTTTCCTTTGCAGTCCATGTTTATGTTGAGAACCCATCACATACATGAATCTTATTCTTGCTTGACTCGATCTCCTATAAGGTAAACTGATTTGTTACTCATGGTCAAAGCTCATCCAGTCGTTAATTTAACAATCCACCCAAAAATAGGAATCCGACCACGGTTAAACAAATCATCTAGGTCGTACTATACAACTTTATTTTTTTGATGTTGGATGAAAAATATTTAGACCGTTGAAATTTTTTATTGTTGGGTCCAATTACTTGACAAAAACAGCTCAATTATTATTTCACATATATATATATATATATATATGTGTGTGATTTAGATCAATTTACTTATCATTCATCGTCTTCTGATAAATTACTTATACAGTACGGGAACAAGAAGGCCGGTCATATAGAAATAGTGATTAAGAAGTAGACCAGTTTTGAGGAAAAAGAAAAAAGAAAAAAAGGTCCAAACATTAATTATGAAGTGATGAAAAAGACACATCTCAAAACACAAGTGGCAGGGAAAGGGCCAAAAGAGACCTGAATGGACTAGAGGGAGTTAAAGGTGTTTGTCACATGACGTGAAACTTTGCATCAAAATGTTGTTGAATTACCAAACTAATAAGCAAAAGCTGTTTGGAAATTGGAAGAGGAGGAAGGTGTGGGTACGTAGCACATTATTATTATTATTATTATTATTTCTATTTTTATTTTTAATACATGAGTTGCCACAAAAATAATTATTTTAAAAAATGATAATATATCTTTTTTTTTCACCCACAAGGCTCATGTGCTGGATTCAGTTATGGGACTGAAAAAATATGAAACAACACTCCTTTGGAATGACCCCATGCTCATGTTAAGGAAAGACATCAGGAAATGACTATAAGGTAATAAAATTGGGAGAGGTTGTGGTAAATCCTCTCCCCATGACTCTATCGGTAGAGTCAGTTTTTTAACCGTTCGATTTAAATCGAACGGTTGACATATCAGGGATGTATCATATTATCATACACCTTACCTCATTTAAATTTTTTCACCCAAAATCTTCCCCGTCGCCGGCGCCGGACGCCGGCAACCCACCCCGACGCCGACGATTCACCTCCAACTCCGGCGACCCACCCCGGCCCCCCACCACCGGCCACCTACCGTTCGGCGACTCTTCCCCTTTCTCTCTCTTCCCCTCTCTCTCTCTTCTCCTCTCTCCTGCGGCCGCCCACCCCCGGCCCCCCCCCACCGCCGGCCCCAGCCCCGGCCGCCGGCGACCCCACCCCTCTCTCTCTTCCCCTTTCTCTCTCTTCTCTTCTCTCTCTCTCTCTTCCCCTTTCTCTCTCTTCTCCCGCGACCCCCCAGCCCCGGCCCCAGCTCCTGCCGCCCCCCCACCCAGCCCCGGCGCCAGGCAACCCCCCAGCCCACCCCAGCCACCCCGGCGAAAGGAGAAGAGAGAGAGGGGAAGAGAGAGAGAAGAGAAGAGAGAGAGGGGGGGTGGGGGGAGGCTGGGGCTGGGTGGGGGTTGGCCGGGGCTGGGGCCTGGGCTGGGTGGGGGGCCGAGGCTGGGGGGTCGCGAGAGAAGAGAGAGAAAGAGGAAGAGAGAGAGAGGGGTGGGGTCACCGGCGGCCGGGGCTGGGTGGGGGGCTGCCGGGGCTGGGGCCGGCGGTGGGGGGGGCCGGGGGTGGGCGGCCGCAGGAGAGAGGTGAAGAGAGAGAAAGGGGAAGAGAGAGAGGGGAAGAGTCGTCGGACGGCCGGATGCCGGTGGTGGGGGGCCGGAGGTGGGTCGCCGGAGTTGGGGGTGAGTCGCCGGCATCGGGGTGGGTCGCCGGCGTCCGGCGCCGGCGACGGAAAGGTCGTCGCCGGCGACGGAGAAGATTTTGGGTGGAAAAATTTAAATGAGGTAAGGTATATGATAATATGATACATCCCTGATATGTCAACCGTTCGATTTAAATCGAACGGTTAAAAAACTGACTCTACCGATAGAGTCATTGAGAGAGGCTCTACCACAGTTTCTCCCAATAAAATTTAGGGCAAATCTACAAATGCGTGAAAATTAAAAAAAATAATAATAAATATTTGAAAAAAAAAAAGAGCGAATAAAAGTGGGGTAGGATGTATCACAAAGTGGGGTTTGATTTGATATACCGATATATATATATATATATATCATGTATATAATATTACAGGACTGTTCCATAAGATTCTGTTGGGGCTGTTCCCTTGGAACTACATGAAAAGGGATGCAATTTGTGTGCACGTATAAGACTGGCTATTCCCCCTTATAGCTCCCAATAACAAGACAAATCTTATCAGTACTACTGAATAAAATTTGGTTTTTGGCTCAAGAGGTAGTACAAACATTAATATATAGCTTTAATTGTATACATATATCTATATATATAACGAATATATATATGTATAAACAGATAAATATATATATATATATATATGAAACGAGTAGGTGCCAACAGAAAAAAACATAAAATTAATGTTTTGGGGCTTTCATTTCCCACCTTGGATGTGTTTGGTGTTGGATATGAAGCATGAAAATCGGTTATATTTGTCCCCAGGGAGCACAGGAACAGCATGAATATATATACATATATTTGACCAGTACGTGTCTTTATTACCTCATAGCATGTAACCTAGAAACAGTTTTTTTGTAGGGCTCTTTTTGAAGGACTACTTAATAATCCAAGACTTTATATTTTTTTTTTCTCAGAGAAAAAAGGGGATCAATGATGTCATTACATTCCCTGTGTCACTACATGAATCTATAGAGATCACAGGTAGAACAACCCAGCGCTTGGCCGATATGTTCGCAATCAACAATATCCAAGGAGAACCAATTATGTCTGGGCCTTAGTCCACATTGCGAGGTCCCAGGAGAGGGTGTCAACCTCACAGAGGGATCTGGAGGATTCGATCCATAGATACTGGGAACGAGAGCCTTTATAGATAACCCTGAACTACTATGCCACCAACACCGGTGATAAGACTTTATAAATTTCTCTCTTCAAATTTACTCCCCTGCAAATAATAATAATAAATATCATAATAACAATAATATAGTTAACTGTACTAGCTAGAAAAGCGTCTTGTAACATATATATTTATGATGATTAATATACTTTGAATAATGCTATATGTACAATATCCAAAAAAATTGTACATCAATTAGTATAAAAATTGTAAATGTCTCGTTGGAAAAAAAAAAAAAAAGTTACAACGCCATACCAGCTTTGAGGAAAATCTGTAACATAGACGACTGTTCAAGTCATAAGCAACTAGATCAGAATTACAAAAAACTTGAGAAGAGAAATTAGCTTGCATAGCATTTAATATTTGTCAAAATTACGAATGTAGTCAAAGGAGCTGGTCAAACCCATTGAACTGAACTGTTCAAAATTCCAGGGCTAGAAATATTTACATACTCAATATTTGGAAAATTTGGTGCATGTAAGAAGAGTTTCATTACTCGGGCTATAATGTTCAAGAACAGTTACCAGAAAAGATATAAATGCTTTACTATTTGTGTCAAAATCTGATTCAACAACGAATAACAAGATATAAAACTTAATTTGAACTCTAAGATTTAAGAGAAGTCTGATTTTGATTCTCTTCAAATCTCAGTTGTTTTCAAAAGCGTGCAAATCTCATCACTTCACCCCTATTTATAATTTTTATAGTGAGGTTCTATATTTGAATCTCTATGTATTATACTATATGGCTCGCGTCATCAGGCTCTGTCTCTTGTCTTTAAATTCTTTTCGCTAACATGACGTTCCTTTTAATTCTGATTCTGCACTTTGTTATTTTCAGTTTTTTTATAACGATGTCATTATATTCTTTTATCAAAACGTGATGTCGTATCTGAACATACCCCCACATTTACTTAACCCCACAAAAGGAATAATATGAAAATAGGCATACTATGCCGAGTATATATTCTAGAATTGAGCATATTATTAATATTATTATAATAAAAAATGTCTCATATACGACAATTAAATCTATTTGACAGATGGAACATTCTATTTACAATACAAAAAGTCTCGAATACAAAACAACCCGTTTAATATATATATATATATATATATATATTTTTGTGTGTGTGTGTGAAGGAAGGATATATATAAGTTATATTTGTAAGATAAGTAGTAATATTGGAGCAGCATCATTTTGCATCTGGTGTTTAAATGCACAAGACAAAAATAAAAAGAAACAAGAAAACTCAAACCACATACGAAGGATTCAAACAGGAAAATCTGTTTTTCCTGCGACGCATCAGATCAATAGTTTCTATGGAAAATATGTATTTGTTACTTTCAAGTACCTCATTAACTCTAATGAGTACAATATAAACAGCAACAAAAACCTTATATGACAAGCTTTTGTCCAGATCTAAGAGTGTCACCTGCCTATTTTCCATCGTACTTCCACTAATTACTATAATTAAAAAAAAAACGTACTTCCTCTTATTATTACATGAAACCCACCTCATATATATACATGCATGATATCATGATAACAATCATGATGAGACTAGATGAACATGCATAATATATTGCAGTATATTCCCTATTTTTGGAGCATGAACAACATCTCTCGTCATTATTTGCAATTTCTTTCTTTCTTTCTTTCTTTCTTTATTATTAATTTTTTTTTTTGGGGTGGGGTGAGTTACATAAGTATCTTCACAGCTTCAAAATTTCTTCAATAAATCATTTTGTTATTAGAAACTACCAAGATATAGCAAAAATTTAATCAATAATATATTCTAATTCCATTCCTCCCATATTTAGGGGGGGGGGGGGGGGGAATCAAAGCGCGAAAGAGACAAAACACCGTAAATAGTTTATGAATAGTAATATTTTAAGAAAATTTGTATGTATTCTTTCAAGAACCTTGTGGGCATCGTATTTCTTCTTTTCTTCAAAAGAATTATGTTTTATTTTACGGTTTTGATGCTCTTTAGATGTTAAAAATGTTTTTAAAAACTATTTCTTTGTCTTTTTATTATTTTATTGTTTGCACAAAAAATACATTTATGCAAGTACCATAGATATTGATTGATTGTATGGATTTGCATAGCGACTCCACATCCTTAGGGCACATGTCCTACTTCAATTTTAAATTCTTATATTTATTTTAAATTACTAATAAAATATCTTTTGTGCCCCCACCATATAAAAAGACAATTAAGATCATAAAGATATATAACTCTATATCTATAAAGATAAAAATAATCCCATTTTTTTATTCATTCCATCATTTTCAGATTCTTTTATTCAAAGAAAAATGAAAATAATCTCAAATTTTTTTAACAATACCTTCATGAAAAAAAAAATTTCTTTCTTTCTAAGACCCACAAGAATCTCGTATCAATAAGCGACCCTAATCTGGTACTTACGTCCCTCGCGAGTGCGTTTGTCATTTCTCCCTCTAAAAATAATTCATGATGTGGTACTCATGTAATGGCACGTGTTTATGGTCATGGCATGCATCCATGATGTAGATATGATGGTGATGATGGCATATCCACAATGCATACATGGTGTTTGATCTAGTATATAGCATGCAACAGAGCCCTGAATGAACTCCACACAGATACTAGTTACTACAGTCGTACGTACTCCTTCAAGAGGACGGAGACTGAGGGTACGATGATAATAACATAACATGTATATATATTATGTGGTCACAGTCCCCGTATATGTAGCTATCCTATGCTATAACGCCACCTCCAATGCACGCAGCTGGATATGTCAGCAATGTAAGGTTTATATACACATGTGTACGTACATATTTATATATATATATAGAGAGAGAGAGAGAGAGAGAGAGAGAGAGAGTAATAGGACAACACGTTGATTCTCTAAAACCTCAGTTCCGTGAATCATCCCAACAAGGGGTGGGATCTAAAGGGATTATGATGCCAAATCTGGATAATGAAGGTACGGGAGTTAGACTGTCAAAAAACCCCAATAGGCAGCAACTTCACTGAGACAGGAAAAAAGAAATGGGATTAAAAAAGAGATAATCTCATTTGCAAATTCACTTTTTTACCCCAAATGGGAACTAAAATGGTTGGGTTAGTTCCCATTTGGGGTAAAAAAGTGAATTTCCCAAACTTTTTTCCCCACACCATGATTTTCCCACAACGTGTTTAACCATATCATTATCATCTGACGTGGCATTTGAGAACAAGTTTGTTAGAGTCGAGGTTTGCTTAGTTCAACTTTTTTAGTCCTTGGAATGACATAGAATTGTATAAAACAGTCCACAAAAAAAAAAAAAAATCTTGCAAAAGGTAAAATAAAAAGTGAAATGGCCGGGAAAAAGATTTGTCTGAACAATTTTGAACTCACAATTTAATTTTTTTACAGTATTTTTTCTCTCAGAATAATTTAAATTTATTGTTTAAATTTATAAACCGAAGGAATGTATATTCATAAGAGTACTGTTATACAAACAATATGAGTGCAGGAAAAGGCCCGGGGGGGGGGGGGGGGGGGGGTGTGTATAGTTGGTGTGATTCCAAACAATACCTCTCTCCTCTCACTCTTCTTCCTTGACTAACTATCCTGAACCCTAATCAGCTATATTATGTTAGAGTAGACAATTTTTCTTACTTAGACTGCAATCTTCTATGGCACCCACCAAATTTCACACCATTTAAGTCTTGACATAACTGTCTCAAAACTCCCTTTCAAAGCCCACTTCTTTTTTTTTTTTTTCCCCCTGCTCTCACCACAACTTCACTCAGTTTAATTTAAAAAAAAAAAAAAAGAGTTGAGACTACTGTATTTTTATTATTGGGAAAATCCTATGGAAATTAATATTTTTTTACTATTGATAAAAATTATAATATTAATCGTTAGATTATTTTTTATCGATACGATACATGTATGTTGACGTTAAATATTCATAATGCACGGTATAAAATTATTGCTGATATATTAGATGCACATATAGCAATATATTAATTGCCTGCACTGAAAAAGTGGGAACCACATGACCATTTTAAGGCATAAATATCCTGTTATAAGCTGTCCACTCCAGTTGACCAGACGCCGGTAATCTGACGGCTGAAAAAAACCATATACATATATATATATATATATATGTATTTATGTATAGGACACAGTGGTCAATGACATTTGTGTTCTGGGGTTTTGGGTTCTTCTGTATAATGTACCTGAGTTTTGCAAAAAAACTCCATAATCTCGAGTGGTCATTTCAAAGAATAATAACGCAAATTTAGGAGGGAATTTGACATTTGAGTTTAAATTTTAAATTTAAACTCAAATTTTTATTTTTTTTAAAAAAAATTTTTTTTTTTTTGAAAATTTTTTTTATCTTTTTTAAAAAGTCAACAAAAATTACTATTTAAATTTAAAAATTTCAACTCAATTCAAACATCAAACGCACTCTTACTAACCCAAAAATGATTATTGTTTTCTCTCTTCTTTTTTTTTCCTTTCGGGGGGGGGGGGGGGGGAGAGGGGGATTGTTTGGGGGACGTGTCAGATAGTTTGTATAAGCATGGCGTCAGTTCTGCAGACATATCAAATTGGGATTATTTTGGTGTTTGGGTTGAGTTTGAGATGAGATGAAATTTTTTAATTTAAGTTGATTGATTTTTTAAAAATTAATTATAAATTTTATTGACTTTTCAGAAAAAGATAAAAATTAAGATGAAAAAATACAGTTTAATTAAAATTAAACCTGAATGCCAAACATAGGCTAATTGATTCATCTAAAGTAACGTAACCTAAAAGGGATTTAGCCACCTTATTGGCTTTTCCTTTATATGAACAAGAACTTTATGGGGATTTCAGTTCTCTTACATTTACATATATATATATATATATATATATATATATAACTAAGGTGCACCTCATGAACCGCCAAAGATGATGAGTTCATTGGTTCACTGGTTATGTTATATTTCACCGAGAATCGTGCATTCCTTTATGGTTGTAGCATTGCAATGAAAGCAACAACTGATATAACACATTTACTACTAGTATAACCTAGCTTTAATCGACGACCGAAATTATACAGTATGATTAATATTTTTCTTGTTATATGTTGTGCTAGCAAATATAAGCGTTGAATGTTGAGAAAATCGGTTCGGATCATTGAAATTTGATATCTCTATAAAATAATATCTAGTGTTCGTTAGAGTATTGCATCGTTCTATTAAATTTGAATGATTGTGTTAAATGGGAATGCTTAATTAACATATCCAATGCATAAATTGAGAATGTCATGTGAATAATGTTTAGCTTCTTTTGAGACTAAAATTAGTACAATTGTGTTAATTAAAAAAAATGAAGGGCAACTGAAATTCCACACAACTTGTGAAAGGGGAAAGGGACATCCGGCCGGGGGGGGGGGGGGGGGGGGGGGAGGAAATGATTTTTGTTGTGTTGTTAATTTCGGCCTTTGGGTGTGGATGAGAATTTGTGGACAGGTTTCAGTTGATACCTAACAAAACCATGGCTTGGCCCATTTTCATGCCAGGCCTGGACCCATACAACAGCAACACCAGAGACATAGTGGAGGAGGGACTAACTATCTCAGCCCTGTGTTGAGCTTTGCAAGTGTTTTATCACTATTTAAACTCAATAAGGTGGCCTAGCGGTAATGGATTACCGTTGTGAATCAGTGATCAAAAGTTTAAGTATTAAGTGGTCCTTTTGGGGATTAAATGTGAATGTTTGTTTCATGTCATCCCAGTATTTGATAGAGAGTGCTTGAAATCATGCCCCCACGTATTGTTACGGGGCTGGAGTGATGCGCTCCTCGTCGAGGAGTAGGGCCTGCCTATATGACCTTCAGCAAACATTCCTGTTAGTGTCTGGGGAGCCCTCTATGGTAACGTCCAGATGGGATATGCTAACACTGATCGTCCCCTTTTCAGACTTTTACTTTATAATAACTTCAATAGTTTATAAAGAGGTAGAAGAAGAAAATTGTGACTTATGGGGGACAATTTTTAAGATTCGTTTCGAGCCACAGGGGTGGTCACAGAAATATTCCGGAACAACAAGACACACAAAACACAACTCTCTCTCTTTCTCTCTCTCTCTCTCTCTATCTGAGTCTCGGTGCAGAGATGTTCATCATTCGGTAGATTGTCCAAACAGGCATAAAATGCCAAAGCAAAGCTACAATGAGACAGACATTTTGTAAGAACTGTATGCCGACATATGAGGTGATTATCAAACTCAGAAAGCCCCCCTTTCTGAGGCCCCTCCACTGCTGGTTGTTGCTAAAATAGCTACCTCACTATATGCTTGACCTCACCACTTGTTTGTATCACCAACCAACCTCATTGTTGTTCTGATGTCAGGCTTCGGGTGACAACAACAACAACAACAACACGAGTTCCACAAGAAAAATGTATTTGGTTTATTCACAACTCAAGTTTTTACATGGTGTTAAATGTTAAAAACTCTCTCTCTTGAATTTTTACAAGACAAAAAGGGAACCATCTCTTTGAATTTAAAGGCTGTCCCGGAGTCTACCAGCAGAATCAAAGGGCATGTTTCAAAACTTTATGAGACAAATATTTGGTATAGGTTTAAATGAAATTTAATTTGAATAGTAGGTGTCTGTTGTATTGCAGATTTGCAGTGTGTGCATATATGAGTTTGAAATTTGAACCAGTCAACAAGTTAGAACAAGAAGGTCTCTCGTCCTGACGAAAATGATCAGAGTTTTTAAAGTAGGTTTGTACCTGAGGAAGAAAATTTACTTCAAAAGAATAGGACAAAGAAAAAGAACTAATAAAAGCAAAACCAAACCCATGATCTTAATAGTGAAATTCCTGCCCCCCACCCACCCCCCCACGTCCCTCTCTAATGCAATATTTGAACCTCTAATTTCTCTTTTTCTTGAAAATCCTTCCTTTTTATTTTTTTATTTTTTTTATTTTTTATTCAGGTGAAGACATGACAGATATTGACATTATAGAACACAAAGTTTTAGAGTCTCTGCTCCAGAAAAAGAAAAACATTCCTCTAGACATTACTGGTTTTGGACTTGTTAAGAAGGGGAATGTGAATGAGCTACCAAACCAGAAGCAACATGAAAACTACACTCTGAGAAAAAGAGGCCTTTAAAGTTTAACCCAAAACAAGCCCAACTAAAGTTCAAAAAAAAAAAAAAAAGCCCAACTCGACCTCTTTATCCCTCAAAATCAAGCCTGCCCGCCAGCCCAATCTGGAAGATTATGGGTTATTGTAAATTTCCAAAGGAAAAAAAAAGGTGCTTATGTGAAATGTTATCAATTTGCCCTCATAGATCATTTTGGACTCAACACTTATACTTACAGGACTGATTTATACCCTGCTTCAACAAGAGAGCAGCACTAGAACTAAAATTTGGAATGATGTCCAACTGAGATCAGGAAAAACCAAATAAACCAAAATCCTAAATATCTATGAGCGCCTGAAAGCAAATTAGAGGAAAAAAAATCCATATTAGATTGGATATTAGTTAACGCCAACTATTGAATGACTGAGCATACTGGTAGTGGCCATAGAATTTCCACAACCCAGCTTAAGAATTGAACATCTAATCATTCAACCATTATCCTGAGCAACTGCCACCATAAATTGCCAGGAACTAGAAGAAGTTATATACAATATTTGGAATTTGAACTCATCACAAAACTATTACCAAGAATGTAATCTATTCCAACATATTATAAGAATACTCGCTATATATGAAACAGCAATCATATTCTCATGAAGACAAGAGAAGTACCAGGTAATTGGCCTTCTAAATTAAAACTACGACAAATGTCCCGCTTCTTTTTTCCTCATTCCACCAATTTCCCAATTCTAATTATGGTTTTCCATTCAACGACCCATATTATATATGCCTTTAAGTCTACACATTGAAAACTGAAGAAAGATTCAAAGCTTGCCTCATATTGCTTTATATACATACGAGATACAACCTTTTAAGGCAACAATTAGTATCTCGGACTATTTGATACTCATCTACAAAAAGCTCAATCCTTTCAGCATTAGGAACATCAGTAATCATATTCTAATTCCACCCATTACCCAAAAGATCAAATCTTTGCACTATTTCTTCAAAGACAGAGTAAACTTACAACAACAACAAACCACTACCTGCCCTCCACAGTCCTCAACCGCATCTCAAGCAAACGAGAAGTGAACTCTCCATCACTAACCTTCAGCATCACCGACAATGGAACCCAGAATCCATGCTCGACCAAAAGCCTATGCCTGGGCTTGATCTTCCTTTCTAAACTGAACGAGAAATACTGGGGAAACCTCTTTAACTCCGAAACATCCCCTTTCATCTCCTTCAGAAAGTAGTCAACTTTCGGCACGAGATTGTTCTCCACGCTGAGAGTCAACAGCCCGGGAGATCTCAGCACCATCGTCACGACCTCGTCGTACGAAAGCCCTAGGCTCTGCAGGTACTGGATCTTCGGCAGGAGCGTGGCTTCGACGTTGGAAACGAGGAGGAGAGCGGTGTGGCAGGTGATGGAATTGCGGCCGACGAACCCTAGATTGGTGAGGAAGTCGAAAGTGGGGCGCAATTGGCCGTCGACGCTGCAGACGAGGAGCCTAGGGCAGCGGATTATGGATTTGCGGCTGTCGGGAAAGGGGATTCCGACATCGTTGAGGAGGAAATCGAAGACAGGGTAGAGATCGTAGTCGGGATCGGAGGTGAGGAGCTTGGGGTGCATGTCGAGGATACGGCCGATGGCGGAGCGCTCGATCCCCATGGAGGAGAAGCAGTGCTCGACGGACTTGACGGCGGAGAGAGGGGCGGAGCGGAAGTCGGGGTTGAGGGTTAGGGCTTTGTGGGAGTCGATGCTGAGCTCGTTCTCGAGGTAGAGGATCTTTTTCCCGGAAGAGGAGGCCGGAGTCGGAGGTGCTTGGGTGGCCGGAAAGTTGGGGCTTTCTGGCGATGGAGCTAGGGATTTGGGTATGGAATTTGGGGGAAGGAAAGAAGGAAACTTGAGGTAAGAGAAGGGTTTGGGGAGGTCGGTTAACAATGGCGGTGCTGTGGAGTCTGGTTATGGCGAGAGAGCTTGGCCATGACTTTATCGTCTCCATTGATGCTCTGTTTCTTCACTCGGAGTGAAAAGTGCTCTGTTTTACCTCTTCTTCCCCCAATTGTCAATAAAAGATCAAACGACAACATAATGAAGCGACAATTGAAAGATAGATTGACAACATAGTGGATTTCAAATATAATTGTTCCTCTTTTCAAAAAAATAAAAATAAAAGTTGTTCTTAAAATGATAAAACAAGTAGTTCTAACATAATCTAACGGTACGAATTCCATCAACTTTAAAGTTTAATAATAATAATAATAATATAAAAAACGACAATGATCGCTTCTTAAACGACAACAAGGGGAATACGACTATTTAAGAACAACTGAAAGAGGAGCAAACGACAGTAGAAGGACAAACGACAACAATGAATAGACGACGACATGAAAAATTTTGCTCCCGTCAATCATTACAAGCCCTCTCTTTGATACTTGTAACCGGAACCTCTCTTTCTTACGACATTGTGAACGAATGCTCTTTTGTTTATTAACCTTACCATTCCTGTTGTTATAGTTAGGTTCCCTCGTATGTT
Organism: Ficus hirta; assembly: GCA_038430175.1. Lineage (NCBI taxonomy): Eukaryota > Viridiplantae > Streptophyta > Magnoliopsida > Rosales > Moraceae > Ficus > Ficus hirta. The sequence goes on along the minus strand of CM076595.1, from coordinate 11,610,990 downwards.
TAAAAAATATCTTTCTTGTAGCAATATGTCCCACCTTGTAGCTATAAATAATAAAAATATGTCCCACATTGGTGCTATAAAATGCCGTCTGGGTGTATAGAATGTTTATAAGTATGGTTTTTATATTTAAAAAACAATTTAGGGGTAAATTTTAAAAATTATCTTCTAACTTAAAGCAGTGCTATTTGAATGTATCATTTTAAACAAGTTTTTGTATTATTTCAAGTATAAAAAATCATGATTTTTTCTCCCTCATTTATCTTCTGTTTTTATGGTGTTATGAATATTTTTTCTCCTCAATTTAAACAGTGCTATTTGTTTTTTTTTTTTCTTTGCGTTTTCTAATTTGAAAAGTTGATACTTGAGTCATGATTTCTTTATGAATTTTTCGGTCTTAAGGTCTTTATTGTGGCTAAGACTATAATTGACAGGGGTATTGAAAATAAGAAGGAAAAAGAAAAACAACAATATGGAAAGGAAGCAAAGGATAATTTTACGTGTAAGTTAACCCCTTAAAAAGCATATCACTAGATTATTGTCCCAGCTTTATTAGTTTTAGATTTTTTGACCTCTATTTAGATAAATACATAGAGTCAAAAATCTAAACAAGAATTAAGAAACGGAAAAAAATAAAAATAAAAAATAAACATATCTATAATTAAAGAGGTGTTTCCACAATTTTTTCATTTTTTTTATTTTGTGCACGTTTTTTTTTTAAATAAGGATTAAGGGGGTGAGGGATTTTCACTATGAACCTTAACTTTGGAATAAATGGAACTAATTACATAAATTATCTATTAAAACAACCCATTTAAGGGGTGGGAGGATTCTCACTAACCTAAACTTTGGAATAGAAGAAATCTAATAAACCGTTTATTTTAAAAACCTCATTATAAAAACCATCTATTTTTGCATAATATTATGGTTTTTTTCTGCATTTAAACAAATTAATTGTTAATGATACATGTTTTGCCCTTTTTGTATATTCTGCTGTTGATTATAATGTTTTTTTGATAATGATCTCATTTACAACAAACATTGTCAATCCTTTGAAATTTCTAATCTTATTTCATATCATAGAGTTACAATAATTATGTTCTTATATTCATTTATTATTATAGAGTATTTGTTGTTTGATTTCATTGATTAAAACAATAAATTACATTATTACTTTTCAAGTTTGTAATATTATCGTATCAGCGTAAAGTTACAATCTTTGTATTTGAATTATTAGGGATAATAATGTCATTATACACATTTTTCAGACAGCTTTATAATAAAATTAAATTGGGGAAAGATATTAAAATATTGGTATTAAGAAATTTGCGTTATTAATAAAATAATATCTAAGGATAATTTTGTGACACCTGTTTTATTTATTTACATATAATTTATTATTTTTTTAACAAGAGAATTAAAAAGGAAAAGAAAATAAAATAAATAAAAAACATGATCTCCTTTCGATCCTTGAGTGACAGAAAAATTAATGGGGCTGAATTCGCTATCTTGGAACAACAAACGTGGCTCAATTGTTAATTTCAAATCTCTAGTCGCATCTTATAAATTATTATATTATCAATTTCTTCTAATTGTAACTCACCTTACGTCCAATAATACACCTACTACTTCCCTCATACTTTTTTTTAATTAAATTGTGATACGAAATTTCATACTCGATACTCAGATATAAATATATTATTAAATTATACGTGCGATAATAATTCTCTCACACTTTTATTATATGACTATAGGTAAGACGGTAAGAATTGTAGAAATTACTGAGAAATATCCACGAACAGGTGGCGAAAGGCGTATGTAATTAATTTGGAAACTACCGCAGTGGAAACTTCATCTAATAGGATGACAACATTTGACGGAGATAAATGTACTTTATCCTTTGTTTCCACCCTCTAGAGGGAACTTTAGTATTAGTAAAAGCCAAGTAGTTGTTACTTCGCCCCACGAACAGGTAAAACTACTGTGTCTACAACCGAATCTCGAAGTGGAATAAACTACACTTCATTAGAAACTATGTATATATATATATATATATATATATATGTTATTCCACGAAACAACCGTGTAATTTATGTTAACTTCGCCCCCAAGAAAAAGTCAAAAAGACCAAGGTCGACGAGCGAGCTTCATGAGCACTCTATCTAGTACTGTCCTCATGAATATATGTTCTATATAACAAGCCCCAAAACTCTGATCTCTTCCACATATTTACATCAATTGATGCAAATAATCTCCTTGGTAATCCGTTTATGTATTTATCAGTTTTGAGAAGATGGAAAAAACCAACACAAGTACTTCACTTGGGCTTCCTTTCTTTGTCAAGAGAATCATTCGCTTATGGGACAACAAAATCCTTAAGTACTTCTTCTCAAACTTCAAGTCCTTATTTCTTCCCATAAAATGGATCTTTAAGACCATGAAAACCGAACGCACGATCGGTTCCCGACAGGTACTGCTCGGACAAGACGAAGTGAAAATGGTGATGAAGAGACTAGGAATCGGCTCAGGTAGACAAGAAGATAATGATATTTATGAGCAGATTGGTGAAGAAGAGATTTTGCAAGTGTTTGAGGAGGAAGAGCCGAGTATGGAGGAGTTGAAGGAAGCTTTTGGTGTGTTTGACGAAAACAAAGATGGGTTTATAGATGCCTCGGAGCTAGGTAAGGTTTTGTGCAGTCTTGGTTTGGTTAAGGAAGAAGAAGAAGAAGAAGAAGAAGAATGTTCTAGAACGAATCATGATGAATGGCTGAGGATGATGATCAAAGCGGTGGATGAGAATCAAGATGGAGTCATTGATTTTAATGAGTTCCTCAAATTTATGGAGGAGAGTTGCTTCATTTGAATGCTTTTTTTTTTAAGTTCTTAACTAGTTTCTCGTTTGTTTGTTATGGACCTTTTGTACTAGGTTTGGTTTGTTAAGTTTATGTACTTTAGTTTAATTTAGTTTATTTTATTCGAGATTTGACAATATGGCTTTGAGTAACTTTGTACTGACAGCTAGGTGTGTAATTTTATTTACTTTATGATGATTCTACACACTAATTAAATATTCTCTTTTATGATCTGAATTCGTTTTGCAATGTTTTTTTGCATATTTATATGATTGAAATTTTTATATTTGCAAACCTTGCCTCGCTTTACTATTCATAACGCAATATGGCATAACCTTCCATCCCCACGACTTACAATAAATTGCAATTTTGCCACTTTCTTTAACAAAATTTCGTTACATAACGATTTTAATTAATTATGAATCACGTGATTAGTTTGATAAAAGATCAGATAGGCCGGAGGGGCAAGAATGATATTGGGGATTGTCGTGCGAAAGAGGAGGCAACAAGGGTTAGCAAGCGGAGGGATTTAAGATTCTTTTATACATAATATTTGAAGTCTATTTTGTTTTACTATACGCCATTAAGCAACTAATGTGATCTACATATGATTATTGTAATCCAAAATTTCCCAAAAAAAAAAAAAAACACTAAAATTGGCGCCTCAATGATGAAAATACCGAATTGGAATTTATAATGATAAACTTTTCTTCTATTTTTAGTTATAGAAGCAAAGTTAGACAATTCTTTTTCTTCAAGGTTCAAATTTGAAAAATATACTATAAAACGATCCAGATACATAAGTCGGACTCGAAAGTAAGCTATGAAGATTATAGACACCTAAATTTAGGAATTCAGTGTTTTTGCACTAGTATATTTTTTGGGTTATAACTATTAACGAAGGAAACTTCTACAATAGGGGATGGTTACTTTTCTCCATCGGCGGAGAAAGATCTAACAGCTATCCTAACTTGGATTGTATGTGGGTCCTACTACCTTAACGTGAGATCATGTTGTAATCAAGGATAAAAATATCGATATTTGTGAAAATATCAGTACTTAAATTTTACGGAAATATCAACGAAAATATTGATATATGTGGAAATTAATGTAAAATATGAAATTCATTTAAAATACTAGATTTTTAAATAAAACTTAATGAAACTCTAAAATACTTAATAATATATAAATTAAATGAAACTCTTAATTAAATACCATGTATTTGATAAATTTACATAATAAGAATGGAGTATAATACAGTAAATGATAAGTTGACATTCACCAATTAAGTATAATCATTGAAACGTAACATAATATTGGTATATTACATTCATTGTTTCATACATGATAAGAAAACATTAATATTAAAAGAGCTTTTAAAATATTTGAAAGTATTTATTATAGCTTATTAGTATAAACAACATCGATACTAAGATAATATGACATTTGAGTATTCACTTTATATAATTTTGAACATGCTACTTGTCTCTCAATCTCTACTATCTATTAATATAAAAAGAAAATTGTATGTGAATTAAAAAAATCATGAATTTAGGGTGCGTTGGCTCACAAGTTTCTCTCCAACTAAACTGTACTTTTTCATCTAAATTTTTATCTTTTTATGAAAAATCAACAAAATTTATAACTAATTTTTAAAAAGTCAACAACTCAAACTTAAAAATTTCAACTCAAATCGTTTTACCAAACGCACACTTAATTATGTTAAAAGATAAAAAAAATTTATATTACAATTGATATATTACAGATATTTTGTCAATATTTCCTATGCAAACTTGCAATCCTGGACTCACCAGGAAGAATTCGTGGATATGAGTTTGTCTTTGTATATAGAGGAGATCAAAGAATAAGTTGTAAAATATTTAGGTGGCAACCGTAACTAATAATATCGGTGGCTTATGATTGGGCTTTCGAAATTCCTCTCAATTTGTAACAACACAGCCCAACTAGGGAGAGAGAACAAAAACACTTACTTTAAATCTAATGTCTGGCTAGCATTAATAGCAACTTAACGATGGTGACATTACTGTCGTAGATATCTTTCTACGAACTCATTTAGTTTTCTCACTAAATTTCGAATCTTCATGTCCTCATTTTAAAGTTACGTCTTAAAGTTGATGTTTTTTGTATGAACTTTTGATAAATCGGATAAATCTGAATTGAGCTTGATAGAAAAATAAATTATATCCTAGTACTATCACAACCCAAAAACTGTTCTTATCTTACTACACCCCAATGTTTCTCTTCGTAATTGTGTTTCCCACAATATATAGAAGTATTCATAGTATTGATGTTTAGAAAACGTATCAGTTATCTTTCTTTAGTGTTACTTTGAAGTGAAAAGTGTTCTGTTTTTAATTATGTTAAATAAATATCATATTATACTTCTTATTCTATATATTATGACATCGGTCTTAAAAATACCGATTTAGTGATGACAAAATCTATTAAAAAATACAAATAAAATGTAAATTAAAGGAGACTGATTCCCTGGTTTACTCTTTATAACCTATAATCATAGTACTTATAAAATCAAACAGTAATCAAAGGACAAAACGCGTTTCCTCTTTCATCTTCTTTGGCAAGAGAACATCGAAAAAGAACATTAAAACCCCACGAGGCTAATAAAACCAAAAAATATAACCTTAGTTTATCAGTAATACACACATACACACACACACACGGCTTATTGGTAAAGTTAAATGTTGAAAAGAGTGTGGCATGGAAAAGGATCAGAGTACATACATACGTTAGTATACACATGTATGTATATGTATGTTGTGTATATATACATATATGTATATGTACATGTATTATTACTCTACTCGTAGTAGCAAACAAAACATGAAATAACAATGGGGTTGGGATTAAGGGGAGCTTTTTGGACTGAATGCAACAAAAGTGTTTTACGACAATTTTTTCAAAACAGTGAAAACAGCCCCCACACCTAACATGTGGATGGCATGAATTCCTAGTAAGATTCTGCTGATGGGGAAAGAATGTTGAACAGTTTCTTTCATGAATGCATAGGAGAGAGAAAGAGTTAGAGAGAGAGAGAGAGAGAGAGAGAGGTGGTGGGTTTGTTCAGTTGCAGAATTTGTGCCTGAGCTTTTGCAGGCCCATGAGAAAAGGATGTTCTGAATATTTCCAACTTTTGTTTTTTTGTCTTTGTTAACCTCATCATTCCCATCATCATCCCCCATGATATGACACACTTTTCTCTCCCACATTTCCTTTTTTAATTCTTTTTCCCTCGAAAAAATTTGATTAGTTTGCTTGAAATAAATAAATAAATGGGAGATTCCAATTTTGTCTATGTGAAAGTGATTTACCCAAATAACAAAAAATCAAGAAGATGAGAATAGTAACAAACTAAAACCTTCGAATAAAAATTATATATTATATTATATATATAATAATTTTGTTTAATTCACCTTTTGAAAAGAGTCTCTCATGTGATCTGAGAACTTACAAAGAAAAAGGTGGGGATATGACTGCAAGAAGCTGGTGCAGTTTTTTTTTTTTTTTTTTTTGGGGTCATGCAAAACTTAAACAAGAACTCTTTTTTGGCCCTTTTACCCCCAATGGATTGCTGAGTTATGCTGGACCACAACCACAATGAGGCCCTTTCTGGTGATTAATAATACAATGAAAATACCCTTTTTTGTTTTTCTGATCAGCTTTTTCCTTCTCTTCTCTTCTCTTCCCTTCTGGGTTTCTAAAGCTTGCTGCGTCATGTGGCTCCTACTCCAAGGAAGTCTATGAACTGTGGACCAGGAATAGGAATGGGAATGGGAATACCCTTTTCAAAATGGCTTGCCATTACTTCATTATTAACATTAATATTAATATTAATATTATCACTGACTGAGACTTGAGATACCGTTGCGTTTGAGAAACTTTGCAGATTCTGCTGCTGCTGATGCTGATGACTTGTATGAAAACCACCTGTTTGATGATTTTCAATTTCACTTGGCCTGTATTGTTCAAACGACTTGCTCTGGCTTAGCATTTCCATTGTCATGTTGTCATTGCACTTGGCACCACCTATATAATAAAAAAAAAAAAAAACACACAAATAGAAAGTTCAGAATCCACAGAGAGAGAGAGAGAGAGAGAGAGAGGTAAAAGTATCAAATATGGTCTAAAAAGGCATTACACCAAAAAGGGTTTGTCATAGTATTAGCTAGTCATTATGTAGTGAAAAGAAAGCTGTGAGAGACCTTGGATGGAGAGCAGCAAAAGGAGACGGATACAAAAAGGATATTTCAGCCATTTTTTTAGAGAACAAAAACTTCGGTCCAATGGCAAAGGAACTTGGCCAAAAGTATCAAAATGGGGGAGGAGCCAATGAGAAACAGCACAACAACCAAAAATTGCTCAAAACTAAAGAAAGAAGAATACATAAATCTATATGCACATATATATATATATATAGCAGCATCATCATCAACAGCAACAACAATAAGAAGATCATTAAATGAATACACAACAGGGAAAAAATCAAAAGGAGTGGTCTGTAGGGGACAGAATAACCCACTGTTGGAAGGGACCTTGTTGCTGGAGATTGCTTCAACACCAGTACTGGTCATGTGAGGTGAGCAATTCAAGCCATAAGAATCCCCACCACCACCACCACCACCAACATGACCGCCATTAAAGGCTCCAAAGGGAAAAGGAGACACATTTCCAATGCCAACACCAGACGAACCATGATGATGATGATGATGAGCCGGGACAAAGCTACCAAAACAGTAATCTCCTGCTCTAATTGGAAGAGCTGAACCACCACCGTGATGATGATAATCATGATCATGATCATCTGATCCGCAGACGAAGCTAGAGGAGGAATTGATGATGTTATTATTATTATTGTTAAGATCGAGATGATGATCCGTTCTTCTGTAAATGGATTGGTTGAGCTTTCTCCTCCGATAAGCACTCGACTGCTCTCCATACTTCCTCGCCATAATCACATGCCAATGGTTCTTCACTGCATTATCAGTCCTCCCTGGGAACAGCCTCGCTATCATGGCCCACTTGTTTCCATAGATCCTCTGAGCCTGCATTAGTCTCTCGTCTTCCTCCTCACTAAACGCCCTTCTGTTTATCCTCGGATCCAACTGGTTAAACCATCTCAGCCTGCAACTCTTGCCTTTCCAAAAATCCCAACAAAAAAATAATAATAATAAAAATTTGAACTAGAAGTTTATGTCAAGAACTTCTTTTTTTTTTTTTGGGGGGGGGGGGGGGGTTAAATTAAATTTACCTGATCTTCCTTCCAGCTTCTCAGCAATAAGGTTCCAGTTCTGAGGGCCACAAAGGGCCACAAGTTCTTTAAGCTTGGCGTCCTCAGCGGGTCTCCAATGTCCTTTGGCGCAGAGTTTGGACTGGCCACTATCAGTCTCCTTCCCGTTTACCCCATTATTATTATTATTATTATTATTCTCTGGAGCACAACTGTGAGTTTCATGTTCCTCGAATAAAGCTTTGTTCTCCCCTACGACTCCATCACTGCTCTTGCACCCTTTACCTTCCATGATGATAACTTCACCACGCACACTGCTCTGGTGCTCCTCAAAGCTTCTGGGGACGATGCAGTTTCCCATAGTCAGAGGAAAACCCCAGAAAGCTGCTGCTCTTCCATTTTCGACCACCGCCACTTCTGAGCACGACTTTGAAACTGACGATGAAACTAGTGATCTGTAGTTTGGAGTTAGAGAGAGAGACCCCGTGTCTGCATACACCATCCCCATTGAAGATGAAGTTGTGAGGCCGTTTTGGTTTTGCCCTTCTTCTTCTTCTTCTGTTGTTGGTGCTGTTGTTCTTGTTGTTGTATATAAAACACAATTGTTGGCCATGCCTTCGTTTCTTCTGACAGGTGTTTGGAAAACTAGTGTTTCAAAGTCATCTCCGTGGCCGGGAAAGGAGGACGATTAGAAAACGTGTGAAAATTTTTAGAGAAGAAAAGAATAAGAAGGGCTGAAATTTGAGAAAATAGTTATGGAGAGAGAGAGAGAGAGTGTTGAAATATAAAACTATTGTTGGCCCACCTCCTAACAGCTTAAACTTTTGGGAGAATTGGTAAACTAACATGGTATCAGAGCAGGAGGTCCTGAGTTCGAACCCCTGTAATTGTACTATTTAACCCCCTTTATTATCATTGCGTGTTGGGCCTTTAATATGTTTTGGGCTTCTTATAATTGTGTTGGACTTTCAAAGGCCTTTAATATGTTTTGGGCTTCTTATAATTATGTTGGACTTTCAAATTAATATTTGTCCGCACGTTTGCCTATTGTCTGGCCTGTACGTGAGGGGGAGTGTTGAAATATAAAACTATTGTTGGCCCACCTCCTAACAGCTTAAGCTTTTGGGAGAATTGGTAAACTAACAGAGAGATTGCTTTAAAGTAGTTTACAACACTGACTGACAATGAGCCTTTGATTTGACAAGTTCCCCCTTTATTAATACTTAGAGTGCATTAGGTTTACTCTCTCAAATTTAATTTTTCTATCTTAAATTTTATTTTTTTCTTCAAAAGTCTTTATTTTTTTTTAAAATTTTTTTTATCTTTTCTAAAAAGTCAACAAAATTTACTATTTCAACTTCAAAAACTTAACTCAAACTAACGAACCAAATGAATTCTTAGTGTCCTCTCTTCTTTTGACAAAAAAATCCCACATCACTCGCACGGTGTGAAAATGATAGAGACGCCCTCCCCTTAAAAAGCAATCTCTCTCTCTCTCTCTCTCTAAAACACACCTTCACTCTCACTCACACTTTCTCTCTCTATTCATTGAGGTTGAAGGTCTTAGGCTGTCTCTCTATACATATGTGTGTTTATTTATATATATCAATGAGACGAAGGGCTTTGACACAACAGCTATTGTCGGACACCAGTTAATGAATACTGAACCATCATTGTATCTAACTAGATCAGTGTGTTTTTTAACCTTTGGATTTGAATATAAGCACCTGAAGTTGACCTAACAAACAAACCCTTTTAAGGGGCGAAGGAGATTTTACCACTCTTTTTTATCTCAATTGTCCCTTCCTCCCCAACTAATTAAATACCCATCTCAAAAAAAAAAAAAAAAAAAAAAAAAAAAAAAGCGCCAAAGCTAAAGCTAGTTTTACCCTTTTCAGCGCTTTCTTTTGTGCAAAAGGAATTATTTCCCTTCCAAATAGTCAAAAATTACTTTTGTGTACTTCCCTTATTTATTAGGTAAAATTTAAAATTTATAATATAAACTGTATTATTATACTTTCAATAAGTATTATTATTTGATCGTCATATCAAATAGTGTACGGTATAAATATAGATTAAAAGATTGAACGATATGATCTAATAATCAAAAGAATAGTAAATATCCATAAAATAAAATTACAATTTTTATAATAAGTTTTTTTCTGTTTAATATCAATTTTTCCTGGTCAAGAACTTTCCTGAAGATTTCTATATGCTAAAATACTCGGTTTGTGTGAATAATAACCGAGGAAAAATCCATCATTTCTTCATGCTTGTTTCGTTTACTAGTTATAGTTACAAGAGATCCAATGGAAGAGAAGCATATCTACGTGAATGCACTCTTTTTTTTTTTTTGGTCAGTAAAACTGTTTTATGTCTTCTTTTTTTTTTTTAAGTTTTATTATAAAATACCAAAATACTACTAATAATGGTAACAATACTATAGAGAAAAATGTATAGAATAATATAGATTTTGTTTAGTATTTATGTTTAACTTAAATTAAATTCTATTTTTTATCTTAATTTTATTTATTTTTTAAAAATTAATAATAATTAATAATTAATTTTTAAAAAATAATTAATTTTAATTTGAAAATTTTATCTCTAATTAGCCAATTGTATGCTTTGCCCTGATTTTCAGTTCTCAGTTTTCAACTCGCTGGAAACCCAATTGCACACGTTTCATTTATTGTTTGCTGCAATGTACTATCCACGCTGTTCAAACTGACCACTTTTGGGTCAAAATCTTTGAACAATATAGCTCGTGTATTTGTTTTTTTTTTTCTTTTAAATTTTCCTTTGCTTCGAAAAAAAAAATCCCATAAACAAAACAACCTAGGAAGCTAAATTCAAAGCATCTATGGAGGGACATAATCACAATACAGCACAAAACATAGCAAGTTAGTTAAAGATAAAATTTTTAAATTAAAATTTATTAATTTTTTAAAAATTAATTATTAATTTTATTAATTTTTTTAAAAAAAATTTAAAATAAAAAAAATATAATTTAATTAGAATTAAATTTAAATATGAAAGAAAGTTATAAGCTACTAAATTAAATACAATAAAAAATAATAGTAAAATAAATCAATACATAGGAATAGAGTTCTATATAATAGATTAGATTTTCATGGAGCTGTATCAAGTTCTGTAAAACCATAGGGATCGGAATGCACGCTTTTGCGTTACATCTCACTCACATTTTCTAGTCTCTTCAAAGTGTTCCCTCTCTGTCTCCTTCATGTTTGAAACCCATTCGAAACATGACACCAACTGTGCTCATTGCCCATCACATCTATTGTTTGCATGTTCAGAACCTATACATACATATATATATATACATGTATATATATAATATGATATATACACGTATCCTTTCTACGTCAATCGTTCTTGGATGATGGGAATATTTACAGTATCGCACTTAGGTGGTAACAACAAGTAAACAACATACTTAACCTACCATCGCTTCTACAGGTTCGAGAAATGTCTTATTGGTCAGTCTTTGGACATTGATTTTGTGTTAATAGTCTCTGTAAATATGGCCTTGATTGGATTCTTGATCATTTCGTTGATGGGATTTGATATTGTCATATAAGACTGTTCGATTCACTAAACAGATAGCGCAAAAACGCCAGCGCTTCCTTTTGTTTTTTTTTTTTTCAAGTATCAAAAGTAAGAACATAAATACTTTGGTAAATAGTGTATTTAGAAAATAATTAAAAAATAAAAAAGAAAGAAAGAAAGAAAGAAAACTCTAGATTGTATATGCCCTAGGAGGGAGGAATGTCATTATAAAAGTGGTACATCTATATTCCGCTTGGTTGGTGTATTTGAGTTGGAGAATTGAAGTTGAGTTGAGTTTTTAAATTATAGTTCATAATAAACTGTTTGAAGTTAAAAGTGTAAAAATTAAAATATATGTTCGGGAAAAAAAAAATCTCATTTCAATTTGAAATAACAAAGTAACAGATTTTTAAAGTTTGATTTTTAAAATTAGAATTATAGATGTAAATAGTAAAATTGAGTTTATTTTAAAAAAAAAAAAAGAAAAGATAAAAATATTTAAAATTATTTGATTAGAGCGAGTCAATCAAACGCGTGTTGAATATTATTGTCCTCTAATCACTTTACTAAGACTAATAATCTAGAATTTGACACCAATATATTCTCTTGAAATTGAAAAGAGTAGTAATTACATATCTATAGATGTTTTTTTTTTTTTTTTTTTGTGAATAAAACGGATCTAGAGGTGGTTCTATCATTTTCAGGTTTTCAGCTCTACAGACAGGGATCACTTTCCTTAGGTATAGCAGAGACGTGTACTTTATACTAGTTTTTTTTAATCGTCCACCCAGGATCTACTATGTCATTATCAAATTATATTTTAACAGTCAAAACTGAAATAAGGTCTAAAAAAAGACAATAGAAATCAAACATAGATAAACAAAGGAGATAAGTCTAATTAAAGAACTCATCCCTTTATCAATCCATCCATCCATCCATCCATGTGGGTGTTCCATAGATGTTTATGTTGTTATTTCGCTCGATTCTCATCTCCCGATGTCAACAAAAGTAGAGATTCTTCGATGTCATCATATGGTTAAAAGAGACTGAACGTATAGGATCTTCAGATAGATCAAGATTTCCCTCCATCATTGTCCTATTCATATCCAACCAACTTGAATAAATTTAAAACATAAAAAATTAAAAAATTAACTTTTAATATACTGCATGCCTGTGTGGTAAACGATGAAGGTGTATAAAGTAACTTTAATTCCGTCACGTAAGTACGACTGCTAAAACTGATCTGTGGTGCATGGTTTCCAAAGCCAATCGCAATTAGTCCCTGCACCAAATGGCTTCCAAAAAGAAAAATCAATAAAATGAGCTTCTGCAATATATTCACTTTGTTTCTGAGACGCTTTTTCTGGTTTTTTTTCTTTTCTTTTCTTTTCCTTTTAAAAATAAAATTATGATAAGAAATGTATTTTTATTCTACCCCTAAATACGTTGTTTTAATTTTGATCAACTTTTCAACGATTAAATATATGATTATAAATAATTTTACATTTTATAGTAGGGAAAGAGTCGCCGGACTGCCGGATGCCGTTGGTGGGGGGCCGGAGGTGGGTCGCCGGAGTTGGGGGTGAGTCGCCGGCGTCGGGATGGGTCGCCGGCGTCCGGCGCCGGCGACGGAGAAGATTTTGGGTGAAAAAATTTAAATGAGGTAAGGTATATGATAATATGATACATCCCTGATATGTCAACCGTTCGATTTAAATCGAACGATTAAAAAACTGACTCTACCGATAGAGTCATGAAGAGAGACTCTACCACAGTTTCTCCCAATAAAATTTAGGGCAAATCTACAAATCGGGAAAATTAAAAAAAATAATAATAAATATTTAAAAAAAAAAAGAGTGAATAAAAGTGGGGTAGGATGTATCACAAAGTGGGGTTTGATTTGATATATGATTAGATGGCCCACCGATATATATATATATATCATGTATATAATATTACAGGACTGTTCCATAAGATTTTGTTGGGGCTGTTCCCTTGGAACTACATGAAAAGGGATGCAATTTGTGTGCACGTATAAGACTGGCTATTCCCCCTTATAGCTCCCAATAACAAGACAAATCTTATCAGTACTACTGAATAAAATTTGGTTTTTGGCTCAAGGGGTAGTACAAACATTAATATATAGCTTTAATTGTATACATATATCTATATATATAACGAATATATATATGTATAAACAGATAAATATATATATATATATATATATATATGAAACGAGTAGGTGCCAACAGAAAAAAACATAAAATTAATGTTTTGGGGCTTTCATTTCCCACCTTAATTGGATGTGTTTGGTGTTGGATATGAAGCATGAAAATCGGTTATATTTGTCCCCAGGGAGCACAGGAACAGCATGAATATATATACATATATTTGACCAGTACGTGTCTTTATTACCTCATAGCATGTAACCTAGAAACAGTTTTTTTGTAGGGCTCTTTTTGAAGGACTACTTAATAATCCAAGACTTTATAATTTTTTTTTTCGCAGAGAAAAAAGGGGATCAATGATGTCATCACATCCCCTGTGTCACTACATGAATCTATAGAGATCACAGGTAGAACAACCCAGCGCTTGGCCGATATGTTCGCAATCAATAATATCCAAGGAGAACCAATTATGTCTGGGCCTTAGTCCACATTACGAGGCCCCAGGAGAGGGTGTCAACCTCACAGAGGGATATGGGGGATTCGATCCATAGATACTGGGAACGAGAGCCTTTATAGATAACCCTGAACTACTATGCCACCAACACCGGTGATAAGACTTTATAAATTTCTCTCTTCAAATTTACTCCCCTGCAAATAATAATAATAAATATCATAATAACAATAATATAGTTAACTGTACTAGCTAGAAAAGCGTCTTGTAACATATATATTTATGATGACTAATATACTTTGAATAATGCTATATGTACAATATCCAAAAAAATTGTACATCAATTAGTATAAAAAATTGTAAATGTCTCGTTGGAAAAAAAAAAAGTTACAACGCCATACCAGCTTTGAGGAAAATCTGTAACATAGACGACTGTTCAAGTCATAAGCAACTAGATCAGAATTACAAAAAACTTGAGAAGAGAAATTAGCTTGCATAGCATTTAATATTTGTCGAAATTACGAATGTAGTCAAAGGAGCTGGTCAAACCCATTGAACTGAACTGTTCAAAATTCCAGGGCTAGAAATATTTACATACTCAATATTTGGAAAATTTGGTGCATGTAAGAAGAGTTTCATTACTCGGGCCATAATGTTCAAGAACAGTTACCAGAAAAGATATAAATGCTTTACTATTTGTGTCAAAATCTGATTCAACAACGAATAACAAGATATAAAACTTAATTTGAACTCTAAGATTTAAGAGAAGTCTGACTTTGATTCTCTTCAAATCTCAGTTGTTTTCAAAAGCGTGCAAATCTCATCACTTCACCCCTATTTATAATTTTTATAGTGAGGTTCTATACTTGAGTCTCTATGTATTATACTATATGGCTCGCATCATCAGACTCTGTCTCTTGTCTTTAAATTCTTTTCACTAACATGACGTTCCTTTTAATTCTGATTCTGCACTTTGTTATTTTCAGTTTTTTTATAACGATGTCATTATATTCTTTTATCGAAACGTGATGTCGTATCTGAAACATACCCCCACATTTACTTAACCCCACAAAAGGAATAACATGAAAATAGGCATACTATGCCGAGTATATATTCTAGAATTGAGCATATTATTAATATTATTATAATAAAAAATGTCTCATATCCGACAATTAAATCTATTTGACAGATGGAACATTCTATTTACAATACAAAAAGTGTCGGATACAAAACAACCCCTTTAATATATATATATATATATATATATTTGTGTGTGTGTGTGTGAAGGAAGGATATATATAAGTTATATTTGTAAGATAAGTAGTAATATTGGAGCAGCATCATTTTGCATCTGGTGTTTAAATGCACAAGACAAAAATAAAAAGAAACAAGAAAACTCAAACCACATACGAAGGATTCAAACAGGAAAATCTGTTTTTCCTGCGACGCATCAGATCAATAGTTTCTATGGAAAATATGTATTTGTTACTTTCAAGTACCTCATTAACTCTAATGAGTACAATATAAACAGCAACAAAAACCTTATATGACAAGCCTTTGTCCAGATCTAAGAGTGTCACCTGCCTATTTTCCATCGTACTTCCACTAATTACTATAATTAAAAAAAAAACGTACTTCCTCTTATTATTACATGAAACCCACCTCATATATATACATGCATGATATCATGATAACAATCATGATGAGACTAGATGAACATGCATAATATATTGCAGTATATTCCCTATTTTTGGAGCATGAACAACATCTCTCGTCATTATTTGCAATTTCTTTCTTTCTTTCTTTCTTTCTTTATTATTATTTTTTTTTTTTTGGGGAGGGGTGAGTTACATAAGTATCTTCACAGCTTCAAAATTTCTTCAATAAATCATTTTGTTATTAGAAACTACCAAGATATCGCAAAAATTTAATCAATAATATATTCTAATTCCATTACTCCCATATTTAGGGGGGGAGGGGGGGGGGGGGGGGGGAATCAAAGCGCGAAAGAGACAAAACACCGTAAATAGTATATGAATAGTAATATTTTAAGAAAATTTGTATGTATTCTTTCAAGAACCTTGTGGGCATCGTATTTCTTCTTTTCTTCAAAAGAATTATGTTTTATTTTACGGTTTTGATGCTCTTTAGATGTTAAAAATGTTTTTAAAAACTATTTCTTTGTCTTTTTATTATTTTATTGTTTGCACAAAAAATACATTTATGCAAGTACCATAGATATTGATTGATTGTATGGATTTGCATAGCGACTCCACATCCTTAGGGCACATGTCTTACTTCAATTTTAAATTCTTATATTTATTTTAAATTACTAATAAAATATCTTTTGTGCCCCCACCATATAAAAAGACAATTAAGATCATAAAGATATATAACTCTATATCTATAAAGATAAAAATAATCCCATTTTTTTATTCATTCCATCATTTTCAGATTCTTTTATTCAAAGAAAAATGAAAATAATCTCAAATTTTTTTAACAATACCTTCATGAAAAAAAAATTTCTTTCTTTATAAGACCCACAAGAATCTCGTATCAATAAGCGACCCTAATCTGGTACTTACGTCCCTCGCGAGTGCGTTTGTCATTTCTCCCTCTAAAAATAATTCATGATGTGGTACTCATGTAATGGCACGTGTTTATGGTCATGGCATGCATCCATGATGTAGATATGATGGTGATGATGGCATATCCATAATGCATACATGGTGTTTGATCTAGTATATAGCATGCAACAGAGCCCTGAATGAACTCCACACAGATACTAGTTACTACAGTCGTACGTACTCCTTCAAGAGGACGGAGACTGAGGGTACGATGATAATAACGTAACATGTATATATATTATGTGGTCACAGTCCCCGTATATGTAGCTATCCTATGCTATAACGCCACCTCCAATGCACGCAGCTGGATATGTCAGCAATGTAAGGTTTATATACACATGTGTACGTACATATTTATATATATATAGAGAGAGAGAGAGAGAGAGAGAGTAATAGGACAACACGTTGATTCTCTAAAACCTCAGTTCCGTGAATCATCCCAACAAGGGGTGGGATCTAAAGGGCTTATGATGCCAAATCTGGATAATAAAGGTAAGGGAGTTAGACTGTCAAAAAACCCCAAATAGGCAGCAACTTCACTGAGACAGGAAAAAAGAAATGGGATTACTTGTTTGGTTGTTAGTTTCTTTTAAACTAAATTGTACTTTTTTCATCATGATTTTTGTCTTTTTCTGAAAAAGTTTTTTGTCTTTTCTAAAAAACTTTTTTGTCTTTTCTGAAAAATTACTATTGAAACTAAAAAATCTTAAACTAAACTCATTCACCAAACACCCCCATAAAAAAGAGATAATCTCATTTGCAAATTCACTTTTTTACCCCTAATGGGAACTAAAATGGTTGGTTCATTTGGGGTAAAAAAGTGAATTTCCCAAACTTTTTTCCCCACACCATGATTTTCCCACAACGTGTTTAACCATATCATTATCATCTGATGTGGCATTTGAGAACAAGTTTGTTAGAGTCGAGCTTTGCTTAGTTCAACTTTTTTAGTCCTTGGAATGACATAGAATTGTATAAAACAGTCCACAAAAAAAAAAAATCTTGCAAAAGGTAAAAGAAAAAGTGAAATGGCCGGGAAAAAGATTTGTCTGAACAATTTTGAACTCACAATTTAATTTTTTTACAGTATTTTTTCTCTCAGAATAATTTAAATTTATTGTTTAAATTTATAAACCGAAGGAATGTATATTCATAAGAGTACTGTTATACAAACAATATGAGTGCAGGAAAAGGCCCGGGGGGGGGGGGGGGGGGGTGTGTATAGTTGGTGTGATTCCAAACAATACCTCTCTCCTCTCACTCTTCTTCCTTGACTAACTATCCTGAACCCTAATCAGCTATATTATGTTAGAGTAGACACTTTTTCTTACTTAGACTGCAATCTTCTATGGCACCCACCAAATTTCACACCATTTAAGTCTTGACATAACTGTCTCAAAACTCCCTTTCAAAACCCACTTCTTTTTTTTTTTTTTCCCCTGCTCTCACCACAACTTCACTCAGTTTAATTTTTTAAAAAAAAAAAAAGAGTTGAGACTACTGTATTTTTATTATTGGGAAAATCCTATGGAAATTAATATTTTTTTACTATTGATAAAAATTATAATATTAATCGTTAGATTATTTTTTATCGATACGATACATGTATGTTGACGTTAAATATTCATAATGCACGGTATAAAATTATTGCTGATATATTAGATGCACATATAGCAATATATTAATTGCCTGCACTGAAAAAGTGGGAACCACATGACCATTTTAAGGCATAAATATCCTGTTATAAGCTGTCCACTCCAGTTGACCAGACGCCGGTAATCTGACGGCTGAAAAAAACCATATAAATATATATATATATATATATGTATTTATGTATAGGACACAGTGGTCAATGACATTTGTGTTCTGGGGTTTTGGGTTCTTCTGTATAATGTACCTGAGTTTTGCAAAAAAACTCCATAATCTCGAGTGGTCATTTCAAAGAATAATAACGCAAATTTAGGAGGGAATTTAACATTTGAGTTTAAATTTTAAATTTAAACTCAAATTTTTATTTTTATTTTTTAAAAAAAAATTTTTTTTGAAAAAATTTTTTATCTTTTTTAAAAAGTCAACAAAAATTACTATTTAAATTTAAAAATTTCAACTCAATTCAAACATCAAACGCACTCTTACTAACCCAAAAATGATTATTGTTTTCTCTATTCTTTTTTTTTTTCTTTGTGGGGGGGGGGGGGGGGGGAGGGGGATTGTTTGGGGGACGTGTCAGATAGTTTGTATAAGCATGACGTCAGTTCTGCAGACATATCAAATTGGGATTATTTTGATGATTGGGTTGAGTTTGAGATGAGATGAAATTTTTTAATTTAAGTTGATTGATTTTTTAAAAATTAATTATAAATTTTATTTACTTTTCAGAAAAAGATAAAAATTAAGATGAAAAAGTACAGTTTAATTAAAATTAAACCTGAATGCCAAACATAGGCTAATTGATTCATCTAAAGTAACGTAACCTAAAAGGGATTTAGCCACCTTATTGGCTTTTCCTTTATATGAACAAGAACTTTATGGGGATTTCAGTTCTCTTACATTTACATATATATATATATATATATATAACTAAGGTGCACCTCATGAACCGCCAAAGATGATGAGTTCATTGGTTCACTGGTTATATTATATTTCACCGAGAATCGTGCATTCCTTTATGGTTGTAGCATTGCAATGAAAGCAACAACTGATATAACACATTTACTACTAGTATAACCTAGCTTTAATCGACGACCGAAATTATACAGTATGATTAATATTTTTTCTTGTTATATGTTGTGCTAGCAAATATAAGCGTTGAATGTTGAGAAAATCGGTTCGGATCATTGAAATTTGATATCTCTATAAAATAATATCTAGTGTTCGTTAGAGTATTGCATCGTTCTATTAAATTTGAATGATTGTGTTAAATGGGAATGCTTAATTAACATATCCAATGCATAAATTGAGAATGTCATGTGAATAATGTTTAGCTTCTTTTGAGACTAAAATTAGTACAATTGTGTTAATTAAAAAAAATGAAGGGCAACTGAAATTCCACACAACTTGTGAAAGGGGAAAGGGACATCCGGCCGGGGGGGGGGGGGGGGGGGGGGGGGGAGGAAATGATTTTTGTTGTGTTGTTAATTTCGGCCTTTGGGTGTGGATGAGAATTTGTGGACAGGTTTCAGTTGATACCTAACAAAACCATGGCTTGGCCCATTTTCATGCCAGGCCTGGACCCATACAACAGCAACACCAGAGACATAGTGGAGGAGGGACTAACTATCTCAGCCCTGTGTTGAGCTTTGCAAGTGTTTTATCACTATTTAAACTCAATAAGGTGGCCTAGCGGTAATGGATTACCGTTGTGAATCAGTGATCAAAAGTTTAAGTATTAAGTGGTCCTTTTGGGGATTAAATGTGAATGTTTGTTTCATGTCATCCCAGTATTTGATAGAGAGTGCTTGAAATCATGCCCCCACGTATTGTTACGGGGCTGGAGTGATGCGCTCCTCGTCGAGGAGTAGGGCCTGCCTATATGACCTTCAGCAAACATTCCTGTTAGTGTCTGGGGAGCCCCCTATGGTAACGTCCAGATGGGATATGCTAATACTGATCGTCCCCTTTTCAGACTTTTACTTTATAATAACTTCAATAGTTTATAAAGAGGTAGAAGAAGAAAATTGTGACTTATGGGGGACAATTTTCAAGATTCGTTTCGAGCCACAGGGGTGGTCACAGAAATATTCCGGAACAACAAGACACACAAAACACAACTCTCTCTCTTTCTCTCTCTCTCTCTCTCTATCTGAGTCTCGGTGCAGAGATGTTCATCATTCGGTAGATTGTCCAAACAGGCATAAAATGCCAAAGCAAAGCTACAATGAGACAGACATTTTGTAAGAACTGTATGCCGACATATGAGGTGATTATCAAACTCAGAAAGCCCCCCTTTCTGAGGCCCCTCCACTGCTGGTTGTTGCTAAAATAGCTACCTCACTATATGCTTGACCTCACCACTTGTTTGTATCACCAACCAACCTCATTGTTGTTCTGATGTCAGGCTTCGGGTGACAACAACAACAACAACAACACGAGTTCCACAAGAAAAATGTATTTGGTTTATTCACAACTCAAGTTTTTACATGGTGTTAAATGTTAAAAACTCTCTCTCTTGAATTTTTACAAGACAAAAAGGGAACCATCTCTTTGAATTTAAAGGCTGTCCCGGAGTCTACCAGCAGAATCAAAGGGCATGTTTCAAAACTTTATGAGACAAATATTTGGTATAGGTTTAAATGAAATTTAATTTGAATAGTAGGTGTCTGTTGTATTGCAGATTTGCAGTGTGTGCATATATGAGTTTGAAATTTGAACCAGTCAACAAGTTAGAACAAGAAGGTCTCTCGTCCTGACGAAAATGATCAGAGTTTTTAAAGTAGGTTTGTACCTGAGGAAGAAAATTTACTTCAAAAGAATAGGACAAAGAAAAAGAACTAATAAAAGCAAAACCAAACCCATGATCTTAATAGTGAAATTCCTGCCCCCCACCCACCCCCCCACGTCCCTCTCTAATGCAATATTTGAACCTCTAATTTCTCTTTTTCTTGAAAATCCTTCCTTTTTATTTTTTTATTTTTTTTATTTTTTATTCAGGTGAAGACATGACAGATATTGACATTATAGAACACAAAGTTTTAGAGTCTCTGCTCCAGAAAAAGAAAAACATTCCTCTAGACATTACTGGTTTTGGACTTGTTAAGAAGGGGAATGTGAATGAGCTACCAAACCAGAAGCAACATGAAAACTACACTCTGAGAAAAAGAGGCCTTTAAAGTTTAACCCAAAACAAGCCCAACTAAAGTTCAAAAAAAAAAAAAAAGCCCAACTCGACCTCTTTATCCCTCAAAATCAAGCCTGCCCGCCAGCCCAATCTGGAAGATTATGGGTTATTGTAAATTTCCAAAGGAAAAAAAAAAGGTGCTTATGTGAAATGTTATCAATTTGCCCTCATAGATCATTTTGGACTCAACACTTATACTTACAGGACTGATTTATACCCTGCTTCAACAAGAGAGCAGCACTAGAACTAAAATTTGGAATGATGTCCAACTGAGATCAGGAAAAACCAAATAAACCAAAATCCTAAATATCTATGAGCGCCTGAAAGCAAATTAGAGGAAAAAAAATCCATATTAGATTGGATATTAGTTAACGCCAACTATTGAATGACTGAGCATACTGGTAGTGGCCATAGAATTTCCACAACCCAGCTTAAGAATTGAACATCTAATCATTCAACCATTATCCTGAGCAACTGCCACCATAAATTGCCAGGAACTAGAAGAAGTTATATACAATATTTGGAATTTGAACTCATCACAAAACTATTACCAAGAATGTAATCTATTCCAACATATTATAAGAATACTCGCTATATATGAAACAGCAATCATATTCTCATGAAGACAAGAGAAGTACCAGGTAATTGGCCTTCTAAATTAAAACTACGACAAATGTCCCGCTTCTTTTTTCCTCATTCCACCAATTTCCCAATTCTAATTATGGTTTTCCATTCAACGACCCATATTATATATGCCTTTAAGTCTACACATTGAAAACTGAAGAAAGATTCAAAGCTTGCCTCATATTGCTTTATATACATACGAGATACAACCTTTTAAGGCAACAATTAGTATCTCGGACTATTTGATACTCATCTACAAAAAGCTCAATCCTTTCAGCATTAGGAACATCAGTAATCATATTCTAATTCCACCCATTACCCAAAAGATCAAATCTTTGCACTATTTCTTCAAAGACAGAGTAAACTTACAACAACAACAAACCACTACCTGCCCTCCACAGTCCTCAACCGCATCTCAAGCAAACGAGAAGTGAACTCTCCATCACTAACCTTCAGCATCACCGACAATGGAACCCAGAATCCATGCTCGACCAAAAGCCTATGCCTGGGCTTGATCTTCCTTTCTAAACTGAACGAGAAATACTGGGGAAACCTCTTTAACTCCGAAACATCCCCTTTCATCTCCTTCAGAAAGTAGTCAACTTTCGGCACGAGATTGTTCTCCACGCTGAGAGTCAACAGCCCGGGAGATCTCAGCACCATCGTCACGACCTCGTCGTACGAAAGCCCTAGGCTCTGCAGGTACTGGATCTTCGGCAGGAGCGTGGCTTCGACGTTGGAAACGAGGAGGAGAGCGGTGTGGCAGGTGATGGAATTGCGGCCGACGAACCCTAGATTGGTGAGGAAGTCGAAAGTGGGGCGCAATTGGCCGTCGACGCTGCAGACGAGGAGCCTAGGGCAGCGGATTATGGATTTGCGGCTGTCGGGAAAGGGGATTCCGACATCGTTGAGGAGGAAATCGAAGACAGGGTAGAGATCGTAGTCGGGATCGGAGGTGAGGAGCTTGGGGTGCATGTCGAGGATACGGCCGATGGCGGAGCGCTCGATCCCCATGGAGGAGAAGCAGTGCTCGACGGACTTGACGGCGGAGAGAGGGGCGGAGCGGAAGTCGGGGTTGAGGGTTAGGGCTTTGTGGGAGTCGATGCTGAGCTCGTTCTCGAGGTAGAGGATCTTTTTCCCGGAAGAGGAGGCCGGAGTCGGAGGTGCTTGGGTGGCCGGAAAGTTGGGGCTTTCTGGCGATGGAGCTAGGGATTTGGGTATGGAATTTGGGGGAAGGAAAGAAGGAAACTTGAGGTAAGAGAAGGGTTTGGGGAGGTCGGTTAACAATGGCGGTGCTGTGGAGTCTGGTTATGGCGAGAGAGCTTGGCCATGACTTTATCGTCTCCATTGATGCTCTGTTTCTTCACTCGGAGTGAAAAGTGCTCTGTTTTACCTCTTCTTTCCCCAATTGTCAATAAAAGATCAAACGACAACATAATGAAGCGACAATGGAAAGATAGATTGACAACATAGTGGATTTCAAATATAATTGTTCCTCTTTTCAAAAAAATAAAAATAAAAGTTGTTCTTAAAATGATAAAACAAGTAGTTCTAACATAATCTAACGGTACGAATTCCATCAACTTTAAAGTTTAATAATAATAATAATAATATAAAAAACGACAATGATCGCTTCTTAAACGACAACAAGGGGAATACGACTATTTAAGAACAACTGAAAGAGGAGCAAACGACAGTAGAAGGACAAACGACAACAATGAATAGACGACGACATGAAAAATTTTGCTCCCGTCAATCATTACAAGCCCTCTCTTTGATACTTGTAACCGGAACCTCTCTTTCTTACGACATTGTGAACGAATGCTCTTTTGTTTATTAACCTTACCATTCCTGTTGTTATAGTTAGGTTCCCTCGTATGTTTAAAAAATATCTTTCTTGTAGCAATATGTCCCACCTTGTAGCTATAAATAATAAAAATATGTCCCACATTGGTGCTATAAAATGCCGTCTGGGTGTATAGAATGTTTATAAGTATGGTTTTTATATTTAAAAAACAATTTAGGGGTAAATTTTAAAAATTATCTTCTAACTTAAAGCAGTGCTATTTGAATGTATCATTTTAAACAAGTTTTTGTATTATTTCAAGTATAAAAAATCATGATTTTTTCTCCCTCATTTATCTTCTGTTTTTATGGTGTTATGAATATTTTTTCTCCTCAATTTAAACAGTGCTATTTGTTTTTTTTTTTTCTTTGCGTTTTCTAATTTAAAAAGTTGATACTTGAGTCATGATTTCTTTATGAATTTTTCGGTCTTAAGGTCTTTATTGTGGCTAAGACTATAATTGACAGGGGTATTGAAAATAAGAAGGAAAAAGAAAAACAACAATATGGAAAGGAAGCAAAGGATAATTTTACGTGTAAGTTAACCCCTTAAAAAGCATATCACTAGATTATTGTCCCAGCTTTATTAGTTTTAGATTTTTTGACCTCTATTTAGATAAATACATAGAGTCAAAAATCTAAACAAGAATTAAGAAACGGAAAAAAATAAAAATAAAAAATAAACATATCTATAATTAAAGAGGTGTTTCCACAATTTTTTCATTTTTTTTATTTTGTGCACGTTTTTTTTTTTAAATAAGGATTAAGGGGGTGAGGGATTTTCACTATGAACCTTAACTTTGGAATAAATGGAACTAATTACATAAATTATCTATTAAAACAACCCATTTAAGGGGTGGGAGGATTCTCACTAACCTAAACTTTGGAATAGAAGAAATCTAATAAACCGTTTATTTTAAAAACCTCATTATAAAAACCATCTATTTTTGCATAATATTATGGTTTTTTTCTGCATTTAAACAAATTAATTGTTAATGATACATGTTTTGCCCTTTTTGTATATTCTGCTGTTGATTATAATGTTTTTTTGATAATGATCTCATTTACAACAAACATTGTCAATCCTTTGAAATTTCTAATCTTATTTCATATCATAGAGTTACAATAATTATGTTCTTATATTCATTTATTATTATAGAGTATTTGTTGTTTGATTTCATTGATTAAAACAATAAATTACATTATTACTTTTCAAGTTTGTAATATTATCGTATCAGCGTAAAGTTACAATCTTTGTATTTGAATTATTAGGGATAATAATGTCATTATACACATTTTTCAGACAGCTTTATAATAAAATTAAATTGGGGAAAGATATTAAAATATTGGTATTAAGAAATTTGCGTTATTAATAAAATAATATCTAAGGATAATTTTGTGACACCTGTTTTATTTATTTACATATAATTTATTATTTTTTTAACAAGAGAATTAAAAAGGAAAAGAAAATAAAATAAATAAAAAACATGATCTCCTTTCGATCCTTGAGTGACAGAAAAATTAATGGGGCTGAATTCGCTATCTTGGAACAACAAACGTGGCTCAATTGTTAATTTCAAATCTCTAGTCGCATCTTATAAATTATTATATTATCAATTTCTTCTAATTGTAACTCACCTTACGTCCAATAATACACCTACTACTTCCCTCATACTTTTTTTTAATTAAATTGTGATACGAAATTTCATACTCGACACTCAGATATAAATATATTATTAAATTATACGTGCGATAATAATTCTCTCACACTTTTATTATATGACTATAGGTAAGACGGTAAGAGTTGTAGAAATTACTGAGAAATATCCACGAACAGGTGGCGAAAGGCGTATGTAATTAATTTGGAAAACGACAATAATAATAATAATATAAAATATAAAAAGTTTAATAATAATAATAATAATATAAAAAACGACAATGATCACTTCTTAAACGACAACAAGGGGAATACGACTATTTAAGAACAACTGAAAGAGGAGCAAACGACAGTAGAAGGACAAACAACAACAATGAATAGACGACGACATGAAAAATTTTGCTCCCGTCAATCATTACAAGCCCTCTCTTTGATACTTGTAACCGGAACCTCTCTTTCTTACGACATTGTGAACGAATGCTCTTTTGTTTATTAACCTTACCATTCCTGTTGTTATAGTTAGGTTCCCTCGTATGTTTAAAAAATATCTTTCTTGTAGCAATATGTCCCACCTTGTAGCTATAAATAATAAAAATATGTCCCACATTGGTGCTATAAAATGCCGTCTGGGTGTATAGAATGTTTATAAGTATGGTTTTTATATTTAAAAAACAATTTAGGGGTAAATTTTAAAAATTATCTTCTAACTTAAAACAGTGCTATTTGAATTTATCATTTTAAACAAGTTTTTGTATTATTTCAAGTATCCTTCATTTATCTTCTGTTTTTATGGTGTTATGAATATTTTTTCTCCTCAATTTAAACAGTGCTATTTGTTTTTTTTTTTTCTTTGCGTTTTTTAATTTAAAAAGTTGATACTTGAGTCATGATTTCTTTATGAATTTTTCGGTCTTAAGGTCTTTATTGTGGCTAAGAGCCCGTTTGGTTCACCAGTTTGAGTTGAGATTTTTAAGTTCAGTTTGAGTTGAGTTAAGTTTAGTTTAAATGATGAGTGTTTGGTAAAAAGTTTGAGTTGAAAAGTTTAAGTTGAGTTGAGTGTTTGGTGGAAAAAGTTTAAATTGAGTTGAAATGGAAAAAAACAAGGGCCTTGTTTGGATTGTAAAAAAATGAGCTGAATCAATTTTTTAAATTTTTTTAAAACATTCTATCATATATTTTTGTAAATAAAATATACGATCAGTAATATGACGGATTATAATTCATAATCAATATGAGACAGTACAAGGTTGCGTACAATTGGTAAAAAAAATGAGATGTTTCAATTTTTTAATTTTTTTCCAAACATTCTATCATATAAATTTATAAATAAAATATACGATTAGTAATATGACGGATTATAATTCATAATCGATATGAGACAGCACAAGATTGCGTAAAATTTCTTGGTTTGTTAAAAAGTTTTATAATTCATAATTTTATAAATAAAATATGAGTGTTTGTTAAAAAGTTTGAGTTAAAAAGTTTAAGTTGAGTTGAGTGTTTTTTATTTTTTTTTTTAATATTCTATCGTATGTTTTAATTAAAAATTATGTTTGGATGTAAAAAATTTGAGTTAACAAGTTTAACTCAAAGTTAACATTTTATTATAGGTTAAGAATGAAAAAATGAAAAAAATTAAAATAAACTAAAATAAAAACACATATCAGCAACATACATCAAAATTTTTATAATATTTTTTACATAGTCATAAAATACAATAAAAATTACGTAGTTGTTAAAAAAATAATCCTTATTCGACAGTTGACCGAAGTAACTATGTAAAATTTTCAATTTAAACGGTTTAGATGTTCCATACACAAATTTTATTAAGCACTTAAATATAATATTTATTACAAAAATTATGGGTGTGTTTGTTTCAACATTTCAAACTAAAATATTTCAACTCAATTTTTGTCTTTTTCCCAAAAAGTTTTTGTCTTTTCCCAAAAAGTTTTTTGTCTTTTCTGAAAATTCAAAAAAATTTACTATTACAACTTAAAAATTTCAACTCCAACTGACGAACCAAACGGACCCTATTATTTATTATAATATTTTTAAGATTTTTTTAATCCTAAAACTTTCCCAATTCTCTCTCCTCTCCGCCCCCTCTCTCTCTCTCTACAAGACTACAACCTTCCCAATTCCCAATTCTCTTTCCATTGCTCCTCTCTCGACAACCTTCCCACTCTCTCTCTACAACCTTCCCAAT
Source organism: Ficus hirta (assembly GCA_038430175.1). Lineage (NCBI taxonomy): Eukaryota > Viridiplantae > Streptophyta > Magnoliopsida > Rosales > Moraceae > Ficus > Ficus hirta. The sequence continues at coordinate 11,582,890 of CM076595.1, read as the reverse complement.
TCCCTCTCTCTCTCCCTCTCTCTCTCTCTACAACCTTCCACCTTCCCAATTCTCTCTCCTCTCCCTCTCTCTCTCTCTCTACAACCTTCCCAATTTCTCTCTCGTCTACGCCCCCACCTCCATCACCGTCAGGCACAACGTCACCATGGCCGCCGCCACCACCTATCTCCTCCTCCTCCTCTAGGCTTCGCAACCTTGTCCCCATAACCGTCGTCATTGCCCAGAACGGCGGAGCCTCCAATGGCTCCGTCTCTTCTTCCGTTTCTTCTTCTACAACTCGCGAGGCCGGCGAGCTCGCGATTCGGCGGTGAGTGGGGAAATATGAAGCTTGTAACTGGGTTCGTGGGGGCCACGGTGGATGGGCCAAACTGCCGGAGGGGATGGTTGCTGGCGGCTGGGGAGAAGTCGTAGTCGGTGGGTGGCGGCCAAATTGCCGGAGGGGATGATTGCGAGGGGGCTGGGAACCGTTGCCTTGGATTTGTTGCACAGTAAATCAAGTTTGATTTACTGTGTAACGGTTCAATGGTGAGCTCGAACCAAACGGGTATTCCAAACGCCATCAATTGAGTTTGAACTCAGAATTTTGAGTTCAAACCGGTGGGCCAAACGCCACCTAAGACTATAATTGACAGGGGTATTAAAAATAAGAAGGAAAAAGAAAAACAACAATATGGAAAGGAAGCAAAGGATAATTTTACGTGTAAGTTAACCCCTTAAAAAGCATATCACTAGATTATTGTCCCAGCTTTATTAGTTTTAGATTTTTTGACCTCTATTTAGATAAATACATAGAGTCAAAAATCTAAACAAGAATTAAGAAACGGAAAAAAATAAAAATAAAAAATAAACATATCTATAATTAAAGAGGTGTTTCCACAATTTTTTCATTTTTTTATTTTGTGCGCATTTTTTTTTTAAATAAGGATTAAGGGGGTGAGGGATTTTCACTATGAACCTTAACTTTGGAATAAATGGAACTAATTACATAAATTATCTATTAAAACAACCCATTTAAGGGGTGGGAGGATTCTCACTAACCTAAACTTTGGAATAGAAGAAATCTAATAAACCGTTTATTTTAAGAACCTCATTATAAAAACCATCTATTTTTGCATAATATTATGGTTTTTTCTGCATTTAAACAAATTAATTGTTAATGATACATGTTTTGCCCTTTTTGTATATTCTGCTGTTGATTATAATCTTTTTTGATAATGATCACATTTACAACAAACATTGTCAATCCTTTGAAATTTCTAATCTTATTTCATATCATAGAGTTACAATAATTATGTTCTTATATTCATTTATTATTATAGAGTATTTGTTGTTTGATTTCATTGATTAAAACAATAAATTACATTATTACTTTTCAAGTTTGTAATATTATCTTATCAGCGTAAAGTTACAATCTTTGTATTTGAATTATTAGGGATAATAATGTCATTATACACATTTTTCAGACAGCTTTATAATAAAATTAAATTGGGGAAAGATATTAAAATATTGATATTAAGAAATTTGCGTTATTAATATAATAATATCTAAGGATAATTTTGTGACACCTGTTTTATTTATTTACATATAATTTATTATTTTTTTAACAAGAGAATTAAAAAGGAAAAGAAAAGAAAATAAATAAAAAACATGATCTCCTTTCGATCCTTGAGTGACAGAAAATTTAATGGGGCTGAATTCGCTATCTTGGAACAATAAACGTGGCTCAATTGTTAATTTCAAATCTCTAGTCGTATCTTATAAATTATTATATTATCAATTTCTTCTAATTGTAACTCACCTTACGTCCAATAATACACCTACTACTTCCCTCATACTTTTTTTTTTAATTAAATTGTGATACGAAATTTCATACTCGACACTCAGATATAAATATGTCATTAAATTATACGTGCGATAATAATTCTGTCACACTTTTATTATATGACTATAGGTAAGACGGTAAGAGTTGTAGAAATTACTGAGAAATATCCACGAACAGGTGGCGAAAGGCGTATGTAATTAATTTGGAAACTACCGCAGTGGAAACTTCATCTAATAGGATGACAACATTTGACGGAGATTAATGTACTTTATCCTTTGTTTCCACCCTCTAGAGGGAGCTTTAGTATTAGTAAAAGCCAAGTAGTTGTTACTTCGCCCCACGAACAGGTAAAACTACTGTGTCTACAACCGAATCTCGAAGTGGAATAAACTACACTTCATTAGAAACTATATATATATATATATATATATGTTATTCCACGAAACAACCGTGTAATTTATGTTAACTTCGCCCCCAAGAATAAGTCAAAAAGACCAAGGTCGACGAGCGAGCTTCATGAGCACTCTATCAAGTACTATCCTCATGAATATATGTTCTATATAACAAGCCCCAAAACTCTGATCTCTTCCACATATTTACATCAATTGATGCAAATAATCTCCTTGGTAATCCGTTTATGTATTTATCAGTTTTGTGAAGATGGAAAAAACCAACACAAGTACTTCACTTGGGCTTCCTTTCTTTGTCAAGAGAATCATTCGCTTATGGGACAACAAAATCCTTAAGTACTTCTTCTCAAACTTCAAGTCCTTATTTCTTCCCATAAAATGGATCTTTAAGACCATGAAAACCGAACGCACGATCGGTTCCCGACAGGTACTGCTCGGACAAGACGAAGTGAAAATGGTGATGAAGAGACTAGGAATCGGCTCAGGTAGACAAGAAGATAATGATATTTATGAGCAGATTGGTGAAGATGAGATTTTGCAAGTGTTTGAGGAGGAAGAGCCGACTATGGAGGAGTTGAAGGAAGCTTTTGGTGTGTTTGACGAAAACAAAGATGGGTTTATAGATTCCTCGGAGCTAGGTAAGGTTTTGTGCAGTCTTGGTTTGGTTAAGGAAGAAGAAGAAGAAGAAGAAGAATGTTCTAGAACGAATCATGATGAATGGCTGAGGATGATGATCAAAGCGGTGGATGAGAATCAAGATGGAGTCATTGATTTTAATGAGTTCCTCAAATTTATGGAGGAGAGTTGCTTCATTTGAATGCTTTTTTTTTAAGTTCTTAACTAGTTTCTCGTTTGTTTGTTATGGACCTTTTGTACTAGGTTTGGTTTGTTAAGTTTATGTACTTTAGTTTAATTTAGTTTATTTTATTCGAGATTTGACAATATGGCTTTGAGTAACTTTGTACTGACAGCTAGGTGTGTAATTTTATTTACTTTATGATGATTCTACACACTAATTAAATATTCTCTTTTATGATCTGAATTCGTTTTGCAATGTTTTTATGCATATTTATATGATTGAAAATACCGAATTGGAATTTATAATGATAAACTTTTGTTCTATTTTTAGTTATAGAAGCAAAGTTAGACAATTCTTTTTCTTCAAGGTTTAAATTTGAAAAATATACCATAAAACGATCCAAATACATAAGTCGGACTCGAAAGTAAGCTATGGAGATTATAGACACCTAAATTTAGGAATTCAGTGTTTTTGCACTAGTATATTTTTTGGGTTTAACTATTAACAAAGGAGACTTCTACAATAGGGGATGGTTACTTTTCTCCATCGGTGAAGAAAGATCTAACAGCTATCCTAACTTGGGTTGTATGTGGGTCCTACTAACTTAACGTGAGATCATGTTGTAATCATTGATGAAAATATTGATATTTGTGAAAATATCGGTACTTAAATTTTACGGAAATATCAACAAAAATATTGATATTTGTAGAAATTAATGTAAAATATGAAAATTCATTTAAAATACTAGATTTTTTAATAAAACTTAATGAAACTTAAAATACTTAATTATATATAAATTAAATGAAACTCTTAATTAAATACTAAGTATTTGACAAATTTACATAATAAGAATGAGTATAATACAGTAAATGATAAGTTGACATTCACCAATTAAGTATAATCATTGAAACGTAACATAATATTGGTATATTACATTTATTGTTTCGTACATGATAGGAAAACATTAATATTAAAAGAGCTTTTAGAATATTTAAAAATATTTGTTAGATCTTATTAGCATAAACAACTTCGATACTAAGATACTATGATATTTGAGTATTCACTTTATATAATTTTGAATATGTAACTTGTTTCTCAATCTCTACTATCTATTAATATAAAAAGAAAATTGTATGTGAATTAAAAAAATCATGAATTTAATTATGTTAAAAGATAAAAAATTATATTGCTATTGATATTTTACGGATATTTTGTCAATATTTCCTATGCAAACTTGCAATCCTAGACTCACCAGGAAGAATTCGTGGATATGAGTTTGTCTTTGTATATAGAGGAGATCAAAGACTTGAACCCACTCTGAAAAAATTCCTAAATCTCATTCACATCGACAACGTGACAATCTCTGATCCCATCATCAGATTCACCAACACCATAACATAAAGCACCCTAAAAAAAATTAAAAAAAAAAAAAAAAAAAAAAAACCCCCCACGATCCGTTCAATAAAGAAAAACATTTTGATAAGAAAACTAAAATCATCTTAGAATCAAAAACCCATTTTTAAAGTTGAAGCCTAACAAACCCACGACCCATCCTCCTAAAAATTGTACGATATCGCAGTTGAATTCTGGAAAAAGAAAAAAGAAAGAAACGAAAGAAAACTGATGCCAACCCATTTCGCTGTAAATTTATTTGACAAACTAATTCAAACAAAAGAGATACAGATGAACGAAGGAGAAAGAAAGAAGAAAGAGAAAACAGAGATACGAAAAAAAAAAAAAAAAAAAAAGAGAAAAAGAAAATCACGGTTAGAAGTACAGAGGAAAAAAAAAATACAAAAGAAAAGAAATAGGGGGAGAGAGAGCTGTAAAAGTGTGGTCGTGTGCATTATATTTTTTTTTTTACATAGGATAGTCAGATCATCTACCTTTCATCTTTAATTGGAGGGTTAAAAATAATTTTACCCCGTCAACGAGGGAAAGTAGATTACTCCACCGTAGAATTTCCCCTTGACAAATCATACAATTTTCGTTTTTGTCATGATGACACAATTAAGAAGGACACATTTCTAGATAATATGACTTGGACTTGTGGAATTTGAAGATCATAAATCGTGATGAATTATACAAGGAAAAAAAAAAATCCTAACAATACTAAAAGACCAAGTATACCTTGTGTTTCTAGATAATATGACTTGACTTGTGGAATTTAAAGATCATAAATAATGAGGAGTTATACAAGAAAAAAAAAATCCTAACAATACTAAAAGAGTAAGTATATCTTGTGTTGGTCGTCGAACGCATATATATAATACGTGCAATACACATATATAAACTAGTATTAAAGAAAAGTAGATACCATCATAAATTTTAGTGTTTTAACTACTGTTGTCCCTAAATTTTTCGATCATTGATTAATTTGTTCTCCAATTTCTAATTTTGATAATTTATTTCCTAATTTTTTTGAAATATTGTAATATGTCTCATTTCACTATTGTCTTGTTAAGTTTGGAGATTTGAAGTTGAAAGATTTTCATTAGGTTTCAATTTGACTTGAAAATTTTCGTAGAATTTTTCGTAGCTTTTTATCATATTTAATGTGAAGTTAAAACTAAACACACACATAACAACAATTCAAGAAGTTCATAGAATAAGTTGTAAAAAATTTAGGTGGCAACCGTAACTAATAATATCGGTGGCTTATGATTGGGCTTCGGAATCAGATTGGACCAAGTCCAAAAATGTGCTAGTCCTTTCAATTTGTAACAACACAGCCCAGCTAGGGAGAGAGAACGAAAACACTTCTTTAAATCTTTTCAGTGTCTAGCTAGCATTAATAGCAACTTAACGATGGTCACAATACTGTCGTAGAATACAATCTCATATAGTTTTCTTACTGAGGGTATTTAGTGAATGAGTTGAGTTTGAGTTAAGTTGAAATTTTTAAGTTTGAGTTGAGTTGACCTTTTTAAAAATAGTTATAAATTTTATTGACTTTTCAGAAAAAGACAAAAATTGAGATGAAAAAATACAGTTTAATTGGAGTTAAACTCGGATACCAATGAACCCTAAATTTCGAATCTTCATGTCCTCATTTTAAAGTTAAGTCTTAAAGTTGATGTTTTTTGTATGAACTTTTGATAAATAGGATAAATCTGAATTGAGATTAATTGAGAAATAAATTATATCCTAGTGCCATCACAACCCAAGAACTGTTCTCATCTTACTACACCCCAATGTTTCTCTTTGTAATTGTGTTTCCCACAATATAATAGAAGTATTCATACTATTGATGTTTAGAAAACGTATCAGTTATCTTTCTTTAGTGTTAATTTGAAATAAAAATATTTTGATTTTAATTATGTTAAATAAATATCATATGTTACTTCTTATTCTCTATATTATGACGTTGATCTTAAAAATACCGATTTAGTGATGACAAAATCTATTAAAAAAAAAATACAAATCTAAATTAAAGGAGACTGATTCCCTGGATTACTCTTTATAACCTAGTTTATAACCTATAATCATAGTACTTAGTACTTATAAAATCAAACAGTAATCAAAGGACAAGACGCGTTTCCTCTCTTTGGCAAGAGAACATCCAAAAAGAACGTTAAAACCCCACGAGGCTAACAAAGCCAAAAAAATATAACCTTAGTTACTTATATACATACATGGCTTATTGGTAAAGTGAAATGTTGAAAAGAGTGTGGTATGGAAAAGGATCAGAGTACATACGTTAGTATACACATGTATGTATATGTATGTTGTGTAAATATACATATATATGCATATGTACATATATATTATTACACTACTTGTAGAAGCAAATAAAACATGAAATAACAATAGGGTTGTGATTAAGGGGAACTTTTTGGACTGAATCCAACAAAAGTGTTCTACGATAATTTTTTCAAAACAGTGAAAACAGCCCCCACACCGAACGTGTGTATAGCATGAATTCCTGAGTAAGATTCTGCTGACGGGGAAAGGATGTTGAACAGTTTCTTTCATGAATGCATAGGAGAGAGGAGAGAGAAAGAGTTAGAGAGAGAGAGAGAATGAGAGAGAGAGAGAGGTGGTGGGTTTGTTCAGTTACAAATTTGTGCCTGAGCTTTTGCAGGCCCATGAGAAAAGGATGTTCTGAATATTTCCAACTTTTGTTTTTTTGTCTTTGTTAACCTCATCATTCCCATCATCATCCCCCATGATATAACACACTTTTCTCTCCCACATCCCCTTTTCTAATTCTTTTTCCCTCGAACAATTTTGATTAATTTGCTTGAAATAAAAAAATAAATGGGAGTTTCCAAATTTTTCTATGTGAAAGTGATTTACCCAAATAACAAAAAATCAAGAAGATGAGAATAGTAACAAACTAAAACCTTTGAATAAAAATTATATATTATATTATATTATATATATATATATATAATAATAATTTTATTTAATTCACCTTTTGGAAGGAGTCTCTCATGTGATATGGGAACTTACAAAGAAAAAGGTGGGGATATGACTGCAAGAAGCCGGTGCTTTTTGGTTTTTCTTTTTTTTTTTTTTTTTTTTTTTTTTTTTTTTGGGTCATGCAAAACTAAAACAAGAACTCTTTTTTGGCCCTTTTACCCCTAATGGATTGCTGAGTTATGTTGGACCACAACCACAATGAGGCCCTTTCTGATGATTAATAATACAATGAAAATACCTTTTTTTGTTTTTCTGATCAGCTTTTTCCTTCTCTTCTCTTCCCTTCTCTTCTGGGTTTCTAAAACTTGCTGTGTCATGTGGCTCCTACTCCAAGGAAGTCTATGAACTGTGGACCAGGAATAGGAATGGGAATGGGAATACCCTCTTCAAAATGGCTAGCCATTACTTCATTATTAACATTAATAATATTAATATTAATATTATCACTGACTGAGACTTGAGATACCGTTGCGTTTGAGAAACTTTGCAGATTCTGCTGCTGCTGATGCTGATGACTTGTATGAAAACCACCTGTTTGATGATTTTCAATTTCACTTGGCCTGTATTGTTCAAACGACTTGCTCTGGCTTAGCATTTCCATTGTCATGTTGTCATTGCTCTTGGCACCACCTATATAAAAAAACACACAAATAGAAAGTTCATAATCCAGAGAGAGAGAGAGAGAGAGAGAGAGAGAGGTAAAAGTATCAAATTTGGTCTAAAAAGGCATTACACAAAAAAAGTGTCTGTCATTAGTATTAGCTAGTCATTATGTTGTGAAAAGAGAGCTGTGAGAGTCCTTGGATGGAGAGCAGCAAAAGGAGAGGGATACAAAAAGGATATTTCAGCGATTTTTTTTTAGAGAACAACAACTTCGGTCCAATGGCAAAGGAACTTGGCCAAAAGTATCAAAATGGGGGTGGAGCCAATGAGAAACAGCACAACCACCAAAATTGCTCAAAACTAAAGAAAGAAGAATACATAAATCTATAAGCATATATATATATATATATATATATGCATATAACAGCATAATCATCAACAGCAACAACAAAAAGAAGATCATTAAATGAATACACACCAGGGAAGAAATCAAAAGGAGTGGTCTGTTGAGGACAGAATAACCCACTGTTGGAAGGGACCTTGTTGCTGGAGATTGCTTCAACACCAGTACTGGTCATGTGGGGTGAGCAATTCAAGCCATAAGAATCCCCACCACCACCACCACCAACATGACCGCCATTAAAGGCTCCAAAGGGAAAAGGAGACACATTTCCAATGCCAACACCAGACGAACCGTGATGATGATGATGATGATGAGCCGGGACAAAGCTACCAAAACAGTAATCTCCTGCTCTAATTGGAGGAGCTGAACCACCACCGTGACGATGAAAATCATGATCATGATCATCTAATCCGCAGACGAAGCTAGAGGAGGAATTGATGATGTTATTATTATTATTGTTATGATCGAGATGATGATCCGTTCTTCTGTAAATGGATTGGTTCAGCTTTCTCCTCCGATAAGCACTCGACTGCTCTCTATACTTCCTCGCCATAATCACATGCCAATGGTTCTTCACTGCATTATCAGTCCTCCCTGGGAACAGCCTCGCTATCATGGCCCACTTGTTTCCATAGATCCTGTGAGCCTGCATTAGTCTCTCCTCTTCCTCCTCGCTAAACGCCCTTCTGTTTATCCTCGGATCCAACTGATTAAACCATCTCAGCCTGCAACTCTTGCCTTTCCAAAAATCCCAACAAAATAATAATAATAATCAAAATTTGAACAAAAAGTTTATGTCAAGATTTTTTTTTTTTTTGGGGTGGGGGGGGGGGGGGGGGTTGGTTTAAAATAAATTTACCTGATCTTCCTTCCAGCTTCTCAGCAATAAGGTTCCAGTTCTGAGGGCCATAAAGGGCCACAAGTTCTTTAAGCTTGGCGTCCTCAGCGGGTCTCCAATGTCCTCTGGCGCAGAGTTTGGACTGGCCACTATCAGTCTCCTTCCCGTTTACCCCATTATTATTATTATTATTATTATTATTATTCTCTGGAGCACAACTGTGATTTTCATGTTCCTCGCATAAAGCTTTGTTCTCCCCTACTACTCCATCACCGCTCTCGCACCCTTTACCTTCCATGATGATAACTTCACCACGCGCACTGCTCTGGTGCTCCTCAAAGCTTCTGGGGACGATGCAGTTTCCCATAGTCAGAGGAAAACCCCAGAAAGCTGCTGCTCTTCCATTTTCGACCACCACCACTTCTGAGCACGACTTTGAAACTGACGATGAAACTAGTGATCTGTAGTTTGGAGTTAGAGAGAGAGACCCCATGTCTGCATACACCATCCCCATTGAAGATGAAGTTGTGAGGCCGTTTTGGTTTTGTTCTTCTTCTTCGTCTTCTTCTGTTGTTGGTGCTGTTGTTCTTGTTGTTGTATATAAAACACAATTGTTGGCCATGCCTTCATTTCTTCTGACATGTGTTTGGAAAACTACTGTTACAAAGTCATCTCCGTGGCCGGGAGAGCAGGACGATTAGAAAATGTGTGAGTGTGAAAATTTTTAGAGAAGAAAAGAATAAGAAGGGCTGAAATTTGAGAAAATAGTTATGGAGAAAGAGAGAGAGAGAGAGAGAGAGAGAGAAAGAGAGTGCTTTAAAGTAGTTAACAACACTGACTGACAATGAGCCTTTAATTTAACAAGTTCCCCCATTATTAACACTAGTGTCCTCTCTTCTTTTGACAAAAAAAATCCCACATCACTCGCACGTGTGAAAATGAGAGAGACACCCTCCCCTTAAAAAGCATTCTCTCTCTCTCTCTCTCTCTCTCTCTCTCTAACACACCTTCACTCTCACTCACACTTTCTCTCTCTATTCATTGGGGTTGAAGGTCTTAGGCTGTCTCTCTATAAATTGACAAGAAAGACTCTTAATGTGATGTGTGCTAGCTTGGGCTTGTGCAGGTCTAGACACCTTTCTTTTCAAAGTTGATTAAAAAAAAATATGAATATATACACATGTGTGTGCGTATATATCAATGTACAAGAAGGGCTTTGACACAACAGCTACTGTGGGACACCAGTTAATGAATAATGAACCATCATTATATCTAAGTAGATCAGTGTGTTTTTTAACCTTTGGATTTGAATTTAACCACCTGAAGTTGACCCAACAAACAAACCCTTTTAAGGGGCCAAGGAGATTTTACCACTCTTTTTGATCTCAAGTGTCCCTTCTTCCCCAACTAATTAAAATACCCATCTCAAAACCAAAAAAAAAAAAAAAAAGCGCTAAAGCTAAAGCTAGTTTTACCCTTTTCAGCGCTTTCTTTTGTGCAAAAGGAATTATTACCCTTCCAAATAGTCAAAAATTACTTTTGTGTACTTCCCTTATTTATTAGGGAAAATTTAAAATTTATAATATAAATTGTATTTTTATATTTTTAATAAATATTATTATTTGATCATCATATCAAATAATATATTGTATAAATATAAATCATGTGGTTAAAAGATTGATCGATATGATTTAATAATTAAAATAATAGAATTTATCTATAAAATAAAATTACAATTTTTATAACAAGTTTTTTCTGTTTAATATCAGTTTTTCCTGGTCAAGAACTTTCCTCAAGATTTCTGTATGCTAAAATACTCGGTTTGTGTGAATAGTAACCGAGGAAAAATCCATCATCTCTTCATGCTTGTTTCGTTTAATAGTAATAGTTACAAGAGATCCAATGGAAGAGAAGGAATCATGATTTCATGGACAGAAAGAGTCAATAGCATATCTACATGAATGCACTATTTTTTTTTTTTTTTGGTCAACAAAACTTTTTTATATCTTATTTTTTCTTTTAAGTTTTATTATAAAATACCAATATACTACTAATAATGGTAACAATACTAACGAGAAAATTATATAGAATAATATAAACTTTATTTGATATTCATATTTTATTTAAATTAAATTATACTTTTTTATCTTAATTTTTATTTTTTTTTTAATTAATAAAATTTATAATTAATTTTTAAAAAATTAATTAATTTTAACTTAAAAATTTTATCTTCAAACCAACTAATTAAACGTAAATATAAGCTTTGCTCTGGTTCAGTTTTCAGTTTTCAACTCGCTGGAAACCCAATTGCAGACGTTTCATTTATTGTTTTGCTGCAATGTACTATCCATGCTGTTCAAACTGACCAGTTTTGGGTCAAAATCTTTGAAAAAAATAGCTCTTGTGTATTTGGTTTTTTTTTTTTTAGATTTTCTATCTTTTGCTTCAAAAAAAAAAACCCCCATAGAACAAAACAATTCAAAGCATCTATGGAGGGACATAATCACAATACAGTACAAAATATGATTTTTATTTGATAAGTTAGTTAAAAATAAAATTTTTAAATTAAAATTAATTATAAATTTTTTTAATTTTTTTAAAAAAAAGATAAAAATTAAGATAAAAAATATAATTTAATTAAATTTAAATTTAAATATTAAATAAATATATAACATCCATTTAGATTGTTAATTAGAGTTAAAATTTTTAATTAGAGTTAGTTAATCTTTTAAAAATTAAATATAATTTTGTTGATTTAAAAAAAATAAAAATTCTAACAAAAAAATTATAATATAATTAAAATTAAATTAATATACAAAATAAAATCATAGATTATATATTAAATAAAAAAAATAACAGTGAAATAAATCAGTATATAGGAATAGAGTCCTATATAAAATAGATTAGATTTTCATGAAGCTGTATCAAGTTCTGTGAAACCTTAGGGATCGGAATGCACGCTTTTGTGTCACATCTCGCTCACTATTTTCTAGTCTCTTCAAAGTGTTCCCTCTCTGTCTCCCTCATGTTTGAAACCCATTTGAAACATGACACCAACTGTACTCTTTGCCCATTACATCTATTGTTTGCATGTTCAGAACCTATACATACATATATATATGTGTACATGTATATATATAATATGATATATACACGTAACCTTTCTCCGTCAATCGTTCTTGGATGATGGGAATATTTACAATATCGCACTTAGGTGGTAACAACAAGTAAACAACATGCTTAACGTGCCTTCACTTCTACAGGTTCGAGAAATGTCATATTGGTCAGTCTTTGGATATTGATTTTGTATTAATAGTCTCTGTAAATTTGGAGTTGATTGGATTCTCGATCATTTCATTGACGGTCCCAGTTGATATTGTCACATAAGACTGTTTCATTCACTAACAGACAGCTCGAAAACACCAGCGATTCCTTTTTTTTTTTTTTTTTTTTTAAGTCAAAAAAGTAAGAACACAAATACTTTGGTAAATAGTGCATTTAGAGAGGAAAAAAAAAAAAAAAAAGGGGAAAGAAAACTTTAGATTGTATATGCCAGAGGAGGGGGAGGATTGTCAATATAAGGGGGTGTTTGGCAAAAGGTTCAGTTTAAACTAAACTGTACTTTTTTCATCATTGTTTTTGTCTTTTTCTTAAAAAGTTTTTGTCTTTTTCCCAAAAAATTTTTTGTCTTTTCTGAAAAGTCAACATAATTTACTATTTAAACTTAAAAATCTTAATTCAAACTTACACACCAAACACCCCCTAAAAGTGGTACATATATATTCCACTTGTTGGTCTTGAGTTGAAAAATTATAATTAAGTTGAATTTTGAATCGTAATTTATAATAAATTGTTTGAAGTTAAAAAATATAAAAATTTAAATATATGTTTGAAAAAAAATTTAATATAAATATTGATTTATTTTTCTTAAAAGTTTATGTAATTAAAAAAAATCTTATTTCAACTTAAAATAATAAAATAATGAACTTTAAAAATTTAAGTTTTTAAGTTAGAATTATAGATGTGAATAATTAACTTTATTTTTTAAAAAAATAAAAAATAAAAACAATTAAAATTATTTGATTGGCGCGAATCAACCAAGCACGTGTCGAATATATTACCATTGAAACTTAAAAATCTTAAACTAAACTCATTCACCAAACACCCCTTATTGTCCATTGATCACTTTACTAAGACTAATAATCTAGAATTTGACACCAATATATTCTCTTGAAATTGAAAAGAGTAGTAATTATATATACATAGATTTTTTTTAATGAATAAAAAGAATATGGGGTTTTTCATATTTTTAACCTCACATGTAATAACTTCTTTCCCTAAGTATAACAGAAACATGTCATTTATATTAATTTCTCTTAATCGTCTACCTGAGATTTATCATGTCATCATCAAATTATACTTCAACAGTCAAAACTGAAACTAAACATAAGAAAATATAATGAAAATCGAACTCAGATAAACAAACAGAAAAAATCTAACAAAGAAACCCGTTCCTTTACTAACTCATCCATCATCCACTCTTCTGGGTGTTCTATAGATGTTTATCTTGTTATTTCTCTCGATTCTCATCTCCCCATGTCAACAAAAGTAAAGATTCTTTGATGTCGTCATATGGTTAAAAGAGACTGAACGTATAGGATCTTCAGATAGATCAAGATTTCCCTCCATCATTGTCCTATTCATATCCAACTAACTTGAATAAATTTAAAACATAAAATAATTAATAATAATAATAATAACTTTTAATATACTGCATGCCTGCGTGGTTGTAAATGAGGAAGGTGTTTAAAGTAACTTAATTTGGTCACGTAAGTACGACTGTTAAAACTGACCTGTGGTGCATGGTTTCTAAAGCCGATCGCAATTAGTCCCTCCACAAAATGGCTTCCAAAAAGAAAAATCGATAAAATCAGCTTCTGCAATATATCCACTTTGTTTCTGAGACGCTTTTTCTGTTTTTTTTTTTTTCCTTTATTTGAATGTGGTTATAATAAAAAGATTTAATAATATGGGTGTATATATAACTAAATTCTAAATAAATTTTAGAAGTAAAAATTAAATTTGAAAATTTGAAAGGATGCACAATTGTAATTTTTCTAATAAAATAAGAGCACAACTGAAATTTTACAAAATAATATGCAAATTCATGATAAAAATTATACTGTTTATTATATCATAGTGTACTGTTATTTTAATCATTGTATTAACTTTGTGAGTGACTATAACGTAAAACATAAAACTGTTTACAGTCATATATCTAATCGTTAAAAATTTAATTTAACAATTAAAACAACGTATTTAGTGGTAGAATATAAAATTATATACATTTCTTATCATAATTTTTTTAAAATATGTTATTACATGTCTTTTGTTGAGGGGGAAAAAAAAAACTACGTCTAATTTTTTTTTTTTTTTAGCGCACATTGAAATTATGTTCCAACTCCGTCGTTATATATACTGGATTGCTATAGGCGAATTTTGGAAGGTTGTTGGCCATAAATACGTGTTGATCAAACAATAAATTCTTATGTTATGCAATTAATTACTCGAGAGATGTCAATGAGAACTTTCAAACATCAAAAGGATTCAGATCACTTTGGGCCAATTAAGCTATTTGCATACATTTGATACAACAACATCTCATTCGTACAGTACTTTCTTGCTTCTGTTTTTTATTTAAATACTCCAAGATAGATTATGATAATGATGAGATCATATGATATCAGCTTTCAAATAATTAATATCAATTATTATCGTTATATTATAGAAATATATAGGATAATTAGTTATGAGTTAAGGACAATGTTAATGTTGTGGGCCTTTCCTACCCCAAAAAAAAAAAAAAAAAGGGACAATGTAATGTTAAAGGAAAGAGGCCAAAATAGAAACTTTGATTATTCTGGAGGACCATTGTGTTATTTCAGAGCAAGGACAATAAATCACTTGTTGGTCTCCAACTTCCCGGACAAAGAACAACTGGGGAGAGAGAGAGAAAAAAGAAACCATAAATATATGTGTGTTCATGAGGTGGGGTCCTCAGGGATTAAACTGCAATATATTTGATACTTGACAGGTAAAAAAATACACAGATATATATATATTGCTTAGTTTGTATGTAGTATACGTATATTATATGTACAGGAGAATATATTGCTCTCATCATCATGCAGATTTGCCTTCATCTTTTGCCCAATTCCAAAACCAAAGCCAGTAATTTCTTTTTTGTTTTCTTCCTCTGCCAAGTCTGAGGGATCGACTCACTTTCCCACGTGTGCCCGTGTTTGCACGTGTGAAGCCCAAGCTTTCAGGCCAGATAACTATATATATATATATATACACACACACATAGATATATCAGAATTATTGGGACCAACTCATATCATATGTTTGAGATCAAAAACATCGGATCCCTCTAGTATTGCCCGTTTGTTTTCCCGTATTGTTTTGTCTGTGTATTTAAGCTTGGCTCTACGCGCAGCAAAATTTTTCTTTTTGGCGAGAAATGACTAGAGCCCTATAAAATCCCCCACTTTTTTTGTTATTATTAATTTTTAATGACTTAAATAGGTCACAAATGAAGATATTAGAGTTCTCATATAATTTCGGATCACTCTAGTTCGTTAACATTCGGAATGCAATTGAATTAACGTGGTAACGATGATTTAAACTAAGATTTCTTACAAGGTCAACGATCGCCAAACAACCCACTCAATGCCAACAGTATCTAGTTGGACACAAAATTAACTTGCCTAAATGATCATTATATTTGGATTTGAGACAACAAAAGTAAATAATAACTATAGAAAGAGTTGAAATACAGAATAAGTTAAAAAGGTTAATAATATTAACCATCTTCCTACGGAAGATAGCGACGGTACAATAATGTTAACATATTGACAACATACGTAATTAGTTGCAGAGAACTGAAAGGCAGTGTAAATATATGTATATTGTGTACGTTAATAAATTGGTTCTTTAAAAGGTCTTTGTTTTCGTCATGTACTTTACAATAAGTCAGAAATGTTAAATAGTGTATCATATTATTTTTGTACCTCTTCTGATCATTAGTTTTATTGCCTTGATTTTAATTATGTGATCAGAATTTCGACGTAAGAAGGCAGTATACATGTACAATATAATATATATATATATATTTTTTCAAATTACAATTGTCTTTTCCTTTACAGTCCATTTTTATGTTGAGAACCCATTACATACATGAGTCTTATTTTTGCTTGACTCGATCTCCTATAAGGTAAACTGATTTGTTAATCATGGTCAAAGCTCATCCAGTCGTCAACTTACCAATCCACCCAAAAATAGGAATCCGACCACGGTTAAACCAAACATCCAGGTCGTACTTTACAACTTTATTTTTTTTTTTATGTTGGATGAAAAATATTTAGACCGTTGAAATTTTTTATTATTAGGTCCAACCACTTGAGAAAAACAGCTCAATTATTGTTTCACACACACACATATATATATATATATATATATGTATATGTGATTTTATATCAATTTACTTATCATTCATCGTCTGATTAATTGTTTACACAGTACGGGGACAAGAAGGCCGGTCATACAGTAGTTTTTGCATAGAAATAGTAATTGAGAAGTAGACCAGTTTTGAGGAGCCAAAAAAAAAAAAAAAAAAAAAAGGTCCAAACATTGATTATGAAGTGATGAAAAAGACACATCTCAAAACACAAGTGGCAGGGAAAGGGCCAAAAGAGACCTGAATGGACTAGAGGTAGTTAAAGGTGTTTGTCACATGACGTGAAACTTTGCATCAAAATGTTGTTGAATTACCAAACCAATAAGCAAAAGCTGTTTGGAAATTGGAAGAGGAGGAATGTGTGGGTACGTAGCACATTATTATTATTATTATTATTATTATTTTAATACATGAGTTGCCACAAAAATAATTATTTTAAATAATAATATATATATTATATATTTTTTTCACCCACAAGGCTCATGTGCTGGGATTCAGTTATGGGACTGAACAAATATGAAACAACACGACTTTGGAATGACCCCATGTTCATGTTAAGGAAAGACATCAGGAAATGACTATAAGGTAATCAAATTTAGGGCAAAGCTACAAATGCATGAAAATTAAAAAAATAATAATAAATAATTGAAAAAAAAAAAAAAGAGTGAATGAAAGTGGGGGTAGGATGTATCACAAAGTGGGGTTTGATATGATGTATGATTAGATGGCCCACATATATATATATATAATATATATCATGTATATAATATTATAGGACTGTTCCATAAGATTCTGTTGGGGCTGTTCCCTTGGAACTACATGAAAAGGGAAGCAATTTGTGTGCACGTATAAGACTAGATATTCCCCCTTTAGCTCCCAACAACAAGACAAATCTGATCAGTACTACTGAATAAAATTTGGTTTTTGGCTCAAGGGGTAGCTACAAACATAAATATATAGCTTTAATTGCATACATATATCTATATATAAAACGAATATATATATATATGTATAAACACATAATATATATATATATATGAAACGAGTAGGTACCAACAGAAAAAAAACATATAATTAATGTTTTGGGGTTTTCATTTCCCACCTTGGATGTGTTCGGTGTTGGATATGAAGCATGAAAATCAGTTAAATTTGTCCCCAGGGAGCACAGGAACAGCATGAATATATATACATATATATATATTTGACCAGTACATTACCCCATAGCATGTCACCTAGAAACAGTTTTTTTTGTAGGGCTCTTTTTGAAGGACAACTTCATAATCTGAGACTTTATAAATTTTATATCATCACGTTTCCTGTATTACTACAAGAATTTACAAAGACCATAGGTGGAACGGCCTAGCATTTGGCCCATGCTTTCGCAATCAACATTCAAGGAGAACCAGCTCTGTCTGGGTCTTAGTCCACATTAGGAAGCTCCAGGAGTGGGGTGTCAACCTTACAGAGGGGTATGAGATTCGATCTATGGATGCTAGAAATGAGAGCCTTGATATGCAACTCTGAACCACTATATCACTATCACCAGTGGTAAGAATTAATAAATTTATGTCTTCAAATTTACTCCCCTGCAAATAATAATAATAAATATCATAATAACAATAATATAGTTAATTACCCGTATAAATAATTTTGGAACTTAAGAGGGGGGAAAACTTTGAAGAAGGAAAATGACTGGTGACCTAACTGTACTAGCAAGAAAAGTGTCTTGTAACATGTTATTTATGACGATTATAATACTTTAAATAATGCTATATATATGTACAATATCCAAAAAAATTGTACATCAATTAGTATAAAAAAGTTGTAAATGTCTTGCTGCATATCATGGGTTATTTGTAAATAAGGGTTCGTTTGATGAATGAGTTTGAGTTGAAAATTTTAAATTTGAGTTAAAAATTTTTGTTGATTTTTCAGAAAAGACAAAAACTTTTTCAGAAAAAAATAAAAAATGAGATGAAAAAGTACATTTTAGTTTGAAATGAGATGGATCTCCAAACGAAGCCTTAAATAAAAACAAAACAACAATAAAACTAGTTCAACTTCAAAGAGCAATGCTAAGAAAGCCATGCCTAAAGCAAAAGACTGATCAGTTTGACTAATTAATCCTCCCAAGGAAAATGAAGCTCTAAGCATGAGATCTGCTCTCCTACATTCTAAAACAATACTAGTCCTTGCTGTTGTTGTTATTATTAATATTATGTGTAAAACTACGAGGGAAAAACCCGAACAAATGAAATGAACATTGGTAATCCAGAAACGACCACCAGAAAAAACCAAATTAACACTGCCAATCTTCCTCAAAGCGATTAAAAAAAAAAAAAACAAAAACAAAAAAAAGTTACAACGCCATACCAGCTTTGAGGAAAATCTATAACATAGACGACTGTTCAAGTCATGAGAAACTAGATCAGAATTACAAAAAACTTGAGAAGAGAATTTAGCTTGCATAGCATTTAATATTTGTAAAAATTATGAATGTAGTCAAAGGAGCTGGTCAAACCCATTGAACTGAACTGTTCAAAATTCCAGGGCTAGAAATATTTACATACTCAATATTTGGAAATTTTGGTGCATATAAGAAGAGTTTCATTACTCGGGCCATAATGTTAAAGAACGGTTACCTGAAGAGATATAAATGCTTTACTATTTGTGTCGAATCTGATTCGACAACGAATAACAAAATTTAAAGCTTAATTGGAACTGTAAGATTTAAGAGAAGTCTAATTTTGATTCTCTCCAAATCTCAGTTGTTTTCAAAAGCGTGTAAATCTCGTGACTTCTCCCATATTTATAATTTTTATAGTGAGGTTCTATCCTTACAATTAATGCTTGAGTCTCTATGTATTATACTATATAGCATGTATCATCAGTCTCCGTCTCTTGTCTTTAAATTCTTTTCGCTAACATGACGCTCCTTCTAATTCTGATTCTGTATTTTTTTAATCTTTAGTTCTTTTATAACGATGTCGTTATATTCTTTTATCGAAACGTGATGTTGTATCCAAAACATACCCCCACATTAACTGAACCCCACAAAAAGGAATAATATGAAAATAGGGCTACTATGCCGAGTATATATTATAGACTTGAGCATATTATTAATATTATTATAATAGAAAATGTCTCATATCTTACAATTAAACATATGCGACTGATATAATATTTTATTTATAATACAAAAAGTGTCGGATACAAAACAACCCCTTTATTATATATATATATATATATATGTGTGTGTGTGTGTGTGTTTTGTCAAACACATGACAATTAAAAGGAAGGTTATATATACGTTATATTTGTAAGATAAGTAGCAGCATCATCTTGCATCTGGTGTTTAAGTGCACAAGACAAAAATAAAAAGAAACAAGAAAACTCAAACAGGAAAATCTGTTTTTCCTACGATGGATCAGATCAACAGTTTCTATGGAAAATATGTATTTATTACTTTCAAGTACCTCATTAACTCTAATGAGGACAATATAAAAAGCAACAAAAACCTTGTATAACAAGCTTTTGTCCTCATCTAAGAGTGTCACCTGCCTATTTTCCATCGTACTTCCTCTAATTATAATAATTAAAAAAAAACGTACTTCCTCTTATTATTACATAAAACCCACCTCATATATATACATGCATGATATCATGATAACAATCATGATGAGACTAGATGAACATGCATAATATATTGCAATAAATTCCCTATTTTAGGAGGATGAACTACATCTCTCGTCATTATTTGCAATTTCTTTCTTTCTTTATTATTTTTATTTTTTTATTTTTTTGGGGAGGGGTGAGTTACATTTATGTAATTAAGTATCTTCACAGCTTCAAAATTTCTTCAATAAATCATTTTGTTATTAGAAACTACCAAGATATCGCAAAAATTTTATCTATAATATGTTCTAATTCCATTCCTCCCATATTTAGAGGGAAAAAATCAAAGCGAAAGAGACAAAACCCCGTAAATAGTATATGAATAGTAATATTTTAAGAAAATTTGTACGTATTCTTTCAAGAACCTTGTGGGCATCGTATTTCTCTTTTCTTCAAAAGAATTATGTTTTTTTTTACTGTTTTGATGCTCTTTAGATGTTAAAAATGTTTTTTAAAACTATTTAAGAGTATCTTCGTCTTTTTGTTATTTTCTTGTTTGCACAAAAAATACATGAGGTGTGAAAGTGAAACATATTTCTCAAATCTAATATGCTTGTAGTTTTTGAAAAATAGAGAGAAAAATTGAATCTAGCAAATACATTTATGCTAGTACCATAGATATTGATTGATTGTATGGATTTGCATAGCAAACCCACCTTAGGGCATGTGTCTTTACTTCAATTTTAAATTTTTATATTTAATTTAAATTACTTATAAAATATCTGTTGTGCCCCCACCATAAAAAAAAAAAAAAAAAGAGACAATTTATCATGGCCTAATTATATCATAAAGATATATTACTATATATCTATAAAGTTAAAAATAATCCCTATTTCTTATTCATTCCTGATAGGATCATTTACAGATTCTTTTACTAAAAAAAAAAATTGAAAATAATCTCAAATTTTTTTAACAATACCTTCATTAAAAAAATTTTTCTGTCTTTATTAAACCCACAAAAATCCCATACCAATGAGCAATCCTGATCTGATACTTACGTCCCACACGCGAGTACATTTGTCATTTCTCCCTCTAAAAAATAATTCACGATGTGGTACTCATGGAATGGCACGTATTTATGGTCATGGCATGCATCCATGATGTAGATATGATGGTGATGATGGCATATCCATATTGCATACATGGTGTTTGATCTAGTATATAGCATGCAACAGAGCCCTGAATGAACTCCACACAGTTACTAGTTACTACAGTAGTACATACTCGTTCAAGAGGACTGAGTCTGAAGGTACAATAATAACATGTATATATATAATGTGGTCACAGTCCCCGTGTATGTAGCTATCCTATGCTATAACGCCACCTCCAATGCACACAGCTGGATATGTCAGCCATGTAAGGTTTCCCATAAATAAATGTCATATATATATATTTATATACATATATATATATATATATACACAGAGAAAGAGAGTAATAGGACAACACAATGAGTCTCTAAAACCTGAGTTTCGTGAATCATCCCAACAAGGGGTGGGATCTAAAGGGCTTATGATGCCAAATCTGGATAATAAAGGTAAGGGAGTTAGACTGTCATAAAACCCCAAATAGTCAGCAACTTCACTGAAACAAGAAAAGAGAAATGGGATTAAAAAAGAGATAATCTCATTTGCAAATTCACTTTTTTACCCCAAATGGGAAACTAAAAAGGTTGGTTTCCCACAACATCTTTAACCATATCATTATCATCTGATGTGGCGTTTGAGAACAAGTTTGTTAGAGTCGCAGCTTTGCTTTAGTTCAACTCTTTTAGTCCTTGGAATGACATAGAATTGTATAAAACAGTCCAAAAAAAAAATTTTTCTTGCAAAAGGTCAAAAGAAAAAGTGAAATGACCGGGAAAAAAGATTTGTCTCACAATTTAATTTTTTTACAGTATTTTTTCTTTTAAAATAATTTAAATTTATTGTTCAAATTTATAAACCGAACGGAATGTATATTCATGAGAGTACTGTTATACATACAATTTGAGTGCAGGAAAAGGCCGGGGGGGGGGGGGGGGGTATAGTTGGGATTTTGATAAGCTTAAAGGGCTCAAGGTACAGCATTTACGAGGAGTGTAAGAAGTCAAGTAACTGTACAAAAGATGACGGGTGAAAGAGAGAGAAAGAGAGAGAAGGGGAGAGATATATATAAATATAAATATATATATGGAGAGAGAGAGAGAGAGAGAGAGAGAGAGAGAGAAAAGGACAGTGGGTGTTGATTTTGTTTGAGATTTTCTTTCACTGATTGGGGAAGGTACACAGCTTTGTAAACATAGAGGAATTGTCTGTACCTTATTTTCTTTTCTCTTATTATTGTTAATATTTCTCTTTTCTTCTTCTACACTGCTTTCAAACTCTATTAATCTCATATATATATATATATATATATTTCAATTTATATGATAATATTATAATATTAAGAAAAAAAATTTTGCCCTTTTTTTTTTTCTCTCGTTTGTGTAGAGAGTTGTGTTGTGTCTGAGCGAGCAAAAGGAGAACAAGGTGATTGTACCAGTCCACGTGCGTAGACCCCTATGTGCTGTTCCACAGAAGCAGAGCAGGCCCAACGGTTCATGGTCCTTTCGGACACCGTACCATAAAAGCCTGTCTTTATTATATATCTATTGACAACCATACAAATCTGCAGCTGTGTGACCCTTTCCCCCCCCATCTATATGTATCTATATATCTATATCTTTTACTAGATGATTAACCTTGATTACCCTTACAAATCCCAAGTCATTGTGGACCAAATGATAACGATTTGTAGATCCTCAATCTATCAATCCCAAAGAAAAAAAAAAAAAAAAAAGGTGAAACAATTGTTTAATAGTTGGAAGTAATGTTTTGAACCACGGCTTTTTAACTGATTTTATCAATTTCATGTTTTTTATTATTTAATGTAATTTTATGAAGTTTTAATGATGATTTAACAATAATATTATACCTAATTTTATTATAAAAGGTCATTTAGTTGATCTACTTGTATTAGAGAATTTAAATTATTTTAATTGAAGTTGAATTAAAATTTAAAATTATATATTTATTGAAAATAAACTGTTTGAAGTTAAAGAACGTAAAAACTTGGATGTATTCAAAAAATAAAAAAAATATTAACATTAATAGTATTTCGTTGCACTCGAAATTTTATATAATTTAAAAAAGTTTCATTTCGACTTAAAATAATAAAGTTGAGGACTTTTAAAGCCTGAACTTTTAAATTAGAGTTTGAGATATAAATAATGAAACTGAATTTATTTTAAAAAAAAAACAAAAATAACTTGAATTATTTGATCTAAGTGAATTAATCAATCTAAGACATGCTAAGACTTATAATTCGAATTCTTTGCTCTTTAAATTCCAAAAAGAAAAAAAAAAGCTTGATACAATTTTAATTAAATCTAACATTAAAAAATATGTAATATCAGTAGTGATATCCTATTAAAAGAACTCTCACCTATTTGGGATAATATATCCAGATGGTGTTTTGCCGTTTTAACTCTAAAACTCCTAAAGCTATAACTCACTTTCTCATTCTTCTAATTTAAAAAAAAAAATTCAAACTTAAAAATTCTATAATTTTTTTATTTTTTATGTCAAAATACTCATAACGATAAGATAAATAAAATAAGATCTGTTTTGTTTATTTTTTCTGAATATATTTAAATTTTTATACTAATTTTTATATCATAGTTTATTTACAATTTATACTTTAATTAAATATATATTTTCAAACTAATATACAAAAATTCGTTTCCAAAAGTCCTTCAAACGGCGAAAAACAGGGGCAGAGAGAGAGAGAAGAAAACTAGAAAAGGGGTCACTTTCGAGACTAACATGAAAAAGGGGGTGATCCCAAACAATATCACGTGCATTAATCTCTACCTATAATACGTGCAGGAAATGTGGGATACTGAGTGATTACACTTCATCCCCACCTGTTTAAGTAAATGTACATTTGTTTGATGTGACACTTTTGTTGTTTCATAATTTTCCATGGAAAGAGACCCTGGTAGAGTAGGGACACACCCTTTTCTTTCTCTTTCTTTTTTTTTTTTTTTTTTTTAGTTGATAAGATTTTGGGTTTTTAGTTGATAAGAGTTCTTAAAAAAAAAAAAAAAAAAAAAAAAAAGGTGGGGGAGGGGGGAACAAGTCATGTCATTGTATTCATGACTTTTTGGTTGGAAAAAATAATAATAATAATATCCAAAAATACCTCTCTCCTCTCAGTCTTCTTCCTTCACTAACTATCCTGAACCGTTATCAGCTATATTACGTTAGAGTAGACCCTTTTTCTTACTTAGACTGCAATCTTCTATGGCACCCACCAAATTTCACACCATTTAAGTCTTGACATAACTGTCTCAAAACTCCCTTTCAAAACCCACTTCTTTTTTTTTTTTTTTTCCTCTCTCTTTCCTGCTATCACCACAACTTCACTCAGTTTAATTTAAAAAGAAAAAAAGAGTTAAAACTACTGTATTTTTATTATTGAGAAAATCTTATGATGAAAATTAATATTTTTTACTATTGATAAAAACTATAATATAGATTATTTTTTATCGATACGATACATGTATGTTGACGTTAAATATTCATAATGTACGGTACAAACTTACTGCTGATCTATTAGATGCACATATAACAATATATTAATTGCCTGCAACTGACAAAGTGGGAACCACATAACCATTTTAAGGCAGAAATATCCTGTTATAAGCTGTCCACTCCAGTTGACCAGACGCCTAATCTGAGGGCTGAAAAAATGATGTACACATATATATATATATGTATTTATGTATAGGACACAGTGGTTAATGACATTTGGGTTCTGGGGTTTTGGGTTCTTCTGTATAATGTACCAGAATTTTGCATAAAAACTCCATAATCTCGAGTGGTCATTTCAAAGAATAATAACGCAAAATTTACTAACCAAAAAATGATTATTGTTTTCTCCTTTCTTCGTTTTTTTTTTGGGGGGTGTGTCAGATATTTTGTATAAGCAAGGCGTCAGTTCTGCAGACATGTCAGATTGTGGTTATTAGAGAGACTAACTGATTCATCTAACGTAACGTAACCTAAAAGGGGTTTAGCCACCTTATTGGCTTTTCCTTTATATGGACAAGAACTTGATGGGGATTTCAGTTCTCTTACAAATATATATATATATATATGTATATCTAAGGTGCACCTCATGAACCGCCAAAGATGATGAGTTCATTGGCTCACTGGTTATGTTACATTTCACCGAGAATCGTGCATTCCTTTATGGTTGTAGCATTGCTATGAAAGCAACAACTGATATAACACATTTACTACTAGTATAACCTAGCTTTAATCGACGACCGAAATTATACAGTATGATTAATCTTTTCCTTGTTATATGTTTTGCCAGCAAATATAAGCGTTGAATGTTGATAAAATCGGTTTGGATCGTTGAAATTTGATATCTCTATAAAATAACATCTAGTCTTCATTAAAGTATTGTATCGTTCTATCGGATTTGAATAATTGTGTTGAATGAGGATGCTTAATTAACATATTGAATACATAAATCGAGAATGTCATGTGAATAATGTTTAGCTTCTTTTGAGACTAAAATTAGTACAATTGTGTTAATTAAAAAAAATGGAAGGGCAAGTGAAATTCCACACAACTTGTGAAAGGGGAAAGTGACATGGGACGGGGGAGGCATGTTTTTTTTGTGTTGTTAATTTCAGCCTTTGTGTGTGGATGAGAATTTGTGGACAGGCTTCAGTTGGTACCTAACAAAACCATGGCTTGGCCCATTTTCATGCCAGGCCTGGACCCATACAACAGCAACACCAGAGACATAGTGGAGGAGGGACAAACTATCTCAGCCCTGTGTTGAGCTTTGCAAGTGTTTTATCACTATTTAAACTCAATAAGGTGGCCTAGCGGTAATGGATTACCGTTGTGAATCAGTGATCAAAAGTTTTAGTATTAAGTGGTCCTTTTGGGGGATTAAATATGAATGTTTGTTTCATGTCATCCCAGTATTTGATAGAGAGTGCTTGAAATCGTGCCCCCACGTATTGTTACGGGACTGTAGTGATGCGCTTCTCGTCGAGGAGTAGGGCCTACCTATATGGCCTTCAGCAAACATTCCTGTCAGTGTCTGGGGAGCCCCCTATGGTAACGTCTAGATGGGATATGCTAACACTAATCGTCCCCTTTCCAAACTTCTACTTTATAATAACTTCAATAGTTTATAAAGAGGTAGAAGAAGAAAATTGTGACTTATGGGGGACAATTTTCAAGATTCGTTTTTGAGAGGGAAGAAAACAGAACAGAACGTGTTTATGAATGTCGAGCCACAGGGGTGGTCACAGAAATATTCCGGAACAACAAGACACACAAAACACAACTCTCTCTCTTTCTCTCTCTATCTGAGTCAGTGCAGAGATGTTCATTATTTGGTAGATTGTCCAAACAGGCATAACATGCCAAAGCAAAGCTACAATGAGACTGATATTTTGTAAGAACTGTATGCCGACATATGAGGTGATTATCAAACTCAGAAAGACCCCCTTTCTGAGGCCCCTCCACTGCTGGTTGTTGCTAAAATAGCTACCTCACTATATGCTTGACCTCACCACTTGTTTGAATCACCAACCAACCTCATTGTTGTTCTGATGTCAGGCTTTGGGTGACAACAGCAACAACAACAACAACAACAACAACAACAACACGAGTTCCGCAAGAAAAATGTATTTGGTTTATTCACAACTCAAGTTTTTACATGGTGTTAAATGTTAAAAACTCTCTCTCTTGAATTTTTACAAGATAAAAAGGGGACCATCTCTTTGAATTTAAAGGCTGTCCCGGAGTCTACCAGCAGAATCAAAGGGTCTGTTTCAAAACTTTATGAGACAAATATTTGGTATAGGTTTAAATGAAATTTAATTTGAATAGTAGGTGTCTGTTGTATTGCGGATTTGCAGTGTGTGTATGTATGAGTTTGAAATTTGAACCAGTCAACAAGTTAGAACAAGAAAGTCCCTAGTCTTGACGAAAATGATCAGAGTTTTTGAAGTAGGTTGGCACCTGAGGAAGAAAATTTACTTCAAAAGAATAGGACAAAGAAAAAGAACTGATAAAAGCAAAACCAACCCCATGATCTTAATAGTGAAATTCCTACCCTCCACCCACCCCCCCACGTCCCTCTCTATTGTAATAATTGAACCTCTAATCTCTCTTTTTCATCAAAATCCTTCTTTATTATTATTATTATTATTTTTTGTTCAGGTGAAGACATGAAAGATATTGACATTATAGAACACAAAGTTTTAGAGTCTCTGCTCCAGAAAAAGAAAAACATTCCTCTAGACATTACTGGTTTTGGACTTGTCAAGAAGGGGAATGTGAATGAGCTACCAAACCAGAAGCAACATGAAAACTACACTCTGAGAAAAAGAGGCCTTTAAAGTTTAACCCAAAACAACCCCAACAAAAGTTTTGAAAAAAAAAAAAGCCCAACTCGACCTCTTTATCCCGCAAAATCAAGCCAGCCCGCCAGCCCAATCTGGAAGATTATGGGGTACTTGTAAATTTCCAAAGGGGGGAAAAAAAATGTGCTCATGTGAAATGTTATCAATTTGCCTTCATAGATCATTTTGGACTCAACACTTATACTTACAGGACTGATTTATACCCTGCTTCAACAAGAGAACAGCACTAGAACTAAAGTTTGGAATGATGTCCAACTGAGATCAGGAAAACCAAATAAACCAAAGTCCTAAACATCTATGAGCGCCTGAAAGCAAATTAGAGGGAAAAAATCCATATTAGATTGGATATTAGTTAACGCCAACTATTGAATGACTGAGCATACTGGTAGTGGCCATAGAATTCCCACAACCCAAATCAAGAATTGAACATCTAATCATTCAACCATTATCCTGAGCAACTGCCACCATAAATTGCCAGGAACTAGAAGAAGTTATATACAATATTTGGAATTTGAACTCATCGCAAAACTATTACCAAGAATGTAATCTATTCCAACATATTATAAGAATGTAATCTATAAATGAAACAGTAATCGTATTCTCATGAAGACAAGAGAAGTACCAGGCAATTGGCCTTCTAAATTGAAACTACAACAAATGTCCCACTTCTTTTTTCCTCATTCCACCAATTTCCCAATTCTAATTATGGTTTTCCATTCAACCACCCATATTATATATGCCTCTAAGTCCACACATTGCAAACTGAAGAAAGAATCAAAGCTTGCCTCATATTGCTTTATATACATACTAGATACAACCTTTTCAGGCAATAATTAGTATCTCTGACTATTAGATACTCATCTACGAAAAGCTCATTCCTTTCAGCATTAGGAACATCAGTAATCATATTCTAATTCCACCCATTACCCAAAAGATCAAATCTTTGCACTATTTCTTCAAATTTACAGCATTCAAAGACAGAGTAAACTTACAACAACAACAAACAACTATCTACCCTCCACAGTCCTCAACCGCATCTCAAGCAAACGAGAAGTGAACTCTCCATCACTAACCTTCAGCATCACCGACAATGGAACCCAGAATCCATGCTCAACCAAAAGCCTATGCCTGGGCTTGATCTTCCTTTCCAAACTGAACGAGAAATACTGGGGAAACCTCTTTAACTCCGAAACATCCCCTTTCATCTCCTTCAGAAAGTAGTCAACTTTCGGCACGAGATTGTTCTCCACGCTGAGAGTCAACAGCCCGGGAGATCTCAGCACCATCGTCACGACCTCGTCGTACGAAAGCCCTAGGCTCTGCAGGTACTGGATCTTCGGCAGGAGCGTGGCTTCGACGTTGGAGACGAGGAGGAGAGCGGTGTGGCAGGTGACGGAATTGCGGCCGACGAACCCTAGATTGGTGAGAAAGTCGAAAGTGGGGCGCAATTGGCCGTCGACGCTGCAGACGAGGAGCCTAGGGCAGCGGATTATGGATTTGCGGATGTCCGGAAAGGGGATTCCGACATCGTTGAGGAGGAAATCGAAGACAGGGTAGAGGTCGTAGTCGGGATCGGAGGTGAGGAGCTTGGGGTGCATGTCGAGGATGCGGCCGATGGCGGAGCGCTCGATGCCCATGGAGGAGAAGCAGTGCTCGACGGACTTGACGGCGGAGAGAGGGGCGGAGCGGAAGTCGGGGTTGAGGGTTAGGGCTTTGTGGGAGTCGATGCTGAGCTCGTTCTCGAGGTAAAGGATCTTTTCCCGGAAGAGGAGGCCGGAGTCGGAGGTGCTTGGGTGGCCGGAAAGTTGGGGCTTTCTGGCGATGGAGCTAGGGATTTGGGTATGGAATTTGGGGGAAGGAAAGAGGGAAACTTGAGGGAAGAGAAGGGTTTGGGGAGGTCGGTTAACAATGGCTGTGCTGTGGAGTTTGGTTATGGCGGGAGAGCTTGGCCATGGCGTTATCGTCTCCATTGATGCTCTGTTTCTTCACTCGGACTGAAGAGTGCTCTGTTTTATCTCTTCTTCCCCCAATTCTCAATAAAAGATCAAACGACAACATAATGAAACGACAATTGAAAGATAGATTGACAACATTGTGGATTTCAAATACAATTGTTCCTCTTTTCAAAAAAAAATAAAAGTTGTTCTTTAAATGATAAAACAAGTAGGTGTAGCATACGGTACGAAATCCATCAACTTTGAAGTTTAATAATAATAACAATAATTAAAAACGACAATGATCGCTTCTTAAACGACAACTAAGGGAATACGACTATTAAAGAACAACTGAAAGAGGAGCAAACGACAGTAGAAGGACAAACGACAACAATGAATAGGCGACGACATGAAAAATTTTGCTCCCGTCAATCATTACAAGCCCTCTCTTTGATACTTGTAACCGGAACCTCTCTTTCTTACGACATTGTGAACGAACGCTCTTTTGTCTATTAACCTTTGATTCTCTATGTAATTGAACCTAACCATTCCTGTTGTTATAGTTCCTAATCTAAAGGTTCCTCGTGTGTTTAAAAAATATCTTTCTTGTAGCAATATGTCCCACCTTGTAGCTATAAATAATAAAAATATGTCCCACATTGATGTTATAAAATGCCGTCCCTCTGGGTGTATAGAATGTTTATAAGTATGGTTTTTATATTTAAAAAATAATTTAGGCATAAATTTTTAAAATTATCTTCTAACTTAAACAGTGCTATTTGAATTTATCATTTTAAACAAGTTTTTGTATTATTTCAAGTATTAAAAATCATGATTTTTTCTCCCTCATTTATCTTCTGTTTTTATAATATTATGAATATATACTCGTAGTACATTTTTAAACAACTCATGTTATCAATTGCGATATAATTTGCATTAAACAATGGTACTCTTGATATCTTATATGGATGTCAGAAATGATCATCGTCAAACTAAACTAACACAATTATCGTAATTGGCGATTATGAATAAACTTGACATGATAATGCAAGTAATTTTTTACATTATGATTTTTTTTAAGTTTTGTTTTTTGTTTTTTATTTTTTATTTTTAACGATGAAAGTTATAATTCATTTAATTTAATCATATCATTTATGTTAGTAAAATTTTTATAGTATGAGGTTTAGTTTTGATTATCGATAGAAAGTATTCTTAATCTTAAATATTGGATTTATTTTTAAGATATATGAGTGTTTATATAAAAATTTATAATATGCAACACATAATTATTGTGATTATTATATTATATATTCCAAAAGTCAATCTAATCAATAAAACAGTAGTTTTTACAAAAATAAATAAATAAAAAACAGAGATACCAGTGTTAATTTTTATTTATTTATTTATTTGCATTTTAAGAGTGAGGATTTAAATTTAAAATCTTTAAGTAGAATGAGGTGTGAGATTATCCATATATAATGTCTACAAACACCTATTTTTTTTTTAAAGGTTTTTTTAAAGTAACAATCTCATTCAACCTACTGATCTAATTCAAAAAGACGTCAAATTCATGGAAATAAATAAATAAATCAGTAAACAAAATTTTGGCGCCAAAAAAATTGACATTATTAATATCTTAATGAATATTTAGGGGTCCAAACGCAGAAATTTTGTTTATAATAATTCAAAATGAATTTTTTTCTTTTCTGAAAGAAATGAAGCAGAAATTTTGCCTATAATAACTCAAAATGATATATTTTTTTTCTGGAAGAAATAAATTGAGGGGTTTTTTTTTTTTTTGCAAGAAATAAATGAGTTGGTTTGGATGGTTTTGGGATTTCCGAGGATTCCGATTCTTGCGCATTTGTTTGATGACCGATTTTGGCGGCAATCCGGTCGTGTAATGTAAAGCTATATGTAAGCTCTCACACACACCCCTTCTCTCTCCTCTATTCTTTTTCTCTCTCTCTTTGCCTTTTGAATCTCCCCCTTATTGACTTCACAACCTTTCCGTCGCTTTGATTCGATTACGGAGTTCAAACCTCGTTTCTTGTTCGTTATTTTTTCCTTTTTTTTCTTGCTAGGTACGTTCTCTTTTTTTTTTTTCTTTTGGGCAAATATCCATTTTTTTTTACTCTCAAGTCTCAAGGCCGTTCTGGTTCTTAAAAAGGGTACTTTAATATTTTCATAAAATTATTCGCTCTGTGTCTCCTGTTGTTGTACTTCTCATATTGGGTTTTGTTAATTTTGGTTGTTTTTAGTCATTTTAATTGAATTGGAGCTCTTTTTAAACATTTTTTGCATTCTACAATGTCAAAATGGCGTTTCACTGTTTCAAAACAGACATCTTTGTAAACTTGAGGTCACATGATTATGCTGCACATAACCAGATGGGCTCCTTTTTTTTTTTTTTTTTTTTTGACGTTTCACTTTATTGGGTTCTCGAATTATGAAAAAGGTGACCTGAGACCTGTTTTCTTTAATGTTTAATTTCGTCGTCTTTGTCAACTTGTGGTAACAAGATTCAATCAGCACACCAACATCTGCAAATGCTCATGTTTTCTGGACAATCTTGCCGAATTGTTTCGAAGTTCGGGATTTGGCAATTGGAGTTTTGATGGGCTTATTTTCTGGTTAATTTATTAATTTTCAATAGGTATCGAATGATTGGGAGTGCAAAAGAGAAGAGTCAAGATTGAAAAGTTTGTGGTGTAATTAGGTGCAGGATGGGAAGGGTAAAGCTAAAAATAAAGAAATTGGAGAATACGAATGGGCGTCAAGCGACGTATGCTAAGAGGAAGCATGGCATTATGAAAAAGGCTAACGAGTTATCTATCCTCTGTGATATAGACATTATCCTTCTCATGTTTTCACCAACTGGCAAGCCTTCTTTGTGCAGCGGAAAACGCAGGTATGTTCGTTGTTTCTCACTTCTTGTCATCTCAGTAGTTGTTTTTACACCTAGTCTTACCAAAGGATGTAAAGCATAAAATATAATATTTTCATTGTTGCTACAACAAAAGAGAGACGACGGTTACGGATTCTTGGTGTGATGTTTAGGCATTAGATACTGGGTAGTCGTTCAAATTCGTTAAGGTTCGGTTCTAGACTAAACAAATGTGATGCTTGTACGGAAGAGGACGTATGTGTACAAAAGCTTGGGAGACGTCTCATGGTATTACCATTTGGTGCTTGTAATATGCTTACCCTCAGGAACTGTACTCGGGCCAGGAAACCGTTCATTTGTGTCTGGCAGAATCGGACACCATACTCGTTATAATCATAACATTATTGTTTTTCTTTTCAAGGTCTATCTTTGGGGGCTTATGTGGGCTTTTGTTCCTATATCTTTCGTTTGCTGTTGGTTTCACAGCAATAGTGTTTCCTGTCAAGGTTATTAATTGAGAGTTCGTCAGTTTTTAATCATTTGAGTTCCAAGTATTTGGACAGGTTTTCCATATCTATCTTGTGGTTATCTCATGCCTCTAGGTTTAGGGGGTGGTTTTTTCTCTCTCGATTTTTTTTTGTTTTTGTTTTTGTTTTGTTTTGTTTCGTTTTGTTTTTTGTTTTTTGTTTTTCTGGGATTTCGCTTGTGTACTTCTTGTTCTTGGGTGTGTTTACTTAACATAAAAGGTAAATGGAAAAGCAAAAGTGTTCCTTTTTGCATAGGAGCGGTGGTTTGGTGGGCCTCACGCTATATATGAAGTGAAGAAGGAAAATGTCAGTCCTTGCATCCCTTTGGTTCAGTTCCTGGTTAAAGGGAATGAATGCAAAAATATCTTGTGTCCTTGATAAGTTCACATGTTATGAGCCGATGTTCATTTAATCATGTAAAAGGACATTTTATATTTCTATTTTAAGTTTAGTAAACACTAAGCAGGGAATTAGATTGTTTCCCATTCCATTTTTTAAAAGGAAAATTAAGACTAGAAGGAAAACGATGATCCCGATTCTTATTCCTTTGACTTTTTTTGTTTTTTCTTGTTTGGTATAACTCTTTTCATTCTCATAATGCGTGAAATGATATCTAAGCATCATATGTGTAGTATGTGACAGTTCTATGTCGTAGTCAATAGTCATTATTCTAGATGGATATTTCCTACCTTAGCTTCGCATTTTCATTTTTGGGGCATATGCACGTGAAACTGGAAAATTTTAAAGCGATTGCAAATCTACGATGTCAGAGCTGATGGTCTAGTCAATTGTTCTTACCGTCGTTGTTCCTATTGAGCAGCATTGAAGAGGTGATTGCCAAATTTGCTCAACTCACTCCACAGGAAAGGGCAAAAAGGTACAAATTGATTTCCTTACCTGAATGTTTTGTTAGTCTCACATGAAGCATCCAAGATCAATATACACAGAACAGAATTGTCACTGAGTTTCTTTTATTTGATTGGAACAGGAAGTTGGAAAGTCTCGAAGTAAGCTCGTCTTAACAACCTATCCTCTGTCAGACGATTCTTTCTTTATTCTTTCTGGATGCAAGCTGTATACTATCATAACTCCTATTGTAATGTGACAGTGTTTCTTTCTTATTTTTCTCTTTGAGAGTTTAGGCACTGAAAAAAACTTTTAAGAAGTTGGATCATGACGTAAATATTCAAGAATTTTTGGGTACAAGGTATGTTGCTTACACAAATTACCCAATTTAGATTGAATATGTTTGTTTAAAATCTGGCTACTAACACTTCTTATTTTTTCCGCTTCGTTTCAGTTCTCAAACCATTGAGGTAAGATTATAAACTGTCCAACAATTTTCGTTATTGCCTGAGACTCGAGGACAATAAATGTTGATTATTACATGTTTTGTGCCAGGAATTGTCCAATCAAGCTAGTTTGTTTCAGACTCAACTTTCTGAGATACATAAGAGACTCAGGTTAATGTCTGGACATCTTTTGATTTTAGATTTTCCTTTCTCCTTTCGTCGAGGCTGATGCCAAGTCTTGTTTAATTGATCAACGTTGTATTCTAATTTTATATTTGTTTTGAGTAATGCAGCTACTGGACTAACCCCGATAAGATTGATAGTGTAGAACATCTGGGGCAAATGGAAAACTCACTCAGAGAATCACTAAACCGAATCCAAACCCACAAGGTATGCTTCTCCGATAAATCTAGCATTTGGGAGTTTATGCATACTGAAAACAAGGTTGCTTGGGTTGGCTGTGGGGAAACTTTATCATCCAGTCTTTATCCTATTTTTCTAGTTTGCAAATTCATCGTCATTATATGCTTTTGGAATTTGGTTTCTTTCAAATCTATACAAAGGATTTGGTCCCTCAAATAGAAAATTGGACTAAAAAAAAAGGTTTAGAGAATCAGATGACGAGTAAGGGGAAGAGCTTGATTCAACCACTGGAGAAGGGACCGCGCTTACTATTTGATCGAAAGGTTTTAGGGACCAGAGATTTATGAAGCCCCAATCAGCGGCTTTAGATAGAAGAATATAGCCGCTCTATTGACAAATAACCAATAACACAATTGTACTAGGCTCAAGACACATAAGTTGGAGCCAAGAAGAGCAAAGTTGCATACATTTTCCTTTTCTTTCCACGCTTTTAAATCTTATTACTTCTTGGTATCTCTTCATGCGTTGGTATTTCTTCGAACGTGACGTTGTACTTTATGTTGGCAGGAGAATTTACAAAAGCAGCTAATCGCATTAGAATGCTCCAATCAGGTGAAAACTACCACTAGTTTGAGAACATTTTTCTGATGGGGTTCTTTGACGTGTTAAAACCGCTAATCTGAGCTGAATGCTTCTTGCAGTTCCAAAATGGGATGCATTTACCCTTCAGAGTGGGTGCTGATCAACAGCTCCAGCCTCTGTCATGGATACCTCATAATGATGGTCAACAAATTGTTTTACCAGACGACCCAAGCTTGCTTCCCCGCAGGTGAGTGGTTGAGTTGAAGCACAATGCTTCGAGATTTGATTTAGTAGAAATATTGTTTCAATTGCTTTTTCCGGTCATATGTGTTTTTAATTGTAGCACTGAAGAAAAAGGGATTTAGTGGATACTAGTGTTGGGTATTTACTTTACCATGCGGTTGGTGCATAGGTTGAAGTTGAGTTTTTTGGTGGGAGTTTGACCTTTCAAAAACTTTTTTTTTTTTTTTTTTTTTACATTTCAGAAAAAGAAAAAAATGAGTTGAGTTTTAATATTAGAGTTAATTATTAATTATAGAAATTATCACCTCATTACTGTGTCGTTGTTGGTAATCACATCAATCATTTGTGGTAATTACTGAATAAAAATAACTAAAACCATTGCCATGTATGAGATACTTCCTCCATGGAGAATTGATGTCTTCATCATTTGCTGCGCTTTTCAACGTGGACTTACATGTTGTTTCTCTAGGGATATGGAATGCTCTACGAGTTCCTCGTTCGGGAGTTATTCTGGTTACTTTGGCATGGGCAGAAACTCGGAGATTTCTAACTCTGGACAAGAAAATGGCATGGTTAACGAGTTAGGCAGAACCGCACCAATGAGGCTGCCACTGGGTGGCGGTCAATTCCCTTACGTGCCTTACAATCTGAATGTGCTAAATGATACAAAATTTCAACCTCAAGCAGTGATAAATCCGCAGGAAAACGCCGTGGATTATCATGTCAATGGAAACTTTGAAGTTGCTAGACATGCATATGAGACAACCCATCAAAGTAGTTGGGCGTCCACATCTGGCCCTTATGCTGTTTCCATATTAGATGAACATTTATACCCTCAGGTAGATCACTTTTGCGGAAAATTCTGTGACAGGGAATGAAAAGATACTCTACCACCAGGATGCATCAAAATCGTATAAGATTACGAGAAGTATGACAAGTTAACCAAACATAATGAAAATCTGTCGGTTCAAAATTGTGCTCTACCAGTAGTATTATTATTATTTTTTTAAGCCGTAGAATTTTCCTTCATTTTCTAGGTTTACCCCTTGATTGTTGAAACGTTTCCTACATGTTGTGAGCATCTCCATTGTGTTTTTGCAGCAACCGAACTAGACCGTGAATGACACTTTTTCACTCATTCGGAGCTAAAAGTTGCGGGAGAAATTGGATCGTTCGCTCGAGGCCATATATTTATCCGTCATGATTTTATTTGTTTGTTTGTTTGTTTTTTTTTTATATACAATTTTTTCATCCCTGATATGTAAAATTAGAAGGCAACCATTGAGGTGATGTATAGTACTGCATAGAAAATCTTCTGCTGATTCTATATCAAAAATTACATTTAGGGTGTCAAGATTTTGGTCATGGCTATCAAGAATGTTGCGTAGCCTTGTAGCCCTGTCAGTTTCATGTGCTGTAAATACAAAGTGTATGTATATATATATACACACACAAACATGGTAATCAAAATCACATACATACATTTACTTGTTGAGATTTTTGCTTACAATTTCTTGTGTAGCGATTTTATAATAATAGCATTTACCATGTTAATGTTGCTCGAAAATATACTTTTTCTAAGGGAAAAAAAAACATATTTTTATTTTTGTTTTTACTTTTTTTTTTTAAATTTCTTATTATTATTAATTGAGTGTTTTTTAACCATCAAATCATATTAAAATGAAAATACATATAAAATTGACATAAACTAATGTCTTATCGATGAGGTAATTTTTCATATTCTTGTTCATTTTTATTATTAAAAATTTCAACCCGTTGGATATCGTTTTCTGAATTTTGATTTTGAAAGATGGGGAATCTGCTGGTACAGTCTGGATAACAGACATGTGAACCACCAGAGAGATAACAAGTATAGGAATAGGACCAAAAAAATAGGGGCGAGATATGGGATATTTCCAAACATCTCTGCATATGTGTATATATACATATATACATATATATATATATATATTCTTAGATGTTAACGGAATATGAATCCTAAGGAGACATGAAAAGAGACATGAAAAGCCAAGTGACATGCAAGGCAAAATAGACATGGAAGGGATATGCCTTTTTCAAGGTTTTGAAGTTGGTTTCCAACTCACCATGCATGGTGTTGCAATCTACAGCACATAATATCTTTCTCAAAAAATTATATTAAAAATGAATTTTAATAAATAAAAAATAAAAAATTTCTGTTCACAGATAATCTGGTTGAAATTTGTGTTACGCCAGCCACACATGACAAAAACAGACAGAATCACCAAAATGGTTTTTACAACAAAAAAGGAAGAAAATAAAAGGAAAAAAGAAAAAGATTTGAAGCTTGTCTTTGGGATGGAGTTAGATTGCCAAGGGCATATTGCCACGTCTGTGTGTAAATCTAGATATTGAGATTTCGAGCCCTCGTTTGGCATATGGTGTTTGGAAAAGAGAAAAATGAACATAATACGAATCTTGAACTAATAAAATATATATTTAATTTAATCAAAATCTTTTTGAAAAGTTGGATTTAAAACTATGCATCAAATAAGGACTCCACTTAGTATAATTGAGTTAAATTCTCTCTCATCCGGAAAATATAGCATCCTTTTTAGAAGTTAATAAAAGAAATTTTCATTACATGTAAGAAAATACTCCTAACACGTCGTAGTAGGACTATTTTAGACAAAATACTAGCTGTTAGGTGGACCAATAATTTCATCTGTCTTTTAATAAATTATTTATCATTATAGTGCCAAAAAAAAAAAAGGTGAGATTATTTCATTTTTAATAAAGAAATATAACAAAATTTACTGATAAAAAATTTTGGTGTTCATTATTGCTTTTACCATTATGAAGAGCCTTTCAATAAACTAAATTAGGAGAATCTTACATCCATTTTTTTTTTCTTAGGGAAATTATGTAGTAAGGTATTGTATTGGTTCTATCTTAAATTTGACTCTCAATTATATTGTAATATTAGAATCACACTAAATGAAAACAGTAATGAAATTTAAGCAAAACTAGATGAATTTCTGACTACGCAAAAATATATAGGATAATAGTAAAGCCCTTTTTCTTTTGCCCCACTACAAACTTTTAAAAATATTTTTGCTCACTCTTAAGAAACCTTTAAAATGTATGTGAAATAAATAAGTTATTGTTGTTGTTATTATTATATAGAAAAAAAAAAAAAAGATCGATGATATTTTCACGTTCAATCCAATGAGACATCATTTGTCATCATACCACCGTCAACAATGATATGAAATAATAAGTCGTAATTTGGTCTTTAACCACTTAAGAGGTCCAGTTATCCACATAACAAATTCGTAACCCTAACCTTGAATGGCTCCCTAATTTCGTTAGTATGAAAATAAATAAATCCCCATCAGCTCACCAAGAAGGCTGACTTTCCACAGCAAGAATTCTTCATTGTATTAATTAGATGGTGGACCACTGCCTGCAATTTCCTTTAATTGCTAAATTAAAGATATGATTGATTGCCCAATTATTTATTTATTTTTTTTAAAGGAAAATATCATTTATACTAATGAAATAATATAAATAATGTGATTATCCATCAATAAAATCTAATGACAGAGTGAAAAGCGTATGCTTGAAGCCTTGAAAGCATATGCTTGATTGTCCAATTATTCATCCTAAAGAATCCAAAAATTACCTAAATCCCTCGTTGTATCCTAGAATAGCTATAGCTTGAGGAATAATTAACCTGTTGTTTCAATGAAGTAAAACACCAATTAACGTAGGGATGGTAATTTTGTCACCATCTTTCACTCTCAGAAAATAGTGAGAATATGCATACGTTTCTTTTCATATTATATTTTGCAAAGCACCATCGTAACGACACTTCTATGATAGGTAAGGAAATGTCGATTTAAATGAACTCCAACGGTTAAAAAAATTTATTTTACTATTATTATTATTATTATTATTATTAATGCAGAGGCTATCACAAAATTGTCCTAATCATAATTCCAATCTATAAAGAAAAAGTATCCAATGTTAAGCTGTGACATGGAAATTTGAAATAACTCTGAGATGTCGAGAAGACTTTTATAGTCCCATGTCCAATCCAAAAACCTTTTGCCTTTTCTTTATTTATTTTCACTGCTTATTAAAAAGGTTTGTTTAGGATTGCACATCACTTTATGATTTTGGTCATGTATGATCAAGCACAACTTTTTTAGGGGAAAAAGAGTAACATATTCATCATCCAATTGTACTTAAAGAAGCTGATTAATATAGAATAAAATCTTCCTAAAATTATGACAATTCTTCTATATACATATATATATATATATATATAAAATAAAGTAAGGAGAATTCTGTGTAACATAGGAAAAACATTATCGTGGCAAACGTTGTTAAATAACTGTTAAACGTTGTTAAATAACTGTTATTTACATAAATTTACAATAGAAATTGTACTTTGGATAGATTTAATAGCCGAATCTGAATGAGAGTTTTTTCTTGATATCTTAAAAAGTTTCCCATAATTGTTTAGAGGTTTGAGCTCTTCAACTGGACCAAACCATGTGGAGGAGGCAAACGGCAAACCACATGTTAGTTCAACTAACCCCAAACTGTTAACAACCTTAGAATTCTTTGGTGATTAAAAAAAAATATATATATATATATATATATATATAAAACAAAACATTTATATTTCATGACATGAAAGTTCATAAAATATTATGTCTCGTTTTGGACCCAACGGCCGTCCCATGGGCCATGAGAAGGATTCCTAAATGAACACCGCATCACAGTCACACTTCCAAACTGATGATTAGTAAGATTTTTGATAATTTAACCTCTAATTAGATATGTACAAAAAATAGAGAGTCAAAAATTCAAGTAAAAGGATAAAAAAAAAAAAGAATATGACTATGTTTGTTTGAATGAAAGGCTGTTTCCATATTTTCTCCACTTTATTTGAAAACGAAAATAATATGTTCCATCCATTGTCACACATGCCCTTGAAATGGCTATTCTTTCA
Organism: Ficus hirta; assembly: GCA_038430175.1. NCBI lineage: Eukaryota > Viridiplantae > Streptophyta > Magnoliopsida > Rosales > Moraceae > Ficus > Ficus hirta. Next base: position 11,542,086 of record CM076595.1, on the reverse strand, counting down.
TTTAAAAAAGAAAAAAGAAAAAGGAAAAAGGAAAATAGAAAAATGGTATAAGGCCGAAACGAAGAGAGACCAAAATAGTAAAATCAGCACTTCATTAATACTGAAATCGTAAATATACACTTTTACTTAAAAAGAGAGAGTCTCCAATAGAGCCTCAACCATTACAAATCAAAGGGCCAATTCATCAGCACATGATAAAAGCTGATTACAGAAACGTATCCTTAAAAACCCAAAACTGCCTTTCTTAACCATCATAAAGTAATAACAATAATATTAATATTAATAATATCCAAAACAGATAGTGGCGGGTGGTGAGAGACCACCTCTGCCCTCACTGCTCTCCCCCAAAACAAAAACAAAAAAAAACAAAAAAAAAGACCCCCAACCCAAGAATGAATAGGGTTGATCCCACAGATCCAAGGAGTAAGCCAAAATGAGGAAGGGCCATATTTAAAATAAGCCCTTCTAAATTTTAGACCCAATTAGCCCAAAAAAGGCCCAGACTCCATGGAAAAAAGAACATAGTATACCATCTAATACCTTAGTATACTACTAGTTTACTACTACTACTTGCACTACCAAGTCTTACATACTAGAATATATATGACTGAAAAGTGTATATATATATAATATATATATATAAATATATATATATATATGTAGTATATAAAATGGATGTGGGACTAGAATTGGCGGCCAGTGAAGGTCTGACCGAAGGACCAGTGGGCAGGGGCAACGTTGTAGGAGACGACGGTGCGGCCATCGCTGGTGGTGACCTTGAAGGAGAGGCTCTGCCCGTTGAGATAAGAGTTGCTCTGCCAGTTCTGTCCCCAGTTTCTCGACATTGCTTGCCACCCTGTTCTCGACCCTTTGATTGACGCCGCGTGTACATCACCTGCCCCACCGACGTTCGTGACCAGCACCAGGTTGAAGTAGGAGTGGCCGTTGATCGTGAATCTCACGCCTCCCCTTCTCCTGCACGGTATCCTACCAAAAAAAAAAAAAAAAAACTGTCAAAACCCATTTCTACACTCACTTTTTAGTCAAAAGAAAAATATAATAATAGAAAGGAACTAACTTGCAAAGAGAAAAAGTGGGGATTTTCATTTTTGTTAAAATAAGCACAGTTTTTTTTTTACCGGTATATTTTTAAGTTGAGAGAGAGAAAAATGGTCACTTTATGAAGAAAAAATCTGGAGGAGTTAGCTGACTAAGAAAGAACACTAAACTGAGGAGAACCGAGTACCAAAAAATCAAATATTTTCATAAAATTTAACTAAAGGTAAGATTTTTAACCCAAAAAAAAAAAAAGTCATATAAGTCATTTTTGGGGGGAGGTCTTACCTTCGGTAAGCGACAGGGACGATACCGGCTCTGTACTGAGCAATGTGCTGGAAGACAGGCTGAGAGAGGTCAAAGTGGTGGAGAGGAGGGTTGCACCAACCGCCGGCATTGTTGGGCAAGGCATTGTTTGGTGGGCAGAAATTGGTCGCCGTCACCACTATGGAGCCCGGCAGGCACCACTTTGGGTCACTCGCACACCTGATCTCGTAGCACGACCCACAGCTCAGCCCATTGTTGAACAGAGCCGTGCTCAAAGCTGCTGTGTTCGTCCCGTACCCTTGGCTGTACAGGTTCCCATACCCACACGCACCACCTTTTAAAAAAATAAATAAATAAAAAATTAGTCACTTCTGATTAAAAAAAAAAAGTGTTTGAAGAAATGTTAGTCCTTTGAATGAGAGCATATATATATATATATATATATATATATGTATATATACCCATTGTGCCAGAGGCGTCACTGCCTCCATAGAAAGTGGCATGGGCATTGTTCCAACCGCCACCATAGCCATGAGCAGAGGACACCATTGTTGCCAAAAACCCCACCAAGAAAAACCCGGCGAGACCCATTTTTTCCTTCTTTTTTTGGTTCCTGCATTAAGATAAAGAAGAAGAAAAGTTTAGCATTTTTGGCTCAAGTTTGAAACTTTTTCTTAATGTGGCTTGAAAAAGGCAGCGAAAGGGAAATGTGCGAGGGAAAAGATGTTTTACTTGTACGAGAGTGGTGAGCAGAGAGGGAAGGAGAACGTGAGGAAGATAAGTGACGAAAATGGGGAGGAATTGGGGGGGAATATATAGGGGAGGATGAGGGAAAAATGGGCTTGGGAATAGTAACCACCGTTGCAAGTTACAACTAACACTTTTTCACTTTAAAAAAATAAAAAAATTAAAAAAGAAAAAAAAAATTATTGGGACCATTAACGGCTTGGCCAATTGGGGTGAGAATCTCAACTTTAATATCAAATTTTTTTATTATCAACTCACCTATCATATTTTTATTAATAGATATAATTAATTGATATGATAATATTTTTAATATTTATTAATAAAAAAATGATAACTTAAATATCATATAAATCGATATTCAAAAGTTAAAAAAAGAATTGATAATGTACAGTCATGTAAATAGTTTAAAAACAAAACAAGTTTACTTTTTGGAGTTTGGAAGGGCGGTTTTAGAGAGGAAAGCGTGTGGTTTTTGTTTCTATCCTGAGGAGAAAATCCCCCAAATCCAAGTGGGGCATGGCTTGGTTTTTAGGCTTCTGATGGTTAACTCAACTCCCACATGCATAGCATCGACATTTTGCCGCGAGATAGATACCCCCACCTCCCACTTTTTTTTTTTTTTTTTTTTTCTTTATTTTGTTCCTTGTGCCTCCTCCAAAAACTTACAGCAACAATTGTACTTTTATTTTATAAGTAAGTATTATTATTTTAGTCGTTAATTAAATTAACTTTTTAATAATTTCATGTGTAATTATGCACGTAAAATATTTTTATCTATCAAACTGGTGAAAAATTAATCAAACAACTAAAAGGATCAGATCTATTGTGCTTGCTTTTTCACTGACAACGTCATTGTGAAGTCTTTTGGTTGGTGAGCTGGGGATTACTTGGTTTAACCAAAGCTTGATTAAAGCAAAGCTTACAGGCAAAACTTCTTTCTTTCTCCCCTTTTTTTTTTTTTGTTTTTTTTAATCTTCAACCAAGGACATAATAATAACTAAGTTACTTTTGTGCCGGTGCTTTAGGCTGTGTGAGACACATTCAGAGGGCACATTGAGCAGTCAAGAGTTAAATTCTACTCTGGAACTGCTCAGCCGTTTATTACGACTTATTAAAAGTGTTAGGAGTTGGAAGAGTTTTAAATGCTCCAAATCTTTTCTGGTAAAAAGGACTTTAAATGAGGTATTTTTTGACCAAGGCATTCATTAATTAAAAAAAAAAAAAAAAAAAGAGAATTTCTAATCACTGAAATAGCAGGCTTTTTGTACGCCTCCAAAACGCATCACTGCCTCTATTCCTCTCTTTCTTTTTTTCTTTTCTTTTTTATTTTATTTTTAATCTGTCCGATTTGATATCTCCATCTTCTCTTCTTGGAAGGGGCCCCATTCCTTGTGATCGTGGACGGCCCATATGAAACTTGACACGTTCAACTACAGTTAATGATTCTATTTATTACTTTTTTTTTTTTGAAAATAATAAAATAATAATAATAATATTGCTGTCACCCTTTGAAACTGAGGGACAGTTAAAGCCCCTAGCACGTGGGTGATGACATTTCTGAGCTGCCCTTCTTTTCAATTGAAAAATAATACCTCAGACCTCGTTTTTTTTTTAAAGTCTCTTCTCTCTTTTTTGCCCTTTGCTCTCAATGTAGGAAAATGGCTTTGTCTTCTATAATTATCACCTAATTGCACCGGACACATATATAATTAGGAGCTTCTTTTCTTTGTGTATGTATTGACAATTCATATTGCTCAAGTCATTTTATATTTGTTTATATTAAAAAAAAAACTTCAAAACGCATAAGATTGAAAATATTATTGTTGTAGAGGTAGTCAAACAATAACTTATATTTAATTTGACCACAAAACATAAAATTCAAATCCTTCTGTCGCCAAACTAGGAAAAAAAAAATAAGAAGAAGAAGAAAAAATAATAATATTCTGGATTGGCTTCTCTTTATGCTCTATTAGCTAAAAATCTTTTTGTAAAGTTGTGTATAGAACTAGGGCAATTAGTAGTTGGTTTTTCTTTTAAGTGCATTCAAGTGATCTATAAGTATTATGAATTCTTTTTCAGATTATCTAGAAATTATAATTTAACAGGATCTATTTATGAGTATACTGATTCGTCCTCTGAAACACATTTTGATCAATCTGCTTATGTATGTAAGCTTACTTTATATATTAAAAAAAAAAAAACTATGAGGATTAATTATTTAAGAAGATAAGACATGCATGGAAAACGATAACATGGATTCTGAATTGACAGAGAGATTGAGACCATGATTCGCGGTATTAGTGTTCAATCATGTTTAGCAACAGCCAAATACTTAAGTCGAATGGTCCGTTTAGTGAATGAGTTGAGTTTGAATTGAGATAAAATTTTTAAGTTTGAGTTGAGTTGATTTTTTAAAAAATAATTATAAATTTTGTTGATTTTTCAGAAAAAGATAAAAATTGAGATAACAAAATACAGTTTAATTGGAGTTAAACCCGGATGCCAAACGAAGTCCAAAGAGAATGCATTTACGTATCTCCTTTGTAACTATTCATTGACTTGAACAGAATATACGTTTCACATAATTTCTTCTTTTTTTTTTTAATACTCTACTGAACGGCTTCGTTTTTTCCATTGTCTTTAAATTTTTTTTTTTCCCTTCTTTACCAATTTTTAATTACCCTTTTCGAACTTTGAAAAATTATTTATGTATGAAAAATTCTTACAGCATTTTTTTAAAAATAAAATAACTAGCTAGGGCTCACCTTTCGGAGGTCTGCTATGTTGTTGGAAACTGCACTTTTGGAAGAAATTTGACTTGCTTTAAGTAGACTTTAATATGCAGTATTTTCAAAATGAAAACCCTTAAACCTACTTGAGAGCTTAAATTAGCTCACAAATAAGATAAAAGTCACCAAAGGGAAAAAAAAAAAATTGGAAGCAGAATTGAAGAAAAGTGTTGTTATGGTAGAGAGAGAGAGAGAGAGAGAGAGAGAGAGAGAGAGTTTTTACGGTACTTGTCAAGTACCATATGATAGGTACAATTATTGTAATTATTGATGTAAATTTTAACAGCCTAATCAATGATTAAAAATATTTTTTACGTATCACATTATAAATATTAGCATGGACACTAATATATCTAACTACTAAAAAGCTAATACAACAACTAAATAACAGTATCTATTAATAGGATAAAAATAAACATAAATTTAACCAAAAGAAAAATACAAAAAAAAAATTGAGAAAGAAATAAATAGAGTGGGGTATATTTTTCAAGGTTAGCGACAATTGCCTGTACACAAGAAACGCGCCAAAGAAGCAGCTGCACATGCAGTTCCTTGTTTGTTTCTTATCCCTTCAAAACCCCTTTTGGATTCTCTCAAGATTTTCCTGCTTTTTGAATTTTCGATTTTGCTTCGATTTTCTGATTCTTTGCAAACAACATCAGTGTAAAGCTAAAACCATAAAAGATAAAAAAAAAAAAAAAAAAAAAGAACATATACGTATACATATAACAACCGGACAAATAAATTCAAAGTTCATGTACATAAATGTATATATATGTATAAATATTTATACATGTGTGAGTATATCATATATGTGATGGTACCACAAAAGATGAGAGAGGAAATTACAGTGGCAGTATCTCTTTGGTGTTGGTGCCCTTTATTACATTAATGGAGTGGTTGCTTTCTCTTATTCGTCAGTTAAGCTGTTGGTACGTCCCTGTTGTAGGATATATATATACGTATATTTGTGTGTGTGTGTGTGTATATATATATATATAGAGAGAGCATTATTCTTCTGCTCAGACCACTAACCAGTTAAATTATTATTCCAATCCTCTGATATTTTACAGTGTTGAGTTAACTTCTCTCTATTCTTGTAATTATGAAAATATCCTAACATAAATTTTTTGGCTGTTTACAAGAAAATACTCATAACACAACCAATTTTCATCAAATCCTATACAATTTACATGCTATTTGTGTTTATTCGGTTTACATATCATTGGTAAACAACAACGTGAATTTCTAATGGTAATATTTTAACATCTATTTGGAGGAAGTATTCGGAAAAAAAAAAAAAACAACTTGAGATAGAAATATTTGAATAGTAAAATTTGAACTGTCATCCGAATTGATATTTGAATGTTAACATTCTGAATAAAAACATTTAAATAATGTTTAGAAATAACTATCTGAAAAGTCATAAAGATAAATAGGGAATGGTCATCTGAAATGGTTTTATTTTTATTTTTATTTTTCAAAATATTATAGAAGATATATCAGAAATAAGGTAATTTTTTTGGGGGGGCTTTTTATCATTTGAGAACAAACATCCAAATGACATTTGGATGCTCTATTTCCAATTGTGCCATCCAAATGTGTATTTGAGCAGACCAATCAAAAGAAATGATTCAAATATTGACAAATGATTGTGTCAAACAAGAGATTAGTTTTGTATATTTGTTACTTTGCTAGTCTCTATTTTCTCCTTCGATGTGAAAAATTTTCAAACTCATGTAACTATTAGTTAAACGTTATATATAATTTTATATGTAACATGTTATATTTTAAAATTTTTACTATAAATGATAAATATCAACAGAAAATGTTACAAATTAAAAAGTTGAAGATACGAAACAATAATCTTTATTTTATATGTGTCAGATCGCACACAGGAGACTCTGCCAAAACATTAAAAATGAAAATGGGACAGGGTTATTTTCGTAAAAACAAAGAAACATGGGAAGGAAATGGTAAAATTCATAGTATAGCAACAGATTCCACTTGGAAAGCTCAAACGGCCAAAACCAATAACCAACCAAATTGCAGTTATGATAGGCCGAAAGCATCCCAACTTCCTTTTGTACTATTCCCTTTTTGTCTGCAACTCCAATCAAGATTTAATCAGGACCGTCCATCCTTATCTTGCAGTCTTTGTCTGAGCGATATCAGATTTTGCTGATGCCTGGTCACTTGGATTTTCCCTCCTTTTATGTTCTCTCTCCCATTTCCCTGTTTGCTAAAGTATTCACTCTGTTTCTTCAGGATTTGATACTCTGCGCACGCTAATTTCACTTCCATTGTTGACCACAAAAGTTAGTTTAGCATCTTCCCCTTTCTTTTTTCGCAGATATTTCTACGGTATGATCTGAAAAAATCTATTATCACTACGACTCTGTTTTTGAACTATCAACTCTCTGTATATTTACTTTTTATTTTGGTGTGATTTTTTTTTTTATCAAATTATACTAATATACTAAAAGAATGAGAGATTTTATTATTCTTTCTATAGTACTTTATAGTATTTTTGGGGGAGTTTGGTTAGTTAGTTTGAGTTGAAATTTTTAAGCTTAAATAGTAAATTTTTTTGAATTTTCAGAAAAGACAAAAAACTTTTTGGAAAAAGACAAAAACTTTTTAAAAAAAAGATAAAAACTGAGTTGAAATATTTTAGTTTGAGTTGTGGTCCCAAACACACCATTTGTTTTTTTTTAACTATTTGTATAGTAATGTACATTAATTTTTTACTACAGTAATATATATAATTTTTACTTTTTTTATAATTTAATGATTTTTTTACGTTTCATCACTAATTATTTTTTTCTTTGTTATAGTGTAGTCGGTTTTACCCTTTTTTTTATCAATTGACAATTTTACCCTTAAGTTTTAGTTACTTTTACTGTTTGATACAGTATTGGGACAACTTTATCCTTCTAAAATTATTAATGGATGATTTTGCTCTTCCTTTGTAGTTGATTTTGTTCTTTATTACAGTGTTATTTCGGTTTTACCATTTTTTTTGTCAATTGACAATTTTACCCTTAGGCTTTAGTTACTTTACAGCTTGCTACAGTGTTGGGATAAATTTGTCCTTCTAAAATTATTTATGGATGATTTTACCCTTTTTTTGTAGTTGCTTTTTCTAATAGCTACAATAACCATTGTTACCCTTTTACTGTGCATTTTTCATTTTGTCCATTGAAGATGTATTAAAGTGCAATGTTTGTATGTATATAATCTAACTGAAATTTATTTATTTTCTTTTTCTTTTTGTAAAAAACAATAAACAAAAAAATAATAGAATATGTTTTTGATTTTGTTATTTTTCTTTAATCTTTTTTTCCCCTTTTTAGTTTTTTTTTCCTTTTGTTTTTTTTTCTATTTTTTTCTGCTTTCTAAGATTTAAATTTTAAAATTTAGTTTTTTATTCATCTTTTCTTCGTATTTTTGTTATTTTATAATTTTTAATGATTTTTGTTTCCACATTTCTGATTTTCAAATTTTTTTATTCTCTTTTTTCGATTTGTGCTTGATTTTTTTGGCTTTCTCATTTGTTGGGTTTTGTTTTTTTAGATGTTATAGTTAATTTTTGTGTTTTGCATGTATATAATCTAACTGAAATTTATTTATTTTTTTTTTTTGTAAAAAACAGTAAATAAAAAAATAATAGAATCTGTTTTTGGTTTTGCTGTTTTTCTCCAATCTTTCTTTCCCTGTTGAGTTTTTTTCGCCTTTTGTTTTTTTTTTCTATTTTTTTTAATTATCATGTTCATTTTTATTTTTCTATCTTTATCTCTGCACCATCGGAGAAAAGTTTTTATATATTATTATTAGTTTACATTTTTATGATTGAGAGAGATCTTGAAAAAAAAATTAAAGACAAAAAAGATGGAGCAAAATATAGTATGGTCTGCTTTTTGTTTTGTTTTTTATTTTTATAAGTTATTTCTAGTTTTTTTTTTCCGTAGATTTATATATTTTGTTTTTCGCTTTTTGATTTATATTAATTTGTTTTTCTAACTTACGGTGATGATGGTTTGGAATGGGAATGCAAAGAGGACTATTTAAGACCCTTTTTTTGTTTATATTTTTGAAAACTTATTATAATTATATTATTTATCATAACCAAATATCACTATTAAATATTATTTAATTTTCTTATTTATTTATCTATTCATTTTTCCTCTCATGTGCAACGCACGGGCATTAAATTAGTTAATACTAAAAGAACATGCCTTATATAAATTGATACGAGGCGTTGAATGCAAGACTCTAGCTTATTTTGCATCTAATTTATAATATTTTTTTTCTGTTTTTCTTAACTCAAAATTATTTTTTACTATTCACAATCTCTAAATGTGTACAACAGATTCAAATTTTAAAAATTCATAACTTTATTATTTTAAATTCAAATAAGATGATTTTTTTAAATAGTAAAGAATTTTGAGAGAAGATATAAGATCTTTATTGATTATTTTTTTTCCAAACATATTTTAAGTTTTTACACTTCTTTTCTTTAAATAGTTTTTTTTTTCAACCAAACACACAATTTCAAAATTTCAATTCAAATATTTCCAAAACCTCCTCCAAACGGGCTATAAATTCAGCTCGTTTTGCATACTTTAAAAAAGAAAAAGTTAATTTCATGTGATTTTGGTATAATTTAACGTTAAAAAAAAATGCACTACTTGTAGCAGCAGGGATAAACCTCAGTTTTGCTTTTAACTTCTTTCTTAAGTTTTTAAGCGAATCTCAGTTAGTGGATGATGAGAAGAAACAATATCAATCGTTAACAATTTTCTAGTTTTTAGCCGGCAACATCTTTTTCTTCTGTTTCTCAATTACTTGTCGTTTTATTCCATTATTTAATGTCTAAAATTTAAACTACAATGGTACATTTTTTAAATGTACCGTAACTTTTTTTTTTTTTTTTTTTTTCCATTAGTGCAAACATGATATACTGAAAACCAAAAGTAAAGGAAAAGTAAACTCCATTCGAGATGGGATTTCATTATTCGAAGGCAAACATGAAACCCAAGTGAAAATTGTTGCTTCCAAAATAAATATATATAATACTCCCACAATTACTACCCACCACATTAATCATGGCGCGTGATTCACCTGGAGGGAAAACCTATTTCAATGTGCCACGTAGTTTGCATTTTTGGCACTAGAAAAAGTACAAGGGCATATATGCAAAAGAAAAAAAAAAAAACCAAAACTTGAAGGAATTTCAAATTTTAAATCATTCTAATCATTTGGGTATTAGAGAAAGTACTGAAACACCCGTGAGGAAGGTGGTCACGAGTTCTTTCTTTCTCTCTAATCCCCATTTGATGTGTTGTTAAAAGTGTCACCTTTTTTTTCTTTTTTTTTTTTTTGGGTTTTTTTTTTCGGGGGATCTCTTTAGGTCCGCCATGTGGGCAAAGTAGTTACACTAGTTAAAGTGGTCATCATGTGCTTAATCACATTATTGGTAAAATATCCCAATTAATCAAATATCAAAATCTTCTCTCCAAATAAGTGGTGGACCAGTTTGAGAAATCAACAAATTTTGTAAAAAGATTTTAGTTTAAAAGAAAAATTTTATCTTTCCCAATGGGAATGCTCCAAGTTGACCATTCCACAAATACAGAATTTGATTCAAAATAAAGATAGACACAGAAGATTCACAACAGAAGGGGTGATTTGAAAGCCCTTTTTAATCCTTCACAAACTGAATTTTCAATTTCACATGGAGAGACAAGAGAATAAAGCCCCACTTCTTCTGGCAGATATAAAGTATAGAAAATGCTTTTCATAGCTTCCTTCCTTCAAAAAGCTCTGTATGCAATTTTGAAGCTGCTGGTCACAACCCCTACACATGTCCAACTTCCCCACCTTCACCCTCGCGCGTGTATCTCACTTTCCCTTACCACACAACGAACACAATACTGGAATTTTATGGTAAGTTACAGAAAAATACTCTATCAACAGATATAATTATGACCCTCGCCTCCAAAATACGATACAATTATATGATATAAAAAAAAGTAGTATTAGGGACACCAGTTCTAATATCAATTTTTTGAGTATCAACTAACGTGTCATATTTTTATTGATAGTTGTAATCAATTGATGTGGTAATACTTTGAACACTTATCAATAAAAAAACGACAACTCACATGCTACATAGATTAGTACTTACTTATCAAAAAATATAGGTTAGTACTTAAAAATTGATATTAAAATTGATATACCTGATATTTTTCTAAAAAATATATATCATTTTTAACTACTAGTAGGAACTGTAATTTCAACTGTTGGATTCAGTTTTTAATTGTCTAATTTATAAATGTGAGTAATTTGTGTCACGCGCTGTAAATTTTTAATAAGTACACTTACAGATTATGTTGTTAAAAAGTTAACACATTGATTAACATAATAAAAAAAATTAATTTCCTATCATAAAGAACTCTTAGCTTGAGTTTGATTCGTCGGTTGGAAATGAATGAAATTTTTAAGTTGAAGTTGGTTGAATTTTTAAAAACTAGTTATAAATTTTATTGATTTTTCAGAAAAAAAAAATAAAAACTGAGATGGAAAAGTATAATTTAGTTGGAGCTAAACTATAACGTCAAACGAAGCCTGAAAGTTGTAAATTTTTATTTTTCTCTCACTCACTTGAAAGGCGAGTGAAGGAAGGGAATACCAAGGCCCGCAATCAAAGGAGTGTTTGCCTAATAAAGAGAGAGAAGCTGTATCTATGGAACAGATTTCTTATGCTTTGTTGTCTTTTTTATTTTATTATTATTATTATTAACTACATTTTTAACTGCCTTAGGGTTACCTAACCTAACTAAAACTACCACTTTCTCATGTTTTTGCTTTCTTTAATTAGCTTTAAATTTAAAAGAATCAAACTGTTGCTCTAAAAGCATTTCCAACTACCACCCATTTTAAGATTAATTGGTAAAAAAAAAAAAAAAAAAAAAGGGAAGGCTTTAAAAGTTCTTCTGTTCTGAGAAGGTTTGGTAGTTAAAGCAAGAGGCATATATTAGAGGCTTCAGCTCTGCAGGACCATATTAAAGATTAAAGTGTTCTGGTCATTAAATTCACCTAGAGGAAAGGAATAATAAACATTTTTAAAATGTTTATACATAGAGAATATTGTTACCACTATATTATGATTTGGTTGAATTAGAGCCATTTGATTCGGGTTCTCTTTATTAATTTCATTCCCTTTTTTTTCAAATAGAGTTTTGAAATTTGGGAATTGGTTCGATTTTAGTGACGCTGCCGACAAATCTTTATGCTATTTAGTTTTAACCATTTACCTGAATGAATTCTTCTGTTGCTTCAAATAATATAATATAATGTAATACCTTTTAATATATATATATATATATATATTTTTTTTTTAAGAATCAATTGTGTAGAGTTTTCTGTAAAGTTAAGCAAAGAGGGTCAGCATCGGATCTTGCTTTGGATTCTAAATTGATCGTTTACAGAGAGTCAATCAGTTTGATGATAATAAGCCCACCATTGTTAAAATATGTAGATTTTTTTTTATTTTTTATTTTATTTTTGCTGATAGGCTAGTTCATTTTGAAAAAAAACTCCTCCAATAGGCACCTCATTTATGGGATTACTGATCATAACCGTACGATTTAAATCAAATTTGGAGCAAGTGTAATCTGGAGCAAGTGTAATCGTGTTGTTGCTCAAGAAATATTTTTACTTTAATCAACCGATTATCATATATGCTATCAGATTTAAACCATATAGTTATGATTACAATATTTCAAATAGAAAGTTACATATAAATAACTAGTTGTTATAAGTTTCTAAATAGAAAATTACAACTGTCAGATATATCAATCTAAACATCCGTTATATACATATATATATGTTTTACCTTTCCTGTTTTTACTACCGTGGGGTTTTAACGTATTGGAGTGTACCTTTTAGAGGAAAAACTATAGGAATATATATATATATATATATATATATACATATATACCTAATGGATTACACTACACTGGATCTACTTAAAAGTACAATAACTTGGCCGAAACCTAAAAGAAATAAATGGTACCCAAAAATGTACATCAAGTTGGGAACCATCATTCTCTGGCGTTTAAAACTCTTGTCTCTATTTTTCTTTTCATGAAGACGTGATTCGTGTGGGCAAAAGCTGGACCAAACTGTTCGATGTTGATCGTTAACCACTTCATTGATAACCTAGCATCAAGTTTCAACTTCCAAATTTCTTCCCAAAGAAAAAAAAAAAAACTTATCTCTTTCGTATTAAATGTTCATGAATCTTATTAAGATGGCTATGGTTACATCTTTTAAGATCTCAATAAAAGTTCTTATTTAGGTCAAAGGTTTGGTGACATAAGCCATGAAATCGTATTGAACTCTTTTGAAGGCGATAGTCCCCGATTTGAAGTTAACAGAAGTGAGAATAATCTAATCTAGATCGGTTGCTTTAACAAGCAACCGAATTTTTAATTAATTCCTTGCCAATAATTTTCCCTAATGACTCCATCAAGCTCAAGTGGGCAAGCGAATTAAATAATACGTATTTACAGATACCAAATCACATTCTTACGGGTCGATTTCAATTTTTTAATTTTTTTTATAGCGTCGATCGGATTTCATATGTCACAAGCAACAATGTCCATTTGAGGCGACATTGCATGGAAAGTGATGTTTAGAGCAAAATCTCTATCTGCATGTGCTTATAGGCCTTGTTGCATGTGCAGTACTAATGTAGTACTACAAGCTTGGGGTCATTTACAGAGACAAATCAATATCATGTTTTGATTGAATAATTTAACATTGCATTTTTCATGGGAAGGAAAAAGATTTTTATGGCAAATATATTTAAATTATTTATGTTCCTTTTTGTACCAAATTATTTAAAAATGAAATCATTAGAGTTAGTGAGCCTAATTGAACATGTTAAATAAAGTGTACTAATTACACATGTTGTTGTATACTTACGCTTCTACAATGCATAAACAATTCCTCAATTTGTCCACTAATAATGACGAATTACTGCTAATCCAAATCGACCTAATAAAGAAAATCTTATAATTATAACTAATTAATTAAAAAGGCTAATCACCTAGAAAGGTGATTATGTGCTAAAAAAATTATATAAAAAAAACTCTGGACAATGCTTTAGAACTTGTGGATATGCGTAGAAATTGCTCTGTCTGCCATGATTTGGCAATCATCTTAGTTTGTTTGTATTATTTTGTTGCAAATGACATGACCAATTAAATATTATTCCTTAACCTTGAGAATGACTGTCGGCAACATTAGACTCTGCAACAATTTCAGTTAAAATCTTCGTCGATAATAACATTATATCAGTTATATGATATTTATTTAACGTAATTTTTTTTACGTGAATAAAATTATAACATCAAGAAATTTAATATTAATTTAATCTTTTCAGCGTCATTATTATGCTTTGATCACATTTTTTTTTTGTTATTGATTTTATGTTACATCTCTTATTTTCATATGTTTTGGTGAGTGCAAAAAGGTTTTTTTTTTCCAACATTTTGCTTCCTTGTAATTTTTGTTGGCATATATATACATACAAAAATTTCCCACGTCCTTTGTGTTTTAAAGACGAGAGAGAGAGAGAGAGAGAGAGAGAGAGAGAGAGAGAGATAGAATCCAAAGAATAAGATAAAAAAATCTATTCCCTTTTCTACCCAAAAAAAAAGAAAAAAAAAGAAAAAAACTATACCAGTTGCAAAAGTCCAATTTCCTGACTCACACTCTAACCAAGTAATTTGTCAACTACAAGTTTTATATTTGAATTTTGAATTTGAGGTACATTCCTTGAAAAAGTTTCAAACAAGCCCAATGGGAAACTAGTTACGTATGTTGTTGATACCTTTCTCCGCCTTTTAACTAAGATTAGTGTAGTTATATATTTTGCTGAAGCTGACATATTATATATATACATGCCGTAATTATTTGCAGCTACTGATCAGTTAATAAATTGACCATTCTATTTATTTCTAGGTTTCCCATTAGTCAACTATGAACATAAAATTTTTCATCATCTTCGTATTCATGATAGTTTAAAAATAAAATCCGATTCCAAATTATTTAAGAAGAGTGACGTTGAGTTTTTCGACCAATTAAGTGTTTAAATTTCATCGTATATGTGGGCCACGCTGAACAAAGCATCTTCCAATATAATACATGTAATTTTTATGGCTCTCACAAGTCATGGTGTAGTAATTTGGCGGTTTGTTTGTTTGGGAAATTTTTTATTTATTTTTGTTTGTTTTATGTTTTTGCTAAAGGTTAACTTGGTGGTTTTAAATGGTCATGTCTTTGAGGTTGGCTATATGGTTGCCAATCCAAGCAGCTAGATTCGCCCTCTATGAAATGAGGAGATATTTTCTTACTCCTATATGGCTGCGCCAAATTGCCTTTTCGTACTCTTATTCTTGTTTTTTGTTTTTTGTTTTTTGTTTTTTATTTTTGTTTTTGTTGTTGTTTTTCACAATGCAGTAGCTCTTGAATAATAATAGGCTGATCTAATAATTTATTAGATTTTAGTCACAAAAAAAGTCTGACGATTCATCAATAATACCGGGATCTAATTCACAATATCAATGTCCATTCTCAAGTATATTATTTAATTTCTAATTCTAACATTTAGAACATGTTTACTTTACATTAAAAAGAAAGAGAAAGGGAAAGGGAAAGATACTAGTTATTTTATTTCTCATTCAATTATATGTTTACTTACAAAATAAGGAATGAGATTTTAGTGGTCCTCACATAATATAAGGAATGAATAAAGGGAATGTCAATACTTACATTCCCTTGGTATTGATTCCTTATCAAAGGGAATATATATCAAATTTACTCATATACCCTTAATAAGTTTTCATATGATAATGTTTTCTTTGTTGTGTAAAAGGATCTTTTAATAATTACGTTAATAAGATTAACATTACTAATGTTAGCAAACACTGTAAAGGGATCATTCTATAGGTAAGAAAACACTAGAAAGAGAATTAATTATTCTTTTTCCTATTCCTTTATTTTACTTTCAAATTTCATTACCTTTCCCAATATATTCATTTACGGTTTAATAAGCACGCTCTTAAACAATTTATGATACTAATGTTGAAATTTTTTACGGCTGTAAATACATCATTTCACTTTTCAAATCCGACGCTCAAATTTATAAATATGTCGTTCTTGATATCGTTGCATTCTTATAGACTTTCTTTCAGTGGTTTCCATAAGTACTTAAAATGTTTAGTGATCAAAATCAAGTAAACAATGTATATATAGTAGAAAAAAGTTTCATTATGTTATTCCTTGTGAGATAAAAAATGAAATCCATTAGCTTGGCCACTTCAATTAGCTTTTTTGGGAGAAGGACTAGGAAGATCTCATAGGGGGAAAAAGAAAAAAAGAAAAAAGAAGAGTATGTGTAACGCAACAAGTCAATGACAAAGTAAACGTGACACTAATTTCCCAATATACACAGGGAAAAGGGGCAAAATAGGGCTCACCTTTTTTTTTTTTTTTTGGGTCCGAATATTTATGTATGATTATAACTTTCATGAAATATATCATTATTTTCTATCTATTTCTTGTCATTGCTTTTTTTTTTTTTTTTAATGTCATTCATGTCATTGCATTTACACGCATAAATGTCCACATGAAGAAATTTCAAAGAGTGAAAAAGTTTTCTATTTGAAAATTTTGCCCTCGCAAAAGGATCATGCGTAAGGCTGACATGGGCATGAAAGAGAGGGAAATGAATGGATAAGAATAGTGATTAAAAAAAAAAAAAACTAGTGGTATTTTTACGTTCTTTGGTCTATAGAACTGGATCAAAGAACTAGAAAAGCAGAAACTATCAAGACCCCCACCGATAGGATGGAAAGAATTCTAGCTCTGAATCTTCATTTGCTAATATATCATGGGTTTCAAGGGCATGCTCGAAAACGTAGTCTATATTAACATAATATCGATAGATTTTTATATGTAACAAAACTCGAACTCATGATCGATAAAAACATAGGTCTCAAATAAGACATTCTTTATCACGTCGCCACTATCCGTGGTAACACTACCCAATTGGAACATAGAAAATCTAGATATATATGTATATATATATGCATGGACGACAACAGAGTCATCCACTTACTGCTTTCCACAACGACAATTGGTCATGAGGATGAGGGCATGAAGCACTAAACTAAAAAGAGCCCCACTTCCTTTTGGACAACTTAGTCTTTTTTTTTTTTTTGGGAGGGGGGAGGGGGGTGTGTGTGGGGGCAAAAATTCCAAGATAGAAAAGCTTGTTTTTGTGCACGAATGTTGTAGGGAGATTTCACCACCATAAAGCAGTAGAGGGTAAAAATGGGTTAAAGATAATAATAATCTAGAGGGAAGTTAGGTTTGTAGGGGGAATTAATGTAAACCTATATCTCTGTTCCTATTTGGGAACAATTTTAGTAGTTTTCAATTTTTAGGACCCAAAAAGAATTTTGATCGTGACTTCCTCTACAAAATGAGGCAATGGTTGGACCCCTCCATCACATGGGGGTAACATGCTTAAACTCTCTTAGGTTCATATGGCTTCAAATTACCATCATCATGCAGTGCATGACAGGCAAAACCCAACAGCCCCCAAACCCCGCCCCCCAATTTTAGCAAAAAATTCCAATCCTTACCCTTTTAGCCAGCCAAGCAAAGAGGAGGTCAATTCAAATTCATTTTTCTATGCGTGACTTAGGAAACTTCACCTTTTTGGCCAATATATATGTATATATAAATATTCCCCTTGTTTTTATGAATAAAAGTTGGATCTATTCAAATTTTCTTACCATCATGATTTTAAGAACCATAACTTTTTGTACATGCAAGTTTGATTTCGTTTAGTTTAAAATATGGACAGCAAAGTTCAAAAAAAAAAAAAAAAAAAAAAATCTGACAGCAAAGTTTTTTACTTTTCTCGGTCTAGAACATGGCATGTGAGGCACAATAGCATGCATGTGAACATTTGAGTGTCATTTCATTGTTGTGTGAATGTTTAGCCACTAAGTAGACTAGTCTAGTGGTAGGTTCATCGCTTTACAGTTGTGGGTTACCAAATGTAAAAGTTATGGATAATGGTATTTAACATGATATAGTTACCTACCATTTAAAAAAAAAAAAGTTTCTCTATTTTTATTTATTTATTTTTAGTGAATAAAAAAAGATCTGGGCTGATCTTATTATTTTCAGGTTTTCAGCCCCACAGATAAGAATCACTTTCGTTAGGTATGACAGTGATAAATTCTTTATACTAATTTATCTCAGTCAGCCATCTGCTTTATTTTTATTTATTTTAGAAATGAGAGATTCAACTCTCAACAATATAGAGGGTGTGTATGGTAGAATTATTGTTGATGTCAAAATGTTGACTCAGCACCAAATATGGAATCACTTGATATAAGGGCTTGTCACTCCATTGGTCTACTTGCAAAACAAGGAAGAGCATCTCGGAGTAAGCGACACCAATGGAATTTCTGTTAGTAACTCTTTGATACTTAAATCAGTAGTGGGTACTAGTCGGTAAAGAAAGAGACAGAGTATTGACAAGAAAAAGTATCCATACTTGTGGGAGTGAAATGCTCCACTATTTAAAGATGCATTGTTGTTACAGATAGCTAGATCAGATCTAATAAGTCGTTGTAACCAATACACGTGGTTATAAGATGCCCAAGGGGGTGACGCTACTGGCCCCACAACACCAAAGGAGTAAGGTGTACAGTCATGAGGGTCGTGGGAGGAGTGCCATGTGGACTGGTCTATTGGGTGAAGGTCAGCAAGGTGGGCGAAGGTTGGGGCTCGCTTGGCTTGCTCGGCATTGTTGACCTACCCGACTGTGTGTGGTTTCTGGCAAGCGTGCTCTTGGCACTAGTATGATTGGCCGACTCGTACATTGGGCTGAGTGAACGGATAGTTGCATAGTTTTGGTTTTAATGCACAAACATTGTTCGATCATATTTTGGTCAGATAATCATGTTTGTGGTTCTCGGCTAAATTTACTTGGATTTTTTTTTCTTTCAAGAGCTTGATTGCATTATTTGTATAATTCAATTGTTGGACAAAACAAACCCCTCATTGTCACTCTAATTAGAAAAAGAGCAAAAAAGAACATAAAGGAAAGAAAAGGGGAAAAAAAAAATTCAAACCATAGTGATTGCACTTTAATGGAGAGTCTCCATCACAAAGATGACTAAATCTAATGGGAATAGGAGGTTTTTATCTCATTGTGGGAAAATGGATGGAAAATGAAAAGGATTTGCTTAATTATGAAGAAAACGGCTAGTGGGAAAAGAACAATTGTCATGATACCAAAAGAAGGGCCCAATTGTGAAAAAAAAACTCAGTTTGTGGTTACAAATAGGAACAAACATCCGGCAAAGGATCCATTTTGAAGGGTACAAATGTGGAGATGTCTTTGATAATGCCAACAGAGCACATGATTGTGGGGAATAGGAAAGGAGATAATGAAGAATATGGTCCCCTTTCCTTTTTGTATAGCCCAAGAAAAATTGGGCTATCAAAATAAATTTTCTTCTCAACCTCTACTTTTTTTATTAATAAATTTTGTGTTGGGAAAGCTCACATCTTAGTACACAAGTTGGCCCATATGTAAGGACCGATAAGCACTTGTGAAATAATGTAAGCCTTACACTGTAGCTTATTCATATAATAATATTTTATAATATAATATATTCCATATACATGTATAGATAAATTGATATATATTATATATCCTTTAGTTCTGCAATTAATGTAGAGGCAGAGGAGTAGTACTGATCATGATAGTGCACTTTGTACCTATTTCAGTATGGGGACCATGCATTTTTATATAGTTTTAGAGTTATCTTCTTCCCTCCCATTAGTGTTTTCACACTTTAATGTTATTCCCATTGGTGATTCTTTTTTAGTTGATTAAAAATCAATTTCCAACTTGGGAAAGGCAAGTAATTATGCAAGAGGGAAAAAAACACGCTTGGAAGAATTAACTATGAATTGATAGAAAGTTTTATTTCGTCTAGAAACTATCATAACAGAAAATAAGATTCACGGTTTATTAGTACGATGACACAAACATTGATAGAGGTTACTATTACATACCAGCTATAGTGATTATTGTTATTTTCATGTAAAAATGTGTTAATTCTTAAATTCTATTATGTGAGCATCAAAAGTTTAGGTAAATTTGTGTAGTGATGTATAACATTACTCCTATATTGTAGTATTCCCAAGTGTCGTTTTGGATACTTGTCTATACTAATAGTCCTTTTTATTTCTGCGTTTCATTGTTTTGGTCTAACAGGACGTGGAAAATTCAGTAGGAATAATATATGCCAAGAAAAATGCAACGTAAAATGATTACTTCCACAAAGCAAATTGACCAAAGGATGCGAATTTGTCTACTCAGACCAACTCTAACCTCCAATTGTGAAGTATCATCAGCCACTCAATCTATGGAATAAAAAT
Organism: Ficus hirta; assembly: GCA_038430175.1. Taxonomy (NCBI): domain Eukaryota; kingdom Viridiplantae; phylum Streptophyta; class Magnoliopsida; order Rosales; family Moraceae; genus Ficus; species Ficus hirta. The sequence goes on along the minus strand of CM076595.1, from coordinate 11,521,681 downwards.
AATAAGTTAAGTCATATCCGTTTAGATATTTTTATTGTATGTTTTTTAAATATTAAATCTGATCAAAATCACATTAAAATTAATAAATATGTCCAATAATTTTTGAAGCTCTAGGATATTTTTTTCATGTTTCATGTAGAAGTCTCATATTTTTGCACATGGTTTTTCTTTTACCTCTTGTAGGTTTCAATTTTCAGAAAATATACCACGTGTCTATCTAATCATAAACCTTTGTCAACAAGTTGTACTTTTTAGCGGCAAAGATTTGTCTACGTTGTTCCATAGAAAAATGAACAAATAACGGAAAAAGAAACAAACCTTGTTGAAAATGGACCAGAAGGGCATTGAAATTTCTTTCAATCCACGGAATTTGCAACCTTTTTATGGACCGTTTTCGTATGAAACGAGAGGGCAGAATTGAAAACCTATTTCAGATAACCTCCACAAATCCAACAAACAGGTGCATGAAGAGATTTAACAATCGCATCGACACAATTTAGCTGTAAAATATCGTCATGACAAGCATGGAAATATGTATCTATCATTAAACATCAGTTTATAGGTTTCGTTTCGAAAATTGGTGATGTTTTCACGCCCTCACCAGAGATCACTAGTGTAGCGTAAAGGGAACCAGCCCACGCTCTCAGTCAACAAATATTTCGCCGAATTGCACCAATCCTCTTTGCGGATTTGACAAAGGTTAGAACAAAGAATAACATAGCATAAGTTCTTTCCATCCACATTTCAACAAGCAAGAGAGTAGAGACACACAAAAATTTGAAGATGAAATTGTTTAATTTCCAACCCGTGGTTTACACGATCAAATCTATACAACATAACCAGATCATCCAATCACATTGCGAAAGAATCTACATATTTTTGCATCAGCCATTCCTGCTCGGCCCTGCTATGATCTTTGACTTTGAACAATCAACCGCTCCTTGATCGATCGCTCTCACGCTGAATTGCTGCGAGGAATAGGAGCCGCTTTTCTTTAACTTGCCTGGAAACTCTTTGCTCGAATTACCCTTCAAGGAAAGATTCTTTTTAATGCGGTTCCTGTTGAGTAAAAGCATTGTGTTGCGGGGTGGCACGTGCAAAGCACCTTCAACACAATCTCCCACCTGCACACAACCCCAAGGCCGTGATGGCCCGTCCTCATTAAATGGTTTAAGCTTTGGGAAACTGTTCCTTGATCTTGAACAGCTTTTCTGTTCAGGGCAGTTTTCCTCCTCCAATCTGGCACATAAGGGGCAGGGAGGGTCGTTCCTACGCATCTTGGGTGTTGTTTGTTCCAAGCATTCGGCATGAAAAACATGACAACAAGAAAGGACCCCGGTGACTGGCATGTCCCCACTTCTCACAATCCGACGAGAACTCCAAGGTGATCTCTGAGAAAGAAACCTTTCGCACAAGCCACATCTAAGACCATCAGATGGATTACATGACCGAGTGCATATTTCAGTTTCAAATATCTCCGAAACATCTGCAAAATCAAGGCTGCTGCTAGCACTGCTCCAGCTGTGTGCATCTTTTTGAGCAGCAGCATCGTACTCTGGCAACCCAGCAACTGCAAAGTCAGAAACCTCTCCTGGGGAGGTTTGTCTGGGGAAGGACAAGGGATGAATAGGTTTTGACATAAAAGAGCGGCGGCTTGAGAAGGTACGATGTGAGGATGAGCGTGATTTGGGTTCAGACTCACTACTGTCTGAACGGAATGAAGTGGAGCCCCAACTATCTGGATTTTCTGAGGTTCCCTGCAGAATTTAATCAATGTGAGAACATGATTTGGTGGAAAATTTTTCGTTTGGTTCAATCTAAGAAAGCTTTATAATGATTGACGTACCTCCATGGTAGGTCTAAAAGATGGGGGACCCAACGCAATACCTAGCATGTCAGAAACACAGTAAGAAATTTCAGCCAAGAAAACTAATGCGAATAGTATAAATAAGAACAATGAGATTAACACGGTCTAGATTTTTTTCTTCTTAACAGATGCTGAAGTTTCCGTCATTAGGAACAAAGAAGATGGTTCAGGAATAGCCATAACATTTTGAACATTGAAGCGAGACACACTGACGGTGAACAATTACCTTCCTAACTACAATCAGAAGATATGACAGATATCCAAAGCTATTTTTTTCGAGCAATGTGAAAAGAAAGATACTAGATTCGAAAATCTTAGCAAAATGTCATGGCATTTGGAGGCAGGACTTTATACAGTGGATGGATGAAGAAAATAATCAAACAATACCCATAACAAGTCCTGTACTATGATGCCATGGATTAATCAATTTAGGGCTTCAATGATTTGGAATCCTACAGAAAACCTGCAGGAATTACAGAGCTAAAGTTTCAAACCCTGCCGCTTCTCATCAAGCCCTTGAACTACGGAAAAAAGAATAACAGTAATAACCTAGCTTTACCTTTTTAAATAAAAATGAGAAAATGAAGCAAAATTTTATCCATTCCAAAGCGTTTTCAAAGCTGAGATACTATCGTCAAAGTCAAGGTAAAACAAAATATCTAACTCAGGATATATCACTGCGTATTAGGGGGAGTGCCAAACATGACCCTACTTGAAGGCCAAGTAATTGTGGATAAATATGTAATTTCTGATTTATGGAAATTATGGATTTTTCTTAACCAAAACCTCCAACTAAGCCAAATGGCCGGTTACATTGTGTGGCCTTGGGGAACAAGGAAACCAATTAAAGATAAGCTTGAAAAGATTTTTTTTCTCTGTCAGGACCCAACCTACGTAGGACTGTGACTTCATACTTACTTAACCATCGTACACTTAACATTCACAATCATCATCATCATCATAAAATCTCCCTACTTAAGCATGTGAAGACATTTTCACAAACATATGGTGAGCACACATAACCTTTACACTTATCCTAGAGCATAAGATCCAATCCATGCTTAAAACTTAGCAAACAAGATAATCTAAACTTAGATCAAGCATAGACCAAGCTTATAAAACCATAACATGGCAAGATAAGAAGCATGAGCTTATGCCCTTACAACCCATAGTTTGAAATACACATAAATCCCATAAACCAAAACTTAATGAAATTCTTAGGTAATGGGTTGAGATTATACCTCTAAAGCTTTGAAAGAGTGGTTCTAGATCCTTGCATGAGCAAAAATTCTTGCTCTACTCTTCCACCATAACAACCGGCCACCTCTCTCTCTTTCTCTCTCTCTCTCTCTCTTTTCTAAGGCTAGAGAGGAATAGTTGAGAAGGAACTAGAAGTGGGAAAGCCATCTAAATGGTTTAACTCATCACTACCCACCTCTATTTATAGGTGAAAATTTTCAAATTTTCCACAATTATTTTTATTTCTAAAATTCTCCTTCAATTGCATATTGGTCCTTAAAAACAAATATTTTTCTTTCAAGTCCCCATGAGTTGGCCGGCCATGCATGTATTGGAGCCAAAAAAATCTTTTCAAACTTATCTCTAATTGGTTTCCTTGTTTTCTAAGGCCACACAATGTAACCGGCCATTTGGCCTAGTTGGAGGCTTTGATTAAGAAAAATCCATAATTTTCATAAATCAAAAATTACATATTTATCCACAATTACTTGGCCTCCAAGTAGGGCCATGTTTGGCACTTCCCCTAATACACAGTCTAATTTCTTGATAATCCAGATAGTGCTAATATTGTTATAACTATCAACAGTCCAAGAATACTGGTCTGTAGTCCAGAATTTATCTGCACTTAACTGGACCGCGTATAGGATTTTCTTAGGACTTGAAACTACTTAGTCCTTATTGCTCCAAATGTTATTCCTGATTTTTCTACAATGATCCCAATCCTTATTCTTACTTCTTCATTCGTAATGACAGTTTCAATACTGCTTATTATACTGCAGTACCGTCTTTTTCAAGTCGTAAATTAACCTGGTCATTCATTGGCCCGAACAAAAATCATAATTCATGATTCGGCCTTTTTCATCATAAATCCTTATCCTTGACTTAATAAATTATCATTGAGTCTCGTAATACTTAGAAGAACTCAAACATACTCAGATAATCAAATCAGATCATGAGCTTCATGTTGACATACATGATTCAGACTTAGATTTTCCTTGTATCTAAGGAAATCACAAGTTTGTCAAAATTTTGGGTTGTTACAATTATTTAAAAGACATCGAACCATATAGCTCAAGGGACAACAAAAGCAGCAAATTAGTGAATACATATATATATATATATATATATAACTAAAAATAAAAATCATACGGGATGATTGAGATACATTAAATTCAGGATTTTGCTACTTTTCCTGGTCCTAATCAGTCATCACAGTACCATATGAACTTCTACTAAACCATTCACTCAGTCTCCGTTAAATGCCCCTTGAGGTTTGTGTATGCAATAACTGTACAGACTAGATTTCAAATACTTTTGCACATATAAGTTGTATAACATATTAACATGTAAATTGTAACATTTAACCTTTCACAAGAGCAAGGGAAAAAATGATTAAGCATATCAAATCCATTTTGCAAGACATACAGTACATCGAGATTTAAGATGCAGCAGACAAGTAGTCATTTTGCATGCACATAAACAACATTATGGACATAAACATATATGACATCCATGCAAAACAGAATTCTACTCGTCAAAATCTTTTGGGAGAAAGTACATAACTGCTGGAGTGCTGATAAAGAAAATATAGGAAATCTTCAAGAAGTTCTACTCCAAATCCCATATCATAGTGTCAAATGCAATTTCAATAATTCAATCACCCCCCCCCCCCCCCCCAATCGGATTAAACTTCTGCCGCAGAATATTTATATTAGTACTCAAATGTTTAGTGCATGTGCTAATACAGGAATCATTATAGCAATGCAATGCTGATCGGATTACCTCTCCTTCGTGCAGATTCGAAATCATCAACCCTGATTTCTTGTATTGCAGGAGGTGTCCATTGAGGACCCTGAGAAAGGTCGGATGAGCTACTCATAAGTATCCCAGCACCATCAGATGCATAGGGGTGATTATAGAGTTGGTTGCCTCTCACCCAGCTTCGACTTTCTTTACTGTTTGATGATGTAGAAGACCCATACAGTTGAATGCCATCATGGGGACCATATTGCAGCCCTTCATTTTGGAACTGGAAATCCCATCTTGACGGAGGTGGTGAGAAGCTTGAATTAGTCCGCCAATATGGCTCCTGTGGACCCATTGACCAGTCCCTACTGGTTGTATGAGATCCATGTGGCCTCGCGGCCACACAACAAAGCGACCCCGTTTTAGCTATTTTTTTGTTAAACTCACAAAGACCAAACTCCGCTTGCTGTAGACCTCCACAAAGTTCACCAGTAACCAGCATTGGTACATAGATCGCAGTACTTACAAGAAAACAACATTCTTCGTTGTTCGCAAAACTTGCTTTATACCACAAGTCTTCTGCTAAAACCACGCATACAAAAATAAGGGACCATGCAAGATCCGAACTTTGAAAATTGTGCTTTAACAACAACACTCCAACCTACAATCTCAAATAAGTATATACACGAAACAGGTAATTTCCTCAATAACTCTCCATCACCGCTACATTAGCATCACACGGAACAAAATCTGCCCATCTCTCCAAAGAGCTTCACCAAAAATTCAATGTCGTTAGTGACAACCTATCATGAGAAGAAAGACAAATGTACGAGGTTAACTTCAAACATAATAAGAAACCTACGCACTTCAAAGGAAATTAATAATAACAATAACAATTAGGCATTCCCTCCAATTAACATTAACCACATGCAATCATCAATAATTACCATTCTCATAATCTCAATTACAGTAGTAACGGTCACTGGAAAAAGAAACTGATTCATATTTGTATTATACATATTTTATAAAGTATACATAAAATTCATAATCATATATATATGTGTGTATATATATATATTATAAAGTATATATAAAAACCCATTATGATTATGAATCCACACAAATCGTGAACCTGATACTAAATCAGTGACACTAACAAAAAGGCTCACTGGTTTTTTTTTTTTTTTTTTCTTGTCTTTTTCTATTTGCGCTAAGCACCAAATTCCAAGCTATACTAAAATCCCAAGCATTTTAAGCTAAAAGTTTCAAGCTTTTTTTTATTTTTTATTTTTAATTTCTTCTCTGTATGCGAAAAACAGGAATGATTTTCTCCACAAACCAAATTAAACTTAAAATGCAACAAAAAGCCAGAATCTTCTTCCATAAAAAAGTAAACTTTGAAAAAAGAAAGAAAGAAAAAAAGCTGAAAACAATGCAAAACTCGAAGACGAAAAGAAAGTGCTGAATCGGAACAATTGGGCTGCTCAAAACCCTAAACAAGAAACTAGAGAGAGAAATTTGAGAGAGAAGTACCGTTTACGAGCTGAAGAGCACCGAGGTGAAACGACAACGTTGGACGAGGCGCTCTGCTCTGTCCCCAGAGAGAAGAATGGAAACCCTAATTATATGAGAGAGAGAGAGAGAGAGAGAGAGAGAAGATGAAGAAGAAGAAAGAAAGAAACGGAACAGAGAAAGGGAACAGACAAATTTCGGGGAGCTTTTTGCAGTGAGATCCTCCATTTTATGAGTAATTCCATTTGTGCCACTCCACACCAGACAATTCACGTCGTTTTCCATCACAAACATTTTTGTTCATCTTTTGAGGACCACACAGGTCTTTTTATTTAATGGTGCCATTTTTGCTTCCAAATCTAGAAAAATAAAAGTTTTTATATAGCTCTCGTTTTTCTTCTGCAAAATTTAGTTGTTGTTTAATTATTAAAAAGTTTCAATGATGATGATAATGAGTGAACTTGAAATTGTAGAATTCTTCCTCTCTAGCTTGATCTCATATATAGACAATAACTAATCACTGGTATACATACATACACATATATATATATATATATATGTACACGTCAACATTGTATGAGCTGACCAAAAATCTCAATTCTTTGAAAACTATTTTTTTTTTTCTACAAAATTATGAACCAAATTTTAAAGGGAATTTGAAATTTTTTATGATAGAAACTTATATTTTGTCCTATCAGTAAGAATTGTTGTTTTAACAATTTGATTAATCTTTTAATGATTGAAAATAATTATGCATTGTGCTGTAAAATTTAACATGAACATTTATAAATTAGATAGTTAAAGATCTAATCTAATGATTAAAATGTTGTTCTCACTAATACTGTAAAATAAAAGATACCACCATAAAAGTGTTCATGTTTTAGACAATAATTCAACTTATCTCTTCGTTAACTAAAATATATATATATATAGGTAAGAAACATACCTTATTAATAGGATTTTGTTTGGAATCATCATATTTATATTAAATTCTATGAATTTAAATATTTGGTCTATTTTATTATGATTTTTTGTACACTATCTGCAAGAAATTTCTACTGAAAAAAAAAAAAAAAACTCTAATAGTCGGTAGAATTCTGTATTGTTAATATGTTTTGCCTTTTTATTTTCTTTTGCTATTACATCAAAGAGTCAATTATGGTGTTTGTGAAAATAGCAGATTTTACACCTAAAATTTCATTAAATAACAGGTATAATTATTAAATTAAGCATGTGACCCACAAATTGGCAAGTTGCCATTTAAAATTACTATCTAACATAGAATTGTGCTTGAGCTATAATTAAAATATAAACAGCACACTTTATTACGCTAAACATAATAATTATAAAAAACACTTGAGTCAGCACTGCCAGAAAGGCAGTTTGGGAGCCCATGGCCAAGTAGAGTTTAATATATATACATACATATATATATATATATATATATGTGTGTGTGTGTGTGTTTTTATATATTTGATTTTTTTTTTTTTTGAAATGGTTTATATATTGGATTTTAAATGCAAGATAATCATCATAATAGACATAGCAATAATGCAAAATCCACCAACTCAAACAATATTCATTGTAAAATAACCATTTGGGAATTATTATCTGGATTTCAATAGACATTCTTCCACTTTGCCGACACAAGGAACAAGGAAAATTTAAATTTGATTTGACAAAATCAGAGAAAAAAATATTTTCATGTGATTTTAAAAAATAGAGAGAGAGAGAGAGAGTTCTATAATAGTATATGAAACATATTATATTGATATGTATCAACTTCTATGACGTTCACATATTATTTTATTTTTAATGTGATTTTAATTAAAATTAAAATTCAAGTGCGTAATACAAACACGGATACATAAAACCCTAATGCAGAAAGCTCCGAAATGCATTTTAGGATAGGAATATCAGTTGTCAGGCCCAACGTTGTCTTCAAGCGCCTAATCACAAGGTTCACAAGCCAACTCATGATGTCCTCATGGACCTAAATGAAAAAAAAAGGAATACCACAGTGACAGAGATACCAAAATAATGCCTTCAAATAATTCATTTTAGATATATATATGTATATATCAGATGTGATGAAGATTCTCCTAGTCAGGGCGTTTCAGGTCCAATTCCAAACAGAGCAGTATAAAAAAGTATTCCTTTTGTAAAAAAGCAGATTACAAATAAGCCCCTAGAGAATATACATATATATATATATATATATATATTTACACATTTCTAAAGCCAAACCATGAAAGGAGACATTATAACCCCAACAAAGCTTGTCTGCTCTTTTATGTCCAGAGTTATTCCTTTGATCCATTCAACTTGTTTTAAGGCTTAACGACAAGAGAAAGAACAAAACCTTTTCTCAGACTGGTCTTTTTTATAATGTACCAAAAAACTTGTGCATCCCCGTTACTGTTTTTACTGTGGTCCAAAGATACCATATGTTGTAATTCTATGGTAGTGAATAAAAAAATATAAAAAAAAATCTACCGGGATAGGACATAAGCATCATATCAGATTAAGAAAAAGTATGACAATTTAATAGAACTTGGTGAATGTCTTACGGCTTGGAACTTGGTGGCGTTTACTTGCAAGCCATTCCATAGACCTGAGGGTTTACGAAAGCGGCGCTAGATAAGATAGCCATGCTAAGCTTGAGATCTGAAAACCCAGCTTCTGAAATGTGCTTTCCTGTTTCCCTTGTGAGGTGACACCCATCAGCTAGAGTCTTTTGCAAAGGGTCAAGAATTCCCTGTACGAATCTGAGAGTTGTTCCTTCTACACCACCACAACATCAGTAAGGATATATAAATACATACATATATACACAATTATAATTGTATTGAGTATTTGGAGCGTAATTTTCATAAAGGTATATTGGTCTTTTCACTCGCATTTTTTGTTGCCTTAATTGTTCGTATGTAGTGTATCCGGGTGTGAGAGGCACGAAGTGTGAAATTCTCTTGTAATCTTCTTCTTTATCGTAGTGAGGTCCTACGGCGGTAAAAAGTGAATGCAACTCTCACATTAGAGTGAACCACTATAAATCACAAGTTCTGCTTACAAACCTTTTGCAGCCACATGCTCCACAAATAGATAAAGCCCACCAGGTTTTAGCACTCTCTTAACCTCTGGAAACAATTGTAAGGGTAAAGTACATGACCTTATGTCTGATGATCTTAACAAATTGTAAGCAACAAAGCACAGGCAATTTTTCGTCTTACCATTTAAATTAAGGACAAATGAATTCAAGCTCTTATGTTTGCAACTGCAAAGTATGCTAGATTACCTTTCAAGGTCATATTAACGTCTTTAACAGAGCAGAGTACAAGAGTTCCAACAATTGCATCAACAGAAGCATCGGCTAGCGGTAAAGCCTCCCCTACCTGGTTAAGACCAACGCCTTTATAACGTTAAACGAAACAAAACGAAACGAAACGAAATGAAAACTCGTAAGTTCTTGAGATGGTCCTAAACATTCCATGAGACTAGCAACTTCATAAATTAATTTTTTAAATTGACTGATGACGAGCAAATCCATGTCTAATTCTCAAGTAAAATGCCACAGGTTAGGTCGACATACAGCTTGTATAAACTCGAAATTCGCGGGTGGCAGGCCAGCGGCGACGGCAGCAGCCTTGGCATACTTTTCCATCTTTCTATTAGGATCCACACCAAAAACTTGGAAGCCATCATTTCCAGCATAGTACCTCAGATTAGGACCCGTACCGATTCCAATCTCCAACACTTTCCGAGCCTTTCCCTTCAAATTAGCAAAGAGCTCGGACTTGTAACCTGAAATCTATCACCCATATGTGCATATAACCAACACATCAACAAAAAATTGAACCGTGAAAGTAACTAAATTGGGAACTAACTTACCTCAGCTTCATAAGCTTTCGTGCTGGTATCCAAAACCGAAGCATAGAACTCCTCGTACCAATCAGGTCTAGGAGGGTGAACCTTCTCTAACATTGCCTGCAAAAAAGAACAAGAAAAACACCACCAACAATCTTATACTTTGTTTACAAATTTAGCCAACAAAGAAGTATTGACAAATTGGCAAATTTGAGGTGAAAGATTGTACCGTGTAATCGGAGAGCGAATTAGAGGCGAGGGATGGGCAGATGGGAAGCAAAGATGTCGCCGCCGCTTCAATGAAGAGCCTTCTTCTTCCGCACGTGCACGAACAGCCATTGTGAGCCAGAGACTCGTCGGAGCTCCGGCTCCTGATCTTTGCGTTGACCCGCGGTGGAGGATGATCGGACGGCGGTGGAATTTCGGCATGTGGGGCTCTGTTCGATGAGCGTTGAGCGCTGGGAGAAAGAGATGCTGATGAACAAGAAAGGATCATTTCTATGTGATCGTTATGCAGTCAAAGGAACGTGAGCCACGTTATGCACACTTTTTCTTTTTTTTTTTTCTCTTGGAGAAAAGAAACAAAGAAGGATAATGGTTAGTACTTAAATTAATCACAAAATAATTTTTTATGTTTCCATCTTTTTGTTTTTAATCATTATATGAGCAGATCTCTTATAAGTTGATTGCCTCTATTTCCTTTTAGAGAGAGAGAGAGGAGTGAGTGTGCGTTTTGATCCGGTATGATTCAAGATGAAAATTGGGCTAAAATTTTTTCCACAAACTACGATAGCATTTGTAAAGTATACAATTAAAGTATAACAGCAGTAAGCGTTCCATATTAGGGTCTCACTGACTATTCAGAAACACAACTCTCACATCTTCTACAAGTACAAAAATTTGCCAACTTTTGTTTATTAGAGTAGAAAAGATCTTGACATCTTTGACTTCTGAGAAGCAAGTGCCACTCGATCGAGAATGCGGATACCATGTCTAAAAAATACAGGCAATTATCCGCGACAGCTCTCTAAGCAGCTGTGTTGTTATTGCTGCCACCGTCAACTGTGCTTTGATCCTCAGATGAGGTGCTAGTATGGTCTCCCTCCACTGTAAGAAAAGGAAGAAATGATCCAAACATTATGCGGTGTTTGAAAAATTCAAGGGGGGGGGGGGGGGGGGGGAAGACAATGCATAGGAACATGGATTTGTTTTACCTTCACCCTCATCTGCAGGAGCATAAGCCGAACGCCTAACTTGCTGGTGTGGAGTTGGCTGAGAGCCCGACGAAGACAAGGGAACAAAAGGGTAGGTAGAACCATGTCAAACTACATCATAATGCAATCCAGTTATCCTTATAGCTTGATAAACTACCATGAAACAACATCAAATACCTGCAACTTAGGACGAAGTGCTTCGAGTGGCCCTTTCGGTTTGTTTGCCCCCTGCGATTGAACAAGTTAAAGAGAACCAGGAATTTAGGTTTGCAAGAGAAGAATGCAAAGCTGTATTAACTACAACAAATTAAGAGGAAAGTTTGACGTAAATGATTGTAAACAAAGTGCGTACCTTTCCTAATGCCCAATCGGCAGAATCAAAATAAGCACGCTCATGGTCCTGGCAACAATATGTCTTTGCGGGTGATTCTCATTTGGTCGGAATGAATAATCTGAGAGACGGAGAACCAAAGAATCAACATTTACCTTTGATATCAATGGAGGTTTCTTTGGCATAATGCCCCCATACTTTTTCTTGATTGTTTCCTCCTGCGGAAGACGGAAGGGCAGAGGAATGGTGATCACAATCAGATATGAGCAAATTTCTGAGAGAAATTCTGGCCATCGGTATGAACGTGCAAGGCACATAACTTGTTTCAAAATATACGCAATATAAAACCAGGCAATCAGCTAGTTATACACTCATTTCCCCTTTTCAGGTAGCATACTATTACTCTATGATAGCGGCAAGATGTGCTGTCAAAAAATTTTGGCAAAAATCACAAGATTTTAGTTTTCAAAAACTTTTACCACGAAGCAGCTATGGGGTGACAATTTCGAATTTCATATTTATTTAGTACGAGAATTAACTACGAAGTTCTTTGATTCCTATTAGCCAAATCAAACAGGGTAGTCATATGCAAAGCAGAAACAGAATGTACCTGTTGTTGTGGTGAAGGTAAGGTATTCTCACTGTTTGTATCCGAAGCAGCCGCAGGATTTTCATCACTTTTATCCGAAGCTCTTAGTTCATCCACGGAAATGTCACCACCAACTTGCTTTTGAGGAGCATCATCAGCAAGTTCTTGCTCCTTTGGGTACTCAGAGTCGGAACCTGACATTTTCGGCTTTGGGTGCAGGTGACAACTTCTAGAGCAAAGAAAAAATTACTCCATTCAGTCACAAATGTACACAACAACTATTTGTTTGGCAATAAGGTTCAACTCTAACTAAATTGTACTTTTTCATCACAATTTTTTATCTTTTTCTAAAAAGTCAACAAAATTTATAACTAATTTTTAAAAAGTCATCCAACTCCAACTTAAAAATTTCATCTCCAACTAACTTAGCAAGCGGAGGCTAAGTCTTCCATTTCACAACTATCACATATCAAACCACAAGGTTGATCCAAAGTAAATTAATTCAAAAAAAAAAAAAAAAAACCCTGGATACATACACCCAAGTATATTGATGCAAGTTTGGCGATTGACATATTAATCCCCAAAAAAAAAAAAAGAAAAAAGAAAAAGGAAAAGAACAAGAAACACACCATATTTGCTCAATTTTTATTCTACTTTACTTCATCAAATAACCTTCATATATCAATTAAACATTCTCTATATTCACAATCCAAACTCAGCATGAAATTTTGTAACATCATCACCACTTTTCAACACATAAAAAATAAAATAAAATAAAATGACACGCCATGAAACTGCCATGAAACTGAAATATAACTTGTTAGTGTTTAAAAAGCTGGAATAAAATGGTAAAATTCAGTTTATATCAAAGAATTTTGACACGTTATGCATTAACAATATTCATCATAAAATTTTTCATATCATAATTATTATTATTTCTAATTTTCTTATGTGGGCACAAATCTTAAAACTTTCTGGGTTCTAAAGCACATGCCAGTTCAATAACATCCATGCAGTTGGGGCATATGTTGAATTGGTAAAACTACAGCATGAAAATCAAATGAACCACGAAATTTTATTCTAACCCAGAAATAAAACTGGACAAAAAATAAATAAATAAAACAATAGTTGCAAAAGATTTGTTCCTGTTTCATCGATTTTGTCCAGCAAGCAATTGATGAATACAAAACCGAAAGAAAGAAAGAAAGAAAAATAAATAAATAAATAAAAGGTAAAGAGAAGTGGTGATGGTTTTGTTGATTACCTGATCGGAGATACAAAAGGCGAAGAAGAAGAAGAAGAAATTAAAGAAGAAGGGGATTATGAAATTATGATATTAGGCCAACAGCATCAGCATCGTCAGGGGGTGAAGTTGAAGCCTACACACTACGCTATTATTACGTAAAAATTCTATTGGGCCCTAAAAGGCTCTCAACACGCTTCAACTTTTGGGCTATTTTTCTGGGCCTTCTATTGCCAGGTCCATTTCCTCGATGGGGGTGCCACTTGGAACACGAAAATCGTAACACTGATTTGAAATTTAATTTTTAAATTAAATTTTTTTAATTTTTTAAAATTAATTATAATTTTTATTAATTTTTTAAACAAAGATGAAAGCTGATATAGAAACTTTGTATTTGAAATGGAGAACAAACGGAAGCGTAGTAAATATCATTTTTTTAAAAGAAAAAATATTTAGAGAGGAAAAATCAAACTCTACACTTTATGAAATATGCAAATTATACTTTTTTTTTTTTAAATTTAGGTGTAAAGAATTGATCTCTGTATTTTATGAGTGAGTTAATTATGTAATTACAACACTAAAAAAAATATAAATAGCATGACTTTAAAAATGTACAAGGTAAATAACAATATCACAAATTTATTATGCAAATGATCTATTTACTAAATAACCTAGTTAATTCCTTTAAAAAAAAACTTATTTATTTGTTATTTACTTTATTATTTACAATAAAAATGTTATCCTTAAAAATTGAACAAAAACAAAAACAGTCATACGTTTTTTTTTTTAACCTTTTAATACGTTTTTATTTTTTGAGAGGCATCTTGTTTATATATGTGTGTGTGTATATATATATATATATATTTATTTACAATTTTTTGTTTTTTAAAAAGGGGATATTGTTTAATTTAATGGAGAGGCAGTTTATTTAAATATATATTATTTCTGTTTTTTATTTTTAAAATGAAAGATTTTTAGTTATTTCTAAAATTGCATGATTCATTGAATATACACGTTTTACAAAAGTTGTGATTTTTTTTTTCTTTTTTATTGCTAATGACGTTTTATAAGGGGCGTGCTCTCTCACTCTTTTAAGGTCGAAGAAGTTTGTTTTTTTAATTGAATTCAGGTTTTATATGTTTTTTTCTTAAGAATTATTGACAATCATAAGGATTAATGTTGCTGATAGACTGTAGCATACATATTTTAATACTTACGTTTGTTAAAAATTACCGATGATATGAAAAAGTAATACTGGTGATATATTGTAGTTATACCGTAATGATGTTATTGTCATAATATTTACGTGTTAGAATTATGATGTCTCAGCAAAAAAATTTTTAAAAAATATGGGTATTATATTGACAGAATCATTATGATATAACTGCGAGTCTTTAGCAAACATTAATCCTCGCTACGATATAGTTATTATTATCATAATCATGTCAACAATTTTTGACAAAAAAAAAAAAAAACCTTGAATTCAAATAAACTGTTTATTCCAAAAAAAAAAAGGACCATTTTACTAATTTTACAAAACTTGTTGTGTTTATCAGGTTATTTGTGTGTACTTGTTATGTTTATCAAAAAAAAAAAAAAAAGAAAAATTGTCCTTGCAATAGCTTAAATGAATCCATGTTCTTGTTCCTAAAAATGGGATGATCATGTTGTGAAGTTAGAAAATCTAGTGAGCAATGCAGAAATAGGCAATAGGGGAGTGAGGATCTTGAGTCGTTTATAAGTACTCATAAGTTCTCTTCCGATCAACAATTATCTGGAAGCTATAACTTAGTAGAATCCACTTATGGATCTATCTGATTCATCTTCCTTAAGGCACAAGGTCGATCTACCCTCATAGGAGGTTGTTTGTGTGTGATTGTTGTGTTTATCAAAAAAAAAAAAACAAAACAAAAGAGAAAGTGAACAATATTTATCTATAATATAAAAAAAATTAGTATTTAAATGTGTATTTGGTTTCAAGGTTCAAACCTAAAGTTTTTATCTCGGTTTTTGTCTTCTTCTGAAAGTCAACAAAAAGTGTAACTAGTTTTTAAAAAATTAACTAATTTCAACATAAAAATTTCATTCCAAACCCGTACACCAAACGCAAGTAAAAATAATAATAATAATAAACAAATAAATAAAAAGTGAGAGGAAAAAAAAAAAAAAAAAAAGAGCAGCAAATGGGGGGGGGGGGGGGGGGGGGGGGGGTTTTGTACATGCACCTCAAGATGGGAAAGAGAAGGAATGGCTGAGGTCAGAGTTTCTGGTCCACCATCTGCCACAGCCACTTTTACCAACCCATGTTAGTCCCATGACCATTTTTCAACGTCCTGGAGGCTTTTGCCCCATTCCCCAATTGCATCACCATCACACTTTCTACAAACCTAAAAATGTCTCTTTTGCCGACTCTTCTTTGTTTGTTTCTTAAATTTCTTCTTCTTCTTATTATTATTATCATTATTGCCGTTTTTATGTTTGAATTAGTAAAAATGATCATGACAAGTCCTTTTTCAAACTTACGTGATCTCTAATGATAACATTTTTCTTCCAAGGAGGATTAGACTTTGTTTTGTACACTTGACTCGTATCACTTATTTTTCGTAATTATTTTTGCATCTCTCTATTAATACCATGATGCGTCATAGATTAATAAAGATTTTTTTTAACGATGTGTTATGATTTTTTTCTTAGTGATATGTTTCAAATCTCACTTGAAGTAGCTTGTGCCTTATCAGTGCCATAAATCTAGGCAAAATCATAACAGAAAAGACATGGGAGAGGAAGGTCAAAAAAAAACTAAAAAAAAAAAAAGGCACATCCTAATCTAACCAATGTAACAAATCTTGTAAATTCGATTTGCCTTGGTTTGCGAGACCTTATCCAATCCCATAAAATTCCTTTCTATATTTCACCTCTTTTATCCCATTGGTTCAACCACAGAAAAATTGTTAACCAAATTCTATAAATAAATAATTATATATATATATATATATGTAGATAACTACTCGTATATATGATTGAAATATAACAGATTACGTGGAGTCTTTTTGGAAGCCAAAACATGAATAGTTTTACTTTCAAGCGTATTTGCAACTTGTTGCAGTTCAAGTCTGAATTGCCCATGTGACTCTTCTTCTATCTTCTCTCTTTATCTCCAGCCATTTTCATAAGGAAATGAATCTCTCTCTCTCTCTCTCCCCTTCTCTCTCTCTTCTCTCTCTCTCTATCTCTTGAGTTTGGATGGTGATTTCAGGAGATATTCATTTAAGATCTTGCAAAGGAATTGGAAGGTAATGTGTTGCAGCCAAGGATGACTTGCCGGTAATAAATATACGGAAGCGGACTAAAAATGCAGATATCTTATACCAGAAGAAAACTTTCTATAATTTTTTCCTCTATTTTTTGGTATATTTTATATGCACAATTGGATTTTGCAAGAAACTAATCATCGGCAAGTTGTCTTTGGCTACATCACTATCTCCAATTCACATGTGAGATCTACAATTGATGATAACATCGTTGGAAATTGTGAAAGAACACTTCAGACGTCCGGTAAGTCCGCTTGTCTGACTCTTCATAGAATCTGAAAATGGTTCAAATTCTTTGGTCTTATTGTCTTTGACGGTTATAATTGCCAATTTAGCTCGATGGTTGTATGTCTCTCTGCAAATCTTTGAAACAGTTTGGTCAGGTTAAATGAATTGTTCTAATTTTAATTTTAATTTTTTTTTCTTATTACAGACTAATGGTGCGTTTGGTAAAACAGTTTGAGTTGAAATTTTTAAGTTTGAGTTGGTTGACTTTTTAAAAATTAGTTATAAATTTTGTTGACTTTTCAGAAAAAGACAAAAATTGAGATGAAAAAGTACAATTTAGTTGGAGTTAAACTTGTTTACCAAACACAATAGCATCACAATTGCACATAAAATGGGGCGAAAAGACGGTGAGAGACCAGAACTTTGCAATGCAGCGGCATGTATTACTTATCCTATACAAATTGGCAGAGTTCGAATGCTTCAGCAGACAGGTATGTTTCAAATGCAATAGTTTTAATTCAAGGGAATCAATGGGGCTGAAATCTTCTTTTGTTGAGAGTTTCGTGACTAAAGATGTAGGTTTTAACAGGAAGAATGCGAAAGTATAAGCGACGCAATCCGAATTTAGGATATATTAGTGTCTGTATGATCCTTCTACACAGACTCGATGAAAGTCACTTGGCAAGTCTCAAAAAAAACATGAATCTTAGTAGAAATCATACATAATCATGTCTTTCAGATATTAATAATGACTGTTAAACGACATTTTTTTTGGGTTCACCGTAATACAATAGGGACTACGTGGACTAGGTTAATGAGCGAGTGACATTAGCGGCTGAGTGTATTTCTTCTCTTGACAGAAACTAGACTCTTCACATAAAAATCAGCATAAGACTTTCCTGGGAACACTGCACCAGGAATGGGAAGTCTCCTGAGCTTTTGTGTATATAGGTTGTAAGACACAATAAGTCCATCTCTAGATTCCATCAAGAGCTCGTCCTCCGTCCAAAATGCCAGAGGAGAATGGATGCACGCTAGTGGCCCGATCGTCAGAAGCTTCGTCCACGAAGTACAACCTTCAACAGCACCGAAGTCGTCAACCATCACCCACATCTCAAAAGATGTTGAGAACCACGAGTTTTCACGCGAGAAAAACAAGGCAATCGAGTCATTCCACACCACGATATCCTTGCTGTCTTCGAACGAAAGTTGGACAGACGGTATCGGTATGCTCTTAAATTTCTCGTTGCACATATCAAATGAAAGGATTGTACACATGATATAGAAGCCAGGTGCATTCCACCAATAATAAACACCTTTGCAGTACACCCCCTTGCGACGATCAGACCAGTGTTTTATCGGTATATCAATCTCGATCTCCCTCCAGGAATTGGTTCCCAGAGTATACACGTGAGCTTTGGATACTTTGGATACTTCACGATTATCACAACAGCGCAAAAGCCTAACATACTTGTACTCGTTGGCTCTACAATCATACCCAAATCCACATCCCCGAGGTCGAAAGTTACAGAAATCAGGCGGCAAGGGAACAAACTCGAGTTCTTTGAGTGTCGGGTTGCATAACACAAATGTCTTTTCACTTTCATCAGCCAAGAAAATGATGCCATTACAATGAAAGCCATTGAAAATCCGAGAAGAACGGTTCACATTTTCTGGATTTGGAATAAGTGGCAAATCAAGTTCCTCAATGGCACAAGAAAGGCGGTCGCCATTGTGATCACCCTCATTGCGGATAGTGATCAATGATAGAACTTGATCACGGTGGCCAAACCACCAGGATTCCTCACCCTCCTCGAAGTCGAAGATCTCATCCAGCGACAGTTCCTGGCGATTCCGGCTCAAGAACAAGGATATCGACGACGAGCTCCTACTGTTTTCGATTTTTAAGCGAATAAGGTGTTTGTGAACAAATGATGGGTCATTGATCAGAGCATACCAAGACTTACAAACACATTTAAACCTGACTAGAGAGTCAGCTGGCAATCTCAACAGGATTTCCTCTACTACCTCTTCTGGCATATACCAAGCCCTCTTCATTTCTCTGCACCTTCCAAATTACCCACTAAAATTCAACCCATTTGGCACTAAATTTGTTCACTTCTCAAACTAATAAATAATAATAATAATAATAAAACTACCCATTAGTGTGACATAGCGAATTAGTCATTCACTCAAACAAAAACATTGACTTTCTTGAATTCTACTAAAATTGAAATCATAACCCTTTCTGGAACAGATTCTAAATAACACTTGGAAAAAGGGAAAAAAATATGAAAGAATGAGCTAGAGAGAGTCACCTTTAGAGACGGAAGAACAGAAGTCACGGCAGGCAAAACGCAGAGCTTGGAAAGGAGAATGTTGCCCACGGATTCGGAATGGAGATTTACCTGGAAATTCTTTTCCGGTTAGGTTGTGAAGTTGGCTTTGTAGTAGTACAGTGAATTGAGGGAAATGGGCAAGTCTTAAATCCATGGGAGAGTCAGAGATTAGAAGAGCTTTCATGGCTATAAGGGGAAAAGGCTAACCATGGTTCATACAAGAGAGAGAAAGTAATCTACTCGCTTACCAGAAAGAGGAAAAACCTTAACCAACCCCATCTCCTATTCCCCTAAAAAAACCCAAAACAAAAACAAAAACAAAAACGGTAAAGTTCGGGAGAACTTTTCTCAAGCTCAAAATTTTTGTCTTTTTCGAGGTACTAGTTAGCAGACAAGCAAAGACGAGGAAAAAAAATCCACATGGCAGTCCAGGAACGAGGAAAGCAATGTTCATAATGCATTCTCTCTTTTAAATGATATTTCTATAGAAGTATAGTTTTAAATTCTCGAGCTACAATTCTTGAGAAGTAGTAAATACAAATGACCGTAGTTTTTTCTTTTTTTTTTGTTAGAAAAAAAAATCTGAGAGTGAAGTTATCATTTTCAGATTTTCATCTTCATAAATAAGAATACTTTCTTAGGTATAATAAAAATATATTTTTTATATTAGTTTCTCTTAGTCGTCCACTTGAGGCCTATCTTATTATCACTAAATCAAATTTTAACAGCCGAAATTGAAACGGGATCTAAGAAGAGATAATGAAAATCAAATTCGGATGGACGAAGAGGATATACCTAATAACTGCTTCCCACTCCTTTGCCTACAAATCACTGTAGTTTAATTTGTGTGTTAACTGTTCGATTAAGTATTAACACAATTTTCGCCTTTCATTATTGCATTTTATAGACCACCGAATAGTTTAGCTACTTTTTCATCAAGAAGTGCAGTAAAATTCTCTTCATCTTTTCCCAAGCCACAAATTTTCGTTTCCTGGTAAGGTGTCTTAAAGACTTTTACCATTTTCCAACAAAGAACTAGTGCTCTCATAAAAAAAAAAAAAAAAAAAAAGTTTTGGATGGTACTTGTGAAGATATTTCTTAATTCTTACCGGTTTAAAAAAAGAAAATTCAACATTCTTGTTTTAAGGTGGAACAAATGTTTAACCATCCATAGAGATTTTCAAATAATGATGTCGATCATGCAAAAGAAAGCAATGCCATGCTGGATACCATGATACCAACATCATGGATCATCCATTATTGCTTACCGATATAGCAAGGGATTTAGAGGAAAATGGCCTCTTTTTTTTTTAGTTTTTTTTTTTTAATAAGTATCCCATTTTTCTTAATTTAGTAAAATGGTCATTTTAATGTCACAAATAGACTTGATAATTGACATATATTGATTAGTATTTAACTAATGTTAATCACTGATTTATTGATTTATTAGTAATAAACTATCAAGTCTATCAGTGATAGATCAGTCATCAATAATAGATCCTTGGTATATTAATAATAGATTATGGTAATACGCAGTTAAATGAAAAGGGCCTTCTAATTGCAAAACAAAAAGTTTGGCCTTTTTTCAAGGGAAAATCAAAACCAGATATCCCACTTAACTTCATAGATAATAACAATTACATTCAGTTATTGTTAGATACCTGAGAGGTGTCCTTCAGTAATATTGGGTAAATTACTTGTTTAGTCTCCTTTTTTTTTTCACGAAATTGTGATTTAGCTTGCATTTGATTCGTCGATTGGAGATGAAATTTTTAAGTTAGAGTCGGTTGATTTTTCAAAAATTAGTTAAAAATTTTGTTGACTTTTCAGTAAAAGACAAAAACTAATATGAAAAAATACAGTTTAGTTGGAGTTGAACTGGAACCCCAAACAAAGCCTTATACTTCAATCTTTTTTGTGTGGCTGAAAGGTCCTAAACTCTTTAAAATAGTGCAATTTGGTCTCTTGTACTAACAAATGTTAAAATTTGGATAGGATAGAACACATGTATGATCCATGTAAGTTGAACCATGTAATTTTTTTTTGTTAATTACCCTTAAATAGAAAATCACGTGTGATTAATATGACATTTTCTATTAAATTTTTAACATGCGTTAACAAAATCGACCATTTTGCATCATTTTAAAGAGTTTATGGATCTTTTAATCACAAAAAAAATATGAAGATGAAATCACAACTTGATAAAAACATTAAAGATCAAACGAGTAATTTGTCTTTTTAAATTTTTTCCTTTCAAACATATATGCCAAACATATAGTATCGATCCATTTGTGGTTTCGATTAATTAAGAGCTCGTCATCCTTCAGCCAACATTCAAAAGACGTCGGTGAAGGAATGGTGACTTTGATTTTTTTTTTAAAAAAAAAATTTTCTCATAGTTAATACACCATATTTTTTTTATTAATTACAACACATATTTTATATAAAAAGGTTTTTCTGGTATATAATAATTTATCAAAAAAGTGTGAGAGCATACGAAGAGCCATCCTATGTACTGCTGACAGATAAAGAAAGCAGCCGAATATATGGTGTACATTAAATGATTAATGTCGCATCCATTCATGAATCTCTAATATATATATATATATATATTTTTATTTTTATTTTTTTTTTCCAGGAAAAACAATTTAATAGTTTGTGACATGAAATAATCCTGTTGATGTTAATGTTATCTTGAAACCAAATCCACTAAACCAAATGACTTCATCCTCCACGCACCAAAGTTCTAAATGACTTTTATTTTGGAATCCAGCCCGTGTCTTAAACCCAAAATACAAAATCAAATAAAATACTTAGGAAGAAAAAGTACTAATTGTTTTCCTAGTCCCTATGCATGTTGTCCACTTCTTGGAATAGCAAGCATCTAGAGATATAAAACCATAGGATCAATCTTCCATCCGATAGCCTTATAGGTCTGACGTATAAATTTTTTTTTTTTTTTTTACTTATGTAAATATTAGTTTATGTAATGTAACCTTATGTATAACACATTATATATTAAAACTTTTACTACATTTAACAAGTATTAATAAAAAAATATTACACATTAATAAGTTAATGTTGTTAAGCATTAATCATAATATTACACATCTGTCAGATCGTTAACCTGCCGTATAAGAAACTTTACCTAAAATTGCATGTTAATGTAAATATACAACAATTCTTGACTGTTAGAGCAAAAAATACTAATTCTTTCTACGATTAAGTTTGGTTTATCTTTTTAGAGTGAACAACAGATTTCTTGCTATCTATTATAACAAAAATATCATGTTAACTATGCTACTAAATTTATGTATATTTACATGAAAAGTTTTATATAACGACGATAATTTCAATGACGACGACTGTGGTTTTTATTTCCACACAATAGATTAGTAATGTTACAAGAGATCAATTTCTAAATCGAAAATATGCACACTCTAAAAACAGGACAAAATAAAAAATATATATATTTTTTGTATAATTAAGTTGGTATTTCTAGAGTTTAGCTAGTTAGTTAAAAAAAAAAAAAACTAATTAAGCACATGTAGCAATAATATACATATATAGTACTTCATGGAGTGCATATTATAACGTGCTGGTGTGTGACACATACTGCAAGCAAGCTTGTGCTAGCCGAGTTAATTAATTTAATAATGTAAGTAGCCATGTATATACACATAATCCTTCGCTGAAGACATTATTGGAGTTGGAAGATGGCCAGCATTTTTATTTCTATTTGAGTACACGAACTATATTTATATATAGATATATAGATACATAGAGCAGGTAGGATTTCGCATGGTGAAAAAAAAAAAAAAATTTGTTTTTAAATGAACAAAACTTGCTCATAAATTTAATAGCTCTATAGGCAGATCCGTGCTTGTCATAAGTTACAAATGGGCATGCATGCTTAGAGAAGCAAAACCACAAGCCATTGGAGCTTGGCAAACCTAATGCACTCACTTAAGCTAGAATGATTCTTATTGGTGGATTAAATTAGTTAATTAATAGTTAATTTGTTAATTAAAATAATATTATTACTCTTTGAGGAAACTCCAAGTTTGCTTGCTTTTGTACGTATATACACTCTAGTTAGTATATATGCTTGAGCACAAAAGTGCTTAACCTTCACCACTCTAGATAACATATCAAAGAGCACTTTAATCTACAAAATTTTTCAGGAGTTTAAAGGAGGAAAGAGTGTCTTGTTCGGAGAAATGAAAGGAACGACGGTTGAAGCCGGTGAGGTCTCCAAGCAGTCGACGCCGGGTAGTCGAGGTGTGAACAAAGTGCTGTCTCTAATGGACTTCATTATGCGAATAATTGCGGCGCTCGGAACTCTGGCAAGCTCCATAGCCATGGGAACCAGTAGACAAACACTTCCCTTTGTTACTAGATTTGTGCGCTTCAAGGCCGTGTACAAAGACCTTCCCACATTCACGTAAGAGTGTGTGTGTGTGTATAGACTATATAGTCACTTTATTAATTTGTTAACGTAATACATATAATTAAATTGTTAATTTTGTAGAATTAGTGTGTTATTATATGTTAATTGAGTACACTTCAGGTTCTTTGTGATCGCCAATTCGATTGTTTGCGGTTATCTTGTGATGTCTCTCTGCCTGTCCTTTTTCCATATCATCAAGAGTGCTGCTGTGAGGAGTAGGATTTTCTTGGTCATATTCGACACGGTATGAAAATTTTCTCTCATTTTCTAAGTGACCAAACAACTACTAAACTGCCACTGGAAGCTACTACATAGTAAGAGATGTTTATTTCTGAAACTAATTCACAAACTCTAAATTTTCTTGTATGTGTTTGTGAATTAGGTAATGATGGCTCTACTAACCGCCGCGGCTTCAGCAGCAGCTGCTATAGTGGCCGTGGCGCACAACGGGAACACAGGCGCTAACTGGCTTCCAATCTGCCAACAATACAGGAGCTTCTGTGAGCGCATCTCTGGCTCCTTGATTGGCTCTTTCATCTCTATAATTGTACTTGTATTGATCATAATTGTAACTTCTGTGACCATTTCTCGACTCTGATTAATTATATATCACGTTTTTGTAAAACTTACTTTTGTTTGATGGAAAAAAAATAAGAAAAATATACAGAGTCTGAAATTCACGCCATATTTGTCTTACTAGTACTCTTATGTTTTCTTCAAATAATCTGCGTTTTACGATCTCACTTTCTTCATACAACAAAAATTTACAACCAAAAAAAAAAAAAAAAAAACACCTCAAAAACCTCACCATAGTGTAATGGAAACAAACCTTTGTATTTAGGCCAGTAATGCCACAACGTTGTCTATTGATTTCAATGTCTTCTCGTAGAACAAGTAGGATTCATACACCTTCGGCGTCCGAACGTAATAATCGAACTTGAAAACAGAAATTCATACAAGTAAATCATATTTCAATGTTAAGAAATATAGGATTAATTAAAACAATAATTGATCTTTTGAGGTTTAATTAAAATAACATTGCATGTTATGTTTAAAAAAAAAAAAAAAAAAGCAACAATCCATTAAAAAAAAAAAAGGTTTAATTGTATGTCATGGTCCACAACATGACTTAACTAACCATAATTTAGCCAACTAATTAATCATTAAACAACTCTAAATTAAAACTATGAACAATTAAATTAGTACCTCGGCCATGTTATCCACTAATTCATTAGCGGCCTTAACATAATCTTTTCGTCGACTTTCGGGCAGAGTAGTCATGGCATTCTTCAAGTCCTGAGAAAGATAGGACGACTTTAGGCGAATGTAGAACAGCACATACCTCCAAGCCATGCTCTCCAACATTTCCCTAATGCTGTGTAGCCCTTCCGCGGTTTGCTTGATCCTAGCCACGGCGTCTTCCGGCGACAAACCGGGCTCAAAAAATCGCTCCTTGAGGAATGACTTTGTACCCCAATTCTGAGCTAGTGCAATTGGAGTGGTGACTGGATTTAGGACTCCAAATGCCAATGTTGTGGCTAGGAGTGTCGTGACGACTCGTCGGCGACATGTCGCATTCTCTTCGCCTTGAAGCGCGGCTCGGATTGTTGGCGGAATTGGGGTGGTCTTGGGGTGGTGATGAGGTCGGAGTTTGTTGATGTGAGCGTGGAGGAGAGTGGTGGTGTTAGTGAAAGTGCTCATGGCTTTTGGGGTCAAAGGTTCATAATAATATAACAATGTTGAGGATAATTCTTTGAATTGGAAAATGGGAAATGGCTTGATTGTGGAGTTTTGGGCAGGGACAGTCCTGACCGTCAAACCAACAAGGACCTTACCTTTATGCCACGTGGAATTCATTATCTTGTTGGTGTGGGTTTGGGTTTTGGGCTTTGACGATGTTGTTGTGGCAAGAATGGGCTTTCTGTAAAATATTGAAGAGAAAATTATGAAAACAGTGTATTAATGTTTTTTGATAATCTCTTAAGATCTTTTAGATTTTTAATTCTCTCTCTCTCTTGAGATAATTACCTAAATAATATTTTTTTCATTTATTTATTAATATGATACAAATTTTTCATTCGTGATCAATATAATATAAATTTTAGTTTGATTTTGTATCAGATTAATCTAATATTAATTTTTTATATCATGTTAATGCAATAATCTTTAAATTTATATCATTTAGGTGCTTTCCCCTTCTCCTTTATCTAATTGAAGTTAAAAACATGGAGTCATTATAGCTGAAATAATAATTTAGACAAGGGATACTAGCTGCACTTGCTTAAATACTCTCTTGAACACTCTTTGCTTTTAAGAGTGACATGTGTCCGACTTTTTCTCTTGAGAAAAGTTAGGAGAAAGAAGTTATAAAAAGACTCGTCATTTTGCAGATTTATTACAAATGTGTCATTTTCATTTTTTTAATTAACTACAAAACTACTGCTCGTTTTCTTCTCACGCCTTAAAAAGTAAACTAAAAAAATAATGATAGCAAACACTATTGTTATAGTGTGGAATATAATAAGAACCGAAAGATTTGGATTTAATGGCATTTAAAGGCTGGTCTCATGTTTAATATAATAGATAGGAAAATATTTGAGGATGGTTTAGGCTGTGTACGATTCTTTTGTTTTTTTTGGCTAAAATTACAAGTTTTTTTTTTTTTTTTTTTAAATTACAACAACTCATTTTTTGATCTATAGTTGAATATGCTGTGGTTATTAGTTTTGGCTAGAAATTAGGGAAACAACGGAACCTAGCCAAAACCCAGCACCTCTTTCAAATCTGGTCGTCAGGTTAGCGCCGCTGTTGGGGCCGTGGCGAGATTGCACGACAAGGGCCAAAGCTGTCGTGGTGGTGGGTAGGGGGAAATTTTGGTTTCACGCCATTGTGGGAGGTTGGGGTTTGCGTCACCGCCGAAAGAGGAGGAGAAGGAGTCGCTAGAGTTGGCGGAGGAGGCTTTTTTTTTTTTTTTTTTTTGGGTTAAAAGATGAGCTTAAAAAAAAAAAAAAAAAAAAAAAAACCAGCAACAAGGCAATAGCCCAGAAAATGGATAAAGATAGATAGAGGAGCTCTAGACAAGAGCCCAAAACAAATAAACAAAGAAAATTAGGTTAGGAAGCCTGCCATCCAACATAGTTGTGGAGAACAGGAGGGGAACGAGCACTCACGATTAAATCGGTAGAGGAGTCTGTTGGTGTTTAAGGAAAGAAAGATAAATATGTGAAATAATAGAGTTTACTGTTTCTAAGTGGTATTTTCGTAATGAATATTGTAGATGATGACCTTTTTATAAATCCAACACGATGCATTTTTTCAAGAATAATAAATGGGACACAAGTCACTGTTAAAAACGAAGAGTGTCTAAGAGAGTGCATGAGCAAGTGCACCTAGCAATTGTGCTTTTTGAGCAATCTTATAATTCACTCAAGATTTAACTTTTTTTTTTTTCTTTTTAAATTTTGGGACGAATAAGAACTTTACTCTTTACAAATGTGAGTTAACTATTCGACTAAGCTGCTATCGTAATATATTGAACATTTAGGTAGCGTTTGATTCATATATATATATATATATATATATGTGTGTGTGAACATAATTAAAATTTTGATTTAAGTTTAATTGTTTTATAAAAGAAAACGACATTAAAAAAAAAAAAAGAAAAAGGGTTAGAAGAGCGGATCAAGCGCATTAGATTTGACAATTGAGATCATTTTCATTTACAAGGAAAAAAAAAACATAAAATAATGTTGAGTAAACTACTAAGCAAGACATCCACATGCTAAACTTGGTAATTTTTAGAGGTGTTCATACTTCAGAATTTGGATAATAGTCCTTATCTTCATCTCATGACAAGCGTGACAGTTTCAAGCCATACAAGTGATGGTAGAATGCTAATATCTCACCTATTCAACTAATACCTACAAAAGTGGAGAATAATGACATCTTTTTTTCTTTCCTCATTTTTTTTTTTTTTTTGGGTATGGCAAGTGGTAATTAGATGATATAGCCAAAAACTCCTTTCTCATACTTTGTTCACATTAACAACCCAATTATCTCGATGTATTGCAAATTTTAATATTTTTCTCGAGACATTGAATATTGATTTTTTTTTTTTTAATTTAGAGTGAAGAATTCGAACTATACATTTTATTATGAAATTAACATTACTATATACGTTTACAATTATTAAATATTTAATATTATCAACCATATAACTTACTCATTTAAGATAACTAGAAGAGACCTAAACAAAGTTTGACCCAATCCCAAGAACATTTGACTCCGACATGCATAATTCTATTACCTAAGAATTCTTCAAACATAAAAGACGAAGAAGTTCCATTAATTTATCAATCTTTTCAACATTCCAAAGTTTCAACTACGCGTGCAAGGCAAGTGAGCATTTTTCTCCCTCACATAATGCCTCCTTTACACCTTTATTTGTTCTGTTCTATCCGACCAATCATTTTTCTTTTCTCATTATTCCCAAAAAAATAATAATAATAATAAATAAATAAAATTACCAAAACCCCATTTCTCCATATCCCACAAAATTTTCTAGGAAAGTGTTGGATTTTCCCGGGAAAAAAATATATATATATATATCTAGATGGGGAAGATTGGACTGTTTGATCTAGAAAAGCACTTCGCTTTCTATGGAGCTTATCACAGCAACCCAATCAACGTCGCTATACACATGTTGCTCGTTTGGCCAATACTCTTCACCGCTATTCTAATCCTCTATTTCACGCCTTCTGTCTTCAACTTTTCTTTTTCCATTTTCGGAAGCCATTTTTCTCTGGCTCTGAATTTTGGCTTCTTCTTGGCCGTCGTCTACTCGGTGTTCTACGTCTGTTTGGACCCCAAAGCCGGCTCTTTGGCTGCTCTTCTTTGTATGCTTTGTTGGGTCGCCAGCAGTTTTCTCGCCGGCTTTCTTGGATTTTCCCTCGCTTGGAAGGTACCATTTTGGATTGTTTCGAGTTTTTCATTTCGTTTTTGTGTATTCGGGTCTTGTCTATTTTGTCGATTTGGGATTAAATTCACAGTAATTGGGAATGAAATTCATCTTTTAGATACACAGAACTTGATCAGAAGGACAGATTCTGATTTAAGTAAGACTCAATTGTATACATCTTGCATCGTTATGAGATTGCATACATCCTCATGCGGGTTTGTTTTCTATCATTGCAAGAACTTATCTTACACTGTAACATGTAACATATAAAAGTAGAGGTATAACATAATGAATTAATGATAATTATTCTATATAACAAGGATTTTGAAAATATATAACATTAGCTTGCGATGTTACATATAGGACAAGTGTTTCGTGAAGGTAATTCTCTGTCTTAAATTTAGTTTAAATATAGTTAGTAATTAACTTTTTTTACTAAACCAATCTAATTAAGTTTAAAAGATTAATATAAATGCATAATATATGGATATCAAAGCAGAGACGGGGTGTGAGTGCTTTCTCCGTCCCTGTCCCACTTCTAATTTTTTAAAAAGACTTTCTCCTTATCTTTATCCCTATCTCTAAATATTGTCTCTCATCCTCGCCTTATTTAAAATGATGCCCCACTAGACTCTGTCCCTGTGGATGATATTGTCATCTCTAATAGTATTAAGATTTAAAACTCAATTGTATACATATGGACTATTTTTGAGATTGCATACATCTTCTGCAAATTATAAACTGTAAAAATAGAGGTGTAACATGTACGCTGTAAAAAATTACCTTCATGAAAAGGATCCATTGTTTTGGTTTTGGCAAGGAATTGTCTTGTATTGTCACATGTAAGTCGTAAAAAAATATAAGTATAATATGATATTTATTTTGTATAATAATGATTTTAAGGAGGTGTAACATTGACGAGCAATGTAATATGTTGAATGAGTCCTTTTGTGAAGGAAATTCTTTGTCTAAACATGAAGTTTTCTCCTTTTGTCTATGGATTAACAAGCCAAGTTTTCCGGCTGATGATATGGTGAGCTTGTTATCAGGTTGTTCTGGTGGCACAGATAGTATGTTGGACGGGACAGTTTATTGGGCACGGTGTATTTGAGGTGACTAAGCTTCCGTTTAGTGTCATGTTCTAAATCCATTTAAAAAAAAAAAATTATACTATTTTCTTTCATAAAAAATTAAATTTAAACATATAATTGAAACGAAGTCTAATTTCTGCTTCTTGCATGTGTTTGGTTAATGGTTCTGTGTAGCATTTATTGACTTGTACTTAGAAAATTATCTGAATGGGCTGCAGAAAAGAGCACCAGCTTTGCTGGACAACCTCGTACAGGCCTTGATAATGGCTCCCTTCTTTGTGCTGTTGGAGGTCATTTATTTAGAAACTTGTATTTTTACATATTTTGGTGCTATTTTCATTTTTGGTGACAATTTACTAAACCCTTGTTTTCTCTTCTTCAGGCTCTGCAGAACTTCTTCCATTATGAGCCGTACCCTGGTTTCCATCCTAAAGTGCAAGCAAAGATTGAAGCTGAGATCCGTGAATGGCAAGAGAAGAAGCAGAATCTGATTTCATAACATCTTATAGGTTTTGGTTTTAGTACAATTCTTGTACTAATATACTTTTTATAAACAGAATTTCAGTTTTATTTTCATTTTCTTTTTTGAGTCTTTTTATGATAAGATCTTTTACCGATGGTTTAATTATGTAAAACAGATGGGTTTTTTTTTTTTTTTTTTTAACATATGTAGATAAGCTTTATCACTAGTGTAATTTTTCGGATCATACCGTAAAAATACGAGTATTTCCTATGCTGACTTTGTCAAATAAAAACCAAAACTTACAGCTTATACTTGATCATAATCTTCTTCGTGAAAGAGAGAGAGAGGACTAGATGATTGATTGATCACATGATCACATGTGATATGAAATGAAAGCTTGATGCTACATGTCAAGACATGAACCAGAGAAAATAAGTACAAATTTCCATACAATAAATGACAGGAAGACCATCGACTAAAAAAAAAAATGACATTCTTATAATACTTGCTTGGCAAAAGTTATTGGTTACTTCTCTAGTTTTTATTACATTAATTACATGTCAGTGGACCCTTTGAATGTTAGAACGATAGTCCATTTCACCTATAGTGTCATTAGATTTCTCTTATAAAGTTTTGCACAATTAATTTCCAAATATATCCTCTAATTAACTAAGTAGCTTGGTAAAATTAGTTTGAGCCGCTAGTTTTCATTTTGGAAAAAGAGCTGTGGTAGAACTATTTAACATCCTAGTACTTATTGAAAATAAAAAAACGAAGTAAAAAAAAAAAAAAAAAGGACTATCAATTAAAATCATTTTTAAATCTCATAAGACGGTTAAAGAATTAACATGCCGGATTTGGTGTATGGCAAGCTTTGCTCTTTCTTACAAGTAGAGGAGGCTTAGATTTGCCACTTGTATTGCATGTCAACTTTTGGGACTCAAACATTATCCTATATTTCTTCATTTGACACATTCTTATCTCAATGTACCAAATGAGACCTTAAAGAAAATTAAAATCTACACTCATTTGATATTATTAAATTCACTTAAAAGTCTATATATAATAGCCAAAACATTCAAGGAAAAAAAAATATTAAAGAAACAAAAAAGACTGTTGTGATAAGATAAGCCAAGTTGAATTTTCATAATTACAGTTGACAAACAACCCACGGAACCTGTTCGTCAGCTTTCACACCACCAACCAAACCATAAATTAACAAACCAACCAATCAATAAAATAAAATAAAATAAAATGCTTGGTACATTTGGTTACCCCATGTAGTAAACGAATTCGCTCTCCAATAAACTTCTATCCTTTTGGTTTCTAAATAAATGTTATCATGCTGCCTTGAATATGTACCAATCCTTTGAATATGGTATCAACGGATATCATTCCCTTTAAAATAATATTCTCCTTCATATTTTTAAACCAATCCAATACTACCACATATCTTTTGTTCAAACCCGAACAAACTCGTTTTGAATATAAAATTTTACTAGTATTAAAAGACACTTTTACTATTTTTAGTAATATAATTCGGTAACATATCACCTTTTTAAATCACGTTCAATTCAGTTCAGTTGAATGAAATTTAGTTATTTTTTTAATATTTTCCATATTGATCCTCGCTGAATAAATTTTCTAGCTCAAGCACAATGTGCACCTAGTTTTTTTCATAAACAATGGAATTTCTTTAACAAAATCCACTTTTGACTCATTCAACCAAATATGCTTAGACATCTTGCTGATGTAAGTACTAAAATAATCTAAACCGCCATTAGTGGGCTGATATGTCATCTCATCATCCTCAACTACATGCAAAAAGTAATTGACCACATCACCCATAAAACTATTTTACACGCGGTGATGTTAGCAACCATTCTTTGCATTACAAAAAAATCCATCTTTTTGGCTGCGGCAAAAAAAAAAAAAAAAAAAACCATCTTTTTGGGATAAGCATAAAAACTGGCCAAATGGACCATAGATAATTGAGAACACACGCCTCCACATATGTCCAAAAACCCAAAGCAAGCCTTTGCTGAGTTTGCCATGTGTGAACAAAGATCGTTTTGTCGTTTCTGATTTGGTAAATAAGTCAAATAATTTTCATTAATTTCACAAAATGTCTGTAACATATTCAACAAATTTACAATTTTGTTCCTTTTTTTTTTTTTTTCTTTCTAAGTAGGCAATAATATCCTAGCTATGCAAATGTCCAACCAAACCCCAATTTTTAATTAACGGTCTAAACCATAGACATCAAATCCTTGGTTCACAAAAACAGGTTGTTGGTTAAAGTTGCCAATCTGACTACTCTGAGTTTGAGCCACTTGGAACTTGCCCATGTCTGAGTTTTGGTATTCCATTTCACCAAACTCGAGTTTTTGACCATACCCAGATCCTGAACTTGGTGGCAAATTCATGTTCATGTTCATGTTGTTGTTGTTGTTGTTGGTGTTGTGGAAGCCATGGGCCGAGTTGTATGGGCCGTTCTCATTCAAGAGCTGTGAAATTGGGCCCAAGTAGTCCATTTCCAAGAGATGTGCAATGGAATAAGTCCTTGGGAATTTCAACATTTGCTCCTCATTAGTCTGATCAAGACCAAGACCAACGGCTGTTATGCCAATTTGAGGACTTGTCAAATCCTCCACTTTTGGCTCTACTGCTTTCGCCATTTGCCTCTTCTTGTAGATCCTGCAGAGCACCCAATCATCCAACTGAAAAAAAAAAAATTTTAAATCAAAATCAAAATCCATCAAAACAATCAATCTACCAATTCAAATCAGCCATATATACGAGCCCACATCTTTCATCTTGAATTTCCTGTTTCATTGATTATCTTCTCAATAGTAAAATTTTTAAATAAATTAATAAATTATCAAAATATTATTAAGAAAACGGTCAGTAAAATAGAAAAATAAGAGTAAATCTGAACATCATGTGTACATACGTGTGTGTGTGTGTTTATACAATTCATGTAAATGAGATGACCAATGACTTACTCTCATGGATCCAAGTTGTTTGGCGGTTTGTCTACGTGAATTATCAGTCAAGCGATACTCATGCATGATCCAATCGGTCTTAATGCCCTTTGGTGGCTTGCCCTTGTAAAAAACAAGAGCTTTTTTCACCCCAACATACTTAGACCCGCTATAAATTGCCTTGTCTGTCCCTGTGGCCTTCCAATAACCTGACACAGTTGCTCTATTCGGCCTAACCCCATTTGGGTACTTCCTGTCTCTTGGGGTAAAGAAATACCACTCATTTTCCCCAAACTCTGCCTTGTCTGCACCACACAAAACACACAATCAATACAACTAATTACACCGATATACACACATATTTATACATATACATAAACATTTATATGAGGTAAAGCAAGAGTATTACAAACCAGGAAGTTCCCAAGGATCAAATTTGTAGATATCAACCTCAGGGATTATGGAGACAGGACAAGGCCTAGAAGTGGCTTGGTTTTTGAGGTAATACACAATTAACTCCTCATCTGTTGGGTGGAATCTAAAACCAGGAGGGAGCACTCCAGCTTTGCCCTCCATTTCTTTTTTCTTTTCTTTTCTTTTCTTTTTTTTTTTTTGGCTTTTCTCTCTAGCTAGCTTTCTCTCTCTCTCTCTCTTTCTCTTTCTCTTTCTCTCTCTAGAAAGAAAAGACGTAAAAAAAAAGGGGTGCTTTTTTTTTGGAAAAGAGGTAAGGAGGAGAGTAGAGGTGTTTGAAATGTTTGAAAGGAGAGGAATGGCCCTTTTATGTTTGATGGGGTGTTGTCGTTTTGTGTATCGAAGGCATGAGATTTGATTGGTTATTCCTTTGACTTCTCAACCTCGTATGACGACATAAACCATACTCGCGCGGAAGTGAACAAATCACTTATGATGACCAATAATTTGGCCTTTCTATCTTGGTTTGGTTCCTTGCACTTGCCATCATAAGCTTTATCCGGACGGGGATTATTCATTTCCAATAATTTCTTTTGATGCCCTTTTTTTTTTTTTTTTTTCCTTCCTAATCTCGCTGCCCCATCGCATTCTTATGTATTTTTTTTTATTTTTTTATTTTTTACGTAACTATATTCTTATTTAAAAAAAGTCTTACCTCACGTTTTCACACATTTTCGCACACTATGCATTCATCCCACATGAGGGAAAAGATAGAAGGATAAAGAATCGTTTCGAACAACATTTTCCAGAGAGTGTTTTACAATTTAACTCCAAAATTTTTATATCTATATCTCATTTTCTTTTTTTCTTTTTTTTTTTTAAATCAAAAGAAGATTATTTTCTTTTTAAATCGAATAGAATGACAAGATAAATAAACTTAGATTCATATTGTATATTTTTCTTTTTCGAACAACTTTCAAATTCTTACATTATTTATTTTCTATATCACATTCTATTTTTAATCCACACTTCAACAAAATGTATATTTAAATTCTAACTTACAAAACTCTAATTTCAACTATTATTTCAAACATGTTCTAACTTTTACATATTCTTTTAACTATAATATAAATTCTTGCACGTTTGGCGAATATTGTCAATTGAGCTTTAAGAAAAGTACTAAAATATGAAAGGAGAATTGTTAAACGTTGTTTTTTTTTTTTTAAATGATTTTGTAACTTAGGCTTACGTTACTCTTTACGTGAATTAATAGAAATTTAAAATAGTGTAAAAGGTTGTAAATTTTGATGACGGATACATATAGGATAAAGATGCACTACACATTTTAAATTTTGGTTTCTTTTTTTTTTTTAATTCGATTTTAATGGGATCAATGAATATAGACTACCATATTATTATGTGTGTAATTGAGTATTATGTTTTCTTTTATTTTTTATTTTTTGGGAAAAGACACCTTCTTGATTCATTATTTAGGAAAAGTTTTGAGACTTGTATTCTTACTTTAGAAAGAAAAGGAAATGCTAATAAAACATTAAAAAGATGAGAACGTGATAAACAAAAACTAATTTGATTGGATAAATCACGCAATTCAAAAGACAATTTAAGTACATGGTGGTCAATTTTACGTAAAAAGGTACGTGGAAGAAGAGAAATGGTGTCACTCAATGGAACTTTGAATTTGCAACCTTTGCTTGAAAATGTCTTACGATGAACAATAAGATCTATGTTCTTAAAAATGTAACTTTAATTTGCAGCCTTGCTTGAAAATGTCTATCGTCAAAAAAATTAAAAAAAAAAACTTGTTTTAAAATTTATCTTAAAGAAATTTTAAAATGATACATTCCAATCATGATGTTATTAACATCGAATAATAGAATAAATTATAGAGCAAAATTTGAATTGGAAAAATTTGTATTAGAGTTTATATTAGATTTAAAAATTATTTTCGAAATGCAATTTTCCGTATTCGCATGAGATGTATGTGAACTTTTTGTGACTGATTTAATGAAAAAGTTAAGTGAAATAGAGAATAATATGATAATTTAAAAAATTTAAAAGACAGATTGATAATATTAAAAATCTGGAGGATAATAAATTATTAAAAAAATAAATAAATATAAATTTGTGAAGTATGTAATCTATAACATCTTTTAAAAGTACAATATATTATCATCTCTATAATTGTCACGTGATAATCAGATTATCATCACGTAATTATCTAAATGACGATTCAGTCACGTGATTTTTTTTTTTTTTCCTACTCCGCGGGCATGCTGGGCAACTAGTATTATCAAACAAATAAAAAAAAAAAGAAAACGGCGAGTAGAGGTGCGGCCCCAATACTCGCGGAAGTGGGAGGTTTGTGGTGGAATACCTCAGATAACGTTAAACGACAAACAGTTTGTCTAAAGACACGAACAGGTCCACAAAAGGTGGCCATCAAATCCGGTTGGGAAGATGACGCGTGTCCTTGCCAAAAACAGGATTAAAAAAAGTAGGATAAGCACTAAATATTTCCACAAGAACGATACAATTAGGCGCGGATTTCAGTTGTGGTGCTTATCCTGCCACGTCTCCTCTGGGGTCCACTTCTTCAGAATCATCACCGCTTTGTGTTGTGTGAACTCCGAAGTGAAACTAATCAATTTTTTATTCTTTTTTTTATTTTTTTTTATTTTTTGAAGTTAAGGCTAATCAATGATTTTAAAGCACGGGTTACGGCGTGATCCTAAGGATTGACATGGGCTTACCACGTGGCAGCGCTCCAAAGGAGATTTATTATTAAAAAAGAGAGAGAGAGAGAAAGGAATATTCTAATGAATGAGGTGGTCATCTTCCTAAGTTTTCTCACTTGAACTTTTCCCTTCAGTTTGGTTCGTTAGCATATCATGACACGATAAGACTTGGACTTGGCAGTAGGTGGCTTATCTTTTTTTATTGGCTACGCCTATGTTCGAAATTCCACTCTTATCTTTTTTTTTTTTTTTTCTTTCTTTCTTTCTTTTTTTAAAATATTCTACTCTTATCTATGTATAAAGGTGCTTTAATTTTAGAATAATATTAAAAAATATTAATGATATTTAATATCATTAATTAATAAAGAATGAATTTCATAATATGAAACTTATTAATAAGACATACTTTTTTGTTAATGTAATATTAAATATCACTGATATTCTTTAATATTTTTCTTTATTTTAATCGTGTGTGTCAATATTTTAAAAGATTTATATGTTGTTTGGAGTGATAATCGGAGATAGAGTACTGAAAATTGGTTTGGAAATATATATTTGAGAATATATGAATTGAAAATAAATTAGGATGTTAAAATTAGTGTAAAATTTTGAAATGTGTTTGGAAAAAATATATATGGATATTTTGAAAAAATATATTGAAATATAATATGGATATTGTTTTGTTATTTTATTTTATTTTATTTTTGTGATTTAAAAAAATCATCTCATTTTAATTTAAAATTAGAAAGTTATGAACTTTTGAAATTTGAGTTTTTAAAAAAGAAAAATAGAGAAAGTGAGATATAGATTTAGGAGTTTTAAGATATATTTAGTATACCGATTAAAAATGGAATTTTTAAGTTGAAATTGATTGACTACAAGATCTAGTTATAGTTTTTGTTATTTTTTTAAAAAACAAACAAAAACTAAAATGAAATTTTTGAGTTCAAATCTGATAGTCAAACAAAGACTTAGAATTAAGTTGTGAAAATTTCGTCCCAAGTTATTAATCTAAACAAATGCTTAATCCGTAAGTATTTAAATTGAAAATCTATAATATATAGAACTGTTTTCAATCATAAATAGTAAAAAATTAATCTTATAACTAAATTATTAATAGTTATGGATAAGATGAAAATACAATGTACATTGGTTATGGATTAAAAAAGTCTAATATTTGAAATCACATGCTGTCAATATAGATACTCTGTTATATATATATATATATATATATATATAAAATCCATCCCACAACAAAAGAGTGGACGAAAGCGGTATTTTAATCTCATTAAAAATTAACAGTCAGATAGTGGTTGGTAAAGTCCTTTGAAATAAAACATGTTGAAAAATATTATAGCTGTTTTCTATTTAAAAAAAAAAAAGTCTTATCATTTGATTACTTTTACTAGGTTCAAACTGATGAAATAATTATCTCGGCAATAACTTAAAAAACATACGGTTTTTTTATACTTACATAACTTTTCATAATTTTCTCAAGCAAAAAATAATCTTTTAAAAATAAATTCGAATCTAATCAAGGATAAGTTTCTCTTACCTACATAGTCTTTCATCTACTAACTCCATCGTAAATGAAATTAAAACAAGTTTTTCAAATTTAAATAATTGTCATTGTATAGTTTTGAGAACGGATTAATAAATTGGTAAATAACAAAAACTTAGAGGTGTAATAGTGATTGCAGACATAATCTAATCGTAATTTTACATCTAACTTTATTAAAAGGTATAGAGTTTGAATCGCCACACCTAAAATAAAAAAAATAAAACATAAAAACTAAAAGGTGTAATTATGTAATTAACTCAAAAGAATATTCCACACATGTCCTGCAGTTTTTTTTTTTTTTTTTACACTTACATATCAAGCAGTTTTGAATTGTGTTAAATCAACCAAATTACAAAAACTTATGTACTTTTGAAGTCAAACTAATTGTATAATACACGCTACTACGCGCATTGGGAAAAGACAAACAAAACAAAAGTAAAGACAAAAAAAAAAAAAAGCCATGTGACATTGTTTGTGCTGTCATGTGACTGATGATTAGACTGTCACATCACCGATAAATGGACTGTAACATGACATATCTAGAAGAGAGAACGATAACACACTATTCATAGTACATTCATACTTTTATAATTAGAAAAATTAGAAAAAAGATCAGCAGTGACCGTTTTATGCCATATGTCTTCTGAGCAATGTGGAGCTCGACGCTTTATTAAAGCAACTCAGGTGAATGCAACAACCAAACTGAATTAGGAGAGCTAAGAGCAACGAGTTATTAGTTTAAACTCCCTAAACTTACAAGAATATCCTTCAGAAGCTACTACATTCAAAATCAACTTGAGAAAAAAAGAAAAAAGAAAAAGGATAATGTCCAAGATTAGTTAAATTAAATGATGATTACAAGTTAGGGAAAATTATAAAATATTAATTTATTTGTATTTATCTCTCATCAAATGATACAAATTGAGGAATTCCGGCCATAAAGAATTAACCTTTATCAATAATTTGTACGGTTAAAGCTCTAGTTCCATACGGACAAAACTCTCGAATTGAGAATGAATCATTCTAACTTATTGTTCCTTCCTATTTTATACGGTTGATTTATAATACATTCGTGAAAGATCAAGTATTTCGTTTGTGAGGTCAAGTGTAAGTTCATTTTATTTAGCAATTTTTTTATCGTCAATCTTATTTTCGTAATTTTAATTAAGGTTAAAATCTTGAGAGTATTGATACAGTATATATGATGTTTTTATAATAAGTATACAATTTCTTATCTACCGTTGGGAAGATTAAAAGACATGTTAAATTTATTGGTAATTTTACATATTTATATAATCATAATTACAAATTTTTTTTTTCCTTTTTCCTTTTGAAACACGTATATCATTTATCCAATCATGTATAACCCTTTGAGTTAAGCTTGAATGTTCAATTACTCTTTTGCCCACACTTTTAAGGGTTTTTTTTTTTTTTTTTTTTTTTTTTTTTTTTTTTTTGGGATAAGTAAGTTCGTTTGGTATTTGGAGAGTAGAAAATCAATCTCAAACATTGTAATTTTTCGTTGGAGAGACAAGAAGTAACGGTTAGGAATTAGGACCACGAAAAGTTTGTATGATTTGGAATTCAAATAATAAACCAAACGAAACCAAAAGTATGGGTTTAATATTTTTACAAATAAAGTTAAAATTAGCACATTCAACTAAAGTATCGACTTTCTTGGGTTGTGATAGTTGGACTTTTTAGATTTAGGCTTCTCAAAGGCACGTTCGACTATCTGTATATCTCATAATAGATTAAAGTATACTGCAAAGAAAGTTTAAGATAAAAGATATTATAAAATTAGAAGTGTTAAAATGAGAAGAAAAAAGAAAGAACGAAAATACTAATAGGGTCTTGAAAAATGTACATTTTTTTAAAAGTTGGAATGCAAAGTTTGAACTATATATCTTATGATGCAATTAGACTTAAAATTATATCAGATCATATTAACATGTTAGAGTTTTGCAATATTAAAAGTATACTTATTAAAAACTAGAAAAATGTCAGTTTGATTTTCTAACATTTTGTTATCAACTGTTAGCACGTAGGAAAAGAAATTTTTTTTTTTCCGCTTCAAAAGTTGGTTTTGCCACTGGCTTCTCAATATCATATTCAGCTGATAGAATAATAACATAGCCATTCTTTTGATTGAGGAAGCAAATTGGTTTTTTGCCTTTTTTTTTTTTTTTTTTTTGATGGAGGAACCAAGTAGTTTTAATTTCAAACTTTTCAAGCAAAGATATCACCGAAGTATAACTTGAGCCTAGGCACATGTGATTTCACAAATAGATTATAAACATAATATAAATAATAACAATATGATAGCCATTCCTTTGGTTAAGAAATCATTATTTTTCCTATCCTTAATAAAACCAAAGAAAATTATGCAATAACATAGTTAAAAACATACTCTATCTAAAATCGTCAAATTATATTTTAAGCATTTGATTTTGAATAAATAGAATAAATTAATGAAACTTAATAAATAATTGATAGTTAAAAACCATTCTATATTGAAAAGGTTTTTTTATGATCTATTACAAAATTCTAAAAATGAAAAGACAAAAAGAAAATGGAAGAAAAATCAATAATGAGATTTGAGTGATTTGTATGATTCTCCCTCAAAAGGTATGTACAAGGATTATTGTTCCAGTTAAAATTACTTCAGTTTGTTTTTTTAACTTCTAATCATATAAGTACGAATTCTTGTAAGTTCTATTATGTAGAGAAAAAAATGAGAATAGATTACAAGACAAGAAAATTAAGAGAAGAGAGAAAATGAGGGATTTTTGATGCTTTATCTTTTTAATTATTAAATTTTTTTTTACACAAAAATTTCATCTCAATATTTTTATCTCGCAAAGAAAATCTAAAAACTAATATTTTTCTCATTTTATTATTTCTCTCTAGCATTTTTACTCTACTAACCTTTTTTTTTTGTTTGTTTTTGTTATCTTCTCGTGGAGTCGACACCCTAAATTTTACTGCAATAATTATGTTATCTATTGGGCTTAATCAAATTAGATGGTCAAAAATCTAAACATATATAAAAAGTGAATAGAAAAAATATAAACATGCCTATTTTTATTGGCTATTTCTATAATTTTATTTCTGAAAAATACCTGAATAACATAAATTTAGAGATTATTACATTAATATGATATAAAAATTTAACGTTAGATCAATTTGATACAAAATTAAATTAAATTTAACTAAAATTTATATAATATTGATTAAGAGTGTGAAATTTATATTATATTAATTAATAAATGAAAATATGACGGTTATTTAGGTAATTATATATATCTCTCTCTCCTTTTTTATCTCTCCTTTTTCTCCCGCAAAATTTCATGTTTGGGCCGAAGTGGGCTTTCTTTGAGGCCCATTTGTTCGGACACCGGGAATCTTTTAGCCCGCGAAACCAAAGAAGCAGACAATACAAGGAAAGGATTTTGGTGGAACCCTCTTTCCTCAAAGTCCTCTCTGAGTCTTCTTCTCTGATTTAGGGTTTTTCATCGTCGTCGTCACTGTCGTTCTTCCTAGGGTTTCTTCTTTTTTTTTTTTCGTAAGATGTATGTAAAGATTTTCTCTTTTTCTCTTTATTTTTGGGGAATTTGTGTTTCTTAGTACTAATTTCCGATTTAAGGGCAAAAATTTCTCTATCGAAAAAGCTTAACTCAAATTTCCTCTTTTTTAGAAGTTTTATTAACTTAAATTTCTCTGTTCTTCCCGTTATATCTGAAATTATTTGTTTTTTCGTGCAGATTAATTATTTAAAATTTCGGCGTGTATGAGAAAAGAATATGTATTCCTCTAGGGGAAGTAATGCGTACGGGCAACAATCCTATGCTGGGCAATCTGCTTATGGCCAAAACGTAATTTTCTTCCCTTTTTTTTTTCCCCTTCCGTATTAGTTTTCATAATTTACAGTTTTCAATTTTAAATTTTGCCTATTTCAATACATGATTTTCATTGGATGATATAATTTTAGGAATTTTAATATAGAATTGTAATTTCCGTTGATTATAATCTTTATTTTTAAACGCTTCGGTTTTTTTTCAATAAAATATTTAGTTTTGGTTGGTTAATTTCCTTGCATTTGCCTTAATTTTTTGTTTTTCGTTTTTGGTGGGGTTGATGTTTGTAGCTAGGATCAGCTTATTCTGGAAGTACCGTTGGAGGGCCCGATGGGGCTTCTCAGCTTTCGATGGCGTCGCGACATTCCTCGATGTTAAGCGGTTCTCAAGAAGCTGATGCTGGTGGTTATAGACATCATTCTGCGGCCACAGCTCATTATGGTGGACAATATAGTTCGGTGTATGGCTCCGCCGGTTTGACTGGTGTATCTCAGGTCAGAGGATTTCCTTTCGAGATTATAATGTGATTGCTTGCTGTATCTACATTGTCAGACTTTAGATTATTTGGAAAGTTGTCATCCAATAAAATGGGATATTGTTGTTTAAGCAGGTTCCGGCAATCACCGCCAAAGCTGGCTCATCTGCGCTGGAAGCTCGTGCGGGCTATTCGTCGGCTATAACAGAATCACCGAAATTCTCATCTGGTGACTATGTCTCTTCTTCAAGCCATGGCTATGGTCTTAAAGCGGGCAGTCAATTATTTGCGGAGAAGGTGGCCGATTATCCTGTGATAGACAGAAGGCAATATGGTGACCGCCAGAGTTCTTATCTCGGACGGGACTTGCAAAGTGAACCCGCCGGACGATATGCTGATTCTGTTGGTTTTGCTCATCAGGTGTTGTGTTTGTATCATTTATGTGAACTAAATTAATTAATTTCTTTGTTCTTCTTCCTCCTCGAAATTTGTTAATTTTTCTTTTGTTATGATTTTAACTTTTCTTCCGTTTTCTCTTGTGACAGAGTGAGATCTATGACAGAATCGATCAGGCAGTGCTGCTTCGGCAAGAACAGTTACTGAAAGCAGCTTCTCTTGATGGGAATTCCAGGTATTTTTCTTTGGTGTCAGACATATTAACTGTAACTGTTTTGAACTTTATGTAAACTCGTGATTAACGATAGTCAGACCTGTTTCCCATTAAATGAACATCCAAGATAATTCCCGCCTTTTAAGTGGCCTACTCTTACTGGTGATAGTCTGTGGACAGTCTTAGATGGTAATATTTTTCTAGAACTGAGTAGCAACATTTCTGGCAGAGAAAGTGATTATCTTGCAGCTAGATCTGCTGCAAGTCGTCATACCACCCAAGATCTCATCTCAATTGGAGGAAGAATGGATGCTGATTCCCGCAGTTTATCGATCCTCAGTGCTTCATCGTACAACGCACAACATGCCCCGTCCATATTGGGGGCAGCTCCACGGAGAACCGTTGATGATCTTGTGTATGCTCAAAGCTCTTCGAATCCTGGTTATGGAGTGAGCCTCCCTCCTGGAAGGGACTATGCCACAGGGAAAGGGCTCCATGTCTCGTCACTCGAGCCAGAATATCCCGGTAGCGTGTTGCCTCGCGGTGGTCATTCGAGGATTGATGAACGCAAGGATGATAGGGCTAGTTACCTTCGGGAGTTCGAGCTAAGGGAGGACGAACGTCGTCGCGAGCGTTTGCGTGAAAGAGACAGAGAAAGGGAGAAGGAATGCGATCGTGAACGAGATAGAGACCGAGAACGCGAACGGGAACGGGAAAGGGAAAGAGAAAGAGAGCGTGAAAGGGAACGCATTTTGGAGCGGCGGGAGAAGGAGAG
This sequence comes from Ficus hirta, assembly GCA_038430175.1. Classification (NCBI taxonomy): domain Eukaryota; kingdom Viridiplantae; phylum Streptophyta; class Magnoliopsida; order Rosales; family Moraceae; genus Ficus; species Ficus hirta. The sequence goes on along the minus strand of CM076595.1, from coordinate 11,477,808 downwards.
AGAGCGGGAGCGCAAACGTGGACTTGAAACCAGGCGGGAAAGAAGTCTACCAAGAGTTTCTAGGGATCGCCGAGGCTCATCTTTGTTGTGGGAGGCGAGACCTTTGCATCGGGATTCCCCACAACATGAAGCTTTGCATAGGTGGATCTTCTTGTTTCATTTGCGTCGACTAGTTCTGAATATAGCTGCTTGTATCTTGCGGCCTTTTGTCACTAACTTGGTGTTCTGTTCCTGAAGGCGTCGTTCCCCTGTTAAAGAAAAAAGGAGAGAATATGTCTGCAAGGTAAAAAAAAAAAAAAAAAAAGTAGAAGCTTAGTTGTTAGAATAATAATGAAAATGCGTACCTTCCTTCTATTGCATCTGCTTTTTAACCGTCGAGGATCAGTGTTGAGTTTTCCAGCCTGTCCATTGGCTTTGGATTTCAGTCTTGACTGCCTTGAACTTCCATAACGTGGCTGCTTCTAATATTTCATGGTGTCGGAGCCTTCTACTTTCCTGTCAATTCCTGCTACTTTTTATCTGAATTCAAATTTTCTTTCCACATTCCTGGTTATTAATTGTTTCTATATTTATTTTTTGATTGTGCGTGCCCTTGGCTCTACCTATTTCCTTGCATCCTCTCCTGTCTCTGAATCTCTTCTTTCTACCATATGTCGTTTTCTTTCATCTTCATCTTCTTTTCCCTTTCTTTGTTGTGCTGCCTTCTTCTTTTGCCCCCGCTAGTGTCTGGACTTTAGAATTACGAGTTTCATGACATGGTCGAAAACCTAAACTCAAATAGTGGCACTCTGTAAAATTTTCTTCTTCTTAGCTGATGGTGAATGGTTCTTGTACATATGAATAAACTCCAGGAACGTAATAAAATGCAGTTATTGAAAAATTCCATGATGGGACTGTTTGTTTAATGCCCCTCCCTATCCTTTTACTTTGAAATATGGGTGTCATTGCCTTGCCTAATTATGTTGCCTATTGCAGGTTTACACATCCAGTCTGCTCGATGTAAAGAGGGATTATCTGTCCATAGACAAGCGATACCCAAGGCTCTTCATATCCACAGAGTTCTCCAAGGTCGATCTTTAGTGTTTTATGTTCATTTGATAACCATGTCTTAACATTTTTCTTTTAATTGTTTTAGGCTGTTGTATACTGGCCGAAGGAGAACCTTAAACTTTCAATCCATACTCCTGTCAGGTAACCTGAGGGTAGAAAACCGTGTTTCTTGGTTTCTTTATTTTTTCTTATTTTTAATCAAGATATCGTATCTACACTTTGTCATGTTTTCTCCAATCAGAAATCAGATTGGGGGTCTGGATTTCTGCCAAAGATATTTTTAGTGTTGTATTTTGAGAGCATCTAAAGTTTTCTTTGTGTTATTGGTTTGATATCTTATGCATATTAAAAAGGAAAGGAATCATATTTTTACTGCACTAAAGTAATTTACACTCATGGAATCTTTTTCGTTAATCTTTTGCTCCAGCTTCTTGAAAAAAAAGTTGTTTAGCACTTTGCTTACTTTATTTTTAGAAGAGGAAAAAGAATATTAATTGTTGGGTATTTTGGTGCGGCGAACAGTTTTGAGCATGGTTTTGTTGAAGAAGAGGGTTCAGCTGTGGTGAAAAAGGATTCCGCTACTTTTTTGGCGGAAGAACCTGCAAAATCAGGAAATGTAAATATAGTTTGGAATGCAAAGGTCAGATCCTTCTGTAACTTTACTTTAAAAATTCCTTATAAGTTTTGATTTCAAAATGATCAACCAAAGCTCCTCCACATAAGCTTGTATCAGACTGAACGTCCAGATCCTAATTATAACTAATTAATAAACATGTGAAACATTCAGGAAATTTATGCTTCGGTACCGGTACGTTAAATATGTTAAATATTTGAACTTTCTCCTTAATATGTGAGAAGAAATCCATATTGGATTGGCACCCTCCTTTTTCACGTAATATATTTCTGCATTAATTGTAGAGTAGCCCTTACCGTACCTCTCTTGTAAGAACAATAATTCATGTTTGGACTAGTTGGTGTACTGCATAGAACAATAGAACAATGAATTTTTATGCTTTATTAAACTTCTCTTTTTGTCCCTTTGTCAGGTTATTTTGATGAGTGGAATTAGCAAGAGTTATCTGGAGGATCTCTCATCAGAAAAAGTTTTTGATGATCGCATACCCCATATATACAACATCTTGCGGTTTGCTATTCTTAAAAAAGATCATTCTTTAATGGCATTTGGTGGTCCGTGGCATGCTGTTGATGGTGGTGACCCATCAGTTGATGATTCCTCTTTAATTCAAACTGCCCGAAGGTTATTCCTCGCACCCCCTCTCTTGTACATTGCACGTAAAAGAAATTATGCTTTCTCAAGTGAACTAAGTGAGTTAATCTTAATAGATATGCAAAGGAGATTGCTCAACTTGATCTACAGAATTGCCGGCATTGGAATCGTTTTCTAGAGGTTCTCCATTGCTTCTCCCCCCCTCCCTCTGTTCTTGTGATTTTTGTTTGTCCCTTTAATTTCTTGCTCGTGGTTTTGGAAAAGTTTTAAGTTTCTCCTGGCGTTTACAGATACACTACGATAGAATTGGCAAGGATGGACTGTTCAGCCATAAAGAGGTTACTGTACTGTTTGTTCCAGATTTGTCTGAATGTCTCCCTTCATTGAATGCATGGCGAGATCAGTGGCTTGCTCACCAGAAAGCTGTTGCTGAAAGAGAGCGTCAACTTTCTCTGCGAAAAGAGGTTGGCATTTTATCTAGTATTATTATTTCTTTAATTAATTGATACAACAATTACTTGGTGCTCCTTAATGCTCCAGATTGACAACAATTACTTGGTGCTCCTTAATGCTTCAGATTGATTGTCAAAAGAAATCAATATTTACATACTCATGTGTATGACGCTTTTAACTGATTATTCTCGTTTGTTTATCTGTTTTTCAGAAACTGACGGAAAAGGAAAGGGAAAAGGAGAAGGAGAAAGAAAAGGGAAAGGAAAAGGAAAAAGAAAAGGAAGGGCAAAAAGGTAATGGAGTTGCTAAACTACCTGTTTATGTTGTTTATGTATAAAAGTTATGTGGTGATTATGGGGTTTAATTCTGTCTTACTGATTTTTGTGGTGATTATTTAGATAAGCGTACCGACTCATCATCAAAAGATGTCAAAAGGGTAGACAAAGAAGAAAAAAAGAAAGAGTCTACATCCACTGGAAAAGCGAAAGTTGTTGAGAAAAAGGAGAAAGGTGGTAAAGAGTTGAAGGGAAGTGTATCAGAAGCAACAGGTGATGCAAATGACAAACCTGAGAAAAAAGATCAGACAGAAGGTACCGAGGAAGCTATGAATGTGGATAAAAAAGAGGAACCGACTACTCCTGCTCAGACAACTAGTGCCACAAAGTCGTCTGGGAAGAAGAAAATCATAAAAAAGATTGTCAAACAGAAAGTTGTTGGTAAGACTACTGGTGATGCTGCAAGCAAACAACCGAACGGAAATGAAAAAGACGAGAGTTCAGGTCAACAGGATCCATCTTCAGCTGGATCAATCGGGGTCAAAACTTTTGTGAGGAAAAAGGTAACAAAGAAGGTAGTAAAAGCCGATGCAAATGAAGATAAGGATGCACAGATTGAGAAGAAAGTTGAAAAGGATATCGACTCTTCTGTGGACAAAGAGAAGGATAATTCAGATTCGACCAGTGGTGCAGCTGTGCAAGATTCCAGTGTGAAAACAACTGTAAAGAAGAAGATTATCAAGAGAGTACCTAAAAGAAAGATTGCTAGTGTGGAATCCAATGATGCAGTTTCTGACATACAGAAAGTGGGTGATAGCAATGAGAAAAAGGTTGTTCAGGAAGCAGATGGAACGCCAAATTCTGGGAAGCAAAATGCTGCTGATGCAGAAAACAAGCCAACTGAAGTCAAAAAAGTTGAAAAGAAAGTAGATGCAGAAAACAAGCCAACTGAAGTTAAAAAAATCGAAAAGAAAGCAACTTTGAAAATAGAATCATCAAGAGCACAAGTTAGTCAGAAACAAGATAATGTGGTATCTTCAAGTAAAGTGGAAGTGAAGGATGAAAAAGCGGAGAAGAAAGAGGTAAAGGCCAGAGAAGAGATTGAGGCTGACAAACAAAAGGCATCTCAAAAGGATATCAATGATGGCAAGAAGGGGAAATCAAAGGAGGGCGAAAAAATTAAAGATGAAAAAGACAAAAAGGGCAAAGATGTGAGAGATGTAAAAGACGAGTCTAGAAGCAAATCAAGTAAACAACTGAAAGAAAAGAAAAAGCCTGAAGAACCTCCTCGACACCCGGGATTTATTTTACAAACAAAATCGGACAAGGATTCTAAAGTATGTCCCTTGTATCCTGAATATGATAACATTTTACCTTTAAATGCTTATTATCTTGTCTTTATCCCTATTTTCTTGTCTAACATGCTCTCATTTGCTTCAGCTGCGATCATTGTCACTCGCATTGGACACCCTTTTGGATTATACCGACAAGGATGTTGAAGAATCAACCTTTGAGGTTTGCTTTTTTGAATCGTCTATTGTTTTATCCAGAGACAATATCATAAATTATTTTGAGGAGCATATGGTGTGTTTACTCTTTTTTTCTTTTTAAACAGCTTTCACTCTTTGCCGAGACATTTTGTGAAATGCTTCAGTATCAGATGGGTTGTCGTCTTTTAACTTTTCTCCAGGTTTGTGTGAGAGATTTAATTTATACATGTGTGTTTTTACTTCAAATAATTTGCTACCAATCTATCATTCTACATTGCCTTGTCGTCTTCTGTGTAGAAATTGCGTATAAAATTTGTGAGAAAAAGATCTAATCAGAAGAGGCGGAGGGAAGAAAAGAGTGGAAATGGAATTGAGAAATCATCACCAACCAAGCGCCTGAAGACTGAGGAGCCCTCTGTGAAAAACCAATCTACTGAAGCATCTGAACAATCCAACGCTGCCAAGTCAGATGAAAAAAAAGATGTTGAAAATATTGCAGAGGAGCATAAGTCTGTCGAGCCGGTTGATGAGGTGAAGATGGAGAATGAAACAGATGAAGAGGAAGAGGAAGACCCTGAGGAATTCCCAGAAGAAGATCCCGAAGAAGATCCTGAAGAAGATGAAGAAATGGAGGATGGTGATCCTGAAGGCGATTCCTCTGTCCAAGATGATACAAAAGAGAGAAACTTGAGTGCTGAACCTGGACACGAGAAGGATGAAGCTGACAAGTCAGTTAAAGGACAACCTGATGCAGGATCTGCAGAGACAGCGACAAAATCTGATACAAATACAAGTGGAAAAATCGAGGCAAAGGTGAATACTGATGATAAAGGAGCTCACGCTACGAAGGAGGTGTCTGTTGACAAGGAACTATTACAGGTACCTTCCTTCACTTGGTAGGCTAATTATTATGTTTTTGTTTCAGTGATATGCTAATGCAACTTTTCTTACCTGGTGCAGGCTTTCAGGTTTTTTGACCGCAACCGGGTTGGCTACATTAGGGTAAAAATCGACCTTTTGTGTATGATAACAATTGATTTTCTGGTGTTACAACCAAGTCGTAAGAACTAAGAATTATGTCCTTTTTCAGGTTGAAGATTTGAGATTGATTATACACAACTTGGGGAAATTTCTCTCCCACAGGGATGTCAAAGTGAGTATTTGTTACTTAAATTTGAACTTTAAATTTATAATCTCATTACTACTTTTCTTGTAATGCTTTTGCTACGTTTTGTTTCCCTATATATCCAGGAACTTGTGCAGAGTGCATTGTTAGAGAGCAACACCGGACGGGATGATCGCATTCTCTACAACAAGCTAGTTCGAATGTCCGACCTATAGGATTTTAAGAATTTTTTGATAGCTTGTTTTATGCTTCTGCTGGATATATTTTATTTTTATTTTTATTTCTTGAACTGCAATAATATGTCTTTCCTTTGTTGGACCATTGAAAGAAGTGGAAACTTAGTGTAGTGTATTCATGTAATTCATTAGAGAAAAAAAAAAAAAAATTTGCTGCAGTGCTGACTACGAGACTATACGTACATATGTGAGAAAGTTAGTCCTATTTGTTGTCTCGTTTAAACTTTAAGTTTTATTTTATTTTTTATTTAGAATTTTTTCTTGTACAAAAATTTAAATTTACTGTTTGATCTAAACGGACTTTAAACATAAAAAATGAGAGCCTACATTTGACAAAAATTAATTTTATTCAAAAAGGGTTGTGATGAAGAAGAAAAGTAGAAAAGAAGACTTTAGGCTATTTAGTTAATAGCGTTTTCATGAACAATAAAGATCTAAAAGAATCTTCATGGCTTGTTTCTTCATTGCTTTCCCAAACAGTCCTCTTCCTAGTTTTAGAGCTTTCTCCATCTCTAGTACGCCACAGCCATCGATCTTTTTCAACCTTCCCATCGAGATCTTTGACACCCTCTCGTCGCTTCCCACTGCCTCCACGACGCTATCCACTACGGTGTCTGCCAAAGGAATTCGTCGGCTCCACCGTTTCACTAACTTCTCCGAGCCATAAACTTCACTAAATGCAGCCCAAAACGACGCCCTCAAATAGCCCTTCTCTTTGCCTCTCACCATCCATCCCCGCATCCCTTCCTCCAACCCAAATACCATGGCTCCTGAATCCATGCCTCTTTCAAGACTGACCTCGATCTCTCTCACTTCTTGCCTCGAATGAAGTCCCTCCTCGAATCTGCACCTCTTGCAACCACAATCAAAACCCCAACTCCTCGACATCTCCCTGCGCTTTCCCAGCGGGGAAAGTACGTCGAAGTATGCAAACGTGATCTCCTCACCGGCCTTGACATCTCTTGAAGCATGGACTAATACATGGTCTCCAACATGCAAACGCCTAGCATTGGGTACACATGAATGGTTGATGAAACTAGCCAAAACCCACAAACCAATACCATAATGGTCACTGTTCTTCCCCAAAACCTTGGCGGAAACCGCATCTTCGACAAGAGAATTCACATCCAAGATGCTTAAAATCCTGTTCTTATCAAGCTTCTCTACTGCGATTCTACAACTATCGTCAGTCTCAGGCCTAAATAAACTCATATCAGGAATCTCAATATCAAATTCACCATCACCAGAAGACAATGTGGTAAGCAAATTATTGGTTCTAGGACACTTACTAGCGGAGTTTGTAACTTCATCAATGAATTTCTTCCACATGACCAACTGGGCATTTTCTCCCAATCCTTCACCTCCCAGAATACTTCTCTCAGTGGCAATTGCCTTCGTGACGAAAAGCAAAGTCCCCGCATCGATGTTCTTCGTCGCGAATAATCCTCGCCCTCCGATGTCCGATTTCCTTATCTGAACCGGCCCAGTGTACTCGGCGAGCTCCGGAGGCTTTCCCCGGAACCCGTTGACGACCCAATCGGAGAGATCGAAAGCTCCGGTCCTCGACAGAAACTCCATCTTCTTGCATTTTTCCAAGTGCCCGTTAAGGCTTTTGGAGCTCCCATCAGAAGCCTGAGGATCCAGCTGGGCAGTTTTGAAGCAGTCCAAGGCCATGGAGTACTTGTTGAGGTTCATCAAGATCTTCCCTTTGCAGAGGAGAGTCTTGAAATGGGCAGTCTCGATTCTCAACGCTTCGTCGCAGTCTTTCAAGGCTTCGCCGATTTCTCCAAGCCTCGACCGGGCTTCGGCCCGGTTCGAGAGGCCTAAACAGAGGGATTTTTGGAGCTTGGGGACATGATCTGGATCAGGATTTTCATGGGTTTTGTTGATCTGATCTTGACAGAGAGTGATGAACTGAGAGTAGGCTGTTATGGATTCCTTGTAGTCTTCTCTGAGCAAGAGCTCTGTGGCTTTGGATCTCAGCTCTTGCAAAAGCTCTTCTGGTTCCGCCATTTGCGAATCGCAAAGCTTTTTCTCTGTGGCTATTCTCCTTAGCAGTGAAGATTCTACAACAGTGTGTGTGTCAAGGAAAGAGTTCTGGCTTTCATTTGAATGACGAGGTTTGACGAGAAATTTAAATTGTGTGTGTAACGGTCACATCGCATTTATATGCCAACTTTTTTTCGCAACGCCAACGACAATCATGGGGGAAATTCGTTTTAAAGCTGAATTTTTTATTGTTGTTATTATTTTTTTGTTTTTTGATTTTTTTGAACTGATTCCAACTCTATCTTATTATAGAGTAAAGTGTAAAATTACCTTAAATTAGTGTTATTACTAGTATAATTTTGTTGAAGAGAACTTTGTCATTTGTCTTGAGGAAAAAAAAACTTTATTGTAATTTGTTAGCTCTTAATAGTATTGGATGATATTGGGGATTTTAATTACGGGATCTTTTACTAATATTGTAGACTCTTGAGCAAAGGGGGAAAGAAAGTAGAGATATCCCTTTTGTTTTTTAATGTAAAAGGAGGAAAGTATGAGTTAATGGTAAATTCATGTCTTTATTTCTAATGTTAATTATATGGTTAAAATATAGAGTTTGAATTAAAAAAAAAGAGGTCATTACTGGATTTGGCTATAGCCTTCGTTTGGAAACCATTCGGATTGTAACATTTGAATGAAAATATTTAAATGGAAACATCTGAAAACAAACATTTAAATTATCATCCGAATTAATATTTAGATGTTAACATTACATTTAATGAAAGCATTTAATTTTTTGTTTAAATGTCAAAATGGACATCCAAATATTCCATTTCAAATATGTAAAGTCCCAAAACCTATTTGGATGGGCCATTCAAATGGAATTACCTAAATTTAAGTAAATGGTTACGCCAAACAAACCAAAGTCATTCTCAATATCTTAGAAGATCATAAATGATAAATCTTGAGCTATGGATGACTTTGTGTGTGTGTGAATGTGCGTGCATTTTTATTTTCTTTTTTTATTTCAGGGTAAAATATTTAAACTCTACATTTTATAATGAAGTCAGATGTTGAATTACCATTAAACTATACCAACAACACCATAACTTTATGTTAAGTGCAAGAAATTTTGGATAAATTTCAAGCCATAATATAGATAAAGACCTCTAGTTTGTCAATCTATGGCAATGTAGAATAATTTAGCATTAATAGTCGCATACGTTACCTTATCATCATCCAATAGAGGAAGAAATTGTTGAAATATGTACCACGAAAATCGAATTTTTGAGATATTCACTGCCATTACAAAGGAACATACGTAGCGCTTATCAAAAAAGGCGAACATATGTAGCGGATACGTTCATTCCCACTTCATGATTCCCATATGTGTGTATATATATATATATATATATATATATGGAAGAATTTATGAGTATATATGTATATTTGTTCCTTGAGATGACCGGAATCTCGCCTCTCTATTGGTTTTGGTTGTGTAACAAACCTATCCGTCCATCACTTCTTAAGAGAGTACATTCCATCTCTTAGTTCTAGTTTCTCTTCAGCAACTAGTCCGGATAAGAAACTTTGCAACTGTTGGAGAGTTTTGTAGTAAGACGGATCGGCAATACAGAACATCTGCAGCATTTGAATACAGTTGGTTGTTGCAAGTCATCGATTAACCATGTTATCAGTTTCCAAAAAAAATCAACGGGCACGGTCCACCTTACCTTGAGGGTATTATGGATTCGATCTAACGCCATGTTTCCGAAATTTGTGAGCATCCCCATGATAAATTTCTGCAACAAAGATAGATACAAATGTTCATCAAATTAGATGTATGTCAGCACTCATCCAATTCTTGCCGAAGAGTGATTTGGTTTTCGAAATTGACAAGAGGGCATCATTTTCCGAAGTAGCATTCAAGTGCCTTCTTTTCTTTTCTTGAGGAAGCTGATTTAGAGTAATTCAGTTTTAGTGATATGCAACAAGAAAATGCGGGGAAAATCCGATTTTATTGGCAAATTTCACGCACCTCGTACACAGTCATTTCTTTTCGTAGTTGATCTTCCACAGAAGCCACAGACCTCTCTCCCTCATCATCGGCTACCAGATCTTCACAAGCCCCACTGCTACCGACATTCTTACCTGTGTCAACCATGCCTTCCATTAGAGTAAAGACATTATCATTTGAGTCTTCTCCGAGTGATTCTGCAAGAACTCCCTTAAAAAAAAAAAAAAAAAAAAAAAAAAGCATCAGCTTTTCACTTGATTTCCAAACCCCTTAAAAGTTCAACAAATAACCAGTGTGAACCTAGCTGGTGCTTGAAAGGAAACTCTAGCCAAGTGAAGAAATTAGTATCCAGTAAAACTGACTGTTTTTTAAGGTTAGTATAGTAAATGTAAATTACTGCCTTTAATCCAGCAAGTGTCAAACACGAAATGCTCAATCAAAAATAAAAAGAAGACAAAATGGTGGGATAAATTTTTAATGTTAGTCACGTGTGTGTGAAAGAAACAAGAACCGGGTAAATAAAGAAACTTCGTAGGATGAGTTATCAAAAATACCTTGCTTATCCAGAAATTTATTCTGCGGTTAAGCACGTCTACTGGAACCCCAATCGCAGCTGCAAGATTTTTAGAGGTCCAACTGAAAGCAAAAGGTAAAAGTATTGTTGCGTTAAAGTCAATAACATATATGGTATGAAAAAATTCGTCAGTTGGCCTATCTAGCTTGATCTTGAAACTTCATAATTATCGCTGCATGCACAGGCGCCACTGTAAACTGCATCTCTCTATCTTCAAATTGCAATTCCAACTAAATCAGCACAATCAAAACCAAAAATTACGATGTTATTTGAGTGGGTACAGGACAGAAAAGCAGACCAATGGCTGAAAACAGTAAACATCAGCAGGCATTCAGAGTCATGGCACTGAAGCACCGAACCTTGACTGCACCAAGATTTTTCTTCCACATTAGCTTACGAGGGGTCATGATTTCATTAAATCTCTTCGCATAATCAGAGAGTAGCTGATCAACAGGCTGAGGTACAACGAGTGACTCGTCCTGAAAATATTTCAAAGTCGATCAAAATGCAACAAGTAATTGTAACAGAGATAGAAGGTAGCTTTAATGACAATAGATAGTTTGATTGAGAAATGTACAACTAAAGCAAGGTGTAACCATACCGGTTCATAATGCCTAGTGCTTGCCATTTTAAATGAGTGCAACGCAAGTAAACTAGATACTTGATGCAGAATCAGAGGAAGTATAAAACCAATAGCCATGAATATATTTTCCGAGTAAAACGCAATAAATAATGCTAAAGTTATATCCCAGCTATAAATAAAATGGGAGATGAAGATTTAAACTCTAACTATAACATTAAAGGGCTTTGAATAGCATAAGGTTTGTAGTAGCTCTGACATGTAAAAGAAACAAATTTGGTGTTGTGAATCTTTGTCAGCTAAGTCTAAATAGCAGTGTCTTAATATGAAGTAAAGACACAATGAATACTACGGCAAATAATTACCTGGATTGGAGGCCAGAAATTAGAAGATATAATTGTAGCATCGAGAATGTCCATGCGCAACTCAGTATTCCCCAACTCAGAACCTAAGAATACATCCAGCGGAAAATAAGAGTGAAAGAATTGCCCCAAACCATACACACTTTTTTTTTTCTTTTCACTAAAATGATAAAACTAAAAAGCTACCAGTTCTAGATAACTGATTTATGGTTGCTTTGATGTTGCTATTTGTCCTCTTGGAACCAATTATATCGTTTAGCATAATTTCACATTTCTGCATGCTGCTCTCTCCAAAATGAATCTGCGAATAATGAAGAATAAGAATGAGCGTGAAGGCAAGAAGTGTATAATATAGTGAGGATTTTAAAACAGGGTATAAGCCATAAAGAAACTCAGCTTCAAGTGACAGACGTCAAATAAAAGCCACAAACGTGTAATATAGAACAAAACACCTGCCTTGAGGAGTTCCAGAGTGCGTAATTCTGTGTCTATGTCATAATCAGATTTGTTCAGAAGTTTTTCGGCCAGCATAACACGATATTCATTAACAAGTTGATCTTTTGAACCAATTATGCCAACAATCATCCCAAGTATGTCAACCTTTCTCCGGTTCCTGCTACCCTTCAAAGGGTCAGCTTCTACAGGGTCAGGCTCCCAGCTGAAAGGGCAGAAATCACACCAAGAGATACATCAGTTCTGTAATATGGAAACAAAAAGATAAAAGATTTTTACCACTTGAAACGTTTCAGTACAATAGTTTTCTAATAGCTTGCACAGAACCATATTTCATTTCATTATTGTACACACCGTTTGGCATTTATCCATGCTTGCTTGTCATCAGTGTTAAAATCATCATCAAGACCAGTGTTTTCCTGATTTTCTTCATCTCTATTTAATTCTTCAAGAAGGCTGTCCCCAGTATTTCCAGAAATATTTGAATTGCCACCGCTCCCATCAGTAAGCATGGTCACAATGCATTTTATGGTGTCTTTCCTTCCTCTTAGATAATCTCTTATTGGTTCACCAACTGCTTCAAGGAAAACACCTGCTGGATCTATTGTCCTGAGTGCCTTAATGGTTGAAACATATTGATGCAATATGTCGTTGGTTGAGGCACCGGCAGTAAGTAAGCGATATCGTAGTGCAGTGATGAATGACTCAACCAGCTTGGAATGCTGTCCGGTGTACTCAAGACACTGTTTTAAATCTTCAATTGCTGGCAAACTGCATAGTCCAAAACAGGAAAGACTAAGCAAACCCCAAAACTAGCTAATCTCAGTTTTAACATGTTTCGACCATTCAACAAAATTTAATACTTCTTAGAAAAAGGTATTAGCAAGTGCCATTGTCCTGTGCATTGGGATTGTTAAAATAAATGATACAACGGATTATTTTTAAGCACAAATATGATTCGCACATAAATTAAAAACCATAGCAGATAAAGCATCCACCACACTCCATAGTCCATTCAACAAATCACGAGTAAAAGAGATGAATTTTACCTGTCAGGGTAATCCACAATAATCTCAAATAGCTTGGCTATTCTTAGATCTTGCAGGGTTTCATAGGCAAAATATTCTAGTCGCAATTGCCATCGAACAAGTCCTTCAGAAGGAATCTCAGAACCAGGATAAAATGATGAAGGGCGTGAAGCCGAAGGTGACTTGAGGCCGGATGAAACATCATCATAACTAGTGGACTCACCAAGATAAGCAAGAAGGGCATGCAAGAATTGAAGAGGCACAGCCTGCATGATGTACATTCAAGCATGAGAAACGAATATTAGAAGAATTAAAAACGTACAAAGAAAAAAGTCATAAATATCCTAAGATACGCTTATACATAGATCCCAGCATGGAAGGCAGGCAAGAAAGTTACTTAGATCAAGCCAATAGTTGAAGCTAAGAAAGAAACCTGTATCCACCCTTTAATGGACTCCAAAACTGAACTCCTGTAATCATCACCAGCAAGATCATGTACTTTAGCCTGCCAGGCAAACAGCAAATACCCCGGATTAAGATGTCATAATGGAAACATGGAATAGGTCGAATTTCAGTATAATATGAAAGATGTTGGTTCTGAAAACATTGGAAAAAGAAGATCGAGCAGAGCTCGGAAGTAAAATGAGATAAGATAAGCCAGGCGACAAAGTGCAAAAACGGAGCAAATTTCACCTTCAGAAGCAAAAATATGGCAGAAGCATAGGCATCTTCAGTCATGGATGTAAAACCAAGATTCCTTAGATCGCGAACAACCTTCCCGATATTTTTCACCAACTTGTTATTCTCCGAGAACCTGCCCTGTACAGAGTATTCATCAATTTCCATTTTACCAGCCCCATAGGATCCTTTGCTCCGTTCATCTAAACCCATGTCATCATTATCTTGAATTTCAACATCATCATCAAATTCTCCCGCCATGATAGTGCTTAGTTCCTCCAATCTTTCCTTAAAGTACCAATGGAGCATCTCTAAGAACATAGAAACATGGCCAAAAAGAAAAAGAAAAAAAAAAGGCTGTAATCAAACTAACTATCGGGAAATTGTATGAAAAACCAAGAAATGTCCATAACGGGTAATAATTAACAAATAAGAGTATATTTAATGCAATGCTAAATTGTTGTGTCAATGTTAAATTTTGACATTTGGAGTTAAAAAGTGCTCTCCAATGGAATGTTCTCTTTGAAGCCAAATTTGACATATGCTGAGCTTTGTGACAAATTTTTCCACAAGGTATATCCAATATCAAATTTTACATTTGATTCTTATTGATTGGCGTCTTTACTTTTTCATGTAATCATTACAATTTTTCATTTTTAATTTATTTAAATACTAAAAGTTCATTTTTTTGCGTTCCAAAACATAACAATGATGCATATAGCATAAGAAATTCAGTCTTTTGTAAAACTTTAGAATTGACATACACTAATGCATTGGAGATGGTCTAAGGTATAGACATACCAGGAAAATGGCGAGGAAGAGAAGCCATAAGAACCGAAGAAACTAGTAATTGATACTTAGAAAAGAGGTGGAATCTCTCAGCATCAGAATTATGGCTTCCCTCTGATCCATGATCCTTGAAAGACTGTAAAGCATGAACCAGCATTAACAAGCACTTCTCTTGGTACTGCTTTTCCGTCGATATCTCTTCCAAAGCCTTGCACAGTACTTCCTGAACTTCGTCTTCCCCAATCTGGATTTCAAAAAAACTTTCTCGTGTCAGCTTCAGTAAAACAGGACAAGAAGAAGAAGAAGATAATTTCAAGCCCATTACGTTGTGGTTTTTCATTTGGAGTTCGGAACTGTTGCCATAGGAATCGAAATGCCTCCAGAATTTGAAGGCGCCATTTTTCTGAAAGGTTTCCTGGGACGAAATAAGACACGAACCAGAGATTAAACCATGATTTGGTACAAAGATCATAGCTTCTTTTTTTTTTTTTTTTTTTTTGGAGAGAACAAGTTGGGAAATCGCGTACCTCGAGAGCACGGAGGAAGTGGTCTCGGACAAGAGAGTCGAGGCCGTGCTTGCAAAGGCCGCGGACGTGGGAGACGAACTCGGAGCCGACGGAGAGGTCGCCGGCGCCGTTGAGAAGCGCGTCCGTGGCGGCGCAGAAGCCGTCGTAGCTGGCGACGATTTCTTGGAGTGAGTCATTGGTGAGAGTGTCCAGAAGCCCCAAATTGAAAGCCGAGGAGGTCGAAACCTCCATTGCCGCTCTGAGGAAAGCTCTCTCTCTCTCGGCACACTAGAACTGGAAAATCGATATTGATTTTTGTTCTTTGTTTTGGATTTGCCGCCAATCCGATGTCGAAGAGGAAAGTTCCCGCTGGGGAAATAAGCACATAGGGTCGTTGGTTCTACGACGTTAAAATTGCCGTCGTTTTGGAGCAGATGATAACGGAACGAGTAGTAAGTTTTAATTGGAATGAAATTTTTAGGTTGAAATTGATTTAACTTTTTAAAAGTTAATTATATATTTTTTTTGAAAAAAAAAAGATAAAAATTGATAAAAAAAACTTTAGATTTAAATTTTAAAACTAAGTGCACCTTAAAAAATACTTTTTCATCCCTATCTCAACATTCCAAAATTATTTTCATACTTGTTTTATTTCTCATTTAATAAATGAAAAATAATTAACTTAAAACAAAGAATTATTATTAAAACCTAAATAATTTATTCAAAAATCAAATATCATACCACACAAGTCAAATTCTAAAGATATACATATCCAATCTTAATTATAAAACCATGATTCTAAAAAAAGTTATCGTGTTTAAAAGATTTATCTTAAATATTTAAAGAAAAATAAACAAAATCTTTAGTGGTGGAAGGTTGAGGTACAGATGTAGAAATAGTTTGGAGAACAAAATACTGGAACTTATTAGATAAAAGACCGTGACTTTTTTGTTCTCGAAATTACTAGACGAACAATAGTGACTAGTGAAGGGCTTAAAAGCGCTTTAAGTATCTGCTATCTATCGAATCTTTTCTAAGAGGTTTCCCAAACCATTTAATATCTTTTTTAGTAGAAGGTGATAGTATACCATTGGACGAAAAAAGAGACCCTTTTTTTTTTTTTTTTTCATTCCCTCAATATATGTGGCACACTTTAGTAATAGAATATCAAGTAAAGGCTCCATCATACTTGACCTAATCCAGAAAAATTGTCGGCCTACGAATCCATATTGTGATGGAGGCAATGTGGGAAGTGCTTCCCCGCCCCCCTCTATGCTCATAACTTGCAAACAAGACTTTGTCCTCATTTCCACCCCCTATCTCTGAAGGTTGTCCCCTATAGTACTCCCTGTAGCCTCTAATCCCGTGGAAATACTACTATCCTTACAGGTTTTTTGGTGGAATATTAAGACTACTAATTTTCTTTAGTTAAATCTAAAATTTGATTCGATCGTATTTGATTAGGCAAGATTAATAATAATCCATTAATGCAAAATTTATATACCATACAAAGTTACAGTTTTTAAAGACAATACCCTTTATTTTTATCTTTTTACGAAGAATTAGAATGCACAATTCAACAGTATAAATGGTATACGAAAACTCTCTTTTTTTTTTTTTTGAAATTTCAAGATCAATAGATAAATTATAATAAGAACATAAGTACTGAATTAAGGGAGAATGAGTCAAATAGCATAAATTAAATTTCGAATTTAATAAAATAGCAGATTTTTGAAAAAAGGAAAATTATAGTATATTAGCTTCATTGTTTTTTTTTTAATTCAGATTCTACCCCACCCCCATCTTCTCCAGCTCTCGTCAGATCTATCATGTCGTCGCCGGCTCTAGCACCGGCCAACGTCATCATCAATAGCAAGCACATGCGTAGTTGACAGAAACCCTCCTCGGAGTCGCCATGGCAAGACGATCCGATAATCACAGGGACATCCAACTCAGATCGTGGGAGAATAGCAAGAAAAATTGTCGGAAATTGTGATGAAAATCACTGGAAAATCGCAAGGAAATCATGACGATCACTAATCTTCGATCACGGGACGACGACCTCCATGAGCACAAATCTCTGGCCTCAGGCCGCGACTCGTTCTCTGTCGATGAATCCTCTAGAGGCGGCGATACTGCCAAGATCTGATTTTCATATCTAAATTCAAGGAGAGGCTTATTTAGAATTTTTATAAAATTTAGGGTGTTTTTTAGAATTACACTAAATAATATAAAAAGAGGGAAATACATAGATATGCTTCTAATGTACTAGTAAATACTAGTATTTGTTAGCATATATCTAATTTACTAAAGTAGGATTTATTAGTAAATCCATCTTTACTAGCAAATCCAATATTTACTAAATAAGTGAGTCCAATTATTTACAAGTAAATATAGTATATTTACTAAGTAAACATTATACAAAGTCAGTAAATCTTATTATTTATCCATAAATCTAGTGATTTTTTAATTTATGATTGTTTGATAAACTCATCTTAACCTCAATCAAATAGTAAATATGGAATTTGCCAGTAAATCTAATATTTACTAGTAAATCAGGTACTAATAAATACAACATTTATTTTATTTTTTGTTTTTTTAATTTATTATCGTAAAAATGATATCCACTATGTAATCCAATATTTACTTGAATTTTAATTTAATTTTTTTTTGGTAAATCCACATATTTACATTATTGTATTTACTATAAAATTCACATATTTACATCATAATATTTACTAAAAAAAATGCAATGTTTACTTAGTAAATCTGATATTTACTCAATGAATCTATTAGTTGATTTAGTTTACAGTTTTTGTTATTTACATAGAAATCTGATATCTACAAATTCTTTTTTTTTTTTTGAGTAAATATAAATATTTACTAAACAATACATATATTTACTAATTAAAATTTATGAGTAAATAAGTAAATCTACTGTTATCAATATCTATGTTATTATTTGATTTGAAATTTATCAATTTGTTAAGTAAATCTTAGTATTTACTAGTAAATCTTAATATTTACCGGTATTTAAGTTGATTTAGAAATTATGAACTTATCAATAAAATCAAATTTTTGTTACTAAATCTTAGTATTTACTAATAAATGTAAATTGACAATTTAAAAATTTACCATTTTCTCTATTCAAAAACCCAGTTTTATTAAATTTATATTGATAATTATTTATTAGTAAATATTTGTATTTACTAGTAAATATCTATATTTACTTAATTGGCATTAAAACTAACTTATTTACTATTAAATATGATGATTTCCATTCATAATTTTAGATATTTACAAAAAAAAAAAAATTAGCATTTACATTATATAATGGTAAATACATAAGAAATTACAAAACAAATAACAATGAATTATTTTATTTTACTAATCTACAACAAACCCCTCAAAACCAATTAATTACAATGCAATCCCAAAAAACCAAAACTCAAACCTAACCCTAATTGCCCAGTGCCGCCTCCAGAGAAGATGACAGCTCCAGTGCCGGAGTTGAGGAAGATAACCGTCAAGTCTGCCAAAAAAAAAAAAAAAAACTGACCCAAAGAGGAAAGAAAACCTCGCCTTCCCATCCGCCTTGCGATCTCAACGTTGCTGCTCTCCTTTTGCCGCCAGTCTGCAAAAAACCAGAAGCAAAAAGCCAGACCCAGAGGGGAGAGAAAAAACTCACGTCCCATCGCGATCTCGCTCATCTCGCCATTGGGATCCAGTCGCTCTTGTGACGTCGTCGCAATCCGGTTCTTCGCAACGTCATCTGGTTTGGTTCTTATCGCTGTCGCAATCCGGTTCTTCACGTCGCGGTCTGGTTTCATTCTCGCCGCTGCCGTGATCTTCCCATCATCGCCGGCGCGGATCCTCTCCGGTCAACGAGGATAGAGTGAGAAAGAGAAAGGCAGAGGAGAGGGGGGGAGGGGGGAGGGAGAAGTAAAAAAGAAAAAATGTGTATGTAAAAGGAGAAAGAGGAAAAATCGGAATAAATTAAAATGTACAATAAAAATATGCTATAATTTTCATTAGTTTCTTTTAAATATGCTATATAGTAAAATTACCGCTAAATAAATTTATGTATCAATATTAAATTTTTAACATTTAAAAAAAATTCACACTTTTAACATTTGCTCTGAAAAAAAGTAAATTTAGACAAGAAAATCACTGTTCAATACAATGTTAATTTTTATCCTATATTTTAACATATGTTATAGTTGGTGTCGAACATAACGCCTATTATAGTATATGTTACAGTTTTATATATTTTCATAATGTTAAATAACAATCATATTGTTTATTAAAGAACACAAGTTTTGGAGGATTGGTATTCAAATTCGGAAAAGAACTTAACAAAAATAATATTTGAAAGAAAAAAAAAGTCCCATATTTAAAGTAACTAAAAGTATATATAAAAAAAAGAATAAAGAAATTCAGAATATTACCTTAAAAGTAAACTAAACAAAAAATAAAAACAATAAGAAACAACTATCCATAAAAGGCAAACGAATCCAACAAAAAAAACTAAATTTATCTATATATCTAGAAATCTTTTCTCTTTCAAATATGAAGATTACAAACATTTTTCTATCAGAATCAGTGATCATATATGTTTATAAATTATTAATGTGTTCCGTCAATTTATACTTTTTTTTTTTTTTTGAGTAAGCATATAATTGTCAATTTTTTTTCTCATGGCTTGATGTTCTTAGGACTTGGATCTACTTCCACCTCTCTAATACAGATGAAGAGTGCGCAGCATTATTCTTAAGTATATAATTCAAAATATTATTTACTTCAAATATTTCAATTAATTACTTTTCTAAAAATTGAGGGAAACTATTTGAATGACATAAATTTAAAAATCATTATATTAATATGACATAAAAAATTAACACCAAACTAATATAATATAAAATTAAACTAAAATTAATAAAAATTTGTGTCATATTGATCAGGAATGAAGAATTTATGTTATATTGGTCGATAGATAAGAAAACGATGGTTATTGTAACTTTTCTAAAAATTGTTATTTACTCCCAATTGGGCTACTTCAGCTAGATTGGGCCTTCAAGCTTTAGCCCGTGTTGTAATTAAATGGGCCTTTTAATAGCCACTTTGGTCTGGACCACTGTTTCTTAGTTTGACAATGAGCGGAAATGAACCCCACATATGAGACTCTTGCTTGCGCTTCAGTAAAGAAGAACACAAGTGTGGGAGGGAATTCGAGTACATAAAATAATTTAACAAACAACGTTTTTTGAAAAATAAAGGATAAATTTATCGTTTTTAAAATTCACTTTTTAATTTTCTAGTAGTGATATAAATTTAAAATGATCAAATCGTCCTCTTAATTGTGATATATATATATATATATATATATATTTAAACTGCCCATATAAAAAATAATACCATTGAATTTTAATTTCTCTTCATAGCTTGTACTAAGTCTAGGCTGATGATCTAAAGAAGTACTATACGGTGACCTCATTTTGTACCTCACTTTTATGAAACATGTTCTGTAAGAGAAAAATCTTAGGATTCATAGAGAATTGAATTTCCTCACCTAATCCGAAGGCTGAATTTAAATTTAATCAATATAACACAATAAATGCTATATCCAACTCGGTGAATACATCCCTAAATATGAAAAGATCCTACGGTTGAATATTACTCAATAGTCAGTAGAATCCATCATATAAGATATATATGTTGTTGACACATTACGAGTAGTGGAAGTGGAAAATCATTCAATCTTTTTGTTGTACGGTTTCATACCAGTTGTGAATGTTTTTTATCGTTAAATCTATGTAAAAAACAATATAGAGAATAGATAATTTACAGTACATATGTGATGGAAAATAAAATCATATTGATAATATATATATATATATATTTATTTTAAGATCCTATAGTAAAAATCCATGTAGAAAGAATTAGAACTTTCGTTGACGTGAGGCTACTAGTTTTTCGGTATAGGCAGCCAGCTTGTTTGTTTTATTTGTTGAATAATTAATCTAAGGTTCTAGCTTTTATCTAACTTAAATTTCTCTTGCTTTTTTTCTTTTTTCCAAGTTGAGAGTAGAATATTCGAATTTTTCATCTTATGAGAGAGTAGTTGGATATATAATTATTGTTATATTATGCCTGCAAATATCATCCTTACTTTTTTGTACCAAAATAGATTAGCAATTTTTTATCAACTGATTTTTAAAATTTTTTACCCAATTAACTTTAAAAAATTACATTTTTAGATGATAATTAACTATTATGTATGTGCAGGGGCGGAGGAAGGTTAGAGTGGGGGCATAGGCACCCCCGGAATTTTACATATTTCTTTTTTACCTCTTTAATTTGGAAATTTTAAATGATTTCCTATAGTTTTTCCCCTTTATAAAATAAATTTTTTTAAAAACTTCGTCCCTTATTTATCAATTTAAATGCTTTTAATTATTACTTTTACATATTTCACCCTAAATTTTGACTTCAAAACACTAACGTTTACAATATAATAACTCAAATAAAACACTATGAAATAAAATACTACGTGAACTTTAAAATTGAATTAGATTCTTTTGTAAATTTAGTTCATTTAGGGAGGAAAAAAAATGAAGAAAAGATATAAATAGATAATGTGGATAAAAGATTTTACCATTGTCGTTTTGGTTCAGACTTTGGATTAAATTCATGTCCCTCTTGAAAATTGTTTCTGACTCTGTCATTACGTATATGTGAGTTGGTGTTTAATAACAAATCTTATAATGTTGATGAAACAAAAATTAGAAAGTAGAGCACACTGTATCCTAAAATAATATTGACAAAATACTTGGAAAAAAAAACAAAAAGAAAAGTGTTTTCTATTTTCGAGCTGATGAATCTTTGCTATTTTTTTTAGAAAAGATGTGTTTTTATGTTTCCATGTTCCGTAATTAAAGAGCTGATCATAACATATATTATTTTAAAATCATGGATATATTTTGAACAAATTCAAAGGTTTTTTTAATCCTGTAAAACGTATGTGTTTATATATAGGTGTGTGTAAATATATAATTTTTCCGTAGTTTTAACATGCAATGATCCAATTAGGGAAAAAAAAAAAAGAAAAGAAAATCCCTTGAAGCATTAATCAAACAAGCACCCTATATATATTAGCAGAAAAACAAGCACCCTATATATATATTAGTGTTTTGTTATACTAAATATGGATTTTCCAGCCAAAAAAGAAAAAAAATTAATATTGATTGAAGTTTCTACCTATTTTTTAGTACCCAACAATAATTAGGTGCTCCAGAATTATATTCTGATGAGGTCAGACTGTAAATTTACAGCGTTTATTTTCTCCTTGGTCTACAAGACTCCAAATTGTACCCTAATATCCATGTCTGAACCCCATAAACATGCATTATATATATTTATATTCGAATTTCTGGGAACTCGTGCATCATATATATGAACATTACAATGCAAATTGCAGAGGATATAACTTTCAGTTCCGCAATATACATTAATACATACATACACGTAAATAGATACAAATATAAATATACATGCTTCCAAGACAAACATTATGTGGTCACTATATATATGCAGTAACTATGGTACTGTATATAGCTTGGAAGGGGCTTTAAAAACGGGCGTAGTGAAAATCACTTCACACCGAGGAGTGTGCACAGTAAACTAATATAATTACTAGTTGGTAAAGACTAGTATTGAAATTTCTGAAATCTCCAACTACATTTGTGCAGCAACAATTAAAATAATAATAACAATAATAGTAATATTGTTATAATTATTATAAATAAAAATTAGAGTTTTATTACACGATCTTAATTAATTTGTTCACATCATATTCATCGTGGTCACCTGCCAATTTTAAGTACTACTATGGAAGATACTGTGTTTTTCACCAAATGAGATTGACTTAACATGAAAGCTTTGCTGGTGCATAGCTGCTTCATATTAATATATATTTATGTATATATATTTATTATCATATATGACAAATCGCTATCTCAGCTATTAATAGAACGGCAATCTTTGTAGTGTTTTAATTATTTTATTATAGATATCTTTTAGAAATGATTTATTATATTAATTCAGTCTTTTAATGTGGTTTCTTCGATTTTGAGAATCATTTCAGCTTTTAGTTAGTTTTTTTTTTCTATTTATTATTTTGATTTATATTTTTTGTTAAACGTCAAAACTATGTCGGCCGATTTCTGACCGACTTTAAAGTAGAAATCCACTCCTGATATTGGTCGGTTTTTAGATGTTAAGTACTTAAGTTAATCGAGTTTATAATTAGTTGAAACTTGCTATTAAGTTGGCCAACTCTTTTTCCCACTAGTGACGCCACTCACATTCTTAAAATTTTGATTTCACCCCTAACTTTTGCCTATATTCTTGATTCAGTTTCATTTATTTTAGTTGTACGTAAGATTATTTTATAAGACAATTTACAATGATACTCAACTTAATTTTAAGACTTATATAGTTATATCTAAGAGGAGCACCGATGTTAATAATATTTTTTCGTGACTGTTACTAAAAAGGTTATGATTTGGACATGTTAAAATGTTTATAAAAAACCTTAACATGTGCCTTACCTCTTAATAAGAATCATGTCACCCTAACTAGGGACGGAGCTAGAAAAATAATTGGGATATTATAAAAAAAATAAGGAATAAATTTTTTTTTTAAATTTTCTAAAAGCTGAAGGACATAATTATAGAATATTACAACAATTGAAAATGGGCACAATAAAAGGTTTTTTTTTTCTAATAAAATGGGTACACAGTTAAATTATATATAAATATATATATTTTGAGAGTAACAAATAAAATCTCAGTGGGGATACAGTTGTAATTTTTCTTATAAAAGTTGAGCACAATAGAAATTTTAAAAACCTTTCAGGGTCAAAATTCAATTTTTAAAAATGAGTGTGATTAGAGCTCTTACTGATGTGAATGTGACTCCGCCAACCTTAACCTTATCAAATATGCTGACAGTGAAAATACTTGGGACTTGGTCTCAACCATCCACTCCAACCCGAACCACAGTAACTAGCCAGTCCACCACAGTCGGTAGTCCATTTGGATTTCAATATACCAATTATTTGGAACCATATAAATGAAAATTTTATCCAATGTTTTCAAATTAAAAGAAGGACAAAACGACAAAACGTTTTTCTTGATGAAAGGAATGCTTGTACGCTATGATAAACGTCACGAATGTTGCATGCAGTTTGCTTGACTTAGAAAGAAAGCTATCTAGTTATTGAGCAACCCCCACTTGATATTGAAAAGCCAATTTCTTATCATATCGAAAAATTGTGTTGCAGTTTGCTTGTGAAAGTTTCCACTGCAGCCTGACTATTATACATACTTATAAATATATATATGTGCCCCACAAATATCTTATATCAGATACGAGGAAGCAAAAAATTGCTTACTTGTGACATGCTTTTATAAAAATTTTCTCGCAAAGCCAAAGGTGGAATTTAAAATAATTTTGTCGAAGGATTTTTTTTCAAGGATTAAATTATCTAACTAAAATCATATTAAAATAATTATATTAAAGTAACAGAAATTTATATATATATATATATATGGATATCAAATTAGTTAAAAACAAACAACATCCTTTGAAATTCTCCAAGCATAAAAAGAAAGAAAAAAAAGGTTTGAAGTTCAATGTCAATATCATTAATTAACTTCTATTTCTTGTTAATTATATAATCTTCTGTTTAAATATAGTCTATAAATCGCTAGTATTTTCCCTAAAAACTAAATGATTACTATTTTTTAATACAACACGACTTGTATTTTCCTCCTTTATGAAAAAATTAGTTGGAGAGCATGTGTGAGGTTAGCAAACTAATGTCACGTGGTGAATGCTGGAAGGGTCATGTGACGCTTGGTAAGTGTGGACAAAGGCATTCTAAAAGTGTTATTTGCACTATATATTTAGTAAAAGATAAAAGATTTCTAACCAAAAAAAAAAAGATAAAAGATAAATGATTTGGTCGATGATCACAATTTTTTGCTTTTAATAAAAGTGCTTGCATTTCCTATATATATATATATATATATGTGTGTGTGTGTGTGTGTGTGTGTGTGATACATAAAAATATGTAAATTAGTATACTAGAGTTGATTATTGAATCAAATTCCAGAACTGCCAAAGGGGTGAAAAAAAAATTGGATAATTTCACTATGTAATCTAGAATTAGGTCATTCAACATGTTCAATCAATTTTAATGGAGGGGTAAATTGGCGACGTGCTATAATTCGGAAGATACACTAATACGTTTTAAAATTTGAGGGCATAAATGCATTTTACGCGTAAAAAATCTTTGTTACTCTCTCTCTCTCTCTCCCCTTTTGAACTTACTGTAATAAGTCTCATTTTTATATTGTGGAAAAACTGGAAACTTCAAACGTTCTTGCAATTGAAGCTTAACCAGCCATGCACGTGAAATTTATTCACACCCTACACGTTTGTAATTAACATCACCACAACTCCACACGTCTATTCTCACTGGCCACCATTTATATTTCATACATTTCTGCGTGTATATATATACATATGATTTTCGCAAACGTAATATTATTTTTAAAATTTTTCCCGTTTTCTAAGAAGCATATAATAATATTATTCTTTTTTTATATGGTAACTCATATATTATTATTGTTCTTGTTTTTTTTAATAAACATTATTATTATTATTATTCTTGTTGCTAACTATATCATAGGGCATTTCTCATAGTTTACATGTACATATATATATATATATATATATATATAAAAGATGTGTAATTTTTTTTTTTTGGTTAGTGACTCGTTTTTCTTATCTCATAAAAAAGTGGTTATTATATAATATTGAGAAAAATAGAACATGGTTGGGAAGTGGGGGAAATGATTGGTGTAAATTATTGTAAAAGATTTTTGGACAAGCACAATCTTGTGTGTGGATATGACACAATTTTCTTTTGACAAATTTAGCAAAGCTATAGAAGCCTTGGTACTATAAAGTTGAGTTTTTTATTGTTAAAATATAAAATTATTATTGGTCAATCTTCTAATATCTTAAGTTTTTGGGAAAATTGGTAAACTAATATGGTATCAGAGTAGGAAGTCCTGAGTTCGAATCCCTGCAATTGTACTCTTTATAACCCATTTATTATCATTGCTTGTTGGGATTTTAGTATGTTTTGGGCTTTTTATAATTTGTGTTGAACTTTCAACTTAATATTTGTTTGCATGTTTGCCTATTATCTGGCCTACACGTGAGGGAGAGTGTTGAAATATAAAACTATTGTTGATCCATGTTTTAATAACTTAAGCTTTTAGGAGAATTGGTAAACTAACATTCATCAATATAGTTGGGCAAATTATAAGTATCAACATCTAATTTCTTTTCTCCCTTTTTAATATTTTTCACCCCCCTAATCAATGTGTCTGAATATTCTGGGCCATTCATTAATTTATAATAGAATAAATAGTACCGATAATACCACTATAAATATTGGAATACACGATGAAGATTTCACGATGGTTTTTGAAAAACTGTCATCTAAAGTACCTAAAAAACGTGGCACAGAGTTTGGTTTCTGAAAACCGTCGTGGCAAGCGAAGATTGCATGACGGTTTTGGAAACTATCGTGAAAGGCCTAATTCCATGACGGTTTTGGAAACAATCGTGTTTTTTTTTTCTTTTCTTTTCTTTTTTTCTTTTTGTTAAACAACACCTCCAAGCCCCTCAAATCCATCTCCCATTTACCCAGATCTCTCTTTCTTTCTCACCCCCACAATCCCTAGCCGTCGTGACACCCTCTCTCTCCCCCTCTTTATCGAATCGCTCACCACCGCCATCCCTCTCTCTCTCTCCCCCTCTTTCAAACCCCCCACCACCAGCCTCTATCTCTTCTTTCTCTCTTTCTTTCTCTCTTTCTTTCTCTTTCGCCCATCCGACTCCACGTTGCTCTCTCTTTCTCCACCATCGAAGCCGCCACCGCCGCTCTCGCTTTCTTTCTCTCTCTCTCTCTCTCCCCACCATCCAAGCCACAACTGCCATCTTCCACGCCGTGGCCGTGGGACTCTATCTAGGTTTGTATTCATCTTACTTTTTTTTTTTAAACTTTTATTTCAGTTGTTTTATAATAGTTTTTTTTTTTTTTTTGGTTATTTTAGAATTTGAAGTTGGATTTTTTCAATTTAAAATGTGGGTATGTGAAATTTTTTGCACAAAACATTCTTTATAATTTTGAAGGAAAGAAAAGGGTTCCTGTTGTCAAGTAGTTTTATGTTTCTCCTATTCATAGGTGTTAGAAGTTGTTTATTTTCTTTTTTCGTCTCTGCATGTGGTTATTATGTTAGAAAACGCAAATAGAATCATTGTTGGAAAACTGTTTGGATTTTTACATTATCATTTTTGTACTACAACCACCATGCTAGATTAACTTGGTTCCTTATAACACTACAAGAAATGTGACTTTAAGAGACCAAAGTTTTTGTTACCAAAAAAAATTTGATAGCAGAAAATAGACTTTCTGTTACCAAATTTTGGTGGTTGAAAGGTGTAGACATTTTGTTACCAATTTTGGTAGCAAAAACGACATAATCCGTTACCAAATATTTTTGGTAACAGATGACATGGCGGGAATCGAATTTTGGTTCCCGCCGATAACATTTTGCTACCAAAACACTATTTGGTAACAAAATGCTAACATTCCACTGCCAAGATTTGGTAGCAAATTGTAATAGTTTGCTACCAAAATTATTTGGTAGCAAAAAAAATTGGTAGGATGTCAAATTTTTTCCCGGTATTATCATTTGCTACCAAATGAAATTTTGGTAGTGGAATATATATTTCCGCTACCAAATTTTGGTAGCACAATCGTACAGTTTGCTACCAAACACATTTTGGTAGCAAAAACAATTTTAGGAAGGCAAAAATTTCCCCCCTAATTTCATCTGCTACCAAAAATTTTTTGGTAACAAAATATTGTATTTTGCTACCAAAATTTGGTAACAAAATATAAGTTTCTGCTATCAAATTTTGATAACTGAATATATTATTTTAAATCTTAACTTATTTTGGTAGCAAAAATGTTGGCGGGAAGCGAATAATATTCCCGCTCAACTCATGTGCTTTTGTTGGTAGTAAAATAGTGCATTTTGCTACTAAAATTTGGTAACAGATAATGAGTTTCCGTCACAAAATTTTGGTAGCAAAATATATTAAGTTTGCTACCAAACCTATTTTGGTAGTGAAAACATTGGCAGGAATTTAAAATATTTACCGGAAAAGGTTTTTTCTACCAAATTAAATTTGATGAGAAAGTGATATTTTGTGCTACCAAATGTTGGTAGCAAAATATAGTTTTAACTACCAAACTGTAAATTTGGTAGCGAAATACATTATTTTTTGCTAGTATATATTGATGATAGTAGGGGTGGCAATACGGGTCGCGACACGACGACACGACTCGAAAACGACACGAATTTCACGGGTTCGGGTTGGGAAAAATAGGGGGCGGGTCGTGTTCGGGTTGGGAAAAATTGACACGAAAAAAAAAACGGGTCGCGTTCGTGTCGGACCCGTTTTTTTCGTGTCAATTTCGTGTCACTTTTTTGTGTCAATTTCGGGTCAATTTCGGGTCGCGTGTCAATTTCGTGTCACTTTCGGGTCAAATTTCGTGTCAATTTCGGGTCAATTCCGTGTCAATTTCGTGTTACGGGTCAATTTCGGGTCAAGTTCGGGTCGCGTGTCAATTTCGTGTCAATTTCGGGTCAAATTTCGGGTCAATTTCGTGTTGCGGGTCAATTTCGTGTCGCGGGTCAATTTCGGTTCGTGTCGTGTCAACCCGTGACGGGTTCGTGTCGTGTTCGTGTCACGGTTTCGTTTCGTGTTCGGGTCGCGGGTCGTGTTCGGGTCGGGGAAGAAAAAAATCGACACAGCTCTAACACGACACGAACCCGACACGTGACACGAATTGTCACCCCTAGATGATAGTATCTTATTGCTTTATTATATAGAATAAGATATATCATTTTCAAAGTTGTATTTTATATTATAATGTTGCTAAAAAAATGGTTTTAATTAAATTTTAGCAATCAAATGAAAATTTTTATCATTTTTAAAAAACAATTTCTTGGGGCTACCATACCAAAATTTGGTCATAAAATACGTGCTTTTGACTACTAAATTATTATTTGATAGTAAAATAAATGCTTTTTTTCCACCAAATAAATTTGGTAACTATCTATATTTTAATTATACATAATACAAACCCATAACTTATTCACCATATATCCCTACTTTTAGCAAATTAAAAAAGGCATCCTATATTTCAAATACACTAACTCTCTATATATCTCTCTGTCTCTAACTCTCTCTCTCTATCTCTCTCTAGCTGGATGTCGCATTCCTTCGCCCCACCAAAACCAATCGGTGTCCTCCCTTCACCGCGCCGGCACCAGACCTCCGTTGCTCCGTCAGCAGGCCTTTGCCGTTCCATAGCTGCGCTGGCACCATCTCCACCGTCCCCTCTCCACGCTGTTGCCGGCTTCACGGTTGCCAGCCGTTTCTAGTCGCCGGCGTAAAAAATGTAGTGACCAGCAACGGAAATCAAAGGAATCTGAGGAGGTAAAAAGTCAAACTGAAAACCCACAAGTATTTATATGAAATCCCCTAATGAAGATTCAAATAATTTCAAAATACCCTAACTCTCTATCTCTCTGTCTCTAACTCTCTATCTCTATCTCTAACTCTCGACATCTGTCTCTCTCTAGCTGGACTTCGCACCTTTGTTCGCCCCACCGAAACCAGTCGGCGTCGTCCCTTCACCGCGCCAGTACCAGACCTCCGTCACGGCCTTTGCCGTCCCATAGCTGAGCCGGCACCATCACCACCGTCCCATCTCCACGCCGTTCAAGGCTTCGCGGTTGCCACCCGTTAGCAGTCGCCAGCGTCAAAAACACGTGTCCATCAACGGAAATCAGGGGAATCTCAGGAGGTAAAAATCCAAACTAAAAACCCACAAGTATTTATATGAAATCCCTTAATCAAGATTCAAATAATTTCAAAATATTTATTCCTCTGTGAACAGCCAAAAAATGACATCAAAAGGAGGAAAAATTTTGGCAAATTTATTTTGGGATGTTTGAATATTTTAATGTGGCTTCTACTTTAATTATTATTACAAAGGCTTTCAATTGGTTTAATTTAATCAATTTACATGTTTTATGTTGCTATTCCTCGTCACTCCGTGAAGTTATTCCACTGCTTTGCAGTCAAACCTCAATTTTGGGATTAGGTGTTACTCTTGGTTTAACTCACTTTCGTTAAATATTTCTTATATGTAAACAATGTAGGTTTTTTTTTCTTTTTTTTTTTGTTGGATTTCAGATTTATAGTTTGGTTTTAGATATGGATAAGAGTTGGATCTTTGTGACGAATCGACTTTCGGAGACGTATAAGAGTGGAATGAAAAGATTTATTGAACAAGCAGGCAATCACCTAGATTTATTGAACAAACAAAGATCCATTGCAATATTTGCCGAATCAATACATTAAATTAGCTGATTGGGAGTCGATGTGCATCAACTGCTTTGGAAATGAAGAATGGCAGGTAAATAAACAACTTAACTAAATAATGGGACATTGGTTTGAGAATGTGCGTTTTGATATAAAAATTTATTCTATGTTTAAAGTTGTGATGGTATTTTATTACATTTTAAAGTTTCTTTTTGCATTTATGTAGAAAAAATCAAAGGTTTATTCAGAAAATCATTCCAAAAACCCAGCAAGTTATTTGGGTGGCTCAAGATCTATAGTTCAACATTTGGAAGAAGTTCGTGTAATTAACTTTGACTCACTTAAGTATGTTACCACTTAAAACCATTAACTTTTTTTTTGATTAATTAACAAATAATGATTTCTATGTAGAACATACATTCGAGTTCTGATTCGAATACTTCGGGAGGGTACTTTGAGGTCTTCAAGAAAACTCATTGGAGCGAATCACGGGGATGGACAACTGAGAGAGCGAATGAAGATTATGTAAGAAACCAAACACTTAATCATTTCATTTGATTGTTTATTTTTTGATTCTAACTTCTAAGTTTAACACTTCACCTAATGCAGGACCAAATGATCAAGATTCGCGATGCTCGTTTAAGTGAAGTATTAGAGGGCTCAAAACTTGACTCTGATGCGGAGGAAGAAATTTATTCTCAAGTTTTGTCAAACGACAGAAATGAAAAATATGGTTTCAAGCGTGGCATAGGTCCTATACCAAAACAAGCGTCACAAACTCATAAATCAGGACAACCAAGATATGAAAGCCTTCAAAACGAAATTCGGGAAGGCAAAGTTCGCATGGCAGACATGGAAGACCATTTGAAACAACAAAGGGAGGTCATTCAGATGCTACTTCAGCGGCTTAATATGCCATCAAATCATCCTGGACCGAACCTCCCAGGCAATGAAGATCTGCCACCACCGCCAGCTCCGGCCCCAGTTTGTTAGAGGTTTTTCTTCTTGCAAGATTAAGTGTTTACTAGTACAATATTTAGTAAGCCGTGACTCTTGGATTTGCTTAAGTATTATTATTTTAGTATTTTGTTTGGATTCTAATATGTATCAAGATATTTAGAGAGATTTGGTATTTTGTTTAAATTAATATTTGGTATTTTGTCTATTAAATTTGAATTTCATACATATATTTTGGGAAAAAAATACAGGTACATGAATTTGTTTAAATTTTGGTGGCCACAAAATTCGGTACCAAAAATTTAGAATTTTTTTGCCCTTTTTGCTACCAAATAGTTGGTGGCTAAAACATAAGAATTTGCTACCAAATACCTTTTGTTACCCAAATTTTGGTACCTAAATCTTGTATATTTTGCTACTAAAAATACATTATGCTACCGAAATTTTGCTTTCTAAATCATGTGATTTTGACTACCAAATTCCTTCTGCTACCAAATATTTGGTCACAGAATCTTGTACAATTCGCTACCAAACAAATTTTGCTACCAAAAAATTTGGTAACTAAATCACATATTTTTAGCTACCAAATACCTTTTGTTACCTAAAATTCGGTATCTGAATCTCCTACTTTTCGCTACCAAAATACATTTTGTTACCAAAATTTTGGTACCTGAAATTATAGACTTTTTGTTACCAAATACCTTTTGTTACCGAATTTTTTTGGTAACTGAATATCACATTTTTCGCTACCAAATACATTTTGTTACCTAAATCAATTTTGGTAACAAAAAGTTTTTGCTACCAAAAATTTGGAAACAAATACTTTTTGTGACTGACTTTCCGCTACCAAATTTCTTTTGTACCAAAAACTTATTGTTACCAAAAACAGGACTTTCAGCTACCGAATTTTTGGTAACTAAAAATTGATTTTCTTGTAGTGATAACTTCCGTTTCAGTCTTATCCAGTGCAGTATAATTGGAGATTTCATGCCTTTTTTTTTTTTTTTTTTTTGGTTATATGTTATGGCCTCCTGATAGCTTTGGACCTTTGGGTAAAGATTGAAGGGAACATATACTTCTGGTAGAATTAGATTGCTTATATTCCCTTTGCAAACCTTGATTTTGTTTTCGTTTCTCTGTAGAGCATTGACATAAATATATGACCAACAGTTAATTTTATTTAATGTGAAGGAAGGTTTTACTTATTTTGACATTACAACCTGACTTCCTAATCATGTTTTTGTTATTCATTTATTTGGTAAGAGATGAGAGAAAATTTCTAACTCATCTGTTCAGAATTCTCAAACTGCCTGTCGTAGTTTTCGTGCTATTTAATTTTCACTCCTTACATTTGAAGATTGTCAATGTTTCCCTTCCTTTAGTTCAACAGCTTCTTCATACATTTCCTTTTCATCTAGCAAAAAACAAGTTCTGTTTGAGACACTTAAAAACTCCATTTTGTTCCTACACAGTTGCAGGAAAGAAAACATTGAATATAGATCCTAATCTAAAAAAAATTCTCATTGAAATCAAAATATTAGAGGAAACACCTTAAGACTGTTAATCCAAAAAATTAAAATCACAATTGAAAAATAAAAATAGATTTTAGAAAATCTGCTTTTCAAGTAAATTAAATTTTAGATTAATTTTATTAATACCCCTAGAATTATGTACCATATTTCTTTCCTTCAAAGTTAATTATTGAGGACTGAAATTTGTTTATTTTATGTTTGCAGAAGTTCATTATTAAGATAAGTAAATTTGAGAAGAATTATTATGACCAAGTAAGTTCTGAATTATTAATTATTTGAAATGCGTTCTTTTATTGTGCAAGGAAATATTATATAGAATAATGTCTTATCTATGTCTATATGGATCTAGTGTAAAAGCTAAAATCAAATTCATTTATTATTTTTTATTGTTGTAACTTTTGATTTCACTTGAACCAACTTTGTTATTAAGGATTAAATTTTGTGATTGATAATGCAATAGGTTTTGAAGAGGAAAAGTTTGATAGACATGTTATTGAAGTCTGCCTCAGTAGCAAAAGAACATAAGGAAAAGTAATGAGTTTTCCTTTATTCTTCTTGTCTTTATTACTTATTTCTCAGTGATTATATGGATTTAGTTAAGGGAGATTGGACAAGTTTTGTAATGTAGTTCTTTAGTATCGACTATAAACTTGTAGCTTAATGTACATATTGTACTTGTATTGTGCACATTTACAATGTAATGTAGTTGTTGTTTTGTAATTTTCATTTTGAGTCGAGTATTTGATAACACGTGCGATCGGCTACTTATGGGAAATCACGGAAAAAAATAAAATAATTTTTTTTCTTTTCAATCAATCTTCTACGACGATTTTCTCTGCAAAAGATCGTGGAAAGCCTATCTTCCACGACTGTTTCCAGCTATCTTTCACGACAGTTTCCACTGAAAACAGTAATGGAAGATTGACATTACACGATGGTTTTCACTGGAAACCGTTGTGTAATGTTCATTTTCCATGATGGTTTCTAGCAAAAATCATCGTGGTAACTGCAATTAAAACCCTATATTTTGCCTGCTATTTTATCCATTCTACGACAATTTTCTAACCATTATGGAATCCATAAAAATTCCATGACTGTTAAAAAACTGTCGTGGTGGTTTTTCACGATAGTTTTTTACCTTAGTGGAATCCACAATTTCTACTAATATAAAAACAGAAAAATTCAGGGGGTGGAGGGAAATAATAAAGAATTTAATTCAGCTATAAATCCACTGAAAGCAGGCTGATAACCGTCTGGGACCTGTTGGGGTTAGACTTCGTCTTCCCTTTAAGACGTTAGCTTTTAACAGTTTATCTAACGAACGATGAACTCTTTACACATGGGCCAGACCCAACTCACGATGGACTCCTGACTTTTGGGCCAGACCCAATTCATTCCGTTCAATCTCGAACGATGATAGCTCGTTTTACATGGGCCAGACCCATTCCGTTCCGTTCAGTATCGAACGATGATCGCTCGTTTAACACGGGCCGGACCCAGTTAAACGCTCGTTCACACTCGAACGTCGAACCAACAGATCAAACGCGATCTCTATATAAGCTACGAACGATGGATCACAATATCAGACTTGTGTCCAAATTAGCGTTCGTCGCTCGTATTCGACAGATTGAGACATCTCTCCTATAATCGTCGAACTCAATATCAACAACGATATTACATCAATAACCGCTAAAGCCCATTGTCCGAGATTAAGGTTCACCCTGGTAACCGTCTGTTCAAAATCTCCAATGGCATGCTTACACGTGTCCCAGATGACATTATCTGAACTGTCATGAGCAGTTACGGGCTCAGGCCCATCTTCCTCTATAAATAGAGGAAGACCCCCTCACGGGGGAGGATCTGGAGGGGAATCCCTGTCTTTCTTTCTGACATTTTCTCACAGAACACACTCATTCTGCAGAAATCTTCTCAGAAACTATTGCGAGGATTCTCAAATCTTCATTGTACTCAAACACTCATATATAGTGAAATCGTTCACTAACAGAGGACGTAGCTTTTAATTAAGCGAACCTCTATACTTCTTGGTGTCAATTTATATTCTGTTCTTCTTTAATTTCATTTTCTGATATGAAATTTGTTCTTACATTGCTTTGTTAGATTTCACTACGATGTCCAAGGGCCCAATCAATCGATTATATCATATTTTCTGTATTAACACTTCTGTTAAATTTTGACTGTAGAAAACCAGCATCTACAGTTTGGCGCCCACCGTGGGGCTCTTGGACGTCTTACATCGGAAATTTGCAGAACAATCATGGCAGCAGAACATGAACGCCAGGAAGAACTTCCCCAGGGAAGCCCAGTCAACCGTGAAGAAGCTTCAACCTCTGAAGCAAACTCCCAGATCGCCCATCTGACGCGATTGGTCGAGGAACTGACAAAGAAACACGAGAGTCAGCAAAGTCAGATGGAAAACATCACTGCAGAGAACCAGATTCTCAAGAACCAGTTGATGTCAAACTCCCAAGCGGCCTACTCGTATTACTACCCGTACTTCGGGTATTCAACCGGAACGAGCGCTGGGGGCTGGAATCCAGCCACCCTACAACATCCCCAAGGTGTGAATACTGGGGGCTGGCAAGCATCCACTTCCCGTGAACAACATGGGACGAACGCTGGAGGCTTGCAACGAGCAATTCCTCAACAACGAGCGTCGAGGGCTGCGTACAGTCCCGTGGCATCAATGCAACCCCTATTCACACCTAGGGAAACTCCGGCTGTAAACGAGTGGCGAGCGGAGCAGAGACAGACATCAACCGGATTCGGTGCCGGAAGACAGACCACACCACTGCGGCGTTCGACGCCCGACGTATCAGTACCACCAAGTCTCATTCAACAGGAGCCTGCGAACGTTGAAGACTTGATGAGGAGTATAATGTCCGAAGAAATGAGGACATTAGAAGTACAAATGCAGCAGCGTTTCTCCTCACAAATACATAAAGCAACAACCTCTACACCAGGGTTCGACGACCTTGCTCGTGGTGTCCGCGAGACGCCTTTGACAAAGCGGATCACCAATACAATCACCCCCAAGTTCAGCAACGTTTCTTTCCCACAGTTTGACGGAATGTCAGACCCTCACGACCATCTCCTGCAGTACAAGCACGTCGTACAATCGACGAACATACCAACTGGTATGCTCGACGATATGATGTGCAAATTGTTTGCGCAAAGCCTGAAGGGAGCGGCCTTGAGGTGGTTTTGCAACCTTCCCCCGGAATCGATCGACTCATTTGATGAACTTTCGATTGAGTTCATGCGAAGCTATTCCGTTCACATCCAATCCGGCAAGACGACAAAGGATCTTTGGAGTGTGATCCAGGGGCCACATGAGTCACTGCGCGCTTATGTTAAGCGCTTTAGCAAAGCCATATCAGATATATCAGGGCTCGATGACGGAACGGCTAGAGAAGCAATGAAGAAGGGTCTAAGGCACAGGTCCTTATTCAAAAATGAGATTTGTGCCCGATACCCTCCAACGATCCAGGATGCTTTGCATCGAGCGAAGGGTTTTATCGAACTGGAGGAGGAAAACGAGCGAGTTGAACGAGATCTTGCTCGGACAAGGGAAGAGTTGTCGAAGGCTCGTAACGAGCAAAACAAGGCCTTCAGACGAACGCCCGCGCCCACAACGTCGAACTAACGGCAGGGTCGATGGGCAGACGAACTTCATGACGTACTTTGGCGTACAGAACAACCCCGAGAAGGGCGAACGGGGAATCTCCATTCTCACTAACCTTCGGTGCAGAAGCTGTTGTCCCAGCAGAAATCGGTGTCCCTACACTCCGGCGTCAATTGGCTTTTGAAAACGAAAGTCAGAATCAAGAAATGCTCAACGACAGTCTGGACCTACTTGACGAACGTCGAGATCAAGCCCTGATTCGCATGGCAAACTACCAGCAGTCGGTGGCAAAGTACTACAACTCCAAAGTTCGACCGAGAACTTTCAACGAAGGAGATCTCGTACTTCGCAAAGTCTTCCAGAACACTGCCGAGCCAAACGCAGGAAAGTTGGGAGCAAACTGGGAAGGTCCTTACCGGATCTTGAAGGTTATCAAACCAGGCGTCTACCGTCTGGAGACGACCGATGGAGTGGAGGTTCTTCGCAGTTGGAACTCGCATCACCTACGTAAATATTACTTGTAATTTAATACTTGTAATTTTTATTTTGGACAATTTCTGTAAAGGCTAGACCCATTACGTCGAACATTCGATGTCGAATCGAATCCGTAGGTCTATGCCTAAAGACTCCGAGCTTTAATCTTTCACAGTTCATTTTCTGTAAAGGCTAGATCCATTACGTCGAACATTCGATGTCGAATCGAATCCGTAGGTCTATGCCTAAAGACTCCGAACTTTAATCTTTCGCAGTTCATTTTATGTAAAGGCTAGATCCCTTACGTCGAACATTCGATGTCAAATCGAATCCGTAGGTCTATGCCTAAAGGCTAGATACGTTACAGCGAACGTTCGACACACGTTCGAACCTGTATGTCTACGCCTTAGATTTCAGAGTTCAGTTCCTGAACTACGTTCGACTTGATCCCTAAACATTGGGTACGTAGGCAGCTCGTATACGCTTGTACGAGTCCAGTCGCAAAAATCCCAATCTCATTGTCAATCGAACTACGAAATGGCTTGATCCCTAAACATTGGGTACGTAGGCAGCTCATCACATTTGAATGAGTGCAGCTATAATACTTCATCAAAAACATGTTTATTCGTCAATAACATGTTTACAATGCTCGACGTTCGTCGTTACGAACTCGCATTACATTATCTTACGACTGTCTTTCAGATAATAAACGTTCGTCATTACGAACTAAACGAGCTAATATCATACTCCAATTCCTTGACAATTGTCCGAGTAATGCTCGTTTCGACAATAAACATGCGATTTTCTCGCTAACGATCAAACACTCTATCGAGGATCCATCGCTCGATAGAGTGGGGGGCTATCTGTTGGGGTTAGACTTCGTCTTCCCTTTAAGACGTTAGCTTTTAACAGTTTATCTAACGAACGATGAACTCTTTACACATGGGCCAGACCCAACTCACGATGGACTCCTGACTTTTGGGCCAGACCCAATTCATTCCGTTCAATCTCGAACGATGATAGCTCGTTTTACATGGGCCAGACCCATTCCGTTCCGTTCAGTATCGAACGATGATCGCTCGTTTAACACGGGCCGGACCCAGTTAAACGCTCGTTCACACTCGAACGTCGAACCAACAGATCAAACGCGATCTCTATATAAGCTACGAACGATGGATCACAATATCAGACTTGTGTCCAAATTAGCGTTCGTCGCTCGTATTCGACAGATTGAGACATCTCTCCTATAATCGTCGAACTCAATATCAACAACGATATTACATCAATAACCGCTAAAGCCCATTGTCCGAGATTAAGGTTCACCCTGGTAACCGTCTGTTCAAAATCTCCAATGGCATGCTTACACGTGTCCCAGATGACATTATCTGAACTGTCATGAGCAGTTACGGGCTCAGGCCCATCTTCCTCTATAAATAGAGGAAGACCCCCTCACGGGGGAGGATCTGGAGGGGAATCCCTGTCTTTCTTTCTGACATTTTCTCACAGAACACACTC
Organism: Ficus hirta; assembly: GCA_038430175.1. NCBI lineage: Eukaryota > Viridiplantae > Streptophyta > Magnoliopsida > Rosales > Moraceae > Ficus > Ficus hirta. Next base: position 11,439,313 of record CM076595.1, on the reverse strand, counting down.
ATTCTGCAGAAATCTTCTCAGAAACTATTGCGAGGATTCTCAAATCTTCATTGTACTCAAACACTCATATATAGTGAAATCGTTCACTAACAGAGGACGTAGCTTTTAATTAAGCGAACCTCTATACTTCTTGGTGTCAATTTATATTCTGTTCTTCTTTAATTTCATTTTCTGATATGAAATTTGTTCTTACATTGCTTTGTTAGATTTCACTACGATGTCCAAGGGCCCAATCAATCGATTATATCATATTTTCTGTATTAACACTTCTGTTAAATTTTGACTGTAGAAAACCAGCATCTACAGGACCCCGGTATTTATAACTAGAACCGGTCATTATATTGCACTGAGAAACTATTGAAAAGTCCCACCTTTATATAGAAATTAAATTTAAATTTGCTGCTGCTGCACGTGGCACAGAATTTAATGCCCCCTCTTTTTTTTTTTTTTTTCATCTTTCTGTGGTTGACAAAGATATTCATTTCTGACAAAATCATGGAAAAATGTAGAAAGGAAAATTTTCTTTCATATTACAAAATGCAAAACTCATGTACAGTTTATGGTTAATTATTAGTTACTACTTACGCCCCTAACAGAATGCCAGTTGCTATTAATTCGCACTTTTTGCTTTTAATTTCATTTTTTTTTTCTAGTTCAAGATGAGTTTTAATGTTTGCAAACTTTAGTTGATAATGCGTGTCTATTAAAACTCTTATGCTCCGTTTGGTAAAATATCTTAAACTTAAATTTTTTATCTCAATTTTTATTTTTTTCTAAAAGTCAACAAAAATTATAACTAGTTTTTAAAAAGTCAATCAACTCAAATTTAAAAATTTCAACTCAAACTGTTTAACCAAACGGAAGCTTAATTTTTCATCAAAGTTTTATTAGATATTCGTCAGCTTGTTATATAGCCAATTGAATTTACGAGCAAGAGAATTAGTAAACTAATATGATGATTAACTAAACTCTAATTGCTAATTCAATATTAATATATAGATTAATAAAAAGGGAAAGGCCAGGTCAAATTTTTTTCCCCTTTTTTCTTATAAAGGTCCTCCGTGCATCGTCGCCAAAATCACTCTCAATTTCGTGCCCGGTGTTCCTTTACATTTAGTTATAAGGATCACAATGGACGTTATATATATATATATATATATGTATATGTGTATCATAATGTGTTATATATATACATTGGTGAAAATCAAACGTGAATGGGTTGATCTGAAATTAAAAACTAGGTACATGGGTTGGGAGCAATTGGGACCCAAAAAGTTTTTTGCTTTAATTTATTTTCCTGTGTTAAATGGGACCCAATAACCTTATCACTATTTATTACTCGAAAAAAGCATTAACGTTCGATGAAGCTAACAACTGATCATCGCCGCATTGCGGAGAGAAATATATGAATATACACTATATACATATATATATATATATATATATATATAATGTGTGCTGTTATTCTTTGATGCAATATTGCTGGATTAAGCTACGACCTGAACTTCCAATAGACGGTGAAACTCAACCACATAGCTGTCCCTTTCTTGTTGTGCGCAGACTTGAGCATGGAAACCCAGCCCAAGGTTTACATGAGATTGACCAAGGTTTTTTTGGGTCAGTTAGACCTAAATTTTTTCGTCCCAACGTTAGCCTTATAACATAAACGAACAGTGACGATACAATAGTTTCCTTATTTATTAAATTGTCATATATTTATGGTTGCAGTTCAATTGTCATATATTTATTAAAATTTTTCAGTGCAAATTAATTGCCTGCCTTTAAATGATGTGACAGATCTTGTCAAAGAAAAGAAAAGAAAATAATAGAAAAGAAAGATGACACAATAAAATAAAATAAAATAAATCTCTCTCTCTCTCTCTCTCTCTCTCTTATTGTTTAATATTTGGTGGGTGAGAAAAGTGATTTTTCTTATCCTAGAGTCGATAAAAATCCACCGTTCCTTTTTAGTAATCAAATACGCACGTGCCTTCTCCCATTTTTTCCCCTTTAAATTGTTTTTCCTCCTGCAGAATTATTGCTTTGCTTCCGTTGGCAATTATTTGGTCTCCCACGTGTTCAAATTCTATTACAAGTATTCAGACTTTTTCTTTTTCAGAGAAAGTATTTTGAGGTTTCTTAAAGGGGGACCAAAAATTAAAACATATTACATAATTGTCTTTATAACTTACAAAAAAAAAATTTCAATTTTTATAGGGTTTTTTTTTTCTATATTTAACTTTGTGTAAAAAGATTTTTCTAGGAAAAAAAGGTTTAAGAGTTTTTTTTCCTTTTTTTTTTCAACAGATGTTAAGAACCAAGTTCAACTAATACATAGTGATTTACACATCATTTTAAGATAAAAATTTTAAATTCAAAATGAATCCAAATATATTTTTTTCTTTTCTTTTTTTTTTTAATAAAAAATTCGTACTATGCTCATTTTTATTTATTCTAAATATCAATTCATTTTACATTTTCCATTCAAAATATATATATTTTTTTCATTTAGTGAAGAAGACCCCCACCAAAATTCTCTCTAAAAACACTTTAGCTGTTCATTTTTATTTTGTCTTGTTTTATTTTATTTTTACTTTTCTTTTCTTTTATTTGTTTGTCAATATTTCTTTCATTCTAATCCTTTTGTATATGTTTTGTTTTTGTTTTTATCTTATCTTTTCCCTAATTTTTTAGCCGGTATTTCATGCCACAGTTTTTTTTCTTTTTAATTTATTTTCTCCTCATTAAAAACTCAATATCCAACAATCTTTTATCTTTTAAGGTTTTTAATCTTAGTTTTCTCACCGAAAACTCTAATTTTCTTAATTATGACCAAATCTAATTTTGGTAAGTTTTTTTTTCCTTCTTTTCATGATTTTTTTTTTCTCTTTGGATTTTCCCGATAAATTAAAGGGGTTTTCTCTTTGTTTTACAAAAGAAGACTATTATAGTTACTTTTGTTATTTTAAATGTATTCTATGTAATCATTTAAGTTCCTTTGCTATGAAGAGTTATATCAATTTTTTTTATAATACATTTTCTCCTTTTATACTTGATATAATTAACGGATTTAAATTCAACAAGTTCTACTTAAACAATCTCATTATCAATGCGACAATTATTATTGTTTCACTAATCCTTTTCAACACAATCATATTATAACTTTTATTTTGAAAATGAAAGTTACATATTATTTTACAAAAAAAAAAAAAAGGAGTTATAGTCAGATTAGAATGTTTTATATTATAATTATAATATCATCATGGTTATATTATAAAGATAAATTACGATTATTAATGTATTCTTTTAGAGAAAAATTTATTCTATTTATATATGTTGGTCGTTATTATACTTGTTTCATATTATAAAACCTTCAATTATAACTTATTGCATGCACCACACGTGTTTTAACTAGTCTTTAAAAAAAATGAAGAGAAAGTGATTGTGAAATAAAAAATAATTACTAGTGGACTGATCAGTTTGTTATATCATTTTAGCTTACAACAAAAATTTTTTTTATTGCTATAGTTATGTTAATAAGAACAATTTAGAATGCTAGCTAGCTATATATATATTTTTTTCATTTTACAATTCAATGCCGAGTTCAAGAGAGCACCAATACTGACAAACTTCTAGTTGGTATTCTTTCTCTTACTATATAAATTCTTACCAATTAATAAATTAATATATATTTAGCATTTATCGGGTCCAGATTATAAATACCGTAGCAGCTACACCACCTCCTCTCTAATCATCGTGTTTGGACAACTTAATTCTCTAAGGTCCCAATCATCGTGTTTGGACAACTTAATTCTCTAACAACTTAATTCTCTAAGGTCCCAATCATCGTGTTTGGACAACTTAATTCTCTAAGGTTCCATTCCCTTCATTCAAAATAAATACGCTATGGGAAACTGTCAACATGCTATGTATATTTATAATAATATATATATATATATATATGTAGGACAATTTGAGGAGACCTAACTCTAATTCTAATTTTTGTAAACCAACTTAAGTGATTTATGAGTTTTCATTTTTTAATTAATAAGGATTTAAATAATTGTCATATTAATTAAAATTAAAAGATTGTATCTACCAGTAAAAAAAAATGAAAACTCAATATTACTACGTAGTAGATGAGCCACTTTAGGCCAAGTGGGAGCACTTTTTTATTTTATGAAATAAGCTCGAAAAATTTATGTTCTTTCTGTTTTATCCCTATTGACATGAACTTTTTACATATATGTACCATTGAATTTTACATTTTTTATTTTTGTTTCTCTAATTTCAAAAAATAATTAATGTGTATCTTCAACTGAAATATAATGCTATAGTTCAACTATTTTTATCATGTTAGTTGGTATTAAAAAAATAATATTAGAATTATTGTCTCAAGCATTATGATAAATTAAATCATTGAATTTCCTTTTACAACCAAAGATCAATTTAGAGGGGAAAAATTGGAGAAAATGAAGGAGAAAAAAGGGGGGGAAAATACCTTGTATTCGATACGGGTACTACAACGACATCTCAATATGAAAGGTGAAAAAAAGAGGGAAAAAGGAAGAAAAGAAAAAAGGAAGAAAGAGAGAGAGAGAGAGAGAGAGAGAGAGAGAGAGAGAGAGAGAGAGTAATTAAAGAATGAATAGTGAAAAAAAGGTGGGAAGCAATTTAATACCTATAAAATTTATCAAAAATAAAAATAAAAATGAATGCGTGAGTATCAGAAATTGTTGACATATTAGCAGGACATATCTTTTCGGATAGATTGCTTGGAATTTAGAGCATCGTTACAACGCAATCATGCATTGAACTGCTATCTGTCACTTTAAATATGAAATAATATTGAAATTGGATATCACATTAAATGAGAATAAATACAACGTTAAGAGAGATTAATTTGAGCTTATACTGTGTGTGTATATATATATATATAACTTATTTTGAGACACTCGGGAATAATTTTTGGCATGTAGTCTGCATGATTTTCTTGGGAAGCAGAAAAAAACATTAATTAACTTATTTAACGAAAAATTAAGTTAGAAGTTTAACTGAAAATAAATGTGAGTTTTGGAAATAGTGTTTTTGGGGAGTAATAATACTAATGATTTTACACAACAAGACTAGTACGGACTGATCATATGTGTTGTGGTGTATAAACTTTAACAGAAATAGTAAATGTTGATCAACCAACCAAACATCAGAAAATTAAGCATACATATATATATATATATATATATTGGTTTTCTGTACATCTATATCCCTTTGCGTTGTTCTTTCTTTTTTCCTCTTTCATATGTTTATTTACATCTATATTTATTTCTACGCTCACCCACTTTTTGGTTGCGCGTTATAAATAGATTTGTGAAAAAGGTGTTTGATTTGGTTTGGTTTGGTTTTTTTTTTTTTTTGGTTGTAATCCAGATTTTTTCACTATTAGCTATTGGCTTCAAATTACACTCTCTCTTAGTTTTATTCCGAAGAAAATAAAAATAAAAATCAAACTCGAAATAATCCGACGGCCGAAAATAAGAGGGGTGTCCTCCGGGACCAGTCGATATCTAACTTACTCGAAATTTGTGGAGACATTATACTATATATTTAAGGAGAGCACACTTTTACTGTTCTTTCTATAGGGATGAACAGTGATTTTTGAATTTTTTCTCTCTGATTTCGCTTCATTAGCTACAGTGCTGCACAGTCCTGAACAGTAAATTTTGCTACAGTAAATGAACATTGAATGAACAGTAATAAACAGTAAAAAGAACCTTTTCACTGTTTTTTCTACAGTGATGAACAGTGTTTTTTGATTTTTTTTTTCTCTAATTTCGCTGTCTTAGCTACAGTACTACATATTATTTTTTTCTACAGTAATGAACAGTGTTTTTTGATTTTTTTCTCTCTAATTTCGCTTTCTTAGCTACAGTACTACACAGTACTTACTACAGTAAATGAACAGTGAATATACAGTAAAATGTACAGTTTTTTTTACCTTTTTCTGCAGCAAAATGACTTTTTACCCTACATCACTAATTATTTTTTTTCCCACTACAGTGTTATGCCGGTTTTACCCTTTATTTTTTTGATCAATTGATAATTTTGCCATTGGTTTTTAGTTACGTTTACTATTTGATACAGTGTTGAGACAACTTTGTCATTCTAAAATTATTAATGGATGATTTTACCCTTCGTTTGTAGCTGTTTTTTTCCTTTGATACAGTGTTATTCCGATTTTACCCTTCTTTTTTAGTTGCTTTTTTTTTTGTCCTACAGTGTGTTGTCAGTTTTACCCCTATTTAGAGTTTGTTTTTTTTCCTTAATATTGTTTTTGCCATTTTTTTTACACTAAATTTTAGACATTAGATTTCGATCTATTGTTGTATTGTGTTTTTGCTCACTCTGCCTTTTTTTTTTTTTAAACGATTTTTTATTTTAATTTTTTTATCTTTATTTTGGATTTTTTTTGGGTTTTTTTGTGTGTCTTTTTTGTTTCTTTTGTTCTATTTTTAAAAGACTCCTTTTTTAGGATTCTGCATGCATTTTTTTTTTGGTGTCTTTTTTGTTTGTTTTATTTTATATTTAAAAAATCTTTTTTTTATACGTTTTTACATGTATATAACCTAAAATTTGTTTTTTTTTTGCTTTTTTTTTTTAAACAGTAAAAAAAAGAGAAAATGTGATATATATTTTATTTTGTTAGGATTAATTTTTTCCGGTTCTTTTGAATCTAAAGATTTTTGTTCTTTTTTTTTATTTTTTGTTTTATTTTTGTTTTAATTTTTTTTAAATGAGTATGACTACAAATTTTTTTTTTTATTTTTTTGCTTTTGTTTTCGTTTTTATTATTGTTAGTACAATTGTCATTTTGATTTTACATCTTCACTATTGGGAGAGATTTTGGAAAGAATTATACTTATTATAATTATAATATTTATCTTAACTAACTGCTTTTATTATATAATACTCAGTTTATTTATTTATTTTCCTTCCCCGTGTAACGCACGGGGATTAAACTCGTAAGATCTAAAAGAGAGAGAGAGAGAGAGATATGACCAAGAGAAAAAGGAGGACTTAGAGATCCCTCCTCTCAAATACAGATCGATAAATTTGGGATCATAATAATTATTAAATGTATATCAAGGCAGGAATAAAACTGTGAAATTAAGAAGCTATAGGGTGACCCATGTCCATTCTATCAACTTAATATATATATATATATATATGTATATATGTATAAATACATATACACCTATCGAGAAGCTAGCTCTTTGTCAATTTTGTGTTTCAATATTCTTCTCTCTCTCTCTCTCTCTCTCTCTCTCTCTACTTCTTAAGAAACCGCTTAGGAGAGAAGCTGCAAATCAGTTTCCAAATTCCCAATTTAAAAGAAAATTAACTACCAAAACCATAAACAACATGTCTATCTATGTGTTTAAATCGCTATATATATAAGTTAATAAAAACATGCGAGTGTTTATATAATATACAATTAAAAGCAATTGTTTGTACTCCTTATAAGACTCGAGATCAAACCACTTCTTTTTTTTTTTTTGGTTGAAGAGATTAAACCACTTTGATAAAAGTAGCATATATCCTAGCTAGCAGCTAACTTAAGGTTTAATTATTCGAGAGAGAGAAAAAAAGATGTAATCATATGAGGGCTTAATTATGAAAAAGTTTCCATATAGATTGTAGGATCTAAATATTGTAGAGCTACTGGAAATATTAAAAATATCTGCACGAGGTTTATAATAACATGATTACGTCAAATTGCATGCAACCTCTTCAATTATTAAAATAATTAATTTGTTCAAAAGAAAAAAAAAAAAGAGAGAGAGAGAATAAATAGAGATAGTATAATTTAGGGTTACTTTTACTATTGGCCCTTGAGGATATATGTACACTTGTCTCACTTCAAATCATGATGTTTATTCTTTGAGGTCTAGTTCATGTTTATGATGAAGTATATAGTTTTTGGTCGCTCTGTTAAATAAACTATATCTATTTTCAGATGAAATCTAATAACACCAGAAAGTCATGTGAGGATTTTAAAATAGATAAAATGTTTACAAAGCAAGTGGTTTGAAAAAAATATAAAAAAAGAATTCAAAAAAGACAAAAATTAGATCTAAAATAAAAAACTAGATTGTGCCTCTCTATTCCATGTCGGATTTTTTTTTTTTTTTTAGATCTTCTTTTAAAAAAACATTATCTCTTTGAAAACTCTCACGTGGCATTCTCATGTTAAATTCTGTCTGAAAGTTGACAATATTTTATTAACTGAAGAGGTCAAAACTTATATATTTCAGAAACTTCAGAGTAGCTAGAAATATAGGAAGGTAAACATCATTTACATATGTGATGGAGATTGGCGTCTCCAATCTTATTTTTCTTTTTTCCTTTTTTTTTTCCAAATATTTTTTGAAACAACTTTCTTTGTTTATTTTTATCTGTTCAATAGTTAATAAAAAGATAGATCTACACACACACACACACACACACACATATATATATATATATATATATATCTATATAATATTTGCGCAATTGTTGGAAATTTAAATGCTCAAACTAAAGTTGCATGAGACAATGTGGCATGTCTATTATGCCTTTAAATTTCAAAGCGTGTATTTTTTTTTTAAGTTGTCTTAATTTTGTACTAAAAAATAAGATTGATAAAGAAATTTCAGATATCCTTTATCTTAATAATTACGCACATTTTATTGGCCTTATTATCAGATTCTGATCCTCATGTAAAATGCTACAAAGCTGCATGTCTGCAGATTTTTTTTATAATATACATTTAGTATTTCTCTATTCCGCTTACTTTGCAAGACCGATGGGATTCCACGGACTAAGGAATAATTATTGATATTAACTTTGAATTAGTTTCTTAATTACCTTTATATAATTACTATATATTGATGGTCGAATATATAGAAGCTATTTTTTAAATATTAGCATTTCTTTATCATGATAGAAATAGGTACCAAATAGTTTCTGAAAATATCATCCCGTACCCTATAAGTTCTTTTTTTCACGAAATGTACGTTTTAATCAATAAACACCATTTAGTTACATTAAACATTAAAGAAAAAAAATTAAAAAACATGAACAACTATGAAGATTTATTCTTGAGAGTTAAACAAAACGTACTTAGATTAAACAAAAAAAAAAAAAACAAAAATTAATCGGGGTGGGTTGCAAACCCACAAGAGTCGCAATTTAGTGGATGCAATTTGAGTCTTGGTGCAGGGTGAGATTTACATAGATTTGGTCGATGGCGGGGATCTGGCGGCCGGGGCAAGGCGACTTGGGTGGGATAATGCAGCATGGATATGGACGGGGTCGCCGTGAAGTATGATGTAGCGTGGTTCTTGGTAGGGGGCGGGGGGATCTAGCGAGGATTGGGGTGATCCACGCAGGTCAAGGCACGGCGGGGGCGATGCATGCAAGTAGTTATAAATACTTAACAACTATAGAGCATTTAATATGTTAATTTCTAGTAAAAAAATGGAATGAAGAGTAATTCATTATGTGATCACTTATAAACTATATGTATGCATAGAATTTTAATTAATTAAGAACAACTTTGAGAAATGTAAATAGCTGCACATTATTTAGCTTCTTATGGTTGATTGATTATTGATTTGTTCCCGTTTTAGATGCTGCTCCGTTTGTATAGTAACTGACCTTTGCGCTATTCATTAAAACCTTTCATGTTACTTTCACCATTTTAGTTTTGTAAAACCCTTTTATTTTCTTCCATATTAAAAACATACAAATATTACGAACACTACAAAAGAAAAAAAAAACAATATTTTCTCACAAATTACTAATTTGTATGAATTTCGAACCATATGATAATATTAATCATATATGCTTGAAAGCTTCACTTACTTTTTATTTATTTATTTATTTTGACAAGGAAGGACAATATTCTACCCGGTCGTGTTGGCACACGTGCGTCGAAACACAAGCTGGACCAGTAATATTATAGTTGTTATTTATTGCCATATTCAGCTTAACTATAAACCGCTAGCATTTGTAAAATTTTACATTCGACAACGGTTATTGACCGTCGTCTAAAGTTAACACAACCATCATGTAATTCATTATCGTGAAAAGCTTTAAGATACCACAACGGTTAATAAATCATCGTGGTTAGGCGATATTCCACGATGGTTAACACCGTCATCGAATAGAGAAATAAGGTGGCAAAACTTGCTAATGCGAAGACTTTACACGACAATTTTTACCAAAACCGTCATATAAATCTAACCTTACATGACAGTTTATTTAACACATCGTCGTGTAAAGTGGGGTTTATATGATGGTTTTGGTGAAATACCATCGTGTAAAGTGGGATTTACACAATGGTTTTGATAAAAACCATCGTGTAAAGTCCAACATTAATTTTTAAAAAAAATTCACATTTTTTTATGATTTCCTACGGGCGGCCTAACCTGTATGTTATCTAATATATGAACCATAATAGGATTGACAAAATAATAGCTACATTGTATCAATACAAATACAATCCACTACATTACAAGTTTAGATATCATATTTAATGAATTGTATTACAAATTTAGACTATTCTCCCCAAATCAAATTCATATCATGACCAGTATAAAATATTTTGCTTTGAAGTAAGTCTAATCTATTAGCATTAGAGTCTATGTCCCTCATAAAACCTAAAACAAAAAAACCACATTCAACACTACCCTCTTGGTAAGGACAAGGACGATCCGAGATTTTTATTTTATAGTCTCGTCTCTTTTTAATCCCTTCTCCGACTATAAGCTTCCAATCTATTAGGACCCTAGCAAGTTTACAAAATTTAAAATAATTAAGATGAATAATTCCATTTTGATATTTCATTGAGCATGTGGTGGGCGGAAAAAAAATGCACAGAATATAGTCTACAAAGATCTTAAACTGCCAATTCTCAATAGAATATAGTCTACAAAGAGCAACAAAAAAAATATTGAACAATAATAAATACACAAATTACACTCTAAGAAAGTTACTAAAAAATTGTGTGTTTGCATTTTTGTTGGAACTAACTCATCAATAAATTTCTTGTTTATTTCTCCACAATTTCTCAGCAACCAAAGATTCCATAAAACCCTTGACCAAATTATCTCAAACTCTAATTTCCCCAAAACAGCTAAACCACACAAGATTTAGACATAGAAAGACAGTATTTTCGTTCAAGAGAATAAGAAATTGAGCAAAAGAATCACTTTGCTTTTCTCAAAAGCAAAAGAGTCATGTCTTTTTTCCAGAAGACCTTACTGGGAAGAGAGGGCCGCGGTGGGAGAAGGAGAGAGAGGGGAGGGTGATGGCCTTGTTGGAAGGAGAGGGCGGCATTGGCGGGAGAAGGAGAGAGAGGGGAAGGAGGCGGCAGCGTCGGCGGGAGAAGGAGAAAAAGGGTAGGGAGGCATGGTTGCTAGGAGGAGAAGGTGGCGCGATTGCTGGGAGGAGAGGGCGGCGGCGGTGGTGAGAAGGAGGAGAAACCATCGTATGGGCGAGAGGGAGAGAGGGGGGAGGGCGGCAGCGGTGAGAAGGAGGAGGAAAAAGAGATGAAAATGAGAAAGGGTGAGGGAGGGCATGAGGAAAATGAGTTTAGTAAAGGGTTTATGCGCAGATTTCAATGCCCAAATTTAGATTTTAATTTTTTTTTTGAAAGTTTACACGACGGTTCTGTAGAAACCGTTGTGTTATGTTGAGATTACATGACAGTTTAAGAAAACCGTGGTTGAAAGTAGAGATTCGACGACGGTTTATTGAAACCGTTGTGTAATCTCTATTTTCAACAACGTTTTTCTTAAACCATCGTGTAATTAAAGACTTACGCAATGGTGTTTCAAACTATCGTCATATTCGAATATTTTATGATGGTTTTCGGATAACTTGCTCCGTTTCATGTTTTTGATCCATTTTAAATGACGGTTTTTGCAAAATTGTTGTGTAATCTCTATCGTTTTTTTCAACTTTTGTAGTAGTGTAGAGTTCCATTTGCCAATCGAATATATTATAGTCCTGAACCATAACCGTATTATATATATAATTAGCATGATCAAGACAATTCAAGGGTATATTAGTGGTCATCAAGAAGACCTTTTTTTTTTTTAACACGTCGTTTTAATTAACTCATCCTCTTATTATTACGTCTCTACATACCCTCTGTATATATTGGACCGCATCTTTTCGTTTTTCCCCCCTCTCATTCAACCATAACTTTTCTTTTTCTTCTTCTTTCGCATTCTGGTCTCCATTTACGTTTTCTCTCTCTACTTCTCTCTCTCTCTCTCTCTCTCTCTAGATATATTTGCGGACAAAAACGGACTTGAGTTTGAGATATTCAGTGAAAACAAGTTATGGGCAGGTCTCCTTGCTGTGAGAAATTTGAGTCGAAGAAAGGACCATGGACTCCAGAAGAAGACCAGAAGCTACTTGCTTACATTGAAGAACATGGTCATGGAAGCTGGCGAGCCTTGTCTGCAAAAGCTGGTAATTCATTCTCATATAAATATTTACACATACACACACACACACACACACATATATATATATATATATATATATTTGGTGTGAATACATTACACCTATATATTTATTTATTTTCTCGATTTTAATCATGTCTAGGGCTTCAAAGATGCGGGAAAAGCTGCAGACTGAGGTGGACAAACTACCTTAGGCCTGATATCAAAAGAGAAAAGTTCAGTTTGCAAGAAGAACAGACCATTATCCGACTCCATGCTCTTCTTGGAAACAGGTAGTTAATTTTTTTATTTATTAAATAATTCTTTTGGCGCAGAAACTTAAAAATAATAATAATAATTAAAAAAAGTTAAGAAGTTAACTATTATAAATACACTTCTGAAAGTTTCAGTAAAACCTAATTAATGAATAATGAATACTATGAATCTCCATTAATTTCTCCTGCCATTGCTTTTTCTTATGCTTTGTTTGGTTGGTAAGTTCAAACTTACCATTTCCAAAATTTTTTTTGTTTTTTTCTCAAAAAATTTATCTTTTTCCCAAAAAGTTTTTTGTCTTTTCTGAAAATTCAAAAAAATTTACTATTGAAACTTAAAAATTTTAACTCAAACTCATGCACCAAACGGACCCTTACTCTCTTGATCCTAACCTATATTCCAATATTGTACCCTATAAAAATGTGACCATCATACTATATCACATCACTTCTCTACATATATCATTAAAACCCCTAGCTAGCTTAATTAAGTTTTATTCTTTCCCTTGATAACTGTATTTTTTGTTATTTATTTTTATAACTGTATTTTTTGTTATTTATTATTAATATATTGTTGTGATTTTATAGGTGGTCTGCTATAGCAACTTACTTGCCGAAGAGAACCGACAACGATATCAAGAACTACTGGAACACCAACCTGAAGAAGAGGCTGACCAAGATGGGGATTGACCCTGTGACTCACAAGCCGAAGACTGACGCCCTCGGCTCCGGCTCCGGCAACCCGAAGGACGCCTCCAAATTGAGCCACATGGCTCAGTGGGAGAGTGCTCGGCTCGAAACCGAAGCCAGGCTAGTCAAGGAGTCCAAGCTGGTAGTCTCCAACAATAACAACAGCAACGGCAACAACAACAACAACACTCTAGTGCTGCCTCACCACCACCAGCTCGGCTCGGCTTCGGGACATCAGTTTGTCCCCAAAGCCGGCCCCGTGCCACCGTGCCTCGACGTGCTCAAGGTGTGGCAAGGGGCGTGGTCGACGACAAAGCCGACTCAAAATAACCACAATCACCACAACAACAACAATAATATGATGGCGTGTATGATGGCCATGGACGACCTTGAATTTCCGACGTCCACGTTAAGCTTCCCCGACCACGCCGGCGTCGACGGCAATTTCTTGGTTCAAGTCGTCGGGTTTGGCGAGGAACCTCTCGATCATCAGTTCGGGAAAAGTACGGCTCATGAAAATCATAATCAACACTATCATCACGACAACAATAATACGATGTCGTTGCACAACATTGCGTTTGGTGCTTGTACGGAAAGTAGTGCTAATATCTGGTTCAACACGAACAACATGGAGAACGTGACCAGCACTACTACTACCACTGCTGGACTTGCTAATATCATGGAAGGTTTCGTTGATGTGTTTGTGTACAACTCCGTCGACGACGACGATCATCTGCCGCACTCTTCAGTCGGCGGAGGCAGAGAAGGCTCCAGTAACGACGGCGGAGGAGACGGCGATGGAAGCTGCGCCGAAGCCGGCGGAATATTTGAGGAGAACAGGAGCTACTGGAACAGCATACTGAATTTGGTTAACGCTTCGCCGACTGGGTAGCCTGTGTTTTGACAACAGTAATAATAATTAATTATTTGTAGTTTTATGTACTAGCTCTCCTCTAGCTCTAGTTAAATTACTTTCTTAATTTAGAATTAATGCTAGTACTGATATCGTGGAAAGAAAGTCGGGTCCATCAGGATAACTTTTAAGCAAGGAAAATGATATAATTAGTAACTTAAAATATACAACTAATAATAAGAAAAAAATGTTCTAGTTATTAATAACAAATTAAATAGCACTTTTTGATCTTAATCCCTTTTTTTTTTTTCTTTTTTTTTCTCTGTACTACGTTTTGCTTTGAGCAAGTCAGCCTTAAAAAGATCGCCTCAGAATTTTATTTTTTCTGTTATATTATATATATACCACAATATGTTCATATTCATGCAATATATTTGTATTGTACGTAGGACAAATAAATAAATAAACCCGAAGATAAGTACATGTGCTGATTTTATATTCGAGATAATCAAACTATATTTAGTGGATATTTTTAAAAAATAATATCATACAAAATTAACCAAAGAGTACACGAATTATCGATATTAATGTAATTTTTGAAATGTCTAAACGTACTGATTAATGTGAATTATTTTTTTGAAATATCATGGTTAATGTTAAAAATCCAGAAATACCATACAAATATAGAAATGAATCGAACCGACTTAAAAAAAAAAAAGCAAGTTAAAAGGTTTCTACTTTTGTGCAGTACTATATATATATATATATATATATATATATAGTGTGTGTGTGTGTGTGTGTGTGTGTGTGTGCACGTATATCGCAAAGAAAAGTGTGTCACTGTTGCAGAATCTTGCCCGAGGACCGTCAAATGACGAGGGAAGAGACAGTCACTGTTGAGCAATGAACGCAATAGAACGTATATTTTTCCACATGAATTTCACCTTCTTTTTTTTTGGATAATTCAGTTCTCTTATATATAAAAAAATAAAATATAGTTTTAAATCATTAGATAATAACGTAATCATATCATATTAAAAAATATATATGATATTTTAGATAAGTAGAATAATTTTTACGTAAAGTTTTTTTTTTTTTTTTAAGAGTACATAACAAAAAGGTATGATTAACATAATAACGTTCTAAAAGGAAATATGCATTTCAATATATATATATATATGTGTCTATATATATATATATATTGTGCTAATTAAGAGATGCATTTCACTACTGGCCACTACTTGTTTACCCTTACAAATATTAATTGTACTCCCATATGTAGGTGCATTGTCATACAGAATCTAAAATCATTAAAGAGAGAAGGGCCAATGTGTTTTAGCCAACCACGACATTGTCGTGTCAATATAGACACGTACTCTATATACACACACATGTATGGAAATTAATCAAATAGTGTCAATTAAGTACATTTAACCGCGATTAAAAGGAAAAAAAATAGATAACAAATGTAAAACACCGTTTTTAACTGTTAGATTTTTATTAAATTCTATTAAATTATCGTGGTAATTTTTTTTTCTTAATCAAATTGATTAGTCCGAACAAAAAGTTATAAAATATTGTAATTTTCTTAGGCAGTGGAGTACAGGTCGAAGATGCAAAGGATGAGGGTCAGAGCTGCAATGAAAATTATGTGTCTTTCTAACAGTAATAAATGGTGACAGAGACTGATCGGAGAAAATAGCCCGATCTCCGTCCGATGCAATCATAACTATATTGGAGAGATGTTATAGGATGCTGGTGCTTAATGAATGTCACAGTACTATAGTATTACGTTATATATATATATATATATATGCATATTATATCACTATCACTTGCATATTTCTATATAGCCTCATATACTAAATAAAATAGTATAACAAATATAGCTATAATAATATCTACGATTTTTTAATTCACCAAAAAAAAAATTACAGGAGATTTTACTTTTTAAATTATTATTTTTGTAATATTTTGTCAGTTTGATTTTGAATAGGTTAAACTCTCGACAAACCTTTTTAGATAAGATAGTTAGGTTAACAGTCCGTTTGGGTAGATTTTAAATATGTAAATTTAGAGATATTTAAATTAGAGTTTTAGAAAAGTGTGTCACTGTTGTAGAATCTCGCTCTAGGACCGTCAAATGACGAGGGAAGAGACGGTCACTGTTAAGCAATGAACGCAATAGTACGTATATTTTTCCACATGAATTTCACCTTTTTTTTGGAGAATTCAGTTCTCATATATATATAATTAAATACAGTTTTAAATCATTAGATAATAGCCTAATCATATCATATTAAAAAATATATATAATTTTTTAGATAAGTGGAATATTGTTTACATACATTTTTTTTTAAGAGTACATAACAAAAAGTTATGATTAACATAATAACGTTCTAAAAGGAAATATGCATTTCAATATATATATATATATATATATATATATTGTGCTAAGAGATGCATTTCACTATTGGCCAGTACTTGTTTACCCTTACAAATATTAATTGTGCTCCCAAATATAGGTGCATAGCCATACAGAATCTAAAATCATTAAAGAGAGAGGGGCCAATGTGCTTTAGCCAACCAGGACATTGTCGTGTCAATCTAGACACGTACTCCATATATAGACACACACACACGTATGGAAATTAATCAAATAGTGTCAATAAAGCACATTTAACCGCGATGAAAAGAAAAAAAAAATAGATAACAAATGTAAAACACTATTTTTAACGGTTAGATTTTTATTAAATTCTATTAAAGTATCGTGGTAATTTTTTTTCTCAATCAAATTGATCAGTCCGAACAAAAAGTTATAAGATATTGTAATTTTCTTAGGCAGTGGAGTGCAGGTCCGTTGAAGATGCATTAAAGGATGAGGGTCAGAGCTGTAATGAAAATTATGTGTCTTTCTAACAGTAATAAATGGTGACAGAGACTGATATTGGAGAGAATAGATACCGGTCTCCCCCTGATGCAATCATAACTATATTGGAGAGATGTTATAGGATGCTGGTGCTTAATGAATGTCACAGTACTACCCTCATATATATCATGCTATGTACAGTATTACGTTATATATATATATATATATATATGCATATTATATCACTATCACTTGCATATTTCTATATAGCTAGCCTCATATACTAAATAAAATAGTATAACAAATATAGCTATAATAATATCTACGATTTTTTAATTCACCAAAAAAAAATTACAGGAGATTTTACTTTTTAAATTATTATTTTTGTAATATTTTGTCAGTTTGATTTTGAATAGGTTAAACTCTCGACAAACCTTTTTAGATAAGATAGTTAGGTTAACGGTCCGTTTGGGGAGATTTTAAATATGTAAATTTGGAGATATTTAAATTGGAGTTTTAGAAATATGTAATTGGTTCAAAAAAACTGTTTGGAATTAAAAAAAATTAAAAACTTAAAAAAATGTATTTAAAAAATAATAAATATAAATCTTATTTCGTTTTTCTAGAAATTTTATGCAAATATATATATTTTTAAATCTTATCATTTAGATTTGAAATAACAAAATTATGGACTTTTAAAATTTGAGTTTGTTATAGATATTTAGAGAAGTGAATAGTGAAAAATAGTTTTGAATTGAGAAAAAAAATTTAAGAAAAAAAAATCTAGAAATCAGATGTCAAATTTGTCCTAAACGGATCCTAAGTAGTGCTTTTAGTTGTTCTTATTTTCTAGGCCATGTTACACGGGTGTACTTTTAGCGGTGCTTGTGCTTCTTATATATTTTATTTTTGAAATTCTAATTGTAATTGTGATTAGCTCTATTTAAAGAGGCCAAGAGAAATGAAATGGGAGAGAAGAAAATACATGTTTGAGCATTTTATGCTTTTGGAAGGTCTTGAGTTCCTCGAAAAATCAATCTGTAGGTTAAGGTGTTTTTACATGAACTTAATTTATCTTTTAATATTCATTCAAGATACGGATTCGTATCAGCATATATACTGTTATAACGACTCTTATATATATAGTAGTTTTAAGGAAGTGCATTGCATTTGGCAAGAAAAAATGAATTTTATTATAATCCCTTAAAAAAAATTAAAGCTTCGATTAAACTAATTAGTTTTGATAAAGATGAAATAGTCCAACTGTTTATTAACACTTCAATATTTTGATTGAGACAAATGTAATAAAAAACTATTTATGGGTATTATGAGAAGTGGAAGGAAAAAACTATTTTATTGGGGAATCATTAAAAAAAAAAAAAAACACACACACACGCACACACACGTACTAATGTCATTATTCTTAAAGATTGTTAAGATAAATGTTTACTTTTTTTTTTTTCAGGAAAGAAGATATTTAAATATTATTTGAGTACAGAAAAAATAAAGAAGTAATTTAATAGATTATTTTTAAAATATATAAGATATTAGGGGAGAACGAAAAAAAAAAGTAGAAAAATTAAAAGAAAATATAAGAGAGGTCTATGAAAGTAATAAGTTAAAGAAGGAAGGGTCAAAATGAAAAGCTAAAGAAGTTAAAAAAAAAAAAGCAAAAAACTAAATTTAAAAAAAAAAAAAAAAGAGGAAGAGGACCAAAAAAAAAAAAAAGGGAAAGAGAACCAAAGCGCACATTTCAACCAAAAAAAAAAAAAAAGTCGGGGGGTTGGGGGGGGAGGACCAAAACATACGTTTTGAATGAAACTGCATATGAAGAGTAGCCAACTTTGACTTTTCTAATATATGGTTAAGATATATTCTCTTATTATATTTTTGAATTTTAAGATTTTTATGCCTTCTAAATTTTTAACTTCCACATTGTCCTTAAAATTTTAAATTTTTGTCTCATTTAATTCTCTCTAGCAGAATTTTTGTAAAATAGAGAAAAATAAGAGACTAAGTATAGTCATGGTGTGAGAATAATCCTTATAATTATATATTGGTGCAATATATATGCTGTGCACATAGATAGACGTGCAACCATAAAACACCGTTCTTTTCATATATGGCTGTGGAATATTGAACATTTATGAAGCCTAGATCTTGTGAATTTATATATATGCATCACAAGCTAACGGCTATATATCACGCACAGGTATGTAATATTTTAAAATATAATGTGTACGTGTGTAGACGTAGACCTTTACACACCAAAGAATACGAAAATATATATATATATATATATATTAAAGCTAACCCTTGATCGAAATCAATAAAGTTAGATTTGTATATTTATATATTATTATTGCCAACGCTTGGTCTGATTAAATGCTATTGCAGTGTAATAATAATGTCCGTATATATTAACTCAACTAATATGGTTGAATCCATTAATTGTTACACTATAAACATATAAATATGTACCTATATAATATATAGATTATATCTTCATATTCTCAATCCAAATCTATTTACAATTCTTTTTTCCAGTGCTAAACTAATGGTCCGATCGAAACAATGATAAGTATGAACCCTTCAAACCAATCATTAGTTTGACAGCAGGAAACGCATCAAAAATAATTAGTAAAACTAATTGTTTAATTTGCATATATATATATATATATATGCATGTGTGTAAATATAATTCTAGACCAATATATAGCTGTCTGATATGCTTTGCTTGTTTTTTCCTTTTTTAGAAAAATCTAACAAAGAAAAAGATGACTGAGAGATGGCTCATATACACATATATGTATGTAAATATATCTTCAGCTTCAGCTGGTGTGCCGACGACTGTGATATGATAATATAGTACCGGATGAAACTAAAGGAAACATCGTGAAAACCTATGACATATATATATAGTATGTATATATATGGTTTATCTTTTCTGCATCACTATTATCAGGAAGATTGAAACCCTGTGCATTTCAATGATGGAAGTCAATATGACTAGCTAATATATATTTTCAAATAAAAGTTAATATATAGCTCTATATTATATAAAAATATAGGTCAAACATTTGTGCTTCTTCATTCTATAATCATTATACATCCATGGTGAAGCTGCAGTTTATTCGTACATCCTCGATCCGACATATTGGCGCATAAACACGTACCACATGGAGAATGTACAACTGAATTAATATACCGATAATATATTTTGTGTATATGTATACGTATATATGGATACGTATATATATATATATACATGATATGAACTGTACTTGGATTTTATTTTGTTGACATGGGTCTTTAATTTATATACAGTGATGGCCACGTCCCATGTGATGTGGGAATTTTTAGTAATAATGACTCTAATTTAATGCACACCTGAATGGTGCCCTAAATATAGCTAAACACAATGCATGGTAGAATTACTGGAATTAGCTTAACTACACACAATAAACTCGGATTGATCAAAGAAGACAAATCTCGAACTCATCAGCTTACATATTGGAGCATAGTTAAAAAACCTTATTTATTTTATATATACATATATAAAGAATGCATGTCATGATCAAGTTTATCTTAAAGTAGAAGTACATTTTCTATGGCTATGTTAATAATAATAATAATAATATTATTATTATTATTATTATTATTATTATTATTATTATTTAGGAGTACTCATCTTAACTAGTTAACATTTCTCTCTCTCAGTCTCTCCCTCACTGTAAATTTAGAGACAAATAGAGAAAATTCTTCTTTCTAGACACTTGCAATTGTATCATGTATACTACAAATTTTTCTTCTAAACTATTTCTCTTTGTACTTTGTAACGTTAACATGCACTAATAATTTGAATACTCTGAATATGTTGATCAAACTTGCAGAGTTGGGGCCAATTAAACAGTATATACGCATAAATATAAAATAATTATATGAATATGTGTATTTATATACGGGTAAGACTGCGGTAAATATCCTTTCATATACCCTGTAGGTGGAGTTCCTTTTAAAACTGTTAAGCTATAATCAAACGGCTAAAATTTTGCTTGTATATAATAGTTATAATGCACCTTACCTTATAGTAGTGTTTGACTAAGAAATTAAATAATAATAAAAAATATTTAAAATAAATCTACCTTCATCGGTGTGGGGGGCGGGAGGTTTTAGTCGTCGAGGTCGTGGGGGGCCGATGGCTCAAAGTCGGCTGGAGATCGCACGAGATGAAAGGGGCTTCTCGCCGGAGGTCGCATTTGCTGGAGATCGCAGGGGCAGGGGCTTCTCGCTGGAGGTCGCAAGGGGGAGGGGGGTCTTTTTGCTTCTTGCTGGAGGTTGCAGGGGAGGGGGGCCTCTTGCCAGTGGTTGCGGGAAAGGGGCTTCTTACCAGAGGTCACGCGTTAGGCGAGGGATGATTTCGTCGGCGGGGGTGGTTCACGAGTGGGTGATCATGCGTGTGTGTGTGGGGGGGGGGGGGGGGGGGGGGGGGGGGAAGTAGTTGCCTAACCCATATCATGAATGGGTGAAGGGTAATTGTGGGGGGCGAACGCATATAAAAAATAGCACCGATAAGGAGGGGGGATTCGCGAGTGGGTAATTTGTTTGTTTTGTTTTTTTTTTTTTGGGGGTGGGGTGGGGGGGGGGGGGGGGGGTTAGGGACATCTTGGGAGAAGGCGATTTCTGATGGGAGAGGTCAGGGATCCAAGGTCAGTGGGTGCTGAGAGGTCCTTGGAGGCGGGGGGTGGGGACGACGGTAGAAGGTCGTAGGGATGGATGCCTTCTCCAGTTTTATTTATTTATTTTTAACTTACTCTATAATATTATGTGATAATACATACAATAACTTATATACACTTTTAATTTCTATGTCATCCGATAAAATCTCATCGGTCTAACAAAAATCTCTATCATAATAACCCATAATGATCGATAATGACTCTAAAAGAGTCTCTACTACAGCTTTTTCATATATATATATATATATATATATAGGCTTTGTTTGGTAATCAATTTCATCTCAAACTAAAATGTACTTTTTTATATAAATTTTTGTGTTTTTCTAAAAAAAGTTTTTTTTTTTTTCTGAAAAAGTTTTATCTTTTCTAAAAAGTCAACAAAAATTTCCAACTCAAACTTAAAATTTTCTACTCAAACTTAAAATTTTCAACTTAAACTCATTTACTAAACGGATCGTGTATATATATATATATATATATATATATTGGTTACTTCTCGGATTGCTTGAGGGTGCCATTGTGTGTTTAGTGCATATACACTTGAGTGCCTATGGAAGAAAATACGCCTAGAAGTTATCGCCTGTATACCGTTTTTCTTCTCCCCCACTTGAATAATAAATATTTGTTATAAATATGTACTAATTCTTTTCTTTCTTTTCTGTATGTACGTAATCCTTCTTCTCTGCAGATTTCATTCAAGTTCTGGCTGAGAACCGGGGAAACTTGTAAGGTTCCATTGAGTAATTATGGCTGGGACATTCACCTCGTCATATCAAGTTACTTTTGTCATTCTTTCTCTCTTTTTTTTTTTTTTTTTGCTTTGAGTTCAGATCACATCATTCCACTCTTGAATTAATTTGTCTCCTAGCTAACTATGATTACGTTTTCATTTTTTTCTTGTCAAATATGTACATATACATATATATATATATATATATCTATATTAGTTTAAATTTATCCTCTCAGATAGAACTGTGCATACGTTTGTATGGTTGCTATTTGTTATCTAGCTTAGTTTGTCTCTGTGCCATTAAATTCCGCTCGCGAAATGAAATTAATGATTCTGCCCACGAAAATTTATAGAGGAAAAGACCTTCCCCCCCCCCCCCCCTCTCTTTTCAAACTGTGGTAATTTGTAAGAAATTTTATGACTATTTATTTACTAAGCTGTCTAAAATTAATTTCGCAAAAGAGGGGCTAAGACCGCCGATATTTGTAAGAGCTAAATCATGTATATTACTGAAATGTCATAATTTATTGTGTTTTTTTTTTAAGAATGTCATAATCATCTATTGTATAATAAAGGGATTTAAAGGTAAATAATTTTTTAAGAAGTTTTTTTAATAAATAGTCTAATTTTTAAAAAATTTAGTTAAAAGGTTTTTCTTTTATATATATATATATATGGTCAATTAATTATCTTAAAATGGTCATTAAGTGATTGATTACATAACATTATTAATTTGGTAAATCAGTGATTGGCTATAGTCAATTATTGATTGACTATGACGTAAATCATTAATTTTCAAGTCAATCACTTATTGATTATGGTCAATCACTTATTGATAAAATCTAAAGAAAAAAAATATAAACGGCCATTTTGCTAAACAAAAAAAAAGTTTGATTATCTATTAAATTGGGTGATCAAAATAGGCCTCCCACCATAATTTTTCAATAAATTTAGAGGTAAATAGACTTTTTAAAAAAGTCTTTTAACAAATGGCCAAAATTTTTAAAACTTAATTAAAAGACCATTTTTTTAAAAAGTGGTCAATCAATTTTCTTAAATAATCAATTAATAATTGACCATATAATCAAGGACGTAGGGAGACGAGGCCTGTCGGGGGCATAAGCCCCCCCCCCCCCCCCCCCCTCTCACCTTTTGTTTTGTTTAATAAATAGCCTATAATTTTAACTAAATTTAGCCCCCCTAAAAATAAAAGCTTGCTCAAGTTACCCTTTAATTACCCATGATATAGTCATCAGTCCCCCATAAGAAAAAGTTCTGGCTTTATCACTGCACATAATATTGTTAATTTAATAAATTGGTGATTGACCATAGTCAATTATTGATTGACTACAACATAAATCATCAATTTTCAAATTAATCACTAATTGATCAAATCTGTAAAAAATAACAAATGATTATTTTGTTAAAAAAAAAAATCAGTCATTTATTAGATTGGGTGACTAAAATAGGTCACCCAACTTTTTTTTTTTTTTTGTTAAAAACCTTTTTTTTTCTTTAAACGGCCAAGTTTCAAAGTTAAAAAAGAACACTTTAAGTGCGAAGTTGGCCAAATTAGGTTTAACGAAAATTTATGAAAAGCGTTGGTCATCATCCTGACAAGAAAAATGCACATGTTCTTCATGCTCGAAATAAGAGAAGTTCCAAGTTGTAAATAAAACTGGATTAGATCATTTTCTTTTCTCACCTAATAGGTTTTTTCATTTAACTTTTTTTTTTTTTTGATAGATTGTTTTAACGGGTATCACTTAATTTTATTTAAGATAGTAGATCCATTATATTCTAGTTACATGTTTTCATAATTTGCCTTTATCATATGGTTGTCTTGTGTAGTCTTTCTTATTTTCTTGTCTTTTGTTAGCCTTGATTCCTGGAGCTTTAAGTACTTGTTTCTCTTATATCAATTTCACTCTCTTACAAAAAAAAAAAAAAAAAAGGTGATCGGATCGTGGCATTCCTAAATACAGAGTAAACATAACATTTTGATAAAACATAATAGATGCTTAAATACTTATTCCTACATAATTATCCAAATGTCCATACTCTATTTGACACTAAAAGTACGTATTTTATTTCTTCTATATTCCAAGATATAATTTTTTTTTCTTTTGCTCGGAAAGATATAGTACTAGTTGATATGCTATATTTACTTTTTCTCACATATTTCTAACCTTTAAACTTACAAAAAGGATTTTTTTTTAACGGAAATTAAAATGTCAATGTCTAGTTAATATGTGAAAACATCAGCATGATGATCAAAAATCAAAATTTGACATACAATATACATTAGGTGTGAGCATCTATAATACAATGATAACTTATTATGCTAATGGTAAAATTTGATATTTGGATGAAAAAGTGATTTCCAATGAAATATTAGATGAAAAAGTGATTTCCAATGAAATATTATCTTTAATGTCAGATTTATAATATGCTAAAATTTATGGTAAATTTCCCACAAGATATAACCAATTTCAAATTTAACATTTAATTCTTATTGGTTGTTACCTTAACTTTTCATGTAATTATTATAATATTTTTATTTATAATTTATTTAAATACTAAAAATTCACTTTTAAAACTTCAAAAACATTATTAATGATGACAAAAAATAAAAATGGCATCAGAAATAACATTATGCACTATAGCATAAAATAAAATATTGCTATTTGTTGCACTCTTTTGGCACAAATATAATATTAACATAAAAAAATCTATTAGAGATTGTCTAAGGAAGAAAAATATAGATAGCCCCTACTTCTATACAAAAAAAAAGGATAAATAACATATTTTTTTAAATTTGGGTTGGGAGTATTGGAATGAGTTAAATATGAAATTATTGCTAGTTTATACTTACAATTATAATATAAAAACTATGTTATTTTTAAGAATAAAAAATATTTATCTAAACATTAAACTTGTTTAATAAAATAAATATATTAATTTATGAATAAATATGTTATTGATTTAACAGTTTTAAAATGTTATTATTTACATTTTCAATGTAAAAAAAAAAAGGGTGCTATTTACTATAATTTCCGTAGGTGTAATCATGAACCCAAATCACGGCTACTGCATTGAACGGTTCTTCAGTTGGGCCTTCCTGCTATCTATTTGCTTCTTTGATCACGTACGGGTCCACTTTTATCAATGGCGGGTGACTCCGTAATTGGGCCAACATTTACTTTGTGACCAAGTCCAAACACTCGCGGCTGAAAACTTAGGATCCTTCTTCTTCTTCTTCTTCTTCTTCTTTTTGAAAGGGAAAATTTCATTAATCTAGCTAAGAAGATAAAATATATATATATATATATATATATATATCAAACTTAACAAATCATGTATTATATGAGATAAAACCCTTAAATAAAAATGGATTCACCAATGAAATCTGATGACGTTGAAAGAAAAAAACGTATGCTTTAGATTCGATAACGGGTATATATCTCGGCACACTGAAATCGAGCACATGTAAAGATCTTTTTGACAAAACCCCGACAGTTGATAAAGTTTTCCGATCAATCGAGAGTTAAGACTCAGTAGTACAATGGCAATTACTAACTTCGCTTAAAAGTAACTCTAGCAGGACTAAAATACCGTCAAAACTCAGATTTGACGGATAAACAACCAACACGGAAGGTGGAGAAACCACCTCCATTATTAGAAATAACTAACAAAAAATAAAACACCTAAAGAAAAAACGATGAATACATCATCATTATTACACACAAACCACAAATCGTAAAATAAAATAACCAATCACATAGAAAGAGTACGTACCAATAAAACGAACCACATCGATGGAAGAAACTGGGTTGCTGAAACCGAGCTGTTACAGGACCTCTCCGGTACATGACAACCATGCACTACTACCGACTATGTCATTCCTACCTTGTTTGTTCCTACAATGCCCATCCTCCTATCAGGGGCTCGCTTTTGCCAAGACTTTCACCATATGATTCCCACCTTCATCTCTAGAGCCGAGAAGCCTGAGACAAGCCAAATGTCACTACCAGAATCCGGTCCCAGGAGAGTGAAACGATTGAGAAACCCTAGTCCTCATACGTTACAGAGAGAAAGAGAATAGAGAGAGAAAGAGGGAAACTTAGGATCCTTCTTAATAAAAAGAAAAATTTTAAAAAAAATCACGCAACACCGGATGGGATGATCACATTCTCAACAACAAGCTAGTTCGAATGTCCGACATATAGGATTTTAAGAATTTTTTTATAGCAAGTTTATGTTCCTGCTGGATATATTTTTATTTTTATTTTTATTTCTTGAACTGCAATAATATGTCTTTCCTTTGTTGAACCATTGAAAGAAGAGGAAACTTAGTGTAGTGTATTCATGTAATTCATTAGAGAGAGGGGAAAAAAAAAAAATTTTGCTGCAGTGCTGGATGTGGAAGACGAATTTAACTCTTGGATTTGATTTTTGGCTTATGTAAATGCTACCAAATCTAAAATTGAAAACTTAACAATTATTTCTATCATCTATTTTTGTCATGTAATCTGCTTTAACTCAAATGTGAAGAACTACGAGACTACTTACGTATGTGAGAAAGTTAATCATGTTTGTTGTCTCGTCTTAAATTTTAAGTTTTATTTTATTTTTTGTTTAGAATTTTTTCTTGTACAAAAATTTAAATTTTTACTGTTTGATCTAAACGGAATTTAAACATAAAACATGAGAGTCTACATTTGACAAAAATTAATTTTATTCAAAAAAGTTTGTGATGAACAAGATGATCTAAAAGAAAAGAAGAAAAGAAAGACCATAGGCCATTTAGTTCATAGCGTTTTCATGAACAATAAAGATCTAAAAGAATCTTCATGGCTTGTTTCTTCAATGCTTTCCCAAACAGTCCTCTTCCTAGTTTTAGAGCTTTCTCCATCTCTAGTACGCCACAGCCATTGATCTTTTTCAACCTTCCCATCGAGATCTTCGACACCCTCTCGTCGCTCCCCACTGCCTCCATGACGCTATCCACTACGGTGTCTGCCAAAGGAATTCGTTGGCTCCACCGTTTGACTAACATCTCTGAGCCGTAAGCTTCGCTAAACGCAGCCCAAAACGACGCCCTCAAATAGCCCTTCTCTTTGCCTCTCACCATCCATCCCCGCATCCCTTCCTCCAACCTAAAAACCACGGCTCCTGAATCCATGCCTCTTTCAAGACTGACCTCGATCTCTCTCACTTCTTGCCTCGAATGAAGTCCCTCCTCGAATCTACACCTCCTGCAACCACAATCAAAACCCCAACTCCTCGACATCTCCCTGCGCTTTCCCAGCGGGGAAAGTACGTCGAAGTATGCAAACGTGATCTCCTCACCGGCCTTGACATCTCTCGAAGCATGGACTAATACATGGTCTCCAACATGCAAACGCCTAGCATTGGGTACACATGAATGGTTGATGAAACTAGCCAAAACCCACAAACCAATACCATAATAGTCACAGTTCTTCCCCAAAACCTTGGCGGAAACCGCATCTTCGACAAGAGAATTCACATCCAAGATGCTTAAAATCCTGTTCTTATCAAGCTTCTCTACTGAGATTCTACAACTATCGTCAGTCTCAGGCCTAAATAAACTCATATCAGGAATCTCAATATCAAATTCACCATCACCAGAAGACAATGCGGTAAGCAAATTATTGGTTCTAGGACACTTACTAGCGGCGTTTGTGACTTCATCAATGAATTTCTTCCACATGACCAACTGGGCATTTTCTCCCAATCCTTCACCTCCCAGAATACTTCTCTCAGTGGCAATTGCCTTCGTGACGAAAAGCAAAGTCCCCGCATCGATGTTCTTCGTCGCGAATAATCCTCGCCCTCCGATGTCCGATTTCCTTATCTGAACCGGCCCAGTGTACTCGGCGAGCTCCGGAGGCTTTCCCCGGAACCCGTTGACGACCCAATCGGAGAGATCGAAAGCTCCGGTCCTCGACAGAAACTCCATCTTCTTGCATTTTTCCAAGTGCCCTTTAAGGCTTTTGGAGCTCCCATCAGAAGCCTGAGGATCCAGCTGGGCAGTTTTGAAGCAGTCCAAGGCCATGGAGTACTTGTTGAGGTTCATCAAGATCTTCCCTTTGCAGAGGAGAGTCTTGAAATGGGCAGTCTCGATTCTCAACGCTTCGTCGCAGTCTTTCAAGGCTTCGCCGATTTCTCCAAGCCTCGACCGGGCTTCGGCCCGGTTCGAGAGGGCTAAACAGAGGGATTTTTGGAGCTTGGGAACATGGTCTGGATCAGGATTTTCATGGGTTTTGTTGATCTGATCTTGACAGAGAGTGATGAACTGAGAGTAGGCTGTTATGGATTCCTTGTAGTCTTCTCTGAGCAAGAGCTCTGTGGCTTTGGATCTCAGCTCTTGCAAAAGCTCTTCTGGTTCCGCCATTTGCGAATCGCAAAGCTTTTTCTCTGTGGCTATTCTCCTTAGCGGTGAAGATTCTACAACAGTGTGTGTGTGAAGGAAAGAGTTCTGGCTTTCATTTGATTGACGAGGTTTGACGAGAAATTTAAGTTCTTTGTGTGTAACGGTCACATCGCATTTATATGCCAACTTTTTTCGCAACGCCAACGACAATCATGGGGGAAATTCGTTTTAAAGCTGAATTCTCTATTGTTGTTATTATTTTTTTGTTTTTTTATTTTTTTGAACTGATTCCAACTCTATCTTATTATAGAGTAAAGTGTAAAATTACCTTAAATTAGTGTTATTACTAGTATAATTTTGTTGAAGAGAACTTTGTCATTTGTCTTGAGGAAAAAAAAACTCTATTGTAATTTGTTAGCTCTTAATAGTATTGGATGATATTGGGGATTTTAATTACGAGATCTTTTACTAATATTGTAGACTCTTGAGCAAAGGGGGAAAGAAAGTAGAGATATCCCTTTTGTTTTTTAATGTAAAAGGAGGAAAGTATGAGTTAATGGTAAATTCATGTCTTTATTTCTAATGTTAATTCTATGGTTAAAATATAGAGTTTGAATTAAAAAAAAAAAAACGAGGTCATTCCCGGATTTGGCTATAGCCTTAGTTTGAAAACCATTCGGATTGTAACATTTGAATGAAAATATTTAAATAAAAACATCTGAAAAGAAAACATTTAAATTATCATCCGAATTAACATTTAGATGTTAACATTACATTTAATGAAAGCATTTAATTTTTTGTTTAAATGTCAAAATGGACATTCAAATACTCCATTTCAAATATGTAAAGTCCCAAAATCTATTTCAATGGACCATTCAAATGGAATTACCTAAATTTAAGTAAATAGTTACCTCAAACAAACCAAAGTCATTCTCAATATCTTAGAAGATCATAAATGATAAATCTTGAGCTATTGATGACTTTGTGTGTGTGTGAATGTGCGTGCATTTTTATTTTTTATTTCAGAATAAAATATTTAAACTCTACATTTTAGAATGAAGTGAGAAGTTGAATACCATTAAACTATACCTACAACACCATAGCTTTATGTTAAGTGCAAGAAATTTTGGATAAATTTCAAGCCACAATATAGATAGACCTCTAGTTTGTCAATCTATGGCAATGTAGAATAATTTAGCATTAATAGTCGCATACGTTACCTTATCATCATCCAATAGAGGAAGAAATTGTTGAAATATGTACCACGAAAATCGAATTTTTGACATATTCACTGCCATTACAAAGGAACATACGTAGCGCTTATCAAAAAAGGCGAACATATGTAGCGGATACGTTCATTCGCACTTCATGATTCCCATATGTCTATATATATATATATATATATATATAGAAGAATTTATGAGTATATATGTATATTTGTTCCTTGAGATGACCGGAATCTCGCCTCTCTATTGGTTTTGGATGTGTAACAAACCTATCCGTCCATCACTTCTTAAGAGAGTACATTCCATCTCTTAGTTCTAGTTTCTCTTCAGCAACTAGTCCGGATAAGAAACTTTGCAACTGTTGGAGAGTTTTGTCGTAAGACGGATCGGCAATGCAGAACATCTGCAGCATTTGAATACAGTTGGCTGTTGCAAGTCATCGATTAACCATGTTATCAGTTTCCAAAAAAAATCAATGGGCACGGTCCACCTTACCTTGAGGGTATTATGGATTCGATCTAACGCCATGTTTCCGAAATTTGTGAGCATCCCCATGATAAATTTCTGCAACAAAGATAGATACAAATGTTCATCAAATTAGATGTATGTCAGCACCCATCCAATTCTTGCCGAAGAGCGATTTGGTTTTCGAAATTGACAAGAGGGCATCATTTTCCGAAGTAGCATTCAAGTGCCTTCTTTTCGTTTCTTGAGGAAGCTGATTTAGACTAATTCAGTTTTAGTGATATGCAACAAGAAAATGAGGGGAAAATCCGATTTTATTGGCAAATTTCACGCACCTCGTACACAGTCATTTCTTTTCGTAGTTGATCTTCCACAGAAGCCACAGACCTCTCTCCCTCATCATCGGCTACTAGATCTTCACAAGCCCCACTGCTACCGACATTCTTACCTGTGTCAACCATGCCTTCCATTAGAGTAAAGACATTATCATTTGAGTCTTCCCCGAGTGATTCTGCAAGAACTCCCTTAAAAAAAAAAAAAAAAAAAAAAAAAGCATCAGCTTTTCACTTGATTTCCAAACCCCTTAAAAGTTCAACAAATAACCAGTGTGAACCTAGCTGGTGCTTGAAAGGAAACTCTAGCCAAGTGAAGAAATTAGTATCCAGTAAAATTGACTGTTTTTTAAGGTTAGTATAGTAAATGTAAATTACTGCCTTTAATCCAGCAAGTGTCAAACACGAAATGCTCAATCAAAAATAAAAAGAAGACAAAATGGTGGGATAAATATTTAATGTTAGTCACGTGTGTGTGGAAGAAACAAGAACCGGGTAAATAAAGAAACTTCGTAGGATGAGTTATCAAAAATACCTTGCTTATCCAGAAATTTATTCTGCGGTTAAGCACGTCTACTGGAACCCCAATCGCAGCTGCAAGATTTTTAGAGGTCCAACTGAAAGCGAAAGGTAAAAGTATTGTTGCGTTAAAGTCAATAACATATATGGTATGAAAAAAGTCAATAACATATATGGTATGAAAAAATTCGTCAGTTGGCCTACCTAGCTTGATCTTGAAACTTCATAATTATCGCTGCATGCACAGGCGCCACTGTAAACTGCATCTCTCTATCTTCAAATTGCAATTCCAACTAAATCAGCACAATCAAAACCAAAAATTACGATGTTATTTGAGTGGGTACAGGACAGAAAAGCAGACCAATGGCTGAAAACGGTAAACATCAGCAGGCATTCAGAGTCATGGTACTGAAGCACCGAACCTTGACTGCACCAAGATTTTTCTTCCACATTAGCTTACGAGGGGTCATGATTTCATTAAATCTCTTCGCATAATCAGAGAGTAGCTGATCAACAGGCTGAGGTATAACGAGTGACTCGTCCTGAAAATATTTTCAAAGTCGATCAAAATGCAACAAGTAATTGTAACAGAGATAGAAGGTAGCTTTAATGACAATAGATAGTTTGATTGAGAAATGTACAACTAAAGCAAGGTGTAACCATACCGGTTCATAATGCCTAGTGCTTGCCATTTTAAATGAGTGCAGCGCAAGTAAACTAGATACTTGATGCAGAATCAGAGGAACTATAAAACCAATAGCCATGAATATTTTTTCCGAGTAAAACGCAATAAATAATGCTAAAGTTATATCCCAGCTATAAATAAAATGGGAGATGAAGATTTAAACTCTAACTATAACATTAGAGGGCTTTGAATAGCATAAGGTTTGTAGTAGCTCTGACATGTAAAAGAAACAAATTTGGTGTTGTGAATCTTTGTCAGCTAAGTCTAAATAGCAGTGTCTTAATATGAAGTAAAGACACAATGAATACTACGGCAAATAATTACCTGGATTGGAGGCCAGAAATTAGAAGATATAATTGTAGCATCGAGAATGTCCATGCGCAACTCAGTATTCCCCAACTCAGAACCTAAGAATACATCCAGCGGAAAATAAGAGTGAAAGAATTGCCCCAAACCATACACACTTTTTTTTTTCTTTTCACTAAAATGATAAAACTAAAAAGCTACCAGTTCTAGATAACTGATTTATGGTTGCTTTGATGTTGCTATTTGTCCTCTTGGAACCAATTATATCGTTTAGCATAATTTCACATTTCTGCATGCTGCTCTCTCCAAAATGAATCTGCGAATAATGAAGAAATAAGAATGAGCGTGAAGGCAAGAAGTGTATAATATAGTGAGGATTTTAAAACAGGGTATAAGCCATAAAGAAACTCAGCTTCAAGTGACAGACGTCAAATAAAAGCCACAAGCGTGTAATATAGAACAAAGCACCTGCCTTGAGGAGTTCCAGAGTGCGTAATTCTGTGTCTATGTCATAATCAGATTTGTTCAGAAGTTTTTCGGCCAGCATAACACGATATTCATTAACAAGTTGATCTTTTGAACCAATTATGCCAACAATCATCCCAAGTATGTCAACCTTTCTCCGGTTCCTGCTACCCTTCAAAGGGTCAGCTTCTACAGGGTCAGGCTCCCAGCTGAAAGGGCAGAAATCACACCAAGAGATACATCAGTTCTGTAATATGGAAACAAAAAGATAAAAGATTTTTACCACTTGAAACGTTTCAGTACAATAGTTTTCTAATAGCTTGCAGAGAACCATATTTCATTTCATTATTGTACACACCGTTTGGCATTTATCCATGCTTGCTTGTCATCAGTGTTAAAATCATCATCAAGACCAGTGTTTTCCTGATTTTCTTCATCTCTATTTAATTCTTCAAGAAGGCTGTCCCCGGTATTTCCAGAAATATTTGAATTGCCACCGCTCCCATCAGTAAGCATGGTCACAATGCATTTGATGGTGTCTTTCCTTCCTCTTAGATAATCTCTTATTGGTTCACCAACTGCTTCAAGGAAAACACCTGCTGGATCTATTGTCCTGAGTGCCTTAATGGTTGAAACATATTGATGCAATATGTCGTTGGTTGAGGCACCGGCAGTAAGTAAGCGATATCGTAGTGCAGTGATGAATGACTCAACCAGCTTGGAATGCTGTCCGGTGTACTCAAGACACTGTTTTAAATCTTCAATTGCTGGCAAACTGCATAGTCCAAAACAGGAAAGACTAAGCAAACCCCAAAACTATCTAATCTCAGTTTTAACATGTTTCGACCATTCAACAAAATTTAATACTTCTTAGAAAAAGGTATTAGCAAGTGCCATTGTCCTGTGCATTGGGATTGTTAAAATAAATGATACAACGGATTATTTTTAAGCACAAATATGATTCGCACATAAATTAAAAACCATAGCAGATAAAGCATCCACCACACTCCATAGTCCATTCAACAAATCACGAGTAAAAGAGATGAATTTTACCTGTCAGGGTAATCCACAATAATCTCAAATAGCTTGGCTATTCTTAGATCTTGCAGGGTTTCATAGGCAAAATATTCTAGTCGCAATTGCCATCGAACAAGTCCTTCAGAAGGAATCTCAGAACCAGGATAAAATGATGAAGGGCGTGAAGCCAAAGGTGACTTGAGGCCGGATGAAACATCATCATAACTAGTGGACTCACCAAGATAAGCAAGAAGGGCATGCAAGAATTGAAGAGGCACAGCCTGCATGATGTACATTCAAGCACGAGAAACGAATATTAGAAGAATTAAAAACGTACAA
Organism: Ficus hirta; assembly: GCA_038430175.1. NCBI lineage: Eukaryota > Viridiplantae > Streptophyta > Magnoliopsida > Rosales > Moraceae > Ficus > Ficus hirta. The sequence goes on along the minus strand of CM076595.1, from coordinate 11,404,912 downwards.
GGAAAAAAGTCATAAATATCCTAAGATACACTTATACATAGATCCCGGCATGGAAGGCAGGCAAGAAAGTTACTTAGATCAAGCCAATAGTTGAAGCTAAGAAAGAAACCTGTATCCACCCTTTAATGGACTCCAAAACTGAACTCCTGTAATCATCACCAGCAAGATCATGTACTTTAGCCTGCCAGGCAAACAGCAAATACCCCGGATTAAGATGTCATAATGGAAACATGGAATAGGTCGAATTTCAGTATAATATGAAAGATGTTGGTTGTGAAAACATTGGAAAAAGAACAGATCGAGCAGAGCTCGGAAGTAAAATGAGATAAGATAAGCCAGGCGACAAAGTGCAAAAACGGAGCAAATTTCACCTTCAGAAGCAAAAATATGGCAGAAGCATAGGCATCTTCAGTCATGGATGTAAAACCAAGATTCCTTAGATCGCGAACAACCTTCCCGATATTTTTCACCAACTTGTTATTCTCCGAGAACCTGCCCTGTACAGAGTATTCATCAATTTCCATTTTACCAGCCCCATAGGATCCTTTGCTCCGTTCATCTAAACCCATGTCATCATTATCTTGAATTTCAACATCGTCATCAAATTCTCCCGCCATGATAGTGCTTAGTTCCTCCAATCTTTCCTTGAAGTACCAATGGAGCATCTCTAAGAACATAGAAACATGGCCAAAAAGGGGGGAAAAAAAAAGAAAAGGGCTGTAATCAAACTAACTATCGGGAAATTGTATGAAAAACCAAGAAATGTCCATAACGGGTAATAATTAACAAATAAGAGTATATTTAATGCAATGCCAAATTGTTGTGTCAATGTTAAATTTTGACATTTGGAGTAAAAAAGTGCTCTCCAATGGAATGTTCTCTTTGAAGCCAAATTTGACATATGCTGAGCTTTGTGACAAATTTTTCCACAAGGTATATCCAATGTCAAATTTTACATTTGATTCTTATTGATTGGCGTCTTTACTTTTTCATATAATCATTACAATTTTTCATTTTTAATTTATTTAAATACTAAAAGTTCATTTTTTTGCGTTCCAAAACATAACAATGATGCATATAGCATAAGAAATTCAGTCTTTTGTAAAACTTTAGAATTGACATACACAAATGCATTGGAGATGGTCTAAGGTATAGACATACCGGGAAAATGGCGAGGAAGAGAAGCCATAAGAACCGAAGAAACTAGTAATTGATACTTAGAAAAGAGGTGGAATCTCTCAGCATCAGAATTATGGCTTCCCTCTGATCCATGATCCTTGAAAGACTGTAAAGCATGAACCAGCATTAACAAGCACTTCTCTTGGTACTGCTTTTCCGTCGATATCTCTTCCAAAGCCTTGCACAGTACTTCCTGAACTTCGTCTTCCCCAATCTGGATTTCAAAAAAAACTTTCTCGTGTCAGCTTCAGTAAAACAGGACAAGAAGAAGAAGAAGATAATTTCAAGCCCATTACGTTGTGGTTTTTCATTTGGAGTTCGGAACTGTTGCCATGGGAATCGAAATGCCTCCAGAATTTGAAGGCGCCATTTTTCTGAAAGGTTTCCTGGGACGAAATAAGACACGAACCAGAGATTAAACCATGATTTGGTACAAAGATCATAGCTTTTTTTTTTTTTTTTTTTTTTTGCAGAGAACAAGTTGGGAAATCGCGTACCTCGAGAGCACGGAGGAAGTGGTCTCGGACAAGAGAGTCGAGGCCGTGCTTGCAAAGGCCGCGGACGTGGGAGACGAACTCGGAGCCGACGGAGAGGTCGCCGGCGCCGTTGAGAAGCGCGTCCGTGGCGGCCGAGAAGCCGTCGTAGCTGGCGACGATTTCTTGGAGTGAGTCATCGGTGAGAGTGTCCAGAAGCCCCAAATTGAAAGCCGAGGATGTCGAAACCTCCATTGCCGCTCTGAGGAAAGCTCTCTCTCTCTCTCTCTCGGCACCCTAGAACTGGAAAATCGATATTGATTTTTGTTCTTTGTTTTGGATTTGCCGCCAATCCGATGTCGAAGAGGAAAGTTCCCGCTGGGGAAATAAGCACATAGAGTCGTTAGTTCTACGACGTTAAAATTGCCGTCGTTTTGGAGCAGATGATAACGGAACGAGGTCTTAATTGGGTCGGTGTATTTGGAATTAAATTTTTAAGTTGAAATTGATTTAATTTTTTAAAAATTAATTATAATTTTTTTTTATTTTTTAAAAAAGATAAAAATTGATAAGAAAATTTTAGATTTAAACCTTAACATTAAATGTATTTTAAAAAATACTTTTTCATCTTTATCTCAACATTCCAAAATTAATTTCATACTCGTTTTATTTCTCATTTAATAAATGAAAAATAATTAACTTAAAACAAAGAATTATTATTAAAACCTAAATAATTTATTCAAAAATCAAATATCATACCACACAAGTCAAATTCTAAAGATATACAAATCCAATCTTAATTATAAAATCATGATTCTATAAAAAGTTATCGTGTTTAAAAGATTTATCTTAAATATTTAAAGAAAAATAAACAAAATCTTTAGTGATGGAAGGTTGAGGTACAGATGTAGAAATAGTTTGGAGAACAAAATACTGGAACTTATTAGATAAAAGACCGTGACTTTTTTGTTCTCGAAATTACTAGATGAAAAATAGTGACTAGTGAAGGGCTTAAAAGCACCTTAAGTATCTGTTATCTAACGAATCTTTTCTAAGAGGTTTCCAAACCATTTAATATCTTTTTTAGTAGAAGGTGATAGTATACCATTGGACAAAAAAAGAGACCCTTTTTTTTTTTTCATTCCCTCAATATATGTGGCACACTTTAGTAATAGAATATCAAGTAAAGGCTCCATCGTACTTGACCTAATCCAAAAAAATTGTCAGCCTACAAATCCATATTGTGATGGAGGCAATGTGGGAAGTGCTTCCCCACCCCCCTCTATGCTCATAACTTGCGAACAAGACTTTGTCCTCATTTCCACCCTCTATCTCTGAAGGTTGTCCCCTATAATGCTTCCTGTAGCCTCTAATCCCGTGGAAATACTACTATCCTTACAGGTTTTTTGGTGGAATATTAAGAATACTAATTTTCTTTAGTTAAATCTAAAATTTGATTCGATCGTATTTAATTAGGCAAGATTAATAATAATCCATTAATACAAAATTTATATACCATACAAAGTTACAGTTTTTAAAGACAATACCCTTTATTTTTATCTTTTTACAAAGAATTATAATGCACAATTCAACAGTATAAATGGTATACAAAAACTCTTTTTTTTTTTTTTAAATTTCAAGATCAATAGATAAATTATAATAAGAATATAGGTACTGAATTAAGGGAGGATGAGTCAAATAGCATAAACTAAATTTCGAATTTAATAAAATAGCATATTTTTGAAAAAAGGAAAATTATAGCATATTAGCTTCATTGTTTTTTTTTTTTTAAATTCAGATTCTACCCCACCCCCATCTTCTCCAGCCCTCGTCAGATCTGTCATGTCGTCGTCGGCTCTAGCACCGGCCAACGTCATCATCAACAGCAAGCACGTGCGTAGTTGACAGAAACCCTCCTCGGAGTCGCCATGGCAAGACGATGCGATAATCACAGGGACATCCAACTCAGATCGTGGGAGAATAGCAAGAAAAATTGTCGGAAATTGTGATGAAAATCACTGAAAAATCGCAAGGAAATCATGACGATCACTAATCTTCGTTCACGGGACGACGACCTCCATAAGCACAAATTTCCGGCCTCAGGCCGCAACTCGTTCTCTGTCGATAAATCCTCTAGAGGCGGCAGTACTGTCAAGATCTGATTTTCATATCTAAATTCAAGGAGGGGCATATTTAGAATTTTTATAAAATTTGGGGTGTTTTTTAGAATTACACTAAATAAAATAAAAAGAGGGAAATACATAGATATGCTTCTAATGTACTAGTAAATACTAGTATTTGTTAGCATATATCGAATTTACTAAAGTAGGATTTATTAGTAAATCCATCTTTACTAGTAAATCCAATATTTACTAAATAAGTAAGTCCAATTATTTACAAGTAAATATAGTAGATTTACTAAGTAAACATTATACAAAGTCAGTAAATCTTATTATTTATCCATAAATCTTGTGATTTTTTAATTTATGATTGTTTGATAAACTCATCTTAACCTCAATCAAATAGTAAATCCGGAATTTGCTAGTAAATCTGATATTTACTAGTAAATCAGGTACTAATAAATACAACATTTATTTTATTTTTTGTTTTTTTATTTATTATCGTAAAAATGATATCCACTATGTAATTCCAATATTTACTTTAATTTTAATTTAATTTTTTTTGGTAAATCCACATATTTACATTATTGTATTTACTATAAAATTCACATATTCACGTCATAATATTTACTTAAAAAAATGCAATGTTTACTTAGTAAATCTGATATTTACTCAATGAATCTATTAGTTGATTTAGTTTACAATTTTTGTTATTTACATGGAAATCTGATATCTACAAATTCTTTTTTTTTTTTTTAGTAAATATAAATATTTACTAAACAATACATATATTTACTGATTAAAATTTATGAGTAAATAAGTAAATCTACTGTTATCAATATCTATGTTGTTATTTGATTTGAAATTTATCAATTTGTTAAGTAAATCTTAGTATTTACTAATAAATCTTAATATTTATCGGTATTTAAGTTGTTTTAGAAATTATGAACTTATCAATAAAATCAAATTTTTGTTACTAAATCTTAGTATTTACTAATAATTGTAAATTGACAATTTAAAAATTTACAATTTTCTCTATTCAAAAAACCATTTTTATTAAATTTATATTGACAATTATTTATTAGTAAATATTTGTATTTACTAGTAAATATCTATATTTACTTAATTGGCATTGAAACTAACTTATTTACTATTAAATATGATGATTTCCATTCATAATTTTAGATATTTACAAAAAAAAAAAAATTAGCATTTACATTATATAATGGTAAATACATAAGAAATTACAAAACAAATAACAATAAATTATTTTATTTTACTAATCTACAACAAACCCCTCAAAACCAATTAATTACAAAGCAATCCCAAAAAATCAAAACTCAAACCTAACCCTAATTGCCCAGTGCCGCCTTCAGAGAAGACGACAGCTCCAGTGCCGGAGTTGAGGAAGATAACCATCAAGTCTGCAGAAAAAAAAAAAAAAAAAAAAACTGACCCAAAGAGGAAAGAAAACCTCGCCTTCCCATCCGCCTCGCGATCTCAACGTTGCTGCTCTCCTCTTGCCGCCAGTCTGCAAAAAACCAGAAGCAAAAAGCCAGACACAGAGGGGAAAGAAAAAACTCACGTCCCATCACGATCTCGCTCATCTCGCCATTGGGATCCAGTCGCTCTTGTGACATCGTCGCAATCCGGTTCTTCACAGCGTCATCTAGTTTGGTTCTTATCGCTGTCGCGATCCGGTTCTTCCCGTCGCGGTCTGGTTTCATTCTCGCCGCTACCATGATCTTTCCACCGTCACCGGCGCGGGTCCTCTTCGGTCAACGAGGATAGAGTGAGAAAGAGAAAGGCAGAGGAGAAAGGGGGGGGGGGGGAGGGAGATGTAAAAGAGAAAGAATGTGTATGTAAAAGGAGAAAGGGGAGGGGGGGGGGGAGGGAGATGTAAAAGAGAAAGAATGTGTATGTAAAAGGAGAAAGAGGAAAAATCGGAATAAATTAAAATGTACAATAAAAATATGCTATAATTTTCATTAGTTTCTTTTAAATATGCTATATGGTAAAATTACCGCTAAATAAATTTATGTATCAATATTAAATTTTTAACATGTAAAAAAAATTCACACTGTTAACATTTGCTCTGAAAAAAAAAAAATTAGACAAGAAATCACTGTTCAATACAATGTTAATTTTTATCCTATATTTTAACTTATGTTATAGTTGGTGTCGAACATAACGCCTATTATAGTATATGTTACAGTTTTATATATTTTCATAATGTTAAATAACAATCATATTGTTTATTAAAGAACACAAGTTTTGGAGGATTGGTATTCAAATTCGGAAAAGAACTTAGCAAAAATAATATTTGAAAGAAAAAAAAAGTCCCATATTTAAATTAACAAAAGTATATATAAAAAAAAGAATAAAGAAATTCAGAATATTACCTTAAAAGTAAACTAAACAAAAAATAAAAACAATAAGAAACAACTATTCATAAAAGGCAAACGAATCCAACAAAAAAACTAAATTTATCTATATATCTAGAAATCTTTTCTCTTTCAAATATGAAGATTACAAACATTTTTCTATCAGAGTCAGTGATCATATATGTTTATAAATTAATGTGTTCCGTCAATTTATACTTCTTTTTTTTTTTTTGAGTAAGCATATAATTGTCAATTTTTTTTCTCATGACTTGATGTTCTTAGGACTTGGATCTACTTCCACCTCTCTAATCCAGATGAAGAGTGCGCAGCATTATTCTTAAGTATATAATTCAAAATATTATTTACTTTAAATATTTCATTTAATTACTTTTTTAAAAATTGGAGGAAATTATTTGAATGATACAAATTTAAAGATCATTATATTAATATGATACAAAAAATTAATACTAAAATAACATAATATAAAATTAAACTAAAATTAATAAAAATCTGTGTCATATTGATCAGGAATAAGGAATTTATGTTATATTGGTCGATAGATGAGAAAACGATGGTTATTGTAACTTTTCTAAAAATTGTTATTCACTCTCAATTGGGCTACTTCAGCTAGATTGGGCCTTCAAGCTTTAGCCCGCATTGTAATTAAATGGGCCTTTTAATAGCCACTTTGGTCTGGACCACTGTTTCTGAGTTTGACAATGAGCGGAAAATGAAGCCCACATATGAGACTCTTGCTTGCGCTTCAGTAAAGAGGAACACAAGTGTGGGAGGGAATTCGAATACATAAAATAATTTAACAAACAACATTTTTTGAAAAATAAAGGATAATCGTGATGGCAAGATGTTGCGATAATCACAGGGACATCCAACTCAGATCATGGGAGAATAGCAAGAAAAATTGTCGGAAATTATGATGAAAATCACTGGAAAATCGTAAGGAAATCACGACAATCACTAATCTTCGATCACGGGACAACAACCTCCATGAGCACAAATCTCCAGCCTCATGCCGCAACTCATTCTCTGTCGATGAATCCTCTAGAGGCAGTGGTACTACCAAGATCTGATTTTCATATCTAAATTCAAGGAGGGGCATATTTAGAATTTTTATAATATTTGGGGTGTTTTTTATAATTACACTAAATAAAATAAAAAGAGGGAAATACATAGATATGCTTCTAATGTACTAGTAAATACTAGTATTTGTTAATTAGCATATATCTAATTTACTAAAGTAGGATTTATTAGTAAATCCATCTTTACTAGTAAATCCAATATTTACTAAATAAGTAAGTCCAATTATTTACAAGTAAATATAGTAGATTTACTAAGTAAACATTATACAAAGTCTATAAATCTTATTATTTATCCATAAATCTTGTGATTTTTAATTTATGATCATTTAATAAACTCATCTTAACCTCAATCAAATAGTAAATCCGGAATTTGCTAGTAAATCTGATATTTACAAGTAAATCAGGTATCTACTAATAAATACAACATTTATTTTATTTTTTGTTTTTTTATTTATTATCGTAAAAATGATATTCACTATGTAATTCCAATATTTACTTTAATTTTAATTTAATTTTTTTGGTAAATCCACATATTTACATTATTGTATTTACTATAAAATTCACATATTTACTAAAAAAATTGCGATGTTTACTTGATAAATCTGATATTTACTCAATGAATCTAGTAGTTGATTTAGTTTACAATTTTTGTTATTTACATGGAAATCTGATATCTTCAAATTCTTTTTTTTTTTTTGAGTAAATCTAAATATTTACACAACGTAAATAAATTTATTTACTAAACAATACATATATTGACTAATTAAAATTTATGAGTAAATAAGTAAATCTATTGTTATCAATATCTATGTTATTATTTGATTTGAAATTTATCAATTTGTTAAGTAAATCTTAATATTTACTAGTAAATCTTAATATTTACCGGTATTTAAGTTGTTTTAGAAATTATGAACTTATCAATAAAAATCAAATTTTTGTTAGTAAATCTTAGTATTTACTAATAACTGTAAATTGATAATTTAAAATTTTACTATTTTTTCTATTCAAAAAACCATTTTTATTAAATTTATATTGATAATTATTTATTAGTAAATATTTATATTTACTAGTAAATGTCTATATTTACTTATTGGCATTAAAACTAACTTATTTACTATTAAATATGATGATTTCCATTCATAATTTTAGATATTTACAAAAAAAAAAAATAATGAGCATTTACATTATATAATGGTAAATACATGAGAAATTACAAAACAAATAACAATAAATTATTTTATTTTACTAATCTACAACAAACCCCTCAAAACCAATTAATCATAAAGCAACCCCAAAAAACCAAAACTCAAACCTAACCCTAATTGCCCAGTGCCGCCTCCAGAGAAGACGACAACTCTAGTGCCGGAGTTGAGGAAGATTGCCATCAAGTCTGCCAAAAAAAAAAAAAAAAACTGGCCCAAAGAAGAGAGAAAACCTCGCCTTCTCATCCGCCTCGCGATCTCATTGTTACTGCTCTCTTACCGCTGGTCTGCAAAAAACCAGAGGCAAAAAGCCAAACCCAGAGGGGAGAGAAAAAACTCACGTCCCATCGCGATCACGCTCATCTCGCCATTGGGATCCAGTCGCTCTTGTGAGGTCATCACAATCCGGTTCTTCGCACAGTCGTCTGATTTGGTTCTTATCGCCGTCGCGATCCAGTTCTTCGCGTCGCGGTCTGGTTTCGTTCTCGCCACTGCCGTGATCTTCCCACCGTTACTGGCGCGGGTCTTCTCCGGTCAACGAGGAGAGAGTGAGAAAGAGAAAGGCAGAGGAGAGAGAGATAGAGAGAGAGAGAGAGGGGGGGGGGGGGGGGAGGGAGAAGTAAAAGAGAAAAAATGTGTATATAAAAGGAGAAAGAGGAAAAATCGGAATAAATTAAAATATACAATAAAAATATGCTATAATTTTTATTAGTTTCTTTTAAATATGTTATATAGTACAATTATTGCTAAATAAATTTAAGTATCAATATTAAATTTTTAACATTTAAAAAAAATTCACACTTTTAACATTTTCTCTGAAAAAAAAAAAAAAATTAGACAAGAAAATCACTGTTCAATACAATGTTAATTTTTATCCTATATTTTAACACACGTTATAGTTGGTGTCGAACATAACGCCTATTATAGTATATGTTACAGTTTTATATATTTTCATGTTTAGTGTTAAATAACAATCATATTGTTTATTAAAGAACACAAGATTTGGAGGATTGGTATTCAAATTCGGAAAAGAACTTAACAAAAATAATATTTGAAAGGAAAAAAAAGTCCCATATTTAAATTAACTAAAAGTATATATAAAAAAAAAAGAATAAAGAAATTCAGAATATTACCTTAAAAGTAAACTAAACAAAAAATAAAAACAATAAGAAACAACTATTCATAAAAGGCAAACGAATCCAACAAAAAAACTAAATTTATCTATATATCTAGAAATCTTCTCTCTTTCAAATATGAAGATTACAAACATTTTTCTATCAGAATCAGTGATCATATATGTTTATAAATTAATGTGTTCCGTCAATTTATACTTTTTTTTTTTGTGAGTAAGCATATAATTGTCAATTTTTTTCTCATGACTTGATGTTCTTAGGATTTGGATCTACTTCCACCTCTCTAATCCAGATGAAGAGTGTGCAGCATTATTCTTAAGTATATAATTCAAAATAGTATTTACTTCAAATATTTCAATTAATTACTTTTCTAAAAATTGAGGGAAACTATTTGAATGACACAAATTTAAAGATCATTATATCAATATGACACAAAAAATTAATACTAAACTAACATAATATAAAATTAAATTAAAATTAATAAAAATTTGTGTCATATTTATCAAGAATGAGGAATTTATGTTATATTGGTTAATAGATGAGAAAACTATGGTGCTTATAACTTTTCTAAAAATTGTTATTTACTTCCAATTGGGCTACTTCAGATAGATTGGGCCTTCAAGCATTAGCCCGCATTGTAATTAAATGGGCCTTTTAATAGACACTTTGGTCTGGACCACTGTTTCTGAGTTTGACAATGAGGGGAAAATAAAGCCCACATCAAATGAGACTCTTGCTTGCGCTTCAGTAAAGAAGAACACAAGTGTGGGAGGGAATTCCAATACATAAAATAATTTAACAAACAACGTTTTTTTAAAAATAAAGGATAAATTTATCGTTTTTAAAATTCACTTTTTAATTTTCTAGTAGTGATATAAATTTAAAATGATCAAATCGTCCTCTTAATTGTGGTGTATATATATATATATATATATATATATATATTTAAACTGCCCACATAAAAAATAATACCATTGAATTTTAATTTCTCTTCATAGCTTGTACTAAGTCTAGGCTGATGATCTAAAGAAGTACTATACGGTGACCTCATTTTGTACCTCACTTTTATGAAATATGTTCTGTAAGAGAAAAATCATAGGATTCATAGAGAATTGAATTTCCTCACCTAATCCGAAGGTTCAATTTAAATTTAATCAATATAACACAATAAATGCTATATCCAACTGGGTGAATACATCCCTAAATATGAAAAGATCCTACGGTTGAATATTACTCAATAGTCAGTAGAATCCATCATATAAGATATGTTGTTGACACATTACGAGTAGTGGAAGTGGAAAATCATTCAATCTTTTTGTTGTACGGTTTCATACCAGTTGTGAATGTTTTTTATCGTTAAATCTATGTAAAAAAAAATATAGAGAATAGATAATTTACAGTACATATGTGATGGAAAATAAAATCATATTGATAATATATATATTTATTTTAAGATCCTATAGTAAAAATCCATGTAGAAAGAATTAGAACTTTCGTTGACGTGAGCCTACTAGTTTTTCGGTATAGGCAGCCAGCTTGTTTGTTTTATTTGTTGAATAATTAATCCAAGGTTCTAGCTTTTATCCAACTTAAATTACTCTTGCTTTTTTTCTTTTTTCTAAGTTGAGAGTAGAATATTCGAATTTTTCATCTTATGAGAGAGTAGTTGGATATATAATTATTGTTATATTATGCCTGCAAATACCATCCCTACTTTTTTGTACCAAAATAGATTAGCAATTTTTTATCAACTGATTTTTAAAATTTTTTACCCAATTAACTTTAAAAAATTACATTTTTAGATGATAATTAACTATCATGTATGTGCAGGGGCGGAGGCACCCCCGGAATTTTACATATTTCTTTTTTACCTCTTTAATTTGGAAATTTTAAATGATTTCCTATAGTTTTTCCCCTTTATAATTTTTTTTTTTATAAACTTCGTCCCTTATTTATCCATTTAAATTCTTTTAATTATTACTTTTACATATTTCACCCTAAATTTTGACTTCAAAACACTAACGTTTACAATTTAATAACTCAAATAAAACACTATGAAATAAAATACTACGTGAACTTTAAAATTGAATTAGATTCTTTTGTAAATTTAGTTCATTTAGGGAGAAAAAAAATGAAGAAAAGATATAAATAGATAATGTTGATAAAAGATTTTACCATTGTCGTTTTGGTTCAGACTTTGGATTAAATTCATGTCCCACTTGAAAATTGTTTCTGACTCTGTCATTATGTATATGTGAGTTGGTGTTTAATAACAAATCTTATAATGTTGATGAAACAAAAATTAGAAAGTAGAGCACACTGTATCCTAAAATATTATTGACAAAAAAGGTAGAAATACTTGAAAAAAAAAAAACAAAAAGAAAAGTGTTTCTATTTTCGAGTGATGAATCTTTGCTATTTAAAAAAAAAAAAGATGTGTTTTTATGTTTCCATGTTCCGTAATTAAAGAGATGGTCATAACATATATTATTTTAAAATCAAGGATATATTTTGAACAAATTCAAAGGTATTTTTAATCCTGTAAAACGTATGTGTTTATATATAGGTGTGTGTAAATATCTAATTTTTCCGTAGTTTTAACATGCAACGATCCAATTAGGGGCAAAAAAAAAATCCCTTGAAGCATTAATAAAACAAGCACCCTATACATATTAGTGTTTTGTTCTACTAAATATGGATTTTCCAGCCAAAAAAGAAAAAAAATTAATATTGATTGAAGTTTCTAGCTATTTTTTAGTACCCAACAACAATTAGGTGCTTCAGTTATATTCTGATGAGGTCAGACTGTAAATTTAAAGCGTTTATTTTCTCCTCGGTCTACAAGATTCCAAATTGTACCCTAATAATATCCATATCTGAACCCCATATACATACATCATATATATATATGAACACTGCAATGCAAATTGCGGAGGATATAACTTTCAGTTCCGCAATATACATTAAGGTTTCGTTTAGTATCCGGGTTTAACTCTAACTAAACTGTATTTTTTCATCTCAATTTTTGTCTTTTTCTAAAAATTCAACAAAATTTATAACTACTTTTTAAAAAGTCAACTCAACTTAAACTCAACTCATTCACCAAACGGACCCTAATACATACATAAAAAAAAATTATTTACAAATATAAATATACATGCTTCCAAGACAAACATTATGTGGTCACTATATATATGCAGTAACTATGCTACTGTATATAGCTTGGAGGGGGCTTTAAAAACGGGCGTAGTGAAAATCACTTGACACCGAGGAGTGTGCACAGTAAACTAATATAATTACTAGTTGGTAAAGACTAGTATTGAAATTTCTGAAATCTCCAACTACATTTGTGCAGCAACAATTAAAATAATAATAACAATAATAGTAATATTGTTATAATTATTATAAATAAATTAGAGTTTTATTGCACGAACTTAATTAATTTGTTCACATCATATTCATCGTGGTCACCTGCCAATTTTAAGTACTACTATGGAAGATACTGTGTTTTTCACCAAACGAGATTGACTTAACATGAAAGCTTTGCTGGCGCGCATAGCTGCCTCATATAAATATATATTTTTGTATATTTATTCGTAATATTTATAAATATCATGTATGACAAATCGCTATCTCAGCCGTTAATAGAACGGCAATCTTCGTAGTGTTTTAAATACTTTATTATAGATATCTTTTAGAAATGATTTATTATATTAATTCAGTCTTTTAACGTGGTTTCTTCGATTTTGAGAATCATTTCAGCTTTTAGTTAGTTTTTTTTTTTTTTTTTTTCTATTTATCATTTTGATATATATTTTTTGTTAAACCTCAAAACTATGTCGGCCGATTTCTGACCGACTTTAAAGTAGAAATCCACTCTTGATATTGGTCGGTTTTTAGATGTTAAGTACTTAAGTTAATCGAGTTTATAATTAGTTGAAACTTTCTATTAAGTTGGCCAACTCTTTTTCCCACTAGTGACACCACTCACATTCTTAAAATTTTGATTTCACCCCTAACTTTTGCCTATATTCTTGATTCAGTTCCATTTATTTTAGTTGTACGTACGATTGTTTTATAAGACAATTTACAATGATACTCAACTTAATTATAAGACTTATATAGTTATATCAAAGAGGAGCACCGATGTTAATAATATTTTTTCGTGACTGTTACTAAAAAGATTATGATTTAGACATGCTAAAAATGTTCATAAAAAACCTTAACATGTGCCTTACCTCTCAATAAGAATCGTGTCACCCTAACTAGGGACAGAGCCAGAAAAATAGTTGGGGTATTATAAAAAAATAAGGAATAATTTTTTAAAAAATTTTTCTAAAAGCTGAAGGACATAATTATAGAATACAACAATTGAAAATGGGTACAATAAAGAGTTTTTTCTTTAATAAAATGGGTACATATTTAAATTATATATATATATATTTTGAGAGTAATAAATAAAATCTCAGTAGGGATACAGTTTTAATTTTTCTTATTAAAGTTGAGCACAATATAAATTTTAAAAAACTTTCAGGGTCAAAATTCAATTTTTAAAAATATAAGTGTGATTAAAGCTCTTACTGATGTGAATGTGGTTCTGCGAACCTTAACCTTATCAAATATGCTGAAAGTGAAAATACTTAGGACTTGGTCTCAACCATCCACTCCAACCACAACCACAGTGACTAGCCAGTCCACCACAGTCGGTAGTCCATTTGGATTTCAATATACCAATTCTTTGGAACCATATAAATGAAAATTTTATCCAATGTTTTCAAATTAAAAGGACAAAACGACAAAACGATTTTCATGATGAATGGAATGCTTGTACGCTATGATAAACGTCACGAATGTTGCATGCAGTTTGCTTGACTTAGAAAGAAAGCTATCTAGTTATTGAGCAGCCCCCACTTGATATTGAAAAGCCAATTTCTTATCATATCGAAAAATTGTGTTGCAGTTTGCTTGTGACAGTTTCCACTGCAGCCTGACTATTATACATCCTTATAAATATATATATATACGTGCCCCACAAATATCTTATATCAGATACGAGGAAGCAAAAATATATATATTTTCCTCCTTTATGAAGAAATTAGTTGGAGAGCATGCGCGAGGTTAGCAAACTAATGTTCCGTGGTGAGTGCTGGAATGGTCATGTGACACTTGGTAAGTGTGAACAAAGGCATTGTAAAAGTGTTATTCGCACTATATGTATAGTAAAAGATAAAAGATTTCTAGCAAAAAAAAAAAAAAAAAAGATAAAAGATAAATGATTTGGTCGATGATCACAATTTTTTGCTTTTAATAAAAGTGCTTGCATTTCCTATATATATATATATATATATATATATATATATATATATGTGTGTGTGTGTGTGTGTGATACATAAAAATATGTAAATTAGTATACTAGAGTTGATTATTGAATCAAATTCCAGAACTGCCAAAGGGGTGAAAAAAAAATTGGATAATTTCACTATGTAATCTAGAATTAGGACATTCAACATGTTCAATCAATTTTAATGGAGGGGTAAATTGGCGACGTGCTATAATTCGGAAGATACACTAATACGTTTTAAAGTTTGAGGGCATAAATGCATTTTACGCGTAAAAAATCTTTGTTACTCTCTCTCTCTCTCCTTTTGAACTTACTGTAATAAGTCTCATTTTTTTATTGTGGAAAAACTGGAAACTTCAAACGTTCTTGCAATTGAAGCTTAACCAGCCATGCACGTGAAATTTATTCACACCCTACACGTTTGTAATTAACATGACCACAACTCCACACGTCTATTCTCACCGGCCACCATTTATACTTCATACATTTCTGCGTGTATATATATACATATGATTTTCGCAAACGTAATTTTATTTTTTAAAATTTTTCCCGTTTTCTAAGAAGCATATAATAATATTATTCTTTTTTAATATGGTAACTCATATATTATTATTGTTCTTGTTTTTTTTTAATAAACATTATTATTATTATTATTATTGTTGCTAACTATATCATAGGGCATTTCTCATAGTTTACATGTACATATATATATGACGTATATATATATATAAGATGTGTACGTAATTTTTTTTTTTTTTTTGTGGTTAGTGACTCGTTTTTCTTATCTCATAAAAAAGTGGTTATTATATAATATTGAGAAAAATAGAACATGGTTGGGAAGTGGGGGATATGATTGGCGTAAATTATTATAAAAGATTTTTGGACAAGCACAATCATGTGTGTGGATATGACACAATTTTCTTTTGACAAATTTAGCAAAGCTATAGAAGCCTTGGTACTGTAAAGTTGAGTTTTTATTGTTAAAATATAAAATTATTGTTGGTCCATTTTCTAACAGTTTAAGCTTTTGAGAGAATTGGTAAACTAACATGGTATCAGAATCAGAGGTTCTCGAACCTCTGTAATTACACTATTTATAATCCATTTTTTATCATTACTTGTTGGGCCTTTAGTATGTTTTGGACTTCTTATAATTTATGTTAGACTTTCAAATTTATATTTGTTCGCACGTTTGCCCATTGGCTGGCTTGCACTTGAGGGAAAATATTGAAATATAAAACTATTGTTGACTCATTTCCTAACAGCTTAAGCTTTTGGGAGAATTGGTAAACTAACATTCATCAATATAGTCGGGGTAAATTATAAGTGTCAATATCTAATTTCTTTTCTCCCTTTTTAATATTTTTCACCCCCTGATCAATGTGTCTGAATATTCTGATCCATTCAATAATTTATAAAAGAATAAATAGTACGGATAACACTAATACAAATATTGGAATACACGATGGAGATTTCACGATGGTTTTTGAAAAACTATCGTCTAAAGTACCTAAAAAACGTGGCACAGAGTTTGGTTTCCGAAAACTGTCGTGGAAAGCGAAGATTTCACGATGGTTTTAGAAACCATCGTGAAAAGGCCTGATTCCATGACGGTTTTTGAAAACCATCGTAGAAAGCCTTGATTCCACGATGGTTTTCAAAACAATCGTGAAATCACTCATTTTCCACGATAGTTTTGGACAAAACAATTGTGTTTTTTTTTTTTTTTAAACAACACCCCCAAGCCCCTATATTCCCTTTGCATATCTTGATTTTGTTTTTGTTTCTCTGCAGAGTATTGACATAAATAAATGATTAGCAGTTAATTTTAGTTAATGAGAAGTAAGGTTTTACTTATTTTGACATTACAACTTGACTTCCTAATCATGTTTTTGTTATTCATTTATTTGGTAAGAGATGAGAGAAAATTTCTGACTGATCTATTCAGGATTGCCAAATCACCTTTCGTAGTTTTCGTGCTATTTAATTTTCACTCCTTACATTTAAAGATTGTCAACGGTTCCCTTCCTTTAGTTCAACAGCTTCTTCATACATTTCTTTTTCATCTAGCAAAAAACAAGTTCTGTTTGAGACACAATTAAAAACTCCATTTGGTTCCTACATAGTTGCAAGAGAGAAAACACTGAATAGAGATCCTAATCTAAAAAATATTCTCGTTGAAATCAGAATACTAAAGGAAACACCTTAAGAATGTTAATCTAAAAAATTAAAATCACAATTGAAAAATAAAAATAGATTTTAGAACATCTGCTTTTCAAGTAAATTAAATTTTAGATTAATTTTATTAATACCCTCAGAATTATGTATCATATTTCTTTCCTTCAAAGTTAATTATTGAGGATTGAAATTTGTTTATTTTATGTTTGCAGAAGTTCATTATTGAGATAAGTAAATTTGAGGAGAATTATCACGACCAGGTAAGTTCTGAATTATTAATTATTTGAAATGCGTTCTTCATCCTTTTATTGCGCAAGGAAATATTCTATAGAATAATATCTTATCTGAATCCATGTAAATTTAGTGTAAAAGCTAAAATCAAATTCATTCATTATTTTTTATTGTTGTAACTTTTGATCCCGCTTGAACCAATTTTGTTATTAAGGATTAAATTTTGTGATTTGTTTGATAATGCGATAGGTTTTGAAGAGAAAAAGTTTGATAGACACGTTATTGAAGTCTGTCTCAGTAGCAAAAGAACATAAGGAAAAGTAATGAGTTCTCCTTTATTCTTCTTGTCTTTATTACTTATTTACCAATGATTATATGGATTTAGTTAAGGGAGATTGGATAAGTTTTGTAATGTAGTTCATTTAATTAATATCGACTATAAACTTGTAACTTAATGTACTCTACTTATATTGTGAACATTTAAAATGTAATGTAGTTGTTGTTTTGTTATTTTCATTTTGAGTCGTGTATTTGATAACATATGCGATAGGTTACCTATGGGAAATCATGGAAAAAAATGAAATTATTTTTTTTCTTTTCAGTCAATCTGGAAACAGTCGTGGAAGATTGACATTACACGATGGTTTTCACTGGAAACCGTCATGTAATGTCTATTTTCCACGACAGTTTCTAGCGAAAATCATTGTGATAATTGTAACTAAAACCCCATATTTTATCCCCTATTTATCTATTCCACGACGATTTTCTAACCATCATAGAATCCATAAATATTCCATGATAGTTAGAAAACCATCGAGGTAGCTTTTTATGATGGTTTTTTACGTTAGAGAAATCTACAATTTCTACTAGTGTAAAAACAGAAAAATGGGGGGGGGGGGGGGGCGCGGTTGAATAAAGAATTTAATTCAGCTATAAATCCACTGAAAATAGGTTGATAACCGTATGGGACCCTTGTATTTATAGCTAGAACCGGTCATTATGTTGCACTGAGAAACTATTTAACATCCCTTTTATATATATATATATATATATATATACTGTATGTATATTTATTAAATGTACAAACATTTTCTGTTCATTTTTTCTCTTAAATAGTTCCACCGCTATACAGAAATTAAGATTTTGTTTGGTAACAAAGTTTAACTCCAACTAAACTGTATTTTTTTATCTTAATTTTTGTCTTTTTCTGAACAGTCAACAAAATTTATAACTATTTTTTAAAAAGTCAACTCAACTCAAACTTAAAAATTTCATCTCAATTCAAACTCAACTCATTTATCAAACGGACCCTAAATTTGCTACTGCTGCACGCGACACAGAATTTAATGCCCCCTCCTTTTTTTTTTTTTCCTCTTCTCTATATCTTTCTGTGGTTGACAAAGAAATTCATTTTTGACAAAATCATGGAAAAATGTAGAAAGGAAAATTTTCTTTCATATTACAAAATACAAAACTCATGTACAGTTTATGGTTAATTAGAAAGGAAAAGTTAATGCCCCTAACAGAATGCCAGTTGCTATTAATTCGCACCTTTTGCTTTTAATTTAATTTTATTTTTTTCTAGTTCAAGATGAGTTTTAATGTTTGTAAACTTTAGTTGATAATTGTGTATATTAAAACTCTTAATTTCTCATCAAAGTTTTATTAGTTATTCGTCAGCTTGTTATATATCCAATTGAATTTACGAGTATGATGATTAACTAAACTCTAATTGCTAATTCAATATTAATATATAGATTAATAAAAAGGGAAAGGCCAGGTCAATTTTATTTTCCCTTTTTTCTCATAAAGGTCGTCCGTGCATCGTCGCCAAAATCACTCTCAATTTCGTGCCCGGTGTTCCTTTACATTTAGTTATATGGAGCAAAATGGACGTTATATATATCTATATATGTATATGTATATCATAATGTGTTATATATTTACATTGGTCAAAATCAAACGTGAATGGGTTGATCTGAAATTAAAAACTAGGTACTTGGGTTGGGAGTCAATATTGGGACCCAAAATTTTTTTTGCTTCTTTTAATTTATTTTCCTGTGTTAAATGGGGCCCAAAAAATTTTGCTCCTTTTAATTAATTTTGATCCTGTGTTAAATGGGGCCCAATAACCTTATCACTATTTATTACTCGAAAAAAGCATTAACGTTCGATGAAGTTCACAACTGATCATCGATGCATTGCAGAGAGAAATATATAAATATACACTATATACATATATGTAATATATATAAATATATATTCTTTGATGTAATATTGATGGATTAAGATACGACCTGAAACTTCCAATAGATGGAGAAACTCAACCACATAGTTGTCCCTTTCTTGTTGTGCGCAGACCATGGAAACCGAACCCAAGGTTTACATGAGATTGACCAAGGTTTTTCTGGGCAAGTTAGAACTAAATTTTTTCGTCGCAACGTTAGTCTTTTAACATAAACGAACAGTGACCATATAATAGTTTCCTTATTTCTATATACATCGTTCTTTCATTTATGGTTGCAGTTCAATGTGTCTAGTATTGCATTGAGTTTCGTTTTACTTGTCATATATTTATTAATTTTTTATTCAGTACAAATTAATGGCCGGCCTTTAACTGATGACATCTTGTCAAAGAAAAGAATATAATTAGAAAAGAAAGATGACACAATAAAATAAAATCTCACTCTTTTATTGTTTAATATTTGGTGGGTGAGAAAAGTGATTTTTCTTGTCCTAGAGTGGATAAAATCTACTATTCTCTTTAGTAATCAAATGCGCACGTGTCTTCTCCCATTCCCAACCCCACACCCCCCCCCCCCCCCCCCTAAAATTGTCCTTCCTCCTGCAGAATTATTGCTTTGCTTCCGATAAGAGTTGCTTGGTCTCCATGTTCAAATTCTGTTACAAGTATTTTGACTTTTTTTATTTATTTATTTAGAGAAAGTATTTTGAGGTTTCTTAAAAGGAGATCAAAAATTAAAATATATTATAGAATTGTCATTATAACTTACAAAAAAACATTTTTTTTTATTTTTATAGAGATTTTTTTTCTATATTTAACTTTGTGTAAAAAGATTTTTCTAGGGAAAAAACTTTTTTTTTCCCCTTTTTTTTTTCCCCTTTTTTTTTTTCAACAAATGTTAAGGACCAATTTCAACTAATACATGGTGATTTACACACTATTTTAAGATAAAACTTTTTAATTTAAAATGAATCCAAATATATACATTTTTTTCTTTCTTTTTTTGAATTCGTACTATACTCATTTTTATTTCTTCTAAATATCAGTTCATTTTACATTTTCCATTCAAAATATTTATATATATTTTTTCATTTAGTGAAGAAGACCACCCCAAAATTCTCTCTAAAAACAGTTTAGCTGTTCATTTTTATTTTGCCTTGTTTTCTTTTATTTTTATTTTTACTTTTCTATTCTTTTATTTGTTTGTCAATATTTCTTTCATTCTAATCCTTTTCTATATGTTTTGTTTTCGTTTTTAACTTATCTTTTCCCTAATTTTTTAGCTGGTATTTCAGGCCATAGTTTTTTGTTTTCTTTTTATTTTATTTTCTCTTCATCAAAAACTCAACATCCGACAATATTTTATCTTTTAAGGTTTTTAATCTTAGTTTTCTCACCGAAAACTCTAATTTTTTTAACTATGACCAAATCTAATTTTGGTAAGGGTTTTTTTTTTCCTTCTTTTCATGATTATTATTATTTGTCTCTTTGGGTTTTCCCAATAAATTAAAGGGGGTTTCTCTTTGTTTTACAAAAGAAGACTATTATAGTTACTTTTATTTTACTTTATTTATTTTGAATGTATTCTATGTAATCATTTAAGTTCCTTTACTATGAAGAGTTCTATCATTTTTTTTATAATACATTTTCTCCTTTTATACTTGATATAATTAACGGATTTAAATTCAACAAGTTCTACTTAAACAATCTTATTACTAATGTGACAATTGTTATTGTTTCACTAATTTTTTTTAACATAATTATATTATAACTTATGAAAGTTACATATTTTACAAAAAAAAAAAAAAGATGAGTTATAGTCAGATTAGAATGTTTTATATTATAATTATAATATCATCATGGTTATTTTATAAAGATAAATTACGATTATTAATGTATTCTTTTAAAGAAAATTTTATTTTATTTATATATGTTGGTACATTATTATACTTGTTTCACATTATAAAAACTTCAATTATAACTTATTACGTGCACCGTACGTGTTTTAACTAGTCTTTAAAAAAAATGAAGAGAAAGTGATTGTGAAATAAAATATAAGTACTAGTGGACTGATCAGTTTGTTATATCATTTTAGCTTACAATCAATTTTTTTTATTGCTATTGTTATGTTAATAAGAACAATTTAGAGTGCTAGCTAGCTATATATATATATATATATATATATATATATATATATATATATTTCATTTTACAATTGAATGCCGAGATCAAGAGAGCACCAATACTGACAAACTTCTAGTTGGTATTCTTTCTCTTACTATATAAATTCTTTACCAATTAATAAATTAATATATGTTTAGCATTTATTGGGTCCAGATTATAAATACCGTAGCAGCTACACCACCTCCTCTTTAATCATCGTGTTTGGACAACTTAATTCTCTAAGGTCCCATTCCCTTCATTCAAAATAAATAAGCTATGGGAAACTGTCAACATGCTATATATATTTATAATAATAATAATAATAATATATATATATATATATATATATATATATAGGACAATTTGAGGAGCCCTAACTCTAATTCCAATTTTTGTAAGCCAATTTAAGTGATTTATGAGTTTTTATTTTTTAATTGATAAGTATTTAAATAATTATCACATCAATTAAAATTAAAAGATTGTATCTATCAGTGAAAAAACGACCACTCAATATTACTAGGCATTAGATGAGCCACTTTAGGCCAAGTGGGAGCACTTTTTAATTTTCTGAAAGAAGCTCTAAAAATTTATGTTCTTTCCGTTTTACCCTTATTGACATTAACTTTTTACATATATGTTCCATTGAATTTTACATTTTTTATTTTTGTTTCTCTAATTTCAAAAAATAATTAGTGTGTATCTTCAGCTGAAATATAAAGCTAGTTCTGCTATTTTTATCATGTAAATTGGTATTAAAAAAATACTATTAGAATTATTGTCTCGAGCATTATGATAAATTAAATCATTGAATTTCTTTTTACAACCAAAGATCGATTTAGAGGGGAAAAAATGGAGAAAATGAAGGAGAAAAAAGGGGAAAAAAATACCTTGTATTCGATACAAGTACTACAACGGCATCTCAATTATGAAAGGTGAAAAAAAGAGGGAAAAAGGGAAAAAAGAAAAAAGGAAGAGAGAGAGAGAGAGAGAGAGAGAGAGAGAGAGAGTAAAGAATGAATAGTGAAAAAAGTTGGGAAGCAATTGAATACCTCTAAAAGTTATCAAAAAATAAAAATAAAATGAATGCGTCTGAAGAATGAGTATCAGAAATTGTTGACATATTAGCAACACATATCTTTGCGGATAGATTGCTTGGAATTTAAAGCATCATTACAACGCAATCATGCATTGAACTGCTATCTGTCACTTTAAATATGAAATAATATTGAAATTGGATTGTATCACCTTAAATGAGAATAAATACAACGTTAAGAGGGATTTGAGCTTATACTGTGTGTGTGTGTGTGTGTATATATATATATATATATATATATATATTTCACTTATTTTGAGACACTCGGTAATTATTTTTGGCTTGTAGTCTGCATGATTTTCTTGGGAAGAAAAAACATTAATTA
Source organism: Ficus hirta (assembly GCA_038430175.1). Taxonomy (NCBI): domain Eukaryota; kingdom Viridiplantae; phylum Streptophyta; class Magnoliopsida; order Rosales; family Moraceae; genus Ficus; species Ficus hirta. Next base: position 11,381,748 of record CM076595.1, on the reverse strand, counting down.
ACTTATTTAACAAAAAATTAAGTTAGAAGTTTAACTGAAAATAAATGTGAGTTTTGGAAACAGTGTTTTTGGGGAGTAATAATACTGATAATTTTGTACAACAAGACTAGTACGGACTGATAATATGTGTTGTGGTGTATAACCTTCAACAGAAATAGTAAATGTTGATCAACCAACCAAATATCAGAAAATTAAGCATACATATATATACATTTTGGTTTTCTGTACATCTATATCCCTTTGCGTTGTTCTTTCTTTTTCCTCTTTCGTATGTTTATGTACATCTATATTTATTCCTACGCTCGCCCACTTTTTGGTTGGTCGTTATAAATAGATTTGTGAAAAATGTGTTTGATTTGGTTTGGTTAGGTTTGGATTTTTTTTTTGGGTTGTAATCCAGATTTTTTCACTATTAGCCATTGGTTTCAAATTAAACTCTCTTAGTTTTATTCCAAAGAAAATAAAAATAAAAATCAAACTCGAAATAATCCAACGGCGGAAAAATAAGAGGGGTGCCCTCCGGGACCAATCGATATCTAACTTACTCGAAATTTGTGGAGACATAAGATCTAAGAGAGAGAGAGAGAGAGAGAGAGAGAGAAAGAGATGATCAAGAGAAGAAGGAGGACTTAAAGATCCCTCCTGTCAAATACTTTAGATGGATGAATTTGGGACCATAATAATTATTAAAGGTATATCAAGGCAGGAATAAAACTGTGAAATTAAGAAGCTATAGGGTGACCCCATGTCCATTCTATCAACTTTATATATATATATATATATATGCATAAATACATATACACCTATCGAGGGGCTAGCTCTTTGTCAATTTTGTGTTTCAATTTTCTTCTCTCTCTCTCTACTTCTTAAGAAACCGCTTCGGAGAGAAGCTGCGAATCAGTTTCCAAATTCCCAATTTAAAAGAAAATTAACTACCAAAACCATAAACAACATGGCTATCTATGTGTTTAAATCACTATATATATAACTTAATAAAAACATGCGAGTGTTTATATAATATACAATTAAAAGCAATTGTTTGTACTCCTTATAAGACTCGAGATCAAACCACTTTTTTTTTTTTTTTGGTTGAAGAGATTAAACCACTTTGATAAAAGTAGCATATATTCTAGCTAGCAGCTAACTTAAGGTTTAATTATTCGAGAGAGAGAAAAAAGATGTAACCATATGAACAAATTTTTTGCCACTAATTATATATATATATATATATGTATATGCATGTATAGATGGTGCATATTTGTCTTGTATTTATTAGGGATATAGATATTCTCAACAAACACTATTCATTACTCTTGCATGGATCTAAATTATGGTACTCCTCTTCCCTTCCCTATATGTCCTATAGCTCTAGCTATCTTTAATGCCCTTTAACACATCGATTTCTTTTTGTACTTTTTACTATTCGAGTATTACTCTTTGTTACTTCATTTGTGTTTAGTGTGTGTGCCCTTTTTTTTAATTCATAAAAGGTTATATATAATCATATGGTAATTATATTGGCTATAGAGAGTCAGAGATCATGAGGGCTTAATTATGAAAAAGTTTCCATATAGATTGTAGGATCTAAATATTGTAGAGTTTCTGGAAATATTAAAAATATCTGCACGAGATTTCTAATAACATGAGTACGTCAAATTGCATGCAACCTCTTCAATTGTTAAAATAATTAATTTGTTCAAAAGGAAAAAAAAAAAAAAAAGAGAACAAATAGAGATAGTATATTTTAGGGTTACTTTTACTATTGGCCCTTGAGGATATATAAACACTTGTCTCACTTCAAATCATGATGTTTATTCTTTTAGGTCTGGTTCATTTTTATGATGAAATACATAGTTTTTGGTCCAATAACACCAGAAAGTCATGTGAGGATTTTAAAATAGATAAAATGCTTACAAAGCAAGTAGTTTTTTTTTTTTTTTTTAAAAGAATTCTAAAAAGACAAAAATTTGATCTAAAATAAAAAACTAGATTGTACCTCATGTCTGATTTTTTTTTTTTAAGATTTTCTTTTAAAAAAACGTTATCTCTTTGAAAACTCTCACGTGGCATTCTCATGTTAAATTCTGTCTGAAAGTTGACAATATTTTATTAACTGAAGAGGTCAAAACTTATATATTTCAGAAACTTCACAGTAGCTAGAAATATAGGAATGTAAACATCATTTACAAATGTGATGGAGATTGGCGTCTCCAATCTTCTTTTTCTTTTTTTTTTTTTCCAAATATTTTTTGAAACATCTTTCTTTGTTTATTTTTATCTGCTCAATGGTTAATAAAAAGATAGATCTACATATATATATATATATATATATCTATATAATATTTTTGCAATTGTTGGAAATTTATATGCTCAAACTAAAGTTGCATGAGACAATGTGGCATGCCTATTATGCCTTTTAAATTTCTAGGCGTGTATTTTTTTTTTAATTGTCTTAATTTTGTACTAAAAATTAAGATTGATAAAGAAACTTCAGATATCCTTTATCTTAATAATTACGCACTTTTTATTAGAATTACCTTTATATAATTACTATGTATTGATGGTCGAGTTTATAGAAGCTGTTTTTTAAACATTAGAATTTGTTTATCATGATAGAAATAGGTACCATATAGTTTCTGAAAATATCATCCCATATAAGTTCTTTTTTTCGACGAAATGTACGTTTTAATCAATAAACACCATTTAGTTACATAAAACATTAGAGAGAAAAAAAAATTGAAAAACGTGAACAACTATGAAGAATTATTCTTGAGAGTTAAACAAAACGTACTTAGATTTAAAAAAAAAAAAAAAAAAACAAACAAACAAAAATTAATCGGGGTGGGTTGCAAACCCCGCATGAGTCACAATTTAGTGGGTGCGATTTGAGTCTTGGTGCAGGGTGAGATTTACATAGATTTGGTCGATGGCGGGGATCGGGTGGCCGGGGCAAGGCGACTTGGGTGGGATAATGCAGCATGGATATGGAGGGGGTCGCCGTGAAGTATGATGTAGCGTGGTTCTTGGTAGGGGGCAGGGGGATCTAGCGAGGATCGGGGTGATCCATGCAGGTCAAGGCACGGCGGGGGTGATGCATGTAAGTAGTTATAAATACTTAACAACTATGGAGCATTTAATATGTTAATTTCTAGTAAAAAAATGGAATGAAGAATAATTCACTATGTGATCACTTATAAACTATATGTATGCATAGAATTTTAATTAATTAAGAACAACTTTGAGAAATGTAAATAGCTGCACATTATTTAGCTTCTTATGGTTGATTGATTATTGATTTGTTCCCGTTTTAGATGCTGCTCCGTTTGTACAATAACTGACCTTTGCGCTATTAATTAAAACCTTTTATGTTAATTTCACCATTTTAGTTTTGTAAAACCCTTTTATTTTCTTTTTAATTAAATTTTCTTCCATATTAAAAACATACATATATTACGAACACTACAAAAGAAAAAATAACAACAATATTTTCTCAAAAATTACTAATTTGTATGAATTACGAACCATATGATAATATTAATCATATATGCTTAAAAGCTTCACTTACTTTTTATTTATTTATTTTTTTGACAAGGAAGGACAATATTCTACCCGGTCGTGTTAGCACACGTGCGTCGAAACACAAGCTGGACCAGCAATATTATAGTTGTTATTTCTTGCCATATTCGGCTTAACTATAAACTGCTAGCACTATAAAAATTTTAGATTCGACGACGGTTATTAACCGTCGTCTAAAGTTAACATGACGGTTAGATAACCATCATATAATTCATCGTCTTAGAAAGCTTTAAGATACAACGACGGTTAATATATCATCGTGATTAGGTGATATTCCACGATGCTTAACACCGTCGTCGAATAGAGAAATAAGGTGGCAAAACTTGCTAATGCGAAGAATTTACACGACAGTTTTTACCAAAACCGTCGTGTTAATCCAACCTTACACGACAGTTTATTTAGCATACCGTCGTGTAAAGTGGGGTTTACATGACGGTTTTGGTGAAATACCGTCGTGTAAAGTGGGATTTACACGATGGTTTTGGTAAAAACCGTTGTGTAAAGTCTAACATTAATTTTTTTAAAAAATTTTGCATTTTTTTATGATTTCTCACGGGCGGCCTAACCTGTGTGTTATCTAATACATGATCCAGAATAAGATTGACAAAATAATAGCCATATTGTATTAATACAAATACCATCCACTACATTATAAGTTTACATATCATATTTAATGAATAGCATTACAAATTTAGACTATTCTCCCCAAATCAAATCCATATCATCACCGGTATAAAATTTTTTGTTTTGAAGTAAGTCTAATCCATTAGCATTAGAGACTATGTCCCTCATAAAACCTAAAACAAAAAAACCACATTCAACACTACCCTATTGGTGAGGACAAGGATGATCCGAGATTTTTATTTTATAATCTCGTCTCTTTTTATCCATTCTCCGACTATAAGCTTCCAATCCATTAGGGCCCTAGTAAGTTTGTAAAATTCAAAATAATTAAGATAAATAATTTGATTTTGACATTTCATCGAGCATGTAGTGGGCGGAAAAAAAAAGGCACAAAATATAGTCTACATAGATCTTAAATTGTCAATTCTCAACAGAATATAGTCTACAAAGAGCAACAAAAAAAATATTGAACAACAGTAAATACACAAATTACAGTCCAAGAAAATTACTAAAAAATTCTGTGTTTGTATTTTTGTTAGAACTTACTCATCAAGAAATTTCTTGTTTCTGTCTCCACAATTTCTCAGCAACCAAACATTCCATAAAACCCTTGACCAAATTGTCTCAAACTCCAACTTCCCCAAAATAGCTAAACCACACAAGATTTAAACATAGAAAGACAGTATTTTCGTTCAAGAAATACGAAATTGAGCAAAAGAATCACTTTACTTTTCTCAAAAGCAAAAGAGTCACGTCTTTTTTCCAGAAGGCCTTACTGGGAAGAGAGGGCGGCGGTGGAGGCGGGAGAAGGAGAGAGAGGGGAGGGATATGGCCTTGTTGAGAGGAGAGGGCGGCGTCGGCGGGAGAAGGAGAGAGAGGGTAGGGAGGTGCGGTTATTGGGAGGAGAAGGTGGCGAGATTGCTGGGAGGAGAGGGCGGCGGCGGTGGTGAGAGGGAGGAGAAACCATCGTGTGGGCAAGAGGGAGAGAGGGGGGAGGGCGGCAGCGGTGAGGGGGAGGAGGAAAAAGAGATTAAAATGAGAAAGGGTGAGGGAGGGCACGAGGAAAATGAGTTTAGTAAAGGGTTTATGCTCGGATTTCAATGCCCAAATTTAGATTTTAAATTTTTTTTTGAAAGTTTACACGACGGTTCTGTAGAAACCGTCATGTTATGTTGAGATTACACGACGGTTTAAGAAAACTATGATTGAAAGTGGAGATTCGACGACGGTTTATTGAAACAGTTATGTAATCTCTACTTTCAACGATGGTTTTCTTAAACCGTCGTGTAATCAAAGACTTACGTGATGTTGTTTCAAACCATCATCATATTTGAATATTTTATGATGGTTTTCGGATAACTTGCTCTGTTTCATGTTTTTGACCCATTTTAGGCGACGGTTTTACAAAACTGTTGTGAAATCTCTATAGTCTTTTTCAACTTTTGTAATAGTGTAGAGTTTCATTTGCCAATAGAATATTTTATAGTCCTGAACCAGAACCGTATTATATATATAATTAGCATGATCAAGACAATTCAAGGGGTATATTAATGGTCATCAAGAAGACCATTTTTTTTTTTTTTTTACACATCGTTTTAATTTGCTCATCCTCTTATTATTACGTCTCTACGTACCCTCTATATATATTGGACCGCATCTTTTCGTTTTTCCCCCATCTCATTCAACCATAATTTTTCTTTTTCTTCTTCTTTCGCATTCTGGTCTCCATTTACGTTTTCTCTCTCTACTTCTCTCTCTCTCTCTCTCTCTCTCTAGATATATCTTGCGGACAAAAACGGACTTGAGTTTGAGATATTCAGTTGAAAACAAGTTATGGGCAGGTCTCCTTGCTGTGAGAAAGTTGGGTTGAAGAAAGGACCTTGGACTCCAGAAGAAGACCAGAAGCTACTTGCTTACATTGAAGAACATGGTCATGGAAGCTGGCGAGCCTTGCCTGCAAAAGCTGGTAATTCATTCTCATACATATATTTACACATATATACACATATATATATATTTGGTGTGAATACATTATACATATATATTTATATATTTTCTCGATTTTAATCATGTCTAGGGCTTCAAAGATGCGGAAAAAGCTGCAGACTGAGGTGGACAAACTACCTTAGGCCTGATATCAAAAGAGGAAAGTTCAGTTTGCAAGAAGAACAGACCATTATCCAACTCCATGCTCTTCTTGGAAACAGGTAGTTAATTTTTTTATTTATTAAATAATTCTTTTGGCGCAGAAACTTAAAAATAATAATAATAATTAAAAAAAGTTCAGAAGTTAAGAACTATTATAAATACACTTCTGAAAGTTTCAGTAAAACCTAATTAATGAATATTATGAATCTCCATTAATTTCTCCTGCCATTGCTTTTTCTTACTCTCTTGATCCTAACCTATATTCCAATATTATACCCTATAAAAATGTGACCATCATACTATATCACATCACTTCTGTACATATATCATTAAAACCCTAGCTAGCTTAATTAAGTTTTATTCTTTCCCTTGATCAATTTTTATAACTGCATTTTTTGTTATTTATTATTAATATATTGTTGTGATTGTATAGGTGGTCTGCTATAGCAACTCACTTGCCGAAGAGAACCGACAACGAAATCAAGAACTACTGGAACACCCACCTGAAGAAGAGGCTGACCAAGATGGGGATTGACCCGGTGACTCACAAGCCGAAGACTGACGCCCTCGGCTCCGGCTCCGGCAACCCGAAGGACGCCGCCAACTTGAGCCACATGGCTCAGTGGGAGAGTGCTCGGCTCGAAGCCGAAGCCAGGCTAGTCAAGGAGTCCAAGCTGCTAGTCTCCAACAATAACAACGGCAACGGCAACAACAACAACAACACTCTAGTGCTGCCTCACTACCACCAGCTCGGCTCGGCTTCGGGACACCAGTTTGTCCCCAAAGCCGCCCCCCTGCCACCGTGCCTCGACGTGCTCAAGGTGTGGCAAGGGGCGTGGTCGACGACAAAGCCGACTCAAAATAACCACAATCACCACAACAACAACAATAATATGATGGCGTGTATGATGGCCATGGACGACCTTGAATCTCCAACGTCCACGTTAAGCTTCCCCGACCACGGCGGCGTCGCCGGCAATTTCCTGGTTCAAGCCGTCGGGTTAGGCGTGGAACCTCTCGATCATCAGTTCGGGAAAAGTACAGCTCATGAAAATCATAATCAGCACTATCATCACGACGACAACAATACGATGTCGTTGCACGACATTGCGTTTGGTGCTTGTACGGAAAGTAGTGCTAATATCTGGTTCAACACGAACAACATGGAGAACGTGACCAGCACTACTACTACCACCGCCGGACTTGCCAATATCATGGAAGGTTTCTTTGATGTGTTTGTGTACAACTCCGTCGACGACGACAATGATCTGCCGCACTCTGCAGTCGGCGGAGGAGGAGAAGGCGCCAGTAACGACGGCGGAGGAGACGGCGATGGAAGCTGCGCCGGAGCCAGCGGAATATTTGAGGAGAACAGGAGCTACTGGAACAGCATACTGAATTTGGTTAACGCTTCGCCGACTGGGTAGCCTGTGTTTTGACAACAGTAATAATAATTAATAATTTGTAGTTTTATGTACTAGCTCTCCTCTAGCTCTGGTTAAATTACTTTCTTAATTTAGAATTAATGCTAGTACTGATATGGTGGAAAGAAAGTCGGGTCCATCAGGATAACTTTTAAGCAAGGATATTATATAATTAGTAACTTAAAATGTACTACTAATAATAAGAAAAAAAATGTTCTAGTTCTTAATAACAAATTAAATAGTACTTTTGGATCTTAATCAATTTTTTTTTTCTTTTTTTTTCTTTGTACTACGTTTTGATTTGAGCAAGTCAACCTAAAAAGATCGCCTCAGAATTTTATGTTTTCTGTTATATTATACAATATGTTCATACTGTATTTTCATGCAATATACTTTGTATTGTACGTAGGACAAATAAATAAATAAATAAACCCGAAGATAAGTACATGTGCTGATTTTATATTCGAGATCATCAAACTATATTTAGTGGATATTTTAAAAAATAATATCATACAAAATTAATCAAAGAGTACATTAATTATCGATAACAATGTAATTTTTGAAATGTCTGAACGTACTGATTAATGATTGAATTATTTTTTTGAAATATCATGGTTAATGTTAAAAATCCAGAAATACTATACAAATATAGAAATGAATCGAACCGACTTAAAAAAAAAAAGCAAGTTAAAAGGTTTCTAATTTTGTGCAGTACCATATATATATATATATATATATATGTGCACGTATATCGCAAAGAAAAGTGTGTCACTGTTGTAGAATCTTGCTCTAGGACCGTCAAATGACGAGGGAAGAGACGGTCACTGTTGAGCAATGAACGCAATAGTACGTATATTTTTCCACATGAATTTCACCTTTTTTTTTTTGGAGAATTCAGTTCTCATATATATATAATTAAATACAGTTTTAAATCATTAGATAATAGCCTAATCATATCATATTAAAAAATATATATAATTTTTTAGATAAGTGGAATATTTTTTACATACATTTTTTTTTTAAGAGTACATAACAAAAAGTTATGATTAACATAATAACGTTCTAAAAGGAAATATGCATTTCAATATATATATATTGTGCTAAGAGATGCATTTCACTATTGGCCAGTACTTGTTTACCCTTACAAATATTAATTGTGCTCCCAACTATAGGTGCATAGCCATACAGAATCTAAAATCATTAAAGAGAGAGGGGCCAATGTGCTTTAGCCAACCAGGACATTGTCGTGTCAATCTAGACACGTACTCCATATATAGACACACACACACGTATGGAAATTAATCAAATAGTGTCAATAAAGCACATTTAACCGCGATGAAAAGAAAAAAAAAATAGATAACAAATGTAAAACACTATTTTTAACGGTTAGATTTTTATTAAATTCTATTAAAGTATCGTGGTAATTTTTTTTCTCAATCAAATTGATCAGTCCGAACAAAAAGTTATAAGATATTGTAATTTTCTTAGGCAGTGGAGTGCAGGTCCGTTGAAGATGCATTAAAGGATGAGGGTCAGAGCTGTAATGAAAATTATGTGTCTTTCTAACAGTAATAAATGGTGACAGAGACTGATATTGGAGAGAATAGATACCGGTCTCCCCCTGATGCAATCATAACTATATTGGAGAGATGTTATAGGATGCTGGTGCTTAATGAATGTCACAGTACTACCCTCATATATATCATGCTATGTACAGTATTACGTTATATATATATATATATATATGCATATTATATCACTATCACTTGCATATTTCTATATAGCTAGCCTCATATACTAAATAAAATAGTATAACAAATATAGCTATAATAATATCTACGATTTTTTAATTCACCAAAAAAAAATTACAGGAGATTTTACTTTTTAAATTATTATTTTTGTAATATTTTGTCAGTTTGATTTTGAATAGGTTAAACTCTCGACAAACCTTTTTAGATAAGATAGTTAGGTTAACGGTCCGTTTGGGGAGATTTTAAATATGTAAATTTGGAGATATTTAAATTGGAGTTTTAGAAATATGTAATTGGTTCAAAAAAACTGTTTGGAATTAAAAAAAATTAAAAACTTAAAAAAATGTATTTAAAAAATAATAAATATAAATCTTATTTCGTTTTTCTAGAAATTTTATGCAAATATATATATTTTTAAATCTTATCATTTAGATTTGAAATAACAAAATTATGGACTTTTAAAATTTGAGTTTGTTATAGATATTTAGAGAAGTGAATAGTGAAAAATAGTTTTGAATTGAGAAAAAAAATTTAAGAAAAAAAAATCTAGAAATCAGATGTCAAATTTGTCCTAAACGGATCCTAAGTAGTGCTTTTAGTTGTTCTTATTTTCTAGGCCATGTTACACGGGTGTACTTTTAGCGGTGCTTGTGCTTCTTATATATTTTATTTTTGAAATTCTAATTGTAATTGTGATTAGCTCTATTTAAAGAGGCCAAGAGAAATGAAATGGGAGAGAAGAAAATACATGTTTGAGCATTTTATGCTTTTGGAAGGTCTTGAGTTCCTCGAAAAATCAATCTGTAGGTTAAGGTGTTTTTACATGAACTTAATTTATCTTTTAATATTCATTCAAGATACGGATTCGTATCAGCATATATACTGTTATAACGACTCTTATATATATAGTAGTTTTAAGGAAGTGCATTGCATTTGGCAAGAAAAAATGAATTTTATTATAATCCCTTAAAAAAAATTAAAGCTTCGATTAAACTAATTAGTTTTGATAAAGATGAAATAGTCCAACTGTTTATTAACACTTCAATATTTTGATTGAGACAAATGTAATAAAAAACTATTTATGGGTATTATGAGAAGTGGAAGGAAAAAACTATTTTATTGGGGAATCATTAAAAAAAAAAAAAAAAAAAACACACACACACGCACACACACGTACTAATGTCATTATTCTTAAAGATTGTTAAGATAAATGTTTACTTTTTTTTTTTTCAGGAAAGAAGATATTTAAATATTATTTGAGTACAGAAAAAATAAAGAAGTAATTTAATAGATTATTTTTAAAATATATAAGATATTAGGGGAGAACGAAAAAAAAAAGTAGAAAAATTAAAAGAAAATATAAGAGAGGTCTATGAAAGTAATAAGTTAAAGAAGGAAGGGTCAAAATGAAAAGCTAAAGAAGTTAAAAAAAAAAAGCAAAAAACTAAATTTAAAAAAAAAAAAAAAAAAGAGGAAGAGGACCAAAAAAAAAAAAAAGGGAAAGAGAACCAAAGCGCACATTTCAACCAAAAAAAAAAAAAAAGTCGGGGGGTTGGGGGGGGAGGACCAAAACATACGTTTTGAATGAAACTGCATATGAAGAGTAGCCAACTTTGACTTTTCTAATATATGGTTAAGATATATTCTCTTATTATATTTTTGAATTTTAAGATTTTTATGCCTTCTAAATTTTTAACTTCCACATTGTCCTTAAAATTTTAAATTTTTGTCTCATTTAATTCTCTCTAGCAGAATTTTTGTAAAATAGAGAAAAATAAGAGACTAAGTATAGTCATGGTGTGAGAATAATCCTTATAATTATATATTGGTGCAATATATATGCTGTGCACATAGATAGACGTGCAACCATAAAACACCGTTCTTTTCATATATGGCTGTGGAATATTGAACATTTATGAAGCCTAGATCTTGTGAATTTATATATATGCATCACAAGCTAACGGCTATATATCACGCACAGGTATGTAATATTTTAAAATATAATGTGTACGTGTGTAGACGTAGACCTTTACACACCAAAGAATACGAAAAAATATATATATATATATATATATTAAAGCTAACCCTTGATCGAAATCAATAAAGTTAGATTTGTATATTTATATATTATTATTGCCAACGCTTGGTCTGATTAAATGCTATTGCAGTGTAATAATAATGTCCGTATATATTAACTCAACTAATATGGTTGAATCCATTAATTGTTACACTATAAACATATAAATATGTACCTATATAATATATAGATTATATCTTCATATTCTCAATCCAAATCTATTTACAATTCTTTTTTCCAGTGCTAAACTAATGGTCCGATCGAAACAATGATAAGTATGAACCCTTCAAACCAATCATTAGTTTGACAGCAGGAAACGCATCAAAAATAATTAGTAAAACTAATTGTTTAATTTGCATATATATATATATATATATATGCATGTGTGTAAATATAATTCTAGACCAATATATAGCTGTCTGATATGCTTTGCTTGTTTTTTCCTTTTTTAGAAAAATCTAACAAAGAAAAAGATGACTGAGAGATGGCTCATATACACATATATGTATGTAAATATATCTTCAGCTTCAGCTGGTGTGCCGACGACTGTGATATGATAATATAGTACCGGATGAAACTAAAGGAAACATCGTGAAAACCTATGACATATATATATAGTATGTATATATATGGTTTATCTTTTCTGCATCACTATTATCAGGAAGATTGAAACCCTGTGCATTTCAATGATGGAAGTCAATATGACTAGCTAATATATATTTTCAAATAAAAGTTAATATATAGCTCTATATTATATAAAAATATAGGTCAAACATTTGTGCTTCTTCATTCTATAATCATTATACATCCATGGTGAAGCTGCAGTTTATTCGTACATCCTCGATCCGACATATTGGCGCATAAACACGTACCACATGGAGAATGTACAACTGAATTAATATACCGATAATATATTTTGTGTATATGTATACGTATATATGGATACGTATATATATATATATACATGATATGAACTGTACTTGGATTTTATTTTGTTGACATGGGTCTTTAATTTATATACAGTGATGGCCACGTCCCATGTGATGTGGGAATTTTTAGTAATAATGACTCTAATTTAATGCACACCTGAATGGTGCCCTAAATATAGCTAAACACAATGCATGGTAGAATTACTGGAATTAGCTTAACTACACACAATAAACTCGGATTGATCAAAGAAGACAAATCTCGAACTCATCAGCTTACATATTGGAGCATAGTTAAAAAACCTTATTTATTTTATATATACATATATAAAGAATGCATGTCATGATCAAGTTTATCTTAAAGTAGAAGTACATTTTCTATGGCTATGTTAATAATAATAATAATAATATTATTATTATTATTATTATTATTATTATTATTTAGGAGTACTCATCTTAACTAGTTAACATTTCTCTCTCTCAGTCTCTCCCTCACTGTAAATTTAGAGACAAATAGAGAAAATTCTTCTTTCTAGACACTTGCAATTGTATCATGTATACTACAAATTTTTCTTCTAAACTATTTCTCTTTGTACTTTGTAACGTTAACATGCACTAATAATTTGAATACTCTGAATATGTTGATCAAACTTGCAGAGTTGGGGCCAATTAAACAGTATAAACGCATAAATATAAAATAATTATATGAATATGTGTATTTATATACGGGTAAGACTGCAGTAAATACCCTTTCATATATCCTATAGGTGGAGTTCCTTATGAAACTGTTAAGCTGTAATCAAATGACTAAGATTTTGCTTGTATACGTTAGTCATAATGTACCTTACCTTATAGTAGTGTTTGACTAAGGAATTAAATAATAATAAAAAATATTTAAAAAAAATCCACCTTCATCGGTTGGGGGGCGAGGGGAGGGGGGAGGTTTTAGTCGTCGGGGTCGTGGGGGGCCGATGGCTCAAAGTTGGCTAGAGATCGCACAAGATGGAGAGGGCTTCTCGCCGAAAGTCGTGTTCGCTGGAGATCGCAGGGGCAGTGGCTTCTTGCAGGAGGTTGCAAGGGGGAGGGGGGCCTTTTTGCTTCTTGCTGGAGGTCGCGGGGGAGGAGGGCCTCTTACCGATGGTTGCGGGAGAGGGGGCTTCTTGCCGGAGGTCACGCATCGGGCAAGGGATGATTTTGTAGGCGGGGGCGATTCGTGAGTGGGTGATCGTGGGTGTGGGGGGGGGGGGGGGGGGGGGCAAACCCAGATCGCTAATGGGTGAAGGGTAATTGTGGGGGCGAATGCATATCAAAAACATCGTCGATAAGGAGGGGGGATTCGCGAGTGGGTGATTTATTTGTTTTGTTTTTTTTGGGGGGGTGGGGGTGGGGGTGGGCATCTTGGGAGAAGGCGATTTCTGATTGGGGAGGTCGCGGATCCAAGGCCAGTGGGTGCCGAGAGGTCGCTGGAGGCGGGGGGTGGGGACGACAATGGAAGGTCGATAGGGATGGATGCCTTCTCCAGTTTTATTTATTTATTTATTTATTTTTAACTCTCTCTATAATATTATGTGATAATACATACAATAACTTAGATACACTTCTAATTTCTATACCATCCGATAAAATTTCATCGGTCTAATAAAAATCTCTATCATAATAACCCATAATGATCGATAATGACTCTAAAAGAGTCTCTACTACAGCTTGAGGGTGCCATTGTGTGTTTAGATATATATATATATATATATATATATTATATCTATATATATAGATATAATGGTTACTTCTCGGATTGCTTGAGGGTGCCATTGTGTGTTTAGTGCATATACACTTGAGTGCCTATGGAAGAAAATACGCCTAGAAGTTATCGACTGTATACCGTTTTTCTTCTCCCCCACTTGAATAATAAATATTTGTTATAAATATGTACTAATTCTTTTCTTTCTTTTCTGTATGTACGTAATCCTTCTTCTCTGCAGTTTTCATTCAAGTTCTGGCTGAGAACCGGGGAAACTTGTAAGGTCCCACTGAGTAATTATGGCTAGGACATTCACCTCTTCATATCAAGTTACTTTTGTCATTCTTTCTTTCTTTTTTTTTTTTTGCTTTGAGTTCAGATCACATCATCTTGAATTAATTTGTCTCCTAGCTAATTCTGATTACGTTTTCATTTTTTTCTTGTCAAATATGTACATATATATATATATATTAGTTTAAACTTATCCTCTCAGATAGAACTGTGCATACATTTGTATGGTTGCTATTTGTTATATAGCTTAGTTTGTCTCTGTGCCATTAAATTCCGCTCGCGAAATGAAATTAATGATTCTGCTTACGAAAATTTATAGAGGAAAAGACTTTTTTTCCCCCTCTCTTTTCAAACTGCGGTAATTTGTAAGAAATTTTATGACTATTTATTTACTAAGCTGTCTAAAATTAATTTCGCAAAAGAGGGGCTAAGACCGCCGATATTTGTAAGAGCTAAATCATGTATATTACTGAAATGTCATAATTTATTGTGTTTTTTTTTTTTAAGAATGTCATAATCATCTATTGTATAATAAAGGGATTTATAGGTAAATAATTTTTTAAGAAGTTTTTTTAATAAATAGTCTAATTTTAAAAAAAAATTAGTTAAAAGGTAATATATATATATATATGGTCAATTAATTATCTTAAAGGATTATTAAGTGATTGATTGCATAACATTATTAATTTAGTAAATTAATGATTGACTGTAGTCAATTATTGATTGACTATGACGTTAATCATTAATTTTCAAGTCAATCACTTATTGATTATGGTCAATCACTGATTGACAAAATCTAAAGAAAAAAATATATACGGCCATTTTGTTAAACAAAAAAAAAAAGTTTGATTATCTATTAAATTGGGTGATCAAAATAGGCCTCCCACCATAATTTTTCAATAAATTTAGAGGTAAATAGACTTTTTAAAGAAGTCTTTTAATAAATGGCTAAAATTTTTAAAACTTAATTAAAAGACTAATTTTTAAAAAAATGGTCAATCAATTTTCTTAAATAATCAATTAATAATTGACCATATAATCATGGATGTAGGGAGAGGAGGCCTATCGGGGGCTTAAGCCCCCCCTCAACTTTTGTTTTGTTTAAAAAATAGCCTATAATTTTAACTAAATTTAACCCCCCTAAAAATAAAAACTTGCTCAAGTTACTCTTTTATTACCCATGATATAGTCATCAGTCCAAAAAAAAAAAAAAAAGTTCAGGCTTTATTACTGCATATAATATTGTTAATTTAATAAATTGGTGACTGACCATAGTCAATTATTGATTGACCACAATGTAAATCATCAATTTTCAAATTAATCATTAATTGATCAAATCTGTAAAAAATAACAAATGACTATTTTGTTAAATAAAAAAATCAGTCATTTATTAGATTGGGTGACTAAAATAGGCCACCCAACTTTTTTTTTTTTTGGTGTTAAAAACTTTTTTTTTTTTCTTTAAACGGCCAAGTTTCAAAGTTAAAAAAGAACATTTTAAGTGCGAAGTTGGCCAAATTAGGTTTAACGAAAATTTATGAAAAGCGTTGGTCATCATCCTGACAAGAAAAATGCACATGTTCTTCATGCTCGAAATAAGAGAAGTTCCAAGTTGTATAAATAAAACTGGATTAGATTATTTTCTTTTCTCACCTAATAGGTCTTTTCATTTAACTTTTTTTTTTTTTGATAGATTGTTTTAACGGGTATCACTTAATAATTTTATTTAAGATAGTAGATCCATTATATTCTAGTTACATGTTTCATAATTTGCCTTTATCATATGGTTGTCTAGTGTAGTCTTTCTTATTTTCTTGTCTTTTGTTAGCCTTGATTCCTGGAGCTGTAAGTACTAGTTTCTCTTATATCAATTTCACTCTCTTACAAAAAAAAAAAAAAAAAAATGGTGATCGGATCGTGGCATTCCTAAACACAGAGTAAACATATAACATTTTGATAAAACATAATAGATGCTTAAATACTTATTCCTACATAATTATCCTAATGTCCATACTCTATTTGACACTAAAAGCACGTATTTTATTTATTAATACGTTGTTCTATTCTATATTCCAAGAGATAGTGCTTTTTTTTTTTTTGCTCGGAAAGATGTAGTGCCATTTGATATGCTATATCTAATTTTTTTCTCATATATTTCTAATCTTTAAACTTACAAAAAGGATTTTTTTTTTCTACGGAAATTAAAATGTCAATGTCTAGTTCATATGTGAAAACATCAGCATGATGATCAAAGATCAAAATTTGACATACAATATACATTAGCTGTGAGCAACTACAATACAATGATAACTTATTGTGCTAATGGTAAAATTTGATATTTGGATTAAAAAAAAAAAGTGATTTCTAATGAAATGTTATCTTTGATGTCAGATTTATAATATGCTAAATTTTATGGTAAATTAACCACAAGATATAGTAAATATCAAATTTAACATTTGATTCTTATTGGTTGTTATCTTAACTTTTCATGTAATTGTAATAATATTTTTTTTTATAATTTATTTGAATACTAAAAACTCACTTTTAAAACTTCCAAAACATAATTAATGATGACAAAAAATAAAAATGGCATTAGAAATAATATTATGCATTAGAACATAAAATAAAATATTGTTATTTATCGCACTCTTTTGTCATAAACATAGTATTGACATAGAAAAATCTATTGGAGATGGTCTAAGGAAGAAAAAGATAAATAACCTACTTCTATAAAAATAAAAATAAAAAGATAAATAACCTATTTTTTAAAAATTTGGGTTAGGAATATTTGAACTTTTATATGTTGTGATTGAGTTAAATATGAAATTATTACTAGTTTATACCTACAACTATAATAAGTAATATATTTAGGAAATTATAATGATAAAAACTTTATTATTTATAAGAATAAAAAAAATATTTATCTAAACAATAAACTTGTTTATTAAAATAAATATATTATTTATGAATAAAAACGTTATTGATTTAACAGTTTTATTATTTACATTTTCAATGTAAAAAAAATGGTGCTATTTACTATAATTTCCGTAGGTGTAATCATGAACCCAAATCATGGCTACTGCATTGAACGGTTCTTCAGTTGGGCCTTTCTGCTATCTATTTGCTTCTTTGATCACGTACGGGTCCACTTTTATCAATGACGGATGACTTCCACAATTGGGCCAACATTCACTTTGTGACTAAGTCCAAACACTGGCGGCTGAAAACTTAGGATCCTTCTTCTTCTTCTTCTTCTTCTTTTTGAAAAGGAAAATTTCGTTACTCTCACTAAGAAGATAAAAAAAACACCGAACATAATAAATCACATATTATATGAGACATAACTCTTAAATAAAAACGGATTCACCAGTTAAATATGATGACGCTCACAGAGAAAGACGCATGTTTTAGGTCCGAAAACGAGTATATACCTTGACACACTGAAATCGAGCACGTGTAAGGCTCTTTTTGACAAAACCCTGACATTTGATAGAGTTTTCCAATCAATTGAGGGCTAAAACTCAGTAGCACAAGGGTCACTATTAAATCCGTATATAAATAATTCTAGCAGGACCAAAACACCGTCAAGACTCAGATTTGACGGATAAACAACCAATACGAAAGGTGGAGAAACCACCTCCATTATTAGAAATAATAAACGAAAATAAAACACCTAAAGAAAAGACGACGAAGACATCGTTATTATTACATACAAACCTACAAACCGTAAAATAAAAAAACTAATAACATAGAAAGAGTTCTTGCTAACAAAACGAAACACATCGATGGAAGAAATTGGGTTGGTGAAACCGAGCTGCTGCAGAACCTCCCCGGTACATGACTACCATGCACTACCACCGACTGTCTCATTCCTACCTTGCTTGTTCCTACAATGCCCATCCTCTTGCTACGGGCTCGCCTTTGTCAAGATTCTCACCATATGATTCTCACCTTCATCTCTAGGGCCGGGAAGCCAGAGACAAGCCAAAGGTCACCACCAAAATCCAGCCCCAGGAGAGAGAAACGATTAAGAAACCCTAGTCCTCACATGTTAGAGAGAGAAAGAGAAGAGAGAGAGAGAGAGAAATAGGGAAACTTAGGATACTTCTTAATAAAAAGAAAAATTTTTAAAAAATTATTTGAGAAAATTATCTTAATAAACAACATTTTTTCATCTTTGACTAACATAACATAAATTCTCTACTCTTAACCATCATGACGCATATGTTAGTTAACTTTAGTTTAATTTTGTGTCATATTGATTTAGTATTAACTTTTTATGTCATAAAGATATAATGGTCTCTAAATTTGTGTTATTCAGGTGCTTTCCCCAAAGAATATTTATATGCATTTTTAAATTTGAGATAATGATATTTGAACTCTATGCCTTATAAAATCAAGTGTGAAATTATTGTTAGACTATCATAGTATATTTTTTAGACAATTTAAAAATATAGTATTTAACTCACATTTTAGTTTTGTGCCATTCATTTAAAATTCTATCCTTCAAAATGTTACAGTTTTTAAGAAAATGTATAAATTTTGATGTCCTAGTGAGAGGGCCTTCTTCTTGATCTCTCCCCACTATTTTGCTGAGGATTATTTACATACATGGCTAAATTAAAGACTATAATTTAAAAAATATCCATTTTTTCTTTTATTTACATGAATGTCTAAATTAGTACTTATAAAGAGTATACTACCCTTTCGTCAAGAATTGGAACTAAACAAATAAAAATTTGAATAAAAAAGGAAAGAAAAAATCTCTAAAAAAATGTAAAACTAAATAAATCTTTTTTAAAAGGAAAAAAAGACCATTTTACTTGCTTTATTATAAGGAAAAATGGACCATAACTGATATTAGTTGTATGATACATGCAAAACATTCATTATAATAAATAATTGATCATTAAAATAAAATTCACAATGAACAAATAAAAAAATTAAATAGATATTGTAAAGAAATATGAAACACTTTAAAACCTTAAAAAAATCATAATGATATAATAATTATCATGAAAAAAAAGACATCATAATGACATAGTAATACCATAAAGACAAAAGGCATAACATATTTAAAAAAAACATCATAATTGTATAGTAATTATCATAAACAAATAAACAATTTCATCCCACACTTAAACTTTAGAAACTAACTATTAAAACAATACCAATAGCAAAAATATAAAATAAAATAAAATTATCACAATAAAGTTATAATTATCATAAAGAACCTAAATAATAGTTTAAAAAAAATAGGTTTATAAGAAATCTAAATCATATTTAAAAAATATGTTTACAAAAAACCTTAATTATACTAATAAGTCATCACTATAATAAAGAACTTGTGAAATCCTGAAATACTAATATATTTTATGATACATTCAAGTAATAAAGTTCTAAATTATGTCATCTAATAGAAATTTCATAAACAACATGTATCATCTCAATTGTAGTGCCTAATCCAAACACTACATATGTGATGAATAATATTGTTTTTCAAGACTTTATGAAAAGTGATTTATTAAGTGCTCTTGTGGTGATGAGTGATATTAACAATTTTTGTGGGTCACTTAATTAAGATTATAAGATATAATAATCTTATCTTATATGATGAATAATTAGAATTTATCAAAATAAAATCGAGTGTTGATTAGCACAAATTAATAGCTAAATCTAAAATTAAATTGTGTCAACCTTATTTGACACATAAAAGAACCTGGAAGAAATTCCATTGTCAACATTTTAGTGTAGAAAATCTAGCTTTAGAACCATGTTAGAGATTAGTAAATAAATCAATGGTGGTAAGCCAATGGTGGTTTGATCCAATGGACCAAAATAGAGAAGATAGCCCAATAGTGAATACCATGTTAGGGGGGGGGGGGGGGGGGATCGCATTTTGGAGCCAAAAATTTGAGAGGCTTGATACAAGTTTTGGCAAGAGACCAAGCATACCCAAGTCTTCAAGAGATTGCATGTACAAAGAAGGAAAAAATGATACACTAGGACATGTACATACTAGTACATGTCATAAGTGGTCCCTAGTTGGTCAAAAGGGATTCAAAATCACTACATACACACACAAGGCTTGGGTAAAACGTTTTTTCTTTTGAAGATGGTTTAAAAATTGTTCAAAATACACAAGATTTTTCCTATAAAAGGTTTAGAATGAAACCCTAGCACCTAGTACCTTTTACCAAGCAAAAAACCACACTTTTCTCTCCATTTTCCACTACAAAACCACCCTATATTCCTTTGATTTTCTCTCTTCAAAAGTCACTAACTTTTCAACCATTTTCACACTCTGCCCAAGCTAGCACACAACCCCACAAAAGATACTAAGTCATCTAAAGGTAAGAAAGGTATTTTATTCCTTGTGTTTTGCAAAGAAAAAAAAATATTGTGTTCAAGTTCAAGAGCTTTGTGCTACGTATTTATTCTTAATAGGTTGGGTGTGTACAAGGGAGGCTTTCAAGGTATAACAAGGCTCCACCAAGAGGTATAACAATATCTTTTCACTAGATAGGTTAAGTCGGTCGGATTTTTCCTAGACGAAAAAATGTAGTTTTTCTACAAAACCTAGAGCATGAAAAATATCCATTTCATAAAAATAAATACTTGACATGAAAACTAACGACTATGGCATTATTTTAGGTTTAAGGTTTTGTACTTTAAACTTTTGGTTGGATTGAAATGAGTTTGTATGACTAGTTTAGTAACTAGTAGAAACTTGTGGCTCTAAATCTAGTTTTTAGTTATTTTATGGACTGCATTTGCTTATATTATTACTTTAAACAAAATAAATGTCCTTAATGATACTATAGATGATGTATCTATAAACTATACATATTAGGCTTTCCAACGAGTGATCTTGAGTCTCATTTAGACTTGTATGTTATTTATTATGATTTTTATAATCTAGCATACAAAACTGAAATTTCTTTGAAGCTCTGACATAGCCACAAGTTTTCTAAACTCTGGATTTGTTAACTCAAAATTTTGGATTTTAAGTTATATATCTAAATACTAGATTCTTTAAACTTTCCAACAAGATATCACACACCTAGAACGGATAAATATGCAATTTTTACTGAATTTTACAAATTAAGATTACAAACAGAAAGGTTTTGCTGGAACCCTATACTAGTCAAGGATTCTGTAAATTTTGAGTCAGTAAACCATAATGTTATGAAAAACTATTCTTATCTTAAGAACTAGACACCATAAACTTTCTAATAACATATCTTTTGCCTTATTTGGAGTTGTAACTGGACATATAATATATATGTGGGATCAACAGTAATAAAACCTACGTATGCGGTATGAAACATTCAAACACTAAAGAAAATAACTTTATGATATAATATAGACATCTCAATCTTTGAAATGAGTTATCATGTGTTTAAAACAGATATGTACATAAATTTGAATAAATCACAAAATATTAGAATGTAATCTGGTAAACTGAGATTTTACCATGAGACACTTAGGAAAACGTCCTCATTAATATTTGAAACCATTAAAATATTGGAAAACAAATTATAAGGACATAAACTAGATACTTCAAGCTTTCCAATAAGTTATTAAGTGTCTAAAACGAGATTATACTCAAATTTAAATAAATTTTACTAGTTAAGATCTCACACCGACAAAATGATTAAACATTAAAATATGACATAAGGGTAAATCATGACATATGGACATATTTATTGATAAAATATATTGGTATTAAGTGTATGATCAACACCTTAAAAAAAAAGTGTATGATAAACTAAATGTGAAGAAAACCTAACATTATAAAGTTGAATCACAAGTTTTTAGATGGGTTAAGACATAGTAAATTAGAGGATTACTAGACATACACCAAGAGATTACCTTAACCCAATTTAATGTAAACAACCATGGAAATGGACCTTAGAAGCCCAATAATCCATAAAAGAAAACCCACTTAATAGTGCACACTTAGGTGACTCTTAGTCACCAATATGATGTAGGTTGATTAATTAATTAAGAAATGAATTAATAAACTAATAAATTAACAAAACTATATCAACGTATAATTATGTTAGTAAAGTTAATCAGTAATTAAGTAAATAAATAAATAATTATTAATAAGTTAATTATAAGAGTTAATAAGTGATAATTAGTTGTGTAAGTAAAGTTATTATGTTGAGTAACTACATAATTAAAATACATGATTAATTAGAGATTAATTAATTATTAATTATTGATATAATTGTTAATATAATTATAGATGATTAATTATAGATAAATTAAATATTAATTATTAGTATAATCTAATTATTACTTATTAGTATGAGAATTAATAACTGATAATTATTATATGAGAAAAATATTTAAGTAACATAATTAATTATTAATGATATATTATTAATTAGTTAATTAAAATTATGTAATTTAATTATAATTACTCAACTAAATGAAGTAATAATTAAGTACTACTTAATTAATTGATTAATTAATCAATTAGATTAAATTAAATTAAATTAAGTAAAATTAAATTAATTAAATAATAATTAATAGAAATTTATTTAACACTAAATAATATGCCTTAATTATTAAGCTTAATTATGATACAAGTAAATTAAGCTCACCATAATTTATATAAAATAAATAAATAAATCAAATAATATAACTATAATTCTCTCTAATAACGAGGTACCGTTAAATCAGAACAATTTCCCAAACTTATATAGTATGATGTACAATTTCAGAAGTTTAAGCACATACGAAAAGTAAGTACAAACCTCACATACAACATGAAACAAAATGTTTTCTTGTTGATGTTCTATGTTTGCTATGAATTTTCTTAATGATGTGGTGAATATACGAGTCATATGTATTGCTTTGATAAAATATTTGATATACATAATTTCTCTTACATTAATATAATCAGCATGCCTCATAAATAATTATGTCATAATAATAGATATATAGTGACATGTAAATCTACACATTGTTACAATTAATAAAAATAAGACTAATGAAATATAGGATAAAGTGTCATACCAACCACCAATTAGTTGAGAGGATATGATAAGAATGAAAATTATAAATTATAACCTTGGGGGTTGTTGGAGGGTCGCTCCCCCAACTCCACATTGGTTGCGTGCATATTAGTACATACACAAGGGCTGTTAAGTAAATAAGACATATATATAATGAAACATAATTGAACACACATAAATCACATGCATTTTTTAACATTCATTTTGTGATGTGTGATGATATGATTTTATGAAAATATTTTATGAGATATAGTTTGTACTTGCTGAGTGAAAGCTTATATATGTATGTTCATGATGTAGGTAACGTGGGTAAACAGCCCGTTATTTAGATGTTTTATGGACCGACGAAGCAGTGTGGAAGCGATGAAGGAAGGGAGTGGGATACCACCACGAATTTAATTTCCGCATTTAAACTTCCTAAATTATTTTATATCGATTCTCTTTAAAGGTATGTTTTCAATATTTCGATACTACTAAACTAGCAATAGTACTTCAAGATTTTATGGTATTTCGTTTTAACTCGCATGATGTTAAAGCATTTTAAATACCATCTAAGTACAAATTTGAATGTGATATTTATTATTTAGAAATTTCAATTTCCTCAGTTAAAATTTTAGTTTATTAAACTCTTCAAGTACAAGTATGATTTGTTTTTAAAAAGAAAAAAAAAAGTTCTGCATTTTTAAAATCAAACATAAACAAGTATTAAGACTATTTTAACTAAGAATAAGTAAGTTAGTTAATGGTCTGAAAAGTTGGGTCGTTATAGAACTAGTCATTAAGATAAAAATACAATAATGATGAATAAATAAGGAAAAAAAAGTAATGAATCATAATGAAGGATAATGAAGTTAAATATAACAAAATGACAAAATAGGTACTACAAGCAATTGTTTTTTTTTTTTAAATGGACGTTTACGTAATATTTTAAAAAACGGACATAGTTTTCAAATGGAACTCTAAAAATAGATTTTTTTTGTAATTATTTCTTTTGCGAAACCATAATATAATATCTGGATAGTTTTTTCTTTTTTTTTTTTAATGCTCCTACAGATGTAAATATTGTCACAATAATAATAATTGCTTAATCTTATTTTTTTTAAATGCTCCCAGAAGTCTAAATATGGCTCTTGGACTGTCTCTTGGGCTCGGTATTCAGCCCCACTTGATCATATCTTTCAGTACGTATTTTCTTATTATTTGAGGTGATTTGTATGATTATCCCTTAATAAAGATATTTATGGATCATATCCCAGTTATAATGGCTTTAGTACCTATTTGGAACACTGTCTCCAACCTAAACGTTTTAAGTTAGGTTTTCAAAACTCCTAAATCCACATTTCTCTCTTTCTATTCAATTTTTATAAAAATTCAAATTTCAAAAGTCCAAAACTTTATTGTTTCAAGTTGAAATGAGATTTTTTTAAAATCAATAATAATGATAAGAAAAACGAAACAAGATCTATATTATCTTTTTTCCCTAACACATTTTAAAATTTTACACTAATCTCATTCTTTATATCATAGATCATTTTTAATTCATACGTCAACTAACATATACATTTCCAAATCAACCTCCAAAACTTCAACTCTAACCATTGTTACGAACGAGCGTTTAGCTTTCTTACTTATAGAGGATCAAAAATTTAAAAAAAAAAGGGACAAAAAAAAAAAAAAACATAAACATGTCTACTTGAGTGGTTGTTTTCATAATTTTCTTTTTCATATGAAGGACATGGACATGTCCGGCCCACTGAGTTATAGGACCGGGCTAGGATGAAATTGTATCTACCCGCCCTGGCCCGTCTTCTTATATGGTCCGCACCACATTTCCCCTAGTTCCGCATGGACTGGTCCAATCGGCTTCTTCTTTTGTCTTGAATTAGTCGAGAGCTTGATTTTGCTCCTTGTACCTTCCTAGGAAATATCTACCGTTTTGATTGTATCTTGTTAATAATGTTCATTCAGTAATACAAACTCTGTATCAAAGTAATATGGTAAGTAAATTGTTTTGAATGGGCCAGCCAAGCAACAAAGCAACAGAGTTTACGACTTCTCTTGATTAAGGGGACAAGCCGATTGGCTGGTTACCACAATATATCAGTGATTGATTATAATCGATTTCAATCAATGAAAAAATTTATATTATTATTAATCAATTATTGATCTATTATAATCAATCAATGATTTACTGATTGGTTGGTCATTTTATTAATTTTGCAAAACTTCTATCATTTACTAAAAAAATTAAAAGAAAAAAGTCCATTTCCCTACAAATTCATAGAAAATAGTAACAATAGAAAATAAATTTTTAAGGCTTGGTAATTTCATTTGCCAACTTGAGAATTCCAGCAAAAAGAAATTCGAACGATATCATTACATGATTGTCAGTTGTTACACTGTAATTCATTGGCACCAAATCATTTCACCCTATCCTTACTAAGCCAACAAAAAGAAATGAACAATTTTAATCATAATTTCCTATCCAAAAAATCACAACAACACTACCACAAAAATTTGCATATCAGTGGTTGCAGATATAGTTTAACGATAATCTCACACCTAACTCTATCACAACTGTAGAGTTTGAATCTCCCGACCTTGAGTTAAAAAAAAAAAAAACATGGTCTTACATGTGAAATCCAGTCCATCTTCTAAACCTCCCAAAGTCACTCCCATGAGAAGCTGCCATTCCAATCCCTGTACTTCCCTCAGTCCCAACACCTCTATAGTACATCCTCCACTCATCTTCCTCTCCATCCATCTGAACCAAGCATGGTGACCCCACCCCTCTATTGTCCCAACCATTTTTGGCCTCCGAAGCCTTCAAAACTGCCTCCTCTTTCACCTTTTTCCATTCCTTTAGCCCATCTTGTGACACTGCCAATCCTATACTCCTCTCTCCCTTCCCATTAACCCCTTCATATGCCATCAAATACTTCCCATCTTTCCTACTTCTCACCACATTGGGATTTAGTACTCCAACCTCATCAAAACCACCATTTTTCTTCTCACCACTAATAATGATTCTTCCCAATTTCACCCACCTAATACCATCTCTTGACCTAGCCATTCCGATGCAAAACTCGCCATTCCCAACATCAAATGAGTGGTAGTACATTCTCAAATCCCCATTCCCATGGAATACAACTTGTGGTGAGGCAATGAACAAGGAATCCCATTCCTTTTCTGACCCCACGTCAAATAGAGCACCACTATGATGCTCACCTTCAATTCTAGCCCAATACCTCCCATCTTGGCTAATTGCCAAACCAGGCAAAGACTTGTGAATTTCCTTTTTATCCTCAATTTCTCCGAAAAACCTTTCTGGGTTTTCAAAACTATACCCCCAAGAGTCTTGAGAAATCTCGACCTCCTCGGAACTGAACCCGGTGTAGTACATCCAATAGACAGCACTTGAAGCTCGGACCTTTAAACTCGACATGATCACAACCTCGGAAGGTCGAATGCTTAGAGTGTCGAAAGCCCACCAATCTTTGCCACAACTTATCACTGAACCCACATCCCGGCTGCTCTGGACCGGTCCCACACCTCGTTCCCAGTGGACCCCATTGCTCGAAACCGCTAATCCGATGGAATCCAAGCATGGGTTTGAGCCATTATTATTGTTTGGTTTTGATCTGCCGTGGTACCACATGTACCACCTCTCTTCTTCGTCGCTGAGAAACCTCTTCACGACCGGCGAGCCAACTTCTGCGCCGTCCCATGAATTCCCGGTTCCCAAATCGAACACCAACCCGCCGGAGGAGGACGAGGAAGGCGGTGAGGGAGATGAAATTTGGTTGCTTGAATTGGGTTTTGACGACTTGGGTTGTTCCAAATCTAGGCCGACGTCGAAGGTGGAATCTTGGTCTTCGACATTGTCAGTGTTTGTGTCGGGTTTTGTCGAGCAACGAGGTAGGAAAAGTGCATTGTTTCTGGGTTTGGGATTAAATTTGAGGAGTTTCGGTTTGGTTAGTTTTTGGGTGGTTAAGGTTGAATTAGGCGAAAGCAAGTTGACGCCTTTGGTTGCTGAAGTTGCTATGGAAGCTGCTTCCATGGATTTTGTGGAGGAATTGGGAAGGATATTGGATTGGATTGGAATTTTTGGTGTGTAATTTGATTTGCAGAGACAGAGAGAGAGAGAGAGAAAGAGATGATGTGTAAATTTTGTAAGTGGTTTGTAGGGATTTTGAACGGGTCAAGAAAAGGGGAAAAATGTGGGGCTTAAGATTGGAAGTAAGTGAGATTTTGGAGCTGATGTGGTTGGTTGCTATTCCACACAATTTCAATTGTCACCATTCGTTCATCAATCAATTTCTATCTATTTATATTTTATACTCTTATTTATATTTCTAGCAAAAAAAAAAAAAAAAAACAGCTTTATGTATCTATGTTAAGATTCTAAGGGTCTTTTTTTAATTAGTTAGGGGTGCCTGTTTCTTGTGTTAAGAAAGGGATAAGTAAAAAAGAAAAAGTGAGGATAATACATTGCCTGAATTCTAACAAAAAAGTTGCCAATTTGGAGCTGGCAGATATAAAAGAAGTGTTCTTTAGTAGGATACGAGCCTAATGCCCGTGCGTTGCACGGTAACAGGAAAAAAAAGTTAAAAACAAATTATGAGAATAAATAATATACATTAAGCGTAGTTAATTAAGGAATGTAATATATTTACAATAACTTTGAGAATTCAGTTTTTTTTTTATATTTAAATTTACATTATGATATCTGTATTATATATATCAGTATAGATATATATTTATATTTATACATACAAAAAGTTTTGAAATAGGGAATTTTTATTTCGTCGAATGACCTGGTGTCATTCATGTTTAACCTTCTTCATTTTCTCTTCCGGTCTGTCATAATAAAATTATTTCTATATGTTAGTTTAAAAAAAAAAAGTAGGAAAAACTAATTACATTTATAAATAAAAAAATTTATGTTTTATATTTAATAAATTTAATTTTAGAGAATAATATTAATATACAACATTTATAATAATCTGCTTAATAAATAAATGTAAAAATAAATTACATATTTGATAAATCGAATTTAAAAAAATTATTTGTATACAATATCTATAATAATTTTAGTACAATTATTATAAATATATTCTGTTTGTAATAAAATTTTATCACAGGAAAAAAAAAAGATGGATAGAGCTTAATATATACGTATCTTATTCTAAATAATTTATATTTAGAAATTTTCATTGGATATTTTTTAATTTCAAATTTTAATTAGTATTTATTTTTTGATATTATAATTTAATTATGTTATTCTCAAATTTAAATAAGTAAACTTAGTTCCATTTTTTTTTCATGTAAATTTTGTTAAAATTTAACATTTTATAATTTCTAGAGATTATTTTATTTATGGAGTTTTATTGTAAATAAAATTAACTGAATAATATATTATTCTTTAATTTATAGTTTAATTTATTTAGTTTTTTTTTTTTTGGTATGTATGATATTGTTTTATTAAAAAATTTGATTTCCTTGTTCAATCAAATTTTTTTTATCATGTTAAGTCTTGTTTTTTTTTTTTTTTTGGCCCACTAAATTTTTTTCAATTGAGTATTCTGTAATTTTTATATGTTTATTAAATTTTTTTCTAAATTTTTATCAATTGTGTATTTTGAAATTTTTATATATTGTTATATTCATGTAGTGTTATATTATGTGTTTAAAAATAATTGAAGTAAATTATTTTAACTTTCTTAAAATATAAATTTGTAACTATAAACTTTTTATCGTTTATTTTAATCATATTATTTCCTACGGGTGGGGAAAAATATTTCCCTCAAAATATTGTTGGTAGTAGAGAACAATTTATCAAAATGTTACTTTTTAAGTTTGTTTATGAGAACTTAGATTTATTTGATGAAATTATCAATAAATTATGTTTAGTTACGTTCCTAAACAAAATATAAATTTATTACAAAAACCTAATTCACTAAACTGTTAAGTAGTGCAACATCTATTTATTGTTTTTTTCTTCTCAGAGATCTCCATTTTTTTGTGGCAGATTTATTGTCCTTAATAAAAACTTAATTTAATCAAATCATGAAAA
Organism: Ficus hirta; assembly: GCA_038430175.1. Classification (NCBI taxonomy): domain Eukaryota; kingdom Viridiplantae; phylum Streptophyta; class Magnoliopsida; order Rosales; family Moraceae; genus Ficus; species Ficus hirta. The sequence goes on along the minus strand of CM076595.1, from coordinate 11,352,088 downwards.
AATTAAGTTATGCTAATTAACCATTAATTATTACACATTAAAAAAAAATTTACTGATACAAATAAAAATTATGGAATTACATAATAAAAAAACTTAAACCATACAATTAAAATTACAATAATTTCTAATCATAAAATTATTTCAATACAAAAATTGTTATAATAAATTTAAATATTACAACAATATACTGGAAAAAAAAATCTCTTCGGCTCATAGGGGGGGAAAAAAAAAGCCAAGGAAAAAATCCAAGTATAAAACAACAAATTAACTTGGAATAATAATAATAATAATAAAAGATAATGAAAAAACAGAATGCAAAATGTGTATTATACTTAATTATATAAGTAATCTAAATATATAACCAAATACATACATATACATAAACATATATACTACAAAAAACTAACATAAAAATTTTTTTAAAATATTTTATATTATGCTCAGATCTCATTAATAGCATCCATTAATGATAGCCATAATACAATTCAGCAGCATCTTTAATAGCTACCAAGTAAGATGTTTGGGAATGTGTCAAAAAAAAAAAGAACAAAAAAACCGGGGGGCAGGGTTAGAAATGTTTTCATCAAACAGAGAGAGAACATAGAGAGAGCAAATAGGAAAAGTAGTATCAAAAGATAAAAAAAGCAGAAAACTTTTAAAATATTACAATAGTATGAAATCAGCAATATATAATGAATACTATTATATAGTAACAAAATCAAATTTAACACAAATCCCAAACACCCATGGCAACAGTAAAAGATGGTTAAACAGTATATGTAACATATGCTATCAATAATACCATATTCAGCATCATAGACCAAATTAAAGAAGAAATCTGGTATATGCATTATTGTATAGTTAAATAGAGATCATCATAGCATATAAAAACTATGATTCAAAACTTTTTGGTAAAAATATTTAGACTAACAGAACACGCAAATCAGAATAGGAGAAAGGAGGAAAAAAAAAAAAAAAAGAAGAAGAAACACAATACAAAACAATCAACTTATCATATATAACATAATCATATAACCTGTTTGAATAATATTTATAGAACATTTATACATAAAAGAGAAACAACTGTATACACTGTGAGAACATAAAACGGCAAAGGGAAAAAAAAAACAGCAAGAAAAACAAAAAAACAGAGGGGAAAAAAACAGACAATAAAAAAAATTCAATCCCTTTACAATATCATCATAATAATAAACATACTGACAGAATATGTAAATCAACAGGAAAACCGAGAAACCAACTACTAACAACATACAAAATGAAAACGGCAATGAAGACTAATTAAAAGTCTTAAATAAATATAGTACCTGGATAACAGAGCAGGTTGGGACAGGAGGCAAATAGGATTCAAACCAAAGTCGTTAAGACGATTTTACAGAAGTTTTAATAGTGCAGGACAGGGGTGAAACAATAAATGAAAAGAATTTGTTTATAAAAGAGAGTTAAGTAAATGAGAAGAGTCGGTGGAAGAGAGAGGCACGAATTTTTTGGAGATAACAGATAAGGGAAAAAAATTTTGCATAATGAGTTACATTAATGACAGAGGTATAACCGGGAAGATATGTCAGTCAAAGTAATATGAACAGTTACATACAGCCATCTAACAAATCACAAAATTACAACAGGGAAAAAAATAAAACAGATAATATAAAAGCATTAAATGTTAAAGACAGCTTTCAAAAACTGTAATCATAACCACATAACTAAAGAGTAAAAAAATTTAAAACCTGGTTTGAATCAAACTAAATGATCATATACTACAATTAGTAAATTTTTTACCAAATGCTTAAAACAGAATAAAAAAACATGATAACAAAACATCACACACGGTAAACGAATTATATCAAAATCGCTAAAAAAACCAACAAAATATTACCCGAGGAGAAAAAGAAAAAAAATTACAGATTTAGAAATCAAGCGAGAAAAAATCTTCAACGTTCCTCTTCATAGTTGCATTTGTCCATTTCGTCACCATTTTTATGTCATTCTGCAGAAACCAATAAAAAAAATGAACAAAAGCAAAAAACCGGAAACAATACCGAAATAAACCCAAAAAAAAAAATTTTTTTCTTCAATATACCCAATCTCTTGTTTACGTTACTCAGTCTGCCTTTGTTTGAAAAAATGAAAAAACACAGATGAAAAAAATACTCAAAATAAAAAAAAGAAGAACCGTTTCGAGAGAAAAGATCGAAAGTCAAGACTGAGAAAACGAAAAAAACCAAAGCAAAACAACAATGAATGCAAAAAACAACATACTCAAGACTAAAACCAACACTTGCTCCACAAAAAATGTACCGAACACAAAAAAGGAAAAAAAAAAAAAAAAAAAAAAAAGAAAACGGTTCAAAAAAAAAATTAGGGTTCCGAGAGGGAAAAATGAATAATCCGAAAAAATATTTACACTCCCACCACAATACTGTACCGAGAGGGGAAAAAAAAAAAAGGGGGAAAACCCATCAATAAAAAATTAGGGTTCCCAAACCAAAACCCCCAAAATCTGAGGCAAAAAAAACAAAATCGTAACAAAAACAACATTGAAGGATAAAACAACACAATAAGGATGAGTATCTACACTTTCAACATAAAAAACATCTGGGCGAAAAAAAAATAATGCAGCATTCAAAAATTAGGGTTCGGAGATAGGGGAACAAAAAATCAAAAATCAAAAGTGAGCATTGCAAAAAAATGAAATAAACAAAACCCAATAGAAAAAATCACTCAAAAATTTTCGAAACAAAAAAAATTTCCAAAAAAAAAAAATTCCAAGAACAATGAACAAAAACCGAACTTCCAAATCTTGAGAGAACAAAACAACCAAACGAAAAAAATCATGAACAATACAAACCGAAACCAACAAACACAAAATGATCGGCCATCAGTGCAAAAGAACCCCAAAATCGAGGGTTTGGATGTCAAAAATCCAAAGAAGAAGAAGACAAAGAGAAACAGAGCAGTAGAAAGAGAGAGAAGGAAAATATAAAATACACAAACACAAAATCAAGGAGCATAATCGGCGGTGAAAGGTAGAAGAGAAAGGGAGAAATAGGGTTTGTAGAGCAAAAATTCCAAGAACATGAGAAAGAGAGAGAGAACGGCAGAGAGAGAATAAGCAAGGCCAGAGAGAAAGGCAAGAGACAATGGGCGGCAGCAGGAAGGAGAAAGGGGAAATTAGGATTTGGAGGGCAAAGTCGTCCATACACTATACCAACAGTCACCGGCAGGCAAGGAGTGAGGGGCAAAACTGTCTTCACACCATGGCGTGGGCAAAATCGCCCTTTTACTGTGGAACCCCATCCGGCAGGCAGGGAGAGGAGGGCAAAAAAGTAAATACACTGTACAGCACTGTGTATTGCTGTAGCAGTAACGCGAAAAGGAGAGGAGGGGAAATATTTTTTACTGTGCAACACTGCTCAAAGAACAGTAAAAACCACAATCCTTTTAGTATATAGTAATAATGTTTGACTATAGTCCATACCGGAATCATTTTAATTTAGTCATAATATATATATATATGTGTATATATATATGTGTGTATATACATACATATATATATATATATTCCTCAAACTTTCATACGTTTGAATCAATCCTTTTCTTTTGAAAGAGATGTACAGATTTAAGACACTACATAACAATTAAAGAAAGAATGCCTTCTACTAAAATTGGGTTGGATTTTTATTTTAAAGAATAAATATTGTGTTTCTGTAGTGATATGAGTTATATGACTCTCCAAAAAATTAAAACATTCTTAAGTTTTAAATACATGATAGCTCTTTTTTTTTTTTTAATAAAAAAAAGGAAAAACAATGTAAAAAATTATCAAATTTTTTTTTTTTTTAACGAGAAAGTAAATTTCATTTCAAAATTTTTTGCCGTATGTACATTTGTCCCTTCTCTTTTGAAGCCTACATTTAATAAACCTATTTCATCCATCATTTATTATTGGCCATCAGATTCATTTCAGTTTAAAAACTAGCGGTACTAGATGTGCTTCAGAATGAGTTCCCGCCAAAGTTGCTCCTAGGGAAATCATTAATACAGAAGATCAAGAACCCAAAGAAAAACCCAGTTACCTTTGTTAATAACTTATATGGGTGTTTGGTGAATGAGTTGAGTTTGAGTTGAGTTAAAATTTTTAAGTTTGAGTTGAGTTGGCTTTTTAAAAAGCAATTATAAATTTTGTTGACTTTTCAAAAAAAGACAAAAATTAAGATAAAAAACTACAGTTTAGTTGGAGTGGAACTTAGATGTCAAACTCCAAATTTCACAATTTGTGAACTCAAAATCTCTTCATTTTGTTTAAGTTTTTTTCCTAAACAAATTAGTATGCAAACTCCGTCGTAAGGCAAAGAAAAAATAACTGTTTCTGGAGGCGTTTCTTTCGCGGGAAACAAACAGAGCAGAGCAGAGCATTCGTAAGTTCAGTCATTGGCTTCTGATCTCTTTTCTTCGTTTCCTCTCTATGGATTGAAAAAGAAAACAATAACAACTAAAAAAAAAAAAGATTTATTTTATCTGACTGTAATTTCTCTTTTCCAGTATCTGTATAATGGGAGGAGATACGGAAAAGGAAGGGGAGAGCCGAAAAAGGCCTCGTACTCGAGGTGGGGGTGTGGGGAGAGATTCGGGAAGGCCGAGGTCGAAGTTTCCGATAAGCGGAAAACCGAAGATATCGAAACGGAATTGCGTGAAGTCCAATAAAGACGACGATGACTCGAGCTCTGATTCTGATAGGACTATTGCCGATGCCCCTAATCCACAATAGAGCCTCAAGCAGTAATTCTTTGTTTTTTTAATTATTATTTTTAATTGAATTATCAGGAGAAGTTTTTGTCATTTATTTGTCTGTGGGGACTTCTTTTTGTTAAATGAAGCCATGAAAGTGTACATATCTTGAGGTAAAAGAAAGAACTGATACGAAGAGAGAAAAGAACAATATCTTGAGGCTTTAGCTTTCAAGAACAGTAAAGTAAAAAAGGGTAAAAGGAAATATAAACGAAAAAGTAATTCCTTTTTTTTTTTTAATGAAAAAAAGATAAGGGAATTCCTTGCATTATGAGGAAGGTATATATATATATATATATATATATATAAATCGAATTCCTTTTTTGGAGAGGACAATATTCTAGCCTAAAAGATGGCCAATATTCTAAATCGAAAATTAAAATTCATTTGTCAGATCATTTTCTTTGGATAACCACCATCGTCCACAATTAGTAAATGGTAATCATATAGTATGTTTAAGTATATGTGCTATATATATATATATACACATATACATAGTATTTAAATTGGATTTTTCTTTTTAATTTTATAGTTAGGGGTAACAGAAAGGAGGACCCAAAGCAAAAAGAGTCTGCAGGTAAAGGCAAAGAAAAGCAACTAGAGATGGACATTGGCAGTGAAGAGAGTGTTTCTAAAGAGCCTTCTTATACTGGTTTAGCCACAGCAGTCAAAGGTGGTCTCTTATTTCTTCCTCTCTCTCTCTTTTGCCCTCAAAACCAAATTTAGGCAAACATCTGAATTCTCACCCTTGTTTTTAAGCTCATGAAAGATATACTGATTTCATTTCGCTTTGAAGATGCTAAAGGAAAATTGTGGCAATTGTGGTTGTGTTTGTGTATCAGTAAGGCATATTTTTTGCAAGAACCGGGACAAAATCAACGAGGTAAAATTCTTGCCTGTCTTATGACTTTAAGAGAAACTAACAACCCATTTTTCCTCTCAACATCTACTTGACCACTCGGTGTAAAAATGAAGATCATTTTGCTAATTTTACTTTTTCGGCCTAACGTGTATATTGAGGATGCATAATATAGAGTAGCCACTTTAAATGGAGAGTTTGATCTTTTGAATGTTAATTAATTTAAAGAATAAATTAATAAAATAAATATGTTTACCAAATGAATTAGATTGATGACTTCATATATAATTAAAAAAAACAAGTGGCTGAAAAGTACTCGGAGTGTCCATCTCGGGAAGACGGAGGTAAACTTGATTGGATTACTCTTCGAAAGGCGCTAGCCTGTTTGAACAGGTTGCATTTAGCACTCCTGTTGGTATAACAATCGCGCCTTTTCAATCGACATACGTACTCTGCCAAATTCAATTCTCGAACTGTCGAAAGTTCCGGTGTCGATTGAAGTTGTTTTCTAGTTCCTTGTAACCTGTACTTGAATCATGTTCGCATAGACAGAGAGGCTTACTCTGTTTGATTTTTTTTTTTTTGGGAAATGATGCAGGGAGGGTTACCACTTAATCCTGTGTGAACAGAGGAGTATGCTGAGGGAGAAGACAAGTAAAACTCTCACTTCCTAAGGAGCCAAGTTTAAAAGCATAGCAACAAGAATTGTTTAATTCTTTGTCTATACCGTCGTTTTTCTTTTTCCTAGTGTCTTGGCAGATTGTAAATTGTCAATATAACAGCATTTTAATTTAGTGCTTATTTTAGTGTCTACTAAACGTTACAAGTTCATTGCCAAAAAATGAATGTGAAAAAGTACTTCACTAAAGAATGATATACTCTGTTTATGGTTAGAAGTCATAGGATCCCAATATATTTTTCAAGACATTCAAGGTATTTCGATTCTTCCATGGCAATAGGGGGTTCGCACGCCTTTCCTCCTCCCCGTTATACCACAAACATGAAACTGTCTACTGGTGAAACTACAAACTTCACCGCCATTGATTATGGGAAGCTGCTTAAGCTAATTGCGTAAATTTTAAGTGTGTTCGATGTACCATGCAAGGCTAATTGCGTAAATTTTCCACAAAAGGCTTACGATAGAGTTTGACTACGACCCCCAAAAGTCAATCAACAAGGATAACAAGAATCTGAGAACATGAAACTATCATAACCTACACCTCAAAATCTCAATTTTTTACCCAGAGAATCAATTGATAACATAAAATAGCAGCTTACAACATCTAAAGACCAAAACATGGTGCAATGTAACATTTCAAACTAGTATTTTCTTGGCAAAAACTTGCAATGTGTTTTCACTTAAACCTCAAAAGCCAAATACCAGGTAATTATGACAAGAATCTGAGAGCATAAAATTATTAGAACGGAAGCTGACCAACTTTGTCGAGTCTCAATATAGGCCTACCAGCCAAAATTTCTGAACCTTTCCTCTTGCAACTCTCTTATAATGTCTTTACGCCGGGGGTTGAAGAATCTCTCACGAACATACTTTCTCTCCTCAGCTTGTATCTCTTTGATAGCACTAGGGTACGGGTTTGGAGGAGGCTTCTTCCCTAGAACACGCGCAATTTTCTTCAGCCGAGAATATGCCTTCTTCTTCGCCTTCTTCCCTTCCCGGTATTCCATCTATCACCACCAAAGAATCAGCAAGCAACAGAGGTTCTAGTTTAAGAAAAAGTTCAAAATACAAATTTGGATACATACATCCGCTACCGTAATCGCTTCGTCCTCGCTGACTCCTTGCTCCTTCAACTCCAGCACCCGCTGACCGAATACACGGCCTGGCGGAGGATCAAAACTGTGAAACCTGTTCACACATATACCCTAGTAAATGCCTGAGACATTGTACTCATAACACCTTCCAAACAATTTTTCCAATATCTTCCTCGAAAATATATGAATGATAAAATATTGGGTGTTCAGCTAAATTAAGCTAGTAACCTAGGGCGAATTCAAAACTGATCATACATCAACTCCAAACAATTTGGTCCATATCTTCATCGCAATATGTGAAAAAATTAATAAATTCTTTGCATACAAAATTGAATATGAGAAAATGATTTACAGGAAATAAGCAAAGCAATTTGAAACTGCGAAACCTGTCCAAACATAAACCCTAAGATTTCTAACAAAAAAAATTTTTAAACAAAAAAAAAAATTTTAAATTTTGAGAAATTTTTTGAAATTCAGGTGTCTTTGAGGAAAAAAGTGAATCAATTACCTGTAGGCTTCTTCGCATCTGGCCTCCGGATGATTCCGGTTGAACTTTTTGACATAAACATCCTCTGGAAGAGTAATCGTCTTCACTTTCCCGTCGGTACAAGGAAAAATTGGCGGCGGTGCACTGGGAAATGGAAAATCAGGAAAAGAATTTCAATGGAGGACTTGAAAAATTGGATTGTGAAAAGCTTATTGCAATAATACGAGTAAAAGACTGAGATTTGAAAAGTGATAGGAGAGAGTAGAGAGTAAGGACGAACTGTTCCATGGCTTTGAGCCAACGAGGCTCGGGAATGGCCAAGCCCTTTACGAGCTTCCTGGTTTTCGTGAGCAAATCTCCCTTCATGAACGACATCGTCGCTCACCAGACCAGCTTTCGATTTTCCTTCTCTTTCTTCCAAATTCCCGGCTGCCAAACAGTAAGAAGAAGGCGTCGCCGTGGATGCAAGACCACAACGACGTGGAAATGGGTCAAAACGACGGATTTTCAAATACATTCTTCATTCCTCAGGGGGTTTTCTTGAAATGGGTCTGGGCCAGTGTAAAATGGGCTTACCCAAGAAGTGTAATGGGTTGCTAAAAGTTTGGCTGGGCCTGGCTTCCTAGGTAAAGTGATGTTGTTTTATTTCCGCTTTTCTCCTGTAGAAAGAAAAACAATTCTAGTCAATAAATGTAGTCATATTTCATGCTCAAATATAACAAAAGATTTATAATATTGTAAGAATAATAATAATTAAAATAAAGGCAATAAATATCTATGCAGAAGCACTCTCAACCCATCCATTGATGAACTCATATGCTACAAAGTACAAACAATGGGACGATTACAAAATGTTCGAAAAAAATGGACATGAGAGACAGTGGTCTAAGTGCTTGTTTTATAGCTATAGAATTGAAGCTAAAGCGGAAAAGAAAATTTTTACAATGTGAATAATGAAGAATTCAGAAGGTAGGATTTGATGGAGAAAAGTTTAGGATTTTTGAATGTGTAATGAAATTAGGTTAAATAAGTGATATAGTTAGGATTAGCTCAATATTAGTAGGAGAGAAGTTTAGATAAGTACTTACAATTTAAATCTAAATGTCTGTTTATTTATTTTTTTTAATAAATGAGAGTCATATGACATATGTGATAACAAAAACACAATTTTATTCCTAAAATCTATAATAAAGATCAATATTTAATAAGGATACTCATAAATGAATGAAAATAGTTTTTTTTTTTTTTAAATTGAAGAAGGGGAATTCAAACTCTGCATTTAGTACTAATATATTTTCTTTTGCTGTGATCAATATTTGTTTGTTGATTTTTGTTATTTGTTTTCTTTTGTATATTTATTATTATTTATTATTTTTTTTTGTACATACAGGATAGATACAGGATTTTTTTTGAAGGTGGTATTAGGAAATTTTCGATTTAAAGACAAAAAAAAAAAAAAAATATATATATATATATATATAAATCTGTTAGACCCACCGTTAGAAACGACACCCTACTCTTAAAAGAGAAACGACGCGTCGTTTTTTCTCCACGACCATCTTCTGATTCTTCTCTATTTCTTAAACCCGTCGCCGTCTTCATTCCACTCTGTTGTCACTCTTTGCAAAATGGCTTTGACGACGCAGACGCTGAGGAGCGCCAGAGCTTCCGCCGTTCGCTTCTTGGGCCTCCGATGGGCCCACAGCGCTCCTCTTCCTGCGCCGTTGGATGGGATCATGGGCCGCAACACCGCATCCCCGCCTTTGGTTTTGCCGGAGTTTGATCGTGCGTCACCGGAGGATTCGCACAACAGCGGAAACACCGGATTCGGATTCCCGAGCTTCTCTTCCGGTGGATCCATGGAGCTCATGGCTGTTCCCAAGAAAAAGGTGCTTGAAGTCGTTTGCTTTTGTAAATTTCACTCCTTTTTTTTTTTGGCCTAATTGAGGATTTTAGCGTTTTAAGGTTTGTCGGAATTAGGTATGGAAGTCAAAGAGGTTTCTTTTGTGCAGGTTTCTCGTCATAAGAAGAAAATAAGAAATGCTGCGAAAGCTCTCAAGCCTATTCCAGTTATAATTCGTTGCAAGTAAGGATTTTGCTTGCTATTTTAAGTGTAATTTATCCATTTTTTTTTTAACTGGGATTCCTTAAACATTTAGCTAGTGTTTTGTTCAATATTATGGTGGATTAAATGTCTGCATCAATTTTTTAGTGTTGATATAGTTTAGTTTGGGTTTATGTTTTACGTTTGTGAACAAAGTAGTGAAACACTTTTACTATGATTTTCAGTCATTTTTCTTTCCCATTATCTCGATTTCAAACTTTTAATATGTTTGTTGTGTTAGTATCATTTGGAAAGCTTGGATAAGAGAAGGGTTTTTTTGTTCTGTTTAATGCTAAATAAGGCTGAGATGTTGTGTGATGAATTTTAGAAATATGGCTCACGAGTAAGCGAGACTTGGATGCTGTCTTGAAGTAGATTTTTCTTTTCCTGGTACGGCCTAAAAAAATCCCGCACCATTCGCCATGGTCCATTTGTTCACTACTCACTGCTTCACGTGAACTGCTCGGTGCTCTCTCGAAATTGATTAGCCTTGCTTACTCGCCATAGATGAAGCTTTTTAAGAGATTCCTTTCGCCTTTATGCCTGCCCTTTCGAAACTGGCATTGCTTGATTTCCTCGTAAATGTGGCATTGATCAAATTTGATACTATTTTTTGCATGTGCTTACGAAGTCCTCTGGCGTGACCGAGAAATTTGGCACCTCCTGCGCCTAAATACTTATGTTGTTGTAGTGTTGTTTGTTATCATTAATGTGTATAAGAGTGTGTGTGAAATGGCAACTAAGGCTTACATTGGTATAGATTTTGATCACTAATCTACAACATTTGGTTGCAGGAGTTGTGGTCAAGTCAAATTGCCGCACTTCTATTGTTGCAGTGGAGACAGAGGAAATGCTGGTGAGCAAGATGCTTCTACAAGATGAGCGAGTTGCCTGCTATATATAAAGCAGAAACCTCCATAGACTTTTGTAGGACAAGAATTTTCAAATTATATAATGATCATATTGAATCTTAAATCGATTATATAAAAATCTAGCCTGGATGGGAGAATTTGCTGTTTTCTTGTAGAGATGCTTGGTAGGTTGAGACAGATTGTGATATCTTTTAGTGGAATATTTCACTCTTGCATTTTATCAAGATTAATAAATGCAGTTGATGAGAGTAGAAAGTTTAGAGAGATTTATTGGAAATGGATACACAAGTGTTGAGATTCTTAGTCATTTGTTTGTGGACATGGATGAAAGTTCTAGCTTGATACTGTGATTTTCCTTTTTGGTAACCGATTTTGATATCTTGTTCGAATCTAGAGTTAAATGTACACCTTTATTCTGCAGTTTCAGTTTCTAATGTCGTTGAAGATTGGTTTTGATTACAAATTTGCAATCCACTTGACGTCTTCAATTATTTCAATGTCCATTGATGAACGACAACAGCCGGTGGGTCTGCCGGCGGGCAGAAGGAAGACGGATTATATTGCAGGGTTTTCTTAGGGGAAGTGGTTCAGGGGAAAATAGTAAAGGGCAAAGCCGCAAATGGCAACTTAGAGAAACGACAACTTCTTAACAGTTTACAACATTTTATTGAGCGACAACATTTCTTGTAAACGACAGCAACATGCAAACAACAATAACTTTTAGCTACGACAGCAGAACGTGAAACGACAGTGTACATTACAAACGACCATGCCTTCATAAACATCGACATACGACAACATATTTGCAAACGCTTATCACGTAAAGTAAAAACATGGACAACGACAACTCTTGCATACAAGAGTATTCATGAAAAAACCACGTCCATATCTATCTGAAGTAATAGCCTTATATTTAAGAAAAGGACAAATGTTATACTCTAATGATAGCATTTTAAATTAATGACATTTTTCTTCTAAACGACGGTTAAAATATACACAGCTACAGTTCTGAACAAACTCAAGATAGTCAAGAACTATCTGTTAGAAGCGATAATATTGCCTAAAGAAAAGAAAATGTATTAGAAACGACAAAGACCTCGATAAAGAAAATAATAATAATAAACGACAACAAATTTGTAAGCCCATATCTCAGAAACGACCTGGAAAACTACAGAATCTACTAAAGCATAGTATATTTCACTTCCAAGCGATAATTATAAAAAGCGACCAGATCACGTAAAAGGAAGACAATTCCCTCACAAACGGAACTCTTACAAACTACAATAATTATGAAAACGACAACATCTTGACAAACATAAACGACAATGTAATTGCTTTAGAAACGACATCATCACTTGCAAACTTCTAGAGCTAAAAGATCAAACAAACGGAACAGAGTACGCTACTGGTTGATATTCTCGGGGACCTTGACATTTAAACGACAGCACTTTTAAACCCATTTACAATTTCACATTTAGTTGGTAACTTTTTGTCACATACTCAATAATCCTACACTTAAAACAAAATTCATTATTGTCAAAACCCTCTCAAATAATGATTTGTTCATTTATCTTTCTCAAACCAGAAAATTAGTAAGATCACAACTCAATCGAGAACTCTATTATGTCAAGACCCCACATTATCATGCATTGAGAGTCCATTTCACATCACGGAATTTTTGATTATTGCAATCTCTCCGAGAATCATAAGCTTTCGTTTGATTTTCTTTGAGATTCATCTCACGAACACACATAATTACATCTAAAATATAACTCTGATATCACTTGTTGGGATCTTAAGATTCTATTTTAAAATACTAACCTATTAATAAGAAATTCATTTATAATTCTACACTTTTTTGTTCGTACATACTCAATAAATATTATCATACCGACTAAGTCTTCAAATCTTGCTTACGCACGTCAGGCATCAGGTCTTAAAAAAAAAAAAAAAACCGCTGATCTGTCACATACAAGGCATCGTCGGGCGTCGACACGTGTCAACTATACTTAGTCACACAGTCACAAGTGTGTTCCCAACGCAGGCAATAAATACGAGCTACACTAGCATCGTTTCAAGATCGCAAAGCGTAACTGATTGTTGTCCAATAAGGTGAGAATGCTTTGCTTCCCATGCAACGTCTCGAAGCTTATTGGTGAGCTCTACGTGGATACGGTGGGCTCGAATAGCACTTGATTTTGGAACTTTACCGTATAAATCAGTTGTGACAGAGCAGAGAGCTGCGGTCACATGTGAATGGACACACCAAGAAGCTCAGCTTTACTTAGTTTCCAATGCTTCAAGAGGACGAAACAGCTTCAATGGCGGTTTCAGCTTTAAGTCCCTGAAATTCCCACTTGAGCTTGCAAAAGGTATTATCAAATCAATATTTAGCTGCTGTTGTTCTTACTATTATTTTTTAATTGTGAACAAAGTCTAGAAGAGGGCGACCGTGTTAGCATATTGAAACGTTATTATTTTTAGACCCTATCTTTTAACGATGAACGCGTCAGTTTAACACCACTTATTGTGCTGGTTAGTAATTAGTTTGGCTAACCTCTTAATAACTTAAATGTTTGGAATGGATTGATAAAGCTAATATTATTGCAAGATGAATTTGGTAATTGGGTTTTAGTTCTTCAAAGGAAAAATAACTTGTGTACAAAATGGATAATTTTCTTTTCTTTTTTTTTTTTTTTTTTTAACCCTATCTTTTTTTGTTGTGTTTCTAAGACATGTAAAATACTAAATATTCTAGTGAATTGCAATTAGGGAAACATAAAGATGAAATTTGGGAAAGAGTTCAAGAAACAAAAGGTGCCTGAATGGATAGAAGCTTATATGGATTACAAGGGCCACAAAAGGATACTAAGAAAAATCAGGCAAACCAAACACAACAAACAACCTGCAATGAACAGAACCCTTAGTGGGCTAAACTGCCAGTCTAATAGCAACCAAAGTAATGGGGATATTGAGGATCAAGCAATCGATATCGACACGTTACCGCGAGATGGATCTCAACAAATTTTCGAGAGCAATTTTCTCGGAAATTCTGAAGAAGGAGCTGAGATTGAGGCCACATTCTTTAGAAAACTTGATGAGGAGCTCAATAAGGTGAGTGCCTCTCACAAGGACAAAGTGGAAGAAGTGTTAGATGAAGCAAGTCGGTTGAATAAGTAAATGGAAGCTCTCATTGCTTTAAGGATAAAGGTAGGAAAACGCGATTTCGAGGAGTCTAATTCAAGCAGACATCAACAAGAACAAAGTCAACAGTCTTCTTGCGCTTCGGATGTTGTTTCAGTTAATGCCAACAGTGGCAATAGAGAGGGAGTTAAAGTCGATGATCAAGATCAAGATCAAGACCCTTTAGAAGTGCTTGAGCATGTAAAGATCAATAGTACTCTTCTATCTCCCATATCGACAATAAAAGGTGCCATTCGAGACTCCAATGCCAACGAGTTGAGTTTCGGAAAGGATGATCTGAGGAAAGCTGAAGAACATTTGAGAGACGCATTTCTTGAGTTTTACCATAGGCTTTATCTTCTAAAACAGTACAGGTGATGAATGTGACTTTACATTTCGGTTTCATTGCCTTGCTTTTGTTAATTCCTTGACTAACTTGTGCTTATACTTTTCTGGTGGATGAAACAGTTTTATGAACCTCTCGGCATTTTCCAAGATTATGAAGAAGTATGAAAAGGTGCACCTGCTAATATCCAAAATTCTTCTCCTAATTTTTGTAGTTGCGCGAAGATTGTTCCCTTCACATCCGTTCTAGTGAATATATTTGCATAATGCAGATCACATCAAGAAGAGCGTATAAATTGTATATGGAAATTGTGGATAAATCTTACCTTGGCAATTCGGATGAGGTGTGTAAAATCCTTCCTTCTTAGTTCGAATATCTCCTTTTTAACTATAAACTATTATATCATATTACAAATATCATGTATTCTGTATACTAGTTTGACGATAACTTCATGAATCATCTTAGATTATTGATCTCTTGGAGAGGGTGGAGGCAACCTTCATCAAGAATTTTTCAAACTCGAACCGTAAACAAGGAATGAAGTCATTGAGACCGAAACAAAGAAGAGAAAACCATAGAGTGACATTTTTTTCAGGTATCTTCAAACCTTCATCAAAATTCTTCGCTTCAAACCTTCATAAGTCGTGTTTTTCTTTTTCGAACACAGAACGAGTGAGAGGAGGATATTTTTTGTTGCTATGGTTATAGGGCCTCATTAGTCCTGTTGTATCTTGTGACCGTCATGTTTCTTCTCCGGTTGCATAATCATGCTACTCGTCGCTATTGTTCTAAGAATAGAATCTCAAAAACTAATGAAGAAGAAGGAGGGAATGCAATACATGCAGAGCATATTTCCTCTTTACAGGTAAACATTTGATACAAACATTTCCAAAAATTTTACTTTTCCGCCGGTATTTTCACTGAAGTTTAAGTGGCATCTTTGCAGTGTATTTCTAGATATCGTCCTACACATGCTTGTATATGCTGCAGACATATACTTCTGGAGAAAACACCGCATCAACTATCCGTTTATATTCGGATTCAAAAGAGGAACAGAATTGGGCTACCGTGAAGTTTTCCTCCTCAGCACTGGTCTTGCTGTGCTTGCCCTGTCCGGTTTTTTGGCGAACTTGCACCTAGACATGGATTCAAGTACTCAAGAATTTAGGAAATTCACTGAACTTGTTCCGTTGGGCTTAGTTACCGTAAGATTCTAAAAAGTTAGCTAAAATGTCCTCTTTATAATGTTGTTTTTCTGTAGTAAAATGATTTCTTCCTTTGTGCAGCTTGTTCTTCTCATCCTTTTCTGTCCTTTTGACATAATATACCGATCAAGTCGCTTCTTCTTCATTCGATGTCTTTTCCGCTGTATATTGGCCCCTCTATACCCGGTGACATTCCTGGAATTCTTCTTGGCAGACCAGCTTACCAGCCAGGTTTGTTATTGCTTCTTTAGCTTTTTGTGTTCTGCTAACTTAGACGTGCTGTAGCTTATAAGTTTGCGGTTCAAACTTTAAGGAGTTCTGTTTTGTACGTTTGCTATTATGGTTTGGGAGAATACTCTAGAAGGCAAAACAAGTGCCACAAACATGGAGTCTACAACACATTATACTTTGTTGTTGCTGTTGTACCCATATTGGCTACGTTTCTTGCAGGTATGTACTCTTCTATATATATATATATATATATATATATATATTTATATTTGCCCCCTTAGCGTGCTCTTCCTTGATGCTTGTTTCTTTCCTTTTTTGAGTGATATTTATTATCGTTTACAGTTTATTGTCGGTTTCAAAATCTTTGATGTCGTTTTTGTGTTACTTACTTGGGCTCTGAAAATCGTCGTTTTTTTTATTGTTACTTTCCTTGAGTTGTCTATATTCAGTTTTTGTTTCCTCTTTTTATGTCGTTTTCCCCCCTTTTATTTTATTTTATTTTTATTTTGATACTATTTTTCTAATCATTCGTGCTCTCTGAGTTTCTGTTGTCGTTTCTCAGTTTTAAAAGCTTGTCGTTTCCAATTTCGCTGCCGTTTCAAATTTCTTGTTCTCTCTCTCTCTCTCTCTTTTTGTTTTGGTACTTTTCTTTTCTCCATTGAGGCTTTTGTCTTTAGTTCTTTCTTTCTTAACTTTTCTTTTCGTATTTCATCCGATCTATTTTATGTCATTTGTGTTTTTATCATTGTTTTGAAATATTGTTGGCGTGTTAAGCCCTTTTCGTTTGCATTTTAGTAGTCGTTTCCAACTTTGCTGTTAACTTTTTTTTCCCCCTCTCCTTTACATCTTATTGTCGTTTTCCAGCTTTGTTTATTAATCATGTTTTCATTGTCGTCTTCCCTTTTTATCTTGTTTAGTAAAACTCGTTGTCGTTTATATATTTTTACTGTCGTCTTCATAATTCTTTTGCCGTGTTCATCTTTGATTGTCGTCTACACCATTTCCCTGTCGCTTATAGTTTGTTAAACTCTTAAATCGCCCATATTTCACAAAAGAATAAGGCAACAGGTTCTAACAGATGAGCATGTGTGCATGGTGTAATATTGTAGTGCCTTCGTCGTTTATTCGAAGATAAAGATGCAACGCATGGATACAATGGTTTGACATCTCTCCATAATTGTAGCAGTTGTTGTCAGAACTGCTCTTGAACTGAGAAAGGGAGTGACTTGGCTGGTGTTTGCTCTGATCAGCTCCGCCGTAGCCATGATTATCAATACGTATTGGGACATCGTCGTCGACTGGGATCTCTTGAGACGGCATTCCAAGAATTATCTACCTGAGAGACCGACTTCTAATTTCACACAAAAGTGTATACATTGCTGCCATGGTAACCATCTAGTGATTCCATTAACAGGGTGTTTCTGTTGCTTTTCTTCTCCGAACTTTGACTGAATCGGAAAGTTGTTTTTAGCCCTTGAACTTTTAATTGAGATGACTTACCCCTAAACTATTAGAAAATTTTGACTATGTCATGACAATGTGTTCTGATGCAAACGAGCTCACATGATATGTACGAGGATATTTCTGTCCAAATTTTAACAGCCGTTATCGATTTGAGACACTCTACAACACTGTTAAATTTAGGGGCAATTCGTCAAAGTTAAAAGTTCAGGAAATAATTCTCCAATCATGAAAAGTTTAGGACAAAAGTCCCGAATATCCTATGAAAATGATCATATAAATGTTTATTGTTAGATTAAATTAATTTTTGTTGTGATCAATCTGATATTATTTTGTGGGATTTTGTCACACAGGTATTGGATATAGTGCTGAGACTTGCTTGGACGCAGTTAGTGTTGGCATTTAATCTGCACTCCGCCCATAAATTGAGCATAACAACCACCGTCTTCTGCCTCGAGATTATTCGCCGGGGCATTTGGAACTTCTTCAGGTATGATCCTAATTACCAACTCGGAGTCCTTATGACATGGTCACATCTAGTGATTGGTCCTTTTGTTGTGTTACTGAACAAAACATATATTTAATCAGGTTGGAGAATGAGCACTTGAACAATGTGGGAAAATACCGCGCTTTTAGATCGGCTCCGCTTCCTTTCCGTTGCTCTGATGACGATGGCGACAAAGATGATTGATCATCCTTTCGATTGCGCACCAGAATCATGAGAAATTTGGCAATTTCTTTGAAATTTAAGAACACTGATGTAAGATCTTGTATTATGTTACTCTGAAGAAGCTTGGCAAACTATGAAAGGCAATAATTATTGTTCCCAATAATTATAAAAAAAAAACTATTCCTTTCTCAAAGGGGAAAAAAGGACTATTCCTTATAGGATTTGGTACCAACAATTTGTCTAATATGCATTGTTGATCAAGTGACGTGTGAACTTTGGATAAAGTGCACCGAATAATTTCTACAATTTTGGCTATTGATGACCACGGAAAAGGTAAGTATGTTACATTGAATAATTTTTAAAACGTGTGAAAATTATTTCACGAGCTAATAAGCTATGTTATACGTTTGTAGCATGTAATATTAGTAGATTGGTCTTTTTTATTTTCCTTCCTTTTGGCTGGAAAAATTGTTTGGTCAATTTAGATGGCAATCATGAATGTTTAAATTTGAGAAGAATTATCGCTATTGCGGTGGCCTAACAGTAATAGATTATTGTGATATGTTAGTGATAAATGCTAAGTGGTCCTTTTAGAAGTCTTAAATATGAATACTTGTTTTCTGTTAGTCTAATATTTAATGGAGAGTAACTAAGATCACACACTCACATATCCTTATTATTGGCACATTTAATGAGGTTGGGGTGACGCGCTCCTCGTCGAGAGGTTGGTTGCCCCAGTCTCGAACTTTTTTATAGCCAAATATATATATATATATATATATATATATATGAACTTTGCATGTTCAAACCATTTCAGAAGGCCAAGAAAGCTAAATAGATGCAATTACAATGGATTAGAACGCCACATATTTGCATTTACAAAAGGTAAAAATTCAAAATATTCTCAACACACAAAGAAATAAAAGAACATTATTACTCAAAAAAAAAAAAAGGGGGCAAAATCTTCAGGTGCCACTTCTTGACCATTTGAACTTTTCTGTACTTTCCTCTCTTCCAAAATTTCCATGGTTTTCCAATCTGCGTGCAGTTGAAACACAACACCCTACTCATCTTTGTCGTCTTCTTCATCGTAGTTGAAAGGTAGAGGCACTGATTTGAACGCCCTGTACTTTCCGACGTTGTTCAAATGCTCATTCTCCAACCTGATTGTTCCCCAAAGCACAAAACAACACCGAGTTACTTCACAATCAACAAGAAAAAACAACTAAATTATGTCTTGTTTTGAATGTTTCCGCTTCTTTGCTTACCTGAAGAAGTTCCAAATGCCGCGACGAATGATCTCGAGGCTAGCAACAATGGTGATCATAGTTTCTCTATGCAAGAAAGACACTTGGAAGTTGAGCACTGTTTGCAGCCAGGCAAATCTCAGCAAGATATTCAAGCCCTGCAGTTTTCGCCGATTATACCAGTCAGAGATCATTCTAGTATAGAGAAACAAATCAAAGTTTTTTTTTTTTTGGGGTATAAAATCTATTGTTGTTAAACTTACAATGGCTACAAAGTAGACACAGTTGAAGGGGATTAGGAGTTTGTCTCTCAACCAGCGGTTCCTAGAGTGGCGCTGCAGAAGCCCCCAGTCGATGACGAGGTCCCAATATGTACTGAAAATGGCTGCAGAGATTGAGAAGATCCAGGCCACAACTCTCCAACTCATTCCCTTGTCAATACTGTATGCTGTCCTCACGCTAACCGCTACAATGGTTAAGAAATACTTCAGGCCGTTGTACCCTTGCATCGGGTCCTTCTCTTCGCACAGACGACGAAGGCACTGCAATTTAAATAAATAAAAAAATATATGTCAGTTTTAATGGGAAAGTTAAAAGAAAAGTGCGTGTGAGTGTGTGTGTTCTTTCAGGAATCAAGTTCGGTACCTGAAGGAGACGGGACAAGTATGGTATGACGGCAATGAGGAAAAGGAAAGTTTTGTACACTCTCTCGGATTTGCAAGTGGTCTCCCTGAGTTTGTAATCTCCCCAGCCATAGTAGCAGACATAGAATTCCACACTTCGCAAGGCTTGGACCTGAGTGATTAAGAATGATTTAGGACTCCCGGTATAAAAATCGGAAATAAAAAGAAGGAAAACAACAGGAAAAGGGATTGATTTAAGATTTGTGGAGCAGAATGTGTATGACTAACCTGACTAGTAAACTGATCTGCCAAGAAGAAATCCGGGAGTGTCACCTGCGATAGACAAAAGTTAACAATTTAATTATTAGAATCACACTAAATCGAATTATGTATTGTATTAAGAAAGACATAAGTTCTTTCTAATATCAGTTCATACCTTGTAAAGAGGAGCGGCGATACAGTGAAACAAGCATGTAAAGAAGAAGAAACGACTCGAGCGGTATAAGATGTTGAAAGGGCACAACAATGCAACAAACAAAGACTGCAAAAGAGAGGGAGAGGAAAAAAAAAAAAAAAAGGCATGTATAATGAGAAAATATAAGTTTGCGTGCTGAATTTACAGAACGATAATGGTTTCGATGAAAGCGGTAACAAGTTCAAAATAACCATACCCCAAGCAACATGAGCGGGAGAAGTTCAGTTATCGCTTTGTAGTCTTTGGTTTTTTCGTCCATCTCCATGTCAAGGTTCGACAGCACGGCTCCTAGTGCCAAGGCGCCGATAACAAAACTTACAAGCAGAACTTCCCTGTAGCCTAATTCCGTTCCTTGCTTGAAACCGAATATGAAGGAGTAATTGACTCGATATCGCCTCCAGAAGTAAACATTTGCGGCGTACATAAGCAAGTGCAAGACAATAAATAAAAACAAACTGCAAGGGAAGTGTTCCAACATGTAAAACACCTGTCAGTTTAAATAAAAAAACAATGTGTTGAAGATTTTGAATAGGTTAAAGAAGAGTGCAATCTCAGTTAACCTGTAAAGGGGAAACATGGTTTCCATGTACTGTTTCTTCCCTTCTTTGTCCATGATATTGCGCGCTCGGATGATCAAAATTAGGGCTATTATAAGAGCAGCGCAGCAGCCAGCAAAGAAACCTGTGGAAAATGTTATTCTATGTCTCTCCCTCTTCGCTTTTGGCCGTAAGACGGCCATGCCTTTACTGCGGTTTGCGTTCGAGAAATGCTTGATGAATGTAGCTTCTACTCTCTCCATAAGCTTTGTAACCTAAACAACGGAAATTTACAAGTTAACAGAAAGAAACTCGAGAAGATATATGGAAACTAATTCAGACATAAATTAGGTAATTCTCACATCGTCGGAGCTGCCAAGGTAGGAGTTGTCCACCATTTTCATATAAGATTTCGATGCGTCCCTTGAAGTAATCTGCAAGAATGAGCACAAAAATATATACATATATAAATATAAGCAATTAATAATTCTTATGAATAAACAAAAGAAAATACCTTATCATACTTCTTTATAATCTTTGAAAAGGCCAAGGCATTCAAGAAGCTGTGAAATTCAAAAGAAGAAAATAAAAATTAGTTGCGTAGGCCGAAAAGTTGAAAGAAAATCCAACCAAAACCGAACATTAGTACAAATGTTTGATAATTACCTGAAGCTCTTCAGAAGCCGAAGTTTCTGATAAAACTCGACGAAAGCTCGCTTGAGTTGTGCTTCGACTTTCCTGAGGTTTTCCCTGTTGAAATTCAGCTCTGTCTGCTTAGGGACATTAAGGAATCCTTTAATGGTGGAACGTGGAGTCTCAACAGGATTGTTCATCGTCACATGGTTTAATACTTCCAATGGAGCTGGTCTACCTGCCCCCGTGTTGTTTGGCTTCGCTACTTCAACGTTCTCACTCTTCTTATCGTCTTCACTCGATTCGCACGATTGCACTCCATGGTTGTTTGACTCTCCTTCTTCAATCACATCCATAAATGTAACTGTCCGTACGCATTAGAAATACCAAAATGTAAATATACATTAGCAAAAAATAACTACTTCAGCATTGATCTGCTTTAACTCTGCTCTGATATCAGGTTGAAAACTATAACTTACTGGTAGCCCGTGCACTGCGAGGAGTAGAGGCAGAAACTGCGGCGGCGGAAGTAGCAATGCCGGAGGCAAGACGAGTCATCTCCACCGATCTGTCGAAACACCCGGTGGGATTCTCCACCTTAATCCGAAAACCAATCAGTGCGTCCATTTGCCTGTTCAGCATTTCGGCTTCTTTCATCACTTCCTCCACTTTGGACCTGTAGAACTTGTCCACCTTGTTGAACTCCTCATCCACCCTCCGAAAGAAGACGAACTCGTACTCACCGCCTTCCTCCGCGGACTTCAGAAACGTCGTCTGGTAGCTCTCGGAGCCGCCCTCCCTCACCGAGCTCACGAGAATGGCCTGACTTTCGATGTCTGATTCGTCGACCGTCGACGATGGATCGGAGTTGCGGTGCCTGCTGTGCTGTCGGTTGATGAGGCCACTGAAGGCTCTGTAGAGCGTTGGCCTGCGCTTTAGCCCCGCCGGTGGGCCTGTCGGTGGCTTGTTTTTTTGCCTGAAAACTTGAATGTCCTTCAAAACCGTTTTTAGATAATTATAGTTCGTATATGCCTCTTGCCATTCCGGCACCATTTGGCTCGAGAATTCCTTCCCAAACTTCATTTTTTTAGTCCTTACAATTGCATGCACAACTCAATTATAGATATATATAGATATATATATACGTGAGTATATGTGTGTTTTGAGAGAGAGTTTTGACTGCTACTCCTTCTCTTTCATGAGGATTTTCCTAGAAAATTACTGAACAGAAAAAGAACATTCAAACAGATCGAGCGCTCAAATGGCAGGAAGAGCCAGCCAGCCAGAGTGGTCCACTTTTCAACGCGGTCTTGGTTGACAACTTTCGAACATGGGGAGTGGTGATTGGTGCTTTTGAAGAAAAAATGTTGACATTGGAGGACTACTAAATTTTTATACATGTTATTTATTTATTTATTTGGAGCTCCACCCATTTATTACAATAAGGTTGAGAGACATAATTATAAAAAATTAACTTTCCTATTGTTTTTTATAATAAATATTACATGAGGTGTGAACTCTCCACCATTGAATATATATATATATATATATATATATGTGTGTGTGTGTGTGTGTGCTTGAATTTTTCTTTTTTTGACAAGTTTATGTGGTATAATTTTCTATTCCTTGCTCGCTTAGTTTCTATCTATTTTTCTCAGCTTGAGGGAATTATATCTTCATGGTTATTGTTGTAATAGCTTTTCACGTTACGATGCGACGTCGATGACCAATAATTCTCGCATTCAATGTATAACATCATTCAACGTAATGTTTATATCCATAATACAAATAATGTAATATGACGCGAACTTGCAAATGTTAACCGTGTCTGCTTTCGTGGTAGAATTTATTTATATTTATTTAATATTATTAGGGACACGGACCAACTCTGATCTCACTTATTATATATCAATATACATGATATTTTTATTATCTAATTCGTAAATATTTAAATAATTATCACATTTATTTGAAAATTTGTATCTATTAGTAAAAAAATGACAACATAAATTAATATTTAAAAACGTATATATACATATATAAACTCATACATAATTACGATAATTTTATATATAGTAGTAAAACATTAATTGCCTCGGGTACTATATCCCTTGAAATCTTTTTGCCAAGCTTGTTTAAATTAACCATATATCGCTTTTAGTTGAAAGCGCTTACCAATTATTTCTACTTTTATCTGTCTTTCTCAGTTCTGACCTACATTTATTTTTAACCATTTTTCAAACTCTTATAAAATAATCAAGCTTTATCTCCTCCAAAAAGGCTTTTTCAAAATCTGTCAATAAATTTTATATATATATATATATATATAAGAGTTTTCAATGATTACTCTAATATTTATTCATCCATGGTTATTATTATTTTAACCGCATGATGTTGATCGAATGATTGTAACAAATTGAGTTGATCCAAAAAATTTAATGACAATTAATGAACATAAAACTTAGATAACTCATTAAATACAATTTAGATGGACAACTTGTAAGTAACT
This sequence comes from Ficus hirta, assembly GCA_038430175.1. Lineage (NCBI taxonomy): Eukaryota > Viridiplantae > Streptophyta > Magnoliopsida > Rosales > Moraceae > Ficus > Ficus hirta. The sequence goes on along the minus strand of CM076595.1, from coordinate 11,328,068 downwards.
TATTGACATGGTTTTTTAATTAAATATTTAAATGACTTCTTTTTTTTTTTTCCTTCTATTTTTAGGAACCAGATATTAATATAGAAGCTCTCTAGTTTGGGTCATTTTTCCTAAATCTGGACAAAACGGTAAAAAATTGATGAATTATGATGCTTTCATGGAGTTGATTTTTTTGCCCCCCCCTTTTGCTGGGACAGTCATGGAGTTGATTTGTAATTGATGTTCATTTCTCCATTTAAGAAAACAAATTAAAAGATGGGGTAGTTTGATCAAATTAGGAATAATTACATTCCTTTCCATTGTATTTGTAAAATTTTAACCAAACATATATAAAGAGATGAAAAAGGTGATTTTTTTTTTCTCGGTAATTCTATAAATTCAAAATATATTATTGTCGTTTCTGAATATTAAAAAAAAAAACCTACAAGATGTATTTGTATAATTAATAATTAATGTAAACAAATTTATTTAAAAAAGTTAATAGATTATAATAATAAGTTACATAAAATGCTATATCATCAAATATAATTAAAAAATGTACTTTTTTATAATTTTATATGTAACTATTCATAATTATAAAAAATGAATAATCATTAAAATTACACCTCTATATATATATATATATGTTGTTTGTTAATTAATGCATGTAACGTGATGATGAAAAGAAACTTATAAGAAACCTTGTTTATGACTTTATGTACCAATCGTACCTAACCCCCCCTAATAGATTCAACAAATCCACCAAGTAATGTTCAGCCCACTACTTAATTCGGCTGTTGAATAATCTAAAAAGTTAACAACCCCAAATTATAGAACTCGTCACTTACTTTTTTTTTTTTTTTTTTGAAATGCTCGCCACATTTAAAAAAAAAAGTAGGAACAAATAAAAATATTAATTACTGGGCGGCCCTATCAATAAGTGTTAGTTAAATCAAACAACTTAATCAATTAATAAACTATAAACTCGAAACCTTAAATTTTAAAAAGCACATTAAAGATATTGTACGCCATTACAAGATATCTGGATGAATTCTTTTCTCTGCTTCTTAATTTTAAGATACATATATTTATATACCTCTTATTGCTCAAACGAAAATTCTGAGTCTAATATGTTTGGATTATCGTTTTGAAAATGTTTTTAAACACTGTTAAATTTTTTTTTATAGTATAATGACATACCCGCGGTTTCTTTTCCTTTTTTTTTTTTTTTTTTTTTTTTTTTTGGCAATTCAAACTTGGAATACAAAGCCCGTTTTGAGAAGATGCTATGTGACAATTATGTCTGGTTTGAAATGATGCAGATAGCATCATTTTTTCTTTTCAAAAGACTAATGGTTTGTTTGGTAAAATCATTTATTTTAAATTAAATTGTAATTTTTTATCTCAGTTTTTATTTTTTTAAAAAAAATTAATAAAAATTATAATTAATTTTTAAAAAATCAATCAACTCAAATTTAAAAATTTCAACTCAAACTGTTTCACCAAACAGATTATAAATATATAATATATAATTTCTTCTATTCACCAGTACATGTTTCCCCCTACGAGACAGGGTGTTTGTTGATGTGGCGTTTTCATCCTAATCCCTTATTTTGTATGTACGCATGCATTGAGCCATATTATTGTCGTTTAGTTTATTCCAGCACGATTCCACTCAACAGCAGTCACTTATCAGTGGTACAGGCGTCACATGACTCTGTAATTTATGTTCTAATTAAGCACTCTCTAGTTACTTATTACCTCCTATTGTATTTGTGTTAACTCGTTTTGTTAACTGTCTCAGAAAATATTAATGGAAACACGATTTATTAGTTATGACTGTTTGGGACTAGATGTTCATATGGTAAAATATCATTTAAATTTTAAAATCTCAATTCTATATTAAATTTTTTCTCTTTTTTATTTTCAAAAAACTCAAATTTTAAAAGTTTATAAATTTATTATTTCAAATCGAAATGAGATAACTTTTATGTCAAAATGCTCGAAATGACGACAAGAATAAGATAAGATTCATTTTTGTATATTTTTTTCTAATACATTTCAAATTTTTTACATTATTTTAAATATCACATAACTTTTTCAAAAGTTTTCTCCCTAAACCCAACCTTCAAAGCAGATGTCCCCCAAACGAGTCACAAATATGTCATAAAGTTTCAATCCAAAAAACAACTTATTTATTAATCGTGTCAACCCGCATAATTTATTTATGTTTATAATTAATGTAATAATGACTTATTTAACATGATTGTGATATTTTTATGACATGTTTATTGGTGATCAACTATATTTTATTTTAAGAAAAAACAAGTGAATTTTACTTACAAAGTTTAGAAATTCATGTTATATATATTGAATAAACTAGGTAAAGTTTTATATTATATCATGATAAATTATGAATCTACTTATTTCCATTCCACTGATTTTATTTCATTCAAATAAAGAATTCATTTGATTTGCTGTGATACAATAAGTCTTTTTTTTTTTCCATTAAATATTAAAGAAAAGAGTTTGACTACAACTATTTTTATTTTCATCGATATTTATATCTGAAAAAAAAAATTTTGTGGATTTTTATTGGGTCTGTCATTTTTATTAAGTTCATATAATTGATTGTTAATTTATAGATTTTTGTTCTTCCTTTTTTAAATGTTTTGATTTTGTTGTACAATTCAATCTCTTTATTTATTATTTATTGAGATCTGATTGTACCAACATATTCTAATTATTTTAGTTCAGGTTGCTAACTCAACAGTAGATCACTCGACTTTTAAGTGCGACTAGCATCTTCTTAAATGTTCCTGAAGTGTTTAGGGTAGAATATGGCTACTGCGATAATGTGTTAATTAGCATTATTTTACATAATAAGAGTTTTGTAAGATTGTAAAATAGTCTAGTGCTAATTGTATATCTAACTTCGTTATTAAAGTTTGAATCTTTAACTTCATTCATTAGTAAGGTTCGAATTCTGAACTCCTTAAATTTCAAAAAAGAAAAAGAGAGTTTTGTTAGACGTACATACATTGTATCATTCATTTTCTCATAATGGTGGTTGATGTTAGTAAAGAGAAAGGCATTAAGATATATTATTACGTGAGATATCATAATGTTGTGGCTATCAACCATAATTATAAATAGCATAACTATAATATAGTCTATAGGGATGTTTGGTTCACAGGCTTAACTTTAACTAAACTGTATTTTTTTAGTTTAATTTTTATCTTTTTATGAAAAATCAACAAAAATTATAACCAGTTTTTGAAAAGTCAATCAACTCCAACTTAAAAATTTTAACTTCAACCGGTATCCAAACGGAAGCTATGTATTATCATATGCTTTACAACTTGAGTGATGTAAAAGCATTTCTAATATTGTTTTAATATAACGTGCCAACATCAAATTTAACATTTGAGTAGAGAAATTTCTTTCAATTAAATTTTACTTTTTAAAAGTTTCAAAATTTAAGTTACATTTATGGCAAAAAAAAAAAGTGTCATTTATTATGTATTAGAATAGCAAATAGAAAAACATAATAAATATGTAATTTTTACAATTTTTACACTAACTTTAATATTAACAATATAAGGAGATCGAGGAACACCATATTAATAAAGATAGAATAACAAAAGTGCATTTTTGTGGAAAGTGATAATGGTGATGAACATAAGTAGTAGTACTACATGTCGTTCATGCCATATCTTATCCTAAATAATTTTGGGATCACATTGTTGTATATCAAACAAGGAAACGTACTCGATGGCTAGGCTGGCACAGACCACAATACTGTTATATACATATATATTTCCATGTTTTAGAAACATATTATTGCTGACATAAAACCTTTGTCGCGTTTGTCTCAAATCCAATTGAGATGATATTTATATATACACATTCAAAGTGAAAAGATGAATAAAACCAATTCATATATTCTATTAAAAATTTGTCATGGAGGTTTAAGATTTATTAGAATTGTTTTAAATATTTATCCAAACACATATAACTAAAATTTATTGTTAAAATATTTATGTTCGGATAATAAATATCTAGGCATTATTTTAGATGACAACTTAAATTTTTAGGTGATAATTCGAATGTTTCTATACTAATATTTCCATTCAAAAGATTATCATTCGATTGGTTGAACTAAATTGAGCCTTGTCTTTATTTTCCTTATCGATACGAATTTTAGGTGACGATTCAAATTTTTAGGTGATGATTTGAATGTTTCTATATAAATTTTCCATTCAAAAGATTATCATTCAATTGGTTGAACCAGAGTACTGAACCTTGTCTTTGTTTCCCTTAGCTATACGAATTTTAATCATGCATTGATGACATGACCAGCTTTCTTCTCTCAATCTAGTCTTGAAATGAGTCTCTGACTATTTCCAAAATTAATAAATTTCCAGCTTCCATATATACCAGATTTATTCAACGCAATAACAATATTTAGTAAAATAATAATGTTTATAACTTCCGTACTAAGTTTATAATATTCAAGGCAATAACAGACAGAGCAGGGACGGCTTGTGTTTGGATGTATATGTTAAAAAAAAAAACGAACCATAAACAACGTATAAGTACAATATAAGAAAAATTATTACAATATGAAATTTAACCTTAACTCAAATGTAACAATATGAAGATGAAGAACATCGAGGCACGTGTGACACATGTTTTCTTTAAAACAAATTCACCCCCTCTGGTAAGTACACAAGATTTCAACGAGCGTCTGTCTCCCAGGATATAACGAGGAACAACAGTGGTCTAGCACGATCCAAAACCGCTTCTGGCAAATTTGAAACCAAAGCCTTACCTCTATTATCAAAAACAACAAAACCGACTACAAGAAAAACGCCCAAGAACAAAGAATAGCAAGAGAGAAAGTGAACTTGTGTTGTGTGTTCAAGCATGTCAATCATGTTTATGGAAACCTCCTTTTATAGGCTTCAAGAGGAGGTGTTACAAACCAAAATTAAGAGGTTTATAATTCAGATTAATGAGAAAATTGCAACCCATTCATATTCTACGAAATTAATTTTGTGATTAATCATGCATAACTAATACTCATATTAAGCCCAGAAATATCATCAAATAAAGTGGTTTATAATCTGAATTTAACAAAAAAAATAAATTTTGAATTTTGTTGAAAAAACAAAATAAAAATTTCAAAACGAAGCCTATGCAAGGGTAAGCTCATCAAACCGATATTCACATCGCCTGCATTAGGACCCAAACCCACTAGAGCCATGATTTGCACCCCCTCTGCACGTGAGAGAGCCTCTTAGGTATACCATCTTACCCAAAACCACAAGTGCAATCACTTATAATGTCCATCAAGCCTTAATGTCTAAGCAATGTAGGACTCCACATTATTAGTAATTTTTCCAACAAATTCCAATACCAATGGGTATACTCTGAGCATCAATTTCTCATTCATCCGATTACCATTTTGAGCGTATGATTGTACGATTTTGATCTCTGTACGACGGAGAACGTATATCTACCAAGATCCGTTACTTTTATAAAGTGAGTTTTATTCAAATTTGAACTTCAAAATGACTCCTCAAAATAGTTTTTTCCAGCAGTATATACGTTTTTCATGAATATTAAAATGTAAATTTAATGGCATTTGGATCTTCTCTTATTGCAAGCTTGAAACTAGTATAATCATGAATATTATATTTAAATTTATAATTACAATAACTAACTCTCTCCTAGTTAATTGCTCTTCATGGCAATTAAACCGTACTGATCTCAGCTAATAATTCATCAAAAATAGCAGCATCATAAAATCCATTCAAATCAAACTCTAGAGCAAATGCTTAAAAAAACTTGGACGTGGGAGATTTGAGTTATGCATTAATTTGGTAAGAAATGAACTATAAGCTCAGGCACTCACCCAAGGGCCAATAGACTATTCCAATTACGAATATCTAAATATTAATTATAATTTTTTGTTGATTTAAAAAAAAAAGATAAAAATTAAGATAAAAATTTTGAGTTAAAAATGATGATATAAATGGCCCTAGTTGAAATGACAATTCAAATAATTTTATTCAATATGTTAATGCAAATGTATCCATTTAAAAAGTAACCATTAAAACGACTCCACCAATAGGATCCTATAGCTGATGGATCTACCAAGTACCAACAAATGTATTTCTTCTTGTTTGCTTGATTTGAAGGGAGATCATGGGATGAGGAAAGTTGGCTGGGAATGGGCTTCCTTGAGCCCACATTAAACAAAGCTTAGTTCCCAATTCACCTTGGGCTCGTTAGAGGACCCCACGAAAACAATTTCCCTGTCAATTCCTCAAAAGATAATGAAAAACAAAAACTTTTTTTTTTTTTTTTTCAATGGATTCCCTCTAACCTTTAAAAACCAGTCTATAAATTAAAAATCTTAACAATAAACTCTTCAAACTTCAAAATATGTGATACATATGGTCATTTTAATCACACCTATCATATAATAGACTGGGACGTGATTTGCATATGAATTACATCATTCTTTTTAACGGTTTTTGCCCTATCATTCACTACATATAAACCATACACATGTTTAACTTTCATTTAAAAATTTTTTTTTTGACTGAGTTATCAAGAGGATTATACAGATTTTGTATTAATTTGAGTGGTCAATTGTCAAAATTTTTAACTCTAAGGGACTAATTTTTTCAATCACGAAAGATTCAAGGGGGTTGAAGTTGCAAAAAAAGTCAAAAATAAAAGTAAAGAAAAAAAAAAGAGTCTATCCATAACCAGAAGCTACAAATCAATCCCATAAATATTATTCCATATCATGTCCACTTCATCTTCTTCTCACTCACTTCTGCAACTAACTAAACTCAACAAGAACCTCACCAAAAAAAAAAAAAAAAATGGTGAGTCTCTCAAGCTTATCTTCATCATTTTCAACGTTTCTCTTCCCTCCTCAGAGCCACCTCCATTATTCCGTACCAAAAAGAAGTACCACACTCCAGTACTTCACCAACAAACCTCTTTCAGCCACATCTCTGCAGTCACCAGAACCCGGCCCGGAAGTTTCGCCGGAGGTCCGAACCTTCTGGAAGTGGCTGAAAGACGAGGGCGTGGTGTCGGCGAAGACGCCGGCGAGGCCAGCTGTGGTGCCGGAGGGCCTGGGGTTGGTAGCGCAGAGGGACATCTGGCGAAACGAGGTCGTTTTGGAGGTGCCCAAGAGGCTCTGGATTAACCCCGACGCCGTCGCCGAATCCGAGATCGGAAACGTGTGTAGTGGGCTGAAGCCGTGGATCGCCGTTGCCCTGTTTTTGCTGAGAGAGAAGGATAGGGAGGATTCTAAGTGGAGGCTTTACTTTGATGTTCTTCCTCAGAGTACTAATTCCACTGTATTTTGGTGGGTTTGGCTTGGCTTTTGAGTAATATTTCAATGTTGTCTTATATATATATATATATATATATTTGTATATAACATATATATTTGTTTTGAATGGTGGGGTTGATAAGTTTCTGTTTTTGCGGTTCCAGTGCAGGTCAGAAGAGGAGCTTTCTGAGCTTCAAGGTTGGTTTCTTCACTGTCTCTCACATTCTCGTTCATTTTGCTGATTGTTAAGTGACTTTTTTTTTACTTGTATTACCAAAAGTTATACGGTAGAGTGAAAATTTAAAAATAAAAAGGGTAAATTGTTAGGTGGGTTCTTAAATTTTTAATTTTGTGTAAATTTAGTTACTGAATTTTTTTTCATTATTATAATACCCGTAAACTATTAAAATAATACTACAATAGTCTTTTACGTTAATTTCTGGACAGAATTCATTAGTTAGCATCACTTTTAAATTAAGTTATTAACGGATTCCGTTTAACAATTAACATAAATGATTTTTGTAGCAACATTTTAATAGTTTAAGGGCATTTCATGTTTTTTTTTCCATAGCTGGAATGATTATAAAATATTAAAACGTTGCTACAATAGATTTTTCTATTAATTTTTTGACGGAATCCGTAGTTAGCCCCATTTTTTAACCAAATTACTAATAGATTACGTCCAGAAATTGACGAAAAGAACTATTGTAATAACGTTTGAAAAGCTAGGGGCATTCTAGCAAAGAAAAAAAGTTCAGGGATCAAAATTGCACATGATTAAAAGTTTAGGGACTAACTAAATAATTTATCCAAATAAAAAACTTATTTGAAAGATACTAAACTGTTAAATCACATCATGATCATATCAAATGAAAAATTGACAGTTCAAAACTGTGACGTCCAATTCTGTAGTTCTGTTTCTTTTACCATACTAGACAATTATCCTCACTAGATTGTCTTATGTATTTCCACCAAAATTATGGTGAACTTCATCTAATTGGTATGGATATTATAAAGATATTTTAATCAGACAGTGTACGTTTATTTGGATATGAATATGAATATATATATATATATGTGTGTATATATATTAGCTTAGATGATCAGAACTTTACATGGTTTTGCAGGAACACAACTTTTGAGCACAACACTAGGAGTGAAAGAGTATGTTGAGAATGAGTTTAGAAAGGTGGAAGAAGAAGTTATTCTCCCAAACAAGCGGCTTTTCCCTTCTCCAATAACACTAGATGACTTCTTTTGGGTGTTTGGGATACTCAGATCAAGGGCCTTTTCGCGCCTCCGCAACCAAAATCTTGTTTTGATCCCCGGTGTAGACCTGGTATGATCCAAGAAATCAATCAGCTATTAATAGTGACACTAAAAAAAAAGAAAAAAAAAAAAAAAAAACTCTGTTGTAGTTGGTTTTCGTTTAAAGTCTGTCGATTTTGTTGATCAGATCAACCACAGCTCGAAAGTAACCACGGAAGATCATGCGCATGAGGTCAAAGGACCAGCAGGTCTGTTCTCTTGGGACTATTTGTTCTCTCTACGAAGCCCGCTTTCTATCAAGGCGGGTGAGCAGGTAAAAACTTATTCTTAATGCCAAATGTTGCGGAAAACTGATGATCATGGCACAAGATGTGTGTTCTGAGAATTTGCGGATTTGCAAACAGGTTTTTATACAATATGATATAAACAAGAGCAACGCTGAGTTTGCTTTGGACTATGGATTTATAGATTCCTTGACGGATCGCAATGCGTATACACTGACACTGGGGATATCTGAATCAGACCCTTTCTTTGGTGACAAACTGGACATTGCTGAGTCTAATGGTTGGGGTGAGACGGCAAACTTCGATATCTTCTTGAACCGTCCACTTCCCCCCGGAATGCTTACTTACCTAAGACTTGTGGCTCTTGGAGGTACCGATGCTTTTCTCTTGGAAACTATCTTCAGAAACTCAGTGTGGGGCCATCTTGAGCTGCCCATGAGCCGCGCCAATGAAGAGCTCATATGCCGAGTGGTACGAGACGCCTGCAAATCCGCTCTCTCTGGTTACAGCACAACCATTGAAGAGGTAAAAATAAAACCTTGTTCTTCCCCTTCGATTTCCTTTTCCTTTGTATTTCAGTTTCAAAGTCGAAGGAACGTGAATGACAGGACGAGAAGTTAAAAGGAGAAGAATTGGATCCGAGGCTCGAGATTGCTGTTGGAATAAGACAAGGGGAGAAAAAGGTGCTGCAACAGATTGATGAAATTTTCAAGGAGAGAGAGTTGGAGCTGGATGTATTGGAGTACTATCAAGAGAGGAGGCTCAAGGACCTTGGTCTTTGCGGAGAACAAGGAGAGATCATTTTCTGGGAGCCAAAGTAGCGAAAACCGATCATATCTTGCTTCAAAACTGGGTTCCTGGCCTATCTATCATCATCAACTCAATTTCCGTTGTCCGTCTTTTCTGCCGTTTTTGTACAACGAGATAAATACTGTGGAGCTACAAATTTAGGTTAACTTAGACATGCGAGAGCTGAGCCAACATTAAAGTTGTACACCGTATCGAGGATTTTGTACAAGTGTGTGTATCAACATTGAATGATTTCAGCATTTCTATGACCTTGAATCGCGCTCCGTGCACAACACTCTTGGCTCATAAATTTTCTTAACAAGGTTCACTCTGCGGAAACAGTTGACTTATGCAACCTACTAGGTTTTCAATTTTCTTGCCGCCATTTGGCAGAAAAATCTGACTGCTCTACTTGTCGTTTGAGTTAGCATCTTCAAGCTTCCCAATGCGTGGCCAGCCAGGAAAGGGCAAGTAGTAAATTTTGTGCTTCTTTTAATGTTTGATGAGAACTGAGAAGTGATCCAAGTGAACATTTATTGTCAAGTAGAGCATTCAATCTCATAATTAAATAAATAAATATATATATATTTATTTGTTTGTTATGATCAAGAGTTCAACTAGAGGGAAACTTTTGAATCTAAATCATGCCATATAATAATTAGTGCCTCTAAACACTTGTGAATAAATAAATAAATAAATATATATATATATATATATATATATATATATATAAACACTAAAAAAATGAACCCCATAACTAGGATGCCCAAAAATGGGAACTTTTATCGTCCTTTGTTACCGTTTCCTACAAAACTCTGGGAGTGTGGGTATACAAGGTATCCAATGGCGCTGTTATGAAGACAGAAGGTTGTTTGGCCTTACTTTGTTGGAGCGCTTCCGTGGAAACTACTTCAGAAGATAAATTAAATTTGATTGCTTGCAGTCACCCAAGTTTAGTCGAGTTACCAGAGCTAAACAAGTCGTCGCAGCTTGTTCCCTCGCAGAGGCACTCGTGAGGATTTGCGTAGAAATAATCTTCCTCCTTTGGCCTGTCTTGGACAACTCCCCGTCGACTTGGCTGTCCCACCCTTTTCTCGTGAGCCACTTGAACAGCCACCGCAAACTCATCCCACGAAAGTGTTCCATTTTGATGCAGATCCAATAACTTTACAAGTTTTTTCCGATCCAGTAAGATGGTTCTTTTGAACCCAAGATACCTGTGAGAAAATTTTGTTAGGAGCATCCCAAAAATCTTTAAAGACAGGTTATGTTTTTCTTCCTTATCCGATCAAATAAAGACCATTTTATGAGAGCATCTACATACCTACGATGACCTTCGACAACTTTTGCCATGTTTCCATCATAGGTGGGAATGAATGTGTTGCTGGCTACGGAAACCATAAAATCTAAAGCAGCCATTTGAGATGAATGGTTCTGGAACTGTTGCAACTCCTCTGGAGCAAGCAACATTTCCTTTTTAACCTGGAAAGGATGAGCAATGATAAAGTATGAGATCTTAGATACAAGCTGAAACACAGTAACAACAACAAATTAATCTTAAGAAGCCTACCCTTAAAACATACAAGAAAAATACAATAACCATTCATATATAGAGATGGATAATCTAGAGTCGGTCTGATCATACAGCAAGGCCATATCATATTACCATCCGACAATTCAACATATTGTAAGCATCAATTATTAACATCTAATACTTAACCAGACAACCTCATCATGGGTATGTTCAACCAACAGCATGCCAGCCTCAATTATAAAATCAAAAAATTGCCAATATGTTCTAAGTTCTTACACAAAAATCCCGATGGCCAGAATTTCAACAAGGACAAATGTCCTTTGCATAATTAAACCTACAAGATAAAACCGATATAGCACATACCCAAAATGAAATTACATGGTGCAAAAAAAAAAAAAAAAAGTAATGAACTCCTCTAGCGAACGCACACAAAGAGAGAGAGAGAGAGAACAAACTCACTATTCGCGGAAATGCAGCTCTAAGTGTCGCAAGTCTCCGTTCACTGCCATATATCTCACCAGCTGCTATATAGATCTGTGTGTTCTTGTCAAAGCCCAATGCTTGCAAAACTAAAGTAGCCTCCTCTGGAGTCAGCGGGCATAAACCTTGTGATCTTCGCAATTCAGAATCTATTTCTTTATCTCTCCACCAGATGTATGCATATCTGAATGAAATGAGTCAATCAAATGAACATTACATGACAGCTGCAACATATGTTTAACATATGGTTCAATATAGTAAAGAGGAAAACGATGAACACACTGCTCTACCAAGTGCCTTCAAGGGAATGAAGAACAATTGATCACAAGGACCATCTAATTACTTCATCCCCTTTTACAAATATCCTCTTGCAATAGTTTTCTAGAAAGCGTCTCTCTTCCAAAGTAAAACACTCTAAGCAAAGATATCAACTAATATCGTTTGTCCAATTCTTAACTAAGCTTTCAAACAGAAAAGTATTTCTTTTCGGATATCACTAACCTCATTCTTTTGAGCTCTTCAGCTTCTATCTCAGTACAGCCACGAGTACAACCCGAGAAAGACAACATGTCCATCTCATATCTTAAATGCAAAGCCACAAAATGTCCCTTCTCCTGAAGTATGCGAACCAATTTGTGTCCCAAAGTCTCAATCTGGGCAGTGAATCTCAAAGCCTGGAAATTGACACGACATCTAAGTTTTTGAAGATGAAGAGAAAGCCCATTGTTTGCCAAACGTGCATCTGTCTTGTTGAAATGCAGCACTCTATGATTCTTGAAAAGTGGCAGAATCTGCATAATCAAATTCAAAGCCATCATAAATAAGAGTGTATCTACAGAAATACAGGTTCTTACTCATTGGCTTCGCATTTAGTGAACCATTTTCAGAAAAGGTGCTAAAAGAGTTTTTTTCGGCATGAATTTTTTCTAAAACTTTTATGTCCAATTAGTGAACTTTTTTTTTCCCTGAAAAATATAATAGAAAATATATAATACAACCTGTTGCATATAGTAATTTTCGTTTGACCAACTAACAGGAGGCATTTGAAGGGGTTTTTGCCCATGTTTCCTGTTAAACCTTTTAGGCAGTCTTCTGACAATTCGGACTTCATCTCTCAGTGAATCAATGAAATGCCTCACATCAAAGATGTCTTCAAAATTACTGAAAAAAGAAAAGTAAGGGTTTACAACTGCAACGAGCCATTGATAAAAAGTGACAAAGTCAACATAAATCAAAAGAATAAATATACCTACGATCAGCCCAGAAAGATTTTTTATCAAGCTCCGGAACAACCAATGTAAGATTTAAAAGTCGAGCAACAGCCACCATATCACAGATCTGAAATGCCAATTTGGCTGTCAAAAACTAGAGGCAAAAGAAAAGGAAAGAGATGGAAGGAAAAAAAAAGAGAGATGAAATAACTAGTACAAACCGCTGCACGCATTTGATTCAAGCCCCCATTGCAGGACGTTCTAAGAAAACCATTACTTTTATATTTTCCTGCAAAATTCAGAGACTCAAGCCTCATTTTTTACCCAAAAAGAAAGAGCCAACATAGAGCTAAAGAACCTCCAAGTCAATCTAAGGTATAACATTTAATAAAACTTCCTGGGATAAAAAAGCCTTTACTTTTCAAAGAAAATAACTGTCAATATGAGCAATTGTATTCGATAAAGATCATAATTCCCTTAAATTAGTACGAAAAGAAAACAGTTTGCCTTTACAAATAAATATGCATCAACATAAGCTAAGCTACAGTGTAAAAGGTTTATTCTGAGCTAAAAAGGTGTTGCATCTGCCCCCCAAGATTATGATAAAATAAATCGCAAGATAGCGTAAAATCAACTAGTAGTCTAGTACGATTAAAATCTAATTGTCTCCTCACATGTCTATGCTACCCTACTTATAATATCCTAAAAGATTGAAATTTTTGAGCTAAAATTTGACAATTGTATAATTAGCAAGAATTAGTTTATAAGTCATCCCCACAACGCTACACGCCTACACGGTGCATGGTCTTAGCTTAAAAACTAAGACACCAATCCATTAAATTCTCTGTTCTCTAATCTAATATATAAAAGCACAAAACCATTACAAAACTATTCCACCTGATCTGGATAATCCTAAATTTTCCAGCTTTAGGATTGCCTTTCTTTGTTCTTAATTTGTTTTTTGCACCAATTAAGATACAATAATCATAGCCATTGTTTTTTAACAGAAATTCTTATGTTCCCTAATAAAAAAGGAAGACGATTGAGCTTGGGATCAAGGAAAACTCACTCGCAGGAACAAGAGGTGGCGGCGATGGAACCGCCTCTTCGAGACGAATCGGATGCCGAGTCATCTGCGAAATCCGACCGGTGACATTGGAGAACAAATGGGGATGCCATAGCTCTCCGACGGCCACGAGCTGAACGAGACACGTCCACACCAAAATGCTGGAGCACACGCGAATGAACCAAACCTGCAATCGCGTCCGCGGGATCACCGGAGCCGGAATCTTATCGCAGCGGACCGGTACGCCGACAGATCTAACCTCCATTTCTCTTCTACGACACACCACATCGCCGTCTCATCGGCCGATTCCGACTACAATCTCAATCATCCAATTCAATGCACCGGATCAAATTTCTCAGCTTTTCCGTTCACGTCCAAATCCGACGAACTGCATGGAAGCCCTAGCTCCGATTAGCCCCCAAATTCCGAAAGCAGAACGAACCGAGAAACCTTCAAATGCTCAACACAAACAACTCAGATTTTCCGAAATATGAACAGAAAACGGATAGAGATAGAAGAGTCAGCCAATAAGTTTAGAAGGGAGGATTTTAGTTACGAGAATCTCAACAAAGCAACGGACCAAAATCGGAAGCTTTTTCGATTTCCTTTTTCCGGGAAAATTTTTTGTTTTTCTCGGCCTTTCTTTCTCGCGGCACACCGGCCAAGTAATGCTATAAATTCTTCTTCTTCATACTAATATTTTTTATTTTTTATTTTTTCTTCTAAATAAATTTTTTTTTTTTTAATCTCTGTTTCTGTTTCTGTTTCTCTCACTAACCTTTTTTATGGAACTGATTGAAGATGGCGTTTGGTTGGTTACAATTCAGGCTTTTTGAACTCCTTTTTTCTCAATACAATTTCTTCTTCTAAGCTTTCTTTTTTTTTTTTTTTTGCCTTTTTAATTTCTTACAAATATTTGAAATATTCCTATTTTAAGGGGAAATTATACTATTAAAAAAAAAAAGAAAAATTATATATTTGAAATTCTAATATTCTAAGATATGGTTTTTTTTTTTTAAGTTCTAAGATATGGTTTTTGGAATAAACATTTTCTGATAAATAAGAACTATCGACAATGACATTTCTGACCTTGATAATTATAATGTTTTTTTTTTTTTTCTGTTGGTGTACTAGACGTATGTGTTATCCAAGGTTTCTACTACGGTGAAGCTTGTGTACTTGTGTTCCAAACTGGCTGTAAAAATGTGCCAATAATATGTCAACTAGCAAAAAAAAAAACTACTCAAAATATTTACCCAAAAAAAAAAACGTAGTACTCAAAATAATAAATAGTAGGTGTTGTATATCTATAGGGAAATAATACCAAAGCTACTAATGTATTTTTATCTGCATCCACCAATAAATTTTCAGTATAAAATTTTCAATAACCAGCGATTACATTTCAAAACTCATGATTCTTATGCATATTTATGGGGCATTTTGTTTAGTATATGGAATAATTATATATGCTTTTTTGACGGTTAAAATCAGAGAATTAATAGAGATCTATTTTGAACCGTTAGATCTACTTATTGTTAAGTATAGAAACTTTATTTCGTTTGATCCTAATCTGATCTAGCAACTTCTTTTAATCTTTCTAATTTCTTCCTATTTTATCCATCATTTTATGTGTTTTATTTTTTTTTAAGGAAAGTTAGACTAGTACTTTTACACAAGCCAAAGAAATGGTGCCGGGAGTTAAAAAAAGAAAAAAAAAATTTGGGATTTCATTTTTACCAACTAAGTTTGACTATTATTAGGTGGAATGAAACAACAAACATACAAAATATTTTTGGTTAACCTCTTGTAAAAACCCAACCCTTTGAAGAATATTGCATTTATTTGCTAGAGTCTGCAAGTAAAGTACTTATTGTCACTCTCAATGACAAATCCAAATGTGAAACCCCTTTTTTGAGAATGGCAATTTATGGCTTGAAGTTGTGTGATTTTTTTTTTTTTTTTTTTTCCAACTAGTAATGTAATATGAATTTTAGGAAGCTTCCATTTTGATTAGCGATTTTTCGCATGATGAGGTAGGACAACTTTGTCTTTTGCCGCCATGAAAGTAAATTTTTTTTTTTTTTTTTTCACTTCCATTTTCTCATCCCAACCAAACATCCCTTCCACGAAAAGTTTGCCTTTGTTTTTTCAGTGTGTGGAAGAAGAAGTGGCAAGGCAATTATGTTGTGGAACGTAGGTAAAGAGCAAAGATGATATGCTGCAGATAAAATGTATGAAAAAATAAACAAAATTATCCATTCGTAAGTTTTTGTTTTTTTCTGTCTTTATTCATAAAGAATTTCTTTTGTTTTTAAAAAGAATGTTACTGCAGACATAATTAAGTGATAGTTTTACACCTTATTTCATTAAAAGATCTGGAGTTTTTTTTTACTTATTCTAAATTTTAAAAAATAAAAATTATTCATGTGTGCGTTTGCCTGTTTGGATCATAAATGCGAATTCAAATTTAAAAAAGTTTCTCTTAACAAAGTTTGATTTCTACTTAGTTGGCACGTGATGAATCATGAATGATGGTATAAAAATATTACTGCAAGCTGAAACTCAAGCTTCAATCCCCTACATGCCATGATATATGTGGAGTGCGATGTCATAATATTTTGGCACTTTTTTTTTTTTTTTAGCCTCAACAAGTTACGTTTTGATTTGAATATAGTACTCAACTTGCGTCATCGTTTTAAAATGAAAAGGGTTTCTCTAATTGTAATCTTAATTGAGAAAGATTCTTTTGACGCTCTACTAAAATTTTTATGAGGTAAAAGGAAAAAAAAAAAAAAGGCTCAAAGGTAAGAAGTTGAAAAGAAAGGAGGAGGAATTGAAATGATCCTATTTATCATCATAGTGTATGTATATATATATTTTTTTTAAAAAAAGTAAAAAATTTAAAAGAATTAAAATAGTACTATTTATCATCGTCATTAATATATTTTTTTCATTCGAAGTGAGAGGATTTAAACTTTAAATCTTAACATTAGAGATTAAAGTGTGAATTTATGATGAGATAGTCTATAATCACGTCATTTTAAATATATATTATCACAAATTATGATACAATAACAAACAATGCTAGGAGCCAACATACTAATACAAAGTCTCATCGCAGGAAAATAACATCTGATGGCCATTTTTTTTATTAATTACAAGGTTGCGTTTTCCGTGCTCAGTCCTCGGCGGTCCCAATCATTTTTCAAACAATTAAAGTTATATTTTATCGTGCATTAATTTCTGAAAGTTGTAAGATTTTGGGTAGAAGAATTTTTGACACCGATCTTAAAAATACAATTACTTATGAATTTGCTATATTTATCTTTAAATATTGAAATTACAAGATAGAGTGTTAAACTATATATAGAATCAAGTAATTTAAGGTTGCTTGTGATATTACAATTATTTATCAACTTAATATAATTATTTATGAACTTGATATGATTATTTGTGAATCGATATATTGTCAAAACGACATCTTAAAATGACATTATAATGAATTCTTTGATGCCTTCGCTTAGTTGTCTGCGGAGTGTATTGCAACCATTATGGTAATTGATGTCATTGCTGATGCCTATAGACTATCGAATTTCGTTATTTGCATTCTATAATATATATATATATATATATATATATGGATATAGATATATGATATGTATGTATGTATTCTAAAAAATTGATATAAAAATTGGCATTGCCGTAAATGCATTTTGTACTTTGGAAGTTCACCAACCCCATTGTTTCAGTAAGTAGGTTTTAATCCTCTGTACACAAGTCTAATGCTCATAGAAAGATTATTATTATTATTATTATTATTATTATTTTCCTTTTTAATCTCACTCACAAAGCCAAGGTCACAAATACTTGAGGAATACTACTTTCAGATAACTTGGTCAGCTGGTTCATTTCATTAGGTCTAACCAACACCCATTTATCTGTAGTTGGATAAATATATAATTTTCTTGAAATAATTTCACATTTTCTAGAAACAAAACAAAACAAAATAAAACAAAAACAAAAAATGTCCTCTTCCCCAAGATTGCTAAACTTTGGCATCAATGTAGCGTACCTACAATGCAATAACTATATGAAAGGCATTTATTGCAAAACCCAACCACTTCCTTGGTGTTCTTTTTTTGAGAAAAAGACAATTAATTATAACAAAATCATCAGCCAAAAATGGATGAATTAATGGACATATGAACCGGTAGTAAATTTAAATCATAGGGCTCCAAACATCTCAAGGAATTAATGAGGTCTCTCTCAAAAATTAATAAAGGTCTCTATCTCTCTCTCTCTCTCTAATAGGATAAAACTTCCTCTCTTCTTTTTTCATAATATTGTGTCTTTTTTCATAACTAAGGAATATTAATGATCGCCCATACGTGTTTTTAAAATCATTTTGGAAAAAAAACATCCATGTGACTGATGTTGGCAAATTTTAGGTGCAAAATGTCAATGTTTAAACTTGTTTAGGGGGTGTTTGGTGTGTAAGTTTGAGTTGAAATTGATAAGTTTAAATAGTAATTTTTGTTGACTTTTTCAGAAAAGACAAAAACTTTTTCAGAAAAAGACAAAAATTGAGTTGATGGGTGTAAGTTTAAACTTACACCATCAAAAATTGAGTTGATGGGTGTAAGTTTAAAAATAGAGCATTTTTAAGGCTTATCCTAGGATATTCAATTCTTCTTCTTTCTTTTCTCACATTTGTGAGGATGACGACTAGGTATGGTTTTCACAAATAGGTCATAGAGTTGAATACGATTAACGTCATTTGTGCTATTAATTATATGGCAACAAGGGCTCTTGAAACTTCAGTAATCGAGTCTATTAGAGAAACTCTTATTTGTGATAACATTGATCATGTTTGCTACGTTTCCTGTCATGAAAATTACAATAACTTACTATATATTTAGCTAATTTTGCTTCCTACCAATGTACATACCTTATTTGGTGTGACTGTGTTTATTTATTATTTGGACAGCTTAATAAAACTGATTGATTTGATTAAAATACAATAATCCACTATTTTAACTAGTTTTGTTTTTTTCTTCTGGTGTATAGACCTAATTCCGGTATACCATCTTGTTCCTCTTGTCGACAAGGACAAAACTCAACCACACCCTGCTTTGATTATCGCTGGAAGAGTCTCATGTCGTCGTCGCTTTTAACTTTGGTTTTTGTACTTTTCTGACGAGCTGGATGTCATTTGGAAGAATTGTCATGTAAATAAGCATGTGTTTGGCCAACCGGTTTGGACCTAAGTTTTTTATCTCAGTTTATTTTTTTTTTTTTTTCTGAAAAGTCAACAAAAATTATAATTAGTTTTTAAAAAGTTAACCAACTTCAACCTAAAAATTTTATTTCAAATTACTACACTAAAGACACCCTAAGTTCCTTTCGTCCAGGTCTTTGAAACGGTACCTAGCACCACCCTCGGCTCGCCTCTGGACGTCGTTCAATGCCTGTTGACCGACGATGTTGAGTGGTCAACTATTTGACTAGTCAACCAATATTGCCTTCCTTGCCTATTTTCGACGTTCGTAGCATTGAATTTGCAAGATATAATTTCAAGAGTCAATATCGGTGAATAAAGTTCCGACGCTCAAGATCAAACGGCTTCCTTTTCGCCTACCGGAATTATCCTGCCTACTACACAAACATCATTGAACGATTTTGGTAGGGATCTCGACAACTCAAACGCCTAATATTATGTGCTGAACGATTTTGGTAGAGATCTGGATCATGTTTGCTATGTTTATTCTCTTTTATATTGATATGTATTCTTCGATGTACCAAAAGTTCCAGTCTATTAAATGGAATTGGAAATCGTTTTTTTTTTTTTGGTTATTTATTGGATCACTGGATGTCGTTGAATATCTTCTTATAATCTTGGATTTCATGATGAGTTTCTACGTGGTGGTATGGCATTTCATGACAAGTCGTGCTCGTTCTTTTTTGGAGCTCAAGAAACGACAAGGCACCGTTACTTCCATTCATGAAGAGATGTTTAATTTATCTTCGTGAAATGTAACGACTTATTAGTTTCGTTTGACATTTCAATTTTAACTTAAATTTTTGTTTTGTTTTGTTTTTTTCCCTGAAAAGTCAATAAAATTTATAATTAGTTTTTGAAAAGTCAATCAACTCTAATTTAAAATTTTCATCTCCAACCGGCTAACCAAACGCAAGTTTTGTTTTTTTTTTTTTTGTTTTCCTGAAAAGTCAATAAAATTTATAACTGGTTTTTGAAAAGTTAACCAATTCTAGCTTAAAAACTTCATCTCCAACCTGTGAACCAAACGCAAGTTTTTTTTTTTATTTTATGAAGAGGTTTACTTTTATTAAGGGCCCGTTTTGGGATAATGTTTCTAGACGACAATGCCGTCTGAATCCAAAACTCTCAATTCTACATCAAATTTCCATTCTCTTTTATTAAAAAAAAAAAAACTCAAACTTTAAAAGTACATAACTTTCTTATTTCAAATCGAAATCAGATGATTCTTGTGTCAAAATGTTCAAAACGACGAGACGAACAAAATAAGATCCATTTTGCATATTTCAAATTTTTACACTATTTTTCATATCACATAACTTTTTCAAAAGTCTTCTATCAAACATGCATTTTTAACTCAATCTCCAAAACACCGTCTCCAGATGTTCTCTTAAACGGGTCCTAAAAATATATTATTATGTTTTGGTTAATTAAGGAGCAACCAAAGAAGCATAGATAAGTCATTGAATCTGTGCGTTTTTAGAGAAGAAGAAATGCAGGAGCTTAACAGAAGAGCAAACTCCAGGATGGCCTGGTCGAGTTTTCTCTTGCCTTTTGTTTCGTTTTCGGTGGCAGGTTTGCAAGTATGGCACTTGACCTTCTTCGAGAAAATGAAGCTGCTTCCCGTTCCAGATGTTGTCAAGCCTTTTACTGTTAACTTGTTCAGCTGGTTCATTTCATTAGGTGTGACCAATATCCATTTCTGTATTTGGAAAATACACAATATTTTCTGGAAATAAATTCCCATTTTCTAGAAACAAAACAAACAAACAAAAATTACAAAAATTACAAAATAAATTGCTAACTTTGGCATCAATGAAGCATTTCTATCATGCAATAACTATATTAAGGCATTTATTTGCAAAACCTAACTACTTCCTTGGTTGCTGTTCTGTTTCTGAAAAAAAAAAAAAAAAAAAAAAAAGGCAATTAGGCATAACAAATCATCAGCCAAAACGGATGAATTAATGGACATGTGGCTCAGTAGTAAATTCGTGTAAAAAAAAAAAAAAAAAAAAAAATCCAAGTGACCAATGTTGGCAAATTTATGGTGCAAAATGTCAATCTTTAAACTTCTTTAAAGCATTTTTAAGGCTTATCTTAGGATAACCAATTCAATGAATGTCCAATTCATCGTCATTTCGTGTTATTAATTATTCGACATCAAGAGCTCTTGAAGTTTCAGTTATTGAGGATATTAGAGAAGCTTTTATTTACGATAATATTGATCATGTTTGCTATGTTTCCGGTTATGAAAATACAGTAATCCACTATTTAGCTAATTTTACTTTCTTCCGGTGTACAGACCTTATTGTGATTATGTTTCTTTATTATTGGGACTTTCTCTGAAAAATAAATAAATAAATAAAATAAAAGTATCAATTAACAACTATCGATTACTTAGTGGGATATAGCTTGTTCTCACATGATTTTGTAGGTAAAAGGTCTCAAAACTTAAGTCAGAACATTATAATAAAAGCAAGCATTCGAGACTGTTTTTAAATAAACTGTTTAGCATTTATTAATTCTCAATAAGGTTAGAATGACACTTTTTCTTGGCTTCCATTTGGAATAAATGTTTAAAATGGAATTTTGAGGTAGAATTTGATTGACTTTTATTGACTTTTCAGAAAAAAATAAAAAAATAAAAATCCAACTGAATAAATATTTAAAATAGGAGTTGGTTCACTTTTATTGAATTTTCAGAAAATAAAAATAAAAATAAAAATCCAACAGAAAAGTTTAGTTTAGAACGGCACCATTGGTTTAGATAATTTCCCAATAATAATATCTCCATGCAAAAAATTTTCAATATACAATATGGGCCAAACTGGACCTCTTATTTTGGCCCATGCTACCCCTACGTTAGCCCAAAGAAAGGAATCAGAAACTACACGTGTTTTACCCAACCAGAACCACCCACGTGTTCACCTAAACACACCGTGCCACCGCAATTAGTTCGTGACAGCCACCTCTGATTCGACGCCACCCCCGAACGCGAATCTCTCTCTCTCTCTCTCTCTCTCTCTCTCTCTCTCCTGCGACTCCAAATCGAATCCTCTTTCCTTTCGTCGTCTTCGTGTCCGAAAACAACGCGACAGAAGAGAGAAAGAGGGAGAGGAAAAAAAAAAAAAAAAAAACCCAGCAAATTTCCCTAGGTTTCTGGGTTTCTCAATTTTCCCTCAAAATTTTTTCCACTATGATTCAATCAAGTCTCGCAATTTCTCTTCTAGTTCTCGTCCTGCTGCTGCTAGGGTTTTTATCCTCTACATCCGAGTCCCTCCAGTTCGAGCTGCAATCGGGCCACAGCAAATGCATCTCCGAGGATATCAAGAGCAATTCCATGACGGTCGGCAAGTACAGCGTCGTCAACCACAACGAGGGCCATCCCCTTCCAGAAACCCACAAGATCACCGTTCGGGTATGAACCCCAAAACAAAACCAAAAAAAAAAAAAAAAGCAGAAAAATTGACCAAGATTTGATTTTGATTGAGGAAAAAGAAAAATTGGGTCTTTATTTGATCTGGGTTTTGTTTTGGTTTTGGTTTTTAGGTGACTTCGCATTACGGGAATAGCTATCACTACTCGGAAAACGTGGAGACCGGGCAGTTCGCATTTGTCGCGGCGGAGGCCGGAGATTACATGGCGTGCTTTTTCGCGGCTGATCACCAACCGCAGATGACGTTGACCATTGACTTTGATTGGAAGTCTGGTATTGCTGCCAAGGACTGGACCAATGTTGCTAAGAAAGGCACTGTTGATGTAAGTTTTTATGGCTGATCTTTGGTCTTTTATGCAATTGAAGTTTTAATTTCTTAATTTTTCGTTTAATTGAAATAAGCTTTGTAATACAAATAAGAGAACCTGAGAAGAATTTGACTTGGATTTATTCGTTGCGAAAACCCGAAAAGGAATTTGTTTTGGCTGTTGAAGGGTATAACAGAGCAAGTTAGTAGGTTGTGCTTTTTATCTTCCGAACTTCTTTTCATGAGATTTATAGACTTTGTGACTGGGGGAAGTTATCAAATTTCCTTTGGGGAAAATTGGGCTTTTCACAATCTTTTTCTTTTTCTTTCGCGGGAGAGTGTGGATTGTAGATGAAAAAATGGAAAGAAGAATGCTTGGTACTTGGTGTTATGCGTCAAAAATTGGGTTACTATGGACATCCGAATAAGGAGATGTTGGAGAGACAGGTCAAGAGTTAGTCCTTAGATTTATGAATTAGGTGAAGTGATTCCATTGATGGTTGAATGGGAGTTTGCTTGTTTTAAACTTAATCGCATGCCACCAAATGAGAAGGGGTTCTTGAAAATGGCTAAATTCTTTTTGGCAAGTTAGTGTAGTTGAACTATCTAGCAGGTCGAAGTCAAAACTTTAGGTCACTGATGTATTTTGGTCACAGCCTACTGACTTGGATTGAACTCTTAAGTAGGGAACTATCATTTGTACAAATTACATAACAAGCTACTGTTTTGGAATACTTTGAGGAGCTCAAAAAAAGCAAGCTTTGTTCCGAATAACTTTCATTTATGGGAATCAAATAGATGAAACATCATCCGTAAATTGTAGTCTCCCTGAAACCTTATTATCGTTCATTTTTGGTGGATTAAACTCATAAATTACAATTGCTTTTATGCAGATCTAAGAAGAGACTTTTTTTTTTCCCCCTTTTCTTGGTTAAGTATTCCTGAGCTAATTGGTTTACGATCATGAGTTTTCTTTTCCAATAGCGGTGGAGCTTTTTCCTTGTTCCCTTGGAAATGTTTACTAGGGCATATCTCAGAGTTGAAAAATACCACATAGCGATATCTTTCTGTTTCCTCTTTCTCAGCGCGGCATTCCAAAAATTTGGTTTTTCCCTGCCCGTTTGTTTGCTTGCGAGCTAAGGATTAATAGTTATATCTATGTATACACCATGGTTTCCTTTATTAAGATTTGTCAGAACAATGTTATTCTTGCTTAATCGTATAAACATATCCATTGAAGATCTGATTTATGATAGAAAACAAAGAATTAAGGGGAAAATGTAGTTACTCGGAGGTATATCATTTTGTGACAAGTCGTGTTCATTCCATTCCTTTTTTAACAATTTCGTAAGTGTAAGGATTGGTATGTGGAGTATCACGAGTCTTTATATGCTTTTGAATGGCAGGCCATGGAATTGGAGCTCAAGAGACTACAAGACACTGTTACATCCATTCATGAAGAGATGTTTTATCTTCGTGAAAGGTAAGGACTTGTGTTTTCTTTCATTAGTCAGTATTTCGTTGTTATTTATGGAGCTACCAAAGAAGCATAGATCATTGGTTTATCCTTACAGCTTATGCTCTATAATTGTTTCAGAGAAGAAGAAATGCAAGAGCTTAACAAAACAACAAACTCCAGGATGGCCTGGTTGAGTTTCCTCTCGCTTTTTGTTTCGTTATCGGTGGCAGGTTTGCAATTATGGCACTTGAAGACCTTCTTCGAGAAAAAGAAGCTAATTTAATTTTGTCTTTGTTCTCTTGTAAATTATTTCAGAAGCATTGTACTCCTGAAATAGAACAATTTTCGATCACATTGTTAGTCAACGCGGAAATTTTATGATCGCATTTGCATAATTGCGTTACAGAGATCATAATTGTCTTGGATCTGTAGCTATCTAATTTGATTCTTTACGTGGAACTTATGGTTGATTTCTGATTTGAGCA
Organism: Ficus hirta; assembly: GCA_038430175.1. Taxonomy (NCBI): domain Eukaryota; kingdom Viridiplantae; phylum Streptophyta; class Magnoliopsida; order Rosales; family Moraceae; genus Ficus; species Ficus hirta. Next base: position 11,303,125 of record CM076595.1, on the reverse strand, counting down.
TGGCCTAGTTTTAATTATTATTTTTTTTATAAAAAATTTCGCTCTGAAAACAAGCCCGAGTTATTTATCTCTATGATACTTGAGTTTTTCAAGCAAGAACACGAGCAATTAAAAGAAGGCAAATTGTCAAACATCATGCTTCTAAGCTCAAAATATAGGTTTCTTTGTTTGCTTTAAATTAGTTGTTTCCACTAATCCTGTTGGGATTAGCTCAGAGGGTGAGAGGGGTGGGGTGGAATTTTGATAGGAGCTTTCAGATTCAAAACTTGATTGTGTTTTTATTTTTCTATGCCCCGTACCCCCAAAAAAATTAAAAAAAAATAAAAAATAAAAAATAAAAAAACATGCCAGAAATTCTATGCATTGCAAGAAAGAGAATCTAAAAGGTTGAGAGCTTTATGGTTTCGGTATAATTTTACGATTGACACTATTAAAATGATAGAGTTTGAATTCTCTCTCTCAATTAAAAAAAAAACTAATTATTCAAGAAAACAAATTATAAAAAAAGTATGATAATGTAGAAATTTTCTTATTCTTTCTCATCGTTACCGATTCGAGGCCACAAATAAATTACTCTTGAAACATAGTAAATGGAAAAAGAATCCAATTACAAGATGAAAGTTCACTCTCACGGAAAAACTAATGAAAATAATCTAAAATCCCATTCATAGTTAAGAATCTGAATCAGAACGGTGGAAAACTAGGTAGTCACACGGTCGCAAGCTTTTTCCCAGCCATGACGATTCACAATCCCATCCCAACACACCGGGGAAAGTGCAGAGGCAAATATGTCTCTGCCCATCAATCTAAAAATGTGGCTCTGCCTTTAAACATTCTACGCGTTGAATATGTTCCAGTGGTGATCTGTGGGTAGATTTTCCTTAATCTTCTCAAGCCTTTTCAGAATTTCCAAAAATGCAGGCCTTTGGTTCATGTCTGCCGCCCAACACTGCTCTGTTAACCTAATCGTTCATCGGAACAAGTCAGTTAACCCCAAATTCAGAAATAAATGGAAGCGATATTCAATTTAATTAAAACAACTAATTGCTATTCCCATGGCGAGAGTATACGAGTAGTGTGAGGATCCTAATTTTTTATCTCAACTTTTTGTTATCGATTCACGTCTTATTTTCCCAATGATAAATGCAATTTAAACTTTATTTCACCAGGAAATTTTTTTAACACCTACCCGACAAACAACCTGAGTTTGGATTTAAAAAGTTGGGATAAAAGTTGGAACAATATCTAGATTATCGGTAATTCTTTAACCTAAAGTCTTAATATCGGGTTTGGCTTAGAATAAGTTTTTGCTCTATAACACATCTACTGCGATTGTAAACAGATAAAAAAGTAAAACTTGACAAATATATTGTGCTAATGAGATGGAAATAACATAGTAAACATGATGAATTTTTTGAGTCACTCAGATTGGCTTATTTGATACTTACTCTCTCAGCTCAGCTATGTATCCTTTTGAGCGAAATGAAGGCCTGTGTCCTTCTGCCACATATTTGGCTGCCTCATAAGGCTCATAATTTGCAAGCGGGGGATCCCCTTCAAGCATCTACATCGATTGAGCATCAATTAATCAGAACTCATGCCAAACTTATCCCTTGTTTAAGTTTTGTGCAAAAAACTACATTACCTCATAAAGTATCATCGCGAAAGAGAAAACATCCACCTTTTTATCATATTTCCGGTGCTTAAAAACTTCAGGAGCCATATACCGGTCTTTTGTTTGTTCCGATGCAAACACAAGGGGCAAAAGAAGAATTAAGTCAAAGGAAAATTCTTAAGTATCATTATCTTCTTTCCTTGAACAAAACAACAAATGGAATACTCACAACTTCCAGTTTCGCCAGTCATTTTGTAAACATCATGAGAATTCTGGACCTTGATGAGCTTACTCAGCCCAAAGTCTCCCACTTTTAAATGATCAGCACTGGAATTTACTAAAAGGACATTCCTGAAATTAAGAGGCAAATTTCAGAAGTTAAAATTAGAATGATGATGTCAAGGCATGTTACATTTGTTCTCAATGATGGAATGAGGCTACAGTTTGCAGAAATCTCCTCAGTCCATGCGTTAAAATGCAGTTGCTAGATAACACATTCTGACAAATAAGCAACTCACCTTGGTTTAAGGTCTCTGTGAACTATGACATTTGGTTCATTATGAAGATAGGCCATGCCCCTGGGAATAAAAAATTTTAAAACATCACATTAGCATTACTATTGGATCTACAACATAATAGGTATGTTTTTAGAGTATTTATTATCTTGCATACTTGGTTTTTAACGATACTGAAACGGCAGCTATAATTAGAAGAAACCTATAGAAACCAGCCATTGTCTTTGGAACAGCTTCCTGCAGATGTTGAAGGAAGCTTAATTTCCCTAACCCAGGAAAGATATCGGTTTTAACTTTAACCTTTATATCCATGGAGGAAAATAAACATACCCGACCTAAGGCATACCAGAGTTTAGTCTTTTTTTTTTTAAATTGTCATGAACGTTATGAAAATTCAAGTACCTTGCAATGTCCAATGCAAAATTTATAGCAGTTGAAGGACTAAGTGAACCTTTTTCCTTTAGGTACTGATGAAGATCACCCTACAACAACACAGGATGCATGAGGTAATGAACAGTAGCTTTGAAAATACACTTTAGAAATCACCATTCAGTTCTTAGTTTGCATGAACATACCCCTCGTAAATACTCTGTAATTAACATAAGTGGCTTCTTGTCAGTGACAGCTCCAAGAAATTGAACAATATTTGGGTGGCGGAGCTTCACAAGCAAATTGACTTCATGCCGGAAGTCCTGACTGAATCAGGAATATTAAAATGTTAGGAATCTAGTTTTTATGAGTTGCATTGGAATAAAATTATAGCACCAGCAATTAATTGTTCTCCTGAGGAAGGTGTCGACCCGTGGAACCTAAGGTCCTAATGTATGAGAGTAAAACCCTTTCGATCTTAGGCACATCAAATATTGAAAAACAGAACTAAATTGTTGCATATATCACCTAAAGGGATCCCGAGTAAATTATAATTTAAACTAGATCTAATTTTTCATATGTTATTGTCTCTTAGTCAATCAGATCATAAACAGAATGAATCATAGACGTAAGAAAAACTAAAAGGAGATTCTGTAATTTCTAAGTTGCTACCGAATTATATAATATACGGTATACAAACGATGGAGCTTACATGACCAATCTATCATCTGATAGTGATGGAAGAATGCGTTTGACGGCAACTGGTGTTCCACGCCAATAGGCTTTCAGAATCTCACCAAAAGAGCCCTACAAGCATCACCCACCATAAGTCAAGCATATATTGCATGTTAATTACAAAAATACAGCACGTGCCTGTATGCTAATAAACCAAACTTCAAAACAGAAAGTAGATAACTTCCACTCCTAAGGCAAATGATAACATACAAGACGTCCATTGGCAGAAAGCAAAGTGCAAGAAACGATGCAGTAAACAATTAGTAAATTTAGGGTTAGATTAGGTTCTTTGATTTTCTTGATATGAGGTTACATCTAAAAGTTGATTGCAGGGTATGTAATATCTCTGGAGGAAAAACAAATCATCTCCTACAAATTAACTAAGAAGAATTTTATATTTCGTTTGATTGTAGGCTAAAATCATGAAAGGAACCATCTTTTGCAAGTGAAACAGAGAAAAGACAAAAAAGAAGCAATCAAAAATTGAAACAAGAAATAATAAATTCTATTCCAACTTCTTTGAGCAGTTTGCCTATCTCTAATTTATAGACAATCCATTATTACCAAAATTTACAAACATCAAATCGCACCTTCCCTATGATATTTGAGTTTGAGAAGTCCAGCTCGGAAGGGTCAATTTCCCAGTCACACTTGTTCGGCAGAGGAGGTGGAACGGGCTTCGGTTCAAAATGGCTTCCAGTTTGGCCCTGCAGCATGAAGAATGACCCTTAGAACTTCATTTATTATCGAACAGCAAATTAGTAGTATAGGTATGAATGGATCAGCATGAAGCTTAGAGAACATCTGGTTGATGAACGAGGAAACTAATGAGGTTTTTAACTAGGAATTCGTCTTTGTACTTGAGAACTTTTAAGATGTAAACATAACCCAAAAATCGATAAACATTTTTCAATAAGCATAGACAACTACTATGTGAGTATGAACTCCACCAAATCTCCGACAATTGGATGCTGATATTGATGCATAATTTAGCTTCAAAAATCTCTTTCCCCACATTCCAATTAAGCATCATCTCAGCTTGCCAAGGATGTTAAAAAGTACTGAAGCAACGTCATGGTTTATTCTTACAAAGACAAGAGTTTTATACAACGCATATATAAATAAAGTTTTATACTTTGTTTCTTCTTCACTAGTTTACTAATACAAACAGAGCGAAAGGGAAGTAGAGAGAAGGCCATGAACTTACAAAAGACAAACCGCCGTATGATTTTAACAGCTCAATCACGGCGTATTTCTTCGCTCCTTCTGCATCCGCCAGAGGCTGCCATTACCCAAAAAACAAAAAAACAAAAAACAAAAAAATCTCAGAAAACAAACAAACAAATCAAAAAAATTAAAATTAAAAAATAAAAAAAATTCAGAAAAATTGGAATGAATAAGTAGAAGAGAGTAGAGAGGAGAATGGAATCGAGAAAATCACCGTATTCTTCCAGCGATCCTGAGCGTTGACGTCGGCGCCACACTCGATGAGGCACTTGGCGATGTCGGTCCAGCCATGGAGGGAAGCCACGTGGAGGGGAGTGCGGTTGTCGTAGTCCCTGGCGTGGACCAGCGACCGATCCTCCTCTAGCAGCTTCCGCACCGCCGCCGCGTCGTTCTGGTGAGCGTGCCACAGAATCAGCGACGTACGGCTAACCCTCGCCTTCTCCTTCTGCTTCCCCTTCTCCCCCACCCCCTCCGACGACGACGAAGGCCCGCACGGCGTCCCTCCCTTCGCGCCTCCAGCGCCCCCCGTCGATTCCGGCGTCGTCTCCGAGCTCATCACCACCAACGACCCGATCCAATGGATCTCTCTCTTTCCTCTTTTTTTTTTTTTTTTTGGTGTTCAGGAATTGGGAGCTTACTTTTCGAGTGAATTTGGGATTGTGTCGTCTTCTCTCCTAAAATAATTTATTAAATTTATTTATTGCATTTAATGAGTTCCCTTTCTTTTGTTCCTTTTTTTTTCCCCCCCTCTGCTTCTTCTTCACTGTCTGTCTGTTTCTCTGAGCTTTTACTTTTTCAACGGTTTATGGATGGATCCACTTCCTCTTATCTCACACTTTGCAACCTTTTTTTTTTTTTTTTTTCTAATTTTTCTTTTATAAATAAAATTAAACATGTATTTTTTTCTTGATTTCACTTGACGTTACCTATTGCACTTTTATGAATCCGTTTAGTGAATGAGTTTGAGTTGAAAAAATATAATTTAGGTTGAAAATTTTTATTGATTTTTTAAAAAAGATAAAAAAAATTTCAAAAAATAATAATTTTTTTCAAAAAAAAAATAAAAACTAAGATAAAAAAATATAATTTAAATTCAAATGCCAAACGAGACATATTTCTATAATGTCAGAGAGATATTTCCTGCAATTAAATTTGACAACTTAAAAAATATATAAATGAATTCCTTTTTTAAAAAAATTAATAATAGTTAATATATATATATAATTTATCATAAGTTCGATCTCTTATCATCATAAAAAAAAAATTGTTATATATTTTTAAAAAAATGTGCTAGATATCAACCTATAAACTTCTTTTAATACAAGATTGGATTGGTGGGACCAACCATGGAAATTTGCCTAATGTAAGACGTACCGCCAAATGGGGAACGTGTCAACGGCCCATCCTAATTCCCAAGGTGCGGCTGATGAGCTGGCGAATATATATATATATATATGTGTGTGCGTGTGTGTGTGTGTGAAAAAAAAAACGAAGAGAGTCCTGTCAGCCAGGTTGGCAGTGGTGTTACCACTTTGGATTCATAATCTCATTGACTTCATTTATTAGCAAAATAATATCTGCTTTGATAATTGTGCATAACCATTTCTAGGTAGTAACAAACCAAGACCCATTTATTAAAACAGTTGCTTTGGCTTTTAATAAATAAAAAAAGAATTTCTTAATAAATATTTAAAATTAAAAAATTTTTGATATTAAAATGATCTTTAAAATATTTTAATAAGTACTTAAAATATTAAATAAAATTTATAATATTTAATTTAAATTTTGTTATAAATTTTAAAATTTATTCAAAAGAATTTTTATCAGAAATTATATTTTTTTGACTTGGACAGAAAGTATTTTTAAAAACTGGAAGCTCTTCTGACAGATCATCTAAATATTTACATAAGCTATTTTTGAATCTGAAAAGCCGAAAGCAGTTTCTAGTAAGCTCTGTCAAATAAGCCTTACACCCTACAAAATACAAATTGGCTTCCAAGTTGTTGGAGTGCCAAAATTGGAATTGGACAGAAAATTGGAAAAAGGAAAAAGGCAAAAAACTAAATGAAGAAATAGATTAGGAATCATGAGACTTTTATTTGATTATTAAATAGAAATCCAATATGAAGGTGAAGGAGACAGATGCATCACATGAGGAGCTCTTTTTCTATTTAGCTGTTTCTTTTCTTTTTCATTCACAAGGTAATATTTATCACAGCTTCAGGTATTCAGTATAATATTGCAGTTATATTTGATAGACATTTCTCTTGAATATGGCGGTTTCTTGTGCATTTTGCAACTTCAACTACAGAAACTTCAAACCAAATCCTCTTGGTCCTCCAGAGATCGTTTGCGGGCCCTCAGGTTTAATTCCAGGCTTTGAGGTAGAGGAGGTGTTCTCCCCCTGCGGAACAGGACTGCGAGAGCTCTCATTTTGTGGCAAAGATCAAAGACCTGCGAAAGAATATGGAAGGAGTTGTTTGACAAAGATATAGTCCAAGGCTTGAGTTCCAAGAAATATTTAGAGACTGCTTCGTTTTGTTACCGATGAGGCCTCTATTTCTGCAACACCTTCACAACCTTTGCCTCCTCCTTGCAATAAGTCGCAGTATTTTACAGCTTCGTTCTCGTCTTCAAATACCTACCAAACCAACAAACTTATCAACAGAGTAACCAGGGACGAAAAAGAAAAGAGTAAACAAAGAAATTGTGAAGTACGGCCTTATTATCAAAGGTGTTATCAAGGGGAAGTGAAATTTTTGGGACAAAGTTTCAATAATTAGTTACCAAATCTTGATAGAAGAAGATAACAGAAGTGCTTCAAAATGGCAGGAAAGTAAATATTATCAACTCTTTTTATGTCCAAAAAATAGAAAATTATAACAAATGAAAGGCTCTGTCTTATGCATTTATCTGCACAATATATGTAATGACATAGTCACTCTAACAAGGTCAAACCTTAAAAAACAACTGAGAAAATATGTGAATACTTACAAGCACTCCCTCCCTAACGTCCTCGACGAGCATCTGAAACTTTGATCCATTTTTCGATCCATTTTTTGATTGTCTAGTCTGGTTTCCCATTCCAGATCGTAATTTTCCTCCTTGGGAGAACAACAGTCCAAGCTCCCTTTCCACTTCACTGTTACAATCACGAAAGCTACAGAATGAATAACACTTGTGAGTTGTAGTTGTAGGTTCGGAAAGCACATTAGTTTTTATCAGACCTGCGATTTCTTCGGGTTTTCATCGTACACAACAGGTTTTCCCTTTGGGTTAGTACATATACAGGCTTTGAAGTATCTCTCCATGGGTTGGCCTCCAATACTGATTAAGAATAACAAAGGATCAAACATCCAAATGATATGCATAACATATAATAAATCAAAAATCTAATGTCTTGAAGTAGAACAGATGATACTATGTGCGGATGAAACTGCACATGAGAACATGTCACGAGGAACACCAAAACAACGCAATCAGATACTTGTCCAAAAAGGAAAAAGAAAAAGAAACTTTCAATCAGATGGAAAGAAGAGTGGCTTAGATGAAATAAAAGTACGGGTTTGACGTTCCAAAACATGTTTCTAGAAAGTAGAACGTCAACTCTAGTTACATTGTAAGAAATGTGTAAATTCCATTTTCTACCAACCAAACCAATTAATGATCAAAATATGTAACGACCAAATACACAGCAGCTCCATGTGATACATTTTGCAAATCACTAAACGCAGCGGCAAATTAACAACCTTCGAAGCTAATATCACACATAAATGAAGTTCCAAAAAAAAAAGTGTCTTCAATTATAAGACAAACCATCTCAGCAAAAGCAATTTTTGTCATGCATCCAAATCTAGGGTCTTCAAATTTTAAATTTGTCCACAAACTGAAACTCTTTCCAGCTCAATATCAATAACTGTTTCAGGTTCTATATACATTAAAAAAAATTCCATTGTTATTTGGCTTCAAACTTCATTTCCAGAGTAATTCAAAGAAATAGAACCAGAAATTTCAAGCAATCAGTCAACATACAAAACGCAAGTCCATCAAACTAATAAAAACGCGGAAAAAGAATGTTTATATCACCACACGCACCATCATAGCTGCTGCTATCGAACGTCTGCTGGAGATGTCGGCGCATATCGTAGGCACGAGAAGAGACCCTCTTCACGAACTCGTCCGAAGTCCCCGGAATTGTCCCGTCCAGGTGAAGCGCTCTCTCCACCTCCTCGCTTCCGTCGTCATTTTCCTCCTCATCCTCCGCCGCCCCGCCGCCGATCAATCTACTAGAAGCTCGTCTCCACCGTCGTCTAGAAATCTCCGGCGAGCACGGCAATCCAAACAGAGAATAAAGCCGCGGACAACAACTGCGCGTCTGCAAACCACAAGGCGGGAAAACGAGCTGACGCCGCCGCGGACAGAGGGGGTCGCTTGGAGTTGGGGGCAGAACTAAAGAGGGCGAAACTGAAGAGAGAGAATCCATAGTACTTGGCTTCTTAGTTCTTCGTCTTCCACTGATTAGCGCTTGGGTTGAATGTTCTTCTGAGAGTAGAATACTGAACGTCAAATGGTGTAAATACGTCGAACAGTTGGTGGGCGGCGAGAGAAGTGAGAAAAAAAGGGACGACTTCTCTGCGTGAAGGACTGAGTAACTGTGGGTAGGTGATAGAACAGAACAAAACAGGAAGGAAGGAAGGTGGGAGAAGAAAACTTGGGTTTTGGGAGCTTGGATATTTTTCTCTCTCTCGTCCGTGGCGGGTCAGGGAAACTCGTTCCCTGAAACGGACGGGTCAACTCGGGGCTTGGGAAGATTCAAACAGATTCGTGTCTGTATGTGAGATCCAATATAATCTGGTCATCGTATGTCCACGTGTGAGGATTTAGTCCCTTTTTCTGTTCTTTTTTCTTTTTTATATTATTTATTTACTCTTTGGCAAGGCTTATGTGTGTTTTTTTTTTTTTTTTTTAACACAGTACACAAAAACACAGGTAGAGAAATTAGGTTATTGGACGACTTGATTTTCTACCCAACGGGGCGTTTGTGTTGTAACATCGCCCCGTTCATTAACTTTCTCAATGTCGAACAATTTGTTGGTTAAATTGCACGACTCTAATTTGATCAACTTTTGAGTTTAATAAAAAAGTATCAATAAAGTTGATCAACTTTAAATTTACTCTCACCTGTAAACCCGTTAGCTTTATGTTCATTTTAATTTTGTCAGTTGAACTTTAAAATTCTCACTTTATCTTTAAATTTTGAATTTATCAGAGTAAAAAAAAAAATAGTGTCACTAAATCGCTTCAACTAGAAATTTTGTTAGAAATAAACAGAAAAAAACTATGTAATTGCAGTTAACCCTTCCCCCCCCCCCCCCCCTTCCTCCCCCCTCCCCCCTCCCCTTTTTTTCTGTCTATTTGTTTCAGAGTTCTAACAGTAGGATTAAATTGGACAAATTTAAAATTTAGAGTAAAGTGAAATTTTTAACGCTTAGGGACAAAATAAGAGTGACCCTTAAGTTGTAAAGGCGCATATAATGCAAGAATAATCCTAAACAATAATAATGCCACACAACCAAATATTTAGGCAGTCAATGCTTGTTGATGGTATAATTTCTCCGACATCGGAGGACCACCTGTTAACCAAGGAACTAGGTGTGCGAAAGCAAATGGATCAATTTTCACGCCCAGTGAAGAAGATCCGCTGACCGGAATATATCCGACCAGACCAAGTAAGACCATTGCCAAGGATTCTTCCCGGAGCACCCATTTGATCTACCAACGCATCCGATGTACTGTTGGTCCTCATGCTGGCTCTCCTTAATGGACCCCAAGCAGATCATCGTCAGGGCCTGTGGTACTGGTTAGGGCAACACTTCCCCAACCACAATTGGACCCTAACCTGTGCTATCGACCTCGTACTGTCCTTGCCATGCCGTCCTGTACTGGTTGACAACAGTACCGTGGCACACCACACCACACCCACCACTCTGCACCACCTGACACCTGACATCCACTACTTGTTACTGTACCTATCCTTGTCCCTGTCTTGACGCCGGCTTTCGCCGTCTGACTGGACTGACATAGTACTTACCACCTATACCGGTACTAATCCGTACTTGTGTCCCCCGTCACCAAACCAGAGGGGCACATGGCACACCCCTAGTGGAGATCCAGTGCCCGAATGCCTGAAGCATGTTTACTCGCCGGGACCATTCGGAGTACAATCCATCAGGGTTACCCGAATACCCGGACCTGTAAAGAACGCCTATAAATAGAGGATTAGCTCGCCCATTCAAGTATGAACAATTTTTTCCTTGCCAAAGCTCTGCTTCTCTGCTTGCTCATCAGTGTCATTACTGACTTAAGCATCGGAGTGTCATTAGCAGACACCCCACTGGTGTCCCCCTTACTCATAGGTGCTTCTTTTTTGCTGGCAACCAGATGGAGAAAGACTGCTTAAGGCAGATCACGTCAAGCGATCCCATCGGGTGTTAAGCCAAAGGTTTTTGGCATCAACAATGCTAAAATAGGGAATCAATGCTTACAGTGATACAAACCCAGCCATGTTTTCCACTTTCAGGAAATTAAGGGGATATTATCGCTCTTATTATAGATTGAGGCTCCTAAAAATCTATCATTAGCTCTAAGTAAAACAATAATTTAAATTATATAGAACAAGTGACCAATATGGACAGAGATGAGAAGATGTTACATAAACATTGACTCTTTAGTCCCATCGTCCAGAAATCAAAGTATGTGACCAATACAGGACATTGAAAATAAAATATTGACCTTTTTCCCAAGTTTGTGCTCCACAGAAGCATGTGAGAGTCATGAAATTCATACAACAAAGGGCCAATTGGCTGCTGCGCAATCCGTGGAGTTCTATGACAAATAGTATACTTACAAATTGTTGAAAGTGCATGGAAAAGGGCAGGTATAGGGTGATATAACAAAGATATGATCTAGGCAATAACCACGGGAAGCACTAGAACACATCACATACGACATTATCACCTGCAATGCAAGCAATGTCAGGCACAGGTAATCGTTAACTACGAAAGAGCTTAAAATACAGGATCAATAGGATTGCAACAATAAGAGCTCCAATGACTGAGCCCATGATCCATTTGTGTTTGGTAATTCTCTGTGACATAGCAGTTAAGACTTTTTTACTTTTGTCAATGGCGTCGTCTACTCCATGAAGCTGCAACAGAGAGATCAATAAGTTCAGCATCGCATAGAGGCATTAGCTACGCATTAACTATGGTCTAACAAGGAGAACGTCTATGACTGAATCCAAGGGAGGATAAAATGTGAAAGCCCAGTAAAAACATACTTTCTTATGGGAATGTAGAAGAGTTTCGCGCTGTTGGTGCAAATCTTCGAGAATTGAGATACCAAGCTCTTCAGTCTCCATCATGGTTCTTCTGCTCTCTGTAATTCTCTCACCCGACTCATTTAATCTCTCTACTGACATTGCTAGCCTCTCTCTTTGTCCAGCAGAAGCCTACATAACGTTCATAATTGGCAAGCAATACGTTTTAAAGTGTTTAAAACAGAAAAGATCTCTCTTTAACATGTTTTAAGGTCTGTAACAGAGAAGGGATACATCTAGAAAAGTCCAACCCAGACTAGGCTATCATCGGAACAGAAAAATAGAAACTGCATTTCAGATCCTTTTGCCCTAGTCACGGTCATAACAACCAAATGTTAACAGGAGTGTCGTTGAAGACAACGAAACATCTTAAGCCAGTCAAAGGGTCATTACGAGAAATTCCTATAATAACTTGAAAGGAAAATGCCAATCATAACTTGCTTTGATAAGAGTTTTCTATGGGAGAGAGAAATAAAGAAGCACTCAGTAATTTTCATCCACCATCCGCACTTATAAAATTACAAAGAGAAAGCTATTTGCAGCAATATTTCAATGGATGGATGCCTCAACTCTAGGAGAATGATTATACGTTATCACACCATGAAAAAGAAAATCTAGAAACTACACAATTACAGCAGCTAAATGATCTTGATTGTGTTGACTAGGTATGAATGAGAAAATTATAATCTAGAAACTAGTTTCAAGTCTCAACCCGAACACATCAAAACAAGCACAGAACTCATTGATCAAGATAGCACAGTGGGAAACACAAAAAATTCACACATCAAATACCTGCAAATTACAAGCTGGAAGTACAGTATCAAAGACGTACCGAAATAGCATCCGCATTTCTGGACTCCAACAACGCCTCACGGGCAGCTTGATTAGCATTAGGCGAACTCACTCTCTTGAACTCCTTCTTCAACTGATTCAGATCAGATTTATACTCTCTCAATTTAGCAAGAAGCACAGCCTTCACACTCGGCTGCAGACTTCTCGCTTCCAAATCCATTTTCCGAATCTGGGAAAAAAACCAAGAAAAAAACCCACATCACAAACAACAGAAAATGAATTTCAGAAACGATAACAAAAAAAGATCGAAAATTTTACCAAGTATTACCAGAACATCAGCTTCATCTATTCCAGTTTTAATCTCGGAGAGCTTCTGCTGCTTCTGCTCTGCAATCAACTCATAAAATTCAACAGAGTAAACAGACAGAAACTAAACCCTAAATCGAGAAATTCGACAGTTCAGTAGGCTAATCAGCACAATCAACATCAAAATCGAACGAGACAAACAGAAAAACTGACTGAAACAAGGAAAAGAAGAGGAATTGAGACTGAAATAACCTTGATCGGAAAGAATGGCGAGGGAATTGCATTTCCGGGAGAGATTAGCAGAGAGCTCGCAGTACTGACGCTCGTAGCCTTCGAAGACGTCGCTCATGTTTGGCCGGCGAGCGAACTCCCTAGTTGTTGAATTTGAGGTCTGAAAACGCCAAATTCAGAACAAATCGGAAGGATAATCGGCACACAAGGGATGAACGATCCGATCTGGGTTCGTTTCCAAGCTCCGGGCAGTGCAGAACCGTCTAGTCGCGACCCGGATGAGACTTGTTATATGTCGGTTAGTCCTTAAACTATTACATTTTTACGATGTTTTGATCTTATTTTTTTTTCTTTTTGTCGTTAAAGGCCATGAATAAAGTTACAAAAATGTCATTCTTTAAAGAATTTAGGATTATTTTAACCAAAAAAAAAAAATCACAACGTCACCAACATAATAATTTGATGATCAATTTATATCAAGTAATTTAGTCCAATAAAAACGTCATATGCAAAAACTATATGTGCCGTTGCAAACTTAGAGCTTTCGTTTGGATTGTCGATTGTAGTTAAAATTTTTAAGTTAGAGTTGATTGATTTTTTAAAAATTAGTTATAATTTTTGTTGACTTTTCAAGAAAAGATAAAAATTAAGTTAAAAAAATATAATTTAATTAAAATTAAGCTAAAATACCAAATAAATCATTAGTTTAGTAATAATATCATATTTAGAGTTCAAATCCCCCTCATTCTCAAGTAAGAAAAAATAAACGCTATAATTTCATATGAGAACAAAATTTCCTTTTTTTATTTATTTTTTATTTTGTCTTAGTTTTTGTTTTTGTAAAGAGTTTTTATTGTAGAATTGTCATTTTTCATTATCTTTAAATTATAATTTTAATTGTCAAATTTATAAATATTTATGTTAAAAATTTATAACAAGATACAAAATTACTCCTATTAATAAATTAGACTATTGAAAAAATTAATCAGATTAAAATTGCTAGTAGACCAGGTCTTGCTGACAGTTAAAAATAATAATAATAATAGAAAATAGAAATCTGCTTTAGTTTGACATTGATAACAGCACTAGTAGATACCTTTTTGGTAACAGACTCATCTCCCCATGTCCAAAGCACTACTCCGCACGTCTTTTTGTTCCATCAAATAATTGTCATCACAAAATTAAAATAATGGTAGTAGCTTTTCCACTCCATTACCCTCTTTTCTCTTTCGATTAAGCCATTATTATCACCATTGATCCCCATTTCATTTCATTTCCTTAACTCACACAGGACAGAAAAAAGCCTCTGTTTTCCTTACTACAAATAGAAAGAACCCAAAAAATGGGCCATGACGGGTTCACTGCCCTCAAAAGAGGCTCATCACCATTCTACTCCGCCACTCTCCCCACCACCACGGCCGTCACCACCACCACTATCACCGCCTCCGCCGCCTCCGCCGCCGCTGCAGCCGCCAGAAGCCGTTCCGTTCCTCGCAGCCGTCAGATCAAGAAAACGTTCAACAACGTGAAGATCACTCTCCTATGCGGCTTCGTCACCATCCTCGTCCTCCGCGGCACCATCGGCATCGGAAGCCTCACTGGATCTTCCTCCGACAACGTCGATGCTCAGAAGATCGCCGAGGAGACGAACCGAATTCTCGCCGAGATCCGATCCGACGACGCCGACGATCCCGCCGAGTCCGAGACCAACCCGAACGCGACCTATTCTCTCGGCCCCAAAATCTCGAATTGGGACTTGGAGAGAAAACGCTGGCTATGGGAAAACCCTCAGTTCCCTAACTACATCAACGGAAAAGCTAGGGTTTTGCTAGTTACTGGCTCGCCTCCGAAGCCCTGCGACAACCCCATTGGAGATCACTACCTTCTGAAGGCGATCAAGAACAAGATTGATTATTGCAGGATTCATGGGATTGAGATCGTCTACAATCTGGCTCATTTGGATAAAGAACTCGCCGGATACTGGGCCAAACTGCCGTTGATTCGGAGATTGATGTTGTCTCATCCGGAGGTGGAGTGGATATGGTGGATGGACAGTGACGCTCTGTTTACCGACATGGTGTTTGAGATTCCTCTGTTTAAGTACAATGATTACAACATGGTCATTCATGGGTACCCGGATTTGTTGTTTGAGCAGAAGTCATGGATTGCTCTGAACACGGGGAGTTTTCTGTTCAGGAACTGCCAGTGGTCGTTGGACTTGCTTGATGCTTGGGCTCCGATGGGTCCGAAGGGACCGATTCGCGAAGAGGCCGGGAAGATTTTGACGGCGAATTTGAAGGGGAGGCCGGCGTTCGAGGCCGACGATCAGTCTGCATTGATTTATCTGCTGATATCAAAGAAGGATAAGTGGATGAAGAAGGTGTACGTGGAGAATTCTTACTTCTTGCATGGATATTGGGCAGGGTTGGTGGATAGGTATGAGGAGATGATGGAGAAGTATCACCCGGGTTTGGGCGATGAGAGGTGGCCTTTCGTGACGCATTTTGTGGGGTGTAAGCCTTGTGGGAGCTACGGGGATTACGCGGTCGATAGGTGTTTGAAGAGTATGGAGAGGGCTTTCAATTTTGCTGATAATCAGGTGCTCAAGTTATATGGGTTTAGGCATAGAGGGCTGTTGAGTCCTAAGATCAGGAGGATCAGGAATGAGACCACCACACCTTTGGAGTTTGTAGATCAGTTCGACATTCGGCATTCTGCTCTCAAAGGCAGACATTGAGAATTTTAGATCTTCATTTAACCCCATTTCTTGTTTTGTTTTATGTGTAACTCTTTCTCCATGTCGTTTTGCTGTTGTCAGTTATCTGAGTTACTTGCTTTTCTCTTATTATTGCTCTCGTTGTGAAAGGACTAAGAAAAAAAAAAAAAAAAAAAAAGCTGATTACACTCTAGTATAGCTATTTCTGTGCTGGAATGAGATACCCTTTACTGTATCTGGAAACTTTTGCTACTTCCTAATGAATTACCTGTTCTCCAAAAATTTTGGAGTCTGTTGTAGCTGGAATTTCACTTTCTTATTGTCCCTTGAACATATCATACAAATCCATTTGAAAGTTGAAGCTAAATGCTGACTTTTGAGCCTCGTGACAAGACTTGAACAGGATTATGGTACATCACTACTTGCTTATTGCCCGTTTTCAGTGACTTTAGAAGTCACAAGTACTTTTACATACATATATATATATATATATTTTGCTAAAGTACCTTAAAAGTATGTCAAACAGCTCATCGGCACTAGCCTAATGAATCCTTTTGTCGTGCTAAAATGTGATAACTACCAGTATGTCAGTTGGAAATACATTTTTTTTTTAAAATCAATTATAAGAAGTTGGTGTTTGAGACAAGCCAAAAATCCTAGGCTCATAATGATGTATAACTGTATAGAGATGATAACTACAAAACTAATGAAACTAATATCGACTTTGAAGAAACAACTATATATGGTGTAGTTCAACATGACACAAAGCAACGCCTATGGATTTTGCAGTAGAAAGTAGAAAGAGAGTCGTCACCTAGATCCTTGTGTCAGCAACTCAACCAACTCGGAGCACCGGAACCCGGCGTCGCACCGATAATGCCTCGTTCATCTCGGCAATCTGAACCAGCAGCTGGCTGATTTTCTGCACGTCAATACCAATTTCAAAAGTTCATGTTCATAACGATCAAATTAGCTGAAAGCCTGAAATATGCTTAGAATTTTTGAAATTCCACAGTTGACTTGTAATCCAAGAATAGCAATTTACTGTAAAGTCTGGTACTTTGGAAAAACAAGTAACCTCGTCTTTATCTTTTAGGAGAAGAATTAATCGCTCTCTGTCATCACGAAGCTTGATTCGAGTTCTCCATCGCGGCTTCAATTTCAGGTAAAGCAGACACAGAGACAGCAGCACCGCCGTCACCACTCCGGTCACCGACGCGATCGACCAGAATCTTCCGACGATCATCCGGTAGTTACAGACCTTGGATGCCGCTCGAAGGACCTCGGCGCTCAGAATCCCCAATCGCAGCCTAAATCGCTTCCCGATCTCCCTCGCCGCCACCAGTCGGGAGTCCGATTGCCTCCTCGTCGCCTCCTCGTCGCGCTTGGCATTCGTGGACGACGATGAAGACGGCACCTCCGCCGCTGCCGCCGGTGGAGACGGCGGCGATGCCGGGGGAGGCGTCGGCGACGACGAGGACGATGACGGAGACGGCGAATTAGGTTCGTGAGGATGAGGAGGAACAACAGGAGAGAGAGGCGGTTCGACGTCGCCTCCGCGGTTGTCGTCGTTGTTGTCTCTGACCACGACGGCGTCGTATGCTGGTTGGGGAACTGAGGGACGGGTCTGAGGAAATGGAACTTGGATTTGTTCCCATTCGCTGAGGTCGTCGGAAACCTCGGTTTTTTCCGCCATTGATATGGGTCTGAAGCCCTCTCTTCTCAGCTAAACTACTGACACTGGGGAAATCTAGTGGATGGAAAAGGCTACAAATGGATAATTTGATTTACTGATTTAATACAAAAAATTAAAAAGACTGGATATTTATTTTGCAGTTCAAATTGGTGTATATCTGGTTACACTCAGAGACAAGGGGTAAAAAAGGGGTGGCCAAGTGTGTGATATTTTGCAGTACAATGATGGTTTTCCAACTTACAAGTATCTGGAAGGTATAATATCTTTGTTGTGGTGGAAATATCTAAGGTAGACCTTGAAGATGATGCAACTGACAGGGATTTGTTTTGTACTGAATTAGATGTTGGAAAAATGGTTTATTAAACCATTTTGAGGAGTCTGAGGATCAAATTTGAGCGAGGCCTACTTAATAAAAATAATGGGTCTTGATGGATTTACGTTTTTTGTCATAAGGAGATCAAAATCGTATATTCATATATTCAAAATGATAATCGGGTAAATGAAAAATTGATGCTTAAAATGTGTCAATTGGAATATAATTTTGTTAGAAAAATTACTTATAAATGAAGAGTCCCACGTTACTTAAACATAAATACTTGATGGACTTTATAAAAATTTGCACCTGTGAACTTAGGTAAGATAGTGTACCCAAGAGGTTCTTTCACACACAAGGGGAGTGCAAATCACCTCCTCGGTGGGTTAAGGTCCTAATGTGGGAAATGCGAATGTCAGTTCGTTGAGCTTGCCCTCGTTAGGACTACGTTTTGCATTTTTCGGATTAAACATGCTAAAATCTCATCAGTTGTGAAATCCCAATCCCCACCTGATACTTGAGTTTTTCCTATATTCTTTTTTTTGGGCTTATATTCGTTTTCCCTAGACATTACATTGCTTTGGTTCATTTGTTATTGGATTATGTTTTTTTATTTATTTCTCATGTTGGACCCGATAGATGTTGGGTGTGTTCGTTGCTACACTTGAACTTATTTATGTTGTTGGTTTATATGATTTTACATTTTGGTTATTGAATATTTGTTTCGTTAATCATTAATTGTAAAATTTGGAAAAAAAAAAGTTTATGATTTGTTCGAAAAGATAGTTTATGAGGTTCATTTTTATTTTAACTCCCTTTGTGCTAAATAAATTTTGTATGAAAACAAATGTTCTTAAACAGGTACACAAGTTTATTAGGTTAGTCAATCAATTCTTAATATGAATCAGCATAGTTCGGCTTCCGAATCTAAAGAAGATGACCGATCCTCAGAAAATGAGCGAAGTGATGGTGATGATTATCTTGCTATGACAGTCATTGCCGTGGCTGCTAGTAGGTGTAACAGAAAAAAAGATCCACAACTAATGCATAATTTGAGACTAACTGGCAGCATGCGTATAGAAGAGCTAATATATGGCCATGAAGAAATTATTCAAGATTTGACAAGTATGAAAGCATATACATTCAAAGTACTAAGTCACGTACTAGGTAGTATGGAATTATTAAGACCGACTTGTAACATGAATGTGGACAAGCAACTGTTCATTTTTTTTTTTTCATTTATTCCCAATGAGCAACAAGCAGGCACATTTCTTATTTGTTCTAACATTCTAGAGAAACAATTTCTCGTCGGTTCTTTAACGTGTTAATGGCTATTTGTGCTTTGAAAAGCAAGTTCATAAGACTGTCCACCTACAATGAGGTTCAACCTTTGATCCAAGAGCATTCCTACTATTATAGGCCGTGGTTTGATGTATGTCATCGATGTCATCGCCTCCAATATTCATATTCGGCTTATTATCAGGCATATTTCTAAATTTTTTTTACACATATTATTAATACATTCAACACCCTCATCTACATTTTTCGTTCTTTATGCTGAATTGTATTAGCACTATAGATGGCACACACGTAACATGTATGCTACGTCAGGATAATCCTGAAGCATGGATTAATCAAAAATGTATGAACGCGCAGAATATTTTGGCCACGTGCTCATTCGATATGAAGTTCACTTATATGTTGGCCGGTTATGAGGGATCTTGTCATGATGCAAGAATGCTGGAGGAGGCAACAATATTCATGGATTCCTAATACCACCATCTGATAAGGTTTTCTAAATTCTATATGACTGTTATATTGTATCAAGTAATTATAAATTCCATTTGATAGCGCAATGATTACTTGATAGGAAAAGTTTACGTAGTCGATTCAGGATACGCGAATAAGGATTGTTTCCTTAGTCCATTTCAATGAGAGATCTATCACTTACCCAAATATTGGAAACGTCAAGTCAGACTAGGTACCCGGGAAGAAGCATTTAACTACATGCACTCATCTCTGTAGAATTGTATTGAGCGAGTTTTAGGTGTTTGGAAGACCATATTTAAAATACTGAAAGGCATCAACAATTATCCCATGGAAAAACAAATAATGATCCCAGTGGCATGTGTTATCATTCGTAATTTCATAAGGATGATACAGGTTAAGGATCATCTTCTTGAACAGTATGAGGCAAATGGTGTGCCCTTAGATAACCATATTGATGTTAACGCGGATATCATGTTAGACGACGGCGACGATGATGTAGGTCCAAGTACAGGAACGCAACAAGACGTATCTAGGAGGAACTTAATGAATCAGCCGAGAGAAATATTGGCCAATGATATATGGGACAGATATCAACGATCTCCATGGTATAAATCTGCTTGAAATTAAGGCCATCTCTATCTGTTTAATATAAATTAGGGGGAACGGTTTATTTATTTATTTATTAGCACTTAATTAAGTTGTATTGAAATTTGTTGTATTTTATGACTATGTAAAAAAGATTATAATTAATTTTATGTATTATATTAATATGTTTTTTTTCTTCCCCTTTTTCCCTTCACAACCTACAATGACATGTTATACGAGGGGGGAAAAAAGGGGATAAAAACCTCCTAAATTGCTTGTTATTTAAAATAATCCAACTCAAAACAATTTCTTTTCTTTTACTGCGATAACAATTATTCTATACAAATGAACCACAAATAAAAAAAAAAAAAGACTCATTTCCAATACATAATATATTTATACTCAAGCATATTTCCCAATATACAACTCAACTTTTACATCCAAACACTTAACTAAAAAATAATCCAACTTAAAACATTTTTTTTCTTTTACTACGGTAACAATTATTCTATACAAAGGAACCAAAAAGTTAAAAAAAAAAACTCATTTTTAATATATAATACATTTCTACTTAAGCACATTTCTCAATACAACTCAACTTTTATATCCAAATACTCAACTTAAGTTAAACTTTTCAACTTCAACTTTTTATCAAATACTGAACTCTAGCTTTTAACTTAATTTATCTTCAACTCAACTTAAAAATCTCAACTTTAATCGTAACACTAAACGGAGGCTTACCCTGTATGTTCCTTTTTTTTTTTTTCTTTTTAAATTTAACATATGAGTTTCTCTTACAAGTAAACAAGGAAATATATTACTCTGTATCTTATATTTCAAATTTTTTTTTTGCCTTTTTTTATATAATTATGTTATTTTCTCCCCCTTTTCATTACATTTTTAGAGTGAAAAGGGCATGAAGGGAAAATTATATTTTAAGAAACGGATTCAGGATATCTGATATTTTTCAAAACAACAAGGAACCTCAATAAGATTGTTCAAATTGCAAGATGTCAAATTAAAAAAAATAAAAAATTCTGGTTGAGATATAGCGTAATAATAATTTTATATAGACTCCACCTAAAATGAAGAGTTCGAAATCTAAGTTTAAAAAAAAAAAAAAAACTGATATTTTTCTATAAAAATAATACAACGTATAAAGTAGGGTTTTATTTATTTATTTATTATTTATATTTTTTGGGAGAAGAGTATCTTGTGGGTTGTTGTGACTTGTGTGAACACTTGAAACCTGCTTATGGGGTGCGGAGTGCTCTGATGGGCTGTATTTGTACCCCAGATGTCACAAAAAGATAAGGCCTTACAAGTTACACCATCCATATCCATCACCACAACTGAACAAGCAAGACATGGGCCAGGTATGTCTAAAGAGACACTACTAAAACGACCCATTTTTACATTTCACATGTTTAGTCAAAAAAACGAAAATGAAAATGAAAAATGTGCCCCACGTTATGGAGGGGGGAAAAAAAAAAAAAAAGATTTTTTTAATTGAAAAGTTTGCTCTTTTGCATCAATGAATCATCACGTGCCATGTCACATGAGCTAAGCTCACACTACCCAAAAAAAATAATAATAAATAATAAATAATTAAATCTCAGTTTACACTGCGCGGGAAGTTGACTGGTCGGTAGGCCTACATTAGGTGAACAGTGGACTTTTGGCAACTGTTCCTTTACCTCAATCCATGGTGAAATTCCCAAAATCACCCCCATTCCGCAGTTTAAAAAAAACCAAAAAAAAAAAGGTTTTCGCCCTAAAACAGGACACAGAAAAGCCGAAACCGGATAGGTATCGATATCGGATGCTGCAAAGAAGTTTCGTATCGCAAACGCAAAACGAAGAAAACGACAGGGTCATTTTCGGAACTTAAAATTAAAAAAAAAAAAAAAACCCGCCGAAAAAATACGTAAAAAGTTGTCATTACATAAAACAATTCGAAACAATCCGTATTAATCGCGTAGACTAGAAATTCGATCTCCGGCGAACTGTTGAGTTCAGCTTCGATTTCGATCTTTCGGTGGGAAGAGAAGAATGCTTGTTTCGGCGCTTCTGACGTCGGTGGGAATAAACTCAGGGCTGTGTGTTCTGTTCTTCGGATTGTACTCTATTCTGAGGAAACAACCTCTGAATTACGAGGTTTATGCTCCTCGTCTGCTGTCGGAGGGGAAATCTAATCGGACCAGCCATTTCAACCTTGAAAGGCTGATTCCTTCCCCTGGTTGGGTCAAAAACGCCTGGAACCTCTCCGAAGATGACCTTTTGGCCTCCTCCGGCTTGGATGCCGTCGTTTTCATGCGTATCATAACCTTCAGGTACTTTGAATTCGATTTCATGGTCTGTTTTTTTAGTGGATAGAAATCAATTTTTGCATCAGAAGTTGAATTTGTCTCATGTCGTTAAGTTTGTGGGCTGTTATAATATTTATACGTGGACAGCTTACCCTTTTCACTTAACTAGGTTTTAGGGATGCGTTCTATCCAAGCTTATTTAAGAATTTAGACATCTCGGTTTGCGTGAAGTAAAGTGAGACTGTTCATCTGTTGAATGGCGGATTAATTTGGATAGTTACTTTTGTGGATTGTTTACATTTTTTTTTTGGTAACATGACATGTATAGCAGCAAGAGATGATCGCTCTACGGCTCTCTTTCCCATCCGTTAGAAGTTTGATTCTTTGTGTCTGTACTTTTAGTCCGTTGAAATAGTGAGATTGTGGGTGTTTGATGTGCACGGACCCTTCTGGGTTGTTGATGAGAGTGTGGACTGTTTCCTTTTCTATTTTACTTTTATGTCCGAGTAGATTCTGAAAGTGGTGTTAGAGTACGGGGTGTGAGGAAACCACTGCTCACCTTTTTATCGTTTGGCAAGAAGTAGATATTAATTTCTTTAATTTCTTTTGTCTGCAGTCGATTGATGCATGGTACTGATTGATTTCTACTTTTGTTCTGATTGGATTATGCAGTTTGAAAGTATTCTTGTTTGCCGGGATTATTGGGATCTTTGTTCTTCTTCCCGTGAATTGCTCTGGAGATAAGCTTGACAATATAGACTTTGATAACCTGTCGAATAACTCGTTGGACGTGTTTACGATTTCTAATGTGAACAATGGTTCAAAAGGGTAAGTTTTCAATCCAAGCTTGGATATTAATGTGAAGACTAATGCGAGTGAAGTCATGTGAAAACATTTGTAGTAATATTACTGCCTAGGGGTGGAAATTTGTCGAAAATATGGTGGGAAGGTTGAAGAAACAAGAAACTTTTTTTCTTCTTTAAATTGTCCTGATAAGATGTATATCAAGTTTTAAGCCCTAAGAAGTTATTAAATTTCCTTACATCCACAGTTTAAATCGTATGTAAACGAGTGTGAAAAAAGTAACTTTCTGTTGTTTGGTTTTTGGCAGCCTGTGGGTGCACTTCTCTGCAGTCTATGCAGTCACGATTTTTGTCTGCTGCCTACTTTATTATGTAAGTAACTTTGTTATATTTTGGCTTCGTGATGTATGTAAACAGTTCTGAAGAATTTGGTTACCTCCACCGTTCTTTGCTTGTCTTATATTATTATTTGATCGTACTACAGGCATGATGATATACTAGGGTGTGCATGCATGCGTGCGTGCGTGTGTGTGTTTGTTTACAGTTCATATTTGAGATGCTCGTGAACTGCCTTGTTATTTGCAGCCTAAGAGAAGAGCCAAAAGTTGAACTGGGTACTGAATATTAATTTTTCTGCAGGAGTATAGTTATATTTCTTCAAAAAGATTGGCTTATTTCCATTCATCCAAACCCCAACCACATCAGTTCACGATCTTAGTTCGTAGCATCCCTCTTTCCAGTGGGAGCAGTGTCAGTGATAGTGTCGACAGCTTCTTTAAAGAGTTTTATCCATCAACATATCTGTCACATGTGGTTGTTCATCGAACAAGCCAACTTCGAACTCTCATTGTAAGCATTTCGCTGCTGTCTATTTCTTATACCGTTGTTCTTATGTTTTCTGTTTATCACTATCTTGTTTTTTCACTTCAGCTATATGATCGAGTTCTTTGGAAGGAACATGTTTGGCTTCTATAGCATAATCAAAATAGATTGTGCTTCTTTTACAAGTTAATGTTACTTTTGACGTCTATAACAACTAGCTGATTACATATCATGGATTTTAATAGCGAGAGCCGTATCTAAGCTCTCATTTGAACATGATCTTAGCATTTTAGTTGCATATGTCTTGAGAAAATGGTAGTGGAGAGTGAGAAGCAATGTCGGGGTACAACATAGGTTGTGTCGTAGAACTAGTAGGGAGAGGACATGGAACCAAAGTGAAAAGTTCGTGAGATGATATCAAATTCAAGAAAATTTATTGTGAGATTTTATGTAAGTTGTTTATTTTAGTAATTAAGGTAACAGTTTGTCGTTGTGGAAACATGAATTAATATCAAAATTTTATGAATAAAGGGCCAGTCCAGTCCATTAGTTCCTCTCTGTGTTTCTGTATTTCTTTTTACATCTCAATAGAACCACTGAGAGCTTCTCCAAGTCTTGTTTCATACAGATATTTATTTTATTTATCTTTCTTTTCGATTCTTTTAATCTAGAGTGATGCCAAGAAATTATACAGAAGAATCCGTCATTTACGGTCTGATCCCCGTGATGTGAAAAGTCATCGTAGCTGCTGTTTTGGATTGTGCGGCCGCAAGGTTGATCTTGTGGACCAGTATGGAAAGAGGCTAGAAAATTTAGAGGAAAATGTGAGACTGGAACAATCAGGGGTTTCTTTCACCGGAAAAGTAAGTCTAAGAGGTTCTTCTTTTCTATTCCAGAATATATACAATCCCGCTTGATATATAGTTACTGTGATTTTCAAGGGTAATCATGGACTTTATCCTAAACTCTATGGTAAAGAATGACAATAATAGCACCAAATTGTCCATAACATTAAGCTCTAAGTCAATAATCTTGAGACCATTTGTCGTATTTCGATATTCTTCTTGAAAAAAAACTGTCCACCCACCTCACAAGTCTTTCACACTCTAAGAAAGCGTGAATAAGGGGAAGTAAACTGAAGAATTAGAAATCAAGAATTATGATTGCCTCGTACTACAATATTAAACTAATAGCAATGAATGACTTCGGTCTTTACAGTACATATATTTTCATCTTTAGTACAACTGGATTCTGGTATCTTGTGGTACTTGCTGCATCCTAATGATTGGCATTCTCTTTCTAATTTACAAGGAAGTTCGTGCTGCGTTTGTGTCGTTCAAGTCTCGTTATGGTGCTGCTGTGGCTTTTCACTTGCCGCAATCAATCAATCCCACACATTGGATCACGGAACAGGCTCCTGAGCCGCATGATGTTTACTGGCCTTTGTTTTCTTCATCATTCATGCAAAGATGGATATCGAAGCTGGTGGTTATAGTTGCATGTATTCTTCTTACAATCTTATTCCTCATTCCCGTTCTAATTGTGCAAGGTCTCGCTAACCTGAATCAATTGGAAATTTGGTTTCCCTTCCTCAAAAGCATTCTAACCATGTAAGTGAAATAGAAAGCGCGGTTTCAATTTTCATCTCATTCTGATACAAAACTGATTTGAGAGAGTAAAGTATGAAGGTATTTAATTGGAGGAACTTTTAATTTTGAATTTTAGTTTTCAACCGGGTAAAATAAATCTATGCATAAAGTGGAATAATATTAAGAGTTATAAACCATTCCGGAAAAAATCTGGGTTTCATGCCAAAGCTTTCAATATTTCACTTTTTTGAATTTCCGTTGTGACATGGGACTAACACATGAGTTTCTTTACGCAGAACTGTTGTTAGTCAGGTTGTCACAGGATACCTTCCCAATCTCATTCTCCAGTTATTTCTGAAATTGGTGCCCCCGATCATGGAGTTCCTTTCATCTATTCAAGGATATATTTCCCACAGTGACATAGATAAGAGCGCGTGTACCAAAGTACTTTGGTTCACAATATGGAACATCTTTTTTGCTACTATATTTTCTGGCTCGGCTTTATCTCAGCTTAATATCTTCCTCGAGCCCAAGAATATTACTTCAAAGCTAGCTGTTGCTGTCCCAGCACAGGTGAGTATTTTCTTTTAAATGGGTATTTGTCTAAGCAGGAAAGTCTGAAGATGAAATATAAAAAGATGTATATATCTAAGTCGCATTCAATCCCGTGTTTTGAATGAATTATTCGTGACACGTCTTTGTAGTTATAACAACATTTGGTTTGGCTGCAGGCATCATTTTTCATTGCATACGTTGTCACATCAGGATGGACAAGCACTTCGTCGGAACTGTTTCGTGTCATTCCTTTGTTCTTAAGTCTGATAAGGAGACCGTTTGCTGGGGATCCAGATGATGAACTCGAAGTTCCAGCTATGGAGTACCACAAGGACATTCCAAGGATTCTCTTCTTTGGACTCCTTGGAATCACGTACTTTTTCTTAGCTCCTCTAATTCTGCCCTTCCTCTTGGTCTACTTCTGTCTTGGATACATCATCTTCCGTAATCAGGTCAGACGTCCTTTTCCTTTTCCTCTGTATTCGTCTACTTTTCAAAATCTTGTCGCTATCTTTTTTCATGATTCTAAATGCCATTACATCTTGTCTTATGTTTACTCTCTAAACTTTTGTTTCGCAGTTTATCAATGTTTATGGGCCAAGATACGAAACTGCAGGGAAGTTCTGGCCTACTGCGCACAACTCAATGATATTTTCTTTGGTGCTCATGCACGCCATTGCTGTGGGAATCTTCACTTTGAAGAAGCTCTCTCTAGCATCATCCTTAGTTGTTCCTCTCCCAATCCTCACTCTTCTATTCAACGAGTACTGCCGAAAACGCTTCCTGCCCATTTTCATTGCTTACTCTGCCGAGGTACGTCTAGAAACCATCACAATTTCACACCCTTAGACAGCATATTTTCATTGCTTATATCACTCCATTTTTAGCTGATTCGTCACACTTTCTGCTCATATCAATATACATTTTTCCAGAGTTTGGTCAAAAGGGATAGGCAGGATGAGAGCGACCCTGCAATGCCGGAATTCTATGATAAATTGGTCGCGGCCTATCAGGACCCGGCTTTGATGCCTATTCATTACTCTTCTGACACTAATAGCATCACTACTCCTCTTATCAACAATTATGCTCGAGTTTGAGATTTTTTTATTTCTTTTCATTTTTTATACTTGTTCCCATAAACAGCAATTCTTTTCCTTGCGCATGTTATAGCGTTGTGGGGAAAAAAAAAGTTTTTAAATGAATGTGTTTTTGTCCAGTGTAGATTGGCCTGCCAGTAACATCAACCTGTGCTGTGTATAAATGTGTGAGAGATTCCACCATACTTCGATCTCCTCCTCTTTTTTTATTTTATATTATTTTATTTTTATTCCTCCTCCTTTTTCTGGCTAGTTTCATTTTTCGTTTTTGAGTCTTGTCGTTTCTTAGATACAATGTCGTATGTAAAGACTGGTGTCGTTTTTTTTTAATGCTATCGGTCATAATTCGTTGTTTTAATAAACGGCTCTGCTCTTAGGTTTGTCATCTGATAGAGTTCTTCCTTGTTAGTACTGTCGTTTTTAAGAGACTTTGTCTTATTTAGCTAGTGCCAGCTATACGATTTTGTCATTTACATAAAAATCTTGTCGTTTTAAAGTTTTTTTAAAATATTTTTTATTTTTGGGCTTCATTTGCCTTTTTAAGATTAATTCTAACTAAAATATATTTTTTTATCTCAATTTTTATCTTTTTCTAAAAAATCAACAAAATTTTAATTAGTTTTTAAAAAGTCGGTCAACTCCAATTTAAAATTTTCATCTTCAATCGACGAACCAAACACAAATTTTGTCTTTTCCATATATAAAGTTGTTTCTCTAGCGGTACTCGTGTACTCGTTTTTGTGTTATTATCGTCTCGCAATATCCTAAGTAGCGGAGCCAAATTTTTTTTTCTTTTTTTTTTTTAAGGGACGTAAGTTAAACTAAATTTTAAACTGAAAAAGTGTTCGACTTTAAAATTTTCTTTTCTTTTTATGTAAACTGTACCCCTGTTGTTTGTCGTTTCTTCATGTCTTCGTCATAATTTTATTTTATTTTATTTTTGACATGTCGTCATGACTATACATTGTGGTTTTCCTTAGCTGTCGTTTACAAGTACTTGTTGTCGTTTGAACATTCCTAAGAAAATCCTCAACCCAGGGCCTCCTGCTTTGTGTCCACCACCACAATCCACGGCGTCCCCGATAAATTTGATGAATTCAGCCGTTACTATAGTGAGAGAAACTGAAAAGGTAACAAGACCAATGAGTATATATGTGCTAATGTTTACACAATGCAGACATAACATATGGTTGTGAATCGACATTAGTAATTTCATTGCATTAAATGGAGAGACATAAAAGATGCAGTGTTGAAGTACACTACGAGCATTTTTTAGGAGAAATTGTAGCAATTAATATATTTTATAGATATTTTTTAAGTTTATAACATGTTTTTTTAATGATAAATTACAATATATATTTTTGGGTAAATTCTTGGAATTTTTTGACAATAACAGATTTACAATTAATTTTTAATAAGGAATTTATATGTATAGTTACATGTTAGAAAGAGAAAGAAGAAGGAATGAGAGAGAGAGAATGATCATAAATTTGATTATGTTATTTATTTTCATATTTAAAATTTTATATTATAATTTATTATTAGGGGCCTTTTATATGCAGTAATCATTTGATGAGAACGAGAATCTTCTCACTTTCTCGTACAAGAATTAAAAATTTTACATTTTCAGAAAACTCAATTACTATAAGATTCACTTTATCCCAAAACGAGTAATCTAAAACTCATACCATGGTGATATTCATATTCCTAGAAATCTATCAATACCACGAAAAATATATTAAAACATTTTAAAAGTTCTCTTATCTCCGTTACCATAGCAGAACCTTGTAGCCCACCGTTACAGCCCTACCATCGCCAATCCCACCGCCAACACCGCAGCTCACGCAGCCTCGCCGTCGCCAATCCCACCATCGGTAGACCACCATCCCCGTCCCGCCGTCACCAATCGTCGCCAATCCCACCATCGGTAGACCACCATCCCCGTCCCACCGTCGCCAATCCCATCACCATTATCGCAGCCCACCACCATCGCAGCCCCGCGGTCACCAATCCCATCACCGTTAAAGCCCACCGTCGCAGCCCCTGTCGTTACAACCGCGAACCTCCGATATGCTCCTCGCCGAGATCTGCTCTTAGCTCCACTGCCCGACCTCTCGCCAGCCTTGCCCAATAGCCACCAGATCCTTCCAACCCCAGCCAAGCTTCAACGTAGCTACTTGCAACACTTTCGCTTTGGGGAGAGAGGGTAACCGACCATTATGGAGGAGATTTGTTCTTTTTCTTTTGTTTTTTAATTTTTAAAATTTTACTTTAAAAATTCATTTGTTTTAACATGTGTTTTGGTGCTAAGATTTGAATTGTAAAATTTAAGTTTAGATTGATTATGCAATTATTGAGACTTTGAATTATTTGAGTTAAAAAATGTAAAAACTTGAAATGTGCTTAGGAAAAAAAATTTCAATATGAAGCTTGTTTTATTCGTCTCGAAATTTTATGTAATTTAAAAAAAAAATTATCTCATTTGGACATGTCTATGCAAATTTATGGACTTTTAAAATTTGAGTTACAAAACTATATAAATAGTGAAGCTGAGGAAAAAAGACAAAAATTTGATTATAATTTTAAAATTTGAATTATTGAACCAAACATTCCCTTAATTTTATTAGCTTTCACAATTTATTAGGTATTTTCCTTAAAAAAAATATTAATTTGATTTTTTTGATTTTTTAAAATATTTGAAAAATATTACACGACATATATGCATAAAAATTGTTAATTTTAAAAAATTAAAAATATTAGATTATCATCACAACCAAACACAATAAAATAACATTTTTGAGAATATGAAAAAAAGATTCACATCATCAACCAATTGTGTTAATATATATTTCCTAAAAATTATATCACCTACTTTCTCGTCCATATGATTCCCCGAACCCTGTTACACCCTTCAAAATAAAAAATGCTATTTTATTCTTTTTCATTTTTTTAAGTAAGGATGTAAAATCTCCAACAGCCATTTGTTGCTCTTGTGACGAGATATATATATATATATATATATATGTGGATGCATGCATGCATGTATGTATATGTATAGCGCAAGATAACTAAAATCACCAAAGAAAAAGTAATCAAATCTCGAACTTGTTGGTATTAACGAAGCATTAATCAGATGTTACAACATGCTTCAGTTAAAAAAAAGTTGGTTTCTACAATGTTTGAAGTTGCATCTCTTGTTAATGGAATTGATCATCGTTGGCGTTTTTCTTTTCTTTTCTTTTCTTTTCGTTTTTTAAGTTCTTATTGTATTTTTAGATTCTGTCATGCGTGATCTTTTCTTCGTCACCTTTCAAGTAGGCACGGAGGCAGGTGGAGGCCAATGGAGGTACGTGCTCCCACTGAGTAAAAAAAAATCTTTAAGGATGTTTGGTAGATAAATTTAATTCAAATTAAATTGTACTTTTTTATTTTAATTTTTATTTTTTTCTGAAAAGTCAACAAAGTTTATAATTACTTTTTAAAAAATCAACTCAATTCAAACTCAACTCATTCACTAAATACCCTCTTTATTTTATATGAATGCCTCCACGCCTCCACTTACATCTTGACAAGTGTATTTTTTTTTAAATTTTTTTAAGGCCCCACAATTCGGTGGTTCCGTTTATTCTTTCCTTCCATTTCCCAACCCCAAACTGTAAATCACCTTTTGTTTTGTTTTGTTTTTATTTTTATTTATTTTTTTAAGCATGACATCACCCACATTCTCTCTCTCCTTCCTATCTTTCCTTTTTCTATTTTTTTCCCCTTATTCATATTATATTTATATGATTCTTTTTTTTTTTTTTAACTTCCAATATGATTCGTTTTTACTACCTCTGAAAAGAGTGCTAATATACAATATTCTTATTTATTTCTATTTCTCTTTTTTTTTTTTCCTTTCTTTTTCTTTATTTTTCCTCGCATACTTTATTCTTAAGAGAAATTTATGGTGTGACTATTCCTCAAGATCGTTAATTTCAATAACCTATATTTTTTTTTGAAGAATAATATTCCATGGTTGACGTATAGATAAAATTTTGTGTTCATCATTTCAATATAACTTCTAATTTTTTTTTTAATAAGAATGTTGACAAACTTTCTTTTGTGTTTTTTGGTGAATTTTTTTTTCTTTTTTGATGATAAATAAATTTGTTTCTCTTTGTTTTATTTCTTTAGGTCCATAATATATTATACTAGAAATATGGACAATGAATTATTGTTGCCATTTAAATTTTTATTTTTAAATTCTGTATCGGATAATATGGAAAAATATTTTAAAAGAACAGAAGAAAATCAAGTGAAGATCATATAAAAAATTATTACTAAGTAATTTATTGTTTTTCTTCATCTTATTCTAATATATGAATTTCTTAAAATTTATTTGTGCCCCCACTGAAGTTAAATCGTGGCTCCTTCATTGCTTTCAAGCTATTGTAAATTTGTAGTTTGGAGTGGATGTTTCTTTCTCTACATTATTGTTGTTTTTCTGCTTGATGGTGTTTCTTCAAATGTTGTCGTTTATCACCCATGTAACTTTTTAATGTCGTTTGTATATTATTATTGCCCTTTTGTTTTGTATTTTATTGTCGCTCCTGGAAGATGTCGGCTTTCCAAAAGTCAACTCATGCAGTTTCTTTTATTGTGGCTCTCTAGTTCACGACTTCATGTGGTTTTTACGTTATTGTCGTTTTTGAAGTTGATGTCGTTTTTCCAATTACATTTTCAATATTTCAAACACGAATTCTTTAGTTTATGTCTTTTTCCATTCATATCGCTTATGGAGTTTATCTCGCTTGTATGGTTCTTGTCATTTTTTCATCATTTAATACCTTTATCATTCTTAGGTTTTTAAGGTTAATGTGTCGTTCTATAGGTTGTCGTCTGTTCATAAATGTTGTCGTTTTCTTGTTGACGTTGCCTGTTTGTTTGTCAGTTTCCTATCATTTTTATTTGATGTCGTTTATAGGTGGTGGTTTTTCACTTGTTCTTACGTTGTTGTTTTTATTGCGCGTCTTGGTTTCCAAAATGATTGTCGTTTTGTGTAAGCTCTTGTCAAATAATTTATTGTTTGTTTGTCAAATACATTTGTTGTTACATTTGTTGTTGCAGGCAATAATTTAACGATTATTTCACACTGTTGAGTTCGAATTATCACTCCAAATTCGAAAGTTGCAGCAGCCGTCTGATCCTTCCCAAGAAAAACCAAAACCCAAACCGCACCGCCCTTCACTACAGTCTATACTATGATATATCATTATCACAAAATGGTGGTAATCTCAATGCTTTTAGACAGACGACATAAAAACACACACAAAGAATTCAGGAATGTTGCAAGCATTTCGGCTGCTTTTGTCTCTTCCTCTGGTGTTTGTCACCCAACAATTTCTTTTATACTAATCTACAATTCAGCAACCAACTTATAGGGAGTAGGGAAAAAAAAAAAAAGAACAAGAAAATCAATTGCGGGTGGGAGAATTTTATAGAATAATGAGATGAAACGGTCTTACTTTTTCATATTAAAGAAAACAAAAAACAAAAAACGGCCTTACTTTTGGGTCGCAATCGGAAATCTTGGTTTTGTTTTGTTATTAACGAACACTAATTAGAAAGTACGGAGTTAATTTTAAAAAAAAAATCTATAACCGCGTGATCACAGTAGTACAATTTGTATCTTTCACAACATTGGTGATTTCTACAATGTTTTCAGTTTCAATAAAAAGGTCATATACAATTAACTACTCTACAATGTATGCATATACATACATATATATATATATATATACGTATGCGTCACCCTCTCAGCCGTACGAATTTATATATGCTAAACAATAACATTTGTGCGCTTTTATGCTATGTTTGGTTGGATGAAAAAGATGAAGGAAGGAAGTGAGAGTAGAGATAATTGAATAGAAAATTATTTGGTATCTTGTTTGATAAGAAGGAAAAAATTGTAGTGGAGTCCATTATTTTTAATCTTTTCAAAAGTGAGATAAAAACATAAATTCATCCAAAAATAATTAAAATTACCCTTTTATCCTTACTTTTAAAGTAACATAATATAAATGGATAATAAATTTTACAAATCCACTATTTTCTTTCCTTCCCATGATCCTACAATCTAAAAAAAAACTAATTTCCTTTCTATCATTTTAATTTTCCATCTTTTATAGGCTTCTCTCTATCATATTTGGTTTTCTTCCTAGCTGCCAAATAGACTGTTAAGCACTAAAAGAGAATGTGTACAGGGAACCACCCTTGTGATCGATGTATTAAAAAATTAGACAACCTAACTTTATTTTACCGAGAGTATTAAAAATCAAAAAGAAAATAAATGAATACAAACACACAAGATTTATAAAAGTTTGTATTATTATAAGACTGCGTCATTTTTTAACCGTTATAATAATTCGCTATGATGTTTAAGAAGTTTATAAGAAAAACTCGCATGCTCTCATAATTCTCTATGTTTTGTCATAATAAAATCCATTGATAACATCTATATTCATAAAGGTCGATTCTCGCACTGGTTCTATATTAGGATAATAATTAGATTCCACAATTTGAGATGATATACTTATGAGTTCTTTCTTTACGTGTTCATAAAAAAAGAATATGTGTACGAGTTTGCACGACAAAATTTGCAATCCGGAGAGGAAAACAAGAGCAAGTGGAATGTTAAGCCCTGTGACGTATCATCTGATCATGACTAATATATTAACAAAAATTGATGAAGAAAATCACAATATTATATCCGGTTGTCGCTTTCTGATTGGTCACATCTGGTTCTGTTTCAGTTAAAAAGAAAATAGTGATCTCAGAGGAACTAAGATTGACTTGGTCACACAGAAATCAAAAATTGCACTTAATTCCCCTTCCCAGGAAAGTGGGATTTCATAGAGCACTTTAATGCATTGCCGAACCAAAGAAAGTTACAAAGAGATGGTTACAAGTAGAACATATTAAACTTAATTATCAAATCTTCTTCTAATTATAAACAAAGAAACCAATCATTATAACACTTTCATCTATAAATACTTGCTTTAGTATGACACAGAGTAGAGAGCAATAAAATGTTGCATTAGAAGGGGAAAAAAAAAAATTTAACATGGGAAGAAAGAGAAAAGGAAGTGACCAAGATGAAGAAGAGAAAGCAAGCAGTACTGAGATTGGAAGCATGGGCTTGAGCCAGACAATGGAGGGAACTTCAGCAGCTCTAAGTGAAGGTCGGAGAGCTCGAAAGCGCTATGTCGGGGTTCGGCAGAGGCCCTCGGGGAGGTGGGTGGCTGAGATCAAAGACACAATACAGAAGATAAGAGTGTGGCTGGGGACTTATGACACAGCTGAGGATGCTGCAAGAGCTTATGATGAAGCTGCTCTCTTGCTCCGCGGTGCCAATGCTCGCACCAACTTTTGGACTTGCTCTCCATCTTCTCACAATTCTAACCCCGCCCTTCCCTCCAGAATTTCCAATCTTCTTCTTCTTCGGCTCAAGGCGAGGAATAACATGACACGTGCTCCGATGGCTTCCCCCTTGCCTGTTGCTCATCACCAACAGCACCAGGCACCAGAAGTCGAAGAAGACGATACCCTTTTCGATGATTTCTTCAATGTGCAACAATTTTGCAACATGAGTGAAGATAATGAAAATGTACATAACCACAATAGTCATGATGTGAGAATTTCCGATCACGTAAGTGAGAACTTTGATCAATGGAGTTGTCTAGAAACTGAAGATCATGGGAGTAGCGTAGGGAAGTTGATCGGTTTCGATGGCAAGTGCAATAATCACTTCGAAGCGGACAAAGAAGAAGAGCTTGGACTAATGGAGGTTGTGGATCTTCGGTTTGTGGACACACTCGAATCGTCAAGCACTTCGAGTTCTTACTTCTGCTCATTTGATCAGATTGCGGAAGAGATGGCCGAGCCAATGTATCGGCAGGAGAATTATGACGAGGATGAGCAGTCGATGATCGGAGGGGCCATGAAGAGAATGGAGTATGAACGCAAGTTCTCAGCTTCTTTGTATGCCTTCAACGGGATATCCGAGTGTTTGAGGAAAATTGATGGAGAAAAATTATGCAAAATTGACTCCAATTTTGATAAGGAGAAGAAAGATAATAAGAAGGAAACTTCTCAAGAGCAGGTTGGGACTAGGAAATCACCAACAGAAATGGAATCACTTTCTTCTTCTTTTTCTTCTTCTTCTTCTTCTTCTTACTCAGTATCATCTGTGAGCTCAGATTTAGGTTGTGATCGGCATCTTCAGAGCTCGCTCGATTTTTCTCCTTATTATTTCTGATTCGATTCGAAGCGGATGCACGATCCTGACCTAGATATTTATTATTCTTTAATTATCATTGTTTTGGTGTCTTTGACAGATATAATAAGAATTGCATTTATCAGCAAAATATATGTCAGAGTTTGTTCTTCGGCTGGGAATTTAGCAATTACAATGTCATTTCCACTATATTATATATATATATATATATATATATATATATCTCACATTGGGATAGTTTGATTGCAGTCATTGAAAAGCCATGCCATGCATATTGTTCAAGCCAAAGGCCTATATGTATACGTAACATGTAGAAATTAAGGTGTAAAAGTAGCTTGTTGCTCAACTACTTTTGAATAAATTTGTGATTTGATGTGAATAATGTACATAAAATAGCATAGCCCGAACACTAGCTTGATTTGCTTTAGCTCACAATGTAGATCGTTTTTTGGTCGGAAGAAGTACCGGAATGTATTTCCTCATATGTGCGGGATGATTCAAAATGCATAAATGATCAACTATTTTCCCTTAAAAAACTGGGGATAATCTCAACTTTTTTACTAACATAACATAAATTATCATTATTTTGATGTATTTGGGAGATTTTTTTTTTTTATTATCCCCCTCTACTAATGTGAAATTTTCAAAAAAAAAAAAAAAAAAAAAGAGGGTTCCTAGATGCCCGCTCGGTATGCATGTTTGTTTTCCAAGAAAACTTTATGATATCTAACGGTCAACGTTATCAATCTTTCGGTTACCATTACCATTGATGATCATCATTTGCTTGACTAAATCAGTAGTCATGATTTTGTGTAAAGCCTACGAACGGGTTAAGCTTAATTCTTAACTGATACTTTAATAATTATGTAAAATCATCATTATTCATTAATTCTTTGAATTAGTTTGGTCTAATAAAGCCTAAATCATCATATCTTGTTAAGGTAGTCAAGGTCTACTGATTAAATTATTTCCAGGATCTTCTTTCATCCATGAAAATCGTAATCTGAGGTTAACAAAGTTACCTACATTAAATTACAAATATGATTCCGATCTCTACTTCTTTTTGTAAAATTGTCAAAAGTTTCCCATTTTCCTACTCAACAGCCAAAAAAAAAAAAATGTTTTATGAATGTTTGTCTTTTGTCTTTTTTTTTTTATTTTTATTTTTTGTTTTTAAGATTTTTTATTATTTAAATGTTGTTGTCGTTTATGCCAATTTATAACGGAGGTCATTTTGTTCCGTTCATATCATGTTGTCGTTTGCTAGCTTCTGTCGTTTTCAAATTATTGTTCATAATTAACATCCTAATTAATTATGTCAATTGTGCGTATTCTCGTCTTTAACGATGTTGTTTATATTGTTTATATTATTATTGCCGTTTTAAGAGAAGTCGTCGTTTTCAATCTATTTATCGTTGATGATAGTATTTGTCGTTTTTATATTATTGCGTTTCTAAGAGACATTGTCGTCTGTAAATGCTTGTGTCATCCATACAACATTGTCGTTTTTAAGAGCCATTGTTCTATCGTTCGCTCTATACTAATGACTTATGAGACATCAGTTGCTTTATCCTTTGGCAAAGATGTATTCTCTTTCATGGTGTCGTTTTTCAAAGACGTTGTAATTTGTTGGGATGTTGTCGTTTCCTTAGCGGTTGTTTTCTTCATGTAGTCTTTCTGTAAAGAATCTTGCCGTATAGTTGGTATAATAGGTCGTCATCTTCTGCACGTCGTTGGTTTAAAATGACTGTCGTTGATGTAGTGTTATCGTCGTTTAGAATCCATCGTGGTTTTTGTAGTTGCCGTCTCTTCCCCTTCCCCAAGAAAAAAGCCAAAACTAGCGCCGTCTGCCTGTTTTTCTGCCGTCGTGCCCACATCTCCCCTTACCATAATGGGGTCCACCGAGTCGTTATCTTTTCAATGCATAAAGCGGACTAATCGATCTGTATTTCGGAACTTTTTGTGTTATTAACTATCTCCTCAATGATATTATTATCTATATAATCTGATTTAGAAATTCCGCTAATAATAATATATTAAATATTAAAAATACTTGAATAAATTGATGAGTTACTAAAATAATATATAAAGATAGTTATTGAGATAACAAATCTGAAAGTTAGATAGACATATATAAACAAGCATGAAACAACATTAATTAATTATGTATATACACATGATATTGTTTCAAACATAGAATATCTCAATTAGATTTTAAAAATGTTCGAGGAAATCTCAATCTTAACTGATTAGTTTATTTGAGAGAATTTAAACCTTTCAAGAAATCAAAATGTCATAAAATAATTCATTCATGCATTCCTTGTTGGATTTCATTGAATGATTTAAATGAAGAGATTACAACTTATGATCGTTTAAAAGTATATAAAAGGCTCCACTAATAATACTATCCAAAAGATAGAGACATATACCCAAAACTTTTACAACTGATCATTATTGATTATTTCAAATCAACAGAATTTTAAAGTGTAAACGCATAATTTATTTAAGATTAAATATGAAACCGTAATACATATATATATATATATATATATATATATATACAGACACACACACAATGTAATCAGTCTAAGTGATAGCGACAAAAATAATTCGATAAACAAACTATTACGTGCAGAAGATTTGTCTCGATCTTTAATTGTATAATGTATAATGCAAACAATTACATGGCATAAGAAGCAAAAGATTTTCTCACGAAACTAGACTCGCAAAATTTTACACACACACAAAAAAAATAAAAAATAAAAATAAAAATCTTGAGAAATATTTAAAGAAAATGCCTAAAAATCAAGAGATATCGATCGTGTCACAAAACCTAGTAAATGGTCGTGGGCTCGTGGCTATTTTTCTTGAACTTATTTAATAATATTTCTTGCATGCACGTCTGATGTTAACTAATCAAGTTATTTTCTGCCTCAAATTTTCTTAGAGAGCATATATATATATATATATATATATATATATATGAAATGGGGGTTATTATTTCTTGGGAGTTGACGTCCAAATGTTTATTAACCTGTTTGTGTGTAGTTACCCTCTCCATGTCTTATTTGTTTTCCAAAATTATACAAACTAGCCGGCCAACGTGATCTTCTCAGTTCAAACAAAAGCTGAACACCATTTTCTTCTTACTCGTATGAACTATGAGATGGTGGGAATTAGTTTTGCTAGAATATTCAAGCATGAGAATACACACACACACACACACACACACACACACACACACACACACATATACATTTGATCGGTGTACATACATACATACATATATATATAAATAGTACTATATATATATATATATTACTATTGATATATATATGATGATCGGTAAATCATCATAATGTCTTCTACTTTGGTCTAAACCATCATTTGACGTATCTTGCTAATTAAGATAGTCAAGATACTAAGGTCCTTTGGTCTATAAAGATTATTTTCCAGGATCTCTCTCTCTCTCTAAATTAGCTTTCATTCATGACAAGTATAAACCTAGAACTAAGATAGTCAACCAACTTTAAGTTAAACCAAACATGATTCTTCCCCAGTCTTTTGTTGTAAATTGTCAAAAGTTTCCCCTTTTAAGACTTTTTTGTTTTCTAAATTAACTAACGCATGAGTAATGTTAGGGATCATAATTATGCGGTAATGAATTGACATTTGTATATTAATTTATGACGATTTTTTGAAATATTTGGATAAAAATAGGACAGCTCATATATTATATGAGTTGGTTAAAGTTGAGACTATGTGATTATAAATAAACCTAACTATAATTTCACATATGATTCTATTATAAAAATAAAGAGTTCAAAGACTCTGTGTTTTGAAGGTTGGATTGAAGATGTGTGTTTGGGAGGAAAACTTTTAAAAAAGTTTTGTAATATAGTAAATAGTACAAAAATTTAAAATATATTCGGATCAGAAAAAAATATGCAAAATAGATTTTGCCTTATTCGTCTTATCGTTATAAACATTTTAATATAAAAATCATCTCATTCCGATTTGAAATGAGAAAGTTATATAAGGACATTTAAAGTTTGAGTTTTTAGAAAATGAAAAAAAAAAAAAATTTAATGTAAAATTAAGATTTTAAAATCCAGATGATGTTTTAATATCTGGATATGGCACCCCAAACAGCCGTAAGTTTTTGTAACACCAAACAATCAATGACAATATATAATATATAAATATGTATATATTTGTTCTTTTGATGAGTCACAACTTGTATACCTTATCTTGACAAAAACAGATGGTGGTCATGATCATCAAAGACAAGGATAAAATACTTGTGCTTTGTTGTGCATTTGGGTTGTTTATTGAAAAGCAAATTAATTTTGAACAACCTCGGAAATATCACTTTTAAAGAGACCTTTTATTACCAGAAAATTCAATTCAATTATTAACGTTGCAAAATTTTTTAACCATTCAAATGAGTAAACCTTATCTTTTTATAATGTTATATATATCTATATTTCCAAGTATCAATGAATATTCGCCATCATCAGCACCACTGAAATCGGTTTTCATGCCGCCCACTACGTAATCCCCCACCTATATCTATTATATGTCTTGTTTTGTGATATTAACTTATTTCAAAATGTTTGGCGTTTTCAGCTTCCAATTTGCTGGTCAAGACAAAAAAAAAATCCTTTCTTTTTTCAAATCAGAATTATAAGTCTTTGAATAACAAAACCATACTTCAAGGCAGTGACTGATGGTGAATGGTGATTCAAACCCAATTATTTTGGCGTTTTAAGCTTCCAATTTGCTGGTCAAGACAAAAAAAAAAAAAAAAAAAAAAAAAAACCCTTTCTTTTTTCAAATCAGAATTATATGTCTTTGAATAACAAAACCATACTTCAAGGCAGTGACTGATGGTGAATGGTGATTCAAACCCAATTGTCTCAACATTC
Organism: Ficus hirta; assembly: GCA_038430175.1. NCBI lineage: Eukaryota > Viridiplantae > Streptophyta > Magnoliopsida > Rosales > Moraceae > Ficus > Ficus hirta. Next base: position 11,262,496 of record CM076595.1, on the reverse strand, counting down.
ATCTTGAAAAACTTCAAAAGTACTTAGTAGCACGCACGCACGCGCATATACTTTTTTATCTGATAATTTTTTAAATTTTATTATAATAATCAGTTGATTTTATTATAATATTTTTTTAGTGATATTTATTTTTTACATTAATAGTTGTTAATTAACATCATATTATCTGTAATTTTATATAAAATTATAAATAAATCAACTAATTATTATAAATTATTTAGAATAAAGTTACAATTGTACGTCGGACCGATCTAACTACAAATGAAGAATATTCTTATATATATATGTATTTTTTATATAAATGTATATATTTTCACTTTTGGATAGTCGACACTGTCATTCAACTGAATCCTTCAATGTCTTCAACTTAAAAAAAGAAAAAAACACAAAGAAAAAACAAAATCTTATGAAACTATACGTAATTAGTTGGGAGTTTTCTTCATAGGAATTATATTAGTAGTGTGTTTTTTGAAGTCATATTATATAATGATCAAACATTATGAAACGATATAAAAATATTCATTTGTTATTTTTTTTTTGTGTATTCTAAGTTGATATACATACATATATATATATATATGATATATATGTATGTATACTAGGTTCCAAAATTTTGAAACTCCCAATAAAAGAATCTTGTCTGCAGGACTTTGAAACAATGAGCGCATTAATCTTGTCTCCATGTTTTATTTTCCATGGTAGTAAAAAACCGTGATTTAATTGCTTTTTCCAAAAATTATCATTAATTTTCTGGCCGGCATAAGACTCGAGAGACACTAGATTCAGCTATCACGGATACTCTAAAATAAAAAGAATATAAATAAATTGAAAAACATTATGATAGATATTGTATTTTTGCTCTGCCAATATATCATATTGTTATTTTAGTTATGGAATCAATATTGTAAGAATCTGATTTAGTATTAGAAAGAGTTTTACGTACTATATTATTAAAAATCAACATGCACAGTCACATGTCATATTATTAGCAAGTTAATGTAATGTCTTAAATTACAGTATCCATTAGTAGTTTTGTCAAATAAAATAAGCAAAAGATATAAGAAGGAACAAACAGTTGAAAATCAATTTCGTACTGCCAAAGTATATATTCTTCATGTAGCAGATTTCATCATCCATGTGAAGGTTGTCTTCTCACTGTTGCAGCAATGAAACTCAGCTTTTGTTTGTGTCTTATTCTAATTGGACACTCTTTTCCCTACTTTGCTATGTTTTCTTCCTTGTGTTTTCTTATCATCCTTGAATAGTAGGAATATATGCCACACGGTTCATGAGACGTATAGAGATCTTTTGTTCAATCTTAATGTCTTGAACAATTTTTAATCGATAATATTATTTCATGTGACATAATATATTTGGTTAGATATCATTTATTATTTTCAAAATTCGAGCAAAAACATAATTTTTTTTTGGATGAAATGTATCGAAGCACATGTTGTCTTTTCAATAGGCACAATTATGGAGAAAGTAAAGTTAGGGTTGAAAGCAAAACCAAAGATAAGGAGAGCCATAATAGCAACTTTTCGGATTAGCTGGTGATTGAAGTCTATGATGTTTTTTAACTCCCAATTCAGTGAGAGAGCTTGTAAGTAACAACTTCCTAAAATATTAAATTTAAAAAAAAAAAAAAACTTTTTGATTTTTAATATGTGGGTAACTTTCTGTTTTTTCCCCTATAGGGAGAGGTAATTGTACACTCAATGAGTGAGATGATGAAGCCAGTGCTATTTGGGCACATGTCAGCTTGTGGGAAGTCAGACTCTGGCCAATGGCCTATCTCTAAAGACTTATTTGTCTAGATCTTGAAAGAAATCATGGCTAAATTAATTAATGGGAAAATTAGTGGATATGATGTGGTCCAAATCCTATAACGAAAGGTGAGTTGAATATCCTTAGGCTCCACATTAATCATATTGTCCCATCACCCATTCCAACATCAATGTTCATCCCTAATCTCTATAAAAAACAAAAACCAAAGTAAACATAAATAAACTATAATAAAATAAAATAAAATAAATAAAAAGGACCTACCTTCCTAAGTGCATGAATGGCCCTCTTGGCCTCTTGGCCTCTTCACTTCTTCTCACTGCCACTGATCATGTTCACAAAAGATAAGGCAAAAAGGAGGCTAAAAAGTAGGGGTGGCTTAAGTGAAAGTGATGACATAATAGGAGGAGGAAAGACAAGAAATGACACCCCTTTTTTTTTTTTTTTTTTTGTTGGGATTATCTGAAAAACTTCATTCTTTTCTTGCATTATTATTTCAAAGGGTCAGCAGCTGTTTTTGGCACAGGGGGGAGATTGTGAGTCCAAAGTGGGCTTTCCCCTTTTGTTAATTTGCAAATGAGAAGTGATGATGATCATAGGAGGAGAAAGGTCATATTATATTATTAAATAAATGTTTCTTTTAAGACGAGATTTGCCATATCTAGAAAAGCTGACCTCCCATGAGAAAAAAGAGTGGAAATGAGATTGTTAGAAGATTCTCATTCTCAATCCTATATTGACCAACTCATGCTAAGGATTATCATATTTCAAAAAATATATCACTTCCTAATCCATGAGCCTTGTGTCAAAGGTTGAAAAGTCAGTTCAATAGAATTTTTTTTAACTTAAAATCTTTTCTTAAATTGTAAGTTTTGTAGCTTATAACTCCTTAGAAGTAGGTTATCCGTCACAAAATAGCACCGAGGAAAAACAAAAAATCTCCACTCTACTTGATGTGCAATAGCCAAGGTCTCGCAGAACTTTTGTTTTTAATGTTAATAGAAGAAGGGAAGCAGAAATTTTACATTTTTAATAAGTATTTGAAACTACTTTTTTAAAAAGAGTTTTTTTTAAAAAAAAATTTATTTAGAAACTACATTTTGTATTTTGATTGAAAGTTCTTTTAATAAATTATTTCAAATTTCAAAATTCAAAAAGAAGTTTTAGAAAATTTTGTCAAACAGATCGAAAATCTCCATTTGAACTTGGATTAAGACTAAAGAAGATGAGGGTTAAAAGAGAATGAAATTGTGATAACAAATAGAATTAAAGCCAAGATCCAACCTTAGCTCTTTCCTTTGTATGACCTACCAAATCTTGATAATTTTTATTCTTGAATTTTTAATCTTGATAATTTTTTTTCTTTTACTTTTTTAATATTTTTTTTTTCCCAAAAAAAAAAAATCAGTCTTCTTAACACCTTGATACAAAATGGTCCCAAATATAAAAGTACCATGTAATCAAATAATTAAATTGAATTAATAACCGAGAGAGGGGGGGTGGTATTTGTGATGCATTGAGGAAAGAGGTAGCCAATCACCATCAGCATTGAATAAACTATTATCTTTTTTAAAAAGAAACACCGAAAAAGTCTTTCCCTCATTTGACTTGCAAACATAAGTTAAATAGGAAAAAGGGCAAGGACAACCCTTTTATGTTTGACAGGTAGTCAATGTGAATATCATAAAGCGCCTCTTCTTTTGAATGCCCATATAATACTAACAAATTATTTGTTTTTTTTTTTGGTAAATTAATAAATTATTTATTTTTCATTCTTATTTGATACCCCTTAAAATATATCTCTCTTTTCTTTTGGGAGGAAATTAAAATATATCTCATTTACACACAAGATTTTGCGTAATTCCAAATAGACATATAACTTCCCTTCCCTTCCCTTCCCTTCCCTTCCCTTTCAATTATAATACATATCCGGTAATATAAACATCAGACCTCTTCTGCAGAGCTGGACACAAAAGAACCTAGGGAACTAAAACCAAAACTCTCTCTCTCTCTAAAAACTACAGTTTCTGCTGAAACACCTTCTTCTTCTCTCTGCTTGCAAAAAGAACAATAACCCATCTTTCTCTTTCTCTTTGTCTTTCTCTCTCTCTTGGTTTGTTTTTGGTTTCCTCTCAAACCATTTAAATTTGATGGAAGAGACAGAAGAGGCCAACAATGGCAACAACAAGAAATGCAACGGAGGAGGCAAGACAAGAACTTTCCGGGGAAAAAGAACCAGCCCTCAAAAGCAGTATCAGTATCAGTATCAGTATCAGTATCAGTATCACCAGTACCACCAGTATCAGCACCACCTGTTTCAGTACTCGAACCAGCTTGGAAATATCTACAACCAGACCAACCAGAACAACCAGTTCCAGTACCCCCAGTACCACAGATACTGCCCGTCTCTTCTTCCTCTGCCTCCTCCCATTCCTCTCCACCTCGCTTTGTCTCCTTCCTCTCTTCCTCCTCTCAATCACCACCACCACCATCACTCTTTCCGCTCCAAAACCCGCCTCCACAAACCTTCATGCAACCAGAATAGCCCTCCTTTATCCGCTTCCTCAGAAACCCACGTCCCCAATGTTGCAATTTCACCAGGTGATTCTCTCAAACCTCCTCTCTTCTTTTCATATTTGTTCATTTCATTGTTCTAACTAATCATTTCAATCTTAAAAAAAAAAAAAACCATTATTTATGTTTTTCCTTGTGTTATTCCAGAGGGGTTTCCAAAGCAAAGCGCTTTTCCCCTCAAACGAGAAGACGGAAGCAAGTTGGCAGTCCTTAGAACAGAAAAGGCACTGGTGGCAGCTAGGAGACCAGATTCCGGTGGTGTAGAAGGGCCGGTTATATCTCTCTTAGCCAACCATTTTCTAGTCCAATTCGATTCCTCTCAGAGAATTTTCCACTACAATGTTGAGATATGTCCTAATCCCTCCAAGGAAGTTTCCAGAATGATCAAACAGAAGCTGGTAGAGGACAACTCTGTCGTCCTCTCCGGCGCTATACCGGCCTACGATGGCCGCAAGAATCTTTACAGCCCGGTTGAATTCCAAAATGACAAGCTTGAGCTCTACATAAGCCTTCCAATTCCCACAAGCAAACCGGCTTTGCCATATGGTGAACTCAATGGCTTTCAAGAGAAGCATAACAAACAGCTTAAACTGTTTCGGGTGAATATCAAACTTGTGTCCAAGTTGGATGGGAAGGAGTTGAGTAGTTACTTGAACAAGGAGGGAGAAGATGGGATTCCTCTCCCTCAAGATTATCTCCATGCCTTGGATGTTGTATTGAGAGAGAGCCCGATCGAGAAGTGCATACCCGTCGGGAGATCGCTCTATTCGAGCTCGATGGGAGGAACTCAAGACATTGGAGGAGGAGCTGTTGGATTGCGAGGGTTCTTTCAGAGCCTAAGACCAACCCAACAAGGACTAGCTCTTAATGTGGATTTCTCCGTGACGGCTTTTCATGAGAGCATTGGAGTAATTCCATACTTGCAGAAGCGTCTCGAGTTTCTTCGAGACCTTACTCAGCGGAAGACGAGGGGCTTGGTTGGTGAGGAGAGGATGGAAGTGGAGAAGGCGTTGAGGAACATCAGGATCTTTGTTTGCCACAGGGAAACGGTTCAGAGATTTCGGGTTTCTGGATTGACTGAGGAAGCTACCGAAAATCTGTGGTTCGCCGATAGAGATGGGAAGAATCTGAGGCTTGTGAGTTACTTCAAGGATCACTATAATTATGACATACAGTACAGGAATTTGCCATGCTTACAGATTAGTAGGAACAAACCTTGTTATCTTCCTATGGAGCTGTGTATGATCTGTGAAGGCCAGAAGTTTCTCGGCAAGCTATCCGATGATCAGACCGCGAGGATACTTAAGATGGGCTGCCAACGACCGAAAGAACGAAAAGCCATTATCGATGGTGTTATGCAAGGACCTGTTGGTCCAACAAGGTAATGTCCAGTCTGAAAATGATCATATATATATATATAAATATATGTTCATATATTATGTTGAATTCTCAGTTAAGTTTGGATAGTAATATCTTCCATGTTAAATTGTGATCTTTTTCCATATATGGCAGCGGAACTCAGGGAAGAGAATTCAAACTCCATGTCTCTAGAGAAATGACAAGATTAAATGGAAGAGTTCTTCAACCTCCGAAGCTAAAGCTTGGTGATGGAGGGCACATCAGAGACCTGATTCCTTCCCGCCATGATCGGCAGTGGAACCTTATGGACAGCCATGTGTTTGAGGGAAGTCGAATCGAGAGGTGGGCGCTGATAAGTTTTGGCGGAACCCCAGAACAGAAATCCTCCATTCCAAAGTTCATAAACCAGTTATCTCAAAGGTGTGAACAGTTGGGGATTTTTCTTAACAAGAACACAATTATCAGCCCCCAGTTTGAACCAACACAAGTGCTCAATAATGTCTCCCTTTTGGAATCCAAGCTAAAGCGGATCCAGAGAGTCGCGGCAAACAATCTCCAGCTGCTGATATGCATAATGGAAAGAAGACACAAAGGTTATGCCGATCTCAAGCGAATAGCAGAGACCAATGTTGGAGTTGTGAGCCAGTGCTGCTTGTACCAGAACCTTGCTAAATTGAGTTCACAGTTTTTGGCAAATTTGGCTCTCAAAATCAATGCCAAAGTTGGCGGGTGCACGGTTGCTTTGTACAATTCGTTGCCCTCTCAAATCCCGCGTCTGCTCCAAGCCGACGAGCCAATAATCTTCATGGGAGCTGATGTGACTCATCCTCATCCGCTTGACGATGTCAGCCCATCTGTTGCCGCCGTTGTCGGTAGCATGAATTGGCCAGCGGCTAACAAGTATGTCTCGAGAATGAGGTCCCAAACGCATAGGCAAGAGATCATCCAGGATCTTGGGGCCATGGTGAGAGAATTGCTGGACGATTTCCACCAAGCGGTTGGCAAACTTCCCAAGAGAATCATTTTCTTTCGAGACGGAGTGAGCGAAACACAATTCTACAAAGTGCTTCAAGAAGAGCTGCAGGCCATTAAAGGCGCTTGTTCGAGATTTCCAAACTACAAACCTCCCATAACTTTCGCCGTAGTCCAGAAGAGGCACCACACAAGATTGTTTCCCTTCAAAATCGACCCGTCTTTCATACAGAACCAGTTTCCTGATGAGAATATTCTCCCCGGGACCGTGGTGGATACGGTGATCACTCATCCAAGGGAATTCGACTTCTATCTCTGCAGCCATTGGGGCGTGAAAGGAACAAGCCGACCGACACATTACCACGTCCTATGGGACGAAAGCCGGTTCACTTCAGATGAACTACAGAAGCTGGTTTACAATCTTTGTTACACCTATATGAGGTGCACAAAACCTGTTTCTTTGGTTCCCCCTGCATACTATGCTCACCTGGCTGCATATAGAGGCAGGCTTTACCTCGAGCGATCGGAGTCGTCAGTTCACAATCGCAATACTTCCACACTCTCCCGAGCCGCGCCTCCAAAGACGACGCCTCTACCAAATCTCAGTGAAAATGTTAAAAAGCTCATGTTTTATTGCTAAAATTTTAGCTTCAAATCTCCTTGCAAATTAAAGAAATTGCTCTCCTCTTTAATACTTAATATGACATATATACACGCCGAGTACCATGTAGATGCAGTCCAATATGACACAATTAACACGATACCGTCAGCTAGTTCTCGTCACTTGTGATTAACTTGCAAGCTAAATTCTAATGCTACTATTGTAAAAACTCATCACATTTAACAAGAGAATAACAGTTTTCACATTCAAGATGTGTTGAACTTCCCTTGCCAATTTTAGTTGAACGATTATTTATACGAGAGTTGATCACTCCGATGAAAACCGCGATTGCAAATCACCATTCTCTTTGAATGATGATCACATCTGTTTCCATTGACACAGATTTGGCCATAGCTCAGGTTGCTGATTGTCCTCGCTCTTGTGTCCATGCATAAAATGTGAAACTGTGAATACAAGCAAACACAGAAAAAAGTTATAAAAAAAAAAATCAGAAAGTAAACCAACCTTGATGGTTGAAAATGGAAAGGGGTCTTAGAGGAGACAAACAAGATTCTCACTGTATTTGACCATGAAAACAACACTTGAGGACCCCAGGTGCCCATGCTGCAAGGCCAAGGTGAAAAAGACATTTCAAAAAAAAAAAAACAGCGCTAGTAAAAGGATTTCATGCATGTTCATAAACGTATTTGATACATATTTTGTTCAAACAATCTACGCAAAGAAAAGTGAGAATTATTTGTTAAGAATATGAATATTGTTTGGAGTAGTTTTGAACCGTTAGATTTCTAGGGGGTAATGTTAGTTTGTATATTTTTTTCATTTCAATATGATTTTAATGTTTATAAACACGCATTAGCTTAGGGCAGTGTTTTTTTTTTTTTTTTTCCCTGATGAAAAGCTATACGTAGCTAGTAGCTTACCTCAGTTGTCAGTGATATACAAATAGATATATAGATATATATGTGTGAATATACAGAGCCAAAAACCAATTAGCATGCATGCAGGAGGATGGACAAAAGGAAAGCCAACTGTTTCATTTAATGAAAATGGGATCCACAACCATAACCAGAGGGAAAGGCAAAAAATAGGACACCAACTCAGACGTCACTGAGACACTGCAAAGGCTCAGTGAGCACAGCCCCATAATTGAACAAAAAAGAATATGACATTGTACAAGAGAGAGAAAGAGAGAGAGTGAGAGAGAGAGAGAGAGAAGCTAGGGAGGTGTAAAGAACCAAGGAAGAGCCAGGAAAAGATGGGCTTTGTTGTAAAAGCTACTCAACTCTGACTGGTGACTTCCCCTTTTGTCTCTTTTATCTTTCTCGCTCACCCTAAACCACACTCGCATACTCTCACACACACACACACACACACTCTCTCTCTCTCTCTCTCTACTATTCCAACAGGTATATTAGTCACTTATCTCACTTTCACACTTGATATCCCGTAATAACGATTTGAACTCGAAATCTCTAATCGAGAGAATAAGCGTTTTATCATCCCTATTTGATTATTCAATATTGTGCTACTTAATGTTTGAAAATAAGACTATATGGTAACTACACTATCTAAAAATGGGAACTAAAATGAATGTGTCATTTATTTTTACCACCCACTGATTATCTCACCATTAGCTTTGCTCTCTCTCTCTCTCTCTCTCTATCTCTCTGTCTCTCTGTGTTTCTCTGTTTCTCTCTCTTCTTGGGGGTGAGTCAGAGAGGGCTTTAAAGTACTGCACGGTCATGGCCAAGGGAAGAGACAGAGAGAGTGGGGGAGAGCAAACGTGCGCTTTGGCAGGGGCAAAGAGTGGTGGACACCACCAAAATGCTATTTCAAAGTGAATCTCCATAACTGTGGCTGTGCCTGCTAAGACTAAAGTTCCCTAGGGTGGACTTGTCTCACCCCTTCTTCTTGCCAAGTTTTACCCGCCCAACCATCCTTAGTCATCTTGAAAGGGATGAATTCAATTTCTTCCGTTCACATGAGAGCAATGTTGATTTACTTTTAACGACATGATTCTGAATCATCTATTCTTATCAAATTACGTTGAATTTTTATATTTATCTTAATATAATATGATCATGGTATAATCTAATAGTTTAAAACCGTGTCTTAATAATATGATTTTTTTTTTCCCTTCTTTTAAACAAAAACTATCATAGAATTCTTCTCATAATTGACGAGAATGTTTTTATGAAATTTTTTTGGATTCTCTCAAGAGAGACACGTAGAAAATTTTCATTTTATCAACTTGGTAGTCTATACTAGTACACACTAAACGTTGATATGAGTTATATTGAGATGCCAAGTATTGGCTTCGTTAGATACAATGGTATTGGTCTCCTTGCTCCAAAACTCTTTCACCATTTTTTTTAATAGGTTTACGAGGTAAATTACTTGTCCAAACACCGTATACAGCTACACACACATGTATGTTGAGTCACATTTTGGAATGAAAGGTAAGATTCTACTATACTAAAGTAACTTTTTACCCATAACAAGGGTTACATATAGTTGTTATTTTACTTCCAATGCACTCTGAGAAAATAAGTTGGAATCCAATTCATGTCCCTATGTAGAAGAACTCTGGGTAAAAATCCAGCCAAAGACTTCACGAAGACCACAAATAAATAAATAAATAAATAATCCTTTTTAAGCAAACTGTCAAGCATTCAAGTGTCACTGCCCAAGGCTACTAGAGAGGTAGAAACAAAAGGTAAACTAGAACAATAAATAACACTGCAGAATTGAATTTGGAGAGAAAAAATGGAAAGAAAAAGAACTTGGAAAATTGGACCTAAAACCTCAATGTTCTTCAAGGAAAAATGCTTGTCATAAGAAAGGTAAAGTCCAACAATGAACAAAATACATAGACTGTAAAACCTTGAAAACACCCCTATTAATGAAAGAAAAGCATCCCATGACCATGAGACATCACTATCGCCATTATATTACCAACAGTAACTAATCAAAACCTACCCCAAACACAAGTATCAAGGCAACAACAAAGCTTAATTAATTACGTTATATTCATTTTTACGACAGATTCGTTAAGATTTTATTTTAAATTGTTAGATTTATATAAGATGTTTTAAATTAAATTTAATGATAGAAAATATATATTATTGACGTGATGATAGATATAAATTAACGATAATTTTATATTTAATTATATTAAAATATAAAAAAATTTGAATATCTTTTTTCAAATTCAAAAATATGTATATGTAGCATTGATAAAAGCACCCATGCATGACAAGTGAGATATTAAAATTGAATAATATTACAGAGTACGATGATATTAACTACTACCTGCACGCAACAGGAATCATATGTATAAAATCAACAATTATATTTGTGATGTTAAATCGTGTCTCGAGTATTTATTTTTTTTTTGAATAAAATTAGGAGAAAAACTAAAAGTTGATTCCTTTTTGTCGGTGATGGAACCTTATATATACTGATGGTGCCTTTACATGACCACCTCTTCCCTCAGAAAACACAAAACCCAAGGCCTTGCAGAAACGGCATGTCGTACGAGAGACAATGACGTTTTTTTCTTGTTACAGCATTCCATGTGGTCCCATCAATCCCAGTCCTAATCCCAAATCCAATGTCAAACTTTAGGTGTCAGTTAATTTCCCAAAAAAAAAAATATTTATTTATTTTTTATTTTTTAGTTTTATTTTTTGGTACATCGTCGGGGGATGCTATTCTTTTCGTATCGGACAGACATCTTTTACACATTTGTAGTCGTGCCTACGTTTTATATCAGATAGGGTAGAACCCTTCTCATTTGATCTAACGGTTTCACTAAATCTGGACCACCCAAAATCAAATGGTCAGATCAGATTTAGCTTAAGAATCGACTTGATGTTTTTTTTTTTTTTTAATTTATTAATTTATTTTTAACATTTGTCTATCTGCTGTCCCATCTATCCTTTCCACTGAGATGAGATGACCAAACGAGCATCTCCGTTTATTTTGTTGGATCTCCTCACTCCTGCTTAACTCTGAATGATTCCAGCTGCTATGTATCACATCACAAATATTTATATACATATAAATATTTATCTATAAAAAAAAAAAAAAAAAACCGAAGTTTATGTGAACCATATATATATGCTCAGGATGGAGGAATTATTGTTCTGGGCTAATTTATTGTCAAGGTAAAGAAAAAGAAGAAGATTCGTCTGAGTTTAGTGTAGGAGCTTATAATGAATTTTTTTTTTTTTTTTTTACGTCGAAGTTAATTAATTTTTTAAAAATTAATTATAATTATTATTGATTTTTTAGAAAAAAAAAACCTAAAAACTAAAATAAAAATTTTAGATTGGAATCTTGAAACTAAATGGTTGGATAATTTATCAGGGTTAAATTATGAAGAACAATTTTTATTATGAGATGTTCAATTTGAAGAGTTGATTGTTATTTTTATTATTATTATTTTGGTTCAATTCTTGAAATTTGCTTACACCATTGCTCTTTGAATCTCTCATGTGAACGTTAAGAACCATTGTAAAAAATGAACCACTGTAAAAAATGGAACTTTTTACTCTGGATATCTCTATCAATAATATGAGCTTTTTGTTTTAGATTCAGTCAAAATTCAAAAAAAAAAATATATATATATATATATATGTATACAAAAGCTTAAAACAATACCTTATCTGTGAGGTATTTTTTTAACATGCCTTGTCAAATAATTCTCGTCCTTTTGGTTACATTACACAATAGTTCGTAAAGACGATACGGCTGTTTGGATTACTATCTCGAAATTGTTCCGTTTTTTTTACAGTATTTTTACTTATAAAACTTGAATTTATCTTTCAAACATGTAATCTGAACGGACTATAACCTTTGAACGATGTATGAGAATAATGAGACTTTGTTCTCATGGTTAGTACAGGGGCAGTACTGCATTTATGGGAGGGAAATGCAGTTCAAGGTTCTGTTGAGAATCTTATGATGGACCCGGCCTATACTTCCCTTGGGCCTGGCAATCCTTATCCACTTTAGCATATTCCCTGTCGTCTTCTGATTAGTGATTTCCTCTTTTTTTTTTTAGTTTTTTTTTTTTTTTTTACAAAAAAAAAAAAACTCTAATTTTTCAGTTCTCCCAAGTATTACTAGCAGATTAGCAATATTTTAGAAGCTTGGGAAATAAATACTTGCTCTTGGCTCATCTGCAAACTCTATCCAACGACAAAAACCTACATTGTCATATTTTTGGCTTGGGAAGACACAAGATTTATGTGCAAAACGAACAATAGCATGTACGTCTTCACTGTTATAAGTCATGCAAAAGTAGTATAAACCTTAAAAAACACGCTCCGGTAAAGGTTTCTCAGCTGGCAATTGGAGCAACTCCCGAATCCCTTCACAAACCTGCATGAAGCAGCCAGATAGACTTTGATCAGCTCCAAATAGTAAAAATACTAATTCAGCTTAACAAAAGGCAAAAAATTAGAGAGCACCACAACTTATTTACATCGTTTAAGGATATCAAATTTGGAAATAAGACTCAAATAATCCGTTTCATTTACTACAGGACATAAATGCTAAGCATTAAGCGGTGTTTTGTTTCTCTGATAGATGTCGGAGGAAAATCAACTAAGGATTATCATGATCAATGAGCATACCAGCTTGATCTGGGCCTTAATTGATGCAATAAGACGAGTATAGTCTTCAATTTGCCTGCAAAAAGTAATTGAGGCATCGAGTTCGGATGAAATTATCCACAGAATGAAAGTTAAACTTGAGCTTTGAATGGATTCACCAACAAATACAAGACTGAAAGTTTTGTTCTATATTTAATTTTAACCCGCGCACCTAGATACGACAGAAACTTCCTGCATGATAACATACAGCTTCATAAAATTAAAATAAAAAAATTCCTACCTCGATAGTTTTTCCTCCCGCTGAGATATGAAATTTAAAGCTTCAGACCATGTGAATTCTACGTGAAATCCTAGTCCAATATCCACAAATATGCGTTTTGTATCTGGCCTGTGAGCATGCAAACCATTACAACAACAGTTGAGCACAATAATATCACCCAACTCAGAAACTTAGAACTGGACGCTCGATTTAGGGTAAATCTTCATCAAACCGTAACATGCTAACCTGTGGCGTACTAAAGTGCATGGATAAAAATTCACCGAAATTTTCAGTACACAAGCATGAATAATTTTAACATACTGAAGGAGATAACTGAAAAAGAATAAATGCTCAACACTTACACATCAGCTTGCATGTACACTTCAGAGCCAAGATTAACCAGTGTTCTAAGACTAGTAACACTATTTTTCTCCAAATTCTCTATGTTCTTTCGCAAATCTGAGCTTTGAAGTCATAGGAGTCAAGAAAATCATGTATTTTCCCATTGTAGCAAGGTTTAGTTAAAGCAAACAAGGAAACTAGACGCATATTTCAGAAGTTCAAAACACAAGAAAAAGTTAAAAGGATACAAAGTTTTTTGTTGTTCAAAAACCTTGTCCCTGCAAATAAGAAGCACAAAGGCAATGAAAAAGCGTTCAATATTTCTAATAAGTACATTGACAAGAACTATCCAAACAATTGTGTGTCAAGAGCAACTTAGTCAGACATCATATATCTTGATCAATGACTACTTCCACAAAGAATCAAGAATTTTGATGCAATCCTAACTAAAAGCAATGTCCTAATTATTGCCTTGACGCGAAGTTAGCATGCAGACTCTTTTTTTAGACTTTTCACTCATGTATTTTCAGTTCCCAATTATATTAGAGAAAACGCGCATAGAGTCTGACAAGCACGTAAGGTGTGTAACTCTCTTGTTATCTTCTTCTTGGAAGTATTGTGACAGCGGAAAGTGGACGTAGCGCGCACCTAGTGGATGTACCATTATAAATCTTGTGCACTTGTTTGTTGGATTTTTTTTAAATATTTTTTCAATTTTATCACTCTTGGTAGTTGCGGATTAGGGCGCCTAATTTTCATCAAGCAACTCAAGCTAATGCTTTTATTGCTACTCGAACTTCCAAAATGTCCCAAATATAGTAGAGAAAAACCAAAAAAATAAAATGTGAAACAACGACTGGACAAGGCATGTTCTTAAATATGGAGCAGAGTAAAGACTAAAGCGTCATACCGTTCAGCTATAGCGCGAACGAGGTCAGGTTTCAAGCGGCGGTCGACGAATTCCTCGAATTTCTGTATCTTTTCCTGGCGATAGCCATCCATTGCAATCCTAACGTCAAAAATGGAAATCAAATTAGAACACTAATCAGGAAACGGACTAAAAACACGTTACACACACGTACAAACAAAGACGGAGACAAAGAAAAGCGCAGAGCTTCTTTCAGGCAATTCATCAAACAGTTGGAGTGCCAAACTTCACCTTCAACCACATAAGTTGACCTTCGTGAAATAATAATAACCCAAAAGAACGACAAAAACAAACGATCCAAATTGAGTGATTCAAATGGCTTTCAATGTAGTATTTCGAATTGAAAAACATGGGAGTGTGTAACTCCACTCGTTAAGGCATTTCAGCTTCTGTGGACACTAACTTCCTCACCTCTTTATTGAGAAAAGTCCAGAAGAATTGGCTTAAAACCCAGAGACAGGTTTCGAGGAAAAGAATTGCCCTGCCGTCCGACACTCTGAGCGAAGAGGTGGAAAGAGTTCAAAGCCGGCTTTTTTCTACGCCCTACGCCTCCGCCGTGTCAGTTCGGTGGTCGCTTGTTTGGGCTTATATCTTGTACATGTTTATTAAGAGATGTGAGTAGATAACTTTTTTCTTAATTATTATTATTTTTTAATAAATGTCCAAAGTTACGTTAAATTAAGAAAATAACTATTTTTTAATGGTTTGATTGATTTTCGATATTAATTGTTATTTGATCATGGTCGATATTTTTATTAGTCAATGATGATTAATTGAGTATGATTAAGTACAAATGTGTCAATTAATATTTTAATGATCAATGATCATATTTCTAATTAAAAAAAGTTTTGATTATCTTTTAAAAAATAAATATCCATAAATGGTTTATATACCTAATTTTTGATATAAGCCAACCATTTTTCTAAATAAAAAATAAGATTGATCATTTTCTAAAAACTAAATATTCAAAAACGGTTAACTACCTAATTTTTACTATTATACATGTATATGTGTGTGTGTGTGTGTGTGTGTGTGTGTGTGTTTCTTCCCCTCTCTCTTAAAGGATTTTTTATAATTATTTTGAAAGAAAACTTATATGTTCACCCTCAACATTTTTGTTATATAAATAAGTCACCCAAAAAAAAAATAAGAAAAGAAAAAGAAACCACTCAAACCTATTTGATATTAAATATAAAAGAATCCAAACCTTAGTTATAATTATTCAAATATTAGGTTGCTTCTCAACTCCTCTTGGAGTGTTGAACGCATACGAGGCCGAACTTATGGGATCATAAATGCTATTGAATTTGCTATCCATTATAAATGGAATAATCTCTGATTTAAATGTGATTCAATTTATATGATTAATCTTCTCAGTTTAAAAAATAGAATTGTACCCTGGCGTTTTCTGGCAGAATGAATTTGCACTTCTAGTTATCTGAACACGATTAATTATCATGTCACTCACATTTTAGATAAGGGAATCATGTTACGGATAAATTGACAACTCATGCAGTTCATATGACACAATCTATATGGTGGTTTAATGCTCCTTCATTTTGTGATACAGCCGTGACAAAAGACTTGACCGGTCTACCTTGTTATAGATTTCAAAACTAATATTGGGATGCGGTGCTTCATTTTGCTTTGTTCTTAGTTGACCTTGTGGTAAATATATACTCTTTTTCTTCTCTAGAATTTTTCTCTTTGGGTTTTACCTAGAAGGTTTTTAACGAGACATATTTGTAGACTACTCTCAAGTAGAGAGTTTAGGCTTTATCCTGTGAGACTGCCTTCCGGTTCTTAGCTTTTACTAGATTTAATCTAGTCGTTTTTTTGTTTTGTTTTTATTTTCCCTTTTTAGATCCACTCTTTTGTAAATTAGAGTGATAAGAAAGTGATGAGGATGCTAAAAGGGTACCAACCTAATAGGATGTCTTGGTACACCTGTTGATTTCTGTTCTCTCCATTCATAAAAAAAAAAGTTATAATTATTTCATAAATAAATCACCAAGTACAAATTAACGGAACTCAAAATGAACACATTAACTCTTAAAATGACCAAAAAAATAAAAAATAAAAAAGAAAGCATTAGAAGACCAAAATCATCTAAACGACAACCAAGTAAAAGATGACGAAAATTGAAAATTACAACAAATATGTCACCTGTAAAACGACATGTATAAGTGAAACGACAGCAGTCGGATTAACGACAACAACTGATTAAAAAGAGATAAACGCCATGTGGAAATTGGGTGTACCATATTGTTACACTTACGTGGTACACCATTAAATAAAACAACTACTATTTAAATGATTTGTAAATATCATTGATATCTTAATGACGATGATAAATGACTTGAGAAATAACGAAATCCAAAAAAATTAATATCATTTTGAGGCAATAATATCACATATAAAACCGCGATAATTTGAAAGAAGAAGGAGAAAAAAGGACATAAATTGGGGAAAGGACAGCATTCAAGTCATCGATGACAAAGGAAAATGCCATATAGGAGAGCGGACTTTAATAGAAATAAAACGACAATGATGAAGTACAAAACGACATAAATTGCCACCTGAAAAGGACCGCGATAATAAACTAACGGACAATGGAGAAACGAATGTTCAATGACAAACGACAATATTATTGTAAAACGACATCGACATATATGACAGTAGTGTTATTCTTTTATTCATTTATTTGTTATTGGAAATTTCTTCCCCACTAAAATGGGACTGAATTTCATTAACTCACCACATCAGCTTCTAAAAAGCCACGGATAAAGACAGGCATAGAAGAAAAACAAACTATCTCAGCAAAAAGAATAAGAGTATGGTTTGATAAGAAGTGGGCTACACTGTTGCCATTTGTGGAGGTGTAGGAGACAGAACCACTTCCCGCAAAAAACATAGCATCTCTTATGTCATCTATAATAGCTAGCTTCAGGAGCTTGCCGAGTTCGGCGTTGAATAGAACGGACAATGTTGTGGGAATCTGATGCAAGCTGCCAATCTCCAAAACCACAAGAAACTACCCGCTTCACGCCTGCGCAAGCAGCTAAACATTTTGCAATGTGGGGAGTAAAACGGCCGGGATAACGCTTGGAAGCTGCTGCTAGAACAACACGAGCACCGTCTCTAATCACCACGCCAACTCTAATATACCGCAGATAATCCTTGACCGCTGTATCGACATTTACTTTGACCAAAACTGGTGTTGGTGGACGCCATCCGTTCTTGGGAAGTTGAGCAGGAAGCAAATAATCACCCTCACTGCTCTCTCGAGTACATCTTTAGATTCTTGTTGCAAAGCCTTTTCAAACTTTAATTTGTTTCTATCAAGCCAAATGCTCCAGACAATCGTACAAAATATTTCAAAGTCCTCCACAGATCCTTTGCGAGCTACAAACGAAAAAAAGACCCCTAATAGGTCTTCCTCTGAAATATCTCAGAACATTCCATGAAGCACTACTGGCCCAGACTTCCCTCTTGCTGCTCCACAATAGCACAACGCAAGACTCGTATCCTCTGAATCCTCCTTGCAGCGAGGACAAAGTATAGGATATTCACACCCGGAAGAGCTTGGCTCCTGATGGTAACTTTCCTTTTCCATGTTAGAGATTTGAAATCATACTCGAGTGCGATTCAGGAAGGTACTTTTCATTTGCTCTTTCTTGAACATATGCATATCCCGAAACTTCAATTTCAATTCGGAGTTGTTTATGAAGCATCTTCCAAAATTGTTTTTGAAGTCAGTTTGTGTAAATCCTGCATACTTTTTTTCTTTTATTTATTTATTATTTTCATTTTTAACATATCACCAATATAAAAATTCAAGAATAACTATACACCTTCTGCTCCCTGAGATGCCTTTGTGAAAAGGGCCAAAAAATGATGAACATTCCACTACATCGGATTAGGAAACCACCAAGCACATTGGCTGCAATTAGAAGGCAAACTTCTTTTGGGGATCTTTCCTTTTGTTAGTTAATCAAAGCAAACGTCATTTTATTGCATGATCAGAAGATCACATGCTTCTAACTTCGACTATTGTAATTAAGTAACTTATGACTAACTATATTTCACAAAACAAGAAGCCCTTTTAAGGCGTGCGCATTAAAATTATCACATTCTTAACCTCTTTACACAACTTAATGACCACATAGAGCGGAATTGCTTCAACTCACCCCGTTCTTCAATACTTTCTTACTAGGTCATTAAATGCCGATACGGGGAAGTGACATACCAAGACCCAGCAAATTATAAACATGAAACAGGATCTTTCGATCCAACAGGAATAATGCTAAACTGGAAGTTAAACAAATATAGTCGGTACTAGGAGAAGAAATTTCATTTATCAATTTTCATCGAATTTGGATTTGCCTAGTATAAGAAAGAATCATATTAGAACTATTAGCTCCAAGTTTTTCCTAACAGGAAATGAACACATTTTCCACCTGTATTGACATTACAACAAGTTTCTCATACCTTTCAATAATTCCTCATCTGAGTAAGAACCAATACACACTCCAATAAGCATCCAAGCTTAGTATTCCTCAAAATTTTTTACTTGGAGATCTGCAAATGTACTACTACCACTGCTCTGTTTCATTAGTGAACCTCACTGGCATCGAATCGAAATCCTCTCTCACAAAGAAGAGATTTTTAATGGCAAAACAAATCTACAGATCACAAGCTGGGTGTCATTGAACGGTTGTGGATTCATCGGAAATGATGACGGTCTCCAAAATCGGCCCACTTTCCTGGTCACACTCCGAACTCTCCAAACTCGAACATCTGCAACTATAATAGAAAACAGCACTCATCATGGAATCAATGAGCACCACAAACGAGTTCATGAGCACCAAGAGAGGCCCTTCCCATATCCGCGAAGACCCATCTCCGTAGCTCAGCGTCTTCACTCTATGCTCGAATAGTCCTTCAACGAAAGCCGTCCCGATTGCCGACCCGAGAAATATCAGCAGCCCCACATGAGTCTGTCCCTTGATCAGAACACCGGACCGGAGCAGCGCCTCCGGCCCAGACACATCCTCCAGGACAGAAATCACCACAGCAATGCTGCAAATGATGACGGCATTGGCGAAAACAACCGAGAAAACAAAGCCTACCGCAATTGCGGCGTACACTACGACATCCGGCGGGGACCGGATTATCGACAAGATGTTGCAGACAGCGGCAAGGATAATGAAGAACAATGTGATACATCCGACAATCACCATAGACACCCAAACGTAAGTCGAAACGAGCCGCCGCCAAATCTTGCGAACGATGGCGAAAAACTTGGACGAATCGAATTGCTTCCGGGAATAACTACAGTCCACGGAGTAAACGACAGCGGCTTTGGACAAGAGAAAGAGAGAGACGTAAAGAGGAAAGCACATTACCGACGAAATCGCCATCTCCGCGAAACGCTGACACGACTGTTTGATGAAAGGCCTCAATGGGAGTCCACTCGATTTGGCGATCAACAACAGCCTGACGGTGAGTCTCTTCACCAGCGACTTATCGACGAGGACGTTCGACAAAACGACGGCGGAGACAGGGCAGATGAGCAGGGCAGTGATCGCCATGAACCCCGACGAGTTGTAGCGCAGAATCCTTACGGTCTCGCGCAGGATCTCCAACGCGTTCATGGATCGGAACGAGTGATTGGAGCCGTTGGAGTGATCGTACGGCTCCAATTCGAACGCTTGCGGATGATGATGATGATGATGAGGAGGAGGAGGAGGAGGAGGAGAACGAGTCTCCTGCGATCCCTCTTTTCTCGAATGATCCAATCTCATCCTCGGAGAACTCGAATTCTCTACAGAAATCTCCATTTTTGTAGCTCTGTAACTCGAATTGAAGCTTTATAAGAAGAGTCAGATCTGAAAAGAAGAAGAAGAAGAAGAAGAGCAATCACGAAACCGATGAGGTGCAATCCTCGTTGATGGGCGATGAATGTGAAGCGTTTCGTGATGATTTTCTGGGGCTAGAGGGACATATCACGTGTAGTGTCGTTGCAGAAGCAAGATGGGGTGGGGAGTTTCATCCACGGCGGTCAAGGTCGGAGAGCGAAGCGAGGAATGAGGAACAATAAATTATTATTAATTTTAATTATTAATGTCGCATTTGGAAATATCTTTGTATATTACATTTTAATATAGTATAATGTATGTTTGATTAGATCTTGTAGTCTATTGAATAGTAACTGAAAATATTATTTAGCTATTCACTATTTTTATTTATCACATCTTATATTTTCTCTTATCAATACACATGAAATATTGATATAGATATAATATAAATATATAAATAAGATATCTAAATGCATATCATATTATATCTGTTATGGTGACATACAATACAAAATGCCTTAAAAAAAAAAAAGTGTCTTACAAATATTTTAACAGGTAAAACGGTCAGATTGGTAATTATATACAAAAATTACATAATTGGCCGCCTGTAAACTTTAATCTTCTCTCGGTCTTCTCTTCTTTCTCTAACGTGTGAGAGTTAGGATTTTTCAATCGTTTTCTTCTTTTGGGGTTGGATTCCAGTGGTAGTTTTTAGATTATCTCTGGTTTCCCATCCCTAGGGATAGATGTGAGAATCATATGGTAAGAGTTTTGAAAGAGACGAACCCATTTGAGGAGGATCGATGTTGCGGAAAGGAGTAAGATAGAGAGGTCCTGTAACAGATCGGCTTAGGCAACCCAATTTCTCTCGACGATGTGGATCTTGTTTCAGCAATGACCCTTTCTATGTGATTGGTTTTTTTATTTTTTGGTTTGTAGTTTTGTGTATAATAATGGCGTCGTCTTTGCCGCCTTTTATCTGGGTTTTATGTTTCAATTTGTTAATTCTAATAATGGATGTGGTCTCTCCATCTTCTGTGTTGATTGTTTGTCCCCTAGATCTGAGTCTTGGTGTTGTTTTGGTCCCGCTAAAATTGCTTCTATGCGGAGTTAGTACTGGCCATAGTGCTACTAAGTCTTGGCCCTTGATCGATCGGGATATTTCATCAAATGTCGGGGTCTTATCAAAAAATAATCTTACATATACTTGATTTCAGTGTGCCGAAGTACGTACCCATTATCGGGCTTCAAGCATATGTTTTTCTCTTTGAGCATCATCAAATTTACTGATAGATCCATTTTTATTAAAGGGTTTTATCTTATATAATATGGAATCATATGTAATGTTTTGTGTCTCTATATTTTTTATTAAATTTAATGAAATTCCCATTTACAAAAAAAAAAAAAAAAAAAAAAAAGGTTCGATTGTAGTATCCTTTGGACGGCGAGGATTTCGGCAACTGTATGTGTATTGTTTATTATTTGTGATTTAACTTTAAATTTGTCGGTGCATTTTGTTTCCCCAAAAATTTGGTTTCGTTTTGGATCTTTGGTGACTACTGTAGCTAAGAGATTGACATCTCCTATCCAATTTTGATATTTTAAATTATGTCTAATCAATTATATTTTGATATATTATTAAAAGAAATTGGATTTTAAAATATAAAAAAACAGTTGTAAACCATTTTAAACTTTTTCAAAAGAGACGACATAAAATTATTAATAGATATTATTTGGGACACAAAAAATTAGACAGAAAATGTAAATCTGTAGCTAAGGTACTATGGACCCTTGTCGGCCGGGACAGGTCATCTCAATAAAGTCAAGGATTTTGCCTCCGTTGATGACATGAATGGCCTATAGTCGATTATCAACAGCAATCTGAAAATTTGATAATTCGAATAATTCTATTTATTCCAACTTAATTAAATTAGTCACATATTAAATGAGTCTTATTGTTGAGTTCAATATTGTACGAGACATTACGACTCATTCAAAATCGAAGTAAACAACTTTTTCCTTTTATTCCGATCACGTTGAGCCGAGAGGTCGTGATCAAGCCGAGATGTCTACACAATATTTTGCGGATGTTTAGCAGTGTCCAAGTTATCATCTTTCTCTTCGATTTAAAAAAAAAAAAGTAACAATAAAAAAATCATACTGGGTTCCAAAAATACTGTTTGGATTTGCACCAAAGTATGATAAATTGGCTTTCTTAGGTTAAACTGGTATGTGATTTTTTAGTTGTGTTGTGATATGATCTATTATTATGTTTAAAAAAAAAAAAAAAAACTATTAAGTACCCATCCTAAAAGTTTATGGAAAAAAACAAAAAAACAAAAAAACAAAAAAACAAAAAAAAAAGAAAGGAAGAAGAAGAAGAAAAGAAAAGAAAGTACGAAAGAAAGAAAAGCACTCTATGTTTTTCTAAAGTTTTTACAATGAAAATCTCAAGTTCAATGGAAAATTGCGACAGAGAGCTATATATATACATATTAGTGCAATGTAAAACCGTACATTAGATTTGGTAATTTAACATCCAACATGTTCGTATCGAAGAATATTAACGACAAACAACATGATATTTTTGTTTGATTGGACTCAAGAATTAAAAAAGAAACTTAAAAGAAAAATTCTTGTAAATTCCCAAATCAGCAAAAGGTACCATTTTCCATTAGACATCCTTGTTTATGAGCATGGACGTGGGAAATTCCATTACCAAAAATCTAAACTTGATCATTGATTTATAATTAGTCGACCTACCACACATAGAGAAATTTATTAATTGAAAAAGAAAAGAAAAATACGTAAGTATAAGAAAGCTAGAGGATAAGAGAAAAGGAAAACTAGAAAAATATCGATCTCTAATCCTATATCTTGTAAAATCTAAGCATCTAAACTGAGATCACCAAGAACAAAACTAAGGGCTTTATGCTGTTAGAAATATAAAGCATAAAAAAAGAACAAGTTCAATATATTAAAGGAAATGTTACAATGAAATAACAATAAAAAATATTACAACCGGAAATCCAATCTTAACATTTCCGATGAACTTAAACCTATGTCTTCCTTCTGTCACCCAGAACAACTAAAAACTATAGAGAATTTGCAAAACGTAAACAAAGCCCGTGTGAGGATAAGCTCGACCCACATTAGGTCCCTAAACTCACCATGGCAGTGATTTGTAACCCCTACACGTGAGAGAGCTTCTTAGGTATACCATCTTACTCATATCTAAAAGTGCAATCACTTATAAACTCTATCAAGCCATATTGCCTAAGTAATATGAGACTCCATATTTTAAGCAATTTTTCCAATAATATATAATTCCAATGGGCACACTTTAAATATCAATTTCTCATTTATTCGATTATCATTTTTTTTACAAAGTGGGTCCCACTCAAAGTTACACCTCAAAATGATTTAAAATCTTTTTTTTTTCTTCTTTTCAACATATGCGACCAAGTATAATGACCCAAGGAAACACCAAAATCCACAAAAGAGTCAGCAATCGTATTAGATTTCCTAAAAGAATGAGAAATTACAAAATTCATAGAAATTCATCTTTTCCATAGAATCCAACCAAAGCATTCCGAAGAGACCACAAAACGTTAGAACTAGAACTCATGAACAAATGAATATGGCAAAAAAATAATCACTTTCCAGCCGAAGATGCCTCCACTCTTCACTCTAATCTAATAGCTATAATGAGTCCACATCTCAGCCTTTAATAGCTATGCAATGTCCATTAGAGTTAAGCCTATCTTTGGTTCGTTAGTTGGAGATAAAAATTTTAAGTTGGAGTTGGCTGACTTTTTTAAAAATAATTATAATTTTTATTGATTTTTCAGAAAAAGACAAAAATTAATATGAAAATTTTAATTCCAATTAGAACACCAAACAAAAACTTTAAAACTCAGAGGAAAAAGCCGCTGCAATTCCGAAAGACCGCACCCCTTTAGTTAAACCACGTATTTTAACCCTGCTTCATCTGTATTGATATTGACTCACATTGATGGAGAGCTCCCTCCAAAAAATACAACGATGATATTAAATATAGTAGAAATAGAGTATAAATGTAGAATTTGTATTTGCATTATTTATTAAACACAAAATATAATAAATTTTAAATATCCTGTGTTTACATTTTTGCAACAAATTAGCATTGACAAGGGAAAATCTATCATCCTTCTCACTTGCATCTTGTGGATTATTGTTTCAAACTGATGCGGGCAGTTAGTAAATTTATCTGTCTTTAAATAAAGAAAAATATACATTATTATGCATTAAAAAGTAATGCTCATCTGATTATAAGTACAGTGTAATAATAATTTTATATATAATTTTATCATAAGATACAGAGTTTAAATTCCCAATCACATTTTAAGTTTAAAAAATATAATAGTCACGTTTAGTTATATTTCTTAACCAATCCACCCGTGTTTACTAATGATGTTCTAAGAAGATAATAATAATAACAATACTTACCAATAATAACAATTATTATTAGTATTATTCTCATCTTTGTATTTTCTTTATCTTTACATTACAGATATGAAAGTCTCAAAGTGAGACTTCTTCTCTATCCAGCGCACACGTTTCTTTCCTCTCTCTCTCTCTCTCTTTTTTTCCTTTTTCTTTTTTCCTCCTCTTTTCTGCCTTTTCTTCAGTTGTCTTCTTTTTGAGTTTATGTTCTTACGTTTTTCTTCCCCACTTGTGTTTTCTTTTTGATCTTCTTACGCCTTTTTTTAGGTATTCTTACACTTTTTTGACCTTTGTTTTAAGGGGAAATTGTATTCAACTAAAGAAAGTCTATAACTATCAATAAGAATGATTCAATAATACACGAGAAAAACTCTCAATTGAGATTGGATCCATCAGTAAAATCTGATAAATCTCACACGTACATCAAGATCCGATAATGAGAAAGTTTCTCAACACATCAATAATCGAGCATGCATAAAACTTGTTTTGAAAATATATCTACGATCGATGGAATCTTCTATCGATAAAGAGCCTATAACCTGTAGCATTGAGACTACCACTGACTTCGCATAACTGAAAGTCTAGCAGAATTAAAACACTATCAAGACATATATAGATCTTTAAAACCTTATATCATGGTACCATGTTAAAGAGTTTATGTTTAAGCCATAAAATAAAATTGGGAGATCAAATTGTAACTTAATTTATAAAAAGATTAGGGATTAAAAAAATTTTAACTTAAAAAAAATGTGTTGCTTTATGGAGAAGAAAAAAACATCAACTACCAATGGCACACGTTACCTTTGAAAGTCTTCAGACCAATGCTAATCTCATGTGATGCGAGAATATCTACTAATCATTTAACTAGTATACAATTTCTACCTAAGTTGCTAGATTGATTAAACTATAAATCGTCCGATTTAAAAATCATGTCAAATTTACACAGAAACAAGTTTTGAACCCTTCCTACCAGGATTTACACTTTTTAACCTCAAATTAACCATAATTAAATAGTCCAGAGAAAATCTCCAAAGATTCAAATGAAAAAATATAAGTGTAGCTGATTAAATAAATAATGTTATAATCCATTTCATTACTTGCAACTCTCATAAGGTACCTCTATTAAATTAGTTTGCACTAGCAATAGGTGTTATAGAAGACACTTGCAAAGGTCATAACGTGTTATTATTGTTTTCTTGTAAATTTGCAAGTACTATTTGGAAATAAAATTAATGTGACAACGTAAATGAAGGTTCTCTCTTTTTTAAATGAAGAAAAATCTATGTAGATTACAAGTGTCACATGACTCATTTATTAAAAATGATAGGCTACATAATGTTACACACAACAAGACATAAGGCTTCAACCATTCCTCTTATTCACAAGTGACGTACGACGCATCTTTTTAAATATGCACAAAAGGCCAAAATGCCTTTATAACTTCCCCCATTTTAATCTTAATTTTAATATTATCTTATCTTAACATCTTAACATATATAAAAGAGTCAATGTACTTTTTTTTCTTATTTTGTCATGTGTCAACACATGATTTTTTTCACCCTTTTTCATTTTTTCCCCTTTTTTTATTTTTGAAATAATTACACAAAAAATCTATTTTTAGAATCATATTTTAAAATATATATGTTTTTTTGATAATATTACATAAATGTCAATTTCTACAAAAACAACCGCTTGTAGTACCTTTACCCTTTTACTATATTTAACATCATTATCTTTCATTATGATTCATATTTTTTTTCCTTATTTGTTCATTATAATTGTATTTTTATCGTAATGACTAGTTTTTTATTACAGTGATGGCTTATTAGTATAATTAAGTTTTTTTTTATAAACATATTTTTTAAGTATGATTTAGATTTCTTTAGAAACCTATTTTTTTAATATGATTTAAGTTCTTTAAGATAATTATAACATTATTGTCATAATTTATTTATTTATCTCTTTATTATTATTAGCATTATTTTAATAGTTAATTTCTAAAGTTTAAATATGTGATGAAATTGTTTTTTTTTTATGATAATTAATATATTATTATGATGTTTTTTTTAATTTGTTATGTTTTTTTTCTTTATGGTATTACTATATCATTATGATGTTTTTTTATTTATGATAATTACTATATTATTATAATATTTTTTTTCTTTAGGTTTTAAACTGTTTTACATTTCTTTACAATATCTATTTAATTTTTTTTATATGTTCATTATAAATTTTATTTCAATGACCAATTATTTATTATAATAAATGTTTTTCATGTATCATACAATTAATATTAGTTATGGTTTTTTTTTATAATAAAGCAAGTAAAATGGATTTTATTCCTCTTTATAAAAGATTTGTTTAGTTTTACATTTTTTTAGAAATTTTGTCTTTCCTTTTTTTAATCAATTCTTTATTTTTTTATTTTCAATTCTTGATAAAAAAAATAATATGATCTTTATAAGTATCAATTTAGACATACATATAATAAAAGAAAAAATGGACAATTTTTAAATCATAATTTTTAATTTAGATATTTATGTAAATAATCATTTATCTTTCTCCTAAGCCCATGACTTTTGTGGCCTTTTTTCATTTTTTTTCCCCTTCTTTCATCTTCTTTTCTTCCACCTATACCACTATTTACAGCTCCTCCTCGTTCTCTCTCTTCTTCTTCAGAGTAAGTCTTCTCAGTACGAAATCTTCAATCCCTAATCGTTAAGCCCCCTCAATTTCTTGAATATAAATTTTGTTTTTGCGGGATTTTGTTAAAGATTTTTAATTAAGGTTTGATACATTCATGGTAGACAACGAAGAACGGTAGGAGACACTTGCCGGAAAATATAAGTAGTGCTAGAGAAGTTCATTTTTATCACATTTTATACCATGTGTTTTTTTTTTTTTTAACATGATTTCTTATATATATTTTTTTAACATGTATCTTATAATTTTTTTTGCTCCAGTGTATGAGTCCATCTTTTTTTTTTTTTTTTGCTCATTCGGTTCTTTTTCTGGTTGATTTCTTTCTTCTTCTTTTTTCCCCCTAATGTTTGATTTGTACTTAAGATTAACAAAGAGTTCTTTTTTATAAAGATTGTAGAAAAAGAGGAAGACAATCCCGACGCGCAAGGATACAACTCACCAAAATTAGAGCATTGGAGCTTTGGGTTAAATTTATCACATAATTTAGCATATGGTAAATTTGACATTAATATAATATTATTGGATAGTACTTTTTTACCCAATTATAAAAATTTACTATTAGCATAACCTTTTAATATTGCATTGGAGATATTATAACATGCTGATGTATTTATATGATTTAATATAATTGATCAGATGATATAGTTGAGTATTTTTTTTCCCTTAAATTTCTTAACTTAGAAGGGATTAAATGCTATATATTTTCTCTGGTAAAACAAAATGCTATCCATTTGGTCAAGTTTCAATACTTCATCTTTTTTTTTTTTTTAATGATTGAGTTTCAATACGTTATTCTTAGATATAAGTTTGTAAATACTTTAATGTTCATTATTCACAGTAACAAATTGTCAAGTTTTCAAATTAAACTTCTAGATTTCCTAAAAATCAAATAAAATATAAACAAAACTCAACTTAAAAATACAAATAAAACTCAATTCAAAAGTCCTTTAATCACATTTATAGAAAATCTATTAGACATCAAATAAAAATAACACACTTCATATGGAGCACATTTTTCAACTAATATGTAACCAAAGAGATAATCTCATGCCATGAGGAAACAATTTAAAATAAGAATTACCAAAAAAAAAAAAAAAAAAAAGAATAAGAACAAATGCCTGCCTTTGGAAAAACTTGGAAATATCAACCGAACTAAGAGGCGTTGAAACTTTCCAATATTGCGTGTGCAGCTCATTTTTCCTGATTTTTTGTCCAAATTGAACTAAGTTAATTAAAATCAGTAACAAATGAATATGGAATTCGATAAGGACAAAAGGAGTTTTTTTTAATTAATTATTTTTCTGACAAGAATAACAAAAACAAGATACTAAAAAAGATAAATAAGATTTATTTATTTGTCTCTCTCTTATGTGTTAGGATTTACATCATTCGTATTTCTCCCTTAACATTGAAGTTTGGCACCGTTTCTTGGTTGATCACTAGACTACCGATTCTAGAGAAGATGCTTCGAACTCCAAGATGATGGTCTTGATGGGAGGGATGGTTTTAAAGTCGGAGGGGATATATTTTTGTCTCTTTAGTCGTGTTAGTTGACTTGTCACTTTAGTTATTATTCATAATTTCTGAGGTTTTTTTCCTTTAGAATAACAATTTTTTTAAAATGAAAATGTTATAAGTGACATTTGTTTGTTTTTTTAATACCATAAGGTCTTATATGTACAAATAATTAAGGATGATATTCTGAGCAAATCAGAAAATTCTGGTAGGTGGCTAATAATTATATACATATAAGTTTTAAGATATATGAACAAGATCTTTCTTTGTTTCTTTCTTTTTTTTTTTTTGGTGGGGAGGGGGGGGTGGGTATGCAATTTCCTTTATATATGCACATTCATACATTTAGACATACTTATATAAGTGGGTCTTCAATTTAATATCGGCTGATATTCAATAACGTGAATTTCAGTTACCAAAAGTATAAATTCATATAGAAAAAAATTTTAAAAAAGAAAATTTATATTTATTTTAACTATATGTTTTATTATATAAATTTATATTTTTAATAACTGACGTTTATATTTACAGTAACTGATATTTATAAATAGTATACCATATTTTGCGTATACAGAAATATACGTGCATGAGTAGATCACAGGGGGAAAAAAAAAAAGGCTGAGGGGCTCAAATCCCCTAGTTATTAATTGCCTATGTCCTTATCCATAATGGGTATGCTTTCCTTGCGTCACCCCATTCCACCCCCTCCCCTTGCACTGTTTAATTTGATGCAAGTTTGAGTTAATAGAATTCAACATTTAATCATAGCTAAAAGTAAAATCAACTTAATTAAATATAAAATTCAATGGCATGGTGATTAATGTCTCCTTAAATCAAATCAAAGTCTCAAACAAAATATCCAAGCTATAACTAACCAACTTCTCAAAATTATATCAAAGCTCCAACAATACGAAGTCAATTTAGTAAAATTTAAGCCAAAAACAATTAATAAAAAATCTTGTAACTGAAATATTAAAATGCCAAAAGCATAATTTTCCTATTTTTTCAAATTAATGTAAATGTAAATTGTGTTAGGACCCGTTTGACATAACTTTTTTTTTTTTGTTTCTAGCCAGTAGAAGAAGATAAGTAAAAGTTGTAATTTCTTAGTAAGTGTTTGAAACGAAAAAGCTTTTGAGGTTAACAAGATCTTTAAAGTTTTCTAATAAGTAATAAAAAT
The DNA here is from genome assembly GCA_038430175.1 of Ficus hirta. Classification (NCBI taxonomy): domain Eukaryota; kingdom Viridiplantae; phylum Streptophyta; class Magnoliopsida; order Rosales; family Moraceae; genus Ficus; species Ficus hirta. The sequence goes on along the minus strand of CM076595.1, from coordinate 11,232,290 downwards.
ATTAAAATGAAATTTATAATATATAATTTAAATTTTGTTATAAGTTTTAAAATCTACTCAACAAAGCAAGTCATATTTTTTTTACTTTGACAATAAACAATTCTGAAAACTATAAACTCTTATCATTCAAATACTTTTAAAAACTATTTTTAGACCTAAGTAATCAAAAACAGTTTTCAAAAAGGTCTGCTAAACAAACCCTTAGTAGAGGGGCGTGATGCTTCTCCCGCACCGCTCCGAACATATGTCAATAAAGAAAAAGAAGAAGAAGATTATCCCTAGAATTTGAGTTCAAGACTCGTGACTTACTAAAACCAATTGAGATGTCAAAATTTAGCAAAATTATGCAATTTTTATGTCAATTTATTTTGTTGATTGTAGTTGTGAATTATGATTGAAAAAAAAAATATTAATAAATTATTAATGATAAATAACATTATTAAATAGTTAGATAAGAACGAAAGATATTTTACGACATAGCACTTTAAAGTTTTTCATTATTGAATTTTACATTATTGACTCAAAAAAAAAAAAGGAAAAAAAGAAAAAGAAAAAAGAGCACATGCAGACTATTCGAAAATCCACGTTTTCGGGGAAAAATAATAATTAAAATAATTAAAATCCACATTTTCTCCAAAAATCCAAGTCTAATCTCTAAAGCGAGCGACCTTTCCTTCCAGAAGCTACAGACAAAAGAGTCCCATTTCCCGTTTCTCGACGCGATCATCATCGACATCATCCTCTGATAATTTCTCTGCTCTTCATCGACCATGGCGACCTCACAGTCACCGTCGCCATCGCTGAACCTCTGTGCAATCCTCTCCGAATCGAAGCGCATCATCAACGCCCACTCCCGCCACTTCCTCGCCCTCTCCGTCCTCTTCCTCCTCCCTCTCTCCTTCTCCTTCACCGTCTACCCCACTCTCCACACCCTCCTCTCCGACCACTTCCCCAACAACTCCCAAATCTTCCTCTCCCTCTCCGACTCCCCCGACCTCCCCTTCATTTCGACCAGAACTCTCCTCCTCGCCCTCTCCTATGCCCTCTTCGTCTTCCTCTTCTCCCTCTGCGCCGCCGGATCCATCACCTACAGCGTCCTTCACGGCTTCTACGGCCGCCCCGTCAAGCTCCTCTCCGCCGTCCGATCGGTCCTCTCCTCCTTCTTCCCCCTCCTCGCCACCTCCCTCATCGTCCAGATCATCGTCTTCGTGATCTCCGCCATCTTCTCCCTCGTCTTCTTCCTCACGATCTCCGCCACTCGGTTGCTAGGGTACCAAATCGAGTACTCATCGCCGTACTTTCTCGGATTCTGCGCCGCCCTAGGGACTGTCCTCCTCCTCGTTCTGGTTTATCTCCAGGTGAATTGGACTCTGGTGTCCGTGATCGTGGTGGCGGAGAAAAGCTGGGGTTTGGTATCGCTGAGGCGAAGCGCCGGCTTGATAAGAGGCATGAGAGGGACGGCGCTGTCCCTGTTCTTGTTCTTCGGGGTCTTCGCGGCGTTTCTGGCGTGGTGCAGCTCGTTCTCGGCGATGGTGCTCGATGACGTCTCCGACGGGTGGAGGAAATTGGAATTCGTGGTTCAAATCGTCGTGACTTCGACTTTCCTGACGGTTTTTCTGCTCTACAACGTCGCCGCCAACACTGTGCTCTACATGTACTGCAAAGCCGTCCATGGAGAATTGGCTTCGGAGATCGCCGAGGAGTTCGCGGCGGAGTACGTTTGCTTGCCCTTTGATGAAGAGAAAGTTCCCCATGTCGTCTCTGTTTCCTGTGCTTGAACAAACCTTACGAGGTTAGTCAGTTAAGCACCTCTTGTAATTTCACTAGCTGAGAGTTTTGTTCTTTTTCCTTGTTTGTTTTCTATAAGACTTGTTGTAAAAATAGTGCAAAAACAAAGAACAGACAGTTATTGAAGGAAAAAAAGGGAAAAAAAATTATATTATAAAAGTGGTTCATTTATTGTAGAATCTATGTTTTTATGGAAAAATTATGGATCTTTAAGCAAATAAAAGGAGTTATAAAAAGTGGAGATTTTGTCTTAAGTCACAAGATTTATTTTTTCCTTATATGATGGGGTTGGAGAAGTTCTTTTCCTTACCAAGTAATTTTGGTAAGAACTGCCAGTATCAGAGACCAGTAATTCATGAAAGTGAAGACAACAAAACCAAATGTTGAGGTTTGAGTCTCTGCCTTGTGAAAACAGAATTATCTGTGTCAGCATTATTGTTATGAATTGGGGGGAAATACCCACCAAGAAAACGCATGAGATTTCTGCGGTGCCGTGTTTTTTCCCCCACTATTTGGGCTGCTCATTAGGGAGACATTATGGTGAAAATACGGAAATCAATGGAATTTGTTAGTAATGCGAATGTGTCTATACTCAACATTACGAGGTCAGCTATGATTTTAGTTCCTCTGGCTTGGACTTTCTCTGTTTTCATAGTTTTTGGTGATTTCTTTAGTGAGACAGTCTTGGAGAAATTGACGAAAGTAGAGGTTAGTGAGTTATTCATAGATTACGAAAGCGACTATACAACGATCGGTTAAGTGCCTAAACGGTACAATTCTAGAGATCCTGCTAAGCCTTTGTCTTGAATCAGTAATCTGCTTTAAACAAAGTAGTCAATCTTTCTTCTTTATGAACAGAAAGTCACCTTAAGCCTGAAGGCTGTAAATTCGGCACTGCAGCTTAACCAAAGCATGTAGGAAGTTTTCAATGTCAATAAGCTAAAGAACCTCACTAGAGCACATGACTCTAAGAGAGATTGATTTGTTTTTCATATTGGCTTGGTGCAAGACATCTGTTTATAGACTCTTCAATGGTGTTTTTAAGCTGAATAGAACTCAGGTTCATTTTATCAGTCCGAGCTTGATGCCGAATCTTAAATTAGATGAGATCAAGTGTTTTCGTATGTCTTCCAATCTAGTTTTCCTAGTCATTGTTGCATTTCCAATGATGTCAGGTTTTTTTTGTTTTGTTTTTTTTAATAATTTAATTCTCATTTTGGAATTCTTGTAGTTTATGTACATCTTTTTTCAATCTATGTCGTTTTCAGGATCCCCCCACACAGGATTCGTCCTTTTCAACAAAATTGTCTTCGGTTTATGTCGTTTTTAACATTTTGTGGTAATGATTTCATCTACTTACTGTTGTTTCTCTAGTCCATTTCTGTTGTCGTTCTTGTGTTTCACCGTCGTTTCTCGTTCCCCATTCGTGTCGTTTATTTATGTTTTTGTCCTTTTCGAATTATTGTCATTTTTTTTAATTTGAACAATTGTCATTTTGAATTGTTCATTCTCATGTTTTTTTTTTTTATTAAATGTTGTAGTTTCAAATGTTGACGTCATTTTTTAGATTCCGGTCGTTTTCCAATATTATCGTCGTAGATTCATTTGTTGTCCTTTTGTTTTTGTTTCACAGCGTTTCTCAAGGCTATCGTTGTTTTTAATGGGCAATAGTTATCTATATATGCCTATATATATTATAGGCTTTATTTAGGGTTGTCTAGGAAGAACCTTTATTCCTCATCTTAATAAATCGTCTTAGCCCACGTTTGGCATCCGGGTTTAATTCCAATTAAACTGTATTTTTTCATCTCAATTTTTGTCTTTTTCTGAAAAGTTAACAAAATTTATAACTAATTTTTAAAATGTCAACCAATTCAAACTTAAAAATTTCATCTCATTTTAAACTCAACCCAAACAGTGAGAAGTGTAACGTATAATATTTATTTAACATAACATTTCTCAATTTAAACTTAATACCAAAAAAATATTAGTTCTTAAAATATTATTACAACTTTTCAATATCAGTGTTACAAATATGCAACGAAGTTCCGGTCTTTTAAGAGGACTGTAGCTTATACTTTTTATCATATTTTTATTTGAACCAATTATGATTAGCTTAACATGTGAGAGAGAAGATTCTAAAAAAATTAAAAAATTAAAAAATAATAATAATGATAATAATAATAAGAGAGAGAAGTTTGGGTTGAAGTTTTCATGTTTGAAATTTGAGAATGTTTTCCTCTCTTCAATACACAGGAGACGTAAATTGGAATATATATGTGTATAGAAAGGGTGTTTCCTACGGTTAGCGGATGCGTTATGTAGATCAACGGTGGCCATTGGATTGTAGAGAAACGACCAAGATTAGAGAATGATATTTGAAGGCATGCTATTCAATTTCTGACAGTTCTAGAAGTATAGGAGTGTAGACTAAGATAATAATAAAAGAGTGCGGGTCACCCCGTCGTCACCACCTTCGTCGTGCAAGATCTGTCGTTCATCGCCCCACCCCACTCTTCTCCACCTTTGCAGCTCCTGTTAGAAAAATCTGACTGTGCTAACTTGAAACATATAACGAATACGCTTTCTTTAAAGCGTTATTTACCTTCTCTCGGAAAGAGATTGCTTTGGGTTGAATTGCAAATCGCTTTCAAGATATGACAAGCTTTCAGAACGAATTTTAACACCAAGCAAAATTGAAAGTTTGTAAAGAATAAAGAACACAATATTTTTAGAAAAATAGTAGTAGGAGAGGGAGAGAGAATTCAAACTTTTTCAGTATATAAAATTTGATTTATTTGCAACTCGTCATAGAAATCTTACAACTTTTGATGACACTCTTTGGGAAAAAACTACCATTTAGAAAACATATTTTCCTTAACAAAGTGTGTGCAAGCCACATAGGCACTATCCATATGTCATTAGATTACCCTTACAAATGTGAAAAAACTTATAAGATGCTCAACACTTTCATTCTTTTCTCGAATGGTACTTTTTAGACTCTACATATGAATGAAAACCGCAGTGGAAATTGAAAAATGGAAACCATGACTGAAGACGTTCGCCCCCGTCCCAAGCTTTTCTGCCGATGTTCTTGGACAGTCTTCTTAATTTGGTTTTGGATTTGATATGGATCTATCTGGGTTTTTTTTTTTTTTTTTTCCTTTTCAAGATATGACGATAAATTGATTTTAAATTTTTTTTAACCTGATGCTGAAGAGTGGCTCACATGTCATTTCGTGGTGCTTACTAGTTACTTAGACAATGATGATAAATTGATTTTTAAACATGTATTTAATTGATAGTTTTGAGTTAAAATATTTAGATTGAAGTTATTTCACTTTTTAAAAATAAGTTAAAAAATTTGTTAACGTTTTTTGAGAAAGATAAATATAAATTGAAATTTATGGATTTGAAGGAAAGCTGTTACAATTTTTTATTTTTTTATTTTTTTTATTTTTTATTTATAAAACTGATGTTGATAAGGGGTTCACAAGAAAAAGTGGTACATTTACTGGCATCTATGTTTAGGTGACATATTTATACCTGTACTTTACAAGTCAAACGGTTAAACTAAGAGTTAGTTTGGTGTATGAGTTGAGTTTGAGTAGAGTTGATGAATTTAAGTTTAAATAGTAATTTTTGTTGACTTTTTTAGAAAAGATAAAAAAAATTTTCAGAAAAAGATAAAAAACATGATGAAAAAAATACAGTTTAGTTTAAATTGAATATACTTGCCAAACATATCCTAAAAAAAATCTACAAATCAAACTTATCGCAATGCAATTACATCCATGTACTTTTCCAAGTTGATCTTTTGTTTCCACCTCCTGCTCCACTTGATTCTGTCACCATTTAACATGGAGTAGTCCTATTTATCCCAAGCGAGATCTAACCCCGTTCGAGTGTCCCTTTGCAATAATCTACGGAATCATATGTCTTGAAATTTTATGTAATTAAAAAAAAAAACATATCATTTAGATTTATATATGTAAAGTTATGAATTTTTAAAATTTGAGTTATAAAACTATAATAATAATTGTGAATAATGAAATTGAGATTAATTTTTTAAAAAAAGATAAAAATTAAATCATAAATTGTGATCTAAACTTTGGTGCCAAACATGTCTTTTTTAAAGTTGGTCTTACCTAGTTCAGCCATCGACATCCATGCATGAACGAGAAAAAAGTTTGGAAACAGGTGGAAGAAAGATGATGAAATTTAAATAAAAAAAAAAATTAACACAATTTTTCATAGGGTTATTCATTTTTAAGTGTCAGTGAGCCCACGTAATTAATGATTCCACGTAAGATGAATCCCATCGGGATAGACAGAATTATTGAAATTTAAACTCCCTTAGACATGCCAACCTCATATATAACTATCCTTTTTTTTTTTATTAGAGAAGTCGACTTCATGTCTTTTAATCAAATAAAATTCACACGCAATGTATGTTTGGTCAAGCTTAACTATTTTTTTTTTAATTAAAAACTTCTTAGACCATGTCAAGCTTAACTACTTGATTAGACCAAACTCTTTGCCTTGTCTAACAGAAAGTATACGTTTATTATTATTTTTGTTAATCATGATATGCGCTTTATATTAAGAACAAGCGAATGTTTGACATTACATCTCATTTTAAATTAAATTGTACTTTTTTATCATAATTTTTATCTTTTTTTGAAAAATTTTTTTATCTTTTCTAAAATTTTTTTTTGTTTTTTCTGAAAAAGTCAATACAAATTACTGTTAAAATTTAAAAATCTTAACTCAAACTCATTCATCAAATACCCCATTAGTTTTTTCAACCAAAAAACTTCGAGTAGTAATATTGCTACCAAAAAGAAAGGTTAAATCTTGTGTTATGAGAAAATTTGGACAGTGACGATTGGAAAAATATATATGCGTTAATACCATGTTTTTTAAAAATACAAAATAGATTCTTATATTTCAATTAAAGATAAAACAACTTTTTAGTTATAATCCCTCGTTGCAATTTCTGTTGTTATCACTGCGTTATTGATTATCGAATTAATTATTATTTTGGTAATTTTAGTCGTTTTTATTTTTTTGATTTTTTGTACTTATATGGGTCTTGTGGTTCTACGAATACGTTATGTTATCGTTTTCACATTCTCTCTCTCTCTCTCTCTCTCTCTCTCTCTCTCTCTCTCTCTCTCTCTCTTTTGTTTTTTAATTTAACCTGTGAAGGCTTTTACTTTTGTACTGTTTTCAAAAATATGAAATACCTTTTTTATATTTCTATGATTAGAGAGGCAAACTTGAGATTTCAAAGCAAGAGAGGGGATATTTAAGGCATTTTTCCGTTATTATTGTTTTTTTTTTTTAATGAAGAAATTTCCCTAACTCTTCCTAATCTAATGTCCGCGTTTCATTCAGATTAGTTTTCCAAAATTTCAAATGCTTACTAGCATACTTTCTAACTTGTTGACTGGTCATATTTCTAAGCTGTAGCCCCATCCATTAATAAAAACAATGATGCCTCCATCATAAATATTTCTATATCTAACTTAGGCTACGTTTGATAAACCAACTCAAACTTAAAATTTTCATATCAGTTTTGTCTTTTTCTGAAAAGTCAACAAAAATTCTAATTAGTTTTTAAAAAGTCAACTAACTCCAACTTAAAAATTTCAACTCCAACCGTAACACCAAACGGAGGTTTAGGCTTTGTTTGGCATTAAGGGTTAACTCTAGCTAAACTGTACTTTTTTCATATCAATTTTGATCTTTTTCTGAAAAGTTAATAAAATTTATAACTAATTTTTAAAAAATCAACCAACTCTAATTTAAAAATTTCATCACCAACTAACTTACCAAACGGAGGCTTAGTTTCGTTAAAACTATTTTATCTAACCCTTATTTGCACATAATTTACCAACAACAAGGCAGATATATATATTTATAATTAAATCTATGTTTACAGTTCATTAAATGAATCAAATTTCCTCTCCAAATTCAATTATATTCTATGACGAAAAGTATAATTGTGTTAGAGGTTGTTCGATTGTGAATTGATCTCGACATCATTAAATTAAATTACTAGATTGTTGTAGTGTTTATATGTATATTGAGAGTCAGAAAAATATAATTGTGTTAGAGGTTATTTGATTGTGAATTTAGTCTCCACATCATTAAATTAAATTACTGAATTGTTGTGGTGTTTATATGTATATTAAGAGTCAGAAAAGTATGATTGTATTAGAGGTTGTTCGATTGTAAATTTGTCTCATATTATTAAAGTAAAATAGTGGATTATTATGGTGTTTATATGTGGATTGGGTTTCTCATTTTTTTTGAATTAATTTTTGAGAATGAATTCTGTCCAAATTTATTTAACAGTGATCCATAAATTCTAGCACACGTGATTGTAAGTATAGCCTAGTGGTAAAATCACACCTGATTTTACCTAAAAGTAAAAAGTTCGAATCCCCCGCATAGAAGTTTAAAAAATAAAAAATAAAAAAATAAAGTCTAGCACACTCTTTTTCGTGCATAGGAAGTCATCTTTTGAGTACCAAACAGAGGCTAAGACTATAAATTCAACCACACAAAAGTGATAAGCTCCACCTTCTGATCAAAACCTTTCAAATTAAGTTGATCTCAGCTTGATTCTCGGGAGCCATGGCTACTCCAGAACCATTAAAATTAAGAAAAGTCCTGTCGGAATCTAATAAAATCATCAAAGCCCAACCCCGAAACTTCTTAGCCCTCACCTTCCTCTTCCTCACCCCTCCAACCATCGCCGCCATCCTCTATCCGACCCTCCAATCTCTCTTCAAGGAAACCAATGAACAACCCGCCAATACTCCCTACAAGAATCTAATTTGGTTTGCTCTGGCTTTATACGTCTTCAACATAGTCTTCTCCATCTGTGCTATCGGATCAATCTCCTACACCGCCTTCCATGGCTTCTCCGGCGAAGTCATTGAGCTCAAATCCGCCATCAAGTCCCTCTCCTCTTCCTTCTTCCCACTCCTTGGCACCACCCTTCTTGTGCAAATAATCGTCTTCATTATCGCTTTTATCCTCGCTCTTTTGGCGATCTCTGGATCTCTGTTAGTGTCGGGGGGGTTTCGGATTGAGTTATTCTCTTCGCCTCATTTTGTTGGATTCGTCATCGCTCTTATGGTTGTTATGGTATTGTTAGTATTTTATCTTCAAGTGAATTGGACTCTGGCGCATGTAGTTGTGGTGGTGGAATCAGCTTGGGGTTTCAAGGCCTTAAAGCGGAGTAACGCTTTGATCAAGGGAAACAGAGGGCTTGCCTTGTCTCTGTGTTTGATTTTCGCAATTCTATATGTATATTGGATGTGGATAAGCAACATGAGTCCTTATACTTCCGATGAGTGGAAGCGTTTGTGGTTAGGTTTGGCTCTTCGAGTTTTGTGCAATTCGTATTTTCTAACGATTATTCAGTGCTTCAACCTGATCGCGACGACAGTGCTGTACGCTTATTGCAAGGCCATTGATGATAAGAAGAAGTCTTCTGGAGATCATTATGTTAGCTTGCTTGTTGATCACGACGATAAAGATGTTGCTGTTGTCTAAACTTGACTCTTCTTCTTCTTCTTTTTTCATGTCTTTTGTTTTTGTTTTTTGTTTTTTGTTTTTGTTTTTTTTTTGAATAAGTCTAAACTTGACTTCCATGGGTTTAGATTAAGTCAGTCAAGACTACACTGGTTATTCTTTTTTTTTTTTTTTTTTTTTTTTGGTGGAACTGAACTTGGTTATTCATCTCGTGTGAAACTATTTCTCTTTTTCCTCTGCTCTATATGAATATCGTTTAGCTCCTGTTTAGATACATTTCATGTGAATAGATATGTTCAAAGGTCTGGAAATAAATTCATAGATATGTGAAATGAAAGCAAAACAAGTATCAGTTAAAAAACAAGTATTTATACATATATATATATATATATATGTGTGTGTGTGTGTGTGTGTGTGTATGTCTGTGTGAGCGTGTCTGAAAAAGAAAAAAAGAAAAAAGTGGGGTGACACATGGCGACTAGATAGGGGTGTACCATAACACTGCAGAAGTGTCATCGGTGCTTTTAATAATGTATATGTATGTAAAAGATTAATAATGTAAAAGATAAAAGATAGAAGATATGAAAATAATTGTTTTAATAATAAGGGCAAATAAGAAATTTTAAAAAAAAGAAAGAAAAAGAATAAGTGTCCGTTTGAATCGTTAGTTGGAGTTAAAATATTTAAGTTGGAGTTGATTGATTTTTTAAAAACTAGTTATAATTTTTGTTGACGTGAGAATTTTTAATTTTAATAATTTGTGTGATAATTTTTAATTTAAATGAGGGCAAAATAAATAAGTTATAAACATATAATTAATTTTAATAGAAATTATGTGAGAATTATTTTTTTTAGTGGGAGTAAAGTAAGAACTATATGAAATTTTTTTTATTTTTAATGAGAATAAATTATAAAATTTAAAAAAATTTTGAGATAAATTTAAAAGAATAAAAAATTTTAATGGCGGCAGTAGCCCCCTCGCTCCCACCTAGCTCCGCCATACCGTTATGGTCAGGTGTTTGGTTAAAGATTGAATGGGTAATTGCTATTCGTTTATATAAAGTTGTTGACTTCATTTATATCTGTGGTTTGGTATTGAAAATGAAGAAACTAGCTACACATGCAGCTATATATATATATATATATATATATATATATTTTTAGAACAACCGGACAGGTTTGTGTGAGTGGATCAGAATCTTTTTGATTGATATGCTCAAGCTTTTGCCAAACATTGGTGCACCTATAAGCCGTTCAATTTGTTTTTTCCTCCTACCACAATTATCATGTCCATCTTGTAATATGTTCCAACCTCCTAATATTTTGTATTCTAAATTATACCCTTTTTTTTTTTTTTTTTGAGGAAACCAAATTATGCATTAATATTCACAAATATCCTTGTTTTCCATATTTTACATTGGTTTCGTTGATTAATTACTAGTTAAGTGTTCATTTGGATGCCATCATTCATGAATGATATTTACACTTTTAGACGGTCTGTATTCTATAATTTTCATTTACAACATCTTCTTTCTTCTTTATCGACTACCCCATCTGTAAATACCCAAAAAAAAAACAAAAAAACAAAAAAACAAAAAACACCCTCTTACCTTTTGGCACGAATACAATCCGAACATTATTTTTCTTGCTTCCTTGACAAATAACAAACAATTATATCAAAATACACTAACGCCATTCCGAATAATGTGTTGTACCTATGTTATTTTAACTTCAATTATTTTACTTAATTGGTGAATATAAACTTAACATTTTAACTGGTTCCTACTTTCACTCCTTTCTTACCATCCCATTTGAAACTGCATGTCTTCCTCACTATTTACTTTGTCCCTAACAAAGTCGTCGTTACAATATTCTTACCAACCCACACTAAACGGCATGTCGTCCCCAAATTCTTCTTGCGACCCTAACTGCTCATTCCCTTACTGTTTCTTTTCCGGTATTTGCCCACCCTGCATAACATTGTTTTCTTCAAATTAATTTTTTGTCCTCTCTCTTTTGTAACTACACCGTGTCTCTAAAAAGCATAAGACCACGGTAAGGCATATTACTATACCAACTCAAAGCAATAACATTTTCACATCCATTAATCACTCTGCTTTCATGTCTCCTACTGAATTTACCATTGTAAACCATTACCGTTTGACTACCTCTCCTTTTTTCCAAAATTTTTTTACTCTCCGTGCTAGTTGATGTCAAATGGGCCGGTCCGGCTCATTTATTTTGAGTTCATTAGTGCTTCGTGTCGACCTATTTAATAAACATAGTATGTCGTGTCGTATTCATAAAAAAAAATTATAGTATCAAACTCGACTCACGGTCCATTTATAAACGTGTCATGCTCTGTTGTGCTCGTATATTAATCGTGCCCAACAATAAAAAATTTTAAATAAATAAGAAAAGTAAGTTTTGAATATTATAGAAAAAATTATTTTTTAACAAAAACAAAACATATTTATTAAAAAGAAATTACAATATTGAAAACTTTATTAAGTAAAAACTCAAGAGATGAAATCTTCCCAATAAAATAAAAAACACCATAGGTCTTATATGAAAATTATTAAAAAATATAATAAAAAAAGAGTAATGTTGTCATGCCATTCGTGCCCCTTATCGTGCTTGTGTTAGTACCCGTGGCGTGCTCTTAACGTATCCGTGCTTTTAGCGTACTCCGTATCTAAAAATCACGTCAAACCCAGTCCATTTAATTAAATATGCGAGGCTAAACTCATGTAATAATCGTGTCGTACCATGCAGTGCTCATTTTTTAACATACCGTTTTCGTGCAGGCCCATTAAACCCGACTCATTTTGACATCTCTACTCCTTGCCATACCACAGCCATCTGCCATCTTCTTCAATTTATTTCAATAAACGTGTAAACTTTCCTCACGTCCCTCGCCTGACGTGCCCCACATAGCTCTTACACGGCCTAGTGCCAGCTCATGACCGCATAAACGGTAACGTACAGGAGACCAAGTGCTTGTGCTATTGGCATAAAATAATATAGCAACTAGCAGGACATGTATAATACTTAAATCTGTGTTTACAGCTCCTGAAAAATGACTCAAAAAATAGTTTATAAAAGGATGTTATGACACCATACTTTTGACTTCTCAAGCCAAAAAAAATAACAAATAATAAAAATAATAACGATTTCAGCCCTTCAATTAGTATTATCATATTAGAGAAATGGAGAAGGTCTTGGTATTCTTTTTCTTGCACTGGAAGATTCATCTTGAGCTTTGTCGACGCCGATAAATCCAACAACAAAAGTGAAAAACTCCAACTTCTAATAAAACCCTTTTCAAACTGATCATAATCTCAGTTTGATTCTCCTGAGCCATGGCAACTTCAGAACCATTAAACCTAAGCAAAGTCCGGTCGGAAACTCAGAAAATCTTCAACGCCCAAGGCCGCGATTTTGACGCCCTCAGCTTCCTCTTCCTTGTCCCTCCAACCATCGCCATCCTCCTCTATCCGATACTCCGATCTCTCTTTTCCGACACCAATAATAACCAACCCGTCAATGGTACTCCCACCAAGACCCTTTTGCTTGCTCTCGCTATATACGTCTTCAACGTAGTCTTCTCTACCTGCGCTGTCGGATCAATCACCTATACCGCCTTCCATGGCTTCTCCGGCAAAGTCATCGAGCTCAAATCCGCCATCAAGTCCATCTCCGCTTCCTTCTTCCCTCTCCTTGGCACCACTCTTATTGCCCAAATAATCGTCTTCATGATCGCTTTAATCATCCTCTCTTTTTTGGCAATCTTTGGATTTCTATTGGTGTCAGGGTTTCGGATTGAGTACTTATTCTCTTCGCCTTATTTTGTTGGATTCATCATCGCTCTTACGGTTGTCATGGTGTTGCTAGTATTGTATCTGCAAGTGAATTGGGCTCTAGCACCTGTAGTCGTGGTGGTAGAATCAACTTGGGGATTCGAAGCCTTACAGCGGAGCAAGACTTTGATAAAGGGAAAAAGAGGGCTTGCCTTGTCTCTGTATTTGGTTCTCGGGTTTGCTTATGGAGTATATGTGTGGATCTACTATGAAAGTACTTCTGGAGGAGCTGATGTCTGGAAGAGTCTTTGGTTGCTTTTGGCTCTGCAAGTTTTCGGATCATCGGGTTTTCTATCGTTAATTCAGCTTAGCAACATGATTGCCATGACGGTATTGTACGCTTACTGCAAGCCTCAAAAGGAGTTTTCTGGAGATCAGTATGTTGGCTTGCTTGTTGATCAAGATGAGAAAGATGTTGCTGTTGTCTAAACTCGACTTCTATGGAGTCAGTCACGCCTAGACTTGGTAATGTATTTCTTGTGAAAATATACCTTTTTCCTCGTCGCTCTAAAATATCCTTTTTTTTTTTTTTTTGCTGAAGATTTTTTCTTAGATATATTTCATGTGAATAGATGTTCAAAGGTTTGGAAATAAATTCATAGATATATGAAATGACATATCCACATGTATATATGTGAGAACATATATATATTTTTTCCTCTCCTTTTGGAATTCTTGTAGTTTATCAATGTCGTTTTTCGATTCACGTCGTTTGTCAATGCAAGTCCTCCCTAATAATTTAACAAACTTCAACATCAAGAACCATCATGATAAGGTGACTATGGGGTTGTTACATAGCAAATAGCATTTAGCAAGCATAGGCACTTTTTTTTTTTCTTTGTTAGGTTTTTCTCATTAGATTTTACTAGTAAGATTTTTAACGAGGCTTATCATAGATTCTGATTTTCAAATATATAGTTTTGACTATAGCTTCATGTCGGATTGGAGATTTTATTTTTTTTATTTTTAATAAAATATTGAGAATAGATAAATGATAAGGATACTAAGGAGGTGTCAACCTAATTAAGATATCTCGGTGTATCTACTGATTTATGTTCCCAACAACCTTATTTAAAAAAAAAAAAAAACATTATGAAGTGACTATTATGATACAATTCCTTGTGAAAATATGTACAGATCTTGGAAATTGGCAAATTATGGGATAATACCATGTTTCTAAAAATATAAAATTGATTCTCATATGATCAATTAAAGAGATAAGAAATTTTTGTCACCATTCCTCGTTGTAATTTCAACTGTCACTGTTGCGTGTTAGCGCTTTTGAATAATTGTTATTTTGTATTTTCCGTCATTGTTCTTGTTTTGGTAACTATGGATTGTGGGTCTAAGTTATGTTGTCGTTTCCATGTTCTTTTCATTTTTACACTTCAAGACGTTTTGTATATATTTATACGCCGTTTCTATAGTTGATTTGCTTTGTGGTTCTAAGTCATGTTGTCGTTTCCACATTCTTTTCATTTTTATACGTTCTGTATTTTTTCGCCGTTTCTACAGTTGATTTGCTTTCTTAAATTTTGATTGATATTTAAAAAATTAAATATATAAATGACATATCATTTCTTAAAAAAAAAAAACTCGGAAATTTCTTTAAAAAAATTGTTTAAAAATAATTATCTGACATAATTTCTCCTTTGCAAATAATAGTCCCCTTTCTTTATAAAGACAATGATCACACAATAATATATTTTGATATCAATATGATCACTCTTGATTAATCTCTAGAAGCTTAACTAATTTTCAAATTGTAAAATAAACTGTCTCATTCTGATTCTTGAAATGACATGTTTGCCTTACAATTAGCTCTATATCTAGCCTTATTTGCACATATTTTACACAAGCAAAAACATAATACCTAAATCTATGTTCACAATTAGTTCTGTATAAGATCTTGACTTATTGCCACATAATTTAGCAACTAGAACATGTATAATACTTGAATAATATCTTGACTTTTCAAGCGGAAAAAGAGAGAGAGAGAGAGGCTTGTAATTTGGAAGGAAGGTGTAAATTTTTTTTTAATTTTATTTATTGTTTTTTTTTTAAATCAAAAAAAATTATAATTAATTTTTAAAAAGTCAACCAACTTTAACTTAAAAATTATTTCTCAAGCGCGTGGCGCAAAAACGCACGCTTAGTCTCTAATATGATAATTTAGATAATACTAATTGAATGGAAAAAGTCCTGGTATTCTTTTTCTTCCCTAGGAAGTTTCGTCTTCATGAGCTTTGTCGACGCCTATAAATTCAACAACAAAAGTGGTTAACTCCATCTTTTAATAAAACCATTCAAACAGCTAATCTCAATTTGATATTCTCCCAAGCCATGGCAACTTCAGAACCATTAAACCTAAGAAAACTCGGGTCGGAAACTCGGAAAATCATCAAAGCCCAACGCCGCAATTTCTTCACCCTCAGCTTCCTCTTCCTCATCCCTCCAACCATCGCCCTCCTCCTCTATCCGACAGATCGATCTCTCTTCCCCGACACCAACAATAACCAACCCGTCAACGGTACTCCCATCAAGACCCTTTCGCCTTTTCTCCCCATATACGTCCTTAATTTTTTCTTCTATCTCTGCGCTGTCGGATCTATCACCTACACCGCCTTCCATGGCTTCTCCGGTGAAACCATCAAGCTCAAATCCGCCATCAAGTCCATCTCCTCTTCCTTCTTCCCTCTCCTTTTCACCGCCCTTATTGCCAAAATACACGTCTTCATGATCGCTTTTATCCTCTCTTTTTTGGCGACCTTTGGATTTCTATTGGTGTCAGGGTTTCGGATTGAATTATTCTCTTCGCCTTATTATGTTGGATTCATCATCGCTCTTATGGTTGTCATGGTATTGTATCTGCAAGTGAATTGGGCTCTAGCACCTGTTGTTGTGGTGGTAGAATCAACTTGGGGGTTCGACGCCTTAAAGCGGAGCAAGACTTTGATCAAGGGAAAAAGAGGGCTTACCTTGTCTCTGTATTTGATTTTCGGGTTTGTTTATGGAGTATATGGCTGGAGCAACTATTACACTTGTGGAGGAGCTGATGACCGGAAGCGTCTTTGGTTGCTTTCGACTCTGCAAGTTTTCTTCAATTCGGGTTTTCTATCGTTAGTTCAGCTTTACAACATGACTGCGACGACGGTTTTGTACGGTTATTGCAAGGTTAATCATGATCAAAAGGAGTTTTCTGGATATCAGTATGTTAGCTTACTTGTTGATCACGATGAGAAAGATGTTAATGTTGTCTAAACTTGACTTCTATATGGGGTTTTTCTTTTTTACTTGTCTAAAGCTTTGTTATGCATTTTTTTGTGAAAGCTGAACTGTTACAATATTTTTCCTCGGCACTGTAAAATATCGCTCAGTTCGTAACATATATTTCATGTGAATAAATGTTCAATGATTTGTAAATAAATGCAGAGATATATGAAATGAAAGCAAAACACGCATAAGTGGAATAAAATTGTACCCCTATCCCTTTGACAAAATAAAACGAAACTACTCCCACATCAAAATGGAAGCAACAATAAAAGGGTTTCAAAAGCTATATAAATAACTTAAAGTCTTTGTTTTTTGTTATTCTAGTAAAAAAAACACCTCAAGCATTTACTTATAAAATAAAAGAGCTGTCTGAATTAGCATAAGAAATTTTAGATAAAGTGAAATTTCAACATTTTAGGTTTAGTTTATAATAAACCTGAGCATGATTGAGCATAATTAAGCTTATGCTGTTTAGGTATGATTATTAATTATATTATTAATATAACATGATGATAATAAATAATAATAATATTATTATTATTATTATCATCATCATTATTAATTTTGGATCATGTAAAAATTTAACATTTTAGGTTTAATTTATAATAAACCCGAGCATGATTGAGTATAATTAAGCTTGTGCTATTTAGATACAAATAATAATAATAATAATAATAATAATAATATATTATTATTATTAGTATTATTATTATTATTATTATCATCATCATCGTCATTATTTTTTCACGTTGTTGCTTATGTTCATTTATATCATAATCAGAAGTGGTGCGTAATGTCATTAAGCATGACTATTTTTCAAATCGATTCAATTAATTCTCTAAAAAATAATGTATAAAATTAAAATGAATTGACTACAGAAGCAGAAATTGCATACATACCTCATTTTCAAACAATATTTATCATAAATTGTATATTTTAGAATATTGTTGATAAATAAATATTTATAGTAAATAATTTATTTACAAAAAAAATTAAGATAATTTTGCGTTAAATATATTATTTACTGTAACTTTTTTTTTAACGAAATACTTTAAATATTTTTAAAATATGATATTCAAGAATATCATATTTATTTATATTTTTTATTTAAAAAAATGGTATTTACACCTCTTTCTCCCTACAAGAGAAGTGTCCCTTATTACCTGGAGGTTTTATTAGGCCTTTTCCACATGGACTTTTTCTTCCCCTAGCTAGTTTTTGCTTATTCCAGTCTCGATGAATACTTTTTTTTCAACTTTTTTTTTTTTTCGAATAAAGATTTAAAATTATAAACTATTTACCCTGTCAAACCTTTTAATCAAACCTTGAAGACATTTCCCTTACGCTTCCTAATTTTTAATATCTGCGATTCATTTAAGATATTAGGTTCCAAATTCTTAATGCTGACTTTTCTGAATATTGCTGACTCATTAATATCGTTTCTGCAATTAATGCTTTTCAATTTGTTGCATGTACCTTATTATTATTATTATTATTATTATATATATTTTTTCTCCAAGCTCGTACCCATTCTTTAATTTCTTGTTAAGTTTAACTGCTACGTGCAGGCATGGATCTATTTAAGGGCTAGCGGCACGAACCCTCCTCAATTTCTTGAAATTTAAATTTTATCTTATATTTTCTTAAAATTTTTATACTTTATCTTTATTTAAAAGTTTTTTTCTGAAATATATCCCATTAAATTTTTTTTTCCTTCCTCAAATATGCCATGTAGTACTCAACTTATTATTATATTTTAATACCATCAATAATATTTGATCTTTTTTTTCCTCTTAATTTCTTTATCTACTTCTCTATCTAAATTTTTTAACTTTAATTTGTTTTTTAAAAATTTATTGATTTTAAAATCATCAATAATTTGAATATTTATGCGTGTAAGTTTTTATTTATTAGTAAAAAGAATTACTTTAAAAAGGAAAAATGATGGTGTATAATAAATTAATTAGAGTGAAATTTAATTTTTAGTTAGAAAATTACAAATAACATCAACAAATCATGAGCTAGAAACTTCTATTTATGATAACATTTGAGATAAAGTTCAAGAATAGATTTCACAATATTTTTAAATATGAAAACAATATGTAATAGTTATTATAAGGTAATAAACATGAAAAAAATTTCTAAAAAATAAAAAATATTAAACTTTTTATCATACAAAGTTATTGATTTTAAAAAATTTTCTCCTTGTGTGCCCTCACAAAGAGAAATTTTTGGATCAATCACTGGTCTTATTTTGACACTATAATTTGAAAGCATAAAAATCAAAGAGACATAAAACAGTGAAATTTATCCCAACATTGTAGCATTTTAACTTTTATTAATAGATGATACTCAATATACCTATGCTCTGTAATATTATTCAAACATAAAGATGTATATCCGAAAAATTCTAAGTCTAACTTAGTCCTTATTTGATCACCCATTCATTTTGAATTTTTACTATTAAATATAATGTGTGTTTGGTTGATGATAAAATATTTAAGTATATTTAAATGGTTTTATTATTTCATACTAACTTTAACTCAAATTTTCATTTTTTTTAAAAATCCGTATTATACTTATTTTTCTCCTTTAATTATTAAATGTTACATTTCAATTTGATTACACATTTTAAATTCTACTTTCATATTCACTTATTCAACTTAAATGTAACATTCTAAAAATTTCAGATTCATTAATCCACAATCCAAAGGGCATTTGAATGCAGTATTAGGATATGCGTTTCAAAGACTTTTTCAAATTAATATTTGTCTGAAAAATAAACAAAAATTTAACTGGTATTTGAAAATCCAACAAACTCCAGCTTAAAATTTTCATCTCCAACAGACGAACCAAAATACATCCTAAAAATTTCAGATTTATTAATCTACAATCCAAAGGGCATTTGAATGCATTATTAGAATGCGCGTTCCAAAGACTTTTTTTTTTAATTTTATTTTTGGTTGAAACGCGTTCCAAAGACTTAACGGGTCAACTTTTTCTTCTTTTTCAAAGTGATCATTATCTATAACCAAACAGAAGTGAATCCAAAATATATAAATCATAAGAGACCTTTCAAAGTGATTTCTTAGTCCCACGTTCTTTTTCCTAATTCATTTCCAATCAAACATGGAAGAAACTTCAACACCACCATCACATGAACCCTTCCAAAATACTCCTCATAAAAAGAAACGTGGCTAAAAAGAAATGTCTCTTATTCCCTGTTAGTTTTATTTGGCCTTTTCCACATGGAGCTAGTTTCTGCTTGGAAGACTCGATGCTTACTTTTACTTTTTCATTTTTTTTTTTCAAATAAAGCATTAGAATCATAAACTATTTCCCCTATCAAACATTGAAGAAATTTCTCTTACACTTTAAAATTTTCAAAATCCGCGTTTCATTTAAGATATTTGGTCCCAAATTTTAAATGCCCACTTTCTGATTGTTGGTTCATTAATATCGTTACTATATTTTTGCTTACTTTTCAATTTGTAGCATAGCATGTACTCGTTCTTTCTTTGTAAGTTTCGCTGTTACGTGTCTCTTTTGAAAAATATTTTGGAGCATAAGTAATGTTAAACATCATAATTGATAAATGATGGATCTTTTCTATAGGCCTCATGTTATGAGATTCATCTTCTATTAACGTATGTGATATTAAACATCATTAAATTTTTCCCAACATTATTTGTTTCATAATTGGCATCCTAACATGAAAGCATAAAAATCGGAGAGACCTAAAACTGTGAAATTTATCTCAGTATCGTAACATTTTAGTTTCTATTAATAGGTAGAAACTAAAATGTTATGATACTGGGATAAATTTCAGAACCTTTTCGGTACCTATTTTAATATTATTTTAGAATAAACACTTATATTGAAATATTTAACTAAGGGTCCGTTTGATGAATGAGTTGAGTTTGAGATGAGATGAAATTTTTAAGTTTGAGTTGAGTTGACTTTTTAAAAAGTAGTTATAAACTTTGTTGACTTTTCAGAAAAAGATAAAAATTGAGATGAAAAAGTACAATTTAGTTTGAGTGAAATTGATTCACCAAACAAGGCCTAAGTCTTTATTTGGATCACTCATTCATTTTAGAATTTTTACACTTATAAATACAATGTGTGCTTGGTTAATGGTGAAACATTCAAGTCCATTTAAATGATTTCACTATTTCACAATAATTCAACTCTAATCCAAATTTTGAATTTTAAAAATTCATATCACACATATATTTTTGTTTACCTTTACACTATTTGAATTACATTCAACAAAACCATCTAAACATACATTCAATTTGAATACATAAATTATTTAGCTAAAAAAAATTTTTTGAATACATAATTTAAATACATTTATATATTCAATTTAAATACAACAAACTGAAAAAATCTAAAATATGATCCAAAAGAGTATTTATTTAAATTGAATAATAGAAATAGGGCATTTAAATGCAATTACTAGGATACGCGTTGCAAATTAAGACTTGAATGAGTCAACTTACTGTTTCTTCTCTTTCAAAGTGGTTAGTTTATAAGCAAACAGATCTGAAAACTCCACCCTATATCTATACCATAAACAAGCTTTCCAAGTGATTTCTTATTCCTAATTCATTTCCGATCAGACATGGAAGAAACATTAACACCACCATCACATGAACTAAACCCTACCAAAATACTCTCAGAATCAAACCGAATCATCAACTTCCAACCCCGAAATTTCGTCTTCCTCGCCGCCCTCTTCGTCTTCCCCTCCATCGCTGCCGTCCTCTATCTTGTGTACCAATATCCTGTCGCCATTTCAGACTATTTCCTCACTAACATCGGCACGAATTCTTTCGGTCCTGATCATCAAGATCACGTTGCCAACATATTTCCGAAAACCTTTTTGCTTCCTCTCGCATTCGCCTTCTTGATCTCGCTCTTCTCCCTCTGCGCCGTCGGATCAATCACCTACACCGCCTTCCATGGCCCAGTCAAGCTCAAATCGGCTTTCATGTCCATCAAATCATCCTTCTTCCCGCTCTTGGGAACCACTCTTCTTGTCCGAACCATCATTTCCTCGATCATCATCATCTTCGCGGTCATCTTATTATCGATATTCCATGGCGCTCGGTCTCTAGGGTTTCATATCACGGTCTATTCGCCTTATTTTCTCGCATCCTGCATGGCCGTGGCTATTCTTTTCACGTCGGTGGTCACGTATCTACATGCGAATTGGTCTCTGGCCTCCGTAATCGTGGTGGTAGAATCAACATGGGGTTTCGAGGCCTTGAAGCGGAGTGCGAGTCTGATCAAGGGAAGGAGATGGCTTTTCTTGTCTGTGTCCTATGTTTTGTGGTTTAGTCAGGTGATGTTGGTCTTGAGCACTTATCATTTTTGGCTATCCACTTATGACATTGTGTGGAAGCAGTTTTTCCTCCTTGTCGCCACACAAGTTTTGATGATGTCGATAAGTCTAACGTTGTCACAACTTTTTTGTATCGTCGCGAATACCGTGTTGTACGTGTATTGCAAGGCCATTCATGATGGGGAGGAGTTTCCAGGACCGGCAGAGTACGTTAGATTGCCTGTTCAGGACAAGAAAGTTGCTGGGAGGGAGGTTTCATATTCAGTCCCTTTTATTGTAGTATCCGCGCTGGTCTTATGCCTTATTATAATTTTTCAGACATTAATGTATTAAGAAATGGATTTTTTATTGTTTTTTTTTTTTTTTTTCAAATTCTTTAACGCTACATTTTAAAGTTATAAAAAAAATAAAAAAAAAAAACTGTACTTTATGTTTTGGCCTGTTTTTTTTTTTTTTTTTTTTTTTTTTTTAAGATCGGAGGTGAGGGATTCAAATGTTTCACCTTATATGATGAAGTTAATGTGTGTGGAATTACCGTTAGGTTATGCTTAAAGCCTCGAGTGTTTTATATCTATATACATTCAAATTTCAAAATTTATCTTTTTTTTTTTCTATGGAATTTCAAGTTGATCTTAATAAGTCTTTATATATTTTTTTTCCTCCTATAGGCTGATTTTGAATATGAGAAAGACTTAAATATCCTTCACGTTTTTGAATTTTTATCATTTTGTTAATTTTTTTCATTTTAGGTATTTTTTTGTTGAAAAATTACCTCTGATCGAATAAGGTTAGAATTAAGATAAATTCAAAATCTCAATGTTTATATGGTTGCATTCCTAGCTTGGTAGGCAGCTTGTTTCTGCTGCTTAAAAAGGCAGTAAAAAGTTAGATGTCCAATCTTTCGCAGTTGCATGTTCTTTTTCAACCATATGTCATATGACATTAAAAATGACTAAGCAAAAATGAATAATCTATCCCAATTTAGAACTTAGAGGTATAATAGTCTAGCGATAATATCACACATGAATTTTACCTAAAGGTGTTCGAATCTCCTCACCTTCAAATTCAAAAAAAAAAAAAAAAAAGAACTTAGAGGTCTAATCTTTAGAGTCTTATAACTTAATAATATAAGGTGTACCTTCTTTCATAAATTCAAAATTAGATACAAAATAATAAATGTCCTTTTAAACTAAAATGCCTAGAGGTAAAGAATACATATATTTCAACTCTCCTCAGTGTTTGTTGCCGAAGTCCATCAATTTCAAAGTATACAGTGACAAATTTGTGAAGCCAGAATGTAAAGATGGAGACGGAAAAGGAAAAGAAACAACAAAAGAACCAAGGAAAATGGGAAAACATAGCATACGAAAGATCAAAGTCGAAGTGTGAAGAAAGTGAAATTTTTGAAGAAAGAAAAATTACATGCATATTTCTCAAACTGGACGATTTCAATTTTATTGTGCTACATATGGAAATAACACATTAAAAAAAAATAGCATAACAACTTTTTGCAACACCTTCAATCTGCGCAACTGTTAAATGTTGCTTTTCATCTCAACATATTGTGACTTCTATGCATTTAATCACAAATTTTTATTGTCATTAAAAGTTTTAGTCATAAGATTTTTAGTTGAGGAAATTTTTTGGTATGATCACAAACTTATTCCCATGACTAAGTTTGAGTTATACAAAAGATCATGACTAATTACAAACTAATCATAAGGTTAACTTAAATTGATATATCTTTAATCACACAAAATATTGTGGCTAAAGGTATCAGAAGAACATACTATAATTAAAAGTTTGTGTTATTTTTTATTATTGTTGTGGTTATTATCCATACTGATGTTAGGAAAAAAAAAAAATTTTTTTGAAAGGGAAACATGTTAGGGAATATTATTAGTGTCTCACGCCACGCATTAACATAAATTAGTGAGTCTTCCTAGGACTTACAGCTCACTTTCTATTTATTATGATGGTTCTTTCCAAATATAAATTTTTATCATTCTGACAATGTCATGGTATTTTATATCAGCGATAGCTTTAAATTAGAAATACGGTATATATATATATATATATATATATATAGTGTAGAAATTTCACTAACGTACGTTTCCTAAAGGCTAAAGGGCATCTAATTCCAGTTAGTCCAAAAAAAAAAAAAAAAATTTGTATGCGTACAAGAAACGTTTTAATCCTCCCCAAGTCCCGAAAAATTATAATATTAATGACAATATCCATTCCCTCCACGAAAAGAAGCAAACCATGCAATCAGTATAATTAATTAATTCCTAAAAAAAAGGTATATAATTAATTAATTCCTAAAAAAGTATAATTATTTAACTAATAAAGACTTCGGCTGGGGTTCTTTCTTGGTGCTCAAAGGCCAGGTTTTGAAGTTTGCATCCCACAAATTCCACCAAAGGGAACTGAAAATTCCTCCACAATCTAGCTAATTTGATGAACAAGCTTTGATATATGTCTGTGTGTGTGTGTGTGTTTGTGTGTCTTATCTTTCCTTTCCTTTCCTTTCAATTCATTTGATCAGGCTCAGCCATGGAAAATATTACTCGACCCCAAAAACCTAAAATAAACTTCAAAAGTGTTCTCTCGGAGTCATGGCGACTTATCAACTCCAAACCTTGCCACTTCTTCGCCCTCGGCTAACTCTTCCTCCCCCTTCCCTTCGTCATCTCCGCTATCGCCGGGGAATCTATTTTATTTGACATCTTTTGTTCAACGTTCCTCTATCCCATGAACAAGACTGCTCTTTTGCTTGCTCTAGCTTACCTTCTCTTTAACTGAACCCTCTTTCTCTGGGCCACGGGGTCAATCACCTACACCGCCTTCCACGTGTTCCACGGCAAAGAAATCAAGTTCAAGTCCGCTCTCAAATCCACCGTAGCTTCCTACCTCCCACTTCTTGGCACCACTCTTCTTGCCCACATAATAGTTCTCATGATCAGTACCATCTTTGCGGTCTTTTTGGTTTTGGTGATCGTTGGGGCTAGGCGGCTAGGGTTTCATATTGAGGCCTCTTCGCCTTATTTTCTCGTGTTCTGCTTATCCATGGTGGTTCTTTTGGTGTTGGTTGTGATACATCTGCAAGTGAATTGGGCTCTGGCTAGTCAACTTGGGGTTTCAAGGCCTTGGATCGGAGTTGGAGTTCAATCAAGGGAAGGAGATGGCTTGCCTTCTCTCTGTCTTTGTTTTTCTGGTTTTTGTATGGAGTTTCCTGGTGGAATATTTGTTATCGTTTTCGAATGGTGCAGTCGGATGACTATTGGAAGGAATCGGAGAGATCGTACTTTGTTGAACCGGTGACTTTGAATTTGCTAGTAATTGTTAAGCTCTATTAAATGGCTGCGAATACTGCCTTGTACGTGTATTGCAACTCGGAGTCTAGCGGTGACTGCATTAAATTGGCTGTTGATCGTGATGAGAAAGTTTCTGATCGTCTTGTTAATGTTAATTATGCGTCTAAACTTGATGGTTGTAATAATCATAAGGTTTAGTCAGTGAAGTGAAGATCGATATATAGTGCCTCTGTACGAAAGTTTCTACTTTTTTCCTAGTTACAACTATTGTTTATAGTCTGTTTTAAATATGTAACACTCGTGTTTGTATAAACATATATAGTATTCAAGGTTTGTGAAAAATGCAAAGATTAAGTTGTAGGGTTTTTATGAGAATTGAACCGTGTGATACGTAAATATGTTGTTGAATGTTTGTTGAAGGTATATTTACCCCCTTCAAATATATACACATATACACACTTGTAAACCTAGGTTTTCTATAGATTAATGATTCTTATCTCTTGGGTTCCTCCTCCCTGTGGTCGGTTTGAAAGTTAACTCTGACGGAGTGGCTCATGGAGCACCAAGATCTTCCAGTTGTAGCGTCGTTTTCAGGACTTGTTGTAGATTTGTTAAAGGTTATCTCTCTTCTCCTCTTGAATGTTCTTATGCTTATGAAGTTGAGCTGATACGTTTCATTTAGTTATTGAAAAGGCCGGAGAATTTCAGTGATAACATCTTTAGATTTAATGTGACTCTATGTATTTGGTTTCCCTTTTCGATCAAGATCAACTTGGATTCCTTGGAAGTTTCATAATACCTTTAGCTTAGGCCTCTAAAAAATATGCAAACTCCTATAATTGTAAGAGAGTTTCCCATAACTTTCAGAGAAGCCGATTGTGTTGCTAACTGTTTGGCTTCTCATGCTGTCACTCTCTAGCACTTTCAATGGTGAACTTGCCCCTAACTTCCTCCAGTGGATGAGACATGGCGAACCTTTTTTTTATTAATTACAGATTCGAGAATGTTTGATTGTCCTTATGATTTGGTATTCAGCTTGTTTTTGACCAGATAAACACTTTTTTTTCCTTATTAGATTTTTTCAGATTAGTTTTACTAGCTAGTAAGGTTTTTAACGAGGTCTATTATGAAAATATTTCAAAGACAAAGTATACTTTTCCTTTTGCCATCATTCCCTGACTAGTCAATATGGTTTTTCTTTTTTTTTTTTTAGAAGCGTTACACGGTTTCCGTTTGTTTATTTTTGAGCTTTCTATTTTTCTGTTTAATTAATAATAAATATAATTGGGGGCTTATTATAAGACAAAAAATCTAATAGATATCAATCTAATTGAGATGTACTACTAGTCTCTCAATTAATGTTTCTCGTTATTTAATAAAAATACCCGCGCACACAATTATGATATATATATATATATATATATAAATATATATATTTTGCTTGAACACAAAAATGATGATATTGATCGTTTATTGAAGTCACAAAACTTTGAATCCGAGTAATATGACCGATTTGGACAGGCATATTCGCAAAATATATCAATTGGTCCTTCTAACACTAGGCAATAGGCATGGATTTGTTTACTTACAAGTAGGTACAATAGTTTGAGCCATTTGATTTTGATTTAATGGTTAAAATACTTTGTATGTACAAAAAGAAAGTTAACTATTTAATACAGATTTATCAATGATACCGTCATGCCGTTGATCTACTTGGATGGAAGAATGATAATATTATGACCATTGATAAAATGACAAAGGATTTTAGTTCTGAGTCTTTATTAGCTAACACACCACGTAATAACGATAGACTTTGGCATAAAGTGAAAATTCTGAGACAGATTTTCTTTATTATCATACCACCACCATCACCCGTGATTGACTCGGAATTAGTTTGGAGATGCAGAGAAATTGCCGGTGGGGCAGGGATATAATTAACTAGCAAATTCTTAGCCGTAAGCCACATTGTATGTTCAAACTACTACTTAAAAAAAGTGTACTTTATTGTTGAAAAAATATAGGTACCAATTAATAAAACGACAATTAAACAGGATTTTGTTTTTCTTTTCTCAAAGTAGAAGGAAAAGAAGAAGAAATGATATCAAAAGTCTTATAATTTACGTTTTAATAAAGGCTTGACTGACTTGGCTATCACCGTAGTCTTTAAGTCTTGCTTTTTGCGCCCTATATACAAGTCCAACCAAACGAAGAAGAGAACTCCAAACGGATACCAATTAATTACCTTTCAAACTCTAATTAAGTTTTAGATTAAACTAGCTGTATCTTCTCTGTTTAATCTCTTCTCTCTTCCTCCAAATATCATCTCCCGAATTAGTCCCACCATCAGCTATGGCAGTGGCAACTTCACCATCACCCCAACAAGCAGTACTTAACTTCACCACCATTCTCTCCGAGTCAAGACGAGTCATAAAATCCCAACTCAGCCACTTCCTGGCCCTCACCTTCCTCTTCCTCCTCCCTCTCACCGTTGCCTCCACCACCTATTCCAACCTTCAATTTCTCTTCACCGATGCCGCGATTGATCGCCATAACAAGTTCCTCAATCGAACTGCGACTGGTACTAGTACTTTTGTTCCTGATCATGACCAACAAAACCAACCCGCCAAAATCATTCTCACCACCATATACTTCCTCTTCTACACAGTCCTCTCTGCCTGCGCTGCAGGGTCAATCACCTACACTGCCTTTCAGGCCTTCCACCGCCAACCCATCAAGCCCATATCCATCATTAAGTCCATCTCCACTTCCTTCTTCCCACTCTTGGCCACCACTCTTCTCGTCGACGCCATTGTTTTCGCGATTTGTATTATCTTCGCGTCAGTGATCAGTGTGGCTTTGTTGCTAGGGTTTGAAAGTCATGCCTCTTTGCCTTATTTCTACGTGGTCTTCATGGTCACGGCGATTCCTTTCATTTTGGTGTTGATATATCTGCAAGTGAATTGGGCTCTGGCGTCTGCAGTTGTGGTGGCGGAATCAACTTGGGGGTTTGAAGCCTTGAAGCGGAGTAAAATGTTGGTCAAGGGAAGGAGAGGTCTTGCCTTGTTATTGTGTTTAGTTTTCATGTTTTGGTATGTAGTGTTGGCGAAGAGTACTACGTATACTTCACTACTGGTAACTGATGAACCGAAGTGCTTGTTCTTATTCGTCATGGCTGTACAGATTGTGGTCACTTCGAGCTTCAAATCGATGTTTATGCTCTTTGAGATGGTTTTCAATACTGTTATCTACGTGTATTGCAAGGCCATTCGTGATGAAGAGGAGATTGGTGGTGAGTACGTTAGATTGGCCGTTGTTGCTCATGATGGTGTTGTTTATGTTAATTCTGTGTCTAAACTTGATGCATTCTCTGAGGTTTAGTAAGTCCTCTCTATAGTAAGTTAAGGTTTGCTGTTCTGTTTTCTTGTCCCTTTAATATTATTTTGATAACTCATTTAATTATGTGGTTAAATTCATAATTTAAGTGATATGACAAAATAATATTAAAGGACAACCAATAAAATAGAATATTTGGGACTGCTGTCTAGTCCAATATGCATGTGCCTAAAAATTCAGTTCCTTTTCCTAGTTATAACTGTTTTTGCTTGTTAGGCTACGCACGTTAACACGTACAAGGCAAAAATAAGAAATTGAAAGGTTTGTGATAAGTGCAAAGATATGTTAGCTGTTTAGAATTTGTTCTTCGATCATGTGTTGTGATATTGCAATTAGAAAAAAAAAAAATTTTGAATCCCAACAAAATTGTGCCTTCGATAATGAGATGTAATGGGATAGTGAGAATATGATTTCCTATTGAATATTTATAGAAGTAAATCGCCCGATGCCTAAATTCCGTTTGGTAGGTGTTGCATTTTGTTTATGTTTTTGTTTCTGTATTTTGTAATAATGGACGTGGACTTCTCATACTCTCGTATTAGTTGTGTATTCAATCCGCTAGAGTACGAGTTTTATGTGATGTTGGGGATGAGCTTTTTACTATAATTCTCTTAGTCTCCATCAATCAGTTTTTCATTTATTGTAATAGTATTGCTGAAAGAGTCGTGCATGTATGCTCGTTAATTGATGTGCCTTTTCGTTTTCATGTTGTTGGAATTTGTTGCATGCTTTATCCCTTTGTGTGCTTTCTTAGAATTTATTGGCGGAATTACAGTAAAATAAGGATTATATTTTCTCATATTATGAGGTCATTGAAATTAATATTAGTAGTGGTATTATCCTGATTTGGCAAGATAAATCCACTATTGCAAAGAATCGGAAAGATCGTATTTTGTTGAACCGGTGACTTTGAATTTGCTAGTAATGGTCAACCTCTAAGAAATAGCTGCGAATACTGCCTTGTACGTGTTTTGCAAGGCGGAGTCTAGTGGTGACTGCATTAAATTGGCCGTTGATCGTGATGAGAAAGTTTCTGATCGTCTTATTTATGTTAATTATGCTTTTAAACTTAATGGTTGTACTAATCAAAAGGTTTAATCAGTGAACTGAAGATCGATATATAGTGCCTCTGTACGAAAGTTTATACTTTTTTCCTAGTTTCAACTGTTGTCTATAGTCTGTTTTAAATATGTAAGACTCGTGTTTGTATAAACATATATAGTATTCAAAGGTTTGTGAAAAATGCAAAGAAGTTGTAGGGTGTTTATAAGAATTGAACCGTGTGATATATACTTATATATGTTGTTGAATGTTTGTTGAAGGTAGAACTTAAACCCTATTCTCAGCTAATGGCATGTCTTTTTACCCCCTCCAAATATATACACATATAAACACTTGTAAACCTAGGTTTTCTACGCGTTAATGATTTTGATCTCTTGGGTTCCTCCTCCCTGTGGTTGGTTTGAAAGTTAATTCTGAATGAGTGGCTCGTGGAGCACCAGGATCTTCCAGTTGTGGCATCGTTTTCAGGATTTGTTGTAGATCTGTTAATGGTTATCTCTCTGCTCCTCTTGGATTGTTCTTATCCTTATGAAGCTAAGCTAATACGTTTCATTTTAACTATTGAAAAAGCCTGAGAATTTCAACGATTTACATCTTTAGGTTTAAAGTGACTCTATAATAGA
Source organism: Ficus hirta (assembly GCA_038430175.1). NCBI lineage: Eukaryota > Viridiplantae > Streptophyta > Magnoliopsida > Rosales > Moraceae > Ficus > Ficus hirta. The sequence continues at coordinate 11,202,073 of CM076595.1, read as the reverse complement.
GGAAACACGGTGACTCTTTCTTATTACAGATTCAAGAACGTTTGATTTTCCTGACGTTCTAATGATTTGATATTTATTTTGTTGTTGACCAGCATAAATATTGTTTTTCCCTTACTAGGTTTTTTTCATACTTTTACTAACTAGTAAGATTTTTAATACGATCTATTATGAAAATTATTTTTATAAAAGAAATTTAGACTTTGCTTTTGGCATGTATTTTTTTTTTTTTTTTTCAAAGAAGCCTTGTACGGTTTTCTATTTGTTTACTTTTAGCTTATTGTCTTTTTTTTTTTTAATTGATAATGTTGATGGGGGCTTGACATAAGGCCCTTCTAACACTAGGTATGGATTTGTTTACTTATAAATAGGTACAATAGTTTGAGCCATTTGATTTTGATTTAATGGTTAAAATATTTTGGTTGTACAAAAAGAAAGTTAACAGGTTTATCATTTACTATTATATACAATGAGTAAAGCGAACCGGTATTTAATGAAATAATGCTAAAGTGCAACTTATTTTGAGAAAAATAAAAAATAAAAATAAAAATAAAAATAAAAAAACAAAAGAAAAGAAAACCCTTTGAGTTGTTTGTTATGAAAATTTTTACATTTATCAGTAATGAGTAATTTAAACAAAAAAAATATACGCATTATAAAATGGCTATATATATTGTTAATATATGCCCATAAATTAGTTTTTAACTTTTATTATAATGGCGTGAATATGAAAATATAACTATTGACGTGTAGCGAGAGGAATCCGGATGAAGTTTTCTTTTAGAGCACTGCCATTCGGCATCCTAATGTACCAACTCCGCTGCAGTTCCTGTCTACGTGGCACTGCTTTTGACATAACTGGGTCCCACCGCTTGGCAGTTAATTGAAATTGAAAAGAATTACTCCACTCGCCTTCGTGATTAAAAAACCACGCGCCTACTCTGTTGGGAAGAAAATCATTGCCCTGTATGGCCATATATACCATTCTCCGAACTTGCCAAAATCATAATAATAAAAGGGGAGGATAGGTAAAGCCCTTATTTTATACTCTTAATATTATTTATTTTAAAATTATTAAGATATAATTAAATAATTGAGATATTATTTATAAAGAAGCCTTGTACGGTTTTCTGTTTGTTTACTTTTAGCTTATTGTTTTTTTTTTTTTTTTCAATTGATAATGTTGTTGCAGGTCTAGTCAGTGCCAACAAAATATTAACGAACTTTGCACGTATCAAGTTTCAGACTCAAATATAAGAATCTGTTTGGTGAATGAATTTGAATTAAAAATTTTAAATTTTAATAATAATTTTTATTAATTTTTTAAAAAAAATAAAAAAAAATAAAATAAAAAATAAAAAAAAATTTTAAAAAAAATAAAAACTGAGATAAAAATTTTGATTTGAGATTAAATATAAACGGACCCTAAATGAACGTTTCAAGAAAGACATTCTTTTATAATTATGTCACCGTCACCAACGGTGCTTGACTTGGGATGAGTTTGGAGATGTGAAGAAGTTTCCGGTGGGGCATGGATACATCTTAGCTGTAAGCAACTTATTCCAACACACATATTATATATATATATATATAATTTTCAAACTAGTATTTAAGAATGTGTTCATCGAACCAGTATATATTTTTAAAAAACATATGCACCAATGAAACAGGATTTTGTTTTTCTTTTGTCAAAGTAGAACAATAGAAAGAAGATAAAAATGATATCATGAGATTTTAATTGTATTAAAGAATTTGACTGACTTTTTTGTTAAATAAGAGTTGACTGACTTGGTCCACGGTCATTTCTTAGCGAATTTTCTTTCCTGGGCTATGGACATATTTTAAGTGTATGTTTGATTCACTGATTAAAAATATAATTTTTAAATTAAAATTAATTAATTTTTAAAAAATTAAATAAAATTTTTATTAATTTTTTAAAAAAATAAAAAGTAAAAATTTATATAAAAAATTTAAGTTGGAGATATCGAATCAAACATAAAGGGGTGTTTGGGTGATGAGTTTAAACTCATCACCATCAACTTAATTTTTGTTTTTTTCCTCAAAAGTTTTTTTGTCTTTTTTAAAAAAATCAATCAAAATTACTATTTAAACTTACAAATCTTAACTCAAATTTACACACCAAATATTAAGAAAAGTCTTGCTTTTGGCCCAAACGGATAGAGAAAACTCCAACATTTCTAACCAAATTACCTTGCAAACTCTCAGTTTTAGATTAAACCAGCTAAATCTTCTCTATTTAATCTCTTCTCTCTTCCTCGAAATATCATCTCCCAAATTAGTCCCACCATCAGCCATGGCAGTGGCAACTTCACCACGACCACAGCAAGCAGTACTTAACTTCACCACCGTACTGTCCGAGTCAAGACGAGTCATAAAATCTCAACTCAGCCACTTCCTGGCCCTCACCTTCCTCTTCCTCCTCCCTCTCTCCGTTTCCTCCATCGCCTATTCGACCCTTGGATTTCTCTTCTCCGACGCCGCGATCGATCGCCATAACAAGTTCCTCAATCGAACTGCGAATGGTACAAGTACTTTTGTTCCTGATCATGACCAACGTCAGGACCGACCCGAAATCATTCCCACCCCGACACTTTTGCTTGCTTTCGCATACTACCTCTTCTACACAGTCCTCTCCGTCTGCGCTGTCGGATCAATCACCGACACCGCCTTTCAAGCCTTCCACCGCCAACCCATCAAGCCCATATCCATCATTAAGTCCATCTCCACTTCCTTCTTCCAACTCTTGGCCACCACTCTTCTGGTCGACGCCATTGTTTTCGCGATTAGTATCATCTTCGCAGTCTTGTTCGTTTTGGTGATCATTGTCGCTTTGTTGCTAGGGTTTCAGATTCAGGCCTCTTTGCCTTATTCCACCGTGATCTTCGTGGCCATGGCGATTCTTTTCGCTTCGGTGTGGATAAATCTGCATGTGAATTGGGCTCTGGCGTCTGCAGTTGTGGTGGCGGAATCAACTTGGGGGTTTGAAGCCTTGAAGCGGAGTAAAATTTTGGTCAAGGGAAGGAGAGGTCTTGCCTTGTTTTTGTGTTTGGTTTTCGGGTTTTGCTATGTAGTGTTGCAGAGGAGTACCAAATATCCTTCACTACCACTGGTAACTGATGAACCGAAGCACCTGTTCTTGTTGGTCTTCGTTGTACAAATTGTTGTCACTTCGAGCTTCAGATCGATGTTTAGGCTCTTTGAAATTGTCGTGCATACTGTTATGTACGTGTATTGCAAGGCCATTCATGATGGAGAGAAGATTGGTGATGAGTACCTTAGATTGGCCATTGATGATCATCAGAACGTTGCTCATGATGGTGTCCTACTCTATGTTAATTCTGTGTCTAAACTCGAGGTTTAGTAAGTTCCGATCTGCTGTCCCGTTTTCTTGTTCTTTCAATATTATTTTGACAACTCATATATTAAGTCTGTGTAATTTTTAGTATTAGGTCAAAATAATATTGAAGGTCAAATTCAGAAAATTCGGGACAGCTCTCTAGTCCAATGTGCATGTGTCTAAAAGTTTACTGCCTTTTCCTAGTTATAACTGTTGTCGTTTGTTGAGCTACGTACGTTTACACTTGTAGTTGTATAAGGCATAAATAAGAAATTCAGAGGCTTGTGAAAAGTGCAAAGATATGTTCGCTGTTTGGAATTTGTTCTTCGATCATGTGTGTGAATTTGCAATTAGAAAAAATATTTCTAACAAAATTGCGCCGTGTCTAATGAGATGTATATTTTCCTGTTGAATATTTGTAGAAGTAAATAGACCCCGATGCCAAAATTCCTGTCTTGTAAGTGTTGTGCTTTGTTATTATATTTTTGTTTGTATTTTGTGATAAGATATATAGTCTTCTTATACACTCGTATTGGTTGTGTACCAAATCCGCTAGAGTACGAGTTTTATGTGGCATTGGCAATGAGCTATCCCTTAGTTTCGATCGATGTATTGCTGAAAGAATCATATGTGTGTTTGATAATTGATGTGTCTTTTTATTTCATGATGTTAGAATTTGATGCATGCTTTATCTGCTTGTGTGCTTTCTTAGAATTTGTTAGTGGAATTGAAGTATAATTGGGATCAAATTTACTTATATTACAAGGTCATTTGAATTAATATTAGTATCGGTATTTTTCTGATTTGGCAACATAAGTCTCTTACCTTTATTAGTGGCGTCAATTTGAATATTGACCTGGTGTGCGGAGTGAGCGGATGAGTTAGATCTTAGCTGTTAGCTACTTCCACGTTCAAGCTATATTGCTTCAATGTGGGGGGTCTATGTAAACATCTTTGGAATCGGAACGATAAAAAGCTATGTTAGTTCCGTTAATTTAAGGTACTAAGAAAACAAGATAACTCTTGATCGTATCAGTGTGAGATATGTCCTTAGTCCGATCAAATCTCGAATACAATCTTGAAATCCAAACTCGGATCTCGATCCCCATCCTGGAAATTGACCCCAGTTCCAAATCTCAACCTGTCCCCAAACTGTCACTAGTTCCGAAATCCAATGGTATCTAGAACCTTACCCTAACCTCAATCCTAGGTCTCGACCCCAACCCTCACTCCAACTCCAATCCAAGACCCGTTCCAAACTCCTACTCAGGTATCAATTTTAGATATATTTGAAATAATTGATAATTGATATGTTTATTAGTATGGTCCTTCAGGTTAAATAATATAATACGGTCTATTACTTGATATTTGTAAAGTTGCACGAGGTAAAGTTGTTGCTAAATGTTATAGAACAATAAAAACGCAAGAAAAAGTAAACAAATACGAACATGCAAAGTTTATAGAGGCTCGTCTCCATGTTCATTATAATTAGAGTGTAAAAAAAACTTACAAGAGAAAATCGCATATATCTCGGTCACTTTATGTTTTTCTTCTCAAACCCCTCTCTGATAAATCCTAATGACAGCACCTTCCACTTATAAAGAACACTAACTATCTCAATTACAAGTATTGAATCTGAGAAAAAAAAAATTATAAGATGAATCCTAGTACTAGCATTAGTTAAGCTCCACAACTTAAAAAAAATATATGTATCAAATTTTTTTGTGATCTCTAATCTACCAAAAAAAAAAAAAAAAGAAGGAAAATTGATAATTTATTTATAAATTTCAACATCATAACATTCACAGAGAGAGAGAGAGAGAGAGAGAGAGAGAGAAAACATTATAACCAAAAGTGAGAAGAAGAGACACTCGTTTAAAGGGAGACAGAGTAGATGCTTCAAATAGACGCCAAGAGATTTGCAATTTGCAGCTTTTCTTCGCTGACAATCAAGAAGACAGCTCCCATAGGGACACCCCAAGAAAAAAAATAAAAATTTAATTTCTTGTGGATAAGTTGACTACCCTTCCATTAAAAAATAAAAAATAAAAAATATTGAATGAACCATTCGTACTTTGCATGGGAAAGAAAGCTACGTCAATGCTATCACTAACTGAGCATCGTCTCAACTTGCCATGATCAACATGACAACAACAATTGGACAAAGAAAAAATCATGGAAAGTTCATTTTGCCATGCACAACACAATTAACAATTGGATTGTCTTCTCATGAAGACGAAAATCACTAGAACATTCTAGAGGAAACTCAGTTTTAACAAACAGCCTGCACAAAGAGAGAAGATTTTTAGCATTACTTGCAGCAAACTTAACATTGAGTGGGTCACGTCAATCTGCGAAACCCATCAGAGAGGCTGCAATGGAGCTCAGACTCGAGCGAGAGCTCAAGAGCGAGCAAAGTACAAAATGTATGTGCATCTCAATCAAAAACCAATTCTAAGAACTCTATACAGCCCCTTTCATGTCTTCTTCTTACCCCTCAAGATCTCGAAAACCCCGCCTGCAACCAATTTAAGCTCTTGCCCACAAATGAAAGAATGTTGGTGTTGAACAATTCCTCCTGACAAAATCAAAATGACCTAAACTTTCATTACAATGGCAGCTGATCATTATAGCTTTCTGTGGTCAGCATGGCCAGAGGAAGAAGCTTTCAGTTTGAAGATTCTCTCATCTGGTTCGGAGCTGAAGAGAACGTTGCTCCAGTTTGTTGACCGTTGTACAATTCTGGAAGGAACTCGATCACTATCTTCTCCACCGGATGCTTCGTAGCCATCACTAGTTGATCTTGACAACGGGAATCCGTTCTGAGCAGCTAGACCAGCAGCAGACATACCTGCAAGTCGCCTTGCCTCCTCAGCTCCTGACAAGGACGCTCGAAAAGGGTGGATGTCAGGCGAGTCCAAACTGCTCTCGGGAGAGGAAGCAACAATGCCAGTTGAGCCAGACATTGCCAGGCTTGTTTGGAAAGCGCTCCGTGCTTCGAGCTGAAGAGGAGCCAAACTAGATGATGATGTCTCGGTGAAACCTTTCGTAACAGCTTTAGCCGAGACCACACTAAGTGGCTCCATGGGCAATTCAGCTGGAAGGCGCACCCGCTTATTACCTCTCCTTTTATTATTGTCGGGCCTTGGCAACATTCGGCGGCCACTGCTGCCAAAGCTACTGTCGGTTTCTAGCCCAAAAGGTTGATCACGTCTTACCACAGGCTGCAAGATTTTGGACTTTTTCCTTGCCTCCGCTGCAGCCTTCGAAATGTCTTCTGCATTTAGTCTTGCAAGAGTCCACGGACTGATCTTAACCGCCGCAGGATTCTTCTTTCTAATCGTGTCCTCTCCTGCCACCTTTTTCCCTAATGAACTAACAGATCCAGTCTCTGGTGGTACAACATCAAACTGGATGAAAAAAAAGGCAGAGCATAAACAAATCAAACAATTCAGTTACGAGACGGGAGGGGTTAAAAGGTTACCTGATCTTCGAGAAACAGGCGCGGTGGAGTGCACCAAGCACCGCGATGGAAGGTAGTAAAGGAGCTTGCACTGCTTAATCCGGTAAGCGAGCTTGCAGGAGACATTTGCGGACTCTGCTGACCTCCAACTCCTTGTTGCTCTTGCTCCTGCTCCCTCAAAGCAATGATGTAGTCATACGTACTGATTCCCTGTTCACATTAGCAGAACCACAATTGAACATCACTAGATTGTTGAACAAGAAACCGACTCATATGATTAGAAACGGAAGCAGCTGTCAAGCTTACCTTCTTAATCAGAAGGATGTGGAAAAAGAAGAGCTGCACGAGCGGTAGGGTTGCGATCATTGCCAGAAGGGTGCACAGTGCCTGTTAATTCCGTTTAAATGAGGTTAGCTTGATAATTAATAAAAGCTGTTGAGACAAAGAAAGCCTATAAATGAATAGTAAAGTTGATCTAGATTCTGAACTCACGGCTAAACTAGGGAAATAAAGACCAGTCGATAGCACTCACCACGACAAGAACAAATGGCACCATAGAGAAACTACTTCCCAACTTGGTGGAGATTTCAATAGAGAATCGTTTCCGCTCAAGAAAACAGCATACGAGCACAAGGAGTCCGGTAGACCATTGTAGAATAAGCTGCAATCTCAATCCCAAGGTGCACAAACCATGTATAGACCTGTCAATAATCAATTAAAATGAAAATGATTTTGAAAAGAAAATGCTTACCCTGAGGAGATCTTCGGCTCTGGCTGATTCCTTGTGGGACACATTGAAGGGATAAAATTACTAACATTTTGAAGCTCAGGGGAAAGAATTAAAAGTTTCAAATTCGGACGCAAAGGATATAGTGCCACATCAGCTTTTCCGTCCATTTTAGAAACGAAAGGGGAAATTTTCCTAAAGTTTTGGCGTTTGGTGGGGAGGGATTGAGAAGTTGGGGCTAGATCGAGTCAAGGCTAGTAATAGAGGAGAGGTTTGAGGGAAACAATAGCTCAACAATTGTAGTTTCAATGCTGAGATGTTTTGCAAGATAGGACAAGGACAGAGGCTCGTGCTTACCAATAGGAGAGCAGTAACCATGAGGGTGAAAAATTGTCTGTAGTTCCTTTTCCCTATACAGTTGTTAAGCCACTGAAAAAATCACAGATGCATTCTCATTAGAAGAATTACGAAACGGACAACAAAATTTGGACAACAAAAGAATAGGGGAAAATTCTTATACCCTGCAGTGATGATCAAAGCGGTCAACACATTTATCGCAGACTCTACAGTGTTTACTATACTTGAAGACCTGGATTGGAGTCAAATTTGAATCCGTGCATTAGAAACGGTAGCAGGCTACTTATTCATAAAGTGAAAAATGAAGGCATCACTCGTTACTTCTCAAATGCGAGGTATATTCTTTGGATAAAAACAAGCATAACTCTCAAGATATATCCGATTCGACAATCAAATCAAACGAGTGAAAAGGCTTCTTGATTTATGTGCTTCTACTACGCACCTCAACTTCACACAAACTGCAATAGAACATGCCTTCTTCACTCATTTGTTGAGAGGATTCCTCCCTTGAACCCGAGCAACTGCAGATATAAGCACATGGAGAGAAACAAGCCAACAGAAAACAAGACGAACGCTCTTGTGATGCATTTTTCTTCTCGGTATCAGTTGCTGAGACTTTGGAGTCAACATCTTTTCCAAATGAATCTCCATCCAGAGGTTTTCCTCCACATTTTACACCATCAGCATCATGTAGCGATGAAGTCGATTCTCCACCCAGTTTACACTCCTTTTGTCCAGAATGCTTTCCGATGTCCGGAATCTTAAGATACTTTTTCGACTTAAAAACTCCTGGATCCCCAGGATCAGCTGCCGCACACCAAATATAAAGGCCGAATACACACATAATCTGAAAATAACAGAAAGATTACCAAAACTTCAATGGCGAATAAGGCATGTCCAAATCAAATACAGGCTAAAACTTAAACACAACAGACAGATTAAGAGGTTTACATATTTGCAATTTCTGGTATGAATAAACTAAGCTCAGAATTAGCTGCCACAAGAAACATTCTTCCCGAAACCGGTCAACTTGGAATTTTAGGATCCATCAAAAAGCATGATTTAGCAAGACATTTTATATTGTCACTCTTTTAGCTTAACCAATTATGAAATGGCAGAATTGCCAAAATTTGAAGGAAACTTGAAAGATTATGCTATCCAAACATGTAAAGTTTTGATTTTTAAGCACATCAAAGTGTACGTTCAAGATGTTTGGAATCAGGATCCATAGAAAATTTACAAAACAGAAAAAAAGTCTCCGTCAGCTAAAGTGAGTAGTACTGTGACTGACTTGAACGGATCTGTAGACCAAGTCACCAGAAAATGAGATAAAACAAATACCCAGAAAAGAGAGAGAAATGAAGTTTGCACAAAAGGGTTCTTATGAACACAGACCCAGAAACAGGGAAAATTACAGATCTCAGCTCAACAACCCACCAAAAAGAAGAAAAAAAAAACAAACAAACAAAACAAAAATCTAAATTGGAAAGGAGAAATGGGCTTACAAGAGGAGTGTACAATCCCATAGCAATGTACTGGAACATCATCTTCCCAACAAAAGGAGCAAAGAACACATAGAAAGCAAAGCCCAATGCCAGGAATACAGCCACAGCCACCACCTTTGAAGAGAGAAGGAACAATCTATACAGTCAAAAATTAAGGAGGAAAAGCAAAAAAGAGGATATTTTTTGGAGTACATTTGGTGGGAAAATCTTGTGAAAAAACATACCTGGAGAGGGTGATAAGGAAGCTGCCAACCATGCTTCCTCATTGTTCTTGTTCAAGGCTGCAGAGAGAGAGAGAGAGAGAGAGAGACTTGCTAGAGAGAGAAATAGCAAAACGCCTCTAACTGAAATGTGGCAAAGAAAAATTAGGACTTTTTTTTTTTTTTGGAATATAGTTGATTTTCCCCCGTGTGTGTTTGTCTATCTATTTTCCTTCATTTTCCAGGAAAACTGAAAATGGCTGATTCACAGTGGAACCAACCAAGAAAACAAAAGAAAGTTGCAGGGACATCCTCCACGGAGGTGTCTCATCAAAGTAAAGAAATGGAGAGAGAGAGAGAGAGAGAGAGAGAGAGAGAGATTTTAACTGGGTTTTGTTAAATGACAGTGAGGAAAAGCTTTGTCTGGTTCACTCAATCATAGCAAACCAGGTCAAGGAAGGTGAGAAAACAAGAGGGTTTTCTTTAAAATTGTTTCTCCCCTGTTTGTTGTTGCAAAGTATTTACTTACAAGAAAATGAGAAAGAAAGAGAGAGAGGAGAGACAGAGAGAGAGAGAGAGAGAGAGGCCTGTCTTTGCTTTGCTTTTCCATACCTATAAATTATAATTACCTCTTTAAGTCACCTTTTACTTTTTTTTTTTTTTTTTTTTGCCCCCTTGTTTCTAGCGTTACTCATGTGTCACACAGGCCAGTGCCACAGACGGTTGTTCGCTCCTCTTTTTTGCAAGTAAAATACAGTTTCAACTCCTTCAAACTTTTCTACCATTTTTTTTTCCTTCTTTTTTTTTTTTTTTAATAGAATTACAGCCTCATTCTCTCTCTCTCTCTCTTTACTTTGTCCAAAAGGGAAACAAACAACAAAAGAGTTAAACTAAAGCCCAAGAAGGTGGTTTTATGTGTTTTGTCCGAGTGAATACTTCTTCTTCTTCTTCTTCTTTTTTTTTTTTTTTTTTTTGGCTGGAAGGAATTAAAAAACACAACACAACACAGTTAAAAGAACAATTTGGAAGAGATTGTGACTCCTCGCCTAGTGCCGTTTCTCCTTTTGAGCTCTTGTATCTTTCATTTCCTGATGAGCTTAGCTTCTTTGTAGCTGGAGAAAAATAAAATAAAATTAATAACTCTCTGAAATGTCTTGGCCAAAAACATCTTCTGTATTAAATGTCATTGCTTTCTTTTAGTTATGTACTTTTATTGGGTAGTTATTGCCTACAAGAGGACGAAATTGTGTTCTAGTTTTTGAGCCATTTTTTTACAAATCTAGGTTTTTCTTTTTTTTTTTCTTTTCTTTTTTACCATCTTATTTTATTTTTTTCATCCCCTGGACCAATTTTTTTTTTTTAATCATATTGATTGAGCATACTCTTAGATATAAAACTGAAGAATTCTGTGATGAAATGAGAAAAATTAGGTGTGTTATTGATAAGATCTAACTTGTAACCGTCGAATTGTAGTATAATTATATTAGATTTAGGAAAATATAATTTAGCAAACATTAATATAGATATTTAATGTTATATTCTTGTGGGGCTTTTTTTTATTTTGTTTTTTTACCGTCATTCAATTTTCCATAAAATGGCATACTAGTAATAGTATTTGTCTCTTTTGAATTTTTTTCATATCGTCTGAAATCGTTTAGATCGAATTTTTTCCGTTTCGTTTAAAAATGAATCAGAATGAATAAATAAGTTCAAAGATAAAATTATCGTCTCTACTTTTGTCGATGAATGCTTAATTATCACTTCTGTTAAATCGTTACTTCAGATTTGTTTCCTATGGTTAAAAGGTCGCTAGTTTAAAGCAAAACCACATCCCAAATACCAAAACTGTTTAAACACTGGCATTGAAAACGAAAAACTAATCAGCCTTCTTGTCACAATGTATTTGGACTTTGCTTCTGTTTCTCTTGTCCCAATTTCAACTGATTTCATTTTCATCTTTTTTTTTTTTTTTTCCAAGTTCGCGATTTGAAATTTTGAATAATTCAAAATTTATATCAGGAGGAGAATGATAGATAAGCAAGCTAATTACTACACTCCAATAGGAAGAGGACAAAATATAAAGTTGTCGAAAAATACAATTGCCTTTCTTGAAAGGTGTCATGTGCCACTGGTTTACAAACCCAAACGAGAGATATATATATATATATATACATATATATATATGTAGTCTTTAGGATGTGACTTAGTAACTATATATCCACTAAAATAACACTTTAATATCACAAGATTACAAATATGAAGAAACTTGAAGTCAAAAAGACTACTCTATATGCACTTAAATCACAATAGAGATTGTGAATGTGATAGTATTTTGTATCTTAGCAAAGCTTTTGAATCGATTAATTAGCCTCCGTTTGGTAAGTTAGTTAGAGATGAAATTTTAAAAGTTGGAGTTGGTTGACTTTTTAAAAACTAGTTATAATTTTTATTGATTTTTCATAAAAAAATAAAAACTGAGATGAAAATTTTGAGTTTGAGATGAAACACCAAACATAGCATTACACAAAAAATTTCTAATGACGAAAGCTAATTAGGTGAGGAAAACTAATGGGATTAGTAACTAATCCTAGTCAAATATGCCGAAGAATTTATTTAATTGGGATTTTCAAATATACTTTTTTCATTTTTTATTTTTGTATTTTATGGATTTTCATATTTAAGAATTTGCACATGCAATGAGAGTGACACAACAAGAGGAAAAGGGCAAAAAGATGGCATGGACGTCTGTAGTAGTAGTGCATGTAGGTGGGGGACTAAACTTTTAGGGCTCTTAAAAGATTGTAAAATTTGCAATTGGCATTTTCTTGTCAGATTTTGGACTTGATGAAACCAATTTAATAATAAATAATAAACAAAAAAAAAACAAAAAACAAAAAACAGACACGTCTCCACCAATGGAAAACTTTAGGTTATTAAACTCACTGTAACATTTCATTCAAGAAGCTCAAGTTTTTTTCATCTCGAGATATACCAAATACAAATAATGGTTTTTTTTTTTTTTTTTTCGCTTTCTTTAACGTATAGGCCCTGACAAGGGTAGCTGGGCAGCATTAAATAGTTTTGGATCTCTATCTGTCTCGTTCTACAAAAGCAGTTTCAGTATACATAAATACATATATACATATATACACCCCTAATCCCATTCCACGCATTTCTAAGGCCCACCATTTCCCTAATAGTTGACTAGAGCAGAAAGATTCGTCCGACACTGGATAAATTAAACTCTCTCTGTCCTTTTTTTTTTTTTTTTTTAATGTTGTTTTTTTGTTGGGATTGAAGAGAAAAAAAAAATTGTTGCATCGGACGCTCAAAACAAATCACATTTTGTAAGTTTTTTTTTTTTTATACTAATCTAAAGCATGTGTTATGTAAATTTAGATGTATTTAAAAATTGTATTTACATATAAAAATTTTAATATAAATTTAAAAGATAGACCCAAAAAAAAAGACATAAGAATTAAAAAAGAGAGGCATGAAAAAATAAAAATAAAAAGATAAAATGACTAACATGAAAATTTTTTTTGACCAATATAGAAAATGAATAAATTTAAAAAAATTTAAAAAATTTGGGCCAAAATAAAAAAGAAAATCGAAGGACTAAAAAATAAATACAAAATATTTTTGTCTAATACAAAAAAAAAAGACTAAATTGTAAAAAAAAAAAAAAGCCAAAAAAAAAAAATAAAAATCGAAAGACTAAAAAAAGGACTAAATTGTAAATTAAATATAAAAATTAGGTTAAAATAAAAAAAAATAAAAAATGAAGAACTAAAAAGTAAATATAAAACATTTTCGTCCAAAACAAACGAAACAAACTATTTTGGACAAAAATGTTTTGCACAGCACATTGTGCTTTCTATATATAGTTATAGATAAATTCATAAACCGTTTTTTTTTTTTTTTCCCTTGCTTTTGCAGGCAAGTTGTTTTGGTTATGGGAAATGTTGAAGAGACCCCAAATGTTGTAACTTTTTGACATTTTTGGTCAACTATTGGCTTTATTATTTTAGTTGTTGTTGTATTGGGAAGTCATAATCAAACCAAATAACTAATGAAAAACGTTGGGGATCTAATTTCATCCGCTTGTGAGGTTTCAGACTTGATTAGAGAAAGAGATTAAGTTGATGTCTTCCAATTTCATACTTTACATTATTGTTGTTATATTTTAAAAGGAAAGATACAAACCAGGAAGAGAATGTGAAGGGTTTGAATATAGAGACATCAACAAGAAAACAAATCAAATGAAAGGTGGGGTTGTTAACAAGCCCCATAATTGAGGGATTAGACCAAATGAGTACAATTATTCAAGTGTTTAATCTTTTCTCTTTTTGTTCTAAAGTTTTCTTTTCCCTCAAAAAATGTTGTTTCCAAAAAAAAAAAAAAAAAAAATCAAGACACTAGCTATGCTCTAAAAGGATGGAGCTTTTATAAAATGACCTCCTATTTTACACTATTTTTTAAAATTGTTATTTTAATAATTGGATCAAGTTTTTTATTTTTTTTCCTCCTTCAGAATTGTGAGAGTGGAGGGATTCGAATTCCTTGTCTTTTGATGGAGTCATGTGCAGAATTATCGCTAAACTAGACCTGCAATCATCATTGAATCAAATTTTTAGTTGTTTAATTTATGGGTGTGATATATAACTACTTCAGTCATAAATAGAAGATACTAAAATAAAAACTCCCTTAAAAGAACGCCTGAGATGATGGCTGGATAGATGCGTGCAATTCATTTATTGCTACTAGTATAAAAAAAATGAAAATTTAATTATAGCATAATATATATATATATATATATATATATATATATTGAAAAACCATGCATGTCAAACATTAGGCCGAGGATTTGGACCCGTGACTATACAAGTGACCCCCCGTTTGTTTCATTGGCCTTTTTGGTTGTCATTATTGGAGTCATGTGATTGGTGCCTCGTGACCTATTCTCTTCCTAGAGTTGGACTTGGTGGGCTTCTTACCCTTTGGTCCGGAGACCTCTAAAAAAAACAAAAAAAAAAAAAAAAACGATGTAAATTTGACATTAGTTTTTTTTTTTTTTTGGTTGAAGTAAATTTGACAATAGTTGTACTTATCAAAATTTAACATAGAAAATAACAGTTTATTAGATCATATTTTTTTTTTACCTAAATTTCAAAATTTATTATTACCACATTAATTTAATACTTCATTAGAGGTGCTTTCCAAAGGAAAACATTCAATTTTGGCAGGAGAAAAATGTAATTTTCTCAACTGAAAATTTGATTGTATTAGAAGCTTGGAAGATCCCATGAACACCTAAAAGGCTATAAAGAAGCAACGTTTACCAATTCTTAGCATCTTTTTAGTTATCCGGTTAGGTTAAAATTTTTAAGTTTAATTTAAACGAATTGAGTTAAACATTTGGTATTTAAGTTAGAATTTTATAAATTTATCTTGATTTTAGTATGGAAACACTATTTAAAGTTTGAATTGAAAATTAGAACCGAGTGATTCAATCAAATGCACGATTAACAATTGGGATTGAACTTTTTGGATTGAAACTAACCATCTAAACGAACGCTTGATAACAGCCGCGTGATTGCAATCGTCCGGCTATGATCAATGCACCCATCAAAAAATTTTAGCTAGCTAAGACCTCGAAAGAGATGAGAAATCTATTCAGTTATGAAGGTGGCACAAGACAAAAGCATCACATCATGATTTGTACAATTGGATGGTCTTCACTGTAAATCTCTTTTTATTTAGTTTTCTTACACGGAAATGGAAATACGAAGTAAAAGGTGTGGAGTGGACCCAGAATTGGTGAACCGGGAGCCAAAAGAGTCAATAAAGATCAACGTGATCATAATCAGAATAAGTTGCTTCATTAGAGAGCAAAGAAGAGATGAAAAAATATTCAAAAAAAAAAAAAAAAAGAAAAGGAAAGAAAAGAAAATAGGAAGAGTAAAAGAGAGAAAACCCATTTGGTACCTTTTTTTTTTTTTTTTTTTTTTTTAACTAATGCTTTTCAATTGTGTTTCCCATGACACATAAAACTTGAAAAATTTAGGACATGCAATGCTGGAAAAATGGTGAAAAAGAACAATATACAAAGTTCCTTCTTTTTTGTTGCTTAGACTTGAAATTTAGGGCGAGATTTCTACCTTTTTCAAACAATCTTGTGACTAGCTATATTATCATTAGCGAGTTCAAAAAAGAGAAACATAGAATATAAAGCATAGACCAATAATTTTATTTAAAATATCTGACCGATAAATGCACAATTCTAAGTCATCAGAATCATACCTGTTTATTTAACAAACAATATTGATACTAAAAAAATAAATAAATTAAAAAAAACAAACGAGTACACAACTAGTAAGGTATTTTGATTCGTACCCCATCAGAAAATGTACCAATAGAGCTACAAAATTAGATTCAACTTTGACTGTGATTTGCCTTGCCCAACCAACAATCTAGTCATTTTTCCTTTTTCAGAGTGATTTAAGGCAGTAAAATGAGCAGCAAACTTGGACAAAATTCATGGCAAGAAAATGGCTCGCTCTATCAAATCTGGTGTAGCATGGCTTGGGCTTTAGTTTGTCGGGTGAAGTTATTGACCCTACATATGAACTCTCTCACGAGATCTATCTTCTATGTGATGCCAAATCCATACAAACAATATATATATATATATATATATATATATATATTTCGTGAAATATATGTATATATATATATATATTTTTAATATTATATGCCACATACCAAATATGTAAGCAAACACATCCACGATATTTGTATTTATGTCACACTTGCAAGGACTTGTCTTATAACACGGTATCTGACATTATCAATTTTGCTTTCTACCAAAAAAATTAAAAATAAAATAAAATAAAATAAAAAAAACAACAACAACATCATTATAAATTTGATCGTTACATTTTTTGTCTTGCTTTTTTTTTTTCCCCCCCCGAAACATATCAATAGTTTAATTGTTTCCTTCATGATAATGAATTGTTTGTAACGTCAATGTTTACATTTTTATAATATGTAAATTGTAGTATTTGTTTCAATTAAATAAAAGATGGTATTTGTTTATATATGTTAAAGAGTCCTCTCAGTGTTGAAATATTAACTGTAATATAAATTTTTGTCAGCAACGAAAAAATATCTTTATAGCAATTAGAAAGCCGAAATTTCGTTAGAGAAAACATAGAGATGGGTAGAAAATCTGTCTCTATTATATGATTGTCACTGTCATAAGCAAAATGGGGCCAAACAGAAATTAAAAGCTAGGGAGGGTCATGCTTGGGACTTTTCATGATGGGAAATTAAAAATAAAGGGGTTGAGGGTTGGGTGGGTGCCTTTCATTATATTACTTTAGACAAACATGTGATGCATTTAATCATATCCAACCCTCTATTTCCGGGGGCTCCACTTCTCTCTCTATCTATGTTTCTCATTTTATAATTATTTTTTATTAAAAAAAAAGCTTTATTCTTATTTTATATAAGGTAATATGGGAATTTTTTTAACTTTAAAAATTCTTATTTTTTTCACCATAGGTAGAAACTAACATTTTAACTATTGTATTAAATTTTTAACCGTCTGATTTGTGATCGAGATCGAGAGTAATTCTATAGTACATGTTGTAAAAATTTAACATAAATTCTTTAGATATTAGATTGTTAAGAAACTAATCCAAGAATCAAAAATAATTGTTATTAATGGTGAAACATGACAGTTTTTACTCTAAAAATTCGTAAATTTTTTTTAATGAAAACAAATTTCTTTGAGTGGACCGAATAAAGTCGATTTCATCGGTGTCTCTCACTTTTAAAATGAATTTGCATGGGAATCAAAATCTCCTTTTTTTTTTAGCTACCTTTATCAAATCTCAATTTCTCTCACTTTGTTTGATTTTTTTGGTTAGTATGTTGATTTGCCACCTAATCAAGTGATTAACATAATCAATCATTAGATTGATTGTTCACATTGAAAAGATTTACCTTTCATTTTGTGGGGAACAGACTTTTAGGCTATAGAACATGAACTCTGGGCTTGCTGAAGCCCTGAGACTTGGGACAAGTTTTTGTAATGGAAAATGTATTGGGCCTCAGATGAGCCCATCTTGGCATGCCATTTGCCCCCCATCGTGGTCCTACTCCTAGGAGGACCTACTGTTGACGAGAGAGAACAGATGAAACTAATTAATGGAACAAATGAAAGCATCTATTAAATTAGTGAAATCTGAATCCTTAATAATTCGAAAAGAAAATATGTCCCATGTGCTG
This sequence comes from Ficus hirta, assembly GCA_038430175.1. Classification (NCBI taxonomy): domain Eukaryota; kingdom Viridiplantae; phylum Streptophyta; class Magnoliopsida; order Rosales; family Moraceae; genus Ficus; species Ficus hirta. Next base: position 11,184,171 of record CM076595.1, on the reverse strand, counting down.
GGAATTTAAGGTATGTTTGGTGTTCGGTTCGAGTTTGAAATGAAATGAAAATTTTAGGTTGAAATTGGTTTACTTTTAAGAAATTAGTTATAATTTTTGTTGATTTTTTACAGAAAAAAACAAAAAATCAATTGTAAAGTACAGTTGAATTCAAAATGAAGAAAGACAAAATTAATTGTAAAGTACAGTTGAATTCAAAATGAACTCAAACACCACCGTAGGCTTAGTTTTATAAGCTCAGCTATAAAATTACAAGAACATGGGGATTTTAATGCTTTAAATTGCGATCCAAAGAGATGTACCAAGTGCAGTCTGCACTGCAAAAAAAATGCCATTAATTTTGTCAACTCTGATTAAAGGGTAGTTAAATTTGTGATTATCCGGATCTCCATAGTCAATCTCGATTCTATGAGCAAGCAAAGAGGATTTTGGGGCAACTATCCATCTTAACCTTCAAAATTGAAGAGGAGAGGAGAAAGAAACGGACTCCACCGTGAAAAGCTCATCACAGCCTCCTTCCACCGTGCCGAGCACCATTTACACCCTTGATGGCGGTATCCCCTCGCCCACCTGCCCTTACCACTCACCTCCCGCGCCACCAAAAAGCCCTTGTGCAACTCACCTGCGCTTACCACTCACCTCCCACACCACCGAAAAGCCCTTGTGCAACTCCCCATCGAGCCACCACCTTGCAGCACAGCCCCGCCACACGACATCGCTATTTCCCTCCACTCAAGCCCACCCCATGGCGATTCTCTCCCCACGCGGAGTTTATTAATATATTTATTTGCAAATGTGTCAAGGAGGACTCGTGCTTTGATTGGAGGAGCAGAGGCATTGATTGGAAATGGTATAGGCTGAAATTTGTTTGATGTTAGTGAAATTACTTATCGTCTTTCTTCTTGGGTCATTTTAATGGGTATGTATGTTATTTTTAAAAAACAACTCCAATGGTTATTTTAGCAAATTTTGCACAAAATTGATGTTCAATTCCCTTAATTATCTACACATGTGTGCTAAATTTTGAACGGAAACTAACGGAAAAGAGACCGAGTAGGCTACTATTTTAAGAGTTCAAGGTCATTTTAGAACGCCGCCAACTGAATAGTTCGGAGACGGATGGAGCATGTTTTTACCCAAACTAAATTTAAAAAAAAAAAAAGTATTCATATGAAACTTGGTGGGCTTCAGAATCCTAAGGTGAAAACAATTCTAAACATTTAAGCAGGGAAGAAAAAAACAAGGGACTATAATCTTAAAGCAAGGAAAGTTTAGTTGTTTTGAACCAAAACTTCAAAATCATTCCACACAAAGATATCATCTCAAAACTCAGGTCTGTCATGCTTATAGTACCGAACATAAAAAAACTGTAAACAAAATTGAGAAAAGACCAGATTGCAGCCAACAACGGGAAAGCCCCATCAACGCAACCTCCTCGCTTCTCTCTCGGACTCGAGCAAGGTGAGAATGTCGCCTTCCCTCACCGGTCCCTTGACGTTCCTCATGATGAACCGGTTCTGGTCATCAAGAAACTTGACCCTCACTTGAGTCACCTGTCCTCTTGAGCCGGTCCGGCCCATGACTTTCACCACCACAGCATGCTTAACCTGGGACTCCATTCTACACAAGGAATATGAAAGAAACTTAGGATAACATATCTTTCAGTTGGCTCAAAATACCAATGCAGATCATCGAAAGTTCCGAATTCGAAAAGATATTCCTAAACTGTAATCTTAGTACTTCCTAACTTCGGAAAGGCCGCCAAAAAAAAAAACACTCTTTACAATAGGCTGGGTCAGATCTTCTCATCTCAATAAACATAAAAACATGACAACAGAGAGCAACTACAAAACATTAAAAACAGATCCCACTTTCCCAGAACAAACAACATTCGAATTAATCATTAAACCTAAAATCTAATCCAAAATCATTTGAACTAAGCATACAAAAATCCTATGAACGATGAAAAAACCCAGATTCCCAGATTATGTATACAAAAACTAAATCACACTTTCTGAGCATAAAAATCACATAAATATTAATTCGCAAAAGAAAAAAAAAATAAAGAAATCAAGGTAAAAGGAAAATCACAACAAAAACAGAAGAAAATAGAGGTATATTAATTAAGGGTTGAAAAAGAGGAGAAACCAACCTGAAAAAATCCTGAACGCCGAGCAGGAGACGAACAACAGTGAAACAGTAGAGGAGAACGGCGATGAAGGCAGAGAGCTGAAGAAAAAGTAAAACCCTAGGAGCTGTTCTTCTCTGAGTAAACAGGTATTTATATAATTGCTTTTTTTATTTAAAAAAATGGATAAATATGTTGAGACGTGCGGGTTGGGCTGAGCTGGGTTGGGTTGCGTTAGGTTATGCGGCTCCAACGGACTACCCACCCGCATAGATCGGTTGAGGGCCTATTTGTAAATGAACCATCTCTATTTTGAAAAGGGCCGGTTGAGGGCCCAGGCCAATAGTTAGGCCTTAGATTAGCCCGTTTTTGGATGCCATTTCAGTTCTAGTGCGAACAAAGCCCAATTATTGGTTGGGTCAAATTACTTGCTCCCTCCGGGAAAGCACGACACAAAAATTTCACACTAAAATCAATATGAATAAATATACCCTTTGCAAAACGCATTTTTTGGTTGGCTTTCATATTTCTGCATCTTCTTTGCCGTTTCTATTTTATCAACTGAAAAGGGAAAATATATATATATATATATATAGAGAGAGAGAGAGAGAGAGAGAGTGAGAGAAAACAAAGAAAATGTAAGTAATGAAGAAAATATAAAGTTCATGAAACTATCCATTAAATTAGTGAAGTCCGAATCCTTATAATTCGAAAATAAAATATGTCCCATGTGCTAGGAATTTAATTTCTGAAGCTCAGCTATAAATTTCAAGAACATGGGGGATTTAAATGCTTTGCCTTCAAATTATTTTTTGGTATTCTGATCTTGGTTGCCCCTTAATCTTTGTCCCCAAAACATTGGGCAGACTCCACATCTGCACCCATTTTGTTTTAATAAATTGTGATCCAAAACAAATATCTGTACCTAGTACACTTTGTGCACTGCATTAAAATGCCAATAATTAACTTTTAGTCAACTCTCTGATTAAAGGTTGTCAAATTATTGTTTATCCAATCCCAGTGGTCAATTCAATCATTCAGGACTGGGTTTGTGTTTCATAATGTCAAGAAATTATAAGAAAAAAAATCGAAATTACTTTTAAATCTCTCCTTACTTAATCGGAGTGTGAACACTAATGGTTTTAATAAATGGAGGAGATTCACAATATATATATATATATATATTTTAAAAATTCATATAAATGCATATGACTCATGCTTATCAAAGATTTTGAACCTGAAAACTCTTATCTAAATTTCTCTCTTCTCACACATTGAGCTAACTCTGGTGGATTTATTTCTATCACAAAATTAGCTATGTAACTAATATTAAATTTGTTAGACAAAAACCTCCTTATATATTTTGGTAAACAAAAATTTGGTAAACAAGTTTGGTACATTTAGGTATTAATTTTCATTTAAAAAGAAAAAGATGCTCCAAAGCATCGGAATTTTTGGAGTGAACATGTCCTCTTAATTTTCAGGTTATTCGGCATAAAAATGGGCATTGGCTTGGTTAGGCGAAGCCGAAGAATATGCCAAAAGCAACATTAGTTACAGCAGCATTGGTTACATGACTCAATTGCAAAGATATTCAGAAGTCTCATTTCTTAAACTATAATATATTCACCAAATACAACATTAAAAATTCTCAAATTATATTATATACGAAAAATCAATCAAAAGTCCCACTGATCACATTATTGAGTGGCTTTTATCTCTTTCCAAACTTATTTTTTCCCCTTTTTCTCTTAGTCGTATATATATATATATATATATATATATATATAAATATACATATTTAATACTTGCAAAGAGAAATTGAACAATGGGCTCAGCAAACAACAAAAATTGGCTTATCTCTGCATAATTGGTCTACTTTTTTGTGAAGTTGTTGAAGTGGAATTGGGTATTTTAATTGGCTGCAGGGAACAAATCCAAGCCCTTCAAGTGTTATTGTAGCTGTGCACCACAACACAATTATTGGTTTGGTGATTTGGGAAAATAATAATATCTTCTATTTTGTTTGGTTTCCTTCCCATCAAACAAATCAATTATATATATATATATATATATGGTTTTCACTAATTAGATAATCCTCCACTTTCTATAATATCAAACAACACTTTTAAAAGAAGTTGGGAAGAGGAAGTCATAGGAATTGGTCTAGAAGCTAGTTCTACCAAATTTGTTATAAAATCAAAGCAAAAGATTAAAGAACTATTATTAGATTCTCTCTCTGATTTTTTGATGTAGCAGTTGGATATGTATATTCTCCATCCTCCTGGGTGTGTTTGCACCAAACAAGGATGCCATTTGCTTAATGTTTTTTTTTTTTTTTTTGAATTGGAGTTTCTATTTTTCTTGTTTATTTTTAATAAAACAAACTATTCCCTAATTACTAAAATGCTCAAACGGGGATTGTTGGAAACCACGATAAGTAGTGGAGTTTTTTTTTTTTTTTTTTTTTTTTTTTTTTTTTTTTTAATCAAAGCAAATGTAAAAGGATGTTTTCATTACAAAGAGGATTAAGATCTCAAGTATCAATCGTAGTGCTAGCGCATCTAAAAGGATTCTATTTACAGTTGCGTTACCCTATTGCGATTTTGATCTATTGCAGGAAAATTATGCAAATCAATAACTTTATTAAAAAAGTGAAATTCCCTAAAAATGCTATTCATAAATTTTTGGTCAAGTTATTGTCTTTTTTTTTTTTTTTTTTTTACTTTTCACTTTTTCTTGATTTCTTTTTTTTTTTCCTTTAACTTTTTCTAAATTTGTGTTTTTTTAATCTCTTATTGTTTATTTTTATAAATATATTTTTTTTATGAATTTACTTTTTTAATCAAATTTGTCCTTGTAAAAATATATTTTCAAATTGCATTTACTTTCAAATTTTATATGATAGTCTAACATATGTGTCAAAAAATATATTTTTTAATTAGTACGAAAAATATTATATCATTAAAAATTTTGACATTTATATTTATTAGATAAATATTTAATAATTTTAACATGCATTTCAACTAGTATTTTTATATATATTATATATATATATATAGTCTCCACTTTAGCTGCCCGTGTTTTTAAAGAAAATATATAGTAATAAAAACTCCAAAAGTTAAAAAGAAAAGCCTAAATACAATCCCCATACACTGTTTCCCAAGAGGAAATAACAATTCAATATCTTCAGAACTTACTCTGAAGATGTTTAACATATAAATAACTATATATCTAAAACTTACAAATGAGTGAGCGAAGCAAACAAGATGTTTCCAAGACTTTTTTTTTTTTTTTTAGCTCTATCAACACAAGTCAAATTGTAACATGTCATTTTCATTAAGTCTCATTACATGCATACACCGGCATATATTACATAGTATTGCATTGAACTCAAACTAGTTTGTTTTTTTCCCCTAATATAAAAAAGACCGATAATTTCTTCACACTTACGTTAACGACTTGTTTAGAAATTTAATTTAACCACATATGAATAACAAGACTTGACCCCATCCTCCACCAGTCTCAACCTAAAGTTCCATAATCTATCACAAGCTCATAATTTAAAAAAAAATTATTATTTTTGAAATTGAACCTCAAAGTAAAGCGCTGACGATTCAAATTTTGATGCTATATGACAAAGTGATATCTAATATAGTCACAATCAATGACGAAGTTAAAAATTATTGTAAGGGAACTACATGTAAATGTGTACAGAAATATACAGGCTAAAAAAAAATAAAAAATAAAAACGATTGAGAGGGAATTTAGAGGGAGCCATATGTAAATTTATACAACGATTAGAAACATAAGTTAAAGTTTGTTCATTTGATTCTTTCTTTCGTTTGGTAGGTGAGACGCGAAAAAGACAAACCTCGTCCCTGAAATCGAAAGACCCTTTACGGCCCAACCACTTCAACATCAACACGGCTACAGAAGGGTCTCGTTGTCTCTCTACTTCAAATATATTCTATATATTATATTAATAATATTTAATAGAGTCCTGATCACAGGCTAAAACCCACTAATCATTATTATTATTATTATTTTATATTTTTATAATGGGGTTGCTTGAGCATCTTATTCTCTTGCATTTTGTGTTGATAAATTGATATTTTGATACTATTATTCTTATTTTTAAATCCAGCGTACACCTTTGGCTATCATTCAGCTGGGTTATAAGTAAATTTAACATGATTTTCGTACTTTGGAAATTTGGGAAAAGACAGTTTCTCACACTTTTTTTTAAATTTTTTTTTTTTAGCTTTCTTTGTCAAATGTGGCGTAAGAGTGGGGTAATATTTGGAAATAAAACCTTAGAAAAAGAATTGAAAAAGGGAATTCCATCTTGGTATAGGTGAAATATACATACACACACACACATACTTTCTTGTCCAACAAGTGGACATGTAACTTCTTTTTTTTTTTTTTTTAATATTATTGTTACAATAAATTGATTCTATCCTAATATTTTTTTAGTAATATTTATCTTTTGTATAAATAATTGTTAAAGAGTATTATGTAATCAATTAGCTATATAACTTACAAGTTATTTAAAATAGAATTATAACTGTCAGATCTGTCTGTTTGCTAGATAAAAAAATATTCCTTTATAAACACATATATATTATTATATGCATACGTTAAATGCAACCATCAAGGGTGCTTCATGTGTGTACGATCCGTTAAATTACATTGAAAACACTCAAAAAAAAAATTTTTAAAGCCTTTTTAGAGACATAGAATCCAAGCTTAATAAGAGTAATGACTCAAAGGAATTCAAGAAAACGACTAAAAAAGCAATCAGAACTTTATGGCCATTAGTTACAGTGTGGTGCAAGTTACCCAATGCACTTTTAAATGATGACAAGACAATTCAAACCATCAAGTTCTCAACCAACAAGAATTTAATTTTGCAATCAAGGAAGGGAGGGCCTGAAATGAAATACATGAATTGCTTGTTTAGGACTTGGGAGAGTACAAGAGTTTGGTGGCTTGGTTGAGTTGAATTCAATGTAACCGAATATAAGTTTGTCGTCTGTTTCGTGGGTTTAAATCATAATTTAAACTTTTTTTTTTCTGTGATGTTTTTCTTTATAAATTTGAACCGAAACTTTGTGTTATCGAACCGATTAGCCGGTTATGATTCCCAATTCAAATGCTGCCAAAGGATGTGCATCCCAGAAAGTGTTTAATTCTTTCCCCGTTGCCACTCTGCCATGTTGACGTCCGTGAGATTGATTAAAAGTGGCAACTAATTTCTAGCATCTTATGGCTACGTGCATGCTCATCAATTTTTATTTCCTTTCTTTTTAAATTTTGCCACTTGGAGTTGGCGCATATATATATATATATATATATATATATAGCACAAAAAGGAAGAAAAATATTGTTCTAAATTTCATTATAATGTAACTACACATAAAAATTGTTACATTATAGTACTCAATTACTATTTGTCACATTTTTCTTGTTAGGTCCTATAATATTATCATATCTACGCGTAAGGTAGTACATCTTATCCCTAACAATATTTCTCCTATCAAAAAAAAAAAAAAAAAGAAAAAAAAAAGAAAAAAGAAAAGAAAAAAAGAAAGAAAAAGGTTTCATACCGTATTGAGTTGACAGAAGCTGGATTTTTGTCAAGGGTTATGCATCTAAACATTCAAAACACAGCAACGGCCAATAATTTCAAGCCATAAAACAAAAACAAAATAAGTTGGATTTAATTTAGCTTTATTTGTAGTGTATATATATTCGTGCGCATATATGTAGCAATAGAGTTTCCTTTTTCAACTTTTTACTTGGAATATACTTGTAACTTTATCTGATTTTATGCATATCATGATATTATTAGAGCTGTTAATGCCAAAAAAACATGTACAATCAGAAATGTTACTCTTTAATATTTTTTATATGAACCAAACACCAACACAAGACTATATATATATATATATATATATATATATATATTTCATAAAGGAGGGTCACACGTGGGGAAAAGATGAAGCGTAGTAGGCGGGGGTGTTAATAACTAATTTAAGTTAAAGTTCTTCAATATCGGCTTTGCCATAATGCCATCTGCCTGCGAAATCTCAGGCAATAAAACCCCAACCAGATTTGATTATTGCTAAATATCTAATCTTTATAAAAAATAAAAATGAAAAGACCAAAAACAAAAACAAAAGCAAAAACAGAGTAAGAGAACGAAAACAGAGGAATGACAGAGAGAGAAAAGAGAGACATTTAAAGGATAGGATCCGAATACAACGCACGTCTTCTTCTTCTTCTTTGTGTTTTTTGACGTATTTTCTCTTCTCTGTCTTTCTTTTTTTCTCTCTGAAATTCTCTGCCATTTTTACACCAATGAAAATTTTAAAAAAATAAAATAAAAAAAAAGAGAGGGAAAAAAAATTAAAAAAAAAGTCAGAGACACAGACAGCAAGAGAAACAGGAGGAAGGGAGGAATCCTTGGTTCCTCCCTGGAAACTACTACACTTCATTGCCATAATATTATCTTCATCCCCGGGTCTGTCTTTTTCCTTTTTGAATTTCTTTTTTCTGGGTGTAAATATATTCTTTTCCTTTGTTTCTTTTTCAGTTTCCAACTTGTTCTGGTTTTTGTTTTCTATTGTTCTGGTTTTTGTTTTTGTTTTTGTTTTTGTTTTTTTATTTTGTTTTGGTTTACTTGGCTATGCTAAACATGATTAATCTTAATCCATGATTATGTCATTTCTTCAATCGTCTTCTTCCGCCAGGCATTTCTGGGTTCCATTTTATTTTCTATATTTTTCCAATATTCTTCTGTATTCTTTGTCAACATTCTTTCAATACCAAAAATAAATGAATAAATAAATAAATCATTTAGTTGGTTCTTTTTTTTTTTTTTTTTTTTTTTTTTTCTTTTCTTAATATAATATATCTCATTTGGTTTTAGAGACGCGTAGCAAGTAGTTCTCTGTATCAAAAGAAAGCGACTCTTACAACCCCACAAATTTGTCAAATATCTTACAACTTACCAAATAATCAACTTCTATCCATTTTTCTAATCTTACTTGATTAAGACTAATACAACTCTTTCCATTTGTTCTCTCTCCATCCCCATAAGAATTCACTTTTTTCTCAAAAAAAAATTTTTTTTTTGGCCAATGTTAACCATTACATTTATGGTTAAACATCAAGCATCGAAGTCTTTCAAGGTTCTTTTAGATCATCAACTAGTTTTCGGTTTCACGAGGTTGGCGAAAAACTTTCGCGTAGTTCGTGTTAAACATCAAATTGAAATTCACCCTTTTTATTTAAATTTTTTTGGAGTTGTCTGCAGGTTTTCTCCAATAGATGAAGAATAAGGTGGAGTTTTCTTCGTGACAAGTTGATGTGATACCTTAGAAATGATGTTTTTCTTATCATAGTAGTGAGTGGACGCTAACTAGAGAGGCAAAAAATAGTCCACTTGGAATTTGCTTTTATATTCAAGGTATGTATAATTCTCCCCCCATTAAATAAGATTCTTGGAATTGTTTTGATTCATGTCAAATTCTAGACATCAAATTAAAAAAAAAAAAAAAAAAAAGCCGACATTAGAAATGACTTCGATTTTCTTGTTTAAAGACTCTAGTGATGAATTCTAAATAAAGCATCATATGCCGAATTTGAAGTTTTCTCTACATGACAGGTTTGTTCTTTCTGTTGTTCCTGCTTTATTTGTGTTAAGTCGGCTACAAACACCGAAAGAAGGAGTTTTTTCCTAGTGGGGTTTGGGTGAAATTGTTGTCAGAATGGGTGGCTGTGTCTCGAAATCGAATAAAAGGATCCAAACATCTCGGAGAAACTGCCGGAGATCAGGCAAACGTCGTGTAAGGATTTCCACTTCCATTCCTGAGTTTGTTCACCTCGGCTTCAAGAAAGGCGCTCCGGCTACCACTACTAGTACCACCACTTGCAAGAGATCTGAGGTCTCCAACATGACATTTCACCTCACTCAGCTTCAATGGAACCACAGCCAAGTTGATTCAAATGGTAGTAAAAAGCTTCAAACTTTTTTCATCTTGTTCTTTACATTACTCTTTTTTTTTTTTTTTTTCAGCTTTCTGATTTTTCTCATTCTATTGGCGAAAAAGTTCATTTCTCAAAATGGAATTCAAATTTAAGCAGGGATGTGCCAAGAAGAAGCGTGGTTCGACTCCGTTAGTATATTTGAATCTGACTCGGATGATGACTTCAGTAGTGTTCATGGAGGTCATGCACTTTCCATCTCATTACAACAAAGCGAATCTCTTTTCTGTTTATGACTTTCTGATTAATAGCCAACTTTGCTTCTCTTTTTATATATATATTTTTTTGGGGCCGTCAGATGGTTTCCCTTTAGCGAGCAATCCAATTGGGAACATCCCGAGTACTCAATTGCTCCAGTACGAAAGCGCCTCATGCTTTGTGGATTCGGGGTCCAAGTACGAGGAATTCTACGAGAGTTACCTCAAGATCGACGGAGCCACAACTTTCTCAGCCGATAAAACGCAAGAAAACAACTTGAAAGCCAGTCTACCTCGCTTGCTTCCCTCGGTGAATAAGAATGTCAATGATGTGTCCAGTCCCAGAAAGCAGTCCACTTTGATCATGCTGTCTTACAAGAGGAAGTCCATCGACGGAGATGAAAAGACCGAAATTTGTAAGCACATTTTTATTAGTTCACATCCTATAAAATTTTTCGGTAAGTTAAAATGCCAAAACCAGGTGTTAACTAATGATTAAATTGCATATATGGCTTCAGGTGCAGCTGAGCAACTATTGTATCGTCCGAGGGCAGGACTAAGAATCCCGTGTTCGACAGGAGAGAAGCCTATCCCCGGATGCTGGTCTGAGGTTTCGCCATCGGTTTTTAAGCTTCGTGGCGAGAATTATTTTAGGCACGCATTATTTGTTCACCTCTCCTTTCCTTTGTGTTTTGTTTTTCGTTAAGATTTATGTCTAAGGTGGACAATTGTTCTGCAGAGATAAACAGAAACAACCTGCTTCAGGATTCAGCCCATACGTCCCATTCGGTGTCGATTTATTTATCTGCCCACGAAAGATCAGTCACATTGCTCAGCACCTTGAACTTCCTACCGTGAAAGCCAATGACAAATTACCCTCCCTCCTCATTGTTAACATACAGGTTCTCTCTCTCACCGTGATCTAAAATTTTCGATTTCCGAGACTTTTTCATCAGCTTATGAATGAGCTGGGGGGGAATTTTATTCCCTTTTGTTGCTGCAGGTGCCTACTTATCCCGCAACTATGTTGCTTGGTGATTGCAGTGGAGAAGGCATGAGCCTTGTGTTACACTTCAAAGTCTCCGAGAATTTCGACAAAGAAATCTCTCCTACTTTTCAGGACAACATCAAGGTATTATTCTCTTCACCATATCTTTTACTTTGTCTTCCTTGTGTGCTACATTTGATGGATCGAAAACAATTTTCCGCCATTTTTTTTTTCGTAGCGATTCGTCGAGGATGAGGTGGAGAAAGTTAAAGGTTTTGCAAGGGACACAACGGTTCCTTTCCGCGAAAGGCTAAAAATTCTTGCCGGATTGGTTAATCCAGAGGACCTCCAATTTGGTTCTGCAGAAAAGAAGCTCATTCATGCTTATAATAACAAGCCAGTCCTCTCAAGGCCTCAACATGAATTCTTCCAGGTTAAACCTTATTTAGACTTCATTTTTCAGATTTTTTTTTTTAACAAAAAATATCATTTTCTCAATCACCAAATTTTCTTCTGTTCCTCATTTGTACAGGGACCCAATTACTTTGAGATTGACATAGATATACATAGGTTCAGCTACATATCCAGGAAAGGACTTGAATCATTCCGAGACCGCTTCAAGAATGGGATTCTTGATTTGGGTTTGACCATCCAGGTAAAATTAGCGTTCAGTAGATGTACGAGTTGTTTTCAATATATCGAGTCCTCGGTTCAGGTCAAAGGGATAGTAAAATTTTCTTTTTTTTTACTTGGTAAAATATTAGGGTTCGTTTGGTTCGTCAGTTTGAGTTGAGATTTTTAAGTTGAAATAGTAAATTTTGCTGACTTTTCAGAAAAGATAAAAAACTTTTTAGAAAAAAGACAAAGATTTTTAAAGAAAAAGACAAAAAAACTTTTTGAGATGGTAAGTTGAAACTTACCATCCAAACACACTCTTAGATTTACGCAGAGCTGATTCCATTGTTTGATGGTGTTAATGGTAGGCACAAAAACAAGAGGAATTGCCGGAGCAAGTATTGTGCTGTGTGCGGCTGAACAAGATTGACTTTGTGAATCATGGTCAAATACCAACACTCGTGACTATTGAGGATTGACTTTGGGCTTGCAACTTGGTGGCTAAAATTGCTTTTTTTCAAGTACATATATATTCCGGCTAAACAACAAGCAAGTGTTGTTACCAACATTGATTCTCTTAAATGACCAACAAAGGTAGCAAAAAATAATTCTTTTATATTAAAAAATTGGGAAAATAAAAAAAAAAGAAGGAAAAAGAAATTGTTGTTTAGTTAAATGGTTCCAATTTTTTTTTCCCCCTTCTATTTCAGATTTATTTATGTCTTTGTATCATTAATTATGTATCCCATGAAGGCAACAACCTGAATGAGGAGGTAAACATTGTTCTGTTAAAAATCGGCAATGCTTTATTATAATAATAATAATAATTATTATTATTATTATTATTTTTTGTTAGGTAAGGGAAGTGCTTTTATTAAATATATCAATTAAAGGTGAAAAACAATCCTATTACATGGCTTAAAACCATACCATCGTCACCACGGCGATCGGAATATATTATCAATCCATATCATTACAGATTCATATAGCACACAAAAATGCTGTGCCTCTTGGAAAATTAGATGGGTACACTACCTTCTATCTTTCTTTTTTTTTTTTTTTCCTCAAGATAATTACAAACCTCCAATCCATGCTTACGTAGGATTTGCAAAGAAAGGTTGCGGATAAAGGGTTCACATATGGAAAAGACACCACCTTTTAGAGATGACAAGAAACTCAGAAATTTTTTTTTTTTTTAAAACACGGAAAATATAAAACGACAACATGTGTGAAATTTTGAAAACGTCAAAACTATTTAAAACCGCAACATCATAGCATCAAACATGATTTTGGAAAACGGCAAAACATGTCTCCAACCATCAGTACCGCTTAAAAACGACAATTTCTTCTGGACGACAATGTATTGAGGTGTAGACGAAACCATTAACGACAAGGCATTTTTGAAAACGACGATGCACCTGAAAACACAAAAAAGTTATATAAATGTCGATTCATCTTCCCATAACACATATTTTAGACACAAATTATCTCCAACGAACGACAATAGGTTCAGAAGTCAAAAAAAAAAAAAAAGGGCAATCAATAGTAAACGTCAGTGACCAGGAAAAGAGAAATTAAAAACGACATAGATTTTAACAGACGACAGTATCATATAGGCGAACGGATGAATATATCGTGCAAACGACAGGAACTTATAAACAACATGAATCCCAGACAAATAGATTAAGCCCCAGGAACCGTTTAGATAAACGACAACATCGAATTGCCCATGAAAACTGCACCACGTGAGCAACACATGGCGTTTTCTCGTTCATTTTTCGGCCCATTCTACAGCATCGAATTAAGATATATGCTGTCTCGGATTTTCTATCTTACTGGCTGTCCTCTCAATATATAATGTTATATCATATCATTTGAATTTAAAATTTAGCTCCATAAAAAAAGCTAAATATAAAAATTCTTAAATAAATAGATGAGTTATCAAAATGCTATTGAGAGAACAGTCATTAAGACACAAAAATGAGACAATAGATGTAAACCCTTAATGAAAGACTTGGCATTACTCTTAAGTCAGAAAATGAGGGGCCAAATTAAGATTAGACCTATTCTTCGGAGGCCAACAGAAAAATTAATCTGAATCTTTATAAATATCAACACAATGCTTTCACTTAATTATGCTACTTAAGAGCATTGTTAATGTAATGTTAAATTCCAGAAATGAATGTCTGCTCTGCCATAAATTAAAAAAAAAATCGAAAAAATGAAAAGCATTGAACAAAAACAGCCAAACGAAAAACTAAACAAAAACGGTCAAATTAATCTAATGAAAAAAATAATAATAAAATATAAAATTTTTCAAAAATGAAATCACTAAACAAAAAGCAAAATTAGAAACTACTAGACTCAAGGAATAATAAGGAAACGCAATCTGAATTCGAATATGAAATTCTTACGTCAACTTATTATAAAAACAGAAAAAATTATAAAGGTCTAAACGATGGAATTTGACTGAAAAGTGACGTATGTCGTGATGGAGTGACGAGTTTTAACTCACTGACCAATTTCCACCTAAAAAACACTAGTGTTTCGTCCAAACCGAAAATGTCAAATGACCCCATCAAAATCAGAAAGTTACCTTATTTGATCTTAGAGTGGTCTCAATGCATCATAAAGGTAAACTCTATGCTGCACTGCATCACCGGCGCAACATGATCTCCAAAGTGAATGAACTTCCTAATATTTTTGCAAAAATCTTCAATGATCACCTCGTCTCCTGCCTTACGTTAATTGCAGCTCCATTCTCTCAACATTTTTGGAGATCTCCACATCTTGGGTCTTTGTAACATGAACTCCATCAGAATTGGGACTATCTCGGCCCCGGCCGGTGTGGATGGTTGCGGTGTTCGAAGGAAACTTGGATTTGTTGTGCATCTTAGGTTTTTAGATCTCTTAATTACTATTTGTTTCAGGTATTTATGAAAGGTTAGAGAGCCTGCAAACAAGAGTACATACATCAGTTCTCCAAATCAGTACGTTTTAAATATCAAGAAAAAAAAAGGGCTTAATATAATGTTTTTTAATGAAGATGTGTACAATAGGATTGGAGATTGGTGATTCCTTGCATGGGCCATGCAAATCAATGGAAAAAAGAAAACAGAATAGTTAGGCAATGAATAATATCAAAGAAATATCATATTAATATGGTAAGCAAAGATGTTGGGGACAATCACTCAAATTTGCTATGTTTTTTTAGGTGTTGGATGATTATAAAAAAAAAAAAAAATCAAAACTATTGGAAATTTTAGTTATTGAAACCTATATGATAAAAGTAACTTAAATTTTCACGATATCCATATTTATTTATATATTCATTCTTTAACATCTGATAAATTGTAAGCATGATACAATTAAAAAAAAAAAAGATTGGTATCATTATTCTCACCACTAATTTGTCAATTTTACATAAGTGCTTCCAACTTATATCTCCATTATCGTCGAACCCTATCCAATTAATTAACGCATATATATATATATATAATCGCGTGAATGATGAATCTGCAATCATATGGCAGCGAAAGTAAAAAAGTTTAGTTGTAGGAATGTGTATTCATGTAAATGATGATCACGTTATCACAAACACATGTTTTTGTATAAGAAAATTAGCTTTAGATGAACAAACTTGCTCTTGAGCCTTCTTAAATGCCTTAATGACGGAAACACAGATATTATGATACTTATATTAGCATATTAATTGAAAAGTGTTTGGACCAAAATCTTTAATGTGACATCTAAATCCTTAAAAATTTTCAAAAGCCCCGTTTACCATCGCTTTTTCTTTGGTCCCGCTGCCCGCATGGTTCTTTTGAAAAACAAATTTCTCACTCTTACACCCCATGTCCATTTAAAAGATATTTTTAAAATGGGTGCAGCTGGGAGGTGTGAGTGATAGTTACCAATTGGCTTGGAATTGTTAAGGTCAAAACTGAAAAAGTAATTGAATAATTGACCTTGAATAAATTGGGGGAAAATTAAAAAAAAAAATACATTGAGAAATAAACGGGAAAGGCAATGTAGTTTCTTTCTTTTTAACGAAATTAGTTATCACATTTGAAGAAGCAAAATTGACAACATACAGTGGTTGCAGGCATGACTTAGCAGTAATACCATACATGCATGTCTTCTTCTAGAGGTGCAGAGTTCAAATTATATACTACCCCCAAGTTTAAAAAAAAAAAAAAAAAGCATTCATAAATTTATTATTAGCGAAACCCTTTAGTTTTCTCAGCAAAAAGAAGTGAATGGTAAAATTAAAGTTGAAGTGAGCTCATAATGGTTATACAAGGACATCTATATATATATATATATATATATATATGGAAATTATAAGAATTTAAAGTAGTAAAAGTAGAAGATGACACTTGGTTATAGCGGAGATTAGGACTTAAATTGAGTATCACTCAAATTCAGGATGTTGTTTCCTAGTTCTAATCAAATTCTCTATGTTCAGTTGATTTAATCCTTACTTATTTGTTTGTTAATTAGTTATACATTATAAACGTCTTTTGAACTTCTTTTCTAAAATAGGCTGTGATTTTATTTAAGAGCAGTGAGGAGAAACATATTTTTTTTTTGAGTGGACGTACCAGTGGACCGTATTAAAGCATTGTATTGTAAAATTTTTGCATTTAATACAAAGTTTAATATGACCATTGCATTGATTAAGTTAATATGGATTTAATAAATTAACCAAACATTGATTATGTTATGTAGTTCAGTTTCAGTACTATATTCTTCTATACCAGTCCTGTGTTGGGATCGAGACATAACCGAGGTTGGGTCAGGGGTTAGGGTTAGAACCAGGGTCGATGTCGGGCTGATGTCGGGATTAAGGTTAATTAGCTCGAGATTTGGTTAAGATCAGGGATGAGCCGGGCTAGAATTGCGATCATGATTGGATTAGAACTAGGGTAGGATAGAGACAGGGATAGAGGTCGGTGCCAGAATTGGGTCAATGGAACCAATGCTCTTCAATTAAATGGATCAAACCTAAAATTGGATTTAATTTAGCTTTGTAGATTAAAGAAGTGATCGATGTATCTTTTGTTATTTTTAAGGAATCATAAGTAATATAATTTATAATTGGTTTAGTTTGGTTTTTAACCATAGAGGTAGGAGGGGCAAAATGATTAGAAGGTAGGAGGGGCTGAAATGCTTCATTGTTTCTCTCTTATGATATGTTTGTAGTTGGTCAAAAAAAGGAATTAAAGGCTAGCCCTAATTTTTGAAACCCTAAAAACAGTGCTTTAAATTATATATGCAGTGGTCATATATCTCTATGTAGCCTCACTACTGACATACACTGTAGTAGTACTATATAGTAGTACGGACCCCCACTGCCTTTATTTGCCTTGATTAATTTGAGTTTGCCTTTTTAGAAAAACCAAAACCCAAACGTCAAAGAACTGAGATCTCTCTTCTGCAGTCAATGAATTCACTAGACCTAGTTAGCTGATCCTGCCCGATAAAAAAAAATGTTGGTTAGAATTTCGAAATTATGTTGCACAAAGAAAAAAAATTTTATCCTTACCCGATAAAAAAATGTGTTCACATCCCTGTACCAATATCATAATTAAGAGAATCTACTGATATCATAAATGTAAAATGAAAAAAAGACCTAATCATATTTTCTCACCTAAAAAACTAAGGAGTTCAAAGTTCACCAATTACATTAACATTACTTCAATACATTGAAGATGGTCTTAAATTTGACATATACAATAGAAATAACGGTAACGGTCATCACGTCCAATGCACATATCAAAAGGAAAAGTGGACAACATGTTCATAATTAATAGACATACCCTTTTGAATATGGCTTACATACTTGTATAACAAGATAACATATATAATTCTCTTTTATTGATTGAGTTACACGTATAATAAAAGTGTTGACACGTGTACATTTTCTTATATATACAACACAATAGAAGGGACTTGTATTTTCTGTCCAGAAATTTCTATCTCAATTCATGTCTAACGAATCACGGATTGTCATATCATTAAATTTTCTAACAAATTTTAATGAAATTAAATGTATTTTAATTCATGAATAGTATGAGATGATATTTTTTAATTGATTAGATAACATTTTGAACAGCATATATTTGGACAAAATATGCGGGTTCTAGTAGGAGATCTCAATGTTCTAGGGGTATGTACGAAGTCATGAATTCTATCCGAATTGGGACCAATATCCCCCCGTGCATGCATTTATAGTACGGAGATAATTAGAAGCTTCTACAATATTATGCTTGCAGTTTTCGAAGGAAAACTTGGATTTTGTTTGTGCATTTATGAAAGTTTATTGGCCTGCAACCAAAAGAATGTGCATTTATTATCAAAATCAATTAAATAACTATAATGGAACAGAGTTCCTACACGTTTAAATTATAATGAACAAGAAAACAAGGATAATATAAAGCTAGCTCAACGGGTGAAAAATGAGAAATTTAAATAAATAAAAACAATACATCCCATAACGTTTTAAAGAGGAAATAAAAAAGGTGGGGCAATAGGGTTGGAGAAATACTGTCCGCTTCATTGCATGGATGGAAATCAGTGAAAAAAAAGGAATAAATTAGTTAGGCTATGAATAGAGATCAAAGAAATATAATATCAAAATGGTAAGTAAAGAACTATCATTAAATTCAATACGTGTAATATTTTTTCAAGCATTCGATGATGGTAAAAAAAAAAGAAAAAAAAGCGAACTTATGAGTAATTGAATAATTTTGCAAGAGTGTATTTACTATATATATATATATATAATTAAAAAGTATATCTATATATATATATATATCCATAGCGATTGAGGGTGGATTCTACAACTAAATCATTGACACTGTCCAACAAGAGCCAATGCCTTTAGAAAAGCTCTCTCTTAAACCTTCTGAAATGCCTAGAAGGACCAACCCATATAATTAGAGACATAAAAACTGAAATACAATTAGCATTCATATAGAACCAACCACCTCTTAATAATTAAAAAGTATATCAGCACCAACATTCTTTTGCTAGTTTTCTAAATCCTTGAGATTTTCAAAAGCTCCATATGCATTATCATTTTTTTTTTTGTCCCCTCAAGTGACATCACTGAAAAATCGTGCAAAACATAGAGTGCGTTTGGTAAACAGTTTGAGTTGAAATTTTTAAATTTGAATTGGTTGACTTTTTAAAAATTAATTATAATTTTTGTTGACTTTTTAGAAAAGACAAAAATTGAGATGAAAAATTTGAGTTTAAGATTGTGAGGTAAACGGAGGCATAGTCTGCGAGTATTATTTTGGGCTGTCTTTTTTCTAGAAGCAATACTTTCAACAGAATATTATACAATATTTTACAAAAGCTATTTTAAAACTAGCTAGGTACAACTCTAGAGTAGGGATCCATGGAGTTTTTTCTACAGATGAGCCCCGCTAATATATTAAGACAGGAACGGAGAATTACTATCAATAACGGGGTTTGAGACGGGATGAAAACTTGAAAAGGACATGTGGACAAATTTTAAACTTATAATCCGGGATATACTTATTAAAGAAAAAACATTATATATATATTATTTATTTCTAACATATTTTAGCATTAATCCAAACTATATATTTTAGTAACAATCCCGATTGTTCTCCAAAACAACATACACCAAACATAAGCAACGTAACTCCTTAAAGCATCTAATCCTTTTTTTTTTTTTTTAATGTGCAAAAACGTAGCTGCGAAACATTAAACACGTAATATAATTATTCCAAACAAAAATATAACAAAGCATGAACGAGAAAATCTTTGTTCATTTAACTTTTTCCCAAAAATACTGGAAATTGAGACTCCACGTATATATTTGCAGGTTTAAAATATAGATATTTGTTAATAAAACTAACAAATTATGAATGAAAATTCCATGAAAATTATAAGACGATGCAAAAATTTTTAAAAGAATTTAATGTGTAAAAAGCGTATTACATGAATTTGATAACAAATTAAAAAATTTAGAGTTTTTAAATTTCCTGATGATATGATTTATTTATTTAAATTACTTGTCTTTTTTTTTCATTATTTTTTCGTCGAGTATTCTCCAAAGTTGGCAAAGCTCATGACTATCATGGTTTAAATTAAAAATAAACAAATAAATAAAAACAAAGAGTGGGCAAATGAACCCAAGCCTCACATGGTTTTTACCATGTCATTTTTTACAGCAGACTAACGGAAGGGCCAAATAGTAATTATATTCTTTTCTAAGCATGCCACATGGTAATTTATTTATTTTTTAAAAAGTAAAAATTTTTTTTTTTTTTAATTTGAAGTGAAGGGATTCGAACTCTACACTTTTAGGTGAAGTCAGTTGTGGTAATACCGCTACTCTATGCCTGCAACCACAAATATTTAAAACAACCAACTATTCTTTTTTAATTTTTAATTTTTTATTTATCTATAACAATCTTGTACTTATTTTTTCGTTATAATAAAAGGTAATCCACTTTCATAACTCGCGCTTATTGTTTCAAGAGAAAAAGAACATGATTCGACATTAAAAACTTGCTTCAAAATTGGAATCCGAAGACACACTTAACAATGTCATTCATTATTTAGTGATGTGCGCTGTGAAACTCTTATTATTTAAGACATTACAGAAATTATTATCCAAGCTCACGGTAGCAATGTTACGTTCCTTGTATAGCGAAAATTGTAGCCCACTTTTTAATTAATATTGTTTAATTTGTGCCTTTGTTTCTAGGCCCTCTTGCCAACGCTGATGTTGTTAGTTTGAGTTGATGAAAAAAAAAAAAAAAAAAAAAAAATCCCACCCTTGAGAAAGCAACAAAAGTTTCCCAAACATTCAAACACATATCAAATAACGAAAAATCAAATAATTACATATTTGAAAACATGACTTCGTATTTACATGTACAAAAGAATACAAATAAGTCAGATACATGGTACAAAATGCTCGTTAACTAGTTTACATAAAACAAAACTCCTGTCAAGCAGATTTGTAAAGACTGGCTTCTCCAGTCATATTTTTCTCAGCTACTTTCTCCCGTGTTTTAGTGATGCAGCGAAAGCGTAATAAAACACAGGTCGAGAGAACTAGCCCAAATCCACAAAAGTCCAAATAACCAGATAGCTCATGTGTTGGATATAAGAGCCCTGATCAAAACTACGGCCTTCAATTGCATAAATCATATTCATGTAGTCATAATTTCAAGCTTTCTCCTGATTCTCGGACCCTTTTCATGAACCTATGTCATCTGTTCTTCTTTCAGACGTAAACGCGTCATAGGCTGTCGGGTGTTGTTTCTTAGATCCGTCGCGTTACTTAGCCCGTGGTTCTCTGCTCTTGTAATCTGCAATCTCTGATTTGATGCACTGCTGTTGGCAGCCGTGTTGTGGCTGCTAGTTTTAGAAGCGGGAACGTCGTGATTGTGCTTACCCTCGTATGTTGTTATGACAGCTTTCAGGTCGGTGGATGCCCTCTCAACATGCTTGCGGACGTTGCAACCGGGAGTTGTACACTTATAGTAGCTCCTGTAGATTGGAGTAAGACAACTTAGAATTAGAGAGATGAACAACAAAACAACTGTATTACTGAAAGCAAAAAAATCAAGAAACATGGATAAAAAATGGCATTACAATATTTGCTTAACTTGCTCAGCACTAGATTGAAATAAAATTTTTGAGAGGTTCTTAAACTTCAGAGACGTCGAACAAAGACGTGTCATAACTTTTTGTGGAACTTGAATTAGATGTCTTGAGTTTTAGGCTTCAGGATATAGTTATATAGATACACAAGAAAATTTAAGCACCATAAGATGATCTAAACACTTGAGGCACTTTCTGACAAGTTATAATCTTGTTTTAGCATAACTATTTAGCAAGAGAAAATAGGATATGCATCTCACCTCGGATAAGGATTGCCTTTGACAACTTTCTGCCCGTATTTTCTCCACCGGTAACCATCATCCAACAGATCAACTTCGCTCGTTGTCTGCACAATGATCCTAGGTTCTGTGACAGTCCTATGTGAAGAAGCTGGCTCTGAATGCCTGACTTCTGTGTTTCTGCTTAAAAGGAAGAAAAACAATGTAAGAAACGCCGAGACAAACAAATTAGAAGTAGCCACTTCTCGAGCATGGGGAGATTTTATCTATGTAAAGAGTTTACCGTCTCTTGGGTTCTGGTTCGTCTTCATCCTTTTCTTCGGCATCTCCTACTTCTTCACTGTCGCTTGTCCCAGATAAATGTTCATGCGTCGCTTGGCTAGATTCCTGATCCTTCCTAGATATTGAATAAGAATTCATCCCTTCTGCGGATTTGTTATAATATCCGCTCTGAATTTGGGTAACCAAATCATGATTCCCTTGAGTACTTGAATTCCCATTCGAATTTCCAGCATCCTTCCCGCGCTTGTTTGATTGTGGACGTTGATGATTGTGCTGACCCTTGTAAATAATTTCGGTTACTTGGCCATCAAGAGAGCGCTCAACTTTTTTCTTAACAGGACAGTTCGGATGCGTGCACTTGTAATAACTTCGAGGGAATTCACTACCCTTCACATTCTTCTGCCCGTATTTCCGCCAGTTATAGCCATCGTCATTGGGCTTATCAGCATTAAACGAAGATGGCTGAGATTTCGGGTCTTGATGAGAGATATCCGACGATTCCTTCTCTGCAAGGCTAGAGTCGGGTATTAAGGGCGGCACTTCCTGTTGTGTGGTTGCGTTTGTAGAAAACGCTTGGAGCTGTGTCAGTGGTGCTGATAACGAAGATAAGTATTCCGTTTGGATGTACGTATTGGAATTGGTTTGTGCAGCCTCAGCTGTAACCTGTGCTAGCGCTAGCTGGTGGCTCATTCCAAACTCTCCCTATATTTGCATTCATAAAAATGAAAGCGGAAATGAAAAAACTACTTTTAACCGTTTTTCATTTCCTTCCCAAAAACCATTCTTACTGATTTTTGTTTTCATTTTCAAAACATTTACCAAACAAAACGTTATTTAGACAATGTTTTCATTTTCGCACTTCAAAAGACGTGCAGAAAAATTTCCAAAAAACACTTGAAAACAAAACCAAACACCGCCCATATTTCCACTCCACTCAAATTATGTCTCTCTTTTATCTTAGTATAATTCTGCCTAGCCAAACTCTAATAAATAAATTTAGTCGGGCTTCTTCATTACTCTTTGCAATATTTTACCATCTAAAAATACTTTTTCTTCTTCTTCTTCTTCTTTTTTTATTTTTTATTTTTTTATTTTATGAGACTTATAACCTATTAAAAAGAAACATAAATTAATTTGAAAACTCTTATCCAAACTCATTTCGTCCCATCCGTTGAGCTAACCAGCCGAGTTACCCCATGAAAACCTATTATTATGAATATTAATTCCCTTTTCTTTCCTGTTTTTCCCAACTACCAAAAGAAACGAAATTTACTCTTTACTAATTATCAAAGTCTAATTTTTAACATTAAAAAAAAAAAAAAACACGTCGACACCCTTACACAGTACTAAAAATCTCCCAACAAATTAGGAACCTCAAAAAAGTAACTAAATAAACAAAAAACCAACTCCAGACACAAAAAAAAATTCTCCAAAAAAAAAAAAAAAAAAACTCTGAAGCAAATTACCTGACCAGGCGAAAACAATCCCGGCGAGTCCGGCAGACCGGCGGCGAACATCGGCGACTGCGCAGCCAACAATTCCGACGGCCTGTTCTGCTTGAACCGGAAATCGGCCTCGTCTGCTCCACCGTCTCCGGCAGCTGGCTCGTCCAGAAGAGGAAAACTCGGAGCCGCCGACGCAGCCGCCGGCGACGCCATGGCGCCGGCGAGGAGCTGAGAGAAGGACTTGCAGTTGTCGGCGTCGGCGTCGGCGTCGGAGAAGAAGCTGGAGACAAGAGTCATGGGCCCAGGGCTGAAGCCCACGGAGCCTGGCCCACCAGCAGCAGCAGCACCACCGCCGTTGAACAGAGCTTCTAAGGAGGCCCGCGGTGGTAGGGTGATCGAAGGGCGCGGAAGAGGAGGAGCTGATGATTTGGACGGCTGCGATGACGTTGATTCCGGTGGGCGTTCTTCGTTCTCAGCCATTGGATCAAATCAAAATCAAACCAAAGGGACGATTCAGAGCGTCACTTTTTCGCTCCCGCCCTGTTTCTTTTTATTTGGTGGGGGGCTTTTTTTTGCTGGATCTGAGTTCAGCAAAAAGTCCACCCCGTAGATACCCCTCCATTTCCAACAACAATGATTTTTTTGTCCTTTTTTTAATTTTTAATTAAGTTTTTTTTTATGTTAAAGTAATTGGAACTTGGAAGTAAAAAATTTATCGAAATGGATTTTAGACAGATTGGTCGAAAGGTGATTGGCTAAAGGCCACATGGGTTAGACGGGCTCGGAAAACGACTATGATTTCCGTGGGATACTTTTTGTGAACGCCTACGGAACTCTTCACGACTCGCCACGTGTTCAGTTGTCGAACACAAAACTAAAAAATAAAAACGACAGTGATTTTTTTGACAATTGAGAAACGACAGTGATTCTACCACTGCACGGCAACTGAACGGGACCAGTGTTTTTCTTCTGCAGGTGGTACATGTACAGTAACGGTGAGATGAAAAAGACATTTGAATAATTATCATAATTTTTTGCGATTTATATTATTTCGTTACAGTTTTAATATGTTATCATATATAAATGATAGATAGCTATTATTATTTGTAATTATTATTCGAGTTTGTTTTAGAGTTGCGTGAAAACATAAAGGTTGGCAGAAGGTGAAGAGATTTATCATTCTTTTTTTTTTTTTTTAATTTCAAGGTTCCAAGCACGTGACAAATTAATACATAGTTAAACCAAACACTTCTTGTTTTGTTGCTTGCTTGAACTCTAGACCAGCAAAGCTTGTGAATGCTTGAATAATATAGGCATGTGAGAGATTCCATAGGAAACAATAAACTTGAGTTCCAAACTAAACAAAACAAATTATTAATTATGTTTCGATAAACTACATGTAAGAGAGTTACTTTCCTAGGGAATTTTTAGTGGAGTTATTATATTATAAACAGAACGGTTATGGTAGAGTTTTATGGAAAGTAACTACTGTAAAGCTCTTTTTTCAAGTCGTTCAAATGTAATCTATTGATAGAAGTATTGCATATACATAATAACTATAATATGTCCTAACTCATAGTATTACAGACGAAAAAATTAAAAAAATTTGAAATATACGCCTTCTCCATTATTCATCTAGAAATACTACCTGTTCTTGTGTGTTATCTTGGAATTTGTGCAGCCACGCAAAAAGCAACAACTCTTTGGCACAATCTTTGAAGAGAATCTCTATTCATCTTCTTCAAAACCATTAAAACACCTTACAGTTTGTAACCCTTCTTCTTATTTCTCTTCTTAATTTTTTTTCCCAGAAAAAAACACCTTCATAATGTTCAAGAACACTGAAAGCCATTATCTACCAAGGAAAAGAAAAACCAAAAAAAGAACACTATATGCCATTTTCACAAAAAAATTTTTATTCACATCACTTTTGTTAATCTCTTTATTTTTGGAATCTATTAGTCCAAATATAGAAAAAGAATAACCTTCAATACTAAAATTTTCTGCTATATCTTGCATAAAATCATATAATAAATTTTCCTTTTTTCTTCTTTCATTTATTATGGGGCTTCAAGTTTCCAATTTCTAGTACACCATCTTAGCAAATGAAAAAATAAAAAATTTTCTATTACATCAACAAAATCAAGAGATTTTTTTTCCTTAAATAAAAAAAAAAACCTTTTTTTTCTGAGAATGGAAAATTTGAAGAAAAACGAAACTAAAAAAATAGGAGAAAAAAAGCAAAAAAAAAAAAAGGAGACTGAATGATGATCTGTCCTTGTTTTGCTGTCCCGTAGCCTTGAAACATTGGCTTCACGAATAGCCCCCCCATTGCCATCAACCCACTACCTTCACTGTTTAGGTTCAGCCCCGCGATGGCAACCTTCGAATGGCGAGATCTGTAGCGGCAGCAACGAAGCTCGTCGAGAACCTATTTGCCATCAGAGTCGTGGTTCAAAGATAGAGATGGTCGGCGATAGCGGGCATTGAATGATGGCTGGCGGGAGGAGGTTTTATGCTTTTGGGCTGGTAACAATGGAGATGAGACTTGAGAGATGTGGAGAAAATAAAAAGAAAAAAAAAATTTGCAACAATCCTCCATAAAAAAGCTCAATAAATCTTCTAAAGTTTCTTCTTTGTTGTTAATTGCTGAAAAAAGTTGCAAAGTTGTAACGGGGGATTTGGATTTTGAGGAACATTTGTTTGGGGGAAAAAAAAAAAAGGAAAGATAAAAAAACTTAAATCTGAAATCGAAAAAAAAAATAGAAAAGATTATGTGTATGTTATATTATATTAACATATATGCACCTTAATTCATTATCACTCATTTTATTTTTTGTATAATTAAATTGAGTTTTATCGGTAACTACTTTAAACGAGTCTTACCGCATACTCTTCTTGTTATAAATGTGAAAAATGTGAAATTGGTCAGAAATATACTTTTTGTTACCTAGTTGCATAATTACTCAAATATATTATTTAGCAGATACTACAAGTAGAAAAGTGCAAAACACATGCTCGTAGTTTTCCTTGTGTTCCTTTTTTTTTTTTTTTTTTTTTTTTTTTTTTTTGTAAATGAAGAAAAGGAATCAGAGAGCATTTAATTGGCGAGCCAAGAAAAAGGTTAAAAATCCCAAAGGTTGGAGCACTAGTTGATGTCAATAAAAGACAAAACTTTTTTAAGTAGAGATGTGAAAGGAGGAGGAGCAATTTAGTCGCGTGTTTTTTGGGGAGTTGGGACAGTCAGTAATCGCAAAGTTCCCCCACATGTTGCAAGTTGATGAACATAAAACAAGGGCTGCTATTTGCCACGACTCCTACTTCCTCCTTCACTGTCCACATGTTTTGTGTTGATATATACACGATATTCAAATAAAACCAGGTCATTTTATTTTTATTTTTTTTTAATTTTCTTGTAGGTCCCACGTTTCTTTATCTTTTGTGGTTGCTCTGACGCACCCTTCAACTTCACTGGCTTCTTTTTCTTTTTCTTTTTTTTTTTTCAGGCTTTCCTAGTAACTATGATCAGGGACTTGGTTTGTTCTATGTTTCATTGACCTAAAAAAACATGGGATCAAGAAGAAGAAAAAATGGAGACAGAGGAAAAGATTGACAGTGATTGAAAGACAATGTGTTCTTCAGTAGGGAAAAAAGAAAAGAAAAGAAAGACGATGTGGGGCCCACATTTGCAAGACAATGTGACCTGGACTCACACGTAGGATCGTGAACTCACAACAATTCGGGCCAAAAAACATTTTTCATATAAACTAGTGGGATTAAATCACGATAAAACCCATTTTATATATCTCATTAATATAGTTTATTTTTAAATTATTAAGATATAATTGAATGGTTGAAATGTGATTTATATATCATAATTATCATATATCTTATTTTATATTAGTATAGATTAATAAAATATAAAAATATAAAAAAATTTTTAAAACAAACCCACTCTTTTC
The DNA here is from genome assembly GCA_038430175.1 of Ficus hirta. Lineage (NCBI taxonomy): Eukaryota > Viridiplantae > Streptophyta > Magnoliopsida > Rosales > Moraceae > Ficus > Ficus hirta. The sequence goes on along the minus strand of CM076595.1, from coordinate 11,156,606 downwards.
CTTCTCCAACTCCGGCGACTTCCCCACCGACGTCGGCAAGGGACCCCCCGATCAGATCTGCCCCTCCCCCCGATGCTGACAAACCCAGACACCCCCCACCCCCGACGTCGACTAGAACCCCTCCCCTTTCGGCACTCGAGCCCCCTCCCCCCCCCCCCACTCCCGACGCCGACCAGACCCCTTTCCCCTTGACACTCAAGCCCCCCAACCCCCGACGCCTACCAGACCCCCCACCCCGCGCTCGAGCCCCCTTCCCCCCACCCCCAACTCTGACCAGACCCCCCCCCCACCCTCGATGCCAACTAGACCCCCTCGCACTCGAGCCAGACCCCCCCCCCCTCCCGACACCGACTAGACCCCTTCACCCCTACGCTCGAGCCCCCTCTTCCCCCTACCCTAGACGCCTACCAGAACCCCTCTTCTACCGGCTCTTGAGGCCCCTCGTCCCGATTCTGGTGACTGAAATTTTTAAATTTTTTTTAATTTCTTAATTAAATACTACTGTAAAATAAGGTGTATGATAATTATCATATACAAGAAACATCTCAATCGTTTGATTATATCTAAACGGTATAAAAATAAATTATATTAATAAAATATATAAAAAAATTTTAACGTAATTTTACCCAAATCAGTGCCAAAAAAAAAAAAAAGAAAAGAAAAGAAAAGAAAAGTTGATGAATAATATTTTTCTTGTGGTTGTTTGTGGCTGTTTGTGGACAAGCTGTACTACCCAGCTGCCAACCTCACAGAAAAGCCCCCGTTAATTTTTTTTTTTAGAAAAAGGACAACTCATCCTTAGTGTATATATACACAAAAGAATATATATTTAATTTGAAATTTGTAATAATGACGTTGGAAAAGATAAAAGCATTAGGACATGTTTTGTGCACAGAATTAAAGAGGATAGGACTAGACTAGAGTTCAAAACCGTATATGGTGATAAATTTTAAAAGAATGTACTAGATAAGAGTTTATCATATCCCATAACTTAATCTCCTTAGTAAGGGATTAGATTATTTCCTGCAAGAGGAGTGGATTAGAAATGCACTGTGATGCTCATAATTCTCACATACTTGTTGACCAATGCATTACATCCTTGCATGATATTATGCATATGAATCATATGTTTGAGTGATTATTGAAATGTATTTGTCATGTTCATAATATACATTATATCTTAAAAGTGCATAAGTGTTGAATCATATATAATGCATTGATGAATGATAGGGTTCCTAGAAGGTGGATCCGGTAAGTGGACCAATAAAAAAGGAGTTTATGATAGTGATGTTTATGAAATTTAATGGATTAAATAAGTTATGAAGCTCAAATATGGTGAAGGATTCAAAAATAGGGTTTTAGGTATACGAGATCTTTGGTGAGAGTGTATACACCATATTTGGTAAGCAAATTGGTTGGTTAAGACCTAGTTTGTATTTGAGAATTGGTGTGAATATTCAATACCCCATTAAGGAGGTGAATAAGCTGAAAAAGTAGGACATTATTCTAGTTTAGGTGAAATTACTTCATGGTGAAGTAATTGAGGTGTGTGATTGGCACTTTAAAAGTCTAACAAGCAACTAGGTGGTTTATTTTCTGCTAAACTCTCCAAGTCTGACTTCCTTTGCCTCTAAACACTATATTAAGTTAGGGTTTTGAGAAATTAAGAGCTTTCTTAAGTGGTTTGATCAATTTTTGATAGAGAATTTCAAGGAAAACCTAGTTTGTACCAAGGTAAGGGCAGTTTCGATTTCTGTTATCTTGGACATTGACTCAAAGCGTTTCCTATAGAATTAAGCTGTAATTTTTGAATGGTATATCACTGCATAAGTTAGGTTGAAGCCTATAAAACGGTGAGAGAAAATTCAATTCGGAGATTAGGGTTTTACTCACGTTTTGGGAACCTGTCCAGTTTCAGGTCAATTTTCATTATGGTTCAGATTTTGATTTAATTCTATATGCTAGAGAACTTTTTTGGAGTTGAAAATTTGAGAGTTGTTCCCTTATCTATTGGCTAAATTCTCCTGAAATAGTTTTGAGTAATTATTTGTGGATTGAGAGATATGGCCCGCCCTGGAAATAAGGCTAGTTCTAGGTAATGAAAAATGGAGATTTGTGGTTTGGTAATAGTCTTGTAATTTATGGATTTTTTGGAGAAATTATATTGTTTGCAGGTGTTGTATGAGATATTTAAGCTTTGGCGAGACTTAAATACAAGAAACTATAGCAAAATTTTTTAGAAGAACTAGGCTTTAAATTTAAAGTTCATTATAGGGAAATGAGCTCCTTGGTACTTTTATTGTTAATAATTGTTGAAATGACAATAATATGGTTAAACTACTTCATATTTCAGAGGTGCTAAATACTGGATCCCCTGAGATGAAGCCCGAGAATCTTTTAGATTATACTAAATCATGAGGTAAGTAGAATTGTACATGTGTCACCATAAAAGTTATGCATATATATTATGTATTTGAAAGTGAGATTTTGGCATACAGACTACACATCATGATGGCATAAGTATTCATGCACCACATGATGAAAGATGTATATCAAAGGCATTTTATGTAATAAATGAGTTTAAAAATAGCTTAAAGATCTACTGGTGATTTGTGATGGCTTTATTGTTAAGAATTGATGAATTATGTCTCGATGGAGACTTGCGATGTGAGAAACTTCCTTGATAGTCACGAGGAAGAAGAATGTTTTAAATATGATATGCTTCACACGACGGCACCTTATTACATTATATTTATAGTCACGAGGTCGATGGACCTCCTGTCTCGATGGAGACTTATAGTGTGGAAAGCTTCCATGATGATCATAAGGAAGAAGGAATGTTTAAAATAACTTTACCCCACATTACGGTATTTCGTATCATGTTTGTTTTGTGACCACAAAGTTCGATGATTAAGGTATCTGGGATACCACCGGTTTAAGAAACCCTAATACACGTAAAAGATAAGAAATAATATAAGAAGTGAAATAGAATAAGTTAAGTGAAGAAGCAAAGTCACGAGCTCATGCGCTTTTATATTGTTTATGTTAGACATTGATTCTACTTACAGGACTTTAGCTCACTCATTTATGGTGATGCAGATGATGACACTTCCCAACTCTAGCTGAGGACTAGATGGTTGGCTAGTGTACTCTCGATACTCGTGGACTTATGTATATAGACTAGTTGACCTGTTATTTTGAGTTTTGACTGCCCTCATGGCTGTGTTTTTATACTCGACTGTGCCTATTTTGTGTTATGTGTTATATTATATATACTTGGCTAGCCATATAGGTTGAGTGTGATATAGTTATTTTAATAACTATGAGATAGTACCCAAAAGTTTAAATTTATCATCATTTTCATACTTTATCTATTTAACTATTTGAGAATAATATAAGTAGAAGTTAAGGAATAACACTACCTAATATGACTATTTAGGTGATGTAAAGTTGTATTAGGTAAGTGTCACATGCTCATCTATGCACTGATGTTAAATATAAGATAGTATTAATTAAAATTCTATCTTATTTTTGCCTGTATATTCAATCAAATCTGTTAATGTTATTCTATCTAATGTAATCATATCATGTATACAAATAAATTCTCTAGGAATTAGTTTTTACTAAATATTTTCATTCATTTTCAACATCATTTGTTACATTGAATATTGTATAACACCCCCTAATTTTTAGATAACATGGTGAACGACAACCCTACATATATTTTCTAAGATGGGTTGGTCTTTCTTTTTCATAAGAATTAAAATTAAAAAAACTCAAATTTCTTGGTGTTGTACCTTTTTAGCATTATTGTTATAATTAAATACATGTCTTATCAAACCATTTATTTTTTATATGCTCGTGAAGGATGATCTTTTGTGAGGGACTTTAGACCAATCATATTTGTGTATTCTTACTTATTCTTTTGGCTTAAAAAAAACAAAAACAAAAACAAAAACAAAAAAAAAAACACACACACACACACACCAACAACTTATAGTAAAAAACAGAAGCATGTTTATTTTCCAATGAAACAGAAACATTGTTGTGTCTATGATGATTTGTACGCAACAAATTATACCATATGAAAAATGTAATTGAATATTAAGCGTACTCATCTTTGCTTGTCTATTTTGTGTGATAAGATTTACATGTATTATAAGATTTTACACGTATTAATTTGCTCAAAATCGTTGTAAAACATGCACTAAGCTAAAAGGTTTGAGTTTGGGCTTGGCTAATTGTTGGGGGTATTATATTTATGATAAAATTATCTTAAAATATTAAAAAAAAAATCGCAAATAAACAATTTATCATGTTATTTACCTTAAACATTTTTAAAATATACTATTTACTCTATAGATGTTTAAAAAAAAAAAAAAAACTATTTGCTGCAATTTCTTTTGTTAAGGCTATTAAAAATTTTCTAAAATTGTACTGTATGGTATTCTTTTTCAAATGTTTAGAAATAAACAGTGGGTTTTAAAATATTTAAAGTAAACATTATATATTTATAAAATAATTTTTTGCATTAATTGTCATAAAAATTTTTGTTGATATTTTGAACAAAAAAAATTCTTATTTTATATTGACATTTTCAAAATGTGAGAATTTATACGAAAATTATCAGTGAAAATCTCGATTTTCAATTCTTGGATATTTCCTCCATTAAGACAATATATATATATATATATATATATAATTTCAATTATGTGTGCTTGGTAGGTGACACATATACGTGTATATCGATTGAAAATTTTCTTCACAAATGATTCATTTGACATGCATGAGATTGATAATTAAAAAGTTGATGTTTCAAGATCATAGCCTATGTTTGGTAGAGTGAAAAGGAAGAGGAAAGAAAATGGAAGAGGAATTTTGGAGGGAAAAGGTAATCTCTAAATGTTGGGTAAAGAGAAAATTGGAAAGAAAGAAAGTTATAAATCTATGTGGCCAAACAAAATTAATCCATCCAACTTTATAAAGAAAAACAAAGGAAAAAATAAAACAAAGCAAATGATGTGTAAAATTACTATTATGATCCTAACTACTATTCATCTTCTTATATATGTAAAGATTAAATCGCAAAATAAATTATATTTGGCTTTTTTTTTTTAAATTTTCTTTCTAGTAGGTATTTCACTCTTCATTCTATTCAATTTTCCTTGTAACTAATCAGAAGTTAGGGAGAATTTTATTCCATTTTAAATTAAATGGGGGTAAAATGAGAGAACACAAATTCTTAGGGTTTAAATTAGATATTAACAATAATTAATGCTCTTAACGATGAATGGGAAAGTCGAATTTCTGAGTAGACCCAGCGAGTTCAACCTTCCGACTTCCGACTTCCGAGTCAAGTAGAGCACTTCAGTTTTCACTGACTCCGAAGCAAAAAAACCACATCAAACTTCACACAGATTTGGAACGCAACAGAACCCAGAACGAGAGCTCAGATTCTGAACCCAAAAGCTTGAAAATGGAAGATGGAAACCAAACGGCTCATCAAAACGCCTCTTTCAATCCGATCAGACCAATCCGATGCATCGTCAAGCTCGGTTTGTCTCTATATCTCTGCACAATTCCATCAACGGAAAATAATAATAATAATAATAATAATAAAGTTTGGTTTTTTCTGTTTTTGCAACTAGTAGTTCTATATCGACCATTCAAAGTCGTTGATTTTCGGAGAAACCCATGAATCTGGTTGGTAAAAGTAAGGTTTTGGTAGTCCATTTGACATTCAATATTAATGGGCAGCTTGTTAATTTTCAATCCCATGTCTTGTCATTGCCTTTTTTGATAAGTAATTGATTGGTGTCACTGTAAAGTTAGGTATTTGTCAAATTGACAATCTCAAGAGTTGAAATTAACAAAATAATCTTTTCTCGTTTTAACATAGGTACAAATAACGACCACGATCGTTCCTGATTGTTCAAGGTCATTTTGTTAATAAAATTTTTTTGATAACTTTTAAGAGAGTGATTAAGTCATTTTGCAAATTACCTCGATGTCGTAGATTACTGCAAAGTGATGTTATACATATATTAATTTTTAGTCTTTATTGGGTGTAGGTGGAGCAGCAATTACTTGCAAGAATGACCTGGAGATAATTAATGAAGAAAATCTTAAGGGGGTCTCTTCACATCTGAGGCAATTGATGCTTACGCCGTCGGCGGAAGCTAAGATTCTGGGGATGGATTGGAGCAAACGAACCGGAGAATCAGAAATTTCATGCCGCATTGATGATTTTAGAGATCACCCAAGTCTCGGCTCCGTCCGATTCATTGTTGTTCATGGTGCAGGTTAGTTCTGTGGTTAACTACTGGTTTAATCTCTGCTCTTTACACTGCAGATTAAAGATTAAATTGTCAAACTCTTGGAGATTTGTTTATGGAGACAGCACTAGAATGCACGCTGTTCTTGATAGAATTTACCAACTAAGTAATCTTCTTGTGAATGAAAGCAATAATCAAGTTTGTTTTCTGTAATGTCGACCTCAGGTTCTTTTGGGCACTTCCAAGCTAGTGAATCTGGGGTTCATAAAGGGGGACTGGACCAACCTATTGTCAAGGCCGGTTTTGTTGCTACACGCATTTCTGTAAGATACCATTGACTCCTTATTGCTGGTGTTACTTTTGAAGTTCTGTAAGGTTTAGCTATTAAAACGAATTACTGCTTGATTTGATATCTTCGCTTAGGATTTGTTACTCATCAAAAAAAAAAACTTTGCTCTTTCTCGACAATGATGTTGTTGACCTGTTTTCTCGATTACAGGTTACAAAGCTCAATCTTGAAATTGTTAGAGCACTAGCTAGAGGTATCAATCGAGTTTATAGGATATAAATAACAAGTGTTTCCCTTATCTGTTGTCTCTATATTATTGTCAGTATGATCTCTCTCTTTGCATGTTTTCATTATTTGTATGATGCTTTTAATGTTGTATCAAACTGCTATTCTATTGTCGGTTTCACACCTCCTTTCATATATCTAATTGGGCTCTCCTTCTTTGATCCTCGTTTTCTGAGATAAATATTTCAGAATCCTTAATGAACTACTTGCAATTTACTTTCAGAGGGTATTCCTTCTGTTGGATTGTCTCCATTTTCATGTGGATGGTCGACGTGTAAAAGAAATGTCAGTAACTTCGTTTCACCAGCTGTTCTGATTCTGAAATTCTTCTTTTCTAATTTCTTATTAAAAGAAATGACCTTCAAGATGGAGTTACAGTTTCTAAGTTTGGTTTCTTGTGTTTGGGCAGATATATTCAGCTGATTTGTCTGCTGTGACTAGGGCTATTGACTCTGGTTTCGTACCTGTAAGTTTCTAGGCCTAGTACGAACCTGATACTTGTTTGTTGCAGTATTAGTTTGCTTCTTTCCATTTATCTTACTTCTTCCGAAAAATTAAGTAATAAACAATCTTTACTGTTCAAAAATCAAAAAATCTTATAATTATTACTTGAAAATAAATCAGTCTCTTAATGGCTTAATGAATTAGTGGAGCTAGTGTTCTTCAAAAATGCTAGATACGTGCGTTAAATCTTAGTTCTAAAAGTAGGGGCTCGTTTTGTGGCTGAATCCATCTGGGAAAAAAGAGGGGCAAAAGAAAGGTAGATTGCTTAATCTTACTTTGGACTTTGGTCAAAAGTATCTTATTTTCGAGGACAATAACGGAAGAAAACAAACATCAATGTAGTATGTTGGTTTTTCACTGGTTCCAAGTAATTTTTGCCATAATGTTTTTCCTTACTTTTTCTAAGTCTTTGTTCATTTTTCATTTTTATTTCTTAAAGTACCAACATTGTGATTGTCATATACTTCTCAGGTTATGCATGGAGATGCTGTACTTGATGAATCCCTGGTTTGGCCTCTTTGTTAAAACTAATCGCCTCCATTTTGTTATTTACTTGAACGGCTGTCTTGCTGATTGTGATTTCTAATCAGGGATGCACCATTTTGAGTGGAGATGTTATCATACGTCACCTTGCAGAACATTTCATGCCCGAATATGTTGTTTTTCTGGTATCAACTCTTCCAGTTAATTGGTTTTCATTCATAGTGTTTGAGTTTACAGATGAGTCACTCCTTTGTTGTTATACAAGTGTTATGTTGAGTCCTTTTCATTTTTCATTTATTTTGGATTGAAGACGGACGTTTTGGGAGTATACGACCGACCACCATCAGAAAGCAATGCAGTACTCTTGAGAGAAATTGGTAATGACTCCATCGAAACCAAACCGATGAATTTCTTTTCTTTTTTTTTTTTTTTTGGGTTTTTCTTGTGGTTGTATAAATTTTGTCAAGAAAATGTTGTGTTTTAAATTGAACAGCTGTGCGTGAAGATGGGAGCTGGTCAGTTGTGAAGCCAACACTTGAGAACGTGCAAGGTTAGCTGAAGCCGATGTTTAGACTCTGATATCGGACACGTAGATACGGCATAATCTGGCATGTGAAAAGAGTTTTTAAGTCTTCTCGAGATATTCTGTCACCCGAATTGAAATATCCAAGTTGCTATTTTGTAGTTGATATAACTGTGGCAGCACATGATACAACTGGTGGGATGAAGACCAAGATTTCAGAAGCTGCCGTGATAGCAAAACTCGGAATTGATGTCTACATCGTCAAGGTAACTTGCAGAATAAGTTTTCTTCATTCGCACAACTTAAATCTTGAGTCTTCAGGGTGCTAAAATATTTTAGCTGGGAACAGGCAGGAACAAGCCACTCATTGAGGGCCCTGAGTGGCGAATTGAGAAGCAACATTCCTGATGATTGGCTTGGGACCGTAATCCGATTTTCAAAATGAAAATTGATCGGCCACGGAATGTGTCAACCACATGGACCATCAACGTGTTGGAGTTATGTTTGGCATTTGTTGGCAATGACTTCTGAAATTCATTCAAGAAAAGTACTGATACAAGACTTGGCTGTCCAAATAAAAGAACTGACGTTTAATCTTGGATGGGGAAACTTTGGCATTTTTGGGTACTTTTGCCGAAAGCAGGCAGCAACGTATGGACACCAACGAGAGTGCGGAGGCAAATCATGAACAAAGCTGGGCCTTTTTGTAAAACGATTCACCATTGAATTTTTGTTTTATTTTATCTTAAGGTTTATCCTTGATTGAATAACCACTTTCTATGTGCATCAGTACTAATAAAGTACAATTACGCATCGATGTTAGTAAGAAATGAAAAAGAAAAAAGAAAAAAAAAGAAATTGAAAGTGCAATACTGAAACAACTGAAGGTGCTATACAGTCTTGCAGCAGGTTGATATAACATGATCACACCCTCAAAGAGGGCAATGATTAGGGAAGTAATGAAACAAAAACAAAACAAAAAAACTATTTTATTATGATAATGGCAAAGGTCACATAAAAGACCAAACGCCACTTCCCATGATCGGGAAAAATTTCCATGATAAAACCCCAATAAGTAACTGTTTGACAACAAATTTTAGTCTTATAAACATTTCAACACATAATAAGCAATCACTTGGGGCCAATGTCCTTGAGGGCACAGATCTGCTCCTCCCCCATTGCAGACATGACAGACACCACAAGATCCTTGCCGTCACCGAATCCATCCTTGATCTGCACAATCCCACGACACAGAGATCATTCACCTTACAAAACACAACCTAGACGTTTCTGAACACTAACGAGTAACCCTTTTTCTTCACCAAAACATTATTGGTAAACGAAATCGAACGGTCTCAACTCAACTACTCAAGTTCTTGTAATGTTATGCATACGGATTAACGAAAATGGAGAAATCGTTTTTTAAGGTTAACGAACCTGCGAGAGCAGATTTTCATCGGTTGGAAGCCTCAGGTCATCCTTAGTATTTCCATTATCAGTCAGCAAACTCACCTAAATAAAATTTGAAAGAGCATACAATAAGGTTAGGCCAGAAGACACAGAAAATAGAGTTGAAGCAAAAAAAGAGGGAAATAGAAATAATACTAAATAAAAATAAAAACCAAGAAAAGGGCACGTAAGCCATACAAATCCATCCTCAGAAATATCAATAAGCTGGTAGTCAGTACGATTGACATGGGGAACCTGTAAAACAAGGATACAGACATATTAATGTACTACACAGGGGAAAAAAAAAAAAAAAAGTCTAGTTAAGTAGAAGAAAAGCTATCATACGTCACAGTTGTGGGAAGAGGGAACAATATCTTCAAGCTTCTTGGCAGTGAAGATATCAATACCAACAAAGTGACATTTAGCATGGCCGTGCTTTCCAGTTTTGGAAGTGGAAACCTCCACAACCTGTCCAATTATCCAAGATATTATCGTTTCAGACCCACAAAAAAAAAAAAAAAAAAAAAAAACAAAGCTTCCAAGTAATCTAAAATAAGAAACAGCACAACTGCATGCACCAAGAAGATCTAACAAGTTTCCTCAATCTCTCTCTCTCTCTCTCCTTTTTTTTTTTTTTTCACTACGGGCAACACCATTAACACAAGCTCGCGAAGGTTCAAAGAAACTCGAAAAACAGAAAATCAAGCTTAAGTTCAATCCGTTTCAACATAACAAGAAGGATGAAGATCTAAAAGCCAAACACCACAGCTAACTTTCCAGATCCGAAACGAAATGGAGAATCGAGAGAGAGAGCAAACCTTGCAAGGCCTGCCTTTGATGACAATGTAACCGTTCTTGCGGATGGTACCGGCCTGCTGAGGGTACGTCTTGGAGGCTCCGGCGTCGGCCTTCGACTCGAAGTGGTGCTCCTCGTCCGACATGGTTGCGAGTAGAGCAAGGATAAGCCCTAGAATGGAGTCAAGAAGAATGGATTGAAGAAGAAGCTACAGAGAAAATTAGGGGGAGAGGTTTATATGTATTTGTATATATATACACACATGGGAATATGTAAAATTGGGGGAGAAAATGGGGTGGAAGTGGGGACTCGAGAGGGAGCCTATGGTTGCAGGAATATTTTTTTTTTTTTAAATTTAACAAAATTGGATTTTGCATAAAGGAGTTGTTTTTTACCGTTTGATCATGATGTGGGGTCGGGTATCAACGGATATGATTGAATTATCTTGAAGTGGCGTTTAAGTGACGCGGGTGATAGGGGAATCCGCACGTGGGCTGCTTTGCTGTCACCGTGTCTAAAAGTGGGCACTCATATAATATGCTTTACAATTTCCTAAATACATTGAAAAAAAAAAAAAGAACATTTTTGTGGGGTCCATTAAGATAACTCCTAGTACTTATAGAGTATAGTGACCGGGAGATCTGATAAGATATACATGAAAGTAAGACATATTTGTGCATATACCCCTGAACTTTTCTAATTTAACAATTTAGTCCCTAGTTTTATTTTCTTGGCAATCAGCCCCCTGAATTTATAAATTTTTGACAATTCAATTCTTTTTGCTCAAATTCGTAAAAATTTGAACACTTGTTTTTTACAAATAACTTGCACATTATAGTCCAAGTAGAGTATTGTTGATCATTTTTACTTAACTTCAATACAATTTTCTTTAAAAATTTTAACCTTAATTCAATTATACTTAAACTTAAACCTAAACTTTAAAAGAAATTTATATTGAAATTAAGCAAAAATGATCAACATTGTCTTTTTTGAGCTATAATGTATAAGTATTGTACAAAAAATTATCTTAATTTTAAAAAATTTTAAATAAAAATGATTGAATTACTAAAAATTAGAAGTTCAAAGGATTAATTATCAAAAAAGAAAGTTTACAAACTAAATTACTAAATTCAAAAAGTTCAAGGGGCATTCATGCAAATTAGTCTAAAAGTAACTCTTTGAGATTCCACTCCATACGTCTCTGGGAAAAAAAGTGAAAATTTCCAATTTCTTTATTTTTTTTTAAATATTATTTTATTTTATTTTATTTTATTTTATTTTTGGGTTTCATATGATATTAGCGCAAGGAAAAGCTTAATGAATTTAAGTTCAAAAAAAAAAAAAAAAAAAAAAAAAAAGCCTGATGAATTATCTATCATGTCCTTGAGGACATTTTAGTACTACAAGTGAACTTTTAAGACATTCTAGCAAAAATAAAAGTGAACTTTTAAGATAAGTAATGTCAAATTACCCACAAGGGCAGTTAACAATAACATGTTACAAAAATCAGCACAAAATTATAAAATGGATTGCAATTTCCCAAGACCATTAACCTACCAACCGCGTGTTGTTGTTCCTTCAGCTGCTCCGCACTCAATCTGTACCTAAAAAGCCTTTCTGTTCAGTGAATGGTTAGTGCCTGCTTGAACTTCCGGAACAAACAGATTCAGTATCGCAATTGCCAACGTCCTGTATGAATATTTGAGGAGGCTCTTCTCTGTTTCAAGAACAAATTGAAACAGACAGAATCACTAAACCGTAACTATTCTGCGACATTTTCATATTTTTAATAAAAATACTTGCTCAACTCGACGGGATTGGGTCGGGTTCTCTCACATTAGGTGAGTCCCATACTTTGGGAGAGAGCCTCGTTCAACTTGACCGGGTTGAATGGAGGCACTCATTTTGAATAGGGGATAAAGAAAGAGCAGAAAATAATAGAGTAACTAACATTTCATTAGCCTCTTGGTATGTGTAGCTTGCTGCAACAGCCAGCAGTTGTCCCTTATGGTTGATTGATAAGGAAGCCACACTATTTGGGTATCTCGGCAACTATAACAAGTAAAAAGTTAAACATGCAATGTTAAGTGGAAGAAGAAACGTTATTAAACATCAGAAATATGGCAGGACAAACCAGAATTCATTCACAAATGTAGAATTACATGACGCTTAGATGCTCACTTCACGATACATGCTTATGACCAAAATGACAAATTCATTAAGCATGAAGGAGTGAAAATGTTAATCAAGCTAACACATATAGTTTAAAACAAAAATATACGGGACGGGGATTGAAACTGGGTATTTTGATACAGCCATTCGCAGTCACCTACATGTTATCAGCTGTAATCCTTCTAAAGGGAATGATACTAGAACCACTTTTTTATATGTCCCCACTAAAAATACCCCCATGTGTTTAGCAAATTGAATAGATAACAAGCATCTCAAAGATACGAAAATCATGAGCAATTTTCGATGGACGATACCTCAAGTATCCTTTTCTTGCTCTGAGCATTCCATGCACTAACATAACCCTCATTGTCACCAGTAAAAAAGGCACTGTCAATGCTACAGAAAAACATAAATCAATTTTAGTGTCCATAATAAGTGCTGTGCTGGTAAACTTCTTGTAAGAGTGTGTGTACACTATACGTACAGTGGATTGAATACAATGTCATTCACTGATACTAGATGAAGATTTTTATCAGTTGACTTTGGATGACACCGGAAGATATAACTGCAGTATGATACAGAATACGACATTTCATCAGAGAAGACAAAATAAAACAATTAAGGACAATGATAGCACATATTTTTCAGAGTCCAACAACTTAAGTAAGGCCTTCCTCTAGCCAAAAGGCAAAGCCGGTCAAAGCTTATGTTGGCGATAACCTAAAATTTGACCTGATGTCATCTGAATTGGACGAAAAAGACATCTCCAATGCTACGTGTCCATCGACTGAGCCAACTGCAAATCCTGTAAAGACACAAGTTTTACTTTCACTTATAAGACCCTGCAGATGTAATTAGAAGTTGAATGCAGTTTTAGCATAAAACTGTGTCCTTGAAAATGTAGAAATCCACAGCATAAAATAAGCTCAAAATCTACCATTCTCTAAATAAATGAAGTGGTCAATTTTATTTAGTTTGGTAAAATGAGTTCATACTTAGATACATTCAATATAAATAGGTAAAAAGAGGTTCACTGAAGCCTCAGTAATGGTTTCATGTCATATAACAAGTTAGGACAAATGAGGAACCGAGCTGACACATTTTATCCAAGCATCCATATCTGATTTGTTTGATTGAACTTTTCTATTTAAATTATGCAAGTCGTAAATATAAAGTAATCACGACCATATACCTTTACAATGAGGAATTGAGCTGACACATTTTATCCTAGCATCCATATCTGATTTGTTTGATTGAACTGGTCTACTTAAATTTCGCAAGTCGTACATATATACTGATGTTCCAACTGCTAGAATTATATCAAACCCCGAAACTGACATCGAGTCCACCTCTAATCCTACATTCACCAAGCACAAAAGATCCTTCTTCATACGTGTGTCCCAGGATAAAACCTTCTTGTGCAAACCAGTAACAATTACTTGACCTAGAAAAAGGAAAATTGTTTATTTCTATAAATTTGCGATGTTCAAGGCATGTAAGTATACAGTCAACATCAAAGAATAAACTAATTCAAACAAGTATAACTTCCAGAATTTTGACACAACTAAACATATACGGAGCTAAAATGACAACAGAAGTAGATGGTGATTTTGCTTACAGGTCTCGTCGGAGTATCCAATGCAAGTTGAAAGATCATCATGATCTCCAATCACTTCACTAGTTCCCAAATGCAAGTCATACCTGAAAGTCACCGCCACAAGGAAAATCAAGGCAATCATGTAATCATTAGAACAAACTGATACAGCAACCTCATCAAATTGAAATAGGCATTGCAAAAGAACAGTCAAGGTTTTGCTGGATATAATTCCATAAGTTTTCCCCCCCTTCACTGTTTGCTTCATCTTGTAACTTGTGAGTACCAATAATTTAGACTTTGATACTTACTAAATATGTATAAAGCACTTAAAAGATCCTAAAATAGAATTTTTTTATGGCAAAAGGAATTCAACCTTTTTTGCAGCGCAACCAAAAGTCGATGCAAACACCAATTACTGACCACAGAAATGGTGTAGAATAAAATTCTCAAGTAAAGTAACACAAAAATTATTATCTTTTTCCACAAGACTAATCACTGACGTTAGATAAACGGGTTGCAGAGCTCAACAGGATTAACTATAAATTCTCTCAATTCCGATACATGGAACTTTGGCATTGAAAACGACCGATATATATAAAAAAAAAAAATTTAAAAATTAAAAAGAAATAATAATAAAGTCGGTAACTTTGAGTTTGGGAAAAGGAAAAAGGGCAGACCTTGTGATGGAACCATCAGAACCAGAGCTGAAAGCGAGGGATTCTTCCTGGAAACAGCAATCGAGAAGCGGAAATTCCGAAGGAGCTTCTAATCGAAGTTCGGAGCAACCCACGTCATAGAGTCGGAGACACTGAAACGACAGGATTTCACACTTCTCAGAGCCAAGAAACAAGGGGCACCAAAAGTAACATCAAAATTTAGCCGAAGAGAGAAGTGAGGAAAGGAAGGCAGACCGAGTCCCAAGAAGAGATGAGGAGATTATCGGAATGTGGAGCGAATCGAACACGGGAAATGGCGTCACTGATCGGATTCGGAAACTGTAAAGGAGTTCCGTTCATCTCCGTCTCTGTGGATTACTGAGCATCAAGAGAGGAAAGGAAGAGGATTTTGAATTCTTGAAAATGACGAAAGAGCCCTAATTTGCGTCTCCTCTGTGAAGCTTTGGAGGGAGCGAGGAAGAAGATGGAACTTTCAGAATTCAGATCAGGTGAAAATTTGAAATTGATGCAAATTTACGACTTCAACTTTTTGTTTAAATTAAAATAGTCCTTAAGAAAAAGGCAAAGTGGATCCGTGGCGCAATGGTAGCGCGTCTGACTCCAGATCAGAAGGTTGCGTGTTCGATTCACGTCGGGTTCAATTCCCGTTTTTTCAAATTTCCTAATTTACTTATTTTTATTCAATTCATTTGGGCTCTATTTTGGACCTTCTTGGGCCGGGGCCCAGAGTCCAGAGATTATTAGTGGTGACTGGTGAGGCAGCACTCACGTGCCGGAGAATTTCCCCTCTTCAAAAGAAACTAGGAGATGAAAGTAATTCTTTATTTTTTTTTTTTTAATGTTTTTGCAGAATTAGTAATTCAAATTTAGTAATTTGTTGAATAGGCATAATAACCCAAACTTCTAAATCGCATACCGAAATCTCACGTTCACTTTACATTTTGAACAATTTTCAAAATACCACAATCATATCCTATGTTTTTAATCTCATGCAAAAAGTAGTAGTAATAATAATAAATACTTCTTTTACAAAATTTGCTCAACCTTAATGTGAAAAAAAAAAAAAAAAAAAAAACTCACTTTAAAAGGACTCAAAACACCTAGAGTTAAAAATTAAAAAAAAAATAATAATAATAATAATAATGTTCGACCAATTTGATCTCACATTTCTCTGCTTTTCCATAACAAAATATCTTATAGGAGAGACGTCTAAAACCTAGTCAAACGATCACTTTAGAATTTGGATGCAATTCCACAAAGAACATCGAACCAAAATCTACTATCACATAGATTAGATCTAATAGTCTCATTAAGCCAAATATGAAATCAAACTGGGAAAGCAAAATTTCAAACCACCATACAGGAATTTTCATTTATGTACAGAACTGTGCGGTTCTCAAGCTTGATAAAGACACAAACAAGTAACAGAAACTCTCTGATACTAGCCAAACACATATTTCTTGGCCTTAGAAACTATTGGTTCTCTCATCAGGAATGTAGAAATCAAACGTGACATCAACGGAGCCAGAACTTTCTCCGGTATCTTTGTACTCTATATTCATTATTGATCCAGCTTCATCTACTTCTTGATATTCTGGCTTCACCCTTCTCACCGGCACAGTGACGGAGTAAATAGTTCCGAGGTCTAAATCAGTAGAGACGCTCAGCTGAACTTTATCCTGCGCTTCAATCTCAACAAAATCCGATAGTGCACGCACAATGTTGCTCACGATCTTCTGTTTAGCTTCATCACTGACTGCACACCGGTCAGAAAACAGAATCATCTTCAACCGCTGCTTGGCAATCCTCGCATTGGAGCTCTTCCTAGATTTCTGTGATGGAAAGATTATCTTCCAAGCCAAGTTTAGACGCTCAAAGAAGCCCATGTTAATGACATTGAGGAGAAAGCTCTCAGCTTCCTGGCTAATCGACTTCGGGGAGAGTTGAGCATGTCCACCTATCCCAGAAGTTTGCCTGGTATGTCTGCCCAAATCGCGGCTAGCAAGCGCCACATGGGGCCATTTACGTGTCACATCAGAAATGCTAGATCCTCCGTAAAGGAAACTAGTGAAGTCCACCTAATACAATTCAGCAAAAAAACTTATATCTTAAGCAGGGAAACACAACTGCATTACCTTGTTAACTCCTACAACAACTTGAAAACTAATCTAATCACTTCACATTTCACTAAATACCTTGGCTGCATTAACATCATAGAACCAATGGAAAACGAAGAATGCGGTTATACACGAAATTTAGGACACTGGCACTGGTTAGAAATTCTAACTCTACCCGCACCACCATGAACCCGTAACGAAATAATTTAAAAAGATAAATAGCAGGCTCGTTCGACCTTCACTTCTATTGATAGGGTTTTCAAGGAATCTAAACCTCCAACAGAAACAAAAACGTCAAATAAGTCATCACTCCATGAGATTTGATTGAAAGTTCTTAAATATCAAGATTACAGTACCTAACAATAAGAAAGCAAGATCTCATTAAAGCGTAACAAGTTCCTAATTAGGATATAACGCTTAAAAACTCGGGATAAATCCTACGACTCTTACAATTAACTATTCAACTAAACAAAATCTAAAAACTGTAACACACATATCCCCAATATTCAACATACCCAATTATGTAATCCGATTGCAAATGGTACAAAAACCGAACAAGACCACGTTCTCACAATCAAACCGCATCGAAAACAACATATATCAACAATTTCTAGCTGAAAGCACTAGGTACTAGGAAAATAAGACTTGGTAGATTTCAATATTCACAATCAAAAACCCAAATGTTTTTCATTTCTTTTCTGTCGCTTACCGGGAAAACTAAGCAGGCTCAATAAGCAAAACTGTGAGTATTACAGTAAACCCAAATTACAGTAAACCCATGATATAAATAAAGCCAAAAATTCATTTTTTAATAAATAAAGCCAAAAAAAATATAATAATAATCTCTGAGGAACAAGAGAATACTGAAAAAAAAAAATGGAAAATGGAAAAATAAATTAGTATGTAACCTTTGACGGCGGCAAAAAGCTGCGGAATGAGTTTGTGGTATTAGAAGTAGAACCCAGCGTCGCAGAGACCCTGAGATTTCCCAGAATCGACATTCTTTTCCACGATCTCTCTCTCTCTCTCTCTCTCTACTTGTAGTTGGTTCTCTCTCTCTCTCTCTCGAAGTTTCTGAGTTTTGGGTCTTACAGTCCTCCAGCTATTTTCTCGCTCTTTGTCCAGCTTTCAGGCATCGAACTAGGAACTACAAGCCCTACACGTCGTCGTTTTGTCGGGTTGCCCACCTTTTTTTTTTTTTTTTTTGGTACTCTTTTTTTTTATTTTATTTTAATTGTTACAATTTCACTCTCCAATAAAGAGACGACAAGTTTTGCCCCATAAATGACACGTCGTTCAAATTTGAAGGCCATAGGTTTCCCTTCCCTTCCCTTCCCCATTCCCAAAACAAACCTTATGGACTTGTATTTAGACAAACGACATGTTTTAGCAAAGAACGTATATAAAGTTACTTATTATGAATTTTTAATTTTGATAAATTATCTCCTAAATTGAGTAAAAATAATGCTTATTCACCACCCTTTTTATCGAGTTAAACACCTTACAGAGGTGTTTTTTCTTTTCACATGATTCACTTAGAATTTGATACTCCATAGATCTATTTAAGGATTATTATCCCATCAATCTTGTGTAGCGTTATTATATGTGTAATATCATAAGTGAAAATTGGACATGTTTTGCATAGAATTGGATTAAATTATTTTTATTTTATTAGTGAATCCCAAAGTTTTCAAACGATGGAATGTAAGACTAAATCAATGATCCTTGTTTATATTACACGAAAAATGATAATTATAAACTATTTTAAAATCGATTAAGAATAAAAAATTTTTTTTGATAAGAATACTTTAATTAACATGACATGACGTATTATATCAGTATTTAAAATTTGTTTTTATCTTTGTATGAACTCACCTGATTGAGTATTTTTGTCTAAATTTTAACAGTCATTCATCAATGTGGAAGACATTTTATAATTTTTTTATATTCATGAGACATTTTAACCAAATTCAAAAGACAATTTATTAATGCAGGGGAAAAAATCCACACGAGGGCCACAAAGACTTCGCTGTAGGCAGTTGTTTGTCGTTTATGCAAACAAACTGACATGTCGTTTTTGACGTTTTTAGGACATCCGGCATGTGTTCGTAGCAAAATTACGGTCGTTTGAATTTTTAGTTAGAGTTAAAATTTTTAGATTGAAATTAATATTTTAAAAATTAATTATAATTTTTATTAATTTTTTAAAAAAGATAAAAATTTAGTAAAAAAATATATAATTTAATTGGAGTTAAATTAATATGTGAAAATGAAGCCTATATTAGCATAATTAATCAACAATAAATCCTTCTAATAAAACAAAAAAAAAATCCTTCTAAAAAAACCAAATGATTAGAGCAAATTAACTAATCCCATTAAATTTCTCCAAAAAACAAAAAAAAAAAAAACTAATCCCATTAAAATATATATATATACAATAACCATGAGCCGTGAAGGCCCGGATTCCCCTTCCCTTGTTTGCGAGGTACCTGTAATTGACGGCATTGAACAGCAGATTCCAAATGTAAAACCAACAAAAACAAGTAAACAACCAACCAGAGAGAAAAAGCTTTCTTTCTTTCAGTGAATGGGCAGGTGGAGAGGAGGAGTTTCTCATCTCTTCCACCACATAACCTCTTCTTCCAAATCTCTCCTCAACCCAAACCCACCAAACCGCTTTCTTTTCTCCTCCTCCTCTTCTTCTTATTCTTCAAGACCCAAGTCCCGTTTCTTCAGTTTCAGAACATTCTCCGCTCTCCCCTCTCGCCTCTCTTTCGACACCACCGAATTCGATTCTGGGTCTCCTTTCTTCGATCATAACTATGGTGGGTTCGGACCAAAGGAAGACGACGACACTGGCAAAATCCCCGTCAAAGCCTACTTTCTTTCCACCAGGTTCGTTTCCTTTATCTGGGTCTCTCTAATGTTGTCAAATTTCTGTTCAAGAACACAAAAGGAATCGGATTAATTGAAGTTTGATTCTTGTTTAGTTTGTGCTTTTATGATTTGGGTTTCTCGGATTCGTGGTTTTGGCAGTATAAATTTGAAAAGCATTCAAGCTGAGAATTTAAGCAACGTAGTCCCTGCTACGTCTCGCTCGTCTAACTATATTGCCCTCAGATTCTGCGACCTTCCTTCAGTTACTAATGTGAGTTTGTCATCTTTGTATAATCCCAAGTTTGACATCTTTTTGTCATTTTGTTTGGGTGATTATTTTGCATCATTAATGTTTAAGCTAGTTATTTGCGTTCGATTTTCTTCTGACCCAATATTATGATTGATTGAACTCACTTTTTTTTATCATTCATAATAAAAAAGGAATAGTAGATTCTTCAGTTTTTTCTTTTTTGTGGCCTTAAATAGTTAGGCTAGCTGTTAACATTGGTTACATTTTGGATAGATTACCACATCGAGTTCATATACCTATGTTATCGAACCCGGACTTTGATATGACATACTTCGAGAATGTGTGATATGGTTCATTTGCTAATATAACAGTTTTGATTTAGGGAATTGGAATCACGGGGAATGTGAACTGCTGCCGTTATGTGCTTGTATACCAATATGGATCTGCTGTTCTGTTTAATATCAACGACCATGAAGTTGAAAGTTACCTGGAGATGGTTAGGAGACATGCTTCTGGATTGCTACCAGAGATGAGAAAAGATGGTAAGTTTCCTTAAGAAGATGGAATTTTTTGATAAGTTTTTTTTTTTTTTACTCGAAGTTCTACCTAATTGAATCTCATTGCAGTTTAAATTGCTTTTTCTCATATTTATCGTCTAAGATCATAAGTGGTGAGAATGATTAGTTCTTGGATTTATAAAGTTCAGAATTCATTTACTTTAGGTTGCAAATTATCGATTGCTGGTAAGTTGTGTCAATCACCATGCTAGAGTGCATTTTCCTTGGCTAATAGGGATAGGTTCAGAGTTGGCGTGTTACTTATTTTCTCTTATTTTGCCTGTGTCCTGAATCAGACTATGCAGTAAAAGAGAAGCCACAGATGGACGACGACATGCAGGGAGGGCCAGACTACATTGTTCTTAAAACATTAGACACTGATGGTGTCCGCATTATTGGTAGCGTTCTTGGACAGAGTATTGCTTTAGATTATTTTGTTTCACAGGTAATAAGGTCTTTATCATTAAAAGTTCTTTTAGGTTGCTTGATTGCTTTTTAACCTAATACCTACTATTCTGATTCGGGTTTATTGTCTTGAAAACTATCAACAGCACTTTAGATTTCTATCATGCTTGTAAATTTTCCATTCAAACGGCAAAAATGTTTTGCCTAAGGCAGCATCATTTCTCCTGTGGCCTTTAATGTAATCATAAGGTCAGGCTAGTGACGTTGTTTATCCTCTCTATTTCAGATTGACGGTATGCTTGAAGAATTTGCAGAAATAAATCGCAGGATGGAGAAAACTGGAACTTTCACCATGGACAAGAAGAAGCTTCTTCAACTTGTTGGAAAGGCAAATTCAAACCTAGCAGATGTAATTCTCAAAGTTGGTCTTTTCGAAAGGTGATGCTCTTGCAAATCTTAAGTTTGTTCTGTAAATAGTTCAACTTTTACTTATATGCTTCTTCTGCTATAGGAAGTAGCAAAATGTCACTTGCTTATATGCTCATGGTTGTTATATCTCTCGTCCCTCAGATCAGAAATTGCTTGGAGAGATGCAAAATATGCTCAAATATATGAATACCTTCGCGAGGAGTACGAGGTCACACAACGCTTTGGAAACTTGGATTTCAAATTAAAGTTTGTTGAGGTAGTTTTGCCCTAATTAGTTACGAGTTATAACCCTCAATGCACGCGTTTTCACCTGGTTCCTATTAGATTTCGGAGAGTCCGGTTACTTCTTTAAAAAATAATATATGATGAAAAGCCTTCAAATAAAAGTTTGTACTATGAATCTCTGGAGATAAATGAAACGAACATGGAGTTCTTAAATAGTACTTTTAAATGGCATAACAACTCTGTTTCTCCTAACCATTTGTCGTTATATCTGTTATCTAAGACTTCGATTTCGATTTTATTTTATTTTTTTATTTTTTTATTTTTTGCAGCACAATATTCATTTTCTCCAAGAAGCCCTCCAAAACAGAAAGTCGGATTTCTTGGAGTGGTGTATCATAGGATTGCTGACAATTGAGAATGCCATATCCTTGTATGAGATCGTTCGCGATACAACCGCACCTCCTCTATGATTTAACAAGCAGATGAGAGATTTTCAAGCGGCTGAAAAATAGATTTATTGAAGCTAATATTCATTGAAAACAAATTGTTGTTTAATTCTCTTGCTATAGAAAATTCTCAGCTAAGCTTATTATGATTATTTTTCCGTTGGAAAGTAACAATAAAATTGCATTTTTTTCCCATTGCAAGACAATAAAAAGGTGAAGAGCCTGACAAAAGGCTGTGTTAAGTGTTGCACTATGATTCATTATTCCACTTCTATTTTCCACTCCAAATCCAACAGCATTAAAAATGGCTAACAAGTTTAGTTGCGAAAGAGATCATGTGTGTCTAACTTATAAGGGATCGTTGAATTCGATCAAAATCAACGTAATAACAGGCAACTTTCAATACAGATTTAACGGTTGAAAAACAGAACTCCACAGGTAGTGCATTTACCAAAAAACACAAGGGCCATCAAAGGACTAGCCGTGCCTACTTAATAATAAGCCATTATAACTGAGGTCAACTTCAATGATAACAAGAATGCCTAAACAAAACGCTAATTTTTGACTCAGAATTCTTCTACTCTAGCAGCAACTTTTGGAGCTAGATAAGCATCCTTAGGCCTCGACTTCTTGACGCCTGCCCCTGCTGTGAACCAGACTTTATCAGACTTGGAACTTTCCACCGCTATACAAGTTACCTTAACCCAAACTAGGACCTTAGTCTTCATTCCCTCGATTCCGGTAAGCTTTCCCCTCAGCAGAATTGCTTTCACTCGGTTTGCATACCTTATGACCGACGAATCCTTGAAGCTGACCTCGCACGCGGAGGGCAGATACACAATGAGCTTGGCCTTCGTCTCGTCAAACTCAAAACAGGTTATGTTCTGGGGAAACAGACCTGGCGGTAAGTTGTACTCTCGGAGGAGATCTGGCAAGGTTTTCGGTGGCATTCCTGCAAGGAAAAAGTGAAGGTGGAAGTGAATTTCTCGTATGACGAATCCAAGCTTTCTCAACCATCGACTTCTTTAGGAGATTGTATATATAGGGAAAACAATCACATGGGGAAAAAAATGAATCAGGAAATCATAGATTCACACCTTTTAGTTTGTTGAAAATCCATTTTGCCTTCTCCTCCACAGTATTTGAGAAAGTCTGGTTAAAAAAAAGAAAAGGGTCAAAACTAAGGAGGAGCCTCATGAAAGACTTGAAAAAGATACTCATGAGTAAGCATGGTTACTATATTCCCAGATTGACACACTCTTAACACCGACCGGATTACCGATGGGAAGAGGAAAGAGATCTTCTGTGTTCTTTTTAGTCAGTCTCTTCAAATTGTGTTGCAATTTTTTGACAGAAATTCGAATTTTTAGACGCTTAAAGGCTAAAGTTGAAATGTATTAAGCATTCTAACCACGTCCTGATTAAAGTTTCAAGCTTCTCTTTTGCACATAAATCACGTCAATTGGGCTTAAATTCTAACAAATCAAAGAGCCACCTCCACTAAAATGGTTAACAAGATGTACTTCTTATCCGAGAAAATAATGCAAATTCACATCTTGATGTCACTAAAACGAATTCCTTTTTCTCAATTACTTATCTTTAAAACATAAAAACATAAAATTCCTCATCAGATGCTGAAAAATTTATTCGTTAATTTCCCAGATGAAGAAGTACCGGAGCTCTTCATTTTAAGACATTTTAGAACCTTCCCATCACAAGACAACTTTTAAATTAAACATATTACTTGAACCAAGAATCCACAAACCCCTCATCTGTTTTTTTTTTTTATATATATATATATATATATATATTTTTTTTTTACAAAAACCATCTTACAGTTCCCATTTTCTGACAGGAAAACTCAAAGATCTCACACTCTACCGGTAATTTCAAACCAAAAGAGCAGTACTTACAGGAAATCTTGACAAAAAATGAAAAACCCACATTAAATCTAGAGCAAAATATATAAACCAGGACAAAGGAAAAGCAAAGGGAGCAACAAAAATATCAAAAAGGAAGCAAAGAGAAAATACCCAAATGAAATATAGTACACAATTACATAAATATATATATAGATATATATATATATATTCTCGTACTCACAGTGAGGTCGTCAGAGATGTTAGAGAACTCCTCTTTGGCTTTCTTTGAAATCCATAAGCTCCCAACTTTTAAGCTACTCACTTTAGTAAGAGCCTTCTCCATTTTCTCTCTCTTCTCTCTTCTCTCTTCTCTCTTCAATGTGAGTGAGTTACCCTTTTGTTTGTGAGTTGTGAATTGTAAGTAGAGAGAGAGAGAGAGAGAGAGTGAGAGAGTGGTTTGAGTAATGCAGGAGTACATAGTCGTTTAAGGAGTAAAGGAAGTCTGGAAAGCGCACAAAGAGACAAACATACTTCTGTAACGTGAAAAGTGGAGCTCATTGGGTCTTTCAAATCAAAATACAATTAAAAACGGCCTTGCTGTTCTTGCTAAAGTGCTACCTGGCACCCATTTGCTGTGGAAAACATGCGATCAAAAAAAAAAAATATATATATATATATATATATATATAGTAGGGTTTTGGACAAAAAAAATGTCCTATGGATATGTTGTACCGTTTATTTAAAGTTGTATTTTCTCGATAGCTTTTTTAAGAGCTTTATAGGGTAAGATGCTCTACTGTTAGTGTTTGTTTTTTTTAAAAAGATTTGTTTCACATTCAAGTTTAATTTTAATTAAATTATATTTTTTCATTTTAGTTTAAAACATTTTATTTGTCAGGAATTTTTTGTACATAAATTTTTTAACAGTCTGTATTCACATTAAAAACTTATAACCCATTACACAAAATATTCTAATAATAAAATAATACTACAAAAAAATTAAACTAACAACTACCGATACTACAAAATAATCTCTATTCTTTTTATTACATTGCATTAGAAAGTGCATAATATCTTCACTTGAAGGGATTCCAAAATCCCTTTGTGGGGAAAAATGTATGGTTCTATTCTTTTTTATCCATTTTTCCTTAAATGAAAAGCAAATTAACTTCTTCTTCTTCACAATTCACATGAGTTGTAGAGAAACTTGTAGCACTTTACTGGTTTCTGTTTTGTCTTTTAACCCTTGGAATTTTCGGTTGATGAGTGACGATTAGAAGCCTAAGAGAAAAATAAAATAAAATAAAAGAAAGAGGAAAAAAGCTGGCTATCTTCACTGGAAAGACACATGTGGGGTTTAGGTTGCGTAGTTTGTAGGTCAAAAAGATTGAAAACGACACCCCCCTCTTTTTTCATATTTTGTTGCTACAAGGAGGAGCCACCTCTTCGTACCAATCCCTTCCCTTCAATGTCCCCATAAGCCATGTTTAATCCTCTTGCATTAAGTGCCAATTAATTAAATTTATTAACCAACAAAAGGAAAAGAGCCTTTGAATTTTTAGTTTTCTCATTCTCTTTTAATGTGTTGTATCTGGTATTCCGATAATCTCATGTATGGAGCAAATTACTTCATAAGGGTACATTGCAATAACTTAGCTAGTTCCGAGAGTAATTGTCAAGATTAGAAGTTTGTGAGGCATTAGAGTTAAATACCCAAATCAATTAGATCAATTGCGGTGCATTTTTTGTTTTAATCTAATCTTCTCAACAGGTATTCAACTTGAACCTCCTTTGTGAGAGGCATGATCCAATCCCCGTAGAGAGCCGCAACCAAGCGTGGCTTGATTTTGTAAACTGGATTTACTGCATCATCCTCTTCGTCGATCTTAACCTCCTGGCCAAATGTTTTAGTCTTCATTTCTACTCTCTTTTTGACGGCTGATTCCACGGTTTCATATGTCAGAAACTCCATCAATTGAGCTCTGTCCTGCAAGAACCACAATCCCAATGTAGGAAAACACAATTAGAATTCGCCAAAGTTAATTGTCATGCATGAGAAACCCAAAACAATAGATAATATGAGGCATATGGGGAGAACTTTACTTGAGCTCTAATAGCAGCCTCGTATTCAGCAGGTGACTCTTGGAATTTGGCCTCCGCAACAAATTTACCATAGTGGATTCTCTTCGAGAGCGTCTGATAAACATCCAACGAAGTTCATTAATGAGTTAATTGAGGAGAAATAGATGCACATTGATGAGAAGTCGTAGAAGAATGAAGACGACGAATTGTGTAATAGTGTCGAAATTTTGCTGCTTAATTTAAACAAGTATTACCAAAACACACAGTGTAAAGGCCATAACGCAGCAGAGACTATGGAAAGCCATTGAGGAGTTTACAAAGGAATACCACCACCAGATGAATTCAGGAAGAAAGATTCAATACTAAATACAGATAATAACACCAAAAAGAAAGTATGTTGAGGACAATGATAATGATTACTTCAAATGTCTCCATAGAAACCAGTGAAGAGTTTACTGGAATATAGCAGAAGAATCTTCGTAAACTTAAGTCAAATACCTGCAAACATACGGTGTCACAAACAGCAGCAGATCCACAGTTACCATCGTCTCCTGCTTTAACTAATCTGGGAAGAAGGTCTCCAAAATACATATTCCAAACTTTGTTGTTTATGTTAATTGAATCAGCACAAGGATGCAGAACCTAGTTAAACAAAAACGCATCAGCGCATAAAGAACTTAGCAACAAATCTCCCAGTAAACACGGACTGAGGACAGGGGCAAGTCATTTTCGATCAAAAGTAGTTACATAATATTTTCTTCCCCAGGATAATGTTTATAACCATTAGCTAAAATTTTATAATAATATGATATAAGCAATGTCTCAATCTCATCATCGCTAAAACTCAAAGCTAAAATTCCCACATTGGTTTTATGTAATAAACTCATCTTGATGATTGGTAACGGTTACCATGAGTCCATGACAAACCCAAAAACAGAAAAAATTGAAGACTTTCACAACCTCCAAGATGAACAAGTCAGTCATTGACTTAAGGGTTGGTATTTCTGTCCGACAACAATTAAACGTGTGCTGTGCATTGTTGTTTGCGTGATATATGGCAAAAGTTCAATGTATAGGTGTTTATAGACTCTTAAGATGAAAGCTTAACTCATTACTGAAAAGTGTTCCAAGATCAAACACGAGAACTGAACACAACAGGACTTTGCCCTCCATTCATCTCTATTAACAAAACTTAAAACTCCATCAAGTTCGCATCAATTTAGGATGAGGTACATCAACATTTTTGTTGATAACCAAATTCATAACATCGTTATCTTGTTTGAAAAGAGCAACAGACTATTCAATTCACAAAAATAAAAACATAACAAACTAGAAAAATACCTGCGGGTAACGCAAAGGTGGAAGCATTGGCTCAGGTAAGAATGCCGGAAAGAAAGGATGCTCATCGGGACTCTGATACCTTCCCACCTAGTTAAGACAGAGAATCCATTGAAAAAATCGAGTTTCACTTCTCAAATCATGAATTGCTGCCTTTCATAATGTTAGGACTTAGAAGCATGATTGAAGTAAATATCTGAGTCCAATCCCTTACCTGGGCATGGAGTTTTTCAGTTTCCATGGCCATGAACTCAACCAACGATCCTCGAAACCCGTCAATGGAGAACGCATCCGAGTCATAGGCGTCAGCATTGTAACAATATTGAGCCCTCTCCAAAAGGCTAAATATAATGCTATCCTCTTGTCGAATCAAAGAATGTCTTATGCTGTCTAGAGTTAAGCTTTCACTCTCATCTACCCTTTTCTTCCCCGAAAATCTACATCAAGAAAAAAGCAAAGCCAGACGTAGTCAAATTAACAATTTGAGAAAACCCACATAAACCATTCTCATCCGTGGTCAGTTTTCACCGCAAAATCTAGCCTTTGTTATTAAATTTTTTTTAAAAAAAAAAAAGACATCAAAATTTTGTTCTTAAGCTCACTGATCTTTATCAAATAAGCACAGTAAAATTCAATTTGACTCTTTTTCAAACATACAAAAATGGAAGAATAATACACGCAGAAGCAAAAGCCTTGTTACCTGATAGGCAGAGAAGAAGAAGAAGAAGAAGAAGAAACAGCAGTTTGAAAAGGGCGAGACTTTTTTGGGGTGACATTTGATCGGAAAAGGTGGTGGGAAGGTTTGAGGGTGATCTGGGAGACGAAAGGAGAAGTGGGTCTTGAAGATTTTGGAGTTTTCTGGGATAAAGTGAAAGGCGTTGAAGCTTTCAACAGCTTAGCCTCCATTTTTCTGGTGGTGCTGGAGGGTTTTTTTTTTTTTTTGTTTTTTTTTTTTGGGGGGAAATGTGTAATTTGCTCTCCGGTAACCCCCTTAATTCATTCTTAAATTTTTCAGAGAGCATCACGCCATGTTGCCTGGTGAGGGATTCGAACTGGGCCAGAAGACATAAGTGATCTTCCTGTGTTGATGAAAACAGGAGGATGTCATCTATGTAGATTAGGACTTGGCTCAGTATTGGGCTATAGATCCGGGTCATAGCTTTCTGGAAAAGGGAAGGGGCTGTTTTAAGGCCGAAGGGTATAACAGTCCATTGGTAGTGATGGTTGGGTATGAAGAAAGCTGTTTTGGGCCGGTCTATGGGTTGGATTCCAAGTTACCAGTGGGAATAAGAACCCCCTTAATTCATTCTTACTTTTACAATTTGTCAACTTTTCCTTTTCCAGGAATGTATATAGACAAAAGCAAAAGCAAAACAAAAAAACACATGGTATTGATTTGATCATTACATGACGATGATTTAATAATCTCGTGACTATCACACAATAAACATGAAAAAGGGATGAAAACATCCATTCATTCTTTAGAGAATGTTAAAGAGATGACTTGTGGCGAGCACATCTCCCCACTACCCCGTTTTTGGGAAAATAAAAATAAAAATTTTTGATAAATCAAATAAAAAATTTGATTAAGATGGTAATCGAGAATATTTGTTTGAAAAAATGTTTAAGTATGACATATGGAAATGGAAGAGATGCATGGATGAAGATGGAGAAAGAGCTTTTGGATATTTTAATATATAGATTATAGGTTTATGGTATATTAAAATACAAATATATTCACCCAAAAATAAATAAATATGCAAATATAGAATCTTCTTGGCATATTTGCTTCTTAATTTTTTTTTATTTTAGTAAATAAATTTTTAATTTAATGAAATATTGTGTAATATATTAATTTTTTTAAAAAGTGTAATATATTAATTTTAAGTAAACTTTTATGGCAGAAAACTGTTTTTTTTTTCTTTTTTCTTTTTTCTTTTGAACTATGGATATGATAAAATTGGAATTTTATACCTTGATGAAGTCATATGTTGATCACCATTAGACTGTATATGTAATTCTAAAAAAATGATTTTTTTTAGTGAAGGTTCTACAGTCAAATTAATTTTTTAACTCAAAAAAAATTAATTTTTTAACGATCTCATTTATAAATATATACGTTAAAAATTTACATCATACAATAAGAAAAAACTCACATTTATGAATTAAAAAAACTGAAATTTTAATGAAAGGAATAAAACATCATTTATTAACCATCCATTATCAGTAGTGAAAAAGAGCTTTTCCAATTGAAAAATGCTATTAAAATTTGCAAGAGACAATAAATATTAGCTCGTCGGAAGGCTAGATAAAATGATATCGACTGCTATATCAATTGACGGTACTCTCTGCAACATTTTATCAAATTCAAGAAATACATTTTTGAAGTACAAAATTTAGAATGCATTGCAAGTTCAATGAACAAAAATGTCAAAATTCCACTTGTTTTCCAATTTTTGTTCAGTCTATAAACTTGTCAATCCTATTCATTCCTTTCTAATGTGTCTTTATCGGTGTGTGTGTGTATATATATATATACTGTACTATATTCCAATATTTTTTTTTCAAAAATATTTATTATAAAGATTATGGTTCATACTAAATAATAAACATAACACAAAATATTAACGATAAATGTTGATTAATATTCATACTTTTTAACTAAAAGACCAATGAATTCTTTATGAAAAAACATATTTGTTTATGTAATCTATTGTAAATCAAATGGCTGTCATTTATATCTTAATCAAATAAATTGAAGAATAACACAATAAATGAAATCAAACTTTTATGAAAAAATATTATTATTTATATAAATTAATAAAAATGAAATCAAACATATCTTTATGATAAAGACAAATTCATTATACAAAATATTTTTTTTGAGATTTTTTTTCTTTATTTAGTTTTTTCTTATTAATGTGAAATCTGATTTTGAGAAAATATTCTCTTTTTTAGTACATTATGAATAGTTACATATTCTTTACAATAAATAAAAAAATTTTAAAATTTTCATTTTTATTAATTTTTTTCCAATTTCATTAAATCAATTTTAGCTCTATTTCGTAAATATCTTATATTCCTTTTTTTTTCCCTTTTCGTCATTTCTTTATTTATTAATTCTCCATTTTTTATGAAGAGTAAAATTGTCTTTATAATTACTTTTTTAGACATTTATGTAAATATTCAAATTAATACGTCCAATTTGGATATTTATATAAATAACCTAATTTTATTTTGTATATATTTTTCATGAAGTGATTAATTTTATTTTGTGTATATATTTTCCATGAAATGATTTCGGATTATCTCTCTTGTATCCATTGTTGTTTAATATTCTTAACGGGATTAGAGAGTGAAGGTCCTCTCATCTCCTTTGTTTTCCACTTTCTTGCATTTTTTTTAATTTTTTTGTATTTATTTTTCTTAAGGTCTTACAAGCTTATTTAAAATGCTTAAGGTCTTAAAATTTTGAATAATTAATTGGCCTAAATAATTCATGAACTCTTTAATTGGCCTAAATAAATAATTTATTTAAAAGATGACGGTTTGGACCCTGTTCCTTTTTTTTTCCGAGATAATCCTAAACTTCTATTTCTTAGTCATTTTAGTCCTGTCCGTAAAAAAAAACTAACATATTGATCATGTGAGAAGCATGTTTCGTGTTTTTTTAAGGTCAAATAGGTAATTTTCCCTGGGGCAGTTCGTTCTTTGTTGGGGTGGGAAGGGTTTGAGCTCGTCAACACCAGGGAGAGTAGATCAGAACTTGAGTGCTGGGGGGGCGCCAAACCCAGATCCAAGCTCGTGGGAGGGGAGACAAAACCCAGATTCATCCAGATATTTTAATAGAGTTTGATAGAAATGACTGAAACGGCCAAGAAAATAGGAGTTTTGAGTCATCTCGGAAGAAAAAACAAACTATCACCTTTGAAAAAATTCATGGACTATTTAAACCAATTACTCTTAATTGAGATAGATCTGTATTTTGAAGCTTATTGGATGGAAATAAACACAAAAAGAAACTATTAATTTTTTATTATAGTTCGAGGGAAAAAAAATATACTATATAAGTAACACCAGTTCTCGCTATGTGCTTTTGGTCTTGAAGGCGCTGTGAAAATTGTTGAGTGAAACTATAACTAATCACAGTAATTTAGGTGCCACCAAGTCAAAACGACATGAAAAATAATATTGTCCACATGAAGACAGAGACAACAATATCGTTTGATATCATTAACGGTAAACTCAATAAACAAATCTTTCACCCTGAAGAAAATTTAAAAAGAAAATAATAACAATAATAACAATAACAAGAAGTAGGAAAATAAGCAAAAACCTCTAGTAATAAAAATAAATAGCATAAAACTTAAACGATAATAAATAGTATATTCACGATAAATATATAATAAACAATGTATCATCAATATGTTATTTAATTCATATATTTTGAAAATATGCTGTCAACTTTAAAAATAACATGCTTGCTGCAATTTTCCTTTAAAAATCCTGGCCTAAAAGCTTGGCCTGTATTTTGTGAAATAGCAAGAATCTAAACCTGCTAACCTTCAATGTCCATAAATCTCTTGGCCTTCTCATAAGCCTCTCTCAAATACCTCCGAAACCTACTCAAATCTATTTTCACATTTTGGTTCTTAAGGTACAAATGCATGTTTTTCCACTTACCCCCAACAACAGCCTGTGGATCTCTTATCACCAAACTACTATTCCCATATGTCTCTAGTAAGCTACTTTCTTTTGCTTCAATCTTGTACTCTATGTACTTTAATCCCAAATCCTTTCCAGGGCTCTCATAACATGATCTCGAAACTCCTTCCATTGCTAATGGCACCACTTGCATCAACACCGAGCCCGGCCTAAGAAACAAAAAATGTGTTAGCCCTGCACCATGTACCCCCAACATTGCGTGGCTCGCCGCAATCAGCTTAAACGCATTACTAAGAGAAGAATTCTTTATTGGGTCGAAGATAACCACATCGAATCCAACTTCTTCAGCTGCTTTGACCACTTCTTTTTCGTTTAAGATTACTCGACTGGCATTTCCTTTACGACTTATCAGTATCATCCGTGGCCTAGCATTTTCTATGCGGTTGGTCGACTGGGTGATTTCTCGGGTGTATGCGTTTTCCAGGAATGTGTGGAAAGAAAGTAGGGTTTTCGGCTGCTGTAGCAAATTAGGGTCCACCTTCATTGTCCCGTGAGTTACGAGCCCTACGATCGATGATGGGAAGCAATGGATGGTGTTCTCTTTGTTCAGGTCGATGATCGGATGGTTGCTAATGCGAGATAACAGTTCGACATATTTTTGGGGCCACCAGCCTCTGACATCAGAGATCACAAGGATTATATCTTGATTCGAAAATAAAGAATTAACGGTGATGAAGAGGGGAACAAAGCCATCACCGAAGTCATGGAAGAAGTTTCCTGTGTACCCGCCCGCACTGAATACTATGGCTGGACTATAGTGTGTGACTCCGCAGCTAAATTTGGGTGGAAATGAGGTGAGGTTAAACTCTTGGACGCTAGACATAGCATCTTCGTCCGATTTTCTGGGGTAAGGACGGATTTTCAACGATGTGGTTGGTGGGTTCAAGTTGGTGGGGTCCAATGCAAACAGAGTGGCGGCTCTTGGGTCTAATAAAGTGGGGCCGTTGATCGAGCACAGATCATAATCTCTATGAGAACGGTCGCATGTGATTTGCCCAACAGGAGTTCCTCTAAAAGGTAAAAATGCAATTTCCAATTGCATTTTCCACCGTTTTACTTCTGTAGAACAACAGGCTCAAATCATTTAGAAGCTCCTAAAGTTTCTTGGAAAAGAAAAGTGAGAGATAGAGAAATAAAAGAAGCAAAATTTTCTTTCTATTTTATCCACAATGCATGTTATCTATTAAAATAAAAAGCTATGTGAAACTATCATAATATAGATGTGATGATTAAAAAAAGATTATCATATGCTAATCGCTAAAGTAAAAAAAAATTATTGAGTATTCAGATTCATCTAGATACTTATACCATATATTTAAAGGAAAATTATGGACGAGAGTCTTTATAAAAGATTTTTCTATGAATCTTCAGATTCATCCAGATATCAATATCAGATATTCAAAGGAAAACTATGTACAAAATAGTCTCTATAAAAAATTTACCTAGGAAAGTTGTGGAATATTTATGAGGTGAGAAGAGAACGGAGTTGAGGAATATGAAGATGGATAGAAACAATGCAAGACATATTGCTATGGACGTTCTTCCTCTCTTTATTATCACTTGCATGCTTGAAGCTCTACAACTTTTTCTCTTGTTAAACGGCTGCAAAAACAGTTGAGTTATTGAAAAATTTTTTATTATAATTTACCTGCAAAAAGTCGAGTAAAGGAAAATTAAAAATAAGAAAAAAAAAAAGTAAATCGAGAAAGGAAAAGAAAAATGCTTGGATACATTAACACAACTAATAGGGAGGTGAGACCCATTTTTATTAGTGTATGGTGTTAAACATCAATAATATTTTTTAGTATTGTTTAAATAAAAATAATTAAAAAAAAAAGGTAAAACGAATCTAAGTAAAACTTACAAAAAGGAAAAAATAAGTATATATATACATATTTTTGGAGACAACTTACGAATAGAACTTGATTAGACGAGGAGAAAATATTAAAAAAAGGAAGCTAAATATTATCCTATGATAATGATGTAATATGAAATTGTTAATACATAATAGAATTAAAACAAAATATCATTATATGCAAGGGATAATGAAAGAGAGTAGTATTTTATAAAAGATAAATTAAAAGAGAGAGAATCGAAATGTAAAGATGAAGAATAGTTGACTTACAGAAATTTGTGGGATGGCCTTGCACCATGAGTAGATGAAATGGTTACTCACAAATACTCTGAAGATGCACTGAATTATGTGTTGGGAATACTTCTGTCAAGGTCCAATTTATGCTCATAAAAAATAAAATAAAAAATAAAAAATAAAAAACTTGGAAATGGTATTAAATCCTCTAAAATAAATGCTATATTTGTTTCCACTTATTGGTACGGAATATTGGTACGAAATTAAAGGACTTTCCTTGTAAAACTCACTGGCAACCAAACAAGCCTAAGTTACATACTATATACTCTCAATCTAAAAGAGAAAGAAATTTGTTGGTTATTATATGGTTTATTTATTTACTTATATGTAATGTACTCTTATTTATATAATCGTTAACTTCGTCACTGATTTTTAGCGATTGAGTTTGTTACTTTGAGATAGAGATTTTCTAAATTTCTCTTTGTTCGTAAAAATGAAGATACGTGGAAAATCATCTATTACATATTCTTTTTTACAATACAGTTAGAGAAGAAGAAAAAAATATAAACTCTAAACCTCAATGTTAAGAATGAATGTAGAATTAATTAATTAAAAGGTACAATCACGATTTTACGACGGTTTCTACTATTATACTTTGATCAAATTATTATATATATGTGTAGATATATATATCCAAAAAAAATCTATGTTCTCAAACCTACATACATCATTTTAATTGGGAAATTATAAATAGCATTTTTACGAAAATAATTAAAACAAATAGTAAGATTTTAAAAATAATTGAAATAAATAATAAACTTACAAAGTAAATTAAAAATTTATCAAGTAAATTTATAATGGTAAATTATAAATTTAGTAAACATAAATGATAATTCAATTATTTTTTGAAAACTGTTATTTACTTCTTGTTAATTGATATAATCAAATTCCATAAATTTACAAAAATTCATTGATCTCTTCTATATTTACTAATCTACTCTTCCCTCTCCATAAACTTCCTTGATTTTCTATAAGCTTGTTTCAAGTACCCTCTAAACCGATCCAAATCCAATCTAACATTTTGTTCCTTCAAGTACACATCCATAACATTTTTGGACCAACTCTTCCCTCTAAATCCCACTGGATCTCTAATTACCATTTCATCCCTCCCATACTTCTCCACCAAACTACTCTCCTCGGCAATAATCCTATACTCTGCATACTCTAAACCCATCTCTCTAGCCGCTTTCCCGAAGCACACCTCAGCCAACCAACCCACACCAAGTGGCACCACCTGAATAAACACTGACCCCGGTCTCAAAAACAACGAGTGGGTTAATGCTGCCCCATGGATCCCAATCATCGTGTGGCTCGAGTTAATTAGATCGTACGCTGATCCCAAAGAAATTCTCGGTGATGGCTCAAACACGACCACATCGAATCCCAACTTCTCTGCCTCCCCCTTTATCTCTTCTTGGTTTAGCAATACTCGCCCAACATCACCGGTTCGACTCACCAGAACGAGTCGAGGCCGAGTTTGAGAGGGTTTGGGTTTGGAGCCATTGGATTTGTGGGGGATTGATTTTTGCTGGTAGGATTTATCGAGGAAGGCTCGGAATTGAATTAGGGTTTTGCGATTTGGGATCAATTTGGGGTTTATGGTCATAAAACCATGGGAGATGAGGCCTAATCTAGCAAATGGAAAACAGTGCGAAACAGTGTCATTGTCGAGGTTTATAATTGGGTGTTTACTAAAGCTCTGTAGAAGGTTTGTGTACTTGTGGACCCACCAATCTCGAGATTTGGAGATTACGAGGATGACATCATCTTGATGGTCGTTGAAAAAGGTATTGATTGTGATGTAGAGCGGGATGAGCCCGTCGTTGAAATCGTGGAAGAAGTTTCCGGTGTAC
This sequence comes from Ficus hirta, assembly GCA_038430175.1. Lineage (NCBI taxonomy): Eukaryota > Viridiplantae > Streptophyta > Magnoliopsida > Rosales > Moraceae > Ficus > Ficus hirta. Next base: position 11,120,241 of record CM076595.1, on the reverse strand, counting down.
CCTCCCGCAGTGAATACCAGCGCTGGGGCCTTGTGTTGGACTTGACACGTTGGGCCTATTGGGCCCGAGACAAGATTCACTTCTTCGATTCTGGACATCACGAAGTTCTCCTGCTTTCGTGGATAGGGCCGGATCTTCTCCACCACAGTTGGGCCGGTTGGGCCTGTTACGAAGAATGTGGAGGTGGTGGGGTCCAACACCGTTGGACCGTTGACCTTGCAGATGTCGTAAGAACCATGGGACCGGTCGCACACGATTCGTCTGTTTTGGTGGGAAGAATATAAATGTTGATCATGTTGTGGGTCCCGCTTGCTGATAGTCGTCCCTGCCAAATGTTTTGCATTTATGTGACAATTAGAAAAAGGCACATAAATAAATAAGTAAATAATTTGCGTTGAAAAGTTTGAACTTCAAACTGTCTATTAAATTAAATTAAATTAAATAATACAAAAGTATTAATCCAAAAGAAATTATAAAAAAAAAAAAGCAAAAACTGATTTCATATTTTATTCAAATACCGTTGTCGTGAAGGCTTAGATTCCGGTCCAAAATAATGTCTTATGTAATGAATGTCAATTTATGTGAAAACGACATCTAAAAATAATTGGATATAAGACACGTGTTATGGTGGCTAATAATTGTGCCTAATTATTGTCAAAATAGCTTCTTAAGTAACAATTGAAACTACCATTTGCATTTGAGGGAATTCGTAAAATAACGAATATAATTTCTTCCTCAACATTAAAAGACAAAAATTAAAGAAAATGATTTAGAGGGTCAATATGAATAAAAATGACTCCCAGATATAATTACCAGGATGTAGAGAAAATTGTGCAAATATTACATTTATGTATGTATATATTCTTTTTTTTTTTCCGGTGTATATACTTTTTTTTTTTGTTAGTTGATCCATAAAAATTCAACAAAAAGGAAAACATCATGTGTGTCTCTTGAATTTTTAAAACTTCTCATCCAGTCAAAACAAGTTCTTTATTTATTTTTTGCGCCACTACTATGACAATTATTCAAAAATTTTCAGTCATTACCAAGCCTATCAAAAAAATTTTTTTTTTTTTCCAAATAAACATAATGAGCGTTGATTTATTCTCCATTAATAACTTCCTTGCAATCCTATTATCATCTGTATTTCATTCATTGATTGAACCAAGGGATTATACAAACAATTAAAATTAAACAGAGAAATAAAACGGAAAGTTTTCTTCTTTTCTTTTATGTTTATTTATTTTTACTCTCAAGAGCTTTGTGCCAATGAGGGTTAAGACCACGTGAAACATAAGATTGGAACATCATGTAGAAGTGATTACTGATATATAACATGTATATATATGCACATACATATATAGATATATATATATATATATATATACACACACACACATACACAGATGGTACATGTTATCATGATTTACACTGCTAATTACATATACATACCTTGATGAGACTTGGTTGAATGATCAGTGATGTTTACATTCAACCCCGAATTCGAGAAGAATTTGATCTGAAAAACGAAGAAAGGCAACAAAAATGCGAAACAGATTACTATCACTAACGAATCTCTCTTCTTCATCGCTGCGATTTTTCCGAAAACCGTCGACAGGCTTCCAAGTACTCCTTTCTGTTCTCCCTGTTTTTATAACATTGAAGCTCTTCACCAGTAAGAATGAAAGGAAAAGAACAAACTTTGACCAGGTTTTTAAATAGGGACAACTCTTTTCGTGTCCATGTGTGTGTAATTAAGAAGGCTTAAACGTGCTCATCAAACGTATTTCAAGCCTACATTCCGTTATTTATGCAAAGAAAATCGCTTACCAATGAAGAATTTCCACGTGTTCACTTTTTCTTTATTTATTTATTTATTTATTTTTTTTTTTTGTATATTTTGTATATTTTGTAGTTTTTGTATTTTGGCCTTGATAAACCAAAGCTGGAATTCCATGTAAAGGGAATTTGTGACAGACCACCACTAGTATATATAATCACGTATACCACTTAGGAATGTATATATAGATATACTATTTTCTTATTTGTTGAAAAGTCAAGATCGGGAAATAATTAGATAAATAAATAAAACTAGATATATATATATATATTAAAACAAAGTTTGCTTGTCCACCCATTTTTCTCGTTCAACCTGATTCTAATAATTCTTAATGATTGCACGTAATTTCATGCCAATTGGTTGCTTCGGATCCAATAACTGTATTTATAAATTCCAATCCAATTTAACTTTCTACATGTTATATATATGCATTGAACCTGCAGCAATCTACACATACGTGGAAAATATTTCAACCCAGGACGTGCGGCTGATCGTGTAAATTGATTTCCAGAATTAAAAACAAAAAAATATGCAATTCTCTCTTCTCTTGTCTTTTGTTATATATATATATGTGTGTGTGTGTGTGTGTGTGTATGTATAAATATATACGCATGACGTAAAAATGAAGATATAATGAAGAAAAGGGTTCTGGTTATTGCATACCTTGACGATCGAGGCTTGGTTGACTTGTGGCTCCAAGTTTAGCCTCCCTTGAATATATTAGAAAAGGTGAATATATATATATATATATATATATATATATTATATTGAAGAACTACACCGACAAAACATGAAAGCGTTGATTCTCTCTTCTCATAATTCATTCAAATATTACTGTTAATAAGGAAAACTAAATAAATTAAAATTCAAGGGAACAATTTAAATATGTTGATTTGTGTAAATATATATTTATCAAGATACATAAATATGTAGCGGAAATCACGATATAATACCAAGGAAAAACTCATTACAGGAAATGTATTTTTTGTCTTATTGCTTTTCAAGTGTCTAATTTATTACTAGAAGTAATTATGCATCTCTCATTCTAAATTTTAGGGATTCAAACTCTAAATATTATGATGAAATTAAATATGAAATTTCCGTAAAATTGCATGCAATTACAGTACTTGATCTTTTTTTTACCACAAAAAATAGTCCACATCAAAGATGATTAAGAAGGTTATTATAAAATTATGCATGTTACACTCTATGTATGCTTAAAGTACCATCAAATTATTTATATAAAAAAAAAGTACCATCAAATTGTCTTAAAATCTATTTCACATTAGAAGACAAAAAGCGTACAAAATTTCTCAGTTCCATTTCCTCGTTTCTTTTGTTGCTAGTTATAATCTAAAATTCTCTAACCCCTTTGGGCAAAAGGCTCTCGGGTTTGGCGTGGGCAAAAAGGAGAAAGATCCAATCAGACAAAAAGTCAAATAGATCAACGGCGGTCAGAAGGTTTGGTGATGGTGAGATCGGGCGTATCTTGTCCGCACCAAATTTTTCGTACTTTCTTTTTCACAGGGTTAAATTCGGATACGGTGCAGCGTACGATTAATATGCTGTGTGGTCCATGATGATTTGCCTCTGGCGTTAAATTCAGAAGCGAATTACGTGACGTATTTTAATGATAGGGCAAGGCAGGCAGGCTTTGCAGTTGATTTGAGCAATGTGTAAGAAAATGATTGGTCTTCAATGGTGGGTCCCACTTTTTGGCTCTTTTAAGGTTCAAAGTTAATGGACAGATTCTTGTGATTGACAGCTATCTGAAACTTTCCAAGGTATGAAAATCATCATTTCTGGCCTGTACTGCTTCAGGAAATAAAATTTTGCAAAAAAAAAAAAAAAAACTATTTTCTTCGTTTGTACAGATACGTATAGCAAATATTACGCTACTGCTTTACTGCCACATTGTACGTCAGCAAACATTTGGGCCCCATATTCATTATGGAAGTGAAATTGGGCCCAAACTGTTTGGACACAATGAATTACTTGGGCCTTTGCCGTATTCTTCCTAAATTGTTGTTCAACGAAGCAAATAACATATTTTTAAAATATTTGAAGCAAATAATACAGGAAAATGAAAAATTTACCAATGAAATGATAATTTTCTTAGACAAATGAGATATTCACAATACATAAATAAATCATTTACTTACTAAATCTGATGTAAATAAATCATTTACTTAATAAACTTGCTTGTTACTTCAAATATATTAAAAGCTTGCTATTTACTTTAATCATTATATAAAAACTACTATTTACTTTTTTTCTCCCTGCGAATTTTTAGTAAGAAATAGTTATGAATTATTAGATCACGTGAGAATAATATCATATTAAGAAAAATGCAATAGTTTTAACCGAATTTGATGAATATGCGGATGCGTGGATTTTTTATTTTTTATTTTTCTCTTTTCTTTTTCTTTTTACCTTGCTAGAGAATTCTCCATCTAACTTGGGGCAGGTTCTTGTTATGAGAATTTCTTATTAGATTCAAAAAAAAAAAAAAAAAACTCTATGGTGAAGTTCTGTTTTTTACCGTCTAAGCATATATTTTGTCAATCTAATATACTTTTTTTCATTTTGATGTATTTTTAACTTGATCTAATATTAGGAAACACGCACTATCAATAAAATAGACAACAGAAGGAAGTTTATTATTAATCTCATTGTTATTAATCCGCGGCTGATATATAAGTTTTATAGGGGAGGATATTGGTGCATTTAGGGTTATTAAGGATAAATGTGCCTGTTGAGGATTAAGTAATCATGCCAATATAAGTGCTTAACAATATTATAAACATAGCTAGGTACACACTATGTCTTATAAACACAACTTAACAATATTAGTGCTTAAAATGGTATAGACCAAGTTGGACAAAATAAAGTGACTAAGGACTTGTCTGGCATTGCTTTTCTTTTTGCTTTTAGTCAATAGAAAAAGAGAAATAAAAGCTATGGCATATAGTAAGTATTTGGAATCAAATAAGAACTAATGAAGTCAAAACGATTTTTAAAGTCTTCTAATAAGTAATAAAAATATTAAAACTAAATTTATACTATCTAACTTAAACTCTATTATAAGTTTTGAAGTAGATTAAGAAGTGTTTTTATCGGAAGCCACTTATTTAGGCTTTGACAGGTAACAATTCTAAAAACTATAAGCTCTTTTAATAGATAATTCAAATACTTTTAAAAGCAACCTTTTAACCCTAGAAAATAAAATTAAAAAATAATTAAAAAAAAACTTTTAAAAAGCTATGTGACCTACCAAGACCACATTATTGCTACTAGAGAGGCTTTAGTCGTAGCCAAGTACTCCTTTCGAGTTCATTAATTGAAGAATAAAATCGAGGCATTTGAATTGTTAGAATTAAAAAATATAAAAACTTAAAATGTGTTCAGAAAAAAAATATCAATATGAAACTTGTTTCGTTCGTATTAAAATTATATGTAATTTGAAAAAAAAATCATTTCATTTGGACTTATCTATGCAAAGCTATAGACTTTTAAAGTTTAAGTTATAAAACTATATAAATAATGAAATTGGGAGAAAAAGACAAAAATTAGATCGTAATTTTATAATTTGGAATGTGGATCCAAACACATCCAATTTGCTCCCAAAAAAGCCGGTTGGGTACTTGGGTTGTTCTGAAGATTATTTTTGAATATACTTATTTGAATAGTACTCCTTTTTGAATATTTGCAGAGTCAATTATTTGGCTAGTAGTATTAAATAATTTTATTTCATCAAAAGACATGTTGTAATTACTTTCGGTGGGTCACTATAATTCTCAAGACAAAAAAATATTGTGAGTAGCAAACTCCCCCCATGATTTGCCTATTCCATTCAACTGATGCTCCACACTCAGAAATGCTATTTATGATCAGCATACTTCAAAACATATCATGTCACCAATTCAATTATAGGATAAAGATTTTACCTTAATCGTGATACACGACATCCCAAACCTCAACCAAATAGAATAACATATTTTTATATTTAATTTAATGATAAATACGAAAATAAAAAAATAAAAAACCACTTATTAAAGTACAGTTATGAATAGTCAAATATTTATTAAATTTCATTTAGTTGTCATATTCAGATCAATTTATATGATTTTGATGTAGTATGTATTTGATATTGCTTTTAATGGTTGTTTTCATATTCTTAATAAAATTTAGAGTAGGTCAACGGTGTTTGATAAACTCTTGTCTTAAGTAGATTCAAAAATTGCTGCCCAGCAACTTGAAAAGCAGGTTAAGAATTGCTTTTACACATTTGTTGTCATTATACAAATTTATTAAAATGGTGGGTTTATTGACACTCCCTATTTTGCTTTTTCAATCTATTTTTTAAAATTATCAACAAATTAATTTTAAAATTAAAAATTACTCGTTCCATCCCTCCTAGTTTTCTCAAAAGGTCCTTATAACTAAAATTATTTGTTTTTCTTCTTTCTCCACATACTAAATCTAAACCTCAACACAATTTTTTTTAATATGTTTTGTTTTATTTTTATTTTAAATTTTTTTTCTCACGAGATTTCTTTTTTCTTTTTTTCTTTTTAGATATCCAATAAAAATTCTTCATCGGTTTATATGTTGAGATGAAAATCTATGAACTTATTATTTGGTATACTTTTTCTTGAGATGATAAAAACTTGAAGATAATATACTAATGAAGCTAAGTACTCCACAAGTATGGTTGAAAATATTATGAATTTGGTTAATACTTTTATTAGATAATTAGAAAAAGCTCATGATTCAGAGTTCGCATGAATTCATAACCATTTCTCTAAATTATTTATAATGAATAACTAATCAAATCAATATATTTGGCTTTATATCAACATCATGCATATATGTTTTCCATTTGCTTGTTATTTCTTAGAAAATAAAAAACTAATTATAACATGAAAGTATAAAAACTATTGAAAAATAAGAATAATAACAAACAAAATAAAAGAATCTTCTCTTAAAAAATTTCTCTTGAAAATGAATTAAAAAATAACAACAAAATAAAACATTTAAAAAAAAGTAAGGAAAAAATTGTATACAGATTTAGACTTTAATGGGAGAAGCAAGAAAAAAATAAATAATTTATGCTTAAAAGCTTTTTGGAAAAACTAAGAGGTGAAACAAGCAATATTTTTATTATAAAATTAATATGATTAATAATTTTAAAAAGTGGATGTAAAAAGTAAAATAGGGATGCCAATTGACCCACCCTTCTTAAAATTCCTTAATAATTAAACATAGTTTTCAATCAACCTATTTCATTTCTATCTAGAACGACTAAACATTATCTTAAAGATATATTCAAAAACTAAAAATTCTTTCCTTTCAAAAAAACAAACAAATTTTTTAACAAATGTGGTAAATCACAATTTTTTGTATATTTTATTATTGTAATAGTTTTTTTTTTTTGGAATTTTATTATTGTTATCTTTAAGTGTATCTGAAAATAATATTGTAAATGATATTACTATTACAAATGATTCATAAATTTATCCCTTTGAATAAGGGTAAATTATTTTTTAGAATTAAAATTTCATATTTATACCTTTGGTATTCACAATAGCTTTATTATTATTTTTTTTACTAAATTACTTTTTATTATTATTTTTTTTACTAAATTACTTTTGACCGTAATAATTTTAATAACTTTACACTGACAACAGATATTTTTCATAACACAGCACTACCAATCCGACTCGTAATCTATTGATCAAAATTGTATCATATTAAGAGCAATATATTTTCACAAAGTAACACAAATTTATTTTTTTAATAGTAAAAATATATAGATTTTTAATTTTAAGGACGAGATGATTCGATCTCTATGTCTTATAATAACTCAAGTGTAAAATTACAGCAAATTAAGAGAAAAAAAATGCACATCACTATTTATTTCGAACATTCAGTATCCACTGAGTTCATTCTCTGTTACAAGCTTTCCCCAATAAAGAAAATAAAAAAAAAAAAAAAAAAGGAACAGTATGCCTCGGTTGGGGAACAAATAACATTTTCGTGATATGGAGTTGGGATAGGAAAAAAAAAAAAAATTTATTACGTGCAAAGAGGAGGAGCCATGTAGTAAATGCAGTGACACAGTCTTGTTTTTTATCATCTTTTCACGAAAAAGCCGGAAGAAAGCACATCACTTTTTTTTTTTTTTTTGGGTCTTAGAGATTCTTGAAAGCCGTGACACAAACCCAGAGAAGAAAAGACTTTTTTTTTTTTCCTTTCTTTAACTGTGAGATTTGAGATTTCATTTTCAGTTTTCAGGCCGAAATAATCAGACTTTTTTAGTGAACCAAAAAAAAAGGGCGAGAGGGGTATTTTCGTCACTTCATACTTTGTAAAGACACTACCTAAGAGTGTAGAGTGGCGTTTCGGTTATTTTAAGGAAAACGATGGGGTGTTGTTTGGTGGGGGGGGGAATACTTTTTGAAGCCCGAGATTCGTGGACGCAGATCGACATGGGGATTTGAGAGAGAGAGAGAGAAGAAAAAAAGAGTGGAAATTTTCGCACACATGTACGGACAAAATTGGAATCCATACACGAATTTACTGATTTGGCCCCCATGCCCCCACATTTTTATTGCATCATATTCATCAATTGAAATGTCAGAATAATTAAAATATCATATCAAAAAATTATAATCTTTTAATTGATATGATATAAATTTTATTAGAAAGACGTAAAGAAAAGAAAAAAAGGAATTAGAGAACATAAGTGTGTAAAAAGACAAAGGGCCTTTTCATTAAAAGGAAGATGATTTACTTTAAGTTCAACTAGAATAATCTTCAAACAGATAACGATGTTCATTTAAACTAAAAGAGAGATGTGTTGATATATGAGTTGTCTCATTACTTTGACGAGAAATGCGATTGCAAAAAAACATTATTAGCTCTCCATAACTACAGAACATGGTAAAAATTTGTTTATTTATAGATAATCATAATATTTTTTTTTACTATTATTATAAAGGACTATGACTCTTATGATGAGAATCTAACGGAATTGAGAATTCTAAATCTTAAAGTACATTACAATCGTATCAAAGTTAAAATAATAGAACTTGGCAAAAAAGTTAACAAATTAGAGTTTTATAAGCTTTTTTCATCTGACTACAAAATTACAAATATATATTACATTTGAACAGGATAAAAATTTCTTTTATCTTTTTACATCAAAACAATGTAACAAATTTTTTCGAAAAAACTTAGATGTACATGTTAAATTCAATAATTTTAAAATCCGGCTTGGTTCTATCAATTGAATATCACGTATGTGAAAATTGGAACCAATATTCATAATCCTGCCATAAATATCATGTCAAAGTCATTATATATATATATATATATATATATTGAGAGAGAGAGAGAGAGAGATCAAACTATGTATTTGACGGCCTTATGATTCTAAAACTCATTTTTTTCCCTTGTTATTTCATGAGGACATTAGCCAATTTTAGTATTGCCATAATTGACATGCCTACAAGGAGATAATGACCAAATGTGCCGACAAAACTCACCAACTCATTTGCATTTGGATCTATAAAATTTTGCTTCAACAAGAAGCCTAAACACCCCCAATTAACCTTTCCCTATAAAAAGGTCCACTAACTTTTGTCTATTTGATATTTTTGGCTGTCTTATTCTTGCTTCCTCAAATAGTTTCTTAGCAAAGGCTAGGGATTCTATTTCAAATCACTTTCAACCAATCCCACATGCAACATATGGTATTGGTGGATAAGCCATTTTTAGCTATTTTCTTGTTATTGTTCAATCCTTGCAAGGCACTAGCTACTTATACCCATTTCCCCAAAAAGACAAAAAAAAAAAAAAAAGTGAAAAAGATCCCCTATTTTTAAGTGAAAAAAAATAAAAATTCCTATTGGACTCATTTGGTATATAGGATAAGATAATATTGGATAGTATAATATTAGAATATTGGATTGGAATGGATAGAAGAATATAGGATTGAATTTTGATTAATTCTATCCTATATTTGGCACTATAATATTGGATAAGATTGGATTTAGCATTTCTTTCTAACTCTACCCTAATCAAACACGCCTCCAAGTACTCCACTTCGTCGGTGAGCACTCGCCGGAGAGTCGGAGACAAGCTTGGTACCATCTAACTCCGGCGACAATTTGGAGAAGGTGACAAACGTGCTTGCTGAGATCTGTCTGAATTAGAGAGAAAAGGGTTGTACTCTTCAATTCAATCCCATGCTCTTACCGAGGATTGATAAATTCCCTTCTAAGGGGATTGGGTAATGATCGGAATAAGAATTATCCAATCTAATGATTTAAAAAAGTTGTGACAAATATGGAATTAAGAACTCATATCTCAGTCCAGTGCTTTATCCTTCCTAATCCTGAGAACCAAACAAGCTGATTGGGTATTGAGCATGATGCTCCCCAAACTTGTCTTCTTATAACAACTTACCTCTCAAAAATTTAACTTTGATAATTTACCTCATGAAATTTTGAAATTAGTAATAATGTACTACCATTTAGTTAAATTTTTTTTTTTTACTAAATTGAATATTTAAATTTGAAAGAATTGTAATAGGATTTGTATTAGATTTGAAAATCTTTTATCGGAAATGGGGTACATCATCATATAAGGTGAAGCAATATGGGATACATTACAACAATATAACAAATTCAGGGGCAAATTGTTAAGATAATAAATTTATGAGATAAGTTACTAAAAGATAGCAAGTTTAGAGCACATCAGTACTAAATATACCTAACCTATTTGCATGAGATAATTATATTTAAGATTCTGACCATTTTCCATGTTTTTCAAAAACGAAGCTGCACATACACGGACCAAATATTTTTCATTGAAAATGGAAAATATATTCATATAAGACGATAATACAAAAACTAATTCGCACGCAGTCTTCTAGTACAAAAAACGCATCACCAATGGCCCAAAGATTGTAATTCAGCAAAATGCACCAGATATTAATGAAACAACAGAAAACAAGGTCTATTTAATTTAAGGTTATTAAGACTAATTCCCCTTTTATTTATATGTTTTTTTTAAAACAGAAATTCAAATTAAAGACCAATAGCTATTTCACAAAATGTCCTAATTAACTATATTTTATGGAAGTTTGAATTTCCAGTTTTTTTTTTAATTTAAATAAATAAACCACGCACACAATATGTAGACATATATGGACCCAGTCCATAATCACCACATATTGAGGTCTAATTATTAAAAATACTGAAACAAGAAAATAGATGGAGAAAAGGGGAAAAAAAAAAATCCTATAGGATAAAGAGATTCGAGAATCTTCCTCAATGGTTGGAAAAATTGTCGACATTTGAGATCAAAATTAAAAATGAGAGAAGAAGGAAAAGAAAAATAAGGGAGACTAGTCTATATAATGTCTGGGTAATTCTCAATCTAAAACAATAAATAAATAAATAAATAACAAGAAGAAGAATACTAATTTGCTACTAAACTTAAGGCACATAAGGAAGGATATAGCATTGTCAATCTATAAAAAAGATGGTAAGGGAAAAAAAAAAAAAAGGATAAATTCATCTTGTTGTTTTCACCTTGAACATGGGCTCCAATACTCAATAATTAATTTGCTTTTTTTTTTGTTTTTTTTTTTTTGGGGGTTCAATAATTTGCTTCTTTAAGTCTAAAACATATCGTAATATTAACTCTTGGGCATACAATGTGATATCTTTAAACCGTGATAGACTAGTCCAATGTGACACATCCACAAACATCTTTGTCCCAAGGGTGTTATGAAAGTGGGGTTCCATTCATGTTTAAAGCTCTCATGTTAGATGATAATATTCGGTAACGGATTCAGAAGTTTATCTCAGTACAGATACACATGAGGATTAGATATTAAATTAAAACAATGATTTTACATGAAAAAAAGTTTATTATTATTTTTATTTAATGTTGATCAACAACTTATAATTAATACGCATAGTTATGTATATCTATAGGTATTGGCTGCAAAATTTGAACCAAGTTATATTCATCGTACGTAGATTAATTATAATTGGATTTTTAATCTAATAATAAATTTCCATTGCATACGCTAGGGACCTTCTAACAAAAATCAAACTCCCACATAATTAGAGTCCAAAAGAAAGCCCATAAAATCAAGATTCAAGACAATTGTGTGGTAGTATTTGAACAACGTATTTTTCTCAACTAAAGTGGTCCATGTTTAAATTATTCTTCATCTCTCTCTCTCTCTCTCTCTCTCTCTCTCTCTCCGACTGTTTGGTAATATCTTGGATACAATTGATTTGCAAACTTTCAATTCATTAATCTTACTTTTCCTTAGATATGATTATGAATAAGTTTGAACTAAACGTAGTTTTAAAAACCGCTTTTATGGGTACTCGAATGTATTTTCATTCTTAAGCGTGAAAACTAGCTGAAGAAGATCCTTACCCTTCATTTCACGTAGAAAAAAAAAAAAAAAGCAATCATACCCATCATTTCTTGTTCAATTTTTAATAACGAGAATTGTAGGATATTATCATAATGACATAATTTTTAACTAATAAATTACCTCATATTCATATCTTCTTGTTCTCTTTTTTCTTTTCTTTTTTCTTTTTAAATAAAAAAACTTAGAATCATGTTTGATTAAAAAAAGGATGATAATTTAATAAAGTTTGATTTAAAAAAACCGACGGTTAAAAGCCGATCCTTAGAATAAGATATTATTTCATATTCTATCCAAAATATATATATATATATATATCTATACATTATATAGAAATGTTAAAAATTTTTATTGTTTTCATCTAAAACGGTTCGTTTTGGACGAAAACAGTTTTTTTTTTGTCCTTATTTTTCTTTTCTTTTCTCTTTTTTTTTTTGTTTTTCACCCTAAATTTTTTTTATTTTAGTCGCTTTTAAATCAATTTTTCTTTTTTTTCCTTCATTTCTTTTTTTTTTCTTTTTCACCCTAAAATTTGATTATTTTCTCATTTTAGTCACGTTTTTATATTGGTCTTTTTTTTTCCCATTTTAGTCCTATTATCATTTTTGTTTTTCTTAAAATTTTTTATTATTTTTAAAATTTTTTCTTTTATATTTTTGCTATTTATTTGCTTTATTTATCTATCTCACACGTGCGAGTGTGCACTATTTTAGTCCTTTTTTTTTTCTTTTTTCTTTCACCTCATTGTTTTTCATTTTTTCATTTCAGTCCTTTTTATATATTGGTCTATTTTTTAACATTTTAATCATTTTATCTTGTCTTTTTTTCATGCCTTTTTTTCCCAGGTACTTTGTTGATTTTTTTGGTCAATTTTTTATTTACATAATTTTTTAGATAAATTTTCTCAAATATGTCTCATAATGTGCATCGCATATGCTTTTTAACTAGTATTTATTTAGTGAAACAAAAATACTATCTAGATTTGGAACCACATAGAGAGAATACACACCGTTATTCTTATCTCTTTCAATTTCTAATGCTCAAATCCTATTAATAAAAGAAATCCCGGTTCTAAGTCTAAGGTGGAATTAAATTTGAAGTCTAAAACATTAATGAGAGGAATTTTTCTAGCTAAGCTGTCCAATTTGAACCCATTTAATTAGCAATTCCCTGCATCCCTAAATTCTCTGACTGGTTTCAAGATTTGCCATGCTGTAACCTGTACCATTAAAATGGAAAAATGGCATTGCTTTTAAACTTATTATTCTAGCTAGTTGAGTGGACCCAATTAAGGTGGGGACTACTAGTTTTGAAATTGAATAAATAAAGAAATAATGATAGAGATATCCACTCTAATCTTAATTGGCGTTTGAATCACCTTTTTAATTAGAATATTTTTCCAATACAATACAATATTCATTTGATTGCTCGTGTTTTGCATTTGAATGACATACAATTTTTTGAACAAACACTTCACCATTTGAATACACACATTCTAATACTCACCTTTTTGTAACACATCTTTACTTTTATATGTATTCAGATGTATTCTAATGTTAACATTCAAACGAACGTTCCATTGAAAATATACGCGTTCAAATGTAAAAATGTGACATCCAAACGCATGTTAGAATACATATATTATATTTGAATCACATATCAAATAAAATAAGTGATCCAAACAAATAAGTAATTTTTTAATTTTAATTAATGAGATAATTATTAAAGATTTATTAATTAAAAAATGACAACTTATATATTATATAAATTAATACTAAAAAATTATAACTAAAATTGATGTCTTTAATATTATTTATAAATAATAAAAACATTGAATTGGTTCCAGGTGAATTACATTCGAACATGTTACAAGTATGTAGCAGATCTGGACAATTTTAATGTACACAAATCGGGGGATGTGGGTAAATTTCTCAAAAAAAAAAAAAAAAAAAAATCTAATTTGGGTTTTTTCATGACCAAGCTGTCCTTGGAGCGCTCTCACCTCATTACCAACCTTTTCTCACGAGAATATGAGATTGTTATTTATTTACATGAACCACAAATCAAACATTAATTATGGCTCAAGTCAATCAACTTTGTGGGCCCTAGGGTTTACCATAACCCTCTGGTGGGTCCCATCACATCTAGTTAAGCCCAAATCTTCCACTACTTGGAAAGCTTCACACATTTCCCATGAAAATGACCATGGGAAATTAGGTGGGGACCACATTTAGCCCCAACGTTCCTAGAAAGAGAAAGGAAGAAGAGCAACAAATAATAAAAATGATAATAATTAAAAAAAAAAAAAGAAATCTTGAATGATAGAAAACTTACATGACCGGCAAACCTTATTCATTTGCTGAGAGGACAGGCGGATTGCATTTCTGACTATTGTTACTCGAACCAAAAAAAAGGCCGGTCAAATAAAAAAAATAGAAATAAAAACGTATTCTTATTAGTAATTAGATAACGACATGTCAAAGCATATATATTTTGATAACGACAATGGATAGCGTTTATCTTATAAGTTGATAGGTTTAATTTACCAAACCAAACCAAAAAAAAAAAAAAAAAAGTTGATGGGTTTCGCGCATGTTAAATAAACAAGTAAAAAAAAATCTCACGCGATAAATGTTGAAAGTGCTGTATAATGAACATTAGAGTTGGATGCAACTAACATTCGTCCCTTTAATATATACTAGTTGTATGTGCATATTTCGCAAGTGTGGATTTAATTTGTTACATATATATGTTTATTATTTTTTAAGTTTTTTTATTTAAAAAAAATGTAGATATAAAATTTCTAAATGAAATGATCAAGTCAAGAGTATTTTTTTTAAAAGTTAAGAGGCAAAGATTAAAAAAAAAAAGAGATAAAAAATAACAATAGAACAAGTAAAAACTTTTTAACCTAAAAGATAAAAATTAGTAATAAAGAATTATTGCATTAAAGAGTAAAAAGCATAAGATGATTTCATCCAGAAAAAGGAAAAAAAATTGAAAAAAGCTCACAAAAGAACAAAATAGAAAGACCAAAATTTTGAATAGTAAAAAACTTGAACTTTATATAATAGTAATAGATATATTAAAAATTACAGTAAATTATTCATTTAGTCGATAAACTTTTAATTTTATGTAACTTTAGTTCCTAACCTTTTTTTTGTAGCTGAAATGCCTCTAAAATTTTAAAATATTGCTACAATAGTCATTTTCATCAATTCTTTGATGCATTCTATTAGTAATTTGGTTAAAAAGTGGTGCTAATTACGAATTCCATAAAAAAATTAATGAAAATGAATACTATAGCAATGTTTTTAATAGTTTATAATCATTCTAGCTACGAAAAAAAGAATAGAAAATGTCCATAAACTATTAAATTTATTACTACAATAGTCATTTCTGTTAGTTTTTAAACGGAATACGTTAGTAATTTGATCAAAAAGTGATGATATCTAATGGATTCTGTCCAAAAATTAACATCAAGGACTATTGTGGTAATATTTTAAAAATTTAGGGGCATTCCAGTTAAAAAAAAAAATTCATAAACCAAAGTTGTACAAAATTAAATGTTCAGGGACCAATCTAGAAATTTACCGTAAAAAGTATATATGTTTTCTTTTTAATTTTGTGAGCACTCTATTTATTAATTAAAAAAAAAACTTCAAAATCTTCATTTCACCGTTGAGATAATCCCAACAAACTTAAAAAAAACACATATACCACAAATTATGAGAACTTTTTGTTATTTGTCTTCTATAATTACGTTGATCTTTTTGTTATTTATATATTATTTATAAATACAGGTGCATATATAATCGGGTCGGGATTGGGCAAGAGAGCTTCCTAAATCCTAACCACTGACTTAGGGGCTAATTTTAGCCTCTGTACATGCCTAGATCACAATAATATCCTCTTACCCACCCTAATAAAGGTGGATACCATCGAATAAGAATGTCATCGTTAAAATAGAAGATCTTCATAATTATAGCCAAACTAATGACGTTATCTATTAAAAACTATGTAATGCTAAATCAACAAACTAATCTTAAATTTTTGACATTTAAATTAAGAAAACTCTCTAATGCAATACTAACTTTTTATATTATTAGTGTATTGAGAAGGTGTTAACTTAATCGGACTATATGAGTATATCTACTGATTCCTATCACCAACAAACTTTATTAAAAAAAAAAAAAAAAAAAAACCGTATTATGTATGAAACTTAACACTAAGTATAACATTGGTAAATTTCAACACTTAATTACTAACGGATGGCATATTGAATTTTGATGCTATCATTTGAACATTGTTATTTTTAAATTATTTTTAAACTAAAAGGTTTATTTAATTTAATGAGTTTTGATGCTTAAAATTTATGTCAAAATTTAGATATAGCATTTAAAATAACATTTTATTTAAAAATAGAAATTAATACAAGACATCAAATTATTAGTTTTATATATTCTTATTAATAAACATAAGTCTGATGTCCACATTTACATTGAAAATGATCTTATACCAGTCATATATGATCAGGAAATGGTATTTATAAATAAAATAAAAAAAAAAAAAGAAAGAAAGAAAGAAAAAAGAAAAACATGTCAGAGATAGAAATGTGATTGCCCAAGAAATCGCAGCAGTGGCCTGCGTTGAATGCGATTCTTGATAATGCAGTGGATAATCGAATCGTCTTCAGAACCATCAAATGATGAAAATCCTTATATGGCTTTTTTTTTATATTTATTTTTTTCCTTCTTGAATCTATGGGTTTGTATTTTTATTCTTGTGGTCCTGACTTTGATTGATTGATTTTTTTATTTTATTTTTTATTTTATTTTTTTTTTACCATTTGTCAAAAACAGCCTTTATTTATTTTTCTTCTGTAGCTGAGTTTAACTTTTTTGCATCTCATCAATTTTTTTTTTAAATTTATTTTTTAATTGTCTTGTATGTGATTTTATCTTCCACATCATGGTCCACTAGGTGGGTTTCAAAATTATAATGGATTTTTGGCATTTCCATGTGGATGTGGTTATGTATTGCTACAGTAAAAAACTGTACAAGTATGGGTTTCAATTATTTGGTGACAATAAAGCCCTTTCATACATTTACAAAGCCAGCT
Source organism: Ficus hirta (assembly GCA_038430175.1). Lineage (NCBI taxonomy): Eukaryota > Viridiplantae > Streptophyta > Magnoliopsida > Rosales > Moraceae > Ficus > Ficus hirta. The sequence goes on along the minus strand of CM076595.1, from coordinate 11,102,814 downwards.
CTTAGACCATAATCCCTGCCTTCAACTATGGTAACTTTTATTTATAAAATATATTAATAGTAACTTTAATGGGTGGATATCACTATATATGTTTTTAAATATTAGATTTGATCGATAATCTATTACGAAATCGTAACTAATAAAAATAAAGTATAGATATAAGCTTGTTCAAGAGAGTCGACTTTCATTATAGGTTCATTTAAGAAAACCAAAACCTTCCAATAATGCACAACAGGTTCTACTAAAGATAAACTAAAAATAAATATCACGTGACTCCTATGTTACTAATAATTAATTATTTCAAATATAGTAAATCTACAAAATGAATTCATAATGTATTTAGAATCATAATAAAAATACATGCAAAACATATGTAATTTGATACAAATTTAACGATTGAAAATAAAGAGTCAACGACAGCAATTTTTTTTTTCAATAGTCGATAGTCAAATTCTCAAATTTTTAGTACTGTAATTTTAGAGTTCGGCTATTGATTTTATGGTCTAATTCTAAAGAAATTAGCATTCAAATAAATGACTCTGATTTGATTTGATATAAAAGTCAGTTGCAATTCAAACACGTTGAAGCCAATTTTTTCAACCTATGGCCTTTACTGTCCATCCAATTTCCAAATATAATAAGGTAATTGTGAACGTTAAGATATTATATTCAAATCATATCATGGGATTCATGAATGAGAAAAGAAAAGTAACACATATTATATATAAATATATAGTGTAGTCGTCTAATTTTCTATAATGTTACGGTCACTACATATAATAAGATAAATTACATTCAACATTGACAACTCTTTTTGCTGTCCTGTCCATATTCATCCATTAATAAGTTACTCCTTTCATTTAAACTAACACGTCAGTAATTCAAACTTTGCTCATTTCCTTAATATAATACCATTTAAAAAATAAAATAAAAAAACACCGTTGGATGATTTATTGATAGGGAACAAAAGAAATACCCGAGTTTGAGGTTAGCTTTGGTGCAATTTTAAATCATATCCTCATTAAATTTTGTTAAATTTGCTCTTTTTCTTTGTATCATGACTTGTTTTTGACGTAATTTAATGACCAACATCTAAAAACTTTTTATCAACCTTTTTTAGAAGTTTTTTTTTTTAATTTTATTTGTTATCTCATAAAAACTTTTTAAATTATGATCTAATTAGATAGAACACTAATGTTTAGAAATACATATAACATAATTACCGAATTCAAACTATAAAAGTTTTCTGATGAGTTAAACTCGAATAAGAAATGGATCTATTTGGTTTATTCTGTTGCAGACTTTATAAGAGTGACACTCTCTTTTGTTTTTCTTTCTAATTTCTTTCTTTTTTTATAAAGAAAAAAAAAATAGCACACATAGGTTATTAGTCTAACCCAGGAATAAATGTCTGTAAATGACCAGAATTGTTCAAATATTGACTAAAAAAAAAAATGGAATAGTCAAATATATCTTACCGTTGATCATTTACAATAAGAGCAAAATATCTCAGCAGACTGAATATATACATATACATATGCATACACAATTACACAATTTGATATATAATATATATTTGCTATAAGCACATATAAATTATCACATTATACTTGATTTGGAATCAAAGTTGAGTGTTGTCACATGCGGATAAAATTTGAACAAAGCATTTTCTTTTTTATCCAAGCAGTAAAGGAAAAAGGAAAAAAAGTGAAAAAGTAAAAAAAAAAAAAACTTGATATTATTCCGCTTAGTTTTATTTTTTATTTTTTATTTTTAGAGTAATTCCGGTTAGTTATATGAGAGAAAATCTAAAGTAAAGAATAAAGATTGAGAAACAAAGAAAAAAAAAAAAGATGTATTATTCTTCTTTATCCCACGAGTTTAAGTTTAGAGAATAACTTTGGCTTCGAAAAACATTGTTCCAAAAAGGGCAAAAAAAAAAAAAAAAGAAAAAAAGAAATGTTCCAATCGTAGTAAGAGAGGAACCAAAAAAATAAAAATAAAAATTAAAAAAATAAAATAAAATTCACATGGGATGAAATAAAGTGGTGAAAATATTCTTAATAGACTTCATTGCTCATGGATTGATTTGAGAAGACTACCGGCAACAGAAGCCACGTGTAGAGGCGTTTATTACCTGCTTTTTCCTCAGAAAGCTACTAGTACGTCCCACTCCCACATTGACTCGCTGTTTATAAAATCTTTTTTTTGTTTTTAGAATTGTTCGGAACTCACACTTCAATGTAAAAATTTCAACCCACCTTCTGTGTTTTTTTTTTTTTTTTTGAAGTTCATAAATTTCTTAATTAAGATTTTATTTCACGTTTAAGTTTTATTTTAATTAAATTATTTTTTTTATTTTTATTTTTATCTTTTTTTTATAAAATTAATAAAATTTATAATTAATTTTAAAAAAATACATAAATTATAACTTAAAAATTTCATTTTTAATCAATAAATCAAATGTAAATTAAATTTTTAAAAATCAATAAATTTCAATTCAAGTTGGTATTCAAAACACATTCTTATTTTTTGAAAAATAATTCTTTAAACAAGAACGAAACCACATAGGAAGACGATGAAAATCAACATTCTAAAAAAAAAAAAAGGAAAAAAGAAAAGAGGATTAGCCAATCAAAACCCAACAGAACCCATCAATCCCATTATCGTAATTATTCCGGAATCAGAAGGGCATTTACTTAAATTGCTCCTCGAAATAACCTCATCCATCCCACAGTGGCAGTGGGACCCACTTCTTGTCTCCTGTCTTAAGCCAATTTAAATCATTTATTCTTTTAATGGAAAAACAAAAATTCAGTGTCACTACTTCTATTAGCAATTTACGTTAATAATCTCTCTCTCTCTCTCTCTCTCTCTGTGTTTTTTATAAGGTGTTCTAAATTCTAATTCTAATTATAATTATGAATTACTAATTGTGTTTTAATAACACTAATAAGTATTGATTAGGGGAAGTTTTTAGAGCAATTGTCAAAGTTTTGTTTTGCCTTTTGTTGCACTAATGCAGGCATTGTACTGTCTTTATTAAATGCAATAACTAATTAATAATAGTTAAGTGGGTTGTTTTATTTTATTTGGGGTTTTAAGGATTTAATGTGATTTTTAAAAAAGATCTAAGGCTGGTAAGCAAGAAAGGTGGAGAGAATCTAGAAATGCCCATTTTCTTCCCATTTCCTCAAAAACCCAGAAAAATTTAATTTTATATTAATGGAAAAAATTAATTAAGAGAGAGAAAGAGAGAGAAAAGCGAAGAAAAAGCAGAGAATAAAAAGAGACCGGATGTTGACAAATTTCATGTCACTGTTCTTAGAAGGTCGTTTGTTAGTGTGAAGATTTCTTATCTGGGATCTCTCTCTTTCTCTCTCTAAAAAACAAAGAAAAATAAAAAACTCTCTCTCTCTCTCTCTAAAAAAACTCTTCTTCTGTTCCCCTTCTTTTCCTTTGTGTGTTAGAGAGAGAAAGAGTGGCCCAGCAGATCGAAATCTCCTCCTTTTCTTCAACCTGACGACGATCTAAGCTGCTTCAATGGTTTTGCAGAAAAATAAAAGAAAACCCACTTTATTTTTTGCTACATAATTATAGATATAACACTCTTTTTTTTTTTTTTTAGCCGTTTCAGTCAAAATATTTTTTTCCCCTTATATAGAGTGTGTGCGAGATTATTTTCATGATTTGGAGCTGCTTGTTCTAAGCGATTCAGTTCGTGGGGATTTCTTGAGGAGAGGTGATTAGAGGATGTGGGTCTGAGGTATAATTCTCATCTGCTTTTTGGGTAATTCGATTTTGGCTTTATCTTTTCTTTGATTAATTTTTGATTAATTGCTTTTCTAATTTCATTATTAACTTTTTTTAAAAAAATTTATTTTTTGTTTTCACGGCTCATGTATGTTTGTTTCGTCATTGCAGCTTGTAGACTTTACTCTTCTTATTAATTTAGCCTTCTTAATTCTTGGATTTTTTTTTGGTGGTCTTCTAGAATTTTTTAAGGCGTAATTTTGAGTAATTTGTTATCAAAAGATCTGTATTTTTATATGTGCTAATAATTGGGTGAGATCTATTCCATTAACTTTTTCTTTCTTGTTTTAAAATTTATTTTTTATTTTTTATTTTATCTCTGTGCTAATTAGCAGAAGACAAACAAATTAATTTCATCATTTTGTTTATCTTGGATTCGAGTAGTTCTTCTGTTCCTGGCATTTCACTCTCTGTTACTGCTTATTTCATCATGTCTGAATTGAAACCATACTGGCATATGCAATTGGGTTTCATGAAAAATTTTCTTTTGTTGGTTGTTCTGAAGTTTTTCTGTTTTATCTAGCTCCAAATTGAAGCATAATTAATTGAGTTTTGCTTTTGTAAACATTCTTTGTGGGTTTTTAATTGGACCCAATTTCTTGAAATCTGTTGGCTTATTGCACATTCGGATTACTCTTGTGCCGGAGAATGATAAGAGTAACTATTACTAGATGTTGAATCCAAATGTAATTTAACCGGGGGATATATGAAATTTCGCTATCATGATAGTAACTCTTCTCTTTTAACATCTGGTTTACATTAGACTATGGATATCAGACGTCTATTTGGCTGTTTCTCAGGCTTTAGTATCTGTTGCTTGAACTTTTCTTGGCATTTTCAGCGTTTTTCTATAGAGCATCCTTGATGTTTATAAAAGCATGTTACACTTAATGAGTATGATCTTGTTTCAATTGAGTTCGTCTTCTGTTTGTTCCTCAACAAAAATCTGTTATATTCTCACTTTATTTCTTTGTTAATTGGCAGGTATGGGAACAAAAGTGCAGTACAAAAGCTACTTACCGGGATATTACTCAATGAGGGATCTTAATGAGGATTCTAACAGTTATGGCTGGCCCCTATACTATGGGGATAAAGCCTTAACAAATGGGCAGTATTACAACGGTTACTTGCCTAGGGTTGCAGCTGATGCATATCCAAAATGTGATAAGGATGCAGTCAAGCGGACGATGCTTGAACATGAAGCTATATTCAAGAGTCAGGTAAATATAATCTTTCTCTCTCTCTCCCACCTTCATTCTCTGTAAAACAGCATACCTTGCATCTTCAAGATGCTTATTACTCGTCATCCTTGTGTATATAACTTAATTTGTATGGTAATTCAGGTGTATGAACTTCATCGCCTGTACAGAATCCAAAAGGACATGATGGATGAAATAAACAGGAAAGAACTACATAGAAATAGAATACATGTTGAGACGTCATTGTCATCAAGCCCCTTGGCAGAAGATGCTCGGAAATGGCATAACCACAGCTTTCCAATGGTAAACTCTGTTTGTGCTAGACCATCCACTTCGGGTATTGAAGGGACTCATTCTCCGCTAAGTTGTGTGAAGGGAAACAACATGCAAATTGGTCCTTATCCTTCCCAAAATGGATGTAGTTCAAAGGATGTTGAGGTATTGGAATCGAGGCCCACTAAGGTCAGAAGAAAAATGTTTGACCTTCAACTTCCAGCTGACGAGTACATAGATACTGAAGAAGGGGAACAATCAAGTGATGATAAAGCATCTGCCATTTCTAGTTCTTACCCTAGTAGAGATTGCAAAATTGCACCTGAGAGTGGTGTTAAGTATTTTCTCGATGATGGTGGGAAAAATGATTGCAAAGGAGATGCTCCGAAATCCAATGCATGTTTGAGAAGCCCGAATGGTTTAGCTGACCTGAATGAGCCTATTCAACTTGAAGAAGTCAAAGAAACAAATGGTTTCTCCTATGACTTTTGTAATGGGAAGATTCAAGAATCTGCTCGGTCTGTGAAGCCAAACTCACAGCTTCTGGGTTTTCCAAAGGAGATATCACTCAATTCATACGGAGGCGATGGTGCCACCCAAAACAACTTGCATTTACAGAAAAACGGGAATGGAAGTAGGTGGTTTTCCCATGTGCTTGAAGCAGGTAATTTTTTGTTCAAAAGCCTACATAAAAATTCCTTGAGTTGGTTTTATTTGAACCCCATGTTTTTTTTGTTCCATGTCACTTGTTACTGAATTCACGTGCATCTTCTTTCATTTAGACCAAACATCCCCAACAGTTTCATTCAGTTTGAGTAATAGAAATATTTGTAGTTGAGTAATCTGTTTGAGAGTTGGTGTGGTGGTTTTATTTTAATTTTTTGAAGTTGTACACTGATAGTAGTAATAATTGTTTAGAAGAAAATTAAAAGAAGAGGATTAAGTATTATTTAGATTTCCCTTTGCTAAATCTATGAGCAATTAGAAGAAGAGGACAAAACTTATTTGGAAAATACTAGACTAGAAAGTTGAAGGACTTGAATTTTAGTGATCCGAGCTGTGGGGTTGGAATTATCAGACATTGTCACAATGGACTGGAACAGTTATGAACTCTTTGTGATCGACTTTATTTGGTGAACTTGGAAGGAACATCATTTATCATTTAAAGACAATCTTATTCTTATTACATTACTATGCAGCGTTTCAAAGCTTTAATGTAATTGCATTGAAAACCATGTTTAAAATTAGCCACTACTTGTGGTACAGGGCAAAGGAGAAGCACTCTGAACCCTGCTCCCCAATGCCACCAAACAGAAAAGTTGCCACTAACTTCACAGCCAACACAAGTTTCGCTGAACAAGGTTCAGGAACCAAACTTTTACCTAGCAGATAAAGCCAAGGTGGAGTTATGGAGAGAGAAGACGGTTTGTGGAGCGGAGATTTCTGAAAGAAGTCCGGATTTTACCAACAATAAGCAGCTTGGTTCCTTTGTGAATTCTCATGTACCAAGTCCATATCAAGTTGCTTCTCCGGATTTGTCCAAGTCCTGGTCTCACTCTTGGGAAAAACCAACCAGCAGCTTCGACCAGAAGTCAATTTCAGTTCAAACGTATGCAGGTTTGAACTCTAATGGTACCCAAGCATCAATTCAGAGTGATGGGATTTTTGGAGACAGGTGGTATCCTAATAGCAATGCTAGATCTAACCCGGCTTTTGGTGGTGAATTTCCATATAGAAATGGGTTTTATCAAGGGTCCTCATCAGTGTCTAAGGAACAACCAGTTCAAATCCCTTCAATCAGTGGTGATTATCTGAACAGCAGCAATAATAGATCCCCTGGACACTTAACCAGTGATGGTTTAGCAAAGTACTACAAGGGTTCAAATTGCATAGATTCAAAGTCTGCAAAAGATATGAACTTGAATGTGGTGACTTCGGACTTTTCTTCTAGTCAAGAGACTGCTCTACGTGGCATTGACATTGTAGGGACAGAACACAAGCGCGAGGACCATCTTTCTGCTTTGCCATGGCTTAGAGCTAAGCCTGCTTGTAAGAACGAAGCTGCAGAATTTGGGGGTGTCTCGAGAACGGGTGAAGTAAGCATTCAATCTTCTCTGAGTCAATCATCCAGAGACAATGAAATTTCGAAGGATTGTAGTAAACTTTTTGCTCAGAATGTGAAGTCCTTTTCAAGTGCTAATGATGTTCAGGCCCGGAAGTCCGAACCAAGTGACTTCCCAAGTAACAAGAAGCTTCTTGGTTTTCCTATTTTTGAGAAGGCTCATATCCCCAAGTGTGAATCTTCTCTTCCGCAATCATCAGAAAGTAAAGTGGTAAATAACTGTAAAAGAGTGTTGGATATCAACTTGCCCTGTGATCCTATAGCTCCTGACTTGATCGAACAGAATGAAGCTGAAATAATCGTCATAGAGAAAGGGACGGAGTCAAAGTTTTCCGGTTTCAGACATCACATTGATTTAAACTCGTGTTTAAGTGACGATGAAGAATCTTTGAAACCTCCAGCTCCAATAACCAGATTGAGAATAGCAGCAGAAATAGATTTAGAAGCACCTGCTGTTCCCGATACTGAGGATGATGTCATACCCGGAGAAGCATCTGCATTGAAGCAGATTGAACCACCTGTGACATCACCGGAACATAATATTGAAGTCCCACAAGATGAACTTATGACGGTGGCAGCAGAGGCAATAGTTGCCATCTCTTCATCTAGTTGCGGTAATCATGTGAACGAGTCTTGCAATCTGTTGGAAACTCCATCAAAAGAATCCTCTTTGGCAGACCCACTTGCTTGGTTTGTGGAGATAGTTTCATCATGTGGCGATGATCTTGAGGGCAGGCTTGGTTCCACTTTGAGATGCAAGGACGGCGAGGACGAGGAGGAAAACTCCTCAGAAGGGTTTGATTACTTTGAATCCATGATTTTGCAACTGACCGAGACCAAGGAAGAAGATTACATGCCTAAACCTTTGGTTCCAGAAAACATAAAGTTGGAGGAAACCGGAACCACATTGATATCAAATCGGCCAAGAAAGGGCCAGGCAAGGAGAGGAAGACAACGGAGGGATTTCCAAAGAGACATCCTTCCGGGCCTCGCTTCCCTGTCGAGGCACGAGGTAACTGAAGATCTTCAGACATTTGGAGGGTTGATGCGGGCAACGGGCCACTCATGGCATTCGGGAGTGACGAGGAGGAATTCCACTAGAAATGGGAGTGGCAGGGGGAGACGGCGGGTGGTGGTCAGTCCCTCTCCTCCCGCAGCAACACCACCACCGCCTTGCACGGCACTGATCCAGCAGCTCAATACCATCGAAATGGGACTGGAGGATCGGAGCCTAACGGGGTGGGGCAAAACCACCAGAAGGCCCCGCAGACAAAGATGGCCGGCAGGTAATCCTCCATCCATCCCTTTAACCTAATTAAGGGAAGAGGCTCTGATTCGTCCGAGGAGTTTATAGAGCGATATAGGGAGCGGTTTCTGTGGCTTGAGGGGATTGAGGCTGTTGAGAGCCATGGGAATTTTTTGTTTCCCTTTGTACATTTCTTAATCCCAAAATCTGGGGTTTGGCTTGATTTTCTGTATTGGGGTGGTTACAATCTTTTGTATTATTCATAAAATAATATGTTGCATGATTTATTCCAGAGATAGATTTCAGCTTTCTTCCTTGAATCACGCACATATGTATATAATCTTAATTCTGCATTTTGGTGAGTCCCTAATCCTAATCTCAGATGTTAATATCAGCTTTTTCTTTCTTCTGATTTAATCCCCCACTTCATAGTTCTTGACGTTAGCTTTAAAGTTTGTGGTCCAAATAGTTGTTAATATATATATATATATATGTGTGTATGTATGACTTGTCAAAAATGACGGCTTAGTTTGGTAAAACACTTGAATAAAAATGCTGGGATTTTCTTATGAACTAAAACTACCCTGATCCTATCATTGATGTGATAAGTGTGGAAAAGTAAGAATGTCGGAGATTCTCTTAAAAATGCTCTCTCACTATAACTCAGTTTGGACAAATGGGATTTCAACAATTGCACTTCATTAAACATTCTCTCTTTTCAAAGACCAGCTCTTTTGCGGTTCATGTATCTCCACTATTTATTTTGTGTCACACCTATCTTCTTTAGAAAAACTATATTCCTTTCTTTCTTTTTTTTTTTTTTTTAATTTTTTTTAATTTTTTTATTTTTATAAATAAAAACTTTATTTCTTTGGTGCTAAACAAACAGAAATGAGTTGGCAAGTGTTATACATATATGTGTATGGAGCTTTCTATTGTCGACTTACATTATCACTAGTGCCTTTTTTTTTAATCACTAATTCTAATTTAAAATAAAACTAAAAAAAAAAACCAAAATAAAATCGAGAAAATCATACAATTCAATTCTTACGGAGTCTTTTTATAATAGGATATCTATTAATAATATATGTTTCTAAACATTATATCCGATCAAAATCATATCTAAATATAAACCTGATGGTCTAATTTCAAAATCTTATCGGTAGATACTCTTACACATTAAAATAAAATCCTATACCATAATGTAGAATTCTCATACATATATTTTGCTGAAAGGTGTTGTAGCTAAAATTGTAATTGTAATGAGATACAGCCATTTTGATTCATGAATGTTAGGATCAGTTATGATTCATGAATGTACGGATCAATTTTGGTGCACACATATATATACACATATATACAAAGGGAAAAAAGAAAGGAGCAAACATGATGTCTTGTTTCTTACGGTGTTTGCTTGCCGGTGATGGATAATTTGCTTTAATGCACCTGTCTTTTTTTTTTGGCAGAAACTTTCAACTTTTCTGCCTAAACTTTTCCCGCACATGGAAATTTATATATATATATATATATATATATTTTTTTTTTTTTCTTACCCTCTCTCGGGTAATGTCTCCAAATTAGTTGAAATAAACTATTGTGATAAATAATAGTTTAGGAACTACATTAATTAGTTAAACATTTATTTTGTCGTTATTTAATACATCGCAATCTTATTACAACACAGAAAAAAAGAAGAAGAAAAGTCAGCAAAATTTAGTGGTTTTTCAATTGTAAAATATTAGTACTATAGTTTTTTTGGTACCCAGTCACATTACTCAAACTTGACCAAACATAATAATTGAGAAATGGAAGAATGTCAGCTTTTTATGTTGAGGAAATGACTACTGCACATGGTAGTTTTACCATATTCGTAATTATCAACGACATAACTTTATCAATATATATATATATATATACGACATATATAATGTCATTGTTGTACGTTCTAAATTTTGATAATAGAGACAGACAGAATGATTCCAAGAAGAACGTCACAAATTATTAAAAAATTTATGATCCATTATTTTTTTTTTTTGGAGGATCTATGATGTATTATGAAACTAAAATACCTTATCAAGATTAATAATTAAAAAAAAAAGACAAAACAAAGATCTAAATTCTGAGAATTTTTTTTTTATGATAAAAAGGGATTATTGTCTCATATCGACTATAAAAGAAATTTCGGAAGCCACCATTAAAAAGAAAAAAGTATGATTTAATTACAAGTTAATGTCGTCTCCGTTTGGTTCGCGGGTTAGAGATGAAATTTTTAAGTTGGAGTATGTTGACTTTTTAAAAACTAGTTATAAATTTTATTGACAGAAAAAAATAAAAATTAAGATGAAAAAATACAGTTTAGTTGGAGTTAAACCAAATACCAAATAAAGCCAACATGTTTCTTTTGGCTATTATTACTTTTTCCTTGACTATGCCTTTTTTGTAAATTTATTTTTAGGTAACGTTAGAGATAGTTTTATCATGTATCATACTAATATGTTCATTATTGAGATGCTAAATACATTATGATTTCATAATAATTTACATTGATGATTTTTATTTTATTTATTATTGTCAACTTACATCGTAGGTTTCCAATTCTAGAAGAATCTCTAATTGAATGGACTAGAAACATGGAGAAGCAATATTGTACAGACGTACAGTAATTTGATAAGCATGGAGAATCGCCTTTTCTATTTGGGCATTTGAAGTTATTCTTTTCGACGTTTTTTTTTTTCTTCTTTTTTCTTTTTTGTAGAATGAGAATTATTATTTTTTTGTTGGTAAGATTTACCAAACTATTTACAAATTGAATTTAAATGATAATGGATTATGAAAGGGTTAAATTATCATTTAAAACTATATCTATAAAAAGACGGATCATTTAAATTTACTTAAATTTTAAAGTAAGGTTTGTGAGTATTGAAACTATAAACATTTTTATAAGAATAAAAAGATGAAAGATATAATTACTGTTACACCAATTTATTTTTTGGTGCTACAATCTAAATCTTATAATTACAATTCAATTTTTATCTTCTTTTTTTTTTTCAGTTTCATTATTCACACAGTTTTGTAATTCAAACTTTAAAAATTCATAATTTTGCTTAGTTAAATTTAAATGAGATGATTTTAAAAAAAAAAAAATTACATAGAATTTCAAGACGAACGAAATAAGTTCTATATTGATATTTTTTTTCCAAATACATTTTAAGTTTTCACACTTTTTAACTCTAAGGGGGTGTTTGGTGAATGAGTTGAGTTGAAATTTTTAAGTTTGAATAGTAATTTTTGTTGACTTTTTCAGAAAAGACAAAAAACTTTTTCAGAAAAAAATAAAAAACATGATGAAAAAAGTACAGTTTAATTTAAAATGAGTTTAAATATTAAATATCCCTTAATAATTTAAATATTTTAATAAATATATAATTAATTTAAACTTAAATTTTACAATCCAAACCTCAGCACGAAAGACATGCTTAAGTTTATCTAACTTGTGTGAACTTCGGAAGTGAAAAATATGTAAATAAATAAATTTCTTATTGGGTAGGAAAAAAAATAGAAAACAAAATTTAAAAAAAAAAAAAGAGAGAGATGGGAAAAATAGGCCACGCGACTTGGGGGCGCGTGGAGGGGGGGTGAAGGAAGATCTTTCGGTGGGTGGGAGGAGGCAGTACGCGTGTGGTGGTGGAGTGGGCAGAGAAGACGGCGTGTCGGTGTTTGAGATTTTGATTTGATTTGATTTGATTGGATGGAGAGTACAACTACTTCCTTCCAAAAAATCTTTTAAAAATCTATCTAATGTTTTTTTTTTTTTTTTTTTTTTTTTGATGTTCTAATGTGGTGTGGTGTGGTGTGGGGGTATAAAAAATGTCCAAAATCATGGTCAACCACAAAATGCTTTAGATACCCATCCGACCAATCCCATTTCAAGTAAAACCTCTTTCTCTTTCTCTCTCTTTCGTCATGCAAAAAGCATTACCCAACATCCACCCACCCCCAACCCAAACATATATATATATATATATATATATAATTTAGTTGCCTCTTTCCATCTCTTCTGTCTTTTTCATGCCTCTCTTTGTCCTTTCCCTCGGCATATCTACACTTTTTTCCCCGCTAAAATAATATCTTTTTTTTTTAATTTTTATTTTTATATCAACAGTTAAATTTACGTTTGGTTTAGACATTGAAGTTGAGTTTTTTTGAGTTAGAATTGTTTCGCCTTTTAAAAATTAGTTAAAATATTTGTCAAAAATTCTCAGAAAAAGACAAGAATGAGTTGAGATATTTTAGTTTGAGATGAAATACTGAAGAGCTGTTAAGTTAAATATTTCTTAAAAAAAATAAAAAACAAAAATAACCAAGTTATTCACGAAAAAAGTAAGTTATTTGGAAAATTCTACAATGTAATATCTTATTATTAATAGAAACTATTGTTTTAACCAATAGATTTTTTTTAACAGTCTCATTTATAATTGAGAGCAATTATATATTACGCATTGTGAATTTTTAATGTGGACACTTATAACATAGACCATTAAAAATTTTAATCCAATGATTAAAAAAAATTTCTACTAACAACGCGAAATAAGAGGTCCTACAATAAAAGAGCTTGAATTATTATCAATTGTGATTATAATGAAAAAAAAAATGTCCATTATTATCCATTATGATCACTATCTAATTAGAATTTAACATGTGAAATCTCATGAGATATTATAATGTTAATTAATAGATCTCAAAATAACTATATGAATTTGTGTTTGGTTGAAAATGTACATTAAATGGCGATGATCTATAAAAAAAAATTGTTTGATGACGAGAACTTGAATATTAACTATGGAAATTGTAAATAGAGAAAATATATACATTTGTGGTACCTTTTTAGTCCCGTTTAAACTTTAGATGATATCATAATTTGATTAATACATTAGAGTATGTTTCCCTAAGAGAACATACTATTGTAGAGACAAGAGACTATCATATTGTTCTACGGTACAATCTTGTTCCTGTGCCAGACTCTGAAAGTTTTCCAAAAAACCACACAATTCCTTCACTTTTGGATGAGGAGCATCTCCAGCTCCAAATCTATACGTTCGGTTTTTGAGCTCGATCGAACTGAATCCCGGTACCTTCGCTAGGCCGATACTTTTCATCTTTAATCTCACCTTTCCAAACTCATCCCAGTTCCCTCCCTCTGCATGTATGTTAGACAGTAAAGTATAGTATCCAGGATCATCAGTACTTATACTTGAAATGTCTCTTTGAATGCCATTAAGCATGTCCATTCTTCGGTGGATACGACACCCGTTAAGCAGGGCGCCCCAGATGCTAGCATCCACAGGATCCGGCATGGATTTGATGATATCATACGCGCCATTGAGATCGCCAGCTCGACTCAGAAGGTCAACTACACAAGCAAAATGTTCAGTGTTTGGCTCGATTCCAAAACCCTTCATCAGGCTGAAATAATGTTTTCCCTCTTCCACAGATCCTGCATGACCGCAGGCCGATAAAACGTTCATGAAGGTAACTTCGTTCGGTTTTATTCCTGATTCCAGCATTTCGGTGAAAAGTGATATTGCATCATTGATCTCGCCGTGCATACCGTACCCTGCAATCATGACACTCCATGATACAATGCTTCTTTCCGACATGCTGTCAAAAACTCGTCTGGCTGTTTGAAGGAGACCGCACTTGGCATACATGTCCGTTAGAGCGGTACCCATGTAGATATCTTCCGTAACACCACAGGTAATGAGCTTGTGGTGAACCCATTTTCCCTTTTCTAGGTAACCTAATTGGGAGCAAGCTTGAATTACAAGTAAAAAAGTCACTTCATCCATCTCAAGACAGTCGAAGAACATTTTATCAAAAAGACTGATTGCCTCAACTGAGTAACCATTCTGAGAAAATCCACAAATCATACAATTCCAAGCCACAACACTTCTCCATTCAAGCTTATCGAATATCGTGTATGCTGTATCCATAAAACCACATTTACAGTACATGTCGATCAATGAATTCTGGACATACTCGTCAAAATAGCCTCTTTTAATAATATGGCAGTGTATCTGGTGTCCCAGCTGAAAGAGGCCCACATTCCCACAAGCTGTGAGAGAACTCGACAGGCTAAACGAGTCTGGCATTAGCCCTCGGGCTTGCATCTCTCTAAAGAGCAATAATGCCTCCCTCAAAAATCCATGACGAGCATAACATGAAATGATGGTATTCCATGGCACAATATTATTCTCCCGAGTTGTAAGAAAAATCTTCTCACAGTCAGTCAGTCTCCTGCAATCAGCATATAATTCTAGTAATGCTGGTTTAAGAATATCAAAATCTACAGCTTTTCTAATAGCAAAGCAATGGATTGACTTCCCTTCTCTGAGAAAGCTTAAACTCACACAAGAACGCAGAATACTCATCAATGTTACCGAATTCGGTTCGACTTTCAGGTACTGCATTGCTACAAAGACATCTAGTGCTTCCCTAAAGTAACCGGTTCGATTATAGCAGGAAATCATGGCGGTCCAAGAAGCAGTACTTGGGTTAGCAACTCTTTGAAAGACTGTCTCTGCAGCATGCAAGTCGGTGCATTTACTGTACATAGTTATTAGAGAGCTACCCAAGAACCCATCAGTTCCTATATTTCTTCTCACTGCATAACTGTGGACTGATTTAGCCACTCTCAAACACCCCAAATCACCACAAGCATCAACAACACTAAGCATTGTGACTGAATCCGGCTTAACACCTCGAGAGACCATCCTACAGAACATCTCCAAACCTTCTCTTGTCTCCCCATTCTCCACACAACACCCAATAATCGAACTCCATGCGACCACATCTTTCACCGGCATTTCATCAAACACCTTCCGGGCATTGTCCAAGCATCCCAATTCCCCATACATAAAGAGCAAGGTTGTTTGAACAACCTCATCACAATCAAACCCACATTTGGCTATCCTCCCATGGAGCTTCCCACCGCAACCAACATCGCCGAAACTGGAAAAAGCTCGCAAAATGGAAGGATATATGAACCCATTAATGTGGACTCCATGGTAGACCATTTTGTGGTACAATGTGGTGGCCTCTTCAAAGAAGTGGCTCCACACGTAGGACTTGATAAGCACACCCCACATGAAAGAATCTGGATCGGGGAAGACTTCGAAGACTTGTCTCGACGACTGGAGGGAACCCATTTGGGCATAGGATTCAATCAGTTTGGTAGAAGCAAGTGGGTCTTTGTGGAGACCAGAGACCAAGATATGGCCATGGAGTTGAGCAAGTGTTCTTAAGCTGGTGCAGGACCTGAATAAAGGCATGTAAAGGGTCATTGTTTTTGGCTTGTTTAAGGCAAACAAATACCTGATAAGATTTGTCTCTGTTGGATTTCATCAACTTGAGGTTGTTATCTTATAACATGTAATCTGTTCTGAGGAAGAAGACTCTCTCTCTCTCTCTCTCTCCCCTCCTTCGATAGCCAACTATAAAAACGGCCAAGGACAAACAGAAGACCAGTTTTATTTTATTTGCTTACTCCTCAAATCCATGACAATTTGGAGTGTTTGCAACCGTTATTGTTGGTCAGAGTACTTATTGATTTCCTTCTATGGCACATGTTTTAACATGTGTATGTGTGTGTGTTTTTTTTTTTTTTTCTTCTTAAAAAAAAAAAAAATTCACATGCTTGCCTTCGGTCTAATGGCATGGGAAGGGGGTTGGGGACGGTTATGGGTGCGGGTTGTGGGATCGAATTCACGTAATTGTAATGTTTGATTATTCATAGAATTGCATGTGCTATTATACATGGAAATTTTTTTAAAAAAAATTGTTTCTAATACATAATATAAACGTTGTAAAAAGAAAAGTAACTGATTAAAATTTCATCATCGATATGATCATATCATGGAAATTAGCTTGAGTCAAACTTTTGCAAGTTTCATTCACATTAAAATAAATAAATAATAAATAAAAAGTAATGCAAGTTTCACAAATGGCTCATTGCCGATAACAACCTTCCGCTAAATTAAGGCTTCTGAGTAGGCTACTACAGACATTATCAGTCCATAATCTCGCTTGATTGTGACATCCTCTTCAAGTTCCGTCCTCTATATACATTTGAACTGAAGGGCCATGTTGAACATTCACCACTGAAGCAATGGAATAGAAGCAACAACAGAAAATGAGCTCTCTATCTGAATCACCATCATCAAAGAATGTTTTTCCGGGCTTATCGGATGTACAACGGAGACAACTTCTGGAGAGAGAAAGTTCCGGCAGAAGACAGATTGCAGAACTGTTGCATTAGATCCAGAGAGAGTAATTTGCATCCAGAAAACAAAGATTTTAGAGAAAAATATACAAATTTCCAAATACTATTTGATTTGATTTGGTATTCATTCCCACCTTGGAAAACTAAAAAGAAGGCTGCACATGGAATCGATGGTCTCTCAAGCATCGCCGCCGTTTCCCTCATTGTCATCTGGATCAATGGGCATTTCATAGCGGGGCCTATTGAATTTCTCTCGAAGCTGCTTGATTGGTATAAAATCCCCAGCTGAGTCCATCCCATAGAATAAAAAGGAAATATAAGGATGATCGAATCGACCCTGTGGAAAAGCAGAAAGACAAAATCAAACACCATACCTCCAAAAAGATGTTTTACGTTATTCAGAGAGCTTTACATGATTTAAAAAACTGAAGGAGAGACAACTCTAACTCACCATGTCTGGCGAGTCAGGGGTTAACAGATTCTCCTCGGCAACTGCAGAACACCATATAAGTTGTTAACAGAAAGGAATTGGCGAAAGCCAACAAGGTTTAGAAAGAGAACATTGGTCTAGCATTTAAGGTAATAAGCTGTTCCAGATTAGGCAAAGAGTTTTGTGGCGACGCCAATTAGTGAAGCTCATCTTATGCATAAGTAAGATCACAAACACAGTAACTAGAGTCGAAACAGGTTGGTCTGATCCGTTGAAGATTACCATATGCCACCAGAAGATTCGGGTCCTCATGGACATCAACTAGAACCTGGAAAGTTGAGGGGGAAAAAAATTGCAATGCAATATCATGAGGACGACAGTTTTCTGGAGTACCTGCCTTTGGAATTTGGTTACGTAGCCAGAGAGAGAGAGAGAGAGAATAAAACCTGATAAAATGGCTGATTAGGACCCCGAGACAACTTTTCGACCTGTGCAGTTTCCATCCATGGACTTGATTCGCAACACAGTGGATCCATTCCACAAACCACAGCTCGATAGCCTGAAAATGTAACAGACCCACCAGTTCTGTCAACTTCGTATAATTCTTTTTAACTTATTTTATTTTTTAAGGCTTTGAAGTGAAAGGCTTCCTAATAAAAAAAGTTCAACAATCCATATATGCTCCCAATATGAATTCCATGGAAATGAGTTTTTAGCCATTTTGAGTTCATTAATGAAATCGAAATCAAATACTTGTATCCTGAAAAAAGGCATAATCATTGCCAAAAAAAAAAAAAAAAAAAAAAAAAAAGGCATGTTCTTTTTTTTGTATTATTTATTTTTATTCTGAAAGTTGGAATAAAAGGCATGCTACTATACCAAATACTTTATGCCTCACTTTCTGTCCCAAACGATATGCATATTGTGCGTTTCCATGTGCTAGAGCTTTTGCCGTTGCGGCAAGGGACTCTGCCTCCAGATTGGCAATTTCATCCCGTAGCTTGGCTGCCAATGCGTATTTCTCATTCTCAATTGCATTCTGCAGCTCTGCACTGGAAACGAAGGAAAAGGGAAACTACACTTGATTTATCTTTATATGAGATTAGCTCATATGGGTAAAGACTAGGACAACAAACAAACAAGGCTTGGGGGAGAGTAGAATGAGCATACACAAATCCTCGTGGTCGAAAACCAGTGAAATGAAAATTTAATTAGGCACATGGGCAACAAGTAGAACTCACCGTAGACGAATTATACTTATTGCCTTATCTTGAGCTTCGCTCTTTGAAGACAATCCCCTCTTTTCTTCTTGTTGTCTAACGATCTCTGCTTCAACCTTCAGAGAAAAATTCTAATCAAGCATGCAGAAAATTTTAAACTGGTTCAAGGAAGAAAAGTTGCACTGCAAATTATGCAGAGTGGGAAAAATGTTTTATTCACTGTTGTCCATCTGAAGGCTAGGAAACCCATAATTTTATGAACTCTACTAACTTTTATGTGATCTACCAGTCAATTTACAAAGTCCTGCCACAAACTCATGAATCCTTTGCAACAGCCTAACGGATCTTCCTTTGTAATCTCTGGTTTGCGTAATTTTAGCTCTAAGTTTACTAGGACATGAAGGGGAAAGAAAAAACAATCAGACCATAAAATAAAAAAGAAAAAAAGCTCGGAACAGAACAAATGCATTCATGTGATAAAAATGAGTTCTCAAGGTAAAACCATCATTTCATTTTTACAGACAATAGAATTTCGAAACGTGCATTCACATGCTTATGATAAATATATTCAAGATATATATCATTTCTCAATATCAAATCAAGCTATGGTCAATCCTTAACATCCAACATATGAAGTCATAACCATTCCAAGGAAAAACTCACCTCAGTGAGCTTGTTTCTCAGCTGTTGCGCAATGTCATACTGCTCCATGTTCAGAGCATACTGACCAACCACCAAAACATGCTCGTTAGATGATAAATTAAACAAGACACAAACACATTGACTACGGTAACAACTAGAATCAGGAGGTATAACATGATATTTATTTTATATATTAATGACGTTAAAAAGATGCAACAATAACAAATTTAAATCATCTGAATCTAGTATTACACATTGCGTTATTATCATGTAAAATAAATGTCATGTTACACCTCTCTCGACATCTGTATTACCTGTGCACGAGTTGCGAGGTCTAACTGGAAGAAGAAGATCAAAATATCCTCATTAGCAGTCTCACTACGCTCGGAGCTCGCATCAAGACTCTGGTCACCGCCACCACTCCCTTTAAAGAGCCATCCAGCTCTAACACTAGTGTCTCTCCGTCTCAGTGAATTGGGATTTCTCTTCACGATTAAGTTTTGCACACAATTATTCCACTTAATCTGATTCTGGGTTTTGCTTATTACATTAAAAAGTTGCCTCCTCCGTCGTGGAGGAGCTGACCCATGAACGCCGCCGTTCTGGGAGGCCGTGCCTGTCAGAGCGCTTAGTGATAGAGTTTGTGCCATTGTTTTGTTCTGGTGAGAATATGAATCCAACCCAGTTCAGCAAAGTTGGAGATTTAAGGTTTTTTGAAACCAAATTAAGCTTCTTTATGGTTATAAATCGAACAACAAAATACTACACAGAGAGAGAGAGAGAGAGAGAGAGAGAGAGCATTCTTGTTTGCTCTTTTAATTTTTTATCGGAATAAGAAACATTAGCTTGAGTTGTAGATAAAAGAACGACCAAATTAATGGGAAAAGAGAAGAAATATGGGAAGTTTGGATCAGAGAGCTCACCGGCGAAGGAAGGAAGGAAGGCCAACTTGCGGGACCCAGTTCCGGAGTTTCCGGTTCACAGTCCAGATTCTGGCATACCGTCCACAATAATACACAATTTCTTCAGGAAAAAAAAAAATTATAAATAATATTTATATATATATATATATATATATATTTTTGGAGTGAAGGGCGTTAAGTCCCATTTGCCATTAGTAATTGGATTGGGAACATTCCCTTTGCATTTTATGAATAATGGACACCCTTTGATTAAAGTATATTTTGTTAATATATATCATTGTATTTTAATTTTTTGTTCAAATTTTTTTTTATGTAAAATGATCAAAATTTCTAAATAATTTCAGTCGTTCGTCTATTTGTTGCAATGATCATTTTTAAAAGATTTATATATGTATAATCATTTTTAAAAGATTTATATATGTATAATTTATATGAGCAGGATATACACTTTCTCCATTAACGTGAAGCCTTGATAATGTCATCTTTATTTTATTAATGGAGAGGAAATTATCATTGAGAGTGCATAAGTTCACTTAATCTTTTTTTTCAAATCACGATTTTTAACTTTTTTGTTACCTTAAGTGCATAAGTGCATAACTTTTTTCTTATTATTTTTCACCTTTTTTTTTTTTTTTTTCTCTAAAACAATATTTTTAAAATTTTTTTTTCCACTATCTCTCTCTCTCTCTCTTAAACTTTCCCTCATATATATATATATATATATATATATATATATTACCTTCTCCTTGAAATCACATATATGTTTTGATTACGATCTTCTAATTCTTTACTTAACTAGTGTTTCTTTTCTATTTTTTTTTTTTTCCTTTTTAACCTTTCTCACTTCTTCTTTGTTCTTTTTACATTTTTTTTATAATCATACTTTTTCATTTTTTGCATTTTTTTTCCCCTAAAATCATATTTTTTCAAATCCCTTAGTACATCATATCATATTTTTGTAAATGTGCTAAACAATACTTTTCTGTTCCAATTTGTCAATTTGAAAATTGTTGTTTCAACTATGTTCTTACGTAAATATTTTAACTATAATCTTCCAATATATTACTTTGTCAAAGTGATTATTATGAAAACATTTAACTAACTAGCTCAATCCAAAAATTTTCTATACTTTTTTTGTGACGTAAGTTTTAACAATTAGAGAACATTAATAATGAAAAAATTAAATAATAAATTAGTTTTTTAAGTATATAATATATTAGTTAAATTTTATTTGTTTTATCTTATGTATTCAGTTTTTTTCTTCCACATAAATATTTAAAAAAATCATTAACGTAACTACTTTTTAATTTTTTAATTAAAAAGAAAAAAAGAAACATGCTAGGCTTAAAATAGTTTAAATAGTTGTAACTATTCACTTAAATGTTATAATATAGCATATCATGTATTGTTATTGCAACTTCTCATTAAAAATGGTGTCTATTTTATGAAAAGTTTTAATCATTTAAAATCTATCATTCTTTCTGTTGCAACTGTTCAAGGCAACTCTTGAACAATTTTATAACATTTATGAATGTGTTCATGTGCTGTTCAGTTGTCAATCATACAAAACAATTGTGGAAGAATCAAAATTTTCCTTGTGAAATTCTTATGTTTGTAAGTAACCAAACTTCTTCACACAATTCATCTCTCAAGTAATCGGTACGCATTATTCTCTCTATCTAAATATATAAATATTGGTTTCTCTATCTAAAGCACAAATACACCGACTCAAATATCTTTATTTGATATATTTCTCTCACGCACACAAGTACATAAAAGACCTTAAAACATGTGTGTGTGTGAAGAATTGGATGGAGAAATTGATATTTTCTTACTAAAAATACGGTGGTAGTTGTTTTGCTCTCCTGCGAGATTATGAGATTCTTAAAACTGCTATTTTTTAGGTAACTCTTTACAAAATAGTAGCTTTTAATTATTTACTTTTTTAAGAAGTATGTCCCCTTAAATTTTTTTTTTTTTTTTTTTTTTTTGCAATTGTTAATTTTTCTAGATTTTTTTTTTGTTTGGGATTTTTACATTAGATATGTTGATTGATATATCGAAATTAATATACTTGTTGTTATTTATCTTGTTATCATTATTTTTTAATCTTATATGAGTCAGAAAAAAATATTATCTTACTTTGCTACCACAAAAATTGTCTTAATATAGCATAAAATGGCCATCTCTCTCTCTTGACACTATTAGATTAAATACTTTTTCAAGAAATTAAAAATTATTTAATAAAAACTACTCTTTTAAACTTTTCGATTCATACATATATACTCGACTAAAGACATTTGAGAGTTTTTAACAACCTATATTAATTATTAAATCTACACTATTAATTATTATAATATATATAAAAAAACGTACAAGCACCTATACAAACTAGTTTTTCTAAAAACTCAAGAGATGTCACTTTACATGTTTCCGTCGATGAAGTTTGTCTCTAATTTAGACAAAACATAAGAGGTGCGACAATGAAAAGCCTTTGAATTTTGAAGTTGTGTCATGGTAGGCCAAAGCTGGTAGATTACTTTGTGAGATCGACTAAAATGTTAGATCATCTTCAAAATAAATATCAATGCGACATATTAATTTTATCTTTAGCAAATATACTTCAAATATATTGTGATACATTTACTTTTTGTTACGAACTTTGAGTTTTGCAATGCCAAATAAAAGTTTTTAATTTTATTTTGTTTTAAAAGATGAAGATGATGTTGTAATTAGTAAGCGAAAAACCAACAAATTAATCAATCAACTTGCTGGGGGAATTTTTACATATAGATCGAAATTATGGCACATATCAATTTGATCATCAAACAAAACCGTTGAGACTAAGAAGTACCAAACCAAGGATTCTAACAACTTTTATGTACGAGCGGAAAAGGAAGAGCGTGATAATATTGTTTACTTCAAAATATCCCTCAAGCATCCTTTGAGACTTAACCCATATTAGCGATTGAATTAATAAATATTTCGAGCTTATAAGAATTCATGAAACTAACAGGACCGGCACAGTGGGCAACATGAAAGCAAGAGATTTACATAGAAAGGAAATCTCTTGAGATCTCAAAAAACCTAACGAATTGATAATGTGTCTCAACAAAAGGGGTCTAGTAAAATCCTAATGACTAAAACACTCATATATAAGGAAAACATTTTGGCTCCATTGGGGGAGGAAAAAAGGAACCCTAGAAGAGGTCCCTCTAGAGTGGCTGGGGCAGAGGGAAAAACACTCTGCTCTTCTTGGAACGTCCATGGCTGCCAGGGGAAGAAAGGGAAGAACGTTGATGTGGAGGAAACCGCTCCAACACAATTGTTCTTGACAAAAGTCATGTATTGAGACATTATAGTTTTTGATTAAAAAAATTGAATTTAAGATGTGGATAATTTAAAATATGACCCTTGAATTTCATGCCAATTTTATTTTAGTTCTTGAATTTAGAAACGTCTCAAAAGTAGAATACCATCAATGTTTTGAAAGAAAAACAAATTAAAAAAGGACAAAAAACATGAAATTTAAATAAAGGCCTAAGCTAGCATGTTGTTACACTTAACAGCTGCTTGCTGTACATCTATAGAAACATGTTTCCTTTCAATACCAAACACCATGTAGCTTGCCATTTTTGGCCTAAACAAAATGCCATAGTCACTAGTAATTAATTAGTAAACTAAGAAACATGTATAGTTCAAAAAAATAAGACATAAATGGTTGAATATTAGTTGGTGCCAAAATACAGGCGTGTTTCCTCTCTTCATCAAACAATCAAAGGCCAAACTATCCCATGCTCAAACTAGCAAGCAAAGCGATATAACCTAATGCGAAAAATCATGGAAGATTGCCCAAGTACTTGCTGGCTTGCTGCTGAACTCACAGAAAGCAATTTCATGAGCTATGTGAGACAGTGAGAGTGCTTCATACTCGCCGTGAAGTCTTAATCATTCTTCATGCCAGCTTTCTGCTTCAACATGGAAATAAAATTGTCCTTTTCTTCTGGAGACATGGCTTCTGCCGAGCAGTCTCCAACTCCCCATTCTGCCCCGCGTATGCAGTACTTGTCTTGAATGTCTTGGCGATTCCTGAAATGATAAAAATTTTTGTAGTATTGATGGCAATATTAATTAGGAGAATTTCACAGTAGCTTAAAAGAAATACCATATCGATGGGGCACAATTTTGAACCATCAAATGAGATCTTCATCAAGTTCCATCAAATGTGATCCAACAGTTAGCAATTGTTCATATCAGTAACCTTTTTTTCGTTTTTTTTGGAACTCTCGGTTTACCAATGGAAATTATAAGAAGAGAAGGTAAAGTTGACACCATATTAGCATAATCGTCCACCGAATCACCTACCTATGACATACTTGTATAGAGCATTTATACAAGTGGGCAGGTGATGATGAATTATACCATATCAGTTATCAACATCAGACAAATTAACTTGACACTTCTACTGCTATGAAAGGAGCACCTTTGATTTCAGGCTTAAGAATGATTCTTTGGAAACATCTCTACTAGACTTTCAAAGCTCATCTTTGTGTGGTCATTAAACATGGAGCTGATGGCCACTTGATATAATCAATACAACAAAAGGAAAAAAAAAAAAAAAAGGAGAGCTTACTTTTCTTGGTTCAACTTGGATTTCTCAAGTAGCTTCTTGAGCAGGGGAGAATCTCTGAATCTTGCATCATTTTCCGCATACTTTTTCTGGTTTTGTTCTGCAAACATAAAGGATGTAGCAATACAGATTTTATATCTTCATTTCCTGTTCCAAATCTTAAAATCATGAAGTTTTATCATCATAAGAGAGAGAGAGAAGAAGGGAAAAAAAAAAAAAACTATCAGTAAGAAATGAGAACCATACCATTGAATCTGCTAAGAAAGTCAATTTGGGGTAACTCAGGACCAGGAACTGATTCTATCCCAGAAAATCCAGAAAGAAATCCAGCTTTAGCTGCAAAACCAACCAACATACACCCATGATTATACATACTTTTGGAACCGAATTTTGATATAAACAAGTCCAAAATTGATAGCCCGTTAAGCAAATTAAGGAATATTTATAGGCTAGTTTTAAACAAACGCATTTCATTCTATTTACTGATGATTTAGTAATTAATCTTTTATTCAATATTTACGGATTACCCATCACATAATTAGTATAAAAAATCCATACTTTCCTATTGATCAGACAGAAAAGCCCACATAAATTATCATCAAAACATGAAGTAGTAAATGCACAGAAGCAGCACAAATTATCCATATTTTCTCTAATATGAAGTAAATTTGAATTCTGGTCCCTACTTATTTGCATATGAAATGTAAAATTAAAAGAAAAATAGTAAAAAGAGTTAAATTTTGGACCTTTTTGATTTACCTGGATATGAGGAGAGAAGAATGACAACTGAAGCAGCCAAAGGAAGAGACTTGTGAAGAACAGATAACCAAGAAGACGGCAAAGAAGAAGAAGAAGAAGAAGAAGAAGAAAGTGTTGGTGTTTTAGAGGTTTTTAGTTGGAAAGTGTTTAGTGGGTAACTGAGTTTTGCAGAGACGAGTAAATTGCTGGAAAGAAAGTGAAGAGAAGGATGAGAGACTGCCAAGACTGAAGAGGATCCCATGCTCCTCCCTCTCTGTCTCTGTCTCTGTCTCTGTCTCTCTCTCTCACTCTTCTTCCTTGCTCTAGTATTTAGCAAGGATAAACTTTACTATTTTTACAGAAACTAAAAACATGGAAGTACAAATCTTGGACAATTTTGTTTGGTGGGTTTTTAGCCCATCATCTAGTTGCAAAGACCCAATCCAATCCCCAATGAGCATGAATCAATCATTAAACGACGTGTCATCTTTTTTGGCCTTCTTTCGATTTAGGCCATACAAGTAGAAGCAGAACTCCCCCACCCCACGCCCCACCAACAAAAAAAATAAAATAAAAAATAAAAAACTACAAACGACAAACAGTTGTACAAAATTTAGAAAAACGGCAAACCGACTCTGTCCAAAGAGTATAAGCCAAAATCACAACCTCAAAAATTGAAATTAATAAAATAATCTTCTTTCATTTTAATATTAATATAAGAACAATCGTCTAAAAAAATTGATCATTTTTTATGATTATCGATCATTCCGAGATTATTTTACTAATAAAAAAATTTTGGAAGATAAAAAGAAAAAAAAAAGTATTTAAGTCATTTTTGTTAATGGACTCATTTTTATCTCTATAGCATCATTTTGCACTTTTCTTTTTCTTCCGTTGGACAAGTCGCTCAAACACCTAGCCTCTACTCCCACCAACTTCACCAGACTCCCTCGCACTCTCTCCAACACTCGCCGCTCTCAACCTCATCTTCTCACTCATCATCTCTCTCTCCAATCTCCTCTCCCTTCACCACCACCGTCAGATCATGATCTCCTCCAAGCCACCTCTAACTCTCCACCCACACTGCCTCACCACCTCCGCGTTGACTTTCTGGTCCTCATGTTGCGGCCAAGCCAAGATCCTCACCCCATGCCATGCACTCTCCACCACGGAATTCCAACCGCAATGGTTCTCAAACCCCCCCAACTGCCTTGTGTCCCAAGATTTCACTTTGGTCAACCCACTTCTTCACTACCAACCCTTTCTCTTTTAGTTTCTCCATCTGCTCTTTTCCCACCACCTCATCTATATTACCCTCCTCTTCTTCCTAACAACCCACAAGAATTTATGTCCGCTTCGGATCAACCCCTTTGCCCACCTCTCTCATTTGCACTCTCCGCAGCGCGGTCCGGCTTCCGAAGCAGACGTACACCCCTCCGGCTGATCGTCGAGCCACTTCGACACCACGGAAGCAGCCGAGGGATCGGAGTCGGGGTCGGGTTCTGATTCGAATTCCCATGGCGGGTAAGGTCCGACGGCAAATAACGGTGGGAAGTACGGACCTCCATCAGCTGCTTTCCCGCCATTTACTAGTGCCTCAAGTGCCGAAGCCGACTCGATTCCGTCGAACGTGTTGATCAAGACCCCGCGTAGTCTCCGGAGTTTCGGAGCGTCGGTTTGAAATATGCTGGCGATGAGACTAGTCGGATTGAACAGCTGAGGTGGGAGGGACGACCTCGCTATCGGAGAAACCGATCCCGGGATTTAAAGAGAAGCGTCGCTGAAACCGGATTCGAGGATTTTGGGAAAGTAGGCGAGGAGGGAGAGCATTCCGGCGGTGGAATTGTAGAGGACGTAGCAGGGGAGGGAGAGAGAGGAGTCTGAGGAAGAGAGCTACATGAGGTACTTGGGAGTAGTCTGAGGGAAACGACATGTTTTTTGTTAGTCGTGTGTTATGTGATATGAGCCTGGCTTTGAAGTTCTTGTCACAATTTGGTTTTATGGTATTGGGATATATATGACCTTTACTTTGCTTTCTTGAAGACAAAACTTATCTTTCTTTTAAATAAAAACTCAAAATAATTTAGAAAGTCCAATTTTTTTTTTTTTTTTTATAAATTTAGCATGCTTACGATTCGTCCGCTTGACTTGAAAATTTTGAGTTTAAGTTATTAAAGTTGGGTTGATTTTTGGGAATTATGCATTTGGCCTGGATGAGTTAGAAAGTTAAAAAAACTTAAAATGTGTTTTAAAAAAAATCAATACGAATCTTGTGTGTTGTTCATCTCGTAATTTTATGTGATTTGAAAAAAAAAAATTTCTAATTTGGATTTGTATCCACGAAGTTATATTTGAGTTTTTAAGTCATAGTTAGAGTTATTAATAGTGAAATTGAATTAACTTTTTAAAAGAAGATAAAAATAAATTGAAAAAAAAATTAGGAGAAAATAATAATAAAGAGAGTTGCATGAACAAACTATTTAAATAGGACATTTTGAGAGAATAATTTTGTAATGAACATCTTAGAAAATAAACATTTATAATGATCTTTTATGTGTATGTGTATATATGTAATAACGATATATTAAAAAAAAGGTTTAAATTGGGACTCATTTTAAATATATATATATATTTATATATTTAAGAACTAACAAGCGCAAAGTTAAAAAGGAAAATTTTAATAAGCTGTGTTACGTTTACCCACGTCTGTTTAAAACATCTATCTTCATATAATAGCATTACCCATACTCTCTCAAAAATAAAAATAAAATAACTGCATTCCCTTTCATTAATCAATGCCGATAAATATCGGTAGTGATGGTACAACGACAAAAAGAGAGTGAAGACACCACTATTTTTTTTTTTTTCCGTTCCTCCAAAAAAAAATGTCGATGAAAGGGTACTTTCAGACATCCGAAAACTGTCCTTTAAATAAAACCACAGTATTGCTGTTTTTGTTACTTGTTGAAACCTAACAGCCATAACTAAGCTTTCCCCACCATTACAACTCAAGCGAAAAATAGGCTTCAATTTGTCTTTGATTTCCGAAAACTAACAGTTTTTTTTCATTTTATTATTTTATTTTTTTGGTATCAAATTTTTCTATTCCTTTTTTTTCTCTTGGTCATCACTATTGACAACTTTAATGTAGGATTGAAAACATGAGATCCAACACTACAACGCCATAATTCTTCACCAAAGAACCTTCAAGAGCCTAGAATCTCAAATTCAACTACTCTCCAGTGTCATCCTTCAAGCATGGCCTTGGCAGCATCTACCAATATTGGTCTAAAGTCACCGGAAGCTCGACCAAGTACTGTGTATCCTTCCTTGTCTTCCACATCTACATCCGCTCCGTGCCTTACCAGAAGAAGAGATACCTGTCAAGAAAACATAATTAGACAGACAAACTGTCAGTAGGGGGTGTGTAATAGTTCTTTGCAGCTGTTACTAGGGATTTCACATTAACAAGTTTGCAACTTGAAAATTTTATGAACTCTGATGCTCTGAGTCTGGGCTTTTAAATGGGCATTAAAGTTTTTAAATTTCTTTTGACTATGTAGTTGGAAACAAGTTTGCAACGTCAAGTTACATGCTAATGGAAATGGAAAATTTTTTATTTTTTTTATTTTTCTATTTTATAACACAGATGGCTATGTTGTTGTTGCTCAACAGGTTTTAAGAGTGTTTAAAAGATGCTTTTGTAAAGTGGGGTTCTCATCAAGCTCAAGGTTATATAGTCAGAGCGGAAAAAAAAAATGTCACATCATCAATTCTGTCCGTTGAGTGGATAGAAGGACCATAGTAGCTGAAGTTCACAGTTTGAGGGGTGTTCAAGCCAGTTTTTGAAATTCGGAGGCAAACTAAGTTCGGGCAGCAAAAAGTAATCTTATCCTTTTAGTATGCTACACTGGAATACTGCAAGTTATTTTTCCTTGCTAGTGACTTTCACTAAAAGTTTCAAAAAAAGCGTAAAAGAGTGACAAATACACACATGGGTAATTCCAACAATCAAAAGATGATAACTTAAAGAGTTGCAACTTGGGATGGGGGACTCTGAGAAACCGAGAAGAAAATACAAAGGTTTCTTGACTTTCAAGAATTACTCGCAGGCATCAAATTATTTTTGTCCAAAGAGAACAAATGCAACTAATGTTTGCAATCTGCCTCGGCATATTCAAAAGAAACAAATGCAAGTATAAACACCAGGCAATAAGCATCCCTTTCCTAAGAACTCCAACAAAACCTACCTCTTTGTTATGGCAAATCACTGCATTCATAAGAGGAGTCTGCCCAGCTTTGTCAACAGCATCGACATCTGCTCCTTCTTCAATTAGAAGTTCACACAACTCCGAGTTCCCAGTGCTTGCTGCCCGATGCAACGGGGTGCATCCCACCTGAATGCATTGCATGTCAAATAACTAATGTCCAATGATATAGAAAAGAAAATAAAAACATATTATCAGCACATCAGATTCTCAGAAAATGGTTTCAGAATTGAACGGCGACAGATGCAGCTATTTGTGGTTACATGCCTTGTCCTTCAGATTAATCTTTGCCCCATGTGAGATCAAAGTTTCAGCTATCTTCAGCCATCCTTTGCTGGCAGCATAGTGAAGAGCAGTACGACCGCCGTCATTCTTCAAATTAACATCAGCTCCTGTTAAATACATGAGTCAGAACATAGTGATGCCAATTTTGCAAATCCCACAAGTCGAACAGAGAAAGGGTAAAAGAAAGTGGCATATCAAAACTGCGTTAGTTTGTTGCCAGAATTATCCTCTTACCATCATCAACTCATTCTACAGTACACCTCCAACCCATGTAACAAGAAACACTTAAAATGAACATAATCCACAAGTTACACAAAAGTGGACATGTATTGAAATAGCTCCCATCGACACTCTAAAAAATGTGAACTCTTTAATCTATAGACCATGATTCCTTTTCTCATAGACGAGTATTTACTTGCCAGATAGGGAATCAGTTTGAAGCACTCAACGGCCCAATAATGCAATCAGATTATCAATTTCACTATGCATTCTAAAGAAATGAATAATTGGCATGACCAAAGCTGATGAAGTGAATAACCAAAAACTTAACAACTAGCTATTGACAGTTACTTCTAATTCTTTTTTGTTGAAACTGAGATGCAATCATCATTCACAATCCTATCGATAACATCGCAACGAGCACGGTAACACAACATAAAAGCATGGGAATTCGAAAATTTTCCAACCTCTGCTAAGCAAAATATCAACAATTTCAGAGTTCCCAATGCTCGCAGCGGAATGAAGCGGGGCCCATCCTTCTTCATCTGCACTGTTCACCACATTCTCAGCTTCATCAGCAGCTGCCAACACTTTCACCACCTATTAAAACACAATTGAAGTTTCTTTAAAAATATCATAAATTTCTACGCTAAACGCAAAATTCTCGAAATTACCAAAGTCCATACAGAAATTGGATCCCAAAATTCAGACATACATACAATCGGAACCATTGATTGATGATCATTGTCTAGAGCACAACAAGACGCGAAATTTTCCCTCCATTTCCGGCATTTTCCGAGAAAGCAAACGAGAGAAAGGTAAAAGATTGGAGGAGAAGACGTACCTCCAGTTGACCGGAAGAGGCGGCGACGTGGAGGAGGGAACGGTCGTCTTCGTTCCTGAGAGAGAGGGACTTCGAAAGGTCTTCCTTAGAAAGAGCAGTGAATGCCGAGGAATCGCCGGTTTCCACCGCTTTGAAGAGGTCTTGGGGTTTGAAATCGAGCTCTGGATGCCGAGGAGGATCAATTTCCATTTCCATGGCGTGAAAGATTGGGGCTTTTGTGGGGGTTTTTGGGGTTTTTCGGTGTCGTGTTTGTCCCTGGAATCTATGAAAGAAAGAACTGGGACTGAGAAGTAAGAGCTCGCTTGTGTCCGGTTTTTCTAGTGTTACAGTTCGTTCGGTTACTACGTGGAATATTACCTTATTTAGTTATTTATTTATTTAATTGGAGAAAGTCTTGAAGGCCTTCGGGCTTTAACTAGTCAGAGGATGTTCACGAATCGGATTATAAAGACTAGGTTTTAAGCTACAACCCAATCCATGATATTCAAATTGTGAAAATCTTAATTCATTATCAATTTGTGAAACTCCTAATATAATTCAAACCAATTTGTAAACATCGGTTATACAGATTTGATTGACGGATTCAATTCGTTTACTTTAGGAAATAAAATAAAATATCTAGACATAAAATATTTCAATAAAATTGCAACACAATTAACTTCTGGCCTTGGATTATAAGCTCAATTGTAGCATAATTATACATTATAACAAACAAACATCGACTAAACTCAAAATAAAATTTTCATACTCATCAACACAAAATAAAAAGCAGTTTTAGCCAGAGAATATAACTATTGAACTAGAATATTTTGGACCAAATAATAGAACTATTAAACTAGAATTTAGGCTCATATTCAAGTCAGTGAAGTCACACTTCAACATATACATACATAATTTATTTAGAGAAAATATATATTTCTTTATAAATTTATATATATACATATATAGAGTTCGGATTCATGGATAGAGAATCCTCAATCCGTAACTTTTGAATTGGAAAAATTTCAATCCGTAACCAATCTATAAGTCTCTCAACCCAATCTAATCCGGTGGATTGGATTAGATTGAACGAAATGACGAATTTGGTGAACACCCCTACTTAGAGTAATTAAATAGACTTCTCAAGCATTAACATAAATACTCATTAAAGACTCCAACTCCATCAAATAAACTAATGCATTTCGTGTACTGTTTTGGAATGAAAATTTTTATGTTGAAAGTTTGTTTATTTTTCAAAAACTAATTATAATTTCTTTTGATTTTTCAGAAAAATACAAAAATTGAAATGAAATTTTTAGGTTTGAACATTAGAACCAATCGCACCAAGATTCATTGAAGTTATGTGCAACTTTTGTAGTTTTTGTCCATATAATTTCGTCAATGTAATTCATAAATTAGCACTATGATTTCTACATAATATCGAGAAAGCATTGAGTTATGATTAAAAAAAAAAAAGCTTCTTACTGTATATATCCCTATCGATGATGCATGTATTAAACATTAGATTTGATGTGATTCTAATCCGTGACTTAGGAGTCGTTTGTTTTGTAGATTCATTTTGTTTTTTTGTTTTTTATTTTTTTCATACAAAAATGGAAAATTGATTTTAAGTTGAACAATCATTTTTGTTGTTCTGAAATGTCATTTAAAGTGGTTGTATGTAAAGTCTAGTGATAATATTACAACTGACTCTACCTAAAGGTGCAGAGTTTGAATCCCTCCACCCCAAGTTCAAAAAAAAAATGAACGTTTAAATGTATATTAAATTATTATTATAAAAAATGGAATAATTTTTAAGATGATGTTTGAATTGATGTTTAAAACAATTATTTGAAAAAATGATTTTCTAACTAATCTAATAAAACATTAAACATTAGAGGATGCTAATTGCATCCGCTTTTATAGTTGCCTCTCCACTCTTATTTAGGACCCGACACATATCTATTTTTCTTTCCTCTTAGAAGAAATAAATATTAGCTAGGGATATAAATGAGCTATAGTTTTAATTCTCTCTCTCTCTCTCTCTCTCTCTCTCTCTCTCTCTCTCTTTTCTTTTATCGTTTTAATTCAGAAATACCTAATTGCCATCCTTGAACATCACTTCAGGCAAGCAAACCTTGAGACTATTTTTTTTCCTTCCTTTCTTCTATTTTTAAATAATTTAATAGACTTTCATTCTAATCTTTTATATATATATATATATATATATAAATACTAAAGCTAAAAAGTTGTTTTTCTATCTTTATGCAATGTACATTTTTTTTTAAAAATATAGTTTGAGATTTGCAATTTCAAGCACTTTCATCTCTAATTTAATTTAATGAATACCGTTACTTATTCTTTCTTTCTTTTTTTTTTTTTTTTTAACCACAAATCCCCAGGCCTCACCAAGGAAATGGGAAAAACCTCACCTAGGCATGGTTAAGGTGAATGTGGACGCCTCAGTAAAGAAGGATTGCAATCAAATAAAGAATTGGAGTTGTTATTAGGGATGATGAAGGAAGAGTCCTCCATGCTTGTGCCAAGCAAATCACGCGCTTTTTCTCTCCCCCAACTTGCGGAGTTCTTGGCTGCCCGGGAAGGTGTTTCAGAAGCTGCTTCTTTCGGCTATTGCAGATGGATACTTGAGATCATGGACGCCATTAATGTTCTTCGTGCAATCCGATCTCCTATTCCCCAAGCTCAAGAGGCGACTATCATTGACGACATTAGAGATTTCATTTCTCTTGCTATTAGTGGCGATATGTTTGCTACGCTTCTTGTTAGGAGAATGGCATAGCCCATTGTTTGGTAGCCTTTGCTATTTCTCATTTTGTTGATTTTGTATGGCTTGATTACGTGCCTAAGTTCATTGGCACTTTTGTAAGAGCTGACCTTTTGCCTTACGTAATAAAAAGCCATCTTTTATTTAAAAAAAATTTAAAAAATAAATTTAGACAAAGTTAAACTCTGTTTTTATTAAAATAACATTAATAATTTTATTCTAATAATAATTAATACAACGTCAGCAACCGAGAAATCGACCCAATAATATATTATTCATAAGTCAGGTTATTCTATATAGATACAAACAAAAAAATATTTCTTCTTTGAGTATCTGAATATTTTCGAGATTGAAACTTTTAATTAAATTCCCAAATGATATTTTTGCTTGCAAAGGGTACTTCTTCATGGCAGCACAGTACTGGCAATGATTTTATAACAAAAGATATATATATATTAGCACAACAACAGCTGATCATGAGTACATTGCATTCGCAGCAAAAATATTCTGAACACTAGTTGACATCTTTAGTCTAAACCGTACTTAAATTACATTTTCATCACATAGATCATCACATGTTGGACAAACAAACATAACACACAATGACACAAAAACAAACTTAGGGGTTGCATGCACAGTTTAGATATAATTTCACACATCTGACTCACGACACATATTGCTCGCAACCATTTATTGTGTATTTAATTAGCACCTATTCGATCATCACATGTTGGACAAACAAAACAAAACAAAACATATGATGACACAAAAACGAACTTTAGGGGTTGCATGCACAGTTTAGAGATAATTTCACATCTGACTCCGTCAAAAGACGACACATATTGCTCGCAACCATTTATTGTGCATTTAATTAGCACCTATTCGATCATCTCAGGTGCAAGGATTCCGGTAACTGAGGTAAGGCGCGCGGATGGAGCACAAATAAGGTCATGAAGCCTTGGAACTGTAAGCCCCGGTGCTTCCTCCATCTTTAGAACATGACCGTCGCCATCGTTTTCGTCGTCGAGGGAACCGACCACCTTCAAATCAAAGCACTGGATTATGGCCGCTACAACCAGCGGTAACATTTGTAAGGCTAAGTTCATGCCGGGGCATATCCTCCTCCCAGTCCCAAATGGCAAAAGTTCAAAGTGTTGTCCCCTGATATCTAATATGCTGCTATTTGATCCTTCACCATGGGATTGTAAGAACCTCTCCGGTCGAAAGTCCGATGGGCATTCCCAATAGTGCGGATCCCTTCCGATGGCCCAATTGTTGACCACCAACATGGCGCCTACCGGAATTTTATGTTCTCCCACTCTGCATTCCCTTACGCATTTTCTAGTCACCAAAGGCACGGCCGGGTGTAGTCGAAACGCTTCCTTTACGACGGCTTGGATGTATGGAAGGTTTGGGGTGTCTGCTTCGGTTACTAACCGAGTTCTTCCGACCACACGATCGATCTCCTCCCGTGCTTTCTCGAGCACCGTTCGATTGTTGATGAGCTCCGACAGCGTCCATTCGATTGAAGTGGCCGTTGTATCCGTACCGGCTGTGAATATGTCCTGAAAAGATATTAATTGAGAGAGAAATTCTAGTGAGATTTTAAACAATTTGATCGGACAAACGATGGGGAGGGGAAAAAAAAACAAAAAACAAAAAACTGGAGTTTGGCCACAAATTAAAGGACTTATAATTAGATCATTGGTGTGATTTTGTTAAGAAGTAGATGACGTCATTTTATATGATCAACTGCAACTAAATCAGACAAAAAAAAAATAAATGTACAAGAACGTACAAAGGTTTGACGTCCACTTTCGGTTGCTGTAATATCACTGTAGAAAAAGAAGAAACTTACGAGAGAAAATTTGCTAGCCGCTGTGAGTTTTTTTATTTTTTATTTTTTTAATTATTATTATCTCCTCTCTACTTCAAATATATATATATATATATATCTATATCATTGATCTCAATTTCTATTGAGCACGTCGTGGGCAAAGTAATTAATCAAGCAGTTAATGGGAATATTATAAGTAATATATATTATCAGTGCAAAAACGTAAATGATGGTGAGTACACATAATAATTCTATAGTTTTAACTATAATTCTATAAGGAAAATGCTAAATAACCTCATTTCTTTTTGACATCTGCTTCTTCTGAGTTTACACTTCCATGTGAATCCCCCCCCCCCCCCCCCCCCCCTTTATTTTTTTTGGGTTCAAAGTTTGAAAAAAAAAAAGTTGCTTTTAATCTAAATAAAGTTTTGAGACGTCAGAAATATGATAAAGCCCCACAGAATATTCATAATACTGCTCATTCTGCAACATAGCTGACCACTTTTTTCAGTACGTTATAGTACACCTCTAGTTATTTATTTATTTATTTATTTATTTTTAGGGAAGAACAAGAAGAAGGAGAAGAAGCTAATTCTGTGGGTTTGGGGTCAAAGAACTCACCATGATCAAGCCTTTAACGTGAAGTCTAGTGAAGGGCACGTTGTCGTCTTTCTGATCCTCCATATGATCAAGCAAAATGTCCAAAAAATCTCTGTATTCCTTGTCCTTGTTCTTGTCCGTGTCCTTCTCTTTGTCCTTGTTCTTGCGCTGTCTCCTCAGTTCTTCGCGTTCTCGAAGAACCGTCTCGATCAACGAATCATACCTCCTGAAAATCTCCTCTATCCGCTTCCGAAACCCCTGCAAATCCAACCTCCTCAGACACCAAACGAAGTCCGACAAGTTGAACTCTCCAAAGATCTGCGTCACCTCTCGCACCACCGTCCTCGCCTCCTCCACTCGACCGGCACTAGTACTACTACTAGAGTCATTATCACCAAGTATCATCTGCGAGATTATGGCGTACGACAGCTTCCGCAGGTCAGCTGAGAGATTGACGGCTTCACGGCGCGAGGACTTGTCGGCGAGGACACGCAAGAAGCGGTGAAGCTCGCGGGAGCGGAGCGAGATGAAGCCGCTGAGGGGGCGGCTGCTGAGGAGGTCGTTCATGGTGAGCCTGCGGATGAACTTCCAGTAGGCGTCGTAGGGGGAGAAGGCTATGGAGGAGCCGTAGGTGAGGCGGGCTACGGCGATGGAGTCGTTGCGGGAGGCGAAAGAGAGCTCGTTGGTCTTGAGGAACTCTCGGGCGAGATCCGGCGAGGAGGCGACGATGCAAGGGACGGAGCCGAGGCGGATGGAGAACAAGGGGCCCCACCTGAGGGAGAGGTCGCGGAAGGAGCGGTGGAGGAGTGGGCCGAGGAGGTGGAAGTGCCCGATGATCGGCATGCCGACCGGGCTTGGAGGGAGGCCGCGGTGGCCGTGGCGGTGGCGGAAGATGGGAATTAGGACAACAAGGGACAAGAGAAGTAGGAGTGGTGGGAGGAGCTCAGGTGCTATCATATTGGCTTTGGTTTTTGAGTGTATGAAGAGAAACGCTTTAAATGGTAAGCTACTTTTAAGGCTTAAGTTTTTGTATACATCTTTATCGTTATAGTAATATGTCTTTTTTCTGCAAGCCAGCACAATTAATTATTTGGGGCCAAGTCCACCCACAAGTGGCAGTAGACGAGGAGGGAAAGCAGAGAAGATTTTACTTGCAAATGTCGACAGTGGGAAAATGAAACTGAATATGGAGAAAGTAAAATAATAATTTGGAGGGCAGGAAGGGCGAGTATGTAAAGCCACACCATAAAGTAGTTGGAAAATGAAGGAAATGACTCTGATTTTCGGGTAGAAAGATAAATTAATATTTTTGACGACATTAAATAATAGATGGGGAAAGAATAAAACTTGGATGGAGAGTCATAACATAACAATAAGTCAGTCATAAGTTTTCTCCAAATCTAGTTCAGATTATTTTTGTGATGAATCCGACCAATATCGTCCTTCACTAGTATCAACAGCACACGATCAAAGTTTCGTCGGACGCATAAATGATGTTGCAGAACTTGAATCAGCAAGAAAGAAACGGATCTAAAAGTTTGACGACTGGAGTGAACGAATTTTGCTACAAAACTGGCTGGAGTGGAAAAGAAGTTCTCTTGTAACTTATCTCTTTAGCCAATGTGTTTTTACTTAAAAAAATGAAGTGAGGCCACAACACGTACAACCCGCATAAAATCCATGTAGGAGTCGTGAGAGTAGCTCGTTCAGGCCAAAAAGCATATTCGTAATATCTTATTCATATGCCGGTAGCCCTTTTTTCAACTTATTTTTTTGCCCCTCTATACCCTCCATGCATCTCGGTCGTCGGATCTAACAAACTCTCCTCCCATGCATCTCGGTCGTCGGATCTAACAAACTCTCCTCCCTCCACTTGTACTCACATATAACTTTTATTTTAAATATCCCCTTCCGCAGGTCCCACGTTTCGTCCCCCCCCCTCCCCTTCTTTTTCCCTCACTTTTTCTTTAAAATCTTAATATGCGTTCAGTGTACGGGTTTTGAATGGAATTTTTAAGTTGAAATTGATTGATTTTTTGAAATCTAGTTATAATTTTTATTGATTTTTTAGAAAAAAATAAAAAATAAAAACTGATATAAAAACTTAAATTTGAACTTGAGAGCCAAAAGAAACTTTATTGTTTTTATTTCATCTGTTTTAACACGAAACATTTATTTTTCTTTATTACATAATAATCTTTCTCAAAAATATCCTCACATAAATAATTTTCTTTCATCTTTGAAATTATTATTTCATCTTTCAAATAGTCTTTTTGTTTTTTTGAAAGTAAAAACCCTACAAAATATAATTCATTATGGAAAGAAACTGAACTATAGAGAGAAAAAAAATTACATTCACGTAGAAAAAATCAACAAATTGAGATAAAAGTGGGGTAGGGAAATTACAAGAGTTGATAATCTAACTTAGCATGCGATTGGTGTTCGGATTGAGTTTGACATGAAATGGAATTTTTATTTTGAAATTAATTGATTTTTTAAAAACTAATTATAATTTTTGTTGATTTTTTCATAAAAATATAAAAAACCAGCTGTAATGTACAATTGAGTTCAAAATTAGATAGAACACCAAATGTAGCCTTATTGTGCACATGTTAGTTAATTGCCTAATAATTTAAAAACATATTCCACATAATCTGTCTCCCGAGGCCGGTTCCATATAATGTAATATATATATATATATATATATTTTAAGGAAAAGTAGCTGGAAAGGTTATCGTATATACCCTACATCAGAAGAACTTCACAACCAAACCAAGGCCATACCACAGCGCGCACACACAAGTAACCAAGAACATGTCGTTTTCCTCGTACTCCTCCCAAGTACCGCACGTGGTTCTCTTCCCCAGCGCCGGAATGGGACATCTCACACCCTTACTCCGCTTCGCAGCTTTGCTCCTCCGCCGCCACCAGTGCCTTCTCACCCTCATCACCGCCAACCCCACCGTCTCTCTCGCCGAGTCTCGCCTCATCTCCCGCTTCCTCGCCTCCTTCCCTGCCGTCTCTCACGTCCAATTCGACCTCCTCCCTCTCGACCGCTCCACCGTCGCCTCCGACGACCCCTTTTGGCTCCAATTCGAGGCCACCCGCCGCTCCTCCGCCGACCTCGTCGCCCCTCTCCTCTCCTCTCTCTCTCCGCCGCTCTCCGCCCTCGTCATCGACATCAGCCTCATCACCCCCGTCGCCTCCATCGCCGACAGCCTCTCCCTCCCTTGCTACGTCCTCTACACTTCCACCGCCAGAATGCTCTCCCTCTTCACCTACTTTCCGAAAATCCTCGCATCCGGTTTCAGCGACGCTTCTCTTAAAATCCCGGGATTAGTTTCTCCGATAGCGAGGTCGTCCCTCCCATCTATGATGTTCAATCCGACTAGTCTCTTCGCCAACATATTTCTAACGGACGCTCCGAAACTCCGGAGACTACACGGGGTCTTGATCAACACGTTCGACGGATTTGAGGCGGATTCGGAGCTAGAGGCACTCGTAACTGAAGGGAAAGTTGCTGATGGAGGTCCTTACTTCCCACCGTTATTTTCCGTTGGACCTTTCCCGCCATGTAAATTCGAATTCGAACCCGACCCCGAGTCCAATCCTTCGGCTGCTTCGGCGGTGTCGAAGTGGCTTGACGAGCAGCCGGAGGGGTCGGTGGTTTACGTCAGCTTCGGAAGCCGGACAGCGCTGCCGAGGGAGCTAATGACAGAGGTGGGCAAAGGGCTGATCCTAAGCGGGCATAAATTCTTGTGGGTTGTGAAGGACAAGAAAGTGGATAAGGAAGAAGAGGAAGGTAATATAGATCTGGTGGTGGGAAAAGAGCTGATGGAGAAACTAAAAGAAAAAGGGTTGGTGGTGAAGAAGTGGGTTGACCAAGGTGAAATCTTGGGACACAAAGCAGTTGGGGGGTTTGTGAGCCATTGTGGGTGGAATTCGGTGGTGGAGAGTGCATGGCATGGGGTAAGGATCTTGGCTTGGCCGCAACATGGGGACCAGAGGGTCGCTGCGAAGGTGGTGAGGGAGTGTGGGCTAGGGATATGGGTGGAGAGTTGGGGGTGGCTTGGAGGAGATCATGATCCGACGGCGGCGGTGAAAGGAGAGGAGATCGGAGAGAGAATTAGAGACATGATGGGGAGTGAGAAGCTGAGCTTGAAAGCGGCGAGTATCCGGGAGAAGGCGAGGAAGGCTGATGAAGTTGGTGGGAGTAGGGACAAGGTGTTTGAGCGACTTCTCCATGAATGGAAGAACAAGAAGAGTGTAAACTAACAGTTGTAGTGGATTATTGGGGTAGATCTATATAATCAAAGGTTTGAAGGATGGATTAAGGATCTGAAATATATATATATATATATATATATATATATTAAGGCTCGTTACTGCTAGCTTGGTATTTGATTCAGGGTGTCTAAGATGATATCTGTCTATATATCCTTACTATCCGTCCATTTGGTGAGACTAAGTTCACGCATCCTTGGTCGAGAGGCTGGGTCTTTGACGAACATTTTTATCAATGTCTGAAGAATCTTTTCAGTATGGTTTAGCGATGACACTTTAGTGCCTTGCTCCTTTCCTTTCTTTTTCTTTTTTTTTTTTTTTTAAAGAAGGGTTTTAACTTTATTTTTCCTCGCGCGTACCTTTTTTTTTTTTTTTTTTTGGGTGCAGTGTTGTGATGTCTTTGTTATGGATGCTGTCGGCGCTTTCTCAGATATAATTTATTTCAGTTTGGTCATGGATCATAATCATGAATGCAAGTGAATATGATAACGACATGGCTTAGAAAGTTACCTTGGATTTTGAAAAAAAATAATAACAATAATGAATAATCCGTTTGTTTCAATCATGTGTAAAAATTTGTGCCTACTTTATCATTCAAAATGGGTGTTTGAAAACAAAACATTTAGAATATCATTTAAATGATGTTAAATAATCCATTTAGCCATTTAAAAGAAGAAAAACTTAGTGGAAGGGCACATTTGAGAAAAGCAGTTAATTTAGAAGGGAAAAATTAAAAAAGTAAAAAAGGGACATTTTAAAAGTAAACAAAAAGTACATTGATTAAAATTCATGTTTCAATAACAACATATCTGTTGGTTGAATATTATATATGTGTATACAAATAGAATATTATATATGTATATACAAATAGAACATTCGTGAGAAAAATTTAGCAGACAAATCAAACAAATATTAAGAGTTTTTTTAAGAATGTCCTAAGAAGAGAATATTTTTCGAATATTGTTTTATGTATAATTTAGACTTTTATCATCTTACAATATTAAATAAAAAGTGATTTCAATATAAAATTCAAATCACGAGACAAAAATTCTAAATATATACAACTATTCTCACAATTTCCTCAAATATAATAATTTGAAGGTACATATGAAAAAAAGTATCGAATACCACGCGCAAAAAGCTACTTAAGTAAGGATACATTAGAAAAAAATTACCTCAATGAAGATAAACTTGAAAAAAGTTATTCATGAAAAATAAATAATAATTAAAGAGAATTATGTGAACAAACTATTTAAATTGGACGCTTTTGAGAAATCAATTGTTTAATTGACCAATTAGAAAATATATATTTGTACTGATCACTTTCTATATAATAAGGATACAAATAAGTAAATAAATAGGGACATATTTGAAAAATGAAATTTTTGTAGAAAGAAAGTGAAAAAAAAAAAAAAGATATGTTGAAAGATGTAAAATTCAAAGTAAAAGTTATTAAAAAAAAAGAAAAAAAAAAAAAACAACAACAACAGCATTCGACCAAAACGGTACAATTTGATCAAAAGTGGAGCAATGTTAAGGGGACGGACGTTTGGCATGCAGT
Organism: Ficus hirta; assembly: GCA_038430175.1. Taxonomy (NCBI): domain Eukaryota; kingdom Viridiplantae; phylum Streptophyta; class Magnoliopsida; order Rosales; family Moraceae; genus Ficus; species Ficus hirta. The sequence continues at coordinate 11,060,638 of CM076595.1, read as the reverse complement.
AATTTTTAGGTGAAAATGGGAATCTTCTTATATTTCCATTGTTTGGTACCAAAATTAAAAATTTTACATTCCCCAGAAACTTTAATAACATGGGATTCACTTTATCCGAAAATGAGGTAATCTAAAACTCATCCACCATGGTGATATTCATATTCGTGGAAATTTCACTACAATAGAAAACAAATTAAAAAATTTCAAAAATCCAACTCATCACTACTGTTGCAGTCCACCACTATTGCAGGCCATCGTCGTACCCCCGTCGCAACCTCGCCATCGTAGCCCCACCGTCGCCAATCCCACCACACCACTATCTCAGTCCTTACCATTGTTGTAGCCCACAGTCAGAGCCTCACTGTCGCAGGCCTGTCGCACCACTGTCTCAGTTCTTACCACCATTACAGCCCATGTCATAGCCTACCGTCATAGCCCTAATATGCTCTTCACCGAGATCAGTACTTTATTCTGTTAGTGAAAAATATGAAAATAGCACAACAAACAAATATCGGAATTAACAAACATGAAATTCGTTAGTAACAATATTACATAATTAAATAAGAAAATAAAATTAGAAAATTATCGATGAACACTGAGGCCTGTGTGTCACACAGTTTCCTTAAAACAGATTCGCCTCCGCACCGTCAATGTTCAAGAATTAACCGGCGTTTGCTTCTCAGAATACAACAGTTTATAAGAAGTAATGACGCACCATGTTACAGTTTTCCGGTGAACTTGATAAATGCCCGAACTTTATATACCGAAACACACTTAGACTTCGACTAAGAGAAGGAAAAAATACTCTATATGTTATTGTCCTAGATGGTGGAAGAAAGAACTTTTTTACAGGGACAATAGCATGGCTATTGATTTGCACTTTAGCCAAAACCGTTGGCTGCTTACGGAATTAATTTTCAAATAATTACCTACATTTTGAGGATGTTACAAAGAGTTACAAAGACAATTTCTTTGTAACTTCAGTTTTTGAGACGGTTACAATTCTTTGTAACTTCAACATTAACAAAAAAATTTAAGCCCATAAATTGTAACAGTGTCAAATCCAGGTCTGGTGAGTGTTACAGAGAGCGAGAAGGAGAGAGAGGGTGAAAGAGAGAGAATCTTCAAAGTATTTATTTTATTTTTAATTAATTTTAAATTTTGATTTTTTTTTGGGGTTCAACTTTGAAATTTTGATTTCTTTTTTTTTTTTTTTTATTTCTGAAAATTTGAAAAAAAAATTAGATAGAGTTGGTTTCAATATTATTGTAATATTGGAAAAAAAAAATTTTTCTCTCTCAAGCATTTATTTAATTTTTAATTAATTTTAAATTTTTATTTTTTTTGTTCAACTTTGAAAAATTTCATTTCTTTATTTTTTTTTCTGAAAAATTGAAAAAAAAATTAGATAGTGTTGGTTTCAATATTATTGTAATATTGGGAGAAAAAACTTTTAATGGATTAGTCTAAAAAGACTTAAATCTTTTAATTTTTTATATTAGAAATATATTACATTACTCTGGGCAACCAAACACAACATAATGATATTCCTAGGAATCTATGAGAAAATTCTTATATACAACCAAGCGTGATAATATTGATTTCCTGGAATCAAATTACCTACCATCTTGCCAGTAATTTGATTCCTATTGATTCCTACATACTAAACACCCCCCAAAGTGTTAACTTTTGATGCTTCAAATAAATGCACGTGTATCAAAGACGGAGTCAATGAAGTAATAGAGGGGACTTAAGCCCCCAGAACTTTTTTTTTAGAGTTGTTGTCTTTTAGTATTTTTTTTTTTAAAGAAAATGTCCAGAAAGAACTATATGCATTAAGAGCATGTTTACTTTTTATAAAGGCAAAGGAAAAGTGAGTAGTCATTATTTTTTCCAGTTAATTATGTGTTTACTTACAAAATAAGGAATAAGAGTTTAGTGATCCCTACACAATATAGGGAACGAAAAAGGAGAATGTCAATCCTTACATTCTCTTGATATTAATTTCTTGTCAAAGGAAATACATATCAAATTTACTCATATATCCTTAATAAGTTTTCTTGTGTTAATATTTTTTTTATTATGTGAAAAGATATTTTAGTAATTATGTTGATAAGATTAACATTACCAAAATTAGTAAATATTATAAAGGAAATAGAATTGTTTCTCTTTATATGACCATCTAATAAATAAGTAAACACTGAAAAGGAAATTAATGATCATTATTCCTATTCTATTATTTTACTTTTCAATCTTATTACATTTCTCTTTACATTCCTTTACGACTTAAGAGTGTGGTCTTAGAAAATCATGTTGTTAGAAGAAATAAGCCTTCAACTTAAAATAATAGAGAAAATAATCCTAATTTTTTGGCAGGGAAAAAAAAATCCAATTATATTATTGTAGAGTGTGCTTGTGGTACACTACACATAATACCCATCAGCCAAAATATGATATATTTTCTACTGTAGAATTTCTCCTTAAACAAAATAATAAAAATAAAAAATCCAACTGCATTTATACCTCTAGACTGCTATAGTATTTGTGCAAAACTTTTTCTGGGCAAAAGAAATTAGAATAGAATTATTTACCTTTTTTTCCAGTGAATTTGTCTAGGAGTAGTTAAAAAGTAGAAAGGATGCTCCAAAGGGGTGACCTGAGAACACAAGGCACATTAGCCACATATACCTAGCTACCATCTTAAATCCAACATAAATAGCAGCATTAATGGCAAACCCACCCTGTGTTCTCAGGGGCCACACCTCTGGGGTGTAGCATTCTCCCCATACGAGTCAACAATGGCGGGATGCTTATCGTCGTTGCCGTACACCATGTGCTAATCATAGCGTCGATCGGAGTCGGAGAAGATAAAGACACACTTTGCTAGCAACATTAGCAAGGCTCACTTCTTCCTTTTGAATTCATATGGCATACTTATAACAAAGGGAGTGACAAGTCCTTGTGGTCATTATGGTGTCATTCTTCCCACACCTAATAATAATGTCGTCATCTGTTGTTCACTTTTTTCTTTTTTTTATTTATTTATTATTATTTTTTTTTTATGGAGTTTCTTTGACAATTATGACTCCATTACTACTCTATCATGAAAGAGGTCAATCATATCTTTTTAGCAATGATTTAGGAGAGATAATTGAAAATTTTTTTATTAATAAGGTTCTGTTTTAAACCGTTAGATCTAGATCAAAACTAATATATATGTTTTGTATTTTTTTTTTAATTTTAATTTGATGACTAGATCTGATAATTGGAAACGTTCACAATCGGTAGGGAGTATCTATTATAAAATACCGTAATTTAGTTACTATTTTTTCATGTGAATGTATGCATAGAAATCAAGAATTAACAGAGGATGAGAGTATATATCCAGCATATAAAAGTATCTTTACTTTTCCAAGGTAAATTAATATGGTAAAACAAGTCATATTTTTTCATTTAGCTAATGTAATTCAGGCCTTATATGCAAAGTTTGTATTTAATAACTCGTATGTAACAAACCGTTTGCCATTGTCACATATTACATTAGGCACAAACACACTACAAATTTCCTGGGATATAGTTGGGCCATGCTTGTCGAGATGAAAAATTGCGTCCATGGGCCAATGGTCCTTCATTGTTGTTGGATCTCTGGGCTTTATCCGTATATGAATAGCATAATTTTTAAAGAACCATAATAAGGGTAATAAATAACATAATTTAACTTGATCCATATTTAATATAGAATAAAGTTTTTTTTTAATAAATAGTCCCATTTAAATTTTTTCACAAAATCCGGCAGCTTGACATCAGATGGAAGATCTCCTTCTCCGGCGGTGACTATCTCTGGCAACGACAGCGGCACTAGACTGAAGGTCCAAAATAGATCTAGGTCCCATTCGAAGATTTTATTTATTTTGCGGTATCTTTATAATTTCGTAGAAAAAATCAACAAATTGAGATAAACACCAAATGTAGCCTAATTGTGCACATGTAAGTTAATTGCCTAATAACTTAAAGTCTGCCTAGGCCGGTTCCATATAATGTAATATATATATATATATATATTTTAAGGAAAAGTAGCTGGAAAAGTTATCATATAAACCCTACGTCAGAAGAACTTCATAACCAAACCAAGGCCATACCACAGCGCGCACACACAACTAACCATAAACATGTCGTTTTCCTCGGACTCCTCCCAAGTACCTCACGTAGCTCTCTTCCCCAGCGCCGGAATGGGACATCTCACACCCTTACTCCGCTTCGCAGCTTTGCTCCTCCGCCGCCACCACTGCCGTCTCACCCTCATCACCGCCAACCCCACCGTCTCTCTCGCCGAGTCTCGCCTCATCTCCCGCTTCCTCTCCTCCTTCCCTGCCGTCTCTCACGTCCAATTCGACCTCCTCCCTCTCGACGGCTCCACCGTCGCCTCCGACGACCCCTTTTGGCTCCAATTCGAGGCCACCCGCCGCTCCTCCGCCGACCTCGTCGCCCCACTCCTCTCCTCTCTCTCTCCGCCGCTCTCCGCCCTCGTCATCGACATCAGCCTCATCACCCCCGTCGTCTCCATCGCCGACAGCCTCTCCCTCCCTTGCTACGTCCTCTACATTTCCACCGCCAGAATGCTCTCCCTCTTCGCCTACTTTCCGAAAATCCTCGCATCCGGTTTCAGCGACGCTTCTCTTAAAATCCCGGGATTAGTTTCTCCGATAGCGAGGTCGTCACTCCCATCTATGATGTTCAATCCGACTAGTCTCTTCGCCAACATATTTCTAACGGACGCTCCGAAACTCCGGAGACTACACGGGGTCTTGATCAACACGTTCGACGGATTTGAGGCGGATTCGGAGCTAGAGGCACTCGTAACTGAAGGGAAAGTAGCTGATGGCGGTCCTTACTTCCCACCGTTATTTTCCGTTGGACCTTTCCCGCCATGCAAATTCGAATTCGAACCCGACCCCGAGTCCAATCCCTCGGCTGCTTCGGCGGTGTCGAAGTGGCTCGACGAGCAGCCGGAGGGGTCGGTGGTTTACGTCAGCTTCGGAAGCCGGACCGCGCTGCCGAGGGAGCAAATGAGAGAGGTGGGCAAAGGGCTGATCCTGAGCGGGCATAAATTCTTGTGGGTTGTGAAGGACAAGAAAGTGGATAAGGAAGAAGAGGAGGGTAATATAGATGAGGTGGTGGGAAAAGAGCTGATGGAGAAACTAAAAGAAAAAGGGTTGGTAGTGAAGAAGTGGGTTGACCAAGGTGAAATCTTGGGACACAAGGCAGTTAGTGGGTTTGTGAGCCATTGTGGGGCGAATTCGTCAGTGGAGAGTGCATGGCACGGGGTGAAGATCTTGGCTTGGCCGCAACATGGGGACCAGAGGGTCGTTGCGGAGGTGGTGAGGGAGTGTGGGCTAGGGATGTGGGTGGAGAGTTGGGGGTGGCTTGGAGGAGATCATGATCCGACCGCGGCGGTGAAAGGAGAGGAGATCGGAGCGAGAATTAGAGAGATGATGGGGAGTGAGAAGCTGAGCTTGAAAGCGGCGAGTATCCAGGAGAAGGCGAGGAAGGCTGATGAAGTTGGTGGGAGTAGGGACAAGGTGTTTGAGCGACTTCTCCATGAATGGAAGAACAAGAAGAGTGTAAACTAACAGTCGTAGTAGATTAATGTGGTAGATCTATATGATCAAAGGTTTGAAGGGTGGATTAAGGATCTTAAATATATATATTAGGACTCGTTACTGCTAGCTTGGTATTTGTGTCTGAGTGTCTAAGATGATACCTATATCTATCGTTACTAACCGTGCATTTGGTGAGACTAAGTTCACGCCTCCTTCGTTGAGAGATAGGGTATTCGACGAACATTTCTATCAATGTCTGAAGAATCTTTTCAGTATGGTTTAGCGATGATACATTAGTGCCTTGCTCTTTTTTTTTTTTTTTTTTAAGAAGGGTTTTAATTTTATTTTTCCTCATGTAATCTGGTTGTGCCTTTTTTTTTTTTTTTTTTTGGGTGTAGTGTTTTGAAGTCTTTGTTATGGATGCTGTAAGCGCTTTCTCAGATATAATTTATTTCAGTTTGATCATGGATCATAATCATGAATGCAAGTCAATATGATAACGACATGGCTTAGAAAGTTACCTTGGATTTTGAAAAAATATCATAATTATGAATGCAAGTCAATATGATAACGACATGGCTTAGAAAGTTACCTTGGATTTTGAAAAAATATCATAATTATGAATGCAAGTCAATATGATAACGACATTGCTTAGAAAGTTACCTTGGATTTTGAAAAAAAAATTATAATGAATAATCCGTTTGTTTAAATCATGTGTAAAAATTGGTGCCGCCTTTATCATTCAAAATGGGTGTTTGAAAACAAAACATTTAGAATGTCATTTAAATGATGCTAAATAATTCATTTAGCCATTTAAAAGAAGAAAAACTTAGTGGAAGGGCATATTTAAGAAAAGTAGTTAATTAAGAAATGAAAAATTAAAAAAGTAATAAAGGTACATTTTAAGAGTAAACAAAAAGTACATTGATTGAAATTCATGTTTCAATAACAACATATCTGTTGGTTGAATATTATATATGTGTATACAAATAGAATATTATATATGTATATACAAATAGAACATTCGTGAGAAAAATTTAGTAGACAAATCAAACAAATATTAAGAGTTTTTTTTTTTTTTTTTTTTAAGAATGTCCAAAGAAGAGAATATTTTTTGAATACTGTCTCATGTATAATTTTGACTTTTATCATCTTACAATGTTAAATAAAAAGTAATTTCAACGTAAAATTCGAATCACGAGACAAAAATTCCAAATATATACGATTATTCTAACAATTTCCTCAAATATAATAATTTGAAGGTACATATGAAAAATAATATCGAATACCACGCGCAAAAAACTACTTAAGTAAGGATACATTAGAAAAAAATTAGCTCAATGAAGATAAACTTGAAAAAAGTTATTCATGAAAAATAAATAGTAATTAAAGAGAATTATGTGAACAAACTATTTAAATTGGACGCTTTTGAGAAATCAATTGTTTAATGGACCAATTAGAAAATATATATTTATTGTGATCACTTTCTATATAATAAGGATACAAATAAATAAATAAATAGGGACATATTTGAAAAATGAAATTTTTGTAGAAAGAAAGTGAAAAAAAAAGGTATGTTGAAAGATGTAAAATTCAAAGAAAAAGTTATTTAAAAAAAAAAAAAAGAAAAAAAAAACAACAACAACAACATTCGACCAAAACGGTACAATTTGATCAAGAGTGGAGCAGTGTTACGGGGACGTTTGGTATGCGGAAATCTTTAAGTGAAAATGGGAATCTTCTCATATTTCCTTGTTTGGTACAAGAATTAAAAATTTTACATTCCCAGTAAACTTAATAACATGGGATTCACTTTACCCGAAAATGAGGTAATCTGATAATTGGAAACGTACACAATTGGTAGGAAGTATCTATCATAAAATACCGTAATTTAGTTACTGTTTTGTCATGTGAATACATGCATAGAAATTCAGAATTAATAGAGGATGAGAATATATGTCCAGCATATAAATGTATCTTTACTTTTCCAAAGTAAATTAATATGGTAAAACAAGTCATATTTTTTCATTTAGCTAATGTAATTCAGGCCTTATATGCAAAGTTTGTATTTAATAACTCGTATGTTACAAACCGTTTGCCATTGTCACACATTACATTAGGCACAAACACACTACAAATTTCCTGGGATATACTTGGGCCATGCTTGTCGAGATGAAAAATTGCGTCCATGGGCCAATGGTCCTTCATTATCGTTGGATCTCTGGGCTTTATCCGTAAATGAATACATTAATTTTTAAAGAATCATAATAAGGGTAATAAATAACATAATTTAACTAGATCCATATTTAATATAGAATAAAGTTTTTCTATATAAATACCCCCATTTAAATTTTTTCACAAACTCCGGCAGCTGGACATCAGATGGAAGATCTCCTTCTCCGGCGGTGACTATCTCTGGCAACGACAGCGGCACTAGACTGAAGGTCCAAAATAGATCTAGGTCCCATTCGAAGATTTTATTTATTTTGCGGTGTCTTTATAATTTCGTAGAAATAATTATTTACTAATAATCAATAACTATCATGCAGATGTTGCAAAATGTTTATGTAAATACCATGTTTACAAAAGTGAAAAAGCTATATTTACAGGATATAAAAATCAGTAAATAAATATGGATTTATTAAGTAAATAAAAGATTTATTAGGTAATTAGTACTAGATTTGCTAGTAAATTCAGTATTTATTTATTAAATTTGATATTTAATATATAGGTGAATCTAGCATTTAGTAATTTACTTTTTAAAAGTATTAATTGATCGACTAAATATGATATTTTCTTGTAAATCTAATATTTGGCATTGTTTGCCACAATTTCAATTACATGAAAATTTTAGTATTTTCATTGTGTTTTATCAGTTATTTACAATGGATTTATCTAGTATATCTAGTACTTACAAGTAAATTGGATACTTACATTTTTTAAATTATTTCTTTAGGTAGTAAATCCTGTATTTATTGATAAATCATTTATATAAGCTTGTTCTTGAGATTTATTTTACCTAGTAAATACATATTTACTAGGTAATAAGCAATTTAGAAAGGGCTAAAATTAAAAACTACAAGGTAAATATGAAATTACCAGAAAATACTTGATTTACTTATTGAATGTATATATAATAGATTTACATATTTGTAAATTTTAAGTACAATATTTAACAATTTTCTTGCTTAATAACTACAATTTTGGAATTTTTCTTAAAATAAAAAAAAAAAACCCCCCAAAATTGAATTGTTCAATTGAAAAAAACCCTAATTATAATAGCTCTAACCCAATCATGTCTACCATCCCTTGCTAACCTGCACCACCCTCCCAAAAGCACTGATGGCCGAGCTCCGACCAGCCCAGGGAAACGTGATGATATCATGATCGTCATCATCAAGCAACAAAACCAAAAAACGGTGGCCAAGTTCGAGCTCTCTTCCTCTGGTGACACACGATATTTCCTCCGACGCTCGTAACTGGTCGGAGATAGAAGCTCATCGACGAGCTACAAAAAGTTGCCATCCGGCATCTATTAAGGGGTGTTTGATAACACAACTCAACTCCAACTAAATTGTATTTTTTATCTCAATTTTTGTCTTTTTCTAGAAAGTCAATAAAGTTTATTACTACTTTTTAAAAAGTCAACTCAACTCAAACTTAAAAATTTCAACTCAACTCAAACTCAACTCATTCACCAAACACTCTCTTAGATTCAATACCTAAGGGTAAAATTGTCACTTCAGGTTAAGCATTAACGAAATTGCTTTTTTTCCATAATGATTGGAGACCTACCATATATTTCTTGCAATCAGTATCAAAGAATATGCCATGTAGTACAATTTCCTTTATATATACATATATATTGAGAAGGGAATTTCTCTTGGCTTGTTGTGACATGTGAGTCACTAATTGGCCTTATCCTAAAGTCATAAAAAAAGAAAGAAATTAAAAAAAAAAAAAAATCAAGAGATAGGACGACTCAGTAAAGAGACAGCACTGAGAAAAAATCAAGCAAACTTGTCGGCAGAACCAATTGGCCACATGAATCAAGTGTGTTGCACTATTACTAGTAATTACTGTAGGATAAAAAAATGTATGTGGTGGACGTTGTGACCCGTTTGTCCTGTCGCTTGACTTGTTCGTTTATGCAAAATCATAAATATCTAGGGAAAGGAACACGCAAACAATTTCATTCATGAAATCTCGGATATGATAAAAGTAGTATACTATGGACCGCAATGAGTTGGTGATGCCATTAAAGATATTTATTGACTTTATTTTTAAAAAGCTATGTCGGTACGTTGGGCAGCATTAAATAATGGTAGTTATATCGTTGATGATGGTGACATACTGATACTTATCAAGGGTTTTCATTTTTACAACTCTTATTTGAACATTGGCACTTATGTGCAGTCCTGTGGGATCCCATCTATAGTCTTAATAAAATACATTATAATATTGGGAAAGAATATGAAGTCACCATTAATTTTTTTTTTCAAAGAAAAAAATATATATTAAAAGAATGAACACGGAATAACATAAATAATTCATTTCTAATAAAGATATAAAAAAGAAAAAGCAGTGTGGGCCATTTAAGTTACACTAACAGACCCCATCTTTAAATATCACCCAACCACTAACTCAAATCCTCATCCCATTTTCCATATACCTCACTTTCTATTCTTCAATTTCCGAAACAAAACCAAAAAAAAAAAAAGGAAAATTCCCTCTGACCACTATGAATTTTCTCAAGTCTATGTCCGGCGGTAGCGGCGACAAACCCGCGGGTGAGGGTAACAAAGGCGGAGACCACCGCCAGAATCCGTCGACGACGGAGCTTCTTTCGAGCGCGAAGGAGGTGGCGTCGGCGGCGAGGTTGGCGGCGAGCAACCAGTCGGACAAGATCGACAAGGGCAAGGCGGCGGGGGCGGCGGCGGACCTTCTGGACGCGACGTCCGACAAGCTGGGGGACAAGGGAGTCGGCCAGCACTTACAGAAGGCCGAGGATTACCTCCGCCAGTACCAGGCCAAGAACACTGGCGCCGGCGCCGGCGCAGGCCATGGGAAGCCGTCTGAGGAAGGTCATGAGGCTGGTGGTGGTGGTGAGAAGCACAAGCCGGAGTCAACTGAGCATCATGAAGATCAGAAGAAGAGTGAGTCGTCAGAAAGTGGGGTCGGGGACTACGTCAAGCTGGCCAAGGGTTTCCTTGGCAAGAACTGATCATATATGAACTGATTTATTTGCAGCTATATATATATATATGTGTGTGTGTGTATGTGTTTATGTATATGTATGCTTTTGTTTTAAATAATTTAGTAACTGTCTTGCGTTTTCCCTGTAAGTTGTTAACTGATCTCTGTGTACTTTCTGTCTTTATGGAAAAAGGGAAAAAAAAAAAAAATTTTGTTTGGGGATATTTATATTTGTCTATAAATCAAGGGATAAGACTGTGGTAAAATTCGTTTAATTTATCATATTGGTAGAATCACTTTTAAAACTATTTGTAATGTACCTTATCTCATACTAGTAGAGATTAAAAAATTAAAAAATAATATATAGAAAATAAATTTTAAAAAAACTCCCCCAAGCCGACGAAAGCCCCCTAAACATCAACGCCCCCCGGCCGACGAGCCCTGTCACCTCCCCTCCCCCCCCACCTAAACGCCAATCAGATTTGGGTCGTCCGCACGAGGCGGAAGGGGGGGGGGGCGATTAGATCTGCGTCGTCGGGGTGGGGAGGGGGGGTGATTAGATCTGCGTCGTCGGGGTGGGGAGGGGGGGTAGACTTGTCGATGTTGGGTGGGGGGGCCACCGGATATGGGTCGTCGGTGTGGTGGGGGTGTGGGGGGGACTCGTTGCCGATCACCAGAGTTGCGGGAGGGGGTGGGGGTGGGGGTGTTGGGGGCTCCGTCGACCTTGTGGGGGAGTTTTTTTAATTTTATTTTTTTATATATTATTTTTTTTAATTTTTTAGTCTATACTAGTATGAGATAAGGTGCATTATAGCTATCATATACAAGTAAAATCTTAGCCGTTTGTTTACATCTTAACATTTTAAAAAAGAACTCTACTGATGGGATATATAAAAATAACTTTACCGCTGCCTTATCCTAAATTGAAAGAGACATTTTACTACTGATTATCCTTGTTGCTGTAGATTTGGACGTCGTTTGGGCTAATGAGAACAATGATCACAACTTACCTCATTAAAATATGATCGCAAATATCCATAACATTTTTGAAATTTCTTTCACGATTTCTATTTTTGAGAGGTACCAAAATATTTTTTTGAGACTTATAACCAACCGATAGTTCATAATTGATTAAGAAATTAACTGTTTATGCAATTCCCTTTATCTCGAAAAAGCAATTAAATTGTTCATGGGTATTTAGATTCTCTGCGAGAAAGTTAAGTAAACACATTTGGTTTTTGTTTCAACACCCTGTATTTAAACTTACTTTTAAAAAAATTTCACAATATTTTCTTTGATATGAAGACAAATTTATTATTTGATTAATTTTGTATTTGAACAATGATATAAACAAACCCTAACCTTGCAAGAGTTAAGATTTTAGGTTAAAGCGTTGGAGAAATATTGGGGCTAATCAAAAACTAACATGAGTCAAAGTTTTTTGCATTTGTTGAATATTGTGTTTGATACTTGTCTCCAGAAACAAAACAAAACAAAATAATTTGTTCGGTTATCCCCCTGCATATTTGAAAACTGTAGCAAGTAGGATTTTTATGAAACTAAATGAAATAAATAACAAGATTTTAAAATTTTTTAAATAAAAAAACAAATTTGTTAGCTAAATAATCAAATTACAATAAGTAAATAAAAATCGTATCTTTTAATACTTGTTATAAACCCTTTTATAAAATTTTTGTTAACTTTTTTTAGAGTTTTTATTTTTTATTTTATTTTAAGAGGGATTTAAGCTTTACATTTTTTCTTTTAAAAATAAAAAATAAAAAATAAAAAACTCTATATTTATAATAAAAATCATGTGTGAAATAAACATTAGACTATTTTTGTAATCAAAATTTAGTTATCATATATATATATATATATATATTACTTTTTAAGGGTAGAAAAAAGAAAAGTAGAAAAATATAACTTTTTAATTGCTATTTGAAACTATACATTTCAAAAGTGTGATAGGTCAAGATGGTACTAATAACTACGAACAAGCGGTAATTACATTAAAAAAAAAAAGTTTATAAAAAATTTTATTGTAGCTCATATATACAAGTTTCAAAGCCTTCTTAAGAGTGTTTTGAGAGGTCATATTTTGATTCAAATTGATATGGGTGCTTCAAAGTAGTTTTCGATTATTAGATCTAAAAATTACTTCTAAAAGTGTCTGTATGATCTTCCTGATCGGATCTTTAACTCTCCAAAAAAGGCTTTTAGAGTCAAATGGTCTAATTTGGCATAGATTTTTAGATACTATTTTTGACTTCATGAATCTCAAAATTGCTTGTGAAAGTATTTAGATATCTGGCAAAAGAGCTTTTATTCTTTAGAAAAAAAATTACAATTGCCACAAAATGTGGCTTCTCAAAGAAGTTCTTTTGAGTAGATTTTGGGCCTGTTTGGCAGAGTTTTTGCTTTTGCTTCTGGCCAGTAGAAGAAGATAAACAAAAACTGTGGCTTCTTAGTAAGTGTTTAGAACTAAAGAGCTTTGAGGTCAAAATGATCTTTAACGTATTCTAACAAGTAATAAAAATGTTAAAGTAAAATTTATAATGTTTAATTTAAATTTTATTATAAGTTTTAAAGTCTACTCAGAAGAATTTTTATCAGAAGTCACATTTTTTGGTTTTGACAGGAATCACTTTTGGAGACTGAAAGCTCTTCTGACAGATTATCAAAATACTTTCAGAAGCTGCTTTTGGACTTAGGAAGCCAAAAGCAGCTTCTAAAAAACTCTGTCAAACAGACCATTTGAAACTTGTATTAGAATTTCAATCAAACAATATAAACTGCATTATAAAAATTTTATTACTTTTTAGAAAATTTTAAATTATTTTTACTCATTAAACTCTTTCAAAAATATGGTTTCAAATACTAGCTAAAAAGTCATAATTTTTACCCTTTTTTTTTCACTGGCCAAAAACAAAAGCAAAACTTTGGAAACTAACCCAAATATGACTTCTTAATGAATTTATTCTAAGAAAATTTTAATATTTGTACTAGAGTGTCAATAACATTTAGTAAAATTTACTTTAACACATTTTATTTCTTTATTAGTAAATTTAGTATTATTTTGGTCCAATTAAACGCTTTTGTAAATATAATTTCAAATTATTACTTCACCTTTTAACTACCAAACAATAATTATGTCAAACCGACGCCTATATTTTAACCGAAAAAATGTAATCAAAAGTCAATAATCCTAGCACTTCTATTTATAGCTTTTGGCTACGAAAATCATAAGCTACTTTCAATAACTACAGCATGCCGAATAGACCTTTAGGCCAAGAACAAAATATAATTAAACTAAAGGGCACCTCTCCTTCACGACCACATGCAAAGTTGTGATATTATTTGTCACTTCCTGAATGTAAAAAATTTGACCCCCTTTCTTGTTGTTGCTTGAAATATGAAATGTCAAAAATACCCTTAATGCGACCATGGGCTATGCCTTCGCCCTTGGGACAAGTGTGGAAAATTAAAATTTTAAGAACTTATTATGAGGAAAAAGAAAAAAGAGCTATAATAATAGACAAGTTAGTGAAAAGATTTTAAGACCTATGATCGTTTGGCAGATGAAGAATTAAAGGAGGGTTTCAATGCAAAACATGGACTTTTGAGGCTTCAACAATGAAATTTATATTTTAGTCTGACGAAGCAGAAAATGATGACGGTTTATGTCTGGATTTAGATTTATTCAAGGATGAAAATATTGATATCGATGAAAATATCGGTAGTCCAATTTTATGAAATTTTTAAAGATATTATCGATATAGGTGGAAATATGGGAAAAAATATATTTTTAATAATTTAGGATATCACAAATATTAAAAAGATACATAAATATACAAGTTTTACATAAGAAACAAACTATAACTTATATATCTTAATACTAAAAGGAAGTTCTCTCAGGTTCAAAATTGATATTATGACATGTTATTGGAATAGAGTTTAATATATATAGTTGTACACATGTTAAATTTAGGTATGTTGATCTCTTCCCAATCTATTTTTATAAATAAGAAATTATGCAAATGTTGTAAAAAATCAAAATAGAGAATAATTACAGTATGCTAAAAAGGATAATAAGTAATAGAATAAAAAATTTTGAAAATTTTCAAATTGCAATTTTCACCGAAATTTCTGATATTTTCACCTAAAATTCCAATATTTCCTGGATATTTTCTGATATTTTATAAAAATTACACTATGTTTTACTGATGTCGATATTTTTATTGATATTTCTTAATATTTTTCTATATTTCCCCGATATTTGAAGGAAAAGATATTATACGTAAAAAGATATTTTGGTATTCCTCAAACACGAAAATTTCACAAGAATCGTGGATATTAATGACTATGGGTTTATCAAACTTTCTTGAGATTATTGACATCCTCAAAATTTATGTGAGATTGCGCAAAGAGTGGGCATTATTTTTCATGTAGACGATGTGATGTTGAATGGATCTTTCGGTCAATATGCTTAGAGGTCTTGTGGGAGTTAATTTGACCCATAATAGAGTTTGGAGTCTGTGTTGGTTGAAAGATCTAGATTCTCATTCTTTACTCCTGTAAATTATAAGAATCTTCCTGCACTCTGTTCTAATTGTCACTCCATTGGTCATTTTTTTTTTTTAATCTCAATGTAAATGCAATAAAATTTATCCGGTGGAGTCATTGTCTAATAAAAAGAAGGGGGAAAAAAAAAAAAAAAAAGAGATGCTGATTCTAGTGGGACGACATCAACTGTGTAGAAAGTTTTTGTTCCTAAACGAACATTTTTAGCTCGTCTAAGCCCGCTAACTTTAGTGCTATTTCAGCATACATTTCCTGGACCACTTGAACACTCGCACATCCTAGGGAATATAGATAGCGTTTCCATTAGAGTTGGTCGATTTTACAAAAAAACTAGTTATAAATTTTGTTGATTTTTCAGGAAAAAAAAATATATATATTGAGATGAAAAAGTACAATTTAGTTGGAGTTAAACTTGAATACTAAACGGAGTAGTTATTATCCGATGATTGTAGTCTCGCCAGAACCTCCAACAGGGATAACTACTATGAATCACCAAGTTGATTATCCAGACATCACGCTATTCATCAGTTAGGCCGATTCTAGCATCAATGCAGGACAAAATTCAGAGCAAGATCATCCACACATTAATGACAACAATCCAGTTCAAAAAAGTCAGATTTCTTATTAAGCAGGTACAATTGTAATTGATATTCCTCAGATATCTCATACTAATGCTTGTAAGGAGATGAGCACTATTGCTTTTAAAAGTTGGACTTCTCATGTTGATGGCAATGTGTTTATTTTGGTTAGTAAGAAACAAAGCAAGAAGAAGACAATTATTGAAAACAAGATGGAACACTATAATACAAGGACCAGTGTTACACATTTGGAAAAATCCTGTACAGATTTAGCAGACGAAAAATCTTTTGGAGAAATTAGTAGGTCTAGATATTTTAAGGGAAAAATTGGATAAAAAATCCAATCAAGAAAAAATCATCCTACAATATTGGTGCTCATAATAAGAAGGGTTTTAAAATGAGAAAATCATAATAATTTTTCTCCTAGGTTATTTTTTTTCCTATTTTTAAATTTTTTTTAATAAAAATGTTTTTAGTTTTATAAGATCTTTTATTTTTCTTTTCTTTTCATAAAATTTTCTTTTGTTTAAAAAATAAATTGAATTTTAATGTGTGAAGGATTTAAAATGCTTCAAATAACCTCAGTTATTGATAGGATTATTGGGTTAAACTAATTAACCAATAAATAAGAGTATGATAATAAATTCCTTCATTACCCTTCATTGTTAAAAGAAACTAAATGAACTAAAAATAAAAATAAAATAAAAAATAATTATTTTATTTTATTTTCCTTCCTTTGTATCTTTATAGTTCATACCCAAATTTTTTTTTTTTTTTTGCTTTATTGTTTAGTCCTTTCTCTTTTATCAAACATCGAAAAAAGGAACAAACCACTCTCCCCTTTTATTTCCATTTACATAAGTAGATAGCATACACCTTTTCCTCCTTTATATTTCCTCTTCCTACCAAACAAGGCCAAAAAGTAATAGACAAAAAAGAACTCAACTTACACTAAAAAGAACGAATTCCAACAAAAATTTCCAAAACAAACTAGCAATTAGATTCAATTGATTTTTAAAATAATTAATGATGATGTCATAATGATCGTGAAAGTTTATTTAAGACTCACATGCTTTTTAATTAGATTTGAATGTCTATTTCACGCCTGGAAATAACAAGATTGCACTTTGATATGCGGATTATCACAACGGGAGGTAGTAGGCCCTGGATTGTAATAAATGGATTCTTAAGTTTGAAGAAAAGGGCCAAAAAAAAAAAAAAAAAGATTTTAAAACGTTTCTTTAAAAAAAAATTTTGAACAAACGACGCCGTGTCGAAATTCCACTCTTCCCAGTACAATGCATGAATGTTGTAATCAATTTGTCGTCTTCCTCTCCAGAAAGTAAAAAAGAAATTAAAAAAAAAAAAAAGATGTCAGTACGTTTGTCGGGGAGAGAGAGAGAGAGAGAGAGCGAGGTGATCTTCCTTTTCAATCTCCGCTCTAAAATCTCATCTTCCTCTTTCCCAATTCTTCCGACGAAGATTTTCCGCGAAACTGTATCGGAAAGGTAAGATCTTTGTTCCCCAATTTTCATTTCCTTCTTTCCTTCTTTCCATTTTCTGATTTTCTTTTGCTGAATAAATCTTGTCTTAATTTTGTATCCACGAAAAAGGCAAAAAAAAAAAAAAAAAAAACCTGATAGTTTTTAATCTGCCGCGGATATATCTTCAAATCTACCCGATTAATTTCCTTCCTATTTTGTGATTTTTTTAAATAGTAATTTGGCTTATTTTCTCTCTGTTTTGTTATCCGTGTCTTTCTTTATTGTTATCCTTTTGCTTCTCACATAGCTGTGTCTTGAAATTTGACTTGTACATAATTTAATTTGGATGCTTTTATAAAATAGGATTTTCTGGGAATTAATTGCCCATGACTGATTGAATGCGGCTTTAATTTATATTTTTCTTTAAATAATATGCTTAATTAAATTCAGTCTTATTGATTGCCAGAAAGATATGATTCGTAGGATTTTCCATATTCAAAATTGTCTTTTCCTAATATCTGGATTATGATAAAAATTCGGCTTCGATAATCTACGGTTTGAGCAATCAGAAGTATGGAAACTAGTATTAACCTTTACTTCCTCAATTGAAGCATACCACAATGCTGGAGTTTCTGCGTTTCAAAAAATAAAAAATAAAAATCTGAATTTATGTCTATCTGTACCCCTTTAACCTTTTTTTTTTTTTTTTTTTAACCTGAAATTGTTTGTACCATAGTTTTATTTTGATCCTTGATGGTCATTTGTATTTGGTTTGTTAAGATGACTGACTTGGTCATATATAAACTAGTTTGTTCAGGTTCGATTGAAGAGTGTAAACTGTGTACAGAGTAAAAAAGAAGAGGAAATCTTCATAGCTTACTAGCATTTCTATTGGATGATGGATCAAACTCGGCGTTTTTGATAGTTTCTTGAAACAGAAAAGAATAATTGTAGTTATGATGTGGGGTTTTGCTACAAATGCTATTTCAAGTATTGGACTGAGGAAGAACTTGATCTTTCCAAGTCAAGCTAGTGCAGAGTGCTCGGATGACGATGCCTGTTCGAACTGCAGCAGAGAAGAAGGGCTTGAGTGTCCCATATGCTGCGAATCTTTCAACATTGTTGAGAACATACCCTATGTCTTATGGTGCGGCCATACTTTGTGCAAAAATTGTGTCCTGGGGCTTCAGTGGGCTGTCTTGAAATTCCCCACTCAACAATTTCAGCTTCCGTTTTTCATTTCCTGCCCTTGGTGCCACCTGTTATCGTTCCGGTTGGTTTACAAGGGTAATTTAAAGTTTCCTCGCAAGAACTTCTTCCTTCTATGGATGGTCGAGAGCCTGAATGGTGATAGGGTTAGGTTTGGACCCTCCTCTAGTGGGGAAAGTCAACATATTTTGCACCAAAATAGAAGTTCACCCATGGGAAATGCTACTCGCAATGGTAACCACAGGAGGCCCTCACTTTCTAGTTCTACTGGATCGTCAAGTGAGAACGGTGGCGATGGTGGCTACCATGTTGATTGGCATTATTTTTCCCTTTACAGATCTCTGGATTTCTTTGTTCATTTCACATCCAAGTTCCCATTGGTGATCATACTTCTTTTGATCGTCTTCTTTGTTATACCTGGAAGTGCAGTCATCTTGACCATCTACTTTCTGCTCACTGTTCTTTTTGCAATCCCGTCTTTCATGGTATTGTACTTCTCATACCCTACTTTACAGAGGTTGGTGAGAGAAATAATCTCATGAGTCTCACGTCAGAAATTCACGGAAACTAGTGTCTTCTTCCTTTTCGGTTTCTCACTGCATTGTTCAGAACTCGTCCCTTTGGTCATTTTAATGCATGAAGGCTTCTGTGCTGTTATATGGTATTTGTCACAGACTTAAAGTTCAATAGACTTGAGGCATTTTTCTGTGAGTAAACATTCGCTAATGTAACTATTATTGTTTATGAGAGCTTGTTGTACAAACTTGAATGGGCAATAGATAATAGATATTGCTCTATTGGTTTTGGTCATGATATTGAAATTATTGTTAATGATTTTGCAGAAAACCATTTTAGGCCTTTTTTTTTTTAAGGAATTGTCGAGTGTTTTCCTTAAACGAAGTTGATTATAACCCAATTCTAGCTAAATTGAGTGGGGTACGTGTGGTCCTTTGAACTTCAGTTTCCCCTATTCAATTTGGGGCATCGGTTTTGCATTACGTTGCTCCTAATGCAACTTCTCATATAGAATTTGTTCTGCTCTTTCTCTTCTATTTTGTAAGATTTGTGCTAGGGGACACCAACTCTAATCCCAAGTTCTTGTACAAACATACATGATATTGAGTTGTCATCTTTTGTTAGTCTCTTATCATTAAATGACGTGGTAATCTTTGAAACACCTATTGATAAAATAATGACAACGCACGCATCATGTCAGTTGGTATAGAAAAGTTGGACTTGTAGTTGGATAAAGATGGCAGGAATAATGTGGAGGAGTAAGCTAAACAATTGTATTTGTTCTGGTATTTGAATTTGTCTTTACCGAACTTTTAATGAGTTTGCAGGCTTAAATTTTTTCTTCACTATATGTGGAGTTTTTAGTTAGACTCTAGCTTTGGTAAAATATTTACATCTACATACTTTTTGATATGGAATGGTAAATCAGTCATGCAACAAAGTTTCCATATAAGTGCTGTTTTATTTAAGTACATATTGGGAAAAGAAATAATACATTGTTGAAGAGTCTTGCTGCTCAGCCTTGAAACTGTTCCAGATTACATAATCTGTGAGATTAGAAGCAGAAACATGAGTTTGGAACTTTCCCTGTTCTTCGGAATATATTTGCCTTTTCTTTCACCTTAAAAACATCGTTCCTCTTCTTTTCCTCTGCCTTTGCCCTCTCTCCTCCTGCAGCCTGATCTATATTGTGCATCTCGCTGCGGTATCTTTCCATAGCTTTTGCCCTTTTGCCCTCCAATTCTCTCTGCAACTCAAATAATTCCATTATCAGTATCTAAATCGAAAGTGCTAATTTAAGATTTGAACCGAAAATATAAAAAACCTCTTGTTTATCCAGTCGGCGCTTGGCTTTTTTCTTGTTCTTGTCCTCCCAATCAAGTATAATGGATTTTTGCTTATCATACCTGAAATTTTGAGTACATTATCTCACTGTTGGACAAACCGGAATTTGTTTCTAAGTCAGATTTTCAAGACTTTTTGCTGTGAAAACTCGATTTTTTTTTTAATTATTTTTTTTTAAGATGTCATCATTGAGCACTTCAGACCATCTTGAATGATTACCTTTCTGTGATCCTAGCCAAAGCAGATTCTTCCCAGATATCTGCTTGTGATTTCTCCGTTCCAGGTCCCAGCGGCCTTCTGGGTTCAGCTGGTGGGGGTGCAGGTTTAGCAGTGGTGGGCAAGTTTGGTTTTGATGTCAAACTTCCGGGTTTGAGACTTCCACTCGGTTTCTTATCGACAGAAGATGGAGCATGTGCAGGTTTGGCGCTGGTGGGCAAATCAGGCTTTGATGTCCCGTTTCCCTGTTTGAAACTTGCACTTGATTGCTTAAAACTGCCAACAGGTTGCTTATCAACAGAGGACGGAGTCTGTGCAGGTTTGGCGCTGGTGGGCAAATCAGGCTTTGACGTTCCGCCTCCATGTTTTAAACTCACACTTGATTGCTTAAAACTGCCAACGGGTTGTTTATCAACAGAAGATGGAGTCTCTGCAGGTTTGGCGCTGGTGGGCAAATCAGGCTTTGACGTTCCGTGTCCATGTTTGACAATTTCACCTGATTGCTTCAAACTGCCAACGGGTTGCTTATCAACTGACGACGGAGGTTTTCTAACTGATGGAGCAGGAGGCAAGGCCTTTTCAGGTTTTTTGATATCAGGAGCAGCGGTTACTGGCACCTTGGTATCTGGATTTTCTGAACTTTTTGAACTTCCATCTGATGGAGGACATCTTATATTATTCTTAGTTGTGTTCACAAAAGAAATGATAACATCGGATTTTGATGCTATGAGTATATATTTTAGCATAGCGTACCTGAGAATCTGTTGGAACCTCTATCGGGTTCTGAAAACGCGATTGTTCTATCTTCTTTCTTGTGCCTGGTTGTTACTGCAGAGATCTCAGGCTCCCCTTTTCTCTGTTTTTGATCCGGGGTTCTAGATTCTCCGAGTGAGATAATGGCATATGCTGCAGCTGCCACCGCAATTGCGTGCTCATCTCCATTGTCGGGATCATAATCTTGACTCATTTGCACAGAGAATTGTCTTCGAAACCAGTTGGTCCAGCTCTGTTCTTTCTTTTTATCTACAAGTTAAACCACTCCAATTTCTTGCTTCATTTAGTCTTATAGTTACTTAATTCTCTCTCTATTTTTAGGAAAATTTAGAAAGTTCTGATTTTAAGCATTGCAATACCGCGAATTTAGGAAAACAAAATTTCATTTTCCGTAAAGGGGTGCTCATATTTATATCTAGTCGGATCTCAGAAACATAGCCGAAGTATAATACCTTTAGAAGATTGAGTTTGTTGAGGCGAAACACTTTGATCCCAGCCACTGCCAGACTCCTCTTTCTTTCGCTGTCCAAATCCCAAAAATCTGTCCCCAACAAATGTGCAGGTTATGCATAAACTTGCATTTTCAAGATATAATAAAAGAAAGAACTTCATCGTACCTTGTTTGCCTAAACAAATTGTTCATTCCTCAAACAAAGCTCGGTCCGAAACTTCTTTCCGAGAGATTTGGGATCCATGACATGATGTTTATTTGATGGAGAAGAATATGTAAAAAGATGTTCCTTTAAAAGGTTGGTTATAGGCTGTAATTGGGGGACAAAAGGCTAGAAAGTTTTCTTTTTTCTTTTTTTTTTTTAGATGCTTGGCAGGTGAGTCCTGATTTGCATCTTAAAAAGGCCTTGCCAGGGAAGAAAAGTATTCGTTCTTTTACTTTTGTGTAAATATATATTTTCCCTTGGAAGTTCTGTTGGAATCTAGTAGCGCAGCCATTCTTGTGGTTAACAGCTATAAAACAGAAAACCATCTTTTGTTCCTTTGTCAAAATATTCTCCATTTGAAAGCATTCCTTTTCCGACTCCAAAGTCATTACACCTTGTTTGGGAAGCTTTTATCAGTCACAAATGAATAAAAAGAAAACTTTTTCTAGGAACGTCCTTGTTTCTTTTTGTTGACACATCGTCCCCCTCCCTCCTAGCCACTTGACAGTCACATCAACGCCACGTGACGAGTCCTAAATCACCATGTGGAATTTTTCTTATTTTATCTATTCCACATGCGCGAAGCGCGTGCTTGTCAACTAGTATGTTTGAAAAATGAGAATAAATAAATAAAAAATAACTTGATTAATGGTATCCGACAAACTGTTAAAAAATGTCCCAAGAGTTCTTTAAGCACATGCAGGAGCCCTTATGTCGTTAAGAACCACCAAGACAAAAGACTGAGGTGCAACACTGATTGCCGAGGACGAATCAACACGAACAGGCTCCATCCGGGGAATATCTGATGAATTTGTCAGCCGTAAAGGACTTCCGTTTAGTAGCACCACATCACACTAGATATCACCGTTGTTTGCGGTCAAATGGTACTCTTCTCTTGGTTATCTACTTTCGAATAGCTTCCGGTGCAGATTGAAATCTCCGGCGACCACAACGTCGAAGAAGGTAGAGTTGGACAAGTTGATCAAAAGTAGAGTAACCCCGGTCTGCAAAAACACGGTTTTGGATAATTAGTTCGAACGCCTATATATGAAGATCCTATGAACAGACTTTGAAAAACATGACAAAAGGCTTACCCGATGTCGTGAACAATGCGAATAAGCTCGCAAATATGGAGATCTGTCATGACTGGTTTTCAGTACTTGCTTTCCCATTAGCCGATGCCATAGAAGTGCACTGTTGGAGAAGCATTAATTTTGATTCATATTTGAAACCATAGTAGTAAACGGACAATTAACTAATTTTCACAAATTTAAAGCTTGAGATTCTAACCCATAATAGTCTGGATTAGGAACAAAGTTGCTGTGTTGAACAGACCATAGTTCCCTCCAATCAAGGATTGTCTGCAGTATACCTTGTGGTTTAAGGTAGATGTCATGCCTAGTTGATCCAAATACCTGTTTTCTTTCCAAAAAGAAGTCAATCTATAAATATATATATATATATATATATATATATTTGGTTTGTAGCACTTTTGCTTCCTTAATTTTGACAGACTAGCAAGTTTGCCCGTGAATTTTTAACCGCGGCAAATTGCTCCTAAGTTTCATAAAACGTAACAACGAAAAGGCCCTCAATTGATGAACGATGTAAAGACTAGGAAGGAAACGCCTCATGCACTTGACATGATGTGTTTTTATAGTCATCCGAATTTCAGTTTCTTCTTTCAAACAAGCTCACACGATGTGTACTAGGGTGTTTATATCCAAATTTTAACAATTGTCATTGATTTTGGGGCACTTTTCAATGCTTTGTTATATTCACGGAGTAATTTACCACAATTTAAAGTTTAGGGGTAGTTTATCAAACATGAAAAGAAGGGCAGATGATCCTCTTTTTTGCAAAGAATTATAGGAGTTTTTTAAGTGGGATTTCTAACCAGAAGCCACCAACAAATCTATCTTGAACATTTTTTCCACCACTGTTATAAGCTCCACCTCCTTCTCCAACCCAAGCTCCTGCCATTGGAGCATACTTTTCGACGGACCTCGAGACATGTTCATATGTTTGCGCAACGTGGTCCAGGTAAAAGGGGTCTTGAATCTTGCTGATAAGATTCGGATCAACTCCTGAACGTCATGATTTTGTTCAAAACCAAAAGGAAAAAACAAATCAGTTACAATTATTTTTTTATTTTTTTATTTTTTTGATTTGAACGAGTTATTTGCCAAACTTCTCAACTTTGATACTTATATAGATATACCTGAACCAAGATTGTAGATGTGGTGAGTAACCCCATCTACTTCTTCTGGTTTTCTTCATAAAAGCCAGCAGGGCCTAAAACTTTTGGTCTTGTGGAAGCATCTGGGTATAACTCCTTCACAAGATCCTTTAGCACACTTAAATCCTTCCCATATTGTACGCCGTCCAGCCTTGCAGCTACACCATACCTACATAACTCATTTCCTGACAAAAAAAAAAAAAAAGGTTACGCAGCTCAATTTCAATTGTTGGATGATGAATATAAACGAACTGCACTAATGAAATTTTTTTAACTAATGATTAGAATTTAGACTGCATGATACATCTTATGTTCTGGAGAGATCAATTTTAAAATACATGTATTTTTTGATCATGATGAAACATATTTATTATTTACCTAGCTCATAGGAGTCAATCTTGTAGCCTTTTTCGATTGTGTACTTGATAAGGTCACGGGCATTATGAGGGTCCCATGCACCTACCCATAAAATACCTTGTTGAGATGCATGCTTCCCATAAAGGGTATTAAGACCAAACGTTACCAATGCTCTGGCCTAAAAAAAAAAAAAAAAAAAAAACTATATTTTATATTGTAGTGTTCCAAGAAATGGGGTGGTGAAAGTGTTGTATACAGTAATAAGTAATGTAATGTACCCTGTTTGGTTAAACAAGGTGTCGAGTTCATCCAATTTCTTGTGGGGAAGGCAGCCATTGCTGAATCCAAACAGGCCGCTCTTGTCTAGCTTGAACTGGGGGCAATCTGTATCAGCTTTACCAACATCGTACACTACCAAATCTTGCAATGACCCTCCTACTCTTATACTCAATGGGTTGAAGGCTGAAATTTGAGTGCCCAAAAAGAAAAAAGTAATAATACACAAAATGAAAAAAAAAAAATTATTGTGAATATCATAAATATACGAGTGTTAAAACTCTTTAAGAGAAATGTTAGTCTTCACGAAATCTTATGACTTGAAAATCATGAATTAGTTAAAAATAGTAAAATATCATATGTGAATAAAAGAAGAGAACTAAATTTTCACATTCGAGCTCTTGTATTGATTTTCGTAAAGCGTAAAGCGACTCAAATTCAAATTAATATTTGTTTCTAGTTGTTACCCCCTATTGAGTTACATGATATATAGACATCATGAAAACAATTAGAAAAAGGGGAGAGACCCAAGCATGGTGTATAACTACTACCCGCAATACATCAAGAAAAATAGCTTTGTTTTAAAGACTTACCCTTGATAGCATTCATGAAAATCTGGTTTTTCAAATCCTGCAAAAGATTTAAAAAAAAAAAACTCCAATCAAGTTTAACTCGCTTATCATATATATACATTTATATATGTGTACATATAGAGAGAGAGAGAGAGAGAGAGAGAGAGAAAGAAAGAGAGGAGAAATAGTAATACCAAGTTAAGAATGCTAGTGTTTCGCCAAGGGCACTGGCCATAGTTAAAATTTTCATTGGGCCACCAATCTAAAGTAGCACAAATGAAGTTGTCGTCTGTAGTGGCTATGGAGTTTTCTCCTCTAATTGTAACTTTTATAAGTACTTCACCTGAAGAAAGGGAAAACATTAACGTTAATAAAAGGAAACAAAACACTTCTACTTTCATTTCCATCCTATCCTAGTACTAAATTATGGTTGTCCTTTTGCCAAATAACGTTGTAGAAAAATGACTAGCTTCTGGTTTAGGTTGATCAAATAATCGTTTAATTGTATCACCTTCTTTGTGTTTGTTGAGGACCAAGCTTTTTTCCGTTTTGTATATTTAAACTTTTCTAGCATTGTACACCTATCAAGTATGTCACCTTCTTTGTGTTTTAGGAAAATATTTTTTTTTCTTTTTTCTTTTTGCCCCTTTCGTATCCATTTAATTAAGAGACTCAAAAAGATGATATAAAATTAAGTTTTTTTTTTTAATAGGAAAAAGAAGTATGTTTTCCCATGTTTGTTTAGGAAAGTTAGCAAAAGAACTACAGCCCTTGTCCACGAGAGTCCATCATAGGTAGAGAAGAATTTTACCTAGCCATTATTACTGTGAAAAAAATACAAACAATATTAATCTAAATAGACTGTCGTTGTAGTTGCAGGAATAGTCTAACAGTAATTTCACATATTACTCCACCATGAGTTGTTACCCTCAAATTCCAAATAAAAAAAAAGGTAGACCGTCGTTTTTTTTTTTTTAAGGAATAAGTGATTGTCTTAATTAGAACAAAAAAGTGTGAAATATTATAATTGCAGAAATAATCTAACAGTAATTTCACATATTACTCTACCATGAATTGTCACCCTCAAATTCAAAATAAATTAAAAAAGGTAGACCATCATTTTTTTTTTTTTTTTTAAGGAATAAAGTGATTGTCTTAATTAGAACAAAAAAAATTGAAATATTATAAAACGACCAAAAAAAAGAAAGAAAGAAACACACAATTTCCAATTTGCTCTCGTTGAGAGTCGAACTCAAGACCTCCCGCTTACTAAACGGGTGCTCTAACCAACTGAGCTACGAGAGCAATTGACTACAAGTTGCAAAGAAACACATCATAAAAAAAATTAAAAAAAACGAGGTCGTAGCCACTACACGTAGAAATCCTTACCTTGAAGCTGGACAATGAAACAAACTTTTATTTCTGCAAATGAGTTTTGGTTGCCCATGCCAATCCAACACCACCACTAAACGATGCCTCGTAATAGTTAAGGAAACTGTTTACTGGTAAATGAAGTTAGAGAGCACACCAATGTCAGCATATTCCGCCACTAAGAGAAGCCTCCTCTTATTGGAGAAATGCAAGACCATGCAGGACCTGAAGATGGCACACGCATTGGTTGTCACCACCGGTCTCGGCACCAACTCCTTTGCTCTTAGCCGGATCTTGGCTTTCTGCTCCGACCGACATCGCGGTAGCTCTTCCCACGCATGGAAACTCTTCCAACACATTCCCCAGCCCACAGTTTGCCTCTGGAACACCGTCTTGAAAGCCTTGTTACTCGGTGATGAACTCGTCAAAACTATGCACGTATTTAGAGACATGTTACGGAGTGGCGTTGCCGCCGATAATTATACACTTCCTTATGTGTTAAAGGCCTGTTCTAGGCTGCAAAGCTCGTGTCTTGGAGAATTGGTACATGGGCATGGGTTGAAATCTGGTCTTGTGGTTGATTTGTTTGTGGGCAACTCTTTGATTGTCATGTATGGTGAGTTTCGGAACATGGAAGCTGCACGGCGGGTGTTTGATGAAATGCCTAGGCTGAGTGTTGTTTCGTGGATGGTTATGGTTTCCGGGTTCGGGAAGGTGGGTGATGTGGAGAAGGCGAGAGTGTTCTTTGATTTAGCGCCGGTGAGGGATAGGGGGATATGGGGAGCGATGATTTCTGGGTATGTGCAGAATGCTTGTTTCAAGGAAGGTCTTTACTTGTTCCGGTTGATGCAGGATACAGATGTAGAGCCTGATGAGGCCATATTTGTGAGTATTCTTTGTGCTTGTGCTCATTTGGGTGCTCTGGATGTTGGGATTTGGATTCATGGGTACGTGGATCGTCTTGGGTTGCCATTGAGCGTTCGATTGGGTACTGGTCTTATAGACATGTATGCAAAATGCGGGAATTTGGATTTAGCTAAGAGGATTTTTGATGCGATGTCACAGAAGGACACCATTTGCTGGAATGCCATGATATCAGCAATGGCAATGCATGGAGATGGAGAAACTGCACTCAAGTTGTTTGAAGAGATGGAGGTGGCCGGTGTGAGACCGGATGACATCACCTTTATTGCCATTTTCACTGCCTGTAGTTATTCTGGCTTGGCATATGAAGGTATGAGGATGTTAGACAGAATGTGGAGGGTATACCAAATTGAACCGAAAAGCGAGCACTACGGATGTATGGTTGACCTTCTTAGCCGAGCAGGATTGTTTGAAGAAGCAAAAGAATTGATTCAAAGAGTAGCCACTTCAAGTAACCCCTCTGAAGAAGAGATGGCTTGGAGGGCATTTCTCAGTGCTTGCTGTAAACACGGTCAGGCTCAGCTGGCCGAGATTGCCTCTGAGAAGCTCTTTCAGCCAGAACGTGAAAGCGGGTTTTATGTTTTGCTCTCAAATTTATATGCAACTGCTGGAAAAGACAGTGATGCCGGAAAAGTGAGGAATCTGATGAAAAACAGAGGAATAGAGAAGGTACCGGGATGTAGCTCTGTCGAGATTGATGGAACAGTTCATGAGTTCATTGCAGGAGAAAAGACACACCCGCGGATGGTAGAAATTCATACAGTTTTGACGAAGATAAACAAGCACTTGTATCATTCAGAGAGCAACCCATATTAGTTGGGACGAAATTTAACAGGCTCTTGTATAAATTGAGTAGATTCAAAATTTTTTTAAAATTTTATTTCATTAAAAGCATTTCGTTTTTACTTCGAATTGGGCATATTGATGGAAAAACGAGGCTGTAACTTCAGCTAACTTACATGACTTCCACTGGTTTGGGTCGTGATTATTTACAAGCACACGCATCAACCCCTATTCCTATAAGATGACCAAGCTCGTTCGGACACAGGCAATTAGTATTTTCCAGGAATTCGTATAAATATACAGTTATTTATCAATGACAGGCTACAACAATAGTTCATTGATACTATGACTTGCGAATGACAAGTCAAATGTTACACTTCTTTCGTAGAGATAACAGCTAAACTCTTTTTTTTTTTTTTTTTTTCTCTCTCTTTTTTTGAAGGGAGCTAAACTCAATTTTCAAGTAAACAAAGAATAGGTAGGTATCGTAACTAAACAAGAAAATCTGTGTCGGTGAGTTCAAGAACTTTGTGGACACCGATTGGGTTTACACCCGAACGGAATGAGTTTCCTTCAATGTACCTACAAGAAGCAAATGGCGATAAATCTCTCAATTCTATGCAAAAACGTAAACAAACTTTATCTTTTGGACTTTGAAGTGTCAAAAGGAACTCACATTTCTTTCAAAAATGGGTGTTTATAGAAGGCATCAGGAATCCTCCCGGTAAACTGGTTGTGATCCAAGTACCTGAAGCCAAATTAAACAAGATATTTCTCACTCGAAACAATATCCAATGTGAAACAATGAACAAACTACTACTAGACCCAAGTATGCTAACAACTGATGGGAAAAGGTACTCCACCGCGATAGTCGGTTGGTTTTATAGAAGGAGCTTCCTATCAATCCATCCAAATGGAACGAATTCTAACATTAACCAGTCAAGCAGAAAAAGAACTTACAGGTATGTTAGTCTAGGAATGCGAGCAATCTCAGATGGTATAATCCCAGACATCTTGTTGTAAGAAAGGTACCTGTAGCCAGAAAGTAATCAATACATTTAAATATACACTACGGTTTATGAAGATAACATTTCTTAGAAATAAGAGGTTTCCCTTTTCCCTGTGAAGAAAGGCAGAAAAGAATAGTCAACTTACAAAATTTCCAAGTTGGTCAAGTTCGAGAGCTGTGATGGAATTCCACCCGTAAAGTAATTGTTATTCAAATAACTGCTCATCAGAAAAACAGATAAAATTACTAAATATCTAGATACACTTTGTTGCAAAAAAATTAATGTAGTTCGGTAGATATAAATTGAAATGATCAGCTTGGATTAACATACAAGTTGCGAAGAGCCGGAAAACAACCCTCAATGCGTATAAGTTCTCTTATAGTGCCCACCAAGTGATTGTTACCAACATCCCTATGACCGTATGGATTAGAGTAAGTGACATCAGTAGTCATATACAAATGCCAAGTCTAAAAAGATAAGTTAGAGGACGGAAGTTTACAAGTGTTGAAGTTTTTGAAGGGTGCCTAGTTCTGGTGGAATCCTCCCAGCTAAACGATTTTCATGCAGATAGAGATAGCGAAGCTCCGGAAGATTAGCAAGTTCCTTAGGAATTTCCCCTTTGAAATTATTGAAGCTCAGATACCTGCAGAGTTTCATTCAAATAGCACTTAGCAATAAGAAGGTAAGCTTTTATAGAATATACATATTACCCAAACATTGATATTTATCATGAGAAAAGCTAGATTACTCACAAATGCGTTAAACTCTTCAGCTCACCAATTTCAGGAGGGATCACATCTTGCAGCTTATTCCATCTCAAATTACTAGCACAAAAGTAAAAATAAGTAAAGAAAAGATACCAAGATACAATGTACGTATGTGTTCTTAACGAGTTAACATAAGGCATCAAGCCCATAACATTTTCCACCACGAAACAACAAGGACGTCTCGTGATTCAATAGAAAAACAATAACCACACAAGCTATAACTAAAATAGAAAGGGCAAAGGGCCATACAGAATCTTAAGACGCTTCAACCGTCCAATTTGCGGAGGAATAGGCCCTGTCAACTTGTTGTTATGAAGATCCCTGTCACACAGCCCCGATCACACAGATTATGAACATCGCAATCAAAAAATATCCAAAATGATGGAAAAAAAAAATACTGCCTCCAGAGATTCACTGCTACAAGCTCAAACCCAATGAAACGGTCGAGCTACTTTCAACTCCAAAGTCCAAGCAAACATTTTCAAATACTAGGAATTCAGCAACATTAACAGTTAACAAAAATGATTTTGACAATATTCAGCCAAAGAAAAAATTGACGAAAAAACCATCCTTTTAAGAAAAGTAAAAACTTTCAACATCAATTTATTTTATTTTTAATGTTACATCATATAGCTATAAATTTTAGCTTGATTGTTAAAAAATT
Organism: Ficus hirta; assembly: GCA_038430175.1. Taxonomy (NCBI): domain Eukaryota; kingdom Viridiplantae; phylum Streptophyta; class Magnoliopsida; order Rosales; family Moraceae; genus Ficus; species Ficus hirta. The sequence goes on along the minus strand of CM076595.1, from coordinate 11,029,527 downwards.
AGTGCAATATGAATTTAACTTCACAAGTAAACGAAGAAACCAGAGAGAGAGAGACGTACAGCCTAGTGAGATCCAGTAGGTTAGTAACAGCAGTAGGAAAAGGCCCAACGATCGACACGGCATAAACTTCCCTGCGAGCAATAAATACCTAAACCAATCAATCACTCAGTTTCCAAATTCGGCAAAAAAAAAAAAATCCAATCCAAAACCAGAACGAAATTCAAGAAATTGGAAAAATAAAAATTAAAAGATTCAAAATTCTTGAATTACAATTCAGTGACGACTCGGTAATCGCCCTGGGTGGAGCAGGTGACGCCGGACCAAGGCGGGAGATCGCCGTCGCCGCAGGGATCGTCTCCGACCCACGCGTACACCACTCTCCACCCGAGAGAGGCCTTTATCTCGTTCAGAGCTTTCACTGCGCGAAAATCAGAGTAAAAACCAAAATCAGACGCGAGAGAGAGAGAAGGAGAAGAACGCCATGGCTGAGATCTGAGGAAACTGACCGTCGCGTTTGAGGGTTTTGGCGTGGACAAGAGCAGGGAAGGCGAGGATGAGAAGGCAAAATGCTGAGAAGAGAGAACGAAGCGCCATTGTTTTGGGGGAAGTCGATCGGAGATATGGATCTGTGGGTCTCGAGAAAATGGATCTGAAAATTTTCACGGATTTTCTCAGTGCGAGTGGTTTTTTTTTGGTCGAGTAAGTGCTCGCTTAGCAAACGCGTAAACGACTTTAGAAAATGTTTGTCGGTACGTCATTTCACTTATTTTGTTTTTGTTTTTGTTTTTTCTAATTACAATTTACATGCATTATGCATTTTTTTTAATCTCTCTTCTTTTACGAGGAGGATAAAGTTATTTATTTATTTATTTATTGTTAAAAAGAGGATAATAAGGCTTTATTTGACACATGTTTTTAACTCCAACTAAATTATATTTTTTAATTAGATTTTTATCTTTTTTTTTAAGTTAATAAAAATTATAATTAATTTTTAAAAAATTAATTAATTTCAACTTAAAAATTTTAACTTCAACTAACGATCAAAACGGACGCTAAGTTAAAAAAAGGTGACACATAATTTATACATGGGGTTTTGATACGTAACTTTTTTTTTTAATCCAATTTATAAGAGGTTGTGGATTCAATCCTCTATATATATATATATATATATATATATTTATATATATATAAAAAAAAAAAAAAAAAAGCTCCCGCTCTTTTTAATAGAAAGAGAGCATCTTGTTTAAAATTTTCAAACGGAATATCAATTAGACCATCTTCAATGCTAATAGTATGGTTAATCAACACAAAAATGTAAAATTGACATGTTTAATATCTTGAATTCTATTTTGTGTTTTAATACATAATGCTATTTTAAATACTATATCCATCTTTTCTCATAAATTTTCAACTATGAAACTTGTAAAAGTAAAATTTTAATTTTAAACAATTTGAAAATGATAATATTGTCGTCAAAAGTGAAAAGGTTAGTAAAACAGCTCCTGATAATTGTCAAATGCTAAAATTCAGAATATGTCAAGTTTAACAAGAAAAATTGTAAGATGGTTTTCTACCTAAAAAATTACAATTTAGTATTGACATATTATTTTGACATCATATAAGAGATGCTCCTATCACGAGATTAATTAATAATCAAAAAGCGAAATAGCAGAAGAATCTCATATACAAATGAAATATATATCTCTATCTATATATTGTGAAATCCATGTTATGGGTTATCCCCTTCAAGCAATTACCTTCCCTTTCTCGTTTCATCTTTTCTTGCTATTTTTTGTGACGGCAGAGTAAAACTAGAAGGAATTAATTGATACATAAAAACCAGCAGACAGCATTATTAATGTGTGGAAAAAGGTGTAGTAGGCATGAATTTATGGCACTCCTCGGTTTATATACGTGAATATGGATATATATAAATATACATGTTATATATATAGGAATTGTCTCTTGTCTGACGAACAGTTATCCGGCGGTATAACTTCTGCAGGAGACCGGCATAATTCGGGGAAGAATGCAGTACAAATCACTAGAGAAAAAGAGAAATTGATAGAAAGAGATGGGAAGAACTTTCTTATTCGACAGTCCAACGGTGTCGTATGGAAGAATTATCGTATATATATAATTATATATACATATATTCGCTTTCCACCTACAATATTTGGAAACTAAATGGTAAATAAATATAGTTACATTTTCCTTTTATGTCGCCCAAAATTACACAAAGGGAGTGTAAAAGAGAGTTATGCATGAAGGAAGTTTTGCAGACTTTTGTGCAAAGCAGCCATAAAAAAGACATACAATTCAATGCAACACAAGATTAAACCCAAACCTCTTTAAAGAAAAATTAAATTCATTATTAACTTTTGGATTCAAGCTTTACCAAAGGCAATATATTTAATAATAAGAAACTTAAAAGTCCACTACAAAAAAGAAAAGTAACCCCCCCAATTGAATATTTTAGCTTCCCATTCACTGCTACAAATTTATTGAACTCATGGGTTTCTCTTGAATTCCACCAACACCCCCCTAATTAGAAGACCCAAACATAAAAAACAAAAATAAATAAATAATTTCAAGTTAAAAGGAGAATTTAAAGAAAAAAAATATTATAAAAGAAATGAGTGGATCCCATTTCCATGCTTGTTTTTGCCGCTTCAAATGAGTGGATTACAAAATTTTTTTGTCTAAGCCATTTCAAATCTCCATCACTAGATATGAGAAAAAACAAGCATGGAAATACGACATACAGTTTAGCTATATTTGTGACATAGTACATAGAAAAAATAAAAACTAAATTATACAATTAGTTAATAAGTACTACAAAACCTATGATCTCTCTAAGTAATTTGATCTCTTCCATGGCGTCAGCTTCTCCCACTTTTCGCCTTCTTCTGTGTCAAAATACAGCTTCTTGATCAACCATGCTAATATATATATGTTATATATATATATATATATATATATCAAGAAACCCAAAGAAACCAACGAAAAACGACATAAATAATGTCATCGTTTCAGTTGTGGAGAGGGTTCGGTCCAGAAGGGACGAGTCTCTTCTCGACGCCGTATCTTGGGTCGATCTTGCCGAGCTGCGACGGCGACGGGGGCGGTGGAGGGAGATATCCGCTGTGGCGGCGGTTTCTGTGGAACTGGGTGCACAAAGAACGAGGCCTTTCGTGAGAAAAGGTATCGCAGGGCCAGTGAGTACGATATCGATAATGGTGGTGAGACATAGGGTAGTAATTGAGCTTTCTTGGAAGCGTACCACTCTCCGTCGCCGGTGAGGTTTCTCCGGTCACCGCCGACGAAGACAACGTGAGGAGAAAGAGTACTAGCACCGCGGCAACCGCCACGTGCTTGAAACCAGCGGTGGTCAGTCGCCGGCGGCGACGACCTGTTGAAGAGAGAGAGGTCTTCATTGCTTTAGAGAGAGAGAGAGAGTGGTGGGTTGAAATATAGGGGTAGTGGGGTTTAGAATAAATTTAGGATAGAAAGGGAGAGATGAGAGATCACTGGGGTAGTAGAAGGAGGGGAAGAGTATTAATGCAAAACGGGAGACACATGAACGAATATTAAGAGAGAGAAACAGCTCTAGAGAGAGAGAGAGAGAGACAGTGTGAGGTGACAACTTCACAACTTATATACACAACTCACAAATGGGGCAATATTGCATTGAGTAATCGGCAAAATCGTACTGCTTTTCTTTTGTCACGTATGTTTTGTAGGGTTAATTAAAGAGATGGGTCTACTTTCTTAGCCATTCGCCAATATATACGTCACAATACACACATATATATACATATATTTACATACTAGATGTATTTCAGCGCGTGCGAAATAGACCAGCAAAACAAAAGTAAAAGAAAGAAAGAAAAAACGTCACATGATAGTGACAAGATCGTCACATAATGGGTAACAGAACTATCATAACAGTTATCAAAAGATCATTATATAAGGGATTTACACTTTTATAAAAGAAATATAAATACGAATATATATTAGCAGAGGCTTGGGTTTGGTCCCTCTCATCAAAATGGCTTTGTTTGGTGAGTTATCTTATCTCAAACTAAAATATATTTTTTTATCTTAATTTTTATCTTTTTCTGAAAAAGTTTTTGTCTTTTCTGAAAAATTAACAAAAATTTTCAACTCAAACTTTAAATTTTCAACTCAAACCATTCACCAAACGGACCCTATATATATGTTATGGTTTAGAAATTGTGTGGCCAACAGTTTAATTGATGAGAGAGATGACGAGAGGGAATATAATATTTATCTATATATTATTTCTTTTGTCGTTATTTTACAAAATTTTTCCGTGTCTTATACAATCAAAGACACTTGTAGTTAAACGACTTGTAGTTACAAGTGCTTCTAATTGTTACAGTTATTTAGGTAACCTATTGAAGAAAAAACAGTGGCGGTACTTGTACAAAAAGGACGCCAAAATTGTTCCGATAAGTTTTACTCACCAACTGATTTCATGATAACTTTGAAATCATGCATTTATGTTAGCGAAAACCACATTTTTAGAATATATTCTGCCATTAAATTTTTTTCAAGCATACTCAAATATTCAATTTGTGTGACTAATAAGACATAATTTAACAAAAAATTCAATGTCTAGATTAATTAGTGTCTTCAATATTACTCGTTTTCTACACACACATTTAAAATGATTAAAAGCCAAAAACGTGGTCTTCTACATGACACGCCCACGTGACACATTAAACAAAAATTTGGACCATATATATATATACATGTTTGGCCAAGAAAGACTGTATATAAAACTTCTTTTTTAGGCGTTATCTGATTAATTAATTGATGCTTTGACGAATCCGTGGTAACCCTTTCACATCACAATAATCAGGTGGGCCGTTTGAGTTTAATCGACTGGACAACATAATTAACATGTACTCTTGGCTCTTTAAATGAATAGTAATACATCTGAGTACGTTATGGGTTTGTAATTAGGGATGATTAATTAGTAAAACCATCTTCAATATGCAGGTGTCATATTGACAATGTTGTAGTGTTTGGGCGGGTTCAGTATGTATTGTGGGCAGATTGAAGAGCAAGATTTATTCTTAGAATTAATATATATAGAGAAGTTTCGTCAATTTCTATCCCTATTTTCTTCATATTTCTAAGTAAACAAATCAAAAAATTTTTTTTTTATAAGTAAGTAAATGAATCAATGTGTACGCAACAAATTAAACTAAGTCAAGAGAAATATTTAATGATATTATTGAGAGGGAAAAAAAAGACACGTGAGTCAAATCTCTAGAACTATAAGTATCTCAAAAGATCGTTAATATTGTCTTTGCTTTTCCAAAATAAAATGGTTTTGTTATTTTCTCATTTACTAAAGAAACGATAGTTGGAGTGAATAAAATAATTCTGGCATATAGATATAAAATAAACGTATCAAACCCAAAATGAAGAGCCACCTTGGAGTATCTTGCAGTTAAATTCATGTGATTATGTAATATATATGAAAAAGGAAAAAAGGATTTCAAGCAGGAAATGATCCCGAAAAAGTAAAGTTCGATGTCTAGGAGGTGCTATACCTACCCCATAGGCATAATCCCACATTGAAAAGGGGGAGAGATTGACCATCTGTTTGAATGCGGTGTCTATTTTTTGAAATAAGAAAATTTATGCAAAAAAGTGTTTTTTCTCAATTTTTTCTATCTTTTTTCTTTTTTGAAAAAAAAAAAAGGTTATCTTATTTTCAACATACTTTGTACAGTATCATTTTAGAAAAAGAAAATGATCTTTTTGAAATCTTCTCACAATGCACTATTTTTAATACAATTTCTTCTCATTCCAAACAACCTTTTGTTCTTAAAAAGAAAAATTTTTTTATATATCCAAATACCATCTTATTCTCAAACTGAAAAGACTTTTCCTTTAAAACAAGAAAATTTTCTTTTTTAAAAATGGACACGCGATCTAAATAGAGCCTCAACTTTCTTCTTCTCTTCTTACTTAACTTTTCTTTATCTCAATTCTCTTGAGAATACTTTATCGAGAAAATTGAATAAAAAAACTTCTCAAATACATATGTTGATGTTTTTTTTTTTTTCCCTCAATTTAATGTTGATTTAGATTTTTAACCTATTAACAAGGCCAGAAACTATGATGTCGAGTTTTTATGTTTTTATCCTAGGGGTTTTCTATGGTTCCGTGATCATTTTTTTTTTTTTTTGGATCTATATATCTCTGAAAATTTTACTCACACGTGTCAATAAATTTATTTAAAAAGTTGATAATATTTTGTTTTGTAGTAACTGTATCAATCGGTTGTTTAATTATAATTGTTGATTGAGACATGATAGTTAATTTAAACGTGTGGATTAAAGGGTAGATTATGTAATTAAAATTTATGTGTCCAAACATTAAAGGATGATATGGCAAACTCAACTAGCAAAAACATAAAATTATCTATGACCACAATGTAACAGAATAAACACAAAACGTATTCTCTTAAGAGTTTAACGTATCATTTACTTTGGTGTCATTATTGTTTTCTCACAAGTTCAGGAAAAAAATCTGAAAAGGAAACATAGTGCCACTGCAAGGATCGCTGGCGACCTACCCACCACCACAAGGAGGCATGATTCCTTTCTCCTCATGCACCGTGAGAGGTGCCCTTGCCACAGCCGCGTTTCTAAGTTTCGCTCCCAAAATCCGAAGCGGAGATGGTGAAAAATAAGAGGATGATAAAGAGGAACACAACAAGTGAAACGAAAAAGGCTGGGAAAATTTCTAAGGAAAGTTGGATTTGAGTCTGGATTTGATTATAAAAAAAAAATGTTTGCATATATACTAAAACTATAATGTTGGGATTCGCAGATTTGACGGATTGAGAAATCCTCAATCCATAATCTAATCCGTTACCAATCTGTTAGTCTCTTAATCAAGAACTGAATTGAGTATATTCACAGATTCGATAAACACCCCTACTCGATTATTCGATTTGTAAGGCTAATTAAGCAGTGACGAACCAAGAAATTATTTTGAGGGGGGGGCTAACTAAAATGAAGATTTAAATATAATCTAAGCCGTTAATTTTTGGATGAAAAAATATCTCGATAAGATTATTTTTTATATAATTATTACTATCAATACAATGTTTAATACAAAAGTATAAAAAATAGTGTATTTGATGATACTCTAAGTGTTTAGGGTGGGGGCAAAAAGGAAAAAAGAAAAAAGTTGAGAGGGGGCTTAAAGGGGCTATATGTAAATTTATACATAAATTTGTGGGCCAAAAAGGAAAAAAGAAAAAATTTAGGGGGGCTTGAGTTCCCCTTGGGCTTCTTTAGCTCCGTCCCTACGGCTAAGACATAATTTAAGGACAAATCTAATACATTCAATATTCGGGTCTAGATTTTTTATTGTCTTCAGTGGTGCTCATTTTCTACATCATTGAAAATGATTGTTAAAAGCCAAACGTGGTCTTCTTTACATGCATGCCGCCGTAATGCGTCAAATAAAAATTTGGACCATACGTGTTGATCAAGAAAGAATCTATATAAAACGTTTTTTTTTTTTTTTTTTTTTTTTTTTTTTTTTTTTTTCCCCTAAGGCTTCATCTAATTAAATAAAGCTTTGACGAATCCGTGGTAACCCTTGCACATCACCAAAATCAGGTGGGCCATTTGGATTTATTCTCCTGGAAAATATAATTAAAATGTACTCTTGGCTCTTTAAATAAATATTAATACATCTGATTCCCTTATGGGTTTGTTAGGGATAATTAATTAGTAAAACCCTCTTCAATTTTCAAGTGTCATTGGCAATCTTGTAGTGTATGGGCGGGTTCAGAAGGTGTGGTGGGCAGATTGAAGTGCAAGATTTATTCTTAGAATATATCAAGAAGTTTTGTTAGTTTCTATCCCCATTTTCATGACATTAATCTGAGCAAATTAATGAATCAATTAATAGATATCCTATTATCCGCTATTTTTCACTGTTTTTTTGTACGTCTTTCTATTACATGCAATTTGTAGTTCTAGATAAAGAGCACGAAAAATAAAATGAATAAGATTATTGTCTACCAAAATATTTCGAGCAACATGACGACGCCTTCCTCATAATAAAGTATGATTGATTCAATCGATCGGATGTTTTTCCATCTTCTCTTCATAGATGGATTGCTTCGCCTTATTATTCGACACGGATAAGAAAATCGCACACAGGAGATTGGGGTGTCTCCATATTAGTTTGTTCAATGACCCCTTCAAGGGGAAAGAAGGTGCTTGTTGTTGGATTACAGCATGCTAATTGTGTACGCAACAAATTAAACTCAATCAGGAGAAATTAATACTTGGCAGCTTATACAATTTAGAACGAACAACTTGCAGCTCTCATATATCATGTTTCGAAATGGATATTATTGATAACTGGCGCCTTAAGTAACACAAATCATGAGTTTTATTTCTAGGTTATAACTATCTCAAAATACCACTATATTGTCTTTGCCTTTCCGAGATAAGATTATTTTGTTCTTTTCTCATTAATTTACTAAAGAAACGATATTTAGAGCGCAACAGAGATACATGCCAGTGTGTCGCATGAATCTATATAATAGTCAATAAAATAATTCTCGCAGATAGATACATAAGATATCAACCCAAAATGAAGAGCTACCTCGGAATCTCTTGTAGTAAAATTCGTGTAATTATATACATTTTATTAAGAAAATTGGACAGATAACCTCTCAAAGAAACATAATGATGTTTTTTTTCTCAACTTAATGTCAATTTAGAACTCTCAAATAAACATAATGATGTTTTTTTTCTCAACTTAATGTCAATTTAGAACTCTCAATCAATTTAGAACCATTCTTGTTTCATTTTCTTTGTAATATATAATAGGACCGATTGTACCTGATGAGAGAACTCGAAAACAATATGAATGAGTCAATTTTTGGTAGAACCCGTATGAATTGAACACAAAACTTTTTTTTTGGGTACAGGTCAATTTCAAATCTAAACTCGATATAGATCCGTATGAACATGTAAAAATAAAAATAAAATAAAAAACTTATTATTTATGTATGGTATATGATCTTATGAAGTCTCTCTATTATTTTTGTTAGATTTTTTTTTTAATGAATTTGGGATATGATTTACTTAGATTGAACAAGTTTTGATGGATATAATCAGATTATTTTGCTTAATTTGTGATGTTATATTATCAATATCGGTTTACAGGTAAATAACATGTCATGTGTCAAATTCGAATCACAAGTCAATTTCGAGTCATGGGGCCAACAATTGTAATTTGTATTATGTCAATTTGTATCGGGTTTGTGTTGTGTTCATGTTACAGTTTTAAGCCAAATTGAGGTCACGGATCGGTGTGGGTTGAGAAAAAGATTAGATCGACATAACTAGAACATAATACAACTCGACTTGCGACACAAATTTCCATCCCTAACGATGATGATGACTAGTTTTCTATTTTTCATTTATTTTCTGTAATTTTTTGTATGTCGTTGTTGTTGTTTTTTTTTTTTTTGGTTAAGATGTTTTGTTCTGTAACTAATTTTCTGTTCTGTAACTAATTTATGTATATATATATTTTTTGACCTTTATGTGAATTCCGTAAAGTAATTTGATTTGTAATCTATATTTGTTTAAATAATGCAAATAATTTGTTAGATTATAAAAAATAATCGTCAATTAAATTACTCTCTAATGTCAAGCTCCAGTGATCGAAGGATCTTATGTGATGAGGATTTAACATAATCTAGTGGATTAATAAAGTCTGTCTACCAAATTACTTTTCAATGACCGACATTGGCGATTATCCGATCATCTGTGTTGAGAATGTTTATTAATCTACCGGACTAAATTACTCTATGACGACGGGAGTCGACTGATTATTTTTTACTATTTATTCACCACCTGATTTAATGATAAATTTGAGATCATAGGTTTATGTTTTTTTTTTAATAATAAAAAGAGAGATCAACTGACATCAAGTATCTTGATAAGAATATATATTTATGTTAGCAAAAGCAACCTTTTTAGAGTATAATATATTTTATAGTTAAATTATATTAAAGTATATATATGTATATTCGGTTATTTGATTTGTGTGACGAGATATAAAATTAGGTTTTATATATGTGATTACATTTAGTTTGACAGTAAATTCACATCATTGTCAGTAATATTGAGGTTTAGATTAGTTTCTTCTGTTGATTGTTTTCTAAATACTAATTAAATATGATTGTTAAAACCCAAATGCGGCCTTCTAAACGACATGCTTCAAACATACGTTAGAGAAAATTTGGGACCATCATAATTAACATGCTTTTGGCTCTTTAAGTTGAATTGAAAAAATTTCACGAATTCCTTTTGAGTTATGTCAATATAGTCTATCCTTAATCTATACCATTCGTATCAAAATACCCCGTCGTTTCTTTCCATTAATATTTTTTATCAATAATTTGTCAAAATACCCCCGAATTTGTAATATTTGTATCAAAATACCCTTTTATCAATAATATATTAAAGTTAGCATGTGTTGTTAGTTGGGGAGTCGAATTTTTTGTTCTAAACTGAGAAAATAGGAAGAGAAACAAAAGAAACAGAAATTTTTATTGGATAAATTTGCAGACCTAGTATATACACACCATTAATTACAAACCCTAGTATTTTAGAACTTAAAAAAATTAAAATAAAATAAAATAAAATCAAAGAAAACAGAGGTTAATCAGACCTCCTCGACATTCTGATAATAATGAATATTCCCCTCCTCATCCTCATCATAATCAGCTACCACAAAACGTTTGACAGTGAAAACAAGAAGCAGACTCACAGAAGAGCAGAAGAAAAACATAAAAATTAAGAGAACAAGAAGAAACAAATAAAGTTCTGGTGGTAGTGGTAATGTTGACTTCTGGTTCTGAACTGTTTCGGCTATCATGCTTGCATAATAATAAATCGAAACAAAACTTCCACAAAGGAGTAGAATATTTATTGATATCAAACCCCTTTTTTTTAATTTGATCAGCCGTGTTTGCCATTATTGCCTATGATAGAAAAGGAGAAAAAAAAAATTTCCTCAAAAAAAAAAAAGAGCAAAAACATATATGTTAAAAAAAAAAAAAAAAAAAAAAAAAAAAAAAAGAGCCTGACAGACATAATTTAACAATAATTTTTCCACCTAAAAAGTATTTTTAGGTGCCTGTATTTTTCTTTACTGTTATGTAGGAAGAAGAGGGAAAGAACTCGTTAACTATAATTGCAGAAAACAGTGTGAGTGTGGTGAGTTATGGCTTATGATATATTAGTTTAGTTAAAATTCGAATATATAATCCATACGTTTGAAATATTTTCATAGTATATCTTAAGCATTGGAAATATTTCCTTATTTATATACATCAAAAAAGATATGTTTCTTTTTATATATTAAAAAAAGATTTATTTTCTTTTGCCGTCGTTTAAAGAAAGTTGAATAACAAATTTGTATATTCAACTAAGGGATAATTACGAAACCACATATCTATAGGATTAACTATTGTGGGAATTATTATTATCTTTTAAAATTATAATTAGGATTATCTTTTATTAATTATTTTATGATTCTGTGACTTTTGAATTCAACATTGTCTTTATTCAGTTAATTTACTTTTTTTTTAGGAGGGAATGCATTTCTTAATTTCCGTTAACAAATAGCAGCCACATCAGCCATATCGACACTTACAAAATAAAAATAAAATAAAATAAAAGGGCTAATTTCTAGTAAAATAATATATTTCACTTAAACTATTAGATTCAACGTAGGACAGCCCCATTTTCGGGTCGAGAAATGTGACTACAAATGCGTACTGATAGGAAAATATGATAAAACAAAGAACATAAATTGGAATATATAAAATTATAACAAAAATTATAGGATAAAAATTGTTAGCAATACAAACAGTTGTAATGAGAAACTTAGATGAGAAGTTGAGACACGTATAACATACGTTTTTTTAAAAGATAATTAAATTTACCTTATCACTATTGGTGCCGAACGTTTGAATAGACGTCTACCTCCCAAGACATAACAGCTGCAAATAGCAATCGAACACCACGAACATACTTTCGATCAACTAAAATTTATCCCAACCCTATCACACTTATTTCGTAGACCACACTACAGAATAGATAACACTAAGAACAAAACTAAAAGATAAGATTTTGGATTTGTGTTTTGTGTTCTGATCTTGAGGGAATGCCAATTTATAGGCTTCAAGGAAAGACTGTCGAAGTCTGCAACGTCTGTTGTTATAAGGCATAAATTCATAATTAATTCACTTAATTCCAAATACAAATGAGACTATTTAACCTTTTCTACCAAAACAATAATAAAAAAAAAGTACCACCACCAACTTTTTGCATCAAGATTCTGATGTCTTTTCTAATTGAACTTATTACAGCAATTCGGTGTGCTAAGGTTTGGATTGTAGAATTTATTCGAATTGATTATATGTTTATTGAGACGTTTGAATTATTGGAATTAAAAACTATAAAACCTTGTAATGTACTCGGAAAAAAATATCAATATGGATCTTGTTTCGTTCGTCTCGAAATTCTATACATTTAAAAATATATATATCTTATTTGGACTTGTCTATATTAAGTTATGGACTTTTAAAGTTTGAGTTACAAAACTGTGTGAATAGTGAAGTTAAGAAAAAAAAGACAAAAATTAAATTGTAATTATATGGTTTGAACCCTACACCAAACATCCCCAAGTGTGCCTACGAAGATTTAAAAAGAAAAAGAAAAAAAAAATGTTACATACGGTTTGATGTGAAAAATCTTCCTACATATAATATATATAAAAGATGTTACCCGTTTTTCTAAGAGATATGCATTATTATTATTATTATTATTATTATTAAAAATACGCTTTGAATTGATTTTTTTAATACGAAAGAAATTATTGATATTATTCAGCTGGCGAAAAAGATACATCGAAGGAGGCTTCAGCCATTGTGGAAGGTGGTAAGAGATAGTAACTGGTAAGAGGCGCTTGTTTGTCATAGACTCATAGGAAACTAGGTGAAACTTTTGGGTCCGTTTGGTAAATGAGTTGAGTTTGAGATGAGCTGAAATTTTTAAATTTGAATTAAGTTGATTTTTTTAAAAAGTAGTTATAAATTTTGTTGACTTTTCAGAAAAAGACAAAAATTGAGATGAAAAATTTGAATTGAGTTTGAGTGAAGTTGATTCACCAAACAAAATATTTCTTAAAATTGTGTCATGATGGGGATATAACCTTTAATGGCATAATACTTAGGCTTTTTTTCTAATGGTACATACTAAATTTATTATAAAGTTGTAATTTATATCTTGAATTTTTAATTTTGACAATTTGCACCTTAAACTTATACATATATAGTAATTAAACAATGTTGATTTTTTTAATGAAAACTGATACTTCACTTGCATATAGATTGTTAATTAATAAAGATAAAAATGATTATTTATATCATAGATTAACAACCTATATGCAAATCACATATCAATTTCTTTTAAAAGATTAATATCACTGTCAATAGGGTGTAAATTGCTACATATATATTTGTAAGTTTATGGTGTAAATTGTTAAAATTAAAAGTTTAGAGTGTAAATTGTAACTTTAAGATAAATTTAGGGTGTATTAATGCAAAAAAGCCTGATACTTAAAAGGGTTGTATGCAAAAATATCATAAATTTGATACCAGCTTATATTTATGTCCACCATAACATTAAAGTAAATAATATTTTCATTTTATAATACTAAAATTATCAATTTTAATATTTTGGATAAAATTATAAAAATGTACTTAAAACACGACTCTCCACCTAATTTTCTTTACTTAAAAAACAATTCCAGATCCCACCTAGAAAATACAGGAGGATTAAAATAATTCTTCGAAAAGAGCACTTAATACAAAACCAGTGAACAATAAATTAACTTAAAAAAATAAGGAGACCACCTTCATAGATAGAGACTTGACACAACAATAAATACATAAAATCCAGAACCTAAATGGCAGAAACATCGTCACTGTTCTACATGAACATGGACCACAAAACAAAAATTAAAACCCAACAACATGGAGAGAAACACCATTGATAAGTCGACCCCACGCAACCACAGAAGCATATAAACACAGAATTGTATAGAGCCGTAAGCAACACAGACTAACCTCCACCACACCAGCACATGAGATCCATTCGTTGCCGCCGACGGCCTGGAGCCCCCAACTTGTTCAACACAAACCCACCTCCAAAGCCCAAAACCAGTCCATGAAGGCCTCTCGCTTCCAGCTCTATCACGATGAGGGAGTGGACTCGAGTTTCCAAAAGAGTCGACAAGAACTCGAACCCCCACCTTGCCTCCATGCATTTTCTTTTACCACACGATCGAACCCTCTTTAAGGGTGGGTCTTTAAGTGTGAAGCCCAGAGCTCCATCTCTTGGACCGGGAATTCGAAGGCTGGCCGGCTAGATGTCACCGTCGAACTCCAACCCTAAGCGGAAGGTGTGCATATAATTAACCCTAGAGCGCGCACAAAGAGAGAGATTAAAAAATAAATTAAAAACAAAAATTGGACTACAGAAATTATAAGACACATCTGATCTTTTGAAGGAAAAAAAAAAAAAAACCAACCAAAACATAATTGCGTAAAACATAAATAAAGGAATACAAGGAAGAATATGCCTAAAAGATATTAACAATAGATAGTAATATATTAATCCTCAGCTTTCTCCAAAAGTAAAAACACCATCAACTGAAAAAAATAAATAAATAAATAAAATAAAATAAAAATTAGGTAAAGCTGCAGTATAGTCCCTTTTATATACCCTATCAATAAAGTTCATTTTTAAACCATTAAGATGTAATCAAACGGTTGAGATGTTATTTGTGTATTATAATTATCATACACATTACCTCATATTAGTATAGATTAATAAATTTAAAAAATTAAAAAATTAAAAAAAAAACCAACCCCTTCCCTTCCTCGACACCAGTGATGGACCTCCCCGACCAGATTTCCCCCATGCCCGACGTCGAAGAGCCCAGGCGCCACCCACCACTTAACCCCCAATGCTGACCAAACCCCCATCCCCCTTCAGTGCTCAAGTGCCCCCCCTCCCTCCCCCCCCCCCCCCTCCCCCCCCCCCCCCCCAAACTCCCGACTCCGACCAGACCCCCTACCCCCACGCTCAAGCCCCCCCACCCCCGACGCCAACCAGACCCCCCCCCCAAGGCCCCGTGCTTGAGCCAGACCCCCCACCCCGACACCGACCAAACCCCCCAACCCCAGCTCTCAAGCCCCCCCTCCCCCCACCCCCGACGCCGACCAGAACCCCCTATCCCCCACCCTTGATACCGACCAAACCCCCCGCTCTTGAGGCCCTTCGTCCTGACCCCGGTGACGGAAATTTTTAATTTTTTTTTTAATTCCTTAATCAAATACTACTGTATGGTAAAGTATATGATAATTACCGCATACAAGGAACATCTCAGCCGTTCGATTATATCTGAATGGTTTAAAAATAAGCTCTATTGATAGGGTATCTAAAAGGGACTTTATAACAGTTTTACCCCTTAAATTAAAAAAAAAAACTAAAAAAAAAACTGTGGTAAAAGCCCATTTTATATACCATATCGATAGAACTTAATTAAACATTTTAAATATAATCGAACTGCTGAAATGTTGCTTGTGTACAATATTTATCATATATTTTATCTTATAGTAATATTTGATTAAGAAATTAAAAAAAAATTAAAAATTTCCATCACCAGGGTCAGGACGGGGGGGCTCGAGCTCTTGGGAGGGGGAGGGGGGTTTTGGTCGGCGTCGGGGGTTAGAGGGGGGGAGGGGGGTCTGGTCAGCGTTGGGTGTTGGGGGGAGGGGTAAGGGTGGGGGGCTCGAGTGCGGGGGAAGGGTGGTCTTGTTGTCGTCGGGGGTGGGGGGGCCACCGGAGTCAAAAGGGTGCCTGGCCTCATTGGCGTTTGGGGGGGGGGGGGGGAGGGGGGCAGATCTGGTTAGGGGGTCAGTCACCAGCATCAGCGGGGAAGTCGCCACCGTCGGGGAAGGGAAGGGGTGGTTTTTTTTATTTATTTATTAATTTATATTAATATGAGATAAGGTGTATGATAATTATGATACACAAGCAACATTTTTACCGTTCAATTACATTTTAACGGCTTAAAAATGAGTTCTATTGATAGGGTATATAAAAGGGACTTTATTGCAGCTTTACACAAAAAAAAAAAAAAAAAAAAAACAAACAAACAAAGAAATAAAGGGTAAAGCTGCGGTAAAGCCCTTTTTATATACCCTATCAATAGAGCTCATTTTTAAACCGTTAAGATGTAATTGAACGGTTAAGAAGTTGTTTGTGTATCATAATTATCTTATATTTTACCTCATATTAGTATAGATTAATAAACAAATTTTCTTTAAAAAAACCCACCCCTTCTCCTCCAGCTTCACCGGATTTTTTCTTGCCACAGCCCCATCCGTCGCGGCCTCCGCCTCACCGCCGTCCTCGCAATTTCATATGCCTTCAATTTTCACGATCTCCAATGGTGGAGATCAATTTGGAAGAAATCAGCAACTGTGGAGGAACAACGAGATCTCTGAGATGGTGATCGAAGCTTCAAGAGCTACCGAAGCTCCAATCGTGGCTTCTCCGTCCATACGCAGTCCAATCGCCGGAGATCTGTTCGCGTCGCCTGGATCGGGATTAATGGTTGCTCGCCGATCGAGAGTGTTTGCTTGCTAGGAATCGTCGTCAGCCACCTGACCTCCATTGCAGTCTCCGATCTAGCAGTTCTAGAGTCGTCGTCATCACTACGGCCAGAACTGGCTCATGTGAAGTATATATGCCATGGCTCCGAGGAATCATAGTTGGCCACCCGACCTCCGTTGCAATCTCCGATCTGACAATTTCTGACAAACTTCAGGGGGGGAGGGGGAGGCGGTTGCCAGGGTCGAGCACGGGGGGGTGGGGGGGGGGGCCTCATCGGCGTCATAGGGGGATGCCTGGGCTCGAGCACCGGGGGGGGGTCCAACAGCATTGGAGGTGCTTGGCTCTTCGGTGGGTCGTCGGCCAATGAGAGAATGAGTGTTTTACCCATTTTTTTTTTAATATATTTTTTAAAATTTTTTTGTTTATGCTAGTATAAGATAAAGTACATTATAAATATTATACATAAATAATATATCAGTCATTAATTACCTATTAACGGTTTAAAAATACGTTTAATCGATAGCGACCATTGGTAAACAAAATCAGCCCGTAACTCCATAAGATAGGTAACACGTAAACAATCCTACAACCGATCCACAAAATCAGCCCATAACTCCACAAGATTGGTAACACGTAAACAATCCTGCAACCGATCCACATCCTCACCCACCGTCAAAGCTAACTTCGAAACTTGTCAAAGGTTGTAACTAGTCCACGGTTTCAAATCCCATGTTCCTCTTCTTCTTCCTCATCTTCTAGAGCAACAAAAATGTCTGGTTCTCTGTTCTTCTTGTTCTTCTTCCTTGTTGGTAATTCTCTTTTCTTCGTCCCGACCCATCAAAAGCCAACCATTTCTCTCAACACCACCCACCTCTCCAAATCCGGCGACGCCGTCCTGATCCAATGGTCAGGAATCTCCGATCCCTCCCACCTCGACTGGCTCGGCATCTACTCTCCCCCCTCCTCCGCCCACGACGACTTCGTCGGCTACCTCTTCCTCTCCTCCTCCCCCGGCTGGCAATCCGGGTCGGGTCGCCTCTCGATTCCGCTCACTAACCTCCGATCCAACTACTCCTTTCGGATCTTCCGATGGACCGACTCCGAGATCAACCCCAAGAAGCGCGACCACGATCGGAACCCCCTTCCCGGGACGAAGCACCTGCTGGCCGAGTCGCCGGAGCTCGGGTTCGGACCGGGTCGTGGGCCGGAGCAGATCCATTTGGCGTACACGGACCGGGACGATGAGATGCGGGTCATGTTCGTGACGGCCGACGGCGGGGAGAGGCGCGTGAGGTACGGGGTGAGGAGGAAGGCGCTGGGCCAGGTGGCGGTGGCGCGTGTGGGGAGGTACGAGAGGGAGGACATGTGCGACGCACCGGCGAATGAGAGCGTGGGGTGGAGGGACCCTGGGTTTATCCATGATGGGGTTATGGGGAATTTGAAGAAGGGGGTGAAGTATTATTATCAGGTGATTACTGATTAACTTAATCAAGCTTAATTTGGCTTAATTTTATGATTTAGTTATTTTAAGCTTTAGAACCCATTGGAAGAAATAGACCAAAAAGGATGTTTTTGAAAACTTCTTTTGAAAATTTTGTTAGATTTTCAGTTGGTTGGAAAATGAGCTTCTCTGTTTAGTTTACAGTTATTTTCGTTAACCTTATGAAGATTGTGATCAGAAAGAGTTAAAACTTAGCTCCCATTTGGATTATAGTTTCGAACTTATAATTCAAAAACTTTTCTTTTTTAGTGTTTTCTGTTATAAAATTTGGATTTTCCTATTCGAATCTGTAAATCATGCAATATTTAATTGTAAAATTGTTGCAAGAACTAGTGTTCACGTTACATTCTATATGACAATAAACGTAACAGGTTGGAAGTGATTCCAAAGGTTGGAGTGCAATTCACAGCTTTATGACGCGCAATGGGGACTCGGATGAAACGATAGCGTTTATGTTCGGTGACATGGGAGCTGCAACACCATACACGACCTTCATCCGCACGCAAGATGAGAGCTTATCCACTGTGAAGTGGATACTTCGCGACATTGAAGCGCTTGGTGACAAGCCTGCTTTTGTCTCGCACATTGGAGATATTAGCTATGCAAGAGGCTATGCATGGATTTGGGATCAATTCTTCGCCCAAATCGAATCGATTGCATCAAGAGTTCCGTACCATGTGTGCATTGGTAATCACGAGTATGATTGGCCTCTCCAACCTTGGAAACCTGATTGGTCCATGTATATATACGGAAAAGATGGGGGTGGTGAATGTGGGGTGCCCTACAGCCTTAGGTTCAACATGCCCGGGAACTCTTCGGAACTAACTGGAACCCGAGCGCCTGCCACTAGGAACTTGTACTACTCATTTGATATGGGGTCGGTTCATTTCGTTTATTTATCAACAGAGACCAATTTTCTTGAAGGAAGCAGACAATACGGGTTCATCAAGCATGATTTGGGGTCTGTTAATCGGACCAAGACGCCTTTCGTGGTAGTCCAAGGGCACAGGCCGATGTACACAACCAGCAACGAAATCAGAGACGCTCCAATGAGAGAGAAAATGCTGAAGCATTTGGAACCTCTGTTTGTGAAGAACAATGTGACACTTGCATTGTGGGGTCATGTGCATAGGTATGAGAGGTTTTGCCCATTGAATAACTTCACTTGTGGAAGCATGGGCAAGAACGGGTTGAACTGGAAAGGATACCCCGTTCATGTCGTGATAGGCATGGCCGGACAAGATTGGCAACCTATTTGGGAACCCCGACCAGACCACACCGATCTCCCAATCTTTCCGCAGCCTGAGCGGTCTATCTACCGTGGTGGGGAATTCGGATACACAAGGTTGGTTGCCACAAAGGAAAAGCTCACCCTTTCATACGTTGGGAACCATGACGGAAAGGTGCATGATGTGGTGGAGATTCTGGCATCTGGAGAAGTTCTTAATGCTGGCGTTAGTCGAGATATTGTCGATAGTGAAATCAGCCAAACTGAAACCACGCACGACCATGGAGTTGAATCCACATTCTCTTTGTTTGTGAAGGGAGCTAGTATTTTGGTCCTCGGGGCCTTTTTAGGCTATGTTCTCGGTTTCATTTCGCATGCAAGGAAAGGAGCTCTGTCCAGAAATACCTGGACTCCTGTTAAAAGCGAGGAGACATAATTTCATTACAAGATTTTGATTTCCCCGGTATTTTAACGCTTGTAATTAGTAACAAGGTTTTGCATAATGTTATGGGGCTCTTCTGCTGGGTTCTGGGGATTGAATTTGAAATTGAATTATACGAACATAATAGAATATACTTGTATGAGTGCAACGAGAGCAGCCTCTCTGTAAATATTCGTTAAAATCGTCATGTCTATGGCATGGTATGGAGGGGATTTTGTAGTGAAACATGCAACTTTTTATGTGTATTCTATTCAAATAATGTGGAGCTGTATTGTATCTAATGACGTGTTTGTGTGGGAAAAATATATCTTTTATTATTGCATTTGTAGATCAAACAAAATCAAATTGAATACAGTCATTATGTTTTGCAAAACTTGGTAAGGTGAGGATAAACTTCGATTCTCACTTCCCGAGCAAACGCCGTGCTCGTTGGTTGGCACCTTTCACTCGAGAGTTAAGCTCATCCACGTCGTCGGAGAGATGATCAAGTGCTTTGTTTTGCCTGCATTTGCGATTGCGATTCGTTGAATATTTTTCTTGTTACTAAATAATTAGAATAACATGGTTATTAAGAATGAAGATAGGATTTAACCTGTTAAGTTCAGTTCCCATGTCCACGGCCATGTTCTTCAAGTCACCTAAAATGTTGCTTAAATCTGATAGAGCATCGTCTTGCTTTGCCTTCTCAAACTGTCAAATTCCACAATCCAATATAAAGCAAATCCATACAAACGCAATGAAATTTTCTTATTTCCTAACTAATTAGTCAACAAATACTTACCTCAACTTTCTGCAAGGCGCCTGTAGTCTCCGGAGGAGGCGTCCACGGAGCCGACCTTCTTATTGGTACCGGAGCTAAACCCAGCCTTTGCCTCTGCTCCAAGTTGTTTACACTTCGTTTTGATGAAGCATCTGTTCAGCCAGGTCAAAAACCAATCTTGAATTTCACTATTTTTAAAAAATGTGTCAAGGAAAGTGAAGCAAGTTAAGCTTAAACAGGAAGAAAACCTGCAGTTATAACAGGCCCCGCAATATCTCGGGTCTTCTTCGGCATCCAAGTCTTGGAGAACATTCCCCCAAGATTGTTTAAAAGCTTCTCACCCTGTTTTCAACACACCAGTTTGTCAAAACACATATAAAGAATCAAATCGAATCGCAACGAACACCGAAAAAAATGTACATAGATTAAAAAACAGGGCTAACCCGGCTCAAATCCTTGTCCATATCAACAGCCATCATGTGAGTCCCTGTGATTTGCTCACCCTGATGGTTCAACATGTCGAGGGTACGAGTAGCATCCTCTCGGATATCTTCGGCTATCTTCAGGCAACTGTTGACGCTCTTCGTCGTCTCCTCGGCCTTGTACACGGCATAATTCTCTAGCTCCTGGACACTCTGCTTCTCCAGCCCTCCCGAATCGCGGAAATCGTCTTCTTCGAAGTCCGGCGCAATGAGCATCGGCTCGGAAGAAGTTCTCCTCGCGGGCTTAAGCGAGTTCTTCGCATCTTCGGTGTCGGAATCGAAAGGGTTCGTGCTAGAAGAAACCGGGAATCCAGGGTCTACCGATTTCTGCTTGGAGACCTTGTTTGCCGGCGATTTCATGAACCCGAACATGTTGATTGGTCCTCCAACAAATCAAGAACCGTATCTGAAAAGCATCTAAATTCTTAATGATCTAAATTGAATCACCCGAATCATAAGGAAACGAAACAGAAGAAAATTTAGCGGATAACGATGAGAACTTACGGGACAACGAAGAACAGAGAACTCGGAGACAGATCAGAACCGAGGATTGGGAAGCATTGTCTATTGAGTAGGGTAACCAGAAAAAAAATATATAAAAAAAAAGGTTGTCGCTAAGATTTTCTTGAATTGTGTCTTCTTGGTGGGAAGGAGAGAGAAAATAGAAGAGAAAATGAGAAAGAATGGGAGGCGCGGAGAGAAAGAAGAAAATTTGTATGGTTTGTGTCATCAGCGCCTCCATTTTGAGAGGTTCTGAATTATGACCGTTGGGTACCTTTACCTCTGAAAAAAATAAAAAATAAAAAATTCCTGATCTTCTACCTGACTCTTCCTGGCACGTTTGTCCCAACCCTCCCACGTGGCGTCCTTCGCCTTCCTTTGTTCTGATCTTTCCATTGATTGGGCTCAATGATCGGCCCAAACATTCGGGCCCATTTCAAATGAGGGAATAGCATGGAATAGCATGGGGTCTCTGTAGAGGAATTTTACCGGCAATACATGAAGAAAATGTCACTTGTTAAACATCATTCATGTTCCTGCATTTGGTTCTTTGAAAAAAAAAAATTTAAGGTCGAATTTATCAATCAACAAAAAGTTGCAGGTACATTTGTAACAGATTGTAGGTTATTTTTCAGTTCATTAATTAACGTATATTTAACTATTTAATGTCTCTTTAGCCCAAAAAAAAAAAAAAAAAAACGTCTACCTAACTATTGGACTAAATTACAAGACATTCTTAAAGAAAAATGTTAATAATACTAATTCTAATCACAACTTTTAAGTACCAACTCGTGTAATATTTGAGTTGTTGTTATTTTATTGATAAATATTTAAAATATTATCATATCAATTAATTGCATCAATAATGAAAAATGATATGTGAGTTGGTTCTCAAAAAATTAAAAATAAAATTGATATCCCTAATACTACTCTCGACCTACCAAAGCTAAAAACAACGGTTTGATTAGAAATAAATGCAATTAGGTCTCGACTAGGAAAGTGACTTCGAATCTAAGCTCCTAAAAACTCCAATGATTAAGAAAAATCATGTATACAACTCCAACTTCGAGTCCACATTTATAATTAATAATAAAGAAATTAACAATAAAGAATAATAAAGATATCAAAATGGTTGGACTAGGCAACTATAGCATGTTAGGCCATCTAGATGTGATGCCGATGCCGGCATCACAAGGCATCAAGCGATTGAATTTTTTTGGTTTAAATAATTTTGTTGCTCCATTGCATAATTTTTTTCATAATTTTTTTAATCAAACGTTAAGTGACCCTTAAGTCATATAGTGAATGCAAATCATGGGGGAAAAAAAACATACTTTGTTCGAATAATACTTTTCAAATCCAAGCTTAAGAATTTGGGATTCTTATAACTTTCTCATAAGAGAAAATCATAAAAGAGGTTCTCTTTGTTTTTGTTTTGGTTTTTTTTTTTTTTTTAATTAAAGAAGTAATATAGTTATATAAGAGGGCAATTGTCCATTTGCAACCCGAAACGGTGCTTTTTCCTCGTGATTTTCATTTTAGAAACATTTTGATAGTTCTAAGTAGAAAAAGAGACTACACCCACATGGGTGAATGGATTGAAAAGTGTGAGAGTCTTTGCTAATTTTTCCTTTTTGTTTATTCGGGTTCGACTCTTATTGTCTCCTCTTAGACCTCGCTCCAGTTTTGACTATTGAAATATTGGTTTGGTAATGGTAAAATAAATTTCGGATGATCGATTGAGAAAAACTAGTATAAAAAACATATCTCTCTATCATAGTTAAGGAAAGGAATTCCTGAAGTTAAAAACCTAAAAATAATAGTAAGACGTCAAGATCTTTTAATTCAAAAAAAAAAAAAAAACTGATTACACTTTTTCCCTTCAAAATATCTGTCAGGGCATGGCCAGCTTGACATTTTCTGGTCCCCTCAATCTTTCACAAGTATCCCAAACGAAAAGAATCAATTGGAATAATATTTGGATTGTTCTCAGCATACCAAATAAACGACATATAAAATATATGAGCCGGTGACCCAACACCTAAATACGACAAACAAAAAGGGAAACGACAACTCCACGACGACTTTTGATTTTTCCCTCGTTTTTAACATGACGCGAAACAACTGAAAACGAACCCAAGTGCAGAAGATAAGAGGACGAACACTTCTCCACTCTCTCTTTCACTCATTCCTCTCTGTTTATCTCACAAATTCAGAGAGAGAAAACTAGAGAGAGAAACAATGGCGGCGACGATCCCATTCTCGGCGACGACTACGTCATCCAAGTCCGGTTCACGTTCCGATTTCGACTCCGGCTTCGCAAATCTCCACCGTTGGAATCCAAATTCCAAGCTCTTCTTCGCCAATTCTTGTCGGAATTCGCGAAGACCTAGAAGAAGGAACTTCTGCGTGAAGAACGTCGCCAGCGACCAGAAGCAGGAAATCGAAGATCCTATCACTCAAGAAGGTAGTTTAATTCTTCAAATTTTCTTGAATTTTATGGTAATGGCGGATTTGAATTGGTAATTAGATGTTCAAGAAACGCAGGTACTTTGGCTAACTTTGTTCCGGACTCGTCGTCGATCGCTTCGAGCATAAAGTACCACGCGGAGTTCACGCCGTCGTTCTCTCCTGAGAAATTTGAGCTCCCGAAGGCTTATTATGCGACTGCGGAAAGTGTTCGGGATATGCTTATTATCAACTGGAACGCTACGTATGACTACTATCAGAAGATGAATGTCAAGCAGGCTTATTACATTTCAATGGAGTATTTGCAGGTTCATCTTTTTTTTTTTTTTTTTCTTTTTTTTTGGCTCTTTTTTGCTTGGTGTGCTTAATCTTGGTTTGTATATCGGTTCGTAACTTAGGATTTGACACTCCCGAACTTTGGTAGGTTAATTTTGACAAATTTTCCTCTACTTTAACGGAGTGTTGCAGAGACCAATATATGGTCACGTTTAAATGAGTAGACTGCACTTTCAAATGACAATGGGGACATGTCGTGTCACGCATATGAGGGCGTTTCCTTTTAAATTTTAACAAACATTCATTGATATAGGGGTATAATGCAATATGTTATTCAATTTGGGAGATAATTGCTACAATTGAAATCAGAGAGAGCAACTTGCCAATTCAATCAAAGTTTTGGGCTAAAATGCCAAAATCCGAGTTGTGTTGACTATTATTTGTCCACTATGTTGCAGGGTAGAGCATTGCTGAATGCAGTTGGTAATTTGGAGCTCTCAGGGGCTTATGCAGAGGCTTTGAAAAAATTGGGGTACAATCTAGAAGATGTAGCTCGGCAGGTTAGATATATGATATTTCTTTTGAATCTCTTATGGTGTCGTATACAAGGCTGCCAAAAAAAAAAAAAGTGTTGTCCTTTTCTTTCCTTAGCCCATGGTTTTGAATCGATTTATTTGATAGTAGAATCTCAAAGCAAGGCTGGTTAAGACTTGCCAAAATAAAGAGATGAAGTTTCTAAACCATAACTTTAAGTAGAAATGACTTGATACACTTCGTGAATGACAGGAACCCGATGCTGCGCTTGGGAATGGGGGACTAGGACGGCTCGCTTCTTGCTTTCTAGACTCCTTAGCAACACTCAATTACCCGGCATGGGGTTATGGACTAAGATACAGGCATGGCTTGTTTAAACAACTCATTACTAAAGATGGCCAGGAGGAAGTTGCTGAAAATTGGCTTGAGGTATGATTTACTCTTTTACGTTACTGGTTAAGTTAGCCTATTGAGCATGCTTAGCCTAAGTATTGTGTGCAATTTATGTTTAAGTATTTATTGATCAAATTTTATCTTAGCAGATGGGCAATCCCTGGGAGATTGTAAGAAATGATATCAGCTATCCTGTAAAGTTCTACGGCAAAGTTATTTCGGGGCCAGATGGAAATAAACAATGGGTTGGAGGAGAGGATATAATTGCAGTTGCCTATGATGTTCCAATTCCAGGATACAAAACCAAAACCACCATAAACCTTCGGTTATGGTCCACAAAAGTTGCATCTGAACATTTTGATTTAGGTGCCTTCAATGCTGGAGATCACCCCAAAGCATATGCAGCTATTAAGAGTGCTGAAAAGGTTATAAATCAGTCCGAAATTAGCTTCCATGTTGAATTTACTGTGAATGTAACAATCCTCAAACTTCACAAATAACTTGTTAGAATACTCTATGCTGTTCTTAGATTAGATAAATCGATAAATGACGATACCACAAATATTGTATACTTGATTAGATCTGCTACGTATTGTACCCCGGGGACGAATCAGTGGAGGGGAAAACATTGCGGTTAAAGCAACAATATACACTATGCTCTGCTTCTTTACAAGACATTATTGGTCGTTTTGAAAAGAGATCAGGAGAACCTGTGCTGTGGGAGAAGTTTCCTGATAAGGTGGCCGTGCAGATGAATGACACTCACCCAACACTCTGCATACCAGAGCTGACTCGGATATTGATAGACGTGAAGGGTTTGAGCTGGAATGAAGCATGGAATATTACTCGAAGGTACTTCCTCTATGTTTGGATATCATGGTCTTGTTATTAAACGTGTGATCAGTCCTGTCTTGCTGAAAAATTCATTGTCCTGCATTCTTCCTTTTATTTTTCTGCTCAAATACTTTATATGTATTGTATGTATTTAATTATGCGAATTAGATATGCGTATGATCACAAACGCGCATGTATGACGGTACACAATCATTCATTGCTTTTAGCTGCAGTATTTAACAAGCTTTTCTGGTTTAATTACCATTGTGCCAGAACTGTTGCATACACAAATCACACTGTTCTACCCGAGGCGCTAGAGAAATGGAGCTTGGAGCTTATGCAGCAATTGCTTCCTCGACATGTTGAGATCATAAAATTGATCGATGAGCAGGTAAATTCAACATTTTAGCCATCATATTTGACCAATAAAGTAATATCCGCCACCACCATCCTCAACATATGCAGCGTGGGAATTTTGAATAGGAAACAACGCATGTTCTTCCATTTAGATACTCTTCATTGTCCTACAACTAATATTAGAATATGAACAAAGATTCTTTTGCTCCTGTTACAACTATTTTTTTGTCATGGGTTGACCAGCTAATTCATGAGATCATTGCTGAGTATGGTTCGGAGGATCTTGAATTGTTACAAGAAAAGCTGAAAGCAATGAGAATTCTAGACAACCTTGAGTTGCCTGACTCCGTCCTAGAATTGTTAAACATATCAGAAGAAGATTCTGCTTCTGATACCATTGAGGAAGCTGATGTTTCTGAGGGAGAAACAAAATCAACTGATGGAGAAACTAAAGCCGGTGATGAAGAAACTAAAGCCAGTGATAAAGAAACTAAAGCCAGTGATGAAGAAGATCAATCAGTGGAACTGGAGGGCAATGAGGAAAAAACAACTAAAGTGACATTTAAACAAGATCCGAAACTGCCAAAGATGGTCCGCATGGCTAATCTATGTGTTGCTGGTGGATATGCAGTAAATGGGGTTGCAGAGATTCATAGCCAAATAGTAAAAAATGAAGTGTTTAATGAATTTTATGAGGTAAGAACGGCAATTATGTTCTTTCTTTTTTGGTTCCTCAAGCTATTCCTACAACAAATTTCCCACCGAAACTTCGCAAGCATTTTTTTTTCACAGATGTGGCCTGAGAAATTTCAGAACAAAACAAATGGAGTAACGCCAAGAAGATGGATTAAGTTTTGCAATCCAGATCTTAGCAAAATTATTACCAAGTGGATCGGCACTGAGGATTGGGTAACAAACACGCAAGTATTGATGACACTTAGAAAGGTAGAGATTCTTTTCTCAAACTAATTACATAGGTGGATACACATTCTACTTATGTTCCATATGTGATGTGCATTCTTCGGAAATTTTATCTTTTATGTTCATGGAAGGAATTAACAAGTTTCCTTGGTATCTTAAACTGTTGTATCAGTTCTAGTATCAGTTTTCCCCAAGTTTGTTATCTTATTTCTATGTGTATCTTTCATGTTCATGCAAGGAAGAAATTCAGCTTATTCAGCCAAAAAAATGGAAGAAATTCAGTTGCCTTGTTATCTTAAATGGTTGTATCAGTTCTAACGTAATTTTTCCACAGTTTGCGGATAATGAAGATCTCCAATCTGAATGGAGGGAAGCAAAAAGGAGAAACAAGATAAAGGTGGCGTCATTCATCAAAGAAAAGATGGGTTATGTTGTTAGTCCTGATGCTATGTTTGACATACAGGTCATTCTCTTTAATGAAATCTTAAGTTCTAATGCCTCCCAAAATCAATGCTAAAGGCCGCCTTTAGAGCTTACAATGTTGCGTAAAGCATAATTGCAGTTAAATTGTACTTGAATTAAAAATTTATATTTCATGTCGATGACTTTGTGCATTAATGCTTATCCAATGCCATTAGTGTTTCTTTTCTGCTCCGAAGCTCAAAAAGACTTGTTTATTCTAGGTGAAACGCATCCATGAGTATAAGAGGCAGTTACTTAATATCATGGGGATTGTTTATCGCTACAAGAAGATGAAAGAACTGAGTCCTGAGGAAAGAAAAGAAAAGTTTGTTCCTCGAGTGTGTATATTTGGAGGAAAGGCCTTTGCCACATACGTCCAGGCCAAGAGGATTGTGAAATTTATCACAGACGTGGGAGCTACATTAAATCATGATCCGGACATAGGCAATCTCTTGAAGGTACCTAACATACTCGGTCTTAATTGGCTTTTAACATGTAATGTTGGCGTGACAGAATGAACGAAAAAGTGAGATGAACTTGGTTAGCATTAGACATACAAAAAAAAAAAAAAAAAAAAACAATTTTTAATTTTTTGACAGGGTTTATCAGTGATTGATAATCTTATTTTTCTCTTCCATTACAGGTAGTATTTGTCCCTGATTACAATGTCAGTGTTGCCGAAGTGCTTATTCCTGGCAGTGAGCTGTCACAGCATATAAGGTTTTCTTCCCCCCCCCGCCCCCCCCGACTTCGATATCTCATCAAGCTGACCCTTAATTATAATTATAGTAGCATGTCACATACGCACTTGAATTCACAATAAAGAAGAAATCAAGGAGACAACAAAATGAAAATTGTGTGAACCAAATTTATTATCCTGGTATCCGACTTGTTGCTATTTTTACTGTCTTTATGTAGCACTGCTGGAATGGAGGCAAGTGGAACCAGCAATATGAAGTTTGCAATGAATGGCTGTATACTAATTGGAACCTTAGATGGGGCCAACGTTGAAATAAGAGAAGAGGTTGGAGAAGACAACTTTTTCCTTTTTGGTGCAAGAGCACATGAAATTGCTGGACTAAGGAAAGAAAGAGCTGAGGGAAAGGTAAGCTTGGAAGCTCTCAAACGGCATTGTTACTCGTTTTCATTTGGGATACTTTATTCTTTTCATTGGATTCTACTTACATGTCTTGACCATATATTTTTCTCCTCGTTACCATAGTGAAAGAAGCAGAATTAGAGGAAAAAGAAAAAAACTAACTGTTTGACTATTTGACAGTTTGTGCCTGACCCACTTTTCGAAGAAGTAAAGGCGTTTGTCAGAAGTGGTGTTTTCGGCCCCTATAACTATGAAGAACTCATGGGGTCTTTGGAAGGAAATGAAGGTTATGGTCGAGCCGATTATTTCCTTGTTGGGAAGGACTTCCCTAGCTACATAGAGTGCCAAGACATGGTTGATGAGGCATATCGAGACCAGAAAGTAAGTGACTAATGCTCCATATCTCCATACACGTTCTTCGCATTTTTGTGCTCATGTTGTTTGCATTTCATTTCGCAGATTAGTAGTTTAGTGGGGAAAAATTCCAAACTAAAACATACGTAACACACCACACACGCACACAAATTAAACTTGGCTTAAACACAATGTACCCGGTCGCGGAGAGTCATATATGTCCCAATAGGTTGGCATAGGGGTTTTGGAACTATAGGAACTTGAATATAGATCCAACATCAAGATGTGTGGTCAAATATCTAATTCAGTTCTTCTTCTTCTGTATTGTTACTTTCTCTCCTTAATGAATGATGGGACAGAGATGGACCAAGATGTCGATCTTGAACACAGCTGGTTCGTACAAGTTCAGCAGTGATAGAACAATCCATGAATATGCAAGAGATATATGGAGGATTGACCCTGTTGAATTACCATGAAACCCATCAATCGTAAGTCCCCCACCATTTTTTTTCTTTTACTTCTCATTGATTAGAGTTGATGTCTCGTGACATTCTGTAGCCAAATAAGACATTATTAGAAATGGCTTTGACTTTTCAAAGAGGTTACATAAATGATATAAATTTGACTTTAACAAGTAGTAAACTCATTTACTATGGAGAATTTAACGGTGTGGTAAGTCCACTCATTTCTATATAAAAAGTCATGAGGACTGTCATGTTGATCGTAATATATAGGCAATTCATTTGAAAAGGGATTCATCTAAATACGACATTCTACTCGTATGATCCTTTCTTGACAAAAATGAATAGTGATGAACTCGTTTTTATTGTTGAGATTACTCCAATAACGATTTTACGTAGGACATGTTATTAAACCATTACGTCTGAAAAATTGTGCATTCATAAAAAAACTATATTACACCAAGAGACCAATGAAGGTTGAACTAGTCATGCTTTTTGGAATAAAAGACGTGCAAAATTCGGTTCCACTTGAAAGAAACGTTTAGGATGGAAACATTTGGATGAAAATATTTAAATGAAAACATTTAACATTATAGAAAAACATCCAAATGATAAAATACTACCTCACTCTACTAACATTTAGAATTTTGTCTAAAAGTTACAAATGACAACATTATACAACGTTTTATATTATTTCAAATATTATTTCCCAAATGCCTATTTAAAAAATTGGGAAATAAAAATATTTGAAATAGTGGAAAATGATTTAATCAATCGGACGAACACTATGATCATGAGGATGGGCCTGAGGCATTAATGAATGGTTGGGGACCAGGCCCTGGGAATGGCTGGGTTTTTGTGATAAGTTAAATGAAGGATAATAGTACAATAATCTTTAATGTCCATGCCATCAAGTGGAGGGACCTGGTGTTTTTTGGCATATTAACAAACAATATATTATGGGCTTAAGGATGGGAAACTGGAGAGCAGTTTTTGTAAGCGAAGCTGTCAAGCATTAAATAACATTGGAACTCATATCTCACTTTGAATGAAATTCATCTCACACATGTTTAATAATTTTTTTTTTTTTTGGGAGGGAAAAATGTTGTCGGCATGAGTTAGGTTTAGAGAGAGACATGAGAACACCAATCATGGGAGATGCCTACGTGTAAAATAACGTTATCGAGCCTACTTTAAAATTTGGTCAGACATGATTATAAATATTGTTATGTACCCCCAAGATCTTCTATAGAAATTAAAGTTAAAGAGTCGAAATATACTGAATACTGGATACAAATTTATTTGTATATATATGTACATAGGTTCAAGACATGATTTAACGGTAATTTCATATCTGATTGTGTTATTAGATGTATGGTGCATTTAGTATTCGGGTTAAGTTTGAAATGAAATTGAATTTTTATGTTAAAGTTTGTTGACTTTTAAAAAATTAATTATAATTTTTATTAACTTTTTTAGAAAAGACAAAAAATCAGTCGTAAAGTACATTTAAGTTCAAAATGAACTCGAATACCAAATGTAGGCTAAGAGTTTAAGCCCCATTTCAAGTTTAATATGTATATTTGTATATGTAGTGTATTTGTGGTACAGCGTACTAGAAGTAGGACACATCTTTAATCTGTTATTGGAACGTCATTGAGTGACACTTAATAGAAGAAGTGCACTAGTAATTTCAAGAAATGGCTTTGTGACGTTCTTTTTCTTGAAAGACCATAAACATGTCAATTCATTTTTGAATCTGTAAATTCATTATTTTGTGCCACAATAAATATATATATATATATATTTAACTTGAAAATTAGGGATTCAGAGTCAGGAACCCAAATGTGAGATTATCGCTAAATTATAAGTTTTCAGTTTTCTTAATACTTCAAACTATGTGAGTGGAGCTACCAAGTTTAGATCTTTATACGCATACACACATATAAATGAATGATTGAAAAGTATATGCATGCGATTAAAGTGAAGTGCCCTAGCTAGGTCTTGTTTTTGGAGGCAATATTTCATGATCAACAGCAATGAAGCCATGGGGGGAATCTGCTTTCCTTTCCTTTTCTTTTTTTCTCACGACCAGAAAGTGTTTCTCTTTGTATCAACTTTAGAAAATATTGGCCCCCATCAAGTTCTATTCTTAATGAAGAGATCACTTTGCAATCAACGCCAAAAACACATCAATCTGAATCTTGGTAGGGTACACTCCCTCTCACATCAACTAATTAATTTTATAACATACAATTAATAATCTTTGTCTCTTTTCTAATCTTCCTGGGTATTTGTTAAAATTAACTTTCCATAATTAAATAATTGCTCGATGTAAATTTTTTAACTAACTCGAGGTTAGCTACCACCAAATTCATCCAATGCAAACCTACTTTATTAGAGGGGTTTTGATTTGCTTTAATGAGTTATAGCCTATAGGCATTTGGTCTCCTATATATAGCTACTTAATTAGTCTAAAAGATAATCCTTTTTTTTTTGTTTGTGCTAATTATATGCTTTTGTTTTGCAAAAGTAATGATCAATTCCAGAGATCCCCTTAGTTCTTTAAGGATTCCAAAATCTATAGTTTGTTTGTGGTTTTTTTTTTTTTTTTTTTTTGGCATATTTACTTGGATGTCTTATGAATTTCAAGCATTTGATAAATCAGTATTTGAAACAGAAAAATCCATTTTAAATTTTAAAATCCGATACATTTAACCCTAGTTGAAAATTTTGGTTAAATGATTTTTACGGTTTTCTTATATGAGACTCACACAAAATCTTTTATTGAGGGCGATCTAGGTCTTCCCCCCCCCCCCCCCCCCCCCCCCTCAAATTAGACCCGTATGAAAAAAACTTTTTCAAATGAATGCAAGTTTAACAAGCTTTGCAAGCGATGAAGTTTTATTCATACGGGGTCCAGCTCAAGCAAAAAAGACTTAGGTTGCCCTCAAAGGTAGGTCACATGCAAGAAAACCATGAAAAAAAATATATAATTTTGATTGGAGTTAAATGCAAATAGAATTTTAAATTTGAGGGATCAATTGTTAAAATTTTTAGTTCAGTGAGTGGTTTATCAAACACAAAAAATTTAGAGGATAACCATGTAAAAAAAGCATTTTTTTTTAATTGAACTTAGGAATATATGTAAAGAAGTTGAATTCTACAAGAAAGTTAGATATTACTATTAGAATATATATGCCTACAAATACAAATACCTATACCTATAGCCGTTTGAAACTGGCCTGCATAATGGAAAAATGTATAATTATTAGTTAGAAAAATGCTTTCGCATATGATTCCACAACAAAAGTAGATCTAAAATTTCATCTCTTTTTTCTGCGTACGTGTCACATTTGAATTTAATAAATCCTCTATCACCTAGACGAGTGCTGCTGCCTAGACTCAAAAGTCCTTGACAGTGCAACATAAACACCACTTTGAAGCTGATAATTAAAAAGTTGGAATATTGCTCTAATTTTACTTTAATAATCTATCTATGACTTTACGATAAGGCATGTTTGAAGGTTTGGTCCATTTCCAACCCAACCAAGCATGGAAAAACTATAGCTAGTCGCTTTGGAAAATTTAAAAATTCAATCCTTAATAGCAATTTGTGTAGCTCAGATTCCTTATAATTAAGCTAGTGCGAAAGTTATAACTGATTTATAACTTTTTGTTTTTTATACCTAATCCCAATGATCATTTTTTAAAAACTTTTAAGTTTGTATATAGGTGTAAGAATTTGGACTCAAAGTTTAATTATTGAGGTAAGTCGGGTAATTACTCTTAGTTTGAAACTGCACAATCCATTCCATTCTCACTATATTAATTTTGAAATTATATTTATAAAGAGGAATATTCTCGTATGCAGTACCACTATCATACAACATTTATAACTTTTTATATAAAAATTTATAATAACTAGTTGATTTACATATAATTATTTATTTAAATCTTGTCATATGATAATGTTCAGATATTAGTGTAATTAAAAACAAATACCGTTAAAAAATATTGTAATCGAATCACCTAATCGATATAATATACAAATCACGTTATAAATGACGTTTAGAATGGGTGACGTATTTATCCGTATTTATATTTACATATATGCATTATATTTCGATTTTCACGTTTCAAAGTCCATAAATACTAGTACTGGATTTTTTGATCAATCGTCAATCACAGTACGGCATGGCAAAAGAATGTACATACCCCCATTAAAGTTCGTTTACAATACACACACACACAGAGGTATTATTTATGTGTGATTTGGACCACAAGCTTTTCTTAATAACTTCTGTGTCTTTTATCTTGATAGATCAGAAGGCAATAGGCCGTTAGCTATCTAGCTAGCTAGATAGGCATATATACATATACACATATATATATATATATATGATATTAAAACTAATTAAAACATTGATATACAGAAACTGGACATGCAATCACTTAGGTTTTTAAGAATATTTGTCATCATTGCATCCGATTAGAATCCCTTATTAGCTCTTTCCATAATTTGCCGTGTTAATTTGTAAAGCCTCTTGAGGTGGTAGCTAGCTAACTAGGTAGGTTTTGTCAATTTTCAATTTCATTATCAATGGTCAATGTTACTTTGTCATCCTTTTTCCAAGTTATATATATATATATATGTCTGGCATAAATAAATAAAATAAAATAAAATAAAAAAACCTTCTACACGCACACACACACACACACACAGAGCTAACCGCGACGTATATGGAGCTTAATGGTGGGATTTAACTGTTCACAAATCACGCGGCTACTCTTTCAATCATCAAATGAAAAGGCGAGAAACTAGCTGATGAACAAGTGGAACTTGATAATACCAATTGAAGATTATCCCACGTGGCCGAGAGAGAGAGAGAGAGAGAGAGAGAGAGAGAGAGAGAGAATGTTAAAAGGAAAAAAGACACACAGCTAGAGAAGTACTATAAATTGAGAAGTGGTCCATCTCCTTCGTTTCTAAGCAATATGTACTCCTTTATAATATGTATGCTCACAAAATGACCGACTCCTCAGAATATATATATATATATATTTTCCCTTACATTCCAGACATGCATTAAGCTTTCTCAAAAAAAAAAAAAAACATAAATCTAAAATTACTCACCAATAATATTACTCATTTTTGAAAGATAATACCTTACTATGGTTACTCATAAATGAATACACTAGTACTTTTGGTAAACTTTTCTTCTGCAAACTACACAAGATTGTTGGTCCCAATGGTTTGGTAAAGATATTGAATTTTATTTTTACCTTTCTTCATATACAACCAATATTTTTGGTCTAAATAATGGTTTGGTAATTTCAAATATGTGTCACTTTCGTTAGGGTTTCTCAAAGGAGACACAAAATGGTTGTTGATCAAGAATAATTTTCATGGTCCTTTTGCTCCCACTATGAGTGTAATGATGATTTTTCACTAACAAGAGAATTTTTTTATTATTTATTTATTTATTTTAATTAAATTTTTGCTTATGGTGCTTTCTTTTGTGATGATATACACGATGATCAAGGTTCAATGCTTCTGGTTGTATGGTTTAATATCCCTAGGGCCCACTTTTTGATTCATCGTTATTAAGTGTACGTACTATATTTGTTTTGTGGGGGGTGTCGGCTAGAAAATCTTGACCGTCGGATCGTGATCTTCCTCTCCCATGATGATCTTCCAATTCACTCCTTATAGCAACTCCAATGTATTTGGGAACTGTAAAAACGCATGAAACGTGCATCTAGAATAGGATCTATATATATATATATATATATATATTAGTAGTTCACCATTAAAATGTTCCTGTCATTTCATGAAAGCGAGCGGTAAACTAAAAGTGGAAAATCCCGTGCCAATTGGTTCCTTTTTTAAATTATATTTGCGTGTGTGTGTATATATATATATATATATATATATATATGCGCTAAAATCTTGTGCTCTGTCCTTCCAATATTAGCTAGCTAATTAAGTACTATAATTGTTAATTATAATTAAGCATCATATTATATACACACACTCACACAGTATTTTACCTTTCGGCATCTAATAATATGTTCGGCATATTTGCATCTAGTTGTAATAATTTGCCTCTAATACAGTATTATATTGTAATAATACAATACTATAATTTGCATAATAGTATTGTAATATTTGCGTCACACATTCACTCATACAATAATATGTTCGGCATATTTTACCTTCTCTAGTTGTAAAGGTGAGATGTTGAAATTTGCATCTAATAATATGTTCGGCATATTTTCACTATTCAGCTGATCAATTATGATGAGCAATATTATGCCTTTGCAAATTAAAATCTTGCCCTTGATCAATGAAAATGGCCAATATTAACGTCGTTTTAGAAGCTAGCTTTATTGGCTTATTATTTGTGAAAAAATGGCATAATTCCATTGAAAAATGATGAGTATATATTCCAAGAAGTTGAGAATCTCAAACTAACAAATGACCTAATTGAAAATATTGAATACAAAAGTTAATTACAATAGTTAAAATACAAACTAAAACTGCAGTAACCTTGTCACTAAACATTAACATCAATTTGACGTGGAAGGTTGCAGAAACTAGATGGAGCGAATTATATCCACATGATTGTTGGGGAAATTTCCCTACTTAGATCGAGAGCATGACACATGGCCTTCGATATCGGAGATCAAGAATATTGATTGGTGGCTGATACCGAGGCCTTGAGGATTGAGAAAAACAAGGGTCAAGGTCGAGGTCGAGATTCAAATTCCCTAGGGGCCGGTCGAGTTCAAGATTGGTGTAGCTCCTAGGGGATAAGGTCGATACCTTAAGGGTTGAGGTAGACCACAAAGGTAAAGACCGAGACCGAAAGATGAAAAACCAAGGATTGTGATGATTGATAATCGAGATCGAAAAACCTCAAGGCTCGACTAACACAAGGGTCAATAGAATCGTTAAATTTTAGTGTTTACTAAATTTAAGAGTAGAAATCTTAGAATAAATTCATTAAAATGTCCTCTTATATAATTAAATAATTATTGAGTTATAACATGCAAACTTATGAAGGGTGGATTCATTATTTTTAACCAGGAATCAATAGCCAAGGCCGGGGACATCAACAATCTCTAATCTCTTTATATTATGTAATATAATCTACCAAATTTTTTATATTACTAATATTTTTAAGTAATTAAACACATTAATAGGTATAAAAAGGATACCACTCTTATTTTTTCCTAAATTTCTGCAAAGTAAACACGTTTATAGTCTACCTAACGAAGGAGAGACAATCAAGTAGCATTTACTCTCATATAAGTCCTAAAACTTGGATTTAGTTTCCCTTAATTGGTTTTCATACATATGTATTGTAGTAATCAGTTTTTATTTTCAGGTATCACGGTAGTTGTTATATCTTTTTCATGATTAACATAGATTACTTTGTCTTATTTTTTACTCCAAACTATTTAGTTAGCTACGTATTTAGCTGTGTTTTGATGACTCATAATTTAGCTTAATTAACTTGATCTTTGGATAGAAATAGACATCTTATGGCTGAAATTATTTTTCTACCATTGATTGTATCTTTTAAATAATTTCATATTTCTAAAAAAACGCGTTTGTAGTCTGTTGTAGATGGATGAACATAGTTTAAGTTAGATTAACTGTTGGATTAGACATGCATATATAATTTTATTTCAAAAACTAACTCTCAAAGAAAGCGCGTTCCTATGTGTGTTCCCTCTTTCTCACGATAACATTGACCAATTAGATAGAGAGAGAGAGAGAGAGAACAGAGAAGCTTAAGTCTAAAACATGCACGCCATATCAGCTTATTTTCATTTTCCAAATGTTAAGAATGATTTTCCTTGATTTGCTCTTACGTACGAATCAATATTTTCCTTCCAAAAATTCATGTCAAATTAGAAGTCTAGGGTTAGGAAAAGGAGAATTATATATGATAGGATAGCAGCAAGTTTTTTATTGGTAGTAATATATTTTGAACCATTAAATCTTTATCAAAATTTGTCAATTCATACATATTTTAATATCAATATAATTTTGATTAGGTTTAATGTCCAATAATATACTAAATACACCTTACTCCGTACAAAAAAGCCCCGGTTTCATTTAAAAATTAATTCATGAATCTAAGCTGATATATGTTGATTATTGCTCACTTTTGTTTGGTTATTTCTTTAAAGTTCCATAATATTATGGCACTAACATTTCATTTAAATTTGGCACGCTACGAATCCATTATCCTTAAAATCCAGTTATTTGCATACTTTACCAGGATATTATACATATATATATATATATATATGTTATAAAATTCTCTCAAGTGATCAACTACCTAATTATCTATACTAATTTAGTTTGCCGACTGCTAGTTATATATATTAGTGGTTAATTAAACGATATTGATATGTACACACACACACACACACACACACACATATATATATATATAGATTCATGTCTCTGCCTCTCCTTGTAAACCACACACACACACACACACACAGAAATATATATATATATATATATATATATATATATAAAAGACTTGATCATCGAGCAAGGCAACGAGCAATGGGATATTTATTTATTATTTTATTATTTGTGTTTAAACAACGACAGTGACTTGTTAATTTGCTCTCAACGTTAATCATATGTCATCTCCCTTTTTTTTCCCTCTCTTTTAGGGTATTCCTTGTTTTCATGTCTTAAAATTTAAACCTACTTTGTTTGATCAATATTCAAATATAAGAAGTTTCAAAGATTGACTGATTAACTCAAAACATGAAATAACTTACAGTAACCGCACTTTGGAATCACTTAACTATTTTTGTCCAATTGGTTGTCTTGGTTCGTTGAGATGTCTTGTCATAAAACTTTCGTTGGTGAGTGCCAGAAAGATACTGATCTTGATGATATTTATTACTTAATTGATTATTGTGATATAACTCAATACATATTTAATTCTCAAAAATATTAATCATACAATTAACTCAATTTATCAATTCGTATATGTATCGTTAACTTATGACTGGTTATGTATAATAACTAAATTAATATTCATGTCAAAACTCACTGCAAGTTATTCATTGCTTGGAGAAGTATTTGTCTCTCGCATTTTTAATGGTGGATTCTATCCAACTTGAGCTATAATTGGGGTTCACTTTTCAGTGAGAGGAAATTTATAATTTATTATTTTTGCCTCTCTCTCTCTCTCTCTCTCTCTCTCTCTCTCTCTCTCTCGTAATTAGTATACTAAACTTTGAAGATTTAAGGCCTTGAAAAAATATTGAGAAATTACACTACATGATATGTTTGTATATGTAAGAAAGGAATTGAAAAATATAGTAATTTTTTAAACATATTTTAGGAATAGGTATAACAAAATTACATTGTCATTATGATTTTTTTCAAAGAAGAGAAGCGACAACTTGTAGTAATTAATTACAAATTTACACGTATTATGATATCATTATGATGTTGAATTCCACATTGTATATAACAAAACTTATGTAGTAATTAATTACTATAATGATAATAATTTTTTTTGTTTTTGTAAAATGTTCTAAATATTTTGTTATATTTCTACATGACTAGTAATATTATGCTCTAGATGCCACCTTAAATAATATTTGATGTTTGGGTTTCTACATGATTATAAGTTATTTTAAAAAATATTTACTATATATATATATATACATTTTTTGCTACAAAATTGTGTACTACTAATCTAATATAAGCTACTGGCCAAAAAATGGTTCTGACATATTCAACTTTATCAAATGATAGACTTTAAAAAGATTCAAAAAATCATAAATGTGATTGCATTCACAATTTAACAGTTACATATCTTAAATTTAAATTCTCACCCCTAAGTATAAAAAAAAAAAAAAAAAAAAAAAAAAGTTAATGATAATAAGTAAATCAATCACTCGCATGCACTCACACATATATAATGCATGTGAAATTTTGTAATTCCAGAGGCTAATGTGATACCCTTTTGGCATATTTCAATTATTAGTCATAGAGATCATTTTGTGTAGATAATATCCAGTTCTAAGGGTCCAAATTACATTATTTTATATAGAAAAATTCAGTCGAATATTTGGAATCCAATAGCTTTTTACTTGAATTTTCCTTACCAAATATCTTAAACAAATAGTCAAATATGCATGCCTAGGTTGGTACACAAATTGAATCAACAACCATACATACATACATACATATAGATATATACATATATATGTGTGTGTGTGTGTGTGTGCCGTTACAGAGCTATATGGACTATGGAGTTTAGCCAGATGGACCCATTATGGCCAATAGACATTAAAACAAAAAACTATAGTTTATCTGCAAAAATCTGTGGGGAATAATCCTCGTGACGTTTTAATAATTAATATGTTGTATTCATTAATGACTAACAAAATATGACATGACAAGGCACAAGATAAAATATTAAAGTAATAATGAATAATCAAATAATAGAATCGGTGGAGCCAAATGAGCATATAAGATATGAAGATTGCCTCGCTGTATTCCTATATACCGAAAGGATAAAAGAACCCCTGCTATTTCGAATTGACCTTATATAAATATTTAATAAGTACGTTTTCTAGAGGAGAATATTTTAAAATTATACATTCGTTTTTAAAGGACACTGGCTAGCAATAGATCAAACTCTCAAATCATTTTATAGTCATGCAGATTCCCTCAACTGTTTAATATTAGATATTATGAGATTCATTTCATACTCAACTTTTCCTAGTCTTTTTTTTTTTTTTTTCATTGATCAGGCTCTTTATTATTATTATTTTTGGGTATAGCATATGTACTTCTTGATGTAATGCAGATTAATCGTTTTTTTGTCTTATTTTTCCCATTCTTCCAATTCATTAGAGGGTTTTGTTGGAAGAGTAGGATTCATTCGAAGGAAGAGTGTTGGGTGCAAATAAAAATCCTATATTGATTAGAACCTATTGTTTAATAAAAAAAATATTCGAACTCTATATCTATAAAATTACCGTTAAGTTGTACCTATATATAAATATTAATTCAAACTCAATCCATACATAGATAATATACACACTGAAATGTTTATATATATAGTGGCCTTAACAAAATTTCCCATCACTCCAAAGGGACGTCTCCCAAAAAGCATATAAAAATAAACAGTTTTAGGTCAACCCAGTTCATATTATTATGCCCTAATCAATGTGATCGATACGCTTCTACCACAAAAGGTTTTATTTTTATTTTTTTTTAAGGGAATGGCTGTGATAGAGCCTCATTAAGAGGCACTATCGTAATTACCATTTTATAAATTGATAATATGAAATCTAATGGTAGAAATATAGAGGAACACATAACTTTTAATACACACTTGTACATTAAATAAAATTTTTTATATACAAAGCTTTTTTCTAAAATGGAAAAAAAAAAAAAAAAAAAAAAAAACCTCAAAATTCAATCAAAACCCAGAAAATACCCCTAGCTGTCACCCATACTCAGCCCTCGGAGAAAGCCTGATATGCAGACCTGCAAATCTTGCCCCCAAGAAGGACTGCCGCCAAGTCGGGAGGAGGGTTTGAGAAGGGGGGGGGTGGCTTTGCCGGTGGTCGAGGGGGGTGTCGAACCGAGATCCTGGGGGGGGGGGGGGGGAGGGGCTCGCCTATCGAACTGAGATCAGGGGGGTGGGGGGGCTTCGCGCATAGGGTTGGCTTCATAACAGATTGAAGAAGAATTTTTTTTTTGCCAGATCAGATTTTTTTTTAAAGGATTAGATAAAATTTTGAGGAAGAAAAAAAAATAAAAAACAATTTAACTCTGAAATAAAATTAATGATTATATGTATATGAGACTATATTAACATTAAAGACATATTATATCATAATTATTTATTTATTCACATAATTAATTTTAATTATTAGATGAATCACTATTAATAATATTCCTCATCGAAGCTCTGTGACAGTCTCCTCCATTTTTTAAAAGAAGAAGAGGAAGAAAATAGTAGACAAGAACAAATTAAAGAAAAATGTGGGTCCGGATCACTTCTATACGGCTTCAATATTATTGCGAGGTGATATCAGAACACAACCCAAAAAGGAGTCGGCAAATTCCAGGGCATTGGCGAAACAGTCAACTCCTATATAATAAATATATGATAAGCCTCTAATATTACCCGACACATCATTAGTCAGTACTAGCTAGTGGACGGTTCAAAAAGGTCTCGCTGACAATATATATATGTGTATCTATACTCCTGAATTCTTTCTTTCTTTGATTTGCAGCAAAATTATTTTGAAAATTCTTTGACAGGACAGTATATATTATAGAAAAGCATCCTACTAAGAGGTTTTTTTTTTTAATTATCATTTTTTTACATTAATTGTAGAGTTTAAAATAACACACTATGATGTAAAGATAGTATATGGTTACTGAGGTTTATTACTGTTAATTTTTCGTTAAGGATAATTTAAAATTTTCATACTTATAATTTCGATTATAATTTTTATATATAAATAAAGAGCTCGGTGCCATCATTAGGGTTTATTATATATATGAGAGATTAAAGAAACAAAAAATACAGAGAGTTTAAGAATGTGTGAATTTCTCTTTGTAATTAAATTACGTACTTAATCATTATAGTAAAATATTATTGCAGTAACTAAAATATATATAATATGGTCTCATGTTGAGATAAACATGTATAAATCTAACATGTTCGTGCTTGTTTATTTTCTTCTGTGATATATATATATATATATATGTATTCCCTTTTGCTGGAAAAATGACCTATAATTGCTTGCTTATGGCTCAAGTTGGCTTGCATTTTTAAAGAATGCGAGTTCTAATGAAAACTCTTGTTTCTGAAAATTGTTCATTCAAATAACAATATTGGTTTTAATTCTGTAAATGTCACATTTATTCCATTCATTATCGTCACTTTAATATTGACGGCATATAATTATGAGTTGGATTTTCACCTTAAAAAGTAAGAGGTAGATCATAATATTTCGTCTTTATTTTTTTTTTATTTTTTTGTAATTTTATAGTTTATTATTTTTTTTTTCCTATTCGAAACACAGGAGATAAGATCTTCAGTACGTTTTTTATTGAAATATTTTTCAAGTGTAGTACTTCAAACTTTACTTTTCTTAAGCTACCCAACCTTTTCTAATAATCCAAATTAACTAATCATCCTAGTGGTTTAAGCAATATATGATAGTCAACTCCGAATGATAGGCACCAAATTAAGTAACAACAAGTTTCTCTCAGCTTGGAAGTATTATTTTTACGTACTCAAATTAACATTTATATGAAAAAAACAAAAAGTTCGTTTTAATTTTGAAAATGTCTCTAATTAAAAGGAATATAAAACTTTGTTTTTATTTGTATATTTGGA
This sequence comes from Ficus hirta, assembly GCA_038430175.1. Taxonomy (NCBI): domain Eukaryota; kingdom Viridiplantae; phylum Streptophyta; class Magnoliopsida; order Rosales; family Moraceae; genus Ficus; species Ficus hirta. The sequence continues at coordinate 10,986,248 of CM076595.1, read as the reverse complement.
AGGACAATCCGCCTCATTTATTAATATAAATAAATAAAAATGGTACTGAAAAATTATGGAATGGACCATTGGGTTGGTGTCCAAAGTGATGTTCAATTTAACACAGTTTTTAGGCATTTAACATAGCACTAAATTATCAACTACCTTCGGTAGCTTCATATGTATATGTACATGTGCATGTATATACTTATACACGTATATATAGACATATATAACAAATTATGTCCAAACGATTTAATTAGTCCATCGTCCGCGAAGTTATTTAGCAATGAATAAGGATAAAGCTAGGAAGAATTATTTTCAGTCTTTTTAGGTAGTACCATATCTTTCACCATTAATATATGTATATATGTGTGCGTGAGAGAGAGAATATAAATAAAAATATTATCCAATTATGTATTTTTCATTATTTGATCTGCAAGTAGTTACAGTAAGATATGACTAAACAACATTTCAGAATCAGATCATAATTAACCCGACCTTTTAAGTATTATATTGTGCTTCGCGTATTATTTTACGTATAATTCATATGCATACCTACCAATACAGATACATACATACGTGCACACACACACACACATATATACATACTTATATATCTTATGCTGCACTAAGAAAAAGCACGCAATAATATGCTGTGTTCTATTTGGGAGGACACGGTGTTTCCACGTATCAAAGTTTTTATAATTGGATGATGGTTGAAGAAGATACTTACAACACAGAAAGGCTCCAGAGAGAGTGCTGTCTTATTTTATATATATATCTATATATATATATATATATATATCTCATAATACTTATAATTTTTTATTTAAAAACTTGTAACAACAACAAAAATTATATATAACTACGTTTAATATATTTAAAATCTTATCATATAATACTATTTAGATATTAATGTGAGTAACAAATATTATTAAAAAAATATTATATTTAAGCAATTTAATTGACATAATATAATATAAGTCATGTTATCCTTCCCATAAATATCAATTAAAAACCTAACCTATGAAGTAGCAAATGGGTCAGCTTTAAAAACACTGTCCCAATTAATTGGTTAACATGAGTGAACCATTCGTATGGAAAATGACTTTCACTCGAAATAAATGTTGCATAATTTCTCAATTGAACTAGATTTTTTTTTCTTTTTACTATTTTTAAGATTTGGACTCGTGCCTCAATAATAGATTTACACATCTGGTTTTGTACTAAGTGAAAAGAAGAAAATATATAGTATTTGCTTTAGTGCACACAATGATTAATCACAAGCATAATCTATTAGTACTTTTACATCTTACTTTATTATAAGGTGTAGAGTTGGAATTTTTTCATCTTTAATTTTAAAAAAATAAAAGGAAAAAAACAAAGTGTTTTGATGTTACAAGAAAAAAGACTTTGTCACTTCTTTGTAGGAAGACGGGCTGCACGGTCAATTAACGTTAATATGGTCAATTAAGATGCATGTAGATTGCTAATTACTGGATAAGTTCAAAACAAATATACTAATTGACTATATTAAAATTTCACCACATTAAAATTTGTCTAATCTAGAGTTTATTTCTCCGTCTGTTTGCGTAAAATGAGGTGTCTCCTTAAGTATCATATACAATTGGTAATGCAATTTCTTATACCACATACTCTACAATTAAATCAAGAAAAATGGGTAAAATAAGTAGCTTTTAAACATTTATTTGAAGGATCGATCATAGTTAATCAATTTTTGATTACGATCTATCAGTTAATCAGGTAAATTACTTATTTTACAAAATTACGCTCATTCATTAAAAACTTCTTAAAAAAGAATTTACCCACAAATCCCCATATATAAAAAAAAAAGAACGAATCTAGAGTTTTTTGCTTTTTTCCAGCGACAATAAATTGGAAAGCAATGGATCATTCCGACCATCGATAATAATTATCATCCATAATTTGAAAGCTTATTCACATTTAATACTATCGATAATAACACAACAGTAGGATTATTCCAACCTGTCTACGCCAAAGTGGGACCTAATTAATTACTTCCTAAACTATATACTAGTTACTATATATATAGTTACACATGTATATATAAACACACACACATGTATAATTATATATATATATATATAATGAAACCTATTATATATATACGTCTATCGTAATCTTAAATTAAAAAAATTACTGCTAACAATTAATAAAATATCAATGCCTTAAGAGTTAATCCAGCTAGATTCTTTGCCGGGTAGGAATGGGATTGGAATAATAAATGAGATTTTTTATTCCGAAGGTTGCTCCCACTTCTCCTTTTCAAAAAAGATGAAATTTTGAAAATTAGGCTTTTGTCGATATAGATATATAAATTTGAATTTTTTTTAAACTTTATTTATTGATCAAATCATTCTAAAAAATCTGATAATCATTGAACTTTTTTGCTCGCTTGGAGTTGGTCTTGGAGTAAAGAACAGTAATCTGAAAATAAGTTTCTACTTTACTTGTAATTAAGTGGTTTAACTGCTGTAATTCATGTTTAGATTAATCAGAACTAACCCCCTTTTTTCGATAATTGAGAGCACTTAATACATACAATGTGCATAATTATACTTGCTCGAAAAATGTATCCAATTTTCTCTCTTACCCAAAACCGCTTAACGAATTGAACGAGCAAGGGTTTCAAGATGGGATTACACAGAATTTAACCTAAAGCACATTTCGGACAATATATAAAATAAAAAAAATACAAAGAAATTTATTACTACAACAAACCCATTAGTAGCAGCTGATTATCCATCTTGTTCGAATATAATAGCTAAAATAGGACTCTTTATTTGTCTAGAAAATGTTTTCTCTCTCTTTTTGGGACAAAAAGTCCCCTCTTGAAGCTCGATTTAAACAAGTTATTTAAGTGCACCAATGTAAATCCCTAAAATAATTAAGAAGGTGTTTGAAATAATAATAACTCAAAGAAATGCTTCAAATAATAGAAAAAGAGTTAAAAGCAGTGTACTGATCATTCAAGAACAATTCCAACGGTACTACTACTATTGGTTACTACTCACATCGCATATATAACTCGCAAATCTCACATAATAATAATGCCCGTATATTCATTAATACACCAGACGCTAAAGGCATTTCATGATATGACAGCAAGCAAACTAAGTAAGAAAAAAAAATATGTAATTTTTTTTTTTTTAATAGAGAGAGAGAAGACAAATCTAAGTAGAAAAACAAAACTAAAAAAAAAAACATATAACCTCATGTCTTACAAATTAAAAATTCCACATTCACATAGTCTCAAATTATAGCACAAAAACTCATATATAAAATGATTATTTGTAGTTGGTCAATTGATAATAGCAAATACTACTCGAATAGTTTCCATGAGTATCCGATATTGACCAAATATATAAGGGTTCGTCATGGGGTAGGAATGAAATTTTTAAGTTAAAATTGTTTGATTCTTTAAAATTAGTTAAAATTTTTATTGACTTTTCATAAAGAAAAAAAAAAACTGAAATGAAATTTTTGGGTATGAAACGGAGAGCCAAACAAAGAGTAGTAAATTGTTCAATCTTCTCTTGATGGTTAGTTGCCTTTGATGCTGGGGAGCTTCATAAAGTAAGTGAAATCATAGATAAATTAACTTCTAACTGAATAAAGTTATATATATATATATATATATAATAAAAAATATATTTTACTGGATAAAGTCCTGATGGCACTATCTCAGTGGTTAGGAGAGTAAAAATTTGGATAAGAGCTCTATGGTTGAAAACATAAAAGTTTTATTATTATTATTATTGTGTTTAATAAATCAGAGTCATATGCATCATGCTCTTGCTCAAGAAAAAAAAAATTACAAGATAATTGAAAAAAAAAAAAAAGTGGAATCTTTTTGAAGAATACCTTTACCATCCATTTTTTTTAAGGGATTTTTAATGCAAGTCATTCTCCTATTAAAATTGTACAATTTCAACGCATGAGATTGTTTTTAGGGTTCTTATACACTAAGGCTTCTTATATTACATTATTATAGGAACTATTTTTAATTATTATATTAATTTTTTAACGATTTAATATATGACTGTCTACCTTAATAATTTGGACAGCAGCATACAAAACTACTCGAGTTACAACAAATTCGACCATCTCTATTAGTAGTATCAAATAAGAGGTCTTATTGAAGAAAAAAATATTTTTAAGACATTAATTTATTGGAACTTATTTTTAAGACTTATTGGTAACTAAAATGTAGAAGTTTGTTCTATACATGCCTCTTTTTTTTTTTTTTGGGGTACAAATAGGTAAAAAAGAAAAAGAAAAAAGACAAATAAAATAGTAAAGAATTTTTTATAAGAAAATAGTAAACATCTAGGTTAACCAAAAATGGTTAAAAAAAATTTGTGGTTAATTAGTGGAAGAGAAGAGGTACAGAGAGGAACACCGTGTACCGTCATGTCCCAAAGTATCTCTCTCTTTCACACACACACACACACACACTCTCTCTCTCTCTCTCTCTCTCTCTCTCTCTCTCTCAACTCAATTTATTCATTCATGCGCGTGGGGTCCACCTCCCTCGCCCTCACTCTTCCCTCTCTCCATGCTCAAATATCAGCCCCTCCCGTACTAACCCCCACCAGAGCTTCTTGACGGCGACGTTTCTAACTTATCTTTTTCTCTCTCTCTCGCTCTCTGATTCTCTTCTTATCTCTCTCTCTCTCCCCTTCTCTCTCTCTCTCTCTCTCTCTCTCTCTCTCTCTAGGTATGTATTGTATCTAACTGTGTATTGACAAGTCCATGCCCTTCCCCAAAAACTACGCTTCCTTTCCATCACCACAAAACCCTAGCTCTCTCTCTCCAACGCTGGCGATTTTGAACTCAATTGGAATCGGTTCGACGGATCCAGGTTTTTGATCTTCCTCCCGGTTATGGACGACGGCTGCGAGAAATCCGATCTCGGCGCTGACTTCGCCGCCGAGTCGAGCTGGAATCAGCTCGGAGCCGACGGTGTCTACTTCTTCTCCTCCGGTGACAGGGAGAGCAGCATACTGAGGGAATTCGGGTGGAGTTTCCAGGCGGAGGAGGAGGAAGCGAGCCTCGGCGCCGTCGCGGCCGAGCACGAGCGGTTTGGGAGCTTGGACGGGACAAGTACAACGGCCGCCGCGGAGGAGAGGTCCGATTTGGCAGCGGACAGCAGCAACGGACCGGCGGGCGATCCGGTTGGATCTGCGTCGAATAATCCGTCGGTGTCTTCGAGCTCGAGCGAGGATCCGCCGGAGAAGTCCACGAGCTCCGGCGGGAAACCGCCGCCTGAGATTCCGTGAGTGGGTTAAAACCGTAATTAACTTGTTTTTGTTGGGCAAAATGACATGTTTCTGTGTTAGAAAAATAATTAAAACCGGAAACCGGAATTTTAGCGTGCTTGGGAAGGGAGAGGAACAGTGCAATTCCGCGTTCGTACGCTCATAGAAAACTAACACCTTACACAGTGCACACCGTTTGGGTTCATGCAAGTTGAGGAAGGAGGAAGGTAGTTTCGTAATTTTGTTAATCAATTGAAAAAAATATATTAATAAAAAATAAAAATAGGTCAGCAAATGGGAAATTGAGATAAGCAAAGGGGCTTTTCTGGGTTTTCATTTTTTTTTTTTTTTTACTTGCAGCTTCTCTGCACCGCCGTTATTGCGGCGGGAATGGCGTGCGGTAAATTCTACTCTTCTTCCTCTTTTTCTTTCTTTCTTTTTTTTTTTTTTTGGAAAGAATTTCCTCTCAGGTTTTGGGAATAAATCCGTGTGCTTTGTGGGTCCTAATTATTAATTTTCCTTTTCTGATAAATTACATAAAATTGTGTGGGTAAAAAGCGAGAAATAGGAGGGGAAAAAAAGTTAACAGGGAACTAAAATTACGCAACTTTTTTTTGAGTTATTTACGCTATTACTTTTTGAGCAGCAAGATCCTAATTACCTTTTTATTTCAATATGAATGTTAAATAATTGCCTTGCCCTTTACGGTCTTGTTGTTTCTTAGAATAATAATAATAATTTTGCAGTTTTTTAATGCATGACTTCATTGTTTTGCGTCGTTTTATGGCTTAAATGTGATTTCTTCTGTGACGTATTTCTCCTTAAAAACATGTCTAACTTCTTTTCTTTTCTTTTCTTTTCTTTTTTTCTTTTTCTGCTGAAATAAAAACATGCCTTGCTTTATTTATTTATTTATTATTATTTTTTTGGAAAAGGTCTTGGTAATTCACTCTTGTTCCTCATAGGAATTCCCTTTTCATGTCCTTGAGTTTCTTGTTCTTAAGTTTAAGATTTCATGATATTGCTTATATCTTTGGCTGTAGAAATTTTCTTACACCATAAACATTAACAAATTTCACATGATTATGCTGTGCACTATAATATCACTCCTTATAATGACAAAAGTTTGGCTTCTGTTATTGCTTGATTAGTTAGTGGGCAACTTGGATTATTCTGGCGTATAACATATAGTATATATCACATTTCCCATTTCTCCCATTTGAAAGCACGTTGTATACACATGGAGTACTTCATCACAACATTAAATTGAGTCATGGCCAAAACATGAAAGTGATCAATGAACATACGTTGAATCTTGACAATATATACAAAACGTACTGAAGCTATTCATATTATATTATATTATATTATATTATATATTATGCCCCATTGGAATTAGTAGAGTATAATTTCTTTTTAAATCCCACCCAAATATCAGTACTTGGTTTAAGTATTCTTTTTTTTTTTTTTTTTAATAAATTACCGCAGTACTTTCTAGGTTACTCAATTTATGCAGTCTCAAGATAATTCCGTTTTGGAGCTTAAATATTTTTTTTATTTTATTATTATTTTTTTTAATTTTGTTGATTAGAGCTTTTCACCTAATTCTTAATTATTGCTAACTGAGTAGTCAGTTCATGTATAGTGACATTACATTATCATAGCTTCTTCCATTTCCCTTATATATTTATTTACTTTTTGGAAAAAGAATTTCAGCTTAAATATATATTGTTCACTTCTAAGAAAAACATTCTATGTTAATCCTAAAATGAGTAGAAGAGTGTGTATGCACTTCACCATTCTTATAGCGTTACATAATGCACGAGTACTTATAAGTTCATCTGTTACCCAAGGAACATATATGATTTTATGTTAATCTTTCAGCTTTGAGGATGTTTTTGTCTTGATAAGTTTACTTATGTATGCAGAAATAAGGTTAAAAAGAAAGGGCAGAAGCGAATTCGGCAGCCACGATTTGCGTTTATGACTAAGAGCGAAGTTGATAATCTTGAGGACGGCTACCGTTGGCGGAAATATGGACAGAAGGCTGTTAAAAATAGTCCCTTTCCAAGGTATGCAATTGCAAGCTACCATTATCTCTAACAATGAATGACTTTGATTGAGCCACCTTTTTATTATTATTATTATTATTATTGAACTTTGGTTGAGCCACTGAATGACTTTTTTTTTTTTTTTTTCCAGTTGGATAGATTTCAAGTTGGCTGACTTGAATATTTTTCTTGTTCCTATTCTGTAAATTAAGTACTTTTATTTGCTTGATATATATATTATAATGCAAAACTTATGGTAGAAATATATACATAATTGTGTGTACACACACACACACACATATATATACATATTGATAGTTCTATATTCATTTGTTCTTTAGTTAGCAGACTAAAAGATTTGATTATTAACATTTTGTATTGGTGGAACTCTTGTTTTGCAATATTATTTATTGAGCTTAATATTTGACAAAGTTGTATTGAAATCCTTACTTTCTTTGACGTTATGAACAATTTTAATGAATTTCTTCTGTTGTATGACTATGGTTTCACAACTTACTTTTGTTATATGACAGTTTAGTACTCAATTCTTGTCAGGTTACATCTTTTTGAGTTCATTATTTCGCTTTTTGGTTATTTTCACTTAATACAGTCTAATAGAATCGTTTTCAACATATATTCTGTATAAGTAGTAATTCGATTCTTCAATAATGTACTACAGGCTAAATGCCGGTCCGAAATATATACCCAAACTTGCGTACCAAAAGTAGACTATAATTTCTCGCTTTGAAAATTCGCAGAGGAGAACAAATTCAGGCATCAGAATAATTGATTATTTATGTATGTGGTTCACAAAATCTTTATTTTTTAAAATTTAAAAGAAAATAAACTGAAAATTTTCCAGACAACAATGCCTGAAATCTCACGGCCGGCCTAATAATGTTCCGCAGGAGCTATTATCGCTGCACAAATAGCAAATGCACTGTGAAGAAAAGGGTCGAGCGCTCTTCTGATGATCCCACCATAGTCATTACAACATATGAAGGCCAACACTGTCATCACACAGTTGGCTTCCCTCGAGGTGGACTCCTCGCTCATGAAACTGTCTTCCCTCTTGGCCAGTTGCCACCGGCGCCTGTCTCAAAGTTCTATTTTCCAACAATTCATCCGTTGTCGGCCGGAGAAAATCATGACGCTGCTCCGGATCTTACCATGATCCAGTCGAACCAGGCGCCGGCCAGAGAAACAGCTGGTGACTCCCTTGTAATGCAAGAGAGGACTACAATCCCCCCGGTTACGGATGAGGGGTTGCTTGGAGATATCGTGCCTCCTGGAATGCGTAATAGATGATATTTATCAGGTAAAAATGGTATGTATACCTAATCTTCACACCAATTACTTGGAGTGAATTTGAACTTACATAAATATGTATTGTTATCTCTCTAACTATCCCCGTAGCTTGTCATTAAATCATATTTGATTGAATTAGCAACTAATTAGGGAGATGTTTTTGCCTTTTACTAGTTCTTAATTCTTGCCATAATAGGTATTTATTAGCTACTCTTTCTCTTTGAATAGTACTATGAAATCAAATTATTTCTTAATTTTTTCATATCAACTCATATAATGATTATAAGTAGTCATCTTTTCTCAATTAGAATTAACGTAATAATTTGTTGAATATTATCGATGAGATAATGACAACTCATGTTTATAAGTAGATATTAAAAAAATTAAAATTAGAATTGATATTCCTACCATTATTAAATTATGAGATATTTGGATGTTATAAATTGAAAATTGAACAATATAAAGACATTAATTATAATTGGTAAAGTAATAACTGCTAGACCTATATATATATATATATATATATAGACTATCTCAAGCAAAAACATAAGTGAGGACCGATGAGACAGTGAATAGTGATTACTGGGTAATTGCATATATACATATATACATGGTAGGCCAATGTCTTAAGTGTGATGTGAACTGTGTGCTAATATTGTTTCCCTGTGACGATGCATCATTACCAACATCATGTAGTTCTCATTGGGTAGAAACATATCTCTGTTACTGTTACTCGGGATCTGGTGTTTGTGGACGACTAGCTATCTTATCTTTTGATTAAACATTTTCCCACTTTATCATGTTTGCTTATTATGTATCCCAACAGCTTTTCGTTCAGCTAAAGGACACAACTTTAGTGCAATAGTAGTGAGGAGCTTTTTTGGTTAATCACAACTGGAATCTTCTCAGATATGACTGATTTCACTTGTCTATATATCCAGCTATCTCTTTTTACAACCAAAAAAAAAAGTTGCAGGTTGAATCTTTGTCGTTTGGTAAATATAAAAACGGACCTATCCATATCTATATTCATAACTTGATTTTATTCATTTTTTAAATTACTTCCAACACATTTCCTGGGGTTCCCGTTTGACAAAAGCAAAAAATATTTCTAGGAATTTACAGGGGGGAAATAACATACTAGAAAATGTCAAAGAAATAAATCCGTATCAATATATATATATATATATATAATATTGCTGTAAAAGATGGTATACTCACGGAAATATCACCCGTAAAACTATTTCCCTTTCTAATTGTTTTCTCTTGTTTACCATGTCATTTTGTTTATTTTGGGATACTATGTGAATTAAGTGTAAATAAAGTTCAAAGGTATGATATGTCAATATTAAAACAAAAATGCTAAAATTCAGCATTAAAAAGTCAAATATATTACAAACAAAGAGAGAAAATTATATGATAAAAAATAATAGCCCATAGACCATAGTAAATGTGCCTTCGTATTTTGCAATTATTACATGATGCAAAATTTTGTTAAACTAGTGTTCCTAATTAATCTTTCTGTAATATTTTACTAAAGCACATGAGAAGTTTTCTGCAGGCCATGCATGCTGATGATATTCTCAAACAACATTTTATCAAGTAAATGCATTATTTTTTTGACCAACAACAACGTCCTTATGACCGTTTAACATTATCTCCCCAAGTAATGTTGGTTTCGAGAAAGGAGAAAACGGCCAGCGATCGAAGTCTCTGTCAAGTACTGGATAACACTTTTTTCCTCCCATTTATATATATATATATATATATATCATCACTGATCAGTTTCTTTATCTCATATATATTCATGCGCATGGCCGTATATATATCAGGTACTCATCACATGGGTGGTCCACCCTCACTCTCATGAATCGCAAAGCTTTTCTTCACTCTCATATTTGTCTCTGTGTGTGTGTGTATATATATATATATTTATTTATTTATGTATATCTGATCTCTTTGAAAGCTGCTTTGCACCCCCTTTTAGAAGGTAGCTAGCAAGACAATTAATATATATTAGCATATATTGACTCGCTAGAGCTCTCACTATATCTCTAACATTAATGTATGCATCTATAAAGTATGTATATTTGTTTCTATATATATGTGTGTGTATGTGTGTCTTTTTCGTCACGAAGAACCAGATGATATGATCGTCTTTTATTTAGCTTTTCTAACTGTCAGTCGTACTAAGAATATTATTACCAAAGATATAGATCGATCTCGGATCGTCTACTTTATCGTCTTTGGTTTGTCTTTTGATTTCTCTTTCCGTGATTTTTTCATCATTCTTCAAACGTGACTCAGCGACTGAAAAAAAGAAAGAGAGAGAGAAGAGAGAGAGAAGAGAGAGAGAAAAAAAAGGTGTACATATAAATACAAATATATATATATATATATATTAATAGTAGTATTAATTACAGTGTGAATTGATTTGCTAGAAGTGTTGGGTAAGTTTGCGTGGAGTTCCATGCAAAAATGTGTTTGATTTCACCGGTCAGCCTTTTTTCACACGGCTACATATATAGTTTTTATTATTAAAATATTTTTCTTCAGGTTTACGTTACCGATTCACCATCATTAACGAGGACGACTTTATTACCCCTCGAGGATGCCTTTTTTTCCTTCTCTTTTCTGTCTTGTTCTTAATTGGCTCGATTCGATATTAGGATTTTTTTGCTCCCCACTTTACACCAAAATTCACTGTTACCTTTTTTACCTTTCCATTTTCAGTGTTTATGATAATGGACGTATCAACCACCCATTAGACACTGAACTAAACGGATCACATCCTTGTCTATGCTAATGCTAAGCTATTATTATTATCATTAAGAGCTACTTAATTATCTTTTTTTTTTTTTGTTAATTATTGAGTGCTTATTTTATATTATCAACTTGAGAAATAATGACCACTTAATAATTATGGTTATACAATTCACTTGTTGTGAATGATATTCAAAATAGGTAATAAAAATGATAACTTAGTTGTATAATAAGTCAACCAATCTTAATGGTACTATATTTTCAACGGTGAAATTAAGCTATAGTGTTTATAGTTATTACAAACAAAAGGCTGTATATATAGTACGCTAATTGACACAGTATATATTTTTAAGCCAATTAAAAAAAAAAATGCACAAGTCTCTGTCTATCAATGTTTTTTTTTTCTTTTGACTTTAATTTCTTCGGAAAAATTTCTATCTCCCTGTAATGAATGAGTGCTTTTACAATAGTAATAACAATATTACGGGTCTGTTTGATAAAATTTTTTAGAAGTTGTTTTTTTAGTTTCCTAAGTTCAAAAACTGTTTTTGAAAGCATTTAAAGAATCTGTTAAAAGTACTTCTAGTATAAAAAAAAAAAAAAAAAAAAAGCTTCATGTCATAGAGCTTCTCAGTAGTCTTTAAAACTTATATCATAGTTTAAATAAAAATATTTATTTTAATATTTTTATTATTTATTTTAAAATTTTAAAATTATTTTAATTTCAAAAGCTCTTTTAAAAATATGGAATTCTAAATGCACATTACAAAGTTATAGTTTTTCTTCTCCTTCTCTTTTTTAAGGAGTTTTTCTTCTTCTACTTACGTCTAAGAGCAAAAACATAACTTCTAGACCCTGCATGTATAAAAAGAGAGATGTTCCAAGGGACGATCTCAAGTTTTTTTTTTTTTTTTCCTTTGAGAATCTTAAAGAACTCCATCTATCTTCAAATAGAAAGTGTTGCAATAACAATCCGAATAGCTGTTACAATAACAATCCGACGTGGTAAATGTAATATCTTGTATAATATTTTTTCTTCACTTCAACAGTATATATAACACCATGGATATATAAATAAGCAATTTCCTGAAACATTAAAACAAAAAAACAAAAAAACAAAAAACAAAAAAGGAGGTCATTCTGCGGCGCGTGAAATGTGAGCGTCCTCGATTGCAATCCAAAACGGGACCCACTAGCTCTGACGGGACACGTGTCAGAATAGGAGGCAAGATCAGCCGCGGATTTCCCGCCAAAATGAGGCGGTGAAAATGTCTGTCAAACCAACAAGGTATAAAAGACGCCCTATTTCCTCGGCGTGATGTACGGGTGGCCGATCCATACATACATATGTATGATATATGACTGATGAGTGATGAGTGTCCGTTTCCTCGGCGATCCCGTATGATATGCGCACGATAATATTCCTCTGTTGACAGTTTACGACAGGTATGTGTCGCCCACTTTCTCCACTCTACTTCTACCCACCTCTTTAGTAATGTTTTCGGACAACAAAATATTATCTAGATTCAAAACTCTTAATTTTATATCAAATTTTCTCTATTTTATTTTTAAAAAACTCAAATTTTTAAAATCCACAGCTTTCTTATTTTAAAACGAAATGAGATGATTTTTGTGTCAAAATACTCACACTGTACTTATTCTTGCTCTTCTAACTTATTCTTGCAGGTTTTTGTCCCACTGTACTTACCAACCTCGTTCGTGAACTTCCCAACTCTAATCTTGATTTTTTGAACTCACATAAATCGTAATAATGAATTATCATAGTTAATCGAAATAATGATAAATGTAAATTTTTATTATTAATTAGGACTCGTTTGGGGGGACGACTATAGACGGTATTTTGGAGGTTGGGTTAGAAATGTGTGTTTGGGAGAAGATTTCTGGAAAAGTTATGTGATATAAAAAATAATACAAAATTTTAAAATGTATTCTCAAAAAAATATACAAAATAAATGTTATCTTATTCATCTCACCATTGTGAGCATTTTGACATAAGAAATATCTCATTTCGATTTAAAATGAGAAATTAATGTACTTTTAAAATTTGAGTTTTTTGAAATTTTAATATAGAAAAATTTTAGGGTGTGTTTAGAACTTAAGTTTCAACTCAAATTTTTCATTTCAGTTTTTGTCTTTTTATGAAAAATCAATAAAAATTATAACTAGTTTTTGAAAAATTAACCGACTCCAAATTAAAATTTTCATCTCTAATAGACGAATCAAACGGAAGCTTAATATAGAATTGGGAGTTTTGGATCCAAATAAACTCTTAATGTGATGATATTTAATACATCTATTAATTGAAAAAATGATAGCTTACATCCGACGTTAATTGAGAAGAAAAATTTTAACTAAATTCGGTCAAACTGGTATTAAATGTATGAGTAGTATCACATAGAAAACAATTCACATAATCACAATGAATGTCCAAGCAAAAAATAAAATAAAATGGAGAAATGAAAAGGAAATAAAATGGATGTGGAGAAAGGGATGTGGTCCACCTAATATGGTCCCAGTTTGGAGGAAGTGTCGACGTGGGAAGCCAAGTACGTGGTGGGCTCAAAGATTGGGCCCTCAAAAGTGGGCCATTTGAAAATGGCTCTAACAGTTAGCCCATCTCCATCGTGAGTCAGAGTTCGACAGCCAAAGCCCACGGCATATAAACACACCTCCCTCCCTCCCCACATAAGCCGCCGCCCCCACCCCTTCCGGTGAAAACAAATAATCATTGGAAGAATATTTACATATCTTCCAAGATAAACGCAAGCAAAAAAAAAAAAAAAAAAAATGGAGTATTTTTCTAGAGATGAGAGAAAGGAGTAAGTAACATTTTTACAGTAAATTATCAAAGTAGTAAGTTTCAAAAACATTAATTATTTTATAATAAATTTATTAATCTAATAAGTTGTAGATTTACTATATAAAGAAATAAATTCTTATATAATAAATTCATTATTTACTTTTTCTTTTTGAAAGGTTATTTACTGTTTTTTTCACTTTAATTATTTTGAACTTTTGTTATTTACTCTAATTTCGTAAAAATGTTATATATTACACTTTTCAGAATGGGATAAAAAGAGGACCAATCAATGGTTGTAGATATAGTCTAACGGTAATTTTACATCTACTTCATCATACGATATAGATTTCGAATCCCCCACCCTCAAATTCACAAAAAAGAAAAAGAAAAAAAAAAAAAGGAGCGCCAACTATCGACTTTAAAGCTGAGGTTAGGCTTAACCGAGGGTTCGATTGGATAGAAAAACCATATATTTTTTTTAAGTTCATTTTTATCTTTTTCTGAAAAATCAACAAAAAAAAAATATAATTAATTTTTAAAAAATTTACTAATTTCAACATAAAAATTTTATCTTAAATCCATATTCGAAATGCATGTTGAGTTTATGAACCATTACTTGGGCCACGTAGCTGGCCCAAATACTTGAATTTGAAAGTCTATAGTCCTCAAGCAGTCAACCCTAACTGCCAAGTAAACCTAATTATAAGTCAAAAGATAGGTGCAAAGCACGACTTGGAATAGCTAGGAAAAATGTCAATAAAAATATCTTTTAAAAGAATAACTGAAAAAAAATACCATGCGAAAACTCATTATTTGTTTATTATTATTCTTATTATTATTTTGTAACGAAATCGAAATAGATACCTCATTAGTTTTTGAAAGATTATTTGATAAACTATGAGAAAAGGATGAAAATGATAAGATTTTACCCCCAGTTACTTGATAAGTCAATACTCGAAAGAAAATTTAGGATTTTTAAAAATAAAAAGATTGTCCGGTCTTCACACAAAAGGGGAAAAAAAATAAGTAATATTTAATTATTTTATAAAGTAACATTTTTCGCACCTTAAAAAAAAAAAAAAAAGGGTCATATCTTTCAACTTATACCCATTAACTGATCTTTAGGTCGATGAACATGGAACTGGCTTGTTCAGTTTCGAAACAATAACAACGAAAAACAAGTAGAAACTGTTTTTTTCCCTTAATTAATGCTTTGAAGAGAAAACGACAGCTCAACTTGATTTTAAAAGTTCATCAAAAAAAAAAAAAAAAAACTTGATTTTAAAAGTGCCACGAGACAACCTTATTCCCCAACCTCCACGCCAATCTACTAATATGAGCCATAGGTCCTTTTTCAACCATCAATTACCTGTAAGTTATAACTTAACGGGATCCATTTATTAGTCCACTTAGTTCCTTTTTCTGAAGACCTTTTGTGGTCGAACTGCTAATAAATTTGTATATTGTACTTTTCTTATGTACTAAAAAAAAAAAACTTATTGATTTACATATAATTTTTTATTTAAAATCTTATCACATGATACTATTCACGTATTGATGTAGATGATAAGCATCACTGAAAAATAGTATATTAAAATAATCTAATTGTTACAATAGACCACAAAACAGATACTTATGAAAAAAAAAAAAAAAAAAAGTTGTATAACAACCTTTCCCTATAAATGTAGACACATATATATTTGTCACCTTAAATTTCCTCAAATGACAAAGCAAAACAACATTGAGAAACTAAAAAAATTACGTTATTCAAAACAACAGAAGAATGGCAATAAAGTTAGGGATAAATATTCATAGAGGTCATTTGTGAAAGAAAAAACCAATAAATATAAATATAAAAGATATAGAAAAAAGGAAAACCAGCTTTTGGTGAAGCACTCAATTATATTCTTGTATTACAAACCATCATTCCTTCGTAACGTTTTAAAACAAATGCACTTGTCTCTCCAATTGCTTAACTGGAATAATAATAATAGTAAAGTTTATTCCTTTTGAGATTGAAGTAATATGTCGGTCTAGATCCAGCAAGCACATACAAAAGTTTTTTTTGACTTTGTGCCACCACCACTGCCCGGGCATATATATACACACACACACACACACACACACACACATATATATATATATATAGAATAGTTATTGATTTGTCCATTCTCACTCCTAGACCAAAAATCAATGGACTTGATTGTTGGCATTCATCATTCGTCTCTAACTTTGCAATATGTATAAAAACTACAAACTTTTCTTTCACTATTTTCATGTCTAATGCTACATTGAACTTTATTACAAATACATCACTTGAGATTTTAATAAAGAATTCTACGATAGAATATGATACCTTACAATTAAAGTTCTGTTTTTAACCGTTAGATTTGTATAAGATTTTATCAACTTTGCGATACATATAAAACTACAAATTTATTCTTTTATTATTTTCAAGTGTAATGCTACCTTCAACTTTATTTTCTCTAAGATTGCAAATACATCTTTTGATACTTTTAATTAAGAATTATACTGCAAGATACGATACCTTATTATATTAAAATTATGTTTTTAACCGTTATAAGTTTGTATAAGATTTTATCAACTTTGTAGCATGTATAAAACTACGAATTATTCTTTTGCTATTTTCAAGCGTAATGCTACTTTCAATTTTATTTTCTCAAAAAATATCAAATGACAAATTTATTCATTAGATATTTTTTATGAAGAATTGTAGGATAGGTTATGATACGCTATAGTGTTAGAATTTTGTTTTTTAATTGTTAAGTGTGTATTAGATTTTATCAATTTTACATATCTTATTATTTCAATGTAATTATGATCTCATATTTAGAAATGCGCACTAAGGATAACCCCGATTAAAGGAAGCTCAATTGCTAATTTCTTTGAAAATCTTGCCCCCTTTAACAACTTCTAGTTGACTTAATATTTATAAAATTAGAAAAAATATCACGTTTATCCTCATTAATCTATTTTCATAACATGTATATTTAATTTTGACAGAATGTGACATTAAGTGTGAGATTTGTAAGGGATTGGCAATCGAAAAGGTTACTTAATTTGTGATTTTTTAAAAACTAAAATAAAAAAAATATATTATATATGTTTTACTTGCTTATAGGAGAGGATTTCATGAATATTTTAGTGAGTTCTTCTGGCTATACCTCTTGCTCTTGAGGCGTTTACTTAAAGAATCTTTTCTTATATCTAATCCATTGAGCACCCATCAAAATTGGCATTTGGTTCTAAACTAAAAATATGTATTGCCATTATTATATACTAATATTTTAGTTATCTCAAGTTACTCTCTTCCCAGTCTTTTAGTAATAAATAAAAAAAAAAGAGTAATAATAATAATTTATTTAAGTACCCGTTCATATCATAAATTGTATTCTTATGTTTATTCAAATTGAATTTTGCATTCGAACGTATAATTTATTATGTATTTAAATAAAATGTGTATTTGAATATTTTTTGTTAAAGGTAACATTTGAATAATATAAATGTAGAAAAATAAGTTTAATACGGAATTCTAAATGAAATTGAGTTACATTGTTTTGAAATAATGAAAATATTCAAATAAGTTTCATTCCGTAATTGATCAACAAAACATATATTATATTACAGAGCAATAATAACTTCTTCGATGGTTCTTCCAATCGCAACCTAAATTTGTCTGTGTGTGAGACGGTCTCTTCTGCACAAGTGGCTGTTGACACCATATGATGCTGCAAACTGACTCCAGCCCATAAGAGTTCATAAGTCCATTTTCATAAAGTGTTTGGATACTCAATCATGTGGTTTTTGATTCGACTTGATGCTATTGCTAGCTCCCCTTCTATTGGCACAAAAAAAATGTATATATATATATATATATATATATAAATATTTATATGGTGGTCCTCTAAACTAAAGAAACAGACAC
The DNA here is from genome assembly GCA_038430175.1 of Ficus hirta. Taxonomy (NCBI): domain Eukaryota; kingdom Viridiplantae; phylum Streptophyta; class Magnoliopsida; order Rosales; family Moraceae; genus Ficus; species Ficus hirta. The sequence goes on along the minus strand of CM076595.1, from coordinate 10,968,074 downwards.
CAGCTTGGATGATACTACGGAAAAGGAAAGCAATAAATAGAGGACAAGGTATGGGAGAATAAAGGGTTAAGTAATTACTCAACCGATCCCCTTGTAAAAACTGAGGAGAGAAAAAGGAGACATAAATACACATTATATATATTTATATAGCATTCGAGCAAAAAAAAAAAAAGTATATATATATACTGGTATATCAGTAAGATCATGAACTGTTATGCCTTGAGAGTAGGTGCTTCTTCAACCACCAATTTGATTTTTCTTTTTTCTTTTTTCTTTTTTTTTTTTTTCTCCAATAATTAAAAGTGCATCGGACTTTGATTCCTTATGATTCCACAGGCCCATTATCCCTGCCTTCAAATTTAAGATTTTACCCAACTACCCTTTTGTACATTCCTTTCAATGAAAAGGAGACCTAATCAGTTTAACGTGCTATTTTCAACAACAGTTGCATTCTGTTTGTTTGATGAGAAAAATGGACTTAATTAAGTCTCTCCTTCCTTAACTAGTTAATTAGAATCTTTTGGTTTGTACATTTTAGAATTGAAAAGGGCACGAAAGAGTGATCCTTTATTATACAAAATATGATCAAACCCGCAACCTCTCTCAAAACCTGACTTCACCCAAATGTCCTGGTACCACTAGACAGAACCGTTTTTAGGCTAAAAAGTGATCCTATACGATGCAAGACTGGATCAAATCTTTAGCCTCCCTCAAAGCCCGACTCCACCCAAACGTCCTGGTACCACTAGACGAAACCATATTTAGGCTAAGAGTGATCATTTATGTTGGACTTCGTTGGAGATTATCAGCCAGAAAAGCATCATGGGAATCACTTCTTTACGCTAAAGAGTGATCCTATATGATGCAAGGCAGGATCAAACCCGCAACCCCCCTCAAAGCCCGACTCCACCCAAATGCCGTGGTGGCACTAGACAAAACCATGTTTAGGCTAAATAGTGATCCTTTATGTTGAATTTTGTTGGATAATATTAGCCAGAAAAGCACCATGAGAATTACGTCTTTACGTTAAAGATGATCCTATATGATGCAAGGCAGGATCAAACCCACAACTTCTCTCAAGGCCCGACTCCACCCAAATGCCGTGGTGCCACTAACCGTCCTTAGGCTAAAGAGTGATCGATTGTGTTGGACTTGTTGGAGAATATTAGCCAGAAATGCATCATGGGAATCACATTTTGTTGAGGTGAAAAACTGTTTAGTTTACACTTTGTGCAGATATGTACATAGATAATACATAAAAATATGAAAGTGAATGATACACATTTGTATTAGGCATGTAACTTCAAAAGGAAACTTCCCTCCCAACATTTTCAGGAGCACTTTTCAACAATTTCCCTGTAAAGTGGATGTGGTCCTTTGATTTGATTATTTTAGAAAGATAACATTTTGAACAGTGAATAGTTCAAGTTATCCCCATCTAAATAGTAACAAAAAGAAACCAAAAGAGCTTAAAAATAAGGCTGGTTATGAAACAATTCAAGTAGAAAAACCACTTGGTCTTTCTCTCTTTCTGCAAAACACCCACTTTCCTGGGTGTTGAAAATTGTCCATTTTACCACTTTGCTTAGCAAGATGAAAACGACAGTTCCAAGTGAATTTCAACACAAGATATCAATTTTCCAACAAGAAATATTAGAACCCAGTTCTGATATGCTTGAAAGAAATAGTTTATATCTAACTAAAATCCTTTCTTTCTGAAAACAAACAGAATGGAAATGAAAAAAACCATGAACAAGAAACTGAACCATCATCTCTGTGAAGACATTCTTAGAGGAAAACAAAAAGACCAGTATATACATTCCTGAAATGAACTTCTAAGTAAGAATTAAAGCACATCCTTGATAAACCTACCATGCCATGAATCCAACATCCTCATTTGTGTCATCGTCCATCGGGGCCGGAAGATTTAGATCGAAAAGAACGGTAATCTCGGCCTCGTGGGGTTCCTCTTCCCTGATCACCATGGTACTATTAGCTTCACGGCCTCCAATAAAATGGGACCTCTTGTGACCGCCTAAAGCTTGGCCTGACTTGAACGTTCTGAAGCATATTGGGCACTCATGTCCCTTGCTCTTTTTCGACCCCGATTTCCTCTCTGCATTGCCAATGAAATCCTCTTTGATTGGGGTTTTCCCAGCGCCATTCTCGACTACTTTACCCTCCTGAGGTGTTGGAATTGGGCTGCTGTTATCATTCTCGATGCTGTTCTCCCCGCTCTCGCATATCGGTTCGCAGGAGCCGTTGTTCTTGGTATGGTTTGCTCTGTGTCCCCCAAGAGCTCTATGAGACTGGAAGGTCTTGTTGCAAGTCAAACACTCGTATTTGCTTCTCTTCTGAACATTTCCGCAGAATTCACCATTGGAAGAACCCATCAAAGCTTCAGCTCTATAGACCCCATTCTTAGCTCTCTTTCTCAACTCATACTTAGAAGAGCCTCTATTCTCTTGATCTTTCCCTTCCTCATCATCCACCAACCTCTTCCCCAATTCAGATTTCTCATCTCCAATCCCTAACTTAGTCATGGCACCAAACCCAGATCCTGATTCCACTTCAAACTTCTTAAACTCCCCATTCTTGAGAAACCCATCAACAGAAACATCGGATTCAATCTTCTTTGGCCCGTTTCTGAAACACCCAGAATCAGAATTCTCAGATTTCAACTTCTCCTCATCAAAGCTGGCAACTTTCTTAGCACTGTTGATCATATTCATATCAGTAGACGACGATTTGGCCTCCAAAACCACTGAATTGTTATCCCAAGAATCGGCAAGCGAATTGTTGTTGTTCAAACCTCCTTTATAACCTGAATCCCTAGACAACAACATCAAGCTTATAGCCACCTCCTGTTGCTCCTGCTCGATTCCCGAGACCGATGAAGAGCCAGAGTAAACATCAAGATTCTTGTACCTAATTCTCTTGGAGACCCTCCTCTTCCTTGGGCTTGAAGTCTCCGTATCCGAATGACCATCCATAACCAGCTTCTTCTTGTTCTTATTCCTCTTCCTCTTCTTCTTCTGCTCCACAAATTTCTTCACCATTTTCTCCTTATCCGAGTGAGAGGCCATGTGACCACAGAGAGCTTTCAGGGACTGAAACCCTTTGCCACATTCTTTGCAAATCTTCTGCCCCTTCAAATCTCCAAACTTCTTTGTCTTCTTGGGGTTCTCTCTCAGCACATAATTACCAGCAAGTTGATCAGACGACCCTGAATTCTTCTCGCTCATTTTCTCATTCTCATCATCAAAAGGCGAAGAAAACTTGAGCATCTTAACTTGTTGTTCTTGTTGGTGTTGGTGTTGTTGTTGTTGTTGTTGTTGTTGTTGTTCGGTTGAATATTCGTTGTTCTTCTTCTTCAAATGGGTCCTGATATGACGACATGACTTTGAGAAAAAACAACCAACTTGCATAGAAATTTTCTCACTAGAAGACTCGAAAATAGTCAAAAAAAAAAAAAAAGCCAATAGAGAGTGTAAAAGGGAACGGAAATCAAGACTTTTTTTTACCTCGTGTCTGGTAGAAGAATGCCACATTCCATGGCCGTACAGCTCCGAGCACAAATAATGGACAGAACAAAACTTGGGGCAGGGACAAAACAATAAGAATTCTAGATCGAGAAAAAGCTTCAGAAACGGATCATGAAGTTAAAACTATTTTCTTTTGTTGTTGTTGTTGTTGTTGGGCAGGTGAGAATCGAAGTGTGTTTTAAGATGTGACAGTTTTTTGTCAAGTACGAGATCCGACCCACAAAGGGACCCTCTGAATTCCTTCTCTCTCTCTTGTTTTTTTGTTTTTAGAGAGAGAAAGAGAAATCAGAATTTGTGGGTATGAGAGAAGCTGAGGATGGCGATGAACAGGGGTGGGGGGGTTAAGGTATAATGAGGAGAAGAGAACAATCAAAGCTGAACCAAGACTCGTTCTTTGGTGTTTTTTTGTTTTTTTTTTTTTGGGGGTCTCTTGAAAGACTCTTTTGGTTTCTCTCTCTAGACTCTCGCTTTCTCTCTCTGTTGCTCTCTTGTTTGTGTTGTTGTAGTCGGAGGAGAATTCCATGCATGGAAGCAAAAGACTAAAAAAAAGGGTAGAGAAAGATAGGCAGCACGTGTACTCAAGCGAGGACCTGTTAGTGCTCAATTGGACGGCCAGGATTAGTGGCCTTTTTTTTTTTTTTTTTTTTGAGATCTCAATATTAACTTATGTTTGATTCCTCAATTAAAAATAAAATTTTTAAATTAAAATTGATTAATTTTTTAAAAATTAATTATAAGTTTTATTAACTTTTAAAAGAAAGATAAAAATTAAGATGAAAAAATACAGTTTAGTTGGAGTTAAACTCAAACTTCAAACAAAGCCTTAATACATATTTATCTCATCAAAATTTAAATTATACAAAACAACTGATGGAATCTGATACAGATTTAGGGTGTGTTTACTTACGCGTAATCGAAATAGACACAAATCGGAATGAGTAGGATTCGGAGTAGACATGATTCGGAGTGAGAATTTGGAATCCGAATAAATTGCTTACTTGGTTCTAGGATTTAGAATCGGAATCACTACGAATCACATTCATGCGTTTATTTGAACCCAGAATCGGAATGAATTGTTACAAATTTACGTATATACCTTTATTTATTGTATTTTCAAAAATTAAAAATGATTATTATTATTTATTTATTATCAGTCTATTAATCAAAAGTAAAATAATCATTATGATATTAAGAAAATTAAATTAAATTGTGTAATTTTTTGTTTTAAAAAATTAAAAAGAGTAAAAAATGAATTAAAATATAAAAAATATAAAAAATATAAAAATATAAATATAATAAGATATTATAATTAAAAAAATTCTTTATTTACTCTAATAAAATTAATAGTAATTAGGATAGTTATATAATATTAAGTTAATAAGAATATATTATATTTAGTTAATAAAATAAATAATATAGGTTGTTATTTTTTAATACAATATTTTGTAAGTAAACTAAGGATAAAATAGTAATTGAATGTTAATGGTAGGAATGAAAGTCACAATCCGAACGGGGGACATGAGATTACCAATCTCATTTCTCAATCTTAAATTGATGTGAGGTCCACCATTCTCATTCTCATTCTCATTCTTGGAAAAAAAATGAGTAAGTAAACAATAGATTGACTCACATTCTATGCTCACATTCCATGCTCACATTCCCTACTCCTATAAGTAAGCATGCCATTAATACTTTAAAAAGCTCTAATGGTAGAGTATTTTTTAAATCCTCATAAAATTCTTACATATGTGTATATAGGGAGTTTTTTTACGGACATTTTACATTAACAGAATGGTAGTAAAAACTGTTGAATTAAGTCTTTAAAGGTTTAATCGTAATAATTTTTCTGTTGCGCGTTATAAATTTTTTACATGAATGCTCACAGATTCAAAAAATTTATACACCAAAAAACTAATCTAGCTTGAAATCAAAATTTTAAAAAAATCCTAGCATAAAACATCTCATATATACACACCTAAAACAGAAAATATCTAGCTTTATTACTTTAAAAAAAAAAAAAAAAAGATGAGAGAGACAAAAATTATCAGAATTCAAATTCCATATTAAAAATAAAATATTGTAACAATCTAATTAAATTACACATCATTAACCATTTGGGCGTCTTCCTTATAAGTCGGATTTTAAGAATGAGTTCTATATGGTTGTAATAATAAGTATTAGAGCTAACATTCCTAGGAGATGACCCATTGCGGACGAAACAACTTGAGGAATATAGCTATCATGTAGATGACGGGACCTACGAAGTCACCAAACTAGAAAAATTGGCCGTTGTGGATGTTTGTTCTTAAATATGGATGAAATTTAATGATCTAATTGAGTTTCATTTGTTACATTACGACTTGGCTTTTGTGTTACCCTCATTCCTTTTATAAGGCCTTTTTTTTTTTTTTTTTTTTTTTTTTTGGCTCATATTATAAGCCAATTTTTAAGGATAGGAGAAATATACAAACTCTAGTAATGCTAATCAACAAAATTTGATATAAGACAATCTCCAATATAATCTCGAACTGTTATCATAATAATGTACTATTAGAGGAAAAAAAATATATCACTACAACTTATTATAAATAAAAAAATAAAAAAATTATGACGACTTATTGATTACCAAACAAATTGAATGCGAGTACTAGAGAAACTCAATCGAGCTTTTGGAAATCATTTTGTTCTATATTAACTTAGTAGAACTATACTAGTACAATTTGATTAAAACATGCATTTAGTATTTTACAAAATTGGTTTTCCAAATTATTATTATTCACTTCAAAGGTTGTTGGATTAGTAAAAGGCCATTTATTTGATTCAATCAAGCGAGTGATTGTACTCCAACAGGAAGCACATTTTCCTAGAAAGTAACACAATTTTGTGTTACCAAATTTCCACGTTCCTTCGAGAAAGTGAGGAATGAGACGCACACTTTGCTCAGTGAAAACCAGTATGTATATGTATATATGTATAAATATAAATATATATATATATATGTTTATATAGTTGATTTGATTTAGTCAACCCCACAATTGTAGTGACCAGCTTGTCAAATACGCATTCGCTGTTGCTGACATGTTATCCTATTTTTTTCCTCCTTGGCCTCTAGCACAATGCATCTTTTTTTTTTTTTTTTTTTTTTTTTTGGGGGGGGGGGTGGTGTTTCAATTCTTTTTCTTCTAATTTAGTAATATAATTTAATAAAAATTTCAGATCTTACTTCGAATTGGTCCAACTTTAACCAACATAGAAACTGGCACTTAAGAATATCAGCCACTTGTCTTTCCCGTCGTCTGCTTACTTGAGAGTAGAGCCAGGACCGTAAAAAATTTAAAACATAAAATAAAATTATTTCTTAATTAAAAGCAACAACCAACACTTCTATTTTGATTTTTCTCTTCTCCTTTTCACCAAGAATTGTTTGAGCAAATCATCTTTGTGGTTGACCAAAATGTGCCAAAACCAAATAATGGGCTATTTGTAAAACCATTGACTTTGGACAATGGGAGTCACGTATTTATCATAATGACCAATCAATTTTTAAGCGGCCTGTCAAAATACATTGTGTTATAAGATTCATCACTAGAAAAAAATCTTTAAAGGGCATCTCAGTAATTTTTATATTTTCCTAAGAGAAATTTTCATTTTTCATTTTTTCCCCTCCAACCTTTTCATATTGATATTATATTATATTTCACAAGCATACGTTAGTAAATGGCGCGTCATGAATCCATGTCGGGTTAAAGTTCTATACTTGACTTCCAGTTCCACCCAAAAAAGAAAAAGATATAGAAAAAAAGGGAAAGAAAAAAACTCTAATGGAATTAACAGGAAAGAGCAGAGTTGAGAATCATGCCTCTCGTAGACCATAAGTTATGCTAGTCCTTTTGTTTATTCTAAGCGAGGTTGATACATGGCCCACCTTTTCCATATCTCAATATTTTATACAAATACATATACATATATCTATAGAAAATATCTCGTATGCATTACCGTATGATATGTTATGAGATACTTGAATTTTATTAAGTTGTACTATTCATATGTTAATATGAAGAATAAATATCACTGAAAAATATTACATCTGAATAACCTAATTGGTCTAACGTAACAAAATTCATGTTAAATAGCGTATGAAATGAATGCCGTATTAGAGCTTCTCCTTATATTTATATTAATATATCTGTACATCAACATATTATAGCTTGAAATTGTGGGTGTTACTCAATCTTTCCAATTAATATTGAAAAATGAAATAAATAAAGGTTCAATTCCCATTAGACTTCAAATCCTATACAAATAGTCTTTCAGTTGCTCAAGGAGGAACCTCAGGGTTGTACCCTATCTCTATGTTAAAATTCCAGAAAAAAGCAAGAAAATAAGCGGGCAGCTTATAACCGCGAAGAGAAATATTTACCAAATGGACCATAGATACCCGGAAAAAAAAAAAAAATGAATGTACAAAAGGAGAACCAGAAATCAAAATCTCCAGACAATGTTTGCGAGTTTGCTCTCGCAAAGTAATATTGAACTTGCCGGGAAAGCGACTGGCTTAATGCTGTCACTCCTAGCCGTCCTTGGTCTTCGAATCATCCTTGCCTTCTCCAAAGATGTCTTCAATCATATTCCATGGTAGAAGATCAAAGCTTTTAGCGGGACGTGTGATGTATCTTGCATCCCAAACTTTAGCATCGAAGGTGTCCGATAGATAGAGATGATCCTCCACCGTGCCAGGAGATGCATCCGATTCGCTATGCGGGCATTTTCTATTATCACTCCTAATTTCACTCCCTCTAAGAGCAGCTCCACCGTCATCTGGACCGCAAGAGTCGGACGTGTTGGTCTGACACTCAAAAGACATGCACGAGTCATCCTGGAAAACACAATCCTCCTGGAAACTATCTGAAAACTTATCTACAGGGTCAAATTTACACCCATCAACAAACTCTGACCCGAACGGTTTTAAAATATGATCCACCATACTGTTTTCTACAGTGGCATCTCCAATCTTATGTCCAACATTGCCATCGTAGTCGTCGCCATCATCGCTGCTTTCATCATCTTCACTTTCTTCTTCAAAAAGATCGTGCTCATCTTGATTAACAATAGACTCAATTGCAGAGTCTTCATCATCTTCTAAATCTCGAGCTTCACAGGCACCCCCATTGCTTCCATGCCACTCATCATCGTCGCTGTCAATTTCTAGCAACTGAGATCTGTTTTGGGCAGCTCGCTTGCGAAGCATGAACACATTGAAATAATAGCTGACAATGTCCTTTTTGCTTCGAGAGGGGAACAGTGCAGATAAGTGCTTCCAGAAGTTCCTGCCCAACGATGCAGGGTTGGAGTAAACAGCTTCATGAAAAGCGTGCTCCTCTTCTTCGCTCCATCTACATGATATCTCCTCTCCCATCTCAGAAAATCCCAAATTTACAAACTTTTCATCTCCAAGGAACTTTCTCAAAGTTTCCCGTTTCTCTGTGACATGCTGTCGCACACACCTGATGGAACCCGCATCTAAGCAATCACATTCCGTTCTGCCAATTGCAACCTCACAATCCGCTTCGGTGGATAAATTTGAGCCGGGCATCGGTATGACACATGTTCCCATCAGCTTTTCCTCATTGTAATTATCAACAACATCTGGCCCCGATGATCGTGAAAAGGATGCTTCAGGTTCACAAGCCCGATCTACCTTTTTCTCATTTATATTTCCTCTCCAAATTGGGATGCTGGCTTGATGATTTGGACCAACAGGAACTTGCCTTCTAGGAGAGCAATCCAAGGATGAAGAATACACATCATCTTGCAGAGCATATGACCTCCGTGGGAAATCAAAGTCAAGATAACCATGAGACGGAGGTGAGTAGGCAAGTCCTCCAAAAGGCCCCGAACTGGCATGTTCTTCATCAGAACTGTCGGTCACCAATGACAAGGGTTTACTGGTTGTATAACCCTTGTCACCAAAAGTGGAAGTTTCAGCAGAATTTTCTTTTTCATGCACTTCAGTCCACTGAAAATTGCATGATCCACTCTCATTCTTGCCTAAAAGTTAGCAACACAAAACCAGACATTAAATAACTCAGCCAAATGTACATAGTTCAGTCGGTTAATAGCAGAGAATACTTGTTGTTCCATGCATCGGCCTTTTTACCTGTAACAAGAGCTTCCTGGCAACTATTATAGCAAGACACAACTTCGGAAAATGAAGCTGGCTTGCTGACATATTCAAGCTGTCTAGAATGCTTAAAGCGAAGCTCCTCAAACTCCATCTCCTCAAATGGCCTCTTGCATCCCATATTGACCTGAAAGAAAATGTAAAGAAATAGTTGTAAGAGAGTTGAGTTGAATAATCAAGTCGATTCAGTTCATTATTTTACTGAACTGCAAAAGCAAAGACCATACGTGCTTGTGTGTGTGTGTGTGTGTAATATAAATAGATATTGGAAAGCATATCCAGTACAAAAGTACAACTAAAGGCACCACAAAATAGGCATAAAAAGCCAAAACACTACTTACATCCACTGATCCACATGAAAAAAAATAATAAGAATAATAACTCTTAATTTTTGTTTATTTATTTATTTTTAGGTACAATAAACTACAGATAACAACTAGCATATTAAGGGTCTACCTACTAAGAACAAACCTATTATATCTCCTCCAATCGGAAATGACTACTTTTAAACAACTTTTTCAGCTTAAATCTAGTTATAGTTGCCATTATTAGTGTTGTTATCGTCGCTTTTGATGCTCTTGCTTTTATTGTTACAGCATGGGACAAAAAAAAAAAAAAAAGTGAAGGGAAAAAAATTATACTTAGTCACACTAATATCTTTGTAAATACACAGTGCAAGCAATTGATCAGGGGTCACTGACAAACTCCTATAAGATTTCTAAATATTTAAAAAATAAAGTTAAAAATTTTTCAAAATCAAATTTTTACCCCCAAAAAATCCTCCACTTTAAACTTCAGATGACCGCCAAAAACAAAAGTAACTGGAAGATCAAATTGAATCTCCAAGTCGTACAATACAACACTGAATTGCACTCCCAACACAATATATCAGCCTAAAGATACGTAACCCCAGCGCAATTCGACAAAACAGAAAAATCCCAAAAACTTCCAGAAACCCTAACCCTAGATTTCAAATTCACGTACTAAACCGTAAAATCATGGACCAAAACGACAAGAAACAGTCAAATATGACACAGAGAAACAAAACCCCTAAACAAATTTAAAGGAAAAACAAACCCTAAAGGGATCGAAAAATTCGAAACCCTAGAAATTCAAAGAACTCGAAATTAACGACAAATTAGGGCAAAATCGAATGAGGGAAACGAAAGAAAACCAAAATCCGAGACCAAAAATCAAAGTAATTGAAAGAACAAGTACCTAAAGGGGTCGATTCGGAATCGAAACCCTAGAAACTTGTGAGGTCAACGGCCGGGTTTGAAATCGGGGTTAATAGACGCAAAAGAAGACGAATCGAGGGACAGAGAGGTCCGATTCAAAGATTTGGAGAAGAAATTGAGGGAAAATTCAAGAAATCGGAGGCCGATCGAGAAGGATCGAAGGCCTGGGGGTAGTAGGTATGGATGAAAATTCGAAAGGGGGGTGGGTACGGTTCGTGGTTTTTGTCAAAACTCGAAAAAAAACCGGTTTGATCTAATACGCACGCGAGCATTTGTTGCGCTGAACCCCCTTCTTATACAGGCAAAACGGTTCGGTTTGAGGTTTTTTTTTTTTTTTTTTTGGAAAAAATATATTTTGTTTTATTGTTTTAGGGATGCCGAATTGGATAAAATTTTGATCACGTCACTATCAAAACAACCCACGTTTTCCTATAAAGTCAGAATTTTTTTTTTTATTTTGCTCTTTAATAATACCATTTTGGCGGAGGTGTCCAGCTTTCTAACTTTATTATTCATTAAACAATGATAAAGAATACAAATGGTCTAAAGCACTATATATTATGGGGTGTTTGGGTGATGAGTTCAAATTCATCACCATCAACTCAATTTTTATCTTTTTTCTCAAAAATTTTTTATCTTTTCTGAAAAAGTCAATCAAAATCACTATTTAAACTTGTAAATCTTAATAAATTAGAAGTCCTGAAATATCAGTAATATCAGGTTTATATATAGGATTATTTTTTATTAATAATGAGGTTTAGTATCGGTGATATTACGAAATATTTTTTTATTAGTTTCTCTCATTTTCTTTTATTTTCTAAAAAATCCAAATTATAGTTCTCTTTAACTTAATCCGAGTTGCATTTTACCTTCCCAAAAAAAAAAAAACCAAATTTGTATATTTTTTTGTTATTAATTTTTATTGGAAAACAAATTTGCTGTTCGTGGCAAAATTGAAAGGAATGAAAAACCAACCAACCTTGAGTTAAAAAATAAATTAAAATGTGATTATAGACATAATCTAATGATATTGATACAATAATTTTAGAGTTTGAATTCTCCATTTCGAAATTGAAAAAAATAAACTGATTTTCAAAAAATAATAATAATAAACTGATGAAATACTTTTTCATTTTTATTTTTTCCCTCGCCAACAAACACAAACTTTGTTTTAGGCAACTGATTAAAGTCTCCAACGTCATTTTTTCAGGGTTTTGTATTTCATTTCTGACGTCATTTTTAGACTGCTCAAGGTGTTCACATTGTACTTCTATAACAAAGGAGCTTTTTTTTTCTCCTTTCTTTTTTTTTTTTAAGGGCCAAAGAACAAATTTTCATTAGCTTGTTTTTCCCTATTTTATTTTGTATGCGTATTCGTTTTTTTTTTTTTTTTTTTTTTTTTTTTTTTTTTTAGGGGCCAAAGAACACAATGTATACGCACAGATTAATCCCTGAAACAATCACCAAAATCCACGCAGAAAAGAAAGATGAATAGTATAAAAATTATTGGATTTCTCGTTTATTGCATTTAAGAAAGTAAAGAACAAATTCAGATATTGGACTAGCTAATTACGAGAGTAAGTAAAGATATCCAGATACCGTGTTGTAGAACCTATAACAAGGAGAGCAACAACAAATATTCAAAATTAGAGAATGGGAATTTAAAAAAAAAAAAAAAAAAAAATGTATAGCAGGACCAAAGCATCCTCTCTTAATATTAGACTTTGAATTGACTCCAAGCCTCCTCCAGGCGTCTCAAGAATGAGACTTTTATGCCACAGCAGGCATGTCCTTGAGCCAAGCATCTAGCGGCTTACCGATGGAGTAAACGATGAACCCGATTTGCCTTAGCTTCTCCGCATCCACGACATTCCTACCATCAAACACAAACGCAGGCTTCTGCATGTTGTCGTAAATCTTCTGGTAATCGAGCTTCTTGAACTCATCCCACTCGGTCAAAATGCAGATCCCGTGAGCATCCTTTGTTGCTGTATAAGCATCCCACACGACACTAACTTGCTTCACAGAAGTAGGGCTCATTGGTTGAAGATGGATGGGGTGGTCCCAATCGAACTTCTTCATCGACAGATCCCTCTGAATCTGCTCCTCGTTGACCTGCGGGTCGTAGATGCTCAACTGGGCTTTGTCGCCCAACAGCCCCTTGCACACATCAATAGCTGGGGTCTCCCTAGTGTCACCGGTGTCCTTCTTGAAAGCAAATCCCAGAATTGCAATCTTCTTACCTGAGACTGTGTTGAACATTGAGGAAACAACACGGTTGACAAATCGGTTCTTCTGGTAGTCGTTGATCTTGATGACCTGTTTCCAGTAGTTTGCTACCTCAGGAAGGCCATTGCACTCACAGATATAGACCAAGTTCAAGATATCCTTCTGGAAGCAGGACCCACCAAAACCAACACTGGCGTTCAAAAACTTAGGCCCAATTCTTGAGTCTGTGCCAACGGAATGGGACACTTGAGTGACGTCTGCGCCAGTTGCCTCACAGAGAGCAGAAATGGCATTGACAGATGAGATCCTCTGTGCCAAGAAGGCGTTTGCAGCAAGCTTGGAGAGCTCAGCGGACCACAAGTTGGAGCAAATAATCCGGTCTTCCGGAACCCAATGGGCATAAACATCTTTCAATGTCTGCATAGCCTTTGCACCTTCTGGGGTTTCCCTACCACCAATGAGAACCCGGTCAGGGTTGAAAAGGTCTTGGATTGCAGTTCCCTCAGCAAGGAATTCCGGGTTGGAAAGGATCTGGAAGTTGATTCCCTTACTGTTGTGGGTCAGAATCTTTTCTATTGCCTCGGCTGTTTTCACAGGGACAGTCGATTTCTCGACCACAATTTTGTCAGACTTCGACACATCTGCGATCATACGAGCAGCACTCTCCCAGTAGGTCAAATCAGCTGCTTTCCCAGCACCAAGACCCTGGGTTTTGGTAGGAGTGTTGACTGAAACAAAGACTATATCTGCCTCCATGACATGCTTTTCAACATCAGTGCTAAAGAAGAGGTTCCTCCCCCTGCATTGTTTGACCACATCGTCGAGACCCGGTTCATAAATCGGGAGCTGGTCACTGTTCCAGGCAGTGATTCGCGAAACAGAGATATCGACAACAGCTACTTCAATTTCTGGGCACTTAAGCGCAATCACAGCCATGGTTGGCCCACCAACATATCCGGCTCCAATGCAACAGATCTTCACCATCTTTCTTTGTTATTCAGATCCTGAATGGAGAATAAACATATAACCAGGAAAGCATTAGGGCAATTAGATTCTAAAAAGCAACATCCAAAATTTTATGCTTCCTTGTTAGAACAAAAGACACCTATAAAATTGGTAATAAAAAGACAAACATAGAGATCAGCAACAGGCTCTTATCCTAGACAAAACTTTTAAGACAATCTTAGGGCAACTCTAACCAATAGCGTGGGAGGAGTGTTTTAGGCCATCTCCAACCCAAATACTCTATTTTAGAATACAGAAACTCTAAAATAGAGTATCTGTCACTTCAAATAACTATTTTATCTCCAACCCATTTACTCTATATCATACTCTAAAAGAAATATTCTATTTATATTCTTTTTTATAATTATTTAAATATTATTTTATATTTATTCTCTATAATCTTTATATTTTACTTTAAAATTTAATTAAAAAACAAAAAAAAAAGTGGTTTAGAGTATGCACAGTGATACTTCAAATATGAAGTACACTGTGCATACTTCATATTTGGAGTAGGATCATATCAAATATGAAGTATGCACATTGTACTTCATATTTGAAGTATCACTGTGCATACTTTAAACCACTTTTTTTTTAATTAAATTTTAAAGTAAAAGGGAATAAATATAAAATAATATTTAAATGATTATAAAAAAATATATAAATAGAATGTTCTTTTTAGAGTATGATATAGAATAAATGGATTGTAGATGAAATAGTTATTTGAAGGACAGATACTCTATTTTAGCGTTTCTGTATTCTAAAATAAAGTATTTGGGTTGGAGATGGCCTTAACTATCAGACTTTCATCAAATTCTGCTGAACTGTCATACCTTATAGTTAATCCCGCCCAAAAAAAAATACCATGTGAAGATTAGAGAAAAGAAAAAGGAATTTAAAACTGTTAAAGAATTGGACTTCCATCTTAAAAGATCAACCTGTTAGGTAGGGTGACTCAATATTCTTATATCTCTATTTTTGTTGTTATTATATTTTCGACGTGGGATTTGAGTTTCTTTTTAACCCTTAACATGCGAAACAAGAGCAATACTATTAAGTTACCACCATTATTATTTAGCTAAAAAAAAAAAGTTACCACCATTGGTCAAAGAAATTAAGGACATTATTTATTAGCTAATTGTTTTTTATTTTTCAGAAAGAATATTTTAAGTTAATAACCATTAATAGATGAATCAAAATGGATTTCCTACAACCTGCCGACAAGGTTTTATTCCTCACAAATGTCCAAAAATTTTCATTTTTTAAATACAAATATCGATCTTGATAATTTAATCAGCACGTTAAGCCAAAAAAAACAAAAACAAAAACAAAAAAGAGCCCCACTTTCATTTCATGTTTAGGACAAAGAGAGAAGAACATAAACAGTTGGTTCAAGAAACAGAAAGGAAAAGTCAGATCTACAAATCAAAATGACAAAAACTACCTTAAACTTTGCAGATCCAGAGTTCTTAAAAACAAAACAATTAAAAATTCATCACAAGCAACAAGAACATTTCAAGTTTTAGCTCACTCAAAACTCAAAAACCCAAATGGCTAAATTTGCTAACCAGATCTACAACGAAACAATGAGAAACACACAAGATCTGTTAACTACACAACACAACAGACACTCTCCTAAAAGGAAAATCCAAAACTACAGAAATTATCGAATAACCAAGATCACGAAAACCCAGAACACAGAAACAGAGAAAAAAAAGGGGCCGGGGGGGGGGGGGGGGGAACATTTTTACAGAACCCAGAAGATCAAATTACAAAACAACAATTGTAACACGAAGAACAGAATCACCTGGCAGAGAAATAGGAAGAGAGCGAAACAGAGTGGCTTGTGTTTGGGTTGTAGGAGAGAGAGATCTGACGCAGAAGAAGTAAAGGAGAGAGAGAAAAGAAGCTTCTCTTCTTCTTCTTCTTCTTCTTCTTCTTTATCGTTTCTTCTGCCGTTGAATACGGACGAGATCTGAGTGTGTGTGTGTGTGTGTGTGTGTGTGTGTGTTTATACGTATATATATTCAAATATAACCAGAGAGAGAGAGAGGGGTTTTGTTTGAGATCCAACCAACGAGATTTCGGGTGGGCACAGAAAACAGTGGGCCACCTATTTCATTCCGTTCGACACGTTTTTTACCTCCACTAGACGTCATGATCCCTCACTCCCTTACCAAACTTTATTTGAATTTTATATTATTTTTGGAAAAAAAAAAAATTTCTCTACTTTGACAAATTTTTTTTAATATAAGTTAGATTTACGCTCTTCATTATAAGGTGTTAAAATATCTCTATCTGATAAGGATTTTATTTTATTTTTTTTTTTGGAAGTCGGGAATGATGGATTGGTAAAAAGAAATCTTAATACTACTAGAGTAATTAAATTATGCCCTTCTACTTTTTATTTTTTTGGTAAAAAAGTTGTCATCAAATTCTACTAATTTATATCTTATAAACAAAATACTTTTCAAATTCTCCCATGATAGGTAAAAAATCCCGTCAAAATAGAAAAAGATTTGTAAAACTAATACAATCTATTATAATATTTTAACGGTTTAAATATATTTTTTTGTGATTCTATTATTAATTCGTATATAATTTTATTATAAAATATAGATTTTCGTTAGCCTATTGTTGAATTTGAGAGTGTTAAAAGATCGAGTATTCATATTTAAAGATCCTGCAAGATAGTATTCTACTTATAGTCATCAATCTTATATTAAATAGAAGATAGTATTCTATTTAAAGTCATCTATTTAAAGTCATCAATTCTCCCATGATAGGTAAAAAATCCCGTCAAAATAGAAAAAGATTTGTAAAACTAATACAATCTAATATAATATTTTAACGGTTTAAATATATTTTTTTGTGATTCTATTATTAATTCGTATATGATTTTATTATAAAATATAGATTTTCGTTAGCCTATTGTTGAATTTGAGAGTGTTAAAAGATCGAGTATCCATATTTAAAGATCCCGCAAGATAGTATTCTATTTAAAGTCATCAATCTTATATTATATGGATCGACAGCTCGTTTAAACTTGTTGAGTTCTGATAACATATTTAATTTAAGACTGTGAAATGGTTGAGCTTCAATCTTAACAGATTAACTCATTAAGTGAAGTAGTTCAATTAACATTTATTCTTTTTTTTTTTTTTTTTTTGCCCTATGAGGTGCGTTTGGTGCACCAATTACATTCAAATGTTTTTTTTTTTTTTTTTTTTTGTATTAGTTTCATCTATTCACAATTTACTATTATTTTGTAACTCAAACTTAAAAAGTTCATAACTTTACACTTACAAATCCAAATTGGATTTTTTTTAATTCAATATAATTTTGAAATAAACACTACAAGCTCCATGTTGATATTTGTTTTCTAAATACATTTTAAATTTTTATATTTTTTAACTTCAGTCATTCGAACTCCTGCATCAAATGGGTAACAATTCAACTCAAATTCAACCCCAAAAAACTCAATTTAAACCGTGCACCAAATGGATGCTAAATATATGCCAACTCCAATTTCAATTTTTTGTTTTTGTTAATTACTCTAGTTGATGTCTTTACCCAAAAAAACCACTAATTTTCATTTTTTAACTATCTAACTCATGTTAGTTGATATTAACAAAACATTAGTTCTAAAAACATTGACTATCAATTTTAAGCACAAATTCACATGTGTTGAGTATCTCCTTATTGAAAATATAATTAACTGATGTAATTATCTTTTTAAGACTTATTAATAAATAATAACAACAAAATAATAACAATTTATATATAACATAAATTGATACTTAAAATTTCAAAGTAAAATCGATATCTTTCATTTTTTTTAACCCAAAAAAAAAAAAAAAAAAACTCAACCACAGCCAAGACCTCAAAATAACCATTTTATAAGTACCAATGACAACCAAATATTCCTTGATGGTAGAAAATCTTGGGGGAAACGAATTAAAACAAACACAAGAACGAACATAATGAACAATTTAAAGGAAAAGTGAAGAAGTCACAACTAAATCACCTTCAAACTGAAAAATAAGAGTAACAAAAATGCGTAAACCATGACAAACATGAACTTTTTGAGTAGGACTGAAGTCGTCTTAAAACGAATATAAAATGGCAGTTAGAGAGTTGATCATGGGACATCCAAAATAAAATGCAATATAAAACGTATGTGACACTAAAAGTCGATTTTTGGTTCTAATTTAATATATATACAGACATATATAATGATTAATTATGATTAGTGGCACTTAAAAACATGAGCACATTCATTTCATGGTAAATTTTTTATTTTACCTCGTCAATTAAATCTTTGCACTAAATAAAAAGAAATGCAAGTTGATTATTTAAAAGAGAAAAATAAAAGAAAAAAGTAACAATCAAATGTGAACAACTTCAATGATTACATGCATAATTTAACAATAATTTCGCATTTACCTCCGTTACAAGATATAGAGTTCGAATCCCCCATCTTAAGTTGTTTAGTCCAAGGTAAATGCTTAAATTGAGATCTTCTTTGTAGTTAAAATTCACTCGCTTCAATATTCATATATATATATATATATATATATATATTATAGAAAGCTAATTTTAAGGAAAGAATAAAGTAAAAGGGAAGAACACAGAGCATTGAGATTTTTAATGTGTATATACCAATATGCACGGATTAGGAACAAAGAGTATAATTCACTAATAAGATATGCATATTATAGAATCTATTCACATATATTTTATAATTCAAATTTGAATCTAAACCTAGTTTTACAATTCCAATAAATTCAAAATCTAAACTAAGAAACTATAATTCCTAACCTACTATCAAATCTAATGTAGATTAATTACAAATAAATAAATAAATAAAACTATTTATTTTCTGCTATATAAGTACCTTATCAAAATCATTTTCTTCTATATTTCTTCTGGCCGTGGGCTTTGAATGACTTGATCTTATTGTTTCGGCGAAATAAGTTAACTCGTTGATGGCTAAGAAGGCTGTAGATTGCTAAATTTGGATGGTCAAAAGTCCAAAATTAAATGTTACGTCAGCAACAACGAGGGTACATACGCACGTGACACAATCTGTGACATAACTAAATACTAAATACTATCCCTTAATGGAAAACTCCATTTGTATTATCTTTGTTGTACTGGACCACAGTTTTTTTTTTTTTTAAATTATTTAATAGTCAATAAGCTTCTCAAGAACAAAAAGAAAACTAATGTATCCAATGTGACAGTGTGTCACAATTTCCACGGCCAAACATATGCTTTAAAAAATAGACCGAAAAGAAATATTCATAACATATAGTTCGGACATTTAAGTTTTAACATTAAAAAAATCCTTAAAAAGTGGATCACGCACTTTGTGTCTTGTGATGGTTATCACTAATAGTACCTAAAGTTTAATATATATTTATATATTGAATTCCTAGTGACCAATAAACCGAAAGATTTCATAATTTAATCTTGTTTTGTCTCATCTAATGTTCAGGTGGGAGCAACTCCTCTTCTGCATCTTCCTGGTTTAGATCCTGTGACTCCATAATTCCCTTTCTCGTTAATCTGCACACAATCCACCTATCCACCTGCATTAATAAGCCAGTTTAGTGAAGATTAAAACGGTTAATTTATCAATTTATTTCAAAAGCTTAAGTTATTAAAAACTGTCCTATTTTTAGTATCGCATTCTAACACTTCAGTCTCCTGTTTTTATCCTTCAAGTGAGGCCTGCCAAAAGAGACTTGGCGAGGCCTTCAACATGAACCGGACTCAAATCTTGACATTCAAGGAAAAGCCTCAATTCCCCGTTTGGCCTAGATAAATACAAATGTTCAATATAGGCTTATAGAGGATACAATAGGCTCATAACATGAAAAGTTACGAAATTACAATTGCAGTGATTCAAATTAAGGACCATAGTATTATTTTCTAACCTAGTCGACAATATATATATATATATAACAATATGTAATGCAAATTGTCTATTACTTACCTCTTTCCTTGTGTTGTTGTTCAAGAGAACATTGTCAGGAATGACACCAGCATTTAGCCTCAATTCGTTGATGATCCACTGGGTTTTGCACACTTCTGGTGAAGATGATAATTTCCAGTGGAAATGCCTCACTTTTTTGTAGCCAACGATTGTATTGCCGTGGTGAATCGCTTCTTCTTCACCAATTTGCACCCATTCGCCGTTCTCTGTTGTAACAACATCTCGTCCATGTGCGTCACTTGTTTCCATGAAGTAATGCGCCTCGGTTTCTGTGTCGCTTTCGAATTCCTCTGTAGAGGATTACAGTGTAGGTTTTTTTTAACCAGTTAGAGATAAACATGTAAAACTCGTATATTTTGTATTATAATCTGTGAGTTTTTAAATTGAACCGGTGATAATTATCAATGATGACATATGCTATTACTTGTCGATAAAGAATATTTGTAAGCTTCTCTTCCAATTTTTTTTTTTAATGAATGATTTCGTAAGTGTTGATCATGACATCAAAAAGATTGATTTAGAGTTAATTGGAGAGATAAACTGATAAAATTAACAATTTAACACCTAAGCAGAAAGTTAAAAAAAAAAAAAAAAACAAATACTAAAAACAGAGAGTCATCATAGAATGGAGGTTGGTGCGTGCTAATAATATAGGGACATATCAACAGATAGTATTTAGAGAAATTATATGTTGCTTGTATTAACAAGCAAAGACACAAGCAAGCATTACTTTGTCGTTGACAAGAGATTTAGAACTTATTGTCGTTTCTAAGATATTTGTCGTTCATAAAGAATGTAATGTTCTCCTAAATTATTTATAATCCTTAGTCAAAGATTTTGTTCATGGAAGAAGTGTTTAACAGGTCATTATAGTTCTGGGAGAAAAAATTACCAGGCTGTGAATAGTTATTAAAAAAACAAAATTATCGTTTGAGATTCGAATTCACGACTCAATACATTAACAACAACTCACACATCTACTAAATCCCAATTGAGCAACAGAATCAGCAATACTAATTTAGCTATCAAAGGATTAATTTTTCACTTATCACTATTTTTTTCTAATGATATAACTAATTAACAGTTAAAAGGGTGAGTAAAAAAAAAACTTACTGATGGGTAACTTGTCAGGATCAGATGCATAGAGATCAAGCACTTTGATAACATCGACGGGAACCGGACGGTGAAGAATCTTATTAGAGAGGTAAAATATGATTAACTCGTAATCGTCGGGTAAAAATCTGTAACCGCTTGGTAAATCCAGATCTTCCTCCTTCCATGGCTCTTCAACTGCTGAAGTTGATAACAAATCAAATTCTGCTCCCCCTTGATGGTTTGCCATTCTTTGTGACGGATTAAAGCTTATGCCAAGACTCCCTGTTTTTATATATATAAATATATATATATATATATATATATATAGTATTATAGACATACGCATATGTATTAGAAATTCACTGCATATATATACTGAAAAGTTTCCTTTTGATATTCACAGCATATAATGAAAAGTCGCTTTTTTTAAGGAAAAAAAGTTTCCTTTTTTTTTTTTTTAAAAGAAAAAAGTTTCCTTTTTTTTTTTTTAAAAGAAAAAAGTTTCCTTTTTTTTAAATGCAGAAAAAAGGTAAAAATATCCCTATGTTTCCTAATCTGTTCGTCTTGTAAATTGTTTTAAAATTTTAATTGCTAGCCTGTTACTTGTTTAAATAAACTCCAAAATTGTAGATTATATGTTTTCTTTCTTTTTTCCGTACAGTTTTAATATGCTATGAAATCTATTCTTATAAATATCCACTAATTTTTTTTTTAAACATTGTACTCTGGTTAATTATTTGTTTTGGTTTGTGGGGGGTTTTTTTTTTTTTTTTAATAGTTACAGAACAGGATCATCACATGATGTGATTATCATTATTGAATTATAAACTTTTCCATGTTAAACAATCATATTAGGGATAACTACATAATTAATCTTATAGTTTACCTCAAAAAAATAATTCATATTATAGTTTGGGGAAAAATATCTGAATTATATAAATTTAAAGACTATTGTACTAATATGATATAAAAAATTAATACTAGACTAATATGATACAAAATTAAACTAAAGTTACTTAAAATTTGTGTCATGTTGATCAATACATTAAAAAAATGTGATTATTTAGATAATTTCTCTATAGTTGTTTCTTTTTTTTCTTTTTGGCCATTTTAAAAATCAACAATATTATTTGGAATTATATCCACACCACGCGGTACAAATTTGACATCTCAATTTTAGACCTAATGACTACAAAAAATAAATTGGAGAAACAATTATAAATGTCATACCTGTGTATCTTTATAAGCTCTACTTCAACACATAGTTTGGAGTTTTAGATGTTCATAGTCCCAAATACAAAAAATAAATAAATAAATAAATAAATTGAAACGAAACCAACTTAACGATTATTTTACCATCCACAATTAAGAATGGGACTCAAAATAAACTCAGTGTGGTCGTGGAAAAGCCTTTAAAGGAGGAACATAGAGCAGAATGACTGAGTTTGCACGAATAAAAAGAAAAAGAAAAAAAAAATCAACTCGGAGGAGCATAAAAGATATGTTTTTCTTTCATTGAATAAGACAGATCATGTATCAGTTGCATGAAAGAAACACAATTCTTTTTCCAAATGAATTCACCCTGATATATATATCTAATTCATGCATAATATCCTCGAAATAAATACAATTGAATTTATAAGTTCTCTCTTTTTTTTTTTTTGGTATAGAGAACTTAGCAAATTAAATATTGTTCTATATGAAAAGGGAGTTCCACAAATTTGTTTTCCTTCTTTTGGTAAGGAAAATATAAATATATATATATATATATATATATATATTGGGAAAACCCTTGTACATTCAATGTATGTGTAAACAATTGAAACTGAAGCACTGTTCGTTTTCCTATTTTTTCAAGTAGGAGTCAAGAAATTCTTGAACCATTTTGCAGAGTTCTTTGGGTATCTCTTGAGCTTGTCATTATAATCAACAAAATAGAGACCAAACCTAGATGTATACCCCGCAGCCCACTCCCAGTTATCCAATAGAGACCACGCAAAATACCCTTTTACATTGCAACCATCTTCCCTGCATTCAGCAACCAAAATATAATATATATATATATATATATATATTATAGGCTATACTCTTCGAAATGTACAAAATGACAAATATAAACAACGAGTATCCTACATGATGTATGAAAAATTACCCTATCAATAAGACTCTGTTTTAAACTGTTAGATCTGTATCAGATTTTGTCAGTTCTGAATACTTTTTAAATGCGATTTTGATAAGATATAACATTTAAAAACGTACACAACCGATAGAGATTTTCTACGGTAGAAAGCTCCAATGAACAATAGAGTTTTTGCTTACTTGATAGAAGCCAACAAGTTTGTTAGATAGTCATTGTGGTACTTGACTCTTTTGTCATCCTTTAAAGCCTGCTTAAGGGGAATCAGTATGCTATTTGGGTCATCCATCCCTGTCAAAGGAAAGATTAGTTACAAAGATTCTCCTCAGTCAAAGGAAAAATATTAAGACTCTGGGTTGTTCTTAAGAGTGAAAAAACAGCAAAAAATATATATATTAGAAAGCCACTTGGGAGCTAGAATTTTGGCTGTCAATCTTGGTTCTGTCTGGTTTCTAGAAGATTACCATTTTCAGTGATAATGACCGTTGGATTGCCATACTTTTGCTTGATGTAGTTCATTAAATGTCTCATCCCTTCAGGTACTATGTACAACCATATTGAATTTGCCTGCGCATATAATAAATAAGCTAGATGTGTTTAGTGACAAATACAAGAACCACTGAATTTTTCTGTGTAGTGCTTAGATTATTTAAAAAAAAAAAAAAAACTTCTAGATAACATACCCTGTCTCCGATAGGTTTCAGATCTTTGAAAGCTGGAAAGGACAAGAAGAACACGGATAGTATCTTCAGTTAACAACAAGACATAATATAATAGGGGGATTTCACCGGGGTTATAAGATTTAAATAAAACGACGACACACATTATATGAGGCTGGATGCAATGAGAGAATTTCTTGAATAGTATTGTTATAACCACTTTATAAGTACCGTTTGATTTAAATCGTACGGTTGAAATCAATAGCCTCTTTTGTGGGGTCCTCGAGGTAGAATTCCCCAATGGAATACGTATGCGGTAAGTAAGGAGGTAAACAAAATATCCCCCTTTGTTAGATTTTCTGTCGAATATTAAGCGTCTACTAAAATGTAAGAAAAAAGGGTTCAACTAATAACTTACGAGCTGTAAGAGCAGCAGAGTCTTGGTAGGTGTCATTAAGTGGAATTGTAACGTTGAAAGCGTAGAAAGTAGTATAGTGGTTAATGCCAACAAAATCCAACGACCCTTTCAGTAGAGAAGACTCATATGCTGAAAAGGTCGGCAGCCGGGTTCTGACTAGTTTCCTCATTGAGCTTGGATAATCTCCAAACATCAAGGGATCTAGAAACCTGAAATTTTTGTTAAATATACACTAATTAGTCTAAACTTTTATATATATATATATATATATATATAACTGTGTTTGACAAGGGTGGTTTTGATATTTACCAGCCAAGTTGAAAATCTTGGGCTCTTTGAGTCGCTTCAATATCTGCCGTGGAGTTTGATCCTGGTATAAACCATATAACACTGAAAGACATCCCAATTGACCCTTTCTGTTGACTCTGCATAATGACCGAATTACGTTACACGCAAGAACAGTGATACACATCATGAAAATTTTATCAGAAGTAAATTTTTATGTATTTTGTAAAACTGAAATTATTATTTTATTCCATCCCTTTTTCTCATAACAAGTTCGATGAAACTTTTTTTTTTTTTTTTTAACGTGTAATTTTTTTTGAGCCAAGTGCGTAAACGGGCTTACAAAACCCGGTTTTGATCACCTAGATTATTCCCAGTTTCGTGCAAGAGATCAATAAGAAGCTTTTTGTTCGGTTAATTCGGAACTCTTGTCATCTTCTTACCTTGTACTTTTTCCTGTAAATATCTGCAGCAGTTGCATGAGCCAAGAGGATGTTGTGACCAACTATGTAAGGCTCGGTTGCAGAGTTTCCAGCCCTGCATATGAGGTGAAGAAGGATAGAGCACCGCCCCGGCGCCTCCAGACCGACGTCGTAGCCTTGTACGGCAACTGTATACGCCTCATTGAACGTAATCCAGTGCTTCACCCTGTCGCCGAACTTTTGAAAGCATGTCTCGGCGAAAACAGCAAAGTCCTTGCTGCGGTCATTCACCAAACTCATTCACATACATCTCGGAAAAAGTTAAAACGGTAGAACTAGAAGTATATCTTTACTAAACTAGCTTGAATTGTAGGTTGAAATTTTGAAGTAGGAGAGAAGTGTTTACATGATTCGACGGTCGAGCCACCCTTTGTATCTGTCGTCCAAGGCTTGAGGAAGGTCCCAGTGGTAGAGGGTCACATACGGCTCAATTCCTAGGCATGTGATAAAACGCAGAAAAATCACTTATTGTATTGACTAAAGTTGATTTTATAGAGTTCTACTCTACAATATGAATTTCATACTGCTATTCTGAATGGTCAGATGTTAATCAAGTTCTATTCAATCGTAATATTTTTCTTTATCCCACATCATAATGATATAATCTAAAGATTAAAAAAGTGTATTCTACCATAGTAAAGTTTTTTTCTTACCCTATAATAGAATTCTCATTTAGTGAAAGTTTAAAAAAAGAGAATGAGGATTAAGGAGTGGACCTTTGGCTAGCAAGGCATTGATGAGTTTATTGTAGTGATCAATTCCTGCCTGATTAATTTGGCCACTTCCATCTAATACCCCAAAAAAAAAAAAAAAAAAAAAGAAGAAGGGTTAGATCTCATACATATACATGGTATATATATACACACATTAAACAAATATGTGTGTGTTGGGGCAAATATATAGCATAAGTGAGCTTACTGGGGAAAATCCGGGACCAGCTTATGGAAAATCTATAAGCATCCATTCCCAAGTCCTTCATAAGTTGGACATCTTCCTGTCCAAAATGATTGGCAAATTATGGTTTGTTTTTACCCAGGAATATATACATATATATATATATATATGTTAATACAGTGACAAAGGAGAAATAACAACCAGAAAAATATTTATATATATTTATCAAACTTGATTAAGGAATCATTGGTACTGGGTTTATGGAAGAACCAAAAAAAAAATAATAATAATAATAGATAAAGATTTAGGACTAACCTCATAACGGTGGTACTGGTCCACAGCAACGTCGGCGTTACTCCCATCAATAATCTTACCTGCGCCACAATGCAAGGCGGTCAGGAGGACAATCAAATTGTTATCAATCCACTAATTTATACTTTGACAATTAATTGACAAAGATAAGTAACAAATTTTTTTCCAATTAATTAACGGATTCAACAAAATACCAACAAACATGCCACACCTAGAGAATAAAACAATCATTCTATGTTTGATTAAAATTTCCCATGTTCTAACCTGAATATTAGCGATCAACTTAAATTAAGATTTCTAAGTTAGGAACCAAACACCTAATTGTACTTTAGGGCACACGTAATAGGAATTTTATATTATTTCCATGCACAAATTCTTTAAGTTATCTCTTTCTATATCCTTGAAACTAACTAAAGGGAGGGAAAAATAAAAAATAAAAATCGGAGATGCTACCAAAAGTATGTGCAAAAGTGTCCCAAACAGAAGGTCCTCTACCATCTTCTTTCACAGCTCCCTCATACTGCCAAAATCACAAGAAAATTTAAAACATAAAAAAATAAAAAGTAGAAGAAGAAGCTATTAACTATAACAAATTAGCAGCTATAAATATAATCTAACGATAATTTCACATATGATATTATTGTTAGTTTAGAGAGTAAGTTATGGAGGGAAAAATGTCACTTTCACTTCCGTGATTAGTAAACAGCATAGTGCATGAAATTGTCAATAAGTCATAGAATAATGCTTAGGTCATAGTACATCTCTCATTTTAGCCAACAAAAAAGAAAAAGAGAGAGAGTAAAGCTCGATACACAATTTTATTATTTTCTTATTGCAATGAATTATTCCACTTTACCTAAAAGTAGAAACGTTATTTTAAGTGTATAACAACTACGCAACTTTATATCCTCAGCACAAATTTGAAAAAAAAAAAAAAAAAAAAACTACGTATCTTAAGACATAAACATTAGTATGTTCTAAAGGTTTGGTATTACCAATTATCAAGGAAAAGCATAACTAATAAATGAATAATTATGATAAATAGAAAATAGTTCTCAACCAAAAATAATACCAATAGTAATTAAGTACCATAAAAGAAAGGATAATATTTTAAAAAATGTTTAATTTGAAAAAAATAAAAAAGAAAAAGGATAACAGTACTAATTTTAAAAATAATGGACAAGACTTGAGAGTAAAGGAGAGACTAGGAAATGATTCTTATGGAGACTAAAAACCAGAATTAATAAACGGGATTTCAATGGTTTTCCCCGACTTTTCGCTCCTCAATGAATTCGTGTCGTATTCCGTACACGTCACCTTACTCCAAAACAAAAAAAAAAAAAAAAAGGAGTTTGCTTTTTTCTGAAACTTCATTCTAAACAATAGACGCTGTTTAATTCTAATACACTCGTGGTATATCTTAAACGACAGTAAAAAATCATCAATAAAAATTCGAATCAGTTTTTTCTTTTTTTTTTTTTTAACTATGTTTGCTTTGTTGTCGTTTTCCATTCTATCTCTCGTCGTCACGGGTGATCGTCAGAGGGCCGCACATTTTCTCAGGAAACAAACAAGATCACAAGAAGAAAGAAACCAACAACATGTCTCGTGAAACAAATTTTCACAGAAGAAGATCCATGCACTTGATATGAAGAAGACAAACAAATACAACTTAAAAAAAAAAAAAAAAAAAAACCCAATGAACTCTGAATCAAGTCTTTACATGAAAGATATAAATACATACATACAAGTTTTAAAACATGTTGATTAAGAAGGATTAGAGGGAAAAGAAAAGAAAAAAAAAAAAAAAAAAAAAACCTGGAAAGCAGAGGAGGCTGTTCCGAAAACAAAGCCCTTTGGAAAGCTTCCTCTGTTGATCTGAGAGAAGCAAACTTGGATTAACAAACTGAAAACCGCCACAAGTGTGACCAAATCTTTGCCTTTTCTCCAATATTGCATGGTTTTCTGAATCAGATATCGAATGAGAGAGAAGGAAATAAGAGACTGATTTAAACAGGTTTTTTTTTTTTTTTTTTTTTGGTTCTTTGTGGGGATGAAGGAGATGCGAGACTGAAACTGATGATGAGTTACATATATATAGATATAGAAATACGAAGAGCCGAAGGAAAGAGATTTAGATTTAGATTTAGATTATAAGTGGTAATGCAGTGTGAAATTGGGTAGTTGAGAAGTGAGAAAATGGCTAATTATGGTTGGTTCTCCCCTGGTGGGAATGCATATAGCAATTATATGGGATCCTCCAGAATTAATGTGGTGGTATTTCTCTCTCTTTTTTCTCTCTCTCTCTCTCTCTCTTTATTATTATTATTATTGTTTTAATTTTTGTTTTTACAAAAGTGTGTGAGGGAATCAAATTAGTTTCCTTGAAAAGAAAAATGAAATTAGTTTCGTGTCCTTGTTTCACATGGTTACATTCGATGCCGATGTCACTTGTTTTTAATCCTTCTTCATGCAATAATAATAATAATATACTCTTACTCATATTTAAATGCTCGTATCGTATCATATTAATTAAAAATTAAAAGATTATATTAGCTATATTATATTATTATAAAATATATGTATATATACACACACATACATGAGCCGAATTCCATATATATATATATACCAGAAATAACATGTCCAGGGACCATGGCCTTGGATTGCTTCTTGCTTCACCTTGCTTTTATCTACCATCCTGTTATCGCTTTTCTTGTTGTCTTGTTGACTTTGTGGCTCTATGTTTTATATATATATATATATATATATATATATAACACATAGATTGAGATACATTTTTATTTTGTCACGTTGATCCAAATACTTATCGGATTAGCCGACCACAATATTTATTCCTAAATTTTGAAGGGAAAGTATACTGTCAATTAATGGCTTGAAATTTAGTAACCCAACATTTCCAATACCGTGTGGTTTACATTAATATATATAAGTTGTCTTGTCCCTTTGGGCAAGTATGTTGGTTGTTTTCTCTTTCCAAAGCATATAGATTATTATGGGTGTGTTTGGTTCATCATTTTAAATTAAAATATTTTAATTTTTTTAATATTTTTTTTTAAAATTAATATGTTTTTTTAATTAATTTTTAAAAAGTTAAAATAATTTTAACACAACTCTATCAACCAAACGTATGTATAGTCATTTTATTAAAAGGAAGAGTCTTGAAGAAGAAGGAAAAAAAAAAAAAAAAAAAGTATATCATCATCAATCAAGGGAAAGAACCCCAAAAATGTACATGACTTGATCAGCTGCAATTCTACATGTCATTGCCTTTCCATAGCAATTATTCCAAGAATAGTTCAAGCCATCAAATCATATTTGACATGTTTTTTTGATACTGATTAAAATCTATATCATGTTTTGTTTATGTTTGGATTTAAGAGCTTTATAGGAATTTTTTTTTTGGAGAAATATGTATTGGTTATCCTTAATAATAGTGTGTGTGTGTATATATATATATATATATTTTTTTTTTTTTTTTAAGGGAGTAGTTTATATTTTTGGGTACTAATATAAACCTGCAAAACACAACCAGTTAAACACGTAGCCTTAAAGACGTAATTTTATTTATTTTTCACCTTAGAATTTATGGATAATGATCTTTATGGGATATCCTAGAATCACACTAATGGAAATAAAACACTCGGTGGGCTTTGTGAAAGTCGTTCACATTAATTGGGGAAATATTGAAGAAATGATATGAAAAGATAAGACACTCGAGAAGAGAAAAAAATGTTTAGGTGTTAAAAAGTCAAAAGACAACATTAATTGGAACATGATTAGAAAGCTAGTTATGGCGGTAGTGCCACCGTCTAGGTGTTCCCATGAGTCGGCAACATGTGCAGCCCATGCCTTGTTTGGTTTCTAATTTGTCATGGTCCTACCATTTTTTCCCCGACTGTTTTTATATATATATATATATATATGTATATATATATAGCCAAATTATTACATGTACATGTCTATATACTTGAACATTACAATATCATTGTTGTATATTGAATTTGGTTCGTTATTCTAAAATTTAATGAGGCCAGTTTTGTTTTGACTAAAGCAAATTAGAAGGGTTCCGAGGAATTTTGAGAAAGCCAGCAAGCAGTAAGTTTCATCTCTTTGCAATGTGATAATAATTTGTACCAATACATAGAAGCTAAGTCACTTTTTTTTATAATTAATTTTCTTGCACGTTGTTTTCATATATCATTGATTTTGTACTTTCTTGGGCTGGTGGGAAAATATAATGCTTTTAGTTCGTTATTAAGAATGTGATAAGGACCATTATTTATTTATTTATTTATTTATTTTGCCAAGATTAATTAATGAAAGTATTTGGGGCCAAGCATTCTTGGGATCTTAGTCAAGTTTTAAATGTTCTTTTATCGCAAAAAGCAATTTAAACTTAGAAGCAATGCAGTTGTACTTTATTACATAAGGCCAGTATTTCAACATCATTGGTGGCTTTCAAGAAATTGAGTGACCATGATATTGTCATTTTCCACACGTTGTGAAGATATGGATTACGTCAATTCCTAGTTCATTTTAGCCACTCCACGCTACTATTTGATGTTTTCTAAACCTATATCTTAGTCTTACGTATATGAAAATGAACAAAACAAAATAACAGGAAATATTATCCTGCAAAGGTATAGGAAAAGACATGCCAAGAAAATTAATATCAATGTGGGACATGTTCCGCAGTGAGTTAATTGCTTTTGATATTCTGAGTTTAAAAATGTTCATGAAAATGTTTAGATGATCTACTAAAAGAATTTTGATTTTTTAAAAGAGCATTTTAAAGTCACAAAAATGTGACTTCTAACATTAATTAGTTCTTCTTAATGGATTTTAGAATTCATACATTTTAGAATTCATTTCAAAATTGCAGTAATGCATTCAAAACGTAATTCTAACAATATACTTTTTATGGGAAGCCAGCAATATAATTTCCCTTCCAAGGATTTTGTAACTGTTCGTGAAGGGAAAGAAGAAGCAATAGATGGTGTGTGCAGAGGCCAGGCGGCAATGAGATACAAGGATGCGTTTGGTTTATCGGTTGGAGATAATGTTTTTAAGTTAGAGTTTGTTGATTTTTTAAAAATTAACTATAATTTTTATTAACTTTTTAAAAAAAGACAAATTGATATGGAAATTTTGAGTTTGAGATGTTGAACCAAACGGAGGCTAAATTTATCAAAAAAAAAAAAAAAAAGAGAGAGAGAGAGAAAGAAATTAAACTTCAATCATGTGTAGAAATTTTGTTTCTCTCTTTTATTTTTACCCCATAAAAACGTACACAGATCTAGAATTACTGAGAGAGATTTTCAAAAAGAAACACCGGAGACGATAACAATATGAAATAACGACAAAAAGGAAAACGACATTACATGGCAAACGACAATAGTTAATTAAACAGCAAAAGTCTAACAAACGGCATTAAATAGAAAGCCGACATGAACATAAAGAACGTATAATTGAAATTAATTAAAAACGACAAGATTCAGCAAAAATAAATAAATAAATAAATAAAAACGACAATAACAATAATATTAGAGTGAATATTAACAAAAACAGACAACCGGAAAATGGAACAAAAGGAAAAAAACGACTTAACATGTTGATTTTTAATATGAAAATTTAAATCTCTTAGCAACATGATAACACTAGATGCAAACCCACGGCTTGGGGGGGGGGGGGGGGAACTTTGGCATGACAAAGGCAAGTTTAAAACAAAATTAAATGGAAAAAAAAAGACAAGAACCATTGAAAATAGGAAACTAAAAACGCCGTCAACTAAAAAATGACAATAACAAAGAGGCAACATATGTATAAATTACAACAATTGAAACCCAAACGACAACGATTGAAAAGAAAATGACGACATCAACCTCAAATCGACAAACATTTGAAACGACACGAACTCAGGCCGCAACGAGAATTTAAAACTGACATTACAGTGAAAAACTACAAAAAAAAAAAAAAAAAAAAAAAAAACTATTTTCTACAGTAAAATTTACACAAAAGACTGTCGTTTTGTTTCTGCATAACTACGGTGTGTGATATGGTAAAACGTGACACCTCTCTTGTGCTCTTCTTCCCTACATCTTGTGTTGGGAACTCTACACATTATAAGAGGATATGGTTAAAAATGACAACTTCCTTGTCCTCTCCTTCCCTACGCCTTGTGGTGGAAACTTTACATGTTATGGGGATTCGAACTCTCTATCTTTTGATAAAATTAAATGTAAAATTATTGTAAAATTAAATCTTAAAATATTTTAAACCTTCTTTTCACTTTAATTAGTTACTGTTATTTACTTCTTTCATTCAAAATACTTAATTGAGTAGTAAAGATATATAGGATTTTATCTAATGACTAAAGAAAAAATTAGGTGGCAAAATTATAATTTTTAATACTTTTTTAAATTTTATCCACTATTACAGTAAAGTTGATAATTTTAATGTTATAAAATGATAAAATTATTAATTTTAATATTATAGTGGATATAAATTTAAGGATGTATCAAATTTATGATATTTTTACATATAACTCATGATTAAATTCAGATCAAACAACTTAAAATTTGAATTTATTTATGTTGATTAACCGACTATTTATCCTATTGCCGATATTTGAATTTAAGATTGAGCATATTTGAATTAATTAGTTTTTCATTCAAGCAAATATTCAGATTTTGTGAAGATTGGTTGATTAATTTGAAATTTCAATTTAAGAATCAATCGTCTTTTTTAACAAGAATTCTTATAGGTTAAAAATTTATTTTACTTACCTTATTTAGTAATTTGAGAAACTTTGGCGAAAATGCATTGAAAAAACTAATTGAATTGGAGATAAAGGTTATTATTATTTTATTTAAAATTATTTCTAAAAAATAGTTTGCTCGGGTTTGCGCCAAGTCATGTTTATTAGGGTTAAAGTCCGATGGCTCTTTTAGTTGGCTACTTGACTTTCGACCTCAGAAAAGGTGCTTTGTAATCCACAACGATAGTTTTAATGGCAGAGATGGCTTTATGTTCGAAGGAAGCACGTTCTACTCTCTTTTGTTGTTATAATTATGTCTATGTTTTTGAATATTGGAGGCACATTCTTGTATTGGTTGTGTGCTTAATCTGTCAAAGTTAGTTCTATATGCTATAGAGTGATTCAATCTGTTGTTCCGAATTTCCTAATTCATTTACTGTCCTCCTAATAGTATTATGACATATTATTTGAATTTAAAAAACAACTACATAAATAAACTAAATACTAAAAATTATTGAACAAATTGATTAGTTGTCAAAATACTATTTGAAAAGACAACCATTGAAACAAGAAAATGGAATCGCAGATTTAGACTTGATCTTTTTACCATAAGTCTTTTGGTTTTTGATCGATTGGAGTTTTATATTAAATGTAGTGATATTGTTGAAAGTATCACTTGTGTACTTACTAATTAATGTACCTTTTGGTTTCCCATTATTAAAATTCAGTGTATGTTTTATCTTATTATACACTTTATTAGATTCGATGGGTGGAATTAATATATAATCAGAATTAAGTTTTCTTATATTATAGGATTATTCAGGTCATATGGAATATAGTTACTCTTTTCGAGAAAAAAAAATCTTTTATAGTTTTAGAAATCAATATGATATATATATATATAAGTATTTAATAACTTTAATGAATCCTACATTGCATAGAGAGAAACAAGATTGTAAAGAGATGTTCTATTTGAATCCACAAAATTGATAAATACTCCAATTAATAAATATTTCTTTATATTAATTTAGAAAATCTATTATTTTATAGATACTTTTAATATAATACCAAATTTAACCTTTTCATATATCCACGTTCACCAATTTGTTTTTTACTTACTTGAAAAAAAGTTGTTTTTGTTCAAAATAAATTGACAAATAAAATTAATTAAAAGTACTTTTTCATTCTACAAAGGAAACAAAAAAATTGTTTTAACGGCTTAGAAATTAATACATAAAATTCTTCAAATCCTAAGTCAATAAAAAAAAAATGATATCATGAATTAAAAATTAAAAATAAATACTTACAGAGACAAAATATATGACTGATATTAATAATTCATCACTTAAGAAATGACTCACTAAACCAAGATGACTAACTAATATAATAGAAAAAAACTGTATTTTCAATGTTCTTTTCCCGGTTTCGTTATTACCACGGGTTTTACGTAATTGATCGAATCATATCGGATCATATAATAGTTATTGCCTCTTCAAGAGATTTTTTTTGTTAAAGAATTTGATGACAACAATTTAGGGTTTGTAATTAAAGTTAATCAAATTTGTGGGTGAATCATTTTTTTAAAATTATTTCTTTAAAAAATACTGTTTGCATTTATAATTGATGTGTGGTATTTTTTAAAATTATTTTATAAAGAAGATTATTTCTATTTCTATGTGGGGCATAAATATTTTTAATGATTTTTAACGTAATTTAGTACAAGGTACAATTGTAATAAAAATATGTTCTGAGTTGACGGAGGTATTCATCAATATTAGGGTGCAAATAGAAGCACTCGTCGAAAATCACATGTTTCTTTACTTGATCATGATAAGTCAACTCTAACCGTAGGTTTTTTTTTTTTTGTTTTGACAGTAAAGCTTTGTTTGATAACAAAGTTTAACTCTAACGAAACTGTACTTTTTCATCTTAATTTTTATCTTTTTTTAAAAAATCAATAAAGTTTATATAAATACTTTTTAAAAAGTCAACTAAACTCAAACTTAAAAATTTCATCTCAATTCAAACTCAACTTATTTACCAAACGGATCCTAAATACCAATAACTTGGTAATTTAATGGGAGTCTAAATATATGTTTTCTAGTTTTTTTAAGCAATTATGAAAATTTTTTCTTCAATAAATTGAAAATATATGTTATTTCTTAATATTGCTCAATATATGAGATCTTTTTATTTGCTCATTTTGTACAAATTTATTTAATTTCATAATTTTTTTTCTTAAATTATATTTTCCCTCCAAACAATACAAGCCACAACATGTAATAAAGTTTCACATCTTCTACATCTATAACTATAAACGACAAAGTTTATAATTAAAAACAAAAAACTGTAAACAACATAACACGGCCATAAGCAGGGAAAAAATGTCGTTTAAAAATTGGCAAAAAAAAAAAAGAAATAAATTATTGATTTAATCTCTAAACTTTTAACTTTATCACAATTTTGATTCATAAAATTTTTTTACATCTAGAATGTCCATAAGTTTTTAAAATATTATTATAATGATCATTTTTATCAAATTTTAGATAAAATTTATTAATAATTTAGGGTGTGTTTGTTTTGTTCACTCAAACTAAAATATTTTAACTCAGTTTTTGTCTTTTTCCCAAAAAGTTTTTGTCTTTTCCCAAAAAGTTTTTTGTCTTTTCTGAAACTTCAAAAAAATTTACTATTGAAACTTAAAAATTTCAACTCAAACTAACACACCAAACTCCCCTTAATCAAAAAATAAATATTATTATAATAATTATTTTTATTAATTTTTTAAATAAAATATATTAATAATTTATTTAAAAAATAATATTAATTAATAAATATTTTTTAAAAATTAACTTAAAAGATTATTATAATAATATTTTAATAACTCAGGATATTTTGATTATGAAAAAAATTTGATGGATCAAATTAAATAAAGTTAAAAATTTGGAGAATAACCCGACAATTTACGCAACAAAAACTGAAAAAGAAAAAGAAAAAGAAAACTCCAACAAAAACCCCAGAACAGTCCCGGAGACCAGAGCCAAGCTGGAGCACCCAATCGGAAAATGGAGGACGAAGAAGAATATCCACCCCTTGCCGTACAAATCGACCAATCCACTGAGCCTTACTCAAACGACATACGACCCCCAAACGACGACGTTTCCGTCGGAGTCACCGTCATCACAGGCTATCTCGGCGCCGGAAAATCCACTGTAACCTTTACCCCCCAACCGTCTTCCAAGTACTATGTTTACTTCACATAAATTTCCATTATTTTCTGCGGATTTTCTAATTCTCCTTCTGGGTTTTGTAATTCTCAGCTGGTTAATCACGTACTAAATTCCCATCACGGGAAAAGGATTGCGGTGATATTGAACGAGTTCGGCGAGGAGATTGGTGTGGAGAGAGCGATGATCAATGAAGGAGATGGTGGGGCCCTTGTTGAAGAGTGGGTTGAGCTAGATAATGGCTGTATTTGTTGCAATGTTAAGCACAGTTTGGTTCAAGCTTTAGAACAACTTGTTCAGAGGAAGGAAAGGTAAAGGACTGAAACTATAATATAAATTGTTAGAGGGGATTTGAAAAAATTTACATTTCAGTTGTATAGAATCTGTGGAATTCTGATTTTTATGAATGTTTTATGAGTTGGGTGTATGTTGCTATATATATCTATATATTTGTTTTAAATGATGTTATTCAGTTGTATGATCTTGTTTTAGTATTTGGGATTGCGGTTATGTGATTGTTGCTTTGTTATCTTGTAGACTTGATCATATATTACTGGAGACTACTGGGTTGGCAAACCCGGCTCCTCTTGCATCTGTTCTATGGTTGGATGACCAGCTTGAATCGGCTGTCAAGCTTGATTCAATTATCACTGTGAGTTTCTAATCTAGAATTGTTGATATGAGTTGTATTTCTGCATAATGTGGTCGCGGATATATGACTTTATGCTGGGTTTTGCCACATGATTTTTCTTTCTTTAAGCTCTAATCTAAGTATCGAGCTTGTGATGCTAATGCCTTTATTTACAGCAATCATATGTTTCTCTACTAGTAAATGTGATTCTTTTACTTAATTTCAACAGTCATGTCTTACAACTGAACTTCTACATATATGTCTCTTCGTGTTAATCATACAGGTTGTCGATGCTAAAAACCTCCGATTTCAGCTGAATGAGCGGCGTAGTTCATCGTCATTTCCAGAAGCATATTATCAAATTGCCTTTGCGGTAATCATCATATGGATTAACTTATAAGCAGTATTGATTTCATAATGACTCACCGTTTAATAATGATTGCAAATTTGAATATGCCTTTGGTAGTTCCTATTTGCTTCTTTACCCTTTTACCCCGTTTATCTTTTTTCATCTTGTGTTCTGGTATTATTTTGATGATATCTACATATGCTGCTTGTTATGGAGCCTTATTAGTTTACTTGTTCTGTGTAGGATGTTGTAATCCTTAACAAAGTTGATTTGGTTTCTCCCGAGGGCTCTGATGGTTCTTTGGATGAACTGGAGAAGGAGATACACAACATAAACGCACTTGCTAGTATTATTCCTACTATTCGTTGTCAAGTTGATCTATCCATGATATTAGACTGCCGGGCCTATGATGCTACCGTTAGTTCTATGTCTCGATCTATTCGCCAGAGATTTATCTTCCATTCATACTAAGTTTAATTAACTAATATTGAACTATTTGCTTTCTCAGCACATTGCTCGATTAGAAGCACTATTGGAGGACAGTAAAGCATTGTCTACCCAAAATCTTCATGATAGTGGTGTACGAACCTTGTGCATTTCTGAGCCGGGGCAAGTTGATCTTGATAAGGTAGTCTTTCGAGACTGCTAAGACGTATAATTTTAGACAACTAACAATTTGTTAATTGGATCTTCTTTAGAGGTTCTCAAAATGGTTAGAATTCTTTGATGCTTACCTTTGTTACCACGGTTATACTAAGGCTGCATGGTTAGACAACCAAACAAAATTATAAGACTCGAAATGTGGTTTAGAGAGAGTGAAACAAGTCTACAAAAAGTCATATTACTGACCCCATGCACTTGGATGTGAGTTTGGAATGTTAAAGAATCTCGTTTTCAAGAGAAAATCCCTTTTAACATGTAGCTTCTCTTGAATTGGAACTACATTTTGGTTAGTAAAGTTTGCAGATTCAGTAAACCATAAAGCATAGTCAATTTACATTTTGAGAACAAATAAATTATATCAAGAACTGTGTACTATTTATCTACCTATTGTCATGAGGTCTACTCTTTCCAGACGGGGTGAATCTGTATGTAGCAACATGTTTTACTGAATGACCCCTTACGAATTTTTTTTTTTTCTTTCATCAATAGGTTCGTATGTGGCTTGAGGAGATTCTTTGGGATAAGAAATACGGCATGGATGTATATCGGTGCAAAGGGGTTCTGAATGTCCAAAATTCCAATCAACTACACACTTTGCAGGTAAGTGATTCATGTTAAATGCCACCAACTGTTTTCCCTTATAGCTTCAACTAACTATTTTTCGGTTAGATAGGATTACAAGTCTTTTCTTGGCCTGTAAAGTTGTGCCATAAATTATTTACTGGTGTTATAATTATAGTTTTGTGATGGAGGGCCCTTCTGACTACCTTTTTTACCGCCTTTTGGAAAATATGTTAGCTGAATGGATGGCAATCACATTTGAACTTAAGCCTACTTAAGACCCCAATGTTATTAATTTACTTGACAAGGACATGTTTCTTCATCAATAATTTTAAACTATTGCATGACGATACAGATATGTCTAGTTCGGGCTTTTTAATTCCGTCTTAAACCCTCTCAAAAATTTTTTTTAATCTCTAGTGTATGTTTGTGTACAAATTATGTGTTGAATGATGAAATATTTATTTTATGGCAGGGTGTGAAGGAGATATATGACATTGTTCCAGCACGTGATTGGAAAGAGGAAGAAACTCGGATGAACAAGATAGTTTTTATAGGTAATGCACAGCTCAAGCTTAGTTTTTACATAATGAAGCTCTTTACTTGGTTCGTTGATTTGATACATTTTGTTTTTTGATTTATGCAGGTCATAATTTAGATGAAAATGTCCTCGCTGATTTTTTCAGAGATTTTGTAACTTGTTAAACCTTGCACCTTTTGGAATCTAGGCTCATACCTCTCTCTCTCTCTCTTTGGGTAATAAGATTTTCAAGAAGTTGTTTGTGGTAATTTTTTCTTATGAAGAGGGCGATTTTGAGATAATAGTTGGTATCCTAATATTTTTCTATTTATATACATAATTTCTATATATATATATTTAGGATGAAAGAGTAATATTTAGTTATTTTCTTTTTTGGCCTAAAGCGCAAAATCACTATTAGTTGGACTCACCCAATAATTTGCGCTAGTTTATCTTTCTTTCCTTTTTTTTTCCTGTAAATAATAATGTGGTTCACGACAACTATAAAAAAAAAAAAAATTAAAAACTATATCATAATTGACTAATTAAGAGAAAATTATCTAAATAATTACATTTTTTTTCCATCTATTAACCAACATGGTATAAATTTTTCTACTCTTAATATGACATAAATTTTAATTAATTTTGTATCATATTAATCTGGTATTAATTTTTTATATTATGTTGGTGAAATGATTTCTACATTTGTTATTTAAATACTTTCCCCTTGAATTAATTAGTAAGATATTGAAATTTTTAGTTCTAGTATCTCTTAATCTTTTTGAATATAAAGCTTTGTATCTTTTAATATAATCAGATATGAAATTATTATTAAATTATATAATTATTTATTATTAGTTTTACAAATAATTACAGTAACTTATTTATTTAGTTATTATTATTTGGCTGAAAAATCATGTTAGTAGACTTGAGATAGAACTGCAATTTGTAAAAACAAAAAAAGATTTTATTTGACATGTTAATTTAATTTTAATTAAAATATATTTTTTATTAGATTTTTATTTTTTTTAATTAATAAAAATTATAATTAATTTCTAAAAAGAAAACCAATCCCAAATAACAATCCAAACAAAGAGATCACTACCATTCCCTTCGTGAACTGGATGCTGCGAAACGGTGACGTTTAGTGGCTCTACAATACCTATCCCCTTAGTGCCACCGCAAAACCCCAGTACCGCCAACTCTCAGAGACGTATGACCTACGCCGACGCGTGCCGCCAAAAGCAGTCTGATACGATCCCCAGCATCGTCTGTTTGGATTCCGAGAAAAGTAGATACTAGGGTTTCGTTTAATCGTCAATCTCTTCACTTCAAGCCCCTCCGCCTCAATTTCGAATAAGGTGAGTCTCTCTTCCTCTCTTCTTTTTCATACTTTCCCTTTTCATTGGCAATTTTCCAGCAAATTTCTTAGCCTTTTCTATTTATTGTTTTGCCAGTATTTGCAAACTTTGATTCGTTCCGCCCCGCGGCGGCCCCACACCCCCCCCCCCCCCCCCCCCAACAAAACAAAAATCAGTGGTCGTAAATTATTTCTCCGAAAATGGCTTTGGTCGTAATCTGCGGGCAACCCAGCAGTGGAAAGTCCAAGGCAGCTCATTGCCTAGCGGAGGCACTGAAAGAATCGGAATCGGAATCGAAACAAGCCGTCAAAATCATCGACGAGACTTCCTTTCATCTCGACCGGAACCAGAGCTACGCTAACATGCCGTCGGAGAAGAATCTGAGAGGAGTTCTGAGGTCCGAGGTTGACAGATCTTTAACCAGAGACAACATCGTGATTGTGGATTCCTTGAACAGCATCAAGGGCTACCGCTACGAGCTCTGGTGCCTTGCCCGAGCCGCGGGGATCCGATATTGCGTCGTCTTCTGCGACGTCGAGGAGCCGCATTGCAGAGAGTGGAACCGAGAACGCAGGGACGGAGGAGAAGCTGCCTACGACGAGAAGATTTTCGACGATTTGGTGTCGAGGTTCGAGAGACCGGATAGAAGGAACCGGTGGGATTCGCCTTTGTTCGAGCTTTTTCCGTGGAAAGACGGCGTCGAGAAATCTTCTGTGGCGATTTCGGAGGCTGTTTTGCACTTGACGAAGAAGGTTGATTCGAAGACCAGAGATGTTAAGATACTGCAGCCGACGATCGCGACGCAGAATGCCAAGTTTTCGGAGGCAAATTCGCTGTACGAGTTGGATAGGGCGACTCAAGAGGTGATCAGTGCGTTGGTGGAGGCGCAGTCTCAGGCAATGGGAGGGCCTCTGAATGGGGTGTCTTTAGGCCAGGGCTTGCCTTTGGTTAACATCTCCCGGCCGGTTGGGCTTCCGGAGCTTCGGAGACTACGGAGGACGTTTATCAAGTTGACGGGGCAGACGAGCTTGAGCGGACCGCCGCTACCTTCGGATGCGGACAGTGCGAAGAGGATGTTCGTGGATTACTTAAACAGGGAGTTGGGAAGCCATTGAAGGAAGAAGTTATGGTGATGTGGTGTGTATTGTACTTGAAGGTAATCAGATATGTTATTATTGTATTTTTCTTATCTCAATTGCTGTCCCATCGATTAAATTTTGACATCCAAGTGAATTATTTTAGTGTATTTTGTATTTAGCTTCTATTTAGTTGTCATGATGTTAAATTTAGATAACATAGCAAATACAGAATGGAGCGACAATTGAAGGCATATGAAAATAAAGACATCAGATTTAGACTCGGTACTTATTTAAATAGATGATAGATGATGGCTTGGTACTAGGCCAAAGGGCATTTATTACACACTAATTCTCCTTTAGCCAAATAATAATAATAATAATAATAATAATTGTTCTTGTCTCGATTTTCTTGTCTCAAAC
The DNA here is from genome assembly GCA_038430175.1 of Ficus hirta. Lineage (NCBI taxonomy): Eukaryota > Viridiplantae > Streptophyta > Magnoliopsida > Rosales > Moraceae > Ficus > Ficus hirta. The sequence continues at coordinate 10,926,004 of CM076595.1, read as the reverse complement.
TTTTCAAGTTGAGTGAGTTCATCAAATAGGTTACAAATAATGGATTTTGTGTCCCTTTCCTTTTAAATTCCTTCAATTTCAAGTCTGAAAATGATATTTAGGTAGATTTGTTTCTCAATTTGCACGTAATGTTTGATCCTAATATTAGACCTTATATGTAAGAAATTCAATCGTTCATACTAGATCAGAAGCTCTCCATTGGTGTTTGTAACTTGCAAGTTTCGCCTCTTTCATGTCCTCTGTGATTGGTGGTTGACTTGTTCTTGTCTTAATGGTTCGTGTTGTTTTGGTCTGAAATTGGGCAGGTTTTTTTATTTTTATTTTTTATAAATAAAATCTAGTGGAAGTAGACTCTCGTTCTTCAATTATTGTTCCTCTGGACAATGCTGTACTTTGTTAGCCACATGTTTGACCATGAAGCCTGCCCCAAGCATAAGTCCTTTTTGACGGTCAGTGGCTACCATTTTACACAGCTCATTATCTTTTCTTTTTTAGTTCTGATGATATATACCCAGCTCATATTACAGGCGTGCCACTCTGGAATATGGATGCGTAAAGTAAGAAAAAAATTAAAAATATCTTTATCATGATGCTATATAAAGCTCTTGAATTTGCAATCGAGTTTGTCCGTACGATTTCATGCAGGTTATTTCATAGTAGTTTACCGACTGGTTTGGACCTGCCCCAATTAAGTTTGAAGTATTTCATTTTCTATTTCTTGTTTATCAAGTTTGTGGCTTTAGTCTTTGTTTGATAGAACTTTCTACAAACTTTTTTTTTTTTTTTTTTAATTTTTTTGGGGGTCTAAAACCTGCTTCAGAAAGTCTTTAGATCTTCTGGTGGAGCTTTAACATTCCAGCAAAGGTTGTGGTCAAAATAATAAAAATGTGACTTTTAAAAAAGATTATTCTGATTATATTTTAAAACTTATATCAGAATTTTAATGAGATGTTATAAATTTCATAATGTTTATTAAAAATTTTATAATCATTGTGACTTATAGAAGTTATTTTCAAAATACGGTGCTGAACAATTGTTGAAATACATTTTCTTTTCTTTTCTTTTTTTCTTTCGGTGATTAAAAGCAAAAGCATACATTCTGGTCTTATCCATTTACGTCTGGTGATTTTTTAGATACATTTCTTAATATATATATATATATATATATATTTGTGAAAGAACTCATTTCTTAACATTTGATACCGGTAAAAATAGAGAGAAAATGTATAAAATTTGAATCTCCCTATCTTCAAATTCAAAAGAGAGAGAGAGAGAATGAAACGAAGAATGTTGGCTCAAAATCAGTTTCTACTTCAAATAGAGAGAAAATAATTCTTTAATTGTTATTTTGCTTCGTTATTTTGTAAAGATGAAACGAAATATGAGACTTATGCTACGTTTGGTAATAAAGTTTAACTTAAATTAAACTGTATTTTTTTGTCTTAATTTTTATTTTTTTTCTGAAAAATCAATAAAGTTTATAACTACTTTTTAAAAAATAAACTCAACTCAAATTTAAAAATTTCAACTCAACTCAAATTCAATTTATTCATCAAACAGATCTTTAAGAAAACCACTAGACGGCAACACATTTAGTTTGTTTTATTTGGATTTTCAACAATTAATTAAGATGTGGGATGCCCCACTTTAATTTAGAAAAGAAAAAAAAGAGAGCGAATGAGTAAAGAAAAAGGAAACTTCCAAACAAATGATGATGACATGCATTACAGTGACAAAGTTACAATTATTTGAGTTGGAGTCTTCTATTTTGAATATCTTAATAGTTTTTTAATTGCCTCTGTTTTTTTTTTTCTTTTCCTCCCTCTCCCTCTCTCTCCCTCCCTCGCTTTTGTGGTTTTGATGCTCCTCCATTTGGTACCACCTTTAAATTGCTCTTCTATTATTATTTTTTAAAAATTTATTTTTCTTTCTTATGGGTTATGACGTCCAAAATTTTAAAATATATAAGGAGAGTTTGGTTAGTTAGTTTGAGTTGAAATTTTTAAATTTTAATAATAAATTTTTTTGAATTTTCAGAAAAGATAAAAAATTTTTTGAGAAAAGATAAAAATTTTTTGAAAAAAAAATAAAAACTAAATTGAAATATTTTAGTTTGAGTGAAAGTCCCAAACACACCCGCATTTTCCAGTCACAGTCCTCAGAGAGGCCTGTCACAGTCCTCAGATTATATTGACGGCCTCAGAGAGGCCTGTCACAGTCCAAAACGTGAACAGCGGTCACTTTGGCATTTTCCATGATGTGTTTAAGCTCGGATTATTATATCACTCACATGAAGGCCTAATACCAAATTAAAAGAAATTATTTTTTAATTCCAAAAATAAACATAAAGAAAAGAAAAAAAAAAAAAAAAGAAAAGAAAAGAAAGGAGAGACGGGGCGCAGAACACAATAATAAACGTTAAATAACAATTATTCTCACTTAATGTTAATTGAAAACAAAGTGAAAAATAATTGATTTTTTACGCCAAAAAAAAAAAAAGAAAAGACAAATAACAACACAAGGCAAGGTCATTTGTTAGTTTTCACTTGTCTAAAACCGCGAGCTCTCTGGATCTGATTTGATTTTCATTTTACAAAAGATAAATAAATAGATAAATAAATTAAAAACCAACAAAGACAAGTACTCGCAGAAATAGAAAAAGAATCCGATAAATTTGGAATTTCGCCCCAATCTTCTTCGTCTTCTTCTTTCTTCTTTATTCTTCTTCTCCTTCTTCTTTCTCTCTCCTCTGCTCAGTGCTTCGAATCTCACTCTTCAGCGACACGATTGCGGTTTTCTTCCTCAAAGCCCTAGAGAATTCGTCTCTGTAAGTGTTTTTCGACCGATTTCGGATTCCTTTTTTTGCTGTTTCTGCGATTCTCATTGATTCTGATTGGATCTGCGTCGAATGTTTTGTTCTGATTTCTTTCATGAGATCTGAGATTTCGGTGTAATTGAGGATGAAAATGGATGGTGCATTGTCAAGTTTGGGATGGAATCTGGTGTTAGATTCATTTATGGAAGCTTTCTCTGTCTTTAACTGATTAGTGGATGTTGGACTTTTTTTTTTTTTTTTGCAGGTTGATTATTGGTCGGAGACTTTCGTTTTTGGAATCTTGGAAATCGGTTAAGTTAAGCGTTTCTTTTCTGACAAGTTTCGATTTTGTTTGGTTTTTCCGATTTCCGATCCGTAATTGGGTGCTAAAAGCTGTGCATTACGATCTCAATTTCGTGTTCGGCTTATGATTATGATCGGTTTGTATATGAATCTGAGAGCTTGATGGTAGAATCACGCGTTGAAGATCTGTTTATGCTATTTGGAAGGAAGTTTGAATTTTGTCGTTTCAATGCTTGTAAGAGTTGTGCGGATTCATGGTAACATATATAGAAGCTCGTGTGTTATGATTGGCTACGGTTTTGGATCTTCTTTGAGATTTATGTTGAATGAGTTAGTTATTTAGTGGGATTTGTGTTTTCCTTTTTAAGTTGATTGTAGACGATTTGGATATGAGAAGTTCTTGGTTCAATAAATTTTCTGCCATTTTTGGCCCTAGACCGCCGCTCAGCTGGTTACTCTTGTGCCTTGTTTGCGTGCTTGCACTTATCGCGGTCTTAGGATCGTCTTCTTCTGGTGCCTTTGACTCTGTAACTTCGACCCCGGTTTCTAATATTTATATAAACTATAGAAGGCTTAAGGAGCAGGCGGCAGTTGATTATCTGGAGCTAAGGTCTCTCTTTTTGGCGCCGAGCCGGCAAAGAGAGATTGATATTTGTGGTAAAGAAAGAGAAAATAATGTACCATGCTATAATGTTTCAGCAAATACTTTAGCTGGATACAAAGATGGAGAGGAATTTGATCGGCATTGTGAATTATCGAGAGAAGGAGAGCAGTGTCTGATTCGCCCTCCTAAGGAATATAAGATTCCTCTGAGGTGGCCGGGTGGTAGAGATGTGATATGGAGTGGAAATGTGAAGATAACCAAAGACCAGTTTCTTTCATCTGGAAGCATGACCAAAAGGTAATCCTGTAAATTAAAATATGTACTATAGTAGGAGTTTTCACGGTTTATAGAATTTTAAGCGAATGGGTTTGTTTGTAAATGTTTTTTTTGTTTAAATGTTATTTTGTCTGTTAGTCAGTTATAAGTATGCTTAAGTAGTTCCTAACTTCACGAAACAATGTCCAGATTGATGTTGCTAGAGGAGAACCAAATTGCTTTCCACTCTGAGGATGGCTTGATCTTTGATGGCGTCAAGGATTATTCTCGTCAGATTGCAGAAATGATAGGGTTGGGAAGTGACTCTGAGTTTCTTCAGGCTGGTGTAAGTCTTAGTGGCATATTAAATTTTTTTGTTGTTACTCCCTGGTGTGCCATATCCTTTTAAAGGGCTAAAATTTATCAAATACTTATCCATGTTGCCTTTGTGTTCAAACAAAAAGGTTTGCAGCTGGCCCAAGAGATGTCATACTGCTTTAGGTTGATATGACATCTATGTACATGTTTCTTCCGCAGTGAGTAGGATGCAGGAGGCTTACATTTTAGTATTTTCCGTGACTACAGGTGCGTAATGTGCTAGATATTGGTTGTGGTTTCGGTAGCTTTGGAGCTCATCTAGTATCGCTAAAAGTAATGGCTGTTTGCATTGCGGCATATGAGGCAACTGGAAGCCAAGTTCAATTGGCCCTTGAGAGAGGTCTCCCGGCAATGATTGGCAACTTTATTTCCAGACAACTTCCATATCCATCATTGTCATTTGACATGGTTCATTGTGCTCAATGTGGCATTCTTTGGGACCAAAAAGGTATTCACTTGGATAGATTTTGCATGAGTGCTATTTTCGTTTTTTTTATTTATATTTTTATTTCAAATTATACTTTTAAATTTGCTAAATCTAAACTGTTACTTAAAAATAAAAATAATAAAAATAAATAAAAAATAAAAAAAACTTTTGTTGGTCGTTCAATGGTATGCACATTTTCTGACGTTTGATTCATCAAATAGATGGGATGTTGCTTCTGGAAGTTGACCGAGTACTCAAGCCTGGAGGTTACTTCGTGCTAACCTCACCCACTGGCAAGCCATATGGAAGTTCATCAAGTTTGAAGAAGAGAAACAAGTTAACTCCAATTGAAGACTTGACCCAGGATATCTGTTGGAGCCTTTTAGCTCAGCAAGATGAAACTTTTGTTTGGCAAAAAACTTCTGATGCTAATTGTTATACTTCTCGGTGAGGATACAAATAATAGATAAAATCATTCTCATATCAAATTTTTTACGTGGTTTACATTTTACATATTCTGAAAATTTTCAGCATTGTCATAACTTTGCAAAAGATGCTTGCTGTTCAATTTCAGGCAACCTACTATTTGCCTTTTCTTTTAAAGTTTTATCTGCAGAATTTTAGTAACGTTTTCTTTTTGTTTGTTACCATAGCAAGCAGGCTGTTATACCACTTTGTAAGGAAGGGGATGAGATTCAAACATACTATCGGCCTCTTGTGTCGTGTATTAGTGGAACCACCATCAAACGCTGGATTCCGGTCCAGAACAGGTCCTCTGGTTCGCAATTGAGCTCGGATGAGCTTGAACTTCATGGAAAGTATTGTTTCAATGCCCTTCATGGATTTACTTATTTTTATACTATTTAAGTATTTTCTTTTATCTATAAGATGTTAATATCTAGTGGATGTTGTTTATTCAGTTCAGTCTATCTAGTTTGTTGACACCCTTTAATCTTACCAGGAGTTCAACCCGAAGATTTTTTTGAGGATTTGCAGGTTTCGAGAACGGCTCTGAAAAACTATTGGTCTTTACTTACACCCTTGATTTTCTCGGATCACCCAAAGAGACCAGGCGACGAAGACCCATTACCTCCATTTAACATGATTCGCAACGTGATGGACATGAATGCTCATTATGGGGGTTTAAATGCTGCATTTCTGGAGGAAAGGAAATCAGTGTGGGTGATGAATGTTGTGCCTGTTAGAGCTCCAAATACACTTCCTCTCATTTTGGGTCAAGGTTTTGCCGGTGTTTTGCATGATTGGTGAGTTTTGGTTTTAGTTTCTTGTACTTTATGGTATTCTCATTTAAAGGTTCCATATCATATACGTGAAGTCCGTCTTTTGGAAGTTGATGATAATACTTTGATTAGAATTAAGAATCAAGAAATTTATTTTTATTTTATTACTTGCATTACTGTCGAGTCTTATCTTCTATTTTGTGAAGTGAGAGTTAAGGGCGAACAAGAATTTTCAAGATGTTAACAGTTATCTTCACTTTTCTTCCAAACTAAAGTCGGCAGATAACTTGAACTTGATGTTACGTTGTCAAGAGATTCATAGTTATGATATATGTTTTGTTGTACAGGTGTGAACCTTTCCCTACATATCCCAGAACATATGATATGCTACATGCAAATGGGCTTCTGTCACATCTGGCCTTAGAGAGGTGCAGCATGAGGGACCTATTTTTGGAGATGGATCGGATATTGCGCCCCGAGGTAACTTCCATCTATCCCTGGCATTCTCTGTGTTGCTCATGCTTGAATATTCCACGAATTCTTAGTCGATAACTTGTCTAGTTCAGATGGGAAAATCATCTAGGACAACTTTTCGTCGTCTATTTTGATTTTCTAATATAATGAGTTTCTTGAGATGTGTTCTATCTTTTCAATTAGTGAAAAACTAGCTTTGAGATTAGTGAATGTCCATTTTGACATCTGAAATTATGACCATTTTTTGCAAGGGATGGGTGGTTCTTTCGGATACAATGGGAACGATAGAGTTGGCACGCATGCTTGCCACGCAAATACGTTGGGAAGCAAGGGTAATTGACCTTCAGAACGGCAGTGACCAGCGGCTGCTTGTTTGCCAAAAACCATTCCTGAGAAAATGATTGATTTTGCTTGTGGGAGGTCTCACCATTTTGGAAGCATATAATTCCTTGTCTCCTCTGGTAAAAGCTCTCTTATCTCTCACCGACCCGGCAAGTAGCCAAGTTTGATTAGCAAAGCGAAAGAGAGAAAGGTATCGTTGTCTTGCCAGTGACTACGATGTTCTCGATTTTATTACCAGAATACGAAGCAATTGGATGATGGCTACACTTTATACTCCATGTTGGGATCTTAAGAACTTGTGATTCCAGTATAGGACAGAGAAATGTGAAAGCTGTAGATTAGAAGGTTTGCCACAAAGTCACTGCAACTCATTTTTTGTCACGGCGTTTGTAGCGCAATTCAATCGTCCAATATTTTTTTTTTTTGGCAATTTTTTCTCCATCTTATTTCATTACTGTATTTGAAATTATTGAACTTCAGGCTTTTGTACGAACAAATATTCTGCAGTTGAGTAAAGAATGTCAATGGCCACGAAATATAAGAGTGAAATTACGTCCTCTTTCTTTCCAATTTTATGTACTGAAATACGTCAATACAGTTTTTTTTTTTTTTTTTTTTTTTACCTTCCATTTCTTTTTGTTGTCTATACGTCACTGTAGATTGAAACACGGCTTTCTTGATCACAATGATTACAGCTTATGCTTCATTTCAACTTGTTAATAGACTTCTTCATCAGCAAGGTGATATTGTTGAATGTTTAAGAAAACTCCAATGATCCATCTAAAACCCGGTTCGCCAAAGAAGCAGAGACCTATCCTCTGCGACATCTTGTTTCTCCCTACACAAATGGTCGTTCTCGGTGCGCTGATTTCAAACTGTACTTATCTTCGAACGACTGAAGAAGTGAATTCTGAGCTGACTACTGGTTTTTGAGCTCTTCCCAGTCTGATGACTCGACTACTCTGCTTCTTCTTCTATCTCTAGTGGCCATCTTTTCCCCGAATCTCCAAAATATATCGGCCAAATCGAACATCCCTACCTCCCTCAATTTCTTCCCCACCTCCTCAAACATCACCACCCCTTCCTCATTCGAATAATAGTGTAGAAACTTATTATAATCAAATCTAGGCACCTCAAGTCCTCTCTTCATCGTTCTCTCGATGTACTTGGTGGCTTCCAATAACTTCCCGGCCTTAACCAAGCCACCAACAAAAATGGTGTCAAAATTCACAAGTGGATCCTCTCCTCTCCTCCCTCTCTTCCCCAAATGTCCCTGCAACAACATGACATACGTGTGCATTATAGGCTCACACCCTCTCTTTATCATCTCCCTAAACACATGTGTAGCCTCACTTGCCCTTTTCAATCTCAAAAGCCCCTTGATCAATCCGTGGTAGACGCTTATATCCGGTTTCTCAATCCCTTCCACAACCTTATAACCCTCCCTCACTCTCCCTCTCGCTACAAGCCCGTAAACCAAAGACCCCAAAGTCAAGTTATCAGCTTCAATCCCTCTCTCACGCATTTCCTCAAACACCATATACGCTTGAGAAACCTTCCCTCTTTTGCACATCCACTGAATCACAAGCCTATAACTCGAAAGCCCCAAATCCTCCATCCTCTTCACCCTCATCATCTGAAAAAGCTTCAGTGCCTCGTCGAACTGATTCGTCTTGAAAAACGCCTCCATCATCGTCTCGACCGCACCGACATCCGGTTCGAACCCTTCATCAACCATCAAATTCCAAAATTTAGAAGCCTCAACCAAGTCCCCAACATCACAGAACCCTCTGATCAAACACCTGTAAGTGAACCCATCAGGCTGAATCCACTCCCTCAGCTTGAAAACCACGTGCTTCGCTTCCTCGACGAGATTCGGCCTGGACCCACAAAGCGTCTCCACAACTCTATTCAAAGTCACCAAACTGTACTCAACGCCATAGCCATTCATGACGTGAAAGACCTCAACGCACTTCTTCAGCTCCCTGGCGCGGGCGAGCGTGGAGAGGGCGATGCGAAACGTCTTGTCGTCAGCAAAACGGCGGCGGCCAATGAGATGGAGAAGGTCCCAGAAGAGGTCGATGTTGCGAGACTTGCCGACGACGTCGAGGAGTTTGTTGAGGGAGACGGGGGTGTGGGGGAAGGAGGGTTGGTGGGTTTCGGTGAAGAGGAAGAAGCGGTAGACGGGACGCCATGAGAGGGGGAATTTGTTGCAGACTTGGAGGAAGAACTCGTGGGTGAGTGGGGAATCGGAGTCCGAGAAGGAGCGGCGGAGGTGGGAGTGGAGGCGGGAGTCCGGGGAGGTCTGTTGCTGGTAGAGGATGGTGCAGACGCGGAGGAGGAGGGTTGGGTTGATGGGGTGGGGGGCGAGTTGGGGGTGCTGAGTTGACTCGGTTGCGAAGAGGCGGACGAAGGTTGCTAGGGGTTTTGGGAGGGTTTTTGCTTGTTGGATTAGCATTTTCAGATGTTTGTTTCTCTGTCTGTCAATCGGTCCAGCTACGAATCAAAAAGAAAAGGTTTGTCAAAGTTGAAAAAAAAAAATTGAATAAAATAAATAAAACATTGGAGATGCGGGGGATCGAACCCCGTGCCTCTCGCATGCAAAGCGAGCGCTCTACCATTTGAGCTACATCCCCCGTTAACGTTGTCGGTTAATATAAATAATTTATTTCTTAATCTGTGTTTGCCACAAATAGGAAATTCCACTGGTGCAATTTCGGAAGGGGATTAAAAAAAAAAAAAGTAATTGACTTAAATAGTTCCTGAACTCTTGTAAAGATAACCGGTTTAATCATTATTTATTTATTTTAGCCGAAATAACTCTAAACTCTTATTTTTTTGCCGTTATGATCTTTTTTGTTAAAATTCGTAAAATTTTTAATAGAATCTTATTTAAATGATTATTTTTGTAATAGATTACTAAAATACCCTCCATCTCTCACCCTATCCCCTTCCCTCTCTCTGTTTCACCACCCCTCCGATCTCTTGGTCTGGCCCCTTTACCCTCACCCCCCTCATGTTGTCGTTCACCCCCCTCCCCCATCTCTCTCTTTCTTGGTCTGGCCTCCCTACCCCTGCTGCCCCTCCCACCGCCGTTCACCCCCTCCCTCATCTCTCTCTCTTGGTCTGGCCTCCTTCACCCCGTTGCCCCTCCCATTGCCGTTCGCGCCCCCCCCCCCCCCACCCCCCTCATCTCTCTCTTTCTTGGTATGGCCCCTCCTTCCTGTAACAGTTCGCCGCGAGCCCCCACCCCCCCACCGGAGTCCAAATCAAAGTTGCCCCTCTCAGTCTTCGCCATCGTTGAGGCCCCCCGTCTTCACAGTTGTTGAGCCTCCCCTCCCCCCCCCCCCCCCCCCAACTGTCTTTGCCCTCGTCGAGCTTGGCTCAAAACCCAGAACCGAATTGAGTCCCCCCTCCCCCCACCCTGTCGCCACCTAAGCACTCCGATCTGGTTTCCTCCCCCGCCAAGCTTGCCTCGCCCTGGATCTTAGCCCCAGATCTGGGCTGCTTTGGTTTTAAAAGGAGAGAGAGAAAAAGAGTGAGGGCTTTGATTTGGAGGAGAGGGGCTTTGGTTTGGAGGAGAGGGAGAGAAGAGATAGATTAAATTTTTTAAAATTAATTATTAATAAAATTACTAAAATACCCTTTCATTATGTTAGAAATTAACAGATTTTGATGTAAATGACCATAATGGATAAAAAAAAAAAAAAGAGTTTAGGATCATCTCAGCAAAAAAAAAAAAAAAAAAAACAGAAACCAAACCGTCACCTTTACAAGAGTTCAGGAACTATCTAGACTAATTACTCTATTAACAAAAGGACAACGAAGAAGAAATCAAAATATTTTCTCCTTATGCTCTTTCTTTTTTCTTTTTTTTCTTAGAAGGAGGACATTAATGAACCTATAAGTGAACGACTGAAAGGGAACTTGTAGGTGCTTATAAACCAAAAAAATTGATAATCACTTGACAAGTCCTACATCAACGGAAAATGAGGACTTTAAGTGATACTCTTTTTCATTTAATAGTTATGATTTGTACTTTTCTTTTCTTCATATAATAGCATATAATGCATGGCAACTTTAATTTTAATTTTTTAATGCTAATCTATATCTGTTTTTTTAAGGGTCCGTTTGGTGAATGAGTTGAGTTTGAGTTGAGTTGAAATTTTTAAGTTTGAATTGAGTTGACTTTTTAAAAGTAGTTATAAACTTTATTGACTTTTCAGAAAAAAATAAAAATTGAGATAAAAAAATACAATTTAATTGGAGTTAAACTTTGTTACCAAATAAAGTATAAGTGATTGAGATATATAGTCATCAATTGACTACGATTTTTAAGGTACTATTTATTTATTTTTTTTACTCAACAAAAATAATAACGTAAAAATTGTTTTAAATGGGCTACAAATTCAACTTGTCCAACAAGACAGTTAAGATAACCAACTCTATCATGACTCACCCAAAAAATTTAAACGAAAAAAAAAGTCTATCATGAATGATTCTATCATTAAAATTAAAAAAAAGAAAAAAAAATGGAGAAAAAAAAGGATTGATTAGTTGGAATATTTGTGTGTGCATTATTGATGTTGTGTAAGAAAAATCCCAAAATTTGAGAGAATTGAACGAATCCCATTCCAAGCTTTTTGGCACATTTAACATTAACCCACACACAATTTGCGCGCTTCCTCTTTGAAAAAACCCCCCCTCTCTCTCTCACTCTCTTTCTCTCTCTAACCAACGGTCCAGATCCGGTCATTCCCACCCAAAAGTTGCTCGATCTTTGACACGCCAATCTTCTTCCCTCTTATATATTCACTCACCCTCTTCTCTCTCCTTCTTCCTCGCATCTCAACCTCCATTTTCAAAATCAAAATCATAAGGGGAAAAAAAAAAAAAAAAAAACCACAGTTCTATTATTATATAATCTTTCTCTGAAACAATGTCGACCGCCGAGAAGGAGAGAGAGACTCAGGTGTACCTGGCCAAGCTCGCCGAGCAGGCCGAGCGCTACGAAGGTATATATATTTTCTCATTTTCTCTTGCGTTTTCTTCGAGAAAATTTTGATCTCCCCCCCAACCCGAGAAAATTTGTTGTTTTTGATCGAGAAATATGTGTTTGGATCTAAATGCTGTGGTAAACTGTCAAGTGTGTTTGCCATTTGAGCTTGTGCATTATTTTTCTTTTTTGAGGGGGGGAAAAAAGGAATGTGATCTGTTAGTGGAGATTTGAAGCTTGGTGCTACAAAGGCATCAATTTTAATAACTATTTTATTGTTTTTCTGCATGTAATATAAATCTTGTTTTTATGTTCCCATTAGTGAGAAAAAGGAAATATTATTTAACATGGAAATGAAAAAGGAAAAGTGGTCCTTTTAAATATCTTGGGAACAAATGGGTCATTTTGATTTTTTTTTTTTTTTTTGGCATGTTTTAGCTTATGACACTCTTTTGATTGATTTATCATGCTAAGATGTGTTGATTGATTGATTGATTGATCACTCAAACACATATTGGCAGTTTATTTATAAATCATAACTGAAAAATAGAAATTATTTTGTGCTGGATATAATAGCATTCTTTTAAACATCTGAAAACTTGAAAATACTTTCACTTTTTAGTCGAAAGTTCTTTACTTTTTAGCAAAATGATACTAGTTTGTATTGAAACTAAAAATAAAAATCTTGTTTGAAGTAAATTAAGCTAAGAATATAATAATTCTATTTTTGTGAACTCGCATAATTATAACATATTTGCTTTTACGATATCCATATTAAATATCTTTGTGATTCGGATCATCATCTGTAATTTTAAGATTTCGACGATTTTTTTTTTTTTTTTTTTTGGGCTAACAGAACCCATGTTCCTTAGAAGTGATTTTTTGTAACGTAATGCCCAATTATGTGACTGTGTCCTAAAAAGGGCATTTCTGTGGACGGAAGTAACCAAGTTTTGATTGATTTTCTCAGAAATGGTGGAGTGTATGAAGAAGCTTGCGAAGCTTGATGTTGAGTTGACTGTGGAGGAGAGGAACCTTCTCTCTGTGGGATACAAAAATGTGATCGGCGCCAGGCGGGCTTCTTGGCGCATTATGTCTTCAATCGAGCAAAAGGAAGAGTCTAAGGGGAATGAGAACAATGTCAAACTGATCAAGAGTTATCGCCAGAAGGTGGAGGAGGAGCTCTGTAAGATTTGCAATGACATTCTGACCATCATAGACAAGCATCTGATACCCTCTTCTGCCTCAGGAGAAGCAACTGTTTTCTACTACAAGATGTGAGTCCATAATCGCCTTTGACGGTACATTTGATTCATTAATGGCAAACCAACTTTTCCGAAGTTCTATCGTCCATACTCGATCATTTATTTTTATCGATATGTTTGTCTATACTTATTGAGAATATATTCCAAGAGATATGTTGCTGTAGAATACTTGTCTCTATATGTTGATGAGTGATGAGTTACTTTTTATGCCTGCCCCATGTGATAGTCCGGGTTTCCTCTTTTTCATGGTGAATTGTTTGTTAAAGATTTGACAAAAACACCTTTAGTTTCGTAGTTTTTACGAAATGACAAAGTCAGTTAAAAATATTACTGTGTGCCTAACTCAGGAAAGGTGACTATTATCGTTATCTCGCTGAGTTCAAGACTGACCAGGACAGGAAAGAGGCAGCTGAGCAATCATTGAAGGGATATGAGGCATGTTTTAATTGAAATAAACTTTAGATCGAAACGTCAAATCAATTAGAGTGCTTAAGCATCTTTTCATTTGTTAATAACCCTCTTATTGCCATCTTTGTACCAGGCTGCTTCAAGTACTGCAAATGCAGAACTCCCATCGACCCACCCGATCCGTCTTGGCTTGGCTCTCAACTTTTCCGTCTTCTACTATGAGATTCTTAATTCTCCTGAAAGGTGAAACCCCATTTCTCTTGTTGCCATATAATCGAGTTTTAACCTTCTTTAATATGATTTGAATTCCAGATCTAATGTTGCTGAAAACTTTTAGGGCTTGCCATTTGGCTAAACAAGCCTTTGATGAGGCCATTGCGGAGTTGGACACCTTGAGTGAGGAGTCATACAAAGACAGCACCCTCATCATGCAGTTGTTGAGAGACAATCTTACGCTTTGGACCTCCGATTTGCCTGAAGATGGAGGTACTGAATAACACCTACTTTTAATTATTCCTTGAAACAGAATTATTGATGATTTGACGTCCTAATTCTATACTACTGAGAGCAATAAAAAAAATTAAAGAAAAAACAATCAAATAATCACACAAAAGAAAAAAAAAAATTATGCGCCTTATCTTAATCCTGAATGGACGCGCTCTACAAATTATGATATAGCAAACTCAGGTCTAAATACTCTCTCGCGCAGGTGAAGACAACTTCAAAGGTGAAGAATCCAAACCCGCCGAACCCGAGGCAAGTTCTTCCATCATTGTCTTTCCTTCTTGTAACTTCATCTTACCAGTTGTTTACCTTTATTATACTTAATTTTGCGGATATATTTTACAGCATTGACGAGGGACCTGAAAAAACCCGGCACACGGCAAGTGGAGATCAAGCTACTTAACAAAATGGGATCTTTTTTCTTGTTCTGATCAAGAAGTGGATTGAAGAACCAGCTAGTTGATAAATTTATTACGTCTTTTTATCTCTTTTAAGACGCCAACCAGAGCCAGAAGATAAGATTTATCAGCAGTCCACCATTTTCCACTTTTATTTATTTATTTTATTTTCTTTATTCATCAGTTTTCTTCTGTATTTCATCTCAACTTTGCGTACTGTTCTTTTTATATCAGCTTTTTCTAGCAATGGATGCTTAACTTTTAATCTTTTACATTTTTATTTTATATATATAATCTTAGCATCTAGCTTTTCCACTACATTTCGTCTCCACTATTTTTGTTCAATTTGGCCGCAGTCAAATGGCAATGGGGTCGAATAGTCCTCTTTTTGCCCATGCAATCCTAAAAGATATTCTTTTTTTTAACCAATATATATATATATATATATATATATATGTTCTTTGTTGGTTTAAGGCAAAATAGACATAAAAGAGTGGGGTTAGGAAGAAGAATAATATCCATTAAACAAAAGAAAATAAGTGGTAGAGTAGCAATTCAAAGGTGCTACTGTACTTAAGTCGTCTCTCCAGCATTCCCCACATCCAAGTATACTCAAGTTCTTTCTTGTGCATAATAGCCCCACGAATTTAGGGGTGTTCAAAAAAGACCAAAAAAAGAGAAGCTTTTATGTTGATAGAATGCCTTGTTCTGAAAACGATTAGTCAAAAATAGCAGTAATCTTGTCATTTGTTAATTAGTGAGAAAGTTGATATTAGAAATCTGAGGAGAATGTTGAGCTTCTTCTAAAGCAGTTTTCAGCAAGATATATATATATAATGTTGAGCTTCTTCTAAAACAGTTTGCAGCAAGATATATATATATATATATATATATATGAATATACACATTTGTACACCTTGAGATATATATATATATACATATATATTATTGTACACCTTGCTAGTGTTTCTTAACCTTGCGAGAAAAAAAGGTTGGAAAACTGCTCCTTTTTAGCCAAGTTATGAAGCATGTGCAATTGGCTGAAAAACTGATTGAAACGATAAAAAAGTTTGCACAACTTAATTGTAAAAAAACTTGGTCTAACTGTACATCCAAAGGACTAAGGCAACTAAACTTGGCTAATCTCTTTTATAAAGGACTTAAAAACAAACCACCCCTTCCCCTTGTAAGGTTTACCACCGATATAGCAACAACCACCGGTATATATATATAGGATGACTAGATCATCTACAAAAGGTCGAGGAGTATGACAAGATGAACACTTCAAGTGTATTTACATAAGGCGTCCTAACTATGATTCCTCCTTAACGAAGAAACTTTGTGGCAAGCTAAAATCTTCTTCGTGGTTCAAGATTTCCGTATCCTCATCGTCTGGTTTCTGGCATTTGAAGAGAACACGGCAATGTCAGAAAAATACCCTGTGTAGTTCGATATAAGGACTAAAGGAGATTATATGCAACATTTTATTTAAGTTCCTAGTGTACCATATACAAAGAACAAGCTCCCATTCTTTTCAAACTTTTTTCTACAGTGTTTTCTTTCACAAAAGATTGAATCTACTGTTTGAATTGTGGATTTGAGCCTATATGATCTAAATGGGCCCTAAGATTTCATTTTGAAAAAATTCTAATCGCATAACATGATAACATAGAGACTTCTCATATGGAAATGCAAATTTTGTTTTCTTTAGCAAAGCTCCTTCAGCAGCACCGAACTTTAGCGATAATCAAATCATGCCAAGCAAGATCAAAACAAAACCCTTCCACACCATCCTTGCAAAATCAGCAGTATTCAGCTTTCACATTGAACTGACATAACTCCATTACCCCTTATTATACTACACGAAAGCTGAGTATCTTCAGTAATGGAAAAGGGGAAAAGAACTCGGAAAAAGATGCCAATTATAGAATAGCAGTTATCGGTGCATCCACTTTTAAGAAACATGTTGGAAATCAAGAATATAATTACTACGATAACATTTCCATACCAACACTTCCAGGTTGTAGAAACGATCCAGCAACTGCAGAACTTCATCGGCCGAGAACTGTCTATCAAAACTATAACAAAAACAGCAAAAGTAAGAGTGTGAAGCAGAAACTCCAAATCACAGAGACTTAAGATAAAATGGAACACACCTTCTTCGCAGGAATTCCATCAAACCGAAAAGAACAAAGTGGCGATGTATACCTGTATGCAGATAACTTGTTCAGTACTAGTCAGTCCATATATCAAAACTTGATTTTTAACAGGGGAAAAAAAAAAAAAAGCAATGCGTAATAAGAAATGAACCAAAATCAATTCCACGATTCTTAATCGTCTAATCCATAATTGATACCTAAAGTACAGTAACTCCTGAAGTTTCACAGTATTACAATCTTTACTAAATTATATGGTCATATAACAAATCAAGTTGTATTTTTGCAATGAGCAAGTGTAACTCACTAGAACTGAAAACAAAGACACAAAATCTCCACGAACTGTAACCAAAATCTTGGGTCCATATGGAATCGTTTGACCAGTAATAATGTTGATTGTCGTTTGTCAACCTAAAAAAGCAGTGGCCAAAAACCAAAGGGCAAAGACCTGTGGCCCAGTGGCAGCAAAACAAAACACACTTGCAATTTGCAAGAAGATGATTTAACTTTAAAGCTCTGACCTCAAAACAAAACACCCCAATTAAATATGGCAGATTCTCTATATCATTTTATGAGTTACTTCCCTGAATTTTTCAGCCACAAACTTAAACAACTATTTTTGTTGATAAAAATATCATCGCAAATATACCCTCCAAGAACTTTTCTTTCCAAAGGCACCATACACATTCCTCACCACCAACTTTTCTCCCACCAACACCCAAAAAATCGAATCCAAAAGATAATTCAGAAAAACGAAAAATTTTTCAAAAGAAAAAGAAAAGGACCTGCCTTGTAGTTTAACTGGAGGGTAGATTTCAAGAGCTTCTAACAGTTTAAGCTCCAATTCAACCTGAGACTGCTCCTGATTTACCCCAAAAAAAATGAAATTTTTGTTAATTAACTCAAGCCTTATACAAATAAGTGACGTTATCTATAGATACAGATATATAAAGAGAGAGAGAGACCTTAGGGAGAGAAGAAGCAGAAGAAGGAGGAGCTTTGCATGGAGAATGTACGGACATTCCGTCTTGTTCCTCTTCTCTTGCTTTACCACCACTCTCCATTTCTCTTTCGCATATAAATATATATATATATATATATATATATATATATAAAAGTACGTTTCCTCAGAGTATCCTTCCCTTCTTTTTTTTTTTTTTTTTTTTTCAAGGAAAGTACCTTGAGCCTGTGGGTGTAAAAATGTTTTCAGACAATTGCAGATTAAACAGAAATTTTCAGAGGACAATAAAAAAGATTAAACAGGAATTTAAGGGGACCAAAAAAAATAAAAAAGGAATTTTGTTGCTGTGCATTTTGTTTGGCTAGGGTTTTTGTTCATTGAATTCCCGTCCAGACTCCAGAGAGGACATGAAACAGAAAGAGGTGGTTTGACTGTTGGGCCTCCTTCAGACGAGTCCATTACTGGCTTGGGCTTTGCTGTCTTCACAAGAGAGCGTGTGAATCTAAGGTAGAAAGCAGTAATTAGCATTTTTACAAAAATAATTGATTGAAGTAAGAATAATCGACTTAGTCTATGAACTCTTTATAAAGTAATGATTTGATTTTTATTTTTTTTAATTTTAACTGAAATGACTCTAAACTTTCTAAATATTGACAATTTTAGTCATTTCCGTCTAATTCCGTTAAGTTTCTAATATTTGAGATGGTATTGTAGTAATTTAATAGTAATTTTAATTTAACAAAAATTAAAAAAAAAAACTCATAAAAGAAACCCTAATTTCTTCTCTCTCTCCTCCCTCCCCCCTCCCTCCCTCTCTTCATTTCTTCCCTTCGGATCTAAGGTAGCAAACCCAAATCGTCGTTGGCCAGGGGGGGAGGGGGGGGGGAGGGGGGGAAGGGGGGGCGGTGAACCCAGATCGAAAATGGGGGAGGGGTGATCCAGATTGCAAACAAGAGAGGAAGAGGTGGAGCCTTGGTTTTGACTGTAGGGCGGGTGGGGGGGGGGGGGGGGGGGGGAGGGGGGATTGGGCCTTGATTTCAACGATGGGGGAAGGGGACAGAGTTGGTCATTGTTGGGGGCGGGGGGCAACCCCAGATTAAAAACGTGGAAGGGGGGAGGTGGAGCCTCGGTTTCGATAGCATGGGGGTTTACCAGAGTTGGTTGTTTGGGGGAGGGGTGGCAAACCCAAATTGAAGGGAGCCGGAGTTTGTCGAGCGGCTGGGGGTGGTTGTGGGGGTAGGGGTGATCTCGGCAACGGAGAAGAGAGGGGGGGGGGGGGGGGCAGGCGGTGCCGGAGATGGAGGCTGTCGCCAAAGGTAGAGAGAGAGAGAGAGAGATATATATATATATATATATATATATATATATAGATAGATCGATAAGGGAACATGAATTTTTGGGAGAGTTTAGGGCAAAAAGAAAATTGAAGGGTGTTTTGGCCTTTTTACTATAAAAAATGATCATTTGCATAAGATTCCATTAGAAACTTAACGAAATTAGATGGAAATAACTAAAATTGCCAACATTTAGAGAGTTTAGGGACTTCTTGACCAAAATTAAAAAAAAAAAAAAAAGACCAAATCGTCACCTTCGAAATAATTCAGGGACCATTTAGGTCAATTACTCTTGAAGTAAATAACAAGTTTTACGGCCCGTTTGGGGTAACATCTAGAAATGATGTTTTGGAAGTTGAGTTGGAAATGTGTGTTTGGGGGAAAAAACTTTCAAAAAATTATGTGATATAAAAAATTTTAAAAAAATTTAAAATGTGCTCGGAAAAAATACAAAATAGATCTTATTTTATTTATCTTGTCGTTACGAGCATTTTGACATAAAAATAATTCCATTCTGATTTGAAATTAAATGAGAAATTATAGACTTTTAAAATTTGAATTTTTGAAAATTAAAGAGAGAGAGTTTGATATAGAGTTGAAAATTTAAAATCCAGTGGGAATATCATCTCCAGATAATACTCTCAAGTCTAAACAACCCTTAAACATTTGAAGCAAACAGTTATAAATAAATAAAAGTTGATAGATAAATTATTTATTTACTTGTATATATGTTGTTTATTATAATAATATGCATATTTTAACGATAATATTACAATTGATTCAATCAAAATATGAGTATTTTTATATATTTTTTTAAAAATGTTTGAAATAAATAACAAATTTACTAGAGAAATATTTTATTTACCAGAAGTACTTAACATTAATTTGTTGTTTATTCTGTTATTCGTTTCAATTATTTATTATTAGTAGTTTCCTGTTGAATAACATACGTTTAAAAAGCGAGAATTATACACAAATAAGTAAAGCTTGGCAGCAAAAAACCAATAAAAAAAAGAAAGAAAGAAAGAAAGAAAGAAAGAAAAAAAAAAAAAAAAAAGAGGTTGACAATTCATTACCATAACTTGAAATATCTATAACTTCTCATGAAGAATAATGCCAAAAACCATGCCTTGGCCTTTCGTTAGAACATAAAAGATGATGATGGCAAGGACCATGAACTGCCAATACATTAATGTTAAATGCAGACTAAATGATAACACACCATGCTCCCCTTGCACACGTCCAATTCCATGCCCATCATCACTCTTTTTTATTTTTTTTCCCCTTTATTTTCCATTTTATTAACAAAAACAACAGAGAGCATTTTCTCAATTGGCGATCCTTTCAATGACCTTAACTAACTAAATAACGGAGAAGGAAAAAAAAAACAAAATAACATTTTTGAAAAAAATAATAATAAATTATAATATAAAATCTTAAATATAATAATTAATAATATAATCAAATTTATGATCACATAATATAAAAAAAAAAAAATCTCTTCATTCTTCTCTCTATTATGAAATTATGTACATAAATTTAACGTTAAAAACTGACCGTAAATCCGATATTTTTTAAAAAACCAAAGAAATCTAAAAGATTTATCAAAAATATATGCTAGAGTTTATCATTTTTTAAAAAACATGGTGTAAATTTTAAATGTACCTATAAAATATACTATTTGTTATAATTTTTCCTAAATAAAATCACCTTTTAAAATATATAAAACTGATTAAATAATATCTACTATCCTAGTTTAAAAGTTTGTCGGCCGTCGCCTTCACCATTTGCATTTTGTAGTTTAGAACTCTAGCATTTTTATCCACCTTTTAAGCTACATTTTTGTTTTTTTTATAAATCATCACTTGTTCAAAAGAATTACCTTTTCCTATTCTTTATAAGCTTAAACCTTTGTATTTTTTATTGTTAAAACATAGTACACACTACTCTTTATTGGGCATTAACTTTTTTTTATTTAAGTTAAAGTTTATCTCAAATTTTTTTTAATATAGAAAAAAGAAGTTCATCACTTAAAGGGTGTTTGGTATCCGGATTTAACTCCAATTAAACTGTACTTTTTCAAATCAATTTTTTAGGGTGTTTGGTAAATGAGTTTGAGTTAAGATTTTTAAGTTTGAGTTAGTTGACTTTTTAAAAACTAGTTATAATTTTTATTGACTTTTCAGAAAAAGATAAAAACTGAGATGAAAAATATGAGTTTAAACTTGTTTGCCAAACTCCCTTTTTGTCTTTTTCTGAAAAGTCAACAAAATTTATAACTACTTTTTAAAAAGTCAACTCAATTCAAATTTAAAAATTTCAACTCAACTCAAACTCAACTCATTCACCAAACACCCTCTTAGTTTCTCCTAGAGACATTTGTCTATACTAATAAATATTCATCAACTTTCGATTTTCAAATATGAGATGATTTTTTTAAAAAATATAATAGGAGGTGATTTTTTTTCCCAAAAGAAATTTTTTTTTGATATTTATATTATTTTATATCCTTAAATTACTTTTGACGTCATCTAACTGAACTAAACACACAAGGACAAGTGGCTATCCTCATAAAATTTATTCAATATTTTTTATTTTGCAAAGCACTTTGTTTAATTCCTTTGTCAGAAAGTGATGTTCTCTTTAAATTCCGTTTTCTTTTTCGGGAAGTTCTGTTTATAATGCTTTTAAACTGAAATGATAGCTCTATTATTTGTCAACAATCTTTTGAGTTGATTCCCTCAATTGGTAAAAAGAAGTGGTTTTAAAGGGACCTACACTCACACACACACAAACATATATATTATTTATATACACATAAATTTATGAAAAGTTAAGGTTGATGGCCTATGTTTATTACGTAATCTAATAGATAGTCTAACTTCATTTTATTTAGTTAAATGACATAATATGTATGTTTTATTTTAGTAATTTTCATTTTTCCTAAACACCTCCTCTCTCTCTCGCCGGCTTGGCATTTTCACACAGCAGCATTGCAGTTAATCCGGCCTTAGATCACGACTTTGCGGCTGTGTCGGACGTAGTAGGAAGAGATCTCCCCTTCGTCACCGCGAGGAAGAGATCACTGGCTCAGGAGATCTTGTAATCTCTTGGGGTGGTCGGATGGGAGGAGATTTGTTCTTCCACGTGCCTCCAAAAGGGTCCAGCCGGTGCCTCAGATTGCTAGTGTAGTGGGTGCTAGATCGATCGAGCTCTGATGATGGTGTCCTGAAATGCAACGACTCAGGCTGGATTGGGAGCAGTGCGACGGTGCCAAAGTTAGAGTAGTGGTTCGCGATCAGATCTGTGGTATTGTGATGCGATCTCCGGTGAGAAGGGGTGCTAGGCAAGGAGAGAGGAGAGAGAGAGAATGGGAAAGAAAAAGAAAGCGGGGAGTCTGATGAGATCCACATGAACTACTAGCTTGTAGCCTGTGCTCCCGCCGCCTCCATCGTCATCTTCTCCACAGCGATAAAGCCACACCATGGCGGAGCCAAGATCGTGCATGAGAAGAGTAGAAAGAAAGAGGCAGAGAGAGGGGGAGAGAATATGTTGGTTTTTTTTTTTTAAATAAATTTTTTAATGATAAATCAATTATTTACTAATAGTTAATCACTGATTGGCTGGAAAATTTGTGATATTATTTTTGGTCAATCAGTGATTGATTGTAAATAATTGATCAATAGTCAATCATTGATAACTATATAATATGATCAATCAGTTATCGACCATTTATAAAATTGATTAATCATTTCGAAAGAAAAAAAACATTTTAATTAATTTTTAAAAACTTACTTTTTAACTAATTTCTAAAAATTTGAACCATTTATTAAAAAACTTATTAAAAAAATGCCTTTAGCTATAAACCCCTCTATATTTATATATTATTAATCACAGAACCAATTTATAACAACCCTGGTCCATCCCCTATCAAGAGTCCTTGTCGTACTCAGTTTTATTGGTAACAGTCTCTCTCTCTCTCTCTCTCTCTCTACCATTATTAGTTCATCACCTCTCTAAATTATCACACTCGTCCTCGAATTCTGAGGCTATCCTTCAACACACAAGTCCACTTTTTTATTTTCTTTTTTATTTTTATTTTTTCAAGAGTTTGAAAAATTGAGTAATATTCTCTTTCGAAATCCTCTCCAGTTTCACTCTCCTTTTTTTTTTTGGGCTAAAAATTCTTAAAAAAAAGAAAAAAGGCTTCTCTGTTTTCTCCGCTTCATATTACATATATATAAACAAACCCACCTCTTCGATTCCAACGTTAAACGTTTCCAATAATTCTTCTCTACGAAAAAAAAAAAAAAAAAAAGAAGCCTCTCAAAAACTCTCCAAACCTTTTCTCCGATCAAAGAAACCATGGCTTCGAATTTGATAGCCAACCAAGTTCAGTGTCCGGTCAGTAAGTCTCGGCTCTCCTCTCTGTTTTTATCGCCGGCGAGGATTCCGCCGGCGCTCGTGGCGATCAAGTCACGGTCGCTTGTCTCGAGAGCCTCCGGCTTGGCGTTTTGGCCGTTGACGGGGAATGTGAGAGCTTCTTCTTCTTCTTCTTCGGAGACGGCCGGGGTTACAAACAAGGTGTTGGGATTTTCGCTGTGGAATCGGCGGCTGAGGAATCGAGGTTCTGGTGCTGCTGCTGAACTTCCGGTTGCCAAGGCGGCTGCCGCCGACGCTGATGGCAGTGAGATTGAGATATCCGATGGGTGTGTCTTTGCTCTTTTTTTTTTTTTTTTTTCGTCTCTTCTCTTAGTTTTGTTTTGTGTTGATTATCGTGGTCTCTTTTCGATTGTCTTTTTAATATTTGTTTGGTTGCCGAGAAAGGGTGGAATAGTCGGAAAGAAAAAATTTTGACTTGTGCACGTTCGTTTTTCTCACGACGTTGAAGTTTGATGCTAGCTGTTGTTTGTCGTATAAGAAGTTAAAACGACTGTCGTTGTATTGACAGTTGCTGTCGTTTATCAATTTACACGACATGTCGTCGTTAAACGACAAAAATGGTTTAGCGGAAGGACAATGTCGTTCAAATCATGTAAACGACATGTCGGTTTAAGTTTTGCCATTTATGAACGGAAGTTGTCATATTTATGTTTTAAAGAATGTACAAGTTGCCGATAAACGACATGTCGTTCAATGTTATTCGAAAAGCGTCATGTCGTCATGCATACAAACAACATACTCTTTTATCTTCTTATTTTTCTTCTAAAAAAGAGTACGTTTATTTTTATTTTGTTTATGAGAAAAGGAGAGAACTTGTAGAAAACAAATATTTCCTGTTAAATATATATATATATATATATTTTTGCTTGTATGCTTAAATAATTTCAACCGCAGGTATGCTAAGCCTGAAAAGAGCTTTGCACAGAGATTTCCTTTCCTCATCACTGGCTTCTTTTTCTTTATGTGGTAAGTAAGTAGTTGTTTCTCCATTATTTTCACATGAACATCATCGTGTAAATACATATACATAAATATATATATATATATATGTGTGTGTGTGTGTGTGTGTGTGTGTAATGGTACCTTTAGCTTTATTTGATGGTCTAGTACTTTCTACGCAGGTACTTTTTAAATGTCATCTTCAACATACTCAACAAGAAGGTCTATAACTACTTCCCATATCCATAGTATGTCTTCTCAGCCCAAATCACTTGTTCCCATATTTGAAGGTTTCTTAAAACTAACATGAATCTCCTTTATTTTGTAGCTTTGTTTCGGTTATACATCTCCTCGTCGGCGTGGCATACTGTCTTGTATCTTGGGCTGTTGGATTACCTAAGCGCGCGGTACGTTTCAGTTTTCAGACTCATTTTTGGTCCACAGACAAAATTTAGTTTCTTATCATAGTGGCTTCATTGTTTTGGTGTTACACAGCCTATCAATAAGGAGCTCTTGTTACTGTTGACTCCGGTCGCGTTCTGTCACGCTCTTGGACATGTCATGTCCAATGTGTCATTTGCAGCTGTTGCAGTCTCGTTTACACACACCATTAAAGGTAAAGCATATTCATATTTTCCAGTACATTTTTGCTTGATTATGTTCAGCTTCACTTAAATTTTGCTAATCTTCTAGCAGGTACATGTAGCGCTCACTTTCCGTTATTCTTTTTATTGTATCTCCAGCCTTTAGTTTCTTGGAACAGAATTAAGTTTGGGGATGGTTTTTTCCTATAAAAATTACTAATTCTTAATATTTATTTTGAACGTTTATTTTACAGCGCTGGAGCCGTTCTTCAATGCTGCTGCTTCTCAGTTTGTTTTGGGGCATCAGATCCCCCTTTCTCTTTGGCTTTCATTGGCTCCTGTCGTAATTGGTAACCTTCTTTAGCCCTTGATGATTTTCCTTGCATTTTCCGTAAATGTTTTTCATCATGGTTATTATACCTCATGCCAATTATAAGAATGCACAAACACATTGGTATACATTGACATACGCGTACATGAAAAGATGAGCTGTATGCATCTTTTATCGATATGAAGTACACATTTCGGTGACTAATTTTACAAGCCCGACATCTAGTACAATCTGTGTCTTGTCTTGTTCATCCTTTTAATGGTGTTCAAATTCTGTTTTAGGTGTGTCAATGGCATCTCTGACTGAACTTTCTTTCAACTGGACCGGTTTCATCAGCGCGATGATTTCGAACATTGCGTTTACTTACAGAAGTATTTATTCCAAAAAAGCAATGGTAAGGTCTTATTTGAAAGTGGGATCCATGGTTGAGAAGTTTTCTTTTCTTTTATCTCTATCCCTCTCCTTTTGGATTTTCGGTTACTTTATTTGTTTATCTTTGCTTCGACAGACAGGAATGGACAGTACCAATGTGTATGCTTATATTTCCATTATTGCCCTCTTGTTTTGCATCCCGCCCGCTATAATTGTGAGTTCACTTCTCTCGTTGATCAACTATTTATTCCCTTATTTCCTTCATGAAAAGTTTTGACCTCGTAGTTTTGAGCGCTTTGTTTCGATTTCAGATTGAGGGACCCCAACTGATGCAACATGGTTTCAGTGATGCTATTGCCAAAGTTGGCCTTACCAAATTCTTATCGGACTTATTCTGGATTGGAATGTTCTATCATTTGTACAATCAGGTAAATTCCTTCATGTTTATCCCCCACTAGACACTCGCTTGACTGGTGGTGCAAGAACTTCCTTAGCTCAAGTTCTAGATTGCGGCTTAATTTTTGTGTTGATCATCTTTCGTCTAAAAAAATTGCAGCTTGCTACAAACACTCTGGAACGAGTCGCACCACTGACACACGCAGTTGGAAACGTGTTGAAGCGAGTTTTCGTGATCGGCTTCTCCATAGTAGTCTTCGGTAACTGCTCATTTCTTCCATCTTTTTATCAATGGCTTTGACTATATCTCGGCTCATTGCTCATGCATTCAAATCATCTCTCTTTTGAGAGGAAGATCAAAATAGTTTGACATTTTAATGTTTCCGTAACTTTGGCAGGTAACCAAATCTCTACACAAACCGGTATTGGTACCGCAATAGCAATTGCAGGTGTTGCTATCTATTCCCTCATCAAGGCCAACATGGAAGAGCAGAAAAGGGTAAAACAGTTTTTTTGCTTTATTACCAAATTCCTTTTGTAACCATTTTTGTGTATGATTTGGGACTCACACATGTAACTCTTTTCACCATTATCAGAAGGCCGCCGCCGACGCTGCCACTGCTGCGTCATCGTAGGAACTAACTTTTAAGGGTTTCGATCGATGTACGAGGGTTTTGGCTAAGGAATTCAAACTTATCACTCTCAATTTGCAGCTTAGGATTTGGTGGTGGCATGAGATATAAAGCTCGTGATGCATTAGTCTATAGAAATAAAAGTTATTGAGTGAAAAATTGTTTCATTCCATCAAAAGCTTTTTGGTGGAAGCGAAATCAACTCTCTTTTTGGCGTCTTGATTTTTTTTTTTTTTTTTGGTGCCTCCACTGCTGTATCATTTATTTTCAAATCCTAGTAATAATAAGAGAATACTTATATACTTCCATACATTACACTGATTTTATCTTTCAATATTGCACTAATCCAAATCCTTTCCAATCATTGGTAGTCATTGTGAGTCAAAGAAAATAAATAAACAAATTGACACCAATAATATATACAGCTTTTAGTTGAAAATAAATCTTTTACTTGATTGCAAGCTCATAAAAAGATGACCTTTTGTTGTTGAACTGAATAATTACACCAATAATAAGTAAAAGATGATCTTTTACTATAATTATTAGTATTATTATTATTAAAAAATTCGGGATGTGAGATTTGAATTTCTAAGCTATACCATTTTCAAAAAAAAAATCTAAGCCATACCACGAATGCTTACATTATTGATCACAATAAATGATGACGCATAAAGAACCATTTGTATTCTAACCTATAGACGGTCATAAAAGGAAAACAAAAAAGGCAAAACAGAAGTCTTGTTGGGGTATCTAAAATTATTGATAGCGTCCCAAAATTATTCCCCAACACAAAACCTAATCCTCTTTGTTCTAGTCTACAAATACAAAGGTAATATAACAAAATGAAATGATAAAATAACGGAGACTATGATCTTAGCATTCATCTTGCCAAGCTTCAAAATTTAGTACGAGAGGGGTAATATACAAACATGATCGAAAATTATCGATGATAATGCAAGCAAATTGCTCTCTTGGTGAACAAAAATAGGGGCGTTCAGATTTTCCAAGCCAGTGAGTATTGAACCTGCAAAACCAAAGCATGCATTCATGAATCATAACCACTAGGCACAAAGTAATGGTTGATGCAAAGAAAGAAGACATGCGATCTAAGCGATTTAAATGACGTGGCTCTAAACTTTGGTGGCCTTTGCTAAAATCCTTAGAACGAGAGTTGCAGATGACATCATAATTTAAAAACATCATCAAGAGCAAAAACAAGGCATTTCCACCATCTCCCAGTTTCTATTTCAATTTTAACGCTCCTAATAGGTGCTGATATTTACCTATGAAGCCGCATATTCAGTGCTGTACTGGAGATTAAACAGCATTTCCCTGCGATTCTCATTACCCATTCGGACTTTGTGCTTTACAGCTAAGGATTGCACACGGTCATTGCTTTCATAATCCATCTCTCGAATACATCGCCTTCTGACCTTCCTCAGAGTTTCTTTTGATGGCTCGAAACCAGCATTTACCTGCATCGAAGTTGTTGTGTAGTACATTAGCTTTCTCCTCAAGGACGGAAAAGTTTAAGACAAAGGGTTCTAATCAACCCAAGACATAGAAGTTACCATGTCATCAAGCACTGAGAGAGCAGCTTTCTGATCTCGGTTAATAAGACGAGCATCTACAAGTAAAGCATATGATGTTGCGTTGGGTTTGATGCCCAAACTTAGCATGTGATCAAACACTTTCGTAGCTTCAAATGTCTGCCATAAGCATAAAAGTAGTTTAGTGTAGTATAGACCGCTGTTGAGTAAATGCGATGTGGATGTGTCTTTGCACCATGCTCAGGCCATATTGCATCACCACACGGATACAAAATGAGGACCCTGAAGAACTGCAATTTAGTGCCTGACCTAAGTCAGCTCCACATCAAAAGTCAGTTCTAAGATTACACGGTAGTCGCTGAGGAAACTTTTTTTTTTTTTTTTTTAAATTCAAATGCAACCTATATGCATGGAAATAAAAGCAACAGTGGGCTTGCAAAAAGGATGCATCTCTGCAGGAATAAGTAAATGAGAGAGATAGAGACAGAGTACAGATCTAAAATAACCACCTTCTTGAGCTTTCCAAAAGCTTTCATCAGAGCATTGTAAGAATGAATGTCAGGGTTCAGCCCGAAACTAGAACCAATTGCCTCAAATGTTTGGTAGGCACGATCAAGGTCCCAAATATTTGCACACCCTAATATTATACAGTTTAAAGCAGCGATTGACTTGTAAGGAGGATCGGCACGACTCAAATTCTCTAGTTGAAAATACACCTGAATAGGGAGATGCATCAGAGAATCACCTTCATATCAAGTTAACGTTAAATGCACTAAGATATATTTTGAGTATAACGGTTAGAAAGACATACTGAATCTAAAGTCTCAAAACCCTTCTTGGAGCATGCCACAACCAATGGGTATAAGGAGGTGAACGGAGAAAATAGTTCCTCTTCCACTTCAGTTTGGGAATTTCCATAAACAGTTTCATATTCTTGTAAGGTGCTAAAGGCCCTTCGTAGATTCCCCAACGATGCAAGAGCATGTATCTTTGCAAGGTAAGCTTCAGGATTAGGGGCCTTCTTTTGACGCAATGAACGCCGTAGGATCGCCCACGATGCATCCAAGAGATCAGAATCATAAGTTCTAGCAGCAGTTCCAAGTGCTGACACAAGTAATCCTTCATCTACAGAGAGCCAGACAGGGGGCCTTGCTTGCTCACCTCTAGCAATCCATTTGGCCATAAACTCCAGGGAGTGATATACTAACTTGCTGTTATCCTCTTGCAAGGCAACATCTGCGATAAAGTTGCACCAAACCCAGGGAGGACAAAGCGCTTTGTTCTGATCCATCGACTGATAACAGAAACCAAATCATATAAGTAGAAATTACATAAAACTTGGCAGTTCTAATTCCAAATCCTATAAGCATCAATCACATACCTTACACCTGTCAATTATCATCAATAAGGCATCCAACCTACCCTTATTGACACATACTCTTACACAATCAGTAAACACCTTCACCAACAATGTATAACCAGATTTTAATGCCAAATCTGTATATTTGAAGGCCTCATCAATCCTGTCAGACTGAAAAAGCAAGCCAAGAACAAGGTTATATGACTCATCATCGGGCAGCGATTCTTTCCCCGTTAGCAGCATCCTGACAAGTTAAAAAAAAAATATACTAATAATCTGTGAATTCGCTGTTGTAAAAGTAGAACTGAATAAAAAAAGCACAAGTATCTAGGAGACTAATTTGAAAGGCAAAACATACACACTCTACATCCTCATATAGTTAGCCACGATACAACAGTTGACTGAACACAGAGTACCAAATGGTGTCAAAATCGTTGATTTCAACAGACACAGGGACCAAATCCAATAGAACGGTCAATTAACACCGATTCGCTAATCAGTTTTTATTTTTCTTCCTTCCAGAGTTTCATTGCCATTCCCCTTTAATACTACGAGAGAGTTGACAGTATAAGGCACAAAGGTTAAGACCCTTATATATATAAATATATCATATCTATATATGAATATTTATAGATATATATATATATATATATATATATAAAAGGCAACTGAAGGGAATAATTACCTACGGAATCATCCTAATTCTCCATACTAGTAATCAAAGGGCAAAACTTTATTTTTCTTTTCACTTTCCCATACACTTATGCAGATGTTATGCTATAATCTTTCAAAGAATATCTCAATATTAAAATTTTCAACCACCACTAATTCAAATTGTCTCATTTCTGTAAAGAAAGAGCTCCAAGCATTTAGGAGCAGAAGACAAACTACCAAAACAAAATGCTATATTCTGCGAACTACAAAACCATTTGCTATATATTTATATGTGTGTGTATGTACAAATGTATACTACTTATGTTCAGAAATGAAGGAGAGAGAGAATCAAGCTAACCGTTCGAGCAATTTCACGGCGGCCTCGATCTCTCTGGCCTGGCACATGACCTTGAGCACCAGATTGAACGACGCCGTATTAGGCTTGATCGCGTAGTCGTCCATTTGCGCCACCAGATCCAGCAACTCTCCGGCGGAGGCTCCGATCATCAAATTGGCCGTCAGATAGTAATTGAAGAGTCTCACGTCGGGCTTGTTCGGCTTCCCGCTCTTGTCTAGCGACCGGACCCAAAACTCGAACAGCTGCTTCACGTCCGACCAGTTCTGCGACGCCGTCCAGTCAGCGAACATGTCCATGAGGCCCTTCGCGTCTAGGGTTTGGGCGAGGGAATGGACGCGGGAGGTCGACGATTGGCGGAGGAAATCGAGCGGGATCACGGACTGAGTCATTGACGGATTGGCGATCGGGCTGCGCCAATTCTCATTGTAGAGAGGGCTTCCGGAGGCGGGGTTCGGAGGCAGCGGAGTCGCAGGATTGGCGGTCCCTGGCTCGGCGAGCTGAGGCTCCTGCGAAAGCGACGGGAAGGTGGTGATGGTCCTGAAGCCGGAGTTCTGTTTCAGCGTCCGGATTAGAGTTCGGGTCCGACAAAGAATGGCCATTTGGGACGCCATTGTTGGAGCTTCACTGAACTGGAACTGAGTAAGGGTTTTGGTACTGCGTGAGGTTCAGGGGCTCGTATGGTTGCGGTCGAGGGTGGCATGGTAATTTTGGGAGTCAGTGGTATTTTCGATATTATCTGAAATAAAGGGCCATTGATTGTGGTCAGCTAGTTGTATGATTAGGCCCACATGTTCATTGATTGGGCCACACCTATGCAATGTTAGGCTCAGTGGGTAATGAAATTGGGCTTGATTTGCTACAATTTTAATGGGCCCCTGTTCCGTTCCCATGGTGTAGCTCTGCTTCTCGTATTTTTGCTGCTACATTAAGGGAGAAATAAGTAAATAAATAAATATCTTCACAATAAAGAATCGAAGTAAATAACATCTTTCAAAGATATATATAATAAATACAAGTTAACAGTGAATTTATTATGTAATTGATTTATTTACTTGTGGTAAACAATTATTTATTAAATAAATTTTTTGTTTCTAGCAATTTAATTTTCATTTCTTAAAATCATGCTATTAACTTTTTTAAGTTGGTTAAACTACTATTTGTTATAATTTTCGTAATTTTTTAATTGCCTAATTTGACCCTAATATACTAAAATAAATTCAGTTCACAGTTTGGATGTCTTGTATGGTAGGGTCATACAATTCAGTAAGAATATCATACACCTAACATGTTTCGATGCTGACACAATAATCACAGTCCTACACTTTTTTTTTTTTTTTTTTTTTTGGTGAAAGGGCATTCCTACACTTTTCTTTGGCCATAGATTAAGAAATCAGGATTTTCTTTTTTTTTTTTTTTTTTTTTTTTTTTTTTTTTTTTTTTGTGGGAAAACACAACCAACTTGTAGCTAATTACTTGGACGTGACCAAATGGGATCCCATACGTTAGGGAATATCTGCATGGAGTCTTGGACGGATGGTCTTTCTTTTCGAAAGGGAAATATATGTATATATATATATATATATATATGCGGAGAGGCAACCTACTGTAACTACTCACTCGAGCGTGATGAAAAGGACCCGACGTATTTACTGAGGAATATATATATATATATATATATATATAAATATATATATCTGCATGGGATGGAGACTGGGATGGATCGTTACGAGTTTAGTAGATGGGAAACTTGGTTTTGAGGTTCCATGCATTCATACACATTGCAATGTGATTTGTAGCGTTGGACAGTAGTAGTCTAATTTCGCCCCATTTGTAATAATAAAAACCTAGCACGGGGGAATTGGTTGTATGGTAGGACCATAGTACAGTTCACCGAGAATATCATACACCTAATATTTTTTGATTTTGGGGCAACTATCACATTCCCAAGCTTTTTCCTTGACCATGATTAAGACATCCAATTGGTAAGGATTGTGTCAATTGTTATTATAATACTCAATACACTAAGCATGTGTTTCGATCTCCAATCCAAAACTCTAAGTTTTACTTCTACAATCCAATTTTTGTCTTTTTCCTCAGCTTCGCTATTCATACAGTTTTGTAACTCAAACTTTAAAAGTCCATAACTTTGTATAGACAAGTTCAAATGAGATGATTTTTTTTAATTGCGTAGAATTTTGAGACTAATGAGACAAGCTCCATATTGATATTTTTTTTCCGAATACATTTCAAGTTTTTACACTTTTTAACTCAAACAATTCAAATACATCAATAAATGCACAATCAATCCTCGATAAATATATAATCAATCCAAACCCAAATTCTGCAACCTAAACTTTAGCACCAAACGCATGCTAAGAATCACTTAGGGACATCTCTAAAACAACTTTCCAATTGTTTTTTCTTTTTTTCTTTTGTCTCTTTCTTTAATTACTCAAAACTACTTTTTTTTAGGTACTTAAAACTACTTTTCATTACTCATATATCTAATTCTCTCTCTCTCTCTATAAAAACTTTACTCCAAATCTCTATTAAAAACTCGAACTCTAAAAATTCATAACTTTGATATTTAAAGTCAAAATGAGATTTTTTTTAACTATATAGATTTTGAGAGAAACAAAATAATATCTATATTGATATTTTTTTCCGAACGTATTTTAAAGTTTTACACTCAACTCAATTTCAATCAAAATATCTTCAAAATTACGTTTTGGATTGTCCTCGAACGGCTCTAAGCTTTGGAGCCGTGGACAGATTGACAGAAGCCCACTTAGAGTATATGGAAGGTTTGGTTGAATGGGAAACTTCATTTTGAGGTTCTATTCATAATAAAACATTGCTCATAAAAGTAGAGAATAGAGGCATCTACCTTTGTGATATGTGGTCCAATTATTCCCTTTTGAGGCAAAGGAAATTGGAACCTTTTAGAACCCCCCAAAAACACTGACTTTAGACGACTCCATGAAATAAAAGTTATCAAAAAGCAACCACAGAATATTGAAGAGAAGTATTCCTCCAAGTTCATGGGTTTTTTTTTTTTTTTTTTTTTTTGGATCCACCTTATATGGATTATTGCCTTAGCTTGCCTGACCCACACACAAAACAAAAAAGATAAGTTCTCTCTGTCAATCCTTTTTTTTTTTCCTTTTTATTTATTTATTAGTATTATGTGTTTTGGTAAATGTTCTTTTTAATGATGATTGTAATAATTAAAGAAAATTAGTGTTTACATTGTCTATTCTAAGATAATTAATGCTTACCACTGATTTACTAGGTTTCAATTGAAGAATCTAACAAGTTGTTTCATAACCTTTTAGAAAGATTTCACACCAACGAAAGCTAATGTGATCCATTTCTATCTCTCAGCACTCATTTTTCTATATATATCAATAAAAGTTACATACTCCCACATGTAACAAAACCCTAGTATTAGAATTAAAATTTATTGAAGAATAGCAAAATTAGAAATTGCAATTACATAATAATCCCTTTTTTTAGTACATAAACCATTTTGATTTTCCTCAAAAAAAAAAAAAAAAAAAAACCATTTTGATACATGATATTAACAAACCGTTTTAATTAGTAACCAATTCCTTCAAAAAAAAAAAAAAAGTAACCAAATTCCTCAAAATGTGAACTTACAAATGACATCATTATTATTGTGTAAATCTCTCTTCATTTTTCTCTAATTATACATTTAAATTTCTCATTTGATTACACTTTTTTGCTCCACCGCCACCACAAAATATATATATATATATATATATTACGCAAATGATCATATTATTAGATACAACGATATTATTGTTATTTATATTATTGTATATAATGATATCAATGTGATTTGTATAATTAAGATATCATAATGCCATTGTGATTTATAAAATTGTAATATCATTAAATTGTGATATCATTGTGATTTTATGTTAAATATTATTATGATGATATATGTCATTGTGATTCATATAAGTCATTATGTAGTTTTGATTTGAATAATTATAACAATATTGATGTTTACACTATTTTTTGTAAGTTTTCATTTCGTAAATGTTATGAAGCTATTTGCTTAGTTTAAAAAAAATGGAAAATAATGATAATGAATTTTACCAACAAAGAAGGCTTATTATTATTATTATTATTTTTTGGGTAGAAACCAACAAAGAAGGTTAACTAATGGGTAAAACAAACCACCAATGTTAAAATAATAACAATAATAATATAATAAAATAAAATAAATAAATGCTATTCAAAATTTCTGAAAACATTCATTACATTTCAATTTCAATATAAAATCTTGTCATATATTAATATTTTTCTCTAAAAAAAAAAAAGATTCAAATATACGAAGAAAGATAAAAGACTGTTATATTGTAGTTTTAGTTGAAAATTTTGGTTTGACTTATGTCGGGGTGAAAAAATTTTTATGACTACGTCATTGCTAGTATGATATGATATAATTAAAAGCATGCATGTGTATAGTAATCCCAAAACACAGAAACCCTAAATCTATTTAGCATCCAACTTTTCCTGTCTACCACTACCAGTGCTTGTTCGTTAGCTACCTAACAATAATATGACTTTTTACTGTGCCAATATGGGTAGCTATATATGTATGTGTGTCTCTATATATATATATATATATATATATATATGCGCTTTGGCCTCTGTGGCTCATGCGAGGTGGAGAGGGGTGTGTCGTTTGAGCATTTTCCTTCAAAAGCCAAAATCTTAAGCAATCATTCAGCCACAAAAGGCCAACACAATCAATTAGATTAAGATTAAATACCTTTGAGTAACATGTCGGCTTCGTGTTTGTGGGTTGGATTTGGATGTGTGTGTATATATATATATATATATATATATATATATGATCTAGATCAACCTAACTACAATTAGCAAACATTTTGAAAAATGTTAAACAAATCAGTAGTGTGTGTATATATATATTCAATTTTACACGTTCCTTTGCTTTCATTGGTGGACTTTCCTCATGGAAAGTAGTTGCAATTTGTAAATGCAAACTTCAAATTATAATCATCATCACATCTATATGTAGTTTAATCCTTTTCAAGTCTTTTTCACGATTGATCCATTGTGAAGCGATAAAAATGTATTTCTTTCCCTTTTTTTTCCCCTCGAAATACTTGTTGTGTGTTGAGTGTGTGATGACGTGAAAATTGAACTTATTTTTTGAGTTAACTAAATTGGAATATATCATCTTCGTTCAATTGTTAGATCCATATATAACTCTATTAAGATGGTAAAGAACGTAGCCAATAAGTATTCATTAAGGTCGCCATTGGTAACAAGAGTATTACTCACATAGACGTATATGTGAATATGATAAGTAGTTTAAGTAGTTTTACTCTATCTTGGTTGTTTAAGTAGTAGTAGTTGTTGTTGTTGTTTTTTTTTTTTTGTTTTTTTTTTGTTTTTAATGTTACTATATCATGTATGCCAATCAAAGATAAGAATGAAAA
Organism: Ficus hirta; assembly: GCA_038430175.1. Classification (NCBI taxonomy): domain Eukaryota; kingdom Viridiplantae; phylum Streptophyta; class Magnoliopsida; order Rosales; family Moraceae; genus Ficus; species Ficus hirta. The sequence continues at coordinate 10,890,026 of CM076595.1, read as the reverse complement.
GAAGATTATTTATGTAACATGTAAACATAATTTATTTTTGGCTGAAAACTACTTAGGGATCTTGTTTGAGAAAAATATGTACTAGCCCAACTATTATTATTATTATTGTTATCAGGTTTGTTTGGTGGAGTAGTTTGAGTTGGGATTTTTAAGTTTCAATAATAAATTTTTTTGAATTTTCAGAAAAGACAAAAAACTTTTTAGGAAAAAGACAAAAATATTCTGGGAAAAAGATAAAAAAAAGTTTGAGTTAAATGATTTGAGTTGGTAAACCAAACTCAATTGAAAAGACTAGCCCAGCAACTCATCAACACACTTCCTGCAAAGTATATTTACCATCTTCCTAATACTTTACCCTTCTTTCTTTCTTTCTTTGCTCTTTTTTAACCGATAAAATTTTCTTAATAGTTGATAGTCGTTTTGGTCGCTTTAAAATAAAGATTAATAATTAAAAAAATTATTCTAATCATTTTAATGAAAAATCAAATTAAACTAAACTAGAATCACTTTGGCTAGTTTGGGTTGAAGCCAATTTTTTTTTTTAATTTTTAAAAATATTTATTGAATAATAAAATATATATTTTAAAGTACTTCTTATTGCTTGATCAGCTCATACGTCTTTTTTCATTTTCCCTAATAATATATATTTCACATCAATTGCATCATTTCAATTAATAGCTCGTATCTGTTAAAATATTATAGTCGATGATTTAAAAAAAAGGGACTGCCAATAAAGAGCTGTATCTCCTTTTGATATTAGTTTTAAGAGAGACGGAAAAAAAAAAAAAAAAAACTAATAAAAATTACAATATGCTATCCACCAATAGGTAAATTGTATTTAAAAGTTGTTTAATACGACAAGGTCATATCATATGTAGACATCTTTATCCGTTAATTTTTTTTAGCACACCAAATCGATCAATCAAGAAATTTCTCTAATCGATCAATAATTTTCCTACCAATAGATTTTTCTTCTACAGATCTTAGCGAAGATTTATCAAAAAAAAAGGAGGAGAATTTACTAAAATTTGTATAATTATAAATACTAAAAGATCATATGTTTTTCCGATCATTAAATCAGTTTTAATTAACAGAGTTTTTGTTTTTCTACATATTTTAGCAAAGTTTTTTCATCAAAATAAGGGTTTTTTAGTAGGATAAAGGAATAAGGGTATTTTGTAGTTGTTTTTAACATTCAATAATCAAGGGTCAATAATTGAGTTCAGGAGTCATTTGATATTCGTTAATCATAATTATTTTGCTTTAAGGCTTCCAGGGATCTTTCACTGTAAGTGAAAAAGTTGAGAATGGAGAGGAAGAAAAGGAGAATTTTAAAAATACAGAGAAAATGAAGAAAATATTGGCGTAATTACTAGAGAAGAAGTCTCTATGTTCCCAATTTGGGCATGGATGTCTTCTAAATTTATAATTGGCGAGCTCATGGCCTTGTTTCCTCATTCCTTCATGGTTTGACCTTCAATTCTAGAGATTACTTTCCTTTTCTAGATCTCTTTGACTTTCCTTATGGAGTTACTTTCTCATTGGCTGGTCATAGTCTGTTTATTACCCCTTTACGAGTTGATCTTAGGGCTTGTTTGGTTGGTAAGTTCAAATTTACCATTTCAAAATTTTTTTTATCTTTTTTCTCAAAAAGTTTTTTATCTTTTTCCCAAAAAAATTTTTGTTTTTTCTGAAAATTCAAAAAAATTTATTATTGAAACTTAAAAATTTCAACTCAAACTCATGCACCAAACGAATCCTTAGGCTTTTATTTCTTGATTTCCATTGATTTAGCTTTCTTATTTGGTTATCTATTTACTTTCTTTCGTGGGTTCATATTCACTAATTAAGATCAACCGTTAAATATTTCTTTATTTACTTTTATAATCTAATTCGTTTGATTATGTTCTTTTTTTTAGCTGATTTGATTATAACTTCTCTGAACTGGGAAGGCGCTGAAAGTATCCTTCGTTAACTTCTTGCCCAAGATCGTTCATTGACTCGTGATGTTTACCCATGAGATTGGCCCTCAATGAGTAGTTCTAACTTGTTTCTTTTTGTATTTTGAGGATTTCAAGTTTTTACTTTTATATTAAACCGTTATATTTATATATAAATTTTGTAAATATTTTATTATTTTATATAAGTATGAACAAATCTTTTTTACTTTTTTTTTTTTGGCTAAAAGAAATGTGAACAAATCTAGCATTATAAAGACACAATGATCGTATGGTACTCAAAGTTAAAAATCTACTATTCGGCTATAAAAAGAGCCGTCCATGGACTCTCTACTACAGCACAGATGCTGATTCGTGTACCAAAAATGAGATGCTTATTCACGTCATTAAAAAAAAAAAAAAAAAAAAGCGAAAAAGCAGTACAAGACATCGCAGTGCTAACTCATTTATGACTTTTAACCCCAAAAAAACAATAAAAAATAAAATTAAAAAAAAAAACCTCGTAGTGACCAGCACACGGAATATGAAATAAAGATCTCCCAGAGAACCTCAAATATATGGGGCCCACCTCACCACCACACAGAATGGTCTATATAGACCGACCTGAACTCATAGCAGACCCGGTTTGGTTAACTTTTAATCACCCACATGAGTTTAAGACCGTTTGAGATTGAGCTTCACCATATATATAAACTAATCATGAATAAGATGACAAAAACAGGCTCTGTTCTTGGGCCTTTCTAACAGTTCACAGTTCCCCATAAACACTCTTTTCCCTAGTCCTCTTTCCTATTATTTTTATAAACTGCTTTTTTTTTTTTTTTTTTTTAAATTTAGTACTAATACCCTAAGAATTGAATAATTTATTTATTTGACACATAATTAATAATGTTAGAAACGTAAAGAGGGTTAACAAAAAGCTATATCGGATGCAGACACGAGGCACTGAGACCCACCACCACTACCCACCGTCATTCTTCTCTCTCTCCCTCTCTCTCTTATTATTGTCTACTAGAAATCTCCAATCTCCACAGAACCAATCCCTGCTCTCTCTCTCTCTCTCTCTCTCTCTCTATAGATTTATTTTCTGTAGTTTCGGAGCTTTACGATATCATCTGCATAAAGGAGTCTTTCCTTTTCGTATTTCTCCACAAGCTTCGCATCGATTTTAATCATGGCTGCTCTTGTGTACATAGTGGTTTTCTTGGCCCTGACTGGTTATTCAAGTAAGTTCCAGAACTATGGCGATTTCTTTTCCCGTTTCTCTTTCCTTATTTTTCTCATTTTCCCCAAAATCTTGGGTCCGAAAAGTTCTTCCAAGATCCCCCCTTTTTCCCCTGGTTTTGCTCTGCTTATGAGACAAAATTTTTTTTTTTTGGGTTTTCTTGTTCCGATGATTACATTGTCCATGAAAATACTTTTTTTTTTCGTTTCTTGTCAAAAGCCAAAAAAAGAAGAAAAGAAAAGAAACCCACTTTCCCTTTTCTTCTCCTTGATAAAAAGAACTGATTTAGGGTGGATTAATTAAATTTCCTTAATTTTTTCCCCAAATAGGTGCTACTTATTGTTTATGTAAAGATGGAGTTGGTGACCAAAACCTTCAGAAGGCACTGGATTATGCGTGTGGAGCCGGAGCTGACTGCACACCGATCCTTCAAAACGGTGCGTGTTACCAACCAAACACCGTCAAAGATCACTGCAATTATGCTGTAAACAGCTACTTCCAAAAGAAAGGCCAAGTCCAAGGAAGCTGTGATTTCTCTGGCACTGCCACTCAATCTGCTAATCCCCCTTCTAGTATGCCCCAAATCTCAATCTCCCACTGTTTCTGTTTTTTTTTTTTTTTTTTTTTTAACTGATTGGTTTTCTGTCTGATGTACAGCCCAGAATACAAATTGTGTCTACCCTTCAAGTCCCAGGTATGTCTTCCCAAAATGTTTTTTTTTTTTTTGGGGGTTAAACTTTGCTAATTGGTTGTGTCTTTTAAGTGCCTTTTCTTTGGGGTTTCTTTAAGTAGGAACAGATTTTTCACATTCTTCTAATGTGTTGTAACTACTGAGATTATTTACAAATGGTAAAAATTTTCAGCTGGGTTTAGCTTCAATTTAGCCAAAAGTAGTTAGCTCCAAAGTATCAATTTCACAAAGATAAAACTAAGGAGAAAATAATCAGATCCAGTACCCCAAAAGTCAAAATCTAGATGGTTTCTTTGTATGGGAAGAATTTTCCCAAATATTATAATGGTTCTTTTCCCCTACTTAAAATTGGTTAGAAAGATGACGTTTTTCTTGGTTGTGGCCCACTATTTTTTTTTTCTTTCTTTCTCATTTTCTCGGCAGCCAAACAGGCACCACCCCCACAACCCCAACAGGCGCCACCCCGACAGGCACTCCCACCACAGGCACCCCCACCACAGGCACCCCCACCACAGGCACGACACCGACGACGACGACACCAACCGGCGGGACGACGATAGGGAACACATCGCCGGGATTCGGCATCAGCCCAGCCGGAGGCACCACATTCAACGACGGCAGCGGTGACGTGGCACTCTCTCCGGGCAGTTACTTGTTTCTCTACTCTGCTCTGACCTTCCTCTGGTTTTCTGGCTTTTTGCCGAGGAACTGATCACAGACATTTTAACTATCATACCACTAGTACTACGCTAGGCCTAGACCGGATGCCACGTGTCGTATTGGTGGGCTTTTGATGTGTGGACCCGATCATGCCACGGGGCAGATGTAATGTGGGGTTTAGGGACAAAAATATAAAAAAAAACACATAGGTAAAAGAAATGGAGAGAAACCCCACTAGGGTTTTTTTTGTTCTTGTTGTTAGTTTTTGTTTTCTTGGTCCATATGTGAAAAAGCTAGGGAATTTGATTCCTTTTTTTTTTTTTTTTTTTGGTTTTTCGAGTGGGTGATATATGACTTTTTATGGGGTAGAACCTGATCTCTTTTTTTTTTTTTTTTTTTGCACTTTTTTTTTTCTAGATTTTTCGTCTTTGTATATCTTAAGAGAGGATTTGTATTTGTTTATTTGATGGAACTCTACTACGCCATCTTCTACCCCTAGCTAATTAATAAATTAGCCGCTCTTTTATTAGAGTAATCTATCTCGTAATAAATTACTAGTATTCATTCATGGTGGCTTCAATAATGTATATGTTTGTATGGTAGATGTTGACATCTTGTTCCCACTTTTGTCCCTTTTCTTCCTTGATGGTTTATTAAGCTTACACGTGGTTCCCTTTTCTCTTTTGCTTTTACCCCTCTTTTGACTAGCTCATCTTGCTATAAAGAAAGAGCAAAGTTCAAGTTCATGCATTTTTAATAACAACAGAGCTATCCTATATTTATTATTATAGGATATCTGTAGCGTCTTACACACGAGATAAAGAATGTATTCGTATTTGAATTCATTTTCCATTAGTTATGAGGTTGGTTGGTTGTTTTGTATTTTTCATATCAAACACAATATAATTAATATTTCTTTTAATCTTCACGTCCACCTGATTTTCTCAAAATTTTCAAAGTAAATTGTTAAGGTTGATCCTTAAATTTTTTAAATTTATGTAACTTTGATCTTTATTCTTATTTTTATTTTTTTAAGTCGTTTGACTGATTATCAATTATTAAAAATGTTGAATATAATAGTTCATTTTTATTAATTTTTTAGACAGAATCTATTAATGAACATTACTTTTTAGTCAAAATGATGATGGTTTCTTTACAAAAATTAACGAAAAATAACTATTGTAGTAATATTTTAATAGTTTAGATAATTCAAAATTATGAAAAAAAAAGGGATCAAATTGACACAAACTTAAAAATAAATAAACAATTTACTCAAATTTTCCTATGGCAGGTGGATACCATCACCACCTCTTAACATCAATAATCAAAACTATCAAAGTTTTTTTAATTATTAAAATTTTTTTATTGGTTTCAATATAAGAGTTTTAGAGCTTGTTTGGTAAGAGAGACAGATTGAGTGAATAGATTAGTTAAAGGATTTTAGGACTCAAACTGAATTTACAGCTCTCCTAGTAATAATGGATTAAAGAAATTTCATCCTCTCTTTCAACATTTTCTTTTTCAATCATTATTGAATAACAAAACATTCTTCATCACACAAATTTGATTATATTAAAATCGAAACAAATTTATATATTGGACCACTGTGAACATATTTTCCTTCATAGGATCACATAATCAAGTCATAATTAAATACACCTAATTGATAAAAGTATCTTTCTGTTTTCATAACAGAATACTCCATTAAAGGCATAGAGAAAATTATTAATCTTCAATTAAAATTTCTAAGTGCCTTGTTAGAACCGTCATCATTTACTAAATAAATAAATAGGCTGGACCAGAACTAGATTTATCTTGGATGCAAAGTTCAAACTACGGGAATAATTGATTTGAATTTTAACGTGCATGGCCGAAAAAGCAGAAAACAATGGCCCAAAACAAGTTTTAATTGAAGATATATATATATATATATATATATATATATATTTGGTGCGTGTGTGGAGAAAACATTAAATGAATATGACCTTTCAGCTAGAAATAGCCTTTTAGAACTTTGAGGGACTAAGACTAGTGAACAACCTACCAAACATTTGGCCACAACCTCTACAATTGTGGCCTTTGACATAATTGACCCAAGGACTTTATCCCATGCGATATGATAATATTCCTTCCCATTTGTCACAACTTTTATCCAGCAACACCCCTTTTTTTTTTTTCTTTTTTTTTTTTTTTAAAGATGTCATTCCATGATTCAATTGTTAGTCTTTGCGATGAGTGTGTAAATCTGCAAGACAAGTAACAAATGTTAGGACCCGCTTAGATCATAAGTTCATATCCACGTTCCAAATAATAAATTCGAATTTTTACAAAGACAAAACACTTCAAAAAAAAAAAAAAAAAAGTTCAAAACGGGATACTAAAAAAGAGCTTAGTTTCTTTTTCTTTTTATCTGTTTATCTGAAAAGAACAAATGTAAGACAACAGAAGAAATCAAATCAATAATAAACATGTCATGTGTTTAGTGCTTTGCTGAGGTTTCTATTAACTCACGATTTTTTTTAAAAGAAAAATACAAATAATTAGAGGGCTGTTTCACATGTTATTATTCATGTGTATCACCATATGAAAGCAAATGTTCAAGAAAAGCAGCCATTAGACCCAAACTTTTTCCAAAGCAAGAAAAAAAAACAAAATCTAACCACATGTAATGATATGACTACTTTTATCTAAAGTCTAAATCCACTTTAACATTACCATCTTTTTGGTTTTTTTGTTTTGTTTTGTTTTGTTTTTGAGAATCTCAGGGATGTAATTACTTGCAATGACTTTTTGCAAAATTATTGGGAAAATTTTTATGTTGTTATTATGGATTAAGTGTTTCAACATAGTAGTTTGACGGGCGACAAGAAAATATGCCCACAAGGTAACCAAATTTGAAAACTTTGAACATTTAGGAAAACAACTTTGATTGAACATTATTCGAGAAAGTATTAAGGAGGGGACCTTCAAAGCTGAGAAACGTATTGTGCCTCTTTGTAGCAATCTTGTTGAGCAAATTCCACAATCAATTTGGCGACGCTACTCGGCCTTTCGACATGAGGAAGGTGACCGCAGTCTGGTATTTGGCGTATGATCGCATTCGGCAGTTCGCAGTGCAGCCTCTGCATTAGCAGATCAAGGCATTGGTTATTGAGCTCTTTTATCTTTTTTTCTTTTTGTTGAGATTTTCACTTATTTGTAGAGAAGAATACTAACCACTGCAAGCTTGTTGCTGATGATTTGGTCATCCTCACCCCATATGATAAGTGTCTTCTGCTTTACCTGTCAAACAAGATTGTAAATTGTTCTTTCAAAGCTTCACCCAAAACCCACCTATCACCTTCAAGCAAAGTACTTGATGGAAAGGAAGAACTACAATAAGTCTACTACTTATCCATTCGGTTTCATAGTTGATTCTGTATGCGGAATCCAATTTTCTTGCTGTAAATTGATTGCGTTAAAGAACCAATATTTTTGAAGAACTTGTATCCATTTGAGAAAAAAAAAAAAAAAAAATCGTGGTTTTTCCTTTTCGGTGAGGGCAGAGAAAGCGTCATGGAATGCATGCTAGAATAAGCTTCACTGATGTTCTCTTTCTAGTCAAGAGTTCTAAAGAAGTTGTACAAGTCTAAAATAATATCTTTGCCTTTCTGTTTCTTTTCCTTTTCACTTAGCGCATCTGTCGAAGCAATTTAAGAAATTAAATTAAACAATGAAGCAACAGAAAGCCGTAGCATGATAAAGAAGCAAGGAAGTTGAATTTGCCACCATATTTCTCATTTCAAGGGTTGTTCGGTTGCCTTTGAGTTTGACATAGCGTATTCATTTATCATTTGGAAAGAATAAAAAGTATAATCTCCGATTACAAGGACAAATGACAGAGGTGACTAGGGAAACAGAAATTTTATGATGTTATAGGGTCGACCAACAACATAACATCTTCCTTACGTAGACCAAAAGTTCCAAACAACATGTATCAACTGACATGACAAAAAATTTTCGCACATACCTGTTCTATTTGAGCAACAACTTTGTAACCCCCACTCCTCATGAAATCCACAGTTGCATCCTCCCACCACGGAAAGAGGCAATGCAAGCGACCAATCTAAGATAACACAAAAATTAGCAACGGGTCAAGTGTGCTGGCATACAAGCTCAAAACTGCATTATCTATAAACAGAATGCGCCACTTCCTTTGACGGGATATCCTTACATTCATCCAATCTAAGCTGGTACTGAATGATATTTCAGTAAATGCCAAGAGATTCACATACAATCGCAGAGGGACACTCTTCAATAAAGAAACCTGCTTCAACAAAATGGTTCGTTGTCATTACGATGATGCCTATCACGCATGCTAAAAACCGCAAAACCTTGAAATTGCAAGACATTTTCTGTAAGATAGTGAACCAGAAGCTTATAAGTATTTTGGTAGGAAATGAGCAATCAGGAAGCAGTGGACCAGCATCTCTCAGAGTTGGGTAGGAATTCTATAACCAGAAGCAAAAAATGACAACCTAATTGATTTCTGATCCTAGTTCCATCTTCTGCGTTCAATAAGGAAGAGAGGAGCCATATTGTCATACCGTCATCCACCGTAACTCTTGCATAACCAGTGAGCCTCCAGAAAAAAAAAAGAATAAAAAGAAATACAAATTTCTGTATGCGGCCCACGTAAAGGACTCTCAACTCCTTGTCATTATGGCTTAAATGAAGACATTATTTTGATATTAAGTTTCAAAATTCCAAGTGTGTTTTGGCTTGAAGACACTACTCGTGGGTAGTAAACTCACTCCTGCGTAAGCCACCATTTTCGGTAAGTTTGCTTGGTTTCCTGTGCCTTCTGTATACACACTAGCATCAATTAAGACCAGCTTTTCAACCTGAAAAAGAAGAGCAAGAAAATTTATATTTCAGTGTATAAACGCACTTATCTTAACAAGCAATTGTGTTGTACTATAAATAGAAGAATTAAAGCGCAAATGTAAGTCGTATTATTTCGAAACCGCTCACAGCTTCTGGATAGTTGACTGCAAAGTCAATGGCAACAGCAGCGCCAAGGCTTGGTCCAACCAATATCATGGGCTTTTTTATGTAGGATTTCCAAAGCTGCCAAAAATATTAAAAAAATCCCAATTCTGTCTTAACGTTAATGCTGAAAAACTAGGGTACAACCCAATTATCTAATGTTTTGACTAATTTCTCCTTTCTTCCCCCAAATAACTGTTTGCATATCCCCCAAACCCGACATTCTTATATGTTAACGAGCAAATCTCTCCGACAAATAAGTAGACAAAAAAGGTCCATAATGGTACATACAAACATAGAGAAGCACATACATATTATTTTGAACAGAAAACCTCAATGATGAAGTATAAGAAGTACCTGATAAACATGTTGGCGCTTAGTCGCCACATCACAAGAGGGAAGTTTTTCTGGATGGTATAGAAGAAAAGGAAGTGTAAGTAAATAAAATGAAGCTCTCTAAGTTATGGGTACCGATAATTTCATGTTTTTTAAATTTCCCTCCAGTAAACAATAAAATCCAAATAAGCCAACAAAGACTTTGAGAATTCGAATAAGAAAAAGAAGCAAGTGGAGTTTTCTTTTCATTTGGTTCTCTCCTATCTAGCCTGGTCGACTGAATTCGCCACATTGGAGCTAAAACCACATCAAAATAGAAAGTACACAAAACTGACAAAACCTCATACACATGTGACAGTAAAAAAGGAGAGTCCTATTGTAGAATTCTAAAACTTAAATGCAATATAGGGAAACAACTGTGCAAGGAATTGTTCTATAAAAAAAAATGTAAGGAATTGCACAAATATTCTTTTCGTAGGCATGTTACTCGAGCATAAGTAAATCTATTACACAAACCTAGATCAGAGAAACCCCAGCCAAGAATGTCAACAGCCCAAGTCTCCAGACCAGCCTCCTCAAGCAATGGATAAGTGTATCTCCATTCTAAGCAAGAGCTGAATCATAAGATACAGTGAACTCTACAGACATTTTAAGCAATACAATGGTTTTTAAAACGACAGCGTATTTTTGCATATATAGAGACCTGTCAAAACCGTGGAGAAGAACCACTGGACTTGTCTTGCTCTCTACCAATGGCCTCACACAACTACTCATGATACAATCTTCCTTCAAACTAACCTGCGTTTTAAATACGCTCAAATAAAGTGCCATTAAAAGTAAGTTCAACCATACCAATATAATGTTATATCTTGTCATGCAGAAACAAGGAAACTAATATACTCACATTATCAGTCCATAGCCTAATGCATGAATTTTAGTCGAAAATGAGAGTTGCTTCCCTTGGTTTATGGAACAATTGATGCTTCTCAATGTTAGAAGTTGAATTTGTCTTACATTATCAAGTTACCGGGATATTACGGTGTTTATACATACATTAGGCACCCTCTCCCTTAGCTAGTTTTGCGATGAGTTCTACTTGAGTCCATTTATCGGTCAAAGTTCTATAAACAAAATTTGTTTTTTCACGACTTGTCTCATTTTCCGTGTAAAAGACTTCCATCCCCAACTTTATATGTTCACAACTCACAAGCAATTCCCATGAAGCAAAGAAATAACGCCGAAAGGGCCTAAAGTGCTATAAGATAAGGCTTCTTAAATATTTTCTTTCTAATAACAAACATTGCAATAATTTTGGCTGTACCATTTTTACACGTTTTCTTTCTCAGCCGAATTGACTACTCAAAATTTTCTCCTTTTTTTTTTCCTCGTCAAAAAAAAAAAAAAAAAAAAGCCAGCAAAACAGAAAATTCAACAGAGTATCATTCAGCTAAAAACAAGACATACAGAGCAAGCAAGAGAAACCCAGTTGAAATAACTACATAATTACGGAAAACAACGACTATACATACATACATAGATACATACAAATGTATGTAGAGTCATCAAGAAAAATGCAAAGAAATGGTGACAAAGTTACGGGCAGAGTAGTACAGGAAGCCTCTCAATCCGTGCGGCGAGCTTTCGAGCAAAAGGGTCCTTAATTTTCTCGACTTCTTTGGGAAGGAACGAAGGGAACCCATCGGACCGGACCGTGAAGCGACGACGGACTGTGCAAAGTGCCGCCATGGGAGTGACGGAGCTACCTGTGAGAGTTAGCATCTCCGTCACCCGCAGTGGATTTTAGCAAAAACGCTAATTCGCAGTTCTCGGCCTTTTTCTTTTTCTTTTTCTTTTCCTTTTTCTTTTTTGGCTCTGGTATTTTTGTCTGTGTGTCATTCGCTCACGGAGATGGAGCTTCTTGTCGCCGACACGTTGCCTCTCGAGCTGGAGCTCTATCTTTCTCGAGCTGGAGCTCTATCTTACGCGATTGGGAAGCGCGTGGTTGTCAACTAATTTTTTTTTTTTTTACACTACAGTATCTAATGATTTAATATTGTCGTGAATTATTATTTTGGACATGGGTTTTATTAAGTGATATTTTAGACATAATTATTACGTTAAAAAAAATTATTTTTTGAATTCATAATGTAGAATAATTTTCATTGGAAGAGATGCTTTTTCTTTTTTTTTTTGAAATGTCATTGGGAGATATATTTGATAACGTTACTCAGGTTGTGTTTGATTATTTGTATTACTAATGATAATCAACCGAATTTTTATCTACAAGAATATCTTTTAAGGCGGTTGTAAATGTTGTTTAGTGAAAAATTTACACCTATTTCAGTCTACTGTGTAGGTTCCAAAAAAATATATCATTAATTTCTTCAACGCATGCATATGAGACATAGTCTATTTATCTAGACGTATTATATTACAATACGAATTTTTTAGTAAAATAGATAGTTATGGAAATGTGGAATACGTCGTTGATGCTTACTAAAAAAAAAAAAAAAAAAAAAATGTTTTTGGTCTATGTCAACCTTCTTCTGAAAGGGAAATTGTAAGTTGACGGACTAAGGAAGAAAAAAGAGAAGAAATAAATAATAATCTCATAAAAAAGGAGAAGAATACTTAAAAAATTTGCAAAATGTGAATTTAATAGATATTGTTATAGAGTATCATCGAACTTTCCTTGGTATGGCCTACGATATTGTTTGGATGTTTTGAGACATCATCAGCTAGAATTTACTTTAAAATGTTGGAATTTAATAAGTGAAAACTTCTAAGAAACTCTTTAGGATTTGAATTTGGAATCTTAAATTTAAAGTCCTTCCAAACTTAGAATTAGACTAAATTGTTACATAAATAGTCGTCTAAAAATTTCCTTAAAAATGTTGGAATTTAAGTGAAAATTTCCGGTGAATTATTTAGGATTTGAATTTGAAATATTAAGTATAAATCCTGGTTCGAAACTTACAATTAGACTAAATAACATAAACCATCACCTAGAATTTCCTTACAAAATGTTGGAATTTAAATGAAAATTAATAAGGAACTAGATATGAACTCGAAATCTGAAATATAAAGTCCGGTTAATATAAAATCTGGTTCTAAACTTAGAATTAGACTAAATAACATTAATCGACACCTAGAATTTCCTTAAAAACGTTGGAATTTAAGTGAAAATTTATGAGGAACTAGATATGAATTCGAAATCTTAAATATAAACTCTGGTTTTGAACTTACAATTATAATAAATCTTTGCAACTGTTTTTAGATAATATTTACTTTAGACTAAAATTGATTACTAATATTTATGGGACAACGTCATACATGACCGAGTTTAGATCGTAATATTTTTACACTAAAGAATATTAGACTAAAAATGGTAATTAATATTTATAGGGTAGAGATACCCATGATTGAGTAGGGATGAAATTTTCTTTTTATTTATTTATTTTTTCAATTTCACCTCTAAAAATTTTACATTTTTCTTATTTTAACCATTAAAAATTTGATTATCCCTATGTAAGCTTTTTTAAAAACTTTATCTTTTAATTTACGTCCCATTGATTGACTCTGTTGTTGTTCATTTGGAAAAAGAAATGGTATGAACCAACTAACTTAGCCTTTGTTGGAAACATCATACAAACTAAACATTTTATTAAAAAAAATTAATTAATTAATTTTTAAAAAATAAAACAATTCTAACCTAAGAAACTAAAATTTAGTTTCAGATGAATCAAACGCAAGGTAAACATATATTATGAGAAAGTCTACTATATGATAATATCTCCATTTGGAAATGTTACATGTGGGGCGAGATTTTCGCATTATCTTGTTACAAAGTTTCCTCCAGACATAAATAACTTTATGCGAAATTCATTTCTTTTTTCTTTTCAAGGTGGTTTAGTATTTTATGTAAAATATTGGTTTTTTTTTGTTTTTTATGAAGATATAAAACATTATTTAATTCTCAATGGAACAATTTTGGAAAAATAAATAAATAAAAAACCTTAAAAAATCATCGTATTAAGAGGGTGTTTGGTAAATGAGTTGAGTTTGAGTTAAATTAAAATTTTTAAGTTCGAGTTGAGTTAATTTTATAAAAAATAATTATAAATTTTATTAACTTTTCAGAAAAAAATTAAAATTAAGATAAAAAAATTCAATTTAATTAAAATTAAACCCATTTATCAAACACTCCCTAATACTTTATTTAATATTTAAATTTAAATTTAATTAAATTATAATTATTATTTTTATTTTTAATTATTTTTAAAAAATTAATAAAATTTATAATTAATTTTTTAAAAGTTCAACAACCGAGGCTTATTTAAAAAGCAAGTTATTGAACAAGAAAAAAAGGGAAAAGAAAAAGCAGTTCAAATAAAGAGACAGGGCCGACCGTACAAGCGCACCCGCCAAAGCATACTGGGCAACCTGGATAAAAATCAAAACAAGTGTCGAGATCCGTTTCTTTCCCTACAATCTCCATGAATCATCATCAGCAAGAGCACGATCAACAGCCCAGGCCTCCGGCGCCGGCGACTCCGCCGCCTCCGCCTCAAGTTGCCCCCGGCAAGTCTTCGTCCGTTCTTACTGTATTCATGCTGTTCATCGCTGTCTTCGCCGTGGTAATAACCTCTCTCTCACCGTTTGTCTGCATCGGCGATTTCGCCAATCGGTGCTATCTTTCTTTTCCGATTCCATTTGGTTCAGTTTTCCGATACTTTTGTTCCTCCGATTGATATTTGTTGGTCCGGTTTTTCCGTTTTCGATTGCGTTCGTGTTCTTCGAATATCAACTTGCTTGTTCGTTTCATTTGTTCTGATTCGTTTTTGCTATCTGTTGAAGTCTAGGGTTTATTAACTTGCTTTTTCCAGTAATCTTCCCCTCTTAACACGTTCTTCTTTTAGAAGCATCCTAAAAATGTTTTTTTTCCCCTCGTTTATTGAATCGTAGATTTCATCTAACTCAATGCTTTTATGTCTTTTTTTCACTTGTACTCCGACGATGATGTTTTGTTCTGTTTCTATATCTATGAATCCGATTTTAACTATACTTTTGTGCTCCACTAAATTTTTCGTTAAAATACTTTCTCCAAATTTTGCTCAAGAACCAAATTTGTGCATGTTTTTGTAATTTTTTGAAGTCATTTTCTGCTTTTCAGATTAAATTTATTATTACCAGTGTTTGATTTCTTGTTCATTGCATTATAGAATTTGTTTTGTTTGCTTTCAGAAGCACTTGGCTTTAGAATAGAAGCTCCGAAATTGGTTAAAGAATCTTGTATCCTAAAATTAATCATTGATGTTTCAAATTTGTGCAATAGAACACGTTGCTGTATTCTAGAAATGCTTTGAATTATTCTTGATTGGAGATGTTCATAATTATAGACAGCAATTTCATCGACTTCAAATGTTAGTAATAGCTTATCCGTTTTGCACCAAGTCCCAGAAGGTCACGTTGGGGTGTATTGGAGAGGAGGTGCCCTTCTGAAAACCATTACAGATCCAGGTACTGTTCTCACTTCTTCCGAGTCTGTAAATGGTTTTTTTTCTAGCCATGCATGTGCTCATATATTTATTCTTCAGGTTTTCATGTCAAGATGCCTGTGATAACGCAGTACGAACCTGTTCAAGTAACCATTCAGACAGATCAGGTAAGTTTGCTTTTCAATTCGTCAAATTTAGAGAGTTTTGACTTTGGAATGTCAATGTTTTATATATTTGTCCAAAAAAAAATGTAGGTGAGGGATATTCCATGTGGTACCAAAGGAGGTGTCATGATCACTTTCGGGAAGATAGAGGTATGCCTGTGAGATCTTACTTCTTTTATGACAGGAAGTCTAAAGTTTGACATTCCTGCCATGTGAGAACTGATTTAGATGCTTTCTTCAGGTTGTTAACCGGCTTCGTAAGGATTATGTATATGAGACCCTCTTAAATTATGGGGTGAACTACGACAACACATGGATATATGACAAGATTCATCATGAGATTAATCAGTTCTGCAGCTCCCATAGTCTTCAAGAAGTCTATATTGATGTATTTGATCAGGCAAGGAAAAATGTGTAGTGAAAACTTTTTATCAGTATATTGATGATAGTGAGGACATTTACTTTGAAATTTACAGCAGATGCAGTTTTCTCACTGCAAAGAACAAATCCTACCTTTCTTTTGCTTTATTGTCTAATGTCTCACCCAAGTCTAGCAGGTTTATGTTAGTTTAAGCATAAAAATGCTCAAACTTTATGCCCTTGGCATGCTTTCTGGTGTTATTTATTCAAAGGAGCTGTTTGATCGATACAGTTATATCTTGTGTAAAGCTTCAGAATTTTGATACTTCTACTCCTGTTTGTGGAACTTGGAAATCATGTTACATAATACATTGAACTTATTTGTTGTGTAAAATCCTTGATATGAAAATTTCCTTTTAATTGTTCCAATATTTATACTGACAAATCAAACACCCAAATTTGCCAGATTGATGAACAGATGAAAGATGCTCTTCAGGGTGATTGCACACGTTATGCTCCAGGTATTGAAATAATAAGCGTTCGTGTCACAAAGCCAACTATCCCAGAGAGTATAAGACGGAACTTTGAACAGATGGAGGAGGAACGAACCAAGGTACGTTTGTCTTTTAAAGGAAAGAAGAATTCAATTTTATGCATCATATGGTTCCAACTTTCTAAATATTATGATTTTGAAGTAATCTACTGAAGTATTGCATTCCCAAATTGGACTAGTGAGTTCAAGTTGCATGGGGTATCCATTTTATTTTTCTGTTGTTCTCTAAGCTCAAAAGTGGAACATTTTTGTTATCCCACGAACAAAAGGCTAATTGGTGTATCATAACCTTTCACTATGGTGAAGGTGCGAATGGTAATGTGAGATTGTGATCTATGTTGGATTTGATCTTGTAGGTTTTGATTGCTATAGAGAAACAAAGAGTGGTTGAGAAAGAGTCCGATACTAAGAAGAAGATGGCAATCAGTGAGGCTGAGAAGAATGCCGGTGTCAGTAAGATTCTCATGGAACAAAAGTTGATGGAAAAGGAAAGTGCTCGGAGGCAGGAAGAAATTGAGAACCTGATGTATCTAGCTCGGGAAAAGAGCCTTGCAGATGCCGACTTTTATCGGTGATATTTCTGTTCTTGTTTCGTTTGTGAGAGCAAGCGAACATGGAGTTGTATGATATAAATTATTAAGTGTATTCCTCGTCCTAATTGTAGAGTAACTAAAGAAGCTGAAGCAAACAAGTTGAAGCTTACCCCGCAATTTCTCGAGCTTAGATTCATAGAAGCTATTGCAAATAATACCAAAATTTTCTTTGGTGAAAAGGTTTTAACTCCCCCCTCGCCCCTCTCTCTCTCTCTCTCTCTCTCTCTCTCTCTCTCTCCCCACTGAGTAGCTTTGCTTTGCAGGTGCCCAACATGGTCTTCGATCAACGATTGCTAGGGAATTACCTACAGGAAGTTTCCAGAAAGGTGGCCAGAGAAGTTGCTTAATCTATTCAAATCGGATGTGCTTGGTTAAGTTTTTCAGCGGTCAATGTCGTTTTTCTGGGGGCAATTGTCGAATAAACTAGTGTGAGAAATTCATGTTTTTCCTGTTGAATATCCCTATTGATGTATTTTTTTCCTGTGCTTTTTTTTTTTTTTTTTTTTCCTTCTCTCTCTTTTATCCGTGTTGTTTTCTTTGTTTCTTTGTCCCATATAGTTTGATGTACAATAAATTTGGAAATAAACTCAACTAAATACGCATTCTTCAATATTATATCTTGATTTCTTAGTCTGCATGCATGTCACCAAGTTGGTTTACGTATATTTGTACAAATCTGCGCACTGCTCCACCATCGAACAGTCACGGAGCAAGGGGGGAACCGACGCCATTTCATCGGCTGAGGTTGAGACAAATACGACGGACTCAATGTCTTGCATTGAGCCACCGAGATGACGTTTTTCCGGAGACGAACATGAGAGTTGTTAGAGGGACTTGAGCGACTTTCCCCCGGAGATCATCTTCGTGTTTGTCAACCACGCAGAGATTGTTGCGATTGATGTCCATAAAGCAAATGATGCTACAATTTTGGTGCGATTTATATAAATAAATGTTTTATTTCATTTTAGTTTATATATGCATATATGATTGATACTTAATAAATATCATTCAGAGTTATATAATAGAGGATAATATTTAAGAATGATAATTAAAACGGTCCGTGATAAATAATCAATTATTTAATTGATAAATCAATTAAAGTATGAAATTTTTAATTGAATATCACTAGTACATGTCATTACCATTAAGAATGGAACGGTCTTATCCGAATTGTTAATGTAGCGAGACATTTAATGAGTGTCATGTGCATAATGTGATTATGTAGGACATGGGACATGATGTGATATGAATTGATGATAATTTCTGTTACGTGTAGCAGCTTCTAAACACGTCAACCGATAGTTATATATAGAATTATCTTAATCCTGAGTTATTAGCAGATTCCTATTTATGGAATTATGTCTTTTGATTTACTCGGCATGGATTTGATTATCTAATCTTACTCCTTGTATTTTGGTGAGATGATGAAGTAAGTAGCCGGGAATGTTAATATTATAAGATGGAATCCATTTCTTCTTATTTAAGAACCAGATAAATAATTTCCTTGCGTGTTGATTCGGGACTTAAATGGTATGAGCGCTCAATTTGTGATTAACTTTATGAATTTATCATTCATTAGAGAATCAATGATACTTAAGGATCAAGATGTAATTAGAGAGGTTAATGAATCTCACCTTACTCTAATTATGAATTATTTATAGAGGATCGATCTATATGTAATGACTATATCAAATAGACGACTCTATTCTTTGAGTAATTATATATCTTTAATTTCAATAGTGCAGTTCCAAGTTTTTAGTGAAGTAATTTTGGGATTAATAAAGCTGATAAATTAATCAAAGAGTTTGATTAATTATCAAATTTATTGGAGCTTAAAATTATAAGTCTATTGCTCCCCACACCACCTGCATTAGCAATTGAACTATTTGATAGATTGTATTTTTAGCTCACTAAATATGTTATATAAAATATAAAAGAAGAGTGTCTACTTTTATTATTTTATTGTCACCCAAACAATTAATTGAGAATTAATTGTGTATTTAAATAATAGAGATTATTTAAATGTTAAAATTTATGACACAATAAGTGAGACCCACTGTGTATATATCTACTGCTGGTGGGTGGGACTCACCAGTGTGCAGATTGATATCTGTTAGTTCCTCATTTCTAAGATTATGAATATTTATAGAAAGGGAAAGAGGGTTATTTATAGAAAGGGAAAGAGGGAAAACCGTTTCCTTCTTTCCGAATTCTATATAATACTAGTTAAAAAACATGTGTGATACACAATATGAGACATGTTTGAGAAAATTTATCCGAGTAAAAAAAATATATAAGTAAAAAATAGACCAAAAAAAATCAACAAAATATCTGGAAAAAAAAAAAAAAGAGGCATGAAAAATAAAAGACACGATAAAAATACTAAAATGTTAAAAATAGATTAATACATAAAAAGGACTAAAATGAAAAATAATGGGGTGATATAAAAAAAAGGAAAAAAGGACTAAAATGACGCACGCTCCACGTGCGAGATAGATAAATAAAACAAATTAATTTCAAAAATATAAAAGAAAAAATTTTAAAAAGTAATCAAAAATTTTTAGAAAAACAAAAATGATAAAAGGACTAAAATGAAAAAATAAAGACCAAAATAAAAAAGTGACTAAAATGAGAAAATAATTAAATTTTAGGGTGAGAAAGAGAAAAAAAGAAATGAAGGACTAAAAAAAGAAAAACTGATTTAAAAGGGATTAAAATAAAAAATAAATTTTAGGGTGAAAAACAAAAAAAAATGGAAAACAAGGAGAAAAAAAAAAAAAAAAAGAAATAATGTTTTCTTCCAATACGTTCGTTTTGGAAGAAAACAATAAAACTTTTTAACATTTCTATATAATGTATAGACTAGTAGACAGGGCACGTGCTTCTAATTATGTCTATTTACATGAACATTTGATTTGATAATAAATAGAAATTCAATAATTTTGTCCATTTTTGCTTTTTATTGATTTTTTTAAAACTCTCTGATCAAATTGAGGATCAGTCTTTATAAGGATTAATATTTAATATTTGATTTATTTATAATTCGATAATATATATCTTTAAGATGACAGAAAAAAGAACAATAATGATTGATATTTAATATTTCAACAATTGTATTGATAATTGATAAATTTAAATTGGAAAAGTTATATAGTTGATTTTTTATTTCTTTTTCATTTTCAGTATGAAACCAAAACTAATAAAATAAGATCGTTAATATAGTAATAAACTTTTCCCTGTACACAAAAAGCATAAATTCCCTTAGTTCTTTTACATAATTCTTTATCACATTCAACACCAAATGAAGTAAAAGCAAAATTAGTGTTGTATGTTCCAATGAAGGTTCTAAATTGTATAAAATCTTATGACATTAAAGTATATAAGTCGTATAATTCTTAACCAATATCATTCATCATTAACACTATCTCTCCAGAATAACAAAAGATTTTAGACTCGTGTGAAAATGTTTTTGCATAACAATATTTACAGATAGTCAACGGTTTTAATTTATCTAGTTCTTCATCAACATTTTCTGTTATCCGGTATTTCTCCATTTTTCTCCTATTTTCAATTCCTGACAATCAAAAAAAAAAAAAAAAAAGATTAGATTAGATTAAAAGGGGAGAGAAAATATATTGCAAATTTTTTTTTTAATTACCAATTGTGCTAATTATCAAAAGTTAAATATCATATTTCATACCTGTCAAAGTTGTGGAAGAATCATGTTTTGACCTTTTAGTTGCTCATTTAGACATCTCATCGGTAAAGAAAAATAACACCAGTAGGCATTGAAATACTTCTCCTTGTCATTTTCGATTTGTAAATTTGTTTTCATGTAGGAAGAAAGAAAATGTTTAACTTACAAATATTAACGTTAATAATCAACAATAATAAATTAGGTTTAATATTCTACAACTTTCACTGTTACTTTCTCTCGAACCATAGTAATATTATTATAGAGAGAAACGAAAACAGAACAAAAGTTGAAAAAAAAAAATGTTGCCCTCCAAGTCTCCTTTTACAAAATCTCTTTTTCTTCTATTTCTTCATTATTATCTCAAATCAATTGGGCATAGTGGCATCAAAATTTAAGTCCAAACGTTTGAGATATCTTGCTAATTTCCATTTTTTTTTTTTTTTTGTTGAGGAATTTTCACTAATGTAGCATATTAGTGTACCTTTTTCTTATGTCACTTTGTACAGGTTATAAAACTTGAATCCCGATCAAATATTTGTAATTAATTTCTTAGCACCTTTTCTTAGATCACTTTATACAGATAACAAAACTTGAATGCCAATCAAATATGTGGACTAATTTCTTAAGATACTCAAATGTCAGTTCAACAAGTAATCAAACAATTAGAACTAAGCAGGCTCAACAGAGTTCAATAATAGACAAAAACCGCTACACACACTTGAAAAAAAGAGAAAAATATATATATACATTCCGGACCCAAAAAAAAAAAAAAAAAGCCCAATAGAAAAAGTTTATTTATTTATTTAAAAAAAAATGGAAGAAAATTGTAGATCATATATACCTGGAGTTCCGATTGGCGTAGTAGATTTGGAACAGCCTTCATAGATTGCCGGGCAGTGGTGGTGGCTCTAGGCCCATGCTCTGGAAAAGAGAGAGAGAGAGAGACAGACAGACAGACAGACAGACAGATTGTGATCATAAGGGGAAAAAATTAAAATTAAAAACTTATGCTATTTCTCCAGATTTATGTTGCTCACTCTTCATTATCTTCTCTCTCTTCTTTCTCTCTCCACTGTGAAGAGCCGAGAAAGACAAATTTGAAAAAAAGAAAAAAGAAAGAAAAACACAACTGGGAAGGAAAAAAAAAAAAAAAGTCTGACAAGCTTACCAAAACGTAAAAGAATTTTTCGGCGGTGACGGTGGAGTCAATGGGAGAAGCGAGGAGTTAAAATCAAAATTCTGATTCTCGGTAAAGAGGATTATTGAGACAGAGAGAGAGAGAGAGAAAGAGAGACAGAGAAGGAGAGATAGAGAGGGAAGACAGAGAAAGACAGAGCGAGAGAGAGACATCGAAGTGGATGGAGAAGTATTCAGAGAGACGGAGATGGAAGGAAAGAATCTGGAAAAAAAAAAAAAGGTCTGAAAAAAAAAAAGAAATAAGAAACAGCAAAAGAACAGATGATTTGAGAGGAAGAAACATATGAGTACGTGTTCAGAACAAACGTATGAATACATGTCATGCTTTTTTCCTTTTACTGACACGTATAAAGTTGTAGGAGATAGTTGTTAGGAAAACATGGTTATAGAAACCAAGCGAAATATAAATAATCTCAAAACCAGTTACAAAAAGTAACTAAATAATTATTTTTGTATGTAATAATTATATTACATCGGCTCTTTTTGTAGATTGCATTGTATAGATATATTTATATATATATATTATGGATTTTATAATTAAAAATTAAAAAAAAAGGGAATTAAGGAAACGTGAGTTTCCTTTTGATCGGCGTTATATATTTTGAATATATACATGCCATATATATGATATATATTATATTATATTATCTTATATTTTGAATATAATATAATGTGTTTCCAATTTTGTAATGATCTTAATTTCGAATATTAATGATCCGTTTGGTGAATGAGTTTGAGTTGAAAATTTTGAATTTGAGTTGAAAATTTTAAGTTTGAGTTAAAAATTTTTATTGAATTTTCAGAAAAGATAAAAACTTTTTCAGAAAAAGATAAAAATTGAGATAAAAAAGTACATTTTAGTTTTAAATGAAACGGTGTTCCAAACAAAACATAAAATAGAATATTTGGGTGACCTACCTTACTTTATGAATGAGACTTTATACTATGGTAGAAGAGACTTTTTAGTCACAAGAAAAACTTAGAGAGAAATATTCTCCTTTGCACTTTTTGTTTTCTTATGTGTTGAGGTCAAAAACAAAGACACATAAATTGTGAGCGTGTGAATCATTCCATCAATTAGAAAATACATATTCGTTCATTCAATCTTACGATGAAGGTAAGGTGTGGAAGAACGTGATATTTAATAATAAGATTATTCGTGGGTTCGAAGTGTATTTTAATAGAGTCGACCTAATCAGACGACGGTATAATTTTTACTTTATATTTCTTTTATATATTAAATTAATATAGCTATAAAACGCCGATGAAAGTTTAAGAAATTTTTGTTGTTAATGGTCTCACGCTTTCATTAATTTTTTCGTCAATTCCGGTTTTCAAAACCAACAGAGATATGGTTTTGGTGTTTCAGCTGTGAGTTTTTGAGGCACTGGAGTAGTTGTAAAATAAAAGTTGGCATTCGGCAACATTGTCGGGCTGGTTGTCCTGTTTGTCTTGCTTATGGAAAACAACGACCATATCAACACAAGAAGAAACTATGAAAACGACGTAAAGTCAAACGCAAATTGCATGAAAAATATCGACTACCTTAACAAATAAAAGAGACGAAAAAAAAAAAATGAAAAAAATGTTGGTGCAGAAAAGGAGTCACCTTAGAAAACGACAACCGCACAAAATTAACGCGGTGTAAACGTCATAAAATAAGCGCCGCAAACTCAAAGCGCGACAGTAGTCACGATGGTTAAGCAGAAACGACAGAAATCCGGAAATAACATTGACAAACGACAACTGAAATATTCATTCAAGTTTACACCTGTCACCGACCTTGTGCCAAAATTGTTTCTCAATTTAATGGCCATTACATTGATGGTTTCGTATGATTAATTAAAAAAAATACATATTTTATTATTATCAATCTTGCTATAGGCCGTATTTAGCGTGAATTACTAATAATTTTCCTTCATAAATTTTAAATAAAAGAGTACTTATAAAATAATAGAGGGACTAAAAGAGCATATCTACTCTTACTAAAAAAATGATGTTTACTTGATAGAGATTCAGTTTTGATTATTGATATTGGTTCAAAAGATTAAAATACTCAAAAAGTAAATAAATAAATAACATTAAACTAAAGATTCTTCCCTGATCTCTTGCAACTTTTGTGTGATGGGGACTCAAATATTTCATTTGTAATGATGAAATCGGCTACAACTTTTTCTAAGGGTAAGACTGTGATAAAACCTCTTTAATTTATTTTATCGGTAGAGTTTTTTTTTAAATCTTTAAGATGTAATCAAACGATTAATATATTATTTATATATGATAGTTATAATACATCTTATCTCATACTAGTATTAATTAAAAAAATTAAAAATAATATATAAAAAAATAAAATAAAAAGAAAACACTCATTCCCTCTTCGGTGACGCTCCCTGGCCAACGACCCCCCTAGTGGACGAGCCAGTCCCCCCCTCTCTACACCAACCAGCCCCCCTACCCCACTCCCAACACCGACAAGCCCAACCCCTGGCCCCCCTGAAGCCAGATCTGGTAAGCGTTTAAGGGGGCGTCGGCATCGAGGTCGGGGGGGGGGGGGGGGGCCTTCTCGGCTTCGTCGCCGGTGGCGGGGGAGCCTTCGGTGGACAGTCGCAATACCATTTTTTTTTTTGTAAATTTTTTTTGAATTTCTATTTTTTTATTTTTCGTATATAATATTATGGATTAAAACACATTATAATTATTATACACAAATAATATCTCAACCGTTTGATTATATTAAGACGATTTAAAAATAAATTATACTAATAAACTATATAAATAAGATTTTATAATAGATTTACAGCTTTTTCTAAACATATTTTTTACGCAACTGTTTTTCAATTTCAAAAGTACAAGTAACTTTTAATATTGATGGAAGGAAATTCTAAAAAATAATTGGGAAACGTGTAAAACGTGTATTCTCTTAATTTATCGTTCCACATAATCATTTAATGATTTATTAATACGAGGACTGTATCATTACTCTTAATTCAATTCAGGAGCTACTTCGACACTTTCAAAAATAGAGGGACTGAGATGTAATTTTAGCCTAGCTCTGCCATTTGAAAAATAATTTTGACAATTTTTTTTAAAGAAAGTTAGACTGTGTGATCTTTTTTAATCATTTAATTTAATAAATGACCCAATAGTTTTTTATTTAGGAAAATAATCGTTTGTCATTTTTCAGATTTGATCAATTAGTGATTGACTAACGGTCAATGAGTGATTGACTATGAAAATTAGTGACTGACTAATGGTCAATTAGTGA
This sequence comes from Ficus hirta, assembly GCA_038430175.1. Classification (NCBI taxonomy): domain Eukaryota; kingdom Viridiplantae; phylum Streptophyta; class Magnoliopsida; order Rosales; family Moraceae; genus Ficus; species Ficus hirta. The sequence goes on along the minus strand of CM076595.1, from coordinate 10,864,801 downwards.
CTGACTAATGGTCAATTAGTGATTGACTATGAAATCTGGTGATTTACATTATGGTTACTTAATGATTGATCGCAAGTCAATCACTGATTGACTATTATGTGGTCAATTATTGATTGACCATTTAAAAAAATTAATTAATATTTTAAAAAAACGAGCATTTTAATTAAGTTTTAAAAATTTCTACCATTTATTAAAAAACTTATTAAAAAGAAACTATTTAACTATAAATGTGATTAATTTTTATCACAATCATCCCTCCTCTAGTCAATACTCAATAGCTTATACCAAAAATAGTCAACAAAGCCTACCTATGTACATATATTTATATTTTTGCATAGATCCTTTTATGGTAGGTACTTCATATATAGATCCTTTTATGATATGTATTTCTAATCAGTAACTTACTTTTTTCAATAGCTCAATCTAATCAAAATTACATTAAAAAAAAGTACAATTAGGAAGATAGATAATTTTTGAACACTTGTTAAAAAAATGACCTAACTTTTTTTTTCTTACTTAAAATGGGACTAATAATCATTAAAATATTGATTGTCATATCTGATCAATCAATTATAAATCATAATTAACAAGTGATTGACTGATAAAGATACATATCTACATTATTTAATAAGTAATTGATTTAAAAAACACTTCATCTTTCTAATTTAACACCAACTTCAAACATTTTTATCCAAAAATGCTTTGAGAAAATCATTTGTCCACGTATCTTAAAATAGACCCCCAACACAGTATTATAAAATTCATATTAACATACACATTTGAGACAAAATAAGTGACAATGTGCAAAGCCGTAGAGGGACATGCACATGAAGGTCAAGAAAATTGAAAAAAGATAAAGGGGAGAAAGTGACATATAATAATCTCTCCCGAGTTAATTGACTCGTGAGGCAATTGACTTGGGAGTGGCAGAAAAACCAATCATATCAACAAGTATTTTTACCGGGCAACGACCGAACGATATGAACGGAGCTTTTAAAAAAAATAAAAATAAAAAAAATAGTGTTGATAATATTCAATTGGTACACGGCACAAGCCAAGCCAAGCAAAGCTGGATCCACAAGAATCACATTTCAAGATTCCACCAGTTCAGCAAATCCCATTTTCCACATCAATAAATATACCTAGAATCTTTGGTAGTTGGCGCAAAAATCTCGTCAACGCTATCTAACTAGGAGCCAACTTCTTCTCTTCTGAGTTTCATGATCTGCTTTTGCTCTTTCTCACCACCAAAAGGTAAAAAGTTCCTATTTGCCGAGCAAGTCTTGATTTTGATTTGTGACTAGAAAGGTGTGGCCTACTTGTGAGGAGGTGTTTAGTTTTTTGTTTTGGTTCAAACGGCTTTTGGGTTGATCGGTAGGTGTTTGTTTGTTTCTTTTTTTCTGATATTTTATTGAATCATGCGCATGTATTTGTGCATTATATACGTTTACTGTACCTTTTGTTTTCCGTCTGTATTATTTGGTTATTCTTGTTTGGGGTTTGGTGAACGGTATTGGGTTCGATTCTGATTCAAGGATTTTGTTCTGCCATGGTGTGTGTATTTGTTTTGTAGAACTCCTCACTTTTGGGAACATTATTGAAAAAAAAAATATCTGACCCTTTTTCTTATTCATTGGAACTCTTATCTTTTTTTTTTTTTCGCTGATAGCAATCGTGTTTTTTTGGTTTTTAGTAGAAAGGTCAAGTGATGGAGATGTGTTCATACTATTGTTTTCCTCCTTTTTTTGCAGGATCTTTCTGATATTTTCTTCTCCATTACTTTGCCACCAACTGAGAGGTTTATTTCAAGTGATCGACTGAGAATGTATGTGGTGGAGAGCAAAGGAGGCGCCATAGTATGCATGCTTCTTGCCCTCTTATTCTTGGGCACATGGCCTGCCGTTTTGACCCTTTTGGAAAGAAGGGGTAGGCTGCCTCAGCACACCTACCTCGACTACTCCATCACCAATCTCTTGGCCGCCGTGATCATCGCGTTGACGTTCGGCGAGATTGGCAAGAGCACACCCGACATGCCCAATTTCCTAACCCAACTCTCTCAGGTGAGTTTCCAATCACTCCTTTTGTGAAACATGAATTTTATCTCTGGAAGTTGACCAAGAGTTATGCCATTTTTGACATTTAGTATAGCATAACAATAGAGAATGGTTTTGACATTGCAGTGGAGATGTTCTACGCGTGCTAAATTGGGACTCAATTTCGTTTGTGATGGTTTTTTTCTTTTTTTCTTTTTTTAATCTTATTATTGAACGTTATAGGTAATTTGGTGCAGGACAATTGGCCATCTGTGTTGTTTGCAATGGCAGGAGGGGTGGTTCTCAGCCTCGGAAATCTCTCCACTCAGTATGCTTGGGCTTTTGTTGGTTTATCCGTTACAGAAGTGATCAGTTCAAGCATTACAGTTGTTATAGGTTTTTGTCACCCAAAAAACTCTCACTACATGCCTGTGTTTCTGTTGATACCAGTTCTCTTTTGGATGGATATGTGAAGTTTTATGCTAGGGAGTTACTGAATTTCTAGAGTCTGTAACAGGCACAACCTTGAACTACTTTCTAGATGATAGAATCAATAGAGCTGAGATCCTTTTCCCCGGAGTTGGTTGCTTCTTGATTGCGGTTTGTCTTGCCTCTGCTGTCCACTCGTCCAATGCAGCTGATAATAAAGTGAAGCTTCAAAATCTGGCATCTGAACACAAGGGAGGTGAAATGTATGTTTCTTTTGTTTATATCCGTTCATTAAGATTTTTTGGTTAGTGGAGGTCTTTTTCTTTTATTCGCATTTCATATATTTGCTTTATGGGATCTTGAGTCAAAACACTAAGTTCCTGTTTGGTATCCCGTTGCAACTTGCAACCAGGTGCTCAACTGCATATTGATTTCTTACATCCTATCTGTGCCATGCTTTTTGGACGCTGACTCGCTTCTCGAATTTGATTTTTGACAGAGATTTAGAGGTCTCCACATTTTCAGAGAAGGGTAAGATCTTCTTCGCTATATGGCTAACCATGATTTTGTGAACTTGTAGTTTCTTATATTTTCTGTCACCATTGGCCATCCACAGTTGGTTCGGACAATGTGGAAAATGGCTCAGTCTCTTCCGCAAAGGCAAAAGTTGGGACTGCAGAGTTTCTTGTGCAGCTTGAGAAAAGAAGATCAATTAAAGTTAGTTTTCAATTCATTCACTGATCTTTTTCTTTCAGCATTACTTGTTCATACCAATGACGAAAATGGCCATGAATTTCTCCGCCACAGGTGTTTGGGAAAAGCACTTTCATCGGACTAGCTATGACCTTCTTTGCCGGTGTTTGCTTCTCCCTCTTCTCACCAGCATTCAACTTGGCAACAAATGATCAATGGCACACCTTGAAAGATGGGGTTCCTCACTTGGCCATCTACACTGCATTCTTTTACTTCTCAGTGTCTTGTTTTGTCCTCGCCATCATCCTCAACGTCACCTTCCTTTACTACCCTATGCTCAACTTACCGAAAACATCATTCAAGGCTTATCTGAACGACTGGAACGGCAGAGGCTGGGCCCTTTTGGCCGGTCTCCTCTGTGGGTTTGGCAACGGCCTCCAGTTCATGGGAGGGCAAGCTGCAGGCTATGCCGCAGCAGATGCTGTTCAGGTTGGTTTGAAAACATAACAGATCCCTTGTCCAAGTATCACTATGATTTCACATCCAATTAGCACATGTGACATGTACAATTGGACAGAGGATCTGGGTTTCAGATACTTACATTTCCTGTGGATAAACTCGTTTATGCGAGTTTGAAAATGAAGTAAATGTTCTTGTCTACTAATAATTCGAATATTTGGTGTCGGTAATGGCAGGCACTTCCACTTGTGAGCACTTTCTGGGGGATTCTTCTGTTTGGAGAGTACAGAAAATCATCAAGAAGAACTTACACGTTGCTGGTCAGCATGTTGTCTATGTTTATTGTTGCTGTTGGTGTTCTTATGGCATCATCAGGGCATCGTAAAACTTAATAATAAGTATATACAGCTGCGAAGAAGTCTTATTCTCTATTCTTTTTTCTGGGGTGAACCATTAACTCGTCATAGGGGGACGGGCGGGCGGGGGTTTACTGTATAAATTGTAATATTGTTTAAGAGCAGGCAATAACTGCAAGGGACAAGATGGTTTTTTTTTTTTTTTTTTTTTTTTTTCATACAAAGAACACACATAATCCCACAAGGCATATGGACCATAAGGGCCTCATGGAGGACACGAGATTTGCAAAGAGTATCTGTCCTATAAAGATGAATTGTCTATTTGTGTTTGATAGAATAACCATCTTTTTCAATGAAAGTGGAAAACAAAAAATACTTATAAAGTAAAAAGATTTTCTTAGACTTTTTGGTTCGTTTTATGTAGATTAACGGATCTTATTAGAACATTGCAGTTTTGCCCGTGCGATTATTGGCAAGAAACTGGTGACTACAAGATATTATACGAGGAAAATAAAAAGAACAAGAACAAAGAAACTTGAATCGGCTCAGAATACAAAGTTACAATTAAGTAATGAAGGGATAGTATGTATGTATATGTGTACATATATTCGAGACCTGTTGATGGTGTAATTTTTCCGACGTTGAAAACCATATTCTCATCGGTAAACGAGGTACGCGAGAACAAATAGATTCATTTTCTTGCTCAGCAGAGAAGATTCGATCACCCGAAGAAATCCGACTAGACCAAATAAGTCTGAGTAGTTTTAGGCCCTTCTCGGGTCATCGGGTTGGTCTATCACCACCTCTGTTGGGATGTTAATCCTCATTAGCTCTTCTGTAGGGATCTCGAGCAGACCACTGTTAGGACCCAGGGTGCTGGCCCCGACAACACTTCCCGGACCACAATCAAGCCCCCTTCGAGGCGGTCGGCTTGTACTACTCCTGCCACGACGTCACGTACCAGCTGACAACAGTACTCTGGCATGACATGCCACACCCACTATCCTGCCACCTGCCACCTGACGTCCGGGACCTGTCACTGTACCTTATTTATGCTCTTGTGCCAGCCTCTACAGCCTAATCGGACTGACATAGTACTTGCCACCTGTGCCAATACTAGTATATGTACTTATGTCCCCCCATCACCCGACTGAAAGGGCACGTGGAACTTGTCTATTGGAGGTTCAATATCCGTACACCCGAGGCATGTCTACCCGTCGGGATCACTCGGAATACGACCCCATCAGGGTCACCCGGACCCACGGGAAACGCCTATAAATATAGGAGTGCATCATCCACTCAGGTATGGACTTTTTTCCTTACCCAAACTATGCTTCTCTGCTTGCTTATCAGTGTCACTTACTGACTTAAGCATCGGAGTGGCCGTAGCAGACATCCCACTGGTGTCCCCCTTACTCCGAGGTGCTTCTCTATTGTAGGCGATCAGGCGGAGAACGACTGCGCAAGACTGACCATGTCAAGTGATCCCATCGGGTGTTGTGTCAAAAGGATTTTTGGCATCAACAAGACCAGTCCTCGTTTTGGTTAAAAAGGTATATATATGTGATTGCAGGCATAGACTAATGACAATGCCACACCCAACTTCATAAAAAGTGTAAAGTTCGAATCCCCCACCCCCAAGTTCAAAAAAAAAAAAAAAAAAAAAAGCCCAAAAAACAGAAACAAAAAACAAAAACAAAAATTTTTGCCATCGCTCGAGATATGTCATGTCTTCAACATAGCAACTCCAAATTAACAATGGCGTTCAAAATTTCTGTTAAAAGATTCAATGAATCGCCCTATTGCAAAAAGCACTACGAGTTATTAGAGCGAATACTTCCATGTTCCATCCCTTTTCAGCACTATCTGAGTACCTAGTCAAGCTTCTCATCCGACGGCCCATAGCTCCAATTTGCCTTCCAACTGATTGAGGGCGCCAAAAGACGTTCTGATTTCCAACCCAATACTTTCAGCTGCAACACATAAAAAAACCATCAAGATTTTAACTGGTATAATTTGTGAACTAGAAGCGGATAATCGTGTTCGTGTTTGTCGAGATTAGGATGGTAGTGGGTTCTCCACTAGAGACATATTTGACAGTGTTGCCTTAGGTAACGATATTTTCTCTTCATGCAAATATTTGAATTCAATTTTAACTGTTAGATTGTTAAAGACGCAAGTCCAGTACTACGAACAAAATACCTTCTGAAGAAAAACTTCATACTTTCCATCCATCCACGATTGGCTTTCGGTATGCAGAGAACTGTTCTTATCCGTGAGAGTTGCCATAACGTGAGCATGAACGAATGCCTGCAAAATGTCTACAGCGGTAGAATCCTTGTGCATAATGATGCTGAAAATTCCATTCCTTTCCAATAGTAAGTACTTTGCTGAAAATACCAACAGAGATAACTAAATCAGCAAGTGGTTAGTCACTGCAATTTCTTTCTTGAAGGTAATAGTACGTTAAGTAAAAAGCTAACCTTTTCTGTAATGAGATCCTGCATAACGCAACAGGTCTGTCCTGCTCAAAATTAATCATATTGTCAGTCAACAAAAGAGACTAGGTTAAACATTAAATATGACAGCCAAGCCCTGTCCCGAACCCTTCAAAGAACCTTAGATATTTGGGGCATAAAGAAAAACCCCCCCATTAAAACTCACAGTTCTGGGTGACTAAGCGAAGAGACCCTCACGCCTAAGCGTACTCGTGTATGTATTAGTTTGGAATTCTTTGAGCTCCATGACGACGTCCACACTGGTAAAATATGCTCCATCTTAGACACCTGTTCAGGGGAGGGAACTGGCAACAGATTCAGATGCAGAGCATTAAATCTCCCCAATAGATACTAAAAATGAAAAGTCAAGCTTCAGTGAACAAATTGCACGAGTACAGAGACATAACAAGTTACACATTCTGCAAAATGAAAATATCTTCGAGCCATTATTAGGAGATAAACAAATTGCCCCCTCAGGTCATCATCTCAACTATAAGTTAAATGCATTGTGGGAATGTTTGTTGCCCTAAAGTTAAGACATAATAGAGTGGCGGAAAAGGATTTTAGGTTTTAGGGACAAAGATTTAAAAGTCAACTCATTACCTTGGCCAGTCTCGATGAAATGCTGCAAAAGAATTGAGCACCTTTGAGGGTTCAATGAAGTCAACGAAAGGCACTGAACTGCCTTGTAGTTTGCTGCATACAGGAAATATAAGTATCATGTAACCAGATCAATAAACGCCATAGTTTTTTATTCCATTTAACATCTTTTCAAGCAGAATGAGATTACTACCACATTTTAGGGTGAACTTTGGGTGGGAAATGTATATAAACAATTTATTTTTATACGGTGAAATTTAAATCTCCCCGGAAAGTGCTATAAATAGTATTGCTGATTTATTTCCGTTTAGTTGCCTGACATGAAGCTTTTTCCTTCCTTTCTACCCTCCCCCCTTCCCTCCATCTATCCATCTTGTCCTCTCTCATGCAATTATTTCAAGACTGAAATGAACCCCTTGAATTATCAATTTTTTAGTCTAGCATATCCTACTCTCTACATGAAAAAGGACCAATCTGGTGGTGCTGAAGAGGGGAAAACATCCTGAAGAAAATTAAATATTTTAATATTTACATATCACCAACCCACAGATTATGTAACTATCTAAGCATTTATAGTGTTCAACAAATACTGCCATCTTAGATATGATAGTAGTTAAACTTACCATACATATGGAACATGGTGAGAGCCAAAAACGAAAACCAAATAGCAAATGGATTTCCCATAGTGATGCGAGCAAGAAGCATACCCAACGCCATGCCAGACATTGTTGCCAATGTCTCTTGACTCCCTTCCTTTTAATGTAAAATGAAACTTAATGGTCAGCACTAGCAATTTCATTCAATGATTCAGCGCCCACATCCAAGGGTCAAAATATTGAGCAAGTACCTTGGCAGATATATCTGCAGCATTGTTCTGAAGAGCAAAATGTTGTGTCAAAGCAGCTCTAGTTGCACCACTAGCAACACCAGCTAAATATATGAAACCAAAGTAGGAAGAAAAATAAGTTTTTTTTCTGTATATTTTTGCGGCAGACTACTAGATTTCATGTTACACACACAAACACACACACACACACACACACACACACACACACACACCAATATGGAGTATAGAACTTACTGAATGATCTTGAAAGACTCCCTAAGCAAACTACAAACACGAATGCGGAAGGAAATAGAGGTGAAATAAGGTCCATCAACATTCCTGCCACCAATATATGGAGAGAATTCCTTTGTCATTTTCAGACCTAACAGAAACAAGTAAAAAGTGGGGAAAATCCAGAACACCAAAAGTCTGATCTAACTGTTCAACATGTTTGATATGAATCACCAAGGGGTCAATCAAGTTGTAGTGTATTGTTAATAATAATCACTAAAGAGTTTTGAACAATCAAATTAACTTAGTTTTGCTTTTTGGCTAAAATCTCAATAAGTTACATCTAAGTTCTAACACATAGAACCAACAATCAAGTCAGAGGATTTATAGGAGTAACGTCAGTTCAACCAGTAACATGAACACATACAATTATCAAGCACAAAAGTAGACCTAATAGAGAAATTTTATATCTGAACAAGGCATGCAAAACAGTTTCATTATTTATACTACTTGGCACTCGCAAAAGATACACCAGTAGGTAGAGATTCTTATCTCCTTGAAAGTCGAAGCATTTAACTTTGAAGGTGATATGAAATTTTTGCAGAGGCCTAATTCTGTGATTTTTAAGATATCCATAAAGACCAGGAATACTATCTTTTGAAATGGAAAAAGAAAGAATTTTATAGCAACATACCCAGATCATTCATAAGATCTGCAACTAAACGCCACATTTTGGCATTGCTATCCAGATTAGAGCCCTGAAATGCAAAGAGTACAAAATCCAAGAATTAGCGAATCATAGATGAAAAACTCAACGAAGAAAATATTATCAGCACAACTATTGCCCAAATTCTTTTCAGTCAAAAAGGGGAAAATAGAAAAAATTAAGCCATATTTTACCATTTCGGTAACACAACTACAATGCCCACCTGATAGAATGTGAATAAAATACCTCCAAGCATTCCAGTTAAGTCTCTCAAAAACCACTGTTACAATTTCCAATATTTAAAAAAATAATTAAAAAAAAAATCATTTAGGCATTTACAATTCATTGAAAGCTCAATAATCTCAACAAAGCTTAGTCTTTTCCCTCTTAAAGCACAAAGTTCTATTACCTGGAAAGTAGCACCAATAACAGTGGCCGATTTCTCGCCGACCCCAATTGCACTTAGTAGAGCCTTAGAGCATTTTTACGCACACAAATGATTTGTTTTAGTATTCTAAAATGAAACTTCAGATAACTGAAAGATATATAAATATTATATATATGAATATATAGAGAGAGAAGCTTTACTTGTGTAGAAAGCATGGTCCTTATGTAAGTGGAAAGGCCCTGAAAACCCAAAATAGGAAAATAATCATTGCCTCTTAATTTGATCAACAAAAAATCTTTAAAGCCAAAGCTGTTGTTTCTGCATCATATTTCGCAGAATTACCTGAAGAGAATCCCAGACTTGAAAAGGGAGATAATCTGGTGTCACACTGCTCGGAAAGCCCTGTATTTACAATAAATATACACGCACATATAAATATAGATATGTTATGGTCAAACAAAAAACGCTAAAATCATTGTTTCGACATAGAAATTAGAAGTAGATAAAACCACTTGCTTCGGGTACAAACGCTTCGAGAATCCGCCGCCAAATGTGGTGTAAATAGCTGGCGGATCTACAGATTTGGATAAACTCGTTAGATAGAGAAGGAGGGAGAGAGAGCAAAAAGAAGAGAAATTCAAGGACCTTAAGACGGAGATTGAAGGAGAAGCAGTAATGGTGGCTGTTTTGGAGAGCTTGGTGGAAGAAGAGCCATTCCACTCTTCCACGACAATACTGCTCGGTGGTGATGGGGAAGGTGCTTCCATGGCGGATTCGTTTCGTTGGCGATGCTCAGAGCTGAGTGAAGATCCGGGTTAAATCACCATTCCGAGTCAACGACTCGGACAACGAAATGGTTGCAGTTGGGGAGAAAACAAAGAGGGAAAGGTTAAAAATAGAGTGGGGAAAAAAAAAACGCTAGAAGGAGGGCTTGAACCTCCGACCTTGTGGTTAACAGCCACACGCTCTAACCAACTGAGCTATTCCAGCAGTTTGCTGTCGGTAATATACCAAAATTTTATTTAAAAAATAATTAATGTAAAAAGTCTATTGAGAAAATCAAATAGCCAACGGATTGATAAGGCAAAGTAAATCAGTCATCCACAGTTAAACAAAATGTCAGTCATAGTTACAACTCAATTATTTTGCATAAAATTAGTTTTTCATATTTTATCGAGCAAACAAACACGAGGCATTTTTAAGGTCCCTCAATATAATATGGGTCGTCAGAAATTATAAAAAATCCTATATATAGAAAACATAATATATCTTTTTACTATTTTTTTTTAAAGGTATATCTTCTTATTATTGAAGAGATAAAGTGGGGATTTCAATTATGTATGTTTTTTTTTTAATAGGAGAGAGAAAAAAAAATCATAATTCACAAATAAAAAAAACCGCTAATTTACTATAGGGCCGGAAAATCGGCCAGGGACCAGTACAATATTTCTCTTACTTAGTCATTATAGTTAATTTTATTTTTTCTTGCTAAAGTCAAAGTTACATAGCATCATTATTCTAACACTGTTCTGGTAAAAAGAAAAGAAAACAAGAGAGAAAGAAAAATAATGATGAAAAGAAAATTTTATAAGAAAAGAGAACATTTTGATTTTTCCTTTAGTTGGAAAGAAAATTATAAATTTGCAATTAAAAAATTACTATTTTACCATTATATTATTAATCATATTTTTGTTAGAATTTTAATTTTAATAAACAAGGACAATTGCATAATTGTACTTATTTTAAGATTAGTGTCAAATTTTTTCTTCACAAAAATCCTTCCACATTTGGAAATATAAATTTTGGTAGGATGCACTTTCTACTACTTCCACCCACTTTTTCTTTTCATCCAAAGTTCTATCCTACTAAACACTCAAATCATCGATTTCCATCTTAAAATTCCTCCTACGTTTTCTATCCTTCCAATTTTCACTCATACCAAACACGACATAAAAAACTATAACACCTGTTAAGTGTCTTCTTGCTCACACCACACACTCCCTCTATTTCATTTCCCATTAGAATGTCAATTTGCATCACAGATTCTCGAGAACTTGTCTAATAAGAAATCACTAACTTGAGTAAATTTCAATGGTTATTGAACTAGAAGCAGCAGAAATGAAGATAAAAAGTTTTGCCATCTGCCAGAAAAGATAAAGGAGAACATCTTTTTCAGGTTGTCCGCGCCGTCGCTAAGAAGCTGTAAACGTGCTTGCAAGTTGTGGTATGCTATGATCAATGACTTGTCATTCGCACACAAGCAACTTCGGTTTCATGTCGACAACACCCAGTACTCGGTCCCCGTATCCTTACTCTTGAATTGGACTCCTGACGTTGACGACGAATTCAATGATACTAATCACAGCGAGGACCTTGATCGCAGTACAAATGTGCTGGCATTGGTTACCTTCACTACCAAGAAAGATAGTGAAGGCGATGAAGTTAAGTGTCGTGTTGAGAAGATCAATTTACCGCCCGTTGCAAAAGCAGAGGAGGCTGATTATCCAGAGATCTTGCAAAGCGCTCATTGCGACGGTATCATTTGCTTGTTTGATCCCCATTACTTGTCCAGACACACAATTGTTTTGTGCAATCCATCGCTTGGAGAAGTTGAGATTCTTTGCACGCGGTCCCTTTGCCCTGAATTCGTGGTTTCGGGATCTGGATTCGTGTTATGATTCCAGGGCTAATGATTACAAGTACGTCAAGATTTTTTGTTGCATGGCAGCTTTTAAGGAATCTAGAGCCCTGTTGTACGCTCTGAGAGCAGATTCTTGGAGGGAGATCAAGATTGAATTAGAAGATAAATATTGTTTTGCCTAATGACAAAAGGGTGTACTGCAAAGGTGTGTATTATTGGTTGAATAAGGGAGTGCCGGGTTCAAAGAAAACAGTTCTTTCGTTCGACATGTCTGAGGAGGTATTTCACAGCATTGCAATACCTGATCACATCCAAAAGGAAATTGGAAATCTCCAGGGACCTACTACTGGGAATGACTCAATTGTGTTCTTTTTCTTCCTCGTAAACTTGTGGAATTCAACATCTTTCGAAGTGTGGAAGATGGTCAGAAACCATGAAGGCATTCCTCGTTGGTCTAAAAATCTGACCGTCGGGCCACTGGTGTGCATTTATGCTCCTTCGACATTTTGGAAGGATGATGAGCTCTTAATGGAAACTAGAGATGGGCGAGTTGTAATGTACAATCTTCATAACCAAAAGTTTAGGCAACTTCCCACTTAAGCAAGCAGTTTTGCCAGCTTTTACCGTTGCTGATTCGTATATGAAGGGGCTAGTTTCGATTAGGAGAGGAAATGTGTTCAACTCCTGAACAGACTGACTGGTTTAGTTTGTTGAAGCCGTCGTTTCAATGTGATCTTTTAATCGGTTAATATAAGTGACTTAACAAAACATGTGTCTTAAAAAACTGTTTATGAAAAGTTTTATTCGTTTTCAAGCAAAAATACATGACAAAATTGCAAAAAAAAAAACAAAAAAAAAAGAGCTTCTTATCATCTTGCACAAAATGACAATTACAGCATAATCCATAACATGGTATCTTTGTCTAATTTAACGGTACGAAGAGTCATGGCGGGATGTACTCAATGACTCGTCAAAACTAACATCTTTCAGAATAACTTACGGAGAGTTTCTTCTCGCCCTCTATAGCTCTTGAAGCCCAACATTTGCAATTTGTCTCCGCAAGGATTGAACCGTCCTATCTGCTTCTAGTCATTAGCAATGCCAGTAACAGGAGAAAGCCTACAACCAAGAAGAAGAGAATAAAGGAAACTACTTTCTGCTTCGTGTACTTGACATAAATATCGGAACTGCTTAAAACAGAAAAACTTCAATCTGTCAAAGATTATGCAATGTAACTGTTGCTTCAAGCGTTTATATCAACCAAAATAGTTAGATGAAAGGAAAGGTCATGCAAAAGTTTTGCATTGTTAAAAAAACAAAAAAAAAAAAAAAAGAAAAGACACAGCAAATCCGGATTCTGTTGAAAAAAGTGGTGTGCATAGAGTAAAAAGAGTAAAAAAAAAGGCATTGCCAAGTTGCCAAATGTACCTGCAATACTTGTCTTGATTTGAACTTTTAGGCCCATTGCTCCGCTCCAGGCATACCCTACTCATATCAAAACCATTCCCCCAAAAGAAAAAATTTAAAAAATAATAATAATCCTGTCAGAATTGTCCAGTCTTCCACACTGCATATGTATTATGCTACGTACAATCAATATATGGTAGCAGCAAAAATAATGGAACTCCAACTAATGACAGTGACTTTTGTCGGTCCATTCAACTTATAGACCCTATTTGGATTCTAAATTACAGTTCTGTAAATTTAAATTTCGTATTATTTTCATTTATGTCATTAAATTTTAAGATTATTTTTATTTTCTCTCATGAATTTTAAATTTGTCTCACTTAACCTCTTTTACTAGTATTGGGGTTTAAATAGTTAGAAAAATAGGGAATTAGTCTTGTTAATTCATTATGTTAGGCTAAAAAAAAAAAAAAAAACCAAATAACTACAGTTGAGTTAATTTTTTTTCCGTTTCTGTTATACTGAAATTGTGATAGAAGAGATTAAATGGAGTTAAATTCAAAGTTCAATGGGACAAAATGGAAATTTTTAAATATTAGGAAGTAAAATGATAATGATCCTAAAGAAGACATAATGAAAAATAATCTTCAAATTTCTAGAAGAGAAAACTCTATAGAAAAATGTTTGAAAAAGAGGTTTAAAACTGGAGCTAAAACTAATTACCTCGGCCAAAGCAATTGATTGTGGAGTTAATCCCACTGGGGCAAATGCAAGCAAACGACTGATCCAAACCAGCAAATCCACAGACGCCTTCACTCTCTTCACAATCTCTACACGTATTAGTGTAATAGGAATCATTATACTGCAAAGATATCCCAAAACTCCATTTCGTCGGATCACCTTCATCACCAAACTCATAAATGGAGGTATAAGAAGAGCATTGAAACTTGGGCAGATCAAGAGCATAACCAGAACCGACAATGGCCAAAGAGTCATAAACACAGCACGTGTTAATGGGGCCATTCTGAGGCAACCCGATTCCGGAAACACCTTTGCAGGAGTACAAACCCCTACAAACGCGAGAACCCGAGCCGGTGTCGCAGAGATCTTCATCTGGGTCGAACAGAGGGGAGGTTGTGGAGCAACCAAGAAGAGTGAAGATGTTCTCGTCGGAGATGGCGAAAGGGCTGGCCTTGTCGAGGCTGAAACTGCCTGAGTTTTGCATGGAAGAGCACGTCGACATGAGAGGGTCCGTGATGATGATGGTGCTGCTTGGGTAGTCTATGGAGGAGATGGTGTAAATGCCTGTGGCTGTTGAGAGTTGGAGAGTGTTGGCATTGCATTTTATGTACCTGGCAAAGTCAGGGTGGCCGCAGCCGAACCCGGTGCCGAAAGGGTACTTCACGGGGATCGTACCGCAGGTTTGGCTGCACGTGCCGTTGGTGGGGATGGCATGGTCGGAGAGTGTTTGGGAGATGAGAAAGAGGGAGAGAAAGAGGGAGAGAAAAGGTTGTGAGAAAGGTAGCATCGTTGTGTTAAAGGATGGTTTTGGAGTGAAAATGAAGAGTGGAAAAAGGAAAAGGTTTTTCTCACATGAGTAGTAACATTTGAGGGGTTGAAATTTGAAAAAAAGCGTGGAAAGGAGTTATCTTTTCGGTGGAGGTGATAATTTTCAACGTGGTTTCTTTTTTTAATTTTCTTCCTAAAAAGTAGAGCCTATATATATTGGGATCCAAGCAAGAAAACACTGTAATCTAAAATAAAACTCTCTCCAATGGGAATCATCTCCAAATGGTCTATTTTATGGGCCCCACAAATCATCTCCAAAGGACAAAAACCCTTCTTCCCGCCAGCGTTCAATTCATATAATACTTGTTTTTGTGTCATTTTGACTAATTTCATCTAGGCTTTGTTAATCTCCGGATTAAAAAGCCAGCTTCCTAAAGCAAATAACACTTTTTTGAGAAAAAAGGTTTCAACTTTCACGTCTAATAAATAAAGAATATGTGCTAAGAAAAAAAAATTCAATACAAACACAACTATTTGGAGCTCTTTCTATTGATCCAACTAACCTTTTTTTCCAAAATAATAGCCAGTGCCGTTTACATTGAAAGAATGAAATCACCTCAGCAAACTTTGTCATGAAATTGAACCTTTTTCAGTATTCTACTGATATTCCTCTAAGAAACATTGTAATCTTTGATGTAAAGTTCGTTTAAAACTCAAAAATATTCTGGGATATGTTCCGACTCCTAAGCGAATCAGCTCTCGCTTCTCATCCTGAAGGATATCAACAGAAATGGTGGCCTTTGCTTGTAAAGATATCTTCCCAAGCAAAATACTATGGTCAGCCACTCCATAAGCTAGTTTAACCACCAGTCCGCCACTGGCGATCTAAATTTCCGGCACCAAACTGGACCCGAATGTTCTTCTCATATTGAAGTTGATATTTTTAACTCTTTTTTGCTGTGCGAATGACCCCTTCTTCTGTCATCCGAACACATGAGCTTTCAGCCAATGATGTTCCTCGCAACTTGCATAGAAAATGCCAGCAAAATTCTTTGCAAAACCAGCCAAACCGTAGGGAATCCTTACGCTGCCACGGCACCCACTGATTTATACAAACCACAATCGAGACTGACAAATGAAGAACTAGAAGTACCCATGACTTTTCCGATTCGTGTTTCAGAAAATTCATTCTGAAGTTGTTAAGTGGCCTGAGCTGAGAGCAGGGGCTTTAATGGATTGCTTGGGCGCTGGAGTTCATGCATTCAGACCAGCCCAATTCTTGAAAGCAACAAGTGCTTCCATTTTCCTGAAGTTTCTCCTCCTCAGTTTTGACACTTTAAGCTTCTTATGGGTCTCCATGAATGCATGTTTGTACCTCCACTTATCCACAAAGATCTTCATCTCCTGAGATTTCTCGACAACTTGCATTACCGCATCGAAGAAGCCTCCCTTAACAAGAGCATAGAGAAAGGCATCAACCAAGTTGTGATCAAACTTGATCCCCTTCTCACCATCGACTGAAACGTTTCGCTTAACTTCATTCCAAAGCATCAAAACATTGAAATACTTCTCTGCAGAAACGTACCCGCTTATAAGAGATAAATAAGTCTGCTCATTTGGTTTGAACCGCAGGAATATCATCCTTCGAAAAGTCCTCCTTGCATCTTCTAGTCTCCCAGCTTTACAAAAGGCATGGATAATGGAATTCCAATCATGGGTACCAACTTTAACTCGAGGATCCTCAACAACCTCGTCTAAGAAGGCTGCCATCAACTCTGGCCGATTATTCTCCATTAAGCCCGTCATTATGGTTAAGTAACTTCCCTTCAATTCAGAAACTCTAGCTTCTCTCATGTCCCTGAACAACGAAAGAGCAGAATGAAAATCCTGACAGGACATTGACGCTTCAACTAGAGAATCGTATGTCCCCATATCCAACTCAAGCCCTGAATTCCTAATATCCATGACCAACTGAGTGGCTTCAGCCGTCCAATGCTCTTTGCAATAAGCTTTCAGAATCGGCAAATAGACACCGAGCCCCAAAAAACCTTCCTGTGAATTCATTTCATCGAGAATGCTGTGTGCTTTATCCGATAAACCAACATCAACACAGGCGCTAATAATACCATACCCAACAGATCTATCCACCATATCAGCAAAAGGCTCTAACTTCTGAGCTTCAACAATCAAAGTGGCTAAAGCTTTAATACCTCCATTTTGAACAAATCCTTTCACAACTTCACAATAAGTTTCTTCACCTAAATTCAATAATTCTCCCTCTCCTCTCAAACCACACAAAATAGTTGCTGAAACAGAATCTAAATTTCCCGACTTAACATACCCGCTAATTAAATTTCTCCGAAACACCACTTTAGACTTAAAACCAAACCCCGCCATTAAACACTCTAACTCAGCAATCTTCTCTTCAAAGCCCTTCAATGCATACAAATAACCAAGAAATCCAAAACTTGATTCATCAGGCTTAATGCCCAAAACCGACATCGTCTCGACAACCCTCTCGGCGTCGCTAACCGATTCAAGCCCGCTGCAACATCCCTCCAGCGCCGCATTGCAAGCGGCCAAGTCGGGTTTCATGAAATCCAACTTCTCATCCAAGGCAATCCTACAATTCTCCTCGAAAACCCGCAAAAAAGACGCGAAGTTTCCGTTTTTTCTAGCGATCTCAACGACCGCATTGCCCCAAACGCTAAACGGCACGAAAAACCGATTCTTGAACATGCATTTGATCAAGGCAAACGCAGGGGCGGCAGTGTTGGCACACTTGAAGGAGTTCAAGAGCGATTTGACGGTGTCGAATTCCAACAATTCGGGGTTTTTCTCGACAACGAAAACGAGAGAAGCGAAAGCCCTCTTCAGATTGTGGAGGTCGTTGAGCGAGGACAAGTGGGTGATGAGGGAGTTGGTGAGGGACTTACTCGGGAAAGCGGAGCGGCTGGTGAGGGTCTTGAAGGACTTCCAGGCCTCGTCGGTGTCGCGGGTGAGGAGGGATTTGTGGAGGCTGGTCTCCAGAGAGGTGACGTCGTCTAGGGTTAGGGATTTGGGGGGCGGATTGGGGATGGTGGATTGGGAAGACCGCGGTGGGTCCCTCCTGAGGGCGAAGACCGAGGGCTGGAGGAAGGAGTAGAGGGTGGGGATTTCCGGTGTGTTGGACGAAAATTTTCTGTTTGGAACGAAGGAAAATGCTTTCCTCAACATTTTCTGCCAGGAAATTAAGCATTCATAGCTAACCAGTGTTTCCCACTGTCTTCTCCGGCTACTCGCTTTGAAAGAAAGGCTTTCCTCAATAAATGAAATTAGTAAATAATTGGGTATTTCGTAGGTTAAATTGCACATTTACGTTCTAAATTTTTTATTTTTATAATTTTATTTTAAATTTATTAATTTGTAGCAATTTACTGACACTGATAACAATGTTGGTTCTTTGTACTTGATGTGTGTGTGTGTGTGTGTGTTTTTTTTTTTTTTTTAAGCAAGCATTATTAAATGATGAGAAGAAGTAACTAATATCATAGTGATTAAGAACATTCTAAGTTGGGTTCTCTTTATTCGTTTATCAAGCTCCTCACTAATAAATGAAAAAGAAAACGAAAAAGATAAGGTTTTTATAAATGCAAAATTAAAATAAAGAGACACGTAGGTGTCAAAAATCCAAACTTGCACGCAGGCAAGAAGAAATAAAGACCAAAAGGAAAAAAAGACAAACCCATTGAGCGTTGGATCTATTTTCCCAAAACAATTGAGAAAGGCCTCATTAAAACCCTCGTTCAAGAAAATTTAGTGGGAAAAACATGGAAGAGGGAAAAAGAGTGCATTAATAACACAACTTCCAAGGAAAGACAAATCTATTGCTTTGTTTGATAACAAAGTTTAACTCTAATTAAACTGTACTTTTTCATCTCAATTTTTATTTTTTTCTGAACAGTCTACAAAATTTATAACTATTTTTTAAAAAATCAACTCAACTCAAACTTAAAAATTCCATCTCAACTCAAACTCAACTCATTCACTAAACGGACCCTATAATTAGAAAGTCCAACCATGTCACGTCTTATCAATTTAGAGTAGAAGTCTAAGGAAGACCACCACCAACAATCTGAAAAAACTTGAACCGCATGAGTGGATAATTTATCAACAACATAACTTCCATTATTATAAACATGGAATATTGAAAAACTGATGCTATTAAGATATTCTAGAGTGAGAGGCGATTTGGCCTTGAATTTCCAAGGCACGTTAAGAGAGCGGAAAGAGAGTGAATTGATCACATAACTCGAGTTGCACTCAAACAAAAAATGATTCAAACTAAATCTTTTAGTATGAAGCACGTCAAAAATGACACCCATTAATTATGCTACAAAAGTGTATAGAATCCCAAGAAAACATGCGAAATAACTTTTACAAGACCTAGATGGGTTCTAAAAACTCCAAATTTATATTTGAAACCAAACTTATTCAAAATTTAATATTTTATAAAACTTAATTAAAGATCTTAGTCTTTGAAACCAAACTTATTCAAAATTTTATATTTTATAAAACTTAATTAAAGATCTTTGTCTCAATAAATTTGGGTTAAAATAGTTAAAAAGATCATTCGTGCTATTAATTAACAACTCATGTATAAATCATTTGTTAATTTCTTTCAAAAAATTAACATTATAATTAATGGGAGAAATTACTACAAATTTACAAGTTAATGATATAAATTGTCAAAATTAAAAGTTTAAGATGTAAATTGCAAATATGCAACAAGTTCATAGGATTTTGATGCAAAAAGAAGTCTATATATATTTTTCCTAATATGTTTTCTTTAATGGTTTGCAGACTGCAGTGATTTTTTTAAGTGTAATTTGTCTATTTAGTTCTTAATCTTTTTATGAAATTACCATTTGACCCCAACATTATTTTCCTAACTAAAAACTCTCTAAACTTCTTAAAAAAAAAATGTAAAATAATCATTTTCGTTAACAGACGTTATGTTAATACAATTATCTCTGTTGCTATTAAACTTGATGATGAGAAATGTGCTCCTTTGCTCGCTTTCAAATAGTCGGGAGCCTAGAGACTATGAGAGCTGCTATTTAGTAACTCAGTATGCAATGCGAAACTGAAATTTAGTAATGTTGGGACGTTATTCTTGTTGAGAAAGTTCTTTCATCGTGGCTTTTGCATATGATTTTAGACGATACAAGGAGAACAATAAAGGTTAACCTTTGAATTTAATTAGATAAAATGATTCAAAAAACTACCAATATGGAACAAAAATATTAGCAGTAGTTAACAATTTTTTGTTGAAGTTTTAGTAGAAGTTTCAAATATTTTTAAAAGAGCTTGCTTGAATCGAAAAAGTGTTGGATGATAGCATATGGCTGATTAATTATGATTCATATGAATCATAATTTCAGTTCTAATTTGATTGTTTGAAGTCATTGTTTTAGTTTTAGTTTTTTTTTTAATTAATAATACGAGCTTGAAGTGATACACATTCAAAAAAAGAAAAGAAAATAAAAAAGCAAAACAAAACAAAACAAAGAAATGAGACAAATGGATATAGGTACTTGCTTGAATCGGTGGGAAAAAAAAAAAAAAAAAAAAGGATGATAGCAAATAGCTGATTCATAACGCAAGGTAAAGAAAAGACAAATAAAAACCTTATGATTTTTTTCTCTCTAAAATATAAATTAAAAAAAAAACTCAAACAAAGGTTTATGTTTTATTTGGTAATACATTTTAACTCCAACTAAATTGTACTTTTTCATCTCAATTTTTGTCTTTTTCTGAAAAATTAATAAAGTTTATAATTATTTTTTAAAAAGTCAACTCAACTCAAATTTAAAAATTTCATCTTAACTCAAACTCAACTTATTCACCAAACACCCTCAATTTCGGCTTCTCTTATGGCCACAATTCCCGTCGTTTGCTGCGTCACGATCTCCTCCCTCAGCTTCATGATGACCCCTTTTGTGTGAGTGATCTCCGTGGTACGTTACAAACACCGCCTTGCTCACCGGACAATTGGGCTCATGTGAACACTTACACATATACCTAAAAAAAAAAAAAATAGATTTAAGTTAAATTATTAATCATAGTTTTAAGTACAAAAACAAATTAATGAAACAACATGATAGACGATTATTAGAACACACTATATTCCTAAAAAATATACATTCTATGGTCTTTTTCTTCAACGACATTAATCTTATCCCACGAGCACTCGTCGTACGGGTCAAATTCCCTGCCACTCACTTTCTCTATCCTTAGCCGCCTCGGTGCCGATGCCGATGCCGATGCCGTTGCCGTTGCCGTTGCCGGTGGTGGAATATTGGATCCAGAAGAAGAGATGATGATTTGACATAATAACTGGAGAGCTAACAAGGGTTTTCTTTGAGCTTCTGATGTCGTCGGTGGCAAACGACATCCAGCTAGAAATTGCATAGCTTCGACGAATAATGGTTGTGGATGTGGTGTTGATGCATTCGAGCTAGCAAGCAATCTCTTCTGAAGGGCCGGTTTCACCAGAGGGAGAATACATATTTCCTTGTCCGTGTGCAAGTTAAACGACAGCAAACTCTTAAACATTGACTACATGTCGTTTTCCTTAATAAACGACAGCAAAATTTAGAAATGTCATTTTTTTTCCCTTCTTTTTTGGAGGGAGGGGGGTTGCTGAAGCTTGTCCTATCTGTTTAATGAGAATACAAGTGAATTGTCCCCCCCCCCCCCCCCCCCAAAAAAAAAAAGGAAGACTTTCATCTTTATATTACAATCGGTCTGTCGTTCAAACTTTAAAAACACAAAACGACAATAAAAATTTAAGTAAGCACGACATGTCGTTTTTTCGATGACAATAAACATGTCATTTTAGATATACGTTGTTTTGATAAAACGACAGCATACTTCAAACCACAAGCAACACCGTTCGTTTAAAATACAACACGACACAAGTAATCAAAACGACAGCATACTTCTAACCATAAGCAACACCGTTCGTTTAAAATACAGCACAACATAAAAAATTTAAGTAAGCACGACATGTCGTTTTTTCAAATGACAAGAATCATATCACTTTAGAAAAATTTTTTTTTTTTTTTTCCAAGAACTTTCATCAACAACATCAAACTTTCAGAAGAAAAATTAACTTTTTTCTGTAAATTTTCTAAAATAATGATAATAATAGTGATAATAATCATGGAGATCAGCCTCTCTCTCTAGAATTTCCATTGACAATGTTGTTTTCGCACTTCATGACCTTTCTTATGTTAAAGCGTCTCCAAATGTTCTTGTGTTCAGGGTTTTTCGCTTGCTATATATATGTCTTTTCTGTTTTTGTTTGACTAATATCTTCATGTTCTGATTCTTGGTTCTAAATAGTTTAATGAACTGTTTTATATGGGGAAACCATAGACTAGGTGACATTGGAATTCAGTTGTTCAAACCCTTCATTTGATGACTGGATTGGAGTATTTTCTCCTACTAATTTCAGGTAGTTAGTTACATGTCCTTGTATTTCTAAACACTCCTTGAGGATTTGGTTTTAGCTAACATTTCTAACATCAAAAAAGCTATTCGCTACGCCAGAGATATAATGAGCCCCACAAAGATGGTTTCTAATGTTGAGAATCACCTTATATCTCTTTATCGAGCCAGCTTTGTGCAGAGTCGAATTGAGTAGCTTTTGGAACATAGTAGCATATTCATCTTACCTGTGAAATTGATTTTATTGGACGAAATTATTTTATTTTATTTTTCGACAATAGGCTTTATCTTTCTAATTGCTTACTCTTGCTCCGAAGAAAATCCAAGAGTTTTGGCTCCAGTTTTGTGTTCTGCACCAATTATAAGGTTCATTGAGTACTCCTTTGCCAAAGCCTTCTGTGCGTTGCTTCTTAAAACTTCCTTTCCTCGAAATGCAAAACAGCCTGAAGAGATAACAAGTATATATATTACTTCTTCTTCAGTATCAGTTTGCCAATTATTCCAATCATGAGTACAAAGACACAGGAAAAGGGTTCTTGAAGTTTCAGCTGATCAACCGGAGATCTGACTTCTCCTTTGCTTCATTTTCTGGCGGCTTATCAAATGTAATGTGCAAATCGTAACCTGTCTGTGCTATGAACCAAAATACTGAAGCGTGCCTCCCTCAGTCACTTTCATGCATTGACTTGTGCTTCTCTTTACAATTAGAATGCGCAAATTTTTCCCTCCTTAAAGATCTTTAACTAGTCTTGCTTCTTTTTTTTTTTTTTTTTTTCTGATTTGTTTTCTTTATGTAATAAGCCAAAGATGGTGGCTGTATCAAACCATGTTGCTTTCCACAATCCAACTTCACCAGTTTACCGCAAACGGGACAAGGGAAATCATGTGATGAAGTGAGTAAAGTTTTCCTATGGTTGCTATACTTGAAACAAAAGGCGTGAAAATAGATGGTCCTATTATTTATTTTTTTCAAGAACTTTTTGTACTAAACCATATCTATGCCAGTTTCTTTTAAAAGCTCCTAGTTTGTGCGTGAGTTGGGAATTAACTTGTTCTCCTCTATATTTTTTTTCCGGCTGCTATCACAGCTCTATTTTCGTATGCCAATGAAAAAAACAATATCTATAGTTTTGTATGTGTTCCGATGACTGTGACATGGACAAGTGGATACGGAACCGATGAAGCAGAACCTTTTGTTGAATGAGATCCGAAAGAAGGAGATCGTATATGTTCCCCAGCTGGGACTTTGTCTTTTAAATGTAATAGCATGTGTGGTGTGCAACTGTCTCACAACATCTTTGCTTAGGATCGTTACTGTCTTTACATATAACAGTTTATCTAATCAAAATATATCCACACAGGAGCACCAGCAAGAACCGTGGGATGGCGTGATCCTGGTTTCATACACACAAGTTTTCTAAAGGACCTGTGGCCAAATAGAGTGTATCAAGTTACCTTATTCGTGAATATTGATAAAGAGCACGTTTTTCGTGTCTTATTTTCATGCAGGTACACAAACTAGCTGGGGGTTCAACGAAACATATATTTGGAGTCAGAATTATCAATTTAGAGCATTTACTTATGCTGGTCAAAATTCTTTGCAACAAGTAGTCATTTTTGGTGACATGGGAAAGGTTTGAACCTCCTTGGAATGTATTTTGACTTGCTGACCCGACTTTCTTTTGCCATTCTGAAATGTGAACAAAACAATAACATCTAATTTACAGGTCTGATTAAAAACAGTAATTTTACTTGCTTAACACTTTCTTTTGTGTGAACACAATATCATTCTCCCTTTAATTTAAGAATATGGTATTGATCTTTAGTCAGCTGAAAAATTCTTTTATACCTTTTGGAAGCGATG
The DNA here is from genome assembly GCA_038430175.1 of Ficus hirta. Taxonomy (NCBI): domain Eukaryota; kingdom Viridiplantae; phylum Streptophyta; class Magnoliopsida; order Rosales; family Moraceae; genus Ficus; species Ficus hirta. The sequence continues at coordinate 10,840,667 of CM076595.1, read as the reverse complement.
TGAAGGACAGGGCTTCATAGTTTTACCTTTTAATTTTGCAGGATGAAGCTGATGGTTCCGATGAATATAACAATTTCCAACGTGAGTCCCTGAACACTACTAAACAACTCATCCAAGACTTTAGAAAACATTGATGTTGTTTTCCACATTGGAGATTATATGTTATGCAAATGGTTATCTTTCACAGTGGGACCAATTAACAGCGCGGGTTGAGCCAATTGCATCCACTGTGCCGTACATGATTGCGAGGTTTGTCAACTTCATAATGTAACTTGTTGCCCATGGCTACTCCATATGCTCCCGTATTAGCATACCAAAACAAGATGTCTGAGAGAAAATATATATATATATATATATATATATATGAAAGATTGTAAATCACGTGGAAAGGCACTTGAACTTACTTAGGGAATATGATTCAGCAGAATGGAAAGGCAAGCTGGAATCCTTACATATTTCATTAAGCACTGCTTAGCGTTGGTTGGCAAATTACAGCCGTGGCTGATCCTCCTCGCGCATCAGCTTCTAGGAGACTCTTCTTGTATTTGTTATACAAAAAGTACCAATTTGCAGAAGCAATGGAAAGGGAGAGCCTCCAGAAACTATGGCAGAATTACAAGGTTGACATTGCCAATTGCCGTATCTATGGCCCTACATGTGCATAACTATGAGAGAACTTGTCCTGTATACCAGTCATACCCACAAAACTTTATGCAAATTATGTATTGTTTAAGTTCATTTGCTGGAATTTACAATCTGTTCATTGTGAATTTTGCTCCTTTATAAGCCTTTTTCAAGAGTTCAACAAGGTTTTACTATAACCATCAACACTTTTTTTTTTTTTTTTTATAAGTTTTCAAGCTCGTGAAGTACATTATGTTCATAGCAAGTATCTCTAGTCCCTGCAATAGAACGCAAATGGTTTATCTAACAACATACCATCAACAAAGAGAAGCACTGTTACAACTCACATTCTTAAGAATAATGGTGTCTTCGTTTACACAGAAGTGATATAGAACTATATATTCATATTAGTTATATAAACCGTGGTAGAAACAGAGGGTTCTACCTCCTCGCAAGAGAAACCGATTACACAAAATGGCCCAAAGGCATAATGCATCAGCTTAACACATTTGTAGAGTCCGAAGAAACTTGAACAAAAGAAAAGACTTAGAAAGAAAGCTGGTAAACTATGCTAGCTAAACCAGAAAGGAAATCGACAAAGACAGTGCCTTAATAGCCACCATCAGTTCCTAAACACACATAACCTAAACGACCTGATTATTCATCTTCTTCGTGTCTGTGTTCTCCTCTGTACGTAACGTACACCACTTTTTTCATGGGGCACTTCGACCCAGCACAGTTATAGACGAACCTTGAAAAAAAAAAAAAAAAAAAAAAAAAAAGAGAAAATTACTAAGCAGAGTCTGAAGAAGCACAAAACAAAGTAACAAATGGAAGATTACTGCTCCATATATATATATATATATATATGTATGTATATACTATATATACCTGTTAATTTTGCTTCCTGTAGTAACATCAAAAGTTTTCCAGTTGCAATCGTCCCACGGATCGAACTCTGTACCGCTCACTTTCTCCTCCCATGGCGTTTGAAGTGGCAAGTCAGAGATCGACGGCACAAAATGTTGTCCCAAAGAAGGAAGTGACAGGCTCGTTGGTGATGCCGGTGACCACGACGGTGCTGGAAAGTTGGTGACAGACGGCACAGCATATGGTCCCAAAGGTGGAACTGACAGGATCGGTTCCGGTGACCGTGCCGGTGGTGGAATCGATCCGACGGTCTCAGAGAGTAGTTGCAGAGCAGACGAAGCCTGAGCAAATATAGAGGAAAGGCTCGTTCCGCTCTGAGATAATTGACGCACAGCAGTCAAGAATTTCACATTCTTTTCAGAGGTCGAGGATGGAAGTGGATTTTGAGCAAGCAACGAAATAACATGCGCCACCACTGATGGATTGCTAAATGAATCATCAGTGGTTTGTTGAGAAGGAGGATTAGGAGAAGACATTTTTTTTTTCTGATCGGTGTTTGGGTAATGGGTTTTTTCCAACTGAGACCAATTTTTCTTTTATAAATTGCTGGTTATGTGCTCTTTGCCTGGGGGGAGCAGTAGGGGAACAGTGAGCGACTGCTTCGCTCAAAATACGTGATATCTGCGGAGTTTCCCTTTTTTTTTTCTTTTTTTTTTTTTTTGGCGTTTCTGACAATTATAATTTGACGTGAGTCGGGGGCGTATTGCGCGCACGATCTTGTTTGGGCGCATATTGCGCGTACGGCATCAATGGCATCGCCACCGAGGCAGCTAAGGATAGAGAAAGTATAGAGTTGTTGTTTGATAGTTTATTTCAAGTTAAATTATATTTTTTTCATCATGTTTTTTATCTTTTTTTCTAAAAGTTTTTTATCTTTTCTGAAAAAGTCAATCAAGATTACTATTTAAACTTACAAATCTTAACTCAAACTCATACACCAAACTAACCATATATCATTATAACGATATAGTATATAAATTAAATGGTTGTACAATATTATTATTAACTTTGGAGTCTTTTCCGCAGCTTATAAGAGTATGTATGAATAAAAAGTACTTTAACTGCGAGAAATCAATTAACTACATCATGTGCTGGTAATATGGGTCACGGCACGATGACACGATTTGAAAACGACACGAATTTTACAGGTTCGGGTTGGAAAATATAGAGGCCGAGTCAAATTCGGGTGACCCAAAATTGACATAGGTAAAAACGGGTCGTGTTTGGGTTGGACCCGTTGAACCCGAACACGATCCGTTTTTTCCCATGTCAATTTCGGGGTAAATGTCGTATAAATTTCGGGTCAATTTCGGTTCGCCCGAACACAATCCGGGTCCGACTCAAAAAAGTTTGATATGCTTTAAAAAAAACCCTAAATCCTTTTTAATTTACCTTTTTATGAATTTGGGATATAATTTGCTTAAATTGAATTGGTTTTTGTGTTAAATTCAAATTAAATGCAAGTTCAATTTAGGTCCAATTCGAGTTGCGGGTTCAATTCGGATCAAATTCGTATCGCGGGTTCAGTTCGTGTCACGGGTTCAGTTCGTGTCGCGGGTCAATTTCGTGTAGCAGGTCAAGTTCAGTTCGTATCGTGTCAACCCGTTACGGGTTCGTGTCGTGTTCGTGTCGCGGTTTGAAGTCGTTTTCGTGTCACAGTCATGTTTGAGTTGGGGAAGAAAAAAATCGATATGACTCTAACACGACACGAATCCAACACATAACACGGATTGCCATACATGTATATACATGTAGTGTACATATGAGGTGCTTAAGCTCGACTTCATTCCTTTGACATACATATATATATTTGCTTAATTTGAAAGTTGATTGGCAACATTTATGAAAAATATATAGTACTCCAAAACAAGCTATAGTGTCGGAAGATAAAGGTGGACATGGAGATATTATGAAGACAAGAAGATATAATACTGCCCTACCCATTACTCAATGAGGAAATTGGAGACAGCAAAGCTGCTTATTACAGATGATTCTATTCTAATGTTAAAACAGCAGTACTAAAAGCTTTGGAGTGTCTATATATATATATATGTGTGTGTGTGTGTGTGTGTGTGATTTTCTAGCAAGAAAATAGATATCTGACGATTTCTTTTTTTTAAGGAATACATTTATATATATAATGAGGACTTTATTTCTTCTTTATTAGAACTCTTAACATCAGCCTGCCTCTGCCAATGTTCTACGTGTATATTTATATATATGTATATATATGCATATATTTGTGATCTTTAGCTCGTTTAAATATTACCTTAGACTATACATATATATACACAAGGATTTTCTTGCATCTTTTCTGCATATGCATATTAGCTTGCGTCCATCAAGAATCGAGAACATCTTTTCAAAAATAAATAAATAAATAAATAAAGTTCCAAATATAGATAACTGCAAGCGCGCTGCCAATTTGCTGGTGGTGCAACGAATATGATGAGGGGCTTTTTAAAAGGTAGGACTCCAGCTAATTGGCCGCCATAGACCTGAGGGTAGTCGAGACACACTTGCCATTTTTGTCTTAACATCACAGCTGCTAATGGCTATTGTACGCCTTCTATATATATCTACTGATCATGAGACTGACATCTTTCTTTTATGTTTTCACATATATATATATATATATATGTATATACCTCCAAACAAAACCTTCTAATGGGTTCGTTGGTCTCATTTCTCTGGTAAATTCGTGAAAAGTATAAATGGGTTCACATTAACATATATACACATATAAATAATTACGAGAGAAAGATGCTCTGTAAGTACTTTGACCAAAATTTATTACTTCTAATTAGAGGCCACAAACAAGCCTATGTAGCTAAGAGTGTGACGTGGAAAATTAATTAGAACAAGTTATATATGTATATATATGTGTACGTACGTACGTAAGTATGTATGCTGATTGATCCCAAGCTTAATAAAATAAAGCAAATAAATTGACCTCAATTAGATCATAGAATTAATCCCAACCAAGATTACTGACTTAATAATTAGTTAGATTATTTTGTAATCTCTAGCTTTTTTTTTTAAAAGAAAGGAAAATAAAGAAAATAAGAGACTGTAGTTTAGACATTGAATGAGCAATTTCCTGAAGCAAATTAGAATTAAACATCCAAGGGAAAAAAAAAAGAATTAAATAGGAGAAATTAGTCGAGCACAATATGAAAAGACAAAATTAGAAATTAGTACTCTAATTATAGAAAAGGCTTCTGAAAAGATTTGTTGTGTAGAAAAAAAAAAAAAAAGAAAAAGCTGAAAATGAAACATGCGCAGTACTCTTCGTTTCGTTTTCATCTGCATTTGCGTAAACGCACAGTCGTATGTCACCTTGCTATCTCCAAACAAATAAAGAAAAGGAAACGGCATATCAAATTGCGTGTACAGATCAGCTCAGGAAATTAAGAGAAACCCAAAAGCAGTACTGGTCATTTCAAACATTATAAATCAAAAGAGATATATATATATATATATATATATATATAAAACAAAGAAACCCAGATATGTATAGAGAAGTAGTACTCTTACCAAAACAAAGAAAGCATAAAAGTAGTCTTTACAAAAACAAAGAAACCCATACGTATAGGAAATTGAACCCACCAAGACCAACCTTACTCTTGGAACTTAAAAACAAAAGAAAAGAAACCCTAATCAACCTTGCCATTTTTGGACATAAAACAGGCTACAAAAAGACTGAAAACCTTTAGAGTTCAGAGATGAAAACCACAACCATTTCTTAGACCTTAGAATCCTAACCTTGCCATTTTGGAAAATTAATTAGCCAAGTTATATATTTATATATATGTATATGTATGTACGTATGTATGTATGCTGATTGATCACAAGCTTAATAAAATAAAGAAAATAAACGGACCTTAATTAGATCAGAGAATTAATCCCAACCAAGATTACCAACTTAATAATTAGTTAGATTATTTTGTAATCTGTAGCTTTTTTTTTTTTGAAATGAAAGGAAAATAAAAGAAAATACTAGAGACTATAGTTTAGACATTGAATGAGCAATTTCCTGAAGCAAATTAGAATTAAACATCCAAGCACAAAGAAGAAGAAGAAGAAGAAGAAGAAGAAGAAAATGTCACGCTTATATATATATATAAAGAAAATTATAAAAACTTCGCATTAAGAGCGAGATAGCGCGGGCCCCGCAAGGATCAATAAGCCCTGATTTTTATTATGTTATTTTATTCTTGTTATTTTTAATTGACACGTAAAGAAAAAAAATTTTGAGGTCTGTTTTTTTTTTTTTTTTTTTTTTTGTTTATAATTTTTAAGTAGAAATCATATCCATAAGTATAATCTACTTTTTTTTTTTTTTTTTCATAGAACAAAAGTATCACTAATTGGCAATTATATATGCAATGTCTCAAAGTGTTGACCGGTTTCAAAGGTTATGGATGGGCAATATATATATATATATATATATATATGTATATTCTTTGAATCCGAAGATACCTATGAGAGGATCTTTGGAACCGATCATTTCTTTCCCAATAGGTAGCGTATATATAAGTATATTCATATAACACGAAAGCTTCTCTTAAACTTAGACTGATCATTAAGTTCAAAATTTTTTTAGACAAATCAAGGAAAATTACTAAATCGATCGGTTTTTAAGAAGACTAATACAAGTTTGATTGTTCAATGCTATGTATCAAGTGCAAAAAGGAAAAGGAAAAATAAAAATAAAAATAACAACAATAATAATTGGCATGCTTCAATCAACATAGGGAAAATGTTTGTTTCCAAAAGTAAAATAATTTTTATATGCTACGGAAATGTGGTCTTAGATAATACGTAACATTTTAGAGGGAATATGATTCAGCAGATCAATGGAAAGGCAAGCTGGAATCGTTGGCCATCGAAGGTAATAATTTTCATTAAGTCGGTGCCGCCACCTCAAAGAAAGCTGGTAAACTATGCTAGCTAAACCAGAAAGGAAATCGACAAGACAGTGCCTTAATGGCCGCCATCAATTCCTAAACACACATAACCTAAACGACTTAAAAACTTTAAAAAGACTAAAACAAAAGGCAAGTAGTTTTCTTAGTTTTGAAAGACTTGAGAACAGAACATAAGTATTTTCTTAGTTTTGTTGGTGATTCTCTTGCCGCTGCACCCTCTGCTATCCTTATCCTTCATCTTCTTCGCTCACAGCTGCTTTTTCGTGTTCATGTCTCCCATTATAGGTTACATACACCACTTTTTCCATCGGGCAGTTCGGCATGTCAGCACACTGATATGTAAACCTTGAAAAAAAAAAAAAAATTACTAGGCAGAGTTTGAAGCACAAAACAGAAGAAACAAATGGAAGATTACTTCTCCATTTATATTATACATACACATACATACATACATACACACATACATATATATATATATATATATACACACACACATACCTTTCAGTTATGCTGTCTTGACTAAAATCAACAGCATTCCAGTTGCAATTATCCCACGGATCGAACTCTGTACCAGTCACCTTCTCCACCCTTGGCTGAGGGCGTGGAAAGTCAGAGATCGACGGCACAAAGTGTTGTCCCAAAGAGGGAAGCGACGAACTCCTTGCTGGTGCCGGTGACCATGACGGTGGTGGAAAGTTGGTGACGGACGGCACCACATATGCTCCCAAAGGTGGAACTGATAGGATCGTAGCCGGCGCCGTCGCAGTTGCCGGTGTAGGTGTAGGTGCCGGTGGTGGAATGGATCCGAGGCTCTCAGAGAGTAGTTGCAGAGAAGACGAAGCCTGAGAAAGTAGAGGGGAAAGGCTCGTTAATTGCCGCACAGCTGACAAGAACTTGGCGTCAGTTTCAGAGGCCCAGAATGGTAAGGGATTTTTAGCTAGCAACGAAATAATAGACTCCACCACTGATGAATCGGTAAGTGAATCCAACATTGATGGATCGCTAAGTAAATCATCCAAAGTGATGGTTTGTTGAGGAGGAGGAGGAGGAGGAGGAGGAGGAGGATGAGGAGAAGACATTTTTTCTGATGGGTGTTTGGGTAAGTGGGTATTTTCCAACAGACACCAATTTTCCTCTTATAAAGCTGCTTATGTCCTCTTTGGCTGCGGGGAACAGTAGGGGAACGGTGAGTGAGTCGGGGGCGTATTGCGCGTACTATCTTGTTTGGGCGCAAATTGCGCGTACGGCATCAAGGTTGTTTTTAATATATATATATATATATAGATATATATGTATATATATTTTAGGGCATAATATGTTTTGAAGATTGTTACTCTAGCTAATTGGTTTATCGACATTTTCACATGTTTATAAAAGTGGCTTGTCATTTTTATTTTTTGATCAAGGTGTATTCTATTTAATTATGGTACATCTAACTACTAGGAATCATATAAAATAATAAAGAAAAATTTTGAATTATAAAAGTGTTAGTGGAAATCACGCTCACGTGCACTTAGTGACGTTTCATATTACCATACTTGTTGACTTCAAGTGGCGTTCCTGTTACACTAATTGTCGCTCTCAATCAAAATCAAAAGCTCTTGTACTAATTTTTAGAAGTAGATGCATTATTTATACATTATCGAGATTAATAAAATCTCAAAAGAAAATAAACAAACACAAACACATTAAATTTAAAGAAGTTTATCTCAATAAAAGATAAATTATTTCATCTTTCAGCGGGTGTATCAATTCATTATATAATTATCTACTACTGAACATGTTTCTTAACAATTGTACGTGTGTGTGAAATGTTGATTAACTTTTGTTTTATAATTGCGTTGGAAGGTGGATTTGAAGTATAATTTCTGTATGTTTGCTTTCACGTCCTTTTGGAGGCTATTTTTTGTGCTTCTTTACGTTGTCAAGATGATTTGATCCATGATTCTAGTTCTCTGAGTCATATCTATTTTATGAATGTAGAGGGTCTTGCTCCTTAAGCTAGTATCAGTACCATTTCTCATTTTATTATTTATGATTATTTTTTCGTTATTTTTGCGGTTAGAATCTTTCTTTTCAAAGTTTGTTTAATTTTGACAATTTCATTAGCCCTTTGACCTTCTCTCTCTCTCTCTCTCTCTCTCTCTAATTTTTCTTTCTTTCTTCTTCTTTTTTTTTTTTATTTTTTTATTTTTTTAAAGAAAGGATACTAGAATCTCAAACATATATTCGCTTACTAAAAGATGCCAGAGTTGCTATGTTTTCAGATGTAAACATCTATTTGTGATCAATTTAACTGTATATATTAACTTTGTTTGTTTCACTAATCACATTGGAATTGTTAATCACATGAACTCTATATTCCTATCACGAATTCTGGTATATTGGGTTACTTATTTTCTCACTATTTTTATTTTTTTTTTCTTTTGCTGGAATTGTAACTAATTATATGGTTATTTATAGTCGCTATAATTATCTTTATCGGCCAATGGTGAATAGAAGCTACAGTCTCTCTTTAAAAGAAAGGTAGCTTCTCAGAGGAGTAAAATATACGCATGTATATACAGATATATATATATATATATATATATCTTCGACGCTGGTGTAATACCAACTTTTTTCTTTTATGTATTTATCTCCATCTTGTGCTGCCCCCAGCTTCATTTCTTATAGTCATATACATTCTCTTATATCGTTCATAGAAATTTATGATTAAAAAAAAAAAAAAAAAGCGAAATACAAGTAATAACATCTCATTCAAGCAAACAAGTATGATGTAGCTTTTGTAAATAATTAGCAATGGCATCACATTCAAGCAAAGAAAGTAGTATGATGTCTGCAAGAAGTAATTTAGCATGATCACACAAAGTGTAATGTTCGGTCATGTTACGATTTTAGATGCAGATATATTTTACATGTGTTTCTAACATATATATATATATATTTATTTATATTTATGAAAAAATTTTCAATGGTTACTCTATTATTTTTAATAATCATCTATGGTTATAGACTAAATTATAAAAAGAAGTATATTTATTAATTACATTTGATGATGTGGAATTTTTATGACTTATTATAGCAAGTTAAACGACATATTATCTTAAGCATTAATTAAAAATATTTCTCCTTTTTTTTTTTCCGTTGAAAGTGCAAAATAAATATCAAGACTATTATTATAATTACTTCTTTTTAAAGAGTTATAATTACTCTTCATATGTATTAAGTTGAGGAAAAATTACCGTGATTAATTAATATTAGTGTTATTTTCTCCTTTTATATTATTCTTTTCAATTTTTTTTTCTCATTTTTGTTTATATCAAATTATCATAAACTCTTTTTATTATTATTTTCTTTTCTACTAAGTTTCGTAGAAGAATAAGTTAATTAGATTATCGCCACACCACATGCTTCTTGTAGAAAAATAATTCTTATTTTTCTTAGTAAATAGAAAAATATTTTCTTACTTAGATTTCGTGAACTGCAGAATTCTAAGGGGGAAAACGGATGATAATAGTCAATAAATTGAGAACAAAAAAAAAAATACATAGAATAGAGAAAGCTGGTATAGTGAAATAATGGAGGAAAGTGGGCATTTGCAGGATTTAAAAAAAACAAAAAACAAAAAACAAAACAAAACAAAAACAAAAACAAAAACAGCAGCAGCAGCAGCAGCAGCAATTGTCGGAAGATAAAGGTGGACATGGAGATATTATGAAGACAAGGAGATATAATACTGCCCCAACCATTACCCAACGAGGAAATTGGAGACAGCAAAGCTGCTTATTACGGATGGTTCTATTCTAATGTTAAAACAGCAGTACTAATAGCTTTGGAGTGTCTCTCTCTCTATATATATATATATATATTTGATTAATTTGAACGTTGATTGGCAACATTTATGAAAAATATATAGTACTGCAAAACAACAGTACTAGAGTCTAGAGCTATAGTGTCGGAAGATAAAGGTGGACATGGAGAGACGATATTATGAAGAAAAGAAGATATAATACTGCCCTACCCATTACCCAATGAGGAAATTAGAGACAACGAAGCTGCTTATTACAGATGGTTCTGTTCTAATGTTAAAACAGCAGTACTAATAGCTTTGGAGTGTCTATATATATATATGTGTGTGTGTGTGTGAATTTCTAGCAAGAAAATAGATATCTGACGATTTTTTTTTTTTTAAGGAATACATTTATATATATATATCATATATCATATATATATATATATGAGGACTTTATTTCTTCTGTATTAGAACTCTAACATCAGCCTGCCTTTGCCAATGTTCAACATATATACACACACACACACACATATATTTATGCATATATTAATTTGTGATCTTTAGATCGTTTAATATTACCATAGACTATACATATACACAGACACACACACACACAAGGATTTTCTTGCATCTTTTCTGCATATGCATACTAGCTACCGTCCATCAAGTGTCGAGACCAACTTTTCACAAAACAAAAAAAAAAAAAAAAAAAAAGCAAAGAGCTCAGTGCACACTCTTATGACATTTTTATAGAGTAGAGAGACGTAACAAACTTCTGGCAATTTATATTTTTGTCTGACAATTTATCTGAGACTCCCGCCGCAGGAAACTTTCCAAGCTATACTCTATATACATATTTCTATATATACATATATATATATATTTATTTATATATGTGTGTGTGCGGAGTGGGACTACAAATCCAAATTATTAAAAAAAGAAATAAAGTTCCAAATATGGATAGCTGCAAGCGCGCTGCCAATTTGTTGGTGGTGCAACGAACATGATGGTGGACTTTTTAATAGGTAGGACTCCAGCTAAGTTATATATGTATATATATATATATATATGTATGTACGTATGTATGTATGCTGATTGATCCCAAGCTTAATAAAATAAAGCAAATAAACGGACCTTAATTAGATCATAGAATTATTCCCAACCAAGATTACCGACTTAATAAATGGTTAGATTATTTTGTAGTCTCTAGCTTTTTTTTTTTTTAATGAAAGGAAAATAAAAGAAAATATAAGTACTAGAAACTATAGTTTAGACATTGAATGAGCAATTTTTCTGAAGCAAATTAGAATTAAACATCCAAGCAAAAAATAAAAAAAAAGAATTAAATAGAAGAAATTAGTCGAGCACTAGTACTCTAATTATAGAAAAGGTTTCTGAAAAGATTTGTTGTCTAAATATATATTTCTCTTAGGATTATACGATTGGTTTTCTGGAATTTGGAGATCACAGCTTATAATTGTTTCATTAAAAATAATTCTCACATCTAATATTCACAAACTAGTTAATATTTATTAGGTTGAATGCAGGGTGGGTCTTTCTTTAGCTGTTGGTCCGTTTAACCCCCTTTTTTTTTTTTAAACCCTGGTTTCTTTTCTTACAGCTCGTTAAAGAAATAAAAAAAAATAAAAAGTGAAAAATGAAACATCCGCATTACGCTTCGTTTCTAATTTACATCTGCATTTGCTTAAACAAATAAAAGAAAGGAATAAGCACATCAAATTGCGTGTACAGATCAGATCAGGAAATTAAGAGAAACCCGAAAGCAATACTGGCCATTTCAAACATTATAAATCGAAAGAGAAATAATATATATATATATATATATATGAAACAAAGATGTATATTTTAACTTTACACATTCTGGTATCATATATCTACATCTATAAAGGTGTGATGAAGCAGGCAGCTGTGTTGTGACTTTTTTTTTTCTTTTTTTCTTTTTTTTTTTTTTTCCAGTTGTGCCCCTTCTCTTTTATTGTTTTTACTTGTATTGTGACTTTTTTTCAATTATGCCCCTTCTCTTTTATTATTTTTACTTGTGTTGTAATTTTTTTTTCAATTATACCCCTTTTCTTTTATTGTTTTTACTTTACTATATTTTTGGCTTCATGTGTTCTATGATAAGAACAAAAAAATTTTTACGGTTACATAAATATCTATAAGAAACATGCAACTCTCTTTTAAAATAAGTAAATTACACCTCTTTAATTTTGTAGTTCTTACCTCATTAATTGTTTGGTTTTATATAATAAGAGTAGACATATGGCATTGAAGCAAGCCTGTGTTTGGAATTTCTTTTCCGTTTATGCTCCTGTTTGGTTTCTTACGTGGCTAAAAGAAGACAAAACGACATAATCAAAAATTTTAAGGATGATAACCTCTAAAGCATTTACGAAGCTTAACTTGTTAAGTTCTAATTGGCGAAATTGCAGGTGGAATTTGCCAATTGATTCACCTTTCTTAGAGAAGTTGGTTAGCTAAACTTGAGACCTAAGAAGCGAATGCACCTAAGTAAGTCGGTGCTACCCAAGAATCAAAGGCACCCAAGTAAGTTGGTGAATCATTTTCTTTGTATATTGATGAGAAGAAGCAACAAATACATATCGGTGGTCTAAGTTCAACTAATTTACTCGCTTGCTTGATCTTTCAATCAAAATCAATGATGTTGTAAGTTTTAAATTTTCCTTATCTTCATCTGTAATTTCATTTTTAGTATATTCTTCTTTTGTTACTTCTAGGTATTTTATTTTTTATGTTTTGAATGGATGGACATGTAATAGTTTGATTGTAATCGGGAATTTTTTATTGGTGAACTTGAGGAAAAAGCAAAAGGATGGTTTAAATGATGTAAAAAGACTGAGCGATAAGTTTGGCCTTGATTCCTGAATTTATGTGATAAGCCGATAGTTATGGTGAAAGTTTCTGTGCAAGTTAATTACTAACATAATATAAGCAGAGAAATTTGCAAAACATAAGTCTTCCAATCCTATAAAAGTACTTAAGGAGGTGGACCGACTCTAGGCAATTTTACTTCTTCATATTGATGAGAAGTATAAAAAGAAGCATATTGATGAGGATTCTCATGTCCATACAACGCCGCGATTTGGTCATTACGTTGCTAGTTTTAAAGCCAATAGAGCATTGATCTTGGTCGTTTAACCATGCCCTTGTATTTAAATATCACCTAATTATTATGTTGTTTGTTTTTCTTGATCAATATAAAACTGACAGTCATTTTATTATTTTTTATACACTAATTTATTATAAGTTTATTTCAAACAGTGATCCATATGATAATGACTTGTTGCACAACATATTTGATGTTTGAACAATGCTATAACGGCACAAATAAAAAGAATGAGAAAAGAACTATTTTAAAAATATTTATTGTAAAACACAAATGGTAAAAGAGGAAGTTTTTATTAATATCCATAACCACAAAATTAGGAAGCTGAAATTCTGTTTAGAAAATTATAAGTCGTCGACTTAAAAAAAGAAAAGAAAAAAGGTCGAAAATATATTTGGAAAAAAGTTTCTAACTTCCTTAAAAATACGAACCACCATGTGAATTTTATTTTTAAGAAAAGAGCTTAACTTGTTTTCAGATTTTGAAACCAAAAAAAAAAAAAAAAGGAAAAAAACTTCCGTCCTTAAAAATAGAAGAAACTTCTAAAATAATTAATTTGAGAATATTTCTTAGTTTTAAAAATAGGAAAAAAAAAAAGAAATTCTTTAAGTTTCAAGATTTAGTTTAAATAAGGAACTACGAGAATATTCCATTAAAAAAAAAAACACCTAGAACAAGGGGAAAAAAAAAAGTTGACAAACGTGAAAATAGGAGAGAATCAAATGTGAAGATATTGAATCTTTTTTTTCCATGAAAAACGCTAATAAACAAAATTAGCAAACGTGAAACATGGAAGGGCAGGAACTAAAAAATATTGACTTTCAAAAATTGTTCAAATTTACAAATAAAATTGAAAGTGTTCATTCTTTAAGGGGGATGTCCAAAAATGGCCATTTTGTGTAAATACTTCAAAAAATTATTGACTGACCTAATGAATTATTGATTAATCTATCACATTTTTTATCAATGTTTATTTAATTTATCACAATTTTTGTTGAAATTTTTTAATTTATCAATTTTCAATCCTGTAAATTACGATTCTTTATTTTTAAAAAAATTTCAAATGTCGTCAAAGGACTTTTTTTGTTGATGTTAACATATTGTGGTTGCCGGCATAGTCTAGTAGTAATTCCATACTTAACTCCATCATAATGTGTAAGTTCGAATCTCCCTATCCCTAAGTTCAAAAAAAAAAAACATAATTTAAAAAGGATCATTTTCACAAAGAATTATTCAATGAACCGAGTGTATCACGTCATCATGCTTATACGTAAACACGTTAAATATTTCTTAGATATGTATACCACGTAAGCATAATGACGTAGTACATCCGATACATCAAATAATTAACTCTATATCTTTTAAAGGTATTGTAGTCGATCTTTCTTGTGGCAAAAATTGTCCGACTCTTTTATGTGCATACCGAAAAAAAGTGCTTTTCATTTGCATAGCAATCCATTTCTGTGAACATTAGTTACTTCGGTCTCTCAATGGCCAGGCATTTCCAGCTAACTCGAGAATAATTATCCGGTAAAAGAAAAGTTACACACCAGTTACGGTCAAAAGTCAATTTCCAAGTTTAACAAAAGGCTCCGTTTGATGAGCCCATATTTTTTGTTCAATTTTGATATTCTAAAAGATATCTAATCTATTATATTTTGATACATCATTAAATAAAGTTATATTTTAAAATATAAAGAATCAATTATAAAGTATTTTGAATTTTTTAAAACAATGTGACGTATTATTATTAATTAGATACCATTTGAGATACTAAAAATTAGACAAAAGATTTGGATCCCATTTCATTAATCCCATTCACATATCCACTTTTCCATGTCGCGGTCAACTGTATATTAAGTAAAATTAATATTATCTCCTTCAGAAATCCTAGTCACTTCCCTCCAATGAAAATGATAGAAAATGATAAAACAATATTCCATAATAGAACAAAACTGAAAAATGTAACTAGTAAGGCAACAAGATTGCATACAAATTGGATGATTTAGAGGATTTTTTGGAGATTTTTTGGTCCTTAATTAGGATCTTCATTTGGTGACCAACTATAGGAATTTATAGTTAAATAGCCTTTTTTTTTTAAAGAAATTTTTTAATAAATGACCAAAATTTTAAAAAATTAGTTAAAATATCAATTTTTTTAAAAATAATTAAATCAATCAGTGATTGAGCATGTAATAGTCAATCTTAGGTCAATCACTGATTAACCATAATGTAAATACCTGATTTCATAGTCAATCATTGATTGACTATTAGTCAATCACCAATTTTCGTAGTCAATTACTGGTTAACCAAATCTGGAAAATGACAAACGGTTATTTTCCTAAATAAAAAAGTTAGGTCATCTGTTAGATTAGGTGATTAAAAAAGACCACCTAGCCTAATTTTCCCTTTATACATTTGTAATTGCTTTTATCATGAAATAAGAGATAATTAAAAAAAGAGAAAGAGTAAAATAACATTTTTGAAGAAAATATTAGTAAATTATAACATAAAATATTAAACATAATAATAAATAATATAATCAAATTTATAATCACTAAAAAAAAACCTCCTCCAATAATAAACATAAGTAAGCATTTTGTATCGGTTTAAACTATAACCATGTGATTTAACTCTTTTCTTTAATATTCGTTAACCTCTCTAAACATCTCCTTGTCTATGAGTGTAATTCTCAAATGGATAAAGTTGCTCTCGAGGATCAAATGATTTAAAAAAGAGATTTATAGTTAAATAGTCTTTTTTAAAGAAGGTTTTTAATAAATGGTTGAAGTTTTTAAAAATTAATCACAAGGCCATTTTTTTTAAAATGATTATTCAATTATCTTAAATAGTCAATCAGTGATTGACCGCATGATAGTCCATCAGTAATTGACTTACTGTCAATCATAGATTAACTATAATGTAAATCATTAATTTTATAGTCAATCACTGATTGATCAATAGTCTGTCATCAAATTTCATAGTTAATCGTTGATTAACTATTAGTGAATCAGTGATTGACCAAATTTAAAAAATGACAAACGATCATTTTCCTAAATAAAAAAAGCTGGACCATTCATTAGATTAAGTGACTAAAAAAAACCACCAAGCCTAATTTTCCTTTAAAAGAAGAAAAAGGGCAGCAGATATTGTGATCTACTATTGAGTAAAAGTCTCTCTTTCTCTCTCTCTCTTTTAAAGATAAAAGTTTGAAATAAGTAAGGAAATTGTTGTAAATTTAAGTGTAGGTTATAAAACTAACGAAACACCAGAGTCTAGAATTCGTTCATCTAGAAAAGGAACAAATTTTTATCTAGTGATGGCCATGGCAGAGCCAAGGATTCCTCGGATTCCAACTACTTTTTCTTCGATGATTCTTCCAGTTTATTGCTTTGGTCCAACAGTGACTCTTGTAATTTCTTGACTTTAAAACGAAAGGCATGTGTCTCCATGACTCCATGTTCTTTTTTCGATCTGCAATGGAGTCACCAACGAGAGGAAGAGGAAGTAGTAAAGTTATGTGGCACCCACAAAAATAACCTGCTTTTAATTGGCAAAAAAAAAAAAAAAAACCCCAGACGGACTTTGTTCTTTTCTATCAAACATATACATTTTCATTTTCAATTCAATTTTTCCTCCACCCATTTCCTTCCTTCCTATTTTTCATCGTACAAAACAAAGCAAAAGAGGGAAAGCTTACTCAGCGGAATAGAGTCTTTTCCTCTCCAGGGTGACGTGGGTATTGAGCGTGTATTACGCTTAGGCGCCTCTCTTTATTTATTTATTTAGGGGGTGTTTGGTATGTAAATTTGAGTTAAAATTTTTAAATTTAAATAATAAATTATGTTGATTTTTTAGAAAAGATAAAAAAATTTTTAAAAAAAAGATAAAAATTTTTTTAAAAAAAAATAAAAATAATAATAAAAATAAAGTACAATTTAATTTAAACTAAATTTTTTTATCAAATATTAACGGCGCATGCATTTATTTTTGCCCTTTCTTTTTTCATTTCATTTTACAATATCACTCATCTGAGTCTCTGACATCTCTCATCAAAGAAAAATGTACGAATACCACTTATCTCTTCTTCTTTTAAAAATGTACGAATACCACATACCACCCTTGTCAGTAATGTTATTATTCTTGGCGATTAGTTTATATATATACATATATATATATATATATATATATTTTTTTTTTTTGGATTTTAGGAAGTAAATTTTAAATATTACAATTTTTTAAGGCCACTTATTAAAGGTTTTCATAAATTTTTCCTCTCTCAAGAAACAAAACACTATTTTAGAAGGGATAAACGACAATTTTTCCTTCTTTTTTCTTTGAAGGAGTCCCATTTCTTTTTTCCAAAAATATTACACAATTATTTAATTATTTTTTTTAATAAAGAGTGAAAGTGAAGGGTTTGTTTGGTTGGTAAGTTTGGTTTAAATCAAATTGTACTTTTTTCATCATGTTTTTTGTCTTTTTCCCTAAAAGTTTTTTGTCTTTTCTGAAAAAGTCAACAAAAATTATTATTTAAACTTAAAAATCTCAACTCAACTCAAACTCAACTTATACACCAAACACCCCCGAAATGTTTTTAAGAGTTTCCTAAAAAAATGTTCCGTATTATCTAAGACCACATTTCTGTAGCACATAAAAATTATCTTTACTTTTGAAGACAAACATTTTCCCCATGTTGATTGAAGCATGCCAATTATTTTTGTTGTTATTTTTCTTTTTTATTTTTACTTTTCCTTTTTGCACATGATACATAGTATTGAACAATCAAACTTTAATTAGTCTTCTTAAAAACCGATCGATTTGTTTTAGTTAGGCATTTAGTAATTTTCCTTGATTTGTCTAAAAAAAATTTTGAACTTAATGATCAGCTAAGTTTAAGAGAAGCTTTCGTGTTATATAAATATACTTATATATACGCTATCCTACAGGGAAAGAAGTGATCCGTTCCAAAGATCCTCTCATAGTTATCTGAGGATTCAAAGAATATATATATATATATATATATATTGCCCATCCATAATCCTTTGAAACCGGTCAACACTTTGAGACATTGCATATATATATAATTGCCAATTAGTGATACTTTTGTTCTATGAAAAAAAAAAAAAAAGATTATACTTTTGGATATGATATCTACTTAAAAATAAAAATATAAAAAAACCAGACCTCAAAAATTTTTTTTTCTTTACGTGTCACATTAAAAATAACAAGGAAAAAAAAACATAATAAAAATCAGGGCTTATTGATCCTTGCGGGGCCCGCGCGTACCTCGCTCTTAATGCGAAGTTTTTATAATTTTCTTTATATATATATATATATATATATATATATTTGATAATTTTGAATATGAGGGTGTTTTCAGCTCCAGGTGTACCCTTTACTTTTGGGGGATGCGCATTTTGGGCATACTAGACAATTTACATTGGTAATGAATTTCGTATGTAATTAATCAAGTGAACTTTGCAGTCATGTTGGAGAACAAACTATATCATTTGTGTGTGTATGTGTGTATATATATATATATATATAAATGATTACATGATCAGTAGGGAAATAATCAACATTATGAGATAACCTAAGACGATATTAACACTGAGTTTTTGAATATAAAAAAGCTAAATAATTATCAACGTGTTTAATCTTAATTATAAAGGACAACAGAGAGACTAAATTTTTTTGAGACGTAATTAATTGGATATAATTTATACAAGTAGGCGGGCAGAGTAGGGAAAAAAGGAAGTTGAGTAACCATTGATGCACAGCTTAATTAATAATATTATATGTCAATCTGATGGGCAAAGGAGTCTTTTGTCCAAAAATTTACTCCTCTTTTGTATTTACCTAATATCGCATATATAAATAGATTGGGTCTTTGCAAGAGAGACAGATAGGAGGCCGTGAAGAAAAACTATAGATATAGAGAGAGAGAGAGAGAGAGAGAGAGAGTTCTAGTCTAGGGAAACACCATTTCTGTACACCAACATATCATGAATTCCTCAAATCCTCCTCCTCCCCCACCACCGACCAACCAAATTAATCCACTGCTCGAACAGCTTCCGGTTCAACCGCCACCGGTTGTCGTTCAGCTCCAGTCGCCGATATCTCCAAGGCAGGAGGAAAATGAGAGACCAGTTCCAGTACTTCATCCCTATGATGGCCATGAATGGATTCTAGTCACTTCTCATGATGTTGAGGGATCTGAGTTTCGAAGGTATATATTTATATATATATTGACATGTTCTTATTAACTTTATGGTTATATATTATGTTAAAATATGGTCGTTATTTACTAATATATATATAGATATAGATATGTTGGTGTTTGAATGTTTATATATATATATATGTATGTGTATATATATATATATGCAGATACAGTTACAAATGTGGTGGTAGGGGATGTCAAATGGAAAAGGAAGTTTATATCACATACTTGGGATCAGGGCATCTTTCGGGCCATGACAAAAGGGAGGAACAAGGAAGGGGCTCAATGTCAAGTGCTGTTGAAGATGATGGAGGTGCAAGTGAAATTATTGGAAAGAGACAAAAGATCAAGTAATTAGGGTTTCTCTTCTTCTTCTTCTTCTTCTTCTTCTTCTTCTTTTATTTTATTTTATGTTTTTTCTTTTCCCTTTTTTTCGGTTTCCAAAATGGCAAGGTTAGGATTCTAAGTTCTAAGAAATGGTTGTGGTTTTCATATCTGAACTCTAAAGGTTTTCAATCTTTTTGTAGCCTGTTTTATGTCCAAAAATGGCAAGGTTGATTAGGGTTTCTTTTCTTTTGTTTTTAAGTTCCAAGAGTAAGGTTGGTCTTGGTGGGTTCACTTTCCTATATGTATGGGTTTCTTTGTTTTGGTAAAGACTACTTTTATGCTTTCTTTGTTTTGGTAAGAGTACTACTTCTCTATACATATCTGGGTTTCTTTGTTATATATATATATATATATATATATATTTCTCTTTTGATTTATAATGTTTGAAATGACCAGTACTGCTTTTGGGTTTCTCTTAATTCCCTGATCTGATCTGCATACCCAATTTGATATGCCGTTTCCTTTTCTTTATTCGTTTGGAGATAGCAAGGTGACAAACGACTGTGCGTTTACGCAAATGCAGATGAAAAAGAAACGAAGAGTACTGCGCGTGTTTCATTTTTACCTTTTTTTTTTTTCTAGACAACAAATCTTTTCAGAAGCTTTTTCTATAATTAGAGTACTAATTTCTGATTTTGTCTTTTCATATTGTGCTCGACTAATTTCTCCTATTTAATTCTTTTTTTTTTCCCTTGGATGTTTAATTCTAATTTGCTTCAGGAAATTGCTCATTCAATGTCTAAACTACAGTCTCGTATTTTCTTTATTTTCCTTTCATTTAAAAAAAAAAGCTATAGATTACAAAATAATCTAACTAATTATTAAGGGGGTGTTTGGCAAAAAGTTTGGTTTAAACTAAACTGTACTTTTTTCATCATTGTTTTTATTTTTTTCCCAAAAAGTTTTTGTCTTTTTCTCAAAAAATTTTTTATCTTTTCTGAAAAGTCAACATAATTTACTATTTAAACTTAAAAATCTTAACTCAAACTTACACACCAAACACCCCCTAAGTCAGTAATCTTAGTTGGGATTAATTCTATGATTTAATTAAGGTCCGTTTATTTGCTTTATTTTATTAAGCTTGGGATCAATCAGCATACATACTTACGTACTTACGTACATACATACACATATATATATATACACATATATATATATAGCTTGTTCTAATTAATTTTTCATGTCACATTCTTAGCTATATATTGTGGCCTCTAATTAAAAGTAATAAATTTTGGTCAGTCTCTCGTAATTATATATATGTGTGTATATATGTTAATGTGAACCCATTTATATTTTTCACGAATTTACCAGAGAAATGAGACCAACGAACCCATTAGAATGTTTTGTTTGGGGGTATATACATATATATATATATATATATATGTGAAAACATAAAAGAAAGATGTCAGTCTCATGATCACTAGCTATATATATAGAAGGCGTACAATAGCCATTATCAAATGTGATGTTAAGACAAAAATGGCAAGTGTGTCTCGACTCTATTAATTAAAAAGCCCCTCATCATGTTCGTTGCACCACCAACAAATTGGCAGCGCGCTTGCAGTTATCTATATTTGGAACTTTATTTCTTTTTTTAATAGTTTGGATTTGTAGTCCCACTCCGCACACACACACATATAAACATATATATATATAGAGAAATATGTATATAGAGTATAGCTTGGAAAGCACATTTCCTGCGGTGGGAGTCTCTGATAAATTGTCAGACAAAAATATAAATTGCCAGAGTTTGTTACGTCTCTCTTCTCTATAAAAATGTTAAGTGTGCACTGAGCTCTTCTTCTTTTTTTTTTTTGTTTTGTGAAAAGTTGGTCTCGACTCTTGATGGACGCTAGCTAGTATGCATATGCAGAAAAGATGCAAGAAAATCCTTGTGTATATATATATGTATAGTCTAAGGTAATATTTAAACGAGCTAAAGATCACAAATATATGCATATATATATACACACACACGTTGAACATTGGCAGAGGCAGGCTGATGTTAAGAGTTCTAATAGAGAAGAAATAAAGTCCTCATTATATATATAAATGTATTCCTTAAAAAAAAAAATCGTCAGATATCTATTTTCTTGCTAGAAAACTCACACACACATACACACACACATATATATAGACACTCCAAAGCTATTAGTACTGCTGTTTTAACATTAGAATAGAACCATCCGTAATAAGCAGCTTTGCTGTCTCCAATTTCCTCATTGGGTAATGGGTAGGGCAGTATTATATCTTCTTGTCTTCATAATATCTCCATGTCCACCTTAATCTTCCGACACTATAGCTCTAGACTCTAGTACTGTTGTTTTGCAGCACTATATATTTTTCATAAATGTTGCCAATCAACGTTCAAATTAATCAAATATATATATATATATATATATATGTATATCAAAGTAATGAAGTCGAGCTTCAGCACCTCATATATCCATGTATATACATGTAGTTAATTGATTTCTCGCAGTTTGAAGTACTTTTTATTCATACATATATAACTCTTATAAGCTGCGGAAAAGACTTCAAAGTTAATAATAATATTGGACAACATTTTAAATTATATACCATATCGTTATAATTATATAGTTTCTCTATCCTTAGCGTGCTCGGTGGCGATGTCATTGCCATTGCCTTTGCCAGTGGTGGAATATTCAATCCGAAAGGAGACATAATGATTTGACATATCAAAACTGGAAAACTAACAAAAGTTTTCTTTGAGCGTCTGATCATCGTCGGTGGCAAGCGACATTGAGCTAGAAATTGCACAGCTTCAATGAAATAATGGTTGTGGATGTGGTGTTGATGCATTCAGGCTACCAGAGCATCTCCTCTGAAGGGCCGATTTCATCAGAGGGATCGGAGACGACATATTTTCTTGTCTATATGAGTCTAATGGAAGCATTAATTTGTTGAGCGTATCTACAACTTATGATAAAATCACGTATGAAATTACTTCTAAATTAAGTCTACAACAATATATCGAGTGTGATTTGTGCCAAGCGCTTTTATTGTACTTTATTTTTTTAAAATGATATTTTCTCTATTCTCGTGGTACGTGACTAGAGTTTATGGGCCGTGCTTTTTTTAGTGCATGCTTGATTCTCCACGTGCTGCTCAAATATTTCAACTCAGTTTTTATTTATTTTTTTAATTAACAAAATAATTTAACTAGTTTTTAAGAAATTAATCAATTTTAATTTAAAAATTATAACTATAACTGGCGAACCAAATGAACCTTAATTTTTTATCCCCTAGATATATATGTGTTAAGTTTAAGAAATTATGACTGGTTTTTAGGAATTTATTTCCAAAAAAATAAAAAATAAAAAGGACTAAAACCATGAATCACAACAAGAAATTTAGGAGTACAAGTGTTAAAATTTCATTGTTCTTCCATCTAAAATTTAACTTCTATTAAATATTGGGGTTTTGTTTTCAACTTGAGAGTTGGGATTTAAATTCTAGACCTTGATCTTGTAAGTGGTGACTGGTGTGCCTTGGCCGAGACTAAAGCTTACAACTACATTAACAATTAAAGTTAAATTTCAAAAAATAAAATAAAAATAAAATTAGTATATTTAATAATAGTAATAATAATGACCCACGTTCTTAGACCCATCTAGTTGTTCGGATTAGTTGTATTAAGGTGATGTTTGGTCCATAAATTAGATTGGAAGTTTGTAATTTTTTTGTTTAAAATAGAATAACGAATTCAAATAGGTGTTGAGAAAGATAAAAATGAGTTGATTCAGATTTTAAAAAGAAAACTTTTTTGGCTCAAAAAAAGAAAATTATATTTGATAACTCAATTCAACTTTGGATTTGGATTTATATTCCAAACGCCTCCTAAATGTCTGAAAAGTTGAAGATTATTTGAACATTTTTTATCATTACAAATTTCCAATCCAAAGACTAACAGAGTTGAGTTAGTTCCACCAAAAAAAAACAAAAAAACAAAACAAAAAAACAAAAAAACAAAAAAATAAAAACAAAAACAAAAAATCGAGTTACAGTTAGTGTAAGGGGGTATGAATGTAATAAAAATTAGTCAAAGAAGCATCAATGCAAAATAAAACAACTCAAAGGGTGAAATGCTATTTTGGCTGCGTGTGATTTGAGTTATGATTTTGTTAACAACTTGCTTGGATTGACTTGCCTTGAAATCCGGACCAAAAGAGGATGGGTTTTTTTTTTCCTTTTTTTTTTTTTTTTTATAGATTCCCTTGTTTTGCTTGAAAGTTTCAACTTGTATCTTTACAAAGGGAAAATCTTTGGTAGGGTGCGTCTCTAAGCAATAACATATCGAGTTGATTTTGAGGCCATTGGAATCAAATGACCCGGGAGATATTGTAAACTTGCACAAAAGCCCATGTGCACATGACCGTACTTGATGATTTTTTTTTTTTCTAGTCAGAATTTTAAGGATTAATTTGGTGTATGAGTTTGAGTTAAGTTTTATAAGTTTAAATAGTAATTTTGGTTGACTTTTTTAAAAAAGATAAAAAACTTTTGAGGAAAAAAACAAAAAACATGATGAAAAAAATACAGTTTAGTTTAAAATGAAATAATTACCAAACAAGCCCTAAGAGACCATTTTCAGTCAAAGTTTTCAAAATATTTTGATTTAAGTTAAATTTTAAAATTGCGTAATTAGTGAAAAATAAATTATTTAGAATTAAAAATTAAAAATATTTAAAATATATTAAAATATATATATATATCATTACGTATGTAATTTAGGAGGTGTTTGGACGATGAGTTCAAACTCATCACCATCAATTTAATTTTTATTTTATTTTTCAAAAATTTTTTATTTTTTCTAAAAAAGTCAACCAAAATCACTATTTAAATTTATAAATTTTAACTCAAACTTATACACCAAACATCCCCTTAAAAATGATCATTCCATCTTGGCTGAAAATAACAAAGTAGTTTTGAAAACTAGAAAGTAGAAGTTGTTGCTGCAAAGGCTACGATTTGATGCAACACAACTCATATCCACTTTATTAATAACCGTTATCATTACTAGTAGTTCATATGTCAGGCAGGTGCACTAGCATAGATTTTCTTTACAAAAATAAACAAATAATTTCAAAAAGCCTATCTTCTATAGCCTTTAGCGTTTTCTATAGATTTGGTTTATTGATATCTTTTATTTTATTTTTTTTATTTATTTTTTAAAATCATTTATTATATTAATTTTATAACTAAAATTTTTTTATTTTATCCCTTAATTTTCCTAAAAAATCATTATAGTTAAATTATTTATTTTTCTTAAATCTCCACATATTAATCTAAATCATTGTATAATTTTTTTTAAATATGTTTTGTTTTATTTTTATTTTTAATTTTTTTTTTCACGAGATTTTTTTTTCTTTTTTTTCTTTTTAAATATCTAATAAATTTTTTTTATTAGTTTTTATATTGTAATAAAAATTTATGAACTTGTTTTGTAGTTTACTTCTTAATAAAAATTTGAGGATAATATACTAATAAATCTGAGTATTTCACAAATATGATTACAAATGTTATGTATTTGATTACTACTTTTATTAGATAATTAAAAAAATACACAATTCAGAATTTACATGAATTTTTAATCATTTCTCTCAATTACTTCTAAAATGAATAACTAATCAAATCAATATATTTGATTATGTAACCACATCATATATACGTGTTTTCCATTTACTTGTTATTTCTTGGGTCCGTTTGGTGAATGAGTTGAGTTTGAGATGAGATAAAATTTTTAAGTTTGAGTTGAGTTGATTTTTTAAAAAGTATTTATAAACTTTATTGACTTTTCAGAAAAAGACAAAAATTAAGATGAAAAAGTACAGTTTAGTTTGACTGAAGTTGATTCACTAAACAAGACCTTAGAGAACAAAAAACTAGTTCTAACATGAAACTACAAAAAATATTGAAAAATAGGAAAAATAACAAATAAAATAAAAGAATATTCTCTTAAAAAAAATCTCATGGAAATGAATTAAAAAATACAATAAAATAGAACATTTAAAAAAAAAAATAAGGAAAACAATATATAGATATTTAGACTATAATAGAAGGAGAAAAAAATAAATAAATAATTTATTCATAAAAAATTTTTTGAAAAATTAAAAGATGAAACATGTAGTTATTTAATTTAAAAATTAATATGATAAATAATTTTAAAATATATATCAAAAAAAATAAAATAAGAGGTATTAATATAACCATCTTGTTCTATCCCTTTCCATTGATCCTAATTCCATCAAGTTGTTCTCCTTTTTCTTTTTCTTTTTTTTCTTTTCCTTTTTTTTTTTCTTTTCCCCTGATGAAAATGGCAACTTGCCATTTTAATAAGAAGAAGAAGAAGAAGGAGAAAAAAAAAAAAAAAAAAAAAAAAAAAAAAGAAAAGAAAGAAAAAAAAAAAACTCTGATTTCGAAAATGAAGTTGTTGGAAATCTTAATGATTTTCATAATAGTGCCGATCGTTAAAGAGGTGAGTTGCCATGGAGACGAGCATCAGCCTCTCTCCAGAATCGCCATTCACAAGACTGTCTTTGGTCTTCATGATAAGGCTCATGTAAAAGCCTCCCCAACTGTTCTTGGTCTGAAGGTAACAAAAAAATTAAAAAAAAAAAGTTCTAAGAAACTTTTTTCGTTCATGATGTGTATATAAATTTGACAGATTTTTGGTTTCAGGGGCAAAATACTGAATGGGTTACTGTCCAATTCAGTTCTCCGAACCCGTCGGCTGATGATTGGATTGGAGTGTTTTCTCCTGCCAAATTCAAGTAAACGATTTCTTTTTTTTACTATTTTTTTTCGATTTGTTTGCTTTTGTCATTGTTTATGATAATAAGAGCTTGCCTATTTTTCAATTTGCAGTGCCTCGAGCTGCCCTGCAGAAACTTCGTCTGTTCATGCACCGTTGTTGTGTTCTGCACCTATTAAGGTTACATATTATATACTTGTATTTGTATATATGTGTGTTTGTAAATAACATTGCTTTGCTATGAGTTCTATGGCCATTTCTGTTATTTTTGATCTGGGGTTGCAAAAACTGCGTATTGACCCTTTTTTTTTTTTATACTATTTTGCAGTACCAGTATGCAAATTACACTAATCCCACGTACAAACATACTGGGAAAGGCGTGTTGAATCTACAGTTGATTAATCAGAGATCCGATTTCTCTTTCGCGCTTTTCTCTGGCGGCTTATCGAATGTATGTCGCTTGCTTGTTATGATGTGTTATCTTTGTTCTGAAGGACAGATTATTTACCTTTTCAGTTTTTTTTTTTTTTTTTTTTTTTCTCTGCTAAAACTAATTTATTTGTTTTTGTAAAACAGCCAAAGCTTGTGGCTGTATCGAATTATGTGGCCTTTGCAAATCCAAAGGCTCCACTTTATCCACGCTTAGCACAAGGGAAAGTATGGAACGAGGTGAGTTTGTTTTGTCCATGAACATGTTTTTTTGCCAAGCTTGCATATCATAAATGGCAAAAATTTGGTGCTCTACTTTTATAGATGTTATGCATTATGCAATACGTCTGCAATCTCTTGCTTTACTAGTTACCTTTCAGTTTTGTTCTATTACGGGGTTTTGTTTCATCCTTTTATAATATTTTCATTGGAGGGGAGGAATGTAAGTTAAGAGTTCTGGAGGAGATAATATTCATTTTACGTCATATGTAGATGACGGTAACGTGGACAAGCGGATATGGGATCGATGAAGCAGAGCCTTTTGTTGAATGGGGTAAAAGAGGAGGAGACCAAGTGAGATCCCCGGCTGGGACATTGACTTTTGACCGTAACAGCATGTGTGGTGTGTAACTTTTCTTTCACCAGATACTTCTTCTTGAGTTAACTGAATATGCATGCCTATAGGAAAGACCAAAGTTACCGATGTTTACAGAAATTGATTGCTATGCAAATGTCAAGCACTTATTTGTTTTTTATTGGTAACTTGTATAAGCATTACGGAGCCTTCAAAATCCTTATACTAACCGTTTATAACATACGTTTTGTTTGATATTGTTCTTTTGTGGTCAATATCTCTATGAAAACTTTCTTATGTTATTGTTCTGTAGCGAAAACTCTTCTTATGGTCCTTTGTGCGTGTTTATATATGCAGGCGCACCAGCAAGCACAGTCGG
Organism: Ficus hirta; assembly: GCA_038430175.1. Taxonomy (NCBI): domain Eukaryota; kingdom Viridiplantae; phylum Streptophyta; class Magnoliopsida; order Rosales; family Moraceae; genus Ficus; species Ficus hirta. The sequence continues at coordinate 10,812,471 of CM076595.1, read as the reverse complement.
ATGGCGAGACCCTGGATTCATACACACATCTTTTCTGAAGGAATTGTGGCCTAACACAAAGTATGTTGTATTTTCTATTTCATATGTTCTCTATGAGGCATTCTAGGTTCTATAAGTTCTCTAATAGTATTTCGTTTACTCTTAAAATTGGATTTTCGAAAATATTAGCAAAAAAATGGAACTTATATTTATTTTGCTTTTCATGATTTCATAGGCATGTTTACAAGCTGGGGCATAAATTGTCCAACGGTTCTTACATTTGGAGTCAACAGTACCAGTTCAAATCATCTCCTTATCCTGGTCAAAATTCTCTTCAACGAGTTGTCGTTTTTGGGGACATGGGAAAGGTTTGAACTCTTTGATACTACCCCCCCTCCTGCTTTTGCTTTCGCTAAAAGGAATCTTGGCCATTGCAGTGATTTACATTCGCTGATGCCTGCATCTGGAAAGGCCACATGTATATAGTTTTAACATGATCGTGTCTTCTTAAACACAAACCTATGATTGCTATTCGAATTATGAGACATTGCCATTAGAAACTCTCACTTGTTTGTAAAGTTATCCGTGCATATAAACTTTTGAAGTATATGAGGATTCGTGGTCCAGATCATTAATTACTTCTAGGTTCCTGTTTATTTTATCTTTTTTCATTTTCTGATAGTTATTTAATCCAACCAACTAGACACATGTTCTCAAGAACTTCTTTTAAAGTAATCTATTATTCTTGAAGGATGAAGCAGATGGATCCAATGAATATAACAATTTCCAGCGCGGTTCTCTCAACACAACTGCGCAGCTCATTCAAGACTTGAAGAACATGGATATTGTCTTCCTTATCGGAGACTTATCTTATGCAAATGGATACCTTTCACAGTGGGACCAGTTCACTGCACAGGTGGAGCCAATAGCATCAACTGTGCCGTTCATGGTTGCAAGGTTTGTCACTACATTATTTGGTTATTCTCTTTGTTTAAGCATCGAAATGTTTTTTGCTTGATATTCTGTCTAATTTCTTATCTTCTGATTTGTCCTTTAAGTGGTAACCATGAGCGTGACTGGCCCAACTCAGGATCCTTCTATGGAAACTTGGATTCCGGTGGAGAATGTGGGGTCTTGGCTCAAACTATGTTTTATGTGCCTGCTGAGAACAGAGAGAAATTCTGGTATGAAACAATGCCAACACAACCATTTGTAGATTAAAACGCTAAGCGTTTTAGTTTTGTTATTGTTATTTTTCGCCTTTTACAGTTGGCACATGCTTCTTTTCCAATTATATTCACACCCAAAAAAAAAAAAAAAAAGGTCTATCTATAGTTGATGCAAAATTTTTTGACCAATTTTCTTTTCCAGGTACTCCACAGACTATGGCATGTTCCGATTCTGTGTGGCCGACACAGAGCACGACTGGAGGGAGGGAACCGAGCAATACAAGTTTATTGAACATTGCCTAGCATCGGTTGATAGACAGAAGCAACCGTGGCTGATCTTCCTTGCACATCGTGTTCTGGGATATTCTTCTGGAAGCTTTTACGTGGATGAGGGGTCGTTTGCGGAGCCCATGGGTAGGGAGAGTCTTCAGAAACTCTGGCAGAAGTATAAAGTGGATATTGCCCTCTATGGCCATGTGCACAACTACGAAAGAACATGTCCCGTGTACGAGGTAACATAACAACCTTTTAAACTGATATGGCATGCTTAACTCATTTCAGCTTTTTCCCATTTAAAAAAGTCAATTTCACTGAATTTGCACCCATATATTTGTGTTCTTGTATATTACATTTGTCTGGAGAAAAAGTCCCACTCGTTTTTTAACTGAATCACTTTTTTCTTTGTACAGAATATCTGCACTAGTGACGAGAAGCATAGTTACAAGGGAAGCTTGAATGGTACGATACATGTGGTCGCGGGTGGTGGTGGAGCAAGTCTTGCAGAATTCGGTTCGGTGAAAACGAAATGGAGTCTGGTTAAGGACTATGATTATGGATTCGTTAAACTTACGGCGTTCGACCACTCGAATCTGTTGTTCGAGTACAAGAAGAGCAGCAATGGAAAGGTTTATGACTCTTTCAGAATATCAAGAGATTACAGGGACATCTTGGCCTGCGCTGTTGATAGCTGTTCAAGCACAACTCTAGCTTCTTAACTTGTAAATGAAAGTACAAAAAGTCTCTTGTACGGAATAAATTCAATGGTTTTAGTTTCTTGTCCGTTTCTCAAGTTAAACGAAGCGAATTCTTAAATAAGGACTACATGTCGTTTTCCTTTGTAAACGACAGCAAAATTTAGACATGATTTTTCTTTTTTTTTTTTTTTTTTTTTTTTTTCCGAGTTGCTGAAGATTGTCATGTTTAACGATAATATAAATGATTTTTTAATTCATCTTTATAATACGAATGGTCCTAAATAATACGAAACGGCATTAAAAATTTAAGTAAGCACGTGTCGTTTATTCAGATGACAAGAAACATATCGTTTCAGATATATGTTGTTTCGATAAAACGGCAACATGCTTCAAACCACAAGCATCATGATGTTATCATGAACGACATCAAACTTTCAAAAGATAAATGACGTTTTTTTTTTTTTTGGCCATTTTTGCTCCCAAAATATAATAGTAATAAAGACAAAGAATATTTCTAATTTTTCTACGCACGCTACTTTCTTTTTCTAGTACTGATAAATAATTTCTGATCAAGGACACATTGAGTAGCATGCCAAGATCAAAACCAATTGTCAAGTGAATTTTCTTTGTCTAGTATAATGATTTTTTTTTTTTAATTGGGGATGAGAAATCTTAACTTCACGCCTTATAGTGAAATTATTTATGTAATTATCATTAATTATACCTATAATCACATAAATTCTTTGGCTAGTATAAGAATTTTTTTTTTTTTTTTTTAAATCGGGGATGAGAAACCTGAACTCTACATCTTATGATTGAATCATGTATGTAATCATTGTAAATTATATCTGCATAAATTTTATTTTACTTTAAAAAATTTAAAAGAAATTAAAAAGTGCTTTCAACCGCTAGTCCACTAAAGAAAAGCAATACAAAAATATGAGAAATTACACTTGCATATATTTATGAGATACTATGGAATCTTCCATTTGGGATACCTTAGGACCATGCAATGATTGGGACACGTGAGATGTAACACAACACCTCTTCTGTTCTTTCTTGACTTCCTTTTTTTTTCTTTCCCCTCAACATTTCCTTCAACTTTTCAGTTTATGTCGTTTGATGTTGCTGAGACGCTCTAGTTATGTACTCTCTTTTAGTACGCAGATAAGGTACAAAAATCAATAACTCCATAGCCCTCTCTACCATTTGGGAGGCATTTTTTAAGTTTTGATCTTCAGTTTCTATTTCTCTTTTTATTATTTTATATATTTTTTTTCTTTTTGCTGGATTTTGTTTTGCAAAATTTTTGTGGTTATATTTTCTGGCCCCAATAGTTAAGAAATGGTATCTATCTTTAGGTTTTTCATATTGGGTTACTTTGATTGATAGCAGATTGGACATCTTTTTATACTTTTGTTTAAGTAAGCTGGGGGGTTTTTTTTTTTTTTTAATTTTTAATTTTATTTAAGTTGGTAGTGATGATAAGCCTTGTGATGTGCAGAAATTATAGTATCAGATTATGGGTGTGGCTGAGATGAGAGAAATAAAGCTGAAGCTGGTGATTCTGTTGGTTCTTGCAATTCTGAGAGAGACAAGGTCTCATGGAGATCAGCCTCTCTCTAGAATTTCCATTCACAATGCTGTTTTTGCACTTCATGACCTTGCTTATGTTACTGCATCTCCTACTGTTCTTGGATTGAGGGCAAGCTTCACTGTCCTTATTTCTCTTTATATTGTCTTTTCTCATTTTTGTTTGATACACATCTTCATGTCCCGATTTCGGGTTTTGATTTCGGGTCTGAATAGTTTAATGCACTGATTTGTAGGGGGAAACCATAGAATGGGTGACGTTAGAATTCGGTTCTTCAAACCCTTCAGTTGATGATTGGATTGGAGTATTTTCTCCTGCTAATTTCAGGTTGTTAGTTATATGTCCTTTTATTTCTGAACCTTCTTTAAGAATTTGGTTTTAGGATATTGGATTTCGCACATAGCCAGCTACGCAAGAAACATAATGGGCCACACAAAGGCGGTTACTAATGTCGAGAACCACCTTGTATCTCTTCGTGCAGCCAGCTTTGTGCAGAGTCGAATAGAATAGTGTTGGAGCATAGTAGCATATTCATCTTTCCTATGGAATTGATTTTAGAGGACGGAATTATTTTCTTCTGATTTTTTTCCTTGACAATAGACTTCGTATTTTTCAGTGCTTCCTCTTGCTCCAAAGAAAACCCGAGAGTTTTGGCGCCAGTTTTGTGTTCTGCACCTATTAAGGTTCATTCACCACTCATTTGCCACAGTCTTCTGTGCATTGCTTCTTAAAACTTCCTTTCCTTGAAACGCATAACGGCATGAAGAGATAACAAGTAAATGTATTACTTCTTCTTCAGTATCAGTATGCAAATTTCTCCAGTCCTGAGTACAAAGACACAGGAAAAGGGTTCTTGAAGTTTCAGCTGATCAATCAGAGATCGGACTTCTCCTTTGCTCTATTTTCTGGTGGCTTATCGAATGTACGCTAAAAAAACACTCCTGGCCTTAATCTTTCAATACTCATGTAGTAACCTGCCTGCCATTTTTGCTTTTTTTTTTTATTTTGTTTTTTTTGCGCTTTCTGATTTGTTTTCTTTATGTAATAGCCGAAGGTGGTGGCAGTGTCAAACCATGTTGCTTTCCGCAACCCAAATGCACCAGTGTACCCGCGAATAGCACAAGGGAAATCATGGGATGAAGTGAGTACAGTTTCTCTTTCGTTGCAGTACTTGAAAGCAAATGAGTAGAAAGAGATGGTCCTATTATGTATTTTCTTCAAGAAAATCTTGTCCTGAACTGTACCTATACCAGTTTCTTTCAAAAGGTCCTCGCTTGTGCGTGAGTTCAGATTTAACTTGTTCCCCTCTATATTTACTTATGTATGTGTTCAGATGACTGTGACATGGACAAGTGGATATGGAACCAATGAAGCAGAACCTTTTGTTGAATGGGGTCCGAAAGGAGGAGATCGTACGCGTTCCCCAGCTGGGACCTTGACTTTCGATCGTAATAGCATGTGTGGTGTGTAACTCTCTCACAACCCTTTTTACCTTGGGATTATTACTCTATTTTCATGTAACAGTTTGTCTAATCAATAGACATCCACACAGGTGCGCCAGCAAGAACCGTGGGATGGCGTGATCCCGGTTTCATACACACTAGTTTTCTGAAGGACCTGTGGCCAAATAGAGTGTATGAAGTTACCTTATTCTTGAATCAGGATAAAGAGTAGTTTTTTCTTAAATCTATAAGTAATTCTACTTGAAAAGACATGAACTTGTTTCAGAGGAATTTGGAACACGAATCAGTGACTAGATGATAAAAAATGTCGGGAGTTTGACATGCAACTTATTTTCATGCAGGTACACATACAAGCTGGGGCATAGATTGTTCAATGAAACATATATATGGAGTCGTAATTATCAGTTTAGAGCATCTCCTTATCCCGGTCAAAATTCATTGCAACAAGTAGTCATTTTCGGTGACATGGGAAAGGTGTGAACCCTCCTTGGAATATATTTTCTTGTCATGCTATATGTGGACACAACAGTACCATCTAATTTATAGTCGGATTTTCCATAAAAGCGATATTTACTTGCTTAACACCATCTTTTATGCGAACACGATATTATTCCGCTGTTTAATTTCCATCTAAGTACCGTATCCTGATCTGTATTCAGCTGAAAATTCTTAAATGCATTTTAGAAGCTCTGCGAAGAACAAGGTTTCATTGTTTTACCTGTTCGTTTTGCAGGATGAAGCTGATGGTTCCAATGAATATAACAATTTCCAACGTGGCTCCCTTAACACCACCAAACAACTCATCCAAGACTTGGAAAACATTGATATCGTCTTCCACATCGGAGATATATGTTACGCGAACGGCTACCTCTCGCAGTGGGACCAATTTACAGCACAGGTTGAGCCAATAGCGTCGACAGTTCCTTACATGATCGCAAGGTTTGTCGTCTTCACAATGAACATGTTTAAGCATGTGACAGTATTCACATAATGTGACACATTGTTGTTTCGCCTTCCAGTGGAAACCATGAACGTGACTGGCCAGGAACGAATTCCTTCTACAAAAACATGGACTCCGGAGGAGAATGTGGCGTTTTGGCTGAGACCATGTTCTATGTGCCTACTCAAAATCGAGACAAGTTTTGGTATTGGGCTATTTTGATTGGCAGAGATTATCTTGGTGTACCAACGATACCGTTACTTTTAATTTCGACGTACCAGGTAACAAATTTCTGAAAATCGAGTTTCTTTGCCAGGTACTCCACTGACTACGGCATGTTTCGCTTCTGCGTAGCTGACACAGAGCGTGACTGGAGAGAGGGAACAGAACAATACAAGTTCATTGAGCACTGCTTAGCATCAGTAGATAGGCAAAAACAGCCATGGCTCATCTTCCTTGCGCATCGGGTTCTGGGATATTCCTCTTGCATCTGCTATGCAGAAGAAGGATCGTTTGCGGAACCAATGGGACGGGAGAGCCTTCAGAAACTATGGCAGAAGTACAAGGTTGATATTGCCATTTACGGCCATGTGCACAACTATGAGAGGACTTGTCCTGTGTACCAGGTATAAAATTCTGCCTTGTTCATTTATAAGCCAATCTGATGTTCGAGACAACATGCATAATTCCGGTAGTCCAATTGCCTTCTGGATGTTAGCGAGTTCTGTAACGTAGCCCAGGTTATAAGTTATATAATAATGACTTTGATTTCATGATATGGACATTTTTGCTAACCATCAACTCTTGTTTTAGAATACATGCACCAGCAAAGAAATCATGATATCGACATTTTTGCTAACCATCAGCTCTTGTTTTAGAATACATGCACCAGCAAAGAGAAGCACTATTACAAAGGCTCATTGAACGGGACAATTCACGTCGTCGCCGGTGGTGGGGGAGCAAGTCTATCAGCATTTACCAACCTCCAAACAAAGTGGAGTCTTGTCAAAGATTGCGACTATGGGTTCGTCAAACTTACAGCATTTGACCATTCAAATCTGCTGTTCGAGTACAAGAAGAGCAGGGATGGAAAGGTTTACGACTCTTTTAGAATATCCCGAGACTATAGGGACATCTTAGCCTGCACTGTTGATAGTTGTCCAAGTACCACACTAGCTTCTTGATTTGTGAATGGAAGAGCAAATTTTGCCAATTTATGTGAATAAGTGATAATGCAGTAGTTATGTTTCGCCTATAAACTGTTTAGCTTAATTTTACACACCAGAATGTTCCCCTTTTTTTTTTTTTTTTTATGGCCCCTCATTTCATTTATGAATGAAAAATTGAGAAGTGCAAATAAAGGAAAAGGAGGAAAGCAAACTAAATTCATTGGAATAATGGTGGTCTTCATTTACATAGAAGTGATATGGAGCTATACAATTTACAAGGGAAAAACTTTTTTGTGCCTAAAATAAATGAGAAAAGAGAAGTATAAGAGCCCACAGAAAATACCAGTCACCACTAGAACCCAATTGAATCCATATGAATAGTCGAAGACGCTTGCTTCGAAATTCATTCCAAATACAGCAGTCACAGAAGCAAATATTGTGGTCACAAAAGTAGCAGCAGTTATCAGCAACTCGAATTGTATCAGCTGGTTCTGAACATTGCCCTGTTCAGCAACACATGTTAGCATTTCAAACAGATTCAGAGAAAAGGTATTACAACATTCGGAAACGGTCAAAGAACGCCATATGTACCAGTTTTATGTTTATCAAATCTTCGGTATCATCAATGTATTCCTTCAGCTGCATCACAATGAACGAAAAAAACTTTCAGAAACACTCTTGGCTGGTAATTGAATGATATTCGAGGTTTCTCTTATTATATTATCCTATTGCAACACGCATGGTACTTTGCAGAGTCAGAGAGCTTATACCGACGACAACTTGCTAAGAGTGTGGCCAATGACAACAACGTACGCCTCGAGCAACATTTCAAGTTGTACAATGTTTTCTCCACCATTGGATGAACTCATGAAGCTCCCAGGTCTGCTTGAACTCAGGATGTTGCTAAAAGCCCTTTGCAATTTAGGCTCTCCACTAATCGATGCCACTGGTGAAACAGGAGCAGATTTTGACACCGCTTTGGTGTCAAATAACGTATTTGTTTGAAAACACAGGTTGCTTAAGCGATTCCCCTCCAACTTTTGCTTTTTCTCAGTCAGATACATCTCAGCCATGTCATCATCATCATCCATGAGATGTTCCATTTCATCGTGAACCTGAAAGTGAACTAAAATCTCAATTTGCGGAGATAAAAAACAAGAATGCATAAATAGAAACTGACTTTATATTTTTTTCCATATTTACCTTCTGAACCCGCTGAGTCAAGGCAAGGAGATGGCCTTTGAGTCTCCGAACGCGTTCTAGGTTAGTAGTGTTGATAGATGACGCCAGTTCATCTAGAACGGGGTATATCTCCATTTCTAGTTCTTTTACCTATCACATCGATGTATCTCATCAATATAATGAATTTTGTTGTTTCCTCTTTTGTTCATAATAAAATAAATTCCATGCGACGTATGTATCAAAGCTAGTTACCGGTGAAGTGATGCATATACATAAGGCATACCTGAGCATCTAAAGACAAGCAAGTTAGTTCCAAAGCCAGCTCCAAGGCTCTAAATTCGAAAGGCAGATCATCTGAGCCAAAATTGTAACTCGGAATTTAGAGACTAAAAAACAAGCTTAATGCAGGTCTTAATTTCAGTACAAAACTCTTTTGCACGATATATCCTTAAAAAGCCATGAAAATGGAATTGTACAAGAGTGACATCAAATTATTCAAACAAATTTCTTTACCAGAATGATCTTTGTTCGACTGAAGTCGTCTGGACAACTCTGACTCGTATTGAACAACACACCCGTCCAATGAATTCATCAAAAGGACCTCCTCAGCTGTGATTATACATCTGATCTGTTCAAGACTGACCACGATAGCCTTCTCACGTCCTAATATCGTTGAAGGGTAAATGAACAAAGGATCCAAAAGCCGGAGGTCTCTTGCAGGCAAAGAACAATGTCTCATTATAGTAGCCTTGTCAAGCTCCAAAACCTTTGAGTCTCCGTTCTGATCAATCTTTATCCAAGAACGACTTCCATGGCCTCTCTTCTTAAGGCCCTGAATTCGAGCACCACCGCGACTTCCATCCCCATCTGCATGAAACCTTCCACTGTTATGAGACCAGGTCAATTCGGACTGATCAAAAGGAGGTGGCCGGGTTTCTTCCATTGAGTTTTGGTTTCACTGCTTCGGACACAAACCCAAAACTTGACAGGACAAAATGATCGCATTTGCATAAATCAAACGGTACCACGGTTCCAATCGATGACCTTGTCTATGGAGGCCGGCGGGTTAATCCGTTACATGCCAGGCTTATCAATGTTCTTATCCCATATCCAAAACTGAACTTTGACTATAATAAACTCAACCAACTGACCATTCCAATGCACATAAATGTACATATTCAATGGAGAAAGCACTCAATTCTGAATAATGAAACAAACTCAGAAAAATTTCAGCTTCATAAGCTGCAAAGAGTGAAAAAATAATGGAACTTTGAACATTAGACTAACTAAGTGAATTTAAGGTTTTTTATTATTATTATTATTTTATTTTTTTACGTGAAGTCAATAGCATGACAAATTCAATCGGAATAAGGAAAAAATGCAAAATTCAACAGAAAGGTGAAATAAAAATAACCCATAAGTCACTGTCCTTAACACAAAAATAAAATTTCACCTACCCAATTAACCCAATTCTGAACTATAGAAAAATCATACCCAGTTCTTAGATGAAAGAAAGAAAGCTAAGGAAAAAAAAAAAATTAGGGGAAAAAAAAAAGAGCTAAAAATTCCAACGAAGGGCACAGAACTGAGCACGTGAAAGGAAACGAATGGTTAGATGATACCCACTGAAACAACCAGAGTACTGATAGCGAAGAAAGTACCGGACCAAAAGAAAACCCAAGTTCTTCTTCTTCTTCTTCTTTTTTTTTTATTACAAAAAAAAAAATCAATATCAATAAATAATTAGCTTGTGATATTCAGATTCTGAACCTTGGTGAAGGAATTAGGAAATGCTGGAAAATTCAGAGGCGTCTCTTCCACTTCGTGGTGAATAGAGAAACCCGTGAGATTCGCTATGAAGAACAAACAAAGGTTCAGCATTTTTACCCTTTTTGTTTTGCACTATTGTCCCTAAACTTATTCCATAATTGCTAATTGCCCTCTTTACTTTTAATTTAAAGGATTTGCACCTCGAAATAAAAATTTTTAACCACCCCTTATAATTGATGACGATGTTATTTTGTGACGAAGAATGACATGTGATTTGTATATAAGATATTAATTTTTCCAAAGCTACATGAGATATTAATTAAACATATGAAAATTACTTTTTAATCAATGTTAATTCTAATTTATGTTCAAAACAGTTAATCTAAAATTTTGTATTTGATAAATTTTAATTACAGACCCTAAGCCCAATAAATTTGAGTTAATATTTCAAAAAAATGGCCATTCTTATTGTTTCTTAATTACTTATTTGCAAAACCCTAAACCCAATAAATTTGAGTTAAAATTTTAAAAAGTTCTTATTATTATTTAATGACTTATTTACAAATCACATCAATCTTAATTCTAAATTAGGAAAATTAGGGTGGGTGGCTGTTTGGCCACCCAACCTTAAATTATAGCCTATACTTATTTAATTTAGCTAGATGGTCTAATTAGTCAATTTAAAAAATTGATTTTTCATTTTTGCCCTTTTTTATTCATTCCTTATTTATGCTCTTCAAGTATTTCTTCTTCTTCTTCTTCTTCTCAGTATTAGGTTTGAATTTTACATTAAATTTGATTCGTTCTATCTCATGTGAAATCTGAAAAGATAGTTTATTTTTATTTACTTTTGAGTTTTAATTAGGTTTTATAAAGAATTATTTGATTATTTATTATGTTTTGGTTGTTTCAATTTCTCTTTATAGTGTTTTTGACGATTCTCTGGGTTTTCGTTCTTTAATTTTGAACAAAACATGCATTTGATCCTTTGTTTTTATTTATTTTTTTTTTTTTTGTTTTTATGTTTCGTTGGTGGACAATCAATGATTAGTCTTAGTTAATCACTGATTAACTTTCAACTTTATTTTCTCGAATTCCGTCTAAATAATAATAAACAATAGTCAATTACTAATTAACCTGTAATCAATTACTGATTGACTCCCAAATTAATTTTCTCAGTTTCCAATAAAAACAACAACAAATGTTGATTAACCTATAATGATCAGAGATGTAGTGGATCCATATGCAAAAAACCATGAATTCAACTACAACAAATGGCGATTTTTTTCCAATGAAAGCATCTCTAGAAGGTGTTGGCAGAGCATTTTGGGATATAGTAGGGGTTTGTCGGTGAGGAGGAAGAAAGACTGAGATTGACGAAGATGGTGAGGGAGATAGGGGCATTTTAACGTCAACGAGAGAGAAAGGTTGAGGTTGACGGAGATGATGAGCGTGGGTGCGACAACCGGAAACGGTGGACAATGCGATAGTGAACGACAATGGTTGCGTGCAGTAGCAAGGAAGAAAGGTTGTGGTGGCTGTTGCAAGGAAGATGAAGATGGTAGCTTTGGTATTATATTTTTGCAAAAGAAAGTCATGGGATGAGTTAGGGTTAAGTGAGTTAAAAAGGCATTTGTATCATTTTAAATATATTAATAAGAGAAAAATACTTTTTAACTAAATATAATAAGTTTAGGTCATCTACTTAAAATTGGACCTAACAATGGGCCATTTACGTCCAAATCCCTAAAAATTAACATGCTAATAGTTGGGAACAGTTTGCTAAATATTTATAAATCGGATTGATATCTCCTGTCCAATTTTGATGTTACAAATGATGTCTAACCAATTATATTTTGACACATCATTAAAAAATGTTTGATCTTAAGATATAAAAAATCAGCTATAAAGAATTTTAAACTTTGTAAGATGACGTAACATAATATTATTGGTTAGACACCATTTGAAATACCAAAAATTAAACAGAGGATGTGGATCCTTTTAAATCCAAAGCATAAATTGTCAAAACTAAGCCTATGTTTAATTCATCGATTGGAGTTGGGAAAATTCAATTCAGTTGTTGTCATCTTCTGAAAAGTTAACTCAATTTCATTATTCACAATTATAACTAAAACTTAAAAACGCAAACTTTAAAAGGCTATAATTTTGCATATACAAATCTAAATGAGATGATTTCTTTTTTAATTGTATAGAATTTTGAGATAAAACAAGATCCATATTAATTTTTTTTTTCAAAAATTATTTTAAGTTTTTATATATATTTTTTTTAACTATAATAAGCCAAACGCAAAAAATCAATTGCACAACTCAACTCTAACTCAAGTTCTTCAACTCAATCAAACACCCTAAACGTATGCTAAAAAGTAACGAGTCAAATTGTAAATGTGCGATATTTCACATGGCAGTAGTGCAATTCAACCCTTTTTTTTTTTTTTGTTTAAAGGAAAAAATAATTATTAACATATCATACAATCTATTTAAGGTCATTTTGAAACGAAATAGATACAGATAATGTCCCGGCAAATGAAAGCGTCACATGGTTCACACTTTTGATCGATTCAAACCTGCTGTTTAAAGAGCTGCTTGCTACCACTTTGTAATTACATTAGAAGACAACTGTGGTATGCCCTGTTTACAGCTGCTTATCCTCTTTTGTCTTTCCATCATAACTTTATATTTACCTGTTAGTATTTTTTGGGATTTTCCCTCATCTTTTCTTCGTAAAACCGTAGACATAAGATATTGTCGAATTTCATCCCAATATGATCCATCATGGGTCTTTTGTTCTCTCTCTTTCATTCCCTTTTCGTTTTACCCAACAAGATATATATATATGTATATATATATATAGGGGTTAAAAGATGAATGTCTTGGACTTTTGGTATAGAAAAGGACAATCTTATCCGAAAAAAACACAGAAACAAACTACTTTTTTTCATTTGTTCAATATTTCTTATTATTTCCGTTTGGAAGAAAACGTTCTCATGATTTCCTTTTTTGCCGAAAATTTGCTATTAGTTTAATAATTAATGGCCTTTTTTTTTTTTCCCTTGTTTTGGGAAATGTTTTTCAAGTTGTCTCGTTAGCTTCTTTGGAAATTTATGCAAAGTTGCAATAAAGGCTTTTGGTCTTTTGTCTCTTGACAAATCAACCAATATATCAATTGCATTAGCCGGGCACGATTTTAAACGTGCAAACAAAATTGTGTTCTTAATCCAAAAGGACAACAAAGCAGTCTAATTTCAAAATTCATTTTTACCTAATGACATTGAGAGCAAACACAATTTCAAAGAGTGAACGTCTCCATTAAAATTGAAAAATGGTTAGACTTAACGCTCCATGAAACATCTTAAACTCAAATTTTTCATCTCAATTTTTATCTTTTTTCTGAAAAGTCAATAAAAATTATAACTAGTTTTTAAAAAGTCAACCAACTCAAACCGTTTTACCAAACGGATGTTTAACTTCATGTGGATTCTCCGTAATCTCACTAACATGCATCGTTATTCTCAACAAGGATGAAAATGTCGACGTCGATTAAGTTGTTGAGATTTTGATTTACGAATAATATCAACGGAAATATTGATGTCGATGAATATCTCAGAAAAAATTTGATACTAAAAAATAAAAATTTATAATTTTTACTGAAACTTTACAAAATATCAAAACAATTAATATTACTTAATTTGAACTAATTTTATAAAAAAAATAATATATTATTTAGTCAAATATGATAGTTATATTGCATTATGTAACAGTATAACATAACAATTAAATATTGATTGTAATTTCAATATGATATTATGTATTTATTAATCATTACAAATAACATACTACAATATAATAGGACACATAAAAATTTAATGTCAAACATAAAAGAGTACATATAAGTTTCAGAGTGTACTTAATCCAAAATGAGTTTCTAACATGTTGGAAAACATTACGTAGGTGTCGATTCTGATCAAATATAAACAATACATTTATCAAGATATTGCTTTTGAACAGTTTTGAAGGTAATTGTTAATGTCTCACGTGTATGTTTTTTGATCTCTACCAATTATTAACCCATAAATTGGATATTGTTAATTTGTTCAATTTGATGAGTAGTCTTGATGGGTGTACAATAATATCTCGATATGAATTTGTGGTGGAGGATATATCAATATATTGAAAAATCCGTCTCGATTTTGTATTTCTAAACTAGACACCATTTGAGAACCATAAAGAGGATTATAATCGTATGAACTTTACTTGATTCTTAAGCTCATGAAATCAAAACTCAAGGCGAATCCTCATCAGTTTGACATATTTGAGTCACACCACGTCTTCTCATATTCTACAATCGCCCAACCCTCACCTACTATCTTACAGTCATGCTTCATCTTGGATAGCATGTTGTCACATTTTATTAATATTAAAAAAAAAATGAAATGTGTGATGAATTGTAATTTTTGAAGAAAAAAATTCCCCGAGTTTTTGGACATTCTGTGGAAATATCAAAAATATCCTAGATATTCATGGTATTCACGGATATTTTTAGACATTGTGTACATTTGATAGATACTCCAGGAAGAAATATCATTCCCTCCCATTATCCATGTCGAGACTTCAAAATATGGATAATGTCATGGAAATATCAACAATGTTGTGGACAATTTCATCCTTGGTGTTTATAACCTAATATAATATTATGTGCTTCATAACATTGTATTGTATAGGGCCTGAGGTTAGCACTAGCATGAGGTCAAGGACGAGGTTCGCGGAAACTTTCACCTCAATCTCAAGTCGAACCCAATCCCAACCCAAAAGGACTTTAACCTGAACCCAAACCCAACCTTTTAGACCAAGCTGAACCTGAATAGCAAGATTGAGCCTACCTCGACCTTAGTCCCGTGAAGACTCGGACATGGACTTAGGCTCGAGCTAACCAAGTCCTTAGGCCTAGGCTGACACGAATCTCAATCCTTAACCAACCTCGATCGTAGTCCCGGGATAACCTCAACCCCAAGATTGGGCCAACCTCGAACCTTTTGACTTTTAACAACTTATCTCATGAATTTTTAGTTATAACTATTACTTATCGAACTTTTTATATTGTTTATAATGTATCTGATATTGTGAATTTTCGTTTAAGTGAGGACTTCAATTTGTGAGATTTTACATAGAGTCTGAACTAGATTTGGAAATCGAACATGAGATTTTCCATCCTCACGTGAGTCGTATGAGGGCTTTTCAACACCGATTTAACGGGAACTTAAGCAAAATGGGGCATGCTGCCCAATATGAAAAATGTGAGAGATAAATTGCTAGAATTAGAATTGAAAGGTAAATTATCAAAATTCAAAAAGTTTAGTGGGTAAATGTGGAAAAAAAAACAAAAATCCTTTTTTTTTTTTTTGACAATCAAAACAAAAATCCTAATATTATATGTTTTACTCCCAAAAAAAAAAAATCACACACAAGCCGAAAGTCTCTCGGCGCCTCCCGTCGTTTGATTTCCCCGAACCCCTTAATTTACCATTTTGCCCTCGCTATTTTCCTCCCTAATTTTCTTCTCATTCTCTTTTCTTGTCTGTTTCTTCAACGTTCACCGGAAAATAACAAATTAAGAAAATCAAACGATAGACCGAGGAAAAAGAAAAAAACAAAACAAAAAAACAAAGAAGAAGAAGAAGAAACTTTCATTTTCAAGAAGTTTCAATTATTTCCGTCCAAATTATTTCAGGTTCTTTTTTTTTTTTTTTCTTTCTTTTCTTTGACAATAGTTCCACAGCATTTATGATATGACAAGAAATAATTAATTTGATTTTTAATACCTTTAAATGTGTTTGTTTTGTTTGTCATTGTGATTTAATTCCTGGTATTTTTCTTAATAGGTTGCATTGGAGGGTGAACATAATTTGCTAATTAAGGCCATTTTGGAACTGGGAAATTTAAGGACCTTTGTTTTGTTCTCATGATCCTAGTGAGTTTTTCATGAATATTATCCTTTTGTTTGCCTTTTTATTTAATTATTGGATTTAAAAATAAATAAATAAATAAAAGAAAGCCCATTTTGTGATTATCTTGTCGTGCCTTGTATCTGTTATTAACTTTTTTGAAAAGTTTAAGGATCAGGGTATAATTGTTTATGTAATTTCCTTCCTTTGAATAATATGTTTTTTGCTATTCCAACCATGAAAAGAATATCATAAGAACTGTTTTTCATGGACTTTAAATAGATAAATCTTATGCAGATTTCATCAAATATGTCAATATCAGATTTTGATATGCTCATATATTTTCTTTCCATGTGTTGGAAGTAAGCATACAACTTTGTCTGCCAGTCTAGATTCATTCCCATTTCCAACATTTTCTTTCCTCTCATTCCCTGTTTTGCCGTTTTTCGCATCCTTTTGCATATTTTGATACCTGAGACTTTGTGCCGCGGCTGTGATGTTTTTCAGCTATGGAATCGGAACATAGAACTGGAAGCAATAAGTCCTTAGAAACTCATTCTGATGGAAGTGGAAGCAGTAGGCATTCAGAAGTATCTCTAAGAGCATTTCATGGGAGCGGAAGCTTTAGTTCGTTTGAAAAGCATTCGGATTCGGTTGATGAGATTGGGGGTACGGAGGGTAGTGGGTCGATTAGGCGCCAAGAAACTCAATTAGAAAACATTGGTGAGAGGGATAGAAATCAGTCCCCATCAATGCAGGTGTCTTCATCATCATCGTCGTTGTTGTCGTCAGATTCATCTAGTGTTCATTCACAAGTGGACACAAATGAATTTTCCAAGTCTGCAGAACATGATTCTGGTGCTCAGCCAACAACAAAAGATGATGAAAGGAGTGTTTCTAGTGATGGCTCTTCCAGATCAGAAGACGATGACACCAACAGCCCCGCGGATTCTGAATTGACATTTCAAGTTTCTGAAGTTGCACATGAATCCCCGGTTCATGGTATGACATCTCCTCCGGTACAAACAATGGAACGGCCTGAAGGATATGACCCTTTCAGGATTCCTTCTTCCGTGTTCGAAAGAAGTAAATACACGACACCAATGGAGTGGAGCGTTGCCTCCAACGAGTCGTTGTTTAGCCTTCACGTAGGCAATTCTAGTTTCTCCAAAGACCAGTTCTTAATGTTCGGTGACTTGACCAAGTCCGGGGAACTGACGAAATCAAGCGAGCTGGTTGTGCCAAGTTCATCACCTACTACTTCAGTTCTTGATGCGGAAATTGAGGGAAAGAGGCTTGAAACGGAGGCTGCTGCAGGAGCTACAGAGTTGACAGAAAAGCCCATCAAGAACGAAGCAACACCAAGCGCAGAACATTCAAGCACAAAAAGGGTACCACCGCTGGCAGTATCCTCCAATTCCTCCAGCCATTCCCACCCCTCTGAAGGAAGTGAAACCAGCACACGGTCTTTCGCATTTCCAATGTAAGTCTCCTCAAATTTATCATGCTAGATCGACCCTTTTACATGATGACTGTTCATATGTTCGTATTAACATGCTTAACTTGGAAATATGCTTGTAGATTTAAACCTAAATTTTAACAAAACAAACAAAGAGTTTGTTTTTGTACTATGTTTTGGGAGGATTATGTTACATTGTCATACAAACACGGACTACTCGTGCGCGTGTCGAAAATTTTCTATGCAAATCATGCAGGATGTGACTAACTTTTCTACGGACATGATAAATATAGATGCATACATGTATGAGTCTATCTATTGGGGTTCCCTAAAATCCAAAGCTCAGCCATGAGGAATATTTGTGTAATTGCAGAAAGAAAAAGAAGAAGTGTGCATGGCCGTCGTGCTACTGTTCTAGTTGTAGCTGGTCGTTCTGCTACTTTAGACGGTCAAGCTGCCACTTTAGATGGCCAAGCTGCGACTATCCCAGTTGTAGCTGGCCGTTCTGCAATGGTTTTAACTGTGGCAAAAAAAGAAAGTCTCGTCATTCCGCTTCGGTGTACGCTTCTCTTACTCTCTCTATCTCTAACTGTACTAACCATATGTCGAGCATTAGTCGAGACAACATCAAAAAAGGAAGACCCTTTTTTCCCATGCTAAAATTCTTTGTACTAACAATCACTATTGGATTTCTTGATTCTTGGTTTTTTTTTTTTTTTTCCTGCTCGCTATGCTTGTGTTTTCGATGTTGTTAATGCTGCATAACTTGTCATTCCTGCAGTTTGCCAGGAGGCCTGAAAAGTGAATCCATGAGGCCGGAGAATGAGACACTGCAACCGGAGCCACTGGCCGCCAAGAAGACGTCAAAATCAACCGCCAACTGTTGGTTTCCTTGCTTGTCTTGGTGCTCGTGGTGTTGGAATTGCTCGTGGCGTCGTCGTTGCTGTCATTGTCGTTGTCCTTGTTGTTGAGATCTCTTAAGCCCCAACTTGCTGTCCAAATACAACGAATTCCCAAAGCTTTCGTTTAGGAACTACCGTCACCGACGAGAAAAAGAGCGAAATGTTTCATAAGCCTTGTTGCAAATTCATAGAAACATGCAAAATAGTTCATAAGTGATCATGTTCAAAGAAACATACTAGAGGGGAGTTGATGGTTGAAGATTGAATGATGCCTTTTGTAATGCTAAATAGCATCTTATAACTCTGTTTTTTTTTTTTTTTTTCTTAAATCCTTGTTGCGGCTGTAAATTTGCCTTATGATTTACTGATAAATTAATTAAATTAGATTTGCTATCAAGAATTAGAAGCGTGAAGGTGAAACAAAAGGGTGACTTTAACAATTCGTTTATGAGACACGGACAAGAAAATTATGCAACACTTGTTTATCTCCTGGTCTCATTTTTTGGAAAAGAAAAAATGCAAAATGCATTATGAAATATGAAATATGAAATATGAGTCGAGATCTTCTGTTCCGGATTTCCTGTCTTATTGGTTGTCCCCAACAGTGTTATGTCATATCATCTAAATTTAAAGATTTAACCATAAAGAAAATGTTAAATACTAAAAATTCTTAAATAAATTAATAAGTTGTTAAAATATTATTGAGGGAACATTTATTGAGATAGGAAAATGAGACAACAGATTTGGACTTATAAAAATTTATAGCACAGAAGAGGCTAAGAGCCGGATGAAAGAGGAGAGTTTTTTTTTTTTTTTTTTTAGGAAAATAGAGTGAATAAAATTAAAGATGAAAATGCTCATGAAAATATTAAGATGTTGTGGTTTTTTAAATACGATGATGTGTTTATAAATAATTTGTCGTTTTATGATATGGTGTCGTTTTCGAAGCTATTCTCGACTTTTGTTTTTGAAACGACATTGGTTGATGTTGTCTCTTTTAAGTTATTTTCATTATTATTACTAATTAGAATGATGTGGTTTTAAATTGGTTGTCGTTTTTTTTATTTTTTATATTATGTCTTGTTCTTAAGATGTCCTTGGCAAACGTTTTAGGAAAAGGCATCATTGATGTTGTCGCTTTTAAAGTTTTTTTCTTTTTAATATATAAAGATTGTTGCTTGTCGTTCTTCGAATAATATGTTATGTTTTAAGGTCCTATCGTAGAATCATTTCCAATGTTCGTTGTCGTATGGCGAATGTTGTTCTCAGTTATTATTGTGTTTTTCCCCCCAATATTTACAATGTTAATGTTGTGTTCTATTTTCCAGATTAAGATTCATTTTTAACTATTGTCGAAAATCTAATTGTGTGTTTTTTTTTTTTTTTTTTTTTTTTTTTAAATCTAATTTGGTGCTGTCGTTTTTCCAATATTTCGTAGTTTATACATGTCTGTTGCCGTTTTTACATATGGTTTGAATACAATGCCGTTTTTAAGACGATGGAGTTTTTACGCTATTGGTGTAAATCCAACTCTTTCGTATTCTAGGTCATGTCTTTGGCTCATCATCAATGTTTTTTGTTGTATGGATCATGTCGTCTTCGGGTCTCATCGTTTTTAAGATACTGTGGTGTTGGAAACAATGAGGGTCCGTTTGATAAAATTGTTTGAGTTGAAATTTTTAAGTTTGTGTTGGTTAATTTTTTAAAAACTAGTTATAATTTTTATTTATTTTCAGAAAAAAATAAAAACTGAGATGAAAAATGTGAGTTTAAGATATAATACCAAACAGGCTAGTAGTTTCTATAGATTCACTTTTAAGCGATTTCAAATCTGTTGTTGTCCCTTCTAGCCTCTAGGTAATGTCTTTTTCTCAGTGTCTTGTCGTCTAGAAATTTTTTTACGGACGTATGGAAGATGTCGTTTTCAGGTGCAATCTTTTTTTTTTTTTTTTTTTTGAGAATCATGTCGTTTCCTGAAGATGCTTTCGTCTTAAGACGACGGTGCAATTTTCAAGATCTGCACCATTTATCTCTTTCGTTTGTAGAAGTTTGTTGTCGTATGGATGATGCTGTCGTTTTCAAAAAGTAAGAGACGAGAAATAGTAGTGGTTGCCAGTGGTGATGCCGATTCAGTCGAGGGGAAAGGATATAGGATTAATTACAAAAATTTCCTTTGAATTATAGCCTTTCTAACATTTTGTCTTTTGAATTTATGTAACATTCATTTCTTTGAAATTTCTAAATGGTAACAATTTTGCTCCCTATAGTTAGTTTTTTTATGGAAAAAAATCATGTAACATGCACAAGACAAGAAAATTAATTTCAAAACCCCCTTTAAATTATAGACCTTGCAACATTTTACCTCCTAAATTTTAAAACATAGCATCTATCCCCCGATATATGTTCCGTTAATAAAAAAAGTTTTTTTAGATGCGTTCATTTATGTTTTGTTTTTTTGAATGTTATTTCTTATATATATATTTTTTATAAATTTAATCAAATAATTTAAAATGCACATTAGAATAGAGATATAATAGATATTGTGTATTTAATATCTTAATAACCATACTTAATGCTTATTTTCAACGCTTACAATGACTAAATTGTTAGCGGAAAAAAGATCAAGCGAAGAGATGTTCTGTTTTGAAATTCGGAGGGGAAGGCAAAGTGTTGCAAGATCCGTCAGCAAAAACTCACCGGAATCTGATAACAGTAAACGACCCGACCCGACCCGAAACACGTTTTGACTTTGGGCTACGGAGTTTCCGCCCGAGTTGAGTTTGGGCTCGTAAAGCCCACTCCTACTGATCTACTGCCATTTACTCCTCCAGCTCCA
The DNA here is from genome assembly GCA_038430175.1 of Ficus hirta. Lineage (NCBI taxonomy): Eukaryota > Viridiplantae > Streptophyta > Magnoliopsida > Rosales > Moraceae > Ficus > Ficus hirta. The sequence goes on along the minus strand of CM076595.1, from coordinate 10,791,074 downwards.
GCCAGTATATATATGCCGTGATCGTTTTCCAAGCACAAGTGTACATGCGTTGCATCATTTTTTTTTTAATTTTTAATTTAAAAAAAAAAAAACTAATTTGCGAGGTTTCAAGCTGAGAAGTGCTTCATTTTCGAGCATTGAGAACTGGGAAATCGTTCAAACCGGAGGTTGTTGCAGTAGAAAAATAACCTTTGACGAGTGAGTGAAAGACTTGGAAGTTGTTAGCTGCGGTACTGTCATTTTTTTCGATGTGTTTTTTTTTTTTTTTTTTGGTTAATTTCTTCTTCTCCTTTTTGCTTTCCTTTCCGAGTTAACTGCTAAAGACTCTCTCTTTATTCTTTTTAATCAGAAGGTTTTTTTTTTTTTATTCGGTTATTTCGGTATTCTTCATATATCTGTTTGCAACTTTTGTTAAGTAAACAACATGTTCGAGAAAATGCCTCAGAGAGACCATTTTAACGAAAACGCTAGACTTTATTGCTTTTTAGTGTTGAATGCTGCTTTCTTTTATGTTTCCATTCCGGTATATTGTTTTCCGGGGAAATGGAATATCTTTTGTTGTGATTCAACGTTTTTTTTTTTTTTTTTTTTTTTTCCAGTAGATTTTACCGGCTTTTTTTTGGCCTTCTTGCGACACTGATATTATGAATAATATTTCAGCTATCACACAATCCCTTTTTCAATCTTTGGTATGCACAGCCAATTCTATAGGCATTTGTAGCTTCAGAATTGTCAGGTACTTGCAACAAAAATCATGGTGTAGCTATTAAGATTTTCACTTTGTTTAGAACCATCAAATTCTGGACCTGATGGTTTTTTTTTTTTTAATTCTTTGATTTATTTCAGATGGATGAATTATGGAAGAATAAAATCTTTGCAATCCATATAACTGCAGCAGCAGGGTCAGTGGCATTAGGGACTGCCGTAACTTATCCTTTTGATACTATCAAAGTTCTTGTTCAGGTATATATTATCCAGCTTTTTTTTTTTTTTTTTCAGATCTTTAATGTTTACGGGTGTTTATTTGTTTATATTCTTACAACGAACCAGAAAGTTATACTGCTAAAAAATCTGACTTGTGAATTGATGACAGGTTAGTTCTGGTTCCAGTAAACAACTTACGGCAACTCAGGCTTTAGAACGAGTCCGAAAAATCTCTGGAAATTCTGGTGATTCTAGTTAAATTGTTTTAGTTCTCGTCTTTTCTTTTCTTTTGGTCATGTAAAAAGATAAACATGTGTAATCTCTGAGTTACATTCTTTAGTTTTTGTACTGCAAATATGATTTGTGTGCGAATTCAAATGCCAAGCTCTTTTCTTTACTCAGTGTTCGTCTTTACCATGATATTCTATTACTCACATACACAAATGCAGACAAGTGTCATTGTTTATGAGTTTTTCTTGCTCTTCCTTTTTTCTATGTTTAAAAAATTGTTTGGACTCCACTAAAATCTTCTGATTGATGAACGTATGCAGGCTTGTTCAATGGTTTTGGTTGGTCAGCTCTGGGAAGAATTTTAGGCGTGGGAGCTCGCTTTGGCACCTATGAAATCGTGACAGCCTTTTATAAAGGTTTTTCTTCTTTCTGTTACTTACTAAAGCAATTTTACATGACCTCATAATTGACCATTTACTTAGTGCTGATTTACCTAAAATGTCACATGTGTGGGTCATGTCTATCTTCGTATTTAAAATTCAAATACAAGAACAATCTCTATTTGTTTCATTGTTCTAGATCATGTAACAAGCACGGGTAAAAGTCACTACCCTCTTTGTTTAAGGGGAATTCTTTTCTAAATGATTTAATATTTGCTAAGAGAATTGGATCTTTGTCCTCCTTTCCACAACAATTATAATTTGGAAACTCAAATACAAGCTTGGAGCTCTTGCAAATTAGAAGTAAAATAGTTGTTTGAAAAAAGGTTTAAAGTTAGGTGATGGAGTGATCAATGAAGGGAAAAATAAACCTTAGTGTTTAATCAAACATTTAGTTCTACAAAAATGGTCATTTTAAACAACTTCGCTATTGATTTTGCGTACGATATATGCTTATTTGTGGATTTTGATACATTTTCTTTTGCAAATATTCATCTTTCAGATGGTCGGCAATATAATTATGTACATGTATCTGAGGCCCTTATGGCAGGATTGGTAGCTGGAGCGGCAGAATCACTCTTAAGCTCTCCTTTTGAACTTATTAAACTCCGTGCACAAGTGACTTCTGCTTCTCGTGTGCCAAGCCATTCCTCCATGTTGAACAAGCAAGTTGTTGCACCCGTTATCAAAAAGTTGCTACGTGGATATACTCCAGACAAGAAGGCATTAAACTATTCTGTTGACCTTTTGTCAACACTAACAAACAAACAATCAAACATGACGAGTGCTTTACAAGGGTATCCATGGATGATGTCAGGGTCCGGGAATCCACCATCTGTCTTCAATGTTAGGAGACCATCCGAGATCATCTCTTTGGAGGGATGGAGGGCGTTGTGGAGAGGTCTAAGGCCAGGACTTGTACGGGATTCTGTTTATGGCGGCGTCTTCTTTTCCACTTGGCAATTTCTGCACAATGCAATGCTTGACTGGAAGGCAGTTGGGATGGATCCAATACCTAGGTTCTGAAAATTATTAAATTCTAGTTATTTGTTGTTTTTAAATTTGATTGAGATTCTGGTGTTATTCAAAAAAGTGATCTACATCGTTTCCTATTACAATTTACGGAACTTCCTAGCTGTCTGAAATTGTTAACTTTGCATTCTGCTGTATTGTTGATATATGGATTATTAAATTACGGTTGCTTTTTTTTTTTTTTTTTTTAATGATCATGCATATATATATATATATATATAGTGCTTTATCTTTGGTCCCCATTAGTCGCACATGTAGAATAATCTCTCAGTCAAGCGTCATGTCTTTCTAATGAAGTGGGCTTTGTCTCGCAGTGTGAACGAAGATGTTGATCCGCTCTCTCCTTTAGCCGTCAGCCTTGCAGCGGGATTTTCTGGTTCAGTTGCCGCCGTTGCTTCTCATTGTTTTGACACTGCAAAGTGTCGTTCATTATGTACTGTGCTACCCAAGGTGATTCTCGTATTCCTTGTATAATTCATCTTCTTTAAGAGAATTTGACATCAAACTGTAATCTCTGTATTTCCTCATGTTATCATCTCGTGATAAGATCGACATGCCTGCTCTGTGGACTTTATCGAGAGTCTTGGTTGGAACTACAGAAAACTTGTGGGAAATTATTGAACAAGTAATACTGACATTTTGTTATTGGGCTCTTATGTTTTTCCAGTTTGTCTCCTTGGAGAGGAAGCTTCTCAAATGGAAACAACCGGGGAGTAGGTTTGAGAGATTTACAGGGATCCATCCCGCTGACAGGAATGTCCTGTTCAACGGCATTTGGTTGCGGATGGCTCGCTGTGGGGTCGCGTCAATTTTTATGGTGGGATATTATTTCTTGGCTGTTGACCAGCTCGTCTCAAGAGGAAATAGATTGACATAGAATACTTCTTGATATTGGAATTAGGCATCTTTGTAAACTGTTTTCCCCCTACTTCTTTCGAAAAACGGAAAGTTAGTATCCGGTAGAACTAAACATTCATTGCCTGTCCTTTGGATGGATGAGTATACTCAAATGAACCACGAATTAATTGAAATTGTACTATGAATTTATGCTAAATTGAGCGAGCTTGTATTTGTTTTCAATGGAGGCAAAAAGCCTGTATGATTCCTAACGTAAATGGTAAAAACATTACAGCCGTACTTATATTGATTACTTTAACAATATGGCAATAAAACATTACGTAGAGAATCCCTTTTTTTTTTTTTTTTTTTTTTGCGCAATAGAAAATATTAGGTAACTTTTCTTTAAGAAATATGATACAGTACGTTATTTTCTTTTATGGATTTCGAAAAGAGTGAAAATCTTAAGTTGAATTGGAATATGTTCAAAAAGAAACTTTTCAAACCTTAATGCCAAATAAGCTACTATTATACCTTGTTTAAGCAAGATAACCGTCGTGTAATCCTCGGATTACACGACGGTGTTTAAAAAACCATCGTGTAATCCTTCAAAAATTTTAAAAATTTTCAAATTTCATGCTTTGAAATCCGCGCGTAAACCCATTACTGAAATACACTTTTTTTCTTCATTTCTCTTCATTTTCATCTTCACCCTCTAGACAACTCAAAGTTTTCTCCTACGTACCCACCTCCTTCGCCCACCCACCGCCCCCTCTCTCTTACAATCCGGTCAAGCCGTCGCCGCCACTGCCGCCGCCTACCACCTCTCTCTCTCGGTATGGCCGTGACTATTTTCTTTTAAAGAAAAGCAAGGTGACTTTCATATTGCTTAATTTCTTGTTTTCTAACAAAACAACGAACACACAATGCTTTAATAACTTGCTTGGAGTGTAATTTGTAGTGTTGTTTGAATGTTTTTTTTGTTGTTGCTCTTTAGAGATGAATGTTTTGTTCACGATTTTGGCACTATACACACATTTTTTAATATGGTTTTTTTCTGCCCACCACATACTCGATGTAATGTTCATCATTACACGACGGTTTTGCCTCAAAACCGTTGTGTAATTGGGCTTCATTAAAAGAAAATTTTGGCTTTTTTTGGTTGATTGCACACATTACACGACGGTTTCGACTCAAAACCGTCGTGTAATGTGAACATTACATGACAGTTTCGAGCAAAAACCGTCATGTAATGTCTACATTACACGACGGTTTCGAGCAAAAATCATCGTGTAATGTTCACAACTTTGCGGCGTTTTGCTACTGTATTTCTTGATTTGACGACGGTGTTAACCGTCGTATAATATTGAGATACCACGATGCTTATATAACCGTCGTGGTATCTTCCACGACGCTGGATTACACGACGGTTATCTAACCGTCGTGTAAAGTTTACACGACGGTTAATAACCATCGTGCAATCTTCAATTTTTACTAGTAAATGGTGTTGGCGATGATTACGTGGAAGCACTTTAATTTTTCAAAAATGAAAAATATCTAAAGGGATTTATAGTTAAACAACATTTTTTTTAAGAAATTTTTTAATAAATGACTAAAGTTTTTAAAAATTAGTTAAAATGTCTTTTTTTCCTCCTAAAATGGTTAATCAATTGTCTTAAATAGTCAATTAGTGATTGATCACATATTAGTCAATCAGTGATTGACTGTCACCAAATTTCATATTTAATCAATGATTGACCGTTAGTCAATCATTAATTGATCATATCTGAAAAATGACAAATGATCATTTTTCTAAATAAAAAAAGTTAGGTCATCTATTAAATTAAATGACTAAAAAAGGCCACCCAATTTAATTTTTCTTATCTTAGGGATTAATTGAGAGGTATGTTTGGTTGGAAGGGAAGATAATAAGAAGGATGGATATCTCTACATAAATAAAAGTGTGATGAAGCAGAAAGCTGTGTTGTGACTTTTTTTTTTTTCCAATTATGTCCCTTCTCTTTTATTGTTATTTCTTGTGTTGTAACTTTTTTTCCCAATTATGCCCCTTCTCTTTTATTGCTTTTACTTTACTATATTTTTTGCTTCATGTGTTTTATGATAAGAACGACAAAATTTATTTTCTGTTACATAAGTATCTACTAAAAAGCATGCAACTCTCTTTTAAATAAATGAATTACATCTCTTTAATTTTTATAGTTCTTACCTCATTAACTGTTTGGTTTTATATATAGTACGAGTGGACAAATAGCATTGAAGCAAGCTTGTGTTTGGTATTTCTTTTCCATTTATGCCCCTGTTTGGGTTCTTATGTGGTTAAGAGAAGACAAAAAGACATAATCATAATTTTTAAAAATGATAACCTATAAAGCATTTACGAAACTTGACTTGTTAAGTTCTAATTGACAAAATTGCCGATGGAATTTGTCAATTGATTCACGTTTTTTAGAGAAGCTGGTTAGCTAAACTTGAGGTTTAAGAAGTAAATGCACCCAAATAAGTCGGTGCTACCCAAGAATCAAAGGCACCCAAGTAAGTTGGTGATTCATTTTCTTTATATATCAATGAGAAGAAGCAACAAATACATCGGTGGTCTAAGTTCAACTAATTTACTCGCTTGCTTGAACTTTCACTCAAAATCGATGATGTTGTGAGTTTTAAATTTTTCCTTATCTTCATCTGTAATTTCATTTTCAGTATATTCTTCTTTTGTTACTTCTAAGTATTTGTTCTTTATGTTTTGAATGGATGACCATATAATAGTTCGATTGTAGATCTTTATTTCTTTCTTTTCAATATGTTGGGAATTTTTTATTGGTGAACTTGGGTAAGAAGCAAAAGGATGGTTTGAATTGATGTAAGAAGACTGAGCAATAAGTTTGACCTTAATTCCTGAATTTATGTGATAAGTTAATAGATAAGGTGAAACTTTTCATGCAAGTTAACTTTCTTACGTAACTTAAGTAGAGAAATTTGTAAAACATTAAGTCTTCCAATCCTATAAAAATACTTAAGGCGGTGGACTGACTCAAGACAAATTTGTTTATTCATATTGATGAGAAGTATGAAAAGTGGTACCACAAAATAACTAAGAGATCTTTCAAATAGAAATCATCTCCTATAGTATGATTCCCAACATAAATGAATTAAAATAAAGTTACGGCCCTACTTACATTGAATATTTGACCAATATGGCAATAAAACATCATGTTTTCTTTCCTTTTTTTTTTCTTTTTTTTTAAAGGAACATTATATATTTTTTCCCCACAAAAAAAAAACACATTAAATGTTTTTTACAGCACTATTTTTTACGGATTTTGAATATATATATATATATATATATATAAAATGAGAGAGTGAAAATTTTGAGTTGAATTAAAATATTCTTAAAAAGAAAATTTTCAAACCTCAATATCGTACGAGCTAAAAAAAAAAAACCTCTGTAAAGCTTTAACTTTCATTAAGAGGCCAAATCGGCATCAGTTGCAGCTGTCTCAATGACCACCGTGGTAGCAAGGCCAGACATTCAGCCAAATGAGAACATGATCTAGACTCATGTCCAAAACTTGCATTCTATGTAGATGTGATGTTCTAGTTTTATGTTTTTATTCTTATTTTTCATAATCCTATATTCATGTTTTTAATGTTTGTATGGTTAATCTAGTTGAATACAAGAAAACGAAATTTCTTTTTGTAATAATTAAATTTATTTAAAAAATGAAAGAAAAAAGAGCTTTGTAAATATCGGGTCTAAAAGAAAACTAAGCAAAATAAAAAAGAGCAATTGGCCCAAATAATCCCCGAACTCTTTCAGATGTGACACTTTGATCATTTTTTTTTTTTTGTCGTACTAACCCTAAACTCTCTAAAAATGTGACGGTTTGGTCCTTTCTGTCTAATTCCGTTAAATTTCTAACCGAATGAGTTATGTGCATTACATGTGAACTAATTTAAGAGAGGATTTTAGTAATTTAATAATAATTCATTTAAAAAATTGAAAACAAACAAATTCATTTCTCTCTCTCAATCATAAAAAAATTAAAATTCATCTAGACGACGGGAAAGGGGGTGGGGGGTGGGCCAAAACCCATATCACATAGGGGGCCGAACCTAGATCGCAGCGGCGGTGGGGGGGGTCACTCGGCGGTTGGGGGACCCATATCCCGACGACGGTGGGGGGGCCGAACCTAAATCATCGGTTGCCTGCAGAGGGAGTGAGGGAGGGAGAGACGGCCTCCAGCTCCGGTGTCGGATCTGGGGTAGGGGGAGGAGGGTGGTGGGGCGGTAGGAGAGGGAGGGAGAGGAGGGGAGGGGGAGAGAGAGGGGCTAGGGGAGCTTTGAGTTCAGCTCTCTCTCTTCTCTCTTTCTTTCCTTTTTTTTTTTTAATGTTATTATATGGATAAGGATATTTTCGTCATTTTTAGGGGTTTTAAAAAGAAAAAAAACACAAAATGTATTTCTCACATGACCATTCTGTGATTTTTTTAACGGAACCAAACAGAAATTACCAAAACATCATCTTTTTAGAGAGTTTAAGGTCATCACGGTCAAAAAAAAAAAGGGACCAAAGTATCCCCTCTTAAAAAGTTTAAGGACCATTTAGACTAATTACTCAATAAGAAAATGCCTGAAAATAAATAACTACCACAAGTCTTAAGATGAAAATTAGTTGACTCGTTATTTTGGGGCTCATTGCTTTTCTTTAAAATTTTTAGTTATACTAATTTTTACCAAGAGGACGAAACAACAATTTTTAGAGACAGAGAAAGTGAGAGAGAAAATTTTTTATTTTTATAAAGGTTAATTAAAATTTTTTAAATAATTTTTCTTATAATTAAGACTTATAGTGTGTTTTGTATTGAAGTTAAGTTTAAAATGAAATTGAACTTTTAAATTAAAATTAATTAATTTTTTAAAATTTAATTATAATTTTTATTAATATTTTTAAAAAAAGATAAAAAATTAATCATAAAGTACAATTGAGTTTAAAACGAAATCGAATATCAAATGTAGGCTTATATGTTAAAGCACGTTAATTTGATTTCGAACATTAGGGGCAAAATGAAAAGAGGTCTATAGTTCTGGGGTATTTGTAAAATTAATCCTAATCTTTATCCAGGTTCGTTCATACAGAGTGAGACAGCCATTTTCGTCTTCCTCCTCCGGTTAGCGGCGGCGCAAAGCCGCAAACTAGGGTTTAAGGAAGAAGCCATGGATGACAGCTCCTGATTTCAACACCCAATTTCGGGAAACCAAAAATTTCAATAACATCGGACAACAATGGTGTTACATCAAGCCCATCTCCTGCCATCTCTGGCCAGAACCTCACCTCTCTCCTCGTTCTTCTCCAAAATCCCTCTTCCATTCCTCTACCGCCGAATTCGCACCCGCCATTTCCGTCCCCTCCTCTGTTCTCACACTTCCTCGTTCGACTTTTCCCTCCATCGCCGCCGCTCAGTGGAGAAAACCGGCAGCTTTGGCACTTTGGTCTCGCCTCGCGAAGCTCCGCCGTCGCCGGCTTCGGACGCTCCTCTTTCGACTAAAGCGCGGAGGAAGGCGTGGCGAGAATCGCCGGAGGGAGTGCTCCGGCACAAGCTCGACATGTGCTCGAAGAACGGCGATGTCGCCGAAGCGCTTCGGCTCTACGACGAGGCTCGGAGCAATGGAGTCCCTCTTAGCCAGCACCACTACAACGTCTTGCTCTATCTCTGCTCGTCGGGAGAATCCAATGGCGGAGACGAGGACGGTTTGAATTTAGGCCTGAAGAGAGGTTTCGAGATTTTTCATCAAATGGTGATAGACAAAGTGGAGCCGAATGAGGCCACGTTCACGAGCGCGGCGAGGCTTGCCGCGGCGGAGGAAGACCCCGAGAAGGCTTTTGAATTGGTGAAGCAGATGAAGAGCTTCGGAATTCCGCCGAGATTGAGGTCCTATGCGCCGGCATTGTTCGGTTTTTGCAAGAAAGGAGAGGCCGACAGAGCGTACGAGGTTGATAACCACATGGTTGAATCCGGTGTCGCCGCCGAAGAGCCCGAGCTCTCCGCGCTGCTCAAGATCAGTGCGGAGGCGAAGAAGGGAGACAAGATTTACGAGATGTTGCATAGGTTGCGAGCCTCGGTGAGGCAGGTTTCGGAGTTGACAGCGGGGATTGTTGAGGATTGGTTCGGGTCCGAAGAGGCGGGGAGAGTCGGGAAGGAGTGTTGGAATGTGAAGAAAGTGAGGGAAGGAGTTGTTAGTGGTGGTGGAGGGTGGCATGGACAGGGGTGGCTGGGGACTGGGAGTTGGAGGGTGGTGAGGACTCAGATGGATGAAAATGGAGTGTGTCAATCTTGCAGTGAGAAGCTTGTTTGCATCGATATCGACCCGAAAGAGGCCGAGAATTTCGCTACCTCATTGGCCAACTTGGCTTCCAAAAGAGAAGTTAGAGCTGATTTTGTTCGATTCCAGGTTTGAATACTGTGTTGTCGTTGTCTTCTCACTTTTTGCGATTTTTGTTCATGTTGCACATGAAATTTGAAAACTTTATATGCAAGTTTTGTTTTTGATAATGCCATTGATTAACTTATTGTACGAGACAAATGCTATGTTGCTGAATTTGTTTGAGTAACTAGATAAACACATCGGATGGCAGTTTTGACTTGTGATTTTTCCGAAAAATAGCCAAATCGATGCATAGAAATAGGATAATTTGCAAGAAAAGGCATCGATATATTTTTGTTTCATGTCGTGTTTATCCTGTGTGTATTGAGGGATTAAAGAAGAGGACTGGTCAAGTTCTTGCTAATGTTATTTTAGAGTGTTGGCATTCTTCTCATTGGATCAGTCTATGGTCGATACTTTCTACTTTCGTATGTGTAAAAAACTGATAATTGTATTGAATTGTATTAAATTACAAGCCACTGCAGGACCATATATACACTCTGTACATAAGGCAAAAAATAGGAAACTTAGACAAAAGAGGAAACGAACTCTCCTAAATAAAATCCGTCTGACTTAGGAAATTTGCTAATACACAATTCCAGAATATCTTGAATACAAATCAGTACATTTGCCAAAAAATAGCCAGTCTTAGAATCACGGACTGAAATCGCGTGTTTTCCAACAGTATGCTTCAGGAAAGTGAAGCATAACATGTTTTCCAGCGATATCATGATTGATTAGAAGTTGAACTCATTCAGGAGTGGCTCTGGCGCCATGGTCCATTTGATGCGGTTGTAGATGGTGCCAACGTGGGATTGGTAAAACAACAGTTTTTCAACTTCTTCCAGGTGAGTGGGAGTAACTACGGCGAGTTCCAATAGTTTTCCCTGATTTTTCTAGCCATTTAATGATTACTTTTTTTTTTCCCCGTTGTAGCTTAAATCTGTTGTAAATCAACTACGTGAAATGAGTCCATCAAAGAGATTACCCCTTGTTATTTTGCACCAAAGCCGTGTAAATGGTGGTCCTGCTCAGAATCCGAAGAACAAGCAATTGATAGAGACTTGGAAAAAGGCCGGTGCATTGTATGCTACCCCTGCTGGTTCGAATGATGATTGGTAAGTTTGCATCCATTGACATGTAATGCACTGAATTCTCGTTCCTACTTATTCATAGCTTTTGTTTTCCTTGTTTACTTGTAACATAACTTTGTTCCTGCGTCGTTAACAGGTACTGGTTATACGCTGCTGTTAGTAGTAATTGTCTTCTAGTGACAAATGATGAAATGAGGGACCACTTATTTCAATTGTTAGGAACTAGCTTTTTCCCAAGGTGGAAGGAAAAACATCAGGTATTATCCTTTTCAATGAGATTTGATGGATTTTTCCCCATAAACATTTGAGTTATTTATTAATATTCTATCTAAACGATGCATCGGAGTCGTATATGGCTCTTGTTAAGCTTCTTAATAAATACGTCTTAAATAGCAATTAACAGTGCCGATTAGTTACCTTTCGGAATCACTAATCAGCCTTTCCTTTCCCTCTGCATCATGTTACAACGTCCCAGTATCTTGTATTCATTGTCTGGAATTTTAAGCTTTCGACTCTTGGGACTTTGATTGTACCGCTAGTGGTGTAAAAAAATATCAGAGAACACCATGTACTAGAAAGAAGCATATTAAATTGCGTTGTTAATGTATACGGTTACAATTTGCAGGTTCGGCTATCAGTCTCGACCAAGGGGCCTAGACTTCACATGCCACCTCCTTATTCAATTGTAATTCAGGTCAGATAATCAACCAACTGCTAAACTAATTCTTACGCTCCGTGTATTGTCAAGGGTACACACACGCTTTCTGCTTCCTATGTGTGATTGATGAATTTGGTTGATGCGAGTGCAGGAGTCCGAGGATGGTCGTTGGCACGTACCAACCGTCACGGGTGATGATCTTGAGGCCCCAAGGCAATGGTTGTGTGCCACCAGAGCCAAGGATACAAAATAACGAGGGAGAGAGTTTTTTGTTCTTCTCGAAATATTTCATCATTTTTCAAATAACGCATCAAATGAAGATGTTTTTGCCGCAAAAAGACCACAGATAGTTAACTAGTAACTTCTTCGTCTATTTCTCTCTAAATTTGACATATGTTAGTGGGATTTAATTAAGAATTTGGTGAAGCAAAAATTGTGATTTGGGTGAAAAATTTCACAGGGCGGCAAATACTGGTCATCAAGGAAGCTCTTTGACTGGAGCTTGTAATGTCAATCAGCAGATTGTAACATAGATAAAGCTAAAACAGATTTTTTATTTTCCCCCTTTCTTTTCTCCAAAGAATTTGCTTCTGATCTTGTGTTTTATATACATATATATATATATATATATATTGGAATGCTTGGCAAGTGAATTTACTTGGGGTTATTCTCCTTTCTATACCCTATATTTTAAGCTTATAAAAAATATATACCATGCATTTCAGATGTTTTCAACATCGTATTTTTATATTTTAATTTCGTATCAAATTTATACCTAGGTCGAATGCTGATTTTGACCTCTTTAATAACTACTTTACCGTATAGAAATTATCATCGATTTGTTCACTTTACAAATCACAATAAATTTAATCGTAATTTAAATGGTCGAAATCATAATTTAATAAGATATTATGTTGAGAACATCTAAAATGTACATTTTCAATAATCTTAAATGTAAACTATAAAATTGATATAATCCATTTTTTAAAGGATATAAACCATTTACTTTCAAAAAACGTTACGTCATGCACCTATATTAATTTATTTAATTTTTCTCAAACACAATTGAGTTGTTTAATAGATTCCATATCCCACGTTTGATTTGTTAAATGATATGGGAATTCCTTGCTCACATGGTACAACCCCAAAGGAAATCATTGAATATCATTCCTCAGTAAATTGGTTGGAATTTTCCATAATTATATATTCCACCACAAAAATAAAAAATAAAAAACAACTGTATAAAACTTATTGCCCTCTTTTTAGGATAAGAATTTAAAATAAATGCATTGTTGGAACCGTGTTGAAAAAGTCTACCGTTTCTTAAACCACGTGACATGTTCCTAACTACTAACCATACAATTAATGTCATTCTTAAGTCAACTATTTTTCCTTTCTAATTGAATAAACTATCTGATTTACTAACAAATTATTTTAGGCAGATTTGCATTTGCCTTATAGACCATTACATAATCCTTTTGGTTAAACTTGATTTTCCTCAAATCCGACAGTTAATTGACTTCTTTATAACTGTATTATCTCTAGTAATTAAGATCAACCGCTAATAACTTTAACAATACATTGCTGAGTACATACTGGTCAACTACACAAATATGATCGTGGGGCTAAAATCAGTTTGCAATCATTTATTTGAAGAAGTAACGAGTCGGGATTTAAACTTTATATCTAATAGTGGAATTAGGTACAATTACGTCATTAAACTAAATTTGTAATTATAAATTAAATAATTACTCAGTATTTGATAATGATTTGAAGCTCTAGAGGTAGTTGGATTACACAGAGGTGGTTCTATCATTGAGACCCACCCTCTTGTAACTTTATATCGAGTCATTAAATTCTACAAAATGGATAAATAACATTTTAGTTTTCAAAAATTACATGATTGGAAATCATCATATAGGGAAAAAATTTTATTCAACTCTCATTTAACTCTTAAAAATTTACATACTATTTGATAGTGACATATAATTTTCATATGATTCAAGGCTTAAAACCATAATACAAAATAGATATACCATAATTATAAAACAAGATTTGTTATAAAAATTAAAAATAAAAATAAAAAAAGAAGGAAAAAAAATAGTACATGCCATGAAAAATATTATAAATCCACATTGTTAAAATTATATGGAATCTTCAAATTAAAATTTTCTTTTTTTAGCTTTTAATAAATTTTTTGAAAAGAGATAAATTTCTATTAACCCGCATTTAGATCATAATTTAAACTTATAATTCAAATAATAAATACAAAATTTCATAAAGGAAGACTCTCCATAAAACACTTTGAATTATAAAATTGACTCTATGATCTAAACATGTTTTGCAAACCGTTTGGAGACGTTTAGAGACGATGTTTTGGAGGCTGAAGATGTGTGTTTGGTGAAAATAAATTTTTTTGAAGTAAAAAAGTGTAAAAATCTAAAATGTGTTCGGAAAAAATATAAATATAAATCTTGTTTTGTTCATTTAGAAATTGTACATAATTTTAAAAAAATCTCATTTAAATTAAAAATAATAAAGTTATGGACTTTTAAAATTTCAATTTAATGTAGATGTTTACAAATGTGAATAGTAAAAAATAATTTTAATTTGAAAAAATAAAAAGACACAAAAATAGAGAAGATTTGTTGTCCCGAATTTTCTATAATATTGATTGTCCCTCCAATAATATCATGTAAAATCATCTAAATTTAAAATTTTAATCATATAAAAAATACTAAATATTAAAAATTATTAAATAAACTGATGAATTATCAAAATACTATTAAAAAAAATAATTATTAAGACATAAAAATAAGATAAGATTTGAACTAATACCAAACACCCCTTTAGTTCAGTGACTTTTGTCACACAAGTATCACGACTAGAAAGGAAAACATCCAACAGAAATGAACCACGTGGCAGGAAAAAGGAGGTCCACGTTTGACAAAGATAGCTACACAAAGTAGTAGTCGAACCAAAAGACCGCCATGTTGTGTTGACGGAGGTGAAGCGTTAATTGACCGGCTGCGGTCCCCACCCCCAAAAGTCTACACAGAGGAAAATCACGCGCCACTCCCGAACCACGAATCTAACTCCCAACCAACCAAAACCTGCCAACGCATCTTTACCCTTTTACACACAAAAAAAGAGAGAGAAAAAAAACAAAACAAAACAAAACAAAAGGGGAAGTGGAATTTTCCACAAATACGTTTTCTTTAGACAAAGAAGAAGACCAGAAGAAAACTAGTACCAAGAGGAGAGAGAGAGTTTTAGAGAGAGAAAGAGAGAGGTTTCAGAGGAAAGATGAAATGCCGGAGTATGGTGGTCGGTGAAACCTCGTTCGGCGTGCTTTGCTTCTTGTTCGTTTGCTGGTTCTGCGTTTTCCTCTCGGTTTCAGGCGAATCGGCGGTGGCTTCCGAGAGATCGGTTTTGCTGGAGCTCAAATCCTCTTTTGAGGACCCGGCCGGAGTTCTCTCCAGCTGGAGCGACTCCTCGGTTCAACACCACTGTTCGTGGCTCGGCGTCTCCTGCGACTCCAGTTCCAGAGTCGTCTCTCTGAGAATCGCCGGCTCCCATGGTGGAAAACCAGGTAATTCTGAAGCCTTTTCTTGTTCGGAGTCTTCTTTGCGGTTTCCGGTTTCCGGGTTTGGATTTGGGAGGAGAAGTTGGAGTAGGGAGGGGGATTTGAGTTTGAGAGGGGGGATTTCGCCGTCGATCGGGAAATTGAGCGAGCTTAGGGTTTTGTCGCTGGCTTATAATGGATTAAGTGGTGAAATTCCTGTGGAAATTTGGGGTCTTGAGAAGCTGAAGGTGGTTGATCTTGAGGGAAATTCGCTGACCGGGAAGTTGCCGAGTAGTTTCAGTGGTTTGAGAAAGTTGAGGGTTTTGAATCTTGGGTTTAATAGGATTGATGGGGAGATTCCCCTTTCGTTATCGGAATGCGGAGATTTGGAGGTCCTGAATTTAGCTGGTAATGCAGTGAATGGAACAATTCCCGGGTTTCTTGGCAGTTTATCGAAGTTGAAGGGTCTCTATTTGTCACAGAATAGGCTAACTGGAGCTGTTCTGGAAGAATTCGGAAGTGGTTGTGAGAACCTCGAACATCTGGATCTGTCGGGGAATTTCCTGGTTGGTGGAATTCCAGGTAGTTTGGGAAAGTGTCAACGGCTTCGGACGATCAAGTTGTTTTCGAACTTGTTAAGCGGTAACATTCCTCGTGAGCTTGGTGGGCTTCGGATGCTCGAAGTTCTAGATGTCTCTAGAAATAGCCTTGGCGGTCGAATTCCCGCTGAGCTCAGGCAATGTGCTAATTTGTCAGTTATTGTGCTCTCCAAGGGAAATTCTTTGGTTGAATTGTCTCCAGAAAATGATAACAATCATTTTGAAGGCTCTATTCCAGAGGAGATTACAACTCTTCCAAACTTGAGAATAGTTTGGGCGCCAAAGGCGAGTCTGGAAGGAAAGCTTCCTAGCAACTGGGGTGATTGTCAGAACTTAGAAATGGTGAACTTGGCTCAGAACCTTTTCAAAGGAGAGGTGTTTGGAGTCTTTGACAGATGCATGAAATTGCATCATCTTGATCTGAACTCAAATCAGCTGACCGGGGGCCTTGGTGAGAAGCTTCCAGTTCCTTGCATGAGCGTCTTTAATGTAAGTGGAAATCTCTTGTCCGGACCTATCCCAAGATTTAAGAGCAGGATGTGTTCTCATTTGCCCTTGAATTCGGATCTCGCCAAATTTGACGACCCATATAAGTTGTTCTTTACTTGTCAAGCTCGTCTGGAAACCAATTTTCCTTTTTCAGGCACGGATTCCATGGTGATTCATGATTTAAGTGGTAACAGCTTCTCTGGCCCTATCCGAAGCCTTCCAGCGCCACCAAACAGATTGGGGAACCAGATGACTTATGCATTTCTTGCTGGTGGTAACAAGCTCACCGGATCATTTTCTGAGAGTTTATTTGGAAAATGTGATGGGCTAAACGGGATGATTCTAAATGTCAGTAACAACAGTTTCTCTGGTCATATTCCTCTAAAAATTGGTGTGTTATGTAGATCTCTTTTATCCTTGGATGTGTCAGGCAATGAAATATCGGGATCAATACCCCAAAGTCTTGGGGACTTGACATCTCTTGTCATTCTGGACTTGGGTCGAAACAAGTTGCACGGTAAAATTCCACTGGGCATAGGTCGTTTGAAGCATCTGAAGTATCTTTCCCTGGCTGATAATAACCTGACTGGTTCAATCCCTCGTAGCTTTGGATGGTTTCACTCCCTCGAAATGTTAGATCTATCTTCAAACTCTCTCTCTGGGGATATTCCGAAAGGTCTTGTATACTCGAGGAATTTAACCGTTCTTCTGCTTAACAACAACAATCTTCACGAGCAAATCCTTTCAAGGTTGACCAATGTGAGATCACCATCGACAACTAAGTTCTCTCGGATCCTGCTGAACAACAATGCGATGGACTGTAGGACGTTGCAAGGGAAGGCTTCCCATTTTCCATGTGGTCAAACCTCGCTAGCAGTGCAAACTTCGGATCAACAAGATATAAATTGGAGCTCAGAAAATTACAATGCTCCTCAATCAGCAAGTGTTGTCAGTACCGGAAATGGTGGAATAAACTCGATTGAGGTTGCATCCATAGCGTCTGCATCAGCCATCGTGCTAGTTCTTCTAGCTCTTATTGTCCTCTTCTTTTATACAAGGAAATGGATGCCAGATTCCAGGGTTCAGGGTCTGGAACCGAGAGAAATTAATGTTTTCAACAACATTGGGGCTCCTTTGACGTTTGAGAGTATTGTTCTAGCGACGGGGAATTTCAATGCTAGCAATTGCATTGGAAATGGAGGATTTGGGTCTACTTACAAGGCTGAAGTCCATCCAGGAATCACGGTAGCTGTAAAGAGGCTTGCCGTGGGAAGGTTCCACGGAGTTCAACAATTCCATGCGGAGGTCAAGACTCTTGGGAGGGTGAGACATCCCAACCTTGTAACTTTGGTAGGTTATCATGCCAGTGAAACCGAGATGTTCCTCATCTACAATTATCTACCTGGGGGTAATCTGGAAAATTTCATAAAGGAGAGGTCGACAAGAGCCAACGATTGGAAGATTCTTCACAAGATTGCTCTGGACATAGCTCACGCACTTGCTTACCTCCACGACCAGTGTGTTCCGCGAGTCCTACACCGTGACGTAAAGCCAAGCAACATATTACTGGACAATAACCTTAACGCTTATTTGTCCGACTTTGGACTGTCTAGGCTTCTGGGGACTTCTGAAACTCATGCAACAACTGGTGTGGCTGGAACCTTCGGGTACTTAGCTCCGGAATACGCCATGACCTGCCGGGTGTCGGACAAGTCCGACGTCTACAGCTACGGTGTTGTGCTCCTCGAACTGATCTCGGACAAGAAACCATTGGACCCGTCATTTTCCTCGCATGGAGATGGATTCAATATTGTTTCTTGGGCAAGCATGTTGTTGACACAGGGTCACGCCAAGGATGTCTTCACCGCCGGGTTGTGGGATTCGGGTCCTCATGACGACCTGGTGGAGATGCTGCACTTGGCTATTACTTGTACAAAGGAGACGCTCTCCGGAAGGCCTACAATGAAGCACGTTGTCCAGAGACTGAAAAGAATACAGCCTCTTGACTTCGGTAGAAAATGAACACCAAGCTATATACCTTGAGGAAGAGTAATTTTTTTTTTTTTTTTTTGGTCTTCTTTTATCGTTGTAACTTGTAAGCCCAGGGAACCAGCAAAAAAACTTGTTAGCCCAGTATAAATTTTATTTGTCCTTGCAATTTGTATATTCTCACCTTGTACTATTTTATTACAGCTATATTCTGTGCTTGTGTTTGGAAAGTTTCTGAAACTTAAAATCAATATCCCAATTCATTTTTCGATTAGAGTTATAAATATAATGAAGGGCTGTACTCTTTTTTTTTTTGTTGGCTAGAAGAAGGGCTGTACTTGATTATCTTGTTATCCTTCTTCTTGAGTTATGCCGCTTCAATATTTGCATGCCTATCTACAAATACAATGACTTCATGATGTTTGAGCTATATTTGAAGAGTAATTGATTTAAATAATCCATGAATTTTTTAAAATTTGACGGTTTGATCCTTTTTTTTTTTAACTGAGATGATCCTAAACTTTTATTTTTTTTGCCGTTATGATCATTTCTGTCAAAATCCATTAACTTGTAAGGGTATATTAATAATATAACAGTAATTAATTTAATAAAAATTATAAAAAAAATCATCAAAAAACAAAAAAGTTTCCTCTCCTTTCTTTCTCTCGAATTGTGGTGTTTTTTTTTGGGGAGGGGGGGGGGGGGGGGGGGGGGGGGGCGGGGCTTGAAGGGGAGACCCAGTCACGAGTTGGGGGGCGAACGGAGGTGGGAGGGGGAGGCCAATCTCGAGGTGGGGGGCAAACGGCCGTAAGAGGGGGGCGGCAAAAATGAGAGAGGGAGTAAGGGGGGCAACCTCGTATTTTAATCATTTTAGTATAAAAATTAATCATTTCAGTAAGATTCCGTTAAAAATTTAACGAATTTGGACGGAAAAGACCATAACGGTCAAAAAATAAGAGTTTAGGGTAATTTCGGCCAAAAAAAAAAAAAAAAGAAGAAACAGGAACCAAACGATGCACCTTTAAAAGAGTTCAAGAACAATTTAGGCCAATTACTCTAATTTTAATATAGATATAATAAGGTCTTTAAGTCCACAAACATACAGTCAAAACTGTACATATTTGGCACGAAGGTTTGGATCACGATTTACAACTTAATTTTTATTTTTTTTCTAAAAATTCAACCTCATTATCACTATTCACAGTTACTACTATAGTTTTGTAACTCAAACTTTAAAAGTCCATAACTTTGCACATACAAGTTTAAATGAGATGGTTTTTTTCTTTTTTTAATTGTATAAAATTTCAAGACGAACGAAACAAATTCCAATAATGATATATTTTTTTTCCGAACACATTTTAAATTTTTACACTTTTTAACTCCAGTAATTTAAAGCTTCACCAAACGTACAATTCAATTCAAACTCAAATTCTACAATCTAAATCTTACCACCAAACGTAGGTTTATTATGTAACACTGATTCATAACTTAAAGAGTAATTCTATATATATATCCTATATATTGTTAGTTGTTCTCAAATTTAAACGAATCCGGACTCGCCCTTATACATTTCTTGTTATTCAACGGTGAGATGTATATATATATATATATATATATATATATATATATATTATTATATATATAAGGGGCAGGACTGTGGTAGAGACCCTTTGAGAGTCTCTACCGATAAAGCCTTTTTTTAGGCCGTTGAGATTTAATCGAACGGTTAAAATGTTATTGGTGTACCATATTTATTATACACCTTACCTCATATTACCCTTCCCACCCAAAGTCGTCTCCGTCGCCGGTGACCTTTTCGCTGCCGGCGACAGAATCCGACAACCCACCCCCGGCCCCCCCCACCACCTGCCCTAGCCCAGACCGCCTCCCACCCAGCCCCCCCGGCACCCCCCCCCCCACCCCAGGTCCCCCTCCCCCGACTTCCCCCCACCCACCCTCCCCCCCCCCCGGCGCCTCTCGGCATCCCCCCTGATGGGACCCCCCCCACCCCCTTCTTTCTCTCGTCCCCTTTCTCTCTCCTCCTCTCTCTCTTCCAGGCACGCGGTCCCCCCCCCCCCCCACCACCCCCGACACGAGAAGAGAGAGAGAGGGGGGGGATGGGCGGTTCCCATCAGGGGTGGGGGTGGGGGGGCCGCGGGCCGGGAAGAGAGAGAGAGGGGAAGAGAGAGAGAGGAGAAGAGAGAGAAAGGGGAAGAGAAAGAGAGGGGGGGGGGGGGGGGGAGGTCTGAGGAGGGGGACCTGGGGAGGGGGACCTAGGGTGGGGCGGGCGCCGGGGGGGCTGGGGCCGAGGGGCCGACGGGGGAGGGCTAGGGGGGTTACCGGGGGCCGTGGAGTGGGGGGCCGAGGCTGGGTGGGGGGCGGCCGGGGCTGGGGCCGGTTGTGGGGGAGGGCTGGGGGTGGGTCGCCGGCATCGGGGGTGGGTTGCCGACGTCCGTCGTCGGTGACGGAGAAGACTTTGGGTGGGAAGGGTAATATGAGGTCTGGGGAGGGGGACCTAGGGTGGGGGGGGCGCCGAGGGGGCGCCGGTCATGGGGCCGGCCGGGGAGGGCTAGGGGGGGTTGCCGGGGGCCGGGGAGTGGGGGGCCGAGGCTGGGTGGGGGGCCGGTCGGGGCTGGGGCCGGTTGTGGGGGAGGGCTGGGGGTGGGTCGCCGGCAATGGGGGTGGGTTACCGACGTCCGTCGCCGGTGACGGAGAAGACTTTGGGTGTGAAGGGTAATATGAGGTAAGGTGTATGATAAGTATGGTACATCAATAACATTTCAACCATTCGATTAAATCTCAACGACCTAAAAAAAGACTTTACCGATAGAAACCCTCTCTACCACAATTCTATCCATATATAAGTTCTTTTTTATTTTATTATATATATATATATTTTTTGTTTTGTTTTGTTTTTTTTTTTTTTTTTTTTTTTTTGAGGTTTGCATAAATCATAATGGGACCAGTTACCTTGCAAATTATTTCAAGGATTATTTCCGGGGAACGGGGAAGGGATTGTAAACTTTGGCCGACATACCATAAAGATGAATTGAAAATTAGGAATTACGAAATTTCATCTGAAAAAAAAAAAAAAAAAAAAAAGATCCATAGTGATTGGAAAGGACTCGAAGAAAAAGTTGCCTTTGGAACTCTACCAAAATATGAACAGTTTCTACATTACACTGGACACTTGCATCTCAAGGACTTCCCAAAGAAAAAAAAAAAAAAAAAAAAAAAAAAAAAAAAAAAAAAAAAAGAAAGGGAAAAAAAAATGACTTCTCCTTTTTCTGTTTCCTATTTCACAACGCCCACCGTAATGGCTAAAGGGCAGTAGAGGAAGGGTTTATAACTATATGCCGAAGCGGGTGATCCACATCACCCCCGCCGGCATGCTTGACGAACTCCGCCGGAGAGAGAAAGTCGCCATGGCATACACACATTATCCTCACGTCTGCTCCTTTCCCATATCTATACAGTATTCCATCTATTCGCCTGCCGTTGGGACCGTCACCTTTTGTGAAGACGCACGGCATGTCTTCCATGGCATTCATCCCGATCTCTCTCCCCTTGTTTCCTCCAGAGCTTGGCTTTTTTAATGGATTCTCCGTCTTGCTTCCGGAGGTCGAACATTTGTTTTCCGTTGTCTGTGTCCCTGAAGGACTCATGATCTCCTGGCTTCGTTCTTGCAACGATAGGTGTCCGGTAGGGCTTCTTGTTTCACCGTAACTGCTAGATCCTGTGATAATAAGGCCAGTGCGAGAATATTGTACGAGTTCATTTACAAGCTCACAAGACATTAGATATCTAAATGCAGTATCAAAGTTAACCGGAGTTGCACTGAGAAACTCTTTAACCATCATGAACGTATCTTTGTAAACAATCGAAGATTTTGTCATCACAAACTTGGAAATTAGTTGATAACCCAAAAAAAAAACTCGAAAGATACTCCTATTTGCTAAGCCACAAATAAGCTACTCAGATTTCGCTTCATTGTCTTTTATTCATGCACCGCCGTACATTCCCTAAGTTCATCCTAACCGATCGATCAAAGGCGCATATCTTGAAAAGAACAAAAACTTTTTACGATAAATCTGTTGTACACATAAATCTGATGCACACAGTAAGTAAAAGAATGATCTCCGCTACATGGCCATGCATATCCTTATCAACAACTAGAATTTTGTTTGTGATCACTGAATATTGAACCGGAACACCTACTTAATATTGCAAGTCACTAATTTCTTAGTAATTCTACATTATACCTATGTTTGACATCTGGGTTTAACTCCAACTAAACGGTATTTTTTCATCTCAATTTTTATCCTTTTCTGAAAAGTCAACAAAATTTATAACTAATTTTTAAAAAATCAACCAACTCAAACTTAAAAATTTCATCTCATCTCAAACTCAACCCAAACACCAAACAAACCCATATATATGTTTTATTTCAGTGACTGAAATAAATTTAAGTTGCATAAGAAACTACTTTCAAACTTGTAGTATCTACTATCCACAAGATGCTAAAGTTAAGAACTACAGTTCCCATAAGAGATATATTACTTGAACACATTATGAAACCATGGAACTTCGATGTACTTACGATACAGTACCAATGTACATATCACTGGCATGCATCACTGAATTGAAATGTCAACAACCAATTGGAAACAACATTTCATGCAGTTGTTACCCATTAACACCCATTAACTCTTGCTATATGAACGGTGCCTTGGTCAAAGTGCCCAAATAAAAATGACCCACTAGTGGAATTTCTGTATAACAAACCAAGATTTAAGTATTGTCATATAAAATGCCATAATATAGCGCAAAGCCGTCGGTCTCCTCTTGGTCTGAGGTGATGATTTTGGGTAGGTACCACACTCGATCTCGATCTCCCAATTCTCTACCATTAATAAGATTTCTTTCTTTTTTTTCTCCTTTTTTTATTATTTTTATTTTTTAAAAATTACATTGCCAAAATACTGGGTAATTCTTGGGGAAAAAACACAGTTAGACGGATTCGTTCGGAGACTAGTTCAATCCTCCGACCGATTACTTTTACAAAAAGCAACTAAAGTGAACCCAAATGTCAACACTGTTTAGATTAGTAAAGCCAGTAAATCCATAATCTCTTAAAGGAATAAAGCCAAAATATGGCATTAAATTTAGCATAACAAGTACTACAAGACAAAAGTAATCCAATTAACAACAGGAAAATATCATCATACCAACTGAGATTAGTGATTAATTATGTATACATAAATATAATTAGAGACCGTTTATCTTCAAAGGAAACCAAACTTCACCTAACAAAAAGAACCTAAAGCAAACCAAACTCTTTAAAAACTAAATTGGGATTTAGATTAAACATCCAGTTTCCAACTTTAACCCTAAAAAAAAAAAAAGTTGAAAAACACCAAAAAAAAGTTGAAAAAACACCAAAAAAATAATAATAATAATAATCAGAATCAGAATCAAATACCTTGGACGGGTTTGCTCTCGAATTCCGACATCCCCGAGGAGCTTCCACCACCATGGGACTCCACCGAGCCCTGGGAAGTAAGTTGTCTGGTTTTCGCCGTTAAATCAACTCTGGCACCAGGAGTACTCGGAGCTCCAAGAGAAGCGAGGTACTGTTGCTTGTCCCTCTCTTCGTCGTCTCTCTCCGCCTTGCCGGAGGAGTGCCTCTGCTTCTCGGACCTCCGCCGCTTGGCCGCCATTCGCCGCAGCGTCTGCAGCTCCTTCCGCTTCCTCCATTCCTCCTCCGTCTCCGCCGGCAGCGACGACGTCCGCACCAGCGGCCGGTACGACGACACCGGCTGCACCAGAGCCGCGGAATCGTCGGAATCCCTAGCGATCGGCATGGTCCCGATGATCGACGAAGATCGGGTTAGCTTCTTGCTCTTCATCGTCTTGTCGACGCCGAACCGACCGCCCAACGACAGCCCCAGATTCAGCTCCAACTCCTCCGAATCCTCCTCCTCCTGTTCCTCCTCCGCCCCAACACCCCGAAACGACGCCGCGTCATGCGAGGAGGACTGCTGATCCGTACACTTGAACCTCTTAAGCAGATCTCTCGGGTACTTCTCCAACGAAAAATTCTCCATTAATCCTCTGCTTCTTCCTCCTTCATTCGCTTCCCCCATTTTCAAATCAAAAAAAAAAAAAAAAATTCCCCCACTTATGCTAAACAAGAAACCGCTCTACGATCTGCAAACTTGTTCATGTCAATCACAAAGTTTCCATTTTTCTTTTTTCTTTTAATTAATCACTTTAGTTATTAATCTCTACGTGAACAAATTCCCGGGAAATTCGTCGGAAAATTGCAGAGAAAAAAAATATAAGAAGAAGAAGAAGACGCGAGTGAATTTTTGGTTATTATGGCTATAAATGTTGAGATGGGAAGGATAAAAAAAAAAAAGAAAAAAAAAAAAAAAGAAAGGTATATATTGGGTACCGAAAATGCCCTTGGCGTATGGACAAGAAAAGTACCTGGAATGAACAAGTGGCCGTTTAAAAGCGCGCCATTCGACACGTGGAGGACTGACCACAAAAAAGAAAAAAGAAATATAAAAATTTGTTAGAGTTGGGGCAGTGTGTCCTTTTTGGCGTCTCTACCAGCAACTTGTGTCCGTGGAGACACGTGTTATATTCAGAGAGACAAGCAGGCCCTGGATGAGATTGCCACGTGTCGGTCCACCTTCTGTTGCTAGGAATTTTGACACGTGGTCTGGGCAGTGTGGCCTCGTAGACTCGTAGTTGTTATAAAAAAAAAATTAAAAAAGCGCGGCGTTGTGTTTGGTTGGGTCGTGGGTCGTCGGTTTGTTAGTTGTCGTCCATAACTATTTGACTCACACACACTTACATATATAGTAATATATATTCTTTTTTTTTTTAAATAGGTATGGTAAAATTTATAAATCTATGTTGCAACCCTTTTTTTTTCGGCATCAATTGGTGTTAGCTTGGTTGAAAATAAGGTGAATTAAAAAAAAAGAACTTGTATTTAAATTTTGAAAATAATTAGTAATTTATTGTCATATTTATAAGCAAAATTTTTTTATCAAAAAATAATTAGTATGCTACTTGAATACTGGTTTTAACTACCTTCGGAAAAAGATACTGGTTTAACTTCTATATTTTACAAAAGAGCAATATTGGTAGATGATTTCTAAATTTAATTAACTGATCATTTACTCATTGATTCTAAAATTCTATTCGGATTATTGATTCTGAGGACCGAGTTTTTCAATCTAAATGCAATTTTTCAATATAGTAATATTAAGAACACAAATACTATACTAAAAAAAAAAAACACAAACACTAATCACAACTTCTTTTATAATTTCATTTTTATTCAAAATCAAGATTTCAATAAATGAATAGCTGTTTGTAGTTACTATTCTTCATTGTAGAAATAAAAAAAAAAGGAAAGAAAAAACAAATATATTAATAAACCTCATGCAAGTTGTCAAAAATATTAAAATCATTAAGATTATAGTCATTTTTAATTATTCTAATTCTGTATTATTTTATTCAACACGTTTTTGGTATAGCGTAATAAGATCAAATATAATTGGGCATTTATAGAAGTTATTAAATGCAAACAAAATCAGGTAGCACGATTGCAATTTTAACGATTGACACGTAATCACTCACGTTGGATTGGGATGCGGATTGGCCAGAACTCAAAAAGTGGTAAAATAGTTGGGTCGTTTTTACCGTTTTACAGCCGGTCAACAAACATCAGCTGGGAGTCAACGAGGAAATTAGCCGAGGGGCACGGGGAGGGTGAAGATCGGCGAGCGGCGCGTGAGGCACGTGGTCCTTTGTAAAAGTAGAGACTAGAGAGAGAGAGAGAGAGAGTGATTGAGTAGGGAAGTGGGGACCAAGGGGAAAGACAAGTTGCACATTCATAAATTTTTTGTTTTTTGTTTTTTTTTTTTGGAAAAAGAAGGAAGCCACACGTCACAAGTGCAGGAACAGTCAACGTGTCGAAGTGGGTAAGGGCCGAGGGAAAGTGAGGGTCCCACACCTGATTGCTTTGTCACCCATTGGCAATCATCACTTCCTCTGCCCAACCCCAACCCCAATCCCCATTGCGTCATACTTTGCAACCTGTCAATTTTTCAGATGGAACATATTTTTTGGATAAAATTTTAGCATGCAGATTTTGAATTTGAGTGATTAGGCATCTGTTTGGTTTCGTTTTCAACTGTTTTTGAAAATATTTTTACACGTCTTTTAAGGAGTAAAAATGGTAAAAGTTTTCTGAATACGAAAGTATTTTCTTACATAAATGAATATAGGTTAAAAATTATTTCCTCCTTTTAAGATTATATAACTTGACAAACATATTTTTAAAAATATATACAAACCTAATTCAATTTTTTTTTTTATCAAAATTAATCTTTTTAAAAACATAATCTAACACAATTTCAAAAATGATTTTAGAATTATTTCTAATGTATTTTCTTTTCGTTTTTATTTTCATATCAAAAACAAATTCATTCTCAAAATAAATAAAAACAATATCAAACGGGTCTTTTTATCCAAAATAAAATTATATGTATAGTTGATTGGAATTTAAAAGTATAGAAACTTAAAATGTCCTTGAAAAAAATATATATTAATATGAATTTTATTTTATTCATTTCAAAATTATATCCGATTTATAAAATAATTATCTCATTTGAATTGATATATGTAAAAGTTATTGTCTTTTAAATTTTAAGTTTTTATTTAGTTGACTTTTATTAAAAAGACAAAATGAATTAAGATTGTTCAACTTCAATGATTGATTCAATATAGGCTGATTCGTTTGGCATTTCAACTTAACTTCAATTAAGTTGTACTTTTTTATCTCAATGTTTTTTTTTTTTTAAGTCAACAAAAATTATAACTAGTTTTTGAAACGTCAACAAAATCCAATATAAAAATTTTAATTTCAACCGACGAACCAAACACAAACTAATTTTGACTAATAGGAGAAATTTACATTGTCTCGCTTTTATCTTTTAAAATTTTAAAAAATTATGTTATTTGATTTCTAAATATATGAAATGTTTTCCTATTAATCTCTATATAAGTAAAATACTTTTAAAGAATTACGAGATAAAGCACGTGAGGTGAGATTCATCTTATGGGTGGGAGAAGAATAAATTGACTTACGAAAAAAAAAAAAAAAAAAAAAAGAAAAGAAAAAAAGAGTAAGGCTGTGAGATACAAATTTTTTTTTCCCTATTTTAATGAAAGCCTATTGGCTATTTTTAAGTAGTTTTAAGAGACTACCTTTTTTTCTGATCATATCATATCATAATTTTTTGTTTTCAAAAAAACTAAAATGAAAATAAACTTTTAGTATGACATCCTTACTCACCACGCACATTTTTCAAATGTCAAATTAATAATGTTTGTGCGATCTTACGTGCAAAACGATATAAATGTAATTAGGTATAGATTCATTTTTTTTTTGTTGCTGATCACGTACAAGACTAATTACAAAGAACTTGTTTGAGAGGAGACAAACGCAAATGATTGTATTTGAAAACGTAAGAATAAAAAACATATATCTATTTAGACCTCCTTAAAAACAAAAAACTGTCGAAATCAAACTCAATTTAACCTTAATGAACAAAAGAATCTCCAGATATTTTCCTTTTTCTTTCGTTGTGCTCTACTGCATTATTATTATTATTATTATTTTTTTTTTTTTTAAAGAAACTACTTATAAGGTTACATTGAAAGAATTCGCGACTGTAAAATAAATATTTGCAGATGACACATTTAGAGGTTCTTATATATACACATAATGTCCTTACAAATACAAATCAAATTTTCTAGTTATTACCATACTATTCAGTGGTGTTGTCACGTTTACTTTGGTGAAAACATGTGTCTCTATTTGTATTTTAGAAGTTAAATTTTTATCCCTTAAATATTTTCTAAAACTTCAGTGATACTGCATTTTATATGTTAGGCCCGCACTCTCATTTTGATTTTGAAAATTAAAAATAAGTTTTGCAAGATTAAATAACATCCTCACTCTATAAAAAAATATATATAACTACATTCCGATTTGATTATAAAAAAATAAAAAAATAAAAAAAACTATCACTATTTTTTTTCCCTTGTGTTCATATTCTGTTATGAAGTATCTACTGGACATTAAGTTTACATTTTTTTTTTTTTAAAAAAAAATATAGGTGGTGTCTTCATAATCTTTCGGGTTAGTATTATACTGACTAAATACATCACGAATGGAAAACATACAATAAGACAGATAAGAATTAAATCTAAGATGAAGCACTATGTTGTAATATATGATAAGGCAATAATGAAACAAGTTATGCAAAGAATGGTAGGAGAGGGCAGGCCACCACATTACCATGTAGCGGAAAACGATTAAGCTAACAAGCACACGATTAATTTTTTCTTGCAAACAGAACTTAACCTTTGTCTGGCATCATGTTTCAAAAAATTGTTTTCGAAAATATTCAAATTCAAATTAAGATGGTGTTTGATATTAATTTTTAAATTAATTGTTATTTGGAAATGTTGCTGAATTTCTTTTGACATGAAAGAACAAAAATATTTTTCTAAATAATATTTGTTTTGAAGATGTTTTGAAAATGAAAACAAATATAAAAAATGATGACAATAATTTTTGTTAATCAAATGAGAAATAGTTGAAGGTTGTTTTATCATTTCTGTTTTTATTTTATTATCATATAACTCATCACATATTTTTTGAAACATACCCAAATACGATTCTTATTTTTTTTAATACATAAATAACTATCTCAAAACACAATCAAACATAATTTCAGAAACGATCTTAGCATTATTTATAAAAGCATTCTCACATATGTTTTCATACCAGAAAAAAATAATAATAATAATCTCCAAACACAAACAAAAACAATACCAGGTACCAACACATTCTAAAATTTTCTTTTTTTTTCAAAATCTGCAGTACTTTCATTTTTCTTTTCTCTTAATTATGTATTTTTTAAAATAATAATAATTAAATCATGGTGCTCTTAATAGTGTCATTTCTTTAATGCCAAAGCTAAATACTCTCCACACATGTTAAACTGGCGGAAGAACTCGGAGCTTCTCTTAAAAATTTTAATTATTCAATTCCATGCCCGTGTGGTCAGCTTATTAAATTGCAAAAGAAATATTAAATAATTCCATCAAAAGTTAAAACAAACAAACAAATAAATAAATAAAAAGCATTGGAAAGAGTAATAAAAGGACAGAAAGATGAAAGATTATGATACGATACGACGATATACGTTAATGACGTTGACGTGGAGCTGAAAGATTCTCCTCCAACGCCCTTCAGTCGCCACGTGTCAATCATTTGTCGCCTTTGCCTCTATCAAAAAAAATACAGTAATAGAAGGGTAAATATTTCTAAGGAACGTTAGTAACTCTTTGAGAAAAATAAATAAATAAAGGCTTTTTCTACAAACCAACACCATTTTTTGAAGGACAAAACCCAACCATACGTGGCTTTAAATGAGGAAAGGCAGTGGGTAAGAGATGACCTGGGAAAGCCGGTAATTGGCAACAGGGGCAACAAGTTGTTGGAAAAAGTTGAAGGAATAATTAGAGGGTTTTAAGGACATTTAGGTAAAATCACATTTAACGTAGTGGGAGGGTGAACGAAAAATCTGCATCTTTTGGGTAGAAATGTAAATTAGTGTACTGAATAATTAAAATAATTGGTATGGAGAGAATAAATCTTTGGCTGGGAGTAGTGCTCCGAAAAAAAAAAAAAAAAAAAATCTTTGGCTGGGAGTCATAACTTAGTAACTATAGACAGTAAATTTGGCTTGGGGGAGGGTTAGTTTTCTGTAGTCGTTTTTTGGGCTGACATATGGCAACGACACTATTGGTATGTTTGGGATGCAAGTTTAACTCAAGTTAAATTATATTTTTTTTTTATCTTTTTCTGAAAAAGGTTTTTGTCTTTTCTGAAAAGTCAACACAAATTACTATTGAAATTTAAAAATCTTAACTCAAACTCATTCACCAAACACCCCCGTACATTTTCTTGATGAGCTTGATATTAATTTGGTGCTCTAAAATGATTTGAGTGTTAAAAAAATTATCATTTAGTGAATATAATTGTAATTTGGTAATAATAATACTGATTAGTGTTACACTCAGTGGAGGTATGTTGAATGTTTTATGACTTTAGTTTAATCTGTGTACTAAATTATGGCACACAAATGGTTGATGAAGTCCCAAAAAAAAAAGTTTTTTTAAAGATGGTTAATGACATTAAATAGTGTATTATACTGGTAGTCACCATAGAAGTTTTAAATCGAAAATTGATATTGCCCCAAAACTAAAACTTAGAGGCATAATTAGGGGAGAAATCCTTTTCTACTTGAGCGTTATTTTACCATTTGATTTTGATTTTATTTTTTTTTTTAAACTAACAATTGACAAACAAAAAGGGAGTTTCAAATTTACTCAAAAAAAAAAAAAGGGAGTTTCCAAGGGAAAAAGAGAGATAGAGAGGGAGAGAGAATATCGTACTTTGATAACAATTTAAAAAAAAAAAAGAGCAAATTAACCATAAATATAACACCGAAAAGCATAAAATTATCCCTGAATTCCATGACAACAGATCAATAAATTCGATAACTCACTCTTGCTCAGCGCCCAGCTTGAGCGATGAAATTTGTTGGAGTCTTGGATTGTTGGAGTTGGAGGGAGAAGGAGGCTGAGATCTGACTTTTCCCTCGCCTTTCTCCTCTCGTCTGATTTTTTTTTTTTTTTTTGCTGAATATCGCTAACCGGAATAACCGGTTACCATTTTGCTTCACCAGTTTTTGCCCCTCAATGCCCTTGCTCACTCTCTGCCGTCCGATTACTTTCTCCCATTAATTTATTCCAAAACAATAAAATGAATGGCTCAGATTAAGTCGGGGATATGACCTCCATTTATCAATCGGGAGACTATAGCCAAGCCCATAAATAAATAACAACTCATAATATACCAATTAGTTTTTAATAATTGAAATTATAGTTGATTCCTTTATATCCACAACACGTGTCAAAATAGCAAACAAGTTTTGAATCTTAATGCTAGAATCAATCCAAAAAATAAATAAATACATATATATATATATATCAATGTCACTTGAATTTTATAATCATTTTTATTTTGTCTATTAAACTTTAAAAATTTCAATTCAATATTTTAACTAGTTCTATTTCATCTCTTGTATTAGAATCTCTGTTAGAAATTCAGGGGGAAAAAAAAAGAGAGAAATTAGTCTTACTTAATTATTTTTTTGTTAGCATTTTTATTTAATAAAAAAAGTTAAAAATGATCATGTGATTGCATTTAACCTTCTGTTTTTTTTTTTTTCAATATATTCTTAATATAAGAATCACTGATTCAAACTTTAAAAGAAGAAGTGAGAAATTTTTAATTTTAGAAGGTAAAGTGAGATTTACTCTAAATTTAAGAGGCGCAAATAATAAATAATAATAATGATAATGATAAAAAATAATAGTAGTAGACTAGTAGTAGTAAGAGAGAGAATTGGCCAAAACATTCATATCAAACATCAACTTTAAAGGATAAAAAAACGCAGGTCTCAGCTATACCGGAGTGCGGAGCTCTGCGACGTCGTTTTCAAATGTCATGCACCATGCATTTGACTGATTTCTAGAAGGTCAAAGAATAGCTTCAAAGGCAAACGTGGAAGATATTCTCATTCAACCCAAAATGGCCACTTTGATGGGAAAGGAAAGCATAACTCGTCATAATCCAAAATCTAAATCAAACCCTTTTCAAAAAAATAAAAATTAAAAAAAATCTCCACGATGATGGCCATCAAAGGCTGACCAAGAAAAAGGGATGCAAAGCACAATGAGTGCAATAAAGAGTTGTTTATTATAACAAGCAACCAAAAAAAAAAAAAAAATTTGTATATTAGTCAATTTTACTTGTGTAACATGGAGAGATTAGATTCCCATTCACCATAAAAGAAACTTGAAACGAAACATTACGTCAATTGATTAAAGACAATACCATGACCCTTAATTTAATTATTGAAAAATCAATAGGATAAGTTACAAAATTAAAAAGGGTCATAATTTTTTTCCCCTTATGATAAACCAAAAGAAAGAGAGGATGAGAAAGAAAAAAAAAAAAAAAAGTGATTGCAGACGGTGGTAATCCCACACATCTCTCTATCAAAATGTATAGAGTTTGAATTCCCACCTCAATTCAACCAAAAAAAAAAAAAAGAAGCCTAACAAATTAAAGCCCCAAAACTAGATAATAAATAGTTTTAAAAAATAAGACTACCAATCACAAAATCAAAAACCTAAAATGCCGCTGTCGCTTAACACTTCCTCTCTATATTTTATGAGTAATGTTAAAAAAATTAATTTTTCTTTTTTAAATTCTTCTGCAGGACACAGCAAACCACCGAATTCATGCCATCTAGGCTACGGCTTCTTGTTGGGCAACTTTTTGTGCCCCATTTGGAAGAGGCCTCCGGTGAGCCTCTACATTACGCCCTGCATTCCCACTCCCCCTAGCTCGACCGGAGAACTCGCCACGCTTATCGAAGTCATTCCTTCCATAACTGCGGTTGCCACTGTAGTTTCCACGGCTACCCCGGAAATTGTCATTGCGGAAGCCGCTTCTGCCTGACGAGAACTTTGCACGGTCGTTGTTTGCTGCAAGAATCACCACGTGACATGTCAACTACAACGCACTTTAAGCAAGAAATAATGAACCACAGCTCAAAATCTATCTAAATGCAGCAATCTTGAAAGCTTGTACTTGTGTAATATCAGATTGGACATGAAATGAGCTTCCAAATCTCTAGAGGGAAGCAAATATTCTATTTCAATATAACGTACTAATGTAATAAAAATGAACTACTTTTCAACTTACCTCGCCTTTCCTCAATAGATAATTTGCGATTGCCGAACACAATCGGTGATGCCTAAAAGGGGGAAAAAAAAATCAAAGTCATATATACATTGCATGAGAACTCCAATTAAACGATTTCATCAAGTCATCACACAGCATAGGGGCTTTGAAATATTAAATTGCATTTTGAACTATAACTTCAATAAGATAGAAAGTCAGAAGGACGAGCCCAAACTGAGTTAAAATCGAAACAAAGCAAATTTTAGACAAATAAAAGATAAGAGTAGGACAGGGGAAATTTTTGTGCCAAAGTATGCAGCCTCATCACAACAGAAGCTTTTTCCACAATAAACTCAGTTTCAAGCAAATTTAATCACCCTAAAACATCAGTCCACCCTTTATTTTCAGGGTCACATTTTCAGTTTATGGGTCTATCATATCTGCAAATTTTCTCAAAAGAAACTCTTTCCAAAGTGATATTGTTAGATCCGACAATCCCCTCACTTCATAAAAATTATTGCCAAAGATAAAATCAGTCCGGCTATGTTATAAAACCCAAAATCCATGTGCAACTATAAAATCTAATGACCAAACTACAACAAAATCTCCTGGTAACAAACAAGATTTAAAAAAATAAAATTAAAAAGCATCATACCTCAAGTGCACTTTGCATGGAACTTGCGGATTCGAATTCCACAAAACCAAAGCATGTTCCCTGTTGCTATACGATTTAAAATATTAGGCAAAACAGCAAAAGAAGAAAGACTAAAAAGCTTATTTGAACCAAAAAAAAAAATCCAGGAAAGCAGACCTTATTACTCCTAACTTGAATTCCATCGATCTTGATGGGGCCAAATTGCTTGAAAAGCTTATCAAGTTCTTCGACGGTTGCAGTCATAGGCAGATTTGCAACAAAAATGGCATAAGCTTTAACTGCAAGTATAAAATAGACAATTGTAAAAAGAAATCAAATATAAATGATGAGAGAAAACTGTAGGGCAAGACTTTCGCTTCTTAAAACTAGTAGGATGTTAGAGAGAGAGAAACGGGAGTAATAATGAACCTGCAGGATCATTGTTCTTTTCCGGGGCACCGTTGACCGTAGGTGCCGATGGTTCAGGTACCACGGGAGCTCGAGGCTGCTCCACAAGTTTAGCAGGTTTAGGTTGAGGAGCCCTCACATGAAATGGAGCAGAATTTTGTTTCAAAGCATTCACCTAAGTTAAAAAAAGAAAAAAAGAATATGAGATAAAATCCATATGATAACCCCAACTAATTTTAGTTATACTAGAACAATAACTAACCACTGATGCAAAGGACTTCTTAGGAGCATCCTCCTGAACATTAGAAGGAGCTCTCTCAATGACGGAATGAGCCGTATTCTGACTTGAATCAACCGGATTTTCCACAACATTGTTCTCCTCAGCATGACCATTTTCAATAGCAATAGTACCATTTTCAGAAACTATTTCCTCCTCGTGCTCCACCGGTGGAATAACTTGACTTTCATCGTTACCAGTATCCACCTCAACCTCCACCTCCACCTCCACCTCCACCTCCAAAGACGTGCTTTCACTCAGCACAGGCTGATCAGCAGCAACAGTCGACTCTGCAAAAAAAAAATGTGAGTATAAGCGTTGACCAAAAATAAAGAGAAAATATAGTGATTGCAATTCACTCAAACATACCAAGGGGTGGAGTCAAAGGTGCTTGAGAGCTTTCATCAACATCTTTCTCAGCCACATCATCAATGTACCTAAAAACATCATTCAAGACAAAGTAACTTTTCGCTACCTTGTCTTGAGGGGCTAGAAAGAAAGATTGAGTAAATTTCCTTCGCTCGTTGTTATTTCCAGTTAAACACCCAGTAACTAGAACAATGACCCCATCCTTGTAAGAAAACTGAGCATCAGCAGTTAAAATTTGTGTATGATAGTTTTGGTAATCCAACGAGAGTATCGTCTCATTAATTCCCTGCTCAAATAAAGACACAAAAAAAAAAATTGATTTCCACATTGGTATCTGAAAAATCAATTCTAGAATCTGAAACAGGTGGCCCAATGTCCCAAAACATCAACAGAAAAACATAATCAAGTGTGTATCAGCAAGGAGAGTTAGTTAAAAGTCCAAGGGCCTGCTTGGATCTATTTTAAAAAACTGAATTCGCAAAACCCATAACACAAAGCAGCTAAGATAGTCACCAAATTATTTATATAATATATATATATATATAGAGAGAGAAGGAGAGAGAGAACCCATAAACAGATTTTAGAAAACAACTAATATAAAGGAAACAAAACTATACATTTATTAAAATTTAAAAAAAGTAGCGAATCATGAAATAAAACCTAATGGACATAACTAAGAACTGTAGTGATACAAAAGATAATAACAAGCAAACAACCTTTCAACTGGTTGAATATCAGTATTCAAAGGCAACCAAATGACAAAAAGAAGCAACAGAGAGAAACAACGTCGACCATGTACTACTACACAAGGGCAACCAATTGACCAAAGAAGCAACAAAGAGAAACAACGTCAATCATGTATTACTACATTACCAAACTAATGCACAACCGTTTACCCAGGAAGATGGCATAATCTACCAAACAATGGAAGAAGTGTTTTCTTTTACTAAAAATTCCGTAAACATTTTGTGGAAGTGATTACCAGTTGAAACCTTAAATGAAAGTAAGTTAATTGGTGCGTGCTAATATTCACAAAATTTAATGATGCGCCAATGTAAAGTTCGTAAAAATAAAGAGAGAATGATTTCAAAATAACAAATTTGTCGGCAAAACACATACTTGCATCGTTGTCACTGAAGTCATCATTCCATCAGGCCCAGGACGGCTAAGAACACTACTCTCAGTGTAAAATTTATGAACAACGTCGGGAGATTTGTGAAGAGCCAGATAGTACTGCTCGATAAAAGCATTGCCAACCATTTGGGCACTTGGGAGAACATGATCTTCGGCCTGAGTTGCCATCTCTGCATCAACATGTAGGTCCTAAGTCAAGTTATCCTAAGAAAAACTAATTAGAGCGGAAAAAAAAAATCGTCAGAAGAAAAAAGAACAAGGAATTTCTAAGAAAAGAAACATAAAGTTAAACATCAGAATAGCAACATGAAAAACGTACTGATACAAATCATAAGAACCAAATTAAAATATCGAAAATGTGTAATTGAACAGAATAATAATAGTAAAAGGAACCTGTTCCAGCGGAATAGAAGACAAAGATGAAATTTTAAAATAAATATGAAGAAAACTGCAATAAGCAATTATTTTTTGGCTGATAAATCCTGGCCCTCTTAGGATCCTAATCCAAACCAAAAACGAACTTAATAATAAAATTCAAGTTCTGAAAATAAGATGAAACAAATCCTCATATAGAAATAGAAAAAATAATTATAAAAAAAAAAAAACTAAATCAAATCCTAATAAGATTCAAACTCGTCTACATCAGGTTTATAATAGTGACAAAAATCATTGCAGATTCAAAGCTTTTATAGAACCAACGTGAACAATTCAAACTAACCCTAGACCCCCCAATATTTCAGATTTATTACCAAAATAATATATAAAAGCAATTAAAAAATGTTTATTCCAAGTCCTTGCCATTATATCTATTTTTTTGAATCAAAATCCCTTCTCATGCGTGACGAATTAAGACTTCAATTAGCTGAATGCAAACCAATAACAAGATTTGACAAAAAAAATAGGAATTACAAATAAAAAAAACTAACCTTTACTCACAAATTTCAAACCTTTAATACATATTAATGCAATCAAAACAACACAACTTATACAAAAATATATATAGCGAAAAAGGAAACAATTTGAACTCATAAAAGGAAATCATCAAGTGAAATTCACCGATTAGAATCAAACATAACAAATATTCAAATCAAAAAACGAGATCAACAGAACAATAACAGAATAAATTAAAAAACTTTGAAAAATTGAAAGTATTGAAACAACAAAAGTGGTAAAAAAAAATCAAATGAATACGAAAAATAAAATAAAAAAGGAACCTTGTTCGGAAAATTTGAGGACTCCGAGAGAATCGAAAGAGAAGGCAGAGAACAGTGGGTCGGAGAGAGTTTGAAGAGGTAAAAAGCAGACAAAAAGCTTGCGCTTTTATAGTCGGGGGATTGGGGTTAGTAAAATCGAGCAGTCCGCCACCTAAATGGGCCGAGCCGGGTCGGGCTATAAATCAGGCCCGTATCTATTTGTTCGCTATTGCCAGTGGTCCTTGCCTTGTGTAGTCCTACGTGGATTTCGATGTACGGATGTGATTAGTCGATCGTTATGATCGTACGGTCACAAACAGAGCAGGTGAGAGCATGTGTTCAATGTTTTTAGACTTTATTTTATTTTCTTTGGATGAATTTGAAATATACCAAAATATTAAATAATATCATAATATAGTAGAGCCCATTTGGGGTAACATGTGTTCTGAAAATTAAGTTAAAAATATGTGTTTAGGAAGAAAATTTTTGAAAAAATTCTGTGAAATAGAAAATTATGTAAAAATTTAAAATGTGTTCGGAAAAAATATATAAAATAGATATTATCTTATTCGTCTCGTCGTAATGAGTATTTTGACATAAAAAAGCATCTCATTCTGATTTAAAATGAAAAAATTACGGACTTTTAAAGTTTGAATTTTTTTAAAATGAAAAAAAGAGAAAGTTTAATATAGAGTTTGAATTTTGAAATCCAGATAGTGTTTTACCACCTAGAGATGGTGCCTCAAATGTGTTAGTCTATGTTTATGGTTGCAAGTTATAACAGTAATATCATATCCGACTCTATCAAGAAATGTAAAGTCTGAACTCTCTCACTTCCAAAAAAAAAAAAACTATGTTTAGTTCATCCACTGGAATTAAAAAATTCAACTCAGTTATTGTCATCTTCTAAAACGTCAGTTCATTTTTAATATTCACAGTTTAACTATAATTTAAAAACTCAAACTTTAAAGATGCATAACTTTACATATACAAGTCCAAATATGATAGTTTTTTTTTAATTACAAAGAATTTCGAGACGAATAAAACAAGATCCAAATTGATATTTTTTTTCTCGAACATATTTCGTGTTTTTATATTTTAAACTCCAATCAGCCAAACAAATAACTCAACTCCAACTAAAACTTTTCAACTCAAGCGGACGTCCCAAACGCTGCTTAGTGATATTTAAAAAATATATACAAATACTAATTTTGAAATATAACAAAAAAGAATAATTATATGTATAATATAACGATAATTTTATATTTGACTCCATTATAAGATATAGAATTCAAATTTCCATCCCTAAGTCAGGCAAACAAAAAAGTTTAAATTATTTTATAAATTGTAATGATTAATAGAGTCTGTAATTTATTTTGTTCTTATAAATATGGACACAATAATTTATTTTAATTATTGAGTGGGATATAGTTATAATTTTTCTTGTCTTATGAAGGTACGATTAAAAACTTTAAAACATTTAAGGCTAAATGTCAAAATTTGAAAAGTTAAACAGGAAAATATTTGTTCAAAATGTAGCTTCACCACTTATAATGATACTATATAATTATTTGTTTTTAAAATATTTTAAATAGAGTTGTCTACTTTTTTTTTTTTTTTCCTTTTTCACCGTAAATCATTCAGAGAACTTTCAAAAGGGATTGGAAAAAAAAAATTTCATAATTTCAAGTTGTTAGATTTTTATAACATTGATTATATTATCATATTTTTCTTAGTTTAAATCTAAAATACAGTTTACGGTTAAAAATTTTTTGTCAGCAGAAAAATAAGGTTTTGTACGGAAAAACTGATCTACAGGCAACAGGCTAGCATTGGCTGTAAGCCTTAACTTCATTTTTATTTTATTTTTTGTTGAAAGCTGCAAGCCTCTTACTACAAAGTCTAAAGTACATATTTGAAGAGTGCCATGTCATGGATTGCATATTATGCCTTAATGTTTTTCCTTGTTATTTTTATTTTTTTTTTATTTTTTATTTTTGTTGCTCCTCAAAACTTCCCTAATTCCTATTGTTTGCAGTATCATTGCTTGAAATTTCTTTTTACATGAATCACTAGTTTGAGAACGTGCTCTCGTGTTGCCGTGTTGAAATCACCTTATCAGTTAAATTTTTTTTAATGCTTAAAAAATTTATTCATGATTCGATTTCAGTAATATTCCTGAGTTTTTTTAATTTATTTTTAATTAAGATGTGCAAGATTTAAAACTTGTTATTTTACTATATAGTAGAATGACTAAGCACTATTTTTACAACCTTTACTGTTTACAGGTGATAAGAAAGACAATTTATGTTGTCTTTGTAATTGCTTATTATTTATATATGCGTTTCCTCAAGTTATCTACATGTTTTAGTTCTCTCTTTTATGTCAACTAAAAAAGTATATTTAATATACTTATTTAAACAAAAATCTAAAATGGTTCGCACATATTATATATTCATTTCCTGTATTTCTGGCCTGATTGTATAGTGATATGAGTTTAAAAAATATTAAGCTTGATATTTTTATGTGGCTTGAATCCAATAATCTAAATTTGATTAAACGTTTCAACTATTTGATTCTTAAAAAGAAGTAAACACATAATCTTTTTCTTGATTAGGTATAGGATTTTTTTGTGGGTGGAGTTCATTATTTAACATGTTTTCTTTTTCTTGCACATTTATGTATTTAGGTTTTGATGCCTAATAAAGCTTATCTCCTATGTGGAAATCATGAGAACAAATTTTGTACATTAATGTATAATTTTGAGCTAGAAGTCAAGACCAAATATGATGATCAGGGTGAAATGGTCTATAATAAATGCTTGAAATACTTCAAACAGCTTTATCTGAAATAGAAAACCAAGAAATGAGCTGAAAGGGTAATTCAAAATACATATATATACACATACAATCGAACCTAATTAATGTGAAACAAGGGAAAAATAGGAAAGAAACACAACAAGGTAATAAAGAATTTGTCGATTAACTTCTTAAATGTAAACTTCCTACAAATGTCAAATAATCATTTACATGTACTCCTGATTTTGAAAAAGAAATTAGTTTAGGTATATCAACTTTAAGTACTACAAAGAATGCATATTCAAGTAATAAGCATTTGTAAAGGCGGCATAAATTTTCTTTCTTACCACCTACAAAAAGTAAAAGATATAAAATTATGTTGTAATTTATTAAAAAAAAAAAAAAAGACACGTTCAACGAAACTCAATATAATTATAAACAATATCTAAATTTCAAATATTAGATGCAGAAATGAAACTCATTAAAAAAAAAAAAAGGTGATAAAACTTGTTTAAAAAGTGATTGCTCAAATTAGTGCTAGAATGATCCATTAACTTCCCTTTAATGACTATTTTGTTCGTTATTTTCCTTCTTTTTTTTTTTTTTTTTTCCAAAAGAACATTATGATCTACCATTGTTTCTTTTGTCATATCTACAACATCATTTGTTTTATGCTTTCTCATTTTTTTTTTCCATTCGAACAGCAGCAAGAAGGAAGAAGCCAAAAAAAAAAAAAAAAAAAAAAAGGAAAAAGAACGGCAAGTCACAGAAGTACCGATGCAAAACATAAACTTACAAACGAATTTCTCATTTTCAGTAATGATTTTTCATGCATACAAGTCACAAAAGAGCTACAAGTGTGCACTAACATTAATGAAAAATTTATTATTTGGCACCATCAAAGTACTAATTCAACATTAGCAACTCAATATATCCAAGGCAAAGAAGAAAACATAGACGTATATCTTGATAAGCCGTAGTAACAAAAAGCAAATTATTCAATTTCAAAGTTTCTGTTTTAACATACAGAGTCGTGTATGAACAAAATTAGAATACAATGTTAATATATATGCTGTTGTCTGCAGGAGAAAATAAAACATCTCGAGGATAAAGGAAAACCCAAAGGCTTACATCACTGTTCTCAATCACATATCGGCAATTAGGCTAAGTTCTAGTTGGGTTGATTTTCTATTTAACTCTTTCAGATTCATAGGCACTAGATTCTATGGTATTCACTTATAAAGATTAAAAACAATGCTCCGGTCTAAAGTTAAGTACCCAATGACGTTTGACAAATCAGGAAAAATAAAAGAAAATAAAATTGTTACGAAAGTGTTATTGATTCTTAAATATTTTGAAACAAAAATTCAAAGTAGATAAATAAAATCACCGAATAACCATTCTAATCACATTTCTAACGGTAGAAACTTGTAAGAACCTTAGCACAAAAAAAATAAAAAATAAAAAAATAAAGTTTCAACTGGAATTATTTATTTAATTTAAAAAGTACTTCAAGTTTAACACAAGAACAATAAAAACTGAATTTAAATAAACTGTCTTTCCAAACATTCCTTAATTCTATGCCTATAACATCTTACCGAACCAGAACAAGATATTACAAGTTTTTTTTTTTTTTTCCTGCAATTTTTTTGCCAAACTTTCTGTAATTCTAAATCCTATAAGATT
Organism: Ficus hirta; assembly: GCA_038430175.1. NCBI lineage: Eukaryota > Viridiplantae > Streptophyta > Magnoliopsida > Rosales > Moraceae > Ficus > Ficus hirta. Next base: position 10,749,359 of record CM076595.1, on the reverse strand, counting down.
TCACCAAACAGGACCAAACAAAAACTTTTTGTTTTCTTTTTGCCAATTCCCATTATTGTATGTCAGCTAGCAATACAAGTTCATCCAATAAATCGCTTGAGAACAACTTTCTATTTTTTTTTATTTTTTTGGGTAACTGCATGAGAACAACTAAACAACCAAACACGAACTAAAACTCCTAAATTAATGTAAAACAGGGAAAAATTTTTTGAAAAAAAAAAAAAAGGGAAAGAAAAGATGAAAGTAAATTATGTACCCACTGAATATTAAAGGACAACAACACTACTATCATCATCATATCATCATGCACAATATAATTGTTTATATACCCATGCGTATATACAAACAAATTGAGATGACATTATCATGTACAATTGAATATGTATGACAAAATAGAAAAATATTTACGAGATAGAACTGGAAATTACTTAAAAAATTTGCTTCCAATTGGAGTTTGGAATTTTTGGGATTAGGGATTAAGGATTTGTAACGGGTTCTTGAATTTTGGAAATATGAATAGAAGCTCTCCTTACTATGGAGAAAGCCGAGCAAAAATGAAGAAGCATGAGAAAAATGTGGAAGAGGCAGAAAAGAAAAAAAAAGCAAGCCAAAGTGGAGAGGAGCAGGAAGAAGAAGTGGAAGAGGAAGAATGAGGAAATAAAAAAACGCTAACGAAATGGTGTGGGTGAAGCAAAGAAAGAAATGCCACGTAGTATACATGGAGGAGGGGACGAAAGAGATATTCACTCTTTAATGTTTGGTAAAGATTATTGCTTGAAGTTGACAAGTAGACCTTTCCTAGTTGTCTCCCTTTTCTTTCTTCTCTTTCTCTGTTCTTTTTCTTTCTACCGGAACCATTCTTAGAGCTCATTTTGAACTATAATTGAAGTTTGAGTTTTGTAAGTTGAAATTGAAATACGTTGAAGTGTGAATTGAAAATTGGCCAAAATGTATATGTCCTTTGGAAGCTTTGAATGTGTGTACTTTGTCTATACCGGTTATTTTGAATAAATAAATTATCTTAACAATTATACCAAATCCCTTTTACAAGAAATCATAGCATTTAATTTTGAGTACATTTTAATATATTACGAATGAGAAATGCTAAATTCCTACGTTAATTTTCGTGATGAAAAGGGTTTATCATCGTTTGTTTTTTATTTTTTATTTTCCGAAAGACATCGCATCAATTGCCTTGTTTCCCCTAATTGTTCAAAGAAAACTAACAACCAGACAAACTATTCTTTATATAGCAATTTAAAAGATTATCATTGTCCTTTTCATGTAGCCAAAATTTTAAGGCCTATTTTGGGAAATATCTAGAGATGGTATTTTGAAAATTAGGTTGAAAATATGTGTTTGGGGGAAAACTTTTAAAAAAGTTATGTGATATAAAACATAATGTAAAATTTTGAAATGTGTTCGGAAAAAAATAATGCAATATAGATTTTGTATTATTTCTCTCGTCGTTATGAGCATTTTGACATAAAAATCATCTCATTCCGATTTAAAATAAAAAAGTTATGGACTTTTAAAGTTTGAGTTTTTTGAAAATAAAAGAGAGGAAAAGTTTGATATAAAGTTGAGATTTTGAAATCCATATGGTGTTTTGCCATCTCTAGACGGCGCCCCAAATAGATCCTTAGTTAAAAGGAGAAAAAAAAATGAGGGAGAAATTGACAATATTTCACGTTTTGACCTAAAATTTTTTATTTTTTTAAGGATATTTTCAGTTAAAATTACTCGCTGACCAATAAAGGATATAAATTTGTATCAAAAATAATATAATGGTATCAAAATATAAAACTTCAAAACGTGAGGTATATTTTCTGAATAAGAGTGAAATACGAGGTATGAAAAGGTAAGTAACCTAAAAAAAATGTAATCTATTAAAAAACAGACAATGTTTCATGTTTTCACCTAAATATTTTTATTTTTTAAATGATATTTTTGGTCAAATTACATGTTGACCAATAAAGGGTATAAATTTATATATTAAAAGTAATTTAATGGTATAAAAATATAAAATTTAAAAACGCAAGGTATGTTTTCTAAATTAGAATGAAATATGAGGTATTAAAAGGTAAGTAACTTAAAAAAAATGTAATCTAATAAAAATCTTGACATTTTAATATGTATGGCAAACTGTTTAAAATATAAAATAAGATGCAAAATAAAAAAAATTATTTATCTTAAAAAAAAAAACAATAGCCTTTGAGTGACAATAAAACAATAGAATGAAATAACCTTTGTATATCAAAAGTAATATGATGGTATAAAAATTTAAAATTTCAAAAATACGAGATATATTTTCTAAATAAAAAAGAAATACGAGGTATGAAAAGGTAAATAACTTTAAAAAATGTAATCTAATAAAAAACTTAGACATTTTAAAATGCATGGCAAACTGTTTAAAATATAAAATAAGATGCAAAATATAAAAATTTATTTATCTTAAAAAATAAAGCAATAGCCTTTGAGTGAAAATAAGACAATAGAATGAAGCTCCCGGCGAGGATCGAACTCGCGACCTTTCGCTTACGAAGCGAACGCACTACCACTATGCTACGGAAGCGGCTGGTGATTTTTCAACAAGTTATTATACAAACCCCCATACATATGGACCCAGAATCCAAATTTTTTTTTTTATTTCCCACAACTTTACTGTTCACACAATTTTATAACTCAAATTTTAAAAATTCATAATTTTATATAAACAAATCTAAATGTGATGATTTTTTTTTGTTATATAGAATTTCGAGACCAACAAAACAAACTTTAAATTGATTTTTTTTTTCAAAATACATTTCAAATTTTTACATTTTTTAACTCAAACAGTTTAAACACCTTGATAAAAGTATAAACAATCCAAATCTAAATTTTAGATTCCAACCCTCAGCACCAATCATGCTAAACTTTCTTTGAAACCCACTTCACATTTCTTCTCTCCTTCCGTGCCTCTGTTTGTACTCTTCCAACAACAACAACAACAACATATTTCCTGTCCGTTTGGTGAAACATCTTAAAATTAAATTTTTCATCTCAGTTTTTATCTTTTTCTGAAAAGTCAACAAAAATTATAACTAGTTTTTCAAAAATCAACCAACTCAAACTTAAAAATTTCAACTCAAATAGTTTCACTAAACGGAGCCTTCTTCTTTTCCTTCTGTGCCTACAACAAAAAAAGCGTTGAGATTGGCGCGGAGAAACAGAGAGAGATGTGTGGAATTGCTCTGATTATTTCCGGCGTTCGTTTCGACCTCTCTTCCCTCGTCAGCGATCCCATACCTCACTCTGAGCAAGTTCAGTTTCCGAAGTTTCAACTTTTTTGTTTTTGTTTTTGTTTTTTTTGTTTTGTTTTGTTTTGTTTTGTTTTTTTTTTTTTTTAGAATTTTAATTCCATGGAAGGGTTCAGAAGCTAACATGTGGTAATGGGTATTTGCAGAAACTGGGTTTCAGCATCGACAACCTCAAAGCCGCTCTACGGAGGAGGGGTCCCGATAGCTTAGGCGACAAGAATCTTCAAGATTAGGTGAATTTCAGGATTGTATCAACTTCTTTAAGAGAATTCAGAATACATTATACTTAAAAGATTTTAATATGTTGTGACAGACGTAAACGAAGATACGATATGTTTAATGTCTGAAATTTGCTAACTGATTAGGGTATTCACCAATGCATTTTTTCCGATCAATTTCATTTTATATTTAAGTTTTTTTTTTTTTTGTATTTGGATTATTACAAATAAATACATAAATAAATAGACACAATAATTTACATTCTCATTTTTTTTAATACCAACTCAAGCTGCAATGAATTCTTATCTACTCAAAGTGGGACTTCTCAAAATTGGAGTAACCATAATAAATCTCCACCTTGACAATGTTAGAAAAATGTGACTCTCACAAAATATTTAATCCCTCCAATTTTCCTTTATATCCGAAAATCACTCCAACCAAACATTATATAATTTATAAATTTCCATCCTAAATCCCCTCTACCTTCTTCCTTCCCTTCACTTTTCATCCCATCAAACATTGCATTTATATATTCTTTTTTCCCTGTTTGATAAAAGGGATAGAAAATAGAAATAATAGAGGAGTAAAATCTTTAGGTGATGGAAATAATGAAGTTTTTCCATCATATTGTTTGATAGAAGAGAAAAAAATATGAAAGAAAATATTTAATCAAATATATTTTATAATTATAATCTCGTATAAATTAAGAGATAATGATAGATTAAGATCAAAATAGGTATTTTATTCACATTTGTTTTGTCAAAAAATTTCCATAGATTAAAAAGTAATGAGGCCTATAAATTTTCAATTTCCCTTCCTTCCTCATTTCCTCTATGCCAAAAAATCAAAATTTCACTTTTCTCCTCAAAATCCCTCACTAATTTCCTTCTTCCCTCTTTTCCACTCTACCAAACAAAGGCTAAAAGTTATGAAAAAAAGTAGTGTTTTTACCGTTTCAAAATTCCAGAGGTGTACCTGTTATTTTCATAGTTGGAGAGATATTTGGAGACAATCACGAAACTTCAAGGGGTAATATTGAAACTTAACTTGACCATTACCGTCTAAAACTAACAGAAGAGGTGTTATTGTAATAACTTTTGAAATTCGGGGACACAAATGTTATTTTCCATACTTCAGAGGCTCTTTATAGGGCAACTTGCGAAATTTGTTCTTCTTGCTTCACTATTTTTATTACTTTTTTTAAGTGAAAAAAAAAAAAAAGAAAAAAGGAGGGTAAACCCAGGCTCGTCCCCGCCATAGCTCCGCTTAAACCCCAGTGCCGTCGTCTTGCTCGCAAGTTTGTGGAGGAAACCCACAATCGGATTTGAGACCAGAAAACCCTGCTTCTCTCTTCCGATATTGAGGTTCAAATTTCTGTTCTAGTATCCAAGAGAAACTATCTCTATAAATTCCATCTCATTTCTTAGATACTATACATCTATATTTGTGTGCATATATGAAAATATACATATATGTGTATATGAAATTGTTCTTGGTTTTCTACATCGTAGTTGGAAAGTATTTTCTTTTTTCCCCGTAGTATTTTCTTAGTTGAATTGAATCGTTAATTTCTTTTTTCCATCTACATTCAGTTTGATTGGATTGAATCTGAGTTTCAATGGCTCAAGATGGCCTCAGCAAGGCCACAGAGAGTCGGTCTAATGCGAAGTTCTCCACTGACAATCGCAAAGTTGATGCCTTTGCCAGGTAAACACCTGGACTATTTCTTCTTTTCCTTCCGTGCCTCTGTTTGTACTCTTCCAACAACAACAACAACGACAACAACAAAAAAAGCGTTGAGATTGGCGCGAAGAAACACAGAGAGATGTGTGGAATTGCTCTGATTATTTCCGGCGTTCGTTTCGACCTCTCTTCCCTCGTCAGCGATCCCACACCTCACTCCGAGCAAGTTCAGTTTCCGAAGTTTCAACTTTTTGTTTTTGTTTTTGTTCTTTTTTTTTTTTTTTTTTTTTTTTTTTCAGAATTTTAATTCCATGGAAGAGTTCAGAAGCTAACTTGTGGTAATGGGTATTTGCAGAAACTGGGTTTCAGCATCGACAACCTCAAAGCCGCTCTACGGAGGAGGGGTCCCGATAGCTTAGGCGCCAAGAAACTGTTTCTTCAACCGAGGTTTTCCCGCTCACTGGACCAACTAGAAGTTTCGCCGTTTGCCGAGGGACGAGAGGAGGCCATAGAAAACGACGGCTGTTGTTATTCGCAGCAGCAGTGCAGGGTCAAAAGCCGTAGCTTCGGTTTGCCAAATGGTCGAACAGATGATCTGCAAAGTGGTTTCGCAGATAAACATGCGGAATTTCACTTCATCGGCGCTACTTTGCAGCTCAGAGGAACGAATCCGATCGTTCAGCCCTTGGTAGATTCATCGGGGAATATCCTTGTTTATAACGGTATATTGATTTTGTTTAGCTTTGCTCTATTTCTTCAGATTCTGTTTGCTATGTCTATTATGCTGATATTGTTTTTTTTTTTATTTTTATTTTTATAAATAATATTTATATTCAATATGGTGAATTTGAAAGGAGAAATATTTGGGGGAATTCATATCGGTAGCGAAGACAATGACGCGGAAATTCTCTTGCGAGCTTTAGAAAGTTGTGGTGATGAAAGTGGGAAGGCTTCTGTTGTTGAAGAACTTTCCAAGATAAGAGGGCCTTGGTCCATCATTTATTGGCAGGTAGTTCTCTATGGGTTAAGTTTCTGTTGGGTTTGATCGAAATTTCATTTGGCATTTGGTTTGTCATTCCTGATATGAAAATTGTGGTTTGATGTGTAGGAAAGCTCAAGAACTCTGTGGTTTGGTCGAGATGCGTTTGGCAGGCGAAGTCTCCTTGTCCACTGGCCTACTTTGAAGGACTCTCAATTTCTGCTTTCTTCGGTGTCACACATTTCTCCCATTGAGCAGAGTTCGGGTATGTATTGCCCCGTAGAGCTTGACTTGCCTTGTTAATATCACTCGCTGGTGGTTGTGTGTTAGAGGCAGAAGCAGTTGTTTATATGGCAAAGAAAAGTTCTCCCGTTTTTCTTTTTCCTTGGTATAGGGTAGTCCTTTTCTTGACAAATACGGCCTTGTAAATAGAGTATGTTAATCGGTTATTGTCCAATTTATTGCACATTCCGTTTTTTCATTGTATTATTTATTAATCTCAACACACGAAAAGTCTGTAAATTCAAACAGAAGAATCATGAATAGTGCAGTTTTTCATTTTATTTTGTGGGGTTGAACCGTTAAAGAAAAAAGGGTTGATAATGGGCCTGGCATAATATCAAGCTGCTAACAAGGTATTTCCTTTAATCTACTGCAGATTTAGAGGTTGAAATTGGAACTACCGGTCCACGATTTTGGGAAGAGCTAACCTGTGGTATTTATAGCATGACTGTAGATGCCCCAAGTGGTGATGGCTTTCTGGTTTCTGAAGTGAGAAAACATGAATGGACTGATGCCATGCTACAAGAACTTATAAACTGGGAGAGAGCTTGTGTTGAACCCACACCTGAAGATCTACGTACTTCCCGTGGTAAGACACTAAAGATTCTCATTGTGCAGGAAGGCGAATGATTAGCTCATTCAAGTATGTTACCGCCTGAATCAGGTGACTAATAGTATCATGCCTTGGTGCAGAAAAACCCAGGAGCACAACTGATGCAAAGACAGGTTATATGCAGAAATCCTAATATTTGTTTAGTTAGAAACCAGCTTCCATGGTGACAATGATAGGGGTTTCCTAAATCTCAATCTATGCTTTCTTGTTCTTAGGTTTTTCACAAACTCTCTCTCTCTCTCTCTCTCTCTCTCTCTCTCTCTCTCTCTCTCTCTCTCTCTCTCTCTCTCTCTCTCTCTTCAGGGCATATTCAAACTCCGTTGTTGGTGGCAGCAGAGACCGTCCTGATTGCTCTAAGGGAATCTGTTAGACGTCGCTCCTCTCTGCATACAATCTTTCAGGTTTAGATTCATCTTTGTAATCAGTTATTATTATTTGGGTATACCGATGATGAAGGCCTGGGAAATACTTGTTCTTGTGAGAAACTATGAATTGTGAGGTTGACTTATACCCTTGAAGAATGAATTGATGATGTTTACTCATAGACTTTTTATGCATACAATGTACTTTGTTTTACCCTGTCATTCTTTGATTTAGCAAAATTTCCTTCAGATATCTAACTCTTCAAACCTATAAAGAACCGTGTAGTTTGATACCCATGAGAGGATTGTACGTGTCATATATTTTACCCCGAGTTCTCTGTTTTCTCACTTTATATCAGACTTTTTTGCTTCAAATGTAATGAGAAACTGAAAAACAGAAGATTTGTTTTTGGGGGTGACTCAAAAAGCTCTATTAATTTCCCTTCTTTTTCCAGGAAATGAATTTCTAGATTCTTATTGATTTTTGTGCTGATAAAAGTATTTGGATTGGAATGCTCAGGCAGATACATGTGGTATAAAAATGGAACCCGTGCCTGTGGCTGTTCTTTTTTCTGGTGGATTGGATTCTATGATACTTGCAGCATTGCTGCATGAGTGCTTAGATCCCAGATGTAAGTATTGCTAAGCTAGGCCCACATTCTTCCCTTGTAATGTTCCACTCTCATGCTTTCATAGAATATCCAACTTGTTATTTGTAGTTTTGTTATGAAACCATAAAATGGAGTTGCTCATTTTACTGTGGATCCTCATCTGTTACGGGGCTCACTTCAATAAAAATCTCCTTTGACAGATGGGATAGATTTGCTTAATGTGAGCTTTGACGGTCAGTTTGCTCCTGATAGGATCTCTGCCAAGGCGGGGGTCAAGGAACTAAGAAGCATCTCACCTTCAAGAAAGTACATAATGAACTAATCTCATTAGCACTCTTTCCTATCTAGCTCCTTGTCATTTCACCTAAAAGTTATTGTATTTAACCTAGACGTGAGTTCTTTTGTTCTAGCATGCAATTGGAAATAATGAAATTGGAACAATTTCTGTTAGTTGTTTAGCACATGATGCTCATGTGAGGATTTTGATAAAGAACTTTGTTCTTGTCCTCCTGCATGTCATGCCAATGAGATACCATCTATGTTTTCTCCTCCTTTTTCAAAAGCACATTTCTCATTCATTTAGCAAAATTCTCTCCGTTTTAATTGACACATTGGTTATTTTTCATGCTTATTCAATCTTATGGTGTTCCTAACCAAAAGAGACTGGACATGCAGGTGGCAACTTGTCGAGATTGATTATGATTTATCAACATTGACCCATGAATCGAAACATGTCATGTCTCTCATAAGTCCTGCAAATACCTACATGGTATCTATTTTCACTCTATAGTGAAATATATATTTGTATCACGTGCCTGTACATGCCTGTGGCTTATTTTCAAGAAGTGCATGGTGATTTGCAATTCTTGTGATGTTGCGTTATCCAGTCAGTGTTCAAGGAATCGTGGGATATCCAACATATTTCCGACAATTTTCCTGGATAGATGGAATGTTATATTTTGTCTAGCGTTGCAGGACCTGAACATAGGAATAGCTCTATTTCTAGCTGCTGGTAGTGATGGATGGGTATGCGAGGGACATAGAAGTTCTAACGATGAGGATGTTCTACGCGTTAGATACAGGTCAAAGGCTAGGATTCTCCTTGTTGGTTCAGGCGCTGACGAGCAATGCGCTGGCTATGGAAGACATAGAACAAAGTATAGAAATGGAAGGTGGGACGTGCTATGACAGTATTTTAACTAATTTCTACTACCTTGTAAAATATCTGTTTGAGTTATATCATGTTATTTTATGAGTAAAGTTTACCTTGATATCTTTTCATGTTTGCCTTGATCGTAACTCTTTTTGGATACTTATTCGTGGTGTAATAGTTGGCATGGTCTGAACGAGGAAATGAAGTTGGATATGCAGAGAATTTGGAAGAGGAACCTAGGGAGAGATGATAGATGCATCGCTGATAACGGAAAGGAGGTATAGAACTACTCAATATTTTTTGTTGCCTTCTTTATTAACGTTGTATATTGACCGTGTTTGTTTTAACCAGCCGAGATTTCCTTTCTTGGATGAAGATGTCATAAAAGTTTTGCTTGATATCCCTCTGTGGGTAGTCACTGACCTTGATCAACCTAGTGGAACAGGTGATAAGAAGATCTTGAGAGAGGTAAGTGCTATTTCCTATGTCAGGTTCGTATGCTCTTCTGTGTAATTTTAACCAGGATTTAAAAATTATTCTCTCACATATAAACCGTTTGTCTATAATGTTTTCTGAAGGTTGCACAATTGCTTGGTTTACATGAAGCTGCATCTCTGCCTAAAAGAGCTATACAGGTGTGTATTTATTCTACTGCTTCTCTTTTGGTTTGAACTGATAATGGAAATCAAGTGATTTGATCCAATCTTTATACACTACTGAATTAGTTTGGTTCAAGAATCGCGAGGGAATCGAATCGAAAGAACTTTGGAAGTAACCGAGCAGCCAATCAAGCATCTGCAGGAAGTGTAGTAATTAACACGAAATCGGGTTTGCAGTAACTCCACCACGCGGTTAAGCCGACACAATGCCATTCTTTTCCTGTTTCTTCATCGACTTGCTCAGCTATCAGAGTACTTTTATCATTGGTTCTAAAGATTGACGACGCCAAAGCGGATGACCTACCCTGCTTCCGTGACCTTGGTCTTCAGAATTCCATCCTTTGTTTCATTCAAGAGCATTGGTCCGAGACCACAATGGGGTCAGTTCTCAGCAGTTGTACCCGAGCATAGCAAATAGGCGGTCACAATCAGTCGGTCACAACGCTTTAGTTTATGGAATTTATGTGGTTTCGACTTTAGAAAAGATTTTTTATTCTGTTGTGGTTGTCAGTCTTTGTTATACGTGCTCTCTCGTGGGTAACATGCACAACCAGATAAAGCTATTGGTGCAGCAATTGGCTCCTGATCTGTTCATTTTTTGTTTTTGATCTTTTTTGATTGAGGAATCCACAGTTGGTATAATGATAATGGATTTCTTCTACCCATTATAGTCTCCTGAAAAAGAGGAAGAAAAATAGTGACAAATGGGATACAATTTATGATAAATTGCTTCTATGTCCTCAAATTATATATGAAGTTGTTAGGTGTGTGTGTGTGTGTTTTTTTTTTCATTTTTTGGAACTTGGGATGAGAAGACTCGAATTGTGCACCTTATGCTGGAATTGGGTATGGAGTTGTCGTTAGATTTGTATCTGCAACCACATATGAAGTTGTGTTTTGGTTCTTATATTTTTTCCTTGATCAAAAACTCCTTTAAATTCTTTTAAAAAAAGGGTCCAATTTGATTCTTTACGTTAAAATTTAACAAAAATATATACATGACGGTAAGTTAGAAAAGTCAATGAAAAGGATTTTAACAATTTTTTCGTTCAAAAAAAACTAAAACGTGTTATTGCATATATAATATAATCGTAATTTTACACATGACTCTATTACAGTATTTGGATTAAAAAAAAAAAAACCCCTCGTTTTATAGTTTGGAGGCAATATGCCTACAATTTATTTGGCAAGGAGAAATACTAGACAATATTATAGGATATTTTAACAGGAGAATTTTGTGACTAGTCAAAAATTAATCAAAGCTCAAGGGTTGGGGTTTAGCAATTTTACATTTTCTTCCCCACCAAACCCCGTTATTGTTGTTTTGACGTCCCTTTCCCCCCGAGCAAAAAGAAGTTTGCAGGGCGGTTCCGTCGTCTCTTTCCCTCTCGTATATTCCTTGTATACACATATCTATACACGCATGTAACAAATATATACGTATACATATATATATATATATATAGCTTCATTCTCTGAAATTCTGTCTCCATCATTCTTGTACTGAGATGGAGGGTCAAACGACATCTAGTAGTAGCAGTAACACCATAAACGACAACAACAAGAAGTGGAGGGCAGAAGAAGCCATAGCCGGCAACGCCGAAGCTCTCCAAGCTCTCAGAGAACTCATCACCTTCCCTATTCTCTACTCTCGTGAAGCCCAAACGCTCGGTCTCAAAGTAAAATTTTTCTTCCAATCTCTTTAACTTCCTTACCAATTTCATATAAATCTTCATTTGAGATTATACCAATGTCTGGCCTTTGATTCTGAGCCTTTTGGCTTCTGGGTTTTGCTTTCAGTGGCCTCGGGGTTTGCTTCTCTACGGCCCTCCTGGCACCGGAAAGGTATTTCTCATCATCACTTCATATATATATATATATATATATGCACACACACACACACACACACACACACACACACACACACAAATTTAACTAGGGGACAAGTATTCGAATTCAACACCTTATAGTGGAGTGAGGTCTGAAATTACCACTAGAGTCTAGACCATACCTGCTATAACTCGTCACTCCAATTTTTCTGATCTTACTACTTTGCTATGTGCATGCTTTTTAGATTTCTTGTTTCAAACTAATTTTTTTGTTTTTTTATGATTTTTTAAGTAATTATTTTAGTATTGCTTGCTGATTTCTTGTTTTCTGAATGCCTAATTTTGTTGATGACAGACAAGTTTGGTTCGGGCAGTGGTTCAGGAATGTGGCGCTCATTTAACTGTCATTAGGTAATGCCTCTCTTAGACCGTTTCCGATGCAAATGCTAATGTTAATGTCATATTTGGCACAAAAAGGTATGAAAATGATGGTGTTTGATATGTAGCTGTGTTATGTGCTCCAATGCATAATGTTAACAAATTTTTTGCTTTAAAACTTATAAAAGAAAAATTTTTATTTATTTTTATTTTTTTAAACAATCGAAAAGTGACAGTATTGTTACTAGTTAGTAAAGGAAGCCTACAAATGAACCGATAAGAAACAAATGCCAAGTTTGGTAGGTTTGACACCAAGTATAGCATATGCCAAAATTTTGACATTAAGTGCAGCGTAACATTGGAGAATGGTTTTTGGCATTGACTTAGAAAGTTGGCATTGCATATGAGATGCTCTTGCCTAGTTGGCTGCTAGCCTGCTAATGCTATTACTTTGTTCCGATTTTAGTTTCTAAAGTGTTTATGGTCATGATATTGGTTTGTTCCGCAATTGTTGCAATGCTTTTGGTTATGGTAATTTTCTTATGGATTTCCTTGTGCTATGTAGCTTTATTGATCTGGTTTCATGTTGTTTTGTTGGTGTACCATGCAGTCCTCATTCCGTTCACAGAGCTCATACTGGCGAAAGTGAGAAATTTTTGCGGGAGGCTTTCACAGAGGCCTCATCCCATTCAAAGTCTGGGAAACCTTCAGTTATTTTTATAGATGAAATAGATGCACTCTGCCCTCGCCGTGATTCTAAGTATGAGACCGCCAATAAATTGAAAAATGGCTATTTGTTTTGGTCCTTTGTGGACAATTCTGCCCACTCTGTATGTAAATGTTGTGGTTGGCATTTCGTTTCTTGGGGAAAAAAAAAAAAAAAAGAACAAGTTTTAGGTCACTAAAAATGGTGGTTAAGTTCCATGCCTTCTGGTGCTGAATTTTGCTTGTTGTTTCTTTGCTGGCTTTCTTATTTTTTCTGCTGTTATTTTCTTTTTATTAGTGAGAAAAATCTTGTCTGGTTGTGCTTGTCTTCTTCCATTTTTTATATATGATATAGAATTCAACCTCAAGTGCAGAAGAGAGCAAGATGTTCGTGTAGCGTCTCAACTCTTTACGCTAATGGACTCCAATAAGTCATCAGTACCACAAGTTGTCGTTGTTGCATCAACTAACAGGTAAATCTCACGTTTTGTATTTGGTATGAAGAATTATTGAAATAATTGTATAAACAGGATCTTTTGAGGGTGCAACTATTTTGTGCAGAGTGCCTTTAGATGTTGGTCTTGCAAACTTTTAGCTTCTCTCTCTATCAAGTTTTTCTTGAATTATATTTTACATTTTTACGTCTGTGATATTGAAAAATATCCCTTTTCGCATAACGAAAATTTGGACAGTTACACAAGAACATCGCTTTCTTGTATTTGTTGTAATATTTGGTTTCTATGTGCAAAGAGTGGATGCTATTGACCCTGCCTTAAGAAGGTCAGGACGCTTTGATGCGGAAATAGAAGTTACTACACCTAGAGAAGAGGAGCGCTTTCAAATTCTCAAGGTAAGATTTATCTTTTCTTGTTTAAGCTGGTCCGATCGGTTAGTAGTAAAATTCATGAATTGCAAATTGGTGCCCATCTTTTTTAAGTCCTACTTGATTGCCAGCTGATTAATTTTAATATTAGATTTGTCAAAAACGTAACAGGAATCTAAGATACAATTGTAATCGTGTTAATGATTGTTCAGCTTTACACAAAAAAGATTCCTATGGATCCTAGTGTTGACTTACAAGCAATAGCTGCGTCTTGCAATGGGTACGTTGGGGCTGATCTTGAAGCCCTTTGCCGTGAGGCTACGATGTCCGCACTAAAAAGGTCCTCAGATGCAAATGGAGATGCTGGTGCATTTAGCTTAACCGTTGAAGACTGGAAGTATGCAAAGACTGTGGTTGGTCCAAGTATAACAAGAGGTGTTACAGTTGAAATCCCCAAAGTGACGTGGGAAGATATTGGAGGACTACGAGATCTGAAGGTGTGCATAAGTTTTGCAGGTCAACCTCATTCTGAGTAACGGTACTAATTATATGCACATTGCTTCATTGACAGAAAAAACTCCAGCAAGCTGTTGAATGGCCTATTAAACATTCTGCTTCGTTTACGAGGCTGGGGATATCGCCCGTGCGTGGGATTCTTCTGCATGGTCCGCCAGGATGCTCGAAAACCACTCTTGCTAAAGCCGCAGCCCATGCTTCCCAAGCTTCTTTTTTCTCATTGAGGTTCAGACTTTTTTTCATAATTTCGTGCTACTAGACCATATTGCATATCTTGGAGTCTACATTTTGTAAATTTATAGTCCCTGCTTTAGTTGGATCGCCATTTTCTTTCCGATAGGGTGAACACTGGACAATCATCACCCTGTCCTGTCCAAGGATAATAAACTCTGTAATCGGAAAAGTAACTGTAAAATCTCGGTTTTCGGCTAGATTGACTAATTGCCTATGTCATTCTTCTGATTGTTGTTTAGCCCGTTTAAATTCCCCTGATAAAACTCTTTAGCTGCAAAAAAGCTTAGTGTATAACAGGGAAGAATCTGCCCTACCAAAGAACCTCTCTAGGAAAACTGAAGCACTTTGCAGATTGATTACTCCTTCCCATTGAATGTGAATAGTGGCGTTAACAATACGTTCTTTTTCTAGACCCTAGCCATCACAAAATAAGCAAATTATTTGCAATTTAGCATCGTTCAAGGAGAAAATTCATGAGATATGTGCATCAGTGGTGCAGAATTATATTCAATGTATGTTGGAGATGGTGAAGCTCTTCTTCGGAATACCTTTCAGAGAGCTCGACTTGCCGCGCCTAGCATCATATTCTTTGATGAGGCTGATGTTGTTGCTGGCAAACGGTTAGTATGTCACAACTCTTTGTTTTTAATAATGTACTATTGTTCAATTATGCAAAGAAAGTTCCATGATACGTTGTCTTTGAGGATGTGAGTTATTTGAAATTGACAAACGTCATATGCACGATGTTATGCAAATTGGACATTTAAGATTTTTATTCATAAAAATGCTTTAACTCATATTGCAACTTTTTCCTACTTCCCAAAGAATACTATCCAAGTCTTACAAAAACATGAACAGAAGGAGGAAAAAAAAAATAGTTATGTAATAAAACTTCTTCATTTCCTTAAATGGCAGAGGTGGGAATTCAAGCAACAACGTTACGGTAGGGGAGAGGCTTCTCTCCACTCTGCTAACTGAAATGGATGGTTTGGAAGAGGCTAAGGTAAAGCATAAATCACATAAAAGTTAAATTTGTTTAGCAGTTATCTCGGAACAATCTATACACGAGTAATCATTGATGAATCATAATTTTCTGCAAAGATAAATATATGTACGCATTTCTATTTCAGGGAATTCTAGTGTTGGCTGCTACAAATCGCCCTTTTGCAATCGATGCTGCGTTAATGCGCCCAGGGCGCTTTGATCTGGTAAGAACTAACAATTTGTTCCTGTTGTTAAAATGCTGGAGTTTTCTTACCTTGTTGCAACTTTAAATGAGTTTATATCAGGAAATTTTTTTTATTAGAATCGGTAGAACTGAAGTTATTGTTTTGTTCCCACTTTTTAATCCCTGATAAGTTATATTTTGGTTTCATAATGTGTGATGAAACTTTTTATTTAGGTCCTCTATGTTCCGCCGCCAGATATGGAAGCTCGATATGAAATTCTCTGCGTTCACACTCGCAACATGAAGATCGCGGATGATGTTGATCTCCAACGAATTGCTGAAGAAACCGAGCTCTTCACAGGGGCTGAACTGGAGGGCCTGTGCAGGGAAGCTGGAATAGTAGCTCTAAGGGAAGATATATCTGCTACTGTTGTTCGTGACTGCCATTTCCAGACCGTCAAGCAATCCTTGAAGCCTGCCTTAACCGAAGCAGAAATCGAGGGGTACTCATCGTTCATGAAGGGCGATTTGTCCACATCATCTGATCAGATTGAATTAGTTGTTGCCACGCAGGAGGAGCGCAAAAGGACCTCGTTAGGCCTAATGCCGGCTGTGACGATTGGTGTCGTGAGTTTTGTAGCTGTCGTTGCTGCGAAATTTTTTCTGTCAAGTACGGATCAAACCCCACGTGAATTAGCAACTACCTGAATTAGTTGACAACTAAACGTGTTTGTAAATGTTTCTGAATATGAATCATGAAAGGAGGCGCCAATTTTGATTTTTCTCTTCAAATGAATAGTCATTTTAGCAACTTCTATGCCGTCGTCCTTTTTAAAAAAAAAAAAAAAAATACTAACAGCGCCTTGTCGTTTGTGGCATTTTAGTTGTCGTTTTCTTGGTCTAGGAATGACCTCTTAGGTTTTGTTGTCGTTTGAACTTTCGTCGTCCCAATTTACTCCACAAATTATAAAGATTGACATTTATATCCTGTATTTTAAAATTGTGATAAGAAGATCCCTAACTTCCAGTTCCTGAACGGAAATGGTCATGTGAATTGATAAAATTTTCATACATTTATTTGATGACCCCCACCCCTTTTTTGAGCTATGTGTTCATAACCCTTAAAACTATGATAACCGTCTCATTATATTCCAAGGCAAAGCTATAAAAAGTGCACACTCATCTCCTGAACTTTAGCATGTCTTTCTTCTTCTTCTTCTTCTTCTTCTTCTTTCAAATACGGGTGAATGGATTCAAATTTTATACTTTTTGATGAAGTCAAGTGTGGAACTACGTTAGACTATGCCTGTATCCACAATTTTAACCTATGTTTGGTAAGAAAGAAAGAAAACAAGAGGGAAATAAAAAAGGAAAAAGAAAGAAAATAAGAGGGAGAGAACAATGTTTTATTTCTTCTTTTATGTTGTAATATATAGGGAGGAAATAAGTTAAAATTATTTTTATTGTTTGGTATTATAAGTGATAATGAAGGGAAAACAGAAGTAGTATTCGTGATATTTCTATTTTTCCTCTACTTTTTTCTAATCTTCAAGGATTTTTATATTGTTACATGATTATAGTGTAGTAACTTTCTTAGTTTTACCGATGAATTTTTTTTTCCTCCCAATTTTCTCTTTTAAATTGCTCAATTACTCTCTAACCTTTTTACGAAGTTGTGATTTGATCCCAACCTCCCCCCTCCCTTTTTTGTGGCTAAAATTTCCCTATTGATATGATCATTTTTACTAATAATGTGACATTTATTGTTAAGTTTTTAACTTTTTTAGAGTTAAAAGAATCAAATTATATCTTTTTAAAAAGTTTAAAGATTTTTTAGTTATTAAAAAAGGTTGGAGACCAAATCGGAATTCCATAGAAAGATTAGATAACAAACGAGCGATTTTACCTTTTTCAAATATTAAGTACACGATAAATACGGAAAAAAAAAAAACTTTTTTAAGGGTAAACAAATGTTATAAAACAAAATTTTGGGATAGCTGCAAACGAACACTTGATGGTGCATGCAACGGTGAATCTTCAAGATTAGGTAAATTTTCAGGATCATGTCAACTTCTTTAAGAGGATTCAGAATATGTTGTACTTAAAAAAAAAAATGAATATGTTGTGACAGACGTAGACGAATAGACTATGTGTTTAATGTCTGAAATTTGCTAACTGAGTAGGGTATCCACCAATGCATTTTTTCCGATCAATTTCATTTTATATTTAAGTTTTTTTTTTTTGTGTATTTGGATTATTACAAATAAATACATAAATAAATAGATAATAATTTCATTCTCATTTTTTTTAATACCAATTCTAGCCGCAATGAATTATTATCTACTAAAAGTGGGACTTCTCAAAATTGGAGTAACCATAATAAATCTCCACCTCGACAATTTTAGAAAAATGTGACTCTCACAAAATATTTAATCCCTCCAATTTTCCTTTATATTCGAAAATCACTCCAACCAAACATTATATAATTTATAAATTTCCAAGGGACGAAAAATAAAAATAAAGGAGGAGTAAAATTTTTTAGGCGATGTAAATGATAAAGGTTTTCCATTATATTATTTGATAGAAGAGAAAGAAAACATGAAAGAAAATGTCTAATTAAAGAAAACATGAAAGAAAATATCTAATTAAATACATTTTACAATTATAATCTCGTATAAATTAGGAGATAATGATAGATTAATGTTAAAATAGGTATTTTACCCACATTTATTTGATCAAAAAAGCCTTTGTTTGGTAAATTAATTAGAAATGAAATTTTTAAGTTAGAGTTGGTTGATTTTTCAAAAATTAGTTATAAATGTTGTTAAATTTTTAAAAAAAGATAAAAATTAAAATAAAAAAAATACTGTTTAATTGGAGTTGAATTTTATTACCAAACAAAACATAAAAGTTTATGAAAAAAAGTAGTGTTTTTACCGTTTCAATATTCTGGAGGTGTAACTGTTATTTTCATAGTTGGAGAGATGTTTGGAGACAATCATGAAACTTCTAGGGGTAATATTGAAACTTATCTTGACCATTACCGTCTAAAACTAACGGAAGAGGTGTTATTGTAATAACTTTTGAAATTCGGGGACACAAATGTTATTTTCCATAGTTCAGAGGCTCTTTATGGGGCAACTTGCGAAATTTGTTCTTCTTACTTCACTATTTTTATTACTTCTTCTAAGTTAAAAAATAAAAAAAATAAAAAAAAAAAAGGGTGTAAACCCAGGCTAGTCCCCGCCATAGCTCCGCTTAAACCCCAGTGCCGTCGTCTTGCTCGCAAGTTTGTGGAGGAAACCCACAATCGGATTTCAGACCAGAAAACCCTGCTTCTCTCTTCCGATATTGAGGTTCGAATTTCTGTTCTAGTATCCAAGAGAAACTATCTCTATAAATTCCATCTCATTTCGTAGATACTATACATCTATATGTGTGTGCGTAGATACATATATGTGTATGAAAATATACATATATGTGTATATGAAATTGTTCTTGGTTTTCTACATCGTACTTGGAAAGTATTTTCTTTTTTCCCCGAAGTATTTTCTTAGTTGAATTGAATGGTTAATTTCTTTTTTCCATCTACATTCAGTTTGATTGGATTGAATCTGAGTTTCAATGGCTCAAGGAGGCCTCAGCAAGGCCACAGAGAGTCGGTCTAATTCGAAGTTCTCCACTGACAATCGCAAAGTTGATGCCTTTGCCAGGTAAACACCTGGAATTTTTTTCTTTCCTGTTTGGTTGCTCTGAAAATTATCTTCTTTGTGCTTGTAAATTCATGGAAAATGATTGCGTGAACTTTTATTGTAATGCAGGAAACAAAAAATTGCCCAGCACAGGAGGTCTCTTCCAATTGCTTCTGGTATTGTTCGGACGGATATTGACTTGGAATTTCGCTTGTTCTTTTTGGCTTATGAATGGAAATGTGCTTATATAGTTTTTTTTGTTCTTTGTTAGTCGAGAAACGACTTGTCGATGAGGTTCGGAAGAATGGCATTTTGATCATTGTTGGTGAAACTGGAAGCGGAAAAACAACGCGTATGTCTGATCATATTCTCATGCATTTGACATTGTATATATGTGCATCCATACATGTGTACTTAAAGAAGTTTCTGCTTTATTCTATTTTTTCAAGAAAGATTTAACTTGGTTAAGGAGTAGTCTTTTGTTGACATTCTAATATGTGTTATGATTGTTACATTTTGTAGAATTACCACAGTTTCTGTTCAATGCTGGATTTTGTCGGGACGGGAAGCTTATTGGGGTAACTCAGCCTAGGCGTGTTGCTGCTGTAACCGTTGCGAAACGGGTGGCCGAGGAATGCGGTGTGGAATTGGGTCAAAGGGTTGGCTACTCCATCAGATTTGACGACATGACTACTGGCTCAACAAGGATCAAGTACATGACAGATGGACTGCTACTGAGGTAGAATGTATGGCCAACTTCATTTGCGGTGTAATATTTTTGTAGGACACACTGCATCTTCATTAATCTTTAGGATTATGGGCTACAAAAACATGCTTGTTTGTTGGTTAGAGTGTACTTAGAAGTCCTTGAGAAAAGATCATGTCCCGTTACAGGGAGCTTGCTGTGTGAAAATCTGCTTTAACTGCAACATAGTTGCTAAGCCTATAATGGAAATTAGAGAAAAATGTAAATGATGTTTTTAAGAATAAATAAATAAGGGTAGAAAAAGGATGGACAGGAGAGGATTGAAGAACTCGATGTAAAGTATGATAATGGATATATTATCAACTATGAACATGGAAACAGATGGTTAAATTATGGAGTAAGCTAATGGGTGCAATAGGGTTTATATGTACAGTATTGAATCTATCAAATTTGTAAAGATTCCCATCTCTTGGTTTTTCAAATTTTAAGGTGTAAGCTAATATTGAATCCGGATGCACTTTCAGGGAAGCATTGTTGGATCCGTATCTCTCTAGGTATTCAGTTATCATTGTAGATGAAGCTCATGAGAGAACAGTCCACACTGATGTGCTATTGGGCCTACTGAAAAATGTTCAAATTGCACGGTCAAAATCAGTCAACAACCACTTAAATAACGAAAATAAGAAGACTAAGAATGACATGGGGTTGGAGAAAGAAAACGGTGCCCAGTACTTGAGTTTTCTCAAGCAAGACCAAGGAAGGAAATTTCCTCCATTGAAGTTGATCATAATGTCTGCTAGTTTGGATGCGCGTGTCTTCTCTGATTACTTTGGTGGTGCAAGAGCTGTCCATGTCCAAGGGCGACAGTTTCCTGTTGATATACTTTATACCCATCATCCTGAGCCAGATTATGTAGATGCTTCCTTAATTACTATATTCCAGGTGTTTGCTTACTACTTATCTCAAGAACGTGCGTTAACTAAACACTTTGTCTGCAAATTCTAATTCTGTGCTTGGACATTTGATTCATTTAAGTTAAATTTGATTCCCGACCAAATTCAGCTTGCTAAGTTATTATCTATTTGTCCACGTGTAGTGTTTTTAACTTGACAATTCCAATTTTCATTCTTTCCACACTTTATTGCTGTCAGACTTGTGTATTTGACAACTTTGTATGTTTTAATGAAGTGGAAAATACAATTTTTGTTCTAATAGTGCTTTTAGTAACAAATTTTCTCCCAGTACTGTCTTACACATTGACGCTGGATTTTTCTCGCTCTTTAGTCACTAGTCATATTAGTGCTTCATGTGGTTATTTTAAAATAAGAAATCACTTTTTTTCCTTTAAAAAAAGGGATAGGTTATACTAAGGCATGCTTTCTTATCTGTGCATTGTCGAATCTTGTTAGATTCATCTGGAGGAGGGCCCTGGTGATGTACTTGTATTTTTGACGGGACAAGAAGAGATTGAATCTGTTGAAAGACTTATCAAAGAACGAATTCAACAGTTACCTGAAGACAATAGAAGATTAATAACTGTGCCCATATTTTCATCTCTTCCATCAGAACAGCAGATGCGAGTTTTTGCACCAACTCCAGCTGGGTATCGTAAGGTACTTCTTCATATATATGTATATGTGTGAACTTTTCTACGGATTGCATAAGTGGCAATCAGATATATTAGAAAACATAATAGATACTTTGAGTCTTGTAGTTTTACAATTATCTATAGAAGGAAAATTTTTGTGGCAAAAATTGTCCACGTGGATTTGATTTTGTTGGAAATTTTAGTTGGGATTTCTACTTCATTGTCATTACCGCTGCTGCTGATGCCAGCACTACATAGTAGACGTGCCTCATTTACCATATTTGATGTTCTTGTGTTTCTCTTTTTGCCACATCACATGGCATTCTCCATATAGGTCTTTAGATTTTGCCACTCCTTCCTTTCATCTGTACTTTAAAGCTGACTCTGGATAAGTAAATTTTTTATTTTTCATAATATTGAAAAAGGAATTCAGATCTATTTTAATTTAGGTAGTCACTTATTTTGATTTTGAATAAAGTTACTGTTTCTTCTAAAAAAAATAAAAAATAAAAAATAAAAAAAGGTAGTCACATATTGATATTGATGCTAGTGCTCGTTTTCTTTAGGTAATACTGGCAACAAATATTGCTGAGACATCAGTGACGATCCCGGGAATCAAGTACGTTATAGATCCTGGGTTTGTTAAGGCACGCTCTTACGATCCAAAGAAAGGATTGGAATCACTGACTATTGTACCAATTTCAAAGGCACAGGCTCTTCAAAGAAGGTAGGAATGCCGACATGGTTTGAGTGTGCTAAGTATGAATTTTGAATGTGTGTTTTATCTAACAACCATCAAACATAAAGTAAAAGTTAATTTTTACTGCATGAATTGAAGATGTAATAAAAATTCACTAATCCATTGAGCTTCTCTGTTTGCATAATCAAAAAACTCTTGTTCGTAATATACCTGGAAGATTTCTCCTTTTTAATGAGGACGTTAAATTCATGAAGTTTGGTTTTCTAATAAATGGAATTTAATATCTTCAACAAGTTAGTTATCAGTAGGAATTTAACTGGTGAAGACTTAGCAGCATAATAATGTATATTTATATCACAATCATTATCTAAATTAGCTTCTGACATCATGGAGATTTATACTGATAACTAATGATAAATTGTTGCAGTGGACGTGCAGGACGGCAAGGGCCTGGAAAGTGCTTCCGTCTATACCCAGAGAGTGAATTTGAGAAACTTGAGGACTCAACAAAGCCTGAGATCCAGCGCTGCAACCTTTCTAATGTGATTTTGCAACTAAAGGCTCTGGGTGTCGAGGATATTATTGGATTTGACTTCATAGAAAAACCTTCAAGGTGACGTTCTTGCTTTATCTATATTAAGGAATCATAGGCTATCAGAGTGGGGAGAGGACGGCTGGGAAAAGAATTTTCGGCTATGTTTTGTGAGAGGGAAAGAAAACAGAAAGGAAAGGAAGGCATATAAGCTTGGTGAGAAAAATAGAGAGGGAGGGGAGGACCTTTCTCCTACTGTGTTTGGCATGGTCTCACCTCTTCATATATGGAGATAATTAAATCCCTCTTCTTTTCTGTCCTACCAAACAACTACGGGTCCTAAAATCCTTCCACCAATCTCCTCACCCCACTCCCTTCTTTCACTTTCCGCTCCTCCAAACAAGCTCTAATGGTTGTTATGTAACTTAGTATTTGCTTTATTTTCTTTCCTAGTAGATTATAATGTGCATGTCTTACGTGCATTTTAAGCAGGTCAGCTATCGTCAAATCGTTGGAGCAGCTGTTTTTGCTAGGTGCGATGACAGATGAATGTAAACTCTCAGATCCAGTTGGTCATCAAATGGCGCGGCTTCCTTTAGACCCTATTTATTCCAAAGCTCTTATTCTAGCTAGTGAGTTCAAGTGCTTGGAAGAAATGTTGATTACTGTCGCAATGCTTTCAGTGGAATCTATATTTTATGCCCCTCGTGAGAATTTAGATGAGGTGTGTGCAAATGAAATATTATTTTTAGATGCTTTTCTTTTTTATCGAGATTTCTGCGACGAAACAATTCATCATTCAGATGAATCGGTCTTTTTAGTCTATTTGATTTGACAAGCAAAAGCACAATATATATTTATATATGCTTTTTTTTTCCCTCTCTCTATTGTTGATTAGTGGTATTTTCTTGAGTATTGCTTGTCCTCAAAGTTTTGTAAGTTTTCCTTTTTCTTTTAATGAAAGGTTTCATGTCATAAAAAATTATTTTTGTTACGTTGGCTAGGCAAGAACTGCGATGAATAGCTTTTCAAGTCCAGAAGGAGATCATCTGAGTCTGATTAATGTATTTCGAGCAGCTAGTGAGTTCTTGGAAAAGAGAAACTTAAGTCTTGGAAAAGAGAAAGCTGACAAGGTCCTCAGGAAATGGTGCAAGGAAAATTTTATCAATAGTCGCTCCCTGAGACACGCTCGGGATATTCACAGGTTAGTTAAGCATATTCCATGTTTGACAAAGTTTTATTATTGATCTTGTTGAGGCTTTAAGCCGTCGTCTTGAAAGGTCCTTGCTATCAAGGCCTAAATTTCCTCAGCTTAATGGGTGGTCTTTTGCAGCCAAATTCAAGGGCATGTAGAACAAATGCGTCTTCATGTTTCCTCTTGTGGAGATGACATGCACCAGTTTCGCAGATGTCTTGCTGCTTCATTTTTCCTGAATGCCGCTTTAAAGCAGCCCGAGGGGACCTACAGGTACTACGTTTTCCTTGTACTCCAAGTATTTTTATCGGCCAAGGATTCTCACATCCTTATAATTCTTTTCATGTTCGTCGCTCTCTATATTCTCTGTATCAAGGCCTCTCACGTTTAACCTAACAAAAATGGCAGGGCTTTGGCAAGTGGTCAGGTAGTGCAGATCCATCCCTCTTCGATGCTATTCCGGGCAAAACCCGATTGCGTAATTTACAACGAACTAATCGAAACTACCCATAAGTACATCCGCAACGTAACGAGAATCGATTACTTGTGGTTATCTGAGCTGGCTCCTCAATTCTATACCATGCAGAGTTGAGCTTCCGAGACAAAACAATACTTAACAAGTAATTTCATCAATTACTAGTAAATTCTCTTAGCCGGGTGCCTAATCGTATCGTGAACCTAATTCTCAAATGTCAGTGTCGTTGGATCTGCATTAAGTTTTAGCTCAGATGAGATAAATTTTAACTCCCAAGTTTCTTACTGATGTTTGTTGGCGTGGAGAAGGTTCTGACCTTTACCTCTATAATGCCACATTACTATGTTGGACCGATTCTCCAGATTCTAGACCGGTTTCTCCGCTGCAACAAGAAACGAGTGATTAGAGAATTGCATTATTTTGCCTTTTTGCTGTTTATTCTATTGCTAAAGTTGACTTTTTCATGAATCGCTACTTGCGATTTTTTTTTTTTTGTTCTTTTTTTGGTGTCCCCTTTGGAATTTTAGTTGGGATTTCGACAGTGACCCTGCGTTCGTATCCGATAATTTCAATCTAATCTTTACAGGACTGAAAAGTATTGGGATTTTGGAGAGCTTCTCAATTGGTCAAATCCTGTCCGGCAATATTGCTACATACAAAGAGGTGATTTTTCAAAAAGAAAATGGACAGTAGCGACATTACAACCACAATGAGACGAACCGAAAAGGCATCGATTTATTACATAAGAACAAGTCTAGGATCAAAGCTGTTGGAATCCTTATTGAAAATCCTGTTAGTTGCTTTAAGACAGCCTACAACAGTACAAGTTTGAGTTAAGAATGCAAACTCATCTTGGTGAACCTGTCAAAGACGGCTTTGCTTCACTGACAAGGTTTCGTAGGAATCAAGAATGTTAGGCCTTTGTGTCTGGCCATGATTATTTATTTTTTTACCTCTCCTTTTAGCACATCAACTTGGACCAAATAATAATAATAATAATAATAATAATAATAATAACAAAAGCATTTATAAGTACTGATTAAAATTAAATAAAAAACTGATAAGTTAATGTCTAACAGAAAGAAAATACAAAACTCTAACTAGTTCCTTTGAATTTGTCCTCAGTTTCAGACTGTTAAGTATTTGATACCCAAAACCGGAAAATTATTTATACTAAAAAAAAGTAAAATGAAAAAAAAAAAAAAACTATTTACTGGTGCCTTGGCCCTTTGTAAAACCAAGAAACTTGGGTAAGTTTAATTTCTTAATTGTAAAACAATATTAAGGGCACCAATTATATTGAGTGCAGTCATTGATAAAAAATGAGAGTCTCATGATTGAGATTTATTTTTTAATAGTGATAATGTTTAATATGGATTGTGTTTTTGAGTTTTTTTTTTTTTTTTTTGGGATGGGCCAGCTAGTCAATTTGTGACGGTTTCCAAGTCATCAATGCCGATCAATGGCAGAAGGAAGAAGCAAAAGAAAAGTACATCAAATAATTGAGTACAAATTAAAAGGACACACAAATAGCTACAGTTTGAAAAGAGAGGTCACAGAAGAATATCTGGTGTTATCGAATCATATAGCTTCTAGGAAACCTTCAATTTCAAATCATCAGCAGAATAAGTCCACCGCATGTCCTTTTCTTCTTTTTAAATACTTATCTGTTTTCTAGAACCCATTTTCATACCATACCATTAACCATGCCAATTTGTTTGTTTGTTTGTTTGTTTTTTTTTTTTTCATTATTGTAATCGTGATAATAATTGAAAAAAAAAAAAAAAAAAACACTTTCACCAACATGTGGGAAAGATTTCGCTTCACCAATAAATTTTGTCCATTTCCTTTATCAACACTCTCCGAATATTAAAATCCTTAAAAAATTGTGTTTTAAAAAGAGTATTCCAACAATCATTATTCTCGTTATATTGTAATAGTCTTGTAATCACATTCTAAAGAATATGGTTCTTTTCCTTTCTTTTTCTTTGTCCCAAAAAAAATAAATATATATATATATATATATATATAAATCTCAAATGGCTGCTATTTTATTCGTTGAAAGTCTTCTTTTTCATGCCCACCTAATCCTTCTCCTATCCGAAAATTAAAAAATATGCCAACCATTGTCCATTAACTGGGAGACACTTGGCCCATCGCCGACTCCCATAAATCATATTTTTTTAAAAAAAAAATTGTTTTTACTGAGAATAATTACAACAAGTTGTTTACTAGTTAAATATCAAAACAACTTGTTTACTAGTTACTATTGCAATATTAGAACTGTGTTCTATATAATTCAGCCTTTCTTGGGACTATCAATTTAAATTAAACCTTTTCAACTAATTTATATTTATATTTTATTTTTCTGAAAGTTAACAATAATTTTAATTAATTTTTGAAAGGTCCAACAACACTAATTCAAAAGATTTAATTTCAATTAATGAACCAGACACAAATTTAATCTTTTGTCACTGCCCTTCTTATCATGTTGTTGTAATTTCCACCGCACAAGGAAGAATATATAGTCTCGTTGACATTTAAAAAATAATAATTAAAAAAATAAAGATTAGTACAACAATTTTTAACCAGAATTTTCCTCCCCAATAATTTGACTTCACATAATAAACGTGGACTTTCTTTATTCTACAAACACAAAACACGCATTTACAGAATCATTTAAAAACATCTTTTTTTTAAGGTGATAAATTAACTCAACACACTTTCTAATTCCATATAATAGATTATCACCCTCACTCTCTTCTTACGTAGACGCATTTACATCTACATATAGTCATACATATACATACATACATATATATATATATATAGATATAGCTAGGTAACATAAAGACAGTTGATATTTGCAGAGGCAATAACAGCAAAGCAGAAGATGGGAAACTCAATAGCATGTTTCTCCCCTGACAAGGAGGTGACGAGGTTACCAAGACAGACCTCTAAGAAGTCGCCGATTTCGTCCCGGTCAACGAAGAAACAGAGACAGAGACATCATCATGATCATCAGGGGGAGCTGACCGGAGACGATGACTTGCTTCTTAAGCAACAGGCAATGGCCGCGGCTCTGCTGTTCCGGGACTACCAGAGGACCGGCAATATGGAGCCGGTTATGAACCGCTCGACCTCCGTCGTTTATCCGTCCCCGGCGCCGAAGAAGCAGGGCTTTGGCCTTCCCAAGAGCTCCAGTTCCCGGCAACACTCCGGTTTAGACACTGTCGTTCAGCCCCGGGAGCTTGTCACCTCTCTGGTCAGTTTCTTTTTTACAGAATTCTACAGTAGGAATCGGTACAATAATTTAATAGAACCTGATGAAAATCTGATAGTTTAAAAATGTGTTTGCAGATATTTTTTTTTTAATTTTTTATTTACCTTAATTCCACTTGATCTTAACTTGTTATGGCTAGCTTGATAACATTTTTGTTTTGTTTTTTTTTTTTAATTTTGGAACAAAGAAAGATGGAATTGGTCTAGATTTAAGGCTAATAAAATGAGAAATTAATGGCGAATACGAGCTTTCCGTTCTCTTTCTTTCCCTTTTCTGTTCTTATCTCCCTTTTCAGTTCCAGTGGGTAGTTTTTGACCGAGTTGGTCAAAATTTGCAGTTTCACACACCACTTGCAATCTCGAAGAATCTAGTTAGACACGCAAGTGTATTTTACATAAATAATACAGACATATATATATGTGCTATTCTAGTATATGTACATCACAACTCTATGCACGAAATGTTGAGGCCGTTTCTCCTTTGGTGAGATTATTGAACGTTTCAACCCACAAACCATTGTTTTATATTTGGTTTATGATCATATGTCCTAGCGTGCACTAAAGATATCTATATATATATATATATATATATATATTTTTTGAGTAATCAAGATATGCACTAGTGTTAAAGATTTGTGGATATGGTCCACTTTTAGAGATTATGGTCAATGACTAATGATGTTGTTCTATCACTAAAGAAACCAAAATAATTGAATCTAGAAGGCAAAGAGCTATTTTTGTTCTTGACTTTAATCTTGATTTCACTTAAGTTCACTACCCTTTTTACTTGCCTCGAAGTTCTTGTTCAGTGGAGAAATTGCAATAACAATTTTCACACATAAATCACAATGTACGTTGTTCAATGATTTGACATTTCATAAGTGCTGGTTTTATATAGCTAAAATATTCCCATATAGAAATTTAGCAAAAAAAATATTCCCATATAGAAAAGGAGAAATTAAAGATGGCTCACTTGGTCTAGTGGTAAATCCACAATAGCATCCAATACAGGTTATTCCCAAAATTTTATTAAAGGGGGAAAATAAAATAAAATAAAATAAAAGGACAGATTAAGGGTAGACATACACTTCATATATAGACCATAATGTACCCCGTTCAATGACTTGACATTAAAATGTTAGTTTTATATTGGTCAATAATTCCCATGTAAAAAACGGGCGAGATTAGTGATTGTTGACTTAGTCTAACGGTAAATCTACATTTATTTCTAGTGACCAGTGTTAAGGTATAAAGTTTCCAAATTTAATTTAAATTAAAAAAAAAAGGAAAAATAATAGGGCTATTAAGGGTAGACATAAACTACGTAGTGTATGTGACTGAGTGGTCAGTGATGTTAGTCACCCAAAATGAGGATGAATTCAAATGAGAATTTCTGTTTCTTATTATTAGAAGAATTCTTTAAAAAAAAGAAAAATAAAAAAAATTATTTATTTCTTAGAAAGATAATGATAGAAAGGTAGAATCCTCTTAATATGAGTAACAATTTGTCATTTTTGAACTAACAAACCTTTTCTTTCTTCTGATTTACAGGATCCAAAGAGCATTGAGAATATAGATACCAATCATTTTATCCTTGTTCATGGAGGTGGATTTGGTGCTTGGTGTTGGTATAAATCTATGAGTCTTTTGTTGGATGGAGGCTTTAAAGTTGATGCAGTAGACTTAACTGGTTCTGGAATCCATTCGTCCGACACAAATACCATCACAAGTCTTGCACAGTACGTGAAGCCCCTTACTGCACTCCTTGACAAACTAGAGGATGGAAAGAAGGTTCGTACTCTCTCTGTCTCTCTCATTAATTCGAGATTATAACTGATCTTTAGAATCGAATTACGGTATGATCAGTCAATTCTTCTCGCCATCATGAAACGGTTTTTCATGTGTTGGATGATAGTTAAAAAGGATGTGGGCCGGTCCTACCTGACAAAAATAGCTTTAATTTCACTGGTCTGAATCTATTTATTCATCATTCAATGCCTGATAAAGAGCATGTAAAAGATTGCCCCATCGTAACAATTCAGGCCCTTTTAATGTAAAATTGAAATGTTGATTGTTGGCCAAGTGCAGGTAATTCTGGTGGGACATGATTTTGGTGGTGTCTGTATATCATATGTGATGGAGTTATTTCCAACCAAAATTGCAAAGGCCATTTTTGTTGCTGCAACAATGTTGGCTAGTGGGCAAAGTACCCTCGATTTATTTTCTAAACAGGTTCGATTTCCACTAAAATTCTGTACTAAAAAAGGAGAATAAAAGAACAAAAAATAAAAAATAAAAAACTAAGGAATGTGATTATACTACCTTAAACTTTACTCAAAATCTGCAACCTTGTCGGAATTCGCCTTTAGACACAAATATGTGCACTTATCTATGCTTTTTCATTGTTTACTCCATCAAATGTTGTGGAATCTGACCCCAGTGATATAAAATAAACAAAGCAATTGATACCCTCTCTTAAAAAAAATTATAGTTTCTAGCTTAATCTGTCGATTTAGAACGAAATCGCGGTTAATTAGCTGGGATTTGTTTATTTATTTATATTTGGGATATGACTTAGTGAGATGATTAATTGTGCCATTGGGATAGTGCAGATAGGGCCAAATGATCTGATGCAGCAGGCACAGGTGTTCTTGTACGCCAATGGGAAAGATCATCCTCCTACCGCCATTGATCACAACAAAGAATTGGTCAAAGATCTTTTCTTCAATCAAAGTCCTTCAAAGGTAAGCTCGTAACGCTGATGAAGAAAATAAAATTAAAATTAAAAAAAAATTTGGACAAGCATTTTGATGAAGATTCAAATTCTCAGGATATTGCATTGGCATCCGTATCAATGAGGCCTATCCCTTTTGCGCCAGTTATGGAGAAGCTCTCTCTTTCCAATGAGAATTATGGCTCCGTTCGGCGGTTTTACATAGTAACATTAGAAGATCAGGCATTATCCGCTTCTTTACAGGAGAGTATGATTGATTCTAATCCTCCAGAGCAGGTTTTTCGAATTAAGGGCTCCGATCATTCGCCTTTTTTCTCGAGGCCTCAGGCTTTACATAAGTTCTTAGTAGAGATTGCCCAGATTCCACAAAAGTAAAAAAAAAAATTTGGTTCCAAATGACACCACAGAGCTTAGATGGCTACAATTCTGATATGTGATAGGCTGCAATGTTTCGAGTCAGTAAGCAGCATCATTAAACAAAATATTTGAGGCATTAATTACAAATTAAGAAATGACTAATCAGGTGCATTTTCATATTGTTTTTCTTCTTTTGTGGTCTTGATGCGGGTAATAGTTGTAGCATTGAAAAAATAAATAAATAAAATCATGTAGAGTTAGTAAGACATCGTTCTTGGAAATTTGTAAATAGTGGCAAGGAAGTTTGGTGCAGGAAACAAATGAAGTATCCACTAGCAGCATCAACTTCGTGTGATTTTTATTATTTTATTTTTTGAGACTTCTAAACCTTTGTGTTCCTCTTTTCTTATATATAAATAAAAGACGCCTCTTATTATGGCCGAAATTCTGCTTTAATTATATTGAGTACTTATTTTGTAATGATTACTTCGTACTTTAGTTTGTACTTGACATTCATTTTCAAACAAATAAACATAAAAAAATTGAGCAAATAAGCGAAATATATGATGCTAAGTCGCTATTTTAACTATAAAAGGAATGCAAGTATCATAATTACTGGCAATTGAAAAATCATTTCTAGACGACGTTGTCCATAAATACTATGTTAAAATATAAATTTGTAATTAGTTCCTAATTATTTTCAGCACACATTTTTTATAAATAAAAGTATATCTGTGTTGGATAACCGCAATTTTAAAAGAAAAATCAAGAGCATCATAAAAAGAAATGGTTGTATAACATCTTTACAATCATTATGACATTCTACCTAAGAATTCATTCACTCTCACACTGTTCTACTTTTAAAATGAGATAACTGTGAAAGAAAATTTAATTAAAGTCATAATACAGGACTTGAAATGCTTCTCGATCATTTGAAATAAATGTTGTCAACTTCTTGTATAGACTTCAAACTCCCACCTTTTGCTCCCAAACCAATGTGGGAGGTGTTTGAAGACTCAATTGATGCAAGACCTTTTGCTCTGAAACGATGTAGGAGTGAAACTATTCCACCAAACAGCTTTAATTGATGAGAGAAATACAATCAAATTCTTTAACCACAATCAGGATCATATTTAAAAAAATCCACTCAAAGTATTATCTATTTAGGTTCTTATTTCAAGGAATTCCCTACAAATTCATGGACGGACTCAATTGACAGACTCAAGTACTTTTCTAAGACCCAAAACACATAGGTTATCTCCCAAATTGAAATATGATCATACATCAATGTACCATCTATTTTTGGAACTCACAAGTACATTAAATATAAAATACCAAAAAAAAGTACATCAAATATGATCCTACACCTTGTGTTATTCCCTTTGTTTTTTGGCTTTTTGGTTTTTTTTACTATAATAATATTACAATGTCATTTTGACTAATGGTGTGCTCTTTAAACATCAACATAAGTTGTTTGTACCATCTGTCCTCCGACGTGTAATTTTTTTTTTTTTAGAATATGATAGTATCTGTAAGATATAATTAATGACGAAAAATAATTCCAATTAGAAAATATCTATTTCTATTTAGAGAACAAGTTAAAGCTAAGCTTTAAAAATATAGCTAAAGACATGAATAATCAAACAACTTAAAATAATAAATAAGACAAAATAATCCTAGTTAATCATGAAAAGAGATAACAGCCACCGTGATATTAAAACCTAAAAAACTGATTTGTATAAGTACATGTGAAAACTAATTAGGAAAGAGTAAATCCACATTTAGGATTTATTTTCAAGTAAAAGCTACTTGATTGTCTCTCCTTTGTCAATATAGACATCTCAGAGGTAGAGTGAAATCAAATGCCAGAATGCTCTTATTTTCATACCTTCGATCAATTGTTTTTTTATTTTATTAAGATAAATTACTTTTAAAACTCTCACAGAGAAAGGCTTGTGATAAATTACTATTAAAACTCTCAAGACTCTCATAAAAAGAGACTTGCGGTAAATTACTTTTGAAACTCTGGAAACTAATAATAAAAAACGATATGCTATTTTTTAATTTTATAAAACAACAAAAAACGACCTTTTTCTTGATGTCGTTTGTTCTTTTTTTTTTTTTTGTCTATATTGCGGAATAAAAAAGAGATGCTATGTTTAATTGGTGCAATTTGATGAATTGTGTTTATAAATATAAACTATAGCAAAAAAGAAAACCCTCAATTTGCGTTAGGATTAATCACCTAATTGTTAAACAATTTTAAGCCCCTACTCAAAAAAAAAAAAAAAAACAACATTTTACGAATAAAATGGAAATGATCCTTTGCTAAAGAAAAAATTAATAATAATAATTATAATTCACGGCCCTTCAAATTTACAACAAAAAAGCATTTTGGCCTGAGTCGTAATTTTCCCAACGGTCTTACGTGGTAAATAGTCTGCACAGTTAATGTCTTCGGAATGGAAGTCTAAAGGAAGTAAAGATAAGTCACAGTTAGTGTGGCACAATAAAAGAGAAAGTTACCTAAGTGACCACATTATTTATTGATTAATATGATATAAATTTCTAATTTTTTATCAATATGACATAAATTTTAATTAATTTTAATTTAATTTTATATCATATTTATCTAGTGTTAATTTGTATGTCATGTTAATGTAATTTTTTTAAATTTATATATTCAGGTATTTTCTCCACAATCAAATTTAAACATAATTACACGAACATGACACAAAAATTTAATATTAGACGAAGATGACACAAAAATCACAAAAATAAACTTACTTTTGTGCCATGTTAGACAAGAGAAAAGAATTTGTGTCATATTAGTCAATAGATGAAAAAAATATATAACTATTTAAGTAATTTTCCCACAATAAAATTAAGATATTTGGTTCTTAAATTTACGAGTCGGGCCAAATAGCAGGCCTCAATTTACAAATATGATTTAATGCATGGCCTACAAATGGTGATTGGCAAGAGGAACAACAACCGCCAATTTACATCAAATGCCAGATTGGCACCTCTTCAATCTCACTTGTTTGGCCAACCATTAAACAGCAAATTTTTGTGTCTCTATCTATCATTACCATCCTACAAAATAAATAAATAAATAAATAAATAAAACTTATAAAACTTATAATTCGGTGGTTATGCCATATGCCACAAACAAAGCTTGTGGGCTCTTCTAAAATTAAATCCAACGGTTTGGCATCTACATATCTTTGAACTTCCTTTTTATTATTATTTTTATTTTGCAAAAATAAACATATCTTCAAATTTGATTATAAAGTTTTATTCGCCAACTCAGACAGTTGAAAGAAAAAGCAAAAACAGAAAAGTCCAATGCTTGACTCTGGCATGTCTGACTTCCAATGATCCAAACACGCCCTTAGGAGGGAGGGAGGGAGGGAGAGAGAGAGAGAGAGAGAGAGAGAGAGAGAAACAATTATTGGAGAGTTCCTTTACTCGTGGGATGCAGATCATATTTTTCACGTGATCCACCGCTCAGCTCTTCTCAATAGAATCATTATTTTCACCGCCACGCCCAAAAAAGGCCCAAAATTTTCGAAAATTTCATTCAACATTGTTCATTATCTAAATTTTGAAAATGTGCCCCTTATGTAAATTAACATTCACACCCCCATGAATTTTGAAATTGTAGAAAAAACTTGTTTTATTAATATATGTTTTGGACGGATATGATAATGATAAATTGCAAAATTCCCCCCCAAAACTACGATTATTGTTTCAGTAGTGGCATCAAATTATGAAAAGTGACACATGCACCCTCTAAAGCTTTGAATCATGATTAAAATACTCTTTTAATTAAGCTATGTCTAATTATTTGATTAACATTGGCTATTTATATGTCAAATAGACTTATTTGAAAGATAATAAATAAAGTCCATAGTATTTAAAAAAAAAATTGCTTCTTCTTGATATATTTCCTTTTCTTTTTCTCCCGAGTTCTGATTATCACATTTTAACTCTAACCATATATGTAAATAGAAAACCTAAAATAAAAAAGTTTATTAATTTTGGATTTTGGACTTGCCTGATTGACTTGCATAGCCTTTTCTATTTAAGAATTGGACAAAGCTTATTTCTCTTTGAAAAAAAAAAAAAAGAATTGGACAAAGCTTAAGAAAAGGTACTTTTATGAAAATTTCATAATTCAAATTGTGAGCATTTTATAGTTTTGGGAAAAATAATTTAATAGGATGATTAAACTAAACCCTTAAAAGTTCAAAGAGAGAACTAATAGAAGGGGTTTCTACAATTTTCTCCTTTACAATTAGTTCTAGAAAATTTCATGTGGTCATTTCCATTTAAGGATTAGACTGCAGCTTGACAAAAAAGCTTTTTTCAAGTAAAATTCAAGGTTTAATAGTGTATTACTTTTCACAATTTTGTTCACATAATTAGATGATGATTTAAGTTTGGGGCATAAATGAGATTATGATTATCGTTTATAAGCATAATGAGACAATGATTAAATTTCTGATTTTTTTTTTTCTAATTATCTGTTCATAACCATTTCCATTTTTGTCTTTAATTCAAAGTAAAGGGATGATTAAAATTTATGCATCCCATGGCCATATTACCTACTTTTTATAACAATTATACAATTCAAAATTCAAAATTTGAGAGCTATATTGAAATTAGGGAGAAATTTTATAAGGCACCGTTTGGGAGAAGTTTCCAAACGGTATTTTATCGTCTGAATCAAAATTCAAAATTTTACATATCACTTTCTCTCTCTTCCATCTTTAAATTGAAATAAGATGATTATTATATTAAAATGTTTACAACAACGAGACGAACAAAATAAGATTTATTTTGAAACACAATTTAAATTTTTGTACTATTTTCTATATCACATAACTTTTTCAAAAGTCATCTTTCCAAACATATATTTTCAACCAAAACTTCAAAAATATTTCTCAAAATGTCCTCCCAAACAGGCCCTAAAATCACCGAACTTGATTCACAATTTCACTTCATCTCCAAATATGAACAACTGTAGTAATTTTATTATCTTTTTGACCAATTAAATGGATGAAAAAGTTGATTATCGTTAAAATCAAAATATTAAAACTTATTCCTTAAAAAAAAAAAAAAGATTCATCTTATTTCGAATAAAAAACTCTTATCATTAAAAAATAGAATAAGAATGAATTTTTCTAAAACAAGTTAAAGGATTTTTTTTTAGTTCTTAAAAAAAGGGAATTTTTTTTTATAAAATTTGTCTAAGAAAAAAGGTCATCACTCTATTTTTTTTTCTCTCTCTCTCCCCTTATCTCTCTTGTGTACTAGAGTTTTCGCTATTTGTATTTCTCTTTTGCGACCGGAGCCCGGTGCCGCCTCTTGGTTGGTTATCTTACTACCGGTTCTAGAGAAGATGCGTTAAACTCCATGATGATAGTTTTAGTGGGAGGGATGGCTTCATGGTCGGATGAGATGTGTTTTGGTCTCTTTAGTCGTGTGTGTTAGTTTGTCACAAGATATACTATCCATGGCGTCTGGGTTTTTCTTATTTTTGTTATAGTTATTTGTTTAAAATAAAGGTGATGGTATTTCTGGCTTGTGTTTTGTTGGTATGTTTTTGTGCTTATTTTGGAAATAATTGAGGTGGTCTCGTCACGCTCTTGTATTGTTTGGGTGTCCAATATATTAGAATTAATTTTATGCGGTATTAAGGATGACCTTTTTACTATAGGTCTTTTGTTCCTGATCGATCGGAGTTTTTCACCGATTATAGCGATATTATTAAAAGAGTCATCTGTATGCTCGATGATTTATGTGCCTTTTCAATTTCTTATTGTTGGATTTCGATGTACATTTCATTATAATTTACTGATGGAACCAATTTATAATTAGGGTTAAGTTTTTTTTATATTATAAGGTAATTTAAAGTATTGATATTTGTATTTTATTGATTAATTATCCTTTAAAAAAAAGTTTACAAAAAAACAAAAAAAAAATGACCGGGAAAGAAATTAAAAAATTGGCGTGGAAATAGAAATTTACATTTTGAAAAAAAAAAAAAAAAGATAATAAAACCGCTTTATTTATAAAAGAAGCACATTTTGGAGTACTTTATATCCCTCCCTCTCTCTCTCTTCTTTCTCTCTCCTCTTTCACAGTAGCTGCAGTTACTCTCTCTGCTTCGGAGTTTCGCTTCAGATCTGATCCCAACAGCCAGGTATTCTCGCGATGCCCTAACCCTAGATCTCACCCTCTTTTCTGCAGATTTAGGGCTTCAATCACGAGGTTATGTCGTCCGTTTCTCATCTTCTTTCCGTTTCACTGTCGCTGGTTTTGGATTTTTTTTTATTTTTTTATTTTTTAACAATTTTGACGTTTTCTCGAAGCATCCGATGTTTTGATTACATGCATTCCGTTTTGTTAGATCTGTTCGTTGTGTTTAGCTGCGCAATTTGTGCGATTGAGACGTTTCTCTTGCTTTGGGTTGTGATTTCTGTTCTAGATTCGGAGGGATTTTCTTTTGTCAATTATTGCTGTCTGGATTGGTTTAGATTTCCTGTTGGATTAGAAATTAAGCTCTTTTCTGTTCAATGAATTGTTGATCGGTATGTTTTGGGGTGCTAGATTTGATAAAAGAGTGGGGAAAAGATCTGGGTTTTTGATGGGAATCAGTTTTGATGTTCTCAAATCTTTCTATTTATTTATGAACAAACAAGTTCGGATTTGACATAAAAATACTAAGAAACTGCTCTGATTATGATATTTATGTACCTGGAATGTGACATAAGGTTCAAAGTTTTCTGAGAGGAAGTTAGTAGTTTGGCCTACCAGGTGGTCCTATGAACCTTAAACTTGACTTGAGAGTTGTTTGATACTAACGCAAGGCTAGAAATATCTAAGTGGGTGTGTTAAATAATGCAAATTGAGTTGTTGGTGGAGCCTTTAAGATCTTTTGTATTTTATGTGGTGTAATCTTATCATAAATGAGATTAATTATTGTGATATTGATTCTTGGATGGTAGATTATTCAAGGTACTTTTTTCTGTGCCATGCTTAAGAATTTCTATGATTTATTTTTTGTGAAATTCATTCTGGATTCAAAATTTTTTTTTTTTCCCATCTATTTGAAAGCCAGAGTTTGGAGATACTCATCGTAGAAGAAAGAGAACATGGGTCGTGGAAATAGCAGCGGTGGGGGCCAAAGTTCATTGGGTTATCTTTTCGGAAGTGGAGAGGCTCCCAAGCCAGCCGCAAACAAACCTGCAGCTCCTACAAATGAAGGGCAGGCTGTGAATAATGCACCGGCCTCCAAACCTACTGTAGCTCCTCCTCAACCTGTTGATGTCAGCAAGCAGATTCCTGCTGGTATCAACAGCACTTCTACTAACAACTACCTGCGAGCTGATGGTCAGAACACTGGCAACTTCATCACGGTATGATTTTTTCATTTGTCCCTGCTATTTCCATTATGCAGTATATGTATGGACTCTTTATTCTATGAGATGCTTAGAATTTTATGGAAAGGAACTATTTATATGGATGAAGTGGATTTTGTTTTTGAAGTGAAAGCACTTTGAATCTTTGGACGTAAAATTATGTTTGCTCCTAGAGATCAACTGTTTAACGAAACCCGCCAACATTTTTTTATGTACTTTTACCCTAAGCAAGAGCAAGCCCCAAACCCCCAATTCAAAAGGGGGGAAAAACTTGAGACCATGTTGTGTTAGGCTTTTGGCACGTGTTTTGCTTATTTGATTCCAGTTCAGTTATGACATACATTTTCATTGTTTCATTTTTCTTTTTCATTTTCGTGTGCAGGATCGACCCTCGACTAAGGTCCACTCTGCCCCTGGTGGTGGATCTTCTCTGGGTTACCTCTTTGGTGGACCGGGTGGTGGTGGTGGTAACTGAGATGTGCCCCCTCTTCATAAACAAAGTGTTCATTGATTTTTGTGGAATCATCTACTTTAGATGAAGGGTCGTTTTCATCCTCTATATAGACGGATAATATCTGAACTTGCAATGTAATATAGTTGTGATGGTTGTTGGGATTGTTCAATCAAAGAGCACTCTGTTTTAGATGCTCAAGACTTCTGTTACACAGCTATAAGTTGTGGACAAAGTGTCGTTTCCTAGTGCATATTTGTTGTTCGATTTTTCTTTTTTTCTGGGTTCGTTTCTCTGTTCTTTCTTGCTGCTAGGTGATCATCGCGTGTTTGTGTTGTGAGTTCGGATCCGCTTTGACAGGGACAGAGCGATGGTTATTGGCTTGTGCTTGTTAGTATGATCTTCATAGTAAAAGAATTGTAATGGAAATTAGAGCCTCAAAGGCAGGTACCTAAATAGTCTTTGTTACAGCT
This sequence comes from Ficus hirta, assembly GCA_038430175.1. NCBI lineage: Eukaryota > Viridiplantae > Streptophyta > Magnoliopsida > Rosales > Moraceae > Ficus > Ficus hirta. The sequence goes on along the minus strand of CM076595.1, from coordinate 10,710,231 downwards.
GAAAACTGGTTTCGCAATCAATTAATAGTACTCTTTTTATCTTAATTAACGTATTAGGTGCTAGCTTATGACTGCTTGGTGAAGCAAACCCAAACGGGGAAGGAAAAAATAAACCTTAAGTTACTTTTGAGTAAGAAAAAACAATTGACGGGAGAGGAGGGGTTTTAATAGGTGTTTGTTCAAAAATTGAGTGATTTTAGGGCCCACTTGGTGGGATTTTTGAAGACAGAATTTTAAAGGTTTATTTGAAAAAATGTGTTTGGTTAAAATATGAATTGAAAATAAAATTATGATATAAAAAATAATGTAAAAATTTAAAATGGATTCAGAAAAAAAAAAAATCAAAATAGATCTTATTTCATTTATCTTGTTGTTGTAAATATTTTGACACAATAATCATTTTATTTCGATTTGAAATAATAAAGTTATAAATTTTTAAAATTTGAGCTTTTAAAAAATGAAAGAAAGTGAGTTTTAGATTTGAGTTTTGGAATCGAAACGGCGGCAGACTCACTCCAAATAGGCTCTTAATTCTTTTAGTAAGTGAGAACAAAAGTTCCTTTTTTTTTTTTTTTTTTTTTTTTTTTTTGAGGACACGCCTTTAAGTGCAAATGCCTGCTACTTTGAGGAATCACCATCATCGGTTAGCTTTGTGTTTGAAATCTGTGTTTCAAAAAAAAATAAATAAATAAAAATTAGGAGAAACTGGAGATTGCTGTAGCAACAGACAAGTAGAAAAAATGAACTGAATTTTCGGAAAATTTGGCACATGCATAACTTATAAAGACACGTTCTGTCATACATGTATAGATGATGGTTGCCCTTATCTAGAGTTCAAAAGGTGCATTTTGCAGTGCAAGGAACGGTATTCGGACGAATGCCGGTAATCATGAGGCTGAGGCCAAACTCAACTACAGCATCCTCTGGTCATGTTTGTTTAGGAGCAGCAGGAGCAGGAATTATACCCCATTTTCTACGAACATCCTCCAAGTCCTCATGAAAGTGCCGCTCATAATACACACACATAAGATCAGTGCACTGTGCACCAGCCCGGATGGCCCAAGGGAAGTAGTGTTGGAAGAACAATTTCCTTTGTTTCTCGGTGAATCTAGCAGTACCCCCAATTACAGATAGCAGACACATCGGAAGATACATTTGCTCAAACTCTATTACCTTGAGGGCCGACTCGCCAATCAAGTTTGTTGGAAGGCCGAAAAGGGTGTGCCAGAAGTCATGCACCTCGCGAGCCCGCATGGCCACATATGCAAGTTCATCTGTCTCCATGAACCGCACCAGTGGTCTGTCATCAGGGGAAAAGTTCCTTGATCCCATGAATTTCGCATAGGCAGCACCAAATGTGTTTTCTGGTAGGTCCCACGCATGCCCAACTTTTGATGATATCACTCGTGGTTGCTCCTGTAGTATTGCCTGCGAGAAAGGAAAAGTGGGGTCTCATTTTGGGCAGGAACACAGCATAACAAGAGTAAAATCCTGAGAGAATAGACTACAGTAGTCAGTAGAAAGTCACAATTAAATCACTTTGAAATCACACACGTGCACACACACACACACACACAACGAGAGATTTAGGTTTGGCTTCGTTAAGCAAGAGTATCCGTAATGACAAAATCTACCCAAATTTAAAACGGAGGATTCTAATGTGAATTTTATTAGACCTATGTCAAAAAAGGGCACATTTTTGGGTCTGGTGTGTATATGTTTCTTCCACTGTCTTCTGACTTTCACTTTGATTTAATGCTAAGGACAAAAAATACAATTTAGCATTCTCAAAAAGGAGATGTATATAAACATAAATATAGTAGGACCCTAAACATGTCGCTACTAAACTGAATCCCTCAAGGTCAACACTCAACATTAATGTTGACTTTCTAATTCAAACATTCATAATCCATCGACGAGACATTGACGTATATGTAAATCAACAGGTTGGTTTATCGAATGCCAACTATCAAGACCACCACATACATACATACATACATACATGAGTGTGCGTGTGAATGTGTATGTTTTTCTAATATGATTTTTTCCCCTTTCTGGCATAAAGTAAACAACAAGCGAATATAGGATGTCCACTGTTGTTGTTGTAACCGCATTGTGCACACAACAAAACTCAAATAGTAGAAATACTTGGCACTTGGCCGCTTAGAATTTAGAACAACATGTACCTCTCATATATCATGTTCTGTATCTTTCTGGAGAAAAAAGACTATAACTATACAAGAAACTGAGATGCAACACGAAAATAAAAATGCATAATACATTTCTTATCGACTAATAAAAATGCCTCGACTACGATGTAACCTGCAGGTATAATCCTTAAATCAATCACACACAGAATTTGTCGTCAATACACGAAACACATTACGATGATTAATCATGGACTCGACCAGAAAACTGCAATGCAACATAAGTAGTCTTTACCCTGCCTTCTGGGCTCTGCTTCATTCTCTGAAGCACTCTCTCAAAAGCAGGTTTTCCAGTCGTCTCTCCAAGAGCCGCAATAAGGTCGGCTCTCCTCGGGTCTAGCAATGCTCCCACCGCGGAACCAACCGCCACAGCCGCCTGCTGCCATGGATTAAGCCGGACACGAGCACCGCCTATCATTGAAACCTATAGAAATCGAACATGACGGTCACGGTAAGGGCCAGCTTAAGGGTAAAGTCATCAAGGCAATTGCCCAAGGCACCATTATTATTCAGAAACTTTTAACTAATAGTCCATAAAAGTCTCAAAACATTGAAATTAATCATACTAATTAGGTTTGATTCAAAAATAAATCCGATTAATTAGGCCTGAGCTTGATTCTTTAATCTTTGCAAAAATCCTTTTTTTTTTTTTTTGTATTTTAAATTACGATAAATCTCAACAAAAATGAGATTTTTAGGACTGAAAATAGAGGGCTTTTCTAGTTCTATATAGCTCATGAAAAACCAAGATAATAGAAAGATATTCCATCAGTTTTCAGGAACTAAAAAGAAAAATCATGAAGCAAAAGCTAAATAGGCTCATTTCTAAGTACTGAGAATTTGGGGGTTTTTTTTTTTTTTTTTTTTGGCGTGTATAGAAATCAAGAAGGAAATACCAATTCAAAAGGGATATTTCAGATTAAGGCCATTAAAGAGAGAAAATCATACCTCAAAACATCTTCTTCTTTCCCTCCAGAAAGTTTCGCTGCAGAAATTGGCCTCTTCTACGTAGTGGAAAGCTCTGTGTTTGAAGCGAAGGAAACAAACCTTCGGTTGTGCTTCCGTGAAGAGAAGAAGAGAGAAGGAAGAGAGGAGGGGAAGAGTTATAAATCAATAAAAAAAAATCATAATTTTCAAAAGTTTAAGGGTCAAAATACAATTTTCGCAACGATTCACCAGTCACCACATTTCTACAAATAAATTTTTTTTTTTTAAACTCTGATCTATAACTTATAATAAAATAAATAAATAAAATTACTACTAAACAGTAATGTCACAACATAAAAATACACATTTGTGATATGATTTAGAATAACTTTTATTAACCTTTAAACATTAGTACAACCGTCAAATTTATAAACGGAAATGGACGGAGGTATGGCTTTAAATTGTTCTGTGTAAAGTAAAGAGTACAAAAGACAAAGTGAAATAGAGTATATAGTTTAGGAGACATTTATTAAATAATGTTTTTATCAATTTGATAATAAAAAAAATAGAATAAGGATGGGCACTCTTTGTCCCTGAATTAAAAATATGCAGTTAAATTGATTGTTGAAATTTTTTAATTTTTTTCAGAGTACTTTTTACTTTTTAATGAAAATTTTCTAATATTTTAATAGCTAATCCTTTATTAATCACATGCTAGCGATAAATTTTCATAAAAATTACAAAATATACAAAATGTCGTTTTTATGGTCAAAAGAACATTGAAATATCACCTTCTTTTCCTTTTATTTATTTATTTCATGACGTGTGACTGGATTGTAGGATAATTGGACTGCCATGTATCAGCTCAAGGACAAGGCATGGGAAAGAAACTACCAAACCCATCTTAAGATTGAACAATAATTTGCCATTTACTAGTTAACGGTAATATAACTAACTATTTACAGATTCTTTATAAAATGAATAAATAAATGAATTACTAAATTAGTATTTACAGGTGGGATAAAAGAAAACAAAACCCCCACAACTACAAAAACACATTTTATTTCTTCAAAGCCCACTTTTTATCAATGTCAGACAAAACAATTTCTTGACAACGTATAATACCAGCAGCCCCTCCATAGCACAACCATCTCTCACTACCCTTATTCATGTTCCATCTCACCCTATGTATGGCTACGTCCTTGGAAGGAAGATGCTCGATTTTTTTACCGGATTTTTCGTTCTCTTTTCCGTGCGTACTTCTCGGTTCGTCATCGACAGCTACCAATGCCAGGTTCTCTTCTGCCTTTTTCTTACTACTCGATCCAGAATTTGACGGTTTTTTCCTCTTGAGAGAAGCTAATGTTTCCTCCGGCTCCGATTCAGCCTCAGGATCAGCACCGTAACACAGAGCTGCAAGGTGGTTGGTAATTAGATGGATGTTAAATGAAAATTGGCTACTATAATATGTTGGCAGACATATTTGACGAGTCTTACCTAAAGCTTGATCATTGGAGGCAGGATGATTTTCTTCCGTCCTATGGGTAGATCTTTTCGCCTGATTTGACACGGATAAGACATCCCGCAAGGCTATTGGGGTGTCTCCACCTTTGCTCATTGATTTCTTCAAGGGTAAAGGGGTGTTTGTTGTCGGCATGTTGATTGTGACAGTAGATTCGTCCTTGGTCAGTGAACCGCACAGAAAAAGCGGGGCACGATTCCTGGATGCATCTTTGTCCACTGATTTTGTTGTTAGCTGATTGTGTGTGCAATAAAACTAAATCAGGAGAAATACCTTGCAGCTTAGGATTTACTTTTTAGAACATGTAGCTCTCAGAAATCATGTTTCCAAATGATCTTATCGATAATAAGTGTCTTGAGTAACACAAAGCATGAGTTGTTTTCTCTTTTTAATCCAATAGTACCTCCTTAAAATTAAAATTATAGGACTCTTCCCTAGACGATGGTTTTGAAACTTGAAAATTACTTTAATCTTTCTAACAAATGGGCGCGTTGAAATGGTGACACAGAAAGAGAATATAAATCACCTGGAAGCGAAGAACGGTTCCATCCGCACTGCAACATGCAACCATACCTAAAATTTTCAAAAGAAAATTCATAAATTGGTGAGCAATTGATAATGCTTGAGCCTAGTTCAAACAATTTCATATTAGTCTTGGAAGATCACTTTTGTTTCACGTCGGAATCTTTTGCAGTTAGAGAGAGAGAGATTGCAAGAAAGAAAAAATCCCTAGAAAGCACAAACTAAGTGGTCTTTTTTTAGCTTTAAAAGAAAGTGAGGTTTATCACGTTTGAGCTATTTTCTTGATTGACTATTTAATAAATTAACTTGGTAAAGCGTTAGAGTAAACTGAGGCCACTAAAAAGAAAGACCGCAGAAATAAAAGAGGCCGAAAATAAAGAATCATTGTAAGGATTAGGGAGATACCTGTAGGTCTTGAAACGTGAACACCCCATATAGCATCCGATGAACAATAGAAACTGTGCAATCCTTGTTGTTTCGTACCGGCAAATGGTTTTCCAGTGACAGGAACATCATAAGCAGCCTTTGACAAGCTGAGTGTCCTCATTGTTCCATCATCGAAGGATAAAACGACACATCTAGAAAACAATTTTTGACTTTAACAACGGGAAGAAATGGTAACAAGTTGTCTTCATCAAGTAGATGAAAGCAATTCTAATTCTATACCTGGGTTCAGGAAACCAATCCAAACTATATATGTTCCTCGGTACAGGGTGAAGTTCCCACAAAGGACGAAATGGGTCACTGTAGACAAACAAAGGTTGTAGCTTAGAGCATTTAGAACGCGATATTACCACCTAAAAGAAATAAATATCATCTTTGGATGTCTTTAACTGTAACTAGTGCCAAACTTTATTAAGCCTTTAGTTGTGTTCAGTTATAAATGTTCATCTCAGTTATTCACCGACAGCATTTCCACACTTCTTAGTAGAGTTATACCTCCTTAATCACGACTCACAAGTGGAAAACATATCATGAAAGCATCAAGACATGAGATTTTACTGTAAGAGTAGCTTGGGACCATTACGTTGGTGACGAGAAAGAAAAAACAGGAATTTGACTTTTATCTTAGATGAAGTTCCTTTAATTTACTTTCTTGGTATTATGTACACAAACAACATCTGCACGATAAATGTGACGGCAAGCACATCAAGATTTTAGATGAGAATGTTGCTTCTTATCCAAGGGAAGCTAAAAGATTATTTCAAGTAAGATGGGAAGCATGTAGATGCGAGGAAAGAGAATTTGTCTAACCGAATGTCCCAGAATTTTAAGCCTCCATGTCCAGCAGTTAGAATAACATTTGCACCGTCTGTATCACTGGAAATTGCAAAAAAATAGCATTTAGTATAAATCAATAAACGATCATGAACGACAACCAAATTCCTAGGACCATAACTTAAGGCCTTGAGGACAACTATCTTAACGATATCCAGGGTTCCAAAACTCTCCATGCCTTATGACAAAGAAAGGGGGGAAGACAAAAACTTATTTAATTTAAAGACTAGACTAGATTATTCTATGTCCAACAAAAACATGCTGCGATTACCACCGCTGACAAGATGGAAATCAAGAGATCATATAGTTCAATAAAAATTACAAGAGAAGGCATCAAATGAACATAATTTTTTAAGATCAGTAACCTTTCAACCGGGGCCCATGCAACTGCTCTAATAGGAACCGTATCTGCACTGAAACGAAGCAAAGGCCTCGTGTCTGTAGAACACCAATAGGAAAATCAGAATTCCAGCACTTAAATAATAAAATATTTACTTAAAAAGAAAGGGAGGGTAAGAGGTATTAGCATACCCTTAGATGAAGCATTGGCTGAGAATTTCCATAAAGCAACCTGTATGGGTAGCAAATTTCTTTAGTTCCATACCATAGACATACAAAATAAAGTAGCTTTAGGAGGACGGTCTAACTGGATGCTTAAAGACGAGCTGAACAAACTTGAAACAATTCAATTGACACATTTTTCTTGAAAAATATCGGTAAAACTACAAGATATTTGCATTTCTTTGATCCCAATTATTTTAAAAAGCATAAAAATTACTTTCAAACATGAACCACGATACTAATAAAAACATGACAAAAAAGGTAACCGAGTAAATACCGTCCCATCATGGCAACCGGCAAGCAAGAATTCGTGAAGCGGTGAAGTTGACCATTCCACTGTAAGAGGAATACTGTTCAAATTTAAAAGTAAACAGATAAATAATTAAATTGCTTTTAGATGCAACTAATTGAAATAAAGTTAACCACGTAACTTTGTGTAAGTCATGACATTCCACAAGATTAAGCACCTAGGAAAATTCATAATGAAGTTATTTATTTTCATTTGTTGATTTCCAATATGGAATCAAGATCATCCTCCAACATTTCCAGAAGATAAAAAATATCCCAAGTACCTTTGTAAACCGCCAGACTTCAACATCGAGCATCTGAATACAGGCTCCAATTTTACAAAGCGAGGATCAGTGTTTTCTCCATGCAAAGAAGAGTAAAGAGCTTTGACGGTATGAGGAAGAGGAACCTCCCATCTACATTTGGTTGGTAGATAAGAAACTTATAAGGAACGAGTTGAAGAAATAATATTATGGCACATAAAATTAAGACAAGTAAAGTCTTACACTTGTAGAGACCCATCTCCTAACAAGGCAGCAAGAAATCCCATCCGATGCTTGCATTTGGAATCATTAGGATTGTTAGGCCGCCATTTGACATCCCATGCAACCTTTCCATTGTGAGCTAAGCATAAAACAACTCTTGGCAGAGCAACGTCATTTGGAATTGGACAGCTGGTAGAGCTAATTTCCAAGTCACTGTGATTTAAAAGATTGCCACTTATTCCGGGATTATCTCCAGAACAAACAGGTATTTGCTGACTCGAAATAGAAGATCTATTCTGCTCATCTACTGGCAGCTGATTTATATCATTGCTGCAATTTTCTTCACCATCTTTCCTTTTCAAATTTCTTGTCTGGGTCGTAGTTTCAGGTGTCAGATTACATGCAAAACCTGCTTGCTCATGACAGTTTTCTCTGCCAACTGGGTTTTCTAGTACAGAATCTTCTTGTGTATCCCCAGGAATACCTTCTATAACAAGCAAGTTGGACGGATTTTGTGGAACTTGGGAATCAAAGGCTTCAATTTGGCCATTGCCATCCGACTGAGTAACGTGGTCTTTCCTCGGCTTCTTCCTAGGTCTTCCTTTAGGCCTCTTCACTTCACTTGGTTTCTCACTCATTAAGGAACTTTCCAGTACAGAATCGTCTTGTGTATCCCTGGGGATACCTTCTGTAGCAAGCAAGTTGGATGAACTTTTCGGAACTTGGCCATCAAAATATTGGCTGTTGCCATCCAACAGGGTAATCTCATCTCTTACTGGCTTCTTCCTAGGTCTTCCTCTAGGCCTCTTTACTTCACTTGGTTTTTCCTTCACAACGTCACTTTTCTTACGCCCCCGTTTTGGTTTTTCTACAGGGGGAATGTCTCCCTCACTCCCACTAATATTTAAAACTGACCATATCTGAATAAGTCCTCTGCCGGAAAGTGGGGCACCTATCTTATGGTAGGAGGATCCAGGAGGGTGAGCAGCAATAGCAATAAACTGGAAAGGTTCATATTAGAAAGAAGTCAGATATTAAGACCCACATAAAAATCTCTAAAAATTGCCATAAACTGCTACTCATATTTCGTTTACGGTATACACACATAAGAACATATACGTATACATTATATGTACACACATACTCAAATAGATACATAATATAGAACTATATATCTACACACTGGTAAAAATCTCAATAACCATCATATAACTGGATATTAAGATCAACATAAAAATCTCAAAAAATTGCCATAGAACTGCTATATGATGCATATAGTTTTATGGGAACATTGCATCCGATTCCATATACAGGGGACACCCATGGAGATTATTCCAAAGTATATACGCGGTACTTCACTACACATTCACAAAAATTAAAATAAAATAAAAGGAATAGTGCAACAAAGAAAACAAGTACCTCACATTTATATTGAGAGTCGGGACTTCCGCAGACTCTTGGACACCAGTCCAATCCCCAAACAGGCCCTCCAGCATACATAACAAAGTCTCTGCATCAAGAAGCTCAGATAAGAGACATTTGAGTACAAAGTAAAAGCTCGGATAATTCTAAAACTAGAGATTTAAGAACTTTTTTTTCGCAAAAATCGAATTTGAACCAAACTACCTCGATTCCGCGGATGAGGAATCCCCGTATAGTCCTCCCTTCTGCAGCATTATAGTTCCAACTAATTAACCAATTATATATTTTGATAAAAAGAAATCAAAAGTTCTTCATCAGTAACATGAAGCTGATATCAAAAGAACGAACCTTACTAACTGTTGCTGATGAAAATTGACTCAAGTTGATCCCACTAGTAACCTTTTTCCCCTCGGAGCTTCCCAGTTCACAACCAAATCTAACGTCTCTTGGTTCGTAATTAAAAAGCCTCCATTCTCTGCAAACATGAATTCTTATACACTCTAAGAAAGTAAAATACACACACACACACACACACTAAGTTACTTGCCTTAAGAAAGTGACCGAATAAGGCAATAGTTTAACTTCACTCTCGTCGAGTTCGTCGTCTTCTCCGCAGAGCTTGGAAACTGTTTCCATGGCTGTGAAGTGGTTCTCCACCGAGTAATCAAATGGCGAAACTCTAACCGTGGGGTCATTGTAATCCTCTTCGCGAGCCCCTCCCGGTGGCTCGGCTTTCCTCTTTGTTGGCTTTCCTTGTGCTTTTCTTCTTCCCTTCGCCGGACCACCAGGCGCGTGGCTTTCAACGGCGGCTTCATCCATTCCGTCTTGTAGAAAATATAACACACGAAAATACCCAAGAATGTGAGGGTTTAAAATCAGAGTGGAAATTAAATTTTTATAATTATTCTCTCCCCTCTGAGAATCGCACGAGAATCGGCGAGAATCGCCGGACAGTTGTCCTCTTCGCTGCGAGTAACTCGCCGGTTTCCTCCTCGACCGGCGGCACCTGATTTGGGAGGACGGGCTACGGATGAGTGGATTTGGAGTTGGGGTAGTTTTAAGATTTTTAATAAATCTGGGGTTTTATTTTTGTAATTAAAATAAATGACATATTTAAGAAATAAAAATCAGTTTAAAAAAAATTTTTGGGGATGTCTTCATTACTTGGGGATTAAGGGCTCCCTTGGACAACGTTGTTTTATTTATTTATTTTTTTTTTTTACGCACTTAAAATTACTATTTACCTTTAATAAAATATAAATAATTCTGACATTTTAAATCTAAGTGAAATAATTTTATTTTAATACATAGAATATTGAGAATAATGAAATAAGATTTACATGATTTTTTTTTCAAATATATTTTAAATTTTTCTAATTTTTAATTTTAAATATTATTTTAACTAAACACAAACTTTCAAAACTCTAATTCAAATATCTCTAAAGCCTCTTAAAACAAACCTTTAGGTTTCAATAAGGGTAAATATTCATAATTAATAAAAATAAATAAATAGAAATTGTAAATACTATCACATTATTTCTTATTAGCAAATCCAATATTTACTATGTAAATTCAAAAATTTGGAATACAATAGATTCAGGTATTAACTAATAAATTTGGTTTTTTTTTTTAGGTATATTAAGTATTTACCAGTAAATTCATTATTTACGCACTGGAAAGGAGCAATAAGATGAAGGTTGTCCTTTACAGAGATTTTATACACCATCGTACAATATAAGTGTATTTACTTTAAAACCTTTTATTAACTAATCAAGTAAATCCAAATATTTATTAGTAAATTCAATGTTTTTTTTTTTGGTTTTGAATTTATATACTAGTAAATATAATATTTAGTAAGAAATAAAGATATTTACTTCAGCAAAAAAAAATTAAATAAAGATACTTACGTTATGTTCAAGATTTTAATTTTTGTTTGTTTGATAAATCTAACATGTATGAAAAAAAAATGGTATTTTAGAACCTATAGAGGCTTTTTTTTTTAATTTGAAAAACTTATTTCAATTTCATCCTTGCAATCTTGCATATTTTATAAGCAAATAAGCAAAATGCAAGGAGAAAAGACAAATGCATCTTTAATTAGATCAAATTTATTCATAAAAATATTTTTTTTATCGAGAAAAATTGGGAACAAAATATTTTTCTTATTTGTAAAACAAGAAATTAAATACAATTTTTTTTAAATGTGATTTTTGTTTGAGGGCTTTTTATATTTTTTAAGTTTAATATTGTGTTTTAAAACACCTCTCATCATACATTATATCCGAGTGTAATGTGATGTGTAGTAATTCATATATTGTATTTAAATATAAATATTTTTTAACAAAACTTAATATAATTATTGTCTACCATTCCTCTTATTTATCTAATTTGATCGATCATATCACAAGCTATTTTTTTCTCTTTTTTGTATACTTTTATCAATTATATCATATATTCACTCACTTATCAACAACCTAAACACATATTAAATTTCAATAAAATATAAGAAGCAAATATTCAAATGGCTAGTATATTCTATTGTATTGCATCAAATAACTTTTCTCAACTATTTTAAAGTAATTATGTCATTGGAGGTGTTGTTTTATCCAATTTTTTACATTCACAAAATATGCCAAGAATTAAATTGGAATAAAAATTAATTTTTAAGAGTAATGCTAGAGACGCCAACTCAAATATCAACTTATGATTCTACATCATTCCTCCTCCCAAAGGCCCTTTGTGATTGATCTGCCAAACATGTGATTTTTACATTATGTGTACTAAAAAAACAAGTAGCCACTTGGTGAGTCACACGGAGTGAGGATTTTGAGTGACTTATAAGTGTTCACAAATTCTCTTTCAGTCAGCAATTATCTAGAAGTTATAACTCGATAAGGTTCACGTGGCTCATCTGCCTAAAGACCCTTTGTGATCAATCTATCAATAGGTTTCCACATGATACTAACCTTGTATTTTTAAAAAACTTCAATCCAAACTTTTTGAGTACCAACTTATGTGTCTATTTTTATTGATAAAAACAATCAATTGATGTGATAATAGTTTAAATATTTACCAATAAAAAAGCAACAACTCATGTATCACATAAGTTAGTATATAAAATTATTTTTTTTGGTAAAACACAAAGATAAGAACATATAATTTTCTTGGGATAAATCGACCATAAGACCTTCTGGAGGATGACACTAATAAACCAATGAGTGAACAGATTGATATACCAAAATTGATATTAGAGATAATATCCCTTTTAAATTTTTTTTAAATACAAAAGAAATATTTAATGTGTACTTAAAAATTTCATACTTCTAAATGTATTATTAAATTAAATTTTATTTTATTTTTTCTGGGGTGAATAAAAAATTTTTGTTTACTTGAATCTCACGAAATAGGACTCACTCGCCATCAATAAATCTAATCAATCAATCAATCACTATTGATACCGTCTGATAAAACCATTGACTGACGGGGTTTATTTTGCAATAGTCCCTCTGGTAGTGTTGCGGCAAGGAGGCGTAGCGTTGCCTATGCTCACTCATTGGAAATGAGCTAATTGGGTCGTTAATCTTTTTCGTCTAGTTCGTTCCCAACAACAAGAGAATGACCAACCCCAAATCTTGGTTCGAGAAATGCACATTTATTCCGTTTTCGTCGTTCAGTTCATACGCGTGATTTTAATTTTTAATTTTTAATGTTTAATTTTTAATTTTTAAATTTTTTTTTGGTGTTGTGCATCTCCTTCATCTATAACGTGTCACTTTCTCACTTCAACAATTTGTGGTTTTTTCTGTTTCTTTTACTAACTATGCGTCTATGCCCTTTGTCACTACATAACTTTTCCATAGTAATTTTCATGGAAGTTTGACGAGTGTTTTACATGATATGCATATTAAATTAGCAACTAGCAGTAGTATTATTATTCTATCCATACTATTAGTAGGTTTTTATTTATTTATTATTAAATCAATAGTCTGGAGTGGAGAAAATGAAGACACCAATAATTCACTTTTTTATTCAATAAAAAATTCTAATAATAATGTATATGTTAATAAATTTACGACAAATTTGATAAAATTTTTCATCAAAATATTAAAATATTTAGCATTGACTTTTGTATTTGATACTCCATTATATATGCTCTTGCAAGTAGGTTTTGGAAGAAGTTATCATTGCTAGTAAACTAAGTTTGCATTTGGTATACCAGTTCGATTTCAGTTTTTTGGATTGAAATTGTTTATCTTTTCAAAAATTAATTAAAATTTTTGTTGACTTTTCAGAAAAATTAAAAAAAAAAACACAAATGAGTTAAATTTTTTTTATTATAATTGGTATTCCGAACAAAACCTAAAACCTACAAGATTTTAGCTTCGTTTGACACACAATTTCAAATTCAAAAAATTTATTTGATTTCATATCAAAATCAATTTTTAACTTTTTTGAAATCCGCACTGTTCTTTTTTCATCCCCAAATACCTAGCCATTTTACATTAACATCTAGAATGATTATTTTTTTAAAAATTTCAAAATCGTGTGTCAAACAGGGACGAAATGAGAATTCAAAATGGTAATGAGTAGGTGTTCTAGAGAAAAAAGAATGAGTGAGATGTGGTTTAAAACAAAACAAAAAAAAGTGAAAATGTAAAAAAGTGGATATAATTATGAATTGAAATGAATTTTTTGGACCCTTATTGTACACCATTAGTGCACCCATTCAACTAATGACATTGGTTTATGAATTAAAAAGTTTCTATTTGCTAGTGAGTTTCATTTATAACAATCTTAATTGGCTATTGTAAAACACATGGAAGCTCCATTTATAAATAGCTCTACGTGAAAGTGTGAAAGCAAGTTCCAAGAAGAAAAAGTCTAAGTGGGAAAGGTGTGTTTTGATTTTGATCTTTCAGCTCTGTAATAACTTAAAAAAAAAAAAAAGAATTATTAGAAATTCTACATATTTCTTTGTAGGCGTTTCCAAGAAAGTGCCCTTTCGTTGACTGACCGTCCAAATAAACTCTTATAGGGTGTTTGGTGAATGAGTTGAGTTTGAGTTTAGTTGAAAATTTTAAGTTTGAGTTGAGCTGACTTTTTAAAAAATAGTTATAAACTTTGTTGACTTTTCAGAAAAAGATAAAAATTAAGATGAAAAAGTACAGTTTAGTTGGAATTAAACCCGGATGCCAAACGGACCCTTCATTCTACATTTAACGATAATAATAATCCCATAACACTACTACTACTATTAATTGTCATAGTTATAATAACTATTATTATAGATTTGTAATACTTTTCTTAACTAAAATAGGAATTTTAAACTCTACATATCCGTATTATTTCTATTGTAATTAATTTCCTTATAGTCATAATGTTATTGAGATAAGAAAAAAATTAGTAGTAATAAGCTCCTAAGCTAACATAGGAATACAGCGGTAGTATAATAAACGACAATGAGGCTATAGACACGACGAGATTATTCTATTTTTTATATCAAGGAATGTAGTAAGTTATCCTTTCAACTGATATAAATTACTCTTCCATAAAATAGTAAAGTAAAATATTTTCAATCCATCAATTACTCACTATACAAATTAATAAGAACACCACTAGCAATGTCTTTTCCCCTTAGATTTTCCTAATTGACTTTTTTGGGATGTCATTTTGAGAGCTTTAAAATATATGTAAACACATGGTGAAAGTTTGTTCCCAAAAAAAAAACATATATATATACACATTAATGTGATTATAATCTTCATGTTTACTCAAGTCTACTAAGCAACTAATTACTTGTGATCGCATTCTATCTTATATAAAAAAATAAATAAAATTGTGATGGCATCACACTGCCAGTAAAGTGTTCGAAAATATTATTCCATTACTATTATGTTATTTTGACATCAAATTATAATATTTAGGGGATATATGAAGACGGTGTTTGAAGATTGGATTAGAAATGTATGTTTAGAAGGAAAATTTTTGAAAAAATTATGTGATATAAAAAATAATATAAAAATTTGAAATGTGTTCAGAAAAAAATGCAAAATGAATATTGTTTTTTTCGTCTCGTAGTTACGAGTATTTTGACATAAAAATCATCTCATTTCAATTTTGAAACGAGAAAGTTATGAACTTTTAAAGTTTTTAAAAAAAATAAAAAGTAGATAATTTAATTTAAAATTATGATTTTAAAATTCAGATGATATTTATGATCTCGAACTAACACCTCAAACGGATCATAATCACATCAGAACTAAAAATAAAAATTTTATTGGTATGATAATGTGTTATATAAATGGATTTTTTTGTTAGCTAGTAGAAATGAATTATTGTCAGGTCAAAAGTACGTAAAATCGATATAATCTTAGCAATAATTTTTTTTTCATACTATATCCTAGAATTATTATTTTTATTAATCTTTTTTCATAAAAATTTTCGATAATCAAATACTAGAAATAGAAAAAAAAAATGCCAAAAAAAAAAAAAAAGAAACGAAAAAGAAAAGCATGGCAAAGGACGCACGTGAACTGGAAATCGCTGGGCTCTGTGAAAGAGCAAACGTAAGATTACTTGTAATGGGGTCCCACTATCACCGCCACGTGTCAATATCACTGTCCTTGCATCAAGACAGCGGGGTCCAAAGAATCGTAATCTAACGGAAAGGACGGCTAGGATTCCGAAGTTGATTCGCTCCCACGACATTTTGTTCTCAAAAAGCATAGTTACATTTTTTCACGATGGTTAAACCCGTCTTTTCATCTTCTCTTAGAGTCCGTTTGGTTCGTCAGTTGGAGTTGAAATTTTTAAATTGTAATAGTAAATTTTTTTGAATTTTCAGAAAAGACAAAAAACTTTTTGGGAAAAGACAAAAACTTTTTGGGAAAAAGACAAAAATTAAGTTGAAATATTTTAGTTTGAAATGTTGAAACAAACAAGCTCTTAATTACAACCCAAAAAAAAAAAATAGAAAATAGAAATTACCACCAGCTTCTTCTATTTAACGAACCCCTGCCCGGGACCTTCGCTTATCGAGCTTCCCATTTTCTCGTCTTTCACAGTCTCGCTCTCTCTCTCCTCAGCTCTGTCTCTCTAGATTTCCCATGATGTCGTCGGAGTACCACCACCTTCTGTTCCTTTCCAGGGCAGTACTTGAGACTACGACGTCTTCTCTGTCGACGTTTTTCGCTCTGAACCTCGAAGCCCTAGCTTGTGCTGTCTTTTTCATGGCGGTTTTTAGTCTCTGGCTCTTCCCCGGCGGGCTGGCCTGGGGTCTGTCCAAGTCCAAAGCCCAACGCCGTCCCCGATTCCCGGGCCCTCACGGCCTCCCTCTCACAGGCTTACTTACCGTCTTCACGGGTGCCACTCCTCACCGAGCCCTCGCCGACCTCGCCCGCCGCTTTAACGCGCTTCCTCTAATGGCGTTCTCCGTGGGCTTCACGCGCTTCGTAGTCTCGAGCCACCCGGAGACGGCCAAGGAGATCCTCAACAGCTCCGCGTTCGCTGATAGGCCCGTGAAGGAGTCGGCCTACGAGCTTCTGTTCCACCGCGCCATGGGGTTCGCGCCGTACGGAGAGTACTGGAGGAACCTGAGGAGAATTTCGGCCACCCATTTGTTCAGCCCCAGGAGGATCGGCGACTTCGAAGGGTTCAGGAAGGAAATGGGTTTGAAAATGGTGGCCCAGATACGTGACTTGATGGCCAAGAAAGGTGTCGTCGGAGTTAAAAAGGTCCTTCATTTCGGCTCTCTGAACAACGTCATGATGACCGTTTTCGGCCGTTGCTACGAGTTCGATAACGAGAAAGGTCATGGTGTTGGTGATGGGGTTGAGCTTGAGAAGATGGTCAGTGAGGGCTACGAGCTGCTCGGGATTTTCAACTGGAGCGACCATTTTCCTCTTCTGGGTTGGCTTGATTTCCAAGGCGTGAGAAAAAGATGCAGAATTTTGGTCTCAAAGGTGAATGCTTTCGTCGGAAAAATCATCGAAGAACATAGAGCAAAGAGGAATATGAACGGCCATGAAAATGGAGAAAAGAAAGTTGGTGACTTTGTTGATGTTTTGCTTGATTTGGAGAAAAATGGTGAGAAGCTCAGTGACTCAGACATGATAGCTGTTCTCTGGGTACGTGCAAATTCTTACTATTTTCTTATTTTTATCAAACGACATACACACACACACACACACATATATATATATATATTAGTTCGTTTTTGTAACTTTTTTTTTTGGGTGTTATTTTTCAGGAGATGATTTTCCGAGGAACAGACACAGTGGCGATTCTGCTAGAATGGATTCTGGCGAGAATGGTTCTACACCCAGAGATTCAATCCAAAGCTCAAGCTGAAATCGACTCTATCGTCGGCGACTCAGGCCGATTCATATCAGATTTCGACATCCCGAATCTTCCATACCTCCAAGCCATAGTCAAGGAGTCCCTCCGGGTCCACCCACCAGGTCCCTTACTCTCGTGGGCCCGCCTCTCGACCCACGACGTCTTCATCGGCCAGGACTTCATCCCCGCCGGCACGACCGCCATGGTCAACATGTGGGCCATAACCCACGACGAGAAGGTCTGGTCGGAGCCGGAGAAGTTCAAACCGGAGCGTTTCACGGAAGAAGAAGCCAACAGAGATGTGAGCGTTATGGGGTCTGATCTGAGGTTGGCTCCTTTTGGGGCTGGACGGAGAGTCTGTCCCGGCAAGGCTTTGGGTCTCGCCTCTGTTCACCTCTGGTTAGCTCTGTTGCTTCAAAGCTTTAAGTGGCTTCCTTGTGATGATAACAATGGCGTCGACTTGTCTGAGTGTCTTAAGCTCTCTCTGGAGATGAAGAATCCTTTGCTTTGCAGGGCAGTCCCTAGGTCCGTTTAATAATATGAATATCGGGTTGTTGGGTTTTGTTATATATCTATATCTATATATATATATATATATATAGCTGTGCAGGTTTGGGTTGGACCTGAGACGTTCATGGCGTGAGTTCGTGAGCGTTTTTTTCGGTTCTTGTTTTGTGCAGAGTAGTGGTGTTGGGGTTGGGAGTGTTTAGCTTTGTTTTCTGCCTCTCTTGTAAGATATAATGGCAGTGTCTTTGGTCTAAGTTTTTGCTAGCTTCATGTTCTGCATGGGCTGGCTCTTGTGTGAAAATGGCAGTTTTTATGTACATAAAATGTTATATATACTAGTGCTTGCTTTTATCTACTTATGCTTTTGCAACAAATACTACTCAGAAATTCTTAGCTAATGCATTTGAGTTTCGGTATGTCAACATTTAATCGAAAATTATATTTCAATTCTAAGATTAGGGGGAAAAAAAAATCAGCAACTGTTTGTTATGTATGTCATTTTAATGTGACAATTACTAAAAAGATCTTGAAAATTGAAAAGACCTCTAAGTTAGACTTTTGTAAACGTTAGCTTGCCAAATTGGTGAAGTCAACAGTTTTTTACCGCGTAGAAAGTCTTCCTCTTGATGGTATTATTTATGCTTTAATATATGATTTTGCCAATAACCATACACAAAATTGAAGCAATTAATTAACTCACTACGTGGATTAATTTGGCCAAATTAATTAGAAACTACAAACGTACAACATTAAAAAGGAACTTGTATATAGTCCAAAACTTGACAATTGAATGCTTCTAATTTCCTTCCTAGACAATAGGGATCCTATTTCTTTGTTTTTTTGCCACTTTTTATTAGGGGTTTTTTTTTTTTGGGCTAGAATATTCGCATGCAATTTGTCTAATAAGATAAGAGCTTAAATATTTGGTTATGTAAAATATGCCTATGCATATACTAAAATTCATGCAAGAAATTCATACCATATATTTACCCATATTGGGAGTGTGCCTGAAAAAGCCACTTTTGGCCGATCTGTCTATGTTAGACAAACACCAAACTCTCCTTTTTGGTAAACTTTGTAGTGGATCATCTTCATATATCGGATCATCATGTTTCTCACAAACCACACTCTCTTCTCCTTTATTCATTCTTTCTAAACCATGTTGCTTTTTCTCGTCCCATTGTATGGCAGTTGTATGCAACAAAGACCACTTGAAAATCCTCTCAAAAGTTGGATTCCCTGTGCTTGGTATGGATTTTGATCAGATCAAACAAGAAAAGAGAAACTTATCACATATAGTTTAAGAGTTATTTAGTTTTACCACAAGCGGTGAATACTTAGTGAAAAGGAAGACCTACTTAAAGCTTCCGCTTTTATTAAATTTCAGGTTCAAGCCGTGATGTATGCAAAATCTAACATTTGACAAGAAAGACCACGTGATGTCTATTCTTGAAGTCTAGGATTTGCTAGTTGTGAAGACCTAGGGTCAGATTACTCGTTATCCCAACGTGAGACCAGTGGGCTCACCTAATGACCACTGGGATAGGATGGAGACATGAGAACACTACCGATCCCCTTTTCATGCACAAAAAAAAAAAAAAAAGAGTTATTTAGTTTTTTCCCCTCTTTACTTGCATTTTACAATATTCAAACATCCTATATTGTGGTTATGGTAGATGACTTCATGCCTATTGCTGTTAAAATTAAAGGATCGAATCTACTAATTAAAAGATGATAATTCACTGTTATATAAGTTGGTATTTAAAAAATTGATATTGATGTCAAAAAATGAGAGTTCACCAATGCAATTGGGTGGTTTTTAGATTTTTCTTTTGGCGGTAATATTGGCACCTCTTTAGAATCTGATCAGTTGCACTTTACAAGACCAACGGTTCAAATGATTGAAGAATAAGAATCCAAGTCCAGAGGCTCCAGAAAACGTCAATTGGTTTAGCTTTTTTCTTAGGATTCATATTCTTCATCTTTCTTTCAAGAGAATATTTATATCATGATCAAAGAGGGACTATTCTTGTAAAGCAGTTTATCTTCCTTTATGGTTTTTTTTCCTTTTGTGAAGGAGATGCATTTGGGATATATTTGGATATCCTTACCCAACACCTTTATGTTCCAGATAACCAGAATATTTGTTGTTATCTCAGATTTACTAGTCTATTCTTATTTGATCTTCTCATGATCCGCTCCAATCCATGCATTTGTGTTCAGAAAAATCATTTTCTTGAACAAAGTTCAAACTATTAGGAGGTGAATCAATATAACTTTGTCGGTCAATCAATTACGTGACAAAACACGAAACGGCGGAAAACAAGCTCACTATATATTAACACCTAACCTTGAATTTGAAGTGAAAATTGGAGAAGGAAGAATGTGCAATATGACCTAGTGGACCCCTAGTTGAGTGACGCCTACTGCCGAAAGTTTACCCTCTAACCCGATAATTTTGCATATTTGAAAGAGAAGGGAATTAAGGCTCCAAACAGAATATTATTAGTTCATTTTCAGCCAAAAAAAAAAAAAAATACTAATATTTGTTGATGAAAATATCAAAAGTATCTGCCTTAATAAGGTGCGCTATTCGTGCCGTGAATAAATTGTCATGGAAATACCAGCGGTACAATATAGTATACCACTAACCACAAGCTAGTTGTTTTGGGATATTTTACTATGCATTAATCTGATAAGCAAAGAAATTTTACCTCTTATTCTTATGTGTTGTCAATATGATATTGGAATCTCTGATATTATAAATATATTACTCCATGAAATGATATATATGTATATATAAATGTTAATTATAACCTTAATTAACGGGAAAAAAGGTTTTAATAGGTCTTACTCTGTATAAATCTTTGTATTTGTATTTTTCTTTGAAGACACAAATATCTCTAGAATAACATAATTATTCACTTTTTTTTTTAATGATGATCATTACTGACATAGGAGTGACACGATCATTCTTGTCAAAAATTATAATTGATAAAAGAAGTGCAACTAAACTTCTTAACTATTATCCGTTACACTCAACAATTCATCCCAAGTATATTGTCCATTGAGCCCTTAGGAATTTGTGAGCACACCAGCGGATGGACTTAAACACTTCATAGAGATTTAAATTACGTAGGTCTACCTCTTATATGTTCAAATGTACTCATACATTTGTGATTACTGTTTCTTAAATGATTAGATTAAGAGGCTTACTAAAATCACATAGATGGTAGCGTTGAGTTATGGGATTGGGCAATATTTGGTCGTTCCTCACCTTGTTTTTCTCTTCCAATATTGTGTTGGGATTTGGATTCTTATGATTTATGTAACGTAAAAACGACAGTAACAGTAACCACTTTTAAAAAAAAAAAAAGGACAATGGAATTAGAAATTAGGGGGAAAAAAAAACCCCAAAATTTTCTCTAATACGATAACCAGAAAACGAGAACAATTTAAAAATACCACAGAACGTCAAAAATCTGAGAAACGACAATTACTTACAGAAACGAGATCGGAGTAATAAACAACAATAATAATTTAATAAGAAACGAACCGATATCGGCGGGGAAAAATAATCAAGAAGAATGACAATAAACTAAACGGCATGTACTTCAGAAACGACAACAACCTGAACAAGGACAAAAAAAAAAAAAAAAGGGCAACAGAAAGGTAAAAAAACAGTAAAACCCATGAAATAAAAGAAAAGAACATAAAGATAACCACTACAAAGGACATCGTCATAAACCAAAAAAAAAAAAAAAACAAAAATATTAAAAATGAAAATTACTTGGAAGAACAAGAGCAATGCAAACCATTTTTTTTTAATCGTAGAATTGACAATTAGCTAAAAAAACGACAACAAATGTTAAACGACAGCAAGGTAAAAAGACTGATGAAAACGACAAAAAATAGAAACGACAATTGAAACATCCACTAATAAAGACATCAGGAGAGAGAGCAAAACTAGAAAACGAAAAGAACGAGACAGCGAACACAATATAAAACGACATAAACTTGGATAAACGTCAAAATCCTAGAAAAACGAACATATGTACAAGTGAGGGCAGGATAAGACGACATAATAAAGGAAGTGACTATAACTTTAATAACAGTGTGAGGACAAGATTTGGAAACGACAACACGTTTCAATCATTTAGTAAAGTTACACCGTTTGAAGAGGCTGCAGAGAAAAAGAAAGAGCAGAATAAGGAAGCTGAGCAGATACAAGTAAAGAGGTCACGTCACCAATAGTAAAGAGAGATGTAATATTTAAAAAATATATGTGTAATAATGATTGGAACATCAAAATCCCTTAGAAAATCTATAAACAGGGATAATGACATGAGAAATGTACTATTTTGAAGACATTCAAGATTAAAGGAGAAATGATATTTAGGTTGCTCTTGATTTTGGAAGTCACAATTAAGCTTTGTATCATATAGTATGTCGTGGAGGTAGATTTTGACTCAAACACTTAATTTACGTTTAGTGTACAAGTTTGGAATGAAATTTTTTTTGATTAAAATTGGTTGATTTTTAAAAATTAATTATATTTTTTATTGATTTTTTAGAAAAAAGATAAAAATTAAGATGAAAATTTTAGGCACAAACTTGAAAGTCAAATAGAAACTAAAAAGATAAAAGTCGAAAAATGACGGTCGGATGAAAAGTGATAATTATCTAACAAACGACTAAACGAGAAAAACTACACCTAACATTAAAGACAAATTAAAGTAAGGACAAAAATATGGAAGACAAAATTTTTTTTTTCCCTGAGAAAATTTATGGAAGATAACAATAGCATAGAAAAAATTAATCACTAAAAAATGAAAAACGACAGCAAGATGAAACCAACAAGAACAAAAAGGGGACAATAGCCGCAAAAAGGACATCAATATTACACTGTCACTCGACAGCAGTAGACTCGACAACCTACGCAAAAACGACAACTGTTAACCGACAAAAATTCATAAAAAAAGACCATAACCTCAAAACGACGTCAAGGAAACAAACGACAACAATCCAGAACGACATGAACACGGGGAAAGGTGGAAATAGATCCATGTAAAAACGATATCAACAACCCAAAAACGACTTCAAAACATTAAAAAAAAAAAAAGGAAAACTCGAAAAAAAAACTAAAAAAAAAAGAAAAAAAAAAGACCAAGAACTGATCGTGGGCTTGGGGCCAAAAGAGCCCACTGCCCACTAAGTTCACCATCCTTCGCAACTGCTAAGCACAGCTGGCTTGCAATTCGGCAGTTCCGGTTCGATCGATCGAGCGGCGATGGCCTTGTCCAACAAGCACTGACAAACAATCTCTCTCCTCTCTCTCTCTCTCTCTCTCTCTTCCGCCATAGCTAAAGCTAAGGGAGCTCGGAAATGGATCAGGACGCGGCCTCTCGCCGGACCCGCAATGTCCCACCTCGGCCCGAGCTCTACTCCACTGTAGTCATCCACGACGACGACGACGACGACGGAAAGCAGCAGAGATTAAACACTAAGACAAAGACCAAGACCAAGGATCAAAACCAGGACCTCTACGCCACAATGGTCTACAAGGGCGACGGCGGCGAGGAAGACGACGACGACGCCTCTCTGCCGCCGCTCCTCAAGCGCCTCCCCAAGGACTTCGGCGGCGGAGCTTCGATCGATTACTTCGACTACGAGGATGACGACGTCAGGGGGAACGATTTCGTCCCAATGAACTTCAAGACCGATCGGAGTCAGCCTCGGAGCCGCTCGACCTCCTCGTCGTCGTACTCCTCCGTGAGGAGAGGACCTCCTCCTCCGCCGCCGCCGTCGCATCCCCCTCGCGGCGCGCCTTTTAAGAGAACTGCGGAAGTCGATGAGGAAGAGGAGGAGGATGACGGCGAGGGATTCTCGACGTTCGTGGTGCTGTCGGGGGAGAGGGACTCGGTTAGCGGGACGGTGGTGAGGAGGACCAGCGGCGGCGGTGTGGGATCGACGATGAGTAGGGCGGTGGCGAGCATGCAGGCGGTGGGGGATTTAAGGTTTGGGAAGCAGAGGAAGGGGAGCGGATCGTCGCTGGGGGATGAAGCTCGGCAGCTGACGAAAATGTCGTCCAGTTCGATTCCCGAGAGCGTTACCAAGGAAGATCCGACCACCAAGTACGAATTGCTCAACGAGCTTGGTGAGTTTGTCGTATTGCAGATTATCAGCGTGTTTAGTGTTGTTAATTGCTCTTTAAGCTTGGTGATTTTCTCGTTAATGAGAATTATTAGTGCATTTAGGTTATACTTTTTGTGTTGCTAATTGCGTCTTAATGAGAATAATCAGTGTTGGTTATGGGGATTTGCAGGGAAAGGGTCTTATGGTGCAGTGTACAAGGCCAGAGATTTAAAAACCTCGGAGTTGGTTGCCATCAAAGTCATATCATTGTGTGAGGGGGTGAGTTTTATATATACATACATATTTATATATATATGCATATATAGTTTTGCTTCGGAATTAAGTCTCGCAATCGATTGTGAGTGAATTGTCGAAAAAATCGAGTGATATATGTGCATTCAGGAGGAGGGATATGAAGAAATCCGGGGAGAGATTGAGATGTTGCAGCAATGTAGTCATCCAAATGTTGTTCGGTACCTTGGGAGCTACCAAGGAGAGGAGTATCTTTGGGTAAGAACGCAAAAATGTTTCTTTATCTTTTAAATCTCATAAGAAAACAGCTGTCTTGGTGATATTTCGTGTGTGGATGTTTTAAAGTTTGGGACAGCTATTTTTCGCTGTCTTGGCAGATCGTAATGGAGTACTGTGGGGGTGGAAGTGTTGCCGACTTGATGAATGTTACCGAGGAGCCTTTGGAGGAGTATCAAATAGCCTACATTTGTAGAGAAGCGTTGAAGGTAGGATCATCGCGCAAAACTTTCATTTTGAAACATAATTGCATGCTTTGCATGAAGGATTTTACTTCAAACCTATTGATATATAAATCAATTACAAGGGAAAGAGGACAAGGTATCCTCGTAAAAAAGGACAGAAACAGAACCAAACCGACAAGACTAAAACAAAAACTAGACAATGATAATAACCACAACAAAAGTAAACTACGACAGATCGTAACTATCCCATTCTAGTTAATTTCCTATCACATCCTTCCAATTTAGCACAATTAGAGAAAAAGGAATATTCTTGAAAGCTTTATCCGTTGATGTCCATAACGAAGCTGGAAATTTTGCCTTTTCAAATATATGATCTACCCCCATTTCTTTTTCCTCGAAAATTCTTGAATTCCTCTCTATCCATATGTTCCACTGCACAGCAAGCACCAGACACTTCCAAAGCACTTTAGCCATCTTATTGGAGCCCAAACCCACCATCTCTTTGATCATCATAGATCTACAATTAGCCAGGAACGCCCAAAGAAAACCTGCTTCAGTTGATACTTTTTGCCATAATCCTCTAGCCACCTTGCAGTGAGGCATCAAATGATCCAATGTTTCTCCTTCTTCTTTACACATCGCGCAACAGGAAGGTGAAAGAGCCAAATGAGGATTCCTTCTCTGAACCAAGTCACAAGTGTTTAATTTTCCATGAAAAACCAGCCAAGCAAAGACTTTAATCCTATAGGGAACACCAGATTTCCATTTAAATCGAAAAGGTTCAAAATTTGGACAACCCTTCATTCCGACTAGTGACTCAAAGAATGACTTACAAGAAAACCCCGAGTTATTGCCCACCCAAATTCTACAATCAGGAGACATAGAATTAGGAGAGAAAGAATTTAATAATTTCACCAAGGAACTCAACTCCTCTGTTTCCCTATCGTTTAGACCCCTTCTTAACCCAAAATCCCAATTTAAGTCAATATTATCATTCAAGGAAAAAATATCTGAAATGAAAGCATTAGGAATGGCAGAAAGAGAGAATAACCTAGGGAAAGAAGACTCAAATGATTGGTTACCACACCACTTATCTTTCCAAAACAAAATCCTATTCCCCACACTGACTTTCCACGAGATATTGTCAAGAAAAATGTGAAGACCATGAGATTTAGTTTTCCAAGGGTTTCTAAAGGATCCTCTTGTAACAATATTGGAATCCCATCCGCTAGTTTGAATCCCGTACTTACTCTTAATGATTCTTACCCAAAGTGAATCTTGCTCTAAATGGAATCTCCAAAGCCATTTTCTTAAAAGAGCAACATTTTTCTTTTTCAAATTTCCCAAGCCCAAACCTCCTTTCATTTTACTTCTTGTAACTAGATCCCATGCCACTGAACTTCTATTTCTTCCTCCTTCTTGAACATCCCATAAAAAACTTCTCATCATCTTCTCAATTATGTTAACAATGGCACCTTTGAAAATTGACATGTAGTATATCGGTAAACTAGCAAGAACGGATTGGATCAAAGTCACTCTCCCTCCCCTTCAAAGAAAACCCTTCTTCCAACCATCCAGCCGCTTGGAGACTTTTTCAACCACCGGTGACCAAAACTCTAATGAAACCGGATTTCCCCCAAAAGGAAGACCCAAGTATTTTAATGGCCATTTTCCAATCTCTCAACCCAACTTTGAGGCCAAACCATCTAGCAAATTCTCTTCCATATTAATTCCTGCCAAAGTATTTTTTTCCCATATTTATCTTCAATCCCGAACAAACCGTGAAAAACTTCAAGTGACAATTTACATTTTTGATGTTCTCTAATTCTGCCTCCAATAGAAGCAAAGTGTCATCGGCAAATTGTAAATGTGAAACAGAAACTTCGTCTCTCCCAACTTTAAACCCTTTTACCACTCTCTCCTCCACAGCTTTATCCATGTGTCTACCAAGGACATCCGCCACCAAAGTGAACAAGAAAGGAGATAAATGGATCTCCTTGTCTAAGACCCCTTGTAGCCCCAAAATGACCCATTGGCTTTCCATTAACTATTATCCAGAAATTAGCTGATTGCAAACACCCTCGGACCCATTTTCTCCATCTTTTACCGAATCCCTTCTTTTCTAGCACCTTGTCCAAGAAGCTCCATCTAACATGGTCATTGGCCTTCTCAAAATCAACCTTAAGTACCAATCCATTTTTCTTTTTGGATCAATATTCTTCCATTGCTTCATTCGCCACCAATACCACATCTAAAATTTGCCGGTCCTTCACAAAAGCTCCTTGTGTCGTGGAAATCGTGTCGCCAAGTACCTCTCTCGATCTATTGGCTAAAACCTTTGCCAATATTTTGTAGACGCCCGTGACAAGACTAATGGGTCTATAATCCTTCACACTTCTAGAATCCGTCTTTTTGGAATAAGACAAAGAATGGTATGGTTCATGGCTAAGCAAACCACACCATTTTTGAAAAATTGCTCAAAGACCTTATGGATATCTCCTTTCACAATATCCCAACAATCCTGGAAAAAAGCCATTGTAAATCCATTCGAACTCGGTGATTTGTCTCTATCACAACTGAAAACGGCTTTTTAATCTCCTCCAACTGAAATTTACTTTCTAGCCATCTAGCTTTCTCCAACGATAAAGCACACCAATTTATACCGTCAAACGACCAATCCCGATCTTCATCTTCCATGAAAATCTTCTTATGAAACCTGACCAGCTCCCTTTTAATTTCTTTCACATTTTCCACCGTAGACCCGTCCTCCCTTTCTAGTCTACAGATGCTATTTTTATTTCTTCTATTACCCACCAGCCCATGAAACAGTTTCGTGTTCGAATCCCACTCCTTGACCCACCTAACCCTCATTTTTTGCTTCCACGCTACTGCTTCCTTGAAGATCAACTCCTCCAATTTATTCCTCAACATTCTCCACTCTAATATTTCATTTTCATTGAGATTTGCTGCCTCCTCTTTTTTATCCAGCCTTTCTATCTCAACCAAAGTGACCTGCTTCAATTCCCTTATGTCCCCAAAGCTTTCCTTATTCCACCTTTTAATTGACATCTTCAGGTCTTTAAATTTTTCCATTATTTTAAAGCCTTCCTAACCCGTAGGAGTCAAAGAATTCCACCATTTCGCACACTCGTTTCTGAAATTCGGATCACCAAGCCACATATTCTCAAAACAAAAAGGAACCAGACCCCTTATTCTCGTTTCTTAACTTTCATTTAATACAAAACTGGATGATTTGCACATTCGCATAATCGTTTGGTCTTGTATTATGGCTCAGAGAGGGTTCCCTCGATTTCTTGGATTTGTTAGTTGTAATGTGGTAGTATCACTAAAGACGTCTCTCCCTCCTCTTAAGCATGCATTTGGTTTTTCAGTTTTGCTAATTCAAATTGTCGAATTTTGCTGTCAATGTGTGTTAATTTTCAATCTCTCCTTTTGTGTTTTGGGGCATTTTCTCGATGAAAATCTGTTAAGACCTAACATGTTGTAAATTTTGGACACTTTTGTTTTCTGTAGGGCCTTGATTACTTGCACTCAATTTTCAAGGTGCATAGAGATATTAAAGGTGGTAATATTTTGTTAACTGAACAAGGGGACGTCAAGCTGGGTGAGTACGCTTCATTAGTTATTGATATGGCAGATAGATTTTAGTTTGTCCCCTTCATTGGGGGACTAGATTGTAGTTGCTTTGCTAAGTGATATCAGAATTACTGTTCTTTACAGTCAATTTGTTTAGTACATTATAGTAACGTCTGAAATGTTTTCTTGGAATGATGTGATTTGTTTTCATAATTTGGTGAAGCAAGATTAATTTTAACATTTTAATGTGACCAAGAAAAGGAAGTATTTGCACAGTGGTCCTTGGTCGTCTTCTATTGCCCTTGCATGAAACTGCAAACTGATTTTATGAGTACGTTCAAATTTTTGTTGACGAAATGAGCAGGTGATTTTGGGGTTGCGGCACAACTTACAAGGACCATGTCAAAGCGCAACACGGTATATTGTCATTAGGCAAAGTTTCAACTATAAAATAAATAACCTAAATAACATGAATTTGGTCCTATGTTACTTCTCGACTGCTAGTATTTGAATAACTTGCTTCATGTTTCAACTATTCTCGTGTGGATCTTGGCAGCAAAGTCTCTGGTGATACTCTTTCTTTACATGTTTAACTTCTTATTTATTTGCAGTTCATCGGCACTCCACATTGGATGGCTCCAGAAGTTATTCAGGAAAGTCGGTATGACGGAAAGGTATTAAATTTACTAATCCTAGGGTTTCTTTTTTAAGACCCTTCTTATTCTTGGCTACATTCTCTATTTCCTTCTTAATTTTGATATAAGTACATGGTTTGCATGGGTGTGGGATTAGATCTCTGGGTTTCATGTGTTTTATGTTGCTTCGGCTATAGAAAATTCTTACTGTCTTGCTCGGTGTAAAGAAATATTTTTCCATTGTCTTTGCAATTGTATGCCTATAGGGTAAACTCTAAAACTATTTTTAAAATCATGCCAGAGATGAAAACATAAGTGAGTCGCAGCACACATATATAATCTTGATTATCAGAAACTATGTGAACGTGGAGGAGCATGGAACGATAAGCTTTCTATGTGTTTTAGCCACATAGTATCATAGTGTTATAGTGTAATATACCAAACTTTACTGATCCAGTGACCAGGCAAGTACAGGGCTAAGTGATCAAATTCCCTTTCTCTCAAATGTATAGGTATAGTGAAGAATAACTAGTTGTCAATAAAACTTTTGTTACCCTATTTATTGAAGGGTCTAGGGACTATTTGTAGACACCCTATAAGATTAAGACCACATCGTTTTGGACTTTCTTGGTCAAAGGTGTTTGTGATATTCTACGCACTTCTTGTTATGACTTTATGTCTTTGTTGCTTTCTCCAGGTTGATGTATGGGCTCTTGGTGTTTCTGCAATTGAGATGGCAGAGGTAATAATAATATCTATCAAGTATGATTATTCTTCAATTCAATGGAAAATACTTGAAAGCAGGCAACTCTTAGACTTTGACTTAAACTATTTATATTTCTTCTTTTATTTTACGTAGCCTGGGAGTTTTTAAGATAAGATAGTTCCAAGTTTTGTTACAAAATTCATTACAGAGCATACGATGCAACAACGGTTATAGAGAAAAACTGTTCAAAGATTGTCACAGAGCAGTAATAATGAAGTAGTTAACTTGTTTAACTTGTGACATATTTGGACCCGATAAGTTCTTGGTATATAAAGAAGTGATGTTATTGGGTTATTATGGCCATCTTTGTCCAGTTTATCTTTTTTAAGTGATAACACTGTACCACCATTAGTGGAGAAAGCATTGTTAATGCATTGATTGGCTATTTCTTCCCCGTTACTTTTTTTTCTTGGGGTTGAGATTTTATTGCTTTGATATGTCAGATTTTTTCTTAGTAATGATTGATAAAAGTACTTTTTTCCCTTTGATTTTAGGTGCTTCCTCCAAGATCTGCAGTGCACCCAATGAGGGTTAGTGTTCCCCCCATTCCCTTCTCTCTCTCTCTCTCTCTCTCTCTCTCTCTCTCTCTTTTTGGTGATTGTCAAGATTGTGGGCTAACGTACATATCGTCAATTGTAGGTTTTATTCATGATATCCATTGAGCCAGCTCCAATGCTTGAGGATAAAGAAAAATGGTTTGTCTTTTTTAATTCCTTTTTGATCCACAATTCTTTCTTGAAATCAATGACGCTTTTATGGAAAATGCCCAAGATTTTCTGGCTTCCTGATTTTCATTGTTACTCTCAAGTGCAAATCATACTGCACATCCTACATCATAGCATTTATTTCTGAGCGTCTCCTTTTCCAGGTCCCTTGTGTTTCATGATTTTGTAGCAAAATGTTTAACAAAAGAACCTCGTATGCGCCCTACCGCATCAGAAATGTTGAAGGTACATCTAACCTGTGCCTATAAAGTTATTTAAGAAAGTGGGTTTGTTAGTAACTTGTTAACGAATTTTAATATTTTTCTGGTGCTTCATAAATTGTTTATATTGTTATTTTTCTCAAAGTTTGTGGTACAGGGTTCACAGCGTGCATTATGGATTTTCTGTTTTATCCTTAAAAAGATAAAGAACCAGAAAATTAAATCAGGCATAAATGTTTTATTCCTTTAGGTCAATTTTTTAGGCCAATAATGTAAATTTTTCTTATTACCTACTAACATGCTGAGTATGTATATGTTCTACTAATTATATTTGTAGTTTATGGCATTGAGTGCTTTGTTTCTGTTTCCTTTCTTTTCTATTCCAGTTAATGCAATTGAATTCCAATTTTTGGACTTCTATTTGACTTAAAGTTACTTTTTCCTTTTTGAAAATAGCATAAATTTATTGAAAAATGCAAATATGGGCCATCTGCTATGTTGCCGAAGATTGAAAAGGCCAGACAATATAGGGCTTCGCTTGCTTTAGAAGCACAAAGTCTTGTTCCAGCTGTGCCAGGAGATAGTGTACGAATTTATCTTTGTTTAATTTTTCTCTTCCCATCTTTCTTTTCTGTTAAGTTACCGTAAAAATGTAATTTATTTAAACAGACATTGGTGAATGAAGATTATGGAGATACTGTTCCATCGAAACCTCAAAATGCGGGGCCAGTAGCAAATGAGGGTCCCGTATCTAACACCTTAAGTAAGCAGCTGGTGTCGGATGGTGTGGAACCTGGTGCAGAAGGTATGCATGTCTTGCTTAGATCGTATATCCAACTTTGTCAAATGAGTTAACCTGCTGTTTAATATAAAACTTAAACACCGCATCGAGGATGGTGGGAGGGTTTTGGTGAACATGCTTCATTTTTGCTCTGATTCAATGAAATAGCTTCTGGTTGGGCCATTGAAAATTTCATCAATACATAATTGCAGTTCCATTTTTTTTCCCCCTGAAATTCTTTACCTAGGTATGAGAAGTGTATTTTTCTCTTTTTACATAGTTTTCTAACCTAGTTGAAAGTACAGGTATTTTTGGCACAGTAATAGTTCATGGTGGATATGAAATTGATGAGACAGCCACTGTTTCACGAGTCTCCGACGTTAGAGAACCTTCACCTACCCCAGGAATTCTCGAAACCCCTTCTGTTAGTAAATCACATGAATCCAGGTACTTCCCTTACAATTCTCATTTAGAAAGAATAAGAGGTATCTTAGTATCTTCAGGAGTGCATGACATAATTGGGATATTCTGTCAGTGTGGAAATTTCAGGACGTGTTTCTGAAAATAACACTGCGATTGGAGATTCACATCCTACCCAGACAGTACAGGCATCTTCTCCATCACTTCTAGGTTATTCTGGCCGGGGCTTTAAAACAAAAGACTCTTCTCGTGCTCTGGTTGAAGGTGGAGGTAGCATGACTGGTAATAAGTTGAACGAAACTGTCAGCCGAAAAGCTTTTGCATTGCAAGATAAGGTAAGTTTGTTCAAACTCCCTGCAAATACCAAATTAGTTAGCTTTTTCCGTTCTGTAACTTGCTTTAAAAGCAAGAAGGCTGACATTTCAGCCCCTACTTAAAATTATCCTCATTTTTGTAATTGGAACTTTCTTTTTCACCTCCAATTGCTAGTATAAGTTGATCTTGATTTGTTTAACTAGAACTTTATCTTTCCCCACCAATTACCAACATAATTATGACGATCTGAATGAAGTCATAGTTGCCTCAACTTACTAGGGATTGAGTTGAGTTAATCCGAGAGTAACATCGAAAGTAACACTTTGAGGATGGAGTTCTCGAAATTCAAATAGAATATGGAAAAAGGACGACAAAAGTAAAAAGAAACAAAGACACACTTCCAACTTAACATATAAGATTGTAATTGTTATAACAACATGAGGTTCTGAGCACTTGGGATTTTATTATCATTGCAGCTTTTCTCCATTTATGCTGCTGGTAATACCGTACCTATCCCATTTTTGAGGGCAACAGATATATCTCCAATTGCTCTCCTCTCAGACAATGTTCTCGGAGGATCACAGCGGGATAATGGTGGAACCATAGCTGTGGAAGCACTTCAGGAGCTCTTCACCGGTGAACCACAGTCCAAAAAGGGTAGAAGAGGGCAAAATGAGGTTCTTTCTCTCCCTCCACCTCCCTTTGTTTTTGTTCGGCTTCGCTTGCTTTTGCTAGTGTACAATTTACAGATGTTTCTTCATCCGGTGTCCTGTAGATGCCCCTTCCCCCAAGTATTTACCAAAGGCTCACTTCAAGCTCAACACTGCTGAATCTGGCGCAGGCCCTAGCTTACCACAAAACGTACGTTAAGAAATATGCACGCGTGTTTATGTATAGTGTACTCTTTTTCGTATAGTTAAACTTGCAAGAGTCTCGTTTTCTGCTTGTACCGTGTGCGCTACGCTACATGTCTTCGCTTTCTTTTGGGCTGCTTGTGCAGTGATGTAATCCTGTCGTTTGGTCTCTGTCTCTTTGAAATGATTCAGGTGCTATGAAGACATGCCACTACAGGAATTGCAAGCGACTCAAGAGCAACAGACCATTCAGAACCTATGTGATACCTTAAGAACCATTCTCCGATTGTAGATAACTACCATCTGCAAAATTCCTAAATTTCCTTTTTCCTCTTACCTCTTTTCTATGAGCATTTTGTAAACTTTTTTTTTTCCTTCTTTTTTTTTATTTTTTTTTTACAATGTGTCTGTAGGGGGCTGGGGGAGAGCGGCTTTGTTTATTTTATATGGGGCAGCTTCTCTCCGTGTAAATTATGTACTCTTTTTGGGCTTTATCTTAATTCTATTTTGATTAACATGCAAATAGTTTTTTTTAATATATTTTTTTTAATTTTAACGCTTGGATACAAACACTTTAATATGCTCTGATGTAAACATTTCTAGAAAATCAGTGACGAGGATGAATGAAGTTTATCAAATCCTTTTTTTTTTTTTACCTTAGAGAAAATTAACAAATTTTATTACTTGAGTGTTCTGATGTTCTTAAATTCTATGACACATCTTCTTCTTGATAAACGACAACATAGTTTTGAACGCCAAGGAACACGTCGTTCCATGAACCTAAGTCTGAAAACGACAGCAAAAATGAGGTGTCGTTCTCGTTCAGCAACAAACATGCGTAAACAGCACGTCGTTTCCTTTTCTAAACGAGAGCAAAATTTTTCGATGCCAAGGCCCAAACGGACACGTTTCATAGCAAAACGACAGAAATCATCCGCAAGATACGATATGTACTGTTAGGATTAAAGGATTAGAAACTTTTTTTTTTGTTTTTTTTGGGGGGGGGGGGGGGGGGGGGGGGCGGCGGCGTTGGGTTTAGGGTTTAGTGAAAACGACATCAAACTTGAGGCGAAAAACAGAAATGGTGGCAGAAAAACCGACTGGAAAGTCGTGGAGAAGAAGAGGCGACGGATAGTGAAAACGACATCAAACTTGAGGCGAAAAACAGAAATGGTGGCAGAAAAACCGACTGGAAAGTCGTGGAGAAGAAGAGGCGACCGATTATGAAGATGATCAACAATCTTCTCCGACTTCGTCTCTTCACTTCTTCTTCTTTCAGACGCCTTTCCTCTCTCCAAATACCTTCCCTTCTCAACGACCTTTCTTCTTCTTCTTCTTCTTCTTCTGGTTTTGTATATAAAAGCACCTCCATTACTTCTACTTCTTCCTCTTCTGCTACTTTTCGGTTTCTCAAAACCAGTTCCTCCAAAGATGTTGTCAACCGCAAAAATGGCTCCTTTTCAGGTATATCTTTTTCCGCATTTTCGTCTTTTCCTTTTGCTCTTTTATTTCTTTTGTTTGGTTCTATATCTGTAACTTCTCGGATTGGGTTTGCTTAGGAATAGAACTGTTCGAACTTTCTCAAAACTGGGTTCTATCATCTACTTTCCTGCTCATAAATGTAGCATGTTCTCTGCATTTCTCAGCAACCAAACAGGGTAGTACTCGGTATTGAATTTTGTTAGAATACTAAATTGCCGTTGTTGTTTCTTTGATAAATTTTAAAGCTTTTAGACCTCATGACTGACATCTTTTACCCATTTAATTTTTGAATTTAGGAAACAATACTTTGTGCTTCTTAGTTGCACACACACACACACACACACACACACACATATTTTCTGGTTTCATTTGTTGCAATTGTTGTTTTTAAAAATTTTTCTTTTTTGAATTTGAAGAGAATGAAGAGGGGGACGCTTGGAATAGATGGGACGAGGGAGAGGCTTCAGAGGAGGAGGTTTCGGATGGGTGGGAAGAAGAGGATGAAACCGAGCCTAAGGTACTTTGCAAAGTCCATTCTTTGCTTAGGTCCTTCAACCCTTTTCCCTTTTAGCCTATGCTAGTTTTGTCTAATGATGGTGATTCTGATAATTGAGCAGTATGGTGATGGAGGAGATGGTGGTGGAGTTGTATTGAATGGTGTTCCATGGGGCGAGCAGGCTCATTCAATTGCCCTTGAGGTCTTGTCACAATTCGGTGATGACATCGAGCTCTTCGCTTTTAAGACTACTCCTCGAGGATACGTCTACGTGAGACTGGACAAACTGTCACACGAGTAAATTGTTTCTGTTCTTTTTGATTGAACTGTATTGCATTCCACACTTTCCAAATCTGCTAGTGAATTTTCGGTTTTCAGTTTGTATTGTCCATTATTTTCTTGTTGGGTCGAGGAGTTCTATGTTGGTTTGTTTGATGTTTGTCTCCATGGTTTTTGTGTAGTTATTATTGCGTTTGTTGGTTGCCAACGATTTGAGGAGGAGAAGTGATCTTAAAGGATAGATCACATGTTCAATTGGTTTTGATTCTTGTGTTTCTTTTGTTATCCTAATGTTATATACTAATATGCTATTATTCAGATATGGATGTCCTAGCATGGAGGAGCTTGAAAACTACAATAGGGAGTACAAGAAGAGATTAGATGAAGTTGGAGCCCTCGGAGAAATACCCGACGATTTGGGTCTTGATGTAAATGAATTGCTAGCTAGTGTTCTTTTATGATTTCACTCGGGCAAATTCTAGTTGCTTGAATTGAAATTTACATTTCTTTTTAAAATCATAGAATTACATTCGAGTATAAACAAGAAAATTCTCTCATGAAGGTATCAAGTCCCGGGGCAACTAGGTTACTAAAGGTACCGGATGATCTAGATCGGTTCAAGGACATGCCTATGCACGTATGCTACGTAGAAGGTGAAGAGTCTAATTGCTCAGAAAAGAAAGGTGTATTTCTGCTCGAGTCTATTGAACCAGAGGCCTGTATATGGAAGTTGGCTAATGTGAAGGAAAACAGGGACCCTCTTCGCAAAGGTCGACCTTTAAGCCGACAACAGAAGGATTGGAGATTGAAACTGCCATTTGGAATGCATAAGGAGGTATCTCTATACATGCACTAGTGAAAATTTGTCCTTTACCTAGAGCTGTTTTTGTTGTTGAAGTAAAAAAAAAAGTTTTAGAGATTCAAGTTTTGCGAATCTGGATTATTTAATGGATTTGCAAACTCATGCCAATTCTCTAGGCTTTCATAAGTCTTTCATAAATAGTTTTTTTTTTTTTTTTTTAAATGTTTGTGTAACGGGGTATATAACATTGTTGCCTCTCAAACTTGCCATCCTTTGACAACTTGTTCCCAAACTTTTAATTTTGGCAATTTACCCCGAGAACTTTCTAAACTGTTGCAATATACCCTTATATGACGTGACCATTATTTCTATTGTATGTTCTGTCTCATCACAAGTGAATATGAATGGAATACCCTTTTCAGAAAACTACTATTTCCCTACTCTCTGATTCTACTAAATGCAGATATGTTTGAACTTTGAATAATTACTAATAATTCAAATAACAAATCTCATATTACAAGTGGCCTATGAGCTGTTCAATTAACACAAATATGTCATTTTCCAATTTGAGTAGACTCGGCCTAAATTCTAACGAAGCAATCATTGAATCTTTAATATCTTTTCCAACTCTCCAAAATAAGGGAAAACTTCTTTTCCATGAATTAACTAAAGGGTAACTTGTTGCTACACATATATAGGTATACAAACTTGTATATATTTTTTATTCTCTCTCTTGTCATGGCCACCAAAGTCAATGGAAGGGCTTTCAAGTAATGTCCCCACAGACGTATGTTAGCTTACTTGTACTGTGAAAATTGAACACTTCTAAGTACAAGTGAAATGAATCACAGCACGCAATGTGGCTTCTAGTTCTTCATCAAAGTCACGCGGTCTCTATTGACTTTAGTTTTGAATCTTTTGATGATTGATTTGTTTGAGTCCTGAGTTCATCTCTTTTTAGAAGACATTGGTTCTTAAGGTTAGTCCAGGTCCTTTTTTTTTTTTTTTTTTTTGAGTTGAAGCTGCAAGTTGAGCTTCACCAAGAATAAACCTATACTTCATTTCAAGAAATAACATATGGGGCTTTGCGAGGAAAAAATAAGTTCGCAAGGAAAAGGCACACCAAGCAATGGGAAGAGAGAGAATTCTACAATAGACTGTGAGAAAAATACTATATCAGTAAGGTTCTGTTTTAAATCGTCAGATTTTTTGAGTTTATCATTTTTGTATACTTAATTAATCAACTAGTAGTTACATAAATCTTAAAAAGAAGTTTACATTTGCAGAATTGGTACGGCCGCCGGACTTAAAAACTAATCTTTCTTTATATTAAATTTGATTTTTTTAATCAAATATGATGATTAGATTAGAAACGTATACTATCATAAAAAGCTAAAAAAGGGTGGTCGGGAGAGAAAAGAAGCTAAAAAATAGATGGGGGATAGTTGCTGTTTTTCCTAATGAGAGGGTTGGTTGCTTGTCGTTTTATTGGTTGCTCTGTCCTCTCTCTCTCTCTCACTTATTTTGGTTGGATTTTCATTGTTGTCAACATTGAACTTCAGGCTAAGAAAAAAACACAGCCCCTGCGGGCATACGAATACAAAGGAAGCCCCACAAAAAAAATGGAGGACTTGCTTGAAGGTCTTTCGTTTCTTTTGAACCGTTATTCATCTTCAGATCACCAAAACAAGACAAACCCATCAACAATTAAACGTGAGGTCACAATCTAGATGGAATGTGACTCCTATAAAATAGACCCACTGAGTATAGTGGCTTAGTGGTAATGAATTACTGTGAGGGATTAGTGGTCAAATGTTCGAATGTTGGGTGGCCTTTTTGAGAATCTTAAATATGAATTCTTGTTTTCTACCAGTCTAATACTTGATAGAGTGGCTAGGATCACGCTCCCATGTATCCTTATTATTAGCACATTCAGTGGGGATGGGGCGACGTGCTCCCTTTAATAATGCCTAAAAAAGATATGTTGACGATGGTCCTTCCTTTCTTGGATATTTTTAATTAAAAAAAAACACAACAAAAAGAAAAAAAAAATAATCAAAGTGAAAGAGAGTTGAGTCATTGAAAAGAGAATTATATGTCCATCTTTGGAAGGCCCCCAAAGTAATGGAGTAGCCTCATTATATATGGATAAGTGGACCACAAAACGACAAGTGGGATTGTTTTCTTCTTCTATCAATTTTGATTTAGACCTCTCTCTCTCTCTCTCTCTCTCTCTCTCTCTCTCTCTCTCTTCTATAATGGGACAAATGCTGATTAGGTTAACCAACTCTATTGGCTAGGTGACTAAGGTTACCATGCAATAAGGGGTGCTTTTCTTTACTTTGGATACAGTATTTTTTTGTTGCATTTTGGCCCTCCCACAAAAACAAACCACAAACAATGTTTTTGTTAACATCTATACGGAAGACAACAATATGGGAAAAGGTTGAAACGTATTAGAAACAAACAATAGACTACGGACATGGTGAATTCAATCACAGTCTTGGCATTTCTGGCGGAGTCTTCTTCACTACTTATTTTAACTGACAAAATATCTTCCAATATTTGTGGGGATTATAAGTAAGATTTTTATTTTTATTTTTTTTCAAATTTTAGATCGAATTTTCAAGGTCAGTTATCAAGTAAGATTATTAATTTTTTTTTTTTTTCAAATTTTAG
This sequence comes from Ficus hirta, assembly GCA_038430175.1. NCBI lineage: Eukaryota > Viridiplantae > Streptophyta > Magnoliopsida > Rosales > Moraceae > Ficus > Ficus hirta. The sequence goes on along the minus strand of CM076595.1, from coordinate 10,671,296 downwards.
ATCGAATTTTCAAGGTCAGTTATCATATCTCCTGGTTTTTCTTTCAAACCCCTTATTAAGTTTGTCATTTGTTTTGGCAGAAAGAGACCTATGCTAATATTTTTGAAGACCATAATTCGTGAATGTAAGCTTTTCAACAACATTTTTGAATTATCTTATTTCTTTTTGTCCTATTGGTAGTGTATGATTCATGGAGTTAAAATAAAAAAGTATACAAAATTTGTGATTTCTATTACATAGCTGACGGTTCAAAATAGAGCCTTATCATTAGGTATTTTTCATGTCCTATCATCAAAATTTTTTTTTTTTATTTGTAGCATCTAAAATTAAAAATTCTATTATTTTTCTCAACCAAAGAAGCTGCTGATAATAAGAATTCTAATAGCCCAAATGAGCCCTCCAAACTGGAAAGAATTTAATGTTGTCATCATGAAATGATGCTATATATTCCTAAATAAACCAAATGAGATATTTGAATTCAAACAAACAAATGTACCTATCAAGAAAATTAATGAATATGTTGACTATGAAAAAGAAATATTGTTGAGATAAAAAATAAAAAATAAAAAATAAAAAGCGTGACTTTTGAACAGTTCATGAAAATGGGCCTCCCAAAGGTGATGCCGAATGACTACCACACCTAAAAAAACTTAAAATTGATTAGTGAATATTTTGCATTATTTTATAAGCTTAGTTGCAATAGTCTAATTTTTATTAGACAAGACCAAAAAAAAACAAAAAAAACAAAAAAACAAAAAGAAAAGAGAAACCCAAGTAAAACTTCTAACTTGCTGGCCTGAAAGTAAATCAACATAATTGTCCCCAATGACTAAATTTTGTGTTGTAGGCTTGTAGGGCCTGAAAATTTTCAAGAGTATCCGGGACGAGGGTCCGACAAGTCCAAACTGTGGGTCCTCTCTCATAAGTCAGGGAAAAACGTTAGTGTTTCTACCAAGAGACATGGCCTCGAGAGAGAATGCAACCAAGAAAATTCGAACCGTTCATCTAGAAGGGAGTAAAACTGCTGGTCAAGGCTCTCCAACCACTAAATTAGCTAGCTACCCCTTCGGGTTAATGACATTAGATCATTTGCAATCGAGGAACAAAAACCTATTTTTAGGTTGATGGATTAGACCTAACATGGCATGTTAATAATCATAATCAAATGATTAAGCACCATAGGTGTTTCGTTGATCGCTTTCTTTTTCGTGTCGGTAGACAATTGACGATTTTTATAAAATAGTTTCCATCAATAGTGCATGTCGATGAACGTCAAATTTAATCAAAGTCACATTAAAATTAAAAAAGTTACCAAAATTGACAAAACTTAATAAAGATTTTAACAATACAAAACAATATCCTATCGATAATGTATTATCATTCCCACCGATAAATTGTCAATTGTTTTTCTTATGGAGAGAGAAAAATACTTTTAAAGCTAGTTCAATTGTCAAGGGTGTGGGACTTGGATCTTTGCTAAAGCAGCCCAATTTAGTAATTATTCTATATAAGCCAAAACTGAGTACTAATCTGTCCAATAATTGTTACCTACCATGAGATTATTGCAAAAACCTAAATGCTTAACAGAAACTTTTGGTATGAGTTATGATATAGGCCTTTTTTTTTTTTTTTTTTCCCTTTTTCTTTCTTTCTTTCAATCAAGAGTAGGAGGGCTTGAACTCTATATTTTATGATAGAGTCCGGTTTGGAATTACTGCTCGTCCATACATGCAATCATAAGTCATCAAAGAATTGAACGAAAAGTCTATGGCAAGAATAAATATATCTGGGACCAATCAATGTGAAAAATCCTAAATCTGATGGACCTTAGACTTTGAAATAGGATGTGTCTTCGGACTTTAGGCATTTGTGACATTTTCTCCTATCATAAATAGCAAGAATTAGCAAGTCAAATTTGGCCTTATTTTTGGAGTTTCTTGGGTTAAGGGCGAAGAGAAAACTAGAGAGTGATTATAAGAGTGAACTTAATTAGAATATAATATCGAATGTTAAGTCAAATTTAGCCTTATTTTTTGGACTTACATGCATTATCAGCCGATAGAAACTAGAATATTAAAGGGTTTTATTAGAATTTAGAATTGTAATGCAAATTCAAGGAAAAGAATCTTTTTTTTTTTTTTTGTTTAAAGATTATTATTCGGATTTGTTATTTACCACTTGTATAAGTTGCAATGCCCGTTTGTTGTTATTCAATGATTTTAGTTTGCCTTTTATTCTAAAGTAATCAAAGATACCGTGTGCAATATGAAAGGGTAAGTTTGGTGGTTTGAAAGAGCAGAATTTTTTGAAATTAGATCCCCACACGCTAGTGCTTTATCTACGGTGGGATGTTTGAGAGTCTTATAGGACCATTTATCTCAACTATAGGTTAAAAATTATACGGTGTATGTCATGTAGATTTGAATATCGTGAAGAATTTTTTAGATAGTCGTCCGATCAAAATAAATTAGATGTGATGTATGGACCTATTATTCTCTTATAACATGATAATCTCATTATAGAATCTACCCTCTTTTAATTTATTTGTTTTTTGTCATAATTTTCTGTTCCCACAAAGAAATGTTGAGTGGGAGATTATCAATCCTTTAATTTGCATTAGAGTTTTAAATGGAGTGGAAGAGAACTTCCAACCCCATATAACTTTATGGTGTTTTTTTTTTTTTTAAATTCTTGAAGAAATTCACTTCCATTATTTGAATCCTACTACCAAAAGATAAATTGGGACCACTAAAAATCAATATACTTGACTCCATTTGAGAACGAAATAGATTTTGATATATATATATATATATATATATATATTTTTATAGTAGTACTAACTGTATAAGCATGGACAACAAGACAATATTTTCATTATTCCTAATCAATAGAAATAAGAAAAAATGAGTTGATGAGAGAGTTCAAAGTACTCCACTTAGAAGTTATGTTGGGATATTGCAAGGCAAAAATATGCTGCTTTTTAAGAAGGTGTAGCTTCTTGTCTAAAATATTATGATTAAGGATTGAGAACAACTTTTTCATATCCTTTGATCTTCTCAAGCAAAAACAGCAAACGTTTAGTTTGGTGAGAATTAAACAGGACACTATTTTGAATGGTCATAATCTTTATCAAAATTTTATTGATTTTGTATATGTATATTTTTGGATGTGATTTTGACTGAATCTGACATTTAAAAATATACATATTTAATTGTAAAAGGCTCAATAGTTTGGTGGCGTAGGAGAGAATATATGATGTTTATAATTGACTTGTGAAGAATAATAAACAAATATAGTAAAATAAGAAAATATGCCAAGGTATAGTCAATTTTTTGGTCCTAGCACGAATTCAATACTTCCATTATTGCTAGCCAGACAAGGTCCAAAATTCAGGAAATCTAATGACGTTCAAGAACCAGAATTCTATTAAAGAATGAGAGCACCAAGACCTTTGAATAGAATATACTTGATCAAAGGGGCAACTGTTAACTAGATATAGCCACTATCAAGTAGGAAATATAGTTTTTAATTTTATATATACATAAATATATTTAAAGTTTACTTTTTTTTTTAACTATATAAAAAAAAGTTTACATTTTTCCCACAAATATACTAATTTAGTAAATATAAGTGATAAAGTTAAGAAGTTGCTCTCAAGAACTAGTTCAATAAGGAAGTGGAAGCATGATAAGAGTGTTTGTTTCTTGTCAAAATTTGAATCAAAATTGTGGAAACGTCAGCCTAAGCAAAAGGCAAAGCCATAGTCCATGGCTATCTTGCTTTTTTTTTTTTTTTTTTAGTTTTTTTTAAACTAAAAAAAAAAAAAAAAGCAAGATAGCCATGGACTATGGCTTTGCCTTTTGCCTAGCTTTAAAAAAAAAAAAAAAAAAAAAAAAAAAAACCGTAGAAAGCAAAGCCAAGTCCCCATTGGTTTTGTCAGGGCTTGAAAATGTTTAGATTCTGCAAACTGGGGTACCAAGTCTTTATTTGTCATGATGTGGGGTTTTGATTTGTTGTGTTATGTTGCTTGGCTCTATACTTTAGAAAATTTCCCAAAAAAAAAAAAAAAAAAGATAAGGACACTTTTTAGTTTTTCTCCAAATTTTAGGTCATACAGTAATATGTCATTGAATTTCATAATATAACAAACTTTCGTTTCCCTCAAATTAGAATCTATAACTGTATAACGAATGTGATCCTTTCGGATGTTATCATGAACAAAATACACACGTGTTATTTAATGAGATTCATTAGCCATAATTTTCTCCCTCTTTTGCATCCTTTTACAAAAAAATGCACATGCATCTTATGTGACATTCTTTATCAGTAAGTTTAGATTTATTACAATAATTTAATAAATTGAAAATTACGTTTTAAAATTTAGGGGACACATTATGATTAGGTACAAAATTTAAGGGGGAAAAAAAAAAGCAGCAAAACTTACATTGAACAAGCCCTTGTACATGAATGGACACTGTGTCTTGATTTTGAAACGAAGGAGATTCCAAACCTCTCTTGATACATTCATCATGCTTTTTTTTTTTTTTTTTTGGGTGAATACATTCATCTTGATTTTGGGGTATTAACGATATTATTTTTCTAATATGTGGTGGTGGAGGTTGGATTGGAGAAACTAAAGAAAATGATGGTTGACATGATATCTTCAGAACAAACACCATGAAAGGTGACATAAAGTTTGCTTTTTTATTATTAAAAAAAAGCTCTTTTTTTTTTTGTGTGTAAATATTATTAAGGATATGCTGCAAAAATTGAAATAGCACATACAATTTCAAGAAGAAAGAGAAAATAGACGACTTTTGTTTTAATGGAAAGAAAAAGAACAAGTTATGTCGTGGGAAAGCTAGTGTCTTTACGTTAAGAGGGGAAAAAAGAAAGAAAGAAATATATAAAACATTTCTCATCATAAAATCCTTGGAAGAAGTAAAAATTTATAAAACTAAAAAAGAGTATGTTTTAAAGACATTCGTTATGATCACTGATCAACATCTCATCATAGGACTATTCTCACACTTATTTTAGTATTAATTGACGGGCACGTATCGAAATAGATAAATAAATCAAAAAAAAAAAAAACGATATTTGAACTATCACTTAACAATGTAGAAAAAAAGACGAATACTATTAATAAGTGCTTTCGTCCTTTCATATATGACAAGTAGATTTTTTGGTATGATTGAGTTTGATTTCTTTCCTTACTCTTGTGGATTTGCATAAGGTGCTTATAAAAAAAAATATACACATAATAACTATTTACGTATTCAAACACTAGATTTGGGAGTTACTTAAATTTACATGACAATTTCTGTTCCAAAAAATATTTGAGGTTTTTTTTTTTTTTTTTTTTTGGGTGTGTCTTGAATACACTTAGATTCAAGGTAGGGTACAACCTCTCTTGGTGGAGAGAATATTTGGGATCAAGAAGCTGTGATGGGGTAAAGTGTAAGACACACAATACATTTCCATCAAAAGAAAGATAGAAAGAAAGAAGGAAAAAAAAAATAGAAAAAAAACCCCAATACGTATAAGAAACATATAAAAGGTATAAAGTAGCTAGATTGGGGGAGACCAAAAAAAAAAAAAAAGAAAAAAGCAAGTTAAGGGAAAAGAAAGCCGCAAGATTTTTATGGATATATTGGAAGAAAAGTAGGAGAAGAAACTCTTTATAATGTGCTTAGTATAATTTACTTCCAAATAAAATCCCGCTACCACATTGAGAAATAATTTATTCATCTATTAATTAATTAATTAATTCAGGCTTTATCTTCCAAGACAAAAAGCTCCAATAGCACAAGTGTCAACAGCAAATTTGGACAGGTGTTTGGTTTGGTCCCATAGACTTTTTTTTTTTTTTTGTTTTTAAAATTTTTTATTTTCTCTCATCGAATCTATATTTATGTGTAATAATCTCTCATCTAACCGTAATATAACTTTTTATTTTGATATATATATATATATATATATTGGACATGTCTGATATTTTTTTATTTACATGTATGCAATTTTTAGTTAATTTGTGTATATTTGTTCATGATTTTTGTGTAACGTGATATTATTAAAAGATATCACTAAAAAAAAATATGTATCAATAGAAACAATATACAATAATAATCACATGACATGATTGATGGGCGTGTTAAGGATCTATATTGTATTAGTTTACAATAATACATTTTGATACGTTCATTATACAGTATAAAAAATACGGATAGTAAATTAATATGATTCATGTCGTATTATCTGATATGCTACTTTTTTATTATACCGTATTATATTATTTAATACATGAGTTAAAATCGGGGTGGGGTGAAGGCCAACCCGGGTCCGAGGTGGGGTCGGTTGAGGCCCAAGGACGTGATCGGGGGTCAGACCCGGAACATGATCAGGATCTGACTGGGAATAGATCCATCGATTTAGAATCGAGATCGGAGCCGACCATTTTTTCGAATGTTAGACATAAGACCTTACCTATAGTTAAATATAGGAAAATGTACAGCTGTGGTTCATCAGCTATCTACAACTACAACAGAATTAATATGATCTTTTGTCGTATCTGGCAAAATCCAAACTCAAAGACTTTCATTAACTGCATCATTTATAATTTATTGCCGGTAGAGTAGTGCCTTTTGAGTTTAGATTCCACTCTTCCTTCCTCTCATTTAAGACATTGTTTGTTGTAGCAGAGGATCTAGGAGTAGAGGAATTTGCTCATCATCTGTAAAATGTAGAGAGGGAAATGGGTTTTATTTATTTATTTGTTTATTTATTTGATTAATTTAGGTTTCTCTCTCTAATTTTACCCGTTTACTTTAAGAGAGCGAGAGAGAGAGAGAGAGAGAGCTGCGCTGTGTGTGTATGTGTGTTTTGTCACGATCATTGGATGCACGTGGAGGCCGAGAAGGTAAATTCCTTCTCAAATTCTAGTGAAGTTTATATATAATAGATAAATAGATATATATAAATACATGTATATATAGACATATTTATAGTCCTTAAATGGATTAGAGTTGTATGATATGATTATATATATTATATGCCAATTCAGTGTTGATGCCCACCTTCCAGCTTCGTCAGTTTCTTACACCTCTCTCTCTCTCTCTCTCTCTGCCACTCTCTCCTCATTTTTCCTTTCTCCTTTCGTCTTTGTAAGTATCCCATCTTTTTTTTTTCCTTTTTTATCTGTTGGGTTGGTGTTTTTCTGGTTTAGGAACTTTCAGCAGTCTTATACTGCATGAGATTGTTTGTGTCATATATATATATATATATATATATATAAACATATATCTTTGTAAGCTTCTCTCCCTAACAGAATGAGAATTTAGATTGTTTCACGATCTGGGGTTTCTCTTTTTTCTCCATAACAAAATTCATTTGGGGCTGTTTCATGTCAATCTCTAGATGATGATCACATCCGTACAGGGACTTAGATGAATTGTTTTGTTCTATCAAATATGAAAATCGCAGTACTTAATAATTTAATCCCGAGATAAAATTGCTCAATGCCATTCCATGCCATGTTATGTTTCTTCTCCTGACAAATTCCTTGCTATTTCTAATATATATATATATATGTATGTATATGTATATGTTTGTGCAGAAATAGTGGTGAAGTTGAGGGAAAAGATGGCTGTTTTGGGGGGTGAAAAAGAGAAAGAGTTGAGGATTCATGAGAGTCTGGATGAGCTTGGAACTGATTTGACAGACTATATAGCAGAACTTTCAGAGACTTCAGTGAAGGAGAGAGGAGTCTTTGCTCTCGCCTTATCTGGTGGTTCTCTCATTGGCTTAATGGGGTATCCATTCAAATGCCCTTCCTTTCTTCCAATATTTCCATTTTTTGCTTTTATGGATTTTTTTAAATATTATATATATATATATTTTTTTTGGTGGTGGAAAAACAGAAAACTCTGTGAAGCTCCTTATAACAAGACTGTAGACTGGGGAAAATGGTTCATTTTCTGGGCTGATGAGCGTGTTGTGGCCAAAAACCATGCTGATAGCAATTATAAGCTTACCAAAGATGGCCTTTTCTCCAAGGTTTGTTCCTTAAACCACTGTATTTATTTATTTTGAGCATTTTGGTGTTGTAATGTCAAATCCAGCTCGAATTTAAGTCCAGATCCGCTGTTCGAGTTTTGAAATTTCCTGAATAGGGTAACTGAATCGAAATATTGCTCGAGCCAATTCTCTTTCTAAAACCATGTTCCTTAAGTAGACATTCAAAGTTTTGCAGTTTTGTTGATGAAATTGACTTCTAAGCATAGTGAAGGACTTCGGTAATAATTTCTCCGGCCACTTTCATGGTGAAGAAGCCAGATAGCTATTTCAGTACTCCTTCCCTTTGGAGAAGGCGCTCACTTGGACGTAAATTCATCGTCTTCTCCCTCTTGGATTGGTTTTTTTTCCGTTCTTTTCGTTTCTTACCTGTCCTAAACTAAGTTAGTTTGTCGTTTACTTTGTGTTGGCTGCACATTTCTCTTTCACCTTCTTTCTCCGTTTGAGAGTTATGGCCTCAAGAGGCATATATTTTCGAGTCGGCGGTGTTGGAGCGCATTAGGAAGACGATAAGAGCAGTTAATTCCGGAAGCGGTGAAGTTGCTAGGTGTAAATCTAATGAAATGAATAAATTGTAGTTTTACCTTTTACAGGGATTAGTTTTTTTAAATGGATATGAAGCTTTGTTACTTAAATTGGAACTTGGATAATTAAGCATTGTCTAGTTCTTTGATTATCATTATTTTCTAAAGTTGCAACCTTGACTTTTTGAGGTATTTCTTTGACTTTTGGGCTCAATTTGCCACCAAATTTGGCAAGTTCAGTGACAAATATCAGCATGCTAGAAAACTATAGAAGCATGTAAATAAAAGAATGAAAGTGGGGTTTGTATTTTTTGTGCTAAAAATGTAGTAGAACTTAGTAAAGGTAGATAAGTCTCTTTCAACCTTTTGAATTGGAGTAGTTCAACTAATGTGGAAACAAATGACTATCTAAGCCGTTTTTTTCTTTGGAAAAAAAAAAAAAAAAGCATGTTACAGTTCTAATCGAAGAGATTTTCAAGGTACCGAAGCCCAAATTTTCGAAAGGATCGAGTTGTGTATGACAGGGATGACACGACTCATCTATCCTCGAGTACCTGAGATACAAGATTTTACTCCTTTATTAACCACCCGAAATGATACGCTCTTTGTTTTCGAGCAATACGTGTGTCTTTTGTTGAGATGGAGTAGCCTCTCGGTGATGAAGCGAGTAAAATAAAGGAAAAACAGAAATAGCATTCTTAAAAACTCTCTTTTTTTCAATGGACTTGTTTTATAGCTACGTCTATATTTTCTCAACTGCTGTTTTGGTTTTGGTTCTGCAGGTACCAATTGTTTCTAGTCATGTGCATTCTATCAACGACTCGGTGTCAGCAGAGGAGGCTGCCAGTGAGTATGAGTTCGCCATTCGGCAGCTGGTGAAATCTCGCGTGATCAGCGTGTCCGACATAAGTGACTGCCCCAAGTTTGACCTCATCCTTCTTGGTATGGGCTCCGATGGCCATGTTGCCTCTCTGTTCCCTAACCACCCGGTGCTTGACGAGAAAAATGAATGGGTGACTTTCATTACCGACTCCCCCAAACCACCACCTGAGAGGATCACTTTCACTTTGCCAGTTATCAACTCTGCATCCAACGTCGCCGTGGTCGTGACCGGCGACAGCAAAGCGGATGCTGTACACTTGGCGATCGATGACATTGGACCGGATTGTCCCTCGGTGCCTGCAAGGTTGGTCCAGCCAACCAAAGGGAAGCTGGTGTGGTTTTTGGACAAACCAGCAGCCTCAAAACTAGATGGTTTTCAATTTTCGGAATAGGGTCGATCTCTTCATTCTCAATTGTATGTTTTGTATTTAGTGAAGGGATTCGACGCTTGTGCTTCATTTTTCTCTTTCTTTAGATCCCTTATTTTGTTTTTCTTTTTTGCTTTTGGGTAAAATTCTCAACTTTGCCTTGGTCTTCCTTCTTCTTCTTCTTTTTTTTTTTTGTTTTTTTTGTTTTTTTTTTTGTTTGTTGTTGTAGGGGGTTGGAGAAGTGTGGTCATCCTTTTTGTTTAGTAGAGGTTAATAAAAGTTGGGTCCTCAAGTGAAAAAGCTCTACTTCTGTAGGCTTAAGATAGCCAGCACTTTGCATTTACAACATACTTTTAAACAACACAACTGAGGCAGACATTATCATATGACAACAATTCAATGCTCCTGGGCACTACCGGTTTTTTCACAGATATAAGATAATGTCATATATTTCCCTTTATTTTTCGGATTATTCTCACACATACTTTTGAATTTCAGACGTCATTTCCACTTTATTTCTACACTTCTTATTTTGTATCTTAAATTTTGAATCAGTCCCACTTAATCCTTTTTATTAGAATTCCTATTAAAAATAAATGGAAATGAGGGGATTATGTGCCCTCACATTGAGTTATTTTTTTAGGTTAAGTGAGATTAATTCAAAATTTGAGAGGTAAAAATGGAATTTTCAAAATTTGAGGTGCAAAACAAGAATGATCCTTATGTTGGGGCACATGTGAGATTAATCTTTTTGTTATAATAATAAGAACTTGAGTTATTAGTAGATGACTTATCCACTTGGGGAACAGATAAGGAGATGATTTTAGGCATATTAATTAATTAAAGTTTAGGAGGCCATATGTTGTCTTGGGCAATAATTAGCTGCATGTGGGAAACAAATGCGAAAAAAGTATGTTTGGAGGCTACTGAACCTACTTGTTAGCCCTTCTTGAATGTGCTGTCCTAGTTGTTTTGTACCACTTTACCTCATTTAAAAAAAAATAAAAATTAAATGAATTGAGTAACAAATGTTGTCCAACTACATAAAATTTGACATCATACCATACAATAAAATCATATATATATATATATATGAAACTTCACCGACTCTCGATCATCCTAAATAAATCGATGAAAGCTACATCACAAGTCAACTCTCCAAGATAAGGACTCTAGAGCGTGTGGCATTCACATGGTGTTTCCAATTGTCAATAAATTATTGCATTTCTCTATCACAACTTATTAGATATGTTGTTGTTGTACACAATCTTCCTGCCCCTAATAAATATGCACTTTTTTTTTTTTTTGACAAGAATATCATGAATCATTGAAACCCAAGTTAAAAATAATAATAATAATAAAATAAGATAGAAAAGAGTAACTTGTAAACCTTTGTTCTAAGTTGCACATGATATGCAAATAACTTCACAAACTAGAATAGAATGTTGCAAAATTGGCGGTTCTAAAAGAATTGTGAGATTGTGATCTATCAATGGAATACAAAATTGGCGGTTCACAACTAAAGGTAAACATCCCAGTTGTCAAAAAGCAAAGGGGAAAAAAAGAAAAAAAAAAGAGAGAACTCACTTTACAGGGGGAGAATTTTCAGCCTCCCTAGAGAATATCATGGCTTATATTGTATTTTATCCGTGCTATAAGCAGGATCGTGAATCAAGCGACAGGCTCTACTATCGTGCGGTATTCCTTTTCGGTTATTGACCTTATGCCATTCGGATCGGGAACCACGTCTTCCATTCCTTCTTTTGGAGGGAAGCCACACTCTCGCCCCAGCACCCATTGGTCTATGACCCCGCAATCAATCGCATACTTGATCGAGTGCTCTAAGTAGCCCTTATCGGTCACTAGATCCGGCTGTACAGTCAACATTCTCAGGAGCGCTGAAATGAACATGTGACAAAACTTAGGATACGTATGATTCTGGTCGTGGAAGAAATAAAAAGCTTTAAGATGCTTTTATTACTCTTTAACTAAACGAGAAGAAAATGATTGTTCTTACGGACTGTAATACCTGCAACGATACCATCTCCAGATGCTGACATATCACAAGTGAATGGAGTAAGGTGGGGATCTTCCATCCCGCGCACAGAGCCATTGTGCTCTTTAGTGTAGTAGTGTATCTTAGAGGTCCCATTTGTCACGAACAATACCTTGAGATTTTCGTGCCAGAGTGGTTCAACCACTTCTGGTTTAAAATGGATAAATTTTGACTTGTCGTTATTTTTGGTGTCAAATTCTTCTGTGGGCGTGATTCCGCAGAGAAATTCAAGTTCCTGCTTAGTAACTTCAATAATATCTGCAAGATTCCATACTTGTTGTATGAAGGTTTTGGCTTCTTCACTAGAGTGCCACAGTGGCAGTGGAAGGTTTACATCGTAGAAAATAACTCCTCCAAATTTCTTTGCAATCTTGATGGCTCGCAATGTAGTTGCTCTCATGTTTGGATCAAGAAGAGAATGCGTGCTGAAGTAGAACATTGTTGCCTGCACAATAGGTAATCAAAAATAGAACCCGCAATGTGGTGTGAAAATCAAAGGAATTAAGTAGAATCACAATTAAATAAAAGCAACCATCAGAAAAGCAATCCATTTTCAGATGTTTCCTACATCCAAGTTCAATTCCCGCCCATGACTCATGGATAAAAGATAACAACATCAACCAACAGGTAAAAATTAGTGACATGAGAATGAAATCTTTTACCTCCTTCAGAACATCAATATTGATTTCAGACTTCGATAGAGAATCTTCTGCACAAGGTTTGACACATGTCATTTTCAAGCGGCCCCGTTTACCAATTTTCATATATGATACCGCCGTTTCCCTTTTACTGTCAATGCGAACTGATCTGGTTTGCACACTGTTGACATTCAAATAATACAGCATAGCCTCACCATAATCATCAGTCCCAAGTTTTCCCATGAAAGCAACTTTACCGCCCAAGCTCGCAAGAGCTATTGCAACACTTCCTGCAGATCCCCCCGGAGACCTCACAAATTTTTCTGGGGACCATAAAGCATCTTTCATTCTTTCGTGTATTTCATAATCTATAAGCCTGTGGGCCGGCCTTCCGGATGGTACAAAAGCATGTTGTGCAGCTCCAAAACAACATACAAGAGGGGGCCAACCGTATGTGTAGCTAATATCCTCTCCCTCGTCTATTTTCAGTTCTTCGTCGCTCTCATCCTCGATATTTGCAACATATGTTGACTCCTCCGTTTCCCTCACTTCATTCTCACTGACCAAATCTTCAGCACTCGCATCTTTTTGCTTAGTCTTCCTCCTTCCTCTTACCTTCTTCTCAGCCTTTACTTCCTCCGTGCCAGCAGAAGTAGCAGATGAAGCTGGAAAATGACAAACAAGCTTTCAAATTAGCGCCAACCAATTGAGACGATGGTGAATGTTTGAAAGTCATCAAAGTTTATCAGGCTCCATCATAGTTACAACTTGTCTGTTTCGTTATGACTTTAGAAAACACGCTATCGGTAGGCATTCTTTTGTATAGAATCCTTCATTTTGTGCTATATATTAAGGATTATGCGCGACAGGAATGCAAAAACTAGTAAGCAATATCGATAGTGAAAATTTCTAACGAATCAAAGTTTCATCAGATTCCATCCTATTTGCATAATGTTTGTTTTTATACGATATTAACAGTGACTAACATTTAAAAACACGCAACCAGTAAGCATTCTCTACCCGTAATAGCCTCGCGCGTGAGGCTACTAAAGATGATACCTTTCTTTCGAGTCTTCCGCGGAGATTTCTTCGAATCTTTATCAGAATCCGAAACCACAGTTTCCCCACTCTCCACATCACTAGTTACCTCCAAATCATTACTATCCTCCTGCGTTTCCTTCACCTCTTTCTTCCTAGTTCTCTTAGCAGTCCTAGCCGTCTTCTTTTTCACTACGACCTCGTCGCCTCCATTGGAGGCTTCCCCGGCCGAATCAACTGCAAGTTTCTTTCTAGCTGCAACTGCCCATTTGCTATTCTGCAGTCTAAAACCCTGAAGTTGAACAAACTTCTGCGGCGGGTTAATAATCGGCGCCCAATTCGATTGGAACCTGCTGTTAATTCATTCAAAAACAAACAAATTAACTATTTCGTCCATAACAGACATAACAGACGAATTTTCGTTTCAGGGTTTAAGAGGTTTATGCAAAATTCGGATTCTTTTCATATTTCTACTAAAACCCAGCTATAGATTCTGTTTTTTTTTTTTTTTTTTTCCCCTCTACATTTAATCTAAACATAAGTTAAAAGCAACAAAATGAACTTCAACAAAGAAAGAAAAAAATATTTGTTTTGTTTTGTTTTGTTTTGTGTTACAAATGCGAAATAAAGTTAAGAAAGGATGAGAGAGAGCGAAAGAGATGAAAACCTGGGCAGTAAGAGGAAGCCAGTGAAAGAGAGAGACGCCATAGATGGAGAAGAGATAGAGGTAGCCATTCTCAGCTAATCTTGTTTGACAGACAGACGACAATGGAGAGTCTGGGTTTAAGACTTTGGAAGCTGTGTCAGCGGGAGAGAGAGAGAGTGAGAGACTACTCTGGATGAGGAATTTTTACGAGTTTGAAAATGAATAAATAAAAAAACCCAATACGGTGCGTATAAATGAAAAATGTAGGTAAGACATTTATTAAAAAAAAAAAAAAAACTTTAGTTGCTGATTCGTATTCTTTTTTTTTTTTTTAAGTGTGAAATTACGCTCGATTAATACTCTCTAATTGCTAGATTATATCTGTAAACTTTAATCACAGATGCAGCAATTTTGAAGTTTTAACACAATTAAAATTCTTATGAAAAATATTTTAAAAGAAAAAAAATCTTATGAAAAATAAAATAAAAAATAATAAAAAGAATGATAGTAGCAAATAGGAAAAAATAATTCAAACTCAAAAAAAATATATGATTTTTTTTTGTTCTAAAACTCTTGACAATGAATATATGATTATAACCGAAATTTAAAAAAATTATTTATTTATGGAAATTAAAATATTTGGTATATTTATGAAATTTAAAATTAAATAATTTTTTAAAGAAATTTTTAAATAAATAATCAAAATTTTTAAAAATTAATTAAAAATTATTTTTTAAAAAATAATTAATTAATTTTTTAAAATAATTAATCAATAATTAATTATATAATAATCAATCAATAATTAATTTATATTCAATTATTAATTAATCATAATATCAATCATCAAATTTTATACTCAATCAATTTTTCTTATATTAATTCAATATTTGTTGTAATAATCACTACAAATTGACCTAAATTCTTAAAAATTTAGTTTTATCTCTCAAAACTTCTAAAATTTGTAAATGTACCCCATATAATATATATGTGTACTCTTTTTTTATTTTATTTTATTTTTTTATTTATTTTTATTCTGCCGTTTTTTGCCCCTCTCTGTTTAGTTGTTTAGTTTTTCCCCTTGGTTCATTTTGCTCCCTCTCCCATCAACGGAAGCACACTTCTGTCTTTGGCCTCACCTCTAAGCGTTCCACTGAGTAGAAGAGAAGGCCAATTTCTGCAGCCAATGAAACTTTCTGGAGCAAAAAGGATAAATTTTGAGGTTAGGGTTTTCTCTCTTGAATGGCCTTAATCTGAAATTTCCTTTTTCAATTGGTGTGTCCTTCTTAGATTTCAGTTCTAAAAATCTGAGTTGGATTCTGGGAAATGATAATACTGGTTCATTGTTTTTATGAGGTTAATCTAAAAAAAAAAAAAAAAAAAAGAGTTCTGCAAAGATTATAGAATCAAACTGAGGCCTATTAATCGGTCAAAAAAAAAAAAACAAAAAGCAAAAACAAAAACAAAAAAAAACTGAGGCCTATTTAATAGGATTTATTTATTTTTATTAAAACTTGATTAATATGATTAATTTCCTCATTTTGAGACTTTTTAGATGGATAATTTGTTAAAAAGTTTCCTAGAGCTGGTTCTGGCGTAGCTACAGAGGTAGAAGAAGAAAATCAGCTTCTGAATATGAACATGTTCAAGCAGCTCCTGCCCAGCAAGCGTGGGCTGAATTGTGTCTCTAAGTACTCTAAAGAAGGTAAAATATCAAACACATTTTGCTTTTTTGATACTCGTTTGCATCGGAAAAGTACATACGGATATAATGCCAAAATTTTCGACTATTATGACATTTTCTTTTTCGATGTGGAATTCAAAATAGGCATGAAATTCGAATTTTCTAAACTTCGGCTTCACATGAACCTGCTGAGAATGTAAACAAGATAATCCTTGTGGGGTGGTTGAACTAAACGTATACTTTAAGTTTAAGGAAAATGCTATATAACCCCATTCCTAATCAGAATCTACTCCTGTTTGGTTAATACTTGTACGTGAGTCCCAGTTTTTTGCACGAAAAGGTGAAAAGGAAGTGCTTTTAACCTATAAAATTTTGGCACATCAGAATGGGGGGTTATAACCCCCTCGGGACAAATAGCAGTGCTCATATTTTAATGGCATAACCTTAGTGATTTGAGATTCCATTGGAGTGATAGTATTGTTGTTTCATATGCTAGAGGTCCTTAAAACTAGATATACCAAATTCTAACTTTGGAAAAGAGTTATAGTCACCTAAGAGAATTTTCTAATGGTCCTTTTCTTTGAATAATCTATTAGAGCGTGAAATGCCATGAAGTACGGTTAAATCTGTTTTTTAGATGATATTCAGATCAGCATTTGGTATAATTTATGGTTGGTTTGGTTCAAAGAAATAAATTAAATATCCAGGTTCTGTTTAGAAAAAAGAGAGAAGAAATAGGTAACATATCCATGATTTCTAATTTTTTGTCACATTCTATTTGTAATTTGCTTCAATTAATGCAGTTTCTTCTATTTCCTTCCTCCATTCGTCATCGGAAGCATCGGTGGAAGTTCATTCTCCGGAGCAAGAAGTAGTGATTGCTTTGGGGAGCAATGTGGGTGACAGATTGCATAACTTCAATGAAGCCTTGCGGTTAATGAAAAGAACAGGCATACATGTTACAAGATACGGTTGTCTGTATGAGACGGCACCGGCCTATGTCACTGAGCAGCCTCAGTTTCTCAATTCTGCTATTAGAGCTTTCACGAAACTCGGACCGCATGAGTTGTTGGGAGCGCTGAAGAAGATTGAAAAGGAAATGGGTCGTACTAAGGGCATAAGGTATGGCCCTCGGCCAATTGACTTGGATATCTTATTCTATGGGAACTTGAGGGTCAATTCTGATGTCCTTACTATCCCACATGAAAGAATTTGGGAAAGACCATTTGTAATAGCCCCAGTGATGGATTTGCTGGGATTAGCTATCGAAAATGATACAGTTGCTTGCTGGCATTCTTTCTCTACTCACTCCAAGGGAATTTTCGAATCCTGGGAGAAGCTAGGTGGTGACGCTCTAATCGGAAAAGAAGGTATGAGGAGAGTTTTACCCGTTAAGAAGGACTTATGGGATTGGTCTCAGAAAACCTCAGTCATGGGGATCCTTAATCTGACTCCAGATAGCTTTAGTGACGGAGGAAAGTTTCAGTCCATGGAGGCCGCGGTCTCTCAAGTGCGCTGGATGCTTTCGGAAGGGGCAGATATGATTGACATTGGTGCGCAATCTACACGTCCAACGGCAACTCGGCTCTCTCCCGAAGAAGAAATGGATAGACTGATCCCAGTTTTGGAAGCTATTCTTGAAATGCCTGAAATGGAGGGAAAACTTGTATCCGTAGACACTTTTTACTCAAAAGTTGCTTCGGAAGCAGTCAACAAAGGGGCTCATATTGTAAACGATGTGTCTTCCGGGAAGTTAGATTCTGACATGCTTAGGGTTGTCGCTGAGCTTGAGGTTCCTTATATTGCAATGCACATGAGAGGTGACCCGTCAACTATGCAGAATAGCGAAAACCTACAATATGATGATGTTTGTAAGCAGGTTGCTACCGAGCTTTACTCAAGGCTGAGAGATGCCGAATTATCAGGTGTCCCAGCTTGGAGGATAATCATTGACCCGGGGTTTGGATTTTCCAAGAATACTGAACAGAATTTGGATATTCTTATGGACCTTCCGAAGATCCGAGCAGATATTGCAGAGAAAAGTTTGGCCTTGTCTCATGCACCTTTACTAATTGGACCTTCTAGGAAGAGCTTTTTAGGCAAAATATGTTCTCGCCATGCTGCAGTCGAGAGAGATCCTGCTACCGTCGCCTCTATCACTGCCGGAGTTCTTACTGGTGCTAACATTGTGAGAGTACACAACGTGAGATACAACCTAGATGCTGTGAAGCTATGCGATGCAATGTTGAGAAGGAAGAGATCTATTGCATCATTTTAGTAAATTGGGCAAACTGCGCAATTTTTTCTTACTGCAAAGTTTTGCTTGTCGAAAATGCGTATCGTTTTACTTTGTCTCTGTCTGAGTTGTTTGACAAACTCTCTAGAGAATCTGTAATTCTTTTTTGTTTGTGAATTCAACACTAGGGTGTAATCTAACTATGATGTCTCTCTGAAATTTTGAATCTTTTTACCTTGTTCTACATAAGGAATTCTCTAATTCGTTTATTGTTTGACCAACTTCTCAACTCTCAACATGTTCACTTTGTTTGTATAATGCAATCTTTGGTAGCTTCATCAGAACTTGTCTACAATTCTAGTGGGCTGTATTTTGAGCTTTCCACAGGTTCTCTTTACTATCTGTTAAGTTTCTGAAAAGGAGAATAAATTCAGCAGAATAAATTATACTCAAAAGGATAGTCTTGCAATGTGAGAGTTAATTTCTTCAATCTACATTAAACCCAAGTATAGGTCAACAATTCTGAAATGGTTGAAACACCAAGAAACTCGACAAAAAAAGAAGATAAAGGGGTTACACTAAAACTGCTCAACCCTATGAACCAGAAGGTTAACCATAAAAATTTCTCATTCAGTTTTAACGAAGCACAGAACGGAGTGCTTTGGCAGCAGTGAGCATAACTATACTTGGCTCTCTTTCAAAGCCTCCGCTTCTGCCCTCGCCATGGGATCATCCTTGGTTTCAGCTTCGTCTTCTCTCTCGCCTTCTCGCTCTTGAGCCATTTTCTTCCTGTGCAACTCCTCAGCCGCCTGCATCGCCGCTCGGTTTTCTGCCTGAATACGTTGCATTTCCTCCTCTTGTTGCTGCCGCTCAAACCACGTGTCCGCATCCGCCCAAACTATCAAACAAGAAAAAACACACACATTATAAGCTTTTGTTTGACACCTCGTTTTTCACCCACTTTTCAAACTTCTATTGTTTTCTCTCACTAGAATTTGAATTTACTTGCGGGTTTGAACCTATGATCCAATTAGGGCCTAACTTCCCAGAATAAACAAAATCTGTCCTCAGGCTTCTAGTCTAAATTATGAAACAAATAAGGATCCAAGTGATTTCACAATATTATCTACTGTTCGATATTATCTATAGATCAAATAATGCATCTTAAGGATTTGATTTTCCGCACATTTTCTCAGAATAAATGAAACAAAATTTAAAAAAAAAAAAAGTTTCAAAAGGGCTTAAAACCCTAAACCCCAAATTCAGAAACAAGATGATTCAAATTCCCACAGATATCCCAAAATTTCAGCAAGAGAATGAATTTACGGAAATTAATCGAAGCAAAAGAGAGGAATTTAATCGAAGAGAAGGAAAGAGAGAGAAGCATACTGGGCTGAGCGGCCCAGCCCTGCTCGCCACCCTTGATGCGCTCGGGGAGGGCGTAGTTGACGGTGAGGACGCGGCCATAGAGCTCGGCGCCGTCCATGTTGTCCATGGCGGATGCGGCGTCGTCTCGTTCGAGGAAGGTGACGAAGCCGAATGAACGGTGTTTCTGGGTGGCCTGGTCCAGCGGCGTCTTCACGTCCTTGATGTCTCCGAACGGAATGAAGGCGGCGTGGAGAATCGACTCGTTCACCTCCTCCGCCAGTCCTCCCACGTACAGTGTGTTCTTCTGCACTGCCTGTTGGCCCGCCGCCATTGCTGTAACCTTCCTTCTCTCTTACTTCTTCGTCTGTTTTCTGCTTCAGAGTTAAGACTGGTTCTGCTGAAGTTTATGAGTGTCGTTTGTGTGTGTGCGTGTGTTGCGCGCTTTTTTTTTTTTTTATATTTATTTTATAATAAATTGTCGTTTCGCTTGTAATAGACTGTATTGTTGGGGTTTATGGGAAAATCATCGAAGTTTTCGTAAAATTAGAAGGGGGAAAAAAAAGTCGGGTTTTTAATGATCTTAATATATAATTTTGATTAATTGATTATGATTAATAATTGATTAAATGATATTTTTCAAAATAAAAAATTCGGTCATTTTACTTAAGTAAATGCTTAAAAATTATCTATTTACCTAATTTTTCATTTTTAAAATTTAGAAAAATGACTTTTTTATGATCAATGAATTAATTGTTTATCATCGGTATAAGGTTTTTTTTTCTTTTTTTTTTTGTGGGAAAATGATAATTATATTTTAAATTAATAAAATACAAATATTAATATTTTGAATGATCTTATATCACATGAAAACTTAACCTCAATTACAAATCGGTTCCACCAGTAAATTCTAATAAAACAAAAAATGGGGTAAAACGTACACCAAAATCCAACAATAGGAAATCGAAAAGGCACATCAATCATTGAGTACACAGATGACTCTTTCAACAATATCGTTACAATCGATAGAAAACTCCGATCGATTGGGAACAAGAGACTTATAGCAAAAATGTCACCCACAACACCGCATAGAATTAATTCTAACGGATTCTACACCCAAACATTATAAGAGAGTGTGGAGACCACATCTGTTTTGACAAAATAAACACAAAATAATACCAACAAACACAAGGCTGAAATACCTTCGTCTTTGTTTTAAACAAATAATTATAACAAAAATTAGAAAAACCCCAGACACCATGGATAATACATTTGGTGACAAGCCAACAAACGCGACCAAAGAGATCAAAACGCATCTCATTCGATCATGAATCCATCCCTCCAACCAAAACCATCATCATGGAGTCTAAAACATCTTCTCTAGAGCCGGTAGTCCGGTGACCAACTAAGAGGCCGCACTGGATTTCAATCCCAAGAAAGAAATACAGACGCGTAAACCCTAGCACAGAAGAAAGATAAGGAGAGAGAGAGCAAGAAATAGAGTGATAGTATAGTTTTCCTTTTCTTTCTAAAAACCATGACAAATCATTGTTAAAAAAAAAAAAAATGAGGTCTCATATCCTCTTATACCTCCATCTTCTCCCACTTTCTCTTTACTTGTTGCTACACAATATCCTCTCTCTCAACGCGCTGATGTGTATATCCTTCTCCTTTCTCCACATGAGCTACCATTAGGTCTCTGCTACACCGTCGTTGATCTTGGCGAGGTCCCCTAGCGTTGGGAGCTCTTGATCCAACCATAAGCCATAAGGGACCCGTTGCGGCTAGGTCTTGATCTCCCTACAACACCTTCGCCGGAGTTCCCCTTTCGCGGCTGTCCCCTAGCTTTCAACACTTTAGCTTTCTTACCCCCAATAAAATAAATAAATAACTTTCAGCTATTTCTTTTATAGTTCTATCTTCTATGCAAAGCATCAAAAATATCTCTTTTTGCTCAAAAATTATGAATGATGGTTGAAGTATAGTTTCCTAGTTCTTCTTCTTCTTCTTCTTCTTCTTCTTCTTCTTCATTTTTTTCCCCTTGAGGCACCCGTTATCTTTCATACTTGAGGGATATTTTGAGCAAAAATCAATTAAATATATTTTTTTTTTGATAAGTTGTTTCCCATCAAAATCTTCATATACCCCACTCTTAGGAAAAGCTCCCTTGTAAAAAAATTTATACCAATAGTTTATGTCTTTAGATCAATTTATATTTCCTACCAAACTTTGCATCATTTATCAAAGTGCCCCGAATTTCAAAAATTCTTACAAAGCCTTCCTTCAAATCAATTCCGTCAATGAATAGGGTGAGAAATTCTGCCATGTAAAATGCTGCAGGGAAGAAACACAAAAGAAAGCAACAAATTTCCAGTTTTATTGAATTGCATCTACTCTGATATGTTGTGTATTCAATCATCGTTCTTCACATCAATCACATCTTTAAAATCAATTTCCACTCTTCTAATTGTTTCCCCCAAATCTTTGAAACCCTAAATTATTCTAAATTTTGACAACAGAGAGGCATTAGCTAGGCAAAATTGTATTGCATGCATCTATCGTCACTTCTTACGCAGGTATAGGACACCAACTACAACAGAGATGCTGACAACTGCCGCAGGAACGACCCAGTATTGCTTTGTCAACTCTATGAGCTTCTGTGGCTGCTTCTTGGAGATGATTTCGAGTTCAGGAATATCAGAGGCGTCGAGCTCTCCAATGAAAAATGTTTCCATGAGCTCCTTCGCGCTTTTGCTATGCCCCGCATCTTCAAAATCTTCAGTGGCATCCCTCCCTTCAGTGGAATAAAAAAGCACATGGTTAGTTCAGATCGACGGTTTGTACTTGTATTTGTATCAACCTTTCTTTTTTGGCCAATGATAATGTGAGTTAAATACGTTTTTATACACCTCAAGATTTATGATAAAATTATCCAACTTGGAAGAAACATGAGAAACATACCAGTTGCAGCAAGCACTACATCATCTCCGCCGGGGTGCTCGTCCAAGTAAGACGACACATCATACACCTAAGATTGACGAAAGACGTTATGCTTAGATCCAAAGGAGAATGATTGGCAACAAAATGAGTGATTCAATATGCCGACAAGCCACAATCACAGGAAATGGAATAGTTTCATCAGTCACTATTTCATTGGAATATTATGATAAAACACAGATTTTGTTTCTATAACTTAATCTCTAAAGAAATCAGAAGACTAAAAACAATCTGTTGCCGATAAGCCACAAACACAGGAAAAGGAATAGTTTCATCAGTCACTATTTCATTGGAATGTTATGATAAAACACAGATTTTGTTTCTATAACTTAATCTCTAAAGAAATCAGAAGACTCAAAACAATCTTATTGTGCAAACCACAAAGAACACATAATGACAATGTAGCAATAGACGACGAAATTGAAGCGAAATTGGACGATTGCATCACTGAGATAACGAAAGAGAATCTGAAGCATGAAACCTGAACCCAAAAATCATCCTACGTTACCCGAAGAAATGTGGAAGAATCCAAAACCATCCCGGAAAAGCACCATCCCCGGAATCCAAAACCTTAATCATTCCAAAATCCAAACTCATCCCATCACCTAATGGTACAATCCACCCATCTACGACCAAAACAAGGACATAGATTTAACCCTCTACTTGGTATATTATCAAGCCTATCTTCTTCTCTCCAACCCCAAAAGGACGAGACAAAGACAACAAGACCAAACTAGCAGGTTTTGAAGTCAATAGTGTGTGAGAATTACGCTTATCTAAGGCCTTATCTAGCATCAACAATGAAAATCTCCAACAGATTATTTAGAAAATTTCAATATATATAGTATAAAGATAAATAATTAAACCCAAAATTAAAATAATATATATATTTATATAAGTGTGATTTTCATGATAAAGTCTCAACCTTTTTGCGGAAAATACAAAACTAAAATACGACAGGCCTAAAAAACACTAACCAGAACACCCCAAACACATAAGGTACAAAGATGAACTAAACACTTGGGCAAAATAGACCCAAAAATAAAATAAAATAAACCAAATAATAAATCAAAGAAAAAAAAAGGAACCAATATAATAATTTTGGGAGAGGAAGCCATGGATGAAGAGAAGAGAAGAGGAACCTTGCCGTCGACGACGATCCAGCAGTCGTCCTTGGTGTTGTGTTGGGAGGCTTCCGCCATTGTGTAGAGCTTCGTGAGCTGTGGCATCTTTCCGGGCTTCGATAAGGTCACCACCGGTCAGAGATTCTCGGTCACAGATGTTTCTCTCTCTCTCTCTCTCTGTCGCCGTTGAACGTCTCGGTGGTGCCACGGCCTCTGCCTGTGCCCGCAAAATTTGACGAGAGAGAGAGAGAGAGAGAGAGACGATTGAAACAGAAGACGGAAGAGAAGAAGAAAAAGGCCAGGAAGCCACTGACCTGACCTATTGAAGTGGCCCAATCATTCCGCTATAGCCCAGTTTGACAATTAAAGCCCACCATGAAAGCTTGTTTGCTTTTGAGGTTGAATCTGATTTTCAATCCTGACGATCTCCGTTGACATTCAAATGAAAACGGCGATCAGTAAACACGACTCTAGTTCTCAATTTATAAATTTGTCCTCTTAAATACTTTTCTTACGTAGGAAGATTAGTTCTATCAGTTCATGAAGTATTTTTGTTGTTGGTGTCGTTATTTTATTTTTTTTGTCGTTTTGGCTATTAGTGTTAGCAGGGTTATATAAACCCAAGTGTTTGGCAGATTATTGAATATTGCTATCATAAATTGGATTTGAGTTGTCTTCTCTCTTGCTTGGTTTTTTTTTTCCCCCTCCCTAACCATAGATTTGGCTTGAACCTTCTGATTCTGCTGCATCACATAATGTTACAATTATTTCAATTATTTTAAATTTCCACCCATGTTATGCCATTTTTTGTTCATTTTTAACATTTTTTTTATACGGAAGGTGCTTATTAGGACAATTTGTAAAATATGTTGATTCATATGAATGGCGGATACTAGGATCCATCTATGTTCACTACTTAACACAAGTAAGTCCAGTAGTTGCAAGTATAGTTTAACGATAATTTCAAAACTGACTTATTCATAAGATGTAGAATTCGCATCTTTCCATCTTCAAATTAATAATAATAATAATAATAATAATAAAAGATCTGGAAAATCAAATTTAATTCCTAAAGTAAAGACAACCATATAAATACGATCCCACACAACATAACAATTCTAACAATTCTAACAGTGATGAAACCAATAGAGAGTGATGGAAATGAAAGGTGTCATAATTGTATTTTTGATGCCCCTAAAATTATTTAAAAAAAAAAAAAAGGATTTCAAATTTATCCTCTTGTCATGACGTCTTTTCATCTAGTTTTAAGTTTTGATAACTGATTATTGACAAAAAGGTCATTTCATCAAAACGTAAAAATTCGAAATATCACGGTGTTTAATATCAAAATTTATGAACCAACAAAATTAAGATTGAGGTGTATAATTTTAAAGGTTATTTATGATAATAAAACATAACTTTATATACAGTACTCAAGTGACATGAATTATATAAATGTGGACCAAATATGGCTACAACTAGACGCCAGCCCGATGTTGTCTTTCGAAGCAATCTATACTGGCTTTGTATTTTTTATTTTTTCTTCTTTTTCACCCAAGCTATTCAAATTCTTCATTAATTAATTGCTTTTTACTCGATGAAAGCTACATGTATTAAGAAATTGGCTTTTACAAAATTTACTTATTCTTTACTCATTTCATATGTAAAGTTTCCCATGTTAAGTTTTTCTTATTAGAGCATATATACTCACAAGGTAGTATATATATACACACACACACATATACATACATATATAGGTGCATGTGTGGACGAAATACTACCATGGCCCAATGCTAGACATCAGCTTTATGATGTCTCTAAAATCAATCACCAATGAGTTGAATTTTTCTTTTTTTCCAGAGTAGTCTTAAAATTATTGTTGATGAGCACTAGATTATAGCTGCTAGTCTATCATAATATGTCGTAACTTGAACATTATACATAATTAGGAGGAAATGAGTATTATACATATATATATATATATATATCATGAGCATCGCTGCGACGACTACCATTAGTGTTGATTTTAATCATGTCGCTCTATATAAATGCCGAGTAACTTTCATTTATATAATAAATCATGTTAAAGAGTAATGGTGATATATAAAAATTTTTATGGTTTACACACACACGCATTATATATATATATATATATATATATATTTTTTTTTTTTTTTTCTTTTTCGCAACGTGAAGAAACACTATATATACGAGTCATCAGTCACCAAACGAAAAACCGCCAGTATCACCGGCATGCACCGTCGTAAATATGAAACGAAGTCAGGGAAAGGAGGTTGAAGAGTATTCATGTTCATATTATTTTCAAATCTTATTGTTTATCTAAAGAATGCTGTTCTGTTTGAAACTTATATAAAGATAGATAACTTTCAATTAAAAATGAGAAGGTTAAAGAAAAAAACTAAATTGTGATTGTAGACATAGTCTAACGGTAATATCATATCTGATTCCATTTAAAGGTGCAAAATCTGAATCCTCCTACCCTCAAGTTCAAAAAATAATAATAATAATAAAATAGGTCGTTATGTTTTTCTCAATTTAAAATCCATCTCCTTACGAGTCCTAAGCTTGTAAGAAGTCTTTTCTTTCACATAGGCTCGTTATATCTAGCTTTGCTAACTTTCTCATGAATCTCAAGCGAGAATTTCCATCTCTTTCTATGCAAGTATAAGATTATTAAGTTTACGCTTTAGAATTTCGATCCTCTGAAAAGTTTTCAACTGCAAAGAGTCTTTAATTATCTGTTGAATCTTTGGACCTAGTGTTGTAAATCTTTGATATCTTGTCATTATTTGAAATATTTTTTCCTCATTTTTTATTAGACACTAAAATAAACCATGTCATCATGGTCCACTTCATCACTCCATAAATTTATATATGTACACTATAGAGGAATTGCATATACTATAAAATTATGCAATAATGTAGAAAGGACCGACCTGAAACACGTGGGGTGGGGTGCTTGTAGTTGTATTGCTGGAGCCAAGCAAATCTCCTTTAGGATTACATATATCAATGGGAAATCATGACCTACCTTACACAAAAGCGTACGTGCCAACTCTAACAAAGCTGGCATTAATTTCATTAATTGAATTTTTTTTGCTTTTACTATAGTTTTTTTTTTTTTTTTGGATAATTTTTCTTTTACTATAGTTAAAACGTGGAAAATTCACCTTCCATGGCTCCTAGTTCACTGTGTAATTCGGCATGGTCCTATAAATATGTACTGGCCATGCAAAATAAATAAATAAATAAAGTTTAAAAGATGAAATAAGAATGATTTACCACATGTTCTTTAATAGTTTTTTATTCTCATGGTTATTCTGACCTTCTTGCTGTTCAGTCCCTGTCACTCTATTCTTTTTCTTCGTCTAATTAAACTCATTGCATTGCAAGCAAAAATGAAGAATCTTTTTTTTTTTTTTTTTTTTAAGCAAGTTGTTAGCGAGCCAAATGTCTATATTTTCGATGGAAAAATACTATGGATATCGATTTTAATCTCAATTTTTTGAATACCAACTTATATAAAATGTAAGTTGTCTTTTTTTAATCAAGATTGTCGTATTAGAAGGTGCTGCTGGATCTCCTCCTTCAATAATCAACTGCATCGATCGATAAAAAGATGATAACTCACTGTTATGTGAGTTGTTGTTTAAAAGTTAATATTAGAGTTGGTGTCCTTAACATTACTCTACTTGAGGAGACGAGTACTGCCGAGACACCAACTCTAATCCTAACTTTTCAGTATCAACTCACGTGACGGTGAGTTATCATCTTTTTATTGGTAAATATAATCAATTTATATGACAATTATGCAAATACATGTCAATAAAAAATGACAACTCATATTATCATATACCCACATCGATTAGTACTCAAAAATCAACCTTAGAATTGATTTTTTTAGTATTTTTTTCATATTGGAGGGTTTTGGCCATTTTTTATGCATTTATTAGTTGAGGAACATATATAAGAGTTCCTAAATTATGATGCATATGCTTGACGACAATGGAGGTAGACACATGCATGTTGCCGAACCACAATATCATGTGTTTGCACTATTTTCACTTAACTCTTTATAATTGTCATCATCACTTGATATTTATATGCGTGTTAACGTCTAAGAGTTTATTTTAGGGCATATTGTTTGAATATCTTGATATATATTGTTATTGTTTGGAACTTTCCAAAGATTTTACAAAAAATAAATAAATTAACTAATTAAACTCAATTCATCCCTCTTCTTCGATCGATGGGTTTAATATTGGGAAAGAGTAACAATATATGCTACATAAGGTTATGCTCACAAGAATATTATGTTACCTTTATCCCTTGTTCGCCTTCCTGCCACTAGAGATAATTATATTTTTATTAAAAAAGATGTAATTTTTGGTTGAGTATTCAAAAATTAAAAAAAATTAAAAAAATTAAAAAAAAATAAAAAGAGAAGAAGAAGAAGAAGGAGAAGAAAAAGAAAAGAAGAAAAGAAGGGATACCGTAGGTAGCATAGGTTAAGTTAAAGAGGTTTTTTTTATAATAAATTTTAGCATAAAAATATCTTGACAAAAATGTTGGATAATGAAAACAGTGAAAAATAGTTTATAAAATAATTTTCTTTAATAGATATAACAGGTGGCTGTAAGTGATGATAATTTTTAAAAAATAAAGATATCATATGTTAACTTACTCAGCTGTTTGTTGTTCAAGATATATAAATTTAGATAGGTAACAAACTATATGTTCCTTAATATTCCATGACAAAATGAACTTTTTGATAGTATGTAGGCTTCTAAGGCAGTACTCTTAGTGGCAGGGATGTTTAAGCAGAGCTTCAGCTTCTTGTAATAATTAATTTTGTAAACTCATCTTCTCAATTGTTTAAGTCCTTTTTATTGTTTGATTTGTGTGTTCGGAATTGTGCCTGAAAAGTAAAAAATATTGTAGTTATTAATCTTTAACATTATGATGACTAGAATTTATGCATTTTTTTTTATTAATAATCTTACATATAGTGTTCTCTAAAAAAGAGAAAATATATGTATATATATATATATGAAAGATATAACTTGAAAGAATATTAATATATAATACGATATATGGTTCACAATCATTAATGATAAAGTTGGACACAAGATTGTGATATTGTGTATAATTATATTGTGAATGGAATAATCTTATATGAATTATTACTCTAGTGGTGACTACACAGTAGAAATTCCCATGAATTATAGAAACCAAATAATAGAATTAAATTCTTTGATCACTCCGCTTAAATAGTTAGATTTTATTAAAATTACAAAAAGAGTAGGTAGATGTCAATTAATATGCACTATAATTAATATTGGTTTTGAAAATATGTGGTTTGTGCAATTACTTCTATGATGTGTGTATGTGTGCGTGTATATGTACATGTTTGGACAAAGTACAACTATGGCCCTGTAACTAGACTTAAGTTTCATGATGTCTCTAACACCAATCACGATTTTGTTGAATTTTTCTTTTTTTTTGCCCCCGCTAAGAATGGTCATATTCATATATCATCATGATCTTTAGTACTTTATATATAAGCTATAGCTTCCAGTCATATTGTAATTTTCGAAACTACCATACAAAATTAGGAGGAAAATATGTACAAATGGTGCTTAATTGAGCAGTTTAATATAGTCAACACCATGAGCATTTTTTTTTTTTAATTTTTTTGGACCTGTATAGACCACATTCACTCTATTAATTTGAAAGAAAACCTTTCAAATTTTGAACATGATACATAAAATCCTGAATCCCCCAGCTCCTATCTAATGAGCTAGCCCCAACAGGGTAAGTTTTAATAGCGTTTGTTTAAGCGTTCAACACCACTAATATATATTCTTTTTTTGTCTAATCCATAAATTAATGATCCTTAAATTGGTGAAATAGTTATGGTTTGTGTATAGATTTTCTTGCAATATGAAAAACCACCACCTGAATTATACACCACCGTACGAAGAACCACCACCTGAATCACCGGCCATCGCCAATGCGCGCAGTTCGTAGGGTTTGACATTAAATCTTAAGTGAAGTTGTATTGCCATTCTCTGACGGTGGCCAAGTGATGTCGTAAACCGGTGAAAGTCTCGTAACGGCAAATTGGAGATGCAAACTTATTTTTTATCTGAAGAAGATTGTTATCCGAGCTTAAGATGAGAGAAAATATTGTACCCGTAATAATTGATACAATAATGTATAAACCAACCTGAGACACATGGGGTGGGGTGCCTGTTGTTGAATGGTGGAACCCAACAAATCTCCTTTCAAGATATGTCCACGAAAACATCAGAAAATGAACAATATTAAGGGATACGATGGCGTTAAGCTACTCATTAATAAAATTTGGTTCCCACGATATATATCATGTGATTCACAGATAAAATTTATCTTCTATTAACAGTGGTGTTTAGTAGTAGTGTCCCAAATATTTTTTCTTGGAAAGTTTAAGCTATATATATATATATATATATATATATATACGTTCTTGAACAATAACCACGATCGACAAAGTTGGCTCCGTATTCCATAAAATTGTTTTTCAACCCTTTCATACTTAAACGTGGAAAATTCACCAATTCCATGACTCCTACTTACCTAATATAACTCGACATGGTAAATTTGTACTGGCAATATTTTAACCAAAAAAAAAATGTTCAAAATATGATTGAGAGTAACTCACCACATATTCTTATCTATATTGTCATTTTCTTTTCATGGTCATTTTTAATAACAATCATTTCATGTCATGCAAAAAAGAAGGTTCACGTACACCTCGTTTTTTTTTTTTTTTTTTTGGTGGAGTGGAGGCTTATTATTCTTGGGGACCCCATAACCTCTTTATATATATTCTCTCTTTTTTTTTTCTTTCTGTTTTTTTTTTTTTTTCCGCCTTTTCACAGAATCCGTTATTGTACAACTACTCCGAGCAGACATGACATGTTTCCAAGCACGCATGAGTTTTGGATCTTGCTGACGTGATTTTCTTCAGCATGTCTGTGAAGTCATAATATTCTTCTCTTTTTGTTGTGATTTTATCACCTTTTATTTGTGGCCCCCATAATTTGTAGATAATGCAACTCCCAGTTATCAATTACATACCGAAAAATGTCCTCGGAAAAAAAAAAAAAAAAAAAAAAAAAAAAAAGGTCAAGTTAAAACATTCTCTGCGACCGTTTCCGGAGTAACCGGTTAGGTGTCGAGACATGATTGACCCATGGAAATTCTTAAATGGCAGAACAGAGGAAGGAAACATAAAGATATGGATCATAGAATCTGAGAGGCAATGAGTAATTCATACAAAAGTAGTGGGAGTCGATATGCATATAGTAAGATTGTGTGTGTATATTTATATGTTATATATATATATATATATATAGGAATGACCAATGACATCATATATTTTTATAAAATAAAATAAAAAATAAAAAATATAAACATGCACGTGGGGGGACTCTTACATGCATGTTTCGGCTTCAGCGTAGAGCGCGAAGAATTCTCGGCCAGTAGTGAATGAAATTCAAAGTGAGCATCAATTCTCCACATCATTTTGGCATGGAAAATTTTGTGACTTTGTTCTGCAACTAGCTACCACTACTTGCCCCAATTATATCCTATCTCATTTAAGTTTACGATTGTTGTTATTATTATTATTATTTAATGGACAGGATTGAACTCACAACCTTACATTAAAGTCTCACCCCTCTCAAACCTCTCGGGGCCACTAGAACAAAAGTCTTCGGCGAGTTTACAATTAACATTTATACGCTAATCGAAAATTTTTCATCAGATCGAGATCATGGTAGAAAAGGCATGCTAATCACTCAAAGGCAATCTGTTTACTAACTTGTAAATTTGGATTAAATGAGAAAAAAGATAGGTGGTAGGGAAAAAAAAATAAAATAAAAGAACAAGATATTAATGGGATTATTGATGCTCTTTTTCGTGTTTATAATTTATCATTTAAGAAGTGAAATTTGTTCCTTTTTAGTCTTTGCTTCTTCACATTATCGATGTCTTAAAGTTTGAATCAAGCTCTCCAAGGTATAATAGTCCATTTAGTAGGGGGAGAAAAGTGAAAGCAACGGAAATAGGTGAGTAAATTATTGGTTGGATTATGGGGTGCGTGAATCGACTATCTGTCTCAAATTACATCTTCTAAATAAGATTAGTATCTAACGAAATTAAATTAGGGGGATTTGGGTAAATGGCTATTTTAATTAAAAAATGCTAATTGACATTTGGAGTAGAAGATTGGTCGTTTTTGAAAATTATTGTGAATAAATTATTAAACAAAAGGGATGGATTAGTATTATAGTTTGTGAATCACGTATAATTTATCGAGTAAATCCGATCATTTAATTCATTAACCATTAACCAAAACAAGAACAATAACCGAATTATTGACAATAATTTCTCATTCAATTCACGGTAAATATTCATTAATATTAAAAAAACAGGCGGAGCTTATGTCAACAAAGTTTTCTTATCCCAACTCTATATCTCTACACCGAACAACAATATGCTAATTTTTCATTCTCGGGTAGGCTCACAATAATCATGTTGCAAATTAATAATTAAAGCTGCTGGATCAAATGTAAAGCTGTCATATCGAACATGATCATATTACCATAAATCTCGTGTTGTTATCAGTATTACATATATAGAACCATATTACCATAAATCTCGTGTTATTATTAGTATTATATATGTAGAAAATTTAACATTCGCGTACCTTTATTACAACTTTTTGTGTTTTAAACTTTTCCACTTATTTTTATCAAATCACATTAAACACAAACAAATCTTCCTAATGATCAAACTATTGTTTTAATTCCCATGTCCTAATTACCATAGTTTCGTGTTATTATCAATATTACATACCAGATAATCAATTTTGGATAAAAGTAAAATAAAATGTTATCTGTTGTGGTACCTACAATAACATTAACAATAAGGTAAGTGAGGCGGATCCTTCCATATTTTATATTTCATTGTGCTCTTACCAATACAACAAAAATGAACACTCTCTCTATATACTTAGGTTTTGTATCTCTCTCCCCTACCAAAAACGACCAATTAATTGTTTGCTAGGAAAGAAACATGAAAGGAAGGGAATCATGAAATATAAGGAAATTCGGCCTCTAAATCCAATCTTATACATTTTATGAACAAAAAATAAATACACAATTAATACCCTGCAATATATATATATATATTGATCTTCAAACTAAATTTAGTATCAAATCTCAGGTGGAATAATTAAAATTAAGGAGAAGATTTTGGTATTAATACCCTGCTATATATATATATATATATATATATTGGTCTTCTAACTAAAATTTAGTACCAAATCTTAGGGGCAATTATTAAAATTAAGGAGAAGATTTTGGTGTGATTTCTTGCCATGTTTTCCGTCCCTAATGTACATGTACTTTATACATGAACTAGGCCCCAAAGGCAGTATTAGGTACATCGGTCTGTCCTATATATAGTCTGCCCTGGTCATGGCAGAGACCCACCCCATTTTATACACATAATTTACACCCAAAAAAAAAAAAAAAAATCTGTTGAGGTCATTTTCAGTCACATATTAGAAGAGATCTGTTTTCTTTTTTTTTTTTATTTTAAATAATTTTTCTGGAGTAGTGTCTACTGATCAATGATGTTGGCTGTGGCTTTTGGGGTGTCCTTTGCAGTAGTAGTACTGTTTTCTGTGATCTGCTTTGCTTTGTCGAAAGGGAATGCTGTGAGTGTGATGAGGTACCATGTTGTTGCAGTAGCAGCAGCCAAGGGCCTGCCTCCAGGAACTATGGGTTGGCCAGTTTTTGGTGAGACCTCAGACTTTCTTAAACATGGTTTGGATTTCTTAACCAACAAGAAATCAAGGTAATTAGTAACTTTAATTAGCTTTTTTTTCCTTTTTGTTATGTGTTTATATATATGTGTGTGTGTGTGTGTGTGTGTGTCTTTATTTTGAGGTCAAGATATATACATATATGTACATATTTATCTCCTAATTATGTGATGAGAGTCATAAATTGTTTTTCTGTTACCATCAACCTAACTATTTATTTATTTATTTTCTTGTTTTTCCATTTTTTTTTCCAGAAAATTTGTAGGTGTAGCCTTTAGGGGTTGTGGAAGTTAAAAGTTGACATAATATATTCTGTTAAATCATTAAAAAAAAAAACAACAACAACGACAACCTTTTGTTAGCTCTTTTTTCTTACGAATTAATATTTTATTGTTTTAGAAGTTGATCTGTCTAATTATCTTGTTCAACCGTATTAACAGAAGTAATGAACTTTTTCCTTTCGAAAGGAAGATGATATATTTGGCTACTGTTCAGATGGCCCCACACCAGATATTAAAATAATGTATTTTTCAGCTAGGGCCAATTCTGTCTAAAACAGCATAAAATAGTCAAGAGAAAGGAAAAAAGAAAAGAAAATGAAGGAAAGATTCCATGATAGGGTATATTTGTTTGTGTGGCAGTTTCTCATGTGTTAAAATTATAAAATGAAACATATTCAAAAAGAATAAACTTATCTGACGCATCCTCAATAGAATAATATATATATATATATATATTTTGAAGAAGCAAAGTCTTATTACAAAAAAAAAAAAAAACACTTACAATCAAAAATTAAAATAGAAAAACAAGAAAGAGAGTAAATCTCGTTAAAATAATATGATTATCAAACAATTATACCAATAATATATTGTTTAATTATTTTCATATCCTATGATAGAAATTTTCAAAACAAATTTGTCTTTCAAGTTATTGATATGTTTCACGTATACTTGCTCTGAAAAATTATGAACAGGTGATGCCTTAAAACAATCTTCTTATTATAGAATTAATGTCAGCGTTTAGGAAACTCTTTTGATATTGTCAGGGGTGTCTATTTAGGAAGTTTTGTTTGGGGGACTAATTAACTACATGTGAAAATTTTGAGGAATATCGATTAGATTTTTCATGTTTAAGGGGGGGCTTATGCAATTTTTTACATGTAGACTCATATAAATATATACACACACAGAGGTAAATAAGAGGGAAAAAAATTTTAAGCGGGGCCCTAAGTTTTCTACGTATTTGGGTATGTTAATACTGGTCACCCCCTTTCCGGACTTCTCTTTATTTTAAAAAAAAATAGTTTTAATGAAGCCAATAATACTCTTTTCTGTCAAGATAATTGTGAAAGTAATATTCTAATTTCAGTAATGGGAACGATGGAAAGCGGAATTAATTGTTTAATTTTTGGTAAACAGGTATGGAACTGTGTTCAAGACACATATATTTGGAAGTCCAACAATTATATCAATGGATCCAAAACTCAACAGATACATCCTCCTAAATGAAGGGGAAGGACTTGTTCCTGGATATCCTCAGTCCATGACCAACATTTTGGGAAAGTGTAACATTGCTGCTGTATATGGTTCTGCTCATAAGCATATTAGAGGGTCACTTTTATCCCTTGTTGGCCCTTCTACCACTAGAGAACTACTGTTACCAAAAATTGATAAGTACATGAGATCATTTCTTGCCAATTTCGACGGAAAAACCATTGACATTCAAACAAAAACTGAGGAGGTACGTATAACATTTTTGACCCCCTTTTCAATGAAATAGCTTAGTAGTCATAGATGGTATGCTGCGATTTTGCAAACGGTGTTTTTATTCAAGTGTGTGCATTGTCTCGGTGGCTCGGTCCTAAGCTATCAATTTTTTTTAGACCGAGCCGTACATTAAGGTAGAACTGAACCGTTTAATTTAGGTAAATCGCAAAATATGTTTTTGATGCTTCATTAGAGTGTAAGAGTTAAAAAGGAAATTTTATTCCCTTATATAGAGTGGTTGTGGAAAGAAGTTTTCATCTCTTCCAATGTTGTGTTTTTGCAATTCACTTTTTTAAAAATTTTAGACACTTGGAAAACCAGAATGACTATTTTTATAACTTACAAATTACACAACATGTGTGGTATGGTATACATAAATGTAGGTTGCAATTAGGGGATCGGATTCCCACCCTATGAACTTAATTGAATTTTTTGGTTCGGTTTGAAGCCGAATCTTGAAATCCTGAAACCAAACCGCCAGCATTGGTTTTGACATGGCAATGAACCAGTGGTTCAAAAACTGGTGATCTAGTCCAATTCCAACGGTTCTGGTGTGCCGTTGCATATCAGTATTTAATTTTTTTTTTTTTTTAATTGGTTTGTTATAGATGGTGTTTTTTGCATTCTTCAAGCTGATTTTGGAACCAGAATCGAACTCGAATTACGAAGCATTCAAGGCAGAGTTTCACAAGATATTGGTAGGAGCATTCACACTACCTATCAACTTTCCTGGTACAAGTTACTATCAGGGTATGCAGGTAAATCATCAAGGACTATTTGATACCTGGTCACTCATATTTTGCATAAATACATTTGTGATTTAAAAAGTTATCCTCTCAGGTTGATTTTCTACATCTTGGAAATGAAATTTTTCTCAGGGGAGAAAAAATATCAAGAGATTCTTGACGCAAATCATGGAGGAGAGAAGAGCTTCGGGTTCGCAAAACGACATGCTTGATCGGATTCTAGAAAGCGAGGAAAACAATTATAATCTTAGTGATGAAGAGATAATTGATCAGATAATAACAATTTTATATTCTAGTTTCGAGACTGTGTCAACTACTTCAATGATGGCCATCAAGTATCTACATGACAATCCAAGAGCTCTTCAAGAACTTAGAGTAGGTCACAATTTCTTATTACAAAATTGGTTTTTAAGCTTTTGTTTTATTTTGTTCATCTTTTAATATTCTCATGTCTCACCATTTCGTTCTGATAAACCCCAAATTAGGAAGAGCATTTTGCGATTCGGAGAAGGAAAAGAGAAGAGGAGCCAATTGACTGGGATGACTACAAATCCATGAGTTTTACTCGCGCCGTAAGCTGTTTGGAGATCTTCTCCTTTTCTTTGTTTGTACTAGGAATTAATAAAAACGTGAGTGTGTAATATTTACTTTTCCTCTTCTGATGCAGGTGATTTTCGAAACATCAAGGTTGGCTAGTGTTGTCTGCGGAATGATGAGAAAGATAGCTGCGGATATGGAATTGAATGGTATCTAGAGACCGTAATTTTCATGCCTCTAAATCACTTCCCTTGAAAAAAGAAAATTTTACCAACTTCTTTCTTTGTGTTTATAAACAGGATTTCTGTTTCCCAAAGGATGGAAAGTGTATCTCTTCACAAGAGAGACCAACTTTGATCCAGTCATTTATCCGGAGCCTTTTACTTTCAATCCTTGGAGGTGGCTTCAGGTAAGTTTAACCAATGGCCTTACTATATAGTATATACTATATATATATATATATATATAACTATATTTATAAGTCTACTAGTGTCCTTAAAAACCAAGAAAAAATGTACCATTTTAATGCAGAACAAGAGCTTGGAATCCCACAAGTACTGCCTATTTTTCGGTGGAGGAAGCAGGCTTTGTCCCGGAAAGGAACTTGGCATAGTTCAGATTTCTGTATTTCTTCACTACTTTGTCACTAAATTCAGGTTGGCCTTTTCACCTTCAATTTGACATCTTTTTATATATGTGTGTATGTATATACATATATAACATTACATGGAAGTGAGAAAGAGAGGCAATGAATTTTACACTTCAACCGTACTGAAAAGTACCTATGTAATTAAAACATAAGCTCTTTTTATCAACAAGTACAGCTGTCTTTATTTCTGAAGTCCAACCGTAGTATCTTTTTGTTATTTAAAAGCAATTCCGTTCATGCAATACTCGACCTGGTCTCTGGCCCATGTGGGTGTAAAGAGAAAAGCCAGCCGGGCTGGCCCTTTGTACAGACTGACGTGGCCAAGGCCAACCCATATGTGTTGTACAAAAGAGTAACACAAGGGATATAACTTTAATATTTAACTTTTTGAATATTAATTCACGTGTTATATTGTCATTCGTAAAATACAATCAACTAATATGGTAATACTTTAAACTCTTACTAATAAAATAATGACAACTCAAATGTCACATAGCTTGAGACTCAAAAATTGGGAATATAATTGATATCCCCTAAAATAAAAAAATAAAGTTAAAGGCTTTTTTAAAAGACACGATGTGGACCGGACTGGCTAGTGACGGTACAGCTCACAAGTCGGCCTATTAGCTCGACTCATATTTACCGCTCATTGTAATTATTGGTTTCCATTTGGTGCAGATGGGAGGAAGTAGGGGAACATGAGATTTTGAAGTTTCCAAGGGTTGAAGCACCAAGGGGATTTCATATACAAGTAGACAAGTATTAAAATCATGTTCCAAATGCATATTACAAAGCTAGACTAGCATGCTGCTAGGACTATAGAAATATATGAGAATTCCAAAGTTCCTTGTTGAAAATTAAAACTCTGTCATGACTAGTTCAATGTTAGCGCTTAACTAATTTTTAAATTCCCTGGTTTTGGTGTAAATGTAGTTTTATTTCAATAAATTCTTGAAGTTTACCAAGGGTGACTTTTTTAACAGGGTTTATGCCAACAATTGTGTAAGCAGCCCCACAAGAGCCAGAATGGGCCTTCCAACAACAAAACCCAAATTTGTTCAACTATTTTGGAGCCCAATTAGACTTTGGAAGAAAGACTTTAATAGCAATTTTCAGGGAAAAAAAAATTATTGCAAATAAACAACAATAAATAATAAAGTTATTAGATAAATTACAAATTTACTAGGTAAATAATCTTTTTCTATAAGTAAAGTCTTACCTATATTTACTTGATAAATTATTTACCTAATAAATTTATTATTTATTTCAAATGTTTTAAAAAAAAATCTACTATTTATTGAAAAGTGCTATTTATTATAATTTCCGTTAGAATTTTACCAAGTGAAACAAACTCTTCTTCTCTTTACATGAGTGGTATTCGTTCTCTCATTGAGGCCATTCTATGAATATAGGGTGGCATAGATAAAGGTCACATTTTTTTACCTTTCTTCTTCAAAAGTTGGGCTTGGAACTTATAGGTAATAAATAATCAGTAAATAAGTTCATTATTAGGGACTCATAGTCATGCTTATGTATAGAATTAAGAATTTTGATAACCTTATGAACTTAATTTAACTACGTCAACGCCTATGAACAAGGTAAAAGTTTGAGAATTGTCGCCAAACTTGGCTGTTTCCATTTACTATTCAAACGTCAAAGGTTTGCAAGTACTTAGCTTTTCTTCTATCACTCACTACACCGATATTGAAATCTTTAAGATTCACAAATATCTCGTTATATTTTACAATTTCAATGTTTAAGTTAACAAATATATCGTACCACCAACGTCAAGATTGAGAATTCTTCTTCCAGAACAATAAAAACAATCTTATAGAGTTTTAGTCGAGGGTTCATGCCAAACTTGGCAATTTCAAAGGGGGTTTTGATGAACACCACGAAAAATTAATAAGCAATTTTTTGTACTTTACTACCAAATATAGCTCTTTAACCAAACCTAAATGATACTAACTTTGCCCCAAGTCTTACATACATAGAACAGGAGAGCTACCCTATAATAAAGATATTTGTGAGAATGAGTCAGGTTCTAATATTGTTTTATCAGTGATTTTATCAGATTCCGTAATATATGATGAACAGAAAAAATGAAGAAACTATCGGTTCCCATTTTTAATCCCGCAAAAAAGATTCACCATGTGCGAGGCATGTGAAGTTGTAAGGCTTAGGAGCATGGAAAGATGGTGGGCTTCAACCACTAGAGCATGTGATTAGCTGTGAAGAGTGCTTGGGAACGTGAGAGAGCTACGTGCAAATAATGTGTGAACCTCAACAGCATTTTTGGCTGTCAAACCACGTTTTCTTCTTTAATTTAACTAAATTAATTATAAGAATATTATTTTTCCTTATCCTCATTCATCCACTGTCTAATATATTATTATTCCCTTTCTATTCTTCTACGACCGATCAAATGGCATAGCACTTATTGCATATGCATTTATATATATGCCAAGGAGAATAATGATAAAATAGTAAAATCAATGAAGAAAAAAACAAAACATGTGTTTTCATGGTCCGTTATGAAAATACATTCAATGTACTATTATATTTAAATATAATACAATAAAATATAATATAATATATGTTTAGATGTTTCTTTTTTCTTTTACATTATATTCAAATGTAAAATGTGTTTAAATTATTGGTGAGAGAGAAAGAGAGAGTATGTGATATGATTGATAAAAATAAATAGAAAAACAAAATAATAAATAGTGGCTATATTTGATTCATATTTTAAAAGCATTTGTATTTAAACAAAATATATAAAATATCCAAACACATATTATATTATATTAAGATATAATATGAATTGAGTGATATTTCAAAGCGCATCATTAGTTTTTACTGCTAAGTGACAAAATACTATTCTTTTCTTCTTCTTTTTTTGTTTGTTTGTATGAATTCTATCCAGACTGTAATTTTATGTCACATTACAGTCGAGTATATTTATTTGGTTTTGTATGGGAAGATGTCAAATGGTAAAATAGCCAAAATGCCAACCCTTATTTGGTTTGTGAAATGTCCCCCGGAGTGTATGGCTGTCATGGGAACATGTCGAAATTGTACCGGTAGTACAGTAAAGTTCCAAAAAAACAAAAACAAAAACAAAAGACAAAATAAAACAAAACATTGGAAGATATTTGTTTTAGCCCCAAAAAATAAAGAACCGTGACATTTTTTCAATTTGAATTCAAATTTCCTTCCTAATTTTTTGTCAACAAAATCACGTGATGTTTCCGTCAAATTTAAAAAAAAAAAATCACATGTTATGTCATATACAATTATTTTATGAGATATAACATTCGAGTATAAAATAATCAGATATTATATATTTTGAATTTTAATGATGTAACATAATTATGATTTATTAGATATTATTTGAGATATGAAAAATAACAAGTTAGAAAATCTGTGGATTATGTACTTGCCAAGTAAAAATAAAAAATCAATAGGTAGCTTACCACTTCAATTGGCATATTAAAAATGGCAGAAAATTTGGAGTGTTTAATATTATTCAGAAAACAATCCACTGAAAACTGAAGGGAGCCTCTTACTTAATTGCCTAATTCAGATATCACATCAATAATAATAAAGCTCATTAATTGTATTCTTGACAAAGAGCACGTCTATAGCTCTTCCCGTATTTGTCCCCTAAAAAAAATTATAAATAAACCAATATTTGTCTTTTCTCAAAGAAGAAAAAAATCATATCAATACCCTTATTTAAAATTATGAAAGCGATAAAAGGCATTAAATAATACCTTTCGTCTTAGTCTCTTATCTCGTTAGGTGATATTTTTAAATAAAAAATTAATTTTTAAAAAATTAAAAAAATATTAAAATATTAAAATATTAATTTTTTTAATTAGTTTTTTAATTTAAATAAAAATTAATTTTTAATAATTAAGAAAATTAAAAATTAAATTTTTTTTTTTTGCTTTAAATTGTTCTATTCCTAAATGTAAAA
The DNA here is from genome assembly GCA_038430175.1 of Ficus hirta. Classification (NCBI taxonomy): domain Eukaryota; kingdom Viridiplantae; phylum Streptophyta; class Magnoliopsida; order Rosales; family Moraceae; genus Ficus; species Ficus hirta. Next base: position 10,630,090 of record CM076595.1, on the reverse strand, counting down.
GTCAAATGTTAGTATCACCCTCCCCTTTTTACGGGAATCTAATGACTCCAAAGAGACAAAAAAGAATTTTTAACACATTTACCCTCTAAATTTTTTGTATGAACAAATTATTTCATAAACATAATAATATACAACATTGCATTTCTAATTTAATTATTGACCTTCTAATTAAAATTTAAATGCCAACACTCACTCTCATACGCATTATATTTCGTGCACGTAATATAACTTTCTCTATATCTATCCTTATTTAGAATTATTGTATACGCTCAAAACAAATTTACTTGACGTGTGCAAGGATGTTTCAGTATACAATTAGACATTAGTAATAAATTTTGCACCAAATGAATTCGCTGAAAATTTAAGGAGCTTTATACAGAATCCATGTCAATATTGTACATTGTACATTTTTTTAATGTAATCACATCAAAATTTAAAAAATTATATAAAATAACTATTTTTTTTTAATGTTTGGAACTCAGGTTCCAACTCAAATTTTTCATCTTAATTTTTATTTTTTTTATGAAAAGTCAACAAAAATTATAACTAATTTTTGAAAAGTCAACAAACTTTAAGTTAAAAATTTAATCTCCAACTAACAAACCAGACGGAGGCGTGTATGTTTAGTTCACCGGTTGAAGATGAAATTTTTAAGTTGAAGTTAGTTAACTTTTCAAAAATTAGTTTTAAATTTTATTTACTTATCAGAAAAGGACAAAAATAATTTAGTTGGAGCTAAATTGAAACGTTAAAAGAAACTTATTTTTTCCTATCCTATTAGAAAATTTTTTAAAATTTAAAGTCAAAGAGGCCAAACAAACAAATCTATACAAAACGAGGAGAAAAGTTCTCATTTTAGAAAAAATGAAAAATGAAAAATGAAAAATGAAAGTAGAGAGAAGATTGTACTTCATACATGAAATTGCAAAAAGCCTCATCAAGATAAATGATTTTTTTTCCCCTACTTTTTTGGCATAAAATATCCACAATAACTATAATTTAATTTTTAAAAAATGAAAAGATAGCGTACCATAAACAAACAGACTCTACGGTTATAAATTGCAAGACAAACGCTTACTTTCTCTCCAGTCCCAGATTGCTCTTCTTCTTCTTCTTCTTCTTCTTCTTCTTCCTCCACATTCTCTCTCTCATTTCTTCTTTACTCTCTCTCTCTCTCTCTCTGTTCCTCTGCAAGTCGTCAGCCATGGCGGAACCTTCGGTGAAGCCGACTCCGCTGCTAAAAGACGAGTTGGACATCGTGATTCCGACGATCCGAAACCTGGATTTCCTGGAGATGTGGCGGCCATTTTTCCAGCCCTACCACCTGATCATCGTCCAGGACGGAGATCCGTCCAAGACGATCAGGGTTCCAGAGGGCTTCGACTACGAGCTCTACAACAGAAACGACATCAACCGGATTCTCGGCCCCAAGGCCTCTTGCATCTCCTTCAAGGACTCCGCTTGCCGTTGCTTCGGCTTCATGGTCTCCAAGAAGAAGTACATCTTCACCATTGACGACGATTGCTTCGTGAGCTCTCTCTCTCTCTCTCTCTGGGGGTTTTGCCTAATTAGTACTCAATTTTTCTCTCTAATCGAGTTTGGTTCCTCTGTGCATTGTGTTTTTTCAGAAATTGGACTGAGAAAGTTCCTTAATTTAGATTTGGATCTCGACTGATGAATGAAGAGTTTTAATTTTTCATGATTTGTTTGGTGAAATTTTTTCTTTTTGATCATCATATCATTGTCATCAAAATCATGTCATGTTAAAATTTGGAATTTGAGGAAGATCTAAAAGCTAAAAATGTGCAGTTTGGAACAATATTTTTTCATAATCTATCATAAAATCCTCGTATTAACACCTTTTAAGCGAAATTTTTCAAAATGACAACCTTAAAAATTCAAATTAGTAAAACAACCTTGTTTCATTTTAACAACGTTCGTTCCGAAGTCATTTTACTAATAATAGAAGAGTCATTTTACATATTAACTCGGGTTCTGAAATTATTTGTTTTTTGCATCCTTGTAATTTGAATGTGAAGGTTGCCAAAGACCCATCTGGAAAAGAGATCAATGCACTTGAGCAGCATATAAAGAACCTGCTGAGCCCATCAACTCCAACGTTTTTCAACACCCTTTACGATCCTTACAGAGAAGGTGCAGATTTCGTCCGTGGATATCCTTTCAGTCTCCGGGAGGGTGTCGTTACCGCTGTGTCTCATGGCCTCTGGCTCAACATCCCTGACTATGATGCTCCCACTCAACTTGTCAAGCCTTTGGAGAGGAACACCAGGTATATTTAACATCTCAGCAAATTATTAAGGGAAATGCCCAAGTATGTATGCTTGTTTTAGGCAATTTCTCGATTCGTTTTGGCAAGTTCTTGACTCGTTTTTGGGTTTCTCTTTTCTGTTTCAGGTATGTAGATGCAGTTCTCACAATCCCAAAAGAAACCCTGTTTCCCATGTGTGGGATGAATCTTGGATTCCAAAGGGAGCTTATTGGACCAGCAATGTATTTTGGACTCATGGGTGATGGTCAGCCAATTGGACGATACGATGATATGTGGGCTGGCTGGTGTGTGAAGGTACCTATTTTTTATCTCTTTCCTTTTTGATAATTAAATTGAAGCATTTTGATCAAAAGCAACACTAGTTTTGATTTCTGGTCATTAAGAGTAGTATGCTGAATCATTAAATTGTAAGATAACAGATATATAATTCTTTATAATTCGTTTGTTTGCTGTTGAAACTAGTTTGGTTGATACTTTTTCAGACTTTGTCTACTATTTGCTGAGATGAGTAATTCTGTTCTAGGAATATGATTTTATGGTCTCACATTTGACTAATTTGGCTTACAACTAATACGGCTTCTTAGTTGTCGGATCAGATCTATCTCACTAGACTCATATTGATTCATAAAAATACTCAATGAGAAATAATTTATATTATTATATACGTTGCTTTGTAAGATCAATTATTCTTTTGAATTTTGAATTCGGCCTTCTCTTATAGTTTGGTTTCCTTTCGTTTTAGGTCATATGTGACCATTTGGGATATGGAGTCAAGACTGGTCTACCCTACATATGGCACAGCAAAGCGAGCAATCCCTTTGTGAACCTTAAGAAGGAGTACAATGGCATCTTCTGGCAAGAAGAGGCGATTCCATTCTTCCAATCTGTTTCGCTTCCGAAGGACTGCACCACCGTGCAAAAGTGCTACATCGAGCTCTCCAAGCAAGTGAAAGAGAAGCTTGGCAAGGTTGATCCCTATTTCAATAAGCTAGCAGACGCCATGGTGACGTGGATTGAGGCTTGGAATGAGCTTAACTCTGCTGAGGGAAACACGGTAAAGTTACCGGCTAAAGGTGCTGCAAAGTGAATGTCCATTGACGATATGATGATCCTCTCTTAAAAGCTCTAAGTTGGCCTCTTCTTTTTTTCTTTTTTTTTTTTTTTTTTGTTTTCATTCTTTAGCTTATTTAACTTTCATGTCATTGCTCTCTGTTATTCTTATTAGCATCGCTATTATCACTATTTAGAACTATTATAGAGTTTTCTTGTGTGCTTTGAAGGATGCGGAAATATGAGATATCACTGTCATCTGACATTTAAAAATCGACATTTGACAAAGTTCTTTATTTTGCATTTTTTTTCTTTGAAATGGAGACCTTTCATTTATTAATTTTTTTCTTTGCATGTTTTTTCCAAACATTTTTGTTTTTTCCCTCTAATTTAACTATTCATTTTTTCAGACATTTTCAAAAAACTCAAATTTTAAAAGTTCATAACTTTATCATTTTAAGTTAAAATGAGATAATTTTTTCTTTCAAATTGCATAGAATTTTGAGACGAATGAAAGAAGATTCATATTACTAATTTTTTTCTAAACACATTTTTAATTTTACACTTTTTAACGGTTTATTTTCATAAAACGCATATTTTTAAAACTCAAACCATCTCCAACCTCTAAACTATCGTCTCCAAACGTAATCCCAAACGGAACCTTATTTTTTTAGGGCGGCCAACACTTTTTTTTTTCCTTCCTATTTTTGTAGTCGTCAGCTTTTGAATTTTAGTGATGTGATGTTGAAAGGTGAACCGGAGCTACTGGCTCACCTTTTTCTTTTAGTTTTTATTGTTCTCGACACGTAGCCTGAAGTTGGGGAAAGGTGTATGTATGAGTATAACTATTGTTCAGATGGAACTAATAGTTACCATGGACAGCACGCAGAACTCTTTTTTTATTTATTATTCTTTTGGCTTAGGGGGGAAAAAATCATAGGTGTTTTCATACATTTCGTCTACTATTTATTTGAAAATCTAGTGGAACTACAAGTATAATATTATTAGAACCTGATCCATTTTTGCATTAGACTTAGTCCAACGTTATTCAGTCCATATAAGTTCATAATTTTCACTAGAAGCATCACTTTTAAAGCTAAACCTCATAGTGATGATATGGGAATTCAAACTCTAGTATTGAGAGATCTAGGAAAGGCATCCATGATGACTATGCCACCAACATGATGGTCACCACTGAAAACTTCAGTGGTATGGTATGTCCACTTGCTCCTCGTACAAGAAATTGTGAGTTTGACTTGGGATTTTCAGAAGGATTAGAATATATAACAATCCACTTGAAAGGAATTAATATACTGCGCAAAAGGCTATCTCACTCTTAAAATTATTTGCATGCGTCATCGTCAATCCCTACAACATTATTAAAAGTTGAGGAAAAAAATTGATACAATAGTAAAGAGGGTTTTGTTAGTTTATATTAATGGGAGTTATTGTTAGGTTAACCTCCGTTAATGGTGGTGTAAACAGTATAAAGTTGGTGTCTATGTGCCAGTTCTGAGATTAGAGCAAGAAAGAAAAACTACTTGCACTCGTCCTTGCTAAATCAGCAACTGACCTTCGCCACCATCAAAACCAACAGCACCTTTCTTTCAATCATCAAGAGCAATACAAGAAACAGCGCTATCTGGTAAGAGAACCAAAGAACAAAACGTCATTTGAAACAATGGTTGGAGTTGGAGTTGGAGTTTTGTAAGTCGATTTGGAAATGTATGTTTGGTAGAAGTGTGAATTGAAAGTAAATTATAATATGTATAAAAATAATTTTAAAAAAAAAGTCATAGAGATCCATTTCGTCAATCTGAGCAATTTAAAAGGAACATTTTTTTTCGACTTTGAAATAAAAAATTATAGACTTTTGAAATTTGAATTTCATGAAAATAGAAGAGAAAGAGAAAAAGATACGTGTATTATTGACTTTTGAAATTTGAATTTCTTAAAAATAGAATTGAATCTACAAAATTTTGTCTCCAATAGACGAACCAAAAGGCAATATTTACATGCGTGCCAAGTTAATTCTTGCCGACATTTTACCATGTGTACACAAGTCCATCACATATACTCCGATTCCGTGACCAGCCAAGCCATCAAATGGGCGTAGCATTGCATAATACAAGATCAAATAACTTCTAATATTCTGAACACTTCATCACAATTTCACGGAAATTTTCCGCTGAGATTTTAACAATTTGATAGATTAAGCACTCGTTCTAGAACGTTTCTAAAGTCCTGGATCAAATTATGTGATATTTAGTTCGGGTACCAGAATTGCGATTAACTGTGTTCATTCTCTTTGTTCTTATATTAAAGTAATGTTCATGGTAGTTCTTCTTCACAAGAATTTTTGTTAAGGATTTATGTTACTTGTCTGTTTAGTAATAAGATATGAATTTGAGAAACTTAAGAAAAATATATCTGAAAAACTAATTGAATTGCATAAAAATGATCTCTTACAAGTTTTTATAGATAAATGAGAAAATATAAATAAGTAATAAATAATTGAATCCCACATCATATAGAAAGAAATATGATCGAAAATGTTTCTTCTATAAGTGATTATTTATATTTGAGTAATGGGTCAAAATTGTCCTGAATTATTTAAAAGGTGACGATTTGATCTATGTTTTTGTCCAAAACCATTAAAAACTTAATGTAATGTGTAATTTTCAATGCATGTGATCTAATTTGAGAAGGTATTTTAATAATCTAATAATATAATTTAACAAAAATAAAAAAATAAAAAACTCAAACAAAAAAAAAAATCCCCTAGAAATCACAGAGCAATCAATCGTCTCTCTCCTCCCTCTATTTTTTGTTTCTTCATTTCCTTCGCCGAGATATAACGATTGCTGCCGCATTTTTCATTGCCATCGATTCTCAACCTTGCCGTTGGTAGCCCTCTGTCAATTCAGCCTTTCAATCACGACGGAGCTTCACGGGGTCTGGGAAGGCGCGACAGAGCTTCGTGGGTTTGGGCGGCACGACGGAGCTTTGTGGGTCTGGACAATAAAACGGAGCTTCACGGGTCTGGGTGGTGCGACGGAGGCAGTGGCGTTACTTCTCCAACTTGGCGGCCTTCCTGCTAACGGATTTGGACTCTATTAATGGATTTCATGGAAAAAGCTAACGGATTCAGAAAACTAATGTATTTTTGGGAAGGTGGGTGAAGAGAAATTAGGGATTTTTTGGCTAAATATTAGAAAACTTATATTGTGGTTGTAGGGATGGTATGTATTTTGATTCTTAGTCCACATAAAAGGGTTAAAAGACCGTATTGGCAAAAAAGTTAAAACCTAAAGTTTGAACTCAAATTTTTGTCTTCTTCTGAAAAAAGTTGTCTTTTCTAAAAAGTCAACAAAATTTACTATTTAAACTTAAAAAACTTAACTCAAACTAAACTAAACTCATTCACCAAACAAACCCAAAAATTAACTCACAAGTCAAGATTTTTGAAAAACATAGAAGAAGAGTTTTAAAATTTTGGAGATACTTAAATAAATTAAAAAACAAAAAAAAAAACATAAAACAAAAAGTTTGCCAGTGTCGTTTCATCAGTTTGATTTTTGTAGATTGATTCTTAATGCAGCCAACAAACCTGATACTTTTTTGTTTGAAGATACCAAACTGACATCATATGTTCATAGCCGGATTGGTAGCTTGGCTTTTTTCTGTTGCATGCGACAAAATTTTGAGATGGGTAAATAACCCTTTTTTAGGAAAAATTTTTGATAAATTACTGAAGTTTTATAAACTTAGCAAAATGACCCTTTTTTTTAAATGATCCGTCTGTGATCATATTTTTATATATTTTACAAAATCAATCATTTTTTTTAAATAAGGGTTTAAAAACTGTCTATTTATCTAAAATTTAAATTAGATTATATTTATTAGTTCCACCAGTTTTTTTTTTTTTTTTTGGAACATTTATATTACTTCCTTTCAATGACATTTACCATAAGCACCGATCAACTTTCGATGTTTCATGCGAGCGCCAGTGGCACAAATATCTGTACAGCCAAATTCATAACATAAATAATTTTATACGCTTTACTTTTTTGTCTTTTTAATGGCATTTCATACGCTTTACTTGGACATTGGTACTTTTCTGTTATAAATGGACACTGGACATGACATGACTTCTGTTACTTGTCTGACAGAACGTTAAATGATTGAAATACCATACTCACATTTATTTACATTTACCAAAAGAAAAATACTCGCATTTATACACAGTTAGAATGAACATGTTCGTTGTTACCTGGTTCAATGGCAGTTAATTTCAGGTTAGCCTTTCAGTAATGAGAGCGAAAACAAACAATACAAGGTTGGTGTTCATATTCCAGCTCTGAGATTGGAGCGAGAAAGAGAAACAACTTGCTTTCGTCCGAGCTACTCTGGCTTGTTATTTTGCAAGAGCAGATAAACCAGCAACTGACCTTCACCACCGGCAATGGCTACAGCTCCACTCTTCGAGTCATCGGTAGCAATACACGAAACAGAGCTATCTAAAAAACCAAAACAAAATTAAAGGGAAAAAAAAGAACGACAGCAATAAGAAATTGTATATTGAAACAAACAAGAGACAATCCACCAGCATAGTCCCTACTACAACCATACTAATTGCAACATGTTGAGTAAGAGAAGAGATTATAAGATAATTGCGTTCCCTTAACTTTTCTTGATGTCATTCTATTAGGTAAACTTATGACTAGGCAAGAACTCGTTCACGAGGCTATGTTTTGTCAAAGAATCTGTTTACGAAAAGGGTCACATCAATGTAGGTTTCTATGCGAAAACTGAAAGATAGCTTACCTCTAAAATGATGCAAAGTGCCAAGTTTAGTTCCTGTGGACATTTCCCACATGTACACAAGTCCATCAAACGTACCGATGATCCCGTGACCAGCTGAGGCACCAATGGCAGCAGCACTGCATGGTACAATATCAAATCACACTCCAATGAAGTAAGATCAGATTTTAAAAAATGCAAATTTAAGGTTAAGAAAACAAATATTAATAGCACCTTGGATCCAATGCACTTCCCAGGATTACCATATTTTTCACCAGAAGAGCAAGCCTCCACCATCCTGCTGATTTTGTTTGATAGTCTCCTGATATGTAGTCCTGGTTAGCATCAGAATTGGATGTAACGGAGACAAGAAGCCAGACAGCAATGTCCTCCTCTAATGGTGGAAATGAATCGTCGCTTGTTTTCTCTGAGAACCACATATTTGTTGCAGCCATCATTCTATTGTGATGTTCATGCACATCACGTTCAGTGAAACTATGTCCTTTCTTTTTCCAACCAAACAAACTGACAGGAAAGAATTCACAGAAAGAAGTGCATGGTGCAGAGAATCTTGAAACAAGGATTCGCTTTGAAATGTCCCTGAAAAAAAAAAAAAAAAAAAAAAAGCAAATCAGAATCTTGTGAGGTGAATGAAATCTATGATTCAAAAAATAATAATAATAATAGACTACAGACAATAAAAATTAAAATGTAGCAGAAAATGTACCGATACATAGATGAATGAAAGAATACATGCATATACCTTAGGAATTGTAAAATGTTTCTGCAATAGCTTAAGTACCATTGTTGATTTCATTAGAAGAAAAATAAATCAAACTTCTAACGTTCTGATACTGGAAAACATACCATAAACTAAATTCCCCATATCCATTATGGCCAACAACAAGACAAGAGCATTTTGGAATTTTCTTTAATTCCACTAGGCCAGGGGACACGAGATCATTAGCAGGCAGGATGAATTTCTCGGTTTGTGCACTGAAAAACAACGGATTGAATCAGTAATTGTGCACTGAAAAACAATGGATTGAATTAGTAATTTCTGAGGGACCCCTTAAACTAAATAAGTAACAAAAACAAATCAAACTTTCAAGATTAGCTTCAGATATCATGTAGAAGAGAAAAAAAAAATCTGCAGAACCATCAGATGGTATCCTAGATATAATACAACATAAAAATAAATTAATAAATGAAAACAATTACACATGCTAAACTACAAATGAAAATTGTAATAAGCAAGAAGCTTTGACTGAGAAATGGTTGTCGTCTAGCAGTCATTACTCTGAACTTCTAAAATTTAAACAATTATCCTCTTGCAACAAAATACGCCATCGAAACTAGGAAAAGATGTTAATGATCTTGAGAGATTGAGAGAATGGGGTTAGAGATGACTTATATAGTAGAAAATCTCAAGTAAAACAAGTACAAGACAGCGAGCACCTGCCTTGTTTAATTATGCGAAAGTTCGCTTCCCCAATACGAAGCCTAAATGCCACACTGCCATAAAGGCCGCCATATAGTTCCTTTGATGAATTTTAAATGAAACTTGATTGACATGGAACACTAAAGCTTACCTCCATGCTGAATTCAAAACCCACAGATGCAATCTCCCGCTCTCTCCAACGGCAACAAGATGGTTAGGTTCACAAACCAATACAGACTGCAAACTTTCAACTGTTTTCAGTTTTACAACTACCGAAACATATCCAAGTTTCACTTCGATAATCTTCACTGCATCCTCCTCAAAGCTGCTTGATGCACATGCTGGGCACAAACAAGGAATTCTTCCTTCCCTGAAAATATGTTGAGGAAATTATTACATAAAAACTTCATTCTTCTTCCATTTACAGTAACTAGAATCTGCAGAGATAATCAACCTGCAATACGGCGTTCTAATGCTGTCAAGTAAAACAAGATATTGTCCTCCTGGAGTGAATTGCAAGCCGGATTTTTCCAGAGCAATCTGAGAAAGAGTAACACTAACATCACGATACAAGCAATGTAGTGAACAAGCCTACAACCTATATGCAGATGACAACTTACTTCTCTACCAAAATAATCTTTTAGAGTCGGCAATGTCACTGATGTGTGACCAATAAAAGAGGGATGTCCAAATCTAGGCTCGTGAGTTGCTACTTTGTAGATAAAAAGGGTCCTCTCCTTGTTAACCGGAAGGCCACATAAAACACAAATGTGGATTTCTTCGCCTCTTGTGCTCATCATTAATGACAAAACAGGAAGTGGGTGGAGATAGCAACCAACAAGCTCACCGATTCCAAGCAAATCTTTGTTAATCGCCATACTGGTAGGCTTGACATCTGAAAGGTATTGAAATTCCTTGGTAATAGATGAGGAACTGTTGGAGATGCTTGTCCTATGTTCCTGAGTTGATTCAAAATCACTTGACCTAAAGAGGTTCTCATGCTCCACAACCTCCTTGTCAACATGGATATGAGACTTCTGTACATAGGAACCAGACGGATCAAGAAAGTATGTAGTTTCTTTATTTTTGGAGGCGCGGATAAATGATTGATCTTCTGATACAGCAGAAACTGTATTGTTTGGGAGACCTTTGGAATCAATCATAGTTTTATCGGCATGCAAACTCTGAGGTTGCCCCAAAAACTTGGGTTCAATATGAGAAAGATCTTTCCTGTGTGTTTTTTCATCAGAAGTGCCGTTTTCCACCGTCTCCAAGTCAATTGAATTTCTGGTAGGACATGCTTCAGAGACATAATTATCTACAAAATTTTTGCATATGATGCTTTCTGAGAGAGGACCACTGTACTTTCCCTTCATCGGATTTATAGTTTTAACCTGTCTCCTGGAATATACTAATCTTGGAACTTCAGTTAAGGACGGCTTACCACATACTTCAACCGCGTTTTTAACACTGGATTTTTTTGGTGACATATCTGAACTCAACATGCCTTGCAGGTTAATAACGTCTGCTCCCCCAGCTGCATAAAAAGAACCATTATCAAAGTGAGCAAATTGTTTTAAAGAGAATTATCATATTTTAAATCTCAAAAAGACAAAAACTACAAGTAATACGTTAAACCTATGCACGAAACTTTTCTATTCTGGAAATGAGACGGGGTTATACTCGTTGCACTATTTATGGTTTACCAAATTCTGCATTCACTGACAAATCTAACATTTCCAAGAAAGGAAAAAGACGACAATTGCAAGATCCATGAAGATAAATTAAATCATGTGGTTGTATACTGTAATGCCTAACAAAAACATAAAAAAATAGTTGGTCCCTGACGTTGTGCAGTTGGATATATCAGTTTTAGATTCGACAAGAGACGGTGAAACTTGGCAGAGACTTAGATATTACATCACCTTGCTGAAGCATTCCACTTGAATCCATGGGTACTTCATCATAACAGAATATATCTTTGCTTTCGCTGGTTTCAAGAAAACAATCTAGCGACTTATTATGCTCCCCAATACCAATAGATTGTCCATCTGTGTTGCAAGGGTATGTTTCGTCCTTAAAGCCAACTTGATCAGCTTTGGCATCAAAAGAGGGCAACATCTCATGGTTAGATGCATGTTCACCACATTTATCAACCATTGAATTGTCAAGAGTAACAATGTTTTCTGCATCAGTGGAACCCAGATTCATGCTTTGGATATTCAGCTGCTTGTTCACATTCGTCATTTTAGTCTCAGTGACCAATACAGCTGAAAACATAAGTGCAAACGTTAATTAATGTCATTCACAATGTAAGGGAGAAGGTGGGATGATTGAACTAGATGTTAAAACCTAAAATGCTCAAAAGATGATCACAAAAATATATGGGGTTAAAGAATAAAATAGTGGAAATTTTAAAAGAAACAACACCTGGAGTTGAAACATTAGTTTCTTTATTCTGCTTCAAAGTATTCTCCCCAAAAGGCATATTTTCCAAAGGCGGACTGGCAGCTGCTTTTTTCTTCCTCGGGGCCTTTTTTAGCAAGGGAATTGCTTGAGGAAGAAGAAATGACATCATAAACTTGGCTGTTTCTTGACCAACTGAATCAAAGTCACTCTTTTGAGAACTTCCATTGGAATTGGAAGTTCCTATTACTTCTTCTGGACATGATTCACTCACCAAACCTTCTGAAACGTTCACATTTGCTACAGTCATTTCATCCTTTGACCTGTACGTTCTTTTATCTTGGATGCTTGGATCATTATCAGCAGTATTATCTGCATTTAACTACTAGCAGTTACTAATAGAATGACAGGGCAAAGAATACGTACCGATTATTGAAAGGCAAGATCTTAGGCAATGACAGTAGAAGATGGATAATTCGGGGAATACCTTGCTCAAGATCTAAAGTATCAGGCACATAAAGTTCAAGATCCTCTGCGGCTTGATAATTTCTTAGACCTTTATGCTCCCCATCTTTTACTTCTAGTGCCATTGGAAAAGTGAAGTCTTCCACGTCAGTACCTTGCAACCTGTCAAGCTGTGATAGTTTAAGAATGTTTCTCGTCCTTCAACAATTGACTACACAACCATATTCCAAATAATTTTGCCTACAGATGGAATGATTTTCTAGGCTATGATTAGGAAAGCTGAGTTTGTAATGGAGTATTAAACAGGAATGATGTGCTCACATGTTTTTCCTCGGTCAACAGGTTGCCAGCTAGACTAGTGGTTGAACAAATTCTTGAACCAACCACCAACACTGCTTCATCAGAAGGCACGATACTTCTACGATTGTTGGAGATGTCAGCAGAATCCAATGGCAAGTCATTTTCTGAAATGTGACTCATTTCTTCTTGAACAGGTATCAAATTCACTAATGGTGGCAGGTCCAATGGCTGTTCACAGTGACCAGATTTTCCTTTGAAAGAAGGCAAGAGACTCCCAGCACCATGAATTCTTTGGTTCTCTTCAATTACATTTGAAGCTTCAGCAACATTAGCAAGTTCACGAGATCTTGATCTTTTTAGGTTAGCATTGCTGGATGACTTTGTATTCGTTTGACGTTTCCTACTTCTTTTTCCTGTTATCTGTGATCTGTCCAAGGGCAGTAAATCGTGTTGCTTATGTGCATCTGAACGGCTACTAATATGATCTGCTTTAGGACCCTCTTTGCAGAATCGGGACGATAATAGATTCTGTTCTACGGTAACACTAACATTTGCCACCATTTCTCGAAGTAGCCTCTGAACAAATGAGTTTTTAAACCCAAAAAACTGCCAATACAATGAAAAAATAATGTTTAAAAAAATGTTGAATGAGCACAATGTGTACAGATTTAAGCAACATATTGCGGATTGGGGAAAACAAAATGCTCTCAAAGGAAAATCTTCTGCTTTCATTAAAAACAATGGTAAAAGAAAAATATCTTGTGAAGTTAACGACACCAAATGATTGAATAGCTCCCTTTATGAGCTCCCAGAAAAAGCACCACACGAAATAATTGAGCAAAGCCAGGAATACAAATTATAAAAGCTCCACAAGCAGGCAAGAGAAACATTTAGAACAGTCAATACATCATTCATAAGTTCCAAAAGGTGGAAAACCGTCGATAACTACAACAAAAATCCTTCAAGAACTGGAGTCGGTGCATTCAGCTTTTGTAACAAGTTAATTTGCATAGAAATTACCTCCACACCATCTATGTTGCACAGAAATCTCTTTCCACGCAATATCTTAACGCGGGGGCAATATTTCTTTTGGAATTTCTCCCATGCAATGTCTGGAGTTTGCCCAGAAGATGAATGTCCATCGGCAGAAGAAACCTGTAAGAACGAATTTGCTTTGTGTTTATTTCCTCAAATCACGCTGCAGTAGGAACTCATTACCATTAAACCAAAAGCAATAGGGTCTGGCTACCAACCGTAAATAGAGGTCCTTTAGGACCTTCATGAATTTCCATCTTGTACGTACTTCCATTATGAGCCCGAACAGCTTCATACCCAACCGGATATGGATACCGGTCTTTACCCTACAAAGTCTCAGAATTCCATCAATTGCATTTGCAACATTGACATAGTTGTTGTCAATTAGGCAGCATTTGCAGAGAACTATGATGTGAGGTTTCTAATCCTCCAGGCACAATGTGCCAGGCACTGATATGACATTAACAGTATCAAGGTGCCTCCATGACAACTATGTAAATTTCAAAGCAAGCACTTTATAAATAAAACTGGGAACACTCAATTTCCTCTATTTCTTATAGAACTAGAAGGAAAGCTTAAAATAACTAGGATTTCTATGTCCTAATGTAAGAATTTTGACCCAAATCGAAGTCCTCAGAGAAAAATTCGGCAATCCTACAGCTAAATGCTCCCTTCTCTCATAGCCAAATTCAATTACAGAGAATTTTCTCAAAACTTCAACAACTTTTGATAATTCTTCATAATTCTCCAATGAAAAAGAAAAACAAAAAAATAAAATAAAATAATAAAAAGAAAAGGCAAAACAATTCAAAGAAGATTACTCCACACACCAACGGCTCCCAGACTGGTCATAGATCAACTTTTAGCATTTCTACAACACAGATTTACGATAGTTGCTCCAGAATTGAGTGAAAACACATAAATGACAGTCTAAAGCATCCAATTAGGGATCAAATCGGAATGAAAACTATAATCATTAATGTCAAAGAGAAAAAAACAAAAAACAAAAAAAAACGCGCAAATAGAAGCAAAATTGAAGCAAATCAATCCTACCGATACGAATCTACGCAACAATTAACGCCCAAATTGATTGTAGATCAGCTCTTAGCATTACTAAGACACAGATTATCACTTCCAACAAAAATTGCTCCAAAAAATTATGCGGAAACTCATAAACAAGCAAAGGCATATGATCAAAGATCAATCGGAACGAGGATTGTGATTATCAATTCGCGAGGAAAAAAGCACGAAAATGAAGCAAAAAATTAAAGAGGAAAGGAAAAAGAATTTCAAACCCTAGAAGAGCTCCAATACTTCTTGTCCCAAGGACCAGTGTAGAGGGAGCCGATGGAGGTGATTTCAAGACCGTCTGGTTTCTCTTCGTCGCCTTTCTGTTTCGCCATTTTTGAAATCCGAAGAATGTCTGCTCTCGACAAAAGGAGAGAGAAGGTAATTTCAATGGCGGGAATGGAAAAACCAGAGACTTTGGATGTGTTGTGCTTTTCCCTCCAAGAGCTTGCTGCTTGATCCTCTTTTAAAAATGGAGGAGCTAATTTCACCTGCACTAGCACGTAGTTTAATGACCGTGCCTTTTCATTGGGCAATGGGTTCCTGCGAGTAGAATAACTCGGGTTTTCTTCAGAAACAGAAACTTTGGTTGGTCTGTGATAGCCCAGTGAGTGACGGCCCAAGTATAAACAGAAGAAAAATATTAGATTAAACATGTTTTATTCCCACAAAAAAAAAAAAAAAATGGGGGAGTAAATAGTATGTTTTAAAAACATTTCGAGTAAATAATGTTAAATGGTAAATTTATTAGGTAAATAATGGTTTTTCAACTAATATAATATTTAAAACTAAATAATAATAAATAAAATACAAAGGATCCCTCTTTGATTTTGTCCAAAAATAATCATAAATAAGTTTATTATTTATCTAGAAATATTATTTACAATTATTTACTTTAAATATTTTAAAAGATTACTAATATATATTTATAATATTGTCATTTACCTCATTTAGTTTCATAAGTATACTAATAAATTTACCATTTACTGCTATTTAAATGTATTTTTATTTCCCCAAAAAAAGTTTTTTTTATTTTTTTATTTGTTTTTTGAAAGAGGAATGCCTTATTATTAATTCAAATGTTTTAAGATTATGTTATTTATTTTCGTTAATTTCATAAAATGCTACTTACTTTTTTTTTTGGACAGAAAGAAGTAAATAATATATATTTTTTAGAAAATCATTAAATTAAACAACATGTTTTAAAATATTTAGAGTAAATAGTAAATTTGTTATGTAAATGATTTATTTATATTAAATTTACTATATAAATCATTTATTTATGTCTTGTAAATTCATCATTTAATAAAATTTTCGATTTCACTTTTTTAACAATAAAGATCAAAATAGCAAAATTAAGTAAAAAAATACTTTAAATTTTTCAACAAAATTGAAGTTAAAAAAACGAAAACCAATATGGTCCTAGAGAGAGAAAGATTTAAAATAATAATAAATAAATAAATAAAAGAAGAAGAAAGAAGAGAAGCCCGCGCCATGTTGTCTCACTCATTTGTCCTCTTTTGGACAAAACGTGTTATTTTGAAAGTCATGGGTCAAAATAGAACAATACTAATTCTTAAGGGCCAAAAGTAAAATAACCCAAAATTAAAAGAACAAAAATACGACGTTGGATCGCACCCGGGTCCCCCGGATGACAGGTGGACATACTCACAACTATACTACAATGACCTATTGATCGTTTTGCGCCATTATTATTTTGTCATCAGTGACCACAAAACAAAAAACAAAAATTAAAAAGATCAAACGCCGTTGCCGGGGATCGAACCCGGGTCACCCGCGTGACAGGCGGGAATACTCACCACTATACTACAACGACTTGGTGTGCCTGATTTTTATTTTTTTTAAGTTTATATGTAAGTAACCTATAAATTCATTCAGATTTTTGTTTTTGCTGTCCTACTTGAGGCTTTTGTTTGAAATTACAAATAGATACATCTTCCCATGTCATGATTGAAAAAAAAAAAAACTTTAATAAATATATAAATACAACATCGTTTTAGGAGCTAAATATTATATAATATGTTTTACACAAACATTCTTATTGATTTGAGGAGTTGATGGATGGACGGAGAAGAGTGGAGAAAATTTTAAAATCATTGGTTTGATTGAAAAATAAAGATGAATAAACAATATTCAAGTGAGACGAGAATGTGAATGTTTCTCATTTGTCATATTTTATCCCCGTACCTACCTATATACTAGCTTTACTTTAAGTGGGAAACCCCCACCAAGTTGCGATCTTACACTATACACTCAACAAAACTTCCAAGAAATTCTTGTGATACTATCAATACTCAAAAGCCAATGACATGGTGACTAGGACCTCATGCAAACAAACTAAAGTCTAAAAAGAATATCCAAACTCTTCAAATAACTAACCAAAGTCTCGAAACCATATCAAACTCCAACAATGTAAAACCAAATTCTTAAATTTCAATTAAAAACCTAAACATGAACGAACTTTAAGTCTTCAAACTAAAACATTAAAACACTACTAACATTATTATCCCTCCTTTGATTTTTTTTTTTTCAATATATCTATATCTATATCTATATCATATTTTTCAAAATTCAATTATATGCATATAAGATGGAGAACAAGGCACGGATGCTTTCTCTTTCCCACCCCATCCTTGAGTTGGGGGACAATATTAACCCCGTATTCTCTCCCATTTAATAACTCTCATACTCGCCCTCTCATCCTTATAGTTGGAAGTAAAAGAGAAGGGTGAGAAGATGTGGAGAGGATGAGTTTCGCTCCTAAGCCCACCGAATGCCGGGATCCTTCCTTTAATGGAAGAATTCAACCAATCCATCAAAAAACATTTCAAAAGGCTATTTTATCTTCTAAATATATTGTTGACAAATGATAAAAAAAAAAAAAAGGACAATATAGTAGTTAAATACATAGCTAATTATTCATTATTTCAACTCCCAATCCTTCTTTTCTAAACAATCTAAAGCATCATCGTTTAATTCTCTCCATCGTTCACATTTTCCATCCTTCTTATTCTCCTCCCCTCCAACCAAATGAGCCTAGCTAATAGTTTAGGTATGATTTGAAGCACAGTTATGTTTGTCTATGAAAGTAATCTAGCTTCTCAACACCATAACTAAATAGATTTAAAAAAAAAAAAAAAAAAGGTGTTTCCTACAAAGAAAATCATTAGAAAAAAAACAAATAAAGAAGGAGAAACAAGGAGAATTATGTTTGAAAATAAAAATAGTGAGGAAAAAACAAAGAGCAGTCGAAGTAGTGGAGGTGATCATGTTCTAACAAGACATGCAAGAATCCAAAAGTTGCGTCAAATCTGCTTTACAATAATGAGATATATACATACAATTTAGAATTCAGAAAGATGACCTGACACGAGTAAAAGAAGCCAATTAAACCGAGAACAATGCCACGGCTAAAACCACAGCGACAGCTATTGGAGGGACGCGTCTCATCCCACTTTCCCCTTTCTGCAAAAAAGGGCCTGCCCAAGGATCTCTTGTTTGTGTCCAAAACCGTAAACCCAGCCCATCCACATTTTCAAATAACATATATATATATATATATATATATAGCTTCTCGAATTCTGTTACCACCTATCCAAATAACTAATTAGTTAAGGGTATTTGTATCTTTGGCCCTAATTTATTTTTTTATTTTTATTTTTTTTGCAAACTACTTCCTCAATAATTTGACGAATTAGTGTTTCACAACGTTTCCGAATTATTATCTGTGGTGGTTAAACTTGAAAGGAAACACACTTCTTGTTCATGTGAGGTAACATTATCTCTAAATTTTTAATATTATCCTTCAAACGAGCTTATGCGATGCACGTAAGGGCATTTTTAATTCAAAACTTTAGCAATTGTTTTCGATTTAATTAATAATGCGCCGTAACAATCATTAAATTCAAGGGCAGTTTACTAAAAGTAAAATCCATCCACAGCATGGAATGGACAAGTATTAGGGCATGACCTATACTCCCATCGGTTGTCTCCATTCGGAGTTATCCAATTCAGCACAAACTTATAGTTTCAATACAAAACAACCACTTTAAGACTGGATCTAATGAGGACGTGGGGATTCAGACTCCAAGCTTATGTTTGGATCGTTAGTTGGAGTTAAAATTTTTAAGTTAGAGTTGATTGACTTTTTAAAAACTAGTTATAATTTTTATTGATTTTAAAAAAAAGACAAAAATTCAGTCAAAAAAATATATTTTAGTTGAAGCTAAACTAATATGCGAAACAAAACCAAATATTAAATCAACTGATAGAGACTTAAAAAAAATAAAAATAAAAATAAAAATAAAAAGACATTTACGATTATTATGCCATCATTTTCGATGGTTAAGTCGTGGAGTAACTTAGAAAAGCAGCAAAGTTTTTAATGGGGGGGTTAGACAAAAGGAGAGAAATTACACTCTCCCTAATCCCAATGAAGAGAATGCGTTGGGAAGGAGATTAGATAAATGAAAAGTTGCGGTATACACGGACAGAGAAAGGAAGTGGGGGGAATGGGGCATTGCCAAGTTTGGTAAACGAATTTTTAGAGGAGGGAGAGAAGGGAATCGTCCCATCCGCAAAAAGACACCCTGCCCTGGCCCAGGCCTTGGGCCTATATATATATATATATATATATATATATATATATAATTAGCTTTGGCATTTTTGCTTTATTTCTTTTGGGGACTAGTACGTGTACTAATTACTACTATCTATCTATCTATCTCTATCCCCAATTCGCTGTTGAATGCGACGTTTGATTATAGCATCCGTCTCTTTCCCATTCCCCTCTTTGGCATTGCACCCACAAAAGATGTGAATGGACGCCAGGTCCCCTTTTCTTCACTGTCTTTTCACTCCTCCCCCTCATTCATTCACTCCATCTTTATATTTATATATATATATATATATATATCTGTGTATATACAATCCCATACAACTGATCATCTCTTGAAGTTAATTTTCTCCCAAAAGTAAAAGTAATAATGACAATAATAATATTGATATATTTTGGACCTTATAACACATGTTCAATATATTTTGAATTGGTTGTAGCTATTTTCTTCCAATTATGAGGTAACTCATGATAACATATATATATACTTACACGTGCAAGTGTGTACATGTACATATATATATATATATGTTGTATATATAATTAATGGAGACGGGTGAAAGATTATATATGCTGTGAAGAGAAGCTGATCATATATGATATCGATATGGGTCACGTAGGAGAAAACTATTATTGTATAATTAGTACTACTCTTGCATGTTAAGGAATGTTTACTCTATATTAACACATTTATATGAAGATCATAATCATGAATGTTTAATAATGAGAAGACGTTGTCTTATGTTTTCTTGTTATGTATAGGTTGAATATATAAATTAATATTCATTTTTCCTTCAGAAGAGAACACATTAATGGACTACGGATAAGATTTACTTAATTATGATATAATAGAGTAGTCTTTCATCAACTTCTCAACGTACTATGTAAAGCTTCCTTGTGTTTATAATGATCATGTTGTGCATGCAACTTGGTAGATATATTTATCCAAAAGTAATGATAAGTTAGATAGTTGAGTTATTAAAGTATTTTCACTTTCATTATCTTAGCCCTAGCCATAAATTACGTAACAAATAGTCAAATTCATGTGTATATATATATATACACCCACATATATATATATATATATGCTTGTCGTGAAGCTTTCCTATTTTACCATCTCTTGAAAATACTATCACTAGAAAAACGCTTTTAGAATAATGTCTCCTTGATATTGTATATATAGTAGACATATTGATGATTAAGTAATTAATAAAGCTAGAGCTAGATTACATAGCTATAGTCTAGCTAGGAGTTAGATCTAGCTAGAATTTTCTTCTTAATTATCGAAATAATGTTACTGTGGCCCGCACGTATGTTTTCCAGTGATAAGTATACTATAGTTTTATGACCACCATTAAAACGGAACTTCACGTCCATTAATGTAATTAATTAAGATGACTTTGACAGGACTGAATGGAGAATTAATGTTTATAATTATCACCGACTAAGACTTTGCACCGCATTTTAACAAACAATAAAAAATGAGTGTGTTACTTTTCTATACAAAATTTCTTCTTAATTCAATTAATTAATTTTTGTATTATTTGAAGTTTGTACAAGTTTGAACACAACGTTTTGTCATGAGAGCATCTTCTAGCTAGATTTTCATCTTTCGTTACATGTACTTCCAAATTTATCTTGTTTGACACAAGACATGCATATACAGCACTGCTTTGATAGTGATTTTGCTCAAGTACTTCAAGTCACACAAAACAACTAGAGAATAATCTCTCTCTCTCTCTCTCTACAATATTTTTTTTTGTGGGTAATAAGTAAAAACGTTCACACTAAAAGATGAGGGGAGTATGGATCTGCTATCATATTTTTCTGTCTCAAAAGCTGTCCCTTTAATAGTGTTTTGATAACTCATCAATTTGTTTATTAATCTTTAATATTTAGTATATTTTTATATGGTTAAATTTTTAATTCAGATAACATGACATAAAATTATTAGGAGGACAATTAATAAGACAAGAAATCCGGAACAGCAGATCTTAATCCGAGGGGTGAGATTTAAGTTTAGAAAAGAAATTAGAGTCTTAAAAAGCTAGGGACTACTGTGGAGTACCCGTACTTGCAACTGGGTATGTTAAAATGCAGATAAAATAGTGCAGCGGGACAATGACAAGTATAGTAACCCCTATATATTTTTCTTTTTTGACTCAACTTCCCTAAAAAAGTATTAGAAACTCTACTATATATCCCTCTCTATTCAGCCTCTCCTTTTTATCATTTCATTTACAATTTTAAAATATATCTTACTCTCTCTAGCACATAACACTAGTATTGTTCCTCCGTCAATATATCTTCGTTTCCACAATTAATTACCATGAACATGGACGAGAAAGTCACCGTCGACTTTGTTCCGCCGTCGACGGATCACCTCTGCTACGTCCGATGCAACTTCTGCAGCACCGTTCTCGCGGTAAAAATTTAAACCATCATACATAGAGAATTATAGGTTTTACTAACGCATCTTTCATATTTCTTGTACTTTTTTTTTTCTTTTGGTCAAGTACTAATGGTACTACAAGATCAATAACCTAAATCTCTGTGTGAGCAACATAGTACTAATTAACTAGTTAGCATATGTGTATATATATATATATATATGTATGTATATATGTCTGTATATGTATTGTTACATATATATTATTGTAATTACTTGATCATGATCATGATATTTGAAGAAGATATATGACTAAAATTTCAGTTCTTATGATCTTCTCCTTTGTTTTGATATGCGTATATATGTGTAAATATATGTATTGTGTTATATGTGCAGGTTGCGCTTCCATACAAGCGTCTGCTGGACACAGTGACGGTGAAATGCGGTCACTGCAGTAACCTGTCCTTTCTTAGCACCAGACCTCCTCTCCAAGCTGCTCATCAATTCCTTGATCACCCTTTGAGTCTTCCGGTAATTAAATAATAATTCCTTTCAATATTTCTCTTCTTTATTTTCAACAAAACCGGCCAATAATGCCCTAGTTAGTTATACGTACCTACACAATTAACAAAAACCACCAACAAGAATAATATATTGAAGATCTCAAGTAGCATAATATATATATATATATATATATTTATAATTCTCCATGTATATATATATGAAATGTTTTTGTAAAATAAAAAATGGGTTATATTTTAGTAGTCATGGAAAACTTGGAAATAATGAAAATTGTGATGCAGGGATTTTGCAATGAGTTCAGAAAGGGCCATTACTCCTCATCATCGTCCTCCTCGTCAAGTACATCTAGCGAGCCAATGTCCCCTAAGGCACCCTTCGTCGTAAAGCGTAGGACCTCATACTCATATATGTCTATATATATACGCGCGCATACATATATATATATATATATATATGACACCTATATATATGACTAATATATAATTGCTAAGATATAAATAAGTCTGAAGACACAATCTAATATTGTTTCCACACACACACTCACTCAAACAATGACACCAAAAATAAAATATAAAATATAAAAGATTAATCAATTTTGATTAGTGAGAATCATGTTAATTTATTTATTTTGCAGCGCCTGAGAAGAAGCATAGACTACCATCTGCCTACAATCGATTCATGAAGTAAGGAACCCCACTTGTATCATTTATAATTATATGAATATATAATTAGCTCTAAAATGTGACAAAATATTTATGTTTTAGACTCTTTTACTCCTTATATATATATATATATATATATATATATATAGAAAACAAAAGAAAAAGAAATAAAAAGAGAAGACTAAGCAAGTACTATGCTCCCCTGTACTTCTTTTTTGTTCCATTAATTGTACATTTTGTTTACTTAATATAGGTTAATTTAAAATCAATATTTATTTCAAAGAAACACAATGTACTTATATCAAATATATATATGTCTAATTGACATGGATTTAGAGAGGAGATACAGCGCATCAAAGCAGCCAATCCTGATATTCCACATAGAGAAGCATTTAGTGCTGCAGCTAAAAATGTAAGTTCTTACTTTAATCCAGTTTAATTATTAGAGTTAATTTATATTTATCTACATCATACAATTATAAGCTTCTCATTTTTATGACAAACCAAAGTCTAACTAGCTAGCAAATTAATACAGTGGGCTAGGTATATTCCAAATCCACCATCTGCATCAGTTTCGGCAGGCAACAAAAGGGTATGAAAAAAAAAAAAAAAAAAAAAACTCTATCTACATTCAATTTTAAGTTTTTTTTTATGCTAAATTTGAATAATTTTGATCAAATATTAATATATTGATATTGATCTTTTGAGGCTCATCAGGTATTGCAAGAATGAAGTTGGAAATTTAGTCCCCATGTTCATATAATCAGACATTTAGAGAGTAATTTGTGCTCATGATGATATAATGTAGGTCGGCTCTTTGAAGAAGTCTGTTAATTATATATATATATATATATATATATATGTTGAACATTAATCTCTGTCTACTTTGTTTAATTCTCACCGACTTATGCTTGACATGAGTTTTAGACTTTAAAACTCAGCTTTGCCAGTGATTAGCTTTATCTGTTAATTATTAATGTTGCTTAAACTATCAGACCCTTGTATTAACTTTACATTATTTTATTATATTTTCCAAATTTCACTAAATTAATGTTGTTAATTAGTATATATTCAACTCCAAAATACATATATTTATATGTCACTCCACGAGATACATCACACATGGTTTAACATCATATAATCTGTATATTTAGTGGTTGATAATGTATATAAATGGTGCTATATATTGTGAAGGAATCAAATTGGGCTACGAGTATTAGGAGAAAAATGAATATTCTTGCAAAAAGGAGAACAAAATTAACGGAAGTTAGTTAATATTAGAGAAGAATATAATAGTAATAAGAAAAGGAGAAGGCTACATAAACATATTTAACGTGAATATGTTTATGCATGCGGATTAAAAACAAAGAATTTATTAATAAGTAGCACTAAGAATGAATTCTCATGTAAATATAACTTTACAAATATAAATTCGGGTAAGTTGCTCAATACTAATAAATCTACTAAATTAAAACATACTCTAAATTACAATAATTAAAACAAATCAAAAGTTTCTAACAAAAATAATTACATGGAGTTCTAAAGAAAAACGTTGGTCAAGAGTAAGGGACATTATTATTTATTAAGAGAGAGAGAGAGAGAGAGAGAGAGAGAGAAGGGGCCTGAGGTTTTCTGGGCTTATTCTTGGCCCAAATGACGCCTTACATGCCCAATGGAACCCCTAATCAGCCGATAAAACGATATTTTACTGATATAAATTGTTAGGAACTTGAACAAAACACACCAAATTATGCACACAAACACCAAAAAATAGTGAATTTATTAACGCAATAGGGAAAATACAACCCTAAAACGATGCGGATCTTCGAGATATATTCCACTTGATGTCCGTGTGCTTGGACAAAATCGAGACTTTCCCAAAACAACACTACAGAACCAATAACTTTCCCCCTTATTTATATATACTTGCCTTCCTTTCTAACACCCTACTTTAACAACTCTTCCTAATCACTTATGTCCTAACTAACTACTATCAACTTCTACTAATTTGTTATACTATAAACTGATTAGCTAACTAACTAAATATCTAACAAGTTCTATCATAAATTCTATAAATTATCTGCAAATCACAATTCTATAACTTATCTAATTTTGACCTAAAATAAGATTTTTGTTTTCATTTTTTTCGAAAAATGTAGCAGCCCTACATCGTAATACAACAGAGGGGGGAAAAAAAGAAAAAGAGTGAGTTTTACCTTATGTTTAGTAGGATGGAAAAGAGGGAGGAAGGAAGTGCGAGTAGGGAAAATTAGAAGAAAATTAATGGAGTGGGTTGTCTAGTAAAAAGGAAAAGAAAGAGAAAGAGAAAATAGGATGAAAAAATATAATATAGCAGGTACCTCAAAAAAAAAAAATATTGTAGTTTTTATGATATCCACTCATTTTAGTCATTTCATTTCAAAAGTGAGGAAAACTAAAATCCATCGAATCATAACTAATATTATTTTTTTATCCCTATTTTCAATGTGAAACAATATAAGTAAATGGATAAAATAGTAATTACACAAATATTTTATTTTCTTTCCATCCCATCTACCAAACAACGTAAAAGAAAACTAAATTAATTTTTATGCACATCTGGAGTATTATCCGAGAGCAAGAGACGGAGTTTTATTGTATAACCTCCAAACTCAGTTTGCCAGTTGGATTCAATTCTTGAGACATCCTTGAATTGTAATATAATGATTCTCCTAACTTAAGTGACCTTTTGTGAGTTGTTACTCCTTTTAAACTTAACACTCTGTTTGGTAGGAACAAAGCAAAAAAAAAAAAATATATATATATATATATATATAAAATATGCAATCAAAAAATTAGGTAAATAAACCGTTTTTAAACATTTATTTAAATAAATAACCAAAAAATTTTTATTTAGCGAAACGACTGTGAATAAGTGATTGACCGCAATTAATTAGTGATTGATCGGATTGATTGATTGACTATTTTTTTTTTAAATGTCATTTTAATAATAATAATCTCTCTAATCTCCACCTTTGGATGGATCTAAAAACAGTAGGACTCATCGATCCTTCTTTTCTCTCTCTTTTTTTTTTCTTTTTTTTTTTTTCTGTTACATTCTCCTTAAACTTATGCTAATGTCCTAAAGAAGCTATATTTCTTTATTTCGTTTCACATGGAGCAAAAAAAAAACATAAACAAAAAAGATGTTCAAGACCATGACTATTTTATAAATCAATAAATGTACTTTTCAGTTTGACATTGAGGGGCAAATAATTAATTCTCCTATTCATGCAAGTAGTATTAGTTTTCTCAAAAATATCTCTGGCTTTGGATGGATTTTAAGAGGGTATTTAGTGTGTAAGTTTGAGTTAAGATTTTTAAGTTTAAATAGTAAATTATGTTGATTTTTCAGAAAAAATAAAAAAAATTTTGAAAAAAAGATAAAAAATTTTGAAGAAAAAAATAAAAAAAATTTAAAAATATTAGTTTGAACTTATCAACCAAACTAACCCTAAATCTAGTAGAACCTATGCATCTTTTCTTTTCTTTTTCTCCTTGTTTCTTCTCTTCTCTCTCATGCCAAACAGTCCACAATATCATTAATTAATTAATTTTTTTATTCTGAAAAAGTTGACCTATGTCCCTAAACTTATGCCAAGGTCGTAATGATTATTCTTTTAGGATACAATTTCATTAAGAAAGCACCAAAGTGAGTCTCTCCAAGATGCGTCACGAATGACGTTTACTGGCAACAAACCTTCACATCTGTAAGGTTGGGCGCCTAAATGCAGACAGAAAATGCAATTTATATATATATATATATGTATGTATGTATGTGTATTTATATACATACTCACACACACTCAATATGAAAGGGCTTTCAATACTTAAAACTCAACTTGTTGAAATATGATCCTTGAATTATACCTATGGGTGTTTGATGTGTAAGTTTGAATTAAAATTTGTAAGTTTAAATAATGATTTTGATTGACTTTTTTAAAAAAGATAAAAAACTTAAAAAATAAAAATAAAAATTAAATTGATAGTGATAAATTTAAACTCATCACCCAAACACCCCTTAATATATACTTTTTAATTTGATTCCTTCGGCTTTTGTGGCTTTGTTCTAACCAGAAAGTGTCTTAATTCTGAAAATTAGTTCATTTCTGAGCTAATCCACTTTTTGGTGGTGGATTTGACGAGTGGATTAGCTGGCCAACTCCACTTTTTCGCTTCATTTCCAGTGACAGGGGTATGGCTCATTCGATTTGATTACCTATGACCCCCAAAAAAATAAAAAAATAAAAAATCTTCTGGTCAAAATTCCGCGAGTTCGGATAATTCTACAAATATATAGTGGAATCTTTTATATATATATATAGATATGCATATATAAAAGATTCAAAGAAATCATGATGTCACAAGATTAATGGAAATTGGTTAACATATACTCGTGGTGCAACATGCTTTGATTAGAATAATAATAATAACAGGTAAAGTCGCCTTTGTTGAAAGGGCACTTTCTCTTCCAGATTAAAAACAGTCACCAGATAGTGACCTTTATATATAGATATAGATATACACACACACACACATATATATATATATAATAAAGACATTAAAGAAACATTATCTTTGTAATGTTGTTAGGCTAGTGTTGGTGGCTAGGCTGCAACCAATCATTTTTGCACCACCAACCCAAGAATTATTCCCAAAGAAGAGAAGAGCATGTTAAAACTCCCTTAATTAATTTACCCATGGAAGTACCATGATTTCAACTGTTAAAATATTTTTTGGGTTAGCATAAATATTTGCCAATAAAGTGAAACAAAGGTAGTTAAAAAGATATCAAAGCTTAAAACATCAAATGTACAACAGCAAAATCTGGATAGCTTTTTTTGTTTTTTTTGTTTTTTTTTTGGCAAAAGTGTTGTCACTACAAGTTGTATCTAAAGTTACAGCACTTTTATCAATTTGGACAAATGAAGTTGGTTAGAATATCTGATGCAGGAGTCCACAAAACAGTCTCCACTTAAACCTGCACCAACATCAGTATTTTCTCATTTAACCAAACGTGACCATAAAAATCTGATTACAAAGATGCCGAGACAGAAAAAACCCAGGAATTTTCTCGATTTTTTTTCTTCCAATACATTAAGACTAGTAAGATCCTCGATAAATTCTAAGCTAGCGAACCCGAATCTTGATATGATCTGTAGAGGAACAAGTTTGAAGTAGATTTTCCACATACCTCTCTTGCTTTGGTATCCGTTTAAGCAGTTGGGAAACAGCAGAAGTCCTCGCTTTCCTGCTTTACTTGCATGAAGTTCCGCTGGTGCTCCACTCTTTGAAGATGCGATGACAATTGAAGCAAGTCGACGGTTGACCCGTGTTCAGGTCCAAGACAGTACTTGGTCTGCAAATTGTGGGAATCTTGAAAAGCTCTATTGGCATCATGCACTTCGAAGTCAGCAGCAGGATTGGTTTCGGGAAACATTGTGGATTCCAACTGGTCTACAACTCCCACAGGGTTCAATGCACAAGAATAGAAACCATTCGCTCCACCATGTCTTTCCACGGATCGTACCCTCAGAGGTTTTTCCAAAAGTTGACCAACGTTCGAATGGGCACCTTGCATTATCAGGTGGCTGGCAGAAGGAATTCCTGTCGAATGACTTGATGACAAGTTTGGAGGCTGAGATGACAGAAGAGAGAGAGCACACGTTGAGTTCGATGCCCCGGATGGTTTGTGAATGCTTGCTGTCGTGTAAAAACAATAGTCTTCAGTTTCTGATGTAGGAATTCCAGAAGAGTGTTCTTTGCCAATGCCAAGTGGATAGATGAAGGATTTGGAAAGCAATTCTGGACTCATGACAGGTACTGTTAACTGGGGATTGTAAAGAGACTCGTCTTCAAATTTGATGTTCCCAAACTGATTAACTTGTTCGTATTTATCGGGAGACAAAATGACGCCTGGAAGTATATCTGAGAAAACAAAGGGCGTTCGCTTTTGGAAGGAAGTTCCCATATATCTATTCCCTGCCAAGCTCGTATAATGTCAGAGGAAAGGCAATCATTTCCGAAGATAAAAATGAGAATAGATTTAAACAAAGATAAAATTAATTCAATAAGAGAACGAAGACTTTTGTAGAGTACTGACCATGTCGAGGCATGGACGGAACTTTTTGGACAAGTCTTAATAACAGAACGAATAATCTCAAGGGATAAAAGCAAAAGCGAAGTAGATACAGAAAAACTAAAAAGAAGCATCTCTACATTTAGAATTACACGAGCAGGCGATTTCTGATAGAACGGGGGCACCTCATACTGGTGTAAGCTACCGGAGAATGCATAGTTCATGACATATGCTAGATTCAAACTGCCGTACATTTTTCCATTATGAAAATCAAAAACTGAATCTAAAACATTGACGAGAGAACATGAAATGAAACTCCACTGGTGGTTGATGTGGCCACTAACTTTTTACAATGAATACAAGGAAATTCCCTAGCGTATATATTTTCCACTATACAATTTCACACAAGTGGCATTTAGGATCATTAATTCTTCAAACACTTATAGATGTTTCGTTGACCTTTATGGATTCGAGTTTGGGGTGTGAGAATTATGGACAAAAGGGGGAAAGGAAAAGATTATATATATTAATATTTAAAGACTTTGGCACGGTTGAAAGTCTTAAAGGCATGAGATTAACGGAACATCATAAATATACCTTTGTCCTTGAGAATAAGTTCTAATCACATGACCACTCACTTGACTCAAGTATGCACAAAATATATCTGATATTATTGGTCCTCCTAAATTTCCCAATCTCAGAAAATCTAATCCACTTTCTCTTCTCCTTAAATAATTTACCACTTCCTTAATGCTATCATGAATAACTTACAACATTAGTTAAGCTACAGGCTATCAACATTAAGCATGAAAGTAGTGCGAGAGATTAGAGAGGAATGATGAAGTTTCAAACTTTGAAACCGAAAAGTATAATCTACTGTCAAATTTCGAAAATAAGATTCCCTACTCTAAATTGTTCATACCATGATATGGATGTGCCAACTTGTGTGGTTTGTCCGAGAGGCCATCTAATTGAGGCTTCCTTCGACGCTCATTGTGGCCGGCAAGGCGTCTACGGCAGCTACGCTTGCCATCGTCAAATTCGGCAAGCAAATGAAACCTGATCAAAGAAGAAGATACAACAAAATAGTTTATAACTATACAATATACCATGCTTAAGCTTCCACTGGTGTGCTTAAAATGAGGAAAACATATCACTTGATAACATGGCAGATATTTACTTGGTTAAAGTCTTCGTTTTTCTTTCTAATGAAAGCTACCTTTATGCAACCCAACAAACCCAACACACACTCCCCCCCCCCCCCCCCCCCCCCCCCAACCCCACACAACAACACACAAAAAAAAAAAAAAAAACATTAATTGCACAACTAATAAGCAAATAAACCAAAAAGATAAAATAGAAAAGAGCTTCAAAGCACAGAGGAATCCAAGCACTTTGTCTCTTATCTACACCATTTTTAATTTACTCACTCACTGATGCAAATCCAAACAAAAATCTTCATAACCAAAGTCAAAGAAACTATAATCCCTGAAGACTCATTCCAAATATAAGCAAAAAAAAAGGTAAAATTAATACTAAATAACCATGAATTGAAATCCCAAAAACGAAGTCATATTTCCAAAAAAATAAATAAATAAATAAATAAAAGAAGAAAAAACCTGCTGCACTGTTGACAAAACCTCTGCTCAATGCCATTAACAATGACTTTGGCAGTCTTGGAGTGAACATCACAAACTCTGTGTTTTTTGTGGTAGTCTTTTGAGGAGCTGAGATCCATGTTACAGCCATGGACTTGACAAAACGGAGTCTGGGAATAAGACCCTCTTGTGCGAGCTCTCTTAGCCGCCAAAGAAGCAGAACAAGTAGAAGAAGAAGAAATCTGGTGTAAATTTGAATTTGAATGCAAATTCGATCTCTCCTTTGACCCTTCACCAACACCACCATTCTGTACGGAATTTCTACAACCAAGCTTCAAAGCAATCAAGGAAGAATCCTGGCTGTTGGTCTCCATCAAAGACCCCGAAACCTTGGATCCAGATTCATCCTCGACAAGAGACGAGTTCGGAGAAATCAAGGTTCCAAGCTCGCCACCACCACCACCATCACCGCCGCAGCCGCCATTTCCGCCATTACAGAACATGTCGGTGCTCTGAATGGTCTTTCTGAGCATCTCCGGAAGACCCAGTTCCGCGGATTCGAAGCTCTCGGCCGATTCTCTACTGGGTATGAACCCGTTTTCGCATTGGATTAAAGCTCTCCTCGTTCTCGCGAACGCCTCGGACCAATCTAGCTCCTCGGAGGCGAAATTCCACGACTCCATTTTTTTTTCTTCTTCTTCTTGTAGGTGTTTTGCTTGAACAAAAAGCCTAATAAAAAAAAAGAAAATTAAATAAAATAAAATTCAAGCGTTAATCTAAAGGCATTAAACCCAAAGCAAAGTAGTAATCTTGTTTTAAGCAAGCAATAAAAGTAATGATAATACAAGCACGCGTATATAAGTAACATGTGTATGTATGTGTATATGGCCAAAAAGTTTTTAGAAGCTACAAAGAAGACGAATTGCCGCTGTCTGAAATTGATATTTCATCTGAATTTTTTCTTTTCTTTTCGAGATGAGCAAAAGAGGGAGTATGGAAAACAACAAGTGTGCTCCTTTTTGTTTGGATTCTCGGAAACCAGAGTGAGAAAGAGAGAGGAAAAAAAAAATAGACAACCTTTTTGATTCGTTGGTTTTCTGGGTGACCAAACAGAGTCCTCAAAATAGTAATAGTAATAGTAATAGTAATATGAAAAGAAATTCTTTCAAAAAAAATATATGAAAAGAAACGAAATTGACAAATAAAAATGTTTTTGGCACAGAAAATACAGATTTTCAGGAACCATGAAAATAGAAACATACAACCCACGAAAAGAAAGGAGCCTAGAAAGTAAAACCCATTTTCGGAAACCAGGTTTTAAAGCACGTACTGCTTCGTGTTTGGACGGTAAGAAATGGTGGGAAAATAGTTGGGTCTCTATCGTTTTCCCACGCTTTCTCGGGAACCAAACTGAATATTACAAACAACCCTCCAAAAAAAGAGTGGAGAAATGGCAGAAGAGGAGAGGAGAGGGTGTGTGTTAGAGAGAATGGGGTGGTGCCTTTTGAATGGGAAGTGAAAAGTAAAAGGCAGAGAGAGAGAGAGAGGAGAGAGAGAGAGAGAGAGAAGAGAAAAAGAGGAGTGGGTATTATTTCAGGCTTATGGTGAGGTCGAAGCAGATACACTGTGAGTCAACATGATTTCCACTACACTGTCCAAAAGCATGTCGAGGTCTTTTGTAGCTTTTTTAGGCCCTGTGTGAAATTCCATTTTTGACCACCTCTCTTTTTCTCTCTCTTCAATCTTCATTTTCTCCAACAAACGTGCTTAGGTGGAAGTTTGAAGATTGTTCTTCAAATTAAAAAAAAAAAATTTTGAAATATCTTTCTGAGGGATTTTATTTAAGATAATGAGAATTATGGTTCGTTTGGAATAATAGTTTAAGATAAAAATTTTAAGTTAAAATTGATTAATTTTAAAAAAATTAGTTATAATTTTTATTGATTTTTTTTTTTAAAAAGATAAAAACTAAGATAAAAAACTTAAGTTCACGTGTGAGAACTAAACGCATACTTAGTAGAGTTTTACATTGTTTAAACAATATCTTTAATCATGGAATGTAAGAATTAAAAAGTAAGTTGGATGAAATTTGATAAAAATTGATGCTTTTGTAATTGTCTACCATTAATAAAACATATGAAACATGCTATCTCGTAAGATAAAAAATATTTTTATATTTTTTTGTTATTACAAGTATAATCTAACTATAATCAAATTTATGATATTATTACAAGATACAGATTGCAAATCCCATATTTAAGATTAAAAAACCAATATCACATTTTCATTGTATAAAATCTAGTTCCGATTTTGACCGATTCAATTTCATTAATTTCATTTTAATTTATAATGTTTTTTAAATTCTGAGATGAGAGGATTTGAACTTTACATTTTAGGACAGTGTCAAATGTGGATTATTATTATATTATATTTACAATCTTGCTATTTGATTTCAATATAATTTAAATGTTAATTATTTATTTAGAAATGTGCATAATCAACAAGTATATCTTACCTTAGGTTATAACAATGAATAATTTTTAACCACTTATAAATGTCCATCGTGTGAATCTTAAGCCGTGGATCCGTATTTAGTAGTTGATAATTAACATGTGAAATTGTAACAGGTCAAAAACGTAATTTCAATAACTCATAAATCAATAATAATAACAACAACAATAATAACAACTGGTTAAGTGGCTCCTAAGCCATGAATATTAACTTGCGAATTTTCTATTAAGACAAATTTGTGTTTTTGATTTGGCTCGTTTACCAACCCAGAAAAGATTTGTTAATGAGTGATTATGATAAGTTTCCTAATTTAAATAAAAAATAAAAAAATGAAAAGATAATTGGGATGTTGGTAAGTTGGCATGTGGGATGAGGCCCATCCATAAAAATTAAAATAAAAAATAAAAAAATAAAAAAATAAAGAGGCCCATCCAGAAAGGAAAATGAAGGCGAATTGTGATTGTGCGTGTGGAAGGCCCCCTTTTGTGCAGGGACTTTCTGCTGCTGGGGAGGCACGACTCTAACCATGTTTGCGCCACTTGTAGTAAAAATTTTGTTTATCAATTTTGATATTTGATAAAAGTCTTGATCTGCTATTTTATTTTTGTATTTCAAAAGCTGTCGTTTTAATAAGATTTTGATAATTTATTAATTTTTTAAAAATTTTTTAATATTTAATATTTTTAATATAATTAAATTTTTAAATTTATATGATATGATATAACACTCTTAATTAATAAAATAATAAATTTGTGATAATAAATCTTTATTTTTTTTAATAGTCCATTGATTTTCGAGACCAATTTACTTTTGATTTGACACCAACCTATTCAATTTCTACGAAGCTACTTGCATTTATAGTTCCTTTTTGAATAGTCTAACCCTCTCTCCTATGTACATATAGATATTTATTTATTTATATTAACAAGCGATAAATTGAATTATTGACCTCAACATCTAAGATGTCAAGATGATCATTACTATCGTCCGGACAAAATCTTTGACTGCAAATAGCAAGACATTTTTATTTTCATAAAGTATTCCAATTTCAGTATTGGTGTATACTAATTTTCTTTATAAAAATATAAATATCATGAAATATAAAAAATAATTTTCTTACAAGATTTTTTAAAAATTACTACATGCATTATGCGAATCCTACAATAGGATATGGAAGAATATCGCACTAGTAGAGTTTTACATTGAATCGTAATATCTAGTATAAAAGTTGTTTGCTTTACATTCTTCTTCATTTGATGTGATTTTGATTAAATATAATATTTCAAAACGTGTATTATCATCTGGAGTATCTTACATAATTAGGTTTCTTAAATTAAATATAATATTTCAAAACATGTACTATCATCGGAGTATCTTACGTAATTAGGTTTCTTAAATATATATATTAATAAGAAATAAAATAACATCCACTAATCTTATTAAATATATATATATATTATGTAGTAGTGTATTATAAGACTAAAAACTAATTTTATTAAGATCGAAGTAAAATACTAATTAGATTAATCTTTTAATGTGTTTTCTAAACGAACCTATGAAAATTATTTTTTAAATATTGAATTCAGTATAATGATGATTTCAACTGGAGAAGGAAAATTCTCTTAACCAAATGAGTTCACCAATTAAACTAAAAAAATAATAAGATGAGGAAGTAGAAGTATTAGACAAGTAAATTTGAAACTTGGCAAACACCATCAAGCTCTATGTTATGTGAATGTCTTAGAAGTCTTTTTTTTTTCTTTTTTTTTTTTCCACAATAGAAAAATATTACCATACAATACACAAGTTGTTATCAACTAACTACTTTCTTCTAAACCTAATCCATTATCATTTTTTTCCCTTTTATTTAACTTATGAAATTTGCTTTCATCTCATCAAAGAATTGACTAACAATAGTCGCTGGAATGGTTCTAAAGTCCCTTCAAAAAAGTAAATTAAAAAAAAAAAAGTTCCTAAAATCAAACATGAAATGACTATATATAAACTTAATTTTGTAATACACTTTGGTAGTTTTTATTAATTAAGCCTCAATTTCATATACAATGACAATCACATTTATCATATTTTTCGATCAATCTTGTGAAATCTTAAAAAGAAAGAAGAAAAAAAAAAAAAAAAAGGCACCACGTCTTTTTTTTTTTGTTTGTAACTCATCTTTTTAAGATTTTTAATTATCAAAGCACATCACATACAACCATTCATTTTTATTTTCTCCTTGTCAAGCTCCAATGCACCGCCATGTTCATAATTTTCATACATAAAAAGAAGAACAATATTAGGAAATATCAATAATATTTAACATCACTCATTAATAAAGAATAAATCTAATAACATAAGGTCTATCAATATGATCCATTTATTTATTAGTATGATGCTAAACATCACTGATTTTCTAAAGTATTTTTCTAAAAGGAATAGCCGTTGTTGATGAACCCATGGCTATATATATATATATATATTTTTTTTTTTTTTGAGGGAGGCTAAATTTGCTTTGGGTAGTTGGAGCAAATAATTGGAGGTTTTTTTTTGTTTTGGGGGGGGGGGGGGGGGGGGTGTGGGTGTTGTGAAGGTGCATTATTGGTGTATCAAACGTTGATAAGGTATGATTGTTAGGGGGTGACTAGACCCCTGTTTGCCATCTGTAACGTTGATGAGCAGACACGTGTCCCAATCAAAATTCTAAAAGTGGTGGTGAGTTGTGGTTATTGCCTGTGGGAGGGCCTCAAGCCCCTCTGTCTCTCTCAATAGAGACCTCTTGCGTTGCTGTCTACTGACACTGATTTCTGAATCCCTGCAATTTTTTCCTTCTTTTTTTTTTCTTTTTTTCTTTTTAGGAATTTTCAAATTGCAAGCAAAGCTCTTTTTTTTTTTTTCTTTTTTCTTTTTTTTTTCTTTTTCTCCTTTAAAAAAAAAAAACTTTTGGAAGATCAAACTAGCACGTTTTATATGATCGATTATCAGTATGATTCTATTATTTCATATCTATTATGAGATTCATATCGATCAATCAATATAGACCCCATCACATCATAATTTTAATTTATTTTTTCCTAAAATATATTGACCAATAATAGATGATAGAGTTGTCGCCAGTATTCTTAACACAACTTTAAAAAAATATATATATATGTATTTATGTATTTATAATTTGTTAAGATAAGGTTACATCATTATTCATTCAAACAATTTGCGACCTCGGAGAAATGAAATCCTATGGAAATCCAAGTGCAAAAATTTCCATCAGTACAGAGTTTTTGTCCCTGTTTTTGTCCCTTCAGTACATACTACAACCCCCGAACTTTAACGGAGAGAATTAGATTGGCGCCGCTAATTTTTTTTTTTTATTTTTCCAAGATTTGTTTGGGTCCATTTCTTCTTTTACGATGATGCCCCTCTAAGATTGGCATCAATTTTTGCCAGAAAAACAAATGAAAGTACCACAATTACACATAAAGCAAAATTTAAAAGCTGGGGTTTAGAATTTTCAAAGTTGAGGGAGGGACTATTTTGGTTTACAATATGATATGATATACCAAGTAAAGTGAAGTACTATAATCTTCGATGATTATATATATAAACTAACGATAATTGTATATCTAACTAAGATGTAGAGTTTAAATATCTTGATATTCTATTAAAGTCATATATATATATATATATAATAATTTCAAGATATAATATATACGAGCTTTGTTACGTGATAAAATAGAGGACCTACTATTAGTTTATTTGAAAATTTTTGTTGGAGCCATTGTAGTAATAAATGTTGGCAAAAAAAAAAAAAAGGATAATATATCAAGGAAAAGGAGAGAGATCCTTGACAAATTATGTTACTTTATTAGTAAAGTTTATCATCATAGCTGGATCACTGCTAAAATTTTACTTTATTTTAATTTTCTTATGAATTTTGCATTATATCCATTTATCTTCCCCTCAAAATCCTGAATTATTTTTTCTTTTTTCTTTTCTTTTTTTTTTTCCCCTTTCAAAAACCATGTACCAATATCCCTACTAACACACACTTAAGTTGGATTTTTTTTTTTTTTTCCCCATGCTAAGATACGTAATAATTGAACAGAAACCAAAAAGGAGAGACAGAGGGAGAGAAGCCATGCTAAGGAACAACCCAGTGATAAAAGTAAAACCGGTAAATAATTGGGGATGGGCGGCTTCTTCTTTTTTTTTTTTTTTTTCCCTTTTCTTTTCTTTTCTTTTTCTCTCTCATCTTTTTCCAACT
This sequence comes from Ficus hirta, assembly GCA_038430175.1. Taxonomy (NCBI): domain Eukaryota; kingdom Viridiplantae; phylum Streptophyta; class Magnoliopsida; order Rosales; family Moraceae; genus Ficus; species Ficus hirta. Next base: position 10,592,538 of record CM076595.1, on the reverse strand, counting down.
TCATTTCTGGCCATGGGAAAGCAGGAAAAAGCTGAGTCTCCTAATGTCCAACACTTTAACAACAAAATGTCAACTATGAATATATGATCCCGATTTTTTTTTTCTTTTTTTCTTTTTAAATCAAATAATATGGCTGTGATAATTTTGGAGTGACAACTTTAATAAAGATGTGCTCAAATTAAATTATTAATAATCGAAAATTTCTTCAATAAGAATCAGCATTTTTTTTTAACTATTGATAGGAACTATTTTTAAGGGAGTGTTTGGTATATAAGTTGAGTTTGAGTTGAGTTGAGATTTTTAAGTTTGAATAGTAATTTTTGTTGACTTTTTCAGAAAAGATGAAATTTTTTTTTCAGAAAATATAAAAAACATGATGAAAAAAGTATAGTTTAGTTTGAAATGAGTGTATATGCCAAACGGACCCTAAATGGTTCGATTAATTTTCTAACGATCTTATAACTGATAATAAAGTCAGTTTGATATTTTTGCGGGAGCGATATATTAATATTTTATAGAAAATAATAAGATCAAAACATTAAAAGATATCACAATAATTTTTAAGAACTATCAAGTATATAAACATAAAAAATAATCATAAGAAAGATACATTTTTTGAACTTAAATCATACGAAATATTATAAACACAGCAGCTGTTCACGAGTCTTCGTACTTTGAAAGCGCTGCATAATCACATTTAGTGGGGGCATACGCTTAGAATATAGATAATTAATTTTCAATGTGGAAAAAATTAAAAAAAATCATTAAAGTTTAAAGGTAATTTCTAATTTTTCCCTAAAATTCAGTGCACTCAATTATATTTATCTCCGCCCCTCGTTTTATTTGTAAGTGTTGAAATTAAAAATTTACAATAGAAGACACATAATTACTCTCAATAATAGATCAATACACGGGGGTTCATTGAAAGATAGTCCATTTGTTAACAAAAGTTTTAAATTCTCTTAATTTAAGAAAATAACTGTTTTTTTTGGAATGATTATATCAATGATAGATTACTTGATGGTATATCGCTATAGACTTGTTCATCAATCACTATAATATTAATATGCGATACACTAACACGTCCATAAATGCTTTACCAATTTATCAATGATAGACCTCAATCTATTGATGATAAAACATTGTAACATCCAACCCAGAATACAGAAAAAAGAAAAAGAGAGACAGTTTTTAACCCAAAAAACAGAAATTCAATGACTTTTTAGAAAGAAAGAAGTAGACAATATATTTTAAAAATATTTAAACTTTCTTTATTAAGAATAAATAAATTATTTATCATATTTATGCTGTTTATTTTAATTAAATTAAACTTATGTTTCGTTTGCTGATTTGAGAGGAAATTTTTAAATAGGAGTTGGTTGAATTTTTAAAAACTAGTTATAATTTTATTAATTTTTCAGAAAAAGACAAAACTAATTTTAAAAAGTACAGTTTAATTAAAATTAAACTTGAATGTCAAACATAACCTAAGTATCACTATTTACTTATTTTAGTTTCGTTTAAAAATATTTATTACAATTTTTATTTTTTTTAATAGGTAGTATAACCGGACATCCCACTTGATTTTCACTCATACTTACTGAAAAAAACAAAAATTATTCTAGATTTCGAATACTTCTTACCTAAACTTATCCCCTTTCAACCATTGAACTTGTCATAACGGAATTATCTCATTTAATTTTCCTTGATCATATATTTCATATTCAAACTAACACTTTATTAAATAGCATGAACGAACGAACAACCTTATCATCCCTCCAAAATAAAACAGCTTGATCACTGATTCTGCATCAGTGTGAGAAGTCTTCAAACGATCCATTTCTTTTAAGAATGCAATTGCCAAAGTAATTCCAATATAATATGGGTTTAATCTTGTCATGTCAAAACAAATTAAACCCCCTTATTTAAGCAAGGACCGACATTTTTTTTTCCCTTTTAACCATTTTTCTTCTCTCGCATACTTCCACCGACAAAATTTTCTGTTCCCACTTTTTATATCCAAGCCAAAAAAATATTAAAAAAAAATAAAAAATAAAAAATTCAATTGCCCATTTAATTTTCTCACCTTCTATCACAAAATCAACACTAGTGGATTAGTGTGAAGCGTACACTTGAAAACACACCAATAATTCATGAGTATCATATTTTCTTTAATTTCTTACCAGGAATGGAAGGGGACAGATTTTTTTCAACTTTCAAAGTCGGCCAAATAAAGGAATAAAATGCGTAGAATTAAACGAAGGTGGGCAATTAGTGACATTTGCTTTTCTCGTGTTTTTTGTTTTTTTATTTTTAATTTTATAAATTTATTTTACGTGCGAGTGTTGTGTGTGTGTGCGTGTAAAATAGAGGCCAACTGTCACGGCCTGACACCAAGAAGCTGCATCAGTCAAGTCGTTGTCCCAAAAAAAAAAAACCCTTCATAATTTTGAATTTTTATTTCGTTATCAATGAATAACGAAGAGGAAAAAATGGAAAGAAACAAAAAACGGCCTCTAATTTCAATCGGTGTCGAATGAAATGGAAGGGAAGGGAACAAGTTCACAAATTTAACGTTGAAATTTGGTTCGCCAATGGGGGCGTAGAGCATTTACGGCCGATCAGTTCCCACTGAGTAGCCTGTAGGCGGACAAGGACTGATTACTTGTCATTTAGATTAGGACCCGTTTAGGATCACGATTAAAGACCGTATTTTTAAAATTAAAGGTGGTTTGAATTTTAAAAATGAACGTTTGATAAAAATGAATTATTTAGAGTAAAAAAATATAAAAGCTTAAAATATGTTTAGAAAAAAAATTAATAATATAGATCTTATTTTGTTTCTATTGAAATTTTATGTAATTTGAAAAAAAAAATCATATTATTTTGACGTAAAACGACTAAGTTATGGACTTTTAAAATTTAAATTTTTAAAAAATATTTAAAAAAATAAATAGTAAAATTGAAAAAAAACGACCAAAAAAAAAAAATTTTGGAAAACACTTTTCCAAAAAAGTCCTCAAACATCCCTTTAGTGTGTGTATGGGTTCTTATACAACATCCTTTTGATATGTCACTTGTAACGTATTTTGTGTTATATTATACGAATCAGCTGATTCAAATGTAATATATATATATATATATATTTAAAGGAAAGCGATACTTATTATTTACACTAATATATGAAAAAATATAATGTGACAAGATACTGAATAAGAAATTATATATAAATAAACTAATTGTTACAAATTTGTAAATAGAAAAATTTTAATTTAAGTTTGTAATATTTGAATTGTCTCTGTTTTTTATTTTCTTATTAAGCTTTCTTTTAAAAAAAAAAATTCAAAATTTATACAAAATGTTATAAAAAAATTTCAATTGACTCAAAGTTCTCTGATAATTTTCAGAGTTCGTTCCTGCATGAAACATGGATGCATGTTAGGTGATGAGACTACTTATTCGTACGTTAGTCACAACTCAAAGAGGAAAAAAAAGTATATATATATATATATATATAATAAAAAAAACACACACACACACACGCATTCGTTCATAAATACTGTCATCAGATGAGGTTAGATTAGATTTGGTGCCATACATGAGACGAAGGTAAATACTATGTTTATAGAAGTTAAATTATTTGCAAAACTGTTAAATTAAATAGCATATTTACTGAGTATTTATGTTTTTAATCAGGAGTAAACAAATAAGTTATAAATATAAATATATTTATTAGTAAATATGTTATATAATTTAATAGTTTTATAAATGTGTTAATTTTTTTAACAAATATGTTAATTTAATAGTTTTATAAATATGTTATTAACTTATTTTCGTTTCGGTTATAAATGAACACCTGCTCCAAAAAGGCCCCCAACACATGCATGAAGTTTGGTGGACCGGGCTACTTTACACAGATACAGTGGGCTTTTAGATACAACTACAATCATCGTAGTTTAGAAGGTGGATCGATTTACTAAGGGTTCGTTTGACATTTCAATTCAATTCTAATTAAACTGTATTTTTTCATATCAATTTTTATCTTTTTCTAAAAAGTCAACAAAAATTATAACTTGTTTTGAAAATTCAACCAACTTTAACCTAAAAATTTCATCTCCAACTAGCGAACCAAATGCAAGCTAAATTATCCTCATAGTAATTTGTAAAGTTCACATTGCTCCCCCATTTTTATTTTCCATCCTCTTCCTCATCTCGTCTCCCTTCTCATTTGCTCCACCCCTTTCCCGACAATCGACTAATGCACGAATGCATGATAACTAAGTCCTGCTAATGAGCTACATGCGCCCTGCCCTGGCAAGTTGCGACTAGATCCGGCTGGCTTCATGAGTGTGCATCTTTCTCTGGCTACCAACATTTGGATTGAATCGGATCGAGCTGGTTGAGACACACTGGCTTCCTATCGATGAGCCATGGACGAATTTGGCTAGATTCCGCCACTTTGCACCTATCGTCAATCATGAGGTCAATGAATGCTCAAATTTGTTAAGTTTGCATTTTGATCGTCAACAAGAATGCACGTGATCATGGTTGGGAGCACATCCAGTGAGCGGATCAGCCTCTTACTAGTCGACGTGGGCATAGGATCCAAGTAGGTGACCCATGGTAACCCACTAAGTTACTCTCAAGACAAGAGGTCACCAACCATATTGTTATACGTAAATTAATAACTAATACTAAGTGATAGCTAGTAGCCATGTTACCATCGTTAACCTACCAGGTGACTCCAATGATGGGTAACCAATGAAGTTACCTTTGGTAACTTACCAGGTGACTCTAGAAATTGATCACGTAACTTAATCAGGTGATATTCCAGCCGAAAAAAAGGGTGACATGGTGACATGTCAACTTACCAACTATCCACAGTGAGCAGAAAACAACTATGATTGGTGGTCAATATTAGCGAATATAATGGTGCATCATGTGATTCGACTTTTATGTTCCCTTATTCCTGAATTGATATCGAGTGTAAATAAACCTTGAGGTCCTCTATACCTCAAGTAGCAATTTATAGCACAAATGTCTGTTTCCACCACCCAATATTCGAACTTGCCGAAGAGTTTTTTTTTTTTTTTTTTGCCGCAAACACAAGATATAAGTTTTCGCTGCTTCTTCTTCTCTCTCTCTCTCTCTCTCTCTCTCTCTCTCTCTCTCTCTCTCTCTCTCTCTCTCTCTCTCTCCTTTTTAAACGAAGTTAAACATCAAAATGGGGCAAAACACATAGGCTATGTTTAGAGTTTCCCTATTGAACCATGTCGCCCAAGATTATGAACAAATTAGGAAATCTGCCTTCCTAATTAAGTCACTTGTTTAGGTTTGTATCATTTTCTTAGAATTCTATTCTTCCCAAGTTGATAGATGATAAAAGAGAGTGAGAGCAATAGTTTTACAGTGTTTTCAAAAAGCACATAAATTTGTTTTTGCACCTCTAAGCGAAGGTTTAGATTTCCTACAAAACAATCAAACTCAGCGTTGGTGCCAAAAATGGGCTTGAATTTTGGGCCGATATGTAAGTCTTGACACTATCTGTCGTTTGATTGATTTGTTGGCCACAAATGAGCCGAATCAATAAGAAAAAATAATAAATAATAATACAAAGCAACATATTCAGATATCATTTTCATCCAAAAATAATAACAATAACAATAATAATATTACTTTGATTAAGGAATAGAAATTGAGAGCTGACGATCAATCCAGTAAAATAACTGATATATCACACCAGTGATGATGACACGGTGACAAAAGAAATCTTATTTTGAACTTTCGCTTCTAATAGATCAGGAGTTTGAGTAATGCGTTAACAGGTTGGGCAATATCATTTGTTGATGGATCTATAAGCCTCCTAGTCTGTTAGTTGATGAAGGCCTGCAAATTGAATTATTTACCATGTTATCACTAGTTCTAATTGCTGCTTATGAATACACTATATTTATTGTTTTTTTATTTACCCAAAAAAAAAAAAAAAAAGGATTGGATATATAACATGCATTCTTTTGTGATTGGGCTAATTTCTGTGGTGAGAGGAAAGTTTTGTCAGTTTATTCGTCACAGTCGCTGGCACTGTTTATTTGAAAATACAGATGAGTTTGGTCACTTTCCTCCCCCTTCATTATTTGATGTTGTTGTTTCTGATGAAAGATGAATCCACATGTTCTGGAAGACAAAAATCCAAAACATAACTCATCAATCAAGTCATTCTGATTTAACGAAAGAAACAAAACAAATTTGATGGCCCAAAAAAAAAAAAAAAAAAAAAAAGAAAGCAAATGGGGTTAAAAGCAAAGGAAGTATTGAGTTTATTACGTTTTTTATTTTTATTTTTTATTTTTTATTTTTTAACATGCTGAAGGACAGTTAAATCGACATAAACTGTTGAAAATTGGGTTATTTTTTGTTAAATAAGATCTCAATGACGGACCTATATGAGGTCCAGTGGGAGCACAAGCCGCCAGTAATACTTTTAAATATTAAAATATAGCCCACATAGTTAAGGATATTCAGATGTTACCTCCTAAGTGCCCACACTTATTATTATTATTATTATTATTATTATTATTATTATTTAGATGTAGCCTCTACTTTTTAAAATAATTTTCATGTTACCTCCTAATTTTTCCATTCAATTTTATTAATTCAAATCATCATGTTTACTCTTACAAATTTTTTTTTTTAATCTTTCTAACTAAAATTTTGTTATTTATTTTTTATTTTTCATTCTCAAATATTAATTTTTATTAAACTTCATTTTTCTCTTAATTTTTAGTAACATTAGCTTTTTTATTTTTATTTCTATAATCAAATTGTAGAAGTCTTATTAAGTGCTCTCACCAAAAAAAAAAAAATATATATTTTTTTTTTGAATCCGTCACCGTAAGATCTAATAATAAATTTTTTAACAGTTTACATGGATTTGATCATGGTTGGATATATGGAAAACTGACTGTCTAATACATCTCAAAATAATGAATTAAAAGAACATGAAAATATGTGACGCAGATTGCACGACAAGTCATATTGACTATTTATAAGAACTGTACCTTGGTGACAAGTATATTTATCAAACAACAAATTATTTCATCCCCTAATAAATGCACTGGCCTAGTTGTATATACATATATATGAGTCAAGTGTACGGATGCGATATTTCTACAGCAAATCAAAGACATGATAATCTATTTCCTCTGATTTATTAAAATAAAAAATAAAAAAAATAAAAGACATGATAATCTATTTCCTCTGATTTCATTGTGTTTGTATGTTGTATCTAATCATATGCTTCTGTCGCCTAGTGTGTGATCTATAACAACATCTATATATGTATAGGCCTATAATGTAACAACAGATATAATTATAAATGCTCTAGTAAAAAATATATATATATTTGCCAATATTTGTCAGTGCTCAATCTTACGTTTTATACAACTACTGAAGGGGTAACTAATAACTACAATTTGTAGGTCGTTAAATCTAAAACAAGGTTTGGAAATTATATGTTTTATGGGGAATAAGTTTATGATGATTAGTGTACAAATTTGAACTTGAATAAATTTAATAGTTTTTCTTTAAATGGTGATAAATTTTTAATCTATTTTCATGTTTGATATTTCTAATTTTGACAGTGCTTTGTTAAAAGAATAGAATACAAAGTGTCAAGTGAGATAAATCAACCCATTTTAATTTTACGAATTTTTGTCACTTTTTTTAATTCTTTTGTTTTTAGTAGATGTCTTAGAATTTTAAAACATAATTGAGAGATGATCATTATTCTTTGTTATTTGTTGCAAACTTGCAATTGAGTTGTTTATATTCAATTTACTTTTTATGTAAAGGCATGTATTGCAACTTTATTTTTTGAATTGCATGTGTTGAACGAAGAGATTTATACTATAAATAATAATTAATTGATTTATTGACCTATATATATAAAGAATTTCTGGATTATGGAGTTTGTTTTGTTTTTGTTTTTTTTTTTAATTTTTTTTTAATTTTCTAAGATAATTATTGTTTATATAGAGAGGTATTCTTTAAATAAATAGTGACACTTTATTAAAAAAAAAATTAAATCATTGAAAAACATGAGCAGACCCAGTCACACAGCATGAGTAAAACTCACAAACACACCACAAATGGGTAAGCTGCGGTACAATTATTAGAATAACACTTAAAACTAGTACACTTTATAAACTCAACACTAATTTCGCACCTAATTCTATTAGGTTTATGTTCAATTAATATCTTATTGAAAATTATTGAAATAGTGCATGCATGTTTCCACTACATTTAGTAGTGATATTTATATATAAGAGGTAGGAGAGAGACAAAAAAAATCTTTAGTTTTAAATGAATATCATTTGGTGGGGGCTCAAAGACTAGGTACTTTTTGATGTGTAGTGGAAATGAGGAATGGAATATTAGAATTATTATTATTATTATAATTTTTTTTGGGGGGCTGAATCAAGCAAATTGCCAGTTCCAAAGAATGCATTGATTGAGATAATTAAACATCTGTTTTCATAAAAAAGAACACTAATAAGTTAAAATATTTATCTAAAAAGATAAGGGGGGAAAAAAAAAGAAGATCTTGATAAATATGTATATCAACCCTAATTTTAAAATAAGATGTTGATTATCTAAGTATCGGATTGTAATTAATGAATATACACTATACTATTAAAAGCCGGAACATGGCGATTTTAAGCATAGGGGTGGATTGGAAGGGTCCTGTGGGTTTGTGTTAGGGTTAGATCTTTTAGTCATCCATATATATAGGAAAACATAGTCAAGAAGGATTGGAAGAAGAATTAAGGAGAGGAATATGACAAATTAAATCTAGCGGTTGAGAAGCCGACAAGATTTCCAGTAGATTTATATTATTACCAAATAGGTGAGACTAAATAATGTGTATGATTATTTTGCATAACATCATGAGTCGAATCCTGAGTGTTTTAGAAAAATTTTAAGAACCTATTCCACTGCACTATTATGATGCTTTTAAGTTTCTGAAATTACCACCCATGTGAGATTTAGCGTCAATGGCATTATTGTTAAAAGTATTAGCGAAAACTGCCTTATTTTAAAAAATAAGATAAAATTTAAAGGAATGAAATCAGTTTAGCGAGAACATGTCGTCGCAGATTCCTAACTTTTGGCGATGACTTTTAATCAACATTATTCTTGTAGTGATTTATTTCCAAAGAAGAATAAATATATAAAATATGAAGAAAACGAATTTTTGTTGTTTTGATGTATCATGTACATTCTTTGAAATGCAAAAATCAAATACACATGGCGGGGAGCAAAATTAAATGAGCTAAAACATGTAAATGGAGGGAAGGATTAAAAAAAGAAGAAACAACCCTTAAGGCAAACCCAACAATAAATGAAGACAATACGAAACACTTCAAAGAATGCACCAAATACTTTATTCCATTGTAGCATTTTTTTTAATCCTTTTTATTTCGAATACGAAGTTTATAAGAACTTATCTTTTCAGAATCGTCGATCATATTTCTTTGCATATTATTAAGTTCTGCGAAATTATTTTAAGATCTTGAAATCATAATATCTATTTCTTTATGAGTAAGTGTATAATTATCAAACTTCTCACTTGAAATGACGTTCTTAGGGTTCAAAACCTCGTCAATTGCTGGTCCTTTTCAATTAGTCTATATATATATATGTGCGCGCGCGCGCGCGAGTGCGTGTGTAGTGTTGGGAGAGAGAGACAAAAAAAATCTTGAGTTTCAAATGAATATCCTTTGGTGGGGGGTCCAAAGACAAGGTACTTTTTGATTGGCAGTGGAAATGAGGAATGAAATGAAATAGAATTTTAGGCTCAAATCAAGCAAATATTGCCAGTTCCAAAGCTTGCGTTGATTGTGGTAATTAGACATCTGTTTTAACAAAATTTGATTTAACAAATATTATTAAAACAAGAGGAATCACTAATTAAGATAAGTTAAAGCATGAGCTGACGTGAATCTGCTTCTGGCTTTAATGCTTGTACGTGGGTTGTCTGCTTCTTTGTTGGCATGACTTTTACATATCATCACTCCCTTCTTTTCTTTTATAAATGAGTGAATAAATGACTTTTCATAAGTTAGTTGGACCTTTCTCGGTGGTAAATGTTTTTTTTGTTTTTGTTTTTTTTGTTTTTAATAATCTATATCGAAAATATTTTATGTTATATGAAAATTCATGTGATTGTATATATGATTTAGTGTTAATTTCTAGAAGACGTAGAGTTTGAATTTTTAAATTTAACAAAAAAAAAAAGGAGAAAAATCCATCGCATATGCATCAAAGTTCAAATATTTCACTACATTTTTTTGAAATGATATTCCATTGCATTTTGATAGTTAAAAGACTTTCTAAAATATTATTATTTTTCATTATTTATCATATAATTTCTCCTTAATTTGATATTTTACGATATCATAATTGCCCTTTTTTCTTTTGTCATCAGATATAGAGAATTTGATTAATCTTAAGTGCAATTGTTACTTTTTAGGAAAAAAAAAATCTTGAGAATTTTAGATTTTTTTTTTCAAAAAAAGAATTACTTAAGCAGTTAATGATCTATATAAGTGAACTAAAAGTTAGTTAATCGGATATTAGGTGCAACCGAAATAATAATTAGAAGAAGAATTATTTATGGGTAATGAGTAAATTCCGTGGGTCGACCAATGGTAAATGGGGTTTGTACGTCTCCACTTTGGCAGGTTTCTACTTTTTAAAAATATTTTTTTAGGGTTATTTTGTTTTATTTTATTTGTTTTTTTAATCTTTTATTAGAAAAAAAAAAAAAGAGAGAGAAATGATTGACCAAAGAAAAAAGCCTGCCGCGTCTTTTTTCTCCTTTTTCCCTCCGTGCTAGTAATGGTGTTGCATATACATATGGACACATATAGAAAATGCCTTAGATTCGGTATCGGATATCATCCGATATTTATCATTTTATGTGTAGAAACTTATTATAATTAATTTATTTATATATAATTTTTTATTAAAAGCCTTATCATATAACAACTTCTTATTTAAAATATTATCACATGATATTAATTAAAAAATATTACATTAAAATTAACTGATTGATATAATATTTATCACAAAAAAATTATAAGTGTCGTATATATAAAAAGGTATCAGATATCATATATATATATATATATATATATATAGCGTGTCAGTGCGTGTTTGTGGCCATCAAACTTCCTTATAACATCTTACTTGTATTATATTTTTGGGCCCTCCACTCACTCTCAATAGTTTCAATGCTTCTCAATGGCCCCCCTCTTTTGTTCCCCATGCATCATTATATTACGCATATATATATATTATATATGTTTATATATACACATTTATTGCCTACTCATGTATGGATATATATTAACATGCATGCCTTATCATGGCCATTTATTTTGTCTAAGTTGCCCTTGCCCATGGATAATACTTGTGCAAACATCATTATTTTTTTTGTTGATCATTCTTAAAGGTTACCCTATATTCTATACTATATTATAGTTGTATATATAAATGTATAATGCTAATGACTCCAACTTTTAAAACATTTTTAATTCCTACAAATGTGCATGCAAACGGACAGAAAGTTTTGGCAATTCATTGCCCCTAACTTAAAAAGTGTGATAGCCAAGTTTTTGCTTTAGATGGAGACTACTTATATCCCTATCTCCAAAGCGACACAATACCTTACCCGACTTGTTGATACAAAACAAGACTACATCGATTCTAATATATTCTATGGCCTATTTTGGATCGGGTCTCTTATCCGTCAGCTGTACATATATATTTATATGTCTATAATATGGAGAAAAGTTCAAAAGTAAAAATTGGACTATCTTCGGATTGAATGATTGTGATAATAAGTCGAAAACGGATTGTATATTGAATCATGATCTTGGACCCTGCAGGTCCAACTGACATGTGTAATATTTCATAATAGAGTGGTTTTCACGTAATTAGAACAAAAAATTAATGCCAATTGGCCTATTGGACAGGATATTAATAAGTAGTACTTGCTTTTTTAATGATGATATTTCTGATTAGACATATAAATCCATTTTCATTATATAACTGATCTCTGCTAGTTATTATTTGAAATTTTAGCTTTTAAAGAAGAGGGGGCTACACACGGATGATTTATTGGCCTTGCCAATTAAATTTCAACAAAATTCTCTATATATCATCATTGCACGTGAGTTATAGTGTACCATGATTAATCACACTGTCTAGACCTTTCGAATTTTGCATTCACGCATACATATATATACACACACATATATAAATAATATATATTTTCATATGCCCACCAATGTTCGGTAACTACAAGACAATCTATGATGGTATAAAATGTAGCACTTATGTGATAAATTTTAGATTGTTGCACATATTATATAAATGTATCAATTTTATCCATATATCCTTAAACTTTGAGATCATTCCCGCTTTATTTTCTGAATTTCATCAACTCTTATTTACACTTTGAATCTTGAATTAATCCCACTTAATTCTCCTATTAAAATTTCTATTAAAAAAAACGAAAAAAATAAATAAATTAGTCTCACGTAACCCTTCATGTTAGAATTTATGACAAAAAGAAATGAAAAAGATTATATAATCACACTTAACCTTTATTTTTTATATTTTTCAACGGAAATCCAAATATATGGGAGTTCACGGGAATAATTCATAATTTAAATAAAAAAATGGGATTTTTTTTTAAAATTTGAGAGGCACCTGATGAAAATGATCGTATATACAAATTGACTCCTTTAGGTATATTTAATATTGACACTTTTATTCAATAAATAATGTTGACACTTTTATTAGCCATAGCTAGTACATGCATGTCCCAAGAGTCACAATATGCGGAAGCGGGAGACAAAGAGTGTACTAGCTATTTACTATTTGAATTTTATAAATATCCAACTCAATGTTTGTATACAAGCCAAATGAGAATTATGTGGGATATTTCTGAGTCTTTGACGTCTCCTTTATTTGGCTACAATAATTATATGAGTTTAGGCTATTGATTAGCTAATTAAATATAATTATTTTGTTAGCTTGTGAGAGCCTGTATACAAAGAGACATAAAATTTATCATGCGTGCTAGAATATTTATATCCCAAAAACTCCAAAACATATATTATATTATGAAATATATATCCATATTTTATCATACACTAAAAAGCATTAAACTAATTTATACATATATTGTCGCATAATAAAATGATTGCTCATTGCCTAAAGTCAACATAAATTACAGACAGGCATATGTTATCACGTGGTGTGATGATATTCATAATTTGCTTCTCCACTATATACCACTAATTAATTACAAATATATATATCTATATATATATATATATCTTTAGTGGGGAAATAAATATTGCTTATCTGGCAATAATCTAGTCAAGGGCCACTAAAATGGTGGAGTAGGAGTAGTACTATATACTTTTCTGTTAGTTCCAGCATGCTGAATCACCCATGACATGGTTCCAAAATAGAAGAAAAAAAAAACAAGAGAAAGACAAGCAAACATTCCAAAAACTGTACTCATCATACACAGAAAAAGAAAAGAAGAAGAAGAATAACCAAAAAAAAAGAAGAAGAAGAAGAAGAAGAAGCATGGAAAGAACTTCCAAAGTAGCTGAAGAGACCAGAAATTAAGAAAATAATAAAAAAAAAAGCACAGAGAAAATCAATCTTCCTTCTCACTCACATCTTCTAAACATCATCAATAAGATTAAACAAATCAACTAGCTATATATATATATATATATATCTGAAGCTAGTGAAAATATAATATATATATATATATATATAAAATATACAGGACTAGTGATATCACAGTGAGGGACTGGAAATTGGTAGTACTGCTGATCCTGATGATCTCTTGATATTATCCATGTCGGTGGTTTCATAAACTGGTAGACCGCTTGATGAGTAGCTTCCCAAATCATAATTCTGCAACTCAAACAGATCAGAACTAGAATCACTATCTGCTCCTTCATCTTCTTCCAATTCATCAAACCTTCTGAATATGAATCCCTTTTTAATCTGATCCGACGGCTGATATTTGTCCTCGCAAATCTTCTCTGGATTGCCCAGATGCTTGTTTTTGATGTCATTAGTAGTGGTAGTACTATTAGGAGTAGGAATAGTTCCATTGCTGGTAATGTTGTGTTTTGACAAGGACAACAAGACTTGCTTTTGCTCCGAGAAACTCCTGAGATCTTTGTAGCCTTTGGTTGGGGTTTGGGCGGTGGTGATGTTATAAGGAGGAGGTGTCCTGAAACCCGAGCTAGACGACGAGTAGATCGACTTCGAATCGGTGGTGGACGAGCTCCGGAAATGGCTTATGCTGCTCCTCCTCTTCCTCCTCCCACTAGGGCTTTCCTCTTGATCATGCTGATCATCTTTCATTGACTGAGTTGTAGACGTTGACTTTGACTTCTTCTTCTTTGATGCTGATTGGCTGAAGAGGGAGTTCAAGAAGCTGGCTAGTCTCCCCCCGGGTGAGCTCGGCTGCTTGTATTTCTTGTCCTTGATCATCTGCTTGTGATCATGATGATGATTATGATGATGATGATGAATGGACGGTTGATGATGATGGTTTAGAATAACGTTTCTCATAGGCATGTCTAGGCTAATTCTGCCTCTCCACCCTCTATGTTCCTCCTGCTTGATCATGATCTTCTGATGAGCATATGATGAGCCATTGTACCCTAAGGCTTCATTGTATCCGGAGAAGTACCGTGCCGCCTCGAAGACGTCCAGCTCGCCGGAGTCGTTCCTCCGGTGGAACGATTTCTTGTGAAGTTTATCTGTGTGATCAGCTGCAGAAATACCTGCCACAGACATTTTTCTTTTTTTCTTTTTCAATCAAACTCTCTCAAAGAATATGTGATAATATGTTGTATATTTGTGTTATGTGACACTAATTTGGTATGAAAGTTATGTGTCACAAAATTGGTGGTGAAGGGTATTTATTTTGGGAAGGAGAAAGGGAGTTTGTGGGATAATAAATAGAGAGATTAATGGAGCTTTTGAAATGATTGACAGTAGTGTGAAGGTCGCTTTATATAATAATCAAATTTTCTTTTCCTTTCTTTTTTCTGTTTATGGTATTGTGTGTGTTTGTGTATATACTATATGTGTTTGTGTGTGTATATATATATATATATGATGGAGAAGATTTTGGAGGGTTTTGGCAGAGACCCACTTGATGGTAATTTGTGCTTTTTAGTTATGCACAATAGGGAGAGTGGGGTACAAGGGAAACAACAAAGCTTTTTATTTTTTTATTTATATTTTTTTATATTAATCCTTTTCTCATGCTGTGAAAACCAGATGTTTGTGTTGGGGATGGTGGGGGGCAAAAGAAATGTGCTTTATTTTT
Organism: Ficus hirta; assembly: GCA_038430175.1. Lineage (NCBI taxonomy): Eukaryota > Viridiplantae > Streptophyta > Magnoliopsida > Rosales > Moraceae > Ficus > Ficus hirta. The sequence continues at coordinate 10,577,096 of CM076595.1, read as the reverse complement.
TTCCTTGGATTCTAGGCTTCTAGTTTGAAATCTATGGAAATTAGCCCTCAAGTGGATGTTGGCTATGAGGGGCTATATATGGACCCATAAATATATATATATATATGTATATATTTTATAGCTAGCTCACACTTATCCCCGTGTGTGTATTTTTATCATTATAGATATATATAAACGTAATATGTGGTAGATAATGAAGAAAATATCGCCACACTCTCCTTTTGTAAGCTTGTAAGAGACTCATTATAATATTATAAAAACTGTAGTTATAGATGTAGTTTATTGATTTCTATACTTGATTTTATTATAAGGTATAAAGTTTAGAGTTTAAATTCTTATCATCAGATTTCAAAAAATAAAAATAAAATATTAAGAAAAAAAAAGTTAATTCTTATCCCGGCGCCATCAATTACTTGCTTAGATTTACCATGGCCCAATAATATTCGGCTGCCTCCTTCTTGGTGGGGCTTCGTTTTCATGCAGTTAAAATATTATATTTCTTTAGCAGAATTAGCACGCAAATGATGAAAGCTGGTAATATATATATATCCAAAGTTATTTTATCTTTACTCACCAATAATACTTAAGTACGTGAGAAGAGGCTAATTATTGAAGACATATACATATATATATATATATATATATATATGGATGCTCATTTCTAATATTAAGCCACAAAATAAGTAAACAAAATTAAATAAAAGTTTGATTTTATGTAGCCATGTTTTTAAAAACACAAACCGGCTTGAAAAATCCAAATGAGAAAAGATAAAGTTTTAACATCTGCCAGAACATATAAACAACTCTGCTTTCCTAAACTACTCACTTGCTACTCAGACACATAAATGAGTGGATCAACATGATTTACAATGACATGCAACACAAACTTTATTTATTCATTTATTTATTTTTCCTTTTCATTTTCATTTTTATTTTTATTTTTATTTTTAAAATCTGTGTGATCTAGGGTCAGTCTTTATCGTGCATGCGTTCTGAAAACACTCTAAAACAAAATTTTTAGAATCTCTAAACTAGTACTAAATAATAATCCCAAGTCCCACCAAAAATTATTGCGGAGTGACCCTTTTTAAACCTAAAAAGAATATATATATATATATATATATAATTTTCCAGTGTGTCTTAACAACTTTCTTTTCTTTTTCTTTTTCCTCTTTAGACATGGCAGTCAATAAGTTTGGCCCATAAAAATAGAATCACCATTCCTTGTTGTCGGGGCAGTGGCCGTATCCATATGAACGTGTGGTGTTACACACCACACGTGCATGGATGCCGTGATTTTCCACGTCTAACCCTAATTCTCTCGAAAATCGATAATTATCGGCTTCGCTAGTGTGACAGATTTTTGTGGATTACAAAGTTCCGATGGATAACGTCGTTGGACTAAATAACATTAATTTGTGTAACGCTACATGCGTACATACATTTACTGTAATTAATATTGGAATCCAGTACGATTTTTGAAGCCAATGTAGAGTGGGGATTGATCATGATAGTTGCATTGGTCAATTTTTTTTTATTTTTTCTGCATTCATTATCAAAATGTGGGAAAACTTAGAATGGTCCCCTTCCTATCTGCCCTTTTCACCATTACGACCACACAAGTCTCAAAGAAAGACTAAAAACTCATCAAATCTCAGTGTCATCGTTTTCAACAAGATTTATAATCAAATCTGCTGTCACAAACTCCCTCAAAGATCTTGACGGACGATTCCTCTGCACCCACTAGTACTTCTCTTTGTGTCCTGATCTCTGGAAATTACTTAGGGGCAAGAAAGAAAAATGGGACAAATTTTGTTCATATTAGGCCGTCCCCTACAAATTTAGGTCGTATCGATTTTGGACCATTTTGACAAAAATTAACTCTTGTGTGTCACAAAAAAGTTTGGAGCTGTCCGCTTATTCAATACAACAATATCGTCACTCTGCATAATCAACCACCATGTTATTTTCAAATGCAATTATTCGCATAAATTATTCAAGCTAGTAATGATTATTACACTAAAATAAATACATCATGAGCGAGCCAAGCTGAGTCAAACTAAACTAAACCAATCCAAGCTAATCTTATCCAAGAACAAGAAAAAGGATAAAGCTAGTTATATGGTTCATTTAATGCTTTTAATTAGAAGGACTCTTATAGATCTATATGGCCAACAATTGAAGCTCATTTAGGACCTACATGAAGCAAAATAGAGACTCCATTGGAGGATGTCGTCCACAAAAATGTGGCCCGTTAGGAGGAGTGTTAGGGTTGGATTAAAATTGCCGTGACACTCTTGTCGCCACACTAAGGGAAGGGGGGTGTTAGCCTTATTCATGTATAAATCTTGGATGGATATGTACATGTATATATATATATATATATATATATATATATTGCAAAGAGATATGTTTAGTTGCTTTCTTTTGTTTTGCACCATGAATTCTTAAAGTTACCTTTCATGGCCACGGTTTCCCCATTAGTCCCATCTGTATTCTTCTATGTTTTCGGTATCTTTTGCTAGCTCTCTCTCTTTATATATGATTTTTTTTTTCAGAGTAAAATAATCTATTAGCTATCTTTAAAGGCATAAATAGTTCTTGAACAGTGACTTTTCATCACTGCTGTGGGGCTGTCACATGGCATCTCATCATCCGTCATGTGACTTTTTTTTTTCTTTTTTTTGCTTTATTTATCTTTAGCGCGTTCTCGTCAACTAATATTAAAAAAAGAAGATAAAATGAAAATGGGAGAAATTTATAATTTGCAGTACCCTAGCGCTTGAAGTTCATTACATATAGATATATACTCAATGTGATGAAAATGAGTAAAAAAAAAAAAAAAGTCATGAAAAATATTTACTGTAACGCAAACTTGATTGTTTAAATAATCAACCATATGCAATTGCACTCATCATTTAAACTTGGTACCGTTGAATGACCTGAAGTACTCCTCCGGACACAAAATTAGTACCTTAAGCCCTCTATTTGCATTTTGCAATCTCATTTAATACTTGACCCAAAAAATGTGCGATTTTAATCAAAAATTCACTCGTTGTACTACTGCAGATCGATCTTATAAACCCTCTAAATTAAAAAAAAAAAAATTTAACATAATGTGAACTTACTTTGTTATTGAACAATGGTTCAATCAGTCCGGCACTAAATGTGTTTTGTCAATAAACATTTTTTATCTTAATACGATACGAGCATAAATTGGACGAGTACTCAAAACTGATAGGAGTGTAAAATTAAATTATGAAACGCCCCAAGTTAATAAGGATACATATATATAGATAGTTATATATATATATATATATATATATATATACTAGTTAAGAACAATTTTTGTGTCCCACAAAATTAGTTTAGGCCTGGCCCCACAAAAGCTCAACACCTTGTGGTTCACGGCTGAGACAATATGGGACACGGGCCAAAATTGTCCCCCCAGTGCCACCCCGTCCGTCGCAGCCGAAAGTCTGAAATTTGCTGATATGCTGTTGGTAGGTGCAATCTTCAATGTGATGCCCTCACGTTGGACTAACTTCTCCAGTTGTACAAAGGTTTTTCTATATATATATATATATATAGAGAGAGAGAGAGAGAGAGAGGAAGCTATAAAGGATGAGATAAGATAAGAATAAAATTCGGATATCATGTGGATCCATTTGTTGAAGGTTCATCGAATTCAGCTTCAAAACAAGATATTATTAAAAACACATACAAAAAAAAAAAAAATTGTAATTATAATTAGTAGAATTTGCTTTTTTGGTATAATTGTAAGTTTAGTTTTATCTGATCTGCACATTCTATAAATCTGATACATTAAAATATTCCGATTAGATAAACATTTTTATAGCTCGCACATCGTTATCTGTACATGTTCTAGATGAACCACCCGTGCATGACTTAAATTTCCGAGACAAGGCCATTTCCTCCAAATAGACGTGGCCATTTTAGCTACACATATAGTGCCCTTTACAATTTGCAAAGCAAAAGTCTATCTATCTATCTATCAATCTCGTGGAAAGGCAAACTTTTTTTTTTTTTTTTTTAAATTTTTATGGCCGTCACAATATGATTATCTTTTCAAGTTCCAAAAGCTGTGTAATGATCATTAGTCATGTGGTCTCATCAATACAGCTCTATAAGTTCTATCACTTAACAAGTTACATCCGATCTCCAAACACGACACACTATCTCCCAATTGTGTCTTGTAGCTTATGAGGGGAAATATATTATTAGTTTTGATTTGCTCTAAAGTGCTCACCAGGGTGTTTTTCTTGTGTTATGTTGGAGAAAAAGCCTTTTGTGTATGTAAAGAACAGTGTCAGAGACGCCAATTCCAATTCAAATAATGTATATATATCTTTTCAATACAATATAGGTCATCGAAAGGATCTGGAAGACCCACCAAAGTAAAAAGCCAAATAATAATAATAATAATAATAATAATAAAATATCATCTTGAAAAAAATTAAGTGACATGTCCTGATTTTTACAGGCTTTCGGATTCAATTTATTTGTGATTTGGATTACTGTCGTCTGTCTATTATGTGACACAAATTGGAAGCTCAACACATCCATGGTAGAAATCACAAGAGAAAAAAAAAAATTTTTTGGGCCTTTTTGAGAATTACTACTCAGTCATCTTTGGAAATTTGTTAGGCCTAATGATTTGGGCTCAAATCTCTAGGGCTAGTCCAAGTTTCGAACTACTAATTTCTTAAGTGGGCTCAAGAATTGTGCTTGGCCCATTTAAATGCTGGTATAAAATGAGTCAAGCGACGGAGGATTGGTCAGCAATGAAGTGATTGAAATAGAACAGAATTCGATGGAACAAGTTTGAAACAAGACAACAAAATAGAGAATTTATTCCACACCTTTTATATACTTCACTTGTACAGAGTTCAGATTAAGTGATTGAGATTAGAGATCCGTGTCTTCACTTTTCTAAACATGAAATACGGCTTGGAAAAGACACCAATGTCCGTATTTTGTAGTCAAAAGATACCTTCCAAAGCTTTTTGAGTTCAATATTCCTGGTAACCACCAAGATAAGGTCTTGTTTTTGAGTTAAACTCTTCAAATGAAAAAAAAAAAAAAAAGAAAAAGAAAATAATACACCATATATATATATATATATATATACGTGTGTGTGTGAAAATACGTTATTAATAAGCACAATTCTGAACCATAAAATTTTCATCAAATTCTGTTAATTTGTCATAATCTCAGTTGGTAGCTCTTTAACTAAAGTTTCTCTATGTTTGGACGGTATGTTCATATTTCAGAATGAGACCAAAATAACGTTTGATAGTCTCATTTGCACAAAAAATCTCATTTTAAAAAAGGAAAGAGCATCTCATTTAAAAAAGCACAATCACCTGTTTTTAAGGCATTTTTGAATGTGGTTTTAGTGTCTTTTGGAATCTTTTTCTGATTAAAAACATGGATCCAGAACGCCTCGAGGTGGGATTTTTATTTTTTATTTTTGACAAGCCAAACACCATTTTCCTTTATTTTAGAAATCAGATGACTTTTTCAACTTGCTATCCATACATCTTTTTAGAATATTTTTCAATTTCAGAAGTAGACTTTTTTGTTTTTCACATGCAAAAGTTATTTCAAAACCAAGATAAAATGTCATTTCGAAGAAAAAATTTTCATTTCAAAAGCAAAAATTTGAAATTTCAAGACTTCTCCTCGCATAATTACCATGTTATTCTATAATTCAAAACTGCATTTTATAATGGTCTTTTTTCATACACTATTAAGAATATAGATTTCTTAAAAAATGTATGGTCCCAAAGATGGTGAAAGTAGTATTGATCTTCATCTACTTGGCTTGCTTTTTTACTCAAAGTCTAGTTGGCTTGCTTTCTATACATTAGAATGATTTTTTCAAAAATAAAATTCTTGTCGGGAAATACTTTACTTACAACTGGAATAAAGGGAATAAAGAGTGAAAAGGCCAAAAAAAAAAAAAAAGGAAATGGTCAATTCTAAGACCTAGTTCTCCATAAACAGCATTTTGAGGGGGGGAAAATATTAATAGTAACAAATAACAGCACCTAATTCCCTTCTCTCACTCTCTCTCTCTCTCTCTCTCTCTCCCTCTTCTTTTCCCCTTCCTTTTAATATACAATGAAAAATCTTGTAACCTATCAGCGGTTGACACGTTTACAATAAGCACAGTTAAGTGCTACAGTTATGTTGATTTGTACGAACGGTCGTAGGTGTGATTGGGTACAAGCTGCGGATGCAGTGTAGTGCGTTGAATTCTCGTCTACCAGAAAATGACTTCACTCATGTCACTCAATAGGAGTTGGACATGTTTCTTTTCTTTCTTTCCCTCTCTCTCTCTCTCTCCTTTTTTTTTTTTTTGCTAGGTATCATTCTTCTTTTATGGCAACTCTAATGACTAAGATGAGGTTTAAGGTGGGGGGAAAAAAAAAAAAATCGTACCTGTTTTGGTCTTTGGTAGGAGGGATAGAAAATAGAAATGAAAGAAGAGAAAATAGTACTTAAGTACAGGAAATTAAAAAAAATAATGAAGGTTTTCCTTCATGTTGTCTCATATAAAGGAAAGAAAAAGTTAAAAAAAAAAAAAAAAAAATCTAATCGATTGTGCTTTATAATTAGGCTCTCATATAAATTAGAAAATGACAAAAGATTATAGATTAATATCAAAATAATTATTTTACATCCTATTTTTTTGTTAAAATTTTCCTTTCCTTTTTTCTTTCCAAAGTTGAAATGGTTAAAATATAGTCGATTACATAGATTTATAACTTCTTTTCTTCCTATTTTTCACTCTATCAAACAGCTTAAGATTTCTTTTTCTTTCTTAATTTTCTTACTCTCTCTTTTTCACTCTACCAAGTATAGGCTAAACATACATGCATATTTTTTCTTTTCTATAGTCTTAATCTACACATACAACGAGTTTGTTTGTTTGTTTGTTTTTTTTTTTAGAAAAGCCTTATCCACATATTTTCTAAGGTACTATCGTACTGTCAAAGAAAAAAAAGACTAAGATAGAATCCTATTAATTAGAACAAAATAGTTGAATTATTATAAGATATATATATAAACTGAAGGGAAAGTAATTACCCGGTATACGAGGGAATCCGATTGTAGATCCGATTCACGATCTACACTGTTTCAATATTCGTTAAGGATATATTTACGATACTCCACCGCTATAAACATGATCTTCACGCTCTAAGTCATGATCTTTCATGAATACGATCACGTCCTTGATTGCTCACATAATTCAGGACAAAAGAACTCTATACACGATTAGGAGAGAGAGGGGAGAGCCTTTTCTGATTTTATGTTAAAAAAAATATTGGACAAAATTGCCTTGCATATCTTGATATATATACCCACTTTTATGAAAAATGGGGGACGTATCTTTACAAGTGCAACATATGAAAAATATCATCGTCCATTAGTTGATGTAGAGTAAATATCCCACTAACTCAATCAATCGTAATAATAAAATTATTACCGTAATATTTCAAATTGATATTTTTCCCATATAAATTTTATTCCTAATAAAATTCAATCGTATTTGACTATGTGACATGTACCACAATGAGCGATCCAATGTCCAACATATATATATGTATAAAAAAATGTTCATCATCAAATAGTTTATTTTAACAATTCAGAAAATACTAACGTATTTGTGTTAGCCTAGCGATAAGGTATAGATTTCGAATCTCCTATCTTAAGTTTGAAAAAAATAAATAAATAAATAAATAAAACTAAAGTATTTTACGTGCTTCACTATAGAATGCCAGCCAGGACGAGTTACAACGATTAATTGTTGATCAATTATATGTGGCTCAAGATATGTTTATCACCACATAATTTCTCTATGGTACATATATAGTTTCATGATTTGACTCATGATGTGTGTATGATTTTATAGGAAAAACACACACACATATATATATACTGGTTGTATTGCATATGTTTCGTGCTTGCAGAATAGACAAATAAAATAAAATAAAAATCATAAAATTATAAAATATAAAGTTTTTAAATTTTTTAAAAAATTAATTTTTTATTTGAAATTATCAGATTTAGATCCTGCCACATGGCAGGCTGAGAAGGAAAAAATAAAAAAGAAGAAGAAGAAGAAGATATCATCACAAAAGGATAGAAACTAAGTTTTTGAATAGTGCTTTAGGGAACTTCACACTTTAAATATGGTGATAGATATATATTTATTTGTCTCTTGAAGTTTATAATTATTCTTGCAATATGTGCTTTTAAAATAATAATAATAATAGTCATTATTATTATTATTATTGTACGACATTATTTTAAATAAAATATACGCAATTGTACCTATAAAATATTTGATATAGTCCTTTATTATTCTAATAATTTATATTACGTCATAGTTAAGCCCTAGGAAAAAAAAAAAAAAAAAAAGAGTGAGTGATAGAGACAAAAGAAAGCGTAGGTTAGGCGTATCATTAGGTCTCTAATAATCAAATTTTATCTAAAAATTTTTCGTTAGATGCTGAATTTTTGAGTAGGTTTCGTGCTCTATGTGAACGGAGAATGATTTTGGATTGAAGCTATAAATGAGGTTGGGTTGTTGTCGGTGGTGAGATGTTTTCTAACACATTGGTCATTGTCTCAGCTTGACCTTCGAAGGTTTTGGTTTGGAGAAAGAAGTGAGTTATATGGTGGTGCATGTAGCGGTCTTTGTCACTGTTGGAGATATGTGTTTGCCAATTGACTGTCTTTTTTTGTCATTTTCTTTCTCAAGTGTTGAGGGCCCTTATACTCCTTATTGTTTTGATGATCTGACTTGTTGTTTTTGTCTTTTTTCGTTAATAATAATGGTAGTTCTTATCTCGATTAGTTTAGGTATTTATTTATTTATTTTTATTTTAGTATTTGGTTTTGTTTTTCGTCTCAAGATCTTTTTCTTGCAGTTGTTTGTGTGGTCTTTGTGCTCTTGTCATTGGTTGATCGATATTTTCGTTAACTGTAGAAGATTTGTTAAAGAGTCATAGATGTGCTCGATATTTTGTATACCTTTTTAGGTGTCTTCTATTTGTGGAGTCCCGTATACATTTCTCCTTATGCACATTCGATTTTCCTGATAAAATCAATTGTCTATCGGTGTCGAGTTTTCTGTTATAGGAGGTCTTGTGTAAAAATTGATGATTGTATTGCCTTTTATATTTGAGATATAATTTTTATTTTCAAAAAAAAAAAAATCAAAATCAATATACTAATTAATCTTTAATTAAATATATGAAATGTTTCTATATAAGTTATTGTCTCAAGAACTTAGTATAAGTTAAAGTTTGCAATCAGTAAATAGAGTCAGACACTTATTTAGACACTTTACTTTGATGTTAACTATTTCTAAAAGGATAGAATGATTTTATCTTGGATAATTGTAATGATGATTATAAAATTAGGAACACCAATATTATATCAGATATGCATGGAATGGACATTAACATCACGAAAAATATTTATTTTAAATAGTAAAATAAATATCATAAGTTTTAGTTGTCCAAAATATTCCATTAATTTTGTAGGAAATTGTACTGGGCAATAAGAAGCTGACACATGAGTAAGGACACATTAGTTCCCACACAGACCCACTCTTGTCATAGTAAAGGCAGAGAGGGAATTTTTTCTTTTCCATTACTCAAATACATAGTCCTATAGATATTATATTATGGTTCTCCACTACAAAGATTGATCTTTAGAGAGGTAAGTAGCAAGTAAGATCGAAAGATCAAGAAATTACGTTCGTAATTGTAGATGATGAAGGAGATAATAGATATATTGTTATTACTCGATAGGGATGAACAATTTATATCCATGAATGATCATACATCATAAGCGGATTCCTGGTGGTTTTATAGAAAATTTTCAAAAATTTTCAAAAATTCATGGCGTTACATTATTCGCTTTTTTTTTTTTTTTTTTTTTTTTTTTTTTTTTTTTTAAGTATTAAAACCAGTAAGGCATGCTTATTAAATTGTAAAGGAATGAATATTGAAAAAAAAAAAAAGTAAATATTTAAATAAGAATAGGTGTTGTTTTTTTTTAGGGGAAGAATATCTGTTTTATCATTCATTGAACTTAAAATTATGAATTTAATATCTCCCAAAAAAAAAATTATGAATTTAATACTTAAAAAATTGAAATTAATCTATCTTATTACTAATTTGTCATTTACATACGCAATAATCGTTGACTTATAACAAATGAACTATCAAGTGTATATTGTTAAGTACATTTGATATTCATCTCTTTCAATGTATCAAGACATTGTGAAAGAATTGACATCCTTTTTTCTCGTTCTCTATATTACGTTGGTCTATCAAGCTACCATTTTTGATTTCTTTATGAGTAAACACATATCTATTGAAAGGAAAATAGATCATGCTACTTGTGTTTTTCTTCTTCTTAATTATTATATATATATATAGATATGAAGTAAACACACTCTTAATCACTTATACGGAATCAATGTAACCCCAACAAGAGCTATGAATATATGTATAGCCCCCACTAGACGTTCTGGTTGGAACAAAAGTTTTTTAATTCATAATTTTTAACTTTTTTCTAAAAAGTAAACAAAAAATTTGTCTAGTTTTTGAAAAATCAAACAATTCCAATCAAAAAATTTAAAATTAGATGTACGTTAAAAATTTGATCTGACAATTTTATTAAGAATTTTGCTTTAGTTATTAGTCCCTACTAACTGCCGTTTCTTACACACAAGCAAGCATGCAATGTATGACAACTCATAAATTTAGCTAGCAAGCAATATTATTATTCCAACAAGAGTAATTGCTGGCCAATATTGAAGTCGACAATTATAAAAGCCAGAAGTACTTTTGTTTTCCTATACGTCTTCAACAAAAATAATGTTTTGCACTTTCTGCTAATTCTAATTGTTTCAAGTGAAAGCATTACTTATAAAGAAAAAGTAGTGACACTCTCCATTATCATGAAAACAACATTTGTCTTCACAAAAGTAAGTACACATACGTTTAGATCATTACCATCAACAAATTATAACAGATTGCTTAAGCATATATAATTTTTGGACATGGAAAAGTGAAAAACGTAACACATATATATATATATATATTTATTTATATTATCTGTTTTGATATAACGCCCCACTCACATTTTGAAAACTTTGATTTTATACTTAATTTTTGTGTAGATTTTTAACTTGTATCCTTAATTATGCTCTTATTTTTTTTAAGAAAAATTATACACCACTTAATATTTTGAGATATATAATTATATAATTAAAATTTATAGATAAATTATATTTTAGAGTACTTACTGAAAAATAATTTTGTTGACTTTCATAGCTCAATATCAATGAAATCTCTATATGGGTTTATGTCAATGAAATGGTAATCTGGAATTATATGTTTTTTTTTTTTTTTTGAGGACCATAAATCTTGTCCCTTTACTTACTTATTTGTTTGTTTGTTTTTTGAGGACCACAAATCTTGTTCCTTAAAAGCATTTGTTGGCTCTTCACGCGGTGTCTAACAAACGCATTATATGTCCCATTATGCTCAAAATTTCTACACTATCCCTCAATTAAAGAGTACAAAATGCATGCACACTTTTAAAGAAATCAACTAAGCTGGTTTTTTTAAGTTTTTTTTTTTTTTTTTTAATGTCACTTCAGATTGTGTTTATTTAAACTTATAATTATACATTAGCAAGAAAAAGAAAATTAGTTTCTAATCAGTTTGCTTATTTATTTATTTTTTCCTTTCACTTTTGGAATCATTTGACTAAACTCGAGACCGAAAGGCTTCACAAACTTTCACGCGCATTATGTCTCTTTGAACATTTTCGAGGGAGTTGAATGTTTTAAAGTGAACGCAAAAGTTGATAAGAGTCGTTGTATAAAACTAGGACAAATAGTGGATCAGAGTAATGCATCAGCAGGCTAGCATCTCATGTGGGGTCCGAACAGGTAATACTGATAGAAAGGGAATCCGTTTAGAGTATAGACTTGAAAAGTTAATTTGAACAAATTTTTTAAATAATTCCAAAAATAATCTCAAAACGGTGATTTAAATAGACTAGAAATTTAAAATACATAAATAAATAATATAAATTAAACATACAATAAGGTCTTATGTTTTATTTCTGGCAATCATAATGATCCGACAATTATAACATGAAACTTATAATGTATAACACTAAGAGCTTGTTTGGAACTTAGATTTGAACCTAAGTTTTGCATATCAGTTTTTGTCTTTTTCTAAAAATTCAAAAAAAATTATAATTAGTTTTTAAAAAATCAACAAGTTCTAATCTAAAAATTCCATCTTAAACTTTTGTTCTAAGTGCAAGCTAAAATCATTAGTGTCTGACATTTTTTTTTGGTATAGTTGTTATTTACATTAAAAACGTAAAATAGTATCTTGTTACATGTAAAATTATATATATAAATCAATTAGTAGTATTACAAATATCTAAATAAAAAGTTACATCCGTTAGACTTTACGGTTGTCAAATATAAACTATCAGATGTAGCTGGAGTTTAGAGTGATTAATTAACTTAACAAAAGAAATGTTAAAACATTTACTTTAATCAAATTACAAACTATGAATTTGTTGGGACTCACTAATCTTGAAATGCTTTAATCTTTTTCCTTTGAAGTTGTTTGAAAAATTTGCAGGCTGGAACATTGTGTAAACATAAATTTTCATGCTTGTGTTTATCACAGTCACACACTATTAAATTATCCGGACAAATGATTATAGGGTGCACCATAAATTTTTTATTTTTATTTTTTGGAAGGTATTGATTATAGGGTTAATTGTTTTTTTTTTTTTTCCTTTTCAGATTAGGGTTAATTATTTGGTTGGTCTTTATACTATTACTTTTGTGTTGTTTTGATCTCCATTTTAATTTTGCGGCTAAAATGACCGGTAACTCTTAAAGAGGATACAAAACATCATTTCATAATGGAATCTGTTAATTACCATTAATAGATTGGCTTAATTACTCTATTGATCCTAAACTCTTACTTTATGATGTTTTTGTCCCCATTCTTTTTCTTTTTTTAGTAGAAACCTCAGTTCTTTTTTTTTGAATTTATTATACAAGCTTAAGAGTATAAAACAATATAAAAAACCTCAGTTTTTTTTTTTTTGAATTTACTATACTAGTTTAAGAATATATAAAAAAAAAAAACCTTGAAAAAAGAACTAGTAATTAAAAAAAAAAAATCTCTCTCTCCTCTCTCCTTCGCTCGATCTTCTTATCTCTTTCTCTCTATGTCAATCTCTTCCCTTTCAATCTCCTTCTCTCTTCCGTCCATCTAGATCTCCTTATCTCTATCTGTCAATATGCCTCTCTCTTGTTTTCTTTTCTTGATTTCCCTCTCGTCAAGGAAATAGAGAGAGAGATTTTAGATTTATGATTTTGTTTTCTTTTTAAGGTAGTTTATTTTGTTTTATTTTTTAAGGTTAATTTAGTAAATTCAACGAAATTATGATTTCAGCTAAAGTTAAGAATGAGGGATGAAAATATCATAAACATAAGAGTTTATAAATCAATCGAGTAATCAAGTCAATTCATTAACGATGATTAACAAACTGTCCCATGTCACATGCGCAAAAAAATGAAATGGCAACTAAACTAGTTAGTAATTTCGTATTTTTGTCGTTGGGGAGCAGAAATGGCACTTTACAACAAGAAGAAAAAATAACGTAAGTTGAAGATGGGCTTGTAGCCTTACCTAAATCAAATTTTGTAGTTGATACAACTGATGTTGCTTCATCTCCTTTCTCATTGAATTCCAGAAGAAAATGATCGTTTTTTTTTAATCCTTTTTAAGAGTTTAGCTATGAATAAAAAAATGAAGATAAATACAACACAAACACAATATTATAAGATCCTATTCTTACAATTAAGATTTTGTTTGATAATCAAGTTTAACTCTAACTAAATTATACATTTTCGGTTTGATTTTTGTTTTTTTTTTAAAAATCAACAAAAATTATAACTAGTTTTTGAAAAGTCAACCAACTCCAATTTAAAAATTTTAACTTCAACTGGTCATCCAAACGGAAGTTAAAAGTTAGTATTAATAATAATTTATTTATCAAAGAAATTAACATTTTATAACTAGTACTAAAGATCAACGAAACCCATTTATAATTCAACAAAAAAAAAATCTAAACCCATTAATATTCTACCAAAAAAAACTAAAACTCAATATTAATTTTTGATTGAACCCAATATTAATTATTCTTTAGAAAAAGAAAAACCACATTACTTATTAATATATTATATACAAAAAAAAAAACTATAATATATATCAATTGATCAATGTCTGATAAAGGGCACAACAGTCCATAAAAAATAAAAATAAAAAAGAGAAAGAAAATGGAGTCACATTCATATGGCAAGGTGGGGTCCACCACCATTGAAATGTCGACACGTAGCAACCCTAAAAGGTAGGAATGTCTAGGATTAGACTCGACGGTACTAAATCACTCTGAAGTAAAAGACATAAAATAATTTAAAAGCTAAAAAGAAAAAGAAAAAGAAAAAGTCAGAGAGAAAAAATTTATCTATCTTCTTTTACATAATCTAAGCAAAGAAACAACCGTGAAATTAGTAACAGTAACTGTACTAGCTTCGTCTTCCTTTTTACTTTTCTTGGCATCTAATTTTTTTAAAAAAAATACAATTATAAAAGCAACCAAAGCCAAGAACCCCTATGAACAAGGAACCACAAAAGTACCTTCCTGAATTTCTCTTCCATTATTATCTCTTCCCTCTTTATACGTATCTTTTTTCCCTAGGGATTTCTTTCTAATTTTCTCCTCTATCTCTTGGAAGTTAAATATATATATATAGATATATTTATACATATCAGTGGTACGGGCTCTCAAAAGAGGAACAGAAAGCTTACCCTAAAGAGGAAGAAGAAGGGATCATATAAGGGTATAGTACAAGGTTTTTGTAGTTTCAATAGTGAATTTGGAAAGAGCAATAATAGATATATTGATACATACATACATATACATATATATATATAACGACTATATATAATTATGGGAAGGGGTAAGGTGGAGCTGAAGAGAATCGAGAACAAGATAAACAGGCAAGTCACTTTTGCAAAGAGAAGGAATGGGCTTCTAAAGAAGGCTTATGAGCTCTCAGTTCTTTGTGATTCTGAGGTTGGACTCATCATCTTTTCCAGCCGTGGGAAGCTCTATGAGTTCTGCAGTGGCCCTAGGTATATATATATATATATATATGTATATGAATATTTACACACACACACATATATGTATATGATCTATTATTCCTATTATATATATGTTCCAGGAAAAAAATTTTAAGCCGTTTTCGTATTTTTTTTTTCTTGTAGTGTTCATCTGGAATCTTTTTTCCCCTTTGGATGTTCTGATCCGTGATTTGCATTTTTATTTTATTTTTGTTTGTTTGAGTGCAAAGTTTTTTGTGCAATTTGTTTTCTGACAAATATTCGATCAATCTGATTTTTCTGGTGTTAAATTCATGATCTTTGCAATTTGAAGATCGTTAGATATATAGTATGTATATATATATATATGTGTATTTATATATTTATAGTATATATATTATAAACATGTTATATAGTTCACCAAGATCTTTTTGCAATTTTCAGCAAAAGAATAAAAGTTATGATTAAGCTGACAGTCTAGCTAGCTGATTTCATGTCATATTAAAAGAGAGGAACGGAAGGCTTCTAGGTTTTCCTTCAAAATTGAAGATCTGTAAGAGGATAATATTCAATATGTTTTTTGCTATATTTTTCAGCCAAAAAAGAAGGGGGAAAAAAAAAAAGAGTTTTAAGCTTATCATCAAGCTGATTTCATATAATATTAATTAGAGGAGTGGAACCGAGTGCTTCTAGGTTTTCGTCAAATTTGAGATGAGTTTCTCATATTTTTTTTTTTCAATTTTGTATTTTCCGTTCAAGAGATCTGACCCAAAAGATAAGGTTCAGTTTTTCTAGATATCAATCATCTGAAATAATTTTTTCCATAAATAGAAAACCTCTAAAAGAATAGAATATTAAACCTTTTGTTTTGAAATTTGTGAAAAAAATTTAAAATCTAGCTACCAAATGAAATTACACATACACTGTGTGTTTGAAATTACACGTACACTATCTAAACACTATACACTTGATAGATACACACACACACATACATACACACAGAATGTATATCATCTAAAAGAATCTCAAAGGTTCTGCACTTTTGCTATTTCAATTCTGAGTTTTTCCTGGGAAAATTCATCTAAGCTACCAAGTGAAATTACACGCACAATACACAAACTTAATAAGGATAAAGAGCCCCTCAAGTCCTTATATTGCTTCAAACAAATCAAATTCAATTTCAAGTAAGAAAGAAATAAAAAAAAGCCGCATCTTTAGTCCTATCCGATTAGATATTTCATTATATTCTTTGGAATTTGTTTCTTTCTTTGTTTTTTTTTTTTTTTTTTCCCTTCTTTTTAACAATACTGGAGTTGAGTGGCTCTTTATCCTTATCTCTGCCAGAACATTCAAAATATTGTTCAGGTCTAGAGTAATGTAGTTGCTATTCTCTAGGTTCAATAGAATTATGTTAAAACAAAAAACAAAACAAAAAAAATGTACTTTTGGCACTAAATTGAGCTCCAAAACTCTCGAAGAATTTGCAGCGGTTTAATAATTAAGCTAGAGGCATGCTTGTTCTGTTACTACCTGTTAAGCTATATACACACACACACATGTATATATGTATGTATACGTGTCTGTATAGGAGTCATACATATGGGTGTTTTTTTATTTATTTCAGCGTACCTTTTACACCTTTTGTGTTGACGAGGTTGGATATTGAACAAAGATATTTCTGAGTATATATGTATATATATGAGACTGCTATTTAAGTACTGACCTGTCATTACAAATCAGCTAGCTAGCTAATTATTTTCTTTTATCGTTTTTGTTCCCTTTTTATTAATGCTATATAACTTGTGTATACAATCTATGTTTCTTTGTTGGGTTTTGCCTCCCTTTTTGTAGATTTCTTGATTAATATATATGCATGTGTCTCTGTGTATATGTATATAAAAGTACTGTTATTCCTGAAAATATTGATAATTTTCTGAATGAGTATCTCCTGTAAAGATCCTTAGTTTAAAGTTTTGAAATTGATCAGATAATTAGCAAATGGTGCAATTTCAATATTGCAAATATTTTACATGTGATGGATGACTTTGACATGTGCATGAGTTGTTACAATATTATGTTTACAGGAACTATTTTCTCTTTAGGACACAAAAAAAAAAAAAAAAAAAGAACTTTTATAGTTACAATAGTTTTTTTGACACTCTTGGTCACAATAGTTTTGTGTGACTAAATATCGTTTTAGTTACAATCTTGTAATAATATGCATTTGTTATTAGTTTTGTTGTGAGTCACACTTTTTGCAACGATATTTTGAATCATGGAAAGAATTTTTAGTCACACCAAAAAGTTTATTTGACTACAAATCTTACTTTTAATCATAATTAAAAATTATGACCAAATGCATATCAGTTGTAAGGTTGTGATTAAAAGTATCGTAAAAAGATGTGACTGAAAACTCTTTTGTTGTAGTGGTAGCAAAAAAATGTTTTTGAATAAGATTTTTTTTTTTTTTTTAGTGGGAGTATTCATAACTCTATACTTTATGGTGAAATCAAGTATGAAATTTAATAATTATAATGTAAAACAACTATTTTCCTGTTAGGAAAAAGATAAAACATTTTTTTTTTCATTTTTAAAGTTTGAACTTTAATTTCCCCTGTGAAAAGGAGTTTTCTCTTAGATTTTTTTTTTTTTAAATATTCATTTCTTGTAAACTCAACTTATGCTTCATTTTCACCCCTTCCCTTTTGGTATTGGCAACAATATAATGTAGCCTTTAATTAGTCTTCTTTCTTATTTTAAACTGATAAGTTAAGAACAAGCTGATGAGTAAAGAAAGTATTCAGATCACTTTCTAATTAAGTCCAGCTGGTTGGAGAATTTTGGTTTTGAATTTAAGTACACTAGTAGAAAAAGAAGCAAGAAAAGTTTTTCTTTCTAGTTTGAATGAGAGATATAGGTAATCTAGCCTTATGTTATATATATAATTTTAAAAAAAGTTATTTCGAAAATAATGGCTAAACTTGACAAATAAAAAGTTCTAATTAGGAACCTTAGTATAGATTCCCTAATTTTTGTTTGAAGCATTTTCAAGAGAATCTAATAAAATCTCCTTGAAAGCTCTTTTAATGAAAGCATCATTAGGGAATTATGCCTAAAACCGTTTGGTAATTAATGTGGAAATGAGGGGTTTAGTATAGGTTTTGAGAAGAAGCAGCGGGTTCGAAGAATAAAAAAAAAAGTTAGGAATTATCCATTCAAAATACTCTCCCAAATTAAAGGGGTTATTGGATCATAAAAATTAAAATAAATCTAGGCTAAACTTTAAAATTATTTAAAAAGAGATGTAAATGATGAGAGAAAATAATTAACATCAAAGGAAACTAATACATCCTAATTAAACTGACATCCACCTATAATTCCATCTCACACTAAGTTTTCACTCATATTATTAGTAAAAAAGCAAAAATTAAATTAATGTCAAATACTAAAATAAACAATAACCACCAATAAGGAAAACTATCCAAACAGTCAAACTGATGTAATCAATAATAAGAAGAATCTAATGTTCTGAAACCTTACTTTTGAAAATTAGATTTTAAATATTTCAAATATTAACTAATATAGGACATTATAAAAACCAAAAGAAATTAATATGCTCATGGATCTATACATTTGTCATGTAATTATAGTGGAGCTAGCCATTTAGTGTATTCACAGTCAGGTTTATTAATCAAAGAGTGTATACAGTAGAGTTTCTACTTTATTTTAACTGGATAGCTTCTACTTAGAACATGAGATTTATTTATTAGATGCATGCTTTTGAATATATATAAACACACATATATATTGCTCCTTGGACTCTTTCTAAGTAATATATATGTATATGTTATAGAAAAATGATTCCTATAATGTATAAAAATTCATGATCTATCATGAAATTAAGATGTAACTTATTAGAATAAAAAAGAAATGTTAAGACAGTCATTTTCAATTTTGTTAAACCTATAAAATTTAGACATTTGAACATTTATAATATTTATGATTAATATTTTTATGACGTGTGCTGTATCATTGTTGATATATATTTTGAGAGTTTTGACTAATTAATTTCTCGAGATTATGCTTATTGGTTGAGTATATATGGTTTTGATGTCCTCCCCAACTAGCTAGATTGGACGAGTTACTTTTCCTTTTTGTATTATTTTGATAAATTTGATGTTTTCTTTAGACCCTAAAAAAGAAAGTCGGAATAAACACATAAACTTATTTAGTTAAAAATTTATTGCCTTTGCTAGTTGATCAAGTCTCTCCAGAATATGTAACTTCAGTCTCTCTCTCTCTCTTTTCCTTTTTAAAGTAATTTTATCTAAATTTATATTCAACTTTAAATGAGCTATATATATATATATATATATATATATATATCCCCAAGTTAGCGACCAAACTGATGATTATGGGTAGCTTTAATTTTGTCTCTAATAATTGCTAGCTAGCTGCTAGAGTTGGTTTCATATGACCTCCCTCTTAATTAAAAAAAAAAAATTTTGTAGTTGACTTTTAACTTATTTGAAACTCGTATGAAGACTTTTCAAACACTACATAAAAAGTTTTTTTTTTTTTAGATTTTTTTTTTACAAAAATTTAAATTTATGGTGTGAATTTATTTTTCAAACCTATAATCTAAACTACAGATTAATTTTCACAATTAGTCAAATTTAAAGATTGTTTTTGAACATTATTTAAAAAGTTTTATACAGAATTTTCTCTCATAATAATTTTAAATTTTATTGTCTGAATTTACTTTTTAAATCTATAATCCAAAACGGAGCTTAATTCTCACTTTTAGTCAACCTTTCTTGTCTGACCCCAGCATGGCCAAAACGATTGAGAGGTTTGAAAGTTACAATTATGGACAGGAAGGGAAACAACCTGGAAAGGATTCACAGGTAGGTTTAGTACATATTGTTCAATGTTTTTGAAATTAATATCTCCGTTTTATTTCACTCTATAAGCACAAATTTTATGTAGCTAATTAGGACAAAAATGTTGCTCATGGTCATGAGTACTAACTATTAACCAGACTGATTTTGTTTCCTCCATAAAAATCACAATTGCAGAGCAGCTACCAAGATTATTTGAGGCTGAAATCAAAAGTCGAGCTCCTTCGACGTACGCAGAGGTGATTAATCAACAATTTTGAGACTCGGGATTGATATCTGAAAGTGAAATATCATTTGTTTGTTTTTGATTGATTTGCATTACTGCTTAAGAATCCAAATTTTCATGTGTGGAATTGCTTGATTGGAATAAGTATACTAGTATAAATTTAACTCGCCTAATTGTTGTTTCTTTTGAGCGTTTTTCTTTAGGCATCTTCTTGGGGAGGATTTGGAGCAGCTGGGACTAAAGGAGCTTGGACAGCTTGAGCATAAACTGGACATGTCATTGAAGCAAATTAGGTCAACAAAGGTACTCCAAATTTGTTACATGAATCTGAAAATATGTTTATTTTCTTTAAGGAGATTATATCTTGGTCACTCAGGTGTTTTTTTTTCCCTTTCTTATCCCTTGAGGGCGCCGTGATTTCTTCATTTTCATATTCTTTATTTATTTGTTTTTCCCCCTTTTCTTTGTGATTATATATTAATCTGGTTATGGTGTGCTTGCAATTATGGCATGTGTATATTTTATAAGTAGTTTGCAGTGTATCATAGCTAGATATACTTCAAGGTGCTATACTTTCTCTTTCTAGCTAGGCCTTCTAATATGAACATATATATACGATTGGTAACCGTCAAAAGAGTAAATAGAAACATCCCAATTAAGTTTATATTCCTTCACAAAACTCAATCACCATTGACGAACCACCAACTTTATTAAAAATATAAGAAAATAAATACAAAGTATAAAAAGTTCTTCGAAAGACAAACTGGCCTGTTGGCTTACAAGAGCTAAAAAAGAATAATCCTTAGAAGCATAAACAGAAAATAATCGGATACGAAGTCTACTTTGAGAAGGTTCCATTAAAACTTAAGTACATAAAAATCCAAATAAAGAGAAAGAGTGTCTGATTAGTGTTTGGCTGGAATAAGTTCTAATCATGTTTGGGACTTTGCCTATATAACATATTTAGGCACACTGCCCCCTAAAATTTCTAGTAATTGTGTCCATTTTACAATGTCAGCCTACGCTTTAACTTTTGTTATCCTTTAGAGGTAATTATTCTATATGATTCAACAATTTTTATTTGTTATTATCATCATCATCATCATTATTATTATTTTTTTTTTTGGTTGAAAAAAAAAAATCCTCGTATAGTACCACTTAACTTTTTGTGAACTTAACTTTTTAACTTTCAATAATGCTCCCCAACTTGCGAAATCCACGTATAGTACCACTTTGTCAATTCCTTTGTTAAAAATTTAGACATATGTCAAGGGTTTGTTGACATTGCAAAGGATGTTTCTGAAAAAAAAGAGAGAAAAAAGCACATTGCAAAGGAGTAAATAATTTAGTGAGTATTATTTTGTTTATTTCTTTTTCTTTTTTGAGTTAAAAAATGCCAAACACACTATGATCAGTTCAAAGACTAAGTGCAATTCCCTCTCTGCAACTCTCTCTCTCGTCTGATTATGATACTTTGGTATGAAGAGTGTAGAGTTTGTTTGTTTGTTTGTTTTTTGTTCTTTTTGTTTTTTTTTTTTTTTTTTGTTTTTTGTGATTTTAGAATTTAGCTTGTGTTGTTGTATTTAGTTTTAAGATTTTTATGTGTTATTATTCAAGTTTGAACCCGGCTTTGAGATATTAAATTATTTTCAAGAGACACCATTGGCTATGTTGTTGTATTTTACATTTATTTTAGTGGAATTTGTTGAGTTCTGATAATGTTTTAAGGATTGTTTAATTAAACTCTTAACAAGTAAACGAATAAGGTATACAGAGACAGTTCGCACGGTGAAGATTTTCCGACCTTGATCCTGTCCCTATCTAGTTAGACGGGTATAGAGATGAATCTTATTAGGAAGGGGAGACCGGCCGGGCCAGAGGGTGGAAAACGAGAGTTGGGTGTGGGTGTGGCCGTGCGGTAGAAACCAGGCTGCAATATGATATTGCACTTGTTTTCTTTCTTTGTTTTATTTTTTACATTGAACTGCTTGATTAATTTATTGTGCATGCTTTTATGAGTAGCTTTTCAACAGCATATAAAGCTGCTAAAGTTCAAATTATAAAAAACTATTCCTTTGGTTGTTTGCAACTTGGTTATTAGCCCCATAATCATTTTGGCATATCCTCTCTCTTATTAAACTAAAATGATATTTTACCAAAAAAAGTGAAAAAAAAAAATTTCAATCTTAATTTGAGTCTTAGTTCAATTCAAATTAGCCTTTTCTATGTATGTATATATAGTTATGTACATATATATATATATTATATGCATGATATTATCAACTGAGTAACCAATAACAAAAAGATTACAATGACAATGATGTTCAATTAATTAACAGTTATTTATCAAAATAATAATGATGATGAAAACAATAATAATAATAATAATAATAATAATAATAATTAACGGTTGCAGGCGTAATCGATTTTAGTAAAAGTAAACCTAAACAACTACGTCAGAGATTGAGATTGGTGTCAACGTCATTTGTCAGGTCATCCGAAGTTCTCTACTTCATAACTATAAGATTAGGTTTTGGTCATTATCATGTTGATTACGAAGTGTTTGAAAAAAGTACTTCTCCAGTCTGTTTATTTTTCTTTTTTCTTTTTAGCTTCTTTGCGAGATTAGAAGAGAAAATTGTTGTACCGTTTTTCTTTACAGCAGATATAGAATTATTAGGCCAATATTACAGTGTAAAAATATATATATATATATATATGTTTATTATATGGTTGTTGCTTTTAATCATTTAAGTTGCCAATTCTTGGGACAAAAAGTTTTGTCATAACCGAACTCAAGTTATGTACATGCGTACACACACACACACACACACACACACACATATACAGTACTAAACGTGAGATAAAAGTATAGTGAGAAAATTAATCTTTACTGGATTACCTTAACTCTTTTTTTTTTTTTTTTGATATATGGATTATCTTAACTTTGATCCTCTTGGAATATATTTATTTTTTTGGCCTTATATATGCAAAGAAAATCCAAGATGCATGCTCGGAAGTACTAATAACAATTATATATATAAAATTTGTTTCCCACCAATAATTGTACTTATGATCTATTTAAATTGTCTTATTCATATTTCTGTTCACATCTTCTCAGAAGCAGTATTTATTTATTTATTTAATATGATCTGCCATTCATGATTTGTTTCAGATCCAATCTATGCTTGATGACCTCTCTAATCTTCGTAGGAAGGTACTGATAATTATACTATTGTTGATAATTTTGAATATATAGCTGAATATTATTAATTTTTCCCAAGAAGAAAAAAACGAAAAAAAGAAAAAAAGAGATCCTCATTGTACATAATGGTTAAATTATTTGTAGGAAGAATCGCTGCTGGAAGCTAACAATGAACTGAAAATGAAGGTATGAATCCCGCTCATAAAGTAGCATTTACATGCGCGCGCGCACACACACACACATATATATATATATATATATACATATCTCATGTATAGACACACACACACATATATATAAATATATAGTCAAGTCATTATTGACCAAAGATGAGATGTGACAAAACTTGAAATTTATAGGCACGTCAACATCAGATGTGGGTCTTAAAATATAACGTTCATTTATGGTATATTGCAATCCTTTTCATCGGTGGACATACTATTGCCCTTGTTTGTCGTCTTTGTACGGAGACAAAGTGGTGCTATAATCTCATACTTCCATTATTGTTCCTCAATAAAAAATTAAAAAGAGAAAACTATATATATATATACATATATTATATATGTATAATTTCCATTTCTTCTTTTCGTGTATATATATAAGAATAGTCTTAAATCTGGTATTTGATGGTATTTAGTTATTAAAAATGTGAATTTATATATATAAGGAAATGTAAAATAAGGGGAGTTCACATTCATTTTAGCTATATTTCCTTATTTATGAATTCACATTTTTAATAACTAAAATTCACATTTACAATTACTGAAGTTCATATTATCGGATCTCATCATATACCGGATTTACGACTATATATATATATATATAATGATCATGTTTTGTATATAAATTTTTGATGTTGGTGTGCAGTTGGAGGAAATGGGTGTAAGTGAAGCTGCTAGGGAGCATAACATTGCATACAATGCCCACCATTTATCTCAGCCTATGGACTTTAGCTTTGAGCCTTTACCATGCAATAACGAACTGCAAATTGGGTAAAATGTCTAAGATCTCCCATGTTATATAATAAACATTGAGTTTATTTATCCATTTTTCACATTTTATATATATTTATCTTTTTTAACGTTGAAAATCTTTGTTTTATAATTTTTTGAACTCGGAGCAAGGAGATTTGAACTCATCTTTGCTTTATAGTGAAATAAGGTGTATTTTAATTATTATTGCTAGAATCTCCACTAAAGGGGAAAAAGAAAAAGAAAAAGAAAAAAGAAGAAGCCTTAAAAACGAGGCCTTTTTTTGTAATATTTTCTTTTTTGTTCTTTCTTCCGTAAAGAAATTTTTTTTTTAACAAATCTAAACCAAAAAAAAAAACAATTTTTTAAAGAAAATATTATTCATATTATTAAAATATAATTGAAGAAAAAGGACATACATTTATGATATCTAGCTAACTCGCCTTTTTTTTTTTTTTTTTTCCATCAACATTTTGCAGCTACAGCGTTAATTCTGCGGTTAGAGGAGAAGTTAATAATGTGGGGTTTGATCTTTAAAGCCATGAATACTATGTTCAACTTAGATAATAAATATTATATATTTTTAATACGTATAATCAATGTTGTGGTCCTAAACCAAAAGGGAAGAGAATAAAAACTCTTCGATATCTTGTGTGATTTGCTGGTATAGCAGAATTAAAACTTTGACTGTGTATTTGAGTTTGGAACTTTGCTATTGGCTAGTCCGAGTAATAAACCTCGTACGTCCTAGCTAGCCTAGTATACTTATGATTATGAAAAAAAAAAAAAAAAATTGGCTATGATTTGTAACCGTAACGTTTGGAAGAGAGGTTTTCTTATAGATATTTCTATTTGATATTAACTGCGCTATTAGTTGGTAAACTTAGAGTAGGTAGCTGATTTATTTGCCTATATTTTTTAGATTTTTTTTTTCTGCTAAGGTTTATGATTTCATTTATTAAAAACAAATCATTCTCAGATCTTGAATATGCGTACTCCAATTAAAATCCTTTGTCTTTGCCTATATTTGTTAGTTAGTATTTTTAGTACGTAACTAATTATTTGCGTACATTAATTAGATTTTTTTATAAGGTTTATGATTTTCAAAAATTGAAATAAAAAATTTATATTCAAATCTCTTTCTTTTCAGTCATTGAGCTAGCTCCATAGGTACACATTGATTGAACCTTTAATAACTCAGTCCATATTTCGTTTGTTATTGAACATAGATGTACATTTTTGTCGTTTGCATGGTATGACTCACATGACGTATAAATGACTACTTTAAGTAAGGTTCCTATAGCCATTCCAAATCCTCTAGATATTTTTCGCATTAAATATGCTTTAAACAGATAATTTGATTGAAGTAACCTATTATTATTATTATTATTATTATTATTATTTTGCTAGATAAAGGTGTGCTTTTTTTTTTTTTTTTTTTTTTTGGGGATAAGTAGGATAATGGGCATGAATTATAGGTGTTCAATGTTCACAAAATTAGGCTATAGTTCCATCATATTCACAAAAAATAAAAGTAAATCTATAGTCACCGTGATTATGAGATTCCGAAATGCTTTTAATTCTTGTTATTCCCTCCTACTAGGCCAAATGAGATATTCGATACAGCTCATATTATTTATATTTGACTGGCACATGTTCCAACAAAAGAATATTGTCGTACAAAACTTTTGATATTTGAACGGGCATATATTAGGGAAAGAACAATTGTCTTTTTTTATTTTAATTTTGCATCCTCTCTCTCTTTCTCTCTTTTTTTTTTTTTTTTTTTTTTTTTTTTTCTGAGGACACTTTCTTTTAGAAATAAAGAAGGGACGTGAACTTGGATTCCTCCTTTTGCTACTCAACCTAGCTAAGGCTTTTTAATTTTTTTTATGTACTCTTGATACGGGACAAGGTATATATATGAGATACCTTTAACGTTCACAAAAATGCACAAAAATATAATACATCAACATATTTTCATATTTCATACGTGGAAGGTTAAGATGTCAATTTTGTGAACCTCTTGGTAAAGAGGTTATTACTATATTAGCCAGTCTTCAATATCTGTCTATTTATATAATACCTATATATATATATATACATGTATGATCCAAAATTCATGATTTTCTTCTTGTACCTATTTTAGGCACTATACAAGATAATGGGAATTAACCGTTGATCACCACAAATGAGTTGGTATAACGAGGTGGGTTTAAGGTTTGATAATTAATCAACAGCCTCATTTTAAGTTTGATCTTATTCAGTAATGAACTGTGTGGTGTTGAGTTTGTGATACTAAGAATGAACAAAGTCATATAAAAATTTAATCCATTCCTTTTCGGTTTATTGATGATTCCTTACTTTCTACCACAAATGAATGTGATGATTGGCGAGCTATAAGATAATGCTTCATTTGAATCACCCCTTCAATTTTATTGCAATGTAATGCTAATTTGGTTACTCCAAATGTTGTATTTGAATATGCATCTATTTGAACAATATACCCCACTCATTTTACTATTTATTCATCTTTTTTTTTTTTTTCCATTTGCTTTCACCAATCATATCACACTCTATCTCTCATCAATACGTATTATAATAACTATTTAAATATAAACAATTTAAACATACATTCTACTTGCATATAATGATTAAAGGGGATATCTAAATGCATATTAAAATATATCTATTCTATTAAAATCCAATAGAATAATCTAAATAATACCAGATATAATAGGACATCCAAACGCTGAAACTCTTTTATTCCAAAAAAGAAAAAACTTGATCAAAAAGTTGGAATCTATACGTGCTAGCAACGTGGACCCCTTTTGTTCAACGGTTCAACGTTTTTCTTCTGTTGAAAACGTAAAAAACCCGGCAGTTCTGTTGTCTTCTACAGCACAATTCTCTATTCATGATCTCAATAATAACATTGAGCAGCAGTAGTACTATAAATTAAATATTAAACTAACAGCAACTAAAATTAAATTTTCGTTTGATTTTCAGATTCAAATTCAAATTTTTAATATCGGTTTTTATTTATTTATTATTTAAATAAAAAAAATTAAAATTAATTTTTAAAAAATCAACAAACCTTAATTTAAAAATTTCATTTCAAACCTGTATATCAAATACAAGATTTTAAGTCTTTGTACGTAAAATAGCAGGTCCCTTTCCACAAATAGACCCATCCTTTACTGGGACACATACATTATATATTTACATATACAAAAAATATATATGTGTATATATATACATACAAGCTGATGTTCTGACCACACATGATCTATATACGCGGTGCATTCACATGCAATTGTGGGGCCATGTCCAACTGATCACGATGTTAATTGGTCCTCCCTCCTCCTCCTCCTCCTCCTCCTGATGTTGAGTAAATTATTATACATATTCTCGTTTTCCTAATAAAGCTCTGAGCTGGCTTTTCTAGACTTTGTAGTTTCTTGATAAGATTGTAGGGGCATCATGACAAAAAGCACTATTTATTAATCTACAAGAGAGAGAGAGAGAGAGAGAGAGAGAGAGAGAGATTTTCATGACTTCTTTTTCTCCAGTTCTGAGATAAATTTTAGTGTGACAGATATCCAATAAAAAAGTTTATAGGTGCGCCAATTAGGGTTTATGTCACCGGTTACTGTCACCTCTAATTAATAAGGCAAAATCTTTCCTGTTTCTTTTGTAATTTATAGTCATTCAAAAACGTAATATCTTAGTACGTACCATTCCAGATCTTTTTATAGCGCTGATCAATGAAAACTTAGGGTAAACTTAGGTTTGTATAATGATTAGACATATGCAAGCTCTCTAATCAAATTTAGCATCAGAGAAAAGGACGATTTCTTATGATTATCAAATCATAATGATGTCACTTAAAAGTGCTTATCATATGTGTATGTAAAATTTTACCAATTAGTTCACTTCTTTGAGGCCACTTATAAGGATCATTTTATGGTAAGAATCGTAGTAAAAACAAAAAAACAAAAATTGATAGTTATATATATATATATATATATATATTAGATTCGTCGATTGAAAAACAAAACCGAATCATGAGAGTATTCTTTTTCATACCCTACCATAAAAATTGTCCATTTTTAATATAATTAGGTGATGGACCTGATGGAGTTCTACCAGCTGAATTAATGGGAGGATGAGCAGTACTACAGATGAAGTAAATAATGTACATGACAAAAACAAGCAAAATATTAAAAAACTTAATAAGCGGGTGGCTGGGGGCAAAAAAGAAAGTGATCAAGATTTGACCTTCACACGTGTTGTTTGTAGTTTAGTCTGGCTACAACATAATTTTCTCGAGATAAAAAGCTTAATTAATAGCAAATTGAAAAGGGGAGAGGGACATTTATGTGTAATTTGCAAACGAAGAAGACCATTATTAATTGCATCCGCGTAGGAAAAAAGACGAAAGGAGAGAGAGATATAAATATATCTATTCTATATATATATGTATAAATATATATATATATATAGAGAGAGAGAGAGAGAGAGAGAGAGAGAGAGAGAGAGAGGTGGAGGGGGATTTATAGTCTTTGATTAGACATGGGCTAGAAAGGGAGTTCACATGGGCATTGTTTTAATGGGTTGGGGGATGTGGTCACGCTTGATAATGTCTCTTCTCTCTAATTCGTACATGACAAATAATTTCCACTTTTTACCCACTATATAAAGGGCATGTTTAATCTGGTCGTCCTCGACTTTCCTTTCAAAACCACCGCTTTTACACACACACACACACACACACATACATATATATATATATAGAATAATTTCTCCAATTCTAATATATGTAATTATTTTGAGCGTGCAAGTTTTGAGGGGTCTCATTTTAGCATTCAGGCGGTTTTTTTATTTTTGGAAGATTATACATATATGTATGTATGTTTACACCCCCCCCCCCCCCCCCCCCCCAATTTCTTACTATTTTCTTCCTCATAATCCTCATCTCATGCATATATGGTTGCTATATATGTATAAAAAAAAATTTGTTCCATGTGTCGTATCATGTATTTATAAAAAAAAAAAAATGGCATGGCGTTGAAAATTTAACCTATAGATATGGTGTTTGTTAATTTCCATGAAGAAGATTTAGGTGATGAGAAAATAGAAACAAATTATTATACTCTTTTGTTTTCGGTTCTCAATACTTACGGGAAAACACAAATGGACATGAGAAAAACAGAAAACGATACCAACAATATTCAAAGTCCATGTTAACTCTAAATTTCTAGTTATAAAAACATGTATGTATCAATGTATAAATGTGTATGTATCAATGTATACATGTATGTATCAATGTATGTTTGTTTTTGTATTATTGGCTTCTTAAGCGCTCTACATTTCTCATTTTAGTACCGATTCATCTCATATGTAGAATGATCATCGTAATGTCTAATTTATGTTTTTTTTTTTTTTTAAAAGTTGATTGCTGAGGACATAGGTAGGGTATTGACATATGCACGTGCACTCGTTGAAAAAAAAAAAGTATGAATAATCTCATCACCATGATTGAAGTATATGTTTTGGTGACATATTAACATATGCACGTGCACTCGTTGAAAAATAAATAAAGTTTAAGTTATCTCATCACAATGATTGAAGTATATATTGTTTCGATAAGTCAAAATATAACAAAGTCAACATATAAGATGTAGGACCATGGAGTGAAAAAGATTACATTTTTTAAGAATTTAATGTTATCCTTTTTTTTTCATGAGTTCTTTCCGCGGAAAAAAAGGTAGAAGTTTAATCCCTGGCCCTCCTCTTCTATTACCCTTTCTGCAGCTCAACCCAATTACACAGAATTGATTGAAGCAATCCTTGTACTAACTAGTAGGTACTTTTTTCATCCCATATGTAGGTAAAAAGGCAATGAAGAAGGAAACATCACGTAAAATCATTAATCTAGATGTATAATTCATGAGAGAGAAAAAAAAAAAGAAGGTCGTAATTGAATATCAGTTGCCAAGGACATAGGTATGGTATTGACATGCACTTAGACCTCTGTGCTATGTTTGGTAAGAGTGATGAAAAATAGATAGGAGAAAGAATAAAATCCCTAGGTGATGGAAATTAAAAGTTAGGAGTGATGTCTAAAACTAATACATTCACAATTATATATCCTCAGGTAAACTAGAAGATGGTGAGATATTTAAGTCAAAATAATTTTTTTTTTTACACATATTTGCTTTATTAAATTTTTCCATCCACTTTTCTTCTCAAAGTTGAAAAGATTAAAAAGTGATCGCGCAATAGATTTCCAATTTCCCTCATTCTCAATGTCCTCTCTACCAAACACCTCAAGATTTCTCTTTCCTCTCCAAATTCCCTCTTCCAATTTCCTTTCCCTCTCTTTTCCACCCTACCTAACAAAGACCCGGCGAGAGATTTTAAGTTGGGGTCATCTCAACAAAAAGTGATTAAATATATTGCTACATGAAATCAACACCTAACAAAGTCAACATATTTTATGTTGGACCATCGAGTACAAAGGAATTATAGATGTAAACACATTATGTTAGGTCTTGTTTATATAGATCAGGACAATTTTTCTTATGTAACATATAAAAATAAGAAGCGTAACATAAATTTATTCAACGTTATACTTAATTGTTATCAAAACAATAGTCCATACCAAAAAGAAAAAAAAAATCAAGTAAAATTGATTCAACCCCAAGCCTCCTGTCCGATTACCCAATTGCATAGTTCAACCCAATTACACATAAGATTGAAACCATCATTGTTCTAACTACTATATGTACTTTCTCACTGATATAAATAAATATAATATACATATATATTTATATCCCCGCACTACTACATGCCAACGAAAGTATATAGCCAAACATAACTTAGGGTTCTAGGGATAATTAAACTCAACAAAGAATTAAAGAAAGAAATAAAAAGGAAGAAGAAGAGAAAGAAAAAAAAGGGCAAGAAAGAATCTGCCTATTGATGGCTACATAAGCGCCGTCAACACAAGCAATGAATGCCTTTTGGGTTGGTCCGTACAATGGCCACCCCTGAAACCACACTCTCTCTCTCTCTCTCTCTCCTCTTTTTTATTTATTTTTTATTATTTTTTTTCTGATGATGAAAAGGAAATGAAACTAAAAAAACTTGTGGTTTCCACCATACGCAATAACGACTGCACAGTGGGACAGCCAATGGGAAGTAGACAGCACATCATTAAAAAACCACCCCGGTATTCCCACCAAAAACCGCTTTAATGTATTTATTTATTTATTCCCAAAACCGCTTTTGCTATTAGAATCCCTTATGAGCCCATTTCCCTATTGACCCCCTTGCCTTGCTCCTCTTTTCTTTCTCCTTATATATTGTATTGGGGCTATTCCACATGTTTTCTCAGACACCTTCACATTTGGTAACAAGGGAAAGAGCCATTCCTTATTAGTTCTCTATCTTTCTTTCCCTTTCCTTCTCTCTCTCCTCTCTCTCTCTTAAATTGGGTTTTCAGGTTTCCAGGTTGGTTTTTTTTTTTTTCTTTTTTGGGGAGTTGGGTTAGGAAAACTTGCCTTGTTTGGACTTTCTAGCTTAGAGCAAATTAAGGGAAAAAGAAAAGAACAGAAAATCAAGAAAAACCAAACCCCCCAAAACAAAGAAAAAAAAAGGAAAAAAAAAAAAGGGGGGGGAAAAAATCAGAGTGAAAAAAAAGAAAGAAAATCATGGGAAGGGGTAGGGTTCAGCTGAAGAGGATAGAGAACAAGATCAACAGGCAGGTGACTTTTTCCAAAAGGAGAAATGGATTGCTGAAGAAAGCCCACGAGATCTCTGTCTTGTGTGATGCTGAAGTTGCTGTTATTGTCTTCTCCCACAAAGGCAAACTCTTTGAGTACTCCACTGATTCTTGGTAACCACCCCCCATTTCTTTTCTTCTTCTTCTTTTTTTCTTTTCTAATTCTTTTCTTTTCTTTTCTTTACTTTCCTCTTCCTTTTCTTCTTCTTCTTCTTCTTCTTCTTCTTCTTCTTTCTTTGCTCTCTCTTGGCCATCTCATTTTAAAATGATATATATATATACATGTGTACATGTTCTTGTGTTTTATTGTTCCGTGACGAAATCCTCGTATGGACCTAATTCTCTGTCTCACAGTTTGGTAATTGTAAGTTTTTAGAGAGAGAGAGAGAAAGAGATCTTTGAATATGAGTAGGGTTATGAGATTTAGAGTACCTTGACTCAATGACAACATGTGTAAAGTATGTTTCTCAGATGTACTTTAGTTAGTTTGTTTGTTTTTGTTGTTGTTGTTGTTGTGTTTGTGTGTGTGTGTGTTTTTTTTTTTTTTTTTTCGAGATTTCGTTTCATGATCTCTGGTGATCTCTGATTCGAACACATTTGAGGGACTCACAGGGTCATGTCTCGAATCTGAGATCTACGGACGAGCTCTCGATCTTCTTGAACTTTGAAACTTGTGGTAGTAGTGGCCTTTTCTTTTTCTCTATTTTCTCTGTTTATTTATTTATTTTTTATTGGTTTTTTCATTTTGTTGAATAGCTTTATGTAGAAGCAGTATTATTCATTTGATTTGTACAAAACCATAGCTTGTTTGTGGTGTCTAATCATCTTATTTTGTGCGCTCTTTTTAGATTATAAAAAGTTGGGGTCTTGACTTTAATATTGTACATTGCACTTATATCCCTGCTCTTCTCAAGCAACAAGATTGAAGCCTTGTCGTTCTATGCAAGCAAAAAAAAAAATAAAAAAAAATAAAAAATAAAAAAAAAACAAGAAAAAGAAAATAAAAGAGAGAGACCAAGAATTGAAGGTAAAAAAAAAAAAAAAAAAAAGGAAGGCAAGATTACTAGCCTGTGAAGCTGGCTGTATATTACACCTTGCTTTATTAGATCCTTAATTTACCAGAGGTAGCACTGGGAAAACCGTGCTGATCATTAGCAAAATTTTGAACCATAGATAAGAGGAAATGTTAGATATTTTAAAACTCCAAATGTTTTTAAAGAATTAAAAATTTAATTTCAAATATTTCACATATTTAAAAACCCCAAAAGAAGATTTAATTTTATATATATTTTTAATATATTTAAAAACTAAAAAAAAATTATTTATTTTTGTTAAACAAAATGAGCAAGTTTTTGAGAGTAAAAGAAATTGATTTTGAGCTTATTATTGTTGTAATAATTGAAAAGAAAAAAATAACTACTTTGAGTAGCATACATGTACGTAAAATAAAAATTATTTTAAGAGAAAACAGGATGAAATTTTTCTTAAAAGGATTAATTTTGTGGTTTTGAAATTAAAGTTCACTGCTTTAATTATCTAAATAAATTACTTGATTGTTCACAAACATCATGATAAACAATGATCGGATTTTTTTTTTTTTTTCTCTAAGAGGAATGTAAATCCACATTAGAAATTCCATGTTAAAACCTTGGAAATAATAACTTTTAAGGGAAAAAAACACAATCAATACCGAATAATTTTTTTATAAGAAAATTTTCCAACAGCCAAAGTCCGATCTTCATTGGGTGAACCAACAGATG
Organism: Ficus hirta; assembly: GCA_038430175.1. Taxonomy (NCBI): domain Eukaryota; kingdom Viridiplantae; phylum Streptophyta; class Magnoliopsida; order Rosales; family Moraceae; genus Ficus; species Ficus hirta. The sequence continues at coordinate 10,542,981 of CM076595.1, read as the reverse complement.
AGGTTTTAACTGGAGCTCTAATTGAGCCAAATACATTGTCCACATAATTTGAACATTATTGTACTTTACCGAAGCATAGAATGAGCTAATTACTTTTATCCATTTTTTATTTTATTTTATTTTAGTTTTTAAATGTGCTTTGTTTGTTGATCAGGTTTATATCGTAAATGTTCAATTTCTTGTAAGTCTTCCAACAAAAGAACAAAAGATTTTGTATTATTAACTTTGTATAAAATAGAATTAGAGTTCATTAGCCTAGAAAGACTATCTATACCTTGCCTGCTGATTAAATCGAATCTCTGAGAAAAAGTCTTTTGGGGTTAAACGACCTGATCTATAAATATTGCCTATAATTAACAATTTTTAATCGCACTAAATGATATTATATATATATATATGTAGTTCTTATGAGTTGTAGCTACTTATTGATGAGATTGTAATTAATTATATTCTCTAATCATTTGTGAGGAACAATTAAAGTTACACTTGCCTGATCCTTCTGTAGAACCACTAAATTAAGCAGGTGATGACAAATTAAAGGGTATGGAACTTATGCCTATAAACTAAACTTAGAACTGATATATCTACTTCTATATATACATGTATATATAGATATGTAGATAAACTTTAAAGATCTAGCGTATGTTCTTATGTATATATATGTATAAGGGTCTACTTCTACATATACACATCTGTATTTATATATATACACACATATATGCATAAAGATCTAGTATGTTCTTATGGTGTACCATCATGTGAAATAAATGGAGTGTCCTCGCGTTTGAAGAGAGCATGTGAAGCTACGTAGGATATTGACTTCTCATAGATATGGTGATAAAATTTCTAGCCAGTGTTAGACTGTTTTGAGTTTTACCTGTTTTTGGTAGACTGGAGCCACTCTTTTGGGGAATTGGCGAATATTGGAGAAATAGTATTTGTTGGTATTAATTTAGAGTACTTAAAAAAGAAAAAAAAAGGTAAGGAAGTGTTCTACTAGTGCCAGGCCTATATATATGGCTTTGTAACCTTGCAAAACAGAAAATAAATAGTAGGGTAACTATTTGATGCTTTTCTCTAATAAGTAGTTTTAACATTCTAATCGTTTAAATAAGTTTAATTATAAACGATAAACTTATCAGATTAACTGTATATACTATCATAATTAATTCCCTTGAACTCCTAGAGCACCTTTACCAAACCTTAAAATATTGTCATAGGATTGTAAAAAACCATCCACATGCCTGAGAGGGGATTTTCCGTTGAAAGAGCCTTACTTATACTCACACAATTTTCTATTGAACATAATTATGTATATGAAAATTGCACAAGGACGAAAAATTAGGTAGAAAACCATAATAGTTTTCGAACAAAATCAAGGTTTAACAAAACAAATCAAACTCTAAACAAACGCAAACCAAATCCTAACGATAAAGACAAAAAAATATCTCATCATAAAATAACAAAGTCCGAAAACTAAAATAATTAATAACATGTACTAACTAGCACTTGTCATATATTGTGTGGGTTTATTAAATTTTTATTACTAATTTTATGATTAGTAAACACATGATTAGATAGGAAAGAGAATCATTGTACTTATTCTCTCTTTCCCTTTTGATGCATCCTTATATTATTGTCGGAAGGCTTTCTTTTCTTTGGATTTAAAAAAAATTAAAAATTAAAAATTCCTTCTCTCTTTTTGTTATGTGTAAGATTGTTAAGGCTTCAAGTTCCATATAAAACTTTTCCGTATGTCTCAAGAAAGCGACATGATTCTTGCCAGCTAGTTTCTTTTGTACTATGACTATACTCCTTTTGAGCTTTAAAGCTTCTCCTCTCTTAAGATCATTTAGCAAATTATTCGTTTTCTTATTATTAGTATTTTTGGGTAGAACCTTCTTTTAACTTTTAAGATTACATAAAAATAATACATTGCAGCATGGAGAAGATACTGGAACGCTATGAGCGATACTCTTATGCAGAGAGGCAATTAATCACAATGGATTCTGAATCCCATTTTCAGGTTTCTCTTACCATATCATTGCTTTACACTTTGTCATGCATATTTATATTTATAGATGTATAATTATATATACATATATATATATATATAGATATGAACTGTCATATTTAAAGTATACTTTCATATCTTGTTCATTATACATTCCTTCGATCAAGATATGATATTTCTTATTCTGAACTTCACTCCTAATTATATATCATTTTTTTTTCCAATATATATATTTTTTTAATTTTAGAAATTTTTCATACTAGTGAAAATTTTCTGGCCCTACATGTATATCTCCATTAGAATAGTGTGAGCAATATTTTTGTAGCAAAAGGTGATCATTGGTCTTCAAGGTTAAATCTCAAGAAAGGAACAAATAGATATTTACCTTTAAAAAAAAAAAAACATTTATAGTATTTATGTGCAGTTTGGTTTAACCTTCAAATGTACTGTTTGGTTTAACTCCTTTACAGTCAATTATAGGAATTGATTTTCAAATGTATAATTTCGGCTTAATCTTCTGATGTCAGTTTCTGCTACTTACACAGTTATTTAGTTTGGGTGGGATTTCTCTTTGGCGTCAATTGTATTTTTTTCTTTTATTTTCATGAATTGAGTTTGGGATTTGGTGTAAGATGGGTTAAGTTTTTGAGTGCCAAGCTAAGTAGAATGCTTTATCTTACCCTAATATAAGTTGTTCTCAATCCTCAATTAAAAAAAAAAAAGATTTGTTTGGTTATTTTTAACACTAATAAACTCTATATATAGCACTCTTTTTAGTTTTTTCCTTGGTCTAAATCACTTTGAGAATGGTTTAGTAACTATTCAGCTCTTTTTACTGTTTGGTTTTCCAAAAATTTCTATATATTGTTTTGTTTTTGTTTTTACTGAAAATGGAGCTCATTATTAATTTGTAATGTCATAGATCATGCAGGGGAACTGGACCGTGGAGTATTCTAGACTCACGGCTAAAATTGAGCTTTTGCAGAGAAACCGTAGGTAATACCTTTATCACAACTTTTCATTGTTTCCCAAATATTATTCTGTATATTCTTTCTTGGATAATTTGTTAGTTGGTTAACAGATTTAGAAGTTAAATGATATTTTCGTAGCAATAACTAATCTTTTACACTCCATTTGATAGGAAGAAAATAAAACAAGAGGGAGAAAAAACTTATAAAAGATGAAAAGTGGAAAGGATAGAAAGGAAAAAATTAGTTTTTTTTTTTTTTTTTTGGTAGATTGTAAGGAAAGAAAATAATGGATTTGTAAAATTATTAATTATTAATTTATTTATATTATTTTACTTTAAATGTGAGGATTAAAAAGTAATTTTGCATATATTTGGATGAATTTACGTTTTCATCCTACTTTTGGAAGGATTAAAACTAATGAACCCCACTACAATTTCTTTCCCTTCCATTTTCCATTCCTTTCTCTTTTCCTTCCTACCAAGCAACTAACTTCCTTATTTCCATCTATTTTTCCCTCATCTCACTTCCTTTGTTCCTCTTTTGCACCCTACCAAACATAGCATAATTCTAGGAGAAAAAAGTAGAAGAAAGGAGAGGGGTAGGGGGATTAATGGAAAGATTTGACATTCGTGGTTGTTTGGTAGGAGCTAAAAGTAGAAGGAAGGGATTAGAAGAGAGACTTTAAATCATTACAAACACTCCAAATTTGATCTCTCCTAACTTAGAGAGATTGTTGGAGGGATTTAGTACCAAATAACATTAGAGAATTGACATGTACTTTCTTATTTTTCTTATCTAGGTGATCTATATCACTCCATCCTTCCTATTTTCTCTCATTCCTACCAAATATGCCTTAGAGACCAATAAAATTAACTGCGAACATGAAGGATGCTTTTAGAAGTGAAAGTTATGATTTTTCCGTTATTGTTTGATAGAAAATTAAAAGGTTAGAATAAAGTTTGTTCATGAAATTCTACAAAAAAACGTTTTCATACAATCTTTAAAATCTTCTTACGAGATATTTACTGAGGACGACATTTTCATGTGGCTTTCAATAGAAGTTTTTTGGTCCTCCGAGGATCAAAATTCTTGTGAAAATTTATCCAAACACTGACAGACAGTTTTTGAGCTCAATTACTTGATAAACTTATGTTTTTGTCTTATATATTTTTGATTTATCATTCATATATATACACTTGTGTATTAAGGTAGTTATTTATTGCCTCTTTAAACTCCTATATATACAGGCAGTTTTTGGGAGAAGATCTGGACTCTCTGAGTCAAAAGGACATCCAAAATTTGGAGCATCAGCTTGATACCGCTCTTAAAAATATACGATCAAGAAAAGTATGCTCCATTTCAGGGGAAAAAAAATCCATTTTTTTTCTATATTATAATATATAACTATACTGTAATCACTATTTTTCCTTTCTATAATTTACACTTTAAACCATTCTCACTATGCAGAACCAACTCATGAATGAGACAATCTCTGAGCTTCAGAAGAAGGTAATTTGGCCCCACTTTAAAAATGATATTATAAGTTGTTTCTCAAGAAAATTAGTTTTAGTTAAAAAAAAAAAAGATAAAAGAAAGAGTTGCTTCCAAGAAAATAATATATATATATATATATATGTATGTATTTAATGTCGATGGGAAATATAGGAGTTAGTTGTGGCGGTACCTGACAAACGTCAAATATAAGAAGGACCAAAAGAAGGAATATTTCTGAGTGTATCATGATGACCATCTGAAACATCCGGCTTTCATAATGTTGGGAAGAAAATTTTTGGAAAATAAAAAAAACAAAAAACAAAAAAAAAAAAAACAAACAATTTTGCATATTGAAATTTGCTCAGGCACTGCCACTGCTTTCCAAAACGTGTCATAAAATTCACTTTGCTGTTTTGTAATTATATGACAGGAGAAGGCAATGCGCGAGCAGAACAGCCTGCTTGAAAAAAAGGTGACCTCATACACACTTACACACACACACGCATATATTTATATATTTCTAAAGATGTACATATTCGTAAAAATCAACTACCTTTTTTTTTCCCCTCTATGCAGTTTAGACGTGTTTATTTCGCATGAAAAAATAGGAAAACAAATAGTAATTCCCTTTTTCATTTATTTACATGTTTACTTATAAAGTCGAAAATAAGAATTTAATGAACCTACAAAATATAGAGAATGAGAAAAGTGAATTAATGTTAATCTCTACACTTTCTTGGTATATTGATTCCATCATCAAGAAATGAACGTCAAATTTTTTCAAATACCCTCAATGAGTTCACATATTTATGTGTCAGTAATTATTTAATTGTCGTAAGATGACTTTAGGAATTGCACCAATAAAATTACTTTTAAGTTTAATTAGTGAACCAGAAAGGGAATTTATTGTTTTTAAATATACCATCTAATAGAGAAGTAAAAAATTGAAATGAAATCAATTATCTTCATTATTATTTCTTTAATACACTCTTCAAGTAAGAAAATTAAATTCTTAGTAATAATTATAGAGTAATGATTTTTAAGGACACGTTATTAAAGAGACAAGGACACTTGACCGTCATATCTTTTATTTATTTGTAAGCATGTGGTGTAAGAAACTATGCGAATTACTTAATTACTGAAAATTGAAAATTTACAATCTGATAATTAATATTTCTATTATATATATATATATATATATATAATATAAAAACTAGATCAAGGAAAAGGAGAAAAGTATGGCGGTAGAGCATCAGATGCAGTGGGAGGCGCAGCAAAACCATGGCGCTAGTTCATCATCCTTCCTGCTTCCACAGCCACTTCCCTGCTTAAACATTGGGTAACTACTATTAATTTTCCTCAAATTTATGATTTTCTTTTAGTTATCCTCAAAACACCAAAATAAAAATCGATTGTCTCTCTAGAAACAATGAATAAATAAAATCGATTCCGTAAAAAAAAAAAAAAAGAACTCAAATTTGTTTGGAACTATATATGTCTTTTAACTGCTTAATGAGATTAAAAATATATATTTATATTTTTTAGTAAGTAATAAAATGGTTAGAAAGTTTATAAAATGAACTCTAATAAAAATTTTAAAATCTTATGAAAAATAATTTTCAAAAGTTATATTTATATCTTTAACAGAAACTTGTTTTGAAAGGTCCAAGTTCTTCTGAAAAAATTTTCACACTTTCAAAATTAACTTTTAGAACGCAATATTAAACAAGCCTAATTGATTAAGCCTTCAGTTGGTGGAAAGACTTGACAACTTTTAAAAAGGCTATTGATTATAGGTTAGTATTTGGCTAGAGTGTATTGTTATCTAATCTTGCACATGATCACGCCAGGGCCTTATAGGATGACACTGCTATATTATAAAATTAATATGCTTACTAGATTGTAGACATTAGTCTAATAGTAATTTGATATCTGAGATAAAATAAAGAGCTCAAATATCTTGCGATATATATTTTTACTCTAATAGAATATGTATGGTAAAAAAATAAAGGTTAATTATCACTTTGTCCTACTAATAAGGTATTATCATCATGTATTAGTCTAATAGTAATTTCACATCTAGAATCATACAATAAAGTGTTCAAATTATTTCCCAATACTCCAATTTTTTCTTTCATGCACACTAATAGAATATGTGGTAAATAAATAAAAGTTAATCATCACCATATCCTACTAATAGAATATTATCACAAGAAAATACACTGTAAGCATTAGTCTAATAGTAATTTCACATCTAATTTGACTATAAAACATTAAAAAAAATAATAAAAAGGAATACTGCTAACTCAAACTTTTCATGCACTCTATTACAATATTCACAGTAAAAGATAATTAAAGTTAATCGTCATCGTACTAATAGAATATGAGTCCTACAAAGAGGATTATTATATGTTTTATTTGTGACAGCAATATCGACAATGCCCCTAAAGGAATGAAGTAAATATTTATAACAAATATTTGGTATTTATATGGAAAATTACAAATTAAAAATTTATATATGTGTATATATTTATACGTGTGCAGAGGGACTTACGAGGAGGAAGCCCCAGAAATGAGGAGGAACGACCTGGACCTAACTCTTGAACCGTTATATCCATGTCACCTTGGATGCTTTGCTACATGAACATGGACGTCGGATCAAGGGCTACACTTCTAGGTGGGTGCAAAGTTTTGGATTTCATTTTGTGGAATTTGTGGACTTTTGATCTGTTCAAGTCCCTCTATTTAATATATATAATTGTTATAAGAATGTGATAAAGACCTATATATATATATATATATATATATGAATGTTTGTGTCGTGGCATATTGAGAAATATATATATATATATGTATCTCATACCATAATTTATGCTCGACTGTTTGGAATTGGAATGTTCATAGTCGGACTAAATTAATTAATTAGTGATCATGGACTTATTACTTATGATGAAGTACTGATATTAAGTAATATTTTTAGCATTGTTATGATATGCAATATTTGTGCTGTGGTTTCTTTAGTAGATGTTGTATAAAGTAATCCTTTGTTTCTTTCTCCCTAGAGCATTCATGTGGATGTCTATTATGAGGTTTTGACCTTATTTTGATTTGACAAATTTTAACATGACAAAATACTTTCTTTTCTCCTTAAAAAAAATAATAAAAAAACTAGGGTCTATAAATTTGATATTATCAAGCTACGAGAGCAATATACTTTCATGACATTAAAAACTAATGTCCTGTTATACGAGCATTTCTATTTATTCCTATCCTATGAGGTTTTAATAGGACCATTCTCTTATAATATGAGGTTCCTATGAGCTCATTCTGTTATCTCAAATTTTAATGAGTTGAAACATTAAGGATCAAACTTGAGAGGATTTTGAAAATGATTTTATTTTCAGTATGAAATAAAAATAAGAATGTTTTAATAATGGTCTTAAGATATTTTTTAAAATTATGTTTCTAGATAAACTCATTTAAGTATAATAATAAGTAAAATTGTAAGCGAATGGTTATGAAAATATTTATTGGGTGTATAAGTTTTAAAAAATAAAAACGAATAAGAAAACAACTTATTTGATTTTCTCATTCCTCAACAAAAAATGAAAATAATTTTTTTGTTTGCATTCCTATTTTCTGACTTTGTGTCTAAAAACTGAGATTTTTTTATAAAAAAAATGTTTTCAAAATAATACCAAATTACGGGGCCTAATTCTTGCAACTCTCTTTCAAAAACAAATCTGGAGCACACAATTGATTGATTTAAGAAAAATAGGTCTGAGTATGAATAGGAATATCATAGCATTTTTTTTTTTTTTTTTGGGTAGAAGAATATCATAGCGTTTTTTTCCATGTTTCATTCACCTTTCCGTTGACAATGACATCCATCTAATCTTTAGAACAAGTTCCAACATACCTAATTTATAGATGATCTCAATATCATTGTCTTCGAAGTGATATATATATATATATATGTATCCTGTCAATACTAGTCATTTCTGCATAGATATCATCAAAATAGTTCAAACTTTGATGTAATAATAATTAATCCCACAATCTTTAATATCCGAGAGAGAGAGAGAGAGAGAGAGAGAGAGAGAGAGAGAGAGAGAGAGAGAGAGAGAGAGAACAAGAAGAACTAAACGACAATATTCGTATCCGATCATTTTTAAAGGTTGAGTTGGACAAAATAACAAATAGCCTGAACTGAGCTGGACTAGAAGTTATAGTGCATGCATATATAGGTATACTGGTCATGCAAGCTCTTAAACAGTAGTCTAGTGCTTTGTTCAGCTGTTCTCAGTTTGTGTAAATGTGCGTAAAGAAATATTTCAAGTAAATAGTGATAGTACTAGTACTACTTTGAAATGTCGAAAGTAGATGAGCATATAATACATAGGGTTTAGCTAATTCCATTGCCTATTGTTTCTTGTACATATATGCATATACACACACACATATACATATATATATATATATATATGCCCATTTTCTTAACTCATTAAGCTATCTACCCACCTATTTCTTCATGATTTAACTTACAAGGCCTTTGGTTTTCCTTTTCAAGAAATTGGGAAAGATTATTTTTTTCATTTTTTTCAAATTTTTTTTTTCTCTTTTTGATTTTTCCAGCTGTAACTAGAACTAACCCTCTTCAAGAAGACAAGAACAAGACACTGAGTTGTGACCCTGGTTTCCACTTTTGCCATGTTTGTCGGTCTATTGTCTTTCTTGTACTTGGTTTGCAACCAGTTGGATATGGTAATAGATGCAGAGTGTGGAGTATTGTCTTGTTATGTCAAGTACTTGTGTCACTTTTACTTTCGGCAACAAACCCTTTGTTATTTTAGGTACAAATATAAATATATAGAAGATTCAAGGCCTATTTCAAAATTCACATTACTTCCTATACTAATGGATTTATTTGACATAAATTTTACTTTTTACTTTTAGATTAGTAGGAGAAAAGAAGTAAAAATTATGATTTTTCAATAAATGTTTCGGAAACACATTTTTGAAAGAGCTTATGAAGTCAAAATGATTTTAAAGTTTTTTAATAAGCAATAAAAATGTTAACATGAAGTTTATAATGTCTAAACTCTATCACAAGTTTTAAAGTCTATTCAAAAGAAGTTTTTCCAAAAGCTATGGAAAAACTATATTTTCTAGTTTTGACAAGATGCTATTCTGACATATCATCCAAAGACTTTTAAAGTAACTTTTAGATCGAGGACACTAAAACAGTTTTTAGTAAGTTCTGTCAAACATGAGCTAACATATTAGGGTTAATCTCATTTTTATATAGTTCTTGAACTAGCAAAGTCAAAACCCATTTTGATTTTCAAATTTTAAAACATCATAGAACAACTCTCTTATCTATCATGTTATCTCAAATCGATACTTCTTTTCATATCTGACTTGTAGATCTTGACGAAAAATTAAGTCCCACGAAAATTAATAAGTATATGGTTTAGTAATGGTTTATGTTGTGATTTTACATATGTTAGGGAATACTGTTAAAAATAATAATAGTAATAATTGTGTCCTTTATCTTCGCTGGGATGAAGCTTTTATTTGAAAAAAAAAAAAAAATTTTGACGTAGATTCTTTTCGAGACGTTTTAAAACTCATAAACTAAAGTGAGATTTGATCTATGACTTTGAGACTAAAAATAACCTAAGTTGGTTTCACTTTTAGAAAGTGCTTGTATTGAGTTGCTCGTGTTTTTTTCCGAGTTAAAAAAAAAAAACAAAAGTTAATGACATGTATTATGTTTTTGCTGAATTATACATATTGTGTTTGATTTACTGAGATGTCGACTAGAATTACATAAACGAAGAAGACAAGTGATGACAAATTGATATTATCCCCCTGGTTATGCACGTATTGTTGGAAATATTTTGAGTCTTTCTACATACTTAAAAGTTAAAATATATATATATATATATATACATATATAATTCGTAGTTACATCTATAATTTAGTAATAGGTTCAAATCTAACTCTAGTTTAAAGTAAAGAGTTCAAAAATCTCAATCTTAAAGTAAAAATATATATATATATATATATATATCAATCGGTGTGATTGGAAAAATAAGTTATATGTATAGTTGCGATATGCAAACAATTTTCAAGGACACCATGCGCTGTTTCCTTAGGCAATGACTGTCAAAATTGTTCCCACACACACACCCCCCCCCCCCCCCCCCCTTTTAATAATGATTTTAAAGAAATTTAGAGCCTATTTATTCGTCTGTGAAGTCAAAATTTTCAAATTTTAAAACTTCATCGAGAAAATAGAATTGGATATTATCTTTTTTTACTTTCAAAAATATTTTGGATGACATTCTCAGAATAATTTACACAGAAAGATTTTCCATTGGAGAAGCTTCTTTTACTTATTTTTAAATAATAAGTAAAGTTTTTTATAATGGATTACATTTAAAAAAAAAACAATTTAGAGTTGGTAATTTAAACTTTACACCATTAATTTATGGTGAAGTGAGGATAGAATTACCATTAGATTACGTTTGTAAAAGAATTTTAATAATATTAGATTAAAAACAAAAAATAAAAGTCTTGAAAAAATATCTAAAAAAGCGATTTTCACTCTTCATCCTTTGGTTTCTAATTTTCAAGACAAAAATGTCCATGGTTCGAGTCCTTTACAAAACGGGACCTTATCTATCTTTCAGAAAGGCTCAAAATTAGAGATAATAGCAATTATTATTAAAAAAAATAAAGATGGTTTGTTATTTAAAGTAGATAAATTAATGCTTAATTGACTTTTTTTTTTTTTTTTTACTATATATACCTTCAAAACAGATAACAAATCTTTCCCTACATTTAAAAAAAATTATATAGTATGCTAATCCTTGGAATTCTATAGCCTCTGTACTAACTACTAGTTGTAGACCCAAAAAAAAAAAAAAGAAAAGTAAAGTTAGCACATGTTGGGTGTTGGACCCACCATGCACTTGGCACGGACTAGGAAGAGAGATGAACTCTTTTAAGAGTGTGTGTATAATAAATAGATAATAAATTATTATTCTATTATCAAAGGGAAACTAAAGAGAAAATCGGAAAATGGTAATTTTTGTTTCCTAAAAATTGAATTCAGTGTGATTATATGAATAATATGGCCACGTTTAAACATCAATGAACGTATCCACAATATGAAGAAGAAAAAAATATATAAAATTTTAGGGAAGAGAAGTGAAAATGAATATCTCAATATAGTTTCAATAATAGAATTCTAATGTAAATTTCAAACACTAAAAAAAAAAAAAAAAACAATAGATCAATTATAATGTAAAAGAATAGAAAGAATATATATGCGGAAAAAATAATTATATGTATTTGGAAGATGATGTATATCTTCTATCAGTTCTACTGGTCAAAATGTTATTTTCTTCAAAGGCATTCCTTAAAATCCATCACCTGAAAAATCAGAATCAGTACACGTAATTCAGTTAAATTGCAACGTAAATATGCTATACAACAATAATGGAGGATCCCTCTAGCGCTATCTCTTTATATATAAGTATATATATTACATTTTATCAAAAAAGAAGTATATATATTATATATGTTTTCTGAAAATAAGAAATATATATTGGCAATACATCAAGCACCAATAGCCACCAATTAATTATATAGCAAACATGACCCAATCAAATATTTAGTTTCACTTTTAAACTCGAATGAATCTCAAAGGGTCTGTGTGGTTAGAAGGGGGGAAAATAAGAAAGAGGGAGAGATCTTTTCTCTTCTGATATTTGGTATGTAATCCCTCTAATAATTTTTTTAATTTAGCAAAGATTAAAATTGAGGTGTTTCGTATGATTTGGAGTCACTCTGACCTATTTATTTGTTCCTCTTTTCTCTCTTACAAAATAATCATAGATGTCAAAATCTTTATACTAATTACCTCACTCCTCGCCTTCCTTCCTTTTTTCTCTTCTATCAAACACACTCCTACAATGTTTTTGGCAGGAAGGAAAGAAAGTAAGATAATTTCTCTCTTGATGTTTGGTGTGAAAGGAAAGAAAGAACACAAAAAAAACATCTCTTATTTGTTATTGAGATACAACTAAAAGGAAAGAATAGTTTTGTTTGGAAACGTCTATTTTATCTAGATGATAAGATCCGTTATAAAATCTCTCCAATTTAAGAGAGATTAAGGATAGCTTAAAAATGGAATGTTTTGTAAAATTTAGAATCTCTTCTTTAAATCCATTCATTCCTCCTTTTTCTCCAACCAAATAATCATAATATCAAATTCTTTCACAAACCCTCTACTCCTCTCTTTCCTTCCATTTCTTTCTCCTCATCAAATACTTTTTTAAAGAAAATATCAGGTTCTTTTAACTGATATCCAAAAAGGTACATCAAAGATCAAACCTCAAGCGCTATTCTAGGGTCTAAATTTATTATATAAGAGAATAATAACTGGTTTTAATCTAACTTGGTGAAGCATCGTTCAAGGTAATTTTTTATAGGTTCAATTTTTTTTATGGAATAAATTCAATTATTTTTAAATTCAAGTACTTCATTTGAAAGCCCTAAAGAAAGTACTTTCACTAAAGAACCTTTGAACTTTTTCACTAATAATATAAGATTTATGTGTTGTATAATTAGAAATTAGTCTCTAAGACAAAAATAATGAACAACTAAACAAAGGGTAAGGAATGAAGAAATAAGCAAATACGTACCCGGTTACAAACTGGGCAAAGATTGCTTCTCTCCAACCATTCATATATACAAGAAAGATGGTAACTGTGGAAACACTTCATCTTTATCCTTGGATTTTCCTTCGTGTATTCTGTCAAGACAAAGATAAAAATATCATGAACAAAGATTCATGTTTATGTCAACGGTCCTATAACTAGAAGCCAGTACATATGTGGTAGTTCTGTGAGCTTCTAGCATGTTAGCTGTTGAAGGCCCAAGAGCAAGATCCTTTAATTATCATTCCATCGGTGGTCCCAATTGCTGTTTACTCTTTACGCACTTGGTCGATGGACTTAAAGACACCGCTAATCTTTATTTATATATATATATATATATTTGTACCAAAAAAAGTACACATGTGGTGGTCCTTAATAAAAACTACTAATGAAGAAAAAATATTTCTAAATTTGTTGCATGATCAAATTACCAAATAAGAAAGGTGCTATCAATTTAAAGGAATGAGTATTAATATAGATATATGTGTGTGCGCGCATATCTATATATATATATATATATATATGACCTTCAAGACAAATGGGACACTCTTGTTCTTCTTCTATTGGACTTTTCGGAACTTCAGTTTCCGCTTCTAAGTCCTGAGAATGTTGTGTCTCTGCAGTCTCATTATTTTTAAACAATGCTGTAAACTGTAGACAACAACACAAGTTAACATCTATTAATAATGATTATGAAACTAGTTAACCATAAATCGGTTAGAAAATTCCTTCTGATTTTTAGATTGTTATGTAAAATAAATAACCGGAAGTTAATTTTAGCAGATTCCTTTTGGTTTTTAGATTGTTAAGTGTAATAAACTAATAAGCTATTTAAAAGGGAAATTGCATGAATTATTTCTCACTTTAAAAGCTCTACAAAGCTGCAATATTTAAAAGGTTCGCTTTTAAGCTATATAAAAAAAAAAAATAGTATTAAGAATGCAAGAGGGTTACTTTATTCAAAATAAAAAAAAAAGAGAGAGAGAATGTAAGAGGGTTACTAAAATTTATTTTAGCATAGTAATTTGCTCGCTGTCAGTCTCGTCGATCGCTAATACCTCCGTTTCGTTTCTTGCAGTGTCGATGACGTACCTTTGAGACGAAGTTTGTGCAGCAAGAGAAGCAGTGACGTTGGTGGTTTGAATTGTCTCTATCAACTTCAGGTTCCTGAGGAGTTTTAAAACAAGAACAAACGGCACCCATGGAACGGACAGGGCTTGAGTTTCTTAGCTGAAAACAACAATATTTATATTATACTTTAGCAAGGGTAAGATACAAATTTCTGTATATACTTAATATAATGTCGTGATGAACCCTAGATAATTCTGCAAGAGAGCAACAAAAAAGTGAGACACAAAAATGTTTTTTTTTTTTTTGTTTTGTTTTTTTACTTCGCATCAAAAAGGATAATTAAGTAGAGAGAAAAATAATTAAGCATATGTAACACAACATATGTATAAATTACTCAAAAAAAAAAAAAAAAAAAACACAACATATGTATTATTTATTTACGGCAGCTAATTAATTAAAAACTTCCATAGTTCAATAATATTGCGCGAACTGCAACTGCAAGAAGTACAAACAAAATAATGGAGATTAAATCACTGAACACTATATATATATATATATATATATATATAAATTGGAACGAAAAAAAGTGAGCATAAAAATAGTAAAGTAAGAGAAGTTTAAATGAAGAAAATAAGGATTCATACCGTGAGTGATTAGAGCTGTTCAACAGAGGAGAGAAAATTTTTTAGTCATAATTATAATTGGTAAAAGAGAAGTACTGTTTATAACTTTATATAGATTGCGATTTGGTGGGATCTTCTTTTATAAAAGGGATCTTAAACCATAACTGGGAGTCGGAATTATTTGATATTTAATTTTGAAACACACACGCACAAACACACACACACACACACACACACACACACACACACATATATATATATATATATATATTCTGCTGAATATCTTATTTGATTTTTTTTTTTTTTGGTTAGGATCGGTTCACTCTAACGGTAGATTTGGAAAGAAAAAAAAAAAAAGCCAAGTAAAACGAAACTCTAAATTTTAAACTTTCCATTTTTTTTTTCAATTTAATTTCCTTTCTTGATTGCTTTATCGTTACTCAAAATTATTTTCCTTATTGAAAAAAAGGATAAATTGCGAGATTAAAAAAAGAAAATTGAAGGCGCATAAAATTCAAAGAAAAGAGAGATTTGCCAAGGTGGGCTCTGAATGGGGATAGTGTAGCCCATAAATGATTATTCGGCTTGTCTTTCTTATTGGGCCTTAACATACCTGCAAGAAGTCATCTTGTTTACTTTACGCACATACATAGAATATTATCTTTTATTATGATTCGAATCGATTTTAATTTTGTTTGTAAATGAAGAAGAAAAGGATAATTGTTGTTAAATTTAAATTAAAAACTCATGTTTCCTCTTTCACTTGAATTCCAAATTTTAAATTCAAAAAATAAAGTAGAAAATTATGTGTTTTTTTTTCTTTGCTTTTCTTGTAGTCGTCTGGTTGTCTGACTTTTCACTCTACGATGACTTAATTATTTGCGATTTGCTTGTTATTGGAAAATTAACAACCATCTTTAGTTCTAAAAATAATGTTTATTCAAACATAAATATTTTTTAAATTTATTTTTAGTATATTTTTACTGCTTTTATTTTTTTATTAAAAAATTAAAATGTAATGCAACTATATATACAACATAAATACAAAGCACGCATGTTCTAGACATATGAGATTTTGTTTTGTTTTGTTTTTTGTTTTTTTAATAATAGACATACGAGATTCTATGAAATACCAACGGCCAACCTGGAAAACAACCCATTCCAGCTAAAAATTGAAAAAAAAAAAAAAAAAAAAGAAAAAAAAAAGAAACAAAAGAAACAAAAACAAAAACAAAAAATAACCCAAAAAAAAAAGGACAACATGTCTGCATGTATAGAGTCAACTTCCTTGGAGTGGAAGTTGATACACGTTACTTAAATGTTATATGGTTAATTTCCATAAACGTTTTTTTTTTTTTTTCCTGTGATTAAGAGATTTAGAGGAAAATAGTCATTTTTTTAATAATTGTTAAACAAATAATGAAAGTTTTAAAAAATTAGTTAAAAGTTTATTTTTCTTAAAATGATCAATCAATTTTGATAAATGGTTATATAGTTAATTTGGTTAATCAGTGATTTAAACTCAAATCTACCGACCTAACAAACTCTCTCTCCCCTCTGACCCAAACCCACTACAGATGTGACCGTCGCCAGAGAAGATGAGGGGTTCGGGCGTCGACAATCATGATTTCACTGAAGAAGACTACGAGATCACGAAGTTTCACTGGGAAAAGGAGATTGATTGACTACGAGATCACGAGATTGATTGGGAAAAGGAGATTTATGATCATTAGGTCGTTTAACTAAATAAAATAAAAAAGTTGGGCTAGGCGCTGCAAAAATTAACCCACCAGTAATTAATAATCCACGGGACAAGCAAAAAAGAAAAAAAGAAAAAGTATAAATAGTGAATAATGAATAACCAGAAAAAGATCGTTTACAAATCCTGATAAATAATTATTAATCATAAACGAGAGTAAACCAAAGGAAAAATTTTTAAAAGAAAAAAAAAAGACATCCTGAAAGAGAATAAAAAATATATTTTTGAGTCAACCTAGTTCACTTTAATTGCCAATTTTCGACATGATAACAATTAACAGCTTATTGCTATTACTTTGCTTACTTCAAATCAATTAGTTATATCTATATACATATATATTTATATAGCAAATAAGAAAAGAAAAATTAATTAGGCTCTTTACTTTTTAGGTTGGGGGGTCAAACTAGAAGTTGATAAGTCACTTTCTTGTTTGAAAGTGGTCCACCACACATAACCCCCTCATTTTTGTGAACTTTGCATTTGCATAAACTTAACTACTTTATTCCCACAAATATTTACCAAAGCTTTTTACGATAAAATATCGTTATTCATGTCAAATTTAAATATATTATATATATATATATATATATATATGAAACTGATGATAAATAATATTCGATCGGGATATTATGTAAATTTACTCTTGGTTTGTGACTTTACCCAACCATCTAATCATGGTTCTCTTCTCCAATTTGTAATTTATCAACTCAATGTCCATGCATGTTCTCTGCTATTCTTTCTTTAAAGGCCTTTTAACCTTGGATTCCAACATTCTGGACTAGAATTAAAGTGATCAGATTCTGCGGTATGATGGAATAAGAAAACCAAAGGACTTTTTGACTCCAACCTTTCTGAAACCCTGGTCATGTTTCTACATGTGTTACAGATATTGCACAAGAGTTGTTGTTGTTGTTGTTGTTTTTTTTTTTTTTTTTTTTTTTTTTTTTTTTTTTTTTTTGTGTGTTTCAGCATGGTTTTGTTTGAACTTTAACAGACCGTCATCAAAATAGGCCGGCTAACCGAGTTTAAAAAAAATATTAACAAGCAACTTATCGATTCCCGGGGACGAGGTAAAAGGCTGTGCCAAATTATCCAAAAATTAGGGTTTATGAAAAGTCATGAAAACCATGCAAGATAAAAAAAAATAATAATAATAGAAATAACATCATGGAGAAACCATATTCATTTACATCAGATATGAAGATAGATAGTTGACCGAGTGAAATTTTTTTTTAAAGGAACACACACTTAGACTTAAACCAAATCAATGTTGGAAAATCAGTAGGAGTAGTTGGGATTTCTTTGAAAGTAATGACTGATTTGGTGCCAATTAAGTGTAACATTCATAATTAATGTTGAAGTTATTAGACCAACGTTAATATTTCAAGTAATTGAGTTTTTTTTTTAACCAATCATTTACAAATCTTAATTTTTTTTTTATTTTTTATTTTTTGCTAGTTTGACATGATTGATTTTTATGTGTCAAAATTTGATTATTAACATAATGATGACTAGAGGTTGCGTTTGAGTCAAGCAAATAAAAACAAACACTAATGATAAAATATATAAATATATAGAGTTTTCAATCTTAAAATAATTTATTGATCTAAAGATGGTTGCCAGCACAACTGAGGATAGAAATCTCAAATTCTCAATCCTCACCCAACGTTGCAGGCCCTAATTTGCTCTTATTCTAGTAACAGGGGCTGGGCAAGCTTTCTACCTATTCATTTCTTAATCAAAAGTTAACTAAAAGGCAAAAAAAAAAAAAAAAAAAAAAAAAAAGAAAGGTATTCTTTACCATATTACTTTTTTTTTCTAATCTAAATAAAAAGGTTAAGTAATGATGAAACCGTAAAAAGATAACGAAAAAAAAAAATACAATTTATATTTGATATTTCCCAGTTATATGATTATATACTGGGTCACATTTGTCATGTTCTATTGTTATTTTCCTCTGTTATGCACCATGTATGATAAGACCATCAAGGTAGTAGTTTAGTGACATTAGAAGGCTCAAGTTCGAGTTTAAAAAAAGCAGCGTGTGAAACTATTTTTAGGTTATCAATACGAGCCCTAAGTCTTTAGTTGAGTTGAAATGACGTGTTTCGTCTTTGACGTAATTAGTGTCAGTGTGTGGGAGGTTTTATAGTCTCGTTTAAAAAAAAAAAAAAAAGTCATGGTTAATCGTTCACGTTTTTTCTTGACAGAAAAGTATGAAACGTTAAGAAGATTGTTACATGACAAAATAGGAGACCAAGTGAGCCCCAAGTTTCTGTGTGGTCGTCATAATTTTGCCACATAAATATGTAGTACTTTAGCATTTTTATAAATACAAACAGTTCTGAAATATCTAGCTGTGCTACTCTTATAAAGTTGAAGGTCCGGAGTTCTTTAAAGAAAGAGAGAAAAAGGAAAGGAAAAGAAAGAAAGAAAGAAAGAAAAAGCATTTGGATTATAATTAGTGATTAACCAAAGTATCTGTCTTTAATACTGATAATTAGCAGAGAAAAGCTCCATGTTTAATGTCTACCGAACTCAATTACACTAACATGGCCCCAAAAAAAAAAAAAAAAACTCAAGGCTGGATGTGCTTAATTAAGGACCAATGCTAAAAAGGGATGGGCCTACAACTTCATGACAAGCACGTTCAGTAATAGACCCCCACAAAGGGGAAAAACTTAAGAAAAATGAAACCAAAGAAAGAAGTGACATGATTACACGGCCAAAACTACAAAATAGAAAAAGTCTGAGAAAAAAAATTGAAAATAAATGAGAATTTTATGATAGGATATTAAAAAAGTCCCTATCATATAAGAAATTAAAGGAAAAAAAAAAAAGAAAGAAGAGGATGACAATCTAATGTTACTTGATAATGTGTCCACATTCTCATAGTAGAGAAAATATAGAAAGTTCACTAGTAAATAGCATTCTGTTTGGCGGAGTTTCCTAGAAGTTATTTTCGACTTCCTAAATTCAAAAGTTACTTTTAGAAATATTTGAATGATCTCTCATAATAGCTTCTTATAGTTTTTGGAAAAAAGTTTTTCTAAATAGATGTCTAAAAGCTTACCATTGAGGGCTATAACTGTAATTTTTAAATTTTATTTAATTTATTTTTTAAAATAAATGTCTCTACTCTTATCTTTCTATACAACATCATAACATAAATATTTAAGAGAATAACATTTAAGTAGAAGAAATATAACATAACTTAGGTGAAAAACATCTTTCCTGTAAAATATTAATAAGGATCTATATATATATATATATAATTTAACAGAATTTAATAAAGATCTAACAATTCAGAATTAGACCGCACTGATACGAACAAATTCTCCTAATTAAAAAAAAAAAGAAAAAGAAAAAGAAAAAGAGAAAAGCCAAAGGAGAAATCGCATGACTGACCCCAGAGCACCATAATAAACAAATCTGTCAAGTCCCAATCCTCTGTTTCCTTTTTTTTTCTTTTCTTTCTAATTTCTTCTGTTTATATATAATAAATAACAACTGGTGTCTCTATTTGTACCAACCAACAAACCAACCACTCTCAGGAAGAGAAATGGGCAGAACAGGTCCGAAGTTGCCCAGCTTCTGTCTCAACAGAATCAGGCCTCTTGTTAGAGTCCGTTCTCCCCAAATTCAATCCAAGTTTGATCCAAATCCCCCCAAAAACGACATCAAAACCGGCTGTACCGGTGGTGCTGATCAGCAGAAACCTGGTGATCATCATGACAACAATATCGGAGCTAAAACCGGTTCAGCAATCGGAAGGAAGATCATGATTGTCGTTGATTCTAGCTTCGAAGCTAAAGGAGCTCTCCAATGGGCCTTGTCTCACACTGTCCAGAGCCAGGACAAGCTTGTTCTCCTCCATGTCACCAAATCTTCCAAACAAGGTATTAAATTTTATTTTATTTTATTTTATTTTTTATTTTTTTCGACAGTCTCTATGGCGTCGGGAAGTTTTTTCCCGACGCGTTGACGGTGTCGGGAAACCGAATGTGTCGTGTTGAGTAGCATTTTGGTGTAGGTGCAGGGGAGGAGTTGAGCAAAGAGAGAGCTCCAAGGGCTTATGAACTTGTTTACTCCCTTAGGAATATGTGTCAGTCAAAGAGACCTGAGGTGGGTATAATGTATAATTCTTTGTATATGAAATTTAGTTCATTAATAATTATCCATAAATAGCTAATTATTGTGAATGTCATATTTAATCACTAATTTCAATTCTCTAATGGAGCCCTAGAAACAAGACAAATTAGAATCACCATTTTTTCTGTAATAATGTCTTTGAATGAATAAATTTCGTCTTAATTATTTTTAAATATTGCAAAAATATTTTAGGTACTTTTTTTTTTTTTTTTAAACCAGCTCATCAACTTTTTATCAATAAGGGCCGGTATTTATGAGTGAGAAAGAGAGAGAGAAAGAAAGAAAGAAAGAAAGGACAACATGTTGTGGATTGTGGTGTCCCTTGACAGGTGGAAATTGAAGTTGCTGTGGTAGAAGGGAAGGAGAAAGGCCCTACAATAGTGGAAGAAGCGAGAAAGCAAGGCGTGGCAATGCTGGTTCTAGGCCAGAAGAAGCCACGGTCCACGACGTGGCGACTCCTCATGATGTGGGCGGGCCACCGCGGCGTCGCCTCCGGGGGCGGATTCGTCGAGTACTGCATCCAGAACGCCGATTGCATGGCCATCGCGGTGAGGAGGAAGAACCGGAGGGTCGGAGGGTACTTGATCACCACTAAGCGTCACAAGGATTTCTGGCTCTTGGCTTAATGAAAAGGTTACATAGTATTCTACTAGACCATCTTGCATGATAGATACATAAAAATATAGTGGTTAGCTTTTATGAGCTTTCTTATTTGTTTATTGGTTTCATTTTTTTTTTCTTTTTTGTGGAGAATGAGATGGAGAGAGTTCTAAAAGTAATTATAACCTTCTACCATCATGAAAAGATCAATTTCTCGGTTTATGTATTGTTTTTGTGCATAATTAATAAAAGCATATTTTGTATAAGTATAAAATCTTAGTCGGACTAACTCGACGGATAAGATGAGAGTTTAGATATGAAACGTAGTAGATGCGAAACTGAGAGTGTTTTTATTTATCTTTACTATAAGTCGGAATACGACCCAAAAAAAAAAAAAAAAGGGTAAAAGAATGATTGAGAGATTGGGACGTGAATGATGATAAAAGTGTGAAATTGGTATCTTATTTTTAAGAAGGGGTGGGGACAAGGGGTCAATGAAGGCACATCACGTGGTCCTAAAAGTTGGCCATTGCCGGGGACAAACACCCGTAAATGGGACATATGGAGGGACACGTAAATCTACCAGAAAAATCTTTTTTTTTTTAGCTTATTGTTTGGATTTGGATAAAGACCATAACCATATCATGCATAAATGTCATTGAATTTTGCAACTCTATGGTGCTTCTAGGCCTCTAGCTACTAGGAGTTAAAAAAAGAAGGTGTTAGTTGACAGATTAAAAGCAGAGAGGGGGGCGGGGGGGAAAGCGTAAAGCTAATTTCATTAATTAACTAAAAAAAGAGAAGGAATTGTGTAAGCAATTATGAATCTTGTTCTATCGGTCGTCAGATAAAACTTCAATGCCATTGATATGAACGACATAAGATAGAGCAAAACAATATGTCGGCTTTATGAATACAAAAATAGCAAAATTTTAGCCAATTTTTTTTTTTTAAAGAATGATATGTCGTTATTTCATAAAGGTAAAGTGTAAGGTTTTGTTTGGATAGAATGTCTATTTTCGAAAAGAATTTTTTTTTATTTTAAATGAAAAGTCTTTTTATTTTGAGAATAAGATTGTGTTTAGATGTATAAAAATTTTCTTCTTAAAAACAAAAAATCATTTGAAGTGAGACAAAATGGTGTTGAAAATTATACACTGTGAGAAAATTTTAAAAAGATTCATTTTTTTTTTCCAAAAAAATACCGTACAAAGTAAGTATAATATAGTTTTTATTTTTCAAATTTAATTTCTGAATTTAGATATGTCATTCAAATATAGCGTAAATGTAACGTGGCTTTCATCGTCAAACGATGTGAACTTAATATGAAAGAGCAACATGCCGTTTTAATTTATTACGACATCAAAAGTTTACAGAAAAACGACATAGAGTTGTATAACTGAATGTCAGCAAATCTAGGACAAGCTTTTAAATACCCCAAAAAACGACATTACATGTTGTTTAAAGTATAAATGACAGCATATTGGTTAATGTAATTGACGTCTTTTTTTTCCCAAAAAAAAAAAAAAGAAAAAACTTAAGTCTCAAAATTTCAGAACAAGATGACACTGTAATGTTTCAACGACAACTAAATTATTAACCTTGTATTTGCATCGCCGGTTGGAATTGAAATTTTTAAATTGAAATTAGTTGACTTTTCAAAAATAATTATAATTTTTGTTAATTTTTCAGAAAAAAACAAAAATCCGGCAAAAAAAAAAAATACAGTTTATTAGAGATAAAATGGTCTTCTAAACAAACCCTAAACCGACAACATCTTATAAACCACATGAAGTTGGAATAAAACAGCAGTACCTAGTTAACCGACTGGTATGACAACAAGACTATAAACGACAACTTGTGTTAGAAACAACAATTTTCTGTTAAAAAAAAAATTACTAGTAAAGAACATCATACTTAGCTTATGTTTGGTTCTCAAGTTCAAATTTAAAATTTTTATCTTAGTTTTTATATTTTTTTGAAAAGTTAATAAAAATTATAATTAATTTTTAAAAAGTTAATCAAAATTTTTAAAAAGTCAACAAACTTTAACCTAAAAATTTTATTTCAAATCCCTGCTCCAAACGGAATCATATCACACAATTATACGAACAACTCCTTAAAATAATGTCGTTTTTATATAAAGGACATAAGCTTGAACTTTCAAATGGAATGTCGTTAAAATTACATCAAAATCTAAAATGAATAATGACATCTTTTTCTTGTCTAGACTGAATGACTTCTTTTTCTTAAACAAAGAATATAAAATCACGATTATTTTCATCTGCAACCTTAAAATCTAGAATCATTTTTATTTAACCTTAGAAAAAGGAATAATTTTTATTTATGAATTTTGAATTAGTCTTATTTAATGCTTTTTAATAAAATTTCAGTTAATTTTTTTTCTTCCCCTACAGAATTTACAAGTTAAGGTTATTTTCATATATACTCCCAAGTTTTAGAATTATTTTCATATATATATTTACATTAGTCAGTTGTTCTTTTTTAGGTATCACCGTGATTGTTGCATTTTTTTATAATTCATATGAATTATGTTGTCTTATTTCTTATTTGCTTTTTGAATAGAAATCTACGGGTGTGTTTTGTTAGTTAGTTTGAGTTGAAATTTTTAAGTTTTAATAGTAAATTTTTTTAAATTTTCAGAAAAGATAAAAACTTTTTGGAAAAAAAATAAAAACTGAGTTAAAATATTTTAATTTTAGTGAAAGTCCCAAACACATCGTGGTTGGAAATATATTTCCGCCCGTTGATCGTATTTTCAGGTACTCTCGTATCTTAAAAAAAAAAAAAAAGAAAAGTGACACGTCGTGGAGGCTTTAAAAAACGACATCTTTAAAAACGACTGTCGTTTTGATAGCTAAACCCAGAGACGCTAAGGTAAAACCCACAACAACGAAGAAGTATAGAACCCCAGCATAACCCTAACTCAGCCTTCTTCTCCGAACGCTTGAAACCAGTAACACCACCATCACCATCACCGTCTCGTCGGACCGCCTCTTGGAGTGGAGAAGAAACCATGGCGAAGACGTCAAAACCCGGCGGCGCCGACGCCAAGCAGAAGAAGAAGAAGAACAAGAAGTCAGGTCCAGAGAGCGTCGCCATGAAAGTCCAGGCCACCAAACCCAGCAACCCCTTCGAGACAATCTGGTCGCGGAGGAAATTTGACATTCTCGGCAAGAAGCGCAAGGGCGAGGAGCGCCGAATCGGCCTCGCCCGCTCTGTCGCCATCGAGAAGGCAAAACTTCTCAAAGCCTCAGCTCGCTACCTCAATTTTCGCCCCCAAATTTCGCTGATTTTTGCCCTTTTTTTTGTTGGTTTATTGTGATCGAGTTCGTGATTTTTGTGTGTTTTCGTTTTGGTTGTGCGGAACAGAGGAAGAAGACGCTACTGAAGGAGTACGGGCAGAGCGGCAAGTCTTCGGTGTTCGTGGATAAGCGTATCGGAGAGCAAAATGATGCCCTGGGAGAGTTCGATAAGGCCATTCTTCGTTCCCAGCGCGAACGCCAGGTGATTTTTATTGGTTTTTCTGATGCTTTTTTTTAATATTATTTTTTATATGAAATTAGCTTTTAGATTATAAATTCCTTTACTTTGTTAAGTTTTCTTGGCGATTATGAAGTGGTTTTGTAGAATTTGATGTAAATTTAATATTTTGCCCTTTTTTCCCCCCCTTCATTTGAATAGTTGAAATTGAGTAAGAAAAGCAAGTATAACTTGTCGGATGGAGAAGAAGAAGATTTCGATATCTCGGGTTTTGGTTCATTATCAGGGAGGGATGATTTTGAAGATGAGATGTTGCCTGATGATTACGAAGATTACGGCGGTGAAGAAGCTGCTGGAATTGAGAGTATGTGGCACTTGACATTGATTCCATAATGGTTTCTTTTGTTCGGTTTCCCTTGCCGCTTTAGTCGCTTTTATTATGCTAGTGGCATTGATGATGCTTTTCTTTTTTTGGTCTGCAGAAGATCCATTTGCGTCCAGGCGAAATGTTCTTGAAAGGGGTCCATCCGAAGGAGAGAATAATGTAAGAACTGTTCCACTACCTCAGTTCTCGTTGTTTGTCCCTGTTTTGCTAGGCAGGTGCATTGTATTAACTCTAGAGATTCAGCATCACAAATGCTTTTTTGTAGTGTGGCAGAATTATACATCTCCCAACTGCTTCATTTTAAATTTCTTTGTACCGTCTCTCTAAACTGTTTGTTATTTGTATCTTCTATTATCAATTAGAAGTTCAATCGATTGCAGCATATAACATTGTAGTAGTTGACCATTTTTGTTTTCGATTATGTTCATTGACGTGTTTGCCCCGTCGTCATAGAAATTTAGTATAATGATAATTAGTGTTCTTTGATCGACTGTTATACATGTATACCATGTGTATGATGATGATGAACCTGATTCCGTCAATAATTTCATTCTGCAGAAGCACAAAACCAAGAAGGAAGTGATGGAGGAGATCATATTAAAGAGCAAGTTTTTCAAGGTGGAGATTGTTCCGCTTTATTTAAATAGCCGTTTCAATTCGGATATGCCTGTTTTTCTGAACTTTCTATCCATTTTGCTTATTTGTTTCCATTTTTTTCCTAGGCACAAAAAGCAAAAGATAAGGAAGAGAATGAACAGTTGCTGGAGGAATTGGACAAAGACTTCACGTCCTTAGTGCAATCAAAGGCATCATTATCGATAACTGAACCAGGGAAGATGAACCCGTTAAAGTCACTTGTGAACAAGAGCATTACGAATGAGCAAGTAAAGATGGATGTGTTTTCTACTACTCATAATTTGGAAACTTCTAATCAGGTACATTTTCTTAAATGATGGTTCTCTTTTAGGGATCGAAAACTTTCAATCCCATTAAAATTTTCTATTGGTTTGTAAGGGGGCCATTGTCTGCAATGTTAATTATCTAATTTTTAAAGCCTTTGTTAAATAATTTACTTTTATTTTTAATTTTTATGTTCTTATGTTGTCTTTCAAGTTGTTCAATTGCTTTAAATCCTCAATCTTGCATCTCGTGTTCTCTAGTTGGTGAAGCCCTTCCCCAAGAAGGTCTTTTGTTCCTTTGCTTATTTATAACTTCATATTTGGGTGATTCAGTGAAGAAATAGCTTTAGCATGTGATCTTTGACCGCTATGACCTTGCTTTCTGGAAACTAAGTTAATTTTCTTTTTATATCAGGAAAAACCTGATGCTTATGACAAAATGGTTAACGCAATGGCACTGGAAATGCGTGCTCGCCCCTCAGATAGGACAAAAACGCCCGAGGAGATTGCCCAGCAGGAGAGAGAAAGATTAGAGCAATTAGAGGTATCTCTCTCAATTATCAGTTGATGAGATCTATGCGTGTGATTTCCATTTTAAGATTTCACTTATCTATGCCATTATTCTACTTTGTAGAAAGTTTATCATCATGAAGCATATTAGCTACACGTTTATGCAACATGTTTTAGGAAAAACTAATCTGAATTGGCAATGGTATCTTTAAATTTTTAATTCTAACTTCTCGTTAAAAAATAGTCAAGTATTTCTATTGTGGCAGATAATGTTATAATTATAAAAAATTGTATGTTTCATTAACTTATATCAAAACTTCAGGAAGAAAGACAGAAGAGGATGCTTGCCCGAGACGACTATAGTGATGAAGAGGATGAGGATGCTGAGAAACCATCTTCCCAGAGGCTGAGAGCAATATCGGGTGATGATCTTGGCGATTCCTTTGTGCTTGAGGAAGAGCCCAGGGCTAAAAAGGGTTGGGTTGATGAGATTCTCGAAAGAGATGCTGAAAACAGTGATAGTGAGGAAGATGGTTCTTCTGAGGATTCAGAGAATTCTGAAGACAGCAGTGATGAAGAAGGATCTGAGGAAGATAATGATGTACACAAGGAGGGTCTATCAATCAAGGACTGGGAACAGAGCGATGATGAAAACCTTGAAACTGATTTGGATGGGGAGGAAGAAGAAGAAGAAGATGATGATGAAGATGAAGAACAGGATGACGATGACAATGCTGATGAGAAAGATATAAAGGCAGTAGATTCAAAGAAAGAAAAGAATATTCTTACTGTTGAAACAAGTGAAAGACGTAAAGATTCTTTGGAGGCCAGGAAAAATAATGCAGATAAAAAACAGCCTTCAACGCGGATAGAGCTTCCCTACCTAATTGAAGCTCCAAAAAGCTTTGAAGAATTCTCTGCATTGTTGGATAATTGCTCCAATAGTGACACGATCTTGATAATCAATCGAATTCGGGCTAGCAATGCAATCAAACTTGCAGCAGAAAATCGGAAGAAAATGCAAGTATGAGACTATCAGATATAAAATATATTATTTATTTTATATATCTGAATTGAAGGATTTTTTCCATATATATAAATATAATGCCATCTTCTTAACATTTCTGCCCATTTTCAGGTGTTTTATGGTGTGCTTCTGCAGTATTTTGCTGTCTTGGCAAATAACAGGCCGCTGAATGTTGAGTTATTGGATTTGTTGGTTAAGCCATTGTTGGAGATGAGTGGAGAAGTTCCTTACTTTGCTGCAATCTGTGCTCGTCAAAGGATTTTACGAACTCGCACACAGTTTTGTGAGATCATCAAGAATCCAGGTAGGTGAACTCTTGTATTTTTTTGCTCTATCCTAAATTCATTATTCATCATTTCAAGCTTGTGGCTGATGTTCGAGTGCCTGGTCTTATTCACTGTGTTCTGCAGAAAATAATTGTTGGCCTTCTTCAAAGACATTATTTCTCTTGAGGCTTTGGTCCCTAATATTTCCTTGCTCCGACTTCCGTCATCCAGTCATGACCCCAGCAATACTGTTAATGTGTGAATATCTCATGCGTTGCCCCATTGTTTCGGGTCGTGACATTGCTATTGGCTCTTTCCTGTGCTCTATGCTACTCTCCGTATGTATATTTAGAACCGTGACGTACTTCTTTATCTGATAGTTTATGCAGTCTGAATGAGTGTTTAATGAGAAAGTATATTAGCTTGTATAAGTTAAGCAATTGCAGTTGCAGATTTTTCAATTGATTAATTTGTAATGCAGGTTGCTAAACAATCTAAAAAGTTCTGTCCTGAAGCAATTTTGTTTTTTCGAATGTTGCTGATGGCAGCTAAAGATGGAAAAAAGACGTCAAATCAAGATACTCAAGTATGATTTTGTTTGTTTCAGTTTATATATGATTATGGTATGGGGCTAAAATGTACATGAAATGAATCAATCGAAATGACTCTTACTCTACACTAAGTCATATTGTTTCATGACCAAATGACGATTTGGTCTCTTATGTTTTTGCAGTATCATTATCTCTTGGAATTGAAGGCACTCAATCCCCTGATCTGCTTACGTGGGCATGTAAATGAGATTTATCCCCTGAATTTCTTCACCATAATGGACCTTCCAGAGGACTCTTCATTTTTCGACTCTGACAATTTTAGGTTAGTACTGGATTGGGGTTATTTCAACCAGTTCATAATTTAACCGGACCGTATGGTTGGTAGTAACTTGTTTGTGGTCAGAACTCAAAGCTGCTCCGGTAAAAGATGCCAGGATGAGAAGGCTTTTAAAATTTTTTTTTTTTCTCTCTTGAAAAAAAAAAGAAACTTCATAAATCGAATGAAATTCTAGTGCAGTATGGAAATATATTTTTCCATGTTTTTTGGTGTTAGTAGTACTTTTCATCAGTGTGGTCTTAGATCTTTTGTTGCAAAAAGATGGTATAGGTGCATTGAGTCTGTGGTGGGGCTATGCTTCCTCTGGCAAGTGGTCCATTTTTCTCTATGATAGTTTACTAAATTCAACTTCCTAATTTGCAGGGCCAGTGTTTTGGCTACTATGGTTGAAACTCTACGAGAATATGTCAGCGTATACGAGGGATTGAGTTCTTTTCCTGAAATTTTCTTGCCAATTTCAGTTTTGTTACGTGAAGTGGCAGAACAAGAGAACATGGTAGGCCCATTACAAGATAGACTTAAAGATGCTGCTCAACTCATCAAGACAAAAGTTTCAGAACATCACATATCGCGGCAGCCTCTTAAAATGCGGAGACAAAAGCCGGTGCCAATCAAAATGCTTAATCCCAAGTTTGAAGAGAAGTATTACTCTATAATCTACTGTTCCATTCTCTTATCTAATAGAACATAGTGCTTCTTAGAATAGGTGGTCTGAAGTATGTATTGACTTGGTCATGTTGTCTTGCAGCTATGTTAAGGGTAGAGACTATGATCCAGATCGTGAGAGGGCCGAGAGGAGAAAATTAAAGAAAAAGCTAAAAGAAGAGGTTAAAGGGGCGATTCGTGAACTGCGTAAAGACAATTATTTCTTGCAGGAGGTTAAGGCAAGAGACAAGGCAGCAGCGGAAGAAGAAAGGACAGAGAAATACCACAAGGTGAAATCTTTTCTTGATGAACAAGAGCATGCTTTCAAATCCGGGCAATTGGGAAAAGGCAGGAAAAGGAGGAGATGAAGCTGATACTTCTTCTTACTTACATTTTCCTTTAGACCAGTAAAATCAGGCGCTAGGGTAAGGTAAATCTTTTTGGCGAAACTATACCATTACATATCGTCTGTTTGATATCGTATTTAATTGTGTCTCTCTCTCTTGTGCAGGAGCTCATCCTGTATGATTACCTTGAAAACAGAGTTCATGCAAAATTTTGTATTACTTAATTTATTGGTTATATGTTTATAGTGATGTGTTTCTCCCAATGGGGGTCTGTTGACTCTCATGAACTCAGATTTTGAGGATCAAAATTTTGACATTGTTGTTTCCCACCCACATTGGGAATTTACTGTTAAAGCAAAGTGCACACAGTTACTTTCAATAATGACTGCACCAGTATAAGTTCACAACTGTGCAATGGGCATGTCCCTAAGAGGATGTAGGATTCGAACCAACCACGTGAGGGAGTAAACCACCCCGTCCCAGGCTCTCCAACCACTTGGGTAGGGAGGGTTTAGGGAATGCTTCTAGTCACTAGAAGGTTTAGAGTTCGAATCCTGTCACCCTTAATTTAAAAAAAATAAATAATAAAATTAACATGTATAGTTCTTCCTTCTATACCCGTCGGGTCCCGATTTAGGAACAAAAACTTGTCCCTATCCTTACTCAAAACCCAGTTAGCAATTCCCCTATTCCCACTTTATTGAGAGCGGGTTCCCATGAGATCTCATCCATACAGGAAAAAATGCCGTCTCTAGAGCTAGTTCTTGGTTTTGATCTAATATCTGTCCCAATAGTTATATTCTGTTCCATTACTTGAAATAAGATGCAATTTTACGTCTCACCTGGTAATTTACCTCAACTGAGCTTGTGTTACTTATTTCCTTCCAACTTTACGACATTGACTTGTACGATATGCCAGTTCAACTCTGAATTAAAAAAGTTTAAAAAAAAATGTTACTAATAAAAAAATGAAGAAAAGAAAAGAAAAGACAAGTATTGTACTCTATTCTGGCTACTCAACTCGAAGAAAGAAGAAAAAATTGTGACAACTGGCCTAGACGAAATGGAGGGGAAAAGGATAAAGAGTACTTCTATGATAGGATATTCCAAGGTGTATTTACGTATTTTTTAACATCAAATCAACATGATAATCACCTCACAATAAAATAATCTGCCAAGAAAAGCAACACCAAAAAGAGCTCCACGGAGCATAACAGAACAAAGGGTACAACAAGGAGGAGGGAACAGAGAACACCTCCCCCATACGAACTCTAGAAGAAGCTAAAAGTCCATTTACAAAGCTTATGGTCCGCAACATTGCCCGTCCTACGAGTCCAACAAAACTCGAAGGATTGGAAATCTTGAACCAAAATAAGCTATTCTGTGACTAACAAACTCCGCTTCCCTAGCACCCGAAAGAGAGTCATTAATATCCTTAGGTAGCTTATTCTCTACATATTTTTGCATGAGCTTTTCTACGGTCCCAAACTTTGGCTTCTTGGGGACCTGTCCCGTAAACAATCGTGACCGTTGGTGAAATATTAAATTCGTACAGATATAATCGAACGGTGACTGTGAGGGATGGATTTAGCAGGATTTTTTTTTTTAATCAACTTTGGACTTATCCCCATGACCATGAGGGCTTACTTTACCTTTTTGCTTTCGGTGGGACCCGTTATACAACGCTATATTGTGTTGGCAAACATAGGATAAAACACAACTATAATATCTTCTTTCTTTAATTTTTTTTTAAAATTTATTTAAGTCAATCAATTATAGCAATCGGAAACTAATCAAGAAAGATGACCACAACAAGAGATTTGATTCTTCTTGTTTCATGGTCTGTGTGTGTGTCCCTTCTCTTTGGAGCTCTGATCAAGATCTTCCACAAGCTATGGTGGGCCCCAACTCGTTTACAGCATCTGATGTATTTGCGAGGATTCAGAGGTCCTCCATACAGATTCATCCATGGAAGCACCAAAGATATATTGACCATGCAACGGGAAGCCATGGCCAGACCTCTCGGTTTATCACACGACATATTTCCTAAACTTCAGCCACATATCCACTACTGGTCCAACTTATATGGTACCTGAAACTTACCTCAATTTGGTTCCAAAAGATTTCTTTCTCTTCTCACAAAAATTTGAATTTACTGTTTAAATTATGGGTTTGAACCTACGATACAGAAAATAACTTTCTGCAGTGGGATGGTCCTCAAGCACAATTGGTAATAACAGAAGCGGAGTTGGCCAAAGAGGTATTGAATGACAGAGATGGAGTCTATTCCAAAGGAAAGCCAAAAGCCTTTATGAAGAAGTTATTAGGAGATGGGCTTGTGATATCTCAAGGTGAAAAGTGGGCAAAAGTGAGGAAAATAGCTAACTTTGCCTTCCATGCAGAGAGCCTTAAAGTAAGCTCCTTGTTTTTTTCTCTCTCACTACCATTTTTTTCTGATTAACCTTTACTCTAATTGAAGAGAGAGGAACAAATAAATTGGTTTATTTATTTGTTTATTTTTTATAAAGAAAAGAGGGTGAATGCCTTCCCACGTGATATATAGATCCCTCATAAAGTGATTATCCATATATCCTGTCCAATAAGGTGGGAGTAATTCGATTCCAAGCATTTAACGAGGAGGACGAGCCCCTACCAATCCACCTAAAAGACATTAGCAATAAATTATTTTAACTTGTTATTAAGCATATCATTATCATTAGATTCTATTTAGGAAAAAGAGGTAACTAGATAGATGTTTAGCACATATTTAAAAAAATGACTAAACATTTTTTTTTTTTAAAGAAAAATGACCGGTAACCATTAAAATGTTGATTGATCCGATCGATCATTTTACCAAAAACGAAAAGTTTTCCAAGTTTTAGAATACTTTGGCCATTTTCTTTACAAAAATGCTTAAAAAACAGCCATTTACCAATATATCCCTTTTTTTTTTTTTTTATTTGTTCATTTATTTTTGTTTTGAGGACAGAGGATGATCCCAGAAATGGTTACGGGAGTTGAAAGCATGTTAGAAAGATGGAAGCCTCTAGAGGGTAAAGAGATTGAGGTGTATGAAGAATTTAGGTTCTTAACTTCAGAGGTAATTTCCAGAACAGCATTTGGAAGTAGTTACTTGGAAGGGAAAAACATTTTTGAGATGATGAAGAAGTTGACCTTATTAGCATCTAGAAACTTCTACAAACAAGCCTTTCCCGGCATCAAGTAAGTATTTTCACTCATCAAAACAACATTCTTCGGCACCAGAGAGGCATTAGTTATTTGGTCCCTTTTTTTTTTTTTTTTTTTTTTTAATTTTTGGTTTTTGCAGTAAGTTGTTTAAAACGGACGACCAGATAGAATCGGAGAGGCTTGAGAAACGAGTACGCAACTCGATAGTCGAGTTGATCAAGAGAAGAGAGGAGAAGGTAATGAGTGGAGAGGAAGACAACTTTGGATGTGATTTTCTTGGTTTGCTTGTAATGGCTCACCATGATGCCATTGAGAACCAGAGAATTTCGATAGACGACGTGGTTGGTGAGTGCAAGACATTTTATTTTGCGGGACAAGAAACCATGAATAGCTTGCTTGCTTGGACTGTTCTTTTGTTGGCAATCCATACTGATTGGCAAGAAGAAGCAAGGAAGGAGGTTCACAATCTATTGGGAAAGCAAAATCCGAAACCAGATGACTTGGTGAAACTTAAAACTGTAAGAAAACTAGTATAGAGAAACTTGGTTATTAAATTGCCATTTTTCTTTTCTGTTTACCAATAATGTAGAAAATTGGTACCAATTACTTTGTCAGTACTAATTCATAACAATTTTTTTTTTTCCCCACTTCCAAACAGATGAGCCTGATCATCAACGAGTCTCTAAGACTGTATCCCCCGGCAATTAGCATGTCACGAGAAGCTGAACGCGAAGTGAGATTGGGAAATCTCAATCTTCCGGCCAATGTGAAGTTGTTTATCTCGAACTTGGCAGTTCATCATGACCCTCAAATATGGGGAGAAGATGTGCATATTTTCAAACCAGAGAGATTCTCTCAAGGAGTTGCCAATGCTACTAAGAACAACATTGCTGCATTTTTACCCTTTGGATTAGGACCTCGAAACTGCGTCGGTTCTAACTTAGCCATCGCGGAAGCAAAGATCGCTCTGGCAATGATTCTGCAACGCTACGCCTTCACCTTGTCCCCCGCTTATGTTCACTCGCCGGTTCAGGTTCTCACAATTCGCCCGGAGCATGGAGTTCAAGTAATGTTACAACCAATTTGAAGCCTAAAGTTTGCCTTGTGGCTGATGCCTTTGATCATTTGACATCTTAGAAAGAGTGAAAATTGTCAAGTGGTTGTGATTTTTTTTTTGCCCCCTACGAGTACTATGAAGAACTCTCTCGTCGGTAATAAAATTGTTTGACGATGCTTTAAAAGCGTCAACAGTAATTGTAATTTTTTTAAAAATAGAATTGTCAAACAACATTTCCTTATCAAGCTTTTCGTCTTCATAATTCTGGAGCTTTACGAAATCAAATTCTTGGATCCTTGCTTGCCTACTTTACAACTGGTCCGTGAAGTCATAAAATAATTGAGGAAGGACAGTGAATAATTTTCTTTTTCTCGGACAGAATCTCCATTATTGATAGGGCCTAATTTTTTCCCACGATTTCAACAATTTGAGAAAATATCTCCATCTTCTTCATTTATTGATTGATATTTTAGACACACACTGTGTATACACATACATATGTGTGTGTGTATACATATATATATATATATATGTTTATACATATGAAACCAGAAAGCTTGAGATCACAGAGAACCAAGAAAAAAAATGACTTGGGTGAGTGATCTAACAAGCATAGTCTTAAGCTTTCTGTGCTTATGTCTTCTCTTAGTTCTCATCAAGATCTTCCACAAGCTATGGTGGGCCCCGAATCGCTTACAACGCTTGATGTGTTTGCAAGGAATCAAAGGCCCTCCTTACAGATTCCTCCATGGAAGCAACAAGGAGATGTTGAGCCTACAAAAGGAAGCCATGGCCAAACCTTATGGTTTATCTCATGACATATGTTGGGGTCAAATTTCGTCTTCCTATTATGTAATGCCTAGGTCACCATGATCATTGGACCAAAGAGCATTGAACAACAAATCCTAATCCACTAATTGCTCGTTATGTACTCCTAACAAATATTTGGGCTCAGCCCAAACAACTTATCAATTATGAGGGGGTGACAAACATCGAACAGTGATTCTTCGATTATTTGATATTGGTCTCAATGACCTTTTGAGGCCCATAAATTTGCCAAGTGTTGATCAGATTAATACCTGGTCCGACGAATGATGGATGATGATGATCGATCTTTCGATGCTTGGTCATCTTCCCCTCATCACGGGAGGTAATCGGTTTGTTGTTCAACGTTCATATTTAACGAACAACGAACGATGCAAAATCAGTCTCTATAACTGTCAAGCTCATGATCAATCGTGGTATCATAACTCATTTCTTTGCACACGTTCCAAATTATATGGGATAGTGGGGAACTGCCCACTACTGTCCCACGGATTCAGATTTCCCTCAATAGATAGAGGAAGACCCTTCTAATTTGGAGGATCTTTAGTCCTTAATGTTATTCTGCCAAAATAAACACCCCCCCCCCCCCCCTCCCCTCCCAATTATAACTTTTGTGCTCAAAATTTATAAATAGTGAAACTCCAGCCTCAGAGGACGTAACACAATTCCGGTGAACCTCTCTAAATTTTGGTGTTGCTATCTTTTAATATTCTTATTTCATCTTATTATTTACGTTTTTTGATTACCATTATTTTGTGATTCTCATATACGATGTCCAAAGACCTTATTTCAAAACGAATGATGAGATAGAATCAGAGAAGCTTAAGAAAGGAGTGCGAAACTCGATAATTGAGATAATTAAGAAAAGAGGAGAGATGGTCATAAATATTGGCAAAGAAGAAGAAGAAGAAGAATATTGCTTTGGGAATGATTTTCTTGGTGTGATACGAAATGCTCACCATGATGCCGACCAAACACGGCGGATTTCAGTGGACGATATGGTTGATGAAAGTAAGAATTTTTATTTCGCTGAACAGGAAACCACAAATTCTTTGCTGGATTGGGCTGTATTACTTCTAGCAATACGCACAGATTTGCAAGAGGAGGCAAGAAATGAGGTGTTCGATTTATTCGGGAAACAAAACCCGAACCTAGATGGAATTTCAAAGCTCAAATCTGTAAGAAATTATTTGTAATTAAAATATCCCATTTGTCTAAATGGCACAGATGATTTCATTAATCGTTGTTTATGATATTCAATATTGCAGATGAGTATGATTATCAATGAGTCTCTCAGATTATATCCACCGGTAGTTGGTCTGATGAGAAAAGTTGAAAGTGAAGTGAGATCAGGAAGCCTCAATCTTCCCACTAATACGGTGCTTTTAGTTCCGATTCTGGCACTACACCATGATCCGCAGATATGGGGAGACGATGCGCATCTTTTCAAACCAGAGAGATTCTCTCAAGGAGTTGCTAATGCCACCAAGAACAGCTTTGCTGCATTTATTCCCTCTGGAATAATGGGACCTCGGAATTGCATAGCCTTTAACTTTGCAATCACCGAAGCGAAGATCGCTCTGACGATGATTCTGCAACGCGACGCCTTTCACCCTGTCACCGGCATACGTTAACTCGTCGATTCAATTTTTTTTTAATTGTCATGTTGAAATAATTGTTCTCAAATATGCTATAAGATCGAAACACATATTTTGACTTAAACATGCATTTTCATGCATCTAATTATTTATTTAAAAAACATATTTCTTATGCGTATCATTAAAATATTGTTTTCTTTAATAAACTTCTAAGCCATTTTCTCTTTAAATTGCCTCCATTGTTCCTTCCTTTTGCCCATCTAAAATTTTTCTAATGTTAATTTCCTTTTTTTATTTTTTTATGTTCTATCTATTATATTGTTATTTGCATGTTCCAATTTAAATTTGATACATTTGTTTTTAATTTTTAATGAGTATATTCATTTGGAGTCTTTTGGACTATTATTGCGGGAGGCAATTGTTGAACTAATAAGATTAGATATGGGTAAACATGTTTTTTTTTTTTTTTGGGTGAAATGGGTAAACATGTTTGTGTAGTGTTTAAGTATTACTATTCGTGTATTTGAACTACGAGAGTTAATAATATCCTAATATTTTTTTCAACTAAAAAAAATAAAAAAAAACATTATTAAACGATATTTGATTGTATTAACTGCACGTTAATAACTAATTAAGACCTCCAATACTACAAAATAAAGTAGACCACTGGGGGAGTAGCCTGGACGCAGTGCAAAAGGAGTGGGAATTCATGGGCCTCAGATACCATCCAAAGGCCCAAAAAGCCTAGTTTGACCAAAAAGTCAATCAGTGTCCCTTTTTTAAACAAAAGATACCCTTTTTTTTTTTTTGGTTGACAGCTGCATTCGGAGCAAAATGTTAGTACTGCCATTGATTCGGAAACAACAACATCATACAACAATCTCCGTTTAGGATACCCATTATCTTATTCATTTATTTTTTTTAAATATATTTTTTGGATTTAGTAATTGTACATTACGTTATAGAATGTTATGAGAAAAGCCAAATAAGAAATCAAATGCAGCCAAATTAAGTACGTATACTTCCTATATCTTACTCTTGGGACGGCTAATAATCATGTATGGTCATATGGAGGAGATAAAAGCTGATGTCTTGTTTTTATCATCAGATGGCGTTACATATTATATTGTAGGACTGTTAATACTGCCAGTCCCTAAATTATAAGTATTCTACATTTCGATCCCTGAACTTTTGTTTTGATTAATTATTTCTTGAATTTTGAATTTTGAATTTTGAATTTTTTGACAATTTTAATCCCTAACCATAAAATTGACAAATAATTTTTGATATAGAACTGCTAGTATGGATAGACACATGATTATCTTTGTTATATTTCATATATGGTTCGTCAATTTTTATGACCAGGAGCTAAAGCTGTAGAAAATGTTCAAGGACTAATTTGTCAAAATAAAAAGTTCAGGAACTAAAATGAGGGAATAGTTAAAGTTAAGGGGCTGATAATACGATTAACCCTATATTATGATCAAAACCAAAGAAAAATGAAGTTGTTTAGGATATAAAAGACTCACTGGTTTGTGAGGGAAAACCAAGAACGGAAAAAATTAACAGTGGGAGTAGACATGGCAATCATTTTTTCAAGCTTTCTTGGCATATTTTTAGTGTTGGCTTTCATAAAGATATTTCAAAAAGTATGGTGGATTCCCACTCGGACACAAAATCAGATGGCTTCACAAGGAATCAGAGGCCCAACATACAAATTAGTTCAAGGTAACGCCAAAAAAATGTGGGAAATGAGAAAGGAATCCATGAGTAGTCCTATGACTTTGTCTCACAACATATTTCCAAAGGTTCAGCCTCATCTTGAGTCTTGGGCCAACATGTATGGTAAGTGAGAACTCTTTCTTTTGGTTCGTAGGGATCATACTAAGCGAATATGTATCATTGCGCATCACCGACTAATAGAAGGAGGTCTCATCTTATGAGGTTCTTAGATCGGACCCACCCTCTATAACGATAATGTTAAATATCAATGGTATCCTCAAAACATTTTTTCATTTTTCTTTTAAAGCTTTTTATGTCCCTATTGGTGGTGTGTGTTTCTGAATCTTGAATATGTTGAAAAACTAAATATATATCCTACGAAAGAATTAACATTATTCTGCTCTCCTTGACAGGAAAAAATTTTGTTCAATGGCTTGGTACAAGACCTCAATTGGTCATAACAGAATTGGAGTTGATCAAAGAGGTACTCAATAACAAAAATAGAGTTTATCTAAAACGCAAGTCCCAAGGCTTTGTAAAGAAGCTATTTGGAGATGGGCTTGTGATTACTGAGGGTGAAAAATGGGCAAAATTGAGGAAATTGGCAAACCATGCCTTCCATGTGGAAAGATTAAAGGTGAGATTCTTTTTTCTTGAAAAAATACCTTTGTTTTTATTCCTTGTGTAATATATTCTTTCGGAATACCATATTTGTTTATTTTTCTATACAAACATGAAAAACACGAGGGATGCTAAAAACAACCTCCTAGCTAATCAAATTTTTAAAAATATTTACAAATGAATTATTTGTTTTTAATCCGTAAACAGAAACACATCCATATAAAACATTTTTGGATTCTCTTCTCCCTTTTATGTTTAATTTATTTTAAACAATTTAGAAATATTTAGACTATCCTCAAAATATAATTTTTATTATATGCTATTCTAAATATTTTTCTCAAAAAGATATTTAAGAAAAAATTAAAGATTAGGAGGAGGAAGCAAGGAAAGGGGGGATGGTGCCGTATCGGGGTGGTTGAATTATTATTATTATTATTCATTAAATTAATGTTTAAAATAGTAGTAAAATCAAAATTATTGTGGGTAGAATGAGAATCTCAAAAAAATGACCAGTTAAGGCGTTATTTTTAAGATAGTTTTCAGTAGCACAAGGGAAAAAGTGGTATTTCAAAAGAAGATTTTCTTTTAGCTACTAGAGAGTATTGTTACTCTATTGGTTTATGTTCTTTACAGGGTATGGTTCCTGCGATGATATCTAGTGTTGAGATGATGCTTGAAAGGTGGAAAAACTTTGAAGGCAAAGAGATTGATGTGTTTGAAGAATTTCGGTTCTTGACTTCCGAAGTGATTTCGAAAACCGCATTCGGGAGCAGTTACCTTGAAGGGAAGAAAATCTTTGATATGATAAGCAGGTTGACCTTGATAACAACCATGAATTTTTTCAGAATCAGACTTCCAATCATCAGGTGATTGAATCCTCAAAGATAAAATGTAGATTTGGAGAACACGCCACTTGTCTAAAGAACTCAAATAGTCTTTTTTTTCTTTTTTTTTTTTTTCTTTTCTTTTCTTTATTTTTCTTTTTGTAGCAAGTTTTATAAGACAAACGATGACATAGAATCCGATATGCTTGAGAAAGAAATAACCAACTGCATAATGAATGTGGTCAAGAGAAGAGAAGATAAGGTAAAGAATGAAGAAGAAGATAGCTATGGAAGTGATCTTCTTGGTGGCCTTATAAAGGCTCACCATGATGCCGATGAGACGAAGAGGATATCGGTCGACGATTTGATTGACGAGTGCAAGACATTCTACTTTGCGGGACAGGAAACCACTAACAGTTTGCTTGCATGGACCGTGATGCTCCTAGCAATCCACACGGATTGGCAAGAGGAAGCGAGAAAGGAGGCGGTCAGCGCATTTGGTCTACACGATCCAACCCCGGATGGCATTGCAAGACTAAAAGTAGTAAGTCATCATCAGAAGCCAAAAAAAAAAAAAAAGATCCGAAGTCACGAGTTCATCTCGATTAACAAATGAAATTCTGAAATTTTCTTGATTGATATGCAGATTAACTTGATTATCAACGAGTCTTTGAGACTATATCCGCCTGCGGTTACCTTGTCAAGGGAAATGGAAAGAGAAGCTAGACTGGGAAATCTCTTTCTCCCAGCTACTACGGAGATCATCATCCCAATTATAGCACTTAATCATGACCCTCGGATATGGGGAGAAGATGTGCATGAGTTTAAACCAGAGAGGTTCTCTGAAGGGGTTTCAAAAGCTACTAATACCATCTCGGCCGCATTTTTCCCCTTTGGAATGGGACCTAGAAATTGTGTGGGCATGAACTTTGCACTTATTGAAGCAAAGATTGCTCTTTCAATGATTCTAAGACGCTACACTTTCGCACTTTCACCGGCCTATGTCCACTCGCCGTTTCAACTTTTTACTCTTCAGCCACAACACGGAGTTCAAGTGATGATACAACCATTGTGAACTTAGAATTGGGTTAAACATGTTAAACAGACGTGTCTATATGCCTGAATATTTGGTCAAAATCTGTGAGCTAATGATAATTTGTTTTTCTATGTTTTTGTAGTTTCCTATGAACTTTGAGGTTCCAGGTTATCTTCATTTTGTTTTGCTTTCGAAGGTTGTTCTGAACTCTCTATATTTCTACTGTTATGAACTCTGAATCAATCTTAGTTTCCCTCGTTGGGTGTCTATTGTTTATAAGGCCAATACTTCTCGATTCATTTTAAATTGGAATCCGTTCTTAACTTTCATTTTTGATGAAGATTATGATTTCCGACACACTAATTTTGGACACCAAGTTTGCTTGTATTTCAACTTCGATTTCGACATATAAAAAGTTATTTAAGAATGAAACTTCAAAGTATTTATTAAAGTTGATAAGAATAGTGTAGGATGATAATTTTAGCAGTAAACCCATTCATACGGTTAGAATCGTTTTAAATTGGGGTAGAAAAATACAATCTAAACAGTATCAAGTTGTAAACGGGCTTAATCCGTCATGGATTACGGGGTGGGGACAAGTTTAAAAATCTCGACCCTATTATCCTTTTACTGGCCCTGTTTTGTAATATACTACTTTTTGTACCATATATTATGCATAAGGTTTTGTAATATTTACGTTATGATAAGTATAAAATTATATTATATATGATAGATGCCAAATCGGAAAAATCGAAAATAAAACAAACAGCACTAAAAGCCGTTCTGGTTTTACCATGCAAATTACAAAAGCAGCTTCAGAGTTGGACACTCTTTTAGGTTGTTAAACTAATATTTTCAAAGTTCAGCGAAAAAACCTAATATTTTCAAAGTTGTTTCAAGCTTGTGGACATGAACAACTCTTGATTAGTATTGCCTACCAACAAGAACAAGTATTTGATTATAACATTTGTACATATTCACTAAAAAAAGGTCTTTGGCACGCTTCTATTCATCATAGCAACAGTCGGTTTAAGTGACGGTCTTCATGAACTATCTTATTTAGAGAAGCTACTTTCGTTGGGTCCTTTTCAGGTGTACGGGCTGCAATTTTTCCAGAGCAACTCTAGCATTCATAGTGATTGTAGCGTCACCTGAATTCCACGTTGAGGGCAGAGTGTAAGAAGCTGAATTGGCGAGTGCACGTACACCGGAGAAAGAGTGAAAGAATAGCGTTGCAGGATCATTGAAAGAGCAATCTTTGCTTCATTGATGGCAAAGTTCATTCCCACACAGCTTCTAGGTCCCGCTCCGAAGGGAAAAAACGCAGTTTCATTGTTGGTAGTGGCCTTGGTAATCCCTTCTGAGAATCTCTCCGGCTTGAATTGATGCACGTCTTCTCCCCATATTTGAGGGTCATGATGAAGTGATAAATAGGACATAGACAGGATGAGTTTGGCAGGAAGAATGAGTTTGCCAAGTCCAACTTCCCGTTCTACTTTTCGTAGATTGCTAGCGATGGGAGGATACAATCTGAGAGACTCGTTAATGACATTACTCAACTGCATTAAAAGAAAAAATCAAGATAAACTTCATAATCATTTCACATGTTAAAAGAAATGAGTTTCTTTTCTGGTTTCACTTCGACTTACTGTCTTTAGTTTCCAAATGCCATCCGGGTTTGGATTCTCCTGGCCAAATAAATTGAGCACCTCCTTTCTTGCCTCCTCTTGCCAATCTGTGTGTACCGCTAGAAGGAGCACAGTCCAGGCTAGTAGACTATTAACGGTTTCTTGCCCCGCAACGTAAAATGTTTTGCACTCATCAACCATGTCATCCATCGAAATCCTTTGCTTTTCATCGGCATCATGGTGAGCCTTTATCAGCACACCAAGAAAATCGCTGCCAAAGCTATCTTCTTCTCCATTCAATACCTTTTCTTCTCTTTTCTTGATGATCTCCATCACACATTTTCGTATTTCCTTTGCAAGCATATCTGATTCAATCTCGTCTTTAGTTTTAAAGAACTTGCTGCAAAAGGGAAGAACTAAATTGAGTGGTTAAGAACGAGATGATTAGTTTTGTGACTTTTGCATTGATCTGAAAGGAACCTTACCTAAAGCCAGGGAAACGGACTTTAAAAGCGTTTCTGCATATTAAGAAGCTCAATTTCTGCAACATATCAAAGATTTTCTTGCCTTCTAAGTAACTGCTCCCGAAT
This sequence comes from Ficus hirta, assembly GCA_038430175.1. Classification (NCBI taxonomy): domain Eukaryota; kingdom Viridiplantae; phylum Streptophyta; class Magnoliopsida; order Rosales; family Moraceae; genus Ficus; species Ficus hirta. Next base: position 10,500,004 of record CM076595.1, on the reverse strand, counting down.
GCCGTTCTAGAAATCACTTCTGAAGTCAACAGCCTAAACTCTTCAAACACCTCCACCTCTTTGCCTTCATAGTTTCTCCACCTCTCCAGCATTACTTCTACACTCGAGATCATCGCAGGATTCATACCCTATGAAGCAATATCATCATACAATAAGAACACCATCACGACAATTGACCGAGATTTTTCTCAACGCATTTATGCAGCCGGTGATTTTTATCTTCGTATGTTCTTTCTCAGAAGCCAAGTCAGTAACTAGAAAATATTGCCTGCTCTGTTCTTCTTTCTTTAAAATTCACAGATAGTCATTTTAATGTCCTAAACATCAATAGGTAACCTAATAGCTTACCTTCAAGCTCTCTCCATGAAAGGCGTAATTTGCTAGTTTCCTCAATTTTGCCCATTTTTCACCTTCGGCTGCTGTCAAAAGCCCATCTCCCATTAGCTTCCTTACAAAGCTATTGGCCTCCGTTTTGGGATAAGCTCCATTTCTATTATTGAGTACGTCTTTGATCAACTCTGGTTCTGTGATGACCAATTGAGGTTGAGCACCACTCCATTGAAGATAATTTTTTCCTGTTAAAAAAAAAAAAAAAAGTAAAAGAAACTAGATCAAATCACAAGCCAAAAGTTTCATTTTATAGAACCATGTAGTTGGTCTGGAAGTTTCCTTACCATAAACGCCGACCCACGAGTCGACATGAGGCGAAACTTTGGGCAATATGTTGTGTGACAAACCAACTAAAGGTCTGGTCATGGATTCCTTTCGCAAGGCGGAGATTTGTTTGGTGTTGCCATGGATGAACCTGTAAGAAGGGCCTTTTATCCCTTGCACCGACATCAAGCGCTGTATGCGAGTCGGAGTCCACCATAGCTTGTGAAGGACCTTAATCACCACAACTAACAAGAAAAACAGGCCAAGAATGCTTAAAACAACAGCACCTACTTCTGCCAAAGTTCTCATTTTTTCCCTAGTTAATTAGTTTCCTTTGTCTCTGTCTTTTTTGTTTTATATATATATATATATATACACACTCTTGTAAACGGCAGTTGAATTTGCCGGATGCAAAACGGCAGCGCCAAGGTGGCCGTACGATAGAGAACGGAGGTCACGATTCAATGTTGATCGTGTGAGGGCATTCTAAATCTTTTTTCTGGAGTTTTGGTGTGTGGGTTCCTGTTTTTGGTTTTGCTGAGAAAAAGAAACAGAGACAAGGGAGGAAGAGAAAGGACGTGAGTGGGAGAAGAGGGGAGAGAGAGAGAGAGAGGGCTTTCTTGGGTCTTTTTGGGCACCTGAAAAAGAAAGAAAGAGAGATACAGTGACAGAGAAACCTGAGAGAATGTAAGTACTTAGTACACAAATTATGTTTGGTTTTGCTTGAAATTCACTTTGCATGTGTAATTTTTAGTGTTGGTGTGGTGTTCGGATTAAATTTGAAATGAGATAAAATTTTTAAGTTAAGTTTGATTGATTTTTTAAAAATTACTTAAAAATTAGTTATAATTTTTGTTAATATTTTTAGAAAAAGATAAAAAACTAGTTATAAAATACAATTGAGTTCAAACTCAACTATAACTTCAAACGTAGACTTAGTTAAATCCGAGCTAGAATATATTTTCAGAAAAATAAAAAATAAAAAATTTCATGATTAACATTAATAACAGGAATTTCTTTAATTAATCCCTTCACGTCACACTCCCGATTTTAGGGGTCTATTTTATCTTTAATTTGGACTACTCCCATATAATTATTTATTTCCTAACCCAAACAGATCCGATCTCAACATATTACTAGATTTCTACATTCAACAAAAGCACTTGTTTCTTTTTTTTTTTTTTGGGTTACATTTTGTTATAAAAACTAAATATTAAAAGCAATTACAACCTTAAAACCATGTGTATATCATATATATATAATGATCCACTGCCTTACATACATTCTCCAATTTGCTTATGCTTGCACATCGATATCACATTACTACAATATTCAATCTCATTTTTCAAATAATGTTGTACACATTTTATTGGCGTTTACAGAGTTCATGTATTACTAATAATCCCTTCTCCTTCCCATTGCTCCCAAAAATAATGTCTCGTTTGGGATTTGAGTTGAAACTGTATTTTTTCATATCAATTTTTATTTTTTTCTAAAAAAATTTTTATCTTTTCTAAAAACTTAATAAAAATTTTTAACTCAAATTATATTTTTTCAACTCAAATTCATTCACCAGATGAATTCTAAAACTCCAAAATCGGTTTTTTCTTTTGGTAATCCGATTGTGACAATGTTTCTCATAATTTTGTTCAAAACATTCCACCTTCGTACAACCACTCAAATCTCTTTTCTCACTGCCTTGTCCACTCTTCCAACTGTGTGCGAAATTACCATTCACACCCTAAATCTCCTTATTTTATTTTTCTTGGACTGACAACATTTGTTTTTTGTTTTTTTGTTTTTTAAACTTTTCATTAACTGACACCGACTGCTTCTTCCTGACGACTTCTCAGGCTCTTCACTGACCAACCTACAAGCCATTTAGCAGCCCGTAGTCCGCCAGGCTTACACAACAGCCAGCCTATATATATATATTTTCCCTCTCTACAAAATACAATATATAGAAGTGTCAAAAATTTTTACTATTTCACGTACTTTCAACCAAAACGGTGAGTTTTGATTGAAATTTTTTTTTTTTTTTTACTTTGTTTTACTTGTATATTCTACGTGCATGTCATACAACTAATAAAATTATAAAATAAAAAAAAATAAAAAAAAGAGAGAGAGAAGACAAAGAAAAGAAAAACGAAGGTGTTGGAACGGGGCGGTCAAAACGTACGTACGTGGGCACATGCATCACCTTAATCTTTTTACCTACAAAACAAATAAAAGTCGTTCCCAATTGATAAATCAACCCATTCTGATCCAATAGAAGAAGAACACAAGTCTATACGTTATAGATATACATATTATAGAAAGCTCAATGTTTACTGTTCAAGCCGATTGGGATGAAAATGTTTTATATTTAATTTTTCGTCCTTCAATTTTCTTATATTTTTTCTTTTTTTTTTCATTTTCAGCCCATTTTTTCATAATTTTTCCTATCTCTTATATTGGTCAATTTTTTTTATTTTATTTTAAATTTTTTTATCTTTTTTTTGGTATTTTTTCATACCTCTTTTTTTTTTTTTTTTTTTTTGTGAGTCCATTCTGTTAACTTGTTATTTTAATTTTTTTTATTTAGATAAAATTTTTTTAAATATGTTTAACGTATGCGTGACATGTACTTTAGACTAGTTAATCGAAACATCTGATATATCTGGTGATGAGGGCGAGAGTTGATGAGACAAACAGATACCAGCTTTTTTCCACACTACATTAGATTCAATGTATGCAATATTCTTAATTTTGGCTCTTTTGCCACCACTTGTTCTGAATTTGAAAACCGAAAGAAGGGACACCAAAATGCTATGCATGATTTGTGATTTGTGAAAGAAAAGAGCTCCGCAGCAGCTTTTTCAAAGGTGGGACCCATGTGTCATCTAATGAAGTTAGAGCAGCTATAGGGGGAGGGCTATAGGGCTCATTGATCCAAGAGCAAACGAAGGCCCATCCAAATTGTTTGCGTAGCCCTGAGGTTGAAGAATGAAAAGTGGAACCATCTAAAGTTTGTGGTTAAGAATCACTTGAGATTCAATTTCATTTGTCAAACTAAGCATTTAAATAAAGAGAAATAAAAAGTCCAGAAACCACATGACTTTTTGGCCATCATAATATTCAACAGGATTCCCCAATGATCTATGAGTACGTTAATGAAATTTTAAAATTGAAATTAATTAACTTTCAGAAAATAATAAAGTTATAGGGTTTGTTTGATATTTAGGTTTGAGTTATGTTTTTTAAATTTAAATAGTAAATTTTTAAATTTAAATAGTAAATTTTGTTGACTTTTCAGAAAAAATAAAAAAAAATTTTTAGAAAAGACAAAAAATTTTTTAAAAAAAAGATAAAATTTCGAGTTCAAACTTGTTATTTGAACCCAAAATTCAAACGAACCCATATTAAAAAATTCAGTTTGAACCTTCGATCTAAACCCACGTCAAAATCACCGTCTTTATTAAACTACCAAGGGGTCGACTTGAAAAACACAAACAGCTTTAATACCCATAATTTATTTAATTTGATTTGATACATATGCAAATCAATTAATTCTCATAAATTTTTAAATTAAAAAATTACAAGTACAGCATAATATATTACATTAAATATAAGACATTTTTGCTATACTAAAAAAGAAAAATACCTAAATGGTATAAATTTAAAGATTATTATATTAATATGACATGAAAATTTTATACTAGATTAATATGACATAAATCAGACACTAATAAAAATAAAATTTATGTTATGTTTGTTAAGTGAGAGGAATTTTATCATATTAATCAATGATTAAAAAAATATAATTAAAAAAATATTAATCAATGATTAAAAAATAAAATTTATGCTATGTTTGGTTTTGCTGAGAGAAAGAAACACAGACAAGGAAGGGAGAGAAAGGACGTAAGTGGGAGAAGGAGAGAGAGAGAGGGCTTTCTTGAGTCTTCTTGGGCTTCTGAAAAAGAAAGACAGAGAGAGATTGTGAGAGAGAATACTGAGAGAATGTCAAGTACACAAATTAAATATTAAAAGCATTTACAACCTTAAAACCATGTGTATATCATCTATATATAATGATCCACTGCCTTCTATTCATTCTCCAATTTGCTTAAGCTTGCACATAGATATCACATTACTACAATATTCAATCTCATTTTTCAAATAATGTTGTACACATTTTATTGGCGTTTACAGAGTTCATATAATACTAATAATCCCTTCTCCTTTCAATTGCTCCCAAAAATAAAACACCAAAACCGGTTTTTTCTTTTGGTAATCCGATTGTGACAATGTTTCTCATAATTTTGTACAAAACATTCGACCTTTGTTACAATCTTATATAGTTTAGCGAGAGTTTGGTGTTATGGTTCAAATCAATATTTTCAAACTTTTTTTTATCTTTTTCTCAAAAGGTTTTTGTCTTTTTTTCAAAAAGTTTTTTATATTTTTTAAAAATTTAAAAAAATTTACTATTAAAACTTAAAAATTTCAACTCAAACTCATTCACTAAATAAACTCTTAGGGGGAGTTTGGTGAATGAGTTTGAGTTGAAATTTTTAAGTTTCAATGGTAAATTTTTTTGAATTTTCAGAAAAGACAAAAAACTTTTTGAGAAAAAAACAAAAATTTTTTGAGAAAAAGACAAAAAAAAATTTGAAAATCTTAGTTTGAACTTGTGAACCAAACAAGCCCTTAGTGTACAACCACTCAAATCTCTTTTCACACTGGCTTATCCACTCTTCCAACTGTGTACGAAATTACCATTCACACCCTAAATCTCCTGACTTTATTTTTCTTGGACTGACAACATTTGTTTTTTGTTTTTTTGTTTTTTTAACTTTTTATTAACTGACACTGACTGCTTCTTCCTGACTACTTCACAGGCTCTTCACTGACCAACCTACAAGCCATTTAGCAGCCCGAAGTCCACCAGTGGTTTACACAACAGCCAGCCTATATATTTTCGGCCCATTTTTTTCATATTTTATTCTATCTCTTGTTTTGGTCAATTTTTATTTTATTTTAATTCTTTTTATCTTTCTTTTTTTGATATTTTTTCATGCCTCTTTTTTTTCAGGTCTTTTTTTTTTTTGTGAGTCCATTCTGTTAACTTGTTATTTTAATTTTTTTTTATTGAGATAAATTTTTTTAAATATGTTTAATGTATGCATGACATATACTTTAGACTAGTTAATCGAAACATCTTATATATCTGGTGATGGAGGCGATAGTTGATGATACAAACAGATACCAGCTTTTTTCTAGATTCAATGTATGCAATAGAAGAAGAACACAAGTCTATACGTTATATCTAATACATATTATAGAAAACTCAATGTTTTACTGTTCAAATGAAAATGTTTTATATTTAATTTTTCATCCTTTAATTTTCTTTTTTTTTTTTTATCATAATTCTTCCTATCTCTTATATTGGTCAATTTTTTTATTTTATTTTAATTTTTTTAATCTTTTTTTTGGTATTTTTTCATGTCTCTTTTTTTTTTTAGGTCTTTTTTTTTTTAATGAGTCCATTCTGTTAACTTGTTATTTTAATTTTTTTATTTAGATAAATTTTTTTAAATATATTTAACGTATGCGTGACATATACTTTAGACTAGTTATTCTAGTTAATCGAAACATCTGATATATCCGATGATGAGGGCGATAGTTGATGATACAAACAGATACCAACTTTTGTCCACACTAACATTATATTCAATGTCTGCAATAGTCTTAATTTTGGCTCTTTTGCCACCACTTGTTCTGAATTTGAAAACGAAAGAATGGACACCAAAATGCAATGCATGATTTGTGAAAGAAAAGAGCCCCGCAGCACCTTTTTCAAAGGTGGGACCCATGTGTCATCTAATGAAGTTAGAGCAGCTATAGTGGGAGAGATATAGGGCTCATTGAGCCGAAAGCAAAAGAGGCCCATCCAAATTGTTTGCGTAGCACCTGAGGTTGAAGAATGAAAAGTGGAACCATCTAAAGTTGTGGTTAAGAATCACTTCAGATTCAAATTCATTTGTCAAACTAAGTGTTTGATGAATGAGTTGAGTTGAAATTTTTAAGTTTGAATAATAATTTTTGTTGATTTTTTTAAAAAATATAAAAAATTTTTTCAGAAAAAAATAAAAAAATACAGTTTAATTTGAGTTAAATTCAAATGTCAAATAAATCTTAAGCATTTAATAAAGAGAAATAAAAAGTCCAAAAACCACATGACTTTTTAGCCTCACAATATTCAACATGATTCCCCAATGATATATGAGTGCATTTGGAACAAATATTAATTAGAATGAATTTTTAGAATTGAAGTCGGTTAATTTTTAAAAAAATAATAAATATATATTAAAAATTTTAGTTTGAACCTTCAATTTAAATGCACGCTAAAATCACCATCTATGTGGGTCGTCTTGAAAAATAGAAGCAGCTTTAATATCTATATTTTATTTAATTTGATTTGATATATATGTAAATCAATTAATTATCATAAATATTTTTTTTAAAAAAATCATAAGTACTGTATAATATTTGGTATTGAATACGAGACATTTCTATTATAATAAGAAGGGAAAATATCTTAATGACATAAATTTAAAGACCATTATACTAACATGATATGAAAATTTTACACTAGACCAATGTGACATAAATCATACACTAATAAAAATAAAGTTTGTGCTATGTTGATCAAGTGAGAAGAATTGTGTCATCTTAATCAAGGATTGAAAAAAAGGATATTACTAAGGTAATTTTCTCTAAACTTTAATCCAGTGATATTAATAAGTGTAAAAAATTGACAATTCTCCTCAAATCTTAAACACATCAGGTTGTATAACTCAAAATTACAAATAAGGGAGATATATATAAATATATTAATATCAAGAGACATATTTTATTTTAGGGTTTTAATGTGAGTACCTCTTATTACGTACTACTAGTATAAACTGTTTTTTAACCGTTAGATTATTTTTTTAAACAGTGTGATTTATGAGTTTCCATCTTAAAAATTTATAACATGAAAAAAAAAATTATTCTAATCATAGATCAAACCATTTATAATTTAAGCTACCGGCTGAAAAACAATTCAATTGATAGTGTAAAATAAGAGGTCCTATCATAAATTTTTTTTTTTTTTTGGTTTTCCTGATAGTTTATTAGTTTTGAAATTTTTATTTTTATTTCTAGAACTTCCAATAACAATATGTGTAAGGAGGGTGTAAGGAGGGCTAGAGAGTGGAAAAGTTTTTTTTAATCTTACCCCAAACTCAATACGAATAATTTAAAAAAAAAAAAAAAAAAACCTTATCCTATGTGTGGACTTGACAAAATGTTACTAATCGTTTATAAAAAATAATTATAATCGTTTATAAAAAATAATGATATTAATCACTCAAAAAAAAATTTACGGGAAACTAATCAACAAAAATTAACAGAAAATAAAAAAGAAAAAAGAGAGCACGTAATATAGTTAAGGGGGGAAGGTTTCAAACTTGTTGTATATAGTGTATGTTTTGGCATCGCATGTTCCAACTCCACATTAACTCCGACCGATGTGGTATTTTTTTTCTTTTAATTTTACATATATTTTTATTCTGATATACTTTTGATGAGATTTAATATTTAAAAACATACATTACAATACAATACTACATGTAATATCCTTCTTCTAGAAAGTTTCAAAGAAAACCTCCTTTTTTTTTTTTTTGTCTAATATCCCAAAATCGCTCGAGTCAGCCTAGTTTAAATGCTTTTGCTACCACCAAAAGTTGTGAACTTCAAAGGGTTGGACATCGTTATACTTGACTAATTGGCGATTGGTTACGTAACGGTCACTCTACGTTTGCCTTTTCATTCAATTGACTAATTTTCAATAATTTCCATTGCCACTATATATATATATATAATTTTTTTTTTTTTTTGCTGTCTTTTTATTTGGTTCCTTGGACAATCGCTCTTCTTGAGGCTTCATTGTCAACTTGCGTTGCTTTTTACCCCAAAATTTCTGATCTTGCACATACCTAACTACTTAATAAATCCGTTTGCTTTTATTATTATTATTATTATCATTTTTTGGAAAGTAAAAAAATTCAATCATTAGAAAGATGAATATGTAACTATATAATCACCCAACTGATTAATAGAGACAAAAGAAGCAACGGTTACATCTTTTCTCAAATCAAACAGTATTTAGTCGTGCTTATATCATTTAACTAAAAGTTGTGTAATAATAGTAAGGACAAATTTACTGTCACCTCTTATCTACTCTTCTCTCATCCACGTTTAATTAAAATAATAATAATAATAATAATTCAATTGTCTTAGAAAGGTGCTCCCACCATTAAATTTTCCCTCAACTTTAAACAAACAATGAAGTTCGACACCATATGTATAAAATTAAGCTGTCTCTACACGTTTACAAGAAAAAGGGTCGAAGAAAATAGGTGGAAAAAAGACAGCTACTGATATTTATAGACTTGCTTATCATGATCTCTCATATTTGATCATATCCAATTTTAAAAATGAAAATATGATAAATTAACGAAATTCAACAATTCATAATTATACTTCAAAGACAAGGTATTCAAACCCTATCATAAAAGTTTTCGTATTATCTATGGTTTATTAGTTGCAAACAGTCAACTTTTAGGGTCCCATTTGTGGTTTATTTTATTGATTTGAAATATATATTATATGGTTTTACAATTGCAAGTTCCTCATTCAGCTTATATCATGTCATGAGTAATGCCCCCAAAAAAAAAAAAAAAAAAAAAAAAGAGTAAAGAAAAATTCAGCCACCAAAATAACTAGCCATATTTTACTACGGGGACGGCTAACAATCATATATAGAGTCGTGAAGGAGGAGAAAAAACTGATTTCTATTAGTATCATAGATTGCTCTAAATATTATATTAAATTAAAAAACCAAAGAAAAATCAAAGTTGTAAATTAGGTTATAAAAAGAGTCACTCGGCTTTGAAGGAAAATCAAGAGGAAAGACTAGAAGTGAAGAAAGAGAAGGGGGGGAAAAAGTGGAAAGTGAAAATGGCAATAATTTTGTCAAGCTTTCTACTGTTTTTAGTGTTGGCTCTCATAAAGATATTTCACAAAGTATGGTGGAGTCCAACTCGGATACAAAAAAAGATGGCTTCACAAGGAATAAGAGGCCCTTCATACAGATTAGTTCAAGGTAACGCTAAAGAAATGTGGGAAATGAGAGAGGAAGCCATGAGTAGACCTATGAGTTTGTCTCACAACATTGCTCTCAAGGTTCAGCCTCATCTTGAGTCTTGGGCCAACATGTATGGTAAGTGAGAACTACTTACAATCGCATAAAACAAGAGTTTATAAAACTGACGAAACATAAAAAGATGTGAAGGTTAAGATGATAAACCTTGTCTCGTTTTTCCTTTTCTCCTGTTGACAGGAAAAAATTTTCTTCAATGGTTTGGTACACAACCTCAGTTGGTCATAACAGACTTGGAGTTGATCAAAGAGGTGTTCAACAACAAAAACGGAGATTATCCAAAAACCAAGGGCAGAGGCTTCGAGAAGATACTTGGCGACGGGCTTGTACTAGCTGAAGGTGAAAAATGGGCCAAACTCAGGAAACTGGCAACCCACGTTTTCCATGCAGAAAGCTTAAAAGTAAGATTTCTTTTTTTCCCTTCAAAAAAAAAAAGAAAAAGAAAAAAGGAAAAACGACTCAAAACATCTCCATGTATTTTGTTATCGAACCACTTTCGCCGCCGCCCCCGCCCCGCCCCACCCCCCCCCCCCCCCCCCCCCCCCCCAAAAAAAAACAATTTTACAAATGCTCAAAAACACCCTTGTGCTTTTAAAATCAGTCACAAAATACCCTTGAAGCGATAATTTTTTTAGAAAGTACAAATTTTTTTCATTCTCAATCTATAGACCCCACCTTCTCGTCGGTGAACTTCTGAGTTTCCCTCATTCTCGGTGATGTCCAAGGCCCCACCCCTTCCCGAAACTCCAAGTTCCTTCCCCATCCTCGATATTCCCCCCCTCACAAATCTTCAAACCTAGTCTTCATTTTTTTTTAAATAGTACAATGAATACTTTTTTATTTATCTTAATTTTAAGATTTTTTTTTTGTTTTAGAATTTATTTTATTTCATCTTTTAGTTATAGTAAACGTTTTAAATAATATTTGATATAGATTTGGAATCTTGGTTTCTCAAAAATTTAATTCCACAGTTCAGAGATATTTTGTGACTGATTTTGTAAACGCACAGGGTGTTTTAAGCACTTGTATATTAAAGTGGTATATATAATGACCAAGTACAAGGGTATTTTGGGTATTTTCTTATTGAAAATACCTTAATATCTCTCGTGTTTCTTTGGAATACCAAATTTGTCTTTTTTATCATGTAAATATCAAAAGTATCATCATATTTTTTAGGAAAGTCCGAAGATTTCTGAAAATTCAATCGGTTGAGAGGTTGTTTTTAGTTTATTTAATTAACTATATATTACAAATTCTTGAGGGTAGTTCCAGATTTAAAAATAATAATAATAATAATAATAATAAAAGAAAATTGAACATTCAAAAGGATTATTTCATAGTAAGTAGAGGCACGTGGTAATTCAGAAGAAATTATGGAATATGTAACTATTTTCTTTAAGCTTTAACAGACTACTATTACTATTTTGTTACCTTCTGTACTTGAACTAAATTGTACGATGGAATCGTCTTACAGGGTATGATTCCTGCAATGATCTCTAGTGTTGAGATGATGCTTGAGAGGTGGAAAAACTACGAAGGCAAAGAGATTGAGGTTTTTGAAGAATTTAGGATCTTTACTTCCGAAGTGATTTCGAAAACCGCATTCGGGAGTAGTTACCTTGAAGGGAAGATAATCTTTGATATGTTGAGCAGGTTGACGTTTATAGTAATGAAGAATTTTTACAGAATTAGGCTTCCAATCATAAGGTGATTGAGTGCTTTAAAACAAATTATGTAAATTTAGAGAACAAACCACCTGTCTAAAGAACTCAAATTAATATTCCTTTTTTTTTCTTTTTTTGCAGCAAGTTTTATAAGACAAAAGATGACATAGAATCTGATATGCTCGGGAGAGAGACAAGTAAACGAATAATGGAGATAGTCAAAAGAAGAGAAGATAAGGTAAAGAATGGAGAAGAAGATAGCTATGGAAGTGATATTCTTGGTGGCCTAATAAAGGCTCGCCACGATGCCGATGAAACGAAGAGGATCTCAGTCGAGGATTTGATTGACGAGTGCAAGATAATCTATTTTGCGGGACAGGAAACCACTAATAGTTTGCTTGCATGGACTGTGATGCTTCTAGCAATCCACACAGATTGGCAAGAGGAAGCGAGAAAGGAGGCGTTCAACGCATTTGGTCCACATAATCCAACCCCGGATGGCATTGCAAGACTAAAAGTAGTAAGTATATTACCCCCCCCCAAAAAAAAAAAAAAAAAAAAAAAAAGGAACTTAGTTATATGTTATGTGAATTAGTTCTGAATTTTTCTTGATTGACATGCCAGATTAGTATGATTATTAACGAGTCTCTGAGACTATATCCGCCGATTGTCAGCTTTTCGAAGACGGTGCAAAGAGAAGGCAGACTGGGAAATCTCTTTATCCCTACTAAAATGGACATTTTCATCACGAATTTAGCTCTTCATCATGACCCTAAGATTTGGGGTGAAGATGTGCACGAGTTCAAACCAGAAAGGTTCTCTGAAGGGGTTCCGAAAGCTACAAATAACAACTCGGCCGCATTTTTTCCCTTCGGGTTGGGACCTAGAACTTGTGTGGGAATGAACTTTACACTTATTGAAGCAAAGGTTGCTCTTTCCATGATTCTAAGACGCTACAGTTTCACACTTTCAGCGGCCTACGTCCACTCGCCGCTTCAGCTTATTACTGTTCAGCCACAGCACGGAATTCAAGTGATGATACAGTCCTTGTGAATATAAAATTTGACTTAAACATGTGAAAGAGATGTGCCTATTATGTTGAGTATTTTGGTCACTGTCCCTTAATAATTGACACACATGAGTGTCTCACTTGTACTGTTCAGAATCTTTGAGCAATTGACATTTCGTTTTTCTAAGTTATCTTCATTTTGTTATGATTTGGAAGGTTTTTCTAATCTCTTTGTTTGGATTATTCACTTAATTGGTGAGTCAATTTTTACATTTTTGTTTTCCTCCGTCAGGTGCCTTTTGGTTTAGAGGCCAAGCTACTCATCTGCCAAATCTTAGATGAAAACTCACCAATATGAGCCGCATAATTCATTTTAAGTTTGCATTTGTTCTAAATTATCTTTTTTTTTTCTTTTTTTGGAAGGTTTTAAACTCAAGAAAATGTTGTGACCAAAATTTTTTTTTTTTTTTTTTTTGTAGTTATGTTTTTATAGGATTATCGAAAGGTTTGTTTCTTCAAGCCAAAAAACAACTCCTTGCATCGTTTCTTGAGTTGACAATATTGTTTTGGAGTTACTCGTTTTGAGTACGTAAGTTGTCGTTTTCCATGTGTGTTGTTTTTCTTATCTGATGTCGTTTATTGGCATTGTCGTTTTTGTGGTCTTGTCGTTTTATCATGTTATTGTTGTTTCCCAAGTTCTTATGGATTAACAGCCTTGCATCTAGGACTGTTCATACAACCCAGAAAACCGCCCAAACCAGTCGCCCTGTGCCCACCCGTCCACAAACACGGGTCAAGAAGGCGGGTGGGGACGATTTCGAATATTTGACTTCTCTTTTGAGTTTGATTTTTGTCATTATTTTTTGTTTGAAGTTGGAAAGTTTTAAGGCTAATTAGAAATATGTTGTGTGACAAACCAACTAAAGGTCTGGTCATGGATTCCTTTTGCAAGGTGGAGATTTGTTGTGTTGCCATGAATGAACTTGTAAGAATGGGCCTTTTATCCCTTGCATGGACATCAAGCGCTGTATGAGAGTCGGAGTCCACCATAGCTTGTGAAGGACCTTAATTACCACAACTAACAAGAAAAACAGGCCAAGAATGCTTAAAACAACAACTACTACTCCTCCCAAAGTTCTCATTTTTTTCCCTAGTTAATTAGTTTCCTTTGTCTCTGTCTTTTTTGTTTTTTTGTTTTTTGTTTTTTTTTTTCTTAGATATACATATATTCTATAATAAGAATGATATATCTCTTAGCTATATATATATAAATATTTAAAAGAATCAATAGCTTTTTTTATCATGTCTTCTTTATTTGTTATATAATAGTTACGTGATCATCACGTGATGGTCACATCATTACCACATAAATTTTTTTTTACTTCTTTTTATTTTACTTTATTTATCAATTATGCATACACAAAACATGTGCCATACAACTAGTAAAACTAAAAAGAGAGGGAAAAAGAGAGAGAGAGATGACAAAGAAAGAAAAACGAAAGTTTTGGAATGGGGGCGACTGAAACGAACGTGGGCACATGCATCACCGTAGTCTTTATACCCACAAAACAAATAAAGTCATTCCCATTTGACAAATCAACCCATTCTTATTAAATAATTAAAAAAAAAAAGAAAAATAAAGAAAGAACACAAAGTTATACATTATATCTATATATCTATGTATCTATAACATCTATAAAAAGCATGGATGTAACTAAATATCGCATACATGCTTGCTAGCTTTTTCTTTCTTCTCCTATCTTTGATTGACATGTGTACAAAAATAATGCTTTTTAATTTTTTTGGTTAGCGGTTTTAGGATTTGTTTGGTTTGGTTTAGTTTCAACAACTCTATAGGAACTATTTCCCTTTTTATTTTAACTAAAAGCTGTAACGTGATTTTTCACAAAAAAAGCTGATAATGTGTGATAACGTGGAAGAAAGGACCTTTCCTTTTATGATGCAAAAGCGTCTCTGGTTTTGTGTTTAACTTTTGAGGTTTCGAAATGTCAACATTGGAGCTCAGTATCTTAACTGGGTTTGGTCTGGTGCCAGTTTATTGTTTTAGGGGGGGTTTTAGAAGGGTTTTTATTAGGATAATCAATTTTTAGTAGGGTAAAATGAGAAAATCATACAGATTTTAGAAGTAAAATTGTTTAAAAAAAAAAAAAGAAAAGAAAAGAAAAAAAAGAAGAAGTTCACTTCAGTGGTTTCGCCCCTAAATGTTAGTGTTGTTAGTTAGGGCTGTGTTTTCTTTTCTTAAATGATGAAAGCCTTACAAATTAAGGGGCCTTTCTAAACATGAGAAGATGCAGAGAAGTCATGATATTCAACTTGTGGTTTATTTAGTGTTTCAATTAAAATTCAAATTTTTCAACTCAATTTTTTTTTTCTAAAAAATTAATAAAAATTATAATAAGTTTTTAAATAATTAATCAATTTTAATTTAAAATTTTCATCTCCAACGGATAAATCAAACAAAAGCTTAGTTATCTTGAATCTTTGTTCTTTTTTTTTATTTTAATAGTTTATTCAATTTTATTTTTGAAAGGAACATGAGATATTTTTATGTGAAGTTGATGTTTGTTCCACGTGGAACTTTTCTATTTGGGAGAACAAACCACAAGCTTTTGACTTTTTTATTGGCAGTAATCCCCTAGCATTCTACTCGGATTTTTTTTTTAATCGTTGTTGACATTATAATCTTGCACATCAGAAAACTGGCCTGACCATAAAATTTCCAAGCTGCACTTAACCCATAATTAAATTTTTAAGTCATCGATCAACATATTACAAATTCTCCCTTCTTAATTAACATAACATAAATTTTAGTTGTATTTTTATGTCATATTGATCTGGTATCAAATGTTTGTGTCATGTTGATATATTAGTCTTTAAATTTATATCATTCAAATCTAATACATGTGTCAATGTTAAGTGGGCCCACTTCAAAATATTTTGGGGATAACACATGAATGACACAAATAAATTTAGAGACCATTACATAAACATGACACAAAAAAATTAATACTAAACCAATATAACATATGATTAAACTAAGTTAACTAAAATTTATGTCATGTTGGTTAAAAATGAAAATTTTGTGTAATGTTGATTAATAGATGAAAAAAAATATCGTTATTTATGTAATTTTCTCGAGTATAAGTTTTAGAGCATTCAAAAGTTTCTAAGGTTCCAATTAAGTTGAAAAAGAATAAAGATAGGCTGAAAAGACAAGTTTTTATTTAATTAAGCTTGCCATGAAATTTCAACCAATTAGGATTTAAGGAAGAAGAAGAAGAAGTTAATGCTAAATGCCAAATCAATGGCTGCAAAGACTCTTACCAGGCTATGTGGTTTAAGATATACGTGGAGCCACCAATAGAAGGCGACAAAAGCCTGCCTCTTTTTGTATCATCAACAATCATCTTCAACCCCATACATATGACATCTTCTGATAAAAATACTATTAAAAACAACAGGAAAAAAAAAATTTATTAAAAAACACAAAGGCAACTAACTAGGGAAAAAAATGAGAACTTTGGGAGAAGTAGACGTAGTTGTTGTTTTAAGCTATATTGGCCTGTTTTTCATGGTAGTTGTGGTTAAGGTCCTTCACAAACTATGGTGGACTCCGAATCGCATACAGCGCTTGATGGCCGTGCAAGGGATAAAGGGCCCTTCTTACAGGTTCATCCATGGCAACACCAAACAAATCTCCGCCATGAAAAAGGAATCCATGACCAGAGCAATAGAGGGTTTGTCACACAACATTCTTCCCAAAGTTTTGCCTCATATTGACTCGTGGATCGGCATGTATGGTAAGGAAACTTGAGACCACGACATGGTTCTGTCAAGTAAGAACTCTTTGTTTGAGATTTTTAGTTTCTTTTTTCTTTTTTAACAGGAAAGAATTATCTTCAATGGCTTGGTCCTCAACCTCAATTGGTCATCACAGAACCAGAGTTGATCAAAGAGGTGCTCAATAATAGAAATGGAGCTTATCCCAAAGTAGAGGCCAAAGGCTTTATAAGGAAGTTATTCGGTGATGGTCTTGTCACATCTAAAGGTGAAAAATGGGCAAAATTGAGAAAACTAGCAAATTATGCCTTCCATGGGGATCGCTTGAAGGTAAAGCTAGTTGGTTACCTATTGTAATTGTGATGTTTTATTCTCGATTTTAGCACATTAAACCTGTAAATTTTATCTTGCCGGTCGGTTGCGGTGATGGTATTCTGATTGTATGATGATATTGCTTAATAGGGTATGAATCCAGCGATGATCTCGAGTGTAGAAATAATGCTAGAGAGGTGGAAAAAATATGAAGGCAAAGAGGTAGAGGTGTTTGAAGAGTTTAGGCTGTTGACTTCAGAAGTGATTTCTAGAACGGCATTCGGGAGCAGTTACCAAGAAGGGAAGAAAATCTTTGATATGTTGCAGAAATTGGCCTTGTTATCCTCCAGAAACACTTTTAAAGTCAGTTTCCCTGGCTTTAGGTAAGGTTCCTTTCCGAACAATTTAAAGTTGCAAAACAATCATCTAGTTCTCAACCACTCAATTTAGTTGTTCTTCCCTATTGCAGCAAGTTCTTTAAAACTAAGGACGAGATCGAATCAGAGATGCTTGAAAGGGAAATACGCAACTGCGTGCTGGAGATTATAAAGAAAAGAGGAGAGAAGGTAATGAGTGGAGAAGAAGATAGCTTTGGCAGTGATTTTCTTGGTGTGCTGATAAAGGCTCACCATGATACTGACGAATCGCAAAGGATTTTGGAGGATGATTTGGTTGATGAGTGCAAAACATTTTATCTTTCCGGGCAAGAAACCACTAATGTTCTACTGGCATGGACTGTGCTCCTTCTGGCAGTTCACACAGATTGGCAGGAGGAGGCAAGAAAGGAGGTGTTCAAATTATTTGGCCAAGAGAATCCGAACCCGGACGACATTTGGAAACTAAAAACAGTAAGTCACAAAGTGAAACTTGAAAAGAAACTCATTTTCTTTTTAATATGTGGAATGTAGCTAATCTTGATTTATTCTTTTAATGCAGATGAGCGCGGTTATTAATGAGTCTCTCAGATTATATCCTCCTGTCGTCGCCGTTGTACGAAAAGTAGAACGGGAAGTTCGACTTGGAAAGCTCATTCTTCCTGCAAATCTGAACCTTTATATCTCCTATTTAGCAGTTCATCATGACCCTCAAACATGGGGAGAAGATGAGCATCAATTCAAGCCGGAGAGATTCTCAGAAGGGATTGCGAAGGCCACTACCAACAATGAAGCGGCATTTGTTCCCTTTGGAGCGGGACCAAGAAGCTGTGTGGGAATGAACTTTGCCATCAATGAAGCAAAGATTGCTCTTTCAATGATTCTACAACGCTATTCTTTCACTCTTTCTCCGGCATATGTGCACTCGCCATTTCAGCTTCTTACACTACACCCTCAACATGGAATTCAAGTGATGATACAATCACTGTGAATACTAGAGTTGTTCTGGAAAAATTGCACCCTGTACACTGGAAAAAAGACCAAACAAGAGTGGCCTCTCTAAATGAGATAGTTCATAAACACCGTCACTTAAACCGGCTGCTGTTACGATGAATTAAGCGTGCGAGTGACGTTCTTTAGTGAATATGTACAAGTGTGATAATCAAATGTTTGTTCTTATTGGTAGTTAAATCCTCTTCGTGAATTGGTCATGTCCACAAGCTTGAAACAGCGTTGTAAATATTAGGTCGTGTACTAATGTTATAATAAAATGTTTGTTCTTATCGATGGGTAATCCAATTCAGTGTTCATTCTCAATCTTGATTAAAATATTGGAGAGAGAAAGAGAAAGAGAAAGAGAGACACAGACAGAGATGGGTTCAGCACAAAGGAAAACGTCCACAAGCTTTGAAGCAGCTTTGAAAACAAAAGGTGAACAACCTAAACGAAAGTCCCAACTCTTAAGCTGCTAAAACTTGTCTAATATATTTAGGGCTGTTTGTTTTATTTTACATCTTTTTTTTCCAGTTAATGACACAGTCCGACTACAAATAACATGTGCCATCAAGTCGGGGTAATTACAAAGGACCACCATACCAACGCATGTGCCATCAAGATTTGTACATCTGATCGGGGTCAAAAATTTCTACCATGTTTGTTTTCTTTCTTTTTTTTTTTTTTTTGTTTCTTTTTTTTATTTTTTTCGTTGTGTGTTTTGGACAATTGAATTGGTAACAGGCAGAATAAGAAAGTTCGGAGGAAAAAGACCACATAAACCATTACAATTGTGAAAACAGAAACCATATGTTAGCAGTCAGTAACATGTAGTCGATAACTTCTCCTTCATGCGAGAAATGAGCTTGAATTTCTCCTCGGCTTCAACCTGTTGGCGGATGTCGGTTTTCGATGCCCGGTCTGGATGAAATTTTAGCAGAGCTCGTTTATAAGCCGCATGTACCTGCAACAGTCATTACCGTTATGAATTGACTAAACAATAATGACAACAGGAAGTTGAATAAGAATATATTTGCGTGCTTGTAATAGTAAGACAAGTACTGATTTACTAGTTCTTATAAAAAAAATAAAAATAAAAAAAGTACTGATTTACTGGTGCATACATCTAGAAGTAATATAGCAATTTGCTATAAAAACAAACTTCGGGAAAGTTGAGGGCCAAGGTTAATGAGATGAACGAAGTCGATGTAAATCCTACATTCATCAATCTGCCCTACACTTAAAGCGAAAGCATTAAGTTGATCGACTGACTTACATCCTGAGACATAGGATGGAAACCGCCCCCAACTTGGATGCCTAAACCACGCAGCAATGAAGCCATATCTATGCACGTTATTTCCAATCTGTTAATCTCCTTCCTTATTTCACCACGCAGTTGCTCCTTCAGATTTATATTTTCCTCGTCCTGAATATTCATTAGTGACAATATTAAATACACACTTAAATCTGTTTTTCTTTATTGAAGAAAAAAAATTACAAAGATTGATACGTGATAGAAACAACTACAATGTGCAATAAAACAAAATACTATAAACCTATGTCATAATTAGAGAAAACATGAACACAAACCTTCTTTTGAGTCTGTCTGACTTCTTCAATACGTTGCTTTTGCCTTCTTTCAATGTCACATAAACGCATGCTTTCGGCTTTTCTTCTCTTTCGCAACCTCTGTGCCTCCTCCGACTGCAAAATAGCAATGAGCTTAATAACTAATAAAATATTCCAACACTCAAAAAAACTTTTCAAATTTAACCTACACCACTGTAGGGCTACAGGTATCTTTGAGGCCATTGCTTCAGTTATGACACATTTAGGTATGGTGAAACCAACTGGTAGAATGAATGGAATCATAGCCTTCAACTGAAAAATTTTACATGCATATACATACTTCAGGCATAATAAACAAAATATTGTCTACATTCCATCATAAATTCAACGAATAAAAATTGTAGATCAACCACCTCAAAATAAATATTCAGAAGTACTGAACTAATTAGCATGACCTTTGTGCAGAAAAACCTTAAAAATGAAAAAGTATGGCCATGTGGGCGACGCTAATTTAACAGTCATTGCATCTATCACATAGACAGTTGGGCTCCTACCACTCCTTAATATTCCCCAGGTTGGTTTAAACCTTTTATAGGAACATAAAAGAACCTTTCAACTATGCTAAAGAGTAAAGTCACTACAAAAGCGAATATTGACAAAATTCAATGGCATAATTCACAAATAAAAGAGGATGCATGGGAGAGTCAAATTTTATTAAGAAGAAAAATTGGAGATATCAGTATGGTGCCAAACCTGAATTCGCAATTCTCGCTGCCTGGCTGCCCATTCTTCCTCTATTGCTTTCTTGTATTCATCAGTGTCCTTAAGCTTTTCCCGTTCATTGATTAGGTTGCCTTCAACAGATGGCGCAATATTACCAGCTTGAGAATCCAACAGTCCTCTACTGTTATTTGGTTCCTTTGCTTCCACAAAAGAAGATTCGACTTTGTCTATATTTGTTCGAATACTTGCAGTCTCACATAAAGATGGCTCATTAGAATCTGCTCTCACTCTATCTTGATAAGAAGCTTTTTCGCTGCAGCCTTTCAACTTGCCCTCATCTGAGGTGCGGCAAGATGGAAATTCTCCAGGACCATCTCTGAATTTGTCATCTGGAAGAGAAACACCATTATCAACCTTTATCTCCTCAAACATTCTAGAGTTTGACACAGACGACTGTCCAGGATCAACTTTCTTGGTTCCGTCCAAACTAGTTTTGGGACGCATAGATTGTTTTTTACCAACTTCTCGTTCAAACCACATAAAGAAAGACTCTTGGGGACTAGGTTCTTTTTCTTTCCTAACACCAGGGATAGCATCACAGACATTTTCATAAGTTCTACAATCATAACAACAGCTAGGATCTTCAGCAACAGAACATCCTCCAGGCTGAAATGATCCTTGGCGACTTGGATCTTTTTCATTCCTAAAACCAGGGATACTATCAAAAAAATCTTTGTTGCTTTGACAGTTAAGACTACAAGGAGGATCTCCTGCAAATGTGCCTCCTCCAGGAGGAAAATCAGCATTTCGATGTAAGGGTTCTGTATCCCGGACTGATGCAGGTTTCCAATATGGACAACTTCCTTGCTCACCTTTCTGATAACCATCCATAAATGAACCATCTGAGGGTGGGTTGAAAGAAGTAGTCTCTGCATTGCCACTGTCAGTTGCAAAAAATTCAGACACGTTTTCTTTCCCATAATCTGCATTGCTCGAACTAGAACAAACAGGAACTTGCTGTTGCTCTCTACCATTTTCTTCTTCAGCATTCGTACGAACGTTGCCATTAGACCCAGAAGCACTAGCTTGATCATCTGGACCAGAATGGTGATTTCGGTCCTGTTTTTTCTTAAGCAAAATTCTGTCCCATTGCTCACGGATTATAAAAGAGTCTTCCATTAGCTCACAATCAGAACAATCACTATCAGATGAGCCATTATCAGAGGCAGGATCCAAACCATAACGATTTCTGCCAGAAGCTTTGGTGCAGTAGGTTTGCTTGCACTTTGAGAACTGAAATGCAGAGGTCTTTTCCCGGATAACCCGACACTCATCAGTATCTGAGTGCAAAGAATTCCGCACAGTTTTAAATGCAGGAAACTGAATTTTGCTTGAGCTGGCGTCACTAACCAGGTCGCCATCACCATCAACACAGATTCCAGGATCCAGATCAGAATCCTCATCATCATCAATGTTAATGATGCCTTCTCTCACCACATTAGAACTTTCAAATTTCTGCTTCGAAGACTCTGCAGGATCGATTATAACAACACCATCATCATCAAGATCAATGATCACAACATTCCCAGTTGTCCCGTTAACCTTTCCCTTAGTAGCCGTTTTGTTCTTCGAAGACCTTCTCGGGTGACCATGCTCACTTGATACTCCTTTCCCCCTCATCTAGTTCTGCAAAGTGCAAACATTAATGAACATTAAGAAAAGAGAAGAATGAGTTTCTCTTTTATATATATCTCAACACCCATAGATACAAAAACATTTATCAAATTTGACCAGTTTAAATGCGTACATATAATCGAAGAACTAGTCTCGGGGGACAATCCAATAGCACTCATCAAAATATTAAAGGTATTTATTAAGCAAAGTATTTCCCCCAACCAAATTAATCTAGACATGTTTGTATCCTACTTAATCATACAAAATTAGCTAAAGGGCTAGTCTTGGTTTTGATTACCAAAACACACACACACACACATATCAACCAAAATCGACACATATATACATATATACAAGTACATACACACACACACACACACATATCAGCCAAAATCGACACATATATACATATATACAAGTACACACACACACACAAACATATATGAACAAAAATAGCGACGGGGGAACGAAAAATAAAAGAAGTTATACCCACATAAAACGGTGACTACCTCAGGAAACTTTCAATTTAAATAAATAAATAAATATTAGCCAATGAAAATACCCAAATCGATTTATAAACTATATACGTTGAACACACAACAAAAACATTCAAATTTGAGCCAAAAGCAAAAGCGTAACCCCTGCCCCAAAATCCAATTTCACGCAAAGATCGAACCCTAAACCGATTCGGAACAATCAAAAACCATAATTCAATCAAGAAATTTCATGTTCTCCTACCGATGATCCAGCAAGCACAGTCGAGATTGCAAAATTCAATCAACTGGAATAGTAATTAAACCCTAAACACAGGCACACAGGCATATACACATACATATACATATAAGAATATACACATACATATCAAATACATGTGTAGATTATAAAAGTTTACCGTATAAGCAAAACCAAAACGGCAAAAAAAAAACCCTAGTTTTGCGCTGGCGAATCCAATCAGTGAACAAGAGGCTTTCAGAGAAAGCTAGACCGGAGAGAGAGAGAGAGAGAGAGAGAGAGAGAGAAGTTTCTTAGGGATTTCAAAATTGAAAAGAAAAATTTCGCACCAAAAACAAAAACGGAGCAATTTAGGGAAATTAGTAAAAAGGAAAAACTAAAATAAAATAATATTAATAGGAAATCCGTTTTACGACTTAATACAAGTCTGTCGATCGACCTTAGGTTTGTTTTTGTAAAATAGTGATGGTTAGGACAAGAAGAAGAGTCGTGACTTGAATTTTTAGCCCACGTGCGGAAGGGGTCGGCGCTGGGGCTTTTGAATAATTTTTTTTTTCCCCTCGAATTTTAGTACTTTTTTATAATTTTTTCCCTTAATTTTGTTCCCTATTTCAGTTTTTTTTTGGCATGTAAAAAGAGGATCCCAAGTCCTCTCATTCTCGATCATCATATTAAAAATCCAAATCAAATATTAAAAACGATACGGGATTTGAAAAAAGAATCTCTGGTATTCTCGTGTTCTCGTGTTCTCTATTATCATATTAAAACTGTAAAAATAATATAAAATAACACAACATCTAAAAGGAGAATATCTAATGTCCTCGCATTTTCTATCATCATATTAAAACTCTAAAATCATATACAAAATGATGCTTTTGAACAAAAAAATAAAATAAAATGAAAATAACGTGGTATCTAAAAAAAGGATCCCTAATGTACTTGCATTCTCCATCATCATATTGAAAATCTAAAAATAATATAAAATACTGTGAGATCTAAAAAGAATATCTTTAGTGTGCTCGTGTTTTCCGTTATCATATTAAAACTCTAGAATCGAATACAAAATGATGTGTTTAAACAAAAAATAAAATAAAATAAAATTATGTATGATCTAAAAAGAGGATCCCTAATGTACTAGTGTTCTCCGTCTTCATATTGAAAATCTAAATCAGATACAAAATGATGCAGGATTTAAAAAGAGGATCCATAGTATCCGCGTGTTCTCAGTCATCATATTAAAAATCTAGAATTAAATAAAAGATGCTAGATCTAAGAAGAGGATCCCTAGTGTCCTCCTAGTGTCCTCATGTTCTCCATCATCATATAAATATTGATAATCAGTCACTTTAGTCCTAGAACTTTTAATTTTGATAAATTAATTGCTGAATTTTTATTTTTGCAGTTTTAATTCCTACTGAATTGACAAATGATTTCTAAAAATTTAATAAAGATAATTGCATTCATATTGCATAGTAACAATAAAATTAATACATTACGTGTAAAATGCTATAGTTTTAATAAAAATCAGAGGAACTTTTTACACTTAGTCTAATTATTATTTTCTCAAATCTAATATTATTACGGAATTGATAACCGATTATAAACATTAAATTTCACAAATCTTTTATTAATTTAATGTCAGGGCTAAAATTATCAAAAAATATTAAAAAAAATAAGGAATAAATTTATGAAAATTTAAAATTTAAAGATAAAGTGACAACATGTACATAATTCATGGACAAAAAAAATTACCCGTATTTATTATGCAGGCAATTGCCGGTAACACAGTGGACTACCTTCAATAACTTAGGAGAACAACCATCATAAACACAATTACATAACAGTCAAATTTACACAAAATGGCCAATTTGGGACACCCTTTTTAAAATTGAACAGTTTTAAATTTGTTTGCAAATTTAAACGAAATTCAAATTTCATTATTTTTTCCTTGCAAACTTATGATAGGTTAATTTTTCTTAAGTGCACGAGCCGGTTCAAGTAATAAAGTGATAAAAAGATATTGTTTCCAATGAGAATTATATACTACTAAGTACTGAATTACTTTAATCCCAATTCTATTTGAATAATTAATTTATAAGATGCAATAAAATAAAAGAAAATTAAATTAAACACAACGCATGAATTTAACAAGGAGAAATTCAATATATTAGGATATCTAGGATTTTCGATTTCACCGAATTAATCTTGCTCAAAGCATCAAATTTAATCAATCACTGCTTATTCCTATGCTGATGACAAACTTCCCTAACGTAATCAATAATCTTTCTCAAGCATTAGCAAACTACCACAACTAGCCAGTTTTCACCTTTTGGTCTCAAACTCCAAACCTATCATCATTTATTAAGAACAAGAAATTCATAATATCATACAAGCATCATAGATATCTCTATCCTACGACAATCTCATGGTATTTAATCAAAGTCTAATCCAACTATCACTTCTCAATCTCAAATTAGATCACAAATCAATAGGAAAGAGCGCGTACACTTTCACAAGCATTAAGATTAGATTAAACACTCAGCATAGATATGAATAAACATCAAAATTGAATTAAACTATAATAAATTTGAACAATCATAATCCGGCTACATCGTAGCCCCAGAAAAAGAAATTTAGTTCATAATGAAACTAAATAAAATCCTTAATAATATTCTAAACATGATGAGAAAAGGAAAAGAACTAGTTTATGAATCGGAATTGCCGCGTTCCATCTCCGGAATTACTACTCTTCTTCTCCAATTCACCAATTGCTCTCCTCTTCTTCACACCTCTCTTTTTCTCCGAAAAAAATCTCCCTTGGAACCCTAAAAATATTCTATTTATAACTATGGACCGAAAGATTTGATTTTTGAATTTCAAATTTGGAGAATCAAAACGAATCCCGTATAATCCCGCATCTGGTGCCTAGGCCCCCTTTTATCAGCGCCTAGGTCCTAAGTGACGTAGACGGAAATCTCTTTTGGCACCCAGGTGTAACTGAAATAACGCCTAGGTCCTGAGCTCTCGGGTTTTTGTATTGAAAAACTTAATTCAAGCACCTAGGCCCCATAAAATTGATGTGTAGGTGCCCAATACTCTTCAAAACACAGTCTTCATACCAAAGCATGCCAAATGCTCCATTTTAGCTCCAATCGCGCCAAAAAACAACGAACCTACCTTTTTACCTTAATCCTATAAAAAAGAATAAAACGAAGTGAAAGAACCTAAAAACAAATTGAAAACCAACAAAATAATAAATTAAAAATACCCAATTGATTAGTCTAAAACTAACTTATCAACTTGCCCTTCCACATTTCACTTTGTCTTTCTTTTTTGCGGTGTTTTTAATGGAAGTAAAATTTTCCATTCGTCTTCAGCTTGGTCAACTATTGTTCCCCCCTTATGGAAATTTTTAATGGAATAAATCTCCTTATTTCTTGCAATTTATTATTTAATTTAAATTTAAATTTTATAATTCTTTATCAATTTTTTAGGAAAGATGTTTTTTCTCTCTTATTTTTAGGAAAGAAGTTTTTCCCCTCTTATTTTTAGGAAATCATGATCTTTTTCTTTTCCTCATTAATTTTGTCATTTTACTTTTGTTACTCTTTACTTTTTGTTTTGAGTTTTTTTTTTTTCCTTTTTATATTCATCATGTTTGACGTGGTGGTCAATACGATAATGACTCAGTTACTTTAGTGATTAAGTTTCATTATATGATATAATAATAAAAAACCTTATCATTACATTATAATAATCTTGATTAGTAACAATATGATCATGATCTATATGGTATGGGCTTATTACTTTATAGAATAACTTCAAATAGCATGTTATAGGTTTTATCGCTTTTCGGATCACTTTTTAAATTGATCATGTCATTAAAAGAATCACAAATTAGTTTCATAATATATTGACTTCATCAATATGATATTGACAACCAATATAAAAAATTGACAACAAACACTTAAACGTATTTGTAAAAAAATATAAAATAAAATTGTAATCCATAAACGAATTGAGTTTAAATACATGACTATGCATGGGAATGTTTTTAGGAATTTTAAAATTTCTATTTTGGTTTTTTTTTTTAAGGATGAAATCTACATTTTTTGTTTCTTAAATTAGAGTTAGGGGAATTTTTCTCAGCATGACATGTTTTTATTATTATTTTTTGTTCAATTTTGTAATTAAGATTGTTTCTAGACATTTTTTTAAGGGATTTATAGCTAAATGCCCTTTTTTTGATAAGTTTTTTAATAAATTGCCCAAATTTTTAAAGTTAAAAAGCTTAAGTTTTTAAAAATTAATTAAAATGCCTTTTTTTCTTAGAATGATCAATCACTTTCGTAAATGATCAATCACTGATTGACCATTGAATAGTTAATTATTGATTAATCATCGATCGATTAGTGATTGACCATAATATAACTCACAAATTTTTGTAGTCAATCACTAACTGAACCATAATCAATCATTGATTGACCATAAATAATATCACAGATTTTTTAGTCAATCAGTGATTAACTATAAGTAAATCACTGATTTACCATTTAAAAAATTAAAAAAGTTAGGGGGGGAAAAAAACTCTCTCTCTCTTCCTCTCTATCCCTTCCCCCTACCTGCGATAGCCCCTTTCTCTCTTCCCTTCTTGATTTTCTCCCTTTCACCACTGTTTTCTTTTTCCTTTCTCTCTCTTCTGGTTTATCTCTTTTTCCTTATTGATCGGAAAGGCACAGTGCCGATGATGACAATGATGGCGACAGTGGCGGTTTGTTGTAGTTCGAAGGTTGCAGGCTCTGTGAGCTTTTTTCTCCAACAACAAGAACGTCTTCCTCTCCGCGATCTGGTTTCTCTCTTTCCATCGCGAGCGGCACGATGATTTCACCCTGGTGTCGCAATTCCGACATCGCCAGTCTTTGTCCGAGGCTGTGATTGGTGATGGTGATGGTTGAAAGGAGAGAATAGAGAAATGGGTAGAGGAAGGAGAGAGAGAAAGAAGGGTAAGGAGTCTGAGAAGTTAATGAAATTTGATTACGCCATTTAGCTAAATAAAAAAAAATGTTAAGTTATCTATTAATTTAGGTGATTACTATAGGCTACCCAACCTAATATTTCCTTTTTAAAAGGGGAGGTCTATTAACACCCTCTTATTTACTCTTCCTACCCTTATTTTAACAAATTATTTTATTACATAATTACCCTTAAAATAAAATTACTTTTAAGAATAGATGTGTTTTAAGATAAACTCTTCACACATCTTATTTTAAAATTTGAAAATAAATATAACGAGCTGGCCTGGGGAGTTTTTTTTTTATTCCTCCATTACTAACAGTAGGATATCGCCAACTCCGTGGCCCATCTCTTAGCACAATTTGGTTTTATGCTACGTTTGGTATTTCATCTCAAACTCAAATTTTTTATTTCAGTTTTTGTTTTTTCTGAAAAATCAACAAAAATTCTAATTAGTTTTTAAAAAGTCAACAAACTCCAACTTAAAAATTTCATCTCCAACTAACTTACCAAACGGAGGCTTAATGCTTGTCAGTGTTTTGTTTGGATTGATGAGACACCGTATTTTGTCTCCTCTGCTGTAACCTTGGACTTTGCCAGTCTTCGATACTAACAGCAGCTTCACTTAAAAGAAAAAGAAAAAATCATAAAAAAAAGAAAGCATTGTAACGAAAACAAAATCATTAGTTGATTATCTGAGGCCGTTTCATAGGGTTTTGTTTTTATTTCTAGTCCGTAGAAGAAAAAAAAGTAAAAGTTATGACTTCTTAGTAGGTGCTTGAAACCAAAGAGATTTTGAGATCAAAATGATCTCTAAAGTATTTTAATAAGTACTAAAAATATTAAATGAAGTTCATAATGTATAATTTTAATTTTGTTATAAGTATTTAAGTCTACTCAAAAGAGTTTTTGCAAGAAGTCATATTTTTTAGCTTTGACAAAAAGCATTTCTGGAGGCTAAAATCTCTTCTGACAGATTATCCAAATATTTTCAGAAATTATTTTTGAATCTAAAAAATCAAAAGTGACTTTTAGAAAACTCTGTCAAATAAGCCCATAGTATAAATCAATAATCAACCTCTACTTTAATTGTGAAATTAGCTAAACAAGTAAAAAAGAAAACGAGAAATTGTGGGGGGGGGGGGGGGGGGGGGGGGGGGGGGTTTGGGGTTTGGTGTTTGGTGTTTTGTTTGACAGAATGAGCAAGTTGGGGCTGGGTAGAGGTTTACAAGTGGGATTGTGATATATTCCCTTCAAAATCGTTCTCTGGAATCCACAATCTGAATATATATATATATATATATATATATAGTTTTATAAGCACGTGTAAGTTCGTTAAAATTTTTTATTAATTTTTAAGAATGTATTTATGGAAAAATAATAGGAATAAATTAGAAAAAAAAAGGTATTTCAATAAAATATAGCTGAACATATATGATTAAAAGGTAAAAAAAGAAACCGTAATGAAAAAATAGAAGAAAAAAATGAGGATGTATTTAGTAAAGAAATTATTTTAAAATGAAAAAAAGTGAAAGCAAGAAGGGTACTAAAAAACCATAAAATGATCAAAATAAAGGGATGAAATGTTTGAATAGTAAAGAAATAAAACTATTATATAGAAAGTTAACTGAGGTACATACGTGAGGGGAAAATTATGTTCAAATAGGGGCACGTTTGAAAAAAAAAATTCGATAGGACTATTAGGAGGAAAAAAAAAAAAGTAGTTATAAAAGCCAAACAATATTTCAATGGAAGGAAGACAAAATTTAAGTGAGGACATATTTGGAAAAAAAAATTACATAGGTAAAAAAAATTTGAAAGTAAATATATTTGGTGTTACACATTTAGAATAAGAAGATACAAGATTACCAAAAAAAAAAAAAAATCTTAAAAGGGTGCAAAAAGATAATTAAAAAAAATATGGACAGAAAACAACAAAAGAGTGGGAAAAAAACTGAAACACCAAAACGCTCATTTCAACCAAAACGAGCGTTTTGGTTGAATACAGTAATGGCTTTTGAGCCTTCTTATATATAGTTAGATATATATATATATATATATATTAAGAATTGAAATTCGAGTCTGGATATAAAGCAAACAATATCATATTTTTTTTAGATAAAGTATCATGAACTCATTTGAGATCTTAACAGTAAAAACATATGACTAAAAAAAATTAAACAGCAACCGTAATAAGAAAAAAGAAAACTAAATCAATGTCAACTAATCAAATATGGCA